>CM051405.1:438435-6105300 GCA_028052125.1 Melia azedarach
ATATGGTCATTTTAGTTGGACTATCCGATAAAAACTTATTTTATATCAATAAATAAATTATATTTTTACATATGAAAAGTTGAAAAGTGAAGCATAAAACAAAACTCGAGTTTTTGAAGACTTTTATAGTAAAAAGTTAAATAATTTGAAATTATGAAAACAAACAAATTTAAATTATTATTATTATTATTATTATATATAGTTTAAATTATTCTTATATATATATATATATAATTGACATAAATGATATGTTGTTATAGACAAAAATCTAACCACGTCTGCTAAAGTTTATTTCAATTACTACCGTTTGAACAAAACAAAAGAAAGAAAGAAAGGAGTTTCCTATTGGCAAATTTTTGCAGATCTAATTTAAAAGTTATATTTGAAAGACAAATCTCCCCTAAATTACGTAATAGTTAAAAAGCAAAATATTCACCAGTCTCCCATAGATGCAGGCCGCAGATGACAACCCAGGCCCAATATCGAGATATGGGCACAACAAATGAGCCCGAGGTTGCTTCCTCTTTGCATTAATTATTTTATTTTCCATCTTTCTTTATAAAAATAAAAAATAGAACACAGAACAGCATATCAAATAATTTGGAGTACATTCCTTCCATAATTTCTTTTAGATAAAATAAAAATAAAATAGTTCTGAGCATATACTATATTTCCATTAACTCGTTATATTTACATGCCATAATTCGGTAAATAAATTTGAGAAAATTTTTACTTCATTTTTTATCATCTTGAAAAGATTTTCAATTTGATTCTTATCATAAAAATGTTGCACAACAATATCATAACTACAAAAGTCAATATTCATTAATTTCAAATGCTCAGTGGGACGTAAGAATTAATTTCAATGCCCTTGCCTCTTGATCAAACTTCGGATAATAAACGGTCCAAGATCCAGCTTATACATTTCCAAGTCTTCCAAGCAAACTCTGCGATACAGACTCGATCATAATTTAGAAACTTTTTGAGACCAAACATCACTGAACTGAAAACTGCCGCTACAAGAATGAAAATGCCAAGGACAGTCTTGCAGTTTTCAGTTATGTTCCTCTTCGGCAATGTGAGACGGTACAGCAACATCACTGAGCCAACGACAAGAATTACGCTCTTGGTCTGTCTCGTAGATTGACCGCAAACAAGAATACAAGAATCCCAAAAACCAAAGAGCTTGTACAGACTGGTCCTGGAAAAAGGAATTCATTATTGGGGCGGTTTTCCTTTGCTGTGACAGCGTGTTTCTTTGCAAGACGAGGACGGAATTTCTCGACAGCCCGGAGAATCTGGATTTGAGAGATTGGCGTCGTGGCCTGGCAAATGAAGCTGCGGAATCTGATTTCAGTAGGAGGAGAAACCCGGGGGAGCTTAGGAAGAAGAGGAAAATCGGTGGAATTTCCAATTCCTAGTGACTGGAATTTTTGTTGCTTTCAGTCTGAAATTGAAGAGTTCTTCGATTTGGCATAGACCCTGATTTTCCAAGATTCCTGCTTTGCTGCTGCATTCTGAAATTGTTTTTGTGTTGAAATCGTAAATTTGGTGATAAAGTAGAGAAGTTTTCTATTCTAATAGCCGTTATGCGCATTGCAGCTTGGATCTTTCATCTAAAATAAAACAGTATCATTAGGGTTGAATATTCGTGGGAAAATTGTAAATTCAGCCCATGTTCGGCCCCATGACGTTTTTTTATTGGTCTTTTCATTTTCGCTGCAACGTCTCTTTTAGGGCCCGTTGATAAGAGAAAGTGTTACGTAAGTCTCTCAACCCTTTTCTTTTGTTAATTATTATTATTATAATTCTCAATTCTTTTAAATGTAATAGATAAGTTACAAAACAAAATAAAATCTTAAAGCATGTTATAAAATGATGAGAATTGACATTAAAAGAAAAGGTTTAAAGAATATTTTTAAATGCAACATTCTTTTTATACATCTTCACCTTATTTCACCATGTCTACAAATTAAAATAAATAAAATTTTCTCTTAATATGAGGGTGGATCAATCCTTTAACCTCTTATTTTCATAATAGAAAGTCAAATCAATAAATTATTTTCAAAAAATTTATGGTACATTTGATGATACCATGACTTCCCTCGCTACAAAATCTTATAAGATATACATATTCTTAATATTAATAATTAAGATAAATAAATAAAAATATATTTAGAAAAAGGACTGTAGCAAAATAATTTGTCTTTGGGAAGCACGTTGAGAGAGTACCACCTGAACCAACAAATGGTCCACATAGGGATGAAATAAATAAGAGAAGGTAAGAAATCCCACCCATGAAAGTGATATTCTTTTCTTCTTCTATAAGATAGCAACTATTCATCAACTTAATTTCATGGTATTTCTTACTAAAAATCATTACAGAATTACCAATTGGATGATCAAAGATGGAGGTATGGTAGATATCCATTAATTAATTATGTAGTTGAAGAATTTTAAAACCTATTAAATGTTACATATAAATAATTTATTAGTCATTGTCCAAGTGGACAATTTAAATGTGGTATAAATGTGATTGATGTTGAAAAAAGTGATAGATAAAATAGATATATTATTTTAAAAATTTTAACTAATTAACACGGTAAATGATACATGGATCCCATTATATTATCTGAACGATATTTATATTCTTACTTTAAAAATAAAATTGTCAAATATACTCTTTTTATTAACTTTTTCTATTAAAATTAATTGTTGACTTAATATTAACGGGTTCAATGATAAAAATATCATTTTAACCAATATAATAACATAAATACTTATTTTTAAATAATTTTGAGTTGATTTTTTAATTAAACAAATTAGTTATATGCAAATAATTTAATATCAATTAAAAAAGTATTCAATTAAAAAAATAAAAGTTTAATTTATTTTCAAATTTTTATTTCAAGGTTCTCATCTTTCCTTTTTTATTTTTTATTTTAAAATTTTTATTATTTTTTAATTTTTATTTTAAAGTTTTTATCTTTTTTAATTTTTTATATTTTACTTAATTTATAATTAAAAATCACTAAATGACAAAAAATAGTCAAACAATATAAAACATTAAGAATAATGATATTTTCATGTTTAAGGTAAAATTTTCAACATATATTTAATTTTTTAAAATATATAATTATTTTTTTTATATTTTTTGACTATTTTTCTTACTATTTAGTAATTTATGATTATTATTTGCTAATATATGAATGTTGTTTTAATTACAGATTAGAGAAAAAAACTAAAATTAAAATTGAATATAAAGATAGGAACTTTAAAGAATTGAAAATAAATTAAACTTTTACTTTCTTAATTAAAATTAAATTATTTCATATAACTAATTTATTTAACTAAAAATTATTAAAAAAAAGATATTTATGTCATTATATTAGTCAAATAAAGGTAAGAAATGTATTTTTGTCATTAAACCAGTCAACAATTAATTTTAACAAAAGGTTAACAAAAAAGATGTGTTTGACAATTATTTTTGAAGTAAGAGTATAGATATTATTTAAATAATAAAGTAGGGCTTCATATATCATTTATCTTAAAAATAAATGTGAAAATAAATTTATAATAAGTATACAACTATTATTTTAAATAATTTTATTAGAATGATCTTATGTAAAATTATTTTTAATATTAAGTAAAATAATAAAATTTTATGGTAGGATTATATTTATACATATTTATGTACTTTTTTTTTATTTTTAATTTTTTTTTGGTAAGTGCCAATTTGGGGCCCAATTATTTTTTTTTGGTTTAAAAAAAAAACTCTGTATGATGTTAAATATTTTTGCTTTACATATATGTGTATTGATGTTTTAATGTTATTTTACCACAAATTAAATATAATTTTAAATACTAATTCTAAGAAAGCATATATTTAATTTTTTCATAAAAAAAATAGTCATGAATAAGATTGCCACTTACTACTCACGACTTTGTGTGGAAGGACTCTACTTTCCAAGTCAAGCCTCCGAAGCCAAATTTTGAGCTGATAAACTTCAGCCAACTACGAGAAAAGTTAGGGAGTAATTTGTTTTTCTTATTAAATTTTGAATAGACTTTAATTTTTGAATTTATTTATTTTATTTGAGATACAATATTTTAGAAAACATATAATAAATTTGTTAGTAATAAATTTTTTTTAAATTCAGCTAAAAAGTTAAAAATATTAAAAAAATTAATACACTTAATTATTTTAAATAGACAGTTTTAATCAATTTAAATTAAGTCGAATAAAAAAAACTTTTACTCTGTTTGTTGTTTTAAACTCTATAAATTTATACTGTAGTGCATAAAAATGTATGATAGATGTCTTAATTTTTCTTTATAACCTCTAGGCATGTTATAATTTTAAATTTTTTATTGTAATTTTAAATTTTTAGTTGTATTTTTAGATAGGGGAATTTTCACATGCCTCCCCTGAGGTTTGGTGAAATAATACATAGAGGGAAGGTATGACGTAATTCACACATACCTCCCCTCTCATTTAACAAAAATTTGTTTTTTTCTTTTCTTAACATCCAATTTTTGTTAAAAAGTCAATTTTACCCTCAACCTATGTCATAATTAGAAGATGTAAATGTGAATATTATGTCTATAAAAATGTTAAAAAATGGAGCAAAAGAAAATGTTACTGTGCGTGAGAAGGTTTATGCCAATTTGTAATTTATTTATTTATTTTTTTATCTTTCCTTTGAAGCTGCTGTGTGTGTGCATGATTAAGGTCAATTATAATTTTTTTTTTGTTATCACATTGACATTATATTATTTTTGCAGGATGAGGAGAATATACAAAATTATGATGACTGGTGTTTTTAGTATTAGTTGATTTGTTGTAGGGTAATTATAAAAATTAGGATTAGTGGCTGTGTTTTGGGAGCTAAAATGGCATTATTATGAAAATTTTAGGAGAAATATTGGTTTTGTACAGAACATCATTTGCATATGTACAAGGTAACTTGTGTGTATATATAATGAAATGGAAGGAAAAAGTAGCTTTACAATTGTATTTTCTTTTGCTCTATTTTTTAACATTTTTATAGACATGATATTCACATTTATAGCTTCTAATTATGACATAGATTGAGGGTAAAATTGACTTTTTAACAAAAATTGGATGTTAAGAGAAGAAAAAAACAAATTTTTGTTAAATGAGAGGGGAGGTATGTGTGAATTACGTCATACCTTCCCTCTATGTGTTATTTCACCAAACCTCAGGGGAGGTATGTGAAAATTGCCCTTTTTAGATATATTCTCTAAATTAAGTATTGCTATGCAAAATTTTTTAAAATGTATCAGTGCATTTTTATACAGTATAACTCCTAACAACATGAATAAATTGGGATTAGGCCACAAACAAAAACTAATCTAATTAAAGATTATAATCTAAACCAACGTTGCCAGTGATATATATAATTAATTTGTGCAGCTGCTGCACGTGCTAAATTTTGATCAGATTGGATAGCTAAAAGCTAATTTCTAAGTTAAATTTGTTAAATATAACACAAATTAAAACTAATATATAAAGAATTTTGAAATTATAACTAAAATGTTTTTAAAAAATATTGTCCGTTACAAGTAAAATATCCATACAATCTCAAGATAATATTACTTCCAATTAATCCGTCCGTTAATCGATATTTAGCCGCCAAAACGAAGCAAAGGTTTAAGTTTAACCTCTCTCAGTAATGAAAATTAACTTGCCTCGTTAACAAACTACAACTACTGTGTCGCCTTGCTGACCCGACTCATTTTCCGGCAGTGGAGCTCCGGCGGTTTCCTCGGCGGCTAAAGTTGAAGTCGCTGTTGTGCTTTCAAGCAACGAATGGCGACAATTCGGACAGGAGGAGTGGGACAGAAGCCATGTGTCTATACACCTCACATGAAATCCGTGATTACATTTTGGCAGCACCCGAACTTTCTCCCCGTCAACAAACTCTCCCAGGCAAATCGGACACTCCGTGGCCGGAATATTCACGCCTTCGCCGTAAACCGCCACCGGAATTTGTCGCAGATCCCGTTTTCTTCAGACCCGTCGCGGCGAGCCGCGCGGCAGCTTGCGCTGGCGTCTCCATAGAAAACCGGTGGCTGCAACGCAGCGCGCAGCGCACTATTGAGTTTAAACCGAGTGCACAAATCAGAGCGCATAACAAAGCCGCCAGTATTATCACCATGTTGGTGTCGAAATTCGCCTCATTCACGTAAGCATCGTGGGTTCTGTTCCCGCTCGCCGGAGGCGGCACAGTCATCTCTGTGTCAAGCAAGCGCCGATGATGCATATTCACCGCTGAAAAATAATGGACTTGTTTGCAAGGTTTTTAAAGTTTAATTTAACAGCTAACGGCTGTCGGAAAAAAAGAAAAAAAAAAACTGAAACTCTTGATGGTTGGGGGCTTTGAGGATTGAAGAGAAGGGAATTATAATAAGAAGAAAAGGAATTTGCTAGGGTTTAGCTCATGAAAGATTGAACATGATTTTTCTTTGTGAGCCTTTTGAGTTACAGTAATGTTGTCAATATTCCAGCTAGAAAGGGACGTAGAAATAGAATCATTTAGTCGTCCCTGTCTAAGATAAGAGAATTAAAAAGGCAAGTTTGCTAAACTGTTGTTGATGGAATCCGGGACCGTTCTGCAGCACGATGATTCCGACTCTTAATCGTAGAATGGTCCCTTACACTACTCGGACTTTATCCGGAACCGAAACCCAAGATTAGAGCCAAAACAGAAGAGATTTTCATGGACTGGTTAGAAATATCTGAAGACACGAGAGCAAGTGAGAGAAGATATATATATATTTCATGTGGTAGTTACTGGTTAAAAATATCTCAAAGGTTTTATGATTATCCAGATATTGGAAAAGTGACTTGTGTGGTGCACATAAGAGTTAGTGGAAGCTTAGGTTGATTTATATTATACATATATCATCGTACCCCAGGTAGGAGTCAAGTTAAAACCTTAGATACATATTTGGGTCTGGGGAGGCCCAGCGGCAGGGTCGGGTTGGAGATTACCTCTCCCTTCTATCTCTTCCAACCGTGTTCGATCGGGGCGAAATAAAAGGGTGTTGGGTCTCGCTAGGGGTCCAACCCCTTTACCTTTTTTTTTAGAAAAAAATATTTGGGATCTAGGAAGATAGTTATCTAAGATATATTAATTTGTAAATTAGTATTAATACATATTAATAAGGTATTGCCTAACTAATCATGATCATCAAAGCACTTTAGCACCAAATCCTACCATGATCCTTTGATTGTAACAGTTGCACTAGGATCAAAGGAGAGCAGCATAGCATATGGTAGGCAATTTGCACCAATGGGAAACGATTTTGTTGTATGATATTTATTAGAGTCGTAGTGGAATGTTTGCTGCCAATTTTCGATTTGGTAATGACTTTCTTTTGACATCATCGTAAGTACTATGGTCAACAGGAAAAAGGGTATCATCACCCATTTATCATCACCCACAAAATATCTCTCCACCTTTTTCACTGCAAATTGAGGTTATCAACTTTTAATTCTTCGCTCTTAGTTCGCTACCAGCACTTGGTATCCAAGGGTAATGAAAAAGTAAAATTAAAATCAACCAAATTACTTAAAAAAAATACAATCCTTTTTAATTTGTTTATAAATGTCATAAGTTTACTTTAAAAGACTGTTGTTATCATTTTTTAATAATTATTTTTTATTTTTTAACGCAAAAAGTATAAAAAAACTTGTTTGATAACTAACTATTTTTAATCAATATTATGTGTAAGTTAAAAAATGGATGCAATTAATTTTTTTCCTTTTTCTTTTTTGTTTTCCAAAAATGATTAAAAAGAAAATGTTTCATTTTTGCACCTTTTAGTTTTTATTAAAATTGATGTATGCGTGGGTACCACATAATGCCTTTTACTGTATTACCCTTTTCATTTTTCAATTATCATGTTCAACAAGAGCAGCCATTTTAGGATATAATAGCAAACACAGTTTTTTACTTGCAGATTTGTTTTGAAACAAGCTATCAAGAGCACACATTTTCGATTTCAAAATTATCACACCAAAAACCAATACGCTTTCATTTTCTAAACACAAGTTAAAAAAATAAAACATGGAAAACAATACATACATGTACATCATATATATATATATATATATATACTGACTTGTTTTATCTATAATTTGTCACTAATAATTTAATTTTAAAGCAGTTATAATTATAAACCATAAATTACAATATCTCAAATTTAAATATAGTCGAACAGAACAAAAATCTGATAAATAGAGGATGATGAAAACGGGAAAGCGACTAGAAATCTCAGCATGTATGTGGTGTGGCTGGCTGCTGTATTTTCTGAACAGAATATCATCGAAGACTGGGGACACGTAGGTTGATGGACCTAATATTGGTGTTTGGTCTGTGTTAATGTTATGTTTCACATCTCTGAATCATCATCAAATTATTCGTGTTTCTTCTTGGTTGGCTGTCTTCATTTCAGGTTACATCCAAAAATTTATTTTTTATTTTTATTTTCTGTTGAAGTAGGTAAAAAAGTAGAATGAGAAAGGAGTTGCAGTTGGACCTATTCCATTCCCATGTATATGCATTACTTTTTCATAATAAGATAGTTAATGTAAAATATGAGCGTCGATAATTACAGGAAGCAATATACCAATGACCAAACTTTGTCTGTTTATAAAAATTCATCCCTTATTAAACTTCCTTAATTATTAATTTAAAAACATACAGATAATCAAAGACAATATTACCAACCTTTGTGCTTCATAATATTCTTAATTTCTCTAAAAGTTTTACAGATCTGTTACTAAAATAAATAATTAACACTCAGAATCTGATCAACATTAATTATTTTAGATTATTCATGTAATAATGACAATGATAATAATAATAAAGAAAAGACTACCCAAAAGAATAAAAGCAATGATATAATAATGGATCATTCTGTAGATGGTATCTTTATATAATTTGTTTGTATCCTTAAGAACTATATATATATTGGTGGTAATTAATTATAACCAACATATATAGTAGCTTTATCTCACTGGTTTACATGTTTAAACTTGTTGGCTGTGCAATATTTTATCTGATTAATTCACATTTATTTATAAGAAAGAGAACAACATAGTTTGTTGACCATCATGGGATTGCATTTTTTGTTCATCTTGATGGCCAAATTTTTATTTTTATTTTTTAAAAAAATAAAGAAAAACATGTCCAAAAATAAACCTTTTCAAACTTGCATAATTAACAAAGTTAATTTATTTAATTTGGACTTCTCATATCGTAGCTAATATATAAGAAACTGAAACAACATGATCATACAAATCCACAAGAAGACAGAGTCACTGGTAATAAGAACCGTAATTACTACTACTTAAAACATCAAATCTCAAAGCTTCCTCCTCAAGTGAGAAGAAAAGCCTCGAGATCTTATTATTACACCACGATATAAACCATACACGTACATAGGAACACCCACACCCTGATCATTTCCCGTTGATCCTCCTCCTCACTGCACCCTGAAACACTCAAAATCAACGTGAACAAGGAGGAAAACAAAACCTACATAAATAAATATATATATAATTCAGGTTTAATTTGTTTAGTATTGTTGATATATACCTGTTGCAGTCTGTAGAGGGGCTGATCTTGTACGGAATGTTGAGTCCACATTTGCTCGGAAGTCCAGCAGCGAGGCCGAGGTTGAAACCAGTGTATGAAATCCCGCTAACAGCGGATTTCAAACACTTGCAGACGTTCTGGCGGTCAACTGTGGTCTGCGCGGCGCCGTAGAGTGTCCTGACACCATTGCAGCAGTTCACCGGCACTGCTCCGCCATTTGAGACGTAGGATATGCATGGCGTCAAGTCACTCACCACCTGCTGACATGTTATGTCCGCTTTCGCCATGATTAATGCACTCGCCGCGAGCAGGAAGCAAGCTAGTTTCAGGATTACCGCAGAGCTAGCCATAATGCAGAAATGGAGAGCTAATGAGAAACCCTGGAGTTCAGTGATTTGGACACTGAGGCGAATTTCAGGACTAATCTATATATAGAAAGTAAAACGGAAAGTGTTTTATGGGTGGTAGTTGGGATTGAATTCATTCCTTTGATGAATTGTCGTTGAAAATGTTAAATGCTGAGATTGTAAATTACAGAAGAATTAAATAATCAGGAGTTGATTACCACTTCTGAATCACTGGGTCCAATTAAACAAGAGTACAACTTCTTATAAATAAAGCTCAGAAGAAAAATAACTTCCGGCAGGTGAGTAATTAAGAATTAACCGGACATATTTCACCTACATTACAGTTTACAACTACCGATTCTCAAAGAATTTGGTGAAAATTTATTAAACAATGTTTTTATATGTGCGGATAAAGAGAAGGTCTAGAATTTCTGATTTCACAATATATATGAAGAAGAATAGGAAGAAGGATATAAGACGTTCAACGTTAATTATTATCATTGTCAATGCAAAGGATGTCTGTCTACTACCTCGATTTGACCTATGGTTGACGTTACTGAAGGAAATTTCGAGATTCGGCCATCATATGTGTGTGTATATACATGAACCCATGTTTTCTTTCCCTTTTTTTTTTTTTTTTGAAAGAGAGAATTATTATATGGGCCCAAAATTAACTGGTTAATTAGCAATGGTCGCCTTTCAATGTAAATAATTAAATGTGACGCTGCAGTTACAAGCTGCATTATTGTCCTTGTTGAATGGCAGAATTATTACTATGTACATGTGAAAGACATTTCTCAGACTATAAATTTTAGACACAGAAATGAAATATTATTGTAGGGATGCGGTGTTTCATTTATGGCCACCTGGTTTTCTGTCGAGAATTCTCGTCCAACATCAGAATCCCACGTGCTAGGATCCTGGTTAAACCTATTTAATTCACGATTTGATCAATTTCATCATCACCAGATTCGAAACTAGTTGTTTTCTACCAATTAATTCATAATGGGGACAAGCTTTGTGCTATTGGTGTGACATTTGGCACGGTAACATGCGGTGAATTTATATAGGTCGGTTTGTGTATAGAAAGTGATTTAATTAAAGGTCGTTCATTCATTACGAAATTAATTACTTGATGGAACTGATAACTGATTGCCTTGCAACGATCAAACATCTTACGTGGACTCTATCTATTAATATAATATTACATTATTTGAACAATGATTCGAAATTTCAGTTTAGTTTTAAAATTCATTAATAAGTTACTTTTAAAACAATAAAAAGTAATGTTCTGATATAATTAATAACCAATTTTTTTTAAACAAGAAGAAGAACATTTCATTCAATATTAAGAAAGATTATAGCACATAAATTTACACCCAAGATCAGCACTGATTTTATAGTGATCAATTACAATAACTAATTGATTTTAAACCTACTGAAATATACAAAAAGAAAATTAAAATAACATCCTCACTTTTAATATTTTTTAATAACCAAGTTTGATAACTAAAAATTATTACATCAACACGCAACTTAATATATACTAACTTATTAATAAACTTTAAAAGTAGACTAAAATTGACTAAGTTGCGTGTTGATGTAATAATTTTTAGTTATCAAACTTGGTTATTAATTATATCATAACGTTACCTTTCATCTTTTTCATGACGTTATTTACTGTCGCACCTTTTGTCCTTTGTCTTCCAATATTTTCCAAGCTAATCAACATAAGTTCCCCAAAATTTCCATAACTTCAAAGCTGAAGTGAAATATGTAAATGATCAATATCTTCCTATGAGCGACGTTACATTTATTTCACAAAAATACAAATTGTTTATATAAAATAATTCATATCAATTGACGCGAATCATATGATTGTAAGAGTGACAATAGGTTATTAGTTGCACTTTTAGGTTTTTCGTTTTATAATTAATTTAAAATTTTAAGTAATTCGTGTTGCTGATGATAAGGGCCGAGAGGAGTAAGAAATTAAGATAAAAGCTTACGAAGAAAAGAGGAGATTTAGAAATAAAAAAAGGTAACTAGTATACATTATTATTATTATTCTATATGCCGATTACAACGACTATGTAATATGGATGACATTTTAGTACAATAATACTACAACTCTTTGTGGAGAAGAGTTCCTGGGTAACATCCACTTTATTTGATTCTTTATTATATTATAATATCCTGAGGCATAAAAGAGCTTGTCCAAGAAGCACTTCATTTAACTCTGCGACACAACAAGAAGAAGGAAAAAAACATAATTAATCCATTGCGTGCAAAGAAATTGGAGAGCAAATAATAATTAACAATTAGTAATTTACTTGCTGCAGTCAGTGGTAGGGCTAATCTGGTAAGGGATGCTGACGCCGCACTTTCCTGGGAGGCCAGAAGCAAGACTGTAGTTGATTCCATTGATGCTGGAAGCAGCGCTTTTCACGCAATTGCAAACAGCCTGGCGGTCGGGGGTGGTGGTGGCAGCTGCATTAAGACTCTTAATTCCGCTGCAGCAAGGGGCCGGCACAGCCCCGCCGCCACTCCTCAAATACGGTATGCATGGTGCAAGAGTGCTTGTCACCTGACCGCAAGTGATTGCAGCTTGAGCAATGGGCGCGCCCAGCACCATACATATGCATATGCTCAGCAGCACAACACAAGTCGACTTATTAGGAGCCATACTTTTAATTTGCTTTAAATAACAGATAACCTGGATACTGCAGAAAATTTAGGAAAAGTGTTTTGAAGGAAGCAGTGTGCGAGGAATACGGAAACTGGGGTGTGGTATTTATACAGGAAAATGTGTATACGAATTAGGAACCGAGGTGGCCTGGGGTTCAGAAATTAGAAGTTTAGTTAGCAGTTGAGTTTGATTAATTAATGCATGCTTTCGTTTTCGGGGTCTGGTTGCCGATCTATGGTTGAGCAAATTAAATGATCTCAATTGCAACAAACAAATTAAGCTGATGATCGAAAGAACTAGCATATATTTACCCATTACTACTCCCGGAACTTCTCTTGCGTGTAGGTGAAGAAATTCATAAATCACTTCCAGTACTGTTAATCATTGAAAATATGTTACCAATTGTACGTCTAGAACATAATGAAATACTAAAATTAGCAATAATTAATAATATAATTGATTTGACTTATTATTTTTGTAAATAATCCAAATGAATTTTAAGAAATTATATATCATAGATATTAATTGAAAGGCTTTTTAAAAATTTTAAGAGACCAAGAGGTGGCTTTCTGATTTCTTTTTTGAATAAATTTTAAGAGCTCCGCAATGTTTTTTCATTAGGTGTTTTAAATTGTACTTTCTAAATACTTCGACCTCCAAAATGTCAATTGCGGCACCATGTCCGTCATTGATAATAAAATTGAAAAACTAAAACTTCATTTTACATTTCTTTTAACATTAAAAAAAATATTAAAAAGTGATTAATAAAATTAGTTTTGTCGGTGGGCTTTAACAAATAATCCCTGGTCGGCAGCGTTACAAATACAATGTCAATATTCTTATCTACCTTCTTTGAAATATATGCATCCTTATTAATTGGTGTTGGACGTACATGATTTTAAATCAATTCGAGGAAAGTAACAACAACACAGGCGTTGGACGTATGTGATTTGATCCAACCACACTATTCTCATGCATGTATACTCTTAACATAATTTTGATACTATCCCAATAATTTTTTTCTGATATTTTCTTTTTTATTTGTCTTTAATTAGTATATATTTTTTAGGGAACAAAAATAAATTAGGCAACAATTTTAAATTGCTTAATAATAAAGATATATGACTTTTACTTGGTGCCTAATGTTCATTTACATATATTTAAGAATTAATTATTGCACTTATTGTATTCCAGTCACTTGATCCAATCTCGAATATACCAAAATTAATAACCGTAAACAGTAAATTACCAAACTTTATGAGTGAGATTTAATTATCTTGTGAAAGGGAGATACGAATCATCAATGTCACAAATGGAGTCATATATACTCAAGTGATTATGGAAGTAGTAGTCAATGAAGCCGTCTGCTTTCTGTATATATAATAAAACTTATGTTGATGAAGCTATTAATTGTATTTTGCTCGCTTTCTTGTTCTTAATTTTAGTTCTATTCTTCTTTCAACTTGAAACGGTAATTATGATTCATATTTGTAATCAGTCAAGGTGCGTGAATTAAGAAGAGGATATATAAGAAAGTAAAGATAAAGTCACCAAAGAAGAGCAAGACGAAAAAAGTAGGAATACATTAATATTTGTCGAATACAACAACTCAGTGGATGAAATTTATAGAAATTCTATGATTCTCCTGGCCGAGAAGGAGAATCTCTAACACCCACTTTATTCCATTAATATATATTTTAGCTGAAAATTGCTTCTCCAAGAGAAGCACTTCATTTCACTCTGCAACAAAACCAAAATAAATAAACAATAAGATGTAAATTATCAATGAATTAATTGCAATTTATTTGCATAAAAGAAACTAATGAAATAGGAGATCTAGCAAATAACTACTTACTTGCTGCAGTCAGTGGAAGGGCTGATCTTGTAAGGAATGTTGACGCCGCACTTGCCAGGGAGGCCAGCAGCGAGGCCGTAGTTGACACCGGAGATGCTGGAAGCAGCGGTTTTCAAGCATTTGCAAGCAGCCTGGCGGTCGGGAGTGGTGACGGCTGCTGCATTAAGGCTCTTAACTCCGCTGCAGCAAGGGGGAGGCACAGGCCCGCCGGCACTCCTCAGATACGGTATGCATGGTGCGAGAGTGCTTGTCACCTGACCGCAAGTGATGGCAGCTTGGGCAATTGGTGCGCCCAACACCATGCACATCATCAGCAGCACAACACAATTAGCCACATTAACAGCCATAATGTTAGCAGAAATTTGATGAGATCGAGCAAGGAATGATATATATATATATATGTATAGAAAATACTTGGATTATGGTATTAAGCTTGGAACTTATGGCAGGAATGCGTTTGAGGACTATGGTATTTATATGGGAAAAGTTTGATTGATTTATGAATAGAAATATGAATAATTGTACAGAATATGTGGGGTTTTAGTTAGTAGTTGAATTTGATTTAATGCTTTCATTTTCGAGTTGCGGTTATGGTTGAGCAACCTATTTAATGCTCTCTCGATCAATTACAAGAATGCCGACCATCAACAAACCTAACAAAATTGTTAATTTCACAACCCTTGCCTAAAGAGAAACAAATATTTTAATTGCTGATTCTTCGAATAAGATTAAAATTTTACATACAGTAATAACTTTTAATGAAATCATTTAATTTAATACTCTTAACTTTTGAAGCAAAGCCACTTACCTTATGAATTTTGACCCTTAATTTTAGTAAAAATAGAAAAATACCCCTAAAATAACTATTCTTATTTTAAATTAATTACTTTATCCCTTAATTATTAAAAAAGATATAAAATGAGTATATTTCTTTTATTTTATTTTGTAATAATTAATATACTCTTATTTTAACATTTAAATTTGAAATTTATAATAATATTTTGATTCTTAATTATTTTTTTCCATTTAATTTTGCTATATATTTTTATAATATTAATTATATAAAAAATTTAAAATAAATTATGAAATTAACTTAATTTATTATCACATTTCTACTCAAATAAGTTGTTTTTCCCACTAAAAGCTGAGCGGGGTAAGAACAATATCCCAACTTAATAAAATAAAGTTGGTACTTGCATAACCATCATAATTTTGTTGTTCTCTTCTTCATCTCTTCCTATATATCTTATTAAATGTCAAATGTGGACCCTCTATCATGGCTAATTTGTTGTTATCTAAGGTTTATAATTGACAAGTAGTATTGAACTCACGAATATTTGCCCTAAATCCTAAACGCCGCTGGTGTTCAAACACAGCTAGCTGGGCTTGTAAAAAAATGGAGGACTCAATAGAAGTACTCAGTTGAAACTATTAGTGAACTGATTTGTCGGTAGTCGGTCCAAAGGCATGTTGTGTTAGGCAAGAGGCAATCGCGTGCCGAACAATTGACGGTTATGTTAGGTGAGAAAGTTAGAGGATTACCAATTTAGACAGCTTGACAGACAACATTCGATTTTTCGATTTTAGGATTTCTTACAGCCAAATTAAGCAAATCATCTTTTTCTTTTAAATAATAATAATAATAATAATAATAATAATAATAATGATAATGATAATGATTCATTCGATATATAATTATTAAAGTTTTAGAGCATGTCCTAATCTTTTTTTTTTTTTTTTAAATTTAACAAGATCTAGAAATCGAAATTAATTAATGAGATTTAATATGTAAAAATTACATATTACTGGTTGACGGTGGATTAATCCAGCATATTGATACACGTATGCAATCGAAGTGGAAATTTTCATTGTGAATTAAAAAAAAAAGCCGGTGCAAAATAAGCAATAAAGCTGCGTTCGGACTGGTGTAGATCATTGGAATTAACACCGGTCCACACCGTCGGTTTGGGCGTTTATGTATTAATTTCAAGTTGAAAATTACTAATTTTAACTTCGTTAAAAGTTTGCTAGAATGAGTTACAATGACGGATGCTGCAAATTATAATAAAGACGATGTTTCTTCATCTACTTTCTCGGTTCATTTATTCATAAATTAAGTTAAGAATTAGTACATTTCAAGGTAAATTTTGTCATTAATTAATTAATGTCAGATGAAAAATTCATTTGCAAAAGATTGCCAAATCCAACCCCAAGAATTTAGCACAAAATTAAAGTTTCCATTGATCATATGGTCATGAATTATTTTAACTTATAAACCATGCATGAGATAATTAATTTGTGCTTTTTTTTTCTTTTGGCTAAAATTAATCAATTTTAACTCTTGTAATTTTTCTTAGTTATTTGATTTCGATGCCTGTTATTATGTTGTTTTCTATGTAATTCTAGTTGCATTAAAGAAAATCTAGCAACAAAGTAATACGTCATAAGAAGAATTCAACCTTTATTATTTTTATTTGGTCTTATGATGTAGGAGCAATATTAAATCTATTAGAATTCTCCTAATTCTAAGATTATAATAGTTTCTATTTTGTTATTATTCTTATTTTATTTGTTTTTTGGGTAAAATTAAGTTTTTATTATTTATTAGAATCATTTTTTTATAGGCTTAGGATATATGCTAGTATAAATAGGCATTGTTATTTATTAATTGAAATTAATCAATTTATTCACTAATATTTTCTTCAGTTAATCATGTATAACTTATTTATCTTTCCCTTCGTAGGTTATTCACCTCACTTTGAGAACTCTATTCTTAATTATTTAAGACGTACGCTCGAACCACATCTAATATCGTTTCTGCACTGCGTCATCGTAGCGAATGTATAAAAGATATCTAGTTATTTGGGATTTATGTCCCAAACCGAAAATATTATTCAGTGAAAGAAAGAGACTCGTACTTATACAAGTACATCCTTGTAATTTATTCAAACGAATTATGAGTTTTTAGAGAAATTTAATCAAATGAGATTGATGAGTTATAATCTTTACTTGTAAATTTTGTTGAGATTCGAACGAATTATGTGAACTTTATCAAAATTTAATCATGTTAGATTTTCATACCATAAATATATTTATGAGCTCATGTTTTCAAGTGTTGGTTATAAAATTAATATTAAATACACTGCCAAAATTAGAGAGGACTGTCTTAGTGCACAAGGGTCCATCTTGTGGCGTTGGTAATGGACTAATGTTAGACCCTTAAATATCGTGTGCGCAACATGCTTGGTGTAGGCCTTGCACCAAGAGGGAATATTGCAGGAAAATGGCACAAGACTGCACAGTGGGTCTCTTCGAACTGAGATGAGGGAAAGAGACTACATTGCGAAGAGTGTCGGAGGACATTCGTGGACAGCTTAGTGTTATGGGAACACTAGCTGCACAACCAGAACAGCGGGCATGCACCCATCTGACCCGAAAAGCGGAGGCAAGTGGGGATGGTACAGGCAGCAATAGTGCAGGAGGTGGGCTGTACAATGGGTGGCGAAAATGGACATTGCGGGTGAATACGGACGCGGGCCATAGGCTAACGCACTTAAGGCAAGAGCGGGGGTATTCGGTAAGGTCTCGAACGGGGTGCACTTGGTGGCCTTCAAGCAAGGAAGACCTAGTCTTGATGAGGTGTCAAGCAAGGACTAAGTCAAGAGGACTTGGTAGAGTGGTTCCTTAGCTTAAGGGTAGTGGCATTTATAGTGGCCTTAGACTTGTTCATTTGACTAAGCCTATGTGTAATGGCAGGATGTATGAGAGACATATGGCCTTAGCAACCATTGTATATAAATAGGGTAGTGTAGATAGAAAATGGGGGAGATGAGTAAGGCTTGTAAGCTTCATTTTGCACATAACACTTGTAGTTCTTTTCTTTGACAGAATAAAGAAGAGTTGAGGGAGAGTTGCCCTTGTAAACATTGTTGTTATTGGTTGCTTTGCTTAACCTTACTTGTGTTCTCGAATGTTGGAGTGAGCGTATTCTCTAAAGTGTGCAGATAGTTGAGAGATTATGGGTAAATATTGTGGAAGTGAGTTGCTGGCTAAGTCGGAGCTTAGCACATTGCGGGGTAGGCCACATTATTAAAAAGACCCCCGTGACAACTAACCTTATCTTAAGGGGCAAGGTTAATCTCTTGGCTTTTGTTACCTTATTTGGTGTAAGTTTCTGAAATAGGCAAAGGCCATCTCTTGGGCTATTGGGCTCTTAGGATAGGCCAACTCTTGGAAAAGTCTAGGAACGACAACGATAACAAGATAATGTCTTAATTACTTCACAGTATATACAAAGTTTGAAGAAACTACAGTTACAGGTAAGGTAAAAAAGAGAGTACTATTCTGAAGGTGCTGAAATTTCTAGAGGTACACTTGGGGTGGGCTCTAGTACCTGAGCATCTGGTAGTTCCTTCGACAAAAGCTCCTACATTAACCATTATATCATCATTCCATCAATATCCAGAGTATATTGTAGGAACAACATAGACATCTACTACGCTATCTATCTATCTATCTATCTATCCAAGAGAGAAAAGGGTTCAAGAATTAAGCCAAGTTAAAAAGGATATTAGGTAAATCAAATTTGACTTAACAGTTTGCTATTTAAAAACTGTTGCGTATAAAATAAACGAACGCAAGTGCACGTGTCGCAAACAAGTAATATACTGATAAGAGGATGTCGATCCCACAAGAAATGTTAATCCTATAATTACCGAAGATAATTAATATACGAATTTATCTAAAGAAATCGAAATACTTTTGATTGAGCAAATTAAAATAGACTAAAGCTACTACTATGCAAATTAATTACAAGATTCAACTAATGGAAAATTCTAGGGCTAATGATTTATCGTATTTGGTTGCATCCAATTCTTCAATTGACGTTGTTCTAATTTAAAACACATGTTGCTAGTTAATTATCCTAATTTATTCGATTGTCTCTTTCGAGATCAATCGAGTCTATTTCGCACCTAAAATTTCACTATATCTCTATGTAAAATTAATTAAATAGAAGTGTATTACAATTGGTGATAATTTCTAATTAAACTAAGCAAACCATATTAATATATCTCTATCTAATATGCAATTTATTGTATTTATCACATGGTCTATATATGATATTCATTTCTCAATTTCTATCAATCCACAATTCATTCAAATATTGGCCAAATATTCAAAAGCATTAATTACCATGATAAATACTCAACACCCAATCTCAAATCAATTGAACAACACAATATTAGAAATGGATGCTTCAAATAGATTAAATCTTTACCCTAAAAAATAGATTTAGCCACACATAATATAATATTTAAATCTCACAATCAAGAATTCAACAATTGATAACATAATTTTAATTAATCACAATATTGTCAAATTCAAGATTAAATTAAAAGAAGAGAGAAAGAAAAACTAGATGAGAAGAGTTTGAATCCACAAGGTTGATGGGAGTCTCTCAATCTCTTGATGAAATCCCCCTATCTTTTGTTGATTTTTCTCCTTCTCTCTCTAGCAATCTCTCCCTCTCTCTCTTTAAAAACCAAATCTCAATAAAAAATCTCCAAAAGTCCTCTTTTTCTTTCTCTCCTAGGGCTTTAAAATCATCCAAAAGCGCTTTGGCCGCGCACCTGATTCTGCCCTTAATTGCAAATTGATTGAAAAATATTAATTGAGTCTATAACGTGTGATTAATCAGACATTGAGCTAAAGGTATAGATGTTATTGCATTTCAGTCCTAAGTTTGTTACTTTGATCCACCTGGACAGAACGCGGTGCGCGGTGGCTCGCCTTGCTGCGCGATCGCGCACCTGTTTCTGCCAACAAAGGTAGACAATCCGAACAATATTGATTGGATCCCTATATATTTGTGTATTTTAATTTTCTCCCCTTATTTTGATATTTCTGCATTTTAGTTCATATATCTCTTACACTTTAGTCCCTAAACATCTTCCTTTTCAAGCTAAATTCATCCTTTTCGAATCAAATTCATCTTGAATAGTCAAATATATTATTTTCTGTACAAAATAACTAAAATACATCAAATCCAAATAAAACTTGAGGATTAAACAAACAATTCAAGTCTATGAATAAATGATTAGCGCATGTTTTACGCACTTATCAAAAATCATAAATTAATCTCAGCTGATCAGACACTATCATTCAATTACTTATAATTGCAAGTAATATACATCCCGTCATTGGATTACTATTTTTTTTTCCATTTTTTGAAACACAAGCACCAATTAATTTAATTGAGTAAACAAATTTGATCCCTAATGCCTTTAAGTTCAGTTTAAGCACACAGAAGGCTGACAATTTTCATCAGAGGCTAGAGAAGTCAAAATAGATGTTCTCAAACTATCTTATTCCAATTCCCATTTCCATTTCTTCCACTTTACTTGACCCTGTCCAAAAACGGACAAATCATTATATAATTAGAACAAACGAACAGAAATGCATGGACCCAATTTGCTAGTCACCTGACCACATGTCAATGCATAAGTCATTGGTGCGGTGACCAAAACGCAGAGGACCAAAGCGCAAACGAGCTTGAAAGTAGCAGCCATGTCGTTTTCTTGAGAAAATTTGAGAAATTTTTTTTTATTTCAGTTGGGTTTGTTGGAAGCTTGAGTGAGAGTGAGGATGTGAAGGGAGTCAGGGGTATAAGTAGAAGAGCAGAAGAAGAAGAGCAACGAAGGAGTAAGATAGTGTAGGATATATCGGTTGGAAGTTGAGCTAATTTTAATGATGTGATTCTTTTTCTTTCATTTTGAATGGTAGAATTCAACTTTAGTTCTTATCTTTTGTAAATTAAATTACAGTTTAGTTAATATATTTAACACTACAACATAAAAAATTTGTGAACTTTCGCCTTTACCTCACTTTAGTTTACAAAATTAATCTTTGTTAAATTCATCTTATGGGAAGAAGGATAGTGCAATAAATTTATAAGAATAACTAGCTAATTATTGATACACATGCATATATGAAAAAATAAAAAAATGAATATTAAAGTTATATTCACCCCATATTGGCTTTGATTACACCTGTCGTTTCTCATACCCATTCCATAACCCCATTGAACGTACCTCATACTTTCTACTTACAAAAGATTTTGGCATCCCATGCCACGTCCCACAGAGTTTCGAATGAATAAAAATACAAAATATTTAAAGAATTATATTGTATTAATTATAAGTTGGTGGGTGAGTATGGAAAGATAACGTCCCACTTATACAACAAATATTAAATACTTAAAAACTTAATAATGGAAACAAAATTTTTCCAAAGTAATTTAAATATCTTTTTTTATCTTAATTAAATTAGAAAAAAAGCAATTTATTAGGTTATAATAAATGTGACCTCTGGAAATTACAGGATTAATGCAGCGCAGGAGATGATCATATCCCGTCTTCTCACATCGCAAGATCAAATCGTGGCTGCAGAATTTACTCACAGGCAAAAAGAATGGAGAGCAGTACTGTATATCTCATGTGTACGTATTATTAAACAAATATCGAATATTTATAATTTTTAAAATTATTTAACATAAAAGTTTACCATTTATTTTATAAATACGGGATTGTATTTTTTCAGGGTTTACTAACAGTTACGACTAATAGAGCCAACAATGACCGATGATAATCCAAAGCCTAAAACATAGCATCCTAACAGTATGAAAATTTAGACAAGATATACGGCAAAATGATTAAATATATATATATATATATATATATATATATATAAATATCAAAAACGATAATTTTTTAATTTTACATATTTTGTATTTTATTTATAAACTGTTCAACTTATATATATTTTAAAATTTGAAATTGTATATCATACATACATTAATTATAATTTATTAATTATGAGGATAGATCAACATTACATATATTATTATATAATTTATTGACGGTTGAATTTAGGCACCTTTAAATTAAATTTGATATATGCAGTTAGTACATATATTAGATTTAATCTCAATTATTGTGCAAAGTATATAAATTCAACGATTCATAAAATAATATAAAAATATATTTGAAGTTATAAGTTCGTCCATACGTTATTATTAATTCTATATTAATTACATGCATTGGGTATATCATAAAAATTATGCTAGAATTAATACTCGTACCATCTTCTCTCTCGAAATCGCCAATATATTGACTACATTGCTCTGCATTTTAAATCCTAGTGAATTTGGCTGGTAATATGTTTTTTCACATCAATTTAAATATAAACTTTGAAGAAGGAGACCACCTTTAATGTAAATAGATCGGGGACTGCGTTGATTATAACATTAATGGTTCACCCTGCTGTCAGTTTGGCCTTTATACATCCATTTCAAGTTGAAAATTGCTTTTAACTACGATTGTTTTACTTATCTTCCAGAATGATTGACATTGACTATGATTATGATATTATTTCTTTTACTTCTCGATCGATCCGTTACTTCATTAATATCGATATATGTATGTCTTAATTATTCGTATTAAAATCAATTAATTGTTGCTAAAATTAATCAAATATATACCTCACTCTTCATATTTTTCTTAATTATTTGAATTCAAGTTTCAATTCTAGGTATTTGCATCAAAGAAGATCTCCAGACAGTTATGTAATTACTTATAACTCTTTAATTAGGTCGTACCAAATTAATATTATTCAGTGATTTAGAACGAATTGTCGTACGTCCACAGAAAAGTTGAATTTGTGCATGAAATTAATGAGAAAACTAACAATTGAAAAAGTGAACTTCCATCACTGCAGCCTGTAGGCATATATTTCCATTCCTTAACCAACATACAACGACAGAACAAATGCAGCAAACATAAACATATATATGAAAACCAGACAAAGACGTACAGGAACACGAAAGAAAGAGACTCGCACGAGTGGCCATGGAGACTCATATTAATACAAAAACATCCTTGTAATTTATTCTTCTCAGACGACTATCTTTTATTCCACACTCCATCCTCATATCTTCCACTTGATCACTTGACCCTGTGCAGCACAAAAAGCAATGGAGAAATTAATCATTAGAACGTACAGAATTAAAAATTATATTGAAAAATGAAAAATACTAGTATTTTGAGATATATATAGGCAACTATATATATGTACATACTTAGCGCAGTCGGTGGAGGTGCTGATCTTGTAAGGAATGTTGACACCGCAGGCACCGGGGAGACTAGCAGCGACGTTAGGTTTGATGCCAGAGATTTGTCTAGCAGCGGTTTGCAAGCACCTGCAGGCAGTCTGGCGGTCAGGGGTGGTTCTAGCGGCGGCGTTAAGAGCTCTAACGCCGTTGCAGCAGGGAACCGGAGGCGAACGCCCCCCGGTCCTGAGGTAAGAAATGCATGGACCCAATGTGCTAGTCACCTGCCCACATGCTAATGCATGAGTGATTGGTGCAGTATTGACCAAAACGCAGAGAACAAGCAAAGCGGAAACAAGCTTGAGAGCAGCAGCCATGGCTTTTTCTTGAGAAAAGTTTTTGATTCTCAGTTGGGTTTGTTTGGAAGCTTGAGTGAGTGAAGAGTGAAGAGAGTAAGGGGTTTATATAGAAGAGTAGAAGCAGAAGATAGATCAGTATGGAGGTGTAAGCGAGGAGGGTCGCGCGGTTGGTAGTTGAGTTAATTAAATTCAATGCTGTAATGCCTTTTCTTTCATTTTGAATTGTAGAATTCAACTTTAATTAGTTCTTATCTTTTGTAAAATTACGGTTTGGCTAATGAATTTAACACTGTATCACAAAAATAATTAACCTACCTTTCACCTTTAATTTGTCGCTTTAATTTATAAAATTAAGTTTTGTTAGATTAATCTAACGGAAGAACGGAACGGTAATGCACTACTCTAGAAAATTTACTAAACGATATTATATTTCTGTTTAATAAATGAACTAATACATATGTACGTATGTGTGCATGTATTTATCTAATATTGCTTAATATTAATTAATTTACACCTTTGATTGTATATCATGGCAGTTAATTGTTGGATAAGTTCGTCATTAATAGTGGTACTGGAACCTACATTAAACATGGATGGTAAAATTTTGTAGTACATAATTTTAAAAATTATAAATAATTGTTATTTATTTAATAATACGCTTAAAATTAAGATAATACAGTAGCTCCATTTTTAATTTGACCTCAAGTAACTTCTGCCATGATTTGCTTTTTACGACCTCTGAGAAGACGACGGGACGATCTCCTGCATTTTCGGCCCAAAGCATATAATTTCAATGTGTCACGTGTCATAAGTTCATCATTTAATTAATTGCTTCTGTTTAATTTTTTTTTTAAGTACAAACATCTATTTATATTGCGATCAAAACTCTACTAAGAATTTTAATTAATATAAAAATCAAACAAATATGTGTTTAAATTATAACGGGAATTAAAAACAACTACACCAGACCCTATCCTAAAAAAGAATTAAAAAGTTATTTATTTATTTCATGCTCCATAATTTTGTGGCATAGGACAATGCACCTTTAGTTTTATTTTTATTTTCAACAATAATGCATAAGTGGTCAATGCTCTCCTACCAACATACAATTAATGTAATATCCTTTAAATATTTTTATATTTTTATGCCTTTGAAACTCTGATAGCCACTACTAGAAACACCGATTTTCTTGTCAGTGTGATTGTAACAATTAAAATGGTAATATTAATTAACCACTCAGGCACAGCTCGAGTAGTTAGAGGAGGCAAGTCTTCGAATTCTACTGATTCTAACATGAATAATTTTTCACTATTATAGACAAATTCTTCTCACTTGTTATAAGACTAGAAATCATTTCTTGTGAGTGGAGACATCTAGACAGAAATTGAGATTATATCAAAAATATTTTATAGATATCTAATAAAATTACTAGTCGTGACAATTAAGGCCTCTAAAACTCTAACCGCTCTAAACTACACAAAAATTTAAATTTTTTATTATAATATTTATATTTTAATTTTATTTCTTAAATTTATATACAATTTAATCCTTAAATTTTAAAAAAATGTCAATTTACTCTTTAATTTATTTATTATTTTTAAAATATTACTTTATTAACTTTACTTTTAATTATTTTGACCTCCTAAAAAATTTTAGTCCCAATTATTTAGTTATGGCTCTACCCTGCTTGTATAAATATATTTGTGTGAAAGTATAAGATATGTGATATTAATTTAACATTAACGAATCAAGTACGATTGAATTTTTATAAAAAATTTATATACTTTGCATAGCATTAGTTTTTTTTTTTTCTAATTTAGAAAGAATAACGAAAAATAAAAAAATATAAGCCATTGTTGGGTATTGTTAAAGTTACAAAAATGCCCAATTTTCTATTAACGTTATTATCGATGAGGTAATAAGTATAGGTTAATTGAAACATGTCATTTAAGTGATGATAATATCTAAAACTTTAGGATAATTATGTGATGACTCGTCAACTTTCAGCCGCAGGCTTGGGGTTTTAAATTTTAATAGTTTTCAAATTTTAATAATTTGTTCAATAAAATCATTAATTAATTAATGTCAGATGGAGTGATGCATTCGCACAAGGGAAGCATAAAAATTCCAAATTAGCTGTAGTATAGAGTTAAGCTATTTAAGGGAATGAAAATCATTGACTCTAATATTTTAAGAAACCACATTCAAGGTTGTTTTAACTACGAAAAAACCGTAAAAAATTACTCTTTCCTAAAGTAATTTTTTTATTATTTTTTTTTTAGTTTTGGTTTTTGGCAATGATTAATCGGTAACTACTCAAATATGATATTATATATTGATCTGATCCATCCCTTTACATGTTACAATTTGGTCGTACCAAATATATCAAATATGATTCGGTGATTTAGAACGAATTGTCGTCCAGAAGTCGCTCACAGAAGAAAAGAACGTGTGCAAGAAATCAGAAACAACTTCAATTACCGACGTAATAGATTTGCACTCATTTACCACATACAACGACAGAACAGATACACAAAACATTAAAACCAAAGACAGGAAAACGAAGAAAGAAACTCGCACTAGCGGAGACTCATGATACTCGTACAAAAACATCCTTGTATTTTATTCTTCTCGAACTAACTTATTCCAAATTCGATTTCCATTTCTTCCACTTCACTTGACCCTATACAAAAATGGACAAATCATTAGAACAAACGTATAAATAAAAAATCGAAAAATATATGAGAGATATTATAAGTATTTGAAGTAATGCAACATACTTAGAGCAGTCGGTGGAGGTGCTGATCTTGTAAGGAATGTTGACACCGCAGGCGCCAGGGAGACCAGCGGCGACGTTAGGGTTGATGCCAGAGATTTGTCTGGCAGCGGTTTGCAAGCACCTGCAGGCAGTCTGGCGGTCAGGGGTTGTTCTAGCTGCGGCGTTAAGAGATCTGACACCATTGCAGCATGGAACCGGAGGGGAACCCCCACCGGTCCTGAGAAAAGGAATGCATGGACCCAAGGAGCTAGTCACCTGACCACAAGTCAAAGCATGAGTCACGGGAGCAGTGATCAAAACGCAGAGAACCAAAGCGCAGACAATCTTGAGAGTAACAGCCATGGCGTTTTCTTGAGAAAATTGAGGGAGATGTTTTTTGATTCAGCTGGATTTTTTTCGATGCTTGAGTGAGTGAGTGAAAAAAGCAAAGAGGGTTAAGGCTTATATAGAGGAATAGAAGCAGAAAAGTGAAGGAGAAAGAAATTTGGGTTAGCTGGTAGTTGAACCTAATTCAATGCTATGATGCTTTTCTTTCATTTCCGACAATCAATTTCGATTAATAATGTTATTGGATTTCTGATCGTTAAATCGTGGACGTTGGAAACTACTGATTCAGACATGCAACACCGTACGACTAGTATCAAGTCTTCTGTGAGAAATGGAAAAACACGAAGCGGCGAAAACTAGTAAATAACTGTGTTATGTATATATACATATATCTAGATCTAGTGTTAGTTTGATTTTACTTTTTTATTAATTAAAATAATTTTTTTAATGATAATTTTTTTTAAATTTTTAAAGTTTTGATTTATTATTAAAAAAGAGATTTTAAAAATTAAAAAAATTATTTTTTATTAAAAGAAATTTAAATTTTGAATTTTAGACAGTAATATTTTTTTAATTTTTTTAAAAAACAGAATTATCTAAAATATTTTTATTTAATTTTAAAAAAAATTTATTATTTTTTTAAAATATAATATTAAATATTTATCTATTAAAGTAATTATTCAAATTTTTTCAAAATTTATTTGTGATAATTAAACAATTAATAAATTTTTGTTAAAAATGTTACAAATAAAAAATCTATTATAAATAATTTTATTTAAAAAATTATACCGAATGAACATATAATCATATATTTTACAAGGATAATGTGGTGGGTGCCGAAAGGTTTACATAATAACACTGAAAGCAAAGAATATCGTCGTATACATTGTGCTCTCCTAGAATTGAATTAATTATGCTTCATAGGCAGCACGCCAAAAATTATTACAAAAAAAAGGTTTGAAGCACTTGAAAAACTAATTAATAACTTAATTTCCGAGAAAATTTTATTAATTATCAATTAAAATTATTAATAAATAATAAATGTACGAGAAATGTATATTTAATATATTGGTTCTACATTCTAATTAATTAATATTTTCTTACATGCTAAAATAGGGATTAGGGTTGGGTAATATAGCTGTAGTATTAGATATAATTGTTTTTAACTAACTATTATATATATCAGTAGAAATGGGTAAAATTAAGTTCGATTCGGTTTTTATAAAAATTAAATCAAATCAGAAGTGTATTAATAATATAACTGAATCAAATCGAACTAAAGAAGTTTGGTTCAATTGAGGCTCAACTTCAATTTATGAGCCGTATTTCGATATTTAGTTTCAGATTTTTTTATTTTATAAAATTTTATTAGTATCTCTAATTTATATCTTAATTAAAATAAATAAATAAAATTAAAAAATATTAATATTTATCCTTATTTTTATATATATTATTATCATATTATTAATTATTTGTAATTTATAAAATTAATAGAGAATTATAAAAAAATTTATAATTGATTTCGGTTTGAAACCGAACCAATTATTTAATAATCGACTAGAACCGAACTTAATATTAAAATCGAACCGCATTGTTCGGTTTGATCGGATATTTTTACCCATTCTTTTATATATATATATATATATATATATATATATATGTGTGTGTGTGTGTGTGTGAGAGAGATACTATTTTATGGGTAATCTAATCGTCTCAATTTTCAATTTAAATAATTTAATATTTTAAAATTTATAAATTATTTTGAGATTTAGAGCGTAACGCTGTATTTTTAAACAAGAGTCCAAGAGTGAAGTTACTAAAAAACGAAAACGAAAAATGAAAAAACAAGAGTGAATGCTGTGCCTGTTAAGATGTAGGAAGAAACTATTTCGGCAGGCTTCACGTCATTGCATGGGACTTGAATGAGCCACGTGTCAAATATCGAATTAAATGAGGTAACACGAGCTGCATACACGTGTCTCTAGCAGAGTCGGGTAGAGCCGCAGTGGTAATATCGATTAATTAAATGAGTTAAGGTAAAAAAATAAAAAAAAAAACAAAAAAGCATTCAAATATGTATTAAAAGTAATTGGGGAAAAAAAATTCTTCATTCCTCCCTAAACTAGAAAAATAATAATAATATATTTTGTGGTATTTTATTTTACAATGCGACTCTGTTTTCATTTTTCATTTCCATGTTCAAAATCTCCGTCTGAGATTTTGAATAAGAGGTCTCTGAAGGGAAGGCAAAGTCTTCGAATTCTTCCAAGTGCAGAGCACTGACAAGACGCACAGTGCCGGAGGTGGGCACCGACGCAGATGAGAGGGACTAGCACGTAACATCTGATACGTGGCAGAAATCTGATGAACTCTGTCAGAAATTGTACGCGAAAGTCCTGTCAAATTAATTATAATTTTACTACAACAGAGAGAGGGCATGGGAGAAAGATGGGACCTGGTCAAAATTTAGTGCCCGAGCAGTGAAGTAGCTGACACTGATACCTAACTGTGGGCCTACTTTTCGCCGCGTCATTATGGTGCTTCATCGTTGTTCGGACAATTATGTCCACATTCTAGATTTTTCTTCCTTCAATCTTGACCGTTGATCTCTGATGATGAATAATATTTCCATATTATGTCCTTCTATATTTAAAATTTATCAGTATGTGCCCCAGCCTCAGTGCTATTACTGGCTATTACTATAATTGTGCCAAAAGAAAATGCAATTATACATTATAATAACGGAAACTTATTAAATCATCCTTTTGGAAAGGTTAATTATTCAAATTTGTGGAGGTCTTTTATGTAACAAAAGGACAAAAATGATTTAAGATAATGAGATGGACATCAACGTAGTGACTTCGTGCAGGCTTTGGGCTAGCCTAGGCCCATTATACTTGAACTACTAAGCTAGCCCAATAAATGAAAAATGATCAGGATAATGCCAAACTTAAGTAGCTTCCGTTCCACTCGTAGTACTATACTATCTATGACTATGAGTATGCAAGTCGGCCCGACTGAAGATATCCAATCTACTCTAGGGACTCGGATATTCAAAACAAAAGAAGGCATGAAACCCGCGCGGTAATGAATTTGAATCAAGTCCTAATTTTTTAAATCTTGAACTTTTAAAAATTTATTGATACATAGAAGTGGTAAATGGATCATGTCGGGCTTGCACGGCCCATGAAAAATGAGTTCACACAAGTTTTTAGGCTGAGTCGGTACGGTACATATAGTAAAATATATAAATGTAATTCAGTTTATGATATGGTTACTGTTTGTATCGTGTTAGCCCGACTCGTTAGAAAGTAGTCCACTTGAACTGTACAGTATTAGGGGTAGCAATTCGAATAAATGAATCGAATTTGGACAGATACGAATACGATTCGTTTAATATTCGTTTGACACGAATACAATTTGTTTATTATTCGTATCAATTTTTTTAAATCCGAATATGATCCATTTATTTAGATACGATTCGTTTAGACACGATTATCCATTTAAGATCCTATTATTCGTTTAAGACACGAACATGATTCGTTTAATTTAATAATTATCATTGAAGTTCTTAAGATATTAAAAATAATATATTTTATCAAACATAATATATAATTTATAATTAGATACTTATATTAGGAGTTGTTTATAATAAAAAAATTTATATTATATATTTTTCTAAAATTTATTAAAATATATTTGTTAAGGATACGATTATTCGTTTATGACACGATTATTCGTTTAAAACACGATTATTCGTTTATTTATTTAAGACACGATTATTCATTTATTCGTTTAATTAATCATGTCTTAAACGAGTAATCGTGTCTTATACGTTAAACACGGATACGACACGAATAATAATCGTGTCGACACGAATACGACACGATTATTATTCGTATTAAGATTTTACATCCAAATCTATTTAATGACACCGAATTTGTATTGAATAATTATATCGTGTCCCAAATTATCACTCCTATACAGTATACTATATATATTAAATAATATATTGTACACATTAAATAGTGACTAATATTTATTGTTTATGAGTTGAATAGTAATTCACATATTTTTTTTCTCGACCCATTATGGCATAAACTCTATTCAGGGTTCAGCCCATAAGTTTTTTTTCTCGACCCAGTACGTGAACAATGTCATATTGTATCGGGTTGTGTTATGCTCAAGTTGATCCGCTCGTTTTACCACCTCTATTGATACATAACATAAATTAAAATAAAATATTATAATTACATTTTAAAAAAATTATCACATCAATTTATTGTATTAAAAAGTAAAAAAAATATATATTTTAAATTAATTAGTAAATTTTTTTGAAATGTAATTCCAGCCTTTCATTTCGATTCGTGTCAATAGATTTTTACAAGTTTGGAATACATGTATCAGAATTGGATCCAAATCCTACGGTATAATAATAATAATAATAAAGAAGCTCAGCAGGGGCACGTCGTCACCTTTTTCACCAGAATCCCCTTATTTGGTCGGCCAGCATGTCAACGACCACCCAATGATAGCGCTCACATGTCACACTAAACCGTCCAACACCTAGCTGACGTGTTACTCTTCTTATCCCCGCACGTCCAACCAACAAATATGAGCTCTCGTGACCTTTGAAACGCCTAAATAGACATTTTATTTCCTTTGACTTCTCAACGCATAATCAAATCTTAATGGTTTTCTTTTTTTAAAATAATGAAAATTATAATAAGAGCAAAAAGAAACTCTTCTAATTTTTAATTTTAATCAGAAATTAATTTCTTTGGTAAGATTTGACGTTAAATTTTACTAATAGAGGTCGAGTAGTAGAGCTTAAGTTCTTGTACAACCACGATCGCGGTCATTTATAATTACCAATCAAGAACGTAATCAAAGAATTTGTATATTATTTTTGAATTAACCAATCAATAGACCAATATTAATGTTGTAATTATATTTAATCCTTCATCAGTAAGTCACAAAAATTATCATGTTCCGACATCTTCTTGTCGACTAAACCTAAAATATATATATATATATATATATATATATATATATATATATATATATATGAGAAATAGGTCAAACAAAAAAAAATATGGTAGAACTGAATTGATAATTGAGCAGGAAAATTAAAAAACAATAAACGACAGCGTTGAAAATGTAATATAATGCACGAACTGAAGAGAGAAAGAATTAGGTTAGGCCGTACTTGATAACGTATGCATTGCACTTTTTGTGTTTAGATGATGCATGCATTTTTATTATTACTATTGAACAGTTTGGTCGGCACTAACGTGATAACCGCTTTCTCATACTACATTTCTTCTCAATTAATTAAATTCCTCCATTTTAGTATAAATACCTGCTTCCTCTTCTATGTCCTCCCTCAAGCCTTACTTCAAACTCCTGATTTCCCTGCCTATTACACATTGTAATTAGTAAAACATAATGGACATTAAAGCAACGAAAAATTTGCTGTTCCTTGTTTTGTTTCTCTTCAACGTTTGTGTTGATGTTATTAATGGAGATTATTATGGTGGGTGGCAAATTGGACACGCCACGTTCTACGGCGGCAGTGATGCTTCCGGCACAATGGGTATGTGACTATAAACTTAATTCAACATTATTTTCTTTTGCTATATATATATATATATATTGTTGTTGTTGTCTTAATTCTTTACGCGATTAATTAATTAATTATAGGGGGAGCTTGCGGGTATGGAAATTTGTACAGTCAAGGCTATGGAACAAGTACTGCAGCTCTTAGCACAGCTCTTTTCAACAATGGCTTGAGCTGCGGTGCTTGCTATCAGATACGGTGTGTAAATGATCCAAAATGGTGTCTCCCCGGCACAATCACCGTCACTGCCACCAATTTTTGTCCTCCGAATAATGCTTTGTCAAATGACAACGGTGGCTGGTGCAATCCTCCTCTCCAACATTTCGATTTGGCGCAGCCTGCTTTCCTGCACATTGCACAATATCGAGCTGGAATTGTTCCTGTCCTCTTTAGAAGGTACGTAACAAATTTAATTATAGAAACCTAATATATTATACTTTTAAATTCTTGCAATCCAATCATCGATCCGATCGAATTAATTCCTAATTATATTATCTGAGGAGCCAATTAGTTAAAAACAGGTTCTTAATTTTCTTAATTTTTATCTTGGATGTAGGGTGTCGTGTGTGAAGAAAGGAGGCATAAGATTCACAATCAATGGACATTCGTACTTCAACTTGGTATTGATAACAAATGTGGGAGGTGCAGGAGACGTGAAGTCAGTGTCAATAAAAGGATCTAAAACAGGGTGGGAAACAATATCAAGAAATTGGGGACAAAATTGGCAAAGTAATTCTTACTTAAATGGCCAAACCGTCTCTTTCAAAGTTACCACAAGTGATGGCAGAACTATTACTAGCTACAACGTTGTGCCTGCTAATTGGAAATTTGGACAGACTTTCGAAGGAGGTCAGTTTTAGCATTTTTTGTTCTTTTATAAAGCATTCTGAGGTTGATGCAGAGGTGGCAAAATGGCACCGCTAGACTTTATTATGTGAATTAAGATGATGGATATAGCATTTGGTTTCACCCCTTTTATCATGACTCGCTATCACAAAAACGATCATAGATGATAGATAATAACTGTAAAAAATAATGCTTTATGATAGTGTTTATTTGTTAATTATTGTCCACGTATGTATAGATGTCAATTATTGTCCACTCATACATAGATGACAATATCTTCACTTCATCGTTGTATGACAAAAATAATTTCTATCACAATATAGTGATAAATTTTTATCACAAATATATAATAAAAAATTTTACCGCAAAAAAGTTGTCAAAATTTCTTGATAGTTTTTTTTTTATCAAGAAACAAGTTTTTAACATATTGATTTCCTCATTTGTAGGATTTTTTTATTTGTTCTTTTTTATTTTTTCAATTTTTTTGTGTAATTTTCCTGTTTGTCCCTTTTTTATTTTTTTATTTGTTGTATTCGGTAATTTTTTTCAGGTTTTTTAATACAATTGCTTGATATTAATTACCAATATAACTAAAAATGGCAAAAAAATAAAATTAAAACAACAACTATTATTTAACTAAAAATAGAAAAATAAAAATATAACAATAAATATTATTACCAATATAATCAACAGAATTCTACATTCCAATCCACAATATACAAACATAATTGTCACTTCATTTCCAACATAATTCAAAATCCATCATCTCAATTTAAATAAAATTAAGCAAACATAATTCTCAATCTAACTCAAAATAAAGTAAAATAAAAATCAAATCCTTATGTCAAGATAAGAATATTAACAAGTTGTTGACCTATTACAAAAATATTATTCAATATGTTATGGATTTTTAACATCAACTTTCTTTAGATTCCTGCAAATACAAAACAATGAAAATTAAATTTTATCTCAATTGATACACTAAAATACAAATACAAATGCCATTAAATTAAATGTTAAAAGTGCAAAGCATATATGTGCTAGTAGGGAGAGACCTTCACTGTTATGATATTAGTTAAGGGTGGGCAAAATCAGGTTTGGTTCGGTTTTTATAAAAATCGAATCGAACCTAAAGTATATTATAATGAAACTGAATTGAGCCGAAAAAGTTCGGTTCAATTTGATTTGGGTCCAACTTCGGTTTCAATTCGGTTAAGTTATCTTTGTTTTGTAAAATTTTATTTATATTCCTAATTTATATCATAATTATAATAAATAAATATATTATTAATATTTAACCTTAATGTATATTATTATCATATTATCAATTATTTATAATTTATAAAATTATTAGGGGTTATAAAAAAATTTATAATCGATTTCGGTTCGGTTTTGATTTTAAATTAAAATCGAACTGAACTGATTATTTAAAAATTGACTAAAATTGAGTTTAGTATTGAAATCGAACCGAACCGAATTGAACTATTCGTTTTAATTCAGTTCGGTTCGGTTGGGCAAAAAATGCCCACCCCTAACATTAGCAGTCAAAATTAGCTGGGCTAGCATCAAAAGCTGGAATAAAATAATAATAAGAAGAACAACAACAACATCAACAATAATAATATGATTATACATTACCTTGTTACAGCTCTGTAAATTAATGCATGTCCTTTAAAAACACTTTAACACTTCATGATTTTACTGCATGTCCAGTGCCACTGCCAACATTAACCAATAATATTATAAATTTTATTTTTATAAATAAACCTAAATCAAAATATAATTATTTAAGAAAAAAAACTTACTAGGAAATTTGCTGTAGTAGGAGTAGTACCCAGTATTTTGATGCAGCTAAATCATAAGCTCTGACAGGTTTTTATTCTTTGCATAGCCTCCTATTTAAAAAAGAAAGCAAAAAGTATAAGAATTTTTCACAGAAAAAATAAAAAATTAAGTGAAAATGTTATAAAAACACAATAAATATATAATCGTTGTTTAAGAAAAAGAATTAGTAGAGAGTTTATACACATACATACATATATAGTTAGTTAGTTATTTATTATAAGAATTAAACAAATAAGCTTATTATATATGGGATTATCAGAAAACTTACTCATGCAATAGGCTTGATCATAAAGCCTAAACACAAAAAGATTATGCCAAGGGCCCAATATATTTGTCAATTCCAAGGGCAGGGTACAAACCTAGGGTAATAAGCATAAGACAACTATACTCTATTTCTATAACAAAGAGTTATTTGTTCACACATGTTATTGTATCTGGTTCGGATGCTTCAGTAGCAAATTATATTCCCAGTGGGAAAAAAAAAAGCAGCAAAATAGTAGAAAACAGCCGATAATAATAGCGTACAACAGCAGAAAACAGCAACAGAAAATACAATACAGTACCTCCTAGCAAAAATTAGCAAAGCAAGCAAATTAAGCAACAAAAAACCCAGCAGCTAGCAACATGCCTAGCAGCCAGTAACAGCATTTAAATCATGACAAGTAGCATAAAGCATTAAACACAACAGCAAGGAAAATACATGACAATTTATTGTTAATTATAAACATTCTCTTGTTGAAGGAATATTTTCTATTGATAGAATTAATTAGTATATTTAGTATGTTTTTTTTACAACATAAATTAGAAAACATGAGACTGTCAAGAAAATTATGAAGCAGAGACAAACAAAGCAAATTAAGAGAAGAATTAAACATAAATTTAAAATAAGACATATAACCTTTAATAGTAAGACTCTCCATTTAGAAAGTTTTAGTGCTAACATACATACCAATACCACTCTTATATGTTCATTTAATTAAATTTTATCACATTTTTAATTTGAAGTCACAAATTAAAAAAGAAATGGTTATAACAATACAACATATTTAATACATATGTTAAGATAATATTGAAAACTTAAAACAAAATTAAAACATCGAACTCTCTGACCAAGAAACAAATATAATAGAAGTTCTCCTTGCAACATTGTGCAAATAAAGCACTCTTCCTCACATGCATGGAACAAATCTTATATATGTATGTATGTATGTATGTATGTATGTATGTATGTATACTAAAGATAAAGAAAAGAAATTAATTAAGTTTTAACATGGCAGTGACACAATTCGATTCTACTGGATCCAATAGCTGCAGTTTTCATATATATATAAATGAAAAAACAACAAGTCTAAGCACATCCAAGAGGCAAATTAAGGTAATTTGAAGATGATCTATCATGAAGAATTAACAATATAATTAGGTGAATGTGGGGAGGAAAGGAAACATGGGCACTAGCAGTCATAATTCTGTTCGCAACCTTTCAAATAATTGAAGCTATAAGAACCAATCAAATTTATGAAGGATCTTACACCAATACCCAACCAAATCCTTTTTATATAATCACTTTTTATTTATACCCACATATAACTCCTTCTCTCTGCATGGGTACCAACAATTTTCTTTTTTTTTTTTTCCCTCCCTTTTAATAAAATAAAATAAACTTCTAATGGCCTGGAAAAGCAAGCTGCCATACCCAACATATACAATGTTACACATACACACACACACACACACATATATATATATATATAGAGAGAGAGAGAGAGAGAGAGAGATACACTAAAAGCTACAAATCCTAGGTGTAAAGAAGTAATTAATTAAAGTTTGCGATTAGGAACTCAACTTTTAAACCTAAATTTGAATAGCAAAGGGAATTAGAATGATTCTATTTAACTTATTTTAATCCAAAGCCTGAACAGGGCTTAACCAATTAATTCAATATGTGCTCGATCCTTATCAATTATATATTATTATATACATTCACAAACAATGCTCCACCCAGTACCACCACCATTTTCTTTTTCTTCTTAGCATATTGTTTATATATAAATATATATATATATATATATATATATATAAAGGGAAATGAAATAATAACATCTTAATCCTGTATTTTATGATTTCTTAATTACAATTACAAATCTATCTATTTATCCTCTCTCATTTTGAATAAAACAGTACTAGGACTGACTCATTCCCTTTTCAAATTCGTCTCGACCTATTTGATTTTATTTGACTAAGTTATCCAACTCAAATTATAAGGCTTTATTACAGTATTGAGTTAAAAATTTTTTGGGCAGTTACAATATTGATATAGTACTAGATTCGATTTTTGGCCAACTACAGTACCTCATGCTGCAAGAATTTTTGGGTTAAACTAGGCAAGACGAAGCAAAAAATATAATTTTTGAACCCGTCACGATTTTCAAATGGATTTAATTTTTAGGTCTCGAGCCCACCTCATTTTTCACGAATTTAAAGATTTTTGCCATCCTTATTAGTAATCTATATTGAAATGAACAAATAAAAAAGTGATTAGCAGTGTTATTTTACATCTTTTATTCCATTTAATATAGCTTTTTGAAATATTATCCTCCACTGCATGATTATTTTAATGAAATTTTTTTTATATTTATATTTCATAATGAATAATCACTTTGATTCCAAAAGAAACTTTCCCATCCTATGAAGAAAATATCTGAAAAAAAGTTTTTACTCTAGGGAGAAAACCCATGAATCAGTATCTTATAATTGACGAAAATTTTTAATATAATATTTTTTTCAGAGATGAATTGTTAAAATCTATGGTCATGGAGGTCAAATGTCTCTAACTTTATCTAAAAGCTAGGATGACATAACTTAATGATTTGCTGTAAAGAGCATAATGTATAATTACAATAAATATCGAAGACTAATTAAAAATTAATTTTTGATAAGAGGGAAAGACTCATTGTTACCACTGGCCATTCATTGAATTTGATTGAGTGAAATTCGCCGGTACGCTGTACGCTACAATCATTTTATTGTAGCCTTTCCAAGGAGAAATACAAGCACGCATGCAGTGTCTCGTCGTCTAGTAACTTTGTTTCAAATGAGAAGCACTAGCAGTAGCAGTAGCAGTAGCAGTAGCAGTAGCAGTAGCAGAGGAAGGAATTGAAAAGTACGTAAACGTTAAACGCGATGGGCTGGGCCTGGGAGAAAGCCATTCTGCTCGAACTACTTAAGCCAGGCCAATTAATAGAAATCACGAGAGTCGAGAGGCGCTACTAAATATCCACCACCCGTTTTCTCATTTTATCTCGTTCATAGCCAGTTTGAGCATTTTAATACTTTTTTTTCTTTTTCATGCTCTCTGTTGTAGTGTTGTTCGTAAAATTTACTAGAAAAAGGACGTAATCAAGAGTTAATTATATATTCTCTGTAATTAATTATTATCATTAAGTCAACAATTAATAAAAAAAAACTATCATATTCCGAGATTCCTTTTCGTCTATTAAAATTTGAAATACAAAGAAGTCAAACAAAAATAGTAGAACGGAGGAAGAAAATGAAACAATAATAAAATGGACGGCGTTGATAAATATAAAGATAATGCAACAGCAAGACGTGAGGAGAGAGAGAGAGAGAATTAGGCCTATTTTAAAAAACGTAATTTGCATGAACTTTTATTTGTCTTTAATGATGCATGCATTTTTTTATTTTATAAAAAAAAAATTATTATTATTATGCAACAGTTTGGTCGGTACTCACTAACGTGATAACCGCTTTCTCATACTCCCCCTCTCTGCTTAATTAATTAAATTAAATTATGCCTTTCTTGGTATAAATAGGCTCGCTTCATCTTCATCTCTCCCGTCCAGTCAAGCCCTTATTACACACTGATTGTAATTAACAAACAGATATTAGCAGATTATAAATGGCCATGAACAATTTGCTGTCTCCAGTTTTGTTTCTCCTAAGCATTTGTGTTCATGTTGTTAATGGAGATGATTATGGCGGCTGGCAAATTGGACACGCCACGTTCTACGGCGGCAGTGATGCTTCTGGCACAATGGGTACGTAACATAATCATATACAATATTAACTTCATTCTCTTCTGCAGCATTTGTCTTAATTTGTCCACATAATTAATGAATTGTAGGGGGAGCTTGCGGGTATGGAAATTTGTACAGTCAAGGTTATGGAACAGATACTGCAGCTCTCAGCACAGCTCTTTTCAACAATGGTTTGAGCTGCGGTGCTTGCTATCAGATTCGCTGCGTAAATGATCCACAATGGTGCCTCCCCGGCACCATCACCATCACCATCACCGCCACCAATTTCTGTCCTCCAAATTATGCTTTGTCCAACGACAACGGTGGTTGGTGCAATCCTCCTCTCCAACATTTTGATTTGGCACAGCCTGCTTTCTTGCAAATTGCGCAATATCGTGCTGGAATTGTTCCTGTCCTCTTCAGGAGGTAACTATATTAAAATGTTTACAGAAATCTATCTTGGCATTTCTTGCATTCCAAGCAAATTCCTTATCTTTTTTAGCGTCTTGGATGTAGAGTGCCGTGTGTGAAGAAAGGAGGCATAAGATTCACGATCAATGGACATTCGTACTTCAACTTGGTTTTGATAACAAATGTGGGAGGGGCAGGAGATATAACGTCGGTGTCAATCAAGGGATCTAAAACGGGGTGGCAAACAATGTCAAGAAATTGGGGTCAAAACTGGCAGAGTAATTCTTACTTAAATGGCCAAACCCTCTCGTTCAAAGTTACCACAAGCGATGGTAGAAATATTAATAGTTATAATGTTGTGCCCGAAAACTGGACTTTTGGACAAACTTTTGAAGGAGGTCAATTTTAGAAATCTACATCATTTACATGTAAATGAGTGAGATTCGAGGGTTTATGCAGAGGTGAAATGACACCCGCTCAGCTTTCTATGTGAAGAGAGTTTGTTTTTATCAACTTTTTTATTGTATATATCTATCCTATGTATATACAATCCCAACTCAGTTGAAAACAGAGTAGGATTGGTCAATAAATATATTTTTCTTTATCATAACTTCCATTAAATTATTTCATTTACACGAACCATCTGAAGTAATTTGGCTTAATACTGATTACAAATAAACATTCAAAACAAAAACAACTACTCCTATTATTTTTGTCAATATATAAACAATTTTTTGGGGCTGATCTCTAAATCCCTTCATCACTTGAGAAGAAACTGGTATTTTGATTTCTACAGATTCACAGAATTTTCAAGAAAACTGATTATGCCACCAAAATTGGAAGAAACTATATATCCAAAAACCACCTAAATACACATCCTCATCCACTCAACTCAGTTCATCAAACTAGAACTGTTTACAAGCATGATGAACACCAAACCATTATGCATCTAAAACACCATCTCCCTTTTCCTGCGCATTATCTCAATACTCAATAATTCAGCAAGGAGTATTTTACTCTCAAAACAATTTTGCCTTTTTCCACTCCAAGCTTTGCGCCAGTAACCAACCAATGACCTGGAGGATCTTCTGGACCTTTGCTCATCTCAGACATATCAATTAACTTTGCCAACTTGTTGCCTACGGTGTTGTTTTCTGCTGAACCTGTACTAGAATCACCAGAGTTGAGGTTTCCTGTTGTAGCACCTTTTTTAGGCTTGTCATTTGGGGAATGGTCCCACAAGGATCTTCGTATCGTGCAGCCTGGTAACCGAGAATACAAAAGCTTCATGTACAAGACATTTTTTGACCCAAAATCCCATACTCCAAGTTGAGCTCCAGTGACTATGTAGACACCAGAGAGGTCACCAATAAAGGTTTCAGGGTTCTCAATTGGTGCAGTGCTTACATGAGAAAAATTCTTCCACTTTACTGGCTCAAACCATCGACTGTCTTGCTCCTCAGGACCCTGCCACTTGGGAGCACCAATTGCCACATGGGTGTCCCAGTATGGAAGTAAAATCTTCGGAAGAGATGCCAAATGTTGAAGCTGAACAGTTAATCGGTTCTGCTTGGCTCCTTCGAGACATAATCGCAAACCTGTAACAGGCTTACGACCAACTGATATCTGCATTTACATGAAGCCAAAGTTAAAAGCAAAACTTTATTAAAAAGGTTGACCTGCTCTTCAGTACATAAACAAAAATATTGGTAATTCAGATTATTACAGTTATGGAGATAATTTCAATCACTGATGTACTCAAAAAGGGTCGGACTGAACAAATTATTAGGTAACAAAGATTCTCATATAGTAGATGGTAACCACCGGCCAAAACTTCTGGTTGCCATGTCAAATGCAATGACATTACCAGAACACTACCTTGAACTAATATGCTGAGCAAACAATTTTTACCTGCTCTAGGCTGACATAAAGCTTTTGGCCCATAATACTGAATTGTAAAGATGGGCAAACAGGTTCCTTCCTTTGCTGGCCAGGAATTTTGTTGTGTACAGGAGCCCATACCCAAGGAATCTGAAACTCTAGAAAATATCTCAGCTCTTCAATCTGAGGCTTGTCTGCAGAAAAATTTTTGAAGCTCAGGAATATTTTTACTGTATTAACCAAGAACATGAGAAGGCAAAGACTCTATCCCTGAAAGATAAAATTACTCTTACATTCAAGATAGAGACCAATGGCACGAGTCAGATGCTCCTTTCCAGGTACTCCATCAAGGAGAGCAGTGATGGGGACAAAAGTCATGTCAATGATATCCGGAGAGGAACGGACAGTTCTTGCCCATTGGGTGTGGTTTTGTTCCAGATCATCTCCTCCCCTCCTTCGAAAAATGACTGTAACATCCTGCATGAATGAGTTCCAGAAAGCTCTGAGTTCAAGATTTCATGGCAATCTAAATTGCAAAATAAAAACATCATAGCAGAACTAATAAACAATTCTAAGAGCAAATATATCGTTTCTGAGAATAATATTAGGAAGTCTGCATACTTCTTTCCCAGTAAGATACGGTGCACTCATAGGTTGAGGGTATACTCCTTGGCTGTTGAATAAGCCAGGATCAAGACCCTGCACAATTCAAAAGTTGGTATAGTAAGCACAGGATTAAGAAGTTGTCACAATAATCTATGGAAGGAAGATCAAATACAAAGAAAAGTTTTGGAACTAGCCTTATCCTTCAATTTCATTTGACCTGAACTTGTATGACTGTCTTTGTCAGAGAACCTCTGATTTCCAACATCCTGAACATAATTTTTAATCTCCATAGTTGACAAAGGTGATGATTGATGTTGTTTAACATATATCACATCTTTACCACCAATAGTTACAGAAGTGATGATATGAGTCCCGAAATTTTCGATAAAGCTGTTAACAAAAGAAGAGTTAGCTACTATCAATATTTGCCTCTTCATAATTCAAACATCCATACCTAGCAAGAGACGGAGGGTCCCAGTATGTCGGGACAGCTTGTTTTACATTCTCTTGCAAAACTAGCAGAGATTTAAGCTCAACTTTGGCAAGTGGAATATAAAACCCATCCATAGATAATGACTTTGTGGCTGCAGCATCAATATCCTTTGAACAAGTGAGGCTGAATGCCACATTGAAACTACCAAGAGGAAAACCTCCAGAGAGATTAGCTTTCTGGTTGAAGTGCTCCACCATCTGCAGTCATAGATTGCAGATAGTATGTTAGCATGAACTACAATAATACTAAGCATTTAAAATATGCTAACAATCTTTAAATTCAAAAAATATAATTTCTATTATCCAGATGCTAACAGAATTTGCCAACTCCTATCTTCCTCTCCATCTTCGCCCACCCCATAATTTCCTCCCTGGCACACCAAGCCATGCCAAGTTTTGAAGGGGGCAAGTTATGTTTGCTTGCAACCGATTCATATGTGAATAAATATATAAATCAGTTACCCCAACTCAATGTCTATTCCTGTACATTTGACTGCTCCTAAGCCAAAGCAAGAACCACACATGCTGAACCAAGCTCACCCACCAGCCAAATATTGCTTTTATATCCATGTCAGATTCTGAAACTACTGGCACAGAATGTATCCGTGTTCTTGACAAATTTCGCACTTCATTCTTTGTCCATCATTAAATTTCATCACATGTAAAATCTTCATGAAGCAGTTAGTTTTGCACATATTTTGTAAGTTCTATGTTGCTATAACCCCACAATGTCTGCGGTAATGAGGTTTTGTTCAAGCAGTATACCTAGAAATATAAGCTTGAGTTCAACTGATGAGGCAGCTTCCACGCATAACTAGAATTCTATAACTTTTGTGCTAAAGAGCAGCCAGCTCATGTACCAATTCAACGCATTACAAATATGCATCACCAACAGAAATAAAATTCTATTTTAGAACTAATACAACAGAAATGAACTTAGACAAGGCATTTAACAAGAGTGATTCCTCCTTGGAAGCCCCAAAGGATTAAAAGAACACACAACTTCAAATTAATCACTTGTAAACCGTTCGTTGTATTGTTTCCAAAGCCGTTACATTTCTGTCCTCCCCAATATCAAGCTCATCTGTCCAACAAAACTAAATAATTGAAACTTAAAGAAACACAGCATCACTTCCAACTCCAACCTAAACTCAATTGTCAAATAACCAACCCTAAACTCAGAACATAAGAGAACTAAAACTAATAGTTACACAACAAAACATAGTGCAAAGACTAGATAAAGATTAAAGTAAGAAAATAAACGGAAACATACATACCTCATGATAAGTGCAAACCCCAGAGCTCTGTCTCCCCGTAGACTCTTGAGAGTTCTTAATGTCCCAAGAAACATTAGGTACAACTATGTTCTCATACAAAAACAGATCTCTTTTGTGTTCTTCATCAACTTCAACTACTCTAGAGCCTGCAATTCCTTTACAGTACAATAATCTTGTATCAAAATTCACATCAAAACCTCTTCCCAGAGCCTGTACGGAGTTTATAGCTGTGTGCAAAGCCGATGCATTTTCACCCATTTTCATCACCACAAAATCTTCAAATTCTCGTCAGAAACTGACCCAATTTCTAAAATAACTCAAAATCAAAAACCCAAGGCTGTGTTCAAGTTGGGTACTTGATCATGATCAAAGCTGTTGACCTGAAGAAATCTTTGAATAAGATACGGAACAAAAAACGATGAATTGTTCATGAATTTGTGCTTTGAATCTCTTCTAGATCTTGAGTCAAATGAAAAGATAATCTAATCTGTGCTGCATCTATCTCTAATCTCTCTCTACTGTGCGTAGGAAAGGATTTTTTTTTTTTTTTTTCCCCTTCTACTCTCGGTAACTTCTCAGACATTGACTCGCGAGTCTAATTTTACAGGAGAAATATTTTACACTTGGCGTATAAGTTTGTCTGAAAGGTTGACCGTTGAATTGCTTTAGATTTTGGACAAAAACATTGTTTGATTTAATCCAACGGTCCTGATGTAAGGAGGAAAAAACTCGTTTAGTTTACTTTTGAACTTCTTAGTCCACGGTGACAGTGATTGGATTTAAAAACAAAAACTTAATTTAACTCATTATACAAATTCCTATATTCCTATCATTTTTCAGCCAATCTTTTTAGGAAATTAAAGTAAATTTTTATAGCATGTGTCATAGTTTTTTTGGCTTTAGGTTTAGGAGACTAGGAAGGAGTACTGAATGCACCATGGCATCATCCTTAGAAAAGAAAATAGCATACAGGGAAACATTTCTATCTATCGGACTGCGTGTGTTTTCGACAAATGTAATTAGGCCTAATTAATTAATTAATTAACAACAATTTATGCGCAAATTTACTCGATATTTCGGCCACTTCCACGGTAAACGAAGGTCGTTTATTGATTATTCCATCCGTCCATCCCAAAACGAAGACTAAATTAAAATTTGATTATTCTATTCCACTCCTCTGGCCTGGTCAAGCCGTCAAGCCGTCCAGCTTAATTTAACGTAGCATGGAAAGATAATAAGGTGTTTTGTGTTAATCGTAGGTGAGAATAATCACCATATACAGACATACAATTCAGATCCAATTTCTCATAAACAAATACTTGCTACTCTTCCTCTTTTTTCACTCAGTTGCAAAGGTTGCTCAAGAAATGGAGACCTGTGAAATCTCTTTCTTTTGTAGCTGAGCAGTCAAGAGAAAAACTCTGTTATGAACTTGGCCAAACACCAATTTTTCTTATTCTCCTTGTACAAACACCGAAAAATAAATTTCCTACATCTAATTGTAACAACAGCTTTCAGATGAGGCAAAATTGATATGAACAGAGTCCAAAACCATGTATCTCCTTGCAACTAGGCATGCAATTGATCCTCTATTTGTCTTTTTTATTTTCCCAATGAGTTCTCTCATTAACATCTCATTTCTACTGAACACTTTTGATTGTCAGCTAATCATCGTCATTAGGATAATAAACCAGATATTCACTAGAATATATAGATAGATAGATAGATAGATAGACAGACAGACAGACAGATACCTACTATTGAACGCCAACTTTCTTTGAATTGCAACAAAAATAAAATTATCCAAAATTTACCCACTCATTGTGAGTTTTTTGTCCTCTTAGCAGTGAATAGTTGGCGAAGGAAAGCAAACTTTCCTCTTGCACGAGAAGATAACTCGGTCATGGTCCCATTACTTGATGCTGCCGCCTCACTGGTGTCAGATTCTGGAATGGATGGTGATGGTGATGGTGGCATGACTGTGAAGAGAAAGGCATTGACCATGCGGATAATCTGACTGAAGCTTGGCCTCAAGTTAGGGTCCTCAACCCAACATGACTGTACAATAAATGCAAGATCAGGGGATATATCTTCTGGAAGTCTAGGCCTCTCGTGCTGCATTCTCGGATAACAATAGTTAATCATCTTAGTAAAATTTTCATTTAAATACTCACTATATTTAATGACCAAATGCAATATAGAGTATGGTGCCTATTGATTCTTGCACCTTAAAAGCAGCAGCATAAGCAGCCTGCAAGTTTGACATGCCTTCAAACGGCATACGGTTGGTTAAAAGTTCCCATAAGACAATTCCAAAGCTGTAGACGTCAACCTTGTTATTATAATGTTTCTTCTCCCCCTGACGCAATGTCACAGTGCTGTACAACTGCAAAGACAAGTGTAGATTGTTGCAAAATGAATGACCATTGTGCACAAGAAGTATACCCTTAGTTTCTCTGATGCAGAGTAACAGAGAAAGCCAACCATTTCAACCCCTCAACTCAAATCATCAAGGCTTACAGTTGTAAGGTTGTCCCTGAGTTTGTACTTCAGCATCTTGTGCAACCACAAATCTAATCACCTAGTTCAAGTGCAGGAAAAGGAAAAGGAAACACTACTAATAACAATAGAAAGACCGATATGCCTGGACTTCGATAAGTTACATCTTCACAAACAGACATATCAACCACTTACAAATTCTAGGGGGCAAATTGAGATTAAAAAAATAATAATAATAACTGTCACTGCACCGGAGCTTTAGAGTTACGCCACACATACGATATGACTCTGAAGCATAAAAGTTTTTGAAAAATCCTCTACGCTTGTACCCAACCAAGTGAAAAAAAGGAACAATTCTTGCAGGAAAAATCTGAATAGCTAGTACAAAAGGGCCACAAACCTCAGGAGCCATCCATCGGTAAGTCCCAGTTTCTGCAGTCATCATCTCAGTCACAGATTCTTCTCTCGCAAGACCAAAATCTGCTAGCTTCAAAGACTTCTGATCTGATGTCAGCAATAAATTGTCTGCATTCATATGTTTCCTTCTTATATTTCAGTAAGAACTAGACATTGAGCTTGAACTGAATTAAATGCGATTCAAGGAATTTATAATAGGCATTCTGCTTTCACTAGCGGGGATTTACATCAAAATTGCAAATGTGAATCATCCCAGATTAAAACAATTAGTTATAGCATCTAGGTATGTGCAGCAACCATCTGTAGGAATATAAACAAAGGAATTGCCAGAGACGCCCCCAAATGAAGCCTATAGGAATATAGAAAACATTAACAAATAATATTATATTACATAATAAAGTATGCTCAGGCAGTACCAGGTTTGAGATCTCTATGTATAATCCCATTGGCATGCAGACAATCCATCGCTCGAGCAATGTCAAGAGCAAAATTTAAAGCCACATGAAGATCTAATTTATTTGGACGAAGTCCAACTAAATACTTCCGCAGCGACATCCCAGGTAATAGCTCCGTCACTATCACCATTAGTGGATCCTTACAAGCTCCAATAAACTACAAAGGCAATAAACATAAAATGTTCAGTAAAATCGATACGATAGAGATACTAAGAGATGAGGACAAGCACCAAACATAAACAGCTATGTCAAGCATAACTCCCTGCAAAAGTATAAATACAAATATATACAAGTAAACCTAGACAAACATACTTGATTTTGACCTCACCTTTACAAGATTATCATGTTTTACTCTAGACATCATATTAACTTCCCGAACAAAACGACTTTCAAGCGCAGTCCTTTCTTCTGAAGTGCTTCCCCGGTGGAGAACTTTGATAGCAACAATTCGATCGCCATACCTGGAAAAGTATTAGACTTGACCTATATAACTAAGACACTGGCTGCCAGACAAACTATTTTTACACACCCAGTGTGCTGGCCAAACAGTACAATTCATTCATGATACTGTTTGTAGTAACAGCTCACAATAAATAGAAAAATGTAATCTTTATTGTCAAAGAATCATACATCTAAAAAGATACATATTCATTTCAAAAGAGTGATGAATTCAATACATCTTCAATGACAGATGTGGTGAAATAAAACTATTTAACCAGCGGCATTTGCTCTCATTAAGCAAATCCGCATATATTTTGAAGATATAAAATGAAAAAAGAAGACAATATCTAAATATATCACACATTAGGTCCACCAGTTAATCACAAATTGCAGTACCATTACAGATTTGACCATTGTAAACAAGTAATCAAGTCACTGGCAGAGGACAATATCCAGCAAGCTGTAGCTTACATTATCTTCCCAAGAAAGGCAAGCACATCCTGACTAAAACAACTTATAAATGTTGTTATAAAGTCAAGCAAATATTGAAAACCTCTATTCAATCACATAAATTAAAAGGAATAAAAAAAATCTTTTATTATCTACACACAGAAATAGCACTAATTTAAACCAAAGTAGTAGAATTGACACTGACCTTCCTTCGTAAACTTTGCCATGAGCTCCTTCACCGATTTTCGAGCCTGATAAACAATAATTTAGGGTCAACCAGCAGACTTTCATCGATGGTCAACTGCGGGGCCGTTATAGATCCATTTTTCACGACGGTTGTAGATTCTTTCTGGACAGACCTCCGCAAAATATGCTGGCGCTGCTGTTGTTCCCCCTCTTCTCCTCCTCCTCTGTTCTTGTCACTGTTGCTGCAACTCATAGTTGCAACTTCACACTATTCCTGAATTCCTCATTTTTTTTTCCCTTTAATTCACTTCTTCAATATAAAGAAAATTAGCAACTAAATCAGCTTGAAATCAACATTATTTTTTAAAATTTCATCAACATCATTCTACCGCCGAACCAAAAACCGATTTTTCTAATCACTATTACTTCACTTACCAAATTAGCCATCCAGGTATACCGAAAATTCCCAAAAGAAATTAAAAATTTTAAATTTTTCACCGATTAACCCCGGAAATTTTTTATTTTTGCAGGAGAATAATAACCTCTGCTCTGAACTTAACAAATTTTTTAAGCGGCGTCGTTTATGCGGCAGCTTCGTAGGAAGAAGAAGAAGCTCTAACAAATAAACAAGATAAGACAAAGGCAACTTACAGTTGTCGAAAAGAAATTCTTCACATGGTCATCATCATCATCTAGAACAACAGATAGATAACGACGTCGTAGTTTAAGAATTTCTTGAATCTTATTTTGAATTTTCCGGAGAATTTTTTTCTTCCGGCGAGGAAAAAGATATTACGAGGTTCTGTTCCGACCGGGTTGATTCAAAAAGTGGAGGAAAAACAGAACAAAATGGGAAAAGCAGAGAGAGGAGTTGATGTTAGAAGAAAATTGGCTGGCCAACTAGGAGATAACACGTGGAGAGCACAGAAATCAGGCTTTTTTGCGTTCCTAGCATCAGCGATTTGGACGTTCCTGGTCCAGGATGCTTAGATGGAGCTCTGATATGCAGACAAACTCATCCTCCTTTCTTGGCTCGGCTCGGCTCGATGTTTAATTTTGGCTCGGCTAAAACTTCACTTAGTTTCCCTCTTGCACTTAAAACATAAAAGGGTATTTGTTTTAAATTATAATAATTCGTTATCTAAAAATTAAGAAAAATTAACACATACCTCCCCTCAAGGTTTTGAAAAACCACATTTAAATAATAAATTTAAAAAAACTTACATTTATCTGTCCTAACTGTTAGTTGACCATCCAAATTTTTTAAAAATACCAAAATATTTCAAATATTTCCTTAATTTTCTGATCAAAATAAAATTTTTTTTATTATTTCACATACTTATATATCTGTAATATAAATTCTATATTATTTAAGTTTTACTATTTTATACAATATATTATTGATATATTATATAGTAAAATAACATAATAATTTTTTTAAAAATAAAAATTTTATTACTTAATTGATAATATAATATCATTTTTTATGAGATATAAAAATAACTTAATATTACAATTTTTATTTTTTAAAATTTATATAGAAATATAATTATTAAATTTTAAAGTATAAAAAATTAAAAAAATAAAATAATTGATCTTTTTTTATAAATAAATTATGTTTATAATACTAAAAAAAGATATATTAGTCTAATTTATAAAAATTATTTTTAAAATTTTGAATTAAATATTATTAAAAAGTGTGAATGAATTAATAATATTAAATATCATTATTTTATTTTAAATTTTATTTGCTGACTTGTACAAAATTAAATCGTTAAATTAATAGAATGATCGAAAATATCCTAAATCTTAATGGTCAATTAACGGTCCAACCGTCTAAGTGAGTTTCTTCAATCTTAACATGTAAGTATAAGTTTCTCAAACTTTATGGGAGGTATGTATTAATTACCCTAAAAATTAATAGTGTGACATTTTTATTTTTATGTATAAATAAAGACTTTTTAATTTCATTAGTACTTAATTTTTTAATATTTATTTATTTACTCTATACTATTTAATGTTAATTTATTTTCACATATTATTTTTATTATTATCACCAATTGATTAAAAAGATAATTTATTAATTAATAAATAAAATATATAACTTTATTTAATAGATTGATGTTTTGAGTTTAATATTTGAACTTATAATTTTAACATATAGAGTGCGTTTGATGAGACGTATTGGATTGTACTAGACTGCACTAAATTGAATTATAATGAATTATATTGAATAAAATTTAAATTATATATAAAATACTAATTATATAAATTTTATTCTTATTATTTAATTATATATTAATATTTTTAATTAATAATTAAATAATTTCTAAAATTATTATTTTTAAATAAAATTATTTTTTAAAAAATAAAAAATATATAATATGAATTCGAATCAGAGAGAAAAGTGGGTCAAATTGAAAAGATTTAAATTGTATTATTTTTAATTTTTATATAGTTCACTCTTGCATCTAGTATTAGATAAGATAAATATGTCTTAAACAATGAGATAATGAAGTCTAATCCTAACATCTAAACATATCTATAATATCAAAATTTTAAAATTAAACCTCTAAATATTAAAATTATTTGATTGAAATTAATAAGTAAAAGAGTATCGAGAAAACCGCGTACAAGTGAAGAAAAATATTTTTATAAATTAAAATATTCAATGCATAATATCACTATCAAGTAATCAATGATATTAAATATACCTATATAAATATGGATAGGTAACATAAATAAATCTTAACGACCGTGCCAAACGTGTAATTTGACAAATTAATTGGGAAATAAAGTGTATTTACCAAACTTTCCCTCGTTGATTAATTTTTAACTTTTTGCTTTTTTGCCCAAAGAAAAGTAAAAGCTTTCTTTTAATTAATTATTAATTAATGCCGGTACTTTTCTGCAAGAAGCATGGCGCTTTGCCACGTGGCTGTTGTACAATGTGGGTGGGGACCAGCAAACATGCTCTGCCTCGTTGGCTCGTTCTCTATCTCCCTTCTGATTCTATTGTTTATTTGTCAAAATGTCGTTGGATACGTGGTCCCGCCTCATTCCGTCGCCGTCCGCTTAGGACTAGAGTTAGATTGTTTCGGACGTTCACAAGATTCGTGTGTGAATGGTAGCAACACGCATTTTAATCTTCTTGTAGAAGTTTTTTATATTATTTTCCCATCAAAATCACGAGACGAAAATCATATATGAATATGTGATAATAAATTAATATTGACACATTAATATCTATAAATATAATTTGTACAGTAAATTGTATGAGTTTACATGTGTTGTTGTCGTGTATTTGATCTAAAATTATTGATTAATTTTGTATTAAGTTAAATTTTTTAAGGTTAATAACACACATTTCAAGTTTTTCATTTTGAATAGTATAGTATAGTATTTATTTATTGAATAGTCAGTTGTGTAATAAATTATTTTAAAATTATAAATAAAAATTTATTATTTATTGATAAATGATAGGTCACTTAAAATAATAAAATTTTAGAATATTACTTAAAAAATACATTATTATTATTATTATTATTATTATTATTATTATTAATATTGTTAGTAGTAGTTAAGATTAAGTATTTAATTTTTACAATATCAAAGTTAGAAAAGTGTTAACGTCCCACTTGCCCAATTAATATGCGTTTCATTAGGAAAGATCTAGCATTGCCATTTTGTAATAAACATGCTTTTTATTAATATATTTTATGTTATATTTTTATTTGTGTTTTCCCATGAGTTTTTTTTTTATTATTTTCAAAAAGAAATTAGGGACCGACGTTTGTACTAAATTGAAAAAATAGACAAATGTGGACCAACAACATTGATAACCAATCATAAAACCTAAGTGGAAAAACAAAATACGTGGGCCTGCCTTTGTTTCAACTACTATTTAGGTTTCTCTAAAACCAGATGGTTGATTAGTTCAAATTACTAAATTTTGTTATGTTGATCATCGTTAAATTAATTTTGTTTCTATAATTAATAATAGGGGTATTATCAGTTTCCTCTTTTAAGATATTGCTTATTATCAATTAGATGATCAAAAATGAAAAAATAAGCAAACACCTCCCCTAATTATATGATAGTACTTCTAATTTTTTGTTAAATGACCGAACTGTTCACAATTCTCTCATGAACTTTAACATAAACAGTGAATTGGTTTAACAGAGAATAGGGCAGTTCGATTATTTAACAAAAAATTAGAAACTCTATTATCTAATTAGGAGAAGTATTTGCTTATTTTTTTCATTCTTAGCCATCTAATTGATAATAAACAATACCTCAGAAGAGGAAACTGATAATACCCCTTAATAATAATACTACATTTCTCTAATAGCTTTAAGTCATGGGATTGGTTAGATTTGCATTCATATATACTAATATTAAGTTCTATTGAATATATCAAACTTTTAATTTTAACAATTTAACTATCATCTATAATAGTAGAACCAAAAGTCGCGTTCAATTTGAAAATATATGTTATGATTCAGATAATTATCTTTTAAATAATATTAAGTTTTTATTTGATATTACAACCTTTTGAATTAAACAATAAAAATTACAACAATATCAAATCAAAATTTTTATAGAATTTATGCGCTCAATTTGTCCCAATTAATTTATTTAATCAATCAATTTTCTATTATTGTCTCTTTAAATTCATATTTTGTTAAAAAAAATTGTTAATACTTGATATTAATATTAGTAGTTAGTGTTAGAATCTTATGTAAGTATTTCGAGTTTTTGTTTAACAGGAATATTGAAAACAAGATTTTTCTTAATAATGATAAGATTTTATTATAAAATAGAAAAACGGACTTAACTATGTTATATTACATGCAGTAATACATCTATCTACCGGGTACAAAAGTAGAAAATTTCTAATACAAAAATTAAGATAGCCGGTATATTATATATTAGACGTGTAGCGTTAGATATTAATTAATGATTGATGTAAAATGTCTAAAAGAGACAGCTTCTGATAAGTCTGAATCAACAAGGGAACATTCAATGATGCCTCTGTTCCATGGGTGCTGCTGTTCCTTTGACTGACTCAACACACATAAATATTAACAATTTAAAAAAAAAAAAAAAAAAAAGCAGAGGTTTGATTCATTAAAGTAAACACATTATTTTTAAAAAAGTCGATGGTTGCTGCAGCAGCAGATGGTGTGAAGTGATGTTACTCACTTTGAATTACAATAATAACAATAATGCAAAAGAATTTTGCACAAGCCATACGCTTTTCTTTTTGCCTTTGAATTCCGAAAGCTCCAATTAGAAAGGAAGCACTTCTGACATACAAGGGAAAAAAAGCACTTTTGAGGGGTTTAATGGTTATTATTACTTCGGGTGGGCGTGCCTAACTTCCCCCAACTCGGCTTCCTGCCTTGTTTCGCTCGCCTCGGGGTTTGCGTACCTAGTAGATAAGAGTCATTGAAATAATTACATTCCCATCCCTGCCTTTTATATTGTTACAAATATGGAATCTTTTATCTCTATTTATGCCAAATAAGTTCCTGTCTTCTATTAAAATCTCATTTTTATCCGTATAAACTATTTTATATTATTATCTTTTATGTTTTTTTTCACTCTTATAAAAATATAAGATATATGACATTAGTATATAACAATATTTCAATTTCAGTTGAAATTATAATATTTTGATTGTCTTTTAAAAATGAAGTTTGAAAAACTGCTCAGTTATATTAATTATAAAATTCACTTGTTTTTTTATTAATATTTGATATTTAATAATTTTATCTCACAATAAATATAATTTCACTAAATTTTATTTATTTATTTATTAATATTTGACATACGATACTCTCATCTCACGATAATACAACTTTAAAGTCACAAAATCTTAAAAAAATTACATTAATTTATATGAATAAATTCATATAAGAGCTTCTATGTAGCAATATTTACTTTAACCATAATGCATGCGAGTGAATAATGTTGGAGGACCTATTTGAGACAAATAGTGAAAGGATATCCTAGCGTTTGTAAATTTAACAACGTGGGGACTCAATCGTTATTGTTAGGAGGAAATTCACCCGGAGGCTGGAACCGGACATTCAAAGTACAGTACAGTACTTTCTTATCCAAATGAAACGACGTAGTGTTGGTTGTTATTAAAAAATGGGATTCAATTTTGCATATGGGTTGACGAGAGTGGCTGCTTTTATAAAATAAGTTCAATTACGTTACGTCAATACCATAGAAAAATTAAAAATACAAATACAAATTCAAACGTATACTTGAAATTAACAGAAACAAAAGAAAAAAAAAACATGCTCTGTATAACAAGTCAATGGTTAAAAGAAAATTCAAACGAAGGATACGTTGATAGTGATTTTTATTTTGTAGAAAATGTGAATATGACTTTTCTTTTATAAATAAATTAAAAGTTACTCTTAATTACTAAAAATGCTATTTTTATTTAAAAGACAATTTTTGTGAAAAGTAAAAACAAGATCATATATATAAGCACAGAAAGTAATTTTAATTATTTGAAAACAAAATCGAAGATCTTAAGAGATACTTTCAAAATAATTATTGTATTTATTTATGATAAATAACAAAATAATTTCGAACGTGTCCTCGATTTAAGGGATATGCTTTAAGGATTTTTTATTTAAAATTAGAGTATAAATTAATTTAAGGGGGACAACTTGAGGATATTGATAAAAAAATAAAAATATTTTGTTAAAAAAAAATACACGAGGCCGATTCTCCTTTGTCCCTTCTAAATTCCGATTGCCCAAAACGATTTTGGTTTAATGATGCTTCTAATTTAAATACACGATATGCTTTTGAGAAGAATATCCACTCTAATTTGCAATTTTTTTAATTCAAGCTTGGAGTGTATATTCTAGTGATTAGTACACAATCCATAAAGAATATGCTTTTCGTTATCCTGCAAAATTCTTACTTGTCTAAAGAATTAATTGTAGCAAGTGCTTTCGTAAATAAAATGCTTTTACTTAAAAAACAAATTAATTTAAAATTTATTTTATATTGAAATTTCGTGATTTTAAAATCACAACTTTTGTGAGAAAAGTATTAGATGCTATATATTAATGAAAAAATATATAAATCTTGCCAAATATTTTCTCAACTTCATATTTTTGAAAGGCGCAATAAATCAAATCACCCCAATCTAGATAAGATGAAAATGATACAAACCCAATTACTTGTAAAGGTGCCACGTGCGGAAGAATAGTGGATGATGACGTGGCAACGGCTGAGCTTCTTGAAAAATTTTAGGGCTGCTTCTAATTGGCAATTGGGAATTACGAAATCCAAAAGCAAGGAGGGAGGCCCAACAGGCACAAACAAATGAAGTGAAATTGAGATTAGGATAGACTTTAGGAGGAGGAGGGGCTTTGATTTGAAAAGTAAAAGGGAGTTCAGGCTGGTGGAAGTGGAAGACATGTCGGCAACCCAACAATCGTCACCGCATTTTCTTTGTATTATACCTACTTTTGATGTGACCATCTATCTCATTTTCAAGCTAGAGTTACAATATAATTACTTATATGGTTTAGTTTTTAACCATAATTAAAACACAACAAAGCAGAATATTTTATTTATATTTGAAGAAGGAATCATCCATCAACTTTTCTCCCAGAGCTTGAAAGGTAACCGAATATCAAAAACAGAAGAGTTCTTTAGCAGTTTTTTTTTTTCCTGATATAATTTTGTTTCAATGTAAAATTTTATCTTCTATAAACTGATCCCGAATGTTAATTATATGGGCAATGGTCGGTCTTGAATTGTGCATATTTTCTGGAGACGATAAGACTCTTTTGCAATGCACAATGAAAGAATGCTTCTGCTTTGTTGATCACGAATAAAAAAATCATATATATAGTGACCTGTAACAGAGTGATTTAGCATCTTCTTTCCAATGTCTTAAGGACATCAATGGCCCAGCATTTTCTTCTCAGAAGGGATTTACATGTTTTAGTCTTCTTCCCCCTGAAACCCGTCAAAATGTTTCTCTTTTGCCCATCTTAGCTTTCGCTGCTGCCAATTAATCCGCTTTCTAAATCTTCTCTGTCTCCCGCAGCCAAAGTCAGTTCATCAGCCCTCTTAGCCTGGTGCTTCCAATCCGTCCGAATCAATGTGTACAGCATCAAGCACACACACGAAATCTGTGCTGCCAATAGCCCAAACCAGAGACCCCTGAAGCCAACTTTGAATTTGAATGTCGCAAGAACCGCAATTGGCAATCCAACGAGGTAAAATGAACATAAATTTATGCGTGCACCGTCTTTAGGACGTGCAGTCCCTGTTAAGACCCCGCACGCAGCTGTTTGAGGAGAGTTGCCCATTTCACATAATCCTACAATAGGAAGTGCCGCTGAGATCAAATCAAGAATCTGTGGCTCGTCCGTGAACAACTTCCCCCACATTGATTTTAGGACAACCGTGAAAACAAAGGCCGAGAGTCCTAAACCAAACGCCATGGTGATGCCAATTATGGCTGTCCACTGCGCACGAGAAGGTTGTCCAGCTCCAAGTGCGTGCCCAACGCGTGTTGTCAAACTGCAGCTTAACGCAAACGGAAACACATACAACAGCGCTGTTGTTTGAATAAGGATGCCCATAGCTGCAACACTAGCTTCGGGATTTCTGAGTAAGCCGCAAAGAAACAGCATTATTTCATACCACCACCACTCCAAGCACACAGAAATGCAGCTAGGCACTGCCAGTCCTAGCAATGGCCTCCAGCCTTGAAAGAATGAGATGACTGTAAACCCATGCCAAGGTTTGAGCGAAGTCTTCGACATAATCACGTAAATAAACAAACCCAAGTTCAAATTGAATGTGTTACAAGCCAGAGCCAGTGCAACCCCTTTTACCCCTAACTTGAGATGTATTGCCAGAATGTAGTTGATGGGAAGGTGGAGGATGACAGCACAAACAGCAGCAATGGTAAGAGGGCCAGTAAGACCTTGTGTTCTTAAAAAGGCCCTCATGGGATGAAGCACAGCTTGAGCTAACAACTCGGGAATTGAGAAAAGCATGTAAATTTTAGCTACTTTGGAGATATCAGGATCTTGTCCTAAGCGCAGAAAGATAGGTTCAGCATTTAGCCACAAGATTGAGATGGGTATGGAAACAAGCAAAAGCAGACACAAAGTTTTCTGGTAAATCTGGCTGAGAACTGAGAATCTTTTGGCTCCATAAGCTTGACCACAAATTGGATCCATTCCCATAGCCAGACCTTTAATGACTGAGTTTCCTGTTATATTTGCACAACCAAGTGCCAGTGAACCTCCAGCTAATTCTGTTCTGCCTAAATGACTCAAAAATAGCATTGAAATTACTGATCTCGAGTATATAAGCAGTGTTGTCAATACTATTGGGCCTGCAATTTTTCCTAGTGCTAATACCTCTTCTCCCACCTGCATCAAACCATATAGTTAAAACTAGTAGTATTCATGAGTCGTGCTACTAATTTTTGTTTTTTTTTTTGGTTTACACAACGTAATTGTATTGCAATACAATTCTTTGAAAATTATAAATTGAAAATCATATACAGCTGCAAATGGGCTTCTTGGTGTTTTTCTTTTGTTTTGGGCCAATATTGGAATCCAGACTACAGACAGTGAAGTGACAGTCGTAGGTCTCATAACAAAATATTTAAAAAAAAAAAAAAGAAAAAGAAAAAGAAAGAGACTTCGAACTTTTGGTGTTATTTAATTTCATGTGTCCAAAAGCCAAGTGCAAAAGAGCATTGTTAACTCGTTAAGCGTATGTAATAAAAATTTTAATATCGGGAGTATCAACTTTTTCTAAAAGTTGAAGCTCAATTCATACACAAAATTAATCATCTTAAAATAGACTTCTGTCGTATCATAGATACAATTATGGCTTTGCACACTTCTTTATTTATTTTTTTTAGGGTAATTTTTTTTTGTTGAATATCTTAATCGATATAAAATTTTAAGAAAAATGACGAAAAAAAACTGATCACCGTGAGATTTTTAGCTGTCGTATTGTAGAAAATGTATAGGATTAGCATAGAATTTATATGATTGAGAAAGAAATGGGTCCCGTTAATATAGCCAAATGAAATTAAAAACTAAAAAACAGTATGATACAGTGGGATCGATATAGGATTGATTCGAATAAAAAACAAATGAATGCCATCAAAGTTGTTCTAAATAGTGCAGTCCACTAGTCATATTGAATTGAGAGTCAAGATACAACCAAGTAAATTGTTTTCATAATATATATATAGAAAAATATAAGTTAATGCAGAGTGTTAGCCTAAAAGTGGAATCCACTACCCACCTGAAATACTGAATACCCCGTTGTTCTTTGTATAAGCAAAGTATTTTGGTCAATTTTTGAAAGTGGCACGTATATGGGCTTTGTTTAAGAATTAGTTCCAAAATGAAAAAACACTCGAAATGAGAAGAAATTATCTAATAAACAACGAAGCTGCTCGTGCTGTAATTATGTCGCGTATTTAGATGTGTCTTGCAATATAAGATGAGCGACGTTAAATGAAAAAGAAAAAAAAGGACATTTACTAGTGAAGTCAAGTGTAGCTAGGTATATATCAGCATCGGCCCTGGATTTTCATGAGTTCAAAATGACAAAGTCAAAAGCACTTATTTGGAAAGAAAATTACTTTCCATCTTCGTAACTTGAAAGTAAATAAGCAGAAACTGACTCAATTTGGACGTGTGAAATGAACTGTAAAAATCTTAACCAAACAAAGAAAGAGAGGAAAGGATGGAAAAAAAAAGAAAGAAAGAAAGTAAGTACTTGCCTCGTTCAATGGGAGTCCACGGAGACCATTCACCGGAAGTTGTCTGAGAAAACCCTGAAAGATTTTGTTGTCAGTTCTTCTTCCTCTTAGTGTACTTCCTTCATTGTAGATTTCTTCCTTTGAAATCAAAATTTGATCACCATTTACGATTCCCCGAGATTCAGTTCCACTTCCACTTGCAGTACACATTTTTATCCAAAAGTTGTCGAACAAAAATTACCCAGAAACGGCAAAACCAGACCCCAGTTTCAGAAAAGTGTTGTCAGAAAAATTTCACCTGGATTGTCCAGAAACAATAACAGAAATATATACATGTACATATATATATATATATATATCAGTAATGAAATCTCAGCGGCAAGTATTTATGAATATGTACATCTTTGTGTATACATATATGTATATATATGTATATATATTAATGAAACCAAACCTTGTGAATTAGAAAAGCTTGAAGAAGTTGATGGGTTCAGTACTGAAGAAGAGAAAATGGAAATTAAGAGCAGAGAAATATGTGCATCGGGACATGGAAATATAATGGGACCAAAAAAGCTTGAACTTACATATCCCTAGGACTTTGAATTATTATATAACGCTAGATAGCTAGTTAAGCAAGTTGAATGCGATATGTCCACTTAACTTTTTACTTCATCCGGGGAATTTTTATTGTCTTATACAATGTCAATTTATTAAAAGTCATAAATTACTGGACAGACCTAAGTGATTGCTGAACATAGTACAGTGCTTTTTAATTTTTATTTTTGAGTAAAAAAAATAGGACAATCCAACATGTAATTATAAATATATAAAAAAATTGGCCACTGTGTAAGTAGCCACAAATAATGGGTGCATTTGATTTGGTTTATGATGCATAATTTTTTTTCTTTTTTACTTTTTGGATTAAAAAGTGCTTCTTTAAGTGGGGCTATTGCATTACTATTAAGTGCTTTTGGAGTCTGAGACTAGGCTCAAGTCCCATTATTGATTTTTAGCTACATTTTAATTACAATATATGTATATATATGTGTGTGTGTGTGTGTGTGTGGGCCTCCTAAACCAGGTTACCTAAATGCCTACACTACACACAAACATTTTGTTTTATTTTATTTTATTTCTGTCTTTTGAGAAATTGGGAAGTGAGTTAAACTTTTTTGTTTATTGTTTATAGTTAAATGAATTTAATTATTAACAAGAAATTAAGGTTTATATATAAGATTGAACCCACTCGGTTTTGCTTTAGAAGTGTCAATTGGCTGCATTTTAATGCGATTTCTGCAAATGGGGAATCATTGTCTTTCAGTACGAAGTTTATTCACGTTCTGTGTTATATATACATGAAAACATACACACATATATATGTAGTCATACTTAATTTGCAATTTGCAAAACTATTAGAGATTATCGGAGATAGAAAAAGGATCGATCGAGTAGTAGTACTACACCACACATGGCTTTCCCAAACCAAATAATTAATGATGCTGTCTGCAGCATTTCAGGATACATTTATTCTATATTTACTTGGCTAGCTACCTCCTCCTTCATTCATTTCATCAGGAACTATATATCATCAGCACATCATCAATACTTATTTGATTTGACAGAATTTGGTTCTTGTACTTAAAAATTTAGAATTAAAGTTACATTAAAATCAAATCGAAGTTAATTTAGTTTTTTTACTTGGCTACATGGATATGTAGAAAAAAAGATTATATGATAATTAATAAGGAAGAAAAGCAAGCTCTATTGCAGCTCTAAGGGGAGACAACTGTTAAGACACCTAGATATAATATATATATAAATACAATACACAGAATGAGACTTTCCTTTCCTTTCCTTTACCATACTTTTTTGTTTGGTTTTAGTACATTCTTAGAGTACAAATTAAAATTTGAAATAGAAAAACAAAAGAAAAAAAAAATCTACCTGTAATCCTTAAGATTCTTACATAAAGTCGTGTTATATAAAGAGTTCGTGTACAAATTAATAAAAATAGAGAAAACGGCAATAAAATAATATATATATATATATTTATTTCGAAAAGGTTAAAGATATCAAATCAAATTAAAACTCAATCAATTAATTAATTATTTTGTGTGCTATGCCAATAATATATATGCGAGTGGATTTAAAAGTTTCCTAGCTAGGTAGGCTAATTAGCACAAAATTAAAAGCCCAAACGCTTCTCTTACATACCTCACATTATGCATACAAACCTAGCTAGAACCAACAATCATCGTAACTCTTGAATGTTTTAATAATACATGTACCCCAAAATTTGATGACTGCGACGTTAGGGTTATTATAAGCTTAATTAAATAAACATATATGTTTTGATGAAATTTTGATGGATGGTTATTTTATCATTGTATTGATGTTGTAGACTGACCCTTTTCACACCCACTTCATTTATATATTGTAAAAATTTACGAAAAATAATTGAACCTAATTAATTATAGTCAAATAAATGATAGATTCCTGCGGTGGTGATGTATACCTAACTAAACAATGAGTACGCATCAAAATCAAATTAATTAAAAGAAATACACATATTATATGATCTGACAGTGAAAAAAGAGCGAGTGGGAGTGGGAGATGATCTTTGTCCCCACATGAAATTAATTGCATGCTGTTGCTGTTGCTGTTGCTGTATATTCTGCTTTCAAAATCAAATTAAACTTGGTGAACTCAGAGAAAGTACTGCAATTAATTAACATTAATCCAAAAGCAATTAAAAGACTTTCCAGTGTAAATGACTTCCGCGGATCTCTCTGACAAATTACAAGGATTTTAATCAGCCTCTTTGTCTTTCAATACAGTCACTTTCTTTCCAACTTGGCCCTTTGCATTGCTATAAGGTCTTAGCTGTTCTACGTACGATTTTAATCAACTATGTATGTGTGTATATATATATATATATATATATAACTGGAAAAGAATATTTCTACTTTCACACACTTCCATCCTCGGATTAATTTATATATTAACTTCTCTTTTACATGCGTAATAACAATCAGGTCTTTAAATTGTAAAATATATATATGTTTCTTTCTTTTTTGTTCTACATTATATACGAAGACGTAATTTGTTCTCTTGCATCACTGAGGTCCCAAATCAACCCAACTGAAATTATTTTTGTAATATTGAATATTGATCAAGTACATGTCTGCTTAAAATGGTTAATATGTCACTTATATACAGATTAATCTACTGATAGATGTGATTGAAAATGGAATGGAATAAAGGATGTAACATAGCACTAGTGGCTCTTTTAATTATTCGTTTCACCAGAGATTATTAAGTATCCATTTGATATAAATAGATAAACTATATTTTTATTTGAGAAAACATAAGAAAACAGGGATTAGGATGTTATTATTTCATTTCCCTTTATACACACACTAATGTGTGTGTGTATATATATATATATATATATATATATATATATATATATATATATTTTAAGCTGAAAAACAATATGCTAAGAAGAAGAAAAAATGGTGGTGGGACTGGGTGGAGCAATGTTTGTGAATGTATATAATAATATATAATTGATAAAGACCGAGCATATATTGAATTAATTGGTTAAGCACTTTTCAGGCTTTGGATTAAAATAAGTTAAATAGAATCATTCTAATTGCCTTTGCTTTTCAAATTTAGGGTTTAAAAGTTGAGTTCCTAATCACAAACTTTAATTAATTACTTCTTTACACCTAGGGTTTGTAGCTTTTAGGATCTATATATGTGTGTGTGTAACATTGTACATGTTGGGTATGGCAGCTTGCTTTTCCAGGCCATCAGAATTTTTTTTTTAAAAAGGAGGAAAAAAAAAGAAAAAGAAAATTGTTGGCATGCAGGAGAGGAGGAGTTATGGGTATAAATAAAAAGTAATTATATAAGAAGGATTGGGTTGGTTATTGCTATAAAGATCCTTTTTAAATTTGATTGGTTCTATAACTTCAATTATTTGAAAGGTTGCGAACAGAATTATGACTGATAGCGCCCATGTTTCCTTTCCTCCCCACATTCACCTAATTGTATAGTTAATTCTTCATTATCGATCATCTTCAAATTACCTTAATTTGCCTCTTGGATGTCTTCATTGAAACAAGTTTCAAATAATTAATTGTTCTTTCATCTTCAACTCATCGTCTAGCTTCATTGTAAGACACATATATATACGTTGGAATTAATTAATTAATTAACAACCTTTCGTATACATCCAATTAATTATAAGATATGACTGAACTCTATCTTCCGGGCCACTTTATAAACATGCATTGTAGATGATCAGATCATAAATCCTAATTTTGGATTAAGCCATTCATCATCTGTCGACATTGAGATGATGTCAAAAGTTTTGAAATTTTTATACAAAACAGTACTTGTCGTAGCAAACATTTAATTAGTCATCTGATTACCACCTTATCAACAACATGAATTCTCTGATCTAGGCTAGCTATCAGAATTAAGAAACTGGAAATACAAACCCTAGAAAACGGGTTTATCAAAATGTACACTCTTCGAAAACAGTGCTGTAGGTAGCATTCATTTGGCAACAAAAGGTGAAAATTCATTGAATACTGATACATACATACATACATTTCCCTCCCTGGACACTCTTAACCTAAAATTAACTTGACGTCTGAATTTGTCCATGCTAGCTGATGATGCTCTTAATAAATTAATTATTCGATGTATATAATAATAATAATTAAAACAAAGTAATTGAAAGAGAAGATGAATAATATGGTACTTTAATGTGCATGCGTGCCTTAAAATTAATTATCAGAAAATTAAAAAAAATTGGATCTGCAACTGTATGTTTGCATTCAATCGGGACCAGACTCTTTTAACTGTACGAAAGATGCCAAATTGGACCAACCAAAGTTTCAGCATATGCACTCAGGCAACTCTCTTAACACTTGTTCCTTTTTGCTTCCAATTAATATTATTAATTCTTAATTAATTTCAAGACATTTAGTTTATTTATTATTTCATATGCAAGTTTTAATTAATTAATGGATTAATTAACGTACGTTAACTAATTTACCCATAACACTTTATCAATTATATATACATATTTAATTCTTTTGTCTCTACAACTTGGTGTTCATTCAATTAGGTTTCTCATCCAAAACTTTGAGAAGACAACATGAAATGATGATACATACAATGTTATTTTTTATTATTAACTTAACTTAATTTTAACTTTTTTATTCTTCTTCTTAATTAATTAAATTAAGGGTAGTATATATATGACTACCAATTAATTTCTTAATAATTTTGAAAAGCACTATTTGCATGCTCCAACAACTATTGGCTTGGCTGCGCCATTTCTTTTCTTGTTGCTTAATTGTGAGGGTCATATGTAGAAAAAGTTTATATATTTACATATATATATATATATATATTAATGCACTACATTAAGTTATATTATCTCATTAAATAATTAAATTAACTACAAGGTTACTAGGTTTTCTATTTGGATAATGTTTTTTTCCTTTGAAAGCAATTAAACAAACCGCATAAGATAATAAAAACTAATTGCAAAACTTTTATTATTAATTAATTAAGGAATAAGGGATATCCTCCTCCTAGTGGTAGATGAACCAAATGGTCTCCACATGGTTAAGTTTAATTTCATTATAGCTTATACGACAAAACATGCTCATCTTCCTTTAACTTATTCTTAACTTTTTATTAAGCAAGTTTAGTTTGAAGAAGAGCAATTAATGTATAATTAATTAAGCTAACTGCTACATATACATACACACATATATCATGTAAAATAAATTATCTTCGATCAACCTCTCTGATAACAATTAATAACTATATATGAAACTAAACATATATACATCGACCTTTAATTGATACATATATAGCTTGAGGTGATTTTGAATTATTTAAGCAATAAAAATTAAAACTGCTTTAATCTCTCCGGATTATTATGATGTTTGATTGAGTTGATGAGGTAGATAAAATTTCTTGGAAAAAATAATAGAAAACAATTAATTAAAAGCACATGTATTAAATAATTAATTATTAGACGATAAGTGCTTTACAAAAAAGTGGCAACTTAACAACTTTATTAAAATAAAAAATTTAAAAAAAAAGGTTTGAAAGAAAACTCTTTCCCCACACATTCTCCTTGATCAGCTAGCAAATAGCAATGCACCTCTCCAGCTTTAATTTTTCTTTTTGCCACCTGAACTTTTAAAAGGAGCCATTTGAGAGACAAAAGAAAAAGTCGAAGCTACTGATCAGACCGCGTTTGGTTGTATTAATTTTAAAATTCGCAAAATCCCATGAATCACACCGGTAGTAGTGGAGACCAATTCACCATGAAATTATTATTATTTCCAAATTTCCCTCCATTGGTCTGATTACATCTTTTGAATGGAAGTGGGTCATAATTAGAACTGAAAAAGAAATCAATTCAAGCTAGCTTATATAATGTAACAAAACTAGAGGCTGTTACCAAATCAAGTTATAACAAATGTCACTTTTGCGTTATAAAGTCAAACCCTAGATGCTGTTTTCTGTTGTCACAGCAACACCTGTACATGTCATGTAATGGGTAGCAAAAAACACTGATTCGATTTGCCGAAGAATAACACAAAAACAAAACAAAACCCACTTCATTTCAGTTCTGCTGGAGAAGAAGAACAATAGTGATAATAATAACAATATTTCCAACTCTAAATCTCTCTCTCTCTCTCTCTCTCTCTCTCTCTATATATATATATATATATAAAGAAAAAAAACAAAAGATTTCTTTGTTTTTGTCCTACACGGTAGTAGTACTCCGCTAACCAGCTTATTTCTAGCCTGGCCGTGTGATTAATATAACATACAATTTATTATAACTTTATACACGCATTTGGGATTTTGTTTTGTCTTTTAATATCGAGTATCATATAATTTAAGAAAAAAACAACTAATTAAACGATAGGCTAAGTTAGCCTAGAAAATCCATCTAAAATATGTCAGTCAATTTTCTATTTTTTTTAAAAAATAAAAATAAAAACTGTCTAAACAGAACAAATTGAGGTAAATAATTTATGTTCAATTGAAAAAAGTTGACTCAATCCATAATTTAAGAAAAGAACAAACTACATATCGTCTTCATGGATGGTGACTGCCAAGTGGAGTAATGGAAATTGATGAAACTCTTGAAATATGGGCTGGTCCTGCGCAGCCCAAGGAAAATTGATTACCTTTCATGAAAAACTAGAAACTAAAGTCCTATCCAATGTGTTATGTCCGCATATACATGCTTGACCTCCTATAACGTACTGTTTCAAAAGGGTTTTAATTTATATCTAAGACAAAGAGTGCACTCTCCTAGAACTCATTACAGTTAGGAATACTACCTATGTATAAAAACTTGTATGTAGCAGAACATTATCTTAAAGATAGTGCAAGCAATTATGGATGCTTTGACTTACAAGCAGTTTTCTATTGTTAGCTACTCGTATTGCATTTTATTTTTTTTCAAAGATGGGTTTGTTTCAAAGGAAAGGACTGCATGCATTCTGTTTCATGGCAATGTTGTTTAGTGCAAGTGTTTATGGTTAGTTCTCTAACCAGAGTTGGCGCACGTACTCGCTTAAAGTTACGTCTCTGCAGAGAGAGAAGGTTTTTACGTGTGGCTGGCTTTGGGGCAAGAATTCACTGCGTTAACTCGGAACGTTTCATTGGCGCCTTTCAACCTATTGCTTTCTCTTTCACTCGTCTCCTCCTGATTTCATAGGTTGGTTAATGTAGCATCAGCTGTTGAGTTTGCTTCTCTGCGCTCTTTCGCTTCAGCTGAATGAATGCTTTTGATCAATTTCGTAGAGTTGTAGGTGGTTTTGGAGAAACTGGCGGATGATGAGCACCCATCGACTTTGTTTCATCATTCACTTATTTGGATCACCGCTTCCCAGATATTTAGGATGTTAATCATACCCTTTGTAATAAATTTTACCGTTAAATTAATTCTTAATAAAAATTACTTTAATTTCAACAATTAGAAACAAATTTATATTCCTTAGTTTGTTTAATTTTTAGAAGAAAAACGATAATTTATCCCTTATTTAAATTTTCATTTCCTAGTTTTGGGCAAAGAATTTGTCTCTGTTTTTTTTTGTTATTTTCATTCTTTATTTCGTATCTATTTCTATTTCCAAGTCTTGATTTAGGTTCTTGGGTTCAAAATTTTAAATTGATGAGTTGTAAGGATATTTGGCTTGAAAGTTTTAGCTGGGTACATTTGTTTTGTGTTTTGTATTTTCTCTTGATTGGTAATATTATTGATATGATTTTGTTTTTGTTTATGTAATAATGTATTTTATGTTGCGATTTGAATAGTTGACTGATTATTTTAATGAGAAAGTTAGATTTTGGCTAAAGTTTATTTTTGAGATGAATAAAGTTAAAAAAAAAAGTTAGGAAAAAGATAGAAGTTTTTAATCATATAAATTTATGTTTTGAAAATAATGTTTTAAAATTTATTTTATTTTATTTTTAAATAAATATATAATTATAATAATTAAATATAATAAATTTTATTTTTAACCATTTTTTATTATGTTGTGGTAATTTAATATATTATTTTAATTATTTTATTTTTAATTAAAAAAGGTCATTTTGTGTAAGTTAATTTAAAATTATATATTTACTTTTATAATATTCAATGGTTGCACTATGATTAATAAGAGTATACTAATTATTATGTTTCCGCTTAAAGTTTGTAAAAAATTATGTCATTATTTGACTAATAATAAAGGATAATTTTTGTCATTACAATAATTAAAGTCAGTCAAATTATTATGAAAACGAAAAAAAATATAACAAAAGGAGTATTATTAATAAATATTTTAAATTTGATAGTGTATTTGATATTTATTTTTAAAATCGAGGTCCATGTATCATTCTCCCTCTTTTTACTAAAATTATTTCTCGGTACACCGCAAATGTGTCCTATTCATAACGAGGACTGAAAAATATCAATATCACTATGAATCTTTTATTACAACAATAATAATAATAATAATAATAATGATAAACCTTGTGTTCCATTAGTCTACCAATCATAAATCAACTCCATCTGTCTACCAATCACAAATCAACTCCTAATTAATTTCTTGATTGGTTAATTATTCCTCCTCAACTTAATTAGAATTTTTTTAATAATTTGTTCCATTCAATAATTAGATTAAAATTTTTGAATGAATAATTTAAAAGTTAAAAAAGTAAATAGAATGCCAGCTATAATAATTTTAGAGATTTTAAAATTGACTTTTAAAAATTATAAAATACCACTATTATTTATGCAAAAGAAATTCTAAATTAGTATTAGATAAACTTATTCAATAATTAAACAATTATAAACGACGTAAAATCTTGTAAATGACTTGCATCCCAATTTATTGAACAAAATTTGTAGATGATTGTAGTTACTCCATTTTGTTTTAATCCTCTTGTTGAAGAAGGTAAATACATATTCAGCTAGGTATAATAGCATAAATTCTTGTTATCATAATTTTGCCATAGTTTTAATATTTATTACATCATGGTCAAATACTAACTTTTAGATAAATTTTCTTTTGAACATTATTTAATTAGACTTGCGTTAATTTGAAAGATAAAAAGTGGCTACTAATTGAAACATTTGCTTTGTTGTTTAATAAAGATACACATATTTAAAAACGTCTATCACATCTTAGTTAGAGTTAAATCGTCTCATGTGTTAGCATCCATGTACAAAAGGATAATCGTACTGTGAAGCCTTTGTAGATGTATATTACACGAGTGAAGAACAAGCAAGATCAAGATCAAGATTAAGATGATTTTACTCGACGGAAGGTCGATGGCTTTTTGGTATTTTTCTTAACAGCCTTGATGAAAAATTTATCTCCAAAAATGGATATCTTAGAGTTTACGAAGAGATGAGAGGGAAGTTAATAGACGCAGTGATGAATTTGATGGATAAGTAACGTGATTGATTTGATACAGCTTTGTTGAAGAAAGTTATTGGAATTTCTGCGGAGATCAAAATTAAAGGACCTGATTGCTACTATTCAGGTAACGTAAGGCATATAGTCGGCTTGTGCGGACGGAATTCATGTATAGATGATATGATTAAAACATAAAAGAGTGTTTGAAGAAGAAAGAAAGGGAATAAGAGATACTCTGATTACTTGCAGAAAGCAGCGAGCTAAAGTTGATCGAGAGATTATATGATTATAACATGAATTGTTGGTGGCTCATCAGAATCAACCCCAGCAATTTGAATGAGGCGCTAGCTGGAGTTAAATTACAGGAATGCAAATGTTGAAGCTGGGAAAGTTACGGAGTTGCATGAAATTATGAAAAGTATACATGTTTTCTGAACCAGGAGGTATGCCCCGAAAGAGGGATGGAAGCTGTTGATGAAACGCTGGACAAAGGTAGTTAAATTACTGGTAGAGGATTTCTCGAATGACATTCGTCAAATCCTACGCTGCTTGCCCTGCCCTAGTTTATTATAGCCTAAGCTTCCTTTTCTTTTGGCTCTGTTTTTATTATTTATTTCAACAATTTAACGAGTTCACTGGATTTTTTATTCAAATATTTGGACAAGGAGGTGTCAACTTATTGTATGAAACTCTTGAACAAACTCAACTAATCTAGTCGTTGAACAGTCATTGACCACTTTCAAGAGTAAATAAGAACACAACAAGAAGTATCTATACCCTAATTAACACTTCTTCACCATCTCAACAATATAACACCATATATGCTGCCTTATAAATAGAATCCTTAATCCTAAATCAGATTAAAAACATTCTTGAGGAATATTTTTCTGTGAAAATCTACCTACAAGACCAGAAGTATTTGCCTGGTCCTGAGCTAATTTGTCTTCTTTCTACGAAAACCAAAATCAATCAAAGTCGTTAAAAAGATTACTTGTATTGCATTTGCCTGTAATTTCCCTCATGACCAAAGTTTCAGCATCATTTTCCCAATTCTGAATAAACAAAAGCTGTATTGGCCGGAATATGTCTGATGTCTTCAAGCAACTCATGAACTTCTTTATGAGAGATCTCTCAAGTAACTCGTGAACTTCTTTGTGAGAGATTTGTGTACTTGCAGTGCACTGAAATGTTTTAGGTCCTGTCATTCAACCTTTGCTACTCCGCCACCAGGCATGCTACTTTCTGCCACAGTCTCCTGTAAGAATCTGGAACCAGTTGCCAACCATCAGAATTTGGGTTTTATTTGTTGCTTGGATTTTCAGGCCCTGTTACAGAAAGAAAAGACCAAGCTTCTCTGCGTTATAGGGCAGAAGAGAGTACCTTGATAATTTGTCCCGAGATGATTGCAAGATGTAGATTGAGAGAATAAAAGACAGCATCAGCCCTGTTTGCATGAATGAAGTATGATTCATTAATATGTTTAAACATAGCTCTCCGGCTGTCTTACCACTGTTAGGCCTTGTGTTTTTGTTCGTGAACTCAAGAATTTAACAAGCTTAGTACCAAACTTTGTTCATCAGCAAGAAATGATCATTTTAACTTTTAATAATCAAGAATCTCAGACATTAGGATGAAGGTATGGTTTTCAGATACAAGTGGATTGTTCCTTTTTGGCGAACCTCAATAGTTTGAGGAACCCAGAAGATGCATGTCATTAAACAAATTTCAAAAGGAAATGGAAGGGAAGGAACCTTACTTCCCTACGAAGGCAAAGCAACCTAAACTATTAGCCTTCAAGTCTTATTGTGGCACCCTAAAGCCACTTGTATCCAAACAATCTTATCAGGCATTTTTAGTTAAATCAAAAATAAATGTACTACGTAAATAAAACAACATAGCAAAATTGAAACACTCAGCAAATTTTTTCTTTTGGGAAGAAAATGTAGTCTGTCAGAACAGTTTCTACATCAGGCTATGAAGTTAATCAGCAACAGAAAAATCTTAGTAACACATGACAAGACCATTACATGTGTAAAGGATGAAAACTTCTGCAAATAGCATATAGTTGAAGAATTGTTCTGAAATTTCATTGTCATACAGCACCAATTTATTGGACATGCTCCAAAGTAGACCTAGTATTTTATCTTAAATTGAGCATTAAAATTTACCTGATCCAAACAGAACATAAAATCCGGAAGCCACATCTATCTCTGATTGCTCCTCCCTGCTTATAAGAAGTTATATAGTCAGCCAAAGTTCTGTTATAATTTTACCTAAAAATAAAGAAAGAATTCCAAGACATCAGATACACGGCAAACACTAAGGAAGCATGCAAGAAAAAAAAAAGAAATTTATTTGCTTTTTCTTCAAATAAGGCAATGTTACAATTCCATCAGACATTTATCTCTTATAATAGTTTATTTGTAATTATCAAGGATTTAGTTCATATAATGACCAACTCAAAGGTAGCAAATTCAACAAAGAAGCACATGAACAAAAGTTTAATAGCAATGGCCTAAATAAACCAGTCAGCCAATAAAGACAGTGGTAGAAACATTGAACTCCAATGCTGTGATACTGACCATGTGTATCTAATAAGAACATGTTTTGGCCAACTTTTAGGATCCCAAAAGTGTTTAGGTACATCTGGATGAATTTCAACATCTGTTCAAAACAGTGAAAAACAGAAGCTAGAATCAAACCCATTCAAAGAGATGTAAACTTACTCAAATAAATCACTGAAAACAAAATTTGCATCATAATTCTACAATTTATAACATTAAAAATAGTTTATTAAACTCATTGACACGAAAGTCGTGCTACATAAAAAGGAAGCAAAGTCCAAAGTCTACAATAAGTTTAAGTCAAGCTCTCATTTCCTATATATAAGACCATTAAACAAAGCAACAGAACAGGACTTAAATATGAAATAACCAGAGGCAAAAAAATTTCTGATGGTATTCTCCTTCTCTTCAGAGAGAAAAATGAACCAAATTATTGACACACATAAAAGCCATATTAAAGCAAGGATAAGGTAAAAAAATTAAAAAAACAAGAGGATATCTCAAAGATTCAAAAGAGGCAATGAATAATAAGAAGGTCGAACGAAGCATGGGCAAAATAAAGCACACATGATCCAAGGCAAAGTAGATAACGAAGCAAAATAACATACTAACTATGAAGATGTGAAGGAAATATCTAAGAGTAGACATAATTGCTATCTTTGTTCGGTTATTCACAAAGAACTAGAAAATGAAGATCATGGGGACACAAGTGGGTAAAATTCTAAAAGTATTGCATCATTATAAGTGCATATCACAAGACCACAACTTCAGTTACGAAACGTTGGGACTGCAAGAAATACTGTCTAAGTGTGCACTTAGATGATTCTGGAAGAAAACAAGAAAGACGCAACCCAGAACATTTTAAGTAAAATCATCACAGATCTAAAAGACCATGTGATTCCAGGTCGGGCCACAGTTGGAGTTTCAAAACACATAGCTTGAGGTACTAGGAAAATGCACGATGAGTTGCAACTGTTAGAGCATAGCCAAATTACCGACAAGCATGGGGGAATATGCATAGTTGACTCTTGTTAATGTCAAGCTCGTATCAGGCTATCTCAGTTGGGAGACTATCACAACAATATGAAGCAAAATACTCATAAACATTATTTGAGCACGGTATGATTCTTCTTTGTTTAACATATTGACATAGAAAACAAAGTAATTAGGATAAAGTTACATACAATGGTGAGGCATATCCACAACTTTGGCAGTGACACCATGCAGATCATTTCCTGAGTATCTCTACATCACAAAAGATTAAAAAGAAAAAAAAAAGACACGAAAATAGTCAGATGATAACTGCAAAAGATAATAAACAATTACAATTAACATAATTCCAGACATTCAGCTGTCAAAAGAACATGTTTGATCCTGAATAGATCGATTCCTTACCAAATGCATATCAATCATTGGAACCTCAGGACTCTTACGATTTATCACAAAAAGCCATGGAACAAGAAATTTTTCTTTTCCAACTTGAAATGATCTGCAAAAAAATTAGTGTTTTTCCAGATAATTCCATCAAACACACTTACAATCTCCAAAAATACTCCAAACAACATAATGCAGAAAGAAAATGAGAACATTCGTGGACACAAACCACACACTTCTGCAGTATAAGGGTATCAAAACTTGAGCAGGAAACATAATTTGAAGTTAATTTGCAGCTTGCTCAGTTAATTATGACTCAATAAATCATTCCCAAAATTTAACTATCCAACCAATTAACCATATAACAGAACCAACTGTAAGAATTTCTATTTATCTCTATTGACATAAAATAAAAGAGAAAGTTTCTCACATTTTATACGGATCGGCTCCCGTAAAACCAGTTGGCATTGCTATAGGAATCAAAACCTACGAATCATATAAGCACAAAATCATCAATTATGAATTCGTTAAAAATTATAACAAATGCAAGTGAATGAAAAATCAAATCATTTCAAGAGTACCTCGCGATTTACAGCGAAAATTGGACAGTGTTTACCGATCACATCTTGCCAAACAGTTCTCGACTGGAATAATAAAGTCAAACAGATCTTAATTAGACCGAAATCTCACAAAATTAATTAAATTGAAATAAAATCAAACATGTTTATAAACTGACGTTATGATATTGGCCCATCTTGCTCATCGGAACTATGTCTCCGGGCCGGTAAGCGAGCGAAATCGACGGCAGAGATAGTAACAATAACAACAGTAACGACATAATTCTTCTTTCGTTCGTAGCCATTCTCCAATTTCTCGCCATGCCTGCGAGATTTTGGTCGAAATCCTTTCTTCAGAGTGAATAGCTGAAAGCTCGAAACCAGTTCGCGTCCTTGTTTCACCGAGAGACAGTGGGCTGGGAGGTAGCAGTGTACTTAGAAATTGGATAGTCCTCCAACGGAGGTGTACTTAGAAATTTGCGCAGCTTGAGAAGTTGCAGCATACGTTGAACAAGGCCTTCAATGGGAGGCGTACTTAGAATCTATTTTTTAATTAAATTTTCATAATGCAAATCACTAAACCTTTTATCTCTTATTATTATTCAAATTCACTAAATTCATAATAGTGAGAGCGCCAAGTGTTTCATTAACCACTCAAACTACACTTTAAAAGGCAAGAAAAGTTAATAATATTAAAAATTCATGGTTTTTATGTAATTGTCTTTCTAATTATATTCTAAAAATTATCATAATTATAAATAATTCTTTTAATTCAAAGTTAATTTTTAAAATATGCCATAAACACTTGTTTAAATATATTATAAATACTTTTAAATGTAAAAAATGTATTTTTATTTCCTTCAATCAAAATAGTATAAAACAAACATCAAAAATATTATTCGTAATATATAAAATAGCATAAATTTTATCTCTCAATGGGAATAGAATATCTTACGTAAAACAAAAACATAAACTGGTGGTGTTCACTTTGAATATCCCTTATACTTTTTTCATGATGATAATGTTAGGTATGAGTAAAGTGATCAATTAATGGTAAAATATAGTGTGAAGTAACCATGATGTGGACCAAAAGTAGGACACCTCCGAAGGGGGAAAAAGAAAAAAAATACTACTAAAAGAAATTATTATTTTACAAAATTTATAATTAATAGATATCTAGTTTTACTTTATAATAATTACTTATAAATTTATCATCTTTTTGCATGTATTTGTTTGATCGATACTGAGTAAAAATAATTTTATACTTTTGAGATATTTTTAACACGTAGATTTGGCATTAATACTTAGTAGCATTTACGGTCTTCAATTGATTTACATTCTTTGGTAAATACTAAATTGGGGATGCAATCAAAGATTTTTTTATACGTATTAACATTAAAATAAAGTTCAAAAAGCCAAGAGAAAAAGAGGTACGTCTTGTTGGTTCCGTAATACAGTTAAAAAGTGAAAATTTGGCGTAAAGGGTAAAAATATAAATAAGAGAAAGTCACAAAGGGTAAAAAACAAAATCGAAAAAAAAAAAAAACATAATCCCACAATTCACTAAATCACTATTTTCTTCGTCCCTTTAAAACCACCTTCATCGCCACCTGTTCACAAAATTTCTCCCTAATTATTTCACGGTTTTTTACCTGTCGTTTTATTGTGATTCACCTGCCGTTTTCCATTTTTCCTTTTCCGCACTGATACCGCCGCGGAAGCCTGATCGCCGAAGATTGCATACGGTTTCAGATCGGAAACCTGATTATATAATCGAGCACGTGAATGGCCTTGCGGTTATGATTAAAACCGTCGTCAGTACGTTGTTGTTGTCGTTGTAATTGGAGGGATTTTACCGGCGTTTTTGTTAATTCGTTGATGGGCGATCTCCGAGATTGGTCGCCTGAACCAAACGGCGCCGCTTTGGAAGAGAGGCCGTTGTCTTCCTCTTCATCAGTTCCGTCAAATCAAACGGCAATTGGCGCCGGGTACTGGCAGAGAGCCGAGGAAGCGACGCAGGAAATCATTTCCCAGGTTCAGCCCACTGTTGTATCCGAAGAGCGAAGGAAAGCGGTTATCGATTACGTGCAAAGGCTAATTAGAAATTATCTTGGTTGCGAGGTGAGAATATTATTCGGTTAATTTATTTGTTTATAATTCAATAATGTTTAGTTTACAATAATAATAAAGATTCTTTTTTGTGAAGGAGTGCTAAGGTAATCAATGTTCCAAATGGACTACTAGTTTACTAAGAATTATAAACAATCGTTAATATTGTGTGAAATGCTGAAATTTGCTCGCCACGGTGTTATTAAAATAGTACATTAAGTTAATGGTTAGAGTTTGTATTTCATTACTTTGATTTTCGTGAAGAAATCGAAACACATTGGGGCTAGAGTGAAACTATAGTCTTGTAACTCATTGTTTAAATTGGAGGTTAACATGGTTTCATTTATTAGTTTTAGGAGCATGGAAATTTATAATATGTTTTTCTTTTCCAAATGTTTGTATGTTGAACTGCCGAAAGAGGGTGCAGTAATGGAACATTATTATTTTTATCTCTTCTTTGTTCATTTGAAGGATATTTTTATTGCTTAATCAGGAATGTCATCCTTGCACTGAAATTAAGTTTGTCTTCTGGGCATTGAAATTAAGTTTGGTAATGATTTAGATGGTAAGAAAAAGATGGATTGGTTAATGTCGATTGTAGCATTGTAGTTTTATGTTCATACCAAAATATAAATTGAAGCTGCCATGTGTGCTCTGTCAGATGAATTTGAAGCAGGTAGGGACTAAGTGATGGGAAGTTCTTAAATGAGTTGTATATATGTCATATTATGCGATGCTCTCATGGTATGGCGCTTCTATGAGACACCTATCACATGATTGCTATGAGCTGCCGTTTTCTGTTAGGTAAAAAGAATAATCAGGTTATCAGTTGGATTGGTTGTTAGCTTTAAGTAATTTGTGCCTGCTGTTATTTTCTTAGGTGTGTGCTCTAAATGAGGCCATCTGTTTTGAAAAAAAATAAAATAAAATAAAATCCATCTTTTATCCATGATTGTCTGCATGAAATAGAGATACCCTATTTTATGTCCAGCTGAAATCAACCTAATTTTTTCCGTTCTTTATTTTTGTCTTTTTCTAAATATTATACAGGAATGCGGATTATTCTCTAACTCATATTTGTCTTAGGTATTTCCTTTTGGGTCAGTCCCTTTGAAGACTTATCTCCCTGATGGAGATATTGATCTGACAGCATTTGGCGGTCTAAACGTTGAGGAGGCTTTGGCCAATGATGTGTGTTCTGTCCTTGAAAAAGAAGATCAAAACAGGGCTGCTGAGTTTGTAGTTAAAGATGCCCAGCTAATCCGTGCAGAGGTTTGTTACTTCAATCATATGTTCACCAGAGATCTTTGTTTCTTGAACACACACACAGATACATGCATACATATGTACATACATATATAATTGTTTGTCCTTCATTTCTTAAATTTCTACCTCTTCTTCTAATTGAGAGTATTTTATATCTTTTATGAATTGATGCTTTGGTAAATATGTGGTTGTGAAATTTACTTCACAACTTTACATGGGTCTTTTTGACTTCTTCTTTCATTTTTTCTTTCAGACCTCCCCCGGATATTATAATCCTTCAGTTTCATTCTTGTTACAATTTTCTTCCCCACTTAAGTCAATTGAGCATAATAAATACTACTGTTGATGTTCTAGTGGTGTTTCCCCACCCCCTTTCTTAAAGTGATTGATCACATTCTTTACAAAAGCCAATGTGTAGTGTTGATGTACATAAGGCGTTGTCATGTGCTTTCTCTTATCTCGTTTCAGAAGATTGTTCTTAGTTAAATGTCTAGAGATGCAGGGAGGAAGATAGTTTCTCACTTTTAGAATTCTTTCTTCACTCAGTCCATATTGGGTTTGTCTGTGGTGGTCCTATGCACACAATTTTTCTTTGGTCAGTGACAGTTTGTGTAGGAACTGGCTCATGAGTTGTGAGATCGCTTATTATTTTCATTAGCTACTCCCTGCTTTATCAAACCAACCAACAACAATTCTCTTAAGCTAAGGAAGATGGTTGCCAGTTTGCGTGTTTGTATGTTTGTATGTTTTATAATATGCTCTTCTTCTAGAATGAAATTACATCACACGAATGATTTTGATGTGACATTGGATTTTGCATATCATTCTTGATTTAGAAGTCCTTTTAACCATATATTTATTAGTTTGACACCTTAAATATTGGTTTTTCTGGTTGCAGGTTAAACTTGTAAAATGTCTGGTACAGAACATTGTAGTAGATATCTCCTTCAATCAGTTAGGAGGGTTATGTACGCTATGCTTTCTTGAGCAGGTAGCCTTCTGTGTAAAATTTTTGCATGAGTGGAAGCATTTTGTTTTCTCCAGAGTTCGGTTGAATGAATGGTTATGTTTTAGTTACTATCTATGGGCATTCCTATTGGTAACTTCTCTGTATCATAGGTACCCTTCTTTGGTCTCTTTAGGTAATCATATAAGCATGTTTATTGACCGGTAAATTAGGTACTTGAGGAATTGATTATTAGGAACTTGAGGAACAAATGTTGCATGAGGATCTTGAATATTTCATTGCAATGAGGCGGCGTATGTTATGATTAATATTGTGTTTTGGTACTTCTTAACTTTCTTCTATTTACTTGTTTCTTCTAATTTTATTTAGTAAAGCATAAATGGGACAGCTTAGCCTTCTTTTTTTTCTCTTTAATTTTTTCATAATTTTCTTACAAGGTTATTGGTAGATCATTATACCATTACTCTTGTCCATCATTGCCATTCCCATTTTTCTTTTGATTTGACTGGTAGCTTTTGGTATCTTATTTTACTCTCTTCCGTGCAAAATACCCACTGAAAACATCTTGCTTTTTTGGATATTACTCAGTAGAGTTTGCAGATTGACATAGTGTAGAATTTTCTGAAGAAGTTGCACTCTCTACATCAGATCTATATTACAGTTTAGGCATATTGTTTGGTGTGCAATTATGCTTGAAATTTTGGGATTGAATACTGCCTATTGTACAGGTTGATCGTCTAATTGGAAAAGATCATCTCTTCAAACGCAGTATTATACTAATTAAAGCTTGGTGCTATTATGAGAGTCGAATTCTTGGTGCTCACCATGGCTTGATTTCTACATATGCCTTGGAGACTTTGGTTTTGTATATCTTCCATCTCTTCCATTCGACATTAAATGGTCCTTTAGCGGTGAGTTCTTGCAGGAATTGGGACTAGTACACTGCATGAGTTTATCTGGTAAAATTGTTGACCATTTAATGATTTATAGGTCCTGTATAAATTTTTGGACTACTTTAGCAAATTTGATTGGGACAACTACTGCATCAGTTTGAATGGGCCTGTCCGTGTTTCCTCCCTGCCTGAAGTAGTAGGTGAGCAGCAAACACTTTCCAAGTTTTTGCTGCATTTTATTTTCGGAGGTCACTTTATTGATAATCTTCTTGTTTTGTGTTTTTTGCAGTTGAGACACCTGAAAATGGTGGAGGGGATCTATTGCTCAGCAGTGAATTCCTCAAGGACTGTGCAGAACAGTTTTCTGTTCCTTCAAGGGGTTTTGAGACAAATTCCAGAACATTTCCTCCAAAGCATCTTAATATAGTTGATCCACTAAAAGAAAATAATAATCTTGGACGCAGTGTGAGCAAAGGTAGAAATCGTTTGTCATTAGTCGGGGGAGATGTTAAGAGGCTTGTCTTATTTTCTATTATCATTTTTCTTTTTTTGTTAGGGGTTGGCGGACGGGTATAAATGTGTTCTGATGAAACTAATCTGTGAATATGCTAATTAAATTTCACTAATTAAATATATTGCCAGATGAGAACAGAACTCATGTGAAAATATCATATCGTTCTAACAGGAATTGCTTTTCAATAATTATGTTAATTTCATCTTGTATTGGTATGCAAGTTCAAGATTTTTTGAATATGGGAATGTGACAAATAGTTCCTATAAGTTTGCTGAACTGGCTTGTGGGTTAGTGTTGATGAGTAGTTATTGACATCATTATTATTACTGTTGTTTGTTGGTTTGTTTACTTAAATGTTAATGATGACATGAATTGAAAAGTTGGACGTCAAACCTAACCTGCCATTTTTCTGTACAGGGAACTTTTATCGTATAAGGAGTGCTTTTACATATGGGGCCCGAAAACTTGGGCGCATCCTTTCCCAGCCAGAAGAAAGTATAACTGATGAGCTACAAAAATTTTTCTCAAACACTTTGGATAGGCATGGAAGCGGACAGAGACCTGATGTTCAAGATCCTGTTCCGTTGTCAAGACACAATGGCATTGGTTCCACTTCAACTTTTTCAGGCACAGAGTTATGTCAGGAAGACCAGACTACTTATGAACCAGAATCTGTCAATTCAAGCAGCATAACAGAAAATAGTAGGTTTGATCATGAAGCACAATTTTGTGGTGGTGTTGGTAAAATGAAGATATCGAGTGATTGCAGGACTGTAAATGAACCACACTGTTCTAGGGATGGAACAGCTGTTTCAGAAAATCGTCTTTCTGGGGATGCAAAAGACCTGGCTACTTCCAAAATTTCGACTCTTGTTACGTCAAACAGTACCTCTAAATCTTCCTCCCCGAGTGGTGAAGAGAGTACGTCCCTTTCAAGTAAAGCATATCATGGTCCACATCTCTATTTCAATTCTTCAATGATGGTTAATGGAGAAATGAGAAATGGAAATGCAGAGTGGAAACAGCCGGTGAACTCTGGTTCTGCTGAGAAGAACTTGTCATCTGGAATTCTACCAGCACCGTGCAAAGAGACCAACTTAATTTTACTTGATTGTCAAGAAGAGAAGCAGTTGGATGTTAATCATGATGTTCTATCTCCTGCTGGATCAAAGCACCATCCTCCACTCATGGGTATGGCCGCCTGGTCCTCTGAAGATTTTAGTTATGGTTATTCTGGTTATCAGGCTTTAACTAGAACTGCTGGAAGTCCCAAGGCTACAAATACATTATCAGATCTCAGTGGGGATTACGAGAGTCACCTGATTAGTTTAAATCATGGGCGGTGGTGGTATGAGCATGCACTAAATGCATCCTATTCTCCCATGTCCCCCCAGTTGGTTTCTCAGTTCCAGGGCAAGAACTCATGGGAGGTAATACAACGGTCATTACCATTCAGGCGAAACGTTGTACCACAGATGAATGCCAATGGTGTTGTTCCACGACCATTGTTTTATCCAATGAACCCACCTATACTACCTGGTGCAAACTTTGGCATGGAAGATATGCCAAAGCCTCGAGGAACAGGGACCTATTTTCCCAACACGGTACACTTATTCTAAGCCTTTAGATATTCTGGGCATTTGAATTTTATGTTAAGTTTGCCATGTGAGGCGAGCTCAGTTGATCTTACTGTCAGTTTGCAGCATCTGTTTATTGTCCATTTGTTCAGGTGGTGGGCCTTGTTATCTCAAGTGGTTTTGTGCTTAAATTTTTGCAGAACCATTACAGGGACAGGCCCTTGAATATGAGGGGAAGGAATCAAGCACCAATAAGGTCTCCCCGTAGCAATGGCCGTGTCATGACACCCCCTGAAACAAATTTCCCTGAGAGAAGTAGCCGTGAGCTGGCACTTGCACCAGTTCAAATCCATGTTCATCAAGGTGGTGCAAAGGCTGCACATTCGGATCCTTACCACTCTAGTTCCCCCGAGAAAAAGGCACAACTTAATGCCAATGGGTCAGTGCATATGTTGGAGAGGGTCGTAGAATTTGGGTCAGTCGGACATCTACCTTACGGACCACCCCCACTTGAAAGCAGCAGGCAGCCGAATGCAGGTTCTTCCCTTGGTCAAAACTCAAGCGCAAGTGTCCCATCACCAAGGACGCCAAAGCCCAAATCTGCGTTGGGAGCAGATCAAGATAGGTATGATACTGTCACGAAACTATTACTTTTTATCGTTTGTAAAATATGTGGAATTCTGTTTTAAGCTTTATCTCTCTCCTTTGCACATGTAGGATTGCATCATACCATTTGAAAGATGAAGATTTTCCACCTTTATCTGCCTGACTGCAATGGGAAGGATTGTTTTACACGGTTAAGTTAATAGATCAGTAAATGCTAACAAACCAGCCTGTGCCCAAGCTTTTGTGCATGTATGGCTTCCTGCCGCAATCCCGGAGGCACTATATAAGGAGTTGCATTATTTTGTGTGTGATTCAGATTGCATTTTGTACATTCTACTGATTATCTTAACTCCTAAAATCCTGAATGGCTGTGCATTGGGTCTGAGTTGTTTGTGTATAGGAAACTTGAATTTACTTTTTTTAACCAGGTTTTTCTTAAGCAATTGTAGGTGAAAGTATAGACAAAAATATTGTTGTTGCTGAAGATGGCTGATGTAACTGATACTAGAAAATAATTTTCTGTTTTAACTGGGCAGCTGTAATAGTATTACATTACATTTTTGGCTATCTGTTTGCTGCATTGTTGCATTAGTGCGGTGCCAGTGTTGTTCTAGAAACATGATTTTGGTTTGGTATTGCAGTGTTTGTGGCTTTGAAGCAGATATTTCAATCTCAGCTCCCAGCAAATGGTGATTTTTCTTACCTGAGATCAATATCATGAATTCCCTTTGAAGAATTTGTATTCTCATTGGAATGGCATAGAATTGGAACGAATTTGATTTATATTTCTGTAATATATTTTTAATATAAATAAAAAGAAATACTACCCAACAAAATGTGGTTGCACAAGCCTAATCATTGAATTAAATTGTCCATTAAACAGCTTCAAAAACTGTTGACTAGTCATAGCCCTTAACAACCATTTTCGAGAAAAAAAAAAAGGAAGAAGGATAAAGGCATGCTTCGGTCACATGTGGCATGAACGCGTTGAAAAGAAAATTGGACACGTATGCAATTGAAAAATTAAAAAAAGAAAAGAAAAAAGGGTATCGTTGTAAATGAATTTGTACAAAATGTTTATGAAAAGGATCTCAAATGTGGTATGTTGCAATTAGAAGGGGCGGCAGATGCAAAATTTGTGGAGCAGAACAAAACTATTTGAGATTGATATGTCATCGGCTAGTGAAATTGATATGTTGCATATTAAATAAAATACGAAGATGTAATTGACAGAAAATGTCAACTCTTCATTTAGAAAATAAAATTAGAAATCTCAGATTGTGACAAAAAATGGTGATATTTGTATTAGCAAATTAATAGAGATGGTGGCGATCAGAGAAGAAAAGAATAATAAAATAGAAGTAGGATTCGTTCAAAAAATATACATATGAAAGGGAAATATTGTAGTTTTGTAAAACTCATCACCAAAGAATATAATATACCTACTCCTAGTACTAGTAGTGCCATTCCTATTATTTCAGAAAAATGAATTTAATCTATCTTTAATTTTAATATTCACAAATTGAGTATATTTCAACACTGCAGATGACACTTTTAACCATTCATTTTCATTATCTTTAAAATCTAATTTTCAAAATTTATTTGCAAATACGAAATTGAAGAGAAACACTTTTCATTTTCAATGATGCGTGTACCTATAACAAATTAATGGAGACCCTGTAAAAAAGTAGAAGAATAATAATGATTAATGATCAATTATTGTTCTTCTAAATTCTAATTTCATTGTCCCACGTGACGTTCGACTCGAATAAATAAAAGATTTTACCATTTCCAACGGACACGTGGCTGCCAATGAAAAAGGCTTTGACATTTCTCTCTTTGTCATGCGCTCTGGCCTCTGGACCACTATCTTCGTCAACGTTTATAACTATTTTCATTAAGATCCTCAATTTTATTCTTTTTTTTATTTCAAATTAACCTTTTAGTTTTTCGTTTTGAATTTTGTGGGAGTAGAAATAACCCTTAATGATTTTTTATATTGTCATAGGTCGTATAATACGATCAGATCAATTTTTTATGTTGTTATTGGTAATCACATTCTTTTAGGTTTTGATTTATTCACTTCATTAAAAATAGAAGGTATAAAGATTTCTTTTCGGATTCTTCCACAAATTGAATAAAAGTAAATCATTCAATAATTAATCTTTATCCAATTTATATACTAAATTTTAATGGAGGAAAAAAAATATCTTACCGTATACCAAATTTAATTCGACTATGAATTGTAATACAATAACATCAATTTAACTTCTCATAAATCACTAATTTATATGCAAGAAATATTTAAAATAAGTAATAATAAGACAAGATAGCAAATTCAACAATACAATACTACAAAATGATTAGGTTCAGGACTAATGCGATTAATTTTAAGATGTTAGAAAGTGTTGTGCATATTTTTTTTCAAATGATTCGTTTCGAATGAAATAAATAAAAATATCCTGGACTTAAATGAAAATATTCGAAATTTGTATGCAAATGCTCATGAGCAGTAGGCTATTTATTAATGCGATGGACATCATCCATGAATAGTGTTGATATGTAACCTGTAAGGAGCAGACTGCAGAGTTATCAGCCACCAAATCGTGACAACCTTCAGTCGGCAACAAAGTAAAATATTAATAATATTCATACTAATACTGAATTATGTTGAAAGTTTTATCAGTTAAATTAACAGGCACCCGTTAATTGCATTAATTTCTGATCGAGATGAATTGAATTAAATAAATATGCTTTGAACTCGAGTCCTGGCCGCTCAGCCAAGCCAAGCCAAGCCAAGCCAATTAAGCATTTGTAATTTATTCTTCATAATTCACCAATCAACCAGATACTCCCTTCCCAATATAACAACTATCTTCATATTATTTAAATCTTTGTAATTATTATTTCATCTTTGGACTTTGTCAAATTCCATCGTCACCTTTGTGATCTGGGGACCGCAGAGGCGAGCCCTCCAAAAAGATAAATAAATAAATGAAAGAAAAAAAAAATTCTCTCTTCATTTTCTGTATAACACACAAACCTAGCACCATATCTCTTTTTCACAATCTTTTCTCTTCAATCTCTCTCAAAAAAAATCTATCCAAAATCCAAAGGTTTCTTGCTTTAGATTCTTGATATCTCCGTCTTCTTTCTGGGTTGTTCTCACATCCACAAATGGCGCTGTCAAAACGTGGCCATAGGTTTTTCAAATTCAGAAGCTCTCTTCATTTCACGTCAAGCTCTCAAATACTCTTAAATTTCAAGCATTGATTCTCTACCACAAACGTAGAAAGGTCCTTCAGAAAGTTGTTCCCTGGCTGAAAAAAAATATTCTCTCAATAGCTTTTATTCTGTTTCTATAAAAATCTTAGATATATTTCCCTTTTCTTTTTTCTGTTGGGTAATATTTTTGACACAGATGATTTACAAGGACTACGAGTTTTCACGTGCTGTGCTTGTAGAAATGGCTTGGATTATGCTGTGTGTCGATTACTCTAGGCTGTTTTGGTTATTATTCGGCGTATTTTCCTATGAAAATCATGAAGGAAAACCTCGGATCATCTAGCATACAACAACTAGCGTTTGCTCTCAGTTGCTAGCTTCTACCCTTATATTCCATAGAAATATTATTCTCGTCTAGTTTTCTTTTGAATTTATATATATATATATAATATCAATATTATAGTAAATAAATAATTCAACCGGAAAATTTGGGTTGAGACTGCCTGATTTCTCAGCCATGTATAAGAACAAGACTACACGTTTAGGAGGATGTATTGATGGAGCCAAGGCACAGCTTGGATACGTTGAAACTGATCCTTCTGGTCGATATGGACGTGTAAGTTCTTGATTTTTCTTTTTTTTTTCTTTCAATTTTAATTAGTAGCTATTTGCTTTGAGAAATCATTAAGGAGCAAGTCCCAGTAATGTTGCCAGTGTTTTCTATAAGTTTTACAGCAGTTTCTGTTATTGCTTTGATTAGAATTTTCCATGAGCGGCAGTTTTTATTAGTTTCTGTATTTTGGATAATATGAATCACATGGTTCTCTAGGATGTTCTTGATAAATGGAAAGAACAGCTCATCTGTTTTCTGGAAACATTTCCTTTGTATTATCTGCAACATTTTGACTTCAGCATGCGGCTGAAACTTTTGATGAATGAACCACTTTCAAGAAGAAGATTGAACTGCCATATTCCTGAAGAATCAATTGGATTTAAAAATACTGAAATCGAACTGCTATTGAGATCTTTTGCCAATGTGTATATTTGACTTTCGTCCCCCACCCGGATGAACAATTTTCTGGGAACAAATTGAACAGGTCATTTTCAATGTCTATACCAAACGTTTAAAAAAAAAATGGTGTTAGTTTGACCTGGAGTTGCTGCAAAATTTCTGGGTGATGATTTCATATAATATATTTTAAAATAGAAATTGAAAAGGGCATTATTATAATTTAGCTCTGTCCCGCCAATAGACTGAAGAGACATTCAGAATTTTCTTAGAAATTCCTAGAATAGAAAATAGACTTCCAATTTTTTACATGTAATTAACGTACTTGTATCGATATTTTTTATATAGTTTAGAGACATTCTTGGGAAAGGTGCTATGAAGACAGTGTACAGAGCATTTGATGAGGTCTTGGCAATGGAAGTAGCATGGAACCAAGTAAAGCTCAACGAAGTTTTCCGTTCGCCAGAGGAAATGCAGCGCCTCTATGGTGAGGTGCATCTCCTCAAGAACCTGAATCATGACTCCATCATTAAATTCTACGCGTCTTGGATTGATGTTGATCGAAGAACCTTCAATTTCATCACTGAAATGTTCACCTCCGGCACCCTGAGAGAGTACTAATTACTAAACCTTTCCTGACAAGAAATTTGCAATGTTTCACAGATATAAGTCTCATTTAGCCAGTAATGAATGTGATCAGGTACAGGCAAAAGTACCAGAGAGTAGATATCCGAGCAGTTAAGAACTGGGCACGCCAAATTCTGCGAGGCCTTGCTTACCTGCACGGCCATGATCCTCCAGTTATACATAGAGACCTGAAATGCGATAACATTTTCGTCAATGGCCATCTTGCACAAGTTAAAATTGGCGATCTTGGCTTAGCTGCTATTCTCCGAGGCTCTCAACACGCTCACAGTGTTATAGGCAATCTCAATATCCCGTTTAATACTAATAACTGTAATTTGTTAACTTCAACAATATGTCTTACTGGTATATAAATATCAGGTACGCCAGAATTTATGGCGCCAGAATTGTATGAAGAGGATTATAATGAGCTGGTCGATATTTACTCTTTTGGAATGTGTGTGTTAGAGATGCTTACATCTGAATATCCATACAGCGAATGCTCAAATCCGGCCCAAATATACAAGAAAGTTACTTCGGTAAGCTAATTCATATATACATTGAAAACTCGACATCCTGCATATGTGATGAATATGTTTGATATAATATCATCAATTACGTGATCGCCAGGGAAAGTTGCCTGAAGCATTCTACAGAATTCAAGACTCAGAGGCGCAGCGTTTTGTGGGGAAATGTTTGGAGACTGTTTCGAAGAGATTGCCAGCTAAAGATCTCTTGCTTGACCCATTTCTAGCATGCGATGAAGGGGAACTATTGTTGGTCCCGAAAGCTCCTAATCAGAAGTTAATTCCTGACGGAACAGTTGTGGAGCAAGTGCAACAATTTGTTGTTGATTCTGATCATAGAAAGAGTACTGATATGACCATCACAGGATCGATGAATCCTGAAGATGATACAATTTTCCTGAAAGTTCAGATTATAGACAAGGATGGTAGAGTCTTGAACTGTTTGAACTTTTTGCTCTCTCAATTTTCAGACAATCAACATTGTTTTGCTGTGTTACAGGTCATACAAGGAATATATACTTTCCATTTGACATTTTCAATGACACTGCAACCGACGTTGCAGTGGAAATGGTGAAAGAATTGGAGATAACTGATTGGGAACCACTTGAAATTGCTGAAATGATAGAGGAACAGATTTATTCTTTGGTCCCAAACTGGAAGGATTGTGGCTCACCGCAATTCCACAATCAACACAGCTTTAGCTATCAAGAAGATGATGATGACAGCGACGACGGAATTCATCATCCTTTCTACTACAACTCTTCTCATTCCTCCTCTCATGCCTCTCTCCCAGCTTTCATGTCTTCCTATCAAAACAATCTGAACTCTGCTCCCAATTGGCTTCAACAAGGTCTGTACTCTGTGATTTCATCTTCAGGAATTTTCTTTTGTAAACCTTTAAACTTCGTGCGTAATGCTACTATTAACTTTTTAAATGCAGAAGATCTGATGGGAAATGATGATGCAAGTTCTGTTAATTCATTCAAGTATTCAACCATGGATTACTACTCAGGGAATGAAGATGATTATGACTTAAGCTTCAGAGGAGGAGAGCCACTATGCATTTCTAGGATTACCCAAAAATCCACAAGGTTTTGCCCCAACTACTGCAATGATGAAAAAGTGAATTCCTGGAGAGCTTGCAGTTCAAAAGAGCAGCGGAAATTTTCCAGGATTCAGTCACTGGTTGATGTAAGAAGCCAATTGTTGCACAGATCCCTGGTTGAGGAAATCAACAAGAGGCGATTGTTTAAGACTGTTGGAGCTGTTGAGAACATTGGATTTCATGAGCCAGGAAATCATCGCTCCTATGGAAGATCCTCCAATTTCAGATCATGACGAAAATATAAGTGCATACTAAATTCTGGGTGAGCTGTGATTCTTCACCAACTTTTGGATAGTATTGTAAAATTGTTACTGTTTACTGGTGTGTTTAGAGTACTAGTGAATGTTTTGTATCAACTATCGAACACGGAAGTGAGACTCCTGTTTGTTGTAATAATTTTCAAAACGCTATCGTTTCCTATTGTGGAAGAATTTGTTATAAATACAATAAAATGGTGAGCTTGTTTTGCAATTATCGTAATTATGATCTCACCCATGTAGTGCATCCCCTTGAATTGATCAATTAATTTTATGAGAGATTTCGTTAAACTAAATCATTGTTCATATTTAAAAAAAAATAAAAATGTATTATATATTTATTAAATAGATATTATTTAGTATTTCCATTCTTAATAAGCTCCTGGGCCAGGGCCCAAAGACTTGTCAAAGAGAGCCCCATCTTACGTGGCAAAATCTGAAAGTAGAATCGGTCTCCGCCACGTGGCAGATTTCTGAGAAAGTGAAACTCGTAAAGTAGAATAGAATGAAGACCTTCGCTTACTGCAAACAACGAAGAAAGACGTGCTTACTAAGCTAAAACGTGCAACCCCCACCGGGCCCTGCATTTGCATTGCAGCATTTCGATTGAAACCAAAAAAGCACTTTTCTTAAAAGTGCTTTTTTGTAACCAACTTCTTCTTCGTTCATATCCTGATCACTTCTTCTCTTAACGTACGCTTCCATGGCCATTACACGCTCCGAGAGTAATTTAAACGTCTCGGCGCCACCTTCTTCTCCCAGCCCGACAGCGCCTCCGTCGCCGATTCCGAGAGCAGCAGGATCGCGTTCCGCCGCCAACCAGATCTTAGCGGAGTTTCTAGAGAAGTCGCTGCACGTGCCGGAGCTAGCATTGCCAGAAGCGTCGGCGATCGCACGTGATCATCAAGTACCCATAATCAATCTGCGATCAATTATATCAAGTGAAAATGATTCAGTAAATCGGCTTTTGCAATCGGCGCGTGAATTTGGCGCTTTTAGGATCAAATGTTACGGGATTTCGGGTGAGGAGTTACGGTCGTTGGTGAAAGAAGCCGAGCGAGTATTTGGAATTTTGGAGGACAGAGATACGGGATATCGGCGAGATATCGGAGGACGAATTAATAATAGGGAGGAGATTGTTTGGGTTCGTTCTGGCAAGGAGAGAATGGACTGGGCACGAGAATATATCGGCGCTGAATTGTTTCGGAGTTTTAGGTAAAATTTTGGAACTTATTCATCAGTTTGATACCGATAATTATATGATCAAAAGCGTTTGTGACTGTAACTTCGTTCAATCAACCGGGGGTTTAGTATAGTGGGTCAGGCCTAACACTCAGTTCACGTAGCCTAACTGCTTGCCACCTTAACACAAACTGTCCTTTGTAGCTGAGTGATTATCCATTGCATGTTATAAATAAATTGGAATTGATATGGTATATACTTACTGTCACATAATTAGTTATTTATTTAATAACTAGTATTATCGTGGCACAAAATGCATCTATGTTCTATACACGAGACAGACTTGCTCATTCTTCAATTTTGATGTGAGCAAAATACCAGACCAAAATGTTACCAGTTTAGTTGTCATGGAGTGATTTATGTGGGCATGTTTATTAATGAAGTTATTTGGTACCTTATCTTACTATATAAGAAAGAGAAGTTTTTGGTTAATTTCACTGGTTTAGGCTTAATATAGAAATATTACTGTGTTTTTTTAGCAGACAATAACTTTTAGTAAAAACTATTTCTTTTCCTTTACTTATGTTTAATATACAGTGATTTTATCATAACACAGTGATAGTATGCTAAAATAAATGTTTACTTTTAGCACTCTGTGTAAAGTGGCAAGTAATATATAATAGCATTGTTAGTAAAGAGTTTGCCGTTGTTCCAGTCATTGCTAAGAAAGATGAGAGATTATAAACCCCAATATGATATCAATTTGTATTTAATTATGCAGTGAGAAAGTGGAGAATGTTACAAGCAAACTTGATAAAATTGGGGAACAATTGGGTCAAGTTTTAGTAAGACACTTGGGCAAGCAACTTGGAAAAAGAACCCGGGAGAAACAGTCTGCTCTTAGCATATACAAATACAACCACAATGATATCATCAAGGAACAAAGTCCATCGTCGAAAGAGCAACATGACAACAACCCCTGTGATCACATTCTAAGTCTCCATCTGCCCGCTGAGAAATGTAAATACTGGGTGGAATCAGGCCAATCTCTTATCTCTTTCAATGCAGGTCCCGATGTAATTGTCGTCACTGTAGGAAAGCAGCTTGAGGTAACTTGGTTTTATTGTTAATTTGTCATATGATTAATTTTATCACATGAATGTAAAGCTGTCAGGATTAACAAAATTTTGTCCTGGTGATGACAGGAATGGAGCCTGGGAGAATTCAAATGTGTTCATGGAGAAATGATTCATCAGCCAGATTTGCATGCCTCTTTCTCCTTAGAACTCAAGTGTTCATCTTTAAATTTAAAACACAGTCTTACTAAAACCCAGAAGAAAATCTCCATAGCAGAACAGATCCTGATTGGGCTCATCATTGCAATGTTATATCATATTTTCAAGCCTCTATTTTCCTGATTGAATAGGTACATATTGACTTACATTCAGAATACCATTTCATCAAATATCACATGATAATATGCTGCTCCTATTGTGGTTATTATACTTGATTGGGGTCCTGAACCTTTTCAATCTTTTATTCTTTCACAAAGACCTGTTTGATGTACAGTTTGGGTTCCATGGTTTCAAGAGTTTTGTGGGTTTTGAAAAAGGTTGGTTATACACAATTTTTATTGTATGTAAATACTGAAAGTAAGCTTGTACTGCTCCTTGATTGCGCAATAAAATGTTTGCGTTGCTGCTGTTTGGTTTGGATTACATCTATTTTGTATTGCTTGTTTTATTGGATTAATATTCTAGTTGAATTCTTGGCCCATGGGCTGTGTGGAAACTGACTGTTTGTTTGGGCTGGTTGGTGAAAATTACGAATTTAAGAGTTTATTCTACATACGAGACTGCATAATTCAAGAAAGAATTTGAATGTAAGATATTCTTAATGCTAATTAATGTCTTGAACTAAAAGTTTTTTAATGCAAGATTTGAAAAGGTAGACTTATTACCTATTTACTAAAGCGTGTTGGCTTCAATCCTTATTATTGATAAAGATTATTTTTTAATTATTTGTGAGTCTACTTATTTTAAGTGAGTTTTGTTATATTAAAATTAGAGACAAACTTTCTTTCATTTATTTTAAGTGAGATTCATTATATTAGAGTGTGAATAGACTTCTCTCCATATATACAACGTGGATTAAATAGATTTTTCTTCGCCTACTTTAAGTTGGATCCATTATATTAAAGTGTGAGTAAACTTTCTTTCGTACATGGAATATGAGGATTGAGTTTTTAACTCATTTTAAGTGAGATTTACTATATTAGAGTATAAGTAGACTTTTTTCCATACATATAACATGAGAATTAATTTTTCTCCTAATTAACGGCAGACATTACCCAATCTTAATAATATTGATGGTTAATATATTTATCAATTTTTTTTCTTTTTAATTTTATAAGTAGTAGTTAAAAGGGAAAATCAAATATAAATTAGTTGAGATGTCACACAAAGAATTAAAGAGGCCCCGCATAATCTAAATGACAAAACAACTTAAGATTTACCAAAATATATAGCTTAAATGCAGTGCATATATATATAAAAATGTTACGTACCTCGTACAGTGGGCAAACAAAAAATCCGACGAAAATAACACATGAGATTTTGCTAGTCACATTTCAATCATATCAGTATCCTTTCCTTCCCCACTTCCTAACCCATCTCAGTTAATTTACTTTCCAAACAAAAAGTCTACCACTATTAATTGGCAATTAAATGGCACTGGCTAGCACTCGGGGGCCCCTTGAAAACTTACCATACAATTCCAATGTGTTATATATATATATATATATATATATATATATATATATATATAATATTTGAAAATTAATTAAATGTATGATACTTTCTTGAAAACCCCGTTGCATGAAAAAAACAAAAAAAGACAAGCAATCAAATATTTTTCTCACCACATTTATCATTCACGTTGTTCGTTTGCATTTATGGCATTTATACTATACTCATTTATATATATAAATTCCTACATAAAAAATGTTTTATCAATGTAAGTAATGTTTTGAGCTAAAAGTTTGGTATTCAAACTTTAAACTTGGTATAATTAAATTCATGTGTGTATCATTATTTGTATATACATATAATTAACATGTACGTATTCTTTACAAATTTGTAAATTTTATGAAATTCATGTTATAAACTTAATTTATTCCGTTAAATATTTTTTAAACACAAATTAACACGTGTATACATACATATATATATATATATTAAATATTCAGGTTCAAAATTCTTTAAATATTATGTCTAATAATAAACAATAAACTTATATACATTTAAGTAAAACTATATATTAAACAAAAATCTCCTACTTCGAATGCCAGTTACATGAGTATTATTATCTCCGACAACCTCTATCTCTCTTGATCTTAATTTGACCAAATCCAGTTGGATGAACTGAAAAGAATACTCTAGTTTAAGTTAATTAATGAATTATACATATGTAGTATAGCACATCTAACAAAGTAAAATTAATTAAGAATGCGGAGGAGAGTCAATGGGGTTGCGAATAAGCCTCACACCGACCGACGAATATTTCCCATTCATCAATTTGTACAAGTTATGGACCAAAATAAATAACTACCAATTATTATGTATTCGTCTTTAGCTTTGGATCGAATTTGGTGAGGGAGAATATACATAAATATAAAAATATTAAAATATATAAATTATTATTAAAAGGAAGGTAGCAACAAAATAGGGATGGAGACAGGAGCACATGACCTGATGAGAGTCAAGCGAAGTTAGCTAGTGATAATGTAAATGAAAACTACATAAATAACATTTAACGTACAAAGAGGCAGAGGCAGAGGCAGAGCCACGAACCCCACCCACCCGTGTACACAATCGATCGCTCTCAACTCTCAATAATAATAATAATATTGATATTAGTGTTTGGTCTTAATCTTAGATTTCCCCAAGATTTTTGTCTCCTCCACTCGTGCACTTTTCTTTCTTACTTGGCTTACTTTCTTCTCTCTCTCTCTCTCTCTCTCTCTCTCTCTTCTCTCTATATATATATATATATGCCTGCCCTACACGAGCAAAACTCCCACTGTTTTTTCCGTTTTGAAATATTATTATTATTGCATGTAACCTGATAATAATTAGTAATATCAAACTGCATAAATCATTAAATTTTAACTTTTCAGACCATAGAAGTTAATTTTAGTTAATTAGCACATGTTTTGTAAATACCCAACCCAAGAGTATTTATTCAAAAATAAATACTTACAAACACCTGAGTAGTTTATATTTGTCAGCTAATAACTTTAATTTGCAATAGTTGTAACTCAAAAGTTGCGACAGGTATGTACTCACTCTTAAATAGGTTAGTCTTAAAATATGATTCGAGTGTAACTTTGTCAAAACTTCGAGTATTATCTTTCAAACAACTTGATTAAATGCATTAATTAATGTTGATTCTTCATTACCAAAATCAAACCTAATCTTTAACTATTGCGTTTGACATAAGATATATATTTTGCCTCGGTCCATTATATATTCGATATTAAATAATTCTTAAATTAATGGTATAAATAATACACCCAGATAAAACTCACTCCTAGCCCTCCCTAATATGTATTCTTATGTATAGTAACTTTCTCAAGATGTTGAAAACCAGCTTGACAACTTCACTTCTCAAACAAATCAATTAAAACGGATGGGTTAGTAAAGTAGACTAAAGAAAAGAACCACTGTAGACACACGTGAAGTTTACATTTGGTAGATTCAAAAAAATTCAATAACTGTAGTTTTAATATATATCTATATAGATATAGGCAGGCTAGGATAGGCCAGTAATTAATTATAGCTTCTGCTGTCAACCGAACAAGCGTAAGATGTGAAGAGAAGGCGAATGACCAACGTCAGAAAAGAATACTCGAGCAAAACCCAGAATCTCCGGAATCATGTTCTTCGTCTCGTCTTTCTTTTCCATCTCTCTCGTTTCTCATTTAATTTCCTTCTACAAAATATTTTAAAATCTTTTCTTTTCTTTGACTCGCCGACACATCCTCCTTCAATTTACATTTACATGCAATGATTTTATAATTAATCAATCAACTTCTCCGCTCAGATCAGATCTTGCCACGTTTGCTTCTGGTCCCCCTATCCATGGGGGCCCTATCTGACGTGGCTAAATGTATGGATTTCTTCTTGGCTGCGTGGCAAAAACAATACATTATTATACATAACAATTAATGTATAACAATACCCAGATGCATGCATGAAAGTCGCTACATGTTTGCGGCTTCTGATTGATTCCTTAGTGTTTTTTTGGCTTATTAATGAAGATGAAAAATTTATAAAAATCATGTTATTTTGTTTTCATTAGGCTACTGCATGGTCTAAATACAACATTATTATCATTTCGAGATTTTCTCTGTCTGAAGGTTTTACCTACCTGATTTAATTACATCTGAATTTTTCTCTCCAAGGAAGTTGCTGTTCGCGATTACCCTGATAAAACAAACATGACAAGAAAAAGTAAATTGTTAATTATAATCGTAGTAAAGCCAATTACCTGATATAAATGGAGGATATCAATTTTCTAATTACATTATTTATTAGGAAACTAATCAACAGTAATAGGGCAACATTTATATGCTATATAAAACTATTGCATTGCTATACATACATCCGAATAACCATTACGTCAATTAATTCTTTGATTTATACATTGAACCAATAAAATCATGTGATGCATACAAAAATACGCACACGTCATACCGCTCAAATTTTTCTAAAGGTGGGTAACATAGAAAAGTCGGAGATTCATATATAATTGGTATATAAAGAATGAAAAAAGGACAACGTTCGGTATGGTTACATTTCATTTATAATATATATTAAAGTCGTAATGTACAATAGAAGCAAGTTTTCAAAATGTTATTAAAAAAAAGGGATAATACTCGAAAACCGCAAAGTTAGGGATGATTCAGAGTAAATCCCGCTAAGACATTGTGATTTTTCTTTTTTTTTTGTATATATATGGTAGGTATGCCAAGCATGAAGTTGCTTGTCTCAGAAGGGACAAAACTTTTTATCGGTGCTTTCTTGTCCAAATTAAAAAAAAAAAAAATGGGTTAAAAACTATTGCTGTCACTTACAAAATAAAGGACCTTTTCAATCAAGAATATTGACACGACGTGTATATTTTCGTTGCCTGTTATGTAACAAATATGCTCTCTCGGGAATTCTCAACCGTCCATCGGATAAAATTTAAAGCTCTTCTAAATAAACCCTATTTGATTTGACTGTACAATTAGATATTTATGAAACATTTTTGCTCTAAACCAAAAAGAAAAGAAAAGAAAATTAGGGAGAGGAGTAGTAGTGAAACATTGGCCTGAGATTCATTTGAAGGGTAAGCTTCTTTTGAAATTATCGAAGTAACTTTAGCTTTTGAAGGACATCAAATTTTCAACTTTAGACAAAGCTATGAAATTTTGAAAGCTTCTTTCCAACAGGCTATGTCTGTAGAGTGCAAGGCCACTACAGCTTTTGCGGGTTTCGCTTTCACACTAGTAGTACTGTAAAAGAAATTTGAATTTACCTTTTCATATTTAATCATTCATCAAGAGCATGCTTTTTTCACCCGGAGATTTTGAATTTACGGCTTTTGATTTCTCTCTCTTTCTTTTGTGGTGGAATGTAAAGCCTGGACATACTGCCCGGAGATGGAAGAGAAGAGACCTTTAGATAGTGTTGAAGAAATTCAGATTAAAAATAAAATTGAATCTTTGGCTTTGAAAGACGGTTTCTTTTGGAGGAAAAATCTGAATTTGATTGTAAATAATAATAAAATGAAAAACTGTCAGTTCGTACGTGAATTGAGGGCCCCTTTACATATCTATTTGTATAGTTTAGTGCATTATTCCCAAGTTGGTCTCAAAGCATGCAAGTACTCGTATTCAGAAACCTGAATTTCTGTCTTTTTGGACTCTTTAGCAAGAAAACACACTGCTAAAGTAAAAAGAAATTCAGTAAGTACAAAACTCAACTTCAAAATTACACCACAAATTTAAGGGTTGCCTTTTTTTTTTTTTTTTTTTCAAAATGATCCAAAAAAATTTATTTCTCAACAATTGAACATAACACATTCGATTGGCATTGGAGATGTGTAGAGGGTAGCTGTTTGAAGAAGTAAGTTGATATAATTGGATTTGCTGAGAATAAAAGTGAATTGTTTGTGGGGTCAACTTAGTTTTGTCTAAATGTTCAATTGAAAACAAAAATGCAATGGCAATCTAGCAGAGCTTCACCTTTTCCAATGTGACGAAATGAAGCAGAACTTCTTTTTGCTTCTCTTTCCGATCCATTCTCTTTTGTTGAGCAATAATACAAGTAATGTTTACACTTGCAACAGTTCTGAATCTGATTGCAGGAAATTGTTTACTTGCAACACTGAAAATTAGAAATTTCTGCTCAACCACTACATTACTAAGCAAAATTTTATTAACAACAAGAGAAAGAGAAGCTAGCTTATGTACATCTCGGTTATTGAAGATTTGAAGAAATTATTTATTTCTTCAATTTGATGTCAGTCAAATCAAACCAGATTTGCTTGAACACTTTGATAATAAGTTCATGATATTCATCAGAATTCAACGAGAGATAACAAGCAAGCAAATCTTCCAAATCCTTGGATGCTCTGATGTTGTTCTCCACAATCATCTCCAACATCGATTCTCTGAAATCTCTCTGAGGATCAAATGATGATTTCACAACTGCAAAACTGTCTGACAAATTACTCCTCCGCGAGCTTGAACTTGAACTGGACGATGTACTTCTTCTTCCATGAATTTTCCTGTTAGCGATTCTCGGAGAATTCATTCTGAGCCTCACACCAGGAGAATTGACAGAACATTTTCTAACAGGACTTGACTTCTTGTGTTCTTGGCTACTGATTCTCTCTTCTTTAACAACCTTAACGGATAACGAACCGTGAGCATTTTTTTCTTCAAATTTAGCTGCTGTACGTCTTCTGTAATGAGTTGGCTCGTGGATTTCTTTCCTTTCTACATCGACGTCGTCGAGCTTAGCAGGTTTAGTAATGATGGGAGGAAGTTCAAGGACAGATAAACTGCCAAACCCATCACAGTTTTCAGCAAGAGATTTCTTGTCCACGACGATGTCGGTTGCATTATCAGAATTGACTTTACAGCCACAAGAACTTGACCAAGCCACCATATTGTCAAATGATTCAGTAACAAGAACACGGTCTGACCTGAATTCAGGAACGCAATCATCTGCAACTTCCGGCTCCGGCGAGCTATCAAGCGGGGAAGAATAAGAAGAAGGAGAATAATCCGGCGGAGACTCGGATTTTGTCCAAATGGTAGCACGACAGCTACAGCCAGCAGAAACAGAGGAACTTACAAGCTTGGGAGCAGACCTGTTGTTTCTTCCCCTGTTTCTCCTCTGTTTGGATGATTTTCTTGGTGGGTCAGGAAAATGGATGATTTTCTCTGTAGATTTTGTTGGAGAATTGTAGAATCCTTCGCTTGGGATTAGCTCCCTTGTGAAGTAGTATGATTTTCTCGGATACTGAGAGAAATGGGTTTGCTTTGTTTTTGCTTGTTGCTGTATTGTTGAAGCTGGTGTTGGCGCCTGCTTTTTCTTTTTGCTGCTGCTGCTGTTGTTGTAATGGCTTCTTGTTTTGCCCATCTCCTTCAGCTTGTAAAACCAGGCATTCGGCATCATATCCGATAACCTGAACCTGTAATTACCCATCCGAAAACGAAAGAGAAATCTATCAGAATTTTTTTGTTCTTTTTTTAATTCTCTGTGATGTGAGAAATATGTGATGATGAAGTGTTGAATATATAGAACTAAGTGTGGAAAACAGATAAATAGAGAGAGAGATTGGATTGGGGCCACAAAGGAAGAAAAAGTTGGCATAAAGGAAAAGTAATGGGCCAGGAGGTAAATGTCGTTCCTGCTAATAACACCTAAATCACCTAACCAATCAGAAATTTGTTCCTTTATTATCATTACCTTTAGTTTATTTCTTAAACCCAGAACCAAAAAAAAAATTAAATTCCCACGTTAATTTCTTAATAAAAGAAAATTACTGCTTTTAGCCATTTTCTTGCATTCAGTCAGGGCCCAGCTTCTATGTTTTCGTACTACGGCTAATTCAGTGCTTTTTCATGCTTTTGTTTACGTGGCTCACATGCTGGCCCTCTGATAAAATGGCCCCCCGGGTCCACCTTCATGCTGCATATTTATGAGAAGCCTCTGGTGTTTTCTTTCTTTACAATTCAGGTTCAGAAAGCAATTACATACGTTGAAAACTTCTGTGTAATATTTGATGCTTTCTTTCAATCTTCCGTTTTGGCCAATATATGCTCGTGTTTGTATGAATGGCCAATGTGCTTTTTTTTTTCTTTGCGAGCACTTTGGTTAATGCTTTTAAGAAGAAAATGAAAAAGAACATAAGGACAGAAAATTAAAGAAGAAAGCTTTTGGAATTGGGAACCTCTTTGAAACTCTGCATTATACGACGTGTCCAACATAGAAAATTTCCTGTGGCCCATTGCACTATATTCTGAAATTTCTTTTTGTTAATGATCCTAACTTATCTGCAATTCCTTTTGTAAATTTTGTTGTATTCCATTGTGTTAATTTTACCAGCAGTAGGCATCTCATGCTATTGTTTGTGCTGTCTATTGCCAAGGGACAATAGTACCCAAACCTGACAAAAAAAGAAAAAAAAAAAAACCATATAAGTGAAAACAATCTGGAAAGTATGGCTGAACAATTGGGCAGAAAGAATCAACACAGAAGGGAAAAAAAATATGATGGGTCACAAAATCATGAAGGGGCCCAAAAAATGAAGTGAAAAAATCACTAATAGAACCTACCTTTCTTGTGTGATAGCAGATGCTTATCCTATCGTTTTCTGAACATCATCAACTAGGTAATGCAAGAAATGATGTGCTTGAATCCTGTTAAAGCCAAGTTTATGACTTTGATGTTGATGTTTTATTATCTATGAAAATGTGGTGGCCAGTCCAACAATTCTTTGGTATATATGTAAACTTGACGACAAATATGCAGCAATTGCATGTTAGGGATGCACATAGTTCACAAGAATGTGAAAACAAATTTGCAGAGATTGAAGTTATATTGCCCCATCAATTCACCATACAAGGCCAGAAGATGGTTGGAGAGTTTGTCAAAAATACAATCATACACCTTTTTTTCTCTTGCTAAGCAGAATTACACGGACTTGCTGTAATCCCATTCTGGCTTTAGAAAATGACAAAATTAAGATAGCGGAGAGAGATTTTCTGCTTGGCTCTCCCAATCTATAAACCATCAGGATTTGACAGGCCTCCTCCCATGCTATACCACACCCCGATAGACCATCTTAATTATTGGGTATCACGCGGGAACCAGTTAATACTATTTTGTTATCTATTAGCTTCAGATGTAATTTAACATTAATTTCTAGTGGGTGCAAATTAGCTTTCATTTGTATTGTTCCTTGTATCCTAAAGACGAAATGGGCCATAGCCTAATGGTGCACCTAGGTCAATCGGTCCCCTACTTCTAGAGTCCTTCTATGGATCAGAAATGGGTTGGGTTTACTTGGCGTGTTGAATCTGCAATCAACTTAAAATGGGGACCAAATGAATTCTTCGTCTTGCCTATTAAGATGTAGTAGTTTATGATACTTTGTTTTTATCTTCAACCACAAGACAAAGAATTAAAAACAGATGCAAGTCGAGTTAATTGATAGCTAAAGCTAGGCAAGACGCAACATTTTTCTGAAAAAGATGGGCATACACATGCTACTTTTGCCTGGAGAGGATATTCATCACTCACCCTCTCACACTCAGTCTAGGAGGACCGTATGCGCGATGAAAGTCGATGGTTTCTCATATTTTAGGCCCAAAAGCTGTTGCCATACTGCGCAATAGTTGGCCCATAAACGTTTTCAGAATGTAATCAACACGAAGCAATGTCTGTTTGCTATCCATATGGACTTGTACGTATGCAAAAGAGCGAATATTTGATCCTGGAATATTTTTTTTTTTGGACCATTCTAGACAGCACCCAAGACTGTTTCGGCTTCCTGGCAATGGTCCCAATAATAGCTTCTTCTCGGAATTCGAGCAGTGGCGTTCTCTTCTCTCTGACAATTTCTAGCATGGAGAAATCAGAATAGAGGAGGAATTTATGAACTGCCAGAATCTTTATTTGCAAAATTTTCACTAAAGGAAATAAATGACACTAATGAAAAAGGGTATTGAGTATATATAATATGTGAAACTACATCATGATTGTAAATAAGCACTAAATTGGCTATAAAATAACTGCATACAAGATCAATCAACATTGCTGTTGCCTCCATGGCTAGGACCAGAGGGTGGCACTGGAGTTCCCCTGGGGAGAAAATTGAATACTAACGGCTCGTATTTGCGGATAATTTTCTCAGAAATTTGAGAATCAGGTTCAAATTTCTTCATAGACTTCTTTAACCAGCGCAAATGGTTAACATCCAGAAACTGAAACCCGGATGGAACATGAAGTTTTTGCTGAGGGAAAGCAAGATTTTGAGGAAAATTACCGTCTAGGAGTAATCTAGCAGAACAAGCTTGGAAAATGACCATTACAGATATGAAGATTACAATGGCACAGTCAACTTTATTTAATACCGCCATTAGTGTAGTGTAAGGAAATCGAGCTCTAATTTCAGCACGAGAATAAAATAATGATAGAAAAAAATGAGGAGGGCCGAATGAAGAAGCAAGGTGAGGTTATTCAAGCAATATATAAGAAAATGAGATGAAGTCTTTGACAAAACTGTGTGTGTTTATCAAAGGGAAAGTCAGCGTTCGAGATTTCCACATTTTTTCGAGCTACCCAAATAAAGAACATCTGCGCGTTTGACATTTTTAAAATTTCTAAGCAATACTGTTTTCCGGTTGACAAAATCTTCTTAACACGTTTTGCGTCGGTGCATGCAGCTTGTTGGCAATGGACCGTAGAAGTCGTTTGCCTGGTAAATAACATAAGCTTTGCGCTGGCTCATGTGATACATGATTACGTGGCTGAAACATTAATCAATGCTCATGTGATACATGGTTGGAAAATTGCAGAAACATTTCATGTAGAACCCAAAAAAAGGGGTGGAAAGTCATGCTAAATCATTGCAATATTTCAAGAAAAATGGTTGCAGGAATTTTGCCTGGGAACTCGAATCAGTTCATATTATACATAGCTGGCTAACCAAATATTATAATTGTAACTAGAGGTTCTTAATTTGGATAGATTTTGTAGTATCCGAGAGTTGTTTTCATTCGCAATTTAAAAGATCATATGTAATGTATAAAAACAATAACTGTGGATTTTTTATATAGAAACAAACAACTATAGTGATTTTATACAAGGATTACAAATTAAAGAACAAACGTATCAACTTATTTGAACCATTTACAATTGAAGGAGACCTCCCAAAAAAAAATCCTCTTAAACAGTGTTAACTTGGCAATAGTATTCTTGATGAACTCACAGACACTGCAGAGGTTCTACAAGTATAAGAGTCTAATCCGGCAGCCCATCTTCTTAGAATCCTCAACAGCGACGCTGCCTTTCTTCTAGCTCTTGTAGTTCCGCTTTCCATTAATTCCCATATCACTCTTTCGATTCCCGGCATTGCTGCAATCTCCGCCACCATCTCCGACCCGCCTTTTCTGCAAATAGTTACTAGAGTTGCTGATGCACTCTCCCTTGTCGTATCGGATCCTTCTCTTAACAAATGGCAAAGCTTTTCAATTGAACTGTACGCCGCCGCAATCGCCGCCAACCCTCCTCTCTTCACCACCGCTTCCAGTATCGTCACCGACTCCTCCGGTAACGCGTCAATCACTTCACTTATTATTTGCACCACTCCTCCTTCAACTAATCTCCCAACGGTTTCTCTATCTGCCGCCAAATTCAAAATTGCCACCAATGCGTCTCTCTTTGTACTCGTCGGCCCCTCTTTAGCCAAGTCGACTAATCCCTTTATGACACGTATCTTCCTCCCTATTCTTTTCCTGTGTGCGTGTATACCGGATAAGCTGAATATAGTTGCGGCGGCATTTCCTTTCGCCTCCCAGTTGGCTCCTGATCTTAACACCTCGATAACTCCGTTTAGTGCTCCGTCGGTATCTATAATTCTCGTTTTGTTTGCTTCTAGAATTGAAAGGTTAAGGATCGTTGTAACGGCGTTGACTTGGAGATTGGGAAACCGCGAGCCTGAATCCGGACCTAAGTAACGAACAAGTAAAGGAATGGCTCCAGCTTCAGCAATGCAAGCGCGACTGTCCGAGTCTGTTTTAGCAAGCACGCGGAGCTCGTAAACGACGTCGTTTGCGGCCTCCATTGACTGCGAGGTTGATAACTTATTAATTAAAAACGACGCCGTCATTTTGGTAGCCTCTAACGCGGCCTTGTTTATTTCAACTCCGTTGAGGCTCTCGTTACTTGCCGCGTATTCAAACGGTATCTTCTGCTCGCGGCACCACATAGATATCAGATTCCTCAAAGCCGTGTTAGTTATCAAATTCGTGTGGGCCAAGGTCAGACCTGTCTTTGGACACGTGTTATGTCCAGATTCAATCCAAAGAGTAATAGACTGTCGATCGTACGTCTGACCCGTCGCCACAACAACCGGGTCCCGCACCAATTCTAGACTTATCGGACACCGAAAATCAGACGGAACATTCACCTCTGCCGACGACTTTTTCCTCCGTCGCCTCGAATCCGATTTCTGCGTCGACGCTCCAAAAAGAACGCATTTTGTATAACGCATGAGTCCGATCAAAGCAACGAGTAGATGCTTCCATTTTTTATTGATTTGATTTTGAATTTCCTCTTCGAGATTCTCAATTTCTTCCCTGCAAGCGGGAGAATCGCGTAGGCCCAAGGTTTCGAAAATTTCCTTAAGCCTGGAATGATCAGGAACGATCTCATTTTTTATTCGATCGAGCATCGTTAACACCTCTAGCCGGAGATGATCATGTTTCCGATCGACGACACCGGTTTTGTTTTGCGGCGAACATTGTCTTCTGATAAGAAGGACAACTTCTTCAACGTCTTGGCTCAAATCAAGCTCCTTCAACGGCAAAACCTCCAACAGCGTCGATAAATCGGTCGTCAGCTCGTGGAAATTGTTGGACACCATTTCGATTTGCATGAGTAGCCACATCTTGCTACCGTTGGAACAGTCTTCGATCAACGTCTTAATTCTCTGCAAAACTATGTACATTTCTTCTAAACATAGAAGAGTTGAAGGAGATAACACAAAACCTTGATTGCCCGGAAGCTCTTCGAATAATATAGACAAAAGATTTACTTTTCGGATGATCGAAAGAGACTTTCTTTTCAGAAGAAATTGTGGATATTTCAGAGACGAAATATCCTGAGATAATTCAAGAAGAGATTCGACGAGTTTAATATCTGACAGTTTGGGAGATATGAATGCACCCGCCGAGGGCCGCCTTTTTCGTGGCGGGAAAATCTGAGGCGACACGGCCATGAATGATGATCGATCCCAGAAATATGAATGAAAACTGAAGAGTATAATCACAGGAAATTAAACGAGTAGTTGGTTGAAAATTGAAAGAGTTGTTTGATTGAAGCAGATAGCTGCTGGGAGAAGAAAGTTGGTTATAGAACAATTTTGTACAAGATAAGAGTTGGGCGTATTATTCTATTCAAATAAATAAATAAATAAATGTAAAAAGAATAGTCAGTTGAATGAATAATTTTGTTGGTTTTTGACTCATTTCGTTTGTTTTTGGCTTCCGAAAACACAAATCTTGGTTGGCCTCTTAATATGGCTGCCGGTTTACAAAATTGGAAGAGTTCAATTTTAATTTGTTATGATTTCGTGGAAAATATCAACCGTTGGATTAAGTCTCAGCAATAATAGTATATTTACGGGCTTAGCAGCAGCCGGCGGGTGTATGGTCATTAACACTTAGGATAAAACAAAACTATTGAATAAATTTTAATAATTAATTAAATATAATATATAATTTAAAATTAGATATAGATGAACTGGGGAGCACTTAATTTGATAAAATAGAAGGGAATGTGAATGTGATATGTAAACAGTGGGTAAACGGTGGTTGTGGACTTGTTCGGGAGTGGTGATGATCAGCCATATCCAAATTAAAAAAATAATTCATGAATTTATAATTATTATCTGTTGTTTCTTTTTTCTGTACATATACAGCCAACAAGCCAGGGTGTTACACACCACCTTTTATCCTTTTCTTTTCTTTTCTATAAAAAAGTTAGTGAAATAAATATTTATATAAATAAAAATGTATCCATTCATAACCAACACCAATTATTATACCTCACAAGTGCTGATGCACCATTGCAGTTGCATCATAAAAGATATTTTTAAAAAAGAAAAAAAAAAGTTAGATACTACGATGAACATGGAAACTAAATTGGTTTTTTTTTCTTTTTTTCCTTTTAAGTTGTGTTATCTTTTTTTAATTAAGGTTAAGATTAAAGATTTGGGTTAATGATAAAGTTGTGTTTGTTTCTGCTATTTCGTGCTTAATCAGTGAATGAATGAATGGATGTATCATTTAATACAATACAGCGTTGTCTACGGGTATCCATTTTGGTAAGGCATGCTTTCGGCAGCTTGGGTGTGAGTGTGATATATGTATATAGCTAGGAAACTAATTGCTTGTTTGGAAAATTTTCTCATCTGTGTGCTCATCGACATATTTCTCGTAGCTGATGATGATGGTCATCCAGAAGAAGCTGGCTTTGGATAGGATTAGTCAAAACCGGTTCCATGATTGATGAATACATGTCGACCCAGCAAAGGAAGGAATTGGTTCTTTTCTTTTCCTTTTTTTTTTTGGGGGGTGGGGGCGGAGACAAATAACATCTAGATCCTTAATTTTTATATTTTCAGGTACAAATACATAATTGGTCTATTTATAATACATTGATCCTTCAATTATTATTTTTTTCTTTTTGCATATTTTATAAGCAGGATTTGTTGATAGGGGTAGGATAAAAAAATCGGACCAAAATCGACAAGTTTAGTTTAATAATTTATATAAATCGGTCTAATTTTGATCTTTAATTTAAAATTTTGAATTTTTTTATCCAATTTTAGTTTTTACTTCAAAAAATTCGAACCGAACTTAATTTTCTATTTTTTATTTTTCTTATTCAAAAGGACATGGTTTTGTTTCGTTTACCTAAAATGACATCATTTTTGTACCATAAAAATTATTAAAAAAATAATAATTTAACTTAAAAATTGAACTCATCTAAAGACTCTACAGACTTGTTTAGTTTTTATTCTAGTTCATTAATGCAATCAGTTCGATCCTGATTCGATCCAATTCAGTTTTAAAATTTAATTCCGATCAAAAAATTTCAAAACCCATACCACCCCTATATGTTGAGACTACTTTGTGATTATATTCAACCAAAATTTAGCTAGAGATAGAATCCTAAAACCTAAAAAAATCTACTTAAAAAATATTTGAAAATTCAATATTACTCTATATCAAACTCAATTAAGATTTAATTTCAAATATCTCCGTGAAAAAGGAGAAGAATTATTATAAATAATTTAAGAAATTAACTTCTCTTAATATCAAATTCAATTAAAGTCAATTTAAATACCAACTCTAATAAAATAAGGACTGAATAGTCTAAACAAATATTTTGAAAAATATAAGTCTCCTAAAATTTAAAGCCGACTAAAATTCAATATAGATATCTATTTCTAAAGAGAGCTACTCCTAAAGAATTAAGAGTTTATTTTTAATGTTCGAAGAATCAACTCTTATATGCACACACCTCCAATATTAAGGTAAAATTAGGAGAGTTGAGTGGTATTATTAAGTTCAGGGGTGGTTCTAAGATTCTCATATTTTATTCAAATAGTTGAAATTAATCCTCTTCAATTTTAAATTGGTACTAAATTATTAATTAAAATTCAGTGATATTATAAGAATAATTTTGTCAATTTGTTTCCGCTGAAGAGGCTTATTTGTTATAAATTAATAAGTTACATTCAATTTTGTGAAACTACAAATATTAGAGACCTAGATATTAATATCTGCTATATATTAATTTATTTCTTGTATTCTCCACCAACCAATCGAAATAAAAACTGAGCTTCATATTGACTCAAGTAATTAGGTAACCATCGTTAATCATTTTGATCTAATCATCACTCCGAACATATCTTTAATAGCTAATCAATGTTTATTTTAGGGCTTTGTTAAGGATTATTTATTAGAAGAGATTAAAAGACCATATCTCAAGGAATATTATGAATATATATATATATATATATGTTGGTTGCTAGACAATATTCATGCAATGTAATCAAGAATTAGGTTTATAGCTTGCCCTATGATCTTGATAGGGTCTGACGCAAATTGGGGACAACATATAAATAAATAATAATAGTTATTGGTTTGGAATTATAATTATATATATATATATAATTATATATATATATTTCTTTTTATTTTTGCATTCTATACCTTACTGCAAGTGAAAGTGAAATGTCTAATTTCTTTATTGTTAGCCACTGGTTTATTGAAATTTACCTTTTAATTGATGTAAAAAACAAGAGTAATTTATATTTTTCAAAATTGAAATATAAATATGAAATTTATATTTTAATTATAAGGTAAACAATACGACACTCTTTAATTAAAAAGTGTTGCGTATGAAAAGCAATAAAGTGATAAATAAATAATTATTTAATGTATGATACTATCGAAATATAATAAGACACGTGTGAATCCACACGTTTGAACAACCACGGCCAACAAACAAGGAATCTATGAAATAAAAAAGCAAAATCAACCAAAAAGATAACAAAAAAGGAGGAGAAATTATTAAAGCAAAGAAACGAATGGATCGAGTACTTCACGTATAAGTTATTCATTGCATTAATTTGAGATTAATGATTATGTTTGCAACTCTTATGTTTTTAATTAATTAACATCTAACCTTAATTACGACTTATTTTTCTATTTAAAATTGTCATTGATTTAATTATGATTTTATTTGAGGTCAGTTATAAAATAAAATAAAAGTTACAGCATTTCGATAAAATAAATAAAAAAACCTCGATCATATACAGTTTACTGAATTTATTTTTTTAATTCATGTAAATAAATCATATATATTCTTCTAACTAACGTTGAAAGGGATGGCAATGCATAATGCATATGGCCAGGCCAGGCCCTCTTTGTATTTGAAATTCGAAGGCTTGTTCAACTTGCTTAATTACCAAATTATAATACTATACAAAATTTAAAAATAATTTCCAACACTTGACCATGTATCCAGTTTGAAGAAATCGATTTAATTTCAAACCAACTCATTTATACACGTTCAACTGTGGCATGAAAAAGGAAGGGAGTTGGACCGACTCACCCCCCTAAGAAGAAAAATAAAATAAAGAGACGGTGTAGACTACTCCTTGCATAGATAGAAACATAGGGCGATTACTTTAGGACGAAAAGGAATTGAAGTTTCATATCCTAACTTCAGAAACAATTAAGAAAAAGACAGCAAGGCAATGCATTGCTCACAAGTTACACAACTAGTACTACTAAGTCATTATTCACACGTATCTCAGTAGACTACATGTTGAAAGCTTCAGCTTTCGTTATATATAATAAGCAAGCAACTTATCCAATACCACCCCTCTTCCTTACCAAAACGTCCCAATATTTCATCTACCTACACCTCCCATATACATAGCAATTTTGAGGTTGGAGGTTCAAAACTCTCTTCTATATATGGGTGTGGATTTCGTCGTAGATCTCTTCTCCAGTGATTCCGGCTAGACTTTAGTTTAAGTTGACGTCGACCTCTCAATTTCCAATGATAAGGCTTTTTCATTGAGCCACAGGTTTTTACAGTAACGCAATGAGCTAAGGCTGGCCCAACTCTTAGACACCATTTGCTAAATACACCAACCTATTTTGAGACATGGCCCAACTGAGTACTTAAATCCTAGTTAGCCCGTTTGATCCTTCCACTTAGATTGGACTCGCACCAGTTAGGCAAATCCAATTTTAGACTGGGCCTACGTAGGAGGGACAATAGAGGCCCATAATGAATTCTAATTGGCCCTAGAGAAAGCCAGAATTTTGGTCCATTGCGGAGAATTCTTATTAAATATTTCTATTTTATAAAAAAATATATCAATTTAATCAAACATGTATATATTCAGTATGCAATTATTTACTAAAAATTATTGGTTCAGATTCCAAAAGACAAGACAAAATAAAAATTTTTTGCAGACGCGGGGAATCCATTTTCTAACTAGTAAGAAGAAAGTTCATTACGTAACTGAAATAAGTAGTAATTAATAATTAAGTAGCACCTAATTTTTGTTGGAAGGATTAGAATAACGACGCTTCATTTGCTTTGTTTAAAACGTGTGGCTACAATCTATTAATCTCATCATTTTCTTATACATAGAAATTGCCATTTTCACTTGCGGGCAAAATCTGGAAATTAACGAAGGCCATAAGAAGAAACTTAAGGAGGACAGGTAACATTTATTGACATGCAATTACTATATTCGTTAAACTTAATTATGTTATTGACTAAGGGTCTACTTTATTTATATTCTATTTTAAATACCTAATATAAAATATTAATCACTTGACAACAACGGATCACATGCAGCAAGCAGTAGAGTAATAAACGTGAATAAATGGGAACCCCACAACCACCCAAATGCATGAATAAGACAAGTTCGCGTACGTACTCTATCTACTCTGGAAACGTGTAACGTGGCAGCAGGGACTAATAATTCACTAATTGCATTGAATATTGATGACCAATATATTATATGTACATATGCATTACACGTCACGTACGCAACAAGATTTTAATAATATTTCATACAAATTAATGAGTACCATTTTGATTAATTTCATTTCACCGCACATTATTTATATATATTATGATCATTGATCCAAAGCAAGCCTTTTTTTGTCTTCTGGGGAACTTGTAAAGTTCAGATACAGGACACCAACTTTTTGGATGATTCCAACGGACATAAAAGCACTGTGTACGATCCGCCGCATTCCCGTCTTCGACTCACATACATATATAAACACGATTAATTAAAATTAATTAATTGAAGTGCATTGCATGTTGTGATTTTAATTAAAACTATAAATATGTGTAACTATATTATATAGATGGATTTGGTTGCTTTTATGCTATTAACGTAACTGATATAAGAATTCAAGTGCTATGTATGTCTTTGAATTGCTGGTGAATAAAACATTATTATTTGTTGAGTGAGAAAACATTTATCAAGTAATTCATTCAACTTATATTTATTATGGTTATTAATATATTACTAATACAATGTCAATACATATTCCATTTAATTTAATCATAGTCAATAATAAAAACCAGGCATTTTATGTCTATGTTCAGATCTGGGTGACTTGTAAATCAACTCTAAATACATAACCAACTTTTTGGGTCATTCAATGGACATAAACACAATCCCATCTACCGCATCCATTGTTGTGTTGGAACTCAGAATAAATATTCATATTATCAATATACTCTAAAATAATATTATTATTTATTTAATTAAAATATTTTATTTAAATATATTATTATTTTTAATAACTATTATTATATAAAAGTATAATTATTATTTTAGAAATATTTTTAAAATTAGAATTAATAAAATAATTAGATTAAGAATCCGTTTGGTATAACTTTTGAACTAAGTTTTTTTAGTAGATCTTTTAGTCATAAAATTTTTATTAATATAATTTTTAATAAAAATTTATTAATCGTGTAGTTGTTACAAATAATTTTTAAAAAAATTTGAGTAATTAGTTTAATAGATAAATTTTTAATATTATATTTTAAAGAAATAATATGAAAATTTTAAATAGAGTAAGTAGATTTTAGATAATTTTAACTTTTAAAAAAGATGAAGAAACTTTACTGATAAAACATAAAATTTAGATTTTTTTAATAGAAAAAATAACTTTTTCAATTCTCAAAAATTATTTTTTGATGTCACCCAAACAATATAAAAAAAAAATAATTTCAGTAAAAAATTATTTTAGCTAATAAAAAGTCAAATTAAACGGGTGCAAAATCTTTTAAACTAAAAAGAATTTTATTAAAAAAAGAAACAATTATCATTATCATGTGTTTGAAAAAAATATTATTTTACCAAAATTTCATAAATTTAATTATCGCCTAATAATTAACTATAATCAATTAATAATTTAAAAAAAATATGTATGAGTTTTTTTTAATCTTCTATTTATGTATGAATTTTTTAAATTTGAGGGTAGGTATGTGTTAATTCTCTCTCTCTCTCTCTATATATATATATAACTTCTTAGTTATTTTATTATTTCTGTTGCAATCAATGCTAGTAGGCAACCCCAATGCCTGTGTTTCGGGCCCATGCAAAAAGGCCAAAAGTAAATAACTAACTGTGTTTGCATTTGCAGTGCAGTGAAAATGATACGGTGGATGAACATTGATGACAATAGTACCCACGGATATAATAATGACAATTATCTTCCAAGCCAACACGTTCTTTGAATTTGAATCCTGCTTTCTTTTTTTTCCATATCGCTCGGATAAGGCCTTTCTTCTGTGGGCGAAGGCGGAGGACCGTATACACTTAATTTAATTCGTTGCTTAATTAAGTTTACATAATTTTCATTTTATTATAATTATTTAAATTACTATATAAATAACCCATTACATATTATTAAAATGACTGCAATTACGAAGAACACGGAATTAAAATAAATTAATTAACAACGACTTATATATATACATGCACAATCAATCATGTACAATAAACAAACAAATCAATCATCAAATAATCAGGCGGTGAAAATAGTATTCTCCAATTTAGTTTTTTTTTTAATTTATTTTCAAACACTATTAAATACTTATAGTCTTGCTCTCTTATTATTATTTTTTCACCAAACAAACTCTAAAACTCCAATCTCAAAGTGTCTTTTGCAAGTACATTTGAGTTACATCTTAATTGAATTTTAAAAAAGAAAAATTGAATCAAACCATGTTGAAAGGTAAGCGAACTTAATTATCAAAAAAAAAATATTTTTAATTACATTTTAATTAATTTCTATAAAGAAAGTTGAAATCAAACGGAGTTGAAAGGTAAGCACGTTCAACTACCCAACATAAAGACTTACATCTGACACGTAAATATTATGAATTAAAAATGATAACATCTTTTAAAAAAAACTTAATATACCAAATATTATATATATATATATATATATATTTAAAATATGAGAATTAGGATTTTATTAATTTGAATATGGGAATAATGTCAGTACAGGTGATTTATCCAACACTCTCACTCTAAGTATATATACATCGACGAGAGTATAAGAATGAGACATTATTGATGTGCATGCAATGCAATATAAGATATCGAATACTATCCTTCAGTGGTTGCAATTGAAAAATCCAACTTATCATTCATAATTTACACGATTTCTTTTATTATATTTATCATTATTATTATTATTATTATTATTATTATTATTATTATTATTATTATTTTCGTTGTGTTTGTAGTTTATGAAGATTTGGAGACCATGAGAATATCAACAGGGCCATGTGATGACCCACCTCTTTGAAAGTGAATGTCATCCACACGGGTCTCTTTCTTTTAATTAATATTGCTTCAATATCCTGTGTACATAGCAACTGTTTTCCTACATAACACATGTTTTCTTCTTCTTCTTCTTCTTCTTTTTTTTTTTTTCAAGTGCCCAATAATTAAATTGCCCCTAAAAATTTATATAACAAATAGCAAATTGGTCCCTATAATGTATACAAACATAATTTATTTGCAAAACGATTTATTTTATGACAATAAATTTATTATTTTATCATGACTTTCAGTAATATTATGCAAATAACTAACAATTTGCAAAATTATTTTGTTAGAATAGCATATTATATACACTTATTAATTCTTATATACATTAAATCAAGAATGTAATCATTCAAATGTGCACATATGTTAAGTACTTACTATAAATAAATAATTTATCTCTTTGACGATTGACTCAGTGATAAGTAATCAAATGTATTCGAAGTAGATTGTGTAATGATAAATTTAATCTAATTTAAATATAAAAATTTGAGTTATTTTATAACAAAATAATTCAAAATTAATTTCACCAAACTTCTTGGCATTTTGGCACATTAAATACGAGCATTAAGAAAAAAAAGATTACAAATAAAAACTTTAATAATAATGTCTTTATTATATAATGCTTTAATAAAATTAAAACATTAATAATTTTAATAAAACTTTAAAAGTACAATAACAAATCACTCCAACTTATTTATTCATGTGTGCATTAAATCACAAATACAATCATAAAATCGTATAAAGCAGTTACTTTTTAATAGGAAAGTGTGGATGATATCATAATAAATTAATAATGACTAATTTAAAATAAGTGATAATTGATAGACTTAGTTGTTATTTTTCTAGATTACAGGGGCCAATTTTATATGTTCCCATTTTCGTTAGATCAGCAAACGGGTGAACTAAACAAGAAGGGACCACCCACGTGTACTCTTGTAACGTCCGCTGTAAGACCAAACTTTTATGTTCGATTCTGAACCGACGGTTTTATTTGATACCTCTTTCCAAGAATAACATCCGAAGTGGGCCGTTATAAAGGTTAAAACAGCCCAAACTTAAAACAATACTCTTACTTTTTACCGCCCTAAAATATGCATAGATAATAGATTGTCGTTGCTTGTTAGTTGTTACTTGATAAAACGTCAACGTTTTAGGTTACTTAAAAAGTATGAAAGGCTAAAGAAGATTAGTATAGTTTGCTGGAATTAACAATAACAATACTGCATGGAACACGCATCCTTCGTCCAGATGACATCGCGAGATTCTTTACGAATTTTTTATAGCGGGGAATCTTTCAGATTTACATGAATATTACGTGGCAAGATTCCATTCCAAAAAAATACCCTTTAAAAAAATCCCTATAATTCTCTTTCAATAATAATAAAAATAAACAATAATAAAAGAACAAAAAATGGCGGGCATTTTTAAATTTCGATAGCACAACCCTTGAAATAACACGTTTTTTTATCTGTATTTTTTTCATATTGAAGCTCTTTCTTTCATTCATATATATCCTTTTAAACTCTTGTTAATCAAACTTTAATCCAATAAGAAAACAAGTATTAATAACATAGTTACTCTTTAAATTTTTTGACGATTGCGTTGCACTTAGGTTATTTTGCTTCGCATGCCTATAATTTGAATAATAATATAAAAATTAAAATGAGTATTGGCTATCTAAACTTTATCAAATTTCACATGGGGGATACACTTTATCAAGATACAACTAATGTAATGTACTACAAAAAAAAAAAAAAAAAATCAATTATAAAGAAGATATGCCAATCAAATTGATACAAAAAGAATCAAATAAAGATGCTAAAAACCTCCTCTTGCTTGTTCATTGTCCCATGCTCTGTACGATTGATACGCAACTTATTTATGTACTCATCAATAATTAAATAAACCCAAATCAAAAGAGGCCAACAAAATGTACTGTGCTCTAAATTCCGCTTCGAGGCATTCGACCATATACTTCATTGATTACGTCACAAGCCTTTCAAATTCAATACACAGATGGAGTGAAGCAATTTTTTTTCCAATAAATTGTGCTTCCCTTTTCTTTCGTTTAATTTAAATTTTAGATTAATTGGACCACTTAAATAAAATTCTTGGTGCCCTTGTATAAAATATAAGAATTTGACGAGTAACAAATAAGCATTGCAATGTTTTTTTAAAATTATAAAAATATGTTTAATGATATATTTAGTATATAATTTTTTTTATTGAAAATTAAAAATACCATATATTTCGTTATTATTTTTTAAAACATTTTAATTACTAAAAAATACCAAACACAATTTTTTTACTATTTATAAAATTTTTTAAGTTCAAAATTTTATCATTAAAAGAAATTTCTCAGAGTTAACAAGATCACCGATAACTTTTTAAATATTTTTGTATAATAAACGGTTAAAATTTTAAAAAATAATCGCAATGCGTATTTTAGACGGAAATGTTGATGACCGAACGAAAACCATATGCAACTACATATAATGCATTAATTAATGCGGTTACGTCCTATGCGCACCGTTTCATAAATACTGACCAGGCTTTTCGTTGAAGGAGAGGAAATCATACGACTGCGCGGAGTCTTGCTGCAAACTGTTACAGAGCGTTCACCATATTCCTAGCCAAAAATTATTTTTTATTTTTTATTATTTAAATGAAGAAATGATATATTTTTCTCCGCTATATAAGGGGAATTTTTTTTTTGAAATCTGAAAACTAATGAAGAAGTAAACATTAAATACAGAGATTTAATGTTACTTTGTTAGGACTTGACATAGTTGTTCGCTTGCCAATTTAAGCTGCGTCGTAGTTAGAAGTTAGTGAAGATCAGACTTATTGCATTTAATTAAGAAAAAACAAAAATTTGAGCGGAAATTCTACTGAATTGATATAATATCCAGGTACATATTTTTAAAAGAAAAATCAAGAATTTATAGATTCTTTTATAAATTGCACTAGGATATATCTTAATTTTTTTTAACAACTAACTCTAAACAAATATAGATAATAATATAAATGCGTGAAGATACTTACTTCAAAATTAGTGACCATGTCATTAATTCAATAGAGTTTATAATTATAATGGAGGTATGTATAATTTAGTAAATAATATTTTTACCATATATTTTAAAAACAGTTATTATAACAGAAGTATTCTAGAATTTTTATTTATTGGAATTGGAAAAGAACTCCAATCCTTTGCAGCCATTACTCCACCGGTTTTGACGACTAATTTTTTCTCATCCAAATGAACGAAGTTTTGATATGTGCCTAGTAAACTCAAGAAAGCAACAACGACTGCAATTCTTTCACGAAAGTAACCTCAAAACGTGGATGGCCACACTTGATCTCCATGTCACCTTTCCTACAAAATTTAATTAATATTTAATCAGTTGCGTTGAAAATAACAAAACTGCCCCATTTTCGCTCCACCTTTTTAAATAGCTTGCTTACCCAAAGACATGCCCAGTCCCATCATCTTCTTCCAGCCCAATCCAAACTAACTTTCCCCATTTTCCTTAGACCTAATTTTTGTCTTCCCCTATCCCAATTGAAAATTTTCTGTTTTATAATTTTTAGCTTTCAACAATCCACACACAAAAGGCCCTGTACACAAACACAACAGCAAGAAAAAGCTAAAGCTAGAACAGAAAAAAAGAGGGGGGAAAAAACAGCAGTAAAAAGTACTGACCGTTGTTTCGGTTGGAATTCGGAGAGCTGATGCGGCGTCGCTTGCCACTGCGAATAATTAGAACTGTTGTTAGACGGAAGTTCCCGCTCCAGAGAGAATGGGTGATTTTAGCGGTGAGATATCGCAGGAAAGTAACCTGTTTGGGAAGTACGAGTTGGGTAGATTAATCGGCTGCGGAGCTTTCGCGAAAGTTTATCACTGCAGAAATGTCCGTACGGGGCAGAGCGTGGCGATTAAGGCCGTGAGTAAACAGAAAGTCGTTAAAGGAGGTTTGATGGGGCACATTAAGAGGGAGATTTCTATCATGCGCCGGTTGCGCCATCCTAACATCGTCAAACTGTACGAAGTCTTAGCCACGAAGACGAAGATCTATTTCGTGATGGAGTTCGCCAAAGGCGGAGAGCTTTTCGCCAAGATTTCCAAAGGGAGGTTTAGCGAAGAGCTGAGCCGTCGTTATTTTCAACAGCTGATCTCAGCCGTCAGTTATTGTCACTCGAGAGGTGTTTTCCACCGTGATTTGAAGCCGGAGAATCTACTTCTCGACGAGAACTGGGAGTTAAAAATTTCGGATTTCGGACTCAGCGCCGTTAAGGGCCAGATCCGACCGGACGGATTGCTGCACACGTTGTGCGGCACTCCGGCTTACGTGGCACCGGAGATTTTAGCGAAGAAAGGTTACGAAGGTGCGAAGGTCGATGTTTGGTCATGCGGCGTCATATTGTACGTTCTGAACGCCGGCTATTTGCCGTTCAATGATCCCAATCTAATGGCTATGTATCGAAAGATTTATAAAGGCGAGTTTCGGTGCCCGAAATGGACGTCTCCTGATCTAAAACGTTTGTTGCATCGGCTGCTTGATACAAATCCAGATACAAGGATCACCGTTGATGAGATTCTTCATGATCCGTGGTTTAAAAAGGATTACAAGGAAAGAAAGTTCCATTCAGAAGATTTTGATATCATGATGAAAGACACCAACATGGAGAAACCTTTAAATGCTTTTGATATAATCTCTTTCTCGTCCGGTGTCAATTTATCCGGTTTGTTCAATGATTACAACGACATCTCGTTTTGTAGCGAGAAATTCTTATCGGGCGAGAAACCGGAGAAAATATTAGAGAAAGTGGAAGAGGTTGCAAAGTCGGAGCGCGATAGAATTGTGCTGACGAAGAAGGAATGGGGGGCGAAGTTGAAGGGACGAGACAGTAATTTCACTGTGGTTATAGAGATATACCGGCTAACGGATAATCTGGTTATCGTTGATGTTAAGAAGAGGGAGAGGGAAGTTGGAGCAAGCGAAGGAATTTGGAAGGATAAACTTAGACCGCAGCTCAGTGGCTTGATTTATGAACCGGAAGAGACGGTTGCCGGCGTTTCACAGTGACTCGTTTGCTTTCGGGTTTTGTGTTTTATGTGTAATTAATTATATGTGATTATAACTATTTTACGGGCATCGGGAGGCTTATCCATTTCCGATGGGTCGGAACAAAAAATATTAGGTTGCGAAGCAAATACCGGGTTTCATGTATCTGTTTTTTCCCGGAAAATATTTGGAAGTTTACACGTTCCTACATATGTCAATACTCTCAAAAAATGTAAAAACCAAAAAAAAAAAGAAAAAGAAAGAACTCCGATTTTTCCCGGTACAAAAGGCAAATATTATAATTCCCTCTTGCTTCCTTCATTCTTTTTTTCATCACAAAATGAAGAAAATTTGCTTCTTGTTTTTTTCTTCATTAATTGTGTGGGAATTACTTTTCGATTGTATCCGCTACTTTTTTTATAAAAAAAAAAATAACTATATCAGGTCATTTACTAGAATTGACTTTTAAATTGTTTCTACTACTTTATATATATATATATATATATATATATATATGTATATATATTAAAATGTGCTTTGAAATTATCTTAGTCATAATTGTAATCTACTCCCGTATTTTAAATAGATTAGTTTGTTTTTACCATTCAACTACTGCCTAACCGACTAACGGTAGAATGAATTTTACATATTAAAATATTAAAGTTTTTGAAGTGGAGTGAGTTAATTAACAATTAGTTTTTAGAATTTTGAACCATATTATAAGCAAATGTGCATGAATTGGAGAGTATTATAAATTGATTATGCGTTGTATTAATGATAAATTACAGTGAGGCAGACAATTAGACAAAATACATCGCGTTCAATGATTTTTGACGATAGGTTATAAAATAGATTGATAGGTAAGTGCAAGTCTTTATCAGATATCCATCCTACCCCTCTCTGTTTTTCTATTTTATATTAATTCTTTTTAAATCAATGGACCACATTGATATGAAGAAAATTATTGGTCCCACACATGCGGCTAATAATCCAATTTCCTCGTTCAATTATGGACTGTTTTTCTTCATTCAGATACTCTTGTCTTTTTCTATTGTTAATAATAATAATAAAACGGTGGTTGAGCTGTAGCAGAGTACTAAGCATAAACAATTAGTGCACAATGGTACAAACATTCTTAAATGAGGCATACCAAAAGGGTCGTAGATAAGTTCACCGCCCAACTCATCCAATCTTTAAAATGTTCGTCAGTTGTTCATGAATGTCAGTTACATTACATAAGACTTTGATTTTTTTTTTAATTTTTAAAATTTGAAATCCAATGATTGATCTGTGCGCGCAGCCTCCAGTTACCAGTAATGGCATAATAACATTTGGATCCCTTACTTTTACCAAAGTTTCTGATCAGGACATTTTGTTCTATTAGTGGTTGTAATGGTATATGTCTACATCTATAATTATTAAAGGTCCATTTTGAATAACACTTTTTAAGTATAATTAAGTTTTTAATAAATAAATTACCACGTAACTATTTTATCTTTGAACAATGAAGAAATCACGAGGAGGCATGTAATTTATTCTAAACTCAAAAGCACATCATTTGTACTTTATCCCCTGAATTATTTAACATCTCGTTGACAGTACAAATGTATATTAAAAAATGAAACTATGTCTTCGCATATGATTTTGTCAAGAACGAGAATACTACCTCTTACCTTCAAATATTGAATGCATTAACAAAATAAAAATAAATACGAGCTATGGTAAGTGGCAGAAAAAGTTTTTGATATCGAATATATTAACTGACATAAAAAAAATCAACGGATATAATTTATTTGAGGGCATATCAATTAAGTAAAAAGAAAAGAAAAAAAAGTGTTATGTAGGGTAGGGGCAGTTGTACATTGTCAAAAAGAGCATCTAACTGGTGGATAAGATTACAGTGTGGAATGAATGATAATGCCCCCGCAAAAATATTTTGCCAAGTAAAAATTAAAGGTACAGAAGCTTGCGCGTGTCTTAACAATTAAAGTCGGTAATGATAAAGAGTGCCAAATAATTGTCTTCGCCATAAAGAAAACGTAATGATTGTATCCATATTGCTTCAAGAACAGTAATCGGATAAGAGCTTTTGCGCGTTTACGTTTGGCAAAAGTGTCGTGTTAGTATTTCCTTTTCATCTTCAAGTTTACGGAATTAAAACATTGGACTAAGTTTGTGTCTTTTAGGACAGGTGGTGGTATATGTGCGAAGGAAACCCCCCTTATCCGCGTTTCCTTGACTTGTATTGTATTCTATGTAATACATATCATCAATTCAATCAACACGTACATCCGATCGAGCTTTTTTCGCTTTTTCAAAAAGTGCAGCTTTTTCAATGATTTCAATCATTTACACCTCGTTACTTGCACAAATAGTTTCTTAAAGGGGAATTTTTACATACCTCCCCTGAGGTTTGGTGAAATAACACATAGAGGGAAGATATGACATAATTCACACATACCTCCCCTCTCATTTAATAGAAATTTATTTTTCCTTCTCTTAACATTAAATTTTTGTTAAAAAGTCAATTTTACCCTCAATCTATGTCATAATTAGAAGCTATAAATTTGAATATCATGTCTATAAAAATGTTAAAAAATAGAGCAAAAGAAAATGCAATTGTAAAGCTAATTTTTCCTTCCATTATACTATATATACACACAAGTTACCTTGTATATATACAAATGATGTTCTGTACAAAACCAACATTTCTCTTAAAATTTTCACAACAATGCCATTTTAGCTCCCAAAACACAACCACTAATCCTAATTTTTATAATTACCCTACAACAAATCAACTAGTACTAAAAATACCAGTCATCATAATTTTGTCTATTCTCCTCATCTTGCAAAAATAATATAATGTCAATGTGATAACAAAAAAAAAATTATAATTGACCTTAATCATGCACACACATAGCAGCTTCAAAGGAAAGATAAAAAAATAAAAAAATAAATTACAAATTAACATAAACCTTCTCACGCACAGTAATATTTTCTTTTGCTCCATTTTTTAACATTTTTATGGACATGATATTCACATTTACATCTTATAATTATGACATAGGTTGAGGGTAAAATTGACTTTTTAACAAAAATTAGATGTTAAGAGAAAAAAAAGCAAATTTTCGTTAAATGAGAGGGGAGGTATGTGTGAATTACGTCATACCTTCCCTCTATGTGTTATTTCACCAAACCTCAGGGGAGGTATGTGAAAATTCCCCGTTTCTTAAATCTTGTTTATTTCTATGCTATATATTCAACAAGGTAGAGACAGAGTTACGTTAATGGTGCTTGGAGCGGTTCTAAACCCCGAATCCAATAAAAATTCTTATAATTTATTTATTTATTTTTTAATTTAAAAAACAAATGTAAAGTGTTTTAGATTTTAGCCTTTTTAACTTTACTCTTTTGGCAATTTAATAGTCTTCAGATTTCAAATTCTAATCCCGCTCTTGAATAAAAGATTTCATTTTAATTTGCTTCCCTTGCTACCAATTCGAGCTTTTGTTTCAAAAACTTCTTAACCTTTATTGGGCTCCGTTCCTAATAATTCAAGCACTCAAAGGACACTTAATACCCTAACCTGATTGATGATCCATAAATCCATCACATTGTAGAAACTTAATTGGGCCTTAATCATCGGTCAAGTAACACCAATTTATTAGCCCATTGGGCGAGAATTAGGAAACTGTTACAAATATTAAAAAATTTCGTTTATCGTTACAATTTATTAGCCTGATTTTTCCTCCCCGTCAGTTTCCATCACACAACGCTCACAGAGTTTCCATGACCACTTTGCTATACATGCAATGCAACTTCATGTGATCCACACCCTAAGCCATACATACATATGCTTTTAGATGGAAGGTAAGGTCTTTAAATTATCCCACGAGTGATATATAATTATATAGTTTTGGAGTAATTTATATCACGAAAATATTAATATTAATGTTAAATGTATGTTGAGTTTTTACTAATAATGTAGTGCTAGAACTTTGTTGAATTTGATCGACTCCTTCGTTAGCGGCATTACCAGCAAATTCGTTTATTAAGTAAGATAAGATATGTCACTAGAAATTATTTAATTTACTAATTGTTACATTATTATTATTATTATTATTATTAACTATATGAATTTTACATGAAATCCTAAAGCAATATTGCCACAATGGGTTGAAAATTTAAAACTATCCTCGCTGCTCTACATTTCCTAAACTTCAAATACTTTATTATTATCATGCCCTTGAGAGCCATTAGTTGCGGTTGCTTCATTCGTCAAATTTCTGCCCTTCGCCCTTTGTCCAATTCCAATTCTTCCCAACAAAATCTCTCCCCAATCCCACAAATGCAACACAATGTAGGTCCCAATTCCTCCAATCAACCCATAAGCAATCGAATATGTCATCGGCATTAAAATCATAGTCACAAATGCCGGAATAGCTTCTCTCATATCGTTCCACTCAATCTCCACCACAGATCTCATCATCAACACCCCTACTAAAATCAACGGTGGCCCTACTGCCCAGGCAGGAATTGACGCCAATAACGGTGTAAAGAAGAAGGCCAAGAAGAAATACCCAGCCACCGTTAACGCCGTCAGTCCTGTTCTTCCACCTTCTCTTATTCCAGTTGATGATTCAAGGAACGTAGTAACGGGTGATGTTCCTAAAAGTGACCCCACCACTATTGCTGCAGCGTCCGACATGAAAGCAAAATATTGACCCTCGAAATCGCCGTTCGCGTCTGTGAAACCAGCAAATCTGGCCATTGAATATAACGTCCCAGTTGTGTCGAGGATGTCAACGTATAAAAATGTGATTAAAGCTTCCCAAAAACTGCCTTTACCCATACCCTTAAAGCTAAGGGCCCCAGCTGTGCTCTTGATCACGTGCACATCGACAACCTTTTTGAAGTACTGATAAGCGGAATTTCCCGAAGCTGTGTTTGGGAATGCCGTTACGGCCGTGTTACGAAACCACGAAATCACAGTTACCAAAACGACGCCGTAAATCATTGCGCCTTTGATGTTTTTCACAAGACAGTAAGCAATTATTATGAAACCAATTATGCCCAGCCAAAATGTGGGACTCTCCATTCGATTATTTAAGCACAAAATATCTCCCGATACTGATCCTCCCGGTAGCAAACTGACGGTGCCGTTGACTGCAGTTATAACGGGAGCCAGGGCTGCCCGAGATGATCTAGGACAGGCACCCAGAGTGACTAAAGTCGAAGAACTGTAGCTTACGAGGCCGATACCTTGGTTGTTTTGTAGGCCGATAAATGCAAGAAATAAACCAATACCAGCTGAGGAAGAGATTCGGACTGGTTTCGGAACAAGCTTTGCGAGTTTCGCTCGTAACCCAACCGCTGATAGGAGGAGGAAAATCAATCCTTCAATGAAAATAGCAGTTAACGCGCTTCTGTACGAGATATTACCAGAACCGTGAAACCCTACAACTGAGTAAGTGAAGTAAGCGTTTGGGCCCATACCAGGAGCTAAACCTAATGGCAAATTCGCAAATATACCCATAATGAGACTGCCGATAAGAGCGGAAGCTGTGGTGGCCACAATGAGGTCTTTACGGGTTTTTTCAAGGCAGTTCGAATAACCCGCGTTAACCGGAGGAAACTTGCACGATTCGTCCGGGTGGATAATCCGGTAAGTTGGTCCGGTGCAATTCGAGAGAGGAATATTAGAATCTGAACAAAGCGGGACGCAATCAGATACGCTGCAGGTGCCGCCAGAATCAGCGAGGATGCTGGCGTTCACGGCTAATATGTACGCCATCGTTAAAAATGTAGTCGTCCCGGCTCGCAGCTCCGTCGTGAAACGTGTGTTTCTCTCAGACAGTTTGAACCGCTTCCCAACTCGGCTGTTGGCGACGAAAGTGTTTACCTTAGTCGAAAGCGAAGGGTTTTCGGGTTCTGGTAGACTCGCCATTGCTAGGACTCGAAAAATACTTTTTTAAAAAGAGGTTTTCGTTGTAGTTCTATGCTGTTGTTGCAGAGTTGAATATAAAGCCTTCATACAGTATTCTTATTAGGGAAAGGAGATATACAGGTCGAGAGGGGAAAAAGAAAAGGTTTTTGGGCTTTCTCAACGAAAGGAAAACGATATAGTATAGGAATCGGTTTCCTTCTTCAAGAATAATTAAAAGACTTCTTGCCCAAAAAAAAAAAAAATTAAAAGACGATTATATATATATATCTAATGGTTCCTGAGATACCTTAATGATGATTACTGACCGTTGGATTAACAGTAAAGATCTATATTAAGCAGAAACGCGGAACATGATTGGTGTCCACACAGGATTCTTCGTGGGGGTGTTCTTATATATAATATTATAATAAAGGGGTATTAACACATACCTCCCTTGAGGTTTGACACTTTAACACTTAGATGGAAGGTTTGAGTAAAGACACACTTACCTCCCATGGACCTTTAGTTGACCATCCATTTATATTTAAATGACTACAATACCCTTAATTACTTTAAAGTTAAAATTTAAGAAATTTAATTTTAATTTATATAATGTTTGAAGATTAAAATTTAATTAATAATAATTTAAATTTTTATTTATTTAATATTTATTTAAAGTTAAAAATTTAATTTTGAATAAATATTAAATATGATACATAATTAAAAACTGAAATTATCAAATTAGAAAAGCGGTCATTTTGCACAATAAAGTTTAAAATTTGAATAAATATGGTATATGAATAAAAATTAAATTATCATTAACTAAATTCTTAATTTAAATAAATATAAATTAAAAATTTTAAATTATATTATCATTAATTAAATTCTTAATTTTAACAAATAATAAATAAATATAAAGTAAAATGGTCAAATTAAAATATTATTAATTAAAATTTAAATAAATAAAAATTTAAATTATTGTTAATTAAATTTTAGTCTTCAAATATTATATAAATCAAAATTAAATTTCTTAAATTTTAATTTTAAAGTAATTAAGAGTATTTTAGTCATTTAAATATAAATGGATAGTTAACTAAAGGTTTAGGGGAGTTAAGTGTGCCTTTTCTCAAACCTTCTATCTAAGTGTTAAAGTTTTAAACCTCATGGGAGGTATGTGTTAAAACCCCTTATAATAAATTGGAGAAAAAGCTAAAACACGGTTGTCTATCATTATATTGTTATTAAAAAAATTGACGGACTTTTACAAATAGATAGAAGGAGTCAAAGTTAAGGAATTTGTCTTTTTACTGTAGAGTTCTATGCAAGGAAGATTTTCTTCTAATGTATAACTGCTTCTTCTTCTGATACATATTTTTCTTTGCTTGTTATGCTTTTGTTTGGCGTTTTTGGTTTTAGAGGAATTGATGGTAGCGGCCATAGCAACAAACTCAACCTCTTCCAATATTAACTTGTAGAATAATAGTCTTTTAGTGCTAAAATTATCAAATCCCACCTTTGATTAATCTTAATTAATAATCATGAAAACATATTCTTTTAGTTGTTACTCGTGTAAAACAAAAATTTGTTGGAACCGAAATTAAGACCAAAGAGATTGATAGATCGAAAGTTTGAACAAGAAGCTTTAGCATGCATATATACTATGTTAGTAAACCATACTTGATTCAATAGCTTTAAGTTATATATATCCTAGGGATTAATTTGTAATATACTTTCAAAATATAAGAACTATATTTTTTTAATAGACGCTAATTTTTAATGAAATACGGGATAATATATAATTTCTTAACTAACCATTTTAAAACAGATTGATTTTAAAAAAAAATCATTGTTTACTCCTTAATTAGTAGCACATATGAATCTGGTGGCTATAAATATATTTAGCTAGTCTGAACATAGATGGAATTGGAGGTAGCATTTTTGTCATACTAGTTATGAATTGATCTCTTCAATCCTTTTTGCATGTGTCGATATGTTGTATATGACTAACACGATATCATGTTCGAATTTTTTAAATATTCCAGATTAAATCAACTTGAATCAACTTGCCGGAAGAGTTCAGTAGACATCGATTGAGGAGTCAGTTCTTCTGGCTATTCGGACACGCCCGGAGTTGTTGTTTGACAACTTGCTTTCATTGATTGTTTCACAAAAATTTCCTTTGTCGTATGAGCAGCAGAAAAGCATATTTAATGTTAAATCACAGAATTACAGTTTCCTTAAAAGGTTATTTAAATTAAATCAACTTGAATAAAATGTACTGAAAATAGCAGAGACTGGGGGTCGGGTGGTCCATATATATTTTATATGTATATATCCTGATAAGAACATTAATTGCTGCACTTTGGAAGGTCTTCGAGAAATGAGTAACTGTTTGATCTGTTGCTTTACAGTACTTTTTGTTACATAATAAGCTTGTTGTGGACTCAACTGATGTCTTCATCACTTTCCTTTAGAGGAATATATATAATGGGTGGATGAAGAGTCAATTCGGATCATGATTCTTGTTGATTTGGGTTTCGCGGGAATAAAATAAATACATATCTTAATTTGTAATTAATACTTTTAACGGAATAAATTTTAGCCATATTTTACTTGGAAATTAAAATTAAAAAAAACGACTAAAAATAGTTATATGGCAGCAAAAATTCCTAATCATGCATATTATTTTATGTCTCGTTGTAAAGACTAACCAAATGTATTAATTCTGCTTCTAAGCTTGCCATCGTGCACCAACTATGTATTATCCGAAATGAATGTTATGTTATCGGATAAATACAGTGCATTTGTTCTGAAACATGTCACATCATTGGTGGAATTAAAACTATTTTTATATTAAAATAATAATAATAATAATAATAATAATAATAATAATAATGATAATAATGATAATTAAAAGCTGTAGGACCCTTTTAATGGATTACAGAGAATGGTAGCATTAAGTTTCCTTTTGGAAAAGGTTTTTCCAATAAAAAATAAGGCCATAGGGATTGACTCACCTTGGCTTAAAAACTATGATCAACTATAAAAGCTGATAAACTACGTAAAATTAACAAAAAAAAAGTGATATGTATTAGAGTTATATGTTTAAAATGGAAGAAAGATTCGGTTGGGATAAGTATACCTTCTCATTGATACATTTAATCAATAAAAATCTTGTTACAAATAAATTTAATTTGCCACTAACTAATTATAGAAGTGATTGTGATAATTTGAAAAATTAATATATATTTATTTAATAATATTATTATCTAAATAGTTTTTCTTAAAATTAAGTTGTTGTAACTTTTGATTCGTAATTGTTACTAAAGTTATTAATTACCTCAACTATAATTTAATGAAAGTTTAGTCAATACAATTAGTTTAATTTTTTAATTTAAACTTATCTTTGAAGAATTTGCTTATATTTATATATTTTTAATCACATGCAGTTAGAATATACTTCTTTTTAATATTAAAATTTATTACCTGTTAATCACAAACTTAAATTTGTTTACAAAAAACTCGTATTAGTAGAGAATGTTAATTCGTCTTTTAGTGTTAAAATTGAAAATAGAAGAATGATTAGCTATTATCTATAAATATATTTTAATTATTGTGTTTTTAATATTAGAAAAAGTATAATAACCTAAACATGCTTTAAAAGTTGTATGTCTTAAAAATGATCAAATAAGTCAATTGTAAGAATACGTACAGAAAGTCAAACAAATGAAAAAGTTGTTTGGAGTAGGCTGAATTTGACCCTAATGGAGGTAGGTTAGTTATGTGAATGGAATGGAACAATTAATATTAAATAATATATATTCTATAATTTGGTTGATACGCCACCTACGACTACCCCTGCCCTGAACGATAATAAAAGTTCAGCGGACACACTGTTTGATTTCTTATTAATACTAAAGCCAAATAAAAACAAATTCAAAAAACACGTATGAATTAGGAACATTCGTCATTGTTCGACATCTTGTCATTGTTCTTCTGGTTTCTTACACGTGTCCTGTGGTGAACTTCTCCTCATTCTGACATTACAAAACTCGTGTTCTCGTCTGCGTGGGTGGGTTGGGCCTTGTTCTTGTTGAGGCATTAACAAGCCCAATTTGTTTGTAAGCCCTCGTGTCCAAATTAAAGAAGAAAATAAATAAATAAATAATCGAGATAGTTGGTACTCCAATAACTACCCTTAAAAGCTGTTTATTTTTTTTAATTAAAGTATAAATTTAATTATTCAGATATTAAACAACTATCTATTTTTTAATTTATATTTAAATATTTTAATTTAAATAATTAATATAAAATAAACTATATATTTTATTTATTAATAATATTATTAATTTATTACTTAACATTTATATATATTAATAACTTAATATATCGGTTTCATAATTTTTAAAGTATATATATTAATATATCAATTCTATAATTTTTATTTTTATAAAAATAAACAACTTAGTATTTATATTAAAATATTTTCACATAAAAAAAATAAACATATCAATTATATTTAAATTTTAGTCAAATTTAAATTTTATACATGTTCATATTTCAAATAAAAGAATACTATTTTTATTGCATAGTTACCAAGAATGAGTTTTTTCTATTTAAAGTTTAAACATTGTTAAAATCTAAATTCAACTGATTGATATATATATATATATATATATATATGTATATGTATTACTTTAAGTATTTGAATAAAATATTAAATTATTTATTTTTATAAAAATAAAAACTTTAAAACTAATATTTTGATATATATATATATATATATCGATATTCAGTACTACATACATTTATACTTATATTTTATGAAAGTTTAATTATGTTGATATAATATATAGTTCATAAATAAAATAATTTATAATAAATTAAACTAATATATATGTTATTTTTTTATCGTGATTAAAGAAAAATTATAAATTAACAATTTAAAATATAAAAAAATAAATTATGTCAGAATATTATTTTAAGCTCGTAAAAATGAAAGAGATGACAAAAATAATGGGTATTTGATAAGATTTTAAATTTAAGTGTTATAAAATAAAATAATAAATTAAAGTTATTATTAAAAATAAAACATTTAAAATGAAAGAGATGACAAAATAATGGGTATTTGATAAGATTTTAAATTTAAGTGTTATAAAATAAAATAATATTAAAGTTATTATTAAAAAATAAAACATTTAATTTTTAGATGTAAATTAAAATCAAACACCTCTTAAATATATGAATAATTTTATTTAAATTTTACTTTAAAAATAAGAAGGTTTAGAGTTTGAATTTTTTAAAATGTTGGATGTAGTTTGATTTGTTTTTTTCTTTAAATGAAAATATATGTAGAAATCCTCTTAAATGACAGAGACACTTTTCTCCTTTCAGTTGAATAAGAGTGTTAGTAAAAATTGTTGAATTTTTAAATTTGATTACATTCATTTAAACGGAAGTAAAAAATTTTCTCTCGGGTAAAGAAGGAAGTAAAATTTTACTACCAATTTAGGCATAAATAATTAAAGTAGAATTTTTAACTGCACAAAACTAGTACATGTATTTAATAACCCATTACTCATCTACATTGAATTATTCTGATTTAATAAGATAGAATAGTGGGGCTAAATATATGGTACTACTGGAGAATCAATTGCTTGAATGAATGCCTAAAATGATTTCAGGCCCGTTGTGAGTGCTTCTTTTAGGCTCGTTCGATTACTTATTTCCAAAAGATCCTTATCATTCTCTTTTAATACTTCCGAGTTACAAACTCCTCACCTATATTTTATCAGTCCTTATTTTACTTGGGTTACAAGTACAGCCCCCTCTAAATCTACAACCACAATATTATATGTAATTTAAATGTGGATAATTATTATTAATCATATACAAATTAGGGTGCATTTAACATCACTCGGGTCTATTCTTATTCTTAAGGACCACCCTCCCATCCAAGCTCATTTATTACAATTAATTCGAATTAAACGATAAGTGGAATTGTTTGTAATAAACCAAAAAGGGATTTCATGAATTTATTATCTTTGCTTTAATTATTTTTATTTGACAGATCTTATTCTCTCAAGTAAACACTTAAAATTTTTCACATCCGTAACACATGCTTGTGGAACCACCTTTGCGGTTGCAGTTTGGATCCGTTCTCAAAATTTAATTTAAAAATGTTGAGCGTGGTCACATGTTTAAGACAGCCCTCATTTTCCTGGAAAATAATACGGGTCCCCGAGTTTTGAGATATTGCAAAACAAAATTACATAGTTTGCAATCCTTTTTCACCGAGTTCATGTTGTGATGCTACTATGTTATGTTATGTTAACAGGTGGTTATACAATGGTTTTTGTACTATTGTTTTAAGGGATAAAGTTTCTATTTTATGTCCCTCTCATCAATCCGAAACTATGATAATGACAATGATAGGGACTCTCATGAAAACAATTACAAAATGTGTCTTTGTTCTTAATTTTATGAAATTAGAGGGAAGTAAATGTCATTAATCCATTTTATTTTTCAGTTAGTAAGTTACTGTCGTAAAAAAAACATTCACGCAATGTAAGAAGGCATACGTCATTCTTGTAAGATCAAATATATGTAAAAATTAAAGCAGCCTCCTGATTAGCATTTGACGATTTTGTAATAAACCCACCATCAACCAATTCTAACTAATTATTTAATTATATTAATCAATTCTTACGCAAAATCTAATTAACGATTTAATTAAATTACATGTCGTAATCTCGTGCCTGCACATCCCCCAATTACCAACAAAATTACCATAAACAACTCCCAACTCTCCGTCAGATAAATCCCGTCACCACAAAACCGTTCCGGTTCATTCCAAACCGGTTCCAAATAATCCGGTTCTTCGATCGCCTATATATTCTGTTTTCTTACATCCCCTCAATTTCTTCTCCATCTCTCTTATCTTTTTCTTCTCTCTCACTGTTTCTTCGCTGGTAAAAACAACGGAAAGGAACGCACCGACAAGATTCGGTCGATACGACCCGAAGCGGCGGTTTCAAATCGTCACCGATATTTCGTTCTCATTTTCCTGTATTTCTGTGTACTAATTATTATTATTATCTTGCCATGGACTCCAAATCTGTAAGTCTCGAAACTCCTCACCCATTCGATTGACACGGAACCTGAGCTCGTTGCAGCACCGTTTCATTTCCAGAAAGCCTAATCGATCCATATGCAGTTGATTGTTCAAATTATTAATGGTGGATTAGGTTTCTCTTGTTCAGAACGGTTTCATTTCCCGTGAAAGCAACTAGGGTTTATTCGAATTGGTATTTGATTTGGAAAAGATAAGAAGTTAGGGTTAGGGTTTTTGATCGGGAAAGCTGGAAAATTTGGTATTTTGTTAAATTTTAGGGTTTGATTTCAATATAAGATACAATAGGTGTGGGTTAAGAGGATAATGTGTATATTGTGTGTGATTCAAAAGTGGTCTCGCCGGGTTGCTACGATGCTGCCTTGGTTAGTTATTCCACTTATAGGGCTATGGGCTTTGTCTCAGATTTTGCCACCGGCCTTTCGATTTGAAATAACGTCGCCAAGGCTGGCATGTGTTTTTGTGCTTCTGGTTACTCTTTTTTGGTATGAGATTTTGATGCCTCAGCTATCAGCTTGGCGAGTGCGTAGAAATGCACGACTCCGGGAGAAGAAGAGATTTGAGGCCATAGAATTGCATAAGATGAGGAAAACTGCCACGAGGCGGTGTAGGAATTGCTTGACTGCGTATAGGGATCAAAACCCTGGCGGTGGTCGGTTTATGTGCTCGTATTGTGGGCATATTTCAAAGAGACCGGTGTTGGATTTGCCTGTGCCACCTGGGGGAATGGGTATTTCAAATTCGGGGATCATTAAGGATCTTGTTGGAAAGGGTGGCAAGATATTGAATGGGAAGGGATGGTCTGAGAATGGGTGGATGTGTGGCCAGGACTGGTTAGAGAATGGAAATTGGGTTGGTGGGCCTATTGCTGGGAAGTCTAACTATTGGCGGAAGAATGGGAGTGGGATTTTTGGAGGAGATGAGAACTGCTTGGCGGAGAAGTCTTATTCTGGTGTTGTTATCTTTGCCTGCAAACTGTTGACGTCATTTTTCTTGAGCATTAGATGGCTTTGGAGAAAGATTTTTAGAATTACTTCGTCGGGGGAAGATACTTCTTCTGATGCTGAACATAGGGTGATGCTGGCCAAGAGGGGTGAGAATGGTGCAAATTATCATGAAAGTAGAGGGGAGAAGGCACGCAGAAAAGCTGAAGAGAAGAGACAGGCTAGGTTAGAAAAGGAGCTTTTGGAGGAAGAAGAGAGAAAGCAGAGGGAGGAGGTTGCAAGGTTGGTGGAGGAACGTAGGAGACTGAGGGATGAAAAGACAGAGGCTGAAAAAGAGCGTGGCAAGACATCACCAACTATCAAGGAGAAAGATAGTAAAAAGGAAGCAGAAAGGAAGCGACAGGAAAGAAAAAAAGAAAAGGACAAGGGGTCTAGTAAGAGCAACTCTGATGCAGAAGAACTGGAAAAAAAAGCAGGAAAAGAAAATGAGCGGAAACGTGACCTTGACAAAAGGAGTGAGGTTGACCGTCGTGAACATCAGAAATCTGGTGCAGATATTGTCAAGGGCCATATCATGGAAACAGGATATGGTGGGAAGAATGCTTCCACAAATAATTTTAGCCGGGGAAATGCTGGGACAAGGTATCTGGATCGAATGAAGGGTACATTTTTGTCGTCTTCAAAAGCTTTTGGTGGAGGTAGTTTCTTTGGAAAGGGTGCTAATACTCCTACTGTTGCAAAAGAAAACAAGTCTAATAATTCTGTAGATCATTTTCATCACTCAGCTTATAAGAAAGATTTTCATCCATCTGAGCGTGTAGCTGGGAAAATACCAAATGGAGATGATAAAAACATCGGCCGCCCTGTAAGTTGTCTTGCTACAGATACTCTTATGCATTGTTTTTTAAAATATTTAATTTTCTTATAACAGAAATACGTGTTTGTCATTTTCTTTTGAATTTATTTTCCATGCATGTTTGTATCAAATCTATCATTTGATACTGTTATGATTTCAACATTAGCCTTTCTGATTTACTGATATTGAGACCTAATTAATGCTTAATCTAACATTATATTGATTATTAATTATCTTTTCAATATTTATTAAATCACCCATGTGTATTCTTATTCTAAGCTAAGGTTCTTTGAACTGTCTAATGAATAAGCTGTATGTTATGATACATAGTCAAGCTTTAGGTTCAGTGAGTGTTTTTTTTTTGAGTATTTGATAACAATGTTTACAGAAGAGGAATTACAGTGTTGTAAAGCTTACAAAATTGAGCTATTTACTGTAGGTGCTCTCTGAGCCATCATCGAGGACAACCCCAAAAAAATCATGGCAACAGTTATTCACTCGTTCGTCATCTGTTCCTTCAACCTCAAATGCCAATGTCATTAGTAGGCCAAATCCAAAGTTCTCTTCAGAAGCTCAAAGTCCACCATTACCCGCTCAATCATCATCAATGCAAACATTTGATAATCCTATCAATTTTGGTCTTCCATCACCATTTACATTATCTAGCTATCCAAATGTATCCACTAGCAGTAGTTTAGGTTTTTCTCCTGTAATTGAACCAATTGTACCTCGAGTTGGAGACGGGCCTCATGAATTTGTACCTGAAGATATGGAGCTTTTTGAAGATCCATGTTATGATCCTGATCCAATATCCTTGCTTGGACCTGTTTCTGAGTCACTGGAGAATTTTCAACTGGACCTGGGGACTGGTTTTGCAAAAGACACTGGGTTGGACAGGTCTTATGCTTTAAAGAGTGCATCTTCTTCTGAAGGCAGCAAGCCATCTCCAATTGAGTCTCCACTGTCACGATTGAGAGTTGCTGATGATAAGCATAACAGTTCTAATTGGTTTCCAAGTACTCCTAAGGCTCAAGATAACACATTTCCAATGGATGATGCAAATACAAATGAGAAGGGAACATGGCAGATGTGGAACAGTTCTCCTCTTGGGCAGGAGGGTCTAGCTATGGTAAGTGGACCATCAGGCTGGATTTTACCCCCTGAACGGAATAGATCAAACAAGGAAGATTTTGCGCACCCTCCATCTCAGAAAACTATGGCATCCCTGTTTACAAAAGAGGATCCCGTGCTTCCTGGTACTCATTCACCTCAGAAGGTTTTTTTCAGTAGTGGCCAGGATGGTGGGACATTTAGCCCTGGAACTGGTTCAACTGATCATGATCCATGGATACAGAATGCTTTCTTTCCACCATTGTCAGGCAATGACCACTTTTCTACAAGACCAACTGAGGACAGTACTCAAAATGAAAGGATATTTGGGAGTCCCACTGCATCTGCACCCAACCATTCATTTGAGAATTCTCCAGCAAATTGTTGGTCCAAGTGAGTGCATCAGACTTTAAAACTTGCCATGTTAATTCGAACTCTATGCCTTGGTTTTTTAAGAAACAAAATGCAAGGGAAAGAAAAGGAGGAATCATAAATGTGGGTTGACTTTTTTGTAATATAGAGGGCTTTGGTGAAATATGATATTGTCATAGTTGGTATTTAAAATGATAATCTGTACAATTTTAGTTTTTTTCGGCAAATGATTGTGTATTATATTTTTGTGGGCAAAGGAAATAAAGAGTGTTCAAGTTAAAAGATAATTATTTGTTTCATGCAAATTATTTAAAACTGCTTTATTTCTTGGGTTTTTTATATTAAAAATAAAATCTTTATATCGTATTTAGAGAGAGTTGAATAAATAGATGGGTAAATTCATAGCATTAAAGGGAATGCTATTTAGCCTGATAGTTTTATCATTTTTGTTGTACTGAGGCCTTGTAAGTTATGGATATGATTAGTTAAACTAGATTAATTCCTGTTGAGGTTTATAAATTTCATGGAAATAAATATTTTGCATTGTTACTTTTGCTTGAACTTATGGTATCTGAGCCAATCAATATCCCTTTTGCTTTCAAGCTTTATCTTTTGGTGGGTGTTGAACTGTTTTCTAGTCTAATGGATTTTGTTCATCTTCCCAAACTTTTTTTAGGAATTTATGAGAGCTTGGTTGATTTTTCTTCTGTGATTTTTCTTATCTTTAATGGTATGCGTACAGATTTGTAGAATAGTGTCATAGTAATTAGTTCAGATTGTTTTGATCTTTTTAGTTGGACATATTTTGTTCTTAGATATAGTTTTGAGTTGCTTTCTTGTTTAAAATCTCAGAGTAGTTATCTGATTCTTGCTCTACTTGTGCTTTCTTTGCAGAAAGGATTGGGCAGTGCAGGGAACAGCAGAAACTGTTGGGAAGTCATCTGTCCCAAGGCCCCATATTGGGGGTTTATTTCGTCCCACCCCAGATGTACAGTCACTTTGGTCATTTGATTGAGAAGGGAGAAGTGACAGTATGAGGGACTTAAATTACACCTCCTGTTCACAAGAGGCAAATAACCTCTTTTGGGGGGAGAGTTTAGAATACTGGACACATTGTATCTTCCTTCTTCTATTTTATAAGGGAGATTGACATTTACTTACTTTAGCTTGATAGGTATACACGTCTCATGCATTCACTTGTGCATCAGCTAGCTGCTAGGTATGTTATGTCTCTTAATTACTTCTTTTATGCTGGAGGGGGGAGGGATTATCCCTTTTTGACGAAAATATATTTACTGCAGAATAGAGCAATTCCTCCTCTTAGTTGCTTATCTTTTTAATCATTAGTTGATTGGATGTCCAATGAGATGGTACAAATGCAAAGTGCTTTTGTTCATAAATCTTGTTGTATCCTTTTTTGTTCCCGTTGGCTTAGGCTTTTCCTAACGAGTTTCTGCCCCCTCCCAAAGTGGAAGAGCAAATCCAGAAATCAACGGTGCTCCCCTGTATTTTTCTCTGTGGTAGTGGTTTGTGGAGATTTCAATTTTAAGCCATATACTGTTTAACTTTAGGATGCCAATTTCCAGGGAAGGTAGGGTTAGCATTAGATTTCACAGTTATAGCTAGTGGCTGATAGAATAGAAATTTGGTGAGCAGCTAACAGTCCCATTGTTGGTGATTGTTGAGATTGATAAAAGTATGAGCCCCAAAGTTTGTTGATTTTTGTGGAGTGCAGCATGTGTTGTTATTTTAGGGTTGTTTGTTCAGTCTAGTGGAGGAGAAAGTTGTGGTTTTGACTTGACCTTAGGACATACGTGAAAATTTCAGATTAAAGCAATCGCCTTCGGTTGGAATGGGGGTGGTTAGAAGTTTCTTTCAACCTAATGATCATGCATGGAAGTTTCAGATCCAATAGAACCAGATATTTGGTCGTTAGATTTTCCAATCTATAGATGGGGGTGGGCACACTGTTTGAAAGGTGAAATTTTGCTTAAAACCTGACGAAAGCTACAATTTATTGCATCTCCGGTTAATTAGATATTGCAAATCTCTGCTGTATATAACATGAAAAACAAACGAGACAGGCAGACAGACTTTTCTTTTCATTTTCGCGCAGAACTAGTTTATTACATATGCGTCCGTTTATAGTACAAAGTGTGTGTATATATTTAATTTTTGTTTTTCTCATAACTTAAAAAGAGTGAACTTGAAAAATGTAATGAAAATTTTGGTGGCTGTGGGAATATCGTTGTGTTGTATTTTAGGCTATCATTTGGAGAATAATCTTCGCAAGAGTACGGAAGAAGATATGAAAAATATGAAACAATCCTACCCGTTGGGAAGGGATCGGGGGTTTGTCTAGTCACTTTCACCTCTGATCATCGGGTCCGCTTGTCGATTAATACCTGAACAATAATATGACAATTTTCTATTTTAATTTGTGACAAGCATTTGAATGCTTTTAAAGAGATATTTTGATAATTTTCAAAGGTTTCATTTATATAACAATTACATTTTTTTTTATGTCCTTAATTCTTCCAATTTCTAATGTTTTGATTTTGGCTGAAATAAAAACACTTGATGAAAGTCTCAGGCGTCTGAGCCGTAAATTAAGCAAAACTGAGAGTCAAAGTCGCATTTTGACAGAACGGCGTCGGGTCGTTGTCCGATTGTGAATTTTCAAAGTTAAGACAGCGTGTTTACTCTCAATTTACTTCCGTCGAACTACCCGTGCACGCCATTCGTCAAACAAGGGCTTATACGCCACCACCATGCACGCTGTCTTTTTCTTCAATCCAAGGTTATTGACCAGCAAAAATAAAGCCAAAAAAAAAATAAAAAATTAAAGATATATTTGAGATGAATAGAATCTCTCAAACAAAATACAAAATCGTTAGTGGCCGCCTAGGCAAGCGGATGGTGATAAATATCAGTTATTAAATATCATGGTATTTGCATAATAAAATAAAAATATAACAATCACAAACATAACATACTTTTATTATTATTTTAACACACAACTTGTCAACCTTTGACATAACAATATATACATACATATATACCCAAGAACCAAAGCAAGCAACCATCCACTTCTCAATATTTTAAACGTGAATTTTGTTTTCTTTTCCTATTCTTTCAAATAAAGACTGTTTAGACTGCCTCGCAGTTTTGTCTTTTCTGGTTTTAAATGTTCCCCGTCTTGTCATTTCATTTCTTGTTTTGGTCCCTCCTCTCATTCCAATCACTTTCCTCTACTTCCAACTTACAATCTTTTGTATTTCCTTTCTTCCTCATATTGAATTAGTAAGTTTCCCCAACGCCAGAAGAAATTAGAAGAGTCGTTAATTTTTCTCCCATAAAAATATCATACATAATGTGTGGTGTGGAGGAAGTTTTCAAGGCAATCTTGCAAATTGTGAGACTCTAGTCTACTCCCGTTGAAAAATTTGAGCTCCTAATGGAAAAGGAATAATATGTCTACATCTATGGATAAGCTCTAAATGTTTCCAGAGATTCTTCTACAATAGTATCTCTAAACCAATCACGTTGACCATTAATAATGCTAAGATTATTGTCGAATCCTACAACCTTAGTAATTACACGTGAATCTGCACTAATAACAAAGCTAACAAGAAGAAGAAAACGGAAAATACAAAAGTTGGGTTGAACAGAAATGTGTAAATAAGAAGGGAACATAATCATAAAGTTGAAGTTTATGTCTTAAATCACCAATGAAGGACAAATCAGTTCGATATATCATACTGTACTTGTCACATGATAACACAACATAACAGCAGACCAACAAATTACAATTAACCATATAACTGTCATGAATGATCTGGAGGTGAGACAACCTGCAATGGGACTGTGTGACAAGGCTGAAGCTCTTGTTGCTCGGCTGATGCTGCTAATTGTTCTTGGCATTGTTGTTGTTCTTGTTGCTGCTGCTGCGGCTCACCTTGCCAAGTCCAAACAATATCCTTGAGAGCTGGCCTTATTTCTTGTTTCATCACCTTCTGATATTCCAGTGTATCTCCACTGCTCTTTTTAACCTCCACCAAGTGGAAAAATGGGGTGATTTCAAAGATTTCCGCATCGAAGCCCAACACTCCTTTCCTACCTTCCTTGGAGCCTTCTATTTTCATCAACCCTCCATCTTTCTTCTTTACTTTTAGCTGAAGACGCTTGGCAATGTCTTCCAACTTTGAGATTATGGTTGAGGCGGGCTTGTTCGATGTAAATCGCACTTCTTTCCTTTTCTCTCTGTCCTCAAACAAGCCAGACAAGTCGAAGCCTGTAGAAAAGGAGATGATATCAAATGCATTCAAGTTGCAAGGCTTCACCAGTTCGTTCTTTGACTCTGCAACAGTACTGCTACTTCCATTCAGACAGAAAACTGCATCAGCATCTAGAGGGGCTGGTTCTTTCTCTTCTGTTTCAGAAATAATGGGTTTCTCTAATCCCTTGAGGAACCAAGAATTTTCCATTATTTTGGCCATGGATATCCTCGTACTTGGGTTTGGATCCAAGATCTTTGACAACAACCTGCGTACCTCTGGGGCAAACCAATTAGGGAATTTAAACTCTGCCTTCCCGATCTTCCTATACATCTCCATCAGATTTGAATCATGGAAGGGGAGATAACCAGCCAGTAGAACATACAAGACCACCCCGCATGACCATATATCAGCTTTGGCCCCATCATAGCCTTTTCTGTTAATAACTTCAGGAGCAACATAAGCTGGGGTCCCACAAGTCGTATGGAGCAACCCATCTTGATGCTTAGATTCAGCAAGGGCGCTCAATCCAAAATCTGAAACCTTTAGATTCCCATGCTCGTCCAACAGAAGATTTTCAGGCTTTAGATCCCGATGACACACGCCTCTACTGTGGCAGTAATCAACAGCACTGATCAGCTGTTGAAAATATTTTCTTGCAACATTCTCTTTGAGCTTTCCTTTGGCTACCTTGTTGAAAAGCTCACCACCCCTAATGTATTCCATTACAAAGTAAATCTTGGTTTTGCTTGCCATAACCTCATAAAGCTCTACCACATTTGGATGTCTAACCAGTCTCATGACAGAAATTTCTCGCTTTATCTGGTCAATCATCCCAACCTTCAATACCTTCTCTTTGTCAATAATCTTAATGGCCACACTCATGCCAGTTTTAAGATTTCTGGCATAATGAACCTTGGCAAAGGTTCCTTGGCCAAGTAATCTCCCTAATTCATACCGTTGCATCAATATGCTCCCTTTGTTTTCCATTCCAAGCTATAATCTTTATACACAATAAAAGCTACTTACCTGACTGGCACAATAGAAATTATATAAACGAATCTAAGACAAGAATTGATCCTTAGGACATATAAGATTAACCATCTTCAGACACATCATGTTGTAACATGACACGCTTTCTCAAATTTCTGGGCATACTAAATATTTGAGCCGGAAACGGCAACGGGCTGTGAGTTAAACGTTGATTCTCATGAAAGATAAGCAAGTGCCGCTCAGATGGAGCTAAACCTTCATAAACTTCAGCCAAGTAATTTTCAACTTTGAAACACATCTTTCTGCATTCCCTGGTCTTGATATAGATAATACCGAAGATAATATTAAAAATTAATAATCAAACTTTTCGTACAATAGTAGAGAAACACACCAGTAATAATTTGAAGCTTCAAATTGCTCTCAGAATCCAAGACACTAACCTGGAAAAGGAACAAAAAAACAATCAGCATTAATCCCAGATACCAGCACATGAATTATGTTTCTATAACCAACAAAAAGCTAAAAAATTTAATTACATGCTGAACGGCTGGCGAGTCCTAACAAATGGCAGCAACAGCGGTACGCGCTAAGGAAATTTCAGTTTGGAAAACTATATGGCGCTTAGGCCGCGTTTGTCAGCACATAATTGGAATAGATTGAAACTCAAAAGCAGTTTAAATTAAAAAACCAACAGATAAAAGAGCTGAATAATACACCAAACGCAAATTTACGAAAAGTCATGAAATAAATTAACAAGAATTTGTGAATCTTAGAGGAAAAAATAATAACGCTTTCCACACCTCACAACAAATTCAAGCTGCCAAAAATAAGAGAAAACAAAATTACAGGAAAGCTAAATCATTGCACAGCTTAATTGTATAAATCTGAGAAACTTCCTGTGAAAATAACAACATCATATTGATTTCCATCCAAAATATGAAACCGTTTTCAAAAACAAAAAAAATAAAATTCAAAGGCAATTCAAAATTACCAAAATAAATCCGATGACATATTGTTGATATCAGTATAGGTCCATTCGTGAAATTTTTCAAAAAGAAAAAACAAGAGGAGAGCGAGAGAGAGAGAGAGAGAGACGTTACCGTTTTAAGAGGTGGGAAGATTTTCTGTAACGCGGGGAGCGCAGGGTAGAGGAGATGAGAAAAGCAATTATGAGCTCAACCGAAGAAAAAGATTGAAATTCTAAACGAGTCTGAGTGGCCTTTTATATCCTGCCGAGCCTGAGCAAACCGAGTATCATTATTTTATTATTCGATTTTCGGTGTTACACTATTACTTACTGTAGTGAGTAGTAGAGTTTGTTTCGAACTGAAATTACAAAACTACCACTACTAGTTGCTCCTAAAGTTAGATTAATGCCGCCACTCTGTAAATTACCGTCATACTTATCACTTAATTATGAAGCTTTCTTTATATAGTGCAAATCATTTCGTTCCTCTTTTCCAGCGTGGCAAATCTTTTAATTATTTGTCTACCATACATATATTAGTTTTCAAATTCTTGTTATTAGGTTTATAATTTATTTATTTATAAGGTATATGAATCCGCAATAAAAACAACTTTAGTGTTTCAATTTCATTCACAGACGAACAGCGGAGAAATTTTATTTATATTTGAATCATATTTTAAGCATGTTTTATAAAAATTGCTTAAATAATAAAAAAGAAAAGATTAAGAGTATAAAACGAAACATTTATTATACTCTCTAAAAATTGAGTTGAAATTCGGCAGGTTTCAAATGACTCTCGAACTTCACGTGGCTTTTATGTAATTACCATTGAAAACATTTAATTAAAACAGCAATTTTTTTTGTTTTCCAGTAATATAAATATGTTACGATATTTTTTGTCTTTAATTCTGGATTTATATAGGGTGAAGCTTCGTCCCTGAACAGGTAATCAAGCGGCTAGACTTTCCGTGACGGTAGCCAATGAGGAAATGCCACGTATGAAAGGAAGTCTCGTACTGTTTTCTGGCGCTTGCTTCCTCTGGTTACTGTATCTGCAGTCGTATCTGACAGGCGTTTACCCCTTTTATAGCCATACACGTAGCAATCAATCATAATATGATTATGCCACGCGAACTAGTAATCATTTCGTATTTTGTTTGATTGTAGGGACCGCCACTTCATATTGTGGTACTCACAATAAGATTCTAGAGTTCTCTCCCAGACCAAAATAAAGTTTTACCCTTCAAACTGCTAAGGCTTGTCCTACCGGGAAAGTCGGTGGGTGCTTTGGTCATCTGACTTGTGAGTAAAAGGTTATGGATATAAATTGCACTAGGCTTCAAACTTTTGAGTTCATAATTCAAATATAATTTAATTCATTTTTTAACAAAATAATATTATAAATTAACCAAAAAACCCTTATTATTCACGTACTAAATGATTCTTAAAATTAAAGGTTATAACAGGTGAAGGATCATCTTAGACCGCGCCGAAAAGCATATTCTTGCAGAGTAAGCCACTTTCAAAAATTTTATTTTTATTTATAAAAAAAAAAGAATATTGTCTGCTTCAAAAGTTGAAGAATTCAGAGAATGTTGGGTTCTCGAGATGATAAATTATACAATAACTCACGAGGATGGATACCTACTTACTTTGTTCGTTTGCAAAAATAAGTTGAATAATTCATTAACACGGAGACACCGCATTATATGTACATGATGATATAAAATAATGCCGGTTGTTTGATCGACAAAATGTGATGAGTTTAGGTACCATTCAATTTCTTTCTTTTTCCTTTTTTATTTATTTTTATTTTAATAAAAAACTAAATAAAGGTCTTAAAACATGGCGACAATCTGTGTTATGTGACTTTTTACCCAGAAATAATTTTTATTATACAGCATTTTGTTATTATCTATCCATGATTGAATGAGGCCATGAATAAATTAAATAGACACAAGAGCTTCCAAATTAAACTTGTACATTTTAATGGACGATAACGTTATTGAAATGTTTGCCTCTTATGGCCGCAAGCAAGCTAAGTAATGAATGAAGCTACTGTTATTCTCGCACGCAAGTTCTCAATAAATAATTATTCAACAATTCTCAATTTAAATTATTAAAAAAAAGTTTAAGTGTGAGCATATTATTACAAAGAAAAGAAAATAAAAGAGTTTTGGAATGATAATGAATGGGCTAGAATTGAGGTTATATTTTTGTCATATAGTACGCGTGGTGCTACCGTTTACGCATACATATTATTATTATTACACATTCATCTTAAAAAATCAATGATGTCATGTCCTCCTAATGCCGCCATGACTATGAATGACTACATACATTATGGATGGGATGAGATCGTGAGATGCTGCCTTCCAATATCAAAACATTGCAAACACGTCTAAGAAGACTTCAATTAAACTCTTGCTTGGGAGGCTTTCCTTAATTATCTTGCCTATATATATTATTGATGAGACTCGCGTATTTCTATTTTTGAAAAAAGAAATTTTTAATCAAACATCCACTACTGTTCCTGACGTGATCTTCACATGCCTATCCACTTTGCTCGCCAAGTTTACTTGTCCGCTGCTCATAATGTTAACTGTACCTGCAAATGAGATTCAATTCCAGAACCTTACCGATGCAGACGATACGCTGCTGCTGCTGCTGTTGATAAGTTGTTATATGGCGAGTCATTATTTACTCACGGTACAGTACAACGATGGAAATTGTTTCCTCTTCGTATCTGCTTTCATTTCACCCTACACCTACACGTGAGATTTCTTTTCATACGCGGCGCTGTCCAACAAGAAGTTGACACGTAAGTTTGATTAAGTCATGACTCGTGAGTGTGCGAAGATTGGTTATGTGAGGGTGAATTTGTTTGCCTTTGTGACTCTATTCGCACGTGGTGAGGTGAATTTATTAGGATTGACAGAAACTTTTGATTTAGGAAATTTCATGGAAGTTAAAAACCAATTCCGTGTAATTCTCCTTTTTTTTTTAATTTTATCACGTTTTAGAGTCCACACTGAGTGTTATACTTATCTGAAAGGATCGCGCTGATATTTTCCCCACCTCTTTTTTCTTTTCCTAGAATCAAATAATTATTTATCAAGTGTCATCAAATTTGACATGTGCACAATATCCCATTGCTCTGTTCATCAGAAAAGGTCTTAACTCTTAAAGCGCTGGCCGAAATAAAAACAGTGAAAAAGATAACGATGTCAGACTGGCTGTTGCTCGACGCTACCTTTTTTTTTTTGTTAATGAAATGATAGCTTGAGCTATCAATAACAAAAAATAAACTCATGACGCACTGTCTAGCTTATTAAAAGAATTTGATACCAAACACTTTTAGCTGCTCTTTTTAAAATTAATCACAATACTAGCAAATGGACCCTAAATCTGGTCTTTCTGTTTTTCTTTCCCCATTAAATTCCTTCCTAATTATAGTCTTGAAAGTAAAAGCAGCTGCATATTTCCAGAAACCAAGTGGAAATTTTGTCACACACGTTCCCAGTGCTGGCTGCTTCCCATAGATTTTCAGGAGTGGATAGTCTAACAAGTATTCAGAATTTAACAGCACTTTCTTTACAACAAAAGCACAATCATAATCGTGCGACAGATTCAGAATTATACAAACGATGCTGGAAGTAAGACGATATTACACAAGTGTGTATTAAACCTGTACTATGTTCCCACTAATGTTTGTTTTGCCCCATTTATGAGTCAGCCAGTACTTTTACCACTTTTGCTGCTTCCCTGTTGTTGCCGGCTGCTGATGATTTACAGGCATGAAGCAGTGTGCACAAGTCATTTGTTTCCAGAAACTGCTCGGCATTGGCAAGGATCAGAGGCCCGTATTCAAAGACCATCTTTTTACACTGCCACAGTGTTGCAAGATATTAGGATTCTAAAATTATATTCCAATAGAGTAATATCAAATATCATTATCTACCCAGAGAAAGGTCCCAGATACATCTATCATGTAGTGATAGTTTTAATAGTTCTCACGCCCATTGATCACGAAATCAGATACAAAACCAACAATGAAATCCCGCATATTGGTTGGTTATTTCTCATATCAATATATCTACAATTCATAGAAATCTCCATTTTGACTGGTAGATTGTGTCCATAAACTGATTTTGAGGAATTAATACAGAAAGAATAAAACTATATTTCATTGCAAATTCTCTTCAATCCTTCTCACCTTTTTGGCATAGTTCTCCATGGAATTACATGCTTTCAAAAGCAACTCAAGTATCTCAAGCTGACATGAGAGAGAAAAAAAGAATAAGTTGTTTTGTTTGCAAGAGGAATAAGCTTCATGGTTCAATGTACTGTATGTAATGTAAATCTATGACACATCACCAGATATATTACTAGAAATAGACTTCATGATATTTTTTCTTGATCAGGAGTGCTAAATCATACAACATCAACGAAATTTTTGAGGTTAACTACAACAGATTATGCATACTGAAACAATATAGGAGCAGCTCATACCTTTTTTTCCCTCTACAATATGAATTAACAGTAACATCATGAACTAATAGTTTTTGTCACAGCATGACAAAATGCCTATATTAATTGCCTCTTGCTAAGAATAGGTATCCTTGTGTGCTACTCTATTGAAGTTTTACATAATTAAAGGATTGTCCATCAATCCTGTGTGCATCAAAGGTATATGAGAAATGCATGGATATGAAACCTGATTACCATAATTGTCTTACATGTTCTACATGAGGTTTTCCTTCTGATGATTTAACTACTTCACTAAGCAGAATTTTAAGAACACATTATAAGTTTAAGAATAGTTCATAAAATTCAATATTAGCATACATTTAATGCTAAGTGCTTTTGGCTGTAAAAAGATTGTGAATTAGAAGCAGAAATGGGAAATATTTGCAGCTGAAATAGCAAGAATGATTTCATATGGTTTTCCTTCCTCTGGCTAATGACGAAATAACAGACCTGTGTGTCAGGATCTTTCAATTTGATTAACACTTCTGAAACAGCACGATGGCAGAGTCCACAGCTATCTTCACGGAGTTGCGAAGAAAAGATCGCCACTTCTTGACAGAGGTTGACCTTTTGACAGAAATCTGCAGGTTGTACAGAGGAGATCTCCAAGAAGAACAGAGGAGCATAATAGTCCACCAAAGTGATGCACTGTCCTCAAGGAAAAGAAAGAAGAAAAATATTCACCAATGAAAATTTGTGCTACTTATTTGAGATTCAGTTACACTTTTACTGCAACTGCAAAATATCAATTTCACCCAACAATGTGTCCACTCTGTTAAAGTTGGTTTATTACCTGCTGCTCCAAAGAAGCCAAACGAGAGCATGACTTGTGGAGAATGTCCAAGATCTCAGTTTGGGTCTTGTTCTCAGAGAAGTAATCAACTGCCCTGGCAGCAAATTCCTCACAGAGTGTGCACAAATTATCATTTTGGGCAGCCTCTCCCAAGGCTTGGTTGTCTTCTTCTAGCTCCTGCTTGCTTACCTGAAAAACTGAACAAGGAACTAGAATATCATTATATTATGTATTTCTAGCATAACAAAGTTCATAAATGCAAAATGATAATACATGGTCAAAAGAAATGCAAAACATCTTAAATGACAATTCATTTGACGACATCGGTTTGGAAAGCATACCAAAGTTTGAAGTAACCACACAATTATAAATATTTAGTCCCAAGAACAATGACTTTCTAAAATACTTGCAAAGAAACTATAGTTGAAGGGAACTGTATCTTTCAAAATAAGAGAAAACTAAACCACCTTGGAACGCATATTTCAGCATAGCCCACTTGTATCTTTCTCTCATTAGAACAAGAGGAAAGAATAGGAGAGGACAATAACGGATACAGTGAACCACTTATTTATTGCAAAGGAAATAAAAAAAGGATGGGGATTGGTGGCAAATACAAGCCTGGGCACCTCAGACAAGTTAGAGTGTGAATTTTTTAAATTTGTCTATTTACTTATTTATTTGGAGAACTAGATCAGTTCTGAGCAACTTGACATAGGGGCCCAAGTAATTTGTTAAGAGGCTCCTTCCCACCAACCCAGAATTGCTGACATACTATATTTAAAAAAAAAAAAAGGATACTAAAGGACATAAGCATTCTATAATCCATTTGTGTTCAAATGCACTAATTACTGAACTACAATCCATATCCAACAGCTAACAGTTCCTTATTCAATTGATCACATGGCAGGGCCATGCAGGCCCACATATGTTGAAGTACGAGTGTTTACAAACATAACCGGTCATACTAAATTAGGCTGACCCAGAAAGGTTCTGGAGGCATCAAGTAGAACAAAACCCAAATTCAATGTTAGCATATAAGCATAAAGTTGCAAACTCTACTTCTGCAAAGTTAATCCGAAGGAAAAGAGTCAAAGAGAATCTATTGTGTCAGAAAGATAAGTCTATGTTACAGTTGTAACATCTGCCCCCAAATACTTGCCCTCAAGAAAAGAGGAAAGACGTGTGATATGCCTGAAGCATGAATATAGGACCAAACATAAAGAAAATTAAGCATTATGTCCCAAAGAATTATCTTAGGAATGAATACAGGAGCAATGATAAAAGTATCAGAAATCACTGAAAAATTGCTCAATATATCTCAGTCCATATTCCTACCAGATAACTCAGGTCCTCCCAGTTGTCTGGCATCACAAAACCAGCTAGCACCCAACAGAAAAAGAAGTAACAGCCCAACTCTCCTTTCCATGATACCTGAATGAGCATTTACAACAAACTTTAGCACCTCATAATGACAAACAAGCTTAATCATATATTTAGATAAAAAATTACAATCATAGTGACAACACAGTAAATTGTGTTCAGATATTTGTAACCAATGCATGGATCACTTAAGCAGCACACCTCTATTGAAAACTATTTGACGGACATAAGATTACAAATAATTACTGAAAGAAGAAACTCCTGGTTAGTACACACTCATGTTATTTGATGCAATATAGAGTTCACGTTGGCCGCTAGAGTTCCTCGGTAGTGCAATATATCAACTCTTATCTAGGATAAAAGAGATGCAGTTCATATATATTTAACAATAAGCAAGTAGGTTACATAAATCCACATATTTTACACATTATCCCTTTCACAATAAGCTTCTTAAGGCATTATACAACTATATTTACAAGATATTAAGGCTTAGCTTGGGATTGTTGTGCTTCTAATATGCTCTCAAAGTACGACAATTAAACAGTAGGACTACTCATTTTTAAATTTCATCCACAACAAGCTCAATCCTAAATAAGCTTCTTATACCAAACCAAGTGCAAATTTCAAGCTTTGGTTATTTTGAAATAACCCAAAAGTATTTTATGATCTGCTTCAAAAAATTAATTCTATTCATCATCTCAGGTAAATAACGCCATGAGCTCAAACTATTGTTAAGCAAATTATTTAAGAATCCGATCCTGCACATATAAACTTATTCTACAAGTGTAATCAAGCCGAACATGGATAAAAATGATAGCAACAACAAAATAAATAAACCAACAATCCAATAGTACTGAAAGAATAAAAAAAAATCAAGAATAATAAAAGATTGCCAAAAAAAAAAGAACAACCAAAGATGGAGAAAGAAAAAGAAACGAACAATCTGTTAGGCAGTTGAAATTCGAAGTTTTATTACAGGTTGCCCTTTGAATCGGCAGACATAAGATTCAAACATTTTCTTATTGATTATCTTATTTTGATTTTCCGGTTGTTTCTCGGCAAGAAAACGGAGGAATTGGAATACATATCAAGGAGGGAAGATGACTACCTTTGCTAAAGATTAGCCGGCGTTTGCTAAATCAAGGAGAGACGGAGAGATGGGGAACTGATTGCTTTTGAGTGTTGGGTTGGACAAACGGCGTGGAATGGTCGTTGGGCTGGCGCTATGGAGATTTATTAATGGAAAAGGTTTTGTTCGTCTGCGGTGGGTAGTATTGTCTATTTGTAGAGATCAAGCCGTTACGCTTACGTGTCAGAATCAAATGGCTCACGTTTTGGCCTCTACACCCGTAATGTAAATGTGTGAAGGATTACAATAAATGTCTGAGACTGAGAGCAGAAGAGAGAAACTGAGAACCAATAAGAGAGAAGTTGAGGAACTTCACAATTCACAAGAAACAAAAAGATAATCTTAATTTATTTTTATACCGATAGATTTAAAAACGTGGACTTTTAAATTTTTTTTGAACTGATATGCATTTTTTATTGACTTTTGTTCTAATACTCAAGATTCTCGAATTATTGTTTGTATCATATAATACGACCCTTCACAAGACCATGGGAGGTTACTTTCTCAGCAATATAACGTTCTGCTCCTGATGCTAGTTGAAAAACAATTTCAACGAACTCCCTATTGCAGCAAAAATCATAAAACAATCACCGCATTTCAGCATTGTCTCTAGAAAAAACTTATCGGAACAGTACCGTTAAATAGATAGACTTCTCTACAGACATAACAATATAGCCATAGCTGTTTCATGAACAGAACATCCGGCACAAAATCATACAAGTAGGAGAAATTTTTGCATGACAATCTCAAAGGTCAAGGGTATAACTCACAAGTACCATCAACATCCTAAACAACAACCGGCCCAGATATATAGATAGTTTACATAAACTAGGACATTGGATGACAACATCTCAGAGACCAGAAATGGTCACGGAAAATTAGAAGTTAGTGTCCCATTGAAAAGCTGAGGATGGCCACCCACTTCATTATCTCAAGTTCAAGGTCGGCTTCTTTTTCTTACTTTGCTTTGCCAATAGCAGTGAAAACCGAGCAAACCCAAACTTCTTCCTCTTACCAGAAACCTGCTTGCGACAATTTTCCTTGTCAGCTTTCCCGGAAGAGGGCATATCACCATTTTGTTTGCTGAGAATTTGGCCTAATGATACTTTTCTCTTCTCAGAGCCTCTTTCTGCCATCTCAAATTCTTCGGGCAGAAGCAGCTTTCTGCTCAGTATCTGCCCTATTGATAAGGTTGGCTTCAGAACAGGAGTAGACCCATCAGTGACCATATTCAGTCCATTTACATCAAGCAGACGAGAATCTTTTCGATGGTGAGATGGGCAAGGATTCTTGAACTTGGTTGAGTTTTGTACAGAACGTCGTTTCTGCCCATTTTCAGATCTCCATTTGCGAAGAGCCTCCTCAACTGCCAGCTTTCCCCTATTTGCAGCCTCTACTCGGTTGAGAGCTTCTTCCAATGCCTTCTTAGTAGTTTTCACTTCTTCTGTGGCTTCCTCCACCCTCTTTAGAATTTCCATTTTTGAAACATTTGCATCATCAACCTGAAGCATAGCATCTATCACTCTCTTCTTAGAAAGTTCTTCAGCATCTTGAGCCTTGCAGGTTAGAGAAGTGTACTCTTCGTAGGAGAGACTTACTCCTTCGGATTTTGGCGAGAGAACTCCTGATGAGCTCTCACCATTTGATAAAGCCTTGATCTCTGCAAGAGCAACAGCTTCTGCTGCCTTAGCTGCTTCCTTCATCTTTCTGGCTGCAACCAACCTCATCTCAGCTGTTTTTATCTTAGTCTTGGTCTGCTCAATCTCAGATATTGCTCTCAAAACTTCCAATCTCGCTGCTTCTCCCATTTTTTTGAACTGTTCTGCCTCGGAACTCAACCTTTGGAGCTCCCTTGAAATATCCACAGGATTATCAGGACCACTAGCATCTTTTGCCATTTGCAGCTTCAGTCTTGTTTGGTTTAGTTCTTCCTCAAGAGACGACACTTTTGAGGAATTCAGATTCAATCTTTCACGGGTTTTCTCAAGTGAAAGTCTTTCCTTCTCTAATTTCTTGTTAAGAGATTCAACAGAAGCTCGGATGTCAGCAAGATCACTAGTAGTCCTGGAAAGGTTCAACTTCGCCTGTTTCAATTCCATTAGGATTAAACCTGGAGCTGAAGATGGACAGGTGTTCAAACCACCAATCAAGGTCTGATCAACACCTTCAAGATTTTCAATGTTCTTTTTCTCTACTTCTTTTACCACAGGTGTCGCATTCTCAACACGTGAATTGAACTCAAGGGTCCTATTTGCATTCCCTGAATTCAACTCCAGTGTCACATTTACCTCAGATGCTTCTTTCTGTAGCTTCAATTTCAATTCTTCTACAACCATTTTAGTTGTTTCCAGGTCTTTTAAGACTTCCAGTGTTTCTCTTTCTTTCAAAATCAAGTCCTTCTCCAACTGGGATGCTTGCTCCTCCACTTTCGCAATATCAACCTCTTCCATTTCGTGCTGCCAATACTAGAAACTTCTCAGCACACAAACTAGGTAATGTAAAAGTAAGACAGATAAAAAAGTAAAAAGCAAACAGAATATGTTATACCAAGCCTAGCAATTTTTACTATGTCATGGAACATACGAATGCAGGATATATGGTCTCTTTCAGAACAGAGTATTGCAGCCAAAAATCCTTCCGGCTTATGGAGATTCCATAGGTGAAATCAACTAAATTCCTAAAACAAAAAGACTACAATAAAATGAAGGAAAACGTCAGGCATGGGATGCATTCATTGGCGCATATGATGCATCTGAGATAAGTTTTTGCACACAACAGAAGCAGAACTGCAGAGTCATCAAAATTAAAGCCCTAACGATTAGCAAAATTTCTCCTTTAGGAACGAGAACTTCACGTTTTCAGCGGGAAGTAGCTCAAAATGAGAAGTCTTCCTTCTCTAAGAGCTGGAGCAACCAGCTTTCTGGTTCGATTCCTGATTTTGTCAAGTTACTCTGAAAGTAGGGGAAAAAAAAGGCAGAGCAGAAAAGAGAAGAGAGAGAAGAGAGAGATAAACCTGAGCTTCAGAGAGTTGATGTTGAGAGGGTTTCCAGTAACCGATTCCACCGAATCGAGTCACGGCTTCTTTAACGGACTCAAACGGCGCCGATGTATCGATCTCAGCTCTGACGCTAACTTCATTCTTCACTTTAGCACCAGAATCAAGAGCTTCATTCCTCTCGAGCTCCATTTTAGAACTCGAGTCTAGGGTTTCAGCAATTAACGGAAGCACAAATAGCTCGGGAAAACAATATAAACTTAAAAGTTAAGATGACCGTCAAAATGTGTGGTGGATGATTGGTTAATGAGGGAGTTTGGTCCGTTACTGTATAGAAGAGAACTGCACAGTGCACGGACGCTATTCACTAGGTGAGTGTAGTGCAGAGAACGGCAGAGGAGGGAAAAGAACCTATAAAGAGAAGCAAGTATACGTTGCATTTTCTATCCAGTTTACTAATTTACCGAAATAATCTCAACTTTCACTCGAATTTTCTGCCGGTAACTGAAGTGAAAGGAGTAAATAAAGTTTTTCAGTTTTACCCCTGGCGGAAAATGGGAGAACTAAGAAGAAGCCAATAACTTCTGCCAAGCTCAATGTACAGTAACCACTCCAGTGGGTGAGTTAATGCTGGGTCCCACACACATGGGGAAATTTTAACGGACGAAACAGAGTTCAAGCAGTTGAAAAAAACAAATGCAACGGACTTGTGGACTGGGGCCTGGGACGGAATGCACTTTAGACATCGGTAAAACGCGCAAGATGCGAGCGTTTAATGACTTCTGTTGCTGGGAATCTGACAAATTAATTAGTATTCTGGAGATTCATGGTCACTTTATAAAAGGAGCCTGCTGTATGCCTTTTTTTTTTCGTTCTTTTACAAATTAATTAATATATACTTATATTGCTATGTAAATTTATATTTTTAATTTTGAACAAAGTTGAAGCATAGAATGATTTGTCGGTAAAATAAAACGTTGCGCTGTGGTTCAACGGAGAAATTTGGTGAAATCAAGGTACGCATAAGTTAGGTTGGAAATTAAGGGAAAGAGAAGAAGCAGCAGCAGACAGTTGGTTGGGCCTGGGGTGTGGGGTGGGGTGGAGGTGGGGTTCGGCCCTAGCTTTACTCTTTGCTTTCTGCTTTCTCCAAACACACCATCATTAGGTGACCGTTGCACTTTGCAGTTTTTAGGGTAAAAGAAATGCATCTCTTGCTGCCGTTGCAAAAGGAGGTAACTTGAATTCAAATTTTACGAGCGAATTGTTGTTTTTGTTTCAATGGAAATTCGTTGGAGCTGAATTCTTGTTAGAATTACACTGTATCATGATGTATGTTCAATGATTTTTGAAAAGAAAGCAAAACAAGAAAGAATTAATCGAGTGAGAGCAATAATATAGTATTAACGAGACCTCCGATTTGCATGAATAGAGTTTTTATCTCTTTTTTTAATTATAATTTTTTTATAATAATAATTATATTATGTTATTTTTGTAATTAAAAATTTACTATTTATATTTATCATTGAAAAAAAAAAAAGAAATATGCAACTGCAGGCTACCCCAACGAGGCCCACTTGGCCAGGACAAGCAGAGTTGCAATTTTCTTCAGGCCCAAACGTTTCTCTATTGCTGCAGAACACAAGTTGTATTAAAAACGATTAGATGGATTACTGTAAGAACACACCTCCAATCTAATGGCACCGCTGTGGCATAAGTTTTAGCGGGGAATGTAAATTTTTTTTTTTTGGTATGACCTCCCTTAATTTATGAAAATCATACTTAAAGAGAGATTATGGAAATTCATAAAGACCGGCATTACTACAATATTTTCGTCAAATTGACCATATTTTATTAGTTAAAAAAGTATTTAATATCTAAAATAACCTGATTAATGAAACACTAACCCTATTATGCCTTTATCTTTCCATTTTTTTAGACTCTTAACAATACTAAATTTAAATGTCATATCATGAATTCATAAATTTTTTATTTTTGATTTTATTACCGTTTAATTATTGTTATCTTGTATTTTCTTTTTATTTTTGTTGAAGACTGAAAAGTATTGATTGTTGTTATGTGAAAATAGTAAGAGAAAATTATTTTTATATAGTTCTATTATTATTTGATTGAATATTATTATTATTTTATTATCCTTATTACAAAAATAAAATAAAATAATAAGAATAAGAAAAAAGAAAATTATTTTTTCTTTGACACATAACAATTAATATTTTTCAATTCTTTAACAAAAATAAAAAAAGTAAATAATAATAGTAATTCTTGGATTTCAAGTATTATATTTATGTTAGGAGATTGAGAGTTTAAAATAAAACGTGAAAAAATAAAAGAATGTTATAGTTAGAATTTCATTAACAAAGTTATTTTAGTTCTTTAATATTTTTCTGATGATTAATACACAGTCAATTAAATAAAAACACTATAAAAACACTATAATGTTATAGTTAGAAAAAATTTTCTTGAGAAATAACAAAATTTAGTTAGATAGATGAACTTTTATACTCGTTTCATGAGAAGTCTTTGTAGAAATCATTGCATGTACTTGTGAGTCCCTGCTCACGTTAAACTACCAACTATTCCTAAACTATTAATGCTAGCGAAACAGCAAATTGGTAGCTTCAATTGTTGTAGGCTTCAGCTTCGGATTCTCTCCCTCCCATTCAAGTATTCAAGCCCATTTCTAAGAGCGAATAACATTTCAAGAATAAATTGCAATTGTACATGTCAATATGGTTTGCTGATTATTCAACAGCACGCCCATTTTGAAAATAGTCAATGCATAATCTTACCATAACCCAAGTACGTTAGAATGACAATGACTTCGTAACAAGATCTTAACACCACTTTCAAAATTAATTGAAACGCAAAATTTTTCTCTTTAAAGAAATAATCTATATGCGTCTTTAGTTTATATTAATACCCATGAAAATTAAGACAACCAAACAATTGACATTTAACAATGACACTCCAATAAAAAAGAATTAATATTTCTTCTTTTACAATAGCATAAACGAAAACAAAAATAAATTTAAAAACTTTAAACAACGTACGTATGAAAAAGTCACTCTCATATAAATAAAACATATCCCACATTGTAATCAATCTCTTAGTATAAAAACAAAATTAAAGTATGCATCAATGCATGACAGTGTACTCGTAAAAGAATCGTTCGCCAATTGCCATACTAGCTTCAAATTGCCTCATTAATTTCTTCTACTTATAAATTACGTCCTCTTTTTGTAGACCTATTCATAGTCGTCGCAGAATTTTAAGTTAAAATATTACGCCTTCTCTGTTCTATTATTGGGTCGAGGATCAACTGCTAACCGAATCACGTTTCGCCAGGTCATAAAGCGAATGCACCCAAAACCGTTGGTTGGCAGAAGGCAATGACTTCTCCACGCGTCGCAAGCACTACGGACTATGGGAAAATGTCATTCCAGTCCCCAATCTTTTGCAGAACTTTACTCAACTGATTAGATACTTTACATTTCACCTTTTCTTTCCCCTTTAACTTTTATTAAAGTAAAATTTCTCCACTATAGAAGACGATGAATTTTCCAGACTCGTTGGCAAGGAGATATTATTAAATTGTAAAAATTTTGGATTCAATGGGGAAAATGATGATTGATGAATAAAACCACAAAAGAAAGGGTTGGATTGATGAACGATGAAGAGGACCACGTAGGCGAGGCATTTTGTGATGGTTTTGCAGTAATATCTATAATTTATTTTGTGCCAAGTGAGAGCCATGACTTAAATTAAAGGGACCATGGTCACAATCCATCGTTGTAAACCAGTCGTGGTTGGTTCATATCAGCATCACTTACACGGTCCCACTGTCACTTTTGTCAGTCCATTATATTGTGCTACATGTGAACCCCCCCTCCCCACAAAAAATAACATAAATTATTATTAATATTAAATTAATTTACACGATTCACATTAGAGAAATTACCACGATTGATAGTCATGAATATTTTTTAATCATTAGTAATTTTTAATAGTTAATGAATGTTTCTTTTAATAATTATCTGATTGCCTATTTGTAACATCGAATTTCAGTTGATATATCTAGTTGCGATATAGAAAAAAGTTTGCATTAATAAAATAAGTTTATCAAGATTGAAATAGTAGACAACCAAAGTTATTATTTTTTTCAAATTTCTAAATCTAATGAGCTATTTAGTAGCTAATACAGCCACTTGTTGACACTAAATACTATATGCTCCACTTGCTGTAGAAAGTGTGTGCAACATAACATGGTTAAAAGGCAGCGTCAAAATTAGCATACCCCAATTTCTACCCAACCGTTAAAATCGGTAGATTAAAAAAATTCAAGAAGTTTAATTTTGTCTTTAAAGCTCTAGCAAGGGATGCCATATTGACCAAATTCTTTCTATGCCATTAAATAAATGTAGGAATATATAGCCAGAAAGTTCAGTTTAATCCCCAGACTTTTATAAAATTTTATTTTATTAAACTAATTTTCCGCTACATTATTATTACTATTAGTTAGTAACACATTTTAACAAAAGTAATCTATGTTATTCATTGCTATTAATGAAATTTGATTTTATTACTACTAGTTGATTTTTTCATAAGTGCAAAACAGTCTTGTGTTGATATGTATCGCTTAGTAGGTCTCATGATTAATATATATATATATATATATATATATATATATATATAAGGATTAAAGTGAAATAAAAATAAAATACTAAGAATATTTGTATCAAACAACGTTAACTCATAATGTTCATATGAATTTATCATATGCCTCTAAATCTATCATTCGGCAGACCTCATATTAGAACTCTCTCAAGTCCTAACTCTACTTTATATTTTTTTACGTTTCTTCTCGAATAATTAATCACCAACAATAGTTTGATAATTATAAATTTACTACTATAAATTTAATGCGTAATAAACTTTTATAAAAAATTGGAGACTAAAGTGAAATTCTCCTTAATACATATGCATGTAGAATTTTATAAATATATTCCATGTATGGCAATTTCCTACGACTTCACTATAATTGCCCCTTTAGTGCATAGGCCATAAGATATTAAATCTAATTAACGAGCTGCCTTCTTCTTCTCCTCTCCATTCCCCCCATCAAGTGAAGTGAAATCAAACAGTCCCATCAATTAGCATCCGAAATGTTCAGTGGTACTAGCACTAACTCAGATCTCTCCAAAACTTCCATCCAAATTAAACAAGACGATAAGTTCTTCTCCAGGCTTCTCTCCAAAGAAAACTCCTCCGCTAACCCTTCCTTCAGAGTTTACTACGGCGGAGGAGCCGGTGCAGTTCCTTTTCTGTGGGAATCTCGGCCGGGAACTCCGAAATGCGCACTCAGCGAAACTTCTCTTCCTCCTCTAACTCCTCCTCCTTCTTACTATTCAAATTCCGACAAGAACAATAAACCCGTCAAGAAATTACACTCGAGATCTAGTAATCTCTTACACCTCTTGTTTCCGAAAATGAATGGTAAGAAAAACTGTACTGTCCCATCATCACCTTCCTCCTCTTCTTTATCTTCAGAGACGTCGTGGCCATCTTCGAACTTCTCACTGATGGTTCCGATCACTAGTCCGAAGAAATATTATCGCGCACGCAGCAGGTTTTCCAGCAGAGGATCGTCGTTTGATTCTAGGGCAGATTATGAAGAAGCTGCAGTCGATATTGGATCTCCAAATTCAACTCTGTGTTTCGGAAGATTTCGAGGATGCTACGGAGGGTGATTATAAAGAAGACGGCCCCTCATGGATCTAGCTTAATTGTTATTAAGTATTTCTCTGCGTGCATCACAGTTGATCCTGTTTAAATTACGTTTAGTTTAATGTTATATAGTACTTGTCTTAATTCATATATAATTAGAGTCTAATAACTCGTTCTTTTGCTTTGTTTAATTACACTTTGTTTAATGTTGGACGAAGTTCGTGTATAAAAAGAACTAGCTCTATGCTTTTAAGATTTAGTCATCAGTTTTTGTAATTTTAATTTCTTCTCTCCGTAATTGAATTAGCAAAAAGGAAAAGTACTAAAAAGAAAAAGAAAATCGCTTTTTCTACCGACTAAAGTTTGCATGTAACAGTACTAACACGTGAGTTAATTTAGTCAAAGATTGTCGTATTATTTGGGTTAAAGTTCAAATAAATGAAAATCATTTTAAAGTCTGATGATAATTTGTTCACGAAACAGCAAACATGTTTTGGTTGTAAATTAAAATTTACTTTTTTTTTTTGGTTAAGTGCGCTTACCAATGCATACATGTATATTATATAGTACACGAATGTAGGAATTTGGATTGCCTTTAAAGGCTGAAACAAGCATTGAAGTCTCTGGATATATTTGCTTGCCGTATGAATGATGTTAATGAAATTGCCTCAGCAACAAACTGATACTCTCTTTGACAGGACACTGGATTTAATTAATTTCTCTGAAAAATGAAATTGCCGTTGATTAATTTCTGAAAATGAAATGTCGTTTAAACGTATCTATTTGTGATTTTTCTCCTCCGGTTATGATTATTTAATGCACGATTGGGAAATATAGGTAGAGGTTTCCTCCTTTATATTAAAGTTGGGTTTTGGTCGATCACTGCTTATTTGGAATCTTTTATCTTGTGGCTCTGCCTGTATTGTCCTCATCATAAATTTAAAAATCTTGTCATTTTGTGCGAAGAGGAAAATTGATTTGGGGTACTTAAAACTAATCAGTTATTTATTTATTTTTACGCATATTAATTAAGCTGGTATTAATTAGTTAATTAATTAATTAGAAAGAGAATACTTACTAGTATTACACTTTCGAATTTATGCATCGATTTTAATATTTTAACAACTACGAAACAACTTTTCTAAAATGAATAATGTTGACAAATGAATTTCTATGTAATACTATTACTAATGAGCATCATCCATAATATTTAATTAAAAATTATTATGTTATGCATAATGCAAATGTCTTTATTTTATTAAAATTCAACTCAGGGCAGGTAGTTGCTGAAAATTAAAGAATTATGAATTGTAATGCATTGATTAAACACTAGAGTAGATAATGTTTTTAAATTTTTGCAATTTTTAGCACAAAAGTAGTAATTTGACAAAATTATTATTTCTTTTTCAAAATTCGGACTTTCCCGAAAACAAAAATATACATAAATGATAATGAATGGGTCAAAGTCTACCATACAGATTCGTAGCTGTTTTTGTTTGTGGTTTCGGTGAATATTGTCTCGACCTACGGCCCATAAGATGCGCCAAAAGGTCGCTAAAAAACAGAGGAAGTTGGACTAAAAGATTTCATTCCTTACTTTAATCAATGACAGATGAGGCTCAAGGAAAACCCTATACCAGAACGCAAGACGACTCTGGAAGTCTGAATTATGTTTTTCAGAGCATTTTTTTTTAATTAATGTCTGTCGGCAGTTCTGACATGAGCGTGTGGACTGAACTGTTCCACGTGCGCGTGTGAACTCATTTGTATGATATACTTTATTAAAAAAAGTATTTATTTATTTATTTAACACTTCCTTAATCCTTAGTGATTTAACTAATTTCCATAATCCTGAGAGGAAGGTGGGGGGTGGCAGTTTGCCCATTCTTTTACATCACTACTGCGTTTTTCTAAACTGATAAAAGAAAAAAAAAAAATACATGGTAGTGTAAGCAGATTCATTTATCATATCTCTACTACTGTAGAATAATATATATGAATATTCTCATTTCCTAGCTGTTCAATGTTGGTATAATGTCCCAAATCCGGGGTATCAGATTCGGACAGAAACAGAAAATGATTTTCTATGCACTAATGCTACAAAGAATTTTGGCTTCTTCCTGTCCGGAACTGGCCACTTCATGTATTGCATTTGCTACATAATTTACATTGCCTGTAGTTACACCAGCCATGCTGCCCACATCACCACACAACACAGGTCATAGTTTCAGATTAGCTCATTTCATAGTATAGTAGAAATTTAAATAAAAACAAAATGCAGACATTATGTTTTGGTAATGGATTTAATATGTTTGTAGAATAAATTTACCTTATGCGACCATCGCGAGTCATGTATATATGGAATTCCCTTGCTAGACGATCAACCTGATCTGGGCTTAAGCCAGAGAAGCAAAACATTCCGAGCTGCCATGTAATAAGTTAATGAATTTTAATCTAAAGCTGGAGGTAAACTCTTCAGTGCTATGCAATGTTAAGTACCAACCTGGTTCGTTATATGCTCCCAACAGAGAGGAGATCCCAATTTTTCAATATTTTCCCGAAGGGTGGTTCGCATAGTACGAATCCGATCTGCCATGTCCTAATAATAACGGGTAGTAATGGAAGGCATATCAGAATAGGAGGCATGACATACAAAAAAAAAAAAAAAAGAGAGGAACTGCAGAAAAAAGAATTAACAATTAGATATTACCTTCAACTCATCAACCCAAAGTGACTTCAAATCCGAGTCACTCAGGATTGTAGAGACTAGTAATACACCATGAACAGGAGGGCTGCCATACATTGCCCTTGCAATTTGCTGCAACTGGCTTCTAATTGCAGCTCCTTGCTTTGAATCAGAACAAAGAATGCTGGAAGCAACAAACTTTAGATCAATCTTTCATACCACCACCACCAACCATAAACTTTCCTGAGCATGATACTAGGGTTCATCAATTCAGTTTTTTCCTAATTAAGCTCAAATTTTATGTACTTTGCTACTAATAAATCTTACTTATTATATACAAGGCAAATTGGAAGAACCCCTGGTTCAAATTAACTTCTACACTTCATTTGCAGAGTGTAGTAGCTGTCAATAATTAATTGCTTCCTCTCGGGACCATTTCTACTGGTCTCAGAAAACTGATAAGAGAGAGATATACATCTAATGTTCAACAGAAAATCAACCGATTCTATACCTCAGACAACCAACTCGGTGTCCATACAACCCCATGTTTTTTGCATAGGACTGGGCGCAGCCTATTAAGTGCTTGTCTTCAAGAAATATCCGTATTGCTTGGGCATCTTTGTCAAGATCCCCACTGGCAAAACCTTGATAAGCCATGTCAAAGAAGGGAAAATGATTCTTCACCTAAACATTTACAGATAATAATTATAAGCAATTATATTGTAATAGGAACCATGGCAAAACAGCACTCAATAAATCTCAATCACCTTGAATTGATATGAGATTTCTCTCCACTGCTCCTCAGTAGGGTCTGCTCCAGTTGGGTTATGTGCACAAGGATGCAGTAAGAAGAAAGAACCATGCGGGGCATTCTACAGAAATCATCAAAGAAAATAAAACAAAGAACTAATTTTTCATGTCAAATTTGCTCGGTTTAATATGCTATAGCATATTATTTCATGAAAGTATATAAGTGCTACAATGACCAGACCATATAATACGTTATATAGCTTGTCACTGATCAATCGTTAAGAGTGTCAAGGTTCTTGCACCTTTATATCATCTATGAGTGCTGCAAAATTTAAACCCTTTGAATCGTGATGGTAGTAGTGATAGGTTCTCTCTCGAATTTGGGCATCTCTCCAGATGTTGTGGTGGCTGTACAACATGTAGGATTGAACTTCAATAATAGAAAGAAGAGATTCAAGCATCAATCTCAGCATCTGATAAACATTACAAGAATTGCAAAAGGTGGATGAAAAACTTGGAAGGAGCTTAAAGGGAGAAGAATGATATACTTGGACCAAGTTGGATCAGGGAAATAAATATGTGATTCAGGATGGAAACGCCTCTGGAACTCAGCAAAGAGGCGGCATGCACCAGTTCCGGAGAGAGCTTGCACTCCAGCAAACCTCCCTTCTTTAACAACATCTGAATCATTTCCATAAACCAATTTTACACTCTCCTCGATCATTTTTGAATTGACTACAGCGGAAAGTGATTCCCTGCCAATGCCTCTCAAGAATTAGACACAAATATATTCGGCAACACAAGGGAAGACATGCCTAGAAGGATTGAACTAAATTTAATTTGACCTAAGTTTGAAGGGAAAGCAACCTTTTGCAGCCAAGTTGTTGGTCAGAAATTTTATAATTTTAGGAAAATAATAATGCGGTGATGAAGTCCCAGATGATGATCAAGGGAGTTCTAGAAGTTGATGAAATATTACCCCTGTCCATGCAAGCTATGTCCACAATCAACAGAAAAAAACTAGGAACTCAGTTGCAACATTATTGGTTTCGCATGCAATAGAAGATTCTCTCTTATTGGAAAAATTCATGACTAAACTCCATTACAAATCCAAAGTTCTAACTTCATGCTACCAAGTACAGATTGTGCATTTTATGTAACACTCGCATCACTTTAAATTCCAATGAGACTTAAACAGATCTCTGTTATGTTACTCTAGTACATGCATTACATTTTTGTACACAAATGCAATCAGTTGAGACAATTCCAATTGAGAACAGAAATATGTTGTTCTCAATATAAGCGATGTATGACAGAACAAATCTAATTCATAAACAAAAGATACATGATTAATATTTGAATCCAATATCAATGGAACAATTATGGAAACATAAACTACATGAAAACCGTAAACCTAATGCTAGATATAATTTATTCTGTACCTAAAAAACAATAGCAATACTCACTGTCTTTCTCTACATAGAGAAAGAGTCCTAACATTAATTCTTTAAATTAAATTAACAGAAACACGAAAGCAATAGATTAAGGTCAGTAATTGAGCATAAAAAAGTAGTGAATATGTCAAGTTTAGGACCTAAAACTCACAAGAACACGCTGCCAGCAATCTTTGCCTCTGCTTCTCTAACGCATTGAAGCACCACGGGTCTCCCTTTGTCATCCCTATAAGCTCCCTATAATTATAAAATTCAAAACTTCAAAAACTATGCCCAGTAATCTTAAATTTTTGAGCTTTTTTTGTTTTGGAAAGATAAATATCATTTTCTTCTACATCTCTTATAATTATATCTTAAATTAAGGACAGCTTAATTATGTGATCGAAATACCCAACTCTCGATAGGCTATTTCTACAAATTCATCGAGTTACCAAAACGCCATATGCAGGCTAAAAAGAAAAAAAGAAAACCCCAATTTACAAAAATTATTCAATATTGATGATAATAAAATAGATTAGGAAAACAAATATAAAGAAATTCAGCTATTTTCAGGCGGAAAAGCCGTGGTTTTGTATCAAACTACTTGCAACTCAGGCACATAGAAGCAAACACGTTACCACGCCAAGATTGATCTTGCTGGGAGAAGGGTCAGCAAGAAAGGCCTCCGTTACACCGTTGATGGGGTCTTTAGGAGCAGGGCCCACATGATCCCAGCAACCAACTATCCTTGGTGACGCTGTAGAAAAGCTCCATCTTCTTGCTGTTCTTGCTAGATATCTCCGGTACATGATGAATATTGATTCAATGCTTCACACTTCGCCACTGTAAAATTAAAGCTGCTTTCGCTCCATTTATAAAATCTCCTTTCGTTGCAAAATGTTTTTCCGTCATTAGTCATTTATGTTTCAGTGGGCTACTGCTGGTTTTGTGATTCCTGTTTCTTTGTCTGAGACAGAGAGGAAAGCAGTTTCTTTATTTTCCCTCCCGAAACTAACAGAAAGCTGGTCGCCCATAGATTCTGTTGTTCCGTACCAACTACGTGTCGTAACTTCTTGGGTCAAACAATTGACATGTGGGCTGTTATTGGGCGTATGGGTTGGGCTCGTTTGGATCAATTTGGACTCGGCTAGGCTACAACGCCCCCAACCAGCCAAGGCCCAGCTCGCAGATCTAAAAAATTCAAAACAATATATTTTAATTTTTTTAATTTTTATAAATATTACAAGAAAATAATAAAAAATTGGCCCCTAATGTAGCGTGAGCGAGATTTCAATCTAGATGTTTTTGTAACAACTAAGGATATTTTTGTAATTAAAACAATTAGTACCAACAAAATTTTTTGATATATTATTTAGCTGTAATATAGTATTTTCATTGTTTGATTTTTTTAAAATATAACTGTGATAAAATTAATGGCAGTGCTTATTATTATTAGTCCAATAAGGCTACATCATAATATTATAATTATAGCAATAATAAATTTTTTAACTTAAATTTGCTCTTATTTCTCAAATTAATTACAAAATAACTTTAATTAATTAACTTAAAGAAAAACTTTTTATGTAGATACAAGTGAGAAGAATACACACTTACAAATCACAAATCATGTTTACGACTCTTCCATGTATAGGAAGAGATGAAAGCCTCTTATTCAACAACACGTTGTATTGATTTTATACAATTTCACTCATTTTTTCAACGAACAAATTCATTAAATTTAAAAAAAAAAATCCGGAAACGAGAACGTCTTAATTTCTGTTCACCTTCCTGCAGTTCAAACGAATTTGGCCTTGCTTCCCAGTCAAAACTTTAATATTCCCCATTTTGATCATGGAGTTAGCAAAATCATTAGAGAAAGCCTTGAAGTTATAGCTGTAGGTCTTAACCAGGCCGTCGGTTGAGCCGCCGGAGAACAGCGCTTGATCTGATCGGAGAAGTCCTCTCCTCTTCAACAAGTTGGTGAAGTATTTAGTGTCGAAGACCACAGCTGTGGGGTCGAGCGGGGCAAGATTGCTGTCGCCGCCGGTGCGGGGGCAAGTCTTTCTGCGGGCATTTGCAAATACCGGGTCGATGTTTGTTGCGTTGTAAATGCGGTTTCTAAAGGTACGACATTGGGCAAACCCAATAGCGTGGCCGCCGGAGAGCGCCACTAGGTCTCTTTCGTTAAGGCCTTGCCTTTTGAAGTTCTGGATTAGTCCGGGAAGGTCGAGAAACGGCGATGGAATGTCTTGGTTCGCCAAGGTTCTGCTTGCCGTCGTGGAATCTCTTCTTCCGAGCGGCACCTTCCATGTCGGCCCTCCTAACTGCAAATATGCCACGCGCGATTAGTCATACTGTTCGTGTGAAATTATAAGTGGGCAAATAACATTTGGATCTCTATAGATTTAAATATTTATAAAGGAGGATATAGTTGGTTCAAATAGATCTTTTTTTAATTATTGATATTTTTTAGTCCATTAGAATTCAGATTAATAATACTAGAGTTAAAATGCCTGCTTTCAGTAGGAGAGGTATCTACACTTATAATTTTACCTAGAAGATAAATTATTACACCACAATTATTCTAGTGGATTCTCCATTTTTTTGATTCTATTAAAATGATAAAATTATATTTATAATACAATTATATTTTGAAGTAGTCCAGCTTTTTTTTTTAAAAAAAAAAAGGTAGGGACGTAATTATTATAATAGAAAAATTTATTATATGTTTGATAAAAGTTAAAATCTTTAGAGAACTATAAACACAAGTAATTAATTAATGCTCACCGCAACAACGGAATCGCGGGCTGCAACAGCCAAAATGTCTGCGCAAGAAACAACAGGTCGTCCGCAAATTTTGTCAACCTCTTTCTTAATCAAGTCGATGACTTCGAATCCTCTAGCGGAATTCTGATTGGCAATAGCATTCTTTTCACTATCAATGGTGGACGTAGGATCCAGAAGAATTGAAGCATCACAACCCTACTTACGCAGCATTACAACAAAGAACAGATACATGAGTTTCATATTGTTCAATATATATGCATATATATTATATGTAAGATTGCATGGGAGAACGAGTTAGGGTTTTACATACTTGAACGAAACAATCATGGAAATGAAGACGAAGCAAAGAAGCACCCATTCGGCCTTCTTTTCTTACAGCAGCCTCGACTGCTCGTTTAATTGTGGGCAAAGCTTTTGGGCAAAGTCTGTCATAGTAGTAAGGAGAAAGAGCTGAGAAAGCGGTGGTTGCAATACACAAAATGAGAATGACATGAAGCAGGAATTTGCTACGAGAAGCCATTGCTAGCTCGCTAGCTAATTAATAAGCTTAATTGGTTTGATGTATGGTGCAGGTATTTGTTTGTGCTATGGTGTGTTATTTATAGGGGAGGAAAGAAAGAATGTTAGTATGTCATATTCTTGGACCTGGCCAATTATAAGACTGCTTCTTAGAACCAACGTAATGTTACAGCTTGAAGAAGCAGTCCGTGGAAGTAACCGAGGGAGGCAACAAACTGTTGAAAATAAATTTTAAATTAATCAGTTGTTCTAGCTAGTATATCCGATGATGTAATGAGGCTGCCTATTTAATTTTGGAGAAAGTCTACATCCCAGCGTCTTCTTACACGTTTAATTTTAAATGCACATGCATGTACGCAGCAATAATATGTACCTAGCTATGTATATATATATATATATGTATATGTATATGTATAAATTCTATCATCAAACTGTTATTGTGTGTGTTATAATTCTACATGTATATAATACAATTTAAATCCTATCAACCTTTAACTATATAATTTTGTCAAATTTAAGAGAGAAAATGCATTTATTTATTTGTTTTTACATTGTTTTTCTATGTTATTATTAAAGGAATTATAACGCTTTCTTTTCGGCCTCAACAGAGTATTGTATTAATTTTTATATAATTTAAAAGCGTATTTGATATATATTAGTTTGAGTGAACAATATATTAACCCTTGTTTTCATCCGTGATGTGAGGCTGCTAAGAAAGAGATATAAAAAACCTAAAATATATAATAACATGATATAGCGAACCCAAAACGACTATAAGAATCAATATCACTACTACCTATTATATGTTATCCAAATTTTGATGTGGTCAATGTAACATTTTAATTATATTAAGAGCAAGTATCGAATATTAATTAATTATTCAGTAGTAGGTACAAAAAACTCAACGTTTTACCATGTGGAATAAGAAAACGTTGTTTGCTCAATCCATAAAAAATATAATCATAAACGAAAAGTCAAACTTATTATATAAAGCAAAAAAAAAAAAAAAATGGCGTGCTATCCTCATCACAACATTATTATTGATTTGTTCCAAATGGAAGAGAGTTACATAGAAGAAACAATGAACTTAGCCAAAAGCTAGCTAGCATTTAGGTTTGTTTTGAATTTTTTTAATTAAAATTTCACCTAACCCTTTTAATATTAATTTGAAGGGAAGGTTCTTGCTACGGAGAACGGGTAGAAATTAGGACTGTTGGAAGTAACTAATAAATTGTGAGAGCAATTATTGAGTAGTGAGTACGAAAGTGAACAAGTCTACTTGTATTCATGTGGTCTTCGTTGAATATTCTTTCTGTGGCATCCCTTCTATGACATTTTGTTGATTCACTCAAACTTTGGGATTAATCAATAATATATAATCAAATATATATACACACCTAATCTTTGTGTTGAGACATGACATTATTAAGTCTTTGATACAATTTTTACACGCATCTTATGGAGGAAATTAATTAACTCATGATAAGCACGATAGCTAGCTAGCTAGCTAGCTAGATGCTATAGCTTATTTGTTAATTTACTTATAACATAAATTTTAGGAGAAAGTCTTAAAAGATTATATGGAAAGCATGTATGCCTGCCTCATGCATGCATGTTGCTATGGAAACGCACAATAAAATTATGTTATTATATATATATATATATATATATATATATACACTTTAAACTAAATTAATTGTAATAGTAATTAAAATGATGAGAAAAAAAGTTAAATATGTGATATCATGATTTTATTGATTGGGCTTTAATAATTCATAATAAATTTATTTACAACAATATCAATTAAACAAAAAAATTTGATCATAAACACATTAAATTCTTGTTTTTTTTATATAATGAAAACTAAAAAAGAGAAAAAAATCAACTAAAAAAAAAACCTCATTAAGTGAAATGATAACAAGATAGTCTTCATAAATTTGAACCTCTAACCAATTGTGAGCAGAAAATTCGAATGTCATATTTCTCGGAATATTGCAAACTAAGTCTAGCTTTGAAAAACGTAATACTTTTATATCTTATTCCTAAATATTGCAAATTAAAATTAGCTACAACAAACCTAATATATATATATATATATATATATATATATATATATATATATATATATTGTCATCATAACATGTTTTTATGAATGTATGCTGTCTTTTGGTGATTCCTAAAAGTCAGACACAGAAATAGAAGCAATAACATATATCATTTAGCCGCCAACGCTTTAGGCTTGTGGTCAAATAATCCCCTTCAGTCACGTTTAGGATAATTTTCTCTTTATTCGGGGATTGACTTCTCCCAAATAAAGGATGGATCTCTGCCAACTATGTGAGTAAATTTTAGAAATAACGCTATTAAAGTTATTATATAAATTTTAATAAAATTCTAACCATATAATGTATTAACATAATATACATTTGTCGTTTACAGATGTATTGATGAAAAAATAATTAATATTATCATGCTGTTCATTATATGATTATTTTAAAGAAGCATCTTGATATATATGACTTTGCATAAATTAATTAATTTAGTTTCAAATTCGTTAACGATAATGTTTCCCAAATATTATTGTATTCTATATTTAATACGAGTGTGCTTGTCTTGAACAAGCATACTTCCTTTCTTTAAGGAATTAAAAATTCTCATAAACTAATTAATTTCATCATAATTAACAATAAAATAAAATAAAAAATTGTACCTTCATGCATGCACCATCCCGCTTACAGATAATGTTCACACTTCTCTCTCTCTCTCTCTCTCTCTCTGAGGACTAATTTGCAGAACAATCTTTGGGCCAAGAATTACCAAAGGCCCAAATGCTTTTCGGCCCAAAATTCAAGCTATTCTTAAAAAAGGGGTCTATTGAGCTCGTCCATTGAAAATATAATCTAATAAAATGATAATTGCCAATACTTAATTGTTATTCCTACTTTATAAAGTTTGATTGACCTTGCCAGTTATTATCATCATATAAACCTGTTAATAATATTTGATTTTAATTTCATTTATTTATTTTTTCTAATTATTTGGCTAATAGTCTATCTTATCAACAAGTGCAACACAAGTGTAAAAGGAACACCACATTAGTTTCAGAATTAAATAGTTCATAAGATTTAACAAAGATTTTGTAAGCTTCTTGCATTAAAACTGAAAGTACCAAGAGTAAATAAAGTACATTTAACAAATTCCTTATTCTCAAACACAAAAAACCCAGTTGTGACAACAAGAATAAAGTCAAGCTTCCTACACTCAGTTAACCCTCCTGCAGTTTGTTCTAATCTGACCATTCGAGCCAGTGAGTGGGCTAAGATTTCCCATTTTCACCATTCCATTTGCAAAATCTGCCCGGAAGGATTGCAAGTTAGAGCTATAAGCATTAACTTGCGCGTCAGTTGAGCCACCACTAAAAAGCTGCTGGTCCGAATGCAACAGTCCCTTTTGGCTTAACAAATTCTTGAAGTAAGCATTGTCAAAGGACGTTGGGCTTGTAACATCGAGAGGAGAAAGATTGTTGTCGCTTCCAGTGCTTGGACATCTTGCTTTCAGTGATGTTGCAAACGAGGAATCAATGTTGGTTTCATTGTAAATCCTGCTGCGGAAAATTGTGCATCTAGCTTGGCCAATTGTGTGAGATCCTGAAAGAGCCACCATTTCTTTGGCCGTGAATCCTTTGTTTGAGAAAGCAGAGATTAAGCCGCTAAGGTTCAAAGTCGGGGCTGGGATGTTTGTGTTAGCAGTACTTAGACTTGCTGTGGTTGAATCTCTTCTGCCCAATTGAACCGTCCAGCTTGGTCCACCCAACTGAAACAAACCAAATATTTTTCAAAATGATGATATAAATAATGCAAATCAGCGCTGAGTTGTACTTTTTAAAATGCAATTTCTACATGGATTATGAGAAGTTAGGGTCTATTTCTTACAGCAACAACGGAGTCTCGAGCAGCAACAGCTAAGATGTCAGCGCAAGAAACAATGCCAGGGCAAGAATTCTCCAACTGAGATTTAATGCTGTCAATGACTTCAAATCCCCTTACTGAATTGCTATTGGGACGTGCGGTTTTCTCTCCTGTGAAATTTGCTGTATCGTCCAGTAATATTGATGCATCACATCCCTGCAAAAGCAAGAGATATGACCTCGAATTAAGCTCGTTACTTACTTTTCGGAGAACTAGTTCTCTCTCTCTCTCTTATTTCTGTGCACAAAAGTCGTAATCGCGTGCATGCATGTTCTTGTGTTTCCATGCGTATATATATATTATATTTATACGTATATGTATATAATATAGTAGAACTATATCATGCGATCATAGAGTTTTAAGGCCACATGTTCATATTTCATTAAAGGAAAAAATTGGTAAAAAACCGTAAACAATACTAATACATTGATGATTCATTTTCATTTAAGAAAAATTTGAATTATATAAGCAATATTAGGTCTCATATATAATTCTGTTATAGACGTACGTAAATCGTCAACACCATATATATAAAAAAGAAACCAATTAGGCAATAACCAAATTAGTTAAATTATAGGATGAATAGGACAGATTCTTTAAAAGTAAATGCTATTGTCGACTGCATGATCGATGTCTTCGAGTCAAAAAGGTATGATTTACTTTAATTGTGGGTCTGGTTGCTTTCTGAACTCTTAAGTTAACCTGACAAAGAAATTGTTTTAGGAAAGTAAAAAAAACAAAAATTATGAAACTGATTTCTCAAAATAAGATTCTTCAATTCTTTTGCTTACAAAAACCACGCCAAATGAATAAAAACGTGAAGTTTGAAAAATTTTCTAAGGTTGGTCGCCTATGGTTTCATTAAATAAATACACATGAATGAATATGACATTAGATTAAAAAACACGATAAACAATTCAAACCCTATTTAAGAAAGAAGAATAAAAAAGAACATGAGAGAGGATCGAAAATGCAGTATATGTATGTATATGTAGTGAGAAATGACTTGCATTAACAAAGCAGTCATGGAAATGGAGACGGAGCAAGGATGCTCCCATGCGAGCCTCTTTCGACACAGCAGAGTTCACTGCAGATTTGATGGAGGAAAGGGCTGAAGGGCACGATGTTGCATAGAAATTAGAGGATAGCTGAGCAGATGTTCTGCCAATAAGGAACAAGAACAATATGATAAAGAGTCTAAACTTTGGGGGAATTGATGAGAAGGAAAGTTTAAGAGCCATAGCTGTGTACTGGAGGAAGAGGAGGAGAAAGCAAAAGCAGTGAAGCTTTTGATGAGTGCTGGCTTGGCTTAGATTCTGTATATGGGGTATTTATATACAGATTTACGTGGACTATGTGAATTTTATTTTATTGTCTGCAGTCAATGTTACAGAAAATGGTTAATAATAATTAAAAACAATAAGAATATGATTATTAACTGTATGGTGAGGGGCGGAGCTCCCTGAAGGCCTGAGGGCTCTGACCCCCAAATTTCACAAAAAAAATTATAATTTTTTATTATTATATTTATATTTTAAATTTATTTCTTAAATTTATATGTATTTTAATTGTTATATTTTAAAAAATTATCAATTTATCTATTACTTTTATAATATTATCTGATTAATTTTACTTTTAATTATTTTGACTCCTCTAATTATTTAATTCTAACATTTGATTAAAAAAGTGTGAAGTGGGACTATTAATTCTATTAAATCATTATGAAACAATAATATGTTAGATGTAATAAAAAAATTTCACTCGAATTGTTTGTAATTAATTTTTATATATGTCACAAATTTTATTAAATAAATGGACCTCAAGGTAGTGGATTGGTTCCATTTACAAGATTTTTTTTCCACATTATAATATTTTTACGGTCAATTAAAATTATTCCCCTAAAAAAATTTCTCTTATACGTGAGGAAATACATAATCGCAATTGAAAAAAAGGGAGGCTTATTGAGGCAATCGATGACTTTTTCGGTGTATAATTTGGATGCTAGCTGTAAGTCGATAGATAGACGGGAAATCGCAATTGAAGAAAATGGAGGCTTATTGAGGCAATCGATGACTTTTTCGGTGTATAATTTGGATGCTAGCTGTAAGTCGATAGATAGACGGGAAATACAATACAAGTTTCACCAAGAACAATGTATTGTAGTGAAGTGTACTAATACTATATATAATTCATTTGGGTTTCATATAAACTAAGAATGAATGAATGAATGAATGAAGAAATAGAGAAGTAAAACCTCTTACAGTGACTATTGTTCCAAAATGTATATCCACATATGCCGAATAGTCATTCTTGCAAAGGGAAAAAGATATTGGACTGTTGATTGATTCTTAAAAAGTAGAAAACAAGAGCAAAAGAAATAATTAAGAAAGCATGATTGAAAGCGCGTAGGCGCTTTTGGCCGACAGGGCCCAGGGGCTAATACAAATCCAAATCCAAGTCTTTCTTTCTTTCTTTTTTTTGGTTTTTATTTTCTTTAGTTTCTTTCTTCTGTTCAAAGACGTGTGCGTCGGGCATTGATATTAGAAACTGCTTCTGTTTCTTCCATGGAAATTTCCTCCATACATGGCAGAAGTGTGTGAACTGATTAAGTTAATTGTAATGAAAATGAAGCAAACGTTATATATATATATATATATATATGAAAAGATATACGGACGATGTGTATATAACATTTTATAGCTTTAAAATTCTGGAATTTGAGACAAATTAAGTTAAGGAAGATGACAATCATTTCGCAGTAAAATGCAAGCAATCTTATCCACCTTTTCAAATTTTCTTTTTTCCCCCCACTAATTACATATAGTATGAACTTTGATGTGGGCATAGAATCTGGTTGCATCTATCTCCCAATAACTTAAACTTTTAAAAGATTTTGTATCTTGTGTCATCAATAGTAGCTTATGGTTAAAGTTAATTACGTTTTAACTTTTAATTAATAGTTTACTTTTTTCTTAAGAAAAAAAGTTATATTGGAAGCAAATTCATATTAATTGATCGCTAAGTTGAGGCGGCAGGTGATCAACATCGAACATTTTTTTTTAATTTTTTTTGGTAGTCATAGTGCCCTTAACCCTTTTCAATTAATAATAAAGATATAGAAAGGTCAGAGTATGGTTGGTAATGTTTTTTTAATATCATTTTCAAATAATTATAAAAATGATATTTGGAAATAGTATAAAAAATGTGTTTGGCAGTACCTTTAATTAAAAATAAAAAAATAATGAAAGGTATTTACTATTATTTTAAAAAATGAGTAGAGTAGTTAGTTTGGTTAAAATTTCAAAAAATTTTAAAAAATAATTTTTTCAAAAAATGCGGCAAAATAAAAAAATAAAAAGAAATCGACCACGCAACCTCATGGAAAGCATAAATTAATAATTACATGCAAGGCTGCAACAACTACAACAATTGAAAGCCGAAGCATGCGCACAACCAAAATATAAAATACTACAATGAGATTATAATAGGTTATATGTATGCTGATCTCTTTCTTTCTCATAATCCCATTCCAGGGGTTGACTCTGTATTTTGTATTCTTTGAGTAAATTTGGGCGGCTCTCAAGAAACTACTACTTTTTTTATTTATTTATTATCTAGATCATATGTTGCGAGTCCTAAAATGTTTGGCCATTTTTATTACTTCCTTTTAGCATAAAAGGAATCTCATGTGAAGGGAATTTCTGTGGAGATCGAATTGATCTGTTTGGTCAATCGGAAAAGTCTAATTTAATTAACTTCTAGCTTAGAAGTTCTAAGCCACCGAATATATTTACCGAATCTGTGAAGTCGAATTGCAAATACTGACTTTATCATCAGCCCATATGCATATATTACAATTTAATTAGTGGTTGAAAAAATATTTCAATTTATAATTTAAATCCGATTTTGTGTGTTATTTTATCTCATTTCAGTGAAACAAATGCCTTTATAAAGTCAACTGGGAGCATTTGTTAAGGACATATATGTATTAATACTTGCGAAGCCTAGACCAATGTAATAATTAATTTTTGCTGATATATTAATTCTTATCACATTGAGAAGCAATTGACATTTGACTAGAATGCCGATGTAATTCCAGTAGGTTTGGATTAATCATTACTCATGAGAGCGCTAAAATTTCTAAGTTTTCTATCATTCAGTACATACTAGAATGCCGATCCTTCCTTCGAATTCAAATATCGAATCATTAGCGAAGTTAATTAATATTTCTCAACTAAATTCATAATTCTGTAATTATTAAATTATATAATACTTTTTGAATTTACATTTAACTTAGAGTACTGCTATTAAGACAAGCTCATCTCTACAAATAGATAAGATACATAGTGCTACGTGATTATCACATTTCTTAAATTTTTTAAAAATAAAAATATCATTTATATAGTAATAATATAATTTTTAACATTATTACTCAGATAAATTATAAAGATTCTACAAATTAAAAAAAAGAATTTATATATATTTTTAACATTATATATATAGTTATCTCGTCAAAAATCATGATCTAGAGTTGTTGGTGAGAGAGCAAATGATCTAGAGACAATATTAAAGTGAAAATAAGTGACGAACTGATGTACCGAATAATAATGATAACAGCTGGTTTATTATCATAACAATATTAATTATAAACAAGATCACTGAATGTCGTTTTCGTGTAGCGTATTCTTCGCTTCTTCGTCTCTAGATATTTAGTTACAATTAATAACGTAAGCGTAAATATGTGACATTTGTTTACGAAAAATCAATTGGGAAAGAAAATAATTATTAAAAAGATGTGGATATATAGTACCCCACACGCTTGCTTGATCAGCAAGATGACGATTGTGGTGTGTGTATTTGTAGAAAGTTTATCGGATTATTTCTCGACAAGACAAAAAGTTACTGATATCTAATCGTTAAAGATATTGTCAATAATCCTGATTCTTCTTTTGATATATATATATATATATATATATATATATATATAGTCATAATGTGTTTCACTTCATACATGCATTCCATTGCATAGTTATTGTAAGGGAAATAATTAACTGCATAGATTCGTGATCATATAGATATTGACATATTACATGCATGTACATATAATATATACATGTATCCACATCGGAAAATTATGAACCAAATTTAATTATAGACATAAAGAAGCTCTCTTGCTTTAGAGTTGACGAGGAATTCATTTTATTTATGGCAGGGAAGTCAAATTAAAAAAATATATGAATTGAAATTCTAATAATAGAGATTGAAAATGGACGAGAAGGTGCAACTTCTTTGAGGAAAAAGTTGGCAAAAAGACAGAGCAGGGCCAAAATAATTCTGGTGGTCTATTTTTCTTGACATTGTTTGTGTGAACCAATTTTATTCCACGTTGACAATAGCTCTTCCAATTTGATTGATTACCCACGCCATACTAAATTAATAAACATATTTATGAAATGAATGAACGTCTTAAGCTAATAATCTTTGTAATTTTATAAATTTTCAAAGCCACATTATTTAATGGATGTGGCCCAAACTCAGTTAACAGACATCTATAAATAAATAATATAACATTCCTTTTTGGGCCACTGGTAATATATATCAACTAGAGATTATTCCTTAATTAATTATTCTCAACCACAGAAATTACAGTAATGAGCGTGGGCTAAACTCAATTAACTTTCCAACAGTTTGTTGTAAATTTTAAGCGCCAGTTTAATTTGTGCTTGGAAAATTATTTTAAATAATTTAGATACAATTCAAAAATATGAGTTGTAAAAATATGTTTGATATAAAATTTAAAAATAAATTTTAAATATTAAAAAATTTGAAAATATTTTTGATATAATATATTAAAATAATAAAAATAATTTTTAAAAATAGATTTATTTTAAAATTTTAAGAATTACAATATGTAATGGACAGACACCTATTTCTTTTATGTTGATAATGTCATTTATATAAAAATAAAAATTTAACCTTAATATCTCTAAATTGGAGAAAATTAGGTTAGATTATTATGTCATACAACCAACAGTCATATATTGATTAAAATTTTCAAAGACGTATCTCATAATTATTTTAAGAACTTACAAAAATAAAAATATATTTTTTAATGTAAAAGTTAATATATAACAAAATATTAATTAAAATATATCAATAAATAAATAAATATATATATATATAATTGAAAAAATTGAAAAATATAAATTTAATTATTTTTTAGATATGATATAAAGAATTTATAAAATAGTTAATTTTTAAAATTTAAATCTTATAAAAAATATAAGTAAAAAGAGAAACTGTATCCAAATTTGATTTTGATACAGTAAAAGAAAAATAGAAAAAAAATGACTTTTTATTATTTTTTCATTACACTAAATTTTAGAATTTTATCCAAAAATTATACTTTTAGGATTAAATTCAAATAATTTTAATCAAACATATATTTTAAGAATTTGTTGTACTTTTTATTTTTGAAAACACAAAATTATCCAAATACTATATGAAAGGGTTCCTAATTTTCTCATTTTCTCCGTTGCATTTGCAAAATATAATCTATCGTGAAAGCTTCCAAATTAGTCATGAAACATTGTTGATGTATATTGGTATCCCAAACATTTAATTTAGATATGACATATTCGTGACTTACATGAGTGGCATTGGCTTTATTTGCACCGTTATGGGCTCGTTACATTTGCCCTTGCATCTTTCTTTTCCTTTCCATTTTATTTTTTTTCATTTGGTTGGTTTTAGTTATAATATTTACTTGTTATTTCAAAGCTTAGAAAAGAACCCATTTTGAATTTAAGTGCTATGGTTTTCGTCTGTAATTATAATAAAAAAAAGTAAAGAAAGATATACATTTTTTTTTAAAAAAGAAAAGAAAAGAAGATACTATTGATTAACAAGTTGATGGCGATATTACAGAGTGGTGTACAAGTAAATGTTTGTGTAACTGGCACTAATAAACGAAAGAGATTACTTTGGGTAATTGTCAAATTTACGTTGATACCACCAATGTGTTTCTGCTGGTGCAAGTACCAGATTTGCAAATTCAAGAACTTCAAATCTTGGAAGAATAATGTTCACGGTTAATAATAGAAGCATTTTTGCAAGGGTTTAGAATACCGTGCCACGAATGCAAAAGGCAACCATATGTTGAGTATCTGCACCTCCTCTATCAATACCAACAAACCAGCATAGATAATCTTAATCATTTATAGACAACAATTTAGACCATGGAATTGCGAGCCTTAGCATCACAATAAGACTGTTTTTATGAGCGTGTGGGTGGTTTGTGTGAGAGATATATGTAATAATCCGAGACATTTTGAAGTACATAAGAGCTTCTAAAGCAAATGATAGAAAATAATAATTAAATCAACAACAGAATGACAGAATTTGTCGAATATTGTAGTAGGAAAACTACTCACAACAAAGCCAGTAAGATCGCCAGACCCTAAGTCTGTAAGGCATACATAAATACATAAATTGTCTCTGTAAGGCATTCCAAGACTTGAATTTCCGTCAGCAAAAGCAAAAAAGACAACGCCAGACCCTAAGTCTATGCTCCAGTGGAGTTAAACCAAACTTGTGAAGTGAAAAGATAGGTGAACTCCGGTTAAGTGGCTTGTAAGAGTAGAATAAAGAGGCGGTTCAGAAACTGATGGCGCCATTTTACATGCATATATCCATGTTGTAGAGAACAAGAGCATTGTCCAAACCACAGCAACCGCATAGAAATGGCAAAAGAATATCTGAGGAACAGTGAATTTCTTAAATCCAATAATGAAGTATATTAGTCAAATCTGATATTATCAGTAAGTAAACGTAATAATAACCATTGATAATGAAATGTGAAGTGCAAAGAGGATGATTTTCAATTAAGTTAGAGAAATGTCATGTTCTTTGCTTTCCCTGAAATTTCAAACTCCGCAAAAAATAAACAGATACTCAACCAGAAAATAAAAATAGATAAATAAATAAATTGGCGACACTTACATAAGAGGATGGTCTCAGGATCTTCCCTCTCTTAGCATACCCCCAATAGGCTCCATGAAACGAATTTTGCCGAGAACTTGGTAAAGATGCAATGAGCCGCTCTCAACAACCCCATAAGCCAAGCTTCCATTTTGACGCTAACCCAAATCAAAACAAAGCCCAAGAACTCTCTCTCTCTTTCTCTTTTTTTAAATAATAATTTAAGATCTTTTTTCAAAGGTGATATCCCGGCCATTCAGCTTTTGGGGTTTCCCTACGTATTAAAGTTTAGAATGTGGAATAGATTTCTCTCCAATTAGTTGCGCTATTAAGCTTTAAATAAAACTGAAGAGAAATAAGTCATGAATAATTACTATTATAAGGATAGAGCATAAACTATCAAAAAAAAAAAAGTTCATATGGATTTAAGTGATATTGAATTTAAGAAGTCTTTCCGATCAAGCTGTGGATGATATACTAGACATGAGGTGCAGGAATTTTCATCTTCGATTTGAAGTCTGTCTTACCAACTTTGGATTCGCTACAGTTTGCGGCATTGAAACGTGTGCGAGCCAACGAAATTAAAAATCCGCAAAATACCTTTCACGGTAATTAATGGAAATATCAAAACATTACGAGTTATTGACAAGCTATAATATAATTAATAATTCAAAATATGGGACAATAGCATTATGCTCCTCAATATTTTGAAAAGTAACACATTAGGAGATGGTTTTCTCATTTGTAACAACTTAGTCCTTACCTTAGCCTTTAATTTTTTACATTAATACTACAGAGGATTTTATAAAATTTACCTAAAGGCCGTCTAAGCCTAAGGTATTGATCTGAAAAATCATTAAGTGTATCTGTTTTTATTATAACTTTAGATTACTTGCAATAAATAAGTTCACTAGAACTCAAGTAAAAAAATTCTCAATGTTACCCGTAGAAGTATTCTAATCTTCACTCTCATGGTACTGGCTTTAAATGCATCATGGCCAAGGCCTCATCAAATTTGACATTTTTTCTGGGTAGGTTTTAATTTTAATTTTACTTATTATTCTGCAGCTGAGAGCCCATTACTCTGAGGTGCAACCAGCTGCAACAAATTCAACATCTCCTGGCAGGAATAGAAATCCTGTAAACTGAGGCTAACAATAACGACTAACCAGTTGGACTGTCGAGCAGCCGTAACAAAATTAAAAAGAAGAAAGAAGAAGCTGATATCTTAAGTTCATTTGTAATTTTATTGATTAACAAGCTGATGGCGATCATCTCACATTGGGGTGCCCGGCACTGATAAACAAATGGAAAAATAGCAAATCGTTTACTTGGGTAATTGTTGAATTTGCGCAGAACGGTCTCCGGATTTTGAAGGCAAACATATGATATTTTGCACAGAAGATGAAACAATATTTGGATACTAAAAATAACCAACCCAAATAAACAAGAAACATCAACACATACTCTGAACAAATCCAGATATAAAAACTATAAATCATACTTGACACCTGTATCACCAAATATTCTAATAGCCATTCCCGTAGAGAGCCCAGCAAGACCAGATGATAGATGAGCATAGCTGTCAAAAAGCTAATATGATTTGGCCTTAGGATTAATTCCAGTACCGAAAATAACAGCAATAATCAACCTATAAATACCCAAAACGCCAGTCATAACAAGTGGCACAAACTACTACATCACCAGCTCAGGCCTCATAACACCCATTGATGCAACACCAACGCCAGTCTTGGCTGCTCCATATGCAGCTCAGCTCCCATATATGGGAAACCAGTACACTCTATGGCTTAACACCCAGAAGAAGAAACCCAAGACTTTTTAGCTATGAATAACATTTTTTTTTAAATGTTCTATAATCACTGGGACTCACATAAAGAATTCAACTTACCTCAGCATCGTATTCAACGTGTATTCATTTTCCTCACACATTAAACATTAAATATTTAGAGGGTGCTACAGCACACAAGTTTCCTGGAGACAAACATATGTTTAATACTATAACCGCACAAACATACCCTTGCCTGTAAATCTCTAAGAGTTGAGTTTGAGTTTGTGTCTGCATCAGAGGATCAACTTTTAAATTCTTGTTCACAGATTATAGTAAATATCTCATAATCATAATCTTCTTTATTTCTGTGCAGTCCTAAAACCCGATGATTTAAGGATACATTAACATATACAAACAATCTAATTCAAAAATCTTAGTAAATCTACAGTAAGAACACTGAACTATTCCTTCATCAAAAGCCGTCTCATACATCTGCCATTTTGATTTTACCAGTTTCAGGAGATCCAGAAGAACGAAATCATAAAACAAAATCACATCAGAATATGCACCAAATCGAATAATAATAACAGAAGTATTTATAACCAAGAAAAAAATTATCTAAACCATAAGCAAATCTCAATAAAATTCGCTGACATTTAAACTAAATTAAATTTATATCTTGACTTCAAAGTTATGTTTCATCTAGCTTGCTACTGAAAAGTCCCAAATCAAATTATAATTAAGATAAATAATAATTTTTTGAAATAAGATCCATTAAGCATAGTAAGTTCCATTTAACTGCCAATAGAAACTTTAATCAATGAATGAAGAATGATATCTTCATTTTCCTTACATGATTATACTTGAATTATCTATTATTAAGTAACATATTTATTGTTATTTAGTCATTTTTAAGTAGTTATTTTATTTTTTAACATTTAAGTTTTATTTTACACGTGTCGACTTGATTTAACATAAAAACATAAAAATGGAGTATAAAAGTACATTCTCTAATCATTCATAGAAATCACAAAGTTTTATTTTTGGGGACTAAAATGCAAGCAAAAGAGGACTAAAATGAAACAATATTAAACTAAAGATCTAAATTCACAATAATCATAGGTAAGGAAGGCCAATTGAAATTTGCCATGTGATTGCCTTTGCTGGTAGAATCAATGGGGCGGCTGCGCCAAACCATTGCGCATCTGTGCCATGCATTCTGCCTCTAAGCAGAAAGAGTGCCGCAACCTCGCCACCAAGGAGTGCGGCTGCGCCATTTGCATCTTAAGTCAATGTTTTTATTTTTATTTTAATCTGTTTTGGGCCCTTAAATCAAAATAGATGGCTAGATTTAGTCTTTCTTAAGATTTTCATGTTTTTCAATGAAGCCACCATAGCTACTTGGGGAGAATGGAGCTTTAGAGAGAGAAAAAGGGAAATAAGGTTGCTAGAGAGATGGGGGAGAGGGAGGAAAATCAACAAGAAGAAAGAGATTTCATTAAAAGATTAGAGGATTCTCATATAACCTTGTGGATTCAAACTCTCATAATCTAGTTTTTCTTTCTTTCCTTTATAATTTTATCTTGAATTGAATAATTTGTGTTGACTAAGATTATATATTTGATTGTTGATAAGTGCGTAAAAAAGGAGCTCATCATGCACTCTTAGATTTAATTTATTTGCTTAATTCTCAAGTTTTATTTGATGTGTTTTGGTTGTATTGTATAAAAATTAGAGAAATTAGTCATTCAAAGTGAATTTGATTTGAAAAGAATCAATTCGGCACAAAAAAGATGATGTCTAAGGACCAAGTTGCAAAAGGTTTAAGGGCCAAAATGCAAAACATTCAGAGAATAAAGTGCAATGGAATGAGGACTCAGCATGGAGCGGCTGCACCAAGGTATAATGCACCAACGCCATACGTTTTGCCCATGGGCAAAATGGATGGCGCAGCCACGCCACTCGCACTGTTTCCCTACGCCCTCTTACCTACTGGACGTGATTTGGATGTTTTTGAGGCCTAATATGAGCCATAGGATCACAATTTGATAACTTAATTTGGCTAAAACTTAAGGTTACTTATTAAGTAGAGGAGAAAGAAGAGAGCTACCTTTGGAGAGGGTTTACCTTAGAAGGGAAAAAAAAAAAGAGAAAAAACTTAGAGAAAGAGAGTAGGATTTGGAAGAATCTTGGAGGATTAAGTTCTAATTTAGGAAAATTAAAGCTCTCCTAATCTAATTTTATCTCTTTTTTTTGTCTTTGAACCTTTGTCTTGAATTGAATAATTGTGAAAATATTATTTTTATATTGTTAATTGTTAAATTCTTGATTGTGAGTTTTGAACTCTATCTAATTTATAGCTAAACTTATTTTTTAGGGCAATAATTTAATCTATTTGAAGTATCCAATTTTTGAAATTGTTATTCGTTTGATTTGACATTTAACGTTAAGTGTTCATTATGATGATTAATGCTTTTGAATATCCGGTCAGTATTTGAATGATTTATGAATTAATATGAATTAAGATGTGATTATTATATCTAAACTAAGTGATGAATATCGTAAATTGCATGTTAGACAGAGATGTACTAATATGGTTTATGAAGTTTAATTAAAAATTATCACTAAACGTAATGCACTCTCATTTAATTTAATTCACATAGAGATATAGTGAGTTATTTAAGTGCGAAGCAAATTCGGTTAATCTCGAGATAGACTGTCGAATAAATTAGGATAATTAACTAGCAACACGAGTATTAAATTAGAATAAAATTGATTAGAGAATTGGATGTGAACAAATACGATGAAATTATTAATCCTAAATCTTTCCATTAGTTGTATTTTTAATTAATTTGTTTAGTAGTTCAATTTAGTTTATTTTTAATTTTTTCAAATACATTAATTCGATTTCTTTAGATAAATTCATTACTTAATTATTTTCAGTAACTAACGGATTAACTTTCCTCGTGAGATCGACAATCTCTCTTCACTGTATTACTTGCTTGTGACACGTGCACTTGCATTCATAATTTACGCAACAATTATTGAATTTTTTATGATTAATCTTGAACTCTATTGTATGTGTAGTTAGATTTCTTTTCTAGGGTAATGATTTAATCTATTGGAAGTATCCTACTTTTTGATATTATGTTATTTATGATTTAATACATAATTTTAAGTATTTATCATGAGTTTAATACTTTTAAATATCTGACTAATATTTAAATAAATTATAGATTGATATAAACTGAGAGGTAATTATCATCTTTAGACAATGTGATGTCATAAATTACATGTTAAACAAAGATATCTAATATGGTTTATGTGATTTAATTTAAAATTATCATGAATTGTAATGCGCTATCACTTAATTAAATCTATATAGAGATATAATAAATTTTTAGGTGTTGAGTAGTTTCAATTGATTTCAAGAGATATTGTTGAATAAGAGAGTAAAATTTATTGACAAAATTAGTATTAAATCATAACAATGTCAATTGAAAAATTGAATGCGACTAATTAAGATAGAATCATTCGCTCTAAATTTTTTATTAATTAAATTTTTTAATTAATTTAAGTCGTTAGTTTTTTGTTTATTTTAATTTTCTATTTAAATTAATAATTGACTCTTCAGACAAATTTAAAATTAATTATCTTTAATACTTAATCACTTACATTATTCGTGGGATTGATATCTTTTTATTATTATATTATTTATTATAATCTCGTGTATTTACGAATATTGTGCACACAGGATATGAATCACACAACAAAGAGTAAATACCTCGTGATTTAATTTTGATTAATTGTAAATACAACACTCTAAATTAAAAATTAAAAATTAAAAGGAAAAGAATAAACAGAGTCAGGATTTGCTTACAGGAGAAAACGAGAGCGGCAGCAGCGCCAAGGAAGCCGAAGAATGGTTTTTGTTGTTTTCGCGCTAAGAAAAGAGGGTTGTGACAAACAAAATCAGCCGGCTAATTTTAATATTTTGTAGTGCCGCCCGGATTCAGATTAACCCGGATCCGAACTATTAATTTTGGCTTTTCGGGTTGCAATTTTGGTCTGAACTTGAATTTTTTTGCCAGTAAAACCCAATTTCATTTACTCGCGAAAATAAAAGATGAACAATATAGTATGTAAAATGATAATTTCTACCCACGTGATCTAGGTTTTCCACCACGTGCGTGGACTGTTTCCCCTCTAATTTGACGACAAAAATTATAACATATATACGTAAATATTAAAATTTTAACTGTTATATTAGCAATTATAAATGTATTTGTAATTGAAAAAGAAATAAGTATAAGACACTAATATTTATATACATAAATATATGAATTAATAGATAATTTAATCAAAGTATAATAAAAAGTAAAAAATATATATGATCTATTAGATAGATAAATTTCAGTAATCTTAAAAACACCTTAATTTGTTAATTATAAAGATATGTTTGAATGAAAAGAGAGTAATATGGTACATTTATCTAACTCAAACACAGTAACTAATATAATAGCAAAGACTTATATATAATAGTAATTGTATGAATTTTTATCTAAATAGATATTATTAGTAAAATGGTGGCTATTTATAATTTATTAGTTCAAATAAGTTAAATCTTAAAGGTTAAATATTTTTTACCTACTCAAAAAAAATATTTTTTTATCAAAAATTTTAATAAAAATAATTTAAAAAATAAATTTTAAGTCAAATTAACGACAGGATGGAAAGAGTATTTTTAACACTATAGAAAAGATTGTGGTATTTTAAATTATAATTATCATCGAGAATTTCATGCACGTACGTATGAATATACGTGAATGCAGAGCATACAAGAATTTTATAAAGCAAACTATATATACTTTCATTAACAAATTGCAGTTTAATTACTTCAGATTTAATAGCGGAAAGTGCTGAAGGGCACGTTGTTGCATAGAAATCAGACAATAATTGAGTAGATGTTTTGCTAATTAAGAAGGAGCAAGAATAACATTATTAAGAATCTAAACTTCTCCGAGTATTAATGGGAAGGAATGCTTAAGGTAACTTTTTTTTTTTGTCTGAATTTTGATCATGACTTGAAATTTGAATTTAATTAAAATATGAATTTAAATGATATATTTATTTTTTATATTTTAAAACATTTAAAAATAAGTATTAAGTTGTTAATTTTGATAAAATAAAAAGTCTGAAAATTAATACTTTGACATATATATCACTTTAAATAATGTATTTATATTTATAATAATTTTAATTATATTAACACAATAATCGATAAAAAAATTAATAAATTATATTAGTAAGTATATTATTTATTTATTTGGTATATGATATGTTTAAAAAAAATAATAATAATTTCTAATCAATGATATAAAGATCAATAAAAATTAAATAAAAATAATAAGTCATATTATAATATAACTGTAACTTATGTAAATACAAAAATTTATTATAAGAATTAAAGTAAAAAATAAGTAAGATTGAGAAGACAAGTAGAATGGATCCACAATAGAGAAGAGATAGTTAAAAATAGTTAACTATGATTTTAATTTTGTTAGTAAATAAATTAATAAAATAAAAATATTTTTAAAAATAAAAATATTAAATTATTCAGACATTTATTCATTCAGATTTAAATCAAAACTTTTAATTTAATTATATTCAGATATTTTTAACAAATATTATATATAAATTAAAAAAAATAACTCTTAAACATCTGAATAATTATATTTAGACTTTAGATAAAAAAAATAAACAACTCTTAAATAAGAAGATAAAGAAGGAAAAGAAGAGTAAAAGTAATGAAGTTTTGGTTCAACGCTGGATTAATTAATTAGTATATATAACGATATATATTGATTATTTATTTTGGGAGATATTTGGTTCTTTCGGTTATTGTAGATTCCGAATTAGTATTAATTAAATACAAGTTTCAACAAAATTAGTACGATTAAATGCCACTATTAATACAACTGAATTAAAAAATGAGAGTAAAATGAGAAGGTATTGTCAACTTGTTTACGTGTCTTGGTCTTTTTGTTAAATTTTTATGCAAAGGTACAAAATTTTAGAAAAATTTAAGAAAAGAATTGAATAGGGCCAAATATTATTTTGATGCTTGATTTCAATTATTTTAATTTTTATGCAAAACTAGCTGAGTTCTAAAAAAATAACTCGGTAAAAGGAAAAAAAAGAGTCGAAAATTAGTTTTGTGAATATATATATATGTTGACAATAACACTTCCTGCTTGTTAATTAATTGATTGATTAGCTAAGTAAGTCACCATTTAACATTTAAATGAAAGTCTTTAATTTTTGTGAGTTAATAGTATACAATTACCGCTATTTTAAAAGGTATATTAAAATTTAGGAATATTATATTTTACTCCTCTCATTTTTTAGAAAAAGTAATATATCCTTTTAAATATTTGAAAAAAATAAATATCCCTTAAATTTAGAGAAAATCTAAAATATCTCTTAAAGTTATTATTTACATCTTAATTTGATTATTTTACTTATTTATTATTAAAAATATTTAAATAATTACATTATTGCTATTTTAGAAGGTATATTAAAATTTAAAACACCCAAAATTGTTAAAAGTTACCTAATTAATTCCTGCCTCGTGCAATTAATTTCTCCAAACTTCCAAGTGTAACAGATTTTCACGTTGTTCTACGTTTAGTGGGTTGGGCCGAACTAGGCTTTTGAAAAGAGAGGTAGAGCCCATTAAATCTAGTACAAAAATTGACATTTGTTTGTTCGTCCTTTTTTTTCTTCTTCAGGAAACTCGGCATGTTTAGAGAATGGTGATTAAGTGGATGATGATTCATAGACTGCATCATTCTTCTATTAACTCTAATTTATAAGAAAAATACTTAATGAACAGCTATGAAAATTTTAAATAATAAAAGCATAAAGATTATATATTTAATAATACATAAATAATTATTAAACATTCTCTTGGAATAGCTCTTTTTTTTAAAAGGAAATTAAATTTATTTTTTAATTTTTTTCGTTTGGAAAAGTCTATTCTTAGATATTCTTGCTGAAGTTCAATGTGGATTCATCTTTGCAGGCAGTCCCTCTATTTGGATGAAATTCATATAAAATCTAAAACCCCCTTTACAAGGACGAGAAATATTATTTATATAGCCTCGCAGTCTCACCTACGAAGGGCTTGCTTGCATATAATTAGAAACCTCTGTATAGACTACATTGTGGGAGACATGCCCCCAACATTCATCAGGCAAATCCGATATGTCACCCTGTAGAATCTTATTATTGTGTCTATTAAATAGTTCATTCAGGCATTGTTTCATCATTTCAATCTAAGATTCCTTCTATAGTAACTCCAAGATCATGCAGCCTAATCATAGCCAAATATTTTATAACTTTCTTTTTCATCATATTTCCACACATATTACCTCGAAGAACTCCAACGCAGTTCATTTTTCCAAGAACCTAATCATTGCACTTTAGTAATTAATCTATTGTTTAACTTCCATCTTGTTAGCCTTATTAAGAATCAAGAATCAATTTTGCTGTGTAGATATTGTTAGCTTACAACGTAAGCACGTCTTGTTTCATACAGTCACAACCAGTATTCAACTGGGATTGATGAACTAAAATTATAATTCTTGTAAAATAAAAGTATTTAACTGATGAAATTTATATAATATCATAGTGCTAAGTAATTATAGAAATATAATTGAAACAAAACAAATATAAAAAATCTTAAAAATCTCCATATGGAAATGCTGGTGCCGCTGAATTTCAACACAAAACAAGCAGTCGATTGTTTCTTATATTAGGCGTGAAATTTATTTAAGTTAATTAACTAATATGCAATGTCCTATTTGATATTATGAAATAGTTAATATTTCTAAGATATATTTATATATATATATATATATGTATGTATGGATGTATATATGATCAACTGCCAACTGTCTCCTCGAGATCTTTGCTTCTTCTTAATTTGTCCTTCCATCCAAATAACAAGATTGAAGAAACGAACTTGAATTAATTTATGAAAAATCGTGCAATGACCAATTTTAAGCATGGTGAAAGTCAACTTTAGTTAACGTATAGGCTCCTTGTGAGCAGACCTCTCTGATACTCTTTTCCAAGGCTAAAATCATAGAACATTGACCAAGAAGAAGAGAAGTACTCGAGCTATGATACCTCTCAGATAATATTTATTTATTTTTAAACTAATCTCGATGAAATAAAGAAAATTTAAGAAATTGTATGACGAGAATTGCGCATGAAAATAAAAATTTAAAATTCCCATCATGGGGCTAAATAATTATATATACGTAAATGGTTCTCGACTGAACAGTAGTTATCTACTTCAGTTCAGTGTGTAAACTGAGTATTGTTGAGGAGATACACAATCAAGAATGCAGAGGTAGCTTATTCCTAGAAGAAATTATCACGTCCCTTCATTTGTCTAATCTTTTTAGAACTCAAAAGGGGTGAATTAGAAGCACAAGAGGAAACAAAATTTGATGAAATATTGATTACTTAATTTCGTTTTTCCTCGTTCATTCTTCTGATTCCAGTACATTCTTGATAGCCTGCAATACTGCTTCTTTCACTCCTTGAGCATCTATGCCCTCAGCGTTTCCTTCACTGTTCTGCAAGATCAATAACTTGTATCAATTAATAAACTAAAAGATTTAAATATACGTGAGCTGTGAAAGGAGGATATCGAGTTGTAAAAAATGCTATAGAAATACAAATAAACGGAAAGAAATTGTTCTGTAATGGGAACCACCCATTATTATGTCAGTACTTGCAACCAAAAATCCGAACTGTGTGGTTCAAAAAGTATTTTTGTACGACTCACGAGATGAAATAGTTTCCTAAGTACAAAATTACACGATGCTTTTCGGAAGCATATATCCGTAATTAATGTGTACATGTACCCTTTGGATTGAGGGATGTTATGAAATGAGTATAAATTACGACCAGATTAGAATTAGCTTGGAATCGGCACCAAATTAAGGACGAAAACTTAAATTGCTTTCTTACATCTCCTCCGACAGCTTCTAATTGGAAACTATCTGTACAAGAAACCCTAGCATCGAGAACATCAAGACCCAGTTCCTCAAAGGCTTCGAGTATGGAGACGAGTAAGCCTGGGCTATTCTTTTCTGAATACACATTAATAAGGAAACCCTTTTCTAGGGTTTCTACTGTAACCTGCTGAAGCATAAAAGACATGTAATTTAAGGGAGTTTTTTTTAAGTAAACATCTACTGAAGAAAAGAAAGAACGATGCGGTTGCAGTTAATATATATTCACGGTACCACAGGCAACGAATTTTGGACTGTTGAAACTTCTGAAGTTCCTATTTCTTGGTTCAGATTCTCCACTTTTTGCTTCAGCTCTTCTATATATTTAGATGCGTCTACTATGATCGAGGTTTTGTTCATCTGCCAAACAAACAAATTCAACAAATCAACAATCAATTTAATTAAAAGATTTAGCATTTTGATCCTGATCACACCATGAACTATAGGTTTCACTCTCATATGGTCTCAATTGAGGATGAAACTTGTTCTATAAACAAATCAGGTTCTCCTGGTTTAAGATTTCTAGCTTAAGGGAGGTCAGAGAGTAGTATAGTTGTAAGAGAAGAAAGACCAGTGAAGTAGAGTGCTTAAAGAGTTTAGGGTTATTACAGCAGTAGAGTTGGTAACATCGCGAAGCAGCATCAACTTCTGGTATAAAGCTTCTTTCTTACGGTCACTGGAAGACATGCTTCTTGTTCTGCCTTTTCCTTATCTCTCTAGTCTTTGCCCATGTTTTCACCGTGAGCTTAAGGGGGGATTTTTAAAGAGAAGATGAGCTCACGCACCAACACAATTTCTTGTTTGTTTCTTGCATGAATTGCCTCCATTTCCCCACACGAAATTAATTATTACATTGATAATAGCAGATTTACCAAATTAACCCCATCTCTTCCTGACAAGGGTTCCTCATTAATCTGCTAGGTTTACATTCATGATAAACGCACAAGCTTGCGTACTACATTCTTCAAATTAAACGTTATATTCTGGATAAAACTTTGCTGCTTGTTACTTGGTACAGTCAGATTGATGGTCTCAATGTTGAATTATCACTGAATCTAAAAATTAGAGCTCAAACATAAAGATTATTCAGACAATAATATTTAAATAGTTTAAGTACGTTTTATTTCTCTCACTTGCAAGTTAATTAGATGTCACATGGATCTGAGTGATTTTATTTATTTTTTAGTCTTTTAAAGAATTTAAACTTAAAATTATGAGTTTAAATTTACCATAATATTAAAGAATTTAAACTTAAAATTATGAGTTTAAATTCACCATAATATTATGTTTAATTGTTACTTGATGACCTAATAAAAACTTAAATTCTTAAGTTAAATGGTATTTGAATATATATACCTTTAAATTAAGTAATATATAGTTGAACATTTAAGTGTAACCAATATAGAATGAACTATTAGGAGAATATTAACTAAGTTAATTGTTAAAGTATTCTCGATGCAACAGTCAAGGTGGTTTTTACTATTGGAATTATATTGTTGTAAATTATATTCATCGATCCAATTATGAAAGCACTTGTAAAATCAAAGTTGGAAAGTAAATAAAGAAGATGTGGGCAGGGGCAATTAGGTATATATAAGGAGGTGGGATATGTCATAATATGTATATATATATAGAGAGAGAGAGAGGGGAAGAAGGAGGATGACAATATATGTTTGGATGAGAGAGAGAGAGAGAGAGAGAGAGAGAGAGAGAGACAAATTGGTGACGGCGAGGGAGAGAGATAATAAAATTTCCCCGTGACAAAGAGAAGTGGTTTTTGGAGGGATTGACAGCTAAACAAACATTGACGCTTCCTTCGATGCTTTCGATATATACCTCTCCTTGTTTCCATCTCTCTTTCACGAGCAGATTCTTTTCCCCTTAAATGCGTAAAATTCTTATAACCTCAGGGGCAAGCAGGAAACTCCTCTCTCTCCCTGTCTCTCTCTCCACGTGGCATTCTTTTAACTTTACTGTTCTTCCCAAAAAATGGGTGTAAAATTTGTCATATACACCCTATACTCCGACTTCATTAATGACGACTTTTTATTGTCTATGAAAGGCAGCTTCAGCTCCATTTATGAATTGATATCTGTAGCCTCTGCACTGCACTGCACTGCACTGCATGTGCTGCTAGATCGTAATTGGTTCATATCATCGATTGATCTTAGTCAAACATTTGACAAATATGGTTTCATAGTAGAGTTGATTACATTATTTATTTCGAACCTTAAAATCTTTTTCTCTCTCATATTTTAGTTGATAAAAATATTGGTTCTTTCCAGTAACTAGCTACCTATATATGCTTTCTCAGGTTGTACATGTATTGTTACAGTAACCATGCTTGCTCCGCTTGTACATGTATGGTTCTTTCTAGTTAGTAACTATTCTTTCTGAGGTTGCTATCTGGTTGAAAAGACGAGGGCAGGAGGATATTCATTTTCGATACCTACATAAAATTATATTATGTAAACTAATTAAGCTAATTGGGAATTAATTATGTGCAATGCATCCTAGATAACAAGGCTAAAGTATATGTATACATATTAGTTAAGATTTTACACCGCAGTTGCAATTTACTAGCATTATTGTCTCCATTCCATACAAACAAATCGATACTGTGTACCCTATTCACATGTGTGCCCTTTAATCATCACAACAAAACAATTCACCACATAAATATAAACTGCTCCAAACTTGTCATTTGCCCTAGTTCCAATTTTGCAGCTCATAGGATTTTTAGCAGTCTAGTAGCTATAAATTTACCCAATAATAATTTATTGTATTTCTTCACATATATTACTGAAAATTAGGTATTATATATAATTAATTAATTAAGATTTTCTATCACAATCTCGAGTTTATAATCAATCATTGTTTATTGAATATGCAACATTGTGAAATTCCTCATCAAAGTTGTTCCATGCACTAATTTTCTGGTGATAATCAAAACTTTTCTTCCTACTTTTGCAAGCAATTGGAAATGGCCCCCAGCAAATGAATTATTTCTATGGCATCATGCAGAAGGACTATTATTTGAAGAATAATCAGCAACACGTGTTCTCTTTCTTTCTTGATAGGGTTAATGATTTAAGTCCTTGGCTTGGTCGCAGTGAAGTTGATGTAATATTTGTTGTTTTCCTCGACCGAATTACAGTCTCTGTTCGCTATTAGGCTGGATGAATTGCTTGATTATTGGACAACTAATAATCTTGGAATTTAAATTGAGGTGACTTTGTGCTTATCATCAAAATCATAATCGTCTTAGAAATTAAATAAATTATATATCAGAAAATTAATACGCATTCAGAGAACATATAGCTAGCCAGCAGATATATATTTCTTCCAGTAGTATCAATATATACTGTACTGTAAATTTCTTCGCAATTTCAATTCTCTAACTTTAGAGAGAGGATTTGGTATTTAGAAAATTTAGTCATCACGACTTTCGTATTTTATGATCATGAAATCGTGAACCCTAAGTTATATCTGTGCCAACAAAAATTAATAGAGACATATAACTTAGGGTTTGGTAATTGCAAACAAATGGGAGTTTGAGGCAATTATTCTTATACGATTTGATTGTTGCCATCCCATGATCTGAGAAAGTAACAATTAATAATTTATTGTGTAGCAGCTGACAGCATGTAAGGCAGTAAGGGAGTAGATTAGAATATATATATTATATAAACCATAGTATTAATTTACATGTTAAAGAATGATACGCGATAGTTGTCGTTACTATGTTGCATAGAAATTAGAGTAATAAAAAATTGATGCATGCATATTGTGGGTGCATTGCTGATCTGTACACCATATATTTTCTGACTAAAATCAGGGGAAAATATAGAGAAGAGAAGAGAAGGGAAGAGAGAATTGCATGATTGAATGTCCAATCAGACAATACGGATATTGCAACAAATAGTACTGCTAATTTGGAAATGTGTCTCGTGACAAAACCTTTATTTTTCTGAACCTACTTTTCTGGCAAATGAGATTCCAATCCCTTGAAGTTTGAAATGCTGAGAGACAAACCGCCATAGCGTAGGCAGCAGCAGCAGGGCAGGGCGGGGCACTCTTATTATAAAAGTCGAGGAAACAAAACCCTAGGTTCTAATAATGACTTCTCCACTCTAGAAATTTTTGACTGATGAATTAACGCTCTATTTTTAGACGCCAAATAAAATCCCATATCAATGAAAAATACTAGAAAGCTATGATGCATCATGCATATGTTCTATCTTTGTAGAATAATTAGTTTATTTAAGCAGGTCATTTTCCAAGAAAAGCATTTCTTTTTTTCAACTATCGGCCCTAGTAGTAGCAGGCAGAGAAGCGAAAACCATTCTCTCAACCAAGCAAGCATCACAATCTCCTGACAGCTATATAAATTTGTCCACATTGAAATTTACAATTCATCGCGTATTATAACTCTAAAACACATCAGATAACCTATCGAGTAATACGCGCAATTAATATCGCTTACGCAGTGTTCTACTGTTGTTATTTCCCAAGTTGTAGCTGCGTGAGCTGATTTCTGTGGTTGGTAAGGCAAGCGATTGTATATCTATAATTGGTTAAAGCTTGTTGGAAATTTTGTGGGGTCTTTGAGTGTATGACAACTGATATATATAAATCTGTTGTGACGTGAGACTTTGAGACAATTAAGGGTTCACGGGCTGTGTTTTATAGTTTCGAAAGAGAACAATTTGAGATCGAAAACGTTTATATATATAGAGGAAGAGATAGAAAAATTGATAGAGCATTTTGTACAACGAGTTTGTGTCTGATTTCCTCACATGTGGGATGCTTAACAAATCAAATCTAGAGATCGAAATCGAGAAACAAGCCAAACTGAATTATAGCCGTAGGATCTTTAGATTTAGCAAGATGATCGTATGATGTAGGACCACTAGGGCACTAGACAGCTAAGATTATTAGTTTGAACTGAGATGTTTAATCCCCCACAAAATAGGAGAAAGAGTCCTTTCTCAATTCGAGTTAATAGGGAAAAGATGATCAGTGACAGCTGCTAGATTTTTCAAGATGCTGCTGCAATGTACAATGACAAAGATTATTGTGTAATTACATAAAACAGTTTTTGTGAAACGACAGGGTACCCACTACTCCTAAACAAATTAGCATCAATCGGAATGTCTCGTTTTAATTGTATTTCCCTTTTCCAAAACGTAGCACAGACGGGCACAATTTTTTTTTTTTTCAGAAAGAACGGAAGAAAATATACGACTGAACAAAGTTCAGACAACTATTATTGCTATATGTTGAACTTGGTATCCAATATATATTAAACACTCAGTTTCAACCAAGTCGTTGTAGTATAGTGGTGAGTATACCCGCCTGTCACGCGGGTGACCCGGGTTCGATCCCCGGCAACGGCGAGATAAAACTTTTTTCAAGAATCCTTGGACGAAGAAAAATTGGTCTGACGGTCCAATAAAATATCATACGAGGAAAAAAAAATAAAAATATTGTGCGAACAGTGGAAATTGAGGGCTTTTAGAAAATACATGGGCCCAAGCCCAAAATTCAACGGACAGTGCTCCACTTAAGAGGCCGAAAATGGGCTCTAATTTTAGATATTTCTGGGGTGTTGAGAATGTATGTACTAGGCATTTGCGTGAATTATGTGGAAAACATTTTAGCCTGTTTTTAACCGGTCATTGGAGGATTTTGTAGATTAATGACTTGTTAATCTGCAACCTTATTTTTTTCTTCCTCATTTCTCCTTAACTATGCGGAAAAAGAAAGCATATGATGTTGTTTAAGCGTCAGAGTGCAGAAAACAGGATATCCTACATAACTTACTGACATAAGAAATGTAAATTTCATAGTAAATCAATTGAGGATCACCTTAATGTGCGGTGACGATTGCACTATTTGAAACCAAAAGGGTTACTTCACTATCGCTTGTTCCAAGGCGAGAACGTGCATTTTTGAGCTCAAATTTTCCTTTCTTGTGTTTTATATTTTGCCCCTAGTGAGAATGAGTTGATTTTAGATATGACAAAAAAATTTAGACTCATGACTCGATATTGATAAACCCAATTTTTTAAGGTCGAGTTAAATCCGACTTTAAATATAGATCGTTTTAATTTTAGAAATAAAATTTAAAAAATAGTCGTTTCATAAAGCACGTTCTGTGACGATTGCGTTATGTGAAACCAAGGGCTCTTCACCATCGGCATTTGGAAGGGGGAGAGCCTGCGCTACTGAGCATTGTTTTTTACTACACTACTTTTTTTTTCTCCCTTTCATACTCAATATCCACATGATATACTTTTAATATTTTTTTTCTTTTACAAAACTCGATATTCACATGCTATCAAGTGTTGTCAAATATTATTATAATCGAAAATAAGTATGTAAGTTTAAAAAAATCATTGAAGCATTATATGAAAATTGAGAAATTTCCCTTGTACATTAAAAAAAAAATCACAAAATATGCAATTCAATTTTCTAAAATTGAGCTCTTTCAAATGTTTGTCCGAATTTCTAATTAGTAAGCACAACATAATTGCTGATAATAGTTTATTCATCACTGGGAGTAACTATAAAGAAGAGGTTTTGGCCATCCAAGCAAGCATTACTCTACCAATTTTGTCCCCGTTTTCTTGACAGTATCCCCCAACCGGGTATAGATCCCATGATTGACACTTGTTATCAGTACGAACTTCAAATACGAATGCCCAATAATGGTGAATGTTATGCCTCCATTCTTCACACACGGTACTCTACATCCGTGACAAAATTAAAAGAAAAGGAAAGGAAACTTCGTTTTCAGCATCATTCATTGCTTAGATTAGGAATATAATTTGTCTGGATTGCAGGCAATAATAAGGTTTATTTCAACTTTGTTACCTTCTGAAGCGGATAGATACAATTACAGCTCCATCTCGTGCGATTTCCGAGAAAGTAGGTTGAGCCAAATCTCAGTGTTTAAGAGGACGACTGCACCAGCCACCATTGTCATTCGACAAATTAAGCATTATTCGGAGGACAAAAACCGGTGGCAGTGACAGTCATGATGCTGGGGAGACACCATTTTGGATCATTAATTTGTGCAGCGAATCTGAAGCATCTTCCGCAACTCCATCGTTGAAAAGAGCCATACTTAGAGCTGCAGTGTTTATGCCAAAACCTGGCTTTGTAAGTTTGCATACCCACAAACTCCCTCTAAAATAATAACAATTTTCAGACGGACAGTGGAAAAGAAATCAAAACAGTAGAAAAACAAAAGAGAAGAACTCACCCATCGTACCAGAAGCATTATTGCCGACTTTAGATGCGGCGTGTGCAATCTCCCAGCCCCGTAATCTCCATTAACAACATGGACACAAATGCTGTAGAGAAACAAACAAATTTTTTATGACTTTAATGGCCATCGCGTGCTTATGAATAATCTAAAGTTGGTAGAATAGAAGCGTTTAATTTATTTTTTCTTGGAATTCGGCTGCTGAGAGAATAGAGAAAGAGAATGCAGATATTTGTAACGGGGGAGCATTTTATAGATAAGCAGAGACAGAGAGGAACGTGGTTTTGTGTATCAGAAAGCTGTTATTACGTTGCTATAGACTACGGACCCAGATCAAGAAAATGAACAAAGCACCTCATTTTATTGACCAACTAAAATCTTAAATTAATATATTTTAATCTCAAATTTTATTGCCTTTTTTCCTCCTCCTTCCTGGCTCAAACAAGCTCCAATAACAAAATAAAATAAAGACAATCTAAATGTTAGAAAAAAAAGTCCATATCAAGCTTCATTTATTGTATTGTCTAACTAGTAATTGGAGAATTTAATATATTTTCATAGTTTCTTGTTTCTTTTCACAGGAAAGAAGTCAACATATTAATCTATCTTTTTTTTCTTTTATTGTAACCCATTGTTTAAGGTAGACAAAACAGGTAACTTATTTTCCAACATCGATCACCTATGCTATCTAAGCACATTTAATACTTAAGCAGTACGGCCACAGAATCTGTGAGCTGTGGCGATTGCGCAATGTGAAACTGTGGGTCTTCACTATCGCCTCGCGTTAGGCGCAGGCGATAACTTGTGCTTCTGAGCTTAAATCTCATTTAGTTCCGGCCTTTAGCCTTTACCTTTTAATAAGATGTTCAAGACTTCTCTTTTCTTTAAACGGTAAAGGATGTTAAAGACTTTTCTTCAAACTTTTGGGGAATGACTTGCAGGATTTTAAAGACTTCTTTTCTTTTCTCTTTTTTCTTACATGCGGTAACTCTTTTCTACATTAGCCTGTGAAAAGAACCAAAAAAGTATGTTTTCTTGTCTCTACAAACAAATTAAAAACAAAAAATTACATTGGGGTGTTGCAGACAAAACTCGAAATTCAGTTGCTGTCAACTGTTATTGTCACTGTCCAATGACTTCTTTCTTCGCTTTTGAATCAAATAATATGCAAGCCCTCCAAAAACAAGCAGAATAATCAAACCATCAACCACGCCCACCAAAATCAAAACCCATTTTTTCACATTAGATTTTCCATGACCTCTCTGTGTTCCTTTTGGTACCTTTACCATATAACTCAACCCATTTCCTTTATCAACCTGCTTAACGCCAATAACCACTCCGTAAATAAAACACTCCCTTTGGGCAGAAGAATACAATGCAGCAACACATTTACAGTCATTTATACACAAACTCGAACATTTTTCCTTGCTAATATTCACTAATTTAGGAGCATCTCTTAGAACACTGCTGACACCCTGTAGTTCAAGTATCTCTACCCGGTTTTTGCCGCAGAATTCTTCAGGAATTAATCCGTCGCCACAGTCGGGATTATCTTTGTCTTTCTTTGTTAACTCCCGGATAGAAGAACAAGAATTAGAGAAAGTGCATATGCCACATGGTTTACAAGCCAGAGGAAGATCACATGTCGTGTTAAGTGCTTGAAATGATGCCTGAAAAGTTTGCTCATTAGCTGAGTAATAATACAGCCCCAAATTTCCTGTTTTATTCCCCAGTGCTAAAAACCTCAGGGGCTGTGGTCTTTGAGAATAAATCTGCGCGATTTTTTTACCTTTATCATTGAATAACTGTAGGCCTTTCGAAGCCAATGCAACGAAGGAGATGTTTCTGTTCTTGGAAGGCTTAAATTCCCAGTAAGAATAATTGAACTTACCAGAATGCAAGTATAAAGCAATTCTGTAACGCTGAATTTCAAACGTGTAGAATGCGCTTGAGTTGGTGGTGAAAGAAGTCAAGCGAGTGGCAGCATTCAGTCTCTGTCCCCAAAGCATTACGTTTGTCGGGAAATTGAAACTCTGCCATTTAGTTCTGTTCACGACGTCAACAAGAACCAAATTACCTGTTCTTAATATCTGCAATCTCTACATCAATGGAAAGAAAAAGGTCAGTGAATTAAGAATCAGAATTTATGTACTAAGAAATTGCTATTTTTTTCGTACTCTCTTTTTACCTCCACACCTTGTCGAGAAGTCCCTGCTCTCCACCCAACTCGATTTTTTGAACCCATCAACTGTAAATCTCCATCGTCTGTCAATTGAAGGACGCATTTTTCTGATACATAAAAACGTGAATAGTGTCCAGAATTCCAAACCTTGACATCTCCAAGAAAAACTTGCAAGGAACATGAGTATCTTCCATTAACAGCCTCGACACTCAATGCAGCTCTGAAATTGGGTGTAATTTGGTCAGTCTCAATCAGAAAAGCTCTCCCAACGAATCCAACACTAGTACTCAACAGGAACAGCAAGTGTTAGCTTATACCCACTGTAAATATCCGATTTGCAAAACCCATGAGAGAACACCAAAAACATAACAAAACCAAACAAATAGTTTGGCGCTAAACTTGGTTTTTCCTGAAAATTGGGTTTGGGTTTGGGTTTGCGTTTGCCGTGCATCAGGATTTTCCGGCTGTAATTGAAGGAAAGACAGTGAAGGAAAAGTTTGGCATTAGTGTATTTTGGAAAACTTTCCTGAGCCTAATCCTCACCCCACTCACAAAAAGGTATGAGCTTTCATTTTTGTCTCAACAAAGTGGGGTTACTAATGAGGCATGCCCATTAAATCTTAATTTTGTTTACTGAAATTACTAATTAAAGTATTTAAAGTAAAGTATTAGGTTACTCTTGTACACAGCCTGTCCATCCATGTGCAGAGTGATTTATTTATTAGTGCTGCAGCTACACTATAATTTCGGACAATATTTTTGCCCGTCAACAAATTATGGCGGATTTTAGTTTTTATATCTATTTTAAATTAATAAACATTTTGTAAAAGGTATAATATCCTAAATATATATTTTTTTATATAAAAAAAAAAGGAAAAAAGGGAAAAGCGATACCATCAAGTACACTTATATGTGGTAATCAACTGTGAGTTCTAAGGTGGAGCCCGCGACATCCAATTCAATGGGATCAATTGAGTGCCTGCTTTTCGTAAGTGGGGGTGCAAGCACGCAGGCGTTTGTTTGAGTGGGATTATGTAACTTGTGGTTCTTGTCTGCCACGTGTCATATTAGTTATCGCTGACACTGCTCTCACGCTAGGCTGATGTGTTTTTGCCACGTCATCAAATTAATATTCCTACTATTCCGGTACAAGCCGAGCCGAAGGCACTAAAATGGTCCTTATCCCCGCAATGAAAATGGGCTCAAGCTTAATGTTACGTAGGACCCCTCCTTTTTTTTTTTTTAAACATTCATTCACATAACACAAATTACATGAAGAATTAAAAACTCTTACAGATTAATACCCAACAGTTCCAACAGATTAGAGAGATATATTATAACATAGAAATTAGGAAAATCGTCTAACCTACTGAGAATTAAGGAGAAGCTGACTTTAACACCATTTTATTTGGTGTTTATTATTAAAAGAAGATATTTCGATGAAAAAAGAGATTTTGAAATAGAGTTTTAACTAATTTCTCCAACAACTCTTTCTCTTCGTTCTCTATAATTGTTGTAAATTTACCTAATATCTTTCTTACCAATCTGTATATGGCATGAAATCTGACAGATTTGAAATCTTATTTCTTTAGATTTTGTCCAATAAACATTAAAAATTTTAAATCTGTAAGAAATCATCACTATAACAACTCAATTCAATAAATAACAACAAAATCACTATAGATTTAGGCTATTTTCACCTAAACGGAAAATAATCCATTAAAGATATAGATTTAGATAGAAATATGTATTTATTAAAAGCAGAAGAGGAAAAAAACAAAAAAAAAAACAAGAAGAAATCGCACGAGAATAGGACTCCCTCCTCCGTGAGAAAAAGGGAGTTATGTAGGACACTTTCGGCTTCTTTTATTGTTCTCGACAAAATCATGTTACAAAATTAAATTCAATTTAATTGGGACCTTTAAGCCTGACCAACCGTGATAATGATGCACCACTTTGTTGTTATAAAAAGGACAATGAGGGTTAGTTGGTTTAATTTCTACATTTGAAATACTGTCACGCGAGCTTATATTATTTTATATAAAATTGAATTAAAAAAATTACAATAAATACACACATACAAATTGCATTCTGTATTTTGTTGTATCGAATTAATTAAAAAGTTATGTTCAGTCTCCAAACATCAATTACATATAATCATTTAATTTCTTTATAAATTTTTTTAAAATGTTTATTGTGTAGAATGCCTGAATTTAGACACAAAAAACGAGTGAATTTACTCTCACTTTTTATTTATTTATTTAATTCCAAGTACCGACTATTTTGCACGACGTCGCTAATGGAAATCGGGCCATTAGGTCCAAACTACATTTGAAACTGAACTTGGGCCACACAATGGACCCAAAGGTCAAAACCGTTAATGTCTCTGAGACTCTGACCTTGATTGACTATGAAAGGCGATGTCGTTTCAGTTAAAGCATTATCGTCCCTTTCACTTCCTCGGGTGGAGTTGAATCAACAAGCTCCAATTACATACAAAGACCATAGCTTGACAAACACGCAGATCATACCGTACATTTCGATAGCTGTGATGTTGCTATACCGCATAATAGGATGGTAATCTCTGTCGTTTATCAACAGCGACAACGACGACGTGTGTTCCCCTTCGTATTCATCTTCGTATTTTGTATATCTATCGGGAAGATGAATTCCTTTTCCGCAAGACTCGATTAAAGGATTTAAGCACTAAGTGGCAATAGGTCAAGTGTTATTCATTTTGTGAGTGTTTCACCAGACAGTCGTTTTTGCTTTAATTTGTGGGTGCTTGGATATTAATTAATGTGGAGTTAATCTACAAAAACTTGTAGAATAATTAATTAATTCTGTATAACTTGAAACAATTAGGAGAAAACTGTGGGCCTTATGTGGCGTAGAACAGTGAAATTTATTTTGCAGCAGAATTTTCGGGTGTATTTTGGAGTAGTGGTAAGGTTCACAAAGATATCATGGGGGCAAAGTCTTGGTCTGCAAATGATATTTGGCTAGATCGGACTCAATTGTGATCCTCATTAGACAATGAAGTTATGAACAAATGCAGTCTTTTAATGGTTGTGAGCCCCTTTCACGATATTTCTTATGAATTTAGTCTGTTGGAACAAAGAGCAATCTCGAGCCTAGCTATATTTCCTTCCCTTGTTAATTAAGAAGGATTCTAGTGAGCAATGTAGAAGACACACTTCCTGAAATGTCTTCAGACATATGCAACATGAACTTTGCGTTTTTTGTTACATCATTCATAAAAGATTGCTGGTTTTTCAGTTTTTAAGAATTTCAACAAAGCTTTAGAACACAATAACAGCGAATCTTCGGCGTAAAGTGTGCATATCTTCTTTTGGTAAGTTAGGTACACGATGAGGCCAAAACGTATTTCATACATTTCTTTTTCTTTTCTTTTCTTTTTCCGTAAAAAACCGTTTACACCCACCCAAATACACACAACTTGAAAAGCGTACTGACCAAAGTCACCTCATTTAACTTTTGGCATTTCAGTAAAAACCAATTGGGCCAGTTGCCAAAGCAAGAGAATATGCATAATCCTATGAATGAGGTCCCACCATAGTTCTATTCTACTGCAGAGAAAGAAGAATCTGGTATCAATTCCCCGAGTTCAGAGCCACAACTTGAGAGCATCCAGTAGCGGCCTCAATTGCTCCCATCCAATTAGAATCGATCCAAATAAAGATCTAGCTCCCATGAACTCTAGGAGTGTTTGATTATGATGCAATTAATTTCTCCAGAAATTCTATAACGGGCTCTTTTAGAATGACCAAGTCGCTGTAATTCATATTCCATCCTGCTACTTTGACAAACGCAATCATTATTTAGCATTGTTTCAAACACATGCCGTGCATTGTTCAACTTACTATTTTTTTATGTACCCAAGTATCATAATGTTATATGCGATTAGCTCAAAATTACCATCCAAAATTTTAGTTCGAGAAATTTGATCATGAGTCGATTGACACGTTTACTCTTACATTTAATGGTTAAAGGACAATTTTTGTTAATGATAAGAGAAACAAGTGATATATTTTTCAAACTTTTCATTAAATGATATAATGTGATAATATATTTTATTTTTATGATTAATTTAGAAATTTAAATATTATTTTATTCACGCTTCTGTATACAATTAGGAAGACAAGTTATTAAATGTATTGATAATTGAGGTTATGCTCCCAACAATTTCACGTGGAGCCTTAGTTATCTTTTATAAGAATAAGGGAAAAGGACTTTTAGGTCCTTAAGGTTTGGGGAAATGTATTGATTAGTCCCAAAAGTTTAAAAACTATCCATCTAGCTCCTAATCCGTTATACTCTAACGTCCGTTTGAATCTGATTAAGGGTAAATCGGTAATTCAATGTATTTTGTTATATACTACATCCCATGTCAGCGTCTCTAAAACACAAATATTCCAAATTTGACCACGTGTATACTTATAATTGCATATTACATTTTTGGCACCTAATTCCTTCTCTAATGGCATCGTTTTACTGCTATATATACGACATCGACATCGAAAACCCTTGCACTTGTCCCTCCGCATGTAGCCTTCAGGTCATCGTCGTCGGCTTCAGCGAGCTACGACTGTAGTTGCTCGCTTGTTCGGTGCAGATGTTCGATTCTAACCGTCTGATTTTAGATAATCGGAGAGTGCAGAGACAGGTGGTGTGAATGGCACATGAGGAAGAGAAATTGACCCGCTGCAATCCTCTCAATTTCCCTATCGTAAGATTAAATGTTTTAATTATACTTCGAATTACTTCGTTTATTTTTTTAATCTCTTGATTTTTGTTTTTCTCCAGTTGGCTGTAAACTAATGAGCTTAAATTTCAAATATTGGGTAGACAAGTTGTCGTTCAGTTGTTTTTTAATTTAATTATCTGTGTTTCAATTAACAATTAGTTAATAGCATTTTTAAGAAACTTTCAATTTTCTTAAATCTTCAGAGATTGGGATTCTACAGAGGGCGCCATGTGATTAACACTTACGTTTCAGTGCTTTAATCTCATAAAAAAAGAGCTTTCAAATAATCAAAGCTAATTGTTTTTACAGTTTGATCATTGATGCGTGGTTAAAAATAATCAATGGAAATGGTTTTGCTAGGTGCTTTGGTTGCATGGATTTTCCTTAAAAAAGCGTCAAGTGCTTTTATTCTTGCTTAAATGATTCTAAATAGCTCTCAGAGGCACTTGCTTTGTTTTATGGTACCCTTAGTGAGATGATTCATAAATTCCTAATTTGCAAATTTTGATTCTTAATTTTATTTAACACCCTGTTATTAAGTCACTCAATAATTTTAAACTATGAGAATAATCTCCTACTCAGAATAATTTCTACATTTAGACATCAAATTTATATCCTTGTAATACATTATTTAATTTTTTTAAATTACAAAATTTCTTTTCATATTAATTAGTAATTTTAAATTTTTGTAGATACAAAATTTTAAGGTGAAAAATATAAAAATGTGGTAGAAAATAATAGGAAATAAATATAAAGATAATTTTGTCTTTATATAAACTTAATGGGGACAACATGGTCAAAAATTGTAATATATATTTTATAAGGGCGTTTTTATCATTATATAATTTGAATAAGGATAGTATAGTAAAATAGTAGCAACTTAAATTAAAAAAATTAAAAGTGTTTATGTGGCAAATAGTGAAGTGACATAGCAAATATATATGGCATAGTAGGGATAAAAATGTAATTACGTCATATTCCATCCAGACCACCGTTATTAGATAATGGATTAGGAGTTAGATGGATATTTTGCAAACCGTTGGACTACTAAATACATTTCGCCAAACCTTAGGGACCTAACAGTTCTTTTCCCTAAAAATAAAATATACTTGTATCATTGATTAGTTCTCATTTTTAAAACGATTCTCTTGGTTGATAGGTGTACGGTTTGTTTTTAGTAATTTGGAGTTTTAGGCTAAAACATATTTTAACGAGAAAAAAGTGTTTACACCCACTTTTTATTTTTAACAAACAAAGTAACCCAAACCCTTTTGCCTCAAGTGGGATTTCTTTTACTAAAAGCCTTGTCCTTTTCGGGTTTTGTGTTTGATATCGTTATTGTTTGTGTTATATATATATATATATATATATATATATATATATTAGGAGTTTGTATATATAGCTGAAAATTTATATATTATTTTTTAATCAAATAATTTTATTTAGATCTTTAAATTAATTAGCGTGTTTCATCTTATTATATTGTGTCATTTGTTCGTGTCTCTTCTTAATACACCTTTATTCGATATTTTTATTAAATAACTTCCGTTCATTTATTCGATATTTTTGTGAAAGAATAAGGAGGAGAAAGCAAAGGAGTACTCATTGACAAAATAACAAAAGGAAATTGTCTAGAATTGAAAAAAATTAAATGGTGAGCGAAGAAGAAACAAAAGAATGGTAGTTACGGGGGAAACGAAAGAAGGGAAGAGACTACAAAGAGTGAGAAGGGAGAGACAAAGCCCTGGTAGCTAAGTTATGGCTGCAATAAAGGGTATTTCGATAATATCGCAACACAAAAAGGCAATAAATTGCTTATAAATATCCATCCGTCCCCCATAACCAAAATCATTACAACACGAGAGCAATAATAATTCACTCACTGAAACGACGGACGAAAGATGCAGAGATTTGTAGCCAGAAGGGTATTATCGGAAACAAATTTTCTGCGATTGCGACAACTCTGCCTCACCTTTCCCCCAAAAGACACCGACTCTCAAAACAATAACAGACGTCCCAAAATAGCCCCAGTACCGGATAATTACAAGGCTCCGAAGTACGACGGACCCTGCACCGAGAAGATTAATAATAAGCGCCAGAAATATCTCGGCCCTCCGATGGTTCCCTTCTATGGTGAGAAACCAGTAAGTTGGCGTCACAGACTTTTCTAATATATATATTCTCATTAGTTAAGCTTTTTACTGATAAAAGTTGGATGTACAGTCAGATTTTAACGATGCACATCTTGATTATGATCTCTGCATGGCATGCATGCATGCAGCTGAACTTGGTTGTTGGACACAAACAGTACGTGTTCGACGAGACAGGTGAAAGGTATGTGGATGCTTTTGCAGGGGTTGCTGTGGTGTCTTGCGGCCACTGTCATCCCGATGTGGTCGAAGCAGTAGTCAACCAAATGAAACTCTTACAACACACCACTGTCCTTTACCTCAACCATGTCATCGCTGATTACGCTGAAGCCTTAGCAACAAATCATTTTATGATATATTTTTACTAAATATACAACTAATTTTTGTTCGTTAGTTTTATTTTAAAAAATTAAAAATAAAAATAAAATCAATAAAATAGTCGGTCGTGATTGCCTCATTCATTGCCAACAAATTGGCATTGGCAGTCGAAAGTGATTAGATGACTATACCAACCAACGACCAATCCGATTCAAATGGGCTATGCACCTCCCTCCATGACGATCATCATTTGACGGCAAATGCCATTGTGGTGGCCGTCGTAGAGCGAGTGGGGGTGTGTGTGTGCTGGCATGATTTCTCCATTAGGAATTAGGAAATTAAACCTCCGTTGCCTAGATTAAAAATATCCAATTCAATGGTGACAATAGTGTTATCGGTTAACCACATTTTGATGCTGTCGACAACGAGGAAATAGCAATGCAAACAATTTTTATTTATTTATTTTTAAAATACAAATTTTAAATAACAAAATCTTTTGATATTATACATTGCAAGATCAAATTATGAGATAATCTATTTCTAAAAGGCTATATATCTTAAACTGCTTTTAGGAATTAATAAATACGAAATTTGATTATTTAATAATCAACTCCTTTAGTAATCACCCATGTATGAAAAGAATATATATCAAACAGTATTTTAGTATTAAATTTATCAGGAATTAATTTTTGACAATATCTTATTATTACATGATTATTTGACAGTCTAATGCAATCCCCATGCAACAAAGCAATTACCGTTAATTCTTAGACATGGGAGAGATAAAGAATAATAACATATCAGAGAATATTGTCCTTTTGTACAAAATAACTGATTGAGTACTACTTTTAAAATAATTGAATACCTATAGTGTTTGGATAAATATACTATGTTTTGATAGTCAAAATTCAATATTCTAACGGTAATTTTTTTTTTTTAATAGCTACCATAAATTGATTTGATAAAAATGAAAAAAAATTCTTATTTGAAAAATATAAATTAAAATATACCTATGCTATTTTCCCTTAGGAAAATTTATTAATTTTTAAATTATTGATTTGTTTTGTCTACGTAGGTGGTGGTCTTCGCAAATTCAAGAACGGAAGCGAATCAGTTGGCGTTAATGATGGCGAGATTATACACAAGATGTAATGACATAATATTATCGAGGACTGGCTACCATTGCACCGCACCTGAACTATGGATGCTACTGGTCTGTCTCCCTGCAAATTTAATGCTGTTCAGGTAGTATATCGTTATATTAGAACTCTTTAGTTAGTCTCTTGGAGTTTATTTTGGAATTATGGTGCTTCTTGTATATTTTTAGAACATGTAAATACTAATGTTTGGTGAGGACAACTTTATTTTTCATTTATATTGACATCAAACAATTTCGCCTATCTTATACAAGTACGTCTGAAATAGGATATGTATTCAGATGATTTCTGTCTTTAATATGTGACCAACAGACTAACATTATTAAATGGTATTTCATAAACGTTACAACCTTCTGGTTTTGCCAACAGACCGGAGTTCATCATGCCTTGAACCCAGACCCATACAGAGGTGTCTTTGGCTCCGATGGGAAAAAGTATGCAAAAGATGTGAAAGACCTCATCAACTTTGCAACTTCTAGACGTGTTGCTGGTTTTATCTCTGAAGCTATGCAAGTAATTATCGATTAATTTTCATCTCCCTTCTATTTGTATTTACCTGGAGACTGGAGAGAGATAAGAAAAAATAATTACAAGTTCTTACAATAAATATTTTTTTTCACTTTTGATAGGGAGTTGGCGGCATTCTAGAGTTGGCTCCAGGTTACTTGCCGGCCGTTTATGAAAGTATTAAAAATGCATGAGGTCTTAGTATGAAAGTATTGCTGATGAGGCATTGTCTGGGTTTAGTCGCACAGGGACCCGTTTCTGGGGATTCGAGAACCACGACGTTGTTCCTGATATTGTGACAATGGCCAAAGTTGGGTTTCTTATCTCATTTTGTTCTGGAATTGCCCTGGAAACCCCTGTCCTTACCTCATATTGTTGGACTTACACACTCCTATTGGAGGATTGTCCAAAGGGTTATTTTTGAAATTTCATAACCCACTTGTGTTCCCTTGTAAATTAAACATATGTAAAATGTCAAATGCCTATCACTTTCACTTTGCAATCGTGGGACTCAAAAATCAGAAATCATGGCAAAGTTTGGGCGTCGGTGTCAGTTTGCTCTTCTCTGTTTTCTGCTCTGTTTTGTCTTCTGCACAGCTTCTGATGGTCAGTAAATCGCATGGCGATTTTAATTCGGTTTTGGCTGAAATTTGGCAGAGACATTCACAACACATAGTTCTTCTGGTTGAACGGTTTTGATCGTCCAGCTTGGCTCTTGAACTCACCCAGAATGAAGATAACAGCAGCTCTCTCCTGCAGAAAATTCTGCATTTTGGCTTGCTAATTTCAGGTTCTTCATTTTGTGTTTTTTTGTTGAGTTGTTGCTTACAAGTTGGATTGATGATGATGGCAGTTTTTCTGTTAGTTGATGAGTTGTTGTGTTGAGTAGAACACTCTTGTACTCTATGATTTTGTGATAATGGAAATCCTACAATCGTTGGCCGTGATTTTTTCTCTCACTCGCAGTGAGGGGGAGTTTTTCCACGTAAATCATTTGTTCCTTGTTGTGGTTTGATTTCGATTTGTTGTTGGTGTATATTCTGTTTGTTGGTTTGTTTTGATTCCATTTTCGTAAGAGAGAAGCAAGGTTTAGATAGTTCACGTTCGATTTCCCAACAAGTGGTATCAGAGCTACGGCTTTAATTGGTGAACTATTGTTTTTGCTTTACAAAATGGAAGTAAATACCAGCAGAATGGTTAATTTGAATGGCTCTAATTATGCTCTTTGGAAAGGAAAAATGGAAGACTTACTCTATGTGAAAGATTATTATCTACCGGTATTTGCCACTGAAAAACCTGTAGACAAAACAGACGATGAGTGGGCTTTGTTGCACAGACAAGTGTGTGGTTACATTAGGCAGTGGGTAGATGATAATGTTTTGAATCACATAAGTGGGGAGAAATATGCACGGACACTTTGGAACAAGTTGGAACAATTGTATGCCAGGAAGACGGGAAATAACAAGTTGTTTTTGATAAAACAGATGATGGCATTAAGATATAGAGATGGAACTCCGATGACAGATCACTTGAATACTTTTCAGGGGATTTTGAATCAGCTTGCTTCTATGGGAATAAGTTTTGATGAAGAAATTCAGGGGTTGTGGCTTCTTGGTACTTTGCCAGACTCATGGGAGACACTCCGGACATCATTATCTAACTCTGCACCAGATGATATTATCTCCATGGAATTTGCTAAAAGCAGTGTTCTGAATGAAGAGTCAAGAAGGAAAACACATGGTTCCTCTTCACAGTCAGAAGCTTTAGTTACAGAATCCAGAGGGAGAAGTAAGAGTAGAGATTCCGGGAACAAAGAGCACAACAGAAGCAAGTCAAGAAAGGGGTACAAAAATCTTGATTGTCATTATTGTGGTAAGAAAGGGCACATCAAGAAATATTGTTACAAATGGAAAAGAGAGAACAAAGAGAACAAGGAGAAAGAAAAGAAGACTGAACATAAGAGTGATGATGATAGAGTCAATGTTACTCCTGAAGATGTTCTGACAGTTCAAGAGCATGATGCAATCAACTTTGCTCAGACTGAGACTAGTTGGGTGATAGACAGTGGTGCTTCTGTTCATGTTACTGCTAGAAGGGATTTGTTCTCCTCCTACACATCGGGTGATTTTGGAGATGTCAGGACAGCAAATGAAGGTGTGACACGATGTGCAGGCATTGGAGATATATGTTTGAAGACTGGAAATGGTTCTAGATTAATTCTCAGACGTGTCAAGCATGTACCTGATATTCGGCTTAACCTACTCTCGGTTAGCAAGCTTTGTGATGATGGCTATGACAATAATTTTTCAGGAGACAACTGGAAACTCACCAAGGGTGTTATGGTTATAGCTAGTGGTAAGAAATATTCTAATTTATACCTAACTCGAGCTGAGATTATTGAAGATGTTGTACATGCAGCTGAGTCAGGCGATGAAACTGAGTTATGGCATAAACGATTATGCCATATGAGTGAGAAAGGGCTTACTGAGCTAGCTAAGAAAAGTGTGTTGCCCGGGGTGAAGAAAGTGCACTTGAAGAAGTGTACTCATTGTCTAGCAGGAAAGCAGAATAGAGTTTCCTTCAAGAGTCACACACCTACTCGAAGACCTGAGGTACTTGATTTAATACATTCTGATGTTTGTGGTCCTATGTCAACTATGTCACTTGGTGGTGCTTACTATTTTGTAACATTTATTGATGATCACTCAAGGAAGATATGGGTTTATACTTTGAGATCAAAAGACCAAGTGTTATCTGTGTTTAAGCAGTTTCAGGCTTCAGTTGAGAGAGAAACTGGAAAGAAGCTTAAATGTATCCGAACAGATAATAGTGGTGAATATATAGGGCCATTTGATGCTTATTGTAGAGAACAGGGTATTAGACATCAGAAAACTCCACCAAAGACACCGCAATTGAATGGCTTAGTTGAAAGGATGAACAGAACATTGGTTGAGAGAGTCAGATGCTTGATTTCACAAGCTGGGTTGTCGAAATCTTTTTGGGGTGAAGCTTTAAGTACTGCAGCGCATGTTATAAATCTCTCTCCCAGCATCCCTTTACAACTAGAAGTGCCAGAAAGGATATGGTCTGGAAAAGAAGTTTGTTATGATTACTTGCGTGTTTTTGGTTGTAGGGCCTTTGTTCATATCCCTAAAGATGAAAGATCTAAGCTTGATGTAAAGACCAAACAGTGCATTTTTCTGGGCTATGACCAAGATGAGTTTGGCTATAGGTTGTATGATCCAGTCAACAAGAAAATCATCAGAAGCAGAGATGTTGTGTTTATGGAAGATCAGACTAAAGCAGATTTTCAGATAGAAAAAGTGACAGAGCCTTTGAGTAGTAGCGTGTCTGTTGACTTAGACATAGTTCCTCCAGCACTGAGAGAGGATCCACATGTTGATGATATTCAGGATGATCAACCAGATGCAGTTGATATTGATAATCCTATACAAGAGGAAGGAACAGAGGACGCTGATATGGAGCAACCAGCAGATGAGACTCCTACAATCTCACTTAGAAGATCTACCAGAGTTAGACAGCCTTCTAGTAGATATCCTGTGCATGAGTATATCTTGTTGACTGATACTGGAGAGCCTGAGTGTTATGATGAGGCTATTGAAGATGATCACAGGAATGAGTGGATTGAAGCTATGCAAGATGAGATGCGTTCTTTGCATGAAAATCATACCTTTGAGTTAGTGAAGCTACCTAAAGGTAAGAAAGCATTGAAGAACAAGTGGGTGTTCAGAATAAAGCATGAAGAACACAGTTCAAGGCCACGGTATAAGGCAAGACTTGTTGTTAAAGGCTTTGGGCAGAGGAAAGGTATTGATTTTGGAGACATATTTTCTCCGGTTGTCAAGATGACTTCAATTCGTGCAGTATTTGGTTTGGCAGCTAGCTTTAATTTAGAGATTGAACAGATGGATGTGAAAACCGCTTTCCTTCATGGTGATTTAGAGGAAGAAATCTACATGGAGCAACCAGAGGGGTTCAAAATGAAAGACAGAGAAGATTATGTTTGCAAATTAAAGAAGAGTCTTTATGGATTGAAGCAAGCTCCAAGACAGTGGTTCAAGAAATTTGAGTCAGTTATGAGGGAGCAAGGCTATCAGAAGACTACTTCAGACAATTGTGTTTTTGTGCAAAAATTCTCTGGTGATGATTTTATCATTCTTTTACTCTATGTAGATGACATTCTTATTGTTGGTAAGAATGTTTGCAGGATTAATGCTTTAAAGAAGCAATTAAGTAAGAGTTTTGCCATGAAAGACTTGGGTGCTGCAAAACAAATGTTGGGGATAACAATTGAACGTGATAGATCAGCAAGGAAGTTGTATTTGTCACAAGAGAAGTACATTCAGAAAGTACTTCAACGATTTTGCATGGACAAGGCTAAGGCAGTGAGTAGTCCTCTTGCTCCTCATTTCAAGTTGAGCACCAAACAGTGTCCTACAACATGTGTAGAAAAGGAAGAGATGAAGAAGATTCCTTATGCCTCAGCAGTTGGGAGCTTAATGTATGCCATGGTATGTACCAGACCAGACATAGCCTATGCAGTTGGTATGGTGAGCCGTTTCCTTTCAAATCCAGGAAAAGAACATTGGGATGGTGTGAAATGGATTATGAGATACTTGTGCGGTACATCTGATTTGAAGCTTTCCTTTGGTGAAAATGAACCTGTCCTGGTTGGTTTTACTGATGCAGATTTGGCTGGAGATATTGATTCTCGCAAATCTACTTCTGGTTATTTGATTAACTTTGCAGGGGGAGCTGTCTCATGGCAATCTAGACTGCAAAAGTGTGTTGCTCTTTCAACAACAGAAGCAGAATTCATTGCAACAACAGAAGGTTGCAAAGAGTTGTTATGGATGAAAAAGTTTCTTCGGGAGCTTAACTTTGAGCAAAAGAGGTATGTGCTGTTATGTGATAATCAAAGCGCCATTCACCTTGGTAAAAATTCTTCTTTTCATTCAAGATCAAAGCATATTGACATTCGTTATCATTGGATACGGGATGTATTGAATGCTAAGTTGTTAGATCTTGAGAAAATCCATACGGATGATAATGGTGCTGATATGTTGACAAAATCATTGACAAGGGACAAACTTGAGACTTGTCGTTTGATTGCCGGAATGGTAGAATCCTCCTAATAGTCGTGAGGGGGAGATTGTTGGACTTACACACTCCTATTGGAGGATTGTCCAAAGGGTTATTTTTGGAATTTCATAACCCACTTGTGTTCCCTTGTAAATTAAACATATGTAAAATGTCAAATGCCTATCACTTTCACTTTGCAATCGTGGGACTCAAAAATCAGAAATCATGGCAAAGTTTGGACGTCGGTGTCAGTTTGCTCTTCTCTGTTTTCTGCTCTGTTTTGTCTTCTGCACAGCTTCTGATGGTCAGTAAATCGCATGGCGATTTTAATTCGGTTTTGGCTGAAATTTGGCAGAGACATTCACAACACATAGTTCTTCTGGTTGAACGGTTTTGATCGTCCAGCTTGGCTCTTGAACTCACCCAGAATGAAGATAACAGCAGCTCTCTCCTGCAGAAAATTCTGCATTTTGGCTTGCTAATTTCAGGTTCTTCATTTTGTGTTTTTTTGTTGAGTTGTTGCTTACAAGTTGGATTGATGATGATGGCAGTTTTTCTGTTAGTTGATGAGTTGTTGTGTTGAGTAGAACACTCTTGTACTCTATGATTTTGTGATAATGGAAATCCTACAATCGTTGGCCGTGGTTTTTTCTCTCACTCGCAGTGAGGGGGAGTTTTTCCACGTAAATCATTTGTTCCTTGTTGTGGTTTGATTTCGATTTGTTGTTGGTGTATATTCTGTTTGTTGGTTTGTTTTGATTCCATTTTCGTAAGAGAGAAGCAAGGTTTAGATAGTTCACGTTCGATTTCCCAACACATATAACCATTAATGTCATCTTGTTATATATGTCATGAATTTTTGCGCCTCATAAAAACACTTAAAATGCAGAAGCATGAATCTTGCTCTATTCATGATATGAGACATGACAAAAAACTTATATAACTTGCATAGATTATACAGTTCACTTACATTAAATACGAAGGAATTAAATCTGTTATGTTAATTAACTCTAACACATCACAAAGTTCTCAACAAATCTCTTGTACAATCAATCCAACATTTGGAAGATTAAAAAAGAATTCAAGAATAACAGTATTAAAAGAATCTGCAGAATGAACAATAAAGAAAATTATTTACATGGTTCAGTCTTTGAGGCCTACATCCACGGGGAGGAACACTAGCAAAGCTCAATTTTATTGAACGACGATTAAGTATACTTTACAAGCTTCAAAACGAGCTATAGCACACCTTAACTCTCTCTACAAGTCAAGATTCATGCTTACAAAGTTATACTAATAACCGACTTATATATTCTGAATTTCAGGTTGTTAAATTCTGTTATAAAGTATAACTAGCTTAATAACTCATACACTTGGATACTGACTTAACTATTCTTTAACAAACTTGTACAATTTTTAATCTTGCATTCTTTGAACCACAAAACTATAAATCTCCACCTTGGTTTCAGAATGCTAGAAATCAGCCTTGCTTTCTTCCTATATTAACAACTTAATCACTTGCTCCTCATACCAATAAGACTTACGCACAGTTTAAGCTTTTCAATTGGAAGTGCTTTGGTAAACATATCTCCTAGGTTTTCAGAAGTGTGAATCTTCTGAATTTTGATATCTCTTACTGCATTATAATCTCTTATAAAGTGAAATCTTATATCTATATGCTTCGTTCTCTTGCGAAATATCTGATTTTTATACAAATGGATAACACTTTGATTGTCACTAAAAACACTAATGCAATCTTGGTTCAACCCCAATTCTATTGTAAGACCTTTCAACCATAAAGCTTCTTTAATTGCCTCTGTCATAGCAATATATTCAACTTCAGTAGTGGATAATGCTACAACTGATTGAAGTGAACATTTGCAGCTTATAGTATAGCCATACAATTGAAACATATAACCTGTCAAGGACCTTCTTTTATCTGAATCCCCCACATAATTAGAATCAATAAACCCCATCACATTTCTATTACTTTGGTTTGATTTCCCATACTACAAACCATGATTCAAAGTACCATTTAAGTACCTTAGAATCCATTTTACTGCCCGCCAGTGTTCCTTTCGTTGATTTTCCATAAATCTACTAACAATACTAACAGGTTGTGCTAAATCAAGTCTAGAACATACCATCGCATGCATAAGACTTCTTACAGCATGTGCATAAGGAATTTCGACCATCATCTATTCTTCATCTTCTGATTTAGGTGATTGTGCACGGGAGAATTCTCATTCCCCCCTTATTATTTAGCTTAATACCTTATTTCTCCTCTATTATTTTATAAATAGCTCGATTTCCTCCTCTGTCATATAACACCGCTAAGACAAATAACATGTAAGTCTTTATAATTTAAACTATTACTTAAATAGTCATAATAATTTTAAAAATATTCATAAAAATTTTAATTTATTAAAAAATTATGATTATATCCTTATATAATAGTAATTAGTTAAAAAATTATTTATAACTCCTAATAAAAAAAATGTATAAAATAATAATATATATATTTTTAAAATATATTAAATATAAATTTATTTAATTTTTGAATTTTTTTAATATTAAAATTTTATTTATTTTAAAAATTATAAAATTGATCATTCAATTTTATTTGATATTTAGATAAATTTATTATATTTGAAAATTTTAATTCAATAATTTGTCTGTTGAGATATTAAGAAAATATTTGTCTGAAAAAGTCAAAAAATAACTCAAATCAAAAAGATCGGGCCGGTAGGTCCAAAAAGTGCAATTGAAGCCGAACTGGGCCTACAATGGTCCCAAAGCTCAAAACGTTGAAGCCTCTGACCTTTGATTGACTGTGAAAAAGAGGTCGTTTCCGTTCAATCATCATCGTCCATCTCGCTTCCCCGACTCTCGGTCGGCTGAACCAACAATCTCTAATTTCTAAACTGAATGCAGTAACCATAGCTTGACAAGCACGCACATCATTTAACTCTTCCTTGTACAGAAACCCTAGCAAATCGTGTATTTAACCGTGACATTTTCGTCACTATGATTCTTGTACCTTAGCGAAAGCAGTGTTTGTCGTTTATCAACAGCGACGACGTGTGTTTGCCGCCATATTCATCTTGGACTTTTATCTCTGGGAAAGATGAATTGCGGAAAGCACGGCTTAAAGAATTCAAGCCGCCTAAGTGGCAATACGTCAAATCATTTTCATTCTGTGAGTTTCTTTTAATTACTTTTTATACTAATAATCCGATGGGGTTCTTTTCGTTACTATTAGTGTTTGCGAATACGATGTTTTCTTTCTAATTCTGGGTTTTCCAACGAATTTGTGGAATAACGTTGTATAAATTAAAACAATTGGTCTTGTGTGGTTTGGAACAATGAAATTGTTTTTGGCGCTGGATTTTGGATGTGTAAGTGGTGTGGGAGAATCAATTCAGTTAGTTCTTGGTACGAATATATGATTATCTATTGTTTATTATATGAGAGAAATGAAACTGTACTGCAGAATTAAGCTATTAGCTGTGATTTAGTTTGAATGAATAATTTACTGTAGTTTATTTCAGCAGCAGCCGAGGGATGATGGACCCTCGGGCAGTGTATTTTACAAAGATGAGGCTAAATTTGCTGCTAACAGAGGTCAAATGAGGAAGCAGAAACAGCATAATGAGCACCAATCTGCTTCTGCTTATTTTCAAGAGCATGGTTACCACGAGGAATTTCCTCCACTTGCAGAAGGGCAAGCTAATAAAAGGAAAATGATGATTGATTTAGGGCCAGAGCAAAAGGCAGAAAATATAGTTTCATCTAAGCCTGAGGACTTGCCTATCTCAAATTATGGTAGCCAGCCAGATGATTCTTCGCCCTCCACTCCTTTGAAGAACAAGGGAATGCCGCCTGCTTGTGCCATATCATCCCAGTCCAGCCAAAGCGACTGCAATCATGGAGCAGGTACAAAGAAGTTTAATTCTTCTGGAGGCTGGCCCAATATTGAACCATTTGACATCTGCCTGTCAAGGAGGAGACATTATATTGAACAGAATGTGGAAATGACTAGAGGTGGAGTACTGAGACCTGGGATGGTTCTTCTGAAATATTACCTTAGCATTCGTGAGCAGGTGAAGCTTTATCTTTCACCTTCAATTGAGTACTGTTTCAATGTTTAAAGGCACCATGCATCTGGTGCAACACCCCTTCCCAATTGGATGTGTCTGTTTGTGAACTTCACGTGTGTTAATATCAGTTACACAAAAAAAAATTGTGTTCAATTCTTTGAAAATAATTTATTTGTTTGATATTGATATTATACAAATCAGAGTACATATCTGAATGTTTCAGATTAAAATAGTAAGGACTTGTCAAGAACTCGGTAAGGGCCCTGGTGGATTTTATCAGCCTGGTTACAATGATGGAGCAAAGCTTCGTTTGCACATGATGTGCCTCGGACTCAACTGGAATCCCCAGACAAGAAAATATGAAAAAGTACGGTCTGTTGATAGTTGCGAGCCCCCTGGAATTCCTAATGAATTTATTCTTTTGGTTCAAAGAGCATTATCGGAGGCACATTCCCTCATAATGGAAGATTCAGAAGTAAGCAATGTGGAAGACATACTTCCTGCTATGTCTCCAGACATATGCATTGTCAACTTCTATAAAACAAGTGGGCGACTTGGTCTTCACAAGGTTTGTAGCTAACCATGTTATGTCCCCATGTTCAATTTGGTTTCAATAAATTATCCACATGATTTGACAATATGATATGATTTTCAAACTCAAGAAGGGCTTTCAAAATTCTTTGTACTGATTCTGACTTCTCCATAGGATCGTGATGAAAGCAAAGATAGTCTCAAGAAAGCATTACCTGTTGTCTCCTTTTCCATAGGTGATTCAGCAGATTTTCTCTATGGGGACAACAGGGATGTGGAAAAGGCAGAAAAAGTATTATTGGAATCAGGAGATGTATTAATATTTGGTGGGGATTCTAGACATATCTTTCATGGAGTGTCATCCATCATTCCTAAGTCAGCTCCTTGGGCTCTACGAGATAACACTATGCTTCGTCCTGGTCGCCTTAATCTAACCTTCAGACAATATTGAAAACCATTTATGCAGAAACACAGGTATAGTATTTGTTTTAATTGTAATTAGAGTATGTACAAAGTTTATAATTCATGTTTTCACTTGGAGATTGGTTTTGGACTTCATTTTGCAAACATCTGTTTTCATCAAATTGATGAATACATCTCTGTTTATTTCCTTTTACTGTGGAACATATCATAGATAATAGATAATTGACTGTTAAGTAAGTATAACCCTCTTTGATATATCTTAAAAGAGTCTAATTCTGATGCTACAGAATTTTATTTTTCTATCTGATTCTAAGCTTGTCCTGAAAATATTCAGGTATGGATTGCACATGACAGTTATGTTGTGTCAGCTTAGGTATAAACACTTAAATAATCATAAAAAAAAAAAAAGTTACTTGTATTGTTGGTTAGTGGTCATTTTTAAAATGATCATCTTCAGTGGAAAGGGTACATGTTTATTTGGAGTAACAAATTAATGGGCAGAGCATTATCTTTTGCTTGTTTTGAGTTCTATATTGTCCTTATGACTATTGTTAAAAGTTGGATTTATTTATCAATTAATTAGGATGTTTTATTGTGTAACTGGAAAGTTATATATTATTTTTTGGAATAATTATTTTATTTAGGTATTCCAATCAATCATCGTCAATGAGGTAGTAAATCAATCACCCACATTTGTTGACTACAATAAGCAGTGCCCAACCTAGTGATGAAATGGCGTGTAATGTTGTAAATTGTTGACATAGCAGCATTTGTTATACAAGGTAACCAATTGGAGGAAACAAAATTTAAATCGTACAATAAAATTTGAGGGCTATTTGGTGGTTGAAATTTTCGATTAGGGTTGTTGACCATTTTGAGGGCAGCAAAGAATACAATAAGGTCTGCTTATGTGAGATCACGTGGTTAGGGTTGTTGACCATTTTGAGCGCTATAATTTTAATATTGTATAGTTCACATTTTAATTTTGAAATCGGCTTTTATGTCAAAAAAAAAGCTCGAGAATCAGGTGGAGTCTTTTATTATTGACGCACGAACGCCGATTCAAAGTGTAGGCTTCCGTGTTTGTGTGCTACACTGAAATAAGCAAAGGAAAACCCAATTTGTTATTGCAATCTAATTGTCACTAGAACCTGTCATATTCATAGGCTTTTAAAAATAATAATTAAATACGCAAGTTTTTAAAGTACAATAAATCGATAACTCTGGCCTGCACAACACACTTTTTCGGGTTTCTTTTTTCTTTTTATACGAGAACATCAAATAATTTTTTTAATTTTCATTTTTTTAACATCTGCCGTACATGAGAATTACTTTTTTTTTAAAATATTATCAAATTCTTTTTTTAAAGTTTAAAATTATATCATTTAGATAAAAAATTTTAAAAATTTATTAAAAATTTCTTCTTAATCATTAATCAACTAACCTCAAATAATACATTTACTGAAATACCCTCAATCTTAAAATTTTATGTTACTTAATTAATTATAATGTTATTTTAGTTTCAAAGATTTGGTCTAATATTCTCATAAATCATAATAATTTTAAAAATATCTTTAAAATTTTTAATTTATTATAAAATAATAATTATACCTCTTTATAATAATTATTATTTAATAAAAATAACTAACAATACTATTTAAAAAATTTATTAGTTATTTTTCTTACACAATCATTTTATTAATATATTACTAAAATAATATTATTATTTATTTAATTAACATATCTTATATAAATATATTATATTTTACTCTTATACAATTTATTATATATTTTCATTGATATCTATTTTTATTATTTTATTTACATTTGAAATATGTATACATATATTTTATCTAAATTATAATATAATTATAAATATTTATTACACATGTAGTAAAATAAAATAAAATTTATAAATTTAAAATATTATTTATTTAATTAATTTTTAATAATTATGAATGTGTAATTTATTTTTATCTAATTTCTTTTAAATAATTTCTAATTTCTATTTTTTTTATATAAATATATTATATTTTATTTAATTTTAGAGATTTATTAGTTGTTTTTAAATAATAATTATTATATAGAATATAATTATTATTTTATAATAAATTAAGACTTATAAAAATATTTTTAAAAATATTAAAAATTATAAGAATATTATATTAAATTTTTTGAATTAAAAATAATTTTTATAATTAATTAACATAAAATATAAATTTTAAAGATCGGAACATTTCAATAAATATTTACTTGATTTTGCATAGGGTATTTTGATAATTTCACGACACAAAACCCAACAAACCGACGAAGTACATCACGTGAGAGGTGTCAAATATCTGTATAGCCTATATAAACTATCCGTCTCGGCCATTCCAACTCCCGCACTGCGCAAAACTTGCAACAAGAAAAAAAATAAAAATGCAAACTCAAGCATTTTCGGAATCTTTTGTCGCGAGGCACTGCTCAAAGATATCACGAAAGATTCATGGATTTGCAGCCAGAAGGGCATTATCGGGAACAAATTCTCTCCGATTGCCAATACATCGTTGCTACTCTCGTCTAGCTCAAAAGGAAGGCGTCTCTCGAAAAGATTATGAAGTTTCTCTTCCCAAAATACCCCCATTCGATTACTCTCCTCCGCCATACACCGGCCCCTCAGCCGACGAGATCCTGGCCATGCGCAAGAACTTTCTCAGTCCTTCAATGCGTCAGTTGTACAAGAAACCAGTAAGTTCCGATTAATAATTCTTTTATTTTTTGTTTACCAGTATATTCTGGAATCTTACGAATGGACGGTCAGATTTAACCATCTTGATATCGGCAGCTGAACGTGGTGGATGGAAAGATGCAATACTTGTTCGATGAGAAGGGTAAAAGATATCTGGATGCTTTCGGAGGGATTGCTGTGGTATCGTGCGGCCACTGCCATCCTGATGTGGTAGATGCAATAGTCAAACAACTGAAGCGCTTACAACACTCCACTGTTCTCTACCTCAACCATGTCGTCGCTGATTACGCCGAAGCCTTGGCCGCCAAAATGCCTGGCGATCTTAAGGTACATGTGTCTTCACTCATCAAATCGTTCACGTTTCTTTCTATGATTTTTTTTTTTTTTTCATTTTGACAAATTGCCAGTACCTTAAAAGAACTCCGGTAATTCCGGCCCCACGGATTTTTCTTTTACCTTTTTTCCTTTCCCGTCCACTTGCCATTGCCAATACGTTTTAAAGAACACAGCTAATGCACTAGGTGGACCATAGCAAGTTAAATCAATTCTTGAGTATGACAAATTAGTGTAGGACAATAACTTACAGTTTCTATTTTTCCTTTTTTTTTTAATATTTTGTTTTTCACAGCTAATCACATTATTTATGATTTTAAAAGTTCAATTTATATTTTATTCCTTTATTTATTGACAAATTTAAAATGAAATAATGTACTCCCCTCGATGAAATTATCTAGTGCTTTAAGGTTAATTAATTTAGAGGTAAAAGTAAAATTGAAATTAGACAATATTGAATTAGTACAAAAAAAAAGTGAAAAAAAAATGCTTGTGCGAATAAATTTCCTTCTCATTTTTCCTCTCTACTATTTAATTACCAATATTAGAGCTAAGTGTTATCCCTACGCACCAACTTTTAGAAAAATATTTGTTGTATACTCATGAGTGTTGAGAAAAAATAAATACATATTTATTTTCGTTAGTTTATCTGTTAGGATGTTAGTATTTTTCGTTTCTAAATTTAAAAAATTAATAAAATATATATTTTTTTCATTATTAACAATTAGTCCCATTGCTATATACTATATATTACCAATTAAAATATTAAATTTAAAAATTTTATTTTAATTTATTATTTTAATAAAATTCGTAAATAAAATATTATTTGATAAATTAAAATACTATATAAATTTAGATTATTATTTGTGAGCAAAAAAACAAACTATTAGAAAGAAAACTTAAAAATTTTATATGAAACAAGAATAATAAATTATAAATTTAGTATCATGTGTCAATAAAATTAATAATTAAATATATTTTTGTATTTTTATTTAACAATTTAATTTATTTTTTATTAAAAAATTTGAAGAAGAAATTTTTGATTATCTTTGTTTGTAATAAATATAACATTTATTATTTTTTATATTCTCTTTTATTTATATTTGATTATGTGCTTGATAATTTTTTTTAAAAATACAATAAATATAATATAATTTTTTAAGTAAATATTTTAAATAAAATGATACATATATATTTCATTTAAAAACTTTTTTTATCAATATATATTAAATTATTACTAAAAAAGTAACGAAAGAAGGTATACAGTTATTTTAGCATACCAATTTACTTTCTTTTATTATTAGTACTTTAATTTGAATTACAATATTTTATTCTTAAATTTTTATAAAATAATAAAATGAAACATACTATTTTAAGTTTAACATTTTAGTCTGTAATACGTAGGGATAATAAAATCCCTTCTGATTTAAGTGAACCAATAATAAGACTAGAGTCGCATAAAATTGGACCATATTAGAGTGTGGTCCAATTTGATTCTTGGAACATATGGTTTGTTAAAGGACGAACCGAAGAGCCAATTTTTTTTAAAAAAATATTTAATATTCTTTTACTTTATATTTATTCTTTAATAAATTTATATTTTTTTTGTTAATTTCATTTATTTTTATTGTACCTTTCTTAATTTCACAAAAAAATATGTAAGGTTAAAACAATAATAACAATTAATATTTTAATACATATATTAATATCATATACAATTTAAAAGAAAAATCTGTCTTAAAGGGCTCAAATTCTTGCTATTGTTGTGTAAATAATAAAGACTAAATTGTTAATTGTGAAAAAATTATATTATATTTTATTATTTTGTCAAAGTGTAGAGATAAAATCTATAATAGTTTAGTAGATCAAAGTATTTAAGTTAAAAATATTTTATTATTTCTTCAATATTCAGAGTTATCTTCTTGTTTCCTACTTAAAAAATTAGGGGAATTAACTGAAAATACCGAAGTTTGGTGGCAAAAAAAAATGCCCTCTCTAAAAAAATTTACTTAAAAATGTCATTTTTATACATTTTCGGACTAAAATGTCCTCTAATCTAATATTTATAAAATATTTTTGTATTGTTATAGTATCTCAAAGTGCTAGTTTAATTGGGTACTTTTTAATCATATTTTTTAGTGTAAACATTTTTAAATTTTAACTCGAAAGTGTTACAGTAACTCAAAGTTTGAATAAATTTTATTCTTATTTGTAAAAGTATAAAAATTCGGGATTTCGATGTTATTATTATTTAATGAAATTTTTTTAACTGTATCTAATTTTAGATCGGTGATTATTATGTTTATGTAGGTAGTGTTCTTCACAAATTCGGGAACAGAAGCAAATGAGTTGGCGATAATGATGGCGAGATTATACACAGGATGTAATGACATAATAGCATTGAGGAGCGCCTACCATGGCAACGCTAGTGGAACTATGGGCGCCACTGGTCACTCTGGCTATAAATTCAATATTGTTCAGGTATCGTATCATTACATTGCAATTCTATAAAATCCAAAGAAACCGTCTCAAATATTATGCCTCTATCATTAAAAGATAAGAAAAAGTAACTTGGTAAGTTAGGTGGATGATTATGACTCATGGCTGAAATGAGATTTTTTTTCGTATTGTATATAACACGTCTTGTAATTCACTTGATTTCTTGATATAAATTCTTGTTATGGAAAGTTAATCTAATTTAGGGTATATGTTCAATACTAAAAATAGAATTTTAGTCTAAATTATTTATTTTACATTTATATTTAACTTTATTGATTTCATTTCACTACATTAAAATTTTTAAACCATACAACACCTCTATTCCAAATAGGGATAGCAATGAGACGGACGAGGATGAAGAGGCTTTTCTCATTCCCCACCCTGTTTTAATGTTAATTCCCATTTCCCACGCTGTTTTAATTTTAATTCCCATTACCTAAAAAAAATTAATGGGGCAAGATAGAGAATTTCTATATGAAAAATGGATTCTCCATTCCCATTTAATTTTTCTATTATTATATTTATTTATATTAAATACTAACTAAAAATATTATCAATATATTATAATACTATTCATATGTAATAATTATATTAAAAGTATAAATTTCACTATTTTATAAGATAAAATAATTATGAATTATAAAATTTTTTAATTAAGTATTGTCTACATATATATATCTATGCATTTATATATTTATTTGAAAAATAACATATTATAATATATTATATTATATATATTTGGGGAATAGGAGGAAAGGGTGAAGAATACTAAACCACTCTCCGTCTTATTAATAATATGGGGATTAATCTCCTCTTATTCTTCGTCTTGTTCTCTATTATATCATTTCAAATTTATTTCATTTGGAACGGATACCTATGAGACCCCAAATCCGTGGGGATTTTGCTATCTCTAATTCCAAACAAACAATCCTTTAGTTAATAGTAGTTATTGTACCAAACAACTTTGTCAAGCTATCCCTTGTCTTATTTTGACGCCTGAAATATGAATGCCAATATACATGTATGCATTATAGTTTCGTAACTAAAGAGAATCTCACTTTTATTTTTGCTTGCAATCATCAATCTGCTATTCAAAGACGTTATCTTTCGCTAAAGAAAGTACCCCCAGTCTCCCACATTTCGTTATTAGCAAATACCGATTTGTATACCTAATGTTTACCTTCTTAGGCAAATTAGGTAGCTTAATTTGTTTTGTAAGTTTTTTTGAAATAGGATATGATTTATGTTTTTTGTCTTTAATCTTGGGCCAACCTACATTTAAGTTCTAAAAATTGTTGAATAACACTTCATAAACATAATTGTTTGAAATTTCTCATTACGGTTCGGCCAACAGACTGGAATCCATCATGCATTGAATCCAGATCCATACAGAGGTGTCTTTGGTTCGGATGGGGAAAAGTATGCAAATGATGTTCAAGACCTCATCAACTCCGCAACTTCTGGAAATGTTGCTGGTTTTATGTCTGAAGCCATACAAGTAAATATAAATTACTTGTCATCACCGTTCTTTCTTTTCAGACATAAGAAAATATAGTTCCATGTTTTTACTGGAAAGATTTTTTTCACTTATGATAGGGAGTTGGTGGTGCTATAGAGTTGGCCCCAGGTTACTTGCCCGCCGTTTATGAGTGTGTTAGGAAAGCAGGAGGCCTTTGTATTGCTGACGAAGCATTGGTTGGGTTTGGTCGTACAGGAAGCAATTTTTGGGGATTCGAGAACCAAGGGGTTGTTCCTGACATTGTCACGATGGCCAAGGTTGGTTTTCTTATCTCGTTTTGTTCTGGGATCACCCTGGAGACTTCATCCTGCCTCACAATAACCCATTCATATCATCTTATTATATTTTCAATACTTTGAATTCTGGCATCTTCAATCTCTCTTAATAGCTTCTATTTCTTGATCACACTTGTCTGCCATACAAAAATTTAAATATTCAAACATGTGCATAATATGATATTGACAACACCAATTACATAACTCAGATTATGCAATTCGTCATTGTTAAGCACCATGCCATTATACTGTACCTTGAATTGCCTTTTATGGTATAAACAGGGCATTGGGAATGGCATTCCGCTAGGTGCTGTGGTAACTACTCCTGAGGTTGTAGAGGTTTTGAGTCACCGCAGTTATTTCAACACCTTTGGTGGGAATCCTTTATGCACAGCCGCAGGGCTATCTGTTTTGAATGTGATTGAGAAGGAAAACCTTCAAAATAATGCACATGTTGTGGGATCCTATCTCAAAGAAAGACTTACTTCACTCAAAGACAAATATGAAAGTAAGTTTTCTTGCTTACCCTTGTATTTTATAGCAGTGAACATTCTCTTTATATGAAAAACTTGTATCAATTTTACTTAGCACACTAGAAAGCTTCTGCTATTCTGCAATTTCTCCAACTTGATGGATGCTAATTTTGTCATATTGGTCCTTGCAGTTATTGGAGACGTGAGGGGAAGAGGGCTCATGCTTGGAGTTGAATTTGTCACTGATCTGCAACTGAAAACACCAGCAAAAGATGAAACTCTACATATTGCGGAGCAGATGAAAGGTATGATTTCTGCTTCCGTTCTTTACATTATTGAGCTAGTTATGCTCTAAGCTTATATAAACTGACAAACCTCTTTTGTTATTGTAGAAATGGGAGTATTGGTTGGGATAGGTGGATTTAATAGAAATGTTTTCAGAATTATGCCTCCTCTCTGCTTCAGTAAGGCAGATGCCGGTATGTCTTCATTCTTATTGCAGCAATACCATTTACTTAATACAGAGCCTTTCTAACATAGTGTGTAATTTTTCTTTTGGTTTGTAGATTTCCTTGTAGATGTTATGGACTACACAATATCAAAGATCTAAAGCCTCCAAAATAACTGTGGATAAAGAAGTGTATCCGGTCATTCACAAATTTAGCATAACTAGTAACTGTATTCCCTTTGTCTGTTGTGAGTGAAATTATTGTTAGCTACCATTGAGTTGGAAAACGAACAACGCAATGCCTCTTCCCCTTTTTGAAGTGCCATCTGTGAACTTCATGTGCTAATATCAGTTGCGCACTAAAATATTTGCACTCAATTCTATATTCTATCGTTATTGTATGGTAAATCTATGTAAATATCTGAATGCTTCAGATTAAAATTTTAATGACTTGCCAAGAACTGGGTGAGGGCACAGGTGGAATTGATCAGCCTGGTTACGACGGTGGACTAAAAGCTTCATCTGCAGATGATGTGCCTCTGATTCAACTTGGATCCTCAGAAAAGAAATTATGAAAAAAAAAATAAGCTAGGAGACACATTGTCTCATTACGAAGGATTCTGGTGGAATACATAGTTCCTGCAATGTCTCACACAAGGTTTGTCTAACCATATTATGTTACCCAATATTCGATTTGTTTTTGATAAATATCCTCAGATCACTTGAGAAAATGATTTGATTTTAAACTTAAGAAGGCCTTTCAAAATTCTTTGCCCTGCTTTTGTGCCTTGTCTTCTCCCTCGAGCTTTACTTGTCATATCCCTTGTCTGTAGCTGATTCAGCAGAATAACTATAACGGAGATGAGAGGGATGTGGACAAGGCAGAGAAAGTATTATTGCGATCAGGGAATGTATTTTTTTTTTTTTTTTTATCTTGAATATGTAGAGTATGTACAAAGTTCAGCATTCATATCCTAACACCGTGATTCATGTCATAATTATTATGTGTTATGCATATACATCTTCGGACATTATCATAAATTTTCTAGCTAGACAATTTAATGGAACAACGACAATTACCCCCTATTAGATTGATAAATTTATTTTTAAGTCGTTGTTAGATCAAAATAACCAAATACTTCCTTACCGTCACTTTTTCTGTTAATCTTTTTAGAAAATTTTAAATTTATTCCTATTAAACTGAGTTGATCGAATTTAGGTTCGGTTCACCGGATGAGATATATATAATTTTAAAAAATTTGAGAGCTCGAAGGACTTGAACCCTTGACCTTCCAACATCATATAATAACAAAAAAACATTCAAACCACCAAGTCACACTTGTCAGTTTAAATACATATATTACATGATATATAAAATATTTCAAATTTATATTGTAACATTAAATTTTAAATATATGAATATATTGTTTTATAACATTAAACTAATAATTATTTTCTACAAAATTCAACTAAAACTTTTATTCTATTTTAATTAAAATAATATTTATTGTATAAAAATTGAAGAAAAATTAAACTAAGAATTAATTTTATAACATTAAAAATTACATCCGAGTTTTTAAAGTCAAATTTATTATATAAAAATTACAAAATAAATAATGTTAAACTAATGATGATTTTGTATAAAATTAAAATAATAATTTGTAATAATAAATTAAGAAATAAAATTTTTTAAACTAATAATTATTTTTAATATTAAAAAATTAAATATGAATTTATAAATTAAAATTGATTTATAAAATTATAGTTAAGAAATTCTTATTTAATTATTTAAAATTATTAGATTAAATTTTTTTACTGAAAATTGTTAGTTTAATTTCATACAAATTTATTATTAATTTAATATTATAAAATAAATATATTTTTTATAATTTTATAAATTGATTTTGTTTATATATATATATATTAATATTTAAATGTAATAAATTTATTAAAAAAATTTAAGTGGAATAACTATTAGTTTAATGTGTATGACAATATTTATTAAAAAGGTATATATATTAATTGTTAGACAGATTGTCGAAAGCTCAGGTTGGTCTGCTGGTGGAACCCATGCAAGGTTCGAGTGCAATGGTTTGATTAGCTAAAAAAGTCAAGTTTTTTAATAAAGAATTCAGATTCTATCAAAGCCCGACCGAGTTCAAATTCTAATCCAAATTTAATGGACCATCCAAGGATAAAACTATTTTAATCTAACAAGAGGTAAAAAATAAGTTTATTGATAGGAAGAACAAAAAAAATGTCATTTTACACGTTTATCCACCTCAAAAAAATCGTGATAAAAAAATAAAATTTCATACAATTACTGTTATATTCTTTTCTTATTTTATCCTTGAATTTTTTTAAATTATCAAATTTAGTTTGATTCAAAAGCATTAAAAAATATAACCATTACTTAAAACATACTCTCTTAAAAGGAGCGTGTTCGATTCCTACTGCTAACAATGGTAGGAATTTATTCATAATATGTGGACTTTCCTAAGAATTTTTAGGTAGTATTTCTGCTGTAATATTTAAACTATTTTTCCAGTTAAATTTCAATAAATCCCTGATTATAAACTAGTAGATATCTAGTGTATACTAATATACTTGTAATTTGTAATCTTTAAAAAAAAAAGCATTAAAAAATATTATATGAGGGACTAAAATGTTTAAATTAAGAATTTATGTCCCGGTTTATTATTTTAAGAAACTTAGGAAATTAAAAGAATATTATTCTAATTGTGAGACAAAAGCATAACTTTAAAGTGTTTCTAAAAGACTAAAACAAGTATAATTTATTAACTCAATAGAAAATTGTCAAAGACAGATTCTTTTATCCAAAAATTGGGTAGCTGGATTTTTGTGAAGAAGCGTTTTGGCTTCTTGGGATTTCTTTTATTAGAGTTTTGCTACTTCCAGGCTTTGAGTTTTATATACCTTTTGAGTTTTGATTATTGGAAAAAGTTGGATTTGTTATTCGAGTGAAAATTTTCATATAAGTTTTTGATCAAAATTTATTTTTATCATCCTTAATTAAGAGACAAAGTTAAGTGATGATTGATGGAGAAGCATATATTTATTAAGAGTTTGGAAGACGAGAAGAAAATAACAATGCGAATAATATGAACGTCTTCTCAAAATGTAAATGCTTGCATAAACAAAAAATAATATGCAAATTCAACAAAGTTTGCTGCTAATTAAGGACTCATTCTCCTATATGTAATTTGGCATTCGATCGATCGAGCTCAGACAGTTTAGACTTATTGAAATAACGGAGGCTACCAGTACCCAATGACTATAATTAATACATATGTTAAGCACTAATTAATTAGTGATTATAATTAAAATTTAATATTTCAACTCCTCCTGAGCTGTGCATTGTACTTAATATTTTCTATTTATGACTATTCAGAACACTAATTAATTTTTTATTATATTCAATATGAGCTATGTCATAATGAGAATGTGATTCTAATTATTTATTTATTTATTAAATTCCATCCGGGAGAACAAGTTAATTACTAGAGGGAGGCTACCAAATTATTGGAATTAATATTTGGGTAAAGTACATTAAGGTCCTTAAATTTTGACTAATTAATCGTATAAGTTATAATAGTTTAAAATTTTATTTTAAAAGTCCTAATCTATTAATGTTTACAGTAAATTTGAATGGAAAATTATATGATTTTACAATTATACCCTATTAATTATTATATATAACTCTCTCAAATTTTTAAAAAATAAAATATACCTGCTTAAATTTTTTATAATGTTAAAATACCCTTAACTTTTAAGAAAATATATCCCTAATTAACTATTTATAATAAAAAATAATTATTTTATCCCCATATTATTATCTTAAACTATTAAAAGACATATAAAATAACTATAGTATTATTATTTTTATTTTTAATAACTAATATAATTTTATTTAAATATTTGAATTTAAAAATTATAGTAATATTTTGATCCTTAATTTTTTTTAAATTTGATGATAATTTTTTACAATATTAATTATATATAAATCTTTAATTTTTTTATTAAAATAGTCTATCTCAAAAATTATGAATAATAATATTATCAAACTCTCTAAGTTTTAAATATTAATTATAACATTTTTTACAATGTAAAATTTATCGTCACAAATAGTTAAAATTTTTCAGTGTGAAAATTTTAATTTATTTGTAAAATTGTTTACAACATAATTTTTTTACTATTAATTGTAGAAATCAAATAATTATTTTAGAGATTTTAATAATATTAAATAGTCTATTTTGTCAATATTCCCAAAATAAGCAATTTGTTTTTTATAGTTAATAATAAAAAATAGCTTGTAAATTTTTTTACAAATAAATTTAAAATTTTTATGTTGTAAAATTTTAGTACGTTTTTTATAACGAATTTTATGTTGTAAAAAATTTACAATTAATATTATAAAAAAATTAAAAATTTAGGATTTTGACAATATTAATTATATAATTAATATTATAAAAAATTGACATCAAATTTTTAAAAAAATTAAGGATCAAAATATTACTATATGTTTTAAATTTAAATATTAAAATAAAATTATATTAGTTGTCTTAGAAACTCGTGAATACCAAATATTGAGGTAATTAAAATGCACGTATGGTGCTTTAAAGAGTAATATGTATTTAATTTCATTTTCCGTTCAAAGAATTCCCAAGACTAATTAAACCGCAGGAGTGGGATTAATTGCTATATATATGTAGAGTTAGAATCTAAAATCTAGAGGGGCCAAATAATAATTAAATTTTTTAAAATTCAAAAAATTAATAAATAAATATTAAAATTAAAATATTAAAAAATAAATTTATTATTTAACGTCAATAATACATATAAATAAAAAATTGTTAAACCATACTGACTTATTTAAAATTAAAATAAACTTCTATGCTTCTTAAAAAATTAGATACATATATCATGATATTTTATTTTAACTAAAATAACATAATATACATAATAAATTAATAATTATAATTTATGGTTATATCTATAAAAAATTATATATATTAAATATAAGTAATGTATGAATTTAAAAGACTCATATAAAAATATTCTGAAAATATTAACCTTTTTCTTTTTAAGAACTTTTGCTTCTTATCTTGAGTCGAAGAAGAGAAAAAATTAATAAAATTATCAAGTTAAAGTATTTTTTATTCTTTTGGTAGAGGCTTATGATATATATAGAAAATATTTTAAGTACATATTTTTTCTATAAGAAAAATATTTTCATGAATTACATAGTTTTCTTATAAGAAAAAAAAATTCCTATTAAGTGGAGAAAAAATTAAATAAATAATTCTTTAAAAGAAATTATTTTATAAGTAAAATATTAATAAATAAATGGGATCATTATTTTAAAATTTTTAAAAAAATGTTTAATTAATTTATTATTATATAATTTAAAAATATAAAAAATAGAAACACATTAATTTTATTAAAAGTGTCTAATTTTAAAAAATAAATTTATGGAGGTGAAATAGATATTTCATATATCTAATTAATACGATTATAAAAAAAATTAACATTTTATTACAAACTTTTGGTGGAGCCTGGCCGCCCTGAATAACTCCGCCACTATACACACACACACGCATCACATAATTTTGGAAGCCAGTGCAGAGGTAGCTTCAACTTCACATAGCGTAGTGTCATTAATTTATTTCATTATCAGTTAAATATGTGATTAATTACTTAATGAATGAATGAAAGAAAGAATGAACCCTTACCAAGTCTCCGTCAATCTTGTTTCATATTAAATAATTTTCGTGAAAATGGCTGGGTCTAGGTCGGTGCGTGTCTGGTGACGTTGAGTTATATCAGCAGAGCCTGAAGATGTGAACTCTCGAGAGGAAAAAAAAATTACGAAACCATTTTTAGATAAGCAAGTTGTGGTGGAGGAAATTAATTAATAGTAGAAAATTAATTCTGGAAGAAAAAGCCAACACACACCACTGTTTGAATTGTTCATGATCTGTCTGTCTGTCTGTCTGTCTCTCTCTCTCTCTCTATATATATATATTTGTATATATTTTAATTATTAGTTGAATCATTAGGTGAAGAATAATTAATTAATTCTCTGAGGAGATATGAATTAAGTGAAGCAGAAAAGATAAGATATATAAGCTGGCAAAATAGGTGGCAGCAGCTAGGGTTTCGTCACAAAAATAAGTTTAATTACCCATGTATATATATAATAAGACTATAAGCAGATCCAAGAGAAGACTGATCACAGAAAATTGGGATTAAATGTTTCAAACTTGAGTACATTTTTTGTATCCATTTGTGACGATCGATTATTGCTTTGAATTATTAATTAAGGAATTCAATTAATGTAAGTTTCTAGGAAGAAGAAATTACATATGTAGTAACGACAAGAAGAGCTAATGTTGCTCTGCTCACAACAACTTTTCAAAGGTTTACCATGAACACCGAACGTCAAATTCCAGCCCTCCTTGTGCCAATGAGCTAGAGTTGATTCCTTCGTCCCCAGAAGTTAAAAGGCTGTGAAGCTGTAATTTTGTCCCGTGACCAAAGGCTTGTTTTAGCTTTAGTGACATAGTGCAATAAAAGTTTTTCTCGATGCTAAAGGCTTTAGTGGCGATTTCATTTGTCGCTAATTATCTATTATATTTTTAACGATGTATATATAATATATCTACAACATGATTGTAAGTAATATTTCAACTTTGAGGCTGCCACGTGTTGCAATTAATATTTCAATTCCTAAAACTTTGTACTCTAATTTGTCTAATTATAACATCTTTTACTATTTATAAATGCACTTGAGACATACTCTAATTCAATTATATTTAAAAATAAAACTCTTTCGTAAAATTGAATCATAATTCAATACTAGTACAAAGAATTACAAATCATTCATTACCATTAACTATTGAAACATGTGATATGATAAAGAATATATAATAATTCTTGATTTTAAAATTGTTAACATATAATAAAAGTATACTTTTAATTGCTAATATTGAAGAATAAACCGAATTCGGTAACAATGGAGGAAAAATGTTTAATATTTTTCAGTTAAGATGTCTCACTTTCATATCCTGCTTTTTATTTTTTAAAAAATATTAATATTGAAGAAACCCTTTTCTTATTTTTATCTTTTTGAAATTATTCACAATTATTAATCAAATTTTTGTATTCTAATTTTACTAACATCTTTTATTATCTATGATAAATTTGAGGCAGAGAATGAATAATTTTATAACAATGTAAATTTTGTAATGTTCAATCAGAAGTTTGCTTTAGGAAAGAAGACTGTTGGGGTAAAATCTGGACTAATTTCTTAAATTAGGAAATAAATATAAGATAAAGAATATGAAAGGGTTTATTCCTATTTACCTTTGATTTTTGGGAAAATACTAGATTAAGAATATTTTTTCAAAATTATGTAGATTTTTTTTAATTCAATAATAATTTTGTTCTGACTATCTACAATATATCATGAACTAAAATGTTTAACCTAAAAAAAATTGTTTTATTTTATTATTTTAAAAAATACTAGAACTAAAATTATAAGGACAAAGTGATATGCTAAAGTGCTATGGACCCATTTTTTCAGTTTGTTAGTAATATTTTAGTATGTACTAATTGTAAAAAAATTTAAATTTATTTATATTATTTTTAAAAAAATTATTGAGCTATGACTAATAGAAATAAAAGAAAAGATAAATATATATTATATTTATTACGAATAAAGATGATTCAAATTTATCTTTTAAATTTTTTAATCAAAATTAAATTAAATTATTGATAAGAATATAAAAACATATGTAATTATCAATTACATTGACATAATACTACATTTAATTACCATATTATAATTTATATATTATTTTAATTTTTTATCGTAAAATAATTATTTTATTTTTTAATTATTATTAGTATTTTAATTTAAATAAAGAATTTAGTGTTTTCTCAAAATTGAAGGGTGTAAAAATAAATATCCAATATAAAAAAAAAAGAAGGAAATGAGTATTCTATTGAAAAAAAGTAAGGTGTCTTGTCCCAATGTTGTTAAAAGATGATAAAAAAAGACTAGTTGTTAAAATAATTTTTAATAGTTGTAATAGTTTTGGCATATATAATTTAAAATTACACTATAACTATTAGATAATAAAACAAAAATTAAGTAGTTATCAAAATAATTTTAATAGTTATTATAGTTGTGACGTAATTTTAAATTATATATGTTATAGCTAATACATAGTAAGACAAAAATTAAGTAGTTGGTGGATTATAATCCTATCATATATACCAAAATAATTATATATGCTTTGGTTGTCATCTTCCTCACGGTATCCCCAGCGCTTGAGAGTACCCCATGACTGTAATTATTAATATTTCTGCTCCAAGTTAATTATAGATAGAAATTTCAACTTGAGACTATATCACATTGATTAATGCTTCAACTTCTAATTTACTCAGAGGACAAATTATTTATTAAAAAGCCTACAGCGTTAGCCCCTCGTCTAGCCTAAATCTCATTTCTCAAGTAATTATATCACTATAATTTACACTATGCATAGTTAATTTACATTATGGGTATTATTTTTCAATAATAGAATATTATTCACGCTTATTATTTCGGAAAGTTGTTGCCTTCCTGCTGTCTTAAATTCGATAACAAAACAAGTGTAGTTCCACTTGTCACGTATTAAAAGTTTAAACAAAGTGACCAGAAACTTAAATTAGCATAAAATTCAAATCTATTCTTCACATGAAAATAAGATCCATTCATTTTTTTTAAAGAAACAGAAAAATTGATATATGATATTTCGATTAAGGTGTTTGATAATTTTTTTTTAAATATTTTAAGCTAGGTAATTTTGATAACAACTTTGGATTAGAATCAAGGAATGTTTGATAAGATCGATTTTTTTTTTTAAAAAAAACAAAAAACAATTTGGCACAATGACATTTTGATTCAGAGTTGGTGGCTAGCACTAGGTCTACCCCACGCCATACCCGCAACTAAAATGGTGTCAAACATTTTAAGGTATAAAAATCATTTAAGGATATTTTAATAATTTCACAATCTCCCCGCCTACATATATAGAACTATCCGTCCTGGCTCTGCAACGTCCACCACGATAACCAAAATCATTGCTCACCCCAGTACTCTTTAGTACATTTATCTTCAATCTTAATTAGACGGACCACCCAAGATATATGGAGAGTTTTGAGACCAAATGCAGTATTAACCCCGGCCCACCTCCTGTTCCCGTAATGCCCCCTTTCTATTACACTCCTCCGCCGTACAGTGGCCCCTCCGCCGAGGAGATCCTGTACTTGCGCGAAAAATATCTCATTGAACAGCCTCCCTATTATGAAAAACCGGTGAGTTATTGTTAGACATCACACTCGTAGTAACTAAATATGGATGTCTTTCTATTTACGTATTTTAATCTCCTGTTTGTGTTGGGTGTATTTAACGTTTGAATGATTACGCTATGATATAATTAATTATTTCGACGTTCGGATTTTAACCATCTTGATCATCTGTGGCCGGCAGCTGAACTTGGTGGATGGAAAGATGCAGTATGTGTTCGACGAGAATGGTAAAAGATATTTGGATGCACTTGCAGGGGTTGCTGTGGTGTCTTGCGGCCACTGTCATCCTGCTGTGGAGGAAGCAATAATCAATCAAATGAGGCGCATACAACACACAACTGTCCTTTACCTCAACCATACCCTTACTGATTACCTTGAAGCCTTAGCCGCCAAAATGCCCGGCAATCTCAAGGTCTGTCTTCTCTGCGCTGATAAATTAATTAGTCAAATACATCATTATTTCATTTCAATATATATATATATATATGGATTATCAAAGTTCATTAATTCATTTTAAACGAGTGATTAATTGGTTAAATTTGCTTACGTAGGTGTTCTTTTTTCTAAATTCGGGAACTGAAGCGAACGAGTTGGCGATGCTGATGGCAAGATTATACACAGGATGCAATGACATAATATCATTGAGGAACGCCTACCATGGAAATGGACCTACAACCATGGCTACCAACGGTCTGCGTACCGAAAAATTTAATATTGTTCAGGTATCATATATCCTTATTATATTACAAATTCTATCAATAAAATCCGAAAACATGGGCCCAAAATTTTATGGCTCTATCATTAAATTTATGGTTACCTAAATTTCTGTTTTGGTCAATATATAGACTGGAATTCATCATGCCATGGACCCAAACCCATACAGAGGTGTATTTGGTTCAGATGGAAAAAAGTATGCACAAGAAGTTCAAAACATCATCGACTATGCAACTTCTGGAAAAGTTGCTGGTTTTATATCTGAAGCCATACAGGTAATTGTATTAATTACTTTTCATCTTTCTTCTATCTACCTATATATATATACATATATACACACCTGGATCAGAGATAAGAAAGCATCGTCACATTGTTCTTACAGGAATTTTTTTTTTCCACTTTTTATAGGGAGCTGGTGGCGTTATAGAGTTACCCCACGGCTATTTGCCTGTCGTTTATGAAATTGTTAGGAGAGCAGGAGGCCTTTGTATTGCTGATGAGGCAATTACTGGATTTGGTCGCACAGGGAGCCATTTTTGGGCATTCGAGAACCATGACGTCATTCCTGACATTGTGACGATGGCCAAGGTTAGTTTTATCGTCTTGTTTTGTTCTGGGGTCGCCCTGAAATCTTCATTCTATCTCACAAAAACCATTAATGTCATCTTGTTACATCTACAATTTTTTGAAAATTTTACTATATTCAGTCATTCAAGTGATAAAATCTCTTAAATTCGTATAAGAAGTGAGATGCTCTAACACCTAGCTAGAGAATTTGGACTATTTTCTTATAAGGAATATGAAAACAAAGAAAGAAAAAATAAAATTTTATCTGTCTGTAGTAGCTTGTATTTCTTGATCAAGGCTTGTCAAATAGGACATTGACAACACAAATTGGATAACTATATATATCATGAACTGGAATGTGGTTTGTGTGCGTTGACTTTTTCCCCTCTTTATGGTATGAGCGTACAGGGCATCGGGAATGGCTGTCCCCTAAGTGCTGTGGTAACTACTCCTGAGATTGCACAAGTTTTGAGTACCCATACTCTCTATAGCACCTTTGCTGCGAATCAAATATCTACAACAGCAGGGCTAGCTGTTTTGAACGTGATTGAGAGAGAAAATCTTCAGGCTAATGCATTTTCCGTCGGATCTTATCTAAAAGCAAGACTTATTGCACTCAAGGATAAATACGAAAGTAATTAAAGCAAGAGTTAACCCTCAAAAGAGCATGTGTTATTTTGCGACTTCTCCAAGATATATGATGGATGCTGATTTAATAGTTTATAAATATTGGTCTCTGCAGTTATTGGAGATGTGCGGGGAAGAGGGTTGATGCTAGGAGTTGAACTTGTCACTGATCAAGAAGAGAAAACACCGGCAACGGAAGAAACTAGTGCAATATTAGAGGAGATGAAAGGTTTGATTTCTTCTTCCATTTTATATATAAAATATTAATATAGTTATGCTTAGTTTAAGCTCAGATCAACTAACAATCTTTTGTTATTGTAGAAATGGGAGTATTGGTTGGGATAGTTGGATTGTATTTAAATGTTTTAAGAATTTTGCCTCCACTCTGCTTCACTATGGCAGATGCTGGTATGTCGTCTTCATTTTTATTGCAGTGGTATCAATTATTTACTTCATACAATGTCGACTTTCTAATATATACATATTGTGTATTCCTCTTTTGGTTTACAGATTTCTTTGTAGATGTTTTGGACAACGCAATATGGAAGATAACCCATAAGTGACGCTAAAGAATTTAGTTTATTTGGTGGCAACATATCTAAATCTTTCTGTTAGATAGTTGACCTTAAGCCTGCTTGTCCTTCTACGTATACTTTGTATGTTACTCTGCTTCCTTTCTAAAGAAATGTACCTGATATAGGTACTCTGATCATAATAAATTCAGTGTTTTTGCTGGTGCGAAAATAAAAAGAATAAAATGTGCTTGTGGGAGAATCTAGAAATATATAGATGAATTCTATAATTTCTGGAAAAGGCTGAATGTCCTTCCAAGACGATATTTACAGCTATTGTACCGAGAAAATAATATTTTCCATTGAATAAAAATGTTTGACTTATATACAACTATGTGTATGGTACCCATATCATATTCATAAGACATTAACAATTTAAAGAGCACTATGAGATATCTCCAGAATTTATTTCAAAATGTAAATTCTAAATTAGGTTGATATTTATTCATGAGATAGTTAAGATATAATAAACCTCAATTAGAGCCAATGTCTCTCTCTCACATAGCATTCACATTAACTCTCAAATTCTGATTGGGCGATTTACTCAATGTACCAACTACATTTCCAACTTACAAAATTTTTTTCTATTTATCGATCAATCATGCCTTGATATAATTAGGAATAATTACGGCAAGTATAGAAAAGCATGGAACCGATTATCAATATATATATATATATATTTATTTACGTATAAATATATACAAAATTGTACAATTTTAACTTTGCCACGAATACTTCTATGTCACTGTGATCAAGCTATGAATAACTTGTAGAAATTACTGAATAATACTGGTTACTTGAAACTCTCATCAAGAGAATGGAATTCATCATGCCTTGAAGCCAGATCCATGAATATCTTGGTTGATGGAAAAACAATAAGAATTAGCGAAAAATTCATTTTATTTTCCTTACATACATTAAGCGAAAATTAAAAATATATATATTTTACAAAAGATAAAATCTTCTCTGCTATCACTCTTCTTTGTTATCCTCAAGATAATTTACGCACGTGGACATTTTCCTTATGTTGCACTTGAAGATCAAATTCGAAAGACAGGACAGCTATCTTCTTTTTCACATTCGTCTAGAAAAAAGAAGGTATGTATAATCTAGGGCAGATGTAGGATTAATGTTCAAGGAGAGTAAAATGTAATGATTTAGAATTTGTAAGAGTCACAATAATAAAATATTTTTAATGAGTTAAATTGATAATTTTTATACATAAATTCCTAGCTTTTTTATGCCTGCATGGCCCTGCAGGCACTAGCGTGACTTTGTACCTATGATTTTAGTTGGGCTTATAAACGTTAGTAGTAAGACTACATACCAGTACGTGGCTCCAAACTATTTGAGTTGGGCTTACAAAAGAAAGTGCTGAAACTATAAATCCATGAGTTTTCTATCTCCAACATAAAAGACTTCCAACTCTCTCATAATATATCAAGTTTTCTAAGTTGACCTCGAATTCTTCCACTAAAAATCCAGAGTTGTATTCTAATTGTCCATATTAATAAAACAAAAACTCATTTGATAAAATGAAGAGATTCGCCCTTTCTGTTTCTGTACTAATGAAAATGAAGCATTTCTCCTCCCTTTCTCTATCACTGTTTGTCTTAAATACCTTACTTTTCTTATTTTATCATATTGCCAACTTCTTATTGAGTTTACTCGTGTCCTACAACATTTTATTGAGTTTACTCGTGTGTCCTTTAGATATTAGAGGAGTATATTAAACAGCAAAGCCTAATTCACATATTTGAAAATAATATCTTGTGAATCAGGTCGGAGGAATCCCTTACGATGCACTTTATAATACATTGGTTCAGGCTTGTACATTTTATTAAACACAGAGAACAATAAGCATTACTTAATAACTTGTTATATATTCTTCAGTTTTGATCTTTTTCACGTTTTTGGAGATTATAAATACAAAATTTAACCTTAGACTATCCACATTAATATGTGGGCTGATATTATTCACATTTCCTAAGAATTAAAAGAAAATTTTAACTTTAGAATTATCAGGTTATTGTAATTTCTTTTCCTTACGCCTCGTAATTTTTTTCCTTTTTATTAATTTATTTTTTCAAGACTTTTTAAAAAATAATAATAATATTGTAACTCCTAATTATTCTTCTTTAAAAAATAAAAATAAAACACTTTTAATTATTCATATTCAAAATAGAGGGGGAAAAACTTCAACTTCGACCACGTGATTGCAATTAATATTTCAAGTCCTAATTATCCGGAGCACAAATTATTTATTAAAGAGTTAAAAAGCGATGTCCCAATCTCATCCCGATTCTCAAGTCTGATTTTATATTTAATTTTGCATAATTTAATTCATTTATATTTTACATTATTTATAGTTCATTTTTTTTAATTAATACTGTACTCTTTAATCATATTGAAGATTCCAACTAGAATTGTTTTTCTCTGTATTCAATTAAAAAATTGAAAAAATAAATAAATTTGATAAGCAAGATCAATAGCAAATCAAAATTTATTTTTAAAAAAGTATACGGACACGGTCCCTGTGCTTACGCGTAATAATTAAGATAAGCATGAATAATAATTAAATATATTATTACGCTTACCAACATCAATTATTGTATCGGTGAACCATGTCCGTATCTATTTAAAATAATAATTTAAAATAATATTATAATATACCCTTAACTTTTATCGAAATAACTAATGTCCTAAAATTGTTACGGTGTATTTGATACTATATATTTTGAAAAAATAAAAAAATATTTATGAACTTAATTTCCGTATGCATATTATTATTTTAATCTCTAAACTTAAATTAAATAATAAAATATAATATAATTTTCTTATAATTAATAATCTAATGTTATTATTTCTAATTAAAAATTAAAATATTAAATTTAAAATAATAAAATTTTATCATTTTAAAAATATAATTTATTTAAAATATTAATAATAAATTTGAATAAAACTAATATACTAAAATATTCATAACGTTTTTTTTACTTTCTTGATAATAATTTAGTATATAATGATCATAAAAATTTTTAAACAAAATATTTATAATATTTTTTTAATATATATTTAAAAATTATATTATTTTCACATATTATAATTTATTATTCTCCTTTTTATCACAATAATTATTTAAATTTGTTCTAATTTATTATTATTATTATTTTAATTAATTTAGATACTAAATATTCTTATGCACTCCCTTAACTTTTTAAAAAAATATTAAATTCTTTATTCAAATTAAAATGCTAGTAATAAATTAAAAGATCTAAATAGTTATTATGTGAGAAAAAAGTAGGAGTATTTATGAAATATTAGAATGATCATAAATATTAAATTATTATCAAAAAAAGTTAAAAAAAGGGTTTGAAACATATTTTAGCACATAAATTTGTTTAAATTTATTATTAGAAATAAATTATATTTTTATTTCTAATTTTTTTTAAAAGTAATAAAATAAAATAAAACTTTTAAATTTAATATTTTAATCTTTAATATATTTAAGTAATTGAATTAAATTATTAATTATGAAGAATTATATCTAATTTTATTATTTTACCCAACTTCAAGGACTAAAAGGATAATAATTTAAAAGTCAAACCGATGGAAATTAAGCTTGTGAGTATTTTTCTATTTTCTCAAAATTCAAGATATCTAGCACACCTAAAAAATTTAGCAGTATTTATTATTTCTCTATAATTAAAGGTATATCACAATATTCCTAATTTAAGTTCAAGTTTTGCAAGGATACCCCAAATTTCTTGCAAAAACAACAAATTTATTCCTAAGTTTTCAAGATGTGTAAGATATCCCGAGTTTTGAACAAATAAGAAGATACCTATTGACTTAAGTTCCATCGATTTGTGTAACTCGTGCAGTGTGTGTACGATACTTGTATATGCACGAGATTATAACAAGTAATACAGTGTAAGAAGAATATCGAACCCACGAAAAATATAATCTATTAATTATTAAAGATAATTAATTTTAAATTTATTTGAAGAAATTGATTGTCGCAAAAGGCGCGGGCACACCATGGCTTGGCGCTGTTGCACCGTGTTTACTGCCAAGAGGCAGCATGCAAGGCACAGGCGTGCCACATATTGGCGCAGATGCCATTGATTTTGCCTCCCAATGCCAACCATGCGCCTAATTTCAATTAGATCTCTTATCAAAAATTTGACTTTTGGAATCCATTTTGACATTTTTGCATTGTAATCTTCATTTGCTTGCATTTTGTTCCTTAAAAACAAAACTTTATAATTTTCACAAATGACTAGTAAATGTATTTTTATATTTTGTTTTATGTCTTTCATATTAAAACACATCAACACCTATAAAATAAAACTAAAAAACTTGAAAAAAAATAATTTCTCAAAACAGATTAAACAATGCTAAATATGTTATTTAATGATCGATAATTTAAGTATAATCATGTAGTAAAAATTAAAATATCATTTAACAAGTTAAGATATTATTATTTTATTCCTCAAACTCAAATAAAATAACATACTAGGATATATTTGTCTCATAATTAACAATTTACGTTATTTCTAACATATTAGGGACTAAAAAATAAAATTTGAAAAGGTTTATTTTATTTATTATTCTAAATTTTTTTGAAAATAAGAATATAATTTTTTAATGTTAATAATAAATTTCAATAAATTTATACACTAAAATACTCCTAACCCTCTTTTTCTTTACTTTCTTGATAATAATTTAATATATAATGGTAAAAAAATTAAAAAGAATATGTATAACATATTTAAGAATTATATTATTTTCATTGATGCAATAATAAATTTCATCCATATATTATGGTTTATTATTCTCCTTTTTATTACAAAATAATTATTTAAATTTGTCTCAATTGATTGTGATCAACATTTTAATTTAGATGAACGATATTTCTATATACCCCTTTTTGAGAAAACACTAGACCAAATTAAAATACTATTAATAAGTTAAAAAAATCTAAATAATTATTTTGTGAGAAATAAAAAGGGGTTATGAGCATTTTAAAAAAAAGAATAATTTTAGATAAAATGAAAATAATAAACTATAATATACAAATTAAATTTAGTGTTGTGTTAATATAATAAATAATTATGTATATTTTTATATCGAATCTAATACTTTAATTTAATTTTAATTAAAAAAATTTAAAAGGTGTTTTTATACCCATTTTCTACTTTGTTTTAAATTGCACCAAACATGGATGGTTTTGATGGTGCCTCGACGCCATCTGTTAAAGTGGCAATTATGTGTTTTTTAAAAATACATAATTGACCAGTACTATGAAAACATCTACCAAAGTAGTGAAAGGTTTCAACATAGTCATTATTGCAACATTTATCTGCATTAATTACTAATGTTAAGTTCAAAATATTCAGCGATTATATTTCGCGCCGCCAACATTTCACAAAAACCTCAAAAGTCACCTCCATGTTCGGCATTAGTTTTCATTGGAACAAGTTCTCATTAAAAACAAAGGGGGCTTAATGTTTGAGGAGATGACCTGGGGTTAAGAAAAGTCAGTCATCAGGTCAAGAGAGGTCAACAATATGAGCAAATTGTGCTCAATGTGATTTGGTCAAAGGAGGTTGTGTTCAGTCGAGTTCATTTAACTGATGGAAAGAAGTATTTAATCATGTTCAACTTATTTTTGTTTGTGATCAGCCTTGGAAGTTAAGCGAATTTTGCCAACTTTGAAATTGGGAGATAAATGGCTGGTGTATTAAGCATACTCAACTCCAAATTAGTGTCACTCCTAAGTAAAGTTTATTGCGAAAGTATTAGTTTCACTGAAAATTAGAAGGCTTAGTGTTTAGGTAGATGACTTAGAGTCAGGAAAAATCAACAATCATCAGGTCATGAGAGGTCAACAATCTGAGCAGATTGTGCTCAGTGTGATTTAGCCAAAATAATCACAAAACTGAATCACAATTACTGATTAGGATCCAGTTAGAATCGACATTAAGTGAGAGTGAATAAATGAAATATCATAACTGTTGGAGGGAATTAGATCATAAATGCTCACGATTACACATTGATGAAGGTGGTTTAATGTTTATGTTATGGTAATTATATGGTTGTCGAATAGAAATTTGGTCAGAAAAGGATTTTGTGCTCAGCTCATTTGGGAGTTCAAGTAAAGAAACTGCTTAGTTCGAGCTAAAGTCAGAAAGGAAAGTGCATAATCGTAACTCCAACAAGTTTAAACTAATAAATGCTCATCATTACTCAGTTATAAGGATTCAATTACTGTTTTCAGTTACAAATTCAATGTCACTGTTAATCCAATCAAGTTTCTATAAAATAATGTAAAATTGAAGAGAAATGTATGTACTTATGATTAAAAATGTAAAATTGAAGAGAAATGTATATACTTATGATTAAAATACTGAAACTCTACCAAAATTTATACGGAACTCTATTTAAAAGAAAACTCATAATTTGACTTAAGTATCGAAGGGTTTTCGCTGGTAAACTTGGCTCCTTTGATCTTTTTCTTGTTTTGCAATTTGCTCAAGAGAGATAATTTCACAAAGTCATGAGCCAAAAATCATCACCTGGTGTTAGGAATCGAAGCTACTGAATTCGGTATCAACATTAGTCTTAGCCATAATATCCATAACATACAACAAACTAAAATATTAAAATTAAACAAATTTTATCTTAATTTGTTATCTTGATAAAGTTTAAGGGATAATGTTATTAAAAAAATGTTGTAATGATAACTTAGGGCAATTTAGATGGTTATTTTGTGAGAAAATAAAAGAGTTTAGGAATATTTATAAAATATAATTAGAAACAAATTGAAAACTTTAAGATAAAAAAAATTATAATATATAAACTAAATTTGATGTTATGAATTAATAATGACAATAGAATTGAGAACAAAATACGTATTCATATTCTTTTTAATAATTTAATTTAATTTAAAATTTTTTAAAAAGAAGACAATTAAAATCAATCTTTATTTCTAATAAATATAATATGCATGTATCTTTATTTTTTTATTGATATTAATTATGTGCGTGATATTTTTATAAAAAAAATATAATGTATATAATATAATTTTTGAAAATAAATATATAAAATTAAAATATAAACACTTTCTATCTTAAAAAAATTCTGATCATCTTGTACCAAAATATCATAAAAAAAAAAAGTAAAAGATGAGAGTTATGGGTATTTTAGGTTATAGGTTTGACCTCAAATCTTTATAACCATTTCTTTGGGTAATAGAGTTTTCGTTCCTAAATATTGTCGAAATAATAGATTAAGACATGGTTCGTTTATTTTTAACATTTTAATGTATGTATGATAGATCTAAATAGTTAAATTAAAAAAATATGATATTTTGTTATTTTACCCAAATTTATGTATGGAAATTTTAGTATTTCATTTTAATATCTTTTACTAAAATAAAATATTCTTGTCAAACTAATAGAAATTGGCTTCTGTCTAATTACCTAATTTTCTATTGATCGGATGCTACCAGGAGTGGGGGTTTCACACATTTGATACGATTTTTGTTCTCACGACCCGTAAATAATGAAAAAGTCTTGCATGTTTAAAGAGTGTAGAACTGGAACTCTTATGAAGCCGAAGGATAAAGATTGTTATCACCCAAGTTGTAACCCAAACTTGAGAGGGATAATTTCCTGGTTTGTCTTCCACACGTTTTCTCCGTGGATTGTCTGAGCGATAAGCTTGTAATTATTATTAGGAGTGATCCTTTCAGATTTTTCAGTCAATAAAGAAAGTCAATAATTGAGTGCTTTGAAATTTATTTCATGATTTTGTATATCTGTAAGGCAGCAACGTTCACGGGATGTGCCCCATCAATTTGTCGATCCCTTTTAACCCTATTTTTATAATAATAAGTTCTTGTCTTCTTCTTTCAGAATTTTTGATTATTTTTTTAAAAAAAAAACATCGAGTGTTAATGCGACCACGTGATACACATAATATATATAACTATACTAATAGTGTCTATCTTATTATATTCTTCGTTCCCATCTTCCTCGCGTTCTCTGAGGAATAAAAATAAAGATTTCAACTCTGAGACTATCTACAGATAATAATTAATATTAAGAATCTCCTTCACGTTTTTTAAAAGTTAGAAAGAAAAATGTTAATCCTGGTTGTACGATCTGATTGCAAATAATACTTCAACCTCTAATTATTCACAAAATAAATTATTTTTAAAAAATATTATAATCATTTTACAGAGAATAATAAATGCAACAATATTTTATGCACCGACTACTTTAGGCGTTTTCCAGGTATTTATTAAAATAGAGGAAACCCTTTTCTTACTTTTATCTTTTCGAAATCACAATTAACAATTAAATTTTTGTATTCAAATTTTGTTAATATTATTATTAATGATAAATTTAAGATGGAGAGTGAATAATCCTATAGCAATGTAAAATTTTGTAATGTGAAAGGAGACTGTGATTGTAAAATTTGGACTAACTTCTTAAATTAGGAAATAAATATTTGATCAAGAATATTATAGAGAAGGAAAAGGAGTATTTATTGAAACAAAGAGATAAACAGATGGAAAATATGGCAGCAAATTGCTTTTATAAAAATAATTGGAATTAAGAGTGAAATAAATCCAATATAAGATATAACATGTCATAAGGTTTGTAAAGATTAGCATAAAATCCAAATCCATCATTCGATAAGAAAAAGATTAAGACACAGATAAATATTAATAGTAATTTTTTAAAAAAAAATAAAAAAAACCTTTTATGGTAGTTAAACCTAAAAAATTGCCTTTGTTGTTTCCCAAAAAGGTCACTTTCTCACTCTTTAAACTGAAAGACAGCTATTAGAAACATATTATAATTTATTTTACTGCTATAAAGATATTGTAATTCAATCATATTTATAAATAAATTCCAAACATATTAAATTCAATTATTTTTATAAATAAAACTCTATGGTAATTGAATAACATATATTTTAATACTAATTTCACACACACATAGAAGAGTATTTGTAAATTACTTATGTTATGTGCATTTGATAAAGTTATAAGAATTATTGCAAAAGTAAAATTATAATTCCCAACTACTTAATATTTTTTAAAATTATATCATTACTATAATAAATTTTTTTTGGACAACGTTAACTATTCTTTTGTTAACTTCAGTTAAGAAGAATTGGATAATGATGTTGGGAATTATCTCCATTTGAATTGTAATCAAAGTGGAGAAAACGTGTGCAACATCATAATTAAAGGGTATATAATTAATAATTAATATATATTTCAGACCCTAGCTGTAATTAAAAATTTCAACCTGACCCTACCACGTGATTGCAAATTTGCAATTAATGCTTCCACATTAATTATTCAAAGATCAGATTATCGATTAAAGTGTCAACAGCGTTTGGCCCGCTGCTCATCTCATTTCTCGTGTCGGGCTACCTACTTATTTAATTTTGAATATTTTTGTGCAGAAATTATTTCATTAATTATAATTCACATCCACATTATGAATGTATAGTCATTTTTCAATTGACTGATTAGTCAAAGATCCAATCTAGAAAATCGGATAAAAAGACGGCCATGTCTCAAATTTAAAACTATTTTAATATGAAAACAGGATTCATTCATTCATTCATTCATAAAAGAAAAATTGGAGTTATGATATTTCAATTAATTAAGGAGTTTGATAATATCAAAGATCTAGATTTTTCATTTTTTTTTTACTTTGAAGCAAGGCATGTTTGATAAGAACTTTTTGTGAGTTAGAAGCAAGGGATGTTTGATAAGATCTAGATTTTTAATTATTTATTTGTCTTTTGAAACTTAAAAACATGAGATTTTAAGTTGGGTTAAAGAAAAGGACTACTAGATCTTTAAAGTTTGACAAAATATATCGATAAGTTTTTAAAATTTAAGAAATGTACTAATAAGTCTTAATTTATTAAGTTCTTATAGAAATTTGAACAATAAGATAAACAGTATAATTATATTCTTATTTCTGACATGTCATTTTGACTATTTATTTCATTATCGCCAATTGTTGTTAATCGCTATTGATTGCCACCAATGATCACCTTTTATTTCATCACAGATATGATTAAAATAATTGTCAAACGATCTATATAATGATACTATTATTATCTTTATTTAAATAATCATTTGTCGTAAATTTAAATTTGAATTTTTATATTATAAAATTCAACTTTCGGTCTACGACGATGATAATAGTACCATTATATAGATCGTTTAATCGAAATTTCAATAGTATATACAACAATCACTAGCAGTAGTCGATCGGGGTCGATGTTTTAAACTCTTATCCGTTTATAGATTTTTATATAAAAAAAATTATGGTTAAACGATTTATACAATGATACTATTACATTGTCTTTTGAAAAATTGTTTGTCATAGATTTAAATTTAAAATTTTAGAATTTAAATTTTTAAAATCTAAAATTTTAAATTCAGATATACGGCAAACGGTTATTCAAATAGAGATAATAATGATATTATTGTATAGATCATTTGACAATAATTTTAATTATACTATAATAAAATAAAAGATAATCAATGATAGTGATCAACGACATGATAAAAAAAATAAATAATTAAAATAATATGTTAAAGACAAAAATATAATTACATTATTCACCTCATTATAACTTAAAAGATTAGGATTTATCATTACATTTTTAAATCTCAGAGATTTTTCAATACATTTTACTAATTATTAGGGACTTAGAAGTCTTTTTATTTATCGGGTAACGGGTAGCAGTAGGTGTAGGCTGTAACCGCAACTAAAATAGTGTCGAGAACTTTAAAATATATATAAAAATTTTGATAAATTCGCAATCTCCATTATATATATGAGCTATCGTTGCGACTTCTCCAAGCACCCCGATAACCAAAACCATTACTCGCTTATTTCACCCTTTGCTTTTATTTTCAATCTAAGACTAGACTGTTATCGCAAAGATGCAGAGATTTGTATCCAGAAGAGTGTTATCCGAAACAAATTTTCTGCGAGTGCAGCAACGCTGCTTCGCGTTACCCGGATCCGCTTATAAGAAAGTCGTAACTTCTGATACTCCCGAACCTCCTCCAGTCCCCGTGATTCCCCCATTCCCTTACACTCCTCCAACGTACACGGGCCCCAGTGGCGATGAGATTATGGCTTTGCGCAAAAAATATCTCATGCAGCAGCCTGCCTATTATGAAAAACCTGTGAGTTGACATCACACTCGTAGTAATATATATGGATGTCTTTTTATTTACATTTTTTATGATCCCGTAGTATATATGTGTTTAACGTTAATTTGCATGTTTAAGCTATGATACAATTCGACGTTCAGATTTTAACCATCTTAATCTCTGGCAGCTGAACTTGGTGGATGGAAAGATGCAGTATGTGTTCGACGAGAACGGTAAAAGATATTTGGACGCTCTTGCGGGAGTTTCTGTGGTGTCTTGCGGTCACTGTCATCCTTATGTGGAGAAAGCAATAATCAAGCAAATGAAGAGCATACAACACACTACTGTCCTTTACCTCAACCATACCCTTACCGATTACCTTCAAGCCTTAGCAGACAAAATGCCTGGCAATCTCAAGGTCTGTCTTCCCTGCTGATAGAATAATAAGTTAATTAAATCATTATTTCATTTGATTTCTAAATATACAAACTAAGAGATACAAATGTGTATCTTAATTTGTTAATCTATCATAAATTTTAAACGAGTGATTTTTTTTTTTTTATGTAGGTATTTTATCTGTTAAATTCGGGAACGGAAGCGAATGAGTTGGCCATGTTGTTGGCAAGGTTATATACAGGATGCAATGACATAATATCATTGAGGAATGCCTACCATGGCAATGCACCTACAACCATGGGGACTAACGGTGTCCGTACAGAAAAATTTAATGTTGTTCAGGTATCATATCATTATTATATCACAATTCTATAATTTAAGTTTCCTTTGTAAAATCTGAAAACATGGGACAAAACTGTTATGGCTCTGTCATTAAAATTATTAAAAATTTAACATGGTTACCTAAACTTCTTATTTCTCCTTTGGTCAATAGACTGGAATTCATCATGCCATGGACCCAAACCCATACAGAGGTGACTTTGGTTCAGATGGTAAAAAGTATGCAGAAGATGTTCAAAACATCATCGATTACGCAACTTCTGGACAAGTTGCTGGTTTTATTGCTGAAGAGATACAGGTAATTATATCGATGAACTTTCATCTCCCTTTACCTGGATCAGAAATGAGAAAGCATAGTTCCATATTCTAACAGGAAAGATATTTTTCACTTTTGATAGGGAGTTGGTGGTGTTATCCAGCTAGCACCCGGCTACTTGCCCGCTGCTTATGAAAGTGTTAGGAACGCAGGAGGCCTTTGTATTGCTGATGAGGCAATTACAGGATTTGGTCGCACAGGGAGCCATTATTGGGCATTCGAGAACCAAGGCGTCATTCCTGACATTGTGACTATGGCTAAGGTTGGTTTTCTCATTTTTTTTGGGGGATCGCCCTGGAAACTTTCACCCCGTCTCACAGAGAGCCGTTAATGTCATCTTGTTATTTTTGTAATCCTTAACCTGTCATAGTAGCTTGTATTTCTTGATTACGCTTAAAATGACATTAATAACACAAATGATATAACTATATCGTGAACTGGAATCTGGTTTCTATGCGTTAACTTTTCCCCTTTTATGGTATATACAGGGCATCGGAAATAGCAGTCCCATGAGTGTTGTGGCAACCACTCCTGAGATTGCACAAGTTTTGGGTAGCCATACTTTCTACAGTACTTTTGCTGCCAATGAAATATCTACAACTGCAGGGTTAGCTGTTTTGAAAGTCATTGAGAAAGAAGGCCTTCAGGAAAATGCACTTGCTGTCGGATCCTATCTCAAAGCTAAACTTACTGCTCTCAAGGATAAATATGAAAGTTAGTTTTCTTTCTTACTTCTATCTGCTCTACTTAACCCTCAGAAAAGCATATATTATTATGGAATTTCTCCAACTTGATGGATGCAGATTTAATTCGTTAAATATTGGTCTCTGCAGTTATCGGAGATGTGAGGGGAAGAGGGTTAATGCTTGGAGTTGAATTTGTCACTGATCGCGAACTGAAAACACCAGCAACGGATTTAACTAATGTAATATTTGAGGAAATGAAAGGTGTGATTTCTTCTTGCAGTTCATATAATAAATATTAATATAGTTATGCTTAGTCTAAGCTTAATCAACTAACAATCGTTTGTATTTTTAGAAATGGGAGTATTGGTTGGGAAAGCTGGATTGTATTCAAATGTGTTAAGAATGCTGCCTCCACTCTGCATCACTAAGGCAGATGCTGGTATGTCTTCATTTTTATTGCTGTGTTATTGTGATTACCTAATACAATGTTCACATTCTAATATATTGGTGTATTTTGCTTTGGATTTGCAGATTTCCTTGCGGATGTTTTGGACAACGCAATCTGGAATATAACCAATAAGTGAGGATAATGAAGTTTATAATGTGGTGCCAAGACCTCAATCTTCCTGTTAGATGCATGGTTGACGTTGCTTAATCTTCTATTCTCTGTTACTCAGCTTCCTTTCTGAAAAAATAGCTTGGATGCACCTGATAATGGTTCTCCAATAATAAATTCAGTGTTTGTTTGCCCAAAAATTAAAAAAATTGTGTGGGGGAATCTAGAAAATTGATGAATTCAATTATTTCTAGAAATGACTAAATATCCTCTTAAGAGGATATTTGCAGCTATATGTACTGAGAAAATAATATTTGCACTGAATGAAATGTTTGATTTATTTTCTAATAAAGTCAAGTATGAAGTCTGTTACATACTCTAATCATAGGGTATTAAAAATAATAATTGAAAGAGGATTGACATATATCTCAAAACTTAATTATTTCAAAAAAGTATATTCTTAATTGTGTAACTTTCGTTCATTAGATAATTAAGATATAATAAACTTCAATTACGGTCAAATGTCTCTCACTCACAAACCATTCAACCACTCAGATTCTGATTGCATTTATTCAACGCAACATCCATATGTTGTAACTTCTAAAAATACTTTCTATTTATCGACAAATCACGCCTTGGCATGTCAAATTAATACTTGACGGTCTCAAATATCCTACGTACAATCTGAAAAATATGGACTTAGTTTGCATATTACTGTCCAAAAGATTGTGAAAATATGAGAGCTCTTAATTTATTATTTTCATGCAATAAATATCATACAAAATGTCAAGCAAATGGGCTAAGGAGATTGACAAATTTTGGTTAAAAAAGAAAACGGTCGGAGAAGTTGTCATAAATATTGTGTATCACACCCTATTCAATTAATATGTTAACATCTATATTTACTGCACACGGTTAATTATTAAAGCTATTATGATTTTTAAGATCCAATGGAGATCTCAATCTAACCCAATTTAAGTTACTTTTTAGTGGATTTAATAGATTAATTAATCCAATTATATTAAAAAATATATAAAATTCACTCTGTAATAGATTGAATTATGAATTTACATGATCAATTTGTTAAAATTCAATCTAATCTACTAAAACTAATATAATAATATACTTAAATAAAAAATTATTTTATAATAAATAAAAATATAGATTACACTTACACTTTTAATATTTTTTAGTTTATCTTTTAAAATGATTAATATTTTTTATTTACTATATATATTTAAACAAAATTTGGTAATAATACTGTGCAAAAACTTATAAGTTTTAATTATACATTTATTTGTTTATGAAAAATTCAATTATAATTATTTATACATTAATTATTTTATTTTAAATGATATAATTTTTTGAAATTTAAACAAATCATATATTATTTTTTTCTTATCTTTATTATTGAAATATAAATAATATTAAAATTACGTATGTTTATTTTGTTGGGATCACATTGAATTAGATTTATATTTTTATAAATGGATCTGACCAAATTATTTTATATAAATTGAAAAAACTCTAATATGTTTTAAGTGATAGATGGATACAGATTTAGTGAAATCCACCAAATATAATATGCCGAAGAACGCGGTGGATTTGCTATGTCATTTGTGGGCTCTGTATGCATTATTTTATTGGAATACGTGGGCCGAGCAATAGTTGATTGTCAAGAATTGAACCTTATAAAAATGTTTCAAAAGTAAAACTATACCTAATTGAAATTTTTTCCATATAGGTTTACACGCTGTTCTATGCCTCTTTCTTTTCCTTGGCAATTTTTTTTTTGTTCTATGCGTTTGGCATGCATACTGTTTTGCAATATGATCCGGTAAAACAACCGATTCAAATAAAAAAAAATGTGGATCTATTGTTTTTCCTACGAATGGAACAAGGGAATAAGATGAAAATATATTAAGATAAAACAAGATTGTACGTACTTAAGCTACATTTTGATTATAGTGTCTTATACGTAATTAGGTAGTTAGAGATATATTTGACACTCTCAAACTCTAAAAATTAACAGTAAAAGATAAAGATTTAGTGTCGTTTCTTAATAAAATTTATTACGACCATCCAAATTTTTAAAAAAAAAAAAAATACGTTCTAATTATATGTGTTAGGGGAAATTGACACATATTCAAGAAGTTGAGAAAAATGGCAGCTAGTCCCGTAGAATTAGGAGGGGAGGAGAGCAGATATTTTTGAAGTTTCAGAAAATGGGAACATACAAATGAAATAAAAATTAAAACAAAGAAGAGAAAGAAAAAAACACCACCGACGACTAAACCCATCCCCCTTCGCACATTCTATCGTGGGCGGAAGCCGTCATTAATTTACATACGTATAATGATTGCTAATCATGCAATTGACAAAGTCGGACCTGATGGTGTGTTGCCCGTGTGTTTGAGGAAGGAATGGAGATGTGCATCTGTCTTCAGGGTCAGGGCAGAGGTCAGAGGTGGTATTTAATTTTCTTGCATTTGGCTTGAGGCTTGACTATATGCATATGTAAATGATGCTCACCCGTTCTTCTATTATTTTTTTCTTAATTTCTAGATTGCAGAGGTTACATCTTTCCTCAGAATGTTAGAAACCCTGAGAAACTGATTGTTGAATTGGAGGACGCTAAAAGTTGGTCATAGATAAAAGAATTTCAGCAATAAAGGACACATATTCCCCTTACTAGAGAAAACCACACAATTGAGAGCTCCAGGGGAAAGCTTTCCCCAACGAGAGAACGGCGGAGGGGGTGGGTCGGTGAACAGAGAAAGAAGAAGTTCTAGTGTTATGGTTTAGATGGTCTTTTATTTTTATTTTTTATTTTCTTTGAGATATTTGTTTATTTCTACCACTTAGATTGTATTTGTTAATTTTTTTTTTCATATTTTCACGTATCTCTCTTAAAGTTTATAAAAATTATAAATAAAATTTTTTTGTAAAAATTAAGAGATACTATCTCTAGATAGTAATATAGTTAAAATGGTGTGTGTTCACTCACCATAGAGTAAGAAAAAAATGAGTGTTAAAATGAGTCTTCACATAAAGGTAATCTTGTTGTCATGTCATTAAGGCCGACAACATGCAATTATGCATGGTAGGAGCTTGGTGACTGGTGAACGAGCTCAACGGCCCGGCCTGGTGTAAGGAGTGGTTGCCGTTAGTGGAAGTGGAGGAATGGAGATTATTGTAGGTCTTTGAGGGTAAGGGTAGGTGGAGATTATTGTGTTTGGCGTTGAATAGATGCAATTGTATTTGTTGTTGGCGACGGTTGGTAGAGCCGTAGAGGTGGTTGTGCTACTGTTGGTGAGGATAGGTGGAGAATGAGTGGGTTGATCTTAAAATTAACATTAAGGAAAATAGATTTTAGGGTTCTCTTTGTTTAATTTTAGGAATAATGTGTTTTATTCTCTCATTTTTTGAGAAAAGAGAAATAACCACATGAATTTTTTATCAATCCTAAATATTTCTTTACTTTTGAAAAAATAATGAGATACTTCTAAGACATTATTCTAAATACTATTTAGATTTAAATTAATTATTTTACTTTTTAATTATTAAAAATATATAAAATAATTCAATTATCTTATCTTTATTTTATAATAACTAATTTAATTCTATTATAATATTTAAATTATAATAATATTTTAGTTCTTAATTATATATTTTTAAAAATTTTATTAATTTTTTATCAAAGTTAATTACACATATTGTTTAAAATTATATTTTATTAAAATAGTCTATTTTAATAAATTAAATATAATTAATATTGTCAAAAAACTACCTAATCACATATTTTATTAAAATAGTCTGTTTTAAAAGATTAAGTATAATTAATATTGCAAAAAATCATCTTAATTGTTAAGTTTTCATAATATTAATTGTAAGTAAATTTTAACAACATTAATTATAAAACTTTTTACAACATAAAATTTATTATAGATTTTTTTTATTTAGTTGTAAAAATTTAAAATAAATTTTTTTACTATTAATATTATAAAAAATTGACAATAAATTTTAACAATATTAATTTTACATAATTTTTTAGATATATTATTAATAAAATAAAAAATAATAATAATCTCAAAGTCCTCCACAACATAAAAGTCAAAATAAATCATGAAAAACAAATAAGATTAATTATCAATTCTCACATTGTCAAAATAATATTATAAAAAATAAATACTTAATTTCTTTCCATAAAATGATTTATAAAAATAAAAAATTAACAATAAACCTGATAAATTCGAAAAACTAATGGGACCTCAACATATACAAATATTGTCTCTTTTGAGTTCACTTGACTCCATGCATACCTGCCAACACATATACACGTTTCTTAGTCACGTGTAAAACTCTTAACAATCGCATTTTTTTCTTTTAGTTATTTTCGATCTTATCTTTATATTTATTGAAATATATTAAATATAAACCAATTTCTTTTAAAGTCACCACTTCACCCCTAAATAACGGTAAAATAATTATTTTACTCTTATCCTAATTAAAAATATAAAAAATCAATTTCGTCCTTAATAAATTTTGATATTACCACTTACATCTTTAATGTTTTAAAATTATACTTTTAGTCCCTACCATCATAACAAATATGTTAACTTTTAATATATTTTTTTGTTTAACACATTCACCCTCAGTTAAATTAAATTTTTATTGGGCCAAACTCAATGCAAAAAAAAAAACTTTTTTTATTAAAACTATAATATTTTATTTCTTATTTCTTATTTTTTATTTTTTATTTTAACAAATAATTATTAAATAGTATATTTTTAGATTATAATAGTATGTTAATATCAAAATCTATTAAGGATATAAGTAATAATATCAAAATCTATTAAGCAAAAAATTAGTATTTTCCCTTAAAAATAGAATAATAATAGTTTAGTCCCTAAGCTATGATAAAATAACAAATAAGATATACTTTAGTCAATTTTAACATTTTAGTTGTTCTTATCATTTGCCACTTTTCTTCCATCTTTTTTTTTAACACAAATTTTTTTTTTAAATTTTATAAAAAAATCTACCAATGAAAACCACAATAACTCATTCAAGAAAATTCTTTAAAAAAAATATTATTATTCATTTTCAAAAATCGTAATAAAAGTTATATGTCATGAATTTAGTTCATTTTTTTAGTGATTTAGAGTTTTATATTGTAGTACAATTAGGATTTTTACTGTTTTAAATAAAAAGTCAATTATATCCTCAAAAATTCTAACAAATGTAACAACACAATATGGACTAAAATGTTAAAATATTTAAAAAATGTTCTAATTTATTATTTTATTAAAATTTAGGAACTAAAATGTTATTATTTTTTCTTTATGTTTAATTAGAATAAGGGTAAAATAGTTATTTTAATGCTATTTGAGGTGGAGTAATGACTTTTACAAAAGTTAATGTATATTTGATATATGTCAATAAATATAAAAGTACAATCGAAAATAATCTCTTTTTTTCTTAAAAACTAGCATTCGCATCTTAACCTAATCTAAAAATAGCTAAGGGTGGAGAATGGATGGATGCGTTTGATACTTTGATTCATTGCGCTGTTCTGTAGTTATACATCGTATTCAATAAAATACCGATAAATTGTATTTAGATTAGTAATTAATTATTATCCGAAATAATTGATAAAAAAAATTTGTTACAATAATCAAATTGCAAAATAAAAATTTTATAGGTCTAAAATAGTCATTATATTAAGGCAAGATATTAACCAGTTAGTTCTCAGGCAGTTAAATTTGGTGGACGGAAAGATGTGCAATAATAAACCAAAAGAAGAGCATACAACTGTCCGTACGTCCTTTTCCTCCTCAACCAGTGCAAACAACTTTTAAAATTTTAAATTTTAAAATTTAAAATTCAGTTAAATGCCACGAGAATAATAAATAGTTAAATAAAAGTGTGTGATCGTAACATTTTCTTTTTTAACTTTATTATTATTATTATTAATTAATAATTCTCTCACAAAGTACATATAAGCTAGTTTTTTAGAAAGGAAAGCTGAATGACATAACATAGATTAGGTAGAAGGAGAAACAACCATGTATGCATCTAACAGGAAGATTCAACAGATCTTATATTCCATAATGTGTAGTCCAAAGCACGAGCAAGGAAATCTGTAAACCAAAAGAAAAAATTGCTTCCTATATTAGAATGCCATTACATTAAGTAATGGATAAATTAAAGACTATTATCGAGCTTTTAAGGTTTAATTTATTGAACTAATTAATTTTAATAATTTTAAAAATATTTATTTAAGTTTTAATTTATTAAAAAAATAATGATAATGCGCACTTCTATCAAAAATATATATTTAATATAAATAAATATTAAAATTTTAAAATTTGACAAAATATAACATATGTAGTTATTTTAAAATATAATATAGTAATAAAATAAATAATAATATCATTTTCAAGCATATTAATAATATAATATACTTTATTTAAATCATAAATATTATATTATAATATATTTTATATTATAAATTAATATTTATTTACAATTAATTTTATTTATTTTTTAATCTGTAATTAATATTGAATTGTTAATATATTTTAAGATAATTAAATTTATATTTTAATTATAATATATTAATAAATATTTAATTATTAATATGATATAAAATATATTATTATTATTATTATTATTATTATAATAGTTGTAGTTAAAGAGTATAAAAATAGTTTATGAATTAATTACCATTTAAAAAGAGTAACAATCGTTATTTTCTAGTAATTTAATACTTATATATAATCTATATCTATATTTTTGCTACTATTAGAATCATTTAGTTTAATAGGTTGAGACATACCAGCATCTTCTTTATTGAAGCAAAGTGGAGGCAGAAGTCTTATAACATTTGAATACAGACCAGCTTTCCCCACCAAACATCCCAAGTCTACAATAACAAAAGAAGTTTTTGTTAGGTTATATAAGCTTAAAGCATAACTATAATAATATTTAGTACATAAAGTGGAAGAAGAAACCATACCTTTCAGCCGCTCATGTATTTCATCAGATACCTTCTTTGGCAGTGGTGTTTTCAGTTCTCTATCTTCGACAAGTTCAACTCCAATCATCAATCCTCTTCCTCTCACATCTCCAATAACTGCAGAGACCAATATAACAAATTAAATCTGCATCCATTAAGTTGGAGAAATTGCGAAATAACGTATTCTTTTTTTAGGGTTAAGTAAAGCAGATAAAAATAAGAAAGAAAGCTTACTTGGATATTTGTGCTTGAGAGCGGTCAGTCTTTTTTTGAGATAGGATCCGACATCATATGCATTTTTCTGAAGGCCTTCTTTCTCAATGACATTTAAGGTAGCTAACCCAGCAGTAGTAGATATTGGATTGCCAGCAAAGGTGCTGTAGTAAGTAGAACGACCCAAAACTTCTGCAATCTCAGGAGTGGTTACCACAGCACTCAAGGGACTGCCATTTCCGATGCCCTGTTCATACCATAAAGAGGGGAAAAAGTTAACGCATAGAAACCAGATCCAGTTCATGATATGGTTATACAATTCCTGTTATCAATCTCATTTTATGTGAAGTCAAGAAATACAAGCTACTATGACAGATTGAGGATTACAAATATAACAAGATGACATTAACGGTTTTTTGTGAGACAGGTAAAGTCTCCAGGAAGACCCCAGGAACAAAAAAATAAGAAAACCAACCTTGGCCATGGTCACAATATCAGGAATGACGCCTTGGTTCTCGAATGCCCAATAATGGCTCCCCGTGCGACCAAATCCTGTAATTGCCTCATCAGCAATACAAACGCCTCCTGCTTCCCTGACACTTTTATAAACGGCGGGCAAGTAGCCGGGGGCTAGCTCGACAACCCCACCAACTCCCTGTCAAAAGTGAAAAAAATCTTTCCCGTTAGAACATAGAACTATGCTTTCTTATTTCTGATTCAGGTAAAGGGAGATGAAAATTAATCGATATAATTACCTGTATCGTTTCAGAGATAAAACCAGCAACTTTTCCACTAGTTGCGTAATCAATGATGTTTTGAACATCTTGTGCATACTTCTTACCATCTGAACCAAAGTCACCTCTGTATGGGTTTGGGTCCAAGGCATGAAGAATTCCAGTCTGTTGACCGAAGCAGAAATAAAAGTTTTAGCTAGCCATGTTAATTTTTCTCAAGTTTAATGACATAGCTACAAAAATTTGGCTCACGTTTTCGAATTTTACAGGAAGCAAAAGTTATAGATTGTAATATAATAATGATATGATACCTGAACAATATTAAATTTTTCGATACGCAAACCGTTGGTACTCATGGTTGCAGGTGCAAGGCCGTGGTAGGCGTTCCTCAATGCTATTATGTCATTGTTTCCTGTGTATAATCTTGCCAACAACATTGCTAACTCATTCGCTTCCGTCCCCGAATTTAACAGATAAAACACCTACTTAAACAGAAGAAAAAAAAAAAATCACTCGTTTAAAATTTATGATAGATCAACAGATTAACATCCACACATTTGTATCTCTTAGTTTGAATATTTAGAAATGAAATGCAATAATGATTTAATTAACTTATTAGTCTATCAGCAGGTAAGACAGACCTTGAGATTGCCAGGCATTTTGTCTGCTAAGGCTTGAAGGTAATCAGTAAGGGTGTGGTTGAGGTAAAGGACAGTTGTGTGTTGTACGCTCTTCATTTGCTTGATTATTGCTTCCTCCACATAAGGATGACAGTGGCCGCAAGACACCACAGAAACTCCCGCAAGAGCGTCCAAATATCTTTTACCGTTCTCGTCGAACACATACTGCATCTTTCCATCCACCAAGTTCAGCTGCCAGAGGTTAAGAAGGTTAAAATCTGACCGTCGAATTATATCATAGCGTAATCATGCAAATTAACGTTAAACACATATATAGTACGGGATCTTAAAAAATGCAAATAAAAAGACATCCATAAATATTATCGAGTGTGATGTCAACTCACTGGTTTTTTGTAATACGGAGCCTGTTGCATGACATATTTTTTGCGCAAAGCCATGATCTCATCGCCGGAGGGACCGGTGTATCTGGGAGGAGTGTATGGGAATGGTGGTAGAACAGGTGGTCGGGGAGTATCAGTGTTTACGACTTCCTTTTCATCAGCTGCGGCTAAGGTGAAGCAGCGTTGCTGCACTCGCAGAAAATTAGCTTCTGACAACACTCTTCTGGCTACAAATCTCTGCATATTTGCTAGTCTAGTCTTAATTTGAAAATAAATGCAATAGTGAGTAATGGGTTGGGGTTATCGTGGCATACGTTAGAGATTAGAAAACGTATCTCATATCTATATATAGGCGAGGGAGGTTGTGAAATTATAAAAATACCCTAATTGAAATATCGTAACTTTTTTAATTGGTTTTGTCCTTAACGAATGGATCTATCCCAATTTATAAGTTGTTCGTAATCGGTACTTCTTTTTTTTTAAATATTAAATATATAATACATTAATATTTAATATTTATTAAAAATTAAGAATTTTAATTAAGTCTAATCTAGCGTATAGCGAATATCTACACCCAATTTAAAAAAAAATTACTTACAATTTAATATAGCGAGTCTCGTATAATAAATAGTAAAATTTACGTATATTTAAGAGTCTAATTTTACATTGTTCAAACATTTATACTCAATTATGATAGACATTTGTACTTAGATATAGTGCACGCAATATATACCAGACATCTACACAATATTCGTACTCGATACTCCCGCTCCTCCGTGTTGCTGTATTTTTCCGTCGCATGTGACGCTTAATTAAGGGACAATTCCTCTCACCCCCCTAACGTTTAAGATAACTACTCAACTGCCCTAACGTTTGAGAAATACCTCTTACCCCTACTTTCATTTTTCTTCCAATTTTACCCTTACATCAACTAATTTAAACCACCAAACTGAACCGAATCTAAACCATCAAATTAAATCATATTTAAACCGTTCAACTGAACTATTCTCATAAAATTTAAATATATATATATAATAATTTATAATTTTTTAATTTAAAATAATTTAGATTTAATAACTAAAATTAAGTATGTATAAATTTATATTATTAATTAATTGTTAATAATAACAATTACATGTAAAAGTTAAATATATTTTTTGAATTAACTTTTTTTTCCCCCTCCGTCTCTTTCTCCTTCCCTTGCTCTTCTCGCCTCTTCCCCCTTCCTCCTCCTCCTTCTTTCCCCCTTCTCGCCTTTTTTGCCCTTTTCCCCCTTCCTTTTTTCCCCCTCCCTTCTTTCTCGTTCCTTTTCTTTCTTCGCCCTCCTTCCCCTTTCCTCCTTCTCCTTCTTCTCTCTCTTCCCTTCCTCCCTTCTTTTCCCCCTCCTTTTTCCTCTTTTTCCCTCTCGTTTTTCGCCCTTTCACCCTTCTTTTTCCCTTCCCCTTCTCCTTCCCCCCCTTCCTTCTTCCCCCTTCTTTTTTCCTTCTCCTCTTTTCCCCCTTCTCCTTCCTCCCCCTTCTTCCCCCTTTCTCCTTCCCCCCTTCCTTGCCCCGTTTTCCCCCTGTCTTTCCTCTCCTTCTTCTTTCCTTTTTCCCTTTTTCTCCTCTCCTTTCCTTCTCCCATCTCCTTCCTTTTCCCCCCCTTTTTCCCCTTTCGCCCCCTCTTTCCTTTTTCTCGCTCCTTTTTCTCTCTTCCTCCTTCGTTCCTCCTCTCCCTTCTCTCTCCCCTTTTCCTCTTCCCTTTCCCTTCTTTTCCCCTTCCCCCCCTCGCCCTTCTCTCTCTCTCTCTCTTTCCATTTCCCTCCTGTTCGGTTTTGGCCCTTTATATAGTTCAATTTTCTCAATATTGGGGAAGTTAGTAGTTTAGTCCAAACCTTAGAGGGGTAATGGACATTTTCCCCTTAATTAATTTGTACTGGTCGCTTTATTATTTGACAGGACAGCTGTACTGCTTTTTTGCCCTTTCTTTGGCTATTCCTACGGTAAATACGTCGGTTTATTTGCTTTTTTAATATTTCTTTGACAAAATTTTGAGTGGGGCAGGACAGCTGTCGGTGCTTTAAGTTTTTCTTTTTTATGATTTTTTTAGTATGTATGTGGTCCTATAATTTATTTCCATTTACGACTTTATGCCTCTTTTTGTTGGCTTTTCTCTATTAGCCGTGTAGGTGAAATGCATTAATTTGGCATGCACTGCCCAACTTAGGCAGATAGACTATAATTACATTCATACTCGTAAAACGATTTCAATCTCGCTCTCCAATTAAATTATGTTTCATATTTTTTAGTTTTTATTTTAAAAAAAACATATGCTTGAGTCATTTAAAATTAATTATATATGTAACATAATTAATTTTAGTGAGTCGAATATGAATAATGTGGTACATACTTAACCTTTGCTTAGTACAAACATAATAAACAATAATAAAAAATAAAAGAAACTAACATAATCAAAATCTAACTTATATAGAATCTTGTTCTATTTAATATCTTTTAAGTTTCTTCTTTTATTCTGATAGTGGAAAAGACAATCTCTCCACGTATTTTTTTATTTGAATCATATATATTACCTTATTATAATTTTATACAATATTATAGAACTTAATAATATACTAAAACACTTTTTTATAATATAGTATTGTAAACTTGATAAATATTTTAAAGAGAAGAGGGCTGATATTATTGTCCTTGAATATTATTAGATTGTTCCATTAAGAGTATACAAATTAAATAATTTGTAAATAATATAAAAATTTATGTAAAGTTAAAAAATTTATTAGCCGTTATATATATAAATGTGAAGACAATAAGCAATTTATTAATTTTTATACGATCTTTTATATAATTTATAAATTATTAAATCTATATACTTTTAATAGTTAGATTATATCTAATACATATAATTAATGTATCATCATCAGAAAAAATAATTTATAAGTTTTAAGATTTAATCTATTAAATTGATTAGTTCTCATAATTTTTAAAATACTTATTAAAGTTTTAATTTACTATAAAATGATGATTATACCTTTATTTAATAATAGTTAGCTAAGAAAATTATTTTTAAACTCTTAGATCAAAATAAATATAATAATAATAATAAGGATAAATATTATTTTATAATGATAATTAAATATTTATTAATATATTAACTAAAATATAAAATTTATTTTACAATATATGAACAATCAACATTAATTATGTATTAAAAATTAAATCAAATAAAGTATGGATGAATATTAACTTATTAATAAAATACAAATTTATAAATAAAAGTTTATAATACACTATTTATGACTATATTATAAATTAAATAAAATATATTTATATAGATAATACATGTACATATGTATAATAAAAATAAAATACATAATTTAATAAATAAATAGATTTATAATATAATATATTAATAAATATTACATTTTTTAATGTGCTATAAAGTATTATTATTATTTTTTAAAATAAAAATATTATAATTTGTAAAATAACTATTATTATATAGAGATATAATTATTTTTTTTAATAATTAAAACTTTAATAAGCATTTTCAAAACTATTAAAAGTAATTAAATATTAAGAATTTTAAGTGGTTTATTCATATAATTAATATATATGATATAATATCAACAATTAAAAAGATATAGATAGAATAATGTAAAAATAATTTAAAAAAATTATAATACACCTAATTTCTTAACTATAAAGTTGATATTCTTGCTATAATTTTTAAATTGTTTGACCTCAATTTTCTATCTCACATCAAATTAATCTAAGAATATAATGACAGAAAAAAATCGAGAAGAATTCTTTTTAATAATTAATGAAGATGTAGAGTCGGGTTGAATTCAATATTGGCGCTGCAGTGGGCCTCGCTAAATAAATCCTAATAAATGTCCACAATTTTGGATTCAGTAGTTCCCGTTTACTAATGCACATACACGTTTTTCCATGTTTTTAATATCATCCACGTGTGAACCCATTATTGGATAACCCGATTTTAACCTAATCTAAAAATACCTTATCCTCGGGTACGTTATTGCCACTTATTGGTCTACCAAGAGGGGACGACAGAGGTCAGAGGGGGCCCGACCCCGACTGGGCTTCAAGATATTTGTTATCGATAGATTAAAAAATAAGCACACTAATTAAATTATAATTGTATTTATAAATAAAACTGTCTCATAAAATTGGATCATATTATTACAGAAACATGTGACGATAGAAATACCATCAATTCATCGTTAAGGGTATTTTGATAATTTTGTAAAAAATATTAAAAGGAAAAGACCATTTGTGTCCTTACTATTCACTTAAATGCACTGATACAATTCTAACGTTTGAAAGATACTCATATAACTTATAATCAATCAAATTTTAACGATCATTTAGACAATAAATAATATAATTGTTTTTTTATCCTTATATGCCATTTTAACTATTTTACTTTTTGTTACTAATCGCTATTAACTGTCACCACCAATCAATATTTGTTTGAAAATAAATATTATTATAAACTTTGTTGAACAATTTACACAATAATATTATTATGATATCCGTTTGAACACTTATATACTATAAATCTAAAGTTAAATTTTTAAATTTTATAAATTTAACTTTATATTTACGACCAACTAATTCAAGCTGTGATGATAATGATATCACTACATAAAGTGTTTTATAAGAATTGTAATAATATTTACGGTAACTCTAACAAATATTAGTCACGACACTAATAACTCTCCTTCGTTTAAATCATCGTGAATATCATTAGAATTCTTATAAAAAGATATATGCAGTGCTATCATTATCATCATGGTTTAAGCAACCGTTAGTCGTAAATCTGAAGTTGAAGTTCTAAAATCTGAAATTTTAATTTCAGAACTACAATAAAATGATGTTTTAAATAAATTAATTAAAGATGTATAGATAATTTTTATTTTACCTCTTTGTATATAGATAATTTTCACTCTACCTTTAGAATTATTGTAAGTGCTCAATTTGTCTCTAATATGCTAAGTTCTATAACAATATTTAACATTTTAAAGGATAAAATTACAAATTTATAGTTAAAAATTAAAAAAAAAAAGTGTTTTCTCTCTGTAACGGCTAAAAATACAATTTATTGTTCCAGATTAATAAAATATAATTTTTTTTCTTTAATCTATTCGTTCTTTTTCTTCTTGGTCTCTTTCTCTCTCTATTTTTTTCTTCTTTCTTTTCTTTTTGTCTCTCTATTCCATTTCTTCGTCCTTTCTCTTTATTCCTTTTCTTTTCTTTTTCTCTTTTTAAGTTAATTATATCATCTAATATATATTAAATATGATAAAGAATAATACAATCCTTTAGCTGGTCAAACTTGAGTCAGTAATTAAATATATTGGTGAAACTTAATAAATTGGGAGCGACCGAATACTTGCAATAAATCTAAAAATAGAGGAAAATTTGTCAGTATATATCTATATAAAGACATAAAATGAAGATCACCCATAATATAATTATATAAAAGTAAGTTCTTATGTAATTCTCCCAATCTACTAACTCATATAATTGTTATTTCATTTAAAGAATTAATAATAATTAATATATCCAATGACACAATGTTATCTAAAATTTTAACTAAAAATAAAAGGTTAAATAAACATATAGAATAAGATTAGTCACAATTAATCTAAAAAATATTATTACTTTTACTTCAAAAAATTTGAAAAATTAGTTTTTTAAAAAAATATTTAATTTGAATTCATTATCAGAGTATATTAAATAATTTGATCTAGATTAATTTAAGTTTTTCTATCAATCTATGAATAATATAACAATATACAAACTTTTTTATGCAAATTATTGAACATTTACTGATATAATATTATTATATATATATATATCATATTTCTCTTATTTTTATTAAAATATCCCTATTGTATAATTATCATATTTCTCTTTTTCTTGTTATGAATATTGTTCAAGGTCTAAAGTTTAAACCACGAACGCAAATATTATTTTATTGTGTAAAGTCAAACCCGGGTCAGAATCGGTCACGAGCTCCAGTCTCAAAATAACTTATATTTACGAGAATCAAAGATAAGAAAATATAGTAATTTTTTCACCTTTGACAGGAAGTTGGCGGTGTTATAGAGGCTCCAGGTGTCGCTTGTCGTTTATGAAACTATATATTAGGAAAGCATGCAGGAAGCCTATGTATTGTTGACGAGGTTTTGGCTGGGTTTGGTCGGACGATGCGGAGCCATTTGTGGGGATTCGAGAACCATGGAGTCGTTATTATGGAGTTGAATTTGCCAAAAGAAAACACCGGCGAAGGATGAAATTCTACATATAATGGAGTAGATGAAAGGTTTGATTTCTTATTCGACTAAGCATATTAAATATTAATATAGTCATGCTGTAAGCTTATACAAGTAACAGACCTCTTTTGTTATTGTGGGAATGTTTTTCAGAATTATGTTTCCATGCCTCTTTGATTCGAGGTTGACCCAACCCAGCCCAACTCCAAACTCAAACCCAAACCCAAACCCATGGTTGGGTCCCAAGCCCAAACCCTATACCCCCAACGGTAGCTCATGCATTTTCAGAATCTTTACTCGTAAGTCATTACTAGTCCTCACGAGCACCGCGAAATCTTCGCTCGCAAGTTATTATTCCTCGCAAATACCGCGAAAGATGCAGAGATTTGTAGCCAAAAGAATATTTTTGGAAAGAAATTCTCTCCGATCTCCACAGCGCCGCTACTGCTGCTTCTCTCGACTAGCCCACAAAAAAGGCGCGTCTCTAAACGATAATGAAGTTCATCTTCCCAAATTGCCCCTATTCGATTACTCTCCTCACCATACACCGGCCCCTCCGCCGATGACATCCTGGCCGCACGCAAGGCCTTTCTTAATCCTTCCATGTGGGTCTCTCTCCGTTGTGGAGAGGCACCAAATTTATAAAGAATTAGTTTGGAACATTCTTTTCACTATTTGATTGGAAGAGATAGGATAACAACATATGGGTCCCTGATTTGATATATTTTTATAAATAAGTCTAGTTTGTCCACGAAATAGGTCCCTAACTCCTTTTAAAATAGCAGAAATACTCTTTTGTATTGGGTATGTTAGAATATGCCTTAAATCAGTTAGTTCCTTTTCTGGCATAGAGTTATATGTTTGGGCCTATTTTCTGAATTTTTTGGGTTTTTCCGCATCTATCTAGAGAATACTATATAAACTCTCTAGGTCATAACCTAACTGTAATCTGTAATCTGTACTCCTCAAGCTTAATAAAGTTTTCCTCTCCTCTGCCTGTGGACGTAACTAACACATCGTTAGTGAACCACGTTAAATTTCTGTGTTCTTTATTTGCGTTCTTAATTATCTTTCTTACTTTCGTTATAACAGGATAGAATATACTTTCATTTTGATGGCCAAACAGTCAATAATGTAAGAGTAATTTTGTCATCTAAATAGTGATCATGGATTGATTTGATACAAATGAACAAACTATATCAATTAATTTTCATCACCTTTTATATGTACCTGAATCAGAGACAAGAAAACATAGTTACATGTTCTGAGGGGAAAGATTTTTTCACTTTTGACAGGGAGTCGGTGGGGTTATAGAGTTGGCCCCGGGTTACTTGCCCACTGTTTATAAAAGTATTAAGAAAGCAGGAGGACTTTGTATTGCTGATGAGGCTTTGGCTGGGTTTGCACGCACAGGGAGCCATTTTTGGGGATTTGAGGCCCATGGCGTTGTTCCTGACGTTGTGACAATGGCCAAGGTTGTTTTTTCTCATCTCATTTTGTTCTGGAACCGGCCTGGAAACTTCACCCTGCCTCACAAAAACCATTAATCTCGTTAGGTCTACAAGTTTTTTAATTTTGGCATCTTTAATCTGTCTTAAAAGCTTTTAGCTCTTGATCACACTTCTTTACCCTACAAGAATTTGAATATTGAAGCACATTATATAACCAGCACAGATGATGCAATTCACCTTCGTTAAGCATTATGCCATTATATTTTATCATGGACTGGAATCTGGTTTCTGTGCATTGTCCTTTTCTCCTTTTATCATATAAACAGGGCATTGGGAACGCTATGCCACTAGGTGCTGTGCTAACTACTCCTGAGGTTGCAGAGGTTTTGGTGCACTGCAGTTACTTCAACACCTTTGGTGGGAATCCTCTATGTACAGCTGCAGCGCTAGCTGTTTTGAAAGTGATTGAGAAAGAAAGTCTTCAATGCAATGCACATATTATTGGATCCTATATCAAAGAAAGACTTACTGCACTAAAAAATAAACATAAAAGTAATTTTTCTTCCTCCATCCTGTATCTCTAATTACTGATTCTCAACTTCTCTTTTTTAAGTGTGAAATTGATAGTTGCTGATTCCGTTGTATATATTGGTCTCTGCAGTTATTGGAGATGTGAGGGGAAGAGGGTTCATGCTTGGAGTTGAATTTGTCACCGATCGCCAACTGAAAACGCCAGCAAAGATTGAAACTCTACATATAATAGACCAGATGAAAGGGATGGTTTCTCCATCCACCTTATATGAATCTAGTTATTTTTTAAGATTTTATCAACCTCTAAATCCTCTTTGATTATTGTAGAAATGGGAGTATTGGTCGGGAAAGGTGGATATTATGGAACTGTTTTCCGAACTGCTCCTCCTCTCCGCTTCACCAAGGAAGATGCTGGTAGGTCTTTACTTTTATTGCAGTGGCACCATGTACTTAATACAATGCCCTCCTAAAATATCATGTAATTTTTTTACTTTTAATTTCCCTGGGTTTGCAGATTTCCTTGTAGATGTTATGGACTACACAATATCGTAGATGTGAAGCCTCCAGTGTAATTAAGTTTGTATACAGGAGTGTATCTGTTCGTTCACAAATGAGTATAATTACAACTGTATTGTTAAGAACTTATAATCATTAATTGTATATCATCATGCAACTTACAATATTGTTAAGAACTAATCGTTGTATCTGATGAGGGCTGAGGAACAAAATATTTCTCCCCCTTTCCATTGTTCTTGGAAAGGTTTTCACACCTTCCTCTGGTACTAAAGATAAGCTGATTTTGGAAAGCTCAGCCATTGGGGATCTTTCTTTCTCTAATGGCTTTAATTTCTTTGGCAGAAAAAAGGATAAAGTGGATTGAGCTAGCTTGGTTTGGAATCGTTTTACTCCTCCCAAGCTTTCAGTTCCCTTTTCAAAAGAGGTGCTACAATTTGGTTTCTAGTTTTCTTTGTTTTCATAGACAGGAATCATCTCCCATCATGTTTTTCATGATAATATGGGATTTCCTAACTCTAGATTTCATTAGGTGTTTTCTAATTATTTTCTAAAATATATACTGTTTATTATTGGCTTTCATAATAGCGAGAAACAATGTCCTTTCCTCTTCAAATGAGTTTCTTAAGAAAGGGAGAATGACTATTTCATTGTCGCTCCTGTAACTTTTTCTCAACGTTTATTTTTCTTGTCTCTTTGTGATTTGCATAGATTACATAATTTTTACGCCTAAAGATTATTTTTCTATATTTTATTGGGTAACGTCGACGTGGGCCAAAAGTATATACGCACATTATCTCCGGTCTCCCTTAAGTTATTGCCAAAACGAATTCCCTACCTGATCGAAAGTAAGTTGACAAATGCTTGCATCTAGATAATAATCATGATTATGCAGACAATCTCGTTTACATGTCAGTCAGGCACCGAGATAAGCAAGCTATTGAAAATCATCTGATCTATAAAGACACGTATGAATGGCATCATTCGGGTTAGCAAGATAAGAAGAAGGGTATATACTCGTCTTCATATTATATAATTGTTGTCTGCTATTGCTAGGTGCATGCATACACAGCTTTCACAATTCTCGTAAAAATTTTAATTTTAATTTTAATTTTAATTTTAATTTTAATTTTAATTAATTAGGTATCTTTATCTATGTCTATGCTTGTCGCTTTCGTGAAGAGTTTGCAACTCTTAAATTATTATTCCATCTGATTGACACCTTTGTCTTCTAAATGGGATGCCATTGTAATTCATCATCCTTTTCAACTATAATAACACAGTTACATCAGTGGAAATCCTACGCAGCAAGCATATTAAAAAAATTATGACATCTCTTAACTTAGAATTTTTTTTAAATATATTTATTAAAAAAAGTTTGAATCAAGAAAAATATTTAGCCTAAATAGAAATCTTAGAACCTCGTAATTATCTTCTCTCTATCGAAGAGACAAGAATTTTCTCCTCTTTTACCCTCGTTTGTTATATAAAAATTGATAGGTATACAATTTCTTCTCGTTATCATCTTAATATATGCTCTACAAGATAAATGATATGTCTTAAATTTATTTAACTTTTTTTTAAAAAAAATAATACGATTGTATTTTATATCTTATTATATTATATTTGTTATCAATCTTGTGTATTTATTCAAACAAAAGTTTGTACAAGGACAAACATTTCAACCCTGTTTGAGTTGCAAATAAATTTTTGTCTGGTGTCAGCAGCGCTTTATTCCTTAACTATAATATATATATTTTTTAGCACTTTCATAGTTATTATATTTAATTGGGTTATTGCAATAATTTCTCACAACCATGTCCACATCCTTGTTAATGGGTCAGTTTTCACTTGATTTATTTATACTTGTTAAAACAATTTAATGGCTGATGTTCAGCCAGCACTAAAATTAAACAAAGTTTAGTAAGCTCTAATTTGGTACTAAAACTAGTTCAAAATTCATCAGATGAAGCATATATCCCAGATTATATACCAGGTTCATTCTTCATTGGATAACTTAATTAAGTTTCTTCTCTTTCTAGGCTGAAGAGCATATAACTACACTGGATATACCAAAATTTGGCAGAACATATAATATCACCACCACACTTTGGTGCCATTTTTTGTAGTTTTCTGCTTTTCCCTTCCAATAGTTAATTTCAGAAGGAAATGAGCATTTTTTTCATTTATTATATATTGATAGGAAAAGCTACATATATATAAATATATAGTGAGGTTGTTTTGTCGATAGGATCATCACTTGCATAAAATTATTTTGCTTTTGTCCGAGAGGATACCATTGAAATGATTATATATGTAATTAATGCAAGTTTACAGTGTTAGCACTCAGAGATTCGACACGCTCATTTGCTTATTCTTCCACATCGATCAGTGGTCGGTTCAGCTAGACTTCCACTTAGTGTTCCTTCACATAAGCTTAGCTTTATCCACATCACGTGTTGAGAGCCATTATTTCCCAAGACAAAAAAATATAGAAAATATATATGTTGCCCTAGTATACGAATCGAGAGTAAAGATTGAAAATTGACTCTTCTTCATGTGTTTAGAAATTTTTAAGCCATTGTTGAGAGGCATAGTGTATATTTGATTAGTACTGTTATTTACTTTTATTATGAAGTTTAGTTGCTATTATTTTGTTATGAGATAATTGCCAATTACTATAAAAATATTTCACAAATTCTCATTGTTAGTGCCAATAAATTAATTAATTCGTGTAGATACGAGTTTGCATGGCTTATTATTAATTACCATCTTTTGGTAAGACAGTATTATGAATTGAATTTTATCTCAAAAGCCAAAACGGTAAAAATCAATTAATACTCTTACCAAGAAATAATTAATCATACAATCAAGCAAGCAATCGCCACTTCCCAGTTGGCCCACTTCAATGTTTTAATAATTAGTGCGTGTCGATTCTTTGTCAATACCAAATCACTCGCCCATCACCCATGCGTTCACTTGATAGGCGCGCGTCCTCCTCGAAATACCTGGCCACACATTGCACGTGATAGACATGTTCGCTTCGCTTGCGTTGCGTGTCCTATCAATAAATCAATGTTAAAAACTACATTTATTTATTAGTTATATATAAATAATTCGTCGGATACGTGTCCTTAATGCAATCTATAAGGCAGCAAAGATATAGGATCGTTGAATCTCATTTTACATGAATTGATTCTTTTTTTTTCAGGGGAATTATCTGTTTCTCTAACATTCGTATATTCTGTTTGTGATAAACGTGTTTATTTAGAAGGATATTCTACTTTTATTTCCTAATTATAAAAAAATATATGACATATTCCCTAAATATTTAAAAAAAAAAGTAATATATCCCCTAAATTTTAAAAAAAGTATAAAATATCTCATCAAATTACTATTTATATCTTAATTTAACTATCTTATTCCTCTATTATTAAAAGAAATATCTAAAATAATTGTCTTATCTTTAGTTTGTAATAACTAATATAATATTATTCTCATATTTAAATTTAAAAATTATAATAATATTTTAACTTTTAATTATTTATTTTCTTTCAAATCTATTATCAAATTTATATAAAATTTAATTATGTATTTTCTAAAAAATATTATATTAAAATAGTTTATTTTAAAGAATATGTATAATTAATATTGTCAAAATTATGTATAATTATGGAAAAATTTTGAAAAACAAATTTTATGTTATTAAAAAATTTATAATTAATTATATATAATTTTTAAATATAATATGTTATATTTTATAAATTATATATAATTAGATATTATAAATATTTGATTATAAATTTTGAGAAAAAATAATTAAGAATTAAAATATTATTATAATTTTTAAATTTAAATATTACAATAAAATTATATAGATTATTATAAAGTAAAAAAAATGATATAATTATTTTATATATTTTTAATAGTAAATAAATAAAATAGTTAAATTAAGATATAAATAATAACTTTAGGGGTATTTCAAACTTTTTGCAAAACTCAGAAAAATATGTTGTATTTTTCAAATATTTATAAGGGTATATCACTTTTCTTTAAAAGTCAAGATAAAATATAATATCCCTTACTTAAATTATATATATTCTTCCAACTTTTTAAGTTCATTATTAATAATTAAATTTTGTACTTTGAATATCTCTCATTATTTATGATAGATTTGGGATAAAAAGAAAAGATCATGAATAAAGTTATAACGGTGTAACCTTTTATAGTGTGCAAGTAGAAGTTCATTTTAGGAAAGAAGATTGTTTGGTAGGTAAAAGCTGGACTAATTTTTTAATTAAAATCGAAAATAAATTGATTATAGTTTTAATTAGCACAAGATAATTAGAGTTGTACCATATAAATTCCCTATTGAATGGTAATACATTACAGATAAAATAATTTTTTGGAGTTTTATGTGAGTTTCAATTTGTTTTCCAAAAAAGTTTATTACTAATAATCGCAACAAATAAGGCAAAATAATTAATTATCAACTATGGTACTATCTGTATAATAAATTTTCATCTCTAAACTCTGAAGAAATAACAAAGCAAAATATAGATTGTTTAATTTTAACTATTTGATCCTTATAGATATAGAATATAGTATGTCCCTTTTGTCTTCTTATTTTGATTTTGCCGAAGTACTGACTGCCACTGCCCATTGGGACTAAAATGTTAGTATTGAAAAAATATATTTTAATTTATTATTTTTTCAAAATTTAAGAACCTCCCAATAATTATTTTTTTAAAACATTTATTGAATAATATTTCAGTTCTACTGTCACAAAAATGTTTTATAAAATTATATGTGTAATCTTGAAATTCTTCGCGTAAAGGGTCTTGTAATAATTTCGATCGAACACGACAACCAACCGAGCAACATCACATGCGACACATCATCAACCTCTATACCCCTATATAAACAACCCGTCTCTGCCTCTCCAGCTCCCACGCTAACTAAAAACAATCACTCGCTCACTCCTGCATTTTCGGAATAGTTCCTCGTAAATTATTACTCCCCAGAAACCGAAATATGCAGAGATTTGTAGCCAGAAGGGTATTATCGGAAACTAATTCCCTCCGATTGTTCTCACAACGCTGCTGCTTCTCTCAGCTTGTCCAAAAAGAAACTGCGTCACTTGACGATCATGAAGCTTGTCTTCCCAAACTGCCCCCATTCGATTACTCTCCTCCTCCCTACGCCGGCCCCTCCGTCGATGAGATCTTGGCCAAGCGCAAGAACTTTCTCAGCCCGGCACTCTTTCACTTCTACAAGAAACCAGTGAGTTCGCGGTCACACTTTCTCGTTATCAATATATATGGATTTCTTTTCATTTCAAGATCATGTGTTTAATGTTTTAAACAAATGGTTAATAATTTTTTATTAGTATAATCTTGGATGATTAAGCTTAATTGAATCTTTAGGGTGGTCCACGCTGATAAAAATTCGACGGTCATAGATTATTTTATTCTTAATCCTAACATCTTGATCTGTGTGTGAGACAGCTGAACGTGGTGGATGGAAAGATGCAGTACTTGTTCGACGAGAACGGTAAAAGATACCTGGATGCTTTTGGAGGGATTGCTACGGTGTGTTGCGGCCACTGTCATCCTGATGTGGTCGAGTCAATAGTCAACCAACTGAAGCGCATACAACACTCCACTGTCCTTTACTTCAACCACGCCATCGCTGATTTCGCCGAAGCTTTAGCCTCAAAAATGCCTGGCAATCTTAAGGTCCGTACGTCATCACTTGATCCCACGGTTTCACGTTTCTTTCTATAATCTTTTTCTGTCAATTTGCCAATACGTTAAAATACCACCCCGAATTCGTCATATTCCGGTCCCACGGTGGGCAAATATATTTAACTAAGAGTTAATTTTCGTATTAATATTATATCGTACTTCCAATTAAGTTGCTTTATTCTGTTAAAAAAAGATTTATTCTTGATTACAGAAGAGTTGCGGTAATACGATATGAGTCCCTGTGATTTATGTTTTTATATAATACTTCCCTGGAAGTACCCTCTAGTGTTCGGTTAAATATACTTACAGTTGATTTGATATAGATGAATCAACTATGTGGTTATTCATGAAAATATAAAATTTGAGAGATTTGATAATTTGTTCATTATAATTTCTAAATTAGTACTGATTTGGTTTTATTTATATAGGTGGTCTTTTTCACAAATTCCGGAACGGAAGCAAATGAGTTGGCCATAATGATGGCAAGATTATACACCGGATGCAATGATATAATATCTTTGAGAAACGCCTACCATGGCAACGCAGCTGGAACTATGGTTGCCACTGGTCAGTCTAATTGGAAATTCAATGTTGTTCAGGTACCCCACCAATTTTTCTATTATAATGATGTAATTAATTGATCTTACCCCGTAAAATCCTAAAACATGGGCCAAACTTTTTACGGTCCTATCATTGAACTTAAGAAAAATTTAACATGGTGAGTTAGGTGGATGATTATGACCTTTGCTGTAATTGGAATTTCTTTTGTTGCTATAACTTGTATCCTTGTAATCCGCTAGAATTCTTGATATCGTTTCTGGACCCTTGTTATTGGAAGTTTATTTAATTTAGTTGATATAGTAATTACTGTGCCGAACAAGGTTACTTTATCTAGTTAATACTGCCTAAAGTTGCCTTGTTTTGTAGCCTGAAATACAAATGGTAACATACTCGTATGCATTATATTTTCATATATAATAAAAAGAGAATTTCTTGTGTTTACTTTTATTTGTCAGTTATTACCAATTTGTGTTCACGGGTCATACATGGCTATGCAAGCACATATTACAATCCATCTTTTGCTAAAGAGTAGCCCGCAGTTTGTTATTGGCGAAATAATACGTAAACTTCCAGCTGTTTGGCAGGAATGGGTTTTTAACTTGTTAGAAACTTATGTGTTCCTCAAGTTAACTTTCGTGGCAAGTTATGTGTCTTTGTAATGCAAGTATTGCTGAAACAGGACACGTCAAATTAGGTGGTTTTTGTCTTTAATATCTATTGCCAAGCTCTGATTAAGTTCAAGAAATTATTGAATACTTTACGAACACAGTTACTTAAAATTCTCATTTCTGGTTTGGGCAACAGACCGGAATTCATCATGCCTTGAACCCAGATCCATACAGAGGTGTGTTTGGTTCGGATGGGGAGAAGTATGCAGAAGATGTTCAAGGCCTCGTCGACTTTGGAACTTCTGGACATGTTGCTGGTTTTATCTCTGAAGCTATACAGGTAATTGTCAATTAATTTTCATCTCCCCGCTATTTATATTTCCATGGATAAGTGTTAAGAAAACATGTTACTTGTTTTTAGAGGAAAGTTTTTTTTTTTGTTCACTTTTGACAGGGAGTTGGTGGCATCGTAGAGTTGGCTCCGGGTTACTTGCCTGCTGTTTATAAAACTATTAGGAAAGCAGGAGGCCTTTGTATTGCTGATGAAGTGCAGGCTGGATTTGGTCGCACAGGAAGCCATTTCTGGGGTTTCCAGGCTCAGGGCGTTGTTCCTGACATAGTGACAATGGCCAAGGTTGGTTTTTCTCATCTCTTTTTGTTCTGGAAACTTGTATTTCTTAATCACTCTTGTATACTATACAAAAATTCTAAATCTTGATGCATGTATCTTGCTTTGTGCATAATATGACAACGGTTGCCAAGTAGATTATGCAAGTTACGTTCATTAAGCACTATGCGATTGTATCTTACCATGGACTGGAATCTGTTATTGTGCCTAAACTTTTTTCTCTTTTAATGGCATGAGCAGGGCATTGGGAATGGCATTCCTCTAGGCGCTGTTGTAACCACTCCTGATGTTGCGGAGGTTTTGACTGGCCGCAGTTACTTCAACACCTTTGGCGGGAATCCTGTATGTACAGCTGCAGGACTAGCTGTCTTGAAAGTGATTGAGAAAGAAAACCTTCAGAGTAATGCACAAAGTGTTGGATCCTATCTCAAGGAAAGACTTACTGCACTCAAGGATAAATATGAAAGTAAGCTTCCCTCCTTACGTGAAAAAATAACTTGTATCCAGTTAACTTAGCCACCAAAAAAGCACCTTTTGCCCCTCAATTTCTCCAACTTGATGACGCGGATTCTGTTTTATTGGTCTCTGCAGTTATTGGAGACGTAAGGGGAAGAGGATTCATGCTCGGAATTGAACTTGTCTCTGATCGCCAACTGAAAACACCAGCGAAGGCTGAAATTCTACATGTAATGGACCAGATGAAAGGTATAAATTCTTCTTGCACTCCATACTAATCTAGTTATGATTCATTCAAGCTTCTATCAACTTACAAAACCTCTTTTATATATTATTGTAGAAATGGGAGTATTGGTTGGAAAAGGCGGATATTATGGAAATGTTTTAAGAATTACTCCTCCTCTCTGCTTCTCTAAGCAAGATTCAGGTAGGTCGTCAATGTTTATCGCAGTGGTATCATTTATTTAACACAATGCTCTTCTAATTTACTGTGTAATTTTGTTGGGTTTGCAGATTTCTTTGTCGATGTTATGGACTACACAATGTCGAAGATGTGAAGCCTACAATATAAGCGCGAATAAAGAAGCGCACCTGCTCATTCGCAAATCATATAATGATAACTGTATTACTAATTAAATGTCAGCTGTGAATGAAATTATTAATGCATATAGGTGTTTCTAAGTTGAATAAGGTTGCTCTGGTTTGACGTTAAAAAACGATGCGTCAACATATCGTTGACTCTCGCTTATACTCCCTTGGTTTTCAAATAAACTGGGTGGTGGTAATTTTAGTAATCGGTTGGATAATTTCTCTCTCTCTCGGTGAAGTTTTCTATTTATCGTTTCTTTTGCAATTGATTGGAAAATTTCGAATGGAAGAAACAGTGAAATGCAGAATAATTGTTATTTCAAGAACAAAAAAACTATACAGATGAAGATTCCTGCTCCATCAACTGTTGAACATACTTCTGGATAAACAACATTTATCCGATTTTACGGCCCTCCATTTTGTTTTATAGTTCACTAATACGGACTAGGAAGTCCATGAGAACGTAAAAAATTGGGTTGTGCGGATTGAAGGAATTGAACTTGTAATCTTTTGTTTCGGCAGAGCTTTTACTAAACAACTACTCGTAATCTATCGTTTTTACTTTAAGCAACACTTAGTTTATCATATCATTCTACATTCATATAATAAAATCATGTTATATATTAATATGTAGATGGCAGCTACTAGATGCATAATTTAAAAATGTCAAATACATCAAATAAAAAAAAATAGATGGATGCAGTAAGCAACGCAGTATCATAACTTATACACATTACAAATGAAAGAATACAAACTTCTGTCATTCAAATCTTTTACACACCAGAATGAAAAATTAGCTGCTTCTTTAATGAGTGCAGCCTGGACATCTTTTGGTAGAAGCCCTTCTCTAAATCTTTTCTTACAAGAAATTTGCAATTCAAATTATATGTACGTTCTCTAAACTATAATTATTTAGTTTCAAATTTTCAATGTCAAAAGAAATTATACAGCATTCTTTTGATTTAAGATTTAGTCATACTAATTTCTTACAAGAACAATATTATGCAATACCCTTAACCATATATTTAATTATATATAATTGAACAATTCAAATTATATTATTACACTGCATTAATCACATATAACCAAGAAATGATATATATATATATATATATATATATTAATTTCCTAAAACTAATCCCACCATTTATTAATTTATTCAATTTTTTTGTAGTTTTCTACTCAAAGAAACTAGATTTTGCTCTAATATCTCTTATTAACTCCAAGAATGATGTCTAATTCATGCGCTAAATTAATTTGAAATTCTAAGCATGCAGTTTATTATAATATAAATTTTATATGATTCCACTCCCGACATGTTGAATTAAATGGGATTTTACTAAATGTAAATATGCTAAAACCAACCAATAGCTTAAGAAAAAAATTTATCTCTTAATTAGTCCAAACATAGAGAAACTCCATCAACTAATCAACTTTAGTGATGACATACAATATAATGGTTAATATTCTCTGGCAAAATTGCTGTATTTTGTGTAAAACACATTTGGTTGTTTTAAGGTTCACCTTTCTGAATTGAATTATACAGCTTCTGAATGTATACTTAAAATCGATCTACATCTCCCACGAGTGGAAAAGAGAACTTACAACATTTATTTCAAATAACAAAAGTGCAAAAATACCAGTTCCGAATATTAATTGTTCATTATGATAATTGAGAGTCGCATTATGTATATGTAATTATATATAGTATTGAAAAAGGGAATGCTTTTAGTTTACTTGATCAAATTTTTAAATTTCACTCTCTAAAATAGGAAAAAGTTGTATTTACCCTTTATATAAATAGATATGAAATATATATAATACCATAAATATAAAAGAAACTGATATTGCGATTTAGCTAAATTTAGCTAAAAAGAAGCATAAAATATTGGGGAATTACACAAAGATCCGTAGTATGCGTATCATACCACTATAAATGAAAGCATATCGAGGATTAACACATACAAATTCAAGCTTTAATTAATTAATTATATATTAAACCACGGGTAAAGAAATCAAATTTTATAAACTACAAAATAAATCTATAACTAATTAATCCAAAAATGGAAGTCGAGAAACATTCATTAATATATTCTATCGATCGTGTCGAGCAGCCATTGACGACATGGGGAAGTTAAGAGTACCTGCTGTAAACAACAGTGGATCGGCGCTGCCGCAGGACCACGCCGTAGTATCGAACAGCAGACGTCATAACTGAAATTACGTCCACCAATAAGCATGCAAATTCCTGAAATACGTAGATGCTCTTCCGAAGAATTACAGTCGTCAGAACAGAAATTGTATCCACGACGAGGCGACTCATTTTTTCGTTTTGATTTTGGGATTGATGTTGATGCGGCATTTCACAAGGCATGCTCCATTCTGCAACATTAAATTGTCGTTGTCTGGTAATTACCGAAATATCCCTCACAGGCAGCTAAATCTTGTGGAATTTTTGTGCATGTCTCCCTTCCCAAGTTTCTTAATGAATTTCAACAAGCTGTTGAATTGTCCCTAGAAAAAGTAAATGGTAATTTTCGTACGTAATCACACACAGTGTGTCTCTTCTACTTCTACACATGCTACTAGAATACAAACGTTTAGAGTCGATTATATTTAGTGGTTTCTAAGCTTGAAGTTTAATTTAGTGGGTTCAAATTGATAAACATAGAAGTCGATTACATTAGAGCGGAACTTGGTCAAGTTTGGGAGTTGGGTAGATACGGAACTAAATTATTCGAGTGGCATGGTTATAATGGTAATTTTCATAATAAATGTCAGAGGGACAAATATAAAATGGGATGGGGATGATGACACAATGGGCTCATTCTTTAGTTGGATCGGCTATTATTAACTGTTCGTACAGTCGATTTAGAAAACTCTCTATGCAATATGTCGACACTTTTTAAAGGAAGAAAATTAAATTTCCTAGGTAGCTAAGAAAAACAAACTAGTTTCAGCATAAAGTGACGAAATTCCAATAAAATATTTTACAAGATGTGTACATATTTTTATTAAATACCAGTGACAAAAAGTGTACGTCCAATTTAATATATATATATATATATTAAAAAAAATTAAAAAGTTTAGATTAAATTTATGGGTGGTAGCCAAGAGAGTCTATGTTAAAAGAAAACGAAGTGAATTTTTCACTATAATTGAAGAAAAAATTGCTTCGAAACATTATATATGGTGATTTTTTTTATTTAATAATATTGTATTTTTTGGTGATGTTGAAATTTTATCTTCTTAACTAATTATTATTTATAAATTATGTGGGACTTGAAGAAGAAAAAAAATGCTTCAAAGCATTATTGCTTGCAACTTGTTATAAAGTGGGTGTATTAATTTGTTAATTAATTATTTTATTTTAATCGAGCATATAATATATTCTCTATTTTTTTTTACGATAGTGAAATTGTTAATTGATTATTTGTGCAGTATAAGTGGGCTCATGCATATGGGTCTTGCTAACTATAATATATCTAGAAGGTAATGGGTTACTCCTACAACAAGTCCTTGTACGATGCTCAAGGCTCTAGGCTGAGTAGTAGGAGCAACTTTTAATTTATTAGGACCCCAAACGATGGATTCAATAAATTCTTGTCAATAACCACGCCGCTGAATATAAATATTAAACTAAAAGTCTATACAAAATGAGCACCTAGGAAAAAAAAGCCATATGCAGATAATGAAAAACTATAAGACTGAATTACCTGGGATGTCTGTGCTTATAAAATTGTTATTTTTTCACGAAAAGCAAATATGAGATAACAAATTCAATCTTTCACTAACATTTCGAATAGATGTCCCGAATTCAAGTTGATTATGTTTCGCCTCTTACTCGGAGAAAAACGATCAAACAATTCTCAATCATGGTCTTTACAGGTCAGATCATTCATATAATATACAAAAAGAAACTCTAGATATTTGATATCTTTCTCTTTGAATGAGATCTCAATTTCAACGATGGTGATTATGGCTTTCAAGTTCAACTTAAAAATTTTGCCTTATTTAGAGCGTTAAATGTTAATTGATTTGTTTAGTCATAATTGAGCAGGGGTCACTTCTTGGAGCTTCAGTAAACGATAATGAATCAGTATATAGCAAGTCAATGGAGATTTAGATAACTGATGTGAAATTCTTTATTTATAACATGATCTTTACAACAAAAAATTGGTTTTAATGAAAATAAACATAAAAAGGATATGTGGATAGTAGATTTAATCATATAACTATAATTATAAAAAAAATAAATGTATTTTTCAGTAAGTTATCACCAATTAAATAAAAATAAAAAAGACCTATAAGCATAACTATCATCATGATTATTGTTAATTCACAAATATATGAAATTTAATATTAAATACTTGAGAATAACAAATTTAAATGGTAAACTTTGTTTAATTTTATTCTTTTTTTTAATAAAGATGATTAAATTAAAAAAGAACATTATGAAAAATTTAAGAAAAAATTGTGCATAAAGTGTTAAAAAAAAAGACAAATAAGTAAGAAAATGGTCCAAAATGTGAAAAAAAAATTGAGAGAGGGAAGGATAAAATTAAGACATATTTTTTATTGACAATAAAAATATGTGTACAAATTAAAAAAAAACATTGGAGGCTAAACTGCAATTGTTTTAACTAATTAGCAAAATTTAAAATAATACTTTTTTTTTACCAGGGACTAATCTAGCTATAAATCTATAATATCCTTAACAATTTACTGTAGTTTATTTAAAAATTTAGTGAATTTTCTTTTTGGGCAGTGGGGCCTTGAGTCCCCACTGAGCATGAAGTGTATCCACCAGCGGTATATACTTTTCATATCTACAAATTCTCTTTGTTTTTTGTTTTTTTTTGGGGATGTTTTATCATCTAATTATGATATATATGCGAATTATCATAAATAGTGTTTTCGCATGAAAGTCACTTTAATTAAGTAGTCTATTTTCGAAAATGATTCGTAGGTTGTCCTTCGGGGACGAGGCATCTATCACATATCTCCCTTGAACTTTAGTATAATATCACTTATAAAGCATCTTTTCAAAAATTATCACTAATATTTCCATTGTTATAAGCCGTTACTCTCATTGAACAGAAATTTATGTTGTTGCAAATTTATCCCTAACAACTTTAATGGTGCAATAATATTTTAACCCTTTAACTTTGAAGAAACAACAAATTAGTACATTGTTTAATGTCAACAAATTAATCCCTATTATTCAAATTATTAATAAAATTCTACACATTTATCTATTTTCTCTAACTACTAAATATGAATATAAAAAATTTATTTTCATTTGATTGAATAAATACAAGACAAAGATATAAAATCATTCAGATTTACACAAACTATACAATTCACTAAAATGTTTGTCTATATCTTATCCTATTGGTAAAATATGATAAATATAAAAATATAAAAAAATTTAAATCATCTCTTAATTCTTAACTCTATTCTTAATTTTTATCTTTATTTTAAAGCCCAAATATTTTAAATTTTTTATACTACAGAAAACACTTACATAGTAAGGATTTTAATAATTAATTTCAAATTTGACAATTGTACACATAATAATGTTCAATTTTATTTTTTTATTTTTGAAATAATTAATTAGGTTAATTAATTTTTTAGAATATTGTATATATATGTGCATATTATTATTCGTAAATTACAATTTATCACTTTTATTTATTTAAAAATTTAGTTTGCATTGCTTATTATTCTTGTTAGTTAAATTTTTAGACTTTACACTTTAATATTATTCTGATCGAGAAACTTTTTATTTTTATTAAAATTTATAATTTTATAAATTATTATAATTATCGAATTAAAAATTTTATCTTATTAAAATCATATGTATTATTTAGTATGTATGTTAATGAAATTAATTTTTTAATTTAATTTATTAATATGCTATGTTAGTAATTTGTAAAAAAATTCTAAAGGGTTGAATTAAAAGTTTTATCTTATTAAAATTATATGTATTATTTAATATGTTAATGATATTATTTTTTAGTTTAATTTATTAAGATGCTATATTATTAATTTGTAAAAAATCTTAAGCGTTATTAATTTCTATTTTTGATCTTGATTTTTAATATTTTTTAATTTTGTAATAATAATAACGACTAATTTGTTAAAGTCAAATAAATTATAAATTAAATTGTTATTTTACTAAAGTTTAGGCTTGAAAATATTATTACTCTAAAATTGAATTCAAAATGATATGTTGAACTTACAATTTTGCCTTGACACTTTTTTAAGTAGTTATAACAGTTTGTATAGTTTTTAAAAATATACTTTTTAGGTGATATTGTGCTAAACCTTAAGGGAGGTATGTGATAATACCTCTTTCCGGATAAATAATACCTGTAAATTCTAGAATGATCCATAATATATATATATATATATATATATATATATATATATATTTAAACATGCATATAATACTCATAAACACTTTAGTACTCTTAAATTGATGAACTAATCTAATAATAAGTAACAAATTATATAAAATTATTATTTTTTGGATATTTAAGCAATTTAAATTAAATTTAAAATCTTATCTAAATGTAAATAATACTTATTGGAGCTAATTAATTAATTGATATTAATGTGTATACAATGATTAGTCCAGTGGAAAATTTAATTATAAGAAATTTGAGGAGAAATTTGAAAAATAATTGTAGTGAAAGGAATGACATTAAGAAGAAAAAAAAAATAGAGGTTTTGTGTTTAATAGGTTGTTAAGAGTTTTTTTTTTTGTCTTTTTTACTAATTTACTAAAATAAATTTAAAACGTAACTAATTTGGTAAACTGGGTGGAAAATGAAGTTATTTTAATAAAATCATGTTCAATCGAACCAATCAATCAATTTGATTTTATAAAACCGTTTGGTTTTATTTTAAAGCTATTCGATTTCATTTCCGTTTTAATTTTTAAAAGCATTTTTGCAATTTTAAAATACAGAGACACGTTATACATTTTTATCTTTGATTTGCACAAACATCCATTGTATATAACTGAAAATTAACGTACTCCATATAATCACCAGAGAGACTTGTAAATTTGAAAACTATACAATTACAAAAACAAGAACATTTATTTCCAACAGAAAGAAGGCGATGACGTAGGGAAGTTTGTTTCGTGATTTGAAAACTATTTTTCAAAATTTAAATACGATTTAAAAATATAAGTTGTATTTTTAATATTTTTAATATTTAAAAATATGTTTGATATAATATTTTAAAATTAATTTTTAATTTTAAGAATTGTAAAATTATGTTTGATATAATTTTTTAAAAGAATAAAAATAAAGATATGTGTTTGATTGAAACTATTTTTAATAACTTTTTTATTAAATTTTTTTCAGTAATTAAGTACAAATTTGAGTAGTTTTAAGTCAAATTTCAACTATCAAAATTTTAATTTATAAGTACAATTACAATTTTTTAAAAGTCTTCACTAAAATAAGTAAATCTTAATTCATATATACAATCTTAGTTTATACGTACAATTATAATTTTTAAAATTTTTACTAAATTAAGTGAATCATAATTCATATATATAATTTTAATTTATATCTACATTTATAATTTTTAAAAGTCTCTATTAAATTATAAACTCTTTCCTAAATTTTTTGAGTCTATCATATCCAATAGAAATAATAATTTAAATTATATAAATAATTGATGTATGACAATTAACTATAAATTTATATATAAAATATAAGTAATATATTTTAATTAAATAAAAAATTAGTATATAATTGTTAAAATTTTAAGTTTAGAAAAAGATATTATAAATGTAATAAATTTTAAATTTTTAAAATAAGTTTGAAATAAACAAAATTGAATTATGTTAGGATAAGACAAAGATAAATAACTTATAAATAAAATAATTTAAAATATAGTTATTTTAACTTATAAATAAAATAATTAATTTTTAAAATTTAAATTTTATAAAAAATATAAGTAGAAGAATTTTTAATATAAAAAATATAATTAAAATAAAAAGAAAAACTATATTCGAATTTTATTTTGATACTGTAAAAAATTGAAAAAAAATAACTTTTTATTATTTTTTAATTTTACACTAAATTTTAAAATTTTATCTAAAAATTATTTTTAGATTAAATTTAACTAACTTTAATCAGATCGTTGTATTTTTTATTTTTGAAAATAAGAAATTGTATTCAAATTCTATATCGAATGGGTCCTAAGAGTACGTAGTGTAGAAACAACTGCAGGAAAAGCACGCATTAGTTGGCAAATAAGACTCCAATGTGGGTGCATTCAGAAAATAGCAGCTGCATGTGGGTCACAGTCAGTTCTGCGGCTAATGGCCCACCCCATTTCTAATTTGGGCTATCAAACTATGATTTGAGGCCCGCCGATCACAAAGTTTTTATTCATTCTTTCTTCGTGGCACAAGAGAATCATCAAATTACTTCCATTATTACATATGATATTGATACATGATATCCATCAAAATGATAATATTGCCTCTGTATCTGAAATTTGTCCTGATGCATGTACCATACTTGGCAAGAATGTGAACACACGCGCGCGCGCCTGCGCGCGCGAGAACACACACACATATATATATATATATATATAAAAGATTAATTTTAATCCTATTACTCAATTTATTAACATATATTAAATACACTTATTTTTTATTGAAAGCCATCACTACATTTTCAAATAACAATAAAATAATTATTTTACTTTTATTTTAATTAAAATATATTAACATCTCTTTTTTTATATTTAAGAAATGACTGATACTTTTCTAAAATAAAAAAAATAACATATATCTCCATAAATTATTGTTCAACTATACAAAATAAATATTTTACCTTTATATATTTAAAAGGTATATAAATTTATTATTTTAACCTTATTATTTTATATAATGACAAATATAACTTTATAGTTTATTTTATGATAATTATATTTAATATTTTGATAATTAATCTCAAATTATTATTATTATAAATAATTTTATTTTTATTATATTAATAATGCTTGATATTTATAAGTTTTAGTCATAAATTACATAAATTATTTTATTTATAAATTAATAATATGTATAGATCATATAAAATACTCAAAATTATAAATTATAAAATTAATTATGTATCTCAAATATTTGTATTACATAAATTATATTATTAATATGTTTGATAAATAGATCCTAAATATTTATTGAATATTAATTTATCACATAATATTTTTCATATTATAAATAATATAAAGGGTAATAGATATGGAGGTCCTAAAAGTTTAGTTAATTAGCCATATGAGTCTTAATAGTTTTAGAATTTACCTTAAAAGTCCTAGTGTGTATAAAAAAAATATGTTTTTACAAAAATATTCTTATTAGTTATTATATTTAAGTTCCCTAGATTTTTTAAAAATAAAATGTGTTTACTTAAATTTTTAATAATATAAAAATACCCTTAACTTTAAAAAAAAATAAAAATATCCATAACTAATTATTTATAATAAAAAAATAAGTAATTTATCTCTATATTATTTTTTTAAACTATTAAAAAAATTATCAGTTGATTATTTTTCTTCTAAAATTTTATGTCAGTTTTTTTACAATATTAATTATGTATAATAATATTATCAAAATCTCTAAGTTTTTTTAAATATTAATTATGATAATTTTATAATATAATTTTTATTGTCATAAATAGTTAAAATTTACAATGTGTAATTTTTAATTTATTTATAAAAATATTTATGATATGATTTTTTATTATTAATTATAAAAGTTAAATACTCTATTTTAGAAATTTTAACAATATTAAATAATTTATTTTATCAAAATCTCCAAAATATGCCATTTATTTTTTTACAATTAATACTAAAAAAATATTTAATAAATTTGTTTACAAATAAATTTAAAATTTTTATATTGTAACTATTTTTTTATAACAAACTGACAATAAATTTTAAAGAATATAATTAATTATTATAATTTTTAAATTTAAATATTAAAATAAAATTACATTAATAGTTAAAAGATGAAAATAATATATTATAGTATATTATGTTATATTTTTAAAAAATTTAAGGAACTTAAGTATAATAACTAATAGAGGTATTATTGTAAAATCATATTTTTTTTATGGACATTAAGACTTTTAAAACTATTAGAATTTATATGGCTAATTAGTTAAACGTTAAGAACCTTAATGTTCATTATCCTAATATGAATCATATAATCCAAATATTATATGCGAACTATAGTAATTATTTTTTTTATAAATTAATGTAACTAGAATAAAATTATTTAAAATATTAATAATATTTTAGATATTAATTATGACAAATATTAATAATTATTAAAAAATAAATTATAAGGTTATATCGATTATTATATATAAATAATAAATTTATATATATTTTAAATATATAAAAGTAAGATATTTATTTTATATAATTGCATAATAATTTTAGGGGTATATGTTATTTTTTATATTTTATAGGGATATTGGTCATTTTTAAAACTCTAGAAAAATATTTGATAATCTATTAATTAAGATAAAAGTAAAATTGCTTTTGATATGTGCATTAATTATATATATATTAATTAGACATTAATAACATGGTCAGATACAATTTCAATCGTTGAATGTGTTTAAATTTAATAAATTATTTGATATAATATTTTATGTAAAAATAATAATCATTGATCCTGTGACTCTATATATATATATATCCCAAAGTTTAGGAGAATTATCTTTTACCCGTTCAATAATATCGTACTGGTAGGTTTCTATTTTATATCATTATCTCACCTTAGTCTTATTTGACACTCAGCAGCATTCACGGCAGTTGTTGTTTGCTTTAAAAAGCTAATGCGTTCCCGGGTTATAGAGATTGACGAAAACTGACGTCACCCATGACCATTGCAATTACATCACAAAGATACACTTACTTTAACAGTTTGTAGCACGCACTACTATATCACTTCCTTAGTGATTCATTTTTGGCCCCGTTGCATAATCCACCAATGTTATTATCAAGCAATTGGCTGATCATTTATATTATTAATTTAGAAATTTTGTTGAAATTAAGTCAAAATTAATTAAAATTATAAAAATATAAAATTATTAAATAATGACATTCATTCTTTAAATCAATTAAAGTTATAAAAATATATGAATAATTTCATTTTTTAAATTATTACTTATAAACATTATAAATATTAGTTTGATAAATAACATTAAAATTATGAAATGTTAAAATTAGAGCATGGGAATGGGAGGAGCTTATTGAATAATGAATCGTTTAGTGGGTTTATTGAATCTCGTTTGACTCTTAATAATTGAAGCAAGTTAGTCAAGCCACATAAAGAATTTGGGTTCATAGCATAAATGTGGTGGCATATGACTCATAGACATGTTGGAAAATTTGTTCCCAAGGCATGTGAACTAAATAAAAACAAGTATATAGAATCCTCCACTCATATTAAAAACAATACCACTCAAACGCGCCTTTAATACATTGCAGGCTTCAAGCCAAGCTTGTAGGGACACGAATGGCTCTAAATGCTTGGGTTTGTGCTCTCACCAGCAATTGAGATGCTTGGGGTTAGTGAATTATTCACAAAAAGCAAAGGAGAAAAGCTAGCTGGACATAAGGAAAGTGATAAACTTATTAATACTTCCTTTATAAAAATTGAAGACTTCTAGGTCAACCATTCTCCTAATGTCCCCATAAAACCAATATAAATTTGGGAAATGGAATAATGAGTAGAAGAGAAGTGTGATTCCTAATATACATGAACATAACATAACACATTGGTCTATTTCATATTGATTTTTATAAGACCCACTTGCCCCCAATCAATTTCTTGGCTTGATTAATTGTGCTGGCCAAAATATAATATGCGTTTTGAGTCTTCACCCCAAATCATCATCAAAATTAAATATGTGACAATGATATTAACAAAATGAGTTGGGGTTCTACAATAAAAGGATATCACCAACAAAGAAAAGGGCACCACTTACTTCCCCAATAACAGAAAAAAAAAAAAAAAGACATGGGAATAAGCCAAATTTCATTCGGGATGAAACAAATGAAGCTATATATTTATATACCTATTTAAGTTTTGTGGGAAGATTCGACGCCTTTAGGCAGAGACAATTGGATAACCTTTCCGTCGTTCCGTAAGTTTCCTTTTCCAATTTCCACTTTCATAGAGGGCTTTGTCTTCCCATTCGATTGCCCTCAATAATATGTCCTTGATATAGTAACACGTCAACTAAACTAATTAATACTTATTTTTTGAATGCTTGAAACTAAATTATTATTATAAACTAAAATTACTAATTAATATTTGATAAATTCTAACGTCCGAGATATTAAAAAAAAAAAATGGGTATACAAACACTTATATAAGAACGTTCTTCGTGGCATCATCTCTAGATATGATGGCTGCTGCTACGGCAATTATATCAGCAAAAGGTGGGGAAAAAAATTTGATTCTTTTTTTTGTTGATGTTACATCTTAGAAAGTAGCATAATTGCTGCTTTTGCAACTGTTGTGAATATATGTGTGTATGAATAAACATTGCAATGACAATATCATTTTGATTCCTTCTCCTTTGTAGGGCTATAAAATTACAATACCTTTTTGTGTTAGGGACCATGCATTTTATGTCTTCCTAATCCTCCCTCATAATTAGCATTTCTTAACTTAATTGTTTCACTTTTATATGCTATTGGATAATGACTCTCCCACTCCTTAGTGGATAAATTTTAAAAATTCTAACAATCAAGTACTAGGTAAGGTTACACAAAAGATAAACACACAAAAACATAATTCCTTCTCAATAATCCATGGTGGTGGTTTTTTTTTTTCTTTTTTAGATTCTCAAAGGAATTCTATTTTTCTCATAATTTAGTTTAAAATTGAATTCTATAAATTTCTATTTTTATTGTAACTTTTCTAAATTTATTGGTGCCTTAAATTAATTTAGATAAAACTTTACGTTTCATTAATTTATCACAAAAAAATATGAAAAAAATTCACACATATAATTTTAGTATTAATCTTTTTTATATAGTTAGGTGGAATTCTTGTACTAAAAAAAAGTATTTATTTACGAGATATTCTAATTACTTATTCATCTTTTAAAATAAAATTTTTATATTCTATCTTAACATAAAATTTATAGTTATTTATTTTAATACCATCAAATTATTTTTAGTATTTTATCTCAAAAGACTTAATCCCTTCTTATTTTATAAAAACACACTTAAATTAAACACATTGACCTACATCAATTTAAACAACATTAGCCCATAAGTTTTTTGTATTTTTAAAAGTTAAACTTAATTTAAGAATTTTATTTTTCCATAAAAATACTAATGATGAGATAAAATATAATGAAAATAACTAAAAAAAGCCCCCATTTCATAATCAAAATTGAAAAATATTTAGTCTTTGTGTAATTTCATTCAAAAAAATCTCAATTTATATATTTCAGACAAAAATACTCTTATACACACTTTGTTAATACATGCCTTTAAATTTTGAGTAAGACAAAATTTTATTATACTTGAAACTTATTATAACAACTTAAGTTACTTTTAAGTTATTGTAGTAATTAGAAATTAGCACTTTTGAGTATTATAATAATTTGAAAATATTTTATAAATTTTAAGTACGGGAATATTTTAGTTTGAAAATATATAAAAAGTATATTTTTAAATAAAATGATGGCAGATAAATATTTTTTAATTTTTATTATAAGATAAAAGTATTTTCAGTTATTTTTCAAATATAATTCACTCGTGGAAACGTGAGCTAAATTGCCCACTTCATTTACTTCATCACCCCACGAGCAAGGCAACTCCTTCGAAAAAAAAAAAATTAGTGGAGTTTTTTCAAGAGATTATTGGCACTTTAATTTCTCTGACAAAAATTTGACATTTCACCCATTCAATCACAAGTCCTTATCACAACATAACACGTGTTTAATTTGTTTATTGTCATAAATTAATCAAAATCAGATAACTATGGAATGCGCAAACACTAGAAAAGACAGTGACCGACACGTGGATGGGCTGATGAAACATGCGTAAACTATTATTATACTGAAAAAATACAGAAAACCAAATTATTTTTGAATTTGAACATTGAAATCAAGGGCTTAATCATTTGAGTTTAAATTAACTCATTGTTAATTTTGGTTAAAAGTCAAGTGATGAAGACTTTATGAAGTCACGACATATATGTCATTACTTATTCTCCTCTCTTTTCCCCCCCTTAAATTCCTTAAAGCATATCCTCTGCAATTCATATCGTGGTTTAAATAGTAAATCTATTTTTATACTTTTTTTTGGTTAAAATGAAGGGTCATTTTACAGTGTAGCGATGTTACAATCATTAATTTTTCATTAGATGTTCTAAGTTTCTGATTGAAATAACTGAAGAGGGTGAGGCCGCGTAATCAAACATGAAGTTTATGCAACGGTCACATTTTATTCATGAAGAAGATCTAGAAAGAGAGAAGCTTTGTGGCAATAGGCCAAACGACACAGCTTTGGCTGTTCGATGGATGGCTGGCTGCAAAGTCATTCCGTCTTTCTTTTTACATCATTCAGTTAAGATTCCTCAAATCAATTACCTTCATTAATTACCAAAGAAAAAAAATATATATACAGAAAATAAAATTAGTTTAACGGGCTGTTAGAGCAAACTTTTTTACTTTTAGGATGAGATATTTATTGGTGGTTAGTCTGTAGTACGTGTACGTTTACTATAACTGTAACCGTACAGTTACCAAAATTTTTGTCATAATTTTTTAAATTTTTATTACACGTCTTAAAAATTTTATGTTGTGGTCTAATATTTCTAAGAATTTCGAAAAATGTATTTGAAAATTTAAAAATAAAAAGCAATAACATGTAGAATAAAATTTGTACCATTGTATTCAAGGCCTGATAATTATAACATTTGGTGTTATATTAATAACATTCACTATTAAAATTATTAATACAATATAACACGTTTTAAATATGATTTTACATGTTCTGTATTGATAACATTAAAATACCTAGTACCATCTCTCTAATACAAACCTTAAATTGAATATTTAACTTGGTATTGATACTCATTTTTTTTTCCCTAATTAATACAAATATATATTTTTGACTTGATCAATTTAAGGTGTTTTTTTAAAAGGCATATTTAAGAAATTCTTTTAGGGTTTCCAATATTTGCCATTATTTTTGGGATATTGTCAAAATTTGGAAATTATAGTTTAATAATCATTGCTGCATGTAGATCAAATTATTGAAATAAAAATAAATTTTGTGGGAATATTCTTTCGTCTTAAGAAGGAAATGAGCATAATATTAAAATTAGTCCTATCATATTTTTAATAATAAATGAAAGAAAAAAACAAAGGCAGTGTCACTTTCAATTACTTCAAATTGAATTTGTATGGGATGAAAAAGGGGAAAACTATTATTAACATTAATAATTATACAAATTATTAAAATTTTCATCACATTTTTTTTAAGATTTCCATTGATTTATAACGAGTTTTGTTTATCAAGCTTATATAAAATGATAAATTTAACGAACAACCTACGACATATAATTGAAAATTCAAGAAATGTAAAGAAAATTGGAATGATTATATAGTTACTAACAGCAGGATGGTAGAGTGATAAAAAAAAATATAATTCTTGATTTACGTTGGTTATATAATTAGTTATTTTGTTAAAATAAAAAAAATTAAAATTTTGTTGTTATCTGTTATAAAACAAATTAAAAAGTTAAGAGACATTTAATGAATTAAAAGAAAAAAGAAAGAGAAGTGAAAGAAAGACAGGAACACAATATACACCAACACACATACACATTCACACTCTCTTTCTATTTGACAAAATCCTCATTTTTTCCCCTTTTTTGTTGGTGTGCCGCCACTAATATATGCTCCTCCTCCACCACCACCGTTGCCATCGCCATAGCTGTCTAGGTTATCAACTCTCCGTGCTTTGTTCTTTTTCCTTTCTCCGAGCTGGATTCTCTTTCTTTCCTCCGTCGCATCTCCATGCGCCGCTGGTTCAGCGGCTTCGTTGATTAGTCCCAACTTTCAACTTCACCACACATCTTTCCTTTCTCTATCTATTTTCACTCCTCTAATTTGTCGATCCTAAATTGCATCCGAATCAAGACCTAGGGTTTTTATTATTTAATTTTTCACGAGGTGTATTATGGTTATCAAATTTAGGGCAAAAAAAGGCTGATTGATTCGATAATTTTTCTTTTTATCGAGGGTTCTGGTGATTTGGATGGCATTAGGGGATTTGATGGCCTCTAGGTTTTCGCAATCCGCTGTCGTTTCAGACCACTTCGACGACTGCGGCTCCGCTCAAGATGATATCGATTTGAGAAGAGATTCTGATACTGCAAGCAGCAGTTATGGAAATGCTACCGTCACAACCATAACAACCACCACTAGCATGGCTTACTTGCCTCAGACTGTCGTTTTATGTGAGCTTCGACACGATGCTTTCGAGGCTTCCACCCCTACCGGTCCATCTGATAGCGGCCTCGTCTCCAAATGGCGGCCCAAAGACCGAGTAAGTACTTTGTTTTTAAACTATTCTCTTGCAAGTTGTCACTCATTGTGTTAGCATTACCTTTTTGGTTAATTGTGAGTTAAATGATGCGCCAGTATTCATTTCAATTGACTATATGAATGACTAAATGTATTCATCTTTAAGAGAAATCAGTAAGTCTGAAAGCTATATCTTTTCGGGTTATTTACCTCCTAGCTTATTTTTGTTAGTTACAGCTTGAGGTATTCTCGTCTCAGTTGAGTCTCCCTGTTATTAATTCCACTATTTCAGTTTTTAAAAATTTTATGATCAGGGTCGCTGTGTGTCAATCTTGAATTAGAACTTGGGATTTACCGTTGCTTGCTTTGCATTTTTGCCGTGTATAACATGTTGGGTGCAGCATCGGTTTGCATGGAAACTTGGTTATGCTTTTTTTTGGTGGGGGAAAATAATTTTCATACCTGAAATAGGCAAAAGGTGCATAAGATTGAGTAAGTAGGACAACATGTAAGAGAATAGAGAGAAATACAGATTTTCAATCAGAATAGTTAATAAGAAAAGATTACGCAACTAACAAGAGTTATTAGGTTTGTGAAAGTTTAACAGTTTTGAGATTGCTGAATTGGTCAAGGGATCTGCATAAAAGAGTCATGGTCTCCATGAAATATAAAGCTGACACCAATGTCACACCTTTCACCACTGCATTATTAACTCTTTTTAATATTTAGCTTCTTACCAGAGGTTGTAAAGATTTATTGTCCCTACTTGGTCTCAATTGATTGAAGAGACCACAATATTGCAATGAGGGTCTATTTCTAGATTATTTGAGCTTTTGTGCCCTGCACCTCATATTGTGTCCATCTATTTGCTGATACATGAAATTTGAGGATTAGTAGTTGTGATTGTGATCATCCGAAAGTTATTATGTGCATGCTTAGTTTCTGATAATGTGAAATTTGGCCTTTTAGCTATGGAGAATTAAAGGATTTTCCTATGTCATGTTTTTGAAGGCTTATTAACAGAATCTATAAGGAAACTTGCCAAAAGGGAGCGAAAACAACATGCTTCCAATTTCGTGAAACTTTCATTTTACATTATATTACATATGGTGAATTTTGTCGTGGATGCTTATGTTTTTATGTTATTTTTATTGATGTCTGATTGGTTTAAATCTTGTGCAGATGAAGACAGGATGTGTAGCTCTAGTTTTATGTTTAAACATTAGCGTTGATCCTCCGGATGTAATAAAGATCTCTCCATGTGCCAGAATGGAATGCTGGATAGGTGCATCTATAATCTGCCAATGCTTTTATATATTGCTTTTCATTGTTTGCTCTGGATTGGTTCCCAATGTACTATAGTTTTTTTTTCATTTTTCTTTCTCCTTTTTACTTAAGAAGCTAATGTACATTTTAATGTTAATTTTAGGTATTTTATCGATATCAAAGAATGTTATTTTTTCTCCTTTCTCTTTTTGGTTTTTATGTGTGCAAGCAAGTATGCACTTGAGTTTATTTTTCCCTTTTTCATTTTCTACTATGTTGTGTAATGAAAGTGCTGCCTAAAATAGTCCAATTCCAATCTCAGTGTCTCAATGCTGTTATCATTTTTGGTATTTTACTCAAGGTATCAATTGCTTACTAGTTTGAATTTTTGGAAGAATGCTGAAGTGGTTTACTTGAACTATGTTCACTTTTAGAATATGCATTTCTGTATGTGTTTCTCTAAAAAATATACTGCTCAATTTTAAATAAGGGTAAAGTGGCCTAGTATGAGATTTTGCAAACTTAGCTCTACTATCACAGCATCAACTAATTTACAGTCAGTTTTTTTACTTGCCAGCATCTGGGCAAACAGTGGATCATAGTAGAATCTTTGTATTCTTCTTGCATTTATCTTGTTGGCTAGCGACTTCTATTTTTATGTTAATCTTTTCTCTGATTTGGTAGATCCATTTTCTATGGCACCTCAAAAAGCGCTTGAAACAATTGGAAAGAACTTGAGTCAACAGTATGAAAGATGGCAACCCAGGGTGAGAAAATATTTGGCTTGTGATCTTGTGTTACATCACCATCTCAAGTTCAATTTTAATTTATCTTCTGAGATGTGGACAGGCTCGCTATAAAGTTCAATTGGATCCTACTGTAGATGAAGTTAAGAAACTTTGTAACACATGCCGTAGATATGCCAAATCTGAGAGAGTTTTGTTTCATTATAATGGACATGGTGTGCCAAAACCAACAGTTAATGGTGAAATCTGGCTTTTCAATAAGGTTTTTACTTCTATTGCTTCACAGGTTTTCCTATTTGGCTATTGCTTTTTTTTAAGCTTGCTGAATTTTTCCTTTTCTAACTGGTGTATTGGGTGCGCAGAGTTATACACAGTATATACCGCTGCCAATCAGTGACCTTGATTCCTGGTTGAAGACTCCATCAATATATGTTTTTGACTGCTCTGCTGCTGGGATGATTGTTAATGCATTTATAGAGGTATTCACTGGTGTTTTACTGTCAATTCATTAATATGATAACGATATGATGTCATGATGTGGGATTTGATCTCTATCACCTTAACTTGTGTGACATTATTGGTGGATTGGATTATGATAGCTTCATGATTGGGGTGCATCTAACGTCTCGGGATCCACACGAGATTGCATTCTGCTTGCTGCCTGTGAAGCACACGAGACCCTACCTCAGAGTGAAGAGTTTCCTGCTGATGTGTTTACTTCTTGCCTTACTACACCAATCACAATGGCATTAAGATGGTGAAACTTCGTGTCCTTTTTTTTGGCTGTTCATTTTGATTATTTGTGCAAGCTCTGTTTTTCATTTTAAATGTATTCTTCGTTCTTGAACTTTTTGAATGAGAATAAACTAAGCTCGTAACATTGTTTGTGATTATAAATATGTAGTTATTAACAAATTTGTCCTTTGGATTTGTATGCACATGCATATTGGTGATGTATGTATAATTGTTGAAAGTTGAAGGACACTGTAAATCTTGGAAACAGAGAATATGGTTCTTTCTTATTTGATATAGAATTCCCTGGGGTAAACTACAGTTTGGGGAACTGACATGGAAAGTGAGCTCAAAAAGGCTTTGGTAGCAGTTTTGGGGGGAGAAGAATTAAAAAGTTGTTATATTTCATTGACATTGGTATTTTCTCTTTGGACCAATCTAGTTGTATGTCGTAATATTGGGGTGTTGTGGTATTAATCGGAGATTACTATGTAACAAGGTTTTAAAGTTCATTTGTTGGTAGACAAAAGGTGCAACTGCATTATCTCTAAGAGAAGTAATTCTCTCCTTGCATTCTTGGTGTCTGTAAGCAGATCCTGTCATATTTACCAGGAGTTGCTGGGTTGATCATTGTCGGATGATGTCAATGTTTAAACAGTAAGTTTAGAGTAAACATTTTCCACTTTGTTTATCACAAGGACCTTACTCTTGGATTTAGTCATACTAATCAAGTGTGGAGTATCAATCTCAGGTGTGTCAATCAATAATTAATGCTTGTGAGTGGGTTTAAGATGCCATGTTTGCTGGTATAGTTGTGTGTTCAAGAATCTTTCTGTATTTACATATTGTGATAATTGATAATCCATCATGATTAATTGAGCTTGCAAATTTTCTGATATTTATATATGCTGTCTTCCAGGTTTTGCAAACGTTCATTACTACATGAGTCCCTTGATTATTCTCTTATAGATAAGATTCCTGGCCGTCAAACTGACCGTAAAACACTTCTGGGGGAACTGAATTGGATTTTCACAGCAGTGACTGACACTATTGCCTGGAATGTTCTTCCTCATGGTAGTTCATTAAGATAATGTGACCTTTAATTTCATTTATGTTTCTTTTCGGTGATCTATGTACCTAATCTTATGTTTTTCACCGTAGATCTTTTTCAGAGGTTGTTCAGACAAGATCTGTTAGTTGCCAGTTTGTTCAGAAACTTTTTACTTGCTGAGAGGATTATGCGCTCAGCAAATTGCTCTCCAATTTCGCACCCTATGCTGCCTCCAACCCATCAGCACCATATGTGGTATCATAGGGGTCTTATTCCTAAATTTATGTAGTTATCATCAAAAGTTCTTATGTGACAGGTTTACATTTGTGAACTGCAGGGATGCATGGGACATGGCTGCTGAAATTTGCCTCTCTCAGCTTCCTTCATTAGTTGCAGATCCTAATGCTGAATATCAGGTGTTTGCTTTTCCTTGAGATGTTGTTCCACTAATGTGAAATTATGACTTTCTTACTTAGTCTTTGAGTTGTTTGGTTTGTGTTTGTTTCAGCCGAGTCCTTTTTTCAGTGAACAGCTGACAGCTTTTGAGGTATGGCTTGATCATGGATCTGAACATAAAAAGCCACCAGAGCAGTTACCAATTGTTCTTCAGGTACAATACTTTGTGGTAAATTATAGTTTACAGCTGCATAAGTGAATATATAATAGACAGAAAAGTCGGCTCATGCAATTGATATTGGTTGCACAATAAAAGGAGTCAGTGTTTTAATTCGTAGTGAATCAAATTTGACAAAGGTGTGTTTTTGTGAGCCTGTGCTAGAGTTTCAAAGTGGTTGCCAGAATCTGCACCGTGAAATTAGGAACATAAACCCAGAAGTCCAATCTAGAATCCATGTTGCGAAGAGTTAAACATTGATAATTTCTTAATTGTCCTATCAAATAAGTAGAAAATTTAGTAATCATTTTTGCTCACTTTTTTCCAAGTTCTCTTCAAAATTTGAGTTTGTCTTCTGTATATTTTGGTACTGTAGTTAATATATGCAATCTAGTAGATTTGGGGCTTCTGTTAATAAGCTGTTTGCTCTTTTTTGTATATGTTGTTGCTTCTTCCTCCAATCAGCTGATTATTTGTGTACAGGTTTTACTTAGTCAATGCCATAGATTTCGGGCGCTAGTTCTTCTTGGAAGATTCCTTGACATGGGACCGTGGGCTGTAGATCTGGTAGGTATTGGTGTCTTCGTCAGTTGTTCTGACTATGAGAGTTATGTATTCTAAAAGAAATAGTGTAATTCACTTATGGTGTGACTTGGCTATTGTAGGCGTTGTCTGTTGGGATATTTCCATATGTTTTGAAGCTGCTGCAAACAACAACACCAGAACTACGGCAAATTCTTGTATTTATATGGACAAAGATTCTGGCACTTGATAAGGTATATTTGGACTGGTTTGTAATTATAGTATAGATATAGGATTATCAATAGCTTCAAACCAAATTCTGCACACAAGCCCAAACACCCTGCCACCTTTATTTTTGTGGGAGCATCTTGAGTAGTTGGGGCTGTTTGCTATGGTGGTATTTTCCCTACCACCAAGAATAACATTATCACATAAGCATATCCTACTATATGTGTTAGGTTGAATACACATTAGAGTGTTTTGTCCTTGAACTTGGCTTGACAGGGTCATGGCCTATGTGTTTGAAGAAACTTGGCTGGATCTGTCTACTTTCTTTTATGACTCTTATATCTCCCTCGCCTCCTTCAATATCTGAATTTGAAATTGCAAACGTGAAAACCAAAGAAAAAAAAGTAAGAATTAATAGATATCAATGGTGGAAAGTGTCTCATAAGAAATGCAAGTTACTATATTCTCCCTGTCCCTTTCTGGATCTATTCTGTATTTTTCCTCTATGGTTACTGATCTGCTCTCTCACTATAGTTGAAGTAATGCTCCTTTTGGGATGACAGTCCTGTCAGGTTGATCTTGTGAAGGATGGAGGACATGCATATTTTATCAGGTTCCTTGATAGCATGGAAGCATATCCAGAACAGCGGGCCATGGCTGCATTTGTATTGGCTGTCATTGTGGATGGGCATAGGCGGGGCCAGGAAGCCTGTATTGAAGCTGGTCTGATCAATGTGTGCTTGAAACATCTTCAGGGTTCATCACCAAATGATGCACAAACTGAACCCTTGTTTCTTCAGTGGCTTTGCCTGTGTCTAGGAAAGCTGTGGGAGGATTTTACAGAGGCTCAAGTAATAGGCCTGCGGGCAGGTGCCCCGACAATATATGCTCCTCTTCTTTCTGAACCCCAGCCAGAGGTTTTACTTCTTGTTTTGTAATTTAATGAATATCCTTAATTAATAAGTCTTTAGTTTGCATCTTAATTTCATATCGTAATTGCAGAAACCATTTGTTTCAGGTTAGGGCCTCAGCTGTGTTCTCATTGGGTACGCTGCTTGATATTGGGTTCGACTCATGTAGAGATGGTGTTGAAGGAGATGATGAATGTGATGATGATGAAAAGATTAGAGCCGAAATTAGTATCATTAGAAGTCTGTTGAGTGTTGTTTCAGATGGAAGTCCACTAGTCCGAGCTGAGGTTGCTGTCGGTATGTGACTAATGAAAATATATTCATATGGTTGGATTATTCAAGAGATTTTTTTTTTGAATATTTTCTTTTGTGAAATGCATTAAGTATGAACATCTTAAAATTTTTATGACCATATATATATTTTTGTTTTGAACTTTGATAGCCACAGATTTATTCATGGATTCTGAACATATTTGTGTTTCTTAATGCCTTTACAGCTCTTGCACGCTTTGCCTTCGGCCACAAGCAGTATCTCAAGTCAATTGCAGCTGCATATTGGAAACCTCAGTCCAATTCTCTTCTGGGTTCATTACCTTCATTGGCTCATATAAAGACTACAGGAAGTGGAAGCATTGTTTCTTCTCAAATTGGTCCATTGACAAGAGTTGTCAACGAAGCAGTGGTCAGAGATGGAAGAGTTTCCACGAGCAGTCCACTCGCCAATGCTGGAATTATGCATGGGTCCCCTTTGTCTGATGATTCATCTCAACATTCTGATTCTGGAATCTTAAATGATGGTGTCAGCAATGGGGTTGTCAACCATATGAGGCCAAAGCCACTAGACAATGCAATTTATTCACAATGTGTACTGGCTATGTGTACTTTAGCTAAAGATCCATCTCCACGCATTGCAAGCTTTGGTCGTCGAGTACTCTCCATTATTGGGATTGAGCAGGTGGTGACAAAACCTATTATGTCTATGGGAAACAGTAACCGGACTGGTGATCCTATGGCTGGATCTCCATCTCCTAGTCTTGCCGGTCTAGTTCGTTCATCTTCATGGTTTGACATGAATGGAGGTAAGTTTTTCATTGTCCTCTATGCTATCATTTTCCATTTTATTTGATATGGTTATTTTTACTTTTAGTTCTGCAGGACAACCATAATGATTTTATTTGATCGAACTCAGATGCCTTTTTTGATGTTTTTAATTTCTATTTGTAGTCTTCTCAGTTCTTTTTCTTGTCTGTACTTCCGAATCATGAACATCAATATTAGCTGTTGTTTGCACAGGTCATTTGCCTTTAAAATTTAGAACTCCTCCTGTGAGCCCACCTCGGCAAAATTACTTACCAGGAATGCGTAGAGTCTGCTCTTTAGAGTTCAGGCCTCACTTGATAAATTCTCCGGATTCAGGATTAGCTGATCCACTTTTAGGCTCTGGCGACTCTTCTGGGGTTTCAGAACGCAGTTCACTACCTCATTCAACCATCTACAATTGGAGTTGTGGCCACTTCTCCAAGCCACTGCTTACTGCTGCAGATGATACTGAAGAAATAATAGCTAGGAGAGAAGAGAGAGAAAAATTTGCTCTGGAACACATTGCGAAATGCCAACGCTCTTGTAGGTCTTTTGAATTTAATTTCTTTTTAATCTTTATGTGGGTTCTGGTGTAACTAATTTGCTTTTAATTTTGTTGGCCAGCTGTTAGCAAGCTTAATAATCCAATTGCATGCTGGGATACAAGGTTCGAAAAGGGTACAAAAACGGCCTTGCTGCAACCTTTCTCACCTATTGTGGTTGCTGCTGATGAGAATGAAAGGATTAGGTATCCAATTTCTCTTTTTTTCTTTAATTTTAATATGCATGAATATGGCTGTGAAATACAGCTTTTTCTCCTGCCTGTTAGAGAAATAGTTTGTGTCAATCAGGCATTATGTCTGCAGAAATAGTTTGTGTCAATTTTCTGAGCATTCTTTTTGCAGTCACTGTGCCATTAGTTTAAGCCTTTCAACAGACTCCCTTGAATATTTAGTTAACATTGTGGTGGAAAGTAATTTTCATAATTTAAGTTATGTGGGTTCTAGTTCATTTTGGTTACCACGTGCACTCATTATCACATATCCGATCTGACAGTATGAAGCTACTTCTGAATACCTGAGATGTCCAGTTTTCCTTTCTACTTCAAAACTGTATAATAGTTTATTAGATATTCAGACCTGGTGCATTTCAATCTTTTAGGTGTCAATAGGAGAGCATATGATGCTCTATTGGGTGCGCTGTGGATGTTTCAGCAATTTTCATGTCAATAGCCTGATGTGTTGTATGTATGTGTCGTGACAAAGAGTATTTCTGATGCTTCTATGGTACAATCTTACTTTTTAATTGATTTAGACACTTGTGGATTCCTTGTAGGAGAGTAAGATGATTAAGACATTCATTTTTGTTCTTTACTAAATGTAGTTGGTTTCTGGTAACTGCATATCTATGGAATGCATTAACTGTTATATTTTTTTCTTTCCAGGATATGGAATTATGAGGAAGCTACACTGCTTAACAGCTTTGATAATCACGACTTCCCTGAAAAAGGAATTTCTAAACTCAGCCTTGTAAATGAGCTTGATGATAGCCTGCTTCTTGTTGCTTCATGTAATTTTTTTTGGTCCTGCCAATTTCGATTTGTTGTGTCTAGGTGATAGATTTCCCATTGTTTTTACTTGTATGCTTATATGGTGTAGGCAATGGAAATATTCGTATTTGGAAAGATTATACTCTGAAGGACAAACAGAAGCTTGTTACTGCATTTTCTTCAATCCAAGGTCACAAACCTGGTGTGCGATGTTTAAATGCCGTTGTGGACTGGCAACAGCAGTCTGGATATCTGGTACATACTCATTTAGAGATGTAATGCGTAGAACTTACTTTACTGGTCAGAACATACAATGATACATTTATTTATACTGCCAGTATGCATCTGGAGAGATATCATCCATTATGCTTTGGGACCTGGACAAAGAGCAGCTGATCAATTCTATTCCTTCATCTTCGGACTGCAGCATCTCAGCACTGGTAAGTTTCTACTTTTCCCTATGCCCTTGCTGTGTGACTGGGAATATGATTGGTAAAAGATAAAAAGTTAGATTTCTGTAAAGAAGTAAAAATTGAAAGTTGGTGGGCACAATAGAATTAGGAAATATGTTGCAGCTTGACAATAGGTGCAGTGAATGTGGGCAAGACTGCAATCTATGATGATGTCAAAATCATGTGGTGGAAAAATGTGCTAGGTAATTTTTTCTTTGATGGTTGCCTATCAAAAGTAAAAAGACGAGTCTTGGATGCATCTCAGGACCTAAGATGATATTAATTCATGAAATGAAACTCATTTTATTGTGGCCTTCAAGTTTCTTGAATAATTATTAAATACCAGTGTGTCCATATTAAGAGATTGTTCTATTTGTTGATGAGTTTTTCGCTTGTATCATGTAGTCTGCTTCTCAAGTTCACGGGGGTCAACTTGCTGCTGGTTTTGTGGATGGCAGTGTCAGACTCTATGATGTTCGCACACCTGAAATGTAAGTGCTGTAATTCTGGCTTGATGCAAAATAGATATATCTTTTTGTGACATCATTATATGGCTTAGTAATTGAACCTTCCATCAGATTCAAAATTCAATTGGTCATGGTATTTCAAAATGTTATTGTTATTGTGTGTCAGTCCTTGTTGCTTTTGTCCTAATAACCATGAAATTTGTCTCATAACTGTACCTATTACTTTCTTCCAGCACTTTATATATGCTGTTTTCTTGGATAATAGCAATTAGTAAATGGTACAGCTAAATGAAGAGCTAATGGAAATTTAACATGCACATTTCTGAAGAATCAATTTGTGTTAGAATTTTACATTCAACATTTGGAGGACTATGCATGCAATCTAGTGTTTTAAGACTGTTCTTTCTCATCTCTCTGTTTTTTATAAATTCTGTCTATTTTGACCGTTTTTATAAAATCTTAAACTTCTTAGGCTTGTCTGTTCGACACAGCCTCATACTCAGCAAGTAGAAAGAGTTGTGGGGATCAGCTTTCAGCCTGGACTTGATCCAGCAAAGGTAAATAGATAGAACACCCAAGTGGTTTAAATGCCTTGGTTGGATGATTCTTTCCATTGTTTTCTGTATCTTGAACTATGTTATGGGAAACTGAAAATCTATATTTAGTAAACTTATCACTTGTACTCTGTTCAGATTGTCAGTGCATCTCAGGCTGGTGACATTCAATTCCTTGATATCAGAAATCACAAGGATACCTACCTCACAATTGATGCTCACAGGGGCTCTTTGTCAGCTTTAGCTGTTCACAGACATGCTCCAATCATTGCCAGTGGGTCAGCAAAACAGCTCATCAAAGTTTTCAGTCTGGAGGGTGAACAACTGGGCACTATCAGATATCACCACCCTAGCTTTATGGCCCAGAAGATTGGTTCTGTAAGCTGCCTCACCTTCCATCCGTATCAAGTGCTGCTCGCTGCGGGTGCTGCAGATGCCTGTGTCTCTATCCATGCTTGATGATTAATTGAATGCAACATAAAATGATCGTTAATTACTGGACTCTTTCATAAATTTTGGAAGGCCGCAAAAAGGAGGGTACGCCCATTGGATTCAAGTCATCAAATGCCACATATTCTGCCGCCCAATCGTCATTGGCTGTTGATAAATCTGGAAATGGAAATATTGGTTGAAGAAGTTCAAGTGAAAATTGTATGCTATATATATACATTCATTAGCCTCCGCTGTAGAGTTTCTGACATGATGGGTAAGAAATCCTGCATTAGGGGGGCTTTGCCAAATAATTTGTTATATAGGTAAATGCGTGTAAATAGTTTTCTTTTTCTTCTTTTTCGTTTCAATCTTTCCTCCCATTTTGGTGTGTCCATTGTTCCTTCCATCATGCCTTTGTTCAATTTGTAAAAGCAGCAGCACACTTGTCATTATCATAATGTAAGTGTTGCAGACAGATAGCGATTATGGGCAATCATCCCCTGAAATGTGGGGACTTTAACTTCCACTTGTATTCTGTTGAAGTTATGGAGACAAAACTTGTCCCCTGGGGGCTGTGTATTGCTCATTTCCAATTCTTCCCGAAACAACTCCAAACCATACAGTAGTCATTGCTCGCACTGTCGGGAATGAGATGAAGCAGAAACGATGTTGATGTTTATTCCATCTAATACTCGAATTAATCCTCAAATTACACCGCCGGATGATTTGATTTTTAAACCTGTGAAGGGTAGATCCCCGTCTCTTGCTAAAACGTTGTTGATGCATGTTTTGATCGAGACATTTCTACTTCATCGGATCCGAAAGCTCTTCAAGTCAACAAAACTTGAGTGCAATGAGATTGCTTCAACATGCTAACCATATTTTCAGGTCAATAGTTAGAATTATCATCAAATGCCATATTCATTCGATGGGATGCGAAAGAAATGATGATAGTATTCGAATTTGTCAATCAGAATATTGCGGTGGACAATCACAAGTGAAAGCTATAAACAAAAACCAACAAAAGAAATAAAAAGAAAAGGTGATACTAATAATAATCAATGACAAAGCAACAAGGCTATAACTATGTCAATCTAAAGATACTTTAAATACATTCCAAGCTAAACGAAGGAATTCACATTCACCATATTCACATGGAAATTTTCCTGTTTTATGTAAAACCTGTACCACTGGAATGTCACTTCCTGCCACCCACCATACCTTGGCCAGATGTGCTCGACATGCTAGGAGATGTGCTGGCCGTCATCTTAAGCCTTGCATCTGCACTGCCAAGAACATTCAAATCTTCAAACAGTCTATATGAGGGAATGAAGGGCTTCTGTGTGTTTGCAGATGCAGGATTTCCGGGGCCAGAACTTACTGGAAGATCTCCATGCATGAGTGTTCCGTTGCTCACTCTTGCAGGGAATGAGTTATGGGGCTGCAAGGGTCTAGCCCCTTGCAAGGGTGAATAAGATGCAGGTGTGTTGGCTGGGGGAGTAGAGAACATATTATTGGTGGTAGAGAGATGATTTTGGTTGTTAAAATAATAACCAGGGGTGGGAGCCCATGGTGGAGGAGGATAGGCAGAGGAATATTGAGGATATTGAGGCTGCAATTGTGACTGGAATATCTGTGGTTGTGGCTGTGGCGGTGATAAAGGCTGCGGTTGAGGCTGAGCCCATGGAGCAACATAATTGTTGTAGGGTATCTGTCCTTGATTTCCTACACGAGTTTGCAAAGCATAGGGATTTCCTTGAGTGTTCGGTGGAGAAGGGACCTGATGTGTGCTCTGGTTAGAGACTGGTGGGGTTTGAGGGGTTTGCGGAGAGGTTGATGTGGTTGACAAGGTAATACTCAAAAGGTCAATAATGTCCTGCTCTTTCGTAGTCTTCACTGGTGCAGGTGGATCAGGCAAAGCCAAAGCATTGGATGGGGTGTCAATTGTGTCTGTTGGCATAGACGAAGTTGTTGCATTGCTATTGTTCAATGGCACAAGAACTCCCCCAGTTTCTGCAGATGTATTCTGAGAAGGCATTGGCTTTGGCTTGGAATGCCTGCACATAGTACATAAAAAAAAGAAAACTAATCATCTGTAGCAAAACAAGATTAAATCTGCATTGTCAGTTCAGCACAAGAATCAGGCCAATAAAATCTTGGTCTTTCCACAAGACATGGAAAAGATTTTAGGTTCCTCAGCTACCAGGAAAGAAATAGTTTTGCTCATGGGCTTCTAGAAGGTGCATCATACCAAGAAATGGTAATTGAATAAAATAAATCCAAAATCAACTGTGTAAACAGAGAAATGAGTTATCCATTTATAAGATATTTAAAAAAATTATGAGGCACTAGTAAGTCATGAACTACCTTCGAGCTAGCTGTGCAAAGTCATCTTCCTCTTCTTCCTCTTCATCAATCAGGGCCCTTGTCACACTAGCAGCTGGTACAGAGTTGTTAACATTAGGTCTTGGTCTTGGGCTTGGGGTTGAGTCACTGACTTCAATTGATTTGAGGCTGGAGGCACATGCTTCAGTTTGTTTAACTCTTGGACTTGTATCTTGAGTCTGTATGAGTGAACCAGACGCTATGGCATCATGTTTTGCAAGCAAGGTCTGGAGGCTGTCATTTAATTCAAGACCTTGACCAAGAAGTTCCTCATCCCTGCCACACAGCCAAGAAGACAGTTTTATAAATAACCATGCATGATCTTATGCAACTGCACATGGTCAAAGATGATCATATCACATGTCAAACACATGATTACATTCCACCAACTAATTGGTAAAGAGCAGCATGGAGGAAACCATAAGCCTTGAGTAGAATAGACAATTTGGTGGAGACTAACCCAGTTGTAGTAAGCATCTGCATTAGCTTTTTCTGATTGGAACGACATCGATTAGCAAGATCAACAATAACCTCATCTTTTACAGCCTACAAACAGTGAAAAAGAGGGCAAGAGATATTACTCCTATGTTAAGGTAAAATTTAAGAACCATGCATTCTCATACCTCACGGTCAGTAGGATTTACAGCTTGCAGCATGTCATTTAACAGCTCCATTACATTTCGCATAGAATCCAAGCTTGACAAACTGCGTGGTCAGAAAAGTCAGGGACATCAATATCTCAATGACTACTACATATAAAAGCACTTAAAAAAAAGAAAGCAATATAATGGTAACAGCAGGCAGCCAAATGGTGCGAGAACCACAGTGGGATCTGCACCTTAAACTTTCAATCTCTGTTGCCATTGTTTCATCGAGCCTTCTTGAGGAATTGCTAGGCGCTCCGTAGCCAGCTTGAGTGTGTCCTAGGGTGGGGTGGGTAACAGGTGGTGTAAATATAGGAGCTGCATCTGGTGAACGCCTAGGAAATTGTACTCCAGAACGCTGCCATTCATACAGTCCAGAATTATAAAGTTATCCTAAAAATTAGTTATATCACATACATGATTCCTAACTATTTGTGGATATGAATACTAACACATTGCTGATTCTACAATGATAGATGCAATAAGTAGAAGTGGGAACAAGATAATGATATGCTTCACAGAAAAAGATTAGGGATCAAAGTGTTAAATGCATCAGACACTACACTGAGTTACATATTCAACTGTACTCTCTTGATATATCATTATTTACAAAATATATGATGAGCAGCTAGCCTAAGTTAACAATACTCCAATCCCATGCTGGAGAGAACCATAAAACTGAATGGAATATGGGAAGCTATTGTTTACCCTCAGATCCTCGTATGCCCAATAGTACTGAGGATGTTTTCCTCCAGGCCCGCCGAATGCCTCCTGCCAAGAGTCTAACAAAACCAAGATTTTATCCCTCACTTGCATATCTGCCTGCAAAACCACCAAATATGTGCTTCAGTTGAGATAGAAGACCTAAAAGGACATTGCTACTAAAGTAAGAGACACCAAATTCTGTGCAATAAATGATGTTTGTTTGCAAACATATATAAGCATGGAACGCCTGAGACTTGTTGTAGAAATTCTCTCTCCCAAAAGAAATAACAGTATCTCAGATTGCTATCATACAGAGCAGCAAGAGAAAAACAAAGTGAGAAAAATTTTGTGAGCCTGATTTGCACACAATATTTTAACTGTACTTCCACATCACCAAAAGATGAACTTCTCCGACGAATTTAGTTTAACATGCTACCAAATGCATAAAGCTCCATAGCAGCATTCCAAATTAAATTGACATCTATCTAGTTAAATTCTCCATTATCAATAACGAAATAATTTTACCAGATAGGGGATCAAACTCGCAATCAGAGCTTTAAATACTGGAATTATAACTGTCTTCATCTCATGCTTGAATACTGTGAAAAGAACATTGAAGAGTTACCTTCTTCTTCACAATTTTAACCATCTCTCCCAACACATTCCTCTCAGCAATTTGAACATGAACATAATCGCTACAATTCTTCACCATCGTCTCTAAAAGCTACAAAGTAGGTTTGGCAACATTCAATCAATACTAAGTCTCAAACTGATAAGTTGAAACCAAAAGTTGTGGTTAAAGAACCATTTTGGACACTAAAATGAATGTGCAAAAATTTTGAAGCTTTGAAATCAATACTGCTAAGATAATCCAATAGTAAAGACAACAAATCTACCGTCAAAGCAAGAAGTTGCACTTTGGCGTTCTTGTGCTGCAACCTTTTCTTTACTGCTTTTACAACATCTTTTGCCTGCCTGAGCAATTCAACATATATCCATCAAAAAACCCGTGCAAATTTTGTTTTCGTTCTTTTAAACAAATAAACACAATTCGTAAAAATATACAAACACATAAAGAAAGAAAGGAAAAACAAAAATATAAAATTTAAGACGTCAACCTTTTAGGTTCAAAGGAAATTTAAAAGAAGGAAGAGAAAAAAATCTACATTAAAAAGTAAATTTCTTTTCTCCAGAAAAGAAATCATTTATGTCAAACATCTTATGTTCATCATCTAAATTCCCAAACTGATATAAAAGATCAGACAAAGAAGAAAACTTTCAATTGAGTAAAGACGAGAAAATTAACATAGCAACACAAGTCAACCGCATAAAAATAATAAATTCAAGTTTAATAAAAAAAACCAAAAGCTTAAACTCAGTCTTCATCACCAAAAGTAACAATTAAAAGAAAAAGCCGGTGAAAATCAAATATTTGCATGAACGCAATATCCCATCACCAAAAAAAATATTAATTAAAATTTGATAAAACAGAAACCCTAAATTACAGAAAAGTCAAAGTTCTTATCAAACAATTACCACTGATGAGAATTGATGGAATCACAGATATCGATGTTCATAGTCCAATCAGGACTCATTAGAAGCTCGCTTGTCGCTTTCTCCACTGCAACCGTGGCCGAAGACGACGAAGACGACGACGACGACGACGACGACATCATCTTTACTCCTCTCTCTGTCTCCTAAATTTTCAAATAGAATGAAATTCCAAAACAGAATCCTTTCGTGTTTGTTCAACCGGAAATTAGGAAGAAAATTTCCCTCTCTCTGTGTCTCAATTTCCAGGAAAATACACCGCCATGATTGTATGAAGAATAAAATTTCTATTTTATTTTCTCTCCAACACCACGCAAATCCATATATATATATAAATATATATACTTATTCTTTTTATTTATTTATTACTTTGATTCTCTGATTTATTTCTTTTGCGGAAACTTCGTTTTTGCTTTGCTTGCTTTTTTTGTGTCATTATAATCCTAGTTTAGCATGCCTCTTCAAAAGCCTTCCATCTCACGCGCTCACTCAATATTTGTAAGACATGCACCAATACAATAACAACAGCGTGGCAATAACATGTCACGTGTCGCGTGTCTATCCATTTTGCGACTTCTATTACATTCTTTTAGCTAACTTATGAAATTGAGTGAAAATGAAAACGCATACGTATTAAAATTACGGTAATTATCAAAATCAGTCCCTAGTTTTGAAAACTTAAAAAATAAATTCATATATTTATCATGCTTTCAAATTTATCCTTATAAATATATAATACCTAGTATAACCAATTCTTTTAATTTTTTTTTCAAATTTTTAATATTTCAATAATCAAACTAAACAACTTTCTAAATCTGATAATCTTTTATACTACTAAATTTTTTTTATTAATATTTATTTTACAAATTTATTGTTATTTCTATTTTAATATCATATATCTACTTAATTATAAAGATGATACAATAAATATTAACTAAAAATTTAAGTTTTTGATTTAGTGATAATTATTTAATTTTAATAATTGATATGAGAGCAAATTCATAGGTGTAAGGATTAAAGTATTAAGTCATTAATTTTAGTCAACAAATTATATATAACAATAATATGGAAATAATTAATAAATATAGGTTCATATTGATAGTTTTATAACATATAGGGACTAAAGTGTTAATTTTGCCTAAGATTAATTAAATAGAGGGTGTGGGTGAGAAAAGTCGTACTGGAAATGGAATAGGGGGTGGACAATAAAGGATAATTACAAGTCACAATCGGGGCCGACTTTGTCTGTTTTATATGAGTGAGTTGCAGTTTTGTCATATGGGCCAAGCTTTTTACTTTGAAATTTATGGATATTGTTTTATTTATTTATTTATTTATTTTGAGAGCTATACTACAAATAGTTTTCTTGTTCTTTTGACATTATTCTAAGATTCCTTGTTTTATTTGGGCTTCTATTCAAATAAATACTGTATAACACATATAATTTATTTGATGTTATTTATAAATTACCCATTATAAAATTTATAGCATGCCAAAATGTTTTTTTTTGACATGTCATTTTAAAGATAAAGTGACACTTTTCTTATGTGTCACAATAATTGAAGGATATTATTATACAATGCTCTATTATGCTAAATATTATACAAATATAAATTCATTTTTGTCCTGACTAGAATATAAATTTATATTTATTGTATCACATGTAAAAAAATTATAAATAAAATTCAACACTTATGAAATTAAATTATAATAATAATAATAATATTATTATTTTATACGAAAAATTGGATGGGTGTGAAAAATCTATTCTCTAGAAGACCGGAAAAGATGGGAAACACTAACTTTTTTGTCTTCTGTTGTTACTTAAAACACTAGATAGCTTAAGATTGTGAAATGTGTACTACTATAATTATATTAGCATACTAATTTTTAATAACATATAATAAACATTGTATTAATAAAATTTTGATATCACATTAAAACATTTAATATAGCGTGTTTATAACATAATTATATCATATTTAAAATCCATTATTATGTTTTAGTACGATATTAAATGTTACAAGTAAAATATTTCTTGTTAAAAGAGGATTTAATATTTTTCTAGTGTAAGATTGTTAACAAATAATACGTCCATTATATGCGTACACATAACTTTTACAACTTTATAATACAATCATTTTTCAAATTAACCACACGTAACCAGATTTAAAAAAAAAAAAAACATTATGAACGAGGTAGAGTCAGCTTATCTAATCTTTATTTGTATTTGATTAAAAATAATTAAAAGGCCTTAAAAGATAACATGTGGTTTCTTATAAAATTTCCACCGTTGAAAAAGGAACAACGATGGTTAGTGGGTGGAGGCCGGAACAAAACGGAAAAAAGACCATTGACTAAAGCAATTGCATTAATACTAATTAGTTAATTAATTAATTAATTAATTAGTATGTTGGATTCATCATTTAATTAATCCATGTCCACTAGTCATTATAATTATTATTTTCTTGAAAACGACAACGTGTGTGTGTATATATTAGTAGGGTTGCCCCTTCTTATTGCACAAGTCATCACCTGAATCATTCCATTGAGTTACTCTAATCATTGCTAGTGCCATTTGTTTCTTTTACCTTATTAATCTTCAAAATTATTTTTCAATATTCCAATTTTTTTTAAGTCTAAAGTGATAATTATTCTGAATTTTTTGATTAATTTACCGTGTTATTGTATATTATTATAGAAATACCAATCAAGTTCCTCCATACTTCTAATATAAACGAAATTCAAACCTTAAACATTTTCTACTAGCATCATTCCAATAAATTTTATTAGTAAACTAGTTATTGTATGAGGAATAAGATTTGTTCAGAACGTAAAGTAAAAAAAAAATAAAAAGCTTAAAAGTATAAAGAAGAAGAAAAGAAAAATGATAAAAAGTATGAAGATTAGCGCAAGTTGTTATAGGGTTATATGTAGGTAGTAAAGAAATTTGTAATTAGAAAGAATTTAGAAGAATCCAAAGTGCGCACATGCATGATGGTATGGCATGACAAGTCAAGTCAAATTTCCACACCTACTGTTGCTGATACAAAATCAATGGCAACCATGATGGCAACTTTTTCATATAAAATTACTTTCTTTCACCCTCAGTTTGCTTCAATTTGTTCGAGTATAAGATTTTTTTTTGGGGGTTAATTTGTTGAAAATGAAACAAAATTTTGTTTATAAATTATTATATTAACTCGTACTTTAAAAATATTGTTGGATAATAAATGCGTTGTATCAATTATATACATATTAAGTGCTGTATTATAATTAGTTATTATATATATCATATTATGTTGAATTACAGCGGAAGTGTCACCAGCTAGCATATATAGGTAGTACACAAGATTGCTCCAAGCAGCTGCCTTTCGCCTTGAAATCACAGACCTTCTCTTCCGTGTTATTTGCCAGAAACACGTCGAGTTTAGTCCTGAGATTGAACATACATGGAAGATGACTTAGATAGAAGTTCTCTCCCTTAAACACTTGCCGATCTCTGATGTACAGTCATTACAAAATTAATTAACTAATTAATATCTAAAGCCTTCTTTCCCAGAGTAACTATCAACTATGGGATGAATGAAGGCTGAGAACACACCTTCAACTTTGAAAACGAAGTTGTCATGACTTGTGTCTATGACATCAAAGTTTCCCATTAGTGCAAGTGCTAGTTCCACTTGGTGAGAGGACAGCAATATTGCTGACGGTCAATAACTGCAGTCGGGTAAGTCTACTAGCTATTGCCGCTCGCACTACCGCTGAAATTACTTGGCTGCTGTGCCATTATTAATACAAAGAACAACTCTATCCTTTTGATATAAACACCGAGATTTATACCAAGTATTTCGAAGTTGCATGAGGGCCAGGTCAAATACTAAGGACGTTCTACCTCATTAATTTAATTAGGTGGTACATTTACTGGAATCAACTACTTCATATATAGATTCGGTACATTTGACCTCGAGTGTATGAATATATATATCCATGTATGTAAGTTAAGCACCAGTCATTGACTCATTCGCGGAGCGTTAAAAAGCCCATATCCTTGCATGGGTTATAGCTAAAGTAAATAAAAAATTAGCTATTGTCTAGAAATATAAAATCTCATGAACATAAATGTTATAATTCGGTTTAAATTACAACTTTATAATACTGTAATTTCCAAATTAAGCTCTCTATTAATCCTTATTTGGCATTTGTTTAATAATAAATTAATTAGGGGGAACTAAAAGACAACACGTGATTTCTTATAAAATTTCTACCGTTGAATAATGGACAACGGTGCTTGGGGGGTGGAGGCAAAAATAGACCGTTGATTAAAGCAGTTATATTAATATTGTTTAATCACTTGGTTGCATTCATCATTCTACTTTATTATTCATGTCCACTTGGCCATTAGGCCCAGTGACGGGCGGAATTGGCTATTACTTTGCATCTAACAAAGTACATATATATATAGATTTGTTTCTATGACTTAATTATAATTTAAATTGTTTCATAATCGAATAATTTAGGCATCTTAATCTTTTGGAAAACCACAATGTATATTCATTGGTGTAGGTGGGGTGATCCAATACTTCTCAACTTCTAAATTAATTCTTTAATTGAAAATTCTCATATTACCCCTTATGCTTATGCTGCCCCGTCCAAAAATTTAAATTGTTATCCAAATATAATACAGCTCACTTAACTTCTTATATTTTCCTGAATTATAACTCCCTGATTTTTCTACATCGATTCTTGCTTGTCTATCATTATAAATATTAATATATTTTTATACATTTTGATATTGTTAGTTTTTGTTTAATTTTAAAAATAAAGTTAAAAAAAATATTTAGTATCGCCAACTTTTAATGAGATCTATCTATTTTCTCTAATAATATTTGATATCTAATGATTTAGTGTCATAGTAATTATAATTTTAAATTCACAATATTTTAATTTTATATATACTTTAAATATGAGTGAATTATTCGCACAATTATAACATTTTAAATATTATATAAATGTAAACTAAATTCTTTCTTAATTCTAGTATGGTGGATTTAAACTCCAAACTTGTTATTTACAAAACTTTTACCTATTAGACCAACTAAACTCACAAATCATGAATTATTATCAACCAAATATATATATATATATATATATATATATATAAGTATTAAATTATTTGTTCTTACAAAAATAAAAAGTGAAAATTGATATTTTGACATATATACCCTTTTAAATAATATAGTGATTTTTATAATAAATTTGATTATATTAAAAAAATAATAGATAAAAAAATTTAATAAATAATATTAGTATATACATAAGGAGTAAGAAAGGCGGCCTTTTTGTATATTAGAGTTTAGAATTTAGATAAATATGACACATAAATAAAAATTAATTAAATTATTATTAATTAAATTCTTAATTTGAATAAATATTAAATAAATGTAAACTAAAATTATCAAATTAAATTATCATTAATTAAATTTCTAACTTTAAATAAATATAAATTAAAATTGTTGTTAATTAAATTTTTAGTTATTTTAATAATTTTAGATATTAAATAGACTAAAATTAAATTTATTAAATTTTAACTTTAAAGCAATTAAAGATATTATAGTCATTTAAATAAAAATAGATAGTCAACTAACGGTCTAAGGAAGATAAGTGTTTCTTTCCTTAAACCTTTCATCTAAGTGTTAAAATCTCAAATCTCAGGGGAGGTATGTGTCAAAACTCCTTATTCAAATTCAAAATGACTTAAGAATGTCAAATGTATAATTGATAATATGAGCTAGGCGTAAAAAAAATTCCTTTATTATTATCATATCAACGGAATAATAATATTTGAGTTCTTAAATTCTTATGCCTTTGTAAATAAAGACATAAGTTATTCATTTATATCAAACAAGTTTCTAAAATGACTAAAATACTAAATGAAAAATAAGAAAAAATAATCATGATAATGAGCTTTAAGTGACCAAGTTCTTTATTAACTTATTATAAGATAATTTAGTTTGTAATAAGCTAGTAGATAATAAAAATTTTATTAAAAAATATAACTAATTTTTAAATTGAATAATAATAGTTTCGTCCCTAAACTTTGGTAAAATAACAAATAACAACATATTTTGACAAAGTTTAACATTTTCATCTCTATTTTTATGGCCAAGCTAAAATCAAGGACAAAAATGAAAACAATCCTTAAGGATTTTATTTTTCTTCGTCCTCTCCAGATTAAAACTCCAAAATACAAACTCTAAAAACTCCAAAAAAAAAAACCTCTCAAAACTAAAAAAAAAAAAACCTCTCAAAACTTTTTAAAAAATGAAGTGAGTAGTGGTGGGTATAGTTAGAGTCTCGGAGGAGTGATGGATATAAGGTGTGAAAGCAATGAGTAGTGGCTATAGTAAGAGAAATAGTGGTAGGTATAGTTGGGTAACTTATGAGAGGAACAAGTAGTAAGTATAACGATAATAGTAATAGTGGGTATGGTTAGAGGAGTGGTAGTGGTAATTGAGTAAAATGTGAAATGAATGAGTTATAGATATAGAGGTGGTGGTGGTGGTGGGTATAATTGGAGTAAGAGTGGTAGGTATGAAGGAGAAGTGGTGGGTGGTGGAGCTAGGTGTGGTCCGAGAAGGAGTGGTGGGTGATGGTGGGAAGATTATGGTTAGAGAAGAAGTGGTGGATATAGAGGAGGAGGGAGAGGAGTTAATTTTTTTAATAATTAATTTTCTTGTAAATACTGACTGATTTGAGCTTTTTAGGGTTTGAAATTAAAGGGAGGCTAATATATGAATATTAGAGTTTAAAGCTAACTTTTGTTTTTTATCAAAGAAAAATAAATAATTACATAGATTTTTATTAATAATTTAGATGACAGGAATGAAAATATTAAATTTTATTAAAATGTAAATTAATTTATTATTTCATTAAAATTTAAAAATTAAACTATTATTATTATATTTATAAATAGAGGGTATTTTTGTTAAAAAAATGTAATGAATTCCCTTTCTTTTACAATTCCTTGTTTTAACTAAAAAAAAAAATTATTACTTTTTTCATTTCTTATCTTTCCTTTCTCCTTTTCTTTCCTCATTCTTTTCCATTCCTCCAACCATAAACACCCCTTAAAATAAACAAAGTTATAACATTAATGTTCTTGATATTTTAAACTTCTACAAATAAGGATAAGTCCTTAACTATATTTAGATAATAGTTATTTCCTTTTTTTAATCTTTGATTTACTTTAATTATAAAGTAGTTCAAATTTTAATGTTTAAATTTGACAATTTATATCCTTACTGATTGTTTATTTAAAGAAATTTTAAAACCAACAGAGAATGTGGATCTTCACCACTCAACCAATAGTTAATTGGTCAAAATATTCTGTAGTAGCATATACTCTTGGAATGTAATGGTCAAATGTACCTAATGAAGTAGTTGATTTTGTTGATTATTAACCAGTTGATTCTATTAAATGTAGGAAAACTAACAGTAGTACGCCCCTCAGATTTCACAAATTATTTGATATCCTCTATTATTTTAAAAATATTTTGTATGTCCAGTTTTTTAGGGGTGGCCAATTTTTTTATAAAAATCTATTTTAAATGGGATAAAATTTGGATGATGTGATGGAAAATAGAAGAAGATTAAACTCTATATTTTTAATGGATGGGAATGATTTAGTTTTTCTACCCCATCCCCACCTCATTTCCTAAATATATATAATGGAAGAATAAGGAGTATCATATTTTATATATATTTTTACACCAATTATTAATTGTTAAAATTTAGACACCTCTAAATGTTGAGATTAAATCTAATATATATATATATATATATATATATATAATTAATACGTAATTAATACATTATAATTAGTATATGTCATATTTAATTTTAATTGTTAGAGATGCTTAAATTCACAGTCCACAAAATAGTATAACAATATGTGTAAAAATATGGAGTTGTTGATCCATCTTATATATATATAATTTAAAAAAATTTATAATTGATAGTATTTTTTTATCAGGTAGTCAAGTTTATACTTTTAATATAGTTATTATATATGAATAATACAATAATATATTAATAATATTTTAGCTAGTATTTAGTAGGCAAAAAAGTTGAACCAAATAATTTGGTTTGATTCGGTATATTTCGATTTTGAATAGAATTTGTTTGGTTCGAATTTAGTTTTCAACCGAATTTGAATCGAAAACTGATTAAAATCGAACATAAAATTTTATATAAGCCTCTAAAGCTTATAAATATTATTAAATAAATAAAAAATTTATAAAAATTACATAAATTCAAATAAATATAGAAAAATATTATTATAAATTTTATAGATTTTCTCTCTTTTTATAATTGAGAACTGATGCCTTATGTCGGAACCAAACTGTAGAATCGAACTGTGAAACTGAACTGAATTCGATTTTAATCGGTTTAATTTATTATATTTGAATATATTTTGGTTTGATTTTCAGGAAATCGAACTGAACCTGAAATTATCCGGTCCTAATATTTAGTATATATCAATAAAAAAGCAGAGAAATAAATAAAAATGGGGAATGAGAAACGGAATAGATAACTGGGAAGGTATCGGCACTCCATCCTGCCCCATTATCATCCTTACATCCATTAGTTAATTTAACAGCAAAAAATTATCTTTAAATGTTTTATTAAAATAATCTTGGGTTGAATAAGAGAATATATGAGGCCCATTTATATTTTGGTAGATTCCAAAATTTTAAAAAGCTGCTTAGTTAACGGGTATTACCAATATAATAACAAAAAAGTCAAATTGTATTCAAGTGATTTTTTTGTTTATTCTTTTCTCTTTCTCAAATTTTTAACAAAAAGGCTTACAAATATGAAATGGAGGTCTGAAAGTAAGTGAATTGCATTTGAAAATCTTTTTCATCAACTCAGTCAAAGATCGTCTCTCATTGTTATATTAATTTGTTAGATGGTTAATTACTTTATAATTAATTAGACAATAATTACCAAATTATCGTACTTAACAGCTAAAATTAATGTTTACATTAATAAATTACAAAATTAATCAAAATTTTCTCAAGAAAAATGGTTTCTAACCCCACCATTTATCTTTGGTTTTGACACATTGAAGATCAAAGTATACTATGATGATGATGAAGAAGAAGAAACTGAGAGAATAATTCATTGACAAAATTCTCTCTCCAAAATTAATTAATTTCCATGAATTTTCACCAGCTAAATTTTCTACAACTTAATTTCATTCCCAGCGGAAAATAAATAATAATAAAAAAAAAGACTACCAAGATTTTCTATTTTGTATACTAGCTAATATGTATATACATAGCGACAATTTAGAAAGTAGAGAACTAAAAGGAGATAAATCCATAATTAAAAATAAAAGTTTGCAAACTTTTTTCTCCATGCACATTAAATATGCTCTAAGAGATACCCATCTATTTAAATAAAATTCATCAGGACTTCCGAAGTGTGAAAACTCCCACTCAAATCTACGAGATATAAAACTCGGCCCTAAAAAACTTGGACTCCAAAAATAATGAAAAAAGAAAGCCCTCAAGCTAAACATTCATCAACAACAAGATTCCTCATTTGTTTGGGTTTGGCGGCGGGGTTGTTCGAACCGGCGGTTGGTGTGGCAACTAGCCGACTAGAGCCAAGTTGAGGTCGATGGAGTAATGATGGTCAAAGCAGGAGATTAAGTGGCAATGTCAGCAGCAGGGGATAAGGCTTTGGAACTGGAGTTGAGGATTTGGCAGGCCGCGGTAACATAGGGACATTATCCCATTAATTGTAAGTAGTGCATCCTATTTGACTTTGACTCTGCCCTCATGCAACTTGGAAATAATTAATGTAAATCTCAGTCTTTATATCAGAAGTTTCAAGATTAAGAATTCTCGACAACAAAGAAAGTAGTCCTCTTCGCATCATCATGGCACAGCAACCAATTCCACAACACATTCCAGCGCCAACTCCGGCACAGACGATATACTCCGATCCCGTTGCCCTTATCGGCCCTCAGTATTGCCTGCCTTATCCAGTGGATCTCGCCGTTGTTAGGAAGTTTTGGGCTCTTAATGAAGGTAATTTTACTATCACAGACATCAATCAAACCCCCTTATTCAAAGTCAAAGACAAACTTCTGAGCCTTCGCGACAAGCGAAAAATACTCGATCCTGCTGAAAATCCTCTCGTTACCGTATCAGAGAAAGTAAGCTAGCTTCATCGATATTCCTTCTCGAATTAAGATAACATATACATCATTATCCTATATATATATATATATATATATATATATATATATATATATGTCTTGCTAATTTATTACGCTCTTGTGCGTGCAGGTGTTTTCTTTACACCAGAAGCATTTTGCTTTCAGAGGAGATAGCACAGATCCTAAAGATCTTCTCTTTACCGTGCAGCGATCATCAGCGATGCAATTAAAGACAACCTTGAATGTTTACTTGGCAAATAACACAAAACAGGAAGTTTGTGATTTTAAGGTCAAAGGCAGCTGGACTGAGCGATCTTGCATTGTTTATGCTGGAGAAACCAACGCCATTCTTGCCCAGGTATCTTTAAAAAAACGCTGATTTGGTCTAAGACGAAGCTTTTGCCGTAACCAATGCTGATTTACACTAGATCTGTACTTTTAAAACATTTTTTCTAGCTTGTAATAATTGTTTGATTATTGAAGTAAATAGGCTTTATAGATGTATAATCGTTGGATCTGGTGGTGGCTGCAGATGCACAAGAAGACAACAATTGGAAGCGTCTTGCTTGACAAGGACCAATTCATGGTGACAGTTTATCCAAACATTGATTATGCGTTTATAGTTGCCCTCATCGTTATTCTCGATGACATCAATCGCAATACCAGTGGCAATTGAGATGAACGGCAGAATCTCAGAAATGCTGCCAAAAAGCAATTAACGTTAATTGTATGCATTAATTTTAAGCTTAATTGCCTTGTTGTTCCTTCGATCGTTTGCAGTCCCAAGTCTGTTGCTCGTTAAAATATTTCCTGTTACTAAGTACAATGTTTGGACGTTGATCGTTCGAGGATTTGGTTTGCATAAGCTGTGTTGTTGAAGAAAAAGAAAAAAAAAAGAAAATAATAATTGTTATCTTCGTTTGGGCAAATGCCCCGTAGCCCTGTTGTTGACGACCCTAGTACCTCGTTAGCCCTTGTTATATGATAATAAAGCTGCCACAAGCTCACGCAACAATATGTCACGAGCTGACAGTTGAGGAAAAATTGATAACATATTTAAAAGCTAAAACTAGCAATTTAACATTTCAAAAATAATTAATAAATTAAGAGATAAATAAAATTTTTTACAAAACTATAAATGCAAAATTATATATAAAACTAATAAGTCTCAAATATAATACGATAATAGAAATTTTTTAAAAAAATTGTGGTGTTTGGGAGGACGCCTTCCTGAGCTGACACATGTTTGTCAACACCAATACTTATAATAAAAAATTGATGTTAATAAATAAATAAAATTTACTGCACAGGAGAATATCTAACTTTTTATATTTTTAATTGTTATTAAAAATTTAATATGAAAAGGTATTTATCTTAAATGATAAAACGATACCCATGTGCAGAAAACTGAAAATTTTTACTTCACACGGGCATCATTTTTTACAAATTTTTTGCATTAAAAATTATTATTTTTATCATTTTTATCTTTCTACATCACTAATTTCTTTTGTATTATTTATCTTTTTCTTATCAATAAGAACAAAAGAAAATAATATAAAAAATATTGTAACTCATTAAAATACAAATAAATAAATTATTTTCTCCTTCGGTTAAAATATTTAAATCAATAGTGATTTTTTTTTTACTTTTATGGAGAGAAAAAATATTTTGAGAAAAAGTAATATTTCATATTAAAAAAATTTCAAAATTTGTTAATATTTTATTATGCAAATAGTAATCATAAAATTAATATTTTAATATTAGAATTTTATATGTGTGTCACTTATATATATATATATATATATTAAAAATTAAAGTTTTATTCAAATAGTATCTATTTATATTAATTTTATGTATCTTTTAATTAATATTGATTTTTTTAAAAAAAATAATAAAAATATAAGTTTTATAATTACGATTTGAATAATAAAACATTAACAAAAATATTTCAAAATTTTATTCTAATATTAAAAAATTAATATTCTATTCAAATAGTACTCATCTGTATTAATTTTTTTTAATTTTTTTGATAATATAAAGATCGTGAAGAAGTAAGAATATGAGATCTGAATCCATGGGAAGGTTTGTCCATTTCATCGTGACTTTCACTAAACAATTGCCTTTTGGAAAATTTCATATTAGTGGCTAATTACTATATTAATTAAGTTGAAAATTAATTAAGATTTCTGGGTTTGTTTTCCATAGAAAGTAAACATTTATTTTATTTCAAGATTCAAATTCTTACTCGACATTGTCAGCCACTTTTTTTTTTCTTTTTTAATTTGTTTGTAAAGATAATAAGTAATTACATTATTACAGTAACTTTTTTTTCTTAAAAAAAGTCAAATGAAAATAACAATTTTTTTTTTTTGTTCTTGGTCAATAAACAGCTTATGCAATCCAAACCCTCAAAAGATCAACGTCCAAACATTGTACTTATCAAAAGTCGAAATACTTTAACAAGCAACAAACTTGGGAAAATATTACTGCAAACGATCGAAGGAACAACAAGGCAATTAAGCTTAAAATTAATGCATTTATACAACAACAGAGAGGTTATTAATATGCAATCTGGCAGCGATTTTGAAATTCTCATCTCAGTCGTCACTGTCATTACCATTGATGTCATCGAGGATAACAATGAGAGCAACTATAAACGCATAATCAATGTTTGGATAAACTGTCACCATGAACTTGTCCTTGTCAAGCAAGACGCTTCCAATTGTTGTCTTCTTGTGCATCTGCAGCCACCACCAGATCCAACAATTATATATCTATAAGATTATTTACTTCAATCAAACAATATTACATGCATGCTAGAAAATATCATTAAATAGTACAGATTTAGCGTAAAAAATCACTGTTGGTTACAGCAGAAGCTTTGTTTTGCAACAAATCAGCGTTTTTTTTTTCAAAATACCGAGGAATCTTATTACCTGGGCAACAATGGTGTTAGTTTCTCCAGCATAAACAATACAAGATCGTTCAGTCCAGCTGCCTTTGACCTTAAAATCACAAACTTCCTGTTTTGTGTTATTTGCCAAGTAAACATTCAAGGTTGTCTTTAATTGGATCGCTGATGATTGTTGCACAGTAAAGAGAAGATCTTTAGGATCTGTGCTATCTCCCCTGAAAGCAAAATGCTTCTCGTGTAAAGAAAACACCTGTAATAAATTAGCAAGACATATAAGATAATGAGGTATATGTTATCTTTAATTAGAGAAGGAATATCGATGAAGATAGCTTACTTTCTCTGATACGGTGACGAGAGGATTTCCAGCAGGATCGAGTATTTTTCGCTTGTCGTGAAGGCTCAGAAGTTTATCTTTCACTTTAAATAAGACGGTGCCATTGATGTCTGTGACAGCAAAACTGCCATCTGTAAGGGCCCAAAACTTCCTAACAACGGCGAGATCCACTGGATAAGGCAGGCAATACTGAGCGCCGATAACCATAACAGGATTGGAATATATCGTATGTGCTGGAGTTGGCGCTGGAATTGGTTGCTGTGGAATTTGCTGCGGAATGTGTTGTGGAATTGGTTGATGTGGAACTGGTTGGTCGGGGATGTATTGGGGATCTGGTTGTTGTGGAATTGGATGTTCCATGGAGAGGAAAGGGAAGAAAAACCAAAGTTATGAACTAGTGCGTGATCGATACCAACTATTGTGGTCTGAAAAACATAGACTTGCTTGCGGGTTCTATATAATGCAGAGATGGGACCGCCATTTGTGAGCGGCAATTGACAAGGAAACACTAATTTCACCACACAATGAAAAGTCTAGTCTATAATAAAGTTAAAAACAGGAAGAAAATATCGGGAACTAAGTAAGATGACGATCATCTAAATACGCAAATAATTAATAATTGCATGATCACAAAGCTGACTTCATCGAGCGGAAGTGGGGTGCGCACTAAAAGGATTTTGTGTGGCATGAAATCCATCCAGAATCTCAACGTGAATTGCGTGTAGATAAGATTTCTTGTTCCTGGGGGCCAGATTGCAAAGGATTTGATAGTGTGAAACAGTGAATTTGATGCTTCACGCTCTCACTAGCTTCTTCCAAACAAATTGTCTATATTTGATTAGAAAGTTTTGAAGTGTAAACGTTCACAATATTTGAAAATGTGGATAACATGGAAAAAGGAATTTATTAGTAATAGACGAAAAAGCATTCTTGCGTATCTCTTTTAAGTTATTTAATTAATTTAATAATTGGATCAACTCAAATCTACTTTCTCATTTCATCCAACGACGTCCGATTATTTAACAATTTCAATGATTAGATTTAGCGGTACCAAATCGATGCTGGACACCTGAAAAAAGAAAAAAAATATAAGGTTAATGGGCATGAAGCTATCTAAACCAGAAAACAAGCTGGATATTTTATGATCACGAACTCAACAGAGTCCAAGTGTATGAGTTAATTAAAGGAGAAAAAAAAGAAAAAGATGCAAATGATGAGAATTAATTTTGTGGACATATGATAAAGATAATTGGTTTTTGCTTTTTTTTTTTAAAATGAAAATAGAGAATGGCGTGCTAATAAAATTAGGAAATTTACAGAATAAAATTTTAATAAGGCTTAAAATTTTTAAATATTTCGAAATTAAGATTTTACTATATAATATTAATAAAATGCTAGAAAGCAAATAAAGATACAAAAAAAAGCAAGTTAATTCAAGTTTCCAAATAAAACATAGAAATAATTAAAAAGTTTCTTAAAAATGATAGGACAAATAATAAAATGGAAACTTTTGTGATTTTTGAAGACAATTATTGAATTTTGTTTCTCTCATTGCAAGTCTTTAAACAACATTGTATACCGAATTCCCAAATTTGTAGCTGGAGATCAAATCAATTTTGCGTATCTTATGCACATGTAGACTTAGCGAATTAATCGGTTCCCTCTTGTAGCAACAGCAAATCATCTCAATCTTTGCGGTTAATTTCGTTCAACTATCGCAACAAGAAACTGAAATGATGAATCCATGCTGTTACCATGAACGTATAGTGTAAACTCTAATATATGGACTGATTATCCAACATGAACCACACAAGTTCTCTGTGTGTTGGTTGCTAAGAACAAATCAACAAATCCAATGCGTTCTTTAACTGCAAGAATAAAGATATATAGTTTAGCAAAAAAATAAAATCACGTATTACAGAAGTCATGAGCTGACTTGCATGTGTGCTTGAATCAAACAGTTTAGTTCAAGCCACTGATGTCTTGTACAACGAAGTTGCCATAGGTTATAGTCATATTCTTTCTTACTATTGCGAGATGAACAGAACAAAACCAACAAAACTAAGGGCTGATAATTTAAACAGGATTAGCTACTGGTTGATCAAAGGCTAGTTAACTCTGCCATTGGAACAGAGTAAGGAGAAAGAAATGATATACTTGGTTTGAATTTTGATGAGAAACATATCAATCCTTTGTGAGCCTTCTTTTATATATATATATTCTCATGCTAACCTGTCTACTTTTATAAATAGATGGGGAGATGAATACTGAGAATTTGTTTTTCCTTGCCCTGTGAAATTGTACACGAAGGAGCATATGCAGATGCTCTGTTTTGGGCCATCAGTTTTCCAAAAGCCCAACTGAGATCACTCTCATATCATTCCAAAATCACATCTTTGCTTCAGAATTTTGTAAATCCTCATCTCAAAATGGCCAGATCCTCCTCTCTGAAGCGCGCCAATCTTTACCTCAGAAAACACAGAAGATGGCCGTTGTCACCTCACAAAGCAGAATGGCAACAACTTGGAACCAGCAACGAGCAATGCAAAACTAAACAATCCTTAACAACCCCACAAACTCAACTCAACAACAAGAACAAATGAAGCCTCATCAACCGCGTATTCTTTCCTCTCTGTTACAACTCATTTAGCATTTACAATTGTGAACCAGCTCCACAAGCATATCAGTTTGTGATCAAAAACTGTGGCTGAATCCTCACAGTTCTGTCAAATTTCCTCAGTTCTAGAACATCTTGAACAAAATGAAAAATTTGAAATGCCCGAGTACGGTCTTACTGATCTTACAAAGATTTATGCGGATGCTAATAAAATTCAAGGATTCAATTAAGCTTTTCCATAGAATACCCAAGTTCAGGTGTGTTCCTTCTGTGTACCCGTTCAATACTCTGCTTTCAGTTCTCTGTAGAAATAAAGAATGGATTAAAATCGTCCCTCACCTTTTGTTTAAGAGTCAGGTTATGAATATATAACTCATTTTAAAACATTTTTCTAATCTATTTTTTCGTAGTTTCTTTATACTGGAATTACGGATAACATTGTTTTCACTTTTCCGATAGAGTTTACACAACTTGTACAAAGATAAAAAAATATTACCCTTAATCCTTAGAAGTAATAAGTTGTTACTCATTACATACATAAAAGGTTGATTTCAATAGTCAAACAATTTTAAAAAGTAAATAGTTTTCATGGAGAATAAGATCTACCGAGACTAGAAAAGAGTATTGAGTTTTTAGTGTAAAGTCTACTGTGTTTGGATGTCATTAGAATGGCAAGATCTATTGCATATAAAATATAATTTATGTTAAATTGGGAGGGAGTGTGTTCCCCCCTAGACTTCTACCATCAGGGCAAGGTGTTGATAGTAATCAACTACTTTCATTAGATTAGGTGTATTTGACTTTTGAGTGTATGAATATATATATATATATATAACTCGTTCCGGTGGAGTGGTAAAGAGCCCGTATTTTTGGATGGGTTTTAAGTTAATTCCTCCAAATAAATAATAAGTGAAGATAAATATTATCCAATTTAAACACTAAAATTTGAGTTACATTATAGCTAAACTAAATCAAAAGTTAGAAAAGAGAATAGCTATTATTTAAATATGAGTTAGAGGCTTATCTTTATTTATAAAAATATAAAATCTCATGAACATAAATGTTATATTCCGTTTACATTACGACTTAATTTATAATACAACAATTCCCAAATTAAGCACACCTATGACCTAACCAATTTTTTTTCTCTATTAATCCTTATTTGGCATTTGTTTAATAATAAAATAATTAGGGGAATTAAAAAATAACATGTGATTTCTTATAAAATTACTACGTTGAATAAGGGACAACGATGCTTAGTGGGTGGAGGCAAAAATAGACCGTTGATTAAAGCAATTATATTAATATTAATATTATTTAATTACTTGGTTGCATTCATCATTCTACTTAATAATTCATATCCACTAGGCCATTAGGCCGAGTGATAAAGGGAAGAATTGGCTAATCCTTTGCATCTCACAAGTATATAGGTTTTTTTTTTATATATTAAAATAAAATAAGATGTGAGGTAGATTTGATTCAATGACTTAATTATAATTTAAATTATGCCATAATGGAATAATTTTTTTGATACAATACCAATTCCCATAGGCATTTTAATCTTTTTGAAAACCAAAATATATATTCATTGGTGTGGGTGGGTTGATCCAACCATCCTCAACTTCCAAATTCATTTTTTAATTAAAAAATCTCATATTACCCCTTATTTTTATGCTGCCCCTTCCAAATTTTTTAATATGTTATCCAAATTATAATACTCTTACTTAATTTTTTGTATATTTTTTTCAATTATAACTCTTTGATTCTTGCTTCTCTGTTGTTATAAGAGGGATTTTCATATATCTTTCCTAGAATTTGCGAAAATCTTAGTTTAATAGAAAGTTTATAAAAAAAAATACAAACCTTCCATACAACGTTTGTCCCTTAACAGAAAATAATAAATTTATCAAAATACCCTCAAACCTTTTTTATAAGTAAAAAAAGACCAATTATCTGAAATTTTACTTTGAACATAAAAAATGTAAAATCATACAAAATCCCCCAAAATAAAAACTATACAATAATATTATAGCCTAAATCTGAAAAATATTTGCAAACAAGTCTAAAAATACTAAATGAATACAAAATTCGTCCACTTCGATTATCATTCACCATTGCGGATTTTGTCACATGGCCACCATAAATCAACTCAGCAACTACGATCATACCTTCCTAATCAGCCTATTGCCACCGTCAATTGTTCCATAGATCACCAAAAATATAAATTAAACTCGTGACTCATGGCTTTCATTGGTAATTTTTTCGAACGGCTAATAGCAAATATTTTAGAGATTTTCTTGGAGGATTATTGTGGCTTTCATCTGCATATTTGGTGGCTTACATCATGGATATGATTTGAAGAAATCTTGTATTTATTTGGAAAGAGAGGATGACATTCTTGTGGGGAAGATATTATTTGGAAAGAGAGGAAGAAGTGCTTATGAGGCAATTGACGGTGACGATAAACTGATTAGGAAGGTAGTATGATAGTTGTTGAATTGATTTATGGTGGTCATGTGACAAAATGCGTAATGGTAAATGATAATCGAAGTAAGCGGATATTGTGTTCATTTAGGATTTTTGAACTTATTTGCAAAAGTTTTCTAGATTTGGACTGTAATATTATTTTATAATTTTATTCTGGGGGATTTTGTATAGTTTTACATTTTTTATGTTCAAAAATAAAATTTTAGATAATTAGCTATAAAGAATATTCGAGAGTATTTTGATAAGTTTATTACCTTATGTTAGGAAACAAATATTATAGGAAAAGTTTGTATTTCTTTCTATAAATCTTCTATCAAATTGGGATTTCCACAACTTCAGAGGAGATATGTAAAAATACCCCATCATTATAAATATTAATATATTTTTTTTTGATACATTTGATATTGCTAGTTTTTATTTAATTTTAAAAGTAAATTTTAAAAAAGTATTTAGGAACACTAACTCTTAATGAGATCCATCTATTTTCTTTATTAATATTTTATATCTAATGATTTAATCTTATAGTATTTGTGATTTTAAATTCATACTACTTTAATTTCAAAAATATTTTAAATCTGAGTTGGTTGCTCACATAATTATGACATTTTAAATATTAAACTAAATTCTTTTTTAATTCTAGCATAGTGGATTTAAACTCCAAACTTGTTATTTACAAAATCTTTTACCTATTAAACCGAAAAATCATGAATTATTATCAACCAAAAACAAGCATCAATATATATTAATCTTTGCACCCTCCAATATTATCGTATGGTAATTAATACTGACACGGATCAAGCTACAAGGTGCAATATCTCTTTCAATGTGAAATATACATATGAGATATTATATTTGAAAACAATCACACGTCATATGAAAAACAGTATTACATCTAGCCGGTAAATACAGCCGAAATGTCTCCGCTGCCTCCGCCTCCGCCGGATCCACTGGAGCGTGCCTTGTTAATCTCATCAAGAATCACAATTAGCGCTATAATAAAAGCGTGATCGATGTTAGGATATATGGTCACCGCAAAGTTGTCCTTTCCTATCAATATGCTTTGAACCGTATGCTTCTTATGCATCTGCAAGCATTACCCAAATCATTATCAATATTATTAATTAATACAAATAGCTGTCACATTCATTATAATTTATATATACATACATTATAAATACCTGAGCAACGATTGTGGAAGATTCGCCAGCATAGACGGTACAAGATCGTTCAAGCCAGCTGCCTTTGACCTTGAAATCGCAGACTTCTTGCTTTGTGTTATTTGCAAGAAACACGTCTAGTTTAGTCCTGATGTTGAACATAGAAGATGTCTTAGCACTGAATAGCAAATCCTGAGGTTCTGTGCTTTCTCCCCGGAACACTTGCCATCTGTGATGTGCAGTCATTGCCTGCAACCCAACATACATTCAGAATTAAACATCATCGTTCCAACTTATTAGAAAATTAAATCAAGAACCAGAGGTTATTAATCAGTTAGCACTGAACCTTTTCTCTGAGTGTAACAATGGCATTCCCGGCCCTGTCGACTAATACTCGACGCTGATGAAGAGTTAAGAAGACACCTTTGACTTTAAAAAGGATGTTGCCATTTGTGTCTGTGACAACAAAGTTGCCGTCAGTAATGGTCATCACTTTCTTTACAACTGCTAGATCCACTGGGAAAGCAGTGCAGTACTGTGGGCTAATAACCGCAACTGCACTAGCCATCGGTGTACCGCTGAAACTTGGCTGCTGTGCCATGATATCGATCGGTAATGGGATTGCAAAAGGAGGAGGTTTTTTTTTTTCTTTCTTGTCGAGAATTCTTAACGTCGAGACTTCTGATAGAACGATGGAAGTTTTCACGGAGATTTATATACTGAGTTGAGAGGATCGACGCGGAGGTAGATTGACTGTATTTCCAAGAAGTTTCAAGAGGGCCGAGTCAAATAATAAGGATGTCCGACACTCCGACCTCATTACGTATATTTAATAGATTTGATTTCCAGTTACGTTATTGACTAGTTAAAGTAGGGTGTAATAACATCTGCGTCCCTGAGTTTATGAATGTTTGCATAGCAGAGCACAAAATATAATTCAAGTCATCGGGGACAGGGAGTGAGCATTTTCAATTCGGTTAACTTAACGCAACATAGTATTCTAGTCACTCAAAATGAAGTCACTAGTTTAGTTAGGAACTTATTTGATATAAGTGAATAACTTATGTCTTTATTTATAAAAATGGAAAAGTTTATTTGTAAGTGACCTAGGAGCGGCTGTGGGAGTAGTGGAGCTACTTTTCAGCTTGCAAGGACCCCGTGACAAGCGGTATCAGAGCACGGTTGAAGGCTTACTACTCCACATCGGTTACACGGAGGTAATTGTTTCTCTCATTCATACTACGGCAGTGGAACTTGAATATTATCGTTCGTTGATATAAGAATAATAATAGGGACACGTTCTGAAACCGCGTTTGTAGACCGAACAAATTGTTTGAAGTTTGATAGGTCGTGGAGGGAGAATAATCTGCAATCTGAATCCATCGAAGGTTTGTCCATTTTTGAATTAAATAAGTTGAAAACAAATTAAAATCTCCGGATTTGTTTTCCGTAGTAAGTAAACATTTATTTTATTTCAAGATTCAAATTCTGACTTTGTCAACCATTTTTTTCCTTTTTTAGTTTGTTTGTAAAGATAATAAGTAATTACATTATTACAGTAACTATTTTTTTTTTTCTTAAAAAAGTCAAATGAAAATAACAATTTTTTTTTTTCGTTCTTGGTCAACAAACAACTTATGCAATCTAAACCCTCAAAAGATCAACGTCCAAACAATGTACTTATTAAAAGTCGAAATACTTTAACAAGCAACAAACTTAGGAAAATACTACTGCAAACGATCGAAGGAACAACAAAGCAAATTAAGCTTAAAATTAATGCATTTATACAACAACAGAGAGGTTATTAATATGCAATCTGGCAGCGATTTTGAAATTCTCATCTCAGTCGTCACTGTCATTACCATTGATGTCATCGAGGATAACAATGAGAGCAACTATAAACGCATAATCAATGTTTGGATAAACTGTCACCATGAACTTGTCCTTGTCAAGCAAGACGCTTCCAATTGTTGTCTTCTTGTGCATCTGCAGCCACCACCAGATCCAACAATTATATATCTATAAGATTATTTACTTCAATCAAACAATATTACATGCATGCTAGAAAATATCATTAAATAGTACAGATTTAGCGTAAAAAATCACTGTTGGTTACAGCAGAAGCTTTGTTTTGCAACAAATCAGCGTTTTTTTTTTCAAAATACCGAGGAATCTTATTACCTGGGCAACAATGGTGTTAGTTTCTCCAGCATAAACAATACAAGATCGTTCAGTCCAGCTGCCTTTGACCTTAAAATCACAAACTTCCTGTTTTGTGTTATTTGCCAAGTAAACATTCAAGGTTGTCTTTAATTGGATCGCTGATGATTGTTGCACAGTAAAGAGAAGATCTTTAGGATCTGTGCTATCTCCCCTGAAAGCAAAATGCTTCTCGTGTAAAGAAAACACCTGTAATAAATTAGCAAGACATATAAGATAATGAGGTATATGTTATCTTTAATTAGAGAAGGAATATCGATGAAGATAGCTTACTTTCTCTGATACGGTGACGAGAGGATTTCCAGCAGGATCGAGTATTTTTCGCTTGTCGTGAAGGCTCAGAAGTTTATCTTTCACTTTAAATAAGACGGTGCCATTGATGTCTGTGACAGCAAAACTGCCATCTGTAAGGGCCCAAAACTTCCTAACAACGGCGAGATCCACTGGATAAGGCAGGCAATACTGAGCGCCGATAACCATAACAGGATTGGAATATATCGTATGTGCTGGAGTTGGCGCTGGAATTGGTTGCTGTGGAATTTGCTGCGGAATGTGTTGTGGAATTGGTTGATGTGGAACTGGTTGGTCGGGGATGTATTGGGGATCTGGTTGTTGTGGAATTGGATGTTCCATGGAGAGGAAAGGGAAGAAAAACCAAAGTTATGAACTAGTGCGTGATCGATACCAACTATTGTGGTCTGAAAAACATAGACTTGCTTGCGGGTTCTATATAATGCAGAGATGGGACCGCCATTTGTGAGCGGCAATTGACAAGGAAACACTAATTTCACCACACAATGAAAAGTCTAGTCTATAATAAAGTTAAAAACAGGAAGAAAATATCGGGAACTAAGTAAGATGACGATCATCTAAATACGCAAATAATTAATAATTGCATGATCACAAAGCTGACTTCATCGAGCGGAAGTGGGGTGCGCACTAAAAGGATTTTGTGTGGCATGAAATCCATCCAGAATCTCAACGTGAATTGCGTGTAGATAAGATTTCTTGTTCCTGGGGGCCAGATTGCAAAGGATTTGATAGTGTGAAACAGTGAATTTGATGCTTCACGCTCTCACTAGCTTCTTCCAAACAAATTGTCTATATTTGATTAGAAAGTTTTGAAGTGTAAACGTTCACAATATTTGAAAATGTGGATAACATGGAAAAAGGAATTTATTAGTAATAGACGAAAAAGCATTCTTGCGTATCTCTTTTAAGTTATTTAATTAATTTAATAATTGGATCAACTCAAATCTACTTTCTCATTTCATCCAACGACGTCCGATTATTTAACAATTTCAATGATTAGATTTAGCGGTACCAAATCGATGCTGGACACCTGAAAAAAGAAAAAAAATATAAGGTTAATGGGCATGAAGCTATCTAAACCAGAAAACAAGCTGGATATTTTATGATCACGAACTCAACAGAGTCCAAGTGTATGAGTTAATTAAAGGAGAAAAAAAAGAAAAAGATGCAAATGATGAGAATTAATTTTGTGGACATATGATAAAGATAATTGGTTTTTGCTTTTTTTTTTTAAAATGAAAATAGAGAATGGCGTGCTAATAAAATTAGGAAATTTACAGAATAAAATTTTAATAAGGCTTAAAATTTTTAAATATTTCGAAATTAAGATTTTACTATATAATATTAATAAAATGCTAGAAAGCAAATAAAGATACAAAAAAAAGCAAGTTAATTCAAGTTTCCAAATAAAACATAGAAATAATTAAAAAGTTTCTTAAAAATGATAGGACAAATAATAAAATGGAAACTTTTGTGATTTTTGAAGACAATTATTGAATTTTGTTTCTCTCATTGCAAGTCTTTAAACAACATTGTATACCGAATTCCCAAATTTGTAGCTGGAGATCAAATCAATTTTGCGTATCTTATGCACATGTAGACTTAGCGAATTAATCGGTTCCCTCTTGTAGCAACAGCAAATCATCTCAATCTTTGCGGTTAATTTCGTTCAACTATCGCAACAAGAAACTGAAATGATGAATCCATGCTGTTACCATGAACGTATAGTGTAAACTCTAATATATGGACTGATTATCCAACATGAACCACACAAGTTCTCTGTGTGTTGGTTGCTAAGAACAAATCAACAAATCCAATGCGTTCTTTAACTGCAAGAATAAAGATATATAGTTTAGCAAAAAAATAAAATCACGTATTACAGAAGTCATGAGCTGACTTGCATGTGTGCTTGAATCAAACAGTTTAGTTCAAGCCACTGATGTCTTGTACAACGAAGTTGCCATAGGTTATAGTCATATTCTTTCTTACTATTGCGAGATGAACAGAACAAAACCAACAAAACTAAGGGCTGATAATTTAAACAGGATTAGCTACTGGTTGATCAAAGGCTAGTTAACTCTGCCATTGGAACAGAGTAAGGAGAAAGAAATGATATACTTGGTTTGAATTTTGATGAGAAACATATCAATCCTTTGTGAGCCTTCTTTTATATATATATATTCTCATGCTAACCTGTCTACTTTTATAAATAGATGGGGAGATGAATACTGAGAATTTGTTTTTCCTTGCCCTGTGAAATTGTACACGAAGGAGCATATGCAGATGCTCTGTTTTGGGCCATCAGTTTTCCAAAAGCCCAACTGAGATCACTCTCATATCATTCCAAAATCACATCTTTGCTTCAGAATTTTGTAAATCCTCATCTCAAAATGGCCAGATCCTCCTCTCTGAAGCGCGCCAATCTTTACCTCAGAAAACACAGAAGATGGCCGTTGTCACCTCACAAAGCAGAATGGCAACAACTTGGAACCAGCAACGAGCAATGCAAAACTAAACAATCCTTAACAACCCCACAAACTCAACTCAACAACAAGAACAAATGAAGCCTCATCAACCGCGTATTCTTTCCTCTCTGTTACAACTCATTTAGCATTTACAATTGTGAACCAGCTCCACAAGCATATCAGTTTGTGATCAAAAACTGTGGCTGAATCCTCACAGTTCTGTCAAATTTCCTCAGTTCTAGAACATCTTGAACAAAATGAAAAATTTGAAATGCCCGAGTACGGTCTTACTGATCTTACAAAGATTTATGCGGATGCTAATAAAATTCAAGGATTCAATTAAGCTTTTCCATAGAATACCCAAGTTCAGGTGTGTTCCTTCTGTGTACCCGTTCAATACTCTGCTTTCAGTTCTCTGTAGAAATAAAGAATGGATTAAAATCGTCCCTCACCTTTTGTTTAAGAGTCAGGTTATGAATATATAACTCATTTTAAAACATTTTTCTAATCTATTTTTTCGTAGTTTCTTTATACTGGAATTACGGATAACATTGTTTTCACTTTTCCGATAGAGTTTACACAACTTGTACAAAGATAAAAAAATATTACCCTTAATCCTTAGAAGTAATAAGTTGTTACTCATTACATACATAAAAGGTTGATTTCAATAGTCAAACAATTTTAAAAAGTAAATAGTTTTCATGGAGAATAAGATCTACCGAGACTAGAAAAGAGTATTGAGTTTTTAGTGTAAAGTCTACTGTGTTTGGATGTCATTAGAATGGCAAGATCTATTGCATATAAAATATAATTTATGTTAAATTGGGAGGGAGTGTGTTCCCCCCTAGACTTCTACCATCAGGGCAAGGTGTTGATAGTAATCAACTACTTTCATTAGATTAGGTGTATTTGACTTTTGAGTGTATGAATATATATATATATATATAACTCGTTCCGGTGGAGTGGTAAAGAGCCCGTATTTTTGGATGGGTTTTAAGTTAATTCCTCCAAATAAATAATAAGTGAAGATAAATATTATCCAATTTAAACACTAAAATTTGAGTTACATTATAGCTAAACTAAATCAAAAGTTAGAAAAGAGAATAGCTATTATTTAAATATGAGTTAGAGGCTTATCTTTATTTATAAAAATATAAAATCTCATGAACATAAATGTTATATTCCGTTTACATTACGACTTAATTTATAATACAACAATTCCCAAATTAAGCACACCTATGACCTAACCAATTTTTTTTCTCTATTAATCCTTATTTGGCATTTGTTTAATAATAAAATAATTAGGGGAATTAAAAAATAACATGTGATTTCTTATAAAATTACTACGTTGAATAAGGGACAACGATGCTTAGTGGGTGGAGGCAAAAATAGACCGTTGATTAAAGCAATTATATTAATATTAATATTATTTAATTACTTGGTTGCATTCATCATTCTACTTAATAATTCATATCCACTAGGCCATTAGGCCGAGTGATAAAGGGAAGAATTGGCTAATCCTTTGCATCTCACAAGTATATAGGTTTTTTTTTTATATATTAAAATAAAATAAGATGTGAGGTAGATTTGATTCAATGACTTAATTATAATTTAAATTATGCCATAATGGAATAATTTTTTTGATACAATACCAATTCCCATAGGCATTTTAATCTTTTTGAAAACCAAAATATATATTCATTGGTGTGGGTGGGTTGATCCAACCATCCTCAACTTCCAAATTCATTTTTTAATTAAAAAATCTCATATTACCCCTTATTTTTATGCTGCCCCTTCCAAATTTTTTAATATGTTATCCAAATTATAATACTCTTACTTAATTTTTTGTATATTTTTTTCAATTATAACTCTTTGATTCTTGCTTCTCTGTTGTTATAAGAGGGATTTTCATATATCTTTCCTAGAATTTGCGAAAATCTTAGTTTAATAGAAAGTTTATAAAAAAAAATACAAACCTTCCATACAACGTTTGTCCCTTAACAGAAAATAATAAATTTATCAAAATACCCTCAAACCTTTTTTATAAGTAAAAAAAGACCAATTATCTGAAATTTTACTTTGAACATAAAAAATGTAAAATCATACAAAATCCCCCAAAATAAAAACTATACAATAATATTATAGCCTAAATCTGAAAAATATTTGCAAACAAGTCTAAAAATACTAAATGAATACAAAATTCGTCCACTTCGATTATCATTCACCATTGCGGATTTTGTCACATGGCCACCATAAATCAACTCAGCAACTACGATCATACCTTCCTAATCAGCCTATTGCCACCGTCAATTGTTCCATAGATCACCAAAAATATAAATTAAACTCGTGACTCATGGCTTTCATTGGTAATTTTTTCGAACGGCTAATAGCAAATATTTTAGAGATTTTCTTGGAGGATTATTGTGGCTTTCATCTGCATATTTGGTGGCTTACATCATGGATATGATTTGAAGAAATCTTGTATTTATTTGGAAAGAGAGGATGACATTCTTGTGGGGAAGATATTATTTGGAAAGAGAGGAAGAAGTGCTTATGAGGCAATTGACGGTGACGATAAACTGATTAGGAAGGTAGTATGATAGTTGTTGAATTGATTTATGGTGGTCATGTGACAAAATGCGTAATGGTAAATGATAATCGAAGTAAGCGGATATTGTGTTCATTTAGGATTTTTGAACTTATTTGCAAAAGTTTTCTAGATTTGGACTGTAATATTATTTTATAATTTTATTCTGGGGGATTTTGTATAGTTTTACATTTTTTATGTTCAAAAATAAAATTTTAGATAATTAGCTATAAAGAATATTCGAGAGTATTTTGATAAGTTTATTACCTTATGTTAGGAAACAAATATTATAGGAAAAGTTTGTATTTCTTTCTATAAATCTTCTATCAAATTGGGATTTCCACAACTTCAGAGGAGATATGTAAAAATACCCCATCATTATAAATATTAATATATTTTTTTTTGATACATTTGATATTGCTAGTTTTTATTTAATTTTAAAAGTAAATTTTAAAAAAGTATTTAGGAACACTAACTCTTAATGAGATCCATCTATTTTCTTTATTAATATTTTATATCTAATGATTTAATCTTATAGTATTTGTGATTTTAAATTCATACTACTTTAATTTCAAAAATATTTTAAATCTGAGTTGGTTGCTCACATAATTATGACATTTTAAATATTAAACTAAATTCTTTTTTAATTCTAGCATAGTGGATTTAAACTCCAAACTTGTTATTTACAAAATCTTTTACCTATTAAACCGAAAAATCATGAATTATTATCAACCAAAAACAAGCATCAATATATATTAATCTTTGCACCCTCCAATATTATCGTATGGTAATTAATACTGACACGGATCAAGCTACAAGGTGCAATATCTCTTTCAATGTGAAATATACATATGAGATATTATATTTGAAAACAATCACACGTCATATGAAAAACAGTATTACATCTAGCCGGTAAATACAGCCGAAATGTCTCCGCTGCCTCCGCCTCCGCCGGATCCACTGGAGCGTGCCTTGTTAATCTCATCAAGAATCACAATTAGCGCTATAATAAAAGCGTGATCGATGTTAGGATATATGGTCACCGCAAAGTTGTCCTTTCCTATCAATATGCTTTGAACCGTATGCTTCTTATGCATCTGCAAGCATTACCCAAATCATTATCAATATTATTAATTAATACAAATAGCTGTCACATTCATTATAATTTATATATACATACATTATAAATACCTGAGCAACGATTGTGGAAGATTCGCCAGCATAGACGGTACAAGATCGTTCAAGCCAGCTGCCTTTGACCTTGAAATCGCAGACTTCTTGCTTTGTGTTATTTGCAAGAAACACGTCTAGTTTAGTCCTGATGTTGAACATAGAAGATGTCTTAGCACTGAATAGCAAATCCTGAGGTTCTGTGCTTTCTCCCCGGAACACTTGCCATCTGTGATGTGCAGTCATTGCCTGCAACCCAACATACATTCAGAATTAAACATCATCGTTCCAACTTATTAGAAAATTAAATCAAGAACCAGAGGTTATTAATCAGTTAGCACTGAACCTTTTCTCTGAGTGTAACAATGGCATTCCCGGCCCTGTCGACTAATACTCGACGCTGATGAAGAGTTAAGAAGACACCTTTGACTTTAAAAAGGATGTTGCCATTTGTGTCTGTGACAACAAAGTTGCCGTCAGTAATGGTCATCACTTTCTTTACAACTGCTAGATCCACTGGGAAAGCAGTGCAGTACTGTGGGCTAATAACCGCAACTGCACTAGCCATCGGTGTACCGCTGAAACTTGGCTGCTGTGCCATGATATCGATCGGTAATGGGATTGCAAAAGGAGGAGGTTTTTTTTTTTCTTTCTTGTCGAGAATTCTTAACGTCGAGACTTCTGATAGAACGATGGAAGTTTTCACGGAGATTTATATACTGAGTTGAGAGGATCGACGCGGAGGTAGATTGACTGTATTTCCAAGAAGTTTCAAGAGGGCCGAGTCAAATAATAAGGATGTCCGACACTCCGACCTCATTACGTATATTTAATAGATTTGATTTCCAGTTACGTTATTGACTAGTTAAAGTAGGGTGTAATAACATCTGCGTCCCTGAGTTTATGAATGTTTGCATAGCAGAGCACAAAATATAATTCAAGTCATCGGGGACAGGGAGTGAGCATTTTCAATTCGGTTAACTTAACGCAACATAGTATTCTAGTCACTCAAAATGAAGTCACTAGTTTAGTTAGGAACTTATTTGATATAAGTGAATAACTTATGTCTTTATTTATAAAAATGGAAAAGTTTATTTGTAAGTGACCTAGGAGCGGCTGTGGGAGTAGTGGAGCTACTTTTCAGCTTGCAAGGACCCCGTGACAAGCGGTATCAGAGCACGGTTGAAGGCTTACTACTCCACATCGGTTACACGGAGGTAATTGTTTCTCTCATTCATACTACGGCAGTGGAACTTGAATATTATCGTTCGTTGATATAAGAATAATAATAGGGACACGTTCTGAAACCGCGTTTGTAGACCGAACAAATTGTTTGAAGTTTGATAGGTCGTGGAGGGAGAATAATCTGCAATCTGAATCCATCGAAGGTTTGTCCATTTTTGAATTAAATAAGTTGAAAACAAATTAAAATCTCCGGATTTGTTTTCCGTAGTAAGTAAACATTTATTTTATTTCAAGATTCAAATTCTGACTTTGTCAACCATTTTTTTCCTTTTTTAGTTTGTTTGTAAAGATAATAAGTAATTACATTATTACAGTAACTATTTTTTTTTTTCTTAAAAAAGTCAAATGAAAATAACAATTTTTTTTTTTCGTTCTTGGTCAACAAACAACTTATGCAATCTAAACCCTCAAAAGATCAACGTCCAAACAATGTACTTATTAAAAGTCGAAATACTTTAACAAGCAACAAACTTAGGAAAATACTACTGCAAACGATCGAAGGAACAACAAAGCAAATTAAGCTTAAAATTAATGCATTTATACAACAACAGAGAGGTTATTAATATGCAATCTGGCAGCGATTTTGAAATTCTCATCTCAGTCGTCACTGTCATTACCATTGATGTCATCGAGGATAACAATGAGAGCAACTATAAACGCATAATCAATGTTTGGATAAACTGTCACCATGAACTTGTCCTTGTCAAGCAAGACGCTTCCAATTGTTGTCTTCTTGTGCATCTGCAGCCACCACCAGATCCAACAATTATATATCTATAAGATTATTTACTTCAATCAAACAATATTACATGCATGCTAGAAAATATCATTAAATAGTACAGATTTAGCGTAAAAAATCACTGTTGGTTACAGCAGAAGCTTTGTTTTGCAACAAATCAGCGTTTTTTTTTCAAAATACCGAGGAATCTTATTACCTGGGCAACAATGGTGTTAGTTTCTCCAGCATAAACAATACAAGATCGTTCAGTCCAGCTGCCTTTGACCTTAAAATCACAAACTTCCTGTTTTGTGTTATTTGCCAAGTAAACATTCAAGGTTGTCTTTAATTGGATCGCTGATGATTGTTGCACAGTAAAGAGAAGATCTTTAGGATCTGTGCTATCTCCCCTGAAAGCAAAATGCTTCTCGTGTAAAGAAAACACCTGTAATAAATTAGCAAGACATATAAGATAATGAGGTATATGTTATCTTTAATTAGAGAAGGAATATCGATGAAGATAGCTTACTTTCTCTGATACGGTGACGAGAGGATTTCCAGCAGGATCGAGTATTTTTCGCTTGTCGTGAAGGCTCAGAAGTTTATCTTTCACTTTAAATAAGACGGTGCCATTGATGTCTGTGACAGCAAAACTGCCATCTGTAAGGGCCCAAAACTTCCTAACAACGGCGAGATCCACTGGATAAGGCAGGCAATACTGAGCGCCGATAACCATAACAGGATTGGAATATATCGTATGTGCTGGAGTTGGCGCTGGAATTGGTTGCTGTGGAATTTGCTGCGGAATGTGTTGTGGAATTGGTTGATGTGGAACTGGTTGGTCGGGGATGTATTGGGGATCTGGTTGTTGTGGAATTGGATGTTCCATGGAGAGGAAAGGGAAGAAAAACCAAAGTTATGAACTAGTGCGTGATCGATACCAACTATTGTGGTCTGAAAAACATAGACTTGCTTGCGGGTTCTATATAATGCAGAGATGGGACCGCCATTTGTGAGCGGCAATTGACAAGGAAACACTAATTTCACCACACAATGAAAAGTCTAGTCTATAATAAAGTTAAAAACAGGAAGAAAATATCGGGAACTAAGTAAGATGACGATCATCTAAATACGCAAATAATTAATAATTGCATGATCACAAAGCTGACTTCATCGAGCGGAAGTGGGGTGCGCACTAAAAGGATTTTGTGTGGCATGAAATCCATCCAGAATCTCAACGTGAATTGCGTGTAGATAAGATTTCTTGTTCCTGGGGGCCAGATTGCAAAGGATTTGATAGTGTGAAACAGTGAATTTGATGCTTCACGCTCTCACTAGCTTCTTCCAAACAAATTGTCTATATTTGATTAGAAAGTTTTTAAGTGTAAACGTTCACAGTAAAGTTTTGATTAGCCATGGCACCAGTTGATTACAGTTGTTCGGAATTTACTATTTTACCTCTCTCTCTCATTAACAGTACCACTTTCTCTAAAATACAGTATCCGCTCTCTCTAAAATTTTTTGAACAGTATCCACTCTCCTCTCTTTTATATACTTCAATAAAAATAAGAAATTAAATCCTACTTAAAAAAAGATTAAAAATATTATTAAATTAATTAGGCTTAATCACTATTTTGAGTCATCTCCGTAAAAAGGAAACCCAACTCAATACTCTCCATCACGTCACACCGTTAACTGTTGCCACTCTGTCGCCGATGCTGTCACTAGTGCTTTTCTCAAGAGGTGGTTTCAAGAATCAATCAACTGACAAATATCCATAGCCTAGGTGACTCACAACCTCCGCTTGCCCAAATGGGTGAATCTAATGCCGCCGTTAGCACTTCGTCGCTTCTGCTGCATTGAGCACTTAGCCGCCATGTCTTTGCTAGCGCTCTGCTACCCTACTAGTGCCAATACAAACTTCCCCTCACAATCATTGTCACCCTAGATTTTAATTTTTTAGTTTATTAGAAGTAATTTTGGGAGAATCAAGTTATGGCTAGTATAAAAAGAACTGAGATAGTGGAGGCTTAAACAAAGGTCATATGGGTGGTTGATTGACAATATTTGGCAATGATTGTGGAGCTGAAAGTTTATATTTGAGAGGGAAATATGGTGTAAACGAATGTGATTTTTGTGTTTGACTTGTTTGAGAATTGGGATAATCTATTCATACTTTTGCTACAAAATTACTTTAATTATGTAATTTCAATTTTACATCCCTTAAAAATTTAACCAAATTCATGTTTTTTATTTGATTGATTAGATTTATGCATAATGTCTTTAGCTTTTCAGTCAATATAAATTTTTTTTAACTAGTATACAGAAAGAAAATACACGAGCTTTTGGATTAGGTATGGTAAACAACTTTTGAAGTATAGAAAAAGCAGGCGTTAAAAAGAAAAATTGAAAAAAGTGAGTGGGTGTAAATTTACGTAAATACCCAGTGAACTAATAATGCAATTATGTAAATTTTCATAAACGTCTCATCACTGCGTGATTTCAACAAATCTTAGGGGAGGTATCCAAAATTTTAATAAGGCTTAGAAATTTTTTAAAGAAACTAAATTCTTTAAATATTGGGAAATTAAGATTTTAGTAGATAATTAAATACCAGAAAGCAAAATAGAGATATCAAAAATAGTAACTTAATTCAAGTTTCCTGTTAAAACATAGAAATCATCCAAGTTTCTTAAAAATGATAAGAGTTAAATTGAGACATCAAATGTTATAATTAAAATTTTGGGGAACACTGTAGGAATAGTACTTCATCGCAGATAATTTCGCCAAGAATCACAACTCAAATGATGAATGCATACTGTTACCATGAACTCTTAATATATAGACTGATTATTAAACTGGAGAGTAGAAAGCGATTTGAACTAATACAACACAAAATCTTACTTGTGCAAACCACAATAGTTCTCCGTGTGTTGTTTGCTAAGAACAAATCAACAAATCCAATGAGTTCTTTAACTGCAAAAGTAAAGATTTATAGTTTAGCGGACAAATAAAATCATATTACAGGAGCCATGAGCTTACTTGTGTGCCTTGTACAACAAAGTTGCATTGACATAGGTTGTACTCATATTCTCTCTCGATATTGCAAGATGAACTGAACAAAGCGCACAAAACTGAGGGCTGATAAACAGGATTAGCTCTGGTTGATCGAAGGCCAGTTAACTGTGCCATTGAAACAGAGGTAAGGAGAAAGAAATAATATACTTGGTTTGAATTTTGATAAGAAACATATATATCCTTTGTGAGACTTCTTTTATATTTATATATAGATACTCTCATGCTAACCTGTCTATTTTTATAAATAAAAGGGGCGATCGATACACAATTTTTTTTTTTCCTAGCCCTGTGAAATTGTACACGTAGGAGAATACGCAGAGAAAATTATTCTCTGTTTTGGGCCACTAGTTTTCCAAATTGGCTCAGTGAACTCGAATCATAAGAAACAGTTAAAGCCCAACGAGGATCACTCACCTCATAATATCATTCCAAAACGGCAACTTTGCTTTGGAATTTGTTCAAACAATATCCTCATCTCAAAATGGTCAGATCCTCCCATCTGAAGCGCGCCAATCTTTACCTCAGAAAACACAGAAGATGGCCATTGTCACCTTACAAAGCAAAATGGCACCAAACTTGGAACCAGCAACAAGCAATGCAAAACTTCAAACAATCTTTAACAACCCCACAAACTCAACAACAAGAACAAATGAACCCTAATCAACCCCGTATTCTATCCTCTCTGTTACACTCATTTAGCATTTACAATTGTGAACCAACTCCAGAAGCGTATCGGTTTGTGATCAAAACCCTGGCTGAATCCTCACAGTTCTGTCAAATTTCCTCAGTTCTAGAACATCTTGAGCAAAATGAAAATTTTGAAATGCCCGAGTACATTCTTGCTGATCTTATAAAGAAATATGCAGATGCTAATAAAATTCAAGATTCAATCAAGCTTTTTCATAGAATACCCAAGTTCAGGTGTGTTCCTTCTGTGTACTCGCTGAATACTCTGCTTTCAGTTCTCTGTAGAAATAAAGAATGGATTAAAATTGTTCCTCACATTTTGCTCAAGAGTCAGGTTATGAATATAAGAATGGAAAGATCGAGTTTCCGGATATTAATTGATGCTCTTTGTAAAATGAATAAGGTTGGTCATGCGATGAAGATATTGAATTGTATGATAAATGATGGGTTTTGGGTAGATGGGAGAATTTGCTCTTTGATATTATTATCCTTTTGTGAACAAAAAGATTTGTCAAGTGTTGAGCTTATGGGCTTTTTTGAAGAAATGCAAAAATTAGGGTTTTGTTTTGGCATGGTTGATTATAGTAATGTGATTAGGTCTTTGGTAAAGAGAGAAAAGAGTTTTGATGCTTTGGGTATTTTGAATCAGATGAAATTAGATGGTATTAAGCCTGATATTGTTTGTTACACAATGGTAATGAGTTCTGTTATTGCAGAGGAGAATTATGTGAAAGCAGATGAGCTGTTTGATGAATTGCTTGTGTTGGGTTTGGTCCCTGATGTTTATACCTATAATGTGTATATAAATGGTTTATGTAAGCAAAATAAAGTTGAAGCTGGAATCAAGATGATTGCTTGCATGGAGGAGTTGGGTTGTAAACCTGAAGTGATTACTTACAACACATTATTGCAGGCATTATGCAAGGTTGGGGAGCTAAATAGGTTAAGGGAGCTTCTGAAGGAGATGAAATTTAAAGGGATTGTGCTAAATTTGAAAACATATAGTATTATGATTGATTGTTTGATTAGTAAAGGTGAAATTATTGAAGCTTATGATCTGTTTGAGGAGGTATTGGATAAAGATTTTTGTCCTCCAAGTTCGATGTTTGATGAGACAATATGTCGGCTGTGCCACAGAGGCTTGGTTTGTAAGGCCATAGAATTGCTTAAGAAAATGGCTGACAAGAATGTTTCTCCAGGGTTGAGAGTTTGGGAAGCTCTTCTTCTTAACTCTGGCTCCAAACTTGATTTTGTTGACACCTCTTTGATTGGTTTTGTGAATCAAAGTTCAAACTGGCCTTGTTAAGTTGCCGGGATGATATTTTTGGTCAATACCTTGTTTGAACTGTTTTGCACCACATCTGTTTTTCCGGAGGAGCCAAGCCACAACTGTAGCCCTTTGCGCCATATTGGACAGTTTGTAATGTATTTTTGAAAAAGCCACTAGAGAGCTAAAGCAGGGTATTGTTTTAGGGTAATCAGCTAATCATTACTTCAATTTGTCCCCATTTGAGTTATAGTTTATCCTCTTACTTTGAGCACCAAAAGGTCTTTGTTTGAATTATATAATCTTAGTGGAAAGGATGAAGTTGCAGACGGACCTGACTTCAACATCAGTTATTGTGCCTGCCTTATGGAACCTGATGTAGGACTGGCTTGTGAAGGTATGAATTCTGGTCTTTATCCATGCTTCTGTCCGTTTCATGGTGCATTCGTAATCTCTATGAATGTAATATCGTAATCTTTATGAATTGAAGAGTCTCCTTCCTCATGGCCATCTAAGTTGATCATTATGGTACAATGCATCAGTTCAACCTGATAGTGAGTGCATGCATTATAAAAATTTAAAGAACATAGCCAGTTAATTTGTCCAACTGACACTTAATCCTTAGGATTCCGAAGCTTACTAGTTTAGTTGTTGATTAGTGGAATAATATTCTTGCAAGTTCAATGTTAGATTTTCATCATTTTATTTGAACTTTTGTTCTTCTGCAGATTTGTATCATACTCACTTTAAATTCAGTACAGCAGAATCCAACTTATGGGCCATCAAAAGAATGCAATTCGAGGGGATTCTAAAACCTTCTTACCTATGCAGATGCTGCATCACCTGACAGTATATTACGCGAGATTCTGGAGCACTTGTGTCATGGTTGAAGATAGTGCAAAGCTGCATTAACCCCCATGTTAACATGTGGGAGAGCGGCTGGGTTTGCATCAGAAACGAACTCCAGGTCCAAAGTTCTAACTGGTGCAGTTTGGTCTGCGCTGCATTATGCAACAAATTCTGTTTTGTGCTCCGGAATCTTCAATTTACACTTATAATTTTTCCCGTGATCCTTTTCTGGGAAATCTGCTGATACATTCTCAAGTAGAAATGGGTATCTATCAAATATTTGACAATAATTACAAATATAACCTACATTTGGTTAGGTCCATTTCTATCATTTTCATTAAAATTATTCAACGGAGATATCTTCAATTAAGAGTAATAGATGATATCCAAATATTGAAGTTTGTGGTTGTAACTACACATTCAAAGTAAGAGTTGCCTTTAATGATTCGTTCACTTTCACCCAGTGTAGAATGGAACAGTAAGTTCGAAAGAACTTGTCCCAAAATAAATTTACTAGCTTTTTAATTTTACTTTTTCTGTGAAATCATTGAAGCATCCTAAGACTAAGCACCCACTTTATGTCAATTTTTTATTCCTTTCGTAAAGTGAGCTTTGTCGGTGCGAAAACAACTCTCTATCTTTGGATCCATAAACTCATAATATTCCATTTGATAATCAAAATTTTATCGTCAAATTTCCTTCATTTCCATCTCAAAGCATAACAATTACCCCGAATTATATATATACATACAAAGTTCAGATTATGTTCTCGCTTTCAGTGAAACCCATCACATCATAGAGATGGTGTTCGATATTCTTGTTGTATTACTTCAGAATTACTGAAAATTAATTTTCTTCCCAAATTTGAGCAGTGATCATCGTACGCCATCAATTTTCATTTCTTGGTGGAACTTCCATATTTTTTATTCTATTACACAAAACATTTATAAATTCTAATATACCGTAAAAGTCTTCAGTAATATGAGTTGAGATAGGTTTAGGGTTGAACGGACGCAGTTTTTAATTCATAACTATTAATTATATATGAACTAAAATCATTAATTAACACGAAATATAAGTGCTCATATATATGAGCGTTCGATAACATTATTACAGCAAAAATATGATGAAAGAACATATATGATATATTGTTGGATTGCGAAGCAAGCAATTTGCGTATCTGTCTTGAGTACACGAAAGCGTATTGCACACAACAAAAGATGAAAGAACATATATGATGAACATCCTTTTCCAATATGGTAGCTTCCAAACCGCAACTGAACAAAATTCTGTTTATACAGGGAATGGGAAATCATACATTGTTGAATTGCAAAGCAAGCAATTTGCGTATGGCTTTTCATTTTCAATCCAACGTGGATATGAAGGAAAAAATCAAAAACACCTCTCTCTCTCTCTCTATATATATATATAGAAATAGATTTGTATTGTATGCGGTTATCTTGTATACACTGTCTCCTGGGTGGTGGTACTACCATTTAACTTGCGTATTAATTCATGTTTGTAAGCAATCTCTTTACTTGGAAAATTTTGCCTTACTTTGCTCTATCAGCAGATAGAAGAAAGAAAGAAAATTGAGAAGCTACAGATACAGCACTACTTCACAGTCATTCTTCAACCGGTTGATCCTTTGACTGTTAGCTTTGTTTTATAGGGAAAAAAAATTTAAAGACATGAACATAATTGAAAAATTAATCTCGAATCACAAATCTTATACCATCTCAAAAGATTTTATTTATCAACAAAATAAGACAGTCTGTCTTCCTTTCTTAGCCTTAAAACAATTGTATCCTAGAAGAAAAAAAAGAAAAAAGATCAAAGAAGACAATGATTTCTTTCGACTTTAGGTAGGTATTACACAGGTAAGAAAATACACCTGAATATAATTATTAGCAGAAATTAATATATAGAATTATAACAAAATAGATGGTTAATCATTAATTAGATTAATTTACAAGGTTTGAGAAATGCATGGGTGTTGGGAGTTTAGACCCCACTTTCTATTTTTCAGAGACAGCATGGATCAAAGAGTTGTCTTGTAAAAAAAATAATAAGAGAAAAGAGAAAAGCAGCATAAGCAACAGCAGTCTCTGATGAATGGTATCTAAATAAAGAAATGATAAATGGATTTCTGATTTGGGCAGTAAGCAAATATGGAGCACATTTGTCAGAGAACTTGTCTTACTTAAAAAAACCCACATATCACGTAAATCCAAACACACTTTTTTATTGCATTACCTTGTGTTTGCTGCTGCAGATATCAGAATTCAATCAAATGAAAAATCCTGAAGTTGTTGGAGTTTGATCAAAGTTAACGGCCAAGATTATTGTGACTCCAAGCCGCCTGCCTTTGATTATGACAATAATAAAATAGTATTATGATAATTCAGTCAATGTTTATCCAACTTAGACAATGTTGAAATTTGACTCTCATCATCACTATCTTTCTATATCTATTAATTACTGCATGCATATCTTAATTTCTTGGCCTTTATCCCCGCGGGTTTAATCAATTCCTTAACAATAATAAATTAATTCATTTTGTCTTCCAAAAACCTTCACAGCATATGGCAAGAAGATTGAGCAAGAAACAAAATTTAATTCTAAACTCACCTGCAGAAATGGAGCTAAGCTTCAAGCTTGGATGAAAATCTTGAGTACTGTTAATAAGGTGTAGTGGTCAAGATGGGGAAGACGGGCACATGAAGAACTAACTCACTGGAGACTAAAAACAAAACAAAAAGTAATAATAATAATTAAAGAAAAGAAAAGCTGCAACTGCAACTTCATATATATATACATGATTAAGGTAGAAATTAATGTGTGATTTAATTAAATATCGTCTTCCTGAGTTAGCAATGCACGTGCCCTGCTTCTCCATCTTGCTCGACATACACCTTTCTGCAGTTAGCTAAAAGCTGTGAGCTATCTGGAATATTGATCAGAGAATTAAAAAGAGAGAGAGAGTTGGGTGTTGGCTGTGAATAAAAATGGTGGAATTTGGGATGCCCAGATGCAAATATCTGTACCGCACAGCCCACTCATTTATAACAAAAGAGGCAAATAAGGTGCAGCTTAAATTAATGGTGAGTAATAGGGCAAAGAAATGATAAAAAAAAAAAAAAAAAAAACCTTAGTTGGTTGCGGGACCCCAACCCCAAACAGAAGGCTAGCTAGCTAGCTTGTCATCACAACAACTTGTACCTGTAGGACCACTAATTGGCAATTGCAACTCAATATTGTTATTTTACCTTTGAATTACAAATTTATCCCATCCCCGCCTGTGATATACACACAAATCCTCATCATTTATAGCGCCGGAGTTGCAGTTGTTGATAGTATATATATATATATATATATCAATGCCTTGGCTGTCGGCCTCTACCCTCTAGCCATTGAAATCCAGGCGAAGCTTTCCTATAATAGACATGGGACTACTGCCATTGTTTTGAAAGATGCTCAAATGGACATACTTTGATTTAATTGGGTTAATTAATTAAAAAATAATTACAATTTCTTCCTTTTTTTTTCTTTCGCATCTTTCATCATGTGTATATCTACACACACACACACACACAAGTTGACGTCACGTTTTTCTCAAGATTTATTAGAAGATCAACACTATCAAATTTATAATTCTTTGTTTTTTTCTTTGGCATCTCTATTAAAAGAGTTGTTGGACTAAATTTTAATAGAATACAAATAATAGCTAGCTTGTCAAAATAATTATAGTGTTTCTTGTTTCTAACAATCTTCTGGCTCAAAAAGCGTTGCTTATTAATTGCAAGTATATATTTCGTGCAAGACTTCATACCCATCTGTACTTTGCATACCCTCATCGGCCGGGTAAATTAATTGAAGAGCAAAAAGAAAAAAACTGCCAGAGCTCGCAAAACCTCAAGTTCATGATTCTTTAATTATTAATACATAATTAGCACAAGTGAAGTAATTAACTAGACATACACCAAAGCAAAAGGAAAAGTTGTCATTATCATAATTGTTAATGCATAAACAAGTAGGCAGTATAATTAAATTAACACTGATGTAGATATAACTGCCATATTTATTACTTCATTAATTTCAGTATTCGTTGAGAACATCCCTTTCAAGCTAGCTAGGAGAGTTTTCATATTAACCGTTCATATATATAATTCCATTTTATTTTTTTTGTGGGGGGAGGGTACGTCTTATTTGTGAAAAATGTGCTAAAATAAAATAGGAAAAGTGTGGTGCAGCCAATGAGAAATGGACAGGTTATAATTATTACCAAAACCAGCCTGTCTTCCTCACAAGCTTGTCAACGTTAATCTTTATTTTTCATGTTTACATTCTGCTGAAGACGCTGCTCGCCACAGAAACTATTTTTAATTCGAGTCATATATATTCATATATAAACGTTGATGTCTGAGTTTTCGCAAAAAAAAAATGTTTAACTTTAACATAATTGAAACCAACAAGAAGAAGATAAACAAAGTACTACGAAGAAACACCAGTTCATTAATTAACCTCTCCACAGGAAGCACTGTCAACAAGAAGAAACAATATGGATTTAATTAATGAATTCAAAAGGAAAATAGTTATGAGAAAATATTGGAACATGGGTTATGAGTAGAGTTTACATTTTTCTCATTTAATAGAGTCAAATACTTCAAGGATCAATTTGAAAACTATTAATTCGACATTACTCTTTCTCTCAGAATTACCAATTCCCTAGTTTTTTTAATTAGTTCAAAAATTTTGGATTGGTTGGTATAAAGTTTTCAAGCAAATTAAATTAGCTTCTTACTAAGAGATTAATTAATATTAATAGTGGGGCATAGCTAGCACAATGAAGGAGGTGAGTAGGGTTTTTTGGCTCTTAAAACTTTAGGTTATTTGGTTTGATTCTTTCCCTTTTAATTTCTTGCGGTTGAAGGGAAGATGATGTGTGAAGGTTTAAAAACTTCATGATTATACTAATTAATTGTCGTTTTTACTAGACCCACTTCCTGAGCTGACCTGAAATGACTCAAATGTCGTTTTCCAATTCCACTACTAGTTCTACAGCTAGTTAATTCCCACTGTGGCTTTGGAGCTCATAGACGCTTCTCTTGTCTTAAAACAAAGTAGCGAATTGGAGAATCTTTCTCTTTATTTTCAATCACAAAATTATGTAGATCTGTGCCTTTCATTTGGGAAAATTTATAGTAGATGATAATTACAAATTGAAATTAACCACGTATCCTATTTTAAATAATCATTAGTTACTTGAACAACTTTTCAAAGCTAGCAAGGTTTATATATTGACCCCACCGTTTATCCTAAATTATTATCAGTTTCGCTGTTGATCATTATCTTATAATATAAAGATTGATTCTGATCATGATGATGATATCAAATATTTCTAACTAGTTAGAGAGAGAGAGAGAGAGCTAAGAGTCAAAACTGCTTAGATTTCTTGATAACATTTTCGACGGTGATAATGTTCTATATATCCTTAGTTCATGGAGCAGTAGGATTATATACTTTATCCATTGTGATAAAAAGTAGTAAATATTAAAACAAGATGCCATTTATAAATATCGTGTGTAAAAATTCTCTAGTGCAAATGTCAACACTTATTTAAAATATTCAAACTATCCATCATTTAATGAATTATAAGTTTAAAACACTTTCTTTAACAGAAAGAAAAATATTCTTTATTTTATATTATAATATAGTCATTTGTTTACAAATTTTTATAGGGTTAATTTTTTTAGAAAAAAAAAATAGGAATTTTTATTCAAATTCTTGAAAAATATAGGCAAACGTTTGCGGGAGAAGAGGACTGATGACTGTCTGTTTAGGAGAGAAAGAGAGAGATAGCAAGGTAGCAATTGTGTGAGTAGACATCCATGTTCTCTTTAACAGGATTGAGGAAATCTTTACTAGCCTATAAGAAAACAACTAAAACTTATACCTAATCCTGAGGAATGTATGGTCCAGGGAAAAAAGCATCTGCTTAGATGGGTACATATAATAAGCATAATGAAGACAGCTCCTTGTGCTCCTCGATTCTTAGGCCCCCATATATATATTTGCTTGTCTAAACAGAATTATAAATTAATAAATTTGAACACGTACGAGTATGATCAGTTTTTATATACGTAGCTACTTTTTCAGAAGAATGGAATAACATATAGTAATGGGATATTCGCTGTTATTTTATTAATTTCTAGCTAACTTTAATAATAATTTAATACCGAAATATTTGATAAAACACAGATTTTTATTTATAAAGTAATTTTTATTGTTCATTCTTTTTTCTTATACCTTGCATCTCATGATTCTATAACATTTTAAAATCTTTCAATACCTTGACTTTAAATATATTAAAAACCCTAATTTGAGAGATATTTTGCCCTTTCGAACCAAATGAGCTAGGTGTGACGTTCGGCAAACCCAAGTTGTGAATGTAGGATCATCATTTTTAAAATTTAAGAAAAAAACAATACAAGCCCAGTATGTGAAATTGGAGATAGAAGATAGGCATTAAGAAAATTAATTAGTTAATAATACGAATGATCTCCTTGGTGATGATATAAACGATGAACCAACCGTATGAATAACTTTATGGCTGGATGTGCTTGTATTCTTGTGCATAAGAAATTGTTGGATTCGGTCCATTTGACCTGGCATTCCACTGAGACAGTGATAGAGATATGAGTAGGAAGACAATAATAAAAAACAGTATATAAAATTTTCAAATGTGCTATAGAAAGAAAAGGAAATTTCTGGTTGACAATGTCAATTTTAAAGCTATACTTGACATCATATTCTAAAAGAAATAATATTTATTTTAAGTATGAAGTGAAAAGGAGTTAATTAACAAGCATAGTGGTTTTATGAGGTGGGTGCATGTGGCCTTTGAATTAAGAAGAAAAAGAGAAGACAAGTATGGATGTAGGTAAAGTTGCCATTACACATTCTTGGTGTAAATGGGATACATATCACTAAAACAGTATGGAGTGAAATAAAATATTAATTATTATTGGTCTCATCACCTTAATTAACTAATTAATTATAATATAATTAATTGAATTGATATGTATATATATATATATATATATATATATATATATAGACATTAGACTATTAGAGTGAGTCCTACACACCATCAAATCATGGGGTTGCACATATATTTTGTCTTTCATGTTGACAAGACCGATTTTCAACTAGGAATAGTTACCTTTGTATGTAGTGTAAAAACTCAATAATTGAGAATCCAATCGCGATTTTCTCCACTAATTTTATTCGAATTCACTATTATATATTATATTTTTTTTGTCAAAATTTTAAATAATTTTACAACATCGTTTTACAGCTAATAATAAATTAAACTTGAATTGTTAATTTTGATTATGTAAATAAGTATTACTTGAATAGCCAAAAAAATATATCCATGGAAGCTGGGTTTGAACTAGGGTTGAACTTTCCGAACCAGGGTCCTTTTCATAATGGGATTTCATACTATAAAGTATAAACTTTAATCACTTGCATTTATTAAAAAAATATAAAATTATAATAGATAGAAGACACAGTCCAGATTACCTGCCATCAAACATGCATGTTACTTTATTCCCACAATTATTTATTAAAATATAAAAAAATAAAAGTGTCATAATTAGATAGTTTAAAATTTGATTAAAAAAAACTCATCTTATTTATTAATTCGTCAATTATTTCTTCATTAACTCGTGTGAGACAACTTAAGATGCTATCGTCAGAGCAGCGTAATGTATGGGTCATAAAATCTTAACACATTTTTTTTTGTCCAAAGAATTATTAGATTTGTTGGATTAATTAAGTATATAGTAAGACAATAATCTGATCAAGATTGAAGATTACGACAAGATTCACCATTAATCTAAGTGAGTGACAAGCATGATTACATAGTTTTTTACTTTTGTCTAATCAAACGGAAAAGCAGGCGAAATTTAGTATATATTATCTCTTTAGTTAATTTCTTGTCTTATCTCCTTCGGTTTAATCAAGGTCCAACATTTCAAAATTATATATGTAATACATGACCTCACCTTATATATTACCGAAAACCATACATATATGAATTAATGTGGTCAATTATCTTGTCTTAATTTCTTGAATCGTGACAAACATGTGTCATTAGCAAGAATATATATATATATATATCTTAGAAACAAATTTATGCTCTTTTTTTCTTGGCTCGAGAAAGACAATCTATCTTTCATCTCATTGAAATGATTAATACCTACAAACCAGCGTACAAAATATATTATATTATATGTTCAATAAGATCATAACACACATACATAGATTTATGTTAACAGATATATAATTGAAATTGAGAGTACATTTTTTTGCCAATTCTCAATTACTATAGTATTTTGACACGTACACAATAAAGATTGGTACCGTCAGATTTATATATTGTGTTAAAGTCAATGCAACGATAATCGTCAGTCAAGAATTGTGCCTATAAATAGAGACATAGTGTCCCTTTGTGATTCATTCATATATATATATATATATATATATATATATATATAAATTATCAATTTATTCTCACCCTAATTTTATTGGAAGAGTGTATGATATGGTATAAACCTAAAGAAAATCTACACTAGTAGATCTGAGTGAGACCAAAGCAAATAGGTAGCTAGGGTTAGGAGTGGACTGAATTACCAAATTGTAAACAGGAAGAGATGGTAGTCATTTTCGATCCGTAGCTTTCACAAATTTGCTTGTTAGACTTGAAATCAGAACATAAGAGGTAAGAACCCCACTAGAAAAGCACTTGGGCCAGTAAAAGCAGTTTTCTTTGCTCTAAGGTTTTCAAATAATTGAGCTGTTAAAATTACTAAATTATTCGGAACGTCTATATATCAGAAAGTTTTTGAAAAAAACGAAAAACACCCATGTTTGTATAACAAACGACAGAAGACGACCCACATTGAAAACCTCAATTTATTATTTCGATTGTGAAAATTAACCAACTTGTTAATGGAAATAGATGTGCTGGAGATTTCTTTGGAGCTTGGTCTGTGTATTGTTTTGTAAAATTGATCAATGACACCTACGACACGTTAATTTGATTTCGAGGTCCGACATTTTCTTTTTCTTCTTTTTTGGCTTCTATTCCTAATACATATTGCGACTTTGATGTTCTTTTTTGTTGCCGACGCCTGTATTTTTGTAAATTTTGGAATTTATAATTTTCTGTGTCACAAAATGTCTTTAACATAAAAATTTAGATTTTTCTTTGGGTTCGATATTCATAGATGCCCCCTAAAATAAATACCTCCGACAGTTTTCTAAATTGACATCTACCAAAATATATACGCCCTCTTGGCTTTAAATAATTCTTATTATCAAGAGTTAATTGGTTTGAATTTTTTAAAAATATATAAACATTTGCACCTAAAGAATTTGAGGGGCTGTCTTCTTCTTCTTTTTTTTTTTACTTTTTAGATCAATAAAAAATGCTAACTATTTTATTCTATATGGATTTGGAATGAACTATTTTTTTAATTTATTTATTTTACTATGTAATTTTTTTAAGTTAATTTTCATCTCTATAGAAAGTGGGTGGTAAAAGTGGAGAAGAAAGAAAAAATAACTGGAATAAAAAGACACTTTAGGTAATGTTATTTTAGTGCATAAATATTCATTAAAAGAAAGTATTTCAATTATTTTCTCAACTCTCAAAATTTTAACCATTTGCATTGATTTTGTTGTCTAGTAGTCGACTCAATAGGCCCAATCTTCTGCCCATTGACCTGATTTTATTGTTTGTTAAATTAGATATACTTACTGGGCTTCTATTTTGTGGATATATTAATATAATATGGGCTATATAAAGCCCAAAAGGCCGAGAATAATTAGACTTGTTTGGTACATCCTTAAGCCACGTTAAATTTGAATGTGTTTATTGCAATGAAATAAAAATAACTTCAACTCTAAATTCTAAAATTTTAATTAAATCATTTATTACCAAAATAGTCTTACTTTGAGACGTCCTCGTAAAATCATACAATAAAATTATATTTGCTATCTTAAACTTTTTATTTCACCTATTAAGAATAATCATTAAGTTATGCTCATTGTTGTTATTATATTTGATTAAGACAAATCTTAACAAATAATTTGATTGTTGAGATTATATTTAAAAAATATTGACAAGAAATAACTTAAATTATTTATAAATTGGTTAGGTAAATATATGATTTTTTTATAAAAAAAAAAACTAACTTAGAAACCTAATCAATTAAATTAACGTCTTAAAATTTGTATCAAATTTGCTTTTTGCTAGAATAGAATGACTACAATCGATCAAAGTTGGGTTCAGATGAGCTTGATCACTCTAAACAAATTAATTTTTTAATTTAAAGATTTCTTTGAATAAAATAAATTGAGTTTTTAAATAATCTAATGATAAATTAAGCAACTAGAATTTCCTAAAATACAGGAATCTCGCAGGATAGCAGCACCAAATTGCCACGTCATCGTATTAATCTAATTATATTTAAATTTTATTTCCCATGTAACATCGCGCTTTTGCTTTTGCTACACGAAAGCTCTGGTTTCTCTCAGTCCTCTACAGAAATGGCTGATCATCTAGCAAAAGGAGAAGAATTCGAGAAGAAGGCAGAGAAGAAGATCAAATGCTGGGGTTTCTTCTGCTCCCAATACGACGATGCTGCTGAGTTGTACGCTAAATCAGCCAACTACTTCAAACTGGCCAAATCCTGTATGAGCTAATTTTCTTGCTTGCTTCGCTTAAATTGTATCTAAAACAACGGAATAGTAAAATTTCCTTGTGTTGAGCAGGGGATAGAGCTGGATCGGTTTTCATTAAGTTATCTGATTGTCACTTGAAGGTAACCATTTCGTTTTCGTGTGGTACTGAAAAAAATTGAAATTATTACCGTGATATTTATTTGTTAATGATGAGGAGTGAAATCACAGTCAATAATTTTTTTATTACCGTCTCATATTTTCAAAGAAATTTACCAATTTATGGGTCATTTTTCAAGTGGAATGTGACCCAGAAACTTGAGAAATTAAGTTAAAGGGAGAATTTGGAAAATTTAAAGAAAAATTTGGTGGCTGTAAAAATACAACTGATGTACAATGTATTCTAGCTTTACCAATGACGATGATATGTTACTTTGTGCAGTCGGACAATAAGCATGATGCTGCTACGGCTTATGTTGATGCTGCAAATTGCTATAAGAAGACATCAAAGAAAGGTGTGATTAATTCTATTGCGTCATGAATATGTTAGATTTACTTATATTTTGATTGAACCCTTCTAAATGGTTTCGTGATGTAGTTTAATTGTTAGCTCTAATGTCTGAAATTCTGAGACCATGCATTTGGGAATTTGAGAGAATTTACTTGTACTTTGATATTTGGGTGAAATGATTGAAAATTTGTAATGCTTGAACTCTGATCACTGTTAGAAATTGTTTTGTGCTGTGACACCACGCTTAGAAAATATTACCATAGGTTCACACTTTTAATTTTATGTAAAATTAGCTTTCAAAATGCTTCCTGATGTGTGCATTCAAGAATGTAAAATTTGTAGGATTTTGGAAGCAGTATTGCACCATGTATGATTACTTGAAAGAACCATCTTTTAGATGAGCAACATGATCATAAAACTTCCTTTCTGCATTATGCATGTCAACTCAAAACTCAACTAACATATTACTGATAAAAGTTTATATAATCTACAATTCGCCTGAGTGTGTTTGTTTCTAATCTGCATGTCCTGGGTAAATTTGTTGTTTGTACTCGCAGGGGCTATAAAATGCTTGGATCAGGCTGTGAACTTGCTGCTAGATATTGGCAGATATAGCATTGCTGCAAAACATTGCAAGGTACATTTGGTACTGATGAAAAGATTTGCTGTATCTTTTCACAATCAATAAACTTCATTATCATTTTCTCGTCATTGTTACTGGAACTTTTAGTTGAACGTTCCTCCTTTGCTGCGCTCCTGCAAGCCACCATTTTGTTAAAGCTTATTGTTGGATTGTTGAGCATCTGAGATGTGGCTTTTATGTTATTAGAATACTGAAGTTACAATTGCAGCTGAATTGGATGTATTTTTGGTGCGTCTAGGACATTGCTGAGTTATATGAGCTCGAGAAGAATACTGAGATGGCTACTCTGTATTTTGAACGGGCTGCTGAATATTTTGAAAATGTAGGCGCAACAACCTCTGCCAACCAGTGCAAGCTGAAAGTTGCACAATTTTCTGCTGAACATGAACAGTAAGAGACATGATGTTTAATGTAATTAGAATGGGGATTCTTATTCTAATCTCAAATTGGACTGAGTGTTGTTGGGAGTCTTTACTGTTTGTTTGTTGGCATTGAAATCCTTTCCGGGGCTAGCCAAGCCAGCAAATCCCACTCACAAGCTTATTGGAGTGGACTGAATTCTTTATTTCTGCAGATATCAAAAGGCAATTGAGATTTATGAAAAGATAGCGAAAGAGTCGCTCGACATCAACTTACTGAAATATGGCGTAAGAGGACACCTTCTTAATGCTGGACTTTGCCAACTTTGCAGCGGTGACATTGTTGCAATTACGAAATCATTGGAGTGCTATGAGGTCAATATATTATTAACCCTTTTTTGGGTACTTCTATACACGGAACTTCTATACAGTGTTGATTTTTCAAAACTCTTGTTTGTGCAGGACTTGGATCCAACCTTTTCTAGAACTCGGGAATACAAATTTTTAGCTGTAAGTGTGGTTTTTAGGACATTTGCTGTGGTACTGGTCCTGAATTTTTTGTTGTGGTTTCTTAAGGCTTGATGTGTTATTCTGATTACAATTCGGCAACAAACTTTCATTATCCTTGGTTGAACAAGAAGTGTTCTGGACATGTCAGGATTTGGCCTCCGCAATTGATGAGGAAGATGTTGCAAAATTCACCGATGTTGTGAAGGAGTTTAATAGCATTACTCGGCTGGTACAAATCTTTTCACTGTTAAATTTAGTTTCCCTGGTTGCTCTTCTTAAATCGGACCACCCTGAAAACTGCAGTTCATTTCATGTCAAATAATCTAACACAAGATTTCATGTTACTGAAGAAGGCAACTGCTGCTTATTGTGATTATTAACTTGCCTGAATTTGTATATAACCGATATAATGTTACTCAGGATCCCTGGAAGACCACGCTTCTGTGGCGGGTGAAGGATGCTCTGAAGGCCAAAGAACTGGAGGATGATGATTTAACCTGAAATGAATTTGCTCAACCGAAAGAAAATTATACGACTTGAATCCATTCATTTCATTTGCCTATTTTCTTTTTTCGTCGATCCATTCTTGTTGCTGTTTTTCATAGGTCAACAGTATGTTAATATGCTTCTGTAAAAGTTCATGTGGTCTGTTAATAAGATCATTTCAGAGAAATAAATTTCATAAACCTGGAAGAGATATTGTTGTAGTAGCCTGAATTAGTTTCTCATGGAAGGTTTCCAAGTATCAACTATGGTTTCTCGCTGCTGATTCTTATTCTATCTTATCTGGATAATGAATCATTGATGTTGAAATTATAATTTTTTTTTTCAGGATCTAATCAGTACAAAACAAACTTCAAACGCGTACGAGAATCTGACTGAATACACCGGCAAAAGACAGGTGAGCGGTCGTAATACCTACTTCATTATTTGGCAGGTAGAACCAGAAAACAACAAACTCAACGGCGCCAAACGTAGCCGGCAAACAGAATAATTAAAACAAAAAATACTAATTTTATTCTTAATATATTTTAATATTATTATTTACATTTATATTATTTTAAAATTATATTTTTAATCTTTACTATTATAACATAACTGTTAAATATTAATATATTTTATCATTTGACACATTTACTCTTAACTAAATTAAATTTATATTAAATTTAAAATAATAAAAAAATATAAAAAATAAATTTCTTTTTATTAACACTCTAATTACTTTTATTTTTTATTTTTTATTTTAATAAATAATTATTGAATAATTTTTTTGGATTATAAAAATTTATAAAAGAAATATGCATAATAAAATTTTATAAAACATCTTATTCATAAATGATTTTTTACAAAAAGTTTTATTATATTTTTTAGTTAATTTTATTGTAAAATTAAAAAAAAAACTAAAAGAAATAAATTTATTTAGATTTTATGATTTTTATTTTTATTTAATTTTATTGTAAAATTTTTAAAAATAAAAAGAAATAAATTTATTTATATTTCATTATTTAGATTTACAATATAAATTTAATTTTTTAGTTTTAATAATTTTTTATTTGAAATTATTTTTTATTAAATAATTTTATTTTTTATATTTATTTGAGTTTTTTAATTTAATTTAATTTTTAAAAATTAGGTGACATCATTATTATTATTATAGGGATAATAAGGTTATTTATATTTAAAAATTGAATTTTTAAGGTTAGTATTATAATTATAAGGACTAAAAGTGTATTTTTTAAAAATAAAGATTTAAATAATAATATTAAAATATATTAAGGATAAAATTAAAATTTTTTAATTAAAATATTAATATTTTACTAATAATTTTGTAGAAAGCAATAAGCACTGCCAAATATCAAAATAAATATTTATTATCAAAATACTATAATTGAAGGTAACACTAGGCTAGTGGAAATAAATTGTCTTTTATTGAGTACCTAATCACACAATCGTAATTATCATTACTAATAAAAGAAGTTTCCGATTAATCAAATATCAACCACGAATCTCAAATGGGTTACTAACATCAGGATTCCTAAATTTTCACAATTTCTCAAATACGTAAAGAGTTGTTCAATTGTGTCAAATAAGTAACTGGTAATGATTGATGACTGATGAGTGATGATCCATTGATCCCACTGAAACGACCCAATTAGACTTGTAATTATAATCCATTCACTTCATAACCAAGGATATTTCAGTCATTTTAATAGCAACTAGAGGTTATTTGACATACAAAGAAAAATTATGTCCATTTTCAAGAAAGAATAAAATTTCAGGCATGCAAATGTTATTTTTCTAATCTGAAACAATCAAGTAAATCCATCTGTAAAACGACGACGCCAACGGCCAATCACGAAGGCGCGCTTCTTCGCATGGCGTTAATTTGCCGCCTGAAATAAATTTTTAAAGCAAATTATTTAATAAAAAACGAAGTCCACTACCATGCTCGGTTACTCTCTTCACTCTTCTCTACCTCCACTGTTGTATACATATATCAATCATCACCACCGATTATTCAGTTCTTCATCGGATGAGTTCTCTCGCGTTCAGTTCAAACCTCTCCTTACTTCGCAGCGACCGAAACCACGCTGCTGCTGGACTGCTTTTCCGGTCTACGAAATTATATTGGAGCCTGAACCCGAAGTTGAAGAGTGCTGGTTACTCTTCGAAAAGGACAAGATCAGGAACTGAAGTTACACGCGCCAGTGCGGAGGTGGTGGTGGAAATGGAAGATCGAGCTATGGAGAAGGAAGAACGTGGTAGGGTTTTGAGAGTCGGTCTCGTTTGTGGAGGTCCGTCTGCTGAGCGTGGAATTTCTCTTAACTCTGCTAGATCAGTTCTTGATCATATACAGGTATATATTCATACACACACACACACATACATATACACACACAATACTATCAGATATTAATGGTTGAATAACTGGATAAATTTTTTGTTAGGGTGATGATTTGCGTGTGAGCTGCTATTATATTGACTGTGATCTCAATGCCTACGCGATTTCCTCTGCTCAGGTTTATTCACTAATTAAAAAATAATAAATAATAATAATTGAATGGTGGTTCTTGATCCTAATTGAGCTTCATACTGTAGCTTAATTTGAAAAATGTTGGTAATTATTTTGATTATATGTCTCATTTATAGGTATACTCAAATACTCCTGCAGATTTTGATTTTAAACTTGAAAGGTAAGCTATTTGGTAGTAAATTGGGTATTTACTTGTATATATTCAGAAGTGCTTGTGTGAAGGTTAGATGATTATCTGTTTATGCAGCCTTGCACAAGGTTTCGGGTCGTTGGCTGAATTTGCTGAACATCTTGCTGCAAATGTGGATATAGTATTCCCAACAATACATGGTCGTTTTGGTGAAGACGGTGGCTTTCAGGTGTAGTATGCTACAATCTTTTATAAAAAGTGTGCACAGGTATAGCTAGATATTTTGTTAAAGCTTCTGAATGTTATATAACATTTCTGCATTTGATGGTTTATTCAGGAATTGCTGGAAAAATATAATATTCCATTTGTTGGCACAGGATCAAGTGAATGTCGTCAAGCATTCGACAAGGTAGAATAAACTTTTATCTTGATTATTTTAATTGTGTTTTAGTTCTGTCACAGATTTATGAGGCATAATCTATGTTGAGGCCATAGAATTTAGCCATGGGTGCATATACATCATATAAAGTGGTTCTTATGCTTGTTGGATTTCTTAAAGAGATGTTGAGTGCCAATTCAAATGTCAGCACAATCAGTTGACTAATGGTTATTGAGTCTGAGTACATTCTGTTATATATATATATATACCATGTCATTCAAGATAGTGTTCTTTAAACTTGGAAATATTCACTTGAAGTTGGTATAAAGGATTACCTTCATTCACTTTAGTATATACATTACTTATACCAGCAAGATGATGCTGACATACTTTCCCATTCAATTACTGACAGTACAATGCCTCTTTGGAGCTCAGCAAACAAGGCTTCATAACGATACCGAGTTTCTTACTGCAGGTATCCTTCAACTAGTATTGTCAAATAATTGTCCTTTCGTCGTTTTTTTTTTTTGTCTTTATTGTGTGCAAGTATATCTATCGGTATGTATCTGTTCAGTTAGCTGATGGATGCTCATGTAATTTATGGCATTGATCAACAAAAAAATTTTGTCAACGTTGTTTATGTCACAAATTTTTTCAATGGATTCCATGTTGATTGCTACAAGTTCTTTTCCCCTTCTCTTTTATCATTATTCAAATGATAAAACATTACTGGCTGCAGAATTGTGTGTAAATAATGATTGAGAACTGACAAGGCCATCTCTTTGCTTTTTGAGAAGAAATTTTCATGCACTGTAATAATGTTGACTTTTTGATATTTGAAGATTCAATCATAACTGTGCCTGATTACTCTTTTCCTTTTCATCTTGTTCAAAATCAATATGCTTACCATTTTTCTTCTGACAATGGAAACGGCATTTAGGGAAGTGAAATGAATGAATCTGAATTATCAAACTGGTTTGTTAGAAACAAGTTGGATCCTAACTCTGGAAAAGTTGTGGTAAGGCACATTTCTGGTTAGATTGTTTTAACACATCCATAATGGAATAATTTTCCTTTCAAATCTCAAAACTCATGCATATGCTTCTTTTTCAGGTAAAACCAACAAGAGCAGGATCAAGCATTGGTGTTACAGTTGCATACGGTGTCGCAGATTCCCTTAGAAAGGCTAAGCAAATTATGTTAGAGGTATTGCAAGTTTTCCCAACACCTGTAATAATGCTGATTCCCTTAGACCTACTTAATGTAGATGGTAGTTAAATCATTTAAATTTTAGTTTAGATACCTGTGCCTTTTTATTTTATTTAGTTGGAAAATAAATATCCCAAAAGGTCTGAATAGGAACATTGTAAGATTCAGAAATTCTAAGTGAAAAGGTAGAAAATTGAATTCAACTTTTGTCAATATATGGCTCAAAAGTCACAGACTGGATTAATATTGGAGTTGAGATGCAAAAGAGTTTTCAGAGAATTTGTAAATAGTACATGCAGGTTGTATTGATATTCTCTTATGAATAATGTGTCTTTTTGTTTTCTATAGGGAATTGATGACAGAGTCCTGGTTGAAACATTTCTTGAGGGAGGAAGTGAGTTTACTGCCATTGTCCTTGATGTGGGGACCGGACTTGATTGCCATCCTGTTGTGTTACTTCCAACTGAGGTACCTTTTAATTTCAGTCCTAGTTGAATATCAATAATACACACAGTGCTTCAACTGTTAATTCAGTTGTCTCAAAAGCTGGAGCTATTTGCAAATGATTTTGATCAGATCTAGTATAGGTTTTGATAATCTAAATGAAAAGTTTAAGATTAGGGACCGTGGTTGTTGCAGTTATATATAAGCCATGAATCAGTTAAATCTGTGAGAGAAGTAATGAACTAGCATATTGTTTTTGTGAATCTCATCAATCATCTACCAGAGTTTAGATGAAAGATGGTTATTTATCTTATCTTAGTGAATGATTAGGTATTCATATAATTGCATCAATGGCTAGGTGGAGCTTCAATTTCATGGCAGTTCTGATGTAAGGGAAAAGGATGCAATTTTTAATTACCGGAGGAAATATCTTCCAACACAACAGGTACACAAGCACTCGATCCAAGCATTTTCTAGAAGGTTTATGGCAGTCATTTTTTGTTTTCTTTTTATGACAAAATCTCTCATTTTATTAAAGCACCCTGCTTTCTGATTCTGAGAAGTTTATCTATATTGCATAGGTTGTTTATCATACTCCGCCTCGTTTTCCTATTGATGTAATTAACAACATTCGACAAGGTGCATCCCTGTTATTCCAACAGCTTGGCCTACGTGATTTTGCTCGGATTGATGGCTGGTTTTTGCCATCTTCAACATCTGTATTTTCATCTTCAGAAAACAAATATGGAAGGACTGAATCAGGGACAGTTATGTTTACTGACATCAACCTGGTGAGATAAATCTCTGATGTCCGCACTCCCCTGATTGATGACATCGTTCTCCTGAGATTTCTCAAGCTAATGTTAAATGTATTATCAGATTAGTGGGATGGAACAGACCAGCTTCTTATTTCAGCAAGCATCAAAGGTAATTTTAAAGCTCAAATATCTGTACGCTTTTCAAGCTTGTAGCAGAATTCGTTACTATAGCTTGCAATTGATACGGGGGAGAATATATCATATGTTCTGCAATACGGGCAGAATATCAGTCTAGATGTTTGCATAGTGTAGATAGTATACACATCTGAACTATGGCCAGTGCAGTACAGATGATTCTTTAGCAACTTCCCTGTGCCAGTGTTGAGCTGCTGGTTTCATGAATGAAGTGGTATAAGAGGTGATCTTGGAAACTAAGCCAAAATGATTTTATAAATCCAATTTTCGTGGTGTTCTTCAAACCACAAAGATCTAATATTTGAAGGGTGGAACTTTCGGAGATAAAACAATTTTAGTCCTTTATGTGCATTTCATCGGTTTTAAAATTTTTGCAGATCATGTTGTGTAAAGTTGGGTTGAGAAAGGATAATCTTTGAGATTAGTTAATAGATATTACACATGCTTTTCCTAAGCAAACTATTGTGCACACAAATTATATTCATGTTGAATATGTTGCATCCTCCTCTCAGTTTTTTATTATTATTCATTGTTTTACAGCCACCTCTTTCTTCAGAAACATTTCTTCTCATTTTCAGGTGGGATTTTCTCATTCAAACATTCTTCGAACCATTGTTCATCGTGCTTGCTTGAGATTTCCCAATCTTGCATCATATAGTAGTGCATCAGGTCACTTACCTGGAAAATCAAATGCTTCAAGGCTTGCTGAAGCGCTCAACAAACCCGAAGGAATTCATAAAGTTTTTGTCATATTTGGAGGAGACACTTCAGAGAGGCAAGTTTCCCTAATGAGCGGAACAAATGTATGGCTAAATCTGCTAGCATTCAGTGATGTAAGTTTGGATAATCTTAACTATATACTTTTCTTATTTGTGTAATGTTTTTTGGATTCTCAATGTGGATGAGAAATATGACAATCAATTAACAAGCCAATCTTTGCTGTTGGATGACATTTGCAGGAGGTTGCCTATCTTTACCTTTTCCCATTACAGATTGGCATTCTTGAATTTTATGGAAGTTTTAATTCTAATCAAATGTACTATAGGCATGATTGTCTCTAATTTTGGTGTCTACAGATTGAAGTGAGTCCTTGTTTGCTTGCCCCTTCAATTGACTATTCGTCCAGTACAGATTCCAATAACGAAGATTCTGATGTAAGCTCCAGAGCAGTTTGGTCTCTACCGTAAGTATAAATTTATATTTCCGGCCTTCTTTTTTCTGTGGTTGATTGTATGTTATGTTGTTACAGTCATATACATGCTTTTTCATTAGCGAGGTTTACATACTTCCTTTCTAGTTCTCATTCATAAATAGTTGATTGTACACCTTTTATAAACTGTTGGATTTCTCTCTTTCTTAGACTTATATATTTTGTGAATCCAACACAAGGCTTTTTCTTTCTCTGAAAAATTGCAGTTACTCTCTTGTGCTGAGACACACAACAGAGGAAGTTCTTGCTGCATGCGTGGAGGCAATTGAACCAGATCGGGCTGCATTCACATCTCACTTAAGGAAACATGTAATGAATGATCTCATTGAAGGTTTGAAGAAACACAATTGGTTTACTGGGTTTAATATAGCTGATGAACTGCCCGTGAGATATTCACTGAAGGAGTGGATCAAGCTTGCCAAAGAATTTCAGGCAACAGTTTTTATTGCAGGTTCTGCCTCCCGGCTCTGTTTTTCTTCTTTTTTTTTTCCTTTTTTTTTTTCCTGATGGTCAGGCTACACAAGTGGTTAGGCCTCCCACTCCCTTAGCCTCCAAGCAGGATTAGATCCCAAAGTTTCATGGACATTTAACTAACTAGAATAACCGGCACTTACAGCCATGTATTTGTTAAAAGTGAATGTAGCTAGTCTATGTTGTATTCTAAAAAAGATTTATCTAGCAGAATATGTTAAGCCTATAGCACCTGCTGATTGAGCAATCAAAACTTTCCCTTTTTTGTTTGATTGGAACGAGGTTTATCTAATGTTGTCTACAGTTCATGGAGGCATTGGTGAAGATGGTACACTTCAGTCTTTGCTGGAGGCTGAAGGAGTTCCTTATACAGGTTTATTCTCAGCGATACTGGGTACAATAATTAGGTCTCCTTGTAAAATTACTCATTCTCTTTCTTTCTTTCTTTCTTCTTCTCCTTTGAAATGAAGGTCCTGGGGTGATGGCTTCTAAAACTTGTATGGACAAAGTTGCAACATCTCTGGCACTTAATCATGTATGTTAACATACATTGCTCTCCATGTAAAAATTGACCTTAACTATAAATTGGCAGCTTAAATTATTTAATGAGTGACCATTTATCCTATAAGCTTAAGTTTATAGGAAAGATCACAATAATTAAGCTCTGACAATTTTCTCTGTAAAACATTGTGATCTCTGGATATTAATAGCTCGCAGACCTGGGAGTTCTTACCATAAATAAAGATGTGTGGAGGAAAGAGGATCTTCTCAATATGCCCGTACTTGACATTTGGAATGAGTTGACCTCTAAGCTTCAGTGCAAAACATTATGTGTTAAACCAGCGAGGGATGGATGCTCGACTGGTGTTGCAAGACTGTGGTAGATTATTGCTTTGTACTGATCTCTCTGTGTTATAGAATTATTGGAATGTGAAATTGTGAATATTCCAGGTTTTCACATAATTTACATCTATGGTGATGCTCTTTCTTTATTCAGTCTCTTTTCACATTGTGCTTATCCATTTTTTCATGCAGCTGTCCAGAGGACCTTGCAGTGTATGTCAAAGCATTGGAGGAATGTCTTGTGCAGATACCTCCTGATAGTTTTTCAAGGGTATAAAATCCTGGACATATTTCTTTCATGGTATCTCATTCTAGAATCGTCTATATAGATATCTTTTATAATAGTCTTTTAGCCTAGGTAAAAGAGGTGACGTAATTTTTACTTTGGGTGTGCTTTATGCTTTATAACCCATGTTATCAAATCAAAACTTTCAAATGCCAATTTCAAAAGTGATAAAAGAAACATAGCATTTTTTTTTTAATTCACCTACATCTACTAATATTACATTAGAAGTCTGCTGGGAGTCTAGATACATGCTGTTGTAGCTCACTCCACAGGTCTATGCTCACACGGTGCGAGAATAACCCCACATGCAGTGGGGAACATCACGCACTTTGGTGGGAGAGCTCGAACACATGCCCTCCAGGGCATGTGCCCTTGACCACCCAGGCTAGGCCTGGGTGGCAAGAAACATAGCATTTAATTAGGAAATTGGTGTGAATTCTGTCATGTGAAATAGAAATGTCTAAGATCCATGAGCACATTTAAAAACATCATCATTGTAATTGGCCCATGCATCTAATGAGTCTCTTTTGGAAAGTCTATTCAATTGATCAGTACATTTGGTTGTTCTTGACTTTTGTGTTAGAATAACACATTTTGTCTTCCTTTTTGAATACTATCCAGGCCCATGGAATGATCGAGATGCCAAACCCTCCTCCAGAGCTCTTGATCTTTGAACCTTTTATTGAAACTGATGAGATTTTATTTTCATCCAAATCCACAAACAAAAATGCAGATCGCCTCATGTGGAAAGGAAATAGTCGATGGGTGGAAGTTACAGTTGGTGTTATAGGAAAACGTGGATCAATGCATTCACTGATGCCTAGTGTTACTGTCAAAGAAACTGGTGACATCTTATCACTTGAGGAGAAATTTCAAGGTGCATTGTCAGTACTTTGACAATGATTCTGATGGAATTTCTTTGGAAATTTTTTATCCTCGATCTACAGGATAATCTAAACAAATTAGTGGCAGGATTGAAGCAGTAACTCAATGATTGAACAAATTATTAAAGCTTAGATTGAAGCATTAATTCAATGATTCAACAAGCTATTAAAGCTTATATTGAAGCATTAATTCAATGACTGAACAAACTATTAAAGCTTAGAATCATGTGATATACGGATAAAACAAACCCAAAATGCTGAGGATGTTGCTACCAGATGTCTTCTTCAGGGCCTGTAATATAATCTCGTCTGACTCCTAAGTTTGACTCAATTTTTGTTTCTTATATCATGTTTTTAGCTTGTCTGTTTAAAAGTAGAATGGAAAATGAGGGGACTGTATATTTGTCTAAAATATCATTTCTGATGTGGTATTGCTTGACAGGTGGAACTGGCATCAATCTCACTCCACCTCCAGCATCAATTATGAGGTTAGTTTAAAACCCTCACTTTCTGAAAATTGAAGTTAAATACGGTTAACTGCTTCTTCATGTATGCAATATTTCTGTTCTGTGAGACACTGTTTTTCCACATTCCTCTGTTTTGATGACTGGTGTCCGTTGGAAAGTTATGCAACTATAATTCCCTTCTAGACTATAAAGGTGGATAGTGATGTGCATGCTGGGAATGGCATAATCTTGTAGTACCATTATCAAAATAAATTATACTGTTGCTTGTTGCTTCTTGAAAATTTTCTTTTATCTTGTATTAAATTATATCTTCTTCCTTTTCCTTTTTGAACCAGTATTGAGGCCTTGGAAAGATGCAAACAACATATAGAACTAATTGCAAACACTCTGCAACTAGAAGGATTTTCACGAATTGATGCATTTGTTAATGTGGATACTGGAGAGGTATGTGGATTTTATGATTCACAGGATATTTTTCCATTTGCCTTTTGCTGAATAAAATAAAGCACCAAGATTTATAAAGTTGCTGTTTTATTTTCTTTTTGGAGTTTTTAAATGTAATTTAGCGATTGCTCAACCTCCACAACAGGCCGCAAGCTGATTCTTTTTTATTTCACACTGTGTAGACTCAAGGACATTAGTCTCCAAGATTTCCTCTCTGCACCAGCTTGATTTGATAGAATATTATTTTAAGCGAGCCCTATATGCCAATTATGTGCTTTATCATGATTAATGATTTAGATTCAGGCATCTATGCACTTATTTCTATAATTAACAGAATCTTTTACTCTGATCAATTTCACTGCTTTCAGGTATTGATTATCGAGGTGAACACTGTGCCTGGAATGACTCCATCCACTGTCCTGATACATCAGGTAATAACCAGATTACAAATTCACTGAATCTGTTAAATTTAATTTTTATCACCGCCTGGAGAAAATAAGAATGAGAAGCAAGTGTAGATATGAGATCAATTATCGAAAAAGAAAATGAAATCATTTTTGCTTCCTATGTAAAAACAGTGGCTAGTTCATATTTTTAGGAGATATAATCCACAAAAATGCCACTTAAATGCAAGTCCTAACATATTTTAATTATGTTTCGTAATATCCCAGGCATTAGCAGAGCAACCACCCATGTATCCCCATCAGTTCTTCCGTAAGCTCCTTGATTTGGGATCGGAGAGGTTCATATGAAATTTTTATAGGAGGAAATTTGCATGAAGTATCCAGGGTCAAGTAAGCTTAATAGTTAATAAAATGATTTTGTAGAAGTATAATTTTCTTTAAATCCAAGTGAAGTCGTTAGTGTTACCCATGAATAACTGCGTAGCTGTGTTTGGACAAAATTTGAGTTAAATTTGATGGTGTTTTTCTTCTTTCATTTATGGCAGATATCTATGTACAAGGTACATTCATTGGTTGAAAGTGGATGCGTTGAGAAATAAGAGGGCTGCGTTTAGATTCACTCATAAGATTATTCTCATAATGTCATACAATACAAAACAATACATAACCCAATATAATGTAGTGTATGAGACCGCCTAAAACGCCTTAAAAGGCCCGGACGCAATACTTAACTTTTTTTTTTTTTTTTAATGATAAAAATCAGCTTTTTGGGACATGGTTCAAGTAATGGTGAAACCCAGTCATGAAAGACACAACAGGACATAGAAAATCAAAGTTAGGTGACATCAAAATTTAGAAGAAAAAAAAAAGGGAAAAGAAAAAGGCAGTTTTAAAAATACGAAACACGAAAGGAAGCTACTCTCCTCAATATTAACAATTACTAATCAATTCTTAGTTGGTGAAATCCTTATGTTTCACGAATGGGCAAAAAGAAAAAGAGACGGGGTCAAGTTTCGTCGATAATCAATCTTACGTAGGATGCATTCTAAAGTTGAATTTTTTTAAAAAAAGAAAATTCCAAAGTTTCAACATTTCTACAATTTCAACCAATGGGTTTTATAAGTTCTTACCCATTTTCTTTATTTTGTAATTTGATTTCTATGCTTATCGTCAATGAAAGCTTCATTGACGCAAGAAAGTTCTTCTGTATCATTCTGGGTTATATCATAAAAGTCATCACAATTTATTTTCTAGATGTTATCTTTACAGCATCCTTCTTTCGTCCAATTGTGTATATTGCTGCTTTTATCACGTCATTTTTCAGATATGCACTTCCAATAAAAACTTTGCACATTAAGAAAATGAAAAGAATAAATGAAAAAGGTGACTATCAAATTGCTCTTTATAATTTTAATTTACAAAAGCCTTAAATAAGTTTACATATTTATTATATGGAAAATCCATTATTTTAAACTACATTTAAAAACATAATTAAAAGGTTTATCGAACTGTTTGTTACAATAGCAAATCATAATTGTTTATGGTAAAAATATGTAAATTTGTTCATTTTTATCAATAGAGTCGTGTGACATGGAATGGTTATGGAACTGGATGGAGTCTGGAAGGGACAAATTTAAGAAAAATGGTAATTACATAGACCAAATATGTTATTTTTCTAAACTATAAGGACCAATTTGATGATTTTCCCCAAAACGAATAAAAAGTCTTCGGTGGTGAGTGCAGGGCTGCGCCTGCTGGACCAAGAATTTTTCCTTTTCATTTTTTATTTTATTTTATTGGATCGTGGACCAAAAAATATTCTCGAAAGCCCGAAGCCGAGTAAGGAAAGAGAGAACAAGACGAAAAATAAACAAACTAAAAATGCTGTTTTCAAAATTTGAAACCCGCGTAGGAAAAAAAGGAAAGTGGCACTATCTTTTAAATTAAACTAGCAGTTTACTATTTAATTTTCAGATTTTTGTAACTCAGGTTCATTAATATGTTGTGAACAACAGCCAGGTGTGATAAAATTCTCTGTTCCCAGAAATCATGAGCGGAAATAAACAACTGGAAGAGACAAGAAGTTCCAGTTTCTTTGATAACCAAACAAGGTAGGTGGGGTTTTAAAGTTTTCATTTTTGTTTCTTCTTTTTTAATGAATATGACATTGTTTTCTCAGATAGCGCTTAAACTTCAATGCTTTTTTGGGTCTCGTGCTCTGGGTTATCTGTGCTTACATGTATGCGTTTTAATATTATCGTTTATCTTCTATGCTGCTTGTCTCATTTTCATCGTAAAATTGTAGATTTTTTTTTTATACCGCGTCATGTTCTGTTTTTAAGATAATTAGTTTAGAAAATTTTTTATTTTTATTAATTTAATTTGTTATTTAAATAAAAGTTATTTTTTTATTTAAATTAAAGGTTAGAATGACATATAATCGTGTTTGTTAAAATGTATATCTAACTTACAAGTAATTTTATCTCGTCCACTATCTCGCCTGTGTCAGAAAAGTTTTTTTTTCTTTTTCTCTGTGGTGGCTTTGGAGAAATTTGACTGAAACCAAGTTTAATTGTGTTTTAATGCATGGAGTTTCTTGGCTTTATCAACAAACTAGGAGTAATTAATGAAGTTGATATCTTTTCTCTCCACATGGGTTTTTATTTTGTTGAACTAAAATTTCATACGAGGTTGACATTCTTTCCTACTATTTTTCATCCCTTCCTGGAGTTAATTAGAATGAAAATGTTCTTGATTTGAAGCGGTTTTGTTTTTTGATGCAAAAGACTTGTGCTTTGCACCAAGATACCGTTTAATTTCGTCTGCTTGTTGGTGCTTTTGAAATAGTTTTCAGAGGCTGGCAATGATCAATTTACTAGAATTTTAATTTTTATCTCGTGAACATGTAGAATATTGTGAAGGACAATTTTAGCATTCCGGATTTCCAGTGGCAGCATCAGTTTAGCAGTGGCATAAATTTGGCCTCTTTGAAGCCAAACGATCTGAAGATAATCTGAAATACCGAGACAAAATGGTTTCGAATAGTGACAAAGGAAGACTAGCAGAAGTACAAGAAAATGTGTCTCCGGCTGATCATAAGGCCAATGGAGAAACTGCAAATGCCCTTCAGATTTCATTGTCCCAAAAGGGTTTATTGAGTGATGAAAACCCTAGAGTAGGGAATCGGGGCAAGTTATCGATTCTTACCAGTAGATTAAACTATGTGAAATTTGGTTCCAGTGGAAATTTACCCTCTCCATCAGCTAAACTTCAGCGAATTGCAGAGGAAAGAGATAAAATCTCACGTTCTATACCCTCATATAGTAGCCGAAGTCTCCGAGAACGTTTCAGTGGGTTTCTTGCTCAGAAAGTTTCTTGGCCATCTCTGTGGAATATCTGCAAAGAATGGATCAAGAATCCTCTCAATATGGTTCTTCTTTTGTGGATAATTTGTGTTGCTATCTCAGGAGCAATCCTTTTTCTTGTCATGACAGGAATGCTTGATCATGCTCTACCAAAGAAGTCCCAGAGAAATGCCTGGTTTGAGGTCAATAATCAAATCCTCAATGCTCTGTTTACTCTTATGTGTCTATACCAACACCCAAAGCGGTTTCACCACCTTGTCCTTCTGTGTAGGTGGAAGCCAAAGGATATTTCTACACTTAGAAAAATATATTGTAAGAATGGTACTTACAAGCCTCATGAATGGGCTCATATGATGGTGGTGGTTGTGTTGCTCCATGTAAACTGCTTTGCTCAGTATGCTTTATGTGGCCTTAACTTGGGATATAAGAGATCAGAAAGACCTGCTATAGGCGTTGGTATCTGCCTCTCTGTTGCAATTGCTGCCCCGGCAATTGCTGGTCTGTACTCCATTCTTAGCCCCCTCGGGAAGGATTATGATTCTGAAGTTGACTTGGAATCCCAGGATCAAATTCTCATGAATGGGACTAGTCATCCCAGCAACCATAGGTTGTCATTGGAGAAAAGATTCTCATTTGCATCAAGAAACCAACTCAAAAGTGTTGAGTGTGCGCCTGTATGGAGAGGGGGATTATTTGACATTTGGGAAAATATTAGTGTAGCATATCTTTCTCTTTTCTTCAGTTTTTGTGTTTTTGGGTGGAACATGGAAAGACTTGGTTTTGGGAACATGTACGTTCATATTGCAACTTTTCTCCTCTTTTGCACAGCCCCATATTGGATTTTTAACTTGGCTGCTGTCAATATTGATAATGAGACAGTTAGGGAGGTTCTGGGATTAACTGGTGTTGTGCTTTGTGTTTTTGGATTACTCTATGGTGGGTTCTGGAGAATCCAAATGAGAAAGAGGTTCAATTTGCCTGCAAACAACTCATGTTGTGGAAAACCGGACATTGCAGACTGTGCTCAATGGCTATTCTGTTGTTGGTGCTCTCTTGCTCAGGAAGTTAGAACAGCTGATTATTATGACATTGTAGAACATAAGTTTTGCACGAAGCAAACTGATGAAAATAGCCAACCCACATTGTCGCCATTGGACCGTGAAGATGGATTGACTGAATTCAGATCCAGCCCTGCTTCTCTCTTTGGAAACAATCCTGGGATGCCCAGGCTTGGAATTGGAAATTCTTCGAGTCCAAGCAGATTTTCAAAAGATCCAGACAGGCAGCTTCCTGAAGTGAAGGAAGCAAATTCTTTGAAAGATGCTGACAATTTTATGAAGCCACCAGTTCGATCATCAATTCAGAGATAAAAGAGTATTAATCAAAGACAGTAAACTTTGTAGCTTTTTTGGCTCGAGGAAATCTATAAAATACTGTCTATAGTTTCTAGCCATTATTTTTCATGCATAGTTATGCTTCCTGGGCTTGCTACCTCATAGTAGGCATAACTTAATAAGCCTTTGTACTTTTAAATTCGAGTCTAAAACTTGAAATTTTCTTCTGTGTTTCTATTTTCGGTGAACCTCATTCAACATATACGAATATTACAATTCTGATATAGTTCAAGTGAGACCACTGAAGATTCATAGAACTACAAGTTTGCAACAATGGTATTAGTTGAAAATGTATTGGAAATACATAGGATCTCCATTTTAGATAATTTTGTAATACAATAATTGTTCCGAACATTCTTTCTCCTCTGTTTAAGCTGTACTGAGTGCTGTCAACCAGTCAATACTTGCATTGAAACAACTATTTCTCATATTTGTATCTTTCAATGGAAAACTTTTAACATCATATTCAAAAAACATCAATTCTGCAAATTAAGATTGTTACAACTTAATGAATCCGGCAGTAAAATCATTAAACGTATTATTCAACTGGAATATATTCCTGTTTTACAACTCTCAAATTTCTTTTCCAGGGTGTTCCTCAAATATAATATAACCATCAATTCTTGCCTACTAGGCTACTAATATATATATATATATATATATATACTCTTTCAAAACTATGAAATTATCAGTTCTCAAATAAAAATGATCTGTGGAATAGATTATAAATATTAAGTCGATTTTAAAATTAAGTAGCCAATTCCCAACATTAATTTGATAATTTCCATTCCTTCCTAGCCGACTTTTTCTTTACTAAGTACATACCAATTCCCCCCAAGAATTCTTCGAATTTTCCGTCAAAAGAAAGAACTGGTCGTCAACATTCACCCACCATTTGTTAACAAGTAATCTTCAACACTCCACACGATCACATAATGATTTACAGTTTGAGAAAAGGTAGTTCCATTTTCATGCAATTTTACACTTACTAAATAGTAAGCAAAAGACTAGGCAACGACCGCCGAGCAAGATCCCGGGGTTGGCTCTGCCACAAAGTATTCCTCTCCTGCCTGATTTCCCACCTCGGAGGCCTTAAATCTCTGACCGTCAGCCACGTATTAAAGTATTCCCTGAACTGCGTTATCAGACCATCTTTCACTGTCCATACGTGAACCCAGTAAGCCTGTGCTCCCTCCCATCCCTCTGCAATCACACACTCTCCCACCACGTCTATGCTTCTGGGCTCGAACCTGAACGTTGCCTGACTCGACTCGCCTGTTAGCAACCGCATCATGTGCTGGCATTTTGGCGGACCGTGAAACCACCATTCCAAGTCACTTGCCAGGAACTTCGCCACTGTCTCCATTTCATCATTGGCCAATGCTTTGTACAATGCTTTCACAATCTCCAGGTTTTGAATTTCCGAGTTGGGATCAGATTCTGACGCCGGAGTTTCAAAGTTTTTTGCTGCCATTTTTTGTCGGAAGAACTGAAGAAACTGAAGCTAATAAATTTTGGAGTTAGGCTTCACTGTATTAATATTCTTCGGTGGAATAGGCCTTTTATTGCAGAAATTGGAGAGGCAGATGGAAAAATATAGATAAATTTAATGCTAAATAATTGTTAAGTAAACCTCAACATTTAAAAATAAATAAATTAAAAATAAAAATAATTTCCAATTGGCGCTTTTCTGGGGACAAACGAGGGAGGAGTCTGTAGTTAGCACCTGTGCCAGATAGCTACAAAGTTTACAACATTAATTTCTGTAATATAATTAATTTAGACTCTTAACTTTTGTCATGTGTCGCTTGTTTTTATTAATACCTTACTGTCATTTCTTAGCCTGGAATATCTCTTATTCCTTTTTGTTCTTTTAGGTATGCATCTCTTTCTATAGATATTGACACATTTGGAATGTACATGCAGCCTTCATGAAATCCGTCGAGGCTATGTATTTTTAAACCTAACTTGCTTAATTTTTAAAGACACAATAACTAAAGAATTTATTAAACGCTTACTTTTAGTTAATGATTTCATTATAATTATAGATCAACAGTTATGGTACGTACATAGCTCGATTTCAAATTTATCAAAAGACTGTAAAGAAAGACTATTTGAAGTGACTGATTTGTTTAATCTCGTTGACATGTATACAAACATGGGATCCTAAAACGGATCGATCAAAAGATTAACCATTTTTTTATCCTCCCTTTTATGGAATGATCCGCTGCAAATTGACAATACGATAGTAACCCAAAATTTTTCAGTGTCATTTTTCGTTAATATTGCCAAACATGTGGGAAAATTAAGACAGAAAATGATGTGATCGATCGGGCTTGCAACTTTGTAACAAGAAAGTATTAATTCGTTGTTTAACTTTTAACCGAGCATGAAAATGCTTGCTTTGGTATAAAAAGATTACAGACATATATACAAGACAATGACAAAATAAATAACTTATATATAATTATATTTAAATGAAATAAAGAAAGAAACGAATTGCAATAATTCTCATTGTGTTCTCATGCCTTGCAATAATTAATTCTCGAGAAAATAATCTCTTAATTTTGAGCAACAGTTTTCTCGGTAGACAAGAAGGACTCTGCAGTATGCATGCAATAGTAGCTAAGGCATAAGTGAAGAGAGAAGGGATGATATTTGAGGCATTAATTTGAGAGAATTGGTGGATGACAGTGTGGCTCAGAGCTGGATGCCAGCAAGTTAAGCAATTGACTCTTTTGACTCTTCTCCTCTCTCAAATTTTGATTGAGACCAACCAAAGCTAGCCGCCCTGTCTCTTTCAGGCGCACGTGCATTTGCTATATTATATGTAAAAGTAAAACCCTATCCTAGAACACCCTCCAATAATGCTGAGGATGTGTGCATATGTATGGACGATATATGATACTCCAATCTCTAAGGAATTGAAACCCTAGCTCTAGAGAAATTAATTGTATTGATCCACTACTCCTGGTGAAATGTTGGGCCAGAGATATTTTAATTACTGAGCAAACGTGCAGCTCTAGATTGAAGGAGAGTTATCGACATGAAAGGTTCTACAACATCAGCAATGGCCCATTTCATTAATTTCTTCGACTTGCCCATGATCAAAGTGGAGCCCTTCTCTCATAATGCAAATCTCTATTGAGTTCTAACCTAACCAGTTGGCTATGATTATATATATATGCTAGCTATACGTAACCATGCATTTAAAAGATACCAGTTGGATCCAACCAAGACTCCCTCGTGTACATGAATGAATTTTTGGACATACATTCTCCATCTCACCAAATCCTAGCGACAACAATCAATCATCAACTGGCTATTATTATTATTATTATTATTATTATTGTGTCATCTACCCATCCTTGTTGGATTTTCGATTCTGGCTGTCTGATCCATGTATGGAAATTTTCTTCAATCAGATTTGATTAATGGTTCCCTACAGCCTTTTGCTTCTCTCATTGCTCATCCGCTGAATCCATAGAAGTAGGAGAAAGATCATTTTCAAGCCAACATAACTTCAAGTTTATCTGAAATTATTGTGTTTCAAAACTATGCTTTCAAGTAAAACAGTTAAAAGAGATCTTATTTTTTAAGCCTTTAATTTTCAAACTCAAACTTTTAGGTTCGGTAACAATCCAACAGCAAAATTGTTAATCACACCACTACAACTTAAGGCTCGTTAGGTACGTAAATAGATATATAGAGAAAGATATGGTTTGAATTTGACCACTTCAGCTTCTGGAATTGGGTCGATGAACAATCATTGTCTTTGTCATGGAACATATTATTGGAATTGCAGATTGCATTATATTATGCATTTGCTACTGGACCTACAATTCTGAATGCTGCTAAAAGTTTGTGGTTTTTCTAAGAGTGGGCTAAAATATTATGTGAGGGCTGGGAGAATGAGACCCCATCAGATTGCCAGTGGTGGGCTCATTTGATAAAATACAAAACTGATCGAAATAATGATTGCAAATTAAGGGTATCACAGATTGTGAAGTTAGGTCACAAGTTTCAATCAATTTTGATTGATTTGCAAAGTGTCTGATCAAATTTATTTCATTGATCGATTAATTGTGTGGTGATGATCGTCACGTGCAAACCATCTCTTCAACCCTACATTCTCAAACTTATTCATTGTTGTCATGTGGGTTGGTGACACAAAATAATTATGAGCATTAGGGTGTGTTTTTTATTATTATTGTGTAATGTGATAGACTACGAATTTGATTTGATTTCTTCAAGATTGGAGTGGGAAATCAATTTTTTTTTCTAAATATTTTAAGTAATAAAAAATTATTATAAAAATATTTGACTGGCAGCAGTCACAAATATTTTAAAGGAGACCTCTCTCAATTTGTCTTTTAGTTTTTTTTTTTTTTTAATACTGAGAATTATGAATTTTGAAGTCATTGGTCGGTACCCATTGGTTAAATAAGGGTCTAGGTGAAAAGAATTCTGACTTATTTTCTTGCATGTCAGTCACATGTCAATAGGAATAACTGACCACTTTGGAACAAATGAAAACTTTATGCCCTTACTTGATAACTTATAAACGTTTAGGTACCTGAATGTTATTGCTCAAACACCTGAAAAATGGGCCAGCTTTAAAGGTCGAAATTGCAATTCGGGCTAAGGTTTAGGGTTTAGACACTTATCTGGGCTACAGCCTACAAGTTTTGGGTGAAAAGAAATGCTATGTGTGTGCCCATTTAATCTCATTGTATTTTTTCCTAACATATGATATGATTTACTCTTATTGAAAATAGTTTTAGCATCCACTCATACGATATCTATTAAAAATAAAAGGTAGTAACATGATAATATCTATATGTATATATAAATATACAAGTAACATATTATTATCTGATTGTTAATAAAAAATAAATAAATTAAAAAACTCAATCAATAAGAAGAAGAATAGAAATGTAGACAGAAGCATGATCAATTGACAGATGGCAAAACAACGTTGGATATAGAATTTGTAAGGATATGCTTGAGACAAGAGTCGACATGCACATTCTGTTGTAGCATCATATTGGATTGACACATGTCCATGCCTTCGTCTCCATGCATAATAATGTTATCCATTTCTTACACACTCTCTTGTCTTTTCTCTTTTTTTTTTTTTAATTTAAATATCAAGTAAAATTAATTAAATTAAATCTCTCACCGGGTTGGTTCTCATACATAACACACACAACTGATGGAAACTTACCTAAAAATGGAACCAAAGCACAAACAAAATTGATAATAACATGTAAAATTCAAAAATTGGAGATAACGAAGTAATTAAGAAATCAAGTATAAAAAGCCAACAGGATTCGAACATTAACAGTAATTCTCTCATGTGTTTGTTTGATCATCAGAAGAAGTTGGAATCATTAACCATTCTTCAGGATACGAGTTGTGTTCTTCCCCAGGTTTTGAACTATCCTGATACCCAAACACCTTGCAGGAATTCCCCATCACGAATTTCTCCAGATGTTGTTGGTATTTTGAATTTTCTACATCGTTATTCTTACCATCCAATGTCTTTAGAAACCCTAGCCACCACGAATAAGCACCAGCTTGGCTTTCTCCCCACTCGAATTCCAAGCTTTCCATTGCTGCGGCTTGTGGCGCTGCTGCTGTTGCTGGTAATATTGCAGGTGCAGTTGTAGACCAAATTGGTTCAGGAACAGGCATTGATTCTGTCAATGAATAATAGCAACATTGTGATGAGTTACCAAACACCGAAACTGCTGCCGATGTTGTCGTTGTTGTTGCTGACGCTGATGATAGAGACGATCTATGGAGCTGCAAGGCTTGAACAATTTCTCTTCTAGCTTCGGCCATATTGATCTGCAGAACTCTTCTACTCTGAGACCTTCTTCTCATCGGCTTTGGATTCGATGATTTCTTATTAATAATATTATTATTTTTCTTCTGCGAACCCATATTTTACATGGATTGGATTGAAGAAATCTGAATATTACTACTAGTACAGGTAGCCATACCGTATCAGGCATCAGCTAAAATTGAGAGAGAGTTAAGTAAAGGGAAAGAGATCATGAGTCAGAGAAAAGAATTAACATGTAAGCTGACACGTGGTGGTATCGATGGACACATCAAATATTAATTAATAATACCGTAGAGTAAATTAATTAATTAATTAATTAATTCGTACATAAATAATGTCATTGTCTATATAAATTCCACGGCCACCGCTCTCTGCAAAATTGCTGCGTAAGCTTTCGGCTTTAAGGCTGATGATGCTAACACTACTGCCACTCCATCTGCAACTGCAACTGCAACAAGCAAATGACAAAGAGATGAGATTTCTACTTTCTTGGTTTTTATTTTTATGAAGTACAGCGGCCGGGATTGTGTTTGTAAATTGTAATCGTGTATATATATATATACATGTATCTCGAAGATTGGGAATGCTTAGCATTTAAGTCTTAAACTTAAATTCGTGTGGGAAAAGAAAATAAAAAATAAAAAGATTTTGGGAGAAAGAAAATAATTAAAAATAGTATTTGTAAATGGGAAATAACAAACGATGAAAAGTTAAGAGAAAATGTTTTTAAATTGACAAAACTTTCCATTCACCGTTGGGATGTTATGTGTGGGATTTAATATAATTATGGTGAATTTAAAATTTCATAAATGGTTCCATGCATATATTTTTGTTTTGAAATATTTCATATTATAAATCTTTTAATTATTTAATTAAAAAAATATATTTGATATTATTCTTACCTAGTATAATTGTAGGAGTCCAATACGCTCCCTTTTGAGAGAATACATTCTAACCATCAGGATTAAGTCATGATGATTAGTTATATGTATATTTTAAAGTTTTTAAAAATTTAAAAGAAAATGTTAATTCATAATTTTAGAAAATTAACTAATTGTATAATTAACTTTACCAATTAAGAGTGGGATTAAGGTATATGAACTTTTGGTGAATAATAATTAATATTAGTTAACCTTACAAAAAATGGAAAAAGAAAAAACAGAACTTGACAATATGAATTGATCAGCTAGGTAATTTAACTAGCTTGTGGAGTAGAGTAGGCAGTCTGAGTTCTTGCAGGAACTCCATTTGATGTCTGGAATTAATAGAAGCTGCTTTCATTTGGGTCATAGGACCAAAGTAAAAAATGAGTAAATTGTTTGATCTTTTATAACTGACTGGCACTACATCCTGGGTTCCAGTTCATACGTAAGAACTAAAGTTTTAGACATGGATCAGCACTGAAGACTGACGAGCTTCTGGAGCAAAACCTCAAATTGCTCCACCAGATTTCAACCCCAAATTAATTAATCAAGTAAGGGTATGTTTGATCAGCATTCAAAATTTTTGTTCCTTAAAATTATTATATGTAAATTTAAGTGAACAAATAAAAAATAAAAAATTAGTTTTAAATAAAGTAAGTGGGATTTATGGAAAGACTTCTATTTTCAAAGTTAACTAAAAGTATATTAATGCAAAGCAAAGTATAGTTTAAAGGGAATATCGAACTAATTAATTAATGATGTTAAACTTGTCTAGTACAATTTCGGACTAAAGAATAAGCAAAAATACTCCTAACAGTTGGACAAAATGGTGATTTCGTGGTTGAAAAGGGGCACTAGTTTATCTGTCAGGATTCGAGTCTATCCAATGTAACAGTACGTATACAATAGTATTATAGCTTCTGTACTTGCTGGACATGTGCCTTCTTAGCATTGCTCTTCCAGATTTCTTTGTTTCATGAAAAATCTGAACCATGTGATAAGATATTGGGAATATATGTCAATGTCACGTCGACTGGTAATGCTTAATTTAATTTAATTTAATTTAATTTAATTTTACACGTATTTTAATATGTATAGCTACCTTTTATATGGATTCGATCAATGATAATAACAATCGTCATATGTTACATATCCATGGTCGGTCTTGGTCCGTGCCTCAGTGGTCTCCTCAAACAGAGTTCAAAGAATTTGTCATGATCCTTAATTGTTACCACTAATTACTTTATTTTAGGTCATGTTATTTATATATATATATATATATATATATGATTTGGTCATTCATTGGTGCGAATAGTATTAATATTATTAATTACTGTAATAATATTAATTAAGGGCAACGAAAGCAAATCACCGACTATAGTTTTATTACTCCAAGATGAATGTAGTGGAGAACAACGCAGAAGAACGGTTTTTACAACTCATGCTGAGTAATAGTTTGACAGCTTATAATATATGTATATCATTGTCATTCAACGTTGAATGTCTGCAAGTTTTTATTGAATTCAAAATGTGCCGCTGTACTGTACTTTCATGGCTACAATGCTTTCCAGCTTAGGGATTGAAATTCTTTTAGCTTTTTATAATATGTAAATATAATATCAAGACAAACTACTGCTTCGTTTCTCAGCAATCACGTGCCCTCCTCAAAACTCATAACGCCAATTGCTATATCCAAGCTTAGACAGGTGTCATTGTTTAGAGGGATTATGATATATTTGGTATATTCGTGGTCAAAAAGAAAAAGCATCGATCGACAATTTACTAGGGGTTCTTTCGTCATTTAAACATACAATTTCAAGAATATTTAGGGTGCTTTTCATATATTTATTTTTTTAATAGATTTTTTATTCTTAAATTTTTTATAAATAAAACTTTTGATAAAAATTTATTAATTATTTTATTTTTATAAATAATATTTTAATTTTATTTTAAAAAAATAATATAAATTTTTTAAAATAAAATAAAAATATTTTAAACAATTTCACCTTTAAAAAAATTAAAAAAATTATATTATTAAAAATCTAAATTTTAAAATTTTTAATAAAAATAAAATAATTTTTTTAGTTCTCAAATTTTTTTTAGAATATTAATTAAATTATATCAAAAAATTTAAAAAGAATTTTTATTATTAAAAAAAACTCTTTTAACTAACAAAAAAAATTAAATCAAATAAATACTTATTATCTCATAAGCAATGCAATCAAAATTACGAGATAAAACTAAAACAAAATTTTATTAAAATATATAAAGTATATATATTTGAATTAGAAATTAATTATTCTTTTTTTAAAAAAATAGATAAGAGACTTTTTTTTACTGTTATTCGTACATAAGTTAATTACTTTAATTAGGATAATATATTAAGAAAATTATTGACAAATCTTAATAATTATGATTGATCAATGACTACATGTATAAAAGTTAATCATATATTCAGAAAACAGAAAAGAAAATTAAAGGTGGTCAATTTCTCTTAGCATTCTTGGAACGAGAGAATGACATAAAACTTGGTGCAAAATAATAAATTAATTTGTCGGAGAAGGCAATTAATAAAGAGTTAAAACTATATAGTGATAATTAAAAATTATATTATTAAACTAGTCTTGAAAGGCACATCACATCACATGGCAGTTGCATGCAGCTGCAATTTCTACAGTACTCTCCACTTAAATTACCTTTTTATTCTTTTAATTATTACACGAATTTGTTTATTTTTTCTAATTAATCTCGTTTTCAAGAATCCAGGATTCATGAAGGGGGTCCTCTTTGGCCCCTATTTGTTCTTAAAAGGAATACACCATAACATTCCTCATAAATAATAATATATCACAAGAATTTTGATACACTACTCCTTTTCCTTAATTTTTTATTTACTTCAACTAATTCTCCTTCTTTTCCTTTCTTTTGGAATAATCCTTAACTATAATAAAATCAAGCTGCTTTGTGTAGTGGGCTGGGCGGCTTCTGCCCAAACCAATCCGTTCTCAAGTGTGTGCTATTTCAAACTTAAGCCATATATATTTATTAATTAATTACATAATAATAATATATAATACCAGTATTAATTCTTTCAAACTTTGGTGAGCTAGAATATGGCCCATGCCAGAAAAAGAAATCGAGAATTCAATTTTTACCAACTACGAAAAAGAACTCAATTAGCAGTCCTCTTTGACTTTGATATTTTCAAGAGTGCGTGTCAATTTCATCAACAATTTCAACTCGAGATTAATTTGTACAACAAAAACCTAGTTCCAATAAGCCTAGAAATTGGAAATTAATTTTACTTGGTAAAAACTCGATCGATCGAGCAAAAAGAGAGAGATTTAACTTTTCTTACAAACCAACACAATTTCTCGACGTGGTTACTCCACCATCTACAACAAGATTGTGACCACTTACATATCTTGATTCATCACTTGCAAGATATAGAGCAGCCTCAGCAATATCTTTAGCTCTTAGTGTTGCTCCTTTTAGATTTCCTAACCCACAAACAAATTCTTCCATTTTCTCTACTTCTTTCTCACACGGAATTCCGAAATTCATGCATTCGTCTTCTTCATCCCCGCTTGTTCTCCATGCATTCACAAGCATAGATGTTGCCACCCCAAACGGAGAAATGCAATTAACCCTAATTCCATACCTCCCTAATTCACAGGCTGCGTTCTTCGTCAACCCAACAATTGCATGTTTCGACGCCGTGTACGCGTGTGGCCCCAGTCCGCCCATTACTCCTGCGACGCTAGCGGTGGAGATTATGCAGCCACCGCCTCTCGGAATCATTGCACGTGCCGCGTGCTTGATTCCCAGTGCCATTCCTCTAACGTTTACACGCATCACACGATCAAATTCTTCTCCGTCGAAGTCGAGAATGCTCTTGTGCTTACACTGATTTCCAAGCACCCCAGCATTGTTGAAAAGTATGTCGAGACGTCCGTATCGAGAAATCGTCGAGTTTATTAAGTTCTCAATGTCTTCTTCCAAGCTAACGTCGCAATGAACAAAGGTAACAGAAGGAGCCAATGTGTTAGCAAGAACTGTTCCGAGGGTATCCTCAACGTCGGCAATGACAACCTTGGCGCCGTGTCTGGCGAATAATCTCACCGTTGCTTCTCCAATTCCTCTTGCGCCGCCCGTGATAATCGCAACCTTTCCGTCCAGCCTGTAAAACAGCCACAAATTAATTTACAACAGTTAATAGCGGGTTTTGCTGGTGCTATTCATGTTGATTTCGCTGCAGCCCGTTTTTCAGAACAAGCCGTGTAAGAAAATTTTAAGAGTAAAATGTAATACTAAATTAAACAATTTCAAATTTCAAGACACAGAAACGCCAATGTAACATTAATTCCATATTACATAGCTTTCCGAAACGCTCATTTTCTGGGAAAGCTTCAGCAGCTGAAAAATGAAATCAGTATCCAACTTCTTAATTGAAGAAACTGGAGTTTGAATTGCGCTCACCAAAAGTTGAAGAGAGGGTTTGTATAGAAAAGAAAAAGTAAGGAAACATATGAAAAACTCTTAATACAGCATAATAAATTTCTTGTAGTCAATTAAATATATATATATTTTGTCTTTTACAAACATTTTTTTTTAGTGTATATATATATATATATATAAGGGAAGGGGAAGAAATAGAAAAATGAAAAGAAGCTAGAAAACAATACCTTTTATGAGGAGGAGGGGGAGGATTGTCTTCCCAACCCAAGACATGAATGCCTTGAAGAGTAGTACTTGCCTCAGGCATCACTTGAGCAGGCATGGTTTTTTGTTTGTTTATCAAAAGTATGAAGAGAGAGAAATCGGAAGAGAGAGAGGAAGCACTTAAACAAGAATTGCTTTTGATAAGAGGACGTGATCAATTAAGGTATTTATAGGCGGAGAAGGGGAGAGAGAGAGAGAGAGAGGAAGTACTTAATAATAATATTTGAAGTGGGGTTTCGTAAATGAGCTGTTCTCTATGATCTCTCAAGGTAACTTCCTTAGAAATGTCCCTCACACTAAGGCTAGCTTGCCCTTCAAGGACACTAAATAAAAAAATGCTTTTTTATAAACCACTTGCTTGACCAAACTAACCCTATAGCCTAACTCCTCATCCATGGTTTCAACTTTCAAGCAATCACATACTAAGTCAAACCTTTGATATTCCCATAAAATAATACAAATTAAGCTTAATTAATCAATTTAATTACGTGAATATCTAGGTGGGTGATGAGTAATACTGTATGAGTGTCTTCGAATCTTTCCAGGGAGGATAATCGGGCAACAGATTTCTTTGTTAAGTTAGGTTTGACAAATTAAAGAAAAAATTTCTTCTGATAATTTTTGTGTGTATATATTTAATAAAACAATAACAACAGTGTATCTTTACCATATTCATGACATGATTTTATGGATTGAGTGTACATACGTCTTTTGTACAAAAAGATTCTCATAAAAAGTTAAAGTTCACATGCATCCTACAAAATTGGAACGAATTTCACTGTGTCACATGATAATATATATTTTTATTTCATATTCTTGTAATTTGGTGTTTGGTGTTTTTCTTTTTTTATTGACTTCTGAATTTAATGTTTTCCTAAATTTGCTTTTGAACTTATTCTTTTTGTCTATTAATTTCATTACTCTCCTCCAAATGGGGTACTTCTAATCTAAATAAATAAATAATAACACCTAAATACGCACAGTCGGCTTCTTAATTATATTATGCTCTTCTGATCATATTATAGAATTGGAATAACTAATTAATCATATACGTGACACATGAAATATTAAACGATCGTCAATTAATTGATGTCTAGCAACTTAATTTATTTTATGAACGTACATCATGTTAAACAGATCAATGCCAAGATACATTGGCCGTCTAACCAATCCCAGTTATTAACGCATCCATATGTATATATATATATATATATATATACACACTTGAGAAAATAATAAGGAAATATGCTAGCAGCTGCTGCATGTGGGGGATCGATTCAGGTTTATCCAAAATGAAGTTAAATATATATGTACGTATTCATAAGATTTTGCAGAGCCAGCGAGGATCTAGCTTCGATTATTTATGATCTGCTGTTTTGTGTCTTTTTACCTGTCTGAAAGATTAGACAGACTGGAACTAGATCCTTCGGGACTTAACGAGAGATTTCTGGGTATTTGTTTTTCTCTCTTGGAAACTCAAGTCCAAGCTTATAATACAAAAGATACATAAGCTCAAATTTAGTTTAAAAGATCATAAACGAAGATCCTATATATTCAGGCTATCCCCACATGATATATATAGATAGATACATATTTGTCGATTCCCTATGTGAAAAATGATTAATCAATCCATCGGACATACACACACATATATAAATTATCTGAAGTACTGATCAACTCTGAAGTCCTTGCAACCAATGCAAGAAACATTAAAAAAAATCAAATATAGCTAGTTGAAGTTGCAACATCAATGACATTTCCATTTATAGAAATTTGTTTTTGTACATAACATAAGGAACGAATAAATCTATCTATCTTCCTCTTATTAATTGTTTCTGCCAGAACCTTGATTAATTAATTATTAACTGCACAATATTGGGAGATATGTTTCCTTAATATATTCTTAATTAATTATTTGTAAATGGAATTATATTTATATATAATAATTAAACAACAGCAGCTCAGCCTCAAAGTCTTGACCAGATTTGCCCAACTACCTTGTTTCGAAAAGTTTCTTAAAACTCCGCGTCATCAACTGGGTATATATTTTTCCTTGGTTTACAGTCAATCATTTTCTGTCTTTTTTTGTATATTTAATTAATTCTGTTATATCAAACAAAACAAATCATATAAATATATAAATATATATATATATATATATTCCCCATATCCCCCGAAGATCTCATTTCTGCCCAATCCAGACTGTCCACCACGTAAACGGTATCTACATAAACATCTATATATATATATATATATATATATATATATATATATATATATATATTATATTAATGAAGATTTAATTATAGTAATCGTGCATGTCTCAATTAAAAGAAAAAACAAGAGGAGAACTTGTGCATGGAGATGGAGCCAAATAATAAATACAATTATCTATTTCTGCTGGATTTATAAACGTCTTGATTGCGTTGTAAATTTGTCATTAAAGCAAATTAAGCTATTTATTAGAGCAAAATTTTAATACAAGATGCATGCTAGCTAGTGACGACACCTACGCGAGATTAAGTTGTCTAGCTAATTCATTCATTTTGTTAAAAAGTAAACATCGATTAGGTGAAGTGGTAAGCATCATTTTTTATAATCTCGAGATTATTGCTGGCTGCTATATTATTTATTTGAAAACAAAAAGAATAATATCTCGGCTACGTCGTGATTCATGTGATACCTTAATTGTTAATTAACGAAGCTAATGGCTTGATTTAGTGTTTTATTTTTCATTTTTTAATTACAGCGTTATCTTTAATTATTCAGATTTTGATTAGCTTATATTAATAATTATGATTATCACTCCGTAGAATAATACGGCAATTATATTTGTGGGCTCATTCCGAAAGTATCGGACTTTCAGAGTTTGGTTGATTTTCCACACCTATCATGTACATTATATATACATATATTATCTTCTATTATAAATTATCTGGCAACATATAAAATTTAAAATTATTCATCAATTAAAAAAAATAAATCTATAGAGTTCGTAAAACACTGATTAAGAGAGAATCCGAATTTATCCATCTTACAATAATATAGAATACTTTAGCATCGTGAATAAAAAATTAACTTTTTATAAAAACATTAAACTAAATCATCCTTTTCTTTGCGGGGGACAAAAGTAGAGGAAAATAACCTCCTTTTAGTAAGGAAATTATTATCTTTATTTTCTTGCTTTGTTAATGAATATATAAACACTGATTAAGATGTTGGTGCATCCATGCACTACTATCAAAAAGTATAAAGCAAATAGCCTAATAGCCCTTATGTGTATATATATATATATATATTCACCTTTTTTTTAGGTCAGAGCAATATTAAGAGATAATGGCAGATTAAACTAGAAATCCCCCAACTTTTTTTTTCATATGATCAGAAAATCAAAATGGAACCCATTTTATGATCCCTCTGTTCTATTATTATTTTATAAAGAAAAAATATTAATTTTATCTCTAATATATTTCAATATTATCACTTTCATTCTTATTATTTTAAAATTATATTTTTAGTCCCTATCGTAGTAGCGTTATAACATGACTGTTAAATATTAGTATATTTTATTATTTAACATATTTTTCTTTAATTAAATTAAATTTATATTGAGTTTAAATTAATATAAAAAATAAAAAAAAATTATTAAGACCCTAATTACTTTTATTTTCAATTTTAATTGTTTATTTCTTATTTTAACAAATAATTATTGAATAATATTTTTTTGGATTATAAAAATTTACAAAAAAAAATATTTATAATTAGGCTTTATAAAACATCTTATTCATAAACGATTTTTTACAAAAAATTTAGATTATATTATATTATTTTTAGTTAATTTTATTGTAAAATTAAAAAAATTCAAAAAAAATTTATTTTAGAACTGAAACTAAAAATGTAATTTTAAAACAGTAAAACTATAAGTAGTAATATCAAAATATATTAAAGATGCAATTAGTATTTTTCCTTATAGAAATATCTCCTTTGCTCATAAACTGTTTCATTGGACTTCATGGCCCAAACTTGGGCAGACACTGCAAGGCCTGCTTAAAGGCCCCAAAATGGGCCTTTTCTATACACATAATTATGATGGGTATATACTACATATGTTTCATAAAGTTAAGGGTTATTTTCAGCCTTACTTATAAATTTATTTAAATATATCAAACATATATTAAATTTGGTGAAAGACATCACTCTATCATAAATAATAGTAAAATAATTATTATATATTTATTTTAATTAAAAATAAAAAAATATTATCATTGTTAGCCCCTAAACTTTAAAATATTTAGTCCCAATTATTATATCTGTCTTTATCCATTAAAATTTTTTAGAGTATAATTTACTTTTTCTCTCCGTTATTAAAAACTAAAATTTCATTATATTTAATAAAAAATTCAAAAGAAACACGTTTTTTTTATCATTTAGTGTTTAAAAAGAATGCATCAATTTCTCTTACTATCTTTTTTAGATATCATTTCGAGAAAATTTGTGTTTAGAAAAAGAGAAAGAAGTATTATTGATGGTTATGACAAAGAAAGTGAGAAAGAAAGAAAAATTATAAAATAATAGAAAAGATAAAATTAAAAATAGTGATAATAATAGTATACTTGGAGATTTAATGGTTACGAAAATGGTAGATTAAGATTTTTATATTTATATTCTATATTAAAGATTAATAGTATAATATGTAACGGTAAATTCATAGTTTATCATTATCAAATGGATTGTGAAATTGGCAAATTGAGACGAGAGCCAAAATGAGTGGTGACGTGGCTAGTTAATAGACAGTAGAAAACGTACGTGCATCACAAAAAAGGAACATATACATGCGGATAAAGAGGAACAGGTGTTGTATGAAGTATGAAATACAGCTAACGTTGACAGCAAACATTCGAAGACCAAAAAGGACCAAATACAGCTCAGAAGAGTCGGTCAGATTACAGCAGCCAGCCCACTTGCATCGAAACGAACGACCTGATTTCCCTGGAAAACGAAAGTGCTTTTCAAAAACATTGGTCGCCACAAAATTTTGTTATCAAAATAAATAAATCATAATCATATTGAAATTGACCCACCTGTACCAAAAAAACCATAGAATCTCGATCTCGTCCAATAGCATGATCAGATAAAATAATTCGATAAGTCGTAATATTTTCCATTAATATTTGTAGAAGAACCACGTTGGGCTACATCTCCTGTGCTATGCCCATTACAACTCCTTCCTCGTTAACTAGCCCAAAAGAAAACAAAAATCCGGAGAACAGCGTTTTCGGGATGTGCTAATCTCTCTCTCTCTGTTTTCTTTAAGAAAAAGGATTTTTTTTAGTTACATATTTATTGAATTTTGTATGTGTTGATGTTACAATAACATAGTTTATAAGGCCAACGTGTTAGATATGCCTTTAAAAGTTTATTGAATTTAACTAAATTTCAATTAATTAAATTACTGAAAATATAAAATAAAATAATAACACAAATAACTCTTACCTCGTTTGTTTGGTACCGCCTATCTCACAAAATTAGAATATTTATTGAATAAAATATAAATTATAAAAGATTACAAAAGTCAATTGGATTTAAACAAATAAAGATTCCCTCTTCGATTTTGTCGCCATTCTAAAGATTTAACTTGTTGGATTTATTTAACAAACACTATTCATCTTGTTCGTTTTTTTTGCATTGAACTCCCTACAAGACTACCAAACTACTTCTTCCCAAGAATCACAATGATGAACAGTCGCACCTAAAAAATGGGATATTTTAAGTTTCCTCCTCTGAAGTATTAGAAACTATCAGTTTGTAGTAGGGTTTGTAAAAAGATTCACTTACCTTTTCAAAATATAGGATTTGTTTTGGTTGATTGCCTTATAAATTAATATAATGACAATAATAATATTTAAAATAATAATAATTTAGAGATAATTATAAAAAAATTAAATACATAATTATCGAAAAATAAATTATAAGAGTATATTGATTATTATGTATTAATAATTAGGATAAATAATTAATATGTCTTCTAAATATACAAGGATAAAATAATTATTTTGTATGATTGCATCTTAATTTTAGGAGATATTTGCTAGTTTTCAATAGTTTAAAGGGATATTTGTCGTCTTCAAAATTTGAGGATAGTGTCTACCAATTTCTCTTAAGCAATTTGCTTTATTTACGATTTTACCTTTAGAGTTACCGGTCAACTAACAGAGATGGATAATCCAAGAGAGGTAAGAGAGTCTTTCTCCAAACCTTACTATAAAATGATAATTTTTAATATTTCAGGGGAGAAAACTGAAAAAGACATGCTAAAAGATATTAAAAACCTTAAACTAAGGAGGTCCTCTTTAACCTTTTGGAAAAATTATGCTCAAATGATACCATTGCAGCTTAAGTTTGCATAAGAAATAAAGTTTTTGGGATTGATACTTTCATAAAAATATTTTAACTTGAATAGTATTTGATTTTTTTGCGACTCTTATTTATATTGCATAATTTAAATTTGTATGATATTTTAAATGTTATGGCTTGATTGAATATTTTTTCAATACTCAATTATATAATTTGAGTTGTCACGTTTTTTTTTTTAACTTTATTAGAGTTTTTTGTTGTTGAGTTTGTGTGGAATTTATGATTATAATGCTCGAGTACGATGAGTTGTCATCTTCATTTATGTATTTTATTGAATTAAACTTATATTGTTGTATTTCTTTTCAGCATTACATAACTATAAACTAATTATCTTATCAGTTCTCTTAATTCAAATTTCTAATCAAACTAATAATTAATTGGCAATTAAAGGAATCAATGTTCGATACCAGTAAGAGTCTTATTCATGTTTGATTACTAGTAAAATTTAATTTAAAATGGTTATTAAAAATAGCCTCAACCAAACATATATGATAATTTTTTATTTTTTTCAAAAAGTATATCAAATATATTTTTTAATTTTTTAATTTAAAATATACGTTTTAAATATTATATTAAGTATATTTTAGATATTAAAAAAAAGAAAATAATCTATATTTTTTGAATTGTATCCAAAATTTAAAAAAATAATTTTTAAATAATAAATAATATATTATTAAATATTAAAACTATTAATCATATAATTTCTTTATATTTTTGAATTGTATCAAAATTTTGGAACGATGAACCAAAGTGCTCTAAGTATCCTCACATCTTCTAAAATTTGTTGTTCTCCGAACCGTACAAGCGATGACTGACCTCAACCTAACTAAAATACAAAACTAATTTAACTGTTTAACCAAATAAAATAAATGATTCCAACTTCAAACAAACAACGTCCACAAATCTTCAAAAAAAGCAAAGATATGTACATGGACGGGCCTTACTGGACGATCATTACAAAATAAATAAATAAATAAATAAACTTGGTAACTACTTCCACTAGTCGATTTATTTAATTTCAAACGAGACAGATGTTTTCTTGACTTGCAGAAAAAGGAGACGCCCTAAATATAAGAATGGTGGAATCTGCTGTGCACAATGATTTTTGGCCGCAATTTTCTGAAAGTTGTTGTCGTTGTTGTGGTTGAGGTTGAGAAATGAAAACAATTTTCCGCCACCACATCGGCCTCAGCTTTAAAGCTAAGATTAAATCATTATATCTACATACATATCTATATATAGATATAGTTTAGCTCTATACCAAGTCATCTCTGCTATAATTTTTATTTAGAATTTTAGCTATTTTTTATTCCTTTACTAATACGAAATTTGGCAACTATTCAATTTACCATATTACCCTTTCCTCTTTTAACCCTCCACCATATTACTTGTTTTAGTATTCATTTATGTAGTTATTACAACTAACTTCCTAATTCCTACGCATGTTTCTGTATAGTGAGCATGTGTGGGCCCCGATTTAGTTGATGCCGCTTCCATCCCAGTTGAAGTTTTGTCATTTTTTGCAGTTTTAAGAGAATCAGAAAAACGGTGCTTTTACTGTAAATTAATCATAATTAGATGTCTTAAAAATTCCTAAAATTGATGGAAAAGAATTTTTATTACAACAGAGAAGCCTTGGACAATTTCTTACTATAATTGATGATCTTGTTGTAATTAGACAAAACCTAAAGACAAAAGGCATCAAGTGAAGTTGGCGTATAGTTGGAAATATAAGGCAAGCTAGTTGGCACGTGGGAAATGGAAGAGCCGATTATATATTATAGATATAGCGGGGGAATCGGGGACCATGGAAGGAAAAATCACTAAATTCAAAAGGGTAATCCAACTACAATATCTTCCTTGAAAATGGCTTTACAATAAAGCAATGACAACTCCTCCACAAAACAAAAATCCACTTCTACTCCATTAACTACCACACCGAACCTCGTCCTTTTATTTTAAAGTGTCTTTTTTTTTTTTATTAAACCATATATAAATAATATCACTTTATCTATCTATTAAAGGGTAAACGTCGCTTTAGTCTTAAATTTTTTATCTAATATTAAATCTCAATTTATCAAAAAATAGCAATTGTATTCTTATATAATAATAATTATTTAAAAAAATAATTAATAAATCGTTAAAATTTAATAAAATCTAATATATTTATATAAAATATTAATTGAATGAATGATATTATTATTTTATAGCATATTGATAAAATAAATATTTATTATAATATAAAGTTATAAATCTATATTGCATTAATAAATTAATATTTATTAGACTTTATTTTTATTTAATTTCTAATAATTATGAATATGTATTTTTATAAAAAATTACAATACAATTATTTTATTAATATGCTATAAAATGATATTATTATTTATTTAATTAATATATTTTACGTATATATATTGTATTTTATTAAATTTTAGAGATTTATTAATTATTTTTCGTAAACAACTATTATTATATAAGAATACAATTATTATTTTTTAATATATTAAGACTTTTAAGAATATTTTTTAAACTAATAAGATTAATAAGAGTATTAAACTAAATTTTTAGGATTAAAAATATCTTTACCCTTTATTAAATAAGTTGGATAAAAATTTATATACCTAATAATATTTTTAAAATATTTAATTAAATAATAAATATACCCAAATTAAATTAAAAGACAAAAAAATGTACTTCTGAAAAATCACGATTAAAATAAAAGAATAAAACTTGAACTTTTCAGAATAATTTTATTTTTCTTAACAGAAACAAAACTATTGTTATTAAATAAATATTTAATTTTACAACCGTCAAAATCTTTTAATAAAATATATAATATAATTTTATTAAAATTTATATTCGGACATTTTGACTATTTTAAGAAGTTACAGTTCCTGGCTTCAAACTGTGCTAAATTTATGGTACTCCCCCACTTATTGGGGATTCTCTTGCGGCGTGTCCGTGGGCTTCTTTCACTTTTACAAAATCTCTAAGTTAGATTATAATTAGATATTTTTAAATTTTCAGTAGTATTCTAATTTTATAATATTAGCAGTCTTTTAATTGTAAACTTGTAGATTTTATTGTATTGAAAAAAAGAAATATATACGAAAAAAAAGTTTAAAGCAAAAGACAAGAATCTATTAAAGACAAAAACGTAACGAAGTTTCCAAAATTCTCTCGGTTCACTAATATAGAGGAAAGCAGTACTAATTTATGGGGTACAAGAAAAAAGCAAAGCCGTCAGATCATCGCACATTACATCATTGCATTTATCAAGTGATGGGAACTGTCTAGTTCGCTTGATTTTCACGGGTATCCTGATTATCCTCTGTAATTAGGGTCCATTATAATCCTTGAATAAAATGTTGGTATCAAGTATAAATGAGAACGCGCTACTGTGTGATGCCCATGTCTCAACATTCGTGGGCTCCACCTGAAAAATTATAATTAAGAAATCCCACGTTTCCAGTTTCAATCCAGGTACGTATTTACAAATATTTCTGTATTGACCTTATTATTACCAATAAAATAATGCAAAATAACTTTCAGTTCCCTAATTTTTTGTATTTTTATAAATAAAGGTATAATTTATCTATTTACATCATATTACATATATAATCTTATTGATAGTATACTTACATCATAAATTTATTAGAAAATAACAGTTTAAATAACCATTGTTTTGGTATATCCTAAAAATTTAGGAGACAGTTTTACCTATAAAGTGAGAAACTCTTACTTTGATCCCTACCTTTTAATTGAAAGGTAAGGGCTCTTATCACCCAAGATATGACTCTCTCTATTGAAATTATTGAAATACACTTCAATATGAGGTCATATACCCTTCTATTCTTGTGGACAAAAGCGCCAAATTTGACAGTTCTGCGGGGTTGGGGACTTGTTGATATAAATAGATGAATTATGTGTTTATGTGTGAAAAATAAAAAAATTAGGGACTCAGTTGTTATCGTGCTATAAAGTAATTATATTAAGCATTAAATAAGAAGATATACTGTTATGTATGCGGACCATGACTTGACAGTATGAAATCAAACCAAAACGTTAACAATTGGACACTTTTTTTCTGGGCCCACTTCTTGTTCATTGTCGTTTGATAGTCAACCCGGTAAAATCTAAAATGATCTGGTGCTACTGTTATTAGAAATAATTGTAGAGTCACGCTTAAGTATGCTAATCCAATTATTAATTAGCGATCTTCTAGTTTCGGGTCTATGATAAGCTGTAGTTCACAATTTTCTAGCCGAGTGATTTTTAGAGTTTTTTTTTTACTAGATAGTGGAAGAAACATTTTGATGCAACAAAGGCTCTGATTTGAATTCATTACCCCATTAATTATAAGCATTTCTAATGTATTATTTTTTTCAATTCAAAGGATCTTCAAACAAGAATGTTTTTGTATCACCGTTCAATCAAATCATAACATGTATTTTCATGCTATTTATTTATTATAATTAATTATAAATGAATTAAACTGAATTTATGTTATATAAACGATTTTCAAAACGGATTTTGTAGTAAAAATCAATCAATTAATTGAATTAAATTAAATTAATATATTAAAATTTTGAATTTATTCAATATATAAACTGATTAATAAAATTAATCTCGAAGTGATTGATTTTAGTTTTAGACCACGAGTATTTTACATTTTCCAAAAGCACCTGATTCTGATATAATTATAAACCATTAGTATAATTAAGATAATACTGAGAATAACAGGATCCAATACGGCGAGTGCAACATAATCGGCACGATGCGCGCCGAGCAAACGACTCAATTAATACTCTCACCGTTGTTTTTTAAATTTTTTTTAATTCCCTTAAAAATTAAAAAAATAAAATTCCCCCGGTAAGTTAAAAAAGAAAAAAATCGCGCATTAAATACTCTCTCACTCTCACAAGTCTCTCTTCACATCTCTGACCACTGTATATTCATTTCCTTTAATTTCACCATCCCGAACCCCAAGAAAATCGCCGTCTCTCTCTCTTTCTCCCTCGGCTCGCTTTCCTTGGAAATGCAAATGTAGTACACGTCAAGATTACACAACAGACCAAGAGAAGCAGAGAAGAATTTGATAAAGTTAGGGTTCCCAGTGGCTGAATTTTTTAAGAAAAGGAATGCCGTTGACGAGGTACCAGATTAGGAATGAGTACAGTTTGGCGGATCCGGAGCTGTACAGAGCTGCGGATAGAGATGATCCTGAAGCACTTCTCGAAGGTGTCGCTATGGCTGGCCTTGTTGGTGTCTTACGCCAGCTCGGTGACCTCGCCGAGTGAGTTTCAGCTTTTGTCTTTTGAGATTTGGTGTTGTTTCAGCTCGAAATTCTGGTTTTTGAAATTAATGTTGATTTGTTAGGTTCTATTTTTTACAAATTATACTAATTTTAAACGCGCGTTTAAGTTAATTATTTGAATTTTTTGGATTTTAGATTAGATTGGTTAGATGATTTTACTTCTGTTGTGTACTTAGTTCGCGCCGATTAAGTACTCTGCATTTATTTGGTTCACATTTATGGTCAAATTACTTATTATACTACAATTTAGAAGAGATGTTAGATAATCAAAGCTCTAATTAAGGGTTTAATTTGGATAATCAAAGGTCTGGAGATGTTAGCTTAGGAACTTGGGTGTATTGTAATGAATCGTTAAGTGGGAATTTTCTTTTACTTATTGTTTGGGAGAGCTAACATGATAAATGTGTTCATTCATTTTATTTTATGTTTTCTTTATGTGTGTGGTTGTTACAGGTTTGCTGCTGAGATATTCCATGACTTGCATGAAGAAGTAATGGCGACTGCTGCTAGAGGCCACAGTCTCATGGTTCGTGTGCAGCAACTTGAGGCAGAATTTCCTTCCATAGAGAATGCGTTTTTGTCCCAAACTGATCATTCATTATTCTTTACTAATGCAGGTTAGATTGCTCCTTACTGTTATTCTTTCTACATAGATTTTTGTTAAAATTGGCATATTGTATCAACACATACATGAAGTATATGCTTGTTATCATTTATTTATTTAATTTTTCTTCTGTGTTGTATAAAATTTGAAGACATATTGGATAATTTAACTGTGGAACTCTTTTCATAGATCACAAGCTTATGTAGTAGAACTTCGAATGTTTCTGCTTGAAGTAGCAGGATCTTTATACATTAAATAAAATGTATTAGTTTATAAAACCTTCTTCTTCTTTTTTTTATGGTGTTGGGGTTTTTGTCTTTGGAGAAATTATAGATTGAACTGCATGGTATAAGGTCACAGTCAAGTAAATGCATAATTTTGTTTCAGGTGTTGACTGGCATCCTAATCTCCGCATGGAACAGAATCTGATCACTCGTGGAGACTTACCTCGCTGTGTAATGGACTCTTATGAGGAATGCAGGGGTCCACCACGGTTATTTCTTCTAGACAAGTATGATCATTTGGACTTTGTGTTGAATTTTAGCAACTCCGAAATAAATTGTGAAATGGATTGCTTTAGAAGATGAAAATTTCAATGCTTTTGTCTGAAATTGATCAGATTTGATGTTGCGGGGGCTGGGGCATGTTTGAAGCGTTATACTGATCCATCATTTTTTAAAGTTGAAGCAGCACCCTCTGAAGTACCATCAGTAGAAGTCCAGAGGGAAAAGAAAATTCGAAAAGTGAAGGTATAACCGAAAAGATTAAGCTGAATGTCTTTTTTTTTTTTTTTTTAATCTTCTGCAGGCATTAGAGTTTTTTTTGTTGGGTTGGTTAATCTACAGTCTTATAAATATCTATCATGCTATCAGCATAGTCTAGGTGTAGGTCCTATGCTGTGAAGTTCCATCCTTGTATGTGAAACTTTCTCCATGTCCATAATAGTGACAAAATTTCATTTTTTGCTGGGGTCATGATATTACACATCGTAGTGTCTCCTTTTGTTACAAAAATGCACTCTTATATGTTTAAGGTGTAAATTTATGAATTTACTTCTGCAGAAGAAAGGATCACGCTGGAGGAATGGAGAAACCCCGGAAGTTGTACCAACATCACATGCCAAGTAAGATCTCTAATTCCCTACTTATGCCTTAATTTGTGATTGTTAAAGTTACTAGTTGACTCAAATTCTTCTTAAATGGTGCAGACTGCATCAGTTGTTCTTAGAGGAGAGTATTGAGAAGGCCCATAGTGACCCTGCACGCCTTGTGAAATTGAAGAAAAGGCAGTTAAACGCATCTCCGTTTGACTCAAGATCTGGAAGGAGCTACATGAAGAGATTCTTAGAGACTACACCAGAACGGAATGTGGTGCGTGACATTTCTGTTACTCCGTTACCCTTGAAAATGATATCAGATAATTCTAGTGAATCAGGGCTTGAAATCCATGATGTAAATACTGTAAGTCCTGTGAAAAGATCACCTCAAGGAAATGAGAGTACATGCACTTCACCTGATGCACATGAAGTAGTAATAAAACCATCTATGGACGAGTTGTATGGCGAGGTCACTGGCAGACAAATTGTAAAGGTGCCTGAATCAAGTGCTGATGATGAGAGAGATGAAATTCCTTCCAGTCTACATAAAGTGACCATTGAAAAGGAAATAGTAGTTGATGAAGAGGGCAAAGCAGAGCCCAGTGTGGATGGGGACAACTCTGATGATATGACTAGTGAGGTTGACAATTACATGGATGCTCTTACGTCCATGGAGTCAGAAATGGAAATAGACAATGATTATAGACCTAAAACTGGTCCAGGTTTCTCAAATATTGAAAAACATGAGATGGATTCTGATCGAAATGGGGAAAAGCTGGAGTTCCAGGCCCATTCTTCAGATACTCAAACAATTGGAAACTTCTCTGCATCTGATGATGGAAACAGTTCGTTCAAGAAAGGAATGTCTAGCTTTTCTTGCTCTGATACTCTGAGCACTTTGGCTGAAAATATACCATCTGATGGTGAAAGATCGGCTACAGTGTTCCCTTCTTCTGAAGCATTTGTACCTCAAATTACAGAGATGCCTTCCGACCAGCTTCGTGCAGATGTGGGGGTTCTAGGGACCAAGAGTCATGATCTTGTGTTGCCAAATGACATGAGCATTGAGGAAGATATTAGCTGTCATCTTGGAGAAACATCTACTAATTCCTCTTTTATAGATCCAAATCCTCCATTGCTTGCATTGGACCCTGCAGATAGTTCAGTGCAGCAGAAATTAGATGTAACGCCCTCTGAAGCTACGAAACCTGGTTCTGAATTACAATGCATTGATGAAAGAGAGACTAATTTGGATGATTCTTTGGCAGCTGTCTCAGAAATGCATTCACAGACAAAGGATGGTACTCCTTTTACAGTTTGTGCTGAAAGCCATCCTGTTGATGAGTTGGATGGTGGTAATCCTAATGTCTATTCTGATGATTTGTGGCATTTGTCTAACAATCCAGAGGTGGATCCTGAAAAGAAAAGCAGTAATGATTCTCCTGATGAACTACTTCAAACAGATTTTGCAGAAGAAAATTGTCCTGAAAATATGGTCAATAAGAAGGTTGGTTCACCATCTACAATCACGTCACCAACAAGAGAGCAGGTTCCTTGCTCAGTCTTGCCAGAAGTAGAAGTGTACTCTGGTTTAACATCGTTGTCTGACGGTTCAGATGTTGGGAAGCATGATGATATAGTTTCTAAAGTTGATGATGCTTTCCCTGAAGTGGGAGTCAACCTGGAAAATTCAACTTCCATGGTGGATACTGCACAGAATTATAGTTTTAAAGGGCAGCAAGTATCAGATATTTTGGATAAAGTACAACAAGAAGTTGAACGTGACAGTGCAGAAAAAGCAACTCTTTATTCTGAGGCAGCAAATCATGCAGATATTTCTGGGCCTGTAGTGGGAGTCGACCTGGAAAATTCAACTTCCATGGTGGATACTGCACAGAATTATAGTTTTAAAGGGCAGCAAATATCAGATATTTTGGATAAAGTACAACAAGAAGTTGAACGTGACAGTGCAGAAAAAGCAACTCTTTATTCTGAGGCAGCAAATCATGCAGATATTTCTGGGCCTGTAGATAGTGAGAAAATAGTATCCAGCTGCATGGTTGAGGTAATAGAAGATGGTGCCTCTTTTGAAATCCCATCTAATGGTGTGGATTCTTCAGTACTTGAGGATCATGTAAGCTTCAATGATTTGGTAGCTGAAGCTGGTCAAGCAGAAAACATGTCTGTGCCAACTACTGCTGCTGCTGATGTGCCCGCTGAGGCCTGTGTTGATGTTGACACTGTTGTTCATCCACCAGATGATATAATTTGTTCTCCATCTAAAAATATTGTGAATTTTCAAGAATCTCCTTCTGGCACAGAGGATCCACATAAGGATAGACTGGAATTTAATGAGCTGGTTTCTCCAGAATGTATTGGAGGATCAGAGGCAGAAAACAAAATGACTCAACTGGAAGTTGTGCCTAAAGATTTTGACTCTGCCTCATCTAAATTGGTCCCCAGTGATGAGTCCAATTTAGAAATGGTTCATGGTGTCCACAATTTATCTTTAGCTGAAACAACACAAGATAGTTTACCTGCAGGTGATTTCGCCATCCCACCCGCATCTTTAGAACACAGCGACCAAGATATTGAATCAAAATGTCTCCAGCGGAGTTTTCTTCTAGAGGACAAAGAAGACAGCACATCTTCACCTGCTGCTCACCTCCCTGATCCAGATACTTCTTCAGATAGGTCACTGGAGTTGCTAGCTGTTAAACTAGATGGGGCATGTCTGAAGGGAGAAGCAAGTTCTGATTCACCAATTGGTCTGTCTGAAGGGATACAATCTTCAAATGACACAAATCAAGAGAAACTCTTTAATGATGCTTCAGAATCTTGGCAAGAAGACTTTTCAAGTCAACCTTCACCATCTGAGGGTTTAGGACAATCAGCTGGCCTGGAAATTAACAATACTAAACAAGAAATGGATCCATTAGGTGCTCTTCTTCCTAGTTTTGGCCTGCTTCATGAGGCAACACAAAATCTGGATGAGATGCCACCATTGCCACCTCTACCACCAATGCAATGGAGATTAGGGAAGATGCAGCATGATCAACTAGTTGCACAAAAAGAATTCATTGGTCATAGTCAGGAATCATTTCCATCCAGTTTTCCATTTGGAGATCATGAGAAAGATCAATCTGGTTTTCCATCTCAACAGAGAGGTATTTTGCAGCCTGTGAATCCATTTTTGCCTGTCAGTTCTGTTGAAGTTGAGGAGTTACGACATTTGTCTGAACAAGAAGTCAGTAATCAAATGCAGCCTAGTCTGTCTACATTGGAGTTGCCATCCATGACCAGTGATGCAAATAATCAAAAGAACAACCTTGCTTTAGAGGGAACTCAATTCCTGAACCCATTCTTAAAATCATCAATGTTACCTGATGATCAGCCTGAACATGAAGAGGTTCAATCAAGTTCAAACCCATTCTTATCTTCACCAGCTATTAAGATCCATTCAATAGCTTCAGAACGTGAAGAGGTTCAATCAAGTTTAAACCCATTCTTATCTTTACCAGCTGTTGAAGATTCAACTTCTAAACATGAGCTCCTATCTTCACCAGAGAAACAAGTCTGCCCTCTGAATGAATTAGAACCAGAGCCAGGTTTAGAGGATAAAACACTTCAACATACTGCAGAAAATTCAGAAGGGGAACATGGGAATCATTCTGATACATCTCTGTCACCATCTGAAAAGGTTGAAAAGCAACCTCAGCATGGTTTGCAGAGTTCAGAAGGTAAAATGCTTCAACACACTCCAGAAAATTCAGAAGGGGAATGTGAGAATCCTTCTGATATGTCTGTGCTGCCACCCGGAAAGGTTGAAGAGCAAACTGAGCATGGTTTGCCAAATTCAGAGGGTAAAACACTTCTGCACACACCAGAAAAATCAGAAGGGGAACATGGGAATCCTTCTGGTACATCTGTACTGCCACATGGAAAGGTTGAAGAGCAATCTCGGCATGGTTTGCAGAGTTCAGAGGGAGAATCAGCATGGTCATCTAATCCATTCGTTCTATTACCTACCTCTGAGGTTGGAAAGGCAAATGGAAATTCAATAGTTAAGCTTCCTCGTCCCCGGAGTCCTCTTATTGATGCTGTTGCTGCTCATGATAAAAGCAAGGTAATGATGCCCTTCAGGTATCCATTTTTCAGTTTTTCTAGTACAAGTACCTCTTGTTAACAATCTCAATATTTAGCAGTTGAGGAAGGTAACAGAACGTGTTCGACCTCAGATTGGACCAAAGGAAGATGAAAGAGATTCACTACTAGAGCAAATTCGAACCAAGGTTAGACCTAACTATTGATGTTATCAAGCATCACCCCTCGTCATACCCCTCGTCATACCTGAAAACTTAAATGCATTTGTTACATGAACTGATTGCTGTGTTGTTTTTCTCCTTGCAGTCCTTCAATTTGAAGCCTGCTGTGGTGTCAAGACCCAGCATTCAGGGTCCTAAAACTAATTTGAGGGTTGCTGCCATCTTGGAGAAAGCAAATGCTATCCGCCAGGTGACTCTCTCTGCCTGCATGCTTTTATTTTATTTATTTTTTGAATTTTTTTGAAGCTTTCCCTGTACATATTAAAAGTTATGTATTATAAAATAGGCCACGGCTGGAAGTGATGAAGATGATGATGAAGATTGGAGCGATTCTTGAAAACTTGTCCCAGTCATAGCACTTCATTAATCCAGTTATTGCTTTTGAGTGATTGGTGGATGCGAGGATCTTACTCTCTTCTGCATAGTGAATAGGAATATTACGATCTGGTGTATTCTTTTCCTCTCTTTACTAAATTCATGTATTATGGTCCTTCCGTCTTCTTCCCTCTTTCTCGCATGTTTAAGATGTATATGTTGTAACGTTGCTCTATTATATCTACAGAAGTCTGGTGTGAAAGTCAGAAGCTTTACAAGAATGACCGTCAAGGCTCAGCGTGCAAGCGCTGTACCAATCAAATTCTTTATATCACTATATGAAGATCTTAGCTGTAAATTGTGTTGGAGTGTGATAAATTTTGATAAGTAGTGCATTTTTTAATTTTGTATTCTGGTCCGCATTCTGCTTATGATGCCTATTTCTGGTGCTGGTTCGTTGACCAGCTGCTTCTTTGTATGTAATACAACTGTATTAGCGTGTATGATACAATGATTACTTTGGAAATACAAATATAAAAGCACCCTTGATTCTACTTCAATGCTGGGTGTAAAGATAATTAAATGTTCACTGTTGCTGCAGCCGAAGTTGAATATATTATTATATATTAATTCGAAATCTATAACATAGCAACCAGCGCAGTCTCATGTGAGGAAGTGCGGTTCAGCGCTACAGCTGTACATAAAACTGGCCAAGCGCCTGTTCAACGAATACAAAAGCTAATCTAAATGAAGCATTGGCGGGAAACGGAACATGACCGTTTTCGCAAACTCGATATCTCCCTCATTTGCAACGGCTCGGGAGATTAAGAAACGCCTGCTTCAAGGCTTCGACTCCATCAAGCAACTCAAGCATGTACATGCCTTCCTTCTCCGCGTTGGCCTCGATCAAGACAACTATCTTCTCAACATTCTCTTGCATTCTTGCTTCCATTTTGGTCAAACAAACTACGGTAATCGCATCTTTAATCAAACCAAAGGACCCAATATATTTCTATGGAATACTATGATTCGAGGTTTTGTTTCTAACGATTGTTTTCAACGAGCAATTGAATTCTACGGTTCTATGCGCATGGAGGGATTCTTGCCCAATAATTTCACCTTTCCTTTTGTCTTAAAGGCCTGTGCGAGACAACTGGATTTCCAATTAGGTGTTAGGATTCATAACCTTATCGTTAAAGCGGGTTTTGATTATGATGTATTCGTTAAAACAAGTTTGCTTTGTTTGTATGCACGATGCGGCTACTTAGATCGTGCGCTTGAGGTATTTGATGAAATGCCCGACAAGAATGTTGTTTCCTGGACGGCCATTATTAGCGGCTATATAAATGAAGGGAAGTTGAGAGAGGCTATTGATACTTTTAGAAATTTATTGGAGACAGGTGTGAGACCTGATAGTTTTAGCCTCGTCAGAGTTTTGTCTGCGTGTGCTCAGTTAGGAGATTTGAGTAGTGGAGAGTGGATTAATGGATATATCACTGAGGCCGGTATGGAAAGGAATGTATTTGTAGCTACCTCTTTGGTGGACCTGTACGCAAAGTGTGGAAACATGGAGAAAGCACGTTCTGTCTTTGATCAGATGCCTGAGAAGGATATAGTATCTTGGAGTTCCATCATTCAGGGTTATGCTTCAAATGGACTTCCTAAAGAAGCTCTAGATATGTTCTTTAAGATGCGGAGAGAAAATTTGAAACCTGATTGTTATGCTATGGTTGGAGTTCTTTCTGCTTGTGCAAGCTTGGGAGCTTTAGAATTGGGTGATCGGGCTAGCAGTTTGATGGACAGAAATGAGTTTCTATCTAATCCTGTGCTGGGCACGGCATTAATTGATATGTATGCAAAATGTGGGAGCATGGCACAATCATGGGAAGTCTTTAGAGCAATGAAGGATAAGGATCGAGTGGTTTGGAATGCTGTGATATCTGGGCTTGCAATGAATGGCTATGTAAAATTTGCATTCGGGACTTTTGGTCAAGTAGAGAAATGTGGGATTCAACCTAATGGTAACACATTCATTGGTCTGCTTTGTGGGTGTACTCATGCTGGTTTTGTTGATGAGGGTCGTCAGTTTTTCAATAGCATGAGTCGTGTCTTTTCCTTGACTCCTACTATTGAGCATTATGGATGTATGGTGGATCTTCTTGGTCGTTCAGGTCTGTTAGATGAAGCTCACGAGTTAATCAAAAGCATGCCAATGGAGCCCAATGCCATTGTTTGGGGAGCCTTGCTGAGTGGATGCAGGTTGCATAAGAATACTGACATGGCTGAACATGTATTAAAGCGATTGATTGCATTAGAACCATGGAACTCTGGAAATTATGTTCTCTTATCAAACATATATTCTGGTAGTCATAAATGGAACGATGCAGCACAAATTAGGTTACTTATGAGAGACAGAGGGATCCAAAAGATACGCGGATGCAGTTGGATTGAAGTAGACGGAGTTGTCCATGAATTCCTTGTGGGCGACAAATCCCATCCCCTATCGGAGAGAATATATGCAAAACTTGAGGAGTTAGCTAAAAAACTGAAAGCAGCCGGCTTTGTTCCTACAACTGACTATGTGCTGTTTGATATAGAAGAGGAAGAGAAACAGCATTTCCTTGGCTGTCACAGTGAGAAGCTAGCCCTAGCATTTGGTCTCGTCCGTACTGCTCCAAATGATGTGATTCGAATAGCCAAAAACCTTCGTGTATGCGGTGATTGCCACCAAGCCATTAAACTCATTTCAAAGATTACAGGTAGAGAGATAATTGTTAGGGATAATAACCGATTTCATTGTTTTATAGAAGGTTCGTGTTCATGCAAAGATTTTTGGTGAAATCAAAACTTGAAAACACATGATCATCTTCATTCAAAAGCTCAGTTTTGTGGGCTTTAATGATTTAAATTTAATTGCTAAAATTTATTGAGATAGTTAGAAAAATGAAGCATGTGATGTGATCGACTCCTTTGTAGAAGAATGATGGTGTTTGGTTTGCAAGCTGGAGAGGATAATCGGTCTATTGTTTTATATTCATGAAACTTAGAATTGAGTATCCACCCAAAAATTAGAAGAGAAATAGAAGTGGGCAGAGTCGGTTACGCCACTACTTGCTTTGGACTGGTTGATGCTCAACTGCTTAATTAGACAATTAAATCTTATCATTAAAGCACTAAGAACAAGCCCTCATTATTACAGAAAAATAAATAATAATAATGGACAGCCATAAATACTCGACAACTTGGCTACGCCAAAAGTTGCATGTGCCATGACTATATAGAAAATAAAATAAATAAAAAATCTAGAATATTTTTATTTTAGTATAAGTATTATATAATTATTACTTCACATGATATTTTTAACATTATTCAATATAACCACCATTGAGATAAATTAAAAATATATATATAGTTTTTTCAAATATCTTTTTTGAAATTCAGCAACTGGCAAGGCCAAGAGGTCAACGGCTAGAGGGACGAAAAGTTAAATCTTTAGATTATTTCAGTTTTGAGTGATTAGTAAGTAACCTCGACCAGACGTTACGACGTCGTTTTACTATTTTGCGTGCAAATCACTTGGGGAAATTGCGAGGTCCTTTCCCTCTGTATTTGTAAACCCTTCTTAATTCTCCTCCTCCTCTTCCCTCGGATTTGAAGACAAATAATAATAGTAATAATTCGTACCATATTTGAAAATGAAATCATATTAAGAAAACAAGAGAGGATAAGTACAAACGCATTCAATTGTGTTCCGAAATTTTTATGGGAAAATCGTTTCCCAGCAATAAAACCAGACTACAGCAACTGACAAAGAACGCATCGCAAGTTATCGGCAGAACAGCGACGAAACAGACGAAATCTACACAGCCAAATCGAAAACCGGGTGAAGTCCAAGTCGAAGACAAGAGATTGAAGAAGATGGAGAGCAGTAGCGGTACAGATAATAACAGTAATGAATGCACGCGCGTGCCGTTATCGGAGGTTGTATCTGATTGCGTCAAGCGGTGGTTTAAAGACACGCTTAAGGAAGCCAAAGCTGGTGATATCAACATGCAGGTTTTAGTGGGTCAGATGTATTATAGCGGTTATGGTGTTGCCAGGGACACCCAGAAGGTTTTTTCTTCCTTATAATAAGTTTTCTGGTTTTGCGTGTATTGGGTTTAGGGTTAGAATTTTGTGACTATTCAAAATTTCGTCAAGATTGGATTTCTTTGACCAATTATAGCTATTTGGTGTCTGAACTGCTGGCTTTTGTTCGTTATCTACCTTTTACATGAACTTAATTCAATGTTTGGGTATCTTGTAATTTAAGTTTTTGGAAGTTCATTTATTTATGTACTTTGTCTAACTTCATCTTTGTTGGGATTGCAGGGAAGAATCTGGATGACAAGAGCGTCGCGAACTCGGTCCTCAGTTTGGAAAGTTAGTGACAAGCATCCAGGTTGACTGTTATTCTTATTCCTTGTGCATTTTTATTATTTATAACGACCTTGTGTTATGATTAGTTATTCTACCAATTGTTTGGCTTGCTGCACCTTTTATCAGGTTATAATGCAAGTGATTCGGATTCAGATGAATTGAAAGGAGAATCTTGATAAGACCAAATTAGGCTTCATGCTCAAAACAAATAGAAAGTGAGTTTAATGTCCCTGGAGTTTCTAATTTGTTTCCTACAAAAATTGAATCTTGTGAAGATCTTGGTGTCTATCCTTTTGGCTAGTTGTGTTATGTTGTGGTTTATGTTTAGACCTTTTTGTTATTTAAGGTATGCTACGTGTGGTTATGAATTCGACTGATAAGTTGTAATTTGTTAAATTGGCTGGTTGATTTTCCTTTTAAGGCTATTCAAGATTTTTGTTGTCCTAGTCATCTAACTAGTGAACATTTGAAGTCCTATGCAATGTGTTTTTCTTCATCTTTCTTTAAATGCGTATGCACATGAACTCACTTGAAGACAAATTTTTGATGCCATAACCTTACAACACAGTTGGTAGATTGGTTGAAATCCAGGATAGGATAATTCATTTATGTGGTGTTTGGTAGATTGAGCGGGGGCAATTTATTGCTCATGTATTGAGAAAACAACCTGTTGAGGGGAGTTCAGATAAGGGTCATTGAGAACTTAGAGAAAATCAACCAAAAAGGTGATATATTTTAACCTTTCAAAAGTTGCCCTGTGTTTGACGGACATGTCTCAGAAAAAACCAACTGGTAAAATGCCTATCCTATTTTTCCTCCCACTTTTTTCTAGCTCAGAGTTTCTAGACCAACTTACTAAATAAAATCAAAATTTCTCACTCCAAGATCGAGGAAAACAAAAAAGGAAACTGGTGATGGATGGTGCTGGTGTTTGTACCATCTTGAGGGATTTTGTTTTCTTAATAGGATCTTGATGCTTGCGATGGGAGGCTTATTGGGTTTTGTTGGCCACTTTGATATGTAAATAATTTGTATGTTATCCCAACCACTCTTCTTAGTCCCAATCCTGATAAGGACAAGGGGCAATTTCTAATGAAGTTTTTGCATTCTTGATTCCGAGGCATTGTTCGGGGTTGATAGGACTTTGTAAGAAGCATCCTTCCTTATGAGATTTTAGAATACCTAATTTGCTTAGGGCAGCAAGTAATTGCATTGTAAACTAGCCATGTGGTTGATGTTCGTTCTTCGATTAGTACTAACATTGAGATTTGGTAGTGCAGCTAAGAGATTTGGCGGCCTAGAGGGCAAAATCAAATTTTTTTTTTAAATGTAGGCGAGTATATATTCACCTAGTAATTATACTGGCCTTTTAGTGTTGTTTCACTTATAGCATGGTTTCTAGTTACTTATAAAACAATGTACATCATTGAAATATGTTGATGTTAAAATTAAATTTTTTGATCAGGATCTTAATTTTCTGTATAAATATCTTCTTAACTTTCTATATAAATATCTTCTGTGTTTTGTAATTTGTTTGTCATCAACTTGTTGGAGAAGTAAATGACTTCTAGAATTGCCTGATGAATCAAAGGTTGGTGGAAGTCCAAACATGATATTTATCAACTTCCCATGTTCATTGGCACCTTCAGCGGTCTTAAGTTATCTTTTATACACAAGCACAGCTAGTCATCATGACTTATTATTGGTGATTATTTCTGCTGCTATTTGCATGCTTGTAGCTTTTGGCAGTCAATGTTAATGGTATATAAAATGTTCAGTAGCCAGATAAGAAATCTATAACCATAATGAACTCAAAAGATAATAACAAGATGAGTTCATGCAATGCATGAAAGGATTGATCAACTCATTGAAAGACAGCTAGAATCTGCTGTTGTATATGGCACTATCATTTTACTCTAAGCTAATAAGTCAGAGAACATGCATCCTAGCAAAAAGCAATTACAATTATGCACTATTTTCCTTTTTTTTTATATCTGTGTAGATGTTGTCCTTGATAGAGCAGGTGAATGTGTTTACTAGGATAAGTTTCTACTGAGCTCGTTTTTATTTTTGTTGTGGCGCACTTCCTACAATATTAATTCACTGCCTGATGACTAATGGTATATTTGGGTATCATTTATCTAATTCCAATAGAGGCATTTATTGTTTGTGCTATATGGTGCACTTCTATATATACTGATTTCTGTGTTAATCTTTTTTCAGTGTCAGTTCATGTTGTGCCAGTTCTTCAACACCTTACAAATGTGCCTGTAACATTCTTTTTCATCCCACCCTCTTTGGTTGGTTTGTTTTCACCATATGTAACTTTGTAAACTATTTGTTTAATATCATAAAACAATTATAATTACAGTTTTACGGGCGAGAATACATTGTTGGTTTACATTTTTGGAGAAATTATTCGTTCATTTAATATTTTCCGGATTCATAAACAATGATGGAATCTGCTACCTTGGGTGGTTTCCGATATCTGTTTGGACTATGCATTTTGCTACATTTTCATTGTCGGATGGAATTCTGTATAATCCTTTTCCATTTATTATTTAATCATTTATTGAGGATTAGGTTTCTAGTTCATGCATATCTACTAAGAAAATTTAATGTGGGTCTGAATGGGAGGTGGTTTTGAACAGATAAGCTCTGGTTTGAAACCTTCGATGGATTTATGTGAATGTGGTGATGGATGTGTGTTTATTCATTTTTTTGTTTTTGGATCCGCAAAGGAACTCATTTTAATTTCGTTTTGTTCTTGCTTTTTTGTGACATATATCCCAACAAATATTCTTGCGCTTGTCGGCTTATAAGCATGCAAACAAATTATTACTTGTTTAATAAGTAATTTGTCTCTTGTTAATGATCATTTAGCTAATACTCATTTTGACTCCACAAATGCCTTTCGAACATGAGTAATATTATTCTCCGTAAGAGACACTCATTTCTTATTTTTGGTTCTAATTTAACTCAATTTATGAGAAATTTGGGGGTAAACTTTGAATAGAATACTCTCCCCATGAATGATGATTTTGGCATCCAAAAATCTCTAATCGCCTCTTTAAGTGTCTGTTTATAATTATTGTGCTTTTAGAGGTGTTTGATAATCACTTCTTGGTTATTAATTATGGATTTAGTTGTACTTTGATAACTAATTTTTTTATTAAATAATAGAACAATTTAATTTCATAAAGAGTCTTAAAGAAGAACAAACAAATAACTAATTACTTTTATATAATTAAACTTAACAATATTGCTTTATTTGTTGAATGGTGACACAGATCTGTGTCTCTCATTGGAGAATCTCACTCCCTTGCAAACTAATGTGTTTGTACTACATGTTATGACCAGAAATAATTTATTTTGTTAGAAGTTCTTATCTTGTAGACTAATCTACTCTACGTTTGTTGCAACCCACTACCATCATCGTTCATAAAAAAAGATACCAGTGATTGCGTGAGGGGTGCATGAATCATACTCGAGTTACACACTGGACCAAATCTCTGAAACACACTCGATTCAAATCCTTAATTCAAGAAATCAAACAAACAGAAAGTCTTAACAATTCGTCAGCAAAATCCGAGTCCCAGGTGTACGTAATGAATAATAACTGCACCACATCTACCTGCTACTATATTCACAGAATGAGGATGCATGTGCATCACCACCGTTTCCATTGTCATTTTCTTCGGCACCATTATATCATTGCTTAGATCGTAATCATCAGATCAATCAACTACGAGAAGACAATACAATACAATTAACCAAACCAACGAAGAAAAAGAATTAAGAGATTAGTGAATGGAGAGTGACAGAGAGCCACTTATTGTTCAAGAACAACCAGCTTTCTCTTCATCTCTTATATCATATTTGTATGTTGCCCACTTCTTAGCAAGATGGGGTGCCAGGTTTGTTCATCAAAATCAACTTGTAGGCTTTAGGGTTATTCCCTTTTTTCCATATTCACTGATGGTATTTGTATAGGATGATTTCAATAGTTTTCTAAATGTTTTTATGTTCACAGAATGTGGGAATTCTCTGTTGGTTTATACATGATCAGTGTCTGGCCAGATTCTTTACTCTTTGCTGCTATTTATGGTGCTATCGAATCTGCCTCCATTGCATTTTTTGGTCCCTTCGTTGGACAGTTGGTGAATAAGTTGACATATGTTAAGGTTTGCTCAATTTTACATATATATTTTCCTCTTATTGATGAAATTTAATCCATTGATTAAGAGATTCACTAGTTGGATTTCTTCGGCAGGTTCTCCGAATTTGGTTGGTATCCCAGAATCTCTCTTTCATTGTTGCTGGAGTTTCAGTGATTGTATTGTTGATTTTCTCAACTTTAAAGTTAACAAATTTCACAGCATTTATTTTACTGGTCATACTAACTAACGTTTCTGGAGCTGTTGGTGTGATTTCCACTCTCGCTGGTACTATCTTGATTGAAAGAGAATGGTAACTAGTAATTACTGCACTTCTAATGTGAAAAAACTGATTTCCGATTTTGACAACGCTAACATTGTTATAATCATTTTCAAAGCACAGGGTGGTGGTGATATCAGACGGCCATCCTCCAGGAGTATTGACAAAGATGAATTCGATAATTAGACGCATTGACTTAACCTGCAAGTTACTAGCTCCTGTTATAACTGGCTTCATTATCAGTTTTGTATCATTAAAAGCATCTGCTATGACATTAGCACTGTGGACTACTGCAACTGTTTGGGTGGAATATTGGCTCTTTATGTCTGTTTATAGAGGGATTCCAGTTTTAGGGGAAAGCAGCCAGAGGAGGATCACAAGGAGTATGCTGATTGATGTGGAAGAGAGCAGCACATCAACTTCTCAGGAAAGAAGGAGCTTGCTTTCTCAGGATGAAAAAAATGCAGCATTGGCAGAGAAAAGCTGGAGAAGGAAGATTATAACTTGGGTTTCAAGTGCCCCTTTTGTTGGAGAATGGAGAGTTTATTTACAACAAGATGTACTACTTTCTGGAGTTTCTCTAGCTCTGCTGTTTTTCACTGTCCTCAGGTAACAATCCAGAAACAAACAACTTTGGTTTTCTTTCCATGTTGCTGGTCATTCACTAGTCTCTTTACAGAGGAAAGAGTCTAAAGTGTGTAACATGCTTTCATATATGATTTCTATAGCATTCTCTTCAAATTTGTGTTGTGCTACTAATTCATTGAAAATGAATGCTCCCTGCTTTTGCATAGGGTTAGGAAAAACTGGTCATCGATTCTACTATTCCTCAAGTGTCATCTTATTTGGGTTGAGATACACTAAAAGTCTGCATTGTGCTTTCTACATATTGTATTTTTATTTGGCTCTAGACGGCTAGATCTTAACTGTGGCAAGTAATTCCTACACATTATCCTTCCAGCTTTGGAACTTTGATGACAGCTACATTAGAGTGGGAAGGTATACCTGCATATGTTATTGGAATAGCACGAGGAATAAGTGCAACAATTGGAATAGCTGCAACAGTTGTGTACCCAATTGTACAATCTCGCATTTTAACACTTAGAACAGGACTCTGGTCTATCTGGTCACAGGTATAAACCTCTAAAAGAACTATATTATCTATTGTGGGATCATGTAACAGCTGTTTGATTAACATGCTCAAACATTGATCATTTTCAATTCCTTATTCTTTCTAAATACATCAGCAATATATATAGATTAAGGGAAATCGATATAACTGTATCTGGAATTTGTGTTTTTCATTCAGTGGATCTGCCTCTTAGTATGCATAGCTTCAATATGGGTCCAAAATAGTGTTTTAGCAGCATATATGCTGATGGGTGGAGTGGCAACTTCTCGGCTTGGATTGTGGATGTTTGACTTATCTGTCATTCAGCAAATGCAGGTAAAAGTCCTCAGGCTAAAGCAGTAACGAGTTTGATGATTTTGGGAAGTTATTCTTGTAATGATTCAATAAATTACAATAATTCCCTTGATTTTTTTGCTAATATATATTTTTAAAAGATTCCTCTTTCTGTATCATGTTTCCCTATTCCTGTATAGGATCTTGTTCCAGAGTCTGATCGTTGTGTGGTGGGAGGTGTTCAGAACTCCCTTCAGTCAACTCTAGATTTGCTGGCTTATATCATGGGAATTATAATTTCCAATCCACAGGTTTTTAATTACATCTGGTAGTTCAGCAGTTGATGATATACTAAAGTTTGACGAGTGAAATCGGCATTTCTTTTTAATCTCATGCTTCAAAATTATAGGATGATTAACAAGTTCTGCCGTTGCATAATTGTTCAGGATTTCTGGAAGTTGACCTTGATATCCTTTCTGGCGGTAACATTGGCTGCGTTACTCTACACTTTCCACCTGTATCGCATCAGGAAGCACCTCTTTCATTTTGAGAAACTAATAGCATCCATTCAATGGATTATCAGATGATCGATAGATTCATGTTAGAAGTGAAATTGCAGAAACTAAACTTGTCCGTCCAAGTCCTTCATAGGAGGCACATTTGTGAAATCCAGCTGAAGATAAGAGCACGTGAGCCAACAGGCCTGAGTTTTGATAATCATCATGCTCTGAAAAACATACATGTAATTTGTCACAAGATAGTTGCAAGGAAACTGTGTGTGCTCATATTATCAGAAGCTATTATTAACAATGTTTGATTCTGAGCTCTTCTTGGGGGCCATTTATCGGCCTATTACAAAATAATGCCTTCTTGGAAAGGAATCAAACTCGTGTCTTCTGTTTGAAGAGAAAAGAGAGGAGACGAGCGTAAATCAGTGAAATAAAATGACATGAACTAGCGAAAACAAATTAGCATTTCAAACGTTTGTGAGTGGAGAGTTATAGACAAAATTGACTTCATTTTTTTTGCTCAATCCATTAAAATTACACGAATAAAAATAAATAATGAATCCATAACATCTCAAATTGACAGTGCTCTTCCATTCACCACTTGAGCTTTCTCTTAACATCTAAACAAGAAAAGACAATTGAAATTAGTAAATTGCCCTATCTCGTACCAAATCAAATTACTTAAATAACAGTATTTAGCAGACTCTCATATTATATAAAAATGAGATCTTATCTAGAAAACAAGTATGATTTGATTATGCGAAGCCAAGCCATTTAGCATTTTAGCAAATGTAGCGAGTTGCCTTTCTTTGACCCATTTAAATTGTAAATGGTTACCATATCTACATGGGTTTTAGAATCTGCACTAAAATTCCCAGATTATTAAATGATTAATTGAAATGAAATCCAGACAGGTTATTCTCCAACTTCCAAGTAACATCTTCTTCTTCAACTATTAACCCCAAAAAAAGCCTCATTTTCGGAAGGTGTCATCTGCACGCATGCCTTCCATTTTCTTGAAAAGAATGCATCGAGCATATACTCTCTCTTTTCTTTTTTTTTTTCTTTTTTTTTATAAGAGATTTATAGCTCATTTTAGAAATTCTACTATAATTTATGAAATTTTAAGTTAATTAGAGCTGACAATGAAGTTAATAACGTGCCCAGTAACTCTTAAAATATTTTCCTTCTAGATAATGGTCTACTAACACTATGTTATAGATTATGATAAATTAATTTTATTAAATTGCAAAAATCAAGATTAGGTGTATCCGTACTAGTTTATACTTGCAGTAGGTGATATTGTACCAATCTCTCTCTCTTTCTATGTATGCATATATAATATTATTAAATCTAATCTGATATGGGGGAGAATAGGTTATAGGTTTGCAGAATAACATAACAAATATCCCATGAATAATGCTGCTCTTTATAAGATTTCGGTCACAAATTTGACATTTTAAATCATAAAATTATGTCGATTAAAGACTTAAAAAAATGAGTTAATTAAGGAACCAAATTGTCAGCAGAAGAAATACGCAGTCGATGGTAAAAAAAAAAAAAAAGAGATTTGCTTTCCGCGTACGGACACTATTTGTCTTGTGAATATACGAGTAAACAAATTGTGTGGACTTTTATTAACATTTTCTCACAATCGTGCTATTAATTTTATATTTAAAAAAATTAATTTTTTTTTCTAAAGAAAAACGACTCTTAAAATTAACATCTCTCAAATTCTAAGTAAAAATTTTGAACCCCTCACAATTAAATAAATAAATAAATAAAGTCTTTGTTTTAAAAAGTAGAAATAGTTGCATTACAACAAAGGACTCAAAAGGACACACAAGTACCATCCACCAAGGGCAAGATTGTCATCGGAACAAATGTGGCGAATTTATTTAGGTTAGGTTAGGTTAGGTCAGGCCTGAATCAGTCACTACCTCCCCCCCTTATCACAATTCACAAAAGTCTATGCCTTTGTCTAATTGATTTGATATATTTTTGTTTTATTTTATTTCTCTCTCTTACTTTTTCTTTTCATTTTTTTTTCCGTTCTTATCTGAGTAAGGTTGGTACTATGGTAAGGCCAGCTATAAGTACGGCCAATATCTTTCCATTTTTCTATTTATTTTTTTAAATTTTTGTGGCTTGTAAGTTTTCCACCCGTAATTATGTATTATAATACATAATAATTAATAATTAATAATTAATAATTAATATTAATTTCAAAGGAAGGGTGGGTGTGTGTGAAATTTGTCGATTTAGTTTAGTTCGTACTGTCTGCACTTGAATCTGTCCTTCCTCACATAATCCTCCACCAAATGAGCTGCGCTTCTTCTTTTGTTTCGTTTCTGATAAGAAAACGACTTCTCTCCGTCTAAATGACGTTAATACCCCCGTCAACACTATGTCCTTTCACGTACGGTGGTGTATTCTTTATTGCTTACCTCAAATGACTATTAAACCTTCTAGAATGTTCATTAGTAATTGGTCCCTATAGTTTCTGGAAATCAAAAGACCTACCACTTCTCTTAAATTTAATGCTATCTAATTTCAATATTGTTTTAATTTGTCACATCTTTTATTAAATTTTAAAACATAATTAAAAAGTGTTGAGATACATACATATGATCAACTTTTTATTTATTTGTTTGTTTTACATTAATTTATTTAAGAGTATAATTTTAAAGCGGTATTACCAAATTTTTTATATTTTATGTCATATTTTAAAATATAGGGACTAATTTGATAACTTTTCTTTCTCATAATTGTTGCACAATACGATGAAAATCCGAAGGACTCGAGGGGTACGATAGTCCAAACGTACCATGTTGAAAAAGACTTACATGGCTATAACAGTAATCTTGAATTTCCTTCTTCTCCTTCACTCCCTCTTCAACTGCCCAACATAAACCCCACCATTTTTTCTGTTAACGGTTACTTCTAAGCTCAAAGAACATCCAAAATCTTCACCCAATATAAAAGTCCATCCCCAACCAAGCCTTATTTGTATCATATCTTCTGAATTTTCAATCATGAAGAAGCAAAAATGCTTTCAAATGATGAATGTTTTCGATCTCCTGTCGGAGGAGATCGTTTTCGAAATCTTAGATTGTCTCAGCACGAACCCGGTGGACAGAAAATCTTTCTCTTTAGTCTGCAAATCGTTTTACATTATGGAATCCAAGCACCGGAAGAAACTCAGGCCTCTGCGCCAGGAACATCTTCAGGCAATCCTTACTCGTTATCCGAACATATCTCATCTTGATCTCAGTCTCTGTCCTCGTGTAACAGACAATTCTTTGAAAGCTATATCGAGAGCCTGTGATTTGACGCTTCGTTCTGTCGATCTTTCGCGGTCTGGGGCGTTTTCGGGTTCTGGGTTGTTGAGTTTGACGGTGAACTGCAAGAATTTGGTAGAGATTGACATATCCAACGCTGTGAATTTAAAGGATGCTGGAGCTGCGGCGTTGGCTGAGGCAAAGAATCTGGAGAAGTTGTGGATGGGGAGATGTAAGATGGTTACTGATATTGGAGTTGGTTGTATTGCTGTTGGGTGTAAAAAGTTGAGATTGATTAGCTTGAAATGGTGTTTAGGCGTGGGTGATTTGGGTGTTGGTTTGATTGCTGTTAAGTGCAAGGAAATTCGTAGCTTGGATCTTTCATACTTGCCGGTAAGTTTCTCTTTTGTTGTGTATCTTTCTATGTGAATTACATGGCATTTTTTGTTAATTATGGTAAGGATCTGTTTGATGATTTGATTGTGTTTATCTTTATTGATTATGATTAATAACTTCAATCTGAAATGAATGTTCAAACTGGGTGAATTCGAGGTTTTTAATGTTTTCATTAGTCAATTAGTTTTTTTGCAGTCTCTTTAAATTTGGTTGATTTTCTTTGCTGATTGGATGTTGTGCAGATTACAAATAAATGTTTGCCATCTATCTTGAAATTACAACATCTTGAAGATTTGATTCTGGAAGGATGCTTTGGAATTGATGATTGCAGCCTGGCAGCCCTGAAACATGGATGCAAGTCATTGAAGGTACGTGTCAATGGGAAAACATGCTCATTAAGGGTGGGGAGGGAGAAGAGAGAGAGAGAGAGATCTGGTGTTGAATCAAAATTGGAGAAATATTTTCTCACGTTCTATAAATATTTCTCTAATTTGGTGTTTAATTTCCGAGGTGCTGAGTGTTTTAAGCTGACAGATTTCTGTGCTCTAAATAAGGTGGCATTTGTTAATTGTGTTCGTCATATGTTATTCAGTGAATTTTCTCGGCTGTATGTTTTATACTGCCCATGTTATGAGCAACAGAAAGCTCACCAAGGAAATGTTTGAGAGTTAATTTGAAGTATTTGTTTCACAAAGTCTCCTTATCTTGCAATGAACAGGCACTTGATATATCCAGTTGTCAACATATCAGTCACCTTGGCTTGTCTTCGCTAACAAGTGGTACTGGAGGTTTACAGCAACTCACCTTAGCATATGGCTCCCCTGTATGTATCTCAAATTCATTGTCTTATTCTACTATCGGGACTTTATCATTTTTAGCCTATTATTTATAATTTACTGTTGGTGGTTGTCAGGTCACTCTCGCGTTTGCCGATGGTTTGAAAAAGATTTCCACGTTGCAATCAATCAAATTAGATGGCTGTGCAGTAACCAAGGCTGGACTGAAGGCCATCGGAGATTGGTGTGTGTCATTGAAGGAACTGAGCTTAAGTAAGTGTTCGGGAGTAACAGATGAAGGACTCTCATCTGTTGTAACTAAACATAGAGACTTGATGAGGCTAGACATTACATGTTGTCGCAAGATAACTGATGTTTCTATAGCCCACATCACAAGTTCATGCACCAGGCTGACTTCTCTGAGGATGGAATCTTGCTCCCTGGTCCCTAGAGAAGCATTTGTGCTGATTGGACAACGTTGCCATTTTCTTGAGGAGCTTGATCTGACAGATAACGAGATTGATGATGAAGGTTTCATACTTTTCATTCGCTCTTCTATTCTGTGAATAAGAGCTATTGTATTAATTGGCATATTCATATTCTTTCTCTATGCAGGTCTGAAGTCCATCTCTCGATGTTCCAAACTCTCTGTTCTAAAACTGGGAATTTGTCTAAACATTACCAATGAAGGACTTGCCAATATTGGCATGTGCTGCTCGAAACTCATAGAGCTTGATTTGTACAGGTTTGTGACCTGTGATCTGCTGGTTTTTCTGCTTTTTAGTTTTCTTTCCTTTAGGAAAGAATTCACCCATGTTTTTAGTCTTAGTTTGATTAAAGCAAATTTGAACTTCAGATTGTGTTGGTCTGTCTTGTCATCTTAGAATATCCTGGTTTATATCGAGGAATGTTGTGTGAATGCATTTTAATGATATTTGAATGATATTGCTTTGATCAGGTCTGTGGGAATAACGGATTCAGGTATTTCAGCCATTTCTTACGGTTGCCCTGACCTTCAGATGATCAACATAGCATACCTGAAGGACATTACTGATAGTTCCTTAATATCCTTGTCCAAATGCTCGAGCTTGAACACATTTGAAAGTCGAGGATGCCATCTTATCACATCTTTAGGTCTGGCTGCAATTGCTGTGGGATGTAGGCAACTCACCAAACTAGACATAAAGTGGTGCCACAACATTAATGATGTTGGAATGCTACCGCTCGCTCATTTTTCTCAAAATCTCAGACAGGTAAGACTCTTGATCCTTTCTCCTTTAATCTTTCATAATTGTAACACGTCAAAAGAAAAAGTTGACTCCAACCATTGTTCTTCATGATTTTCTTTGCAGATTAATTTATCATATACCTCAGTTACTGATGTGGGCCTCTTGTCCCTAGCAAGCATCAGCTGCCTACAGAACATGACTATCTTGCACCTGACGGGCTTAACCCCGGGTGGACTAGCAGCTGCCTTGTTGGCATGTGGAGGGTTAACAAAAGTGAAACTTCAGGCATCCTTTAAATCACTGCTGCCCCAGACTCTTTCCGAACATTTAGAAGCACGGGGTTGTGTGTTTCAATGGAGAGAGAAGGTGTTTCAGGTATGTGTCCTTTAACCTTTCCTGATGCTCAAAAACTCGTTATATAGTTATTCAACTATTTAAATGATTTGTTGAGATTTTATTGAATTTTTTAAGAAGAATATGTAGCTTGCGTTTTCTCGACAATATCTTTTGTTTTTTCCATTCCGAAGATTATGTTTTTTTGCACATGCTAGCTTCAGGACGCATAATAGTGCACAGCAATCATTTGCTTTTTGAATGTACCTAACAACTGAAAAGTTGACAATCATGTGAACAGCCTAAATGCATGATAAGAACAGTGGGAGAACATTTTTGTATTAAATATTTCTTATAAAATTCTTAATCGCATAGTTTAATTGGGTTGATCCAATCATGCATTTACAGGCTGAATTGGATCCCAGGTGCTGGAAAATGCAGTTAGAAGATATAGTGGCATAGATATGTTCTAAGATCTTGCAGAAAAGGAGTAAGGTTTCATACCAAGAAGCCGGCAAAGTTGGCGAGAAACGAGAAGAAGAAAATTTTTTGGGTCCATTTCCTGCAATGAAATAAATTATTTTAGCCCTTGCTCGAAAAACCCTCAAAAGAAAATGACAGGAGATTTTTAATACAAGTTTTACTTTAGTCCTATTGAATTGCCTTGTTTTTGGGAAAATCTATCTCGTGTCTGGTATTGTATGGTTCTACTCTGCAAGAGCTCTGAATCATTCTCTTGAAGCTCATGCAGAGTAGTTTTGTGTGTATCAATAAAACGTCACACATGTTTTTATAGAAAGGGAATTGCATCATTCCGTTCCAAGCAAGTGTTCTATACTTCTTCTGTTCCCACTGTAAACATTGTTATTATTAAAATTATACGGATAAGACAATGTGATTGTCTGTCTTTTTGCATCATCTTTCTTTTGTTTCTTTCTGAGGAAAAATATTCGAACCCACCAAGAGCAGAAGACTAGCAGATTTCGAGGATTTGCTTGCTGCTACTACCAAAATTAAAATCCACCATCCAACCCTCCAACAATTAACAAATGTGATTAACAAACCAGTATTATATATTCTTTATTTATTTCGAGAAAAAAACAAAATTGGGAAAGATATTTTCAGCTTTACATGGTGGATATTATTTCTCATTTTGCGGCAATTTTTAAATTAGGAAATAAACGAGTTGCCAATCCAATAATTAGAAGTTTTATCATCTTTCTTTGGACTGAGAGCGAGATTTTTTTAATTACTCTAATGAAGTCTTTCTACTTAATGATTGTATTTATTATAAAGTTTGAAGCAAAAATAGCACATTGGTTTAAGCCATAGTTGACTGAGTCAATACGTAATTTTTACAATATTTTTAGTAAACAAAAAATAGAGAAGAAGAATTTGTAGACCCAGTCACCAACCATTTTCATGCCCACAATGACAAAATTTGTATACATAGGGCAAGATCTCTACACTACAAATTATAAAACAAATTCTCTTTATTTTATTTTAAAAGATTAAAATTGAAAAATACCAAAAGCCCAACTTTAAGAGCCACCACCGGGACAGAGGAGGGAGGGCCGGAAAAATAGACTGAGGGCATTCTTGTCATTTCATTTTATGGTCTCGGCTTACGGGCAGCTCCACGACGTGAACATAGATAGTTCCCTCAGTTGGTGGCTTGGCGGCTATCATTTGAATTGGTCAATATTTCCTACTTAACAAATTAATATTATTATTGACCTTAGATAACGAAAGTATTCATAATACACGTGTGTGTGTGTGTGTGTAGATATCATATAATTTTTCTATTAGAGTTATGTTCGAGACTTGATTTCAAAGAATATTAGTGTTAATCAATTTTATTTTATTTATATGGAATATTCAATAATTTTACTATATAATAATTATGATATAAAATTATAGCTCATTTATTTAGCTCCATTGACCTTAATACAAACATTGATATTTGACCAGTAAAAAGATGATGAGGTTTGTAACATGAAAAAAAAAAGAGTAAAGATTGATATAAAATTTGCAACTTTTTTGTTATTTCTTTTTGTTTTGACTAACTTTATTATTTTTAATAAATAATAATTTTGTTTTTTTTTTTATGATTTGCAAAAGCAAGAGATGAATTTTAAATTTGTCTCTATTATCTAAGTCCCTTTAGCAGTAGATCAATAGTCAAATGACCATATATTATTTTCTCATCTATCTCACAAGGGAAAAGAAATTAATCTTTTTTATAATGATAAATTGCATAAACTTATTTAATTCTTTTAAATTTATTTTTTCATGTATAATGATAAAAGTATATAAATTAGATTACATATATGATTTTGAAAATCTTTCAAATAAAGACATTAGCTTTGCATTCGGGATTATACAAAACAGCAAAAGTATTAATTATAATATTAGGGTTAAAAAATTAATATTGACTTTTTGAAATAATTTTTGTGAAAATTTGTATAAAGAGATAATGTGATTTACCTCCTAACTTTTTTCAAAAAGGAAGATACCTTTAACTTTTTTTCTAATTTTACATACCTTTTAACTTTTAAAGAAACTTAAAAATATTCCCATAAAATACTATTTTAAGTATTATTCTAGATATAAATTGATTATTTTATCCTCAAACTATTAAAATATATAAAATAATTTAATTGTCCTTATATTAAAATAGTCTATTTAAAAATTATGTATAATTAATATTGTTAAAACTCTTCCTAATTGTCAACTTTTATAACATTAATTGTAAGTAAATTTTAACAACGTCATTTGTAAAAGTTTTACAACATAAAATATACTAAGAAATTATTAAAAAAATTTACATTATGAAATTTTTTTAATTGTAAAAAATTAATTGTTTTTTACTTGTACAATAAATTTTTTACAACTAAAAAAAATTGTAGAAAATTGACAATGAATTTTAACAATATTTATTATATATAATTTTTAAAATAGATTATTTTAATAAAATGATCAATAATAAAATTATTTATAATTAATATTGTCAAAATATTAATAAATTTAAAAGAAAATAATTAACAATAAAAATATCATTATAATTTTTAAATTAATTATTATAATAATATGTTATTGATTATTTTAATAGTTGGGAGATAAAATAGTTAATTTATATTTAAAATAATACTTAGAATAATATTTTATGGGGGTATATCAATTTTTTTTTAAAAATTAGAGAGTATGTAAAACTAAAAAAAAATTAGGGGTATTTCTCTTTTTCTAAAAAATCATAAGGTAAATCATATTATCTAATTATATAAATATTATTTACTTTTATTTAATTTAATAATGTTAGAAATAAATTAATAAAAAATTATGTTTATAATAATAGAAAAGCACTTTTATATTTATACACTAATACTTCTGAAAAATTTAGGTGAAATTATATTAATAAAATTATCTAATATATAATAAATTATTTATTAAATAAATAATATAAAAATTTTATTGGATAAAGAGACAGACAACGTGACTTATATGTTACGGATGCACCTAGAATTTCCAACGCTGATAAAGACTCAATTATGGAGTAAATTGACTAAGGTGGTCGATTTATTTATTTTCATTTTTTCAGGGAAAAGAAGGAAAAGTTAAATCACGTTGCAAATGCAATAACACGGAGCAAACACCGGTGTGTGTGTGTGTAGGCGCTGCCTAAGCCGAGTGTGATGAATATGGCTAGGCTGGGTAGCAAAGTCCAGTCAAACCCACAAGCTTTGACCAAGGAATAAATTTTCCACGGTCAAACTTTGCTTTTAGCTTCTGAGAAGAAGCATGGAGGGAGACCCTCAAAGTCTCCACGAAAAACATTTCCCCTGCTTTCAAAATCAAACTACTTCCTCTTCTTTGTTAACTAACACAAACGCATACCCATCCATCTATTACTTACATACATACATATTTTTCTATAAATTCCCTGCGCCGACTTCTCTTTCTCAGAACAATTTTTATGGCCTCTTCTTTTATGAACAGCATGGACAATTTTAGCCAAGACCGGAATAGTAATAATACTTCTTCAATCAGCTGGGATTTTAATTCCAACAATCATTTATCTGATCAATTTACTGTTGAAATTCCGAAGTTTAAATCTTTCCCACCTTCCTCACTTCCCATTTCTCCTCCTCCCGTTTCTCCTTCTTCGTTTTTGTCCATTCCTTCTTCTGGTTTCAGCCCAACTGCCCTCCTGGACTCACCCGTACTCTTCTCTAATGTAAGTTTTTTTTTTGTTTTTTGAACTCTTTTAATCTCACATAAACATACTTAATTAAAATAATTCAAATGGGTTTTAGTTAATCTTTTGTTTTTGTTTAGATTCTGGCCTCGCCAACAACTGATGCCTTCGACTGGAACAACAATCAGCAGCAAAATAATAAGGGGGTAGAGAATAACTTCTTTGATTTCTCTTTTCAAACGTCTCAGACAAGGGCTAGTGCAACAACATCGTCATCATCAAATTTTCTTCAGTCTTCTTCAAACATTGTTTCGGTGGTATGTATGCTGTATTTGATTCGTTTATCTGTTGTCCATTTCTTGCTGTTGCGTCTTGAAGTTGGGTGGCTTTTGGCAACAGTAGTTGTTGTTTTCCTCTGGTTTGACGTCAGCCTACAAGGTTTCACAACAAGGAAATCAAAAGCAATTTCAGAGTTGAAATACTCGCACGTATATTAAATGAAACGGGAACAAGTTTGATACAAGTGGGGACAAACACCGCCTATTTGTCTGGTTTCCCTTGGAAAAACATTTTTGCATCATTAAATAGCTTCCTAGATTGACATGTATTGCGTGACAATTAGGGAGATTTTTTGCCCAATTTTTTTTATAGTTTTGTTTTATTTTTCATACTTTTAAATAAATATATAAATGTAAACCCGATATGAGGGAGATTTGAACTCAAACCATTAGAAACTTTTAATATTACTTATTTTAATAGATAAACAATTGAATCCATTTGTAATTCAAATAAACGCTAACATCTCTTAAATGGAAACGTATATATTGTAACAAAAAAAGACGTTTGAGATTGAGATGCTTTATCTGTGAAATCACAACCGTATTTTTGCTTATCTTGAGGTCTGTTTTGATAAAATTTCAATCATTAACTTGAGCAGGAAGAATCTATTAAGAGGCAACAGGAACCATGGAACTTCAATAAGCCTACAAAGCAATCTGATTTCTCCACAGAAAATGCAGGAGTGAAATCAGAATTCGCACCAATCCAGAGCTTCTCCTCAGAAATGGGTGGATATCAAACGAATGTTCAGACTAGTGCTGCTCCTCAATCTGGTTACAGCCAACATAATCAATCAACGATGTATTCCAGGGAGCAAAAAAGATCAGAAGATGGTTACAACTGGAGAAAATATGGGCAGAAGCAAGTGAAAGGAAGTGAAAATCCTCGCAGTTATTTCAAATGCACATTCCCAGATTGCCCAATGAAGAAAAAAGTTGAGAGATCATTGGATGGACAGATTACTGAAATTGTTTATAAGGGTAGTCACAATCATCCTAAGCCTCAGTCTACTAGAAGATCATCATCTTCTCAATCAATGCAACATGCTACATGTGCCAACTCTGATCTCTCTGATCAATCTGCCGCGCCCATAGGCAATCCACAAGCAGAGTCTTTCTCTGTGCAGGGTGATTCCTCAGCCTCATTTGGAGAAGATGATTTTGATCAAGGATCACCAACAAGTAATCCCGGACGAGATGACGATGAGAATGAACCTGACGCCAAAAGATGGTAAGACTACTAAAAATATATATGCATTACTCTGGTGACACTAAGAGATAAAATTGTATTTTGGGTTCTGATTGTAATTGGTTTTGATTTTGCAGGAAGGGGGAAAATGATATTGATGGTGTTATAGGAACCGGGAGCAGAACTGTGAGGGAGCCAAGAATTGTAGTTCAAACAACAAGTGATATAGACATTCTTGATGATGGATATAGGTGGAGGAAATATGGACAGAAAGTAGTGAAGGGAAATCCAAATCCAAGGTAACTGTTTACTCTTCACCCCTATCAAAATTTTTCGGAAACTGTCATGAATATGGTTTCTTATTGCAATTTTTTCTTCATATGTAGGAGCTACTACAAGTGTACAACTATAGGCTGTCCTGTAAGGAAACATGTAGAGCGAGCTTCCCATGATACAAGAGCTGTGATCACCACGTATGAAGGGAAACACAACCATGATGTTCCTGCAGCTCGTGGTAGCAGCTATGCACTGACTAGACCTTCACCTAATGTTAACAGCAGCAATCTGCCGGCACCTATAAGGCCATCTGTGACTGCCATTGCCAATCATTCTAACTTACCGAGCTATTCTAACTCCTTTAATACACGGTTTCCAACATCATCAGGAAGTCAAACTCAGTTCACAGCACCAATGCTGCAGAACTCAGGGAGTTATGGATATTCAGGATTTGGAAAGCAGAGCAACTCATACATGAATCAGAGACAGCAATTAGATGGCTTTTTCCCTAGAGCCAAAGAAGAGCCCAAGGAGGATTCATTCCTGGAATCATTCCTAAATTCAAATAGCTAATTCAGTAAGTGCATCCGAGGGGTAAATGCTATCAACTAGTCAGGAATTCTTTTCTGTGTTTGTGGGTAGTGCCCTGTAAATTTTGGGACTCAGTTAGATGAAGTTACTTGCAATATTTGTTCATTTGTTTGAGGCCCCAGTCAACTTGACAGTTCTGGCCTCACTTAGGTTTTTTTTTTCTTTCTTTCTTTCCTTTTCTGTGTCACTTTTGTATCCAACAGATGATATCTTACTGATAAACTCTCTATTTGCTGATTACAGCTGCAAGATTAGTGTAAGTAAATAACTCGAAATACTGTTTTTGGCTTTCGAAAATGGAACCAAACAGCTAGATAATTTTGCACAAGCAGAATCGAACATCTAAAGTTACATTCCTTTATCACACTTGTTACAATCAATCATCTAAAATACGGATAGCAAGAAGAGTTCTGAGCCTGCCTAGGACAGCTCTCTGTACAAAATACAAAGTTCAATTACAATACATTATTTAGGTGACAAACAAAACCAATAGATACACAAAAAATTTCGCGATATAAAAGAAAAAGCCACACTTATATGTAAGACTGAGTTGTTAATTTATATCCTGAAATGAGAGCCGACAATGCCAATGCAAAAAATGCAAGGAATTCCATACTAATGGCAGAGGCTGAGGAGTCTGTAAATATGTTGTCTGCTCCTTCCCTCATCCTATTCGTTAAGGGAACAGCCGATGATGCCGATGATATCAAGAGATAAGCAATAATCTGTGACATAAAAAACCAAAATTTCAATCAAGCTTGAGTATAGTTTACCATTGCTACAGAAAGTTTGTAATAAAAGCCAAGTTTGTATCTGGTGGGTAAAAGAATATAAATAAATATATAGCATTGCTGAAAATTCAAGGCTCTACACATGTTCTTCCAGATGCTACTAGGCCATTCCTTTATTTTAGGGTTGGCCCATATGACAAAATAGAAATAATTAAATGCAAAACCGGAGGAAATAGGCACGGCCCTTCTACCAATTCCCAATCTTATCGTGAAACAACTATTCGGTTTCGTAATTATCTAACAACTTTCCAAGCTTAACCATGAAATATCTTATCAAAACAATGAAAGATTGCTGGAAAATTTATGCCAAATCACAATCATTTTCCATGTAAGAAAAAGAGAAAAAAAACTCTTCTAACCTGATCTCCGAAGAAGTCAATCATCGCAGAAGTCCGGTGTTGTAACAGATGCTTGTTTGTAGATATCTCATGAACGTGTCGCAGAGCCTGTGCTCCAGTATACAAAGTGGAAAGAATTGCTATTGCTAATACATACCTGCAAAAAGTAGTTAATCAAATTCAGAAATTCTAATATGGGAAAATCGTAATTGGATCAAAATTCTTACCTGTATTCTTCATATTTATCAAAGTCTTTCCAATCGCCGTGTTTGTTACTAGCCATGATAATAAAAGCAAGCAAAGAAAACAACAAAGCCAATCCCCTCAACACCAGAGACCCTCTTTCCAACAAATCCTCCCTCTTCCATCGCCTGGTAATAGCCGAGACCCCGAATCCCGTTCCCGAATTCGGGGTCTGGTTCTCCACGTCAGCAGCCGGCGGAGCCGTTGGCAGCACGACGTCCTCCGGAGACACAGCATGTTTCTTGTCCTCCGAATTCGACATGTTTTCGAAAATAATTCAATCCAAAGAATCAGAACAATGTGAAAACTAGGAGTCTGTGTGCGGAGAGTTTTGTTTGGACAGGATCAGAAGAAATTGAAGCTTGGATTCTTGGATCGCTTGTAATATAAATGACAACTCAGCGGATGTTTTATAATGGGACAGCTCGTAACGAACTAACAGCTGATACGGTCTTGGTGAAGAAACAAAGCTGTGGCAGGCCTCAAGTTTTTAGTTGGTTGGGTCCCTCGTCGGATCTCCTCCTTTGTTTTCACGATATGACTATAATATAATAAACTTTTATTTGTTACGCGAGTCTCTTTCTATAATACATTCGATTGTATAATACAGTTGCAATACGCGTATATCCAAATTTTGACGAGAGTCTCCTACTCTTGCGAGACCATCAGATTTAATGATGTTGTTATTATTATTATTATTATTATGTACAAACAATTAGAATATGAAATTTAAATAACAATTATTTGACTATTTGATTATGACATGAATTGACACATATTAACAAATACAATATATTTATTACACTAAAAACAGTTTTTTAGTGCGTGCCAATATCCTCATTTCACAAAAATACAAACTTTAAAACTATATAATATGGTATAATTTCATATAAATAAAAGAATTTTTCTTATGCATTGATGATCATTGTATATATATTAACTAATTAATATGTAAATCTTTTATTTTGCATGTAATAATATTTTTTTATAATATTAAAGACGTTATCTTTTTTAATACGAATTGATATGATAAAATATTATTATTATTATTATTACATATTTTATATAATTTTATTTTTTATTTATTTAAAAATATACAAAATATTTACAAGCTAATTTGAAAGAAATTTATATAAGAATTTATGTAAATAATTATTGCGATTACTTTTAAATTTATAACTTATCCTATATGCATTTTTTATTATAAAACTAATAAGATTAATATTTATTTATACGTGAAAGTTTCAGAAACTTTGGATATTTCCAACGTACAAGCAAAGAAACGTCTTTGGACTATATACCAATATATATATATATATATATATATATTGTGCCTCGCGTTCAGTACTTTCTGATCTATCAATTATTAAAAACAATTAATAAATTGGTGGGGTAAATGTTGTTAATTTTTAATAATGATACAAGCAATGCAAGCACAAATACAATGCGGATTGCGGAGAGCCCAATAGGATGTGCCAACTCATCCCACGCCACGACTCCTCCAGCAATTATGATTTATTTATGTGCGTGTATATATGGCTTAATGCATTCGATTTAGCTGCTTAATTAATTAATTAATTAATTCTTCAATTGTGGCGACGGAGATCATTTTCTAGTCGTGAAAATGAATAATGATTTCAAAAGCGTTACTTTCTGACGACAAGTCGTGGGTATGGTTATTGGTCTTCTTAAATAAGAAATTAAATAGATAACAAGAAGCATCTTTTGGAGTTTGTAAGGATAATAAAAATGCACGTTTTGTTGTGTGAGTTTTTTCTTTTCCTTTTTATTTTTACAACATTAATATTAAAGGTTACAAAATAGAAATACAAAATTTGTTATCTCGACTATTGTAGTACTACTCATTAGTTGTTGTATATTAAATACTAATTGTTTTTTTATATTATTAGTAATATGATAGGTATACAATACTAATTAATATACTATATATTAAACTATATAACTAAAATATAAACTTTATATATATATATGTCATTAATGTTTATAAAGAATAATATAAGAGATAGAGAGACTTTAATTCGACATAGTTTTAGGTAAAATTGATAATTATGTCTTTAACAAATGTAATTGAGAAGCCGCTGGTTGATTCAAGTTAAGTAGTATACATTTAAATTATTTAAAATATGAATATTATAAAATCATAGAAATACTTATAAATAACTAATATATAGTTATTTATATATTAGTTAATATAAAAAGAAGATGTCCTAAAGAAGAAGAGGAAGAATTCCGATATCTTTCACCAAATTTAATATAAAAAAGCCTACTTGCCTTGTATTCTCCTTACTGGAATTGAAATTTGTGTAAAGCAAAGCAAGCAGCTACAATGCAGGCCTCAACTCAAGGCTACAGTAAGGTAACTGGGCCAAATGGGTCGACCATTCATTCATTCAGCCCATACATCAAACAGTAGTTGTTGAGCATGAAAGCTATGCAAGCAACATATTGAACTCCCACCTTCACATCCCAGCATGGGATACTATTTAGATTTAGACCATGAATTAACAAAAATTCCATCTATCCTGTCATCCATTGCCATTGGCTCTTGCGCGGGCTGCCGTCAGCATCTTCCCGACAACCCCACATTATTTCATCACAATCCAACAATATTTGTGCAGTTGTAATCACAGAGTTCCTTTTCCTCCTCCACCTGGTCCACTCTTTAACTTATAGCCAACGTTAACTGTACTGCTTACAGACACAAGTTTGTTGTGTCATTTAGCACCCTATTCTGCAGATTTTTTTTTGCCAAAATTGTTAAATCTGAGTTTCCCATGCTGTGAGCGAGTTAGATTGGGAACGGTATATGACATACTTCAAATCAGCGTAAAGGTTTTTTTTAATTTCTTTTTTGGATGTGACATTTTATCCATAAACTGCAGTACTCAACTGAATAAACTGTTCAAATGATAGCCATTTTACTGTCTTGTTAAAGTAAGTGTTATGCCCTCGTTTAGAAACTACAGAGTTTTTACCAAACATTAAAAATGAAGTTAAAAAGGTGATGTTGGCATCAAGTTTTGTAAGACTTTCCCCCCACCCCCTCTTTTTTTTACCAAGTTGTCAAAGTTTTACAAGAATTTACATAAAAGAGGACTCTCCAGTCAAAGAATGGGTAACAATTTACCATCATTTTTATTTTTCTAACTTGGAACCCTCTTAATTTTTTTTTTTTTTCTCTTTTGGTACAACGGAGTGGGTGGGTGAAGCAGTCCAGACATGAGAAAATAGTCCAAATCTTTTTGTGCATGTGCTTTTTATTTTTTTCGCTCAGTTTTAGATGCATGCATGTGCTTGTTAGTCTTCATAATCAGAAGGCTAATTATTGTTGTTCCGGCTAATTTTATAGTCCACCGACTAGTTAGTTTTTCATTTATTACTTCCTATAAATATGAGAACAGTCCCATAAAAATTAAGTGAATACCCTGATTTTGTATTAATATTAAATAAAAAGCTGCGTACTTTAGAAATAAATCTTTAAAATAGAAAATATATCAATGAAAAGTTCGAGAAAGATGAAAATAACATTTTTTAAATCAACATTAGGTAGTTGATAGGAAGAAACTAGAGTTATAAATTTTAGAATAAACTGTCTACTAATATTATATAATTGATGAAAATTCTAAATAATTTACAAATATGGGAGTAAAACGTATAATTGTTAAAATTTAAAAATATATGTTCTCTATTGATTCAAATTGTCAAATATTTATTATGTGAAATAAAAATTTTTGTGGGACCTAAGAACTTGGGTTGATCCAAGCCCCCAATTCTTATTAAAGCTTGGCTCTCATTTGCTTGATTTAGTAACGAGAAGAAAATGAATTTTACTATTATTTGTTTTTTTCAAAAAAAAAAGAAAAGAAAAATTATCCAATAACACGATAACGAGAGGGATAACTATCCCTCTTTGGAATCAATTTACGATTTATTAAAGCTAAATAAAAACAAATATTAATAAAAACAAAGATTAATACTTAATTGTTTGGTTTATATTCTCCATTTGTCTAGACTTCTTTGAGTTTAGCTAAATATTCCAAAATGTGGGCCCCTTTTCTTTGCTTTTTTCCTTTGTCTTTCTTAATTCGGTTGATTAACAACTTTAACCAGAATACTAATTTATTAAAAAATAGTGTAATTAAAAGGAAATAAAAGTTCTTGGACCGAATTGAAAGGTGATGATGAGATATGAGAGCGTACGTAGTTTACGATGTTATTCTTCGCAGAGGATCATCACCGCGTCAGGTTGATTGGGCTGCGTAAAGGCCGTTGAATCAGGCTAAAACTACTGCGAGTGGGCCTCACCAGGTTGTTCTTCGGCACTTTCTCTTATGTCAGATCCGAAATCATCAGTCAGCATCCACGTGGCACACGCAGGACACAAAGAACCAACCAGAACCATTATTGAGTTATCCACGCTGGAAAAGCAGATTAAATAAATAAACAGTATTAGTATTAGCTGCCTGACGAACTTTACAACATTCTGTGATAAAGCGAAACTCAATCGCTATTTGCTTAACAAGAAATCAACCGTTCGGTGGTTCAAGAAGGGTAAGCATTTGATGCCAGTGTTTATCCAAATAATAATAATAATAATAATAATTTCTTTTTATTTATCCATATAATAATGATAATATAATATGCAGAATTATTTAGAAAGTTATGAAATTTATCATTTATATTTGTTAAGTATATGGAGATCGAGTATCTTACCTTGTGTTAACAGTGAATCTTGATGAATTTCATTTAATTAGTATACGAAGATATAAATGATTCTAATTGCGCTTTAAGAGAAAGGTGTTCGGTCTTGAGAAAGCTAGAGCAGATAATTATTAATCACATAATTCAGTATAGTATACGGCCAAACTATAATTAAAAGGCTGTAGGCAGGACAGGCTTTTTTGTGTGCTACTTTTGTTAAAATAACGGCTAGTCCGGCGTTTGGTGCGCCCACAGGACTTCATGATATTTTGATTTCTCCAAGAATAGCTCGTGGGATGCTCGGAGAAAAATCACAAATAATAAAATCATAAGAAGCTCTAAAATTGTCATCTGACTGAATCTGAATCCGAATATGATTCGAGATCAAATTTGCCGTGCTAAAATTAAGTATTAATCTTTATTTTTATTTAATTACATTGCAATTACTCCTCACTTAAATGATGTGATGTTATGTTGCTTTCTTCAACTCTGCTCTGTTTTAAATGCTTCATACAGTTCCAAGAATTTGACTTCTATTAAATTTTTTTTTATGAATTATAATAATAATAATAATAATAATAATAATAATAATAATAGAAGATTCAGTTGGTTCAGTAGTTGAGCAGAAAATTTTGTTTGACAGCATCAGCACGGAGAAAATAATATTATTTCGATAATCCAGAAATAGAATAAAGATGCAGAAATAAATTGAAAATATATATGGAAAGAAATTAATTGTGTTTTCCCATTATACCCCTATAGTTTAACTTCCCTTGTTCAATTATTGACAATTACAAACGAAATGACTTTATTATGATAGCGGTGGGAAATATAGAAAACAAAAGTAGATATGGCGGGCACCAATTGAGAAATGATGTCGTTTGGGAATTGAGGTCAATTACAAAGGAAAAGAAAACGACCCCAATTGACAATTTTGCAACAACATAATTACGCCGTATACCCAACTAATGGTCCAAATTTCTCAATTATAAAATGACATTCCATACCAACAGCATTCAATTGTCCAATTAAATATTTCCAAACATATTGTCACAAAATTAAACTGAGAAGAATTAACTACCTATTAAATATTATTCAATCATATTAATACAATTTTTTTTTTAAAAGTAAATTTTTCTTTTCTCTTTTTAGACAAAACCAGCAAAGCAAAATTAAAATTCGGACCCACGCTAGCAACATCCCATTTCCAGCCCCCAGGCCGAAAGTCTTAAGACTTCGTCACAATAAGGGCAGCAAGTTGGCGTGGTAATATTGTAAATAAAACAAAAATCCAGTCCGAAATAAAATCCAAAAATCATCGCGCTTTCCGCGGATAAGCATTCGGCATTCCCCTCTTATCTATCCGCGTTAGAGCCGGTCACTTTACCGCGTTTCCCTTCTTCTAACAGAAAAATCGCAGTGTCTACAAAGACCACCGAAAATAACGTGCCGAGTACCAGTTGCAGTCTGAAAACTCGTCACTCAACTCAACTGATTATGGCCACTGCGTTCGCCTGTCCGTAACAGAATCCAGTCTCGCTGGTTCTTTACTTACATAAACCACCACGAAAGATTTTCATTAAAATGCTTTCCCGTTTTGCCCCTCCTAGTATTCTCTATTTCCCAATCTGTTCCTCTCTTTCCCTCTCCAGAACCCTCATCGGCGCAAACCACACCTCCGCTCGCTTCTGCTGCCGCTAACCGCCTCCTCCGTTCTTCGCTTCGTTTAATTTCTCTTTTTGCTAATTTTTTTTTAAATATCATAATCTGACAAATCAGTAGAAGGAAGTCATGGAGCCCACCGTAGGGAAGCCGAGCTTTTTGAGGAACATTCTGGTACGGTTGCTTTTATTCGGTGTCTTAATCATTGTCGTCCGGTTTGCATACGTTGTCACCATTACCGGCGAATCTTGTGATCTCGGGGATTTCTGTTTTTTCTCGCTGCCGGAAAATTTTAACTTCGTTATTGCCGGTGTGGGCTCGGGAGCTTCCCCGGTAAACGCCAACAAAGCGGTTCGATCTAATGCGGTGAACCCCAGTCGCGGTGATCTGTATACCAGCAAAGAGTGGATCCAGGCCGTCCACTTCTACTCGTCCGTCTTCCAAGATCTGATTTCCGAAGGCTACCTATCTCAAAGCGCGAAGTCGTTGTGCGTAGAGACTCAATACGGTCAGGATGTTTTCGCTTTGAAAGAGATCGGAGTGGAGGACGCGATTGGAATTTTTAAGAAATCGTCGAAGCCGTTGGTGATTTCCGGCGAGGGGCATCGGATAACGTTCAATGATAATACATTTGACTTCATCTTTGTCGGCGGGGGAAGACTGGACAAATCATCCAGGCCGGTGGATTTCGCATCGGAGATCGCACGGACGCTGAAACCCGAAGGGTTTGCAGTGGTGCATGTGAGGGCTAAAGATACGTACAGTTTTAATTCATTTGTTGATTTATTCAATTCTTGCAAGATTGAGAAATCTCGTGATATAGATGGTTTCGATTCGTCAATGCCTAATATTAGAGAAATTGTGTTAAAGAAAGAGAGCGAAATCATTCTTCGCCACGGGGAGAATGAACCCGATGGCAATGAGAAAACTAAATGCTCGGTTCCGGGCTATAAGCAAGAATTAGTCCGGAAAGCGGAGCCATTGATTGCAGAAGAGCCACTGAAGCCATGGATTACTTTGAAGAGAAATATAAAGAATATAAAGTATTTAACTTCAATGGCTGATATAAGTTTCAAGAATAGATATGTTTATGTTGATGTTGGAGCCAGGAGTTATGGGTCGAGTATAGGAAGTTGGTTTAGAAAGCAATACCCAAAGCAGAACAAAACCTTTGAAGTGTATGCAATTGAGGCTGATAAAACTTTTTATGAAGAGTATAAATTGAAGAAAAAGGTTACATTGCTGCCTTATGCAGCTTGGGTGAGGAACGAGACATTGTCTTTCGAAATTAATCATGACCCAGGTCAGGAAGAGGAGGTTGTTAAAGGCAGGGGAATGGGTAGAATTCAGCCTGTGCAATCGTTATCGGATGGCGGTTCTGATAGTGAAGTGGACAGGATTCAGGGGTTTGATTTTGCGGATTGGTTAAAGAAGATAGTCACAGATAAGGATTTTGTGGTGATGAAGATGGATGTGGAAGGGACTGAATTTGATTTGATTCCGAGGCTATTTGAGACTGGGGCAATTTGTTTGATAGATGAGATCTTTCTTGAATGCCATTATAATAGGTGGCAGAAATGTTGCCCCGGTGAAAGGAGTCCAAAGTATGAGAAGACATATGATCAATGCTTGGAGTTGTTTACTTCTCTCAGACAAAGTGGTGTTCTTGTGCATCAATGGTGGTGATGGGTAATGATTTTTAAAAATCCTCCGTAATTTTTTTTTCTATCTCTGAAGTCCATAGGATTTTTTTTTTTTTGTTTCACAGTGAAAGTGTTGTAGGATACTCTTTTAGATATATTTCTTCCTCTTCAAACTTCGTTTGTTGTAAGAATTGCTGCTACAAATGAAAATTTCATTACTCTCGGTTCTTTATTGGTAGCATCGGTTTCTTTTCTGTCGTTGGTGGCATGACAGTTAATGGCTGTAGGAAATTGTAAGTAGAGATGAAATCATAAAGTGTTCTTATAATTTTCTTTAATTTATTCATTTTGATTTGGAAACCAAATGTGTAGTTTCTTTTTAGTTGAGTTGGAATTTACTCTTCACTGTGGGGTGGTAAGATCGAAGTATTTTATTTATTGTTTGATGAGGATGTTGCTCTGGTTTCTGTTTAGTTTTGACAGTATTGATTCCACTGTAGTGGCTCAGGGTTAATTTGTTTGTCTGAGGATTGATTGAGGTCCTAGACGTCGGCTGGTTGAAGAAAGACTAATTGTTGTCTGGGCTTAATCTTGCTTTGCATTTGCGTTGAATAGGATAGTTGCCTTTTTGGTAATGAAAGAAGGGCATTTCCGTTCAACTAATTGTTTTGTGATTGCAGTCACAAGCAGTGCGGTGCCCCATAAACTTGGCAGGCATTGCGCCATGAATATGCGACATAACAATGAAAGATTATAAGTTTAGATTAGATGCGCGTGTCTGCCTGTGTGTATGAGAGCGAAAGTAGGTGTGTTTTTACAAGTTTCAAGATTTTAAATTCGAGATGCATGATGTTAGGGCTGGAATCTGATCTTGCCCAAGCTTTTCTATGAATTCCCTTCAACAATGGGCTGTTTTGGATACAGCGCGATTGATGTTAAGCTTTGCATGTAACATCTATTTCATTATAGCTATAGCACCCAGGCCCACACTAATGGAATTTCTTCGTTTCGTTGGTTTCTAGGCTAAAAGGTATTGGGCTGGACTTCCGGATTAATTATTCAAAAATGGATTCAATTCTCCAAAAACATGCAGGCCCAGTAATTCCCACTAAATGCGTCCCAATAAAAACCGATTGTACAAGTTAAGGTGAAAAAAAAAATTGTTGAGCTTCGACAAATTTCTTGAAGTAAATTTATACTAAATTAAGGATGAATTTCATCTAAATTGAACATAAAGTTTAATATTTAATTAGAAATTTATTGATATTTAATCATCGAATTTTATTAGAAAGATAACATGGGTTGCACGTAAAAAGAGTCTAACATCATCTAAAGAGACTGTCTTTCAAAAAAGTCCCATTATGTGCTGAGAGGAATCGAATGTCTGATGGCTAGTAAGTAATGTAGTTAATACCACTAAAAAAACAACCGACATTTGGGTTATGAAACCGCGAAGATCGATCATCTTGTGTTTTAAAGTCAATCGGTTTAATTATCAACTAAGAAAACAATATGCATTTTTTATTTAGAGTCGTCGAAAGTGGTTACGCTTACGCACCGTCAGCTTCAATTGGTTTCTGTTATTCTGATCTCTTCAATTCAATGGCCGTGGCATCGGTTGAAAATTAGCTGGAGCTAACAGATTGGACCTCCATCTCCATCTCCATGTCTATTTTCAAAACTTTTTTAACTCCACTTTCGCAAACATATCTCAAATTTTTAATTTTATTATTATTATTAAATAAATAAATAGTGCTACATATCTATAAAAATTCACCTTTCTTTCCCATATTAAACAACCGAATTGATATTAAAATATAAAGAATCCAAAATATATATAGAGATGTTGTATTGCCCACAAAGTAGTTAAAAGGAGTTGTTAGATAAGATGAGAGGATAATTTAGTCAATTAAGAAAAATAATGTTGTCTTGTTTTGTCCTCGTATTTTGGGAGCGAAAAGAGCTCTTTCGACTTTACGCGGAGATATGAGCACGTCCGCAATTCAGACAGCCAACCCATGACATATAAACGAAGAACATGCCGTCTTTTATTCTTAGAATCTCCAAAATATTTCCTTCATTATTATTACTAATCCAAATTCTCCATTTGTGTTCTTTTTTTTTTCTTTTCTAATTTTTGTTTGAAAGAAACATGTTTCATGGTTGGTTCTTCCTTCTTCTTTCCTTCTTGTCTGTTTAAATAAAATATGCACCCGACCCTTCACCTTGATTTCCCTCCTTTGATTTGCCTCTTCGTGCATATGATCAGCCTTTTGGGTTCCAAGAAAATTATCCTCATTTTCCTGGAAAATTTATAGTTGGATATTTGTAGGGCTTTAGTGGGTTTAATTGTTTTCTGGGAGCATGGGGGGCTGTTGTAGTATAAACATTAGATATGGGTCGTGTATGGAAGAGGAGATAGAACAGGAAGAATGGTATAGAAATGGTGAGAAAGAAGCGGACGTTTTGAGGGCTGGGGATTATGGGGCTACTGTCAGATTACAAGGCTCTTCCAAGAACATTTCAATGTACACACAACAAGGAAGAAAAGGTCTGAATCAAGATGCTATGACGGTTTGGGAGGTAATTCAATTCAATGTCTTAATATCAGAGATATATTCCATGTTTGATATTTTTCTATATTATTTTATTATTTGCTATCATCTAATCAATTTATTGGCTTTCATTTTCTCAACCTTATTAGCTAGCTTTGATCAATTTTGATTTTTCCTCGTTTTATGTAATTGTAGGGTCTTGATATTTTTTCTAAGATTATGATAACACCATTGATTTGACAATTCTAGATTAATTACCTATCATTAACTTTTCCTGTTATATTCTTTGGCTATCTTATGCCCAAAATTTTTATGTTTAATTAGTGATTAATTATTTGCTTATGGCAGTTTATCAATGATTCCTGGTCTTGCTAGGTACAAGAGTCGTAATATATATAAAGATTGTTTTGATAATTTTTTGCACCATAAATATGCATTCTCAGGATTCGAGGAGTTATGATGAGAGAAATGAAATCAATCATGTTCTTCAAGTCATGGATTAAACTTGTTAAAAGGATTCAGTTCATAAGCTTTAGTTTGAAATAGTACGACTTTGCTTATAATTCCAGTTATGATTCAATTTATTAAAAGTCATTCTCTACTACAGACACCTGTAGGCTGTATCTTATAATATACCGATTTACATTTTGATGATTACCGCAAAATATAAAACTTAAAAGATGGAAATTTGACATTTAATCTTGATTCAGAGATTTGCTGGTAATAAAGATATAGTCTTTTGCGGTGTGTTTGATGGGCATGGTCCTGCTGGTCACAAGATTGCTCGTCATGTACGTGATAATTTACCTTCAAAGCTCTCTTCAGCAATCAAACAATCACGAGTTAATGGCAGCCTCAGAGGCGATGTTGATGTTGCTGCAGGAATCAAAAGAAATTATGAAGACAACAGTAATAGTACCAAATATGGTCAAAGTCCTTTCTTTCGTTCTTGGAAGGCCAGCTTAATTAAAGCTTTTGATGCAGTTGATGAAGAACTTAGTATGGAATCTGCAATGGATAGCTACTGCAGTGGTACAACAGCTGTGAATATAATCAAACAGGTACTGCTAGACCCTTATTCACAGAGATTTAATCGGTTTAAATCATTTGTTATAAGTTCTTACATCTATTATTTTTCAATGATCAGGGAGAGCACTTGGTAATTGCCAATTTGGGTGATTCTCGGGCTGTTCTTTGCACTCGAGATGACAAAAACCAACTCGTACCCGTCCAACTCACTACTGACTTGAAACCTGATGTTGCAAGTAGGTGTTTGTTGTTAATGACCTTCAATCAGTGCAATGTATATTGACATAATCCTTCTTCTTTTATTATTACTCAGCTGAAGCTGAAAGAATAAGGAATTGCCAAGGCAGAGTTTTCGCAATAGATGAAGAACCAGATGTGTTTAGACTATGGATGCCTGATGATGATTGCCCTGGTCTAGCAATGGCAAGGGCTTTTGGAGATTTCTGCCTCAAGGATTATGGCCTCATCTCAATCCCTGAAATTACTTACAGAAAACTTACAAGAAACGATGAGTTTGTGGTTCTAGCAACCGATGGGGTAATTATCTATTGTTGATGACCAAAAGAACTTGTAGGATTAGTTTGCTGTCAACCGATGAAAAAAGATATGTGACAAATCCAGAAAACCAATATACTTTTGCTAAGGGAATTTATGATAATTAAAGAAAATTGTTGAGTGAAAGATTGATAATTGTACAAAATCTAGCCTCTCAGTCGGATTACTAGCTCATATCAACTTGTGTAAACTGAAAATATTGTCTTTTTGCAGGTATGGGATGTGTTAACAAACCATGAGGTCATATGGACAATTGCTTGTGCAGGTAAGAGAGAAATAGCCGCTAAACTGTTAGTTCATCGAGCTGTTCGAGCATGGAAAACTAAATATCCAGGTTCCAAGATTGATGATTGTGCAGTCGTGTGCTTGTTCCTTGGACGCAAACCTCTTTTAACCAAGTCCAAATCTGACATGAGCTACTGCAGCAGTATAAGTCATTTAGATCTTTCTGTTTCTAACTGCGGATCTCATGGTGGTAGATCCATCCCTGACTCCATAAATGGCAGGATTAGAAAGGAAGAATATAGTGCCCTTAAAGGAGTAAGCAGAGTTAATTCTTTAGTCAAGCTTCCTCGTGGTTTGAGTAGGCGGATTTCAGGAAAGCCTGACGAAGATATTGCAGCTTAATTAATTAAAGGAATTCTTCTGAAACCATATAGTTTCCAGTAAAAATATCGGATACCAGGGTTGAATTAATATCTGAAGAACTTATGTGCCATTCAAAGATACTGAAAAGCCAAATTGTGCGCGAAGAAAAACAAGCTAGCATTGGATAATGTTAACATCCTTATATGGGTGTGTCTGAAACAGTGATTCAACTTATTATCAAATTCTGCTGAGTCTGTTATTGATATTAGTCTGTTATTGATTTGAATAGGTGTTTTTTAATCAAACTTTACTGTTGTCCACAGAAATTAACATTTATTACTGACAATATAATTGTGTCCTGTATGAAATTTGTGGAATCGTATTGATCGTCGTATGATATACTGCTTTTGAAACAGAATATACGAAAAGTGGTGTGCAAATTAAAGTGATACCTAATAGAGCCTATAATTATTTTTTTTCCTTTTCCTCTAAAACTAATGCCATTCACTTTAATCTACGAATACCAATGTTCAAAACGTTCTTTTTGCTATCAAACTTAGGGAACAGTTGTACTGTAATTTTTTTGTTTAATTTTGAAAGTACGTATTTGTTAGATATTTTACTATCCGTCTACTTGTATTTGAAAACTATGAGTTAATTTCACAATTACAATACCTTACATATAAATAGTACCATTAAATCAAATCTTATATAGAGACTGATCTCTATATTGCACGTTAGAAAAATTCGATTATGTTAGAATATGCTTTAAATCAGTTAGTCCCTTTTTCGAACAACCCAGCACGGAGATCTCGCTGTAATCTAGGTCATAACCTAGCAATAATCTGTAATGCCACAGCTAGCAGATTCAATTAAATTATCCACCCAGCTAGCAGATTCAATTAAATTAGTCCTAGTCCAATATAAAGCAATATATGATTTCGATCGGCTTCATTTTTTCTTGGAGATTTTATGCATTCTATTAATTCAGAATTATATATTTATGTCCATGGAAGCCAAGCCAAATAATTAATTCAAAATATATTTTTTTTAGCCACTCCTTGTCCGAGAACCATACTGTCTGATTTGCAATTTTGTGTTTATAGAATTCTCGATCCCTTGTACACACTTCAAAATTTTGTTTCCCTTGCAACGTTGAAACTAAGAAAAACAAAGAATGTCTTCAGTGGATTTCTTGGCCAATGCCACATATATGTTGCTAAACATATATATATATATATACACACATACATACATACATACATACATACATACATACATATATATATATATATATATATATATATATATATATATATATATATAAACAACGTTGATGGATGACAAAACAATAGAGTCTCCCGGTCCCTTTTCATATTATTTCTGTATCCGATTGCATGCTTTAGTTACTGTGTTCACAGAAATTTGTCTTTGATTTTACAATGGACAATATATATTGACAAGAAGAATATCGTTGAGTATACAACGCGAAGTGTAAAAGGTGTGCTGATATAGCTCGATCGAGAGCTTAATACCCTTGGCGATCAATTTGACCTCATTTATATATAATTAATAATTAAGCTCACGTAACTAATTGTTTATCCTGATTCCTGACCTGAGCAAACTAGTTTGACAGTTAATCATGTGGAGGAATTAGGATCTATATCTAATAATACTGCTGGAAGATGATAAAACCCATTTCTGTATCATATAATTGTTGTTAATTGTGTAGTAGTTTAATTTATTGGGACAAGGACTGTTGAATCCCTGCAAATTACCTAAATTTATTGATAAGTCCTTAACGTTTTAAAAATATCTATATAAGCTCTAGTCTGTTAAGTTTTTACGACTATTTGAATGGTAAACAGTACAATAATATTTTTACCCTTAACTTGTCAGTTGGACTATTTTACCTCTTGCCGCAGACCGTTATCGTTGAGTGTTGACTGCCACTTTCGATCACCGTTTGTTTTAACAAAGATACCATTATAATTCTTGTTGAATGATTTATATTATGGTACTATTATTATCTCTTTTTGAATAACAGTTCACCGTAAATCTGAAGTTGAATTTTTGAATTTTTGAATTTTACAATTTTAACTTCATATCTACGTTAACGATTGTTCAAACCATAATGACAATGATACCATTACATAGATTGTTTCATAAAGATTGTAATGACACCCATGGGACCTAAAATGAAGGAAAGTTACCAACATCGGCCAGCAACAATCGGCGACTAATGACTGCCGGTGACTAACATCTGTTTATTTCAACAATGATACCGTTAGAATTCTTATTAAACGATCTATACAATGATATCATTACTATTATAGTTTAAGCAACTGTTATCAATAGATCTAAAGTTGAAGTTGTAAAATCTGAAGATTCAACTTCAGATCTACGACTAACCGTTGCTTAAACAAAGATAATAATGATATCATTATGTTGATTGTTCAATAATGATTTTAATAGTATTATTATTGAAACAAATAATGATGGAGGTGGCGGTAAACGATAAGAGGTAAAATAGTCAAAATGACATGTGAGGGATAAAAATATAATTACACTGTTCGTCGTTTAAATAGTCGTTAAAATTTCACAGACTAGGACTTATATGTATACTTTTCAAACGTTAGAGACTTATCAGTAAACTATAGGGACTTAATATTTTAGTAAACTATAGGGACTTAATATTTTAGTAAACTATAGGGACTTAATATTTTAGTAAACTATAGAGGACTTAACAGTACTTTTCCCTAATTTATTTATTAAGTGCTACTTGTTAACTCCGTAAAAAATTGAAAGAAAATAATAAGATAACCCAACAAGTGTTACTTCTTAGAATTTTCAAAGTTCATGTAGTTAGAAGATAAACCACAAAAAAAAAAAAACAAATAAATAAGATTTTCTTTTTAAAATAGAGTCATGCATTACCAAATTGAGTAAAAAAAATGTCGTTCAATAATAAATAGAATCATGTTAATATTAATGATATCTTAATTTTTGTTACATAATTATATTTAAATTATCTATCATTAAATAACAAACTTAGTATTGTTTAGTGTATTTTGAGTAGTTATTTTTTTTATATATTTTAATTTTATTTTATAGGTGTTGACATATTTTAACATGAAAAATATAAAAATATAGTATAAAAGTACGGTCGCTAACCATCCATGGAAATCACAAAATTTTATTTTTGGGGACTAAAATGCAAATAAATGAGGATTAAAATATAAACATGTCAAAAAGGGATCAAAATTCAAAATAATCAAAAGTATAAGGATTTAATTGAAATTGAGCGCACGAATTGCCTTTGCAGGCAGACTCAGCAGCGCACCCGCGGCATGAGCCATGCATTCTGCCTCTAGGAAGAAAAGGTGGCGCAGCCTCACCACCAGGGCACGCAGCCGCATCATCCCTTCTACTCTACAGCGCCTCCATGCTACCTAGATTTAAGTTTAACGATTTTTGCATGATTTTTTACCCTTAGATCATGTTTTGATGGGCAGATTTAGTATTTATTTTAGGTTTTCATGTTTTTCAATCTTAGGCCACCATAGCAAATGAGAGAGAGGAGTTTTAGAGAGAGAAAAAGGGAAGAAGGTTGCTAGAGAGAGAGAAAAATCAACAACAAGAAAATGATTTTATCAAGAGATTGGAGGATTTTTATCAACTTTGTAGATTTAAGTTCTGCTCATCTAATTTTTCTTTCTCTTCTTTTTAATTTGATCTTGAATTGAATATTATGTATTGATAAAGATTATGTATTTGATTGTTAGATTTTTTTATGATTAATCTTGAACTTTATTGTATGTGTCGCTAGATTTCTTTTTAAGGTAATGATTTAATCTATTGAAAACATTCATTTTCTGATATTGTATTATTTATGATTTAATATATAGTTTTGAGTGTTTATCATGATTTTTAATGCTATTAAATATTTAATGAATATTTAAATGAATTATGGATTGATATGAACTGAGAAGCGAATATTATATCTAAATTGTGTGATAAATGTCATAAATTGTATATTAGACAGAGATGTACTAATATGATTTACATAGTTTAATTTAAAATTATCAGTAATTGTAATACGCTCTCATATAATCAAATGTACATAGAGATATAATAAAATTTTAAGCGTAAAATAGTTTTGTTTGATCCAAAGAGAAACTGTCGAATAAGAGAGCATAATTAACTGATAAGACTGATATTAACTCAAAATAATGTAAATTGAAGAATTGAATGTGACTAATTAAGATAAAATCATTCGCCCTAAATTTTTTATTAACTGAATATTTTAATTTAATTTGTTAAATAATTAGTTTTTGTCTATTTTAATTTCTCATTCAAATTAATATTCGATTCTTCACATAAATTCAAAATTAATTATCTTCGGTATTTAATTAATTGCGTTCCTTATGGGATCGACAACCTCTTATTATTATATTACTTGTTATGATCCCATGTACTTGCAGCTATTGCACACATACTACACGAATCACACAACAATTAATCAAATTGACATATCAATTTTAAAAGAATAAAATCATTAAATTGAATAATACACTTTTTTTAATGAGATCAAAGTTTAACTTTTTCTATTTATTTTTAAAAGTTTACTGTTAATTTCTTATTCTTATCTTAATTTAAATTGAAGTTAATTTTAATGACAATAATTTGAAGATCAATAAGAAAATTTACAACATGTGATAATTTTGAAAGAAAAGTGTGGTTATTACTGCCATCTTTCAAATACCTCTTAGAACTCTTTTTTATTTATAATTTTAGTTTTAATTAAATAACGTGAAAAGATATATATAATAAATGCACATACTAATTATGAATTAATTCATTAGTATTTCTATTAAATTTCACTTCTCAAACTTTAAATTAACTCTAAATATATCTTTTATTGTTTAGAAGAGTTTCAAAATTAATAAAAAGAATAACAATGATAGGTAGAGAGTTGATTATGAAGAAGTAAGTTTTTTATTATGCTTGTTAAGAGTTTGTCTATTATGAATTAGTTGAGCATATTTTGAGAAAAATGTGATTACTCATTTTCAATAAAAAAAAAAGAAAAAAGAAAAATGTGAGAGCATTGAAAATAATAAGAGTTATTTTTTTTAATCAATAAGTGCTATAAAAAATATTTTTATTTCAATATATTTTAACAGGTAAACAAACAAAAAAATAGATGATTTTAATAAGAATTAATTTTGGAAGAGTGGCAAATACAACACTCTTTTAAAAATAGTAAAGAATTAATTTTGCCATTCAATTTTCTATTTTAATTCTAAAAATAAAAAGAAATCAAATTCAACCATTCAATCTTTTCAATTTTTAGTTATTTCTTCCAAGCCCTACATAAATTAGAGTTTGGCTATATATATATATCATAGAAGAAAACTTTTATTCAGAAATTAAAATTAAGGACAAAAAAAAGAAGTAATGGCGTCCAACAAGTGTATCATCGTCGTCATTGCTTTGAGTTATTCTCTCATAGCGTCGTTGTCAGATAATGTAGAAGGCACATCTCGGTCACCGGGTGAAATAGCTCCAAGTGCATTTCGTCTAGAAGATTTCTGTTTCCACACTGAATTCCCCAGCGAATGCGTGTCCACAACACGTCCACTGATTACGGGTCATATCAACGCCTTCACAATCCTGGAAGCGGGATTGAAGGCTCTGGCTGAACGCACTCAGAAAGTCACCGCAGAGGTCGAAAAACTTAGAAAGAAGGACAGGAAAAGTGAGAAATCGAAAGAACTTGCCGTCTGCATTGCTTATTATAACATCGTTTTAAACAGCATCAAGAGAGCAGAGGCCGCAATTCCTCCAAAGGATTTCGGCAATTTGGAATACGAGCTTGACTACCAGGTGTCGTCTATTCGTAATTGTGAAACATTGGTTGCAGGATCAGAATTTGGAAGGTCCAACACCCAAATGGATGACCTCAATCTCTCCCTCTCTATGGTCGCTAAAAACAACTTGGGCATTGGTAATAATCTCATGAATCCCGAGAGACCATGAAGATGAAGATGATGATCACCACACAAGTACTCAGTCCAACTGCATGTTCCAAGTATATAATATATATGTTACGTTTTGTAATTCCATCCTATATATGATTAAGTTTGCTGTAACCTTGCAACAGTACAAACGATTTATTTCAGGACTCGTTGCTAGGTAATTCAATTTATTATTTAAAATATCTTAATTTATCTCTAAAATAATCAGTTTTCTTTTAAGTCTTTTAATTTGTTAGTTTCTGGCTTTTCTTTATTTGTTTATGAATTGAATTAATTACAACAATCAAGTCAATAGAATGATCTTTCTATTGGACATTAGAAATTTGACCCTTATCGACAACCCGCCCTTGTAGAGAACATCAAATTTCAATTATAATAATATTCATGAATACAAGGTAGCTGATCATCTTTGACTGCCACTTAATTCAATTTTTGCAAATTTGCTGGAAACCTTCTTGTCGCAAGCTTCAAGTTGCTATGTTGCAAAGATTGCATCATCATCAACTTAGATTTACAACATGAACAATTTAAAATCTTTTTAATTTTAAAAAAAAAGTCATTTTTTTACATAATATGTAGTTTTAAGTAAACCCATGCCATCTGCAATTCAAGTCCATGAAAATGTCTAGGGCACAAATTAAAGTTATTGTAAGGGTGGAATAATTATGACATTAATTATTTTTAGAATGAAAATTATATTTCTTTATGGACCACATGAAATTATCAACCGAGCTAGCAGATACAAACAAGTCTAGTCCAGTCATAAAGCATTGATTTCGGCTTCATTTTTGCTAGGAGGGTTGTATGTTTTATTTTGAATTTATGTCCATGCAAGCCATATATCCTGTTTGCAATTTTGTGTTTATAGAATTCTCTCCTGTCCCATTCTTTCATTTTCTTTTTCTTTCTCCTGCGGTTAAACTGACAAATTAAGAATGTCTTCACCCGAACTACCGAACAATTTCACTGCATATTGTGAACCACATAGAAAAACGATGTTGATACATTCCGTAATTAAAGAACAAAGCTCAGTTCTCCCTTTTGTAAAATTTCAGTATCCGATTGCTTTAGTTACTCTGGTCACAGCAATCTGTCAGCTCTTTCTCAGGCCGCTTGGACAAGTTACATTTGTTTCACAGATGCTAGTAAGTACGTAATCTCTTTATCTTTTCATAGATTTTTCTTGTTGCAAAATTTGATATGTTTGCTATCATAACAATTATGCTTTACTAGCTATTAGCGAATTTAATGAATATTATGAAAAAAATTGATTTAATTAAGTGTGTTATATATGGATGGTATGTATATATAAGCTCTCTGTTGATCTGCTAATTAACAGTAGTGTATGTGCTATATATCCCACAGGCTGGAATCGCCTTAGGCCCTTCGTGTCTCGGACAGTATGAAAAGTTGAGCAAAAGAATTTTCTCCCCAAAAGTTATGGCGGTCTTTAATGTATTTGACGGGTTTGGGCTATTTTACATGATATTTTTGCTGAGTGTGCGGATAGATATAAGCATTGTGAAAAAATCTGGAAGGCTGGCAATTCTTATAGGTGTTGCATCCTTTATGCAGAAGTTGCAGGATTTCATGGTCTTTTTTGGGGCAATAATATTGGGTCTCAGCACTCCTATCAGTCCGCCCATGGGATCCCGTTTTGTCGATAGAATTGAATACTTTGTTTGGGCAGTGTTCATGCCTTGTTTTATAATTAATTCTGGCAGTCGGGTAAATTTGTTTTCCATTCGACTTGGTGGTTTCTGGGCAGTGGAATCGCTGATATTGGTTGCTAGGTCGATGAAACTTTTAACCATTATAATTCCTTCACTCTACTACAAAATGCCGTGTAATGATGCTTTCTCACTTGGCCTAGTTTTGACCTGCCGAGGCATCTATGATATTCAAATTTTTAGCCGCGTGAATCTACTTCAGGTACTGTTGAATATATAATACAATACTTTATAATTATTTTTTATCTCAAAAGATGCAAACAACTGATGAGCAACTATATATATATATATACAAAAAATGCTAAGTATATATCAATATTCGTTTCATTCTTTAACAATGTTTGTTTTCTAGGTAATAACAGATGAGTGCTTCAGCATCATGGTCATGTCAGCAATTTTTCATTCTGCAATTGCTATACCTTTAGTGAGAGATCTTTATGACTCTTCAAGAAGATATGTAGCCTACAGAAAAAACACCATCCAGCACTGTGGACGACATGCTGAGCTTCGTATCCTTTCTTGTATTCAAAAATCACAAACTGTGCCAACCATTATCAACATTCTTCAGGCCCTGAATTCCCATCGAAGTTCTCTAGGAGTCTATGTAATGAACTTGGAAGAATATATTGGAAGCTCCATGCCTCAAGTTATCCGACACCTGTTAAACAAAACACCAGCTGATTCTTCTAATAGACGACCAACAAAAGTTGATTCCATGCTTAATGCTTTTGGCCTGTTTGAACAACAACATGGAGGCCTAATCTCAGTGCAGTGCTTCACAGTAATCGCTCCTTATGTTTCAATGCACGATGATATTTGTTCAATAGCATTCGACAAAAGTATCTCCCTAGTGATTGTTCCTTTCCAGAAAACAGATAGTCCTACCAATAAAGTGGTGGTAAAAAACATAATTAAAATGGCCCCGTGTTCTGTCGGAATCCTTTCGAACGTGGGATATTTTCGGATTTTACGCCCATTTTCGCACGTAGAAAGAAGATAAAGGTTAACCCTAAATATCAAATCAAATTAAACAACATAATATAAAAAATTGAATACTTCAAATAGATTAAATTATTGCTTAGAAAACAAGTCTAACCACTCATTAAAACTCAAGAACTCAACAATTAATAATATAATCTCATTAACTACAATATTGTTCAATTCAAGACAAGACTTTAAACAAAGAAAAGAGATAAAAACTATATTGGAAAAGCTTTAATCTTCAGAAATTCGGACTTAAGGGTTCCAAAATTCTTCTAATCTCACTCTCTCTCTCTCTAAGTTTTCTCTCCTTATCTTTTCTTGCAAGCCCTTTCCAAAAGTCACTCATTCTCTCCAACCTAAAAAATATATAAAACATAATTTCACCCTCAAATCAAGCTATTTAAATATGATTTTAGGGCTCAGATTAAGCTTAGAAAACATCTAACTCAGGTCCAGTAGGCGTTGGAGTGCCAAAAACAGCGCGGGGACGCGATGATGACAGAATGGATGGCTACGCCGCACCATGGTTGCTACCTAGGGGTAGAATTCTCATGGAGAAACAGCGAATATGGCGCGGCTGCGCTCGTGTCTAGTTTTTTGTTTTTAACAAAAGTGAATGAAAAGAGGAAGATTCTCATTAAAAGTTTAAACGTAAAAGAGTACACCCAGTCAAAAGAACGTAACGAGCCTTTACCCTTCAAAAACTATATAAAATAAATACATAAACAGATTTGGAACGCAACAAAAAATGCGTTAAAGAAGAACTAGAAAACTTTAAGAAAACCTATATATGACTTGCAAAGGCATCATCAGAAAAGAAAAAAGTTCTTGTAAACAGAGATTAATTTAAAGTATTTTTGCAAATTTTCAGGCAGCCATGCATATTAACGAGGAGAGAATTAAAAATTGTCTAAAAAAATTCAACAAAATATAGATCGATCTTGTTTAATATTTTTTTTCTTTTTAAAATATTAAAAAATATATTTCCCTTCTTAAGAGAGATCTTGGGAGTTAAAGTTTTATATTATATATTGTTTTCTTAAAAGTATATATAGAAGTGTGGTGTGTTTAATTTAATAATAATTTTTTATTTTTTACAATCAAAATCAAACAAACAATTATTAAGTCTAGTCCAGTCACAATACATAGATCTCGGCTTCATTTTTGGTTTTATATACATTTTAACTGAATTTATGACAATACGAGCCAAGCAATACAATGGCATCCCTTATATATAGTTTATGTTAGATCAAATAAATAAATAATCAATCAATTAATTAATGCATATTATACGTTCTTACATTTTTTATCATTGCATATTCCTGTCCTTTAATTTTATTACAGAAATCTCTTTTCCTCTCCTAGGAAATTAGATTAAATAAGGATGTCTTTAAGGAAAAATTTTACTTTGTTTTGTGAAGAATATGCGAGGATGAGACCGTCGACGACGATGATTATGGATGGACAAACATTTCATATTCCCCGTCAAAATGCAATGTATCCGATTACTTTAGTTACTTTATCGACAACATTTTTTCATTTCCTTCTCAAGCCTTTAGGGCAGCTTACTTTCGTTTCACAGATGCTAGTAAGCTCTCTGTCTCTCTCTCATATATTGTCAAAGAAAATTAGGTTATAATTTGTATGTGTACATGTACATGCAACAGGGTGGAATTGCCTTGGGGCCCTCGCTTCTTGGACTCAATGAAATGATGAGCAGGAAAATGTTCCCACATAAGACAACATTGGTGCTTAATGTCTTTGAAGCTTTCGGCCTTCTTTACATGTTTTTCACACTCAGCGTGCGTATGGACATAAGCATTATTAAAAAATCTGGAAGACTAGGAATTGTCATAGGCATCGGATCATTTCTGGTACCGTTGATAGTAACTACATTTGTAGCTCTTTTACAATGGAAAATATTTCAATTAGATGAAGAGCTTCGCCAATCCCTCCTAGCTGTTGCCATTCTTGAATCATCAATCTCTTTTCACGTTATTCTCAGCCTTCTAACTGATATGAAGCTCCTTAACTCAGAACTAGGTCGTCTTGCTCTCTCTTCTTCATTGATTAACGGCTTAATTAGCTGGGCTTTTATGTCAATTTTTTGTCATTTGAGAGAAATTCCAAAAGGTACTGGTTTCAAACATGCCTACCTTCTTAGAAACCTTAGCTTCATAGCATTGATTCTTATCGTTATCTTCGTCTTCCGTCCTGCAATGTTTTGGTTGATGAATCAAACACCAGAGGGAAAATCCTTGAAGCAAGAACATGTATTGGCTATCAATCTCATGGTCCTGATGTGTTTTCTTCTGGGACAAGTCACAGGAATAATAGGATTTACGGTACCGGTGTTAATGGGGATCGTCACGCCTTCAAGCCCACCAATGGGAAGCCGCTTAGTAGATAGAGTTCAATACTTTGTTTGGTCAGTGTTCTCGCCTTGTTTCGTACTAAATATAGGCAGACGGGTAAATTTGTTTTCTTTCAGATTTGATGCTTGCTTTGCAGTGGGGTTGCTGATATTGGTTGCTACCTTTGTCAAAATTTTTGCCATTATAATTCCTTCGCTCTATTACAAAATGCCCTTTCTGGATGCTCTTTCCCTTGGCCTAGTTTTGAACTATCGAGGCATCTATGATGTTCAAATGTTTAGCCGTGGAAATCAGTACAGGGTACTTACATATACTTTTATTTGCTATAATAATTAATTAGCAATTAAATTAGTTAATAATAATTAATAACTAACTGGTTTGATATATATTGTTTCAAAAACTTTGTACAGGCACTTTCTAGTGAGTGTTTTGGTATCATGACCGTGACAGCAGCGGTGAAGTCTGCAGTTGTTTTACCATTATTCAGAATTGTTTATGATTCTTCAAGAAGATATATAGCATTCAGAAGACGCACAATACAACACAATGGAGGTCATGCTGAGCTTCGAATTCTTACTTGTATTCATGAACCAAAACATGTTCCAACAATTATTAACCTCCTTCAGGCCTCCAATCCTCCTCAAAGTTCAATAGGTGTCTATGTTTTGAACATGGAAGAATATGTTGGAAGTTCCTTGCCTTTAGTCATCGCACACCGACTAGACAAGACGATTCCATCGTCTAAGCCTACAATAGTTGATCTAATGATTGATGCATTTAGCAAATATGAACAACAAAGTCCATTCATCTCGGTGCAATGCTTCACAGCCATTGCTCCTCGCGCTTCGATGCACGATGATATTTGTTCAATGGCATTTGAAAAATGTACTGCCCTGGTGATTATCCCTATTCCAGAAAACGGATTCTTCTTTTCCTAGGAAAATGATGAAGCATGTACTTGAAATGGCTCCATGCTCTGTCGGGATACTGTTTGATCGTGGAATATTTATGGATTCTAGACCCATTTTCACCCGCAGATTGAAGATACATGTGTGTGTTCTTTTTCTAGGAGGGCCTGATGATCGTGAAGCTCTAGCATATGGTGCTCGGATGGCAGAAGACTGCAACATTATGCTTACAATCCTCCGACTCTTCTCTGTGGACCAAACAGTTACTGATTTGATAGAAGAGAAGTATGACCTGAACACCATAAATGATTTCAGGATTAACACTTTTGACAACGAGAATGTTAAGTATGTCAAGCAAACTGTAAAAGAAGGATCCGACACATTTCGTGTGATTCATTCTATTGGGAAAGAATTTGACCTCATATTAGTTGGAAGAAGACATGCGAATGATTCGACTCTGTTGTCAGGATTAGCAGAATGGAGCGAATTTGAGGAGTTGGGAGTGATTGGTGATTTATTGGTTTCTTCAGATTTTAAGAGTAATGCATCAGTTTTGGTGATACAACAACAAGCTTCAGTTGTAGAAGAAATGCTTGAAAGCCCAAAATTAACTTCCAAGCAACTTAAATAATTAATGATGGTTTATCAACAAAACTTTTAGAGTGCTTGATTTGCCAGTTAGGTTCAGGGTATATTAATATATATATATTCCACAGCTAGTGTGCTTTTGTATATCTTGCTTCATTAAATTAATGCTTCCACGGTGCCTCTGTAGAGATCTGGCAATACCCAAAAAAAAAAGATTTGCCACGTCTTGCTATATAGATCTTGATCAAAATTTGAGATTAATTTGTTGTACATCATTGATCGATTGAATAATAGAAGTAGTGATCATTTATGAATTAAATATTTTTGGATGATGTGGCACATAGTTATTAGCTAAGACTCCATTTAGAGATGGAGTTAAAAAAAATTAACATTGTAATTTTAACATTTATATAAAATATTTAGAAAAAGGCACACATATTTCGTCTGGACCGTCAGTTAGCTTTCTTTAACTGTCACTTGACCTTTTATTTTATATACTTTTTAGTAAAAGTAACCTTTTTGTGTTAAACCTAACGTTTGAAAGATGAAGACATTTCAGATGGAATCATGTATAGAAAAAAAACATTTTCATGTTAAATTCATATTAACTTTCTTTGGCTTAGTATTGAAAGAAGAGATACGGTGATTGAGTTAAATCAAAATGGGTTAGAGTCAATTACTGCTGAAGGAGGTGGAAGTGCAATCTTAATTCAGAGGATTGGGAAAGCATGTTATTATAAAATGGAAGATTAGGAATTTGAAAGGGGGAAAAAGGGACCTTGTGATGACAACAGTGACGACAGGAACAAATTAAGGATTTATAGAGAGAAAAAGATGGAGGCTATAGTGGTGGTGTCTGGGATTGGTAGTTGATTCTTTTGCTCTTGAATCTACAACTATATCTAGTTTCGCTTGCCTTGCAATGTAATCTTGCTTAGAAGATTGGAAGCATGTTATTAATAATGAAGGACTAGGGATTTGGAAAGGGGGAAAAGGAGTTTATAGTGGTGGCAGCAGTAGTGATAAATTAGGGATTTACAGAGAAAGAGATATGGGAGGCTGTGGTAGTTGTGGCGACAGCATAAGATTAGAGATTTGAAGAAATCAGAGAGAAAAGGGTTATTGTTGATTCACAGAGGAGATAGATAATAATTACCAAATTTTCCAATGAGTGTCATTAATTCTAATACCCAAAGCATATACTTTTAACGAAGAAGATGATAATGTTAGCTGTTGCTTGGGGATTGTCGGTCGAACTCTAAATTTAGAGTTTGTGGTGATGGCAATCTTGCATTTGGTGTTAGTAATTTGGGTATTTTTTTGGTTATGAGTTTTTGATAAATAGCAATAATATGGAAAGACTGATTCCTCTTCTGTGTTGCTTAATCAACATGTAGTTTCTGGTGTTGCATCAGAAAACAACAACTAGAGTTTGAAAATTCAATTTTTGGTTCAACAGCTAACAATAACAAATCTAGGTTCCAAAGTTTTTTCCTTTATTCACAAAATTGAAAAGTTAAAGGTATTATAGTTATTGCATTAATTGAGTTAGTCAATTAATAATTCGAAGAAGGTATGTGTGTTTTTTTCCAAATTTTTTATATAAGTGTTAAAATTTCAAACCTTATGTATGTTAAATCTTCACTAAATATATAAAATGATGATGTAGGCAGATACCAAACATGAAAATAAAATCGAAAATTTATCAATTTCCCATGTGATGATTCCCATTGTTTCGGCTACTTCATACATTCTCGTCAATTTTCAATCCACTCTCAAGCCTCTTGGCCATCTTACCTTTTTTTTTCTCGGAGATGCTAGTAATTAATTAATTAAAAAAATGTCCACTGGGTTAACTACCTATTTCCTCCCCAAGGTTTTAGAAATACCTTTTACCCCCTGTTTCTATTTTTCTTCCAACTCTATCCTTATGTAAACTAACTTAAATTGCTAAATCAACAGAATCCAAACTGTACGAGTCGAATCATACCTGAACCATCAAACAAAACTATTATTTTAAAATTCAAATATATATATAATACTTTATAATTTATTAGTTAAATAATTTAGATTTAGTAATTAAAATTAAGTATATATTATATATATTAGCTAATTAATAAATAATTATTATATGTAGCAGTTAAATATATTTTTTAAAAATTTAAAAAATAAATATATTTATAATTAAATTTATATTATAAAAATTTAAAAATTAAATAATAATAACTATGTGTAAAAATTACATACATTTTTTTTAACTTTTAAACCTAATTTTTCTAAAAATAAATTATTTATAATTAAATTTATTTATTAGAAATAATTCAAATTTAATAATTATAATTATCCTATATAATTTTAATTTATTAACTTATTTTAAACATGATTTATCCATTAATTTTAAAATTATTTTTTATAATTATTTTTTTGTTGATGTCAAAAATTTGTCATCTTCAAGCTTTTTGAGAGAGTTCTTCCTCACCTGAAATAAACCAACAATCAAAGAATAATCAATCTCCTTAACGTGTGATCTGTGATACTTAAGTTAACAATATAAACAATTATAAAAAATTATTTCTTAAATTAAAAATATAATTATTAGAAAATTAAATTCATTTTAAAAGTTTCAAAAATTTTATTGAATTTTTACATATAATTATTATTATTGAATTTTTAAATTCTTATAATATAAATTTGATTATAAGTATACTTATTTTTAGATTTTTTTAAATTTTAAAAAATATATTTAAATTCTACATGTAACTATTATTATTTAATAATTAGTTAATAATATAAATTATATATACTTAATTTTAATTATTAAATCTAAATTATTTTAAATTAAAAAATTATAAATTATTTTATATATATTTAAATTTTAAAATAATTGTTCAGTTTAGCAGTTCATGTATGATTTGAACCAGCTGTTCAAATTTGGTTTGATTTGGTGGTTTAAATTGATTTACATAAGGGTAAAATAAAAATATATATATAAAAAGGGGGTAATGAGTATTTCTCAAACTTTAGAAGAAAAATGGGTAGTAGCTGAAACCTTAAGGGGATAAGGTTCATTAATGGGTTTATACTAACACCATATTTTGGTTGCAATGATTGCATGAACCATAGGCAACTCATTTTAGGCCCCTCCTTTCTAGGACAGGAAGAGAGATTTGGCAAGAAAATGTTCACACCAAAAGCTCTCCTGTTTCTTGTGTCTTTGAGTCATTAGATGATTTTCTTGCTTAGCGTTTGGATAGATTTAGAAATTAATCAATAGAAAATGTGGAAGATTGGCAATTGTTATAGGCATTGGCTCGTTTGTTCAAACCCCAGATCATGGAAAACTCTGGAAGCCTTTACATCTTTGGGCATTAGATATATATCATGGTTCTCAGCTGTTTACTTTTGGCGGAAAATCTCAGGATTGGATGGTTATTTCGGAGCAATAATTTTGGGTAATCCATTATTTGTTTTCTAGTAAATGCTGGCAAATTAACGAATCAATTTGTTTTCTATAGCACTTGATGCTTTCTTAGCGTGAAATCTTGGTTTCTACATTTTCTTCAAATTGTTATCCCATCACACTATTACAAAATGCCCTTTAGGAGAGATTCTCTCTCACTTGGCCTACCATTAACCGTCCGAGGCATCTATGATATTCAAATTTTTGGCTGTGCAAGTCAACAGAAGATACGTACGACTACGTTAAGATTAACAAAACCATCAAATACTTGAGAAGAAACCCATCAATAGAATGATTGCTTGAAAATGTCAATGTAGGTATTGCCTTCTTGTTGTAATCAGTCAAATAACTAGTTAATTTGATCTTTTTAACAATGTACAAATTATTACAACAGCAATGTTGAAGTCTGCTATTGTTATAGTATCGACAGTGAGAGTTATTTAATTATGATTCTTCAAGAAGATATGTAGCATACAAATGACAATGATACAGCATAGTGGCCGCCATGTTGAGCTTCGTGTCCTTGCATGCATTTCTTGCTATCCAGAGAAGATATGTAGCTTTACTCAAAGCTTGTAATTCCCCCAGAAGTCGTTTAGGAATCTTTGCTATGAACCTGGAAGAGTATATCGGATGTTCCATGCCTCTAAGTCATTCAACATCGAACAGACAATCAACCATGCATCTTCTAATTAAGCCTGGCAAAATTGATCCAATGCTGATTAACGTGCACCTTTCGCAAGTACAAACAAAAAAGTAGAGGGCTTGTTGCTATGCAGTGTTTCACAGAGATTGCTCCTTTTGACTTCAATGGCGTTTGAGAGGTGTACTTAATGTAAGATAATTTTAAAATTTAATTAGTTTAAGCAGTTTTTTATTGTTACCAATTTAATTTATTATTTAATTCCTAATTTTCTTATTTAGATAAAAGTTATATTTTCTTATTTGAGCTGACTTGTAACACTAAGTTTTGTTTATTATATATAGAGAGCCTATGTTATTATTTGAAATAATCTTTCATTGAATAAAATATTTCCCTTTAATTTTATCCCTTATGAGATTATTATCTTGACACTCGTATTTCGAGTCGTTAGGATTAAAATAATATTTAATCTCGTCCGTTAGAATGTTTAGAATAATATTTAATCTCATCCATTAGAATGTTTAGAATAATATTTAATCTCGTCCGTTAGAACGTTTATTTAACCCACTGTGTCAAATAACTGAACGAGATTCAGTATTCGACAAAAGTGCTTTTATCTCTCCCTGCTATCTCGTCCGCGTCAATTGGTATCAGAGCCTATCTCTGTACTAGACAGAACTTTCTTGAACCGTTAAACACAATCACATTCATCAATACATTATTTCCTCAAAAGAAAAAAAATTAGAACTATGGTCTATTATGTTAGGCACGATGCGTTACTGTTTAATAGAAAATACAGTCCTAAATTATTTTTGTTTTGGCTGGAAGATTTTGAAAAATTCTTTCAAGTTGAGAGGATACCTAAAGATAAACGAGTTCAATTTGTAATTTTTTTCTATTAAAAAGAAGTGCATCGGATTAGTGAAATATGTTACAAAGGTCATAATTGGCAAGCCGAGAAGACAAAGTTTGATCATGGGATCAGATGAAGCAATTGATGAGGTCACAATTCATTCCTCTTAATTATTGTTTGACACGTTAAGGTATAAGGTATGTTCATTCTTATGCTATAGAGTTTGAGGACTTTTATAGGTATTTCTTTTTTTATGAAAGTGAAAAATCTTTAGTTGAGAGATTTTTAAAGAGATTCCGTGCTGATATAAGAGATCGAATGCCATCATATATTATCCATACATTACCATATGTTATCCTTTTAGCCAAAGAAATTGAAAGACAATTAGAGCTTGACTTGGATAGAGTTAGTAAAGATGTTGTTGACGATGTAGTTAATAAGATATCTGATAATATATCTAAAGTTAACCCTAAGGTAATCTCTGAATATACAGTTAATAAGAAAATTGATGAAGTGCCAAAAATTGTATAATAAGAGGTTTCATGTGATTTTAGTCTGAAAGTTAATAATGTGATTGAGCATGTACAAGAAATTCAAGTCGAAGACCCTTCTGTCATTAACATGGTCCTACGTATTCATATCAAAGACAAAATGGTTATCCTTAAGGAAGATTTGGCTCTGAAAACAAATTTAGTTGGTGAGTACATCGAACAAGATATGGGAAGAGTTATGAGAAGTATAAAAATGGTTTGTTATTACAAGTATGCATATGTCAGAAAAGCTACTAACAAGTACAAGAAAAGGAAAAAATTTGGGTTCTTTCGAGTCTCAAGAAAGTTTGCTGAGAAGAGTTATTCGTTTAAGTCACAAGATGAATTACTATTATACTACAAGTTTCATCTGTCAGATAAAACTCGAGGACGGGTTTTCTTTAAGAGAGAGATAATTTTAGAATTTAATTAATTTAAGAAGTTTTTTATTGTTACCAATTTAATTTGTTATTTAATTTCTAATTTTTTTATTTATGTAGGAGTTATATTTTCTTATTTGAATTAACTTGTAACACTAGATTTCCTCTATTATATATAGAGAGCTTATATTATTGTTTGAAACAATCTTTTATTGAATAAAATATTTCTTTTTGATTTTATCCGTTATGAAATTATTATCTTGACACTTGTGTTTTGAGTCGTTAGGGTTAGAACAATATCTAATCTCGTCCGTTAGAACGTTTATTTAACTCACTACGTCAAATAACCGAACGAGATTCGACGTTCAACAAAAGTACTTTTATCCCACTCTGCTGTCTCGCTTGTGTCAGCACTCATCTCTAGTGATTGCCCCGTTCTAGAAACCAGATAGTTCTTGTCCTAGCAGGAGCCCTTGGGAATGACTGAGAACTTACAAAAATGCAATATAGCTAGGGACCAACAATTGTAATTAATGGATACTTAAATGATCAGTACCTGTTAGCTTGCTAGGTCCAAGTAGTTCCATAGAATTAATTGTTGAGCATTTGGTGGGCAGAGACAATTAATAACAGCTGATTTGTTTCTTTTAACAATTTTTTGTATAGGGAACTTATAGTTCCTATATTTAACTTAATGCTGATGTCCGAAAGAGAGAAAATCATATAATTCTCTATCAAAAATAAAAGAAAATTTAAATTAAAAGAAAAAAGAGTAAAAACTTTGTGGTAGAGGGGACGATATAGATCATACAGCAATGATCTCCGCAATTAACAATGGAGCAGTAGGCAGTTACTTGCAGGTGACGAGGAAATTGAAATAACTCACCAAAGAAAAATACAAATTAATTTAAACAAGTGAAATTAAAGGTTAAGCTTAGATTAGAAAAATATTTTAATTTAATAATTCACAGCAGGATGACTGAAGTTGAGAAAATTAATGAATGATAAAAAAAATGGGAATTATATGTTTATAAAATAATTAATGTGTCCATAACACAACTTGAAAGATATATATTTTTTTATTTCTTATCATTTTTAATTAATTCTACCTGTACTTAAATTAATCAATACACTCTTAAAACTTATTCAGTGAGTGACGTGTTTAGTAGTGAATTTTGAGAGCGAATACATGTAGTCCAGTCACGGAGCATTGATATCGGCTTCAGATTTTCCTGGAGCATTATCTGTTCTTTCTTAATTCATGCACATCCATGAAAAATAGCCACAGAATAACAGTCAATATCAAATCCTACTTTCCCAAGAACCACACTTTCCTATGTTGGTTTGTTTCAGATCGATCTGAGAATTCTCTCCTAAATTCACCGTTTCTAATTTTCCTTCTTCCTAGCTTCAATGGCTAATTATACTTACTGACAAATTAAATATGGATTCATATCCGGAATACAAAAACTTTACTGTCTTTTGCGAATCATATGGAACGACGAATTTTGCATCTTGGATGTTTGGCGAATATAAGACACGTTTTCCTTTGATTGTTGTGCTGTTTCCAATTATCTCAGTCACTTTGTTCACGGAATTTTTTCAGTTCCTTCTCAAGCCTTTAGGACATGTACATTTTGTTTCACAGATGCTAGTAAGCTCTATCGATCGTATCTTATTTATAGCATGCTGCATGCATTAATTAATTTATCTTAGCAACTCAATATATAATATTAACATTTTGTTAATTTAGCTAATTAATAATTTAAATTCTCGTCCTTATGAGCCCGAAAATGATTTTAACAATGTTTATATATACTATATATTTGTTCCGTGTAACAGGCTGCAATGATCATAGGCCCCTCGCTGCTGGGATACAGAGGAAAAATTGCCAGAAGACAGTTCACAAGAAAGATTATGTCAGTGCTCAACGTCTTTGAACCTTTTGGCCTCATTTACACTTTTTTTGTGCTTAGCGTGCGGTTAGACCTTGGAATTATCAAAAAATCCGGAAGACCTGCAATTGTTTTAGGTTTAGGATCGTTTCTGGTTCCGTGGGTACTAGCAACGTTTATAATTTTCTTAGGAAACATTGCCATGAAAGTGGATGAAAACTTTCGTGTACCCCTTCTGGCAGTTGCTCCGCTACAAGCCATAATTTCCTTTCACTCAATTCTCTCCCTGCTGACTGATCAAAAGCTTCTCAACTCAGAGCTAGGCCGCCTTGCTCTATCTTCCTCGGTGATCAACACCCTATTCAGCTGGTTAGCTTTTACACTTATTGGTTTCGTGTACGAGGGCCTATCCCATGGTGTAAAAGTCTTTCTGTTGAAGCTTCTAACCATTTTATTCATTTTTGTTGTCATTGTTTTTGTCCTTCGTCCTATATTGCTTTGGATGCAGAAGCAATCCCCAGAACGAAAATCATTGAAGCATAGCCATGTATTGGCAATCAACATGATGGTCATTGGTGTTGCTCTTTTTGAACAAATCACAGGAAACCGTACTTATCTTGGAACAACAATCTTGGGTATCATTACCCCTGCTAGCCCGCCAATGGGTTCCTGTCTAGCAAATAAAATTGAGTACTTCGTTCGGGCAGTTTTCGTGCCTTGTTTTGTACTTAATGTTGGCAGACGGGTTGATTTGTTTAGTATACAACTTCATACTTTCTTAACTGTGGAGTTCGCAATCTTGGTTTCTATTTTGGTAAAAATTGCTGCCATTATAGGCACAGCACTCTATTACAAAATTCCCTTTTCGGATGCCATCACACTTAGCATAATTCTCAACTGTCGAGGCATCTATGATGTTCAATTTTTCAGCTCAGCTAACCAGAACAAGGTACTTTTTAACTCCTTACAGGAACACATATTCTATGCATTGGACCTCCCAGTATAAATTTTATGAAAACATACATATACGGGAACGCTTACTTTAAAATGCCAAATAAAAACCAATCTTGTTTTTTGTCAGTGAATTAACTAATGACTTTGGATGATGTGCAGATTATCACCGATGAGGTTTTTGTGCTCTTGATTCTGAATGCAATATTGCAGTTCGCTGTTTCTGTGCCATTAATAAGAGTTTTTTGTGACTTGTCAAGAACATATCGAACCTACAGCAAGCGAACAATTCGCCAAAGCGAATACAGTTCTAAGCTTCGTATTCTTGTATGTATTTATGAAGCAGAGGACGCATCAACCATTATCAACTTCCTTCAAGCCTCTGTATCTTTCCAAAATTTTATAGAAGTCTCTGCTTTGAACTTGGAAGAATACGTTGGACATTCCATGCCTATTATTATCGAACATCATTTTGATGGAATACCTTCCCAAACAACCCAAGCTGATCACATTATCAATGCTTTTCGCTATTTCGAACAACAGAATAGAGGCCTAGTCTTAGTGCAGTGCTTCACAGCCATTGCTCCTCGTGCTTCCATGTACCATGATATTTGCTTATTGGCATTTGAGAGATTCACTTCTTTAGTAGTTTTCCCGTACCAGAAATCAAACACTCATTACATTAAAACAATGATGAAAAATGTACTCAAAACAGCCCCGTGCTCTGTCGGGATCCTATTTGATCGTGGGCTTTTTATGGACTTTACACCTATTTTCTGGCGACGACATAGGATTCATGTGGGAGTGGTCTTTGTAGGAGGACCTGATGACAGTGAAGCTCTAGCCTACGGTGTTCGCATGGCTCAAAACTGCAGTGTTATGCTTACAGTAATCCGATTCGTTCATAAGGAGAATGATTTGATAAAGAAAGATTATGATTCAAACATCATTAATGATTTTAGGATCATTACCATAGACAGCAAGAATGTCGAGTATAGAGAGCACCGTGTAACACAGGGAGCCGACACAGCAAGGGTACTTAGTTATATTGGCTATGATTTTGATCTCTTTTTGGTTGGAAGAAGACATGATAGTAATTCACCAGTACTATTCGGACTAACAGACTGGAGCGAAATTGAGGAATTGGGTGTGATTGGGGATTTATTGGCCTCGTCAGATTTTTTGAGCGATGCATCAGTTATGGTGATACAAAAGCAAACTTAAAAACTTGTACGGGGAATGTTTAAACCCAGCAGTTGCATTTTTATATATATAACATGATTTTAAATTATTCAGAACATAACGTTTGCAGTGTCACCGAAGACCAATTAGTCCTCATGGTCCCAAACATCAGCTACGCTTCTGAATGGCCTGCGCTCTTGTTTACGAAGAGTTCTTCGCCATCCAAAACACGTCTCTGCACACGCATATAGAGCAAGATATCATTTCATGTCACAAACATGTATCATAAAATGATCCATGTATCACAAGTTCGTACCCGATCTGAGATGCTGCAAAGAACTTGGAAATCTTCCTCTGGGATTTCCCAACCAAAGACCTTAATATTCTCCTTGATCCTTTCAGGGTGGGTTGATTTCGGAATCACACTTGTACCTCTCTGAATTGCCCATTTCACCAGGATCTGGCCTGGACTCTTGTTCAGCTTCTTTGCTACTCTTTCTATCGTCTGATCATGGATGAGATCTCTGCCTCCTCCTTGTGAACCTAATGGTGAGTATGCCTGGAAATTCAAACTCCCTCACAATATAGGATTAATTGATACACCAAAATATCGATGAACATATATACAGCCTCTAAATATTGGTCTTACAGTGACATGGATGCCATTTTTCTTGCAAGCCTCCAGCATTTTATCATTTCTCCATCCAGGATGCATTTCCATCTGCGTCCAAAAGCATTCCAAAGAGAACTATAGATTATCATTCATTAAAGTAGTAAGCTGATAACTGGCGTGTATAATCAATCATCTGACCTGACATACAGATGGCATTGTCTCCGCAAAATTCAGTAGTTTATTGAGCTTCTTAATGGTAAAATTGCTAACGCCGATATCCCTAACAAGACCCTCTTTCATAAGCTTTTCCATTTCTCTCCAAACCCCTTCCATGTGGAAACCAGTACTTCCCCAGCCTCCGGAGGTCTGCTGGCTCCTTCCTTCAGATGAAATGGCCAGTAAATCTGCATGCAATAATCAGAATATACAATTTTAATCACAAACATCCCATAGTACTATTTCTTTCCGGTCTGTAATTCTGTTTCTGATAAGTTTCATGTACGGAAAACCTGAGCAAGGAATTACAATAATTACCAGATAAAGATCAAGGTAATCAAGTTGGAGTTCTTAAAGCGTATTGTTCAATGCAGAACGAACTCTATCCGGGGACAAATCCGAACACCTGTGTATTTTCCCCATGAAATTTTGTTAATAGCATTTTTTATTCAGTCCTTTTTCTATAGATTTCACTTCACAAATATGCATTACCATAGCTTAGATGTAACAAAGAGATCCTTCCTATCAATTCCTGCTTGCATTACCGCCTTGAGTGCATGCCCACCTGCAAATTAGAAAACAAAATAGCAGATATATCAGAATTTTTCACAGCGAATCTTGCAATATTACAGAGGCAGGGAGAGTAAGAGACATCTTCTTGAACTCCATACTCCCAGGCCGTATCTATGTGTCTGTAATCGCACTGCATATCAACAATCAAAGAAAGTAATAATAATCACATATGCTGAGTAACACATATGATCAAGATCCAAGCCACATAGTTATTCAAAATGGGAGTAGTACTAGTACCTCGACAATCGCCGTGAAAACAGAGTCGGAAGCTTCAGAACCAGTTTGCCAAGTACCCAATCCAACGGCGGGAATGGTGTGGCCACTCAACAGCTCAAACGTCACTGCTTTCTGATCAAGCGGTTTAAATGTTGCCTGAGCCATTCTAGCTAACACTCTATCATACGAAACCAATTAATCCATTTCAGGCATTACCCAAAATATAGGGACTTTGCATTAGGACATGGCTTCTTGCATGTCATACACGTACAAAACCGATGGGGCGTGTTGTCACAATGTATTTCATTGCTAGACACGTTTGCTCGCCATTATTTTTTTTTTATTTTTTATTTTTTACCTTGATGGGTGATGTTTGCCGATCTCTTCTGTTTAGGTCGTCGAAAAGGCCCACACTATCATGTTTGGGCTGATCTTCGTTGAGCTAACAACGGATTGTGAGGTGGAGCACTCCAAGCTTCAGTGTGCTCTATTTAGGGCAGGTCCGGTGGATCCAATATATTATAGGCAAGTCGTCATTTGAGTTGCTGTTGATGCGTGGAAATATCAACCCAGGTGAGGTGGTAATGCCTTGCTGATCTAGTATCCGAGTTGAAGGTGGATGCCCAGTCAACAGTCTGAGCTCAGTATTCCGCACCTCGATTCAGTCTCTACCTAACCCCGAAGACTCCCAAGCTGACCTATCACACCACACTGATCCCGGGCCAAATCGCTTGAAACCTTCCTGAGCTCGCTCTCCTTGCTGACCTCGGACACGAACTTGGTGAGGACGCCTGCAACAGAGAACACGGTCAAAAGGGGGGCGCCGGCGGTGTTCCGGCGAGCCCACTCCGACGCTCAAGTCAGTACCTTGAGGGGGTGATATTGTGGCTCGATTTTGGTAGCTTGGAGTAGCTAATATAAGGAGGAATATGTAGCTAGGAGCTAATGGACCAAATGACACACAAAATACATGTAGAAGGCAACAAGTATGGCCTTTAGGGAAGCTGGAACAGTAAAACCGTCCTCAAGGGACAACCTTCAATGGGTGTTAAGGTTGTCTCTTTGTTGTTTTAAAAAGAAAAATAGGGAGGTCACTTGTGCTTGTGGTGTGTGTAAGCAAAGAATGAGTTCTAGCTTGAGGAAGAAGACCTTACTTTACCTTGACCTAAGTGTCTTTTTATATTATACCTTTGTGGACATATGATTGGCCAAACAATGCTGCCCTAGTTCCTTCTTTCCTTCCTCTTCCCCAGCTTGAAACCTTAGCTCGGAGTCAAAACTAGGAATACTTGGTGAGCAGGGATTGGTCCCCTGGTGAGCAGGGATTGGTCCCTTGGTGAGCAAGGATTGGTCCTTAAGACCTTATCCGAGATTACATGCCACATGGCACGATTTGATTAGAGTAGGGGATTACGTTATCCCTTGTGTACAGGTGGCGAATGCTCATTCGCCTCTACTTGTGGTCCCTCAAAGGTTGACCACGTCAGGTGGGGTCCCTTTTTCAGCTACCAAGGTGCTACACTGTCTCCTTGGTCAGCTTTCCGTTTTAGGCGATTTCAGGTGGTCCCCCCAGGTGACCTAGGATCATAGGACACCTTTTTCACATTTTTGGGGGAACCAAATCCCTTCACTTTTGGGGCTGTTCCAGAGTGGGGTCCACTCGTTTTGCCCTATCTATGTGGACTATTGGTTATAGACCACGTGGCACCCTTCATGTGAACACCCTCTATACTACCTGAGGTCGGATCCTGCCTCAGCTGGGATCCGAGGTGAGGTGGGTTTCAGCATGAACGGATCATCCCATAAGTGCCGACTAGAGCGTCGTGGGCTTACGTACTGCCACGTGTCTAGCCTATTTTTACCCCATAACAGAGGCCCCCCAGCTTCCAATGGCTAAGGAGACGGCGAAGGCGTTGGAAGCTTCTAAGAGTTCCTAGCCCACGTCGCATTGTTGTCCCTCTTCCCTGGTGGTCTTTCTTTTGCCACCTTGGGGTGTATGCACACCTCGTCACCTGTTCAGGGTGACTCGAGATGGCTTGGAGTATAAATCCATCGCAAAAATATTTCCGAGCTCATGTCGCCCTTCTCCCCCTTCATCTGGGTAAGGCTTGGCGAATTTTATACCTTTACTTTTGGGCGGAATTTAGGGGATCATTCCCTTCCATTTGGAGGTTGAACCGTGTTGAGCTCGGATTGACATGGGCGAATTCCCTCCTGACCTGGGAGTCTAGCCTTCCTCAGCTCGGATCAGTATTCTCTAGCCCAGATTTCTGTGGGCGTGCACGTGGGACTTTGTCAAATTGTTTCTCAAACTTTCCAAAGTGGAGTAGGGGAGGCCGATGTAATAACGCGAGTCCTTAATGAAACAACACAACCTTCAAAAGACCCACATGGTCAAAAGGTTCTCATCCGTTTGGGAAGAGTTGTGTCCTTTCACTTTCTTTATAATCCGGCCCCACGAACTTGAGGAAACCAAAAGCTCCATTTTGTCTTCTCTTTTGGGACCACATTCGCATCTTCGCAATCCCTAGCCATCTCCTTCATCCTGTCTCCTCGCTTCCGGCAAAATCGGCCTCTCTTCGCCGTTTCTCTTTCGTTCCGACGGCCGGGAAAGAGCGTGTCTTACCCTTCCGTCGTTCCCTTGCTGCGTCGTTCGCGGCCTCACGATCTCAACGTCGGCCGACCAGCCATCCCGACGCTTCTCCCGTTCCTCAGTGGATTTCGTCATCAGAGACCTCCGAAGGCAAGTGCTCTTCTCGTGTTTTCAATTCCATTTCTCCCATTCGATTTTGCTTGGGTTGGAATCATTTGCATAATGCTTGGTGGGCTCATCTCTGATCTTTACTTCTCCTCCCCTTCTTTTCCCTTTTTTTTTTTTTTTTTTTTTTTTTTTTTTGCAGATATGTCGGACGCCGGCGAGTCTCAACACTCCCCCGCAGACAGTGGAGCTGTCACCCCAGGAAATGTTGCGTCTTCGCCTATTTCTTCAAGTCCGAACCAAGCGCTACAAGGTTCGCGCTGGTCGTGGCCGTTCTAGCGCGGCCGGGGAGAGTTCCGAGGAGGGTGCTGATCAGGGATTTTTTCTAGATGATAAGGGAACCTCCGTAACTACGGAAATGCTTGCCCAGCTGAGAAAGGCCTATGACATCCCCTCCTCTGTTGAGTTGTCGCTTCCCCGACCAGGATTCAGACCAAGCCAACCGGGTTCTAGCGAGGTGGTGATCCACCGTCAGTCCTTCGAGTATGGTCTTCGGCTTCCCATTCAGCCATTTTTTGCACAAATACTAAGCGGGCTAGGGGTGGCCCCTGCTCAGCTGAGTTCTATGGCTTGGCGGAACCTTGCTGGGCTCTATATTTTGTGGAAGGAGGTACTGGGCGTTGAGCCTACAATCGAGGATGTCCATGCCACCTTTACTTTGACCACAGCCCCGAAGAAGCCTGGGCTCTACTTCTTGAGGATGTATACTGGCCAACCTCATCTCGTCCCCCAGGTGAATCCGAACACTGCCGATAAGGCTTGGGACGATTTTTGGTTTGTCGTCTCTGGTGATTGGGGCCAGACAGTGGCCGAGGACGGGGAGACGTATGTGGTTCCCAATCAATTCAAGTGGGCAGGTATGTTTCTCTAAGAGTTCTTTTCGGTTTACTGAATTCTACACTTGCCTTGCTGACCTTGCCATTGCCCAGGGAAATGGACTCGCGACCTTTCTCGGGACACCGATCTAAAGAGTGTGAGAGAATACGTGGCGACTAACCCGTCCGAGACTGACATCGTCACCGAGGAGCGCCTTGCTAAGGTGGGATTGATTCCGCCACCTTCCTCAGGTAGTATCCGTGCTGACCTAGGCTTTGTCTTTTCCCTTATTTGTGTGTTTATTCAATCTGACTATGCCCCTCTTCTTTGTCCATGTAGGGGCTCTGGGAGATGAGGTTCTACTCCTGGTTCGGCCACTAGAAGGATGGCTGAAGGAAGCAAAACCGACCTGGCCTTTCTTCAATTAGTGAGAGACAGGATGGCCAAGGCAGCAGGGGCGTCTAGTCAGCGAGCAGCAACAGAGTCTGAGGGGTCTGGCAAGAGCGCGGCTACATCCAGTGGACTTCCTCCACGACCTAAGCGTGCCAAGAAGGTAGAAGGGCCAGGTTGGACGTCCCAGCTGGCCGTGGACCTTGGAGGCGTTCTTGGCAGCCATTTTTCCCATGCTTCCCGAGCTCTCCCAGCATTAAAACAGGTTCTTGAGCTTTCGAATTCGGAGAAGGGAAGCGAGGTGGCGGGCTTGAGTCCTAGTCAGGCAATTGACATGGCATCTCACCTTTTCCTTCAGGTAAGTGACTCTCAATTCTCAACTCTGTTTTGGGATTTGTATTACAAGCTCCGAACTTTATTTTCTCTTCCCCTTTTTGTTTTGTTACCAGGGATCCTTCCTTATGTCTCAATTTGGTGATAAGCTTAAGGAGGGATCGACCTCAGCTAGTCGTGTTGCCAAGCTTGAGGCTCAGCTGTCCCGGCTTACTCAGAAGATCAAGGACAAGGATGATCAAATTTCGAAGTTAGAGGACCAGCTAGGAGAGGTTCGGGATGAGGTGGGATCAGTGAAGACTCAGCTCCGAGCTCAGGTGGAGAGAGCCAATGAGCTCCAGGCCAGTGTGGATAAGTTGGAGACCGAGGCGGGCTCTAATCTTCTTCACGGATACCATTACGCGCAATACCAGGTCACCAGGGAATTTCCCGATTTGGACTTGCCCTATATGGACTTTGGATTCGACCGAGAGGCGTTGGTGGCCAAGTTTGGCAAGGAGCAAGACCCAGCTGAGGTCGCAGGGAGTTCTCGACAGCTCACCTCAGGGCACCCACTGAACCTGGAAGTTTCCCCGCCTCACTCGGATCACGAGGGAGACGACTCGGACGATGAAGGTTCTCAGTCGGGAAACGGCGAAGACGCCTGATCTGACCCTCGGCCTTTGTTCGTGCTGCCTCTCCATCAGACCAAGCTTTCTTACACATTTTTTCTCTTTTCTTCCTTTTGTAAACTCAGGTGTTGTTTCCATGTACTGTGGATTTGAACTCTCAGTGTGGTTTTGTTTGACACATTATTGCCCTTGAGAAACATTATTTTGTTAAGTGACAGTGGCCCTATTTTGGGCTAATATATTCTACATTCTTAGTTTGCCGTATGGATTGTTGTGAACTTGCTGTTGATTTACCCATGCATGCTGATTTTATGCACGTGACGTTCTTAGCAGGATAGAACCTTCCTGAGGTAGGCTATCCGACCTGAGTAGGTATCCTTCCTCACCTAGGTTGATTTACAAATCAATCCTGACAGTTTGTTGGCAATTCGATTATATCAGCCATGGCGAAATAAAATGGAGGGTGGCAAACCGTTTGTTAAGGCGTATGTCATTAACCCATTAAATAGGAATGCACATCTTAATCAATAGAGCAACAACCCTCTTCACCTAGGTGATGTTTCCCTTCAAAATGCTCACTTGGGGAGGAGCAGTGGGACAACATACCAGGTCAATTTTTTGGCGCACATACAGAAGCAATCTAGTCACTAATGACTTTGGAGAAACAACAAAACGGAGATGGAATTGAAAATCTATTGGATTCCCGGATCAGGTGGGATCACGGGTAGTACTTCTTTAGCTGGTCGGCATTCCTTGGTCGTCTCATCTGGCGTCCATCAGGGTGAGCAAGTTTGTAGACTCCAGGCTTGATAACCTTGGTCACGTGGAATGGCCCTTCCCAGGTTTCAGCAAACTTGGTGGAGCCTCCCTCTTTGAGTCCGCAAATCACCTTCCTCAATACCAAGTCCCCCTCTTTGAAACTGCGAGGTTTGACCTTGGCATTATAATACTTAGAAACTCTTCTCTGATACGCCGCCACCCTAACCTGGGCTTGATCTCTCTTCTCCTCCAGCAAGTCAAGGGCGGCATCAAGCTGGGTCACATTGCTGACCTCGTCGAATTGGAGGGTTCTAAAAGTTGGCATTCCTACCTCAGCTGGGATTACTGCCTCTGTGCCGAAAGACAATGCATAGGGGGTTTCTCCAGTGGCTGTTTTGAAGGTGGTGCGGTATGCCCACAACACCTCAGGTAGTTCATCAACCCATGCTCCCTTCTTAGTTCCCAGCTTCTTTTTCAACAAATCCTTGATAACCTTGTTGACTGCTTCAACTTGCCCATTTGACTGCGGATGAGCCGGCGTGGTGTATCGATTTTCTATCTTCCATGTCTCGCAAAAGTTTCTGAATTTTTTATTGTCGAACTGCCTCCCGTTGTCAGTGATTATCACCCGCGGAACTCCAAAGCGACAGATGATGGATCTCCAGATGAAGTCGGTGGTTCTTTTTTCCGTGATCTTGGCCAGCGGCTCTACCTCTGCCCACTTGGTGAAGTAGTCTACTGCCACTATGGCGAACTTGGCCTGACCCCGGCCAACCGGGAAAGGTCCAATCAAGTCGATACCCCACTGAGCGAAAGGCCAAGGCGAAGTCAGTGTCGTCAAGTTCTCTGGTGGAACCCGGATCATCTTGGCGTGCTTCTGACAGGTGAGGCAGGTTTGCGAGATGACCCGGGAGTCACTTTGCATGGTTGGCCAGTAATATCCTTGGCAGTAAAGCTTTGTATGCCAATGACCTTCCTCCTGAGTGATTTCCGCAGGCCCCTTCATGGATCTCTCTCAGAACATAATCGACCTCATCTGGGTGCAGACACCTCAGGTAGGGCATGGTAAAACTTCGTCTGTACAACACACCTTCAATAAGGCAGTACCGAGCTGCACGATACTTGAGCTTTCTTGCGGCTTCTTGGTCTTCGGGAAGACGTCCCTCTTCCAGGTACTCCTTAATAGGGCTCATCCAGCATGAGGGGCTTGAAACACAGTGAACTATCTCCGCAGGTTCTTCTATGGACGACCTGGGTAGAACTTCTACCAGCACCGTACCAGGTAAGGAGGTTTCTGACAAGGATGCCAACCTTGACAGCATGTCGGCCTGAAAGTTCTTCTCCCTTGGGATCTGTTGCAGCTTAACTTGCTTGAATTGTCCCACCAAATCTTTCGCTTTTTTCAGGTAAGCTATCATGTTGTCCTCCTTGGCCTGGTATTCGTCGTTGACTTGGTGCACGATGAGCTGGGAGTCGCTATTTATTTCTAACCATTCTGCTCCTAAGCTCTTTGCCATCTTGAGCCCAGGCGATCAATGCTTCGTATTCAGCCTCGTTGTTAGAAGCTTTAAACTCGAACCTTAGCGCATAACTTATCTCGACCCCGTCTGGGCTAGTGATTAACACCCCAGCTCCACTCCCCTGCGAGCTGGATGATCCGTCTACATGAAGGATCCATGGTGAGCTAGTTTCAGCTTCCCATTCTTCACGTTGGTTCATATCCGTCCCCAAATCCTCCAGGTCAGGAGTAAACTCAGCCACAAAGTCAGCTATGGCTTGTCCCTTGATCGCGTTTCGCGGTCGGTAGTGAATCTCGAACTCGCTGAGTTCCATACACCATTTCATGAGCCTTCCTGAGTTTTCTGGCTTATGTAAGATCTGCCTGAGTGGGAAGCTGGTGACTACACTGACCGCGTGAGCTTGGAAATACGGCCTTAGCTTTCTGGACGACATGACCAGGGCTAACGCGAGTTGTTCTTGTTTGGGATACCTCTTCTCTACCTCGGTCAGGGCCTTGCTGGTGTAGTACACAGGCTTCTGCATCCCTCCTTCCTCTTCTCGGATTAGAACTGAGCTCACTGCAGTCGTGGACACTGCCAAGTACATCAGTAGGTTATCCCCTGGATGAGGCTTAGCTAAGATCGACGGGATAGCTAGATAGTTTTTTAGATTCTGGAAGGCGGCCTCGCAGTCCTCGTCCCATTGCTGCCCCTTAGCCCTTTTGATAGCTTGGAAGAAGGGGTGACAACGATCTGTGCATTTGGACACGAACCTGCTCAGCGCGGCTACCCTTCCCGCTAGGCTCTGTATTTCTTTGGTTGTCCGAGGTGATCGCATTTCCACAATGGCCTTGATCTTTTCTGGATTAGCTTCTATTCCCCTTTGGTGGACCATGTAGCCCAGAAACTTTCCGGCTGCCACCCCGAATGCGCATTTTTCAGGGTTAAGCTTCATACCAAACTTCCTCAGCACGTCGAATGTCCCCCTGAGGTGGGGCACATGGTCAGCTATCTTCATCGACTTGGTGATCATGTCGTCGACATAAATCTCCATGGTCCTGCCTATCTGTTCTTTAAATAACTTGTTCACCAAACGTTGATACGTGGCCCCCGCGTTCTTTAAGCCGAAGGGCATTACCATGTAACAATACAGGCCTTTGTTTGTGATGAAAGAGGTCCCTTCCTCATCTCGAGCATACATTTTCACCTGGTTATATCCCGAAAAGGCATCCATAAAGCTGAGCAACTCATGGCCAGCGGTGGCGTCGACCAGCTGATCTATCCGAGGCAATGGAAAGCTGTCCTTGGGGCACGCCTTGTTCAAGTCGGTAAAGTCGACGCACATGCGCCACTTCCCGTTCGGCTTCCTCACCAGCACCACATTGGAGACCCAATCCGGATACTGGGATTCACGAATAAACCCCGCGCGTAGTAACTTGTCGACTTCCTCCTCAATTGCGTCGTAGCGTTCTTGGTTGAAAGCTCGTCGCTTTTGCCGTACCGGTCGGTGGATGGAATCCACGTTAAGTCGATGGGAGATTATGCTAGGGCTGATCTCCCGGCATGTCGCTGTGGCTCCAAGCAAATACGTCTGAGTATTCAATTAAAAATTCCACCAAGGATGTTCTGACATCCGAGGTGAGCTGGGTTCCCACCTTAACTACCCTGGTTGGGTCGTCTTCACATACCGGGACTGCCTCCAATTCCTCTACAGGCTCACCTCGCTGCTCGACTTCAGAGACTCGGGGGTCAAGGGTGGAGACCTGATTGCACCTCCCAACTGAGGAGGCGTAACACCTCCTGGCCGTAAGCTGGTCCCCCTTGACGACCCCGACCTGGTTGCCCACCGGGAACTTCAACTTCAAGTGGTACGTGGATACCACTCCTCTGGTTGCCATGAGGAAGGGTCTTCCCAGAATGACATTGTAGGAGCTTAGGTGGTCGACAACTACGAAGTCAACCATGGTGATGAGCTGAGAAGGGTCTTCCCCAAGGGTAACCGGTAAGGTGATGCTGCCGGACGGCATCAACTGGTCTCCCGTAAACCCACTGAGGGGGGTGGTGACTTGTTGCATCCTTGCTGAGTTCAGTCCCAGCTTATTGAAGGCTTCCTTGAACAATATGTCAACCGAACTTCCCGTGTCGATGAGGATTCGCGCCACGTCCTTACTGGCGATCTTCATTGTGACGACCATGGCATCGTCATGGGGGTACACTACATCCCTTGTGTCTTCATCCGTGAACATGATGGGGGTGGTGGCTACCCTTGGTAGCTTAGGCGATCTTTCGGTGAAGTTCACTTCTTGGTGGTGTCGGGCCAAGGAGGGCTCCCTGGCATGAGCCTTCCTTGCCCTACGTGAGTCTCCTGCTAGGGTGGGTCCCCCTGAGATTGTGCTGATGAAATCTTTGTCTTTGGTCACCTGGGATCCTGGCTGACCTTGGTCCCCTCCTGAGCTTTCTCCCGCCTGCCTGACCACCTGAGCTTTCCCCCTTACTTCGAGCAAAAACTCTTTTAGATACCCATTATTGATTAAATTCTAGATTTGCTCCCTCAGGTTGAAACAATCGGCTGTGCTGTGTCCATATTCTTCATGAAAATCGCAATACCTCTTTAGGTTCCTTTTACCTAGAGGGGTAATCAACTTAGGTGGTCTCGTCAAAAGGCCCTTGTCCCTTATGGCGTAGAACACTTGTTCCCTTGTTGTGTTCAAGGGATGGTAGGCATACGTAGTGGCGGATTCCCTTCTTGGCGGATGGGGCACTTCTCTTTGGCTGTGGTGGAGGCTGGGACCTCAATGTTTCTGGTCTTGGTTGAGGTGGGCGCCTGTAGGGCAGTGGTGCCCGCTGGCTGTCTTGCTGACGCGAGACTGACCCTTGCTGAGGAGGGGCAGGCCTGGACGGCCTAACGTCTTGCTTCTTCTTATCCTTCCCTTTGTCACTGAAATCTTCGGCCTTCTCTCTTTCCCTCTTCAGGTTGCGCTTCTCCTCAATGGCGATTTGCTTCATGGCACGATCGTGTGCCTCCCGATATGAGGTGGGAGGTCTCTCTTCGAATGACACCCACAAAGGCCCAGTGTGGAGGTTGTACCAAAAGTTTCTCAAAGTTTCTGGTTCCTCGTAAACTCCCATTTGCATTACCTCGTCATGATAACGCTTCGCATATTCATGCAAGGGTTCTTGCCCCCTTTGCTTAATGTATTGGAGAGAGGAAGGGTCTTTAGTGGGTGGCTTGGCTCCTTGAAAATGGAGGACAAACTTGCTGGCGAAGGTGGTGAAGTCTCTTACGCTTCCTGCCGGAAGCTTCTTGTACCATGTTCTGGCTGGCCCACTTAGGGTGGTTGGAAACACCTTACACATTATCTCGTCGGGCACCCCTTGCACCAACATCAAATTCTGGAAGATTTCCACATGAGCCACAGGATCGGATTGTCCATGGTAAGAATCAAGTTGAGGCATCTTGAATCTCCCAGGTAAGGTCGCGTTCTTCACTAAGTCAGCTAGGGGGGCGGTGAAGTCACCCAAGATATCAGGTGAGCTGGGTTCCTCCTTGCTGGACCTGAGCTCCCTCATTTCTTCCTGCATGGTAAGTAACTGTCTCCTCAAACATTCCACGTAAGGAGGTTCAGGGTTATTACCTTCTCCCTGGCGTCGAGCCATCAAGGAGTACCTCAAGTCACCATGCACAAGTCCCTCGAGTTGGCTCCTTGCTCCTTCGGGCCGGTTGCTGGCAGTCGAACGATGGTCACTGCGGTGACTTCTGGGCTGGTCGTGGACATTTGCTCTCAGTTGGGACAGTCGCATCTGAGCACCTTGTTGACTCGGTGTGGATGGTTCCACGTGAGCAGGGTTGCTTCTGAGTTGGCTCCCCAGTCGACTTGCCAGATTTCGGGGAGGAGGAGGCGGTATGCCCAGGTTATCGCACAGGTACTTTATCACATGCTGAAACTGTGACCTAGTTTCAGCTAGCTCTCTCACCTCCTTAGCTTTCTCTGCCTCCACGTCGCGGCTGGTGGCAGCCTTCTCTTTTCCCTTCCGGCTGGGGCCTGGGTCAAGCGCTCTCACGTTCTGACTCTCTGCATACTCGTCTTGAGGCGGAGCCGGAGGTGGGTGACTACTTTGGCCGGGCTCCCGCGTGACCTCTCTTCTAGACCCTCTTAGGGCCTCGGAGTTAGGCATTTGGCTACTCTGACGGGTACGTAGGTTGTAGCGGGACCTTTTGTTCTGGGTCCCCACAGACGGCGCCACTATTGATGCGTGGAAATATCAACCCAGGTGAGGTGGTAATGCCTTGCTGATCTAGTATCCGAGTTGAAGGTGGATGCCCAGTCAACAGTCTGAGCTCAATATTCCGCACCCGATTCAGTCTCTACCTAACCCCGAAGACTCCCAAGCTGACCTATCACACCACACTGATCCCGGGCCAAATCGCTTGAAACCTTCCTGAGCTCGCTCTCCTTGCTGACCTCGGACACGAACTTGGTGAGGACGCCTGCAACAGAGAACACGGTCAAAAGGGGGGCGCCGGCGGTGTTCCGGCGAGCCCACTCCGACGCTCAAGTCAGTACCTTGAGGGGGTGATATTGTGGCTCGATTTTGGTAGCTTGGAGTAGCTAATATAAGGAGGAATATGTAGCTAGGAGCTAATGGACCAAATGACACACAAAATACATGTAGAAGGCAACAAGTATGGCCTTTAGGGAAGCTGGAACAGTAAAACCGTCCTCAAGGGACAACCTTCAATGGGTGTTAAGGTTGTCTCTTTGTTGTTTTAAAGAGAAAAATAGGGAGGTCACTTGTGCTTGTGGTGTGTGTGAGCAAAGAATGAGTTCTAGCTTGAGGAAGAAGACCTTACTTTACCTTGACCTAAGTGTCTTTTTATATTATACCTTTGTGGACATATGATTGGCCAAACAATGCTGCCCTAGTTCCTTCTTTCCTTCCTCTTCCCCAGCTTGAAACCTTAGCTCGGAGTCAAAACTAGGAATACTTGGTGAGCAGGGATTGGTCCCCTGGTGAGCAGGGATTGGTCCCTTGGTGAGCAAGGATTGGTCCTTAAGACCTTATCCGAGATTACATGCCACATGGCACGATTTGATTAGAGTAAGGGATTACGTTATCCCTTGTGTACAGGTGGCGAATGCTCATTCGCCTCTACTTGTGGTCCCTCAAAGGTTGACCACGTCAGGTGGGGTCCCTTTTTCAGCTACCAAGGTGCTACACTGTCTCCTTGGTCAGCTTTCCGTTTTAGGCGATTTCAGGTGGTCCCCCCAGGTGACCTAGGATCATAGGACACCTTTTTCACATTTTTGGGGGAACCAAATCCCTTCACTTTTGGGGCTGTTCCAGAGTGGGGTCCACTCGTTTTGCCCTATCTATGTGGACTATTGGTTATAGACCACGTGGCACCCTTCATGTGAACACCCTCTATACTACCTGAGGTCGGATCCTGCCTCAGCTGGGATCCGAGGTGAGGTGAGTTTCAGCATGAACGGATCATCCCATAAGTGCAGACTAGAGCGTCGTGGGCTTACGTACTGCCACGTGTCTAGCCTATTTTTACCCCATAACAGTTGCTAAATGATAAAATGTGTTTAATCATCCTTCATCCATAGCTTAGGGAAACGTTCTTGTCCTTCATTTCCTTTACCAAGAGTTGCTCTCGGACCAAAATATCATATCACAGGTTTCAATAAGTTGGTATGACGATACATCACAACACCAAATTCAAACTAATGTCGCTTTGACCTTTATGACATACGTTTTAAATTTCGATTGTTACAAATAATACGTGCAACATGGACCACCCCCATGCAGTACTAATCAACCCATGCTAATACTACGCTTCGAATTATTTGGCGGATATTACTTAAAATTCAAACTCAGTTCATATTATCTTTCCAAAAAAAAAGGTTCACACTAACTCGGCTTAAGAGACCTATACGTAATTCGAAACAAAAATAAACTTTCATTTGGAATTTTTTTTGTGTTTTGCTAAAAAAAAAAATGTATAGATTGATTTTGTTTTATAAAACAATTATTTATTTCTTGGGTTCCCCTTACCCCTTCTGCCTAAGAAGTTTTGCTTGCAGCCAATGGTTGGGGGAAATTGACATAGAAAGACTAGATTGGGAAGGAATCAACATCAAATCCGTACCAAAAGGGAAACAAACAAGCAGAGAAGGCTGACAGAGTAAGTCCAATTTTCTCACGGGTCGCAGTCAGACAAACCTATCAGCAGTTGACACCAGGCTGCTCCTTTCAACCCATCATAAATCAGTCTCACGCAAAGCAGCGAGTGACAACTTCGCAAAATTATCAATTCACCACATTCAAAATCATCCCAAGACACACCACACCGGCGACCAAGTCCTCTGATCTCTCTCTAGCATCTTTCCGCTCTTATTCTTAGTAAATCAAAGAGCTATCGGATGTATTTTAAAAGGCATGGAAAAACCCAAAAATGAAAAGATGACTATCAAGCAGTCTCTTTCAAACACCAGACATAAAGCCACCATCCTGCAGATTGATTCCAGCAAGCATCTCTCTTTTTTCAAGAGACATACCAACAAACAGTCCAATAAAGCTAAAAAAAAGCTTATCCCATTACTTCACCTCTCTCTGCCATTCTAATCTATTGTGAAAATCTAACGCAGTTTCACAGACCATTCAGGAGAACAGAGCCAATTTTCAACTCTCCCGTTACAAAACAAAAATCTGCACTTCATTGTCTTACGGTTGTACTATACACATCCTGGGTTCAACTGTTAAAATTTGTTGAAAGTGTACAAAAGATTAGGGATTCAAACTCCACTCACAATTCAAAAAAAAAAAAACCTTCACAGTTCAAACCATAACTCGGGGTTTGGTTTCAACCAACAATTGATGTTCTATCTACAGATACTGGAAAGCAGTATTTATCAATTATTCAGCATAAAGAATCTCAACACTTTAATCACAAACATACCCTTAATATGAATTTCTTAAACTATTATATGAAGCCATACAGGAGTAATAAGAATGATACCACCATATTTTTACATTACATTACCACTAATTAGACTAAAAAGGTTCACAGCCATTAATTATTTAACCCTCAAAAAGAAAAGAAACAGGAAACAAAGAAATCAAAATACTATTTCAAGATCTAACTATTTTTAGTACTAAAGCTAAACCACGGTGGATTTGCGGACCACATAGCGATAAGCAGCAACCTTTTTTCTCCTGGAGACAGTGTTATCCACAGAAAGAACCATTTTGCCTGCTTCCCTTGATGTAAATGAGTTGTGAATAGCTTCTTCTGAGGGCGAAATCTTTCTGGGTTTCTCCACTGCTATGGTGTAGCTGCCTTCGGCATTTGGCACAAATTCTGCACTGTATTCCAAGTCCCAGCCTCCAACCACAATGTCCCATGTTATTGTTGCACCAGCCTGATTGATTACATTAACCACAAGAAATATTAGAAACAATTTTCATGACAAGATAATTAGATTTAAAAGAACTTTGACTTCTGAATTTATGGAACCTCAATGCCCTCAATCTGTATGTTAACTTTCTCCCCTCCTTTGACAGTGAACTCAGAAGCTGGTTTAGGGGGACCATTATTCAAATCACTGGGTCGACTCAGACCTCCATACTGTACCGGGATGTCCTCTGGCCTTATAAATCTAAACCAGAGTAAGAGAAGGAAAATCAAAAGCCCATTAATAAAAAATGTGAAAATATAGTAAAATCCAGGAATTGCATTAAGATTCTGGAGAAGTTCAAAGAATTTTTCAAGAATGTGCTGAAAATCCAAAAAAAAAAATTGAAAACTCACTTGTAGAGTGTTTCAGCAACATGTCCTTCCTTAGAGATAACAAACTTGCTTTTTGTTCGCTGAGTTAGGAATGGACTAAACATGGAATACAGCATACTGAAGTACCATGGGACATTGATGAAAATCTATACTCAAGTCCATAAAAACAACCAAAAAGATATTAAAAAAAAATAAAAAGACAAACGAACTGCTATTAGCGTTAAAAATGGAAAACAAAAAGAAGGCTGCAAACAACAAAAACAAGACAACAGGAGAAACATATTACCTTGCGGGCTACCATTTCAGGGTAATTATCCTGAAACAGGGAGAGGATCTGATTAGAGGCAACCCTGAGCTCTCTTTTGGGCATGTCTTTGAGATCAGTGACTTGAATAATGGAGTTAATTCCTCCAGGCTTAAAATGCAGAAGATTTATGCCTCTTTCCAAAACCTGAACTCTCCACCTCAAAAATTTCTTCAGCTTTTCCTCATCTCCGAAAATCCTTTCGTACATATCTTTGTCTCTGAAAATCCCATAAGCATTGTAACAAACAGGGTGTCCTTCTCTGTCGTAGCCTTGCATATAAGCCACCAAACCTTCAAGTTCTTTGAACCCCAAATCTTCCTCAACGACACCGTCTGCTCCGAACTCTTTTCTCCAAGCCAAGCATTTTTCCAACATGCTAAACGACTCCTGGACTCTGAAATCTCTGGCTCTCAAAAACTTCAACAATATCACATCGGCCTTTTCGTCACCACCCAAGAGAGGAATACTCCACATGGAGCAGTCATTTTCAGAACCATGAGAGTCAATGAGCTTGTTTTTAAGCTCCTGTAACGCCTTCTTCTCAGAAGATTTGAGATTTGAGACAAAATAAGTGTCTTCTTTAAAAGAAGGCGTGCGAAGAGTTGCGGCTTCCATTAGAGAAGTGACAAAGGATTTCTTGTTGTAGGGTTTCGGTGAAGCCTCCGGTGGTGGGGTTTTTTGTTGAATGGACATGGGTGAAGAGTCTGGTACTGCTACAGTTTCAGTTTCCATTAGTGGCGGTTTTGAGTGAGACCCAGATGGAATCTCTTACAATTTCTTTCTATATCTTTCGTCTCAGAAGTATACAGATTGTTTCGTAGAGAATTCGGAATGTGTATTCTTTGTATGTATAATAAAAGATTAAAAAAAGAGCAAAAGAATCGCTGCTTTCGATTATCTGAACTGCAGGAATAGCAGAAGTTTGTCAAAGAGAAAAGGACTTGTATCGGAGAAACAGAGCAGGAAAAATGAGTGTGATCACAGAGCACTGCAGAGAGAGAAAGACAGTGTTAATAGGGGAAAGGAGATAAAGCTAGTGAGAAAACAGATGAGCCGCGATTTTAGTTTGAAAAGAGGGCAGGTGAAATAAATTTGAACGAGAGGGAAGTGAAAACACGCGCTAAGCAACAGCGCGTATTACTAGTTTAGTCGAGCCGACTGGAACTGGCTGAAGCCTGTACGGAGGAACAGAGGACGAGCGGTGCGTTGGTGGCTTGTAGAAGAGGTGATAATTATTGATGAATTCAGAATGGGGTGCGGTGGAGGAGGCAAGAAGCTGGCTCCCCACGGGTTCTGTTTTTCTTTTTAGCCTTTGGCGGTGGGACCCACGAAACCTTCTGAGTTATGAGTTTAGTTTTTCATCTTTAGAGTGGGTCCCAATTCCGTGACACGCCTCCCGAGCTCGAATTCCGGGGGCCAACAACTACAGTTCTCTTAACGGGTGTTTGGAACGAAGACATTTTCTCTTTTAAAAATATAATAACATCCGAATCCCTAGTTGTTTTCAGTTTTACACAAATGTATATAGTTTTTATGACTATATCAAATAGATTCTATATTTCTTCTGAAATACTAAAATACCCTTCTAGGTATTAAGTTCTATATTATTGAAGTTTATATTCAAACTTAAGGGCGAAGGCTTGCACCCTCTGAAATAAAAATTATATTCAAAGAAAAAATCGGTCCTCTTAATGGAATTGGTACTTATTTGATATTAAAATAATTTGTGTTCTTAGTTATGAAAAAAATTTAAAATTAGGGATCTGGATGTTATTATTCCTTTTCTAAAATGCTTTTGTAGGATAATTAATTAACGTGAAACCCAAGTATTTAACTATAATTAAGCTCGTTTACTAAACCTAAAACAGTAGATGATCGTTTTTTTTTTTTTTTTTGGCTTTTGTTAAGTGCTTTTTCTGGGCAAGTGCTTTCTGGTCAAGTGGTCCTGTAAGGAGCAGATTTGCGGTTGAAGTGTTGGGGGGGACTCTTCTTTCTTCTGCTTTCATAATTTAGTCGAGAATTTTGGTTTCATGCTGTGATAATTAGAATGTAAGAAACGTTTCATAAAAAGCCAAAGCTATAAGGTGGTACAACATTTTCTATTCTAGTATATATATCTTGCCGTATACTGCATTCTTGGCTAAATGAAATAGCACATAATTTAGTGAAAAATACGAACTTGTCAGTAAGTATATTATTTATAAAATGGATGGTCATATAGTGGTACGAGATATACGAAACAGCAAAATCCAGATACAACATTCAAATGAACAAACTAAACATAAATAGTATTAGTTAATATAGTAAAAGGGTATCACTCTGTTGAATAGAGTTGATACGGTACACCTTTTAAATTTACGTGTAAATATTACTAATATAAAAAAGAAAAAAGGTTCTAACTTTTTAATTTTGTAACATGCACCTAGCTGTAGGAAATAGGATGCTTGGCTATGTTAGGCAATTGGATTACTCAAATCTACATTATTGAGAGTAAACAAGAAAAATAATTTTAGCTGAAAATGAGACATCGTTTTCAAACACATATACTCCATCATTGATGCTTCAATCTAGGTGTTGAAAACGATTTTCCTGAGTTATGTGTTGTCAATCTCCATTGCCCGTAGATCACAAACTTACAAAAATTTCCCTGTTACATTTTCTTATATTGCTTTCATGTTCAATTTCCCTTCAAATTGTACTTCCCACATGACATTTTTTTTCCTTTCATTATTACAGTTGTTACAGTAATAAAAAAATTTATTTATTATAAAGTTTATATCTCGATTTATGTGACACTAATTAATACCATTATGTTAATTATATGATACTAATTAGTTATATATAGGTTAAATATTATATAAGTTAAAACATAAATTTTGTATCTCAAAATTTAAAATTTATGAACTAGCGTCTTTTTCAATGTGAAAAGGGTTTGGTTTGGAAATTTTGGGGGAGAAATGGGAATTTTTTGGCCCCACTTTTAAGGGAAAGCCGGAATATTTGCATTGGATTCCAAAAGGAAAAGGAGGGAAAATTGGAATAATTTAAGTAGGAAGGAATTAGGAGGAGGTTCGTGAGAATATTTAGGGATCCGATTAATTAAGGGTTGGTAGTTGTTGATTTTAGGGTTTGGATTGGACCCATTAATCATTTTACCCACCTAAGGTTAAGTGCTTTTACCTTTTTCACTCTCAAATTCGAAAAAAAAATTGGGTCTACTTAGATAAGCGATTAGCGTAAAGTAACCTATAAGCTTTGTAAAAACCAATGAATCTTTATGCAAAGTACAAAAATCATAAATAAAATATAATAATTATAAAAATAGAATCATTAATTTTCATCGCACTTTTATAAATTTGAAATATTATAAAAGAAAATGAAAATGTAGTGATAATACCCAAAATTGTTCCCACTTGATTTGTTCGTGTAGGGGAGGAAAATATGGGCTATAAATTTAGAATGAGCAAACAAATGGAAAGCCTCGAGGCCTATAAGGAGCACTAATTGCTATTCCATAATGTTTTAAGAGCACGAATCTATAAAAAAACAAAACTTGGGAAGTACAGATAAGTTTTTACGTAAAACATGGGAACTCGTGAAAAGTTAAATGGTAAATTCAAAATTATACAAAAGTAATCCTTTCTCCTTTATCTTTTTCCTGTTTGGACCAAAATCACTTTTGACTTGTGCACAAACTTGTCTTTGATTAAATACAAATACCGTCCTATAATCATCACTCATCAGTGCCCAAAAAGTTAATTAGTGTCCTAATTTTCTATTCAATTCCAGGTTTAAAAAATGAAAAATAAATAAAACCCTAAAGCATACTAAAGCATCCATCGTATATCAGTAATTTAAAAAATAAAAAACACATGATTTGGACAATGCTTGCTGCTAGAAACAGAGCATTATCTTTTTCGGTCCTGTTCAAGAAGGAATTGTCCCTTTTATAAAAGGAACGGCACATGCAGATGAAGAAGCAGCATTTTGTTTTCACATTGTCATACCCATGAATTCTTAATTGGAAGCATTTTTTTTTATGTTTTTAGAAAAATAAAATATTTAGCAGGGGCTTAATATGTGGGTGTGGGATGAAGTCAAAAAGAGAAACTCTGGCATGTATCCGTGCTCAGTGAAAGAAAAATTAACCCACAGATATTCTGGTTAATAGATTCCTGAAAGAACATCATCTTTAATTATTTGTGTCCCACAAGAACTGACTGAACTCCAAACTGATAAGGAATACAGCTCATGTCGGATCCAAATTTCAACATTTAGACAAGAAAATTAGGAGAGAAAAAGGCTATTTCCTTCATCTCGAAGCATTGAGAAAGCACAATTATCCATCAACTTCTGTGCTCCTTATCTTTTCAATTCTAACTTTATTCTCTTTTCTTTCAATTAATTTTGCTACATTATGTTTACTAACATCCAAAATTATCACTCCTTTCAATCAATCAGCAATGCTGCTTGGCTTATTATGTTTTTGAATTAACATGAAAATAAACATAATTTTTGTTTTCTACAATCAAATAAATGACCCTTCAAATTCCAATAAAGAATTAAAAAAAAAAACAACCTTCTCTTCTTCTCTTGGGCTCCAACTTCCCAGCACAGATATCCACATTGTGTTGCTTGTAAATTGTCTAACCAAGCGTTGAAAACAGACAGCGAATTCCTACCCATAATCCATGGCGGTCAAAGATATTTCTTCATGAAATTATCACTCTTTCCTTCTGCAAACACTTGCAGGCCCCATTCTGTCTACTGCATGCTTTTGAACACCATCAGTACTGCTGTAGAGAAACAAAGTTTCATGCTGACACAGCATTACACAAGCACAATAACAGTGTTAAACCCAATGCACCTCTTATGTCTAGGGTAAATATTAAATTTGGCAACGTCGCCGCGTGTGAAAGGCACAAAAAATAGAATTTAAATTTTGTACTGAATGAGCTTTAAATTTTGGAAGGTAGGTTTGTGTTTCTCTGCCGTGTTACTGTGAAAACATCTCTGAAAAACATGGCTGATTTTCTTGTCCACAAGATTTTAATTAATTTCCATTGCTTTCTTCAGGCAAGTTTTGCGACCCTGTAGGACCTACAAACTTTTGTACTACATCACAAAAATTATATGGCCAAAAAACTGTGTTCGTTAAATTTCTGTGGCAAACTAGTAATCAGAAATTAGATTTAACATTTCAGAGCATTAAATTTGTCTTAACAGTAAATTGATTGATTGATTGATTGATTGATTGATCGATGTGGGTAGGCCTGCCAAGCCAGGCTGCCAATTCTTTTCGGCAATGCAAGTTCCTAGACCCACCCTCACATCTCACATGCCCAGTGCAAACTCTTCAGCAACTAATGGCAATTATGCATCTTTTCTGTGTTATCAGGGCTCTAAATTATAATAGTAATATATCCCAATATAAAAATCGGTTTCAATTTTTTGTAATTTGTTTACTTTCTTTACAAAATTCATGAAAATTTTGGCAGAAGGTATCAGAAATTTACAAACTGATACTTGAAGGCACATCATCACTGCTATTGAATAGCCATTTAGCACTATCTTTTTCTTGGCACTACTGCTACAAGGCCTAGTTGGCTGTCTTGCTAGGCTAAAAATTGAAACAAGAAATAGACGATTCCTTAAAAAGTGAAAAATGGAGAAAGAAAGCCGGAAGAAATTAGCAGTAGCCGTATACAGGATTGCAGTGCGTAGCATATTAATCCAATCGCATTATCAGGTTGTACTAAATGCTTAACTGTGCAAACCAAGCTCTTTTGGATGCAGGTTCTATATCTCTGTTTGAATACACAAAGAATAACCGTGCCCATTGCAAGTGAAGCCCATTAAGTCGATATCTATGCAGCTCCGATTAAAATATGATTCTGAACACAATCCTTTTATTTCTAGTTACACCCTTCGCAATTCCATATTCGGAGATGGGGTGTCATCAAAGTATAAGTCGGGTCTTTTTAGTAGTACTGCGATTTAAATAGTGGATGTAGTCCAAGTTACATGTTAACGTGAGCCCATTAGCCATATGCACAAAATAAGAATATTACCAACTTACCATCGTGAAGGCAAAAGCTTTTGTTACCTTCTTGTGGGAAAAAAAATGGTGCTTATGAATGATAATTTAATTATCATTTACTTTATTAATTTTTGTTAATTATCATGTAATTCCAACAAAGTAAATAACCCATTTCTGCGATTTTTTTAAAATGCAATAATTTTAATTAAATTATTCAATAAAATTATTTCTCACACGTTAACTTTTCTCTTATTATTATTGTTAGGACCCGACCTAACATTTTTTAGAATTCGAAACAAATCTTATATATACATGTACTTTTTATTTATAATAATTTCATAATCTACACATAATGAAATTCATAATAACATATACGACCCCAAGCCTCTATCATCAACATTCAATGAGAATTCATGCCTAAAAAAACTATGTAATATGTATTGTATTCACATACACATCTGTTTGTAAAATAGTTATACACATATATAAATACATGATATATTTAAAATATTTTCATACAATATATATAGAGTGGTCTCAACCCCATTTTCAAACTTTATCCTGCACGAAATCTCTCATATTTAAAGAAAATAGGAAAAATTGGAAGAGGGATGAACTTATGACTCAGTAAACAAATATAAGTTTTAAAAAATATATATTTTCACCCATTTCTGTAAATATATGCTTGAATCGTTCATAATTAAAGCATAATATATATTATAAATATAATTATCATAAGATATTCACACTTACCTGCATAATTTGGACATCATTCTTACAATTAATCATTGTTCGTCATCTATATTAGCATCCATACATGTTTTTATAATAGAAAAGCTCACATAACTAATAATGAATCCTTGCACCCAACTAAAATCGGAAAAAAATCATACTTGATGGAAATATTATTACTCAAGCGGGGAAAATCATACTCAACCCAGCAGTTTTATATCATTATCCGAGGAGCTCATTTTGTATTCATATTATATACATATATTTTCGTAGATCCCAAAAATCTATTATCATCATTGGAAGATGAATATATATAGGGTGCTTTAAACAATTACAAATCATCATATTTAACACATCATAACTATTTTCACATAACCTTTGAATATCATTACAAAAATTAAAGAGCACATTAAATCAATGTAAATTGACACATCAATATACAATTCATTTACAATTTAATTCTCATGCAATCCAACTATAATATATTTAAATCAAATTGTAATATACTTTTTTTTTCGTATATAATGTAATTAAATTCTTCAAAAGACAATTTATAATAAAATAACTTAATTCAATTATAGTGAGACTAATATTTAATTATACGAAAACACGTAATAATTTAAATATATCCACTCTAATTTACCTTACAGCTACACTGTTTTTCAGTCCTTAAGAAAACTGATTATTTTTTTTCTAATTTTGAACTAAACATTAGAATTCAATTTAAAAACTATTTTAAGATTTTTTAAGATAAACACAAATTTTCTTAATTTTTTGTAATTTTATCTTTAAAAAAAATTAATTGTATTAAAAAAGTAAATCAAACGGTCTTTAAATTTTCTTCTTCTCCTTCTTCTTCGTTCCCCTTTCTTCCTCTCGATTTCCCTTCTCTCTCTAAAATTTTTTTATTCTTTTTTTAAATAAAGAAAATGAACAATAACACATATATACACTAAAGGGTTAACTTTCGTCTTACTCTATTATTTATTAACACACATCATATATACTTTTATTTTATTAAAAATTCATCACTCCACCCTCAATAAATAATAAAATAACTATTTTACCCTTATTTTAATTAATAAAATAATGAGAGATACTCCTTTAAAATTTCAGAAATAGCAAATACTCTCATAAAATATTAAAAAATAATATATATCCCCTGAAGTTACTATAAAATTATACAAAATAACTTACCCTTATATATTTAAAATGTATATAAATTTACCATTTTAAATCTATTACTAACTAGTCTCTAAAATATTATTATTTAAAAAAATTATTATCATTATATTAATAATATTCAATATTTTTTTAGAATTTTTATTATAAATTACATAAATTATTTTATTTATAAATTAATATCATATGTATAAATTATATAAATTTTTTAAAAGTTATAAATTATATAAATAATTATGTTCCCAAAATATTTGGATTACATAAATGATATTGATTACAATATAATTTAATATATAACTCTCAAATATTAAATATTTCGTATTAATTTATCAAAAATATTCTCAAAATTATAAATATTATTTGCAATCTATTTAATTTTTGTTATAAATAAATGTAATTAGAATAAAATCATTCAAAATAAAAATAATAATTTAGAGACTAATTTCAATATTTTTTTAATAATTATTCTATAAATTATTTTAAATAATAAAATAATTATATTCTCATTATTAATTTTTTAATATTTTTAAAATTTTATGTTATAAATTACATAAATTATTTAAATATATAAGGGTAAATTAGTTATTTTATGAGATATTTATTGTTTTTTTTTATATTTTAAAGAGATATTTATTATTTCTAAAATTTTAAGAAAATATTTATTAATATATTATTATTTAAAATAAAAATGAAATTATTATTTTATTATTTATTATAAGTGAAATGATAACTTTTATTAGACATATAACAATAAATAATAGGGTTATTATCACATACCTCCCATGAGGTTTGTATTAATATCACTTTGATAGAAAGTTTAGGAGAGACTTCACTTACCTCTCTTACACTGTTAATTGACTAACCTCTAAACATGCAATTATTAAAATGCCCCTCATAATTTATCTTTTATAAAGAAAAAATATCAATTTCATCTCTAATAAATTTTTATGTTACCACTTACATCTTTAATATTTTAAATTATACTTTTAGTTTTTACCGTCATAACAGATTTATTAATTTTTAATATATTTTTTTATTTGACATATTTATTCTCAATTAAATTAAATTTTTATTAGGTCTAACCCTAATGTAAAAAAATATAAAAATAAAAAATAAATTCTTTTATTAAGACTATAAATGCTTTTATTTTTTATTTTAACAAATAATTATTGAATAGTATGTTTTTAGATTATAAAAATTTAAAAAAATTATTCATGATCAAGTTTTAAAAAACATCTTATTTATAAATGATTTTTTATAAGAATTTTGAATTTTATTATTTTTATTTTTAGTTAATTTTATTGTAAAAATAAAAAAAACTCAAAAGAAATAAACTTGTTAGATTTTATTATTTCTATTTTTATTAATTTTATTACAAAAAATAAAAATAAAAATAATTATAGGCTTAATAAAAAAAATTATTTTTTATTTTTCTTTTATATTAGGTTAGGCGCAATAAAAATTTAATTTAACTGAAGGCAAATGTATCAAATAAAAAATATATATTAAAAGTTAACAGATTTGTTATGACGACATGGATTAAAAGTGTAATTTTAAAACGTTAAAAATATAAATAGTAATATTAAAATTTATTAAAAATAAAATTAATAATTTTTTTTTATAATTACAGTAGATAAAATTCAAAAACAAACAACATCGGCAAAAAATTAATCACAGGACATAAGTAAAATCATATAAAAAAAATTTCTCCATAAATTTAAGATTATTCATGTTTGTAACATAGTGTAAATGACAAATAAGTACCTCCCATTTCAAGTAAAAAATTATTAATTTATCAATTAGAACGGTAAATTTGATCCAACTAGATCTACATCTTTCTTATTACTCCTAAAAACCTTTAAATAACAATGCACTACAAAATCATAGTAACACACAATGCATACATTTTTTTTATTACATATTATTTCATAAAAAATAAATAGAAGTACAAATTTAGCCTATAGGCAAAATGAAATGCAGAAGCTAAAAACAATATCAGCAAAATTATCCAAGCTACTAGCAGCAATCAGTAAGCTGTTAGCATCAACCAGTAGGCTGTTTGCATAAACCGTCAAGCAACTAGCAGCAACCAGTAAACAGCCAACACCTATTACAATTAAAAGCTGCAAGCAAAAATCAAAATAGCAGCAAGCACCAGTATATAGAAACAACTTTCAACCAACATATAATCACATAATGTATACTTGTTATTGCAGCATGACATAACAAAGACACCAAAAATGTTGTATCAGATACAACTAAAAAGCAAAAGGTAATCCCCAATTTATGGAAATTGCTTTATTGATAACAATAAACTTACCTAAGGAAAATTGTTCGAACACTAAAAAAATTGAAAGCTCTTAAAATAAAATCACATAGAAAAGTTATAATTTTATTCATCACAATATTAAGATTTTCTCTGTTCTCACATGAAAAGCATCTTAAAATAAAATCTGCAAAATTCGAATTTCATAATTAACACCACACAGAACATCTTTTTTACTAACGTAAAATACAAGTTTATATTCATTATAAAATATAATTTCTATCGACTACATCTATAAATTCAAACCCTAAAACCCTAAAATGAAAAAAAAATTACAATTACAGAGCAAAATTACAATATATGCAGAAATTAAACTTAGTCTTGATAACTCTGTTGCACAAACGACACGACAAAGCATTAGAAACTGCAGATGGCAGCAAAGATTTCTTACGAGTCTTAGAAAATGTTGGATGCAATAATTACAATACATAGCAAGATCTTTACCTGGCCATATACAAATAGGAATGAAGAAAAACTTTAATATATTCTTTTGCAAATGCAATGGTGCCAAAAGTGTCTTCTTATAATGGATCTCATCATCCATTTTCTAAGAATTAACAAGTAAGGGGTAAGATTGTGAAGAAAATTGTATGAATTTTATTTTTTCTCAAAATCGACTATTTCCAATTTCTCTGCATACCGGTGGGGAAAAGGACATTTTATTTTCAAGCAAGAAGTAAAATTACTTTTACGAAAATAGCCTTATGCCTAACAGTCAACAAAGGTCTTTACTAACAATAGGAGAGGGAAAATGTGTAATAATACCTCATAAATAATATAAATAATACGGTAAGGTTGAAATTAACTCTACATTAACACGTCAAACCTCCCAACATCATCATTTTTTTTTCTTTTTTTATTTGTCCTTTTTACTCCCTTTTCTATTTTACCTCCCCTTTTCGTTTTTCTTTTTGACAGCACAGCTACCTCGATTATAATCATTATCATATTTTTTCCCTTAAAAAATAAATCTTAATATAATATTTTATAATATTGGCATAAAAATAATATGATACATCTATTTCATTTAAAATTTGTTTATCTTATCTGTTACTTGCACATCAATATACATGATCCCGAGTTTACTACTTTTCACAACAAAAATATGATATAGTTTAATTTAGTTTTACTTTCTTTTCAAAAGAAGTTTTATTTATTTAAAATACATTTTAAATAATTTTTTAATCATATAATTTTTAATAATAAATTTTAAAATTAAAAAAAAAAGAAAAAAAAATTTAGATTAGATGACTACTCTCAAAAGTTGAAGAAAAAAAATTATAAGTTCTTAAAATTTAACTTATTAGATTGATTAATTTCCATAATTTTAAAATATTTGTTAAAATTTTTATTTATAAAAAAAACTATCATACCTATATTTGACAGTAATTAATTAAAAATTATTTTTAAACTCTAAAATAAAATTAAAAATAATGATAATGATAAATATTTATTAAATATTTATAAATACATTATGATTAAAATATAAATTTATTTCTTTTGTAATATATTTATAATTTAATATTAATTATGTATTAGAAATTAAATAATAAAATAGAAATAACTATTAATATAAATTATTATTTATTAATAAATATCACTTTATTAATGTGCTATAAAATATATTATTTATTTTGTCAATATATTATATTATACTAAAATTTAAAAGTCTTTTTATAATTATTTTTTAGTAAATAAGTATTATTAATATAATAATATAATAATTATTTTTTAATAAAAAATTTAATATTTTTAAAATTATCACGAAAATCTGTAAGTTATTTTCGTGCGCAAAGGCAGAAAAGATTAATTATCGACAGATTGGCAGTTTACGATTCAGATTTTAGATTTTAATGTGATACATTGGGAGCGAGCATGCCCTTTGATTTCCATCCATCAATCGCTAAAATGCGCTAGGTGCATAGTGCTCCCACTCCCCTACTCACGCACACTCTTTCCCCCTATTTTGATATAACTGGTTCATTTCGTTCTGTTTCGCGCTCTCCTCACTTGTCAGTGTGCTCTGCCAAAGCTTTCCATTTTCATCAACTATTCTAGTCACCAACAATGTGCGTACACTTTCTCTCTCGCTCCTCATTTCCGTTTATAGTAACTGTACAAATATATATATATATATATGTATATATATGTATATACAGTGCACGCGGCGGTTAATTTGAACCGATTGATTTGATTTAGACGAAGTTAAAGTCTGATTATGTGATTCGATGAATTTCACTGATTATCTAGGGTTTTCAGCGTGTTTGGAGTTTATATTGATCCTGCACTGTCGAATTCTCTTTCTTGTTTCTACTTTTAGTAACCGAGTTGTTACTTCAATTTACTTCATTTTTATTTCTGATTTTATTGCAGCTCTGCATATCTGTATTGTATTTTTAGGGTTTGTTCGTTGATCTTCAAACTAGATTATTCGGTTTTAATTGCTTTGTTTTCGTTGATCTTCAAACTATATTTTTCGGTTTTATTTGCTTTGTTTTTTATATTTTTATATTTTCCTTTTTATCTTTTTTGTTGTTTTCTTTCTATTTTTTTCAGTCTGTTGTACTGCAATTCTGCCTGTGCTATGACATGCTTGTATTGTGAATATGCTTTGAGGTTTATAAATGTCGAGAGCATGATTAGTTTTTCATTTTCATTTTTTTTATTTAATTTTCTTGTAAAATTAGTCTGTCATGTGTTGATTAACATTGCCTAGTTTTATAACCATTTATATTTTTGCTTCTTGTCGTTCAATTTTTTCCAATATATGTTGTTAATTATCACCAATAAAAGATGTGCCTATTTTATGAATTTGCTATTTCTTGATTGTGCTGCTTCATATTCTTTTGAAACTGTTTATTTGATCAATATCTCAAATTTTATGGCTGTAACTGTAATTCCCTTGTTTTGAGCGCTTTTGAAGGTTAGTAGTAGGTCACCTTGTTAACTAATTTGTATTGTAAGATTCCATTGGGAATTGAACTTTTCCATATTTTGATGACAGGATGGGGGAAAGGAATACTCATGCATCTGCTAGAAATCTGCAAAAGAGTGATCTTGGAGGTGTTATCTTTGGTTGCAAGAACAACACTATCAATGAATGTTTAAGTAAACAACTGTTTGGTGAGTCAAATTCTTTTCACATGTTTCTTATTAACAATTTTTGCTGCTTCTACCCCTCTTTTAATTTATGTGTTAGTTGTCTAGAAACAAGTAACAGTTGTAGATGGAATGTGACAAAAAAGTAAAGAATGAATAAAGTAATTTTGAGACATTTTTGTTATTATTGTGATTTTTGTAGCTTTTTTTTCCTCTGTTTTTCATTAATCTAATGATTCTTGTATCACAAATATTTACTTAACTGTAGAGATCCTTTGCATATTCACCATGATCAATGGTAGAAAGCGGAAAGAGATAGACAGTTGAATGATATGATGGATTAAGAGCATCTTTCTATGAAATTTGGTTCCCTTTTAATTTTTAAAATTTCTTTCAGCAGTATTGCAAGGTTCTACATTTGTTCCTAGTTTCTTATCTTAAAATTTTTTGACAGGCTTACCATCTCAACACTTCTTGTATGTTAGAAAAATTGATCCTGGCCTACCACTATTTCTATTCAACTACAGTGACAGAAAACTTCATGGAATTTTTGAATCTGCGAGCCCTGGCAGGTTGAACATTAACCCATATGGATGGACTGATGGTAAAGAGAGAACACAATACCCTGCACAGGTACTATAAAAAGTTTTATTATCTATTGTTTTTGTTGTGTCAGATTACATGGATATATCTGAGACAGATAGGTTATGATCAAGAAGGCTTTTCTGCTGATATATGTTGTTTTCTTTATTAAGGTTCAGATTCGTGTCCGGTTGCAGTGCCAACCAGTACTGGAAGAAAAGTTTAAACCTTTAATCTTAGCCAACTACTACACTAATCATCATTTCTGGTTTGAGCTAGACCATGCCCAAACACGTAAGCTAATGTCTTTATTAGCATCTTTGGCTATTGCACCAAGCACTTATATACCTTGGAATACAGCAAACCAAAGAAAAGTTTTCCCACCCCTTCCCACATCTGACAAAAAAGAGGAAGGTAACAGGTTTAAGCTGCTTGCTTTGGATGTTGAATGTGCTAATTTCTCGAGTGGGGCATCAGATTCTTCGGATGCTGCTTTTTCTGCAGATGGAGCAAGAGAGGAAGATGAATTCCTTCAGCCATCTGCTTTGGAAATTGAACGGTCTAATAATCATGGGAGTAGGAAGTCAGATTCTAGCAACTTTGCTTCCTTTGATGGAGATGACCCACTGCTGAAAGGTCATTTAGATATGAATCTGATTGACCAGGATGAGAAAGGGCTGATACTCATGAAACTGAAAGAATTGGCTTTTAATAATGAACATCGAGACTTTTCTTCAACTGGTCATGTTAATAAGCCTGCTGTTGAGAGAGATATGCACTTCGAGGACCTGGCTTGTATCGGTGAGAAGATGAGTTCTGAAGAAAAGAATGAAGAAATCCCCTGTTCCTCATCTCATTGTCAGGTTATAATAACTGAGGTAGTTGAGTATATCTGCTTCTTGTATGTCCTTGAACTTCGTTATACAGGTTTTTCTTATTTGGTACTAATAGCATTTTTATTACTTTATTTTAGTTGGTTCGAGAGATGGAAGAGCTGAAGGCATTTAAAACAGAACAAACTCTGAGGATGAAATACTTGGAGCAGATGCTGGTACTTCTTTGCCATTTCCTCAGATGTTGATCTTCACGTCTTCTATAGCTGTTTTGTCCATCATTTTGCAAATGATTTAAGCCATTATCTAGTAGCATGCTCTTTCTCAACTTTCATTTCTTTTTGCTGTGTCTAACAACATGCATTAGCAGTATGTCTGGTCATTCCATGGAAATTGAGTGGCTATATGTAGTTTTAGTTGGAGTTTGAAGGAACAAAACCGTCACAATGGCGTTATTTAAGTACTTGGTGTTATCAAATGAAGTTTTCGTACATGATCAGCCAGCAGTTTCAAAAGCTTCCTTTTATTGTCATTGCTATTGGTGCTGGTAGCCGCTGTTTTCTATAATGTCCATATATAGATTGATATATTTGAATATGATGGAGTAATTTAGTTTCCTATTGATGTCTAAATTATGTAGGATTTCCTTTTGATGGTTCATAGATGTTCTTTATGTAATTTAGTTCTTTGAACTATTGAGAATGCTAAAAGGTTGTGTAATTTTCTCTTCCATTATTGGCTTTTTTTTGTACTCCCGTAGTGCAAAGAAATACTCATATGGCTGAAACAATACGTGACAGAATACCTAAAATGGTGAGCATTGTGGAACGTAGGCCTATTTTTAAATTGAATGAGGTAACAATAGGAGTAAAAGTTGAAATATTGAAGTCAGAGATGTTTTGGCAAGGTTAATTATATGAAAAGATATTGGAAACAATTTGTTAATTAGACTTTTCTTTCATCCATACTCCAATTTTATTGACATGGCAAAAGCATGGAGCTTAGGAACAAAAGACCCCTGAGTGATTCGGCTCTCATCCTTTGACTATATTTATAGTGTACTTGTGGAAAACAATGCACACGTTGTATATTTCATATGTCCACTTGATGCAATTAAATGAATACACTTGAACCCGACATTTCAGGTTGAGGCAGAAACTGAAATCCAACGGTTGAAAGATCATTGTATAATGGTTGAATCTGCATCTAGTCTTACTATGGAACACAAGGATGAAAAGGTTGAGTCCTCAGATAAGGTGCATTTTGATCCTACTGAGTCAGTATATCTTGTGGGTGGATATGATGGTGAATCAGTGGCTATCTACATTAGATTTATATTTTCCCCGTGGTGATGTGAGAAAATCTTTGAAGCCAATGAACTGTGTTCGTTCATATGCCTCAACTTCACTGTTAAATGGTGAGCTTTACATCTCTGGTGGTGGAGATGGACAGTTGTGGTACAATACAGGTATTAAGACTTACTAAATCTTAAAGAGGTTATGGACACCAGAATATTTTATAGCTAACATTTCTGTGACCTTTTGTAAAGTTGAATCATACAACCCAACCAATGATCAATGGACTCTGCGCCCTTCCTTGAATGGTAGTAAGGGAAGCTTAGCTGGAGCTACTGTAAACAACAAGATATTTGCTATAGGTGGTGGGAATGGAGTTGACTGCTTTTCAGAAGTTGAAATGCTTGATTTAGACATTGGACAATGGATCCGCACTCGATCAATGCTACGAAAGGTAAACCTTTGCTCGAATCCTCTTTTACTGATGCAGTGGCTTAAGAACAACTGGATATTTAAGATTTTGTGTTGCGGGCCGTCTAGTCTCTTTTTGTTCATAAAGTTGTTTGCTGTTCTGTTGGCTTTTATCTTTTTTATTAATGTCTCTTTAACATGCCACTTTTTGAGGCATACACCATGTATAAGTTTACTAACTCTCAGTCCATGAATGTCCTTCATTATCTAGCGTTTTGCTCTTGCTGCTGCGGAACTTAATGGCGTGCTTTATGCTAGCGGTGGATATGATGGGAATGATTATATGAGGTAAGATATAATGTGATTTTGTTCTCTATATCTTTGCCTTATTTTTGCTTGCAGCTTAGACTTGCATGCATAAGTTTGTTTATATTGTCTTACGAACTGGAAAAGTATTCAAATTGAAAAGATAATATTACTAAGGATTATTACTTTATTTCATTTTGCTACTATTTGACTTGGGATGCCTACAAAATATGATTTGACATCTGCACTTATAAGTTGGAACTCAGAGCCCAAAATGAAATGCTAGAAGCATTTATATTAAAGCTCATGGAAGGTCAAACCCTTTTTGTGAGTTTCAATGGAACTGACGTTGGTGATGTCTATGTCTAGAAATGGGCTTATTGAAATTGCACTTAATAACTTGTGGTGTAGGGTTTGCATGTTGGTGCTCTTTGCCCAGTTTTAGACAAGTTAGATGGTTTTGTCCATTTTATATTGAGTTAATCACCAAATTTTTTTAAATGAAAGCAACAAATGGCTATAGCACTGGTGGTGTCGGTTTTTTTTGAATGTTGGTGCTCTTTTCCAAGTTTTAGACAAGTTAGATGGTCTTTTTCATTTTATATGGAGTTACTCACCAAAATTCTTTACATAAAAGCAATGAATGGCTTTAGCTGCATCAGAGGCATCTAATATTGAGAAAAATCAGAAATAGGTGCCATATAGGTCTGGTAATTTAGCTAATTTTACTGCCATAATGCTTCTTATAGTTGCTCATAGTTGCCTTATGTTTTTCTACCTTCTTAGTTCTGTGGAAAGATTTGACCCCAGAGAGCATTATTGGACCAGAATTGCAAGCATGAACACAAGGCGGGGCTGCCACTCACTGGTTGTACTTGATGGAAAGCTGTAAGTTCCTTTTTTCCATTTCTGCCGCTTTGCAGTTAAATGACACACATTTATGACTTCTCTATGGCTAGCCTAGAAAGAGTACGATATATCGTGCCCTAAGTTACATATTACATGTTGAATCTGGTACTAGAATATCCAGAGTTAGCTGCACTTCAGAACACCACGTCTTTCAATGTCAAGAAACTCATATGGGTAATTAATTTCCTTGTGTTGAAGACAACGTCATAATATGATTAGAAGTTTAGGATATGACCGCATATGTAGTCCTGCATGCTGGTAGCGGATGATGAAAACATTTTATTGAGTTTTAGTTTGACATGGTGATGAACGAGGCAGACAACTGTATCATGCAGAGTTTTACCTACCATTGATTGTATGAAATACATTACACATTACAAGATACGTTTCAATCTCTAGTGATTGTTTTCATATCTAGATTCCCTGTATTATTAATCACTTGATGGTGAATTTATGTTGTAGATATGCTCTTGGTGGTTTTGATGGTAGTGCAATGGTTCCAAGTATTGAAATTTATGATCCACGTCTCGGGTCGTGGATGAGTGGGGAACCAATGAAGCATTCCAGGGGATATTTGGCTGCTGCAGTTGTGAAAGAGTCTATATATGTTATTGGTGGGGTGAAAATTGGTGATGAAATCGTAGACACGGTACCTTCTATCTTTTGCCTAACTCCTGTAAATTTTAGGCGCATCCGTCAACTGTTCTCGCTAATTATATGATAAACAGGTTGAACGGTTTAAGGAGAGTCAAGGTTGGGAAGAAATTAATTCAAGGGCCATTGGAAAAAGATGCTTCATGTCAGCTATTACCTTATAGTCACAGCCAGGAGAGTGTATATTTTGCCCCAGTAAGTTTCATAATTGATTTGTGGTTTATTAGGTAAAGGTTTTACTCAATCCTCATTTTAGAGGACATACAGCAAAGCGACTTGCAGGTAAGATAGGAATGTGCAGGCTGGGATGTGAAGTTTAATTTTGTAATCTACTTGATGGCAAGTTAGCAACGTCACACTGCTTTGAACGACCGAACTTTTGTACAGAATAGTCTATAGTGTCTAACCAGTAATATTTTGCATTGTATCTTTTGACAATGTGATGCGTATGACCACGTGAAATTTCTATACACATCTCTATTGTATATTTCATCAAAATTATTCATGCTCCGGTGCTATATGTTTAAAATTTCTATGATATTTTTCATATAAAGTGTAAGTTTAGAATATATGGTAGAAAGCTTTGGGTTGGAAATTGCAAATTTGCAATGAGAAGTTTGAAGAATTGTATGGGATCGTTAATTGCTATTTGTATGATAACTTTATAATAGCTGCATGGGAAATCAAACTATTTCAGCTTGACAACTCACGGTAAATAATAGTTGAATTTCTATTCTTTTTTTTTTTTTCCTTTCAGCCATACGGAGCACCTCACAAGTCACAAGTCCAACTACCAGAAAACAAAAACAGAATGCAGCATATATTCGGTAGGTAGGGACCTAAATTATGATTTTAAACAAATCTATCTTTAAGACGCCGACGGCCCAGAACAAGTTGTCTAATGTATATTAACTTGATCTCTGTGCGCACGTTAGTGATCAAATAAAAGATCTTATAAATAATGTATGGGGAAAATTTTTGAGATTAGATTTACCCGTCATTGATAAAGAAATGTATTGTACTTGTGTATTTTTTAATCATCAAAATGTCGGTGTTTCTATACACGTCTTTAGCACTTTAATAAAAAAGAAAGGTGCTCGCAAATTCATACACCCTTAAACGTTGTGCTGTTTACGTTTCCAACATTATTGGTATAAAAAATTTAATGATGTCGAATACGTGAGTTGTTTAAAAACGGTGGACCCATTGTCACATAATTTCATGTTTGTAGTGCTTCAAAATTTAGATCGCTGAAATCTCGCATCCATGGATTTGGTGGAAGCCACTAAATTATAAAAAATGAGTTAACGATAGCATTAAAGACATCATCAGTATGAACATGAATATAATATAATTTACGCACATGACACCATAGAGATATTAATTATTATTAAAGAATCTTAACATTAAAGACATCATCGCTATGTACATGATACCATAGAGATATTAATTATTATTAAAGAATCTTAACATTAAAGACATCATCACTATGTACATGATACCATAGAGATATTAATTATTATTAAATAATCTTAACACCGCCACATTATTTTCTATCAACTGTTGCACTCACAATATAAGAAACAAGATTGCGGTCAAATTTCATTGTTCAGTTTTCAAATTAAACAAACTGGTTGAAAAGTATGTTTCAAAGAAAGTTTTATCTTGCTAACCACCTGTATGTATATCATCTCAAAACTGGATTGTAATTTGGAACTAATGTAATTTTAGTCAAAAGAGTGCCTGATTTTCATGATGGTTTATATTATTAGCATTTAAAAGCTCATCTCATTTTGTCACCGTGGTCGTTATCAAAGGCTCCACAATGTTAAGAAGAGAACAAGGGTGGTTCTGTTGTTGCTTCTGCTTTCTTTTTCAGATTTCTCTTTAATGGTTATGATTGTGTGAACAAAAATAGTAAGTTTGGTTGAAATTAACAATTATTGATTGATAAGGTTAGCTAGTTCACACTGGTATTGCTTTATTTGTCCATTTAGTTCACACCGTTCCTATCCTCTTTGAATGGAAATTCTCTCTCTCTCTTAATCTCTTTTAATCGGCTTTCTTATCCCATTCATTATCCATCCACATTTGACTGATAAATTATTTCTTAAAAAACCAATTCAAAGGCAAATTTGCTTCCGCCTGTACATTTAAAGAAAGAAAAAAGGGTTGGAACACAACTACTACTACTAAACAAAGTGTTAGTCCTCTAATTGCACGTAATTAATGAAGCGTTAAATGAATATATAACACAAAATCAACAGTAATTCCAAAATTATGTCACCATCATGTAGCCCAAGTTGGGGTATGGACCATCTGAAACAGCAGGATCATTTCCATTAATTATACGCCAATAAGAGAAAAACAAATAATGAAGTTGCCTATGAGCCATGTTATGATTGTGGGCTTGAATTGAAATTGAAACCATAAATCCTATTATATGGCTATACTACACACTTACTTTCTAATTTCTATTCAATTATCATATTTGAAGCAAAGCCAGGCAGCCAGCCCCCATCTGCTTCGGATTGCACCACCACAAAATAAACAAGATTAAACAGAAAGAAAGAAAGAAAGAAGAAGAAGATGCCTTGCCTTTACATCTCCACTAACGTTAACCTCGACGGAATCGACGTTGATCCCATCTTCTCTCAAGCCTCCAAAGCTGTTGCCAACATTATCGGAAAACCTCAACACGTAATTCCTACCTCTCCTTTTTCTTCTTCTTCTTCTTCTTAGTTACTTCTCTTTCCGAAATTAGTCGCCGCCTCAGTAGAATATATATATATAAATCAATTGAGGATGAAAAGATAAAAGTTTGCCCAAATTATTATTAGTAATAAGAAAGTTATGATTCTTGGTAATTAATTACATAATGAAGCCAGGAAAGAATCAAACAAGTTTGATACGAGAATTTCTTTTCTTTAATTTTTTTTCCTAAAGGATCGATGACAAATTCAACAGCACTCAGAAGAGAATTCGCTAATTTTTCATCACAACTATAACAGTACATTTTAGCCTTTTTTCTTTAAAAAACATTCATTCTTTTAATTATTTTTCATGAGTTAAGGAATTGAATTTTTTTTTATGCCCTTAATAATAATATAATAGTAATAGTAATGTGATCTTAAAACTATGAAGTTTGATGTGATGGAATTCGCCAGAAATCACATTTTAAACATCATATTTACAAAAATAATGAATCTTTTTGCACTTATACATTCAATCAATAAAATCATGGGAGATACACTCACAAATATTTGGTACCAAACAGAAGAAAACATTTTGCAACAATTTGGCCGATATTATATTTGTTGAATTTATGCGTTCTAAAACAGCTTTAATTATCCATTAATTCATGATTCTTCTGCTTTAATTTATGGCGTACCTGCAGTTTGTGATGGTGATACTGAAAGGATCTGTAGCCATTTCTTTCAATGGAAACAAAGACCCAGCTGCGTATGCCGAGCTTGTATCTATGGGTGGAATCAACAGACAAGTGAAAAGGAATTTGATTTCTACACTTGGCTCCATTTTACAAGCCGAGCTTTCAATTCCCACAACAAGATTCTTCCTCAAAGTTTATGATACCACCACTGCTGGACAGCAACAACAGCAACAACCCAATCCCAATTCCACCTCCTCCAAACTATGATCCTCCATTATCATATTATTATATATAATAAATTCTAATTTGAATGAATCTTTGTAATTGTTAAATGTTACTTAATTACTAGCTTTTTTTTTAACATATACAGTAATAATATAAATGTTACGAGAAAGTATTTCTTTCTTTGAATCTTCATTTGAAGAATTATCAACATTTTACTCATTTTAAGCACTAAAATGGGTTCTGAATAAAGTGTTGTAATATTATTATTTTAATAAATTTCATTATTCAATTTGTTTACTTCCTTATTATTTTTCTTCTATAGGTAGTCATATGTTTTTTTTTAAATATCACAAATCAACTGGTATTTAACCAGATATTTACTGAAACTTCGACTGAAAAGATAACCTGCAATTGTAACACATTCAACATTTAAAAAGACTGCCTTTAATAAATTTAGTTATTCAATTTTCTTACTCTCTTATCATTTCAATGTTGCCTTCTACAGGTAATCATATGTTGTTTTTTTTAAATATTATAAATTTACTAGTATCTAACTATAAATTTAATTATATTTAATTAGAGATCTATTGAAATTTTAACTGAGAAGATAACCTGCAATTATAGCACACTCAACGATTAAAGAGATTGCCTTTAATAAATTTCGTTATTCAATTTTTTTACTTTGTTATTATTTCAATGTTGCCTTCTATAGGTAATTATATATATATTTTAAAATATTACAAATCTATTAGTATCTAACTAAATATTTAATTATATTTAACTGAATATCTACATAAATTTTAACTGAAAAGATAACATGCAATTATAATAAACTCAGTGTCTAGAAAGGTTGCCTTCAAGAATAAAAAAACTACTACCCAAAAATCTCTAAAAGTAAGCCATACAATGTGTAGAAAATCTTCCGGACTGAGCTTAGATGGCTAAATAATCATATATTTAATAAACCCTAGGCTTCAACTTTATCTTTACATATACTTTTCATTTTTTTTCTTCTTTGTAAAAAATGGAGGCCGTTCTTGTCACTTTCCTATATTTGAAGGGTACTTTTTCCAATATAAAAACTATATTTAATAAATATTAATTGACTTATTTTTATTTAGTTGGTGGCCAATACTTCACTAGCTACCTACTAGCATTTGTACTTAATAACTAATAATTTCATTTATTTTACAATTAACTACTTTAAAAATCTCTTGTTAATTTCAAGTATATCTTTATTCTCGCATTAATTTTTTTAAAAATTTTTATTAAGATTTCTTGTTAAGAGAAATAAACAATTTCTCTTAAAATTGTTAATTTCAAGTAAATTTGTTAATTAAAATTGTTTACAATAATTTCTAAAATAAAATTGTTTAGAAATAATTTTAAAAAAAATTATAAAAGAAATTATATTCAATCATTAACACACAACTCAAAATGAAAATAGTAATACTTTAGGGGCAAACTCAATGAGCAGCAAAAGGGTATTGAAAAACATTAAGCGTTTCGGCTTATACTAGAGCCCAAAATAAGTAGGGCTCCGATTTAATTTTCTAAAGGAGTAAGGGCAGTTTCGGAAATTCGTCAAACGTTCGGTCTTCCGCTGTAAACTTGTATAAATATGTAAGGTTGAAGCTTGGTAGAGAAGCGAAAGTTTAGGGTTTACAGACATACGAAAAAAGACAGAAAGTAAGAAAGAAAGAAAGAGAAAGAAGATGCCTTGCTTGACCCTTTCAACTAACGTCAGCCTCGACAACGTCGACACCTCATCCATCCTCTCTGAGGCCAGCTCAACTATTGCCAACATTCTGGACAAACCTGAGTCTGTAAGAGCACTCTCTATTTTGCATTAGTTTCATTTTCAGGTCACTTTTTCTTTTTCCAAGTTTTGGTTAATTGGTATATATAGCTGCAACTTCAGAGATACTTAACAAAACATTAACCAAATTAATGATCTTTGCGGAGTTGATGCAGTAGTTGACTTATAATTAGATATTTTTAAAGTTATTTTGTCGCTTTTTCGGTTCGTAAACTGAGGCATGTCTAAAATCAGTGGTGATTCCTCATCACTGAAGGCAATCTGAAGTCGAGCTCAACTGCTTTTCACTATGCTCATCCGTGAACCGCCGAGCCAAGAAACTCTGAATCGTCCGTGAATCGCCTAACCTTTATGGCTAGGATTGTTCGGCTGATCGGATTGGATGGATTTTACCAAACTCATATTCAATCCATCACTTGATAGAATCGTATTGCGTGGATATGTATTCGGTCAAATTTCAGACAAGGTTGAGCATATTTTTTTAATGGGTATAATTTTTTCAATTCAACTCCGATTTATAAAAATACTTTTAAATTTGCTCTAATTTATAAAGATATTTCAAATCTAATCCCATCTAGAAAATAAATTTCAAATCCAACTGAATTTATAGAAAAATACCTCAAATTTCGATCCGATCTCTTAAAAATATTTCAAATCTGATCTGATTTATAAAAGAAAAATTTTAATCGGATCTAATCTATAAAAGAAATTTCAAATCCGATCTGATTTATTAAAAAAATTTCAAGTCCGATTCGATCTATAAAAAATATTTTAAATTTTAAATTTGATTCGATCTATAAAATATTTTTAAATTTCAAGTTCAATTTGATCTATAAAAGAAAAATTAAGTTGGATCCAATCTAAAAAAATGTCAAATTCAATTTAATTTATTTAAAAAAAAAATTAAATTCGATTCGATCTTAAAAAATTTTAAACCCAACTTAAACAAACTAGAAATATATAATTTTGATATTGATTACAATTTATTAACAAAGGTAAAAAAAATAGCATATAATTTAGAGGAGCGAGCTTGATTCATCATTTATGGATTAGTCTCTTTATATATAATATGTAATATTGGGGGTATAATAAAAATTTAACAAGTATTTATAAAATAAAAAATTTAATTTAAGGATAAGTTTATAATTGCATGATTAAATTTATTAAAAAAATAATTTATTTTTCTCACTTTCTCTCTCCTCTTTCTCCCTTGGTTCTTTTCTCCGCTTTTGTCCCTTATCTCCTCTTGTTCTCTTCTTCCTTTTTTTTTCTCCGGTAGATTTAACGATCATCAAACTTGGATATTGCTCTACAAGCAGATGATCCATCATTTTTCCGTTGTCTCTCTTCTTCTTCTATTTTTTCTCTTCTCTTCATTATTAAAACTCATTAGCTATCACACAGTATTGTTAGTAAATTTTATTTCAATAAAAAAAAGATAAATATATCAATGAAATTAGGAAAGAGAAGAAAAAAGGTTGAGGAGTAGTCTAATTGAGTGTGATTTCATAGATATAATTATTAAAATAAAAAATTATTATATGATTTTTTTCAGACATTAGATTGAATTCTGAACATCCCAAATTTATTTTGGCTAAAGTTTGTGATATTCTCATGCTCTAATTGGAGTAAAATGTCATCTTATTTGTTATTATTATAGTGCATTTTCTGCCATTTGTTTCGTAGAGTCCTCCGGTGTTCGTGGTTAGTGTATCTTTAGGTTAATGTAATTTGAGATAGAAAATTTCTAAGTAAATTCCCCTTGTGACCTGTTTTCCAGGTGCTATAGTTTTGGAACCCTATTATTAGTTTTATGCGAGCAGGTTATATCTATTGTGATGCAGTTCAGTAGATGTGTTAATACAGATAGTGATCTTTTTCTTGCTATCACTTCGTTTTTTGCTTAATATATAGTTTTATTGTTAAGTTAAGAAGGAATTTTGCTATTGTTTACTCAATATTTCTATGTTGTTTAACTCTGCGTATCCTGAATGTACGCAGCACTTGATGGTTCTGTTGAAGGGATCAGTGGCCATTTCATTTGGTGGAACCAATGATCCAGCGGCCTATGGTGAGCTGGTGTCCATCGGCCTAACCGCTGAGGCAAACAAGAAACTGAGTGCTGCAATTGCCGAAATTCTCGAAAAGAAGTTGTCAGTGCCCAAGTCCCGATTCTTCATCAAATTTTATGACACTCAGGCAAGCCTTTTCCATCTGTCTTTATTTTCTGCCAATTATACCATACACTTGTCCCATCTCGTTGCATTATAAAAATAATTTATAATTTTCTTTTTTTATTAAGTAATTAAATTTATGCTTTTAATGTAATTATTAAATATAAAAAATATTACAATATATTAATAATATTTTTAATTAATATTTAATATAAATAAATAAATACGAAAAATAGAAAATTTACCATTAAATATATTATTGAAGAAATTTATTAAAAAAATAGGAATCAAAATGAAAATGGAATCAGATGGGAAATGGGAAGGCCTCCCTAACTCACCTGTCCCATTGCCGTTTCTTTGTTCGGCAGCAGTGGATAATGTAAATAAACCTTTCTTGCACGGCTCTTATTGCCTTTTCTTTATAATCCAACTTGCTGGTTTTTTAGTTTATTCTATTATCGGTATCCCTTTGTCAGCGTTGCTGCCACTCGCTTATTTTTTTTCTATATTTTTCAGGGTTCGAACTTTGGATGGAATGGATCCACTCTATAGATTGGGCTTTCTCAAGCTAGATGTTCAATTGTCCATCTGTGTCATGATTTGGTTTCTCTAGAAACCTTTTTCATATTTGTCTGAATAATATGACATCCTATGGATGTTGTTGTTGTTGTTTTTGATTGTGGCGCTAGACTCAATTACATGACATCCTATGATGTGTTTGCCTATGGATGTTGTTGTTGTTGTTGATTGGTGCTAGCCAATAATATTGTGGAATTGTTATTTTGTTGTGTTCAATTACTCGTATTATCTGGTGTTTAATAATGTGGAGCCAATTAGCTTATTATCGAACATAAAAAGGTCAAAGAGGACTGGTACTCTCTAGTCTGCCATTTCTCTGTTGCACCTAAAACAGTTTTTTAGCTTGAGCTTTACAAAGCTGCTTTGCTGCTGAATCACTTTGTTACTTCTCTTTATCGGCAAACCTCAACATGTAATTCCTCTTCTTCTTATTCTTAGTTGCTTCTCTTTTATTATATATGCTTTCAGAGTTGCTCCCTCAAAGCTACTTTCAGGATGGATTTCTACCTAGAAGAATAATTAGAGTTCAACCATTTTTTTTTTTCGGCCCTTTCTTTTTTGCCTTCGCCTGGTTTCGATAACTCGAACTGAAGAAACAGATTTTAAATTAAAATATCTTCAATTGAAATCAATTAAGGATGAAAGATAAAAAAGTTTGCCCAAATTATTATTAGTAACAAAGTTACTGATTCTTGGTAATTATATAATTAAGCCAGGAAAGAATAAAAAAAGTTTAAAATTAAATAGTTAAAAAAAATCAAGCCAAATGCATAAGAAGTGAAAATATTCATAAAAATTAGGAATATACCTTTAATTTTAATTTGAAAACGCAACATTGATTCGTATACGAAGGCTGGAGCATAACGATAAAAAATTATTGCGTAAATATTGCTGTCTTGAAGTAAATTTTAACTATTTTCCATATAACCTTTTCCATATTTACCATGATTGGGAAATTGCTCTTTACCCCTCCTCAAATTCAGGTTGAATTGCCGATAGACCATATCTAGATTTCAAAAATATCTCGTTAAATCCATTCTATGTTATTTGCATAATTGAAAATTTACTTTTTTGAGTGCTTAACAATTGTACTCTTAGATGATATACAATAACTAAAATGTTCAAATTGATTTAATCTAAATTAATAAAGTGTAATCCTAGTTTGCAATTGTCGTCGTCTCTCAAGTATCTTATCACTCAAGCGAAACAATCTACAATTCATTAATACTCACACTGGTTACACTCTTATTCGTCGTCTCTCACCTCAAAAGCGAACAAACCCCAATTCGTTAATACTCCCATAAGTTACATTCTCATCCACATCCAAACATAGCCCTTATAGCTCTTAAATCCTTTAATACAGCCTTTGCTCACTTTCACCATCTCTTTTTTGTGCTTTCATCACACATCAAGCACCACCACTATTGATGTTCTCCAAGCTGATAGCTAGGAAGTTCTCCATTTCTATCTAATTTTAAAACTTTATTTCTTTCTCAAATATATTAAGCAAGTTAGTGTAGGTGTATGTGTGTGAGTTTTTGTGTACTTGTTGATGCAAAAATAGGTAGATCGTGGTGAAAAGGGATTGGTCAGTGAGTTGGGAGTGAAGGAGTTTGTAGGAGAGATGGGTTATAACATGGTAAAGAAAATATGGTTAAAAGACAAGCAATGTTGAGCTTGTGTTGGGACTTGTAGGTGTGGTAAATGATTGGGCAATTCGGTGATTTTTGTGGAGGTGCTAATTGGAGTTTTGGTTATGACATAGTAAAGACAAATTGCGATTGTGGGATCGTTGTTGCCGCACGTCTGGCGGTGCTAATATATTTTTCTTTGTATCATTTATCATTTGACCCTTAAAAAATGAACTTTTTCATTATATCAAGTAGTAGATGGACTAACGGAATATTTTTAAAACATCAAAGGTTATGGATAATTCATACAAACCTGAAGGGGGTAAAGGGTAATTTTCCTTTCCATAATCTAGTAAGTCTGTATAACCTTTCAATAAACATTTCTTCAACCATTAAACCATCAAGTATATACATAATCTGTGACTTTATCTCCATAAACTAGAAAAACACAATGAAAGAAAATGTGGAAGAGATATTGCAAATGTGACTTTATCTTCACAAACCTTTCAACAAGCAAATGAATAACCAAGTTTAGAAATAGATATTGTAAATGTGAAAAAAAAGTTAGGAGAAAAATCCTCATAAGTACTTTTGATAACTATATGTAGGAGAAAAGCTATAGATTTTTTTGTTTTTGAAAACCAAAAAGCGAAAGAGGTCATTTCAAAAAGGTTGCTTGTAGGTATATTTGAAGAGCAATAATGCATACAATAATGTTAATGGTGAAACTATCAAGTTTAAGAATAGGGTATGCGAATGTGTAATAAAGCTAGGATCAGAATATTAGAGACCGGTAAAAATTCAAACAAATTTTATTTTTATTACAAACAACAACATAAAGTTTTGAGAACTTACAATGATAGTGAGGGAGATGGGGCAAGTTTTGGCTATATCATGTGTGCAGCAAACATTCTAAGTCTTGGAAACATCAGGATTAAACACAATTTCAAATAGAGCTAACATATATGTATCATGCATATAGAAGAAAAAAGGCAAAGATGAAGCAACAAAAACTAATTGAAATAATGCTGGATATGCTTAGAAAATGATGATGACAATTATTGTATTGTTGTGCATATATGTGATTCAACGATAAAACATTTCAAAAGTCAAATGTACATCTTCATAAGATGAATTTAATCATATTCCAATAATACAGAGGTTTGATACAATCATAAGTAAAAAAAAAATAACATTCTTGTTATATAGTTGTAATAAATATATTGCGTATATGTTATGTTCACTTTTTAATCAAACTTTACATGTATAGGGTGAAAAACTATCATGCACAAAGTAACAGACTAATTTTACTATGCAAACAAAAATGTTATACTATTAATTTTAGTAATTTAAATTACAAATCCAAACACTTAATTTAATACTAAAAATATAATAGAAGTACTTTTGATCATTGTTAATCAAGTAATGATTACCTCTTTAAAAGTTGTTAAAAAAGAAATGGTAAAGAGTGTAAGTAATAAGCATTTTAATACTTTTTTTAGCACTCCCAAATGGACCCTTAGTATTTTTAAAGTGCTAGTTGATACTACCAAATAAATCTTTATTTTTACTCAATTAGTGGCTAATACTTTACCAACTATCTGCTACCCATTTATGCTCAATAACTAATAAATTTAATTTATTTTACGATCCTATAATTTAAAATTCATTGTTAATTTCAAGTATACCTTTATTTTCGTATTAAAAAAATATTTATTAAAATATCATAACTTATTATTCAAAGAGTAATGCTTTTCTTTAATATTATCCTAACTTTTTTTTAAAGATAAAGTTATAAAAGAGGCTCATTCAATAATTAACATCACACAATAATACTTTAGGAGCAAACCCAATGGGCAGAAAGCGCATTGAAACCTCCAGCCTTTTGGGCTTATTGTAAGCCCAAAATTAGTCGAGCGTATTGAACCTGAAGCCCAAAATTATTTGGGCCAACCCCTTGTTTGGGCTTGGTTTTTCTTTGGGAATGACTGGGGCAGTTTCAGAAATTCGTCAAATCTTGGTCCTTCCTCTGCAAACCTTGTATAAATATGTGGTAGACGCCCTACTGATCGTCTGGAAGTTTGAAGCTTGGTAGAGAAGAGAGAGTTAGCCCCAAAAAGAAAGAAAGAGAAGATGCCTTGCCTGAACCTTTCAACTAACGTCAGCCTCGACAACGTCGACACCTCATCCATCCTCTCTGAGGCCACCTCTACTGTCGCCAGCATCATCGGCAAACCTGAGGCTGTAAGAACACTCTCTATTTCGCATTAATTTCATTTTCTTTTACTTTTCATTTCAAAATTTTGGTTAGGCGGTATATAACTACAATTTCGGTGATACTTAATCAAACATTAACCAAATTCTAAGTGATTAGGATAGTTTAATCGATAATTATCTTCGCGGAATTGATGCAGTAGTTGACTTATAACTAGATTTTTTTTAAAGTTATTTTGTCGCTTTTTCAGTCCGTAAACTGAGGCATGTCTAAAATCAGTGGCGATTCCTTATAACTGAAGACAATCTGAAGTCGAGCTCTACTGCTTTTGACTGTGATCGACTGTGTTACCGTTGAACCGAGGGATCTTGGCTGAAGTTTGTGATATTATTATGCTCTATTGGAGTATGATGTCATCATGTCATTATTTGTTATTATTATAGTGTATTTTCTGCCAGCAGGTTATTAGTGTATCCTTAGGTTAATGTAATTTGGCTAGAAAATTTCTAAGTGAATACCCCTTGTGGAACTGTTTTACTGGGTGTTATAGTTTTGAAACCTATTAGAAGTTTTATGTGAGCAGGTTATAGCTATTGTGATGCAGTTCAGTATATCTGTTAAAATAGACAGTGCTTTTCCCTTATGTAAGATCTCTATTTCGGTACTAAGACAATATGATCTTGGTTCAGTTACTTCGTTATTTGTTAATACATAGTTTTATTGTTTAAGTTAAAAGGAATTTTGCTATTTTTTACTCAATACTTCATGTTGTTTCACTCTGTGTATACTCAACTATTGTGTTGGTTTGTATGCAGTATGTGATGGTTGTGTTGAAGGGATCAGTACCTATTGCATTTGGTGGAACCGTTGATCCAGCAGCCTATGGTGAGCTGGTGTCCATTGGTGGCCTAACCCCAGATGTAAACAAGAAACTGAGTGCTGCAATTTCAGCAATTCTCGAAAAGAAGTTGTCAGTGCCTAAGTCCCGATTCTTCATCAAATTTTATGACACTAAGGCAAGCCATTTCCACTATCTTTATTTTTTGAGACGATGACTGCCTACAATATCATGCACTTGTCTCATGTCATTGCATTCTCCTGCTTGTTTAGGCCCATCAAAGTCAAGAATATGCACAGTGTTTGCATGCTTTACACCAGCAGTAGATAAAGTAAATAAATCTTGACTGTTTATAACCACTAGCACAGCTCTTATTAGCTTTTCCTGATAATCCAACTTGCTGGTTTTTTTGTTTATTCTATTATAGGTATCCTTTTGTCAGAGTTGCTGTCACTCTAAATTATTTTATTTTTATTTTTTTTAATTTTGCAGGGTTCAAACTTTGGATGGAATGGATCCACTTTCTAGATTTGGCTTTCTCAAGTAGATGTTTAATTGTCTCTCTATGTCGTGATTTGGTATCTCTAGAACCTTGTTAATAGTTGACTGAATGTTATGACATCCTATGATGTGTTTGCTTATGGATGGCCACGTTGATTGGTGCTAGTCAATGACATTGTGGAATTGCTAGTTTGTGGCGTTAAATTACCTGTATTATCTAGTGTGTAATACTGTGGAGCCATTAGCTTATAATCGAATTTAAAAATTTTGATACTTGCATTTTGCAATGTGTTGCTTGCCTAATAATAGTAATGTTGAACATCTCAAAACTTATCACAAAATAATATGACGTGTCATGTGGTTTAGGTTTGTAATAAACTAATTTTTAGAACTCATGATTCAATGGATGAATGTAACTTAATTTATCATGTTATTTGATGGGATTTGGGACAGCTAGAGAGAGATCAGAAGAAAATGCTGGCTGGAGACTCTGGTTGTAAAATAGCTAGTTACAAACGAATATGAGTATTCTGAAACTATAGGAGGACGTTATTGGCCCATACATTTACTACTTTTTAATTAGGAGGAAACACTACGACGAGCTATCTTGTAGCTAATGCAATGGAAAGAAAGCATGAGGATTGAATCTGACAATATGATCACTTAATCCAGATTTATGCTCTGGTTGCCCACCTCATCCCAGCCCTGCATTTAAATCCAGAGCATATGGCACATAGATTTGGGAACTGTCCCCTCTGCCATTTCTCTGTGCCCCTTAAAGATTTGTAACTCGAGCTTTACAAAGCTGCTTTGGTGCTGATCCCACTATATGCAGATCTCTGGTTTGATCTTTGTTCCTGCCAGCGTTAGATCAATTGATGAATCTGCAGGGTGCATGGGACTTACTAGTCTTTAGCTTTTTTGCGGCCCACTTATATTTTGTTTTCCAGTGGGACAATTGGCAATGCTACTACTATTTGGATCTTCATACTTTTAAAAGCTGTAGCCCCTGCGTTTGCACTCAAATCGGTGATTTTTTAGATCTTAATCATGTTGTAAATCAGAATTTTGCATGTGATTTTTTTAAGTCAAAAGGCAAGTTTAGATCATGTTATATCTTTTCAATTCAAGTTCGATGGACTCAAAACGATGAATTTTTTTTTTAAAGTACCTCATATTTTTTAGCTTAAAAATCAAAATACAGAGAGCAGGGAAGACTTTTGAATAAATAAAAATAATCTTTGGATGCATCTTATTATATATAGCCTGGATCTACTGGGCAATGCCTTTCGGCATTCCTGATGCTGCCACGTCGACTTTTGGGCATTCGTGAGGCTGACATTTCTGATTCTTATTTGATAAACGTATATCAGAAAACACTGTAATTTTCTTTGTTGCGTTATTTACAGCTGTCGGTGACCGTGATACGTAGCGACGAAGAAAAATCGAACGAAATTACCGTGGAATGTCCTTCTCTTTCCCCATCAGTTTCTCATTTCCCCCTTTCTTCTCGCCACACGCTATATTCCCTCCTCTTCAATCGCACCCTTCTCTCAAATCTCATTCTAGCCCCATTCTCCAACGAATCGCCAAATCTTGAAACCCCTCAACAAGAATCCCTGCAAATCACCAAAATTCTCTAGATCTAAGCCACCCAAAAATGTCCTCCGCCGCTCCGCCGGTCCTCCCCCTCTCCAATCCCCAGCCCGCCACCTCCGCCTCCTCCGCCCAATCCCAACCCCCGATCGCCACCCCCGCTTTCCGCGCCTTGATCAACCACGTCTCCGAATCCCTCCGCAATGGCTTCTCCCAACGCCGTCCTTGGGCCGAACTCGTCGATCGCACCGCCTTCTCCAAACCGGAATCCTTCTCCGAAGCCACCCTCCGTGTCCGCAAAAACTACTCCTACTTCCGCGTCAATTACTTGACGATTCTCGGCCTCGTCTTGGCTTTCTCTCTCGTAACCAATCCTTTCTCTCTCCTCTTGCTCCTTGGGCTTCTCGCTTCGTGGCTTTTCCTCTACCTCTTCCGCCCCTCCGATCAGCCCCTCCTCATCTTCGGCCGCACTTTCAGCGACCGCGAGACCCTCGGGATCTTGATTGTGCTGAGTGTCCTCGTTGTCTTCCTCACCAGCGTTGGGTCCGTCTTGATCTCGGCTCTTATGGTGGGAGCGGCTCTGATTTGTGCCCACGGCGCATTTAGGGTTCCTGAAGATCTGTTCTTGGACGAACAAGAACCTACTGCCGCCACTGGATTCCTGTCCTTCCTCGGTGGTGCCGCATCCAATGCCGCCGCAGCCGCAGCCCCAACCGTCGCCGCCCGCGTTTAAGTCAACGGTTTGATTGATTGATGCATTCGATATCTAGAGCTTTGGTAGTGGAAATAAATGTCAATTTGGGAATTTTTGTCATAAATAGGGTGAATATCGATGAAACTTTGTATGGATCTATTAATTTTCCTCTTTGTTATAACTGCATTTTACCTGATACAATTTGTAATTTCATTTTCTTAATATACAGATGGGACGATATATAAATATCAGAATTTTACTCTCGATTTCGAGTTTTGTAATACAGATAATGGAGAAGGTCCGTTTGTAAATTGCTCGTTTAATAACTGCGGAAAGGATACTACTAGGATTACTTCTAGTCCATTTAGCAAATCTTGAAAGAAGGAAATCTGTTGATGGCTTTTTTTTTTTTCGTATTCTATAAAATCTAAATGATATCACGGTCTATCTAATCTCCGATTTTTTTTTTATTGGGGAAATAAACATTAAACTTACGCTAGTGTAATTTTTTTCAAGATGTAATATTGCGCAACCTAAATACGACTGTTAGGGACGGGACGGTCGTTGTGATTGGCATGTGCTAATTCCTGGACCAAGTTTTGCAATTTGATGTGGAAATACGGAGAGTAACCCTGCTTTTCTATTTATATCTATCTGGTCCTGGTCGATCACAATGCTTGAAATAAATTTTTTTTAAATAAAACTTAAAATTAGTTAATAAAAAATATCAAAACAATTGAATAAATTATATAATCTGCTGAAACAGATGGGTCTCACTGTAATTCCAATTGTTTGATTGAAATTTTCTGATTGTATGTCCTCAAATGTAACTTGCAGAAAAGTTAGAAATTGTAATATAAAATGTGGAGTTGTTCAGTATAATTTAATACACCATAACATGACCATACCCTAGCCTGAAGTATTCGGATTTTATAACTCACAGCCATATTTACCTTATCGCCACATTTAAAATAGTCAAAGGAAGAACCAACCAAGGCTACAATGTAATTATTGACGTGGAATTCTGAAAAAATAATGTTACCACGTGGAGGATCTGATGCTTTCATTTACATAATTCCGTACATTTAGATTTTAGTCCATGAAAATATAGCCGTTAGAAAACGACCATGTTTCAGAGATGAATGAGACCTCTTTCATAACCGTTCTAGAGACCAAGTATGCTAGTAAAACTAGCCGTTATAATTTATCTAAAGGCATGAACACACTGATACCAAACCGAACCCTACTGACTTTGTCTCTCTCCCACATGCTTCTACCATACCTCTCTCACTCTCCCTCATCCATTTGTTCCTTCCTTCTTATTTATCTTCTCTTTCACAATCTTCTCTTCTCTTCTAAATAAAAGCTAGCAAAGAAAACAAAGAGGAGAAGATAAAAGAAACATATATCATACTTCTTCCTTCTTTGTTCCTGTTTTTTCCTTTTACAGCATTTTGGTTTCTTTCTTCTGTTTCATGTTCATGGAAAATCCCTGTTGCCATTTGAACCAATTTGGCAACAGCAGGCATCTTTTTATCTGTACCCAGTTGTTTTTGTTTATAGTACTTGCTTTTACTTCTCAAGTTGTTGCAGGTCGGTCATGGGATGGGGTGATTGTTACTCAAGCAGATTATCAAGCACTTCGAGCGATCAAACATGATCTAATTGACTCGAGAGGTGTTCTGCGGAGCTGGAATGTCAGTGGTTTAGGAGCTTGCTCAGGTGGGTGGGCTGGAATCAAGTGTGTTAAGGGACAGGTTATTGCTATTCAGCTTCCTTGGAGGGGATTAGGGGGCAGAATCTCTGAGAAAATTGGTCAGCTTCAAGCTTTAAGAAAGCTTAGTCTTCATGATAATCTGCTTGTTGGTCCGGTCCCTTGGTCCCTTGGTTTTCTTCCCAATCTCAGAGGAGTTTATCTCTTCAATAATCGGCTTTCAGGTTCTATCCCTCCTTCTATTGGTAACTGTCATAATCTTCAGACTCTTGATTTAAGTAACAATGCACTTGTTGGCACAATTCCTCCTAGTCTTGCAAACTCTACCAGGTTATACAGACTTAATTTGAGCTATAATTCTGTTTTGGGTTCCATCCCAATAAGCCTTACTAGATTACCTTCTCTCACTGTCGTTGCTCTTCAACACAACAACATATCTGGTTTCATTCCAGATACTTGGGGTGTTTCAGCGGCAAACAACTCCTACCAACTTCAGTTCTTGACCCTTGATCATAATCTTATCACCGGAACAATTCCAGTTTCTTTGAGCAAGCTGGGTTTGCTTCAAGATATTTCTCTAAGCCATAACAAGATTTTTGGGACCATACCTGATGAGCTAGGGAATATCTATAAGCTCCAAAATCTAGATTTATCATACAATGCCATCAATGGAAGTTTCCCTGTTACCTTTACCAATCTCATCTCTCTTGTTTCACTGAATCTTGAGAACAATCGCCTTGATAACAAGATCCCAGAAGGATTAGAAAGATTACAAAACCTTACAGTGCTCAACCTGAAGAACAATCAATTTAAAGGCCGCATCCCTGAAACTATTGGCAACATCTCTGGCATCAGCCAACTCGATTTATCTGAAAATAATTTCACTGGTGAAATTCCAACCTCACTTGCCAGCCTAGCTAATCTTACTTCTTTCAATGTTGCTTACAATAATCTCTCTGGTCCTGTTCCATCTCTTCTTTCCAAGAAGTTCAATTCAAGCTCTTTCGTGGGCAACATTCAGCTATGTGGCTACAGCCCTTCAACCACATGTCCATCTCCTGCACCTATCAGTCTTCCACCTCCACCAGTGGAGGCGCCAAAACATCACCATGGCCGCAAACTCAGCACCAAAGACATTATTCTCATAGCAGTAGGCGCTCTCCTGGCAGTTCTACTTATACTATGCTGTATTTTACTGTTTTGTTTGATGAGGAAAAGAGCTGCTTTAAAAGAAAAGAATGGCAAATCCACAGCTCAGAAAGCTGTTGAGAGGGCAGTTCCAAAGGCTGGCACTGAAGTTGAATCTGGTGGTGAAATGGGGGGAAAATTAGTCCATTTTGATGGGCCATTTTTGTTTACTGCTGATGATTTATTGTGTGCAACTGCTGAAATAATGGGAAAGAGCACTTATGGGACAGCATACAAGGCAACATTAGAGGATGGTAGTCAAGTTGCTGTGAAGAGATTGAGGGAGAAGACCACTAAGGGACAGAAAGAGTTTGAAGCTGAGGCTGCTGCCCTCGGGAAGATTCGCCATCCGAATCTCTTAGCCCTCAGAGCGTATTACTTGGGACCAAAAGGAGAGAAGCTTCTTGTCTTCGATTACATGCCAAAAGGAAGTCTTGCATCTTTCCTCCATGGTAAGTACATTCAACAACTCATATATTGTCTACTCCATTTTCAAAAGTAATTATATTCCAGGAAAACTGTCGGAGCAAACTACAAAGAAACTATTACATTGTGCTAGTCTTTTCAATAATACGCTAACTTGATGATGTGGATCATTGTTTGTATCCAATTTATATTTTCTGTATGCAGCTCGCGGTCCAGAAGCCATAATCAATTGGCCAACAAGGATGGACATAATCATAGGCATTGGACGCGGAATGAACTACCTTCACACCGAAGAAAACATGATACATGGCAATCTCACATCTAGTAACATACTACTCGATGACCAGACTAATCCTCACATTGCAGACTTCGGCCTCTCACGTCTCATGACTGCTGCTGCCAACACCAATGTGATTGCCACTGCAGGAACACAGGGCTATCGCGCACCAGAACTCTCAAAGCTCAAGAACGCAAACACCAAAACTGATGTCTATAGCCTAGGAGTGATCATATTGGAGCTCTTAACTGGGAAATCACCCGGTGAGCCAATGAACGGAATGGATTTACCTCAATGGGTTGCCTCAATTGTAAAAGAAGAGTGGACAAATGAAGTCTTCGATTTGGAGCTGATGAGGGATGCACCAACAATAGGAGATGAGTTGCTTAACACATTGAAATTAGCTCTGCATTGTGTCGATCCCTCGCCCGCCGCACGTCCAGAAGTTCAGCAAGTTCTTCAGCAACTAGAGGAGATTAAACCGGAGCTGGCTACTGGTTCTGGTGATGATGGAGCAAAAGTCCCTAGCACAACTGAATGAGAATAGTCATACTTATTCTTGTTATCATTTTTATTAAGTACAAGAAGAATAAGAGGATGTGATGTCATCCGATGGGGGGGTGGTTTGGGTTATAGGATTTTGTAGGAGAAGAGAATAGACATTAAATTCTTTAATTCATATTATTTGTTACTGTGTGTATAGTATATAACTATATATATACATATTTGTGTGGATTTATTTAGAGCAAAGTATTCTTTTTGTGTAAGCTCAATAATGTATTCCGTTTGTAAACAGAAGAGTACTACCTTCAGTAAAATTATGAAATTTCACGGCTTTTTTACATTGTAGAAACGTCGTCGTCTGCAGGTGAAGCCAATATTATAACAAAGGAAATTTCGTTACTTCTCAGTTCATATCAGCTCGCTGTCCCTCTCTCGCCTCTCTCTCTTCTCTCGCGCGCGCGCGATTCGAGATGGAAGACCTTCAGTTACAGAAAATAGCGATATCGGGTCCCACACTGGCCTCGATGATCCAACGATTCTCTTCATCACCAGCTGACGTGGACGGCTTCATCTTCGGCCACGTCACTCAAATCACTCCCTCCACTCTCTCCGACGACTCTTCCTCCGCCGACGAATCCGCCTCCCAACTCGTCGCCACCATCACCGGCTTCATCTGCCCTGGTTCCCCTCTCTCCTTCTACGATTCACTCGGTCGAGTCGACTTGCTCCGAGTCCCCTCTCATCACCAGCACCACAACCTCATCGGATGGTTCTCCGGCCGCCGCCAGTCCCCTCTCCGCCCCTCATTGCGTGAATTCTCCGTCACCAGTTCTCTCTCCAAAATCCCCCAATTTCACCTCCCGATCAAAAACCTAACCCTAACTTTAACGCCTTGCATTTTTATTCTCTTCACAACTCCCTTAACCGATCAATTGATCCACACGCACCAATACCGCGCGTATCAGTTTAATCCTTCGAGTAAATCGTTTCATCCGAAGACGATCGACATAGTCAATATCGGTCCTGCATTTCGGGGCCATTATGGTAATTTCGTCCCGAATTGCGGTCTGCCGCTGATGAATTGCTCATCGGCGATGGACGAGGAAAGTTTGAGCGCAAAGAAAGACAAGTTGAATGATCAGAAGCAGTTGGATTCCTGTACCGAGGGGTTTCAAATTGAGAGCTTGAGACGATTAATGGGCCCGGAGGCAGCCAATTATACAGGAGCTTTGGAAGATATGTACGAGAAAATGTTGGGTAAAGTTGAGAGCTTAGCTCGGCTCGTTGAGTCCAGTTCGGCTCAGGTTCTTGAGCTGGTAATTTTCGGTCTGATTAAATAATTCTAAAATTTATGTTGGGCGAAGAATTTCTTTTAACATAGTTGTGTGTTTGTATGGCAGGAAAATCACAATAGAAAATTAAGATACAAGGTTACTAGGTCTACTGGATTAGAGTAAATGAATGAGTATTTGTGCTTAATCGCTGGCTAATTAACAGGTAAGTCTTTTTGTGTGTGCTGTTTAACTTCATATTCTTTAAAATGTTTGGAATACTGTTTTTCTTAATGAAAGGGACCAGTCAAATGCAATGATTCTTGGAATGTTAGATAATCTTCTTAGCATTCCAAATTAGCATTCACCTTGCTTAAGGTGTTTGGAGCTACTTTGTTGGAAAGGGCTGGATTGTAGAGTGGAATTGGGGCTAAAAATAAACTAGGCACCTGTTTGTACTCTAGAAGATTAGGCAGTTTGGATTTTATGAGATTACATGACTTGATCAGAGTTGCAAGTGATTTTAGGAGAGTTCTTTTATGCTGATCTTGGAAAAAATTGTACTTCGGAAGAAACTACTTTTGGTGTCATCCTGAGTGGAGAAATGTGTAAAAAATTATGTAATAGTTCAGTCTGGAAGGGAGAAGCCAAGTTTTGGGAAACTCTTTAGGATGTGTTAATTTTGTATACTTCTCAGTAATTGAATTAAAGAAATGAAGAACTTGCAGCACATTCGGCTACTGATACCATGTTAACATGATTGATTACAAAGACACATACATGTGCACACACTCATTTGGCCACTCCTTTTTTATTGTTTCCAATGATATATGCTAGATTCAGCTGAGATAGAGCTAAAATTTATTGTTCTCAACCTTCTATCTGATTTATTGTGTTATTTTCTTGGTTCTGTTTGCAATGTTCAATAGCAGAGTTGTGCGCCCAATCTTTTAGTTGGCATGTCAATTTTCCAACAATCATGAAATTCCAGTTGATGCTTCACGTGGCTGCAACCTTTTGTGGCTTTTGCGTTGAAGTTGGTTACTATTCTGGAGACTCCGATGATGCTACAAAAGGCCATTGGAATATTTGGCAGTTATATAAAAAAAGAGGATTGGTGGACCTTGCCAAATTTTGGGTACATATCTTGTATTGAGCATGCTTTGTGTAGTACTGTAATATGTGTTGTTCTGGTTTTGCTCTTCAGAAACTCAATCGGGCTGTAATACAAAAAGTGAAATTGGATTAAATCAAGTACATGTTTTGATATCGTCCTCCACATTTTGATCCAGTATTTTGAAAAATTTTGCCGCTGCTATTTGAATGAGCCGTTACGTAAATTGGTTTTGCCCGAGTTCAGATGGCAGGGAATTTGATGGCTCGCCAGGTGTTGTATATAAATATGTGTTAAGTTGTTTACGCAAATCAGGTGGAAATCAAGATGCATGAAGTAGTGCTGTAAAAGAGCATACTTGAGGCACATCACGCAACAATAAAAAATGTGTAGACAATCACTTACCTGAATATTTTCTTATTAGCTAGCACGCGGAATCAATGTTGAGCTTACACAATCAGAGATACACATTGATATATGATATACATGTATTCCGGCGGACATAGGAAACTGGCAAAGCAACTTCTAAACTCCTGCGTGTCTAAACGCTATAGGCAATAATTATTCTAACCTTATGCTTTTGTAGCTCGACCACAAGTTCACGAAACCACCGGCAGCACTGAGAAACCTACTCGCCAATAATCCAGCTTGCCTTTCAAATACAGTGGCATGACCTACGTGTATGGAGCATTGGTGCAGGTTTACTCAATTGGTGCTAGTCCTTCAAGCATTGATTCATGCTATATACCATAATGGCGTTAAAACATCATTCAGTTGGCCTTAGGAATACTTTATCAATAACTCTACTACATTCATTCACTTAACTGATCCATCTCAGACCACACCATTTTCCATGGTCCACTTTTCGTGCCCAACCTGCAATGCAGTACGATTTATATGAGCTGTGACTGATAATTAACCAGAACCTTTGCGGTTGCGCAACAAGAAATCAGTTTACCTCCAAATTCCAAATAATACTCGCAAGGTCATGAAGAGAAACAACCCTGTCCAAACTCCAGCAAGACCATACATGGGAGCAGACACAAGAATGAATGCCGAAGAGATTAATCCGACTAGTACCTATCCATTGCAGATAAGCAGGTGAGAAATACAATTTAAGTACTATATCAATAATTCAGTGCGAGGGGATAGCCAGAACCATAGAATAGGCAGCATATTCAAAGTCTGAAACCCCATAATAGAGCCCATCGAGGACAAAAGCAATAGCATTCATCGGCTGAGATCCAGCAACAAACTGCAAAATAGAGTTATTCAGGTAAGCTCAGTAGATTTGTCCTAACAATCACAAAGCTGCAACCATCACATAATGAATATCCAGAAAAACCAAAACTCAGAACCATGTAGAGCAGAAGTCACTTACCAATAAGCCAGACCAGGCAATTGCCAGAACTTCTGCATCCGTGGTGAATAAATGAGAAAATGCTCCAAATCCAAGGAATAATAAAACAGCTAAACTTATTCCTGTTACTAAACCAATCTGCTTGCCAGTCAAAAGACAATAACATCAAATTGGTCAGTTAAACTAAAAGAAACCAAATAAGGTAAATATAGTAGTTACGGGAACCGCAAACCTGTAAGAGTCTGAAAACCACTTGGCGTGCTTGTTCATAATTTCCTTGGGAGTAACCAGCAGCAAGAAGAGCCTGTGACAGAGACATCAAAACAATAATGTTGGAACCAAAAAAGTTTGAAATGGGAAACCGATTAGTTTCAACACATGTTGGCATGATATAGATGCCGTCAGTTCAAAACAACATGAATATAACTGGCTGATATTGTCCCACCACCGTCACAGTGTCTTTGATTAAAAATCCACACACCCGAGTCAGCAGTGACATCTACAATAATAAGTTGAACTAATATTTACTCTTCCATACATATCATACATATCTATAATTTTCAACCCATTGGTTGCTGGCATAAGACATGATAATATATGAGAAGAGTGAAGCTCAAACAGAAGTTGATTCCACAGCAGATAGCCATATATATAATAATGACCAATCTCTGAAGTCAGAGAACATGTTACATTTATTCTTAAATATAACAAACTCCTGTATAACCATGGAGATTCTTACTTCCTGAACAGGAAGAGTATAAGCTACTTCTGAAATACTTATGGTCAATTTATTTTTTGCAATCTGATAACATGTGAAACAGTGCAACAGACTACAATTTGCAAGCATATACCTGACCGGCAAGTGCTAGAGCATCAGTAAGCAAAGACAATGTCAACCAAACTTGGACACAAATTTGATGACCAGCCATAGGTACTGGTCCCTCCCTAGCAGCCATAGATGTTGCTAATGTCATGGTTAGAAGCACTGATATGGTCCGGCCAATCAGAAGACCACCTGCCGAGAACAATGAACATATCCTATACTTAAAGTGGAAAACTTTAAAATAAAGTTGTAGCATAGATTGCATGTATAATCAGTATAAGATGCACCCACTTTCCTCTATTGCCCACAACCCATAATTCATTTTATCTGGTCAAATGATTCTAGTATCAGTAAGATAAATTCAGTTGGATGTTTCTCTTTCAGAATGAGACACCAAGGGAGTTCAATCATGGGAAAAATATTCCTCCAAATGTAAAAAACAATCATTGAAACAAAAATAATGTAAACAAACAGTGTAAATTGAGTTACCAAGGCATGTACCAGATTTTAGATAGTGCACAATTCTTCTACCATCAACGTCTGGGGACATCAATAAAACTTTGCCATTCAATTTCCATAGAAGGATAAAAGCAATCAAATATCTGGCGAAAATGGACATAAGGAAGTGCACAAGGAATAACAATTAAAATCAACTTCTAGAATTACAGGAAGACAATCTGCAAAGTACATTGATAATTAACATTAAGTTTACCACATTATTGACGTACTCAGAAATAACAGTAGCAACTGCTGCACCACCAATGCCGAAATGAAAGAAAAATATCAAAATTGGATCCAGTATTGCATTTAGTAAGTTGCCAGCCCCTGATAATACAAAGTAGACATTTTTCACATGCATAAAAGAAATAACAAAAGCCTTATGTTAAAGCCTTTTTACCAAACAGTTATGCATAAAAAGTATGAAGGAATTACATTTTATATATAGATAAAACAAAATGCGTCTCTTACTCCATCCTATTAACTTCATTTTCAACTCCTGCTGAGCTAGAGGTACTTTTCTAATACAAGGGACCATGATGATTATCTTCTTAACGAAAAGAAAGCACTGAGGAAATGTAAGAAAATCTAGCAGCGTGCTTGTCAATGCAAAGGTACTTGAAGTCCTGGAGTCAACAGGCTTTTAATATGGCCAGTTCAAGCAAACTATGGTCTCCATGAGTCAAAGAATCAAGTATGTGCTTAAGCCAATTCTTGTGTATATACAAGTAATTTTCAGAACATGAATACTGTAAAATAGATTCCGCTGAGCATAGATTATTGAACTAATCTGAACATATGATCCTGACGCACATATAGTTGAAAGCAACAACTACATACATACATAGAGATAGACAGATAGCTAGATTGATGGAGAAAAAGACAGATAAATAGGGAGAGAAAAGGAGTGCTGCAATACTTGCCAATGGCATACAATGGCGTCTTTGTATCCATAAAACCACGAAAAGCACCTTGTGCAGCAAGTGCAATTACAATGGGTGGAGCCCCAAAGGCCCTTAAGGTGAGAAAATTTTCAGCTGGTTCCCGCATTGGTGAATCCTGTACCATAATAAATCTCAAGTAAAACTTCCAGAAATCATCCTCATTGTACATATGAAAGACATAATCATGATCTATCCACAGTCACTGTATTACTGACATAAAAGGTGCATTGAGCATGAAATAATGCTCAAAAGTAGTAAAAAGTTTCACCCCAAATTTGCCATATTCCAGAAGTAATGCACTGTTCGTAGATCAGCCTTGCTAAGAAAATTGGGATGTAATATTCAATAGTGATAAAATCCAAACAAAATTGTCATTAATTGCATTTCTAGTACACCTCCACATTCCAGACACGCACACACATCAACCAGCTGTTCCCCTTGCTGGCTGGACAAAATTGAATTCTAGTATGCATGTGACATGTTATGTCAGCAACAAAATGCAATTTGGCAGTGACAACAATTTTCATGATTGACATAACTGTTGACAGAGAATAATATTTTTGAGTGTCTATCCTGATGATCATAAAATCCTTTGCCAATGTGCACCTCTCTATGTAACTAGGACAAAATTTTAATGACAATGTCACCAGAGCAGAAACATAAAAAGATAAGCAAGGTTAAAATGGTGCATTCATCAAAATCAAAATTAGATAAGCAGGACGTACAGCTGGTATACCCATGATATTCATTAAGAAACCAGACCCAAAAGAGAGTGCAACAGCTTTCTGCAATGCCAATGCTAGCAGCAAGCGCTAAAGACGTAGAGACTGAAGGAAGTAGTTTCTTTCCTTGTTGCTCAACTCCATTATCTTAATAACAATTGCACAATCAAAACTCTTAGTCATCAAAGAAAATAGTTGACAATAATGAAGGAAATTTATACAGAATACTATCATACAATAGTTTTATTAACATTAGCAGTTTGGCTAGAATCACCATTGCCCTGAATTTTCAATGCCTGCTCTTCAGCTACAATTGATGTTGTTACGTTAAGCAATGGAACATTAAACAACTTTGACACTAGATTAAACACGGAAACAGAAACCCCAACTGCCGCCAATTCAGCCGATCCTACACAAGAAATAAGCAACAATTTGTAATTCAGAACCAACTTTTCATAAATCAAGAAACTAAAAACTTGTTAGCTACATCATAATCATCATTATGAAAAGTCTTAACTACGGAACTTCTCAGAAGCTATCACGAAAAGCAATCAGTAAACTTAGTTCAACCTGAAAGTCAAATGCTATTAAAAGAACAAACGTCAAGTACATTCACTGTGTTGTTTCACTAGCCAAAAGTAGACTGAATTTTAACCAATTCCAATTTTTTATAGCATAACTTCATGTGCCAAACGCCGCCGTTTTATGAAATCCACCTCTTTCAATGATGAACTGAAATGAAAAATACCTAAATGACCAACAAAGGCTGTATCAACCAGTGAAGTAATAGGATCGGCGGCCAAAGCCAAAGCAGCAGGCAAAGCAATTGACCATATTTCCAATCCCAATTCATCCAACTTAAATCCATCTCTACAATAAACAAATAAATAAGTAAATATATTAAAGCCAAAATAAATAGATATTTATGCATGGCTGTAGCAAGAGAATTTAGTACGTTACTCGGTCAATTACTACCTTAAGCGGTTGAAGATGATAAAAAATAAATCGGACAAAGAAAACCGGTTCGGGCCGGGTCTATCAAGCCGCTTAGCTGTTGTTTTCTGTGGTGCAGAAGTTTCAAGAGGAGTAGCGGTATTCTTTCTTGTGCGGTGAAGATTTCGGGACGGTTTTCAAGCGAACCGAGCAAGTGAAGTTTCTGGTGATAGTTTGGGAAAAAAAGGGCGACGAATTGGTCCGTCGTCTGCTTAGAAGACGAAGTGTGTACGCAGAGAAGATGGCGGGAGAGACTACTGCTATTACTAGCCATTTGTGAATTGTACTGAATTGAATTGCACTGAACTTGTTAGTTAAACGGAAGAAGATTCCGTTTGCTTTGGTTTTGCATGCTGGTGAAGAATCTGAGCCATGAGTTTTATTCGTCGTTAACTAGACTGATTTAATGGCTAGATTACATTACATTTCCCTCGCTTGCTTAACGAAACATCCTGTGGTATGGGAACATTCTGTTGAACGAGCGATTTAAAGTTCTCAATGGGCTGTCTGGCCCATAATCTGTTGGGTTTTTTGAGCTTGTCAAAGAAGCCCAATACAAAATATCAACCGTAGATCAGTCGGCTCAGTTCAAGCAAGTCTTCTTTTTAAAAACAATAACGTCTAAAAATACAATAATATTACAAAACAAATACACAATTACATACAAAACTTTGAAATTCGGAGTAATAAAAATAGTATGTGGATTTGGATTTTGGAGACCTTCCGCTTGAAATGCGCCCCCTGCAACTCAAAATGTTTCCTCGGCCAACCCAGCTGCCAGGCCGCACCTGTACTTTTTCCTTCATTTTAAAATTGTTTTCAGCTCCATCCTGCCTCCCAAACCCATTAAAACACCAACTTGCAATTTCAAGTACTTACATTTTTATGAAATTGTTATTCTTTGTTTAATATATGGTTAAAACAGATAATATATATATATATATATATATATATATATATATATATCTGCAATTCGGCTATAAATTACTCTTGCATTAGTAAATATTAGTTAAGTAAATTTTATCGAGCAAATGAAGTCTCAATGCATGGAGATAATTTTAAAAAACATAATAACCATTGCATGGCGATTTGATGAGCGAAAATGACACAACTTAATTTGCATCTCTTTCGAATGAATGATGTATTTTCTCAATACTGCAAACGGAAAGAGCTTCTTCAATTCCAGAAAATTCATTTTAAAGACATTGAAATTGTGAATATTGAAGGATTAACTCTTTCATCTTGCTGGTCAATCCCTTCTTTTTCCTGTTTGGCAATTATTTATTGCTTAAAAAGCTTTCTGACTCATTAATTAATTCAAGGGGATGATGAAATTGATGGAAAAAGCACTGACTACTCAACCACTCGATCACAGACAAAATAATTGGTCTGCAAAAGTAAGGTTATATATAGCTTTTACTGATCATCTTTTGCTTCGCATAACTGGGTGGTGCCATAAATATGTTCCTGTTATTTAAAAGAGAAAAAGAAAACCAAGATAAAATACACCCTTTCATTTTTCATTATATATACACACACACATTTATATTAATCTTTTTAAAGATATCGAAGATCTTTTTCAATTGAAATGTATAAAGAAAACAAAAATGATAGGTCAATAATGATGATTTAGTGGAAGGAGAAAAGGAAGCGTGGAAATACGGTCGCCTGAAAAGTTGAAAAAAATATCAGAAACTTCAAAATTGATTGAAGATAGTCCTGCTTATAAATCCCTAAAAATAAAGAAATTGTCCATAGCCATTAATTATTCATCAGGGAATCTCAAATAAAAACAAATTTTTGAAGAAGAGAAAAGTTAAGGGGACGGTGACCTAAACGAAGTTCTGAAATGAGAGCAGTCAACTTCCCGCAAGTCCACCATCTCTACTGGATAAGTGCTACGATATCTTCTTTTTGGTTTTAAGAAAATCACAAGGAAAATCAAAACCTAGCTCCTTGAAACAGTTTCAGTTTGATAAATTTAGAAGCAAAATTGATAGAAAACAGAAGACAAAAATGGTGTTGGAAATGTAAGAACTGACAACATATTATCACGTACCCAACTGAGAATCTTTCATTAATTATTTTCCTGAGCTGAGCGGGGAGAAGAAGAAACACAGTAAGAAGAACCCATGAAACTCAGGATGGATAGCGCCATTTCTGAACAAAGATCATTATCATCATCCAAGGCGCTATCCCTCCTGAGCTTAACAGATTCTTCCCTACTTTCAAACACCGTCATCAACAAAGAAGAAGAAGAAGAAGAAGAAGAAGAGTAACAGAAGCTCAAACCAAACCAAACTCTTTAAGTCTATGTTTGGTTGGGTCCTTGAGCATATTAATGGTTGGGAAGAGTTAAAGAAAGAACAGCTGTATTTATAGCAGTTGAGGGTGGGGAAACGTGGGGATTTGCAGACAAACGTCACCTCTTCCTGGAGCCATGAGAAAGCTTGACTAACTTGTTTCTTACATTTGACAATTCTGTGAGAAGACCTTTATGGAACGACGGATTTATTTTAATTATTTATTTTATGATCGTTTTTGGTTATACGTACTGTCGTTTTTATTAATGACTCTGCCGACTACGGGTACGAATGAGAATACTAGGGGAGAGATTTGATTAAGAAAATTAAACTCTGATTTTTTAACTAGTGTTGTGATTTTTTAATGTACATTATTATTGGGTGGCTCTGGTTTTCATTTCCTTTTTTTTTTTTTGTTGAAAATAAACCCTATTATTTTTTCCTTGATTCATGATTACCTCTCCTTTTAAGTTAATCTTCTCATTAATGATTACCATAGTACATAATATGGTGTTTAATCACTTAAAAGTAAGAATGGTGAGTATAGGATGTGAGAGTCCTTATCCTTCTTATCATAAACCCTACCCGGCTAGCTTTAGGTATATTAAATATTGTTATAATGACTTTATAAAAAAAAAATTGTTATATAATATAATTTATTTTAAAAAATAATGATAATTATTTTATAAACTATGTTTAAAAAAATTTGCGAGTAAGAGTATATTAAAAATTAAAGTACTGTGACTTTTAATTTTTATTATTGAATGAAATCATTAATTATCAAGTTTGATTTATAAACAGTATTCATCTGAGAAAAAAATAGATTTTTATCAATATATTATTTTACTTTTTAAATTAACCGTAAACACAATAATTACAAGCATTTTAAAAATTCATTTTCTTTTACCTATTTTTTCTTTTTCTTGTTTTTTACCGTCGCAAATGTGTCTTATAAATTTCAATGTTAATGTTATGATGATAAAATTCCCACTTGATATCACATTAAATATAAGAAGAGGTACATCAATGATGATGAACATACAGAAGGAAAATTAATCATGTTACGTGTTTTCACCATAACATTTTCACAAATTGAAAGAGGTTTCACGCCAAATGCAAATATCATTGTATCTCCAGTAAAGGCAAATTTGTAATCACAAAAGTAAGGTTATGATGTGTGGCCCATATCTGCTCCAATTAAAATTATTTTACACTAGGTACTTTCTTTCCTAATTGTTTGGTGTCTGTCTAATTAAAATCCTTATTATTTTATTTTTATTTGCAGTTTTTTTTTTATAGAATATTTTTGTGAAGTTTCATACACTATGATAATAACATTGGCCGAAAATATTGCCTCTTGTACTTACCACCATCAACATTACCGGTCCCATGAAATTAAATTATAATAATAATTAAAATGTTAATTATTAATTTGGTGGCACCTGTTTTGGGTTGACCATGACACATTCCAAATGTCAAATCTAAGTATGCGATTAAGAGATTTTCAGACGATTAAACCCCTAATTATTTACAATCTTTTTTAATTATTATTATTTTGAATGTATATGTTTTGAATATTGAAGATCGCTTAAGATTATGTATACATACTTACGGACATTAATACACGTCTGGACTTTGACTTTCATTAAAGGTGTATTTGGCAATGATAATTAGTACTTTAAAAATACTTATTAATATATTTAATAATTGTAATAAAAAATATTTATTCAAATGAAATTAATGCTCAGAGTAATTTTTTATTAATACTTATTAAAGTGTTTTATGAAATTAAAATTTAGAATACTTAAGTTAAAGAATAATGCATAAATATTAATTTTATATTATTTAATTTAAAATAATATTATTAATTTAGAAAATATTATAATGTACTATTTTAATAATTTGTTAATATTAAAGTACTTTTTTAATTATCAATCCAAACACTTAATTTAATACTAGAAATATAAAACAAGTAATTTTAATAACTATTAAATAGTAATTATTTTTTAAAATTATTTTAATTTTGAAAATATTTAAAAAAGTGTTAAAAAATATAATCACTCAGTATATTAACATTTTTTTAACACTCTTAAAAAGACCATTTATATTAATTTATTGTAATTGTAATACTGAAGAAAAAAAAGCAAGATTGTTTAATTTTTTTTTTTTCTCAAAATTGGACTGTGAATTTGAAAATAAAGAAATAAAATTTACTATGGCAAAAGTGGTAAAAAGGCAAGAGAGAAGAGGGCAACGTGGAGAGGGAAGGGAGTGTGCCATATATGGGAAAATCCCAAATATCGTCAAAATCACAAGTGTCTCTGTTACCTAAAATGAAAACTCTGCACTGGCTTGGAGGGACGCCTTGGAAATTGCACCATTCACTCTCTCTCTCTTCTTTTTTCCCTCCCCAAGACTCCTATTCGTGGTACATTACATTACCCACGGGGACACAATACCAAAAATGACACCGCAATTCCAGAATTCTCCCAATTACGACTTTGAATCGCGAGGATACTTTGGGTCATAAAAAAAAATTCGTTCGTCATCTTGGATGAAAGTTAATATCTATCTATCTATCTATCTATCTATCTATCTATCTAGTTATGATTGCTTTGGACTAAATATTTATGACTCCACCTGCCAAAGCCATACTACTGCTCCGCGGTACAAAGTTATAAAAATATGTTTTATAATTTTTAAAATCAATAAAAATAATGATATATGTTTAATTATAAATTTACCAATAATTAAGTATAATTTTATTATTATACTTAATGATTGCTTTGGACTAAATATTTATGACTCCACCTGCCAAAGCCATACTACTGCTCCGCGGTACAGAATTGAATTAATTGCTGAATTTTGCAGCAAGCCTTCTGGCTTCCCCTCCTCTTGATCCAATTCCAGTTTACATCAGACGGCAAAAAATCATCCTGATCCTGCGTCACACGTGTCTCCTTCATTGATTTCGCTGGCCATGGCTAGTCCTCCCCTTTCCCATCGTCAAAATATAGTATTCTTGACCATCTTGTCTTTTTTCATTCTAAATTTTTTATTCAATGTATATTGTTATTTATTTATTTAACCGACAGATTGTAATAGTATTAGACTTTTGGCATGGAGCGTGAACAGAAAAAGAGATACAGAAAATCAGATGGCCGGGCATATATTAGCGATTAAGATCACATTGTTCTTGTATGTATTATAACGTAAAATCTTTATTCTTGTCGTGTGTTGTTGCTGGCTTCTTTGCATATCTATTTGAATTGACAATCTTCTTTTCTGCGTTGTTTAGTGCCAAACTTTAAGCACGCATGACATGCTGTAGTTGAGGGGTCATTTTTCTAATTACTTAAACATACATCTTAAATGGCATTGTGGATAAATGATTCACGTTCTTTTCATTTCCATCGGTTATATCGAAAGTGCTACCCAAAACAATCACGTTTGCTCTCAAACTCCTGATAAATTTTGTGTAAATTTGCTTTGGATTGACAAAATCAGAAAAGCTGGTTTAAAATAATAGATTAAGGTTAATAATAAATTGAGGAATATGGGATTTGGGTGCACCCCATGGCCAGTCTTAAATCTTAATGAGCGATACGGTGATTGTGGTGGTCACATCAGGCCGCCTGTTTCGTTTTTCATTCGCCACGTGGGAGCCCACATGTTCACCACTAACGATGGCGCTTGTGGGCTCCGGCTGTACTAACTGAACACCTTTTCGCAACTCCTACTGGGCTTCTAATTTAACTGAATAAATTAAAAGAGAATAAAAAACCATCGAATCAAATCACACCCCTAAATTTAAATAAACAAATAAAAACTAAGGTTACGACAATTTTTGCAGCTGCTTCACGCCTCTGAACACGCAATAAAATGTAGCTTTGAAAACTATGTTTGATTACTGTAATTTTGGAATTATTAAATGATAAGATTATATAAAACCCCATATATTTTTATTTGTCTGACTCCCCATTTTTCTTTTTCTTTTTAACAAAAAATTAATTACATATTTCTATATGCACGTGATTGTAATTGGAATAAAATGTGTGGTGGGCTACATATAATAATTAACGGTGAAACAATTTTACCCTATAATTTCTATAAGAAGTATCTAATTTCCTTCTGAACTGGGGGTAAAACCCCAAAGTAAAAATACGAAAGGTCAAAAAGTCAAACCTAATAATCTGGATGAAATCACGTTGGAACATAAATGTGATAATCATAGCAGATATGGGCCCACTCCTCGACATATCTTTCACATGTAAATTCTATTATCCTGATCTTGTCCTCGCATGAGTAATTCACCCTGCGCCAGAACTGACCGGCTTCCTAATTCATTTGCCGCGAAAATGATAAAATGTACCCGGTGTCATGGACCTTCGATGGATCTCAACGCCGATACCACACACGTGGCTTTCTAAGTATATCGCACCCTTGGATGTAGAAGGCCCGATGACGTCTTTTGTTATAAAATTAAGTGTACGTTAATAATTGTCATCCTTTTATTTAGTTATAAAATTGTAAATGGTGTATAATATATATATATATATAATAATTAAAGTTATAAATCACTGAGGCTTTGCCTCAGTGGCCAGAGGGCTTGCCCTCCCAGTAGGAGGGAAGCCTTCGATCCTTGTCAAGAAGTAAGGTTGTCCCACAATTTGTTGGACTTTTCCTAAAAATATCTGGGTCGATTTCTGGATGCTTGGGTGTTCTACAACTGTCTAATATCTTTCCAGTTAAATTCCAGTAGATCCCTAGTAGTAAATACAACTTAGAAATCTAGTTTAAAATACTAATAAATTTGTAATTGTTAAAAGAAAAAAAATGGTGTATAATATATATATATATATATATATATTATAATTTTCAGTTTACCTTAACTATTATTACAAATATCACCCTACCCCCAATTTTAACGAGCATCCTCACTTTATTTACGTTAATTTACACCGTTATTTTAAATAAATAAAAATAATAAAATTATAATTTTAAATTAAAAATTATAATTTTTTTCTCTCTCTTCTTTTGCCTCCTCTATTTTTTTTTTCTTCTTTACTTTCTTTTTCTTTTTCTGATTCATCATGACTGCACAAACAGCCATAAAAGAGATAAGAAGAAAATAAAAAAATAGAGAGAACAAAAATTAATTTTGAATTTATTAAAAGTAAAATCGTATTTTCATGTTACAATAAATAAACTGAATCCCTGCCTAAGGAACCTAATAGAATGTGTGAGCAAGATTTTTCTAATAGTTCAACTAACTTGTATCAATACTTCTAACATTAGTAATTTCAATAGTGAGTAATTAGGCTGGTCTAGTTTACGATTTAAAAATTTAGATGTCATTTAAAAATATAAATTACATTTTTAATAGTTAAAAATATATTTAATATAATATTTAAGAATTATTTTTAAAATTATAAAAATATGTTTTATAATTTTTAAAACTAATAAAAATAATGATATGTGTTTAATTATAAATTTACCAATAATTAAGTATAATTTTATTATTATTATTAATAATTATTCCAAATTGACATTTAAAACATATCAATATGATAGAATAGTTTAATTATTTTTTAAAAAGAGCAAATTATTGATAAAAGCATCAAATTTATTTACTTTTAGCTCACCTAAGCATTATGAAAATTCTATGCAAACTCAGCAACTAAATACTGTAAATTCAACGTACATGCTATAAAATAAAATTGAAAAAAAAAATATATCATGCAAATTTAAACTATATAACCAAGCGTTAAAAGAATATTATAAAAAGAATTAATAGTTTTTTTTTTTTGTGAGCAAAAGCAGGATCGTATAGGTCAATCACTTGTTAACCATACTTAACAAGCATTTTTTTTTTTAGTTTTACCGTTAACGAAACAGATTATTTTTCTACTTTTACACAAATATATTCAAAATTTCTTATAAATCTTAAAAATTTGTTGTCAATTAATTTGTCTACGCTAACAATTATAATTTAAAGGCATAAAACGCCAAATATATAACATAAATTTACCAGCGAAGTCGTAATCTTTCCCGTTGAATTTTGCCCCGCAAATGAAGGCTACGAATTTTGTTTTTATTCTTAACACGGGGTTTGTTCATGAACGTAATATTCCCGATGCAAGAAAAGGCCGAAATGTATAGAAATTTGTGATCTTAATTGTGCTTAATCTTGAAGTTACTCTACTGACTCTTGTCTTTTCGTACTAAATGCTAGCTAGCACATACCAATTTTTTAATTTATGATAGTACAAACTATCAACGAGGTATATTTGATTGGAGATCTTCAGCCAACCTCTAATATTCAACGTACTTTGTACTTAGTTTATAAATATTATATCAACTAGAGAATGGGGACAGTAATTTTGGCCAAGTGTTCTCGAGAGTTTACAGAGTCTCGAATCTCAAAAACAGAATGCAAGTCTTACGAGAAACATACCATATTTTGGCTCCGCTTATTAAACAGTTGGCCAGGAAGAGGATGAAAAATTACAGAGAAAATTGACGAGTGATTCCCGTTTTCATCGTAAATTTCTCGTGAATTGCTGGCGTTTAAAGATTGGGCTCGGAGAGAGAAGGCAAGGAGCCCAAAAACATTAGCCCATTATGTCAATGTAGCCCAGCTCAGCCGGCCCATAAAACTCTTATTTTATTTCCCCTCCATCTGTTTCAACTTTCCCGCCTTCCTAGAAAATGAAAGAATGAAGAAAATAGAAGAATCTTCTCTTAATCCCGTCCCAACCGCTGCAATGCAAAACCCTAATCCTCGCCGGGAAATGTCGACGTGGCAGATATTCTCTGACGCCGAAAATAATCTAAGATGGGAGACATCCGGTCTGATAATCTCACCCGAAGCGGAAGCTAAGGATGCCCCGATTCAACCGCACAATTCTGGCTGCCGTCTCCCGTCCATGTCCGATCTCTTGCTTGAAGGTAAATTACGGTTACGAGACGTGTCCGCATATGTATGCGTATAATGTTTATTAAACTGAATTATTTACAGGATACTCGAAGCTTCGAGAAAATGCAAATGAAGGTGCTGACAGTGCTCCGATGTTTAAAACCGGTTCGGGGAAATCGGTGGCGGTGAAACAGTCTTCGATTGCAAAAGCGTTATCTGTTCTCAACACCGAAGGTAGCTATGATATCGCAGTTACTGGTGTGTAACTTTTCATTCATTTAAATCTTTTGATTGGTTAGCTGATAACTTATTAATGGAAATAAAATAGGTAGTGTTTTGGGGTCATTTGTGAAGTGCTTTTCAAAAGTCTGTTTTTCACGAAAAACTCGTTTGTTTCTGATTAAAAAGCTATAAATTGCTTCTTTGAAAATGCAAAAAGAGTGCTTCTAACAAAAAAAAAAAGAAGCACTTTTTGGAACGTATCTATCAAGTGCTTCTCCAGAAAGCAATCAAGAACATTTTATATTCTATAAAGCAATTTTCTCTATTTCAAACAAACACTACGAAATGGAGGCTGTAGTTTTTAATTATATGAAATGTGTTGTTGATAGTGTTCCTTGGTGAAATTTTGATCTTAATTCATTTTGTTGCTTATCATAAACATTTGGGAGTATATTAAAGCAAGAGCATTTTTTTTAATTCACACGCTGTTTTATCCAGTTCATGTAAAGATCTAAAGAAAATGATAGGTGTAATTAAGCTGAGCAGTTTGGTCTTGCATAACTGCAAGTTCACAATATGGAGATTATGTATGTCGTTATTTCTTCCTTTTCAGTTTTGGCAGCAAAATGGTTCATTGCTTAATTATTTATCAATATTATAGATAGCAAGATTTTAACTTTTTTGATGCCAGATCAAGAAAACCAGTTAGTTTGACATTGACTTGCTAGTAGTTATACTCTTGCAGAAACATTTCTTTTTTGGGTGTTCTTTTGTTTAATTTAGCTTTCATGCATGGTACAGATGAAGAGCACCCTGGGGAAAATGGATGTGGCTTCTCCAATTCTCTTTTCCAAACAGGTTCTGGAAAAATTGTTAACATTTCTTCTGCTGGTTTGGTTAGAGCAAAAACATTGTTGGGACTGGAAGAAGATGATGATCAACACAACTTTCAAGGCCTTCAACATACAAGGATGCCATCAACTCCCTGCTTAGAGGTGAAAGAGGGAGTGAAACTACACGTGGTTGAAAATGTTACATCAGTTCCAAGGCTTTCACCAAATTGTAAAGCTGGTTTAGCTGAAAGTAGATTGAAGAAGGAGAGAAATCCAAACACTATGCAACCTGAAGTGCTCAATTTAGCTCCAAGACCGCCTCAGATCAAGTTTCATACTGCAGGAGGGAGATCTTTATCTGTTTCCAGTGATGCATTGCAGTATGCAAGGAACCTACTTGGTGATCCAGAGTTAGGGACATTCTTCAACGAACCAGACACAGATAAATCAGATCTTTTCCTTTTTAAACATAGAAATTTTGATGATTCTTCTTCGGACAAGGGAAATGATGTTTTCACTTCCTTTTGCCATCAAAAAACAGAAAAGAACAAAACCGCATCAAAAAGTTTCATATCTCCTTTACGATCATTTTCAAACCCGATGAGGTCACGAGTCAATTCAGAAAATATAAACATGTCTGCTAACTTGATCAAGAAATTTGATGCAGTTGACCATGATGGACTTAGTGGATTGAATGGTAAAATGTCTTCCATACAGAAGCCGATAAGCAATACACATGGACCTAAAGCAATAGTAGATAACTTCTTGGAAGATATTATTGGTTCAAGGATAAATTCACTTGGGAGGTCGTCTGGTAAGCCATTGGCTGATATTACAAATAGTACCAGCAAGTCTTGTGCAAATATTAACCAAAATACATGTGAAAAGAAGAGACTATGGAGGAGTTCTGTTTCTCCATTCAAGAGGCCCCGCAGTTCTAAATTCTCCACTCCTTTGCATAAGAATCCTTCATTTTCTAATGGTAAATTTATGGACGTTTTTTAAATAACTTTCTATTTATTAATTGTCATAAATTGTGCTCCTCATTTAAGGTATATCTTCTGTCAGGCTTATCTACTTTAGCATCAGAACAATCTGTTTGCCAAAGAAAAGTTTTCTCTAGATATCCATTTCAGATTCCAAGAATGTACATGAAGGAATATTTTGGAATGCCTCCGTTGGTTGAGGGCGCGGTACACAAACTTCAACAGTTCATTTGCCTTGTAGATATTAATTTTCTTCTTACACTGACAACCTTTTACATTCCTGAATCTAGTTGGATCATTTGCAAGATCAAGTAAGATGGATGGAGTCTCATAATGCAGATAAATACATATTTCATGATGAATCTGGCTCAAATTGCATTGGGGCAGAAGCTCTTTTCAACATGTTGGCACAATCTGGATCTTCCACGCGATATGCTTCTCAACAGTAAATTCTAATCATTGACCTTTGGTTCTTTGTTCCTGAAATATGATTCTTGAGTTACATTGCTTTTCAATCTGCAGTATATAGTGTGGTTTCCAATAAGGATATTGGTATGTTAAATTAACCTATTACAATTGCTGGTTAGGAGATAGGCAGCAGATTTCACTATTTCTGATTTGCTTATATATATATCATATCACTTTTGATTTTGGTAATCTGAATGGCTTATGTGCAGTACTAACTTAAATTTCAGTTCAGGTTAATGGTTTGGGTATTCAGTATTTTATATTCATACTATGTTTTTTAGCCAATATTAGCTTTTATATTCCTGGTATTCTTGTTGCTGACCCATTCCATTTATTCATCTATCTAGATGGGTATCAAATCACTACAAATGGATAGTCTGGAAACTGGCGTGTTATGAAAGATACTACTCAGCCAAATCTGCTGGAAAATTTTTGACTGTTTTCAATGTGCTTGAGGAATTGAAGTATAGGTACCGTAATTATTTTAAATTATATGTTTAATCTTGGGTATGTAAGATATCTATGAGCACAAATTTTGGTTCTTTTGAATAGATATGAGAGAGAAGTAAATAATGCCCATCGTTCTGCAATTAAGAGAATCCTTGAAGGAGATGCATTGGCTTCTTCAATGATGGTTCTATGCATTTCAGCCATTCACTCAAATTGTGAACCAAAGAGTGATACTCATTCTGCGGCATCAAATGGGGCTGAAATGAGTGCTTCAAAACTGGAACTAACTGATGGGTGGTAGGAATATTCAAACATCAATCCTTGCTTTACTCGCAAAATTTCTTTGGTATGAAAATGAATATTGGCTTTCAGGTATTCAGTTGATGCATTTTTGGATGTATTGCTGTCAAAGCACCTTGCAGCTGGGAAACTGTTTGTCGGACAGAAACTCCGGGTAATATGATAATCGTGTTTTTCAATTGCTGTCTTTTGAGATGCACCGCCTCTTGCTTATTTGTAGCATTTTGTTATGAAGATCTGGGGAGCAGGATTATGTGGCTGGGTTGGTCCTCTTTCACCCCTCGAGGTTCAGAAAGACTTTGATTTTCCAGTGAAGCTAAATTATTTGACTATTATACTCTCTGTCATTAGAATTTTTCTCATATTTTATTTAAGTTTCAGGCTTCAGGATCTGTTAGTTTACAGCTGAACATCAATGGGACATATAGAGCTCATTGGGCTGACCGATTGGGATTTTGTAAGCACTTTTAGATTGCTTGCCTTTTTCAATTTAGCACTATGCATATCCCATGGTTCTAATATATTCCAGTCCTGTCTCCTTTTTGAAGCATATTTGAGTCCTGTCTTCTGTGTTGAAGCTTCTACATATCAGCCATGCTTAACTTTCATATTGTCTACAGGTAAGGTTGTTGGTGCTCCTTTGGCTTTTAGGTGCATCAAGAGTAATGGAGGCCCAGTTCCTAGGACTTTAGTTGGGATCACACGGATATATCCTGTTCTCTACAAGGAGAGGTCATTGGAAGGATATTCTGTTTTATAATATTACCATAAAACTATAATATGCATACTGTTGAGATACATTAATTCTGTTACTCTTGTCTAGGTTAAGTGATGGGAGATCTATTGTAAGATCAGAGAGGATGGAAGGTAAAATGATGCAGTCGTATCAGCACAGGTGATTCTTGGACCATTTCATTTTGGGCTTTTCTTCTATCCCTCTGAATAAGCAAGATTACACCTTGTTGGAGTATTCAGTTGTTTTTCTTGCCCATAGCCATACCACAAAGGCACAAATTGGCTGAGGTGGTTGAAGCAAACTTCTATTTAGGATTCAAGATATAATATTTATATATCTTATAAAGGTGGAAACTGGATTAATTAATCACATACTGGAACATTGAGGCAATAAGTTTAGTTGTTTGGACTGTATTTTCTACATCCTAACACTTGTCTGGGCAAAGGGGGATTCCAGCAGCATGATTGACTGGTGTGCGGTAGGTTGAAAATAGAGAGGGGCTTCACCTTGAAGAAAATTCTGCTTCTTACTTTTCATTTGTGAATTTTGTTCATAGAATTGTATTGCAGTTTGTTGAAAGCAGTTCTGCCACCAGTAATGTTTCATGGAAAATATGGCTACTTAGCTACAGAGTAGTCCAGAAGAAGTCTAGGCCTCCTTAAATTTTATATATATCCACCTCAAGTGCATGTGTTTTACGTATTGCCTATACTTGTATACATTGAGTAAATTAACTTCCACATGAATTTCTCGAATCTGGTTTATCATCAATCTTGATTAATTTTTACTTTCTTTTTTGGGTACAGGCAGTCTGTGGTTATAGAAAGCATTGTTTCTGAGTTTCAAAGAGGGAATACAGATTCTCATGTACTTAATGACAGTGAGAGTGAAGGAGCAAAACTTTTCAAACTATTGGAAACAGCAGCTGAACCAGAAGTTATAATGGCAGAAATGAGTCCAGAGCAACTATCTTCTTTTACCACTTATCAAGCAAAATTGGAGGTGGATTTTATTTTCTTTGCTTGAAATATTAGCCTAGAGGTAAAAATCTTTTTGTTAATCATGCTAGATTAACCTTAGGCAAGCAGGCAAGCAAACATGGAAAAATCAATTGAGAAAGCTTTGGAAGATGCTGGCTTAAGAGAGAGAGATGTAACACCATTTATGAGGGTGAGGGTGGTTGGATTAACTGGTAAAGATCACCGTGGAAAAGGCAGCTCTAAAGAAGGAATTATAACAATCTGGAACCCTACAGAGAAGCAGGTGAATTCCAGTGTGTTGTTCTGCTTGATCCCCATCTCTGTGTACGTGCATGCACACATATTCAAGAATTGCAATTTCATGTGTGTCTGGGCCTGTCTATTGAATTACCAACATAATGCCCAAAGTCCATGTATCTATTAATTTCTATGCTAGCCTCATTTTAATCATTATGAAGACAGTTTTTAATATCTTACAACTATTATACCATAATTATTTGTTGTAACAGCGATGCAAACTGGTTGAGGGGAAGGCGTATACGATCATGGGGCTTATACCAATGAACTCTGATTCCAATACCCTTTACTTACAAGCAAGAGGATCTAGTACAAAGTGGCAGCCTCTATCTTCTCAAGCAATTGAACATTTTATGTAAGTCTCTATCTGTGTTTGTCCTTTCTTTAGAACTTAAATGCTCTTTCCCACAAATCAATCCAGCTGATTAGATCTGGCATAATACATGAGGGGCATATTGGAAATAAATTATGCTGGGTCCTTTCTACAAGTTCAAGTTTTTGGAGTAGTGATTACTCATCACCTTTTTGAGGGGGGGAAAAGGTCTGCATTTGATTTCTCATTGACATCGAATTTAATTCAGCTCTCACTTTTCCTCCTGTTAGGCCATTTTTCAGTCCTCGCAGATCAGTTTTATTGTCAAATCTGGGAGAAGTCCCACTTTCCAGGTATTTTATTATAGCTGAACCAACCTTTTATATGTATGCTTCTGATTTTTTCTTTGGAGAAGAAAAGGTGTACTAATGTTTGTTTATTCAGCGAATTCGATATAGCTGCATTTGTGGTGCATGTGGGAGAGGTTTACATGGATTCTCAGCAAAAGAGGCAATGGGTTTTCGTGACAGATGGCTCTATGCCAGAGTTGCAGGAGGAAGACCTACCAAAATCTTTACTTGCCATCAGCTTCAGTTCACCATACATAGATGATGATTCATTTTTGCCAATCAACTATAACCTTGTTGGATCCACAGTAAGTAGATTGTGTTCCTTTAACTGTCAACTCCAGAAGGGTCAATAATTTCCAAACAACACCTTTTATTATCTATGACTGTTGATTTCACTTGATGTATAAATTTTCTTAAGGGGATTTTGGTGAATGGACAAGCTTGTTTTGCACACAAGGGTAATGATTGAATCAATCTCTGACCATAGACATCCTCAATCTGATAGAGATGCCACTTAGTTCCCAACTCCACATGAAAGTTTTGATTATTTTTGCAGATAAAACTTAGAAGTTGGTGGTGGTTTTCCTATGAAGCACTATACCTTTCTTTAATTAAGTAATGCTTTTAGATTTTATGTTAGATATAGTTACACCAATGCATTTGACTAAGCTTCCGCTTCTCCATCCCTACAAAACATAGATGCAGGTTCCCTGCCAATGTTTAATTTTTATCTTTTATTTTTTGTTGATTAATTGGTTGCAATCTAATCTTTTTCAGGTTGGCTTCTGTAATCTCATCAAAAGAGCAAATGACTGCATAAATCATCTTTGGGTAGCTGAAGCAACAGAAAATTCAGCATATTTCTTAAGTTCTGATTTTCCTCACTGTTCTCACCTTAAAAGTGCTGCTGCCTCAGCTCAAAGTTGGGCAAAGACCTCTAGCTTGGTATGGATTAGTAAATATGATTCAAAGTTGTCACATATTTTGGTCTTTCATGCCTTGCTATTTTATTAAATTTTTTGTTTTTTTTTTACTTCTTTCAGATCATTGACAAGCTTAAGGAGAAGGTTTTATTTATTATTGGTGATCATAACGGTTAGGTGGCAAAGAGGGCTGCTTTGAAATGACAAGTAAGCCTTTTGGTATACAGACGCAATTACGACCTTAAACCTTTCCTTTGGTCATTTTGATTATGCATGCACGATTTATTTGATTACAGTGCCAGCTCACTTGCTTGGAATTATTAGGTTGTAGAATATCTGAGACTTACTCTCCTTGTTTGGTAGATTTTGGATAAAAAAATGAATGAAAATAACAAGCAAACCTTAATCTACGAAATGCTTAAAAGTATATTCAAAATCAAAATATAAACTAGTTTATGGTCATTCATTAGCTTCTCGCTTGAACTCCATACTAAGGGCATTCCCTTTGCAGGTCTTTCTTCACTGACATCCATGAGCAGCTGACATCCTTATGGAGGAATCGGTAACACGATGCATTCCATGCATTATGTAGGAAGTCGTGAAAACATCTTAACTGAAGCTAGCTATCATTTTGTGGTGTTGGTTTCTGTATAAGAGAATTAAAGGCATCGCATTTTAGCAACTCAACCATTGTCGGCAATCCGGTCGCTGCTCTTCTCAGCAGCAGCAGCAAGGTCGAAGTGGATTTACTGGAGGCTGGAGTTCTTTGTACGTTAAAACCTACGAATGTCTGGTTTCTGTATTTTTGTAAGTAGTGAGCTTCGATGAGAGCAAATTGTACAGATAATTAAGTCTCAATCGTGATTGTATAGTAGTATATACTGAGTTTTCATTGTATTATTATCACTTTTTAATTCGGGTTCGTGTCTTTATGGTATAATAGAGCTCAAATCTAATAAATTCTACTTGAAAAGCAAGAAAAAAAAATTGGCCGACTACTTTAAGTATGTCTGTGCTTTATTGTAATATAACAATAATTTTGATGTTATGATGTAATTTATAAAAATGACAAATATTTTAACGAGTTATAAATTTATAATATTTGTTCAAGAAAATTGAATGGTAGGAGGGTAAATCGTATTTTTGATAAAATAAACAAGAATAATTTTATTTAATTATTTAATTTTAGGTGATATTTTATTGATACAACAAGTATTGATACGTTGTATTTTATTTTATAAAAATGACAATATTTTAATTAGTTACAGATTTATAATGTTTGTCTATAAATTTTTAATGATAAGAGGATAAAATTATCATTTTAGTAAAACTTAAAATTTTTTTTCAAAAAGTTTAAATACACAAATTAAAAAATTAGGGATACAAATGTTATTATATAATTTAATCTAACTTTGAATGTATCTTGAAATTTATCCATTACCTTATCTTGAGAAATACCCTATCTACTTTCTTTTTATGGTGTATACAGAAAAAAATCTTAACTCTTGTTTCTTTTTTTACTCTCCTTTACAAGGTACTCTCTTTTTCCTATCTTTTTCTCTTTTTCTTAAATCCCAAATTATCTATTATTTAACTCTTCGTACTCCTTTCGAAATTACCACCGAACTTACTACCAACTAATGCTATTATCTATACTCTTTTAGCTAAATCTTCTTCGTCGCCCCGATCACCGGCCACTCTAGAGACATTTGCAACATGGCAGATGGTTGCTACTGGTGATGAGATTGTTAGAGTCATACAAGAGTTAATTATTTTTTAACTTTTATTTTAAAATTAACATTTTGAATCTAATTAAAAATTAAGGTTAGATTTTTTTAATTTATTTCAAAATTTTATTTTTTTAGATAATTTTATATAATTGCTCAACTTTTAACAATATCTTATTGTGATGCAACAAATATTAAAACACTACATTACAGTTTATAAAGATGATAAAAATCTCAACGAGCTACATGACTAAATCTATTAAGAGTATTCATAATATATAAGGGTATATTAGTCATTGCACTAACATTGTTAAAATTTTTTAGATATACATCAAAATTTGTAGTTCAATGAAACATTTTTAATTTTTTTTAATGCAATGTAGTATTAGAATAATTATTGTATTACAATAAAATACAAATAAAGTTATAGTAGTAAGTCAAATATATATATATATATATATATATATATATATATATATATATATATATGAAAGAGCGAAGGTTTTAATGTTTCAACTTATTTGAGTTAAATCGAATAAATTTCATCTCTAACAATTTACTTTATATGAACTACCAGTAGCTCCATCAATGGATGACGCATAACCGAATAAATGGTCTTTCATTGACTAGAGAAATTAACTTTCTTTCACCAGGTTACCATTATAATTATCAAGATAAAATAGTTATTCTAATTTTTTAGAAAAAATTTTAAAAAATGTTATGATTTCATTAATATTCGCACATTCAAATTTTTGTGCAGATTATCCATTTTTTAAAAAAAAAAAAAAAACTGATGTATAGATAAAAATAAACCAAAATTTTGAAACAGATGATTTAATGTTTGTCTCATTCCATATCTTCCTTCTTTTTACCTGTTCAATACTTTGTAGTTTTTATCTGAAGAACAATACTTTGTAGTTGATGGCACGAAGATTAATCATTGGGAAATATTATTACAAAAGTACCCGAACACCATGGTTGATAATGTTGCCTTTCCAGTGGGTCGGATCAGACCGTTCATTCATCCGCTACTCCCAGAAACTGATGCAATAGCTAATGTCAATGGCTGATCCTCTGGATCAACGGAAATCAGAATGAGGTCTCATTGTTTTCATTTTACCGTTGACACCGTGTGGCAGAAACACAAATGAAGCTTCATCATTTCCTTTTAACCATTGTCTTCCTTTCCAGGAACACAGTATCCGAATCTTTGTCCGAGATTGTACTTTATTTGCATGGGAATCTCTGGTATCTCTCAGCCACCAGATGTACGGACAGACCTGAAAAGCTTGTTACACTGTTATGTTCGGTCAAACGACAAAACTACCCTTACTCTAACTGATATGAAGCTTTGAACTGAGCTGATATTTCAGGGATAACATGGTCAGGCTCGCAGCAAGCTCAACAAGTATCCAAGCTGGTCCAAAAGGTAAGAATGTTCCGAAATCCCAAGAACAGTGATTGTCTGAAGCTGAAAGCTACTGCAAATTTGTCTTTCTTTGTGTTCCCCCGGTATTATATCACTTGAAACAAAAACGAAAAGGTTCTGTGTATGACCAGAGAAAGCAAGAGAAGGAAAGGAAAATGGTGGTAGAAAAGAAGATGGGGGTGTTAGGAGGGTGTACAAAAATTACCAGAGGACCATGGATAGTGCATAAAACTACTAAAAATGGTGTAGTCACCAAGTATCGATTTCCTAGTGAACAGGAGCGTGAAAATAACAAGCAGAGGGAGCGAAAACGGCGGGCAGTGACCAATAATATATTTGCAGGGCTTCGAGAACACGGAAACTATATGCTTCCCAAGTATGCTGATAACAATGACCTGCTGAAGGCTCTTTGTGAGGAAGCTGGTTGGCATGTCGAAGAGGACGGATCCATTTACAAGAAGGTGAAGTTGTACCATATTTTTTTTAATTTTTTTTTTACATTTAAATGTCTTGAACTTCCTGTTCATAGAGAAAGTAAATCTTATATTTCTGGCAGAAATTCATGCCAGAATTGCCAAGCTTGATCAGCTTCCACTCTGAATCTGTGGAAGCCATTGAAGCTCAATTTGGAGATGAAGACTATTGTACTTGCAAAAATCACATGGATTCAGACAATGCAGTATCTGGATCAAGAATGGTTTCACCACTGGGAGATTCTCAAGGTGGTGTTAATCTCACACTCTCACTTTCATGTCCACCACCAATCAATCTCATTTAAGGAAAAAAAGTTGGAATTCAGAATAGAAAAATGTAAAGTTTCTGATTTTAGTCTAGTATGTTCACAAGAAAGAAATGATAGCAGATACACATGGCTGTTCATCCTAGTTTAATCTATCAATCTATCTTCATTTTTCAATTATCTGTGGCATAAAATTATATAGTGTTATATCAAATATTTATCTATATGTTTGGAAACAAATTGCTCCAAAGAAACCAGCGATTTACAGTTATTTTTGTTTACCTTTAAGGGTTGTGGTTTAGATTTCATTACCAGTTGTAGCTAGCAAGATAAGCATTGACCAGAGATGTTGCTATATAACCCTATAAGAAAATCACTAACCTTGAATAAATCTTCCTTTCCACATTTGCTATATGAAACCACAAGGAGAACTTTGAAAGAGCACATTGGTTTCTACAAAAAATGGAATAGTAATTCATTCCATACATCGGGTACACCAGGCAAGCACCAATGTATGCAATCAGAGTAAGATGGTGGGTTTGACAATTGTTTAGGACTCAGTGTTTCCCAGAATTTTCGGTATACGGAAGGGTGACCATCTTTTCGATACTCTGAAAGCTGAGTAATATTAAGAACTAGAACCTTTGAACCTAACTTGCTAAGCACATTATCCACCATGTGCATTGTAGGCAGGTCAGAACCGCTTCCCCAGTAGCCCTCCTGATCTACTGGGGTTTTTTCGCTGTAGCAGTTTCCCTCACTTCCTGGTTTCCACTCTCGATTCCTGAATAAGGATAAATGTTCAAATAAATGAACAAGCAGATCATAATATATCACCATGAGGATGACTAAGAAAATACAGAAAACTTACTAGCGGAAGCATCCACTGTTTTAGTATGCTAGAAACTTATCAATCGGGAGTTACAGAATAAGTGATTCCAGATGCATAATCAGTGTCTTTGTTCCAATGACGTGAAACTGCTTGCCTCAGGAGTTTATAGTTGTCACTTTATAACTACCCAGAGGCATGATACATATATCATTTAAAAACTTTTATGACCTCCAAACAGTTTTGAGAATGGAGATGAACTATGATCTCTGTTCTCATGTACTAAGAACATCTCAACAGGGATTCATGGCAGAAAGGGAGACTCAGAAATGAAATGAACTACAAAATACAGGCACCCTAATTGTATAGACAGTGCCTCACAACTTGATGCTTCAAACCGATGACAAATATAGAATTATCAGGAAGTCAGAGAATTTGTTAGATGCACAGTAAGCATCAATTCAGATGTACCCAATTACCAAGAACTGACGACCGAGGCTTCTATTGGAAAATGATTATAACAAATTGATGACTAACTGCACTTTTTCCATAATTTTTGTTTGAGCTTAAATACTATGTTCAGTATTTATCTAATGGCTTAAGCTTTAAGGTCAGGTGGTAATTTAACATAATATTATAACCAACATAATTTAGTGGTCTAGTGTTTGAACCGATTTGTTAATTAATAGTGTTTTCATTTGTCGTTAAAGTTTGTGGGGTCATGTTTGGAGCATGTAAATAGTGACAAAGATTGTGTAGCTTATCATTATACGTATAATCAAAGCCTAAATTATCCCACATCCCAACATGCACATATGTTTTGTAGCCATGGAACAAATTAGGACACTTCTAAAAAATACATCTAAATCATGAGACAAGAAGAGTATTCTAGGATTTTGACACTCACCAGAGATGTGTTGGGGACATGGTAACAAAAAATACTCTCTTCTTCAGGGGATTAACTTTAGAAGCCACCCAGTCTGCCCAGGCACTCATGGCCAACTCCATGGCCCCCATCCCATCTAACTCTTCACAAACTCCGTTTTCTTCATTACTCCATCTGCCAAAGTTGTAGTTATGATTGAGAGAGCAATTAATGGTTTCCTACTTAACTCATTTCTCCTAAACTATAATCCAAATGCTACAATACTCACAGCAGCTTAACTGGGCCTTGTCTCCACCACAGGTATGAGTTGAAAACAAGTATATCAGCATGCTCCCACCGTGATGAATGCTTAAGCACTGAATCCGGACAGATAATCCGCTCATCCAATCTGTGATTTACTGGATCATCAGAATTGGATTCTACGAGGAGTGGTGCCCACAAAAATTCCACAGTGGCATCGTACTCCTGTTGATGAGTCAACAACAAAACAATGAAACATGAGGATTTTTGCATCTCCATCATGCATTGCCAATGTTCTATGAAGCACATGGTGGAAAAGAGCTTGGCCACATTTTCCCATGGTTATTTAAGGACATTCGTACAGCCTATATAATAAGCACTACAATTTACAAGACAGGGTTCTTGCTTACCTCTGCTCTAAAAATGGTAAGCTCAGCATTTGGGGTCATGGATCTCTTATCTGCTGGAATCACTGATTGTAACAAACACACCATCGATATCCATTGCCCTCGGTTTAACGAATCCCCTACAAACATTAGCCTCTTCCCTCTCATCTTCTCCCACATCTCACTAGCATTCCATCTATAGAATCATAACATCAAAATAAACACATAAATACCTTGACAAGCAACTCCAAAATATCCAAAATTGTATTCCATATTTTCATAGCATACGATAAAGATTTCATTTTTTCATCCATATCTATCTTGATCAGAAGTTCAAGACAAAGCATCCAAACACAGCCAACTAAATTCCCAAGAAAATTCAATGTTCACAGTTTTCCAGAAAAGTACCTCTTCAAATTGCAGTTATGAGGTTGCCATCTCCAGTACTGATACCGCAAATCAGACCGTCCATGCTTGTGACAAGCCAACTGGTCTGACATGTAAGGACAATGAGACTCATTGTACAGTGGATATGATGTATTATCAAACACCCATTTGCCTGAAAACACATCACAGCTCTCTGAACTTACTCTCCTCCGCCCCGATTTCACACTCGAGTTAACCCACTCGATTTTCCTACCACTGTACTTTCTGGTAGTGTTGCATTTACTGAATCTATCCAAAACCTCTAAAATCCAAAGAAATCAAACAAAAATAATAATTGAAACAATATTAGACCCGCAAAAGCAGAAGCTCTTGTAAGTTTTAACTTAAAAAAATACTCATACCTGAAGTTCTCCGTAATAGATTTGGCTTAATATAAACAATTGGAACTTCTTGGTCATGATGAACATGTTCTGCATCTTCATGGATTCGTTGAATACTACGTTCATTGTAGAGGATCGAAGACGCTATGAAAACAAGCAAAAGAAGAGCTAGCAAAGGAAAGTGGGTTTTCTTTCTGTTCCATCTCTGCATCATAATTAATGGATTGCCACTAGATTCGCCAGACTGAAAAAAATATTTTAACTGTTAAGCAAAGCCATACACGCAAACACAACACACTGAGTTCCGAACAGAGCAGTTCAGCCGTAATAATGCCGCTGATTTTCAACTGCGTGTAATTAGAAATAAGTATTTTTTTTTCAATAAAAATAAAAAAGAAAAAAGAAAATAAAGATCATCCTTAGCTGGAGGATTAGCAGTTTTGACCAATCAGATTTTCTGCAGATGAAATGTAGGAGGTTTAGGAGACCCCTGTCGGTCCTCCTGACTCCATCAATTATTATATAAAATTTATAAAATATTGAGGTTGTTATTTGATTCGATGATTAAGAAAACAATTTATGGAAAATAAATAAATAAAAATGCTTTATTGTTTTTGTATTTATATCACCTGAACCAAACAATTTGATGCTGTAGTTTAATTAAAGTACTTTTATGTAATCAACTCAAGTGGTCGTGATTGTGTTTCATATCTTATGGATTGACCTTTGACTCCCTTTGAGTTTGAATTGATGATGTGAGAATTTGATATAGATGTGAGAATTTTATTTTTTTAAAATTGAATAAAGAATTTATGATATTAAAAATTATTGAAAAAATAACTTTTATTTTTGAGTAATTTTTTAATATCATATCCTTCTTATTTAATAAGTTTGCAAAAAAGGACTATAGTTTTATGAGATGCAAGGAAGGCAAAGGTGTTATGATTTATGAAGTCTAATCATGGTTATCTTCAACATAAGAATTCCCAATTTGAAGAAGTAAATAATTAATAATAATATTGTTGTGGCGTTACTCCCACTTTTCAAATTTCAACTTTATTAGGAAGGAAGATGGAATGATTTATTACCATAAAAAAAAATTAATAGCAGTCTTAAATTCTTAATAATAAATGACATTCATATTTTTTTGTTTGATCTTCAATGTGATGAACATAACAACTGTTCCGTACCATTCTTGTTTGTGTGAATTTTCATATTAGGCATGATGTATAAGATCATCGTTTCTTTCCAATTTAAGCTAATTTTACTTGATAAAAAACGTCCTAGCCCTATGATTAGTAATTAATAAAATAAATGAATTTTAACTATATATATAATAATGTAAACTTTAATTTAAAAAAATTTTAGATTAAAAGAGGATTCTAATTTAATTTTACAATCTAGCTACAACGCAAAATTGAGATATAAAATATATGTGACCACCATATATATATAAGATCGATGTCAAGCTTCAATTCTATTCAATTTAATTTTCTTGAAAACCCTTATAACTTGTTAAGGGTGCATGAAATTTCTTACAAACTAAACCCTTCACAGGTTTAAATTTCAGTGAAATTGTTTTAAACTTGCCATTTTGTCAATGCTGAAAAATATAAGCATACAAGAGCTCATTCCATACATCAGGAATTCCAGGAAGACACCAATGTATGCAATCTGCATAGCTGCTAGGGTTTGAAATTTGTTCTTCTGTTAAAGGATCCCATTGCTTTCTGTATATTGATGGATGACCTTCTTTTCTGTACTCTGTAAGCTGTGTAATGTTGATCAATTTTACATTTAAGCCCCTAGTGTTCAGATCGGCAAGCACAGATTCAACAATGTGCATCATTTTTTTGTCTGTGGTATTTCCCCAATATCCTGGTTGCAAAATTTGGTCTGTTTCTCCGTAGCAGTTTCCATCTGTTGCTCCACCCCATTCTCCAGCCCTACGATAGTGCATTATTGTACACATTATTCGGGTTTTAACTTATAATCATTTTTCTCTCACTTTTTTTTTAATTTTTTAAATCAATGTATACCTTTCATGAATTGGTGACATACTAACAAAGAACAATTGGGTCTTGTTTCGGTTAATATGAACTTCCAACCATTGTGACCATGTTCTCAGTGCCATCTCATACGCTCGAGGCATCTCTACTTCTTTGTGAACACCATCTGGGCTTTCAAAAGATCCCCACCTGATCAAATTCCCATAAAAAGAATCATATTGTAATTCAATTAATCATATCTATATAGCAATATTAACACATCAAGAAAGCTAAAATGTTCTTACAGCACTTCCATTTCAGGTCTTTTCCACCAAAGGTAGGAGTTGAATACGAGAATGTCTGCATCAGTCCAGTATCTTGCATGCTTTTCAATTGCCTGAACTCTTACAATCCGATCTGGTAATCTGTGATGCACTGGATCATCAGAGTTTGATTCCACCAGCAATGGAGCCCAGTAGAATTCAATCGTAGCATTGTATTCCTTGAAATTCATTGAATCAACCATTAGATAGTTAATTAACGGTTGTGTGAAGAGCTACAAATAAACTGTTCAGAAGCACTTGGTAAGTGCTTCTGACTTGCCAACAGCGAAAATATGGCCCAAGTTTACAGCAGGTTATAAGGACAAGCAATCTTACGAGGAAAGAAATTTAACAATAGACTCACAATGGCCTTGAAGATGATCAATGAACCATTGTGCTTGTACTGCATGGTTTTAAGCTTGGGAGGAATTGTTGAATCGACAAGGCAGGTCATTGAAACCCATTGCCCTCTATTTAAAGAGTCTCCAACATACACAAGCCTCTTGTTTCTCAGCCTCTCCAGCAACGCTGCGGCATTGAACCTAGCTTATTAACATAAACAAATTCCCACAAAGCTCAAAAATACTGCCAAAACACAAACTTATTACTTCATCATTCACGTTATCATCTCATATAATATTCAAATGTATATATATAACTTTGTCAAGGAGAACGAGAAAGACCAGACCTGGGGAGGTCGCATTGGTGAGGTTGCCATCTCCAGAACCGGTAGTTCAAATCCTTCCTTCCGAATTTCCCACAGGCCAACTGATCCGACATGTACGTGCATTCTTTCTCTTTGTATAGAGGATACGATTTGTTATCAAACACCCACTTGCCCGAGAACAAATTGCACTGCCTGGATGACTCGTCGTCGAGGTGGTCGGAACTTTTACTTGTCATTCTATCTTCTGCGAGCTGTAGTACTCCACTGTTTTGTGTTAGATAAACGGCGGCAATGAATAGGACTGTAACAAGTAGGGCAACGAGGGAATGAAAACTGTTTTTGATTCCCCATGTTGCAGGAATTACTGCTTGCTGCTGTTTCTTGGCAGCCATTGATCAAATTACTTTCTGAAACTGCTTTCGCGTTGTGTTCTGTTGCGTTTTCTAGTTTTTGAAGTATCTATAGTGGTTGTTAGTTATCGTTTTCAGGAATTAGGAGTAGTGGAAGTATGCTCTGGGTAGTTTGCTGAAAGCAATAGACAAGACAAGACAGAAGACGCTTGCCGTTGGATATATGTGAACTGGTGACTGCTTTGTTTAATTTTTATATATTATCCACAGAAACTAATTTATATAAAAAAAGCTTACGTGCATTTGCATCAAAGATACCGACTTATCTTCAGAAAGATATATATATATATATATATATATATGGAGTAAAAAACTTAATTACTTCAATTATATATATCGTGTAAAGTTGGCAGCAAGAAACGCCCAATTAATAAGTATAATATTCTTCGAAAAAGCATTGTTGTTTGTTTTAAAAAATTGCAAAGATGAAAATGGTGATTACTTCATATAATATACATGTATACTTATACAAATAAGGTCGATCGTTGAGGCTAATTTGGCAACATGAGAAGCAAGCGAAACTCTGCAGCTGTGTTGGGTATGTAATATTTTTCAATGTATCGGTTGTGCCTGCAGATGGGGCTGTTATGGCCAAATATAATTAATATATGAAAATTAGGTTAGGGTTGGTTGATGTCTCCACATCCGAATACGTTGTCGTTAAGATACCTTCAGGCTTTCTCTGTGGCCACACTACTTATCCGGAATGTCAAAGATACTTTTCCATTAATGTCTAACAGGCTCCACCATGACCTTCGAAATTAATAATATCATAAGCCAGTGAACATATAATATATACCGTACGTACTAGTCACTATTGTCTACATGTTAAGTTTCCGATTTTTTTTATTAAAATTAAAATTTGTATTACAAATTTTATACAAGTTAAAACTAATCTTACATATATATATAAACCTTTTGCGTGCATACATAATCAGAAACCAAATTGGATTACAATGAAAATATGATGATGGTCTTCTAATAACCGACTAAATAATTGCCTCGGAATATCAAGTTTTTAACCTATTAATTATACATTTTATCATGTAAACATTTGTATCTATAATTATATTATAAATTAAATTTAACTTATTTATGACTGAATTATTGCAAAAAGAAATAGCAACATTAATTTACACAAATTAAAGTTGGATTATTAATCGCACTCATTATTCATATATTTTAAAAGCTCGCCTAATCGAGTATATATATTTAAAAATTATGTGGCCGCATTTACAACATTGAACTATATATATATATGAGGGTGCATGGTGTTACCAAATGTGATATTAAGAATGCATATTAATTCATTCATGTTGCCTAGCTGTCAGTAATATCATTAAATTGATTGACAGGAAAATATTAGGCATTATTTTTCAAGTGATTTATTCTCTCTGGTTTCTCTCTTTCTTGCAAAATAAAAAGAGTATGAGATTCATGTGGCCCCCTTAGTTAGCTAGCTAGCTAGCTAGCTACTTGTAAATAATGGTCCTAATTGAAAGCTATCCATATCACCAACTTGGACAGATGAATTAATCATGCATGTCTCTCTCTTTTCTTTTTATTGGTTCAGTAATATTCTTTCAGACAAACTTGAAGAATCAATCGATGTAATAATACTAACAAGTTGGATGAATGAATTATGAATTTGCCCATTAAAGGATGGACTCTGACCTCCTACCATAATTTTGTGTATGGTGCCTCTACATCAATTGTGATTCGTTGCCTATCTAATTAAGGAACCGATCAATTCCTATCCAGTGGGATATTCATCTTCCTTTTTCTCTTCTTTAGCCACGATCGATTTTATTAATGCTTCTTCTTCTTTTTTTTCCGATGGACTATCTTCTTTATCATACCCTACCGGACCTAGCCTACATATTTAATTCGATCTTATATCATTGTCTTCTAGACCGGTAGAACCCAATGGCTTATCTCATTGATTAAAATAATAAAAAAAATTATAATTATAATTAATTAATGTTATTTTATATACATTATTAATTATTAGGTGAGATCAATGCTATTATATCGTTATTATTATTTAATTATATTATATCATGTACAATAAATTTAAATACAGTCACTGAATTAGATTTGAGAGAAGTTTGAATTCTTCCAATATAATTTGTTTATTTCAATCAATTATTAAAAAAATAAATAAATTTACATATACATGACAGAATTATAATGGAAGGATACATTGTACTCAGATCCAATTTCTTTTTTCTTTTTAGTTTAAAATCATCATATATAAATACATTGCACATATATATACAACGTATGGTGTTATATAATTGAATGGTAGTATGATAACGTAATAAGATTAATTATGATTGATCTTTTTCATCATTCAACATTAATAAAGATATATGATATATTTTTCAATATTCAAAAAAAAATTTTGAGAACTACGAGGCCATAAAATTACAAAGCAAACTTTAGAAAAATGTCAACAAATAAAATCTTTATAATTGCTGAATATTTACGTATAATTAATTTGTAAGGGTACGTACGCAGTCAATATATATATATATATATATATATATATATATATATATATATATATATATATATATTCAAGAGGCTGATATTCGGATGAGGGTTGCTATCCTTCTTTAAATCCCTGTCTATAACAGTACCCAGATGCTGGGGCAAGCTGTCATTCACCCATTTGTATAAGTTAGAGCAATCTCCACTTAGTTTTTACGTTCTTCTTTCAATTTTTTTTAAAACCAAAATAATAAAAAAAAAATTTAAAAGCTTTATTTACGAATTAAATGATGTTCTGATCAGGCAAACTTCTGCTGTGTGGTTTATACTTTTATAGATTCAAGGCAAGTTGATACTGCACAGGCACTATTATTATTTCATCTGTAGATGATTCTAGAAATTAACAGATTCTGAAACAGCAATTAATATTGTGTGTCCAATGAGAAGAATAAGATAAAAAAAGAAGAAGAAATTGGAATGAAAAGAGGTAGCTAGCTAGAGCTTTCGTTAGTATATTTGATGTGGTCCGTTCTGTCTGCATGCACATAAAGGGTCAAGGTTAAATTAAACTAGGACTAGGAGAAAATAGAAATCCCGTTTTTTTATTTTAATTTTAATTATTAATTTACGTATATAACATGGAACCCATGCAGAAGTCCATTGACATTGAATGATATGATCGATAGCCCATGCACATTGGCTTTTGCTTCTCTCCTTTCATCTCAATCTTTTCGAACACAAACAAACAAACACAATCGGTTGTGGAATTAAACCTACTACTCCTATGCAATATTATGTAACATGCGAACAAAAATCATGTGGATTACAAGTATATATAAGCGTGACGGAGTGGGAGGCCCCGGCTGTGATTTTTTATAAAAAAAAAATGATAATTGTGTTGTTGCAAAATAGAACAGTAATCAATCAATTTTAATTATCAAGTTAAAATATGTATTGACCAAAAAATATTGAGAGAGGGTGGGATGATAGCGGTGGTAGAATTAATTCCAGAACCGTGTGGTCAGTTTAATGAATGAAAAGGTTTAATTAAAGCAAAGAAAAAGAAACAATCATATCATATCACATCACATCACATCATAAATAAGAAGCAACAGGCAGCATCAGCAAGAAGCGCGCAGATAGAAGAGAAGAAAAGGAAGGAGGAATGGGGTGGTGGGGGGATGGCGTGAACGCATTCAAAAGGAAGTAATATTACTACTACTACGACTAACCGGTGGTACTACAAAGCAGTTCTAGTAGACGGGATCATTAATTGAAAGCACCCACCCTCCCTCCCACTTGCCTTCCAACTTGCACACCGTCCTATTCTTCTTTCTCTATCTTCTGTCTCTCCCCTGCAACTTGCACTTCTTTTTTAACAACATATATGCTGAGAGAAAAGATAGAACAATTGCCCACTTGCACTTGCAGACTACTCTTTCCCATTTTTCTTTTTTCTTTTTTTTTTTTTTAAAATATTATTTAACAACAGCTAGCTACCTACCATACCCTAGTTGCCTTATCAAAGTCCAACCTGCTTACACTAACATCCACAAAAACACCCCCCCAATTAATTAATTTCTTTATTCATTCCTCTTAAACCCCCGCTTATTATTATTATTTTAATGCAGCATGCCCGGCCCCATGCTCTTCCAATTAATTCAGTACATTTCTAGACATAATTACATTGAATTTCGCTAAAATTACCAATCTATAAATATAATACAATATACTAAGATTAAAACTCTTCTTTTGATTTGTTCAACAATATAAATATGTGTGTATTGTCAAAGCCATCGCCAAGAGGGAAGCCAGAAACGCACGAGTGGAATAATGCTGCAACATAACTGAGAACTTTACCCATGTTTGTCTCCCCCACCCAACAAATATTTTTTCTTAACGTCGTGCGCCCCCATTTTCTTGATTAATTTACTGGTTGTATTAAACCCGGTTCGATTTAATGCTAAACAATCTTTATTAATCTAACCCTTAAACCTAGCTGTAATATTCCAATACATCTTCTCTTCTGTTCCTCTTTAACAATGTACAACCCTCTATGTGCATGGACCGACGATATTTTGTGGTCCTACTAACTCGGTGTTGTTCTTGGGGACAAGATTGAACTTTGATTTTGGTTGTTGAAAAACGTGACCGTTACGTAGCGAAGCTAACAGCCGCCTTAACTTCTGGACAAGCAAAGACGGCGCCGTTTCGCATGCAATACTCGCTTTATTTTTTAAAAATTAACACTCGATATCCGTTCGTCCAATTACAAGGCTTAATCTCTGTATCACCGTCCGATCATCTCCGTTAACCGCATCTGCTTCACTGTCACCCAAACAACTTGCATTTAATCTATTCCCATATTTATACTATTTAATGTAAAAATGTATTATTTAATTGCAGATCGTCGGCGGTAATGACGACAATGAGATAGTGGAAGTTCGAGAAATTAAAACTTTCCTTTTTTTACGGCAATGCTGTATGTCATTATTATTTATTAATTAATACGCGTATATATCACAGAAGATTAAAAAGAAAAAAAAAAACCGATGAAGGGGAAAAAAATGGTAGTAAATTACGGGAGATGAAGATGAAACGGCGGTGGCGGTTTTTTCATTTGGCAAACCTACATCGGATACTAACAAAAACGACGTCGTATTACCAAATACATGCTGTACTAGTAATGTCTATTCACTTAGGAAGATGACCTGTTGATGCTGTTCCGTCTGGCTAAATTCTCGGCGATCTGCGCCAGTGACTGGAGGTTGCAGCGGACGATGGTGTCCACGAAAACGCAGGTGTCCTCTTTTGTGTTTCCCGGCGGTACGTCGACGACGTAAGACTCCACGACAACAGTCCCGTTACCGGCGGGTGACGGATGGAGTGTTGTCACCGACTTGTAATTTGCAAGCCTGTGGTCACCGCCCACGACGCTGAAGCTAATAACGTGACGCTCGTCGTCTAAGATCTCGAGACGCTCGGTGCTGTTGGCTGCAGGGAGTCCGGAGATGACGTGTACCTCGCGCAAAGTTCCCACATCGCCGTCGCCGTTAATCACATGGCAGCTCTTGACAAAGTGCTTGTAAGCCTGGGGATTATCAAATCGGCGAACAACCGACCAAACTGTAGCCACCGGAGCTGCGATCTGTTGGACCACGGAGGAGCAGCACTGGTTGGGTCCCAGAGCGTGCGTGTGGAAGCGCGCGACGCTGTCGGGAACCGGGGTTGCGCAGCGCTTTTGGAACTCTTTCTGGCAAAGCAAGTTAGCAGCTGCGGTCATGTTGGTAGTTGCCGTTGTCGTGTTGTTGATTCTGTGGAGAAGAAGCGATGATTTCGGAGGATTTACAGGCATTTTAACAAGAGGTTTGTGTAGTCTTGGATCACTTCTCTCCGTATTTTTCTTCTATGAATATGTATAAATATGCGTGTTTATATATATAGGTATGTATACCTATATATATAATCTAGTTTGTTATTAAGAGAGGGAGAGAGAGAGAGAGAGAGAGAGAGAGAGTATGAGGTTGGGGTGTTAGTCACTTTCCAACTATCACAGAAGAATCCATGGGAGTTATCTAATGAATATATAGAGAGAGGAGAGAAGAGGAAGAAAAAGGAGGGAGGTGGGTGGGTTGGATTTTCTAAAGCAGAAAGAGAGAGTTTTATGAGAGTTCATGTGGGAGTATTAAAACAGGGCTTGTTGGTCTGTCTAAAATGACTGTTCTACCCCTACCTTTGAATCATTCATAAATTGTAATTTATCTTCTTAATTTGTTGATTTAATTATAAAATAGTGGATCTGGATCATATTCATAGGGTTGTAGGTTGAATTTGGGTTAATGTAGGCAGGACCAACGGTTGATTCAATTTGACAATGTTAAGTGTAAAATGAATATCAAACTCATTCAATTGTCATTATTAGCAAGTGGTCCAGTTTGACATTGATGCTATTTAAGTCTTTCAACCTTAATTACCTAGAATTTCAAAACCTAGTACACAATAATCAAATTGATTAGATCAATATTTGAAATAAAACCACACTAATTATTAGTTCACAATTCTACTAATACGCACACACACACACATATATATATATATATATTATTTTCATAAAAGTATATAAATATAAGAACATACAACACTATAATTTTTAAACATAGATTTGTGCAAAAATTATATATATAAAACACAACTCTTATAAAATAAAGCAGAAAGAAGAGGATAATGGCTACAACCATGTTTTAGGACAGAGCAAAGACAAGGGCGGTGCGGTTATTCTCTCGGTACAAAGCACAGGGACTTTAAAGTAATTTCGGGTAACAAATATGTTTACTAGAAAGAGGCAACTTGGTAAAATGCAAAGCAAATGGGTGGGGGGAAACTGCGGTCAAAAAGACTGGCGAGGGCAAGCAAAGCGTGGAAGCAGCAAATAGGCTATCAACTTGCTCTGCCGTCTGAGAGTTTCAAACCGAAGGATAAGATAAGCATTCAAACACTGACCCTGTTACAGACTGCATACTAAACCCACATTTATTTTGATTAAATTATTTAATCAACAAAAAAGAAAAAAAAAACAGTTCTTTTTTTTTTTCCTTTGAAAATTTTGATTTTTCTTATTTAAAATAGAAAACCATATAATATAAATAATCAATTAAGTAATTAATTGAAATTAAATTAAAAGCAACTTATATTCCCAAGAAAGAATGAAATTTCTTTATCAAATGGCTGCTTTAACGTGATTCTTTTCTCTTTTCTTCGTTCTGTTTTAAAACAAATTGGAGCCAAAACTTGGACTTCGTGATTTTGGCAGCTACTTGCTAGTTACTAGTAGTAAACAACTTCAACGTGGAGCGTACTGCACATGATTCTCGCGTACAATTTAGCTGGCACTAGCAATGGGACCCATTTAATATAGTTAATTAAGGTTTAATTTGTGATTGGATAATTCTGGGCCTTTTGATTATTCATTAAGCCATTAAAAGAATACTATCGTCATCCACCAGCTCTGCTAATTATACATGCACATCACCTTCCAAAGTTGCAACTGGCTTATATTTTTATTTCTCTTCCTATTTTTGTTTTTAATTGATATTTCGGACTTTATTAATTTAATTAATTAATTCATTTTGGTCTTCTAGATTGATTCTCCTATTCTCTAATTTAATATATATATATATAATATATATTGAAAAATAATCTTTAAATATCACCGGCTTTCCTTCAACTTGACATTTAATTTATAACAATAGCGGTTAATTATCTATTATCACAAAATTCAATGCTTTTTTTAATAATAAAGATTAATTAATATATATTAATACAAATTCAATCAATTTTTACTATATGAAATTAACAGTGAGCTAATTAAATTTTGTTGACATTTTATTTTTATTTTTATTTTTATTTGAAAATTTTAATGAAATTCTCGATCGAAGCTGATACTTTTATAGTTCATTATCGTAAAAGAGAAAAATCAAATGGGAAGTAGACAGTGAAGAAATCAAAATCTTTCTTCAATTTAAGTTTTTATATCAACAAATGCAAGCATAAAATGAATAGTTAATAAAACATAAATTTAGAAATAAATCATATAATAATGTTTAATATTCAACGGAATACGGAGCAAGCTTTATTCTTGCCAGCTTTAAAAGAGAAAAAAAATCTCAATTTTCAAAATCTAAAATCAAATACATTGAATGTAGCATCCAAATTCAATGGAATGTTCCATTCAAAATCCAAAAACAGAAGTAGTAAAACACATAAAATAATAACACAAAATTATGTATATGTGTGCATATATGGCTGTGAGCTGAATTCAATGCTTCTTCTTCTTCTTTTTTTTAATAAGATTTTGATTTTCTAAGTAAAATTAGTGTTACGTTACGTTAATTCTCTTTTGAATAAATTGTTTGTTGGATCAAGGAAAATTATAAATTAAAGAAATTAGAAATTAATGCCTTTGAATATTGTGATGAAAGAAAAGCATGTGAATGTGATGGAGTATATATTTGGGATGAATACCAACAACTTTGAATATTAAATTTAGTTTTATTTTATTTTTATTTTTATTTTAAATATTACATATTACATATTCTATGTACAAACTATTAATATTATATTAAATTTTATAGAGAGTCTTGATTAATTCATATATCACACTATTTAAATTTCTGTTGATGATTATATGACCAAATCAATGTACCCTCATGGGAAGAGGAAAGGACACTTCTCTCTATATTTCTAAATACAATTTAAGGGGGAAAAAAAAATCACAAGTGTTTAGTTCTAAAACATGTTATAAAATTAATGGGGTTAATTAAGAATAATATTTTTTTTCTTAAACAAATAAAATATTACATGAGTACGTAAAAGAAAGTGAGAGAAAAATACAGTTTGTATGCTTAATTTTATGTTAATGGGTTGCTTAAACAACACATATATCAACAAATTTAAATTCACGAATTTCTATCAAAATTTTGGTAAAAAATCAACTCTTAAATTTCGGTTATATATAAGCATGTTTAGATAATTATATATATATATATATTAATATGATAATATTCTAATGTGGTTATATTATTATTATGTATAATATATATTTTTATAGAAATAAAAAAAATTAAATTAAACATGTGTTAATTATATAATTTTATCTCATCAATACGTGTAAGAGTGTATATCCTTAATATTATGGATATATTTAATTAGTTATAAATACAAGCTATTTTTTCAAATTTTTAATTTTTGTGGGTGGACTTATTAATAAAATAATTTTATATATTTTATTGGAGGCTAAATTTTTTAGAATTTTAAGTAATAATTTTATAATATTTTTCTTAAAATATGTTATCTCTCTATTTAAATTTTTAAAAATTTTGAGTAGAAATTTTATCTTTTAATTTATAGATATAACTAATTGTTTTAAAATATGTTATCTTCCAATTTATATATATAAACATAACTAGTTTTTTATTTTAAGAATTTTCATTATCATGAAATTTTTTATAGATTTTTTTCTTTGGAAAGATATTTACAAGTCAACCTTGTTACTTGTTCTATATAATGGAATGTTATTATATACTTCAAAACCTAAAACAGAAAGGAAAAAATATTTCTCAAATATTTATTCAACTTTTATATTAAAAAATTTGCACCCTCAAATTGTGCATTAGAACTTGTTTTTATTTTATTTTATGTTCTCTTTAAATATTTATATAAAAAATTCAAATAAAATTATCATGAAAATTTAGGCGGTGTTTATTTTTTAGTTTAATATATGAATATGATTAAAATATAAATTTAATTAACTTGTTTGAATTTTTAAATATAAAATTGACGAATATATGAACATAATATTATTGACTAATGAAATATTTAATTTAAAATTGATATTTTGATCTAATATATAAATTTAAGATTATTAATGAATAAAATATTTAAATTTAAAATTAATATTTTAAATTTAATTACATTAAAATATTTTTAACAAATTTTAGGATATATGTTAAAAAATAAATAATGTTTAAATATTTAAATAAAATATTCAGATTCCAATAAAAAAACTCTTTGACTTTTTTTTTGAAATAAAATAAATATTTTATTGTTAGATTAGTAATAATTAATTTAATTATATAATGCTTATGAAAAATATGTAAGTGAAAATATTAATTTTTAAATATAAAATAAATAATTTAATATTTATATTAAAATGTTTAAGAAAATAAATGTATTATCGACGTATATATTTCAGTCACATGAAATGCAGACCCCGCAAATTTGGAGCAGACGTGAATTTTGTTTTGAAAAGAATCCCATCATTCGCATATAAAAATTTACAATTTAATCATTAAAAGTTTCATAATTTTCATCTTAAATAGAAAAGCGTACACGTGATTGACACATTGCATTCTATCATTCGCTAAGATAATAATAGCGCTGGTCTAAGTAAGTACACAGTATATTCTGTCCGTGATAGCAAAAATTACAGGATCAGGATTTCTGAAAATTCTCATAGAAGAATCGAGCAAATTATTCATTCTTTCTCGCTCTCTCTCCGCGTCCGTCATTGTTCGTAGGAAAAATTTCTTCTTGATCTCGGAGAGGGAGAGGGAGAAAGAGGAATTTCACGATGGATCAGATTATGAACAAAATAGGTTCTTATTGGTTGGGTAAGAAAGCCAGCAAGGAGTTCAATTCAGTCGGTGATGACATCAACGTACGCTCCGTTCTTATCTAAGAGTTTAATTCTTTCGTTATAATTTGCTTTCGGCTTTGATTTTTCATGTTGATCTGCTCATAAAGTTGCTTTCTTTATAATGAAATTGTGATTTTGGATTTAGGATGTTATGGAAATGATGATGGTTGATTGTGGGTATTAATTGATTTGTTTAATTAGTGAAATTTAATTAGAAATTTATTTTGATTTTGTGTTGGAAACGGTTTGTTAGATGAATTATGACTTTAAATGTCCCCATAAAAGCATGTATCAGTATGAAAGATTACACAATCTAACGACAATGTAATTTAGCTGATGGTTTTTTGTTTTGACTTCAACCCATCTGTGTATTTAGAATGTGACTCAGTTGCAGTTTGTCGTTCTGGAATCTGAAACTTAAGTTGATGTGTTATAAGAGTAAATTTATTTTGTAGATGAGCAGACAAGCACAAAAACAGACACAGATCATGCCAACACGCATACCTGAGCACTTCTATCTTGCTTTCCAAATTGAACTTAAGTTTATGAGTTATAAGTAGGTTGTGTTCTGTAATTTAGCCTAGATTAGTGCATTTTTTAGAAAATAGCTTACTTACCTCACATTTATGTCCACTTGTTTTAGTCTTATATTTTAGCTGTTGAAATTAGAACTTGTTGTTTGGAATGAAATCATAATATAAAGGGAAAGCCTTGACTAGAAGTGGTAGCTTGAAGTTGCAAAACTCCATCTTGTGAAATTTCAGGAATACATTTCTAAATCTTAGAAGAGACTGTATGATCTTATTTTTATGGTCTTTTTTCAACTTTTAGTAAAACATGCGTTCTTATTTTGGTTTCCAGGAAGCAGTCTAAACTGATACTACTTAATTTAAAGTTGTGACTACAATGTATCTCTGCACATGGCAGTTTGCGAATATTCTCTTTGGTGTTCAGTTGATGTTGCTTGAATACTTAACACATTTTTCCTACTGTTATTTTCTTGTCTATAATCAGTCAATTGGGAGCAGTATTGAAGGAGGCACCAAATGGTTGGTTAACAAAATCAAAGGTTAGCCCTAACTCTTACATCTAATGATTCTAGTGATTTTTTTTTGGCTGTTGCTATAAACATGAATTCCAGTGTATGAAGTGGCAAGTTGTGAAGGTATAAGAGAAGTTGTCACAGTTGTTGTGTTGTAGTGGGTGATATATTTTGTGCTATCAAATTGTACGCATGCTATTGAACGTCTTTTATGAATTAGATTCCATACTTGAGGAGGATTTAACTTCAATGGCTTCATTCTGGAAGCAGGTCTGGGATGATTTTTTCTGTTGTGTGACTTTAATTTGTTTGAATTTGGAAGATATCAGTTGCTCAAGTTACTAATAACCTATTGTTGTTTGAGTTTCTTGTGTGGGTATGTTATTTTGTATTACTGCCGATCTAAGTTCCTTGATTGCCACTCTCTCTTTGAAGCTGTTATTTTGATGGGGTCTATTAAATCTGTCATTCCTTGTTTAAAGTTTCTTGGAGAGTGACTTTTGTTCATTTTGTATAATTAAAAATTAATTCAATTAGTGCACTGTTGTTTATGCAGGCAAAATGCAGAAGCCACTACCAGATCTACTAAAGGAATATGATCTGCCAGTGGGAATCTTTCCTCGTGATGCCACCAATTACGAGTTCAACGAAGAGACCAGAAAACTAACTGTCTTTATTCCATCAATCTGTGAAGTGGGCTACAAGGACTCATCTGTTTTGCGTTTTTCTACTATTGTCACGGGCTATCTTGAGAAAGGAAAGTTTGTAGATATAGAGGGTCTTAAGACAAAGGTTATGATCTGGGTAAAAGTGACCACCATCACATCTGAAGGACCGAAGCTCCATTTCACAGTCGGGTTAAAGAAAACCAGAAGTAGGGAAGCTTATGAGGTACTCAGGGATGGAGTGAGTGTAGATAAGTTCTGAAATGGTTTGAATGTTTCTGAGGGAAGTACTGAATTGTCATGGGCTGTAACTCTCTTCGAACTTTATATAGTTCCTTGTGCTAGCCTCTGCCATTGATTACTGTAATATTGTTCCTTGTGCTAGCCTCTGATACTTACACAGAACGGTTGATCAATTTATAACGTTCTTCTGTGAAACGGTTGATAAGTTGCATGAAGTGAATCATATCTGTTGTGTATTTTTGCGGTTGTGGCTGTTATGTATCTGGGGTAGAACCTTGAGCATAGATTTTATAAACCAATTTAAGAGTTTGGGAAGCATCAGCAGAAGTAAATGTGGGCTTTCAAGAAGTGCATATAGGAGATTAAATACCCATCATTTACTGCTGAGTAATAGCGTTTCTGTTGTCTCTTGTTCTGTTGCAGTCAAAGACTACCCGTAGTCTTGTATTATTTGGGGTTACTCGTGAGGTTATGCTGACATTGGTTGTTTGTCTGACCCCCACAAAGCTAGATAAGCTATAGTTATGTCAGTTGGAAAGAGGAGCTTGTGGCACAGCTAAAACCGTCAAAAAAAAAAGTTACATGCACCAGCCGGGAATCGAACCCGGGTCTGTACCGTGGCAGGGTACTATTCTACCACTAGACCACTGGTGCTTCGTGATAGCACATAAGCGGTTGTTTTTTTAGATTTAAGTGTAGCTCAGAAATTATGGATTGAGCCCATCCCAAATCATGAAATGTGGGAGTGAAGTGTGAAGAATTAAATTACCCCTTTAACTCTTTGCTTTTTTATATTTATTTCCAGTATTCATTGCTTTACTAGTAAGTAGTAACAATAATCGACCTGAGCAAATAAATTTGGATAATTCACATAATCCAACTTTTTCGATGAGCTGAGAACAAGTTTAAACAGTGATCCCCAGGTTTTATTTTCATCAATGTAGCCATTCCATTCCATTCCAGAAATATTTCAACTAGAGATGATCAGCTAGCAGCTTGCTACAAGGTAGATTTCTCATCATTGAGTCGTTGAACGAAAGATTTCGATGCTTCATACGTAGACCAACAGATTGCTGCAGCTGGAGCATGGAACAGCATTCTAGGAATCCATCCTCTCATTAACCCACGATATCCATCCTTTCTCACAATTGTTTCAATTACATTTCCGATTGAACTGCTAGAAAATCTATCACATCCACATACTCCCTGCGTACATGCAATAATGAAGACACATTCAGGATGATCAGTCGCCGAAACATGGTAATATTCATTCGTGATTCCATTTGCGGAAACTTTATGGAATGATCAATTATGGGCTCGCAGCTCGCATAGGACAAACCAAGATCAGTTATGGCGTTGAATAGCTAAACCCAATTATACTATAATCAGCAGTAAAAACTTTTTGACTGTTAATTTCTTACCTGGCACTGCAGCTGTGTTTTGACAACATCGAGCGGTGTCGTCACGGCGGCAGCTATAGCGCCGGCAGCCGCACCAGCTGTGGCGTGAACTATCAACGTCTCATCATTCGCGCTCTCCGGGTCTACCTCCATCAACCCCCTCTTCGCAGCCTCATAAGTCGCGAAATGGACTGCCGTAAACGGTGCGTTCATGATCACTGTAGTTCTATACGACACGTAAAACGCGCCCATTCCTTCTTCCACCAACACCCTCTTCACACAGTCCGCAACTCCCTTGTACGGACTACTCTTCAGCTGCAGCCTCTGCTTCACCATATCCATCGGCGTAATCACCGCATCACTCACTACCGTCGCGCAAACGCCAGAAACAGCATGAGCTGCGGAGTTATTCGGGTCTCCACGCGAGAAGAACTCTTTACAGAGCTCGTAAATGGAGAAGTAGACAGCATGTGCCGGACCGGCGCCGAGTCCCATGGCTGCAATTCCACGGTAAAGACCCGCGGGACCTTCGACCTTTAGAATTGAGTTAAAGGCTTGACGGACGCCGACGGACTGAACCGGGAAAGACGCACCTAAGACCTGCATACGGGTCTTGAGAGTGTCAACTGGGAACATAGCCATGTGCTCGACAGACCCGGCGACGGACCCGGATATCATGAACTGCCAGAACTCCAAGCCATCGTGTGATGTTGCAGCCATTGTTGTTGAAGGGGTTACCGAAAAGTCGGTGGTGCGATAATTGGGAGAGGCGTCAGTCGCCATAGTGTTACGTTGGTGTGGTAATAGAGATTGGAGAGTTATTTGTAGTGGTAATTAGAGGAGAATTTGACAATGGAGATCGCTTTCGGATTGAATGGAGATGGGTTGTCGCCATGCAATGAATTATTTTTGGGCGATAGAGAATCGAGGGTGTGAAGATATGGCGAAGGCAGAGCGCTTTCATTGTTTTCCTATTTTTCTTTCTGTTTTTGAATGATCGAAGGAATCTGTTAAAAGATATACCACTGTACTTAAGAGGATCCTTGAATGACAAAAATATTTTAAAAATAGAAGATTTTTATAACAATATAAAAATTGAAAATTTTGGTTCAATTAATTCAGTTTCATATATGTTATTTGACTTTTAATTTCCATTTTCCAAATTATTTTTTTTGTTCCACTCGACTTTAATTTCAAACTGTGGCCACTCCTGTTTTTTTTATTATTATTATTGTAATTTACCTAGCAGTTGTTTGTATGCATTTTTAAAACCTATTTTTTTTTAACAATAAAAGAACAACCAATAATATATTTGTGAAGTTTATTTTTAAAAGCAACACATTATTCTTAAAATTATTAGTAAAAGACAGAAAATAATTTTTAAAATTTTTCAAATCATTTCAGAATATATGTTTTTAAGATAAATAATTACTTTTTTTTAGTAACTATTTTATTCAATTTAAAAAATAATACCAATTATGTTTTCAGCAATTTTCAGTTTTAAAACTATTTCCGGTTTGAAAAGGCAACCTTTTGCCATTACTATGAATTATATTTTATTTCTTAAAGCATTATTTTTAATCTGTCCATCTTGCTTTATGATTAATAATCTGCCCATGAATCAGTCCAACTTTGTTGGTAGATGCTGAGGAAACCGTGAGACCATAGAATATAATATTACTTTGAAACTTTTTTCAAAGTTATATTCTGTGCTTTGAATTGAAATCCAGGCAAAATACAGATAAATTCAAATCTCACACGCAACAAGAAGGATCAAGATTCAAAGATAACCCCCCAAAAAAAAGAAGAAAAGAGCAGTACATCATCAAGATTCATTCATACATATTTAATTAATTCTTCAATTTATTTTATTAATTAATTTTCTTACAAATTAATCCTTAATATATAACTCACAGATTATCTTGCTATTTTCAGCAAGTAAAAAAACCTGGTCATCAATGGCTTGAAAACACATGGTATAGAGGAGGGCGTGTGCTATCCACAAGCCTTTCAAATGAAGATGAAAGTTGCAAGAATAATATCCCACACAAAATTAATTAAGAAGAAAAATGATCACGATTATGTGGTTATAATAATATCAGAGGCGTCGCATGGTGTCCACAAGCCTGGAATGATCGTCAAAACAAAAGCACAAATAATAATTTGTCAGCAATCACTCGCACATCATCTTCATCAACTATATCTACATACATGCGACAACGTACAAGTCCAATTCAAGTTATGGAGATGAGTAGATTCCTTACGCAGCTGATTAAATTACCCCCATGTTGATAAGAAGCACGTAGGAATAATATGCTAATTCGGGATAAAAAGTTGGCTAGCTAGCTTTTCTTACGTGTATCATTCAGGATCAGAGGGAACCACAACTTTCTTTTTTTCACGAAGAAAATATCTTTCGTTGCATGTTATTTAACAGCGCAGCAAAACGTCAACGTCGTCGTCTCTCTTGGCTCATTTCTGAATGTTTGACAACCAGAAAAATGGAATTTACCAGTCACCATTGATGAGTAGACTAGCAGTGGAAGAAGAAACTATACAAGTAATTTGCAAACTTTATTTAATCAACTACCACTAATAATTAATAAGTTGATAATTAAGATAAACATTAATATTATCAATTACTTTTCAAGTGACAAGTTTTATATATGCTTCAAGACCCAAAAATAAATAAAATTTAACAATACATCAATCAAGTCTTGACGATTATATATAGAAGGGTTAATATATCAAAAATTTTATTTGATTTCATAATATAACCATTTGTATTGTCTAACACATTTAAAAAATACATATCTAATTAATGTAAATAGTTAACAATTGAAGTTGTAATATTACACATCCTTGCATTTAAATTTTTAAAAGTTTGATTTGAATTATAATGAATTTGGATTTGAACTCTACTAAATCGATTAGTTTGAACTAGTTAAATTAAATCGGTTGGTTCGAATTCATTCAAATTGAATATAATATTTTTGTTTGAAAATATACAATAAAGAAGAGAAATAATAATTTTGATAGAATTGAAACTTAAAGATAAAAAAAGATAAGGTAAATTTGTTTTATTAATTGAGGTTTTACTTTTTTATCAAACTCAGGTTCTCTTATTTTTTGAGACACCTAAGCTACTTAGGTGTAAAAAAAAAAATTAAATATATATATAGAGAGAGAAGCGGTGAAGCCATGCATATATATATGTGTGTGTGTGTGTGTGTGTGTGTTTTCATTTTGAAAACTCAAATTGAGGGAAAACATAGCAGAAGCAAATTAAGGTAAGGAAAGTAACGAAACAGAGAAGAAAAAAAAGGGAAAAACAAGAGAGAGGGAATGAGGAAAAAGGAAAAATTAGACAGAATCCCTTGCCGGAAAATATATTGAAAAGTTGAATTTATATTCATGAATTGTGAACAAGTATATTTATGAATTAAAATAGTTTTATTATTGTATTTGTGATACGTATAAGATTTTGGATTAATTTTAATGATAAACTATTGACTTATGTGTTTTAGGAAACAATGCAGTAATACGGACCTTAAAGAATCTCGAATTTTTTAAGGATTGAGTGATTAAGCTATGAGTGGATATATTTTTAAAATATTATGAATTTATATTATGTTTAAATAGTTAATATAGCACGATCGATCTCTTTATTAATGAATTATTGTGTTTTATATTACTTGGTATTTAATTTATGCGTGATGTCTAATAATTGTCTGAAAGTGAATGTTTTCTGTTTGAATATTATTTATGTTTTCTGTTTGAATATTATTTATGTTTATTTGAAGTACTTCACGTGTACCCATCCTCTAATATTATGTAGTAAGGTCCTTGAGACCCATAGAAATATATGTATATGAATGTGAGCTCTTCGAGCGATGATACGAGACCGCCGGGTTGAGCATGATTTTTCTTAGCTTGGGGGTTGGGATCCCGCTAAGCATGATATTCCTTGGGTATTAGTTGGGTGCTATATAATCTATTTATAATGTTATGCATTCTTAGTATAACAAGTGATGTTCAATTTATGTATGATTTTAGTAAGTCTTACAATGGTTGTACGAAAATGTATTTTCTTTAAAAATTATGTTCATTCACTGAGTTGCAAACTCATTCTTTTTCCTATTTTTTTCCATTTCTCCCTAGGTCACACAAGATTTCGTGTATGGTACAGTTTTGTAAATGAGGTTAAGACCACTCTATGCATGTTGTATGAAACATTTTGAATATGTTATGTATATATATGAATATGTATATATATGTGACAAAATATGGAATCTCAATGTATGTTAATGATAGAAGTTTGAAGCCATTTTTCTTGTCTATGAGTTTTTCTATATAATATTTATGAGAAATGATAAGTAGTATGTACATGTACTTAGCAGGATTTATCCTGAACTTATAAGAGGAGTCGGGGACAGATCCTATCAAATTTTTATATTTTTAAATAAAATTTTATTTTGATCTAAATAAATTTAAACTTGTTAATTTAAACTCAAATTCATTAGGATGAAAACTATCAAAATTTAAATGTTAAATAGTTTTAAAGGTATTTATTAAAATACATATAAGTATTGGTATTAACTTAAACCTTTTTGACATAGAGCCTTTTTCTCTTATTTACTAATCTAAAAACTTATAAGATATATCTCAAATTAATATACAATAATTTTTTTAAAATATCCTTAAAATATTGGTATTTTTCTATTGTTATTCAAATTTATAATGGTTTGGGAGTTTTGTATCACCCAAATTAAGTTAAGGAAAAAAAATAATTTGTTCGTTGTTTAATTTTTCTCTTTTTTACTCGTTTAAATACTATAAGATATATTTTAAATTAATTTATATTATATTTTCTTCTTTTTAAAGAAGTTCTTAAAAATACTAATCCCTTTTTGTTATTATTTGAATTTGCCATGTTTTGGAACTCCCATATAATCCAAACTACATTGATTTATCATAATTTAATTTATATGATTTAATAGAAAAGTTTTTAATATCTTAATAAAAAATGATATTAAATAAAAAGTAATATTACTCCTCTCAAAGCATACCTCAATCTATTATCTCAAATAATATTTAATGGTGCAATATTACGACACGGATGATGGCATGATATGGTAAATTGCATGTTAATTAGACGATGGTATCATAAATTTCAATCTTATGAAATGGTTTCACGAAGTATTACATGAATCAAGTGAAGTTTGATGCTCTGAATTTGGATTAGAAAAATGGCACGAGTCTATAATTGACAACTCAAAATTTTGTGGTCAGAAAGTTCGAAACTCTTTATTACGAAACCACGAGTTTTCCCCGGAAATTTCCAGCTCATTATCACTACAGACAAAAATGTTGGCCTGTCAACATCAGAACTTGACAAATGTATCCCACTCGCCTAAACCTGCAGTGCTTGACACGAATGGAGGAAAATCGGGTACTTTCCCACAGTCTCTCGTAAAACCGCGAGTATTCGTATTTTTAGAATCGAGAGAGTGAGGAATTTGTAAAGAAAGATAATCTTTTAGAAACTCCAAGGACACGTAGTGTGAACAGACAACCTTTTGTAAGATTCCACAATCCTTTTGGATAAACGAGCACGAGGTCGCCACACGCGTGCACATGTGGTTGAATCTTCACCTTACACGTGGATTTAATCCAACGGCCTAAAATCGAGCCCTTCCACTCTGGAACTCTCTTCACTCTCGTATAAATTTAGTCTCTCCGCTTCTTCTTAGCAACCATATTTATGCAGTCTCTCTACGTATTCTTAGCAATCATTCTTCAATCTCTATTCCTATAATTTCTTATCTTCTTAAGCTTCCACTAAGTCTCCATAATGTTTTTGAAACCCGTTTCCGCTTCTTCTCTCGCAACCAAGCAAGGGGAAAGTCTTATAACTAGCTTAACATCTCCACCGTCATCTTCCTCCAAGCCGATGAAATCCTACAACAATAACTCAACTTTGTCTTTCTCGCCAAGGATGAAGAATTTGAAGGTCTCTGCATCCGTAGATACAAACGACATGCCGCTTACAGGCGTAGTGTTTCAGCCATTTGAGGAAGTTAAGAAAGAAGTTCTTGATGTTCCTGTTTCTCCTCAGCTTTCACTTGCTCGTCAGAAGTATGCAGACGATTGTGAGGCTGCAATCAACGAGCAGATCAAGTGAGTTTCACTGCAAATTCTCTGTGTAATTATTTGTTTCTGTTATGTGTTTGTGTTGTTTAATTACTTGTGTTTTCTGGGTTTGGGTTTTTGTAGTGTGGAATACAATGTTTCGTACGTGTACCACGCCATGTATGCATATTTCGACCGGGACAATATTGCTCTCAGGGGCCTTGCCAAGTAATTTTATACAAAACCCTTGTGTTTTACCTTATTTTAATTCTATTTTAATTGCATAAAGTGATGAATAATTGTTGTTGGAATAGATTTTTCAAGGAGTCGAGTGAAGAAGAAAGAGAACATGCTGAAAAGCTGATGGAATATCAGGTTTTTTCTTAAGTTTCTATGTTCATCTCTTGACAGTCCATGTCAAAAATGTATAATATTGTCTTAAATTGGAACATCTAATTCTTCTGCCTTCGATGTTCAAATCAGAATTTGCGTGGAGGGAGAGTTAAATTACACTCCATCATGTTGCCCCCTTCGGAGTTTGAACATGCAGAAAAAGGAGACGCATTATACGGTAAGCTTCTTTTTCATGCATTTTTCGGGGCTAAAATAAGATGATCTGCTGCCTGCTTATGCAGTCAATTATATTTTAGTAACCGTTGTGATTGGTTGCAAAAATGTCTATTCTGTTACCATATCAAGTCACTCTGAACTTGTTTGGTTTGTTGATTCAGCTATGGAATTAGCATTGTCCCTGGAGAAGTTAACAAATGAGAAGCTTCTAAACTTGCACAGTGTAAGACACCTTGACCCTCTAAATGTTCATTAACTGTGCCTTTAGGCTTATCCTTCTCATGATTTATACTCTGTTCTTGATGAATAATAGGTGGCAGACAGAAACAACGATCCCCAAATGGCAGATTTTATAGAGAGCGAATTTTTGGCTGAGCAGGTAAGCTTTGATATCAAATTTTTATTTCTGTTCTGATATCATGATATGGGTTTCATGCTTAAGGAACTATTAGAGTTGCTTAACGTTTCCAAAGGAACACACGGTTTAGAACCATTTAAGGATATGTTTTATATGTTGTCTCCTATTATTGTATTATTCTAAGATATTTAGTACTAATTACATGTATTAAAGCAGAAGAAAGTCAACGATTAAACAATTAAACAAAATTACAGCTTCTAATAGAAAACATTTTCTTCATCATCTGAAAGACGCTTGTCAGAATGAGCGTGACTGACTTATATTCTTTTGTAGGTTGAAGCCATAAACAAGATAGCAAAGTATGTTGCTCAACTGAGGATGGTTGGAAAAGGCCACGGTATAAATCAAAATTCATGGCTGACTTGTACCATATTCATCAGCTTGAATTTCTCTTTAATACAATCCTGTGGCAAATGAATCTAGCTAATTCTGCTAGTCTTACTAGTATTTCCTTTATACACGTTTTTGGGCTCTAAAATTTGTTGTTTTGGGAATTTTGCAGGAGTATGGCACTTCGATCAAAGGCTCCTCCACGAGGGTGATGCTGCGTGATGAGGGATCATAGTTTGTGGTTTTCGACTACCTTTAGCTGCTGAATTTCTGGTGTATTTCTACTGTAGGAGGTTGAATATGTTAGAGAAAATAAACTGAAATAGTACTAAGTTCTGCAAAGTCAATACTTGATAGCCGCCTTGCGTTATCAAATCAGAGCAATTGCTAGTCAAATTTTTGAATAGTAATTTTATGGAGATTGTGCTTATCCAGTGATAGGCGGTGGAGACATGTAATAGTTCAAGCACAGCACCATTTTCGTCATCTGATTGTATAAATAGTTAAGTTCTTCAATAAAGTTTTCTCTTCCATTTTTCTAAAAAAGAATTCTACTCGAGAATACCGAGTTTCTTGGAAGCATATCCGATAAAATGTGCTCACAAACGACCCTGAAGTTTGTTGGAGCAATGAGATTATAAAGCAAATTATAGTCTTTACTTAGCTGCTCATATTTACACGACAGTTGGACCACTAGAGTTTTTGCATTTGCCATTTTCCTTCCCACGACAGGGAAATTGCAACTCAAATCAAAGCTAGAAGAGAAACTGGTAGTGCCGTTTCATCAAGTTTATCTTAAGCCTTCCACCACAGAAAGGAAATCAAAGGGATCATCTAAAACCAATGTTTTAGAAAAAAATGACATGATTCAAGTTGGCCTAAAGCAAAATCTCCAGTAGGAAGCCCTTTTTTTCATGCTGGTGTTACGAGAATTCTGAGTACAAGATGAAGAATGAACCATCGCCCACATCACTTGTATGTCTTCATATTCTTGGCAAGATTCCAGGTCCTTGTAAAGGCTCAGAAGCACATCCCTTTTTCCTGCCATTGTTACCATAACACAAAATTCAGTTGAAAGTTAAATCTTTAAATGCATTCACTAGTGGTTTCGGTTTTACCTTTGTTCTTCTTTCTGAATCCTGAGTTGATCTTCAGAAATATACACTTTGTTGATAAAAGAAATGATTGCTTGCAACATAGCCAGCCTCTCCATTTTCCCATCTTCACTATCATAAAGCTTCTGCCCCTAGTCTCTTCTTTACCTCCATTTTATATGTCCATTTTTGCTTGTGTCCTAACTTTCACCCTTCAATAATAAAATAATGCTTGAAAGCAAAACAACAAATTGCATCCGACCTAGCACAAACCAACAGTTATGAAGACAGGGGAGCCTTTATTTTGAGGCAATGACACATCTGTCCTCCCAAAACCAATCAAATTGATCCATAGATCAAAACCCACAAGGGTTTACATGTCATTTCTGAAATGATGGAGACACTCAAAATCAAAAAACCCATTAAAATGACAGACCAAAAACAGCAACAGTAATAAATTGAGAGGACTTGATGGTAGAGAAGGAAGTGCCAATTGAGAAGAAATGGACACTGGGTAGGAAGAAATCATTTTGGACTTAGCATTTCTCACTTTCCCTCTCAGAAAAGATTCTCAATTCTATTATATTTACAGAAAGTAGTAATGGGTCCCCTGGTCAAACGGTTGGTTGGTTTTTCTTGCAGACTTTCCCAGTAATGGATTTTTTAGAGTTAAATTAAGTATTCGCTAAGAGCGTGCTTATTTTCATTGGATTCTTCTGATGTCGCTTTCCATTCTTTGCTTAATCTACTACAGGGTACATGTAAAACGCGTTTGCTATTGAACCATTTCTGGTAGCTTCGTGTCCTTCTGCCTTTACTTGATTTCTTCTACCAACTTTAGTTATTTTCTATCCAAATTCTGTTCTTTCGTGTGTAGTTTGTATTATAAATAGGTCAGGTACAGTGCGTTTTATTGGAAGTTTACTGGTTAGAGCTATACATTAGGTGGAGAAGATAAGGCTTGATTTTATACCAGCAATTAATTGGCAAATCTCATTGGGAAAAATTTCATCTACCGTTGCTTATAGAGAACATATAATCTAAGTAATGACTAGACTAATTAATTAGTTCCTCGAGCTATTTTAGCAAAGCTCTGGGCCATATTTATCAATTGACGCTATTATATTTTGCACGTTAATTTATACTTTTCTACCAAAAAGATATAGATGTCAATTGAAGCACAAGTTTTCTTTGATAAATTTAGACTTTAGTTTTACAACGACGCAAAACTTCAAACGTGAATTAAAATTCTAAATAAAATTCTACCACAAAACTCCAAATGATGAAAGTCTAAAACTATTGACACAAAACTTTAAGGCAAAACTTTGAAACTGCCATAAACAAGGAAGTCCTAGAAGTATATTAGTGAATTACCCAAATAGAAATAGCACTGATCCATTCAAAAAGTTGTCCAAAACATACCTGAGAAGAAAAACTAAACCTATCACAAATCATGCATGCAGAACCATCTTATCTCTAGATTGTAATTTGCGCAACCCACATTCGTATCAAATTAAAATTGAAAGACTTTCCAGAAATCAAAATCAACCAGCCACACACAGAACACAATTATTGCTGAAAGTGATTTAAGAGCAGATACAAGTACTCAAATGAAAGATTAAGTGGTTGAAAAATATTATCCACCAACATAAACTAAAATCAAAAGACAACAGGTTCAAAATTGTGCTGATAAATAAAAGTAAAAGATTCATTTTTGCATCAGTCCTACTTCAGCTCAAAAGAGTACCAATCAGCACTCAATCAAATAGAAAAATCTAAAGCAGCATTATCCAGACTCATTCATTATAAAGACTTAAGCAGCAGCTTGGGCAGCTTGCCTCTTCCTAGCCTCCTCAATGATGGACAACTTAATACCCTTGCCCTTAGGAAGTGATACCCATGGTTTTGAACCCTTTCCAATGGTGAACACATTGCCGAGACGAGTTGCAAACTCATGACCAAGGGCATCTTGAATGTGAATAGTTTCAAAGCTTCCCTTATGCTTTTCCCTGTTCTTGATGATTCCAACACGGCCTCTGTTCCTACCTCCAGTAACCATGACAACATTACCAACATCAAACTTGATAAAGTCGGTGATCTTGTTGCTCTCCAGGTCAAGTTTAACGGTATCATTAGCCTTGATGAGGGGGTCAGGGTAGCGGATAGTACGCCCATCATAAGTGTTGATGTATGGGATGCCTTTCTGGCCAAACTGTACAGATCTAACTTTGCAGAGCTTGAACTGCATTACAAAGAACTCACATAATTTAATAGGACTCGATAAGTTAACATGTGATATGCAAATATCCAGAATTTGCAGATGAACATATCTACAAGAGAATTGGTGAAACCAACTATATGCATGGGATATTGTAATTTGTTAATCAGAACTTAATTGCAAAAACAATCCATAATGAACTTAATTGATAATAAGTAGATGTGGTAAGCCTCTACCTTTGCCTCCTCATCTCTGATGGAGTGGAGACGGAATCGACCCTTGGTGTCGTAAAGGAGTCGGAAGTTCTCGTTTGTCTTGGGAATTGACACAACATCTGTGAACAAATAGAGAGCCAAAAAGATAAAAAAAGGTAACTACCTGGTACCTCAACCCAATCATCCAATCAAAACAAGGCTATACAGAAATGTGTAAATATACTACTAATATCAGCTTGTGTAAATAGTTCTAAGATCAAGGTTACAGAATATCCCTTTAAACTAAATAAAATTCATCAATACAGTTAACAGTATGAAGATAAAAGCGTACATACCCATGAAACCAGCAGGGTAGGTCTTATCCGTCCTAACCTTCGCATCAACAAGAACATGTCGCTGCATAAGAATAGCAATAACTTCACGGTATGTGAGAGCATATTTTAGCCTGTTTCGCAGTATAAGGATCAATGGCAAGCATTCCCTGGACTTATGGGGTCCAGATGATGGCTTGGGTGCCTGCAGAGCAAACAATTAGGAAGGGTCAACAACTGTAGGCCATGGCTAGCTAAAAATATTGAAGAAGACAATAGTATAAAGCTTTAAAACATACAAATGCACCGCCAAGTTTGTCAAGCATCCAGTGCTTGGGGGCATTGAGCCTCTTCATGTGTTTCTTCAATCCTCTAGCCTGTAATGCACAAAATATATCAAGTTTAAGTGACAGTAATATTGTAAGTACCAAGAACCTATTAAATGGTTATTGCATAAATAATACCAGAACTAGCAGTTGCATAAATAATACCAGCACTAGCAGTTGCATAAATAATAAGAAGAAAACTAGTAGTAACATTAACAATAACAACAGAAATCAGAACTTATAATGACAAAACAGATACAGAAGGCATACACCCGATGAAAATAAATCGTGCACTGTAAAGAGAGAGGACAAATTCAGCAGACAGATTTGCACCCAAAAAAAAATCCAGTAAAACTAATAAAAACCCCGCATATAACTTGGGGAAATTACTACTTCCTATTCCCAGATGCAGAGTTAACATATAAATACCAAAGATCCCACTTCTTAATTATAAGAGTGAATAAAAACAAATATCATTCCTTCCAAACAAACAGATTGCAACGTGAACACTAACCAAACACCAAAAAACCACATTTTACCTAGCTTTCTTATAGAGATAAACCAAACAAGCACTCCAAGACCAATTAACTAGCAAGCTAAACACCTTTAGTTCTTGTTTCAAACCACATAGTTTCAAGGACTCCACAGATATTCCGGCTTCATAATCACATCAACATATCATTCAGAAAACCCCAACCATACAAAAATGTGAAAGCAATTTCATGGCGTAATTAAACTCAAATCTAAACACAAACGCATAAATCAGTTCATTGAAAATATTCGAGTCAAATCGAGAATGCGTAAAGGTGGATCCGATATAAGAGAAAGCGAACGGAAGACTAACCATTTTTGCGAGTTGAAGCTGAGACTCGCCGCTGCGGCTGTTGTTTTCCTCTGGCTCTGCTTGAAGCGTGAGAATATTACTAAACCCTAACTTTCTGTATTTATAACAACGGAGGGTACTTTAGGTTTTTTAATTGCTTTTTAAACATGAAATCGGGTAGGGTTCTTACATGGGCTTAGCCGGGTAGACATTTGCAAACTGTTACATTGGCCCAACATGGTTTCGTTACTCGGTTCAATTTTTGTTGTGCGTTACTATACACCTTATTAAATTCAAGGAAGCCCGATCTATTTTTGGTCTAGAATTGGCAGAAGCAAAGTTTGGTAAACATCATCCGACCCCTCGTTGTTTATCTTAATATCAATGAATTTCAAAATGTTTTCAAAATATTCAATCCGTTTTCTACCTCACATTTTCGTTACTATTTATTAAGGATAACATCAATTTAAACCGTTCTCTAAATTTTCCCTTTTTATTATGATGGGATATTTATTTTCTAATTTCATGATGATATCAGTTCCTAATCAAGTAAGGTACTAATAGGATTAATAATTTATCTTCAATTTAGTTAAGATTAATAATTTTCGACTTGTAAGACTCTTCAAATGATAAAAAAAACTTTTAAATCTCACTTTTAATTGAAAAGGTAGTATCTGAGATGAACATAAACTATAAGAGTTTAGCAATAATGGTTACAAAAATAAAATATTAAATATTAATAAAAATAAAATAAAATTATGTTAGAAGGTTAGTGTTTCTTAATTCTCAAATTAAGTTTTAAACTCACTGCAAGCCCAAACTTTGAAAATGTTCATTCATACAAAATCCATAATTTGTGCTTAAAGCAGAGTGCAAGGAAGGCTACAATGAATGTCACTATGCATTTCTACAACTCTTCAGCGGAAAGTTACAAATTACAATCCCAGATAATTCCTCAAGTACGAGGTAATGCTTGTTACCTTTCAGCAACAAAAGAATCAAGTACAAAGCATCAACTTTGAAACAATACAGATGATTACCCAAAAAGAAATAAATAAATAAAGAACAAATAAAAACGCAGAACAAATTAAAAATACATCAAAAACAGGGTCTTCAAACTAAAAGAAGAATCCTGATAAACAGCCACACTAAATTGGCTACAAAAATCAGTCCTTTTCCCTGCAGCTTTCCTATTCATGGACGATAGAATGAATTAGAATGGTGGCCTCATCAGTTGTTGGAGCCTCATCTGTTCACATACAGAAACACAAGATCATTAACTCATCAAATTCTGCAGAATAATAACAAAAGAAGAGAAGCTAAATTGGTACATACCTCGAAGAGATGTGGGCAAATGAGAAACAATGTTGTCAATTATTCCTCCTCCTCCTTGTGTTTTCACCTCTTCATTTTCTTCAACTATATTTTCTTCAACTTTCTGTATACTGTTTGCTTCTTCTTCAGCTTCATCACTTCGGTGAAAGAAATTGGATATGGCATTTTTTATGAGCCCTCCACCGCTAACACCCACTTCTTCCTCTGATACAGAGCCTTCTTCATTTCCAGTTCTTTTTCCCCCACTACTGCTTTCAAAGACTTCAGTTTTCTTCTGATTAGCATCTCCTGCTTTGGGAGAGACTAAGCTATGAATGATATGATCTAAAAGCCCGCCTCGTTTTTCTTCAGCTTCTGCTTCTCTTTGCTTGTTATCATTTTCCTCGATTTTCCTCTTTTTATTTGCTCCTTCTCCGGCGACCAAGTTACAAATCAAATGGTTCAAGAACCCATTTGGCTTCTCTTCTCCTTTACCGGGAGCTTCATCTTCTTCTTTTGAACTGAGATTTACCGGATGCTGCAATAAGCTTTCGGCTTCAGGCACAATATCTTCCATCTTTTTCTGTAGTAATTTCTATTTTGAATAAACAAATCGTCCCTTCACTTATTTATGCTGTACACATAGGAGCCAAAGGTGACAAACGTCTCCGCAAAAGAGATTGTTTAATAGGAAGCCATGTTTTTGTTACACGTATTTCGTAGAAGTTGTCTGCTTCAAGCTCAATCTGCTAACCACCAGGAGGGCACGCGTCACTCTTATGGCCGATCCGGCAGTGTGTTATGATCTCAATACAAAGTCGGTGGAAACGCTCTCGGGTATTCGATCCTGTTTGTTTTATTTCTTTTTCCCGAAGTTGCTGAGTAAGATCAACGAAAAAGAGAATCCCCAGATTTAGGAAATAAGAGAATATGTTTTACATAACTATAATAATATTAATGAAAAATAAAATCACTTTTTTTTTTGCTGATGCACATTGTCTCTTTTCCATCCTCTTGGACAGAAGTACAATTTGAACTACTAGTGGATCTGCTCTCAGTTGCAAACTTGACAGAATTACAGGAAGCTTAAACCGCTCCAATTCGGTAGAAGCTGTTTGTCTTTCATAAATAGAATGATTGGCCATCTTCGCGAAAGTTGATGTGAAGCAAGCCAGCATTTTAGACTGTGGCGACGAGGAATTACCAGTCAGGCCTTACAAAACTATCATAGGAATAGTGACTATCTATATTCGTTTTTTCTCTCCTGCTGCAAAACCTTCAGCCTCTCCTTTCTTTGGGCTCGCCTTACTGCAAGATCAGCGGCGACTTTCTGCATTATAACATCGAAACCAGGAATTGAATCCACCAGCTTATCGTAGACTAGGCCATTAAGGGTGATCAAAGCGTGGAACTTAAGCTGCAAACACAGGAAAGGAAGAAAGTTATACGCTGCACATGCATCAATCCAGCTCGTAATTACAATCACCTGAGGCCATCTACTGTGTAGTCCTAAGAGTTTTAGAAATTAATGTGCAGATATTGCACACCAATCATCTATCATAAAATCTTTCTAAAAACTTGCCTTTTTTTTTTTTCCTCCCTTTCCCCTATTTTTCAGCTACAATTTCTAGTACATAGATCTTCATGCACAAAAGCAAACAAAAGGAAAAGACCCCAACAAAGTGGCATTGGTCACATGTTTGTTTCATCTAACATGAGAAAATGACCAATTTGCACTTTTTCAAGATTTTATTTCATGGTAACTGAAACTAAAAATAACACCAAGCTCGACAGCACAAAAGCTTAAAACAAAACTGGAAGAAGCAAAACTATACCAAAGAATCGTCATTCCAATCCTGGAGATAAGGAGGGCGAGTTGTGAAGGATCCTAGTGGCTCACGATACCACTCTCCATCATATGTTATCTGATCCATAGCTTGCTCAACACTTAGAACCTCCCATGGTCTTAACCCAGGTATAATTTTTGACAATTGCAATCTGTGTCATACAAGCAACCCAGATATCTTTATATTAACATTTTCAGATGAACAAGTCGTTCCCGAGTGTGAGAAAATTGAGAGGCATCAATATCGCAATGTTCTTCACAAATAAGAGGAATTATCATCAACTCACATGAAAAACGGTACCAAAAAGTAGAGTTCACAATACCTGAGATCTTTCGGAATAAACTTGTTTGGCATGTGGTCAGCTTCCAAAATTGTTGTTAGCTCGGAGCCACTAGCCCAAAGAAATAGAGCATGACTTGGAATTCTGACCCCAGGCCAAACACCACCATTAGCTTTCAGCACTGCCAAATCACGTCTCCTGCTTTCTACAGCTTCTTGTTGGAGCTTCTTATAGGTTTTCTTTTCGCGCCCCTTAAGAGGAACCCAAGGAGCCATACCTTTTTGAAGTTTGTGAAGGAAAGCTGTTGCTGCAGCACCAAGCCTAACTGAAAACACCCAGCAAAGTACAAGAATCAACAAAAAAGAAACAGAAATTTTCATATCAAACGAACTACGAAAAAGATGGACAAGGAAAGAACAAGGGGGACTTGATTATGACATTTGCATGCGCATCATAAAAGGCACAACTATTTATTAACAAAATAGAAATCTGCATGTGTTTAAGAATGTCTTTGAGGTAGAAAAGAAAAAGAAACAATGGTAACTAGAATAACTTTTAGAATCTATCTGCTCTCATTTTGAATGACCAAGAGAACTAATTACAATGTTATGCATCTTCTCTTGAATGGCGTATTTCCAACCTTCAAAATCACTCTAAACATGGTGTGCTTGACATTATTGAAGGAATAATTCATATTTCCTAATATTCTACGAGGTTGGAATTACATAAGTAAATTCATTGGAATAAGAATTCTTCCAAGATGGACACCACGTAAAGGCAAATTTTCATCAATCATTATGTTAGCTGACCATAAACAAATATTATATGTAGGGAACTCATTGCTAAAGTTAGAAAATCATGTCTAAAATGCACTCTCACAGAGCTACTTTTACAGCTTACAATATACAAATGAACAAAGATAAGAAGAAGATCCAACAAACCTTCCCAAGTAGCAATCGCCTTTTCCATGCCATAAACCATGTGAATTGGTGCCCATTCATCCATGTCCTCACCCCATATGAAAGTATCCTTATCAATAATCCCAGCACCCCAAGCTGTTTTAAGCGTTATCAGCTCCAATGGCCCTCGGGTACGACCCAACCGATCCTTATAATACCAACCACCACTCCTCATTATAACTATACAGACCAAATAACAGCATTACCAATAAAACTCACAGCAAAAACAATAGAATTATATCATTGTATATCATACCCAACTACAAACTTTGTTTCGTTATTGGATTGACAACTAGAATAGTAACAAACTTTCATATAAAACATCCACTTAATGCATTACTAGATAAGTCTGCAGACTGCAATCAGCATTATAAGCAAAGTTTCTTACAATCATAGTATCGCTTCTCAAGCCGTTTATATCCAATAGCCTGAGCAACATCAATTGGGCGGCCCGGCGGGTACGGCCTTTGTCTGAAACCCCAAAGTCCGAACAGAAACTGCTTCATGAAATCCCAGAACTTATCATCACTCTCTTCTTTCGTCTTTATCGCCTTCCTGGGCATCGGCCTGCCATCCAATCCGATCACGTGCGGCAGAGCTCGCCACAGCTTCTTGTCCTCCGGTCTGTACGGCGTATCATTCTTTTTCAGCTCTACTTCATTCAAATGGTCAGTTATCTCCTCTGCTCGCGCCAGGAACTGGACCACCGGGCTCGCCTGGAACGCTTTCCACCATTCTTCATTTTTTTTTACTTCTTCCTCAGTTGGGTTCTCTTTCTTTTCAAAAAATGGGTCTTCGTTCAGGATTTTTTCAACTTCTGGCGCGTGGCGATAATCGGGCAGGTTTTCACATTCCCAGAAGTACTGTTCCAGCATTTGCTTGTAATATCCAGGTTTCTCCGCCTCCTGCTCCTGCCCCTGTTCCTTTTCCTCCTTTTTGGGTTTTCCTGTAGAGAGAGTGGATGAAATTGAAGCAAAATTTGCAGAGCTTGGTTTTTTGTTGGGAAAGAATGAAAATTGTTCAGTGAGTGAATGAAGATTAATGGCCGGCAGAGGGTTTGTAGGTTTTCTGAACCAGTTTTCGAAGGGATTAAAGTTGATAGAAGCCATTAGGGTTTAGAGTTTAGTTTCTGGGTTTCAAGAGGCAGGAAAACGTTGGAAAAGGAGGAACTGAGAAAGTACCGAAGTCGAAGATAGAGTGAGTGAAACAGCAGGCGAGATGCCGACCAAATTCGGGCCGCTGAGTGTTGGATATTACCAATATGGGCTCACGCTATGAGGCCCAATATTTAAACGTATAAAATGGGTCTCTTTTGAGAATTGGATGATTGAAACTTTATCTTAGGTAATATATGATGCTAACTGCTAAGATCATAGGTTTTATTCAAAAGTGCTTTTGTGAATGATCTTACATGTTGGGTGAGCCCATTGAAAAGTGCTTTTTGTTTTAGAGATAAGCTGTGATTAGTTATTTCAGGTAGGCCTCCGCCTCCGCCTCCACAAAATATTCTTTAGCCATTATTTATATTCTTCTGCTGGTGTTGGTCCTACTTCCCATTTCAATTTCTTTGTTGATCACTTGCTTTTGATGTCATTTATTCAAATTTATGAGTAAAATTCACTTTTAAAAATTGATTTGCAAAAGATAAGTCAAACATTGTGCTTTAATCGTGTCAACTTATTAATTTTAATTGTGTGAAAAAAAGTTTAAGAGTTTATATATCGTCCAAGTTAGTTGTGTGACTGTGAATCTCGTCTTTTAATCAGAAACAATCATCATATAGTGGATTTATAGTGATCTTATACTTGATATATGATGCTCACGGGGTGCTTGCTTGATATCATATCAACTAATACTGTCATTGATGCCTTCAAATTTCTATTTTGATCTCATGTTTCTTTATTGTGTATGGCTAATGTCATTTACTCATTTCATGTGCGCATAGAGTAATTGCTGATAAAGAGAAAAAGCAGCTGAAAAAGCAAAAGTGAAAAAGCTTTAATCTGCTTTAAATTAATTGCTTTTTAGCAATTTAACTCTGAGCAAATCAAAAGATCACAAGCATTATCAAAAACCAGTCAGCCACCACTGAAAATTATGTACATATATTGCAACACTCACTATAAAAGTTGCTTCATTTGTGCTTTGAACTCACAAATGGCTCCTAAAAAGCTGTTCACACTCTTCTTTCTTGCATCTCTCTTTCTTCTGTTACTTTCTCCATCTTGTAGCGAAAATGTTACAATTTCTGTTTACTACGAGACTCTCTGTCCATATTGTGCAGACTTCATAGTAAACCATCTCGTGAAGTTGTTTCAGAATGGACTGAACTCCATTGTTAATCTTCGTATGATTCCATGGGGCAACTCTATGATAAAACCTGATGGGACTTTTGCTTGCCAGGTTACATTTCTGTTCTAATCAGAAAAAGCATTTTGATATATATTCACTTTCCTTCAAGCCTTATTTAAGATAAAGCTTTTCCTTGGCCTTCTGAATTCCATTTTTCGTTTTCCGTTCTGTAGTCTGAAACTCTTTACTTGTGGGGATTTGCAGCATGGTCCCGATGAATGTTTACTTAATACTATAGAAGCCTGCACCATATCCATCTATCCTGATGTGGTAAGAATCTTTCATTTTTGGCTTGTTAATTATGAAGCAAAAGCATATTTGACATGAAAAATATGGTATTCAACAATCTATCAAACTAGAACTTGTAATTAGTTTCTTTGTACCCTAAAGCAAAAGCTGTGAGTTATGGGCTGCCCGGGAACTTTTGATACATGTAAGCACTTGACATCATTAAAGTAAAATCCTATGCAGGTGCAGCATTTCAGTTTTATCCATTGTGTTGAGGGTCTCACTTTGGAGAAAAGGCAAGCTGAGTGGATTAATTGCTTTGAATATACCAGGTTGGGTAAGGTTCCCATTGATTGCTACAGCAATGGAAATGGGAAACTGGTTAGTTTTACTAGTGAGAATTTTGATCTGGTGCTGTATTTAGTACTATGATTTCTTATCTCTTTCAGGATATGAATTATATGTAGTAGCTAGTTTTGAAATTGACTGCATAACAACCTGCAGCTTGAGCAAAAGTATGCGACTGAGACTGCTCAGCTGCAACCACCACATAGATTTGTGCCATGGGTGATTGTGAATAATCAGCCACTTCAAGAGGTCAAGTTCCTAAATTTTCTGGCGGTATCATATCCCTCTCAGATTCAAGTCTCTAATTAAAATGCTTTTGTGGACGCAGGACTTCATGAATATTATAACCTATGTCTGCAAAGCTTATAAAGGCAGTCAAGTACCAGAGGCTTGCAGATCGCTTCCTACAAACAATAATACTCCAGAGAATGCTGAGTCCAATAGTTCATTTTGTTATGCAGGTGATGTGAAAAATTAGACGTAATTAGACCCAGAAAGAAAATTTGAAGTTCAAAGATTTCTTGATAGACTGAACATGGTAGCTTTAGTATTTACTAAGATGGTATTGTGTTTGTGTGGCTGGTTGATTGTGCTTGATAATAACGACTGCTGATTATAGTGTTCAGATTGGCTTGTTTTGCTTTTGTAGCGCAGTAAGGATGCTAGAATGGATCCATGACCATAAAAAAAGAGTGTTTTTCTTCATTTTGAGACCCAAGTAATATTGGTTTGGCCTAGTAATGAGAAAATGTAATTGAATGCCGTATTACTGTGTGTACAAAGGCAACGCGCAGTCTGATAGTTTTTTTTTTTCGTAAATACTGCAACTATCTTAACCTTCATAAGTTGGGTTCATGCGTTAAGCTTGGCTAAAATGTAGCAGAGGTGATGCAACAAGCTCTATGTTATTGCTTTAAGCAAAACACAAAAAAAAAAATGGACAGATTCCCTTAATGCTTTCTTGTCAACTACTCTGTGATACATTCCAAGGTTATGTATCTCATTGAGAATTTTCAACATCATTTCAAGGAGTGGCCCAATTTTACCATTTTCAGGAAAGGAAATGATGACATACTGTGGTTGTAGTCGCAAGAGATATTGATTAGAACTAGGAGACATTGACATGGGCCAGGTTTGAGAACATTCTGTGCTCACCAATTTCTCAACATGGAAATTTGATCAAACCAGCAAACCTGCAAGTATGTTTGTTAAGAATGCGAATTGTTTCTGCTGGCATACTCCATTGTCCTCCAAAGCTTCAGATCTTTGGCTTTTCATGTTGAAGTATTCAACATACGCATCACACAGGGTCCGTTTTTCACGAGTTACTTAGCAGTTACAACGCAGGGATTCTAAATTCACCATAGTTATCTTACGCTGGACCAAACTCTAAGAGTCGCATCATTAGAACATGATCAGAATCAATTACAAGAGATAGTATGCACTTCAAGTTCGGTTGCAGCAGAATTATCTGAAGATATCACATTCTTAAATGAGGAAACTGTATTGATAATTTGACCAACATAAGTGTGAATCGAATCTTAATATTGAGAAATATATGAAGTTATAAGAGATCAACGTGAAAGTTTCTAGTTTCAGCTCATCAGTTGTCGAAGATGGTAATTAACAACGCAGCAAACTGATAACAGAAATGCGTATAATAACGAAGGTGACAATAGACTTGTACAACTGTTATGCATTAAAGTCATCATTTACCATAAACCCCATCTCTTATCCTCTAAATCACAAAATTGAATGCGTTATTCTTAGTGGTTTTGAGCATTCAAATGAAATTTTGAAATAGATGGGAAGCTGCTAAAAGAGAATGAAGATTAACCAGGAAGCTGATCGCATGACAATTTAGAATGAGTCAGGAAATTAAAAACATGAAAAAAAAAAGGGCATTGTGGTCATATTACAATATGAAAATACAGCCCACTGAATAGTTTCTCCATATATATATTCATAATATACATGGTGTTGACTGCCTTATGTCCATACTCTAAAAAATGGGTTCTTGTGAATCAGTCTTCAAAATTCTCATCCCTTTGCTCTTGTTCTTGTTCATATCTCCATCTCATGTTACTGGTTCTTTTGCAAACATTGATGGGATTAAGGTTTCACTCTCTGCCAATCCTGCAAATGTTAATCTCTCAGTTTACTATGAAACTTTGTCTCCAAATTGTTCAGATTTCTTTGTTAAGAATCTCGAGAGTGTGTTCAACAATGACCTCATCTCTATCATCAACCTCAGGCTGGTTCCTTGGGGCAATGCTTACTTTAACAAATCTAACAATGCCATCGTTTGTAAGGTCACATTTTCCTCCATGTCCTCTACTTGTATTGAAATTATGTTGCATACATTTCTTATAAGCATACTTGTAAGCACCTCCATAAAGAGGTTTTGACAAAGTAGATTTACATGAGACAAGCCACTCTGACTTGCAATGTAGGTTTTGTTTGCTATTTTTAACCCAGTAGAGTTGTTGCATAATCTGTTTAATCCTAACAAGTTGGGAGGAAAAGGAATAATGAAGATGCTTATTTGAGATATCTTAACAGCCAAAGTTTGGTAAAACCAAACTTTTTAAAAGCAATGGCCTTGAAAATGAGGCTTCATTTTGGTTTTTCTAGGCATAATTCAATACAATAATAATTTTGTTCATTTATCAAGCAGGCCCACTTCCTCCTTTTTCTTTTTTCTGTTTACTGTTTTAAAAATTTTTGGCCTTGTTCCAAAAAGTACAGAGAGAAGGGAGTTTACGTTAGTGTTTGTAATTGCTTGTCTTTTGCATAAACATATCAATCAAAGTTTGCTTGTTTCAATATTACAAATCTGACTTGTATCTGTTACCAAATTTTGCAGCATGGCCCAGATGAATGCTTGTTAAATGAAATTGAAGCATGTGCCATCAATGTTTTGAATAATGTGGTACAATCTGCCCTTTCTTTTTGAACAACTATATTTGAATCCGATATTTGGATCAATAAAATTCAATTTATATTAACCTATTTAAATTCTGAGCACACCCAGCTAATATTCAGCTTATTAACTAAAACAGTTTTTTGTCAGGAAATGAAAGCTAATAATTCTGTTCTGATGTTGCAGAACAAGTACTATGGTTTTATTTACTGCATCGAGTTTCTAGTCATTGAGGGAAGGCACAAGGACTGGAAAACTTGTTTTGATACTTTGGGATTGCCTCAAAAACCTGTTTTGAATTGCTATAACAGTGGAAATGGAACAAAGGTCAGCTTCATTAATAACACTATGGTTTTCTGATGCATCTTTTGTCTCCAATTTTTTGCTCTCCATCTAATTGCTTTAAGGTTGAATGGAATTACAAGCAGCTTGCACAACAGTATAGGACTGAAACTGCCCATCTTGTTCCACCTCACACATTTTTACCATGGGTGGTGGTAGATAATCAACCAACCAGAAATGTAGGTCTTTAATCTTTAGCTCTTCCTTCATTCTGTTACTCGCTCTAAACAACAGAATGCCTCATGCAGGACTATGAAAATTTTACAGCCTATGTTTGCAAGGCTTACAAAGGCAATGCAGTACCCAATGCCTGCAAATCGCCTTCACCTGGTATCAACTCAGTCCAGAAGACAAATTTAATCAATCCAGCTAACCATGTAAGTGACGCGAAGAAATGGACATCTTCCACTCCAGCAAAGAGAATTTCAAGGTTCAAAATCCCTCCTGTACGCAGCCTTTGAAGCAACCTTGAGAGAGAGAGCCATTTTTTTGATGTAATTTTTGCTCAGTCCATCTTGCTTGTCCTCTACTAATATAAAAAAATTGATGAACCAGTTCACTGATTGCGAACTGAGATTTGTGTAATTTGATTAAGCACAGAGCTTTCCCCTTATAATATCAATAGGTCCTAGAAGCCTAAAGTAATTAACACTTCATGTTAATAATGTCCAAAACTTATGACTCCTGAAAGGAAATTAAGGGCAAGAATATGAATATCTATTCTTACTGATACAGTTTAACCTTCAAAACCTTCCTCAATATGACAGCTGGTTTAACATATGCGCTCCAAAATGTTCACTTCAACTATGCAGAGAGAGATTTTAATACATTTTGGAGAAAGATATCGTGTCACACGTTAGTCTTTTCGGATCCAATTTACACTAGTTGCTGCCTATGTATTTTTTATGGTATTACGAATTCAGACATTGCTTTTACATTATAGCTAATCTCAATTACAACTGATCAAGTCATATAACTTCTGAAACCATTCAACCTCAGAAAGCTAATATGTGATGCCAAAATGAAAAAAACAAGGTTTTATGGAATTAATTTGGCTCACATTTCTGCTCATGTTTATACTAAGTTCTGTCCAGGCAATGACGCCTACAAGGTTTAACAGTGAGAAGCAGAAGGAAAAACAGGGTGGGTTTTGAGTACTTTTCTGCTTGAGTGGGAAATTAGCTTCTTAAAATTTATCAGTTTCCATATCAGAAATCAACTTATGCTCTAGTGGGTATCCAGAAATGGGGGGATCTTTAGAAAACTAAGAGATTAATGTTACAAGAATTGGATTATATGTAGTAAAAGACAAAAACATAAAAAGCAGAATAATAAGGTTGTTGGCATAACTTCATATAGAAGATCGAGTTTGATAAGATGCTTAATCTTCTTTCCCATAAATTTCATAATTAGACTGGTTCTGATCTGATACTAGGCACAAGCAGTCTTTTTTTAAACAAAGGGTGGTTGGAAGATACTTAATAAGTTGCTTAAGGTTATCTGAAATTTGGATTGTTTAACATGACAGATCAACTCTTTGATTAATTCTCTTTAAAAAGGAGGGAAATTAAGAAATGTTCATTAAAACCTACTAGCTGCCTGCAAAAATAAAGGAATGGATGACAAAGAAGTGCTCATGCCAGTTGTAACATAAGCTGCGGCAGTGAAACTTCAATTAGCCTCAGAAGAATATTTCAGTGAAATAATGACTTCAAACATCCGATGTTACTTCCATGTGTTTAAACATGGAAAGTGAAAATAAAAATCTCATGAAATCAAGAAAGTGGCAGTCGTTTTCAGGCTTTTTGTGGAGTTGTAACATGAACTTCACTCAACCCTCCACTTAAAATTCTAGAGAACAATTCAGTAAGACAGCACATAGATTACAGCAGAGTTAGTGTGTTTAACAGAGCTATAAATACACGCCACGGATGGGAATTTGTATGTGCATCTTGCCCGGAAAAATGATTTCTAGACAGCTATTCTTCTTTCTTTTCGCTTCTCTGCTGCTCATATTCATCTCTCGACTTTGCTCTTCTGTGGAGCATGATGGAGCAACAGTTTTTCCTGCCATCAAACAGGATGAGAAAGTTAATCTGTCTCTCTACTACGAAACGTTATGTCCAGGTTGTGCTTCCTTCATCTCAAATGATCTAGGGAAGGTCTTCCAGAAGGGTTTAATCAACATTGTCAATCTCAGGTTTATCCCTTGGGGCAATGCTGAACTTTCGAAACCAAATAACGTCATAGTTTGCCAGGTCAATTTTACATCTTCATTTTCATTTGTTTTTATTTTTTAACATGCATAGTCAATCTGAGTTGGTTTGGATTCATTATAACATGATCCTAATTCCTGCATCATTTGCAGCACGGAGAAGATGAATGCTACTTCAATACTATTCACGCCTGCGCCACTTGATGCCTGGCCTGAGCAGGTAGGACTTGCTACCCAAGCTTCAATGGCTGGCCTAATTCCTACATTTCACTTATTCTTAACCTCTTATCTAAATCTGCTCCAGAAGAAGCATTTCAAATTCATTCGCTGCATGGAGACTCAAGCTTTAAAGGGACACATTTTGGATAAGGAAAAAGCGTGGGAAACCTGTTGTCAAAATCAGAAGTTAAATGCAAAACTTATTCATCAATGCTATGATAATGGGCGTGGAAGAGAGGTTAGTACCATCTAATCTGTTCAAACATTTTGCTAGTGTTCATCACTTGAATATCTGAGAAATTTTGTGTGAACTTGAAAGCCAATTAAATTGCATGCAGCTTGAGCTACAATACGGAAATGAAACTAGCCGTCTCAATCCACCACATGAATATGTACCATGGGTGACTGTGAATGGCATTCCTCTACGCGGAGTTAGTCCCTAAGAACCTCTCAATTCTATCTTTTTCCCTCTCCCACTCATTATCTCTAAAATTTCTGGTTGTTGCAGGATTTTGAAAATTTTGTGAAGTATGTCTGCGAGGCTTACAAAGGACATCATGTGCCAGAAGCTTGCAAATCACTGCCAGTACCAGCAAAAAACAACCCTGCTGAGATGACAATTTCCACCACTCCTGTCTGCTATGCTAAGCAAGCAAGTAATTTACACATAACTCACACCCTTAAGACAATTTCAATGGCAGAGTGGAAATCTTGGATCAAGAAAAATCCTTAGAATGGTTTACATGCTACAGGATAGTGAGCACAGGGAATGTAATCATTTTTCTCGAACAATTAATGATAAGTAACTTATATTTGAATAAGCCCTTCTAGCGTTCGGCATACTGGATAACATAATGCAAATTTCCTTCACCGAATTTGAAGCTATCCCGCTGTTTCCAGCTTGATTATTGACTAAAAGGATTACTTGAATGAGGCGTGAACTGCCAAGTGAGAGACATTCGGAAGTGCTTTTTAAAATCTCAAAAGCACTTTCAAATGTCTAAAAGCACTTTACTTGATGTTTGGCTGCACTCCACAAAAGCACTTTTCAAACTTCAAAAATCGAATCTAGTGTTTCCATGATAAAGCATTCACATCCTCTATCTGCTAATTTTCCAGTTTCTTTCTAGCTTTTTAAAGGTGAAGGCAACAAGAAAGTGGACTGCAACTTTCTCCATTGCATACATCATACATTCAATTCACCACCCAATTATACAGCTCCCCATAAACACATCTGATGACAAAAAAGGAGAATTAAATGTCCAAGCCACAGGTTTTGCTTAAAAATGGTAGGATCAAATACTCATTGAGTGTGACTTCCATGAAAATATGTCACCCTTCTTTAAGATGCAGTGTTCACTTTGTACTTGAAGAAGAATTTTGTGTAATTTTTGCTCGTCTTGCTCTTAATCTTGTACTTTTTTCCGAGCAAAACTCTAATTAATGATCTCATGCAACCATAGTAGAAATTGAGTCAAGCTGACTGCCCATAGCTGTATTAACATGAGCATAAACAGGCAGACTTTTGGATAAACATTCTTTGGCAGTTTCACTATTTCTGTCTTTTCTCTGAACTTTTCCTAGATGGGAAAACTTGTGAAGATGATTCGCTCAAATTAGAGATTCTGACTTTTAATTGATTTATATATTCTTAACATACGTAGAAACATTCATATATAGCATCCACAGCAGTACAGAATTTTCAGATAAGAAGAGCACTTAATATTGAGTAGCTACTAGCACCAATAAATAGAAGTAGCGACTAGGAGATTAATAAATGCAGCTCGTTTAATTTTCGATGCTGTTCTTACACTAGATGTTTTCCACCGCAAGTAATACTATGTCTTTCTATTGTAAGAAAATCCTTCAAGTGAGAAATGAAATCATTACTCATAGCTGTGGTTAATGGGAAAGTATGGTAAATCTTGTCCTGGACCCTTTCTTTTTCTCTTAGGGGCTGAAAAGAACAGTCCGAGATCTGTCTAGATGTGTCTTGATCCAGCACATTGACGATGCACCGCGTATCATGCCTAGTTGAAGAGGTTAAAACTTAAGAGAGAGAGTAAAAACATAAAAGAGGGTTTACTTGTTTCGACCATTAAGTCATAGAGCTAGGCAGCTAGCATTAACACAAGGACGTTACATTTATTGGTAACATGGAGAACACAGTGAGTAGTTGGAAGAGCTATAAATACTCCACACCCCTTCTTAAGAAATTCAATGCACCACGCCTTCAGAAATGGCTAGTTATCATTTACTCTCCTTTGTTTTCAGCATTCTTCTGTTCATCTTCATCTCTCCATCTCTTTCTTTCAATAATGCTGCTGCTGCTCCTGTCAAATCTCAGAATGTTAAGGTTTCGTTATACTACGAAAGTCTATGTCCATACTGCGCCAATTTCATAGAAAATCAACTTGTGAAAGTTTTCAATACTGATCTCATCACCATTGTCAACCTCAGGCTTGTGCCCTATGGCAATACTCAAACAATAGGACCTGATAAGACAATCATTTGCCAGGTAACATTTCCTTTCTCATTGTTTTCAAGATTTGCTTACAAAATTTCTCTTTTTCAAATCTTTTTAATTCTCTTGCAGCATGGCGATAAAGAATGTTACCTGAATACTATACACGCCTGTGCCATCAAAGCCTGGCCTGATGAAGTAAGACCTTGCCTCTTCTAATTTCTAAGAACCTGAGAATACATTAGGCTTCTGACGGTTGCATTTTCTTGGTTTTCTTTCTGTATAGTTGCCTTTAGTAAAAGGCTTGAGTTAACTTAGTTTGATGATGATGCAGAAAATGCATTTCAAACTTATCCAGTGCATTGAAGGTGAAGCCTCACAGAGTGAACAAGCAGAAGCAGCCTGGAGAAAATGCTGTGATGTGCTGAGGTTCAGTGAGGAACCAATTGATACTTGCTACGAAAGTGGAGAAGGAAGAAAGGTTAGTTTCTTTTGCTTGTCTCCAGGCAAAGGGAAAAAATTTTTCCAGTCCCATTTTGTTCTCATCAATCATTCAAGCAGACTGAAATCTCTCAATAGTTTCCACTCTCAGTCACCTATGTGGTTGATAACCATTAGCTAACAAACAAAAATAATTTTTTGTTAAATACTTCCATTGTTTCCGTTTTCAAAATTAAGAAAAATTACAATTATAAATATAAGTTTAATATTCTATTTAAATCCTTACACATTGGCTATTTTCATTGGGTTCGGTATTATTTTACAGCATTGTCTGGTTGTCCTCTCAACACAATATTAAGCTCTGAAATTGTTAATGCAAATTAATATGCAGCTTATACTGAAATACGCTAATGAAACAGATGGTCTGAAGCCACCGCATAGATTTGTACCATGGGTCACCGTGAACGATCTAGCACTTGCAGAGGTAAATCCCCTTGCGCATCTCTAAATCTCATACATACACTTAAAAATTCCCTTTTTTCTCTCTTGGTGCAGGATTTCCAAAACTTTATAGCTTACGTCTGCAAAGCATACAAAGGCAAAGATCTACCTAACGCCTGCAGGTCACGTTGGCAATTGCAGAGATCAACTGTGAAGGAAACATCAGTTCTTCGAGTCTGCTATGAAGGTGAACCAAGAGAATCCAAGGCGTTTGCAGCCGCAAAGAAAGTCCCCAAATCGTTAGAGACTTGAGAGACACAGACGATGAAGCTGGAACAACCGCCCTATAATATTGTACAATAATTGGACCGGCTGATAGTAATTTCATCCATGGTCCATTAATGCAGCAGACTTCATTATTTTCCTGCTAATAATAACACGACTGTTGTGTTCTTTTCATATTTTAAGTGAACAGACATCCGCGGGCACCAACCCAACAACTCTCATCAGCAATAGAAATTTATGCTCTACGATGGAAAAGTGCCATCCATCACATACAAAATATTACAGCTTTAAAGAAGCAAAAGAATGACAATCCACACCACCACAACAGAAAACAAAATGGCTCACAAGATAAATTATCACACAATAAATTACATGTGTCATCTGAAGTGAAGGATGCCGGTTATCCATCACAAATTTATTGTCTTCCAAATGTTACGACATATATCAGAAGCTGTCATCTTAACTGGGTCATATTGGAACTTGTCAACCACTTTTTTATCCCTGTCCACTATATCTGGGAGTGTTTAAGGACTCAAGCTTAACGAACAAGCCACACTATTAAAAAACCTCATTTCCTGAATATAACCAAACAAATTAAAGAAAAAGAAAAAACATAAACAGACAAAACAAGGATACAGCCTGAGATTTTGGATTGATCATCCAAGTTGGGAATAATATTTGTGACCGATGCATACATTGAAAGTTTCATCCTGCAAGATCAAAGAAAAACAATTCCTTTTAATGGTTTCACTAAAGAAGAGAGATCAATGCAACAAAGATGATCCAATACAGTCTGCTTTCACAGCTGCTGCAACAGTTTCATTGCAGTGGAATATACCAAAAGCTAATCTTCAACCTTCTAACAAGTAGACAAGCTAAATTCCACAAGATATTAACTACATTTCCAATGGAGTCAAGTTGCATTTGTTCATGCTTGTACCACATCTTTAAGTTGCTCAGCAAACAATGACTGCATATGAAAGGAAATTTCATGAACCTAAGCTAAATTAAACTCTAAAGCTGATAGACTTCAGTTTATTGCCGCACATTTTAACAGATGAATTTCCTAATTTTCATAGAAGAGCCAATTTGAAAATATGCTCAAGTATGAACCATCAACCATCACTAATTAGAGTTTTCCTTTTAGGACATGAGTACTAAAAAACTTAAATTGCTCATGCCGAGATTATCACCAACTAATTATTAGTGCAAGTATAAACTCATTATTGAGCACAAGCATATCACCTGTGCAGGAGAAAGGGAAAACAAATTCAGAAAAAACAAGCATTCTGTGGTTATATGTATCACTTACTGTGCCTTCAGCTCATCTTGCTCAAATTTCTTCAGAGTTCGTTTTCGTTCTTCAATTGCAACCCTTTCATGTTCTAGATTATTAATCTCACTGTTGAGCACTGTGTTGATATAAACAAGAGAAAAGTAACCAATCATTACCATCAATATACACAAAAGCCTATCATAGAGCTTAAAACTAATACCAACTATATACTTATCTGAGCTCCTCTTGAAGTGCACGTTCCTTTTCAAGCTCCTCTTCTAATTCAATTTGGAGATGATCGACTTCAGCTTCTGCAGCAACTTCAGATTTTGCTCGCTCTGTTTTCTGCTTGCAAGCATCTGTCTTTTCCTGATAATCTGATTTCACATGTAGAACATGTCAACTGCATGGTAATAACATCAACAAATAGCTACATATACCATAAAAAGGATTTACAAAAATGCTTTTCAAATCAGTGCCAAGAGTGACACATTATCCCTGGTACATGGACCAACTTAAATTCACTATTACTTTTGCAGTAGTAAATCAATTAGCTCAAGATTATCTGATTCATGATTTTCCGACTCAATCACTAAATTATAAACAGTACCGCAGAGATATAGTTCTGAATAGTCAATAATCTTTAGCAAGTTCTCATAATTGGACATTTTATCAGCACTCAACAGAATGTGACCTTACTTATTGATTCAAGAAGCTAAAAGAGTAATCACCTATACAGGGCAATGTCACAACATCTCAAAGGACAAAATCCATCAAACCATCTAACTGACAAAACTCTTACTCAATTAGTGATGAACTCTCCATTGTTAAAACCAAATTGCCTTTGTTACATTTTGAACAGCCTAATTTCTAAACGTAAAACTGACTGCTGGAGCTAACTTTATCCTGTAGAAATTTATTAAAAAAAACATCTCAAAAACACTCAAATGTTTCTCGTAAACCAAACAGAGAAAGTAAAAAGTAAGCAACTACCTTGAATGGCGATTTGAACCTCGTTGAAATCATCATCGCAAGAGGACTGAAGGGACTTAAAGTTATCCAAGCACTGAGTCAAGTTATTAACGTCTCGTTTGTCCTTCAAGAACTCCACGAGATCGTCGCTGTACGAAATAAGCTTATCGACATCGACCTTCCTAGAGAGTTCCCCCATTTTAGGGCAAAACTATTATCCAATTTAATTCCCTAGGGTTTTTGGTATTTCTTTTCAGTATAAATTAAGTAAAAAATGAAAACAAAAATAGAAAAGAATTCGGGTTTGTTGATTGAAAGCAAAGTGTAAAGTTTAGATGTGAATGCGTGAGTTTGAATTTGGAGATCTGATGAACAGCGAACTATTAGCCATTAGGTACGAGCACCAGTGGGAGGGAAAATGTTGAACTTTGGGAATTAAATGCCGAAAAGTTTTTTTCCATATAAGCATTATGCTAAATCAATATTCCAAGTTGTCGATATGTCCGAGTGGTTAAGGAGACAGACTCGAAATCTGTTGGGCATTGCCTGCGCAGGTTCGAATCCTGCTGTCGACGTCAACTTTTGCTTATTCGACGTATCTTAACATATGAATAATTTTACTGAGGTGATCATTGCGCAACGTATTTTCTAATTTTAATAAAATCATCTAATAGAACATATATAGTCTATTTTAAGTTTTTTTTCTTCTAATTATCAATTAATTAATTTCAAATAAAAGTGCATTTAATTAAACTTTATAAATATAAGTATAATAAATATTTATGAGATGAGTTTATAAACAATAACTATATATAAAAAAATTGTAATATTTTTCACAATTTTTTAATTTTAAAATAATTGTAGCTGCACATTTATATTTATTATTAAGATTGATAATTTGAATTGCGATACAATCATTCAACACAAATTTAATGCAATTAAATATGTTAAATTTGAAAAAATTTGTACAAATAATAATTGTATCGTGTCGTATTGTATTTGTTTCATATATTTAATAATTGTATTGTGGTTGATCTTTATAATCTCTTCATTCATTTAAAATTATCATTATATTTGTAAAATATTTAAAATAAAAAAATTTTACTTTATATATCCACCCAAATTCAATATCTAAACAAACTCAATAATATGTAATGTAAAAAATATCAAAAAATTAAAAACTTTAGTTTTATTTAATTGTATTTAAATGAATAATTATATATAAATAAATAATAATGTATAAATATTTGTATCATAATATAAATATGATTCGTTTATATATGATTAATAAATATATTGTATTTGTATTTAAAATGTTGACACAATTAATAAATAAATTGGATTTATATTGATTACAAATTTTATTATATTTACTAATAACACGACACATGAATACGATTCATTTATAAGAATTATCATTTCAATTTATTCACTAAAATTTTCAAACAAATGTATAAATACTGATACATATTTGTTTCACTTAAATCCTTTTAAAAAAATACATGCGTATGATTCATTTTATTTCATCTATATTTATTTTAGAAGATTTTAAATTTCATGTTACAAGCATGGGATGGGATGCATGGTTAATATTTGTGGGTGCTATTTGTTGTCTCATTAGTATTTGATCAATTATTGGTTTATAGTAAAGATATCGCCTCAGGATTATGGTAAAAGATATATTTTCAGTGATACCAAGCCTACATCTAGATCTAAAATTCTATTTAATTTTCTAATTCAAACATCTCATAAATCCAGCCACATTTTTTTCCACACAACGGTTATGGATCATTATACATATGTATATAGTCCTCCACTAACCACGAACTAACTCATACCAAACCTCGTCCAGGACAATCTAATTCCACTCCTGGCGCACGATACTCCGCATTATCAACCAAACACGCACTGACGAGTCATCATCATTTGCCCCATCTTAATTCTTACATTTCTCCGCCCTTTAGTCCCACGCCGCTACGCAACTGTCTCAGACATTCCAAATTTCTATTCCCTCACCGCATACAAAAAGAGAGACGAACTTGAATGATTTCACCTTCGCATCTCGCCTGAAAACCCTAGCCAAACTCAACGCATAACTCTCTCTCTCTCTCTCTCTCTCTAGTTTGTTCTCAGTTTCAGTTGGTATATATTCTTGTTCTCGCTGCTCAATATTCTTTTCTTCATAAATTTAGTTCAATTTCGTCATTTTTAAATACCTGAAATGATCGAGTTAATCTCACTGCTAGGTTTTTCTGTCTGGATGCCTGGAAAATTGAATAAAATGTGATAATAAAGTAGATTTTTAGTAAATGTTTGCAGAGAAATATCTATAACCGTGAAACTGGATTGATTTGATTGAAATTAGGGTTTATTGATGAAATATTGATGAAATGAAGATGTATGTGAACAGTTCAGAGCTCTATATGCTTCCTTACAAGAGAGCAGGTGGAGGAGAGGTTTTTGTAGTAGAAGGAGGAGGACCAATCCTTTCACCGGAAGCTCTGATCAAGAAACATAAAGTTACCGGTTTGCCACCAATCGCTTCGGCGACCGCTACTACAACCACCAACGCCGGGAACGCTAACGCTAAGAGCACCGACAAATCCTCCGCTAGTGACAGTAACAATAACGGTAGCAACGACGCTGATTCGCTGATCATGGGCCTAGGTAACGGAAATCCGTCTGAAATTGATGAGGATCTCCATAGCCGCCAGCTGGCAGTGTATGGTCGCGAGACCATGAAGAGGCTATTTGCTTCCAATATTCTGATATCGGGAATGCAAGGTCTTGGTGTCGAGATTGGTACGTGAGAATGTAAAACGTTGTAGTTTTGAATGCATTTTTGACGACATTTTTTGTAATGTATTAATTGTTAGTAATGTACGAGTGCGTTGTTTGGTGATATGCTGGATTTTATGTTTAATGCAGCTAAGAATCTTGTTCTTGCTGGTGTCAAGTCTGTGACCTTGCATGATGAGGGAGTTGTGGAGGTCTGGGATTTGTCTAGCAATTTCATTTTCTCTGAAGATGATGTTGGGAAGAATCGAGCTCTTGCTTGTGTCCAGAAGTTGCAAGAACTAAATAACTCCGTAGTGATTTCTACTTTAACAACTGCATTGACTAAGGAACAACTCTCTAATTTTCAGGTAATGTTCTTCAATATTTTCTGGCAACTAATGCATCGTTTTATTGTTTTATATGCTGCTTGTAAGCATTTAAGTTATAGATTTTGTTTGTTGAAAGTTATTTAATCTCTTGTGTTGAATTTCTTGTTATGTGTTAAGTTATCATGCACTTATTGCCATCTTTGAAACGATTCCAAAATTAATTTTAGCTATGACTTGGAAAGCATTAGTATAATTTTTATAAATTTGGAATCTTATAACTTAATCCATTTGAAAAGTATTTAACTAGGATACTAACGTTGGTAGTTTTGTGGATGAAAGACACAGGATCAAGGTGTGAGAAATTTTGAACAAAGGAATTTGTGACTTGTGTGTTTGTGTGCTAAATGGTGAATGCTACATATTACTGGTGCTTGCAATGTTGCTGCTAGCTTTTGGGATTGTGATGTCAGGAGCTCTGTTCATTCTTTGACTAGAAGCTGGAATGCAAGTTGCATGTGTATTAAGTAATTTATGGTTCTGAATGGCTTTTGATTCTTTTGAATTTGTTTTTATGTTGATCCTGGCTAGCTATAGTGAACAATATTCATATCTTCCCATGTTTTTATTCTACAATCTTGCATTATTAATATTTGAACTGTTATGAATTTATCATTTGATTGTATACTTCAGGCTGTAGTTTTCACTAATATTGGCTTGGAGAAAGCAATTGAATTTGATGATTACTGCCATAGTCATCAGCCTCCAATCGCTTTTATCAAATCTGAAGTAAGAGGCCTTTTTGGTAACGTGTTCTGTGACTTTGGCCCTGAGTTTACAGTTGTTGACGTTGATGGGGAGGAACCACACACCGGTATAATCGCATCCATCAGCAATGACAACCCTGCGCTTATAGCATGTGTTGATGATGAGAGAATTGAATTTCAGGATGGGGATTTGGTGGTATTTTCTGAAGTCCAAGGAATGACTGAACTGAATGATGGAAAGCCAAGGAAGGTTAAGAATGCTAGACCTTACTCATTCTCTATTGAGGAGGACACCACAAACTATTCTGCATATGAGAAAGGTGGTATTGTCACGCAGGTGAAACAGCCCAAGTTATTAAATTTTAAGCCTCTACGGGAAGCCTTGAAGGATCCTGGGGATTTCCTTTTAAGTGACTTCTCCAAGTTTGACCGTCCGCCTGTCCTGCACTTGGCGTTCCAGGCATTGGATCAGTTCATTCAAGAGTTAGGCCGCTTCCCTGTTGCAGGTTCAGAGGAGGATACTCAGAAATTTATAAATCTGGTCAGTTTCATCAATGATAGCTTGGCAGATGGGAGGCTTGAAGAGATTGACCAGAAACTTCTTTGGCATTTTGCATTTGGTGCAAGGGCTGTGCTGAATCCCATGGCTGCCATGTTCGGCGGTATTGTTGGACAAGAAGTTGTGAAGGCATGCTCTGGGAAGTTCCATCCCCTGTACCAGGTTGGGACTTTGTTCTAGGTCGATAGAAGCTTGATATATGGTCATGGTGCATGAGTTTTCTTTTTTTTGAGTTGATTGTACAACTGTTGTGTCTATATATAATATGTTGTAATTGAGATTGCTTATGTTTAGATCTCCATTGACACATACTAAATTTTACCGTGAGCAGTTTTTCTACTTCGATTCGGTTGAGTCGCTGCCCTCAGAACCCTTGGAGCCCAGTGATTTACAGCCCTTGAATAGTCGTTATGATGCACAGATTTCTGTATTTGGATCCAAGCTCCAAAAAAAATTGGAGCAAGCTAAAGTGTTTGTTGTAGGGTCTGGTGCGCTGGGGTGCGAGTTTTTGAAGAATCTAGCATTAATGGGGGTTTCTTGTGGTAACCAAGGGAAGTTGACAATAACAGATGATGATGTCATCGAGAAGAGCAACCTTAGCAGGCAGTTTCTCTTCCGGGATTGGAACATTGGGCAGGCTAAATCCACAGTTGCTGCTTCTGCAGCTGCTTTGATAAATCCCCGTCTGAATATTGAAGCCTTGCAGAACCGTGCAAGCCCAGAGACTGAGAATGTGTTTAATGACACTTTTTGGGAGAATTTGAATGTTGTTGTCAATGCTCTGGATAATGTGAATGCTAGGCTTTACATTGATCAGAGATGCTTATATTTCCAGAAGCCACTTTTGGAGTCAGGAACCCTAGGTGCCAAGTGCAACACTCAGATGGTCATTCCTCACTTGACTGAAAATTATGGTGCATCACGAGACCCACCTGAAAAACAAGCACCGATGTGCACAGTTCATTCATTCCCTCACAACATTGACCACTGCCTGACTTGGGCTCGATCCGAGTTTGAGGGTTTGGTTGAGAAGACACCTGCTGAAGTAAATGCCTATCTAACCAGTCCCATTGAATACACATCTGCAATGAAGAATGCTGGTGATGCTCAGTCCAGGGACACCTTGGACCGCATCCTTGAATGCCTTGATAAGGAGAGATGTGAAACATTCCAAGACTGCATCACCTGGGCCCGTCTAAAGTACAATTCTTGACTATTGATTGCTTCTGTTTTAAGTTGCATTGTTACTCCATCTTTTCTTGCTTCAACTTCTGATGCTTTGCTTTTAACCAAACCAGGTTTGAAGACTACTTTGCTGACCGTGTGAAGCAATTGACATATACGTTTCCTGAGAATGCTACAACCAGTAATGGGACACCCTTCTGGTCTGCCCCGAAGCGTTTCCCCCGCGCTCTGCAGTTCTCAGTTGATGATCTCAGTCACCTTCATTTTGTGATGGCAGCATCAATATTACGAGCTGAAACATTTGGCATTCCTATCCCTGATTGGGTGAAGTCTCCTAAAAAGCTGGCTGATGCTGTTAGCAAAGTGATAGTTCCTGATTTTCAGCCCAAGGAAAATGTAAAGATTGAGACAGATGAGAAAGCCACAGGTGTGCCTGCTGGATCAATTGATGATGCTGTAGTAATCAATGAATTGATACACAAACTAGAAATTTGCCAGAAGCAGCTGCCACCAGGTTTCAAGATGAGCTCAATTCAGTTTGAAAAGGTTTGTGTTATATTTTTTGTCCAAAAGATTATATCATCCAGTGTTTTCTCTCTCTTGCTCTTCCCCAAGCTAGGCTGCAGATTTTATCATTATGACTGAACCCTGAGTTTTAGTTTTGCATGTTGTCTCAGAGAGAACCTATGCCTCCTAATTGACTACTATGCACTTGTTCTTGTTTTGTTTGATATAGATATTTACGTATACAAAAAGGTTATCTGTTTGGTTAGTAAGAATTGGGTGCAAAGCGCACACCCTTTGTTACAGGTGGGTTTTTAGTCATTCAAGTAGTCTGTGAACCACTTTGTAACCATAAGTTCTGTTGGAAATTATGTTTTCAAGGAGGCTAGTCTTTGGTTGGTTCAAAGAGGCTATCTAGGGCATCTAATCTTATTTGTAGCAATGTTGTTTTTATCTTCTGAAACTGAGCTTTTGTTTTGTGTAAGTGATCTTGGAGGGTGGATCTATTGACTAGAGGAAAATTTTCTCTACTAAAGTGTTATGGACTTGATCGTAAACACCTTTGAAAAATAAGTTCAATGATGTCTAAAAGAAGGGAATTGACTTATTCAGCAGGATTTTTTCTGATGAATAGGCTAGCCATACTCAATTGTGATCAGTCCACCTTAAGAATAACCTTTTACATTATGGTACATCATTATTTCGATCAACATGGTACAGGCCTTGTGCAACATAATTTTCTTTTATTTTAAAAATTTTAAAAATTAATTCAATATATACTTGCTGAAGTTTCCTGGTTTTAGTTTGCCTTCTACATACACATCTAATTTACCTTTTGTGCACTGTTCTGTGGCCCAACCTTCCAGGATGATGACACAAATTATCATATGGACTTAATAGCTGGACTTGCAAACATGAGGGCAAGGAATTATGGCATACCTGAAGTTGACAAACTCAAGGCCAAATTCATTGCCGGGAGGATTATCCCAGCAATTGCAACCTCTACTGCTATGGCCACTGGTCTTGTCTGCTTGGAGCTGTATAAGGTTCTGGATGGAGGGCACAAACTGGAGCACTATCGAAACACCTTTGCCAATCTGGCCCTTCCTCTGTTCTCCATGGCTGAGCCAGTTCCACCGAAGGTTGTCAAGCATAAGGATATGAGCTGGACAGTGTGGGACAGGTGGATTTTACAAGACAACCCAACACTAAGACAGCTTCTTCAGTGGCTGCAAGACAAGGGCTTGAATGCTTACAGTATTTCTTATGGGAGCTGCCTGCTTTTCAATAGCATGTTTCCTCGGCACAAAGAAAGGATGGACAAGAAGTTGGTGGATTTGGTTAGGGATGTGGCCAAGGCAGAACTTCCTGCTTATCGACGGCACTTTGATGTGGTAGTGGCTTGTGAGGATGAGGATGACAATGACATTGACATTCCCCAACTCTCAATTTACTTTAGTTAGGTATTTTTGCCTAGTTAAGTGGATGATTTTAAGTGGTAGTATGAGAAGCGACAACTATGTCGTATACTTGGTCTGAAAAATATGAATTTCATTTACAAGGCACCGCAAAAGGGATTTGTTATGGTATTCTCAATATATCAATCAGAAGCTTCTGTAGCTCCATTATCATATGATGTTTGCGTTGCTTGTTTTGTGGTTGTGTCATGGCCCTTACATGCTGTGAAATTTTTAAAATTTCGAATCTTTTTACGCAGCATGATATGTGACCGACGTCTATGAATCAGGGCTGTGGGCTTACTGATGTTTGCATAAACTAAGGTGGATTCTTTTTTAGTTGATTTAGAGGTATTTTCACGGAGAGCTGGTTGATAATAATGTGCAAAATCTTTTCTTCTTGTTATTTGTTTAGAATTGAGGTGTTAGAATTTTAAATTAATAGTGTCAAAATAAAAATATTAGTTGTCAAGTATATACCGTGGCGTGGAGTAGGTGATTGGTAAATATTAAATGTTTGGAGTAAAAATGAATGTTTATGAAGTAAATATACGTGTGTGCGCATTCTTATATTTTATTGGAGAATCACCTTTGGTAAATTGTTGGCCCCTGCGCTTGATCAATCCGGTTAATGAGATGGAAAGCCAAAATTTCAAATACTAATTAATTATCACAAGGATTTGCACAAATATAACGAGAATTCTCTCTGGCAGTAACGCTGTTGTTAAAAACGTCCGTAAAATTATGTGTGAACCTCGTATATTCTCAGTAGTCAATTTAACCGATATTTTCCTCTTCAATAAAACGTAAATTAATCTATACAAGATAAACAAATGATATGTGTAGTGTCATCGTCACACATTTATATATATACATAAACGTTTAGCTCTAACTTCTCCAAGCAGATACTCTCACTAATGGTGTTCCCCTCCACTCCAGAATCAACTCATTCTCACTCTGTCCTCCGATCGTCACTTCATATTTACTTTCCCCCTTCACCATTTCCTTTGCTTCCATCAACATATCTCTGTTCACTTTACATTCCTTCAACCCAATTCCTGCCTGCAGATGATAACCTTGCCTTATTTCCTCCCACTTCTGAAACCAACCTTGGGAGGAAATATAAGGCGCCGCAAAGAGACAATCCATTGCCATTCTTGCCTCTGCAAGATGAATTGGAATACTTGATTTCATTGATTCTAACAGAGCTTGGTAATGCTCCAAATACCCCTCAAAAAATGACCCGAATCCTGAACTCCATGTCAATTTCTCACATGCATCTCCATCTCCTGAAGTTATAATACCTCTGTTGTAAGATAATATCTCCTCTGCTACTTGAAGAAAATCTTTAACGTGCTTTCTGCTTCTGTTTCTTCCCATGTGTGGAAGTCCTACCGTGCAATTAAACACCAACCATTCTCCGCAGCCACCTCTCTTCTTCATCGTCTTCTTCTCTCTTACCAAATCTTCAATTCCCATCTCCTCCACCTTCAACTTTAAACCAAAACATCTAGCGTAATCGCAGAGCTGCTTTCTTGTCTCCTCAAAACTCCAATGCCAGGGAGCACAAGCAAAGTCTTTATCCTCCATGTTTATTGATGTCAATCTCAGTGTTTTACCCTGTCCTGCTATGGCCTCAATCACTGGAGGCCACTGAATTCCCTCTCCCATGTCGAAGTCCACTATGTGTATCACCTCTGCGTCATCCGGCATGGCTTCAAGAACTGCAGAGTTTGCTGCAAAATGAGCAAACCTGCCGTATGGAAAAATTTGGTAGAATGCCTTGAATGCAGCCTCAAAGTTCTTGCTAGACTCTTGTATTAAATAGTCTCCTTGCTTTTCGGAATCAGGGGATAAGTTGAATGCTAAACGCTCTAAGGTTTCACCAGCTGGGCTAACTTTCTCGCTTAAGCATCTGATAATCACTTCTGCAAGCTCTCTCTGCTTCTTTTCCGTGGCTTCTCCGTAAGCCTTGAGGAGATGCAGAATTCCCAACTGGTTATCTATTTCCATGTCATCTCCCGGAAGAGTCAGCGCCGTGTCCATTGAACCCTCGCTTGATTTTGTCGACAGGCTTGGACTCCATACATTCTCCATTTCAGGGGACAGTTCTGAAGGAAAACTTCCCTCACTATTATCAAAACTTGCACAGAAATTCTCAACTTCATCACCGAAAACAGGCTCGAACTGTTCCAACTCCATGGAGAATTCCTCCATCATTGCCTGTACCTCGTCATCAGTACAAACAGGAAACTGGATAAATTCACTAGAAAACCCAGAAGAAGAATTTGGTAAAGAAAAAAATTCTGCGGAATCATCTTTACTGGTGAATGAATTAGCGGAAAATCCACAATCATCAGCACAAAGTTGATCAAGGGATGGATTTATGACATTGTAAAATGGCCAAGAGGGCTGAAGAAACTCTGGTTGCATCATGATTGGATGATGTTCAGGGTAGGAAATTGGAGAGAATGCCTTTGAATTCTGACGACGAGTCTTGACAAGTATTTATTAAAAGAAAGAAAACATATTTAAATATTGAGAAATTACCAATCGCTCTCGTCCGTCTTTCACAGAGTTTCATTCCAGCAAGGTTCCCTCGTAAGTCTTCTTCCTTTTTCTTGGCAGGTTCCTGAAGATTAAGACATTTGCATGTAATTTCATAGTTTAATTAATATTTTAATGAAGACGGTAGTCATATAACTTTTCATGTCAATTCAAGGTAATTACCTCCTACGTGGAAAATAAATAAATAAATAAAGCTGTGCAGAGATTGGTTCTTCAGAGTTTCATGGTGAGAGAGAGAGCCAACGAAATGTTGACACGTTTCAGCATTGACTCCTCATCTTTGAAGTCACACCTGGACTTTCTATCGCATGTGAACAAAATAGACCTGGCCATTAAGGGCATTGTATTTATCAATTTATTTATTTTCCAAATGAAAGCACAATCATATCATATGCAACTAAATATATATATCGGCTGATTCACGAAAACTCCTTTCATGAATTAGAATAAGAGTATGTATTTTTATAGTATTTGATATGAAAATTCAGATTATGTCGAGCCTTTTTTTGAAAAAAAAATTATCCAATAAAAGTTATGTATAGCACCTTAATTTTTTAGTAAACGATATAATTATAAAGTATTTATTTGTAGTAAAATTAAAAAAAAAAAGAAAAAGAAAAACAAAGGTGGAAACACGAAAGCAAATGAAGAGTTTGACGCAACTTCATTTGATCAAACTTTTTGTCTCATGTTGTTCACCAATGATGAAAGTGACCATCATATAATACATATTATAATAATAATAATAATAATTTAATAATGGTTCTCTGTTGTAGGGCCATATTTCTAATTGCATAATTAATTCAATAATTCAAATTAATGTACATTAAACATATATATATGCATGGTTCATTCTTAATTAATTAAAAATTTCACATCAACTTCAACTCCTACGTAGCTAATTAAGTCATACGTAGGACTTCAAATTTAAACGTACGCGAGTCAGCTACTGCAACTGCAACTGCATGCATGATTCCTGGTATGTATATATTTTTATTTATATATAACTCTCATAGTTAATTAATTAAAGATATATTCTTCAGCAGATGCTGTATTACCGGCCGTTAATTAATTACTTTAATAAAGCGGCTAAAATCATTTTCTATTTACCTTCTTCATCATCATTTGGATTGGGCCTGCCCACTAAAACGTAAATAATTAAAAAGACAATTAATGCTGTATAATTAAAAATGTTGTGTGGAATCAGACGGGGGAAGATAGTTGAAGTACGAACGACTCTTCCAACTATTCGTGTATCATCATGAGAAAAAGATATTTTCTTTTTTAATTTTTGTGATGGATACATCAATTGATAGATGATTGAAGACTCGCCATTTGTTGTGGTTCATTAATTTTGTTAATTAATTAATTAATTAATTCCGGCTTTCGAGGCCACAAAATGGGATCTCTTATCCTTCCCCGTCAATATATTATATATCATATATACGCTTCAATTGTAGGTTTATTTATTATGTTTATGTCTTGTTTGCATTTCACGAGAGGATAAGCACGAAGAATATTATAATATAAATTTGGAATCACTTGAATTTAATGGATCTAGATCTCGTATAAAATTATATCAACGAGTAAATTAAGAGAAATTCTAAAGCTAGTCTAAACTTTCAGTTAAAATTCACTTAATAACTTCTAAATTTAAATTAATTAAATAAGAGAGTTCCTTATTAGTATTAAGTCTAAAGAGATCTGCAATCTGTTTATTTATTCGTTCACATTGATACTAATTAGAAGTTTAATCTGAAATTTTATACTCAGCAATATATAAACCAAAAATATATATATGAAATAATGTTAAAATTTGCAACAACTTTGTATCGATATTCTTTATTTTACACTTCGTATCGTATACCTTCATACTTAATTTGTACGTAGATTTTGAAGACCATTTCTCTTCATTTTAATGGCATATATATAATAATTTCATTTATTTAATTAACACGTACGTATTTCATGAACACATTTGAGCTATGTAAAATAGACAATATGGATTATTATTACAACGTTGAGTGCATGCTGATACAGTTAATTATAAATTTCTTGTCTTTGTTAGAAACATCTTCTTGTTTGTGACGGATTTTTAATTTTCCGAGAGATACTTGTTCCTGCATGGTTTCCTAATCATGCAAGAAAAAACCATCAGCTTAGTCAATGAATCAAACAAATGCAATTCAGATTCCGATTCTGATTAAACTTAATTAATTATTTTTAGAAGAAAGTCTAACTCTGATGTGATATTTTTTTACAAGACTCTTGAATAAGATCATACTGTTTATTTGATTAGTACTGTATATATAACTATTGTCTCATATAAGATTTAATATTGAAATGTAGTTAATATCATATTGATTCCTATTTTTAGTACCTAGCAACTTGAATAATTTTATTAGCTTGATATTAAAGTGAATAGTCTCGTCTTTGAACCTTTACCGTTTTGTTTTCAATCAATCAATTAACCTTTTTGATGTGAATAATCTACTTGATCTTAAAATTAAATTAAACGGCATTTCATTTTTCATTAGACGATATAACCCTGTATATGATAACAATTACAGTGTGATTATCAACAAAGCTCAACTTCTTAATTAGCTAATAAACGACTGCAAATATCTTGAATTCCTGATATTATATACATTATAAGGATTAGAAGACAAAATTAAGGTTCTGGTATTGATAAAGATTCTGAACCTTGTGCATGTTGAGTAGCGTCAAGTTTTCAACTTGCATTGGGAGTTTGTCTTCGTATAGTCTGGTCGTAATGTTTCAATAAACTAAAGATAATTTTAATTAATTAAGGTACTTAATGACATACTACTATTGCATGATATATAAATATAATTAATTAGGGTTTTCACATTGATGATCATGCATGGATTGTTATTAGACAGACACGGAATTTTCACATTCATTAATTAATCAATTACTATGGAATGAATGAACGAATGAACGATACTCATTTTTACCCTTTATTTCAATTTTGTTGGTGAGGGAAGTCAGGTCGATCGAAACAGCCAAATCGTTAATCAACGTTCTCTGTCAAATCTACATGCATGCGTTGAGCTTCGCATGAAAAAACAGTATCTCTTCATCCTGATTTTTTAAGCTATTAAATAAAGTGATCACAAATTAATTAAACTTGATATGTATTTTATATATGTATATCAAACAAACATTGCAATTCATAGGTGACACAGTTGTTAGCTGGAATACAAAATATAAATGCATGCAACAACTATATTATATTTGACAATTATTCTTGATATGCGTTATATATATGATCAATTGGGATTCAAAATTATGAAATTTATATATAGTGGGATAATAAAATGTTAATAATTAATTAGGATACAATTTTTTTTAAATTTAAATTTGGTATTGTAAGTAATAATTAATGTACGTCATTTGAATTTATAGAAAGCCTATAAGATGTAATTAACACCATGAACAATAAATTAAAGAGGTTCCTTTCGGGGAAATTTTCATTTTAATTAATTGGAGATTCATGGGAGTTTGCCTTGAAGCTGAAGACATTTTTTCACAGAAAGTGCCGAGAAGAATACGAGTCGGTCAGGAATTGTACTCTCTTGAAAATATCTATATGATACTCTTGGCTTCTATTGTTCGTCCATCAATATATAACGACTCCCTATTCCTAAAACGTCAGCACCAATTTTCATTCCCTCTTCAAACCCTTTTGAAAAATGACAAAATCTGACCCTTTTCAGCTTTCGTTCCATGAAAATTTATTACTAGACGAATTTATCAATTATGGAGTAGACTTAGATGATTTTATAAATCAAAGTGATTTGTTCTCTCCTCCTTTTACCACAACAGATGACTCCCTTGATACTTCGCATGCAAATTTCAGTTCCTTTTCCGATATTGACATTGGGGATTTTCCTTTCCATTTCAATGAACTCCAATTCCGGCTTCCTGTTAATGATTCTTCCCTTGATCATTTTGAGGATTTGGACTCGTATTCGATCACGGAGATGGAAGAGATCTTTGACGTAACTTCTGCAATCTTGCCAGCTCTAAATTTACCAAGGGAAGACATGAAGATCGAGAACCAGCTCAGTGCAAACCATCTGGCCAAGGCTTATGCCGAAGCCATGGCGAACCAACAGAGAGAACTCGCGGAGGTGATTGCCAGACGCATAAATGAGAAAGTTAGTCCGGTTGGTGAGATTCGAGAACGTCTTTGTATACCATTCATTTCAGCCGTTGGACAAAGAGCAAGCCGAAAACTACCTTAAACAAGAGTGTTCCGAGGTGTTCGGTTCAGCTTTCCAAGCAATCTATCATATGCTTCCAAATGGGATGTTCGCTCATTTTGGAGCAAATTCCGCAATCCTGGCGGCCATTCCTTATGACGTTCAGGTTCTGCATATAGTTGATTTTGACATGGGGGCTGGGATTCAATGGTGTACTATGATCATGTCTATTGCCCAACAACAAAACGGTATGATTTTTCAACAAATAACCTTCAAATTGACATCAATCAAGTGGAAGGAAGAAGATAATTATGATCATGAATGGAGATTTGAGGAGACAAAGAACCGGCTCCATGATTATGCTTATTCTCATGGATTAAAATTGAAAGTGGAGGAGAAGGAACTACAAGATTTGGCGATTGAGATGAGGAAAACGAAGAAAAATAGAGAAGGGAAAAGAGAATGGCTCGCGTTTAATTGCATGCATGCACTTCCTCACATGGGGAGAAGAAGAAATAGAAGGAATGTTATGGAATTTCTAAGTGTGGCCAAGGAATATTTGCAAGCCAATTCTTCCAATACTAAAACTAGTAACAATAACAGAGGTATTATCACTTATGGAGATGGAGAAAATTGGGATAAAATAAGAAATTGCTCTGGTTTTGGATCATTCTATGATAGTTCAATGGATTATTACCAAGCATTGCTAGAATCAATGGAATGGAATTTTCCGACACGACTAGAAAAAGCAAGAATGGCGATGGAATGTCTGTTTGTGGGGCCATTTGTGTCTTCTCTTGCTTTGTTCGAAGAGTGGAACCAAATGAAAGAAGTTGGCGATAGCTTTCTGACAGGATTCGGGCTGCAAGAGGCGAGATTTAGCAATGAAAGCTTAATGGAAGCTAAAGTAATGGTGAGAGAAGGGAAATGTTTGTATAGTGTGAGGACTGAAGGAGAAAATGAAAATGTGATGGTGTTGGAATGGAATGGAACTCCATTAGTAAGAATTTCTGCATGGAGATGAAACGCTACAGCTAATTAATTGACATATATGTACACTAATTAATAATACATTCATTTGTCTTTATTGTGTTATGTGAGTACTGTACAATTCGTGATCATTATCAACAGTAAGAGATATATAAATAATATATTTGTTAGAATATGTCTTAAATCAGTTAGTTCCTGTTCAGACGACCTAATACAGGGATCTCGCTGTTTGGACTTATTTTTCTGGACTTTTTCGCATCTATTTAGGGAGTACTATATAAACTCTCTAGGTCATAACCTAGCCGTAATTTGTAATTTTTACCCCTCAAAATTAATAAAATTTTCCTATCCTCTGTCTATGGACGTAGCTAACACATTGTTAGTGAACTACGTTAAATCTCTGTGTTCTTTATTTACGTTTTTAATTATTTTTTTTGCTTTCGTTATAACAATATTAGTGTTCATGTGAATGTCCCATTAGTTTGCAGGATTCATACATATTAATGCTCTCACTTGTAAGGGGCGACAAAAAGTCTAGCGAACTTTAATCAGAAAAAAATAAAAAAAAATACCAATAAGCTTTTTATATTCTCTTAATTTTTTTTGTTTGTCTACGAAATATTGTATTTTTATATTTCTTGGATAATAAAAATATAGATACAATTATCTAGACTTTACAATGCAAATAAAAATGAAAGAAAATATAAAAAATATTTAAAACAATTATAGTAAGAATCATGCGAAAATATTTACACAGTAAGATATTTAATATTCTAATGATTTGAATTCTATTACTTTTTTTTTTCTCTTGTTTTCTGTCCAGTCAACCAAGTTGTCTGTTGAATTATCTCTACAAGAAATGCTATAGCGAACATTCAACTGTTGAAGCAAGAATCAATTTAAAAGATTAAATATTTGAAATTTAATCACTTGAACCTGAATATCTTCTATTGCATAAATATTCAACTAACATTAAGTTTAACAATAATTAATTCACTGAAAATAATATTAGGTATATAAAATAATATATAAAATTTATCGGAGTAAATTTTTCTTCATGAGACGGAGATTAAATTTTCACTCATTTTCGAAAAAATGATTAAACAAAAATGATGATTTTAGTCTATGAGTTTAATTTTCTTGATATTAATAATTTTTAATAGTTTATCACTTTTTTAATTGAGGGGGTTGGCATCATTATTTTTAAATGGAGGGTAGGGTTCAATTTCTCTTATGTATAAAATGAATTTTTTTTTAAAAAAAAATTAAGAGCAGAATTTTGTAAATTGAAAAAAATAGTGCGCAGATTTTCGTAATTTTGTTTTAAAAAAAAAAAATCAGTTTACCGAAACCTGTAAAACGACAGAAACATGTAAAAATCACAATATCCAGGGCCAGGGCCAGGGCCAGGCCCAGAGGCTTCAGCTCATTTCTTCAGCTTGCCGCTGATGTGATGATTCTTCGTTTAAACCATTGGCAGGTTCGATCATGGAGATGGGAGACATGACAGATTTTGTAGGTGTTGAAAATCGAACTCAATCTATTTTTCTTTTTTTATTAATTGATTAAATAGATTAGACTCAATTGAAAATTTTGAAATCTATCCCTATTATAATCATATTATGCTCATAATCATGTTACTGATTAGATCAAATCGGATTTTTTTAATCGGAGCGGATGAATTTCTGATAATCATTTTTTCCTTTTCAGAGAAAGGCAGCTCAGTCCTGTATCAACTGCAATTTCTATAGGTAGATAAATTGGGTTTTTAATTGATAAATTAGTAAGCAAATCGTGTGAAATGATCCTTATATAGGCACAGCCATGTGACTGTCATTTCTTTTCTTAGCTAGATTGAAGAGCGTGCCTCTTTCGTGCAAATTAATAATATCCACTTGCCTTTGTTAATGAACACGAATTATTTTAAATTATGTGTCAGCTGCTGTCTCTTTAAAGAGGAGAAAAAAGATATTTATATACTATGATATTGCTAAATTATAGGTTTGATTGCATGTCTTTTTGCACTCCGCCTGGTAGAAAAGTCAATTAGGAATACCGAGCCGGTGACTGAATATTATTAGATACTGTCGAGTGTACCCGGTCCCTCGACCCGTTGATAAATCGTGATCATTGAGACCCTGATATTTAAGTGTCCCGAGTAAAATTTTAGTATCCACACATTACACCCATAACTTTTTTCGTAATGCGCTATTTAATTATTAAGTGTTTGGTAAATATCTTTATCATGAACCCTTGTGTTGACAAAAATCTTTAAAATTATTTTGATTCAAGATGTGGGTTGATTACATATATCTTGTCGCCACATGCCTTGTCACTCAATTATTCTTCAATAAAAAAATACATATATATATATATATATTTAACAGTGTTAAATAATATTAATGTTAAATTAAATTTTTTTATGTTTTTGGATTAAATCAGAAGTCGACCAAGGGAATGATCATGAATGCGATAGTCATTACGCAAGAATTATAGAACCAATAATGACAGAGTACATTGGCTACATTCTTAATTTTATTGTACAGCAGAACAAACTATTGTAGATGTTATTACATGGCAAGATGAGGTACAAAATTTAAAATCCGAAACACAAACTTAACTAAACATATTTGATCGTAGGGATTTCGTAGCAAGCATGCCCTGCCCTGCATATGTTACTAAATGGGAACAGGGACAGCACGAAGGGGTTTTGCCTTCTGTAAGGTGAGACCAAACTTCTCTTCCATGTCCATGTTCTCTGGTGTCGTAACTCCATCTTCAAGCTTCCAATCGAAGGAGTTAATAAATGAACCTAACATTAGATATAACATTCTCATGGCCAACGGCAATCCAGGACATATTCGACGTCCCCCACCGAAAGGTATCAGCTCAAAGTTCCTTCCTTTGATATCAATATCCGATTCCAAGAACCTTTCGGGCATAAAACAGTGCGGTTTGTCCCATGTGTTTGCGTCTCTGCCTATAGCCCATGCATTCACTAAAACTTGTGCATCCTTTGGCACTGTGTAGCTGCCGACTTTTATATTTTCTGATGCTTTTCGGGGAAGTAACAAGGGAACGGCTGGGTGCAACCTGAAGGTTTCTTTCACTACTGCTTGTAGGTATGGTAACCGAGTGATGTCTGATTCCTCAACAGACTTGCCTTTCCCGATCGTTTGTTCTATCTCCGACCGGGCTTTTGACAAAGCCTCTGGGTTGCGGAGTAGTTCCGCCACTGCCCATTCCAACGTGCTTGAAGTTGTTTCAGACCCCGCAGCAAACAAATCCTGTCAATATATGGAATATTTGGAAGAGCGAGTGTTATATACTAATGATTAAAACAGATTAACAAGTAACTTGTAATTTGAATAAATATTACCAGAAATAGATGTTTGATATAATTTCTGTCAATTTCCGCGCCGTTGTCTTCACTGATGTTAAGAAGAGTATCTAACATATCTTTGGATTGGGCGTGGGCGGAACCATGTTGTTGTCTTAGCATCAATCGTTGATCAATCATGCGATCGAAGAGCTCCAGCATCTTCCCAAAATGAGTTGTCAGGCGACGCCTTATACCCTGGAGATCAAGCTTTTTAAGCACAGGAAAATAATCGGCCAAATTAGGCTTTCCGACCTCTTCCATTATACCCCAAACTAGCTCCTTCAGTCCTCGTGCAGTGTCTGAACTAGGATCAGTCATATCTACAGAAAACATTGTGTTCGATATCAAATTAAGCGTAGTGTTGAAAGCTGCTTGGCCAATATCTATTGCTCTACCCGCACGGCAACTTTCTTTTACATAAACAAGAAGTTCTTGGATTTTCTCGCGCCGGAGGTCTTGATTGGCATCAAGTTTCTGACCCGAGAAAATATGCAAATTACATATTTTCCGAAGATTTCTCCAAGGTGTCGAGACAGGCACCCAAGCCATCGAGAAATCTTGGTGCCGGTGGGCTAGGAGTGCGTCAGGGACTGTTCGGTTACAGAAGGATACGTCATGAGTCTGAAGGATTTCTTTGGCCATAGTTTCAGAAGAAATGACCACTGTGGTTACCTGGCCAAATTTTAGACTCATTATGGGGCCGTGAATCTGGGCAAGCATGGCTAGTGTCTTGTGAGGTTTATCACCAAGTTCTAGGAGGTTTCCGATGACCGGAAAAGGAGAAGGGCCAGGTGGAAGCTCTCCGGATCCTGGTTTGCGGCCGCTGGAAAAGGACTTCAAAGCTATAGCCAAAACGCATGTGAGGAGAAACCATAGTAGGCAGCTCAAGATATCCATCTTATAAACTCTCAGCAACACCAATTTCAGGTGCTCTTCAGCTTCTGTTTCTTCCTCTCTCTCTTTTTATGTATATATTTTTTCTACATACATGCCGAAATATGCATAATGGACAATTCGTCAGCGTGATATATGTTTTTCCTGTAACGGCGAGTATTGGCACGTGTGTGTTGCGTCTTCAAATTATCTACGGTTGTGGCATACGCGGACCACATTTCAGAATTCAGAATAGTAGTCAGAGTCCTTCCCGCTCCCACTATATTATACTATACTATGCCCGTCCGTCTAAATTTTTTTTTAAGGTATTTAATTTTTAAATTATTAAGAAAAAAGTATAGAAAATAAAGTACTGTACGTATCACTAAAAATAAAATATTTTGTTAATTAATTTTCTGCTTTGCAATGTACAACTCTGTTCATTTTCACTGATTTTTTATTTAGTCAAACAACTCATTAATTTGTAGAATTTCCCATGACTATATTAGTATTACATACTTTGAATAATCTTTGTTAAAAATTAAAATTTTGACCAAAAAATAAAATAAAATATCAAGCACATAAATTGAAACAATAAAAGTAAACTCAAAATTTAAATATGACGGATGTACGAAACTTGAAATTTACGGACTCTTCATAATATCGGAGCCCAATTTGCAGGCGGTATCTTTTTGTCCTTTTCTTAAGCCCAATAATGATCTGGAAATTATCAACGTCGGGCAGGCCAGATGGCACCTGAAATTACAGTTCACAAGGCTAAGACAAAAAAGAAAAAGAAAAAAATTAATTAAGTAGTGTAAAAACCCCACGGACAAATCATGGCCGTTCGTCTGTTTCTACAGTTAGTTGTATGAATAGTATAATATAATATTTTTGGGATAGGATAAATAATTTTTTTTTATATAAAATCTTATATTAAATATAAATAATTAAATTTAGACACATTTAACGACTGAGATTATATTTGACAGTGCATTAATTATGAATGCATTAATTATACATTAAATATACGGTCAAATGTAATCTCAATCGTTGAATGTATTTAAATTTAATGGCTTACATTTGATGTAAGATTTTGTATAAAAAAAATTACTATTGTATAAAATTGTGAATATATAATCTTATACACATAAAGTTGGGAATTGAGATACAAAATTTTGATTGTAGTTTATAAATTTTAAAGTATTATTCAGAAAGCACACTGTATATGATGTAGGACAAATTAATCTTTTATTTTTATTTAATATGTTATTTTTAATTTCTTAGTTTTCTTAGTTTGGTAGGAGTTTGTTTTCCTTATTAGGTTGTTTTCCTTATTAGAGTTGGCTTAGGTTTTCTCTATTATAAATAGGGAGCCTATAATATTGTTTAGTCATTTTTTTTCAATAAAATTTTATTCAAAAACTTGTGAAACTTTTGTTTCGTTTTATCTTTGTGTTTCCGCTTCGTCAGTATAGTTTGAAGTTGATTAACAGATCCATAAAACAACAATGGAAACAGATAATGCTGCTAGAAGAATATGTTGAAGTATTCAACAACGGAGGTCGGAGGCACCGAATTCCACCAAAATCAATGAAGGCAGCACCGAATTCCACTTCCTTGTAAAAGGCTTTCCTCTTCAAACTACAAAAGTCTTCAATCTTATTTATTTTTATTCGTAATATACAAATTAAGTTACTGTAATTATGCCTATATAAAGTACACTTGTATGTGTTATTAATCAAGAGATGAAATGAAATATTCTTCAGAATATGGATTTGGAATCTAAGAATTAGATGAAATGTTTCCCGTTGGTGGCAAGGGAAGTTGGGAAAGATTGAGAGAAGGAGCTGTTTCATTCATTGCAAAACTCCATCTTAGTACGATAATGAGAGCTTACTTTTTCCCCTATATATAGATCGATGCTGAGAAGTCAACATACATTGCTTCCTTGAAAGCAAATGATAGGTTGTTGATGGGTTCGGAAATTAGAGGTTTCGTTCGGTTTCTTTTCCCCCATGCGGCATATTGTTGTTGGAAGTAGTGGACTTCTAACTCAGGTCCAACACAACCTAGACTCAAGCCCAGGCAAAGGTCCACCTCACGGCTCTTTCTCTGGACACATACAGCTAGCAGTAAAGGACAAAGAAAGGGGTTGCAACAGGTACACTGAGCAGCTGACGAGGGAATCAATTTGTGATCAAGAAATGAGAGAAGTATTGCAGCCGTTTTTTTAGGGGTTTGTACAGTATAATTGTAAAATTATTTTATGCTTTTACAGGCTGTAAATAACCTGTCTTGGAGGCCACTGTATTGCCTATATAAGTTGTAAATGTACAGCTTGTAAGTTGAGCTGAATATTCAAAAACACCAAGCTAGCAATTTTACCAATATTCACCTATTGTTACATTCACAAGTTTCTTCGGATCATCGCAGTCTATCCAAGCTGGGACAGGCTTGCCACTGCTCAAGATGATGTCTTCCTTTGTGTTGTTGTTGTCATAATATGCACCCGGCTCTACTCGTACATATTTTATGCCATTGATGTTGATTCCGACATGGTTTACTTCAGAGTCCAGGTCCCGCCGTAACCGTCAACAGTATCAAACTCGACAGCAAAATTATGATTCGAGTCTTTCCCGTCATTTCTTGAGTTGAAAATCCGTAAGAAATGGCCGGATTGAGCACCGGGAAAGTTTGTCGATGGAGGTATTGTGAAGGCAAGGCCACGGCCTCCGCGACCTGGAGTCGAGCTGACTATTGCAAAAACAAAAGATGTGCTGAAAGAAGAAACATTAATTTGGTGAATTTTCAACAAATGTTTTTACGGGATTGGATAAAAAGCGTGGCCTATAATATCGTTTTAACTGTTAGTGAGCTTGAGTGATGCAGCAGTGCCATGACAGAAAGTTCCAGTCCTATCTTCTTTTAGTTGTTTCCTTTCCTGATATTTTCATTTTGTTTAAAATTTTGTCCTTATTTGGTGTTTTGTTTATTTTTATATTTAGGTGGATTTTAACTGTAATCCAAAACCAATCGTTTTGCAAATTTTGACTTGAAAAAAGGTAATCCTATTAATTCGAGAAGGCAAAACAAGATAATTTTTTCAGCAAATAAAAAATCTTCTACTGTTTTAACTATTCTTTGGTTCTGAGAAAAGGATCGAGAGTCCTAATCTCGTCGAGACAAATTCTTTCTAGCAAAATCTTGCTTCTGCAGCATTGAGTGCGCCGGAGGGTTTGATATTTGAAGCCCCTTATCGGGTGAGACTTGGGTTGTTTTGGGTTTCGTCGAATCCGTTGAAGATGAATTCTACCTCTCGGGAAGAAAGAACTAAAAGGGGAAAGTACAAGAGAAGGAAAGCTAAAGAAATGGTTAAAGCAACCATGGCTTTAGAGGTAAATATTTGTGTGAGTCCAGCAGAAGAGCACTTCATGATTTCATACTGGACACCAGACAAGACATGAACACAAAGCAAAAAAAAAGGGACACCAAGCATTAAGTAGGGATGGGAAGACTTTGAATTTGTCCAAGTCACCTTCGGGTTAAAGGCATGGCACTAATGTCTGGGTTATGTTGACTGTATATATCGTCAATTAACGTTAAATCGTTAGAGCAAGCAAGTTCATGAAAATGGGAAGAGTAAGCGTTACTGAGGATCATTTTAATTTGCCCTGTTTGGGAAGGGAGGAGACATTTCTTCCAACTTTTTCTAAGTTTTTTGACCTGCTGCTACGCTGTATGGCGAGAAGTCTTTACAGAATAGTATTATTAATGGGTGCATGAATATTGGGAGCTTCTGTATGGCGAGAAGTCTTTATAGAATAGTATAACGAATGTTCCTTGGCCCAAAATAATCACGCGTAAACTTCAGCACTTAATCAGCTCCGTTGACTAATTGGTCTTGGCTCCAAGTCAATTTATTGGTCCGAAAAAAACGACAATTTGAAAAAGAATGATAATGTAAATTATGAGTCTTATTTTTTAAAAAAAAAGAAAAATTAGAATGTGAGAAATATTTTCATCCATTAATAATTGATGGCTGTGGATACGATTAGTTGAAATGGATTAGTCTTTTAGAATCTTTAACTCTAGTTAGTTACATATGGTTAAGCATAAGCAATGATCATAGAGATTGTTCATAACTCATTCATTTCATAGCCTTGTACTAATTAATTAATGGGAATATGCCCGATACCTCTCCTCATTTAGTTAAATTCCTATTACTTTTGTGTTATTTTAAAAATGCTTTAAACACCCTCCGGACGTTACTTCTATTAATAAAAAAGTTAGTCAATTGAGGATAATACGATAATTCTTAAGATTATTTACATTATTGAACAAAATCAAACACTTAACCATTAAATGCTTTCTTAAAAGAGATTTTAAAAAATAGTATTAATATATTCTTAAAATAATGATTATTTTTGTAAAGTTTAAAAAATAATTAAAAAATTATTTTACTAACATTATCTTTTTTACATTTCTTATATGTACATCTCCTTCCATTAAATTTATTATTTATAAAAAAATATAATTTTATAACACCCGAACTCTGACATTATAAAAATAGTGCCGAATTAAGATACTACGAAAATATTCAAATATTTAAAACATAATTATTTCTCTAATAAAATTAATACACTTAATCCAATTTAAAATATCCCTAATTCTATAAAAGAATTTTGACAGAATCTCCTCTATAACAAATATATGCCAAAATATATAAACTTTCAAATTTTAAAATTTCATTCTATACACTCCCAATAAAATTCAATACTAACTGTTTCATTTCATTACCTACCAAAACATAATTATATATAATTTCTAAAGTGGTAAAACATATAAAATCTTCAACATTACCTAGTAACTTGAAAAAGTATGAGTGAGCTAATACCCATTAAATATTTATACACAAATATTTTTCAATTTCAACAGTAAACTTAACTAAATATCAAAATAATATTTTAATTTTAATATTCACAAAAATGACAAAAAAAATACATTCATTCCACCATTTCAATCCCTTTAACTTTTTTTTGTACACTTTTCACTCGTAACAAAACTTATAGTATCCAATAACTATTCTTTTAAAATTATAACAAATTCATGCTAGTAAAAAAAAATCTCCTAGAAAATTAAATATATCTACTTTATAATTTCTAAACTCCTATATCCATATATAATATAAAATCGACATATTCAATATACGTATTCCAATTAAAATAAAAATTTCGGTGTATTACATATTTATATTAAATTATAATAATATATGGAAATTATATTTTATTATTATTAATCTTCCATTCTTCTTTATGTTGTCTTCTTCTTCTTCTATTCCATTTTTCTTCTTGCCTTCTTCTTCCCAAAATAATCAAATGTCCTTGTATGCATCCTCAATTAATTTTCTCAACTATTTTATCCCAAATTTAATTGCAGCAAGTCTTTGCATCTCAAAACTCTCTTCTCGCATTCCCCCATCGTTACTTCACCCGGCAGCTATGCCAGCATCACAGGCTAACCGATTTCCATGACTCCATTACGATTGGTTGAACAAAGAGAAAAGCAACAATTTTTTTTCCTCCCACCAACTGATTGGTACCACACACATAAACCATCCAAATTTTGACTACCCGATCACACACCATTCAAAACTAATAAAAAAATCCCAAAATTTAACTAAATTCTTCTTTTACCAAAATCTAATTTTTTCACAGGCCAACTCCATTGAAACTGAATACTCCACTCATCATTTTCACAAACTCGATTACCCGAATATTAGTTTAATTTTTTCATTTATTTAACTCGTTCACTGCATTTTTCTATCAAAGTTTCGTGGTGGCGTTGTTCGGCCGGTGATTGGTGTGGTGAATGGCATTGTCGCCGAAGATTAGAGTTGAGATTCATGGATAAGTAGAGGCTGGAGATGAAGAAGAATGGAGAGAAAGAGGAGATAAGGGTTGATTTATAATATTTATCTAGTCAAAGAGAGACTAAAAAGATTAAAAAAATTAAATTTAGTAAAAAAATTAATAAATAATATTGATAAAAATATTAATAAATAACTTTTGTAATCAGAAGGGTAAAATTGTATTTGTATAAAAAATTAATTTTTTTCACTAACGAAAATAATGTCGAGGAAGTGTTGAGGTATTTTTAAAATAATAAAGATATAACGAGGATTTGATTAAATAGGGAGGGGATATCGGGCATATTCCATTAATTAATTTGCATTGCATGGTTAATTAGAGAGCAAGCAGGTCAAGAAAGTTGGAAAAGTATTGGGAGCTTCTGATCCCATTCCCAACACGGCAAATTACGACCCCGAATAACATAATTCATTTTTCCCAATTTTCACGGACTTTGCTTGCTAACGACTTTGAATACGTATGCGTGATGAATTGAGACGACAGTCTAGTCGAGATATGTATTTTAGAGACTTTCTAGGCCGTCTCAATGATACACAAACATTAATGGCCAGATATGCATTTAACCCTAAGCCTAATTGAGGACGTGCATTATTTGACTCGGACAGACTTAATCAAGTCTTTCTACTGGTTGGTGCCTTTATTTATTGTAGTTTGTATCTTCTCCGGTGGAATTATAAAATTATCATGAAACTGATCTTGTATACTTGACTGCATACTCTCACAAATCCCTTAAATCTATGGCTATCTTAACCATTTCTTTAGCTTTCCTTCTCTTGTTCTTTCCCCTTTTAGCTCTTTCTTCCGGAGAGGTGGAATTCATCTTCAACGGATTCAATGAAACCCAAAACAACCCAAGTCTCACCCTAGAACGGGCCTCAATTATCAAACCCTCTGGTGCACTCAGACTCACTAACAGTTCAAAAGATATGATAGGCCATGCTTTTTATCCCCGTCCCATTAAAATGTTTGTGGAAAATTCAACAAAGGTTTCTTCTTTCAGCACATCCTTTGTTTTTGCAATACTCACCCCAATTCCAGGCCAAGGAGGCTTTGGCCTTGCCTTCACAATTGCTCCTTTGACAGAGTTTCCCGGTGCTGAGCCCGGCCATTTCTTAGGGATTTTCAACTCAGGAAATGATGGGAATGACTCGAATCATGTTTTTGCTGTGGAGTTTGATACTGTTGATGGTTACAACGAGACCTCGGACTCTGAAGGAAACCACGTCGGAATCAACATCAATAGCATGAAATCTTTACTTGTAGAGCCGGCTGCATATTATGACAACACGAAGGAAGACATAACCTTGGAAAAAGGCAAGCCTATCCAGGCTTGGATAGAATACGACGGTCTGAAGAAACTTGTGAATGTAACAATATGCCCCATGGGGGAAAAGAAACCATCGAAACCTCTATTATCTGCACCCATCAACAACCTATCATCTGTTTTCAAAGAAGACATGTATGTTGGCTTCTCAGCATCTACAGGGAAAAAAGCGAGCTCCCATTACATATTAGGATGGAGTTTTGCAATGAGTGAAACATCTCCTTCCCTCAATCTTTCCCAACTTCCCTTACCACCCATAGAAAAAAGGTCATCTAGTTCTCTTACACTGCAAATCAAGATTCTTCTTGCTGCCTTGTCTGTTTCCATTGTTGTTTTGCTGGGAATATTAGTCAGCTTTAAACTGTACAGAAGATTAACCCAGTTTGAGATTCTTGAAGATTGGGAGTTGGATTGTCCTCACAGATTCAGATACAAAGATCTGTATACAGCTACTAAAGGTTTCAAAGAGAGTGAAGTGATCGGAGTTGGTGGATTTGGTGAAGTTTACAAAGGTGTTTTACCTACAAGTGCAAGTGAAATTGCTGTTAAGAAGATATCACGTAATTCAATCCAAGGAATGAGAGAATTTGCAGCAGAGATCGAAAGCTTGGGACGATTAAGGCATAAACATTTGGTTAATCTCCAAGGATGGTGCAAGCGCAAAAATGATCTACTTCTGGTCTATGATTACATTCCAAATGGAAGCCTTGATTCTCCCCTCTACGAACCTGACAAAAACTTTCTACTGAGCTGGGAAAACAGGTTCAACATCATCAAAGGCGTCGCGGCCGGGCTATTATATTTGCATGAAGAATGGGAACAAGTTGTAGTTCACCGCGACGTGAAGTCTAGCAATGTGTTAATAGATGCTGACATGAACGCAAGGCTTGGAGACTTCGGTCTAGCCAGGCTCTTCGATCACGGAAAATTATCACATACAACGAGTGTTGTTGGTACTATTGGCTATATTGCACCAGAATTAGCTCGCACAGGCAAGGCTTCATGCAGCACAGATGTGTTTGCATACGGGGTTTTGCTTCTTGAGCTTGCAACAGGAAGACGACCAATCGATTCAGATCATTTCATTTTGGTCGATTGGGTGTTGGAATTTAAACATTTAGGTCAAATTCTTGATGTTGTCGATCCAAACTTAGGTTCAAGTTATGTGGTTGAAGAAATGGAGTTGGTTCTGGGATTGGGGCTGATTTGCTCCCATCAGAAAGCAGAAGCAAGGCCTACAGTGAGACAAGTTCTGAGGTATCTGAATGGGGATGAATTGCTTCCTGTAATTAACGATTGGAGTTCTGTTGATCATTCTCAACGATCGGAGATGAACTTAAGATTGCTGGAAATAATTTCTGCAGATATGATCACAAATTCACAAGTTTCATCCTCCCTTGGTGGCATCTCTTCTGGTTCTTTAGAAAGTGGCAGATAGTAGTGCAAGTTTTTATCTGTTTTCTTATTTTTCTATGTAATTTTTTGTGGGTCTCATGTAATTAATTGGATTTATCTCCACTCCATATTGTTCAATTGAGTAATTTTCTTCCACAATTAATATTTGATGTTTTGTTTAAATCTGATTCAACAATTTGTATTATTATAATTTTTAACATCAAAATTTGCATACTGAATACGTAATTAATGTCAATTTAAAAATATTAACAAAATATAAACAGTTGCACCAAAATCTTATTATTATAATTTAATATTGAATCGTTCATATTGCTCGATGGAATTAATGAGTTTAATCCAACTTGTAATGTTCTTAAATACTTCCCATCTTTTTAAAATCGAAAAGGTCAGATCAATTTGGGATCAACTTTGAAACTATATAATCATTAATTAAAACTTGTATATGTAATCTTAGACTTTACCCGTCATGCTTTGATTTGGGCGAGGAAAAAGAGCTTGGCAATCTCTTTTGTTGAAAGCCAAGCGCAGAGTCAAAACTTTGTGGCTCTTGGCCTCGAAAATTAAGACGAACAAACTCGAAATAAAGCTTGTGTTTGGCTAATTGAAGGAATTAATAACAATAAATTCAAAATAATTTAAGATTAATCAGATTATAATTCCAATTAAATATCTGCACAAAGCCTCATGATTGATTAATTCCAGTGGGCCCGCGTTTATGGTAGTTTATGCGCTTAGCTGGCTTTGACTTTTAAACGTCAACGCTCAGAAATTTCACATCTTTAGTCTTAACCATTGAAGTGCCTTAAGATAAGGAAAAAAAAACAATCCTAGAAAACAACTTGATTTGATATTTTTTAACGCATTAAATTATATAATTAATATTGGTATTTTTTCTATTTCAATATATAAGAAATTAATCCAATCTACAATACTTTTCTCAGTGATTGATCAGCCATATCAACCAATTGAAAGGAAAAAGACATAATTGTATGGAGGGAGTGGGACCAATGCAAAGTGGTCCTCACAACTGAATGAATTGCCTGCCCTTTCTCAAAATCAGTTCTTCATGGACTTCGAGGAAAATCAATGTGGCCAGTGTTTAAGCCTTCCTAGATCATCCAACACAACTGGTCAATTTCTTAGGCAGACTGAAAGATACCAGAACCTTCCTCACACCGCAATTGAGTTAACACCAACCATTTTCATGGACTTTGGACTTTGTTCGCACATTGACAGAGTCTTAATAGCTTTAGCCTTACCAATAACTAGACTCTGAAAATTTCAAGTCTTCCATTTTCCCATTATTCTCCGTTCTTTTATACCCATTTCCTCATTGGAGTTCTAATTATTCTGATTATTTTATACCCATTTCCTCATTTGAGTTCATGATTGTTTTTTTTTTTATATACTTGGCTGTTGCAGCTGAATGCACAAGTTAGTCAACTCTCTTATTCCCATTTGGAATGGGAAACTTCTGGCCTTTCTTTCTCTTCCTCTTCTTCTTCGTTGCTTTTGTTCAATCTCAAAACACTAGCTTCATCTTCCAAGGATTTAATGATGATGCAACAAATCTTGTTCTCCAAGGAGCTACAATTATCAAGCCTAGTGGTGCACTTAGGCTCACTAATAGATCAAACTATGTAATTGGTCATGCATTTTATACCAAACCTATACGAATGTATCATAAAACCTCTTCTCCTTTTCCAAATGCTTCTTCTTTCAGCACAAGTTTTGTCTTCCAAATAGCCACGCCAAGTTCAGGCCGCGGTGGCCATGGACTTGCCTTCTTGTTAGCTCCCTCCACGCAGCTGCTCGGTGCAGAAGCTGGGCATTTCCTTGGAGTATTGAATTCAACCAACAATGCTAATCCTTCAAACCAAATTATCATCGTTGAATTTGATACTGTTAATGGATTTAACGATAACTCGGACAACCAAGGAAACCATGTGGGAATTGGCATCAACACCATGTTTTCAGATACATCAGAGCCAGCTTCTTATTATGTCGGAAACACAGATCATAAAGAAGACGTAATCTTAGAAAGCGGCGAACCAATCCAAGCTTGGGTTGAGTATGATGGGGAGAAGAAAGTTTTGAATGTAACAATAAGTCCTGCAGGGATAGAGAAACCATTGAAACCTCTCATATCCTTTAGAATAAACCTCACGGGCCACATCAACGAGAATATTTATGTTGGTTTCTCCGCATCTACTGGAACAAAAGCAAGCTCCCATTACATTTTGGGATGGAGTTTTGCACTAAATGGAGTGGCTCCAGCTCTAAATCTTTCTGAACTTCCTGTTCCACCAAAGGAGAAAAAACCATCATCCTATAACCCTCAAATTATAGCTCTTATTTCTGCTCTGTGCATTGTGACTATTCTGTTGCTGGGAACATTCGTTTTCTTCCTACTGTATAGAAGATGGTCAACGGCTGAAACTCTTGAGGATTGGGAAATAGATTGTCCGCACAGGTTCAGATATAAAGATCTTCATGCAGCAACAAAGGGTTTCAGAGAGAGTGAGGTGATTGGAATCGGCGGATTTGGTGCTGTTTACAAAGGTGTGTTACCAACAACAGGAAGTGAAGTTGCTGTTAAGAAGATCACTCGTAATTCCCTTCAAGGAATGAGGGAATTTGCAGCAGAGATTGAAAGTTTGGGACGTTTAAGGCACAAGAATTTGGTCAATCTTCAAGGATGGTGTAAAAGAAAGACTGATCTCCTTCTGGTTTATGAATACATTCCAAATGGAAGCCTTGATTCTCTTCTTTTCAAACCAAAAAACGGGTTCGTATTAGACTGGGGACAAAGATTCAACATTGTTAAAGGAATTGCCGCAGGGCTGTTGTATCTGCACGAAGAATGGGAGCAAGTTGTAATTCATCGAGATGTGAAAACGAGCAATGTGCTGATAGACGCAGAAATGAATGCCAGGCTCGGAGACTTCGGTCTAGCTAGGATATATGATCACGGTGGAATGTCACACACGACCAATGTTGTGGGCACCATCGGCTACATTGCTCCTGAACTGACGCAAACAGGCAAGGCTTCTGCAAGTTCGGATATGTTTGCATATGGGATTTTACTTCTTGAAGTTGCTACTGGCAAAAGGCCTCTTGGTACTGGCATCCGTTCAGGCAGCCTACTGTTGGTTGAATGGGTGAGAGAATGCCGACAGTTTGATCGACTTCTTGACACCGCAGATCCATCGTTGAACTCAAGCTACGACATTAAAGAGATGGAATTGGTGTTAAAATTGGGACTTGTTTGCTCTCATCCAAGACAAGGATGTAGACCTACCATAAGACAAGTTGTGAGGTATCTCAATGGAGATGAAACATTTCATTTCGTCGATGATTGGAGCTCCACTGATTCTCAACGACGATACGAATCCAGCTCGCGAACCTTTGAAACGATTTCTACTGATACATTCAAGACATCGCATCGTTCATCTTCCTCTGTAGGATTCTCTTCCAGTTCTTTACACGCTGGTACATAATGTCATAAATCAGTCGGTAATTTTTCCTTCATTTCGTTGTTACGAAGTCAATTTGCATTTATGTAAATACATTTCTACTTAGAGCTCGTGGAGTGATTGATACCGGGACATAACCAATCACATTGTTTAATTGATATGACACTGATTTTTAATCAATTTCGTTGCCTTTCCAGCTACTCTGTACGTTCATATAATCCTACATTACCAAACAACTTTGCACATAGCCAGAAAAATAAAACACCCTCTGGAAAATTGCACGCATAGATGTTCCAAAGCATCGGATGAGTTCATAAAATTGTCCAGAAACGCAGCAGAATGAATATTGTGAAAAAGAATAGAATATAAGTGACCCAAATGAACCACCGATTAGTGGATGCATTAAATTGACAGTTCAACAAGTAGCTGATCATCTTTTTTCCACATAATGACTTCAATCAATGCTCGTGCTTTCTCCTATACAACAGAAAGTGGAGAAATAAAACTAAAAGCCCAAGACTAAAACCTGCAATACAAAGGAGACATTGATACATGACTTCATTCCGTTGAAAGTTCCCTACATTCTTAACCGTTACCAGAAAATTAAGAAAAGAGAACTGCATTAACAAGGTAAGAAATTGAGGAGATAATCATTTTCCTCAGATGGGGGGATTTCTTGATCTCATGAAACCATAACACGTCCAATCATACCCTGGGTCCAACCAGCAGTCTCCTTGAGCTGTTCATCATCTGATCGAAGACACTCACCCAGAAATTCAGCATAGAATGTGCAGTCTTTGAACAGTAGTTTTGTGTTTGAGCCCAGAGCATCTGCAAGATCACCCATCACGGCAACGGCAGCTTTTGTCACACTCTCATCCCTGGGAACCATGAAAAACAAAGGCCATAAGGACCACAGAAGAAAAGTAAACAAAATACATTTAAGCAACTGGTGAGGGAAGATACCTCTGTCTGTCTCTGAAGACCAGTTCTATGAACTGCAACAGATGCTGAGCATATGGAAACATAACCTCAGCCCGTGCATTCTTAAAGCCCTGAAGAATACCAGAATATGCTTCAAAGATACTACGCCTTAGCTGGTTACCATAGTCCATTAACTCCTCGTCATCCATGTCTAACTGAGCACAAGCCTTAGCAGCATCCTGCATCATTTGAAGTGCATGGGGTACGTATTTCTCAAATTGATCTCCTATTGCAAGAGCAATGTCCCCAAAGCAAGAGAATATGGGAGGTTTGACAGACCGGTTAAGTTGACTATTGGAGAGAGCATTGAGAAGAAGGGACATGATACCATCGCAATATGGTAAGACCTTGTCATCCAAGGCACGGCAAATGTCACCGACTACCCCAACTGTGATAGCACAAACCTGATATTCCTCAGAGTTCTGTAATCCCATCTGCAGATACTGGTAGAACTCAGACATATACTTAGCAAATTCTGGTCCAGTCGCATAAGCCAGAGCACCAATTGCAAGCATTGCTTCCTCATGCACTGTAGAACTACGACATGCGAACACCCTGAGGAACAAAACCATAATCTGATCTGCAGCCTGGAGTATAATGGATTTGGTGCCATCAGTGTTGCTAAATTTCTGGATAATGACTTGCAGAACACCACAGAGGGAAGCTTGCAAATCTCCTTGCTTTTCTCTATCATCTGATGACACAATCTGAAGTTCTAAAGTCTGGCCTAGCCTATTCATGATGGCAGGAAGCAGTTCTGCTATGATTTGAGATGTTTCCGTAATGTTAGAACACCTAATAACTTCATTCAAGGTTTCATATGCAGCAGACCTGAGCTTTGAGTCACCACCGTCAGTCCGATCAGCAGCTCTGAGAAGCTCAGTCATGATGCCAGTTAAGTAAGGTGAAAGAAGAGAAGAACTTGGTCCAGCATCTTCATATCCCTGGGCAAGGTAATAGATTGCCCCACAAACCTTCTCAGCCACATTTGGAGCATCCTTAATGCTCTCCAATAATACTCCCAAAATTCTCTGTAGGTTTTCAGGAGTAATCACAGAAAATCCACCAGCTGGACAATGCAATAACTCAAAAATATGACTGAGAGTCCACGCAGTTGTGTCCTTCACATGGTTGTTTTCGTCCCTCATTGCATTAAGCAAAAAATCCAAACCTGCATGAACCAGCGGGGCAAGCTTCTCAATGGTAGGACCTTCAAGGATTGAGCCAAATGCATAAGTAGCTGCCTCACGACAACGCCAATCCGGCTTCACTATGTTAGCCTCCACAAAAGGCATTACAAGGGGCACAATCTCATCCCCAACTGTTCTAGCAACAAGACCAAGACAGGTACCACCGGCCATGGATATATTCCAAATGCTATCATCCTGATCCTGATCCTCTTCTTGCTTCAGCAAGGTTTCAAGCAACATAGGAACCAGGGATAACCGAGCCTTTTCTATGAAGTGGTAATTGGGAGAACCAGAGTCCCCAGTATCTGGATTTTCAAACTCTTGAAGCTCTATCTCTTCATCACAGATGGAGCTCCAAAACTCGACTGCTTGGAGGGCCACAGCCTCTTCATCACCTTTTACTGCATTTGATGTAAGCTCAAAGAGGGTCTGCATATAAGGTTCAAGCACCTCATAGTATGTTGATGCTATTGAAACAAGACATTCAAAAGCAGCCTGTCTAATCTCCATCTCTTTGGACTTTGCTGTCTCACAGACCATTTTCATAATGTAGTTCCGCTCCATCTCATTTTGGAAGTTGGTCTGTGCAAAATCCAGGGCATTATATAAAGCCCTTGTTGCTGCAAGGCGAACTTCAGCACTATGTTCGGCAAAGTTCATGCCTTGGACAACCGCAGTAAGGACAGCATTCACTTCATCTTGCAGAAGATCTTCGTGGGATATCTCTTCACAAACATATCCCAGAGTTTCCAAAGTCGCCTGTTTCAGTGCTGCAGGACTATCTTGCTGGGTCATATTGTTAAGCAATGATTGAATCAGCTCAGGCCACTGCTTCTGTGGAATCTCAATTGAAGCAATTTTTGCAATTACTTGAGCAGAAGTGTGCCTTGCCTCTGGCACAGGCGAACTGAGAGTTCTCAGGAGCAAGTCTTTGACTTGGGATTTGAAAGAAATGTCAATTGCCATCCATTGCTTAACAAGAGCTTCCTTTGTAGTAGCATCTTTTGCATCTAAGGAGTTTTTAAGTACAATACCAGCCAACCTGCGAGACTCGGTAGGTTTCTCATTGTTTGCAAGCTCAACTGACAAGGATAAAAGAAAACTGGGCAGGTTTTGCTGCTGAAGCTGCCTAAGATTAGCCTCTGCTTCATTCCGAATATTTGCATCCGCTGATTGAGCAGCCAATAGAAACTGGGTGATTTCCATTGCCATTGTCCAAACTACCTCTAAAAACATCATCAAAAAGATTAAAAGATTGAAGAAAATAATAATCACAACTGAATCTTTTACCAGTAAAAGTCAAATGAAAACTTCAAACAGTTAGATTAGCAGAGCAATAGTTGGACGCAAGCAGATTAAAAACAAACTGCACCAACAATCCAAAAACTTACTACTGGTGAAGATGATGGCCAAAAAGGGAAAAACACACGAAATTATAACATACACAATTCCACAAATATTATACAACCCACATGTGGATAATAATGGATCACACACATAAATAGCACAGCAGTAATTACCCAAATTAAGCACCAAACAATTGCACAACATGCAAACAGAACACATCAACATACTGAAACATTGCGTTAAGATAATGATTAGAGAACTCTTTTCTTTATAAATAAGAACCTTAGTTTTACTCGGAATACTGCTGATAACATTGAAAGTCTAAACAGCTTTCATTTCCATACCTATCTTCCATTATCAATATCATAATACTTAATGAATAAAAAATTTCAGGCACTAAGACAATAATCTCATTTATCTTAAAACAATAAGGGGCAATAAATGGAAGGAAACCACAAGAAGGACTAAGCTTAAACCCTTACAAAAAAGCTCACCTAAAAGCCCCTAAAAAACCAACAATCGACAGATAATCACAAGACCATCGATTAAACACAGGAAAACCCAGAAACAGGAAACCCTAATCACCACAAAAATTCATCCGATTCATCAAAAATTACAAAATCCAACTGTCACCTAATATACCCACTGTAAAACATACAAAAATCCACAGATCCAATCATGTAATCCACAAATCCAAAAAGATAACTACTGATTCGGCGTAGATTAATACCTGAAGCAGATAGTAAATAAGCGAAGCAGGAATTGAATTGAAACCCACAACTGAAAGCTAGGGTTTCACTCTCCCTCTCCTACGAATGAAGAAAAGAAGTTATAAGGGAGAGAATTTGAAAATCGAAAAGGTTTTCGGAGTTTGTATTTCAAAAGTTTTAGAAGGGCTCGACGCGGAGAATTAATAGATATCTTATGATGGAAAGGGAATTCGAATGGGTAGAAGAAGCGGGAGGAGCGATGGGAAAAGAAAAAAAAAACCAACGGGCAGCGTCGGGCAGGGGGGTTTTTGGCTGCCCGGAATCACCGACTTCAAAAACCCTAAGTTTTTTTAAATCTCTCTCACGTGTGAGGAAGTAACGCGTGTTTGATTTTATACGTTGAAAGTCTGCGTTTGAATTATGGGCTTTTGTATTTGGGCCTCAACTTCAAAAAATATATCAATTGGGATTTTAGGTATTCTTTAAACCGCAGGAGTTCCGGTAGAGGTGAGGACCCGGATGGGGAGCCAACACTTCCAAATAATTGTCCTAATTTTTTTATAACAGTGAAATCGGATAATAAGTCATTTTGAAACTTAGCAAAGAAGATTGAAATGGATTATATATACTTGACTGTTTTTCTTTTGGCTAAGAAACAGAATTATGCAGATGAAATGAGAATTTTCTTTGTATTTAAATCGTATCATTGACACTCTTGGGAAGTCCTCACGTATATAGTGCATAACCGAGAAAACAGTTCCTATGTACAATACATACTAGTATTTTACTATTTGAATCTACTTCTGTTTCTGGCGCTATTTTGATCTCCAGGCTGAAAATTTGCCGAGTTTTCCTGCCTTACAGGGCTCTTTACACCGCAAATCCTGTGCTTCATCCGCCATGGAAACAGCATTTCCAGGCCACAGCCCTTTGGCAAAGAGTATGATCGCCTGGCAGCTTGCGGAACACAAGCCTGTGAACTGTTATAAGGAAGTTTCCTGCTCAGGTTTTTCGAAAGACTTAGAACAGAAGATGCAGCCAATGCAGTAGCGTCCGGAAGAAATCTCTCGATGATGTAACTTGGCGATATACTTTCATCATGTCCTAGAGATTCTAAATTGAACCCATCTAATCCATGGCCTTTTTCAGCTTTTTCGACAATGTCTATAGCTTCTGTTAATGATAAAACGTCTACAGCGTCCGAGAAAATATCTTCATTGTTGTCAGCACCGTAATCATCGTCAATATCAGCATCACAACCATCATCCTGATGAAGATTTCGGAAAAATTGTAAATCATCGCTGGTTGATGTAAATTCTCTAGGCGGATGCCATCTGCCTGGTGGAATTCTAAGACGAGGGGTCTGATCAGTTTCACAATCTTGTATGTTGTCGCTTCTGTCTGAATCCTTGGGCTTGCCTGGAGCTTGTTCCCAACAGAATGGAATCCTGTCACTTGTATCCTGGAATTTGCTACACATTTCTTCCTCATGGAAACCACTAGGGCGTTTTGTCGATATCAACCGGGCATTGAAGTCAAGCTTCTTTCCGGGGCATGTCGATTTATCCATAGCTTTTTCTTTTTCTGGTTTCATTTCTGATAATATCTTTCTACAACTCTGCAGAAAGATAGATTACCTGGAAAAGTGGATCACGAAGTTGAGATTCAGATGAATGATTGAGGAAATGAAGAATCCCAAAGTTAGTAGTTGAGAGAAATTATTGAAAAGAACAGTTGAAACTGTTGGGTTTCTCGTGCAGTTCATTAACCAATATTGTTACTTTAAAATGCTCACACGTGAGCCCAAAAGGAGCTTTTTATTGAAACAGGACCAAGAACTTTACCCAACGTCGCCGGAATTGTTACTATCAACCATGGAATTGAAGACAAACAATGAAATTTTGACCTTCCATGTGAAGCTAATAACTATTAAAGAGACGTTAAAACAGCGACATCTGTCTGTGATGTGATAATTCTAGTGGTTGGTCACTTTAAGAAGTTTAACATAGCAAATATAAATGAGTTTGATCAGAACAGGAAAATGTAGAGATGGGACTGAATTGGTCTGATCACGAGTACTTGTAAGAAAGCCCTTTTCTGTTAAAGGGAAAATTTCAAAGCTTTGTAAAACAATATATAGGACAGTATGAGAAAAAGTTACAATAGAAAGTAACCGTTTAGCAAAAGGCAATACATTGTAAATCTCTAGAGTTGGCAGATTTCATTAAAAGCTGCTATTTCATGTACAAGATTCTTTAATCGTGGTAGTTTCACCACCAATTTCGCTGGATTATATGCAGGGCAGTGGTAAAATCACCAATTGTTCCAATTCATATAGCAGATGTATTTACATGCAATCTTGTAGTTTTACTTTCCCTTTTCTTCCTTTTTTCCTTCTTCCAAGTGGCCAGCTCTCAGACCGTGGCAAAGTTACAACTGAATGTTCTTGAGGCAAAATCCAAAAATTAATTTGCTCAGACTAGCATTGGCTTCTTGTAATAGAGAAAAGGAAAAAGAGATGGCAACGATGGAATTGCCAACATAAATACAAACAAGAAATAACAACAACATGAACTTGATGCTCTCACGTTTGTTGTTCATTGACTCTTTCCCTTGCTTTACTATAGAGATCAAGTGTATCGGCATGATTGGGATCAAGACAGAGGGCTGCTTCACAGTCTCTGCGGGTGGAAATATTATCACCCATTGAATCGTGAAATGCTGCTCGGAGATGTAGCAGCTGCAGGTCTGGCTTGAAAGCTATGGCCCTTGAAAGCTCTTTTATGGCTTCAGCTTCTTTGTGATCATCCATTAGAACTGTTAAGACAAATTTATGTTATAACGTGCAAGATTTCATAAACAGATAATATAGGCTAGTGGAGTTCAATTACTCAAAACTGCACTGTTAAGAACAATTCAGTTTAAACCCAATAACAAACAATGCACACGTTTCTTCTCCCAAATTAAAGAACCTTCCTATCAAGGTTCAAATGGAAAAACTCGAGCAAATATAATTGACTGCTTAATTTTTGACAAAATCCTTCTCCAGCATGCATCAAATCTTTGTTAGAATCATGTTTGAAGTTTACGTACCAAGTGAACAAAATCTTTCTCAAATGCTCAAGTTCTCTAACATTTCATAATAGTAACCAAAAGAAGGATTTATTTGATGCTAGAACTTGGTTCATAACACCCAAATCAACACCCACCATTCATGAGTGATTTATCAACATATTAGATTTCTCAATGGCTATAACCAATCATACTAAGAACAACGCCAGTTAACCAACCAAAACACGCAAAGACAGTCCGGATGGTTTCCCAATCAAATAACATTTATGCCATCTTGTTGTCACCACACAAGTCAACAACTTTACCTTCTGTTAGCAAATAAGCATTATATAGCTGAATGCATGTGTGTTCATGTGTGCACAGGGCTACTTGTGGTATATCTGCATGGATGTATACCGCCATGTCAGGAGATGAAGCATTAGGTCATATAGGCAACCAAAAACCTATTTTACGGAGCTCATGACTACAAAACGCAATAAATTATGCACAAAAGTAAGAAACAGTGCAAACATATGCTGTCATCAATGCTTATAGCCTTCATGGGGAATTGGTCAAATGATGGAAAAACAAACAGGAAACTTGGCTTAGAGGCTTATGTGCCGATCAAATTCTTCCAGCTGGCAGTCTACACCAGCACTCAGAGCAGAATCAGGATGACAGGTTTGTTATAATGATAAAGAAAAGCTCACGGGGAGAAATAGAAACATTTTGTTATCAAGGAACAACATTCACTACAATATAACATAAGGGCACTGTAGAAGAAAAGGAGACACTAAGCAAGCAAAACCATTAACAGGATTTTATACTTATTCCATAAATCTGAGATTTCAAAAGCCTACACATTTTATTTGAGAAGCAACCAAGAAAATTAATCTCTTTTATGTGAAAACATATTCACTCAGAAAGATAGATCAAAAAAGCCAAGTTGATCTAATTAACACTTGCGGAACCCTTACTAGATGGCCAAAACATGAGTAAAACAGGGGAAAAAGAAAAGTATCTAAAGATGGATCAGGAAATGATCTAATATCTATGGCCTACAGGTTTCGTGTTAAAAAAGCATCACCATAACTAGATCAATTTTCAAAAGCACCACAGTTGCAACACCATGTTTGCAAAGCCATGGCAAAATCTCTATACTTGACCATACGACTTGAAACTATAAATAAAAAGATTGAAGGAACTATAACTACAATCATGAAATTTACCTGCTGCTCTGTATCTGTACGGGTATGTCCTCAATGGATCAAGTTGTGTTGCCATACTAAGATCACTCTTTGCCATGTCACGGTCACAGTACTCTGAACGCTTCTCATAAGCTGATGCATTGTTCCGGGCCTTCTCTATCAGTTTTGTCATCTCATCATATGCAGCTTTCCGTTGATTTTTTAGATGATATACTCGTGCAAGGCCCTGATGTGCACGAGTATGCTTGATGTTGAGTGCATTCATGTAGCAATCAGCAGCAAGATCCAGCTTTTCACAGTCTACATAGACACTACCTAAATTATTCAATGCCTGCAATGAGAAAAATACCAGCCAAAATAGAAAACATAAGTATATGTACACATACATGTATATACATATGACCACAGAAAACCAAGATAAGTGCAATCGCTTAAAAAAGATACATACTTGTCCTTTACGAAGGCCATCTGATGGACATCTAAGAGCTTCCTCTAGAAGTTGGATAACATACACTGCAGTTTCAGGATCAAAGCTTTGATCTGATAAAGCATATGCTTTCAGAAAAAAGGCCTCAAATGATCTCTGCATTGAAATGGATGCTTCAGCCTTAGCCAGTGCTTCTTCACGATGGCCAGTGTCATATAGTATCCATCCTTCATAAACAAGCCTTTCATGCTCGGAAGAAGCGTAATTTCTAGCCAATCGTAGACTACGCATTGCAGCCTTTTGAGAATTTAACCTAAAACATCCAAGGGCATGAGACATGATTGGAAAATATATATATAAATACTCATGACAAATAAGAATTGCATTAAGAGGATAAATTCTTCTTTGTATCTGAGACTGAAAGGATATAATTCAATTACACTTCAATCATTGAAAAGCAATTCCAGAAAGTGGCATTAGAGTCCACCATGCTCCATGACTGCATACAGTCAATAAAAAGCAAGCAACAAAAGGCATTAACGTTTATTACTGGAATTTACTTTCTGAGTACAATCATAATAAGATCTTAAAAAGCTATGCCACATTAATTTTAGGTTAAAGCGTGTTGGTGCAAACAAAAATTACAACCACAATGCAGCTTTATATTGACAAAAAATAAATTTTAGTAGAGCATGGTTAAATGCCAGAGAAAATCAGCAGCAAAAGCTTGCAGTCAATCAAAATATCAATAATAATTTTGTGGAACTTACAAACAAAATTTATGCTCACCGTAAAAGAAGGAGAGACTGCCTAAACCGTAGAAGGCTCTTCCCAGGGTCTTTTGCCAACATGTGATGCACAACAGCCAGGGAGCCAATATCATCAACAGAGGACCATCGATCATACAGCTGCATCCAGCAATCAGCCTGACTGCACTGCTGAACAAGTGGTTGGAGGACCTCTATCAAATGGTCACCATGCAATTGCCCATAGAACATCATGTAAGTCAGGTCCAAAGTCATCAGAGCCCGGACATCTCTGAGAGCCCCTTCATAATCCTCCAAGGCAATAGAAATCCAAGCTCGCAGTTCAAGGCAGTCAGGAGAGACCTTAAAACCAAGTATTCTATTGATCTCTGTGATGGCTGCTTCAAGCTTGTTCTCCTCCACAAACATAACAGCTCGATACTTGTAGGGATAAGAGAGAGTTGGATCCAATTCAGTTGCAGAATTCAAATCCATTATCTTTTCCCTCCCAATACAATATAGAGAACGTTCCTGATACATCCAGCCAACTAGAGTATAATCAGAAAAGAGCGAGTTCATCAGCTTGTAGGCTGAATACTTGTGCCCACGCTTGAATTTGGTCCTTGCAACACCAGCCATTGAATAAATATGACCAGCCTCAACTGCTTCCTCAAACCAAATCTGTGCATCTTTATACTCTTCCCTCTCAAGCATCACAACTCCTAACTGATGAAATGCAAGCTGTTTCTGCCAACTTTCAGTTGCACACTCCACCAACCTCTCCAAAAGCATCACCGTTGTGTTTGATTTCATGTCCTCCTCCATAGCAACTTGACTTAAGAAATAATACAACACAAATGAAGCATGCCCAACCACAGCCAGTCTTTCTCTAGACTCGGCATTGCAAAAGATTCTCGCTACATTGGGATTCTGCATCGAAGTTGGGAGCTCCCTTAAAAGCACCTGCAAACAAGCAGCCACAAGAAGATAGGCAGTCTCCTCCAATCCATATTCAATCAATAAGGCTGCATCTTCAATGTCACAAACCATAGATGCCAGATAAGAATCGCATGCAGATTTCATCTCCTCGCAACAGAACCGGTTTGCAAAAGAAAGGAGTTCCAAAACAAGCCGTGGATCAAAATCATCTAACCTTTTTATCCTGCTGTATATCTCAGCAGCTCTCATTGCTTCCGCTGAAATCCCATTCTGAGAAAAATTTATCTTCTCCCTTCTGGACTCAATAAAACTACCATATAACATTGTTCTAAAGGGTCTTGATAAAGAGGCAATTTTGTATCGCACACACCGAATCTCATCATCTCCAATACAAAACGACATATCCCCTTCATCATCAGAAGTCGAACATTCCTCATCTTCCATGGAAATATCATCACGAAGCTCCTCTCTAGGCTCCCTTGTACACACACAATAATCATAAACTGACTCGGGATCATACCCAGATACCAAAGTAGCCTTTGGGCATTCCATATTTCTTCCACAGCAATCCATCGCAGACGTGCCAATAAGTTCATCTTCCCTCCTTTCATACCTCAACCATGCAGCCAAAACAATCTTCGTGTGCACATCAACCGCGTGCTGTCTTGCACACCGAAGGCTCCTCCGGAACAATTTAGGATCAGACAGTCCCCTAAATACGGCACATTGTTCTAAATATATTCCTGATTTCTCAAACTGGGGGCAATTCTCAATCCTACGGTACAAATCAGCTAAAGCCTCAACAAAATCAACAGATTTCAGGCATGGTTCGATCTGGGGCTCGAGTAGATCAGTCATAGGTAGCCCATAAGGGAGAACATCTAATACAATAGAGGTTTGGCTTGGTGTTTGATGAATTCGACTCGATTTTGATCGAATCGAATTGACTCTCAAATGGTCTTGAAGGTGATGTAACAACTTGTCACCCACACCACCACCACCACCACCGGCGGTCCCTCCGCCACCACCGCCCGTAGTAGGGGCAGATGTATTAATAGCATAGACCTGGGTTCCTTTACAACCATCTATGAGTTTTAAACTACGCATTGTTGTGAACAAATTATGCTGCATCTTTTATAAGCAATAATTTGACCACCCAAAACCAAAACTTTAAACCAAAAGCCGAAAAAAGAAAACAAAAAAAAAACGTACAAATGAAAGATCTGGATGTCTCAGACAATGGAACGAATCAGTAAACTATTACCTCGAGGCCTGTAAACGCCACCGCTTGCTTGATGAAAAAAAAAAAAGAAGAAAGAAGTACAAGGAAGAGAAAGAATTCAACACGGATGTTGATGCAGGCTAAATGGAATTATAAAAGAAAACTAAAAATAACAGCTGGGATTTTCTTTAAATGCTTTATTTTCCCGGAAAATGAGAAGAAGAAAAAATTGCGTTTCGGGTAAAAAGTCTAAGAGGGAAAACAAAAATGTTTTTAAGTTGACGACCAACCAGATTTCTGAGGTGAAGGTGGCCGTTGAAACGGCCACTCTGTTTGGCTCACTCCTTTTTAACTCCTGTGTAATTTTTTTTTTAATTTTACGTGTAATTTTTTTATCCAATCTCCTTTATCTAAAAAATCTCTGCGCTTCTGTCTCTTTGATTATTAAGGTTAATTATCTCTGCGTGTCGTGTTTCACATTTCTTTTTGTCTCTGATTATTGTTGTTATCAACAATATTACGCGATGGGCGAGTGCGTGCGGAAAGCGCGTGTGAGAGAGATAGTACTTCCGGTAGAAAAGGAGAGCCGCTAAAATCTCCCTGCCTGTCTTTCACGCATCCCCTGCCAATCTTAGGCCATTTTCATCACTGCTATCTATCATTTTCGTACCCGCATCTCCCCGCGCCTATCACTCCAATCTCAGTCGCAAGATTTTTCCATTCAGGCGCGTGCGTCACAACTAATATTCTATATTTAATTATCAATCTTGCTTTTATTTACTATGTTTTTTTAGGATAAAAACATATAATATATAAAATATTTATTAAAAATGTACTTTGTGAGCCATATTTATTACATAAAAATATATTTTATTAAGTTTTTTTAAATTATTATAAAAAATTATACTTTATAAAAGTAATATGTTAATTTATTATAAAATATTATTTATCTTCAATAAATTTATATAATTCAAAATTATTAGCTAAAACAAAATTATAAATTAATTATTATAGTTTGAATAAAAAATAAAAAATATATTTATTGTTACGTATTTTTTATATATTAAAACAAAAATATACTACTATAAACTTATAAATTAATTGATTTTTACAAACAAACTGGACACTTATAATATTTTTCAAAAATAATTATAAAATTCGTATATTAACTTTTTTTATAAATCATATGAATTAGATTGATAATAATATAATTATCTTTGAAAGAAAAAATAAATATAGGTAATCGATTTAGGTTCCCTTATAAAAAGCCGAGAGTGCACTTAAATGGTCTAACGGCGCGTGGAGAATTGGGTTCTCTGACAGAGAACTGAGTGATCGATCTGGTGTGACACTTATATAAGAACAAAGTCTACATATGTTATGATGATGATGATGATGCACGATATCAGTGTCTTCTCTTCCTTATGTCTTGTGGGTCCAGCTCTTCAGTTTCCAATTGAGGCTGTCCGTATCTATTATACATTTTTGAGCAATAATATTGCTTTATTTTTTTTTAATTATAATAACAAAAAAATATAAATATAAAGACAGAATACGGATGATATTAGTTAACTCTTAGCTGGTTAGACTAGAATCGTCAAGTCAAAAGGAAAAGGATAACAAAATTAAAGAACGAGTAAATTCATTTTAAATTTAATTAAAGGGTACGGGAGAGAATTAATGGTGGGATGGGCAGTGATGATGATGATGGGATGGGAGGAGACAAATGAATGATTAAGGATAGTTCTGGAAAGGGCAGTAAGTGCAAGGATGATGAGTTTGCTGTAGAGGATTTGCCACATCTTTAGGAATTTACGTTATTATTATTATTGTTGCTTTGAATTGATTAGCTTACAGCTGCTAATTGACGTATGACATCTTCAAATTTCAAAGGCGTGACTTGAGGATTTTGCTTTTTTAAATATTACAATAAATAAAATATACCCAAAAAAATTATGGATTGAATTAATATAGCATTCACCGATATTAAAGCAAGACTATATTATATTATTTCGAAATTCTTGTAAGAGTGAAATAAACTTTCTAAGATGTGAGTGGAATTCTTGTTAGATTTTACTGTTTGTGATCTGAAATTGAATATTCTTTTAAAAATTATGACTTTTATTGTTTAACATGAAATTGGACTTAAATATTTATTTTGTAATTCATTAATAAAAAGGTTTGTTTTTTTAGAATAAATTTAATGATAAGAATTAATTTACCAACAAACATAATTATTCGTGTATGTATAAGGAGAAGGAAAAAAAGAAGTTGATTGAGGCCAGGAAAACTCAATAAAAGAAAATGAAATAAATGATAACAGAATGAACAATCTATTGTTATGCCCACCTCACATGTGGACACCCACCCACCATTACCAACTATATAAATTCATAAATATTTATTTTAATTCGATTAATAATTTACAAATAGTTTAACTCATATCTGGCACTAGATATTGTCCCTATCATAATTGACTATATGTAACCTATATCATGTAAATTTGTGCACAGTTAATACTAATTTAGATATAAATTGTCTTGATAATATTGATTAATTTAACCAGTAAATTTTATAAGATTAGATTAAGCACATCTTTAAAACCAAATCACATAACAACAGAAAAAAAAAAGGCAAACAAGTTATGGGTGAGTGAGGGTGTTTATATGGCGGTATACAAACAGGGGATATTGTTAATGTTGTGAGGAAGCCGGCGCCCACGTTCAGAAGCCACCTACATCTACATAATATTTTGTCAACACGCTCTCTTCTATAACACCTACGCCTGCATCTCCATCTTTTGGAACAACAATACAGAGATCCGATCCGATCCGATCCGGTCTGAAAAGTGTCATGATAAGAACTATTTTTTAATTTAATTAAAAAATTATTATTATTTGTTTCCAAATAAAACCAATACTTTTCTGAAGGGAAAAAAAGACTCGGAAGCTTATCCTATCCATCATCCGAGTCAGACAGCGGCACCGCAGCTTTCGTGTCAGTGCACGGATTGTACGCTCCACGGAATCCAGTTTCGTTCGTACAAATGCCCTTTTATTTCACAAAATTCACTTTTATAAACTGTCATATAAAATAAAAAGAAAGATTTTATTCTCAGGCATTTATTAGAAAATTTGTTTTCATATATACATTAAAAATGGTGACACAAAGTAATATCATAAGAATTACGAATAATATTTTTATTTTAAATTTCAACTATTTAATTATAAAAACATAGATAAAAAGTTTGTAGCTCAGTTTAAATTAAAAAAATATACATTAATTACGTGTATATCCTTAGTTTCGTTTAGTTTGCTTCTAGATGTTTCCACGTCAAGGATATATATATGTATGAGATCTTCTCTTGGACCGGATCCTAAGATGGGCCTCTAGTTATGGCCTGGGTTAGAATGTTGGCAAGCCATTGGGATGTTCATGTAATCTAAATAAACCCTCAATATTTCTAAATACAGTCACGTTATGCAGGGCCTACCTCAGTGGAGAAAAAAGAGGGTATAATCTCCTAAAAGTTCTCCTTGGATTTGTGAGTGCACTCTACTGCTTTTGTCTTGCACCTTGGAAAAATAAAGTCAAAGGGGTGTATTTAGGATCATGCTGTCCTAAATTTCCATTGAGGCCCATACAATAATTTTCATGGACACGCATTTGCTTACTTATAAGCAATGTTCAAGCCATATTTACATCTGTTACATTCTTATTAAGGGCGACAATTACAATTATAACTATTAATTGAGAAATTTAGTCGAATATATTTTGAAAATGTTAAGGGGTGAAGTTGCCAATTTTATTATATATAATTAAGATTTAAGAGGGCTATATCTTCTTTCTCCTTTACTAAATATCAACGCAACTCACATGATCACTAGTAAAATAATGTTTATCGAAGTTGGACGTTAAAATCTTGGTCGTGTCAAGACTCAAGATGATATTATTGGAATACTACATATACGTATATAGATGTATTAATGAATAAAATACAAGACCAATTCGTTTGAAGTTTCTTCTGTTTTTAATTCTTTCAGTGACCTATAAAATAGACTTTGAAGAGAATATACATAACACGTACTAAGACTTTGGCAGAAATCTAAGCTATAATTTTGCTTAAGGAAAAGAAAAACTTATAGGTATTGCAAAATACAGCAGTCAATTTTGTGATGGGGAAATATATATAATAAAAACAAGAGAATCTCTCAATATTATATGAACAAAACTGACACATGTTATGATGATTATTTCTGTGCAATAATTAATCTATTATTAAATTAAACAGCATAATTTTCTTCGAGTAGAGGGGAAAAAAAAAGAAAAAAATGACACAATTTCGTAATGTGGGGGCAAAGTAAAATTAAAAAAAAAAAAATTGGTAATTTAAAACATCGTTTATTAATACTAATTATATTAAATCTATGGGTACGAATGAAAGTGACCATGATTTCGTGAAGAGGGAGGAAGAATAATTTAAATCATCTATCACTAGCAATGATCTACGAATATCTTTCATGAGATATAGACTTTACGTTTGCAAATAAATTATATTGTCACATATACGATATTCAATTGACGTATAAATATATATATATATATATATATATATATATATATGATCTAATTAATATATTTGCTTAGATAATTATGATACATATATATACATATTTATGCTCATTTATGTAAGATTTTTCATTTAAATTAGAATAAATTAAATATTGTAATTATAAATTTGATATCGAAAAATAGACGAGCCTAACTAGTCGCAGCATTTGTTAATTGCAATAATTGAGTAGATATAAAAAAAATATATCTTATCAAGTTGATTTAAATAATTAAATTAAAATTCAATGTATATATATATATATATAGAGGGAGAGAGAGAGAGAGCACATTTGAGTCGAATTGACTGGTCACACATATAATACAAACATGGAATAATAAATAAATAGAAAAAAAACGATTAATAATATAATGTCAATAGTTGATACATATGGGTCATTGATTTCATGCCATGAACTCCGACTCATTCATCATGTGGACTAAAACTGAAGATCGTGATCATACGATGATCATGATTAAAAATATAGGTAGGAAGTACATAGGTAAGATGTAGCATTATGTGGGGTCCCATCTGAGTATGAAATTAAGGGGTGACAAATTTATACCTTTGACGTTTGATTAAATTAAATAAATAATATATTAAATTTCGATATTCTTCCAACCCATGCATACGTATTTTGACGTGAAGACAGCTTAATATATCAAATTATATTTACGAAAGAAATTATATTTATACGTACCATCATCTACGTACATATAACTATACACAGACATGAAAATATAAATTAATTCCTGAAATTAAATAAGTAGCGGTGGTGACTAAATTTATATATTTTATGTTCTCTTTTTGATAAGATGTTGTCATTTATGAAACCAAAAAAGAAAAAAAAAAAAAGGAAAAAGGTTGTTGGCTATACGGAGAATTTGATATAATTCATTAAAATTTCTTTGATGAAAAAGTTGTATAAATAATACAGTGCTCAATATAATATACTTTATTTTTATTTTAATTGATTATATATATATATATATATAATAGTCTTAAAATTTAGAGTATTATTATATTAGTATAAGAAGCATAATATACTATTTAATCTCATTCTCGTTTTTATATACATATATAAATCGATTTAGTATTATACAAGAATTTGTGTGAAAAATATAGTCTCAACATAGAATCTTAATCCATCTCTCTCTATGTATATATGCATATATACACAGACACAATCATATGCATGTATTAAGAAAAAAACTCCAATAATAATAATATATGGTATCCTATATATAAATATAATTATCAAGATCCACGCACTCATTTTATTTTATGTCTAGCTAGCTAGCTAGCTTCCTTCCCATTTCTTTAATTTGTTCCATTAGCATTTTTATTAATTAGGTAGAGCAACACACTATTTCTAACCTAGACTGTGGACTCTTAATTATTATACTATTAATCTCGGGCTTTTAATTAATTTCGATTATTATTAATAAAAACCCGATTATAAAATAAAAATAACAATGAATGAATGGGCAGATTATTCTTTCTTAGGTGAAAAATAAATATAAAAAATTCTGTAAGCGATTGCTTGTCTCACTGTGAGTGGCAGCGAGTGAACCGCATTGAGTTATTCCATGAAAACATCAGTCTATCTACTTTATTCTAAGCTATCCTTTTCTTATATTTTAACTTAATTATTATAATTATAATTATAATTATAATCAAAATTATAATTTGCATGGTTACACCTCTCAATTTTTAAAAAAGTCTAGATGGGAATACTTGCACCAACCAAAATAAAATTAAATTCGTAGCAGTTGTGAAGCTTCTTTGAAACTTCAACGAGTACTTATTCTCATTAATTAATTAAAAATTGTGTGTGATCTACATGCATGTATGCATGTATGTATGTATGTATGTGTATGGTTTATATTATATATATATATATATATATATATATATAAGAAGAATGGAAGCAATTAAGCATGCATGCATGATTCACGACCAGAAGATTTGTGCATATAAAATAAAAAAATAAAATAAAATAAAACGACAGACATGCTCATTCTAAAAATGAAAGGGGTAGATCCGCATTAACAGCTTCACGTATTCTCATGCAAATTTAAAAATTAAAATAAATTAATATTTAATTGTAAGAAAAACGACACAGAAACACTGTTGGGGGTTGACTTCACAGGCTAGATGTTGGAGTGAATCTTTTCAGACCTCTGTTTTAATTTGATTATTGCCCATATATATCTATTTTTTCTTCTCTTCAGATTTTGCTGGTCCTTGCTCCCATATTCCTTTTTTCTTTTTTCAAAAAAATCTCCTTCAATTCTCTTTCCTACCCTTTTCCATGTGGAATTCTCTATTTCAAAATTAAATTACTATTTATTTTTTTCAATTTTTTTTTCGCCAATTCTCTGTATTCTATTAAAATTCGAATCAACAAAAGCAGGGAGGCCATGAGAGGGCGCAGAGAGTTGGTAAGTGACAACTCTCTATTATTTCACGTGGCTCTTGCAAGTTCAAGATAATACCAGAATGAAAAGGGGGGATGGGGATCGATCTGGATTTGATGTTTAGAAAGTTTTTGGTTGTTTGTAAGTTGCTGCTGTTTTTGACAACTTGTTTAGAGTTCTCTTTCCTCACTTATTTTAATTTAATTAATTTGCAAATTAACATATATATACGTATCATCATCATCATCGATCATCATCGTGATCAAAAGTATAATAATCTAAGAACAAATTAAGAGATAGACCCATTGACCAACACTTCAACTCAAGATTGAGATACCCTTTCACCCATTACAAAATATTAAACTTTGGTTTGATTTCAAACTATGAATTAAAAATTACCCATTTGGCGTTGAAGATCCAGTTGCACTCGTAAGAACATAAACATTAATTGGTCTTATTCTTCATCATCTCAAGCCCTCCAAGATTTACTTTTTCAAGTGGGCAGTAGTGGGGCTAAGTCCAACCATGAAATATTAAAAAAAAAAAAAAAAAGCAAAGCAAAAACGCCAACTCTTACAACAGTTGCTAGCAAGATCCTTGTGATCGATAGGAACACAAAGAATCAAAAAGAAGAAGCTAGCAATTGTGCTGGCTTTGCTAGCCAAATTGGGACAATCAGTCTCGTAGCTATACACGTGGGAAGAATGAAAAAGTTATTCACGACTTGCTAACTATAACTATTAATCAAGAAATAAATAGTTAAACAATAATCAAATTAAGGTTTAATTATTAGAGGAATATGCGAATTATTATTTGATTAAGAGAAATGGAACCTAATTTGGGAAATAAGATGGGGGATGAGATGATGTGATGTGACATGAACAAATAATCAGTGAGCTCTGATTTCCCCAATGGAGGAGGAACAAAGCCCGTGATTCCCGATGGAAAAGCAATTTGATAATCTTTTTTTTTTTGGGTCTCCTTTTTGAGTTCTGCATCAAATAATACAGCACAGCATCACACCACACATGCATCCTAGCCTTTTGCTTCAACCAGCTTCTACTCATACTCTTGTTTATGCCTACGTAGCTTATAATCACTTACAGCTTCAGTAATATAATTAACTTGTTTATCAGAATTGAAAGTGCTTTTGGTGAAAGCACTTCGAAACTGTTAGAGCTTCTTGCGAAATGATTAAAAGAAGAGTTTGATTTGTCATAATTTTCAAATAAATTTTTTTAATGAACATTTAATTTATATTTGTAAATTTTTTGTAAATAAAAATTATAATAAAAGATTCATTGGTTATTTCTTTATTAGGCACTTCCATTAGTATAAATTACTTGTAATGATTTATTAGAACAAAATAAAAGTCCTTTTAAAAATTTTATTAATACAAATTTAAAATTTAATGAAATATACTAATCTATATATAACTAAATGATAACAAAATATTTATAATTCGTTTTAATATTTAAAAGATTCTTTTAACTAATAAAAAAATTATAATAAATATAACACAAAGTGTATTTTTTTTTAAAAAAATACGCAAAAGATAAAAAAAAAAAGTTTCACATTGGTTCTTGCTATGATCGGATTTTTACTATAATGGTGGAGTATATGAATTGAAGAATTGCCTATGAAATTTCCTTATTTAATAATTTTAAGAGAGAATTATTTGAATTCGAAAATAGAGATAAACATTTCATATATTAATCAGGCACGCAGTTTCAAGATCTTGTTCATTTAGCCAAGGGACAAAATAAGAACAAAAGTCTACTTTGAAGTTCTTCTCATCAAGTTCAAACTGGGCTCCGACAGAAGAAGTTTAAATCTAATAAAATACAAATTTATTATTCTTTTTTTGGTATATAGTAAAATGCAACGTATTTGTCCCATTAAATTTTATTTATTATTTTAATAACATTTTTAATTCTATCGGCCATACCAAATTAACCTAGCTACGTTTATTTCACAAAAAATAAATAAATTCTCACATGAGCGATGATCAGTCAATTCACTATCAAACCACATCCATGTATATCATACATACATATATACATACATACATCCCCTGACATACAAGCAGAACATATACAAATCATATATTCTTTCAATGATCTCAACATTTAGGTGAATGATAGTTTACAAGTTCAAAGGGGAAGAAAGAAAAAGAGAGAGAGAGCAAGAAGAAAGGAAAAGTCTTCTGTCTTCTAGGTCAAGACTCAAGATCTAGGGTTTCCCATCTCCATTTTCGTACATGGGACAGTAAGTCTTCGTTTTCATTGATCACTCGGGTGGCTTTTGCTTGCTAAGATCAAGGCTTCATTTCTTCTGAGCAGCAGTTCAATTTCTTCAAAAAAAGGGAACTGAGAAGTATATGATATACAACTAATTCCGGCAGGTTTTTGTCTTCAGCACTGTTGACAAATCTGTAGCCCTAAAGTTTCTGTGTTTCTGTTTCATCTGAAGCTTCAAAGGAGTATGGAAGGAAGTGGGGGAACTGAGTGTTCAAAAACGAGCCCTTCGAATCAAATTCAAGAGGAAAGTGAGAGTGAAGAAAATGATGAACACGAAAGCAGTAAGCCCAAAAATGGAGGAAGTTCAAGCAGTAGTACGGTTGAAGAGAATGAACAGAAGAAATCCTCAGTTCGGCCTTATGTTAGATCCAAGATGCCGAGGCTCCGGTGGACGCCCGATCTTCATCTTCGTTTTGTCCATGCTGTCGAAAAATTAGGTGGACAAGACAGTAAGTTACATGTATAAATTTATTGGTATTTTTTTTTAAAAAAAAAGGGAATTTTATACTAAAATTATAATGATTTTTCTTGATGTAGGAGCAACGCCAAAGCTTGTTCTTCAGCTGATGAACATCAAAGGACTTAGTATTGCTCATGTCAAGAGCCACTTACAGGTTTTTTGATTAGAAAACACTCACAATTAGTTACTAATTCCTCAAATTTGATTTCATTAATCTCTTCAAATAATTCGACATCTCTAACAAAACTTTCTCTATCTTCGCTTTTGGTGTTTTCCAGATGTACAGAAGCAAAAAAATTGATGATTCAGGCCAAGGTATACGCTAACCTTCTCTATCATATTTTTCTTTCTCGAACAGAATGATTAATTAGGGTTTTTCCATCATCGATTATCAGAACTGATGCATACGAGTGTCTTTTTAAATGACAGTGATGGCGAATCATAGGCATCTTGTGGAAAGTGGAGATCGAAATATTTATAATCTCAGCCAACTTCCCATGTTGCAAGGATACAATTGCCAAAGCCATAGCTCTAGTTTCAGGTAATGAAAATTCAATTTCAACCCACACAGAGACACACCCTTTTTAATTTTTCTATTTATGAATCTAATTTCACCCACAAGTTGCTTCTAACTAACTTTTCAAGATATGGGGATGCTTCGTGGAGTGCTGCTCGTGAATATTTAATGCGTAGTTCCTGTATGAGCCGGAGTTTAATTGACGAAACCAGACCGAGATTATATGGTGCGGCGACTGAGAAGATCCTTGATAGCAACAATAGCAACTGGCCTACTAATTGCAGTTTCCGAATGGGTAATTCTTCTAATGGTGCAAATGCTATTTGGAAAATGCCTGAATTGAAAGAAGAACTCCTATCATCTTGTATTCGTCATCCATGGCAACCGCAATCAAGATTATGCCCAACTGACCTCAACCCAGTAACCCAAATGAAAGAACAAATGATCAGCTCGAGTAGAAGTACTGTTCCATTAGATTCGAACACCGCTATCAATTTACAAGAGTGCAGGAATTCACTGAAAAGAAAAGGTCCGGATTGCAAGCTTGATTTGGATCTATCTCTGAAGTTGACAAGTAGTAGTAACGAGGAGAGGCGGCGAGGCCTGGAGGATAATGAAGTAGTTGACAGTGAGTTATCTTTATCGTTGTACTCACCATCATCTTCAAATAAACATAGCAGGTTGAAGGAAGGACAAGATCGTCATAGTAAGGAGCATGGAAGAAGGGCAAGTACTCTAGATCTGACTATATGAATTAATGAATCAATTCTAAGTGAGATCTTGAGGTACTTATCCTAAAATTGATGCATATGCGTTATGTGATTGTATTCTATCGTTATACAAATTATTTCCATCTTGTTTTTACTGTAGTTCCCATTTAGCATATCGTCTGCATTTCAGCTTGAATTTTTAATTCAATTATCACTCTGCAACCAATATATATATTATTATAAGCCCTGGCCATATGCATAGATCAGCTGTTGCTGCCAGGGAAATAGATAACACCTAAACATGTTGGCAGGGCGCTGATGGAGAATATCAAGTACTCTTAGGTTGAGTTTTTCATCTCTTCCCAATTAAAAATTGTTAAAAGAAAATATATTAAATTAATATTCAAATCTTAATTCAAGGAATTGCATAATTAAAACGTAAGAATTTGTTTTCTAGCAAAATCAAAACGTTAAGAGTTTATGCTTTAATTTTTTTTTTAAAAAATTGCTGTCATTAATTTGTTTTAGCCAGATTACACATATTATTTACGTATAGCAAACCACATTATTGCAATCTTATATGAATTAAGCTCTTTGGAAAACTCAACTATATATAGATTTGGAGGAAATGAAGCTCTTGATGCACACCAAAATTTATGGACCAGATTGCTCGTGATCCATACATATCACCAACTTCATACCAAGGCAATTAACTAGCTAGCACACTCTAATTAATTATCGCTAACTTTGGTATAGAGATTTTGGTTTCAAGAGCTCAAAATCAGGATAGAGGTCTTCACTTTCCTTTTTGCTGCATTTGATAGGATAGAGCCAGCGCAACTCTCTCTTCCATAAGAGCTTGGAATTCAGCTGCAGCCACAAATGCATTCAATATAATATTAATTACCACCTATATGTTTATATATTCATCAAATCGAGTATATGTATACATATATATATATATATATGTATGTATGTATTTTAGTAATTAAATTAACTGCTCAAATTACCTTCTTTGGCAGCTTTCGCATTCTCCAGAGCTTCCACTTTCTCCTTCATCTCATAGTTCTTCATTTTCAGAAGTTTATACTGAGTTTCATAGTGAGAAATTTGAGGAGACAGCGCAGATAATCTGGCCTATATACCATCCATGTATGGAAGAATAGATTAATACATAGTTTCATATTTGTTTGTTGGGTTTTAAATCACTACACAAACTAATTAAGAATATAAAGGTTCCAAAATCTAAATGGCCGTTGGTGCTAATTGATTCAACTGTAACATCTCTTAAAATAATGCAAGAGTTATGAGTTCCAACCTCGTTAGCTGCATCAGAATATTTAAAATAAAATGATAAAATTGTAAGTACCTCTTCAATGTCTATTTCTTTCTTGAGTTTGTCTATGTACTCTAACCTCCGAAGCCTAGATCTTTGAGCAGACGCTCTGTTTGCAAGCAATCTGAGACAGACAAAACCAAATTTTAATAAATTCCTTTTCTCATAAATATTATTTATTTACTGACAAGCAAGAAAAAACTTAATTTAGAACTGAAAATAAACCCACCCACCGTTTGACCCTCTTGGGGTCCAAGCAACGGACGTCATAGTTATTTTCTGATGGATATATTCCAATGGAAAAATTAAAATGATGATTTTGATCGCCACTATTGTAAGATTCCAAGTTCTCCTCGAGGGAGAAATCATCTCCAACGTTACCCATATTGATAAAATAGGGATCCCTCATCAGAGCTATAGAATCACTTACTGATCGTCGATGCACTAGAGCCCTGAGTTGTGATGATGCCAACGTCGACGTCGTCAACCCCGAATTCTCCATGCTAATGCAAGAAGATGTTGAGAAAGTTTTCGTCCGATTCAACATGTTTAATGGTTTCAAGTACAAAGAGAAGAGCACAAGGTAGCTAAGGGCTTGCCCACAGTTTGCTTTTATACAGGAGTTTTTCACATTTGAGAAATGGGCGGGCCTTTTCTGAGATAATAACATTTGGATCCCAATTTTGTTAATAAAGTTATAAAAAAGAATCTAGTTTGTACTTTTCTGCACTGTTTTTTTTATTGTTTTTTCTCTAGTTTCTATTCATAAATTTCAATTATTTAATTAACATTTATAATAATACTCTTATAATAATTACTTAAAATAATTACAACTCTAATAAGTCAAAGATGAGTGTTAAAAAAAATAGCGAAAATAAGATTTTACATGAAAGAAAATTATATTAAAAAACATGTATATTGTTCCAAATTTTGCAGGACAAAAGTTTTAATTTTTCTCATAATTGGTGACATTCCCTTTATTAGACAAAAATGGGCACTTGTATAAAATAAATACAAACTATATATATATTTTTGAAATTGTGTTAAAAATTAGGGGCTTGGATTGACTATAAAAAATAACCCCAAGAATACATGGTAAGTGTATCTATAATAAACAGGGTCACAACTTAGCTTATCAAATCACACACCCATTGGCTAATGGCCTAATAGGTAGTTTTTTTTTTTTATATATATATAATTTCCATCGTAGAAAATACATGGCAAGTGTATCTATTATAAACAAACTCAAACCTTCACAGTACTTTGTAAAATTAATGCTGTCATAATTTGTATTTGTAAAGTAATTAATTACAAAAGGGTCCCTTAATTATTTCATTACCTAGATAGGAATTTACAGCAGAAAGTTCATCAATATATATGTCTAATATCCACCCATGTTTTCCTGTCTTTTTTTGCCAAGTATCTTTTGTTAAGATAATAAATTATTATAGGTAATGACAACTCAACTATTTTATATGCAAAATTTCATTTAAAATAAAAAAAATTAAAGGATACACTGAATTTTGGAAAAGAAAATTTTCTTTAAAAAGGAAAACAAATTTTTTAATACATGTGTAAAAAAATATATATATTTTTTACTATAAGCGGAGTTTAAGGTCTGTGAAAATGTAAAAGCAAGAATAATACGAATAAAATTAAAATTTTTATAAACATATATGTAAAGATAATAATAATAATAAATCAATAAACAATGTGGCCCATGCAAAGGTTATCCAGTTTCAGTAATTTGAGGCTTAAATTATAAGAGAAAAATTTCAGATAACTTCCTTTCTGATAAAAATATTATTAACGTGTCACAATAAAAGCTAAAATATTAGTTTAGTAGGATAGTTTTCAATATTAGTCATATAAGTCTAAAGTTGAATAAAATAATAAAAAGTTATATCCAAATCGCCCACCGTGGGGCTCGAACCCACGACCACAAGGTTAAGAGCCTTGCGCTCTACCAACTGAGCTAGACGGGCTTAATGATTAACTTGTAGTTGTTAATAATTGGATTTAATTTTAAATAAAAAATTAAAGGATCCACTAATCTTGGAAAAGATTCTTTTTTTAATTTTAATTTATACATATAATACAATGTAAAAAATATAATTTTTATAATAAGTGAAGTTTTGTGAAAATGTAAAAGCAATAATAATAAGAATAAAATTAAAAATTCTATAAACATATATCTCATATTCAATAGTTGAATATAAAGTTAATAATAATAGTAATAAATTAATAAACAATATTATGGCCCACGCAGTCTCGAACCTGCGACCTTCGCGTTATTAGCACGACGCTCTAACCCGCTGAGCTAATAGGGCAGTTGTCAAAGTCGTCCAGTTGTGTTTATTTGACACTTAAATTATAGGAGACAAATTTAAGATAACTTAAAATATTATTAAAGTGTCACAATAAAAGCTAAAATATTAGTTTATTAGGATAGTTTTCAATATTGGTCATATAAATCCAAAGTTGAATAAAATAATAAAAAATTAAATTCAAATCACCACTGTTGACTCGAACCGACGACCGCAAGGTTAAGATCCTTGCGCTCTACTGACTGAGATAGACGGGCCTTATATTTTGGTTATAGTTATTATAATTGTACTCAATTTAACCGAGAGGATGAATAGTAAAAAGGTTTAAATCTGAAAATGTAAATGATATCTTGTCGCTTCACCATTACTGAAAACAAAATTATTTTTAATTAATCCTCTGAATTTTATTAAAAAAAAGCCTCTAAATCAGATAACAAATCTTACTCATTATTTTTCACATACAAAAAGAAATACAACCAAACTTAAAATAAATTGATGTTTATTAAAAAAGATTCCTTATGTTACTTATTAATTGATGTTTATAGCAAGTCTTAGGATATCGGAAACCATTATTAAGACTGAAGAATTGAACTTCTTGCTAGATTTTCATGATATTAGGGGATGCCTAAAATTTGAACCTAATTATTTAAAACCATGTAACTATCTAATAATGTTATCATCAATTCAAGCGAAGTTGAAGAGTACTACTGATTATCTCAGATCTTCCATGCACAAAATTTCTCTTTAAATAAAAAATTTGATAACATAATTTCATCAAATCTACACTCTTAATTATTATTAAATAAGAAATTAATTAAAGAAGCTAGCTAGCTGTAAATCAAATAATAAATAATGTTACTTTCAATCCCATGGCCGCAAGAAGATACCCGATGAAGCCGTCGCTCGCCCTTAGTCTCCCTTCAGCAGCATATATAGACGAGACGATCGACGTCCATCGAGAAACATCACATATGCATATATACATATATATGCTTGCAATATATTATTAATAGCTTGTGGTTGTGGCGTTGGCGCTTATTGCTACAGAACTACTGATTGACGCGACATGGTCTTAAATTCTTGGTGTTGATGCTGCAACTCAGATGATTCGCTGTCAAGCTGCGTTTTGAACTGGACAACCGGCAATTTCCTCCCCGAATCTTGCTCCGGTGAGCCATTTTTGGTGCGATGATGACCTCCTCCACGAGACTGCTGCTTCTTCTTGTAAAGAAAAACTAATAAAAACAAAAGGAAAATGAAAAAAATCAGTACCAGAATAAGCATCATAATCTCTCCATGGAGAGCAAAGTTGCGGTCCTCAGACAACCGAAGCTCATCTGTCTCCGTATTATTATGAGACGACATAGAAGAAGAATAAGAAGAAGAAGAAGAAGAAAATGGAGCACCAGCCATTAAGATTTATAGATATATAATTCTCTGCTAATGAATTTGTGAGTTATATAGTATATATCTATCTAAAATTGACACTTAGAGAGCCAATAAATTCTTGTTCAAAGAATTTATCAAACGTTAACAGGAATGAAAGGGGAAGGAGGAGGAGAAGAAGAAGAAGAAGAAGAGAGGACAATAATTTTGGATTGCGAATGAAGCTAGCCAAGGTAAAATATAAGGGAAAGGAGACAAAATTTGAATGGGAATGGAGGGTCCTGAACTTTTAGTCGAATAATAGAAGTTGTGTTGATATCTATTGATAAAATCATGCATACAGGTCCTTTTCTTGTGACGACGCCCATTCCAATTATGTGGACGGTTTTATCTGCACTCATTAAATTCTGTCACTTTCTCTCCTACTTCCGTGAAGCATCTATTAAAAGGGCCTAGTAATTTGTTTTTTATCTAATAAGTTGTTGATAAATTAACTTAATTAATTATTTTAGTTATATATATGGCTCCAATGTGATGCTCATCAAAGTGGACAAGTATTGTTTATAATATTCAAAGTAATTTATCCTCTTGCTGCCTAACTTTAAATGTATGGTATGTTTGTGTATATATATATATATATGACTTATTTTTTGTATTTTTGTTTATCAACCACGTGTAAAAAATTAATTTATAAATTTTTTTTAAATAAGACTGACTCTATCATTAATTATCATCATGAAATAATTTACTTAGCAATGTATTTATTAATTCTTAACAAATATTATGACAAATGTATGTATAATATAATGCAATGTTATGTTAATACAGTGTAACCCACTATCTCTCTTAATAATTTTCTTAAAATTATAGATATGAAAAAATTGAACTCGAATATTTAAATTTATATTTATAAATAAATATCAATTTTGTTTAAAATTCAGATTTTCAGAATTTAAAATTATAACTGTAATAGAATAAAATTATTTAATATCGTAATTTTTGTTACAATATATTGTTCGTCAAATATATTACAACTAATAATTATACTTTTAAAATAGAGTGAAAACACTGGCGAAAATATATATACACACACACAGCACATAATGATTGAAAACATAACTACGAAACCTTGGACCCCGATGACCATGAGAACAATGTTAGACGTTCCTACAAATTAAAACAAAGAAACTCGGCCCGATGTTCTGTTTTGTGGCCTAATTCTTGTCAATTCGGTAATCACTTGCGCCATGAATTGCAATAATTTCGGGGGCCTATTGATCAGCTTTCCTTCATTATGAGAACATGTTTTTTGTTTTTTCCTACATATTTTGTGCTATATTACAAAGCATTATCTGCTTTAAGGCATCAATCTTGCGAGGATACATGACAATCTTTTCAAATTGATTGACAACGATGCTATAATTGATTTTTTTCCCCTTAATTTTAACTTTACATTAGATGGGTGTTAACTTAAATTTTAAGTCTTTAACAAATTAAATTTACCATATATGTTATAATGTGATTAAAGTTTTGCTAAAAAGTCAATTTTAGAGTCTTAAAATTGTACCTTTTTTTTTCTTTTCAGTTGGTAACTAGTGGTAGTTTATCATGTTAGGATAATTTCACTTCTGAATGATAAAGAATTCTACTCAAACTTTAGTTTGTTCTCATTTTCTTTTTTGTATTTATTATTCAATCAAATTCTTTTAGTGTATGATTTTTCATGCTTGGTGTTGAGAAATTATTATGAAATTCAATAAATCACCGAATATTAAGTAATTAATAAATAAGAATGTAAATGATAACTACAAATTACAAATTAAAAATAAGTACTTATAAAATATATTTATAAAATTAAATAAAAATATAACAATCTTAATCATTATCAATATCACTTTCTATAATCACAATTAGTTGTCGGTTATTTTTCTGTTCATTCAAGAATTCATGTTGAGGGTGACAAAAAAAAAAAAAAAAAAAACAAGAGGGCTAATCATATCAAGTAAAGAACATAGCAGATTAATCATGAAATTATGAAGATAGAGAAAACGAAAAATCATGAAATGACTCCACTTAATACATGTGAAAAAGCACAGGAATGTCTGAAATCAATGATACGCTTGCCGTGAAATGCCAGATACTACCGAAATTTCTCGACTATTCAAAGGTCCTACTAACCACCTGCAATCCCTCCCGCACATGTGATGCCAACTTTCATAGTACCATGATGCTTGCCGTACGTACCACACTTGCGTCTAATAATTGTTGCGAAATTTCAATTTGGCTTAATAATTTCAGATCCCAAATTTTTACATTTTAAAAAAAAATAAAAAATAACTTTCTTTCATAAAAAAGATATTTATAGCAAATAAAATTTTAGATTTGAATAAAAAATATATATATATCCTTATTTTTAAAAAATATGACAATTTGTAAACTTACATGTCATTATCTCAGACCAAACTCTGTAAAATCATTTAAATAATATATTTTTAAAAATTATATAATATAATTATAGTACTTAAATATTATTAATATAATGTTATGTATTATAGATGGGGTTGCATGGGAGAATTAGTACGGAGGGAAAGCATATTGGGTTGACGCTATAATTGGATCCGATAAACAGGGTAAATATTGGGCTTACGGTAATCACTCAATTGGGCCATCCGTGACGTTAGCTCGGGTTTTCTGGGTGGGCTTAATTCGGGCCCATAATTGACCCTGACCCGTTTTACAAAACTTCTTGGAATATAGAAGCAGATAGATGTTTCGTAATTGAAAGTTAGTTGAAAGCAATGTATAATTTTTTTCCAACTTGCATTAGATTCCTGAATCAATTCCAGTCCAATGAATATGATTCTAGAACCGCAAGTAGTCATCGTGGAATAAGAAACCTTATCTTTCCCTTACTAATAGACATTTGTGGAATAAAAATAGTGGCTTCAAAATCATTGTGTTCTTAGATAACGATCTCTATACATAATTATTACAAATTTGTAAAAAAAAATAAAAAAATCATGTTTATTAATTCTATAGTCATTACAATATTGAAAATTAAGAAAAAATATTAATACATATGTTTTTTTAAATTCACGCATGTCTACAAATTAAAATAATTATATGAAAAAATTCGATCAGTAGATATTTTACTTTCATTTTGAAAGAGCCTAATCATAAATTAAACTATTTTTTTATTGTATTAATTTTTTTTATAATATAATAAAAAAGCAAAAGTACATCAACGTAAGTGGATGTCACCTAAAAGAATTTCGTATCGTTATGTATATATCACTATTCATTCATAAACTGGTAGCTATAGATTTGATTCGATTCTCTTACAAGTAAACTTGTTCTCTTATAAATATATGTGTATGTATGTGTGTATATATATAGCTTCGGAGCAACGACAAAAATAATCTATCAAACTACATAACGCTTGCATGGCTTATGATCGGGAGAAATATCAAATGCTGCAAAGAATTGCAGAGCAGCTTCAACTTTACAAACCAATTACTAGTTTCGATGAAGAATTATCAGAGAAGAAATATTTTGATGAAATTGGCTCGGATCTTGCAATCATGGAGTCTGTAGCAGTGAAAAATGAAGAGTGTTGGAGGAGGAGGAGAGCAGCTGTGTTGATTTGTCTCTTTGAAGGCCACAAAGGAGAGCTACGTGTTATTCTTACTAAGAGGTCCATGAAATTGTCTTCTTACCCAGGTAGTTAATATGATTTTTTTTTAATTAAACATTTGTAATATTTACATACAGAGCCCAAAAGCTTTATTTCTCGTAGGAGACAGGAGATGTAGCATTGCCTGGTGGAAAAATGGAAGAAAGAGATGCAGATGACTCCGCAACAGCATTAAGAGAAGCCATGGAAGAGATTGGCTTGGATCCTCAACTTGTTCGAGTTGTTGCCAATCTAGAACCTTTTAATTCCCTGGTATATATGTATTTTCATTTTCTTCTTTTACTTTTCTTTTCCATATATGAATCTGAAATCATAATTAATCCAGTGGGACGACTTATATGACAGAATCAGCTCAGTGTGGTCCCTGTCATTGGCCTACTATCCAATATAGAAGATTACAAGCCTGTTCCAAATCCTGACGAAGTTGATGCCATTTTTGACGTACCCCTGGAAATGTTTCTCAAGGTTTTCACTCAACATGACCGTACACTTTACCCTTTAATTCTTAACCTTAGTAATTTCATTTCACAGCAACTTCAAATTTTCCAGGGAGAAAATTACAGAGTGAAAGAGAGGGAATGGAAGGGTTGCAAATATATTCTACATCATTTTGATTTCGAAACGTCAAAGCAGGGAGTTTTTCCAATCTGCGGTTTGACTGCAAGCATTCTAATTCGAGCAGCTTCCGTTATTTTCCAGCGGTCTCCATGTTTCAATCAACATCATCATCATCTTCCTGACTTTCAACAATTGCAAAGAGCCTTGATCGAGCAGCAACTTAGCATAATACATCATTAATTATGCTTTGTACTAATTAATTCATCAGTTGTTCTCTCCTGCGAACGCTTGCATATTTTAAAAATTGGGATGGACGATTCTTCATTTTTAAAAATATGGAAGTCTGTATTTAAAACTTTCTTTCGTATGAATCAGCTAAAAACTGGTCATAGAATATCTAATATTTGTTGACATATATAAAATTATATTATATGGTCTTTGCTTAATCCATTTAGTAGAAACTATGTATGTAGCTCATGAAGTCTTATTTTAGATTATCATTGGGATTAAATTAAGTGATAGTATATTTGAGATCCAAAAGCTTAAGTACCACTCATCGTAATAAAAAAATGAAAAGAAAAAATGCTTAACTACTCATTTGACCTCAAGATGCTACCCGGAAATTATGCTGAAAATAACCATTTTAGCTTTATCAAAATGATGGCTCCTTGGACTCTTAACAAGTCATTCATCAATCAGTTTTTAGTTTCTCGGAAACTCCTTCAGGTTGACTTGAGAAGAGAGCATATATACATGAATTATTTATATATTAAAAATAATGGTCTTTGTATCATAACCATTAATTTGATCAAGTAATAACACTTTTCTAAGATTACGATATCTTAAATTTTAATTTTATAATTATGATAAAAAAATAAAATTATTAACGGCCAAATAAACTAATAAAAATTGTTTTAACTTTTCAATATTTTATGTCAAAACAATAATTAATTGTAAAATAAACTTAGATTATTTTTGCCAAAATGTGGTCAAAACAATTTAGACTATAACAACCATCGAGTTTCAAAGACGACTTTTTAGTTGCAGAGTGGGATGTAGGACACATCATACACGATGGGATGTATGATGTGTTATTACAATGAGTCAAACTATCTGTAATTCTTGACTATTATTACCAATTCCAGCCGACAGAGTTTCAAGTCTTATGTTTCAATAATTTTCCTACATAGCGTGTTCCGCGGATGCCTTGGGTTGACCCACTAAGCGAAGAGAAGATAGTTATAGAAGAGAATTCAGTTTAATCCCTAATCTTTTGTGAAATTTTACTTTAGTCAATTAGTTTCATATATGGTGTTAGAGACCTCCCTAAGTAGTAAGTACATTTTATATCTTTTATTTAAATTTGGTCTCTATTTTTCATTTTAATTTTGTGAACAAAATTTTATTAGTCTCTTTTCATCAAATCCGTTAAATCAGATTTTTTTAATACATCTTTTGACAAGAAATTATATAATATTTCTATGCTTAATTTTAAAGGATTATGATCAGCCTAATTATTTAAAAATTTAGGTTAAAATTTTGATTCATCACTCCTATCCCATCTCTTGAGAGGCCTAAAGTTTTATTAAATAAAATTTGAATAAAATGAAGTATTTGGTGAGTTTTATGAAATCATCTAATTACCATGCCTTTGTTATATGAAATTAACTGAAATAAACATGAGACATATTTTTGTTATACAATATCAAATTAGTTGAGTAAAGTAACATTTTATAAAAGATTAGGGACTAAAGTGAATTTGCTCTAATTTACCTGCCTTTTCAAATTGTAGAATCCTCTCAACTTTGGCGGCCTCCGAGTCTTAATCGCAAATTTATTTCGATATTTCGGACTTACGACATAGTCCAACAACTCTTGTACTTTCAGTCTCGTCATCATTTTATTGTATGAATAAGCAGCTAAAATCTATTGAATTTCACACGAACTTTTTCAGACTTTTCTAAATCAGAATAATAAACAATGAAAGATGTAAAGACTAAAGCACGAGAAGACTTGTCAACTTTTTCTTCTTCTGTATAAATATATAAAAGTCTCTGAGAATTATTTTCCCCAGATCTCCCTGAAAGTTCGGCAATGGCTACCGTAGCATACCAATCGAGCCGGCCGCAGGTTCCGGACTGGCTAAACAAAGGTGACAATGCATGGCAGATGACGGCAGCGACTCTGGTCGGAATCCAGAGCATGCCAGGACTAGTTATCCTCTACGCCAGCATCGTCAAGAAAAAATGGGCCGTGAACTCCGCTTTCATGGCGCTGTACGCCTTTGCTGCTGCGCTTATTTGCTGGGTTCTTGTATGCTACCGCATGGCTTTCGGCGATAAACTCCTCCCGTTTTGGGGCAAGGGCGCCCCGGCTCTAGGCCAAAAGTATCTTACTGAGCGAGCCAAAATTCCTGAAAGCTCCCGCAGGGGTGAGGACGGAAAATCTGAGGTCACAGAACCGTTTTATCCCATGGCTACGCTTGTGTATTTCCAGTTCACTTTTGCCGCTATTACGCTTATTTTGCTGGCTGGATCTGTTCTTGGACGCATGAATATTAAAGCCTGGATGGCTTTTGTGCCTCTGTGGCTCATATTTTCCTACACTGTCGGCGCTTTCAGTCTCTGGGGCGGCGGATTTCTCTATCAGTGGGGCGTAATAGATTTTTCCGGTGGCTATGTTATTCACCTCGCCTCGGGAATTGCCGGTCTCACGGCGGCTTATTGGGTAAACACTAGTTACAAAATCTTAATTAATCTTTCTTCTTTCAATGTAAATTTCATTTAATTGTATGGACAAATTAAACAGGTAGGGCCAAGGCTGAAGAGTGACAGGGAGAGATTTCCTCCGAATAATGTTCTGCTGATGCTTGCGGGAGCTGGGCTGTTGTGGATGGGATGGTCAGGTTTCAATGGAGGAGCTCCTTATGCTGCTCAGGTTGATGCTTCAGTTGCAATTTTAAACACAAATGTAGCCGCAGCTACGAGTCTTCTTGTTTGGACATGTCTCGATGTTATTTTCTTTGGGAAGCCTTCAGTGATTGGAGCTATTCAAGGAATGATGACTGGCCTTGCTTGCATTACTCCAGGAGCAGGTATTTGACGATACAATTAATTGAGAGAGTATTTGTTTGTTTCTGTCATATATTTTCAAATGCAGATGAAGGGTTTGTGTTGTTTCAGGGCTAGTGCAGTCGTGGGCAGCCATTATTATGGGAATGCTTTCCGGCAGCATTCCATGGGTTTCTATGATGATTCTTCACAAGAAATCAAGCCTTCTGCAACAAGTAAGTTACATTCTCATCTTTTAATTTTCTTATAACTTCAGTACTTCTACCAAAATTCTGTCAATCTCCTTTCATTAAATTCGTTAAATCAGAACAATTTTTTTGACGCAGTTGTTAAACTAGTTAAGTAGATTAAAATTTTGCGAAAGATTAGAGATTAAAGTGAAAATTTCCATTCTTTCCATGGCTTCTCCTTCTAAATCAAATACTCGAGATAGACGCCATTGATTTAATGAAGATTGAGGCTTGAGTGGGGCAGCCTATTCAATTCCCACAACTTTTTCCCACTTGCGCCTACAGTAAAAATTGACCACAAATTAGCATTAAGTGCGTCTTTAATGAGCACGGAAGGTGGATGATCTCAACCCACTTTGTACATACATACGCCGCCAAGATTGAGTTTTCAGATTTTACCAACCAGAATTCACAAGCAAATGCCAGAAACGATGAAAACTGAAAAGTAAAAACTCCATACATCAGTTGGTTGCACGAAAACTCTTTGTTGACTGAAGCCTTTTAAATGATCTTTCCACCATAAAATAATGGCCAAAACCAGTGTATTTCTAATCTTTCACTGTCATCCTTCGAAATTGTAACTGCTTCCAAGTTGTACTTGATGCAGTTGTTTGATTTATGATATCTCTTTACGGCAAATATTTTGGATATGATATGAATTTTAAGTCAAGATAGGAAATGGGTTAGAAATTATTGTCACAAATGTACAAGTGGCGGTTATATCAATCAAAACAAAGACATCGGAGCAACTTTTTTTTTTCTTTCGTAAACAGAAAAATACAACTTCAATAGAAATCAATATTTTATAAAAAATAACATTTATTTCTGTATTTTAAAGAAATAAACAGCTTTTTAGTGCAAAACAACTCTCATTTAAACTAATTTATATATAATATATATATATATGCCAGTATCAGTTAAAGAGAAAGACTATTGATTTGTCAATAATGATATAGCATCGTCATAGTACTATTAATTAATTAATTTATATTAATGTAATTTATAGGTGGATGATACGCTTGGTGTATTTCACACTCACGCAGTGGCGGGGCTACTGGGCGGCCTGCTAACTGGGCTATTTGCGGAGCCAGAGCTCTGCAAGCTCATCCTCCCCAAGCCCACAAGGGGAGCATTTTATGGCGGAAACGGTGGAGTGCAACTACTGAAGCAAATGGCTGCTGCTTGCTTTGTCATAGCCTGGAATTTGGTTTCCACGACGATCATTCTTCTAGCTATAAGGATATTCATACCGTTGAGAATGCCGGAGGAGCAGCTTATGATCGGAGATGATGCTGTTCACGGAGAAGAAGCTTATGCTCTTTGGGGAGATGGAGAAAAATATGACCCAAGAAAGCATGGACTGCATCTTCAGTCATCTGCGTATGCAGAGGACATTGCACCATCGCCCTACATTAATGGTGCAAGAGGTGTTACCATCAATCTTTAAATGTGTCATTGTATAAAATTTCTCTTGCTGTACATAGAACTTTGCAAAGTGTTTTCCAGTGAGTGATTGACGTATCTACTATCTACCCTACGAGTATTTTTTAACTTGCTTCCTTCGTTGGTCTTAAAACGGAAGTCCATCCATTTGTTTGTAGCTTTTATGTTTCAACACGATTGTCTTTCTGTACTTTCCACAGTAGTAAAAATCGTAGTAGTAGCTTCAAACTCAAACATACACTTAATGGTTGGAGCACTTCGAACTCAAGCATACATATAATAGTTGGAGCAAATCCTTGTCCAATCGTGTTTATAGATTTTGAAGATTCAATGTATAACAGCTCAAACAGTAAATTGCGATACAAGACTAATCTTAACTTGTGCACAGATACTAATGAACTGGTTTTATCAAACGACGACTTGGGTCAATTTAGAAGGCTGAAAATTCAGCTAAAGTGTGCCCGTCGTATGAAATGTCTCATCACATAATTATGTGGAGAAGGACAATCAGTAATAGACTAATAGCTGATCCCAAATTCGACAGCAAACAGCATTAAATGCACATGGTGCGATATGATCTCATATCCAGCAAGTAGGGTCAAATCTAGATGCTATCAAGTACAATGGCAGAGAAAGAACAGAAAACAATCAGCCATTAATTGTAAAATTCATTGCCATTCCTGTGTTCAGCGGAAAATCCATAGAAACAGACAGTTGTGAACCTGAATCAGTATTGTTTCATGCCCAAAATTTTTCCGAGCCTGAAGGACCAAAATACATTAATGACTAATGAGCCTTCATTATTTCCTTTCACCTTGCGAAGAATCTCACAGAATATCCCAAAAAATCGGGGAGATAATATTCAGTGCAATGAACCACACACACCAATATCGAGATATCCATAGCATCTTCCGCAAGTCTATCAGTGAATCAAGGTTCATCATAGTCTATGCCTCGGTGAATATACCAACCTGAGTAGCACCTGTTTTCATTATCCTATTACTTAAAACACAGCGTGTTCCCTATGATTGTGATACCTAGTCTACAAGATTCTTTCTAAGAATCACCATCAAAGTGCTAACCACCATTAAACATATACCTGAATCCTCCTACTTAACTAGGTCCTTATATTTACCTGTTAAAGCTTTCAAGCAAAACATCAAGCCTCAAACACCAATGACTGCTGCTGCTTCGGTTGTTCCAATGGCATACCAGCAGGACACCACGTCAGTCCTTACCTGATTGGCTAAACAAGGGTGATATTGCATGGCACATGGTGTTTGTGGCACTAGTCAGTATGCAAGCCATGCCTGGGCTAGTAATTCTTTATGTAGGTCTAGTCAAGAAGAAATGGGATCTCAACTCAGCCTTTATGGCACTCTATGCGCTGCTGTTATTCCTTGTTGGATCCTCTGGGCATACAAGACGTCATTTGGTCATGGACTTCTCCCATTCTGGCTGTGCCACTTCCTAGGACTTCCTAATCCCACAAGCTTTTCTCCCTTCAACACAATACAAAAACATAACTGCAGCAGCTCAACCACTCTACTCAATGGCTGTCATGGTCTTCTTCCAGTATGCCTTCACAGCTGTCACTGCAATGCTCCTTGCTCGGTCACTTCTAGGTTGGATGAGCATAAAAGCTGCGCTGGTATTAGTACAATTATGGATCACTTTCTCTTCCACTGTTGTGGCATTTAGCATATGTGGGGAGGCTTCCTATTTCAATGGGGTATCATGGATTCTGCAGGTGGCTATGTTGTCCACTAAGCTTCTGGAGCAGCAGGATTCACTGCATGCCTCTTCTCTCGGTAAGTCCATGCATATGTATCTTTTGAATACCCTTTCATAAACCTGACTGTTCCACTCCATTTGCAGGTAGGATCAAGGTTACAGGAAGATGAAGAAGAATTTCCACGTAATAATCTCTTTATGAGCCCTGGCTTTTGGCTGGACTGGTTTCAATGGAGGAGATCCTTTCTCTGCCAATGTAGATTCCTCCCTTGCGATTCTCAACACTCACATATGTGCTGCAACCAATCTCTTTGCATGGACTTGCTGGGATATGCTCTTCTTTAGGAAGCCCTGTGTGACTAGAGCCATTAAGGGAATGATGACTGGGCTGGTTTGCATCACACCTGCTGCAGGTAAGATTTTTTGTTCATGATGTGACTGAGCAACAAGCTGCCACTGCAGCAGAAGATTGATGACACCCTTGGTGTATTACAAGCATATTCATGCTGTTGCTGGAACTGTTGGGTGGGATATTTACAGGACTCTTGGCTCATCCAAGTCTCTGTAGCATGTTTCTGCCACTTTGTGATTCAAAAGGGGCCTCCTACAGTGGTCAAGGTAGAGTACAATTTCTAAAGCAGCTGGTGAGAGCAACATTTTGTAATAGGTTGGAACATAGTAGTTACACCCATCATTCTCCAGGTAATTGGATTGATAACACCACTTCAAATGACTAATGAATAGCTCAAGATGGGGGATGCTTCTGTTCATGGAGAAGAAACTATGCTATAGCTGTACAAGGACAGAGAGAAGGATCTACACAGCAATGGGAAAAATAATGGCCTTCAGATACATGGTACTTGTGTTTGATCTTAATGTGAGGACAGAAGCAATACCTTTATCAATCAAACAAGCTAGGTGACATCTAAAAATTGGAGGCTACGATGGAATATCAAATCATTCAATGAGAAAATAAGGATAAATCCAATATCTTCAGATTCTAATTATCTTCCAGTATTTTACAGTTATAAGGTCTCTAACCTTGAAGCAAAACTAACTCTAATGGGGCACAGAAGCAATTAAAAAAGATCTCTGCAAGTTATATAATATATGGCACACACACCAAGTTCCACAATTAAAACAATAGATTAAACTAATCAAACCGTTCCCAGTCCTCATTTATGGTAGTTGAGGACGGCACTGAGGGAGGAGGATTCAAACTTCCCACACCAGAGTCGAAGGTCTCCCATTGAGTTGTCACCTTAACATCATTACTGTTGTTGATAAATGGGTTGGAATTTTTTGCCTTTAAATTGTCAAGTGTCTCATGTAACTTCTGTACACGACGCACCTGTGACCACCATTGCATAATAGCAAACAGTTACATATATATAATCTTGTAAGGCTCAAAGCTTGCCATAAAAGTTATACAGAGTTATGTGCATCGTCTACAACATACAGGAAAACCCTCCTCTTTAGCATGGCACAGGATAAAAATTTACCTCAATGATTTCGTATCATGAAGTGAAGATATAATGCACTGTTATTCAGCTCACATCATTATTCATTCAAACACAAAATACAAAATACATGACCTCATTTCACGCTTCATCATAATTTAAACCACATGGAGGAATATGCAACTTATACCAAGTATCCAGATGAAACAATTCATACATTCGAGGCAAATGTGCTCGGATTTCAATTTCAATGAAAAAATGGATAAACGTTAGCTCACATCATTCATTCAGTCCAATACAAAATAGAAAATGCATCACATCATCTGCTGCTTCTTCGCCATAATTTATAGTACAGAGGTGTTTGCAATTTACACCAAGTATGCCAGATAAAACTATTAAACATTCCAGCGAACGGATAAAAATCCCTTATATTGGTATCCAATAATAAAGATGATTGAACAGCCTGTATACAGAATAATAAAACACACAGCCAAACCACCCACTGTATACAAATGTCCGAGTTCCAGCTGAATGGGGATGTAATACAAGAGGACAGGCAATAAATGATGAGCAAAACAAGAAAAGAGCAACGAACATACAGCACATAATTGAGTAATCAATTGAGTGAAAATTATATTCATACATGACCAACAATTTGTTAAAACTCCAAACAAAGTAAGACTAATTAAAGTTTCAGGAAAATGCAAAAAATGTAACCTCAAGGCCATAAAATACTGACCTCAGCCTTTCGTTGCACTTTTGCTTCACCTTCGGCCTCGATACCGTCCAATTTCAGAAGCTCCCTCATGAGTAACTCTGCTGATGCATCAAATTCCTTCACAGACAGCTTGTTCCCACCATTTACAGCTACTTCCAAGGCAGCCACCTGCAAATGAAAGATCCCCAAGTGAACCTTGAAGGAACTTAACCAACTGAGATTGCCACTTAACAGGGTAATCTTGAATTTACCCGTTCTGAGAGCTTATCAACCTCTTCCCTGACTCCCTGCCACTGCTTGGAGAGCCTTTCTCATCTCTTCGGTATCCTTCACCTCCTCAGGTTTCTTCTCTTTGCTTCTCAATTCCTCCAAAAGCAAAACCTTTGACTTGTCTTTCACACCCGACACATGCAAATGCTCGCTGTCCTCTTTTTCTTTTCCCCTGAACAAAACTTTCTGCTCTTGAGGTTCCAATCCGGTCTTTTCTGCAATAGCTTTCTTCAAATCCCCTGTCATTACGATTAAACAACCAAAATACACACAGACACAGTTTCAAATTGTCTATGGCAAAGCCACTTGTAACATATAACTATAATCATCAAGTTACATTACTGCTCCGGTATAGACGTGCTATGATGTTACATGTTATACCTCATTCACTTTATAAATTTTACTTCCAGTGTTACATTACAAGTTTGACATTGCTCTGGCATGCTACAACAGCGCATAAAGCAATAATATTTTTTTTTTCCTTTGATCTGCCAGATAATCTCAAAAGGAAGCAAGAATTAAATAATCCCAGGTCGAAAACGTTCAATCTCACTAAAATAAATGCTGATAATAGTAATTTAACATCAAACCAGTTAATCAGCAAAATACAATATAATTACCGAAAGTGGATTGAGCAGGAACATGAACCTCGTACTGTGTCGGCCCGTGGGCAACATTAATCTTCACCATGGGTCCACGGGAACCCGCACCACCGTCATGATGATCACGATCACGATCCTGATCCTGATCGTGATTATCATCATCTCTTTTCTGCACCAGCATGCCCCCTGGCCGCATTTCCCAATCCAGTTGGTCGTTCTTAGAGCTTTCATTCTTCAAATTCTTCATATCCGCAGCTGAAAGTGGAAAACGAAATCCAAATACTGCAGATCCTGAAATGGTTTGGTATAAATAGAAAGTTGTTAGAATGTTGACTAGCAGATTCACTTACAAGAGAAATCGAAAGAGAGGGGTTTTTGAGATATCAGTGAAGGTATAGTATAACGGAAAGTACATTTATACACGGAACGGTTGGTCGGTTTTCAAGATAATGGGGGCGACTCGCAGTTACTTTTTGCGGTGTGTTTTACTATTTATTTATTTATATATTATTTTTTTCACAATATATTCCCAATTACCAAGATTTGATAATTAAATCTGTTTTTGGATTTCTTGGTTTCTTATTTTAGACGGCCACGGCCACGGCCACGTGTGTCTCGATTCTATGTTGCGTTTACACCCATTATTAGTATTACTCTATAATTATTTAGAGAGAAACTATGGAAATTTAGATTTCTTTGCATGTTTCAATTTGGATCTATCTCCCAAGTATTAACTATTAAGAGAGACTACATAGTTTAGATGTCCGTTCTTTACGTGGTTTGATTTGCGTGTATTCTCACTATTATTAACGAAAAATATCTATCATTACATATAGTTTGCATCATATTTCGCATCGCAGTCAAGATTCTGTAAGAGTTTCATTTAAATGCTCATCTCCACCTATTGTGTCAAATGTCAATGTAATGTATCTACTCTACTGTCTTTAGTATTAAGGCAAAAAGTCTACAACATGAGAGTTTAAATGCACCTCCTTACATATTTTTAAATCCCCATCCTCTCCTACCATTTTATTAAGAGTTGAATGTGTATTTTAATTCGTGTTTATACTTCCATTGTTAGCAAGGGAATAAGAAATTTATTCAAGAGAGAGTCCAATTCTTGTCAAAATACTCACTTGTAGCAAAAAATACTTATTTTACTATGTTTAATTAAAAGTAATACTCGAATCATGTTTGAAGTAGCTCTTTTATTCTATAACGTTTTTATAAATAAAACATTTAATAAAAATTTATTAATCGTTTAGTTATTATAAATATTTTTTAAAAAATTTAAATAATTATTTTAACAGAACAAACGCCTAATAATTTATTTTAAAAAAATAACGTAAAATTATATAAAAAATATTTTAAATAATTTTATCTTTTAAAAAAATATATAAACTCTATTATTAAATATTCAAAATTTTTGAAGTTTCTTTTAATAAAAAAAATAATTTTTTTAATTCTTAAAAATTCTTCTCGAATGCCAACTAAACAACATCAAAAAAATTTAAAATAGACATTTATCATTAAAAGGTCTTTTTAATTATAAAAAACATCAAAACAAATGAACGCTATAAGAGCATTGCCAAGCTATCAATTCCATAATATTTTATCATTTACTTGTTTATTTTAAAATTAATTAAATAACGGAAGAGAAACAATTTCGTACAAAGACTTCTTGTGTTTGCAAGTGTTCAACTTTATTTATAAAATAAATTCAATAATGTGGGAGAAACAATTCTATATAAGAGTGTCATATTAGCGAAAACTTATTTCGGGTCATTTCTAATTCGTATATTAAGTTCTTCTCAAATGCTCAACGCAAGAATTTCAAAACACAAGTGATAAACTATATTTGCATTTAATATTTTATGTAAAATTATACTTATAAACTAATTCTTTTCTTATGCCAAGCAACTTCCTGACCCAATGCAATGTAGTATAATTAAAAATAAAATAAATAAATTATTTGGTAAATATCAGAAACTAATATTATCGCATCAACCATCAACCATTCATCCAATTTGACAAAACTGGCATTTGCATAGATCAGTTTTTCTCAGAAACAAAGATGGCCCCAAGCATTATCTTTCTGCCGGGAATGGAGGGAAGTAAAAACTTGTGGAAAATGGAGCTACTTCAGAATAGAAATATCAATAGCAAAGTGCTCACGCAAATCCATATCATCAATTTACACGATCCGGTGAAGTCGGGAAAATTTCTAAGCGTAGAACAAGATCAATTTGCCAAACCTATTTCTTAAACACAATATGGCAAGTTGAAAAGAGTGGTAAAACTCTCCTCTCAGAATACACAAGGTTCTGTTGATAGAATGAATAATCTGGTACAATCGAGCTTGTCCATAACTACCTTCAATTGCTGTGTTTATATAGTACACAAACAACAGTGGACAGACACAAAAATTGCAGCCACATAGAGAAACAGAGAATCAAAAGCATGCATCAAGTAGCGTGCAAGGGCTACATAGATAATACGTAACACAAAGTTAAAGCAGAAATTAAAAGTCCAAGTGGAATCGTTTGAAACACAAGGATATAAACAATAAAAGCAACTACAAGCAGCCAGAAGCTAGTATCCTGTAATATCTTACACTAAATTGAGAAAAAGAATTTTACACTATTGACATTTGAAAACATTACTGACAAGGATTACACTGTGATTATAATAGTCTTATAGTAGATACCTTCATGATATCAGCTTCATAGATCATAACTTGAAATGGTATCATGGTAAAGCTGACAAAATTTCATCTCTAAAGTACGCGCCTAAAAGAATTTTTGCAGAGCACACGGTTATGAGATTGATAAAATATAGCCTATACAATAGATTTAAACAATTAAGACTACATTAACGGCCTTCACAATCACAACAAAGGAAAATACCCCATACAAAGAGAGGTCTGATAATCAGTTTGTGGTTGAGGTTTTAAATTAAGTATAGTTTCATAAAAGAGAGTTCAGTAATTTGATTCACAAAATGATAATTATTAATCACTTCAAAGCTGGGAGCAAAGAAGTTAACTCTCAGCTAAAACAAAACGCTCACAAGGAAAATTTAGTTGAATAAAGAACAAGGCTATACTTAGCAGCCCCCAGCCAGGATACATGTACTATAAGAAGATGAGCAGATAAATTTCCTAAAATACTGGCAACTTAAATAATCTAAGGTTCCAGTCCAACCTGAGTAGGTGCTACAAGAAGAATTGATGTTTCTACCTCAACCTGAGTTGGTAAAATGTCTGCCATTGACCAAATTCAATCCCTTCCTCGCCAGTACTTATAGAAATGCATGAAATCAGATGAATTAGAACTGGTACACATGAGCAAATGAGAGAAGAATATAAATTGTTTTTATGAAAACCACCAAATTCCCATTCTCATATTTCTACCAAGCAATTCCAGTAATCAACAACATAAGATGTAATCCAACAGTCAAAGAATCAGAGATCACAAGAAACTAAGTTGGATCATGATCAATGATCACAAATGCTATTTCCTAAAATTAAGTTCTGAATCATTGGCCCTTTATTCATCATTACAACAATGTAAATCTAAAAATCCCACCAAATTGTTGTGGGAAAGAATGATAGAATGAGTCCAAAAACCACATTAGTGGCACTACAACAACAGTACGGAAAACAAGACCCCTCAAGTAAAACTTCTTCAGCTATTCCTCACGCAAATGAATCTCCAAATTATCCAATATTCAAATAAATACATGTATAATTCTAACAAAATTATATATCAATTAATTGAAATCAATGTAATTAAACCAATCAATCTATGATTCTTTACCTCCATCCTGCTGCTGCTGTTCTTCCATCAGCTTCTTATTCTTCTCAATTGCAGCCGCAACTTCTTGCGGCATATACTTCTCATCATGCTTAGCCAAAACCTCAGTCGCCGCAAAATAACAGTCTCTGCTTCTTGCATTCTCCGATACGCTCTTCTCTGTTTTCGCGTTTTTTATTTCCTCTGTTGTCGGTTTAACGAATCCCTCAACGACCACCGAATGTCCTTCTCTAAACAAATCCGGTAACGAACCCTGATACCTAACTAAAATATCAGTAACCAAATCCGTCACAACAAATTCCATTTCCGGCGAAGAAACCGGATGCGCCACGCTGCCTTCCAGCACCAAACCGCCGAGTCTGAACTTATTTTTTGAAGGATTTGACGTATATTTTTCAATAGCTTCAGTCGGAGTAACGTAAAAGACTAACTGGTCTTGAAAATTGTTAAGGACGATGACTATAAATCCCGCGATACAGCTGAAGGTTAGCGCATAGGTCCAGAGACGGCGATTCTGCATCTGCCGCGCTCGGGCTCCGATGTCGACCCTGTTCGACCGGACTGGGTGGCGGCGGGCGGTGGAGAGGAAACGTAAAGAATTGAACGTGTAAATTTTTGGGTAGTGGTGGAAATCGGAAAATTGGGAGAGAATTGACGACGGGGATTTGGTGATGGTCGCCGCGGCGGCGGCGGCGGCGGCGGCTGTTGCGGTTGTTGAAATGAGCCGGGTATTGTAGTGGAGGGCGTTGAGGAGCTGGGATCTGAGACGGAGGGTAAGTCTGGTGGCCATATTGAGGCTTTTCTCGGGGAAGCGACGGAAAATTTTAGTTATGGCGTAGGGTTTATGGGTTCGCTCAACGAACCCGACTGGAAAACGGAGCTCGTTAAATGTCAAAAAATTGAATACGCATCTGTGGATCTAGAAGTTATAATTTGGTAACTGAGCGCTTATTTTTATTATAAATATATAAATTTATTCACAGAAGCACCTCTCCAGCAGATTCCTTTTTCCTTACATGGGATACTTACATACCAGTCCTTAATTGTTTATAATTTGTAAATAAAACATAAAGTTATTTATTTTCATGTAATAAACCATAATCGAAATTGAAGGATTAAAAAAATGCTTTTATGTTATCAAGTTAAATATAAATAGAATTTATATTCTTTAAAGATATGTATAAATATTCAATAATGTGATTACACGAAGACACGCTTAAAGTTTTCGAAAGAATAACTATCTTAAATTTGAAAACCAAAGTTTGATAATTTTTTTAAAGATAAAAAATAATAAGTTTCTTATATGACTATTTTTATTTTGGCTAATCTTAATTAAGCCGTTACAATAGTCAATCAATAATAGAGTGCATAAAAATTACATAACTTTTTAAGACACGTATTATAAGGTAACAACAATGTATAATCTTAACTTATTTTATCAGTTCAAGTTCACTATTAATCAATAAAAACATCTTTTAAATATTTTATAAAAAGTTAAAATAAACGAGAATAATATTTACTATAATTAATTACATTCGTTTTGACCTAAACTTGAATGCAAGGATTAAGTATTTGATTATACCAAGAAACAACATTTCAAAATTATAATAAGTAAACAACAAAATCGTTAATACTATTTATTTTTGCTACTGATTTTCTTTCCTCTTTAACTCTGCGACGACCAGCATACCACCACTTCAAATCCTCATCAACTAAGGGTAAACACAGACGAAAATTATGCCAATCAAAGTTCTCATAATTTAAAGAGCTTTTACTTGGTAAAGATCGATTTGAAAGTGTGTTTCTTTCACCTTTTTTGGGGGAAATGATAATATTACTGCACTTGGAATGGAAGTGGATACACAGTAGGATTTAGATAAAATAATACGATTGTTCTGTAAATGAGAAATGAGTTGGTACTATTTGAAACTTTAGGCTATTTGTACTGCTTGTTAGAGATTTTTAAAATAAATTGGATGATATAAAGAATAACACAAGATATTCTCAAGGTAAGGCATACATAATGTATTGTCCTTAAGAAAATTCATGTTCCTCTAGGACAATGTCCTGGTGCAAATAGGTTTCGTGGCAGTATTCCCTCCAAAATACAATGGCTGTTAGTTTTATAAGAGTACACTTCCAAATATAGAACCCTTGAACAACATAAGGTCGATATCATTCACTATTTTTTCTTTTCTCTAATAAAGTCAAGATATGACCTTTATTTATAAGTACACATGTACCTTTTTATTAGGACATGTCTTTTCATATACTTGTATAAGACATGTCTTTTCATACATCTTTTCATTTATTAAACCTATAAGTATTTTGAAATATAATATATATTTTATAAATATACAACAATCCTCCTCTATTTCAAAATACATATAAGATATTAGAGAATATTTAGAATTTAATGCATACGTACTGGTGTTTATCAAACTATAAACCAGTCATTGGACAACTAATCGTGTCTTACAGGAATTTGGATGAAATATAATTTTTATGAACTAAAAGTCTTTTGGCGTAAGTCAGAGGACTAGCTAACCACATTGAACTCTCACAATGAGTGTTGTTCTATGATATGACACTTTCATGGCCCTATGCCTACTTGGAATTCATAAATATTTTAGAGATACTTGCCTAAGCTCTCATATAAACCGACCCAGTTTCACATTCACATAGGTGAACCCTCCATCAAGCATATCCTATAGTTTAAACATGCCACCATTCAATATTAGGGCTACAGAGTTTATTAAGAGCTTAAAAAGTCCATCCTTTTAAGTACTATATTGTCATAGGGAGTGACTTAATATTATGTATAAGATCGATAGTATAACAAGAAAATAAGTGACTTATTATTACCCCTATGAACCTACTTCATGGGATCTCCAATCACATAGGTGGGGTTATTATCACTTTTGCCTTTTATTCTAGGCATAGTCCCCTCCCCCTCAACTTTTAAAACCATAATTTTCTTTAATGGTTTTGTCAAATATTGGCCAAAATTATACATCATGTCTTTTTATAGACTTTTCATTTGATCTAAAATATTATAAATATCGAGATATACACACATTTTTAGTTGAAAGCTTTCCAACATACTTCCTCTCTATTAAAAGCAATTTAACATCAATATATCACTTTTCACTATTACATTTTTTAATAGTAGAGAATTATCACATTACACACTAATGGTGCCTTTAAATATTTATTTAATAGTCTTTATAGACAATCCAATAATCTTATTGGAGACTATTGATATATTTATAATTTCTCAAAAATATAACAATGATGCCTATACCATATAAAATCATATTTCAAATTTCATACAACTTTTATTGAATATAAAAGATTACCATAATATATATTTTGTTTAACCAATGAGAATAATATTCAATTAATATACATATATAATATATAATAATTACTCCTCTCATAATTAAATTAGGAGTAATAAACTATAATCTCTTTTATGTCACTCATGCTAGAAACCAATTCATCAATCCTTATTTTAATTAACATAAAACCTTTGGAACTAGCATGCTAAATAAATTAAGATCAAATAAATATAATTCAAAATCACATCAATATTGTAATGAATTTTATATATATATAAATAAAACTTTCCCATCAATACACAAATATTATGCTCAATATGCTCAAAATAATAAATTATTTAATAAAATTTTTCTGGGCTTATTTATCAACAAACAGAAGTCATTAAGGTCACATTAGTATTATCTAATAAATTATCAGAGTTAAATAATAATATTTTTGTAAATATAGGTAGTACCCATAAATATCTAAAACTTTATCAATAAACATAATTAATGAATAGATATTGATATGAATGATATCTATAACTGGACCCAAATACAATTTACCATATTCTTCCTTTCAACAAACCCGACCTTTCTAGATTGTTCAACACATTAGACTCAGTAAAACATACTGCTTCAGTCCAGCATGTGTCTCCACACCACGACTAATATAGATCACATATGGTAATTATTAAATAATATTAAATTTAATTTAATTTCTATCAGTTAATTATCTTATGATTTATTAAATCATATACATTCATCATAATCATCAAATTCAAGAATACACACTGTATTCAAAATATTTATATTGTTACGAATCGTATATCTTATGATTCGCTGCATTCAAAATATTTTTCATCTTCATGTAAAATAAAAATCGTGGTACTCTCATTTTTTATCATTAGATCATTTAACTGAGAAAATTTAACTATAAATTACTTTTTAATCTTTTTCTTATAAAATCTATACACAAAATCATCTCACACATCTTTTTAATATTTTACAATACATCATTATAGGAAAAATTTCTTTAAAATTGTTAAAGATATTTAAAATAAATTAGATGATATAAAGAATAATACAAGATATTATCAAATTAAGACATATATAATACATTGTCCTTAAGAAAATTTCTACCCCTCTAAAATAATATCCTTATACAAATAAATTTTATTACAATATTTCCTTCAAAATACAGTGACTATTAATTCTATAAAAACACACTTCTAAATATAAAATCCTTAAATAATATAAAGTCGATATCATTCTCTATTTTTTTCCCTCTAATAAAGTTAAAATATGACATTTATTTATAAATATACATGTACATTTTCCTTAAAATATATTTTTTCACACTTTTTTATTATAATATATCTTTTTATATATCTTTTTATTTATTAAACTTATAAATATTTTAAAATATAATATATATTTTATAAAATATTCAACACCGCTTACTTCTTAAAGATAGAGTTTATATCATGGTCATATTTCAATGCCAAATATATAATATTATATCTGTACGTGCCTTCTCTTTTTAAAAATTTACTAAACAAATTATTAAATGGTATTAATAATTTTGTAATTAATGAATCTAATATTTTAAAATATTATACAATTTTCTGAAACGGAATCGATTCACGGCCTGGTCGTTTAAAATAAGTTGAGCATCTCTTAAAAGTGCTTCTAACAATTATGGCCTATATTCAATTGCAGACTGCTTTATACTCCATCTATATATATATATATATATATATAAACGCTGACTTTAGCGATTAGTATCTAAGATAGGCAACAAGGAAAAAGCCAGTGTTGAAAGTTAAAAACATTTTACATTTAGTTTTGCTTGAAACATTTTACATACACAACAGAATAGAGTCAACACCCTGCAAATATATATTATATGTATAGAAAATTTCTCAGAATATCGCAGTCAAGACAGCTTCTCCCAGCACATGCCCTTGAATCGCTTCCAGCAGCCTCTCCTTTGTCACCTGAAACACAAAATCCCATCCATTAAAACTCCAACTACCGGTAACAAATAATTACATTCAAACCATCAGTATCAGTTAACGTTAATTACCCTGTTACCAAGGTTCACTTCTTCGTCCAAAGCATACAACTTGAACTGGAACCGGTGTCCATGGTTCGGCAGCTTCGGCCCCCGCCACCCTGGAATTTTCCAGTCATTGTTTCCTTCTTTGATCCCGGCATAATCTCCGCTCAGTTCCTCCTCCTTGCCGGAGAAGCCCTTCCGGAAGACCCTTCAACGTTGGCGGTATGTTAACCACAACCCAATGAGTCCACGGCACGATCGGCCCACTCGGGTCCGGTGCATCTATGTCTTCCATAACAAGCGCCAAGCACTTCGTTCCCTGAGGCACGTTGTACCATTCTAACGGCGGAGATATGTTCTTCTTCGCGCCCTGACCTTCGCCTGTGTACTTCCTCGGCAGCCTTCCTTCGTGATTTATGTCCGGCGATACCAGCCTGAATTCGTCGCTAGCCATTGCTTACTTACCTGCAACTTAACGAGCTTCTTCGATAGTTCCTGAATAGGATGATGTTACTGCGGCTGAACGAAGAGAAATTAGGGTGTTGAAAATGGTTATATAAAGAGGAAACGACGTAGGATTTTGGAACACGTGTTGCGAGAAGTTTCGCGTTGTCGAGAGAAGGTGGTGAGAGCTTGAGGTGGAGACACGTTTAGAATTACGTGGAGAACGGCGGAGCGTTCTAGACTGAATTCTGAAAGCAGCTAATCTTTCTAAATTGTTGGATCCGTGATTGGTCGAAAGAATCAAACTTTCAGAATTTCGATCAGGGTTTCAAGTGAAGTTCCATGGCAGAATAGGATTCCTGAATGATGAAATCGACTCCATGAACACAAGACGGCCCCTGGTTTCTGCATCTGTTGACTGGCCCAACTTAATTCAAGTTAGAACGGACTTGAACAGAACAAGGCTTGAAGGAGTGGCCTTTCCATTAAAAAGCCATCCTTGGATCAACTTAAGTTTAGCCCATTTGAATTTAAAAATATCATCATTGGGTCCAGTAACAGGGTCCCAGAATAGTTTGCTTCCTTTACTGGTGAAAACAGTAGGGTCTAGCACTCGGCCTTTTGCAGTTTAGAGAACAAATTTCTGATATCACAGTGTAAATCATCATTGTTTATGAACTGTCTTATAGTTAGGTTCAGTCATCGTTGAGTCTTTGGCTTCACAGAGATCCGAATTTCTGCCTGATCTCTGACTTTTACATATTATATCTCAGTAAAAAGAGAAAAAAAGAAAGCTCACTCTCACCATGCCTATGCCACAACTCATTTGCATGGAACACGTAAAGTCATACGATCAAAGGCAGGCTAAACTTAAGGCTAATTACGACAGACAGTCCCTGCAGCAATGTCGTCTAGTCTCTTATATGATCAATATTGCTTATATATATATATATATATATATATATATATATATATATCAGAGCTTCGACTTTACGTATTTATGTGGTTATAATTCATAACTGCAGCAGAGAGAAGTTCTGGTCCCCGACTGAACTTTTTACTCGAGCAATGATCGAGCTCGCTAGGGTTTTTCGTCTGGTAAATTCATGCAAAATCATTTATTGCATTTTTATTTAGTTACTCAGCAGAACACGAAGGCAACATTTTTCGCTTTGATCTTTTACATGCATGCATTAAATGTGGGAAAAATGAGAAGAAATTAAAGATACCAGACATTGACATTTCAAAGAAAAGCTTTAGAAGTAGTGTAGAGAAAGATACCAGTCATGTTAATGGGAAAGGGTGTTTTGTTAAAAATTAGATGAGTAATTCTTTGTACAGAAAATTGTGTCCATAGAGTTACATAATTGTACTTGCGATAACACAGACATTTGCATCTGACAAATTAACAAAGAGGAGGATTTACGTGTATTTACTAGCTATTTTGCGTTTCGACACAATTAGCAGCCACACAAATTGTGGCCTTGTTCAACAGATGTGGGACCTTAAAACCTGCAATGTTTAACATCAGGTGGCTAATCGGAACCTATACTGTCCCAGAATTGTAGAACTGTTATTAGTTTTATCTTCTTTTGATATGATTCATTTTCCTTTACTAGTCTAGTCAAAAGGGGAGTAATAAAGTAATAAAAAATCAGCGGTTATTTTTTTGTTTTTTTATGATTAATTAATTTTCTAGGTAGTTTCATCATCACAGACATCGGCAGAGGAGACTGACTGATTTATGAATTGATAGAGATTTGAGAAGACAGGTAAATTAAAGTAGGTAAAATTTGATCAGTTGAACAAGTAAAAATAAATTAATAAATTTCTGGGTTCTATAATATTCTATCTACCCACTCTCAACGAAAAATCCGGGGAGCTACATGTGCTGTTGCTTGTGCTTGTCTCTCGTTTTCTGTCTCTTACTTTCTTCCACTGAATGTTTTTGATCAGCTTTACTTTTGTGTTTCCATGAAATTTCAATTTCATCATTTATGATGTTGAATAAAGTATCATCATATTCACACTATGGTGAGAACAACGTAGATGAAAAATGGAACTACAAGATATAATTTTATCAGAATTTACCTTGAGAAAACCCAAAAAAAAAGAAAAAAAAAAAGGAAAAAGAAAACTAATTAAAAAAGAGACTGTAATAATAGGTGAACTTTGGTACGATTTGAAGTGTAATAGTGCACAAGGGTTTTGCAAATGCAATTTTTTTGGATCCCCAAGAAAGTGTACGATGTTTTAAAATGTGTTTATCAAAGAGGAACCAATTTTAATCTCTCTTTCACAAAAACAAACCCACATTAGACTTGTGGCTCCCTTAGGCCATCAAAGTATGCATGAAATTAAACAAAAGTTAGCATTTGTTGTGCACTTTTCCGTAAAGAATAATTTCTGTAGACCTTTGGGGCCTAAAGAAATCATAGTGGGGTTCCTCACGATTGCAATTGGGTGGATCTAACTTGAATCTAGCACTGATTCGAACGACTTAGAATATGTTTAGGATTTCAATATTAACTATAGTTTTGAATTTAGTTAGAGAGAAATCTCAAATCTAACTGCACCATGCAAACAGGAGGGTTTGAGCCCCCAGTGGAGCCCCTACCTGCTACCAAAAGAAGACTTGATATATGAACAGTAACTACACGATCTTCTTTTCTTTATTTCTTGTCAAAGAGGAGTAATCGAGGGAAATGAATAGTTTCTCACCGAGTAAACAGTTCTAACCTCAAGAGAAAATGAGAATTCTCCGTACAACAAAAGCCCGGCAACAATTTGGTTTCTTGGATTTATACAAACCAGTAATAACTATGATACATCCCCTTCGATTTCAGAGAGAATTGAAGAAGGACCCCCCCTTCGTTTTTCCTTTCTCTTCGCTCCTGACTAAATGCAAAAGACAAATTTTCTTCCTTTCTTCCCTGTCTTGTTATTTTTGCATTAATCAACTGGGAGGGGGGGTCTGGCAGTTTAAAATATTTCCGAGAGAGAAGAATATCTTTAAAAGCTAAGCAAAAGAAAAGAAAGCACAAAAACCTTTATTGGCGTATAGAATAGTCTACTTGTTGCCCTACGCCATTAGGGTAGACACCCAAATCCTGTGCCAGAGATTGGCTGACTCATCTGACGACATCTCCTCCCTTTCATTATCATGAAATCGACATATCACATGTAAATTTCTATATATATGTACACACACTATAGTTGACGAGAATTACAGCATTGCAGTTTAGTTCTATTTTCAGAAACAAATGGAAAACATTTTCTCAAACTGCAGCAACAGCAACGACCCAAACTCAACTGGGTGCTCGAATTCTAACCTGCAGGGGAAGAATAAGAAGAGAAATGGAAACGGAAACCAAACGGTGAAGCTGTCGACTGATCCACAGAGTGTTGCGGCAAGAAACAGGAGGCATCGAATCAGCGACCGGTTCAAGATCTTGCAGAGCATGGTTCCAGGAGGAACGAAGATGGATACAGCGTCGATGTTGGAGGAAGCCATTAACTATGTGAAGTTCCTCAAAACTGTGATATGGCTTCACGAAAATATTATCAACTCTGTTGAGCATCATCATGAAGAATCCCTGGTGAATTTCCTTCCGGGCTCTTTTCCTTATTTTCCTGAGAGTTTTTACTCGAGTATTAACAACTTAGCACCTCCTGAGCAACAGTATCCAGCGGAAGCTTCACAACCGCCGCTAGCTTCTCAGGATTTTAACGGCTTCTTCCAAGGTGAAGAGTCGGAGACATTTAGCTGTTTGGATTCCTTCATGCAATCCTAGCTTTGGCATTTCACTTCCATCCACTCTCTCTACGGTGTGTATGTGTGTGGTTAGTTGTATCTGTAGTTATTAAAAATTAATGTTAGCAGTTATATCATGGATGAATATGAAATTGTTTAGTTAGATCGTCTACCATCACGAAATTGTTTATGCTTGTTTCATCATGCATCTTTTGAAGAAAAACCGCAGGTAATTAACACAGTTCAATAGAGTCTCGTTTTTCTTTGCTAATATTCTCTTACGCTATCCCTTAAATATCAGGTGAAGTTGTTATATTTCTTTGACCTCTATTTTCATTAATATTTTCCTCTAAGAGCAAGAAAAAGATCCCGACTTATCAGGAATTTGAAATGTGGATACTGGTTCATGAATCATGAAAGAAGAGATCTATCGAGTAATGGATGCCGTTGCTTAATTAATTGTTGAGCTTCTCGACTAATAAAACAAGAAACATTTTATGAGAAAAAAAATATATCATCTTCTTTTTTTTTGTTGAAAATTTCCGTTCCCTTCAACAAATTATTGATGTTGCCGACGAGGCTGTTTTAAATAAATTGCACTTATCGTGGAGAAATAAAACATAATGCTCACATTATCTTAGATAACAGCGATTTGCTTTGACCATTAATTAATGTACTTCATCATCAGCTATATATTAACTAAATATTATATTTTGTTTAAAAAATAAATTTATCATACAAAAGCTACAGTTACTAAAAAAATGTAAATTAATGTTTTACGATTTTCGATGAGATGAAAAAGGTGTAATATTTATATCAACGAAGCTATGATAATCAAAGGAAAAGACGAAAAGTTTAATTTATAAGATCAACGAACCTATGATATTGTCATGGAAGGAACCTAGGCTACAAAAATAATTGTCAGATAAAATTAATTCAGATGCACGAACGATTCCCTGCCACAACTGAGGACGAATAATTAACGAAACGCTAAGGCAAAGCAGCAAGCAAAACGACATTTCATCCGCTATAAAACGTTTAATCAATCCAATCGTGTTTTCCACCGCCACGTAATTGACTGTACCTCTAATATCGTTATATCTATGATCAAATCCATGAATCCTGATTGATTGACCGCCGGTAGATCCCCCGAATTGGCTTCAAGTTAACTGCGCTCTGAATGTCAGGTTCACACTTCAGATAGGGGCCGATACCTAGATACTGAGCGTTAGCCCATTAAAAGCCCACTCCCTTGCAAGGCCCATTTACGTTGCAAATTGTTTAGCTAATAACATAATTGGTTCATTTGCGTTAGATGAGTCTTTTATTCCATTGACGTTGGAATATCTTTTAGTACGTTAATAGTAATGGTTTGTTTAGTTTTTTTCATTTGCAATTTGATTTAAAATTTAAATATATTAAATATATAAATTTAAATAATTTTAAATAATATATTTATTTTTATTTATTAAATATTTTAAACTTTAACATTGAATTAAAAATTTTAATTTAATTTTATTCTGATATAAATATCATATTTTTAGTGTTAAGTTAAAAAATAAATATTTTTAAAATATCTAAATGATTAAAAATAAATTATATTTAAAATTTAAACTAAAAATAAATTGAAGCTAAATAGTTTTTGGCACAAGATTTATCTTTTTCGGAACATTGACTTTGAATGTTTCCTGTGCATTGGACGCAGAAGTTTTATGAATATTACCTGTTTGTCAAAATTTCTTGAATAAGTGTTGGAACTCTGCAATGCTTATAAGGCAAATTCTGATTCAAAACTAATATTCCCAGTTCATTAAACTGAGAACGAATTTTACTGCTCCCTACGGATTGCATCACGGCTAGTAACTGGTGCTCAGAAGTATACCGGATGCCGAAGTTTTACGACTGTCGCATGTTTGTCAAAATTCCCCGAATGAGTGTTAAAGGTCACTCCGTAATGCTTATGAGGCAATTAACGGATCAAAACTGGTACACCCGGCTCATAAATCGACATTACAACATTATCTGTTCAAGTTTTGTTTCATCAGTCCCTATTTCAGGTTGATGCTCTCTGTATTTATCTATGTACAAGACAAAATAGGAAAGAACAAAAGAAAATTCAACTTTGATCAAAATGTGCCAATGAAGAAGATGAGGAGGAAGTCGAAGAAGAAGAGGATGCAGGTGGTGACCGATGGCATGTACATTTAGTATCATGGATAACCTTTTTCCCTTGTAACGTCGAGTTTAGAGCAAAACACACAATAGCGCCCTTGGAATTCTTCGGTTTCCATTTCATGATCATCGTCATCCGTGATTTCATCTTCAAGGTTTTCCTCTGCCTCAACACTCCTTTCATGAGAACTTGTGTATGTAAATCCCACCATCGGTAGAATCACCATCAGAAATTTGTCGATCTGATCATCATACAACTTGTTTGCTTTCTTGGAAAAGATTAGGGATGCAACAACTACTGCGGAGCCTATCCCGAACCCAACTCCGGTGACTGTGAACTGCCAATCAAATTCATCGCTTGAAACTGATTTTGAGGGTGGTAAATTGCTGGAATTTATGCAATCATTCAAGGGAGCCCCACATAATCGTTCATTACCTATATAAGAAGTTCCCAAAAATGATTGGAGTTGAGTACTTGATGGAATCATTCCTACTAAGTTATTATACGAGAGATTCAGGACAGAAAGGAAATTAAGGCTTGCAAGCTCTTTGGGGATCACTCCACTCAGTTTGTTCACTTTGAGATCCAAGGACTCCAGCTGTCGCAAGTTTCCTATAGCTGATGGGATTGAGCCTGTGAAAGCATTATGCGACAAGTTCAGAACATATAGAGATTTGAATTGTCCTATCTCCTCTGGTATTGGCCCTTCAAAATTGTTCCTTGAAAAGTCGATGGAGGTGAATAAAGTCAGGATCTTCACTAGCTCCATCTCTAGACCTTTGCTGGTTACAGTTACAGCATCCTGATAGTATGATTTACTGAGTCGCATGAACTCATAATGGAGATGTTTGATCTTTGATTGCTCTACATCTTCATCAATCATCATTGCCTTCCAGGTTTTTAAGCATTCCCATGGTAGCCTTCCACTAAAGTTGTTGGAAGCTAAGTCGACAATCTGAAGCATCGGCCAGGAGTCGTTATTCTCTCGACAACTAATATTCCCATAAAATCTGTTGGATCGCAAAACCAGGACACGCAAATGGGAGATATTCTTTAGCCAACATGGGAAGGCATCACTAATCTGATTGTTCCCCAGGTTCAAAACCTCCAGCATTGTGCAATTGGCCAAGGATTTGGGAATCATTCCTTCTAGATTATTTCCATTGAGATCTAGAGTTTGTAATGTACATTTTGTTGGAAATGGACTAGAAATATTGCCACTGAGGTTGTTTCTTCTTAAATTTAGAACACCAAGAGTCTCACTCATTTTGCTCAAACATGTTGGCATCATGCCGCTGAAATTGTTGTTTGACAGGTCAAGAACTAAAAGGTTTTGGGCATCGCATATAGATTCAGGGATAAATCCTGTGAGGCTATTGTTTGCAAGGGAAAAGAAGATGGTAGAGGACATGAAAATGCCAATGTCAGCTCGGATGGAAGATGTGAAATTATTGTTGGAGTAATCCACATGAACAGCATTTAGTGGCAGCTGAGGCATATTTCCTTGGAGCTGATTGGAATGTAGATCAAGGACACTGAGAGTGGTATTAGAAATAGAATAAGGTTGTTGCAGACTCACCAGGAGATTGTGGGAAAGATTTAGATAGATGAGGCCGCGATTCCCGACTTCCCAAATCCAATTAGGTATTTCCCCAGAAATTTGATTTTCTGAAAGGTATAAATGAAATAGCCTTGATTGGTCCTTTAGATTGGGAATCTCGCGTAGTTTGCATGAACCCAATCTCAACGTGCTAATCTGAGGAAAGAAAGAAGAATTACTACTATTTGCATTCACTACCAAGCTGTTGTATGAAAGGTCAAGTGTAGTAAGGTTGCCAAGGCTTTGAAACTTATCAAACTGCACTGTATCATTGAACTTGTTGGACGAAAGTATGAGGATTTTAAGGTTTTTGAGTTCAAAGATAGACTTGGGAATAGGTCCTTCTAATCTGTTGCCACTTAAATCAAGGGTATCAAGTACAGAGGAAGATGCATCAGGAAATTCAGGAACTCGGCCCTCAAACTGGTTGTTATCAAGCTGAAGCTTTTGCACCGATGGTAGTGCAAAGAGAGACGGGGAGATACTTCCATTGAGGGAATTGTACCGCAAGTCAACATAAACAAGGTTTGAAAGCTGTTTCCACATGATGGATGAAATGGTACCGGTGAAAAAATTATGAGAAAGGTCTAGATAGGCGAGATTTCTGGACATGTGCAGAGAGGGGATTGGACCAAAGAAATGGTTAGATGACAAGTCCAAGTATACTAGTTGGGTGAGATTAGCCATTGAAGTGGGAATTGATCCAGTGAAATTGCAACTCGGAATCTCTATTCTACACAAACTTTTAAGGTTGCCAATGGAATCTGGCAGTGTGCCTGAGAAGTTCGTGGTACTGAGTATCAGGGTTTGAAGACGATGATTCTTAGGAAAATCTGGCAAAGAACCATGGAGTAATGAGTTAGTTGATAAGTCAACAGTCTCAAGTGTTGGCACCTGTAATATCTTTCTCGGAAATGTCCCATACAACCCACAATTACTGAGACGCAAGGAGGTCAAATTAAAAAAATCAGCCAAAAACTCTGGAACTGGAGCCGACAGATTGTTCTGATCCAAACGAATCACTGAAAGTGACCGAAGTCTTGCGAGGGAAGGATGGATAGGGCCGGAAAGAAAACAACTGGACAAGCTCAAAACTTGCAGTTTAGGCAGCAAAGATGACAAAGCTTGGCACCATTCATTTCCGAGGGCTGATATATTTACACCGTCAAGATAGAGTTCTCTGATCTCTGTGAGGTTCTGAAGAAAAAATGCTTAAGTTTGGGTTCTCAAGCTTCAGGAGGGAAGAACCTAAGTAGGTAAGACTTGACAAATCGAGAGTAACCAACCTTGTCATGTGTGAAACCTGAAGGGGAATCTGCCCTGCAAAGCCCGCGTTTGAAAGATTCAGATGAATCAAATTCGTGAGGGCTGCCAACCTGTATGGGATTTGAGTTCCACTGAATCTATTAAAAGCCAAATTTAGTCTCTCCAGATACTGAAGACTGAAAAGACCGATTGCATTATCAATTCCACCAGAGATAGATTCGTTGCTCAAGTCGAGACCAATAACCCGTCCAGCCTCATCACAGTCTACACCACCCCAACTACAACAGTCAATGCTTTGACTCCACTGCACCAGATTTACAGATAAAGAAGAACTAAATACGAGGTTTTTCTTCATTTGGAGCAACAAAGATTGCTGATCGTTCTGGCATTGGCCTGAAACCAAAACCATATCGATGCCAAAGATATTTGCTAAGAAGGGTATCAAGAAAAGCCATGAGAATACTAGAATTTTCATTGAAAACAGTAACCGAAAACACCCATGTAACTGAAACTTGAAGCACTGACAAAACTTCCGGTGACTTCAAGAAGATTTAGACCCACGAACATCGCCCTCTTCGTCTTACAGATTCAACTAACGGCCGTCCAAAAATAGAGCGGGTTCCCAATGGGACGGCAACCGAAAGTACAGAATAGGAGGCAGCAGAGGAAGAAAGTAGGAGAATAGAAAGGCCAGCAGATGAAAGCAGTCAAAAGGAAACAGCGTGTAGCATATGCATCTGTTTAATGTTAGCTGTAGACTTTTGTATTTTATTGTACAAAACGGAACGGCTTTCTTTGTCGGCATCTGTCCTTAATTTAATATTATGACGACTTTCTGAAACACTTTCTTTACTGAATAAAGAGAAATCAAACCAACCGCAGCCAGTTTTTTCTACATGGTTATGGATGATTTTACGAGAAGCGGTCTACAAATTTTGACTGTAGATTTCTTTTTTTTTTTTTTGTGTTTGATTAGTAGAGTTCCTATCCATATTTACAGCAGATGAATTTAAATGTTGTAACGGTGATTCATTATAATAATTTGTTGGTGTGAGAGAATTGTACCATTATGGCATGTACAATATTTTTAATAGAATAAGAAAAAATAAATATTGCCACCTTCATGTGGGCAAGAAAAATTGTGGGCATATGAAATAAAGGGAAGTGTCAATTGGGAGAGGGTAATATATGCCAACAAATCTTGAGAAAGTGGGCATCCAATAATGCGTCACTAAAGTGAAAAAAGAGTTGAATAAATATAAATATAACCTTGGAATCGAAGAATTTAATTACAAAATTTGGTGTGAAATTAAGACAGTGTTCAGAATTCAGGCTGCTATTTTGGACCATGGAAATTGGAATCTTTGACAAGGTCTTCTCTCGTTTTCTTTCTCAATTCGTGTTTATCACTACTCTCTTGTTTCTCCCAAACAAAACCGTCTTCACAACCCCCTGAATTTCCTGCCAAATTTTGCTGAAATTTATGATATTTTTTTCTTAATTTATCTATTCTATATGTTAAAATATAAAAGAAATTTGAAATGTTAAAAAAAAAAGATAGACACAGAATGTGTAATAACAAATTTAAAGACTTTACATCATTCAAATTTGGAAGATTATACCATTCAATCTTTATATATTGTAGTGCGATTCTTGAATTTGATACTTTCAAATTGTAATTAAAAATATTATACTAAAAAAATGAAAGTAATGAAACGCATTTGACATTACAATACGTTTTATTTTATTTTTATTATAATAATAAAAATAAGTTTCTAGACTGGCACCAAGAATATATGGAAACGTTATTTTAATATTCAGTTTATCAAAAGCGGTTTTTTTTTTTTTAATAAAAAACAATTTTGTGTTTAAAAAATAAAGAAAAGAACTTTGATGTAACGTTTCATAATCAATGGATCTTTCAAGCCATTTGATCAAGAAGACAACAAAAGCTTGACGAATACAAATCAGAACAGCTCCTTAACTCAACTCAATTATGACGGGAAACAAACAAAACAAAGATACTATATTAGTGGAGTGAAAGAAACCTCACCAATTTTGATTGGATCTCTAATCACCTGTAAATCTCATCTCAATCATTAATTACAAAATAAATTAAAAAATATATTTTATTCTTTCATTATAATTTTTAATTTTTTATAATTTTTATAAATATAATTTTAATATTAATATTCTATGGGTTTAAATTTTAAACAAATACATGATTGATTAATTAATAAGCTTGAGCTACAAGTCAATTAATTGGTTAATGATATGATAAGAGGAAGAAAAACTATTATGTCTAAAGTAGTGTTTGTTTTTTTTTAATTTTTATTTGAAATTTGAATATGATTAAAATTTGAATTTGACTGAAATTTGACTATGAATAATATGTTTGTTTTTCTTTTCTTAAATGTCTGACTATAAATGTTAAGTTGTTTATTTTCATAAAAATAAAAAATTTTGAAACTGATATATTAACAAATATGTCTTAAAAAATCTTATATAAATATATTGAGTTATTGGTATATATAAATATTAAGTAATAAATTAAAAGTATTATTAACAAATAAAATATTTAAATTATTTAGATATTTATTCATTCACATCTAAATAAAAAAATTTAACTTAATTATAATCAAATATTTAGACATAAATTAAAAAATAAACTGTTCTTACATATCTAAATATTTATATTCAAATTTCAACTAAAAGAACAAACATGTCGTAGCACAATCTCACGTTTTTAGCTGACCCACTGAATTATAAGGATCAAAGTCTATTATTCAATTTCTTATCTTCTAGTTAGGTAGGAAAATAATGTTGCCCTCACTGCCTACCGCTTATATACTTATACCCATTAAATTTTCTATTATATTTTTCAAAAAAAATCAGAGTAAGAATAGGTAGGGGTTATTCTAACTTAATTAATTGGGTAAATGTGCAATCAAGTATAGTACAACGTACCTAATTAAACCTACCCACAAACTAACGCATTACGATCAAATTTAATATTGGGACTAACATCAAGTCTGGTGTGAAAAGAGGGGTCAGGGGTGATACTTTTCCTGAAAAGTACAATAAAAGGGTGTAATTCAAACATTGATTAATGCCAAAACTCTTATTGCTTGAAATTGCAATTATCAGTAATTGATTTGAACACAAAACAATTTTTATGAGTGGGATTATAACGAACAAAAGTACACTCAGCCAGAAGTCAACACTAGTAATGAGAACTTGAGAAATTTAGAATTCATTCGTTTGAAAAAGTAAAAAAAAGAAGAAGAAAATTTTACAGTGGCGAAGACAGAATGAATAGAATGCAACGATCCACGATTCTTCTCCTGGGAGAAGTTTTATGATGACTTGACTAGATAGCATGAAACGAGTATCGTGTTTCAGGAATGGAGCTTCAAGAAGAAGGGAACACACGAGTAAACAGCAAGACTTGGGAGGATCAGTGGGGAAGAAAATTGAAAGCTTTATTTGGTTAAAATGTCTATATCAGCAGTACTATATATCCCATGGATTTTATATCACTAAATACCAAATTTATTGATCATAAAAAGGTTGGTTAATAGGGCAGAAATTAATTATAAGTCCTTCTAATCTTACCTTGGTTTGCCTCTTTAATTTCCTCTATACTGTCTTCTACTCCATCTGTCTATTAAACTTCCGAATCCATAATACTATTATTTAGGATTACAACATTGTTTTATTATAAAATTGTAAATCCGTTATTTTTAAAAGGCTAACATCTGCAGAAATGAAGGATTACTTATTTGATATTTCTTGCTTGTAACTTAATAGACAAAAAGAATCTCTGAGTGCTAAGACGTAGTGAAAAAAAGAAAACGTTTGCAGGATTTTTCTTATTGATGATATCAGTCATAATAACACACGCAGAATCATCCACCGCTATTCAAAAATCTCTTGATGCGATCCGCGTACAATTTCTTTAGCTTCCTGGAAATCCAATTGAAATGACTAAGAAAAACCAATCAATTTCATTGCTTGAAGCTTATGGTGTTGCAGGCTAGTGACTTGCTGGAATTTATTGTGCTATCATTTGTCAACAGAGGCCCGCATAATCCTTCATTACCTTCAAACAAACGTTGGCAACAAGAATTGGGGCTGAGTACTTGACAGGATCTTCCCCACCAAGTGGCTATATGAGAGATTCAGAAAATAAAAGGAATTCAGTCTTGCGAGCTGTGCAGGAATCCTCCCCGGTCAGGTTATATTGACTGAAAGCTCCAAGGACTCTTATCTGCCGCAATTACCCAACAGATGATGGGATTGAGGTCGTGAGAGCATTATGTGATAAATTCAGAACATAGAAGCGATTTGAACAGTCCTATTTCTTCTGGTATTGACCCTTGAAATTGTTGCTTGACAAGCCAATGGAGGTGAATAGAGTTAGGATCTTCACTAGCTCCATCTTTAGACCTTTGCTAGTAACAGCTACTGCATCCTGATAATAAGTTGGGCTAACCACTAACAAGAACCCAAAATGAAGGTGTTTGAGAACCGATTGCCCTTCATCTTCATTAACCACCATTGCCTTCATGATAAGTAACCATCTTCGTTGAGTGCACCACTAAAGTTTTTGGAAGCTAAGTCGAAAATTTGAAGCATCTGCCAGGAGACATTAGTTTCCGGACAATTAACGTTTCCTGAGAAGTTGTTGGATCGCAAAATGAGAAAGCTGCAAATGAGAGGCATTCTGTTACCAACGCTGGAAGGTATCATAAAAGAACGGTGGAATGGGGAAGAATGTGGAGCATGCTAAAGTCTCAATTGTCTGCCACAGTTTGAGAACTAGTTAAGGAAATTAAAAGCCTGGCATTCCAAGGTTTAATTTGTCTCATATAAAAAGTAACATCCCATAGACTACAAATCATCAAGTAATATAGAATCTGGAAGAAGCCAAGGATCACCCTATCAAACTTTTATACCAGTCTGTTGGGTCCCGAAAATTAAACTTTGAAAATAAAGAACCAAGCAATCACTTAGCTAAGAGTCAAAGAAAACAAGTAAAAATCAGCTAGAATCGAGAAAACAAACAGAGAACAAAAGATTTACGTGGTTTGGCATGTCAACGGAACCAACACAAAGGAGAAGCTTTATTCACATCCGAGAATCTTACAGATTTAAAGAATACATTCATGGCTGTTGGTAGAGTCCAAGAGCAATGAAAGTGATGAGCTACAACTCTGGTAATTGGATCAGCAGTTTCTATGTACATATATTGAGTGATATATTGTCTATGTATTGCTTGCATCTAACGTAGAATGCATTATAATTTGGAACCTGAGGCTGAGAGTCAAAGTCGTCTCCAGTCTCTTTGGGTGACGTCCTCAGCTCCTATAGCCACATGCTTTTTTCTGGTTATAAATTCTTAAATGTCGATGTTTCTATAAACATAATATATAGATTCATTTAGTGTAAAATAACAATGACCTCAACAATGCTCAAGTTATATGCCCTTATTTGATTAGAAATTCTTCAAGACTAATGTTTCATTATACAAGATACCGATTTAGTGCAAAACGAAGCAGATTTAGCATAAAGTATTACTGATTTAGAGCAAATTTTTAAATGTTGCCATCGCCAGCAGAGGACTGCTTATGTGATCTTTCTAATTAATTTTGACTCCCATACAGAAAAGAGTATATCAAAATGAAAGGAGGTAGAAAAAAAAATTCAAACCTATTTTTTTTTATGTATTAATCATTAGATATAACACATATAGAACCATCAAAGGCTATTGAAAAATTCTCTTGATGCGATCGTCGTACCATTTGTTTAGCTTCCTGGAAAATGTTAGAGGTGCAACAACTGCTCCAAAGCCTATTGCAAAACTGATTGGCATGACTATCAAAAACCAATCATTTGTCAGAGGAGGTCCGCATAATCCTTCATTACCTTCCACTGAAGTTGGCAAAAAGGATTGGAGTTGAGTATTTGATGGAGTCCTTTCCTCAAAATGATTGTACGACAGATTCAGGACAGAAAATTTAGACTAGCAAGCTGTGCGGGGATAACCCTCACTCAGGTTGTTCAATGAGATGTCCGTGGATTCTCTATTTAACAAGTTCCTGAAATGTGATGGGATTGAGCCTGTGAGAGCATTATGGGACAAATTCAGAACAGTAGAGCGATTTGAACTGTCCCATATCTTCTGGTATTAGCTCTTAAAAATTGTTGCATGACAAGTCAATAGAGGCGAATATATTTAGGAGTAGACCTTTGCTGGTAACAGTTACTACATCCTGATAACTCAATACCTTGTATGCTGTGTACTCAAAATGGAGGTGCTTGAGCCCTAACTGGCCTTCGTCTTCATCAACCATCATCTTCCACTAAATTTGTTAGAAGCTTAGTCTATAATTTGAAGCATTGGCCAAGAGAGATTATTCTCCGGATAATTTATGTTTCCTGAGAAGTACGTTGGATTGCAAAACTAGAACATGCAAACTAGAGGCGTTCTGTAATCGAGTACGGGAAGGTATCATAAAACTGGTTGTTCCCAAGGTCTAAAACCTCCAGCATTTTGCAATTGGCTACAGATCTCGGAACCATTCTTTCTAGTTGATTTCCATTGAGATCCTAGAGTTCGTAACGAACAATTTCCTGGAAACATACCAGAAAGAGTGACATTGAATTTGTTTCTCCTTAAATTTAGAACTCCGAGAATGTCGCTCCTTTCGAATAAACATGATGGGATCATGCCGTTCAACTTGTTTTCTGATGAGTCAAGAACTTGAAGTCTTGTAGCATTGCATATTGATTCAGGTATAAATCCAATAAGGCTATTGTTTAAGATGGAAAAGAATGAAGTGAAGGTGAGGAAATTGCCAATGTCGGATTGGGATTAAAGAAGTAAAATTATTACTGGAGTAATCCACATTTGAAGCATATGGCAGGCGAGGGTTCTTTCCTTGGAGCTGGTTGGAATGTAGGTCAAGGACAGTCATGATAGTGTTATCGGGAATAGAATTAAGGTTGTTGAAGATTGACTAGAAGATTGTTTGAAAGTTCAGGATGGCGAGAACACCATTCCCAGTCCCAACTTCCCAAATCCAATTTGGTATTTCCCCAGAAATTTGGTTGTCTGAGAGGTCCACCTCAAATAGTTCTGATTGATGTTTTAAATTTGGAATCTTGCCAAGTTTCCAAGGAACCAATCTCAATGAAAAAATCTTGGGAGGGAAAGAAGAATCTTTACCACTTGAATTCACTGCCAAACTGTTATAGGAGAGGGTCAAGTGTAGTGAGATTCCGAAGCTGCTGAATAGCATCTAGCAGTACAGTGCCATTGAACTTATTGGAACCAAGTGACAGGAATTCGAAATTTTTTAGTTCAAAGACTGAAGCAGGAATAGGCCCCTCAAATCTACTGTCACTTGAATTAAGCTAGTTCAATACAGAGGAGAACGCATTGGAAAATTCAGGCAATTGAGCCTCAAACTTCTTGTTGTCGAGGTCAAACAGCTGCAGCATCGGAAGTTCAAACAGAGACATCGGGGATACTTCCGTTGAGAGAATTATGCCGTAACTCCGCATAAACAAGATTCAGAAGATGTTCCCGGCCGGTGGACGGGATTGGACCAGAGAAATTGTCACATACCAAGTTCAAGTGAACTAGTTGGGGGAGATTAACCATTGAAGTCGGAATTGATCCAGTGAAAATTGCAAAAAGCAAGGTCTAGGGTAGAGAAATTTAAGTTTGCCGATAGAAGCTGATAATTCCCTGAGAAGTTCGTGTGAGCGAGTTTTACGGTACGAAAAGAGTGATTCTTGTGAAAGTCTGGCAAAGAACCCTGAAGTAAGGTTGTAATGATATATCAAGAGTCTGTTGTGACTAGTGTCGGTACCTGGAGTAGCTTCTCGGGAAATGTCCCATTCAACCCACAGCTACTGAGAAGCAAGGAGGGCAAATTCAAAAAATCAGCCAAAAATTCTGGAACTGGAGACGACAGATAATTGTCATCCAAATGAATCCTTGAAAGTGCCCGAAGGTTAGCGAGGGAAGGATAGATAGGGCTGAAAGAAAACTGCTGGACAACCTCAAAACTTTCAGTTTAGGCACGGAAGATGATAGAGCTTGGCACCATTCATTTCTGTCAGTTGATATATTTACTGTAAAAACTTTCTTATTATATGGCTACAGGTATTAATATTAATGATAAATATTGTATCAATTTAAGTAAATTTATTATTTTTTACTATTTTGTTTAAGGATTAGTGATAAAATTCATTAAATTTTCTTTTAATAATACAATTCTTTATATCAAAGATAGTGGGAAACAATATTGATTAACTACTTTCATATTTTATGGAGAAATTTATTTGAAACCACTTCAATAATGGATAAAAGTAATTTATTTAAAACCACTTCAATAATGGAATAGAAATAGAGAAGAGAAAAGGTGTTTAAGTTATAAAATATTTTACTATAAAAGAAGTTCCTTAGTCTAACTTAATACAAGCTTGCAATATATATTTAAAGTATTTTCCATCGTAAGGAGACTTTAAAGAAAAATTAAGGTAGAAGACACCTTTTAGTGAATTTAATTATTTAAAATTACTTGATTAATCATGTTTGAAGGCACAATCTTTTTTTTCTATTTTATTTTTATTTACACCATCAAGATATAGTTCTCCTAGCTCTTTGAGGTTCTGAACAAGCATCCTTAAGTTGGGCCTCTCAAGTTTAAACGGGGATGTTGATCCATGGTAGGAAACATATGATAAATCAAGAGTAACTAACCTGTCATGTCTGAAACCTCAGTGGGAATCTGCTCCGCAAAGCCAGCCTTCCCAAGATTCAGATACGTCAAATTCGTGAGATTGGCCAACTTGGATGAAATTGAGTTCCGTTGAAGCTATTAAATCCAAATTGAGGCTCTGCAGATGCTGGAGGCTGAAAAGACCGGTTGCATTCTCAATTCCACCGGAGAGAGTTTTGCTGCTCCAGTCAAGAAGAATCACAAGACCAGCCCTAAGAAGAACCTTATTCACACCAGGAATGTTACAGATTTATAGAATACATTCATAGCTATTGATAGAGCCCAAGAGCGATGAAAATGATGAACTAGATCTCTTATAATTCAATCAGAAAGCATGCTCATAAACCAGCTTTTATACTCTGCTTCCAGTTTCCTGCTATAATAAACCCTTACTTCACAGACTCTGCCAACTGGACTGCTAGACCAGCAGCTTCTACGAACACACCATAACAGCATTCAAAAACATATGCTTAACAATACTGATTACATTTTACATTAATTATCAATTAAGAGGTGGATTGTCTCTGTATTGCCTGCATCAAACACTGGAGTGGTTTTGGAACCTGGGAGTCAAAGTCATCTGCAGTCAGCAGGAGAGGACTGCTTATTTGATATTTGATATTAGTTTTAACTTCATACGAAGAAAAGAACCTCAAAATGCTAAGATACAGAGTAAATAAGAAAAAGTCTCCAGGACATTTTTATTGATGATATCAATAATTATGACACTTACAAAATCATCGAAGGTGATTCAAAAATCTCTCGAGGCGATCATCATACCATTTGTTTAGCTTCCTGGAAAATGTTAGGGGCGCAACAACTGCTCCAAAGCCTACCGCAAATCCAATTGACATGATTATGAAAAACCAATCGAATTCACTGGTTAAAGCTGGTGCTGCAGTGGTTAATCGCTGGAATATGTTGAGCAATCATTTATCAGAGGAGGTCAGCATAATCCTTCGTTACCATCAAAGGAAGTTGGCAAAAATGATTGGAGTTGAGTACTAGATGGAATCTTTCCCGATAAGCGATTATATGAGAGATTAAGGAAAGAAACGAAATTTAATCTTGCTAGCTGTGAAGGAATTGTTCCACTCAGTTTATTCGTTGTGAGATCCAAGGACTCTATATGTCGCAAATTCCCAAAAGAAGATGGGATTGAGCCTGTGAGAGCATTGTGTGATAAGTTGAGAACATAGAGCACTTCGAGTAGTCCTATTTCTTCTGGTATGGGACCTTCAAACTTGTTGCTTGAAAAGTCAATGGAGGTGAATAAAGTGAGGATCTTCGACAGCTTCATCTCTAGACATTTGCTGGTAACAGTAATTGCATTCTGATAGTATGCTGGGTTGAGCACCAGCAACTTATATTGAAGGAGGTTGAGCTCTGATTGGGATTTGGCTTCATCAATCATCATCGCCTCTAAGTTTGATAATCATTTTTGAGGTAGTCTTCCATTAAATTTGTTGGAAGCTAAGTCAATAATCTGGAGCATCGGCCAGGAGACATTATTTTCCGGACAATTAATGTTTCCTGAGAATCCGTTTGATCACAAAACTAGTATATGCAAACTAGAGGCATTCTGTAACCAGCATGGGAAGGTATCATGGAACTGGTTGCACCCAAGGTCTAAAACTTCCAGCATATTGCAATAAGCAAGAGATTTTGGAACCATTCCTTCAAGTTGATTTCCATTGAGATCTAGAGTTTGTTATGAACAATTTCTTGGAAATGTACCAGAAAGAGTGCCATTAAGGTTGTTTCTTCTTAAATCTAGAACACCAATTATGTCATTTATTTCAAATAAACATGAGGGTATCATGCCATTCAACTTGTTATTTGACAAGTCAAGCACTTGAAGATTTGTAGCAATGCATATTGATTCAGGTATATCTCCTGTAAGGCTATTGTTTGAAATGGAAAAGAACAAGGTGCCAAGGAGGAAATTACAAATGTCAGCTGGCAGAGAAGAAACAAAATTATTCGAGTAATCCACATAGACAGCATTTGGTGGCTGTTGTGGGATCTTCCCTTGGAGCAGGTTCGAACTAAGGTCAAGGACACTAAGATCAGAAACAGAATAAGGTTCTTGTAACCTCCAGGAAGTTATACGAAAATTTTAAGTGGTTGAGAGAGCCATTACTAACTTCCCAAATCCAACTAGGTATCTTCCCAGAAATGTGATTATCTGAAAGGTCCAAATCAAATAGAATTGTTTATTTATTTAATTTAGAATCTTTGTCAGCCTGCAAGAAGCCAGTTTCAATGTGCTCATGTTGGGAGGAAAAGAAGAATCACTACTAATTAAATCCACTGACAAGCTATTGCCTGATATGTCAAGTCTAGCAAGATTGCCAAGTCTTTGAATGGAACCTATATGTACAGTGCCATTGAAATTGTTCGAAAAAAGTGAAAGAATACGAAGATTTTTCAGTTCAAAGACTGATCTGGAAATTGGCCCTTCTAATCTGTTCCCACTTAAATCGAGAGAAACAAGAACCGAGGAGGATGCATTTGGAAATTCAGGAATTTGGTCCTCAAATTTGTTATTGGCAAGACGAAGTCTCTCTAACGATGGGAGTGAAAACAGAGATGGAGGGATACTTTCAAAAAGTGAATTATATCGTAAATCAACATGCACAAGATTCAAAAGCTGTCCCCAGTCGGTGGATGAAATGGAACCAGTCAGAAAATTGCGAGAGAGGTCTAGATAGGAGAGATTTTTCAACTTATGAAAAGATGGGATTGGACTATCGAACTCGTTAGATGACAAGTCCAGATAAACCAGTTGGCGGAGATTAGCCACTGAACTGGGAATCGCTCCGGTAAAATTGCAAAAAGCAAGCTCTAGTTTTGACGAATTTTTAAGGTTGCCAATGGAATCTGGTAGTGTCCCTGAGAAACTTGTTTTACGAAGCATCAGGGTCCGAAGAGAGAGATTGTGAGAAAAGTGTGGAAAAGAACCTTGTAGCAATTGGTTGTTTGATAAGTCAAGAGTCTCAAGTGTCGGTACCTGGAACATCTTTTCTGGACATTTTCCCTACAGCCCAGAATCGCTGAGATCCAGCAAGGTAAAATTTGAGAAAGTGGCCAAAAAATCTGGAAATGGAGATGAAAGATGATTATGACCCAAATGAATTACCGAGAGCGACCGAATTTTTTCCAGGGAAGAACTAATTGGGCCTGAAAGAAAAGAGTCGTGCAAGCATCAAAACTTGCATGATTAGGCAGAAAAGACAGCGCTTGGCACCATTCATTTCCGTGGGCTGATATATTTACACCATCCAGATGCAGTTCTCTAAGCTCTGTGAGATTCTGAAGCAACATGCTTAAGTTTGGGCTCTCAAGTTTCAGGACCGTCATATATAAGAAGGATAGGACACGACAAATCAAGAGTAACCAGCCTTGTCATGCCTGAAATCTCAGTGGGAATCTGGCCGAAGAAGCCAGCATAAGAAAGATTCAGATAAGTCAAATTAGTGAGGTTGGCTAATCTGGATGGAATTTTAGCTCCCTTGAAGGTTATTGAAAGCCAAATTCAGGCTCGGCAGATGCCGAAGACTGAAAAGGGAACTTGAATTGATAATTCCACCAGAGATTTATTCATTACTCAAGTTGAGACCAATAACACGACCAGCCTCGTCGCAGTCTACACCGCTCCAGTTACAGCAATCTCTTCTTTGGCTCCATTGCACCAGATTTACAGATAAAATAGAGTTGAATGTGAGGCAGTTCATCATTGCAATAATGGCTTAGCAAAGAAACTTTTGAGAAGTGAGAAAACATGGGGTTTTGGTTTATAACTAAGTAGAAACTAGGACAAGATGGCCCAAGTTTCCAGGACATGACAACCGAAGAAGACGGCGTTTTATGTCCATTTGTGCACAACTCTTTTAGTTAACTCAGCATCTAATGAAACAGGTAAGTTATTTCTTTATTCACCATATTAAACTTTTTACTTAAATATATGCATTCAATTTTCCCACTCTTGTCAACGTAGGAAAATTGTACCAATTTTTCCAATTCTTCATTGGAATTAATACAAATGCACTAGCATTTTTCCTGGTCTAAATTATTTATTAGAAAAATTCAGATTTATAAAGTGGATATTAGATAAAAATATCAAAACAAGGAACAATTCTCCTTTTCACATTTTATTCCAACTTTCATCCCATAATTTAAAATTTATCGTGTGAATTAAATGATGGTTTATAAATTATCTTGAAATTATATATAAAATCACAAGAATTAATTAATAATTTTTTTCTAAATTAAATTTGAAATAAGTGGCATTACTTAAGTGAAATTAAATCTGAATCATGTACCATGATAAGAAGAGCTAGTATCAGGAGAAAGTCTTTATCTTATCCGAAGAGGGTAGAAGTTTCATTGTCCGCAGAATTTTTCCCTTAGCAGGAGCTAAAGAGAAGCGGAAATATTCCAGAGAAACTACTGCAATGGGGACGACAATGAAAGCTTGGCAAAGTGTCATTTGTCTCTCTCAACCGAAGATATTAGCTGCACATATAGAGCGAAGCAATGGAAAGTAATTAGGAAGTATGAATAGCCTGAACAAGTAAAATGAATCTCTTGTTCTATTCTGTTGCCCATGCATAATAGAGCCAAATTCATTGATCATAATATGTTGGCGGACAGATTTTACGTCCATACTTGATCTTAGTACTTGAGCTTGAAGTGATTCTTCCCACTAAATGATTGTACGAAATGATCAGGAATTGAAAGGAAATGTAAGACTGCAACCTATACAGGAATTTCCCCACTCTGGCTGTTTATTAATTGAGAGGGCGCAAACAATCAAGGCGACACCAGTTTCCGAACGATGCTGGGATGAGGCTGTGTGAGAGATTGCGAGAAAAGTTGAGAGCGATTTAAATAACTCTATTTATTCTCGTATTGGACCTTGAAGATTGTTGCATGATAAGTCAATGGAAGTGAATGAAGTTCCAAAACCAGGGACTTGCACACTGGAGTTCTTTAGCCAGCATGGGAAGGTGTCATTGATGCGGTTGTTTCCATGGTCTAAAACCTGAAGCTTTCAGCAATTGGTCAGAGATCTTCTAGATGATTTCCATTGAGATTTGGAGTGTGTAATCCACAATTTTCCGCAAATTTACCATGATAAAATATTATAACTAGAAGGACTTTGACAGTGTCTTCTAATATTAAGATTGTGCATGATTTGTCGTATGAATATTAAATTAAAGAGTGACATGTCGTGGAATTTTAGAAAACCGGTCGTCATAAATTAAAAGGATAGCGAACCGGAACAAGCCGGTTTAAACATAAACCGGGTCATTCCGCTCTTGTTGCTAGGGTTTAAATATAAATAGCTGCAAACCCATGCTTCCCATCTGTCCCGCCTAGGGTTTCGAAGGCCACTGAGAGAGAGAGCGTGTAACCCTTTGCAATCCGGTAACAATGAGAGCCAAGGTAAGCTCAAAATCTTTGTAATCTGAAGGAATAATTTCCTTTATTTTCTTCGATTATTTCGTCGAAGACTTCTTTAATTTCTTTTCTCTTTTTTCTAATTCTCGTGGGGAATAATTATTATTTCAGTGGAAGAAGAAGCGTATGAGAAGATTGAAGAGAAAGCGCCGAAAGATGAGACAGAGATCGAAGTAGACAAAGATTCCTCCCTCTTTTCAGAGGTTTTCACTTTTTGTCGATTTTGAAGTCTAATGTCGTTTGGTTTTTTGTGTCTTTAGTCAGTTGTATCTGACTGTGGATTTGAAGTGTTTTGATAATTTTGATATATTTAATCTAATGGATATTTTTAGCTTGGATCTAGTTTCGGTTTTACTGTGATTCATTTTGTTAATCCGTAATATTTCAAGCTTTTGTCTCTTAAATCATCATATTTCATAGATTGTTTGATCTAGCTGTTGTTTTTTAGAACGCTTGAATGAATTAAACCGGGTTGAGAGTAAAATAAAAGCTAACTGCTCGAAAAATTGGATCAGTTTCTATATTCCTTCATTTTCTGATTTCTAAAACTATCATTTTCTGATTTCTAAAACTATCTGTCTTTATTTATGTGTTGGTATATTGTGTACTACATATTAAGAATAATGGAAAAGAGTGTTGGAAGGGGTGTAGTGGGGTTAAAACAATGTTAACCTTTTTCCAAATTGAAGTAACTTGAATTTAGGTTCATTGAGATTGAGAGTTTTTAAAAGGGAATGAGGGTACGTGAAAGAGGGTTGGAAGGTCGTAATAAGTCCAGAATCAACTAACAAGTTATTCAATGCATGCCAAACAATTTGGCTCTATCAAAAATTCCTGATTTCCCTGGGATGGAGTAGCTTGTTAGTTGATTCTTTCATTGGTTGCAATGCCGTTGGTTTTACCATGCAATTATTGTGTTTCATCACTATATCAGGGGACAGTTTGTTAACCTATAGCCAAGAACATGTACTCAGTCCATTTTTTTTTTTTTTTTGGTTAAAATTATTTGCTTATGTGAAGTTCATCTGGTTTTTTCGGTTAAAATTATTTGCTTTTGTAAACAATGGCAAGGGTGAAGGTTGTGCTTGGTTATATATTATAGATTAAGGCAATCACTTGGGTTAATATGGCATAGAATTCCTAGTTTTCTGCAGTGTACACTTTTAGAATGGCATTTTTTCAGCTGGTTTTAACTTAGAATATGCTAAACAAAGGCCTTATTGAAAACTTTTTTCGCTGGGGTTGTTAACATCCAATGCCACTAGTTGCAATTTTCATGTCTACAGAATGTAGAGAAGGCTTGGTTAGAATCACATTCCCAGCAAGTTTAATGTTGGATCTATTTTGTGCACACTGTAGTCATACCCAACAACCAACCCCCATAGTTTGCATGTGAACCTTTGGTGTGTTCATTCTAATTTACGGTTGTTTGGCTGGAAGAACGAGTGAGCCATTGGACGGATGAGTTTGGTGCCCTGCCCTATTGAAAACCAAGCGCCAGACTGAAAGATCAGAAAGCTACTGCTGGTTTTTAGTTGATTTATGAAGTTTCCCCGTCATTTGGTCAATTGCACAATATGTTAACTTAGGCATGTCTTTAAAGATCATGAACCAAGTGCTTGGTTAACCTTATTTGTGAGGTTTTGTCATTTTTTCTGTAGAGGGGGTTAATTGAAATGATTGATGCAGATGTTTTTCCATCATATCATAAAGTAAACCAGGCTCTCAGGTGTAGTATTAATTCCAGGAATTTCTCCCCGTGAAGTATTTGTTCATGGAGATTGTTTTTCTTTTTTACATCTTTTTTCTGTTCATCTAGGATGTGCTTTTGTAATTGATAGTCCTTCAAGCCTTGCAAAGATCGGAGCGTGCAAATAATCTCATTTTATCACACGAGCCATGTCCGTCTTTTGACAATCAATTCTAAAGGTTGTCGTCCCAGACTCGTGATGTATTAGTTTGACAGAAATTTCTACCTACAATGACCCGATGTCACCTGATGAGACAAGCCGTATTTCATGACCTCATTGGTTCCATTACCCTCGGATAATCTGTACAAGTCTTCACCCGTGTTAATTACCCATTACTGATTAAAAGGCCATCCTATTCAATTACAGTGTACCATCCTGTTCAGTCTTCATCCGTGTTAATTAGCCATTAGTGACTAAAAGGCCATACTGTTCAATTACATGATAAGTATTAAGTAGATTGTTCGGATTTAACAGGTTTATGATACGATTGGTTCAAAATAAAATTGGAGCAAGAAACGCTCTCTATTTTACACAAACTAAAAGCAAGATGACATGAAGTTCAACTGTCCCCTATTTTAAAAAAAAAAACTCTAAAACCTTTTCCCACCTTAAAAAAAAAAATGTTTTCATTAACATAACATAATGAAGATGAGGTGATGTGACTCTGATGTTAATTATAAGTTAGAAAGAAATGAATGATTCTCGCATAAAATCGATATTTATCCCACACTCTCTAAAACCATGGAAATACAACAGTGTCAAATTAAGCCAAATCCTATTTTCTAAGAAAATCTTTCATACGGGCAAACAGTTGCAAAGTCCCGTTTACATTTGCTAATGCTTTCCATAAACGAGGTTTAGTTCTAAGTTTACCACTCTTTCATAAGGGCTACAACTAGGAAGTTAATTTCCCAAACTGCTATTTCCAAACAAATAAACAGATAAAACTCCAGGCCCAGGCCATTCTAAGCCCGCGCCCGACACCCAGAAGTCGGCAAGCTACAACTGAAGCTTAGAGAAAACGTTTCGGCGCAACTCCCAACTCATATCTTCGTCGGGGCTCCGAATCTCAGTCTGAAAAATGGATATGGATATTGATGATACTTCTAGAGCAAAAGGTACACACGCCCTCTTTTCAAGGTTTTCAGGATTGTGGTCTATGATCGAGTGGCATCAGATTATTATTATTATACGTCTTTAATAACGTTTCGAATGCTTGACGTATGTGTGTGTTTGATTAAAAAGATGAAGAAAAGAAGGCGACACAAATCGTGGTGATACTGGTGGGTGCCCCTGGCAGCGGCAAGTCAACCTTCTGCGAGCACGTCATGCGTTCTTCTTCCCGGCCATGGGTTCGCGTTTGCCAGGTTTCGTTTCTGTTTTATTATAAATTTTTTCTTTGTTATGTGATTTGCGTCACTTGTTTGATGAAATGCTTAACTGAATTTCATCTTGAGTAGCGTTGGTGTTGTTTTGTATTGTAAGTGTCACTTGTGAGAGTGACCCCAAATGTATTCTCCTATGCATTTTTTAAGCTTCAATTGTTTTCAGCAGGTAGTTGTATTAGTTACTAAAATGATCATTTATGTGTAAATATATGAATGATAAGTGCTAGAAAATCTTTAAATTTTCTCAACACTTGGTATTTTGTATTTCATTGATTACTGTAGGACACTATTAATAATGGCAAATCCGGAACAAAGGTTCAGTGTCTGATGAGTGCAGTCAATGCATTGAATTTGGGAAAAAGTGTATTTATTGACAGATGCAACCTTGAAAGAGAACAGCGTGCAGATTTTGTTAAGCTTGGAGGTCCCCAAGTAGATGTACATGCTCTGGTGCTTGATCTTCCTGCCAAACTTTGTATATCTCGATCTGTTAAACGTACTGGGCATGAAGGGAATCTGCAAGGTGGAAAAGCTGCTGCAGTAATTAACAGAATGCTGCAAAAGAAAGAATTGCCTATGCTGAGTGAAGGCTTCTCTCGAATCACATTGTGCCAGAATGAGAATGATGTTCAATCTGCTCTTGATACATACAGTGGCCTCGGTCCATTAGATACACTTCCACATGGCTCTTTTGGCCAGAAGAAACCAGATGCCAAAATTCAACTTGGTATAATGAGGTTCTTGAAGAAAGTAGAAGTTCCTTCCAATGTGGAGGCTAAAGCAAGTAGCACTCCGGATTCTGTGCCTCCTCAAATTACTAAGGAAAAGAATTGTTGCCCCAAAGGACAAGAAAATGCTTCTTCATCATCAGATACTGATGGTGAGGTGGTAAAGGGAACTGAAAACCTGGTGGGGGGCTCTCTCGGTCAGAATTGTTCTTCAAGTGATGTTCCCATTCTGGCATTTGCATCTATTTCGACATCAGATTTCCAATTCAATAATGAGAAGGCCTCTGATATAATTATTGAGAAAGTTGAGGAATTCATGAATAAGCTTGGAAATGCCAGGCTTGTGTTAGTCGACTTGACTCATCGGTCAAGGATTTTGTCTTTGGTTAGGGCTAAAGCTGCAGAAAAGAACATCAACCCTAAAAAATTCTTCACATTTGTAGGAGACATTACTCGACTTTACACAGAAGGAGGGTTACGCTGCAATGTAATAGCCAATGCTGCGAACTGGTAATATGTATGATTTTTGTATTAATGCATAAAATTATTTTAGGGTTTAAATGAGCTGCATAGATGTTCAAAACTGGGAAACTCTTGAGGTGCTCTCTCCATTGGAACCCATGCAGGGGAATCCTTTACTTGTACCATTTGGTCTCTGGTATGGCTGGTGTGAACATCAAAAAGTTGATTGACTGATGTCTTTTCCTGGTGTTTAAAGATCACAAACCAGCTGGTTGTTTCATTCTTTTTTTATTATTATTTTATTTTTTTAATACCCAAAGACCCTTCTATGTTGACCTAGCTCTAAACTTTTATCCTCGCAAATATTGAGATAATATTGGCTGGTTATTACTGAATTAGATTACTTTGTTTTGTTTAATGTGTTTTGGTTGTAAATTTTCCTGCTGAGATATGATGTTACATTGAATCTGTCATTGAACCATTATTATTTCAATTTCTCATATTTAGATGATTCTAAAAGGTCCCCCTTTGCAGGCGACTAAAACCTGGGGGTGGAGGCGTGAATGCTGCAATTTTCAGTGCTGCAGGACCTGCCCTAGAGGTTGCAACCAAGGAACTGGCTAAATCTCTTTCCCCTGGGACTGCTGTGGTCGTTCCTCTCCCTTCAACTTCTCCCTTGTGTACTAGGGAAGGTGTGACCCATGTTATACATGTCCTTGGACCAAATATGAATCCACATAGACCAAATTGTCTTGATGTTGACTATGTTAAAGGCTGTGAAATTCTCCGAAAGGCTTACACGTCACTTTTTGAAGGTTTTCTATCTGTAGTGAGGTCCCAAGAGAAGTTACCCAAGGGAAGCAATGAAGAGCCTTCAATTTCACAAGAACAATTTGAGGATGCTCATAGAAATTATGTTTCAGCCTGGCAATCAAAAGATTAAAAGAGACGGTGCCCGCGAATATGAGAGAAGCAAGAAGTGCAAGGGATCTCAAAATGAAGTTGGAGTTGATTTTCATTTTCCTACAGCTGGAAGTGTAAATGCAGACAATGAGAAGATTGGTATACGCACCGCTAAGGCCTGGGGCTCTTGGGCTCAATCGCTTTACCACATTGCCATGCATCCTGAAAAGCATAAAAATTATCTGCTAGAGATATCAGATGATGTTGTTGTACTAAATGATCTCTATCCAAAGGTACATGTTTCACAATGTTTCCCTCTCTTATCATGTGCTCAAGTTGAACTGATCAATATATGGATTTTCATCCCATTTACAGGCACAGAAACACCTCTTGGTAATGGCACGATATGATGGTCTTGACTGCTTGGCAGATGTCCGCAAAGAACATCTGCAAATTTTAAAAACAATGCATGCTGTGGGTTTGAAGTGGGCCGAGAAATTCTTGAATGAAGATGCATCATTAGTCTTCCGTCTTGGATATCACTCGGTATACAGCACTTATATTCAAAAGCTGTTTGCTATTGTTGTTTCTTTCTTTCAGTTCTGTAATTATTAATGTTTCCCTCTTACAATGATACCATAATTAATTTAAATGCAACTTTGTGCCGGACAGAAATTTGGCATTAAAAGTAGTCTTTCAGTTATGAAGTAAATTGAATTTAGAATTGAAAGAATTCAGAAGTTAGATGCAGTGCCAAACTCATTGACTAAATGACTGGAGATAGATGTAGTGATGTTGCCAACAGAACTTGGATTGAGGTGTGAAGACATTGATGATTTCATAAATGAAAACACTGCTACATTTAAGTGCTCAGAATATTATGGTAGATTGTTGGAGTATGTTAGGAAGAAAATAAGGGTAAAATTTAAAATTCTGATATGATTAGTGTATTGATGGATCCAATATGCATGGTTGTTTTTTGTAGCCTTGACTTATCCATTTTTGTTTGTATACAAATTTATATATATATATATATATATATATATATATATTTTCCTTTGGTTTCTCTGATTTTGCTTTTGGTAGATTTTTAGTCCTGATTTTTAGCATAGCTTCTTCAATACTCGGATTAGATGCAGATTGGGTGAAAAATGGAGACATAATTTTATTGTACTGTCTTGCAGGCTCCATCTATGCGCCAACTACACCTACATGTTATTAGCCAAGATTTTAACTCCAAACATCTTAAGCATAAGAAGCACTGGAACTCATTCAATACTCCATTTTTTCGCGATTCAGTTGATGTGCTCGAAGAAATTAGTAATCACAGCAAAGCAGCAATAAAAGATTATGACAGCCTGTTGTCAATGGAGTTGCGATGCCACCGATGTAGAAGTGCACACCCTAATATACCCAGGTTGAAATCACATATTAGCAATTGTCGAGCTCCCTTTCCTCCCACCCTACTTCAAGATGGCCGGCTTGTGTCTGCTCCAAGTAAGACGGGCAATCCTTAGATGGTTCTACATCATGTTTCGCTGAACTGTTATTGTACATAGTGTTTTGCTAACGCAAGTTTTTTGCTTGCCCCACGGGCATTGTAAATGAAATTTTTTGAGCTGGTATATACTTCCCTGATTTTGCTCTTATCAAGGAATTGCGCTGTTCATGGAAATTGCTTTGATGGAGCTACTGAACATGGATAGAGTTTATGCAGGGCAAACAACTTGAACAAACATAACTGTAAAATCTAATAGAATTATATCAGGAAAATTTCTGGTGCTGTATTCCTACAAGAATGATAGGTAGCAGTTGTTATTTCAGTGAGAGTAGCGATAATGTCAAAAACTTTTTGACATTGTAACAGCTTGCGTGAATGGAACGGCACATGGAAGCAAACAAATTTTCGTGAAACACTATCCAAGATCTCATGAAAACATAAATATTCCTAGCTTTTCAACTTTTGAAAATAAGCCATAGATTTCCAAAGGACAAGAAAAAAGTAGTGGTACAGGTCACATCCTCTTTATAATCTCATCCACCCACCTGAAATTGGATCCTTTCATAAATCAAGCAACTCAACTCAATTCTTCCTCTTGAATGAATAAAACTTTTGATATTGCGTCTTTTAATCTACAGTTCTATTCCCTAAATAGTGAATGTGTTTTTGGTGCGGCAGCTTTTAATTTACAACTGAGTTGTTATGAAATAAAAGTATTAACTATTCAAAATAATGGAAAAGATAAATATTTATTAAAATTCTTGTTATACTTTTGAAATTAAATAAAAACACAACAGTTACACGATTACCTTAAAACAGTTAGATTTTAACTCAAAATTACCTCCACTTCCATTTGGTATTGTGATACTTATGCTTTGAAGTATTCAATACACGCCTAATATTTGACTTTCGAAACTTACCTAATTTTAACTCTCAACTATTCTTTATTAAATATTTGTTAATTTTTTACTTGAAAATTAGTCCATTAACTTCCATTTTATAGCCTCTATAAGTTTTGAAGTTAAGCCACATGGTTCTATTTGTATTTGTAATTTGATCAATGACATGCAATAGCCTCGACACTCTTTTGCATTTTGTATTCTTGTAACTCGTCAGAGTGGGTATTATAGAAATGACAAGCGGAATATTATCACGTTCCTGAAAAATAATGATGATAAGACCATGAAACTCAATTGTCAATTGTCAATTGTCAGCCAGCCACCTCGTAAATTTCCAGGCTCAGAAAATCGACTTGTGTGAACACAAAGGAAGGAATGTTAATAAGCTTAATTTCGTGGTTCGGCCCACTGCCTGGCTTTCAGCACCAAGTAAGGGTTTTGATATTTTTGGTTGGTAATGGTCGACAATGATGGGGACCAATCGATCATCTTGAAATATAACCATATATATGCACCATTTGCAACGTGTTTTATTCATGTTGGCCATTAGTCTTATCTACTTGTAAGATCTCAGATCAAATAGCACGGGAGGCCAAAAAGTATATCTTGGACGCATTGAATGAATTTAGATATTCTTTTGTAGGTTCAACAAATTATGCTTTTGTAATGTAGTAATAAAAGATACGCTACCAACAGAAGATGATATTATCAACAGAACTATTTCATACGAATATATTGTAAGAAAAAAAAATGCTGTTGAAATGACAACAGCTATTAAGATAGGATAGTAAAAAATTCTTGACTTCTTTAATAATTTTTTAAATAAATTATCAAACGAAGTTAATAAATTAAAAATTATTAAAGAAGTCAATAAAATATTGAAGAAGAAGAAAAAAGGACAAATTATTTGAAATTATATATTTTTTTATAAAAAATATGTATTTATTTTATAAAAAATTATAAATATTAATTAAATACTGTCTACTTTAGACATATAGTTGTTTAAGAATTTATTTTTAGGTTTTGCGACCTAAAACATTTCTACTCAATTAAAAAATTCCAAAACTTAGTACAAACTCACTTTTATTAGTAATGTGAAATATGATAATCTACTCCTTTTGAACCTTGTATCTTGGCTATGAAAATGGGACTAATACAGTAGAACAATTACTTTATCACATAACATTTACACATTAAGTTGTGAGTATACTCTAATACTAAATGTTATGAGTATAATACTAAAGATAACAGTTTAGACTCCTTTTAAATCTTGCATACTTCGTACAAGTCACAAACAAATTTTGATATCAAATATAACAGTTCATATCTCAAAAGTAAGTAGATATTATCTACTTTAAATGTACTTATAACTCTGCTAATTATTTGAAATATGATATTAGTGTTTTAAGAGTTTAAAAGAAATATTTTCTCGGGACGAGTGGTAGCTTTAAATTTATTTTACTCTACAAAAAGTTTTATTATTAATTGACGTAATTATCCATTGAGAATCCAATTTAAAGTAAAAAAAGTAACATTATAATACTAACAAATGAACATTAATTTCGCCGATTAAATTGTCTTACGTTTTCACATGGGATTTGAAAATTATTAGTCCTTCATAAAGAAATTTTCCAAGGTCTAGCTCGGGCCACGGTCCAAGCCAAGCCCTCTCTATGATACGCCTTGACAGAAGCATAGAAATGAAGCGAAAGGATTTACTGGATATCAAATTTCAAAAGAATTTACACGGAAACCAACATCATTCCGCAGATTAAGTGCAAACTGTTCGAGATAACAAGAGTAAAAACATAAAGATAAAACGCAGATACATCTCATTTAATTAGGAAAAATGGCAGTAAGAGTTTGTTTTGAAGCACGGAGGACAAAATCTACTGAGGATTTGGTGGGCGGCTATTGGCAGCAGAGACCCTGGAGCCCCATTCCAACAGCTCTTTGCTGGTGTCATCCTTGTGAACAATTACTTCAATGAAGCACAAGCAATCCTTCTTGGGTCCAGTTGCATTCTCAATTGCTTCAATGAGTTCCTCCTCACAGAAAACCTGCAGTAACAATTCGGAAGACGGTTTCAGGATGAACATTTCTACGTGATGGGCATGATGGATTAAAGCAAATGGGATTAAATTAGATAACCTACCTTGGTTGTCCAGCACTTGCCTTCCCCGTTGTGGATTGCATCAACCAAGCCGGTGTAGTTCCAGTTCTTGATCACATTGTAAGGTCCATCATGGATCTCAACTTCAATGGTGTAACCACCATTGTTGATCAGGAAGATGATAGTTTTCTGCCCGTTTCGCAGCATTGTTGACACATCTTGTGCAGTCACCTGAGAAGCAATCACCAACATATAAAACACTGATAAAAAAAGACCATAATTCTTGACAATGCAAGAAATGTAAGATATTAAAAGAGAATTAACAGGGGTTTTCGCGGTTGAATTTTCCAGACATCAAAACAATTACCACAGAGGAATATCGACAAGTCATACCTGGAAGCTACCATCACCAATACAAGCAATAACACGCTTCTCTGGCACAGCTTGAGCATAACCAAGAGTGGCACCAACAGACCAACCAATTGATCCATATTGCATTTGAAATTCATATCTGCAAAACCAGATTCACATTGTTCCTCAAATGTATAAGCCAATTTCAAATCAGAGAAACACAGAATACCCATTAGTCTATCGCTTACCCGCATCCCCTCGGCAATTTCAGTTTCTGGCAGTTAAACCAGGAGTCCCCTGTCTCAGCAATAACAGCAGTTTCACTTGACAGCATCTTCTGTATATGTTCGAATAGCACATTCACTCTCAAGGGTTCTTTGGGTCCACTTTTTAGAGGATGACCCTCAGGAACATAAATCCTGTGGTAATTCTCATAGGAAGTAGTGTTGCGCTTGATCCGCTTTGAAAGTGCTTTGAGGAAGTCCTTCATCAAAACACAACCAAATGCAGGTCCATTTCCAATCAGCACGCGATCAGGCTGCACAATGATAGCCTTCTCCTTCCTGAGAAGAAGAGAGTACCCAACAGAGCTGTAGTCATTAAAAATAGGTCCAGCAAACAAATAAGTATCAGCAGATTCCACAATTTCAGCACAGAATGCGGTGCTCACAGCACCCCAGTAAGTTCCAATAAAATGGGGATGGTGCTCCGGCACTAGCCCTTTCGCCGAAGGCATCACCGACAGGGCATAACCACAAGCATCAGCAAGCTCAACAAACGCATCGCAAGCCTTCGCAACTCGCAGTTTCGGACCACCTACCAGCACTGGTTTCACCCCCTTGTTCAAGAACTCCGCTGCTGCCTCAACTGCAGCGTCCAAGCCCATCTGATTACTCAATCTGACAAAAATTACCATAAATCAATATTTTTTTATAAAAAATATGTATTTATTTTATAAAAAATTATAAATATTAATTAAATACTGTCTACTTTAGACATATAGTTGTTTAAGAATTTATTTTTAGGTTTTGCGACCTAAAACATTTCTACTCAATTAAAAAATTCCAAAACTTAGTACAAACTCACTTTTATTAGTAATGTGAAATATGATAATCTACTCCTTTTGAACTTTGTATCTTGGCTATGAAAATGGGACTAATACAGTAGAACAATTACTTTATCACATAACATTTACACATTAAGTTGTGAGTATACTCTAATACTAAATGTTATGAGTATAATACTAAAGATAACAGTTTAGACTCCTTTTAAATCTTGCATACTTCGTACAAGTCACAAACAAATTTTGATATCAAATATAACAGTTCATATCTCAAAAGTAAGTAGATATTATCTACTTTAAATGTACTTATAACTCTGCTAATTATTTGAAATATGATATTAGTGTTTTAAGAGTTTAAAAGAAATATTTTCTCGGGACGAGTGGTAGCTTTAAATTTATTTTACTCTACAAAAAGTTTTATTATTAATTGACGTAATTATCCATTGAGAATCCAATTTAAAGTAAAAAAAGTAACATTATAATACTAACAAATGAACATTAATTTCGCCGATTAAATTGTCTTACGTTTTCACATGGGATTTGAAAATTATTAGTCCTTCATAAAGAAATTTTCCAAGGTCTAGCTCGGGCCACGGTCCAAGCCAAGCCCTCTCTATGATACGCCTTGACAGAAGCATAGAAATGAAGCGAAAGGATTTACTGGATATCAAATTTCAAAAGAATTTACACGGAAACCAACATCATTCCGCAGATTAAGTGCAAACTGTTCGAGATAACAAGAGTAAAAACATAAAGATAAAACGCAGATACATCTCATTTAATTAGGAAAAATGGCAAGTAAGAGTTTGTTTTGAAGCACGGAGGACAAAATCTACTGAGGATTTGGTGGGCGGCTATTGGCAGCAGAGACCCTGGAGCCCCATTCCAACAGCTCTTTGCTGGTGTCATCCTTGTGAACAATTACTTCAATGAAGCACAAGCAATCCTTCTTGGGTCCAGTTGCATTCTCAATTGCTTCAATGAGTTCCTCCTCACAGAAAACCTGCAGTAACAATTCGGAAGACGGTTTCAGGATGAACATTTCTACGTGATGGGCATGATGGATTAAAGCAAATGGGATTAAATTAGATAACCTACCTTGGTTGTCCAGCACTTGCCTTCCCCGTTGTGGATTGCATCAACCAAGCCGGTGTAGTTCCAGTTCTTGATCACATTGTAAGGTCCATCATGGATCTCAACTTCAATGGTGTAACCACCATTGTTGATCAGGAAGATGATAGTTTTCTGCCCGTTTCGCAGCATTGTTGACACATCTTGTGCAGTCACCTGAGAAGCAATCACCAACATATAAAACACTGATAAAAAAAGACCATAATTCTTGACAATGCAAGAAATGTAAGATATTAAAAGAGAATTAACAGGGGTTTTCGCGGTTGAATTTTCCAGACATCAAAACAATTACCACAGAGGAATATCGACAAGTCATACCTGGAAGCTACCATCACCAATACAAGCAATAACACGCTTCTCTGGCACAGCTTGAGCATAACCAAGAGTGGCACCAACAGACCAACCAATTGATCCATATTGCATTTGAAATTCATATCTGCAAAACCAGATTCACATTGTTCCTCAAATGTATAAGCCAATTTCAAATCAGAGAAACACAGAATACCCATTAGTCTATCGCTTACCCGCATCCCCTCGGCAATTTCAGTTTCTGGCAGTTAAACCAGGAGTCCCCTGTCTCAGCAATAACAGCAGTTTCACTTGACAGCATCTTCTGTATATGTTCGAATAGCACATTCACTCTCAAGGGTTCTTTGGGTCCACTTTTCAGAGGATGACCCTCAGGAACATAAATCCTGTGGTAATTCTCATAGGAAGTAGTGTTGCGCTTGATCCGCTTTGAAAGTGCTTTGAGGAAGTCCTTCATCAAAACACAACCAAATGCAGGTCCATTTCCAATCAGCACGCGATCAGGCTGCACAATGATAGCCTTCTCCTTCCTGAGAAGAAGAGAGTACCCAACAGAGCTGTAGTCATTAAAAATAGGTCCAGCAAACAAATAAGTATCAGCAGATTCCACAATTTCAGCACAGAATGCGGTGCTCACAGCACCCCAGTAAGTTCCAATAAAATGGGGATGGTGCTCCGGCACTAGCCCTTTCGCCGAAGGCATCACCGACAGGGCATAACCACAAGCATCAGCAAGCTCAACAAACGCATCGCAAGCCTTCGCAACTCGCAGTTTCGGACCACCTACCAGCACTGGTTTCACCCCCTTGTTCAAGAACTCCGCTGCTGCCTCAACTGCAGCGTCCAAGCCCATCTGATTACTCAATCTGACAAAAATTACCATAAATCAATCATCTTTCCCAATTAAAACATATAACATTTCTCAAAAAAACCCATGGAGAAACATATGATCAATAAACAAAGAATGGAAATATTACTTGGGAGAGAGCGAAAATGGAACGGGCTCCCGGCTAAAAGTAGGATGAGGAAGCCCCGGCAAGTTACAACTAATGCTGATGTAAACTGGCTTGCTTTCTTTCAAAGAAGTTGATATTGCAGTGTCGATCAACTCATGCGCATCTTCCAAGTTAGTCACCACAGCCTATTAAAATTTCATTGGCAACAAGACTATCAACATCATTTACTCTTATCTAAAAGAAAATGAGTACATCCATCAATCAGAACATAGAAAAGCACAAAACTTTATTATCAGCAATACCTGAAAGCAAGTGACGGTCTGAAAGCATCTGAGTTCTTGGCTGAAATCCGGCAAACCGATCGTATGATGAAGAATTCTGTTAGTTCCGTAATCATTCGAGTTTGGCCCACCAACGATACAAATCAGGGGCAGATTTTCACTGTAAGCACCGGCGATAGCGTTCAGCACGCTGAGACCACCAACAGTGAAAGTCACCACACACGCGCCTACGCCACGCGACCTGGCGTAGCCGTCGGCTGCATATCCAGCATTCAGCTCGTTACAAGCAGCCGATCAAGTTAAGCCCCGGCTCGGCTATCAAATGGTCAAGAAGAGTCAAGTTGAAGTCACCGGGAACAGAGAAAACATCGGTGGCCCCGATTTGCACCAGCCGCCGAGCGAGATGGCGACCGAGAGTGGCCTCAGAAGGATTAACCAGTGAGGTTGGTGGAACAGAGCTTTGAATGGTGGCAACGGCGCCAGTTCGCTGGGCTGGCTAAGTCGTTACAAGCCGGCTTGCAAGTATCAACTGATCCAATCTTAGTGTCCATGATCGAATTTTCAAAGGTCGTTACTAGAGAGCTTTCGAGAGACAGAAAAAAACCAGAGAAGAAACGTGTTCGATGTTTTCAGAAAATGTTTTCTGGGTTGACTAGTGTTGTGAGAATGAACGGACTATTTATAGTGAGTTTTTTACGGTTACTGTGAAAATGAAACTGGGGGCGGTTCAATAGGAGTCGTTTGGTTTGTGAGAAAATGGTTTTCTCTCGTACGAGGAAATGGCGAAGCGAAGGAAATTATTTTTTTATTATTATTTTCACGGGACTAGAGAAAATACTAGAAAGAATGTTGTTGACGTGTGGATCACGCGCATTAATTATTGTTTTTTTTTTCGTTAATTAATTTTTAATTAAACTTGGGATTTGTATTGTAATATATAAAATCTCTTTCGCTATTAAAGAGCGAAAAACTAGAGTATCATACGTAATATCCAAATCCTTTTGAAGAAAATTTTTAAAAACTATTAATTAAAATAACATCATACACTATTTACAAATTAATAAAAATAACAAAATTTACATTATTTATTTATCATAGTATTAAAATATTAATTTTGTATTTTAACTCACCACTATTATTCTACATTAAGTTTTTTTTCTTAAAATTTGAATACCATTTAATGTTGCTTAAAACTTAGATTAAGTTTTGACAATAAATTAATTAATAAAATCCAATGATTACAAAATTTTGTGATTTACATTAGAACGTGTGTGCTGTGATATATATAGAAAGATATTCCAGCAGCCTCCGGAGATCTAATTTTAGTTTTGGTAAGGGGAACGTTGTCCCTGCTTTTAGCGCATATCTTAACAATTTTCTTGCGTCTCAAGTTTTAAGTTTAAGGCCTCCGGTTTTTTGCAACTACCTTCCGTCCCCCAGTAATTAATTTAATTAATTAAATTTAAATTACAACCCATCAAGTAGCTGAGTTTCTTGCGGTTCACTATTCACCAATTTGCAAAGGTACTTGCCACGAAAGCCTTATTAATCGAACTTAAGTTTATTAAGTATCCAAATTTTAATTAAAATCATATTTCATCACCCATCTTAAATTTATTAATTATCAAAAATTCATATTATACTTTCATTTTAACGATTATTCTCAATGATAAATGAATATAAACTTTATTCTTTTTAATTACTAGAATATAAATTATTTATTAAAAAAGTAAAATAAATCAGATTCTTTATTTATCTTAACAATTGTTTCAAGTGACTTAAAATAAAAATTCAACTTGTGTAATTTTATAGTATAAGATATATATAATACCTTGCTCACATCAAATTAAAGAAGAATTTGAATTATTTTATTGTAATATTTTAAAAAATAAAATATGTTACTTTTAGAAAATTCAGACAAATCTTTTTCTCTCATTTTAAATTGAGGATGAGGAGAAATTTGAAATAATTACTACGAAACAATTTATTATTTTAGCAAATTATAATGACAAATTTGTAATAAGGACTTTGCGAAAACCAAATAGAAAACATCAAATAAAGAAGGAAAGAAAGGTCCAACCCGTCAACAGCCGAGCCAGGCCACTCATTTGCACAATCGTGTCAAATATTGTTGGTCGCCAAGCTGTACTCTGGTTTTTGAACATTGTTTTGTTTTGCTTCTTTCACTTTCTTTTTTCTTGAAAATAATACTAATTTGAAAAGCACCCAATCCCACAAGAAGCTTTTTGAAAAGCCACTGCTCTAAATCAGAAGATTTAAAATCAGTCAGTCCACCGATTTTGTTTTAGGTATTGGTTTTTATCGTTGGTATATATATTCATTACCAATTCAAAATTGTAGAAAGAGTACAGAATACAAACAAAAGGGCAAGCACGTGCCATGTGTTTAGCATGCATCACGTAGTCCCGTAATTTTAGGCGCAGCTCACTGTAGCATTTGAAGCGCCTGCCACAATTAGGCCGCCTCTCTATATAATTCCTTCAGCTTTGGTTGTCTGGTGTTGGAGTTGGGGTAATATTACAGTTGTTTTTCTTTTTCTCTCTTTTTTTTTATTTATTTTTCATATAAGTATGAGAAAAAATAACTCAAATCGGTATTTAAAAAATAATTATTTTATTCATATGAAAATAAATAGTTAAAATGTGTAACAAAGTAATTTCTAATAACCGAGAATTGTATTTAACAAGTAATTTCTGCTAGATATAGGAATTTGTTGGGCGGTTGGTTTTGCAATTGCACTGTAGGGAAGGGAGGCGAAAGGCAAAGCAGTGAGTGATACCTGGCAGTGCAGGCATCCACCGATGCAGTCAAATGCACATTGGCTCAGTAATAAGACTAAAAGGAGGAGCCGCTCGAATTGCATTGTGGTTATTAGTTATTTAATCATGAAGGTGTATGTATACCTTGACGCCTTTTCCATGAGATCACGTGTCTGTCATATGTATATACTTCGACTATGTTAAATTTAGTAAATGAATTTTTATGAAGATTTTGAAAAAGTTCCGTGTAAATCATGTACTACACAGATCCACTACTAATTAATTAATTGATAAAATATTTGTGTGATTATCAAGATATTTTTTTTTTCTAGTTGAAGAAAGATTCATTCTTTTCAATCTAAATTTTCTCATATGAAACTGCGATAGTATGCATCTGGATACTACTTACTATACCTGCCATGCAAGATACAAATGATATTTTACGCAATAAATTCAAAACACTGATTTACGGTCTCAATTTAAAATCGCACACTGGGCCTAGAGTGGGCTTCCAAGGAACATTGATTTGAATCGCCACAAATTCACAAAAGTTTGGGTGGGCGGCCATTGGCAGCAGCAAGTCTACACCCAAGCCCAAGTAGTTCTTTGTTAGCGTCGTCGCTGTGAACAATCGCCTCAATGAAACACAAGCGGTCATTTTTATTCTCCATTACTGTCTCGATTGCTGCAACTAGTTCCTTCCTCACAACGAACCTAACAAGGATTAATTAATCAATATGCTGCCACTACAAGTTTATAGATCAAGAAGAAATATGGAGTTGTTCCGGGCTGACCTTGGCCGTCCAACATTTGCCTTCGCGGTTTTGGATTGCATCAACCAGCGCAGTGTAATCCCAGTTTTTTATCACGTTGTATGGTCCGTCGTGAATTTCCTGTTCAATCGTGTAGCCACCGTTGTTTATCAAGAAAATGATGACGTTCCTTTGCCCACAGCGAATCATTGTTGACACTTCTTGAGCTGCCATCTGGCAATTAATCAACATCCGATACCGCAAGCATATTTTAGAAACTTTTATTGCCAAATTAAATATTAACATTCCATGTAATTCTCTGTGGGATGATTCAGAATAAACCTGGAAGCTCCCGTCACCGATGCAAGCAATTACTCGCTTCTCTGGTGCAGCCTGTGCGTACCCAAGCGTTGCTCCAACTGACCACCCGATTGAAGCATACAGCAATTGGTTCTCATGTCTGCATTTTCCATTTTCTTTTAAGTATCTCAATTCTCCTATATAAACTTTCACCGTAATAATCTAATTGTCCTACCCTTATAAAAATTTATTCTAGTAAAATATAAAATGTGTCAATAATATATATAATGCTGTCCGATCTTACCCGCAACCTTGAGGCAATCTTAGTTTCTGGCATAGAAACCACGAGTCACCGGTTTCAGCAACTACAGACATATCGCCTGACAACATCCTCTGTATATGTTTGAACAGAACGTTAACCCTCAACGCTTCCTTAGAGTCACTTGAAAGAGGAAGTGCTTCTGGAACGTAAATTCTTCTGTAGTTTTCGTAAGCTGTAGTGTTGCATTTAAGCCTTTTTGAAAGTGCTTTCAGGAAATCCTTCATAAGTATTCTTCCAAAGACAGGCATATTTGGAATTAACACGCGCTCTGATTCAACAATTATTGCTTTTGATTTCTTGAAGACGAGGGAGAATCCCAGTGTGCTGATATCGTCAAAGACAGGTCCAGCAAAGAGGGAAGCATCTGCAGTTTCTACAATCTCTGCGCAGAAAGCGGTGCCAATGGTGCCCCAATAAGTTCCGATAAATTGCGGATGGTGCTCTGGTACTAGGCCTTTTGCTGAAGGCATGACTGCCACGGCATAACCACAAGAATCTGCCAGCTCAACGAATGTTTTGTAGGCCTTGGAAACCCTGAGTTTCGGACCGCCCACCATGACTGGTTTCACAGCCTTGTTCAGGAGCTCTGCCGCTGCCTCCACAGCAACTTCTAAGGCCATTTTATTGCTAGTTCTGCATATTATTATAAGCAGAATTAGGAGTGATCTTCTGATACGTGCACATTTTTATTCTTATCCGGTCAAAATCTACTTTTACTCAAATAAAAATAATTTATATCAGGATTTTTTAAGCATGAAGTGTGATATTCAAGACATTAAATACTTGGGACAGATGGAGAGTGCAACTGGCTCTTGAATGAAAGTAGGACGAGAAATGGCCACCGCGTCGCAGCTAATGCTGATATAGACAGGCTTGCTTTCTCTCAAACATGTTGCAATTGCTGTATCAATTTGATGGTGTGCATCTCCCGACTTATTGATAACGGCCTGCATTGTAATGCAGCAGTCCTCATCAAAGAATCAAAATATAAATAATCAACGAACAGAAATGAATAATATGGAATAGCTATAGGTGCATGCATAATGAATAATATGGTTGCATGAATAATATGGTTTACCTGATGGCAGGTGACAGCCCGGAAACATGCAAGTTCTTGGTTAAAATCAGGTGAAGCCAGTATTAATGTTGTGATAAAGAATTTTTTCACCGTCATAGTCATTTGAATTTGGACCCCCAATTATACAAATAACAGGCAGATCTGCGCTATAAGCACCGGCAATAGCATTCAGAATGCTAAGGCCACCAACAGTGCATGTCACAACACATGCGGCAATACCTCGAGCCCGCGCATAGCCGTCAGCTGCATAGCCAGCGTTAAGCTCGTTGCAAGCAGCGGATGACGTTTAGCCTCGGTTCCGCCATAAGATAATCGAGAAGAGCGAGATTGGAGTCTCCGTGAACGGAGAAGATATCGGAGATGCCAATCTCAACTAGCCGATGAGCCAGATGGTGGCCTAATGTTTGTGCGCGCAAGCTGCTGAAAGTGGATGAACAGTTGGAATTTGGGCGGTCAGTCAGAATGTCATTGGTTTCCGTTGGCTCGCAGTTGCTGCCATTTTGAGTTTCTTTATCCATTGGGAAATAAAATTTGAGAATAGCTGAGCTTTCTTTTTCTGTAACAAGTGCCGCAATTTAGATGAATTTATAGACTGTTTGGTAGGGAGAATTTCACTTTAGTTACCGTAAGAAAGTTTTGTTAGTTTTACCCAAGGAAAAAAGAAAATCCATTAAAGGATCGGTTTTGTTTAAATTTGAGTATCAAATCAAATGCCATTTTTGATCTCTTAAAATAATGAAATCAAACTTATAATCCTGATTTTCTTGCTATTTCTTTCTGGTCGCCTCTGCCGCTATAGGTGCAATTTTTTATTTTTATTTTTTGAAAAGTGCTATATATGCACTTAAAATTGATAATTTGCATGGTAGCATCAGAAGAGTATAAGATACGGAATTTCTAGACCAGAGAGTGAATACTGTTGCCTAGGCAATGATATAGAAACCTGAAATTAAGCATAAATATGCACGCTACAAACCGAAAATTAAAATCCAATCAAGTTAATAACTTTTAAGTTGTTTCGGCATGGATGAAAATTTCTAAGCATATATTTATCCATAAACGATGAACCTCTAATTACATAGTGTTCATAAAGTATAATGTGATTTATCCCTTAATTTTTTAGAAAAAAAAAGATATCTCCTTAATTTTTTTTCTAGTCTTACACATCTCCTAATTTTCAAAGAGATACTCTCTAAAACATTATTCCAAGTACTATTTTATATATAAATTGACTATTTTACTCCTAATTATTAAAAATATATAAAATAATTCAATTATTTTTATATTAAAATAATCTATTTAAAAATTATATATAATTAATATTGTTAAAAATCTTTCTAATTGTCAATTTTTATAACATTAATTGTAAGCAAATTTTAACAACATTATTTGTAAACGTTTTACAACATAAAATATATTAAGAAATTATTAAAAAAATTTATAATATAAAATTTTTTAGTTGTAAAAAATTAATTGTTTTTACTTTTACAATAAATTTTAACAATATTTATTATATATAATTTTTAAAATAAATTATTTTAATAAAATAATCAATGATAAAATTATTTATAATTAATATTGTCAAAATATTACCAAATTTAAAATAAAATAATTAACAATCAAAATATTATTATAATTTTTAAATTAATTATTATAATAATATATTATTGATTATTATATAATAAAAATAAAAATAATTAAATTATTTTATATATTTTTAATAATTAAAAAATAAAATAGTCAAGTTATATCTAAAATAGTATTTAAAATAGTATCTTACGAGGTATCTCAAATTTTTTTAAAAATTATAAGATTATATAAGATTAGAAAAAAATTAAGGAGTATCTCTATTTTTAAAAAAAATTAGAGGTAAATTACATTATCATTATTTATAATTACTATTTTTTTATTATTATTTTAAAATCACGCTACAATTTTAAATTAAATCAATTGAAATTTCGCTCGTTAAGGGAACACAGAAAACGGATAATTTTATTTTATATATATATATATATATGAAATTCCCATGCAATTCAAGTGTTTAAATCTACGTACGCGTTTCAACATCTGCCTCTCATTTTGTGATTGAACAAATTAAAGTTTGTAGTTGGGCATTGAAGTTCATTTCCAAATTATGTGATTCAAGATCTGGCACCCATTTTGTGATTGAACAAATTAAATTAAAGTCTGTAGTTGGGGCATTGAAGTTCATGTACTGCACCTGCAGAGCTCCTCCCTGTGCACCGACATGTGGGGCTTATCTCATTAACATGTTAGATTAATATCTTTTATATCCCTTATCTTTTAGATATTAACAACCTAAAACATAAGGAGGGGGGGAAGAGGAAGCCCGACGGGAAGAGGGGGGAGAAGAAGGAAGAAGGAAAGAAGGGGGAGGGGAGGAGGGGAAGAAAAAAGGAAAAAAGAGCAGGAGGAAAAAAAGGCGAACAAGAAGGGAAAGCAAAGGAAGAGGGGAAAAGAAGGGGAAGGGGGGCGGGGACGGGGAGGGAAAAAGAAAGGAAAGGGAGGAGCGGGTTAAATTAGGAAAAAAAAATAAATAAGTGTTATACATATATATATATATTATTAAATTTTCTTATTTTTTTATATTTTAATTAAAGTTAAAGTATATTATTTAATAATAATATAAAATATATTTAACTACTAATTCTATTAACAAATGATATCAAATTCTTTTCTTCGTTTATTTTTTTATATTTTCATGATAAATATAATGAACTTAATATAATCTTTTAAATAAATATAGTGTATATAAAAATAAAATATTAAAAAAATATTTTAAAAATTTCTTAACAATTAAATATCAAATTATTATTAAGAAAGTAAAAGAAGAGGGTTAAAATATTTTGGTATATAAACCAGGTCTATCTCATTATTAGATTTTGTTAATAATAATTTTTTATTATTTTATAAAAATATAATTTAAAAAATTACTTAATTATTAGTATATTGTAAAAAATAATAAAATAGGTACTAAATTACTATAATTAAAAAAATTTATTATAAAATAGTAGGGACGGGAATTCTTTTCAAACTCGCCCCGTTCCGTCCCACCCCGCTTCATTTGGGATGAGTACGGAGCTTAAAAATTCAATCGATTTAAAAATTGGATCCGATTCAGAGCCTAGAAGATTAACTCATTTAAAAATTGGGGCAGGTTCTAAGATTATGCATTTTGCCCTGCCCCTCCTGACCCCATTTACCCCATATATATATTCTAATTTTTACAAACTACAACCACCTCTCACACTCATCGAGGCACAATCGCCTTCTTCACCCGGCCAAAACGTGATTGACAGAATCCACGACAACCACCACAAGGTAATTGCTTCTCCAATAATTCTTATTATCCTAGTTAGAGTGTTCATTTACCGTATATGTATATACCTCAACATGAAATTGACAATTCAAATTAATTAAAATAATTAAATATCTTTATATTTGTTTGCTCATAATCTGTGATTGAGAAAATTTTAATTTAAATATATAGTCTGCCTTTAGATGATGAAGTTTTTTGAGACACTTGCATTGTAGGTGTCTAAAAAAAAGCAATTAAATAATTAAATAATATATATTTTTTGTTTTCATTTTGAACAACTAAATTGAGAGGAAGCAGGGTATAAACAAATTAAAGTGCGGAAAGGAAACGAAACCAAGAAGAAAAAAGGGAAAAACGAGAGAAGAAAACAGAAAAATAAGAAGAATTATTCGCAGAAAATAGGAATAGTATTAAAAAATGTATTGAGAAATTGAATTGATATTCAAAAACTATGTGGATAATATATTTATAAAATTAAAAGTTTTATTGCTATATTTGTGATATGTATCAGAATTTAAAGTATTTTTAACAATAAACTATTGAATTATGTGTTATTAGGGAGCGGTGTAGTGATATAGAACCCAGAGAACCCCAAATTTTTCAAGAATTAAGCGATTGAGATGTGAGTGGATATATTTTTTAAAATATTATAAATTTATATTATATTTAAATATTAAATATAGCAATATTGATCTAGTTATTAATGAATTAGATTGTATTATATGTTACGTAGTATTTAAATTATGCGTGATATTCAGTGATTATTTTCTATTTGAATATTGTTTATGTTTGTTTAAAACACCCCACATGTGCCCATCTCCCAATATTATGTAGTAAGGTCTTAGAGACCCGTGAATATATATATAAATGTGAGCTCCTCGAACGATGATACGAAGCTGACAGGTTGAGTATAACTTTTTCCTGCTTGGGCACTAGGATCCCACCAAACATGATATCCTACGAGTACTAGTTGAATGTTAAATGAAATGTTTGTAATGTTATGCATTCTTAGTGTACAAGCGATGCTCAATTTATATATGACTTTTGTACGTTTTATAATGGTTGTATGAAAATATATTTTTTTAAAAAATTATATCCACTCATTGAGCTGCAAGCTCATTCTTTTCTCTATTTTTCTTATTTCTCCTTAAATGACGCAAGATTTTGTGTAGGGTACAGTTTTGTAATGAAGTTGAGACCACTCTACGCATATTGCATAAAATATTTTGAGCATATTATATATGTATGTGGTTATGTATATATGTGTACTAAATCATGAAGTCTTAATGTATGACAATAATACAGGCTTGGGGTCATTTTCTTTATCTATGAGTTTTATTACGTGATTTATGAGAATGACATGTGACTAATATAGATATTTAGCAAGATTTATCCCGGACTCTTGAAAGGGGTCGAGACAGGTCCTGTCATTTTTACTCATATGTGTTGGTGTGTTATAATCTATTTTTTTCATTAGAGTTATGGTTGATACTTTGTTTTGGTTATTGTTTTTTGACAACTTGCTGCTGGCTTTTACTGTTAATTTTCTGCTGTTACGTTATCTTCTTGTTGTTGTCTGCTATTTCTTGTTGTTCACATGAGTTGTTGCTGTTGATTGCTACTTTAGGGTTATGTTATTCTCTTTTATGTTGGCTTATTATTTTTTATTATTTATTTTTAATTTCTATAACTATTTTATTTTACGCACATGTTATATGTTATAATTTAATCTTTTATGTGAAGATTACAAATTTTATGTGAATTTATGAAATTTACATCAAAATTATAATTCTTTTATTTTGTTTACAATTATAATGCTATCATTTGAAAACTTAATGTTAAGTTATATTTATCTCAAATATTTATATTTTTATGTTGAATTTATGGAACTGGTGTTCATTTTTTTTAACTTTTACAAGTATTTTATTTTATATACAAGTTATACATTATAATTTAATATTTTATATAAATATTACAAATTTTATGTGAATTTATAACTCTTATGTGATAATTATATTTTTTTTGTTTTGTGTACAAAAATAATGTTGTCATTTAACAATTTGATGTTAGTTTACATGTATTTCAATGTATTTATATTTTTTATATTGATTTTATGAAATTGATGTTTATTTGTACTTTTTTATGTTGGCTTATATTTTATTTTTAATTTTTACAAATATTATATTTTACTTACAAGTTATATGCTATGATTTAATTTTTATATGAAGATTACAAATTTTATATGGATATATAACTTTTATGTCACAATTATAATTATTTTGTTTTTGCCTATAATTATTTTATTGTCATTTAATAATTTAATATTAATTTACATGTATTTTAGTGCATTTATAATTTTTTGTATTGAATTTATGAAATTAATGTTTATTTTTACCTTTTTCATGTTGGCTTTATTTTTTTAATTTTGTAATTTTAATGTTTAAAAATGTTATGTTTTATATATAAGTTTTATATTGTAATTTAATTTTTTATATTCAGATAATAAGTTTAATATTAATTTATATGTTTTATGTTACATTTATAATTTTTTTGCTCTATATACAAATATAACATTGTCGTTTATTATTTTAAAGTTAACTTACATTGGTTTCATTACATTTACATGTTTTATGATAAGTTTATTAAAGTTATATTCATTTTCACTCTTTGATGTTAATTTATTGTTTTTAATTTTTAATTTTAACATTTACAAATGTTATATTTTACATATAAGTTTTATATTAAAATTTAATTTAATATGGATTTACACGTTTTATGTTATATTTATAATTTATTTTAGTTTTGTGTACAAATATAACATTCTCATTTATTATTTTGAAGTTAGTTTGTATTTGCAGTATAAAATATAATTAACTAAAATTTGAAAAAGAAAAATATAATTACTTTCCATAAAATTAGAATTAATTACATGTAACAAATTTATAATTTGAATAAAATTCAAATTATTTAGAGGAATTTTAGAATAAGAAATTAGAATTAATTACATGTAGAGATTTTGATAAACACATAATAAAAATTTTGTATGTTTATTTAATTATAAGAAAAAATTTAGATAAACACAATATGTATTTTTATTCCTTATTGTATTTAACCGATAAAATTATATTTAACCTATAGATTATAATAGTTTACTTAATTTAAGTTAATTATTATAAATCATATATTTAATCTAACGATTTGAATGATCTTCATTATTAATACCGGAATTTTTATCCCGATATCATAAAATGACCTTTAAAAGAAATCACCTACTTTGGAAGATAATTTGAAAGTTGTTTTTTCGTTATTTTTTCTTGCAAAACCGTCTAAGAGAAAAGGCCTTTTCAATCCAAAGATTTGGTTTGATATTTTTAGTAATCTTAAAAATATTTTTAAAAAATCTTAATTTACTAAAAAATACAATTATATCTCTATATAATAATAGTTATTTGAGAAAAATAATTATTAAATTTTAAAATTTGATAAAATATAATACATTTATATAAAATATATTAATTGAATAAATAATATATTATTTTATAACATATTGATAATATAAATATTCATTGATTTTTTTATAAATTTATTCATTTTTCATTGGTATCTTATTTTATCAATTTCTTTGTTTATATTTTAACTATGAATACATATATTTTATTTAAATTACAATATAATCATATATATTTATTATGAATAAGTTGTAAAATAAATAAATAAATTTATGAGTCTATATTTTATTAATAAGTAATATTTACAAATATGTGTTCTTATAAAAATTACAATACAATTATTTTATTAATATATATTAAAATAATTTTATTATTTATCTTAGTAATATATTTTTTATAAATATATTATATTTTATCAAATTTTAGAGATTTATTAATTATTTTTTCTTAAACAACTATTATTATATGAAATATAATTATTTTTTAATAGATTAAAAATTTTAAGAGTATTTTTGAAATTATTATAACTAATAAAAGTATTAGGTCAAATTTTTAAAATTAAAAGAACATTTATCCTATATTAAAATAAAATAATATTATCTATTTAAAATTCTCATATAAATTGATATAACAGTATTGAATTATTATTATTATATATCTTATATTTTTAATGACATTTTTATATGAAATATGTGATAATAATATAACAATATCACAATAATTGGCATCAATACAATTTATATAAAAGCTTATATTCTAAAAAGACTAATAGCAAAATCATAAATAATATATTTCAGATTTTTCACCGTGTAATGTAATGGATATCCTATTTTTAAGATGTGTGTGTGTTTTTCCCCCGGTTTGATAACCAGCCAAAAGTAAAGCTGGAACTCACGGAATGGCGAAATAAATATAACGGCAGGCATGACAAATTCGAAATTGCTAGGAAATACGATTTTTCTTACGAGTAGCGTATAAAGATGAGATATAAAGTTTGTACGCTAATCCACTTGGTACAAATAAAAAAAGCATTAACTATCTTCTGCATCAACAATTGATGTGGTACATTTGCGATAAACTTTTCATTTGTAATTTAATAAATAGCTGACGCGTCTTTTTCATATCCGCAAAAAGCTGTCGCAAGGCTTCGATACTGGAGCGGCAATTCAATTCAATAAATAGTTGATGCGACCACTGTAAACACATTTCAATTAGTGTCAGAATATTTTGTATCCGGCTTGGGGAAGACTCCACATCGGCCAATCTTAGCCACACCCCTCCCACGGTCACCTATATCTGCATGCGTGTTGCCCTAAAAGTTTTTGAGTACAAGAAATGAAAATTGCCAGTACTTTCTAAAGTTAATAGAAAGCTTTCACTGACACCCCTAAGTGCGTTTTAAGGTTTTAATAAATAAAACCGTGTGTAGTTTGAATATTACATTTTGCATTTCAGCAGTTTTATTTATAATAATAAGATTGTTGTTAACATGTATAGATAAATATAATAGAACTTGGACATGCTATGATATAAAATTTTAACAAAAATAATGTGATAGCATTACTTTAATATTTCATATTTCAATGATACAACGTAGTAATACTTCAATCTGTAGGAATATAAAAAGGTGTAACCAAACAAATTAGTCCAACGCCAAAAGGATTCACGAGGAGACAAAAGCAGACTTTAATTAGGTTGAGAAAAGACGAGAACTCTCCCTACTGTTTCGACTTCATTCCCAACAGTATTCCCTCTAAAATCTAGAAATCTGCTCAGTTCCTGCGGAAAATAAGGTCGTTAAATTACATCAATTAGTCAAATTAAACTGAATAAATTACAAAGCTCTTAAACTCGTCAATTTATAAGCATTTCCGAGCAAAAAAGAGAGAGAGAGAGAGAGAGAGAGAGAGAGAGAGAGAGAGAAACTCTCCCATGGCGGCCATAGAGGGATTTCTTAGTAACTTTGATTTCTTTTACATCACGAACTTTGTTTGACCCTGGCAGCATCTTCCCAGAAACTTACAGCATTGATGATCAAAATTCTTGTATCGCTATTTCTCTCTAGTCTCTGGGGGTACATGAAACTCAAAAACCAATTTCGTTAACACAATCCATTTCTGTTTTTTCACCTGATCACAGGCTTTTGCCGTGTCCTGGAAAATTGTATGTCCCCCTTAAGAACAACACTGATAAATCTCTCAACTTCTTCTATGGTCGTTTCTCCAACAAATGCTGCAAAGTTGCCCTTGTCAGGTTTTTGAACATTAATTGTTTGCTTCTTTAACTTTCTTTTTTCTTGAAAATAATAGTAATTTGAAAAACACCCAATTCAACAACAAGCTTTTTGAAAACCCACTGTTCTAAATCAGAAGAGCAAGGGCAAGTTGTAAAATTTTAAAATCAGTCAGTCCGATGATTTTGTTTTAGGTATTGGTTTTTGTGGTTGGTAAATTAATTACCAATTCAAAATTGTAAAAAGAGTACAGAGTACAAACATAAAGGCGAGCATGTGCCATGTACAAACAAAACACGTGGCAGTGCAGGCATCCAAGGACGCAGTCTGCAGATGGCTCATAATAAGACTGACAGGTTTTTTGATGAGATCACGTGTCGGCCACGAGCTATACCAAATATATAAATCTCTCAAACATTTTCGGTATAAATCATGTAGTACGCAGATCCACTACTACTTAATTGATAAAATATTTGTGTGATTATTAAGTTATATTTTTTTCTAGTTGAAGAAAGATTCACTCTTTTCAATGTAAATTTTGTCATATGAAACTGCGATAGTATGCATCTGGATACTACTTACTCTACCTGCCATGCAAGATACATATGATATCTTACGCAATAAATTCAAAACACTGATTTACGGTCTCAATTTAAAATCGCACACTGGGCCTAGAGTGGGCTTACCAGGAACATTGATTTGAATGCTAAAATTATTCCACACAAGTTCACAAAAGTTTGGGTGGGCGGCCATTGGCAGCAGCAAGTCTACACCCAAGCCCAAGCAGTTCTTTGTTAGCGTCGTCGCTGTGAACAATCGCCTCAATGAAACACAAGCAGTCATTTTTATTCTCCATTACTGTCTCGATTGCTGCAACTAGTTCCTCCTCACAACGAACCTAACAAGGATTAATTAATCAATATGCTGCCACTACAAGTTTATAGATCAAGAAGAAATATGGAGTTGTTCCGGGCTGACCTTGGCCGTCCAACATTTGCCTTCGCGGTTTTGGATTGCATCAACCAGCGCAGTGTAATCCCAGTTTTTTATCACATTGTATGGTCCGTCGTGAATTTCCTGCTCAATCGTGTAGCCACCGTTGTTTATCAAGAAAATGATGACGTTCCTTTGCCCACAGCGAATCATTGTTGACACTTCTTGAGCTGCCATCTGGCAATTAATCAACATCCAATACCACAAGCATATTATTAGAAACTTTTATTGCCAAATTAAATATTAACATTCCCGGTAATTCTCTGTGGGATGAGTCAGAATAAACCTGGAAGCTCCCGTCACCGATGCAAGCAATTACTCGCTTCTCTGGCGCAGCCTGTGCGTACCCAAGCGTTGCTCCAACTGACCACCCGATTGAAGCATACAGCAATTGGTTCTCATGTCTGCATTTTCCATTTACTTTTAAGTATCTCAATTCTCCTATATAAACTTTCACCGTAATAATCTAATTGTCCTACCCTTATAAAAATTTATTCTAGTAAAATATAAAATATGTGTCAATAATATATATAATGCTGTCCGATCTTACCCGCAACCTTGAGGCAATCTTAGTTTCTGGCATAGAAACCACGAGTCACCGGCTTCAGCAACCACAGACATGTCGCCTGACAACATCCTCTGTATATGTTTGAACAGAACATTAACCCTCAACGCTTCCTTGGAGTCGCTTGGAAGAGGAAATGCTTCTGGAACGTAAATTCTCCTGTAGTTTTCATAAGCTGTAGTGTTGCATTTAAGCCTTTTTGAAAGTGCTTTCAGGAAATCCTTCATAAGTATGCTTCCAAAGACGGGCATATTTGGAATTAACACGCGCTCTGATTCAACAATTATTGCTTTTGATTTCTTGAAGACGAGGGAGAATCCCAGTGTGCTGATATCGTCAAAGACAGGTCCAGCAAAGAGGGAAGCATCTGCAGTTTCTACTATCTCTGCGCAGAAAGCAGTGCCAATGGTGCCCCAGTAAGTTCCGATAAATTGCGGATGGTGCTCTGGTACTAGGCCTTTTGCTGAAGGCATGACTGCCACGGCATAACCACAAGAATCTGCCAGCTCAACGAATGTTTTGTAGGCCTTGGAAACCCTGAGTTTCGGACCGCCCACCATGACTGGTTTCACAGCCTTGTTCAGGAGCTCTGCCGCTGCCTCCACAGCAACTTCTAAGGCCATTTTATTGCTAGTTCTGCATATTATTATAAGCAGAATTAGGAGTGATCTTCTGATACGTGCACATTTTTATTCTTATCCGGTCAAAATCTACTTTTACTCAAGTAAAAATAATTTATATCAGGATTTTTTAAGCATGAAGTGTGATATTCAAGACATTAAATACTTGGGACAGATGGAGAGTGCAACTGGCTCTTGAATGAAAGTAGGACGAGAAATGGCCACCGCGTCGCAGCTAATGCTGATATAGACAGGCTTGCTTTCTCTCAAACATGTTGCAATTGCTGTATCAATTTGATGGTGTGCATCTCCCAAGTTATTGATAACGGCCTGCATTGTAATGCAGCAGCCCTCATCGAAGAATCAAAATATAAATAATCAACGAACAGAAATGAATAATATGGACTGGCTGTAGGTGCATGCATAATGAATAATATGGTTGCATGAATAATATGGTTTACCTGATGGCAGGTGACAGCCCGGAAACATGCAAGTTCTTGGTTAAAATCAGGTGAGCCAGTATTAATGTTGTGATAAAGAATTTTTTCACCGTCATAGTCATTTGAATTTGGACCCCCAACTATACAAATAACAGGCAGATCTGCGCTATAAGCACCGGCAATAGCATTCAGAATGCTAAGGCCACCAACAATGCATGTCACAACACATGCGGCAATACCTCGAGCCCTCGCGCATAGCCGTCAGCTGCATAGCCAGCGTTAAGCTCGTTGCAGCAGCGGATGACGTTTAGCCTCGGTTCCGCCATAAGATAATCGAGAAGAGCGAGATTGGAGTCTCCGTGAACGGAGAAGATATCGGAGATGCCAATCTCAACTAACCGATGAGCCAGATGGTGGCCTAATGTTTGTGCGCGCATGCTGCTGAAAGTGGATGAACAGTTAGAATTTCGGCGGTCAGTCAGAATGTCATCGGTTTTTGTTGGCTCACTGTTGCTGCCATTTTGAGTTTCATTTTCCATTGGCAAATCAAATTTGAGAACAGCTCAGCTTTATTTTTTTGTAACAAGTACTGAATTTATAGACCACGGTAATTTACCTATACCCATTATCTTTAAGAAATGGACAGATATTTTTCGATGTGCGAAAAATAAAAACATGTCCTCTCAAGATTGGACAAATAAATAAATACAATGACTTTTATTTACCTTACTTTACGAATTACGTTAGTATGATTATTATTCTTAAAATTTCGAATAATGATGAAGTAAATATATATTTTTTCACATATAATAATTTAGTACTTATTTTAATATTTTTTTATAATATATATTTTTTTAATTATAATAATTTAATTCTTACTTTAATACTTTTTATAATTTATTAAAGACTAAATAATTTTTTAATTTATTATTTCAATAAAAAATAAGAAAAATACTAACATTAAAAAGTTCTAACAATGAATTAAATCAAGTCTATATATTCAAATATTTTTAACCCTCTTCTTTTATTTTTTAGTAATAATTTGATATTTAATTATCAAAATTTTAAATGAAATAAATTTTAATATTTTATTTTTTATATGTAATATAGCTTAAAATATATATTTTTTGTCAAATTTTCTTTAAAAAAATGAAAATTAAAATTAAAATTAAAAATAAATACATGTTATATATATATATATATATTGTAAATAAAAAATAATGAAAATTCTCTTCTTTTTCTATATTTTAATTAAAATTGTAGCATATAACTTAACAATAATTAAATATATTTAATTACTACTTCTATTAACAAATGATACTAATTAAATTCTCTTATATTTATGTTTATATTTATATTTTTATAATTTATATTAAGAAAACATAATAAATGCAATATAATCAAATTATTACTAAAAAAGTAAAAGATCATGGTTAAAAATATTTTAACATATGAATTTGATCTAATTCATTATTGAAAATTTTTTGATAATAGTATTTTTCTTAACTTTTTATTAAAATAATAAATTAAAAAATTATTTAATTCTTAACAAATTGTGAGAAATATTAAAATAGGGACTAATTTGTTATAATTTTAAAAATATATTGTAAAAAATATAAAATAAGTACTAAATTGTTATATATAAAAAATATGTTTTATTTTGTTATTTTTAAAAATTTTAGAGATAAAATAATAATAACTTAACCAATCAATTAATAAAAATAAAAATGAGAGTATCTGTCTATTTATCTAAATTTGAAAGTATTTGTTTTTTCTAAATATTCAAAAAGGTATTTGTTTTTTTCTCCATGAGAGGATATCTTTCAAATTTGACTTTAATTACAGTAATAATAAAGTTTTTTTTTTTAAATTTTACGCTGGGTAAAAGATAACAAGAGTTGCTTGGCAGCAGCATAAGAGTATACGGAGCGGGGCTGAATACTGTTGCCCAAACAGTGATTTATGAGAAACGTGAAATTAAGCATAAAACATGTTTAATTTTAAGTTTACGCATGGATGAAAATTTTTAAGGATATTTATTCATAAATTAGGAAATTCTAATTGAACGTTATCAAAATTATTACTTTTATTATAATTTAAAGTCACATCACTTTAATCAAATATTAGACTAAAAAGTAGAGCAGAATTGAATATTTTTCTTTTTTATTTTGTTTTGTGAAACAGTTAAATAATATATTATAATAAAATAATGTTATTGTATAAAGTTATTATATAAATTAATATAATAATATTATATTATTATCACATATTTTATATTTTCAGAAATAAAATTTATATAAAATATGTGATTAACAGTTTGTTAATTTGTATTAATAGATTTACATAAAAAATTATATGATAATATTGTTGATACTAAAATAATGAATTGTATATTTCAGACCTTTTACAGTATCATTATCTGTTTTCCAACTTTTGACGACCAGCCAAAAGTAAAGCAGGAACTCGCAAAACGGTGAAACAAATATGACAGCAGGCATGCCAATTCGAAGAGTGCGAGGAGTAGCTTCTATAAATGAGATATAAAGTTTGTACAAAAATCCTCATTAATAAAATAATAAAAGCAGTAATGACCTGGTACATAGCTGGCACGTGCCGGTACATTTGTGCTAAATTTTGTATTTTAAGTTTTATAATAAATTAAAATCCACGTTTATTACGAAAAGCAAAACATCGTTTTCATATCCACGAAAAGCTGACGCGTGGCTTCGATACGGAGCCTTAATTGAAGTATAGCATTGAAAATGGTCCGAATTGATGCATACAAAATTCAATAAGATCGTTGTTCACATGTATAAATAAATAGATATAATTAGAAGTTCTAAGATGTTATGATATAAAAGTCTAACAAAATAATGTGATAGCATTGCATTTTTTTCAATATTACAGTCTTAATTGTATTAACAAGTCTTCAACTAGTCGTTTTCATATCCACAAAAAGCTGACGCGTGGCTTTGAAGTTGATAATGGAACATAATTGAATTATAGCTTTGAAAATGGTCCGAGTTGATGCGATCGGTTCAGACACGTGATTATGAAACATATGTCAATACTATAATACAGGTAATCTGTACGGAATACAAGAAGGTTTAACCAAACAAATTTTGTCTAACGCCAAGAAGATTCACGGGTAGATAAAAGGCAAACCTCGTGTTGAGAAAAAATTAGATTTCTCCCTGCTGATATTCCCTTTTTTTCTCACTTCACTCTAAATAATTTTATTCAGGTTAAAAAGTAGTTGAGAGGGGACGGAGAGAGAAAAAGGGGAAGAAAGGGGGAGAGAGAAGGAAAAAGAGAACGAAGGGGGAAACGGAAGAAAGGAGGGAAAGGAGAAAGAGGAAAGAAAGGAAAGAGGGGAGGGAGGAAGAAGAGCGCGAAGGGAGGAGGGAAGAGGGAGAGAGAGAGCAACAGAGGAAGGACAAAGGGGGAGGGGGAGAAGAGGGAGAGGCAAAGGGGAAAAGGAGGGAAAGAGAAGGAAAGGAAAAAAAGGAATGGAGAAATACTAAATATTTAATAAATTAAATTTTTATTTATTTAATATATTATATATTAATTAATTTTTTTTTTTTTTTATTTTAAAATATTTTATTTAAATTTTAAATTAAAAATAAATATATTAATTAAATTCAAATTTCAATCAAATTTAAATTTTAACCACTTTCAAACTTAAAAAAAATAAACACTTCTTAAATCTTGAATGCCCGTCGTTAAATTACACCAGGCAGTCAAAAATAAATATATTACAAACACCTAAACCCCCCGTCGTCAATTAGAGCACTTCCGAGTAAAAAAATAGAAAAATGAAAAACTCCACCGCTGCCGTATAGGGATTTCTTAATAACTCTGATTTTTTTTACAATACAAATTTTATGTGACCCTGGTGGCATCTTCCCAGATACTTGCAGCATTGATGCAGTGTCGTAGAAGATGATCAAAATTCTTGGTCTCTTGAGTATGTACATGAAATTCAAGAACCCATTTTTTTAACACAATCCATTTCTGTTTTTTCACCTGATCACAGGCTTTTGTCGTGTCTTTGAAAATTGTACGTCCCCGTTAAGAACAGCACCGATAAATCTCTCAACTTCTTCTGTGGTCGTTTCTGCAACAAATGCTGCAAACTTGCCCTTCTTAGGCTTGTACGCTACCAAGAACTTGTCCAATGATTTGTATCCTGATCTGTCGAATGCATTTAAGAATGACGATTGCTTGGTAGCATCAAGAAGAGCATAAGATATGGAATTCCTAGAGCCAGGGGCTGAATACCGTTGCCTAGATAGTGATTTCTGAGAGACCTGAAAGAACAAAAGCCATGGATGAAAATTTTTAAGTGTTCAGTTAGTGGGAAAGGATGTAAATTTCTAAGAACATTTATCCAAAGAAAGACCATATAACAAAATTATCATGCAGTACTGAAATATGAGGATGTAAAAACAAGACTTCCGACTGATGTTTAAGAACCACGACTATCTATGTTCCTTTTCAAATTAAAATATAATGATAATCCTGCTTCTGGTTTCCAGCTTCTTAACAAATTTATCATACTTTGAAGCTATTACTTACAGCTAACATAATAGATTCCAGCTTTTCCCTAGCTCTGGAAGACCTGAATGCGCCTATAATGCAAACAGGAGTTGCCTCCCCACATATAGTGTCAAAATTTGAGCCCGTCAATAGGGGTATCTGTTTCTCATCCACTGAATCAGTTTGTGCTTTGCTAGCCCAAGAAGGAGCTGCCTTTTTGTTCTTTTTTGTGAACCCATCTAGTGATATACTGAGATCATGAATTGCAGATTTCAGATCTTTCACCGATATCCCTGTTTTTAAGATGTGTTTCTCCCCATTTGATAACCAGCCAACTATAGCAGGAAGGGCATTGACTCCTAACTTCTTTACTGCTGGATCAGAAACATCATGAACCTACATAAACATAACAACAGTAATTACTACATTTTTTGTAAGAAATTGAAAAAACCGAAGTCAATTTTCCTCTAAGAAATAAGTAATTTGATTTACTTCTCTTCTGGCAACTCAAATAAGCAAATTTTCATGCTCTATACTTTCCATCAAGTTGTTCCAACAAACTCTGAGTTTTGGCATAACAAGGCCATAATCATTGATCAACAGGTCAGTAAGCCCTAAAGTCAGCACTAATCACACCTACCAACCAACCAAACTGAATAAAGAGTTAACGTAGAAGGTGAGCAACATAACATACCTCCGTGTCATAGAAAATCAACCGATCGTGATACAAGCCACTGAGAACACGCCAAATAACAGGTGTGTCCTTTTTTGTGGAAAGGAGCAACACCTTTGGAAATCCTTCCCCTGTACCAGAGGGAAATTCAAAACGACTCAAGTTGATTCGTTTGGAAAATCTAGGCAAGTGGTCTTGGCAAAAGCTTTTTAAATTCTTTGCAACCAAGTTCTCATTGTACTCCACTAGAGAACCCTTGTCATCTGCTTTGTAGGAATACACAAATATCCTAGGAGATCTAAGGTGATGCATGCCAAGTTCCTTACATAAGGAAGCTTCAGTTTCACAATTTATGCTTCCGGCCTGTTGCATGAAAAAAAATTTAAAATTTGCAATGACCAACCGACGATCAAATAAAAGCCCACACAAAAATGTACCAGTAACCATGTACCTTCAGAGCTCCCTCTAGTGAGTTGGCAACTTCCTGAATTATAGATTCATAAAACTGGTCTCTCTTCACAGACGATGAATAAAGCAACAAAAGCCAAGTCATCCCTCGGCCAGCTATTTCTTTCTTGAAGACCTGTGAATTTATGGCTCTGAGGTTCCCGGAAGAACTCTTAGAACCAGAGTGAGAACCAGTTGAACGACTAAAACCGCTGAAGCCACTAAATTGTTGCCTGCCTTTAAAATTACCCCCAAAAAAGTCGGAGAATATATCATCTAGACCAAAACCAAATGAACTTGAACCACCAGGGCTACCAAAAGAAAAGGAGAAAGATCTGGAACTTCCCTGCCCACCCATATTCTGCCATTCACCAGGTCTGGAGGTAAACCTACTTTGTCCTGGCCCACTACTTGTGAAGTAGGTATATCCACCATTATCCCCAGGATAGCCAGCATCAAATCCAGGATTGCCCTTGTCATCCCCATACAGATCATAATTTTTCTTCTTCTCCTCATCAGATAAAATATCATATGCTGATGAAGAAAGAAAAAATAAATCAACATTCTTCTTCAATAAACAATTGGAGAACGGGATGAAATAAAAATTACAAAAACTCCTTAATTTCTCTTCATCTGACGGTTGATTATAAGGATGAAAGTTAGTCAGTTTAACTTCGTGAATTTGGATACTAAGAGACCTACGGTTAAAAGCAAAATAAAAAAAGAAGTTTGTTATACCATTATTAATCTCAGCGAATTTCTCCTGAGCACCGTTACTTTTGTTCTTGTCTGGGTGATATTGGAGAGAGAGCCTACAGGAAATATTCAAAGAAAGCATGAGTAAAAAGAAAGCAAAACAAATTTTTGTGCATTTGCTATCATGCGTACAAGCATGATTGCTTCTAAACAGATATCACTCTAGGAAATTCAGTGACCATTTATGAGTCCAAAATTAATCCTCTAACAGAACCTATATGGCCATCATGAAATGAGAATATATTTTGAAATCATCCAAAAGAATATGTAATAAAAATAAATTAAACTATACCAAGACAAATGCACTTCATTCCTCGAAACTACAATTTAAAATGACACATCATTTATGTTTGCTTAACAATGTCAATTGCTAATCCTATTGAAGATATCAATCATAAATTCTATAAATCAACTCTTCTTCTTTTTCATTGCTTGATAACTACTGAGTTATCACTTGACTAAACTCAAATATAAACACTGTATTTAACTGGTTCATCATTCCCCTCGCGTGCAAATCTAGTTTTATTTGATAGGCTTGTCACATATATTCAAATAATATTATTTAATTTTTGAGGACCATTTTGAGTACCACTGAGCTAAAAGCTTAAGCTTAAAAGGTAGCAGCGTAAAAATAGTATTTAAACCGATTATCAGTAAAGAGCGCAACAGGAAGAAATCAAAACCGTCGAAATCGAACACAGCTTCAAGAATCTCGACTTTCAGAGTAAGATATGGGGAGTCAAAACAGGACATACTTGTGGAAAGCTTTCTGAATTTCCCGTTGGCTTGCGTTTCTATCAACTCCAAGAACCTGAAAATAGTTTCGTAAGTCAGAACAATGAAATGAAATAAAATTAACAATGTGATCTACTTGAATAGAAAACACAAGGAAAAACGTTATTCATCAAATTTGTATTCCATTTCCACACATTTCTTTTTCTAATTTATCAGAGAACTAAAAAAAATTATGTATTACCAATTCTGCCGCAGCTTCATGTTGTCGCAGACAAATTGTTACAGCAACAACAAACATTTGTAATAATGAAATTTAATTTCTCTCAAATTGTAGAGTATAGATTACCCTAAATTCCAAATTCTACAATTATGCACAATATAAACAGCCCAAGAGTAAAAGAAAAAAAAAAAAGGAATCTCAAAAAGATTACCTTGTACGGGTCTATGGTTTTGGCTTTGGTGTTTGAGATCAATATCGTTGAAATGAGAAAAACCGATAATGCCAAGCGAGTATTCATCTTCGAACATGACATTTGACTTACAGGGTTTAATTTTTAAAAAACGGAGTGAATTGCGTCGTTTTGAAGCAGCCGAGAGAAATGAATGACGAGGGAGAGTGACATTTAAGGATAACTGAATATATAGGTTCGCGGGACGAGAAAGTCCAGATGCTTCGGGACCTCAGGCCGTTGGATGACGTGGCATCTTAAGGTGATCCCACGCACACCAACCAATAAGATTTTAGTAAACAGATTGGTGTATTAATTAAGGGAAGGCATCGCCCCACACGCGATCTGATAAATTGAACTAAAGCTGGCTCAATTAGTGGGCCTATATTATTATTTGAGGCCCATTGGCTTTTCTGAGTCTAAATGCACCCTTCTTGTTCCAACTAAAAACACAATACATTTTATTGTTTGAGAATTGAGATGCGACTGGGCCTAGGTTTAACACCTATATAGATGCTATTATCACATTTTAAATATTTCAAATTTCAGCTAATTTTAGCTCAAAATTATTTTTTTTTTCATTTAATTTAGTGGCTTTTAACAAAGTATTTTCACCTCATATCATTAATTCCATTATTGTAACTACACTATTTTGCTTAATTAAAAATACAACAATTTTGTTTAAGAATTAGTGCTTAGTATTCTCCCTCATATTTAGATAATTAATGACTTATTAATCCCAACCATGAACATTATGATTCACCTCTCAAATATATTTATTTTAGGGATAATGTAATTTATTCTTTGAATTTTGAGAAAAAAAAGAAATATCCTTAACTTTCTTACTAGTCTTAGACATTTCCTACTTTTTAAAAAATATTTGAGATACCTTGAGACATTATTATAAATACTATTTTAAATATAAATTAAGGAGGGGAGGTGGGGGAACGAGTGAAAAAAGATATGAAAATAATTGGAAGTAGGGAGATGTTATAAGAATTAATATAGATTATATTAAATTTAAAAGTGATAATAATATTTTTACTGTTAATTTTTTTTAAATTTATTAATTTATATTAATTATACATAATTTTAAAATTAATTATTTTATTAAAATAATATATTTAAAAAATTATATATAATTAATATTGTTATAATTCACTGTCAATTTTTTACAATATTAACAGTAAATAAATTTATTGTAAAAATTTTTAAGACTAAAAAATTTTATATTATAAATTTTTTTAATAATTTCTTATAGCAAATTTTATTGTTGGAAAAAAATTTACAATGTTAACATTTGCTTACAATTTAAGATTATAAAAATTGATAATTTGAGAGATTTTTAATAATATTAATTATATAATTTTTTAAATAAATTATTTAATAACAAATAATTTAAATTATTTTATATATTTTTTAATAATTAATAAATAAAATTGTCAATTTTTATCTAAAATAGTGTCTTAAGATATCTTATATCTTTTTAAAAGTGAGAACTATCTACAACTAACTAAAAGGTTAGAGGTATTTTCTTTTTTCTAAAATTTAGATATTTTCCTTTTATTATAATACTTTGTAATATATTATCATACATTTATCTCTTCTTTAGTTAAGAATGAAAATGTAGAAAACTAATTTCTTGTATTCGTTTTAAGGAAGAACTTTAGTCAAATTCATTTTTTTTTTTTACGGTTACATGCTTCCCAGATTTAGAAATCGTAAAAGGGTTGGATGTTTCTATTAGAAAATGACACCTAAGCCGATGTTTTACCATTGTAATTTGTAATTAACCTAAAGCACTTGATTATAATCTTGGTCAAATTTCTGAGTCCAAATGTGAACAACACAGACGCACAAGGACATGCGGTGATGTAATTGACGGACATCAGTCTTAAAAAACCAATAATCTCATCCGGTACGCACCGTAGAGAAGCTAGATCCCTCCGCATGCAATAAAGTCCTCAAAACACATAAACTTCTAAGCTAGTAGAGGAACACCACCATGTATAAATAATAGCAGACAAAACCCAAGCGAAGACCCTCCTCTTTTTCTCTTCCATTTCATCTTTCTTCTTCTTTTCAGGTAAATCGCAATCGTAACAAACTCTCGCACAAACGAAGCTCAAGATTCATTTAATCTCTCTAGGCGTCATACCAAATATCATTCTCATTAGGTTTCACAACTCACCGATCCAATTCACTTACTCGGTCCAGTCCAACTAGTTCTCGTTACTACTCAGTCAGTGAAACTGCGTTGAATAAACAACAGTCATGGCGCTCTCTGTTTCTGATTTACCGGCGATATACACGCTGCTTGCCAATTCAATGAGCGGCGATGAGAGCATTCGGAAACCGGCCGAGGCGGCGCTGTCGCAATCTGAAAGTAGACCTGGTTTCTGCTCTTGCCTCATGGTCGTACCTTCGATTCTTCCATTTCTAGGGTTTTAGTTTAGTTTTATATTATAATGTTTTGTAATGCTCGCTAACCTTGATAAGTTTTGAACTGAATTAAAATTTTGCTTTTATGCAGGAAGTGATTACTGCGAAGGATTTAGCTCCTCAGGTGGACGTGCGATTGATGGCTTCGGTGTACTTCAAAAATAGTATTAATCGGTATTGGAGGACCAGGCGCGATTCATCGTAAGACAATAATGATTTGTATACTTTCTAGAAGCCTGAATTTCGTGTTTTTGTTTCTATATCTAGATATTTGTGTTTTATTTTATTTATTTCTTTCTCTGAGAATGTCTGTGAACATCAGAGAAGTATTATCATTCGTTATTGGATAAAATGTAATGCGAGAATTTCTGTTCAGGGGAATAAGCAACGAGGAGAAAGTGCATTTGAGACAAAAATTGTTGTCTCACTTGAGAGAAGAAAACTATCAGGTGTTGTCTAAGCTTTATTATTCTTACGCTTATGTAAAGTGCGTGTAATTATTTGTTGGCTTTTGACCAGCTTTTATTTCTCAAGTATAATTATGATTTCGTCTAATAGTTGAGTTCAGCTGATAGTTTTTTCTAATTTAATGTTATGGATTTTGCTCCTTTGCAGATAGCTCAAATGCTGGCTGTGCTTATTTCCAAGATTGCTCGCTTTGATTATCCTAGAGAATGGTACACATTTCACTGTATATTTGTTTATTTAAAATGAATTAACTATGATTTTTAGCAGCTTGCGTTTATGATACTAAAATGGTGCTGGTTTTTATGAACAATAATAAATTGTGCATTTAAAGTTTGGACTTTTTTTTTCCCCTAATAAGCAGTAAATCATGTTATTCTAATTGATTCTTATTCTATATTGGTACTTATTGCTGCTTATTCTCTTTTTCGCACCTGCTTTTACGTATTATTGTCCATTGTTTCGTTGTTCGTTCATTAGTGTAACCCTTATGTATATTAATCCATAGTTATAATGATTTGTTTAGGCCAGAGCTCTTTTCTGTTTTAGCACAACAGCTTCAAGCAGCAGATGTTCTTACTTCCCATAGGATTTTTATGATTCTATTCCAAACCTTAAAGGAATTGTCCACAAAACGCCTTACTGCAGACCAGAGGATTTTTTCTGAGGTATAGGCTTCTGTACTGTCTATTCTAATTGTTTTTTATCAATTTCGTGTCTTTGACCTGCAAACATAAGATTTTACTCTGTTCTATAGTTGTATTTTATCCATTTAACTAGACAGCTGTTTGGAGATGCCATCTGTCAAGATTGTTGAGTTTTAGTAGAATGCTATTGGAGCATGTGCTTGAATCATTTCATTATGCTGTTATTGGGATCTTAATATTATCCTAACAAAATGCATAAGAGTTCAATTTTGTTATTTATGATTTTGTGATAGCAAACAGCCAGATATCTCCAGTGGTACTTATTATAGAAAAATCTTCTTCTCACTGTGGCAACTTTGCACTCTTGCAATTTCTTAATTATCTTAAAACTACATTATAATAAGATTGTCCTTGATGACCCATGCATGTTTTTCAACATCTGGATATCTTTCTGCATTGGTGTTGCAATCTCCTTAAATTGGGTCCTTTTGCTTGAGGTTACGTGCAGGCTGCATGAACTTCTGGACATAGTGAACTCTTTTAACTCCTTATTTCTACAATTAGCTTTACTGGGTATGAGGAGAAGTGTGTTGGTAAATATTATCGGCAGTTTAACTGGCACAAAATAGTTTGCCAATTGTCAAATGAAAAAATGCATGAGAAAGTTTGACCGAATAATGGAAGTGATGCGGAACATGAAATCTTTACTTAGGATTTTAGGAATTTAAGATTATTTTTATTTAAGTCACGATTTTAATCATATTATAGTCTTCCGAATGTAGTTTAGTTAGAGTAGATTTTTTCCCTATTAATAATCAACTTTCCTTTTTATTTAGGGTTTGACCACTCTAAATAGGGCCTAATTTTTCCATTTTAAGCAAATTTAATGTTATTGATGAATTATTGAATAAGATTTTGTTGTTTTTCCCCCTTCCTTCTGTTATTTCTCTCTTTTCTTCCTCTTTTATTTTATTTGATATTCCGTCCTACATCAGATTTAAGCAGATTTTTCCCGTACTAATAATCAACTTTCTATTTTATTTAGGGTTTAGCCACTCTAAATAGGGTCTAATTTTTCTGTTTTAAGCAGATTTAATGTTATTGATGAATTATTGAATAAGATTGACGTAAGTGGGATAGCGGGTGGGGTAAAATCACCTTGTCGAACATTGAATCTCGTTCGGTTTTTTTCGCAGTAGATTAGATAAAAATTTTAACGGACGAGATTAGATGTCGTTCTAACCTTAAGAATTCGAAATACGAGTGTCAAGATAATAATCTCATGAGGGACAAAATTAAAGTGGAATATTTTATTGAATGAAAGATTGTTTAAACAACTAATATAGGCTCTCTATGTATAATAGAGAAAACTTAGTGTTACAAGTTAAATAAGGAAAATAACTTCTTCCTAAATAAGAAAACTAAGAATTAAACAACAAATTGAATTGGCAAGAATAAAAGACTTTCTAAACTAATTAAATTCTAAAATTGTCCTACATTAAAGATTTTGGGGTTTCTCCCTTCTATTTCTTCTATTATTTCTCTCCTTTCTTCCTATTTTATTTGATTTGATATTCTGTCCTACATCAGGAAGTGAGCAGCAATTGAAACCTTATTTTCCTTTGTCAATGAAGTTTGAATTTAATAGATGTGAAGATTCTGCTGACTGCCTAGGCCCTGGTGTGTTCTTGAGGTTGATTTTTGCTTTTAAGTCTGCAGAGCTAGTGGTAGAGCTGCCTAGCTAGAAAAGAGTATTATCGTTGTTAGGGATCAGTTGATGTGATCGGGCTTCTTTCATTAGGTTATTCTACTAGGGAAAGTTGTGATACATCTTGCTCTTTAGCGGTGGAAGTCTAGATGTGATAAGGAAGCAGATTATAGGCCAGTTGGTAGCTTTCTCCTGTTGAACTGTTTGGAGAACAGCTTATCCTCATTAGCAGGGTGAGTGGGCATTTTCTTCTTTTCTGGTTTTTGGTTTAGCGTATGGATTTGCTCTTGTACATGGTTTTGCCATGCAGCACTTTCTGGAGGAAGTTCTAAAGAAGTGCACAACTCTCAGTTCTCTAGATTCTCTCTTTTGAATGATATACTTGTCTGCATATTTTTCCTGTTATAGATGGATGAGAGTTATGCCAGCTCTTAGGTCTAGATGCCCTTACAATTGATTACTTTGCAAAATTAACCCAATGAACTGTCATCGCTGCCCTTGCTGGACAGACATTACATTCCATTGGTAGTAAAATCTTCTTTTTGGTGTTTGAGATTTGCTTTTGCATCTTTCCTTTTACAATTGTATGTAACATATTTCGAGTGTGGAGTCTTCAATTTGCAGCTAGTTGTTTTATTCTTTATCAAATTATCCTTTTATTCACTAATTTTGTTTGGCAGATATCGTCCCATCTCTTTGATTATAGCTGGCACCTTTGGCAGAGTGATGTGCAGACCATATTGCATGGTTTCTCAACAATTGTCCCAGGCTATAATTCAAATACTTTAGAGCAGCATCATGATGAACTTTATCTAACATGTGAGAGATGGTTATTATGTTTAAAGATAATACGCCAGTTGATTGTCTCAGGTTTTCCTAGTGATGCGAAATGCATACAGGTACTACCTAGCTCTTTATCTGTTGTTTCTGTTTGAAAATTGGAAGATTTCTTCTTTTTAGTTTTTATTTTTCTATGTTCTTCTATTCTTAAATTGGCAGAGCACAAAGGTTTCACCTTTGCTTATTTTATCTTTCAGGAAGTACGACCAGTTAAGGAGGTGTCTCCAATGCTCTTGAATGCCATCCAATCATTTCTTCCCTTCTGTGAGATTTCTCTCTTGCTCTCTTGTTGCTGCTATATGCTCATATAAACGTACATATATATTTGTGTTTTGTTTTGCTTGAGATGCCTGACCGGATCTTGGGTGAACAACTAATTTTTTATGTCAAATTCATAATTATGCCATATTTTGACTTTTAAAATTGTTCAGAAAACGCACTCTGTAGTTTCTACTGTGGTAATATTCTGTGATCATTCCATTCTTCCCCTATGCTATTCATACATGTATTTTTTGGAGATAAAGCTAAAACCATTTTAATTATATTTATCCATAAGACTTATAAACTTACATATGTGTGTGGTACTAATTTAGTGGTAAATAACTTTTCACACAAGTTACCCTTTTTTGCAGATTCATCTTTTCAGAAGGGACACTCCAAATTTTGGGACTTCATAAAGAGAGCATGTACTAAATTGATGAAAGTTTTGGTTGCAATTCAAGCCAGGCATCCATATACATTTGGTGATAAATGTGTCCTTCCGCCTGTCATGGATTTCTGTTTAAATAAGATAACAGACCCCAAGCCAGACTTATTTTCATTTGAGCAATTCTTGATTCAGTGTATGGTACTGGTGAAATCTGTACTGGAATGTAAAGAATACAAACCAAGTCTTACTGGGCGGGTGATGGATGAAAATGGGCTCACACTAGAGCAGATGAAGAAAAACATGTCCAATGTTGTTGGTGGAGTCATGGGTTCCCTTCTGCCTAAAGAACGGATAGTTCTCTTGTGCAATGTATTGATCAGAAGGTAATAGTGCTCAGACTTCTGCTTGTTGCCTACGAAATTGTGTTTGTTATTCAAATTTTGGAGGTGAATTTTTTTTTTTTTTTTTTTTTGTGTTTGTTCGATATTCTTTTTAAGCATTTGCTTAAATTAAACAGTTTATCACTCTTGACTATGTAAGATTAAATGGTGTTAAACTTATCTATCCTTAAGTTTGTTTATTTTGCTGATGAGAGTCAGTGGTTTACAATTCTAATCACAGTAATCATGTGTAAACTTGCTTGTTTTACCTCTGCTTGGTAGTTGCATAATCACACTACTCAATCTAGGTTTTCTCATTCTCAAGGATGATGTATAATTTATTTTTTGAGCTTATTGGAAATGTTCTTGACTTATCCTCCAGGCTTGACCTAAGAAAATAACTTGGACTTCTCTAAATATAACTGTGTGGCAATAGTTGCAATAGTGGACCTTTCAGAAAAAAGAAAAAAAAAGTCGCAATAACCAACCTGTTGTGGTACTATTTACCACTATGCTGTTTTTATCCTCTTTTATCAAAATGTTTACTGTCAAGATGATATCTTAAAACCCTCAATTGATGCAATCATCTGAGTTCAAGTTATATGCTATCTTGTCCTGCATCCTACCACATAATATCTTCCATAATTTCACCAATGATTAGAATAGCATTTTGGATCTGGTTCATAACAATTGACTGTAAGGTGCAAGGTTGATATGGGTAAGCTTGTTGTCCAGGCTTGCTAATTTAAAACACTGGACAGAGGCAGGGGAGCAGATGGGTGGAATTAGGCTGCTCCATGGGATTTGTTATGATTGTTTGAAGTTATTGTTAAAATGCATGAATTGTTTTATGGGCTATTCTAAACATAAAATTTGCAGTGTTGTATCACTAGAATTTTGTCACACTTAATAATTGTGCCCCTTTGTTGTATTTTCAATTAAAAATTGTATCACTTAAACAATGCAGTTGATGGTTCAACAGGTATTTTGTTCTATCAGCTAGTGACTTAGAGGAGTGGTACCAGAACCCCGAGTCTTTTCACCATGAGCAGGACATGGTTCAGTGGACAGAAAAACTGAGGCCTTGTGCTGAAGCTTTATACATTGTATTGTTTGAAAACCATAGCCAAGTAGGTCACTTTCAAGTTTTATATATTATTTGGTGTAATGTTGTCTTCAAACCACAATTTGCCCTGTTTTCAGGTTAATGTGGGCTTGTCTTACTTTTGATTGTTATTTATAGCTGCTAGGTCCTGTTGTGGTGTCCATTCTTCAAGAGGCAATGAATGGTTGCTCTACTTCAGTGACTGAAGTCACGCCAGGCTTGCTTCTTAAAGATGCCGCTTATGCTGCTGCAGCATATGTTTATTATGAGCTATCAAACTATCTGAGCTTCAAAGATTGGTGTGTGTTTTCTTCCATGTTCTGTCTATGGCACTTTTTTGCGATCAAAATTGGGAATATTGGCAAGAAAAATGAGGAACTTGGCTATCCCTGGTTGATGTGTGATTGTGTGTTCATTCATATGCCCATATATGTGCGCATTTGTTGTACTATCACTGATTAGTAATTTTGTAATGAATATAAATATACTCTTTTGCTTTTGGTTAGTTTCAATAATGCATGTATTCTATTGATTACTCAGGTTTAATGGTGCTTTGTCCCTTGAACTCTCCAACGATCATCCAAATATGTACATCATCCATCGGAAAGTCGCAATAATATTGGGACAATGGGTTTCTGAGGTAACACAATTTTATTAGCTGCATGGGGCATAAATGTCGGCAATCATTAGGGTTAAATTTTGTTGAGAGTACATATCACTAGTAGTTGCAGTAACGGTGGTATGACTCTGTACACAACCATATCTATTCTAAACTGTTTTCTCTTTACCACTAGACTTGATTGTGTCTACAGTTCTTTACATTTGATTTTATCATTTTTGGAGTCTGGGGTGTGGATGCTAATTGACTGTCCATATCATCCAAAAAGGAAAAGGAAAAAAAAAAGGTACTACTCTTTAAACACATATCCACAATGGAATGAACAGGGAACAAGTACACAATATGAGTGCAGAACTTTTGTTTGAGTTACAAGAGTTCTTACCAAAAAACTTCGTGCCTTTGGTTTCTGCTGTTTCAAATTCTGTTCAGTGTGCACTAATAAGAAAAGTCCTGTATTCCTAATATTTGCATTTTGACAGATCAAAGATGATACGAAAAGAGCAGTATACTGTGCTTTGATCAAATTGCTAATGGAGAAAGACCTATCTGTCAGGGTATGAACCATAAGTTCACTCTTCTTCTGTACATAAGCTCTTCTCCTCTCACTTCATTGGTTTGGATAATTTTCTTCCTCATAGATATTGGTCGCATTTTGTTCAACTAAGAAACTTTTGCATTTTTTATTTTAGCTGGCAGCCTGTCGATCTTTGTGCTTGCATATCGAAGATGCTAACTTTTCAGAGCAGGACTTCACTGATCTGCTTCCTGTTTGTTGGGATTCATGTTTTAAGTTGGTTGAGGAGGTCCAAGAGTTTGACTCAAAGGTATTAGAAAGTTTATGTTATTTTGGAAACTAAAAATTGGATGTTTCATTAGGTTGTGGAGAGGGTGGATTTGAAAATTTTATCTATTGTGAAATGTTCTACAATACTTGAAATCTGTTCATTAGCAAACGAGAGATAAGGATTTTATAAAAGTAAATATTGCTTTTGGATAATGTTTAAATTAAATTTGAATCTAATCTCCTGTCATATACACAAGAGCGCATGCACATAGATGCACTTTTCCTAAGTGAAGTTCCTGTTTTTCTTTTATTTATTTCAGGTTCAGGTTTTAAATTTGATCTCTGTTCTTATCGGGCATGTCAGTGAAGTCCTTCCGTATGCAAACAAGTTGGTACAATTTTTTCAGAAGGTATCAAAATAGGAGTTTTCTTTTTCTTCTTTTTTTAATAAGGCACCGAGAACCTTGATATCAAATGCTTGGTTACAATGGTAAACAACAATGCTTAAGAATATAAAGAAATTTGCAACATTGGTTAACCCATAAGTTAATGACACAAAAGTTAACACATGGAATCCTATGAGCTGTTAGATTGTATAAATCCTAACCCACCAGCATCAGAAGACACCAACATGAAATTAGAGGATGCACTGAGTTTTCAATTAGACTTGAATAAATAACAAATCAGACCTTATCAGAATTGGATTAAATGTTTAAAACTTGCAATGTTGACTTTACAGCAGAGGTCCAAAAAGCTTGAGTTGATTAGAGTATTTCACTAATTCAATCAGATATTTATTAGAGCCTCCACTCTCCTGATTTTATTCTATCATGATATATTTAAAATTATTTTTGTAGGCAGTTCAGGTCATCATGTGAAATCATATCATCACATGATCTACTTGACTCCTAATACATATATGCACAAGAAATTCCAGAAAGTTTTTATGTAGTTAGAGCAATAATATCAATATCTTAAAATAATCTACCGTTGGAAATTAATTGGAAAACTTGGATTCTAGCTTGAACTCCTTCCACTAACATTTTATTTCGAGAACTTATAAAGCATAAAGTACATGACTAATACTTTATTAATTTAAATTTTGAAGCTTTGTAATTTTCTTAAGATGAGTAATTTTCATTTTGCTTAGTAGATTGTATAGTTTAAGATCCTTTAGGATCCTTAGTGCCTTCATCTTATGCCAGCATTATAATCCTGAGCTTGATGGTCATGTATAATATGGTCTGTGGTATTTAATGAACACATTGGACAAATTAAAGCATCTCTATCATCTGCAGATATCTCTAATTGTCTTTTTGTCCTATATCAGTAATACACAATCTTCTGGTGGTAGTGGGAATATTTAGAATTTTTCATGTGCTACACTAATTAAAAAGTATTCACACCCAAGCTCCTCTTTCTGTTTCCTCTTTTTAATCTTTTCCTCTAATTTGGAAAGGTTTGGGAGGAATCTTCTGCTGAAAGCCTTCTCCAGATTCAGCTTCTTATTGCTTTGCGGAACTTTGTGGTTGCTCTTGGCTATCAATCACCAAATTGCTACAACATGCTGCTTCCCATTTTGCAAAGTGGAATTGATATAAATAGTCCAAATGAGCTAAATCTACTTGAGGATAGCATGCTGGTAAGCTCTGTTATTTAGTTGGCTGCCTTTATCCTTATACATAATACTGCTAACACAATTGGCATAATTGTGCAGTTGTGGGAAGCCACAGTTTCTCATGCTCCAGCAATGGTGCCTCAATTATTGTCATACTTTCCATGTCTAGTGCAAGTCATGGAAAGAAGTTTCGATCACTTGCAGGTTAGACTTAATTGGTTAACATATTTTCTAACGTTTTTCTCTTTTTGAGGAACTGTGATTAAATGGTAGGATAGAATAGATATAAGAACTAATAGAAGTTTTGTTACTAAAATTTGTTGATTTTACTATTGTTACTGCCTTCACATTAATACTTTTGGGAGCTTAAGTCTGAATGGCTGGTATTTTATTGGACTGCTGATTATACATATATATTCGGTTTCAGCAGGGTGGTGTTGTTAATAGAAAATTTAAAAATGTGAAAGGCCATATAAACATTAAATGGATTTGATGAAGACGTTATACTTTGTTCTCAGCCACCATCTTTTTTTAACCACTATTTATTTCATCAGTGCTTGTTTGCTCCAAGATTTTTAACTCCTCTTTCCGCATACGTCGTTTCTCTTTTTTGTAATTAATGTTTAGTTGATTAAAACCTTGTGCTGCTTGTGCATATTGTTTTTATTGCATGCAGGTCGCTGTCAATATTGTTGAGGGTTACATTATTCTGGGTGGAACTGAATTTTTAAGTATGCACGCCTCCAGTGTTGCTAAACTTCTTGATCTGGTTGTCGGGAATGTTAATGACAGAGGACTGCTCACAGTTCTTCCAGTTATTGATATTCTATTGCAGGTACTTTAAACTTGACAACGCATGAATTTTCAGAAAAGACAATATTAGAAATAGGTTACTTAAGATATTGGAATTTTGCTGAAGTTGGTACGGTTTGTTTAATTTTAAGAGTTTATGATGAGTACCAAAGTTATTATGATGTTGCTTTTCACAAGCCACTGCCATTTGCCTTGATATCTAGCTTCTCTAAACCTTAAATTTGTTCATACCTGATAATATCAATTTAAACTTTGGATGTTGATATTTCATTTGGTGATAGCTCAATATCTTCAATTTCTGCCTTCGGTTGATGACGGAGAATAGACCAAGTCATTTGATATTTCCATTTTCCTTTAGAATGCGTTTTTTGAAATTATTGGTGTTTAGATTCTTTTCCTTTAAATGAATCCAGTCAATCTCATAACTACTTGGTTCTGCTGTTTTGCAGTGTTTTCCTATTGAAGTGCCCCCATTGATTAGTGGTACTTTACAAGTAAGTGGTATTCTTTGCCTCTAAATCTTTGGTTGTTAATATAAACCAAAATCCACCCAAACCTAGATGTAAACAGGATCTGGATCTTAGACCTTTTGTACCTTTGGAGAAGCTTTGCCAGTTGAACCAATTAGTACACTATGTGCAAATATTTGATGAATTTAGTTCTGAGATTGATAATCAATTATGCTTTTTAGAGGCCTTTTTTAACAAGCATTCGTCTATTTCAATGTTGCTAGAAACTGATTGTCATTTGTTTGAGTGGAGGAGACGATCGTGATCCTTCTAAGACAGCTGTCAAAGCGGCTTCAGCTGCTATTCTTGCAAGAATTTTGGTGATGAATACCAATTACCTTGCACAATTAACATCTGAACCATCACTTTCATTACTTCTCCAGCAGGCCGGTATTCCAATTGAGGAAAATATACTTCTTTGTCTAGTTGACATATGGCTTGACAAGGTCAGTGGAGGACGCATCTGATTGCATTTAAGTTGAGCTAAAGTCATTCTTGGTTTTGACTGTAATAATTGTTATTGATATATGTATACAGGTAGACAATGTATCTTCTGTCCAGAAAAAGATATTTGGCTTAGCCCTATCTATAATTTTGACTATGAGACTACCTCAAGTTCTTGACAAACTTGATCAGATCCTAAGGTGTGAGTTCAACTTGAATCTTTGATGCATCAGTTACAATCTGAGTGTTGGATCAACTTTTTTGCACTTACTGCTGATTCTAAATCCATTTATCGATGCAGTGTATGTACAAGTGTCATTTTGGGTGGAAATGATGAGTTGGCTGAGGAAGAGTCCAGGTTAGATACCCTTTGATTCTAATTGGGTGTGTTTTACTTATCTACTGATGTTTATCTTTAGACATAATTTTGTGATGAATGGCAGCAGTGACAATATGAGCTCCAGCAGGTCTCATGGTGAAGGTACTATTCCCAGTAAAGAGTTAAGAAGGAGACAGGTGAACATTCTTGGAACATATCTTAAGATGTCAAATGCCAGCGATTGATTAAATAGACTAAGGTAACTGTTTTCTTATGGAGTTGTTTATTCCATTTTCAGATCAAGTTTTCAGACCCAGTCAACCAGTTGTCCTTAGAAAACTCAGTGAGAGAAAATCTTCAAACATGTGCTGCCCTTCATGGGGAATCCTTTAATTCAGCCATCAGCAGAATGCATTCTTCTGCATTTATGCAACTGAAGCAGGCGTTGAAGATGCCGTAGCCTTTTGGCGATAATTTTCCATTTTATTAATTGGTGTCTCATGTCCAGGGCATTTCAGATTTTCTATCATTCCCATATGTCAGAGAATTAGCTGTAAGTTTTTCCTATTCTCTTTGATCACGCCATGTTCCCCATATAAATTTTATTCATGTTCTCATTTAGGAGTTTGAAAGGGCGATTTATATGTAAAAACATGTTCATTTGAAACTGAATCATCTCATGTTTCTTTCTTTTAACATATCTGACACAGTTTCTCTCTTTTGCACTCACACTCACAAACATGCAAGCGCCCTTTTATGGATAATGCTTTAACCGATTTTAATTCTAACAGTATGTTTGTTATATTTGTTTCTTCACAGGTGATTTTGAAGTTTTGCGATTTGAATGGTGGTTTCTACATTTATATGTATTTCTTTTGTAGCTGATTGGGGCTGGGTGTGAGTCCATTTTCATTTGAAAATTTCATTTGTATATTGCCCTTCTGGCGCAGAAAACCCTGTAAATAGCTTGCTGGTCCTTCTCTTGTCTGCATTTCCAAGGCAAACAAAGGATCACGGCATTGAGTTTATAGGTTTGTCAATACTCGGTGAAAAGTGAAAGATGAAAACTTAATAGAAGGGGAAGAAAGAAAGAAATGTATACAGCATTTTGTTTACTCCACTCCAGAAATTGTCTGTTTTTCCCAATCTTTCAAAGGCTGGCCTCTTTAGAAATGTAAGGAACAACTAATTTGTTATCTTTGCCTAAGATTTATATGCAAGCAATCACTGTCAACTAGTTATGCAAGTTTCCAGGTGGGATTTAAGAGCGGTAGTTTTAGAGAGACGAAAATAGAGAAGAAGTGGGACGAGCTGTTGTTCTTCTGCTATGTTGCTATCGATAATTCAAAACGACAATATGTGTAAAGTGTTCGAGCAATATGAGATTTGTCTTTTAAAACTTAGCTGGAAACGTCAAGAAATCAATTAAACAGGTGTGTACAAGTTGTGAGAATGGCAGTAAAAACCTTGAAAGAATACGTTTAGCCCTCCGCTTGGAAGGTGGTGCGAACAATCCTTCTATTTAAGAGCTAGCAATATCATAGTTAATTATGAGTAACCTGCCTATTCGTGGAGGAGAGCCAAGAAACTGCGAGAACCATGGACCATGCAATACGTACAACAGGTGGTGTAGAGATCAGGGGTTCTATTTGCTGTTTGACTGCGAAACGGAATAAACTGGTTACTTTTTATCAATGGCACAGTTCTATTTAGAATGGATTTACCCTTGTCTCATGAAAAACTCCTCCAACAATTGGTTACAAAATATATCTACTTCATCCTTGCATTCAAGAAATTTAAAGTGTATATTGTACAGAGTTTGAGACTTTTGATGTGAATATAAAATTTCAAAATTTAGAACATTTAACATAAAAAATTTGAAAAAGGAGATGGATGTAACAATAAATGTTCTAATAAATGGGAATATTTGAAATTAAGTTGCAATTTTAATTTATAATTTTGTAAAATAGCATTGGGTGAATATAGAGTATAACCAACGCTTGTAAAAATCTCAATGCATTTAAAAGATTTAGAAAGGAACTGTTAATACTTAAATTTGTCTTATAACCTGGCCTTCATATTTTAAGAAGAAAAGAAGAGAAAATACTAACTTTATGCAAAAATCACTATCAACAAACGCATTAACATAGCAGTGTTGGACTGGTTATTCGTCTCAGATATTCTGAGTCTTCACCTTCCCTTCATTAAGCTTACCTCTTTCTCTAAGGTTAATACATTACAAAATAATTTATTTCTCCTTCGTATTTACCCAAACGACTAAACCAGAAAGAAACCAACTTCTGTTACGTTATTACTAATTCAATAAAATACTGGCCTCTGACGCCTAAACGTTTGTAAAGGTTGTGCAATAAAACGAGTACGAGCTTATCTTCAGTTCTTTCATTTATTTTATGGTCGAGAGGAGAGGAGAGATAAAATACCCTTAGCCAACAACCATTCAACTTGTTACCTGTAGTCTATACGCCATAAAATTCTTAGATTTCTAAGCGTCATAAACCAGAAGACACTCCCAAAAGATAACCCGACGCACAAACTAACCGCAAATTAAATATAATAAATCTGCAGTCTGATTTCCAACATATTTGGTAGGTTTATTGAGATTAATTTTTTTTTAATTTTTAAATTGTCCATAAAAGCACTTAAAAGGAAAAACAGATACAGTAAATATGCATGCATATGATGATGGAGAATCATTGTCTAAACACTATATTAATAAACTTGACCAACCAGATACAAGTGACAAAGCATCAAAATTGGGGAAAGAAAGGAATAAAAATTTAAATGAAGATTCATTCTTGAGTTGCAGCACCATTTGTTGCATCCATTGGCTCAGCTTCTGTCGACTCCTCAGCCTTATCACCCTTCTTACCTGCATTGGCACAAAGCAGATTCACAGTTGATCACAACATAATAAATACACTGAACAGATTTAGAAACTGCAAAAATGTGGCAAAAATTATGGGCGCATATTTTTTCTAGATACCTTTCTTCTTCTTTCCACCACCTTTCTTCTTAGTCTTAGTGCCCAAGGCTAACCAGGCCTTAATTTCAGGATCATCTATTGTCTTGGTGGGCTGCAGCTCCTGCAGAGAGTGAGATGTGATCCGATCTGACCCATTTGGCATCAGTAAAACTGTGAATTTGATATGTGCAACATAATCACCTGTAAAACCATAGCTCATAGTTAGTAGTGATCAACTAAAATCATGTTGGGACTATATCAACCATCTGCCTATATAGAATAGTTCTGCTAGCAAATTCTTACCAGGCTTCTCATGAAGAACAGGATATGGCTGCAGAAGTTCGTGATTCACACATTCCACTAATCCAAGCCGAGCCCTTTTTTCTTCCAAAGCCCTATTTTGAGAAAAGATTACATATACCATCATACCACCAAAAATAGAAGCATAAGAGAAGTTCAAAAGAACACTTCTGGAGAATCAATGTAAAAACACAACCAACCTTGCTGTGAAAGGCATGATTGGAAATTTCTGGTTAATTTCACTAAAGATGAATCTGGAAGCTTTCATTTTTAAGTGATAGTTTTTGTCCACAGCTCTCTTATAAATAGTTGTTTGCTTCTCATCCAATAGCTTGGGCTGCAAATACAATTTACAGGAACTTGAGGACAAAATATCATACAACCACAACATGTGACTTCAATACTGAACCAGAATTACCTTGCCATCACCAGTGCTTGTAACTATATCTACAGCATAAACTTCATTCTCCTCGAATTCAGAATCATCAACTCTTGTATCTGGATTGGAGACGCTCAATACAACCTTGTTTCCATCAATTACAAACTGCTTCAGCTGATGGCTAAGAACTCCTTCAACAATCTTGCAATCATATGCAGCAGCCACCTTCTGAATTGCCTCTGTTACATCTTTGTTCTGCAACAAAAGAATAGATACTAAACATAAAGATAAAAATAATGGGAGAAAAACCCACTTACGCAGAATCATGTGCATAAAAAAACGCTATGTATGCAGAACCTTGCATACATACACCTTATATGCCAAGTATCAAAACATTTTTGGCTAGACATCAATTATTGGGCACCGACAAGTCTACAGCGGTTCCCATACAATAATCAAACACAACCAATTTCAGTATAGGCAACAGGGAAAGGAGGAAACCAACAAACAACAAATTGATTTCTTCGGCAAAGTTGCCTTTTTCAAAGACTCAAATCAGCAAAGTGCAGTAACATAATGTTGCCCTATCAGAGTAACTATGACAAGATGACAAGAGCCTCATTTGGGTGCTAACCCATAGCTTCAAATAGAATTCATCATTTAGGGATACTGGAAGTGTTAAGAAGATAATTATACAAATACATGTAAAAAAACAACTTTCTTGCTATAAAAATGAAATAAGAAAGAAATAAGATAATTCAAAGCAGGAATGGGGGTTTGCAGAAATGATAACCACAAGAGATACTCTATCAGTGTAACTATGACTAAGAAAGGTCTCATCAGAGCTTCACTCCATCACCTTTGTAGTTCTCGTCATGCAGAGATCATGTCAAACACAAACAATTTGAAAAGAATGATTACTTGTCCCACAGACATAAAGGAGGTTGAGAACATATCTACAGTCCTCTAACTAATACGATCAAAAGGAAATTTGAAAATGAGAAAAACCCAAGCAAGCCAATTCTGAGTTAGCCTGAGGCAAGCAAATTACTGAGACAACTAAAGCTTATGAAGTGGAAATAATATTGGCTTCAAGGCAACGGGTATCAACAGAAGAAGACGTATCAACCAAAAGAAGCCCCACTTAAGCCACACAATATTGGCAACAGGGAAAAGAGGAAATCAACATGCAATTAATCACCTCGGCAAAGTTGCCCACTCTTAAAATAGTTAATTACTATGACTATCATAAGCTTAAAAACCTTGTCTGGGTTGCGAGTAACAACATTCCCTTATCAGAGTAACTATGACAAAAGCTTCATCTGGATTTTGGTCCATAGCTGATCACAAGAATTCCTCATTTATGGGATGCAATGAAAATGAAAATGCACAATACAAATTTGAAATTTTGAACAACACGTTTTCATAATTTGTGGAAAGGGAATAACGTATAAGACAAGGTTGTCAAATCAAAATTGAAAAAGAAACCACGGGTCACTTTAAAGTGGAAGATAAGGGGAAAGAAAAAGCAAGGTGCAAAGCACACATCAATAAAAGCGAAAACTGGGACTAAAGTGCCAACACATGTCATTTTTTATGCTGCAGCTAGCATAAACACATCACTGAAGCTTAACCATTACTGGAATAGCGTGGTCGTTGAGAATATACCAAAAAAAAATCCAGGTTTGTGGGAAGAAGACTATATGAGAAGCTGCTAAAAGTTCCAAACTGCCATACTAAAATAGACACCACACCTAAAAAAAAGGAAAAACTATATCAAAACAAATAATTACCTTCTTTCCAGGCCTCACAAGCCTCAAGGCAACCTCAGCAGCAGTATTTGCTGCAGCAAGAACATCAGCTGCCCTGCCTGTAACGGGCCCTTCCTGTAGAACATGAGTATGTGCAACTACAGCAATAAACCCATCTATGTGACACCCCATATCACTGCGTCCAGTTAAAACCCACCATTAATTCCAACCCAAACATAAATTCTCCCACTTCAAAAACAGTGCACGAAGTTTAGAAAATGCTTACATCTTGATCATATCACCCTCTTGCAACACTGCGTCATCACTAGCAAGTGGCGAAAAATGACAAACAGTGTTGTTTACGGAAACACAAGTTGGGAATGCAACACCTCTTTCAATCTTCTTCTTAACATTCTTGTACATGTTCCCAGTTTGCCTTTTTTGCACCAAAAACGCCATAAATAGTTACATTATTCCCCGTAAAACTCTTTGCCAACCTAAAACTTTTAAAAAAAAAGCAGAAGAAGAAGAAAAGAAATTGAGAGCTTACTCTCTGATGAATGAATCTCCTTTTTCACAAAGGTCAACAATCTTAACTCCTGCTTTGCATGATGATAATACTAACTGCAACGCCTCTGCAAAATTTTCGGCTTTATATTAAACTACGCAGAAAAAAACTATTTTCGAAAAAATAACATTATAAACATAACTTAATTTCCAAAATACATTTTAAAAACCCTTAATTTACTATTATTGGACATTGAGATAACAGTGGGAGAGTATTAACTATTAACGATCTCAGCAGCGCTTTTGTACTTGGTGACGACCTCTGGAGAACTGAGATCCAATTCCTTCTCCTCCCTTTCATCGTCCGACATCGTTTTGTCTTGTAGCTGTACGAATCTACCGACACTCTGTAAAAGAAGCAAAAAAGGAAATCGATTTCTGGTAGTTGTTTAACCTCAATTGCGTTTAAGCAATTCGATAAACGAAGAAGAGAACCTACTGGAAATAAACTGACGGCGGTGGAGCTAGGGTTTAGCAGAGACAACGAATAAGAAAGAGAAAAAGAGGTGGCTCAGAGGATAGAGCTCGCTAGGGTTCGAGTGTTACGGCAGTGTTGGCTTATATAGGAATTCTCTACATACACTGGCTAGGGTTTTGCATTTCCCTTTTCTTTTCTTATTTTATTTTATTCTTATTTTTTCTCTTGGTTGTTATTTTAGTTTGGGGTAATAACATCTACTCCCCTATATTTTATATTTTCCCTGTAAAAGTACATGGTTTGTATATTTGTATAATATGGGTCCCTGATCCTTAATTGAAATGACCAAAGTACCCTTATAACATAAAATATGTTTTTTATATACTTTCTCATGTGTCTACTGGCTGAAAAAATTTTCAAATCCTTTTGTGTCATCCGAAATAATTTGAGAAAGTGTTTATAAAAATTAAAAACATAATTATTTTATTTCTGTTAGAAAAAAACTCAAATTCTAAATTTTTTAAAATATATTTTTTTAATATTTTAAAATAAGAAATCCTTTAAAATTAGGGATGATAATGGGGTGGGGCAGGGGTAGAGAGGTTTTTTTCGTTTTTCACCTCGTTATAATTTTGATCCCCATTCTCCAATAAAATTTAATAAGATGGGGATGAAAAATCTCTATGTGAGGAATGGATTTATTTTTCTAGTTTTGTATTTATACTAATACTAATTAAAATATTACTAATATATTATAGGGTTATTCATATGTAATAATTATATTAAAAATATAAATTTTACTACTTGATAAAATAAAAAAATATGATTTATTAATTAAATATAGTTCGCATATATATATATATATATTTATTTGAAAAATAACATATTATAATATATAATTACATAAATTTGGGAAATTAAGCAGTAATCGAGTGGGGAGTATTAAATCGTTTTTCACCCCATTAACAATTCGAGGATTAATCTTCTCTCAATTCCCACCTCATTCCCCATTATATCATCCAAATTTTATTCTATTTGAGACAGATCTCTAAATTGGTGGGAGATTTTACCATTTCTATTTAAAATTCTAATATTTTTATTTCAAAAGATTTACTTTATTTTTATTCTAACATTAACTTTTAAAAAATTATTTACTAAGATAATTAATTTTATTAAAACTATCTTTGGCAAACAAATAAATAAATTTTTTATGTTAAATATTGTACTTATATAAATTATATCATACTATATATACAGTAATATTAAGAATAGTAATGAATGGAATACACAAAATTACTTATACAACATTTTTTATTTTTTTAAATTTACAAAATAAGATAATTTTATTAAAAGTGATTATGAAATTTTTTTCATCAAACATTTAAAATAACGTTTAATTATTTAAAATCGCTTTCTTCTCTTTTAACAGTAAACCGGCCCTATTGAAAAAAGCTACAAATCTAAAGTTGGCACTAAAAAAGTGTTTAGGTTATTTTAATTTAACTTAGGTATCTATTTTGTAATAAGAGAATAAGTTTGTCCTTGACTAATAAATTATAAATAATTAGGGATCCAGATGTTACTATCCCAGTCAGTTTCTCTCCGTGGTAAAATAAAAGCGAGGAGAAACTACATTAACAAAAGCTGTTTTGGCTGGGAGAATAATTTTTTACACAACGTGATTTGGATTAACGAAACTCTTGAGCTTATAATAATGTGATAAAAAAAACTTTAATATGATTTGGATTATACAGATCATGTATTATTTTTAGTGTCTTTATAAATTTTAAAAATAAAATATTATTGAAATAAACAAGTTTATTTATAATTCAGTTGAATGATATAAAATTATTTAAATAATTAAATTAAATCATTTTTTGATACAAACACAAGTAAGTTTATTAAAATATATATATAGAAGTTCATTAAAATATATACACAGTTTTAACTAAATTTTAAATACAATTACAGATCTTCTTTAAATTAAAAAAATTAAAAGAGTTTTAAAAGTTAATAAAATATATTTTGTTATGAAAAATTGATATGAAATAAACACTTAAAAGTTACTGTTAAATATGTTTCCGTATTTAGAGTTATACTCGTTATAAGATGCAATAGAATCACTAAATATTAATTACAAATAAAAATTTGAATTGTTCACTAAATACTAAATATAAGTTAAAATTTGTATAATTTTCATTAGAAGTTAAAGTGTGTTAATTAGTATTACATAAATATTAATTAATAAAAAATAAGTTAAAACCTTTATTTCAATTTTTTCTTTTGGCATCTTGTGGTAGACACTAAAGAAAAATTTAAGAAATTAAAAATGACATTTTGTTTGAAAGGACTAAAAAATACGAATTTTGAATGTTTGGTACTAAAATTTTTATTTTTTTAAATAATAAATTGTCCAAAATATATATTCTATTTTAAAGAATGTAGATTTTTCAATATAACTTTAAATTGTCTAAAATAAATATAATTTTTTTAGTATTATTTTTTTAATATAATTTAAAAAAATTAACTATTAAAATAATTATATAATTTTTATTAAAATATATTTATAATAATCAAACATCCGTAAACTTTGATAAATACTTCACATGTAAAAAATAAATTTATAAATATTTGCGTAAAAAATTATGCTTATAAAAAAAATTTATGTCAAAAACTTATATTTAATTGTTATATCAAGCATACTTTTAATGGATGTCAACAAGCCATTTCATTGTCATAAATTTTTTTAACAAATATTAATCATTACCAAAATTAATATTTTTTTAAAAAAGAGAGAAAAAAAAAGGAAAAAAAGGAAAAGAAAAGAGTTTTTTTGGTAGTAAGCAGCCAAGCAAAGGAGGGAGATATAAAGTTGAGAAAGAGAGAACCTTAACCCTAATCGATTCTTTAGCTCCACCCCACGCTCTTCTCTCCTTCCACCAGACTCTACGCCTACGCCTTTCGCTTTTCCCATTTCTACCGACTCTCGACAAAAAGGTTCTCTCTCCTCTCTGATTTTCATCTCCGATTTTTCTTTTATAAATCAATTTTTCGTTTCCGATTTTTCTCTACTTTGCTCGTTCTTCTACAAAAGCCTCCCGTACGTTTGATTTGATTCATGATTTCTTTGTTTTTTCAGGGGTTGTACGGAGCAAAGCAAGAAACCCTTAACCCGCTTTCAGCTTCAATTTTGCTTCGTTGTACGGAGCAAAAACTTTTGTACCGGTAAGTGTTTCTGTATATCCGTTTGTTTGTTATTTCATTCGTTCGATCTTAGTTACATGCAATCATTAATCAATTTTATTATAATCGCGATTTAACTATCTATTTTCTTTTTAAACTCGACGATCGTTATGGATAGCTGATTTGGAAACATTTTTGAGGGTTTTTTGTCATAATTATATCATTGTATCCTTATATGAAAGAGCAAGTTCTGCTGGTTCAATTCAACGTTCTCTGATAAGTTTCTGATATATTTTCTTTTAGCAAATAAAGTATTGATGTATTTCACTGTTATATTTCATCTAACTAGAATTGGGTTGTCTGATAAACCGAGTTATTGGACTTGGAACGGTTTATCTGAGAAAATTGATATTGTAATTGTTTAATCTGGTTTTGGTCAGTTTTGGTATAGATAGAAAGTTTATTTGTTTTTAAAACGGGTATCTTAGTGATTTCATATTTTTATGGGTATGATGTGGCTTGCTGATTAAAGTTTGACTGCAGAAACAGATTGAAGATCCAGTGGGTTCATTCATACAAAAGAAGAGTGCTGAAGTGGCATCAAACTGACTTTTGAAATTGATAGTTTCGTGGTTTCTAAGCATTATGGAAGTCCACGCAAGTTATCGTCTAATCTCCTATTCGGAAGAGATTATAGATGGACAGCCAATTTATGTTTCTTCAAATTGCCTTCCTGTAAAGGCGGCAAAATATGAACCTGCTGGTCATGCTTTTCATACTGCTGCTCTTAAACTCCTTGGTTGTGAGGACAATGCTGAAGTTGATGAGCAGAAAGTGTCTAATGATAAGGACCAAGCATATATGCCATCATACGAGTCATATAGCAGCAAAGGTAAAAAGAAGTCTGGTGCAGGAAGTGATCAACAAGATCATTATGCATTGTTGGGATTGGGACATTTAAGATATCTTGCCACTGAAGATCAGATAAGAAAATCTTACCGTGAGACTGCCTTGAAATATCATCCTGACAAGCAGGCTGCACTTCTTCTTGCTGAGGAAACTGAAGCTGCAAAACAAGCAAAAAAGGATGAAATAGAAAGCCACTTTAAGGCTGTCCAAGAAGCATATGAGGTTTTAATTGACCCTGTGAAGAGAAGAATTTATGACTCAACAGATGAGTTTGATGATGAAATCCCTGCTGATTGTGCCCCACAAGACTTTTACAAGGTGTTTGGTCCAGCTTTTATGAGGAATGGAAGGTGGTCTGTTAATCAACCAGTGCCATCATTAGGCGATGAGAATACTCCATTAAAGGAAGTTGATAGTTTTTACAATTTTTGGTACAGCTTTAAAAGTTGGAGGGAGTTCCCACATGCAGATGAGTTTGATCTTGAACAAGCTGAGTCCCGAGACCATAAGAGATGGATGGAGAGGCAGAATGCAAAACTTACAGAAAAGGCTAGAAAGGAAGAATATGCACGCATACGCACTCTTGTTGACAATACCTATAAAAGGGACCCAAGAATACTGAAGAGAAAAGAAGCTGAGAAAGCTGAGAAGCAGAAGAAAAAGGAGGCTAAGTATTTGGCAAAGAAGTTGCAAGAGGAGGAAGCTGCCAGGGCTGCTGAAGAGGAGAAACAGAGAAAAGAAGAGGAGGAAAGACGAGCTGCTGAAGCTGCATTACAGCAGAAGAAGGCAAAGGAAAAGGAGAAAAAGCTCTTGCGCAAAGAGCGGACTCGTCTCCGAACGCTTTCAGCATCTGTTAAATCTCAGCATTTGCTTGATGTCTCTGAGGAGGATGTGGAAAGTCTATGTATGTCACTTGATACTGAGCAGCTGAGAAGTTTGTGTGATAAGTTGGAAAGAAGTGAAGGGTTAGAGCAAGCAAAAGCTATCAGGAATGCACTTGGGCATGCTGATGAATCTGAGAGCAAGAAACAAGACGAGAAAAAGAATGTACAGCGGAACGGCTCCGTGGAGACTAATGGAAGTTTGCCGTTAAAAAGCTTCGAGAAAAAAGAGAAACCCTGGGGCAAGGAAGAGATTGAGCTCTTGAGAAAAGGAATGCAGAAATACCCCAAAGGAACATCACGAAGGTGGGAGGTTATTTCAGAATACATTGGTACTGGAAGATCTGTGGAAGAAATTCTGAAGGCAACAAAAACAGTACTTCTACAAAAGCCTGATGGTGCAAAAGCTTTTGATTCTTTTCTTGAGAAGAGGAAACCTGCAGTGTCAATTGCATCTCCCCTTACAACTAGGGAGGAAGTAGAAGGGGCCCCAATACATCAAGTACCTCAAAAAAGTGGTGCAAAAACGGATGTCTCAGAAGAGTCTTCAAGTTCTGTTAATCAGAACCTTCCTCATGTAGCTGCTGTGAATGGTGTTTCTTCTAGTTCAGATCAAGATGTGTGGTCAGCTGTACAAGAAAGAGCATTGGTTCAGGCTCTAAAAACCTTTCCAAAGGAAACCAGTCAGCGCTGGGAGCGAGTTGCAACTGCAGTTCCTGGAAAGACAGTAAATCAATGCAAGAAAAAATTTGCATTGCTGAAGGAGAACTTCAGAAGTAAGAAAAATGCGGTTTAGTCTATTGGGTTAAACTTCTGCTGCTCCTAGGATGGGAAAGTGATAAATCTTTGCCAGGGGATTTTTCAGGTATCTCGTTTAGATTCAAATTATTATGTTCGTTTGAGGCAGGAATCGGTTTAGAGACATTATATGTGAAAAAGAGGCAATTTCTTTCCTGCAGTTTTTACCGTAGGTTCAGTTTTTGTTGTTTTGCCGTACAGGTGCCATATCTAATACTTTTGGGAAGGAGAGCTCTCTAGATATAGATGTTCCGAAATTGTCTTGATTTATGATCGAAGGTGCTTCATGGTGATGGAGATGTATTTTTGGTCCATATATTTTTTCAGCTAATGCATTATATTATAGTACCTGGGTATCATTCTGTTGTATTTTTTATTCTCTATTGATAGAGCTTGGAGGGTTATAGTTCTGCATGAAATCAATTATTCTGTTTTTACGTTCTACTGGAAGATTGAAATTAGTTCAGCCTTCATTGTGATAGGTTATCGTGTAGTGTAACTTATCCCTGCGGTTGGAATAAAATAGAAGTGTTGAAGAATTAAAGTTTTAAGGAAATGCCCTGGGAAAAAGGAATTTTTTATTTTAAGAAAATTCAAGATATGGTGGGTTCAATGAAAAATAGTCAATGCATTTAACAAATTCTAGTGGAAAAGATATGGATTATATGATCGGGCGTCTTCTTCTGCAAAATGTAAAGATACTGATTTATTGTTTAATCAAATTGCCAAATTGGGTAGAAGAAAGCCCACGATCTTGGCAAAACAAGCTGTTTAACGGTATTTTCTGTATCGGTAATCACCCAAATCATCCGGTGTAGGATGCTCTAAAGGAATAGCATAATACAAATTTACTTAATACACTATTGCAATTGATTGATTCTGTTGGCTCCGGAAAGGTAGGATTTATCTTGTGCAGGAACCTTAAATATGTTATCATCATCTTGGCAAATTAAAGCAGAAAACAATCGATGCAGGCAACAAGCCAGGAGCGGGAGCATCAAGGTTCAGCATCCTATTTCCGTTGATGGGTTCCTTCTCAACACAGGATATGAACTTACATGAATTAGGGCGGATGTAGCCAAGTTCAAAACTACTGCCTAATTAACAAATTGCATTGCTGGCAAGGGACAGTAGAAGTTGCTAGATGAAGATAGGATAAATGAAAAGAAAAACAAAATTCTCAGAAATTAGCATTGGCCAATGAACTAGCATTTGCAGCGTCTACAAATTCATAAGTGAAACAGTTTTAATTATTATTTCAATGGAAGCAGCGGGCTCATATTCCCAAATCTACATGCCTCCGAAATGGCAGCCTGTGTCCAATCCACATTAAATATATAAATAAAAGATACATCTCTTTGAAGCATACATTCCTCCGAAATTGGCATAAAAGGATTTGATAAGATCTTGCAAGTTGCAACCACCTACATTTCTCATGCCTAGGCACATTGAATTATTGATCAGGTCTACAAAACTGGTGATCAATTAGGAAAGCCTTAAGAACTCAGGAGAAAAAATATTGAAGCAATTTATAGCTTCATGCCTGTACTGGAACTATAAACTAGAATAAGCAGAACACTGAAACAATACCTACCTGCAATGGAACTATAAACTAGAGTAAGCAGAACACTGAAACAATACCTACAAGGGTGCATTGTGAAGATATCTCCTCTCATAAAAACCAGTCACTTGGTCAGCCACGGCCCACATAATGGCCTGACCTGGCGGGATCCTCATGAGCCGGGGCAGTAGTCCTTTCCACAAGGCAAGAAGTCCCTCCTCAACATATATTGTTCTGATGGCATGGATCATGCCTTTGTACTTCAACTCACCCCCACCTCGACTCTGTGCCATTAGCCTTGTTTTGACAACATCAAAGGGACCTGTGCATACCGGACCAGCTGTTCCCGCAAGGAACCCTGATATCATGGACTGCCATGGTTGGAGAACTTTCCCATCACCTTCATGTTTCTTCCACAATAGTACATCAAAAGCATTCTTGGCTGTAAACATGGCTGCCTGGTTTGTCCCATTGCGCATAACTGTTGGGGCCGCCCCCGCCCAGAGTCCAAGGAGGCCTTCTTCACGAATGATCATACGAGCACAGTGTATGGGACCCTTGTACTTCAGAAGCTCAGGACTCAACCCTCTCTGCTGTTGCAATCTAATTTTCACCACCTGCACAAACCCAGATAAATGAGATTATTGTTTGAAATTTATACCGAATCACCAAATCCAGAAAAGGAAAACACACACACACATAAACATGAGTTTGATGTCATTGCTGTGACGTTCTCTATATCTTACATCTGTACAAGCAGAGATGCTGTTTTGAGCCTCATTCAGCACTTTAGTGAGCATGAGCTATGAGCATACAACACGTCATTTCCTAGGAATCTAATCCAGAATGTAGCATGGAAATATAATTTTTCCCTGCTTCTTGTGCAATTTTACAGCCACATGGCTAGTAGACCTAGGCATATCTTATGATAGAATTTTTTTTTCCAATCTCTTCCTGTTACTAGTGTCTGTTTATTGTTACAAGAGGTTTTTAATCCATTTTCTAACCCGGATCAATTTTATTCAACTATAGATTAATCAAATCATCATCCTCATAATATCACATCATTTAAGAAGAATCTCATCACTTAACAAAAATGTGCAACTCAGGACAAAATTCATTGTTTAGGCTAGCAAACACAATCTAGTGCTTATTATGAGGTCTTGGCAACAAACAAATTATAGGCGTGTTTGGGACTAAGGTGATTTGGCTTTGAAGCCGCAAATCTTGTAGGATGAAAACACCAAATGTCAAATATTAGTAGAAAAAGTGAATGGATCCCACTAAAAGTTGGTGTTACCAAACACTTTCCAACTTAGCTTTCAAACTTAATTGGAAGCTAGCAGTATCAAACATGCTCTAAATCTCTGTGCAAATTAACCATCAGCAGGGTTGATCAAATGAATGTGTATGTTATGTTCCACCCTATGAACACTAAATCAAACAAATAAATGATCTTGAAATCTATGCCTACCTAAGAAAGTTAAGCACATCCTATAATGAACAAGATAAAATTTTCCACTGAACTGAGAACTAGAGAAACCTTATCCAATGTTTTCTGTAGTAGATCATTGACAATGAAATGACCATTTTAATCTGGCATAAAATTCCCACTGACACAGTCTTACTCCAAGCTCCACTGTAAATTCAGGATATTCTCAGTGCTATCTCTCTTCTACACGCACAAGAGGGAGGGAGGAGAATCACATAACCCAGAATTCACCTTAGAGCCCAATATTTCTCATGTAATTATTTGAACTGCATTCTGAAGCACTTTCATACTTTGATTAGGAATGATGCACCACAGACTAAAACAAAGTATTACCTGTTTGCCACAAAAGGGTGGAGTTCCCTTGACTTCAATTTAACAAACATGAGATCCGTGCAATTCTAAAGTCAAATGCTGCCAATTTAACAATCATATCTATCATTGGCTTGCACGATCTAATGGTTGAAAATTTGTGACTGAATTTAAGTCAGGGGATTCCACCCTAATATAAAACATTAACGGCACTATGTCCATTTTCAACTCCACATACACAAATTGTATACCAAGAAACTCATAGAAACATAACACAATCCTAGTCGCCCAAATCTAACAAACATAAAGCAAACTCGCCCAAGATCCAAAAATTAAAAATTTCCCAAAGAAAAATTTCACAGTTCCGTCGAGCAATCAAAAGAAATACGAAACAAACCTCAAAAGGAGTAACAATAGCAAGAGCTTCAAGAACACCAGCACCGAACCCAGCCATAAGCCGACCGTGGTTGCTAATCTTCCCAGTTTTAGAATCCTTAAACGCCGATTGAAACACAGCATTGGATCCCATTCGAAGCGTGTACTTCAACGTTAAGTGCGTAGCAAACGGCGTCAATCCCTTCCACAGCGCCCGCACGCCTTCCGTACGCGTCACGGTGGCGCCGCAGTGGATAATTCCTTTGTAAGTCCCAGTAGTATCCAGCTGTAACCTCGTCTTGATAACGTCAATTGGCTGCAAACAACACGCCTCGACGATCCCTCCCAACGACCCCGAGACCGCCTTCATGTAAGGCGGGATCGTTTTCTTCTGATTGGGGCTCGTTTTTTGGTTTTGCTTCTCCATGGCTAACAAATTTCTAGCGCCCGTTTACACGTTTATTAAGAGGAGGGTGAAGAAGAAGAGAAGTTCTTTTGATTTGCTTCTCTTCTTCTTCTTCTTGCTTCTGTGACAACGAATGATTGATTCGTTGTAGTTGTATCAGTTTCTTTAGTATTTAAAGGCAGACCACGTGAGATTACATGTTTAAGAAGTACGGCGGATTGAATAAACAATATTTTTGGCATAACTATTGCGACTGGTTTACGTCCCCCGATGGATCTTTTTGTTCATTTTAACTAATTCTTTGTAAAATGCATGGTTGTGACATGCTCTGTTATTTATTTATTTTACTGCCTGCGCCCGGCCCGGCCCGGCCCGGCCCGCTCCATTAGGTGGCTTCGTTATCATTCGTTAAAAGGACAAAAACAAATTCTAAATTTTTATCTCGGATTTGATTAAATTACATAGTATGCTGAAATAATAACACCCGGGACAGTATGTTATGATATTTTCTGTTGTTGTATTAAGAAATAATAATCTACGGCCAAATGTTCGATAAAATTTAAGTGATTTCACCTACTTTATTACGACCAACGGATTCTATATATTTGTTACCTCCAGAACAGATTATAAAAATAATTTAAAATTTTTATATTAATACCAAATATAATTTTAATAAAAAAGTCATAAATAAAATAAATTATTTTCCCGAAGTTTAAAATATGAGCTCCAAGCCAACTACTCGAACTTTGTCCGAGTGGTTAGCAGGTTTGGACTCCATATTTAGAGTTCAGTTTTCGACCTTCAAACTTTGTTGACGTCTCCATATATGAGGATAAAGATATCATCCAATTTGGATGATAACGATATCATGAAATATGAGCCCCAAGCCTGCTTATTGTTCAGCTGGGAACCTAGCCGCCCGAACGGCGATATTATCCACTGGATTACGTTCTATTTTTATACTGAAGGGGAACGAGACGTGTCTTTCTATTACATTAGAAGATCCCATTTTTACCGACTAAGCGAGTGCCTGTCATTTCAACATAGCTTTCATTGCTCCTACAACGCCGCGTCTATCACCTTACGTGTCACCTCTTCCTACTATCACCTTCACTTCACTCCCCTCCTTTCTCTATATAAACCTATCTGCTTACTTTCTCCACATACGAAGCACTCTGAACACGTTTATTCCTTCTTCGTTCAAAGAGATGGCATCACAGCAGGACAGAGAAGAACTTGACGCCAGGGCAAGGCAAGGAGAGACTGTTGTTCCTGGCGGAACTGGCGGCAAGAGCCTGGAAGCGCAGGAGCACCTCGCTGAGGGTAAGTTTAAGCTGTAATCTCTGTAACCGAATTAACTTTTTCGTCTTGAATAATCAATATAATTTTACATATGCAAAGGGCGGAGCCGCGGAGGGCAGACGAGGAGGGAACAGCTGGGAACGGAAGGATACCAGGAGCTGGGCCACCGCGGAGGGCAGACGAGGAGGGAACAGCTGGGGACTGAAGGATACCAGGAGATGGGCCGGAAAGGCGGACTCAGCACAACGGACAAGTCAGGAGGAGAACGTGCAGCCGAGGAAGGGATTGAAATCGACGAGTCGAAGTTCAGGACTCGTAGCTAATTAAGCTATGATTTGATCCCAACATAAAAACTCCGGATGTCTAAACGTGTAGTAGAAGTCTTCTAGGTTTGTCTGAAGTTGTGAGAGCTGTTTGCTTTGTTGAATTTCTGCAAGTGAAGTCTTTTTTAGTTTGGTGTTTATGTTGTCCTCGTAGTTTGCTAGGGTTTTGGGTTTGGGTTGGAGGGGCGTATATAATTAGTGTCTTGAACTTGGCGTTGTCTTATCATGGAGCCCGGAGTCTCTCTTTTCTGTATTCTGCTATCAGTTTCAAACTTTATATGTAATGCTCTCTTTTCATGATTTTGCAGTTTCTAAATTGAAAAATGGCCCCTATGAACCTCATACTACAAATGGGTAAATTACAGTATATCGGCAGTATGATACAAAGTTATATTTGAATCTTTGCATTCTGCACCACGCAACCTCAGTTGTATCAGTTGCTATACTGTAAAATGACACTTGAAAAGTCCTAATTGGTGGCGATTAACGGATCTTAAGAGAGCTCTAGCTAATTAATGAACCTGCCATATAATTGTAAGAGGGAGCAGTCTCGTTGTCGTTGACTCTGCTGTGCTGTGAATGGGAAGACATAGTATTCAAATATTTAAGAGTTGTAGCTTTGCTTAGAAGATAGTGTTGAATGAACTGCAAAAGGAACTTTGAAAAGAATAGGTATCATTAATGGTGTCCCACACTGTTTATACTATTAATTTATATTTGATCATTATTGGGAAAATAAGGATGCAAAATAGGTTGTAAGAAAAATGTGTGGAAGAATATAATGTCAAAGACCTCGAAATATTGTAGTACTCGGGAGGGTAACCAAGTAGTAAAATGGTGGAAGCTTCTTCGATGATCTGATGCCTATAAGGGTAAATCTACGACTATCTTTTCAATGGTTAGTCTATATATGTATGTCTTAATAAAGGGCAAGTAGTGATTGCTGAAGGATTATTGTCATTGCATATGACAAATGAAACCTGGGAATTTGTCTTTCCTAAAGGACTACTTGTAAGAAAAGAGCATACTTAGCAACGGGGAGAAACAGGACTGTCGTAGTCGAGGGCTGAGGTTGAATTCAGAAAAATATTGCAATGTATTGTTGACCGTGTATAGTACTAGTGCTACTATTAAATCGTCAGTTCGTCATCTTTCTTTTCCTCTTTAGTTGTTTTTTTATTAAAGTCATTTCGATAAATTCATTTCAAATTGAAATGGTGTAAATCTGTATTCACGATAATTTATTGAGCTGTTTGTAAATATTTACTAACCAAATATTTTAGGTTGTGTATTTTTAAAATCAAGTTGTAAGTAGTATTAGATTGCAAGGGAGAAATCGTAAACAAAAATAGAAGATTATGTTGCATAACTTTTAAAAACGAAAATCCTTTTTTTCTGAATAATTATTAGGACAAAAAGTTGCATCCTTATTTTTATTGTTTAAATAGTATATTAGTGAAAATTAACTCTAGCATATAAAGGAATAAAATGAGTGATTCTCTTTACAAAGTTAAAAGATTACTAAATAATTTAATTGATACTTCTGTAGCCTCAGGATAGAATACATTTATAAATAATGGCCTTGTAAACATTCGTGCTTTCTTATGGTACCAGCTTAATCCACTGCTTTAGGATTGAGAAAAAGAAAACGCTACTCTCTTTTTCTCTTAAGAAAACAGGTTATACGGTCAGTAATATTATTGGTGAGTCTAATTTGTTCAATAGTCCTTAATTTCCTCGTTATGATTGAACCGACTGATCCGCCGCAAGCTTTAGATCAAAGCTTCCATCTCATGCCGCTAACAATGCCAGGATATCTGTGCAGTGCGCAGATTTACGGATAAGTGACGACCTGTCGCCCTGGAAAGTTAACCACGCCGGCCCATTTCCAATTTACTATAAATTAAAGGCCGTGCACGCTTGACTCGTGTCATTCTGCATGCTTCCGTACCATGTTCTAAATACTCTCGGAACACAGTAATGCATCCACTTGTCACTACAATTCTCTAGATTGCTCCTATATCGCCGCGTTTACCGCTTTCCTGTCCGTGTCGATCCATCACTCCCGCCTTCATACAAATTGTATCTCTATATATATACAGCACTGAATGCTGCCGCTATATATCTTCGTGTTCTATTTCAGATAACAGCTTTTCAATTTTACGATTGTGAAGTAGTATTGTCAATCAATAGAGCGATATAACAATGTCGTCAGAGCAGGAAAGGGCAGAACTTGATGCCAGGGCAAGGCGGGGAGAAACTGTTGTTCCTGGTGGAACTCGTGGTAAGAGTCTTGAAGCTCAGGAGCGCCTGGCCGAAGGTAATTAATTAATTAGCTCATGAGAGACTCTATATTACGTAGTATGTAGTACATTACATTTGTGACTGATGTTTTTGGTTTTGTATAATGCGTAGGACGTAGCCGTGGAGGACAGACTCGGAAGGAGCAAATAGGGCAGGAAGGGTACCAGGAAATGGGTCGCAAAGGCGGACTGAGCACGACAGACCAGTCCGGCGGAGCACGTGCGGCTGAGGAGGGGATTCCAATTGACGAGTCCAAGTACAAAACTCGTAGCAGTTAAGCTCTCGCTAGGCTTGGCGTGTATATGCATACAGGCTGTCTATGTGCTGCGTCTTTAATTACGGTGTTTTCTTGCTTTAGGCTTGGTCTGGTAGTGTAATAACTGTATGTTTGTTTCAATCTAAATGTGTGTTGAGGAATGACTCCTGCAGTTCTTTAGGTTTTTGTAGCTTGGAGGGGTTTGTGTGTACTCCTTCCTTGCTTCTATGTATGTTGCAGTTTGTGAACTTTTAATGAAATGATGTTGACTCTGTGTTCAATTAGTTCTGTTTTTTGTCGAGAATTTTCCGTTCCTAATAATGGAATCCAACTGCATTCTTAAGGAGACGGTAATCGATCGTAATGGAAAAGTAGAAACGTAATCAATTGTAATTTTTATACGTCTATATATAATTATGAAGCGTTAAGTTAATTAGTCTATGCAATTTTAATCGGCAAACATTTGTTGATGGGTCATGGAAATTATATTTTCCATTGGCAGTGCACTCAATAAGATTTGAGAAGTCTCTAGGGGCTCAGAAAAACTTGTAATCATGTTTGAAGTTATAGCAAGTATATTTCCGGAAAGTGAATCTGGAATATTCGATGGTCAAGAAGAGGGATCAACCAGGTAGCTAAAGTTAAGGAACAACATGGAAGATGAAAATCTAAGAAAATAAGTCTAAAATGTGGGATGAACGGGACAGAATCATGGAATGGAATGTACGCGCATACTCATCAGACTGTCGAGAAAACTGTACTTTTATATGTTTTTGTTCGTGTTAAACCTTAACACCCCTCTCCTGCCTAGTTTCAAATTACCTGTATACATAAATTAAAATACAATTTCACTTGAAAATTCGTTCCTCAATTTGTGTGTCCGCAGAAATCGAATTTAAATTTGTTTAATTTATGTTAAAACATTTTATAATTCAGTACCCTAAAGGTTTCTTTATAAAGTTGGCCTAGAGAAGATGGAAGATATATTCTGTTGTTTTTTTTAATAGAGTTATGCTATATGATTAAAAAAATTTATTTCAGATTAATATAAAATTTTCATTAAAACGAACAAGCAGGGTATCATTCAGCTATTGATCGAGTAGTGGAAAAATGGTAATGCCAGGACTCTCCTACGCATTTGGGCCACTGTTGCAGGTGGTTATCGGGTTATAATGAGGGTAAAAACTCCTGAATATATATATATATATATATATATATATATATATGGGTGGGTTATCAAAATACTTGTGTAAACTCTAATTTCTATATATATATATATATATATATATATATATCTGGGTGGGTTATCAAAATACTTGTGTAAACTCTAATTTCTATCGTTAGTAATTTACGAAAAAATGAAAGAAAAGACAAAACAAAAGGACTGAGACACCGTGAGGCTCGAGACAATTGTCATTGATAAAGATTTTCTCAGCTGACATAGCAGCTGCGTGTCACTACCCAATCACACCACTGCTCTTTATTCGCCGCGTCTGTCCCCTACGTGGCCCTCCTCTTTACTTTTCTTCTCTCTCTCATTCTCCATCATATAAAGAACTGAAGTAGCATTCGCGTTATTCTGTACAATTTCAGTTATTGTCAAAAAAATTTACAAGTGTTTTGGTTTTTACTTGGAAGGACTATAAGCGAGAGAGGGTAATACTGAAAATTGACAATGGCCTCAGGAAAGCGAAGAGCAGAAAGAGATACCATAGAAGGGCAGGGAGAAGGAAATCATGTTAACTACCTACAGCGTCGCGCCCAGGGTTGACTCCTCTAATGATGATTTTGTTTTTGGAATGTTCTTAAGTTAAATTCTGTTTTCCGTATTTGGTCAAATTAACATAATATAAAATTGTGCGTGGTGATGCAGAACATCGCGGAGGGCAGACGAAATTGAGCATCTAGGAGTAAAAGGGTACCAGCACGAGGAAATGGACAGAAACGGAGGGGCTTCACAGCCTAAGAAAGAGCACCCGGGAACTGAAGGTCGCAATGAGATGGGCCGCATACGTCCTGCAGGAGAGCCTGCTGTTGATGAAGGGATCGATGTTGACGAGTACACCGGCTAGTGGCAATAGGGTCTGGCTTTTAGGCTGCTTAGGTTTGGTAGCGTTCCTAGTTTTCTGGTATAGTTGATGCCAAATGTGTCCCAGTTTCTTTTAGTCCCAATAATTTTAACCTGCCTTTACGACGGCATGATCCTCAAATTTAGGAATTGAGAATTTTTCTTCCAGAAATCAGTCATGACTGCAATGGGAAGGAAAGTTCTTGTTTCCAACTTCTAATATCAAACCCATTTAGAATTACACAAAAAACTGAAAAGTACCAACTTTGACGCCTGAATACCAGATCAGTTGGAATTAATGGAATTCAAAACCATATATATATATATATATGCAAAGCTAATAAAATGTTGCAGAGAATTTGTCGTGCTATAGCAGACTACTGGTAGAAAGCAAGATAACTATAATAAAACTTGGTGTTGTCTCTATGAAGTGCTTCAGAGATGTCTTATCAAGCACTTTGAAGGCAAGGACGAAGAGAACGGGCGGGGGTAAAGATGAAAGCTTGATAGGCCAAAAATGTTTCTTTAATTAAGCTCATTTTCCAATTTCAAGACAGAGATTTCTAGTGACAACCCTGTTTTCCGTATGTCTCAGGTTCGACTCCGGTAAGATACTGTCTCAAAGATTAGTGGCTTGTTGCTAGAGCAGTCACAAGAAGGCCAAGCACCAAAAAGGGCTGGGCGCTAGCCTAAAACACGAATAAGAGAGTATGAGACTTGAGTATCCAGCTCAAATTTAAGTAGTTTATACTCCGCAGAACAAAGTAGATAACAGAATAAACACCTGATATTTGACGTCATACTTTGCAGGGTCTTTGAGGAAGTATTGAAACTGCAGTACACAATCAATCATAGGTTTAGCAGAAAAGTGAAAAATCTATTTCAGCAGATATTGAAATAAAATAATTGCAACAGTTCATCTTGGGGAAGCCCCATGAAGCTTAAAATTTCAAGAGCTAAAGCAAATTTATCAGGAAAGTGCCAATCACCTGAAAGAAAACTTGTGGGATTATCAAGGCTAGTAGAGCTAGGGCATAATATGGTTTACCAGCCCCTAGTAGATAACCTGCGTTGATGAACCACAAGTAAAATACAATATTAAGTATATTTTCCAATCAACACCACCTTATCTACCGCCACTTAAGATCAAGGAAACCAGCCTGATTGCTCTCTGACCAGGAATGCTTTCTTCTACTCACTCCCAACTCCCAACAGCTATTCAAGATAGTTCAATCGCTTTCATGAACAATTTTGGTAGTTCTTATGCTAGCAGCAGCATTTAACAGGACTAAATCCTACCGTTAGATGATAGAATTTCGAGATTAAGACATTTTACCCGAGAATTTTGCATATTAATAGTGCTGAAATTTATGTGGTATAGATAAGTTGGCAAAACCCCAGGAGTCAAATCGATCAAACATTAATTTAGTAAGATAGAGAGGGTAAAAGGGGGCTTAATGGAGGTAATCATTTCAAGAATAAATTTTGAGAAAATGACCATGGTACAAAAGTCGTCAATGGCCAATTCAGGTCACTTTAGTGCAGCAGGGTAATAGATGAATGTCACTTGAACAAGTTGGCTGATGTCAGATGTAGGATGTGTACAACAGTACAAGGTCTGCATCATTTGTACTTAAACTTCATTCGAGTGAGCAAGCTTCCTAACAAACGGCTAATTGAAAAAAGCCTTTTTAATAAGGCTCTAATCCGATGCCAAATGATCCATCAAATCTCAACAATAACGATATTGTTTAACATGAAGCAAATTAGATAGATATGACAATCACAATAAACAAATATTAGTTTTTAGTGGAATATAATTGGCAGTGATTAAAAGTACTGTACCAGCAACTGATATCTGAGTTATGTCGATTGCACTAACACAAATCCATTTAGCAGTTTCAGCCCCGAAAGCTACTGGAAGAGACTGTTCAGCCACCATTGCCACATAGAATGTTACATACATATACATTTTCGGACAGTAATGACGATTTACATGGCAGGGCATTTGTGTGACATATTATAAATGAAAGGAGTATGGAGGAAACCTGAAGTCCCAGTGCAATACCTGAAGTCCCAGTGCTCTATCTCCTTCTATACTCTTAAAGTCATTTACAATAGCAATACCTAGCTGAAATTTGATATTGTAAAATTAATTAATTAGTATTGGTAGGATCTTGAAATGTGATATTGTAAAACTAATTAATTAGTACTGGTAGGATCTTGCTATACATGATATATACCAAGAGATGAAAAAGTTACCCCAGCTATACTGTATAAGAGAGTGAGAACAATTATGTCCGGAGTAAGCGTCCCAAACAAAGCTTGGCCTGCCCACCTATTTGGATAAAGAAAACACTGTACTTGTCATGAAATGAAGTGAAATTCCATAATAGCTAACAACCCATTTAACAGTATCAAAAAAGGGGAATCAACAGCAAACTTGATAGTCCATCCTCCCTAAAAAGTATTTGACACTGTAAAGAAGCCATCAAGATGACCATCCAATTTATCAGATTAAAATGGACAATCTAGAGAAACTGAAAGATATCCATCTACTGCAACAGATGGATATCTTTCCATTTCTCTAAAGGTAAGAATAGAAATATTTAACTACATAAACTCGACCAAGTTGTTGAAAACCTTTGGACACAGTTCAAAATTTTGTTGATAAACTTGAATAGGACAATTTAAGTGGGGAAATCATACCATGGCAAACTTATATAGCTTGCTCCCAAAGCAAAATTTCCTATCCATCCATTCTGTTTCAGCTGCAATAATATTTGAAGCTTAGTCAAGGCATTTCTTCTAACATGAAATAGATATTAGAGGAAGAATGAGAAAGAGAAGTACCTTCAAAGGGGGAGCAGAGTATATGTATGATAGCAAGGATCCACCCAAAGCAAGGTAAAAGACTACAGGGAAGTTATGGCCTGCCTGTTAAGGAGAAGGATTTATGGAACTGCACTTACTCTTCATACAGTATGGGAAAAATACACATACCACTGATGTCAATTACCTACCCACACGTCTAGTATACCAGCTAAGCCGAGGCCTGCTAGCAGCAGCACCCAAATCTGGGTAATAACCTGATTGAGTTTTGTGGGGAAAACATAAATGAAAAAGAAAATGAATGCTGAGGTTAAATGTTATAAACCAAAAAAGAAAGCAAGTTAGATTACATACATACCTCATTCTCTGATATTGCACCCGAAGGAATTGGACGATAAGGTTCATTGATTGCATCAATCTCTCGATCATACCAATCATTAATAGTCTACAGAGTGAAATGGGCAGGCAAATATATGTCTCATGGTTTGAAGCTCCCATTCAGTCAAAAAAAGAAATTATAAATTCATTAGATAAGTACCTGCGTGTATCCAGTGAGACATGGGCCAGACATGATCATACAGACAATTGATTTAGCGACATCCTCGAAGTTCCAGTGAAAGTTTCCTACAATTTGAATCAAATCATTTCAAAAGTTAGGAGAGACAGAGGCCTAGTTTATTTTCTGTGAAAAAGCAATAATGAATGAGAATCTTTCAGTGTACACTAAGGTGGAACTATGAGGTGAAAATCTTTAAGGCTCTAATATACCAGTGCATGTGCCAAAGGTAGATATAGGAAATGTCCGTTGAAACTATACTGACACGAAGGAATAGGAATTTAAATTTCTTGACAACAGATTATATGATTCTCATATTATACAAAGAGGCGTACCAGAAGCAGCAGCACCACAAACTACTCCCCAGACCAGTGGAGGCCAAGTAACAGGCTTTGTTAACTGCAGACGAATCTTCCATTTATTCTGCATAATAAAAATCAAATCCAGCTAAATCTACAACAAATATATTTTTCCGACCAACCTGTTATATAAATAAAAAATTGACAGCTATAAAATCATAAATAATTGGTGAAATGATTGTATTTAGGAATGCATGCCTTAAAACAAGTAAATCCTGTGCTAGAAAACAATCGAGTTATAGAAATTGTTTTCAAAACTAAATGCTACTATGTTTAATTATTAAAAAATAAACATAGTACAGTTCAAAGGGCTTGAGAATCTGTTCTAAGAATGGCCTATCCATAGATGTATAATAATTTTCATCAGACTCACAGTTTCCTGTGCAGCTCCCTTAATACCAAGAAGCTGATTAAAGCTCGACCCACTAGCCGCCGGCGCTTTATCTGGTGCCTGTGATTTAACTACAATAATTCATAGACAAAACAATGATCAAAAACCTCAAAATCCATATAAACTAAACTCTTTTACAAAACTGAGCTTCATTCTTAACAATTGGATTAAATTCTTAACAGTAACAACAGCAGAAATAAAACCTTCGTTTGCATTAGGCTCCTGTGCTCTCACAGTTAATCTCCGAGCTGAAAAATGAACAAACAGTTCAGAGCAAATAATGAGTCTATCTCAGTCTCAAATTGCATATTTTGATTTATTTCACTTCTCAGCAACCAAACAGAATATTAACAAATAACCAGTGAACTTACTTGAAAAGGAAACCGAAACGGGTGATAAGCCGGGCCGAGTTCGAACTCGATTGTTGGAGTTGATGCTGGATATTCTTGTGGTTAAAACAGTGTTTAGTACGGACGACATTGAAAAGACGGAGTTTTTTCTTTTGTTCTTGCTTCTGCTTTCGGTGGGAAAAGAATCTGAGAGTTTGACTTTGATGCAGAGAGTTATTAAGTGAAGTGAAACTGGAAGTAAAGGGAGATAAGTTTATCTGTAGCAGCAAAATGGCAATGCCTTGTAGGAAACCAGGAGGGTAGAGTGGGCAAGTTTATGGTGTGCGCGGGTGTAGATTAGAATATTGTGTTTGGATACGTGGTGAGCTTTGAATAGTGGTTTTTGGGTTTAGTGGACCAGTCAATGATTTTATTTTTTTTTTCAGACCAATTGACCAAAGATGGATGGTTGTTGATTTTGTACAATGTAGTGTCAGTTTGTAAACGAAGAGCAAGTACTTCAACTTTCTTTGGCAATAACGTTTACCCAGCTTCGAAAAATATTTATTGCATTTTTTTTCATAAATTTAGACATTAATCTTTTATAATTTGATTCAGAAAATAAATTTTATTGTTTAATTATTATATAAAATTAAAAGGAAGATTTTATTAATTGATAATTATAAATTATCAACATGAAATTTTATTAATTGAACCAAAAAATGCACTTAAAAAAATAATTTATTTTTAAAAATGTATTAAACTTATTTTATCGTATAATTTTTAAAACGTTATTATTTAATTTGAACCGTAAATTTTTTATATTATTTTCAAAAAATTGTCAATTGAGATTTTTTATCAAATAGTATTTGATATTTCTCAATAAAATGGCATTCGTTTGAAAATCCAGATTTTGCAACATGTGATTGAACAACCATTTTTAGGTTTGAGATCCATTTTTTTTATTCCAATTATATGATTTTATTTAATTAAGTGAAAATACCTCTTTTATTCTGGTTTTAAAATAAGAAAATCCACTGTACCTTGAAAAAATAAAATAAAATATGACTTTTTATCGAAACAGAACAGACAAGTACTACAGTTTGCTTTGAAAGCCGAATTTCAAGCCCTAGATTCCTAGTCAACTATGCGTATTCCACTTCGATTTGTGAGTTCAGACACAATTCTAACGGCAAGAAGTTGGGCCTGAAAAATTAGTTTGTGAATCCCCCTCCAACAAAGCCCGGTTCAGACCTCAACATTATTTTCTTCATTTCAGTCTTTCATTTTTCTTTCTTTTAAATTATTAATATAAGAAAAAAAGAATTAAAACATTTTCTGAACTCTCAAGTCTCACCCGAGCAGTATTTAAATCTAAATTTTTGTGCATCAACTTAAAAGATTGTAGTAGTTGAAAATATTTTTTCTAACATTTTTTTGGATATAAACATTAGCTTAAGCCATAGTCAAAACATAAATATAATTGTCTGAACAAACACAAATGTCTTCAAAGTTTGATTAGTATGTTGCAATAAAAAAAAGAAAAATTATGAAATAACCAATTGTTATGACTATTTTAATTGATAATGTTAGTTATAATACTTCTTATTCATTAATATTTGATTTTTTTATCACATATTTTGTGAGTAATTTTCATTGATGCTAAATAATAACAATAAAATTCAATAATTTATTAAAATAGTATTAAAATAATAAAATGATGTCGTTTTATAAGAGTTAAACGGTGTTATTTTTAAAAAATTAAAGAAAAAATAAAAAAAGTGACAATACTAAAAACGAATTAAATCAACGAATTATTGTTTATTTAATTCGATTTTAATTTAATTCTTTTCTAAATTTAATCTAATCTAGATAAAAAAAATTTAAATCTAAATCTAAATTTTTTTTATCCGATTCGATTTGAGTAAAACTCGAATCCAACCGGACTGTACCCACTTTTATTTTATAACTTGACATGGCCAAGAACTATGCTCCTAAAAAAACAGTTTATACTATCAATATTGTAGATGGGATCCTCGATAAAGAGATTTTTGGATTTTATGATTATTTAACAACGAATAAATATATGAAGGATTGATGTGATATTAAACTACTAATATATTCATTAAAAAAATAATTTCTATGTGCTGTGGGATTCTTAACAATATCAATTCTATCTATGATTTATAAAGTTGCCCATTACGCCCTCTTTTGTATCATTGCTTTTAATAATTGCTTCCACCTTTAAACTTAATTTATTCGAATCTATGATATAAAATTGACTATGACTTGATTTGTGTTCTCCAATTTTCGATCCTTTTTGGGCCACGAGAATGCTTTAATTGAGTTTGGTATATGTCTTTCAACTTGGACAATTTGTGATAATTTAAGTTCATTGCTTCGTTGGAGTGGAAAAAGATTAAAAAGAGAGAAAGTTACTCCTTTGAAAATTGAGATTTGAGAATCCTCCGGGGCAAATTCGACATGTCATATAAACTATTACACTTATAATTTAAAATTTTTAAAGTTATAATATATTTTTTATACCTCCAAACTTATAATTTAATCTCTTAAAAAATTAAAATGATAAAAACTAAATATTATTATTTGATTCAATCTTATACACTTGATATGTCTATATGGGCTTATAAAAGAAAAAGAAAGAAAATAAAATAAACCAAAGAAACAACGCAATAATGCAATACAACCATTAGTATGGGCTAACATACCTAATAATTATTTCATCTAACACCCCCTCTCAAACTCAAGTTGGAGAAATAAACTTGAGTTTGCAATTAAAATAAGTTCAGAGCAAATATATAAGACCCCTTTAAGAAACAGAAAACAAATAACCAAAAGACTTATAAAGAGTTCAAACAAAAGTATAAGTAAAAAATTAGAATACTCTCAAGAAAGTCTAAATATAACCATGAGACTCTTAAAAGAGTCAGAAAAAACTAAGAGACTCACAAATGAGTCTAAGAGAACCAGAAGACTCGAGCCTAAAATCAGGAGACTCTCGAAGAGCCTAACAAATCAAGGGGGTTAGATTGAACAAGGTATAATATGCTGAGGACACAATTGTAATTCATTGGGGACTTAAATGACAATAATTTAAAATTTATGCTGACAAACTTAAATGATAAATTGTGAGACTTAAAATAAATTATACAAAAAAATTGAAATAAATATGATATGCAGTGGTCCGATATGAACAAAATGAAAACTTCATTCACAACGAAGATGATGAGTGATTTAACTCGTCGGAGAAATAGTCAGGGAGAACAGATAGCTAAAAATAAAGACATCTATGGCCACAGAGGGAATGGCTGGTGTAATATGAGTCGAATGACGAAACAGAGAGACCTAAGTCACCGAAAATTGGCCGGATCAACGACCGAAAGAGGCAGACAAGATTGGCAGAGATCTTTAAAGCAATTTATGCGAGAATGTAACTAATGACTTTGGAAATACTTGAAGGAAGATGTAGGATTAAACGAAAGCAATAATGATTCGCTATTTGCCGAAACTGGTACAAATAAAAAAATCACAGGATCGGTATTAACTTGAAACTGATTGTGTCAATCGACGATCAATCAAAAGGAACGAAGACTATAGACTTCAAGGCCAGACAATTTTGAGTCGCAATAAGGCGGCAGTGAACTAGGACGGGTCAGTGATCGGCGAGATCGAAGTTTGATTTATCCGAGATTTGGTTACTTTGGTCATTACAAACGGCGGCGAGTGAAGGCAAACTGAAGTCACAGATAGACCGGCTAGCATCTTCTAGTGGTAGGCAATGAAGTGGTTGTAATTGGTGGATTTGACTAGTTGTTGTCGGTGATATTAAAAATTGAGCCTGATAGATTGGAAGCAGGACCAGAAATGAAAAGACAATAAACCAAGAGATGATGGGAATTTTGATAAAGAACAAAGTAAATTAAGCACAAAAGCAAATACAGCGGGATGCTTGCAGCTCGTGCACTACCATGGTGCACGTGCTGGAAAGGAAAATTGAGCAAGAAGGGCTCACGAGAAACAAAGCTCTAATTCTAAGCGTCAAGTCATACAAAAAATACTTTCCGGAAAACTATTTATGCAGCTTTGCGATGGTATCCTATTGTAAGAAGGTTTAATAATAGTATAGTCTCAAAATATAATGACGGGACTCGTTTGTAAAATTGTAACCCAAATACAATAAGTATAGAATAACTATTGGGAAAGAAAGAAAATTGAAAATGGCGTTAACAATATTTGGCAAAGTATTTTGAGAGCAGAGAATAATGAAAGATGATTTTTAAATGCTTGGTTAAGATATATATTTATAGGCAAGTGGTAACTACTCAACAACATAACTGCATTAAATAAGGCTCAAAAAATAAAAATCTAAAACAAAACTTATTGTGTGCACATCTCGGAGAAGGGGGGATGCCCCCTATGTACGATGACGCGTATTAAACATTTTTTGGACCGAGTCCCTATAATTGGGCATAGGTCGACTTGTCTTGTACGCAAAAAAAAACCCTTATACTTACTTATTAACTCACTTTATAATTATTTTTATATATAAACACTTTCAGAATATTATAATTAGTTAATGTAAGATATTTGTATTTTAAAATACCTCATAAAAAAATACAATATATACCATGTTACAAAATTGGAATGGTGAAGAAATAAATCTTATTTCTTGATTCAATCTTGTATACATGATATGCCTATATAGGCTTACAACCAATAATGCAATACAACATCAATATAGGTTAACATGCCTAATAATTATTTTATCTAACATAATAATTTATTTAATTTCAATACCTTTACTAAATAGATATGCAAAAAAAAAAAAATGAAGAGTAACAAAATAAATAATAGGGTTTAGTAATTTCTCATTTAAAAAAATTATGAACTTAAAAATACAATAATATGTAGAATATAAAATCATTTCTATCATATTACACCTTATAAGAGAAGAGAAATAGTTATTCACATTTAATTTGATGCTTTTTTGAGCGAATTAAAAGCTAAGCACAACGGTAATTACAACTATAAAGACTTTTCGGAAAAAAAAGAGAAGAGTCTTTTCTATTATTCATAATATGTACACGTTTCCATATAATTTTATAGAATCATTCACTCCTAGTGCATATAAACTAGATGACAGAATAAAAGTATCTAGAACTGTAGAATATTAAAATATAAGTAATTGGGTATATACGTAGAAGTTTCAACATCACTTTATATATTCATTCAATTTGAATGGGCATAAACGGGATGGTAATATAGAAATATTTACAATATATAGAATATCAAAATATGAATGATTCGGAAGTTTGTTATAATTTTATAGATTTATTCAATCTAAACGAACATAAATTAGACGATATAATAAAATATATATAAAATATAGAATTGTGTGTAATTCCGGTACTTCATATTGTTTTTAAAAATCAAATAATTACGAATAATATAAATATAGGTATTTTAAATTGTTTAAGGAAATTCGATATCCATATCCATATCCCACAAACCTAACAGCAACAGAAATTCCTCATTCTCCGTCGCAATCTTTCTACCAACATTCCTCTGCTTGCTTACAAGGCGAATTTGATTCGAAATCCAAAAGCTTCTGCGCCGTTCATTTATAAATTTAATATGCTAGCTGCTGTCAAAATTAATGTTAGAAAACAAAAAAATTTTTAAAAAGAATTTAATTAATTGATTATGCTATAAAGAAAGAATCTGGGTTTGCAATTGAGAGCACTATTTGACAACTGAAATCTTTTTATTTTTATTTTTATTTTTATTTTATGTAAGCATGTTCGGTTCTGAAAAGAATCGTCGGGCTCAATTTGGATGTAGAGATCTTATTCACCAGTAATTGTCTTTTAAGAATTATTCTATGGTAAAAGTTCACAGGTGAAAATGGAGGAGGTTTATTTTTATTTGGATTTTTTGTCTTTATTTTTATTTTCTTTTTGGAGCTGATCCTGAACTTATATTTCATATATTTTAAAAATATCTTTCCTCTAAAATCAACCAGGCAAAACGATGAAAAGGACTCCAAAATTTATAATCTATTTTTTTTATAATGACATCCTTGTCCCTGGGTTTATAGGTAAACTTGTAAAATAAAAAATATAATTTATCTATTTACTTTGGAATATTATACTTTACCCTTTTAACTTTTTTTAAAAGTTAATATACTTCCTAATTTTTTTAAAAAATAAGATATCATGAATTTTAGAAAAAATCAAAATATTTTCTAGAATAGTTATTTACATCTTAATTTATTTATTTTACTCTTATATTATTAAAAATCTATAAAATAATTCTTTTTTTATTTAATAGTCAATATAATCTTATTCTAACATTTAAATTGAAAAATTATAATAATAGTTTAACCCTTAATTATTTCTTTCCTTCGAAATTTATAATCAATATTTATATCTATTATATATAATTTCTAAAATATACTATATTATTAGAATAGATTATTTAAAAAATTTATGTAGTCTCGTGAGTATCTTGACTTTCTCCAAAATGTAATGTGGTATCTTGCCTTTTTCAAAATTTAGGGAGTATTTTGACTTTCTTCCAAAACCTAAGGGTAAAACACAATATCCTATTTACTTTAAATAAGTCTTTTGAGATATTTACTGTTACTAAAATGACAAAACTATTGTCATGATATTAAATTTTGGAGCATATAACTTAAATTTAATTGTATTTTATTTATTTCAATAAAATCAGGCTGGTAGAATAATAATCTTATTTTTTAGTAAAAAACTCAAAACTTCAAATATTGAACTGTGATGGAACTTATATTTTCTTTAGATTCAAAATAGATTTTAAACAATATTATAATATAATAGAATTAAATTTTTGATAAACCTTGACTATAATATGATATAATGGCAATTTTTGGTAGACCTAAGATATTAGTACTCTAATATCTCAAAAGTAGTAAAGAAGGTCTAGGACTTATTTGATACAAATAAAAATATTATGTTTTCACTTGAAAATCATAAAAACTCAGTAACCCAAATGCTATAATCCCATGTACTTCCCCCCCACTCGCTAAATTATCTGAACTATATTTAAATATCATTAAAATCCAGAGGTAAAATACAAGTAAAATTTGTCATCTTCCAAAAGCTGTTTTCCTTGTTAAACAATTATAATATAAAACTCCAAACAGAGTACTGATAAATGGAAAACACGTCACTCTTTGTTGTAAAAATCACGGGGGTAAAGACTAAAGAGATGAAGCAAATTTGCTTGTCCTTTCTTGCCGCAGCAAGTTTTTATTATACCAAAATGGTCCACTCTGTTTGTTCTGCCCTCTTCATATAAATGGGATCTAGCTGTGCAAGTACCAGGTAGGATTTTGCTTTCTTTAGTTACAAGTTCTATCGTGGTCCATCGGACGTTTCACCATATTTTATGATCAAAATCACCTGATTACCCCCTTGTTTTTCAATTTTTTGGGCTTTCACTGTAACCGACTCCGGTACAAATTGGATAAAATTTTATCGGACCATTTGAATTTAAATTGACGTTCAGGGTAATTTTTCCTTTTTAATTTAAATAACTACAAAATAAGAAAAAAATTAAATTATGTGATTGACGTTAATAATCTAGAAAAAGAATCCTTAATAATCGAGTGGATTTGATAATTAGTTCCTTCACCTCTTCAAACGAATATTCCATCAAATTATACGCCCTGGTAAAGTTGAAAAAAGAAAAAAGAATCATAAAAACGTTGTATTATTGTGATTGACATTATACATACAGATACGAATGCAGTATAAGATTGGTGCGCATCGTGAAGATCATGTCACTCAAATGTAGCAAGATATGCCACAAATAGATCCCACATTCTCCACTACTACTAATACTACTACTACGCACTCCTAAGTACCAACGCATATTCTTAATTAGCTCAATCCTTCACGTCTCTCGCTGCTTGTCGCGTCAAATTAATAAAGCCCACTAACACTTACCCACGCCTTTTTTGCTTTGTGCTCGCAAATCAGAGTTGACATTTGGATTTTAATTGAGACTGAGAAATGCCGTTTCTTACTCCTTTGATTTTGCCATAAAATATAAATCTAAAAAGGATTTTCATCATATTTGATGTTACCAAACATTTTATATATTATCCTTTTAAAACTAAAATTAAAGTACACATAAAATTTTATTTGAGAATGTTGTGCTTTAAACTAAGAGGTGCTGTTTTTTTTTTTAATTTAACCTTTATAATTAATTTATTGCATTTATTTATTTTAAATAATTAAGTATATTTTTTTAATTAAATAAAAATTTTAGAACACCGTTTCATAAAAAATCAAACTTCCTTTTAGTTCTACATAGTAAAAAAAAATAAGTAGAATAATAAACGCTATCTAATTTTTGGTAAAGGATTATTTGTTTTTTCACTTATATTTTATATCGAATTTTTTTGTCATATAACAATACAACAATTATGGTAATTTTAAAAATTATAACATCTCAATACTAACAAAACTAATACAAATGAGAGACTTCTCTTTCTTTTGAAATTTTTTAAAAAGCACTTAATTTAATACGTATGATTATGTTAAATGCTTTTAACATATAATATTCTACAAAATTTTAAAATTTTAATTAAGCTAAAGTAGTACTTATTTTTTTGTCTTAAATTTTAATTGGTTAAAACTTGAATCTAATTGATATATTTATTTTTTCACTTTAAATATTTTATTATAAATATTAAATAATTTATTTTTATAAAATAAAAAATCTGAAACTAATATGTTAAATTATTGATATATATTAATTAATAAATTAAATATATTATTAACAAATAAAATATTTAATTTATTCATATATTTAATTATTTAAATTTAAATTAAAATTTTAACTTAATAATATTTAGATATTTTAATAAATTTTGATATATAAATTAAAATATAAATAATTTTTAAATATTTAAATAAAATTATTTAAATTTAAATAAAAAAATAAACGGCCTTAATATATACAAATTAGTAACGGATGAATTACCTTTTTTCTTTTAAGTATTAAGATGAATTACCTTTAATTTTTTTGTGATTTATTTTTGTTTGCAATAATGTTTTACTCGAGTCCTTTTTTTAGCAAAAGGACTAGATAATTTCTGGGATATATAAATATAATAATGCCTTTTGATTTTCCAGCTAGCTAGCTATCATAAATAACGTTCAATACTCCCCGTGGCCCCGCCATTACTAATTGCCACGTCCTAGGGAAACAATATTATACTTAATAATTAGCGATGGATATGGTACTCCACATTAATAAATCTTGCCCACTTCATTTAATTGTTGGTACTAAATCTAGTAATTGAAATGAGAACGACAATGGTGATTGTTCAGCTTATTTATTCATGCTCAGTGTCAATTTCATTCATCATATATATATATACATATATATATACATGATTTTATATACATACATACATATATATACATGATTTTCTCTTGCACCGGTGTAAAAAATGAGAATTTCATAAGATATTTAAGGTAATACCACAAAATTTATATTTCAATATATTAAAAATATATTTATTTAAATACTGTTTAGGACAAAATTTATTTTTTCTTATGTTCAATATATGATTAAATTATATAAAAATTAAAAATAATACAGTTTAAACTTTTTAAAATTCGATCCGTCTCTTAACTTATTATGTATTGTACTATTTTTATTTATTTTTTTAAAAAATAAAATTTTAAATTAATGAATTATTAATTAAAAATAATAATAAATAATTAAAATAAAAATAAAATTTATATGATTAATATAATATATTACAATTATTTACTAAACATAATATTATATTAAATTTTATTCAATATAATTTATTATAATTTAATACAATCTAATATATTTTGCGAAACACATTTTCATAGTACTAAATACTAATTTAATTTGTATTTTTATAGTTTTTCTTTAAAAATAAGTTATAACTATCAATCCTTTGTGAACAATTAAAACTTTAAAAGCAATAAAACGAAAAGGTCAAGGAACCAAGTGGCTCACAAGTAAAAGCGGGAATCTCACGCTATAGACTCTAGGTTTTTTTTTTTTTCCAACTATGTATATTTTAATTGATAAAATTGACACGTATGATTTTAATTTTTGACAGTAAAACTAAATAAAAATACCTCCGCTTTCAACATGTGCGTCTCAAAAATTCCGTAGCATATATTTGCACCATGTCCACGTTTGGATAATGAAAATGACTCGCAATGCATCCATGTTATTACACGACTCAAGCGGGCCCCACGCCACTCTTACCCGACAAGGTCGGGTCAGAGTCCAATCTCCCCACTTCTCTTAATCCATTAAAAAATTCACCGTCATCGCTAGTACGAATTACGTCCGCCGAGTTTCTTCAAGAATAATACTAATTATTCTCATAATTTATCGCACAAATTTATGAGTTAAATAAAATAGTAAATTATTTGAAAAATTATAAATTCATGATTTAATTAATGAGTCTCGTATCACTTTTTGGTACACTTTGTTTGTATGTGTTTCTTTTTGGTATTATTATTTTTATATATTTTAATGCTATTTAATTAAAATAAATAAACATGTTTTGTATTAAAAGAATTAGAATTATATTATCGAATGGAAGCTCGAGTAAGTTCGAGTTTTGCTACAAATTTTTGTAAATAAGAGATTTTGATAAAATTATTAAAAGATCTAATTTTAAAATTTTATAGGGAGACATATGAAAAACTTTTAAACAAAAAATTAATTTATGAACATTGTCATTTTTTCTAGCTAAAATTTATCACCTTACTTCAATATATATGTGAAGTTAAAGAGAGACTGAATTTCGACTCAATATGAATTAAACACAATTTGTATTGTATGATCTTAAAGGAGGTAAAATTCGAGAGGGGAATAGTGATTAAAAATAAGATAAATAATATATATATTTTTAAAATATTGTAATGAATAATTTAAATTTGTATCACATTTTATCTAAATTCAATTGGAACCTAAATCTTTTAAATATTATTTTAAAAGATTTTATTACTCCAACAAAGTAATACTCCCTGTATATATTCAAACATTGGAAGAAAGTAACCATAATTTTTTATCTTTTCTCTACAGGCTTCTACAATATCTTTCTTGCATTATCCACTCTATACCTATTAAGCACTTCTATACCTATCCCTAATAAAGCTTCTGTTGTGTCCCTCCACATGATCTACGTGTATTAAATACAAAATCTTAAAATAATTCATGATATTATCCCAAAACTTTATAATTACCAATTCTCAAATACGCTAACCATTCAAAATGTTTCTCTATAACCATTTGTACAGGCAGTGTCTGGGCACAAAAACTCTTTTTTTCACCCACGTCTGTGAAAAATGAGACCCCAAAGGCGTATTCACGGATAGGTCCCTAATTTTTGAATAAAATAACAAATAAGGACATATTGTGTCCGTTTATAACGAATAGGTGCCTGATATTATAGTGATATTTGAAATGAAATCGTAGCAAAATGGGACTTGTTCGTTACAACTGAGTAAAGTATGTTCTTATTGTTAGTTTGTTAAACGATCAGAGATCTATCTGTTAGTTTATAATAGCGAAAACTTCCCACGCATACGTGTCAACTTGATACTAATCACGATTATTTAATGAAACAAAATCGTATTTAATTAATTAGCCTGATAAGCATATTATGAATTAATTAACAATAAATAAATAATAAATAGCGAAAAGCGGCGATGATACAAAGCGAGCGGGCAAGGCAGAAGGCACTGAGCAACAATTTTGGCCACCACCAAAAGTAGAGTGAAAAAGTAGTTAATATAAAAAGGAATAGAGAGTGATGAGTTAAAACGAATATGTCCTCTTCTCAGTTTCGCCTATAAATACCGAAGAAACGCCATTCTTGTTCCGAAGAAAACAGAGCAGTTCTCTTCTCCCTGTTCTTCTCTCCTCTCTGCTATTCAGTAGGGTTTTTCCTTCTCTCTTCTTCCGTTACCTTTTTCTAGCCAAACCTTTGTACGGAAAAAAGAAACTTATAGAAACTGAGAGTGATGGATGCGTACGCGCTGCATCTAGCGATGGCGGCTCTTGTGGGAGCATCGTTCGTGGCGGTATCGGCGTATTATATGCACAGGAAAACCCTAACTCAGTTACTGGAGTTTGCAAAATCAGTGGAGAGAGAACGAGATGATAACAACAACTCGGACGCGGACTCGCCGCAACATGCTAAGAGATATGCGGCTAGGCGCGGTTCCGGCAGGCGGAAGGGAAACGGATACTATCGGCGCGGCTCGGCTTCGCTGCCGGATGTCACGGCCATTTCTGGTTCCGCTGTTGATGGTGAGGAGAGGCGTAACGGTCTGGTTCACGTGGACGGGATTCCGGCCGGGCTTCCCAGGCTCCATACGTTGCCTGAAGGTATGGCTCCATCGGACTTCTGGCCGGAGTGATTTACACCGTCTAATTGATAGATTATTATCTTTACAGTGATAAAGAGTTTCGTTAGACTAGGTTTAATTTGTAGAAATTATTGCATGACTAATGGTCAATAGTGAGTTTATAGTGCGTATATGGAGTCGAATGTGATTAGAATAAAGAGGTTTAGTGCATTATGTTGTGTTTTATGTGCGTGATTGCTACTTGTATAAATGAAAATAGTGTATTTTTAGTTATATTCTTATGTATTTTAGTCTTCAATTTTGTTTTCTAGTGTTGACTCATGCAAACATATGAGTTTGGGTACTGAAGGTTAAAGCTATAGTTGTAATCTAAGTGAAAGGAAAAAGACATGCAACTTTGTACAATTTAGAATTTTTGTGTTCCCACCATAAGAAGATTGAAGAATAAATCAAAAGTGGGATGAAATTATTGGTTAGAAGAGCTTCAAGGTGGAATCAGTTACTTTCTTGTATAATTTTTTCCCCAGTGAATGGAATTAAAGATCATTGATTTTCATCAATAAATTGGAAGTATTTCAATGGTTTTATTTCTGTGTAGTTATATTTAACCTTTCTTAATTCACTTAATCACCTTATCCTTCATCAACTTATTTACTTGGGTTGCATTGCCTTCTTTTCACTGCTGGTTAGAAATATGTTGCTCCATGCTCACAAGAAGGCAAGAAGGCTTCTCCTTTCAGCTCTTGTAGCAAAAGTGACTCTGAAATGTCTAACTGTATATGCTCTTGCTGTGTTCTTTTCTCTAAGTACATTATTGTTATGTTTCAGGGAAATCTGCTGGGCATTCAAATTCAACCAAGAGGGCTGGAAATCTTATCAGGCCAACTTCTCCGAAGTCTCCTGTTGCTAGTGCTAGTGCCTTTGAGAGTGTTGAGGGATCTGATGAGGAGGATAATATGACTGATAGTTCTAAATTAGACATTACATACCTCCATACCAATGGAAATGCTGTGAGTTTTTTCAAGCACTTCTTTAGAACTGCATAGGCATAAAATAAATATCACGGATGCAATTGTCAAGCCTCTTGTACTATCCTGAAAGATCTTACCCTTGAATTATGTAGTACTCACAAATTTTCACAAAGTAGTTATGCAGCACAATTTAACTTAAATAAAAGAGAACACATATACCCGAGATATTGTTGTTGGGTAGTGGAAGTATGTTTTGAGGAATGAGCAAGTTCCTTGCTGCTTGCTACTAAATGAGTACATGTTTAATAAGATTATGTTTTGTTGCACTGCTATTATTCATCTAGAATACTGATGCATTTGGGATTGTGATTGAAAATCTCGTGCAGGGCCCAAATTTACCAGAGCACATGAATGCCAATGCAGAGCCTATAGCTGCTTCAAGTATGATTCGATCTCATAGTGTATCTGGTGACCTTCATGGAGTTCAGCCCGATCCTATTGCAGCTGATATTCTGAGGAAAGAGCCAGAGCAAGAAACTTTTGCACGACTTCAGATTACCCCTACTGGTAATTGAGTTATTCTCATCTCTGTCTGACGTACATTCTACATTTGCACGTTTGAAATACCACTTAAGTATTATATGTCTGCAGGTTTCGTCTTGGTATGTTCCATACATTATTGAAAAGTAGTGTATTCTTGCTACAATTACACAGAACTTAATGTGCAATTGTGCCAGATGATATAATATGAGTTTTATCAATGTTCCAAACTAATATAAGCTAGTAAAGGATTACAAGCATTCCCGGACAGCTTAGGAAACAAATTGTATAAATTTGGAAAATCTGATTGGATTAGAATGGAAGTGGCTTTCATTTCTTTGTGATTTGTTTACATATCAATAAGTTTGTGAACAAACTTTTAAGTTGATACTTTTAGAATGACAAATCTATTTGTATGGCAAGTGTAGGATGCCTTTGTTTGAAAATCACAATGCTCGTCAAATTTGCAAGATTTATTTACAGTTTCTTGATTTAAAGAACTTAATGATCAATTCTGTGTTGTAAATTAAGTTGTAATTTCTTACACTTTTTCCAGAGGTGCCATCACCTGATGAAGTGGAGGCCTATGTGGTTCTTCAAGAATGCCTTGAAATGCGGAAAAGGTATTTATTCAGAGAGGCAATTGCTCCATGGGAGAAAGAAGTAATATCTGATCCTAGTACACCAAAGCCTAATCGAGAACCATTTTCTTATACTCCTGAGGGAAAAACTGACGTGAGTTCATACCTATGAGACTCATACTGTTCTTTTCTGGGCCTCTATAGTTACCTACTGTTGTCACTTACTGTTCTTTTCTGGTGCTTCATTTTTCTGCAGCATTACTTTGAGATGCAAGATGGAGTTATTCATGTCTATCCAAATAAAGATTGTAAGAGGCTTCATATATGTGCTTTTACTCTATCAGGACTCAGAAAGTTCTAATTCTTGGTGGGTCTTTATGTATGTTTATCCATTTTTCTCTTTAATATTTATTTGATTTTTCTATTTCCAAACAGCACGAGAAGAGCTTTTCCCTGTTGCGGATGCAACAACCTTTTTCACTGACCTGCATCACATCCTTCGAGTTATTGCATTGGGAAATATGAGAACTTTATGTCATCATCGGCTGCTTCTTCTGGAGCAAGTAACTGTTTTTCCCTTGATAATCACCAGTTAGATAAATGTATGGGTAAATTCTTTTAAATATCAGTCGGGTCTTTAATATTATGTTCTTATGGGCTCTGTTCAGAAATTCAATCTTCATTTGATGCTTAATGCGGATAAGGAATTTCTTGCTCAGAAAAGTGCGCCACATCGTGACTTTTATAATGTTAGGAAAGTGGATACACATGTTCACCACTCAGCATGCATGAACCAGAAACACCTTTTAAGGTTCATAAAGTCGAAGTTGAGGAAGGAGCCCGATGAGGTAACAGCTTTGATATTTCTAAAGCTGTTTTGTCTGGTTATCTTTTACAATCTTTCTCTACTTCTCTTAATGAAAAATGATATGCTCTTACCACTTTTGACGTTAAAAACTTGGCAGCAGGCAATGGCCAAAATCTTTTCCACTTAAGAATTTTTATCAGCTACTCTTTGATGTATTATTTGATGCTATGTGTGCTTTGTTAATTAGCAGTATTTTGACTTTTGAGTTCTTCTAATCAGGTTGTAATATTCCGTGATGGAACATACTTGACCTTGAAAGAAGTTTTTGGGAGTTTGGATTTAACTGGGTAATGAAACTTTCTATCGCTAATCTTCATCTCTTCTTTGTTCAACATTCTTTCCTCCCCAAAAGAGTAGGTTTTTTTTTTTGCCAGTTGTGTATATTCATAGTTTTCATTTTGAGTTGTGATAACATAAACAATTTAATCTTTGTTAATATTGGTTGAACAGGTATGACCTGAATGTTGATCTTTTGGATGTTCACGCAGACAAGAGCACATTTCACCGATTTGACAAGTTCAATCTTAAGTATAATCCCTGTGGTCAAAGTAGGCTAAGGGAAATTTTTCTCAAGCAGGATAATCTTATCCAAGGTATGCTCTGTTTGTTTTATTCTTTATTGTGTTAAGCCGCTGAATCAGATGCTGAAACATGAGTGTGAAAACGGATGCTTTGAATTTTTTTACTGGATGCTTTGAATTTTTTTACAGAAGTTTCTGTAGTTTATAACTTATATGATTAATGCTTTAAATTCAGACCTCAATCCCTGCTAGCTGATGCTATATTGTCCTCTGTTTTCCTACTTCAAGTTTTTCCTTGATTGGATATCTCTTGATTTTTCAACTGTTTTTGAAATAAATTGTTGAAACTTCTTTTCTGAATATTTGGTAGGGGTTTTTCTACAGTTTTTAGAAACTTATTTTTTCAGTTTGGAGTCTTACTGCTATGTTGTCATCACTAGATATATAGATATTACTTTGTGTGATGCTGTGTTTCATTTTGATTGATCTGGAAGCATCTTTTCTTCTCTGAGAATTGATACTTCTATTATGGTAATACTTCTGTTTATTGTTGAACAGGCCGTTTCCTTGGTGAACTGACAAAACAAGTTTTCTCTGATCTTGAAGCAAGTAAATATCAGGTACTTCCTTTAACTGTGTGTGTGTGTAAGATGGATTTGCGTTACTCTTGACTTTCGATATATTCTTAAATTGAATGGTAGTTGAGAGGGCTACTGGGTGGATTTGGGAGATTAGTCTATTTGCATGATAAATTATTCAACTTGTTTGGATCCTGCCAGAGTAGAATCCAATAAGTGCATTTGCATGTAATTTTCTTGTTATGAACCTTTTCTCCTTTAATGGTTAAATACAATATGTCGGTGTGACTTTAAATTGTAGAGAAAAAAGGAGAGAGATTTCTAGGCATTTGTGTTTACAAACATTAAGTGCATTTGCATGTAATTTTCTTGTTATGAACTTTTTCTCCTTTAATGGTTAAATACAATACGTCGGTGTGACTTTAAACTGTAGAGATAAAAGGAGAGAGATTTCTAGTCATTTGTGTTTACAAATTATCACCTACTGTTTGCAATGTGCATTATGTTTTTTATGGCTTTACAAATACACATGTACACAGTTTTGATCAATCCTGATGCTTAGTTTGGTTGCTTCAGATGGCTGAATATCGAATATCAATATATGGAAGGAAGCAAAGTGAGTGGGACCAACTGGCAAGTTGGATCGTGAACAATGAATTGTACAGTGAGAACGTTGTTTGGTTAATTCAGGTACTGATAAAATCTCATCATAAATGTTGTAACATATTAGTGATGCAGAATAGTTGGTTCTCAATGAATATAATTGCTGCTTCCCTCTTCCCATACCATCTCTTTTTGCATTGTTCATAAGTGTGTGAGTGCGCATGTACACATTGTGCTAATTAGTTCTTCCAAATCGCCAGTGGACTTCTCCTACATATCCTGGAGTTATATTTATTAAAAGATGCTTTGCTTCTTTCCTTAATCCATACATTTTGTGGATCAGAGGCCTTGTTCATCTGTATATAGTTTGGCCCTAGGATACCAAGGCAAGGCTAATGTTGGAGGATTCTGTTAGAACAACCCTAAATGAAATGCTTCTTGTTTTGTTTGATCCTTTAAAGATTTTTCTATGTGCCATGCCATGTGAGTGTTCTCTTTGGGATTTTTACTATAAAAAGGCTGAACTGGATGGATTTTGGTTAATTGTGTTCCACTTTTTACATAAAAAATCGTGTTATTAATATATACATAGTTTTAGCCTATAAAAATTGTGTTACATTATATGACTTAGCTTACAGAATTATATTGTTGAATGCTGTAATATATGTCAACTGCGGTGTACTGATCTTCGTTTTTCCAGCTTCCACGGCTGTACAACATTTACAAGGAGATGGGGATTGTGACATCCTTCCAGAATATGCTGGACAATATCTTTATTCCACTGTTTGAGGTTACCGTAGATCCAGATTCTCATCCCCAGTTGCATCTTTTTTTGAAACAGGTTTGCTATTGTTTTATTGGAAATCTTCTAATTCTCAATTGTAGAATTGTATACAAATAAGTTACTTCAGGAAGCACTTAATGCTCTATTCAGTTTGTGTAATGCCTTTACTTTTTCCTTTAATTCAGGTTGTTGGGTTGGATCTGGTGGATGATGAAAGCAAGCCTGAAAGACGGCCCACAAAACACATGCCCACACCAGCTCAGTGGACCAATGTATTCAATCCTGCATATTCATACTACGTGTACTATTGTTATGCTAATCTCTACACATTAAACAAGGTGTGTCTCACAATATATAAATCTTATATGTTGATGCAACATTTCTAGATGCTCCTCAAAGTCCTTATTTTCTACGTCTTTGAAAATAACCAAAAAATAGAAAATGCTTGTATTGGCCCTTTGACCCCCAATAAATATTACTTTGTGATTCATTATATCTGTAAATTTATGGAAATCACGGTTTCTCAAATAAATATTACTTTTGAGGTTCATTTATGTCAGTAAATTTATGGTAATATGGGGTAGCTCCTTTTGCAACTTCTCTGTTATCTTTAGTCCCAACTCCTTTGCTTCAGTCACCCCAATCAGATGCTAATTCCTTGATTTTGGTGCTTCAACTGCTAACCTGTTGGATGTTATTTTTCAGCTTCGTGAGTCAAAGGGCATGACAACTATCAAATTCCGCCCACATTCAGGAGAGGTATTTTTGGAAGCTTTATTCTACTTCCACTGAAATTTCATGTTCTAGGTTTCCTCATGTCTTATTTTTTTCAGGCTGGTGACGTTGATCACCTTGCTGCAACGTTTCTGACGGCTCATAATATTGCACATGGAATTAATTTGAGGAAATCCCCTGTTCTCCAGTATCTCTATTATCTGGCACAGGTAAGAGGGGAAAGGGTAGTTATTTCAAGTTGACTTACCAAAATGGTTATTTGCAATATACCTAAATGTCTATGATGTCATCAGATCGGTCTGGCTATGTCTCCACTGAGCAACAACTCTTTATTTTTAGACTATCATCGGAATCCTTTCCCCATGTTTTTCCTACGAGGTCTCAATGTTTCACTCTCAACGGATGATCCTCTCCAGATTCATCTAACTAAAGAACCTTTAGTCGAAGAATATAGCATAGCTGCTTCGGTGAGCTCTCATCTCTGTCGCCCTCCTCAACATGTAAAAATATATTTTTAGTATGGTATATATTGTACCTAAGCTCTTCTCCTACAGGTGTGGAAGTTGAGTTCATGTGATTTATGTGAGATTGCTCGTAATTCAGTCTACCAATCAGGTTTCTCACATGTTTTAAAGGTACATACCCTTATCCTGACATGGTAGAAGATGATGCTAATTTTAGAAGGATGGTAGCCTCCATGTTGGATATTGATGTCACGTTTATAACTAAAATTTTGCTGATTATCATTTTGATGCTTTCCCACCACCTAATTGATGGATCTGAGCCATTAAACTTATTTTTCCAGTCACACTGGATTGGATTACAATACTACAAGAGAGGACCGGATGGAAATGATATTCATAAAACCAATGTGCCTCACATCCGAGTTGAATTCCGCGAACAGGTAGGAATTCCCTTCGTCATTTATGGTTTTTTCTTTTCAATAGTTTTTGGAGCATTAAAGTTCAGATATTTTAGTCTTTCTCTCTTTTCTGCAATTTTATGCTAGAATTCTAATGTTAATTGAGTTTGAAAACAGCATTTTTTTTTCCTTTGTGCTTTGTCCTGAAAAAAGTGATTACCTAATCATGTTTATGATGCCTGCAGATCTGGAGAGACGAGATGCAACAGGTTTATTTAGGCAAGGCAGTCATCCCTGAAGAAGTTTCCTGAGTCCATTCTTGAACATAGCTTGCATCTCTAGAGGTACCTTTCGGGTTATATTTTTACTATATTTTATTTTCCATATGGTCAAATCAGGATTTCCCGAATGTGTTGCAGGAGGTGCAGAACATGGACTTCCAGCTACACGTTCGTTCATATGCTTTTGACCAGGAAGGTTAAGAAACAGCTATGTTAAGCGACAAGCTGAGACGTCTAACAAGTTTGAAGACTAAAGATTTGACCATATATACACAATAAAATCAACCAGTTATGATGAGGAAAGATCTGCATGATCTTGGACAAAAGGTTTCGGTCAATACAGCCTATAGCAAAAAGATACTGGTCTAGTATCTGATCAAATAACTAAATTGATCATCTTGTATTAGTTCAAGGTAAAAGGTTAAGAGCAATAATATTTTGTATTGTAGGCCAAATTTTCATATTAATGCAGTTTTATTTGTTATGTAATCCTTACCTATGGCTAAAGGGAAAACTAAGAAGGGCTTATGCCCTTGCAAATTTTGTCGTGCAATATCTTATCAAGATTTTGTGGTCTGTCTCTCTCTCTTAAGAGTTATAACAGGGCACACAACAGCCAATGATCTTTCCTTGAAGTATACCCAGAGTTGTTTTTTCCTGCAAGTTTTTTTTCATGCAATGCCTCTGATTGGCGGTTGGAATGTTCTATTTTATAGGCTTACCTGGAGCTGGTACTTTTTACTGGAAAAGCAAATCTCATGGGCAGGAATGTTCATAGGCGCATAAGATATACAATTATCATCAGTCTTCCTTGGATTTCAAGCTTTGTATTATTGAATCACAAAAATGCAGAGTTTCACTAATTTCCCTCTGAAGATAAATTCTCCAACATGTTGTAACATCTCTTGCAAGTTTCCAAAAATAAAAGAACAATCAATATTTCTGGAATGGTTTCTGGAATCATAAAAATAAACATCCAGGAAAGTAAAAGAACAATTAACATTTCCGGAATGTTTTCTGGAAACATAAAAATGAACATCGGGGAAAATTCAATAAGTATCAGATGTATTGAAGAATACCGCAGTCCCTACTTTTTATACTGCTTGATCTCTTTGATTACGCCATTAGCAAGTGAGTCCACATCATTATTCTTCCCAAAAAATTTTACAAATTCCATTTTAGGACTCATTAAGTACCTGCACAAGATTCCGTAGGATTGTTAAGACAGTTTAATGAGATGTATCATTCAAGTTGAGAAACAACAATTTGAAAAGGAAAAATGAAAATTTCTTCTTTTTTTCCTCTTATTTTTTAGATGAAAAACATGTTAGGACAAGTCATGAAAAGGTTTAGATGAAAAACATGCTAGGACAAGTCAAGAAAAGGACACAACACAGAAATACACAAATAATATATTTTCAGAGAAGACGAGAGAAACATACATATAAACATCATTGATCAATGGGTCAGAAAAATGTATATCCAACACAATTAATTATGAGATTGTTTTCTCATCTCTTCTCAGGATTAATGGAACTGAAAATTAACATGGAAAGTGACTTGATAACTGGTAAGACTGATCCAGAAAAAAAGTTGTTCAATTTATACCAGGACAATAATGAATCAAAACAAATAATGGACAAAGATGAGAAGAGACGAAGCACTATAATAAGCAGAAACTTAAAACAGAAGGAATCACAGAAAACTCATACATACATGACTATGGAGTGATCGACAAGATAGTCCGAGTCTTCCTCTGCTGTCTTCATATAATAAACTCGATATGCACGAGCAACATTTTTTATCTCATCTGAGCTCCCGGTTAACCCAATTAGGTTTGGATGAAACTCTGGGATGTTTGAAAAAAATAAAAAAGAAAATCAACTCGTATCAACCAGCTCACATTATATGCAAACAAAACTAATTTAGTGCATCATAAGAAAAATATTAACAAGCACCTTTGACATATTCGCGTACTTGCTCAACGGTATCTCTCTCAGGATCAACAGAGATGAAAACTGGGACAACATCAATCCTCCCTTTTTCCTCTACGGGCAATATCCATTACATAATAGCAAATGATAAAATATCCATTAAATAATTGCAAATGGAAAAAATTGGTTACAATCACGAAAAATTTCAAATGCTACTAACTTCCATTTAACAGAAATCCCGCTTTTCTTTTGTGATACCGAACTATCCCTGAACCTTTCTATGTCCAGAGAAACTGTTCTTTGTTTAACTTTTATGCTAAACTTAAAGATTAATTGTACCCTTGACCTTAACCTCCATTCCAAGATTGATAGGCAAGGAATATAAAATATTCTCGGATTTAACATAATAGTTAAGAGAGAAACTTTAACTATAGGATACCTTCCCAAACTTCAGTTAATGACCGGTATACAGTAGAAACATTGTAAATCATTAGAGTCAAAAGGCATGACTAGTTTAACTAGCTCAGAAAACAACTTTAGAATGTGTATGATTTGCTCAATTGCAGGGAATAATTTCTACGCAACACTCAGAATAAGAATAATGGAGTGCAGGAGAATATTGCTACAGTGATACGAAATGCAACAACTTTCACTAAGGCCGGCCAGAAACTCACTTATTTTATCAACTGCAGCAGCCAGTTTTTGTAACTCATCCGGGCAGATATCAGGGCAATGAGTGAAGCCAAAATATATAATTGTCCAGTTCCCTAGAAAGTTTTTTTCGGTTACACGCTTCCCATCATGGTTTATGAGATTAAATGGCCCCCCAATGGCTGCTTTTCCTGCAGATGGCCCCTCTTTAACAGCTTGGGAAGCATTGTTAATCTCTGCAGCAACAAAATCTCAAGTCCGTAAATAAATAAAAATAAACAAAGAATTAATCCATCAAAGTGACTATTTATTAAATAAATTTCTGCAATAGGGACACAGTTAGATGACAGAACTAACTGTCCTATATAAAATTCCCTTTCTTCTCTATTGAAACGCATTCATTAGCATATAAAGCACACACAATACAACACAACCAACAAAACAAAGGAATCTGTTCTGTCATGTCACTATATATGCTAATTCATGTTTTGACAAACTCATGAATATCCAAAACTCACCATAGAAATCTACCTTCGATATGTCGCTTCTTTTCCTTGTCATAGTACCATATTATACCAGCTCCAGTGATAACCAGCAAGAAAAAACTCAACCATGAAACAGGCTGCCATTTTTTTCCTCAAAGAAAGAGACAATTCAATAAGCTCGTATATAACTTAATATTCATAAAACTAGAAGAAAAAAAATTGAGAGAGGAAATTTACCCCGCCGCGAACTGGTTTTCCACTGTCGCTTTTGCTTTGATGCGAATGTCCCGACTTTTCGCCTCCTTCAGAATTAGGTTTTGGGCCATCTTTTAAAACCGGATTTTCCGATTGACCGGTGCCAGTCGTTGCGCCGGTACTTAAAAATCTTTGATTACTCACCAAAGATTGGAATCCAACACCAAAAGGCAGAACCTGTTACAAACAATGAAGCGAAAAGTAAATAATCAAATTTCAGATTCTTGTTTGAACTGTTTTGTAGATGGGTCTGCAAGAAATGATAAGGAAACGAACCGTTACAATCAGAGAGAGAGTTCGATGCTGAAGAGCGTCGGTAATAGGTGATGGTGATGGAATCGCTGATCGGCATTGGCTGAGAGTATAGAAACACAGACGTTGACGGAGGTACCGGAGATGTTTCACGTTTCTGACCAAAGCAGTCGCCATGGCCGGGCTTCGCAGGTAGAGATTATAGATTATACGAATTCTCTGTATTTTGTTAAACCCTCTGCAAGAAGGGCGGGGTTTTTAATACTTGTTTTTTGATCCTAAGTACCAACGCATATTCTTAATTAGCTCAATCCTTCACCTCTCTCGCTGCTTGTCCCGTCAAATTAATAAAGCCCACTAACACTTACCCACGCCTTTTTTGCTTCGTGCTCGCAAATCATAGTTGACATTTGGATTTTAATTGAGACTGAGAAATGCCGTTTCTTACTCCTTTGATTTTTTTTTTAATAATTACAAATCTACTAGTATTTTTAAGCTAGATTTTTATCGGTATTTACAATAAAAAATTTATTAAAATTTAACTAAAAAGATATTTTCTAAAATTTAACTGAAAAAATATTAGACAGTTATAAGACACCCAATATCCAAAAGACAATCCAAATATCCCTGAAAAAAGTTCCACAATTTATGGAATAACCCCAATGACAAGGCAAGCCTTCTGGCCACTGAGGCAAAGCCTCAGTGGTTCTTACTCCTTTGATTTTGCCATAAAATATAAATCTAAAAAGGATTTTCATTATATTTGATGTTACCAAACATTTTATATATTATCCTTTTAAAACTAAAATTAAAGTACACATAAAATTTTATTTGAGAATGTTGTGCTTTAAACTAAGAGGAGCTATTTTTTTTTTATTTAATCTTTATAATTAATTTATTGAATTTATTTATTTTAAATAATTAAGTATATTTTTTAATTAAATAAAAATTTTAGAACACCTTTTCATAAAAAATCAAACTTTTTTTTAGTTGTGTATAGTAAAAAAATAATAAGTAGAATAATAAATGCTCTCTAATTTTTGGTAAAGGATTATTTATATTTTCACTTATATTTTATATCAAATTTTTTGTCATATAACAATACAACAATAATGATAATTTTAAAATTATAACATCTCAATACTAACAAAACTAATACAAATGAGAGACTTCTCTTTCTTTTGAAATTTTTTTAAAAAGCACTTAATTTAATACGTATGATTATGTTAAATGCTTTTAACATATAATATTCTACAAAATCTTAAAAATTTAATTAAGCTAAAGTAGTATTTATTTTTTTGTCTTAAATTTGAATTGGTTAAAACTTGAATCTAATTGATATATTTATTTTTTTATTTTAAATATTTTATTATAAATATTAAATAATTTATTTTTATAAAATAAAAAATTTGAAACTGATATGTTAAATTATTGATATATATTAATTAATAAATTAAATATATTATTAACAAATAAAATATTTAATTTATTTATATATTTAATTATTTAGATTTAAATTAAAATTTTAACTTAATAATATTTAGATATTTTAATAAATTTTTATATATAAATTAAAATATAAATAATTTTTAAATATTTAAATAAAATTATTTAGATTTAAATAAAAAAATAAACGGCCTTAATATATACAAATTAGTAAAGGATGAATTACCTTTTTTTTAAAGTATTAAGATGAATTACCTTAAATTTTTTTGTGATTTATTTTTGTTTGCAATAATGTTTTACTCGAGTCCTTTTTATAGCAAAAGGACTAGATAATTTCTGGGATATGTAAATATAATAATGCCTTATGATTTTCCAGCTAGCCAGCTATCATAAATAACGTTCAATACTCCCCGTGGCCCCGCCATTACTAATTGCCACGTCCGAGGGAAACAATATTATACTTAATAATTAACGATCGATATGGTACTCCACATTAATAAATCCAATTTCACTTTGGTCAGTCTCCATTTCCTCTCCACTCGCAATTCTGCATGTTTAATAGAAAGGTTGACTTGTAAATAATACAACACATGATAAATTGACAGACATGTTACATTTTGAACAGTCTAAACTGTATTATTTTTAATTTTTATATAGTTTAATCTATACACTGAACATGAGATAAAATAAATTTTGTCCTAAACAATATTTAAATAAATATATTTACCACCATACTACAAGTAAAAAGCTAACATGTATCTTCAACAATTATTCATTAGAAAACAGCTAACCACAGGCTTCATCACATGCACAAATTAAAAAATCCCGCCAGCCGTAACGGAAGAAACCTGTCAAAGATAACTGCTACCGCTACCAAATTCATTGTTGTATCACCTATGACTCGCTAGTTCTTAGACTGCAGCAGATACCACATCCCCGTTAGAACAAACCAAAGGAGTAACAGAATATAAGATCTCAAATTTAGTAAGAGTTACGCGCCTCGAAATTTTTAGAGAAATCTTTCATCTGCTCAGCAAGTTCTTGCCTCTTCTGAACAGCTGCATGAGAACAGTAGCCAGCCAAAATATAAGATTTCATTTATCCTGCTAAACGCGGCATGAACATAATAGAGAAACTGAATGATCAGCGGCGTACCTTTATTGGAAATATCTTCTATCCTCCTTGATGTCCTCACAGCAAACCTTTGGAATGCAGGACTAGAGAGAACAACACAGAAAAATGTAGTGAGAAAACCATAGAAAGGCAGAAATGGAAATTTCTATCAAATGAGACCAATAAGGAGGAATCCTTAATTAAGCCTCACTCATAATTGCATTGTTATACTTCATATAAACAACAGGATTTACGATATCCCAAGATCATAAAGCATCAACCATAATTTAATACAAACCAAACTAAAATAGTGATCTCAAAGTATTTTTATGATGAAAATAGTAATTTCTAACTACTTAATATGCTGCTACAAACATCAGCCAATCAAGTTAGGAAAATCAAAATAATGAGGAAAAACTTCATAGCCTCAGCTCTTGACATATTAATTGCAGCATCATTTATGCAATCAGTACAAGCCTACGAAAGAGTCATCACGGGCTTCAATAAAAAAAAAAGAAGCATATAGAACCATAGCCAACCTATAAACATCCATCAAATCAGCTACATCCCATAATTGCATCACAAACTAAGAACTCATGACTAGGCATAATAGATCATTTCCCATTACCATTATTAAGTCAACAGAGAAATTGTCCATATTGCCAAAACTCAATAACAAAATATGAGAAGTGTAGAAATAAAAGAGACCTTATCTTATTGGAACAAATTAGCAGAAAAAGTTGATTAAAAACAGCAGATAGTAATTTACATTGCTTGTGTCTAAAGTAAAGGAGTTAAGAAATTATATCAATTGAGAAGGATAGGGTTGCTGCAAAGAGAATAGAAAAGAGCCTCAGCCTCTAAGATGCTAATAGTTGCAGTCATTTCCGCAATCAGTACAAGCCTACGTAGAGTCATCCTAGGCAAAAAACAAGATGGTAGCACAACAAGATATTCTCAAACTTACTAAGATGCAGTGCATGGTATATTACACTGCTCAAAAACCAGTAAGTTTTGAGATTATCTTGCTTCAGGGAGCAAACCAGTCAGAAATAGATTTCCTGATGGCCTACCAAAGGAAGCTTTCACCAAGTAAGCTTTCACTAAAAATCAGCACAAATTATCTATTATTAGTACTAATCATGCAGGTTCAATAGAAAACAAGGTAATCTATGGTGTGTGTGTGTGTATCAATGTATATTTATAATAAGAACATGTGAAAACTACCTCATTTTGAAAAAGCTTCAGTATTTAAATTAACTTCCTCAAGGTTGATACTAAGGGTCCATTTAGTATACTTTTTCAAATAGAGTTTTCTAGGGTAGACCTTTTTATGAGTAGAGTTCTTATAAGTTTTTAAATAAGTTAATTGTCTGGTTGTTACAAATAAATTTAGGAAAAAAATTGTGTAATTATCTTAATAAACAAATTTTTAAGCATATACTAAAAGAAGCTAGCTAAAATCTTTTAAAATGAAATAAGGCTATAGCAGACAATTTAACCTTTTAAAAAAAGTTCAAAAAAACTTAACTACCAAAAGTCCAAAACTTGAGCTTCCAATAGAAGAAAAATGGTGTTTTTTAATTTCTATAACTCCTTCCATAATGTCAACCAAACAACACTAAAAAATTAAAAAAAGTTAATTAAAAAAACCATTTTGACTAATGTAAAAGCCGAACCAAATAGGCAATAAAGTTGCAATGTATAACCAATGACAATAATACAAGGTGAAATGATTAGCATGTTAGAGATTCTTTTCGCTTCAGTGAATAGGCCAACTGTGAATTTTGTATTCTCAGTGGCCTTCAAAGAACCTTTAGTTTTGTATCATTAACTAGAAAACATACTACCTTAGTTTTTCAATCAATTTGTGCATCAAAGCTTTGGGAAGAAAAAAATTCAATTTTCCCCTAAAAGGTTCCACATACAACAATCAATTAATAAAAATCAAAATAAAGATACCACAAAGAATTGAATCAAATCAACAAAAGGGTGGGGGGAAGAAAAGGGATAGATTGGTCTCAATGCAAAATCTTTCTCAAACCCACATTGCTCACATATCGCATATAAATCAAATTTCATACAGCATTATGTGGTGAAATTACTAATAAACTGAGACAAGATATTCTCAAAATTACTAAGATGCAGTGCATGGTATTTTACACTGCTCACAAAAAGGTAAGTTTTGGGATTATCTCGCTTTAGGGAGCAAACCAATCAGAAATAGATTTCCAGATGGCCTACAAAGGACGCTTTCATGGATTACATTTACAAATCACTAAAAATCATCACAACTGGGTCTATTGTGAAAAAATGGTATACCCATTTAATCCAAAAATTCAAAAGTTCTCTACAATAATAAATCAACCCCCAAAACACTATTACATTATGGATAGCTAGAAAATGATTGTCCAAGAAAGTTCCACAGCATAACAGCAACCAGTAAAAGATACATAAACATAAATGCAGAAGTCACCAAGAGCAGGGGGAGACAAAAGAGGGAGAGGCAGTTCTAAGCAAAATATTCTCAAATTTCCAGAGGTGCGGCACATAGCTCGTTAATAGTTGCACCGCAGCCAAACCTAAGTGAGAGATTTGAAATTCTTTCGCTTCAAATGAACGAACCAATCAGAAACGTGTTAGTCCTGATGGTCAGAGAAAGAAGCTTGTGCTTCCATTAACTAAGCACATCACATTAAACTCCAGCACCAAAAAAAAACTCCCTGAAAAACAGCCAAATACGGATTATATCGGAGATGTATATACCTGTTGGCAAGACTATTAACCAAAAGCTCATTCACAAGGTAAGACATCACTCTGTGCATAAAATTTCCACCAGCCATGCTCGTATCTCTACTCCAACGCTGTAGTTAACCTAAAACAATACAGAAACTTGTAAGTTACGAGATGAACGTAAACCCTAAACTTCATGACAGTCAATTCTTCGTCTAATAATTTAGAATACGCCTAAAAGTACCTCGAAATCACACAATCCTTAATCCCGAATAAGAGGATAATAACTTCGATCCAATACTAATAATGTAAATAGAAAAAAGAAAAACTGAAAATAGATAATTTTTGCCGAAATTATAGAACAAGCTTTTCTCGTTGAAATTACCTGAGAAAGAGTGGCTTATACGCCCTAGTTTCTGGAACCTACTTAAGGTGCCGAGGATTTGAGGCGGCTCGTAAGCCTTCAGCCTGCTGTTATATAAGAGCTGTTTTTGTTCTTTGGGTCGGTGTTTTAATTTTTGCGTATAGATTCTTGGGTTGATGTGGCGGCCCAATTTTTATTTTGGGGCCGATTTCTTGCGTCGAAGCCCAATACTTGACTTGTTCTCACTGATCTTTATCTTACTTCTTTCTTTGTTGGGCCTAGTTGTTTTATTGGGAAAAAAACTTGGGGTAATTCTAATTTGCTTCCATAATTGAGATAAAAAATTTCACTCTCTTTTTTTTTTGATAATATTATTTTGTTCATCTGTACGTAAAATTTCTCACATCACGCGAGATGTAATAAGATAAGAAGTTGTTTATTATTTGATAATTGAATTGAGATTTATAACATTATTTTTATATAGTTATAATTTCTAAAATATGGTTTTAAACAAACAATCACGTTTTTGTTATACTTTAGCTTCTAGCAAAATAAAAAAATAAATAAAGAAATTAAATATTAGATAAAGAAAGTTATCATCGTGTTGGGTAAATATGATTTTAAGATTTCGTATACACCAAGTCAAGCGGCTGAGAAATGTACAATGATGACTTCTTCTTATTTAAGACACACTTAATTCATATTGTTAGTTGTTGTAGGTGATATAACTTAAACCCAAATTAATCCCAATACTCAATAATTTCCTAATTTTTTTAAAAAAAAATTCTCTCAAGTGCCTACTGATTTATTTTTTTTTTTGTGTGTGTAGAATTGGAAATAATTATAAGAAATATTTGGCTAAAAGAAAAAATAAAATTGGATTAACCAAATCATTATACTTAAACCTGAGGCTTTATAAATTTAATCAAAATTATTATAGGATAGAGTTACTAATAGTACGTAGTAAATAAGTTGCCACCAAAATATTAAGATTGCAATTATCGTACTTTTAAAATTAAATTTAAGCACGTTATTCTCAAATACATCTATACAAAAATTTCGCCAAGCACAAATTGAAAAAATAGTAACTTTACTGAAGCATGGTTGGGAGGTACAAAAACAAATCGCTTTGACAATTGAGATTGTGAGGAAGTGAGAGACTATGTATAATTGCGTTAATTTCTTTTGAAATTTACAAATGAGCTAAAAATATTTGATTCCAAGTATCAGGAACTCCAGGCAAACACCAATGTATGCAATCTGCATGGTGAAGAGGGTCAGCTCTTTCCTCTTCCGTCAACAGCTTGCCGCCGGTCTCTGTATAAACCGACGAGTGAGCGTCGATTCTGTACTCTGATATCTGCGTTACGTTGATGAACGTCACCGGAACTTTCATTTTCCCGACGACATCAGCCACCACGCTCATCATTTGCTTATCGGAACCGGTTCCCCAGTGCTTCTTCTTCATCACTGGCTTTGTCTCGTTGAAGCATTTGAGCCCATCTTTGTTGCCCCAGTCTATGCTTCTGCATACAAGAAGACCGTATGTATTAAGTTTGAAAGTGCTTCTATAAAAGGACTTACGGCAGAAAGTGCGTCTTCTGACCTTGTATGGGTGGGGGACATAGTGGTGAAAAAGACACGTGTATGGTTGGGATTTACAGTTGAATCAATCCAGTTTGCCCACGTCTTTAAGCCGATTCTATAAGCAACTGGTGTGTCCAACGCTTCATAACCTTCATCCCCATTTGCAAATGAACCCCATCTGTGCTCACAACATAAATTCCAGTTAAAAGAATAGGGACACAGAAAAGAAAATTCCAGTAAAAGTTAAAAAGAAGACTTACAGGGTTTTGAGTCTAAGACCGCTCATCCACCAAACGTAAGTGTTGAAGACAAGAATGTCTACTCCGAGCCAGTGTTTGGCGTGCTTGGCAACTGAATCCACTTTTAAAATTCTCTTTTTGGGGTCTCCAATAATATGAACATCTGAATTGGACTCAACCAAGAATGGAGCCCAATAGAATTCAATAGAAGCATTGTATTCCTAAAGCAAGGTAGCCAGAGAATATTAACTTTGTTTGTAATTAATGAACTTGTAATGAACTTGTATTATTGAAAGTAACAAACAACAAATTGTAACTAATTCAAACAAATTCTAAATAAGGTGGTACATGCGCATCATTTAATTTATGACTTTCTTTGTCAATGTATGTGGTTGAAGCTATCAAATTAGTTGTAGAAATGCAATTGAGGGTAGTTCAAAATAATGTTATAATTAGAAATTATAAAAAGTTCGCTCTAGAAGTTGCTGTCAGACCTAGTGTATATATAGTACCAAGTACCAACTAATATATACCTTGGCTTTGAAGACAGAATGAGCGCGACCCCTTTTCATGGATTTCTTGTCTTCAGGGATTATTGACTCCACCATACATACAAATGATTGCCATTGACCCCTTTGCAAGGAATCTCCAACAAATAGTAGCCTCTTGTTTCGAAGTTTCTTGAGGGCAAGCTCCGGGTTGAATCTGTATAACAAATAATCAAACATAATAAATGTAATATGAATAGTTAAACTATATATCTTCACGCATATTTAGTCGTCCGAGAAAGAGGAGAAACTAAAAATAAATAAATAAACCTGGGAATAGTACAGTCCTCCGGCTGCCACTCCCAGTGGCGGTAGTCAGAATCCGGCCGCCCGTTTTTGACGCACGAAACTTGCCTGTCGAGATATGGACAAGTTCTGTCGGAATACAAAGGCTTGATTGAGGTGTTGAACACCCACTTCCCGTTTACAACGTTGCATTCTTCCGGGTCAAAGTCAAACCTATCGTCAATCTCAGTATTGTATATGTTTTGGTCTGCAGTTTTATCCTCTGTTGGACAATGACAACACAAAATTAAAACGGTCACTAATGGCAGAAATCTATATGACCAGGAAACTAAAAGCCGCAGACTTACTAGATTTAGCAGCAGATCTTCTTCTGGAGCACGAAGAAAACTTGAAAATGGAGCTGGAAGAGAGTGAGCTGATTCTTTCGGTGTACAAGAGAGCTATGATAGCAAAACTGCAGACCACAACAGTGATGATTGGGAGATGCAACTTTCCTCTGTAAGCTTTCATTGTAGCTGCAACAACGGGAGATGACGCTAAGCTCATGTTTGAATATGGGAGAATCAGAAGTAGATTAACGGAAGCATAAAAAGTGTATGAGCTGTTAAAATATTGATCAAAATGATGTGATTTTTGGTTATGCTAATTGAATTATGGTGATATTTTATGGGTGGTTGAGTAGGAGTAAAGCTAAAGCCATGTATGATTTGTTGTTTACATCTTTTGATGAGTATATATTTATATATATTTGTTGTTAATTGTTGGAGGTTAAGAGGGTAAGTTGGAAGGCTAACGTCTTGGGCTCCAATATTGTCTTTTACAAATTTAGAAACTCTGTGAAATGATGACCTAACAAAAATATTGTGCTGTTGCGATCATTTATGTAGACCCTTCTGAATATTCAATGTTACATCAATTCGAAATTTTTTAGTTGTTAAAAGAAAATAAGCAAGCAAGCTTTCTATTTCCTACTCTCTCTTGACTTCCGCCTACAGCTTTGATTGCAAAGCATTTCTCTTGTGTATATGGAAGTTAGAGAAAATTAATATGACCGTCCAATTCAATGATTTTGATAAAGGCAGACTAACTTGACCAAAAACTACGTATATTTCTGGGTCTAGCAAGGATATGCTGAATCTTCTTGGAAAAATTTCTCTTTAACCTCTAATATTATATCTCGTGGTTTGACATTGTGTGACAAATATATTTAATGTCTTTATCTCGTTTGAAGTTTAGTTTCTAAAATTAAATTCTGTTAATTCTATTTAAATAGAAAAGTATATCGTAAGATCCATTAAACATAATTAAGTTTTGTCTTTTTTTCATTTTTCCAATCAAAATGAAAACATTACGATTTCTCAAGAATAGATTAGTCAAAAGTGATGAAAATTACTTTTTAACGCAAACTTTTAAGATTCTAATTTCATTGTAATCTATTAATCATAAAAAAAACTAATACTTTCTTAATTGTTAAATAATATGTTAGAGATAAATTAAAGAAAAAATTATCTAATTTAACGAATTTGATTGGAAGAGATTGACACGATCGAGACTTTGATAAAAGAAAAATCGCAATAAAATTTATCCAAATAGCACAAAATAAAGCAAAATAAAGATGAAAAATTATTATCATAGCAATATGAACAAAACCGAAAACTTCCCAAAAGCTGCATATATTATTATTGGGTCGGGTCTAGCTATCACGTTCTTCTTCTCATGATTATAATGTGTAGCTAAGCTAGCTAGCCATAGAAAAGGAAACTTCTACCGATTTAATTTATTCAATCCACTAAGTCAACATGTTGAAATTCGAATTTATTTATTGGTTGGTAATCATTAGGATTGAGGAGTATGAAGTATGAACCATCTATTCATTGATAAGTCTGAGAGCATGATATATTGTGTGGGGAAAATAATGTATATAGTGGATTGTAGAAAAAGCATCGTATTAGTAGTAACCACATACATTTACAACTTATATTTTAATTGTTGTCATATATACGTATATTTAGGTCTTATTTTATAGAGGTATGCGGTTGGTTTATGATTAAAATAAATCCAATAATTATAATAATTAAAATATTTACTAAAAAAACTGAGATTGGTAATGGTAAACTTTTTAATTCATATTTTAAAGAGTTTGGGGGTTAGCTTATTATTGAAATTAGGTAAAATAATTAAAATATTCAATAAAAAATTATTAGATAATCTATTTAAGCCATAATTAAAAGAGAGTTGAGGTTTATTTTTAAATAAAAATTAAATTCAATAAATCAAAGCATTTGATAAATAAATTTTATTTTACATATGATTGTTGTGATTAAAAGTAAAAAAATATATTATCTTAAGAGCCACTATTTTGTTGTGAATTATAATTTAATTAATTAAATACCAATGTTGGAGATGGAGGATAGTAAATAACACAGACTATTTAAGACACATGCAACCTACCTTGATTTGTCGATTAAAATTTGATTAATTATTAAAATGAAAATTAAGATTAAGTTGATAATCATTAAAATTCAATTCAAATAATAACACTTAAAATTTTAACACGCGAAACCTAACACACGCGACGCACAACCAAAAATCGTACAATAGAATATTCACCCAACTCGACAGTGTTGTTGGGCGATAACTAATTCCAGGGTGGCGCATAGAAAATCAAAATTGAAAGCAGACTTGCGCTTTTTAAATTTCCAGCAGAGAGGACGTTGTCGAATGTCGATCGCTTGAAAAATGGATTAGAAGGGCGTCAACTTGTGTATGCACGCTGTCCATTGCCGATAGCTTGGAATTTGGATTTTTACCTAATTCCGTTGCATCATGATTGACAACAATCCTAAATCAACGACCTTATCTATTTCCTGCACCGTCCGATTTCTAATTTCTTAGCTGCCCATTTTGCGTTTGTATTAAATGATAGTTTTTATCATGAAGATAAAACAAAATGATAGAAAATTACTAATTAAATTATTTATGTAAATTAAAATAGTTGACTAACCAAAGTCAACAAAATACCCTGTTGGGCCAAGCTCCTAAACCAAACCAAGCCCATTATCTAGTTGAAAGATTGAACAAGTAGCTAATATCTCATGAATTCACAAATTTCCTCTCTTGCATCAGTTCTCAGTTTTCACCATTTTTCAATGGCCACAAACACAATCAACCTGTCTGCGCTTTACACTTCCACTTCACTTCGCGTACTCTCTTCCAATTCTCCCCAAAATGCTCCCAGCCTTTCCTTTTATTCTCACTTTAAACCTTCTGTTCAGTTACCTTCCATTTCCTATAAACCCTACGGCAATACAATCAGGCATAGCTCGCTATTCGTCGTTACTGCCGTCAAAACCCTGTCGGAGACGGAGTTAGTTGATGTACCACTGACCGCTGAGGAATTCAATTCGAAATTTCCGTCAGAGACCGGCGTTTACGCCGTCTATGACAAAAACCTCGAGCTTCAGTTCGTCGGCATTTCAAGGAACATTGCCGCAAGCGTTATCGCTCATTTGAAATCTGTACCGGAGTTATGCTCCTCTGTCAAGGTACGCACTTTTTTCTCTTCCCCGCCAAATTTTTAGTTTTGAAGAAGGTAAGAAGGTAAATTTATTTCATTTCGTAGTGTATTCAGCAGTGAATCCGAGGTTTCCTGCTGCTACGACGTCTCTCCGAATTGAATTTTATCAATTCTGCTGGTGTTGATAGACCAATTACATGATTGAATATTTGATGATGTGATAGCGATAGCTACTCAATGGAGAGAATATCTAGTTCGTAGTATAATTATAAGTTCTTTAGAACATTTAATTGAAAGAACCATCTTTATTTAGTACCAGCGGTGGTTACAAATTATTCTACAGTTCTTGTCTTATAAGAATTAAGAGAGTGCTAGCTTGAGGTTTGTTGTTCTTCTACTTTTGTTCCTTCCTTCAAAAAGTAGTTTTAGTTAGTTTAGTTAATATGGAAGCATGTTTGGAGACTGTTTTCACCTTTTAAAACAATTCTGTTAATAGAAGCAGAATCTTGGAAAGTTAGATGATAGTACAATAATTTAGCTAATATGGGTTCCTTGTACACTGGATAAGCTGCAGTTGTTGTTCCTAACAAACTGCTATCTACTATGATATTATCATGATGTTATAGAATGTTTACTTGGATACCATGCAATCTCTTTAACTACTTATCCTTGGAAACGTATATAAAGAGAACTAGACTTGAAGAAGATTATTTGCAATACAGAACCAGACACTGGTAGCCTTGATGTGAGTGTTGGATGGGACTTGATAGCATACTATACACTACAAGCAAAAACAAAAATCAAAAAACAAAAAATAAAAAACAAAAAATATAAAATAAAAAACAAAAAATAAAAAATAAAAAATAAAAAATCAGAAGGAACATTATTGCAAAATTTATCAAACTGAACATGTCTAGAACAGTCTGTCTGGGAAATGCGTATTAATCATGAAAATAGGAATGCTAGTTGGATGTCCTTCTCTGACAATGATTTAAAGCACTCGTTTCATTTGAGCAATTTCAGCCTATCTGACATGGCAACATGAGGAGTCTGTATTTGCCAAGTCATATACTCTATTCTTATTTTCCAAGATTTTCCTTCTGTCATTAGAATAGAATTGTTTTAGAACAAGAAGGCAAAACAATCGCTAGGCTTCCTTCTGTCTATGACTAGGATAGTTCATGGAAGGTATAACATCAGAAGAAAAACAGCTGAAACCTTGAAATAGCACTCTTACAAGTAAGAATACAAAGTAATTTGTAACTATTTCTAGTAAAGCTTTTTCCAAATCTTTTCCAGGTGCCATTCTTTGAACTAGCTTTTCTTATTCAAGTATATTATAATTTCTTATCTCTTGTAACTATTAGCTTAAATTGTAAATAAAGTAAAGGGATCAAAATGAAATTTGGCATATCGATATTGAGTAGCCAAACGAGCCTTCTCTTGTGTTTCTATGTTGTATTTTAGTATAATAATAAAGGGTTTTATTTATTGTGTCATAAAAACTACTATATAAAGTCATGTATTTGACACTTGTCACAATGCATAGAATTTGAAGACAAAATAAAGAGGGAATGGAGAACAAATGAGAAAAAGAAGACAATGCATAGTCAAAAAGGAAGAAGGTAAGTATTTTGTTGTGGTGGAAATCCACCTTTACAGCACTCCCCTTTACTTTATGATTGTATTTGACTTTGTATAAGTAAAAACTTAGTGGAATACATTAGTAAAAGAAATACAACCTCTAATTAATCAAAAAGTGGTGTTAGACTTGTTCTAGGAAGGAAATGCCCACTGGTCTGGCCCGCCGTAAAAACCAGCATTTATGGAACTGTTGCCACCAAGAATGTGTCCTCTGGCATTGGTTCAAAAGATATGGTTCTTGACTTCGTATTTTGTCTTCCTTTCCCCAATTTTTCCTTCCCTTGCTTCTTCATTTTGTCTTTCAAGACAAGTGTCCTGAACATGTAGCATAATATGATAGGTTTTATCACATTATAAATAAAAATCTTCGTTGTTATAGTAATACAACCATATGATTGGTTCTTGAAATGTATTGAGCTGGTGTGGTGGCTTGTTATTATTTGACATCAGATGATGTTGAAATTTCTTGCAGAGGTAAGGCTGCTTGTCCAATAAACATTTTTTTTCATGCATTGTCTTTCTTAATGTGTTGGAAAATTTATGAAATTATTAGTGCTCCAAATAACATGGGGCATTAATTTATGCACGAATTTGCGACGTTTTGCTTGTATTATGTATGGGAAGAATTGATGCCTAGGTTGAAAGGAATTTAACTACTAAGGGATATGCTAGCCAAAATTGGTATTTATTCAAGTCAAGCAAGCCTGGGAGACACAGCTTTGTTTTGGCACCTTTGTGCATACACTTTAGAGAATGACCATGCTCTTGCAAAACTGTAAATATTTGTGTAGGTCAATCATGAGAATCCAGTGAATTCACTTGCGTAAGAGTAATTTGATCATTTTAGTTGTGTTGTAGGTTGGTGTAGTAGATGAACCCGATAGAGCGGCTTTAACTCAAGCTTGGAAATCGTGGATGGAAGAACACATCCAAGCAACTGGAAAAGTCCCACCTGGCAATGAATCTGGGAATACCAGTTGGGTTCGGCAGCCTCCAAAGAAGAAAAAGCCTGATCTCCGGCTCACTCCTGGTCGTAATGTCCAGCTAACGGTTCCACTGGACGAACTCATTGACAAATTGGTAAAGGAGAACAAGGTGGTAGCCTTCATCAAGGGATCAAGAAGTGCGCCCATGTGTGGATTCTCACAGAGAGTGGTTGGTATTCTTGAAAGCGAGGGTATTGATTATGAAAGTGTAGACGTGCTTGACGAGGAGTATAACTACGGATTGAGGGAAACACTAAAGAAGTACAGCAACTGGCCTACATTCCCCCAAATATTTGTGAATGGGGAACTGGTTGGAGGGTGTGATATCTTGTCTTCCATGTATGAGAAGGGTGAGCTCGCTGGTTTGTTCAAAAAGTAACTACATTTTCTGTAGTTGTATACAAAACGCGGATACGTAGCAGAATAGAAATGAAACAATGAGAGTATTTTTTCTGGAAATCGAGCTCATTTTGCGGTTTGTAATGTGTGCAGGTTGCTCAATTTCGTCCATCTAAACTCTTAGAAGAACAACTGTTTTGTGTAGATCATGTGATGGGGGCATAAATGGAGACTGATCTTTTTCTTTTGTGCTATATTTAACCAGATTTTAATTTCATTGTAAGTTCGGTAGTCGACAGTTCCGAGAGTGCGTGGTTTCTTCAAAATTGTTTTTGGTCAACTGGTTTGTTTGATCACATTCCAATATTGGCATTTTTGATATAAATTAAGGCAAATTCTTCTCTATTGATTAAATGTGGCTTAATAATTAAATTTAAGATAAAAAAAATAACAACTAATTTTATCAGCTCATTATACATAGTCGTTATTAAATTCAATATCGAAGTTTTAAGTTCAAATAACAGTAAACCACTGAGGCTTTGCCTCAGTGGCCAGAAGGCTCGATCCTTGCCAAGAGGCAAGGTTGTCCCACAATTTGTGGGACTTTTCCAGAGATATCTGGGTCGACTTATGGATGCTGGGTGTTCTACAACTGTCTAATATCTTTTCAGTTAAATTCCAGTAAATTCCTAATTATAAATACCAGTAGGAATCTAGTTTAAAATACTAGTAAATTTGTAATTGTTCAAAAAAAAAAAAAAAGTTCAAATAACAGTAAGACGCTTTTCTTGACTTCCCTTATGCACTTATCAAAATCAATAATCAAAGCGGGGTCCATGAAACAACCATTCCAAAGTCATTGTAGTAATTCATTACGGTACAGCTGGTTGTACAACATCATAGCTTAAAGGAAAAGACAAACTACCGGACAAAACCTTAACAATAAATCAATAACTAGATCATAATTACTAGCTTAATCAGATAATTACTCGCATCATATGGTAAATAATCATCACTTTTACCGTGAATAAATATGGTTATTAATAAGTCAAAGTAAACTATCTTTCCGTTAAGCTGAGCAGTGGTTATGACCTCCCTTCATTTGCTTTTCTTAAACCAATCAACGAATCAATAATCGAATTCGCGATATTTCCAGGAGTTTCTCGTCGTTGAGTTTGTCGTGCATCGACTACGAGATGATGGAGATTGAATCGTGTTCGTCTGACGGTCGATTCAAGCTCTATGATCAGCTGGAGTTGCTGGAATTCAAGGATAAGTACGTGATCAAATCTGTAGCGTCCCCTGATCAAGGCTTCTCGATCGGTCGTCGCGATGGAAACATTGAACCAATTAACGGTAAATTATTCATTCCTTTTTCTTTATTATTATTATTATTATTTTAAATTAAATTTGCTTTATCTTCTGCTCGAGCGCGCACGACTGCTGCTTCTTGTTCTTCATCTTATTGAGCCTCTCAGTTTCAATTGAGATACGTAGAAACAAATCGAAGGAGATGCTCAGATCGGAAATGGAGAAGCATTGCAATTGCCTGCCTGCAACGTCGTTTTGTTTATTTGCTGTCTTTTATCCCAACTTCATCTTAGCATTTTATCAAATAGCTTAGTTGCGTTAAATTGGTCTGCGATTAGTTAATGGCTGACTTGAGTCTTGTTTACAGATGAAACTTTTTCTGGAAGTCCATCGCAGTCTTCTACAATTTATGGAGTAGCAGGAACTATTAGATTGCTAGCAGGTATATCTCTTCCTTCAAATAAAATCAAATATCTGATATATTGATCAAAGTACTTGCAAATTGATATTTGATTTAAATTGATCAATTTAAATTGTACTCTGTCCTCAAGCTTTCAGTCCATTGATCAAAGTACTTGCATTCAGATGCTTAGGAAGCATTTTAATGAAGAAAACAAAGATAGGAGAGCATAAACTTATGTTCTACAGCTTTGTTAGCCAAGGTTTCTGTATCTAATTCTTCTTACATTAGTGCAGGTAAATATGTATTAGTAATTACTTCGCGGAAAGAGGTTGGAACTTTTCTTGGTTTCCCTATTTTCCAAGTAACGTCTATGAAGTTCCTATCTTGCAATGAGGCTTTAAAGTTTTCAACTTATCAAGAAGTAAGGTTTTTCTTCTTTTCATCTCAAAAATGTTTATTTAGGCATCTCTTGAAATGATTAATGTTTCAACTTTTTTAACTGCACTTTGTATGGTACTATGCAGAAAAAAGATGAGGCATACTTCATGAATCTATTGAAAATAGTGGAAGCAACTCCAGGATTGTATTATTCATATGAAACAGATATAACACTGAAGTAAGCTCCTTTATAGTTGCAGCATGGTCTTGGGTAGTTCTTCACTGTTAGCATAATGGCCAGCAGTCAGTTCTGGTTATAATATTCAGATTCTTTTTTATGTTGACATGTGAGTTCTTGTGTTTTTAAGATGCACTTTATAATGTGGAACAGCTTACAGAGAAGGTATAAGTTAGCTGAAGGATGGATGGCAAAACCAATTTGGAAGCAGGTTTGCTTACATATATGGTTTTTAGCACAGAAACATTTTATCTGAAATAAGATTTGTATTGTTCATTTATAAAACATGGGGATGTGATTTCCAGTTTTCATAAACTTTCTTGGTGTTGCTGTAAGCTATGGATGTGGGACCGTTGGAAAATTTGTATTGCTTATTCCTTTCCAAATACTGGTTTTGGAGGATTTTAAAGATTGATAACAATTTCATAAGTTTGAAAATTTTCCATATGTTTTTTGAGTCACCTATTGATATATAAAACAACAGTCTGGTAAATTCTTGCTGATAATTTTGAGCTTTCAATTCTCCGTCCATATTTCAGGCTGACCCTCGATTTGTTTGGAACAGAGTCCTTGTGGAGGAACTTATTGAGTGCAAGGTTAGATATTCCTTTGGTTTAGTTTATAAGATAACTCTCAGTGGTACATTTCTTGCTTGTGTCAGTGAAAGAAACTTTGCATTTTTCCCTATAAAGGTGGGGAAACATGTTATAGTTAAGTCTTCTAATAGGAACCCTGATTTTCTTTCTTTGTTCGTTTCTTTTTTTTTTTCAGTTTGTTGGTTTCTAACACTTATTTTTGTGCTGCAGCTTGATGGGTTCATCATTCCTCTTTTACAAGGAAATATCCTGACGTCTCTCTTATGCTTTTTATTAAATATTTGTGCACCTGTGTGCTTGTGGGAGTGAATTTGCTTTCATTATAGAAACAAGGACACATAAATCTTGTTGTTCTATCCAAAGTGTTTCATTTAACCAAGTCTTAAGCTTCAGAGCTGCACAGTTAAAGCTGAAGGATTTACCAGCCATAATAACACTAGTTTCAAGGAGGTGTACTAGACGTCTAGGTGCAGTATTATGGAAATGATTGATTCTTATAGTTGTTGATGTTGCTATCTCAGGGAAACTTCCTATATATATTATTCTCATATGGTGTATGGTGTATGGTGTATGGTGACTTAGGGACACGAATGTGGAGAAGAGGAGCCAATTTTGAAGGTGATACTGCTAACTTTATTGAAACCGAGCAACTGCTAGAGATTGAAGGTTTCAAGTCCTCATTATTACAGGTATATCTACTGCACCTAATGGTAGTTTAGAAAATGATCTTTTGCTTCAACATTTGTCAACCAATGAACTAACACTAGTCAAGGGCGAAACATTTTGTCAGGACAACCTGTGCCGCTCAATTCTTTATGGGTTGTTATGAGGTCCTTGTAGGCTTATTTAGTTTTTTTTTTCCCTATCATGAAATAATAGCTTGATTTAGTTCATACATTTATTATAAATACTTTGAGATCAAATGGTTGTCATGTGCCCTTTTGATGGTGTGTGGAGTTTCCAAATTGTAGAAATTTCTTGTAGTCTTATAACATGAAAAAACAAGTTGCATGGTTAGTATTATGTATTATGCATACTTCTGGAAAAATACTTTATATTTAAGCATGTTTACTGATGAGCTTGCATATGCATTAACCCAACAGCCTTTCTTTTAAAAAAATATCTTTTATAATGAAGATCTTCTTGATTAAGAAGGAAGACATTCATACTTCTGTTATTATTTTATGTTTACTGCCAAAAATTTTAACTTTTGTTCTCATGCCAAACTATGTAATCAGCTATCACAAGGTCAAACTTTACTTTCAATATAATGCTGGAGACATAAGATTAGTTCAGTGCCTTAAGGTAGTTCCTTTTGTGTTTTCAGATTCGGGGCTCGATTCCACTTCTGTGGGAACAGATTGTTGATTTGAGCTATAAGCCACAATTTAAAATCATTGATCATGACCAAATGGTAAATTTTTACTTCAAAGTGCAGCAATTTTCATATTTGGAGCTGTACGACTATTTTGCCTCTTAGATCATATGTTTGACTCTCTGTACAGCCAAAAGTTGTGGAGCGCCATTTTCATGATATACTACAAAGATATGGAGAAGTTGTAGCGGTAGACCTTACCAATAAGGTAAGTATTTCTTTTCTCTTCGGTAGTGTTTGTTTTTTCTGTCTGAAATCTGAGCATGACTGAAATTTGAATCTGATTAATATGTTTATTTTTTTATCTTAAATGTTTGAATATAAATATTAAATTATTTTTTTATAAAAATAAAAAAAATCTAAAACTGATATGTTGACATATATATCCTAAAATATTTTAAACTAATATATTAAATTGTTAACATATATAAATATTAAGAAATAAATTAAAGATATTCTTGACAAATAAAAAATTTAAATGATTCAAACATTTATTCATTCAGATTTAAGTTCAAAATTTTTAACTTAATTATATTTAGATATTTTTAATAATTATTTAGATATAAATTAAAAAATAAACGTCAGACTTTAGTTAGAAAAACAAACAAGCTCTTACTCTTGTTCCTAAAGTACACGTCTTTCATGCGGTATCAATATTATCTCTTTATACAATCTGGTAAGACTAAGCCACATAATTTTGCTAGCTAGAGTTAATTGCAATCACTTTCCCTTGAAATTTTTTGCAAGCTCATATCACCATGGTGTTTTAGAAATATATGGAATCAATGGCTTCCGTTTATTATTATTTTTTAACTAGTTGTGAAGGCATCCCTTTACGGCTTTCTAACTGTGTCTATTTACACAAGTTTTGACCCTTATCTTTTGCAATGCAAATGTTGTCTCTCATGATCCAGACTTTTAATTAATTCACTGTTGATTGTTTTACAACTGTAGCATGGTGATGAAGGCAAATTAAGTGCAGCATATGCAGCTCAAATGCAAAAGATTCCAAATGTGAGGTGCTGACATGCTACATTCTTCATATGCAATTGATTTGATCAAAGATATTTCACTTGATACTATTGATTATTTCTTGATTTCCGTTCTTGGTCTACCTTCGGCTTTACTTTCTCTAATAATTATTTATTGTGTCATAATTTGTTTTGTGACATATATCATTAATTATCTTTAGCTAGGCACAGTATGCCTCTTCTTGTTCTGTATTTGAGTATTGAATGCAATGTCATCTTGTTCTATGTGATTAAACTATTTTTGTTGGAGGTGGTTGGGGTTTGCATTTTAGAGCACTATTCTCTTTTTAACAGTCAGTTCTCAGTATGGAATAGCCCAAAGAAAATCATTCCAGTGGTTACTACTTATTTTTGACAACCACTTACTCTTGTTCATTTATGATAAAATTTTTGTAGAGTGCAATTCCACTTGTTGCTTAATTTCTTTTTATTAATTTCTCAAAGCACTCAGTTATTGACTTGGTCATTTATGTATTCCCATTGCAGATATGTTCCATTTGACTTCCATCATGTATGTGGCAGTTCAAACTTTGACAATCTACAAGTTCTATATGATCAGATTCAACAGCAATTCGAAAACCAAGGGTAATGAAAACAAATGAAATTTTGTATATCAACTTTTATTGAACTAGTATGCCATGCTTTAGGTGTGCTATTTTTCCATAATACTGTTTTTTAATCAATACTCTTCCAGCTGAGCAGATACCTTTTCGTAGACTCGGTAGGAAACATATTAGAGGAGCAGAAAGGAGTTATCAGATCCAACTGTATTGACTGCCTTGATAGAACAAATGTCACGCAGGTATGCGGAATGTGTTCGTGTTGCAGAATTCATGTGCTCTGTTTTAAGACAAGATATGCTAATGAATGTTTGTCATCCTAAGCTTCTCCTTTTCTCTATTTTCCTATTTATTAACAGAACTACCTGGCTCAGAAGTCCTTGAGTTTACAATTGGAAAGGGTTGGGGTCCTGTCATCTACTGAGTGCATTTCTATGTTTAGCGAAGAATACAGAAAATTCAGAACATGTATGTTACATTTTCATTGTTTCATTTTACTGCTTCCGTTTTCCTTCGTATCAGTTATCTTTGTAATAATTTGGCACCTCATTTGTATTTGCATCTCTCTTGCATTAGTGTGGGCGGAGCAAGGTGATGAGCTGAGCCTTGAATATGCCGGGACTCATGCCCTGAAAGGGGACCTTGTAAGGTGAATAGAAGTTTAACATGATTCTTATTAATCATTGTCTGTAATGTATGTGTCCCTATTCATGATATAATTTCAAATACTGTAGATACGGGAAGCAAACATTATCTGGAGTAATCAAAGACGGGATGAGTGCTATCACAAGATATTATTTGAATAATTTTCACGATGGAGTTCGGCAGGCAAGACATCTCATCCATTTATCAAATGATAAATGAAAGGGAGTTGGGGCTTTCAATTATTTTCTTTCTTTTCTTACAATTCTTTGTATTTTCTACCAGGATGCGTTGGATCTGATCAGTGGCCACTATACTGTCAACAGAAATGGTCCCTCACCATTCCAGCTCAATGGATTTGAAACTTTCTCAGTAAGTGAATTGTGAACTCGTTGCCGTCCAAAACTGTGGCAATCAAATCGATTTGAGTCGGTCTCTCAAAACGTCTTTCTAAATTATAAATGATCGCGTTTCAACGGATAAAGACATTCCCTTTCTTTTTTCTTTTTTTTTAAAAAAAAAAAATAATAAAAGAAATATTTATTAATTAAATATGCAATAAGCCTGTATCTTACGGATGGATAAATTTTTTATGTTGCAGTATCTCCCACTAGCATCGGCATTGGTAATAGGAGGTTTGACACTAACATCCTTCTCCCTTCAACAAGGTACTTTTCTCCTCTTTTTATGATGTTCTAATACGTAATTCTCCATACATCTTAGTTTCTCTATCTTGTATATATTTATTCATCTATTTCTACTCTGTAATGTTATGCTGAAAAGTGCGTGTAATTCTTCCTTCTTCTACAGCGGGGAGAAATGCGCAGCAATATCTGTCTTCTGTCGTATGGGCTGGACTCACTGCTGGCGTAATAGCGGTGGTCAAAGCTAATGGAAGACAATTTTGTTCTAGGCCCCGTTTGTGCGGCCTTCGCTAAAGTTTTTCTCAACTTGTAGAAAATTATATTGTTTGTACAATATCTACACGACATAATCATGATGAAGTTTCGGAACTTGTAACTCACCTGTATAACAGACAAAAAAAATATTAGTCTCTTCTCGTCGACTTCAGATGGCAGTGATGAGTGATGGCTTGGCTTCTTCCCTTTGTTCCACTTGTAGCTGCATTCACAGAATAACTTCAATGTGCCAACTTCCTGCTGTCAATGATACCGCCTCTTATCATTATTATATTGCCAATTTTTGTAATAGCTCCATGGTTTCGACCCACTGGGGATATCATTCATTCATATCACGTGTCAAACTTGTTCCGATTAGTATCCAAAACGCTTTTTCAGAAAAGGACTGTTAGGTCCTCATTGTTTATTTAAAAATAAGATTTAAAAAATAAACTCTTAGTTATCTAAACCATAAATAATATAATTATATTTTTATTTTTAACATAGTTTTAACTATTTTATATTTTTTTGTTGACAGCCATTGGCCATATTATTGATTATGGTTTGTTTCATCCTAAATTAAAATTATTTTCGAATAATTTATACAATAATATTATTATTATTTTTATTTAAGTGACTATTTATCATAAATTTAAAGTTAAAATTGTATAATAAAAAAATTCAATTTCAAATTTACAACAAATAAGTTTTCAATAAAAAATAATAATAATATCGTTAAATAAATCGTTCAACAAAAATTATAATAGTATTCACAATAAAACACACGACAATTAACAGTGAGAGTCAATGCCCCAGCGATGAAGGATAAAATAGTGAAAATAACATAGACATGAAAGTATAATTGCACTGTTTTTACCGTCCAAATGCAAAATTTTAAGGACATATCATCCAACACCTTAGCCACCCTGGAACACAAGCCAAATTGTCAAACTCCAACGTGGCATATTGCCTCCTCGCTTAGCAACCAACTTTTACGTTTCCGAGTTCCAAGTGGTCGTAATGAGTTTACCTCCTCAGAATTCTCCATTTGGCTGCTTCAAAACGTGTCTCGCCCTAAGCACAACTAAAGAAAAAGAGAAAAGCAAAAAACCTAAACGAAGACCGAAAGCAAAATGAAAATGAGAGAGACTTAGATAAGACCCTTTTGTATAAATTTTTTTCTCATATTATTATTAACAATTAATCAATTTAAAATTAAATTAAAACGTAAGAAAAATATGAGTACGCTCTTCAGATCAAAGACTTTCTTCATCAAAAATACCCCCATTTGCTTTGCTTCACCTTTTGATGGCGCTTCTTTCTTTGAAAGCTACAGGCAAAGGCAATGGCAATGCACATTATGAAATATCAAAACGTGCTCTCAAAAAATCCTCACTCGGGGACAAAACACACCGCAACAAATCTCTCTTTCTTTCAGTCGGTGTGACCTTTTAAAGACTTAGAAGCTCAACTCACTAATTATAGCATATACTCAAAGTTCGTCCCCTCTTCCCAATTTTACAAACTTCTAAAATTTTCTGTTAATGGGTTTTCACATTTCGCCCCCAAATCCACGCGTCTTTTGCCGAGACAATTTGTCTGTGTCTCCAGATTTCCTTGCCCACTCCCCCTCCTCCAACATGCATCACCGACAGAGATGAACATCAAAACCCAATTCCTTTTTCTCTTCAAAGCTTATCAGGAATCCTTCCTCACTAAGAAAATAAAATTGTGTGTAAAAATATAAAAATATCCAACCCCTTGAAGGTTTCGCCTATTCGCTCCCGATTCTGTTACCCACATCTTCAATTACCCTCTTCATATATCAGCATTTGCTTGGCTTTGCTTTGTATATTCTGTGTTTTCGTTTACAATGTCCAACGGTTCAAGAACCAGTAACAGCACCAACAACAGTAATCATAATGATAATAATAATTGGACCACATTCGAGAATTTCTTTAACGGTTGGCTTGTACGGCAAGAACGCATCTTGGATGAACTACTCTTAGCCCAAGAACACTGCAACGAATCGCGAGACGAGGACACCAAAGACTTGATCACGCGAGTTCTCGCGCACTACCAACAATACTACGAAGAAAAATCGAAAATGGCTCAGCGCAACATTTTCCTGCTCTTTTCTCCCCCCTGGTTCTCTTCCTTTGAGCGCAGTTTTCTCTGGATAGGCGGCTTCAAGCCCGCTCTCGCTTTCCGTCTTGTCAACGAGTCGGTTAACGACTTGACGGAAGAGCAGAGACGGAGGATTACAATTCTGACGGGGGATACGAGAGTAGAAGAAAAAATGCTAAATGATGAGCTGGCGAAAATTCAAGAAAGCGTGGCGGCACCACCAATTATAGAATTGGCGAGGCGGCAGGGGCAGTTGCGAGGCGGCGAGGTAACTGAGGAGGAAGAAGCGATGGAAATTCTTCGGTCTCCCCTAGAGAGGATGGTGGCGAACGCTGATTTGCTGAGGACGACCACCGCGGCAACGATGGTTGAAATATTGAATCCAGTGCAGAATGTGAAGTTTTTGACGGCGGCGACGCAGCTTCAGCTTCGGATTAGAAGCTGGGGTTTGCAGAAAGACGGAGAGAGAGAAGAAAGTGAATGAGAAAAGGCAACTTAAAAGTAGGGGATGATGAAAAATGTAAAATTTGTTTTTTTTTCAAAAAAAAAATGGGAGAGCTTCTAGGCTCTTACCGGCTAGAAGCCCGTCAGGTGGAAGCTTAAGAGCTGGGTTTTTCACCTGATTTTGATACTTTACGAGGCCAAGTGGTTCGTTGCTCTTAATTTGAGAGATTATATGAAATTAAACAAGCTTTTTAGGTTTTGTTATTGTATTATTATTATTATTATTATTATTATTTTTATATAAGAAACCATTTTATGTGAGAGTGAGCCACGCAATGTGATGACGAGTGTTATAACGATATTTTTTAAGTAAAATAAAAATTGATAAATTAACAAGATAATAATATACTATGTAATAGTGTCACTCTTCCTAATTTAAAACTACTTTCTGTTAAATTATTTATTATTATTATTATAAATTAAATCATGAACCCAACGAAGAAGTCTTTTAAAGAAAATTCTAATAAATATTTTATATGAATAAAAAAATATAATATTTTGGGCAAGAGAAAATCCCATGTGAGACCATTCTTACGAATCCATCTGATAAGATCTATTCTTTCCTGTTGATTTACACCATGTCTTGAATAAAGTTATATAAATTGAACATGAAAACGGGGAAGCCATATAATTCAACGATTCATTTTTATTTATTTCGTTGTCTTCACAGATACGGCAATAACTCGTTCCATTTCACCATTTGAGATCACACAAGTTTTATTTTCCAATCAGAGTACATTGTATCAACCAACAAACTGCAGGAAAAGAGTGTACCATCAAAGCCGGCTGCGCTGTGTGAATGCCGGCTTAAAGCTTGCAAAACCGGTGATTTCTCTACCAGTTACCAAGGTGTTAATATCGTAAGTTCCTTCATAAGTGTAGATGGGTTCCAAATCACAGAATGCCTGCAATATGATCCAAAATGCACGTATTAGATAAAACTAAAATGTTCCTGTCAGTGGCTTAATAGGTCAATCATTCCCAACATGGAATGCATATAAAATATTACACAAATCGGTAATGTAAGAATTAACCACTCAATTGCACGAATGTCAGATAATTGAGTCCAATTGGTTACTGAATTGTCAGCAGTTAAAGCAAGGAATGGGCATAACATTCAATTAAAGCTAAATCGAGTATCTCTGGTTACTATCAACTCTTCTATACAAAAGGTCTAAGTGGAGAATAAATTTTTTACGAGAAAGTAAACATGATAACCTTTGCAACTAGAAAATCAGTCAAAATTCCATTGCCACCAAGTAACTCACGTCCAAGAGCAACTGTTTCCCTAGACCTCAAGGAGATCCATGCCTGAAAATTATGTAAGTTTTCATGACTAGAAAGCACAAAGAGAAAACCAAATGTATCACAGGGCTTTAGTTGGATAAACTTCTAACCTTTCCCAAGCTGACATGACCTAAAGTCATTTTACCCTTCTCATACAATTTGCATAGGCGCCAACCAACAAGAATCATCGCTTGAACATTTCCCAGTATTTGAACAAGTCTCTGTTGATTAATCTGAAAAGCTGCCAATGGTGCTCCGAACTGTTTCCTCTCCTTCAGATACCTTTAGGTCATATAAACTTCAAACAGTTCTTACAAAAAGCCAAATAAATTAAGCACAAAAAGAGAAGATGAAGATGACATATTCTAACACCTGTGACACATATCATACACACCCATTGATATACCAACAGGTATCCAGGCAGCCATTACACGGGAAACAGCCAAAACCTGCATTGAAATGAGTGGCATGATGGTCACCAGCTTGAACTTGGGAAACATGAAACAAAAAATAAACACAAAGCAAATCAAGCATGCTTTGTCATCACATATGTTATCAATAAAGATGCTACTGCAATTATTTTGGAAACTTGCTACAACGCACCTTGTTTATATCCTGAAAAGAATTGAGATCAGGCAATCTGTCATCATCAGGTACAAAGACTTTCTTTAAGAGAATGTCCCCATTTTGAACAATCCGTAGAGCAATTTTATTTTCTATTTTCGTAGCAGTTAACCCAGGAGCATCCTTCTTTACTATATAACTGAAACAGGAAGCAGAATCATTCCAATGTAAGGAAACCGGCATGCCAATACACAGACCTGAATATTTTAACTGTTAATGACAGACAAGGTTTCAGGAAGCTCTGCTTTTACAGATTGAAGGAGTTCTGTTTGAGACTGCTAAGCATCTTTCCTAGATGTGTTGCATTATATTCTTTAATATAACTCTTCAAGCATAGGATGACAATGAGCAAATTTCCATTATTTTCCTAAAAGAGGTGTCATGTCACCAAGAATTCCATGCCAATCATCAGCAGAATAAACATCGTACTTCTCAACGATTAACATACCCATTTATCTGATTTGTTGTGGTATTCCTAGCAAAAATAACCAAAACATCTGCGAAGGGAGCATTTCCTATCCAGCGCTTTTGGCCCTCGAGTATCCATCCTCCTTCCACCTGATCAAAGGAGACAGTAAAATTAATAGCAAAAAGATGGCAAAGCTCAATGCTCAAAATATTATAGGTTTGATTCCTTATATGGGTATAGTAAATTAAGCCTAGAGATAATGTAAGAGGTTGAGAACTTGAACCTTAGTAGCAGTAGTTTTCAAAGCACTTGCATCACTCCCATAGCCAGGTTCAGTCAAACCCTTACAATGTAGCAGAACACATTTTAGTAGCTAAAATTAATAGGAAGCAACATTGTTGAGTCACTATACAGTACCAAAAGCAAACTACTTACAAAACAGGTTATGGTTTTTAACTGAGCCAAAGAAGGTAAATATTTCTGCTTCTGTGCCTCTGACCCACAAAGTGCTGCTCTTGGCAGTTCAGACAAGTTAATATAAGGTCATATTATGCCAATACTGCATAATTATAATAACCAAAAGAAAAATAAGATTCATCTCCTAACATATTACGTTGAAGAGGATATGAAGATCTCACCAATTGTGAGCATTGCAAGAGAGGAATGCACCAGTATGAAAGTAGCAAAACTAGCGTCAACTCGAGCAATTTCTGCGGTGCTGATAGCAGCACCGGTGATAGAGAGACCAGGGCAGCCATAACCCTGAATCATAACCAGCACAACGTCCTATTACTACGTATTCTAATTAAAGAAAAGGTTATAAAAATCTGAACTATAATAGTTGTAACAGTCACCTTTATCGTGCCACCAGCAACACGCAAGGCGCCAAGCTCAGGGATAACATGAAATGGAAATTCAGCCTTCTCCCAGTACTTGAAAAAATGGGAAAAATAAAAATAGAGATCAAGTCCTTGCTCCGGCTTTTAGCTGCCCCATACCCAAAGTCACAAATATCCCTTCAAAAAGAAGTTGCGAGTAACATGAAATTACCTCTGCCATTATTGGGGCTACTTCTTTCTCCATAAACTCTCTCACTTTGACTCGAAATGCCTGCTCTTCCATAGTCAAGAGATCATCTGATTGGTAATAGTCTGATGCTGTAAGATTCAAGGACCAACCACATGAAATTGAATGAGAAATATAAAAGTTTTAGTTGCAGCATACAAGCAGGATTTGCCAAAAGCTAATATGCTTCAGCATTCAACAAAATAATATTCAAAGTTCAAAATTAATCATACAAAATTAATATAATAATGTTACTTAAGCTTTTAGAAGATTGGGAAGGACAGAGAACAAGAAGTAAAAGAGAGCAGAAAATGGGAAAAGGTTTGATTTCATTAAAAAAGAAAAAAAAAGGATTACTTGTATAAAACAGAACAATTATGTATAAAAAACTGGATGGTGAAGCATGTTGCATTAAGTGTGATTTATCAGGAAAAAAAAACTAAGGAGAACAGCTCTACATTTGATTACCAGAGGAAGGGGACTCAAAAACAACAACTGTCATGTCCAATATATGTAAAGCCAAAGTTCCCAAAATCTTGATGCATAATCAATAGAATAGAACCTAACTCATGTCACTCCCTAGTATGGCTATAAAAAAGAATGTAATTTGCTCATCATTCATACCACAAGGAGGAAACTTGGACGCTGGAGTTGCTTGGGGAAATGCAAGGGAAACATCCAATGCTGGTAAATTAAAGTACGAACTCTTTGCGCTTTTCTGAACATCATCTGTATCACATTGAAGTAAGTTTAAGTATTCATTTCAGTCAACAACAAAGTAATTAATCTTGGAACAAATACAACCACTAACAATCTAATAACAATAGCAGATGAAACTAAGAACAGCGGATAAATTTAATCTGTAAAAAAAAAAATTGCGGAAGTAGTTGAGAGCTTCTACTTTGGCTTTTGATATCTTAGTCTCTCAAATAAATCATCACATAAGCATAGAAATGGTAATATTTAACTCTAAATTTCAACGTATAACTGTTCGTAGAAAACAAATTAACGGCGGTCCATCGGTCAATTTTCAACTACAAAACAATCGTAACGTCATAACAAATCAAAGAAATTAACTGAATTGTTTCGATATCAAAAATAAACATTGCAGCAGAAAAAAGAAAAGAAAAAGGGAAAAAAAAACCTTGATTTTTGGATGAGTGGATCGTCATGGTGATTACAGTTCACTGATGAAGCTAAAGCTGAGAACTAAGAATAAATGTGAGAATAAAAATTGACGGTGATTTTAATATCCGGAATGATCTAACGGGAACGGGGAATAGAGTGGACACGCTGAAGAATTGACCTTTTAGCCACGTGTTCGGACAAGTCAAAGACGATGGTCAGGGGTAAGAAAGCCGGTATATAAAGGCAACATAATAAAGATAAAGAGGTTTTAACACATTCCTCCCCTGAGGTTTAGCCTTTTAACATTTAAACAGAAAATATTAAAAAATATACACTAATCTCCCCTTTGACTATCCAACTATATTAGTCAAACATTAAATAATTATAATATCCTCATCTTCATTGAAACTTACGGCCATGGTTGCTTTTTTCTGCTTTTCCTATACTTCATGACCAACCAAACTAACTTCATCCTTCACCTTCATAAAAAAGCTCAACCCTTCCTTTCCCAACTACAAAAACTCCTAAAACTCTCAACTACAAAAAAATAAAAATTAAAAAAGGAATTTTCAACTAAAAAAAATAAAAATGGAATTTCTAAATCAATTATCCCAAAAAATTGAAAGCTGAAATAATAATAAAATTTCTTCATTTTCTTTTCTTTTCTTTTCTTTTACTACCCTTTTTCACCAACCAAAACCAACTTTTTTTTTTCATAATTTCAAAATCAATTCAAGATTTCTTACCTTTTTTTCCTAACCAAAACTTTTTCTTTCCATAATTTCAAAATCAGTTCATCATGAAATCTAGAGACTAAGTTGCAGAAGATGAAATCCCTAATGACTGACAAGGAAGAGCTAGCTGCTGAAGATTTTGTTGACAAGGTTTTGAAGTTGTAGAAGAAACGCACATGATTTTGAAGTTAGAGATAATGATGGGGACAAGGTGGCTGTAGAGGCCAATGATGAGGCGGCTTGAGGGGTGCACAGTTAGAGTGGAAGAAGACGGACAAAGGGAGAAGTCCAAGAAGACACGATTGGTGATGGTGGTGCCAAGTACTGGAGAGGGTGGAGGGAGAGAAAGAAAGGAGGAGAAGGAGGGAGCGACGGGAGAGGGAGAACAGAGGTGGCAAAGAGTGGTGGTAGAGGAGCAGTGATAGAGGACGGATGCGAGGTAGAGGGAGGGCTATGGAGATGGAAACGGTGGAGGCTTGGTGGGATTCGATTCAAACACAAAGTTGTCAAGTGTTATTTTTCATTTACCCTTAGTTCTAATGTTTGACTAACAGAGTTAAATGGTCAGAGCTCAGAGGGGAGGTTAGTCTGTATTTTTTAATACTTTTTATCTAAGTGTTAAAAGATTAAATCTTAGAGGAGATATGTGTTAAAATCCCTAAAATAAATAGAAATGGTGATGCTTATATTCCGTTCGGAGAACCGATAACTGACAACGGGAAACCGCACATAATCTTGACCATTAGATTTAGATTGTTGCACAACTACTTTTGTTTTTAAGGTTATTGTCAAATTTTTTAACCAAAAATTTGAGATTGTATTAATTAAATAAAAATTTTGATAAATATATTAAATTTTATTTTATTATTAATCAATTAACCCTAAATAACATATTTATACAAATAATCTTAATTTTTTAAGTTTTATATTACCTAATTAATTATAAAAAAAAATTTAATTTTAAAAATTTAATCTTATACTCTTATAAATTCTAATAGTTTAAAAATATTTTTATAAGTTTTAATTTATTATCAAATAATAATTATACTCTTATATAATAATAGTTATTTAAAAAAAACTAATAAATCTCTAAATTTTAACAAAATATAATATAATATAATAATTATAATTATTTGTAATAAATTAAATAAAAGTAGATTACATATTCACAATTATTAGAAATTAAATATAAATAAATATTAATATTTTAAAACTATAAATTTTATTTATTTTACAACATATTTTTAATAAATATTTATGATTATATTGTACAATTTAAATAAAATATATATATACATATTTAAAATTTAAATAATATAATAAAAATAAAGATCAACGAAAATAATAAATTTATAATATATTGATAAATATTTATATTATGAATATGCTATAAAGTAACAATATTATTTAAGTAATGGAGAATTAACACATACCTTCTCTGAGGTTTGAGAAACTTACACTTAAATAGAAATTTGAATAAACTTACACTTACCTTCCCTGAGCCGTTAGTTGACCGTTAGAAGACCGTTATAATTAAAGGTATTTTTTGACATTATCATTTTTAATTTATTCATAATTAATTCCCATAAAATATTGCATTATTGTTCATATAAATAATATCATTTTACATAATATGAATTAGTCTTATTTTCTATAATTTTAAAAAAATTCTGAATTTATAATTGATATTTAGAATCTTTGTAAAATAAATCTGGTATATGTATGTACTTATTTAATTAAATTATATTTTATATTATTTTTTGTTAATTAGGTGCACATACACATGAAATAAGTATGATTTTAAAATTATTATTAACTTAAAAAAATTTATGATTATGATAAATAATAATATTAAACATGTAAATTCTATTTATAAATTAATGTAATAGTATTATTTTGTTTACATATATCTTATATGATTTTTCATATAATTTATTTTAAAATTTCACCCTTATAACTTAAAATTTTGAATGATTAATGAACAATAATACAATATTTTGTAGGAATTAATTATCTAGCAAATTAAAAAATGATTAAATTGATAAAATATCTAAAATACCCTTAATCCTAACGGTATTTTAACGATCAACTAACAGTTTATGGGAGGTAAGTGTGAATTTCTTCAAACCTTTTATCTAAGTGTAGGTTTTTCAAACCTCAGGGGAGGTATGTGTTAATTCCCTTTAATTAATATAATTTACATAAATATATTATATTTTATCAAAATTTAAAGATTTAATAGTCTTTTTCTTAAATATTTGTATAAGGATAAATATAATATATTTATGTAACATAAATTAATAAAAATATAGTTTTGATAATATATTAATAAAATAATTATTTAAAAAATATAACTAATAAATTTTTAAAATAATATTATTAATTATTTTTCTTAAATAGTTACTATTATATAAGGGTATAATAAAGTGAGACTTTTAAAAGTATTTTTGAAATTATTATGATTTATAAGAGTGTGAGACTAAATTTTTGGGACTAAAATGAATTTTATAATCAATTAATTAGCATAAAATTTAAAGATTAATGACATTTTAGTAAGTATGTCATTCGGGGTTAGTTGACTAACGGTTAAGAGGAGATTTTTAATACATTCTTCAAACTTTCTATTTAACTGATACAATCCTATACCTTAGGGGAGGAATTTGATAACAATTATTCGCTTTTAAAAATTTTTTTATTTAAAAAAATTGTTTGGTAGAGTTTTTTTAACTACAAGATGTTAACATAGAAAATAGAGTGCGATTTCGAAATTAAGACAAATTATTGTTAGATCTTTGAACAAATAATTATCAACGAAATATATTCTATTGTTACCTTATCAACGGATATAATGGTATTTTCAATTTGTTTTAACTATGTTATAAAACAAAGTTAAAATTACGAATTTACACACGTGTAAAAAAACACAATGTTTTCTCTCTTTATATCTCTTGAGCCAACACTTGGCCAAAAATACCATTTTTAGTAAATTTACCTTTGATTTATGTTGACCAATACATTACTAATAGCTCGTTTGGGATTGTTGTTGGAAGAAGTAAAAGTAATTTTAAACCGTAAAAAATTATTTTGGGTGTTTGATATATTTTTTTTAAAATCACTTTTGATAAAATCACACCATCTTATAGTAACTTTTGAGAAGTAGGAAAAAAATTATTTTTTAAAATCTAATTTTGAAAAATAGTTTTATTTTAAAGTATAATATCAAATATATTTATTTAAAATTGCAAAAATTCAAAATTAACCTTACAAATAATTTTTAAATTTAAAATAAAATGGATAAAATTATAAAAAAGAAAAGAAAAAATGATCACTAACTCAAGAAATAAATATTAGTTCAAACAAAACAAATTATTGTGTTAAAATATTAGAATCATAAAAAAAATTGGTAGATATTAAAAGAAATACTCGATTAATCCGTAAATACAATTTTTTTATAAAAAATTTTATTGAAAAGATATACATAAATATTTTTCTATCCTTACTATTCCAAAAATTAATGAAAATTCTTTTCTTAATAAAAATGTCTACAATAAAGAAGTAAATAAAAAAATAATTAATAAAACAAATCAAAATCAAATTAACTTTATTTTGACTATAAAAAAATCACTTTATAAGATTAAGAATAAGAATTCAAAGATTTCTTGCGATTTATCGTCTTTCTCACAATCACAAGCATATATATATTTTACAAATTGTTTCAAGCCGAAGCTATTAACTTTTATAATTTAAAATTTATTCTTCAATATCACGGAACATCTTTATTTCTTAAGAATGAATTAAAAGATTTTTGAAAAATAAAGAAGATTTAATTACGAATTAAAACATAAACTTTTTTTTTTAATTTTGAAATGAATAAATGAAAAATCTGGTTAAACAGTAATTATCAATATCAACATTATATATCTGTGATTAGATTCGCTAAATTAGTACCACAAGAATGGCGAAATAGAATCAATTAACAATGTATGGTTTAAAATAAGGATTTAACTAAAAGAGATTCATCTGAAAAAAAAATGAAAAAAAAAAGATTAACACATTGAGAAAAACAATTTTTTTGAGAAATAAATTTGTTAAAATAAAAAAAATTTCTTTTCATTATTTTTTTACTTTTATTTTTAGTTATGATATATATATTTTCTATAAATTATTTTAAGTAAGCATATATTATATTATATCATAACATATTATATGAAGTTATATTATATTATATCATAACATATTATATTAAGGTATATTATATTAAATATTTAAAATAATTTTTATTTATCACTCTTTATTAAATACATTCTAGTAATTTGTATTACTACAATATTTTTAACAATAAATTTACCAAAAGTACAAAACTAATTTTTAAATTTACTAACACTTTTAAAAATAAAATTTACCAAACACTAAATTGAATCTCTTTAAAATTGATTATTTCTACAATACAATATAAACAACTTTTTTTAAAAATTCATAGAAATCCTAAACTGACCCTAAATATCTCTCTAATATCTATTAATTAATATAATGACATAAATAGTTTTATTTTATAATTGACACAAATATTTCTTTAACCTATATTAACAAAGTAATGATATAAATATTCTTATTTTATAGTCAATAAAAAGATCTCCAATAAAAAAAGAAGATTTATAATATTATTTTTTAATTAATCAAAGAAGTGAAAAAAATTAAATATAATCTTTTTTAATTAATTAAATAAGAGAAAAAAATTAAATTTAACTATAATCTTTCTAATTAATTAAAAAAACTTTAAATTAAGATGAAAAATACTCATATAATAATAATAATAAAACAAAACCATCAAAACCTATTGTTGATAATTAATTGAAAATTCATATAATTTATTTTTAAATTATCAATTAATGATCTACTTATTTTGAAAGGTTTTATTCTTATTGTTTTATAGGTTCTTTTTTCTTTTATTTATTTTATATTTATGTCAATTATAAAATCAAATATTTTATGTTATTGCATTAATCAATAAGGGTTAAAAGAGGGTACTTGCCCGAGTGACAGATCAGGTAGTTTGAATACACCTGTTCAACTCAATATTCATTATTTAGATATAATCGAGAAGTTTGATTGAAATCCAGCTATTCATCTATTAAAAGTGGACGATACTATTGTCCTTCAAAGTATAATAAATTCTTACAAAATTATAAGAATATAATGGTAATTACATTCACCATTTAAAGTATTAAATATTTTCGAATCAATCAACAATAATAATGAAAGGGGTTTCATTACATTAAAAACATGAGTTAAAGGTTAACAATAATCGGAAAATATTAACACAAGAAGTCTCACATTTATTTGGGTCCAAGGCAAGATTTTATAAACCCAGCCCCGAACTCAAACTTTTTAATTTAAAAAAAAAAAGGAGAAACTTGGTTGCATGACTTCGACCTTTTACATTTTAATTGAAGAGTTGAGTTAGAGAAAGTTTTAATGTACAACTTTTTTAACGAGATCGACCAATGAAATCAAGCCATATATGGTATGCACGGCTTTTTCGATATATATCACCTTTTAATTTGAGATTAAACGTGTTGTTATTGATTTCAATATCAACGAAAGCAAGTGTCGGAAAAGAATTAATGTACCATCAAAATCAAAGGCGGCTTCGCTTTGTCTGTTCTGCACCCGGCTTAAAGCACGCAAAACCAGTGACTTCTCTACCAGTAACCAAGCTGTTGATATCATATGTGCCTTCATAACTGTAGATTGCTTCCACATCACAGAATGCCTGCGTCATCCAAATCACAGAGATACTGCTACATAAGCTCATCAAAATTTTAAAACCCAAATTAACAGTTCATTCTACCAATCAGTCGTTTAGTAGCTCATCAAAATTCCATTGCACCTGGACCTGGGTTTGTATGTTAACAGCAATGATGGATGTGAAATTTAAATTACATACAAGCGTACAATTGAAGAATGAGAGATAACCTTTGCAACAAGAAAATCAGACAATATTCCGTTGCCACCAAGTAACTCACGTCCAAGAGCGACCGTTTCCCTAGCCCTTGCGGTGATCCACGACTGAAAAACGTGCAATTTGTCACAGCTAATCAATTAAATGAACTAAAGAGAAAACCAAATGAGCGCATCACAGTGCTTTTAGACATTAAATCACGTACCTTTCCCAAGCTGACATGACCCATAGTCATTTTTCCCTTATCACATAATTTGCAGAGGCGCCAACCAACAAGCATCATTGCTTGAATATTTCCCAGCATTTGAACAAGTTTCTGTTGGTTAATCTGAAAAGCTGCCAATGGTGCTCCAAACTGTGTCCTTTCCTTCAGATACCGGTGGCACATATCATAGACACCCATTGATACACCAATAGGTTGCCAGGCAACCATTAAACGTGAAACAGCCAGAACCTGTATTGAAATAAGTGGCATGACAGTCACCAGCTTGAACTTGGGAAATATAGCGCTATGAGAAACCAAATTATAAACAAAAGCAAATCATGCCCGCTTGTGATTGCAGATATTATCAAAAAGTGGTACTATTAGTAGTTACTTAAGAAAACTTAATAGAACTGCACCTTGTTTAGATCCTGAAAAGAATTGAGACCCGGCAATCTGTCCTCGTCAGGTACAAAGACTTTCTTTAAGAGAATGTCTCCATTTTGAACAATCCGTAGAGCAATTTTATTTTCTATTTTCGTAGCAGTTAACCCAGGAGCATCCTTCTTTACTATATAACTGAAACAGAAAGCAGAATCATTCTACAGTTCAGGAAAGGAGCATGCCAATATGCAAAACCAAATATCATGGCTTATTGCAAAACAAACCAAACTATCTTCATAGCTTCATAAAGGTAGCTATGGATTAATAGAGTTTATTACGGTAGGAAGATATAAGTATTTTTCTAGCTTCTGTTATAGGATTTAACTGGTAATGACAGGATTTCAGGAAGCTCTGTTTTTACAAATTGAAAGAGCTCTGTTTAGGACTGACATTCATTTTTCCTTGATGTGCTGCATTATTTTCTTAATATAATCCCTTGAGATAGCATTGACAACCAGTGAATTTCCAATAAATGGCCCATAATAGGCGACACTCAACCACATTCCTAGGGCCAATCATCATCAGAAGAAGCATCCTACTTCTCAAGCAGCTGATATAAGGATTAAATTACCCATTTATCTGATTTGTTGTTGCATTCCTAGCAAAAATGATCAACAAATTTGCAAAGGTGGCATTTCCTATCCAGCGCTTTTGGCCGTTGAGTATATAACCTCCTGGCACCTGATAATCAAAAGGAAACAGAATTCAACAGCAAGAACATGGCAAAGCATGAAAAATAAAAATATTATACACCAATTGTGTGTACGGATACAGTAAATTACACCTAGAGATAAATGGAGAGGTTGAGAAATTGAACCTGGCTAGCGGTAGTTTCCAAAGTACTGGCATCACTCCCATGTTCTGGTTCAGTCAAACCCTTAAGATGTAACAGAACACATTTAAGTTTCTCAAATCAATAGGAACAACATTTTTTAGTCACTATGCAGTAGCAAAAGCTAACTACTTACAAAACAGCTTACGGTGTTGAACTGAGCCAAAGAAGGTAAATATTTCTGCTTCTGTGCCTCTGACCCGAAAAGTGCTGTTCTTGACAGTGCAGATAAAATATATAGCATCACAGTATGTCAACAGCATCGCATACTTGTAAGAACCAAATGAAAAATAAAATTCATCTCCTAAAATATTATTTGGAAGAGGACCTGAAGATCTCACCAATTGTGAGCATTCCAAGACAGGAATGCACCAGTATGAAAGTAGAACAACTAACATCAACTCGAGCAGTTTCTGCCGCACAGATAGCAGTGCCAGTGATAGAGAGACCAGGGCAGCCATAACCCTGAGTCAGAACCAGCATACTCACTACATATCCTAACTAAAGAAAAAGAAGAAGGGGATGAAGGAATTCAAACTATAATAGTTGCAAAAGTCACCTTTATCGTGCCACCAGCAATACACAAGGCAGCAAACTTGGGGATAACATGGAAGGGAAATTCAGCCTTCTCCCAATACTGGAATAAAAGGAAAAAATAAAAATAGAGATCAACTCCTTGTTCCTGTGCATATCAATATCAATGCAATGGATAATAACTAAAGCCTAATTACTGGTCGAGCATTTAGCTGCCATATACACAAAGTCATCCATTATCTCTTCAAAAGGTTGCGATTAACATGAAAAGGATACCTTTGGCATTATTGGGGCTATTTCTTTCTCCATACACTCTCTCACTTTGTTCCGAACTGCCAGCTCTTCTGAAGTCAAGAGATCATCAAATTGGTAATAGTCTGATGCTGTGACATTCAAGGACCAACCCGTGAAAATGAGTGACAAATAAAAAAGTTCTAGTTGCAGAAAGCAATCAAGAATTTGCAAAAAAGAATCTTAAGCTTTTAGAAGAATATTCAAAGTTCAAAATTAATCATACAAACTTAATATAATATTCTTACTTGAGCATTTAGAAGCAACAAAAGGAAAAATAACAAGAAGCAAAAGAGGATGAGTGAGCAGAAAATGGGAAAGAGTTTGATTTGATAATAAACAAGAAGTATCACATGTATAAAACAGAACAATATATATAAAACCTGAATAGTAAAGTATGCAGTATTAGGCATGATTTATTAGCAAAAGAAACTAAGGAGAAAAATCTTCACGTGATTCTCAGGGGGAGGGGATCCAAAAACAACAACTGCAATTGCCAAATATATATGAAGCCAAACTTATCCAAAATCCCGATACATACAATCAATATAAATAGAACTGAGCTCATATTAACCCGTAGCACAGCTGTCAAAACATGTAGTTTGCTCATCACTCATACCACAAGGAGGAAATTTGGACGCCGGCGTTGCTTGAGGAAATGCAAGGGACGCATCCAATGCTGGTAAATTAAAGTAAGAACTCCTTGCACTTTCCTTGATATCTTCTGCATCACATCGAAGTAAGTCATTATTTTATTTAAATCAACAGCAAACTAATTATACCATTAATCGTGGTGCAGATAAAACCACAAACAATCTAATAACAATAAAAGAATATCCACACATAAGCATAAAAATGGCATATTCAACTCTAAATTTCAACATACAACTGTTTGTAGAAAACAAAATTCACATTAATCGGTCGGTCAAACACATACAAGTTTTTTAACCACAATACAATCAAAAGTGACCCTGGAATAACATCATCTACTATGTTTCCATACTGTATCATAAACGACCATTAAAGATTGCAGCAGGTAAAAGATAAAGAGAGGAAGAAAACAAACCTTGACTTTTGGATGAGCAAATCGTCATAGGTGATTACAGTTCAATAATAGAGCTAACTTCAGAACGAAAATGAACGCTGAAGTATCAGTGAAGAGGAGTGGAATATTATGGCGCGTGAACTAACTGTGCCGCAGAATGGAGAGAACATGGAAACTTAAAAAAGAGTCCTGGCTGGTTATAAGACAAAGGCGTCCACGTCAGGGTCGTCTGGCCAAAATTGGACGGCATCATAACGGTGAAAATACAAAGGACGGGGTTACGAAAATATTATCTCTTCCCTCGGGAGAAAGCCCAATATCCCCTATTTTTCCGTCAGATGATTTGGGATTACGACAGTTTCTCTCGAGATTTGTTAAAAAAGACATGTACTCTCTTTGACAAAAAGGACATGTACTCTCTTTGACTTTATTATTATTCGTCTTTATAAATTTTATAAAATAATAATATAGGAGAATTTTCACATAACTCCCCTAAGGTTTGGTAAAATAACACATAGAGGGAAGGTATGACGTAACTCACACATACCTCCCCTCTCATTTAATGAAAATTTACTTTTCCTTCTCTTAATATCTAATTTTTGTTAAAATGTCAATTTTACCCTCAATCTATGTCATAATTAGAAGCTATAAATGTGAATATCATGTCTATAAAAATGTTAAAAAATAAAGCAAAAGAAAATGCAATTGTAAAGCTACTTTTTCCTTCCATTTCACTATATATACACACAAGTTACCTTGTACATATACAAATGATGTTCTGTACAAAACCAACATTTCTCCTAAAATTTTCACAACAATGCCATTTTAGTTCCCAAAACACAGCCACTAATCATAATTTTTATAATTCTCCTACAATAAATCAACTAATACTAAAAACACCAGTCATCATAATTTTGTCTATTCTCCTCATCCTGCAAAAATAACATAATGTCAATGTGATAACAAAAAAAAAATTATAATTGATCTTAATCATGCACACACACAGCAGCTTCAAAAGAAAGATAAAAAAATAAATAAATAAATTACAAATTGGCATAAACCTTCTCAACGTACAGTAACATTTTTTTTTGCTCCATTTTTTAACATTTTTATAGACATGATATTCATATTTACATCTTCTAATTATGACATAGGTTGAGAGTAAAATTAACTTTTTAACAAAAATTGGATGTTAAGAGAAGAAAAAGCAAATTTTTGTTAAATGAGAGGGGAGGTATGTGTGAATTATGTCATACCTTCCCTCTATGTGTTATTTCACCAAACCTCAGGGGAGGTATGTGAAAATTCCCCTAATAATATAATATATCTTTTATTTAATTATAATAATTTAATTTATATTTAATATTTTTTATAATATAATTTTTTTAATTTTAACAATTTAATTCATATTTAATATTTTGACAATATATTTAAAATTAAATAAATTTTATAATATTTTTTCTTTTTACCGATAAATTTGATATTTAATTGTTAAAAAAAATTTGAAACATATTTTAACATTATATTAAATTTTTTATTTAAAAGATTATATTAAATTTATCATATTTTCTTAAAAAAAATTTGAAAATATAAATAAAAGTTTAAAAAAAAATAATGTCATTTGTCAATAAAATTAGTAATTAGATATATTTTATATTCTTATTAATTAATATAATTTTAATTTTAATTAAAAGTAAAAAAGAAAATCTTGATTATTTTTATCTATAATTATAAATATATTATAATATGTATTTATTATTTATGTTTTTATTTATATTTTCATATATTTTAAAAAATATAATGAATCTAAAATATCTTTTTAGATAAATATATTACATGTAAAAGTAAAATATTAAAAAATATTTTAATTAAATTTTTTTAATAATTAACTATCAAATTATTATTATAAAAATAAAAGAGAAAATTTAAAAATATTTTAGTATATGAGTGTAATTTAACTTATTATTTAAATTTTTTTAATAATAATATTTTATTATTTTATTATTAAAATGTTAAATATTTTAATATGAGTTTAATCTAACTCATTGTTTAAATTCTTTTAATAATATTTTATTTTTTAAAATAAAATATATGTAAAAATTTATTTAATTTTGAATATATTGTGAAAATATTAAAGATGGACTAAATTGTTAATATTAATTTTCATAATTTAATCCATATTTATAAATATTAAATATGGACTAAATTGTTAAAATTAAAAAATTTACTGTCATTTCTCAAACGTTAGGGGATATTTGTCTTTTTGGACAAATCTCAAAAGAGAAACTGTTATAATTCTTATATTTTTTTAATATCTTATAATTTACTAACTTTTATTTTTTTTAATCTTATCATTTAATTCAATTAGTTTATATTTAAATTATAAATAATAAATTAAAAAATATTCAAATTATTAAAAAATAAAATAAAAATTTTAAAAAATAATAAAATATTTATAAAATTATAAAACATGATAGAGAATATTCAACATTCTCTCTTCTCTTCTGTTGTTTCTATTGTTTTTAACATTTAGTATAAAATTATATAATAACAACAATCATTTTAATATTATTTACAATAACAACCAATGTTAGTAAAAATTATAAATTTGATAATAAATTCGATTCATTTGATTAAATTTTAATGTAACTTTTATTATTAAGTTGCAATATTTATAAATCAATATAAACTTTTAATCGTACTTCAAATTAATCGTTCATGTAAGTTTTTTCTCTTTCTGTCATAATATCTATTATGATTGGGTCAATTCAAACTAAATATATATATAAATGACGTGGTACACTTAAGTGACTTAAGTTACTTTTTTTTTGACGCAATATGTAGAATAATAAAAATAAATGATTTAAGCGGAAATTAGTAATTTATTTTATATTTAATCGTTAACAAATTTATTTTTATAAAATTATAATTAAAACTCATTGCATCTATTTTAATAATAAATTTTATTAAGCAACTCAGAGTAAGGATGATAAATTTTTTTATGGGTTTGATTTGATGTCATGCGGGGATCTGGCCCAAATGAAGTAAAATTAAAATAATGTAATGAAAAATGCGAGAAGAGAAAAGGCGTTCGCATCCAACCACGTTCCATTGCCATCTTTACTTAGAGGATGAGAAATTATTGCAAACATTTATGGAAGAGAGAGATTTGGGGTCTTGGAACATGGTCAAATAAAATTACTAAGGACGTAGGTATGTCCGTGCTTCAAAATTTTCCTCTCTTATAATAATAATAATAATAATAATAATAATAATAATAATATATTATTATTATTATTATTATTATTATTATTATTATTTGTGTTTGGAAATCACGAAAATAAACGTGAAAGTATAAGCGAAGAAGAGTGGAATATGGCGAGTGAACTAAGTGTATGTTTGACAAGTGGACCTAAACTGTACTATTTTATTATTCAGAACAAATTTTTTTTATTTAATATTTAGTATATGAGTTAATTGCATAAAAATTAAAAACAATACAATTAAGATCCTCAAATTTTACTGTCTGTTTCTCTAAATCAAGTTTATATTATACTATTTTTATTTATTTCTTTAAAAAATTATAAAATAAATTTTATATAATTAATATATCATAATATAATTACGCACAAAATATAATACTATATTAAATTTTATTTTGTATAATTTATTACAATCTAACCTAATATATTATATTATAATTTAATGCAGTTCATACGTCTTATCAAACATACCTTATTAGTACCATAGAATATGTTAAAAGTAGTGTCGTTTGTCCAAAATTGGACGTTGTTATTGACTGTGACAATATAAGGCACAATAACTTAACATTACTCAACAATTATAGATTTAATCAATTAAATATTTTATTTATTGATAACATTTTTAATTTATTATTTAATATTTTATATATCAACAATTTAATATATTAATTTTAAATTTTATAAGATATATATATTTAATTTATTAATTTTATAAAAATAAATAACTTGTTATTTATATTTAAATATTTGAAATAAAAAATAAACATATTAATTAAATTTAAATTTATATTTTAATCATATTTAAACTTTAAAATATATCGTATATGTCTTCACTCCTATTCTTTCTATTATTTTATTATTTAATGTAAAATTGTAAAACAACAACAATTAAAATAATAACTACCATTAGGAATACAACCTATAAATTGTAAAATCAATAACAAATTATATTCATTTGATTAAATTATAATATAATTTTTATCATTTAGTGTAATATGTATCATAAACTTTTAATTATATTTTACATTTATTGGTTTTAAATTCATATTTCAACTATATTTAGACTTTAAAAAAATAAATAAATAGATAAACATAACCTCATATGGTATATCTCTTCCTTCTTATTCTATTATTTTACCATTTACTGCAAAATTATAAAATAACAACTATTTTAATATTATTTAAAATAACAACTACTATTAGGAATCTAACGTAGAAATTGTAAATCAATAACAAATTCTATTCGTTTGATTAAATTATAACATAATTGTTATCATTTAGTGAAATATTTAATATAAACTTTTAATTATATTTTTAATATAAAAAAAGAGTACTATTGACTATTTTCCTATTTAAAATAACAACAACCATTAGCAATCTAACCTAGAAATAGTAAAATTGGTAATAAACTCTATTTCATTTTGATTAAATTCTAAGGTAATTTTCATTGATTAGTGCAATATTTATTAACTATACATTAATTGACTTTAAAGTAATAATACAATGATGTATTATGGAAAAGATTAGTAAACATGGTCCCTAATAAAAAAGTTTTAAGACATTTTTAGTGGGATCATTTAATTGAATTATATTACATGTTTCAAGTTTTCTCTCTTTTTTATCATGATATCTGTTATGATGGGTTCAATTCAAATTAAATATATAGGTAGCATTTATATTTTGTTTTTAATAAACTTATTTTATAAAATTATAATTCAAAATCATTTCATATGTTTCATTTTCAATAATAAATTTTATTGAGTAACTTAGAGGATGGCCATGGACCAGGGCAGGAATAATAGCGAAAAATTATTGCAGACGTTTACGGAAGAGAGAGCATCTAATGATGCTGGTGCCTCAAAGTTTTCCATTTTATAATTATTTATTTTTTGTGTTTACATATTACAAAAAGGAATATGATCATATGAACGAGATTTTTAATTGCAGTCCCTTTGCACTTTTAATATTTTGAGACATTGTTGAATTTTTATCACGACAATATTGATTTTTCTTTTTTTAAAAAAAATACAGTTTTGTCCCACAAAATTGATATAATTAAATGTAATTGATTTTTTCAACCACACAAAATTTGTATCACTTATTCATTCATGGGGATTTAAAATCGCCCTTCATTGATGCCATGGTCTCTACAGAAATTGTACGACTTATTCAATACATCCTTCCGAGGTTAAACAGGTTAACCTCACTCGGATTACGCACCCTATCAACCAACTGCAAGTGTTGGAAAAGGGTGTACCATCAAAGGCGGCTTCGCTTCGTCAATGCAGCCGGCTTGAAGCTCGCAAAACCAGTGATTTCTCTGCCAGTAACCAAGCTGTTGATATCATACGTGCCTTCATAAGTGTAGATTGGTTCCAAATCACAGAATGCCTGCAATATTATCCAAAATATATATAATAAATAAATTGATCGGAATTTAAGTACCAAATTAAGAATTCATTCTACCTATCAGTGGTTTAATGGCTACTCAATTGTACATTTGGTAATTCACTGCACCTGGATTTTACATGTTCATAGCAATGACCACCGATGGGTGTAACTTTAAATTATGTATAATGAACTTTCAGCGAAAAGATAAGCATGGTAACCTTTGCAACTAGAAAATCGGCCAAAATTCCGTTGCCACCGAGTAACTCACGTCCAAGAGCGAGTGTTTCCCTAGCCCTTGCGGTGATCCACGCCTGAATATAAGCCATTTGTTACAGCTAAGAACAACCAATAAAGGAAGAGGCAAATGTTTCCCAGAGATTTAGACATTCAATCATACTTTTCCCAAGCTCGATTGACCCGCGGTAATTTTTCCCTTCTCATACAATTTGCAGAGGCGCCAACCAACAAGAATCATTGCTTGAACATTTCCTAGCATTTGAACAAGTTTCTGTTGGTTGATCTGGAAAGCTGCCAACGGCGCTCCAAACTGTTTCCTCTCCTTCAGATACCTTTGGGTCATATAAATTTCAAAAAGTTCCTTGAAAAAGCTCAAAATAAATCAGCATCAAAAGAAAAGAAGGACTTCCTCAAATACCTGTGACACATATCATACACGCCCATTGATATACCAATAGGTTGCCAGGCAACCATTACACGCGAAACAGCCAGAACCTGCATTTAATTTACTAGCATGATCGTCACATACTTGAACTTGGTAAATGTAGCACTACATCGACAGAAATGAGAAGTCAAAAATATGCACAAGACAAACAGTGCATGCTCAGCATTGCCAGATATTGTCCACGGAGATATTATAGTAGTTATTTAAGGAAATTTGCTACAACTATACCTTGTTGGTATCCTGAAATGAATTAACACCGGGTAATCTGTCCTCATCAGGTACAAAGACCTTCTTTAAAAGTATGTCCGCATTTTGAACAATCCGCAGACCAATCTTATTTTCTATTTTCGTAGCCGTTAATCCGGGAGCATCCTTCTTTACTATGTAACTGAAAAAGAAAGCAGAATCATTCCACATTTCGAGAAACCAGCATGCCGATATACAAAAACTAAAATCCTAGCTAATTTTCAGACAAATCAAAGTACCATAATAGCAATATACAATAAGTATTAATAGAGTACAGTAGAAGAATAATGTATTTCTCTTCATTATAGACCTCGTCTTAACCGATTAAGATCTAATTTCAGGAAGGCCCTGTTTTTGGAGATTGAAAGAATTCTGTTTAGGAGTGACATTCATCTTCCCTTTACGCGTTGCATTTCTTTCTTTAGGATAGTTATTTGAGCATGGGATTGAATACAGTTGAATTTCCAATCATGTGCCTACAATAGGTGTTCCAAATCTCATACAACGATTAGCATACCCATTTATCTGATCCGTTGTGGTATTCCTAGCAAAAATAACCAAAACATCGGCAAAGGTAGCATTTCCAATCCAGCGTTTTTGGCCCTCAAGTATCCATCCTCCTTTGACCTGATCATCAGAGGAGACAGGTAAATTCAACAGCAAGAACATCACAAATCATGAAAGATAAAATATTATAGATCGATTCCTTAAATGATTACAGTCAATAAGACTAGAGATAAATATAAGAGGTTGAGAAATTGAACCTTACTAGCAGTTGTTTTCAAAGCACTTGCATCACTCCCGTAATCAGGTTCAGTCAATGCCTTAGGATTTAAAAGAACATATTTGAGTGGCTCAAATTGATAGGAAACAACATCGTTGAGTTACAGTACAGTACCAAACGCCAGATACTTACCCAACAGCCTACAGCGTTTAACTGAGCCAAAGAAGGTAAATATTTCTGCTTCTGTGCCTCTGATCCACATAGGGCTATTATTGACAGTCCAGACAAGTTACATAAGTTCGTAGTTGGCCAACAGTATCACATATTAAGCAATTGAAAAGTAAAATCCAGCAAGTAACACATTATTTGGAAAAGGACGTCAAAATCGCACCAATAGTGAGCATTGCCAGAGAGGAATGCACCAATATGAAAGTGGAACAACTTGCATCAACTCGGGCAACTTCTGCAGTTGCAATAGCAGCTCCAGTGATTGAGTGACCAGGACAACCGTAACCCTGAAACAGAAGCAGCTCAGTACCAATTGACTGCATTCTTTTCTCAAAAAAGGAGGAAATATTAAAACCAAAGTATTTGTACAAATTACCTTTATTGTGCCACCACAAATACGCAGGGCGCCAAGCTTTGGGATGATATGAAATGGAAATTCAGCCTTCTCCCAATACTGGAATAAAAGGAAAAATAAATAAATACAAATCAACTCTCTGTTCATGTGCATAACAATGTAGTAGGTGTTAACCAAAGCCTAATGACAATTCCAGAATTTAGCTGCCATATACAAATAAAACTATTTATTTTTCAAAAAGAATTGCTAGTAACATGAAGACGATACCTCTGCCATTACTGGGGCTACTTCTTTCTCCATACACTCTCGCACTTTGTCCCGAATTTCCTGCTCTTCCGAAGTCAAGAGATCATCAAACTGGTAGTAATCTGATGCTGTAACATTCAAAGATCAACAAAGGAAAATGAATGAGAATACAAAAGTTTGTTGCAGCACACAAATAGAATCTACACAAGTTCAAATGCTTCCTTGTTGAACAAAAAAAATTGCTACTGAGACATGAAAGTTCATACGTATTTGCTACTGAGACATCAAAGTTCATATGTACAGAACAGTTAAGTAACATATTCTATTAATTAACAGGTAATTACAAACGAAAACTTAATAGAAAGCCTAATTTACAGCTACCTCCTTGTTTTTGTTAAGATAAATTAAAATACATATATATATAGAAGCTAGATTTTTGTGAAATTCGTCAGCTAAATCTCCGATTTGTTTCAATTTTCACGCTCTAAGGGTATTTTTGTCATTTACGGACTAATATAAGAGATCATTTATAAATTGTAAATGTGCAGGCCAGTGTAAATTACAGGAATGGGGTATTTTCACATACCTCCCCTGAGGTTTCTAGAAATCACACGTAGATAGAAAGTTTGTGAAAACTTCATAGTTACCTCTCTTGCTACAGTAAATCCATCCATTTGACTATTTGTTGACTATTAAAATGACCTTAAATGACCGAAATATCATATCCAAATAATATAGTATTTTTCTAAATTTCCTACAATTACTCAATTAAAAAAAAAGACCCAAATATACAACCTTAATTTTACCCACCCCTTTAAACAAAACAATCTTGCCTCCCTCCCGTCGATGGCACGTTCAGCCGCTTGCTCCCCTCATCATTGTCGCACCCACTTTGCAGCCAGATCAGAAGTTTCTCTCTCGTTGAGTTATATGCGTCGTCGAATCGCCGTTGTCGAAATCATCTCGTACAATATCAGGCCATTGTCATCTCATCCTTGCACATACTCACACTCACCACCAACATTAGACAGTCTTTTGAGCTCTCACACTGCACAATCAAGATCACAACACCATCTACTCTGTTTTCGATTTTGGTTCTAATAAGTAACCACAAGTCATCACTCAGCACTCTCCGACTAAACTTAATTTTTTGTTTTAATTCTTGCAATATCTGACAAAACTCAGATTTTGGTTTTTGTTTGAAATGCGTAGCCAAACGCATTTTTGGTTTTGGTTTGTAATGGCTAACTGAACTTAATTTTTTAGTTTTGGTTCTTATAATGGATTGGTATAATCGAATGATGCATGAGTTTTTTAGGAGTCTTTTATTTTTTTGGTTAATGATTTAGATATGAGAGAAAGTTTCTTGAGACATTGTATGTACACAGAATAACTTGGCTTTGCAAATTTGCGTTTTGGTTTCGATGAATCTCGGGAAAATTTGGTTTGGTTTGAGTGAATTTATCCAGAGAAGTTTGATTTGTATTTTTTGTATTTATTTAATTTTTAATAAATAAAACTGGAAAATAAATTTGGAAGAATAAAATTAGTATAATGTTACCACATTACCCTTTTTTAAACGGTCAACAAATAGTCAAATGGATGGATTAACTGTAGCAAGGGAGGTAGCTGTACATTTTTACAAACTTTCTATCTAAATGTGATTTTTAGAAACCTCAGGGGAGGTATGTGAAATATCCCTTACAGGAATTAGAAAATTTCAACACCAGAACTTTAAGAAACAGTCAGAAGCTTGGAATTGGTTTATTGTAAACTTAAATAAGAAGTTTCCAACATTCACTTTACTTCTTTAAATAGACTACGATTGGTATTGACGTGCTTACACTTAATTTTGAACACGGGTAAAACTGTTTTTAGTTCTTAAAATTTAATTAAATACTCTCATAAATTTTAATAGTTTTAAAAATATTCTTAAAAGTTCTAATTTCATAAAAAATATCTATTATATCCTTATACATAATATTAAGTAAAAAAAAATTAATAAATTTTTAAAACTTGAATAAAAATCCTAATTTCATATAAATCATATTTATGTAAAATATATTTATAAATAAATAAAAATATTAGTCATTATATAATATCTTAACAAAATACTTTTATTGTAATTTATTGTAAGAAATTAAATAATAACAAATTACATATTTGTAATTACTAAAAAATTAAATACAACTAAAACATAAAGTATAATAAATATTTATAATTATATTGTAATTTATATAAAATACATATATCAAAAATATAATTAAAATAATAAAATTAAAATAATAATAAATAAAGTTATAATATGTTAATACAATTATATAAAATATGTACTATAAGATAATTATTTTATTTATTTATTAATATATTTTACATAAATATAATGTATTTTATAAAATTTTAAAAATTTATTAATTTTTATTAAATATTATGTATAAGAATATAATAAAAATTTTACATAAAATTAAAATTTTAAAAATAATTAGAACTTATAAAAATATTTAGTCAAATTTTAACAACTAAAAGAACTTTTACCATCTTTAACACACAGAAAGTAAAGTTAGGTAACACCAATTTCTGGTGAGAACCGCTCATACACTCACATTGACATCTAGTGGTTCTATCCTGTAGCAGCCACTCAACAGACATAACACAATTGGTGATGAATTATCGTTGTCATCTAAACAGAATTGGTGATGAGTGATTCAGACTTCTCACATTCATTGAAGGGCAAAATAGTCTTTTTCCGAAAAGGGAAAATGATTAACAATCATTTCAGTTACAGACCTATGCGATGTATCATGACACTACAAGTAATTGTCGAAGGAGCTATGTTAGTAATTTGAAGGGACTTAACTAGTCAAATGGCAGACTTACACACAGGGACATAACTGCAAGTCATCCTAATAGAATATTCGAACTCGAGCTTTAAAAAAATTATTAAAAAAGATGATTGAGGATGAAGCAAATTGGGTTGAGCATGAAGAGAACAACAACAAAAACATCTAACAGAAAATCAGACGTACGAAATCGATTTGAAGCCAAAATTCTCAATATTCTCGATGCAGTAATCAGTAAAATTAAATCCCTAGCAAGGCAAACGAAGGCATGCAATTTGGTCATCAATATTTACCACACGGAGGAAATTTAGACGCCGGAGTTGCTTGAGGAAACGCAAGAGAAACATCCAATGCCGGTAAATTGAAATACGAAGTCCTCGCACTTTCCCCGACCTCGTCTGCGAGATACAGCGTATATTAACCACACGACGATAAACTCGCTACGACAATATTGGAATCGAAGCGGATCATTAAAGATTACAGCTGGTAAAAGCAAAAGAGAGGAAGAAAAACAAACCTTGACCTTTGGATGAGCCAATCGTCATAGGTGATTACAGTTCAGTAATGGAGCTGACGTTATAACGAAAATGAACGTGGAAGTATAAGTGTAGAAGAGTGGAATATTATAGCGAGAGCGAACTAACGATACCGCAGAATGAACAGAAAATGGAAACTTAAAAAAGAGTCCTAGCTGGTTGGTTATAGGGCAAAGGCGTCCAAGTCAGTGTCGTTGGACCAAAATTGGACGTCTCATAACGGTGACAGTACAAAGCACAACTTAGACGTTTCAATCATTTTAAATATTTTACTTATTAATGATATTTATAATTTATTATTCAGTACATATACACACACACACACACACACGTATATATCAATAATTTAATATATTAAATTTAAAATTTTTAAATATATATTTTATTATATTAATTTTAAATTTTTTATTTTTACAAAACTAAATAACTTAATATTTATATTTAAATATTTAAAATAAAAAAATAATATATTAATCACATTCAAGTTTCAATTAAATTTATATTTTAATCATATTTAAACTTAAACAAAAAATAAATATAAACTAACAATTCATACGAAAATATATCATATATCTCTTTTTTCTTATTCTTTTTATTGTTTTATTATTTATTATAAAATTGTAAAATAACAACTATCATTTTTAATATTATTTAAAATAACGAGCACCATTAAGAATCAAACTTAGAAAATTGTAAAATTATAAATTCTAATGTAACGTTTTCATTTAGTGCAATATTTAATATAAACTTTTAACTATACTTTATATTTATTGGCTTTAAAGTAAAAAAAATAATAGTAAACACTGTAGGATCATGTAATTGAATTATATACATGTTTCAAACTTTCTATCTTTTTATTATAAATCTATTATGATTGGTTCAATTTAAAATAAATATATGTGTAACATATTTTTAGTGAAATATACGGATGATCTAATATATTTAACTTATTTATTATTTCTTTTAGTGTAAAAGTAGAATAATAAAAATTTAACCTGAAATTAATAATTTATTTATATTTTGTCTTAATAAATTTATAAAATTATAATTAAAAATTCCATCTATTTTAATAATAAATTTATCGAGTAACTTAGAGGACGGTCATGGACCAGCGCAAGAATAAAGGAAAAAATATTTCAGATATTTGCGGAAGAGAAAGACTTGGTAAATTAATAATAAATTTTTCACATAAAAAAATTAAATATATAATATTTTACGCCTTTACCTTTAATATAAGGGTTAAGTAATAGTTTTTAATGATGGCATGAGAAATAAAAAATATATTTTCAATTTTTTCTATCTAAGTAGTAGAATTTCAAAATTTAAAAGAAGAATATAATAATATCATATTACAAAAAGAAATTAAACCCTTTTATGATATAATATAAAAGAAATTTTTTATTTCACACCTCTTGTGCTTTTAATATTATTAGGCATTGTTGAATTTATTTCGATAATAAGGATAATGATATCATAAATCTTTTATTTCACCTCTAGCATTATTGGACATTGTTGAGTATATCCCAACAATATTGATCATTACATCAGAGATTTTTAATCTCAGATCTCTTGTACTTTTAATATTATTGGACATTGTTGAATTTGTCCCGACAATATTGATTTTTTTTCAGAAAACAAACTTTTGTCTGACAAAATTGATTTAATTAAATCTAATTGATTTTTTCACCCACACAAAATTTGTTCCATAAAAAAAAATTTAGCTGACAATGTATAATCGCTTACAAAACAAAATTTTACCTAACAAATTCGCTTAGTATTGGCATGCAGTGATTTTAAAATTATAAAACTAAAATATTAAATTTTAAGAATTTATGAATTTTATTAGAAACTAGTGTTACTTAACACTTTTTTAACTTCACTCTTTTAATTTTACTTTTAAGACAATAAAAATGCCCAATACCATATTAATCCCCAGTTAGACATAATCCACATTGTCCAACAACATAAAATTTGAATCACATTATACTCAATAATATTAAGCGGAATGCAACCACTCGGGCAACAAGATAATTTCCCATTCTTTATGAGAACTTCAACTCACTATATGTGAAACCTACTATATTAGAGTATGAATAAATTGCCTCTTTATATGTGAGAGTAAGACATCACCAAGATTTGGTGAAGATATCTTAACAATGTTATATACAATTCTATCAAAATATTTTCGACAAATTTCTAATAGAATATTGACAACTTAAATATGTAATATTAAAAAAGAAAAAATAATATTAAGCGCACAAATATAAAGGGAATTTCTCTTTTACATAATTTTGATCACTAAGAAGTCAAATATAACATAACTAGTAAATTGGCTAAAAAGAATTATTTAAAAGTGTGTTTTGCATGAAAAGGCCCAAATTTCTGATGGGTCTTTTGACCAAATAATACGGAGGGAAGAAATTGTATGACAAATTTTAAATTATTTGCTAGCCTTTTTATCAATTAGCTAATTAAAAATCAAATTAAACAAGACTTGTTAGTTGTATTTATAATTTCTGTTGGTGTTCATACCCTAGTATTGGTTTAGTATCGGTTGATTCTAGTAATGATAAGAAATTGCAATTGATACAAAAGTTCAATCCCGCTCGCACAGGGTGGGGTTTTAATATTGATAAAGAATAAAGACTAGTTTCTAGAGGGAGTAAACTTTTATCCCATCCACGGGGTATGAAATCACCCTTCATTGATGCCATGGTCTCTACAGAAATTGTACGACTTATTCAATATATCCTTCCGAGGTTAAACAGGTTAACCTCACTCGGATTACACACCCTATCAACCAACCGCAAGTGTTGGAAAAGGGTGTACCATCAAAGGCGGCTTCGCTTCGTCAATGCAGCCGGCTTGAAGCTCGCAAAACCAGTGATTTCTCTGCCAGTAACCAAGCTGTTGATGTCATACGTGCCTTCATAAGTGTAGATTGGTTCCAAATCACAGAATGCCTGCAATGTTATCCAAAATATATATAATAAATAAATTGATCGGAATTTTAAGTACCAAATTAAGAATTCATTCTACCTATCAGTGGTTTAATGGCTACTCAATTGTACATTTGGTAATTCACTGCACCTGGATTTTACATGTTCATAGCAATGACCACCGACGGGTGTAACTTTAAATTATGTATAATGAACTTTCAGCGAAGAGATAAGCATGGTAACCTTTGCAACTAGAAAATCGGCCAAAATTCCGTTGCCACCAAGTAACTCACGTCCAAGAGCGAGTGTTTCCCTAGCCCTTGCGGTGATCCACGCCTGAATATAAGCTATCTGTTACACCTGAGAACAACCAATAAAGGAAAAGGCAAATGTTTCCCACAACTTTAGACATTCAATCATACTTTTCCCAAGCTCGATTGACCCGCGGTAATTTTTCCCTTCTCATACAATTTGCAGAGGCGCCAACCAACAAGAATCATTGCTTGAACATTTCCTAGCATTTGAACAAGTTTCTGTTGGTTGATCTGGAAAGCTGCCAACGGCGCTCCAAACTGTTTCCTCTCCTTCAGATACCTTTGGGTCATATAAATTTCAAAAAGTTCCTTGAAAAAGCTCAAAATAAATCAACATCAAAAGAAAAGAAGGACTTCCTCAAATACCTGTGACACATATCATACACGCCCATTGATATACCAATAGGTTGCCAGGCAACCATTACCCGCGAAACAGCCAGAACCTGCATTTAATTTACTAGCATGATAGTCACATACTTGAACTTGGAAAATGTAGCACTACATCGACAAAAATGAGAAGTCAAAAATATGCACAAGACAAACAGTGCATGCTCAGCATTGCCAGATATTGTCCACGGAGATACTACAGTAGTTATTTAAGGAAATTTGCTACAACTGTACCTTGTTGGTATCCTGAAATGAATTAACACCGGGTAATATGTCCTCGTCAGGTACAAAGACCTTCTTTAAGAGTATGTCCGCATTTTGAACAATCCGCAGACCAATTTTATTTTCTATTTTCGTAGCCGTTAATCCGGGAGCATCCTTCTTTACTATGTAACTGAAAACGAAAGCAGAATCATTCCACATTTCGGGAAACCAGCATGCCAATATACAAAAACTAAAATCCTAGCTAATTTTCAGGCAAATCAAAGTAGCATAATAGCAATATACAATAAGTATTAATAGAGTACAGTGGAAGAATAATGTATTTCTCTTCATTATAGGACATCGTTTTAACCGATTAAGATCTAATTTCCGGAAGCCCTGTTTTTGGAGATTGAAAGAATTCTGTTTAGGACTGACATTCATCTTCCCTTTACGAGTTGCATTTCTTTCTTTAGGATAGTTATTTGAGCATGGGATTGAATACAGCTGAATTTCCAATCACGTGCCTACAATAGGTGTTCCAAATCTCATACAACGATTAGCATACCCATTTATCTGATCCGTTGTGGTATTCCTAGCAAAAATAACCAAAACATCGGCAAAGGTAGCATTTCCAATCCAGCGTTTTTGGCCCTCAAGTATCCATCCTCCTTTGACCTGATCATCAGAGGAGACGGTAAATTCAACAGCAAGAACATCACAAAGCATGAAACATAAAATATCATAGACCGATTCCTTAAATGATTACAGTCAATTAAAACTAGAGATAAATGGAAGAGGTTGAGAAATTGAACCTTACTAGCAGTTGTTTTCAAAGCACTTGCATCACTCCCGTAATCAGGTTCAGTCAATGCCTTAGGATTTAAAAGAACATATTTGAGTGGCTCAAATTGATAGGAAACAACATCGTTGAGTTACAGTACAGTACCAAACGCCAGATACTTACCCAACAGCCTACAGCGTTTAACTGAGCCAAAGAAGGTAAATATTTCTGCTTCTGTGCCTCTGATCCACATAGGGCTATTATCGACAGTCCAGACAAGTTACATAAGTTCGTAGTTGGCCAACAGTATCACATATGAAGCAATTGAAAAGTAAAATCCAGCAAGTAACACATTATTTGGAAAAGGACGTCAAATCGCACCAATGGTGAGCATTGCCAGAGAGGAATGCACCAATATGAAAGTGGAACAACTTGCATCAACTCGGGCAACTTCTGCAGTTGCAATAGCAGCTCCAGTGATTGAGTGACCAGGACAACCGTAACCCTGAGACAGAAGCAGCTCAGTACCAATTGACTGCATTCTTTTCTCAAAAAAGGAGGAAATATTAAAACCAAAGTATTTGTACAAATTACCTTTATTGTGCCACCACAAATACGCAGGGCGCCAAGCTTTGGGATGATATGAAATGGAAATTCAGCCTTCTCCCAATACTGGAATAAAAGGAAAAATAAATAAATACAAATCAACTCTCTGTTCATGTGCATAACAATGTAGTAGGTGTTAACCAGAGCCTAATGACAATTCCAGAATTTAGCTGCCATATACAAATAAAACTATTTATTTTTCAAAAAGAATTGCTGGTAACATGAAGAAGATACCTCTGCCATTATTGGGGCTACTTCTTTCTCCATACACTCTCGCACTTTGTCCCGAATTTCCTGCTCTTCCGAAGTCAAGAGATCATCAAATTGGTAGTAATCTGATGCTGTAACATTCAAAGATCAACAAAGGAAAATGAATGAGAATATAAAAGTTTGTTGCAGGACACAAATAGAATCTACACAAGTTCAAATGCTTCCTTGTTGAACAAAAAAAATTGCTACTGAGACATGAAAGTTCATACGTATTTGCTACTGAGACATCAAAGTTCATATGTACAGAACAGTTAAGTAACATATTCTATTAATGAACAGGTAATTACAAACGAAAACTTAATAGAAAGCCTAATTTACAGCTACCTCCTTGTTTTTGTTAAGATAAATTAAAATACATATATACATAGAAGCTAGATTTTTGTGAAATTCGTCAGCTAAATCTCCGATTTGTTTCAATTTTCACGCTCTAAGGGTATTTTTGTCATTTACGGACTAATATAAGAGATCATTTATAAATTGTAAATGTGCAGGCCAGTGTAAATTACAGGAATTAGAAAATTTCAACACCAGAACTTTAAGAAACAGTCAGAAGCTTGGAATTGGTTGATTGTAAACTTAAATAAGAAGTTTCCTACATTCACTTTACTTCTTTAAATAGATTGGTATTGATATGCTTACACTTCATTTTGAACACACAGGAAGTAAAGTTTGGTAGCTCCAATTTTTAGTGAGAACCGCTCATACACTCACATTGACATCTAGTGGTTCTATCCTGTAGCAGCCACTCAACAGACATAACACAATTGGTGATGAATTATCGTTGTCATCTAAACAGAATTGGTGATGAGTGATTCAGACTTCTCACATTCATTGAAGGGCAAAATAGTCTTTTTCCGAAAAGGGAAAATGATTAACAATCATTTCAGTTACAGACCTATGCGATGTATCACGACACTACAAGTAATTGTCGAAGGAGCTATGTTAGTAATTTGAAGGGACTTAACTAGTCAAATGGCAGACTTACACACAGGGACATAACTGCAAGTCATCCTAATAGAATATTCGAACTCGAGCTTTAAAAAAAATTTATTAAAAAAAAAAAGATGATTGAGGATGAAGCAAATTGGGTTGAGCATGAAGAAACAACAACAAAAACATCTACCGAAAATCAGACGTACGAAATCGATTTGAAGCCAAAATTCTCAATATTCTCGATGCAGTAATCGGTAAAATTAAATCCCTAGCAAGGCAAACGAAGGCATGCAATTTGGTCATCAATATTTACCACACGGAGGAAATTTAGACGCCGGAGTTGCTTGAGGAAACGCAAGAGAAACATCCAATGCCGGTAAATTGAAATACGAAGTCCTCGCACTTTCCCCGACCTCGTCTGCGAGATACAGCGTATATTAACCACACGACGATAAACTCGCTACGACAATATTAGAATCGAAGCGGATCGCGCTAATTTGTCTCTCAATTCCGCAAAACAAAATTATTCCTGCAGAAAGGAAAAAGAATACAAACCTTGGCGTTTGGATGAGCGAAGCGTCATGGTGATCACCGTTTCTGACTAAGCAGATACTCGAACGAGCAAATAAGAAGTAGAGATAGGATAAGAGAGGCACGCAAGTTTAGGCTTGTTTTGTATAAAAATTGGTTTTGAGTAACGCGTCAGACAAGGCAAATCAATCAATCATTCAACGTTGTAACTGAAAGAGTATGTATGCGACGTATTTTCTGGTCAGATGCGTGTATTTGCATCTGTTTGGAATACAGATTATATATTTGGTAGGATAATTTAATAATTTTGTAGTATTATGGATAATTATTTACTTTACTGCTATTTATTTTTGGAGAGCAATATTAGCTCACATTTTGGTTGTTGTATAATCGACTTACTTATTTGTATTTGTACTCGTCCACTTAGCTGTAACTTACTGTATAAATATTAATTATATAAGTTGGTAGACAAATCAGTAACTACAACAAATAAAAAACGTACCTCGCATTGCTATCAATAGTGACTTTTTCTTCTCGTCCATATTTAAGAGGGCGAAGTACATTTGGTGCTGTATTTGGACTCCATTTTTAAAAAAATAGTATTTTATGTGTGTTTATTAAAAATATATTTTTTAAAATAGAAGACAGCAAAACATGTTTAGTATTATTGTTTGAGATCAGTAGATAGTATTTTAAAGAAAGAATTACGAAGAACTTTTAAAAAATTATTTTTAGAAATAAATGAAATATAAAAAATTATTAGAATAGAAATAACGAAAAATTGTTTTAAATATTTTAATTTTAAAAATTAAACTTAAAAACATGCACTCTTACAAATTTTGTTGTTGTTTTCTATTTAATTTTAAAAAAAAAAACATAACTCAAAGGCCATTAAGAATTCAACACAGACAAATTTTAATGAAAGCGTACTTATATTTTAATTAATGTTATTGACCGGGTCTTATATAAAATATATGTGAACCGTCCAATTGAATTATCCTATCAAATAGATTTTTAAAAAGATATTTTATCAACGGTACTAATATTTAAAAAATAGCTGGGACAACTGTGGGCCCGGAATCAAAGAATAGGTGACTGAGTACTGCCCGACGGATTTCAAAGCAATCAAGTTTTTTTTTTTTTTTCAAATGACGATGATAATGAAGTGATGTTTTCGTCGCACGCACTTTTTATAGAGGGTGAAATTCCAAATTTCCAGTAATTTAATCAAAACTGATGAAAAATCGTGTGGATAGGAAAGAACAAACACGTCAGCTTGTTGACCTTTAATAGATTGTTAGAGATTGTGTCGCTATCGCTTTCGATTTCTTAAAATAATATTGATTAATAATTCATGGGAAAACAATTTAAATGGGAATAAGTCCGATATCCACCCTTTGTTTGTTCGACTAAATTTCTATTATCTGCGTTATTTCGAAAATATCTCAGAACTCTTTCCACATTCCTTTCGTTAATTAAAAAAAATAGTGTGCTGAAGATAATATGGTAATTTACCTAAATACTTCCATTAGTCAAACAAAACTACAGTGAACGTTAATGAATGTCAAAAGATTTTTTAAAAATAATTCCAATCAATTTATAAATATTTAAATAATAAATTCATTTAATAACCAAAACCCTGCAAACTTCCTCGTCGATTTTGGCTCTAAACCTAGCAAATTTCTCTTCGATTCTGACTCTAAACCCTAAATCATCAATCTCTCATCCACCAAACACCCTTTGTCTTTAATCACCACCAAATTCAATAAACTCTCCTCTTCTAAACACATCAAATTCTCTGCAGCTATTGATCACCTCCACCACTGTCCAGATTCAATAAACTCTCCTCCTTTAAACACAACAAATTTTCCGCCGCTATTGATCACCACCACCACCACTGTCTAGATTCAATAACTCTCTTCCTCCAAACACAACAAATTCTCCTCTGTCATTGATCTTTCTTTTCTTCTTTCAACATTTCTTTCTGTTGATTTTCCAGTTGCAGATTTTCTAATTAAAGCTGTTAATCCATTCGTTTTGAGAAGATGTGAGAGAAAATTGAAGATGGATGCTGGGGAAAAATCAATCCAAAGAAGAATTAATTAGTTAATGGAGAAAATCAAAGATATATATATATATACACACACACATACATCATATTAATACAAATTTGTGTGCGTATAAGATCTTGGGAGAGAAAATAAAAGAGAGAGAACTTTCAGCCTTGCACTTAGGAACACGCATTCACTCCTTCGATGGCGGTCAAAATCTTGCTAGATTTGCTTAGTTTCTAGGGTTTTACTCTTAAGCTTTGTTTGGCTTACAAATATCAAAAGTAAGAAGAAAATCGAAAGGTCACTTTGTTTGGCCAATAAGTGTTTAAGTGGTGTTCAATTTTTTTTAGTTTTAAAAACTAACATTTTAAAATTAAAATAATATTTTTTATTAAATTATTTTATATTTAATAAAAAATTAAATTTTTAATATTTTATTTTTAATTGATATATCATTAAAAGATAAATTTATCCTTAAACACTAAATCTACACATTTTTTCTATAAAATATTTAAGATCTTCAAGTACAAATTTTTAACTAATTAGAAAGATAAATTAATAATTATATATAAAAACTAATGATTTTTATTAATAGAAGTAACGTCAAGGTGGTTTATACGTATTTTTTAAATAACAAAGAAGTAGTTTGACCAAATAAAGAGGGACATGGGATTTTTTTTCTTATTTAAATTTTAGCAAAATAATAATTAACTATAATTATATCATTAGAGTAAAATGTCACTATCATTATGTATTATTTAAGGAAATTTTTAATAGTAACCACAATTCAAGTCCAATTTTCTTAAATGATTAATTTTAAAATGTGTTTAAAAAATGATTAACTCAAAATTTTCATATCAAAATATTTTTACTCAAAAGAACACTTTGTGCTTGAAAATGTATTTTTGAATAAAAATATTTTCATTCAAAAAAATTTGAATTGTTCATTGTTTAAACATATTTTAAACAATAGGAGAAAATTGGGCCTGAGTTGTGGCTATTGATATCAATTTTTCATTATTTAATGTAATCCATGTTTTTATGACTTTTCAACTAATTAAAAAGAATTTTAAAAGTTAAAATTTTTTTAAATTTTTTTTGATGTGACTTAATTTTCACTAAATTTTTTTTAAAATTTAAAAAATCATTTTATTTTTATTAAAAAAAATAAATTTTGGGTTTTGATATTATTAGCTTTTTTTGGGGTTTAAATAATTTGAAAATATTTATTTTATTTTTAAAAAAATTTGTTATTAGTTTAATATATAATGTTAAAAAATCATCTATTAAACTAATTATATAAATTTACTAAAAATTATTCGTGATAATAAAATAATTTAAAAAATTTTGTTAAAAATTTTATTTATAAAAGATCTACTTAAATAAATTATACCAAACCCACTTTTTTTATGTAGGGTAGATTTGTGATAAGGATCTATTTGCTATAAATGTGCGAAGGTATATTTTCATTTGTAATTTCATTAAAATGTGAGCGATTTATACGTTAATATCCAGTAATAAATTATTGCCAAGTCATTAAGTGCATTAATATATATTGAAGATTTTCTCCCGAATGCGTCCCGGATGGAAAAGAAAATTATATACAGGTCCTTGTATTTTGCTTTCTTTTCAAAGGAGCCTTTGTTTCATTCAATAGGATATTTTTCACTTCTCATATTTGTGAAAATCTGCCGGCAAAATTGACTTGCTGAATTACATAAAACTGATAATAAATCATTAAGGTCCCTTTGGTATACAACGTTATTTTGACCTCTTATCCTATGTTTGGTAACAAGAAGCCAGGTGGGGATTAAATGGTGAGTCTCAGGTAACGCCGCGTCCATGGATGAAAGTCATGGGATATTATCCCAATAATTTAAAACAGATATCAATATATTTTATAAACGGTAACAAAAATTTATTAAATTATAAAATATATTTATTCATAAAATTACACCAGAAATCATAAAATTATATATTTATTTCATTATTAAATATTTGTAAATAATTTTAATTTCTATTCATATTTAAGAAAATTTTGTTCATATTAATTTAAATAATTAACAATATTAATATTTTTATACGAATAATATTGTGTTTATTTATCATTGAAATAGATTTAAATAATTAATGATTAAATAAGTAATTATTTTAAAATTTAATAATAAAATTTATTTATACGATTCAATCAAATCGTTAGTCCAAAAATAAGATAATAATATATATAATCTTATCATATTCTATCTAATCTAATCAAATCCAATTATGTCTAGTTATCTTTTTTTACTTAATATTTATTTTGTAAATTTAGCTAATTTAGGTAATGAAATATACTTTTTTTTAGATGATAACTAATTTCAGCCATTTTTAAACTAAAATTAAAAATCATCTTTTTTTTTTGTGAAAGTCAAATGTGACGTCAATAATTTATCTTCTCAAAATTATCCTTGCCTAATTAACCTATTTGTATTCTTTACCATATAAACCTTATCATTTTTTCTATCTTACATATATACATTTTTTTATTCAAATAATATAGAACTTAATTTGTTACTGCCACATCTTTTAACAGTGATTAGTATTCCTTTAAATTAAAATTAATATACAAAGTGACTTGTATGTCACAATTTTCCCAATAAAAATCTTGAAATACAAGTTAAAAAAAAGTAATATTGCTCAAAATTTTAATTATTTACACCTTTTTAAATATTTTCATGATCTCATCCTATCAAAAATTATTTTTTATTTTAAAAAATACTTTTTATATAACATCATAAACTACCATATTATTTATATTAATATGATATTCATTACTATTTACAAAATTATTTTTTATTTTAAAAAATACTTTTTATATAACATCATAAACTACCATATTATTTATATTAATATGATATTCATTACTATTTACAAGTAAATATTAATTTAGTTAGATTGTTTCAAATATTTATTATTTATTTAACATTCAAAATTTAAAAAAGGTACATTTTTTTAATAAAAAGTTAAATAAAAATAAGAAATCTTAGTAGCCAAAACATCAAATATTTTTTCTTATTATTATTGAATTTGAGATAATTTAGAAACATCAAACTCGCCCTAAAATCACCCTAACTTTTCAACCATTTAAGTTATTTATAAAAATAATCCTTTTTATTATTATATCACTGTCATTATTATTATAAATAAATAAATATGTCATTTTCAGTTTTCAATGGCTGATAGAATGCACTCTTATTTTTTTATTTGAATTCATGTATACAGAAATTTTAATATTTATTCGAATGTCACTGTCGACCGTAAAAACAGAAAATGAGTGAATTATGAATTACAAAATTCAAAGGCGGCTTTGTGCAGGCGGCTTGAAGCTGGCAAGACCAGTGATTTCTCTACCAGTAATTAAATTGTTAATATCATAACTGCCTTCGTAAGTGTACAAGGGCTCCAAATCACAGAATGCCTGCATTAATTGTAATCAAAAAAGAAAAAAAAATATTTAATAAATTAATAACCCAAAATAAGAAGTTGAAAATTAGAGATTGCAAACAATGAAACATAAACAAAGTAAGTGTATGTATTTAACTACGAGGATGATAACCTTTCCGACTAGAAAATCAGTCAGAATTCCATTGCCGCCAAGTAACTCACGTCCAAGAGCAACTGTTTCTCTAGCCTTTGAGCTAACCCAGGCCTGAAATTTATGCAAATTTTTCACTGCTAAATCAAAAGCACGAAAGAAGTATATATATATATATACACTATACACACAGGTACCTTTGCCAAGCTAGCATGACCTGAGGTCATTTTACCATTCTCATACAATTTACATACACGCCAACCAGCAAGAATCATTGCCTGAATATTTCCCAACATTTGAGCAAGTCTCTGTTGGGTTAACTGAAATGCCGCCAATGGTGCACCAAATTGTTTCCTCTCCATCACATACCTTTAAAATCATACAAATCTCGAACAGATTGTACTAATATCTCGAACCAAGTTAGTACATATAAATGAGAAGCTAGAGCATGCAGGAACACATAATTGTAATACCTGTGACACATATCGTATACGCCCATTGATAGACCGACTGTTTGCCAGGCAACCATTACACGCGAAACAGACAAAGGCTGTTTTTGAAATATGCGACACGTTTGTCATACTCTTAGCCTATATAGAAGAATTAATAGAGAAATTAAATTGGTAAAATTTGGAATGCTTGCTAAAATCACACCATGTTTGTTTCCTGGAAAGAGCTAACACCGGGTACTCTGTCCTCATCAGGTACGAAGACTTTCTTTAAGAGAATGTCTCCATTTTGGAGCATTCGAACACCAATTTTGTTTTCTATTTTGGAAGCTGTTAGTCCTGGAGCATCCTTCTTTACTATGAAACTGAAACAGAAGATTTTCATGTTGATTATTAATTATCAGTTAGTTATATATTTGTCATACTTATTATAATATAACAACATTAAACATTACGCATTTATTTGTCTGGTTGTGGCATTCCTCGCCATAACTATCAACACATCTGCGAAGGTGCTGTTTCCTATCCACCTCTTTTGGCCCTCAAGAATCCAACCTCCTTCCACCTAATCATCAAAGGAAACATGCAAGAACATAACATGAAACTTGGAGCATTATAGAAATTAAGTAAATGAAACCCGGAGATGAAATTAAGAAGCTGAGAGATTAGACCTTTGTAGCAGTTGTATTCACAGAGCTTGCATCACTTCCATAACCAGGTTCAGTCAAAGCCCAACAGGTTATGGTTTTTAACTGAGCCAAAGAAGCTAAATATTTATGCTTCTGTGCCTCCGTTCCATACAGTGCTATATATATTTTTGACAGAGCAGACAAGATTATAAGGTTATATATATATATATATATATATATATTCTCAAGTATTGCATCATCAAGTAACATGGTATGTGGGAGGACAAGAAGATTCTCACCGATGGTCAGCATTGCCACATAGGAATGCACCAATAGGAAACTAGAACAACTCACATCAACTCGAGCAATTTCTGCCAGAGCAACTGCAGCCCCAGTGATAGAGAGACCAGGGCACCCATAACCCTGCAGTTACGTTCTCCATATCAGGAAAGGGCCCTAAAATAATAAATAAATAATAAAATCAAAAGATACAATAGTTGGGGAAAAAAAAATTACCTTTACTATACCAGCACCGATATTCAGGGCACCAAGCTTAGGAATAATCTGAAATGGAAATTCTGCCTTCTCCCAGTACTGGAATAAAAGAAATTAAATTTTATGCAGCAGTAATGCAGTGGATGATGATCAAAGCCTAATCACTATACTGAAGAGTTACATATGTATATATATATATATACCTCAGCCATTATTGGAGCTATCTCTTTCTCCGCGCACACTCTCACTTTCTTCCGAATAGCCTGCTCTTCCGAAGTCAAGAGATCATCGAATTGGTAATAGTCTGATGCTGCAAAGTAATATTCAAACGAAGATGAAGAGATCATCAAAATAAGTGAGAAATCAAAAGATACAAAAAACAAGAAGTGAAAAGAGGCCAAATTAAGAACCAGAAAACAATTGCTAATCATTCTTACTGCAAGGGGGAAACTTCGAGGTGGCTGGTGTTGCTTGAGGGAATGCAAGGCAAACATCCAATGGTGGTAAATTGAAATAAGAACTCCTTGCATTTTTGTCAACGTTGTCTGTTACACATTGATTGAAGTCAAAATATTCATTTTAATCAACAATAACAATTACAGAACAAATGATGAACTCTTGCAACAAATATAATAAAAAATTTCAAATATTAATTTGAATGGTAAATATATCCAGTGATCTTTTAGTTCAAAGGACTTTTCTGCAATTAAGATTTTTGTTTGGGTATTTTTCAAATTATAAAAAGATAACTATTGAGATTTTCTTTAAAAAATAATAATTTAGATAACAGTTGACTTTTGTTTTGACTTTTAAAGCATCTGAAAAATTAATAAACGATAAATTAGTTAAAAAGACAAAATAAAAGCAAAAAATAATAAATCTTGCAATAAGCATAAAACAGGCAGGTGCAGATGAAAATCTTGTCTTTTTTTACTTGCAGGAGGAAACAAACTTCATTCTTTTATCAAATGAATTTACGAGTGGACATAAATAATCCTGTTCTCCGCTGCAATAGCATATATTTAGCCTTATGATTGAATAAGAATTGAATATTTAATTTTAAAGTATAAATATATATACACTGTATTTTTATAAATATTTTATTCTATTTTGTGTATTGTTGAATTTATATATTTTTAATAATTATGATTTAATTATCATATATTAATTAATGTATTATAATTAAAGTATGTGTTGGGTTCAATCTTAATTATTGAAAGTGCATAGATCTAACTGTTTATAAATATATGTATAAAATTACAAAATTATTGATTTTTTACCATATAATTTTAATTTGATTAATAATAATAATAATAACAAGAGAAAAAAATGAATACATAAAACTTGATTTGATTGTTTGGTCTAATTTACAACAGTCCTACCAGAACTTTGTCAATTGTATTACATACAAAATGTCAAACTAATTCATTTTGTCCATTGATACAAATTAATTTTATTATTTATCTATTGTTTTGCATGGTAAGCAATTATATATAGTTCAATTCTCATTTATATAAGTATACATAATAGCTTTTTTCTTTTCTTAATATAAGTTTTTACTTGAACATAGACAGCTGAATAATACTTAATTAGTAATTAATAAAAAAATAATATTAATCATAAGTAATAATGAACATATACACATAAAAATTTCAAAACTTAACCAATTGATATAAATGCAGTTCAGAGTAGTAAAATCTTGCGCCATGAATACATAATAAGCACGGAAAGAGTACATGGGGGATGACCTACCCGGCCTACCCGGCTAATTCCTAAAAAGGTTAGGTGCAAGGCGTACCCGGCCCCTAGCCCAAAGTTATGGAATCTCAGTTCATCATACACACAGTTCTGTATATGCATGCATGGATGATAAAAACTGAAAGAAAAAGCCTTTTGGAAACAGTTTCCAGCAAATAGAGATGATAATGATATGTATATATATATATATATTCAGATGGTGAGAAACTTCTTCAGCAGAAATATTGAAGAAAAGAAAACAGAAAGAAACACAAACCAAGATGCTTTGATGAAGGAGTTGTCATGGTGATTACAGAATGTTAATTCTCAAACAAAACTTGCAGTTGACCTGATGATCGATCGACCAAATGCTTAGAGCCTTATTAAGACACACCGAGTGCAATATGGCATAAAAGTGCAGATTTAAATACTTCGTACAGCTGGGCGGCAAAGTCAAAGGTGATCGAAATTATTATTTAGCTCCTTCATTTTTACATGTGTTATCAAAAACACATGTAATGTATCACATGTTATCATAAAAGCCCCTACTTTTTAGCGTTAGAATTGAAAAACAAAACATTTTAAATATATTCGAAGTAATTAAATATTAATTTTATTCTAACTTGAGGCAAAAAAAAAATAATGCAATAATAAATTAAAAAGTAATAAAAAAATTATACTTTTTAACATGATAGGAATAAAATTGTATGCATGCTAAATGATTTTGAAAATTAAGTAAATTTAAATAAATTTTTAAAAAATCTTATTTTAAAATAAAAATAAAGTAGTGATAATCTTAGACCTCATAAAGGACATTTTCATTCCACTAACAATGATTGAAAGGTTTGATATATTCAATCCATTCTACATTTCTACATAATAAGATTTAACTTTTTAACATATATCCATTATTTATTTTCTAGTCTAAAATGGGAGATGGAAACAATTGTATTTAACGCTAGAGGTGCATTTTTTATTTGATTTTAGTCCTTTTATTAATGTCAAATAATACTCAGAATTTATCAAAACCGTGTCTATTGAATAATCGGAAGGGCATGAAGGAGACATTTTTTTATTGTTTCGTGCAATTTGTAACTTCCTTCAATGTTTCAGCATTAATAATTATAATAATATAGGATAATTTCATTTAAATCCATTAAGTTTAATGAAAATACAAGTAAGTAAAAATATAAGTCCTCAATTTACTGAATATACAATTTTCATATTAAACGAAACAAGCACCCTACATAAAAGAACTATATAAAAATGCCAATTTGGCCAAACAAGTAGGCTATCAAAATTCTTCTCCATAAAAATATGGAAACAACGAAATATTCTGAAATTAATCAACGTTGTGACAATCAATTGACTATGCAAATTATACATTAATAAATTAATAAATTAATAATTACCAAATAATGTTACCATCTATTATGAATATGTTAACGAAAACGAGACTAGATGGTGCAAGAGGGGAGATTGTCTTATCAATTCTCTTGACAAATAAAATTTCAACCCATTTTGTCAAGCGATATATCTCTAATCAAGTTATTTGGGTTGGGATATAAATTCTAAAATAATTATCGGTATTGGTGACATAATTTTGCCCCATCTCATAACTGAAAATCATTTGACTAATTTAATGTGAATAAAGCATATGAATAATTTCTACAGAAAGCAACCGTCCAAGGCACAGCAGCTTCAATGCATAATGTATAAGTTGAATTATTAGTTCACAATTTTTTTATGAGGAAATATATTTCTATGGGAAATAATTCAAATACTTGCTCTCCCGATTTTTTAATTTCCATATATATATATATATGTGTGTGTGTGTACATCTCATCTGACTCCATATTTGATATAATAATACAAATTAAATTAATTCCTCTTCGAAAATGATGTAAGAAAATTTTAACATTTTGTCCCATTGCTTTCAGGAGTGATCACTGCTTTTACTTGGAATAATGTTACAAATTATTAATAAATTCAATTGAATAAAACAATATTATCTAATAAGGATTTGGACCCAAAGTTGCTTGCAGCGGCAGACGTTATATATTCAATTCATTAATCTCCAAAATATCTTAATCAAACGGTCATGATTCAAAGCATCAATTTATGGTGCCGACGCAACCACTAGGTGTAATTTCTGGTCAGCTATCGGATCAGTGCAGTTGACAATGAAATGAATTATGCACAGTTGTCATAAGACAGTGCATGCCCGTAAAGTCTGGTCGCGCCAAGTCAATCTAATTATTTAAATAAAGAGTTATTAACACATACCACCCCTGAAGTTTGAGACTTTAATATTTAGATGAAAGGTTTGAAGAAAGATACATTTACCTCCCCTGAACCTTTAATTAACCATCTATTTATACTTAAATAACTAAAATATTCTTAATTATTTTAAAGTTAAAATTTAATAAATTTAATTTTAATTTATATAATATTTGAAGATTAAAATTTAATTAACAATAATTTAAAATTTTATTTATTTAATATTTATTTAAAGTTAAAATTTTAATTTTGAATAAATATTAAATATGATACATAATTAAAAACTGAAATTATCAAAGTAGAAAAGCGGTCATTTTGCACAATAAAATTTAAAATTTGAATAAATATGGTATATGAATAAAAATAAAAATTATCATTAACTAAATTCTTAATTTAAATAAATATAAATTAAAATTTTTAAATTATATTATCATTAATTAAATTCTTAATTTTAACAAATAATAAATAAATATAAAGTAAAATGGTCAAATTAAAATATTATTAATTAAAATTTAAATAAATATAAATATAAATTATTAATTAAATTTTAATCTTTAAACATTATATAAATTAAAATTAAATTTCTTAAATTTTAATTTTAAAATAATTAAGAGTATTATAGTCATTTAAATATAAATGGATGGTCAACTAAAGATTCAGGGAGGTAAGTGTGTCTTTCCTCAAACCTTCCATCTAAGTGTTAAAGTCCCAAACCTCAGGGGAGGTATGTGTTAAAACCCCTTTAAATAAATTTGCACGTTCATTTCTCCTTCCAAGTATTTACACCTTTTCTAAGCAATTGCTTCATCAGATCACCCTGCGAGTTTTCTGTGAGAAATCTGTAATCACCATGACAACCCACTCATCAAAATCTCAAGGTTCTTTTTCTTTTCTTTGAATCTGAAAATTCATTTCATCAGTTTGTATATTTATGAAATTGGAGCGCAGATACGCAGTATCTATATATGTTTTTAAGTAGCTTGTTTGAAGAGAATTATTCCAATAATGAAGAATAATGATATATTTATTAAATATTCCATTTGTTTTTGTAATCTGTTTTCTTTTTCCCAACTCTTTTAATAATTAATTTTTCTTCGTGGTATCTGTTGTTATGGTCTTAACACGTTCTGTAATTGTTCTTACATAGCTAGCTGTAGCTTGTTTATTATTATTTGCACCATGATCAAAAGCATAGTGAATTTACGTGCAGTTGATTCAAACAAATATACATTACTTGACTTCAATGTTTCACAGATGAAGTTAACAGTGCAAGGAGTTCTTATTTCAATTTACCAGCACTGCATATTTCCCTTGCATTCCCTCAAGCAACTCCAGCAACATCCAAGTTTCCTCCATGCGGTAATTACATTACAATGAATTAATTAATAGCATCCTCTTTTAACTCTTTGTTTTATTTTAATTGTACGCTGATCACTTATTGAATGATGTTGCAGTATCAGACTACTACCAATTTGATGATCTCTTGACTGCGGAAGAGCAGGATATTCAGAAGAAAGTAAGAGAGTGTGTAGAGAAAGAATTAGCCCCCATTATGGCTCAGGTATATCGAACTCTTCTTCATCTTATAATTTCTTTTTTATTTTAAATATCAACTTCTGCATTCATATATATATATATATATATTCCAGTATTGGGAGAAGGCAGAATTTCCATTCCATTTTATTCCCAAGCTCGGTGCCCTGAATATTGCTGCTGGCACGATAAAGGGTTACGGTTGTCCCGGTCTCTCCATAACTGCAACCGCAATTGCTCTAGCAGAAATTGCTCGGGTTGATGCAAGTGTTTCTAGTTCCATATTGGTGCCATTCCTCCCTGGCAATGCTCACCATCGGTAAGCCTCCAAATATTTTTTTTATCTATTTGATTCTTATTAAATAATTGTATATTAGAACATGTTGCTGTTGAGAAACTATGATCCTATATTACTTTTCTTGTGTGTTAAAAATAGCACTAAGCGGAACAGAAGCACAGAAGCAGAAATATTTGCCTTCTTTAGCTCAATTAAATACAATGGCCTCTTGGGTAAGTAGTTGGCTCTTGATACCCAGAAGTTACCCTGTGTAGGAGTTCTAATTTTTTCAGAGTACGAATTTGGTGCAATTCAGATATATAGATTCGCATTTTAAAAGATGCAGACATCTACAAGAGAAACTATATTTAGTAGTACTGTACTACTGTATATATAATCAGTCAGAGTATTAGTTCCAAATGAAGACTGCAGCAAATCACGTATTTATTTTGTTTTTGATCTTAAGGCTTTGACTGAACCTAATTATGGGAGTGATGCAAGTTCTTTGAAGACAAACGCCACAAAGGTTCAATATCTCTACATGTTTGTGTACTTCATTGAGCAAGAACTCTGTCTATAATGTTTCTGTGTAATTGTTTCATGTTTTTCGCTGTCTGGTTTAATGACCAGGTGGAAGGAGGTTGGATACTTGAGGGCCAAAAGCGGTGGATAGGAAACAGCACCTTCGCAGATGTGTTGGTGGTTATGGCGAGAAATGCCACAACCAAACAAATAAACGCGTATGTTTAATGTTATGCATTACAAGTACGACAAGTCGAGCTGATAATAATCAATATAAAAATCTTCTGTCTCAGTTTCATAGTGAAGAAGGATGCTCCAGGACTAACAGTGACAAAAATAGAAAACAAAATTGGTCTTCGAATGCTCCAAAATGGAGACATTCTCTTAAAGAAAGTCTTCGTACCGGATGAGGACAGATTGCCTGGTTTTAATTCTTTCCAGGATACCAACATCGTAGGTTTTGTAGCAAGCTTTTGCACATAATTAACATTTCAGTCAATTTTCTCTGTACTTTATAATGTTACATGTGCATGTTTCAAGTTAAGTGTATGACGGTCATTTCACTTATTTAAAAACAGCCTCTGTCTGTTTCTCGTGTAATGGTTGCCTGGCAAACAATCGGTATATCAATGGGCGTATACGATATGTGTCACAGGTATTACAACTATGGGTGTTGCTGCTCTTCTCTTTTTTACTAGTTTGGATCGAGGCTTTAGTACGAGCTGTTTGAGATTTGTATGATTTTAAAGGTATGTGATGGAGAGGGAAACAATTTGGAGCACCGTTGGCAGCATTTCAGATAACCCAGCAGAAACTTGCTCAAATGCTGGGAAATATTCAAGCAATGATTCTCGTTGGTTGGCGCGTCTGTAAATTGTATGAGAAGGGGAAAATGACCTTCGGTCAAGCCAGCTTGGGAAAGGTATATTAATATATATGATTTAATGTCTAAAGTTCTGTGATACGCCCGTTGCTTCTCAAACAAATTGCATAATGTTCAGGCTTGGATCACTTCGAAGGCTAGGGAAACAGGTTGCTCTTGGACGTGAGTTGCTTGGTGGCAATGGAATTGTGACCGATTTTCTAGTTGGAAAGGTTATATAATTATCACGCAATCTCTTTATAGAACCAATGAAAAATTGGTTCTTCACTGAAGCCATACATGAATTGTTAAGTCAGTTATTAAATTGTAGTTTATTTAAAAAATAATTATGTATGTTTATGTATGCAGGCATTCTGTGATTTTGAACCTTTTCACACTGGTGAAGGCAGTTATGACATTAACAACTTGATAGCTGGTAGAGAAATCACCGGTTTCGCAAGCTTTAAGCCGACCACCTTGACTCAGCAAAGCCGCCTTTGATTCTCCTTCAATCATTTATGCACTCGTTTGCTGGTTGATTCCGTGGACTGTGAATGGAGGGAGGATTCACAGAGTTCCTTCCAAAGAAGAAAAATTGTATGTATGGAAAAATATATATAAAATAAAAGACTTTGGAGATGCGGGGTATCGATCCCCGTACCTCTCGCATGCTAAGCGAGCGCTCTACCATCTGAGCTACATCCCCTGTATGTCTGCAAAGACGTTTTATTAATATATTACCGTTTTATATTTGATCAAGTCAGAAATTTGGTCATGACCGATCCAATTCAAAACGAAAAAAACTTAATCCGGTTTGATTTTATGTCTCATGCAGTGAAATGAAGTTGGCTTCATTTCAACCAACTGTTATTGGCCACCTCTAAAATTAAGAATAAAATGGTAAAATAAGAAGTCATCTACGGTAAATTTTTATTATGCAAGACATTTATTTAGAATCGGCGTCCTAAACAACAACTTCTTTATTTTGTTATTTATTTCCACACGAATTTTTGACATATTACTATTGTTGTTACTTCTTTTTAACTACTATAGGATATAATTGTATAAATTATATTCAATATGATTCCATTAACATCCACTAAAAAAGATTTGTGTAAAACAATAAAAGTTCTTTTTTAGTGGAAAACAATATATTTATTTTTTTCAAAAGTTAATTTTTTTTTAAATTTTCGCTAATGTATTATCCTTTTTTCATTACAAATGTTAAATAATTCTCAAATTTTACATAAGTGTGCTCCTAAAAAATTAAAGACTAATAATATTAAAGTTAACTGAATTAAAACTAACATGATAATTGTAAACAATAAAAAAATAAAAATATTATATATTAACATGAAAATACACAAATAATCTTGAAAATACAAAAGTTATTTTATCTTTTTTTTCCTCTCTCTCCCTTTCTCATATTGACGTGTAACGGTTATTCACTAACCCACAAAATACCACTACGAGGCTAAACTTGACTACTGTCACGTACTGCCAAAGTGCAAGTGAAACTACTGAAAATACAGAGGCACGTCAGCGCGCAACCTCCAACACACGGACACGCAAGCCTTACCTTCTGACACATGAGTGCGCAAATAGATGAGTTTATGGATGAACAATAATCAATGTGAACAGTATTCCATGAGCAAAAATACTTGCAAGGGTAAGCTAAATGTGTTGGAGCATAATGATAATGGGTGGCTTGGACTTACACTCATTTGGGCAAAGTAGTTTTGAATTAGTCCCTAATATATTGTTGAGTTTTAGGCCTAATGTGGCCATGTGTTTGTAAATACCCGGTGACTACAAAGTTTAGTTAGTGGTGGTCGATAGGATTTTATTGGCTTGATGAAATCTTAACCATCCATGTGTTTTAAGGGACAATCTTCATCATTCATTTGTACATATATAATGTAAAGTGTGATAGTATAGTTAATGAAAAATTAGCTACTATTTCCCTTTTAATTGAGCAACTCGTGGGTTTCTTCTTCTTCTTCATTTTCATTTCTATTTTCTTGGCTTTGATTGAATAATGCACTCGCTTCTCAGCACATTCTACACGCACAAAAATTGATTTTGGAGATAAAAATAGGTAGATAAAATCAAATTCGATTAGATTTTTATAAAATCGAATCGAATCGAACTAAATTGAATTATTCGAGTCCAAATTCGATTCTTAATTGGACTTCGGTTCGAGATTTTGGTTATTATTAAATTTTTTTTATAAATCCCTAAACTATATAATAAATATAAAAATAAATAATATTTTAAATATTATAATATTTTGTCATATTTTTTTTTACAAATTTTCATCAAAAATTATAAATTTATAATTTATAAAAATATTAAAGGATTACCTAAAATTTTATAATTAATTTTAGTTTGAATTAGATTTGAATAGAACCGATTGCTTAAAAATTGATTGAACTGAATCAAACCAAACTGAACAATTCAGTTCAATTTAGTTCAATTAGATATTTTTTTCCAATCCTAATAAAAAGGCTTACTTAGTTCAATTTTGTAAATTGTAAGTGTCACACGATGATGAAATTTGGCTCACTTTCCAAACACGTGACATTAGACAAGTCGTTACACCTAACCTAGCCCATAACTCACATCAGTCATATTTTTTTTACTTCATATTTTACTATATAAAATTTGTTATATTTTATTTATTGTGATAGTGATGTATATAAATGAGTTTTAATTTGTGAGAATGAATTGTGATTCATTAGAATTAATTTATACAAATTATTTGATTAATTTGATTTGTAGAGAAATTTGAAGAAAAATGAGTTGAATTAAGAATGCAAGAGAAAAATTAAAATATTATTGTAAAGTTAATTTCAAAAAGTACTTATGACTTTTAAATCTTTTTATCATTTTACATAAGGGGCAAACATACAGTTTTCACCGTTAAACCATTCATTTTAAGGAAAGTCAAAAGATGGTGGGGTGGGGATGTAGATTTACATAAAACTTAGAGAAGATTTGATGTTTTGTCATTAGCTGAAATTAGGACAAACTTGTAATTTTGTCTTTATTTGTGATTGCGCCAAATTTAGAGACTTTAGCAAAGTTACCGAATAAAAAACTAAAATTAATATTAAAAAAACTAAATTGGAGATGCGGGGTATCGATCCCCGTACCTCTCGCATGCTAAGCGAGCGCTCTACCATCTGAGCTACATCCCCGAATGTTGTCTTTTGTAAGACGTCAATATATATCCATCGTATCTGCTTGATTATGACCGGTCTGAGTCAAAACAAAACTCAACCGGGTTTGGTTTATCTCCTGCAGCGACAAATTTCCGTAATCGATTAAAATTGCGTCGTTTAACCATCATTTACATGACAGCTGTAATATTAAGGGTAAAACCGTAAAATAGTAAGTCCTTCAAGAGTGAAAATTTGAGTGTGTAAATACTAAGTACGAGCACACAATCAAAGCCCGGAACAACGGTTCCAAAAGCTATTCCATTGACTAAACAAAATATAGGTCCAGCAATGTAAGCAAGCATCGGAATAATCACTAAAACAAAGAAGAAAGCTGAAGAATTCAAACTTCATTCAGTATTAGACGCTCGAATTTCAGATAAATTTTTCGTTTTTCATTTTTCTGATTCGCGATGTTTGCGAAGCGATTGATGCAGAAAGCCATACACCAATCTCAGGTATCATTTCTCCTTTTTTTTTAAAACTTGTTATTCTTTGTTTCTTGATTGATTGTTGTGATTTGGATTTCTTTTTCCAGCACAACTTGCCAGAACATGGAAGTTTAACATCGGCGGACTTGGATTTGCAAATAGCTGTTCACTACGGCATCCCAGCTACGGCTTCGATTCTTGCCTTCGATCATATTCAACGACTGTTAGCCATCGCTACATTGTAAGTCAGAAACTTGAAGTTTTAATTTTGGTGATACCGAATTCTAGGAAATTGCATTAGTAGATTAAGATGATGAATACGGTGCGTTTCTGCAGAGATGGAAGGATTAAAGTTATTGGAGGGGATGGAATTGAAGGACTTCTTATATCTCCAAGGCAACTGCCTTTAAGAATTTAGAGGTTTTTACATAATTGCAAGATTTAGTGATAATGCAAGGCTACATTTGTATCCTAGTTTTACAGCGAATTAAACTTAGGATTTTGTTGCAGTTTCTGCAAAACCAGGGGTTTTTGATCAGTATTACAAATGACGATGAGATTCAGGTACTGGTTCTTCATTATTAGTTTCCATCTCTTGATTTTCTTTCAGTTGTTCCATTATTGAGTGACTGCATAGGCTTGGGTTGTATTTCATGTTTGTTGAACTCCTAATTTATTTTTGTAGCAGGCTGTTGAATTGGCAATCTAATTGGATGTATAGGGTCTACTTCATAACAGTTAGAGAAATATATGAATTTTAAAAGCTTTTATAGGTTTAGTAACTTTTCGATTTTGGCAGGTTTGGAATCTGGAGAGCAGGTCCATAACATGTTGTTTAACATGGGAGTCCAATATAACTGCTTTCTCTGTAATCAGTGGCTCCCACTTCATGTACCTATCAACGACACAGAAAACTTTCTAAATTGGCTTCTAAATGGTTGAAAATGGAAGTTGTTACTTCTGACTGCTTTGTAACATGGTTTCTTTACACTCAGGTATGTTGGAGATGAGTATGGTTTAATGTCTGTGATGAAGTATGATGCGGATGAGGGAAAACTTCTGCAGCTGCCATATAACATATCTGCCAATTCTCTAAGTGGTAATTTTCTTCAGTTCTTTTCGACTAATGGATTAGCATGCTTATACTGCGCTTAGGATTATCATCTAATCTACCACTAGTTTGCTTTTCCTTGACATATGTTGTCAACACTTAATAAAAACATGATAATTGCTGGAATTAACTACCCATCTTTTTCACTTATTGCTAATCCTTCAACTTATCTAGAATATGTGCGTGTCTATTTTCTAACTGTTCAATAACTACTTAATTCTGCTGTTTTGGTGCATTGTCACAGAAGTGGCTGAGTTTCCTCTTCCTGAGAATCAGCCTGTTGTAGGAATTCTTCCTCAACCTTGTTCTTCTGGAAATAGGCAAGATATTACTCTTACCTTTTTTATGATTTCTCTTATCGCATGTGAAGTTAGAGATGAGGCTTTATTATTGTTTTCATTATGGATAAGTTGGTTACCTTGCCTATATGCAAATCTGAAAATGCCTTTATGCCTTCAAATTAGGGCCGGTCCATGTTCTCTTTCAAATATCATATGGATACACCCTTATTAGCATAAGAGCAATGAGGTTCCATAATATCTACTCAAACTTTATTAAAGAAAAAAATGCAATTCAATCATATGGGTTTCTTCTCTTATTTTCATTCTACATATAACTTTTGCAGAGTGCTAATTGCATACGAGAATGGGTTGATCATTCTTTGGGATATTTCTGAAGCCCGAATTCTTTTTGTTGGAGGTGGCAAGGATCTTCAATTGAAGGATGGAGTTGTTGATTCTCCTAGTGAAACGGATTTCGAATCTCCCAGATGTTATATCCGAGCTTCAACCGCAAGAGAAAGAAATAAGTGCACTTTGTTGGGCATCTTCCAACGGGTCCATTCTTGCGGTGGGATACATAGATGGAGATATTTTGTTATGGAAAACATCAGCTTCTGCCTCAACTAAAGGTCAACAAACTGGATCAAGCAACAATGTTGTTAAGCTAGAATTATCATCTGCTGAGAGGAGGACTCCCTGTTATTGTCTTACATTGGTCCACAAACAAAGAATCCCGTGCTGATTTTGATGGGCGACTGTTTATCTATGGTGGCGATGAGATAGGATCTGAAGAAGTTCTAACGGTGTGCTATTCATTTGCAGCTATATTTACTTTCTGTTCTGAACTCGTAACTGCACACTGCTGTATAATGGCTGTTGGATATTGTTGTTGTGAAGTTTGAACAGTTTTGCCTTCATGGTTATAAACTCAAAAAAGATGTGATATCTAGTAGAGAGGTGTAGATTTATCTTTAACATTGATATTTTAATTAGAGAATGATATACAACAGACAAATTAGGAAGTTAAATTATTTATTGAAAATTTAAATGTGAGCTTCTTAAACTAAGTATTCACATTAGCAGTGGCTGTTTTTTATGAATTTGGCATATAATTATCTTTCTTTTCAGTTTAATTTGTAAAGTTGATATATTAGGTACTGTACAACCTAGAAACAAAGTGGGCTTTATTATATTGTATTGTCTGGCTAGTCAAAACGGTGCTCCCTAATTAATCAAAACGTTTTCTAGCATTCAACATAGAAAGTGTTTTTATATATTTTGATCTGGATGTTACAGGTTCTGAGTCTTGAATGGTCATCTGGGAAGGAGACTTTAAAATGTACGAGCCGTGTGGACATTACACTCACTGGCTCTTTTGCAGACATGATTTTGTTACCAAGTGCTTGGGCAACGGCGGGTAATCACAAGGGCTGATCTTTTCGTACTGACAAGTCCTGGGCAACTGCATCTTTATGATGATGCTAGCTTATCTACCTTACTATCTCAGCTAGAGAAAAAACCCTCTGTCTGTCCTGTAGAATTTCCTGGGGTGGTACCTATTGCTGATCCAATAATGACATCAGCAAAGTTTGTTCTGTTACCCTTAGGTGGAAACTCAGCAAAAGGTCTGTCAGAGGTATTGATTTCTTTCATGCAGGGATAATTTATAATTATGTTTAATGATTACTTCTCCCTTCTTTATTTTTTTTTTTCTTTTTTCATTTTACTGACTGTGTTGCATATTTCAGATAGCCTCCAGTACAAAACTTGGCTCTTCACCTACCTTGGCTGGTCATACAAAGTGGCCTTTGACAGGGGGTGTACCTAGTCAATTGTCTGTCACAAAAGATCACTCTATTGATAGAGTGTATTTAGCAGGTTATCAAGATGGATCTGTTCGGATATGGGATGCCACATACCCTGTCCTAAAACTCATTTGTATTCTAGATGCTGAGGTTAGAATTCTTCCTGCTCTTTATCCTTAGATATATAATATGTCATTCTTTATACTAATTAATTTATGATTACTGTCAGCTGCAAGGAATAAAAGTGGCTGGTTCTAGTGCACCAGTATCAACTTTGAATTTCTGTTTCAACAATTCAAGTTTGGCAGTTGGCAATGAATGTGGTCTGGTCAGAAACATTTTTAATGTATTATTTTTGTGAAAATATAATGTGGTTCAATATTTACTTTAATGTCTTCTTTACTTGTGCAGGTTTATATTTATAACCTCAATGGTGTCTCAGATCTCCAAAACTTTCTTTTTGTCTCAGAAACTCAAAGCGAAGGTAAGTTGTATATGTAATCTTTAACAACACATGGCCTTGGTTGTCTTTAAAAAAAAATTGAGGCAAGTTTATAATTTTTATTTGCATGAGTTATGATCTTTCACTCCTAGTAAAAATTGTATGGAACTCCTAGTAGTTTTCATTTTCTTCAAAGAATGGGAACTCTTGTATGGTAAATAAAGAAATAGTTGGGACTTAATAACTTCAATTCATTTTTCCAACATTGCATTATTAAATATCGATTCTTTTTTAAATTCTCTCTTGATGCTGATTGGAGAATCCAGATATGACGAGGGATGTCATTTGTGGTAGCTAGGTTAGTTGAGGAGCTTCAGAGGAAAAGATTGGACCTCCAAATACCTTTTTGATGCAGTGACAATAGAAGATCTCCAATCACTTCCCTCAGTCAACTTTCCAGTGATCTGAATTTTGAATAGCATAGACAGTGAAAGTCAATCTTTCTCTTCATGAACGTTCTATGATTCCATTAAACACCATCTAAGTGATTGTGTATATATTCCACATCTTTTATGTTTTATCAAGTTGTAAAGTTCTTGTATGTGGTCCTTTCACTGCAGTTTCATCTGTTCAGTCATTCTTTTTACGGTTATTTTGGGATTCTTTCATTGGATCTTTGTTTTCTCGAAGTAACCTCATTCAACTTGTCATAGTTCACACCCTGCCTGAAGGAAAAGGACCTCAGTATAGAGCTGTTTTTTCTCTTGTTGATTCACCTGTTCGAGCCCTACAGTTTGCAACTTCTGGAGCAAAACTTGCAGTGGGATTTGAGTGTGGCCGTGTGAGATTACTTTACTTTTTTTTTTAACTTTTTATGTTCTTGCTATATGTAATTTTCATTGGCCAATTATTAATATTCTTTTGTTCTGAAGGATGCTTGAATTCAGCTCTTGAATTTCAGGTTGCTGTGCTTGATATGAATTTTCTCTCAGTATTGTTCTTTACTGACAGCATTTCTGGCTATAGCTCTCCAATCATTTCATTGATTTGGACAGGAATTCAGAAATACTCATGGCCTTGTGAAAGACCCAAATCATTTGGAAACAAAGAATCCAGTCAACCCTGCAGAGGAAGTAATCTTTATCTTGTTCAAGGATGCTAAGATTAGCATAGTTGATGGTAGTAATGGTAACATGATAACTTCCCGTCCATGGCACTTAAAAAAGGAAGCAATTGCGATTTCCATGGATGTTATAGGCAAGTACTATTTTCATCTAGGAAACAATTAGAATATTTAGTTTTCTATTGTACTGGTTCATTATAAATTTCTGAATTTAATTTTCAATCCAGAGGAACCAGCGTGTGGATCTACCACTGAAAAGTATCCAGAGCAGTCTGGCAAGGAAAATGCTGCTAAGAGTGAGCCTGCACCGGATGCTTCTTCAGTTGAAGCTAAATCACGTGAAACTGAACATCTCTCCTCTTCAGAAACAGAAAGTTCTGGAGAACGACCAACAGATGCACTTGTTTTACTTTGCTGTGAAAATTCACTGCACCTGTGCTCTAGAAAATCTGTAATTCAGGTGCCACAATTGTCTCTTTTCCTTTATTGAATTTTTAACATCCATTTATTGTGCTTGTGTTTGCCATCTGAGGTGATCTGGTTCTCTTAGGGAAATGATAAAAGCATTCGAAAGGTGAAACATACAAAAGCTTGCTGTTGGGCCTCATCCCTTAAGAAAGATGGACAAACAGTATGGATTGCTTTTGCTTTTTCAGACTGGAGAAGTTGAAATCAGGTGAATGCAGAATTTTTCAGCCTACTTTTAAAAAATAAAAAAAATAATGTTGATTGTAAGATATTGGTTCTCTTATTAGTGCATCATTCAGTTTTAATTTTTTCAGTAGGAAGTTTGTTTCTACCTTTGTCATCATGATTGCTCTTCCAGTTAGCATTATTAAATGTCAAATCATAGATGGCACTGAGCCACTGATACCTTTTCTGCACAGATCTTTGCCAGAATTGGAGTTGGTGATGGAGACTTCATTAATGTCAATTCTAAGGTGGAATTTCAAGGCAAACATGGATAAGACAATTAGTGCTGATAATGGGCAAATAACGCTGGTATTTTATTCTTGTAATTTTTAAAAGTTCCTGGAATGTCATTTTTGAGTATGGCCCTACGATTTAACTTGTTCAAACGATTTAGATGTGTACTTCCGCAGTACTTATGAAATTAAAGATTGGTTGTGTCAACCATTGCAATCTGTGTGTTTTCTTCTATTGATGATTCATTTAACAATATTTCTGTTTCCGGGGAATATATAGGCAAACGGAAGCGAAGTGGCCTTCATCTGTCTTTTAGCTGGTCAAAATGATTTCAGGTACACTCCTGATTAGCCAATTCTGTGATGGAAATATGAAATTTAGCAGAATTAAAAATTGCTAAAACAACCATGCTTCTATGTCTAGGATTCCGCAGTCTTTGCCTTGTCTTCATGATAATGTTCTTGCAGCTGCTGCGGATGCTGCCTTAAGTGTCTCTTCAAATCAGAAGAAAAAACAGGTTCAAGGAAGTTATATCCTTTTTCTTCAATTTTATATTGTTGAGAATTATAGTTTATCTTACATAGCCGTCTGTGTTGCTGCAGGGCACTGCACCTGGGATTCTTGGTGGTATCGTCAAAGGCTTCAAAGCGGGGGAAAATGGTCCATACTATGGAGAGCAGTACAGATCCTAAATCCAGTTTTTCTCAGTTAGAGGAAAAATTTTTGAAACCTCCATTCTCAGAATCATTTCCTGACTGTTCCAGATAATGAGGAAGTGGAGCTAAATATAGGTGCTGCCGACTTCCATTACCATAATATTTCTTTTTGTTGACTCTTCACTCACTTCATGCCTTTGTTTTGGTACAGACGACATTGAAATAGATGAAGAACCACCCATAGGCAGCTTCTTCATCCCATGAAGTCACAAATATGAAGAGAGGTAAACCTGACTTTCCTGTCTTTGTTTTCATGTATGTTTGGATTTTCAAAGATCAGCAACGTTCTTTCTGCTCCTGCAGAAAAGGGGAATGAGAGGGAAAGATTACTAGGTGCACCTGATGATACAAAGCCCAGGCTTAGGACACGGGAAGAAATTATTGCTAAATATAGAAAAACAGAGGTAACTTCAGATGATGGTTTTAGTTTATCAAATCTTCTTTATCTGAAAAACAGGTCCTCAAATAAATCATGTCATCTGATGTGGTAACTGATTTCAGGATGCCTCATCTGTGGCTGCAAATGCAAGAAACAAACTTCTAGAGAGGCAGGAGAAACTGGAGGTACAATATCCATATGATATTTGCGTGTGATAAAACTGCTCTTCAACTATTTACTTATTTTCTTGACTTTTATTGAGTAAGAAGATATGAGAAAAGACAGTGAACATCTTATGAAATTATATTAGTTGCCTTATGTCAGTAGCATTTTCTGATTGGCTATCTAAATAAGCTGCTTCACTGTTACTTTTATCAGAGAATGAACCAGCGCACTCAAGAGCTTCAAAGTGGGGCTGAAGATTTTGCATCATTAGCAAATGAGCTTGTAAAGACAATGGAAAATCGCAAATGGTGGCACATATGAGCAGAGTCTGGCTTAATTTGGATGTTCTTTGGTTATTTGTTGTGTGTTACTTCTCCTCATGGAGACCAAGGTATCCCAAGGACTAGACATCATCGGCACACATTTGAAATTGTCCCCCAAGGAAGAGTTGATGTAAAAGTAATGTGAGCTACCCTCTTCTTGTAGAGAAATGGAAAGCTTGCTGCTAGACTTTGTGAGAGCAAATTACTTCTCAAATCTTGCTGCGAGCTACAATTACAGTATTCATGTTCCAGTGATGTGTAATTTATAACTGATATTATGTTATTATATAACAAATACAAAAGATTTCATCTGTCATCTGTAAGTTCTTGTGAAAAAAACACTATCCAGAACAACGAAAAATAAACGAAAGAGAGAACTGAAAACATAAAAAACAAAAACCTACAACTGTATCTGGCGTGCCTACTTTTCTGCAACACGCTGTGGCTCTAGGACCAGAGACTTCCTCCCAGGCCATCGACAATTGTTAAACTGTAAAGTTTTCTGCTGACAAGCTCCCTCAACTCAAATTCACCAGGAAATCTCTGCTCCATTAGCTTAGAGAAAACCTGAAGTTTTTGAAACCCACATTTACTTAAATAATTTTATTTTGTAAAAGCTTCAAACCGAAACGAGCTATAGATTCTGGGAAAAAGAAATTTCACCAGTTGGCCATTACAGAAAACTTCGAAAGCACCAGAACTCTTGAGGTAAGTTTGAATGTAGTTTCCGGAAAGCCAAGTGGTAATGACTGTGCCATATCTGTTTGCTCTCAAGGAGTAATACCAAGGAGGAGGAGCCGTGTATCCAAATTTTGGAAAAATTTGCTCACCTCCCATAATTATTGCAATAATTCCCACTTGAAAAATTGGTATCACTTTGCTCATCAGACGTTTCAGAATTGGTGGAGGATGATTAGCCAGAATTACGGTGATTCCTGGAAATGCTGCCTCCAGCATATGTTTTGTTGTCATCGCATATCCTCTGCCAAAACAGCATTGCTTATACCCATAAATAAAGAAACAAAACACTAATATTATAATATCACACGAAATCTTGAGCTCGAATCTCTCTTATTTTAAAATTGAGAGATGTAATAAAATTACTACGGAAATTCATTGACCAAAACATAATTCCAAAGTCCCAACAACAGTTTGCAGTATGAACATATTGAATTTATTCGCGAGAACACATGCTCGTAATAAATTAAACTCTGTAATAAGTTGACCGAATTTTGATTAGAAGAAAAACCAAGTGTTTCCCAATTTTGAATCTTTGTTTTTCTTTTTCAAATTCAACAACTAGGATTCACCTTAATCTTGCAACACAGACGACATGCCATGAAAACTAAATTCTTCCCCACACGTGACACACAATTAATTAATTGGTTAATTAAACCATTGACTGATCAAACCCAAATTTTTCCCTTTTCTTTTTTTAAATAAAAAAGATAAATAACAATTCCATGGTCTTTCCCGAAGAAGAAAACAAACGATTAAATGAGTCATGCAAACGTATCCATTTTATTAAAAATTTGAATCAACGATAAAGAAATGATTTACTAACAAACAAATGTTTATTCAATTTTCTACATTAAAAAAATTGAATGATCTTTTATTTTTGAAATAGATCTCTACACTGAAAATTAAGATTCCAGTTTGAACAAAAATACGATTCTGCTACAAATCTACGAGAAAATGAACCTGTAAGAGCAAGAAGTGCAGAAATTAATATTAATGACGTAGCCAACGCCAACACCAGATCCAATAATGCTGCTGGGTTTCTGCATTTCATCAAAATCAGAGACGTTTATGTATTTATTATACAGTATATACCCACATACCACCACAAATACGTATACGTACACAAAATACATTGAATTAGAAGAATTAATTGTATGCTTAATTTCTAGGCTATAGATATATTCTAAACCCTGAGTGGGAAAATGAAAATGATGTTGATTTAGTCGTCGTCGTCGTTGTTGTTCAAGTGATTGGTGTTTGGGTTGTTAACGAGGTATTTGATGAATGTGAGACGGTTTTGGTGTAAAAATGTCAATACTGTCTTTTAAAAACAGAAATAATGGTAGTAATTTTAGGAGTAGAAATTTGGTTCGATCCATTTTTGAAGATAGAAGTTGCAATTTAGAGAGTGGCTCAATGCATAAATATAAGAGGTTATTATTTACTAAATAATTTTCTAAAATGCAAAACAATAATAAACGCAATATGATTGTAAGCTTTTAAGAGATGTATATTGATTAGAAGTTAAAAGTTCTTATATTATTAATTATAGGAGGGTTCTTTTGAGAGTAAGAAATTATAGGGAATATATAAAATCTTTCACTTTTAAAATGTTCTTTTTTATCGTGGGTGGTGGAGAATATTTTAATGAAATAAAAATAACCATATCCGAATTTTAAGCAAATGAAAAGTAAAGATTTTATTTATTTATTTTTTTGGGTATGAAACCTAGTTGTTCAAATAAACACGTTAGAATTTTTTTTTTTACCTTTATTTTTTAAAAAATATTTGAGATGAAAGTGAGTGTCAAACATACTTCAAATTATGTGAACTATTTTTTACCTTTATTTTTTAGAAATATATACTGAATTAAAAATTTTAGATCATGACACAATAATACTCAATCAGAAGATTTTTTATAATATTTTAATACATTTTACTAACTCAACAACCAAACCATTATTTCTTTTTTTTTTTTAATCAAACCGATTTTATTTGAGAAGGAAAAAAAACAAACAGATAATTAGCACACAAAATCTATTTATTTATTTATTTGGAGAGCTAGAATTTGTGTTGCTAAAATGAGAAAAATACTCGCATGAGATGAGATGTTCATTATGGTCGGCTCATCGAAAAAGCCCACATTTTTCATGCCGATGACTTGAAAGTTGCAATCGTCTTTCTACACCACTTTCCAACAATTATAGAAGTTATTGTGAAATGAACCTCTCATTATTAAATTATTTACATATTAAAAAAATATCTAGTTTTAATTTTTAAGGAATTACTTATTGTCAAAAGCTACGCTAAGTATAGTTTGAATCAAATTAGTGATGGGTTTCATTTCAAAATATTTATAGTCAAAATTTGCTACTTATTTTAAAATAAATTTAAAATTTCGTTAAGGTTAAAATTGGAGAGAAATTTAATTTATATTTATATAATGTCAAAATTAAAATAAATAGTGAAGTTCACTAAATCAAAACTCTTTAGACTTCAGTGATTGATCAAACACCATAACGTAAGGTCATTATCAAGAGACCATATGGTAATGATACGGCTGCTATAATTTTATTTTTTTAATCAGGGCCCACATATCTTAATGCATTATAAAAGTCTGTTCCACGACAAAAGCGTGGGCTGCCTTTATTCCGAACTCAAAAACATCCAGGTCCTCAAATGTTTAGGTTTTCATAAATAAGGATACTGTTTTTCTTTTTTATATCAAACAGATCCCTCACATTATTTTAGATTTATTTTCTTGATTATAATTAGTTAATAGGAGAATTTTCACATACCTCCCCTGAGGTTTGGTGAAATAACACATAGAGGGAAGGTATGACGTAATTCACACATACCTCCCCTCTCATTTAACAAAAATTTGCTTTTTCTTCTCTTAACATCCAATTTTTGTTAAAAAGTCAATTTTACCCTCAATCTATGTCATAATTAGAAGCTATAAATGTGAATATCATATCTATAAAAATGTTAAAAAATGGAGCAAAAGAAAATGCAATTGTAAAGCTACTTTTTCCTTCCATTTTATTATATATATACACAAGTTACCTTGTACATATACAAATGATGTTCTGTACAAAACCAACATTTCTCCTAAAATTTTCACAATAATGCCATTTTAGCTCCCAAAACACAGTCACTAATCCTAATTTTTATAATTACCCTACAACAAATCAACTAATACTAAAAACACCAGTCATCATAATTTTGTATATTCTCCTCATCCTACAAAAATAACATAATGTCAATGTGATAACAAAAAAAAAATTATAATTGACCTTAATCATGCACACACACAGCAGCTTCAAAAGAAAGATAAAAAATTACAAATTGGCATAAACTTTCTCACACACAATAACATTTTCTTTTGCTCCATTTTTTAACATTTTTATAGACATAATATTCACATTTACATCTTTTAATTATGACATAGGTTGAGGGTAAAATTGACTTTTTAACAAAAATTGGATGTTAAGAGAAGAAAAAACAAATTTTTGTAAAATGAAAGGGGAGGTATATGTGAATTACGTCATACCTTCCCTCTATGTGTTATTTCACCAAACTTCAGGGGAGGTATATGAAAATTCCCCTTAGTTAATATGAAAATATATATATACGTGTGTGAAAAAATTTATAACCTAAACAAATTCATCTCATCTAAAACTTTCGTCATCGTCATCTTAAAGAATGTTGAATATATATTTTTTAATTTAAAGATATTTTAGTTATTTTATTAAAAATTATCGTTGTTTATTTAATACAAATTGATAAACTATATTCTTAAAAGTGAAAATATAAAAACTAGCCAGCATATTATATTATTATGTTAATTTTTCTTTTTTTCTCTTGTGCTTCCGTGTCTGGCCAAAGGTGTATGAAATTAATACAAAACTAGAATCACGTGCTGTATAATTCAAAGAAATCACAGCCGCCCGATTGATCAAATCAGGCATTACGACCTAACAAAATAACTCCACCAATCAAATTTGATGAACGGGTCAAAGCCAAAAAAAAGTTTCACACGAACCAGAAACAAAAAGTAAAGGATGAAACACGGTTAATACCACAACAGTCAACCCAACACCAAGCAAAGCACCAGACTTTCGAAGGCTCTCCTATTTGCCTCTTGTTATATTAACCACTGGCTCTCTTTTCTTGCCAGCCCATACTCTTCTATAAGGGGGGTAAAAGTCACAACTGTTTTTAACACACAAAATTTGTGAGGTTGTTGTTCAAACACCAGTGAGGATACCCTGCTATCTCTCTCTCACTGCTTTGAATTTTTTTCATTAGTTTTTGTAACTCTGTGTTCCTAGATATTTTGCATTTTAGCTCCTGTTTTTTAGCGTCACAATTCGCATAATCTTCTCCAGAGTCCCAGCAGCCAAGACCTGGTGTTTTGTTATCTTCATCTGGGTCTGCTGCTGCTCCTCCTCCAATGGCGAGTTGGGTCGTTTCCGAATGCGGGTTAAAGCCTCTTCCTCATATATTTCCTAGACCAAGAACAGGAGTTAACCCTACAAAGGCCAGATTTTTTCAGTCTAAGAAGAGTGTAATAGATCTAAAATTTCCTTCAATTACGTTTTCAGGTAATTGCTCAGGTGGGAGAAACTGGGGCCTGAAAGTGAGTGCTCCGTTGAGAGTCGCTCCACTGGATGGGGAGGATAGTGAAGAGAGAATCAATGGCGTTAATAGGGTAGAAGATAAAGAAGAAGGAAAATTTGATCCTAGCTCGCTGCCGCCTTTCAAGCTAGCTGATATTAGAGCCGCCATACCGAAGCATTGTTGGGTTAAGGATCCATGGAGGTCTATGAGCTATGTTGTCAGAGATGTTGCGGTGGTATTTGGCTTGGCTGCAGCTGCTGCTTATCTTAACAACTGGATTGTTTGGCCTCTGTACTGGGCTGCTCAAGGAACCATGTTTTGGGCTCTTTTTGTGCTTGGTCATGATTGGTAATTGAAATTTCTTCTGTTATAGATCTAGAGTATTAATTTCTTGGTTAAAATTCGGATTTTGATTTAATGTTTGGATTGGGATATGCAGTGGTCATGGAAGCTTTTCAAATAATCACAAGTTGAACAGTGTGGTGGGGCATCTGCTACATTCTTCAATTCTGGTTCCTTACCATGGATGGTATGCTCCTGATTAAGCAAAACTCTTCATTCTCAATTTGTTAGAAAATCCAATTTGGTCCATAATCTTAGTTTCCTTGAAGTTTACAGTACTCTAATGGATGCTCTGAAAGTCTCTAATCTATGAAATGTGTTATGATGAAATTTACAGGAGAATTAGCCACAGGACTCATCACCAAAACCATGGGCATGTTGAGAATGATGAATCATGGCACCCGGTAGATTATTTATTTTGTTTATGGTTTCTCTGTTCTGATTTATGCTTAGCACTGTGTTTTTTTTTTTTTTTAATTCTTTAGTTCTCCAAGTAAAATACTTTCTTGTTCATTTGTTGCAGTTGCCTGAAAAATTATACAAGAGTTTGGATAATGCTACAAGATTTCTGCGATTCAAAATTCCTTTTCCCATGCTTGCATACCCCTTTTATTTGGTAAGTCTGCATTTCTCAGTCAACAAATTGATAGTTGAATGTGAAACTTAAGACATTAATTCCAAGCGGAAACATTTTAAGTTTAGAAATCGGTGGCTGATATTTCCTTGTTATTGATTATAGTGGAGTAGAAGTCCTGGAAAGACTGGTTCTCACTTTGACCCGAACAGTGACTTGTTTGTTCCAAGTGAGAGGAAAGATGTTATTACTTCTACAGTATGTTGGACGGCCATGGCTGCTTTGCTAGTTGGTTTATCCTTTGTAATGGGTCCTATTCAAGTGCTTAAACTCTATGGTGTTCCATATTGGGTAAATTTCATCTTCCTTTCATTCATATATTTCCTAGTAGATGCAAGATTAAGATGTCTTGTTTTCGTTGAATTAAATAATGCATACTTAACATGACTTTGCTGCTTCAATGATAGGTTTTTGTCATGTGGCTAGACTTTGTGACTTATTTGCATCACCATGGTCATGAAGAAAAACTCCCTTGGTATCGTGGAAAGGTACGATTGTCTAGATGCAATTTCTTTCAAGCTTCATCGTTGGAATTCATAGTCTTTGATATAATGTTTAATAAATGGAAATAGGGAAAATTTCTTATTGCAACTACCTTGTTGATTCAGAAAGTCAAATGTATTACTATAGAGAAGAAAAAGAGGATTCTAAATATTTTTTTTATCCTATCTGCTTCTTGTATGGTTCATCTTTTAAGTTGTTGAATTGCAATCTTGTGTACAGGAATGGAGTTACTTAAGGGGAGGGCTCACTACACTTGATCGTGACTATGGATGGATCAATAACATCCACCATGATATTGGTACCCATGTCGTTCATCACCTCTTCCCTCAAATTCCGCATTACCACTTGATAGAAGCAGTAAGTATCTCTTTCATTAACCAAACAGCTATTTTTGCAACTTGCAGAAAAGCACTTCTGTTTGTTTCCTAACTATTTTCAATCTTAACCTCATAGACTGAGGCTGCTAGACCAGTGCTTGGACAATATTACCGCGAGCCAGAGAAATCAGGACCTCTACCTTTTCACCTAATTGGAGATTTAGTAAGAAGCTTGAAGAAAGACCACTACGTTAGTGACACTGGTGATGTTGTATATTACCAGACCGACCCAGAGCTTAACGGCTAGCAAGCTTTCTATCTTCAACCAGCCTGCCTAACCTTAAAGCAATCACTAAGCTCATAATGCAGTCTCAAAATTATATGGTGATCCTCATTTTGGTACCGGATTTCCTATTACAAAGATGGATTGACATCTAACAAAGATGATTGGGGCTGCTACTTCAAATTAAGGAAAAGAACATATATGGGTGTTTTCCTCATTAGAGTGTAATTCCTAAAAGGGAAAATGTATTATACTATTCTTCCTGAAGCGATGATCGAAATCTGTTCAGCAGAGTTATTTCTGTAACGTATTGTTGGAACAAAACTTCATAGTTAAAAGAAAATCAATGAAAAATTTGTTAAGAGTTGTATTGACATTTGACGCTGATGTGTGAACTGTAGTAGCTCTGTTTTCTTCTGCATGAGATATGAGGTTGGTATCAAGTTATGTCATAGCTTCGCTTTTGGAAGTAGGCCCAAAACTAAGACCAATGAATGAGCAGGAGAAACAGGTCATATCGCATCAAGTAATTTTCATTAATGTGATTAACGATTATCGCCATCAATAGATTCATCGGAGGCTGCTTTCTTGGAAAATTGCAGTGTCATTTTCTGATAGGGTGTAGGATTATTTGTGTCCATCTACCGAAAACTTATGGCTGTAGATTGCCAATGTCCATGTGCGGAGGCTATACCCATCCTGTATATGTATGGAATGTGCATGTTCTATTTGTCGGCACTATAGCTGGTCCATACCGCCACTATAGCTGGTCCATGCCACCACCACTGCTACTACTACAAGCTGGAAATAAAGCCAAGCTGTGAAAGACAATTTCTTTCTGGGACCAATTTTTTAGCGTTCATTTAGACATTATCAAATAAAGTTGTTACATACCAAAACCGTGACTCTAATATTATTTACTTTACAAGAAGAAAAATAATTAAATTAGACTTATAAAATTAAGAAAACACAATAAAGATTTCAATTTTGGTAATTTCAACGCGATTGCCAGTGTGTTTCAGTTGAATAAGATTCGACACATCATCCTAATTTTTTAACATTCATTCGTATATTCATTCAATAAAATTCTATCATAGATAAAAAAAAAATTATTAATCATGGTGATAATTAGATTACATTTTTGTTTAAAGAAAATAAATGTATAAAACTGTTTCGGGCTTTCAGCACCTTCTTTGGGCTTTGGTCTAGCTAGCCCAACGCCCATACAAACTTGGGTCGAAACATTTTTGTTCAAATCCACGCCGAGTGAGCCCACAACAAAGGTCACAGTCAAGAGTGAACTACGTCGGTAGGTGGATGTGAGACCACAGTGGAACAAATTGCAGGAAGATGAGAGATAAAAGTCAGCAACTCCGGCTATCGTACACTGTACAATAATTCTTTTTTCGTAGAACTACCGGTTTCGTTCACGAGAATAGAATAAAAGAAAATAATCTCTGAATTTCAGCTTGGTCCCTTTTCTTTTCTTTTTTAAAAAAGGTTAACACATTTGACACTCTATCACAGAAAACCCCAATTTTCATCTTTTATTTTATTTTACTTTATACTATTTTAGCACTTGGACCATAATTTCATCAACTTTCTTGCATTAAATTTGTTAAATTAAATAAGGTACATATTTACTTGTTCTTTTCTTTTAAAGAAATGACATAAATTCATAATATTAATGAATTATGATGAATTCAAACTTTTGAGAGTTTAGATTAAAATTTAGACTTCATCACTTTTGAATGATCACTTGCAAGACGCAAATTGATGTCATTTTGATAAACAAAATTTAGTTAAGAAATCAAGATGTATACTTTATTGTGTGGTATGAAATTTGATTATACTTAATGTTTATGGGGACTAAAGAAAATAAAGATAAAACATTAGAGATGTTTATGGTGTTGTCAAAATAAGTTGGGGTAAGTTAAAACTTGTTATAAAACTTGGGGACTAAAATAAAATTCCACTAAAACAAATACTCCCGCGTTGAAAATTCCAAATTTCCAAAGAAGGGTGCAGCAAGTAGTACTACCTCCTCCCAGAAATGGCGCGTAATGCATGATATATATAGCAGGGAATCAACGAATTGTCAAAAGAGAATCTGCAAATGAGATAAAGCAAAGGCGAGCCTCTTTGTATTTGTTTTATGTACTTTATCGCACACCCTATACGCGACTTATCTGCGCGTAGGTCTTGCTTTTTTCCTTGTTTCTTAGTGTGAATTCGACGACCAAAAGTTGGCTATCACCGACCTAACTCCTCCACTCGTGACCATAAAAGAAATCCCAACAATTACAGGGTTATATTATGCTGCGTAATGCTGTACTGTTCATCTTCGATTTTTCCCTAAATTTTTCATTACAATGTCAATTTTTTGCCATATTTTTCATGTTTTCTAAATAGAAATAACCATCAATTGGAAATTCAAACGAAAAATTTGATAATTATAATGAAAGAGTTGTAAATTAAGTAAACAATTGAAAAAAAAACGTGGGGATGTATCATACATCCGTATGCACTGTAGTTTTACCCACAAATACGAATACTTGTGTTCAAATCCCGAGTCCCGCCCTGTGTTATTCTTTCCCATGTTTGTTTTAAGTTGCTGCTGTTCTAGCTTCCTTTACCTGCAACTATTGTTTTTGCTGACAATTCTGGACTCTTCTCTCTAGCTTCTGAGTGTCATTGTGTATTTTACCGTCACTTTCAGTTCTATTATTCTGTGACTGAACAATGTCTAACCCAAAAAAGGCTGATTCCGGGTGTTTCGCCGGCGTTTTACGTCGCCTTCTCTGCCAAGGAAGTCTTCAAACACACCCATCTGATCAGATGACAGAGATAAGTAAACCTGAGGTCAATGAGCAGAAGGAAGAGCCAAAAACTGAGGCTAAAACCCAACCTCCAGGGCCTCCAAGAATAGCTCCAGGAGTAGTGGCAAGGCTAATGGGGCTGGAATCATTGCCAGAAGCCAACTGGGTTCCGAAAGGAAAAACTCCAGATCAAGTTACACGAAGTAGGTCTGTGAACTTTATGGATTATTTGTTGGAGTTTAATGCTGCACAAGCTCAGCAGCATCGCAGAGTGAGAACTTCGGTGTCGTTTCGCGAGGTGCCGACACCACTGCATCAGCAGGATCATGATTTGTATGTTCTGTACTTGGATGAACTGGAGGAGAAGAGGAAGATGGGACTGAAAGTTAGAAAATCTGCTGTGGATTTTCGGGAACTGAAGCAGAAGAAAGAAGAAAAAAGTAAGAACAAGAAGGAGAATATGAGAGAGAGATTGGCAATGAAGAAGAAGGATAATGAAGGGAACAAGAAGAAAGTTTCTAAGTTCATAGATGAACCCAGAAGAGCTTCTGTTAAACAGAGTTCGATGAACAACCGTAAAGGAGCTAAAGATTTGGGTGTTCTGATGCCTGGTAAGAAATCCAGCAACCAAGAAAATGGTGTAATTCTGAAGAAGAAATGTCCAGTGAAGCTTATGCATCAAAAGGAAGTAGCAGCAAAGGGGAAGGTCAGTAAGAAGAGTCAGAATCAGCAGGTAATTGAGGAAGTCAAGCAAGCTGAAGCCGAATGCAGCTTAGAAAATTCAAGTCCTGTTTCTGTTCTTGATGTTAATGACTTTTCAATCTATGAGAACTCTCCATTATCAGGTTAGTTTTTTATTTAATGCAGTTTAACTTGGAACTTCTAAAGCACCATTCTTTGGAAAATCTAATTAATATTGAATTTTCTCCGAAATGTGTCCACCAGAAGAATGGAGGACTATGGATTTGAATTCCAGGTGGAAATCTTCACTCAAGATCGTGAATTTCGACTACCCATCTCCACATTTCAAGCAGATTTCAAGCAATAATGATCAGTGCATTGACTATTACGTTGAACTAGTGGGAAAGCTTAGCAAGTTCACAGAAGAAGCTATAGTGCAGTCCAGTTGGGTGCCGGAAAAAGAACTCAACTTTGAAGATCTTGAAGAGATGTGTACGGAATTTGGGCAGCATATCCTTGAAGTTTTATTACAGCAGGTCATAGATGAACTCGTGGGATTTAACATGGAAAGATGTGTTGTGTAATGCATGCTTAGAAACACTCTGCAGAATTGTGTATAAGCTATGCAACTTCTTAGGCATGTGATCTGGTGTGAAAAGAGCTCGCCGACTCTGCTGACTGATTCAGTTGAATCTACTGAGTAGTATAATGTGAATAACAATTTAGAGTCACATGGTTTCAATCTCTTTGATGGCATTTTGATGACTACCGTACAAGTTTGGGAAATTGTAAACATGTTCTCTCTTCATTTTTACTAGAAGATGTAAACCAAAAAAAAAAATCGTGGGTGAAGTTACAATACAGCCTAATTATAATACAATGAATATAAAAATCGCGGAACTAGTGTGGGTGAAGTTACAGTACAATGTTAACTATCTTATTTTTACCTCATACTCAATTTGCAGAAAAATCATAAGGAAAGTTTGAGTTCAACTTCTTAAACTGAAGCAAATCGCCTACAAATAAAATGAATATTTGTTTCAGATTCTCCCAAACACTTTTCAGTTGAATGAATATTGTTACTTCAATTTGAAGAGGCTTTCAGATAACTGTAGATTCTATTCGAGGCGGATCTGATGTAGGCCCAGGGGCCGTGGGGGTTCATTGGCCGAAAAAAGTATTTAGAAATTAACAGGAGGATTGTTTTGTAGCTCCCAGTCTCAGTGAAAGTTTATCCGGCCTTAATAATAACTAGAATAGTACAAGTTCAAGTGCTTTAATAACTTTCTTTAGTTTCTAACCCCCAAACGTGATAAATTTCTATTTGTGGCATTATCCAAAGCTTGAGAAATAATAGCCGGTTATCACTATAAAGGACTCAATCCAAGCCCATCGGATCCGCCTGCACAGCCCAATTAAACTCGTTGTAAATTCAAGTGATGATGTGGGTACTTGGCTGGGCTAAACAGAAAACTTAAGGAAAGCCTGGCAATTGATTTCCTTTAACAATTTAACTCTGTTTACAGCAAGAATTGCCGGAAAGTCTCATCTCATTATTCATGGCAGATTCTTAGCAATTTGCCCACAAAACTTTCTAATTACATTCACTTCTCCACTGTATAAATGTGTGAAAATCACTCGTAGATACAGCCACTGCTTCAATAAAACAAGAGGTTTCTCTTTGAAATCAAATTCTTCATTCTTTCACCATCTGTATTGCAGTATTATGAAGCAAACAACATCAAAAGTTTGCAATTCCCCACCACTCAACGTTTACAATGTTGATCTTAGGAATTGAATCTCCGTCCTTCTCTTAATCCACAGTTCTAAACCCTTCCCTGGTTGAAGAAGAATGTTAAGAGTAACACAATATCTTCAGTAATCGTTATTCATCTTATCAAGGTGTTCTATGTCTCTTTTTCCTTCTCCTAGCTCCATACTCTATAGGGCAATATAGATTTACAGTTATACTAAGAAAACACAAATTCCTGAGCTGAAATTATACAAAAAGAATGGAACTCTGAATTTGGTGAAAGAACAAACAAGACAAGTACTCTGACCTTGGTTTAGGCATCAAATATGTCAATCATGCTGCTCCTCTTTATCCATGTTAGTTAAATGATCCTTCAGCAGCTCATCCATGCTCGACATACGTTAGAACTTAACATCCTCAGGGTTGCAGCTCTTACATATGTGTTCTAGTAATTGTTGCACCTAAAGCACTAAAATTTTATCAGAATGCTTTCGTTTCTCCTGGAAATTACAGCCAAATTGGCCTCCAAATGAACTCCACACGTGACGGGTTTGCAAGTCCATGCTGGTGCATACTCTTTTGTCTTCGGAATTCAGCTGAATCCGGAAGATTGAAATTTGAATTGGGCGTTGTATCTGAGTATCCAACAGCAGAAAAACTCATATTGCAGTTTCCACATCAACAAATAGTTATAAATTTTCTGAGTAGCTATAGACTGAGAATTGAAACTATGGCCCCATTAGAAGAATATTTTGTGATACTGATCTGATTGGAGGCAAAAAAATGCGACACAAATATACATAATTCAACCCAAATTAAACACTTAACATATTTCATTTTCCTAATTCAGTTTGCATATATTACATGTTCCACCCAGTCAGTAAACATCAGGGAAAAGAGACGCAGAAAACTGCAGAAATTGCATACTGTCTTTTCAAGCTATGCAATTGTTTAAGAGTTATCAAAAACTTTCAAAAAGTATCGGCAGATTGTGAATAAAAAATAAGATTTCATCATCATTATATCACTCCACACCATCCCTTCTGACTAATTTCATTTATCTTTTATTTTTTATTTTTATCCATCCACAACTTTTTATACCACAAATTTGTACAAAAAAAATATTAAAGACCATTTCAATTTTACACTAATCTTGAGAGCATGAGCACAATCTCACCCCTGATACAATACCCCAGAGTTGGAATAAGGACATATTTGCAACTATTTTATTTGTGCGACAATCAAAGTATTTGTTTAACATTTATATTTGACAACTTACGATCTACTTCGTTGCAGTATGGATTAAAAGTCACTTTACCTCAATCTAAAACATATACCGTCAAGAATTTGCTATACAAACATACCAAATTCAACCAAAATTGAATAGTTAATAAATCAAACATTTGGGAGTGAGATGATCTAGCTTAAAATGGAATCATCAGTTCTCAAATTGTCAAAAATAACTGCATATTAACCGCTATTGAGTTGCTGTTTATTAAACATTTTCTAAATACGAGTTGTCACATTGTATAAAGGGAGCATAGCCGCTAAGCTAAGCGTGTGTTTAGCAAACATTTCAGCTGCTGCATTCATAGGCCTATCTTGCCCAAAAGTCAACATCGTCACAAGCGTAACAAAGAATTTAAAAAAAAAACAATTAAAATTCAACAGACCAGTGACAGTCAAAGACACGAACCGATGTTTGTGCATGAATAAAATATTAAATGCAATAAATAATCTACTCTAAAAATATTACCAATAAATCTCTTTGACTGCGACTAAGAAAATTTTAATAGAATTAAATTTCATTAACAGATTCCAAACAAATTAATTATTCAAAAATTTAAAAGAAAATGATGGAAAGAACAGACTTGACCTTTAGAGAGAACGAGCAACAGATGAAGAAAGTGACGCGAGAGCAAAATGTGCGACTCTTGATCGAGAGATTTTACGAGCTCTTTGTCTGTTTAATCGTTGAAAACGTGAGCAGAAGAGCGGGTGAATTTTGAAAACAGTAACAGAGGAGAACAAGTACCCGGTTTTGACTCCTTTCGTAACCACCGGTTCAGCAGTTCCCGGCTTAGAGATCGTGCCACATCAGCATTTTAGTTTAAATACCTTTTAAAAGTAATCATAAAAGTAACTTAATATTAGGGAAATCATTTAAATAGTAAAAATTAAATAAGGAATAATACTAGTAATATATCAATTTTTTTAATATGGTTTTGTTTAATTGTAAAATAAAAGAGGCATAAAGGTTTCGCGTGGTCCAAAAAATAATTTCGTACAGTTGGAATATTTGACCATAATTTTGACTTGAGAAAATGGTGAAGAAAATAATAATATCATTTCTTTTAATATAATTGATCCATTTTTAAATAATTAATATGTTACAATAACAATATTCGACAGCACATAATATAATATGATAAAAAATTAAACGTATCTTCTATTTGATTAATTCGGTAAATGAAATCAGTCTTGTCATTCTCCTTGTTGGTTCCTATAAAGAAAAAGGATGTAAAAAGTCAGCGAATCTCAATCAATTATGCAATCAGACTGAAATGATATTTTCTAAAAATTTTGGGACTCTTTTGGAATTTCTCCAATGAAATAATGAGCCGAAGTGTCGGTTCGGGTTTTGTGGCGGTGGCACTCAGAACGTAATGTGCTCACATCATTTCTTTGTAACAGTAGTATGGAATTAATGGTGGGGAAAGTGCGCGGTATGAGGCTTAATGGCGAATAGCGACTGACTTGTCGTCGAGTGGGATAGAAGTGAGATTATTGTTTGTTACCACTTGCTTATTATGACCCCATTTTATGGTGCATATTAGTCCTACGTAACACAATCGCTCATTACATATATGTCATTGAGTTAGAACTTAGATATGTATTTTAGCCAAATGAGATTACCCGATAATATTAACTATTATTTTATAAGATATTGTGGGTAATTTATTGTACTATACGAAAATAAATTTCATATAAATAAATAGTCTTAAAATTACAAGTAGAATCTTGACATCAATACAAAATATTGAATTGTTTTATAATATTTAAACACACGCAATAAAAATATCTAACTTTGAAAAAACAAAAATATGTAAAGCGACTTTTCATCCCCTAATGATATTGATGTCATTATACGTTAAAGACAAACATTTGACAGAAAGAAAAAAATATCGGGTGACATTTCATCTCCTGATAATATATTGATACCATTGGGATTTAGAGGTATAGTAAGAGAAGGCCAATATTTTATAAATGTTTAAATTATTGTATAAATATAAATATTTGAAGAAAATTACAAACTCCAAATAAAATTTGAACTAACGTGCCAATAAGTAAAAGACGATGAACAATATCACCCACTAGATAATATGGCTAACTCATCAGAACAGATAGGAAAGATGCATGCGTATATTGAAATATATAACACTAGATGCATGATCAATTTGAGTGCCCATCTGTTAATTTCCAAACAAATTATCAAGAGTTTCTCCCTCGAATGAGTTTAATTCACAAGTGTCCAGTGATTTTCTTTTCAGCACTGCAAATGATAATTATGCGTAGCTGAAATTCAACTTTTCTCGCGTGCAAGTATTTCCAAGAACAAGGACATATAATTAACCTAACTTAGAACAACCTCTTCATAAGTCGGTAGAAATGTTAGGTATGAAGTAAGATTAGCTTAACCTAATAATACTAAACAATTAATTAAGGTACATTAAATCACTAACCTAATTAAGAAAGAAATCTTGGTCAAAGCAAGGCATCAAAAAGAAATTAAAGAATGAAAGTTTCAAACAATAAACAAATGCAGCAGCATAAATTCAAACATCCCGTGTATCAGAGTATGTGCTTGACCTTAGGATCAATTATCTGACTAGAGAACCAAGAAAATAATTTAAACTTAGTGGAAATTCTTCTTGGCACAAAACACAATACATGTCGGTGAAAATTATATAGAGTAATTTGCTAAACCTTAGCCAGAAACACGGTTTGTTGTTTGCATACACTTAGCTGTTCCGCAAAGGGAAATAATTTCTGCTAGACTGACGCTACAGATCGATCGATCGATATGGGTGTGTGAGTGCCTGCGCGTTGTCATATGCATATGCATGTTGTTGCATGTGAGCCTGATGGTAATTTAATTCGTCAAACAAATTAGTGATTTCAGCTGCAATGCAATGAAATGAAATGATCAACATCGTGTCTTTTAATTGAAGGGTGTGTAGAATGGGAAACAGGAATGATTAGGAGAGCCTGAGATGATCTTTCCTTAGCATTTGGAGACACAAACTTTTGGGTATGAAATGATTGAGATAGGAATTGGATACAAGAGGGACAAGGGTAATAATTATGATAAACAGAAAGTGATATGCATGTTATTTCGACTCCAAAATACTTTTTAAAAGGAGGGGAGGAAAAAGTATTACTTGTTTTTACATGAAAAAAGGTCATTTAATTTCACACAAATGGTAGATTTGATTTTCACCCCCCTTCATGCATGGGATCATATGCCAAACTACACACCTAAGTTATTAATCACAAAAAGTTAAATCAAATAAAGAGTATATTCTCTATTTTTTTTTCCGGTATACATTAGTTTTTCCTTAAAATTGAATAAAATGTAAGAATGATGAGAATTTAGTAAAAAAGAAAAAAAAATACTTAAAAGTCTTCAGAATGAATAAATCTAGCATTGTTAATGGAGTAATGTTATATTAGTCCGAAAGAATATGAAAGAATTTACAAAAGTTATGTAAAAGAAGTATACTCTAATCACCACAAATATCAACAATATCAAACACCTTCAAAGGAAATAGAAAGTAAGTTGTTATAAAAAGAATTGATTTTTTAGAATTAAATTTCGAATTTGAAAAAGTGAATGGAGATATGAAAAGATGGCTTTACAAAGGCTATATATACAAGGAATGCATTTACTAAAGCAAAATAAAAAGAAATAGAACAAGTGCTAAAATAATAATCCTTGAGATTTGGGAATATTAATAAGTGTAGCTATTTATTAAATACAGTACTTTGGTAATTCTGTATAAAATATTTGTTGAATATATAGAAACATCTTTAATTTTTTTTTCATAAATAAGTTATATATAGCATGAATATAGATCAATTGAGAAATATAATTAATAATATATATTAAGAATAAAAATAAGACTTTTCTCATGTGACTTGCGTCAGTTTTCTTATGGTTTAAGTAACCGTGAGAAATAATAATAAGCATAAGAAGCTTGGGTATGCATGTTCAAATGCAAGGCAAAAGAATATTTTGGTAATGAATATAGTAATTAAATTTTACTGTTTATATATATTTTTCTGAATTTTATATAGTTCTTGAAAATATGTTCTAAGTAACCATAAACAATAAGGTATCACAAGCATAATCATAGCAAGAAAATAAAAAAGAAAATAATCAAAATCAAGATTGGATATTAATGTATTTAATTCATGTTAAAATACTTGTTCCTTAGGACCATGAAAGTTTTACGGATAATTATGTTGGTCCCAATTGGATCTTGCTTTTAAAAAAGGCCAATACCTAAATCTAGGTTCCAATATTAAATTGACAAATAAAAAAAATAAATAAACTCCATTTTTTAACCTTGGATTCATCTATAGAAGAATTTCCAACAACAAAAATTTTGATCCCTCGCTAATTAGGTTTCATTTAGCACTAAGTTTCTATCTTAAAGAATAACAGTTAAAATATTTTAAAAAATTAATTTTTAATAAAAAAATTATTCACTTTTTCGCATATATTTCACATACAACAATTCTATCTTACAATGACTGTTTTTTTTTTCAAACATATATACCCCAAGTATATTCTGATGGATAGTTATACCACACTTCTTTACTTTCTATGATAAGCAAATAAATCCATCAACCCGACAACAGTGTTTCAACTCATCAAGATCTTGATAGATGACAATCTCTAGAAAAAGGAAAATAATCTGTTCATGTTAAACCTTATTTAACTATCTCTTAACTAGGTTGGAAAATTTTCTTTCACATGTCTTGACATCCATAACTTCCTAGTTGAAATTCTAGCTATATATTTATAGAAATTTGCAGAAGACACAGCATGCTTTCATTATGCCCTGAGCTCATTTGAATATGTAGAAATAGAATCCAAGAAGTCTTTGATATCTATAATCATCATCTCCATTAACAAGCCCAGTGCTACATGCACTGATAATTTAGTGCTCTCTTCGTACTGATATTCTAAACGGAGTTCAATGTAGTTATAGGCCTATAGATGAGTAGCAATTACTAGGAATTTAAGATATAAGAATTTGTTGTAAGAATCATTACATGAGAAATGAAAGTTGCTAGCTATAAGTTGAAGAAGTTCAGGGCTATAAGCAACTAGCAAGAATGGACCAAATTAACATTACAACTGTGCTTCACCTGGAATCTATGTATTTTTTTTTTCACCCAAAGGATATCTACTTTCATGAGCATTATCTCAAACACTAAAGTTTGTGGATTCTCTATAGCTGGATATGCAGATTTTCTTTATTCCCACTATGATATATACTATAAAGATCTTCATCAACCCTTTTTGATTTGTGTGTGTGCTTTTAGGTCTTCATCCAATAATAACACGATTAATCAAATCTTAAGAGCAAAGTAAAGATATAAATACGAGCGAACTTGAAGCTTTTTTCACTACCAAAGGAAGTTGATGAGTAGTCTTCGTGGGCAAAAACAGAAAGGAAAAACGAGATTATAAATATAGAAGAGAACCCACGAAACAAAGGAAAAAACATATATGATCTCATGAATATGAGAGTTCTAGGACAAACCTCTAGAAAAGCTTCTTCTTGTCGGAAACAAGATACAGTAAAAAGCTAGCTAAGCTGGCTGATTTACTACATGTCTTCTCTTCTAAGCTTGTTTAGAAGTGCTGTAATAAGAGCATCTCTCTTCTCAGCCCTAGCTTCTTCTCTCATTCTTCTTTGCTCTTCTCTTTCTCTCCATCTTCTGTCCATCATTATTCTCTCGTTTTCTAATGCTTCCATCGTTTGTCTCCACTCCATTTCCTTCATCCTCCTTTCGTTTTCTCTTGCTTCGAACGCTTCTCTCCATTGCATTTCTATTTGCATCTGTTGCTTCATGAAATCCTCCAAAATCTCTCTCAAATTACTGCTATTTCCGCTCCCACTACCCCCAATATTGCCGCGGCTTTTACTCTTCCTCTTCTTCCTCGCGCTTCCCTTCTCTCCCTCGCTGTCTTCATTATCGTCTTCCTCGTCAGAAGACAGCTGCACCGATTTATTCTTACTTTTCGACCCACTAGCTCCTCCTTCAGCTTCAGCCCACAGCATTCTTTGCATTCTAGCAGTGAAAATCGCCTGCAATTCACTGTAAAATGGGAATTGCTGCCGCATAGCTTCCGGCTCCATCGTTTCGCATCCCTAAACATTAAAAAAACAATAGGGTTTCCGAGGAAAACACTTCAGAAAAAAGTACAAACAGATGATCAAAGGCTAATTGAACAGTAAGCGTCGTTTTATTGTATATATTTAGTTACCTTGTATCGAGTAACGAGGTTTTTCCATTTACACTTGCACTGTTCAGCGCTGCGATTATAACCTTTTTCCTTCATCCTGGTGGAAATAACTTCCCACAAAAGCTTGTTTCGCTTTGTCTCCATGAAAGTACGATCTAGCTCTGCTCTGATAACCAATAATTCCTTGGTTTCTTGAACACTCCATTGAGGAAACCTATCAGAAGAATCCACGTTAACACTGATAGGAAGCTGTTGATGATGATGCTGATGATGTTGATGATGATGATGATGATGTCCTTCCATAACTATCTCTCTAGCTATTACCCAACAATACACGCAATCCAGAGAAAGCTAGCTACGAAATTAAAGAAAAGCTAAGAGAATTAATCAATCAAAAAGATAGAGAGAGAAAGAGAATGAAAGATTTATATGCAGATGGGTGTGAATAGAAGAAGAAGGTGTGAATCCTCAAGACAGATTTTTGCCTTTCGCTTAGGTGTCAAAGCGAGCGTTTTTATTATTCGTTCAGATTTTTGAAAACGAAAACAAAAAAAACGAACAAAAACAAAAGCAAAGCTTTCTCTCTGTGATCTGATTTCTTCTCCTATACAGTCATCTCGCAGTCTCATCTGTCTACGCGGAAACTCTCTATTCTCTCTTTCTTTCTCTGTTTCTTCTTTTATTTATTTTATTTTATTAATAAATAAATTAAAACAAAATAATTAATTAATATGTATCCCCATTTGTTCCCATTGCGTTTACGTGTCGTCAGGCTTACGAGTAAGTCTACAGGTGGGGGGTGGGGGCTTTATTCTCTGCAACCAGAAACACGAAACACGAAACTTGCCCTTCAAGCCAATTCCTTTTTGGTTATTTTATTTTGATTTTGTCAACTTTTTGGTCTATTCTCTTTGAACCATGTGATGGTGACAGGAGGAAAACGCTTCGCGACTGTACGTGGAGGCTGCAACGCTATGACTTTGCTTTGCAAGCTTTGCATGGATTTCGAAATCCGAAGGCAGCAGAACAAACCGGATAATAACATCTCAACCCCTGGATGTTTACATATTTTCATTAAATATATTACCTTGTTCATGTTTTTCAATTATCTTCCTAACTACTAACCGGTAGCCCCTTATCAAGGCAACTATATATATCAATAATAACCTCTAAGCATTCCCTATTAATCTTTCTAATATTTTAAGCGGAGAAATTGTGTATAATATATGAACTGTACTATAATTAGTTTAATTAAGAGTATATTTCAGTAACGCACCAAGCCTTAAAATGTCCGTTATAAAAAAATTGAAATTATAGATTTATTGATATAAATAGATAAATGATGCCTTTATTTGTAAAATTGAAAACTAGAAGGTACTGGAGTGTCATTGCCCGCAAAAATTAAAGATAAGTTTGCATCTTTATGGACGCCTGTTTGTGGGCCGTTCGTTTTATAAAATCGTACGCGGTAGAATGATGTGATAATGCAGCGCTTGATAAAAGCACTTTCCGTGTGGACGCCTTCCTATCGTTATCCACGTGTCATGCATGAGATGATCATAAGATGGGATGAGTTTTTTAAAATTGACGGGACCCACACGCCAAGTGTTCACACCTGTGACTTATTCTGGTCTCACCCAAAATTTGACCTTTGACCCCACAGTGCATATGGCAATTATCAAAACCCTCCAGTCAAATAACGACACGTCATAGGTATGTGGGGGTAGGATTGCCATTTTATGAAGTTTCCGAGCGCCGCTGGCTTTCGGAAGATACACGTGGGTCCGTGCAGTGATTTGTCGCCGGAGGAACCGGAGGGCAAGAATTGGATGGGAAGATGATAGATTTTATGATTCCTTGACCAACTTTTTGTGAATTCGAATTAACTGAAAAGAAGGAAACCCAAAAAAAAAAAGTGGCAAAATTTTGTTTTCCGTTGACCGTTTTTAGGAATTCGTTGATGAGACGCGAAGTGAAGCCAATTGTTTTGGCTAATGAAACGACTTTATTTTTCGTGGTTTGGAAATTGGATTTAGCCGAAGAACCGAGATTGACCCATTTCTTTTTACCTTATTCCTGAAGTTTCCTTGTTAGATGTCACCTGTTAGAATGATAATATTTTTTTTAAACATATTAAATTATTAATAATATGATAATTGCCACCCAGCCTTCGAATTGAACTGAGGGCGTTCGAGTCTTGTCAAAAAGTAAGACTCCTTAATACGAATTAGAAAGTTTTCCTTTCGTATATGGGTAGACTTGCCTAATGCGAGTGTGTGTAGATACATAGGACATTTTACTAATTTATGGATAGATTTTCCTCCAATATGAGAAATATATGCTTAGATATGTAAGGTTTCATAATAATGGGTAAATTTCTTTTTAATGTGAAAGTAAAAAAATGATATTTATTTGTATTATTTGTATATAGATATAATAGTATGCATATATATGTAAAGCTTTTTATTAGTATACAGTTAGATTTATAAAGGTATATGTAAATATGTAAGATTTCTCAATAAATTTGCGGATAAATTTTCTGTAATGTGAGGGTTCTTAATAATAAGTGGGTAGATTTTTTTATAATGTGAATGTAAATTTTGATATGTGTACAAATATGTAAAGTTTTTCATTAATACTGATATATATTTTTTTAATATGAAATTATAATTTACACTCATCACATTATCTGTATATACGAGAATATATTTAAATATGTAAACTTTTTCACTCATATGTGAATAGATTTTTTTTCAATATAAAGATAAAAATTATATTGTATATAAATATTTGGAGTATGCTATATATCTGGGATAGGCTGTATTGTATTAATATTTAAATTTTCAACAAATTTATGATATAGTATATTAGTTATACCTATAATGTTAAAAAAACCGCTTAATATACAATAGTACTTTATATTAAGCGGTTTATATATGGAAAGTTTATTTATGATATCTCTTTATTGATTAATATAATAACTAGTCACAAGTCACATTAATGATGGTAATTGATATTATGCCAACTACAAAGGTATGCTAATTAATAGCATAAGATAATAGGAATTTTATTTTGATTTGTCCTAGAATATATGTATGTCAACAGAAGGCGACAGAAAGTCTTTCATGAGGAAAACGTTTATGGTAAGCGTGCAGAAATTTTAGGTATATTTTGAGACCTTACAAAATCCTATTTGCATTTGGTAACATTTTATATATATATATATATAAAAATTTATGTGAATCTCGTGAAAGTTTAGATTACTATAGGAATGGCGGTGCATTTGGAATTTATTTGAATTTATTGTTATTATACAATACCATATTCTTTGCCCCATTTTGTCCTCTCATATTTCTAGAAGGTTGAATGATAATATAAAGATAACCCAAATTCAAAACACAAATTTATCCCAATTGACCAGAAACGTACATTTAATTCTTTTTTTAAAAGAAAAAGAAAAACTAAATCTAACCTTATGACACGTATAACTTGGTTAATTTTTGTTTTAAACTTTAAGGTTCAATTTTATTTTCAAATAGACATCAGTTTTGGATATATTAATTATTTAAAGAGTATTTATTAAAAGACAAAATTTAATTTAAGTTCAATATTTTATACTTTGCAATTCAGATGATCTTATATAATTAAATTATTTGTATTTAGAATAAAACTATAAGTGAATAGTAAATAAGATAATCGCGTTAGATCGGATACAATTAGATGCAAAGACAATTGCGATATATTCATGTATAGTAATAAAATAACGTATATATAATTATGATAAAAATTATTTATATCATGATTATCCTCAATTACAATTTTTTTTTAAAAAAAATACGAGTTAATTTGTTAAGTAAAAATGAGTGTATCAGTAATTTAATTTAATATCTAAAATACAGACTCGTAATTAGATATTAACCGTATACACTACTTTATAATAACTCAAAAAAATTTAAATGAAAAGATATTTGGAAATATTCTTTTTAAATTATATTCAAATGTTGAATAATAATGTAAAACGTATGGACGACGTCCAAGAAACCCCGGAAAGTTCCTCGCGACATTCGGCATACGTCGTCGTTTATTCGTCAAATGGTCATACGGGAAGGATGACGTAACGGGCATTGCATCACTGCATGCGTTGCCCATCCAACCACAGCAATGCATACATATAATATGAATGTATAAACACGGGTCTTCATCAGAAATGGAGAGTATTGCAAAGTCTCTTTCTTCTTCTTCTTCTTCTTTTTTCTTACATGACAGCATTTAGTCTTTAGCCTTTTAAGAAAAATTTAACATTACTATCCAAATTAAATGTATGTATCAATGTATACATACATCTATTTAGAGTTTCAAACAAATACGACTATCTATGATATCATATTCATACACATTTATAGAAGGGTGAACTTCTGAAACTGGTTTTCAGAAAAATTAATAGAGCGTAGGCGGCCATTATTGATACGTCATTGTCTAATCTTCATCATATATCTATAGAATTTAATTAAAATCTAGAAAATATAATCTTGCTGTCTTTGGGGTATTCGAAGAGAGAGTTAATAATAATAAACCTAACTCTTAATTATTCTTAACTACGAGTTAACGAATATGAATAGGCTAATTTATTTGGTTTCTTCACAAAAAGGCCCGTGTTATTGTTAATTAACAGCCCACTAGTAAAATGGGCACCATTAATAATAAAACCAATAACATGGCGTCTTTAAAATTCTAATTTGGTGTGACGTGTTTAATTAGCTTAATTCAAAACATGGGCTCGTGCATCCTCAGGCGGCATTACACTTTTTATAAAAGGAAAAACAAAAAGCAAAAAGAAAGATGAATTGATGACACAAATGCATGATCTATCATTTACATTTAGCTTCTACGTAAATTCAAAGAATGTCTAAAAGAAATTTGAAATCATCTTCAATTTCCCCCTACAGTCTTCACTATAAAACACTTCAAGCTTTGCCTCCTCAACACTGATATGTGACATAATTCCTATTGCTTCCACGTTTTTTAATTTTTTCTGTCTTCCATATTAATCGTTAACATGATTAGTTAATTTCTTCGTAACCAAAAATTTTACAACACCTTACTATTTATATAATATTTGTGACCAATCGAACAAATATATATATGATCGGATCTTAATTTTAAATTATTTTTTATATCATTTATAAATTATTGGATCATCTAGACACTTTTAAATTGATATTAAATCTAATATATATATATTAAAAAAATACATTTCAATCGTTAAAAATATTTAAATTAAATAACAGACAAATATGTTAAAAATTAAGAAATTAATTGATTTATTCTTTTATATATATATATATATATATATATATATATATATATATATATGAGCCGAGCTAAACAAGATTTAGGACGCTTAGGTCCATACAAATTTTGAATTTTTATATTAAATATTTGTAAATTATATTCATAAAATAAGTTGTATTATATTTGTCAACATTTTGTTAGCTTATTTTGCGAGTTGTTTTCAAAGTTTGAGCTTTTTACTTTTTTTTTTTTTAATATTTTAGTGTTCCCAAACCTCAAATTCAAAATTTGCCCCTATATATAGCAAAATTTTATTGGCCCAATGTACAATTGAATAAGCAAACAAATAAGCTTACTAGCTAACCTTATCTAAGATTTACCTTTTCTATTCTTAAATATGGACACCATAATCTACCTCAGAAAAAGTCTTAAAGTTTTTAAGGCATTTGGTATGATAAGATCTCTTTTTATTGCTGCATAAAGAAATGATATTAATGAGATAGGGCAGTGTCTAGTATTATGTGGGGCTATATCTGTTTCTTCTTCACTATCATCTCTTTGTATTTATTATTATTATTATTATTACTACTTAAGGTGGTGAAAATAGGCTAAAAAGAATCAATCATAAATGTTTCCTCAATTTTTAGCATTTCTATCTCTATCCATCTTCAAATCTCACCACTCGATCGCTTATCCTCTTACTCCCATTTCAATTCTTGTATTAATTAACTTTGTAAAAAAGTTAAAGCTACCTATTTAATTAATTAGGGTGGATTTTTTTTTAATTATATTGCAATATTTCGTTGTAATCAACCAACATTTTTCTAAAGAAAAAGTACTTAGAATATTCAGTGAGAAAATCTTGAAATATGATTTCGATTTAAAAAAGATTTCTTTAATTAATAACTTATTAGTATTAGACACTAATATTATTGACATTTGTAAAAATATAAGAAACATTTCTAAGTTTTATCTATATTAATAAACATTTAAAATCGTATGAACAATCACCTTATTTAAATCTCATAACTAATAAAATCTTGTATTTATGATTATTTTATATTTTTATAAATATTAGTGATTTAAATAATAATATTAAAAATAAAAATTTAAATATAAATTAACGCGACAATATTACAATGCAATATTTTTTTTACTAAAATTGAGAAAATAATAGACGTACTATATTTAATTATAATATTATCATAGGAGTTATATAATATAATATAGTAATGCATTTTAAAATTTAAAAATTGTAAAAAAAATAATATTTAAAAAATACAAAAGTAAAGATTAGCTAGGCAACTTTAGAAGACCAATGTCTGGTAACAAAGCATTTAATTTTGTGCATTTGAATTATAAGCCATCATATGTATTATTTCTTATATATTGGTCAAAGTTTTGGGGTCATAAAATTACAAAACGCACGCACGCAGGCTGCAGGCGCATAATAAGATAGACGATACGATGCCGATACCATCATCAATGAACGCCGACTAAAACTATTATATAATCTCCAATTGCCCTTCCTCGTCACGTCTAACACATGTAATATTCCCCCCTTTTTGTTTTTTTATTAAAACAAAATTCCATGTAAGAGAACAATTTTTGTCACCTTATTACCTTAAAATAAAAAAAAATTGAAAAATAAAGAACCAAGTCCTACCTTTTAGGTCAAACAGAACCTGCTAATTCAAAAAAGTTCACCCGTATATGTATAACAATAAAATTACAAAATAATTTAAATAATTTTGCAATGTCGAATGTCTTGCTTCTAAAAATGCAAATCAATATTGTTTATATGTTTGTAAATTTTAATACATTAATTATTAGATTCTCATATAGTGGGAATTTCTTTTAATGGGACTATTTTTAACCTGTAAACGTCCTAATATCAACATCTTGAAAGGGGATTTATCATACATTAATAAATAATTAAAGAAATAAAATTTAGATACCTATTTAAAAAAAAATATTTTTAAATAAATTTATTCATATATTTATACTCAAGTTAACTATGGTTAGTTCGTATTTTTATAATAATTATAATGATTTTTTATGTTTTTTATTGACTTTTGACCTAAAAGAATTATCGAGTCATAATTTTTTTTTTTTTTATGGAAAAAAATAGGACTCTGGAATGACTTGTTTACAATGATGCGGCTGCTTTATGATGAAGTTATACTGAAAACACAAGCACAAGAAAAGGGAGAGCCGGTTGTTAGAGAGTCATATGAGACCCACTTTGTGCGAGTCGCTAATACACGCAGACGACACACAACCACACTCTTCGCTCTTTGCAAATTAAAAGCCACTACCATTCCCATCTTTTCCCCTTCTAAATTCTCGCTCTATATTTCTCTTTTTGCATTACGCCCCTTGCATTTTTGTGTTAATTCTCAGAGTATCCTTATCAGTTTCTCGTCCATGCTCTAAGGTCCCCATTCCTCAAATAAACATTTTATTCTGCTTTATTCATTTTTTTTTAATTTCTCGATTTTCTTTAGTATATCAAATAGATGTGACATCTGATATTTGTTTCATTCCCTTGAATCTATTTTTAATTACATTATTTTAAGATAAAAGATACCCGATATGAATGAGAAATATTATATCTTTTCAAATGTTTTAGAAATAAATGATATTTTAAGAATTGTAAAAAATATTATCTAATTGATAAACAGTGGAAAATTTTTTTATTGAAAATAATCATAAATTTTTGGTTTATATAAAAAAAAATGATTTGATAGGAGATTTACAACTTTTTCTACGAGGTCAAGGTGGATAGAGAAAGAGAAATTTCTGTTGTAAAGTACAATTTCGTAAACCCTGGGGGGTCTCAATGCAAACCTGAATTTTTTAATCAAACCTGTTATCATTCTGTCCCTTATCTAGGGTTCGTTAAAATACTCAAAATAAAAATTAATAATAATCAGTAATAATTATTACAAAATCCAACAAATAAACCCATCCTCCCTCTCTCTTCTTGTTCCCGTCCCGTTCCGACCGTTCAACCCCCTCGATTAGCCGACAAAGTTCACAGACCCAAGACGACGATAAAATATTTCAAAATAAAATATACACATATATATCAATAATTAAAATTTTCAATTTAAATAAATTAAATAAAAACGCTACAAAATATCAAAAGACTCGCTTCACTCTCTTCAAAAACCACCACTTCCCTCACCGTACACACTCACATTTTACCCCTCTCTCTCTCTCTCTTTTCTGAATCGCTTTGTTCTCAGCCCGCAGTATAATGTGAAAGCCTAACTAACTGAATTTTTAGTTAGGGTTTTGCTACTTGCTAGATCCGTACAGTAATTAGCTTAATCTTTCTTAGCTAATGGGAAATTGCTGCAGATCTCCGGCGGCCGTTGCCAGAGAAGACGTAAAATCAAACTTTTCGGGGCACGATCACAGCCGGAAAGACGCGAATGCCAACAAGAAGCAACCGATCACTGTACTAACTGGAGTTCCGAAGGAGAATATTGAGGATAAGTATTTAGTGGACCGGGAGCTGGGCCGCGGGGAGTTTGGAGTGACGTATCTTTGTATTGAAAGGGAGACGCGCGAGTTGCTCGCGTGCAAGTCAATTTCGAAGCGGAAGTTACGGACGGCTGTCGATATCGAAGATGTGAGGCGTGAAGTGGCGATTATGAAGCACTTGCCAAAGAATTCGAGTATTGTGAGCTTGAAGGAGGCGTGTGAGGATGACAATGCGGTGCATTTAGTGATGGAGTTGTGTGAGGGCGGAGAGCTGTTTGATCGGATTGTTGCGAGAGGTCATTACACGGAAAGAGCCGCGGCGGCGGTTACGAGGACGATTGTGGAGGTTGTGCAGCTATGTCACAAGCATGGGGTGATTCATAGAGACTTGAAGCCGGAGAACTTTTTATTCGCGAATAAGAAAGAGAATTCCCCGTTGAAGGCTATTGATTTTGGACTCTCTATATTCTTCAAGCCTGGTGAGATTCTAAACTTTTAGGGCTGCTTTGTAATCTGGACCGATGTACATCATTTAATTGGATAAGGTTTTGTGTGTTACTGACATACTATATCTAGCTAGAGCTTTTGTGTGTATGTGATTTGGAATCGGTATGTGTTTACCTTCGAAGGACAAAGAATGTTATTGTGGACACTGGACAGCCTTAAATGAAGATATTACTTGAGACGCTTGTTTGCAAAATGGTGGCAAAAATTTCATTGAACTTGTGTAAGGTTTGAGCTAGTTAAGCTTTAGTACAAGACTTTTACGGGTGAATTTTTTGGATTGGATGCTATGAAGGTAGTAGGAAGTTCAAGAGGATGCCATGATGCCAAAGAAAAACTATGAAATGAAAGAATAAAGGATTGTGTTGTCTGATGTTTGCTTGATTACTTTGTGGATCACGACAACTTTTATGCTTTCACTAATGATTGTATGTTTTACTGGCAAGGGAGATGGTAGGAGATTATTCATTTGGTTGTCTAGCATAATTGAATTTGTTAAAACCTTAAAGTGGACCTTTCTTCAGCTAATGCAAAATGAGGTTATTTGGCGGACAGGCTTTTTTATATGGAATGATTCAACAATTCAGCCATCTTGACAGAGAAACATAAGTGAAAGCATTTAGGAGTATATCAACCAATTCATCTTCCTCAATTCATATGTGCAAATATTATGCTTACTCCCATTGTGAGGCATTGGCATTGTATATCTCTCAGTTACATTTATCTTGTTCTGCCACACTTGATATCAATGTTTACCACATCATTTGCAATAGCACGAGTATAGATCGCTAGGTTGTAGAAGCATTTTATTTTTGTTTTAATAATCTCTAGGGTGTAAATACTGCATATTTGATGGCCAATGGCTATGCATAGGAAAGGATAAAGAGTGGCTGGTGATGATATTTGAACCCAAGATTTTATTATAACTACTGTGATATTTGTCGGCCTATGTTTATAAAACCCTTGTTATGGTTGACTATGATTATTTGGGATTTATTAATGTGGGCAAGAATGCTCTTGATTACTTATACATGTTCAAATTTCCAGGTGAGAGATTTTCTGAAATTGTTGGGAGTCCATATTACATGGCTCCAGAGGTGCTCAAGCGGAACTATGGGCCAGAAATAGATATATGGAGTGCAGGAGTTATACTTTATATTTTGTTGTGTGGGGTTCCCCCATTTTGGGCCGGTACGTATTTTCTTAGTTTTGTGGTCTATCTCCAGCTTTGCCTTGGTACGGAGGATAGGGCAACAATTATTATTATTATTATTATTATTAACTTATCTTATTGTTGTTTTCCATTTTAACTAAAATACACTTTATGCAGAATCTGAACAGGGGGTTGCTCAGGCTATACTCCGAGGGTTAATAGATTTTAAACGGGATCCATGGCCTAATATTTCAGATAGTGCTAAAAGTCTTGTCAGACAAATGTTGGAGCCAGACCCAAAACTTCGACTAACTGCGAAGCAAGTGCTTGGTAGTTTGCATGTCTTTGATGCTACTTTGCATGCTAATTTTTTCTGTGTGCATCCATGTATGTACTACTGTTCTGTGTTTCCATGAAAGGGGTGTGGTTTAGGTGTGTTAACTCATTATAAACTTTTAGGATATATTCTTGTTAGCTAATTTACGTTACCCCGTGTCTTTGGGCATTGACTTTTGTGATAATTTGACTGATGGTGCTGTAGTGTTGGAATACATCATATATTGAAATTTTTACCTATGTGAAAATTCTACATGCTAACTTGTGATGATAACACAACATCTATTAAGCTTCAGCATTTTGAAAATCTTGTGTCTGCCTTAAACACTATGGTTTCACTGAACTTAAACTTTGCAAGCTTAAATCAGCATTTGTTTTGTGGTTTCATACAGGCATGGAGTTGTTACTCTGTCTTAGCTACTTGTTCTACATGTGTCAGGCTTTGGGTGGATTGATTGTTTGTGACATACAAGCAATAGGTAGTTGTATCCTGAGTGCTGTAAATGTTACAGGAAGGGGCTCAATTTCATAAAATTCTACCATGCTACTATTGCTTGCTGTTACATTTAGTCATGCATGATTAACATTGATTTTCTTTCGCCTAATGTGTATGTTCTCTCCTTTTACAGAGCATCCTTGGCTCCAAAATGCTAAAAAAGCTCCAAATGTTCCTCTTGGAGATGTTGTCAAGTCAAGGCTTAAGCAGTTTTCAATGATGAACAGATTCAAAAGAAAAGCACTTAGGGTTGGTGACTACAAATTTTTATATTTGGATAATTGGTATTACTTTTTCCCTGCATAAAAGTATTTGAAATGGTACTGTCAATTAGGTGATTGCTGAGTTCTTGTCCATTGAAGAAGTCGAAGACATCAAAGAAATGTTCAAGAAGATGGACACTGATAATGATGGAATTGTTTCAATTGAGGAGTTGAAATCTGGCCTTCGAAATTTTGGCTCCCAGCTTGCGGAATCGGAAGTTCAGATGCTTATTGAAGCTGTGAGTATGTTTTTTCTGTACATATGTCCCCCCATCAGCAGTCCCTACCATCACATAAAAAAATATGTTCTAAAATTTACTGTCGCACATAGACGTTCACATTATTTTCCTGTCAAAGAAGACATATTTAGTGAGACATTGGACATTGGCAGTTGATACAATGGCACTGCATAGACCATAATTAGTTGATTTAAGATGACTAGCATTCGTCACACTGTCAATTGGTACTTGTTCTTCCCTTATATGGATCCCACCCATGTGGTGTGTTTTGACTCATGCAATACTGATTATCTGATCTGTCACATATTTCATGCAATGAGAATATGGTCTGATCTGTGGTCCTGGAAATTTACTGAGCCTGTCTTCCTTTAGGCAAATGTTTTTGATAATTGTTAATGCATGTGGGTACCATTACACAGTTTTCAGCTTCTCTAAAGCAATCTTGGAGGATACTTTTATAGTTTGTAAATAAATGTTAGGAGTCTATATAAATATTCTGTTTTAACAGATTAGTGAATAGGTTTTAAATGCTTGAAGGGATATGATTTTAGTATTGATTTGCCAGTTGCTTTATTTTCTGATCTTGGGTATCAGACATACTTAATGAGAAATTACTTAAGTGTCTCCTTGAAATCATTCTGTGTGGTAGTTTATAAACAAATTCTTAGGTTGCGGTCAATCTGTTCTCTAACAAAATGTGGCTGTGCTCTTAACCTTTCTCATTTTTTCGTTTCTGCTTGGCAACTGGTTGGTCAGTTGTATGCGTTGTTATGGACAACCAGATATCCTTGCCATGTGTGATACTCCTTCCATGCAGTGGAACATTTAGGATGTGCCTGATATATCTAGAATTTGAAAGTAAAATATTTTGGCATTGAGCCCTTGGTCAAACATGCATGCTCATAATGGACTTGCATTTTCTTAGTGGTTTGAAAAAAAATAGTCAATAGATGGGAAGTGTTTGATGACATAAGAAGGATATCTGCATTATCATTGTCCTCTGTCCTGTATATTACCATAGATTTTATGTTTGCTGGGTTTTGTTAGTGATTTTTCCCTAACACTTGTCCCTGCAACATACATTACTTTTGAAGCTTCCACTTTCTAACTTGAATGGCTTGTGTTTGTTAACAACAGGTAGATACTAATGGGAAAGGAACACTGGACTATGGGGAATTTCTTGCCGTTTCTCTCCATCTACAAAGAATGGCCAATGATGAGCATCTTCACAAGGCATTCTCCTACTTCGACAAGGATGGAAATGGTTGCATCGAGCCCGATGAGCTCCGTGATGCTTTGATGGAAGATGGAGCAGATGATTGCACTGATGTAGCAAATGACATATTCCAGGAAGTGGATACAGACAAGGTGAACATTCAAGTTTTCACTATTGAATACACATTATTAATTGAGCAAATCTCTATCTTACATTATTGTTCGATAAATGTAGGATGGCCGAATTAGTTATGATGAATTTGTAGCCATGATGAAAACTGGAACCGATTGGAGAAAGGCTTCTCGTCATTACTCGAGAGGAAGATTCAACAGTCTGAGCATTAAGCTGATGAAAGATGGTTCCCTGAATTTGGGAAATGAGTAGCATGTATGTAATCCAAACTCTGATCATTCATCCATCCAAGTACGGCATCGTTCCCCATACATCTACTTTCTTGCTTTGATGATTATTTATCGGGGAGCATGATAAAATGACTGCTTTTTCCTTGGTGGTTTACGAGAATCATGGAGGGCTGAGTATATGTTATTTGTGTCTGCAAGTATTTGATTGTGTAAAAGACAGACCTTGCACTTGCAGCCTGTGATACTCCCATGTATGATTCTGCCCTTCTTTGCCCCTTCGACCTTTTGTCATTGTTTCTGGTTGACAGTGTGGTACTGGCGAACGAACTATGTAGTGCCGTAGTATATTCTTGTCCAAGAAATCTGTTCAATGTCTCTGCACGTGCTTTGGGCTTCAAATTTGGTGCACGTGCACCAGTGTTCTGTTCTAGATGTAGTAAAATATCATTAGAAGGCTGTTAAATGTATCTTTAAACCTTCCTTAAATTACAAGTCTGAGTTGCATTCCTTTCCAAACATACCAGTTTACATTGACAAAAATTTGAGGTTTATATGATAGCACCCGATGATGATTAAGAGTACTCTTACTTATATAAACTTGTTTTCGTATATAAGGAATATCATATTGTTCTATTATTATCACATATATCATATTTTTATAAAAGTAAAGCAAATAAGTTAGATTAAATTTATGGTAACATGTGATATTATTACAATCACGTTTAGTTTGTATAGATAGTATACTTAAATAATTAAATATTATATTATCGTTCTCATCTTGGGCTTCTCCAGACATGAACGGTCGGTTTGTCCGCAAGGGCGGAGCAATATTGTGGTCCAAATCCATCGATTTACCCGTTATTTAGACAAAAATGCTAGGCCTTGGGCGTTGTTCTCTATTTGGGCTTTTCCTAAGGGCTTCCAGTCTAGACCACCATTGTTCTAGATTCTAGAACCTGCATTTAGATCAGGTATTCAGTAGCATACGCTTTTGATTACGTCCTCGTAGTCGTACAGTGCCGCTTTCGTTCAAATACAAATATTTCGGATTCACTGATTGTCAAAACCTGTGCCTGCGGCGCGACCCATGACTAAACAAATTTGGTGGTAGGGCATTCGTCTCATCAGCAAAACCTATAACATTAGTTGGAAACGCAAGCTGGATGGTGCACAAATAGCTAGCTAGCAGAAGTGGAATCTGCGTATTCCGACAAATAATTATTAAGTTAGATATAAGAATAAAATGATAATAGTAATGCTTTTTGGCGGTCGACATGACACAGTTTAAAAACACATGCAGATTGCATACGATTAAAGGGTGCAGGAAACAGCCCATCAAATCTCGAGAATTTGATGGGCTTCTGTTCTGTGTCTTGTTAGGCGCAGCGTTGTTGTTCATTGTTCTTGTCAATCGCTGTCATGTAAACCCTGGCAGAGGGAGAGGGACCAAAGACTCTCATCTTCATCCAACATACACTACACTCTTTCTTATAAAATATGCCCATAACTAGTCTTTTACATCAAATTGTTTTGCCTCATACATATACATACTTCTTGTGTAAGTCTTAATTTATTAAATTTAAAATTATATCGAAAGCTACAATAAAAAGTAGAATGGTGCAGTTATTTGCAAACGTAGCTATACCAACCTGCTTTTTTTGTTTTTCTCCTTAATTTTTAATCAAAGACAATATAATATACGCGTGTGTGTGTGCGCGCTTAATATGTTTGGCAGGTTGCTGCTCGTGCATATCCATCTAATTCTAATCATCATCAACTATGGTATGTCCTTGTTTCTGGTCGACGTGGCTGGCATCAACTACAAATTCAGCCACTTTTCTCAGCCTCATTATCATTATTATTTTCTTGATTGAAAAACAGATGCCATTGTTATGATTATTTCTTTTGAATTTTTGTTTTGGTGAAATCACCTACATGGAGTTTATCTACACGAAGCATAAATTAAGAAGATTTTTAGCAATAACGTTTAAAGGAAGTTTATCCATTACAAGAATATGTTTTAAGGATTGAGGAGTTATTATTATTATTACATTTTCTTTAATTAGTAGATGATATTTTTCCTTTCCTACGATTATCTCTTTATTTTTGGTAAAAACGTTTAAGTAAATAAACCGATATACAAAAAATATGTTTAAAATTCAAACACTAGAGTTTTTAGTGTACAATTGTTATGAAATAATAAAATAATTAATTATCAAGTATAGTTATCATTATATTATACACGAGTATAAATATATTTATGAGTTGACTGGTGCAAATTAAGTCAGGGTAATATAGGCGATAACTAATAAATAGATGGACATGAATTTGACACCAGCGTTATTTAGGCCTAAAGCTTTTGCAATTGGTCAAAAGCTGGCACCCGGAAAAAAATGATGTAGTACATAATTAATTATGAAGTGCAAAGTGCACTACTGATAAAACAGAAGTAAGTTACTTGTAAAACTTGTGCACTATGTAATGTAGTCGACATAGACTTTTGCACTAAAAGCAGAGTTCAATTTTACAAGTTTCCTTGCTTCTTGTCATAAATTTAAAAAGAGAGAGAATAACCCGCACTGGGGAATGCTTTTTGTTAGTGCCGAAACTTAATTAATTAAGACTATAAGAACCGGTGAAATAATAATAAGCCAGCACTAGCACTAGCACTAGCACTAGCACTAGCACTAGCACACGCTTGTCGTCGTCGTCGTCGTTGTAGTTCTGACACATGATTTCTCTGGAAAACATTTTGGTCCAAAGAAAAAATCAGAGGAAAACATTTTCTTCGGTTCACATCTTGATTGATTGATTGATTCTTCAGCAAAATTAAATTAAATGGTCCCTAGCTTTTCTCAGACGCATCGATCAAAGGATTTCCTCGGAAAACATGACCCTATTTTCAAACTGTAGAGGCTTATTAATTCACATGTGCCTATGATTCAATCATTCTGAAAGGGAGACGTCAAATTGCTTTGTTTTCTAAATGATGTTGCTGCTTCGCTACTTTCAGTGTCAGCTCAAATGTAATACAATTGGGGGCCTCATTTTCACGTGCTTTCACATGGACGTGTACTTGCGTTGTCAGTAATCGCCTGCATATCCATCATAATAATAATCATAATCATAATCATAATCATAATCATAATCATGATGTCCATCACTATGTATACATATATTTAGGCCCTAAAGGTCAAGGGACACTACATTATATAAATGCTTCCTTACAACTTCACAAAATTAATTTTTTCAATTCACATGAAAAAAATAACAATTAAACATATTTAATTTCTTCCTGTTCTTTTATAATAAAATTCTTTTAAGGGTTTTCTTTTTCTTTTATTATTTTTTTTATATTTCAATTTTTGAACTTAAAAAATTCTTATATATATATATATATATATATGTGTGTGTGTGTGTGTGTGGGGTACTACTCCTATATATGATAGATATAATAACTAATTTGATATTTATTGAGTGGACGAGAACTCTAGTATTTACTTTTATATGACTGATTTTCTTGTCAGTAATTAAATTTAAATATCTATACATATATATTCAAATTTATGTGTATGAACCCAAATGTTTAATCATTGAGAGTTTGATTACTATGTAGGGAGAAACTTCAGCTTTGGTGAAAATGAAAATGCTGTAGGAAATGGCATTTTAAGCATGAACAAGCGGCAAACAAAGTAAACATGTCTATTTCTGCTTATGTATGTTCTTTTGTATCTCAATCAATCGGAGAAATAAATATCTACTAACTAATATTTAAAATATATACATAATAAAATATGGGCTTAATTATTAACTAAACATTAAAATACTCTCCTTTTTGTATATATAAGGTTAAACCCATTTAACAGACTTTATAGTTGATAATTTTTATTTAATTAAGAGAATAAGATGCAGGTAGAAAGATTCGAGCAGAAGATCATTGAGTTGAAATTATAATATAATTATTATTATATATAAATATATATATATATATATATCATGCTAAGTTGAATTTTTTAATTTAAAACATTTAGATTGATAATTTAACTTGTATTTAATAAGTAATACGAAGTTCGAATTGGACAGGAAAATTAAAAAAATGTTCCGAAATATAAAGTAAGTAATAGTAATAATCCACTAGCTAGATGAATATTGTATAACATTGTGTAGTCAAAAGAGAATTTAAAAAAGTGAAAAACCCCACTAACCAATAATATTCTCCAATATATTTATAAAAAAATTAAAAAAAAATCGATTGCGTCATTCTACATATGTGCTGAGCTACATTTAATTTATTCAATAAATGTCTTTTTAATTTATATTTATATATCTCGTCAACATTGTTGTAGAAATAAACGTGTTGGGGATCAAAAGTTTTGCAAAAAATAAATTATGATTTAATGAAGAAGCATATACAAGAAAAGATAAATATTAAAATAAAAAGATACTTGTCTTATTACCTTCTAGAGGCCTAGGTTTTTCTTTAAGATCTCTTAGTCTCTATATTTTAATCCATGCAATTATGTCAAGCATAGTGCATATAATTAATATTTTATTCAATAATCGAATGATAATGCGGTAAATATGGGATAAATTTCTTTATATGAAAATATTTAATAAAATTATCATAAACTAAAATCATAAGATGTTAAAATTATGATTTTATATTGTAATATCACACATATTCTTATCTTAAACTGACTTTGTATATATTAAACTCTTGTTAAACGAAATCTCACCTAATTATTATTATTATTATTATTATTATTTTTTCTCAAAAATGAGTCAAATCTCATACTAAATTAAAGAAAGGGGAACAAAAGAAACTGAAAAAAATGAGAGGATTTGAGTTTTGGGATGCCTAGCTGGTTAATATATATTTGTTGTGTAAAAGCAAAAAGCGTGGTTGAAAATGGGCAAACAAATAATTGTGGGCAAATATATGTGCGTGAACCACGACAAGTTTGAAGAAGCATGGGGGCATACTTCACATGATAGAGATCTTCTTCGATCCCACGTGATTTTGAGCTTCATGGATACATATAATTTAATGTTTCGTCTTCAATATTTCAACTACTTCAAAATAATAATAATAATAATAATAATAATACATAAAAACAAAAAGGCTCTCGCTCCTCCTAACATGATGTTAACATATGTATGCATATAATCGTGTTAATTATATTATTCACCTAAAATCTGATTTTGATTTATATAATTATTAATTTGAGCTATATATTCAAGGTTGATTTGCCCAAAAATTAGCACCGATTTATATGAAATATGTATCTTTAAAATAATGGCTAATAATAAGTACAGAAAATTTTATAATATAAAAATATTTCTACAAGACCACTCAACAAAATTATGCTAGATGTTGAAGTTAATTTCTCTCTGATTCGCCTTAATCCCTATTATTATTGATAGATTTTATTAAATGAATATGTTGATGACGTACATAATGCAAATATATACAATAAGAATATATACCTTCGATATGGGAGTCAATTTCTCTAAAAGAGATATGCCAAATTTTGTTTTGTTAGGAGGAAAATGGTGTATGATTTGCTGTTGTTGGATACTAAATTTTAATGTATAGAGAAATTGTATTGATTGTACGACAAAAGTGGTATACAAAACAACTTGCTATAGAAAGCATATTTACACGAATAGCTAGCTTTGAAAAAAGTATGGCGCCATACCTTCTTCTTGTCATTTACGAGATAAGATTTGCAATATATACTTGTCAACTATGCACTTGTTGACATAATTGCAATAAGGAGATAAAGGAGTAATTAATTATCGTCTATGCATGCGTGTGTGGGTATAGATTTATTTCGAAGGAATTTGATACCCCACTCGAATTACTTCACGCCAGCATATTGTGATTAGATTGATTGAAGAAAAGAAAAGTAGTAGATGAAATTTAGTAATCCCAAGATTGATCAAGTTTGAAAAATTAGGGCAGGATTTTAGTTTAGTTTAATTTCATTAGGAATTTAAGGGAGAAAATGAAGCTTTACCGTACGTATATGAACTATGTAGTGATTTATAAGAATGTTAGGAGGTTAAAACTTTACATCACTTCGAACGTAAATAAGACATCATCGTGAACCTAGCTAAAAATTAATTGTAATATTAATTACATCAATTATATAAATGTTTCTCGAAATCAAATCATCATACTTAATTAATTTAACTAACATAAATAATGATACCTAAAATATTTATTACTTTCATTAATTGCAAAGACTAATTTGTTTTTTTTTCCGTAAAAAACAAAACTTAATACATGAAATACGTAGATAATTCCAAAGGATAATACCAAACTTCTGTAGAAATCAAATAAGTTGTAAATAAAATAGGAAAAGTATTTCGACAATACGAGTCGATCACGTGTGGTCACTCGTATTTGCCACGTGATTGGTAATCTAAAAGTTACTCCAGTAGTTGCTAGAGATGTCGGCTGAGCAAGATTATCTTTTATATATATATGTAAAACTATAATAATGCAAATGTAAGGCCAGAGATGGATAAATGCCACGTGTCCCCATTTTGTTGCACCAGAAGGCAGGAGGACAGAATCTTTCAGTTTGCCACTTCAAACTGGCAACTCGATCAGCAGCAGGAAACGCGTGCAATGAAAATTCCAAGCTGCAGTATTATTTATTCCTTTGCATCCATTTTTTTTAAACTATTTAATTATATAAAATTCCGAATTATAAAATAAAAATTGTTATATATATTATAATTTTGAACACGGAATTGTAGAAAGCCATGATCTGGCAAATAGTAGCCGCAATCGGTGCTAGTATTTAACACATGTTTTTTGGAATCACATCGGATTCTCAATAATATTATATTTATTTAAATTAAAATATGAATGATACTTCTCAAGAACTACTACTGTGCATAAAATAATTATTAAGTTTTTCATAAAAAAATAATTATTAAATTTATTGAATTAAATAAATTTAAATTAGCAAATTATTTTAATTCCACGATTAATCATAAGAAATTCCCTACACAACGATAAGAATTGTACGGATGATACATTATAGTTTAAATACTTAAAATTCTCTTGTAATATGATTATACAAATAAAGTACATATTGTTTTTTACTCTATTAAATTGATAAATCTCTATAGTTTCCTAAATATATTAAGACAAGTTAATTCCTTAGTTACAAACTTGTGTTTGGATGAAAAAAAATAGACAATATGAGATATATATATATATATATATATATATATATATGCATAAGAAGAAAGAGGCATAATTGTAATTGTATGAAATTTCATCTAAAGAAATGTTATTATCTAATAAATTGGCGTGTTGGTAAGTAGTAGAACTAAAACACTTTTCCCTTAATATTGTATATTCTTGCAAATCATTTACAATATACAATAATTGTGCAAATTGAAGGATATCACGGTACCCTCCTACATTTCTTGAAGCAAAAACAAACTCAACATCATACTAAAATAAATAGCACGTGATATATAGTACTCAAAATGCATTTTCGATAATGAATATAATAAATATATGTCGGCTATCTAGCCGCTACTTCTTTTAATATTTACGAGAAAACGTCCCTCTTCTTTCTTATTATATATATATAACTAATTAATAAATTGGGTTTTAACATTGATTGATAACAAATTAATGTGTTTGTGTATGCATGTGTATGGATGTCGGCACGCATACTTAATTTCTCTTTTCGGAATTTAGTGTGTCGTCATGAAACACACCGTTTTCCTTTTTTTTGTATTGCTTCAATAATTGGGAAATGATAGCTTGATTGATTGATTGCTTATCCATCATTTGTTTGCATTCCATTTACTTATGAGCTTGATCAGATAATACATATCCCAAAATATCCGAAAAAACAATTAAAGAAACACAAGAAAATGACATCTCTCCGGCATTAATTCATGCTTGTAATCTTTTCTGCAGTTGACATGCATCATCATGCATGCACTTATTGATTAGGTAAAAGTTTATATCAAGAAAAGATTTTAATATCTTTCTTAGTGAGATTCTCAATCGAAATAAAATGTTAATATTTATCATTAATAATGTTCGAAAAATTAACACTCTAATGCAAATAACAAAAGATTCAAATTTAGGTATGACTTAAAAATATATAAATCGTATATATTTTTATATTAAATTGTTACTAACTATGCATGATAAATTTGTGTTTTATAAGATGCAATCATAAAGTAGATTAAGTATTTATTATAGTTAATTTTTTTTCCTTAAAAATTTACTCAAGTGAAAGAGAAAAATATTATCCAACTCGGATGCTTGGTAATTAATAGGACCAAATACACAGCAGGATTATTAGTATACTGGGGCCAAACGCAAACGCATGCCTATACATTATCTGTAATATTAATTGCAATATATATGTAGACGGAACTGGTACTGAATATATATGTTTGTGAGGTTTACAGTTATTTAATTTTCATAAAAGACAGAGGTTTATCTCCAAAAAAGGAAAGAAAATCTGAAGGATATATTTATAGAAATCGGAATTACATATTAATCTAAGTTTTAATTTACCTGAACAAATTAACACTTTTATAATTATAATAGTTATTCAATAAATAAAAATATAGTGAAATAAATAAATCTAAACCTAATATAAATAATTATACACAAAATCTTAATTCTTAGAGATACGTGTCTTTTAAATATTATATATATAAAATCTAAATCAAATCCACACATGCACTCTTTTTATGTATTAAAGTAAACGTCAGAATATGAATTTCAAATCTTTTATATATCCAACCTAAAGTCTAGTCGACCAGGCATATATAGTTAGAATAACTCATGGTATTATGCTATTATTTTTATATATCCTATATATATGCTTTTAATTTTTAATTGGTTACTTTGCCTATTTATAGTATCGGGTCGGCGGGAGATACAGCAAGTACATGTTCCTATATATAACAAACCAGTAACCGATCGATTCAATATTATAATATGTTTGGGGAAATCCCCGGACTTAAAAAGCACGTGCGTAAAATAAATGCTATGGTTTAGTCAACCAAACCTTTTTTTTTCAATTTAATTTTGTATTGATAGAAAGCCACTCACTTGCCGTCGTTTGTTGTGGTTGTATGTAGCCAACTCCATTTCCTCTCTCTCTCTCTCTCTCTCTCTCAAAATTAAACTAACTAGCCAAAGCCAACCAAATTACGCTATGGTGCTTATTTCCTTAAATTTATTTTCCTTTGTTAGAGGGAGACAAAAAGTGATCCACTGAAGTATCCATTTTGTTTTCCCATTTTTATTGTTTTACAAAATTAATAATAATAATAATAATAACAACAACAACACCAGAAAATCAATTTCTTCACGGCGCCGAAATTAACCTTTCGTTAATCCTTATATATACCGTCTCATCTCACTTCTTCTTCACCACACACACCATCTCTTCCTTTAATTTCTTTCTTTTCAACTTCATAACAGTTTTTATTCCATTATTATTTTTCCCTTATCCTCTCTCACAATGAACTGTCTTCAGAGCTGGCCTGAACCAGTCGTCAGAGTTCAATCTCTATCCGAAAGCGGCATAAAATTTATCCCGGAGAGCTACATCAAGCCTCCGGTTCACAGGCCTTCCTTGAAAACTGAATTTCATGCTGATCTAAATATTCCCCTCATTGATCTCCACAACCTATTCAGCGACGATCAAACCATCCGCCAAGCCACGCTGAACAGCATCTCCAACGCCTGTCGCGAGTGGGGTTTCTTCCAAATCGTGAACCACGGCGTCAACCATGAACTGATGGGACAAACGCGGGAGATGTGGCGCGAGTTCTTCAAGCTGCCGCTTGAGATGAAGCAGGAATACGCCAACTCTCCGACGACGTACGAAGGCTACGGCAGCCGTTTGGGCGTCGAGAAAGGGGCTAAACTTGATTGGAGCGACTATTTCTTCCTTCACTACATGCCTGCTTCCCTCAGAAATCCGAACAAATGGCCGGCTCTGCCAACTTCATGCAGGTCTGTTGCTATTTTCATTGCATGATATAAACATGCTACACACACATATATATTACTGTTTCCTTAGATTTTTTTTTAATCATCTTTTGAGTTTTTTCTTTGTAAATGGCTATTTTAGCCTATCTTTATAAATAATATTACAAGTAATATTCTGTGTAATTTTTAATAAACATCTATTTGTTCAGATTATTTATAATTGGTTTTTTGTTAACTATTCATTTAGTTATTTTATATTTGAAGTAACCTGTGTCTGAATTTAATTTCAACTTTTATCTTTAAATTATTTGTAAAAATCCTCTTTTCTGTGAATAGATTGTGTAAAAAAGTAACAAAAAAGTAGTATATATTTTTTATCAAGGTATGTGTGATATATATAGTTTGTATATTATAAAATTAATAGGCAATGACTAATTGGCAAGTCAAAATGTATATTAATATAATAGTATTGGGTAAGATGCATGCAAATGCAAATGGGGAAGGGAAAATTTGAAATTAAAAGTAGTGGATTTGATTCACGACACTTGTTACGTGGCCTTACTATCATCATTCGTAGTATTGAAACTTTATGCGTAGCCATTTAAATGCATGTGGGTCCACACAGTTGAGAGTTGACCCATAATATATAACATGTAGTGTTGCATCTTTTGCTTAGTCAATCTCAAGTTTTTCTTTAGTCTTCATAGAAAAGAAAATTGATAATAATGATTAATTTATTATGCAGGGAATTGGTGGCGGAATTTGGAGATAGTTTGGTGAACTTATGCGGAGTTTTGATGAAGGTTTTGTCAATAAATCTTGGACTAGAGGAAAACCAGCTTCAGAATGCTTTCGGGGGAGACGAAATTGGAGCCTGTTTAAGGGTTAATTTCTATCCCAAATGTCCACAACCAGACCTTACACTTGGTCTCTCCCCACACTCGGACCCCGGCGGAATGACCCTTCTCCTGCCGGATGAAAACGTTGCCGGACTCCAAGTCCGGCGAGGCGATGATTGGATTACTGTTAAGCCTGTTCCGAATGCTTTCATTGTGAACATCGGAGATCAGATTCAGGTTAATTAATAACCATTCAAGTGAATTTTATGATTAACGTTTGCTTTAAGAGTACAGTACGTTAATTATTATTTATTGGTTAATAGGTGCTGAGCAATGCGATTTACAAGAGTGTGGAGCATCGAGTGATTGTGAATTCCGACAAAGAAAGAGTATCACTGGCTTTCTTTTACAACCCTAAGAGTGATTTACTGATCCAACCCATGAAGGAATTTGTGACAAACAATCGACCTGCTATGTATCCGCCGATGACGTTCGATCAATACAGACTTTACATTCGGACAAAAGGTCCTTGCGGCAAGGAACAAGTTGAATCATTAACATCCAACAGATTATGAACTGGGAAAACATGGATTTGTTTCATCCAAACAATCCCTTCTTAATAAATTGTTAGCTTAATTTTAAATGTTAATTTCCAAACTTTACATGAAATTTTCAATGTAAAGGAAAAAAAACCAAAAAAAGGCTGGGAAACGATTGAAATGAATTACACCATGCATCTGATGATGATGGAACGTTTTCGTTTACCCTAATATTATCGTGCTTTTTGATCTACGAGTAATTGCCTGTGTCATTTCAGGAAACAAAATAAATAATTTGAATGTTGTATGGTGGAGCTTCACCCGCACATGAAAAATTTGGTTGAAATTGGGTTAACTCTGGAAAGAAAATAAATTATGTAATGGGAATTGATGTGAATGATTGAACCTTCTGACACTTTTTTCATGTGCAATTGTTGTTTCCTTAGCCCATCGAGGAAAAATAGTAATAAATTATTGATGTGATGCAGCTGCTATTCAGCAATCAGCAATTCCCACTTATTGCGGTCTGTCCTTGAGAAAATGCAGTAAAATACCATACATACATACATACATACATACATACATATATCATCGCGTATTTATTTAACTAAAATTAATCAATCATAAAAATAATATCAATAAGAGAGAAAATTTAGTACATATATAACATGTTTTGATTTAATAATCTCGTTGGAACTATTCTACCTAATTAATAGAAGCAAAATTAAACGAGAAATCCCGACTCATCAAACTTTATTAAAATCAAATCACTAAAAAAAATAATTGTAACCCGACACAATATTTACATATTTTTCTACTTTATGGTCCCCTCAATCTTCAAATTTTAAAATTTTAAAATTAATGGCAACAATTTAATGGTATATCAAAATATCTATGGACAAGTTTGGTTTTCAAAGGCGATGTTCTGAAACTGAAAACATCTCCATTGGGCAATATATTTCAAGATATTTTTATTTTCTGCGACGAGGAAGTTGAAAATGAAGAAAGCAAGATTTGATATTTCTTTTTCCAAATTTCATTATCTCTTTCTTTGTCGTTCGAATGTGTATCACGTGTGGATGTGGGCGTTCCTTCATGCAAGTTTCCTCGCACTCTAAACATTTTGAAAAAAGAAAAAAGATTCAAAAGTTGTCTGATTTAATGATGTTGATGTGTATAAATGAATAAAAGTGACTTAATGTGCAACGTAAACTAAACGATTATTTAGTCGCCATGGCTTAAGAAAATGTTTAACAATTGTTATTTTTTTTATTTACAATTCAACTCTATTTACGAGATCTTATAGAATTCATATTCAAATTATATTTTATGTGTAGATGATATTGTTTATTGTAAAAAAAATGAGTTCACCGTACATGAATAGTAACACACACATATATATATACATGAACAGTGTCTAGGCTATATGTGAGTATTGAAAGGTAAAGCTTATTTCTAAACTTTTAAATGGACAAAATTTAAATATCGGAGTCTACATGATTAGTATAATTTGTGAAATTTTTGTGAAAAGAGGAGAGGATTAAAGCACTATAAATACTCACTTTTCTCACCATTTGGAGAATCTCAAATCATCGTTTGAGAGTTCATCTACAGAGAGAAAGAGTTATTTTTCCACTTTGAAAGCTATTTCTCCTATTTTAAGAGAGAGCGTAAAATATTCTTATTTAGAAAGTTTTTCTCTTCTTATAGTTAAAGAGAAAGAAAGTTGTAATTTCTATTTTAATATAGTAAAATATTCCTATACTTAGAGTGGTTTTTACCTTAATTTGTTTAAGGGTTTTTTAAGTAAAATATTTGTGTCATTTTATTTTGCTATTTTATTTTACTACGATAGAACAAAACCTCTTAAATATTATTATATTTTGGTAGATGATTATACCTCCTACATAAAGTTTATTTTCATTGTTTTTTTAATTTCATTTTAGTTGCGTATACTACTTCTACTCATAATTTTCTAACATTCACTAAATCAATAATCTCTTTATATAGGTAGTTCTCTTTTGTTTGGGTTTTAAAATACGAATTTAAAAAAATTTACACGTAAAAAGTATATATTTACGAATTTTTATTGTCTCATGCAAAGAAATCGTGAATTTGGAGCTGATTTACTCCAATTAATCAGCATATATATTCAAATAAAAAATTGATATTAATATTCTAAGTTTGGTGTAACATTTTTCTACAAAATCAATTATGAAAGTAATTATTTTCTTGATAAATTAGTATGGTTGGTTTGGTTATGCAAAGTTGGTTGGTTGTTCATTTGACCCAATTCTCTGTTTTTAATCGCAAAAGCAGCAGATACACAATTATTGATAAATGGACAACATCAACTCTCTTCCTATGGTGTTTAATGCGTTCGATATAATACACCTTTTTATTATGTAACTCGATTCATTATGAAATTTTACCAATTATAGGTATGAAAAAGTTTCATATGTAAACTTTGATTTGTCAATTTTTCTCATGTTATTTAATTATCTCATTTTCTCTTTTCCACTTTAACTCGATCAAAGTGATTTTTTTAAAAGATAAGTTCACTACTTATCAATTAAGTAACAAAATTTAGACTAACTAAATTAAACCCGTTATATCATATTTTTATTGATTATTGACAAAAAAGATTACTTTATAATCTCAAAACACATATATAACTTATAGATTACGTAATCGTATCACTCAACTGTAACGTGTGTAATCAAATCATTACTGAATTATATAATAATAGTAGTAAGACATGCACGTTTATTTCAAGTTATAAAATCAATTGACGATATTCAATCAATTTGACAATCACATCTTTCGTAAAGTAAAGTTGTGGTAGGCAACAAGCAAATATATGAAAAAGCAAATTGAAAACAATGTTAAACATGCGTTGAAATTACAATACAAAAGTAATGTTCACCTAATGTTGTTGAGTTGGACTGGTCAAAACGACGACGGGCAACAACATTGCAATATGTGATTGGTGTTTTACCACTTTCAAATCTGTACTACGCTTGTCTTGTTGTCCCCTTTTTTATGACGTCAATGTGGGTTGTTTCTTTTCCAAATTCGTACTAGAGTCATTTTCATTTCACACTTTTTAAATTTGTGCCGTGATACACATGCATGGTATATACAGTGCAAGAACTATTGTTATTGGTATATACAGTGCAAGAACTATTGTTATAAAATATCAAACGATTTTTTTTATTTCATATGATATAAGATTTTGTATAAAAAAAAAAAAATCATTGAACCTGTCTTCTATCTATATATATATAGACACGTGTGTGTGTGCGCGCGCGCTTGTTTGAATGGTAAGCTAGCAAATAAAAGACTTCAAGATTGTTGATAATTCAAAGACAAGTGAAAGGCAAATAGTCAATTGCTCAATTGTGTTGTGAATAGCCCTGAAGGACTAATACTCTACTAGCACATTCATGCACTTTGATTTTTTATTTTTGTCTATTATTTAATTTTATTAAGTTCCTGTTATGATACACATACACGCATATTTTTCAATTAGACGTCCGTCAAAGACTTTACGACGCCAATATATTATAACTTATTTCAACATTTAGATTCAAATTAGTCAAATTTACTCTTTTTATACGCTCTCCAATATCTACTCTAGTCAATTTTATCAACTTTACAGTTAAGATTAATATGCTGAATGGTTGAACCAAATATGTCTGTCAGATTTTTACTAAATGAACCTTAAGATTGGCTGCCTTCCCGTTTCCAAATTCGTATATTTATTTTTTTTTTTTTAAAAGAAAATTGACATGTAAATATTATTACATTAGAAGAAAGCGATGCTAAGCACACCCATCTATTTTTTAATACGCTCGATCTATGTTTAAGGCGTCCGGCTGCGAAATAGAAGTATTGCGGTAGTGGGTGTAATTAGAAATGATGGGATGCCCATGTAGATTTAGACACAAGGGAAGGCCGATATGCGGACCCAAGAATCATTACGTGGCCCCACTTATAGAATATCGGGTAGTGATCCAATCACTGGGGAGTGGACTTTTAGAAAATGTTATAATTGTCCAATAAGTACAGCCCAACCCATTCCATCAATTTTTGACTTTGAAATTAAAAAAAAAATGACAAGAAATTGAAATAAAGATTCTATTATAATTGATTTGCTCGTCCCAGAACATATTTTATTCCCTAATCTTGGTAAAAAGAAAAACTGGGAACTTTAATTTGTTTCAATTCAAACAATCCAAATAGTAAGGAAACAGATTCAGTATTTTTTAAAATGTAAAACGGCGATCATGCTTTGGATAAAAGCAAAGATTTTGCTGAAGAGAACAATAAACTAATTAAATCAAAATTTTATTTGGCCCAATTATCAAGTAGAAAATAGAACAAATAGTAGTAATAGATAGATGGATTTTGATAACAATATGATAAAAAGAGTATTTATATTACAGACAAACAGAGTGAGCGCTGCATGCTCTGCTCAGGAAAATCCAAATGAAAATATAATCACTCAATCAGCATTGACATAATAATGCTGTGATCTTATTTATTTATTTATTTATAAAATCATCACCACAGATTTTCTGATTGCTTCCATGATTTAAGTTCAAACCATAAATGCGCTTTTTCAACTGATTTTAAATAAATCAAGGAAGCCATTAAATCTCTCCGTCAATTCACAAACTCTTTATTTGGGAGATTATTTTTATTGCTTGTTAGTAGAATATCTATAGAAAGCTGGGAACTAGAGGAGATGGGCAAGCTGAAAAATTCCAGGGAATGCTTATATCCTGAGCAGGATATGCTTGCATGTCTTTGTTGTAAGAATCTGGACTGATTGATGAGAGTCTGAAAATAGATGGCAGAATATCGTCTTCAACTCTAAGCTTCTTTGGAGCTCGAACTCCTTCTGCAGATTCTATTTCATTCCTGTCAGCTTCAGAATCAGATTCAAATTCCTTTGCATTCGACTCAGACTCCTCACAAAGAGAAGGCAGTGACATGGGAGAATAAGGCTTGCCAGATTTTGCATTAATGGCTGTGGCTCGGTTTCTATGATCCTCTGCAATTCTGTCAAGGAATCTTCCTTGAGCTTGGATTTTAAGCTTTAAGCTCCTTTGAACCTTTCAACATAAAGGCAAATAAGAATTAAACAATAACGGATGAGACATTTTTTCATGCCTTTTTTTTTGGAACTATATATAGAGATCAATAGCTTATACCTCAAGTTGATTGTTCATTTGCCTGTTCACTTCCGTCTGCATTTGCAATGCCTCGTTTAGCTGAGCAGCACTGCATGGTGTACAGCAGTTTTAGCATGGATAAAAGTCATGCATACAGGAAGCAAAAACAAGTACTATTTCCTTACAATAAGGAGTTGAAGAAATCCTGAAAAAGTTGATGATGATGACTTACGATGTTGTAGCAAAATTAGGCAGCATCTCTGAGATACTTCTCCTCTCAAACTTGCCCCCTGCCATTTATGCACACAATATCAAGCTAATTAATGAGAAAATATGTAAACCCAAAAGTTTCAAACTCTTAATTACTCACTAGTAGCTGATTCTGGTATAAACTTTGAGATCCTGTACTTCTGAAAAAAGTAATCAGAAAAAGAAAGAGAAAAATAATCAGAGAATTGTGAGTTGTATCTCTATAAATGCACATCCCATTTTGCATAAATAGATTATGAAGAAAGAGAACCTGCAAATGACTTTTGACATGGTAGATTGTCAGTCCAGGAATGCCCATAGCCTTCAAGATTCCCTTCGGTGTAGCCCCTGAAAAGCAACGCCACCAAATCATTCAAAGAAGTTAATAATATTGCAACAAGACCAGAAATAAAATCGCAGCACTTTCTCCAAGAAGTGCTTTCAGTGCATGGAACTGCAGACTTACTATCAGGACCACCAAGCTGATTAACAGCTTCTTCAAACCTATAATGGAGCTCTTGCGTCCAGCGCAAGCGTTCCTTCCCGGAGCCATCTGAGCGATTTGAACCCATATCAGAACTAGGCACCAGAGAACGAGTGACCCAAGCAATTGCAATTGCAAGAGCAAAGGGCTCTCTCGTAGAGGGGATTATAGAGACAAGAATAACCAAGACAAAATACAGTTGGAAACAGAAAAGTATATCAATGTGGGCGACGAGCACTAAGAGAAAGATTGACTGAATAAGATACCAAATAATGTCTGTAATTGCCGGAATTTACCAAGCTTTCGCAGAGTCCAAATCATATCAAACTCGTTAGTTCCTATTTCTACTTCAGCACATTTGCTAGGAAATCCAATGTCAGATTTCAGGGTCTAATACGTCCAAAAAGCGAACCTACTCATCATTAACTGTCAGAAATAGTCAATTCTGACAATATCCATTTCCCTCGATATTTTCTCAATAAATACACCTCCTGTGTATTTTTGGGTATTATCGTAACAATCTACCCAAAAACAAGATCAGTAAGATCCTGATCCCTCGAGTCAAGCTAAGCCTCGATTCATAATTTCAATACCGTAATGTGCATAACCTAAGGATCATTAAAGTGGGTAGTAATAGAAATCAAGCATGTAAATATTATTCATGCATTGTCGAAAAATAACAAATTCTACTATATATAAATTAAAATCTTAAGCAAGAATTCAGCACGGCAGAGGCCACTCAAAGCAACTTGTATGAACAAACATCACAACAAATTCATTACATAAACTTTTTAACTTTTAAAGGTGACATTCTATACTATGTCAGGCACTGAAAGAACATTGTTTAAACCACTCCATTGGTAATTCGGTTTTAGTGACTGCTACTGCCTGCCTCTCTTCATGCTGCAAGATGGGCATTTGTATTGCTTAATGTTCTCAGCCTTAGCAGGTGTAATCTTCACACACTTTCCATGGAACCACCTCTCACAGATGTCACAGCCGATCCAAAATTCATCTGCATTGTAATTTCCACCACAGCTGCCACAAAGGGTTTCACTATGTTCGTCTTCCTCATCCTCGTAACTCTCATCTGCAAGCTTTGGGTTACTTTTCACTTGGCCATCATTTGATCTCTACACAGATGAAGAACCCAATCAATGAATTCAGAAATAAGGATGCATTACCAAACAAAAGCAGTAAAGACAAGGATACATGACGAGGAAGAATTCTTCCTTTCTTGCAGGAAGCCAATACTGGAACATCTAGGCTGGCTCTTTAATACTAACAAATTTTTATGAGGCACGGCTTAAACAACATTACAATTGCACAATAATACTGTTGCATGCCTCTGAGTTTTCAATGGACTTATTGATCCACAATCATTTTTGTTGTGATAGATAGAACCTCAGAGGATAATAAGATTGCATGTTACTAGATTGATTCTGAAAGCCTTGCAGACAAAGTTAAAAAAAAAATTTAAACTAAGTTGATCTCTGAAACCTTAGTGCTTCCCCGAGATTTGCTGCTACTATCAACACTGGGCTTATCTTTTATGGGCTTCCTTTCTGTTACAACTTCAAACACAGTGGGCAGATCATTGATCAAGCTAAATAGACGTTTCCTGTCAAGCAGAACTGACATAAGCACTAAACAATGCAATTCTCAGGGAAAACAAGTTCCAGTAATTAAATCAATACAATCTACAAAATATGGGCTAAAATAGCTTGAAATATACCTATAATATATCTCCTTTCAGCAAAACTACACCAAACATCAATAAAGTTAACTGTACACTCTTTCATGACTCTTTGAGACCTATTTACTCAACCTTAAGGCACAAGACATGGGAACATGTTTCACACCAACATATGCATATGAATTATAGGGTTTAGGGCAGTGTTATTCTTGCTCTCTGGTATCACTTCAGCCAGCCTTTTTCCAGAGTCCTTAAATCAGTAATCCACAAGAAAGTAAAAGATACAACATGGAATAAATTTGACTTATGTCAGATTTGTTGTACAGACATATTCCATGGGTAACTTGCGTACACATATGCAGCTATTAAGTTATTAATCTTTTCCATTATTCCAGTGATGGTTAAATAACAGTCATAATGAAGAGAAAAAGAAGGAATCACAAAAGAGGATTGACTAAACTAATAACATTACCCTGGTCTGCTTCAGCGACTGTGTAATTAAATCATGTCAGAATGTAGAAAACAAAATAGACTAAATTAGCATCAATGAAAGAAAGATAAAGCCAGATACTCAAGCTATACTCAAAAACTTATTTAAAAGAAGGAAAAAGGAGTCTGCAGTAGTTTATCAAGTTCTATAATCTTCCCTAATTCAAACTACATAAACCAAAATATACACCACCAGGTATCAGTAAAACAAGTCAAACAACATCAGAAATCTAAAAGAAAAAAAAAAATAAAACCAACTACCATAAGGAAGAGGTGAATAAGAGAAGAACATATAATTTCCTCCCAACCCTGGAAGTCCAATATGAGGTTTACTAAGCCAAAAGCAAATGTTAAAATAAGCATGTCAAATCAAGCAATTAGTTGTCAGTGATTAATTTGAGTTAAAATTATCATAATCCCAGTGCATGCAGTAGCAAGAAGGGATGCAATGTACCTTTCATTACGGTTAAGACGGGCTCCAAGATAGAAGGCCACAGAAAGCAACCAAGAGTCAGTGTGCACAGCAACCAGAGACAGCCAGTCCTTGCGGTTCATGCCATCTCTTGCAAAATTAATACCAAGTGCTGGCTCGGGAAGTTCTGGTGGAACTTCCTCTGCTGGCAGAGTTACTTCCCACATTTCATTCGGATGCCCGTACAAGCACAAATTCTCCTTGTCTAAATCAAACACCGCAAAACTTTTAAAAAAGCAGTACAACAAATTCTAGAATTATCAACCTTTCTTTTTCTTCAATTCCATTCTTCGAACCCAAACAAGTTTCCCATTACAAAAAAATGTTTTTTTTGTACATTTGAGGTCTATAATTTCCAAATCCAATTAAAATTTTGGAACTTTTCACTGAAGAAAATGGTTATAGAACTTCAAATTCACCAACGCATCATAAAAATTCACAAACTGACCTAATTGAAAATTCTAAAAAATAGAAGAAAAATAAATCTTAAATAAAATCAAAAGCAAGAATTCGGATCTACAATTACACATTACCTGGATCACAGAGTCCATAAAATTCATCCACATCTGACAAAATTCAAATCAAAACATCTCGTCGTGTGTCATTTCAACTTACAGAGAGAGAAAAATTTACCCAAAAAAGAGTAGAAATTAGAGTTTACCATAAGTTAAAGCGCGAACAACGCCAGCTCTTCTAGCGCAGTAATCTTTGAAGATCTCCTCTACGGTTCGGGGGCTGGAAGCCATTTCCATAGCAAATTAGAGATCTAAGTAAATAGATTTGGAATTAATTAAAGAAGTGAATTGGATTTATTGCACGAATTCGAATTGGAGGAAAGCGTACGGTGCGAACATCGAGATTGTGTCGAAGAAGATGCACATGTATTGTAGATGTCAAAATAGCGGAACAGAGTGTAATTAACGCTACTATGGTAATTTCTATTGACACTCCCCCTTTTTTGCTATTTACGTTAAATATGGGACCCTTTTTGAGTGTACGAAGTAAAACTGGACGTGGAGAAATCTTTTCAAACCCCACCCTATTGTAATTTTTTAATGTTTTGCTTTTCTGTTGAAACTTATTTTTTTTATTTTACTTTTCTGTCCCATGTCCCTGCACTTCTCCAAAATGCGACCTTGTTTTTCTTATTTTTACGCAAATGCCCCTACGCGGAACGTATGGCCAAAGCGCTTGAATCTAGATATCAACACGAAGCTTATTAGCCATTGTTTGGAATGCAATTTTATAAATTAAAACATTTTTCCTAAACTATTGTCTCTTAATTTTTTTTATATTATTTTAAAAACATTTCTGAACACACCCTCAGCTCAGGCCTCAACAACAGATAATAATGCCGCCGACTTCATCCTTATACTTCGGCGTTACGTTTCAAGTGTGCCGACTTACGTTCTGCCTGAAATTCCATGTGCTTCATTTGTTTTAAGTGTCTGCAGTTTTAGACTAAAACGGCCTTCTTGTTCCATCTTGTCTTCGAAAAGCTTTTGTTTGTCTTAAATTGAACTTTTGCTTTCCAGTGAAATTGCGACCTTTTAACTGTTAGCTGTTATATTGTTCCCACTAAAAACTTGATATTTGCTAAACACTTTAAATACTTACGAAAGCTAAGATACTTACAAAGATAGAATATTTTCCACATACTTTAACAGTGTACTTTTTAAATTATTCCCGAGCATACCCTCAATTCAAAATTGAAAATGAAGAGTTCAGATGAGCATTTGATGAGTCTGTCGTGTACTTTTAAAATTATTCCCGAACATACCCTCAATTCAAAATTGAAAATGAAGAGTCAGTCTATTTTGGGAAGATTGATGGTACATTGTTATGATACTGCCCCTCGAATTCCAGTAATAATCCGGTTCTTGGTCTCACTAATTTTAAAATTTTGCAACAGGTGACTTCGTGTACGGGCTTGTATCAAAGGATGCCCCAACTTCATTTCCAGTATCGAAGCTGGCAAATGTTCCTTACAACTCCTAACAACTAAAAATGTTCAATGGCAGTAATGAGCATCAGTTGTCAATCTCTGGACTGGAGGCAATCTGAAATTCTGCAACTGAAAACTCTTCAAGGAAGATTAATTGTTCAATTGGAGAATCAATTAGTAATTTGGCCATACTCTCACTTCCAAATGAGAAACACGAAAAATAACTTAATATAACTCTAAATAGACGAATCCACAATTCAGCAACATATGCATTCTGCCCTTCCAAAAAGGAAACCAGCAAAGAAAACCAAAAGGCAAGCTTACAAGAGTTAGAATGATGGTAGCGAGCGCTAGTTTCTATGAAGATGGCATCAATCGCTTGAGGCCAGTTTTCTGCTCTGTTGTAAGCTTTGAAGGGAACTTGATGTTGAACTTAATTCTCAAATTCCCCCTTTTGGAAGGTTCCTTGGGGATAGGCATCCCCTCGCCTTTAACAACTTCTTCATAAGTGGGACTGATTACGGCGTTGATGGGAATTGACAGATTCCGTCCATCAAGTGTGGTCAGCTGCACAGTGTAACCTGTCAGAGCTTCAACGAGCGATATCTTTTGGGTCACAATAAGATCATTGCCGTCCCTCTTAAAGACACTATGAGGTTTCTCATCAATGATGAAGATGAGGTCTGAGGGTATAACATTCCGTTGCTCATTTCCTTTCTCCGGAAAAGTAATTTTTGTCCCTTTTTTCCACCCCGGCTTCACTTCAATTGTAAGAATCTCCTCCATAGTGTTGGGTCTCCTGTGAAAGGAAAGTAACGTAGAAGAGCAACTCATGAGATCCACAAATCCTAAACATTATATACATTTGTATCTAACTCGCAGTTTAATAGTTCAATAGTGATATTCTAGAGGTCAACAGATTCATACTAAATGAATAAGCTAAAAGAAAATGAAGGAAATCTAACAAATATTATTAAACAAGATTCCTTCTTCAGAACACATATTTGAAAACATCAGTTCATTAACATTATCATATTGGAACTAAAGGAAAAATTCAAACACTTTTGATTGAGTTTTGGAGAAAATAACCTAACCTTTCTGACTATTACTACACAATCCAGTATTAATGCTGGGTATTTGTATGGCCATGTCTCAACAAAACCTAAATGCAATCCTCTTAATGATATTCACCATGCAAAAACTTAAAGATGGTGCTATTAAAATATGGTTTTCTTTATTTGCTGCAGTCATATTGATTCGCTTAGTCCTTTCAATAAAAGTGCTGGCGTAGCCAGAAAGTCAGGAGTTAAAACAAAATTCAACTTTTGGGAAGTTCTCCTCTCCCAATCAATGAAAAAAAGACAATGCACACGCGCTTAGTACATCATCCAGGTGTCTAATGTGGTGATGTGCCAACTAATGACACTAAACTTTCTATGGCAGACAAGACCAAAACAAAGAACAAGAAAATTTTCATTGTACTTCATAAGCAGTGCAGTTAATTAACTGGCACTAATTTTGCATGACACAGAATAGAGCATCAGAAAAGGAAGTAACAGAAACCATCTATCTATAATGTGATGCAGCATTCCATCATCTGGAGTACATAGTTGACTGTAAGTAACCTGAATATGCCTTACAATCATTTCTAAAACATTAACACATTACTCTCCCCGCAGTTTAAAATGGCTACTAATTGATTTTACAATGCATAAATGAGCCTCTCCTGATTTATTTTTAAATTACTAATTTGAAATATGCATTCACACAGGAATGCATAGAAATTTTTTTTTTTGAAGTTGAACTTTATCAATAACCTTATGTTATATAAGTTTTGCAGATAATAGGCGTGAGAGACTCCAACCAATGTAAAGCCCTTTCTTTGACATGAATAAAGATAACTACAACAAGCATTACAGTGGATTAAAGCATAAGCAGACCAACGGACCAGGTAACACTACCAAAACCATACCTCTTTTTTTTCTTTTTTTTTTTAGCTGACACTACCAAAACCATACCTCTTTTTTTCTCTTTTTTTTTTAGCTGACACTACCAAAACCATACTTCGCCTATTGCCTATGGTTCAAATCAGATTACGCAAAGAATGTTAGTGACAAACAGGCATCCATCAGCAATATGTTCTATACATATTAGCATATGCACATAAATGCATGAAAAATGCCACAATCACTCTAATATTTTACTCATAAGGACCACAAAAAACACAAAAAAAAAGGAAGAAGAAGAAATTACACTTTATTAAGAAACAACAATCATGCAATTAAAACTATACAAAATGTTAGGAACTCCAGAAATGCCAATTAATGTCTTATAAGGCTATATGTATTGGCTATTATTGTTCAGTAAAAGAAACAATTATGTAATGAGGATCTTCCGAATACTTAAGAGGCAAAGTCAAAAACTTTTATGAAAGTATAAATTGTCTTATGAATATTCTTCGTCCAAAATAGAAGAGAAAAGAATATTCTTTTCTTAAACTCAACTTTTCAGAGTACACCAAGGAAAGATGTCCTAGAGCACAAGTTGAACATAAATGAAGTAGAAAATTGGACCAAATTAAATTTTTGTTACCTAATTTCAAATATGTAATGCATGCATATAACTAAAACATAAAGATCATAGATATATAACAAAAAATACTACGTCGATCTACAATGACAAATTGTGCCAAAAAGATCTTATACTGTAGAGAATAGTGATTTGGAAAGTAAAACACCAAAAGTTTGCAAATCGAATACAGCTTCAACATCGGATCAATGTTTATCAACCCGGATAATAGAGATATTCAAAGAAATCAATAACTGTGGCTAGAATTCAAATCCAATTAATGATTCTCGAAGTCACTACTCATGTGAGAAAAAAAAAATTACATTGTAATTCAATTGATATTTCTAAGGCTCTACTAAACCATCAACCAGAAACCCAAAATCCACTAAATTTTAAAATCCATGGATTAAATGCCAGAGATCAGCAGAGTGTATGAGAACACAGAAGACCAATTAAATTGTAAATACAATTACAAAACAAAAACAATAAATTCTTTACAGAAAACAGACCGAGAAGAAGCTTACCCACTAGAATCAATAACATCCCTTGAAATCTTCATCTTCTTCGTGGTTCCCTTATACAAATCTTCCAAACTACAGGGTAAGGTCCGTTCAATAGCCGCTGCTTTTCTGGGCACATTGGCAGACCCTTCTCCGGGTGCTCCTCTAAACGAAGCAAAGATATCATCACCAAACATACCTCTAGGGAATCCAGACGCGCTGGCCCGCGAACCCGGCATATCCCCGAACGGACTAGAAAATCCGAAAAACTCTGAGAATATATCCTCAGGATTTCTTGTATTGAACCGAAACGACGTGGGCCCGCCACTGCCGCCACCGCTCGAAAAGCCACCGGAGCCAGGTGGCGGCGCCTGCCCCTTCAAACCCTCTTCCCCGTACTGATCATATACCGCTCTCTTTTGCGGATCACTCAAAACCTGTAATTAATGTAAGAAAATTCTAAATACTACACCGTTTAGTAAAACTAGAACGAATAAATAGAGAGAGAAAGAAAAGATTTTGAGAATTGTACATCGTAAGCTTCGGAGATTTGTTTAAATTTGGCTTCGGCGTCTTTCTTGTTGTTAGGGTTCTTATCGGGATGCCACTTCATGGCGAGTTTCCGATACGCTTTCTTCAAATCTTCGTCTTTGGCATTTCGGTCTACTTGGAGAATTTTGTAATAATCAACGCCCATCGGTCCTTCGTCGTTTTGGCTCTTTCGCTTCCTCGTGGTGCTTGTATTCGCTTCGGTTTCAGCTGAGTTTTTATGGCCGGAAGTTTTATCTCCGATGCTGCAGATTACTGGACTGACGTAACGTGTCGTAACGTAACTTATAAAACTGGGGGTCTCTTCTAGTGGGCCCGGCCCACTCCTCTATTTATCGATCCTCAATTCAAGTCCTCTCCCTAGCCCATTTCAATTTGCATTCAAATTCTTCTAATCTAATCCTACTACTTTTCAATTACAAAGCTGTTTTTTTTTTTCTAAAATAAATAAATAAATTGGTCAAATCAAATATTTTTAAAAAATATATTGGTATAGTTCTTACTATTTGTTATATGATTTTATAAGTACATTATGCAAATACGAGTTTCATATTGAAATTAAGATTATATTATCTCTTTTATGTTTGTGTTGAAATTAATATATTCAAAGAGATATTAAATTACTCATATAAACAAATTAATTTATTACAAAGATATGAGTGTTTCTAATTGGGGGTTGAGAAAGGATGGAACAGCAGCCAATATTCTTTGTTCCAAAATTAAATATTATGAAAAGTACGATAAAACTTATTTTACTGCACACAAATTGAAAATCTACTTAAAATCATTGTTAACTCAAACAATAAAAAGATATTAATTTCTCAAAAATGTAGTTATAATTGTCAAAAATTAAATAATTTTGAATATTTCTTTTCTCATAATTGTCAAAGAATTGAATTCAACCTTGTACAATCCCATTTTTTTCTTTTTTCCTTTTTTTTTCAAAAGCAATACAACTTGCGCTTCATTGATCACACACCAATAAATTATAAATAATAACATTTGAGTCCTTAATTAATTGTATTTTTTTATAAAAGGCATAGTTTACTAATTTATGTCAATTAAATTCTTAATCTAATTCTTAAATGACTAAATTAGGTCGACTACCCTTATTGAAATAATTGGAAACAAAAATCATTGAAGTGAACCAAATATAATAATAAACTCATATAAAAACTAATTTAGCTTTTTCTTTAAATTAAAAATTTAATTATTTTGATTGATTAAACTCAGTAAAATTAAAAATTGATTTAAAATTAATAAATTTTTAAAATTTAGTCTCTATACAAAAGTGACAAGGATCCATAAGTGTTTAATTTTTTTTCTTCTTTTTAGTTTGAAACACAAACAAAAAAAAAATCAATCAAACCTATCGTTACTTATGATATTATAGGAGTCTTACCATATTAGTAGTGTGAATATTTTTTTTTTCAAATTAAGGGTGGATATCATTTAGATTAACTGTAAATTTTTGGACGGCGTCATATTAGATTTAATCAAAATTCTCGATTTCTTATAAATTTTTAATATAATATTAATAAATTATATATATAATATATATGTTAAAAAAACTTATTATTTTGAATTTATATTGTCACTATTTCAGTTCATCCAGAATTTTTCAGAGACCAAGGATACTTTAGTCATTTTGGAATGTACTGGGACCTATGTGATATAAATAGAGAATATTGTTCTTGCTAAAGAAATTACAAAAGCACGGGCACTCGAATATATTATCATAAGAATCAAATATACAAAATATTCTCTGCTTCGTCTCGAGAGTAAAAAATAGATAGAAAGAAACAAGATACGAAGAAGCAAGGCTTCGCTTTCTCATAGTCGAGGCAACAAAAGAAAAAGAAAAAGCTATCAAATCAAAGCTCCCTCAACAATCACGAAATTGCCAGATTCTCCCTCCATACAAACAGTCCAGCAATTTCCGTCCCTCCTCCTTTTGATCTGAGTTCTGGTGGCTGCCAGTTGGGAGGAGTTTATAGCTATGGCGGAAATGGAGATGGGTCAGATCGAAGTTTGTGTGCCGAGGCCTGTACAAGTATGGCGAGGTTTCATAAGTTGGGTCGCGTTTTTCTTGCAGATTTTTCTTCAGATCCTCCGTGGAACGCCTTCTTTCTTCTCGTCCATAGTTGGTCTTAGTAGCAATAGTTACCGCTCTCTTCTTGCTTCATCTTCTCCTTCTTTTAAGCCGTTGCCAGTCGTTGAGCTCCCACTTCAAGATTCTTCTGTGGTGGCCACGACTGACGTCGGCGTTGGCGATGGCGTTGATGATGGTGGTGGTGGTGGTGGTGGTGGTGGTGAGCATGAAATGGAGAAGCTTACGGTTAGCTTTCGTTTTCGTTTGCTTTTTTATTTTAAATTACTTAATTTTTGGTGTTCGTAAGATAAATATAATAGGAATGTATGGGTTGACTAGTTATTTATGATGGATAATGTTTTAAATTTTGGGTCAACTATAAGTCTATCACTTAATAACGTTTCAGTTGTGACTGGAAATTTTTTAATTACTGAAGTCGTTGGGATATAATGGGTTGATTCTGTGATAGAATTTTCCCTTTACTGATTTGATAGACTGTAGGAGCTTTGCTGCATAAAGTTTGGTGTCAATTTTGTTCTGTAAGGTGTTATACTTATCTTTGGTCGCTGCTTGTTCACGGCTGTCGTCTCAGTTATGCAGAGGAAAATGAATTAGGATTACTTCAAATTTCTGCATTCTTGTTCTGTTTTCACTTAGTTGAGATTAGACGGGTTTAAGAAAAATGATGCTAGATATGCTTATATTGAGAATTTTCGGTTCTCGGGTTGGTTTGGTAAGTTCTTCATTGGGTATTTTGGGCTTTACATTTCTGTTTATGTTCAAAGTTTTTTCTTCATGTGAAGATATATCTTGTTTTGTTGGGGGATAAACCTGCTGAAATGGCAGAATAACAGGTCTGGTAATTGAAAATTGGATATAGGTGATTCTTGACTTGGATGAGACTCTAGTTTGTGCATATGAGACATCTAGCTTGCCTGCTGTTATACGTACTCAAGCAACAGAAGCTGGATTGAAGTGGTTTGAATTGGAGTGCGTATCGTCAGACAAGGTTTCTCTCTCTCTCTCTCTCTCTAATTTCTATCTGCATTTTTAATTTGTAAGTTGCTGAAGATTTGATCAATACTGTGTCTCTTGGTTGAAGGAGTGTGATGGAAAACTGAAGATTAATTATGTTACTGTATTTGAACGACCGGGCTTGCATCAATTCTTGAAACAACTTGCGGAATTTGCTGATATTGTTCTCTTCACTGCTGGCCTTGAAGGTTTGACGTTATATCAATAGTTTCATGATCTTTCTTTGATTCTTACCTTGGTTTTTCTTTTCACTTGCTTTCTTTTGGTTTACTGTGCAGGTTATGCTAGACCACTTGTTGACAGAATTGATGTGGATAACGTATTTAGTCTTCGTCTTTATCGACCTTCAACAGTTAGCACGTAAGTATTGCTCCCAGTTAAGTGTAGATACCAAAAGATTGCATTTTTTTTTATATGAGAAAGTGTGTTTAAGGCATATTTAGGCAAGAAAAGTACTCCCTTTATTTGGAGATCTATTGCGGAGACCTCTCTATTGCATGAGTCACAAGATTGACCTGCTGATGGGCATCATGCAATCTAACTAGTAGTAACATACTTAGTGGTGCAATGAATCAGCAAGTCAATGATTGATATTTGGTTAATTCGGTCTCAGTGTATTGCCTGATGCCACTAGTAACAGAATTTGCATGCTAATGTGTTTTAAGCTTTGTTGAGAGGCTTTGCTGCATTTCTTATTGGATTTAAGAATGAAGAAGTTTGGTGTTATAAAAAAATGTGTTTTGAGTCCTAAATTGAGTATCATTGCTGGTGGTTGTGAATGACTGCTCAACTGTAAAGTATGATGATCAAACAAACATTATTGTTGACAATCTGTAATTCAGGAAATATCGAGAACACGTGAAGGATCTGACTTGTTTATCAAAAGATCTCTGCCGAGTTGTAATTGTTGATAACAATCCATTCAGTTTCTTGGTGCAGCCAATGAATGGAATACCATGCATTCCATTCTCCACTGGACAGCCATATGATAATCAGGTAGGTTCTTGTTCTCACTGCAAACATGAATATCACATGATGGATAATAGTCTTACATTCTTCTTCTGTTATTTTACTCGTGAAGCTTTTGGAGGTCCTTCTCCCGCTCCTCAAGCACCTGTCTGTACAGAAGGACGTTAGGCCGGTGCTTTATGAGAGGTTTCACATGCCTGAATGGTTTCAAATGCATGGAATTCCAGCTGCTGGTTTTGACAGTATAAAGTAATTGATTTACATGTGGAATACCTATCATTCTTCCCCAGGCACCTCAACAGACAACAAACAGCTAATGTGGCTGCTAGTTGCCGTATAAAGGATTGTCCACTTGTTGTATATTATCATGATGTTTATAGGTGCTACTGGGACTCATAATTTGATTGGGAGTATCTGCAAGTGCCATTGCATCTCCACAATATATAATCACACTGCAACTTCGTCGGAATTCAGTGTATAATTCTTTTGTAATTAGGTCAATTCCCACTTCAATATTCAATAATAGCTCTAAATGTTGTGAAAATTGTTCAACAGTTATTGTTTTAAGAATGGTAATGATCTGTAACGAATATCCGGGCATTTACCGTTTGCCTCTTTTGTTAAGTTATTATAGCTTAAAGTACTTTTAAATAGTTACAAATATTTATTCTTCGTTTTTATATCTAGAAGCAATGAATGATTATCAATTATTTGATAACAAGCACAATTCGTTGCGCGTTTATTTCAACCAAGTTAAGAATGTTTATACTGTTTCTTTGAATTCGATTTTGCAATCAAGCTTGCGAAGCAGAACGGTTTATGCATTGACAACGCAACAGCAACTTTGCAGCATTCTAAATGCATTTCCAAATAAACACTACCATACCATAAAACATGAAACTCGAGATTTATCAGTACTTCAACTTACACATCGCCACCCGGCCATACTATACATTCACTTCATAACATGCCCCTCCTGCAATCTCCTCCATTTCGGTATTGATAGGAAAGGTGTTAAGGTAATCCATCGTTTCACAGGTATTCTGATTTGTGTCGGTGGCTAGGTTTGTGCAGTGTATAAATACAAGTGGCTTCCTTACTCCATCCCCTAAGGACAGTCAGAGAGGCTTGGAAACTTGGCTAGCAGATTGCTTATAGCTGGTGCCACCAATGGCAGGTTCGGCCACCGTCACTCTTGAAGGATTCAGTTTTGAGATCCAAGAATTGATTTTTACATGCCTATCAGCTAGCATTAGATGATTCCTCTTTAGATTTCTCTGGAACTGCCTCCTGCTCCGAATTGCTTATGTCTCCCGTCTGACCTTGACTTGTCTGTGCCTGACTTGTTGAAGTCTGAGAATCTGAGGCAATTCCCAAAACAGCCAGAACCGACCTAAAATTGGTAAAATGCAGAATCCCATTATTACAATCAGAAACTGGCAAGAAGCAACGTTTTATTCTAAAGGAAATCTTATTGTTCATGAAGAAAGATGACTATCTACTTTAGCGAACCTTGGGAGTGAGGACCGAATATTTGGTTGGCTAGCATGTGTGACCAAAGGAGCCTTGAGGGCAGCTATTCTATGCAATGCATTTTCCAGCTGTGGTGGAGGTAGCTAGAAACAATAACAATATCCTGTCAGAAACAGCTAATAAATTTTGTTCTAATATGCAACACTTGCATTCAAGATAGACAATTCATATCTAAATCAGATAGAGAAAGCAAATTATGCAACACTTGCATTCAAGATAGACAATTCATACCTAAATCAGATAGAGAAAGCAAATTATACATGTAGCAGAATTTTATTCCCAAATGTACATAAGAGGCCTCAGAATCACCAAAGTTGTTCTTATATTGAAATTTGGCAAACAGAGCAAATGCATGATATGCCTCAATCTGATGGCCCCACCGGAGAGTTGGACCACAATCACCTTAGCAAAAGTGGGAAGTTTGAGGGAAAAGCAAAGTAATTTAACATGCAAAACAACTTACTTCTCATTTGTGTAAAATTATATAGTTAGAAATGTTCTCCATCTCTTTCTATGTATTTTATAGATGTCTTGAACTGTGGAAATTGATTATATTCTGATCTTAGTGTGTTATCCTATAAATCTAAGCTGCTTTGGCTACACTTTATAACTAGCCACACTAGTCGGGAGAAAAACTAAACACACCTGAAGCAACACATTGAATGACTGAGGCTGCGTCAACTGTGCACACTTCAAGAAACCTACCCACAGCTTTGGGTACTTCCATATCTGTAAGAGGTCATTTAATCAAAATCATATGAGAAGTCTGAACCATCTAACATACCGCGGCTTTTTGAGGAAAAATTATTACCTGCTTGCTGATAAGACGAGAAAGGATCTCCATTATAAAATCCACCTACAACATTTTAAGAGATTAACTGTAAATCAAGATATCCCAATAATCCAATGGGGCAAGTTCATTTTCCTGTTGCATAAACAGGAAGCAGCCAACTGAATGTGGCATTCAACATAGAAAACCAGGAAAAAAAAAAAAGCTCTTGTTTCCACAAGTGGCTTTGACCACTAAATAAAAGGATTTCTCTAAAAATTTCTGAGCATTCCGAGTGCTGACTTGCTGATTAATGAACATCAGACATTGTCAGGACATATAGGTTAAAACTGGCCGTGAACTAGCAACACACTACCACTGTAGTTGTTACTAATCGGAGAAAGCATTAAAATTTCTATTCTCAAAGTACAAGTCGACTTTCATTCTCATCTCTTACCAGTGCTGGAAAAGCACCAACAGCCTGCAGTACTGTACGCATGAACAATAAGGGAAGAGGAATCTGCTCAACCTACAGGGCCAAACATTGTTCATCAGAGGTTTAAGCTAGAGACAGCTGCAAGTTCCAGCATAAAAAGTTGAAAAGTCCAGGATTGTACAAACCAATTGATTCAAGACTTTTGCAAGAACTTGTTGCGTGAAGATCTGCCGTTGCTCAAAACAAGCATTGCATGCATCTGTGACCTGATCACAGATAACATCACTGACTTATTCACATATGTGAGTTGGTAACATTTCGAAGAAAGAATGAAGGAAAAGAGAAATGCCTTCTTCAATGGAATTCCATCTCTTTCCGGATCAATCCCATGGATAGCTATCAAAACTTCAGCTGGAGAGAGCACTGGACCAGAATGAGATGACCCCTGAGGAACATCATTTCAAGTTAAAAGTGCTGCATTTGGACCAGCAAAATATGCATTCTAGATAGACATTGAATATGTGCCTTATTTCCAAAAGTAAAAAGCTGAAGTACCAGAGATTGCAACTATTCCAAGAAAGATACCTGTAGCATACGAGCAAGTGCTATATGAAACCTGTCTAGAGAAAGACTCACAAAATGGGGAAAGATTGCCAAGACCTAAATAGAAACCCAACTATTAAAATGATCTAAAGCCAGAGAAACAAAATGACAATATCGACATAAAGGTTACTTTATATATATATATATTTATATATTCATCTTCAAATCTGAATTGTACCTCATCTCCTGGCAAGAATGGCAGTATTGGAATTAAAATTTCTACATCCTGAAATCAACAAAACCAAGCATATATTAGCCAACACCAGCACTTCATTCTAAAAGAGAAAACAAAACATTTATACCTTTATTTTTGAATCATATAACTTCCTGATAGTAAATATCAATTCTGGAGAAGGAATTGTTCCCTCTGTCAGTGTCTGCAAAACCTGATGAAAAGGGGAAGGCGGAAGAAGAAAGAAAAGAGGAATCAGGAATAGTTACTTCAATCTTTTGCTTAGCATTGGGTAAATCATATAGGTGTTTTGAGTGTCAAAACCTGCATCAAAAGGCTCTCGCTTCCACCTGGAGGATCTGAGATAATTTCAAGAAGTTCGGATGATGAGCCCATAGTACGAACCAGAATCGGGATGTGACGTTGGACCGCCTGCAAAATACAACTGATAAGAAAGTGCTCAGAGCAAAAATGCCAAGAACTACAACAATTTTTTTTATCAAATTCCTACACAAATCAACTAAACCTGCTTGACCACATTTGATGCATCTTTATAGTGAACAAATATTTGGCGGAAAAGAGAATGCTTCTGTCAACCAAAGAAACATTCAGATATTAGTTTCATTGCAAAACAATATAAACTTTGACCATCAAACACCAAAAATAATGATGCATCTCAAACGCAAAGTAATAACCTTTGTACAGAGGGCAAAATAAAGTGACATGCACCGTTGAGCCTCAGGGATTGAAAGGGATGGCACGCTTTGTGATGCGCATGACTGATGAGTATCAGTGGAGATGTCTTTACTGAAGGCACTCCCTGAAACATGGTCATTTGACGGTTTTTCCAAATCAGAATCCTGTTCAATAGCAATAAAGTAACTAGCTTAGTATCAATTCCAAACACTATTTATGCTTATGTTAAGCAGAATTTCAGAAAAAAGAAAAGAAAAAAAGATGAAACGGCATGAACGAAAGACCAACTGTTGAGGCCATATCATGCAGTATGAACATTATTCATACATAACTCAGCTTTATATTAAAGTGAAATTCCACGTCAACGCAAGTATTACCTTTTGTGGCTCAGTGGTTGATCCTTCAGCATCCTTCTTTTCTAAAGCATCCCCATTTATTACAGAGAGCAAAATTTCCCGGGCAAAATCTTCTATTTGTTGAGCAATGGATGATAAAGGATAAAGCTTGTTTGCCACCTGCAAAAGTATAAGCATCCAATATAATAAAACAGATCATGCCAAGCAGCTGACAACTTTTTTCAACAGTAAGTTGCAAGTACCAGACGTATTGCCTTCATTCGCACTTCCTCCAAATGATGAACTGCACTCTGAGGGGTAAAGAAAAATTTAAAGTCAATAGAAAAGACGGGATTAAAGAGAAGTCAAAATCGACGAAAAGACAAGTTCAAAAAACAGTTCAGTCCAATTGTTCCCAAACTAAATATGCATGATGCACAAAAATTCATAGTTCTCTTATTGCTTAAAAAGAGAGGGAAAAGAAACAGAAAGACTGGAAGCCTTAACTAAAAATAAGTGAATAACTGAAAAAATTTAAAGAGTCATGATATCAACAGATTAAAAAACTGTAAATGTTGAACTGCTGGCAAAGAACTTCTATATTACCAACTTTATTGCCATTCCACCTTCCTAGATTTATGAATATTATCACGACAAAAAAATAATATCTCTTCAAGAAATCAGAAATTTTTTAAGCAGATGTAAATAGGGTTAACACCTATGAGAAACAAAAATGATTTTCAGTAACATAACACAATAAAGTTTATGATAAAGGTGGCAAATGGGCTGGGTTGACACGGAATGAAACAAGTTTAACGGGCTCTCAAGGATAACACTGGGCCAACTTTTCAAAATGAGACACAACATGAGCCCAGCAGAAAGCACGAATGAGCTTGATTTTTACGGGCCGGGTGGGATGTTTGCGGCCTCTAGTTTATGATCATTGAAAAAAAAAATATGCTAGGCAATGTGCAAATAGATATCATATATATTCATGAAATGGTTAAAAAAAGTTAGAAAATACCTGCAAAGCAATTCTCAAGCAGCCCTCTCGCAAAGGAGGCCTCAGCAAAATCAGGCTCCACACAGCACTGAGACCTTGAGTAACCCGGTCTCCACTTTGTAACTCCTTCTCGCCCTTATCGAAGTTTCCAAGAGAACACAAGCCCTCTAATAATTTCAAAATTGACTTTGGCAAATATGGAACTTCACAAAGCAATCTACTTAAGGATTTATCTGAAGGTAGAAAAGAATCTCTGAGAGTTTCAGCCTGCATTCAGATAAATTGTCTCAGGATATTTATATGCAGGAGAAAAAAATGGGAAGCAGGTTTTGCACCATAACAAATACAAACCACAGTAAGAAGGAACATTTCATAAGCAGAGGCAGCAGTTGTCGAAGAAAAGAAATCGTGTTCCTCTTCTGCCTCGCCAAATAACCTGTAGAGTACACGCAATGTCAACTCGTGTCCCTGAAGACATCCAGTGATTACTGTCAGCTACAATGTATTTCAGATGAATTGGTGCAGGAGTATAAAATTGAGTCCTCCTGGTACTAAGGAACAATAGGTAGCAAATGAAATAATGCTACAATGACCAAGGGAATGTTTAGTAGTGTTGTGCTTTGAATGATTTTGAAAGCACTGCAGTTAAAGTGTTTTAGAAACATCAACTTTTACTTGACATTCACTCTCCTACTAATACTTGACATTTAGTGATTTCATCAAAACTCACAACTCCGCAATCCCAAATGTATACTTAAGACTATGTTGCTAGTCAAGGAAGTAGATGCTTATTGCACCATGCCACCATTAGCATGTCAAACACCAAAACACCAGAGATTTTAAAATGATCACGTCATTTTATTACTGGACCTGGAGCTCCCCAACATTGTAAACGGCATGGAAACTGACGCCATGTATGGCAGCTATCTAGTCAATACTGGGGCATTATATTTCTCCAAGCCATTGTCAACTAGACAGCTCTTTCACCAAGAATTTAAAGACCCAAAACATGGTGCATTTCAGGATGCCTGAGAAATCTGACCACGTGTAGTTGCCCAAGACACAATAGAGAAATGTATTGGCATCCATAAGCACAGAGAGCGAAAAAAATCAATAGGATTAAAGGAGACTCTATGAAAGCAGATTAAATAAAATAATGTAGCCAGCTCAGAACCCATGGCTACAAAACTTTGTACCGTCAATATCAGGTTATTAAAAGTAAATCTTGAATGTAAATTTACCTCATGGTTCATATAATCCGACAAAATGTGCCCTTGTAGCAATTTCCATGGGTCTAACTCTGAGGGAAACTGCAAAAGATCAAATAAAAGAAAACAAATACATAAGTACTGATCCAGAAATTGAAATTATCAAGTCGTAAGTCAGTGCAGACACCTGTTTCAATTATATAACTTTTTAAGTTACATAAGATAAGACAACATAATAGTAACAAAATTTGAAAAGCAGAGACAACATGGATTAGATATATCTTTAAAAGAAAAAATTACTGTGGCAGGTAGAAAACCATATGACCATTGCATAATCACAGTTCATTCATATGAAAAAGGAATAAGCAAATAAAGGATGAATCAACATCATGCCTAGAATTACAGATGGGCAAAAGCCGTCAACTACCATAGCTGATTATTTTTGTTGGACTTAACCAGGGATTCATTTTGTTACCTTCAAACTAAAAAATTACATAAATAAACAGAGAGCTCCAGGTGAGTACATTCATGTGCTTCCAAACTGGTGTGGTGTAGAATTCTGAAAAGCTAAATGAGAAGTTCTAAAGCTTTAGTGAATTGAAAATTAATATACAGAAGCTAAGAAGTTAATAGCAGCCATATTTTCTGTACACAATACCGTATGCCCAGGTAGCATAGCAAATGCGTCAAAAAATGCCCATTCCAACACATTGGAAGCATTAGGACTATGGATGAAGAAGAATCTCATGAAAACATAGTTAAAAATCAATTAGTTTTGGACCCTGTTACTCATTCAGACACAGAAAATAATGAATGTCTACAATTTTACAAATGCAAAAGAAAAAAAAAACTATTAAGTATCATCCTTATTGATAAGCACAGAGAATAGTGGAAAAAGACTACATTAAGAAAGAATCAGACACTAATATCATAGATAGTTATCAACTATCCAATTCAGAAAGCAATTGCAGTATCAGGCAACCAACATGAAGCAATGAAATGGAAAATAATAATCCTTTAATAAGCCAGAATTGCTACCTCAACTCCTAAACAAGCAAGTAGAGAAAAGCGGACTTGGGAACTTCCAGACACTGCTATTTGCTTATATGCCTCAACAATCCGCATATAAGCCAATTTTTGTAAGTGATCCTTCTGTTCATCAGTAAGCTTAACAATAGGTGCTGACATCTTTGGGAGAACAAAAGGAGAAGAAAAAGAGACAGAAGTTGCTGTTGATGAAATCAGGTTTTGTGGATCTGTAATAGATGCTTTTGGACTAATCTCGTCTGACCTATCTGTTGATACTGTCGGAAGATCCAGTGGTGATCTTCCACTTGTAACTTGCTCTTGACTGGCATCTTCTAGATCAGTAGTGGCTGATGAAGAAGCAACCAAGGTTTCTGAAAATCCATCATTACGAGCAGAAGTATTCAGACCAGGAATATCACTCTCTAAATTTTCTACATCACGGATATCAGACGAAATAGCTAAATCAGCATTATCCATTCCAGGCAAAACATCAGAAGATGCCAGTAAAACAGGAGGTAACATTGCAGTTTCAGGTTCATGAGTTATGCCATCAGGCACAGAATCACCATCAGGCACATCTGCTGCATGAAATTCTTCCTCCCTTTGCAGTTTCTGCAATTTCAGTAAACGTAAGAATTTCAGTAGAAAAAGTTTAAAATTAATACTAATAATAATAATAACAACAACAACAAGAATAAGAATAAGAATAATAAAAGAAAAACAAATTCAAAAAATCAGACAGGATGTATTTATTTAAGCAAGTCGGGATCATCAAAGTTCATTGTACCACTGTATCGCTGGACATTGACTGTTGACCATCTAGCAGCGAAGCTATTGGTGGGAAACTACTTGAAAGTGAAAGAACATTAGCCAAAAATGATGCTGGATACTTGGATCCAGTGTCACTGCCAACTATACTCATGTTCAGCACTGATTCTTCATCTCCTTCAGCTTGAGGGTGGTACAGAGGAAGGTTACACATATTAGCCATCACTACCTCAGCTAGCAAGTCAGCTGAAATACTTGAAATAAGAATCTCCAAAGATGAAATAGCTTTTTCACCCTGAGCAACTAACGCACCAAACATGGCAATAAGCTGCTGCACAGGTCCACTATCACCATTTCCTTTAGCAGTTGACCCAGTTGAAGGACCTTGATCATGAGATAACGCCTGAGATACACCAGGTGTTGATCTAACACGTTTTCCGGGCATATCGTCTTCTCCATCCAGATAACTATTATCCTCAGCTCCAGATCTTTTCTTTCCCAAGTTACTTTGCATAGGATCACATGTTATAACTGATGGTTTCTCTTCCTGTAAAATACTAATGCCATTATCAGGAAGCTCCAGGATATTCATACATCTCTATGCATGTGCAAATGTATGCATCAATTTCCTGCTCATATACATGGTCTAAAATTTAGAAGGATGAAGTTACCTTAATTTCCATATCATCTTTCTTCTCTCCTACACTTCCATTCGTTTTGCAGACTTGATTTAGAGCATTCTCTGCCAAATCTCCAGCTTTCATCTCTTTCAAAGCACCAACTAAACGATCACGCCACTATAGGAACCAAAAATTGCATCACCATCTATAAAGTACGTTCTAGGCTAGTGGGCAAAAAACCCTTTAAACCATAGTAGATCTCAAATCAATTATATGCAAAGTCAGATAAAAATCTCATGCAATTTTAACCTCACAACTCCAAATGCATTCACAATCCCTGGAGACAACCAACTGCCATCAAGTTCTCATGATCCTTAAAAACCAAACAGCTTCTATTCAGGCAAATGAGCAAAGATAATATTATGTAAGCACAGTACAGCATGTCTAAGGAAAATAATTTCATAGTTACAATGACAAAATTAGGGTAATAATGGATCATTGCAACTGTGAGCATTAAAAAAGGAAAACATAAAATTAACTTAATGATGACCATAATAGATCTGAATGACCATTCTTTCAATCTGCCTCCTGCATGTAAGTTATGATCATGTACATGAAACTGTGAAAATATTAACTTCAGAATAAGATTCATTCGTGAAAAGAAACATAAAACCTTGGTGAACCCAGATGACAAAAGAACCAGCAGCTAAAATAATATCCAACCCATTCACATAAAAAAATCAATATATTTAGGGTAAAGAAATACCGGTGAAGCACCCCGGTGTGTACATTTCAAGCAGGCGAGGAGGGCATTTTTTAGAGCATGACGTGGACCAGAAACATGCAGCCCTTGAATGACAGAGGTTGGAGGATCCAGATCAAGTAGAACTGACAAAATGCGTCCATAATATGCATGCCTTTTCCTCGCAATCGCTGAAAGACTGAAAAGAACATTAAAATAAAATATAAAAGAATTTTGACTCCCACTAAAAGTTATTGTGACATATCCAAGTGTAAGAAAAGAATTGCAAATACTTGTGAATATAACTAGGATAGGCTGCATACCTATTAATGAGCACAACAATCACTAAGCTACTGAGTGATTTTACTGTTGGCGACCTAAGCTGATCAAGCAATAATCCCAACCTTTCACTGGCCTCTATTGACATGTCTCCAACGTTAAGTACAGGATGGCCACCGCGAAGCCAAGATATATTAAATTCCACAAGATTTTCTACAACACAATGCTGAATAAATAAATACAAACCCCTTGATGCTAGTAATGGTATATCAAAATGGAACACTTCTGTTTCAGGTTTATGCAAAGTCTGGAAAGAATAGATGAAATTGCATTACCATCATGAGGAGGGGGCTTTAATGAGCCATTTGGATCAGGCGTGTAAAGAAGAATAACTGCTTCAACAAACTTCAGTGCTAGCAATCTTACCCCACCACCCCCAGGCTTTTTCACATGAAGTTGTAGTGAATCAGAGCACAAACAACAAAACCAAACTGCATGTTTAAATTAAGAATCAGTGCTGACCTGAAAAGCTATTGAGTATATTTCATCCTTGAACTTTAACATCCATGCCCATGATGATTCAAGTGAACTATCCAATTCACTCGAGTGTAGACCCTATATAATTACAAAAGCAAATACGCAAATCATCGTGTGTTACTGATGAAAATACCATAGCTTCATGTATCAGGTAAAAGCTGTAGCTCTAGCTGCCTTTCTTATAATTAGTTCCATATAAAAGCGTTAGCTATATACGGCAATAAGGAAGTCATTAACATACACCCATATGATGTGAAATGAAGAAATGTCTTCAAGTTATGAACACAAAATCTAGATACCTGAATAGCAATTTTTTCAAGAGTAGAACTGAATAAATTAAGTCCGCAACTAATGGCTTGTCGAGCAACAGCTGGCATAGGATCGTTCAAAACGCTAATTAAAACAGGCACAATTTCAGGTAAAATTTGTGTATGCTTCAATCCAACTTCACCGATAACCCTACAAAAATAAAAGAAATAAGAATTCATTCGAAGGTTGTTTCAATCAGGGGAAGCAGATTAAGCCAGAGTTTCGGCGAAACGCACTCAGTAACAAACTTGCGAACTGGAGCGAACGAATCAGATTGTAGGTCGAAGAGGCGAGGGAGAATCTCGGAGACTAAAACGGTGTCTTCTTCATCGACTAAATCTTGCTTTAAGCGACGCAAAAATTCGAGCTTCGAAGGTAAGTTCATGGCCGCCTTGACCGAGTACACTAGACTCGCGTACTTTTCCCCGGAATTCGAATTCGTCATTCCCACCATTTTTGTCGCAGAAGAAAAACCCTAAGTATAGGGTCCTGGTTAGATCATCGGAGAAATTTGGAGGGAGAAGAATTATTGCTAGGGTTCAATTTCCTTGGGCCACACCGTACGGTAGTTACCCTAACCGATTCTTTTTTCTTTTTTCTCAGCATACTGAAAAACGGAAAATAAATAACAAAAACCAATTTTCCATCTATAAATGCTGTTCAATTTAACTCTCCTCCTATTTTTATTTTTAGTTTTATTATTATTATTATTATTATTATTATTATTATTATTATTTTCGGCACCCTTTCGATATTTTTAATTTTTAGAACATATTTCTTAAATTTAATGTGAATAATTATTAACCGTTAAGTATAATTAATAAATATTAATTATATAAGATATGTTTGACATATGGGTTTGAACGGTACCATTTTATTGTTTGAAACAAAAAAAATTTGTTTACTATTTGAGGTATGGATTGAATTATATAAAAATTAGAAATAATAAAGTCTAAATCCCTCAAATTTATCCTATCCTTCTCTCTTGATCAAATTCGTATTGTATTATTTTTATTTATTTTTTTAAAAATAATTTTTTAAAAATTAAAAATAATAATTTATAATTACATAATAAAAATAAAATTTATAATAATTAATATATTATAATACAATCATGTACTAAATATATTACTGTATTAAATTTTATTCAGTATAATTCATTACAATTTAATTTAATTCACTTTATTATAATTCAATACAGTTCAATATATTCTACCAAATGCACTTATAACGTACTCCCATTATAATTTTATTGCCCAGTTTTTTTTTTTATCATAGAATCTTAATGACAATGTCGCCTAAGGAACATGATAAATTTTTATTTTAAAAAAAATTCAAAAATGAATATAAAAGGACGTGCATTAGTTTAAATGAATTAGGATAGGCTCGGTGTGAGTTGCTGGTACCCAAGCGTTGTGGGTTGATACTTGATAGTCAAATATTAGTATAAAATATTAACCTGATGTTTAGTTAATATTGAAGTGAACAAGTGTCACTAAAAAAGGTATTTAGTACGAAATATTTTTTCAACTTTAGTTTTTAAGTTAAAATTAACGCCAATTATAATTATAATTATAATTGAAGATATTTTTTAGTAAATTAAGATTAATACTTTCTATTTTAATTATATTTTCGAGATCGACGTCCTTTTTTTTTTTTTGTGTATTATTGTTACTGATTATGAAATAAATTTAAGGACCGTGAATCATAAAAGAAACTTAAATTATAAATGTGGACGTCTATGCAAAATTTACAAACCAAGGGGTGTAAGTTAGAATACTAAAAAGATAAAGTGGCTTTTGGTAAATACTCGAAAATAAGTTAGTTTAGGTTCGTTCCTCAAGTTGAAGATAAGAGAGATCATACTAATGGCAACTCAGCTGAACCACTTCTGCGCATCAACTTTAAAGCTCGTAAATCAAAATAAACAATTTCTATTCAACAGCGCAAGATCAAAACCACTCAAAATCAGCGCAAAATCTAGAAATGCGCGGCAGCTGATACAGTCAGGCGCCATCCGGCCTATTACGCCAAAGGAAGCGGCGGCGGCGATGAATTCCGATGGATTTGTGCTCTTGGACACCAGGCCGACGTGGGAAAGAGAGAAAGCACGAGTTGCAGGATCGCTGCACGTGCCACTTTTCGTCGAGGACATGGACTACAGTCCTTTAACTCTGCTGAAGAAATGGGTTCATTTGGGATACATTGGATTATGGACTGGCCAAAAGTTCACCATGTTTAATCCTAATTTTCTTCAGCAAGTGGAGGCTGAAATTCCTGATAAGAATGCTAAGCTACTCGTGGCTTGTGGTGAAGGGCTAAGGTGAGAAATTTTTAACATTTCATAGCCTTTTAGGTCTCCTTTCAAACTGCTGTTGTGCTGCTCTTGTGATTCAAAAATAATATTTAGTAAACACCAATTGAGCCTTGAAATCACCGCACTTCAAAACTAAACGTAGGCTTAGACTTAGTACGCCTGAGGAAAAAGCAATGGCAGTATAATTGTATTTTCGTTTGTTTTGTTGGTAATGATATCAGGTCGATGATGGCAGCTTCGAAGTTATACGAAGGAGGATACAGGAACTTGGGGTGGTTAGCGGGAGGATTTAATCGAGCTGACGATGGAGATTTCCCAGAAATTGAAGGGAGGGAAAAGTTGCAGTATGCTACAATTGGGGGTGTGTCTTATTACTTTCTTCAGTTGGTACTACTACTACAATCCGTGGGTAAAAGTAATTAATTAGGAAGATGTTTAAGCTCTTTATTTTCTGTGTTTGCTTGGTTTGAATTTGATACCAAGGGCTTGTAGATTATAAACATTTCTAGACATTTGTCTTTCAGAGAAGGTATCAGTACCACTAGCCATTGGTCACTGAATGAATTTATTTGTTTTGCCTTGTTTTGTTTTCCCTCGTGCATCACGCTCATAACTCAAGGTAATACTAACATGTTGATTGTCGTAGAATGTGAGCATGTTCTGTCTGCGGATGACCTAATTTATTTTCCCTTGTGCATCACGTTCATAACTCAAGGTAATACTAACACGTTGATTGTCGTAGAATGTGAGCATGTTCTCTCTGCGGATGACCTAATTTATTTTCCCTCGTGCATCACGTTATAACGCAAGGTACTAACATGTTGATTGTCGTAGAATGCGAGCATGTCGTGTCTGCGGATGAACAAACTCTTCTCGGGGTTAATTTACTCTTTAATTTTGAAAAGACAGACAGTTGAATGTTTAATAAAAACCCCACTTTTGTTTAATAGTTACCAATCACTCGCAAGGATAACTATGGCATAATATTCATCACACTTCGATTATTTCGGAAAAAAAGGTTAGTCAATTGTAAGCTAAAATGAGATGGAAGGACAGGAAACCAACATGGCCAATGGGACCATTAAACAATATTATTTTCTTCAAATGACAATAGAGTTGCAAATTCTTTTTAGGGTTTTAACTCAATAAAAATTATTTCATAAGAGTTTCTAGTAACAAGAAGCCCTAATCCTTCATATCACAAAAGGGCACACAACTAGGAGAACAGCTAATCAGTCCAATATTATACAGAGTACATTCTATTGGATGTAAACTAAACTTAAAAGTGGTTCACAGACCAAGCACAAAACCCTCTGCGTAACAACAGGGCTGCACCGCAAGGGTGATTCCTGCGGGAATGCAACTAGGCCTCTTCAGACTTCAAATAAATTCCCCACTCTGAAAAATCTGTTCGAGAGATTTTATCAGTCTTTAATTTTGGTAGCACAACAATATCCAACAATTTTTGCAAAAAGTAAGGGAAACTAGTCAAACAAATCTCAGGATGAACAATACACTTATAAGAAGCAACTGTTCTACTTGACTCACTAGTACAATAGATATATGATAATACTACACAGCGAAATAAAAATTGGAAAAACAATTTACCAAACTGCATCTTCACATTGAATTAGACTACTCTGTTACTCACTAGAATTGGATTGCCCTGTTTCTCAGGTAAAACAGGTATATATTTAAGGACTGCTACTAAACACGTTGTTTGATTACTGCTGCTGTAGTGGCCGTGGTAAGATTATTATACCTTGGAAAATTTAATCATTTTACCAATTCAAGGAGTCCATGTGAAAACGAGCAAGTAACACATTTGATGAGATTTGGAGCTAGGACAATCAACAATATTCACCTGATTCATCAAAAACAAAATCTTTTCCACGATTGCAGAATCCATATTGGTCTTTAATTACCAGCGGTGTTATGGTACTGAAAAGTGGAATCACTAAAAGGTCAAGTTTGTGAAAAAGTAAGCTGTCCCTGAGGCTTAGCTTAGCTGAAATCACAGCATCACCATACCAAACCTAAGTTCAATTGCTAATGTAAAGACAAAAGCTGTGTTCGTTATCAAAACCATGCATCAAAAGATTCAAAAGTTGCAAATTGAACTACAATATTACACGATGAAAACACTAAACCAACAATCAAACTAAGTAACAGCTCTCCTTGGACAACCAAAATTCATTATTACCAAGCAATAATTCTTACTCAAAACAGCAGCTTTTCAATGTCAAAAACCTTCAAACATACTACCAAAGACAAAAATATGTTACTGAAATTAACTGTCATCTTAACAATCATGGAGAAGAGCAAATCTCACCTCCTCCTCCTTTTACTCCGAGCGACCGGCGAACCTCTCAACCTTCTTATCACTCAAATTCAGACCTACCATTGCCTCTCCCAAACCGCAGCTGACCTCCGCCAACACCTCTGGATCACTATAATGTGTCACCGCCCGCACAATAGCCTGGGCCCGCTTCACTGGGTCCCCACTCTTGAACACTCCGGAGCCCACAAAGACACCATCACATCCGAGCTGCATCATCAAAGCGGCGTCGGCAGGCGTCGCCACTCCTCCGGCGGCAAATTGTACCACTGGCAACCTTCCCAGCTGTTTCGTCTGCATCACCAAATCGTACGGCGCAGCAATCTTTTTCGCAAAAGTGAAAACCTCATCGTCGTCCATATTCCTCAGCACTCTAATATCACCCATCACGGACCGTACGTGCCTCACCGCCTCTATAACATTTCCCGTGCCGGCTTCGCCTTTGGTTCTTATCATGGCCGCACCTTCGCGAATCCTTCTCAAGGCTTCGCCCAAATTGCGGCAGCCGCAAACGAAAGGGATCCGGAAGTTATGCTTATTGATATGATTCTCTTCGTCGGCGGGAGTCAGGACTTCGCTTTCGTCGACGTAATCAATTCCAATAGCTTCCAAAATTTGAGCTTCGACGAAGTGGCCAATACGAGCTTTGGCCATAACAGGGATGGTGACGGATTGTTTGATTTCTTTGATAAGTTGCGGGTCCGACATGCGAGCCACGCCACCTTGAGCGCGAATATCGGCCGGGACACGCTCAAGTGCCATGACTGCGCACGCGCCAGCTTCTTCAGCGATACGGGCTTGTTCGGGGGTTACGACGTCCATTATGACGCCGCCTCGGAGCATCTGGGCCAGCCCGACTTTAACGGAGAAGGGAGATTTTTTAGTCTCCGTAATCGCACCGTTACCGTAAACTGCTACTACTCCGGTTCCTGCCATTTCGCTAAGAAAAATGATATGAAAATATTGTTTCGCAGAGAAGACAGAGAAAACGTCGAGAGAAATAGAAAGAGGAAGGCGGCGAGGAAGAGGAGAAGGCGTGAGGAGCTTAAATAGAGAGTAATGAATGGTGGGAACTTGTTAGGAGTGGTGACGTGGTAGAATTCCACTCTAATCCTTAACCTTTCGTGAAATTATATTTCATATTATTAAAACGGAGTCATTTATCATTAGCGTATTAGGCACAAGTTTCACATAATCGTTCTTCTGATATAATATTTATGCATCTCAAGCATTATTAGGGGAGGGAAAAAAACCACTTTTTATTTAATTTAATGTGTTGAACAAAATAAGTGAAGTTCTACAAAAGGTTAGGGACTAATGAGATAATCTGCTCGAGTGACGAGAATACATTGCAGTGGGTGGGCGCGGGGTTTGAGCAGAACGTTGTATTTTAATCAGACGGTGGAAGAGGGGGTTGGTCAAGCGATGATGTATTTGATTAGGAGGAAGCCACGCAGTTTTCGGAAGCGGAACCTCGGGGGTTGAAAATTGAATACGTGGGGCGTAAGTTTTCATTCGTAGTGGGCAGAAATGTCTGTGTACAAAACAATCCCGGCCTCAAACTGATTTTGTGCGATTTACGTGTTTCCTTTGTATTTTATGTTAGCATAGTGTGTGAAAGTCACTAATAAGACTTTTATTTAATAAAATTAATATTCATCGGTCATTTATAATTCTTTTTTAAATTTCTTCGTATTTTAAAACCACGAGATAACAGTATCAAGTAGAATCTAATTTTATAATTATATTAATAATTTAATATAATTGATATCATTTCATTATGCTTTTAACAGATTTTAAGAAAAATAATTAAAAATTTTGAGAAATTATTATATTAGCATAACCAATCACAATGATGTAAAATTGCATTAAATTAATGCAATTTGATTCGTTCAACTTGGTTCAACTTATATAGAATTTCTACAAAAAAAAAGAAAAACATATATAAACAAATCTAAGACAAACGAAAACTTCGAGGACCCATCGGTTATCTTTTATAAATTATTTTGATTAATGTGATAATTTTATATATTCCACAGTCACGTTCACTAATTTTAATGATTGTTATAAAGACGATAAATCTTGGGAATTAAAAATTGGTGGACGTAAATAATAAATAAATTTAATGTAAAAGGCGGGCGATGTGAAGATGTATAGTTAGAGGCTGCGAGGAAGTAAGTGAAGGGGGCCGCTCGTTTCCAATCTCGCTTACCCCCCACACTTAGAGAACGGTGTAAAGTTGGCGTTTTCCACTTGTCTTCTTCATTTCTCTTTTTGATTCTTCTTTATTTATTGGATAATAAAGCCAACTCCACCAATATTTTATTTGTACAAATAAGAATATCTGTATCACATGGATTCCCAGGCCGAGGATTAGGCTCCTTTCTAGTCTTCTATTAAAATTTCAATAATACTAAACAACTTGAATAATTATCGCAATATTACATTTTAAATTATGATTCTTATTAATTAGATGATAAATTTTACAATAAAATAATAACTGTTCTAGTAAACTATTTTTAAAATTTAATTTTATAGGAGCAATTATTGTTATTTTAGAAAGGATTAGAGGATTTATTTAATATTAACAGATAAATTATGTCTTGATTGGTAAAAATAATAAAGAAAAAGATAAGGACTTGTATGTTATTAACCGATTAAATTAATTGTGAATGTGGCAGTTAGACGCTTAGACTTCAGAGTCTTAGAGATAAGGTGTCGGGGCAATTTGACTGTCTCGTTCGTTTCATCGTCCAAGCCGAATCGAATCTTTCTCCTTAATATTATTTTATTTGTTTCCACGGTCTTATGCTTTACTCGTGACATCAACTAGTTGAGGTGTAAATTTACTTTTCTGTCCAAATTCTTAGTAATATATGAAGGAAAAATTGTAATACGAGTATGACCCTTCATGATTGTCATTCCACTATGCACGCTTTGTCACAAGAACAAACCGGAACTGCCTCTCCAATGATCAAAGTAGTGGGATCTTTTGGCGGCAACCAACAAAATAATATAATCATCGAGAAAAAGAGAAGGGTCAATAAAGCTAAAAGCACGCGAGTTCGGCCGGCCCTATCAACTATCCTAGCTCGTATGTTATTGTTACCTTCGAGTGGGTAATATGAACAGTGCATCCCAATGTTGCCGCGGCGCTTCAATATCAGCATGCTGGGAAAATAATTAATAATCCCATAGTGAACCAATATTTAAAGTGGAGAGGCAGCAAAAATTATACTAAAAAAATATTAAAATACAGACCCAAAAATGTGAATCACAGAGTGGAAGGCAAACTGGAAAAACAAACAGCATGCTCATTCCACTTGATTTGGAAGACTATACTTGTAAACCGTCTGTGACAGTTACTTTGATTGAGGTGTGCTATCCATTGACATGAAGCAAAGGAGTAGAGACACACAAATCTGATATGCAAGTTCTTTAACAAGGATGTGCAGGTGTAAGCAGCATACAGTGAACTGTATGCTGCTTACACTGTAAAAATCTTCCTAACCTTCTTCATATTCCTCCGACAAACAGGGCAAGTACCAGAAGCCTCTGCTATCCTGTGAAGAATTAAGTGTAGCATATAATGAATACAAAACTGAATTTACAGGAAATAAGTCATAAAAGGAACAAAAGAAGTTGGTTCTTGATAACAAGCTGGCAGCCTACAGTTTCTGCTCTCTTCCTTCCTTCTCTTAAAATCCAAAAGTGTACAGACTACAATCTGAAAGATTTAAAGAATTCTGAACTATGTCCTTCCAAATTTTTGATTTGTTAAAATTTCAGTGTGTTTATGTTCCAAAATCAGAAAGATTATCCAAAGATTCTTCACGGGTGGAGTGTCAACATCAAGCTATTATTAGTCAGAAACGAATTTCAGTCTGTCTTAGGGACCAATGTCTTTCATAGGAAGTTTAAATGTAACGATTTGTATAGTCACTGCATCCTTCATTCATATGCTATGAATTTAATGTGCCAACTAATAACTAAACCTGAAAAGTCTAGGGCCAGGTCAGGGATTATCCTCGTGAGATAAGGAGTACTGCACAAATAATACACTGTTCTCCCCTGTGCAATCCAAAAATTGATGCATGTCCAAGGATGGGCTAGTTTAGGAGAAATGAGTTTGATACAAATACGTGGTCAGAGAGCAATTACCTTGTTCCACATTCAAAACACGCTACGCAGTGTCCACATGGAAGGAAGAAGCAATCCCTCGGCGCATCAAAGCAAATTGCACAAAGACGCCGAGTATTGTTACCGTCGTCGCCATCTCTTAATGACTTCCCTTCAAGGGAAGATGCTGCCAAAAATTCTTCAAGGTCCTCCTCATCATTTGAGATGGATTCATAAGATGAACCCCAACTTGAGAGATCATCGTCCTTGGATGAAAGCAGAGGGGCTCTTGCAGATTCAGTATCCCCATACTGAAATCCTGTTCCATCTTCACGTGTACATTGGAACTTGTTTAAGAAGTTGAAGGCCACATACATGAGCACTGTCATTCCACCTACAAGTTAAAAAAAAAGGGGTAAAAATTAGGGAGAAGGTAAAACATTTGTATAAAAAGATATCTTACTAGAAGAAACAGAACAATAAATATACCTATTCCCGCAACATATGCGAGCCATCTTGGTCCATAAGACACCTTAACATACCAATCATCACTAGCTGTATCCTGAAGGAATCAAAACAGCCAAATTATTTTGGCATGAGACCAGATGTAAGGAACCTGTCTAAACAAGAAATCCCAATACTAATCCTGCTTTATGAATCAACTCAATCTATAATTTAATAATCAAGTTACATTAACCTTCCATGAAGTTTGGAATGGTATCAAGAACTTAAAGGTTTTTGATATAACATCAATCTATTGTAAACTTATCATCTGTGAACCTCAACCCTTGCTTGCCAATTTGTTACTTTTTCTAAATTTGAATACAGATTTCAAGTTTCAAATTGAAATAGACTATCTTAACCTTATTTAATTTATGTTAAGGTTCAAAGCTCATTCAATGGTGGTCCAGGACCATATTTCACCAACTCCAAACAGAAGAAAACTCTGCACTCTTTAGACCTCAATTTTACATATCAGAACCCATAAAATTCCACCTTGATAACTGGTGCTGTAACCTCTTGGTTGCCACCATTGTTAAATTCATATTTTCATGATCTTCAATGCAATTCCACCAGCACTGCCTGCTTTTCTATCTTAACTACCATTTGTCTATGAATTAAACAAACTCAAAGAAGAAAGGTGGCCTAGGAAAGATTATCTATTGTATTATATATTAGGAATCTTCAAAAAAGTAAGGGAAAATGTCATGTTTGTGCCAGCGATCCAATGAAATTAACAAGGGAGCAGACTGTTTTTCAGTAAACCTCTAATAAAGGTCCAGGTGGTAAAGCCAAATTGCCAAACTTGGGGAGAGTTCCGATTCATATTTAATTTTTTCTTAATGCAGTTTTATCAGCTAATTTGATGAAACAAAGAGAAGGGCGAAAAGAAAAAAAAAATTGTGAGAGTGACCGTCAGGACCAAGTGAGCAACTAAAATACTTACCTGATCTGTACCAGGAGAGGTTAAGACAATAGCATTTCCATTTGGAAACAGAACACTCAAACTACACATCCCACTAGTGAAAGTACATTTGTAATAAGCTTCAGTTGTATTATACAGAAGAGCCCTTACTGTGAGGTCTAATTGCACCTGTCCAACGTAACGAGACCCTCAAATCAATATTGTTAACTGGTGAGGAGAAAGAAAGCATCACAAGCTTAAATAATTTTTCTCAACAATGAAATCAATGACAAAAAACTTGGTTTATTATGTACAAATAAATTTGATGAAATCTAAATTGTCAATCTACAACCAGTGTCACTTCTGATGGACAAAACAGATAAAAACCAAAAAGACTTTTCATTTGTGAAGATGGTAATGGAAGAAATCACAAACTTATAGAACTATTTATCTTAACAGTTTGGAAACAGCTCCTTAGAACGAGCAATTATCCATAGTCACAGTGCAATGCATTGTAGGTGATTAAAACTTAACACACTGCAATATTGGGTACTGTTTTTATCTTTATGCTGCATTGCAGGGTAAGATTATTCATGCGAACTTTGAAGCCCTTTTCGCTGAGCAGTTTGCAACTTATTAGGTCGAATTACTAGGAATATTTACCTCCACTTCCTCCGAGTTCAAGTTACCCAGTGCAACATAGTAACTTGAAGATGTGAATATATCCTGATGGATCACACCACTTCCTGCAAAGAAAAGTGGCCAACATCAAAAGAAAGAATTAATACAAGCACCAAATACAATCTTTTCCTTTCTATCTCACCATGAATAATATTCCATGATAAGGTAGTGTTGGGATACGTAGGGTCCTCAAGCCATTGAGCAAGGCCTTCAGTCCCTGCAATGTGCCAGCTAGAGAATAATGAGATAAAATCCAGAAACTTCATCAGTGCATCAAATGAAAAAAATATGAAAACTGTTCACAGTTAATAATATGGGAACAGATATAAGAGAAGTGTTCTGAATATACAAAACTATTATGTTTGTTTAGCTGTAGTAATAAGTTGATTTGTTATGGGGCAAAATCTAGCTTGCAGATTAAAATTTCTAGTAATAGAATATGACTAATTTCAATGATGCACTATCCATGGTTCCGTATTTCATCAGAAGTAATTTAAATATTGGATAGAAGAAAAAAAGCATACCTTGAGCGATTACGAGAAAAACAGATGTGCTCAGGGACTTGACACTGTATGAAATGTTTACTTGAGACCCTTTATTTAGGAAATGAATCCAGTCCTGTAGAAGAAAAAATATAGCAAGTCTATGACACAAACAAGACATCTAAAATTTCAAGCACAAAGCCACAAACTAAAAGCAGAATCAGAAAACAAAAATAGTAAAGAAAAACTATCCAAATTCAAGCTTGCCTTGTGAGAATCAGCTGGAAGAGGTACGCTAAGATTTTCGGACCAAGTAGTCACAGTATCGAGAGGAGGAGATTTATAAAACCCATAGAGCTCTGGTCCTGGCTTTATCTTATTTATCTCTTGCACCTAAAACAAACCCACTCAGAATCACCAGTTGAACTCGAAACACATATGACTAAAAAAGGCTACACGAAGAGACAGCTCACCTTCACTTTCTGCACAAATAATGGATTAGGCTGTATAAGGATTGACGCATTAGGACCTAACCGTATACTTGTCGGACCATACACTCCTAATATCAGAGTCATTGACACTGTAATATGTGGATTCAGTCATTATAATCATATCAACATGCTTATTACTAACAAACAATCAAAAATTAACTCACGGAAAGCAAAATCAAACCATTGCCATAAGCGGATATAAAATGAAATTTTTTATAAAAAATTTTAAGAAATAATAAAATAAAATACTAACCGAAGAACCAAAAAGTGAGTACAACAATGATGCAAGACCAAGTATCATCCCTGATTACATTCGATGCATCATCAAAACTAACGAAGTTTCCTCGATACGAAAAGCCACCGGTATGTTGCTCTAGTTCTGATCGTTGAAAGTGATGATCATGATGAACATGAATATGATTATATGGATAATTATTTCGATCTTCTTCACGAGCCGATGAAGAATTCGACGACGAAGACGCAGCGGCTGCGTCTGAATATTCTCTGTTGGTTGAAGATGAAGAAGTAGAAGGCGAATTTCGATCCGGTTCTGCCATCCTAGAGAGAGAAAGTGGAGAAAGGATTAAGAGAAATTAGAAACGGATACAACCCTGACACTAATCCATAACTCTCAACTCTAATTCAATGAGTAAAATAAAGCAAAAGCACCTTGGCGTCTGCGTCGAAGTCAGTGTCCATGAGGAGGAAGAGGAGCCGCGGGTAACTGAAATGCACCAATCAGTCTTCTTCTCCTTCGGACGACTGGTAGTTAGAAGGGTTGTTTTTTCAAAATATAACTAATACACTGCAGTACGGTGGTCAGTCAGTGAGTTTATGTGTTACGTGGCTGACGGCTATTGGTTTTCATTTTCTATCATACTGGATATTGTAGCATGAGAAAGCTAGGAGCTGACTTGTCGAAAGCATGAAGGGTAAATGTCTCTTCAACAATTGATAATATAAACGTAAAAGGACTTATATATCCTTATCATTTGGTCAAAATACAGACTTTAATTTTTTTTTTTAAAATAGTTTATATGATCTATTTGCGCTAACAATTATTGTAAGGGGTAATTTTAATTTAGTCCCTAACGATTTAATTAATGTCACTTAAATTGCTACGTTTTACGTATTAAATAAAAAAGTCCTTAATTTCTTCAAAAATTATCACTTTAATTTTTAATATTTCAGTCAATATCACTTAAATTCTTTAACTAAATTTTTGTCTATTTTAACCGTTAGATACTTTTTAATTTATTCCTCACAATATAATAATATTTAATTTAACTCTAAATTTTATGAAACTCATCATATTACTCTTTTATGTTAATTTTTTTAATTTATTTTTTAACAACTAAAACAATAAAATCATATTTTTATAAACTTAAATTAATAAATCAAAATTCACTTTAAAAATAAGATTTTACTTTTATAAAATGAAAGTTTTAGTTACAAGTATTTCAAAAGACTTGTCTAATAAAATTATCCTCAATAAAATGTGTGTTTAATATTTTGTTTCTCTCATCTATTTTAACTGCTCTAACATTAATTAATTTTAAAGCAAATATATGTACCAGAAACTATAAATAAATCACCATATATACAATTTATTTACAATAATGTTATTTTAAAATCTTCAAGAACAAAACTTAAATCCCATTAAAATTCTCGGGTAAACAATAACTTTTTTCCTTTTATTGCTATAATCATTATCGTAATTTATGTGTATATGCATGTATGTACATAGGTATTCTATAACTCTTTTTAACAATCTTAAGACAAAAATTTTAAACTAGATGCTGAAAACGCATATACTTTCCTAAAGTTTGTGTACCACCTAAAAGAAAAAATAAATAATTTTCTATTAAGCTGATCTAAGCCAAACAATGATAACAATTAACAAATTAATCAAGGCAAAACCACGCATAAAAGTTGCAGTTAAAAGGCTTGAGCGCCACTAAAAATTATACTGTTACAACTAACAAATCACACCAACTGAAATCTGTTACTGGCACTGATGTCAATATAAATTACATCACACCCACCCAAAAGGTTCATACTAATGAGAGAAATCATTTGATTTTGTAATCTTTTGAGCTCAATTTTCTGCCCAAATAGGGAACAAATTTGCATGTTATTAAATGGGGGAGGCAGCAGAGAAGCAAATGGAAAGAAGAAATAATAAAGAGGTGAAGATTGTGATGAAACAAGGATGGAAACTCGTAGGTGCGTGGAAGAGAGGATGGTACAAGATTCGCAGGAATCTCAATATATAATCTTAACAATGTCGACGATTATTCATTCACAAATGCAAGTGAAGAGCTGGGTTTTTTGGTCTTTATTGGCCGATGATAAGTGGTTTGATTTTGATAATATTTGTAATTATTTTTTTGCTCGATATCAAACATTTGTCACCAGAAAAAGAGAATTTGAGTTTCTTATGAGTTATGAATGAATTTCTTTTTCTATCCCATTAATTATAGGGAAAACGACAAGTCCTCCTTAAAACCAAAGTTTTAAGGATACAAAAAACATTTAAATGGAGAAGGTTGATGCGCGAGACAGAAGTGACAAACTTCTGAGATGAAAATTGACAAGACACAGTAAATACGTTGTTTCTTTTATTAAAATTAATACAAATTTTAACACCATCTCCTTTTAAAAATTTAATTTTTATTGTTACTTTACTGACGGTGGAGGGCTTGTGTTCATTTTCGTCTACCAGGAAGAAAATCATGTAACTAGAATCTAATAGGGGGACTTGTCGTTTTCCCTTAATTATATCTCCAGTGTTTCTATTTTTCCAGTTTGGATGCATGTATTATGTATAGGGAAAATAATTAAAATTTTAGTTATGTATAATTGTTATTAGTAATTCAAAGTTAAATTGTTAATATTTAATGCAAGAGTTATGTAAAAATCTTCATTTTCATAGACATCAATATAGTTATGCCAACTCATTTATGCAAGCCACTTCATTATTTATTTGATTCTTTAATTGGCTTGCCAACTCAATTCATCACACGCTTCTCAATATGTCGTACATCATTGATCCAAGCCGATTCATATCACGTAACAAGATAGTTTTGTTCCAACTAGAAGTCTCTCGGCAACAGTACAAAAAGATAAGATGTTAAAATAAAAGTAGGATATCAGTAAATAAATCCTTGATTTTTTTAAAATTATAAATCATGACATAGTTTACCAATTGTAACAAACAGGTCCATAACTTTAGTTACTATTTAATCTCACATAAGTCGAAACTTACTAACTTAGGGACCTATTTGTTAACCACAAAATTAGAATAAAAATAATTTATTATTATTATTTTCTGTTAATCATTGAAGAAAATAGATTTTTTTAAAAATTGAATATATATAGAGGTTAGGTTATGACACATCAGCAGTCAAGAAAATGTCAAAGGCATAAAAATGAGGGGGAATGACGTTGTGATTACAGGTAGGAAATAAGGTAGAGGTAGGGGCAATAAGAAGAATTAAAGATTTTGTTAAGAAGAAGAAAACAAAATGAGAGATAGGTGCTACAAACGGAAGAACATTGCTTGGATCTGATCGATTCGGTCAAAGAAATTTGGAGAAAGCAAGCAATGGAAAATCTGTTAAAAGAGAGATCGATAAAAATCAAAGAGGCGAATATCAGATTGGGATGGAAATTCATAGGATTTTTCAAGAAAGGATGGTACAAACTTCGGAGCCGACTCAATATATGAAGATGAAGATGAAGAATAAGAATTAATAAAATCTCACCATGTATTACTGTTATGTGGTAAATCTCGCCATATATGAATTTAATTCATCGGTTTGATTCAAATTTTTATCGATAGATTTTGAACGAGTTTTGTAATTCCATTAATTCTTCTCTCCATATATATGTTTTGATACAATTTTTTTTTCTTTTTGTCGTTGTTTTAGTGTATTGATTGAGGTTATCTTTTAATGTAGATAGGATTCCGGCTGATCATTATTATTATTTTTTTTTAATTGGAGGAATGTTCTTGTTTTTCTGAATAATTCTTTAGCCTTGATGGCCACATCTTCTTAAATCAGATTGATAATTCTGGATATCTATAACTTTTAAAGGATAAAAAAAAAAGTACATTAATTACGAGAAAAATATTAATTTTCCTTTAATTTATTAATTTTTTACCAATTATATCCCTATTATATCAAAACTACAAAAAATATAAGATTTTAGTGAGAACTAAACCTGAGAGTTAAGTTAAAATTGCCTATACCTTAACCCATCTATTTCAATATTATGAATAATTTAGATAATCATTATAATATGACTCATTTTAAACATATATATAATTATTAAGAATAAAAATAATTTTAATTACTGTTTTTTTAAGTAGTAAGAAATTTTTTAATTAATATAAAGATGTAATTTTAAAAATCAAATCAAAATAAAATAACAAATATTTTAATAATTATAAATAATTTTATTATTATTTTAATTTGAATTTATAATATCTCATATAATAATTTTATTTTTTATATATGCAATTAGTCGGAAGTGATTATTATTAATCATAATAATAATAACTTTAAATTTGAATTATTTTAATAATTATAAAATTATTTTTAAATTATTACATCCTTTATATTAAATAATAAAACTATTTATAATAATTAAAATATTTCATTATTATAATTAATTTTAATTATTAATATTTATGATTACATCTTTTGTAATTAGTCTGAAGTTATTATAATTAATAATAATAATAATAACTTTATTTTAATAATTATAAAATTATTTTTAAATTATTACATATTTTATATTAAAATCTTTCAAATTAAAATAATAATAAAATGATTTATAATCATTAAAATATTTATTATTTTATTTTTAAAATTACATCTTTTATATTAATTAAAACTTCTCTTACTATTTTAAAAAATAGTAGTTAAAACTCTTTTTATGCTTAATAATTATTATATACGTGTTTAAAAAGAGTCATATTATAATGATTGTATAAATTGTTCATAGTGGTTAAGGCATGGATAATTTTTACCTAATTTTTCGGTTCGATTCTCATGAAATAAATGGTAGTTTTGATATAATAAAAATGTAACTGGTAAATAACTAATAAATTAGAGAAAAAATTAGTAATTTTTTTTAATTATGTCACTTCTTTTAAAAGACTATAAAATTCTGTAATTTTAACTACAATGAGTTGGAGGAAATTAAATTCTAGTTCGTTTGCAAAATTTAATTTAATTATATAATATTATGCATATTAATTTATTTAATTGGTAAAATAGATCAATTTGACGATGAAGAAAATTTGCCGTGTCGGCAGTAACATAATCACAGCCTCTGTGTTGGCTGTCGCCACCAACAGTTGGTATTGTATTTCGATTGTTCTGATTTTCAGAACAAAAAAAATGAAAAGATTAATCGAAATAATATGAATCAACAGAAAATAGTTTGGACAATGTTAATTACGAGTAAAAGCTTGATTTGAGGGATATATTAATCAAAATATTTTTATCCATAAAAGTTGAATTAAAAATAATTTTTATTATTGTGAGAAGTTAGAAATTAGTCGATTCAATCTTATTCATTTAACCGATTTTATTTTTTATTTTTTGGTCTGTCAAATTCGTTTGATTTCAAAAGTATGTGACTATAATAAACTATAGCGATAAAAAGTTGACGGGAATCCGTGAGTGACAATCACGTTTAAATTATTATTAAAATTTGATATATGTTATTATTTACGTTATTTTTTATTTTTATATAGTAAATGTATCTATTAGACCTATATAAATGTAATATTTGTATCTAATTTTTTATCCATAATATTATTCAAACAAAAGTTTTGTGTATATGAAAGCATAATATTTATTTTAAAATAATACAACCCTAAAGGCTAAAAGGAGGTCGAGAAATGTAACATTTCATAATGAATGTTTCGTGATAATTGGATTTGAAAATTAATTCAATTATGGGCCAAGTTAGGTTTTTTTAAGTTGTAATTTTCTTTTAAGAAAATATTATTGATACGTTCAAATAATGTTACAACTATAAATTTTGATTTTGTAATTTAATTAACAAGATAAATACGTAATATTATGCAATAATGTTATCTTATCTTGCTTCTTGGTGAAATACAAATTTTGCATTTCAACTTTGTCATTATCAAATATTTATCTTTTAGAAAGTAATGTAATATATTAACGAAAAAGAAGAAGAAACAAGACACGGGGTTTGAATTCCAAAAACGACGTCATTTTATTTATTTGTCGTATTTCGCGCTTTCATCGCCATGGAGCAGACTGCATGCAATACAAGCCGATCTTTGCAATTTCTTACATGCCTCGTAGGAGTTGAAACTAAAGCATCCTCTCGCTTGGGACAGCCTGTTTCGATGCTTGTCGCGGGGCCACATCTGAATTTACAATAAACCCCAAAACCACCTTACTCTCAATTATTCAATTGCTCAGTAATTAATCATCTTATTGGAGGACATTCTCGTCTACACGCCAAAGCGGACCCCACAACAAACCACCTCACCGGGCCAAACCTCCCCCTCTCTTGCTCTGATTTTCAAAAAACAAGTACTCAGATCTGCAGACAAGCCCTAATTGCATACGATCCGTCGTTTTGATCGGAATCCGAAGGTTAAAAAAAATGGGCGATTTTAACCTCGCTCTGGTGATCGTCGCCATAGTTGTGTGCATTTTGGTTTTCATCTTCAATGTCTATCTTCTTGTCAATTATCAGCATCCCGACGACGCCAACCAGGCGTATTTTCCCAAATTCGTCGTCGTTTTGGGGCTTTCAATCGCTGCGATTTCAATACTCATGTTACCGGCTGACGTGGCCAACCGGCAGGCTTGTAGGCATGCGATTTACAATGGCGCTTGTAATCTCACCTTGCCGATGAAGGATCTCTGGCTCGCTATCTATATTGTTGATGCGATTCTCGTATTCTTTGTTATCCCCTTCGCTATGTTCTACTACGAAGGCGACCAGGATAAGTCCGTGCATTTATCTAGGGTTTCGTTTTGAATTATTTATTTATTCGTGCATGTTTATTGCTCGTTATTAATAATGTGATAATTTTTGTTTTTATTTTTCATTATCTCTTCTGGTTGCAGGAGTGTTGGGAAAAGGATTAAGAGCGCTCTATTATGGGTTGTAACAACGGCTATTGTCTGCGCTCTCTTGCTTGGCATTTTGTATGGTTAGTATTATAATCCAAACAGTATACAACACTTTTCTTGTTATGTTAGAAATTATCTGAACTATGAGATTAGGGGAGGTTGGGTGTGTTGTTTAGCTGAAAGTTGTTAAGCAGAAGGTAATTCTGGATTTGTGATTTATGACTCCTGTAAAGATGACTGATTATGTTGGTCAAAGCTATTTGGGGATTTGGTTGTTTCTGAAGCGTGTATTGACGATTATGAGATAAGAGATGTTCACGGCTAGTTTAAGTACTCATTTTAGCAGTCATTTCTGGTTTGACTATAGTCAATAGGTATTTTCTTAATGTTCTGCAATCATCTTTTAACACACATGGGTATGCATGCACATGGGAAATTATGCATGCTGGAAAAACTAATATCATATTTGTTTAGTTAGTTCTTGTCCGTTAACTAATAACTAATAATACAATGATATCTGTAATTCTTGGATTGTGTGATCATTTCAAATTTTTCAGAGTTTAAATTTTCATGTAAAGGGAAGTGATCTCTGGCTAAATCTCTCTCTTGCTTTTCTAGATTGTTTAATAAGTTTTTGGGTATTTTTTTGAATCAATTTTATCTGTATCTTACTGGTTTTATACTTTGGTGGTATAATAGGTCTAGTTGGGAAGGTTGACTTCACTGTTAGGCACCTCTCTTCATCCACAACAAATTTTCCAACTAGTTGGGATTTCTCTAGTGGCCAACAATGTATTGGAAATGGTGCACACCAGGTTATGTCTCCATTTGTTAATTTGTGATTTTTTCTTTTATCTGTACATGTGGTAATATTGTAGTTTCATTGCAGTGCTATAATAAATATTCATGAGCTGATTTGAATCTCTTTTCTTATCTTTCCATTCATGAGCTGATTTGAATCTCTTTTCTTATCTTTCCATTTCATACAGTGCTCAGCATATTCAGCAAATCCATCTTCGGAAAAAACATGGACAATGCGCACTACCTTTCCAGAATATGTTGTTGCTCTTGCTACAATAGTTGGATCTGTACTTTTTGCGGTACATTTTTGCAAAACTTTATATATTTAATTTCAATTGAAAGTTTACTTTATTTTGGCATCCAAATATAGATTTACCACCAATTCTATGCAGTACAAATGACTTGGAGAGAAATAGCTTCTGATTTTGAGTTATTTGTAACATCAAGAATTTTGTTGTCACTATTGTTAATTTTCATGAATACACGTGTAAATTATCAGGATTTGCCTTTTCCCTGCTCTGCAAGAATATATTAATCACTGCTTCCCTTGCAAATTTTCAGATATTTGGTGGTGTTGGTATTGCCTGTTTACCACTAGGACTTATCTTTTCATTCATCCGACGTCCAAAGGCGGTCATCACTCGGTCACAGTATATTAAGGTTCTATGAAATTTTTGCTATGTCCCCATGTGAAATTAAATCCAATGTCTGATAATTCTATGTTATAGTGGCTTATTGATGGTCTCTTTGATGTGTAGGAAGCAACTGAACTAGGTAAGAAGGCAAGAGAACTGAAAAAAGCAGCTGATGCCCTTCATCAGGAAGAAAGAAGTGGTTCTAAGGGAAGAAAATGGCGGAAAAATGTGAAGGCAGTAGAAAAGGTGTGAAATCTTAAACTCTACAATTTATGCTGAAACTTCACCTGACTCTTTGGAATTGTTTTTGTTTTCACATGGCATCTATCGCATGTCAGGTTAGTTTAGAACATGATCCTTGTGGTTGTATGTTTTTGACAAGAGTTAGGTCCTTACAAGATTTTGGCTTGATGACGAACTAATAAGCTCGGCAGTATCATGCCTTCCTAAGTAAATGAATAGTTTACTGGTAGGTCTGGGTCCCTATTTAAGTAATTGGAACTTATTTCTTCCTGGCTTAACTTTGCAGGAGTTGCTTCAGCTGGAAGAAGATGTAAAGCTTTTAGAAGAGATGTATCCTCAAGGAGAAAAGGTGACAAGTTTGACTTGCTGCTTTTAGCATGAGCTGATTAATTGCTCCTAAATTTTTTCCTTCTTCCATTCATAATTCCTTGCCTCGCATTTTCAGGCCGAGACTTCCTGGGCCTTGACTGTTCTGGGCTACTTGGCAAAACTTGTATTGGGTATTATAGGGTAAGTGCTGATATTACAAATATTTGCTTTTCTGTGAAGATGTTCATGGCTAATTTTTTCTCACTTGGAAGTATTACATGTTAATTGTTGATTTTCAACTCAGTGTGTGGGGATAATATCCTGATCCATATTTTAGAAAAATGTTGAAGAAAGCGCTTTTTGTTTGAATTGTTGATAAGGCTTCTCAAACATATGAGGCATAGCATGACATAAACTGAAAGTTGAAATATTAGAAAAAGAGTTATCTTCTTTATATGGTCATATTACATGGTTTTTTTTTTCTTCAATTAATGTAATTTGTGTGAATTTGTTTATGGTGTGTTTAGGACACAAATTAACCTCTCATCTATACAGTAGTTAGAGGAAATTTAGCTTTTGAATTTGATGCAGAAAGTCATCTCTTTTGCTCACACAGCTCTTGAGGTTGCCCTTGTTAATTCCAATATGCACTATTGCTGGGGGGTTTGGGGAGCTGCTGGTGTTAGGGGTGGGGTGTAATTGTCATGTGACAACCTTCTATTGTGTTTCATTGAATTTATAGTTTTCTGGGGTGGTAGTGCTGGCAGATATTCGAATTTTGATCTGTATGGATCTGTCTCAGCTCTGCATTATGCATCAATCTTCTGAAAACCTTGACCAGTTATATTGAATCTAACATCTTCTGCTTGTCATCAGATTGATCGTGTCTGTGGCTTGGGTAGCTCATATTATCATATATCGGTTGATCAATCCACCTCTTCATCCTTTCCTGAATGAGGTTTTCATCAAGCTGGATGATTTATGGGGTAATGTTGGATATATTTTAATCCCTTTTTCATCTTTCTCTTGCTTTTTCTTCTTGTACCTCATGAATCTTATTATGGCATGTATTCTGTGCTACTCTGCCAGGTCTGCTGGGAACTGCAGCATTTGCATTCTTCTGTTTCTACCTTCTGCTTGCAGTGATTGCTGGGGCAATGATGCTGGGTCTGAGATTGGTTTTCATTACCATTCATCCTATGAAGTAATGAATTTTTTGGCGGCAACAATTTTATTAGTTTTTGTGTATAATTACCGGAGCTTACATTCTTTAGATAATTCCTTACCGGCTAAATGGACTTGTTTACAGGTGGGGAGCCACGCTAATGAACTCTTTTCTTTTCAACGTAGGACTCATTCTCCTGTGCTCAATCAGGTTGGCATCTTGGATTCTCAAGTCTTTTTCTAGAATCTTTTAGGATGTCCTTTTAATACGCTTATCTATCAGTTCTAGCAGATGGTCATTATTTTATTGTGTTGTGTAAAATTTCAATACTTACAGCATGATGATGTTATGATTCCACATTCTTAGGGTTCTTCAACCTACTATTTAAACTTGGTGTTCTTTGACTGCTTATGATTCTTAGTCTTTCTCACTGCCTTGCATAGCATGTCAGACAGTTCTGTTGCGTTTAAATTTTAGGTTCTTTATTTTGTTATTTCAACTCTTCAAACATAGCCTATCCTTGTTCAAAGTGGCAAGAAGCTGCTTTGTATTGTGCTAGCCAAAATCTTGTTCCTGAATCTCATCTTTATGGGAGTTCTGTTGGTTTCTGCATTTCAGTGTGATCCAATTCTGCTCCACAGCATTTGGATACTACGCTCAAGCTACTGCTGCTCAGGAAATTTTTGGCCATACATTGCAGTCTCTTCGTGGAATTAGATATTTGTACAAGTGAGTTACATGTTCATATAAATTGTTTATTTTGATTACGCATTCTACTGTACTGACATCATAAGTTGATTGTTGAATTACAGGTATAATGTGTTCCAAATTGCTTTTGTTGTGCTAGCTGGATTGACCTTTGTTTATTACGTTGCCTTTGTAAGTTTGGAACTCGCGCATTGTTTGTGCATTATTATGTTTTTACTTACCTATGCGTATAATTGGTTGAATATTTGAAATCTCAGGGATGGAGAAGAAAAAAACGAAGCGGCAGGTTCCAACTGTCCTCTTAAATTTGTTTTTCCTTGGAGAGCATGCACCCACATAGAGCCATTCAAATTCTAAGTTTTATAATCTCACCGAAGTGTGTTTAATATTCGGATGTTTACGGCCTATTTTTCTTTTGGGTCAAATGGTTTAGTGAGGTTGGCATAATATCATCCGGCAAAATTGGGTTGCTGTAGTTAAATCAGCATGCGAGTGCTGCAGCTGTTGTTTTTACTTGTTCTCCCCCCTCTTTTTTGTATGTATTATTCTTTGTTCGATTTACCGTATACATTTGGCTTGGGCTTGTAACTGAGATATCTTTAGCAGATTTGGGAACTGAGTATATTGAACTCTCCTTGATGTAATATAATCACTGAGAATTGAGTTTTACGATCAGCTATTCTGTCAATCATTCTTTCGTCTGCAATGTTCTCCTGTCCAAAATTACTTGGTAATTATACGCAAGAATTAGAGGTTAAAAGATTATCTGGCTTGTAAGGTTATGAACAATTTTGTGACTTGTATCGTAACTGTATCTTCCTGTGGTCGATTTACCGTCTTCTCATTTTCTGATTCTGAAGGCACGTACTTTGGGGATTGAATTAATTTATCATCTTCATATTTTCTTCAAGCATGTACATTTGGGATTGTGGTGATGTGAGATAAAAATTTTAGATGTCAAATATTAGCAAAAAATAAATGAGTTTTTTAAAAAAAAAATAATGTTATTAAATACTTTTTTTTTCATTTTGTATTTAGAGTTAACTCAGCAGTATCAAACATGTTTTCAGTGTAACTCCCATTGTTACCGATGGTCCTTCAAAGTGAAGGTTAAAAAAGGCATTCATTGAAAACAGAGGACATTACAATTGCTTACCCAGAGTAAAGTTTACAGTAGCGTTTGCGCGTAAGTGCCTTAAAACAGATTTCAAATGTCTTGCTAAGATCTAATCCCACAGCAAAGTTCTGTGCATGTCACTGTTGGAAACATTCACAGTGGTTTTCCCATCTGTAGCGACTGGATAAAGGGATGAATCCTCGGAAAATTCTGTTGGCAATGATCTCCAGTGTAGACTTGGTTCCCATTCTGCTTCTCTGAGAACTTTCAGAATTTCTTTAACAACAATCTTGCTTCCTTCAGATGAAAGGTGGATTCCATCCCTGCAGAAGAAACAGAGACCAAAATTTATAAGGGGGTGAATCTTTTTTTTTTTATCCAATAAATATGATAGGAAGTACTGGAAGCATGAAAATGTAGATGGGGTTGATGAATTTCTGTATAAAAAGCAAGATATCTTCGCAATTTAGAGCCAAACCCATTCAACGCAAGCAAACTCACGTAAAACAGGCAGTCAACCAATCATCCCGCTGTTGCAGTACAGTCCAAAGATCAATGGCTGTCACGTTCATCTCCTGAGAAAGCTTCAAACAAGCTTCTGAATATATTCTACAGCTTTCATTTGAGCGACCCAAATCTCCAAGTACCCTGCTGGTTTCAAATATTAAAGTACCATTAGAACTGCAATGTGCAACTGAAACCAAGAAACAAAAATAAAATGAGCTTCACGGCACCTTAAACTTTCACGAATTTGTTGCTCATTAATAGGAGGAGAACTAAGAAAGATTATGCGGGTCTTTGTTGAAAGGCTCTGGCAATTTGACAAATTGTTCGTTAAAAAATGCATTAGCATATTCCAGAACAGGAAATTCTATTTTCACCTGGCGTTGCTGAGGATTGTTCAATGGTGTAATGAACCCACCCATCTACCGATATCAAATTTATACAACAGAAGTTTTTTGGTTTTTATTTTTATAAATAATTTGAAAGGTTACCTTTAGATGTAGAGCAATCTTTTTCATGTTTTCAATATATTCAGGCAGAGGAACGTGAGGGCCAAGGCCACTGGGGTGAGGCCGCATTGAGTCATTGCCACCGAAATAGACTATAACTAGTGAAGGCTGTACAGCAGCATCCTTAATTTATAATAGCAGTTCCGTATCAGTTCTCAAGTGTTTGATCAGCAAGAGGCCAACATTACACCAGAGCATGGAATATTTGAAGCAGGGAAAGCAGGAGATAGCATGAAAAAGTGCTTACCACACAAAAGGTTTCATATTAAGACCTAATTAGATTATGGTATATAAATCAACATTTTATCACCAGCGTTAACCCAAGTAACAAATATAGAGTTTTAGTACCTCTTCAGGGTTATAATTTATGAACTTGAACTTTTACAAGGAAGCTAATTTGTCAACTTTTACAAGCAATAGCATTAACTTCCTCGTAAAAGCGTAGTTAGAATCCCCCAGTATTTGGATGTCACTGGTTCTAATCTGGAGATTACTGTCGATTCCTACAACCTTGATATTAGAAAAACTTGTGGGACATAAAAAGTTTTCCTTGTAAGTGCACAACATACCGACAATAATTTGCGGACTTTTTCTTTTTTCTTTTTAATCAAGAGGTAATTTGCGGACTTTTCTTTTTTCTTTTTAATCAAGAAGTCTATCGACCTATCTATGTTTGCTGTATTCTACACCAGGGACTAGTGCCAAATCCTAAAACCTTGACAGCCAAGAAATTAGTGGGATATAAAGGACTACTTTCTATATAGAAGTTTGGTGAACAAAAGATACTGGCAGTAACTATCTACATACATTGACATAACCTTCGACATGAGTATATAATAAGTTATATGTGACATAACAGATTACATACCTTGGGAAAAACTTGATCTAGAACTTGTAAAGCACGCCGTGAATTCCACCCAGAATATCCTCGCAGCAAAATGTCTGCCTATACAATATACATCCATAGACCAAAAGTATATCACAAGTATTTCTAAAAATACATGTAATAACTACTCTTACAAAAATATTTCAAAGTACTTCCAGACAAAGCACTTTTATTTGCAAATGTATTCTTAAATAAGATTGAAAGCTTTAATAAACTCTGGCTGCTTCTTACCCAAGCTACTACAAGGATATTATCTCTGCACTATTTTGAAGACAAAATATCCAACTATTTTGGCAAAATTGAAAGTGTTAGGTTGGACAAACAAACATACACGTTATCTGCAGGGGCAGTTTAATAAAATCTTCCTGCATATATTTATTTATTATAAATGATTTAATTAGAAAAAGAATTCAAAATAAATGAAAAGTAAAAAAATTTTAAAAACACTTTATAGTACATAGACATTTGAAACAGTGCTACCTAAAACTTTCTTTTAGGCTAAGCTAGAAGTGCAGTTCTAAAACTATATATCTAGAACTTTAACCCTTTGTTTCTGTGGTTGAAAATTAACTCGTAGGAGCAACAAATATCAATCCAGCTTTGGGAGTTGGTGCATAATGCCAGGCCAGCTACTTAGAAGTTGAAAGCTCATTGCATGCCACAGGACCACCATTGTGACTTGAAAGATTAATTACTTTGATTTTTTCCTACAACTTTTTGAGCCAGGAGTGGATAAGACTGCATCTACAACTAGAATCATCATCATCATCATCACATCATATATATATATATATATATATATGTATATATATATATATATACCTTTCTTCTACAACAAATTATGGTATTTTTAGTTATGATATATATATATATATATGTGTGTGTGTGTGTGTGTGTGTGTGTGTGTGTGGTCCCTCACATTGTATAATTCTTAAACACTTGTTAATAGAAAACCAAAACTCTTTTAATTCATTCTCTCCATTTGTCCTCCAATTTTTCTTGTTCTAATTTTTTTCTCGCAATCAAACACTGACAAATTAAATATTTGTTATCACTCAATCAGTATACACATAAAATAAATCTAGAAATATCACTCAATTATCAGTGAAGACATAATATTAAGAAATGTGGGATCCAAACATTAAACAGTCTCTCTAAGTGATAGCTGATACGACAGGATCAACAGATAAAATAATAGTAGCAGAAAACTTCAAAACGTTTTCATACCACAGAAATCATCACATCACAGCATCAGCGGACCAAAGAAACAGACAAAACCCTAAAGAAAAAAAGGATCAAAAGAAGAAGAAGAAGAAATACCTTACGGGCATATAAGTCAGCAAGAATGGCTCCCCATCCTTCGTTGCTGAAACTGAACTGAACTATGGATGAACCAAACAGCACAAACTGAGGTCTTTCTGGTCCAACCATTTCTTCAACCTGATGTGAGAGTGTTTATTTAATTTGCTGTCGGGCAACAAACGATTAAAATGAAACCAGAATCACTTTTCAAGAGAATTTTGTTGGGAAATGAGAATATATATATGCTGCTCTTCTTCTGGCTCTTAACGAGGACATGCGAGCGCACTCGGAGAGGAACTAGCATCCGCTTCCACGTAGGGGCCTCAGCATTTTTATTCTAATGACATATAGTTTAGTTAATTGGCCACTGACACTTTTTTAACTGTTCAATTTTACCACGTATACAAATTAATTTTTGTATAAAATTTATTCGAATATAATCAAAGTTCGTTAAATAAAAATAAAAATAAAAATTATTAGTTATCGAATAATTAATAATGTAATAAGTCATAATAACACTAATTAGTAAAGATCACATTAATTAATTAGAGTATAGAATGTCAACTTGGTTGGTGCGAAATCACTCAAAATTAATTCACTTACAGTAAGTTTTGTCCCACCTCTCAATCATTTGACTCTAGAGTCTGCCTAACTTAAAAGAAAAAGAGTGGAAGGATATTATCATATATTTATTTGTAGAAGATAACAAATTAGATGATGTGGGTGGCATATCAACCCATACACGTCCTTTGACGATGGAGATGGTCTACATTGGTGTTCCGATAATCTACACTAACAACAAACACGTGAGAGATTTAAAAATATAATTTTCTAAATTTTAACAATATAATCAGAAATTAAAATGTTAAAATAAAAAATTACTATTGTACAAAAGTTTAGGGATGAATAAATAAATTTCAAATTCTGAAAGCAACAGAGTGGAAATTGTATCCTAGTATTTTTAATTTTTTATAGCTTTACTTTGATTCCGCGCACCGCACTGCCGGCGAGTAATTGTCTGCACGCTCTTTTTTAAATATATATATTCTGATACTTCACCAACTTGTCTCGAATTATTTATTTAAAATATTAAATAAAAGCTTATGCAGCACGCCAGTAGCAACAGTCTTACCATTTTTTGTTGGCATACTATCACGTTACTCTCAAATTTGGAATTGTATCCCTTTTACGATCATTCGACTGACCTATAAGTTGATAATTACCAAAATGCCTACAATATTTTAAGTTTTATGCATACAGCTTATTTTTTTCTTTTTTGAGAATTTATAATTAAATTTGATGAGTCTTAAAATAATCCGATTGAGAGGTGAAAGAGCATGAGTTTTTAGTAGTGATAATAGTGACAATTATGGTCAAAGAAGGAGTGATGAGTATGAAAGAAGATGAGTTCTTAATAATGAATATGATCAGACAAGTAGTGTTGAATATGAAAAAAAATGAGTTTTGATGGTGAGAATGGTCGGAGAAGGGAGTGATGGATATAGACGAGAAAGATGAATTTTTAATGGTGGTGGTGAATATAATCGAAAAAAAAGTGATAGACATAAAAATCATAATAATAGATATAAATAAAGATGTGTTTCGATAAAAATATTAGTCCAAATAAAAATATAAATACGAAAGTAATAATGATCGTGAATATAGAGTTAGTGATGGTGTATGTGACAGAAGTTGAGTTTTTAATGTAGTGATGATTGATAAAAGAATAGTGAATATGAAAGAGAATGAATTTTTTGTTGAAAAATAAGAATTTCGTAATGACTCAAAACACACAAATATATTTATTTCTCATATAAATTTACAAGAAAATATGTAAACACTCTCAAATACTTGAACAAGGACTCAAGCTTTATTTCTAACTTCTTTATAAAACCTTAAGGGGGGAGGGGTATTTATAGTTGAAGCAAATCATTGATTTAGTTTTCATGTAGAACATCAATGTTGACTTTGTGCAACACACCAATGTTGACTTTGTCCAGCACACCAATGTTGACTTTGTCTAGTACACCAATATTGACTTTGTCTAGTACACCATTACTTACTAAATCTAGTACACCAATTTAGACAATTCAATATTCTAGATTAAGTTTATAATTCAACACTCCCCCTTAAACTTAATCTAATCACCTACGTATAAGCACACGATCAAAATATCTCCATCTTTGATCTTGATGTAAAGTGCGTGTTCATAAGGACACTTAGTGAAACCATTCTTTTAAAAATACTTGTCGATTCGACTATTCCATGCTCTTGGTGTTTGTTTCAAACCATAGAGAGCCTTTCTCAATTTCAACACCTTGTCCTCTTGCCCTTTAACTTCGAAACCTGTAGGTTGTTGTATGTAGACTTCTTCTTCAAGAACTTCATTCAAGAATGCAGATTTTACATCCATTTGATGGATCTTCCACTTGTTTTGAGCTGCCAAAGAAATGATTAGTCTTACAGTTTATAAGCGTGCTACCGGAGCAAACAGCTCATCATAGTCGATGCCGGCTCTTTGACTGTAGCCTTTTGCAACTAGCCTCGCTTTGTATCGTTCAATCTCTCCTTTTGAATTCTGCTTTGCTTTGTACACCCATTTGACTCCAATAGCTTTGTGTCCTTTAGGAAGTGACACAAGCTCCCACGTATCATTTTTCACAATAGCTTTAATTTCTTCATCCATTGCATTTCTCCATTTTTCATCTTGTATAGCTTCTCCAAAACTCATTGGTTCACACTTAGCAAAAAGGCAAAAAAGAGTGAGATTATCTAACCTCTCAGTTACCTCATAGAGATCTTGGAAACTCCTTGTGCATTCTTCATTTCTTTCCTTTAAAAAGGATGGTGGTGAATCTCCTTGATTGTTTGTTGTTGGTGAAGTTGGTAGAGTATGCGGAGTAGTAGGTTCTTCTCTTGCTTCTCCTGCTTGCTCCATTATTGGCTCTTCTTCAAACAAAGGAAAGAAGTTGAAGTCATCGACATCTGGACCAAAATCCCATTCTCCTTCTTCGTCAAATATTATATCTCGACTGATCACAATTTTTTTGCTGTTTGGATTATACAACTTGTAACCCTTTGAACTTGAATCATAGCCAATGAAGATAAAACTCTCGCTTTTATCATCCAGCTTTGTTCTTCTTTCGTCTGGTACATAAACATGAGCTACACTTCCAAAAACTCTAAGATGAGAAATACCAGGCTTTCTTCCACACCATGCTTCTTGTGGTGTTTTTCCCCACACGCTTCTTGTTGGAGATCTGTTGGATAGATATACAGCAGTTGATACAGCTTCAGCCCAAAACTCCTTGGGTAGTCTTTTACTTTTCAACATACTCCTCGCTATGTTGAGAATTGTTCGATTCTTTCTTTCAGCAACGCCATTTTGTTGGGGGGATCTCGGAACGGTTAAGAATCGTCGAATTCCATTTGCTTCACAGAATTCTTGAAATTCCTTGGAAGTGAATTCTCCTCCATGATCAGTTCTCATGGCCTTAATTTGACGATCACTTTCTTTCTCAACGGCAGCTTTAAATTTCTTGAAAGCTCCAAATACCTCAGACTTTTGCTTCAAAAGGTAGATCCATGTTTTTCTTGAAAAATCATCAATAAAGAGAAGGAAATAATTATTGTTACCAAGAGATCTTGGCTTGAATGGACCGCATACATCAGCATGAATGAGCTCCAATGGTTTCTTGGCTCTAAAGGTAGACTCTTTTGGAAAGCTTTTTCTGAATTGCTTCCCATGTAAACATCCTTCACAAAGTTGGTTCGGATGATTGATGTAAGGAAGACCTCTTACCATCTTCTTCTTAGCCAATAGCTCTAACCCTCCAAAGTTGAGATGCCCAAATCGAAGATGCCATAGCCATGATGCATTTTTGTAACAAGCTTTCAAACATTTCGCAACATCGTTTTGAATATTCAAAGAAAACATTCTATTCTTTGACATTTTCACTTTAGTAATTAAGTTGCCTTTGTCATCTCTTATAAAAAGACTATAATCTTTCATATGAATATCATAACCTTTTTCTAAGAGTTGACCTAAACTCAAAATATTACTTTTCATATTAGACACATAGTAGACATTTCCAATAAATTGATGTCTATCATCTTTCAATTGTATAAGAATGTTACATCTTCCTTTCACGGCTATTTTTGAATCATCACCAAAAGAAACATTTCCATTTGTTGATTCGTCTAACTCCACGAACATGCTTCTTTTTCCACACATATGATTGCTCGCACCAGTGTCAAGATACCATGTATTCTCTTGGCCTCCACTATTGTCTTTGTATGCTAACAAGACAGTTTCATCTCCTTGATTCTTTTCTTCTACATAGTTAGCCTTTTCTTCCACTTCATTGTTGTAGGCTCTACATGCAGAAGCATAATGGCCAAACTTTTGACAATTATAACATCTGACTTTAAACTTGTCGTACCTTGTATTTGAATTGTTTCTTCCACGACCTCGTGTTGAGCTTTCTCCTTTCTCATAGTTGTTGAAATTATTGTAGTTATAATTCCAACCTCGTCCATGACCGCGGCCTCTACTTTGTCCTTGACCTCGACCTCTACCTCGACCATGTTGGTTTCTATCATAACTTTGAATTTCTTCTTTCTCCTTGAATTGCATCTTGAGAAGTTGTTCGGAGATGCCTTGCTTCTTTTTTATCTTTTCTTCGTAGGCTTGCAATGATCCTTGTAGTTGGTCGATCGTCATTTCTTCCAAATCTTTAGTTTCTTCAATTGTTGTGACTATGTGATCAAATTTTGAATCCATAGATCGTAGTATCTTTTCCATTATCCTTACTTCACTTAATTTTTCACCATTTCTTTTCAATTGATTAGAAATAGCTTCAATTCTAGAGAAGTAATTAACAATTGACTCGCTTTCCTTCATATATAAAGTTTTAAATTCTCCTCTCAATGTTTGAAGACGTACCTTTTTTACTTGCTCGGCGCCTTTGTAGGATGTTTGAAGTTTATCCTATGCTTACTTTGCGAAAATTGCATTTGATATCTTCTCAAAAGCATCATCATCTAATGCTTGATAAATGACATAGAGAACTTTTTTATCTCTCTTTCTCAAGTCCTTCAACGTGTCTCTTTGTGCTTGAGTTAAAAACAGAAATGGCAACATCATCTCTAGGTTCATTATAACCTTTCTCCACAACCTCCCACACATCTTGTGCTCCAAGGAGTGCCTTCATTTTTATGCTCCAATTATCATAATTGCTTCTATTGAGAATTAGAACTTGGAATGGTGTCATACCTCCATTTGCCATAGCTTTCTAACAGTATTTCAGATAGTAATATAAATGCTTATAGGTGTGAAAATATACACTAAGAAAATTCCCAGGAAAGACTGGAGGGGTCACAACGGTCCCACTTAAAACCCAGACTCCTTAGGCAATCTTGGCATTTTTGACAGAATTTTCTAAATATGCATGTAATCACACAAATATAACATCCACGTTACAAAACCAAGCTCTGATACCACTTTGTTGAAAAATAAGAATTTCGTAATGACTCAAAGCACACAAATATATTTATTTCTCATATAAATTTACAAGAAAATATGTAAACACTCTCAAATACTTGAACAAGGACTCAAGCTTTATTTCTAACTTCTTTATAAAACCTTAAGGGGAGAGGAGTATTTATAGTTGAAGCAAATCATTCTAAGTCATTGATTTAGTCTTCATGTAGAACACTAATGTTGACTTTGTGCAGCACACCAATATTGACTTTGTCCAGCACACCAATGTTGACTTTGTCTAGTATACCAATATTGACTTTGTCTAGTACATCATTGTTTACCAAATCTAGTACACTATTGCTTACTAAATCTAGTACACCAATTTAGACAATTTAATATTCTAGATTTAAGTTTATAATTCAACATTTTTTACGATAGTCAATATAAAGGGATTTTAACACATACCTCCTCTGAGGTTTGAGACTTTTAACACTTAAATAGAAGGTTTGAGGAAAGGCACATTTACCTCCCCTGGACCTTTAGTTGACCATCCATTTATATTTAAATGACTATAATACCCTTAATTACTTTAAAGTTAAAATTTAAGAAATTTAATTTTAATTTATATAATGTTTGAAGATTAAAATTTAATTAACAATAATTTAAATTTTTATTTATTTAATATTTATTTAAAGTTAAAAATTTAATTTTAAATAAATATTAAATATGATACATAATTAAAAACTGAAATTATCAAATTAGAAAAGCGGTCATTTTGCACAATAAAGTTTAAAATTTGAATAAATATAGTATATGAATAAAAATTAAATTATCATTAACTAAATTCTTAATTTAAATAAATATAAATTAAAATTTTCAAATTATATTATCATTAATTAAATTCTTAATTTTAACAAATAATAAATAAATATAAAGTAAAATGGTCAAATTAAAATATTATTAATTAAAATTTTAAAAAATATAAATTAAAATTATTAATTAAATTTTAATCTTCAAACATTATATAAATTAAAATTAAATTTCTTAAATTTTAACTTTAAAGTAATTAAGGGTATTATAGTCATTTAAATATAAATGGATGGTCAACTAAAAGTCCAGGAGAGGTAAGTGTGTCTTTTCTCAAACCTTCCATCTAAGTATTAAAGTCTCAAACCTCAAGGGAGGTATGTGTTAAAACCCCTCAATATAAATAAAGAGAGCGAACGATAAGAGATAAAATAAAAATAAATTCACGATTTTTTTATAATTTTATTTTTATATTTAATTATCAATTAATAATCTTAAATAAAAATAAAACAAAAAATATTCACAATAATTTTCGTATAAATAATACAATCTCAAACTTCAAATTTTAATTTTAAAAAATCAATCCACCCGCTTATTTTTTAGATAATTACTTGTTTATTTACCTCTTTACAATATCAATTCAATTAAAAAATAAAGGTATTTGTATTTTATATCATACTATTTTTTTCTCAATTTTAATACGTAATTTCCTATAAAATATATTATGAAATAAGAGATGCAGCGACCCAAAAACAGAAAAATTTAAGGTTACGTAACAAAAAAGGGAAATCTGAGTGTATTCGAACCACGAGTGTCCTAATGCAATACGGAATTGAGCGCTCTTACGGTCTTCCCGTCTCTAGCCTACAGATCATTGCAGTTAAACGATAAATTCTCTTTAGTCTTTATTGGGAACACATTCTTGTGGTTAACTTTTTTAAGTGAAAAATCCTCCCGACAATACACCTTCGACATTTCCCCAAAGGCTAGAGTTTTTTCGAAGAATAATGCTCATTTAAAACAAAAGGTCGAATACAGTTTTTGGAATCTTTAAAGACAGCATTACAAATTTCTCCAGGAACTACTTCAGTCCAAACTTTTCGTTCAGGGCAATTCAGGGATAGTTTGGCGAGTTAGTGAGCTACCCCATTACAGCTTCTTGGCGATAAAGAGTAACTTGTTAATTTGTCGACAATCCATCTCACTTCAGATCTTGTGGTAAGAATTCCATTAATAAGCAAATGTTGGACAGGACAGATACTACGTGACAAATTTATTGGACAATCCCACCAAAAATCCTCAAAGCCATAATCTGTAATCTGCCAAAATAGGCATCTCAGCCACAGTAGTGGGGTATCATTATAAAATTCAAAATTGCAAGCTAAAGAAGCAACACTGAAAAAAATAACATTCAGATTCTTTACCTATGAAAATGCAGAAATTTCCAATGCAAATGCATGCAAAGACAATGAGTTTCACCTATAATGTATTTACTGATTAATACAACAATGGAGTCTCGGTCCTAATAACAAGGCCAGCCTTCATACAAACCTCAGCCCTTAAAACTTTCTGATGAATATTAACAGCTTTCTAATTGTTGATGCTTCCAAACCAGAACAAATACTTTCCTGAATTTGAAAAAAAGAACTTAAATCACAAAACAAAATTGTCAAAGAAAAACACCACCAATAAAAAAAAGGGGAAAAACAGAAGCGGAGTCCAAATTAGGACAAGAAAAGAATAATATCTGAAAATGTTTACTAACACGACCACCACCAACAGAATCACAAATGGAAAAAAAAATGATTTAACAAAAGAACTGTATTCATATAATCACCTGCAATATAGCATACTAAAATCGGCCATGTAGGCTGAACAGAAAATCCATACTCTCCAAAGCTATGATCTTCATGAGCAGACCTTCTGCAACCGCAACGGACCATGCATCTTAAACGACAAACGACTAATTCACCAAAATACCTTAGTTATATATGGAATATCCAGGAGCTCACACCCGATTGATTATCTGAGGTACCCCAACACTTATTGGTACATTTGCATCAGCACACACCACTCCATGCTTCGAAGAGAAACAGATCCTAACCATTGTGTTCTTTCAAGAAAGAGATTCTACAGCCTCATTGCATGTCAATAAATGAAGATTGAAGACTCCAAACCCGTAGAAAATTCAAGGCCGTCCCTCATTTACATTGAACAATACATAACCACAAACTCCTCAGCACCCCAATTAAAAAAATTACATGGGAGCAAGATGCTACAAACTAAAAGGGAAAGTATAAAAGTTTTGTTGTAACCGCAACATTTCTTCAAGCACCATGAACTATTTGCAACAGGTGGGAATCTTATGTATATATGTATTTAATTAAGCCTATGAACTATTTGCGACAGGTGGGAATCTAATGTATATATGTATTTAATAAGCATGATCTTAAATAGAATCATTTGGCAGCAAGTGTAGATAACAAATAACAAACCTATGACCCTCATGGCAATCATACGAGAATCTTTAAGATTAATTGTGCTTCATCCTTGTAACATTATCTCCAGACTAGTAAGTCAACGAATTATTATATGCTGCAAGTACAAAAGTGTAAGCAGATATCTCATACTAACTCCACACACCTTAAAACCTGGTAATAACCTCTAGCAAAGTTACTAGAGTAACTTTTACCACTAACATGCTGTTTAGGAGAGATGAATTGGTCAATTTACCCATTTATAAGTGAAGAATAAACACTGGTAACAACCTCGCAAAGTTACTAGAGTAACTTTTACCACTAACATGCTGTTTAGGAGAGATGAATTGGTCAATTTACCCATTTATAAGTGAAGAATAAACACTGGTAACAACCTCTAACAAAGTTACTAGAGTAACTTTTACCTCTACCATGCTGTTTAGGAGAGATGAATTGGTCAATTTACCCATTTATAAGTGAAAAATAAACATTTCTAAGTGAATATTAAACAAAGTGTAATTAACATGATAATCCATCATGGTAACGAGCAAATTAATTGGGTCTCTCAGCCATATCAGTAACTAAGAGGGGGAGATTCAAGTTTATTAATTTTATGCTGAAATAGGGAATGCTAGAATCGGCAATAATGTGTCTAAAGGCTAAATAAAAAATTTAGCAGGGCTTATAAATTCGAACCTTTTGAGCAGTGTGAGTTGGTTCATTGCATAGTGATCAAGAATTTGTGCTGCTGATGATGTGTACCATTGATGGTGCAAATCTTGTGGAAAGCAAGAGTTGTGCTGCCTGAAGATGTGGTTACCACTCTGGTGTAACATAAGCATTAAGTTGATGGTGCATATTTAAGCAAAATGCAAGAGTTGTGCTGCCCGAAGATGTGGTTACCACCATACGGTTGATGGTGCAAATTTATCGAAAAGCAAGAAAGAAGAACGACACCAACACAGAGGAGGAGAACCCGGGCAACACCCGTGCGATCCCCCCTCACAACAAGAAAAGTAATTTTATTAAGCTTTTGGTGACCTGCCATGCAAGCGCACCTGCCATGGCAAAGGTCGGATGACAAGAATAATCAGGACTCCACCGCCTGAATTCTAGGCTTCATCGCCCTGATACATTTCTTACATCCATAATAAAACACCAAATCCCCTACCAGCTCCCCACAGCAATAGAGATTACACGGCACAATGTCCTTTTGAAACATATTCTCATAAATAAAATCACAAGCTTGGCCTCTCCACCTGAGCTACTGGGTTATTTAAACCTGTATGAAATTATGTACATCAAATTTAATAAGAAACCAAATAGAAAAATCTTAATACGAACTTTCTATATTGAAAGAAGATCCCCAGAAAAAGAATGCGCCTACACTAAATTTACATCATATTACAGAAGAAATCAGAATTAACAAAGTACGAAAATGAAAATCCTGATAAATTAGCAAGTACCAAAAAGCAACTCTAATCGGCCAAATTCATATTATATTATAATATAGATCGGAATTAAGAAGCACGAAATTGATATAAATGAATTTCTTCATCAATCTCAATAATTGAGATTCAAGATTCAAAACTTGAAAAGATGTCGAAGAATCAAGAAATCTATTCCACACTAATGATAATGATAGGATTCAAACCTCAATCGTCGAATCAATATCGAGGAATCAAGAAATTGCAAAAGATTATGCTTATCCATTAAATTCATTTAACAGAAGAGGATCTATATAAACATTTATAGCAGGATTCAAACCTTGCATGAATGTCGAGGAAACAATTCACGAGCTCGAACAAGACCAATACGCCGTTAATTCAAGAAATAACAGCACTGTTTCATGCCACCGAAATTTATATCATCAACCGCCGCTGCGACGACCGCCGGAATTCATATCACCAACCGCCGATGCGAGGGACGCCCTAGACCAAACGCTTCGAAAATGCGCCACGGAGATCAAATCTGAAAAAGGTAAAAACAAAAGATATAAATGACAATCTATTGCAGAAGGGGTTAAGGGAACAATGGTTTATATACTGATAGAGGTAAAGCGGTTAATCAGATGGACGCTTATGATTCATGATCACTTAATAGATCGATGGCTATTATACATCCACGTGTTTGAGTTGGTATCTTGCTTTCCAATGAGGCGGTGGTATTAATTCGGTGGAATTGTTCCCTTCGCGTCGGTCCTACGCACGATTAAGATGCTGACATTGTCAAATGAACACGACTCTAAAAAAAAAGAGGCCGAATAAAAATAAACATTGGGCCACGCGAGTGGGCTCCGCCCATGACATTTCATTTTAATTGCCACTATAAAGCCCAAGGATTTAGACACCGGGGAATGAGAATTTCTCGTCGAAACCGCTTCGCGTTTGCGAGCAAGCATGAGAACTGCGAAAATCTGGTTTACTCGTTCAGAGTCTAGTAGCTGAGACTGAGAAGATGGACATAGCTCTTTTTTCGCCGTCTTCGCTTTTTGCCGATGGCGATAGCGACTCTGCTGGTACTCATTTACTCTTTCCAATTAAATCTATTTCAGTTTACTTGTAAAAAACTGATTTTTGTTTTTGTTTTTCATTTTTTCTTAAATTTGCAGATGAGGACACCGCCGAGACTTGCGAGAGCTTCGTCGAGAGGACGCACCAATTTCCTGGAATGGTAATACACTTCAGCAATTTTTTTTTTCTTTGGAAGAAATTTAACAAGTACTTTTAAGTCACTATCAAATAATTATAGGGTTTCTCATTTGATGCAGGTTGGTATTTTTTCCAATTAAGGGACTGTTAATGGAACTACTACATTGCATTAGATTATTTGAAGTATTTAGAGCTTGAGTTCTGTGTTACCGTATGCTCTTTTCATTATTCAATAAAGAATCTCATTCTGGGTTGTTAATGATTGCTAAGGTTGAGGATGGTTCGATGTTTCACAGTTTCTTTTACATATTTTATTTTTTTATTTTCAGGAGTTGCTCATCCGGGAATTTTCTTTTCACCAATTGAATGCTAATTTACTCTGGCCGGGAACATTTGCATTTGCAGAATGGTTAATTGAACACCCTTCATGGATAGAAGGACGGCGTTGCATTGAACTGGGCAGGTACTACTTTGGTGGTTTTTGGATATTAGATCACTTTTTTATCACTACTTATTACCTATTTTGTAGTTACTTTCTTTGTTTAAAAATATAAAAACACTGTTAGTATTTCTTAGGTTTCAGGATTAATGTCTGCATCAATATGTACCTTCCATTAAATGCATTTTAAGATCGTATACTGGAATGATCTTTTGTTCAAGCTTTCTATTCTTCCATCATTTTGTTTGTATTGCTTGCAGTTGAACTCCTTGAATTTATCATCTTTAATTCTAGAAGAGCTACTCCTCTACAATCTTTGCAATTGTCTTGCTGATGCCTGATGGTACCTTCTACTCATTTTTGCAGTGGCACTGGAGCTTTGGCTATTTTTCTCAGAAAAGCATTGCATCTTGACATCACGACGTCTGACTATAATGATCAGGAAATTGAGGACAATATAGCTCATAACTGCAAAGCAAATGGAATCACACCTATCCTCCCTCATATAAAGCGTGAGTCTCCTTTTCTCCTATGTAGTCTCAAGGCTCTTCGATAGTTATATTAGTCATACAGACTGCTACCTGTCTCTCCCTTATGAATGAGTGAAAGTTTCATTTACATTGAAGGAGTAAATCGGATTTTGATCATAATCTGTGCTGAAAATTTAATGAATATAATCTAGGGGTGGCTTTCTAATCCATGCATATTGTCTGGGAGTGTCACATGCCATTTCCATGGTTTTTTGAGTGGTGAATGTATATGCAATTCCTACAATTTGCAATGATGAATGAAAAAAATTGTTTGTCTTTTTTGCCATATGTTATTGTTTGTTGAATTTTGTTCGTCTGATATGTTGAAGTAGAACATGCTTGTGTTTACAGATTCATGGGGAGACCCTTTTCCAATTCCTCAACCAGACTGGGATCTGGTTATAGCGAGTGATATCTTATTGTGTAAGCTTCTAATTTTTCGACTTCTGCTAAATCAAAAGTTGCATGCTGATAGCCTGGCTTTATTCAATTGTTCATGTGGTTATTATTTATATAATTTGTAATTCCAAGTGAGTGAACCAAGGAACATATAACCTAGGAGAATTTTGACAGGACCTGCCCTGACCCTTCTTTGGATTCCAAGACGACTCTTGCTAAATCCCTTACTTTGCTTCATATCATGTATTCTTTCTATAATTCTTACATAATAAAGGTTCCATCATTTACACACATCAAGCCTCTATCTCTCATAAAACATGTATACATCATCTGTATCATTTTTACATGCACATGTTTTTGACTTGATATATGTACATATAAACATAATGCTCACAAGATATTTCGTGCAACATGCGTAGATTGGTTCCAATTTAATATATTTAAATTGCACTATGCACGAAATCTTGCGTGACTTTGAGAAAAATAGGGAAAATGGAAAAAATAATGAGTTTACCATTTAGTGAATGCATATAATTTAAAGAAAATACATTTTCATGTATTCTTATAAAATGCATTTAAACCACACATAAGACATCATTTACATATTGAAAATATATTTCATCACAAGTACTTAAGATTACACCAAACTAATACCTAGGGGAAGTCCTCATGCTTGGTCAAAACATCATCACCTAAGTGGGACAAACTATAATCATATTTGGTGGCCTCGTCACATCTCTCGAATGGAGCACAATTCATAATTTTATTAGAGACGTGTATGTCATAGGTCTCAAGGACCTTAATCTCATCTTCCTCTTTTTCGGCTAATTTTTTTGTTTCCTATTTATCTTCTCCCTTTTTCTTTTATATTTCTTCTTCTCTTCCTCCCAGATTTTTCTTTTCTTTTCTTTTTTCTCTATCTCTTTCTCTCGGCTCTGTTTATTAAAAAACCTTCATTTTAAGTTGGTTTCTCTCTCGAATTCAATTTTGCAAAACTCAAGCACTTAATTCAATTTTTTTTTATCAATATACATATATGCACTGGTTGTAGTTTGTTGAAGCAGGCTGTTTGCAGCCAACAATCGTGCAGGAAGGACAAATGTTACAAATTTGGTAAAATTACTCTGGTCTAAGACTTCTGGTGACCACATCTATGGAAATTTATAGTTCTCTGAAGGCAAGAGGCTAGAATATTAAGCCTTGATTAAGTTTTTTGTGGGTACTCTATATTTCCATTTTCTGATGCAAAAGCTATTACTCTTTTTGCTAGTGCTAGAAGGTGAATTCTAGTGTCAAATAAGTGTTCAGAATAGATAATGGTTCCTTGAATTTGTTTTGTTTATGTTGATGTTGTTCGCCTTCCTTTTAAGTAGTAGTTTATTGGTGGTATTATTCATTGGAATCTAAGGCTTTAGAAATTCAAGGGCAGCTATTGTAGTTAAGATGGTGGCTATGTTGGAGATATTGTTTGGGAATTCTATGCTCACCAGGGGAGGGCCTATCTGTATCTCCTTTTTGCCCAAACAGAGAGTTTCAAAATAACTTGTGAATATTCTGTATCATTGTTCTTGTGGCAAATTTTATGTGTTTGTGTATAGCCAGTATGTTTAATAAATCAACTTTCTTATCAATAAAGAAGTGTGCTCATTAGATTGAAACTATTCATTTGAATTTCTAAATTTGATTCTTTTCCCTAATGAGGAATCTTTTTTCATTTTTTTGGCTTGCTTTGTAGATGTGAAACAGTACCCAAACTTGATAAAGTCCCTTTCTTTTCTTCTCAAATCTTACAAGCCAAAAGCTAATGAAGTAGGTACTGTCACGAAGAAAGAGCAGAATGATGGTAATGTACAAATTTATTTTTATTTTTCATTTAGTATCAGGATAAAGTAGAAACTGATAGATCAATGTGCTACTTTGGTGCCACTTGCTTGCAGAAACCATGGAGGGGCTGCCCCGGCCTGCCTTTTTAATGAGTTGGAGACGAAGAATTGGAAAGCAGGATGAGTGGCTCTTCTTCTCTGGTTGCGAGAATGCTGGTCTCGAAGTGAAGCATCTCGGTTCTCGTGTGTATTGTATCAAGCTGAGACAAACAGCTATGAGGAAACCAGTTGAAGTAGACAATTGAATTCTCTAATTCAGAAGATTGGTGGTTACCATGAATATTTGAACCGTAGTTAGAACAGGCTCCTTTGGAAGGTTCTGCAAGATATCACTTGAATTTTGAGAAGCAATACAGGCACTCCTCAGTTGTCATTGCTGTTTGGGCTTCCTAAGCTCTCTGTTGTGAGTGGCCAGAAACTTATCATCAGATTAGAAGCCTAGGACAAGCAATAACAGTATACTTAGAAAATTGAAATATGAAGTTTGTTATGTATTAGTTAGTTATCAATTTATTATATGATTATCATTTCATATTCATGTGGCAATTTCGGTTGAACGCCATAGGTACGTCTCATCATTTAGTATACAGATTTCCTCATCATTTGTATCTGTTACATTACTTCTTACATGTGATGCTATCCATAATTTTTTCCTTAAGACAATTATCTTATAAAAAAGTTTTGTGCACATATGGTAGGTATCATATTGAATATTTTGACCCTTTCATGTAAAAAAATCTAGGAAATTATAATCATGAAATTTGAAAATTAAAATATAACACGTATGCTTTTAACAAAATGTCTTTTATATATATATATATATATATATATATATAAAGGAAAGGAATTAATAATTTTTTTATATAAACTTTTATATCAATAATAAACTGTTGGACTTAAATATATTTAATGATTGAAATTAATTTTTGACCATATAATTAGTATTTATAATTATTATATATATATATTAAATGTAATTTTAACTGTTGAATGTCTAAATTTAAAAGTTTATAATTAATATAAAAAATTATATAAAAAAATGGGCCTTAACTTTAATTTAATTTAGTGATTAAAATTAGCCAACCACTTTTTATGAAAATGGTTGGTCCCTTGTCGTCCAAATTTTGTATAATAAGAGTGCATTTGGTAATATGTACTAAATTGTATTGGATTGTAACGGAGAGCTGGAATTGGATTGTAACGGAGAGCTGGAATTGGATTGTATTGGATATAATTTAGGGAAAAGAACATGCAGCTCCTTAAAGTTTGGTTTAATGAACACATAAGTTCTAATAATTTCAAAAATATTTATAAAAGTCCCAATCTATCTGAAAAATACAATTATATCCTTATTAAAAATAATTATTTACAAAAATTATTATTAAAATTTTAAAATTAATATATTTATAAAAAATACATTAATATATAGTATATTAATAATATAAAATTTATCAATGTATTGGAAACTTATATATTCTATAAATAGCAAATTTTATTTTTATCATATTTTATATATTTTAACCACATATAAATATAAATTATAACATAATCATAAGTATTGCATAGTATATTTTATTTACATATTAATATATATTTATGATTTATTTTATTTATTTTCTAATACTTATTTAATATTGAATTGTTAATATATTATAAAATAAATAAATTTATGTTTTAGTTATAATATATTAACAAATATTATATAATTAGTATACTATAAAATAATATTATGATTTATTATATTAAGATGTTTTTAATACATCTATATTATATTTTGTCATATTTTAATAATTTAACAATAATTTTTGTTAAAAAACTATTACTGTTAAGATATAATTGTCTTTTTAAAATAAATTAGAATTTTTAGAAATATTTTAAAAATTTATATGTCCATCAAATCAAACCTTAAGGACCTCCATGTCCTTTTCCCTATAATTTAATACTGTATTTGGTGCATAATTGTAATATAATATGTTAGTTATATAAAATTTATTTGTATTATTTAATTAAGTTAATAATTAAATAATTTTAAAATTATTATTTTTAAATAAAATTTATATTTTAAAATAAATAAAAAATAATAATACAATACGAAATGAGCAACTGAAATTTGGAGATCTAGACTGCATTGTATACTTTGTAATGAGTGGAAGTAGATATTTGCGTTATCTTATAATAAAAGTATATTATCTCTTAGATAATATGAAAGTGGGAAGTAGATATCTTAGTTATAAAATAATTGATCTACTAGACACTATATATGCAAATGACAAGTAAATATCTGGACACCAAAGTCACAACCTGGGTGGTAAAGGACAAAATTCTCTCTAACTTACTTTACAGATAATTTATCAATAATCTTCTAGTAAACTCTTCTTAAAAAGGACAAATGTATATTATCAGTCAGCTTTTATAAAAGTATTGATCTAATCTTCTAGTAACTACCATATATTTTGTTTGTTTCTCTACTCATCTTTCGTGTAGGGTTTCTCGGTTTAAATGCGAGCAGATGTCTCGTTAACCAGTAATCTATACGTAAATGATGTAACGTTAGGAAAATATAATTGGCGGTAAGTCAAGTGGAGCCAGCAGTCGACTCGAAGATTAATGTGGTAGATATTTTAAGCTAAGAGGATTGCAATAATTGTACGTACTTGCCGTCCATTTCTGCTACATCTGGCTGTGCATGCAAATGCATGTTCTGCGTCACGTGTTATGTTAAATACATATATATATATATATATATATATATATATATATATTAACACCACTCACACGCAAAACCCAACATCCGCGAAATAAATTTTCAAGTACGACTCTTCCACGACTTAATTTGCTCTACTTTTATTAATTGCACTATTATTATAATTTTGGACCACTTAATATTAATTACTCTGAAAATATAATACATATATCAACCTGAAAACGATATGTAAACTGAGAGAGAGAGAGAAATTAATGAGTGTTAGATTCAGATTCTATCGAATTCGGAACAATACGTATTGAATAAATAAAAACAAGGTGAATAATGCAAACAAAATTGTATGGTGGAGGGGGTTGTGAGGATTCTGCTGCTCCTGCTGCTACTTATCTTATATATCGACAGAGGAAACTTCGAGGAAATAGCTTAATTGTATCATTTGCAATTTGCCCATCTACATTTATATTTCATCACGTCATCGTCTTGAAGAGAGCGGCAGTGTGTGTTCAATAATGTTTTTCTATTTTGATTCAATTCATAAATGTAGTAGGGACTGTGTGGCTAGCTCTAAAAGACTCTTCGGGATTCAAATTTATGTAAGTAATGTTTGATATTTTATTTATTTACTTATTTTTTGAAAATCCATCGACTAAAATATTTAAACAAAAGTTGTAATTTTAAAATTATATCATCTCAATTTTATGTAATATTTTAATATCTCAAATATAAACTTGGAGGAAATTGTTTCGTATATTAAGTACTAAATGAAAAATTAATGTTTGTTCAAAATTTAAATGGATGCATGTGTTTAGCGAAAATGTATAAAACTATCTTCGCAATGGGTATATAATGATTGAGTTTGTTATATATATATATATGTTATAATTGAGATTAATTTATGGTTGTAGTACCTTCTAGAGCTAATATAGGAAAAAGAGAAAAGAATATTCTTTTATTCTTTTTAAAATTCTGAAAGAGAAAGGTACGGTTAAATTTAATACTAAGCATATTTTCACAACTTTTTATTAAATTCAATAATGAAAATTTTGAATAACTAATTAATCATATATATAAGAATGTAATTCACATAATTAATTCTACTTAATTTTATAAATATTCTTTTCCAATAATCAATTATATGTATTTGGCACGCAAAATCTCGCCAAAATTTGTCTGGTTGTAAATAAGTTAAGGACAGTGAAGTATGATACAAAGTAATGATGTAAGATGTTGTGAGGAAATTTCCCGGAAGCTGAGTTTAGTACAGAACGCACATGTTCGTGGGGCACCCCTCAACACTGATTTACGGCTGAGCTAGCACCAAAACACAAGTGATACGATATGATATGAGAGAGCAGCTATTATGGAAACTTATTGGACGGCCGTTGGCGATTGCTTGGAGTCATATAAATTCATCGATGAGGACAACATATGGGACAGTTCTACTAGTGTTTTCGACTTTGAAAGTTTTAAAAAGCTGTTCTGATTTTCATATAAATTTTGTTTTCGGACAATTTGGGCCTACTGTTTTGTGACAATGAACGTTTGTCTTTCTATATATCGCATTCATGTATATCCTGTTGGATCAGAATTGTCTTTTGATCTAATCTTTAGCCGATCGATCGAGCAACACACTCTTGTAAATTGCCTCCTCAATACGGGTTGTTGGACATAGAGTTGCAGGATCATTTTTAGCCGCATATTGCCAACAGGATTTGAGCCGGTGTTGCTCTGATTTTTCTCGACATTTGTGAGTTGACATCTAAACATAAAAGAGCGCAGAAAGATATGGATTAAACGGAGGGAGATCGAGATCACTCTTTAATATTGTTTGTAACAAAAATATACATACATATTTTTGTACTTGGGTTGAATTTTCTATAATCTTTATAAGTATTTATTTTAAAACGATATTATATGGACAAAAAATTATGCTTTTTCAGAATGAATAGTCGAGGGTATATATTATATTATTAGATTACCAACATTCTATATACATCCGGAATTTTGGATACATTTGTTAGGTTGTTTTATGCTGCAATAATTAGATATCGAAAATAACATATACAAATTAAAAGAAATCATGTTAATCCAAATACTACTCAATTAACTCGCCTCATTATCAATAACACATAAAAAAGAAAAATTACCGAATAGCAACATGCATTCTTACTTTCTTTGTTTTTTCAAAAATGAAAAAGAAAAATTATCGAATAAGAAAGAGAAAATCGAATTTATTCCAGCGTACGTTAGAAAAATTATATATAAAGATAATAACAGTACGTATTTGATAATCTAAAAAGTTAGGTAGCTAGACCATAGTGAAATGAAGAACATATTCATCAAATTAATGCTTCCACGAAAATAATAAAAAAATCAACTACATATCTACTATACCTGATGATAAATTGTTATGAAAGCAATTCTAAGCCGCAACCAAACCTTTCACTTCCTTCCTCTGAAAGTGAAATTATGAAACAAATAGAAACCCCTCCGGAAAATTTTTTTAGTAATTTTTGACAGTTTTTCCACGGCCAATTCTATATATATACATAGCCCCTTCGCTAAATTTAAAGTTTAAGAAACTTCTTCCCACTTTCCCTCGTGTTCAACCCTTTGCAAACTCAAGCACCAATTAAATTCGTCATCTCTTATATTGTACACTATTTTCAATTTTTTTGATTTGTTGTAATTTGTGAATATGACATAAATTTAAAGGATATAATTAAAAATGAATAAAAAAAAGTTGAAGAGCTATTAGTGCCAGTTATCTTTTTAAACATTAAATATAATTTTGTGTCACTTATTTACGATTTAAATGAACATATAAGAAATGGTATATATCAATTTTATGCCTGTTTAGGATTCTTACACGTGTTCTTCGGTTTCTTACAATAGAATATGCTTTCGTCATCATAAATTTGCTAGTTAGGTTGCGCTTAATTGAAACGAAGGTTCAAGGAAGCTTCCTATTGCCGGTACGGATAGTTGTACGTCCATATTCCGTGCTTTGACGGTGCCGTCTTGATAGATACAGTCGACGAAAGAGGAAGAGAATTAGCTCACGGAACGGCAAGTGCAGCAGTACCAGAAAATATTTAATGAATATAAATACAAAAATCTCTCGTTAATTCTGACGTGAACGAGATTGAAACGCCAAATCTCTTACACCACTTATTGAATCTCAAGTTTTTGACGGTGATTAGGGTTTGCGTTGTCTATTTTCAGATCATTTTGAGAAGGAGAAAACAGATTTTGCCTGCCGTGTGCTGAAAGTAAATTTTTGGTCTTACGTTCATTAATGTATATACTGTGAGATTTTGTTTGTCCTCGGCATTTAATGCGTGCTTAACATATATTCTGACTCTTTTTGGCCTCGAAATTTTTCCCATTATGTATACGAACAATAAACAAAAGTTGTTGATTCTTTTTTCCCGAGAAAGTTTAAGAATTCTGGCCGGTGGGAAAAAGAGGAGTTATCAGAAGAGCAACGTTTTTGTGCTCTTTTCATTATATTTATATATTGAAGTGGGTCAAAAAATTGTTAGGTATTTCAATGCATTAATGAATGATTGGACAATTTTAAGTAAATTGTTGTCGTCTATAAGAAGATAAGAACTCACGTAAAAGAATAAATAAAATATTGAAAATGTGCATATGTATATTTAAAAAAAGAAAAGAATTTGGTTAACCTAATCGAACAACTGTCAACTCTCCCTTAAATGAATTAATTTGTAAAAAAATAAAACTATTTTCTGATGGTACCATAAATATCATCTAGGATTCCAAATTTCCAAACTGTTGCATCAACTCGAGAATACAGTGAATTTTTATTTAATTATTTATTTGAATATTTTGAAAATTAAACTGCTTCAGTTGACTAGTTTGACTGAGAGAGATGACGTAGGAAAGATTTTACTCTTCAGTTGCAATCCAGATTTGCGTCATTTGACCGACCTCGTCCTAATCGTAACTGAAATGTACGGAAAAAAGTAACAGAATCCTTTGCATTTTAGGAGTAAATAACCGTCATTCTTTTTTAATTCCCGTTCATGACGGAAGGATTCTCCCTTTCGATTTATAATATCATTATATTTAGTTTAAAAACGGAAAAAAAAACATTTTTATATTTTTAAATATCTTTCAAATTCTAACGTAACCCAAATTATAAAATACAACTCAAATATATATATAAAAAAGAATCCTATTAAAATAAGAAATATAAAATTAATTGAAATAATAATACTTTCTCTACTTCTAAATATCCTACATCAATAAAACAAACTTTGAAAGATCAACCAGATTTATAATCCTTTCCACTAGGGAATCATACGATTTCAGTATATGTGTTAATTTGGTTTCATTAAACTTTATATTTGTAATTTCAGTTTATTAGGATTAGATCTTCTATTTATAGTAAAATCGTAAGATCCCTGTTTTTTTCCTATGGAATTATGCATCTTGTTCACTCATTAATTTATATTTTTTTCTAAATGATAAACTAGCATGGAAGTGATATTATATTTTAAAATTGAAGATGACTAAAATAAAAAATATTAATTATCCAATAAAAATTTGATAAATGTTAAATTTGTGTATGTTACTATCTTGTGGTAACATTCAGGACATGTTAATGTAATTCATATTATTAGAATGAATAATTAATTATACTGTAACAAGTCTATGTTGTGTTATAAACTTATAATAAACTTGTCTATTCATGTAATACAGTTTGAAAGATACAATATTAATTAATTGAATATTAATTAAATGTTGTAAATTGTTAATTGATAACATATATTTTATTTTTTTGTGATGATTATTATTAAATAAATATATAGATGATGTCATATGTTGTGCTGTCAAAACATTTTCGAAACAGTCAAACTGATCATAAAAACTTGTCTAACTACGATGGAAAATTCATGATATTACAGCAAAACATTTTAAATCAAAATGAAATTATAGATAGAAAACCCATAATGGCAAGACACATATGGCAATCATTAACAAAGCTGTCTTGTCTAAATTATAAAATATATTGTTTTACTTAACCAAATAATTAACAATTAGATATTATTTCTACCTACCAATCACCAAAACCATGTAATTGAATCTAACCATCTGGACCAAACCGTAACATAAAATAATTATCATATATGACATGCACCACGCACACGATTTTATTTAGATAATACCCACCAAAAATAGAAATCCAGAAAACAAAAAACCAAAATTATTAAAACACTCAAAATGCTTAAAAAATGATAGCCACGTGTCTTGTTTTCCTGTAATATAAGAACAAAAAAATGAAGCTTCCCGGAAGATTCATCAATTTAAAATATTTTGCATAATTTATCTATTTCATCGCCTATTTATAACAGTATTCTTTCATCCAAACTTTCACTCAGAAAAAAGAAAATAATAATTCAGGCATTCCTCTATATATCGAAGTTGCCATTATTTTGTTATTGTTTCATTTTCTGTAGAGAAAGAGAAAAAAGAAATGGCGTCGACAGAACCATGGATGATGGAGAATGGGAACCTGAAGGGTTTGAGCAAGGAGATGAAACATGGAAGAACTGCCCACAACATGTCTTCTTCTTCCTTGCGCAAGAAATCTGATCTCACCCTTGTTTCCAAAATTCGTTTTCCTTGTCTTAGACACTTCCTAGCCAATCTTCAAGAAGTTATTTTGGGAACCAAGCTTTCAGTTCTCTTTCCCGCCATTCCATTAGCCATTATCGCTCAGTGCTATGGCTTTGGAAAAGTGAGTCTGCTTGGTTATTTATGATATAATATAAACTGTTTTATCATTCTAATATACTTACCAATTGAACTAATTAATACCACTTCGCAAAGTAGGGTTTGAATAGAAAATAATTATCATACAATTGAAGTCACTATTAGCAAAATGACTATCAAATACTTTTGAGAAAGTGTTTGGTTATTTTTCTAGTAGAGAGTGAGTTTTTATTTATTTATTAGATATGATAAAACTTGCCAATTTATAACAAGGGAAAATTACAATTTTGGCTAATAAATGCTTACTCTTTTAATTTTCGTTTGGTGCAATGTGAAATTGTGAATTCACCAAGACAAAAATATGTATTATGTACTTTGTTTTATTTCTAGTAATATTTTCTTTATGATTTGTTGTACACAGCCATGGATTTTCGCTCTGAGTTTGCTCGGACTGACTCCTCTTGCGGAACGTGTCAGTTTTTTGACAGAGTAAGGATATTTAATTTTTTTATTTAGTAGTTCACGTTAACTGTTGATGTATTATGATCGTTTACTGATTCGTTTTCTTTCAAACTTTGCGTATTTCGCTGCTGAAATTGCAGGCAGATTGCTTTCTACACTGGTCCAACAGGTAATTTCTCTTTTTTTTTTCTTTCAAATGAATGAAATTAATGGAAGAACCCTAAATCGTTCTTAAACGCTAAAACCTAGCAAATTTTTGTCTTTATGAACAAGATGCCGATCGAAATGATGCTCAGTGAGTAGAAAAATATATATAAATACACAATAATGCAGGCATAGGATTCCGTCTGACATTGGCAGCGGTTCTTTCAACTTCTTCTGCCCGATTGGTGCAATATCTCTTTCGAGTGACAAGTCTTCCAAATAAATATTAATCAATCCAATTAAAAAATTAACCATGAAAACACTGCAACTCAACCGATGAAATTACTGTGATGTTGTCTTATACTTTGTTATCTTTTTACAGTGGGAGGATTACTGAACGCAACATGTGGCAATGCTACGGAGCTTATCATAGCAATTTTTGCTATATGCCAACGGAAAATTGACGTCGTCAAGTATTCTCTATTGGGTTCCATTCTTTCTAACCTTCTTCTGGTTCTGGGCACTTCTCTCTTTTGTGGGGGCATTGCCAACCTTGGAAAGGAACAAAAATATGATAGAGTGAGTTCTATATTTTGTTTGATATGCATTATTGATTTTCGGTTCTGGACTTTTCTATATAATTAATCCAGTTGTTGCTAATCAATTTAGTAAATTAATGTATTGATTGCATATATGGCTGTTGGTTTTGATAGAAACAAGCTGACGTCAACTCGCTCTTGCTGCTGCTCGCATTGTTGTGTCACATGTTGCCATTGCTTTTCAAATATGCTGGGGCCTCTACCGACTTTACTGTGGACCCAACGCTACAGTTATCCAGGGCCAGCAGCATTGTAATGTTGATTGCGTACTTAGCTTACCTCGTCTTCCAACTGTGGACACACAGGCAGTTTTTTGAAGCTCAAGAGGTAAATCTTCGGACAAATTTACAAACTGAAAATTTCCCATCTCATACTTGGAATTTCATGAGCAAAATCATTTTGGTAAATTTGGATTGATCAGGACTCGGAGGACGGCGATGATATGACCGAAGAAACACCCGTGATAGGGTTTTGGAGTGGATTTGCCTGGCTGCTTGGGATGACGGCTGTCATTGCTTTGTTATCAGAATACGTCGTCGGCACAATTGAGGTAACTAAATGGATTTATTGTTCTTGATGCAGTATGGAAACCGGTCACTTCGATTCAGTGTAAAACTAACTAGATTTTGTTCTCTCTATTGTAATTTCCAGAATGCTTCAGAATCTTGGGGCATTTCCGTAAGCTTCATCAGCATTATCTTGCTGCCAATAGTTGGCAATGCAGCTGAACATGCAGGAGCAATCATATTTGCTTTCAAAAACAAGCTGGTGAGTAGCGCCTCAAGCTAGCAGATAATTAATTATCTTTCTTTCATCAAAACAAGATTTCGCTAACATATAGAAATTCTATGCACGAAATTCAGGACATTTCCTTAGGTGTTGCTTTGGGTTCTGCAACTCAGATTGCTGTGTTTGTTGTTCCATTATGCGTTGTTATTTCTTGGATAATGGGAATCACAATGGATCTTAACTTCAATCTTCTCGAGACTGGCTCTCTTGCTCTTGCAATTCTCGCCACAGCCTTCACTTTACAGGTAAGACTATACATAAATCATGCAAGGAGGGAATAAAATTGTTGATCGCCAATTTTCTGTAACATTTGTTCATAGTTCAATCAGACTGAAGTCTTTTATTGTTAATTTTTCCAGGATGGAACTTCCCATTACATGAAAGGATTGGTCCTTCTTCTCTGCTACCTTGTTATTGGGGCTTGCTTTTTCGTTAACAAAAGACCTCTAAGTGAGTATTTACATAACTGTTTTAGCGTTTAATCTAAATGCTCATATTCCATCTCCATTAATTAACTTGTTAAATATTTTTTTCTTCTCAGACTCGCAAAATGTAGCCAACTTGGGCCTTCAATCATCAACTGGAGCAATCCTCTCAGCTTAACGAGTAAGTTCCAGCTCTACATTTATCCAGTAAAATCTCGTCACGCATAATGCTATAGAGCTTGAGATTAACTAAGTGCAATTCGAATCAATGCAGGCTCACTCTGGCCTTTCCAGGGCCACTCTTCAATTCGATTGATTGAAACTTGGACACAGACAATATGCATATTTGCTATTTTTTTTCGTTTGGCGCGTCAGCCTGCTGGAAAGCCAGTGATAATATTGCAGTACTTTACTTGTCCGAAATCAAAAGTCAGACAATATGGCAGCCTTCTCATTTGAGATGGATTTGGAAGCGGAATTGGTGTATGCCCTTGAAGCTTGATGAAGGCAGGGAGATTAATTATTAAAAGCATATATTATGTTGTCATATTTCTAGCTATATATATATATATGTAAATCTTCTCTCAGAATGTTTTTCTGTAACTGAGTGAGAGTTTAAACTTGTTTGTATAGGCTTTTGCCTGCTGGAGTGATGGTAGAAGTCATAACGATTTTTCTCCTCTTGTACTCTCATCATGATAATAAAAGGGAAATCATCTGTTGTCTGGGTCTTAATTTTATTATATATTCTACCTTTGAGTATTAAAACATTTGGTATTATACAAAAATATATATTTCTGATATGTAAACAATATAAACTTTTATCAAGGGTAAACATTTTTACTTAATCATCAATAATTTAATGTTAAATTATTATAATTTAGAGCTGAATAATTAAAGATAATCTAACAGTCAGCACACAGATATTTCAAAAGATATATATAACATAAGAATATACTAAAATGGTTGAATGAAATTAATATTTGTATTCAAAGATGACTAAGGAACAGTAACTTAATTTAATATACTAAAACGATTGAATGAATATGGTGTACTTAAGGATGAGTGACAGGAGCAATAATATAAAATTTAAAGGAAAGATGATTGAATAAATTGTGAAATGGATAATGTGAGGAAGGCCGGCCGAGGTAATTTTAAAATTGGGAAAGTTAGGTAATTGTCTATAACGTTCATTTGATTGAAATAATTTAATATATGTCAACTCCGTTTGATGTAATCTAATTTGACATTCAAGTTTTTGTTTTGTACATGTAAGTAATTAAAGTAAAAGAAAAACTTCGTGGAATAAGATTATTGACTATCATCAAATGAGAACTAGTATTATATATAGTATTATGTTTCATGTGAAACTCTCTCTATACATACATACATATATATATATATATATATATATATATATATATGCAACATGTATTGAAACTTCAATATAAATTAATGAAGATGTATGACATAAGTGTTTTTTATTTTCAAAAATACATTAATTATTTATTAATTTTGAAACTGATATGTGTTTAGAAATTTTGAACAACAAAAGTTTAATAATATTATACACAATTTTTATTCAATTAATTGATATGACACTAGCAAATAATTATCATGAATAATCTAATATTAAATTTATTATATTATCAATATGATAATTTTATAAAATTTATGAGTAAGTGACATTCTATTGAATATCTTAATATATACTAATAAAAAAAATGGTATAATACTCTATAAAATAAGACGAAGATAAATATTTACTTTTATAAATTATTAATATTGTTAACTATGTAGACTAGTATCTTATCGTAACGAAAGTCGAGTGAGTTAAGCTACTTCGAGACGTGACGTAAAACTAAAAGGCTTAAAAAAATACGATTCTATTTTTAGTACAAGCTTAAGTTTTTAATCATTGATAAGCGGATGACTCAATTAATCATAGATTAAGTACAAGTTTAAGTTTTTAGCCGGTGATAAGTAGATGGCTCAATTAATCATAGATTAGGTAGCAAAATTTATATATATATATGTTTTACATGAATCTCATGGTTAAAATAATAATAATAAAAAAGAGCAGTCCAATATTGTAGGAGCAAAAGATACGAATAAAATTGCGCGGAGATTCGCGGACCGACCGTCATCTGCAACTCAAGGGGCCCGCTCGGCCGAGTCCAAAAGTCCATGGTGAAATTTCAAAGTGCAAGCCTTGTATTTTCAGCCCATTAATTAAATCATATATTGAAGAATAAGGTCTAAATTGTTTTTCCAAAAATAATAAACAGAACATGGATGGTTGTAGTTTGTCTTTTATGATTTCATGAAATTATATTTTGCCTCGTCTATTTCTGCCGGTGACCAAATATCATCATCTTTTTATTTAGGAAAGAGTTTTAAATAAAATGATCTTAAGTAGATTATTTAATAAAATTTATGTTGTGCATGTCTAAATTGATGTCTTATTGTCATTGTTAATTTTATAATCGATTAAATTTAATTTAAATACATTATAAAGATAAATATACAAATGACTTGATAAATTGATTCCACTTAAAATTTTCTTTTTTTTTTAATTAAGTTTTGAATCGTAAGAAATATTTAAAATCTTTTAAAAATTTAACATTTATAGTTCACTATATTTAAAAACGTATTTCTAATCTAACTAAATAAAATATTAAGATATTTATTCAAAAAGGAAAACAAGTATTTGAGAAAATGGTACAACTATACTCGCATTTTATTTAATATACATAGAATTATAATGCTTATGGAGCTAAATATATTCATGTTTCTAAACTCTAAAAAGGGTTATATATGGAGAAGTAGTAGTTGCTAAATAAGGGGGATATTATGCTTTACCCCTCTCATTTTTTAAGAAAAGTGATATACCCCCTTAAATATTTGAAAAAAATAACATATCCCCCTAAATTTTAGAAAAAGTCTAAGATATCCCATAGGGTTATTATTTACATCTTAATTTGATTATTTTACCATTTTACTATTAAAAATATTTAAATAATTATATTATCTTTATTTTTTTATTTTTTAATAACTAATATAACATTATTCTCACATTTAAATTTAAAAGTTATAATAATATTTTAACTTTTAATTATTTTTTCGTTTAAATTTATTATCAAATTTATATAATATTTAATTATATATTTTCTAAAAATTATTATATTATAAAAATAATTTATTTTAAAAATTATGTATATTTAATATTGTCCAAATTATTATAATTATGTAAAAATTTAAGAAGTTTTGACAATAAATTTTATGTTATAAAAAAATTTATATATTAATTATATATAATTTTTTAAATTTAATATGATATATTTTAAAAATTATATATAATTATATATTATAAATATTTTATTATAAAATTTGAAGAAAATAAATAATTAAGGATTAAAATATTATTATAATTTTTAAATTTAAATATTATAATAAAATTATATTAATTATTATAAAATAAAAAAATAAAGATAATATAATTATTTTAAATATTTTTAATAGTAAAAGGGTAAAATAATCAAATTAAGATATAAATAATAACTCTAAGTGGTATTTTAAACTTTTTTTAAAATTTAGGGGTATGTTATTTTTCTCGAATATTCAGGGGGTTTATTACTTTTCCTAAAAAAAGAGAGGGGTAAAACATAATATCTCTTAAATAAAATACTTCAAGGTATTTGTCCACTTGATCACTTGCAAAAATAAATATGATAAAGTTTGATTTATCAAAATAGCGGGGAAAATTTGTAATTAACGACATCAAACGATATCTGATAGATCTACCTCACCGTACGCTACGTTCACTACCTTTACCATGGACCGGCACACACGGGATCAGAAAAGATACAGGGGCTTAAATATAAAAAGGTACCCCCTCCCGGTTCATTTCGCTCCCCCTGCAACTACCTCGGCGCCTTATCTCTTCTCTCTCCCCCTGCCTAAATTTCAAAATTCTAATTGGAGCCATGAGAGAAGAGAAAGCCGTTGTCTCGTTCAGAAGCATCCCGAGCCTGAAAAGTTTTCAGTTCGGTCTCTCTGAAACGACGTCGGACCATGAACAACCGTTTTGGAAAGCCGACGCGCGGTTTAGTTGGAGTGTCAGTTTTGGTGGTTGTGGTGGTGGAGGTAGTGGCAGTGTTAGTAAATTTGCTTGTCTTGCAATGGCAGAGAGGAAAAGCCAAAAAGAGTTTGAGCCGAGTGCAGCTCAGCTTCTTAAGCATCCGTTAGCTATACTCGCTTACGTGCCGAGAGACGCCGCGATCTTCGCTGCTGGCGCCATCGCTGGAGCCGCTGCCAAAACCGTCACGGCTCCGCTTGACCGCGTCAAGCTACTTATGCAGGTGTTATTTCTATATAGCGCTTTAAGCCCTTTGGCTTTTGTATCACGCTTCTCTTGCAATGTGAATTTTGTTGCATACGGTGACGTTTCGAGTCGTTAATATTTATGTTTTGCTAGGTTTGTGTACGTATATTTTTCCCTTGGTTGTCCAGAAAATTGTTGTAAAATGGGATTAATGAATTTTGTTGTAAGAGTGATTCTTTGGATTATTTGCATATAATTCGCCAATTTATCCCATTCACCAAATTTGTTCAGAGTCTCTTCTATAAGGATATTGCATCGATAATATCTTAACATTTCTAATCATATGCATAGCTGAATTTAGTGAACAGACTTGTCGCTACAATGTGCCCAGGTCGAAATATTGCTGACTGCTTAAATCTAATTTAATTTGTTTACAGACTCATGGGGTGAGAGTTGGGCAACAAAGTGCCAAGAAGGCGATTGGTTTTATCGAGGTATCTTTTTAAACTTATGTCTCTAATGACTTGTTGCCTATGCTTAATTACTTTGTACATATTGGTTGGAAGTAATTGCATGGGATGCACGTGTTATACTCTAAAATTTCATGTTTGTTATCTTTTGGCTGTTGGTCATTATCATAATGGTCTTGGTTATTTTGGATTGATTGCAGGCCATCACGTTGATAGCAAAGGAAGAAGGAATTAAAGGGTACTGGAAAGGCAACCTCCCTCAGGTACTTTGTGTTTCTTGCTCTGTATAAATTTCAGAATATCATTTTCTCAAGCAATTGTGGTGATGCTTAAGCTTCTTTTAATGTAGATATTTTCTTTATTTAGGTGGTACGGATCATACCTTATAGTGCTGTCCAGCTCTTTGCATATGAAACTTATAAGGTAATATTGACAATGTCTTTAACAAAATTTTAGCACATATATGGCCTTTATTTCCTTGAGACATTCAATTGATCTTTCTTTTGAATGTTTAGAAACTCTTTAAGGGGAAAGATGGTGAGCTCTCTGTTATTGGCAGGCTTGCGGCAGGTGCTTGTGCTGGCATGACATCCACTTTTGTGAGTAATGCAACTATTGCATAAGGCCTTGCTAAATTGTAGTTCATGAGATTGCTTGTTATTACCATTCAATGGTTTCTATTAATACTAATGCCTTTGTATTATATGGAGTGTGAGCCTTATTCTAATTTTGAACTGTATTTTTTGCGGTCATTTCCATTTTTCTAGATATTTGTCATTGTTTTAACTTTTTCCATACCAACTTGTTTGCTCTTGTATCTTTGACACAATGTATTTTCTTTGTATAGGTAACATATCCTTTAGATGTCCTGAGGTTACGCTTAGCAGTTGAACCGGGGTATCGAACCATGTCCGAGGTATACTTGACTGACTTGAATTTTATTTATAATTTGATGACTTCTTATAAGAAATTGATTTTAATATGTTGCTTCCAGATAGCCTTGAACATGTTACGAGAGGAAGGAGTGGCATCCTTTTATTATGGGCTTGGACCTTCTCTTCTTGGAATAGCACCATATATTGCTGTGAACTTTTGCATTTTTGATTTGTGAGTTCACTAGTAACCTTTATCTAGAGTATATTCAAATAGGATAAAAAGACAATGTTTAGTTTTTGAAAAATAATATTTCCATTAATAACTTCTGTAAATAACAGGGTGAAGAAGTCCTTGCCTGAGAAATATCGACAGAAGACTCAATCATCTCTACTAACAGCTGTGGTGTCAGCTGGTGTTGCCACACTCACATGCTATCCATTGGACACAGTCAGAAGACAAATGCAAATGAAGGGTACACCTTACAAGTCAGTTCTGGATGCCTTTGCAGGTAAGTTGATGCTTCTAGTTACCTTCATCACGAATATAGAACTGCCACACATCATATTAGCACGACATTAATTGGTATACAACATATTACAGAAAGTTCTAAAATATTAGCAAGAACGTCGCAGATGTATTTGATATTTACATAGAAAATTTTTACATTGAACATGGTGGATGGGATCCATGGTTTATAAACTGAGTGCGTGCTTGTTATTTTTAGAAGAAATCCTTTTCTTGGCTAGTAGATAAATTGTGTAGCTTTAAAAAGAACCACATGCTTGGGCTGGGAGCCTGGAAGGGATATATGTTTTTGTTAGAAATTGACATGGTTACTAACCATGTCAATTTCTAACAAAAACATAAGATAACAGTAACCATTGGTTAGATGGTAGATATAAAGCAATATAAGCCCTTTCCAATAAGATAAATGATCTTCATTCAGCAATTAATATAGGCATACACTCATGGCATGCTTAGGGATCTCTATTTTTTGAGGAGTTTTCCATACAAGGTTTTCAGTACTAACTCATGTCCTTGCATTTGTATGTTCATGTGTGTGTATGAGTTATCATATGCAAAAAGGATGTTAGTTTAAGTTGAAAGTGTCAAGGGGAGGTTTTTGCTGGAAAAGGGTTTGAACTTTTAATGGAGCTGTGACTTCTAGCTGGAGGCTTTTTGTTGGAAGCAACTTGTATTTCTGAGACAAATAAAAAGATAAGATGCTGTTGTCTTATATCAACAATTACCTTTAATTAATCTAAATCGTGAATGAATCAATCTGGGCTGGATTGCTGGACCCAGTCCTTTCAACACTTTCTTTTTGGTACAACTTTTTAATTATTCATATATCTATCTGCAAATAATAAGGATTTTCTAGTTATATGCTATGGAATTGTCTCTCAGGTCCTGTATGTGGTGCGTTTACCAAGTTGTACCCATAACTCCTTGTATGTTTAGAATTCATAAGCTAATTTCATATGTTGCTATATCCTACGATTTTCAAATTTTTTTTTAGCCTTGTGCTTCATTTTGTCATCGTCTTATGATAAATTAATTTTTCAACTCTTAGATCAGTTTGCTATATCTGATTTCATCTAACTGATGCAGGTATCGTGGAACGTGATGGAGTTATTGGACTGTACCGAGGTTTCGTGCCCAATGCATTAAAAACCCTACCAAACAGCAGGTTCACATTCATTCTATTACATTATTTTGATTTTCATGCTTGTCAAATCCTTCAGTATTATCACGTTTTGTTTATCAGATGATTCAGGGGCTTCTGATTCACAATTTTTTAATCAATTAGTTTCTGTTGAGAATGCCTTAGCTTAGTTCCTTTAGATTTTGCATGGTGACTTAGCTCTTAACTCGAGGCTAATTACAACCATGTTGTTTATAACATATTATGGTCTCTGCTCCATCATTGAGGATGGATCTGTGCCTTCTAGGTTATATAAATCTAGTGATTTAATTTGAGTAGAATGTTATTTATGTTTCAACAATTACATGTTTATTTCAGAGGAAATTAACTCTGGCCTTACAGCATAAATGAGTTCATTTTTGTTTCGAGCTTCAGTTTCACTGTCATTGTTCTTATGCTATTTACCTAATACACCCTTTATTTCTTTTTTACTGCAGCATTAGGCTTACCACCTTTGACATTGTTAAACGTCTAATTGCGGCAAGTGAGAAAGAGTTTCAAAGAATCACAGAGGAAAATCGTGAGAAACAAAACCAGAATTCCAAGATTAAATGATCCTGATTCTTTACATTGCGATGTTTGAAGTACTATTTTCCTGTGGAGGTCCTCTTCCATGACAAATACCCATTATTCATGGGAATTATGTTTTGTGGATCTGTATTAGTATTAGGATGCGAAAATTCTTCTGTGCCAGTGGTTATTTGCCCTGAGATTGTCTGTTGTTACACAATGTATTTGCTAGTCAGGGTCCTATTCTTCGCCGATACCCGACATCAGTAGGATAATTAGTGCTGCAAAGAACATTGTACAATGTCAAAAATTTTAAGCTGCCTGTAGTTCTTTTGTCTAGGATTTATTCTTTTGTAGGACATTTTTTGTGCTAGTATTGTATCTTTTCTACAGAATATCAAATTCCAGTTATTGCTTACAGAGTAAATTTGATTAGCAAGTGGCAATTTCCTTGACTGTAAGAATTGAAATGCAATGTTCTTCTCCCATTCTGATTCTGGCTAACTGAGCTTTTTAAATCGGTTTCCAAATGTTAGACCATGAGCGAACCTAAATGCACCCTTCCCATTCCTTAATACACCTATTTTCCTCTTTCAAAAAAAAAAAAGGGCGGCTGTAACCAGAATATTGGGAGGTTCTTTTTGGCATCATTTTTGAGTCATATACACGCAATCAGCCCCATTTTCTAAAACCAGTTGACGTGGCCCATCTTTAAACCCGTCACAGTAGTCGTATTAAACGACGTAGCTTTTGTCAACAGGCGAATGGCGATGACCGCTTGAATTTGATGTCGCTGAAATCAACGAACATAACCGCTTAAACCAATATCAGATATCGAACCGGGTGAAGCAAGACCGTTTACTGGACCGGCGACGGTACATTAGAAAAACTCGCGCAACCCATTATGCTTATATCCCAATTTTGTAGCTGGAAAATGTCTTACGCTCTGCAACGCTCATTCCCTTCTCGGACTTTTGAGTCTTCAAGGCAGAATACTAGAAACAGAGCACGCCATCTTCAAATTGCATATGCTTGCACTCAATCTAATCTTCCACAAGAAGAGGCTGACAATGGAAGGTAACAGCTTCTTCCCGGTCCGCCGCTTGATAGTTGATACCTGATAGTAAATTTTTTGGCTTCATTAAATTAGCATCCTTTATTTCCTAAACTTAGGAACCCATTGCTCTTGCTTAAAGCTGTTTATGAGTTTTTTTTTTTTTTTTAATTTCTCTGTCTCTGTTTAAAATTATCAAATGCTGGTGAAGTATTACATTTTATTGGGTTTGTTTTGTTGCAGAGATAAAAGCAAGCCACAAGTGGTTTTGGTGGAGAGATATGGCAATGGCAGTGCTAAAAGGTTGCTACATACTCAACAATCTCTTATCTTCATTTTTTTTAAAATTTTGTTAAATTGGATATATGAGTTATTGGAAATATATGGAAATTGCTTAGATGATAGTAGAAATCAGATTCCTGTTTGTACATAGTTATTAACTGAACCCAGGGAAAGGCTCTGAGATGTCTTCTTGAAAGCAGATACATTTTAGATGATGAATGGAAAGTACAAACTTTTCTAGTGGAACATGGTTCTGTGGATGACAGATTTGAGGGCTCAAATTTTGTTCACACATCTTTATCCTGGCTTCCGCAAACTGTCAAGGATTTTGTTTTACCTGCAGGTTTCCCAGGTGACAAGAATTGATTCTGAACTTCCAGTTTTTTGTTCGATGCTATTTTTCATATTTCTTTGAACCTTCTTTTTCTGATTTGTAGCTCTCTGCAGTACTAACTTCTGAACCCTCTTTCTTCTAATGCAGGATCAGTTTCAGATGATTACTTGCAATACATGTTGCTACAGTTCCCTACCAACGTTACTGCATGGATCTGTCACACATTAGTCACATCAAGTCTCCTGAAGGCATGTCAATTTAACTCTGGCCATAAACTTTGCTTCATCAGTGGTACTGGAAATCAAGATACTGTAAACTGTTAATCTGGTCAATTACTCTGTTAACCAGCACTTATACACCGAATCCAATCAAAATTCTGCAGTTAAGCGTGCTTGAGCGAGAGCAGTATTAAAATGGGTGACCTCTCGGGAAGTCCTCGTGTTGCAACTCTTAAAAAAATAAAAAAAATAAAAAAATAAAACTCTGAGAAGTTCTTGTTGTACTTTGATGAAATGATTCTTATAAGCTCACTATATACTTGGTACAGACAATCTATTAGGTATGCATAAATTAGAGGAAGGGTGTTCTTTGAACTTTTCAGCTATTACAGGTACTGTTGTATGATGTCATGTGGCGATAAGGAGCAGGATAGGGTGATTTCCAATTGAAACAGAATGATTTTGTTTTCTTTGCTGTTTCTTGTAAATGTTAGCTTAACTGTCATGTGATGCATTATGGCCATGTATGAACTTGTTCTGCTGCTCGTAGTTAGCTTGGGAAAAGTTAAGACAAATAGTTTACTGATTACTATGCTTCAGGCTGTGGGTATCAATTCCTTCTCAGGATCAACTGCCGCTGCTTCTGCTGCTGCCATCAAGTAACTTTTCAATTTCATTAGCTCCAAGTATGTTTTGTGTTGGATATCTATGTAGTCTTATATGGATTAAGCTGTATTGGTATTGTTGCTGCAGATGGGTGTCAAAAGATGGCATTGGAGCTGTTGGGCGCTTATTTATTGGTTTGCCTCTCTGATAAGTGCTGAAGGGGGAAAAAGTTTGTACTGACTAGTATTAGTAACTCTTGCTATCTTTCCAGGTGGGCGCTTTGGAAATCTTTTTGATGATGATCCAAAACAATGGCGCATGTATGCAGATTTCATCGGCAGCGCTGGAAGGTCTGTGTAACAGCCCTTCCATATAAACTGAGAGAAATTCATTATTCAGTGTTAACAGAATTGTGAAATTTGTTAATTCATTTTGCAGCATCTTTGATCTAACTACCCAAGTCTACCCTGCCTATTTCCTACCATTGGCATCTCTTGGGAATCTTGCCAAGGTATTGTGCTTAGAAGAGCCTTTGCTTGTTCTGTCCACATTTTTGGACATATGTAAAATGTGCAACTGTTACATACACATATGTTGTTATCCACTCCCTACGTATTTAGAAAGGATCTTTGGAATTCAAAAGAGAAAAATGTAAAACTTTAACAGAGAATCTGTACTTTTCTTGTTGTCTAATCTGCAGTGTTGGGAGAGTGTATTGCCATTTTATTAAATGTTTTATAATTTTTAAAAAAATTCTCAAGCTTGACTATTTAAACAGGCTGTAGCAAGAGGGTTGAAAGATCCTTCATTCCGTGTGATCCAAAACCATTTTGCAGTCTCCGGAAATCTGGGAGATGTAGCAGCAAAGGTATGTTATTTTAATATATATCTACCATCATCTTAGGTTGGTTTTGTAGAAATCAACAGAAGTTTACTCTTTATGTGATGAGACCTTCTCTTGTTAAATTAAAAGAAAATGTTTTCATTATTTACTACATTATTGCTGGATCAACGCACATAATATTAGAGAAAAATAAATCCTCCTCGGCAGGCCTGGTTGTAATTTTCTACCTTGAAGGCTTTTCCCTTGATTTATTGGCCCAATGTTTCAGGAGGAAGTTTGGGAGGTATCTGCTCAGTTGCTTGGTCTTGCTTTGGGCATACTGATCCTGGTATGCTTCGTAGATTCTCGTAGACCTTTTGCTATATTCTGTTATGGAAGTTAATGAATAGCAACTAATATACTCTTGGTTTTATGTTGAAAATTGAAAATTAGAATCATCAATGCAGGATACACCTGGCCTTGTAAGATCATATCCAGTGTTGTCATTGACATGGATGAGCATGCGGCTTCTGCACCTTTGGTTACGTTATCAGTCACTTTCGGCTCTACAATTTAACACTGTACAATGCTATGTTTGTAGTTCTTTCTTTAATGTTAATTTTATGCTTGATTTTGAGGACCCCTTTGTGCAGAGGGTAGACGAAATTCAGTTCTGATGTTTTATAACACATAAAAAAGAGCCTGAGCAGTGTAGTGTAAGTTGTGAGTAATTGGCATCTTGTTCTCTATTTTGCTTATCTGACAGATAAATCTTAAGCGTGCTCGTATACTGGTAAAATCACATGTTTTGTACTCAAATGTTCCAGGTGAAATCTTAGCTCCCTAATCCTTGCATTCATAAGTTATTTCATATCATGACAATCATCATATCTTGTTGGATTCTTGGTTTCAGGATGTGTAGATTGCAATAAGGAAGAAAACATATTATCATGGGAAAAATTCACGAAGCCACAAATCAATTTTGGCGTGCCCTTCGAGGAGATGGTTGGTGGTGAGAGATCTGTTTTCAAGGTACTTCCTCACTTACTATGCTATTAACTATGAAAACTTAATGAAGCTAAGTTCTAGTAATTTTCTACCCAAAATTGAGATGTGAATATCACACAATGCTCTTGATAGGCGACTTGGATTAGTATTTACACAGTATCTTTGATAATTCTGTCTAAAATGTATCTCCTGGGGATATATTTGCATGAATCCAGCCTTAATCTTGTTTAACTTTTCAAATCTAATAAAGATTATTCTTTTATGTTTTGAACAGGTGAAGACACTTCTGCAATTATATGCAAAAGAGAAATATATTCTGACAGTGAATCAACAGGCAAGGGACTTCAAGGTCTTTATATCATTCAAGGTATGCACTCGAAACTTTTTGGGACCACTTATATGGATGCTATGTCTTCAACTTGGTCAAATTTCAAATCTCCCTGCAGGTAGAAGCTACAAGTTTGTCAGTACTTCGAAGTGTGTGGCAGACGTATTGGCTACATGAGAAGTGGGAAAGCTTAGATCTTGTTGACCAGCTTTCGCAGAGCCTTTTGGAGATGGAAGATAGGTTTGAGGATTTTATCCAGCAGTTGAAAGGGGCTGGATGGGATACTCATCAGATAAACCTTAAGGTCCCTAAGGAAATCACAATTGATGAATAGGGCGCTGTTTGATGATCAAAAACCAGGAACAGATCAGTATGATCATCAGCAGCTTCTTATGCCCGTGTAATTTCAGCTATCAGCCAAATTAAACATGCTAAATGCAGAAGTCACGAAGCATCCAACTACACTTTCCACTTGTGATGCAAAAAAGTGAAGCAAGCAGAGATATGCAGGTCGGTGGAAAAGGAATTCTTCGACTGAAATGCAGTGTTGACTGGAGGAAATGTTCTAATAGAGCTTCGTATAAAATTCGATCAATTTTGCTTGGATTAAGTTCTCAGAAATATATATGAATGAAAAAACTTTTCTAGGCCTCCATGCCTAAAAGTTTTCTTCTTCTCTTTTTTTGTAATAAAATTTCTTACGGTGTAGTGTTCAGGCAAAGAAGTGCATGTAACGCTATTTCTATATCAAATTTCAACTCTGTTGATTGTTGCTGAATGGATACTTTTGCATGTGTAGCCAATTTTTTAATCTTTTCTACTAATTGAAAGATTGACAACCGTCGAATCAAATTTCAACATTCTTTTCTCTCTCCAATTAAATAGACATTTTAATTAACTTCCAATATCAGGGTCTTTGCCACCTTACAAAATCTCCTTTCCGAAATTACAAAATTTGTTAGTAGAAAAAATATTTGTATAAAAGGGTATGAATACGCAACGTGCTGAAACGACATCGTTTTGGGCCCTGGAGACCTCTGTCTCGCGGCAAAATCAAAGAGCCCACAGAGTGAACTACGAACAGTTGCACTTTAAAAAAGCGGCAACAGCTCTCTACATAGAACCCTAACAATGGTATTCTGTCTACAGTCGTCTCTCCCACCACTCATCATGCACGTGCCAAACCGCAGATTCATATCCGTCCCACACGTGTCCTCTCCCCCGCTACTCATTAATCGCCCTCTGCGTGCCACACAGCAACACCAGCACTTACTCGTCCCTGAAGAAGAACAAGAATTGAAATGTATTAACGCAGCTCTGATAGAGAACGATTCGCTGCCTTTGGGGCTAAGGAGAGAGTCTCTTCCGAGACACGTGGCACTTATCATGGACGGGAACAGAAGGTGGGCCCGCTTGAGAGGCCTGCCGGTGGGGTCAGGCTATGAGGCCGGTGTCAAGTCCCTGAGAACCATTGTTGAGCTCTGTTGCAAATGGGGAATTCGGGTTCTAACCATTTTTGCTTTCTCTACCGATAATTGGTTTCGACCCGAAGTCAGTAATTTCTTTTTCTTAATTCAATGAGTTCTCTCTTTTTTTTTAATACTTTTTTATGTTGAGTTGGTTTTTTTGCAGGTGGAAGTTGAGTTTTTGATGAGCTTATTTGAAAGGGGATTGAAGGAGGAAATGGAAAGCTTTTTGAGGTACAGTTTAATAAAATTAAAATACTTGGAAATGTATTGAAACTAAGTGTTAAAATGTGATTGGAAATACCTAGAAGTTTAGGTGGAACTATAATGAGAATGCTAGACAGTTAATTTGATGTTAAAATGTTGCTGCTTTTATGAGATTCCAGCTTAAAATTGTGTAAATGTGGATTCTCAGGATAGATTTTAAGTTACTGTTTGGAGCTTGTTAAAGGATTTGAAGGTTTCACCTATAATGACATGATTTTCCTCCAAATCTGAAACTATTTTCTGAAACCACTGATTTTGTTTTCTCCTGTCTATCATGCTCGGATCGCCTAAACTCTCTCTTCAATGAAAGATCACTTGGTGCTCTTATAATATGCATTGGGAGCAACTTGTATCTGGGGCTGTCATATTTTCTCACAATGGGATGCTTTTACCTGTTTTAGTTCCAAACTTTACGATTATGCTTTGTGAGTAATTTATTATCTATTTTTATGCAAACATAATGCGGTGAACATTTCAGTAATACTACTGAAAGTTTTTTTGATGAAGGTATCTTAAATCCAGTTGTTATATTGGCTTATGTTAGGGAGAACATTCGAATATCTGTGATTGGGGATATCTCTAAGTTGCCAAAGTCTTTAGAAGAATCAGTAATCAATTTGGAGGAGGCGACTAAGAACAATAGCCGATTCCAACTGATTGTAGCAGTTAGCTATAGTGGGCAGTATGACCTTGTTCAAGCTTGCCAAAGGATAGCAATGAAGGTAAAGGATGGTCTTATTGAACTTGATGATGTCAATGAGTCTCTGATTGAAAAGGAACTAGAAACAAACTGTACTGAATTCCCTTACCCTGATCTACTTATACGGACGAGTGGTGAGCTGAGGATTAGCAATTTCATGTTATGGCAGTTAGCCTATTCTGAACTTTTCTTTGCACAATCGCTGTGGCCTGATTTCGGAGAAGCTGAATTTATAGAGGCACTGAGATCCTTCCAGCGAAGGCGGAGACGCTATGGTGGATAAAACAGAAACTAGAAACAAACTGTACTTGAGTTCCAAAACCCAACCTACTTATACAAGACCAGTCTTGAGTTCAGAATTAGTAATTGCAAATCATGGCAGTTAGGCTACCCTCTGTTATTCTTTGCACAATAACTATTACCTCATTTTGGAGAAGCTGAATTTATAGAGGCAATGTGAGTTTTCTTTTGGAGATATCTGACAGAGTTATTGTTTTCCTTTTATAGGAGGCAGAGACGGTATGGTAGATGAAACTTATGCTTATACCTGTTGGGTTTAGTTACCAATCAAACCAAGATTTTCAGTTGCACATTAAGGAACTTAGACAAAAAGCAACTTTGAGAGACCATTGAAGTTTATCACCCAAATTTGTTGGAGCATATTGTTGAAGTAATTCTGACATCCAGATGGATTACCATTTTCCTTTGGATTTGGTTAATGTTCATTGGGCCAGTGATCTCCTTGAAACTATATAGAAATGGTGGGAAAAGATTTAAAGATGTCCTTGAGGCATTACTCAAAAGATTCTTGAAATGGGGAGTATATGACCATTGAAGGCCCTCGGTCTCGGCATCAACGCAATTGTGTGGTAAAAAGATGCAAGATGATATAACCTGCTAGGAAACCCTTCTTTTCTTTTAGGTTTAAGGTTTTACCGTGCACCCGACAACACCTCACCCAAGTACAAACATAAATCAAACTAATTCCTTTCAAGATTGGTATGATGAGATTCCAATTGCTTAACCTCTTACCTCTTACTTGCAAGAGTAAGAAATACAATCTACAGGACAGGACTATATCCACGGAGCCCATCAGAGACAAGCAAGCTGTTTCTTGAATGATGACATGAAGGTTCTACTTCTTCTCTTAATCTTTTACATTCTGGAAAACTATCAATTCCTCTGTATGGGATGCACAAATTTTTTGAAAAGAAAATGAAAAAGAAATGTGGAGCTTTTCATGTAGCATGAAAGTAGATTTTTCCAGTTTTGGTAATCGATGGTGGAATTGATTTATTGGTGGAGCAAGCAAATGGTTGCTTCTCACTCTATAAAAATTTGTCGTGGGATACTTGATTTTCTGGCATGCTTTATTATTAGAGGTTGGCATGTCATTTTCACATTTAAACTAATTATTAATTAATGTTAGGAGTATAACCTTCTTAATCCACTTTTATTAAACTTTTAATTGTCTATTTGTCAAGAAATGTTCAACTTACTTACCATTTAGTTAATCAATACTCTATCAACGTAGATTTCCGTTTGGTCAATAATAGTATAGGTCTCAAATATTTTTATTTAAAAAAATTTGTAAATTACCTAAAACGCAATATTAATTATCAAATTATGTTCTGTTATACGTATGTTAAAATGAACCTAGAATCTTGTTTCATAAGTATTTATTACATGAGTAATATTATACATACAAAATTGATTATGTCTGAACTGATACAACCTTTTCAATTATATGTTAATAATAAAATAATAAAAATAATAATTATATTTGTATAATATGACTAATGATTTTTGTGAGTATGCCAACCTCAGCCGTTTCACTTTTTTGGTTTTTGTCTCGTCTCATGTGAACTTTTAACAAATTACTCAACATAAAAGATTGAAATTCACTCATCCAAATATACCAAATTCCCCCATCTAACTATTATTATTATTATTATTATTTTTAAATATTATATTATATTTATAATGGCCCAATCACCCTTCGTCTCTTTCCACGTTGATTTTGATTGACAAAGATTTCTTATTCTATTTAGTATTTATAATGTAGTTTTCTAATTTGTCACTTTCATTCACACTTATCTGAAAGGACTTCTTTATGCTTATCAGTTGTAAGATAGATTAACATATGCATAAATATAAGGGAAATAATAAAAAATGCCCTTATTTTATAATAAAAATTCAAAAATACCCCCTTAATAAATTTTCAATCAAAAATGTCATTTTTTTACTCTTTCGGACAGAATTGCCCTCATGCCCCTTGCCGAATTTTATTTGACCAACCTTTAGTACTTTCGAGTTAAGTTATACTCGAAAGTGTATTTATAAAGTGACTCGAAAGTGCATTTGTAAGGTGACTCGAAAGTACACTATCTAGTCACGTTTTAAATGTACTTTCGAGTTAAAGGTAATACTTATAGTTTCGAGTAATGCACTTTCTAGTTAAAGTAAAACCTATAATTTCGAGTTAAGTTCAAAATGCACTTTCGAGTTAGGTTGAAATTACACTTTCGAGTTAAGATAAAATTTAAGTTTCGAGTAAAGCATGGATTTTTAGTTAAGTAAAAAAAAAGAGGGCATGAGGGCTATTTCGTCAGTTTAGAAAATAAAGGGGTAATTTTGATTGAAAATTAGTGACAGTGGTATTTTTGAATTTTACTTATTAAATAGGGGCATTATTGGTTATTTCCCTAAATATAAAGCTTCGGGTGCAATTGTCTGTATTTTTTAAAACATAAATTTTTAACATAAAAAATTAAATTATTAAAATATAAAGATTCTTAAATTTATACTATTTGTATTAAGAGTTAAAAAGACAAATTTTTATTTATTTTTTAATTTTTTTTTACATAAAAAATTATTTATAATAAAATACAACGTAGATACAATAATTAATTTATAAGATCTGTATCCATTTGTCAAATGGAAATGCGGAATCGCTTTTGTCATCCTCTTAATTATCATTAGGAGGCACAGAATCTTCATCAAAACACTATTACCTTTTAATTAATAGTAATCTCTTTAATAATTAATACAATTTTTTTAATTTTTATTTATTTTAAAGGGGTTTCCCAATTGCATGAAGGTCCAGCTGGTTCTCTCCCGTGGGGTCCATTCTTTTGCCAATCAAAACACGTCGCGCGCTAGAAGCTTCACAAACAAACGCCATGCGCGCATGGTCGCCACGTGTCCATGTATTTGTTGAATGAAACCAATAAATATTTAATACCATTTCTTATTCAATCTCATACGTAGAGTTAGAGGCACTGAATTTCCATACTAGCAACAACTCGACCGACTGAAGGGTAGAAAAGTAATTTCAAAAAGTTGTAACTAAGTATTCATAATAACTCAACTGAATAAGCTACAGAGATATACTGTTACGTGTGCTCTAAGTGAAAGCCAAGTAGCTCTTGCTCCCTTTTGTCCGTCTGCCTTCTTCCTTTTTACATTTAATCTGCTTCGAAAAGTGAATTGGAGAAAATGGGTTATTAGATTTGATGAAGTTTGTTGATGGGAATTTGTGGACGAATTGTAAGATTAAAGAAATGAGGAAATCATTCAAGGATTCACTCAAGGCTCTTGAAGCTGATATCCAGTTTGCCAATACTCTGTAAAATCTCTCTCATTCTTTCTTTTTCTTTTTAATCCTTTGTTTTTGGCTATTCTACTGTTGTTTAATCTGAGATTGGCTTGTCGTTCTGGGTGCTATTGGCTCGTGTTTGAATCCCGTTCACACTAGTAAAGGGTTTGCCTTTTCATATATGTGATGTTAGAAAAAAAAAAAATTGATAGTTGTTGGTTCTTTGTTTTCTTTGTTTTCAGTATTCTGATCTTTCAATCTTAGATTAGAGAATTTTTCAGTTTTGATCGTTTTCCACTGCATGAATGAAGAAAATTCTCTGCAACGTTGTACAGAACACTCTCGTTAATAAATCTTATTTTTCAAGTATTTCCGTCTTTTTCTGTATTAGTTTCAGCATAAATTATGTTATTCGTGTGAGAAATAACTGATCGTGTTCCCTCGATTAGTATTTTAGAGTTTGTGTTGGTGGGTTTAGGTGTTTGATGTTCTGCTTTCATTGAAAAGAATTTTCTGGAATGCTGTGAATTTCTCGGCACCGGTTTCACAAAGAACACTATTGGCAACGGTTCCTGTTTTTCAAGTAATTCTGTCTTTTGTTTATGATTTTTTTTCTTAATTTCTACCTGAATTTTGTAAGACTGCAAATGGAGCATTCGGGTGTTGAGAATGTGTTGATTTATCTTTTTTGGCCTACCAGCTGCTAACTCCATTAATTCGAAGTATGACAATTATGGAATTTATAGTTTCTAAAATATAAACATGATGATATTATTGGTGATATTTCCAACCTTTTGTTGGCTTTCCAGTTTGGAACAAATTTTAGTCTAATTAACATGGAAAATATTTATTGATGAAACAAAACAGGGCCTCTGACTATCCGAGGGAATATGACGGTGCCTGCCTTCAAATGAGGTTATCATACAGTCCAGCTGCTCACACTTTTCTTTTTCTCGTTCAATGGACTGATTGCCGCCTTGCTGGTGCCCTCGGATTGCTTAGAATCCTTATATATAAGGTGATTTTGCATCTGCTTCACACAAAATCTGATGATATTTGTGGTCTCTTTTCCTTCGATCTAGAATAAAACTGCTGAAGTACACTCTATTGACTTCTATGATGTCTAATAGTAAAAATGAGTTGCATTTCTTTTTCTGGGAGTGTGACGAATGAGGTTCTCTGTGTAGGCATATGTAGATGGGAAGACTACTATGTCTATCCATGAAAGAAAAGCTAGTATAAAAGATTTCTATGGTGAGTAAGCTTGAAGGAAATTCCATATATATTTTGAACCAAGTTCTTGAAACCATTTGTGATTTTTATCTGTCCAATGGACCTTGATCGTGATTTGTTTTCTTTGATGAAAATCTTCTTCTGTTTAACAATCAATCTTCACCGGATTGGATACAAATGGACAGGGGTTATATTTCCCTCTTTGTTGCAACTTCAAAGAGGAATTACTGATGTAGAAGACAAGAAACAGAAAGAAATCTGTGCTGCCAAGTACAAAAGGAAAGACGAGTTGAAGAAAGGAAAGGTCTCTGAAATTGATATGGAAAGAGAAGAAGAATGTGGTATTTGCTTGGAGATACGCTGCAAGATTGTGTTGCCCGATTGCAACCATTCAATGTGCATGAAATGCTATCGAAATTGGTAAGAGCTTTTCTAGTATTCGATACTTGTGTTCCTTGTACGTTATTTCTTTTGAGCAATTCTAAATCTTGCTCACCTTCTGTCGGCTAAATCAGGCGCACGAGGTCTCAGTCGTGTCCCTTCTGCCGGGACAGTCTCAAAAGAGTGAATTCGGATGACCTTTGGATCTACACAAGCCAGAACGACATTGTTGATTTGGCCTCCATCTCTAGGGAGAATTTGAAGCGACTGTTTATGTACATTGAAAAATTGCCTCTCATTACGCCGGATCCAATGCTTGTTGCTTACGATCCTCGGTACCGGTGAGGGCTTGTCCAAACAACTTGTACATAGCATGGGGTTTGTTTCTTGTATATAATTCATGATTTGTCTTTCCTAATTAAGTGTTTAGATCTGTACATACTAATTCTCTGTTTGTTGGCTTGCCAGAACATAGAAGTCTCTCAATGTTTATTCAATTAAATTTCATCAGCACGATTATTCTTTTCAAATTATGTCCGTTTTTCTTTCAGAGTTCATTTCCAATAAAACCAGTATTGTCATTTACAAACACTGTACCCACGGGCTCCAGGGCTCTAAGAGATCGGTTCAACATTCATTAACTAAACTAATCTCCAGTCGACACCCTCTGAATAAAGCATTTTTAAGGTATTAGCCAGAGAATATGAAAATACTATTTTGAGGATATATTATGCCGAACATTTTCTTACAGCCAAAAAAAGGCTACAGCATTCACAAGACTGATATCATTATGTCGTCCTCTTTCAAAAAGCCATGAGATCTAATCTAACATGTAAGAGTATTGACATTACAAAATCTAAGTTATAATCACCCCATATTAGTCATCATCCTCGTCTTCCTCTTCTTCTTCTCCTCCCTCTTCCTCGTCCTGCTCCTTTTCCAGCTTATGCTCTTCCTGGAAAATTATAAGGGTTATAATAACAATTTTAAGTACAAAAGCAAGCAAAGAGAAAAGAAAATTATGCGAGTCAAATGAGAAGTCTGCCCTGAATTGTTATTATACAAGCAAGTACAGGTTATTCTTTCCTTTCAAACTTGTCAGAACTTGTCAGAATCCCGATGTGCTAAATTAACTGAACCCACTTAATTTTTTAGGCCCACTCATAATACCACTACTCCACCTATATCATCCTTCACTCCAACTTCACAAAGCAAAACAGAGTCAATACATGACCAGAATAACCTATGCAGCACCAATTGTGGTTTCTGTTGTACAAATAGATAGCCCGAAACCAAACCTTACTAAAAACCTAGGCCAGAGACTCAAAAGTCTTCCCCTGTTCCGTTAATAAATTCCATGCTTGATAAAGGTGACTCAATTTGCATCAACATGTGACTGCAAGAGACTATATGCCACCCTATTTTCTGATGATGCCAAAATTATTTTTCTTCTTGATCAACACCAAAACATGAAATCTCATACAATTATTCTGTACTGAAACTGAAAACAAAATTGACCGCTACCTCCCTACTAGGCTCATCATCTTCATCATTCACTTCAGACTTTGACCTGTCTGAAACCTCATCACCATCATCACTCTCCTGTCAATATGGAAAAGAGAAGTCAAACCCAAAACAAACAAGACCAAAGCATTCACATGACGGAAAAGGACTACAAAATTTAGTCACCTGCTTCTTGTTGTAAGCATTCATTTGTTTTCCATACTCAGCTTTCAATTTTCCTGCTTTGCTTTCATATGGAGCTTTTTCCTTCAAAACCAGGTAAAGTTCTTGAGATTAGTAATCTAAAGTGCAGCAAACTTTCCTTCACAAGAACCAAGCTACAAATGGGCAATTTTGAAACTCTTCCACGAAAATGATCATATACTGGTTCTTCAATGCTTAAGAATCATTCTCCGAAAAACATAAACCCTGTGCAATATGTAACACATTTTTAACCAAGAATAGTATTACCCTGAATCCCCAAACCCTCACCCTTCCCCAAACTGAAAAAACATGCACCAAATTTTTACACCTTGTTTGATAGTAAATTTTCTGAACACTTGAGATTTTCATAATTGTTGGACCAAGCCAACAAGGATTCCCTACTGATGGACAGATGACTCAGTTCCAACAGTACACAGTATACAGTTCGAGAAAGAAAAATTCATCTGCTTTACAAGTTCAAATCCTCCATTGTCACAAACATGCTTGAGATAGAAAAGGTTCAAGTACTTACAACAGGGGATAGAGATTTCCACTTCTCTCCTGCAGCTTTACCAACCTTCAGCCACAGAATTCAAGACATGAAGCAATTCTTATAGCAAACAGATTGTATAATCACGAAGGTCTAAATTTGATTTTTTTTACTGCTTGAATCTGCCAGAACACTTACAGCTGAGACAGCAGTTACATTAGGGTTTTCTTTCTTAAAGGTTTTCCTGAACTCCTCACTGCAGCATCAAAATAGCATACATTAATACAATTCAGATAAACATGTCATATCTGCCTCCTGATGTAATAATAAAAACAGATATATACAGGAAGACAAAGAAAGCACTAGGAGGCCTCTTTGGTTTGTTTGGGTCTTTCTTGGCCTTCTTTTCCCGCTTCACTTTCCTATCATCAACCTTACCAGCAGCAGCCTTCCTCTTGCCAACCCTTCTGAAAATAATGGAGATACATAAGATACATCACAATGACATTTCTGTGACAGGTGTTCACCATTGAGCATACAATATCAGACATCAACAAACTTGCTGACTAGGCATTAAACTACTGCCACAATTTTGGGTTAGGAATGGATGGTTGAGAAGCAAAAGGAATAAACTTCTCATTTGTGCATGCCTTTTGTTTTATGCGGATAATATTTTGCTTTAAGATGTTAACCAACCTGTCATCAGCAGGATTCAAAACTTCCTTTGGGACTCTTGCAGCAGCTTTACCCTTGGCACCCTTCATTCTTACAAGACAACTCCTCTCTGTATGAAAAAAGCTCAAAAGAATGAGTGATTCATTACACAATCTGTTTGTGAGACCATTTACAGATGTAAGAAACACCATACGACATCTTCAAGTTTCAGCTTCACCCAAGCAGCCAAGCTATGATTCCAATAATACAAGCCAACACACTACACATACATATCCCTAGTAAAACAAACATTTATCACGCAACAAGGATCAACAAATTTATACATATGGAAATAAAATAATAAAGAGTATATTTAACTCAAATTTATGCCCAAAAAAACAACACAAGACACTGCTAAATTGATCAATAGTAAACTTCAGAAGATTTCTAGCTGAACTTAATTATAACAAATTAATAGGACAACCAAGAAAAAACAATCAGCTAACAGAGAAAAAATTCTGCATCATTCACAATAAACACAAATTATATCATTAATAAAATGGATAAACAGCCTCATAACCAATGGAACAGGCTTATCCAACCAGATATGAGCTCTGCGTTCCTCTTAAAATTGAAATAAAAAATTTTAAATAAATACAGAAACTCAATTTGCTCAGCAGCGAAAACGGAGGTCAAATATACACCAAAAAATAAAATTGCAAATTGAAAAACAATAGGAACGATGAAGTGGATCTTGAGAAAGAAACTTACCTTCAAAGATAAGAACCGCACTACGATCGCTTACAGAGTAAACAGAGAATCAGAAAGAGAACATTGTAAATATCAAAGGACGCTGAAAATAAAGGGGGTAGGAAAGTGACCTGAACAGCCAGTAAACCTGGATGGCGTGCCGCCAGAGGAGTCAATGAGCTTTTTACCGGCTACACAGGTTTGCTATGTTCGAGAAACGCGATTTCGTGAATATTTTATTGCATTCAATTAGATCGCGTTCATTAATGGGAGAGATTTTGCAATCAAGAAATTCGCGAGCGGTGATGATTTTGCCGCCAAATTATTCTGTACAGACACAGACAAGAGAGATCATTGTGGCACTTTCAGAGAGATGACACGTGGCTACTCTTATTTGGCTTTTTGCCAGGATGTCTGACGTTAAACCGTAGAGAAGCTTGACCGAGTCTTCTAGCGTCTCGGGTTGCGCTCCCGAGCCGGGTTTGCCTAACCCAGGTGAATTTATCGGTCTAGGATATGTCTTCGTCTGAGCTTAATGGGCCTCAAATTGAAGACTGGACACTTTGGGTAGCCATTAAATTATTAGCCTCTTCATTTTCTAATTTTTTTATGCTGATATTTATTTTGAATTTCAAATAAATTCCTCTGTATTTTTTTCTTTTATAATTATTACAAGAAAATAGTTCATATGTGATGTGAGCGAGTTTAAATCTCAGACTTCTTGTACCGTTCCAAAGGTTTTACATTTTAAACCAATTAACCACTCACCCAAGACATCTTATACCGTCCCAAGAGTTTTATATTTTAAACCTCTCACACTAGGAATTTGCCTATGTATATTTTAAACCAAGACATCTTAGTGCAGTGCCTCCTCTAATCTTCGAACTATTGTAGTAGTATTTATGAAGTCAATTTAGTAAAAATAAATATAATCTGTCTTGAGATTAGATAATCCGACAATATGAAACAATTCAGACCATTCCATAGAAAAGAGAAAAAAAAAATTGCATTTTAAGAAAACATTATAAGGAAAATATTAATTTGGATTTTAAGATAAGAAAAATCTACAGCCTAACAGGTATACTAATACGACACCGCATCTAATTAATCGAAGTATTGAACCCCTGTCAAACTGAATGTCACCTTATCGAAATCGGCCAAGGAGGATCAGGAGATTTTCTCCTACCAACATCAGCCACAAAAAATATCACCCTAAACACTAAGTCAGTTTCCTCTTCCCTGAAAAGACAGAACAAATTTTGGACCCCACCAGTTCTCAAAACCAGATAAGGCAAAGATAAGGCCGAAGCTCTTCCATTCGTCAGATGGATACGCTCTTTAATCCAACGGCCAATTATTATCGACATGGATAAAGTATCAATTATCAAACCTCGACTAAAAAGGTCCATTTCCTTCCTCACATATAACCCAACCAAAAGTATCACTTCAATCCACACTGATCAGAAACTTCACAACCCTCACTTCTCCTAAGCGCCCACCTCACGCTATTCACAAGCCATGGCCTCCACCGCAGCCGCAGCCGCAGCCGCTACATCGTCTTTCATGGGAACCCGCCTCCCTGACATGTACTCGAACTCGGGCCGTGTGCAATCCCGGTTCGGCTTCGGAACTAAGAAAGCCAGGCCAAAGAAGGTTTCGAAACCCAGCACTGATCGTCCACTCTGGTATCCTGGAGCCAAGGCTCCTGAATGGCTAGACGGTAGCTTGGTGGGTGACTACGGGTTCGACCCGTTTGGGCTCGGGAAGCCGGTGGAATACTTGCAGTTTGACTTGGACTCGTTGGACCAGAACTTGGCTAAGAATCTTGCTGGTGATATTATTGGGACGAGGACTGAGAGCGCAGAAGTGAAATCGACGCCGTTTCAGCCGTACAGTGAGGTATTTGGTCTGCAGAGGTTCCGTGAATGCGAGCTGATTCATGGACGATGGGCCATGTTGGCTACTCTTGGTGCCCTCGCCGTCGAGGGGCTCACTGGCGTTACATGGCAAGACGCTGGCAAGGTACGTACTTTGGTTCGATGATTGGGTTGCATGTTCAGTTTTCTATTAAATGCCTTTTTTATGCGCTAAAAGGTAACCATGATTTTCTATATGTTATATATACTTGTCATTGATAGTTAATCAACTAGGCCTAACCAAATGATGTAAGCGGAATTAAAAGAATGTTTCTCCAATTGAACCAAATAGCATCTAGTCTAATTGTATATTTATACAATGAATAAGGAATAAATAATGATGTATGCCTCTTTATCATGAATTATATTGTTAAGAAATGTAGGAAATCATTGTGTCTTCTACAAACTAGTTTTGTAGTTTTCATAAATTATTACATAAGAGGATTTTTATGGATTGTTATATGATCTTATGAAATTGATACATGGTGGGAAAGAGTTAAAGCAATTAAATAACGTACTTTAATCTGGTATGTTTTCAGGTGGAGTTGGTTGAAGGATCATCTTACCTAGGGCAGCCACTTCCATTCTCCATTTCAACTTTGATATGGATTGAGGTTTTGGTAATTGGCTACATTGAGTTCCAAAGGAACGCAGAGCTCGACCCAGAGAAGAGGCTTTACCCTGGAGGAAAGTTCTTTGATCCTCTAGGCTTGGCCGCAGACCCAGAAAAGAAAGCCACCCTTCAGTTGGCAGAGATCAAGCACGCTCGTCTTGCCATGGTTGGATTCCTTGGCTTTGCCGTCCAAGCTGCTGTCACCGGAAAAGGCCCTCTCAACAACTGGGCTACCCACTTGAGTGATCCTCTTCACACAACCATTATTGACAACTTGACCTCTTAGATTTCTGGTGTAGCTTTTGCCCGAGGACTTGTATTGTTGTATGTGCCCTTCTATCTTGTAAAGATTATAATATTGGACAGCTTAAGGGGAATGTTATGGCTTCATATTTTGAAGTTATTTCATCTTTCAGTGTGTTGTTTGGCAGTTCAAGCGGCTGGGCTACAAAGCCCTGCCAATGTATGTTCACCGGCATGGAGTGGAAGAAAATTGAAGGACTATGACTAAGTATTTAAACCAATTAATTTTCTCTCCGTGGACTTGAAAAAGAATATCAATTATCATATTAGGAAGAACAAGATTTCCTTGCAGAAATGATAATCCAGGACTGTGATTAAATATAAGTGAGCAATTACTTAAATTGAATATTCAGAAACTAATTTAAGATTTATTTTCAAGATGTAAATCCAAGAACAAAAATTGGGGCAAGCCCAACGATTAATGAAGCAAAGTTGCGAACCGAAAAAACAAGGCCCTTGAATCTTGAATTGTTTTCTAAGCGTAATCTTGCTCTGTTCCCGTCAAACCCGGACCCTTCCAATAGAGCCGAGCCCTACACTCTGCTATTCCTTAGTGACGCCATCTGACTTGGGATTCATATCCTGATCTCAGTTGTATCGCAACCTTTCTGGATCACTTTCGTGGATGAGACTTGTTGTGATTGACCTGTATTTAATAGCTCATTGAGGATTATATGCTTCGTATATTCACGGTGCTCTGTTCTGTTGTCTCTCCCAGTTAAGTATTTTTCGGCTTTCTGATGCCCCTTTCAAGTCCATGTTTTTCGTTTCTGATAGGTTGATGTATTCTGAAGGGGGGTAACATCATTGACTGGTTTAGCTGTAGTATAGAATGCAATCTGCATATGTAGTATTGTTGTGCTTTCTTTTTTCTTTTTTAAACAAGCTATTCTTGGCAGATTCGTTCAGGTTCAGTTTGTGGAAGCGTCACCCACATTTTGTGTCCTCCTTGGAGGATCAGTGCAATGGAATGTAATGATTTCATGTTCAAAGAGTTTAGCCATTTCCTAAAGCGTTCATAGTGACTTGTCTGATTACTAACTGATATTCAAAAGAACAGAAATAGAGTGTGTTACAAACACTCCCATCTTCTTTCGTCTTCCGTTCTTCAGCATATTTGTATATTCTGGTCGTAGTCCCTTAAAAATTGAGTAAAAAGGTTTAGCTAGTGTTGGATTGCTTTTTCAACATCCATACTTGTACTCATCCAATAAAGAATTTTTTGCAAGCAGTCTTGTTTTATTAAAATTAGAGGGAAACTAAAATCTTTAATTATTTATAAATATAATTAAAATTAATATTCTAATAAACCTAAAGAAATAAGAAATGCATATAAGATGAGAAAGAGAAAAAAAAGAGAGAACTTTAATAATGTTATGTGTTGTATTATTCTTAAAATTAAAGGAAACTTACGAAAGCAAGCTCACATGTTGCCGTCAAATTAAGCAAGGTTTCAAACTAAACAGAGAATTTCGTAGTTGTACCCACTTGTCCATTCACTGATAATTATACTCCTCATTTTAAATTGATTTAACTCCACCAAATAAGATACTTGTAGGCCTTAATGAAAACAAACGAATTCACTCTCTCTTCAAGTTCACAAAATATTCTTTTATATATATTTATGTAAAGTCTTGTGTATTTGACCAATCAAAAAAGCTATAAAATTTCAAGCAAACAAATTAATTTAAAATAAAAGTTACATGAGATACTCAAAAGTCCAAAGAAAGTGCGAGAGAAAAACAACAATTCACAATGATTAAAAATACTAAATATTCTAAATTTTTCATCCATAAAATATAATATAATAAACTATTAAAAATTATACTAGAAAATACCATCAAATTGATGAACATCACATAAAAAAAGAATTTGAATATGGCATTAGTAAATACTAAATAACGAAATAAAAATTAAATTATTTTATTCTATTTTTGAATTTTTTGTATCGATGAAAACCCATGCCCCACGGCACGGTCATGCACAACAGCTTATATCGCAATTATTCCAGACAAAAAAAGAACGCGACGTGTCGTAACTCCTCAGGCCGAAAAAAAGGAGTCCTCTGGAGTTTAGAATTTCTCAGAACTAAGAATCCTTAACACAATCCACTATATGTACACATTAAAAGTACCCCCCCGCATTGCCTCAACATGTCACGATTCCATTTCTCTTTCCCATATCTGTAACTGCTCTTCAGGTGAGATCAATCGAAACCAAACCATCCTCTTTTCATTTCCAGTTCTTTCACTTTCCCTGCATAATATGAAGCCGTGTACATTTTTCAGAATCGTTCCTCGATCTGTTTTTGATCCTTTTTTAGTAACTGTTTTGTACTTGATTTCTGGGTTATTTGGGTGTGTTTGTTTTTCTAATGTGGAGATGAATTTTCGGTTTTCTTTGTTCGAGGGGAAGGAATTAAAGAGGCTTTCGTAAATGGGGAGGTTGTTTGTGATTACGCTTGAAGGAAGCATATATAGCTGCAAGCACTGCCACACTCATCTGGGTCTATCTGACGACATTATCTCTAAGGTTTTTCTTTTTACTCCCATTTTAGATTGTATTTTACATTGTTGATTGACTCTATGGTTGGTGAAGGAGATGTATAATCATGTGGAAGAGTCATTGATGATCAATAAAATAACGTAAGATACGTTTTATATATAATGAAAGAAGGAAACTCCAATACTACGTCTAATAATATATTTTATTGGCAAGACTAGCATGAGTAATTCCACCGTGTTTGTTTATTTGTCATTCTTTTGGCCAAATTTTTCCGGCATCCAATTATTGGAAGGTGCCCGAGTTTTATTATTCTCTCACGGTATCTACTGTTGATTAATCTTATTCAAGCCTATACGGGGTCCATATTTGTCTTAGGCATTAATATCATTTGACGTTCTATGTTATATGTATATATGTATGTATCTGTGCTCATACATAGTAATTAAATCCAATCATACATTGACCGTGCATATTCCAAAACATGAGGGGTGGTTTCACATTAGCGGAAAACTTTTAAGATAGTGTACTCTTGTCAATTTTCACATAGCCTGATGGATTGTTGAATGGAAATTGGAACTTTTTATGGTGCAGATATTATGCAATGTTGTTTTATCACCTTATCTATTCTAAATGAAATGAATCTATTCAAGCTTCTTCATCTAAATTTTGTGATTATGAATAATGGCAAAAGTGTTGGCTGTCAATAGCTTGTTGTCGATTATTCCATTGTCATTGTTTGTTTTAGTTTCCTTTGCATGATTTCAGTCACCAGAATAGGTTGGCAACATTCAGATATATTCTGGTCTCTTTTCATCAAAATTTAGCAGCAATAATCTGAAACTCTAACCCTTCACTTTTATTGTGTTTCAGTCTTTCCATTGCAGGCATGGAAAAGCTTATCTCTTTGATAAGGTGTAAGTACTCGTTGATTTTGTAATTCATTATGATCTCGACTTGATAGACATTGGATGCCTAAAATTGTCAATTTTCTTATTGTATAGTATGCTTGCTTATCCATGTTTGCTTTCTGGTGTGGTATCAACAGTATCAAGTCGTGCATTATACAAGTGTAGGTGTTTGATGAGGGATTATTTAGAAGCAAGTGTGCTTTCTATAGAATTTACATGGTTAAATTTATTTGAGATGTCACTTAAATTGATTGTTTCCTGTGCTAGATATTGCTGCAAATTACCAAAAATGTCTGACTTAGTTATCAAAGGAGTAGTCAATCTTGTTTCTTAGTCCTTCTGATGAGATAAAAAGTGCAGTAGCCACCCAAGGCAAAATACTAGGGTAAAGTGAGAACAAATCATCTTTTGTTTTTCAGAAGAAATATCAGTTACGTCCTTTTAGAGTTTAGATTCTGTGTTCTGTCACTCGTCTCGTATAAATGCCACAAGTACAATCATCTCACTTTTTCTTGCACAACAGTGTAAATATCACAGTTGGAGAGAAGGAAGAGCGCATGATGATGACTGGAATGCACACCGTTGTTGACATATTTTGTGTTGGTTGTGGCTCAATTGTGGGTTGGAAATATGTAAGATTTAGTTCATAAGCTTGTGATTAGGTTTATAATGTTAATGATACATGCCGTATCACATAGCTTTTTCTAACTGTGTCTTCATTTAATGATTCCAGGAGTCTGCACAAGAGAAGGCCCAGAAATACAAGGAAGGAAAGTTCATTCTTGAAAGGTATACGATAACTGTTACACCAGTTGATGTCAAGCTTTTCACCATCTTGAACAATGTTATGGTTTTATTCTGAACAGGTTTAAGGTGTTGGGTCCTGATGGCAGTGGTTACCTGTTGAGTCAGGAGGGTCAAGTTAGTGGAAGTGATGCTGATGATGCTTGATTGGGTTTTTTTGCTAGCTAATCAAAGTTTTTTGAAGTGTACATTCTCAGGACTCTATGTTCTCGTTCAGGCATGCTGGCCATCCGGGTTTTTAAATTGGTAGCTTCACCATTTTACCAGTTTTGCAAATAGCACTAGAATTTTCAATTCAAATGTAGAAGTTAGTTTGGATAATTTTTGGGCGGCATTTCTAACTACTGCTCAATAACTTTACCTCATTATTCATTCTTCGAACGCTCAATCTCATGAAGCTAAGAAAGCTTTGATTTTTGTACCCTCTTTTCTTGGGTGAGGAGTATGTAAGTCGACATTTTCCTTCATTTTAATTGATGATTGCATCTCGCACATGATCCAGTCCTGCTTTCTGAGGCATCGTTAAAGAAACAATGAGATCTCTGTTGTACATGAGTGGGCTGGGCCAGCCCAGAGTGTCTGGTCTGAGATAATGGCTTGAGCCGTTTAAAATTCAAGCCCAGCCCGTTATTAGCTGAAACCTTTTTACATTATTATTGTTTGTTCGCTATTTTATACATATCGGTGTAGGGAAATCAAATTGTGACACGTCTTGTATAATTTTTTTACTCAAATAAAAATATAAAATATGTAATAATAATATAATATTATCATATGATTTTTTTTAATATCACGAATATATTTATAATTTATGAACATTAAATCAAAAATATATTAAGATGTTAGTGTTGTCGAGAAAAATGTGAGTCTTATTAGAAAATGAGCAATCTACCACAATACTAAGTTTAGAAATCAATCTCTTTTTGAAAAAAGAGACAAGTACATGTCATTACACTATTAGTAAAATAATTCATTACTGCATAAGTTTGTAGAAAGAAGTTAGGTGTAACAATTTATGCATGCACATGTTTTAAGTATTTGGAAACTTGTTATATGATGAATGAATGATGGGAAAAAAAAAAGACCGACATAATACTAAACATGTTTTAAATACTAACCGCTGTTTTCACGCCGAATGCAACGAATAAATAAATAAATCCAATTTCGTAAACATCGAATATCGAACATCATTTCATTGCTCTCCTCACGCCGACAATAAATATTAAACAAAATTATTAGCAATCAAATGTAAATAAATAAATAATCTTTAAGATATAAAATACAAAATTGAAGAAAAATGCAATAATTTTATTACCGATTAATGCTAAATTTAAACAGGAGAAAACTCAATTACTTGTAATACATGACCCTGGTCCCATCAGAATCAAATTTCAATGCTTCTTTGATTGCCTTTTCTTGTGCCGATGCATGAGAAATCCTTCTCCCACCTTTTCTGAAAGAGACTCTTCCCTTATGGAAAATTCTAGATAACGCCCATGTGCAGCATCTAATCCAATTTTGATCACACTCGATGATGAAAACGAAAGGCCATGATTGCATATGAATCTTATTGTATGGGGTCCAACTGACGTACAATATGTGGGACAGTTTGCACATGGTCTACGGCTCAGCGCACTGAATCAAAATTCCAATTTAACTCTTCTAAGTTCAGTTCATCACTGTTCAAAACGAGATGTTTCGGGTGAGTACCGCTCGGAAAAGTAGAGAGGGAAGGATAACGTCTTGGCTTATACAATTATTTATGCGAATTTATCATCTAGGTCCTTGCAATTTTATAGCTTCCTAAATAAGAACATTATCTTTTCATGTGCAAGAATCACTGTTATCAAATAGGAAATTTTTTTTCAATAATAATTTGAAAATAGAAACCGACTGCATTAAACATAAAAATTCGAACAATATTATCATTTAATAATAATATGTATGTAGAAACAATACATTTATTTAGTAAAATATAAAAAAATAATAATGATAAGGACCTGGATGCTATTATCTCTATAATTTGATGGTTTCCGATTGAAAATGGATGAATTTCACTGTGGTCTTTAATTTCGGCATAGAATTTGGGTTCTATAGTTTCAATCATCTCCCATTGATCGAATCTGTCATAAATCATAAGATCTTCGGAATTTGATTAATGAAAAATCATTCTCAGGGGGCCCATCTTAGTTTTGTAATGCTCTGAGTAAACATCTTGCATTTTTCAGATGAGATTTGAAGAATATTTTATATCATTGAATCGTTGAATTTCTAAGCAACCTTGCCATGTGACTAACATTTATACAATACAAAACAAATTTCAACGAAAAAGTTGTATGGAACTCATCTCCAAACATTTTTTTAATTGCAAGCATATTTATAATTATGGTTAAAATATTTCATTGTTATTTAATCGCTTAATTTTGTCTCAAACTCAAATATCACCTACATTTAATTGAATTACGATATTAATTAAAGTCATAAGATTGCATCTATTATTGCAAACTTTATATTGTTTGATTACGTGTTTGTGTTAAAATTTAAAATTAAAATGGTGATTTTTAATTTTAACCCAATGGAATATTTTATCAAAAATGTTTTAAGTTGTTGGTTACAAGTGTTCTTTCAAACGTAATATTATTATTCCAATCAAATATTTTAATAGAGATAATAATACTAATCGGGTAACTCTAAATTTAATTGAAATATAATATTAAGTAAAGTCATGAGGTAACATCTAACACTAATAATATAATAATTGTTACAATTATTGAATAATACATTGTGTGTTTGTGTAAATTTTTTTATGAAAATAATGAAGTTGACCTAACGAAATATTTCTAATTGTTAGTATGAGTGTTCTATGAGAAATGATTTAGTTATTCCAATCGTATATTATAATATAAATAACAAAAATAATAGTTGAAGTAATGTAGAAAAACGTTATTAAAATTCAAATGCATCTCTATCAATCTTAAAAAGGAAATATTTTTCAAAAGAAGTGAGGTAAAAGATTCCTCAAAAAGAGAACAATTTTGTTTACATCCATTTTTTTTTTTCAAAAAAGGGTGATTTTGCGTTGGTGGAAAAGTAAAATCTTTTTCAATTTTCTTTTTTAAAATGAAATTGCAATTCTTTTTTTTTTTTTCAAAAACAAATAAAGGAGGGCTCTGATGAGCTCAAGGTTAGAACGGGGTCCTCAGTTTTAAACCACACGATTCTCGAGGCCCACTTCAGGGTTCGGCTCCGGTCTTAATTACTCCGTTCAATTCTGACCGTTAGATCACGAGTGGGTACATCTCGAGAAATCCAACCGCCCAAGTTTAAATCTCAATCAGTACCTTTTAAAAGCCCTAAGTTTGAATTCCTTAGTTGGCCTGCTCCGAACTGCCCTGCGCTTCAAACAATTTTTATTTTTTTTAAATTTTAGAAACAAAAAATTGAATTAAATCTTCTATTCAGGGAATTATCAGCTACTCCCCAGGCGATTGATCAAGGCCTGCATGTGCTTTGTTAAAGAATGTTTTCTCCGGTTTTTGTTTATGTCCTTTTTAGTAATTTTAAGTTTGGCTTATAATTAAACTACAGAATTACCCCTCCAAAAGATGGGAAGACATTTTATTGTTAAATATCTACACAACGAAATTAATAAGTTCATATTTAATTGTATTTATTTAAGAAAATTACAACAAATTTAAAAGTAAAATAAATAAGATAAATATAAATTAATATATATCTATATATATATATAGTATAACAATTAATATTGTTAAATAATTTGTACATGCTTGTTACAATGATAGATTCATAATGAACTAATCATCTTCTCTAATGTTGTACAAATTACTCGTAAAAATTCTAAATCGGGTAAATTTTTTGAGAAAAATTTACCCTCGATAATAAGGCCCCCCCCCCCCCCAAAAAAAAAAAAGAAAGTTGTGGCAGTATTGTAAATATCCACATCTTTGAAGTCATTTACACAAGCTTCACACAGACAAAGTTTCAAAATCCGCAACTTCGTTGCATTCCCAATTTGTTTTTAAAAAATGAGTACTTGCAAGGCAGGAGCTCCATCGTCAAACTAATACAAACCAGCTCCTCAGCTCCCCTGTCCTGTCCCCAAATCATTGGTCATCGCTCTCTCCTCTATCCCTTATTGCAGACGTTTCTCGCCTTTCTTCTTCAACCTTCGAAAATCGCTTGTCTCAGCTCTGTTTGGTGTTTACTTTGAAAATGAGCCCGGTACGTAACAACTGTTGTTTGAAATGTTTCTCGCAAGAATCAGTTTAGATCTTCGGAGATAACTAAATGTTTTGTTTTCGTACGTTTAATACTTAGGTTCAGATCTATTGCTTTATGTTTTGTCTTGTTCATTTGCTCAAACTTTGTATTGTATGAACAGTAGTTGTTTTTGTAAGGCGGAGGAAGCGGAAAATAGCTCTGTTCAGAATATTTATAAAACTAGAAAAGGAAGAAGGAAAAGAGGAAACGACGTCGTGATGGTAATGAAAGAACGAGATGAAGAGCTGGCTTTATTTCTTGAAATGAGAAGACGCGAGAAGGAGAAAAGCAACCTTCTCCTTCCTCTCAATTCTTCTGACGAGCAAAATAATCATCTAGGTACGGTGCCTTTTTTTTTTCCTTCTTCTTTTGGCTTTTCAGGCTCATCTTGTGCTTGGTAACTCCTTTTTGTCGCGTGATCAAATGTTTGAATGTTGATTGATGTTGATGCATTGATTTTGACCAGGAACTAACGGCGGAGGATCTCCGATATCCAAGATTGTGTCGTCTGTTCCCATACGCAAGACTGCTGCTGAAAATTTCTTGAATTCAGAGAACGAAAACGATAAATCTGACTATGATTGGTAATGTTTTAGTTACAACTTTTTTTTCTGCTGCAAAATGTTGCATTTGTTGTCTTAGAACTGGAGCGAATGCTAGCTAAATCATAAGCTATAACTATTTGATGTTTGACAACATTACTATGTTTTGGGACTGTAGAGATGCTACATGTGCGATTGCTGAACTGTGCAAGCATTGAGTTTGCAATTTGAGAGGTGATCTGACCTGTGGGTCTTAATTGGTATCAGTTGATTTTGATGCATAATAGAATTTAACAATTACTGTTGTTTCAAATGTTAGAACTGCTGCTAAACAGGAATTAAGCTTTAACTTGTAAACTTTTTGCAAAATGTATTCTTCTATTCCTGTAATAGAAATGAACACCTTGGACGTAATGGAAAGTCTGCATTTATTTCACCTACATATGGGTGGAATTCTGTATGTCCCTAGAAAAAGTGAAAAACTTTGTTTTTCAGTTCTTCTTGGAGAGTATGTCAAGTTTTAGTATAACCGTTTGTGTTATGGCTAAAGCAAATGAAGCTGGTTTTGTGCAAATTTTATTCTTTGGTGAAAGTAGAATGCTGATGAATGCATTTAAATGCTGAATGTATGCTGTATTGCTGTGGTGTCTGGAAAAGAATGGTCTTTTAGCTTGGTATTAATGGGATATATGTTCTCCATTCAGGCTTCTAACACCTCCTGGAACCCCGCTTTTTCCTTCCTTGGAGATGGAATCACAGAGAGCCAAAATGAGTCAGATGGAGATGCCTAATGTTCGTCCAACAGCTTTGAAATCAAGGGTAAGATCTCATGTGTTCTAAGTGGATCAGTTGTTTCCCAATCTCAGACTTGTTCACTCAGCCTGTGCATCTGATTTTGTTGGCATATTCCTTTATAAGCTATTATAACTGTCAAGTTATGATGATCCTTGGTATTTTCCTTCAGTGTCAAAAGAAAATTTATAGTCTACCATTTATGTCATAGCTTGAAATTTATTTTGCTGTGGGGTTGCAGCTAGCAAATATCCAGGAAGAACCTGCATCAAAGAGTAATGTTGTATCTAGGAATCCAACTTTGCAATCTGGAGCGAACTCTTCCATTCCGGGTGACAGAAGGCAGCCATCATCTGGTGGACGATCGTCTAGTGCTAGAGCTGCTACACCAACTGGACGCCCTACTTTAACCACAACAGCCAAGTCTTCAAGACCCTCCACACCTACCTCACGATCCACCCTGCCTTCCTCTAAGCCTGCTGGTCCTGCAGTGAGATCCTCGACTCCAACTAGATCCACAGGACGGTCTTCAACACCAACTGCTAGACCCACTGTAACAGCTCCTAAGCCAGCGCCAAGATCAGCAACACCAACTTCTAAATCAACAGTAAGATCAGCTACGCCAACTTCGAGACCAACGGCAAGAGCAGCTACACCAACTTCTAGACCAATGGTGAGATCATCTACACCAACCCGTCAGCCATCGGCACCGTCAGGTCAACCTAGTGTATCAGCTGCTGCTGGTCGGTCTTCTTCAGTGTCAAAGTCAGGTTCCACAACATTGAAAAATTCAGTTCCTTCCCGTGGCACTTCTCCAACAGTTAAATCTAGGCCCTGGAAACCCTCTGAGATGCCTGGTTTTTCACTTGATGCTCCACCAAACCTAAGGACATCATTGCCAGAAAGACCAGCTTCAGCATCTCGAGGCAGGCCAGGAGCTCCAAGTGTCCAATCACCTTCTGATAGTAGTTCTAATGGAAGACGCAGACAACAGTCTTGCTCTCCTTCTAGAGGAAGGACTTCAAATAGCTCAGCATATGGTTATGGGAACTCCATTTCTTCATCACGTAGTAGAGCAAATGCCAGTGATGCTGATGATGTGAATCCTGTAGTAATCGGAACCAAAATGGTTGAAAGAGTGGTAAACATGAGGAAGTTGGCACCACCAAAGCAAGACAACCATTCCCATAAAAATTCTGCTGGGAAGTCATCTCCATCCCTTGACAGCTTAGGCTTCGGAAGAACACTCTCAAAGAAATCTCTAGATATGGCTTTGAGACACATGGTATGTATCCTTTATAGAATTGTACATAACTATAATGCGCGGCCAATGGTAGCTTGCTGGATTGATTACTACAATCAACGTAATGATAGTCATGACTTGCCATGGACAAAAAATATTTTGGGTTTCAATATACATCATATCTTCCGTTTATATTATGGTAACATTAATTGATTATTGTTCTTTGTTCTACTGAGCAGGATATAAGGCGAAGCATTGCAGGTAATCTGCGACCTCTAATGACAAACATTCCGGCATCTTCAATGTATAGTGTGAGATCAGGATCCAGCAAAAGCAGGACAGTTAGTGTAACAGATTCCCCTTTGGCCACAAGCAGCAATGCAAGCTCTGAACCAAGTGTCAACAACAACTCCTTTATTTTAGATGGGAGTGAGATCGAAGACAACCACGATTTTGGAAGCGAGAGAGGAAACTCCTCCCCCATCAGCCAGCATGGCAGGTAACCCCTTCTGCACTATAATCTGCAGGTGGAAGCTGAACCAGCATGATAATATAAGAAACAACGCGTTTCTAAAGAAGTTGAGGTTTCAGGGCATCCTACCTTTCTGTAAAATTTATTAGGTACTCTTTCGGATGTCTTAGCTATGTTAGATTGTGATGAATCTTAATTTAAACTGTTTTCAAGTAATGAGAACTATTTGTATATGAACTCTGCTTATTAGAAACTGAAAAGCTACTGCTTTTTTTTATTGAAAAAAATCTATGCAGACATACAAGGCTTAAAATTGTAAGAGCACTTTTTCATGTGAAGCCCATTCTAAAAACTAGTTGTGGTCGAGAGAACATTTGGTGATTGCCGAAGCTATAGTAAATATTAACGGCCAAGTAATTATGGATGTTGATCAAATCTAATGTTGGCTAATGGGATATCTTCTTGATGGGTTAGTTGAGAGATTTTACATCAAGAAATTCTTTGTTTACTTTTGAAAAGTTGCTTATTGGGTATTTTGGCAGGACAGCAACAACTTGACCTTAAGGACTAGTTGTTTTCAATTAACTTGAGCTTCCTTGTAATAATATTATTTTACTGTTTGATTTTAGTGGAGGTACCTACGCTAATAACATCAGAGTCAGACATATCTGTCTGTAAGTAAACAGTAAAAAATAATAAAAAAGAGAGTTGCGCGTTTAGGGTGAAGCCATTAAGTCAACCTACATTTGCAACTAACAATAATTTTATTTGAAAATTTTAAATTGACAATATTATTTTCTTACGTTTCATATTCTCCTAAATTAAGTTCGAAATTCTTCTCCAACCCTAAAATCTGAAACTCAAATATTTCATATCAATTTAAGAAATTTTATCACTTAAATTAACTAATACCTAAAATATAAGAAATGGCAAGAAATGGTATTTGTTAAATTCTAACGAAATATTTGTAATTAAGATTAGGTGCAGCGCCCAGATTGGTATGTAACTTTTGTCATTTAATAACAGACAGCAAAATTTGCTGCGGCCATGCCAAATACTATGCAAATATAATGAATTGAGTTGACCATGTTGTTGTCTGCTCTAGAAAATATTGAAAATAATTATAAAAAAGACTGCTATTTATGCTCATTATTTCGTTGTCAAGGTCAAAGATATGATAATTTTAGAAGACGAATTAAGGACACCCAGAAGAAATAGGCCCAATTTGGTTCTGAAATTCTAAATGCTGTACTTCTTCTAGAATAGTCATTTTCTAGAGTCTCCGTTTATTTTTCTTTTTTTTTTAATAAAAAAAGAATTTTCCACGGACTTGAGAGCGGACATTTTATTATATATACTGGCTTTAAATTGTGGGAGTCGGTAGGGTTTGTCTTGGTCAATTTTCTTCCACGGAAATTAAACGAATTAAAATAAAATTTGAATAGAATAAGATGATTAGCTTGAATTTGATTCTGCTTAATTTTTTATAGGACCACATCCAGAAACATTTAAGTTCTAATAATAATATTAAATTATTAAGAACGAATGGTTAGTGGAGCATTCATTGAGAGTTCTCAAATTTTGCGCCAACATCGACATTAAAATAAATTTTGCTGAATCATAAAGGCGGCCGCTAAATTTTACTATAAAATTAGAACAAGTAATTTAATTTTCTATCAACCAGTGATAAGCACATAAACATATATAATTCTGAAATTTTTATTTTACCATTTATCTATGTTATATTTAAAATTGACCGGCGACGGCGATTATTAAAGAAAGAAAGAAAAAAAGAGGGGGTAAAATGACAAAATCTCAAATTATTTAATGGAACTGATAAATAAAGTGAAAGCAAAGCACTAGGATCTCCTCATTTAATATAAACCGAAGTAATTGAAAAAGAATCAGAAGTCACCTACCCAACGACTTTCATGAGCGAGCCAAAACCAAAATATTATTATCATTTGCTACTTCCGTGTCTTCCCTTGCACACAGGAAACCAATAACCAAAACAAAAGCAGAAAACAACGATGTTGTCCTCTTCATTAACGCCTTCCACTCTTTTTCCAGTCATTGGCAAACACTGAAGACTCCTTTCATTCACCATTTTATTCGCATAATCCCAGACTCTTAACAATCCTTTTTTTCTTATTCTTTTCTTCTCTTTTTTGATGTATTTGTATCTCCCTGAACCACCCAGGAAATGTTCCTGTATCAGCCTGCTAAGTTTCAAGGCTAACAAGGACTCAGGTTAGGGTTTTAGATGTTATTTTACCCTTGATTTCTTGTTCACTGTTTTTGTTTTCCATATGTGTTTCTGCGTAGTGATTAATTTCTTAAATTATATTAGAGATGTTGGTTTAAAGGTATTTGCCGTTCCGAGGACTCTCGAGAGACAGTATTTTTTCTGCAATGAGTTTTAGCTGCTTTGGTGCCTTCCGATGGTGCAAAGAAAAACGTAGCAAGACACAAGCAGAAGGTGAGAAGATTTAGATTTTAGACTGACCCAATGGTTTTTAATGGATTCTTGATGTTAATTATTCGGCATGATCAAGTTACTTGTTGAAATCTTTGTAATTGGTGTTTCAATTGCTTGGCGTAGATTTAAAATTCTGTTACATTTCTTCCTACTGGAGTTTCCAATTGTAGCTTACAAGGTTTACTTCGTTGCTTTTTAAGGTATCTCTACCAATGTAAGGGTTTTTTCTTATAATTCGTTGAGATCAGCAACCGGGGATTTTCATCCTGCTAACAAGATCGGTGGAGGTGGTTTTGGTGTTGTCTACAGGGTGAGAGAATTGACTATTTATACCGTTATTTATGTGTTGTGATTGCAATTAATACTTAATTTAGCTTAATTATTTACTGTTGCAGGGTGTTTTAAGAGATCATACCCAAGTAGCCGTCAAGTGTTTGTCTGCAGAATCTAAACAAGGAACAAATGAATTCTTGACTGAGATTAATATGATATCAAATATACGCCATCCAAACCTTGTTGAACTCATTGGTTGTTGTGTTGAAGGGAATAATAGGATTTTGGTGTATGAATATATGGAGAACAACAGCCTTGCAAGTGTTTTGTTAGGTAAATATAACCTCAATTCCAATTTATGGCATTTGGAAGAACTTGTTCTGTTACTGAGATGTATTTGTTTGTAAAAGATTTGTACTGTTGCATATTTGTTCATGTTTGTCTTTACAAAATTATGGATCCAGATGAGCTTTCAAGTGTATACGATACCCTCATTTGCAGTGATAATCATTGCAGGTTCAAAGAGCAAATATGTTGCTCTGAACTGGCCTTCGAGAGCAACTATTTGCCTGGGTACAGCTTCTGGTCTTGCATTTCTTCATGAGGAAGCTGAACCACATATTGTCCACAGGGATATTAAGGCTAGTAATATACTTCTTGGTGGAAACTTCCATCCTAAAATAGGAGATTTTGGGCTGGCAAAACTTTTTCCAGACAATGTCACACATGTTAGTACTCGAGTGGCTGGAACAATGTAAGCAGGCCATTTAATTGGATTTTGTTTTACTATTAGCTGCTTGGGCTATTTATCTCTTCAGAAGTTTGAAAACTTCGCTGGTTTAAGTAAATTTTTCAAAAGATTCACGTTTAGTAATTTATCATTTTCAATATATAGGTAGCCACTCATTAGACTCAAAATTTTGAAAGTGACACTTGAAAGGTCTAACGTATAATTTCAATAAAAGGAGCCTGTGCATGATGTGCCAACTCCTTTGAATTTATTATGCAAAGATGAAATCTTTTTCATTCTTTCATGCATGTTATTATCCTCTGCTAATATGGTTCTTTTTACCTCTCTCTGCTTCTTTTCATCTCACTGGTTTTTCCTTACATTTCTGCAGAGGATATCTTGCTCCGGAGTATGCCCTATTAGGACAGCTTACGAAAAAGGCAGATGTGTACAGTTTTGGGGTGCTTTTACTAGAAATAATTAGTGGCAGAAGTAGTAGCAAGGCAGCATTTGGAGAGGATATGTTAATCCTGGTTGAATGGGTATTTCTCTAGACTTCATCTACTGTGTACTCTTAACTCTTATTAGAATAAAAGATTAAATATGCTAATAGAGACATTCTTTGTTTCGGTGCACCACATTGAGTGTTTAGTATATTTAAGTCTTCAGGTGAACAGTCCATTCACTCTTTGTTGACTAATAAAACTGGGCCATAAACTTGTCGTATAATTGGTAAAATCATGATTGAAGATGTCATAAAATAGTATAGTATATTAAAAGTCATGTCATGTTGATACTGGACAGGTTTTGATGTATTCAGAATATTTTAGGCCATTCTTTCGTATGCATTCTTTAGGTTACCTCATTGTTAATATCTTGTACAAGTGGTTAATTCCTGTCTCTATCTGTTAGTCTTTCCACAAAGATGAAGCACTGCTTTGCTAATGGGATTGGATAACATTCAATGTTCTTTATGGTTATCAAATAGTACTTGGCTGATAGCCTTGTTTTGTATTAACAGAGAAATTAAACCTTGAATTACTTTTTTTTTTTCTTTATTTTCTACAAATGATTACTTGGTTTTCTCATACTGTCATACATCCATAACTTTTTTTACATTGGAATGATATAATTAAAAAATTCTTGCCAAAATCAATTGATGTTTGTTCAAAATCAGCAAAAATTAAAGAGTGTGTTTGCTGGCTCAAATTTGAATGCTTTTTTGCAGGCATGGAAACTGAGAGAAGAGGGCAGACTGCTGGATATTGTTGATCCAGAACTGAGACAATATCCAGAAAATGAGGTTACGCGATTCATCAAGGTTGCACTGTTTTGCACACAAGCAGGTGCATATCAAAGACCGTCAATGAAGCAGGTGGTGGAGATGCTTTCAAAAGAGGTGAGCCTCAACGAGGATATTCTAACAGAGCCAGGGGTCTACAGGATCCGTAGCTCTCATCATTTTGGTGGCAGCAGCTCCGAGACATCGTCTTCTCAAAAGAAAAAAGGCAAGCTTTCTATAAATCTTGACATATCCTCGGCCCAGCTAGTTAGCACTGACAGTGTGACACAAATGCTTCCTAGGTGATAGGATTGTATTATGCCTGTATTCTTTTGTTTCCATTATCATATTTGTAAATGAAATTCAAGGTTCCATTGAGAGAGCATTTTATGATGTCTGTAAATTGAATTCAAAGTTCCTCTTGGAGAGCATGGGGTGTGACTGCAAGAAAGGGCGATGATAGTCTCTTTAACAAGTATATGCGTAGTTGATGATAGATACAAAATTTAAAAATTGGTATTAGTTGAATATATATATATATATATATATATATATATATATATATCATTCATTTTTATTGTTCTACTTTTATTTATTTTCCTTGCTTCAGCTTTAACTAACATTCTGTCCAACTGTCATTGTTATATGCTAGTTATTGTGCTTTTTTTAAAGTGTTCCATAAATTCTTAATTTTATTTTACGGCAACCTTATCAACCATCCACTACTTATTCACTTGTGCTTGACAATTAATAATTTATTTTTTATTATTTATTTACACTTGATAATTAATCATTTTATTTTACGGTAATTAAAGATTGAAAGTTATCGATGGTCAATAATCCGATCACACAACAGCGAAAGTCGTATTCCCAACTAGCTACCGATGCCAAACCATCCACACACAAGACGACAAGAATTCAACTGAATCATTTATGGCAATCGACTAAAAGAAATTCTTGCGTGAATGCACCCCACATGAGCCCAGCACCTTCTGATCGGAAACGTCCTCTTACTTCAATGGAGATTTAAAGCGAAAATGCTGATTTCAAAACAAAGAGTGGATGCTTTAAAAGCAGACCTGATCAAGGTCAAGTTCAGAAACAAACCACACCGAAAAAAATCAACCAGCAAAATTGATACAGGAAAGAAGAAAAGAAACCCTTCTACAAGAAAATGGCCACATGCCCAGACTAGCGTCATCATAAAACCAACTTTCAGTTTCAGATATCATAATGTTCAAGATCATACCAAATAAACATCTCTGAACCATAGCTAATTACTTATGATCACATGAACAGATTCAGCAGCCAGTAGCATCTCTCTCAAGCTGCAGCAATAGCCTCAGGAGTTGCGGCAGCTGCAGGCTTAGAGGTAGTAGCAGTGGAACCGACACCACCACTGGCACCAGCAGCAGGGCCAGTTTTAGCATCCCTTTTAGGTTCTGATGATGGTGGTGGTTTGGGCTTCATGTGGGACGGAGGATTGTGCTTGAGCTTCACAAGTATTTGACGCATCCTTGAAAGGTCCGTTGGCTTCCCAGGTTTAGGTCCCTGCATCACAACTACTGAAGGCTTCTTCTTGTCTTGGTCTTGTTTCTTCCCTCTTTTCTCTATAGCCACCACCTCGTAAGGAATGAGTTCTGCAATTGCCTTCCAGTAATTCTTCTCAGCTTCAGCATGGAACTTCTCCCGGCTTGCCAAAAACAGCTAAATCATCATATCCACAGTCAATAATAAGTATATCTAACATTTGCAAACTATATTTGACGCATTACATAATGTACATCAACTAAAAATGTCTAGCTGATTAATTAAGATACATAACCCTTAAAACACAATACGCAAAAGATTTTAAGTTTTGCAGACCATTTTTCTCTTTTTCAGGCACCTTCTCCTGTTTTATTTTAGAAGAAATTATGATATAATCAATGTCAATATATCAATCCTACTTGCAATCTTAATCCTCTGTTTATATGGACACATAATCCTCTGTTTCTAAATACACATAAGGATTCACATTCAACAACAATAATAATAAGAAAATCACAGAAAATTGGGCGAATCTCACCTTCTCCTTCTCCCTGTTAGAAGCTTTCTTATTCTCAATAGCAAGTGCTCGCTTCCGGTAGAACTCAACTTTGTACTGGTCTGCTTCCTCGATTATCTCCTGTAACATCTCTTTCTCCCTCTTCTCCTTTTCTTCCAGTCTTATTGCATTCTGTCTGCACATCTCCCATGCACAATCGCACTTCATATCAGCCAAGATCTTCGTACACAATCACCATTTTTTTTTTTTGAGGAAAAAAAAAAAACTCATGTACAGTCAAACCCAACTCTATCTGTAACCTAACGAAGTTAATAGCCAGTAAATACGCAAGACAGTAAACAAAACAACTAAGATACATCAAAAGCAACGACGTGGACTCATTTCATATATTGTCTCATGATTATTCAAAGCATATAATCATAGTTTCATGATCATCTCGGAGATCACTCGCAGTCAAGTGCATGATTAGAAAAAAAAAAAAAATGAAGTGATTCAAAATCGAACTAAGTTGTTTCAAAATTATCTATAAACACAGCTCAATTCAGCAACAAGACTGGGTCGCGAATCACTCAATCCATGTAAAACAAGTATAGAGATGTAATCATGAGCTCACCTACGCCACTCTCTGAGAGCAGAACCCTCCTCAGCCTGCATCTCCGACGGCGGTGGTAAGATCGAGTCGTCCTCAGCTCCGAAGCCTCCATTAAAACCTTGACCGTTCTGCTTCGGCGAGAAGGTTGAGAATCCACCACCGGCAGAGTAGATCGACGGAGGTGATGGAGTATCAGGCACCGGATTCGACGAGAAGACTGAATCACCAGCACTGTATGACTGGCTACTGAAGATCGGAGACGAGTCACCGGCCGAATTCTTCGCTGAGTCAGCATCGAAGTTGGAAAACGAAGAGTCGAACCGCTGCGAAGCAAGTCGAGGATCGTAGCCCATGTAGCCATCGTCGTCGAAGGGCCGGGTCGACCCGCCGAGTCGTGAATCGTCACCGAATGAACCGGCGAACGATGACATGGTTGTGATCCTGACCACAGACGATCTCTCCGCCAAATGTCTCGGTGAAGAATCTATTAACTTTGGGGCGTGCTTTAAAAGAGAAGTGCGTCCGATGCATACAAAATCAGTGCTACTGCTTACGTGTTATCTGACAAGTGGGTTAGTCTGTATATGATCGAATGAGATGTTGACAAGTATTGAGGTAGTGTGGAATTGACTGTTTTCTGATGTATAAGTGATTGGACAGCGCCACCTTTTGTTAGACTGTCCCCACCGCCTCGAATATTCACTATTTTACTACCCCTTGGTGGAGGTAATCTTTTCCCTCCTCTCAATTGCAAGTGGTTCCATAAGGTGGGATATTGCGGCGTGGGAGGCGATATACTGCGGTCGAGAGGCAGTAAAATTCTGATAGGGACGCAGTCTTTAGAATATTCTGTGGGTCATAGTATTCAAGTCGATTTTCAATATTTCAGGCGCTTATTTATTTATTATTATTATTTTATTAATTTAAAATGCTACTCAACTAGTACTTGTTTTTTTTTTAATTTATTTTAAATATCTATAATTAATATGTTTTTCTTTCTTTTAAACGTCTGTATATTGTTAAATTGTTTATATCCTAGAATTATATCACATCTTGTATGTCAATTTATGCATCTTAAATTTCTTATTTAAATTATGGAGAAAATTAATTCATAAAATTTTCAATAATATATATACATGTATATAAAATAAAAAATATTTTTTATTTATTACTCTAAATTTACCTGTATTTTATTATAATATAATAATTATTTTGACGTTAAATATAAAAATATAAAAAATATAAAAAATATTTTATTAAGTTACAAAATTTTAATGCTTGTCCAAATTTTTTAAATTATATTATATAATACCTAATATACTTTTACATATTATAAAAGATCTTAAATGGTAATTATAAGTTTATTTATTTTTTTTAAATGTAAGGATGTGAATGAAAAAATTTAGGGATGTGAATGAAAAAATTTAAGGATGTGAATGAAAATATTTAAGGATGTAAATATAATTTTATTAATTTAACCAAAAATTAATCTAAGTCAAATTCATTTCCTCCACCGCAGCCGCCTGCAAACTCTCCTATTTCTCATCCATTTTCTTACACATACAGTTTCTTCTTTACCTTCTACTTTCTACAATTACACTACCATTATAACGACCACTAGGTGACTACCGTCTCTACCTTCTACAATTACCATGGGGCTAACCTTCATGGCAATAATGTAGGGCACCGATTCTTGCAGTCAGTGCTATTTTTCATCGACGGCCGCCCGATCTCTTCCAACAGAACTCATTTTTTTTATTGATTGAAAAAGTGCAGTAAGAACTGCTTTTCATTTTTTTTTCGAATTTTGGAACTCAAATGATTTGTGTTTATTTGTGTTTCTTGGATGTGGTAAGAATGGCTAATATTTCAGAGTATTATGATTCTATGGATGGTTAATTTGGCTAAGAAGGAAGTTTCCTTTGAAAATCGAAAGAAATATATTGATAGTGGTGATGAGAGTGGAACTAGTACAAATTTGTGATTAAGTTTTTTTTTATGAATTTTAATTAAAAAAATACAATATATTTTTCAATTGCACTTATTATTTTATTTTTAATTATTTTTTGTTAAATAAATTAGGGTGGGTTCAAATAAAGAGATAATTTTGTCCATCTACTATTAAAAAAAATTAGATAGACGTTAAAGTTTTGTAACTTAATGGAATATTTTTCATATTTTTGTATAATAGTGTAGTATCAGAATAATAGTTATATCACAATGAGATATATATAAACTTAGACTAATCAGTTAAAAGTATCTTTAAAATAAATTTGTCATATATACAGTTATTTTAAAATTAATTAATAATAAATTAAAATACATACAATATTTTATTAAATAATTTTATGAAAATCATTGTACATAAATTTCTGTTGATAATCAAAATTTAGTAGCAATAAAATATCAGTAGAGTTTGCCACTAAGCTGTGGGGCAACATTTTACTTCATCTTGTTGGAGCATAATTTTTTAGAAATCATATGGATTTTGCTAAATTTTAAAATGAAAAAACACTGTTACCCCCTCCATAGAATTCGAGTATGCTCAGAACCTTTTCGTTGGAATGAAATACCCCACAACCCCTTTACTGTTAAGAATATTCTGTTAAATTAATAGAAAAAGCGTTGTTTTACCATTTTAACCTCTTATAACAAACGCGGGAATAAGAATATTGTATTGTTATGTTATCAAGATGTTATTAATATATTTGAATGTGAAAAAAAAAAAAAAGTTGATGTCAGGTATGAATGATATTGGAGCCGTTGGGAGGACTAACGGGTAGAAAGAAAACGGGGAGAAATTATGTTATATTTAAATGCTTTTGTCTTGCCATTTGAACTTCTACATATTCACCCGAAATTGTACAACTTGAATGCTTTAGTCTTGCCATTTCCCTACTTGCTATTCACCCAAGATTTTACAACAACCATTTAGTTCATTTAAGCATCATATACACACATTTAACTCAGTCACGTACAAGACAATCATTCAGCTGGGAAATCAAACATTTTGTGGAAGATGGCTTCATCGGCTGAAAGAGCAAGATCAGAATTTAACATGATCAATGGCAGGCTAATAAAGTTCAAGAATAAGATATCTAAGTATGGTGAAAAAGCAGATTGATGATATCAGAATCATCAAAAAATCCTAAGAAACTCTACTTCTACTGCAATAAAAAATGCAAAAGATGTTAGTGTGCATTTGTATACTACTACAATTAAAGAATTGAAAAAAAAATACAACAACAAATATGTACCATAAAAATATGTACTCTATTAATGGAAGGCAAATGCCTGATTGTTTGAATACAAAAAGAAGGCATGTTAATTTGTCAGTTGTTAAATTCCTATACAGAAACATACAAAATATCATGTGTAATAAAATGTATATACAGTGGCACTTCTCGTATGTGCATGCATTGTGTTCATTAATTTATGTATGTGAACACAAGTTCCATGAACATATTGGCCTTGTAAATTAAATTCAGCAAGCCACAAAATCAAATCTTCCAAAAAAGCAAAAATACTATGTGTAATATCTAGGTATCTGTGCTCAAATTCAGCTTGAAATATACAGGTATCACATGTCTTGCATCCTCTGGCCATTGCTGAAATGGTGAAAAAAACATACAAGATGACCAACAAGTAAAGGAAAGAATATTCAAGGACAAAGTAAGAAATTATAATAGTATCTTTTTTAACTTTGAAAATCAACATTCTGGTTGTTGATGACCACCAGCAGAAGGCTCGGATGGTTAGGGTTGAGTTGAGATGTTGGTAGTAAATGTATGCTTCCTCAGTCTTTTTACCACTGGTTGATTTGGTCATTGGCCTGATTAGTAAGGGGAACAAAACTTGGAGGATTGATTGAGGGGCCTGCATTTGAAGGAAATGAACACCATCTCATTAGGTAGACCAAAAAAAAAAAAAAAAAAAAAAGAGGTAAAGATTGTCTAATATAGCACAACCTGCTGCAGCAAGTGCCTTGCCCTTAAACTTTGCTTTGCTATTGCTAGTGTCTATGAAGGATCTCTGCATATCAAATAATTAGTATTAGTATTTAACTGGAAAAAAAAAAACACTTTCAAAGCATAACAGAATACCTGATTTCTAAGACATGTTTTTTTATTATGACCAAGTACATTGCACATACCACATTTGGAGGTAAATCTTCTTATGCCTTTTGGAACTTCATTCTCCTCTTTCTTTTTATTTTTCTTTGGCCTCCCAAGTTAGGCACGCATCACTAGGGGCAACATCTCAGACATATCAACACCAGGCTGTAACATCCCTAATTCTAAGAAATTTCAGTAGTGTTTTCTCTGTAGTATAATGCACGTCATATATGTACTTCTGTAAACTTAAAAAAAATTCATTCTAAACGTTCTTATTGAAATTTAATATAAATTGCTATATTTCATTATTTAAGCCATATATAACCAACTCTAGGGTTTTTAAAATTCAAATTTAAACATAAAAAATACATCAAGGCTATACTTTTTATGCACCTTTGCATCTATAATTACATAAAGTTCTAAAAGCAACAAAATTGTTGTCCTGGAGTATCATTTATCTTCTACTTACAAAACCTCTAGCATTACCTAAGTACTTGAAAAGTAGAAGTGAGCTAATACTTAGTAAATATTTATATATAAAGGCAATTTTTAGAAAAATAAATAAATTCTTATATGAAACACTTTCTAATTTCAAACAATCGACTCAATACAATATTATAAAAGCATTCCAAACATATGTTCATAAAAATATCTTGTGTATTATCTTTGCCAGCATGGGATGATGTTGGAACATCTTGGCTTTTTAATATTTGGTCTAGTTGCATTTCCAACTTCACATGATCATTGCCTCTTTCAATCATGTTATTGACTACATCCAAGTACTGTTGGTCCGTTTGCAAAGATGTTTTCTCATTGGACCAAGGCACGATATCCTTCACTATAAAATTCTCATCAGCAAGCTTGTTCCTGTGATACACTTCTTGCAATATGTCTTTAACCACATTGACTGGGCTAAGCTCATCTACATTATACCAACCAACATTAATTTCTTCCTCACCAAACAATGTTATCACATAGATCCGATCTATTATTTTAGTTGTTTAGCCTGTCCACACATAAAAATGGAAAATAAATTTGAACAATTAAATTATAAATGAATACTCGTTAACTCAACAAACCAACTCCACAAAGCAACGCAATTTCATTTTTCACAAGACAACACAATACTTGGAGGATAATAAAAATCTATAAAAAAAGTTGTTTTCATACACATAAGCCATAAATACCTATTTCATGCGTTATCAACTTACAAAAAATATTGACTTTTCTTAACAAAAACGAACCAAAATATACAATCAAACAAACCCATTTCAAAACCAAATAAAAATATCATTTTCAGACCCCTAAGTTGCCCGTCGTCATTTTTCGTCTATACTAACACAACAATGTACCTATTTTTCACAAAAACAAGCATTATTTATTTTCCTATTACCTAACAAAAACTCATTCATTTTACACTCCAAACAAACCATCCATGCTCATGCTCAATTTTCGCTCCAAACAAACCCATTTTCCACTCCAAAAAAACCCACTTTTTACTCTAGTGCTAATTCCAATTTACTAGAACCCATATTTTCCCTTATTCACAACTCATATTACTACTAACCACACCATTGTCATAGTTAAACACAATCCATATTTTCTGGTGCCAAGATGAAGTACACGGGAATGACAAGTCTTTTTTTTTTTTTTTAAAAAAAAAATTGTAAAAACCCAAAATACAACCTTTTCTACATGAACATTAGGATTAGTTACTGACAAAAATCAACGTCACATCCATTTTACACTTTAATGTGATAAAATATAATTTTGCCCCTAACTGAGACAAAAGTAACGATAGGGATATTTAGAGTACTTTTAAAATATTAGGAGAAATTGGGTAATTACCTCAAGCCCTAAGACGGTCCAAGGCATTTTTCCCCTTCTCCTCTTTATATGTCCGACGTCTCGTCTTTGCGTGTACTTTTCTCGGCCCATCTTTAATTGTGCACTAGGGATGGGCTTGTTTTGGGCTGCCTTTAATGTCCAGTCAGATACACTTAGGAAAGTTTCAAAGGTTTGGTATCTAATCTAATCTTCTGAGAAATGGTTTTATATTTTGATAGTCATTTCTAATTGATTTTGTTCTCAATACAAATTATTTTTTATTTGATTTTTATTAAAAGGAAGAATCAATTTATAATTATATCTATTAAACATTGATTTGATTCTAAAAAAAGAAAAAATGTGGAAAGAAATTTTTTAAAAATAGAAATGTTGACTTATAACTTGTAATAAACAAGATTATCTTAATAGAAATAATTAGATGGGTCTAAACTATTTTTTTAAAAATAAATTATTAATGCATATACAGACTCATATAAACTGCATCATTTATATAAGATAAACTAAAAAGTTTATATTCTTGGAATTGTTATTTTTAATTTATCTGATGACAAAAAGAAATTTTAATGTCAAAAGTTTTTTTTTTAATTTTTTGATAGCATTCATAGATAATTAAAATAAAATGTTATATCAATTTAGACTATTAAATTTTTTATTTTTTAAACTTTTTAATAAGTGAAATTATTAATATTTAGATATTTAGTAAAAATATTATATCAATCAGACTCTAAATTATATATATATTAAGATTTTGATTAGTATTAGGTTGTAGTGATTTTAAAGTGATAATCATTATAAAATAAATATATTATATGTTAATGTTAAAAAAATTAGTAAATCAAATAGTTTTTAAATTTTATTTTTAAAGTTGAGTAGAAATACGAAAACAAAGGAAACTTAAAATGATAGTTAAAATTATTTATGTTCTAAAATAATACAACCGAAAGGACACTGACAGTGTAAATAAAAAATGACAAATGAAAAGATCCCCAATGAAACACTAAAAGAGCGTCCAATCAGACGGTGTAAAAGGCAGCCCTTTCATGATAAATTGCTTGATCGAGTGCCACGCGTACAGAGATGGTCCCACCTTCTTCCGCAAAGAGCATGGTCATACATGCGCGTCTTCCTTGGAGTAGTCCGTACGAGCAGGCATTTTCGTAAATTCAGACAACAACAAGCGCTATATAATAACACCCACTCTCGCCGATAAATACACTAACCACTCACATTTGAAACCGTCGATAGAAAGGGAGGGAGGGAGAGAGTGAGAAATAGAGTTGGGGGAGAGAGAGAGAGAGAGAGAGAGGAGTCAGGGCGAAAGCTCGGAGCTGTTGAGAGTGAGAGACGAGAAACTGGGAAACGGGAATTTCACTCCCGATATTTTGAAATTTGGGCGAAAATTTCCATACATTTACGGTTTTGCCTCTGGAACGCACGTGCCTTCGATCAGTGTTTTTCAATGAGTCGTTTAGGGTACAAGAACGTGGTGTATCACGGCGACGCTTGTTTGGGAGAACTTGATACTATTCTGGTCTCGGACCAGAATTTCCAGTTTCCAAACAACGAGATTCGAATTCATCACATATCCCCTGGTAGCGAGAGATGTATTCCTCTTTCAATTCTGCACACGATTTCTTCATTTTCGCTCCGTTGCAAGCTCGAATCATTGGCTTCAGTTGAACAACCTCATTTGATCAATCTTCACGCCTCTTGCTTCTACGAATTTAAGGTCACACTCGATCACCTCCGTTTCAATTTGTTTCTGTAAAATGATAGTTGTTTTTTAGGAATTTTGAATGATTTAGTTACTTTTGGCTCGAAAATGGAGTAGAATCAGTTAATTGATGTAGATAGTTTACAATTTCTTGTTTAAATGGTTGTACAGACTGCGGTGGTGGTGATTGGAGACGAGGAAATTCACTTGGTAGCAATGCCAAGTAAGCAGAAGAAGTTTCCGTGCTTTTGGTGCTATTCTGTTGCTTCAGGTCTCTACAATTCCTGTTTAGGGATGCTGAATCTACGGTGTTTAGCTATTGTCTTTGATCTTGATGAAACACTTATTGTTGCCAATACGATGAAGTCGTTTGAGGACAGAATTGAGGCTCTGAGAGCTTGGATTGCACGTGAGACTGACCCGATACGGATTTCTGGAATGTCTGCGGAGTTGAAACGGTATATAGATGATCGGATGTTGTTAAAGCAGTATACAGAGAATGATTGTGTAGTGGATAACGGGAAGGTGTTTAAGGTTCAACAAGAGGAGGTTACTCCAGTATCAGATAATCATGAGAGAGTTGTTCGGCCTGTGATTAGATTGCAAGAAAGGAATCTTGTTCTTACTCGGATTAATCCTGAGGTTACTATTTGTTTGTAGAAGCCATCTGTTTGTTCCATTGTTTAGGCAAATCATTTATTAAGTATGATTCTTGTGATTTATTTGGACTGCTTGGATCAAAGAATGTCAAGTTTAGTTTGCTCCGTGACTTGCTAGAAATCACAGTAGAATACAGTAATTAGATTGCCCCCAAGAGGGGCAATGATCAATATTAAATTTCTCTGTGCATTCTTTCTTGCACATGTCTATCATATGTGTTACTTTGTTATTTTACCATGTTTGCATTAAAGAAATCATGGGATTACATAATGATCTGCTAGGAAAGCTTACATTTATGATATTGTTCTTATTGACTGATGTAGGAGTGCGAGCTTATTGTGGTCACAATCTTTGTTTGTTTGTATGCTCTAGAACTAATCTACATTTGATCAATTCACTTGTTCCTGGGCATAATTTTCGAATGTTCTAGAACCTTTTGCTTTTATGGTTATCTTTGTGAGTTGGACGATGACTGTTTAGATTTCATCCTTAGAATATAAAATGTTTGGATAAGTACCTAATGTGGCATATATGTGGCATGTTGGATTGGTGATGTGGCATCGGTTCTGTGAAATTTAAATTTGTTCACATTTTCTGATTTTTAATTATGGTTTCTTCATGCAGAATCGTGATACCAGTGTGCTTGTGAGATTACGACCTGCATGGGAGGATTTGAGAAGTTATTTGATTGCTAAAGGAAGGAAGCGATTTGAAGTTTATGTTTGTACCATGGCTGAAAGAGATTATGCCTTGGAAATGTGGAGGCTTCTTGACCCAGAGGCACACCTGATAGGTTCAAAGCAACTCCGGGACCGTGTTGTTTGTGTTAAATCAGGCAAGTGCACCCAACATGCTTCGGTTTGAATTTTATGCTTGGCTCTTGATGCATTATATTTCTGGAGTCTGATGTTTGCGGAAGTTATTCTTTAGTTCTATGTTGTGGCTGATATTTTCTTGAAGTTAATTTGTAGATACTTATGGTTTGCTATTGGCATATTCAAGGATCACGGTTCCAGTAAATTGAAATCATTGCTGGTGGTGGAAATTGAAGTTATTGTATGAATCAGTGATTAACATGTTGTGTCAAGAAGTGTTACTCTGTTGATGCTTGTGGTAGCCACCTTGCACTTTACTTGATGATCAACTTGTTGAATCTTTCTAGTATTTTCAACCTAGCAGGTTCTAGGAAGTCCTTGCTAAGTGTCTTTCAACATGGCATGTGCCATCCTAAGATGGCAATGGTTATTGATGACCGTTGTAAGGTTTGGGAAGATAAGGACCAGCCTCGAGTTCATGTAGTTCCAGCATTCACTCCGTATTATGCTCCACAAGCAGAGGTAAAATTTGTCTCAGTAAACTTTATGAATTGATACACGATTTTTTTTTCTTTTATTTCTTTGGTGACATCTGAAGAAAAAAGAGTGACCTATGAGTTTTTGTTATCTTTTTTTCTTCCCGTTTATTGGTTAGCAGACAGCAAATGCTGTTCCTGTCCTTTGTGTTGCAAGAAATGTTGCATGCAATGTCAGAGGTTGTTTCTTCAAGTAAGATCTGTTTATTTCTTGTAATCAAATTGTCAATACATAAGAATGCGGTGATAATAACTGGAGGTTGATTGCATTTCTTATGCGATACGTGTTCCAGAGAGTTTGATGAAAATTTACTGCGAGCTATATCTGAAGTCTTTTATGAAGATGAGGTGGTAAATTTGCCTTCTGCTCCTGACGTGAGCAATTACTTAATGTCAGAGGTATGAGACTTGATATATGTGATTTGTTAATTTGCTGAGTGAAAGTCCATATTGCTGTTGGCATGCTGATGTACCTGTTATTGAATTGCAGGATGCTGGCTTTATGCCAAATGGCAATAACAGTGCTCCAATCACTGAAGGGATGAACGGAGTTGAGGTGGAAAAGAGATTGAACCAATCAGTAAGTTTATAATTGTAATACAGTGAAAAATAGTTAATATAGAAGACCTTGGCTTTTTTGGATAAGGTCCTTCTTGATTGGAGGGGAAGGCGTATATGGTTATAAATTGTTAACATTTCCTTACATCCATCCAGATTGGAATTTGGTGGATTTTCTTGCTACACTGTTCTAAATCTTTATATTTCAGGATGAGAAGTATGCTATGGACTCAGGCATGCATTCCATGAGAAATAGCACCGATTTGAAACTTGAAACTTCTCAGCCACCTGTTGCAGTTACTCCAAATGTTACTGGTCCAGCAGCTTCAGCAACTCTTATGCCTGCACAGAGTATGGCTTTATCTTGATTACGACTTTTTACTATGTGGTTGTGATGGTATGATGTACAGCATCAGATATATGCCTCAATTCTTGTTCTTATAATTTGTTTTGATATGTTTTAGGACCTAGTTTGCTTGGAGCTCCTGCTAGGCGAGATAGTGGCTCTGTGAAGCATGGTTTAGATTTAAGGAATCAAGGCTCCGGTCAACCCCCTCTTCTACCTAGATTGCCTACACAAGGAGGCTGGATAGTGGAAGAAGACGTTAATCGGGTGCATCAAAATAATCGACCAGGTTCTACATCCATTGGTTTGCATGTGTCTCAAGTGAAGGGCGAAGAGGTTTGCTTTAATTTATATGAGGAATGAATTGATGTTTTTGATATTGTGTGTCATTACTTGTGAACATCATCAATTACCTAGTTTAATTTTGCTTATTTATAGGCAAGTGTTGCACATGATTTACTCAAGCAAAATCTTCCACCAGCAGGTCAGCCTCCAGGTATGCAAAGAAGTTTTAATTAGAATAAGTAGACATTTGTCCTAAAAGTCACTTTGCACGTCATGCTGACAATTCATTTTGCATAAATTGCATGATTAGATTTAAACTCTAAATATGCATCTTTAGGATATTAAAGTACCACGAGTTTCCTGGTTATCAAGGTTGTGGGTAGGATCTGCAAAGATGTTCCCAGTTTAGATCTTGGTAATATAGAAAGGTCAAGGGAGCTTTGGGTACCAAAAAGAAAGAATAAAAGTGAAAAAAATAAAAACAAAACATGCACTTGCTAGGAATAGCAACCTAGTGCACACCTCATGTAGGGATTTCAATGACAACAGCTTATATATGCACTAGTTTAGTGTTTTATTGATAGTGAGGGAAGGCTGTCCAGACCATGAAACCTGTCTGACATATATATGACTAGCATTAATGCAATGGTAATCTTATTGTTAGTTGAATTGGGTGATGAAGGCCAATATTCACTAACAGTTATAGAGCTAAGGGATCATGTATAAGAAATTGTTTGCTAATTGAAGTTTCTTTTTCAGAGCTTGGTGTATCCCAGAATCATGTTCCTAATAGCAGAGAATTTCAAGTTGAAGGTGGAAAAACAAACATACTACCATCGCATCTATCTATTAGTGTGCTGCAAGAAATTGGAAAGAGATGCAGCTCGAAGGTATGGATTGGTTTTCCCTGGAGCTTTGTTGCATTGCTATATGTACTTTTTGGTGCTTATCACACAATGTCCTGTGGTACAGGTAGAGTTCAGGTCAGTTGTAAGCACCAGCAAGGATTTACAATTTTCTGTTGAGGTCAGTGATGAATTGTCTTTTTATTCAATTTTTGGTTGTTTTTTTGTTGACTTATGATGAACATTGACCAGTAATGTGATTTTGTATTATCCTAAATAGATTACTATTATTATTATTGTTATTATTATCATCATCATCTATGAAATTTGGATAGAATAATTTAAATAAACACTGTTTGGTCATACTATGAACTTTTGTCTTATTTTTGTTGAAGGATTTGTTATTGAAATTTGTGAAACTGTTTGCTTCTTGTTCAGATAGTAGCTAATCTGTTGACACGTACTATTGTTTATTAGTTAGGTTGAGTACTAGTTGTAAAATTGGGTTCTTTATGCCAAACTTTATCTTTCTATGTTCCCTTTTTTATTTTTATTTTTGCTATTAACTAGGGAAAGAAAATTAGAATCATATGAAATAAGATGTTTTTATTTTTTGGTGTTGGTTTGCTTGAATAGACATAGCTCATGGGATTATTAGAGGCTCATATTTTTTCAGAAAATGATAATAAGAGCCTGAGGAACTACCTTTCTTGTTTTTTGACTTGCAAGCTCCTTTTATTTAGGTTTTGTTCACTGGTGAGAAGATAGGTGTTGGAATGGGTAAGACAAGGAAGGATGCTCAACAACAAGCTGCTGAGAATGCCCTTCATTGCTTGGCAGGTAAATTATGATGTAGTAAATTCTTATCACATAGTTACTCTTAAGATACTTTTGAGGGCTATGGTGGTGGTCAGTTTTCTTGGAAGTGATATTCCATGGGGAGTTGCTCATTGTTTTATGTTATTCCATCTGGGAGTATTTACTAGATTTTAAGGAGAAATGACTTGTACATTTTTGTACTTTTTAGTAATGAACTTAGTGCATGACATCTACTGAATACAAACTTTTTTATATTTTCACCTTCATGTCTCTTTTCTAATTTCTTTCCTCAGTTCTTCTTGTGCTTCATATTGATTTCTAAGTTGTGGCATCATATTGAGGTATACTAGTATGCTGAATGCATTGGCTGTGTATGGTATTTCAGAAAAGTACGTAGCATACATTACTCCCCGTTCTGGAGCAGTGGACAGAGATTTTGATAAGCTTTCTCTTGGAAATGAAAATGGATTTCTGTGGGACACTGTCAATTCTGAATCAAATGAAGGTCTAAGAGAAGATGGATCATGCAAGGAAAGCACTCCTGAGGTGGGGATTCCTGGTGATTCTTTCAATAGTTGAATTGATTTCTTTGTCAAAAACATAGGTGATGCTTGGATAAAGGGTATGTGGGCAAGAAATTTCCATTTTTGGATTTTGCATTGCGCCAAGATGTGAGAGCTAGAACACTGAAAGGGGAGTATGCTGGCTTCATGTCTGCTACTGCTGCCTTAATTAGGCTCCGGTATTTCTTTTTTAAGAGGTAAGGGCTTGGCGGTCAGTCCTAGTTTCTACCCATTATCCAAGTACTCCCATGTACTAAATTCAGCTGGTCATCTTCTCTTGCTGAGAGGATGGGCCGCATATCTATAATAACCTTTTTATTGTGAATATACAAATTAGTGAGGGTTTCTGGTTACTTCTTTGCTGCATCATTGTACAAGTCATCTACCATTTTATGTGTATTTTCACTTAAGATTTCATGAATGACTGATCTGTCATGAGTTTTCTAAGCAACTTTAGGTTTTATTTTCAAAATGCAGCTAAAGGCTGTATACGTTTTACCAATGAAAATGCTTGTCATGAAGATAATTATTTCTATTTTAAATAAGTAGGAAGCCATCAAATTCCTCGTTTTTTTTTCCTGATTTAATAAACTGTCACTGGACTGATATAATCTGTTGTCTTTACTGATATAATGATTTTCAGGCTGGTGAAGTTGAACCTGGGAGTACTTCCTCTGGTTTGGTAAATCAGCAAGTGCAAAAGCGTACCAATTTCCCCAGGTAACATAAGGTAAAAATGGTTCACATATTAATCTTTTATTTTTTTTGTCAGAGGAATAAGAGAATTGTTACTGTCCCAAAATAGGGGATGAGAGGGGAAGATGGACTCATCATCTCAGTTAGTTCTTTAGGGGTGAGTATTTCTTGAACTGTTGTTACTAGTCACCTTCATTCCCTCCCAATTGAATATGAATGAATTCTTGATTCACCTTTTGGAATTAGGCTTTTCAAACTGGTGAGTGAAATTATTTGTTTATTTGTGGGTCTTTAGATGGTTTTTAGACGTTGGTTGAGAGGTTCTATTCATGTACCAAATCATAGCTTGAGGGTTGAGATGCTGCATTAGTGTCTTTCATTTATGCACTTCCATGCATCTTTTGTCCAAAGTTTAGGTACATTTTATGGAGTACATTGAGAGCATGTGTTCTACTTCTCACTCTACCCAGTGTTTTGTTCTTGATGGCTTTATACAGCTTTTTACTTATTCTGCATTGCATTTTTTATATTACCTGTACTTGCCCGGTTTCCTAATTGTTATCAATCCTTAATGATCTAAATGCCACTTTATGGAACTATTAGTGATCTTTTTGGTTTCATACTCTTTTTAAGTAATTAAATAAATCATATCAGCAGACATGGATGAGGACGAATTTAGAGCTTGGTGATTGGTAGTCTTCGTAGTTAATATTCTAATGATTTCTGGATTTTTTCCAGATTGCCACAATTTATCCCAAGCAAACAGCCAAAGGAAGAACTGCCTCAGGGTTCACAAAGTCAGTCATCCTCTCAGCAGCAAAAGACTGGACATTCTGTTTCATGATCATGGGACTGCACAATGGACCTTTTAGAACTAACACTTGGTTTATGTACATGAAGATTGTCATCTGCCCCCAGAGCTGAAGTTAGTTCATTTTGGAGTTGAACAAAAGTCTCTTCAGTTTTGTTTCTCTTCTGGAAAGATGGGCTGTCCTTTTTTTCATTTCACCCGTTTCCTGCATATTTTGTTGATATTGAGGGCAGAGCTTGCCTCCAAAGCTTGTAATTCGTCACCTTGTCTTTATAGATATAACCACAGAATATATCATTCAAGTTTTTACTCCTAGACCACTGTATGAAAAGATCTCATTTCTCATTTTCTTTGCAGTTCTGGCATTTTCAGGTTTAGTTCACAAACTCTCAGTTCTTCTACATTCTAACGGCCCATTTTCAACTGTTATGCTGTAGCTTAATTTTGAAAATTCTACATAATTGTTGGCGATTGAGAAATTTTAACTTGGAAACGATGTCGTTACGAGGTAAAAGCTTGGACTTCGTCGTATTTAAGTTGCAAATTTTTGGATTGATTCTTCTGCAAATATTTGGACGGATTCTTCTGCAATTGAGTTGCAAATTTTGGGCGAAACCCTCAACGTGTTTGTTTAGCTTGATAGCCTAAAAAATGCAATGAATATGATTTGGGAGTTAGAAAATAATAAACTTGGCTTTGATCGAAGCTCCGCCAAGTCTTTAATATGCCATCACATTGGTTCTGGTGCTAAGATTCGCTTTACAAAAAAAAGCAGAAAGTTTAATCAACCGTCGGCGTACGCTGTCTGCTTCAAATTGATACTAATGTGCATCAATTTCGAGGAAAATACTCCTATTCGTTGGTACATGATTGGACGCCAGATGCAGGGTCCTCTTTGACTGTTCTTACTTTCTCAAAAGTTAAAACAGATCACAAGGTTTAATATATTCTAAAATTTTCCCATTTTCCCTTCCTATGATATTTCACAGATGACTACTCAAAAGTGCTTTAGGAAGAAACGACTGCACATACAAATGCACCCTCTGAACCTTGTTTTCCCCTGAACCACACATCTAGACCGCTGGTAATAAACTTATTCCCAGAATATGATATTTGGAAAAAAGATTTCAACTAATGCGGCAGAGATGCCTGCGAGGTTATCTGTTACATTAGTCTTGAGTTACAAATTTTATATTTTAACTTCACATACAACCTTTTAGCACCCAGAAGATATTGCTTACAACATTCGGATATGTCTGCATCACAGTAACCAATTCTAACTGGTACATGGAAATGATCCCGCAATATACATACATCGGAAGGAAAAACAAAAACCTAAGCATTCTCACATAATATCATACAATGATGACAGGTTAGGTTCAAGAAGAAAAAGAACTTCGGTACAAGCAACAGCCACTATGAATGCTTTATTCTCTTCTCTTAGCCAAGACGCTGCAAAATTAAAGCGACAAAGCAACATATTACAGGCTATAAAGAATGTACCAAAACTTCCATCCCAGTTTCAACGTGATGATGCTACAGCAACCCTAAATTTGCCAGAAGTGTCTGTAAAGTTCTACGACCCCACTGAATGTCATTTTTCACAACATTACTTTCCAAAGGCTTTCCATCAGGCTGCTGTTCTTGTTTGGGTAAATGAGGCATTTGTTTCAATTCATTGTCATCCTGTTGCTCCTCTTCATTGACTACCTCAATGTTTTTCTTCTCCTGTTGATCACTCTCAGGTTGTTGCTTCTTGTCTAACTGAATATGATTTGGTCTCAGGTAAAATGAAAATAAATAAACAAATGGAAAACATGCATAGATGCTTAGAACAGTATCTGTAATGATAGTAGTATGGACTTTGCAGTCCATGAAGTAAACATTGACTTAACCATCACAATATAACGTTAATAGTCAGATGTATGACCATTCTGTTTCATGTTTGTTTGTTCTGGAAACTTGTTTTCTGATGAATATTTGAACTTCATGGGAATTCTTGAGGATACAAGTGTTTCAATGAATTGCTGAACTTGTTACAACTTTCACATTTACCTGTCTAGGTACTGTATTTGAATTTTTTTATTTAACACAGAGCTACTTTTTATATGCAATAACGAAAACCTAGTCAAATTTTCTGCAAAAACTAGCTTCAAAGTTTCTGACTAGTTGGGTATATAGTTAAACTTTCTTTGATTGCTGATCATTCCAGATAAAGAAAGTTGTCATCTTTTTGCCATCTTGTTCTAACTAATGATTCAGGTGCAAAACTTCAACATTGACAAAATGAAAGGGCTTCCTTGCTGGTGTGTACCATCTTTGGAAATTCCTTCTTAGCAAACATAAATGTTAAGCAGATAAAATTAAATAGATTTAACTAACATCGGAAAAGATGTGGCTAAAGGAAACAGGTTGGAGCCTCATTTTGCTGGGCAGGTAAAAGCAGTAGAAGAAATGAAGAAAGTTAAAGTTAACATAAAGACAGGGCATCATACTTATCAAGCAGTTACCTCTGGCAAACTGTAGTTCATAGCTTCATTAATTCTTACTGAAGCATCAACAGGAATACTTCTCTGATCTTTCTCTTGAATTTCTCCCTCAGCTGATATTGCTGATGGACTCAGACCAGGTACGAGGACAGCATCTCCTTCTTGGGTGATCGGATTTGCTTTGACACCTGCGCTTGCCAGATTCTTATTTGTTGCAGCTGAGCCATTATTTCCAAGAACATCTTCTTCTGTTATTGTGTTCTTGTTACCCACATATACCTCCTCTGGTTTACTAATTTGTTTTTCACCAAGCATGTTATTACTTGCATTCAACACTTGATCCTCCTTGCATTGATCAATATTTTCTGCAGTTGGATTCTTGATCATTGAGGCTCCACCATTATTTCCAAGAACCTTTGCTGTCACCTTATTTTTATATGCTACAGATTCCTCATCTGGCGGACTAAATTGCTTTTCACCAACCATATTGTTATTTGCATCCAACACATGATCCACCTTGGCATAACCAGTATTTTCTGCAGCCAGATTCTTAAGGGCAGCAGTTCTGCCATTATTTCCAAGAATATCTTCTTCTGTCCCTGTATTCTTGTCAGCCACAGATTCCCCATCTGGTGGGCTAATTTTCTTTTCACAAAGCATCCTGCTACTTGTATCGAACACATGATCCTCCTTTGTGCAACCAATGTTCTCTGCAACAATAGCTGTGGGCTTCTCTGGAATCTTTGCCAAAGTCATGTCACTATCACCAGCACCCAACATGTTGTCCATATTGGAAACCATAGCTTTTTCTGGCTGTGTAACATTATCTGCAACTAACATTTCTGAGTTAACAGTCCGGTCTTCCTCAGTTATTTTTTGATATTCAGCATTTTCCCAGTCTTCAGAAATGGTCATTGTATTCTTAGCTTCCCAAGTCTGAAAAATCCTATCCTGGCCAGGTTGCCACACAATGTCGCCTGTGCTTTCTTTCAGTATGAACTTGAACTGGATTGATTTTCCCACAGGTATATCCTACACATAGAACAACATAAAAATTTTTCCTCAAAAAAATAGTACCATGCGTAAATAATTTTGCTGGCAGTTCCCACTTACGAACTCTACAGTCCAAATATGCCCATCTGACCACTCCATTGGTATTGCACTGGTAGGATCCCATGAGCCAAGCATGGGATCATCTCCCACTAAGAAAAACTGCTCCCCGAATAGGCACTCTTTCTGTAATTGGAATTTGACATGCACGATTTTTGATTCATCTGCGCAACAGAATCATAGAATCATAGGATTCAGCATAGATATGGCCAACAAGTTTAAAATTCCCAACAATTACTAGAAACTTACATGCTTTATGAGTTTCAGCCACAGTCTCCAGTTCTGCCTGCAACAGGAATGTAATCCAGAATCATTCAGTATTTAATCAGTTTCCGAAAGCTTCCTCTGTCCCGTTTGATCATATGGAAAGCAGAAAATACCAATTATAAAACTCTTGTGGTCTTTTTATATCTTTTTGTTGTTATTTCCTGAGAATCTTGCACATTTAATTGCTAATCCTATCCCTATATCTTCTCACAACAGAATATAAAAGTAAAGCTACTGTTAAAACACTGCAAACTTAAAGCAATCAAAAAACAACAACTAAAAAAAAAAGAACAAATGAAGGAAATGACAAAAAAAACCTGGGAATTGGAGGAGAGAGCAGAAATCCGTTGCACAGCCTTCTGTTGCAGGAATCGAGTATTAACAAGTTTCTTGGAGGGCAGAAACAAAATTTCAGGCTTGTTAAGATAAATCCCTTGAGAAGACAAGAAGCTTCTGTCTCTGTACTTGTCAACGACTATCTTGGAAGCAGAACTCGTTATGGTTTTCATCACTGAATCAACTCACTCTCCAAACTCAGTTACAGAGAGGAATCCGGAAGAAGCAGTTTTGTTTGTTTCTGTTTAGTTATAGTGTTTTACTTTGTAATCTGTTTCTGGTGGTGGTTGTTATCAAAAGAGTCATTGTATAAAACAGTGGGTCCGATATAAAAAAAAGAGCGGATCCGATTTTTTACACGTATTCTGCTGCCGTTTTACTCAAACGTGGGAATCTCAACGTACTTTGCATTTCGAGGATTGCATTAATGTCACTGTCAGTTCAGTGGCTTCTAATTTTCAATCCTCACCGTTCGTTTTAGTGGAGCGCATGGCCATCTGTCCCACTTTATGGCATTATCTAATTATTATATTTGTATTTCCTTTCATCTCGATAAGAAAAATATTTCAATTTGGAACTGAACAAAAAAAATAGAAAATGCTGCAACAGGTTCTGTTCTTCGCGAGTAATCTGATCATATCGTTTTTATCGTTTAATCCCTAAATTTTGATATCTTCTTAAACAAGTATATAATTTATTGATTTATGTTAAAGAAGTCCCTAAAACTAAAAAGTAAAAACGCCGCCTGGAAGCATTTCCACTCCACGCTCTATTGCTGCCAGTGTTTCCAAATGGGTCCAATGAGGGAATGAACTTTCCCAGGCTTAAGCACAGTTCGAGATTAAAGAGTATTATGGGCCAGCTCTGTTAAGTATGAACTGGACTCATTCGAATATTAGACCCTTCGTTATGCAATTTTTTAATTCAGAGAGTCGATAGTTTTGTTGTTTTTTAAAATTGTTTTACTTCAAAGTTCACAGGTTTCACTTTTAACAACATACAAATTTTCGAAAAATAATGGATCTTGTTGGACAAGAGCATAAGTTTTGAATTTCCTAAATCTTCATAGTTCAGATAAATGAAAACAAAATTTTTTTTATATTAAAAGGCTTGAATTTTTAAAAAAGAATCCAAATTTCCATGATTTTTAAGTAGCAAGGGTATGGGCTTGCATGATGTTGATAGCATGGGTGGGCACGGGCCAGGTTGGTCTGAGTTTTTAGAAATTTGGACTGAACTCAAAAATTTCGGATTTTAAATTTTTAAGACCGGACCGGACCGAATTTAAAAAAAAACCCAGATCGAGATCGGACCGATCGATCTGGGTTGGTCTGGTCCGGTCTGAACTTAAATTATATTTTAAATTTTTTAAATAAAATAAAATTTAAAATTATTTTTTTCAATTTAATATATATAATTATATTTTTAAAATACTTAATCTATTAAGATATTATGATATAATTAATTAATTTAATAAAAATAATAATTTTCGGTTCGGGCTGAGTTTTTTCTATAAAAATCGAACCCGGACCGAAAATTTGGGGTTTTTAATTTTTGAACCCGAACCGGATCGGATGACAGTTGAGACCGGACTGAACAGTATCGGTCCGGACCGATCCGGTTCGGATTTTCGGGTTTTGGGCTTTTTTGCCCACCCCTAGTTGATAGAAACTTTGACTTCTGTTAGGATTTTAAGAATCCCAATAGCTCAGCGAATGAATTTCGTGATTAGCTTTTGAAATCTACATCATTGCCAGTTTTTGCATTGACTCATTGACTTCTAAAGTAGAGGTCTTCCATATAATATGCAGCATATGCTGATTCAATAGTCTATGCATTTTGAATTGAATTACTATTAACAGTTTTGCAACTTGCCAGAGCAACTATTTTTCAAATATCTTTTGATGAGGTGCTTTGGTCTGCTTATCCATGATTTCAATAGACTAGCAATAGTTTTGTATCATAATTTGGTTCATCCACCTCTACAACTACTTCTAGCCATCGCTTTGACATTTGAAGATGAGGTTTGCTCCTTTTTAACTCGATTTACTAACTTAGCCTCGTATTGCCGTCCTCGATGCACACAGATTTTTATGGTTCAATATTAAAACCATGCAAAAAAAGGAAAGAAAACCTGCAAATTTATTAAATTTTACAGTATATCAATTGTATTAACGGCTAACTAATGCAATTTTGCTTGAAAGGCAAATTTGTACTTCAAGTTTTACGAACCAACCAAAATTCTCTACAGTAAGATGAGTACTTGTTAGGGAAGGAAATGTGAACTATTCGAACCTTGCTTTCTTCTTATAAAAATGGAATCAAAATGAACCAATGAACATAATATATACCAACAGCAACTCAAGGCAAACCATAACAAGGAACAAGTTATTTTACTTGGAAAAAACTCCCCCCTTATTATGAGTAGGAGAAAAAAACCACTAGGATTTCTATTATCACAAAATCATAGAGTACAAAGTGTTCACTCAACATTACAACTCTTCAATTAATAGAAAAACTACCATCACCATTAATCCAACAAATAAGCAGCAACTTAACAATAATACAAAAATGAAGAACTTGAAATTAGAAAGCCAAAGTGCAGAATTTTTTGCAGAATAGGGCGGTTGTATTCTTCATTTTGGGTGAGTTTGAGAGCCAAATTGGACGATCAAACTGTTTGTCTGAAGAACCATGTGTTGTGAATGTCTCTACCAAATTTCAGCAAAAACCGACCTAAAATCGCCATGCGATTTTTTGTTCATCAAATACAGTGCAAAATGACAAAACAGAGGAAAACATTTTATTTCCCGAAGCAGAAAGTATGCCATACTTTCTGGTTTTTGACTCTCAAAATGAAAACATAAACTAATAGCATTTTCACATTTTCTCAGTTCTTTAATTTTGCATGCTATCAGATTCTCAAAAAGGAAACTTAAACAATTTTACTAAGACAAGTGTGTTATGAAATCCCAAAATAACCCTTTGGACAATCCTCCAATAAGAGTGTAAGTCCAACAGTACTTATATAAACCATCACACTTAGAAAGTTGAGAACTCAGCCATCTTTTCAAATAAAAAATTGTTCTCTACTCCATTGCATTTGGTTTGTCATAACCAGACATGACATTGCGGAATTCAATCTTTCATTGCTCTTTATTCTTCATGTCGATTTTTCAGCCATGTATCATTACCTTTCCTCTGCTCTTTCAGCACCAACTTTGCTCGGTAGCGAGACTGATAGGCTTGCCGTACTGGCCATCAAGGCTTAGATAACAAAAGATCCTCTTGGTTTAATTAGCTCATGGAATGATTCCCTCTACTTCTACAACTCGAAAGGTGTCATTTGTGGTCAATTCCATCAAAGAGTAATCACCTTGAACTTAAGCAGCCATGAGTTAGAGGGTTCATTGTCTCCCCACATTGCAAACCTTATTTTCCTTACAGGTATTAATCCTGAAAAAAACTACTTCCATGGCGAAATTCCATAAGATATAGGCCGTTTGTTCAGGCTTAAGCACCTTAACTTTTCCAATAACTCATTTTTTGGAGAGATTACGACAAATCTCTCTGGCTGTTCTACCTTTATTATGCTTCATTTAGGATTCAAGAACTTGATGGGTAAAATCCCAAGTTAGCTTGCCTCTTTGCAAAAGCTTGAGAGAATTCAGCTCCACTATAATAATTTCATTGGACGAAATTCGGATTCTTTTGGTAACTTTTTCTCGGTCAGATAATTTTTCATGTCAGTTAACAGTTTGGAAGGAAGCATACCTGAAACTCTATGCCAGTTAGAGACTTTAAATTTTCTTAGTCTTGGCCTAAACTATTTATTTGGTACGATTTCTGACTCAATTTTCAAACTTTCATCCCTTTAAATTCAAGTCCTTACTTTACCTTTTAGTTAACTGCACGAGGAGTTTGCTATCGAACTTCGGATTTATTAAAATTAAACTAACTCAAATTTGTCAACCCAAAATCAGTCTATTGTGATGAGTCCAACATATGAAATAGAAGCTTCTTTTGATTAGTAAGGTTAATAATTTAAGATACATAGTTATTAAAAATTAGGTGTATGTTTATTAGGGGTGGGCAAAATCAGGTTCGGTTTAGTTTCTATAAAAATCAAATCGGAATTGAAGTGTATTAATAATGAAATCGAACCGAGCTGAATTGAAGAAGTTTGGTTCGGTTCGGTTCGGGTCCAACTTTGGTTTTCAGAGCCGTACTTCTGTTTCAGTTTGGTTTCAATTTTTTTATTTTATATAATTTTATTGGTATTCTTAATTTATATCATAATTACAATAAATAAATAAATTAAAAAATTATTAATATTTACTCTTATTTTTATATATATTTATATAAATTATTATCAAATTATTAGTTATCTGTAATTTATAAAATTAATAAAGGGTTAAAAAAAATTTTACAATCTAAAATTGAAACCGAATTGATTATTTAAGAACCGATTAGAACCAAACTTAGTTTTGAAACCGAACCAAACTGAATTGTTTTGATTCGGTTTGGTTGGACATTTTGCCTACCTTTAATATTTACTACATTGTATGATTGTGATTATTTTGTATTTTATTATTTGTGTGGTGTGTGTTACTTCTTGTATTCTATAAATACCTCCTTATTTTTTGAGTTTATCATCCACTAGAAGAAGAAAGTGAGGAGTGTTAGAAGAAATAAGGCAATAAGCCTTATAAGTATATTATTTGAAAAGTGTGTGTTTTTCAATTGTGAGTTGTAAAGTTGTTGTAGTAAAAATTCTTCAAATATTGTGGTATATATTCTTGGGTTAGTCATTTAGAGTTGTGTACTCTAATTGATTGTTTTTATTCTCAACGGGATTCACCCTTCCTAATTGCAAGTTTCGAATATTGCTCATAAACTAATTATATCAGTAACTACCTTATATGTAACACTCCAAATTCATTATATCCAAAATATATGACAAATTTAAAATGAAATTCAAAACTTTAAAATTTTTAATATATAATTAAATTATAAAAAAAAAATAAATCTTAACGTAATATTACATTACTTAAAGATTCAAAAGAATATTTCTTAAAATTAAATCCAATATTCAAAATTTTAGTTATTAATTTCAATCTTTTTAATAGTCTAAGTTTAATTGAAAATTTATATTATCTTACAATTTAATTATTTAAAACTTTAATTAGCTGCAAATTATTAATGATAAGGGATAAGTTGTCAACTCAGTTGTTATGAAAAATTAAGTAAATGAGCCAATAGAAAATAATTGCAATCACGAACAACACCGACTCTACATGAAAAACCTCTGAAAAATTTCAGAGGAAAAATCACGGGAGAAGAAGGTGATTTTTACTCAAAAATGAAGAAGATGTACAGTAATCGATTTTGTCCTAAAATCCTAAAGTATGTACTCTAGGCTTTGTGTCAGATTTTAGACTAAACACGGGTCAGATTAGACTGATTTAGTAAAAAACAAAAGCAATACAATATACTTTCACACATACATATATATCGTAAAAGAACATATCCCAATATATTGTATCAATTTTTAAATATGGGCTACAAATTCTACATAAGTAAATAGATTTGTGCATAATATTTATGATTTACTAAACACTTATATTTATGTATAAATCATTATTTCAAAAATATGTGGAATTGGCAGAAGCGAGAGCAATGGAAGCTGGAATTGAAGTAGCAAAGTATGCACGCCTAACTCCTTTAATAATAGAGTCTGACTCAAGCAAAGTGGTAAAGGGAATAGAAGGAAGTTTGGCAGAAATTTATTGGGTGGTCACTAATATTCAAAGGATTATAAAACAAAAAAAACTCTTTAAAGTGAGCAAAATCGCTAGAATTTGTAACATAGCAGCCTATAATATTGCCAAATTAGCACTATCTCAACAAGAGCCAGTGGTGTGACTGGGTGGTATCCCAGTTAATATTCTGTCTGTGTGTTGTTTTTAATGAATTTCCATTTAAAAAAAAAAATTGACCTGATGACTTCCAAATCATAGTTCATGCTTTCCGAACCGAACTACTAAACTCTATGCAACTTGCAAGAGCAACTTTTAACCAAAACTCTCTTTGATTGAGCGCTTAGAGCATCAAGTCTTACTTTGTTCTGTTTTTAAAATTGTTTGGTCTCATTATCTATGATCGCATGCACTAGCAATAGCGTTGCACAATAATTTTATTAGAGAAATATGCGTAAACTACTCGAGTGTCTAGAACAATTAAATTTTAATGGGTCAAAGAAGTCGGCTAAGTATAAGCTATGGGTCGTGGGGATCACTGTTCCCTTAAAATATCGCAACACAGTAGTCTTCCAAGACCTAGACACTAAGAAGTGGTGGTGGACATTGGCGTGATGGGGCTGAAAGATATTGTATAGTGTCTTGTTGGCATGCTCGCTTTCACATTTGAAGAGGAAGTTATGCTTCTTTTAATGCATATTTACTAACTTGGCCTTGTATTGCATCCATAAAGCACATAGAATTTTATGGTTGAATATTGAAACCATGAATACGATGAAAAGAAAAACCTGCAGCATTAAAACTAGATTAATCTTCTATATGCTCGTCTAACTAGTAAAACAATGATTAACTGTTAACTTTAGAAAAGTGTAGATATCCGTATCAGAAGGGCATTTTAAATAATTTTTTATTGTATTTTAAAAGTGCCTCTATTGGCAGAAGTAAAGAGCTATATTTCTTTGTACGTGTTCATCCCAACTAAAATGAAATTTTGTGCCAAAGGGCAAATTTGTAAGTTCAATAAATCAATACAAAAGTTCTACAGTAAGGCAAATTTTATTGTATTCTGTTCCGCTCTACACCATTTCGTTTCTCGTAACCAGACATGACGTTGCAGATTTCAATCCTTCATTTCTCGCTATTCTTCTTTTCAATTCTTCTGCCATGTATCATCACCTTACTTTATACGCCATCCTCTGTTCTTGCAGCACCAACTTTGCTCGGAAATGAGACGGATACACTTGCCTTGCTTGCAATCAAAGCTCGGATAACCAAGGATCCACTTGGTTTAATGAGCTCATGGAATGATTCCCTCCATTTCTGCAACTGGAAAGGTGTTATCTGTGGTCGACTCCATCAAAGAGTGACCACCTTAAACTTAAGCTACCATGAGTTAGAGGGTTCACTTTCTCCTCACATAGGAAATCTCACTTTCCTTAGAGGTATCAGCCTTGAAAAAAACTACTTCCATGGTGAAATTCCGCAGGATATAGGCCGTCTGTTCAGGCTTAAGTACATTAACTTTTCCAATAACTCATTTTCTGGGGAGATTCCTGCCAATCTCTCAGGCTGTTCTAGCCTTGTTATGCTTCGTTTAGGATTCAATAACTTGATGGGTAAAATCCCAAGTCAGCTTGCCTCTTTGCAGAAGCTTGAGAGAGTTCAGCTCCACTATAACAATTTCAGCGGACGAATTCCGGATTCTTTTGGCAACTTTTCCTCCGTCAGATCATTTTCCATGTCAGTTAACGGTTTGGAGGGAAGCATACCTGAAACTCTAGGCCGGTTGGAGACTTTAAATTTTCTTGGTCTTGGCCTAAACAAATTAGTTGGTGCGATTCCTAACTCAATTTTCAATCTTTCATCTCTTATGGTCCTCACTTTGCCTTATAATCAATTGCATGGGAATTTGCCATCAAACTTGGGATTCACTCTTCCTAATTTGCAAGTCCTGAATATTGGTCATAACCAATTCACTGGACCACTGCCACAATCACTATCTAATGCTTCAAATCTCATTGAATTTGACATCGATGGGAGTAATTTCACCGGGGAAGTTCAAATTGATTTTGGAGGCTTGCCTGGTCTGTGGTGGCTAGTTCTTGCCTCCAATCACCTCGGAAAGGACTTGAGCTTCTTTGATTCTCTGAAGAAATGTAGGAATCTCCAGATATTGGATTTGAGTAGTAACCAATTTGGAGGGGTGTTGCCTAATTCTATAGGCGAACTGTCAACACAACTTGTGCAATTCAGATTGGGCGGAAACAAGTTATCTGGAAGCATCCCCACTGACATAGGAAACCTTATTAACTTGACAGATTTGACAATAGAAAGCAACAATTTAACGGGGAGCATTCCATCTGTTATTGGAAATCTGAGAATGCTACGACGATTGGATTTGTCAGGAAATTCCTTTTCAGGTCTTATTCCATCAGCCATAGGCAACATAACTCAATTGTACACACTCCACCTTGAAAAGAACCAGTTAGTTGGACGCATTCCTTCTACTCTAGAGAATCTCCAGAAGTTGCAAGACTTGGACCTTTCTCAAAATAATCTCCAAGGATTCATACCCAGAGAAATTATGAGACTTTCCTTCTTAACTATTTCCCTAAATTTAGCTAAAAATCAGCTGACAGGGTTCCTGCCTTCAGAAGTTGGTAACCTTAAGAATCTCGGAAGTTTGGATGTTTCGCAGAATAAATTGTCGGGTGAAATTCCTGCAAGCCTAGGCAGTTGTGTAGCTTTGGAATTCCTTCACATGGAAGGCAACTTCTTTGAAGGAGTATTTCCTGTAACCTTTGGCTCCTTACGAGGACTTAGGGACTTGGATCTTTCGCACAACTTCTTATCTGGCCAAATTCCAGAATTCCTTCGGAATCTCTCTCTCACAAGTTTAAATCTTTCATTCAACCAATTCGCTGGAGAGGTACCAGCCGACGGGCTTTTCAAAAATGCATCTTCCATATCAATAGTTGGCAATGATAAGCTCTGTGGAGGCGTAGCAGAATTAAAATTGCCTTCATGTGATGAGCCAACGAAGGGGAAATTGTCCAGAAGCCTCAAGGTAGTGATTCTGCTTCTTTCTGGACTTGTGGGGCTAGTTTTGATCACGTCTCTTTTAATTACCAGTCTATTACGAAAGAAAAGAACCGAGACTTCATCAGGGTCTTCACCAATTAATAAGGATCTGCTTCTAAATGTCTCCTATGAAAATCTACGTACAGCTACTGGAGGGTTTTCTTCTAACAACTTAATTGGTACTGGAAGCTTTGGTTCTGTGTATAAAGGAATTCTGGATGCAAATCAAACCGTTGTTGCCGTGAAGGTACTGTTCTTACAGCAGCGTGGAGCTTTAAAGAGTTTCATGGCTGAATGTGAAGCCTTAAGAAACATTCGACATCGCAATCTTGTCAAAGTCATTACTGCATGTTCGAGTCTTGACTTTCGGGGTAATGATTTCAAAGCTTTAGTCTATGAGTTCATGCCCAATGGGAGTTTAGAAAGTTGGTTGTACCCAGATCCAAATGCACAGGATCTGAATGACAGCCACAGAATTTTAAGCCTTCTTCAGAGGTTGAAAATTGCCATTGACGTGGCTGCTGCTCTGGAATATCTTCATTACCACTGTGAAAAGCCTGTTGTTCATTGTGATTTAAAGCCAAGCAATGTTCTTCTTGACAATGACATGACTGCACATGTGGGTGACTTTGGGTTAACAAGGTTCATTCCAGAAGCCACTCGTTCAAATCAAAGCAGCTCAACTGGATTGAAAGGAACGGTTGGATATACTGCCCCAGGTAGTTAAATCGAGCAGAAGAAAGAAGTTAATGTCTTTAAACACAGTAATATGAAGCTATTTCTAACTATTAAATTACAATTTGAACTTTGCAGAGTATGGCATGGGAAGTCAGGTTTCAACATACGGTGATGTATACAGCTATGGGATTCTCTTGTTGGAGATTTTTACAGGGAGAAGGCCTATTAGTGACATGTTTACGGAAGGACTAGATCTTCACAATTTCGTTAAAATGGCATTGCCTGAACGAATATCAGAAGTTTTAGATCCACTATTTGTTGCTGGAGGAGAAAAAGACAAAGAGGAAACAGTTATAGGAAACATCAAACAGGGCCAAATACGCGAGAGTTTGATTAGAATACTCAAAATTGGAATCGCTTGTTCAGTAGAATCTCCCAGAGAGCGGATGGACATCCATCATGTTGTAAATAATTTGCAGAAAGTCAGAAGCACTCTGCTTCGATACGGGATTAACTAGAACTTAACTCAAGCTGAAGCCAATAAAGTTTGTCTTTCCAGAGTTGATTCAGCTCTAAATCTCTTTTCATGCTTACAAGTTATTTAAGTAATTTTCAGTGAAAAATGATTACTTAAATATGATTATTGTGTCTATTTAAGAAAACTAGATGATGGTTCTTTCATTTATTTGATGTTTTATATTGATGATATGTTGATTGCTGCAAAAAAAAATCTCACATTTTCTACCTGAAGAATATATTAAGCACTGAATTTCAAATGAAAGATCTTGAAGTTACGAAGAAGATCTTTGATATACAAATCAATAGAGATAGGAAAGTTAGAAAGTTGTGGCTCACCCAGAAAAACTATGTAAAAAAAGTTTTGGAAAAGTTTAGCATGCTCAATGCTAAACCTTAAAAGGTTCTATTAACAACACATTTTCAACTGTCTTCAGATCTTTGTCTGAAGACAAATGTTGAAGTATAGTACATGGCTCGTGTATCTTATGCAAATATTATATGATACTTGATGTATATAATGGTTTGCACTAGACCAGACATTTCATAAGCAATCAGTGTGGTAATCAAATATATAGTAAATCTAGGAAAAGAGCATTGAAATACAGTTAAACGAATTTTCAAATATCTTGCTGGCACAATCAATTATGAATCATTGTACGATCAAGACTTAGCTTTTAGTAAGGTAGTCGGATAAGTCAATTTAGACTTTGCAAGAGATTTGGATAATAAAATATCCATGATCAACTATACTTTCAAGTATAAAGGAAGATTGATTTTATGAAAATTTGTCCTACAATCTACAGTTGCTTTATCTACTACTGAAGTAGAGTATATGGCGATTGTTGAAGTAGAAAAAGAAGCTTTATGGTTAAAAGGTCTAGTTGATGGACTTGGCTTCAAGCAGGATATTGCTCGATTACAAAGTGATAATCAGAATGCTATATTCTTGGTCAAGAATCAAGTATTTCATGCGAGGTCAAATATATAGATGTTCAATATTACAAAATTAGAGAATAGATCGCCTAAAAAAGAAAATTTATTTGTCGAAGGTTCACTCAAAGAAAAATGCAGTTGATATATTGACCAAGTCAGTTCCTACAGAAAAGTTAGAGCATTGCTTGAACTTATTGCAAATCACCTGATACTAAGATAGCACCAATATTGGTGTATTAAAAAATACTTCTTAATTGAAAGATATATGAAAGTTAAAAATTCACCAAGGTGGCAATTTGTTGAAGTAGTGATTCATTTTTAAATTGAAATATTTGAAGTTTGAAATATCTAGAAGTTTTGGTGATAGTAGCTAGTGTAGAAGAAAATGGCAACACACATTGACGTAAGTGCTTACCTCAAATTAGCTAGACTTTGTTGACAATTTTGGCTCTCAAATGGCCTATAAATAGAAGGCTTCTTTTATTTGTAATGACATCAATTGAGAGAGAATTAAAAGATAGCTCAAATTTAAAGAGAAAGAATCGAGTTACAGAGTAGGTTTGAGGTTGAACATGAGATATTTTTCATTTAGGTCCCTCATTTTTAAAGTTTATAGTTTTGCTAAAATTTCTTGTCAATTTTATATTTGAGTCTATCTAAATTTGTGGATATTTGCATATTTATTCAAATTTTGTAATTTCTCTCAATTTGTTCCTAGTGAAATATTTTGAGTGTCTAAGGACGTAGGTAATATTTATCAAATCTAATTAAATTTTAGTGTCATTTACCTTATGTTGTTATATATTTGTTAATTTGCCATATCTAAATTCTACAATTATTATATTTTATAAGCTTTATATTTTTTTAGAACTATTGAGCCATCAAATTTACCAACAAGGATATTATCCATTTCTTCCCCTGAGGTATGGCATATTATTACTTACATGACTAAGATTGTAAAATAGGTAAATACCTCCCTTAGACCTTTGACATTATTAGTTGACTTAACAGAAGGGAGGGTGTTTCGGTCATTTCACAAACATAAAAATTAAAAAATGAGAGGAAAATGGATTAAATCCCTAACCCAATCTCATCGTCATCTTCGTCTCTCTCTCTCTCTCTTATATGAATTGCCATCCTCATCTCTTTGATGTTCTTTTCACAACACCAACACGCCAATGCAAGTATCCTCTTAGATTTTTGCACCAGCCATCCATCCGACTATCTTTCTCATGTCATCATCATTCTCTTTCTGGCACCACCACACCTAAGGCAAATTTCCTCTCAAATCGATTATCCAATTATCACCTCATTTGTTAATCGAAGATTGCAGATCGAGTTAAATGCCTTACCGCTGTCAAGTTGTCGAACAAGTAACTGAGATCGGGTTAAAGGCCCTTGCCGATTGAATATTGCAGATCGAGTTAAATGCCTTTGCCATAATCAAGTTGCCGAATAAGTAATTGAGATCAGGTTAAAGGTCATCGCTACCATCAAGCAACTAAGATCAGGTTTGGTTCAATATGTATGGGTTAATGATATGTTTCGGCTGTAGTGTGGAGATTTGTTTATTAAAAGATTTCATATCAAAAAAATTCAATTAGTTGTCTCACTTGCAGATTCTTGGATGTCCATCTGGCCAGCTATTATCCGTTTGCGATTTTCTTATATTTGCTGATAAATTAATTGTTAATTGTTATAGAGATATGAGAGATTTGGTGACTTGTGAATCCTAAATTTTAAGGGGTTATATGTGTTTTGGTGCTCTGCTAATGACTTTATATATGTTAAAAATTATTTGCAAGTTTTATTTAGCTTGAGATTTTCTCTCACGTAAATTCAGTTGGAGATTTGAATAATCTCATGCCACCATGAGTAGGGTGTCTTGCTACTTCGCTTCTCTGGTCAACTCAACTCTAATCTCTATAAGCTTCTTGTCAATCTCATCTCATTCCCTCATCTGCACTTCATTGCATTTTCTCCCACCTCTCTCATCGACATTTAGTTTAGTTTCTTATGTATTTTGAGGGCATTTTTATAATTTTACTTATTTCCGTTAACTGTGTTAACAAAGAACTGTTTGAGAAGGGAGGTGTTTGCCTATTGCCCAATCTTGGCCATCTAAGTGATAATATATCATACTTCAAGGGAGAAAATTGATAATATCCCTTTATCAACACTTGACGATAGAAACAAGTTTATCTTGCCGAGCAGAGTAATGTTGCGTCTTGAAATCTTTTCGTACAATATATTTCTTGTTGTTACAAGAAATCATATTATCTTCGAAAATAACTTTTTCGACTTCAATTTCGACTCACTTATGTGGTTGAAGATTATGGCTCTATCCACCAAGAAGATGTTGGGTCAAATTCATAACATTATTTCCAAATTTTGTTATCTTTTATCAATTGCATCAATCGATTTTTTTTTGTTGCAAATCTCTCCATAAAAAGATTTGTATGGCTAACTCATTTGCTTTGAATAGTTTTTTGCAAAGGTGATAGGAAAGACTTGGTGTTATTTAGATCTGAATGGGGTATGTTAACTCCTTTTGATTTTGGTGACAATCGGCTAATTTGAGTGAATTTTTTTTTTTTAGTAATTGGCTTTTTCTCTTTTTTTGGGAATTTTTTTGTAGTGAGAAAGATTTACGACTGTGGTTGATGAGTGGTTGTAAGTGATGGATTTGGGTTATAAGATTTGAGTGGTTAAGAATAATGAATTTGAGTCATAAGATTGACTTGTCTGTTACAGGTAATGAATTTAGGTCATATGATCGACAAATTAAATAATCTACACAGAATTAACTGAAGAAAATATTATTAGATGAATTGATTAAATCTAATAAATAATAAAGTTTATTTATACTAATTGATAAGTGCGTAAAATACGCACTAATCATTTACTTCTAAACTTCAATTGTTTGTTTAATTCTTAAGTTTCTGTTGAATTTGATGTATTTTGGTTGGTTTGTACAGAAAATGATAAATTTAACTTTTGAAAGTTAATTGGGCTAAAAAAGAATTAATTCGACTTGAAAAGGAAGAGACCCCGGAGCATAAGAACAGGGTGGACCAAAATGCAACAAAATCATAACTAAATGAAGAACTATCACAGTAGAAGGATAAATCTCAAATACACGAGAGAAAAGGGATCCAATCGATATTTGCCAGATTTTCTAGCTTCGTTGACAGAAGCAGGTGTGCGATCGCGTGCCTTGCTGCGTGATCGCACACTACGTTCTGCCTAGGTGGACTAAAGTGCAACAAAATCAGGACTAAAGTGAAATAAAGTCAAACTACAGCTTAATGTCTGGTTAATCACAAGTACAAGGACTCAATTGATATTTGTCAGTAAAATTGAATTTTTGGGCATTTCTAGACAGAATCAGGTGCACGGCAGCGCCATTAAGGCGCGCGACTGTGCGGCGCCTTGCCCCCCCAACAATGGTCGAATTTTGGATTTAAAAAGAGAGAGAAAGAAAGAAAAAAGGGGTTCGTCATTTCTTGGGATAAATTTGAGAAGGAAAAGGGAGAGAAAGAAGAAAAGAAGAAGAAGAGATTGGAAAAAGAATTTGGGGAAAACATCAAGTTCGAATTTAGATGAAAAGTTCTCCTATTCTAATTTATTTTTTTCCCTTTATTTCAATTTATTGTTGTGAATTGAACAAATTTGTGAATTTCGAATTCATGTTATCAATTGTTGAATTTATGATTTGTGAATTTGGATTCTACCCAATGTGTGGCTAAACCCATTTTCTAGGGCAATGATTTAATCTATTTGAAGCATCCATTTCTAAGATTGTGTTGTTCAATTGATTTGAGATTGTGTGTTGAGTGTTTATTATGATAATTAATGTTTTTAGATATTTGGCCATTATTTGAATGAATTGTGAATTGATGGAATTTGAGAAATGAACATCATATCTAGACTATGTGGTAAACACCGTAAATTGCATGTTAGATAGAGATATACTAATATGGTTTACGTAGTTTGATTAGAAATTATCATCATTCGTAATACATTTCCGTTTAATTAATTTCACATAGAGATATAGTAAAGTTTTAGATGCGAAATAGATTCGAGTGATCTCGAGAAAGACAATCGAATAAATTAGGATAATTAACTAGTAACACGTGTTTTAAATTAGAACAACGTCAATTGAAGAAGTGGATGCGACCAAATACGATAAATCATTAACTCTAGACATTTCCATTACTTGAATTCTTAAAGTATTTTGCTTAATAGTTAATTTTAATTTTCTAAATAAAAAATTATTTCGATTTCTTTAGATAAATTCATAAATTAATTACCTTCGGTAGTTATAGGATTAACATTTTTCGTGAGATTGACATTTACTTATCATTTTATTACTTGTTTGCGATACGTGTACTTACGTTTCTTTATTTTACACGCAACACAAATACATATACTAATCCTAAAAATATTAAGACTTCCTGTAAAAAATTTTTTTAATTAAAACTAAAATAATAAATTAAAATCTTAAAATCAAATAAAAATCTTATTTAAACAATAAAATGAAATAAAATTTTTAATTAAAATAAGAAATGACAATAACACAACAACTAAACTTTTTAACAGTCTAAGTGGTAAAATTAAAAATCGCAGGGAGGGGGAAAGGCCCAAAACTGATGAAATGCTTAAGTCGTCTTCTTTTATGTTCCACGAAAAATTCGACTACAGATAACTATTTCCCCTCTCTTGAATTCTCTGCCACATAAAGAAATCACCATAGAGAATTCCCAATCGAGTCAAGACTTCTCTCGATTATCTCGACACTTTTATACCGACAATATCTTGTTTAGTATTCTCAACCCCAAACGCTCGAAAGGGACCACAATAAAACGTTCAAGGAAATCAACAACAGAGAAAAAGTAGAGAACGTATTCAAAATAACAGCAATAACACCAGACAAATTGATATTTATTTATCATTTTTCCAGGCTACTGAACTTGTCATTCCTAAATCCAACACTAAAAATTACCTGAAATCTTTATCATTGCTTATATTATTCTCCTTCTGTTCATATCTTCCTGTTCTTTTTTGAACCTAAGAAACGAGTCTCTAATTGCATGACGATTGTTGACGACACTGTTCGTAGCCACCCGCTCTCTAGGCGAAGCTGTGCAACACACGAGTCCAATTCTCATCACAGAAACCAAGCATTCTTCCAGTTTCCTATGCGTATGAACTTGGGAGTCAATGTCTGTAATTGTAGCTTTCTCCTCTATGCCATGTTCAACCTTTTCATCGAGATTTTCTTCTTCAAATGTCATTGATGGGTCAATTATTTCCGTCACACGGTCAGGCAAAGCCATTGAGACAAACTTGTGAATGATCAGATCATCCTTAAACATGTCATCTGTAGATCTTTTTCCTGTGAACATCTCCAGCAAAAGTGTGCCAAAGCTGTATATATCTCCAAGTATGGAAACATAGCCATTCATGTACTCTGCAATTTATAAAATTGTCATTAGAATTCAGTAGATTAAGGCATTTTACATATATTTGAGGTTAAAAAAATACATATTCAAAAAGAAAAAACCTGGAGGAATGTAACCGATGGAATCCTTGAGCCCAATTGACATGGATTGATTTTTGGAGGGATTACTTGATGCTTCAAAGAGGAATATTGCCAATCCAAAGTCACCGACATCAGCTGTCATATCTTCATCAAGGAGTACATTACTTTGCTTTAGATCGCAATGTGTAATTGGTATTTCACAATAGTGATGGAGATAGTCCAGTGCAGAAGCAACATCTATTGCTATATTCAATATCTGCATAAGGCTCAATTTCTTATTCTGGTGTTGGTCACTAGCGCTTGGATGCAGCCACAGGTCAAGAGTTCCATTTGACGTGAAATCAAAAACTAAACATTTGAAATCATTTCCTTCGTGATCAACACTTGAGCAAGCAGTTATGATTCTTAGGATATTACGGTGTCGTATCCTTCTCAAGGCATTGCATTCATCAATGAAACTCTTTAAAGCTCCTTGCTGTTGAAGTTTTAATACCTTAATTGCAACAATTCTTCCGTCAGCAAGAATGCATCTGTATACAAAACCAAAACTACCAGACCCAATCAAATTTACTTCGGAGAAGTTATCAATTGATATAGAGATCTCCAAGTAAGAGAGTCCTGATTAACACTCATTAGAAGATGCAGTGGAATATCTCCTACTCGAGGCTTTAACTATACAGTATATCAGAAAGGAACTTGGGTAGAAGAATTACAAATATGACTACAATATATATTGGGTTATCTTCAATTTACCCCTTATTATTATTGACAAACATCAATTCACCTCCAAATTTATCAAAAATTCTCATTCCACCCTCAAATGTTAAGTTTAACATAATCCTTAAATATTACCATTGATCATAACTTATTTATAAAAATACGATTATATCTCTATTAAATTTAAAAATATTTTTTTTCATTTAAAAATACCATTATTAAATTTGATACTTATATTAAAAATATTTTTAAATGAGAAAAAATATTTTTAAATTTAATAGGGATATAATCGTATTTTTATAAATAAGTCATGATCAATGGTAATATTTAAAGGTTATGTTAAATTTAATATTTGGGGATGAAATAAGGACTTTTGATAAATTTGGAGGTGAATTGATGTTTGTCAATAATAGTTAAAGGTAAATTGAAGATTACTCATATATATTGGGATTAGTTAATAACTCACTGAAATGGGCCTAGTGAATTAGACCAAAAGGCTCAAGGCCTAAACCAATGAAATGCTTGGGCAGCTTTCTTGTGGACCTCACCACAATGTTATTACATCCCTCGTATCATAGCTTCATATATATTGGGATTAGTTAATAACTCACTGAAATGGGCCTAGTGAATTAGACCAAAAGGCTCAAGGCCTAAACCAATGAAATGCTTGGGCAGCTTTCTTGTGGACCTCACCACAATGTTATTACATCCCTCGTATCATAGCTTCATATATATTGGGATTAGTTAATAACTCACTGAAATGGGCCTAGTGAATTAGACCAAAAGGCTCAAGGCCTAAACCAATGAAATGCTTGGGCAGCTTTCTTGTGGACCTCACCACAATGTTATTACATCCCTCGTATCATAGCTTCCTTAGCTTGTCCCCCGTTCCATAGATAATCAGTTACACTACAAATGGACAACACCAGAATTTCCAATATAGCAGTCTTTTAAGTTTGCTTCCATTTTTCCCCTCTCTGTTGCTTTCACAATTGTTTTCGGAAAATGCTAAGTCGATGGTTTCATCTTATCATGTCCCATAAAACACACGTTGAGGTTTAATTAAAAAGAAAAAATCGAATCGAATAAAATAAAATTTAAAGATTTTTATTACGTGTAAGGTTGGATTTTATTTTATTAATAGGCAATGATCTATTTGCGTTGGTACCGTAAGAACTTGAATTAAGATAGAATCTTAGTTCATAACAAAAAAAATGCATATATACTAAATACTCTCTTATTTTAAACTTCAAAATTTTTCCTTGAATTAGAATTTTCGTATAAAATATCGAGTCAATATATGTATATAAATCATTTTCAATATTTCGTGTAATCAACCAGATCAGTCGTGAATTACCCTAACTCCCACGATTAATTACACGTTAAAATTTGGATAATATTTTGAGGGTTCGAGGTGGAGTAGAGGAAAATATTGTTAATTATTTTTTTCCAACGTTGAATCTTCTGATCAAAGTTACAGTTCATTCAGGTAAGATTTGTTCATGAATGCAAGTTTATATTAAATTACGTGAGATTATAAGATTAGAAGCATGCTTGTTTATATTAAAGAATAAGATAAAGACATAAATTAGGTGTAAGAGAGAATCGTTATCAATTTTTTTTTTAATGAGGACACAAGTTTTGGTGTTAGTGACATCTCATCTACCAAATATTTATTAGTACAAAAATCATAAGATAAAATATTTAACCACGTAAACTCATCAGATTAATTAATTCACGTACATATTAAAATTTTCTTCACGTAAACTCAATCGAGTACTATTAATAAGGGAGTTCTAATGCACTCTTATGCACCAAAATTACACATCAATAGACAATAATATTGCTAGAAATGAAAGCTATTACCTTCCAATTTCTTCTTATTCTTCTATTATCATATCTTTGCTGGGGAACATGGGCTGAAAATCATGCAACTAGGGGAAACCTTCATGAGAATTTTGTTCAATGTCTTTCTCTTTACTTTGATAACTCCACCTCCATTTCTGAAGTAATTTACACCAAAAACAATCCTTCATATTCATCCGTCTTGGAGTTTACCATTCAAAATCTCAGGTTCTCAACACCCACCACCCCAAAACCTCAGGTCATTGTCACACCATTGAAAGTATCCCATGTTCAAGCTAGCATATATTGTTCCAAAAAATATGGCATGCAAATTAGGATTCGAAGTGGGGGTCATGACTATGAGGGTTTATCCTATGTTTCTCATGCACTCCCATTTGTAATCATTGATTTGATAAATCTTACCTCGATCAACGTTAATGCAGAAGAGAAAACGGCATGGGTTCAAGCTGGTGCAACCATTGGCCAACTTTATTATAGAATTGCTGAGAAAAGCAAAACTCTTGCTTTTCCAGCAGGAGTTTGCCCTAGTGTGGGCGTTGGTGGACATTTAAGTGGTGGAGGCTACGGTTTTTTGTTGCGTAAGTATGGCCTTGCTGCTGATAATATTGTTGATGCTCACTTGATTGACGTTAATGGCAGATTTCTCGATAGAAAATCAATGGGAGAAGATATGTTTTGGGCCATTCGAGGAGGTGGAGGAGCTAGCTTTGGGGTCATCGTTGCATGGAAAATAAAGCTCGTTACTGTTCCATCAACTGTGACTGTTTTCTCAGTTAACCGAACCTTGGAACAAAATGCAACAAATATCCTTCACAAATGGCAGTATGTTACAGATAAACTTCCTGAAGATTTGTTGATTGGCGTCGGCTTATTGCGAAGTACACAAGGAGAGAGACCTATTCAAGCTTCGTTTGCTTCCTTGTTTCTTGGTGGAGTTGACAAGCTTCTTCCATTAGTACAGGAGATCTTACCCGAGCTTGGTTTGGTGAAAGAAGACTGCATTGAAATGAGCTGGATTGAATCTGTCCTCTACTATGCAGGAATGCAAAACGTGGACATCTTGCTTGATAGGAATGCTACTAGCTTCAAACAATTCTTCAAAGGAAAATCCGACTATGTGAAGGAACCTATTCCTGAAACTGGTTTGGAAGGGATAATTAATAGATTTTATGAAGAAGAGGGAAAGAATGCTCTTATGACGATGGTTCCTTATGGTGGAAAAATGAGTCAGATTTCAGAGTCGGAAATTCCATTCCCTCATAGAGCTGGCAACATATACCAAGTCATGTACTATGTCTATTGGGATGAAGAAGAAGAAACTGAAGGCGCATCTCAAAGGTACATTGATTGGATCAGAAGGTTGTACAGTTACACGACTCCCTATGTTTCCAAAAATCCTCGAGAAGCATATGTCAATTACAGAGATCTCGACATAGGATCAAATAACGAAGGCTACACAAGCGTCAAACAGGCTAGCATTTGGGGCAGAAAATATTTCAAGAACAATTTCAATAGGTTGGTTCATGTGAAAACTATGGTCGATCCTGGTAATTTCTTTAAATATGAACAAAGCATCCCACCAATTTCACCTTGGTAGAACACAAGAGGTGATTAAATAAATACCATATATGCGCTTAGGCATCCATCTTAAAGCCCTTTCAATAAATTTCTATTATGTCTTTTCTTTCTACCAACTTCTGATAGTGTAACCCTAGAAAGATATCATATTAATAGTTTTCATTATGTATCAGTTTTTCATATTAATTCAAATAAAAATTTCCTGGAACGCATGTGGGTTACCTGCTTGATAGCGATTTGCTTCATGAATTAATTTTCATTCATAAATAGTCTACTCGCATGTATATGTGGCCTCGAGCAAAGAGATTGTAACATAAATCAAGATCCAGAAATCTGAAGACTAGTGAAGAAGTCAATATGAATGAGAGAGACCAAGCGTGATAATATTTTACATGAAATGTTTTTTTCAGTAGATTTTTAATTTGGTTAAGAAAGTCATCGCTACTCCATGTTTTATACCTCTACAGTCTACACTAAATTAGTTTGTCAGGCATTATATTTAAAATATAATAATAATAATAAACCAATCAATTTATTAAAAAAATCTTTCTTTTGGTAAAGGAGTAACGTAAGGTGAGGGTAATATTTATTCTCTGTGTATATGCATATGGGGACGTTATACTAAAATTTTCGAGTTAAAATAGTGGAACAAACTTTTATTTTTTAATCTATTAAAAAATAACGAAGGAAAGAAATAAAACAGGAAAATGAATATTAAATGCTCCAGGAACATTGAAGAGTTGCAGCTATCAATTCCCTAAAATGTGCCTGTACGGAAGAATAATATTTATACAGGAGTTCTTTTGAGAATATTGGTATGCAGGAGCGTCAATTCAATTTGCTCAAAAGGGGCTGTAGGCCTGATTACCTTGATACGAAAAGTGCCAAAGCCCCAAAACAAATGAAAAGCTTGAGCCTTCTTCTTGTACATTTCACAAAAAATCCGACCAGTTCAGCTATGGTTTCACCTTTCAAGATGAGGAAGGTTTAGCATGTTTTCATTTAAATTCATAAGAATTTTATTTTATAAGTTAGAGCATTTGGAAATTGCAAAGGTAATATTCCAAAAAAAAAAAAAATTGCATAGGTGTAATTGATTACAATATTGCACTATTGGACTACTTAGAGAGCTCTTAACCCGCTATTGAATTCTATAACAAATAGAGACTCACAATTGAGAATTCCCAATGAAGTCGAGAGTTCTTGAGTATCTCGAGGATTTCATATCAACAAGGTTTGTCGAGTACTAGTCTCGACCCCAAACGCATGAAAGGACCACTGTAAAACCAGGAAATCAAAAACAAAGAAAAAGTACACTACACCTTCAAAACGGCAGCGACAACACCAGGCAAATTGATCTTTATTCATCTTCTTTTCAGGCAATTGGATTTGTTATTCCCAAATCCAACGCGAATATTTATACGAAATCTTTATCGTTGCTTATGTTTTTCTCCTCATGTTCATATTTTCCTTTTTTGGAACCTAAGAAACGAGTCTCTAATTGCATGAAGATTGTTGACGACACTGTTCACAGCCATCCGTTCTCTGGGCGAAGCTGTGGAACACACTTGTCCAATTCTCATCACTGAAACCAAGCATTCTTCCAGTTTCCTATGCTTATAAACTTGGGAGTCAATGTCTATAATCAGAGCTTTCTCCTCTACTCCATGTTCAAAATTTTCATCAGGATTTTCTTCTTCAAATGTCATTAATGGGTCAATTATTTCCATCACATGATCGGGCAAAGCCATAGAGACAAACCTGTGAATGCTCAGATCATCATTAAACATGTCATCTGTTGGTCTTTTTCCTGTGACAATCTCCAGCAAAAGTATGCCAAAGCTGTATATATCTCCAAGTATGGAAACTGAAAGTTTCTATAGATGCTGTAAAATAATAGGCTCTGCCTTTTGTTCATTACATGAAAGAATTTATAGAGTACAACAAATTAAGTCATTGACTTTACATCCAAAATTATGGACAACTAAAGGCAAGAAAATCAAATAATTATATCACAATCAAATCACAAATATTCAGCCTAAACTGTAGCCTTAAATCTCTCTCTATCATGCCCCCGCAAGATTGTGCTTCCATCATGGACGCCAATCTTGGACCGATGAAGAAGAAATTGTTTGCGGGACACAGCTTTGGTAAGGGAATCTGCCAGTTGATCATGAGTATGAACGTGAGATACACGCAAGCGCTTGTTCAAAACTTGATCTCGAACAAAGTGGAAGTCGATAGCAATATGTTTCATACGTGAGTGAAACACTAGATTCTTACATAAATATGTGGCACCAATGTTATCACAATAAATGGCAGGAATAGAGGGTATAGGAACACATAACTCTTGCAACAAATTCATAATCCAATTGAGTTCTGCAGCAGTGGAAGCAACGGCTCGATACTCAGCTTCTGTAGATGAACGAGCAACTGTGCGTTGCTTTTTGGAAGACCAGCTGATTGGAGTAGCTCCAAGAAACACAACAAAGGCAGAAGTAGAGGTTCTGTCATCAGGATTACCTGCCCAATCAGAGTCTGTAAACGCATGAAGGCATGGCGAGAACTGCTTACGAATAAGGAGACCATGATGACTAGTTCCTTTGAGATAGCGCAAAAGCCTTTTAACTGCAGACCAATGGATAGAGGATGGACAATGCATAAATTGTGAAAGCTTGTTAACTGCAAAGGAAATATCAGGACGAGTTAATGAGAGATATTGTAAAGACCCAACAACTTGACGATATTGAGTCGAGTCAATGTTGGGGCTGCCATCATTTAGCTTGAGAGTCTCTGTTGGAGAGAGTGGAGTTGCCACCTCTTTAGATTCAAGCATGTTAGTCTTGGATAAAAGGTCTCGAATATATTTCTGTTGGGATAGAAATAAACCATGTGCAGTAGAAGTAGCTTCAACACCAAGAAAGTAACTAAGGGTGCCAAGGTCTTTAAGAGAGAAATGGGTTTCCATAGTATTAACAAACAACTCGACGGAAGAAGAGTGGTTACCAGTGACAATAATATCATCCACATATACAAGGAGGTAGATGATTGTCTTGTTCTGATTAAGAATAAAAAGGGAGCTATCTGATTTTGAATTAATAAATCCGTGGCGAAGTAGAAAGGTGCGTAACTCAGTATACCAAGCACGTGGAGCCTGACGAAGACCATAGATAGCTTTTTGAAGCTTGCCGACATGATGTGGATATTGAGAATGGACAAACCCAGGTGGTTGTTGCATGAAAACATCATCAGACAGTGAGCCCTGCAAAAAAGCATTATTCACATCTAATTGTCGCAGTTGCCAGCCTTGAGAAATAGCAAGACTTATAATAAGTCGAACTGTCGTAGGCTTAACAACAGGACTAAAGGTGTCAGTAAAATCAATACCAGGACGTTGATGAAACCCTTTAGCAACTAGACGGGCTTTGTAACGAGCAACCGATCCATCAGGATTTTTCTTAGTCTTAAATATCCATTTACACCCAACAATATTTTGCGTGTGATGAGATGGTACGAGAGTCCAAGTGGAATTACTAAGTAAGGCGTCAAATTCTTCAGACATAGCCTGACGCCAGTGAGAAAATTTTTGAGCTTGGTGAAAAGTAGTCGGTTCGATAATATCAGGGGAGAGGGCAAGTGTTGTATGAAGATCAAAATTTTTTTTCGGTTTATAAATATTATTACGCGATCTGGTAACAATGTGAGATAGGGGTGGATGTCTTGAGATAAGAGAAGAAGAAGATATTACAGGAGAGGATGAGTCAGCCTGTACCTGAGAAGAATTAGAAGGTGTAACATCCGTGGTTGTAGGGGAAGAATGCAACAACATATCTGAAGTGGCAATCATATCATCATGAGACTCTTCTGTACATGGAGAAGGTAATGGATCATGTGTTCGACTTATAGTTTGAGAATTGGATGTAGGAAGATTACTTAAAATATTGGTGGGGGTAGGTGAGGTAAAAGGACGGACGGGAGTTGAAATAGGGGATTCGGTGGAATTTGAGATATTATGAGAGACGTGTTCAACAGCGAGGGAGGTATTCAAGTTGTTGGAAAGTAAAGTAGGTGGGGGAGGATTGGTAGGAACCCAAGAAGGCAAAGACTCGTTGGTAATATGTGGTTGTGTAGTAGTAAGATTTTGGAAAGGAAATTTCGACTCAATAAAAATTACGTGACGAGAGAGAAAGGATTTTGTAGTGGAAGGATCAAAACAAATATACGAATTATGAGTTAAGGAGTAACCAAGAAAAACACATGGTCTTGATCGAGGTTCAAGTTTGTGAGATGTATACGGGCGAAGCCAAGGGTAGCATAAGCAACCAAATACTCTGAGTTTGTGATAATTTGGATTCTTATGAAAAAGCTTTTCGAATGGAGATTGAAATTGCAGGATTGGAGTTGGCATACGATTAATAAGATAGATAGTCGTTTGAAAAGCAACAGACCAGAATTTCAGTGGCATAGAAGCTTGGTGTAAAAGAGTAAGACCAGTTTCGATGAGATGCCTATGTTTACGCTCAGCAGACCCAACATGTTGAGGAGTGTAAGGAGGGGATTTTAGATGTTGAATACCAAAGTTGGATAAGGAATTTGCTAAGCTTTGATATTCACCCCCACCGTCAGAGTAAATTGTCTTTATGGTGGTTTGAAAGAAATTTTCAACTAATTTTTTGTACCGATCAAATATTAGAGAGACTTCAGATTTTTTCTTCATTGGGTAAAACCATGTGTATTTGGTAAAATAGTCGACAAAAATAACATAATACCGAAAATTATCAAAGGAAGGAATAGGAGAGGGTCCCCAAACATCGGTATAAATAATTTCAAGTGGTGCATTGCATGATACAGATGACAGACCAAATGGAAGCTTGTGACTTTTATTACAAAGACATGAGTTGCAATAAGACTTGACTGAATTAGAAATAGGAAGAGAAAATTTAGACACTAATTTGTGTTGTACCAACATAGATGGATGGCCAAAGCGTCGATGCCATAGGTCAGAGGAGGCATCAGTGGTAGTGGTAAGGACTAAGGGAGATGTGCTTTGAGTTGATGATGATGATGATGATGATGGCCACTCATAAATGTTGTTATTATTCCGGCCTTGGACCAAGGATGCCCCCATGTTCAGATCCTTCACAAGAAAAGAGTCAGGAAAGAATTCAATGGATGTACAATTTTGTTTACAGAATTGGGAGACAGATAATAGATTTTTTTTAATATGAGGTGCACACAATACATTGTTAAGTGTAAACGAAATATTCGAAGAATTAAGATTGCTAGAGCCAATATGAGTTATAGGAATACCGTTACCATCCCCAACCGTAATGTCTTCATTGCCATTATATTTTGAATGCATGGATAGATTCTGAAGGTCTGAGGTTATATGATGTGATGCTCCTGAGTCTACGATCCAACTGCCATGAGTAGAAGATTGATCTGATGCCACGAAGTTAGCTTGAGGCCAACTGGAATTATATGTAGGTTTTGGGCGTGATTGACAGAATTTGGCTGTATGACCAATTGTATCACATAGTTGATAGATTGGTTGTGGTTGTCCATATTTGTATCGTGGTCGCCAAGAATTCTTCAGATTGGAACTTCCACTATGATTATAGGAATTATTGTGGAAAGGAAAGTTGTTGGAAGGATAAGGAGGATGGAATCCTTGGTTATAACCGATATTTCCTTGAAACAGCTTGTTGTTGGAATTGTTATTCTGCCCTCTGTTGTTATTCAGGTTCCAATTGCCTCCTTTGTTCTTATTGTTGTTGGTTCGTTGGGTATATTGAGCAGTAATTGGAGAGTCAACTTTCTTTCCTTCTTCTCGTTTCAAAACAATTTCATGATCCAAGAGTTTGTCATGAAGTTCTTCAAAGGTCATGGCAGTTTCTCGAGCTCTAATAACAGTACATAACTCTTTATAGTCATTGTCAAGACCATTAAGAGTATGAGCAACAATTTCAGCATCATGGAGAGGATGACCAATCAAGGCTAAATCATCAACAGTGCTTTTAATATTCTGCATGTATTCAGTAATGGTAATGCCTTCCTTTGACATTTTCATGAGAGTGGAGAGCAAAGTCAGCATTCTGGTGTGAGATCGATTTGCAAAGGTGCTCTCTAATTTTGACCATGCCTCGGCTGAGGTTTTGCAGGTAGAGATAAGAGGAGCAATATTACCTGTCAGAGAGGCTTGGATGGCTTGTAGTATAAATCGATCTTGGCGTAGCCAAAGTTTGTGATCTGGATTAGTTGTAAGAGCTTCTTCTCCTGTTTTTATGATAGTTTCTGATGGACAAGGTTGTGACCCATCAACATATCCTAACAAATCATATCCAAACAGTAAATTGGTGAATTGAGACCTCCAAGAGGCATAGTTCCCACCTTTAGAAAGTTTGAAAGGAATTTGGGAGGCAACATTGATGGAGATGAGACTAGTGGAAGAGGTATTGTTGCCAGTTGATATTAAAACTGTGGTTTCAGAGGCTGAAGATGAAGAGGACGTGGTGGACATTTTGAATGTGAAATAAAAGAAAAATGAAGGCTGCGGATCGATTATGCTTGATAGCAATATTGCTCTGATACCATGAAAGTTTCTATAGATGCTGTAAAATAATAGGCTCTGCCTTTTGTTCATTACATGAAAGAATTTATAGAGTACAGCAAATTAAGTCATTGACTTTACATCCAAAATTATGGACAACTAAAGGCAAGAAAATCAAATAATTATATCACAATCAAATCACAAATATTCAGCCTAAACTGTAGCCTTAAATCTCTCTCTATCAGAAACATGGCCATTCATGTACTCTGCGATTTATAAAATTGTCATTAGAATTCGATAGATTAAAGCATTTTACATATATTTGAGGTAAAAAACAATACATATTCAAAAAGAAAAGAAACCTGGAGGAATATAACCGATGGAACCCTTGAGCCCAATTGACATGATTGATTTTTGGAGGGATTATTTGATGCTTCAAAGACGAATTTTGCCAATCCAAAGTCACCGACAAGGCTGTCATATCTTCATTAAGGAGTATATTGCTTGGCTTTAGATCACAATGTGCAATTGGCGTTTCACAATAGTGATGGAGATAGTCCAGTGCAGAAGCAACATCTATTGCTATATTCAATCTCTGCAAAAGGCTCAATTTCTTATTCTGGTGTTGGTCATTAGCGCTTGGATGTAGCCACAGGTCAAGACTTCCATTTGACATGAAATCAAAAACTAGACATTTGAAATCATTTCCTTCGTGATCAACACTTGAGCAAGTAGTTATGATTCTTAGAATATTACGGTGTCGTATACTTCTCAAGGCATTGCATTCATCAATGAAACTCTTTAAAGCGCCTTGCTGTTGAAGTTTTAATACCTTAATTGCAACAATTCTTTCGTCAACAAGAATACCTCTGTATACATAACCAAAACTACCAGACCCAATCAAATTTACTTCGGAGAATTTATCAGTTGATCTTGAGATGTCTGAGTAAGAGAGACCTGATTGCCCGTCATTAGAATATGAAGTCGAACGTCTCCCCCTGAAGGCTTTTACTATACAATATATCACAAAGGAACTAAAGAGAAGAATCACAAATATTACTGCAATAGTTACTGGGATTACCACTTTAAGGCCAGGATGTTTTCCAGGACTTTTTCTTGAGCATTTAGGTAGAAGCAAATTGGGGACACCACCGCAGAGCTTATCATTCCCAACTAGGGAAATGGCACTTGCATTTGCAAAAATCTCTTCCTGGGATACTTCACCATCAAGATAGTTGTAAGAAAGATTAAGATGCCTGAGAGATGTGAGCTTGCCGAGAAATTTTGGAATCTTTTCGGACAAGTTATTGCATGAAAGATCTAATTCTTCTAAACCTCTAAGACTTTTAAAAGATTGAGGAATTGCACCGTCAAATGTGTTATTCCCCAAATAAAGACGTTCCAAACTAATACAATCATCAAGGCTGCTTGGAATTTCCCCTGATAACTTGTTGTATGACATTTCCAATTCCACAAGATTTTTCAACTTACCACTTCAAGTGGCAGGGAACCAGTCAAAAAATTATGAGACATGACCAAAGAAATTGAAAGGGAAGAGAGGCCCATTAGCTGTTTGGGTACGGTGCCACTGAGATTATTGCTTGATAAATTCAGTACCTGCAATTTCTGGCAATTTCCAAGATTTGGAGGTATGCTTCCCTCAAACTTATTCTTCTCCATGAAATTCCTAGTTAATATAGTTAAGTTACCAAGGGCAGATGGGATTAATCCAGAAAACTTGTTACCATTCAAATGCAATCCCTCTAGTTTCTGGAGCTTTCCTATAACATCGGGCACCCTACCACCTAAATTGTTATGTCCCAATTCCAGAAGCGACAAGTTAACAAGGTTTCCAATCCCAATAGGTATGTTTCCATGAATCAGATTCGATCCCAGTGTAAGAATTTGCATATGTGTTGAAAGGTTTGCCATGGAGCTTGGTAATTCTCCCCCAAATCGGTTTTGAGCAAGTCCTAACACTTCAAGACTAGTACAGTTACCAAGAAAGTGAGAAAATTCAGATCACCAATTTCCCTATTTCCCAGTTTATTACCATCAAAATTAAGTCGAACAAGACCTTTCAAGCTTCCCAAGCTTCTAGGAATTGTCCCTGTTATACCATTTTCAGTAAAATCAACAAGCTGAAGGTTAGAAGAATTCGACAGTGATATAGGAATACTTCCTGTAAAATAGTTGACCCCGCCAGCAAATATTTTCAGATTAGGAAGAGTGAGGCCAACATCTGAGGGCAGCTGCCCCTGCAGCTGGTTTTGAATCACAGAGAAATATTTTATAAAAGAGATATTATAAATAGAAGAAGGAATCATACCAGACAGAGAATTCCCATAAACTTGAAAATATGCCAAGCCTGATAACTAGCCAATTTCATTTGGTATGCTTCCATGAAAATTATCAGTAGAAGCCATAGAACTTCCAGAGAGGAAACATTACCCATCCAAGCTGGGATATTTCCTGTAAGATTGTTACCTCCAAGACCCAGGATTTCAAGCTTTGGCAATGAACGAAGCTGATCTGGAATCTAGTCAACGAACTGGTTGGAACTAGCTTCAAATATTCTAAGTTCTGCACACTCAGATAAATTTGTTGGAATTTTCCCACTTGTTAAAATATACCTTGAATCAGTTAGTCCCTTTTTCGAACAACCCAACACGGAGATCTTGTTGGCCTCGGGTTATTTGTTTGGGCCTATTTTCTGGGCTTTTTCGCATTTGTCTAGAGAGTACTATATAAACTCTCTAGGTCATAACCTAATCTGTAATCTGTACTCCTCAAGATCAATAAAGTTTTCCTCTCCTCTGCCTGTGGACGTAGCTAACACATCGTTAATGAACCACGTTAAATCTCTGTGTTCTTTATTTGCGTTCTTAATTATCTTTCTTGCTTTCGTTATAACAAACTGGTATCAGAGCCGGATCTGTCTAGGGTTTGAAATTCGGTGAGAAATATGTCTGGTATGAACGTGAAGATCGACAAATTCATGCGGAGGAATAGTTTCAGTTTATTGCAGATCAAGATGCGAGCCTTGTTGAAACAACAAGGGCTGTGGGTGTCGCTTGCGAGGAAGCCAGCAAATCCAATCACCGCTGGGATGGTCGTTTTGGAGGAGAAGGCACACTCGACGATTATGCTGAGTCTTGCAGATGATATCATCACCGAGATCGTGGGGGAGGAAACCGTGCAAGGTCTGTGGGTTAAGCTCGAGGGTCTCTATATGACAAAGTCCTTAACTAATAAGTTGTTTTTAAAGCAACGTCTGTTCAGTCTGCGAATGCAGGAAGGTATGCCTCTCCGAGATCACTTAGATCAGTTAAACACAATTTTATTAGAATTGCGTAATATTGATGTTAAAGTTAAAGATGAGGATGCTGCTTTAATTCTGTTAGTATCTTTACCATTATCGTATAAGAATTTTGTGCAATCGTTTATTGTTGGGAAAGATACTATGTCTCCGGGGGAGGTTAGATCGTCCCTCCATACTAGAGAGCTGTGCCATAAAGCGACTGGTACAGGTGCAGATAATCAGGCTGCTAGGTTAGTAACCAGTGGGAGTTATGGACATGGAAATTCAGGGAAGAAGAAATTCAAGAAGCTAGTTTCTAAGGGTCTAAAACCCGATGATGTCTGTAACTACTATAAAGAGAATGGGCATTGGAAATCCGATTGTCCCAAGAAGAACAGGCAACAAGATAAACTGACAGGTACTACTGCTATAGCAGATATCAATTCTAAAGAAAATATTGTTCTAGTTGTTGATGAGCATATGCATCACAATGATGTGTGGATTCTAGATTCTGAAGCATCTTACCATATATTTTCGCGTATGGAGTGGTTTACAACCTACGAGCAGGTAGATGAAGGCAATATTTTTATGGCTAATAATTCTGTTTGTAAGGCAGTTGGAATAAGCTCGATTAAAATACGAACACATGATGGTAAATTCTGCACATTGAATGATGTTAGGCATGTTCCACTTATGACAAAGAATCTGATATCTTTGAGTATGTTGGACAATAAGGGTTTCAGTTTTCAAGGTGAAGGTGAAGTTTTATAAGTCTGCAAAGGTTCGAATGTAGTTCTGAAAGGTGTAAAACGTGGTACCTTATATTTTCTTCAAGGTTCTACGCTGTCAAGTTCTGTTGCTGTTGCATCCTCGGAGATTAATAAGGACAACATGACCAAGTTATGACATATGAGGCTTGGTCACATGAGTGCAAGAGGGATGCAAATTTTGTCAAAAGAGGATCTTCTTTGTGGCCACAAGGTCAAGGATCTTGAATTCTGTGAACATTGTATTTTTGGGAAGTTACATCGCAGCAAGTTTCCTAAAGCAATACACAGAACAAAAGGCACACTTGATTACATCTATTCTGATTATTGGGGTCCTTCTCGGGTGGAGTCTTTAGGGGGTCACAGATATTTTGTGTCAATGATTGACGATTTCTTAAGGATGACTTTGGTTGTTCATTATGAAGCATAAAAGTGAAGCCTTTAAGAACTTCAGGCAGTGGAAGGCATTAGTGGAGAATTAAACATGGAAGAAGATCAAAAGGCTGCGAACTGATAATGGTATGGAATTTTACTGGTTTGAGTTTGATGAGTTATGTAAGAATGAAGGCATTGCTAGGCATCATACAGTCAGGGATACACCACAGCAAAATAGTGTAGCAGAACGTATAAACACTCCTAGAGAGAGTTAGGTGCATGCTTTCTAATGCTGGACTAACTAGAAGGTTCTAGGCAGAAGTGATTAGTACAGCGTGTCATCTGATAAATCGTGGACCTCACACAAGTATACATCTCAAAAATCCTTTTGAGGTGTGGTCTGGTAAGCCTGCTGATTACTCTAGTTTGAGAGTTTTTGGTTGTACTGTTTATTATCATGTAAATGAGGGTAAATTAGAGCCATGAGCTAAAAAGGAAGTATTTGTAGGTTATGGGGATGGGGTTAAAGTGTATAGAATCTGGTCCTCGTCTGAAAATAGGGTTATACTTAGTAGAAATGTAATTTTTGATGAAAATTCTATGTTTAACCCTACTGTGAAGTCTATTGTTGTGTTAGAAAATGGTAGTGTTGAGAAACAGGTGGAGCAGCAAGCCACTCTAGATGAGAGTGAACCACAACATGAAGATCAACACCTACAGTCAAAATCAGAACCATCAGGTTCTTCATTACCAGTAGCAAGTCAGCACAGTTTGGCTCTTGATCGATCAAAGAGAGCTAATTATGGGATACCTCCCAAGAGATACGGTTTTGAAGATATAGTGGCCTATGCACTATAGGTTGCTGAAGAGGTGGATCCTGACTCTAATGAGCCATCCACCTATAAAGAAGCAGTTACATGTACTGAGTTTACCCAATGGCCTGCTACAATGGGAGATGAGATAGAGTCACTTCATAAGAATCAGACTTGGGAATTAACCAAGCGACCTCGAGACAAAAAAATCGTCACTTGTAAATGGGTTTATAAGAAGAAGGAAGAGAAACATCTGTTGAGGGTATCAAGTATAAAGCTCGAGTAGTAGCTAGAGGGTTCACCCAGAGACAGGGAGTAGACTATAATGAGATTTTTTTGCCAGTGGTCAGACACACTTCCATCATGGCGCTACTAGTAATAGTTGTACATCAGGATCTGGAGCTTGAACAACTGGATGTGAAGACAGCTTTTCTACATGGAGAGTTGGAAGAGGAGATATACATGACTCAGCCAGATGGTTTTCAGGTTCCTAGTAAGGAAGACTATGTTTATAAGTTGAAGAAGTCCTTGTATGGACTAAAGCAGTCTCTGAGGTAGTGGTATAAGAGATTCGACAGCTATATGATAGAGATTGGCTACACTAGGAGTCCGTATGATTGTTGTGTTTATTACAAGAAGGCAACAAATGGTTCTTTGATTTATCTGGTCCTGTATGTAGATGATATGTTAATAGCTGCAGAGAACAAGTCTGATGTTCAGAAGTTGAAGGATCTTCTTAGTGTTGAGTTTGAGACGAAAGATTTTGGTGCAGCTTGGAAAATTCTGGGAATGGAGATTTATAGGAATAGAAGCAAAAAAAAACTCTTCTTGTCACAGAAGGGATATATTCAAAAGATTTTGTCAAGATTTGGCATGTCTACCGCAAAGCCCATAGATACTCCTAGTGCTACAAATGCACATCTGTCTATTACTTTTGCACATAAATCTGTTGAAGAGAAGGAGTACATGTCTTAAGTTTCCTATGCTAGTGCAGTAGGAAGCTTGATGTATGCGATGGTCTGCACTAGACCTGATCTTGTACAGTCTGTTAGTGTTGTTAGTAGGTTTATGGGTGAACCTTGCAAGGAGCATTGGCAAGCTGTAAAGAGGATTTTTCGGTACCTCAAAGGTATATTTGATGTTGGTCTCATTTATGGAGGTGATACACAGTGTTTGGTGACAGGATTTTCAGACTTTGATTATACTAGAGATGTTGACAGTAGAAGATCTATGATTGGTTATGCTTTCACTCTTGGTAGTTCAGTTTTTCAGTTGGAAAGCTACTTTGTAGCCTACAGTGACTTTGTCTACTACAGAAGCAGAGTACATGGCATTGACAGAAGCAGCCAAAGAGGGAATTTGGTTGAAATGATTGGTCAGTGATTTGGGTTTACATCATGATCAAGCTATAATGTACTGTGACAGTCTCAGTGCAATTTGTTTAGTTAAAGATCAAGTTCATTATGAGATGACTAAGCACATTGATGTAAGGTATCATTTTCTAAGAAGTGAGAAGAGAATTAAGGTGAACAAAGTGGGTATTGCTGATAACCCAACTGATATGTTCACCAAGCCAGTTCCGCATAGCAAGTTCCAACACTATTTGGACTTGTCAAATGTTAGGAGTTGTTGATTGCCCTTTAGGGGGCAAAATCTGAGGCAGATGAGGTTTTTTTTTTTTTTTTTTGGTACATTTGGCATTGTGTATGGTGCGTCTAGTACATCTGTTATTTGTGAGAGAATTCAAGTCAAGGTGGAGATTTGTTATAATATACCTTGAATCAGTTAGTTCCTTTTTCGAACAACCCAGCATGGGGATCTCGCTGGCCTAAGGTTATCTGTTTGGGCCTATTTTCTGGGCTTTTCCGCATCTGTCTAGAGAGTACTATCTAAACTCTCTAGGTCATAACCTAATCTGTAATCTGTACTTCTCAAGATCAATAAAACTTTCCTCTCTTCTACTTGTGGACGTAGCTAACACATCGTTAGTGAACCACGATAAATTTCTGTGTTCTTTATTTACGTTCTTAATTATCTTTCTTGCTTTCGTTATAACACCACTAAAATAATTGAAAGTTTTATTGAGATCCTGCAGCTGCTGTAAGCAGCCAATTTTTTGAGAAACTTTGCCGTGAAAGCCATTGTTGTGCAGGTTGATTCCAGTAAGATAGGTAAGGTTTCCTATAGAAGGAGGAATTGAGCCGACTAACCGTCCTAATTCCAGATTCAGATTTATGACTCTTCCATGAGATGAGTTGCACTTAACGCCAACCCAATTGCAGAAATGGACAGAATCATTCCATGAGCTCATGATTTGCAGAGGATCTTGAGTTATCCGTTGCTTGAAGTCAAGTAAATCAAGTTTGTCAGCCTCGTTTACTGCTGATTCCAAACCTGAAGTAAGCCATAAAAGATGAATCCCCTGAAGCAAATATAGCAAAAACCACTTAGAATTCCAAAACTGATGCTTCATGGTTATAGTAATGCAGAGTTCTTGCAATTAAGGACAAAAATTATTGCTAATTTGAGCTATTTGATAGTTCAAATAAAAAAAGGAAGATAAAAATGAGAGGAAGAAGGAAAAACAGTCATTAAATATTTATGGGACCATAATTAATTCCATTGAAGTTAGCTATATCGCCAACAACCTAATGTTTTCTGGTTGATATATAATAAATAATGGTTTATTAATCAATACGAGACAATTCAAGAAGATATCTCATGACTGTTTCAAAAGAATCTTTGGTGGATATGCTGCGAACTGTGTTTTCGTCACTATATTATCATTCTTATGCTTGCAGTATTTCAAAATATAAAATTGCTCCTCCTGAGGAAATCATGAAAAGAACAAGAAATTGATGGGTAATATTTATATGGAAGGATTTGAAAATTTTATCCGAAACGGGCCCATGTGCCGATGACCCTGATACCAAAAGGGCCGAAAGCCCAAAACCAATAAAAATGTTAAGCCAGTTTTCTGTATATTTGATTACAATTTCATAAGCCTGAACGATTCTTCGCATAAAAGTTTTTAATTACACAATTTTATTAATATTGTATGACTGTATTTGTTAGTCATGCTAACGTGTCACTAAACAGACCAAAGTGAGGTTTTTTAAACAAATTTCAACAGTTACAAATAAAATAGTTAGAAAACTTCAGTCCTCTGATACAAATTTTCCACCTACAAATTTTCCAAATTGACAAAGAAATTTCGGGGCACTCGGTCCCAATTTTCTGCAGAAGAAACAAAACCAGAAGTTTTTATTATTAATTCAAGAGCTTTCAATGGAATTACGCTGATACAAATTTTCCGCCTATAAATCAATTAGGAAGCAGAGCAATGCCTCAGAACAGACAACGAGATTTCGAGTGAAAGCATTTTTAGCTCATCTCCAGTTTCATAGATTCTCATAGTAACAGAAATGGAGAAAGCTAGAATTTCCAATGTACCACTTTTACTTTTCTCCCATTTTTCGCTTCTCTGTTGCTTTCACTTCTCTTTTTCTCATTATGCCGATCTTGGTAGTGTAACAGATAAACTTGCTCTGCTCGCTTTCAAGAGTCAGCTAGCTGACGATCCATTTGGAGCCTTGCTAACATGGAATGATTCGTTTGATTTTTGCCAGTGGCATGGTGTTACTTGTAGTCTTCGACGTCGAAGAGTCACAGTTCTGAATCTCCGGGACCGAAGTTTGACAGGTACCATTTCTCCTCACATAGGAAACTTGACATTCCTTAGAGTTATCAATCTTCAACAGAATAATTTCTATGGTAAAATCCCACAAGAAGTAGGCCGCTTGTTTCGGCTACGAGCCATCATATTCAATCGTAATTTGTTGCAAGGAGAGATTCCAGTCAATCTCACTCGTTGTACGGAACTTAGGATACTGGACTTGGTTATGAACAAGATTGAAGGGAGAATTTCTTCTGAATTGGGCACGTTGTCGGAGTTAGTGGGACTTGGACTTAGCAGTAACAATCTAACCGGGTCTATTCCTCGGTCACTTTCAAACCTCTCGCTTCTAGAGAAGCTTTCTCTATCGGAAAACAGGCTTAGTGGTAACATTCCTGTGAAGCTTTGTCAACTGAAGCGGCTAAAAATGTTCCAAGTGTCTGTAAATTCCTTAACCGGTCCAATTCCCATCCAGCTCTTCAATATGTCTTCAATGGAGTACTTTGCTGTGACAGAAAACCAACTTGTCGGAGAAATCCCCCCTAATATTGGATTCACACTGCCTAATATTCGTGTACTTCTCTTGTCAGCTAATAGGTTTACTGGGCAAATACCTCGTTCAATATCTAGCTCAATCAAGCTTGAAAGGCTAGATTTTTCATTTAACTCTTTTACAGGCTCGATACCAGCTGATTTGGGAAGATTGAAAAATCTGATCAGGCTAAACTTTGCCAGGAATATCCTTGGAACTGGAAAGGGTGATGACCTTGGCTTTCTCAATTCTTTGGTGAACTGTACGTTGTTAGAAGTACTAAGCCTAAGCAAAAACAGGCTTAGTGGAAAATTGCCGAATTCCATTGCTAATTTTTCATCCCGTCTTACCTATTTCTATATTTCAGCAAATTCAATATCTGGTTCCGTCCCAATGGGCATTGGAAACCTGAAAAATTTGATCATAATAGCCACGGAGAAGAACCTTATCACAGGAAGCATTCCCATTTCTGTTGGGTATCTCCCTAAACTACAAGTTTTGTCCTTGTTTGCAAATAATATTTCAGGAGAAATTCCTTCATCCCTTGGAAATTTAACTTTCCTGACAGAACTCAGTTTAGATGAAAATTTCATTCAAGGAAGAATTCCTTCAGCTCTTGGAAATTGTCACCAACTGCAGAATTTGGGTCTCTCAGAAAACAATCTCTCTGGAAGAATACCTCCTCAAGTTATTGGCCTGCCTTCATTATCAGGGTGGTTGGACTTGTCTCGCAATTATTTAACCGGCTCCATACCATTGGAAGTAGGCAACCTGAAAAGTGCTCGACAACTAGATTTATCTGAGAATAAGTTATCAGGTTATATTCCGAGCTCACTTGCTAATTGTGTTGGCCTGGAGCGCCTAGATTTGAGTGGTAATTCCCTTCAAGGAACTATCCCCCTGTCTTTGAGTTCTTTAAAAGGTCTTCAGGACCTTGATCTCTCGCATAACAACTTTTCGGGGAAAATCCCAAACTTTTTGGGTACATTTCCCTTTTGGCAGAGGTTGGATCTGTCCTTCAACAATCTAGAGGAAGGGGTACCAAATGAAGGGATCTTTGAAAATGCAAGTGCAATTTCAATCATAGGAAACGATAAACTTTGTGGTGGAATCCCAGAATTACATTTGCATAGTTGCCAATCCAGAAGATCCAGGAAATTATGGCAACAACACACTTTAAAAGTAGTAATCTTGACAGTTTCCTTGTCTATTTGCTTACTTTCAACATGTTTCATACTAATACTCCGCAGGCGGAGGAGTAATGGAAGAGGAAATGCTTTGGTTAATGCCCCTGTGGAGGATAAGTATGTGAAGATTTCTTATGTGGCGCTTGTAAAAGCTACAGAAGGATTCTCCTCTGCCAATTTGATAGGCATTGGAGGCTATGGTTTAGTATATAAAGGCAGTCTTTTCAATGAAGAAACAATTGTTGCAGTGAAGGTGCTTGATCTTCAACAAAGGGGAGCTTCAAAAAGCTTCATAGCTGAATGTGAAGCATTGAGGAGCATCCGACACCGTAATCTTGTGAAAATAATTACTTCTTGCTCAAGTGTGGATACGAAAGGCCATGAGTTCAAAGCTTTAGTTTATGATTTCATGACTAATGGGAGTTTAGAGAAATGGTTACATCAAAATGAAAATGAGCGACATCAAAGGCCAACCTTGAATCTGATGCAAAGGCTCAGCATAGCCATTGATGTAGCCAATGCATTGGAGTATCTGCATCACCATTGCCACACATGCATTGTTCATTGTGATCTTAAACCAAGCAATGTATTACTTGACAGTGAAATGGTTGCTCATGTTGGCGATTTCGGATTAGCAAGACTCCTTCATGATAACTCTCCAAATGAAACCAGTACAAGCAGGGTAAAAGGATCTCTTGGTTATGTTGCTCCAGGTACATCAATCCTGACCTTGGAACAATTTCATTTGTTCTTGAAAGTTGTCTATAAAACATATTTTAAGGTGTTAAGTGTCTATTACTGATAAAAAATGCTTAAAGTGCAGAGTATGGAGCGACAGGCGAGGTTTCAACATATGGAGATGTGTACAGTTTCGGAATTCTATTGCTGGAAATGTTCACGGGGAGGAGACCAACCGATGAAATGTTTAGGGAAGGTCTTAGTCTTCACAACTATGCAAAGATGGCTCTTCCAGATCGAGTGGCTGAAATACTCGATCCAACGATACTTGAAGAAGCACTTCAAATTCAAGATGACATTGTCAAGGAATTGCAACGAAATTTGAAGAGAAAAATTCAGGAGATCTTGCTGTCAGTGTTGAAGGTAGGAGTTTTATGCTCGGCAGAATTTTCAAGTGACAGAATGCAGATCAAAGATGCCATCATGGAACTTCAAGAAGCCCGAAAAATGATTCAGGCAACCAGATCATAAGATAAGCTCCATATTGCAGAAACACTGTTTGAATTTTTGTCAAATTCCTCTAAGCAAGGTATCAGTATTCTGTATACAAATGCTAGCTGACATGTATAAACTCCCCAAATAAAAATAAAATTTTATCTATTATGAAGAATATTTTTTATTTAGTTCTAAAAAGTAATTAAACATTCGTATTTTGCGTTGTGTTAGCCCATTAAACCATGTTAAAAGTTGAGCCGAGCCCAACATACATCGAATTGAATTTTCAGACTGCACCAACCCATTTGATTACATTTACCCATAATAAAATATACACTTCGGCTTTCCAAAGATGGTGATGACTTGATAAAATATTAATGGTGATTGGGTCTAGAAAGGCTGCAACATTTTATTTTTATAATATGTTGCCTTAACTTACAGCATAACACTTGCACAAATTCTCTTGACTTGCCAAATTTTCCGCAATTGAAACATAAATTGAACCCTAATTCAGTAGAATTGTAATTTAATCTCCTTACTGTCCCACATATATCTATCTATCTATCTTTTAATTAGTCTTTTATTTTTAAATTGTTACGTTTATCTTTGTCCTTTAACTTCAGTTAAGAGTTTAGAGTTTCTGAAGAGAACAATATCAGCAATTCAGATCTTGTAAGTTACTAAAGGATAATTGTAAACTTGCAAGGCAGCATTTTATACAGTTGATCCATCAATTAGTAAATCATACTTCGACATATCACTATTGTCTTGACAGGTATTTTTCCCTTTTTTTTTTTTGTTTTTAAGAAAATATTTTCTGATAATAAAAACAGTAAAAATATTTTTAGAAAACAGCGTTTTTTTTCATGACGCAATATTTAAAGCGAATTGTCGTGTTGAAGTGCCAAATCCCCAATCAAGGAATGCTACACGACGAAGACCAAGTATTCATTTGAAGATTCCATCTTATCATGCAAGCCTTCACATGGACCATTAAATACGCTTAAATACACCCAAGTTGACGCTTAACAAAATAATAATAATAACAATAAAACAACTTAATTAAATGGAATTAAAACATAATTAAATTTTGGAATATCTTTTGAACTGTTGTAAATTATTGAGTATTTTTCTTAAATAACAACCAATCATCAACTTGTCTTTATTTAATAATTAAAAACTTAAATTATAAGAAAATATTAATTCATTAAAAAAAATGTTTTATGTCTTTGTAATCTAATTCAAACTATCTCAATTAACCTAAATTTTAAGAGTTTCTTTTTTTTTATGTATTTATATTATTATTTATTTATAATCAAAATTATTTATTTATTGTACTCTCGAGCGATATATATTTTTAATAAGACCATCCGATAAATACATAATATATATTTTAAATTTTTTATATCATCCGTTTGTATTTTATGGTTGTCTTTGATCAAGAAGTAGATACCAATAAATCTCTTAGCATTGGTGTCAACTGTCGTGAAAATTAAACAACATATATATCTTGAATTTTAAATATTATTTATTTATTTATTAATAATTAAAATTTATATTTATGCAAACAAGAACTTTCTCTAAGATATATAATTGGCTATCAAAGATCTTTTTCTACATTTTCGTGTCAAGCACGTCAACTTCAAATAGCACAGATACTTCCAGAATTCTTCTATAAAATATTTGATTACGTGGTTATTGGTCAAGGACTTTTAATTAATTTATATTCTCATTTTTCAATTTTATAATCAAGGTTGAAATTCTACAGTTTTTTCAACCAAAAAAAAAAGAAAAAAGAAAATCTTCTGATCAAAGTTGCAGTTTATTCGGATAAAACTTGTTCAATAATGCAAGAATTAGTTTTAATTACGTGAGATAATTAGATTAGAAGGATGCCGTATTAAAAAAATAAGGGAAGGATATTATTTAGGTTTAACAGAGAACCAATATTAATATTTTTTCTATTTTTTATTTGTATTTCGTGAGGATATGATATTTGGTGTCAGCGACCCCTCATCTGTCAAGATATTTTATGTTAAAATATATATTTTTTTAAAAAATCAAAAAGAAAATGTATGAGGAAATCTCATAGCAGATGTACAAGTGTCAAAATATTTCTTTAAAATACTATTTCAGTCAATTTATTCAAAATTTCAAATAATTAAAATATTTAATCACGTAAACTCATCTTCATACGTCACATACGTCAAGGAAACATAATGCTAATGTATATAAATAATTATATATAAAAAAAATATAAATGTTTGAATGAAAATGATTAATAATACGCATTATTTTTTTTTAAATGTAAAAATGAAAATGGGAAAAGTGTTAGCAAAGCTGAAGCAATTTCGCCTGCAGAATCTGCTATATATATGGATGATCTTAGGATTTACCTACCAAAATTCTGCAGTTGCTTCAGGTAATTGAAGTATTGAAAAGAAAAATAAAATAAAATTAATGCATTGTGGGGACGAATGATCTGATCTCATGTAGAAGGAAATAGAAATATAGAATAGCAAATTTTCTATTCGAATAAAAAAGTCTAGAAAAAAATATATATATTATATATATATATAGCTGGTCCTGTCGCCGAGTAACAAATGGCTTTCCGTAAACTATAGGCTAAAATTCATTAACAAGGAAAATCGTTTTCCATGTTTTCATTTCAAGTCCGTGTAGGGACACAAATGTATAATATTAACAAATTGGAGGATAATGTGTTCAAGCTAGGACCTCTCTCTTACCATACAATGCCTTTATACAAAGCATGGGAATTCGTTTTTGATCAAAAGTTCTTTTACTAATAATACTTTAAAATATAATCTGCACGAGATGCGTTAGAAGCGCTTTCGTGGAATATGCATTTTTAATCAATAAGTACTTGTAAAGTTCTTTTATAAGAATCAAATGCTTCTTTTACAAGTATTTTTTTTCTATTTTAAATTGTGGTAATAACATTTTGGTCCTTACATTTTTATGATTTTTAATAAAAATATTATTTATTTCCTGGTATCAAATAAGTCGCTAGGTCTTATCAAATGAACAGTTTTCTTCTTTTTTATATGAAATTTTGATCATCTAAATATAAGTTTGTGTAACTTCACATTAAAAAAGCGTTCAACTTTTTTTATTTATTTCAACAACGTTTCGTTTAGGGACCAATTTGATACAAATAGAAACATTAGTTTCTTAATTGAAAATTCATGAACAATAGGGACCTTCTCATATTATTACCATTTTGTTTTTGCAATTACATCGCACATGGAAATAAAAAATATATATTTCTGACTCAATAGCAGCATTTTTTAAAAAGAAAAAATCAAAAAGTACATCCAATTGTCAAACATGCCCTTATTAAATCTTCTTATTTTTCATGCCATCCGATAATCTCTATTCTTTATCGACTGTCCAAAAACCATATAAGACATCCAACGGCTGAGATTGTGAGGAAGAAAGGACTTTGGGGACAATTGCAACATGGCCCAAGCTGTCAATGATTTCCATGTTAAACTAAACCCGTTCATGGGAGTCAAAGTCCGGAAACAACTGCTCAAGGACGTAAAATATATTGACCGAACATAAAAGAAGACACGATCAGAAAGAACCTGTCTGCTGCTTTTCATGCCAAAGAAATAATTAACAAATAATAAGGTCATGAAAATACATGTTATAACAAACAGTGAGGATGGCTGAATTATAGATTATAATTATATTCCTCATTTATTCTATATTGATGAGTCAATGGCGGCCTTATTCTTCCTTCAAATATGACGTACACCAAATACACGCATGGACTATTTCAAACCCAGATTATTTTGTATACAAAGCTTAGAGTATTAGAACAAAACAACAGACAAAGACATCATACACAAGCCTCGTTTTCAGTCCTCCATTGTTTATATAATAACTTTGTTCTAGCCACCTTGGATTTGCCTCGACCTCTGTTTTTTTCTCCATAAAATCCATCGCTGTTTAACTAGTGGATATGAAAATGAGAAGAGAATTTCAGAGGATGTCCAGTTACAGGCTACTGAGCCGTGCCAAATCAGTTATCTTCTCTATCGCCCTATTTGCTGCTATAATCTTCATCATTTATGAAGATAGTGTTATCTCTAATGATTCTCTGCATTCTGCTGCTTTCAGAGCTATAAGAATCTCTGAGAAGCTGCAGAACAAAGTAGGTGGCCAAATCAAGTCAACTATTACCAACATACCACTGCTCTCTGTGAAAGAAGAGATTGTAAACGCTGATAGAGGAATTGGGAATTCTCTGAAACCGCCGTTTAATGTCACAGAGGAAGAAAGAGTTGCATGGTTCCGGAAGAAGCTGCCGGAATTTGAGATTTTCAAGTCAGACAACTTGACACAGCAATTCCACGGTCGTGTTCTTGACTTTTTTAGCCATGATTGTGAGATTCAGACGTTCATGACATGGATTTCACCTGCAAGTTATTTTGGAAGGAGAGAAGTTTTGGCCATGGAAACTTTTTTCAAAGCTCATCCTCATGGATGCTTGATGATTTTGTCAAGAACTCTGGACTCTCCACACGGATACAGAATTCTAAAACCACTGCTTGATCGAAAGTTCAAAGTTTCTGCAGTCACACCAGACTTGTCTTTTCTGTTCAAGAACACCCCTGCTGAAGCTTGGTATCATGAGTTGAAGAGTGGAAACAGAGACCCCGGCGAGATTCCACTAGCTCAGAATCTATCTAATCTGATGAGACTTGCAGTGTTATACAAGTATGGAGGTATCTACGTGGACACAGATTTCATAATTCTAAAAGGTTTCAAAGGGTTGAAGAACTCCATTGGAGCACAGAGTATTGATATGGTGTCAGGAAACTGGAGTAGACTGAATAATGCTGTTCTAATCTTCGACATGAACCATCCACTTCTTTTCAAATTTATTGAGGAATTTGCAGCAACCTTTGATGGAAACAAATGGGGACACAATGGACCATACTTGGTTTCCAGAGTAGTGCAGAGAGTAGAAAATAGGCCTGGTTATAACTTCACCATATTGCCGCCTAACTCCTTTTATCCAGTTCACTGGAACAGAATAGGAGGGCTTTTTAAGATGCCGGAAAACCAGGCTCAATCAAGATGGGTAAATGCAAAGCTGCTTCAGCTGAGCAGAGAGACTTATGGGGTTCACTTGTGGAACAAGCAAAGCAACAGAATTGCCATCGAAGAGCGAAGCGTCATGGGCAGAATAATTTCAGAACATTGTGTAATTTGTGAACAAATTTACGGTTCTTAAAGAAGATTTTTCAACTCAAGCAATGGAATATGCATACAACTGGGGCAAAGCCACAGAGGCAGAGTAAGATATGGTATTTAATATCTCTCTCTATTCTTGATAACCCCTAACTGAAAGGGCTATGCATGTCATTTCTTTCCAAGATTTTTTATTACTTTGTTTCTAGACTTTAATTCTTTTTCTTATTCTCTGGGGTTCATGAATCATGATCCCAATGTACAGTATATAACATGTATATTATAATTGTTAATCTCACACCAATTTAAAAATTGTGAAGCAATTCATCTTCTTATCTATTTCTTTATTTTGTATTTGTATATAATTAAATTTTATCAAGTGGTGATGTTCATATTTAATATAATATGAATTACCTATTTAGCACTGAATTGCTAAAGTTTCAAACAAGTTTACATTGTTATATGGATGTCTGTTTTCTTCTTGATAGATAGTTCTTACAATGATAACAAGGCTACAGAAAACATTATATCTTTCTACCACAAATCATAATCCTAATTCCTAAGCTTTCTCAATCTCACCCTGAATCTAAATCCTCTAAATCTCCAGAAACCGAATCCTGGCAATCTTCTGAATTGCTTTTTTCTCTTCAATTTCCGGTGGTTAATTTTTCCTTTCTTATGCTTGGAGCCAAACTCTTCATTCCTGAAACTACCATCGGAAGCAAAATTACTTAAACCCACATTTCCCAGATCACAGGAAGGCCGTCCGATCTGCTTAATCGATGCCCATGGATCATAAACTTGTTCATCAGCCGTATCACTTCCCCATAGAGGTATAGGCTTGATTTCGGGTGAGCCACTGTACTTGTCAAAGTAGATAGACAAACTGGTATGCTCCATGTCAAATAATCTCCTCAGCCAAGTGCTTCCTCCCTTCATCAATTGTAACAAACTGCTGCTTTTCTGACATGAAAAGAAATAGGAACATGAAGCAGACGAAGATAATTGAGAAGACGACGACGATGAAGACCAGCATAAATATTTCTGATGCTCTATTATCCGTCTGATCTTCTCCATTTGAGCTCTTGTCAGCCAAACAATCTCCCCATCATCATCCTTTACTTCTGTTATCTCTGATTTCATCATTTTCTATTATTTTTTTTTCTTATCTTCGGTGTCTGTTTGATATAAATGACCAATGAAAATGCAGAAGTTTGTCATAAGAAAACAGAAAATAAGAACAGAGGAAGCCCTGAAATTGGATATAAAAAAATTGGGAAAACCCGGCCTTAAGAATTTAACCGTGCTTGCAATATTGTTTGTGTGGGAAATTTTGTGATTTTGTGTATACAAAAAGACAATGATGGTGCACGATGGCTAATCCAAGAATTTCAGGTCTTCTGATCCATAATTGGTCCCCTCAAATTGCAATTAACAATAATACCAGATAATATAACATAATATAATAAAAGGGTAATCTTTAATTTACCCAACAAATATTGACAATCTTCAGCGTACCCTCAGAATTTATTAAAGTCATCATGCCGTCCTGAGACATTAACTCCAACGTTATGTTTAACATTTTATTTTAGTTGATCCGTGTTAACCATGTAAAATGATAATGTAACCCCTAAAGAGCCCATAATTTTTTTTTTTTGTTTCTTTTCTCTTCTCTTTTTTTCTTCTTCCTTCTCTGTTCTTTTCTTTACCTCTTCTTCTCTATATGCAGACAGTCATGCTACAATAAAGAACCAACAAAGAAAAATAAAAAAGAACTAAGGAGAGCAAAGAAAGGAAAAAAAATAAAGAATTATTTTTTATTAATTTAAATTTGTAAAATTATAATTTTATTCTTTTAACTATTTAAAATAATAGTGAAAATTAATGTTTGAGAACATTATGATAACTTTCATAAATTTTGGAGGTGTAACTAAGATTATCAATATTAAATGAGTAACTTATAAATTACTTTGTAATATAAATATAGATATAAATTAATAATTTAAGCTTACTTTTTAAACCAGCCAACCAAGAAATGTATGCATCAAGCAAGAATTTTTGCATGATTAAATATAGGTGTGCGCGCACACACACACACATGTATATATATAAGTCAACTGATACAACCTGCGTATATTACGAAATTCCCATATTTCGTTTATATATTAGAAAAAAAAAATTCAGAACTTAACACCGTTTATTCAAAATTTATATATTCAAATAAAATTAACAAAAATTTATTAATCAATTCAAATAAAAAATGATTAATAATCCATATCAAGTTGCATTAGATTTCAATTAATTTCAAATAAAAAATGATTTTATGTATATAATAATATTTTAGAGTTCATTCTAATGCACATTCATAACAACTCTTGACAAATAAGAGTTCACAATTTTCTTAAAAGAAATATAATAAATGTATTAAAATGTTATAATTAATGTTTTATCTTTTTAACAATTTTCAATATCAAAGAGTTTATAATCCGAATACCAATTATTGCCACTTCAAATTTCTTATTTCTAGAAGATATATTTAAGTGATTTAATTATTTTTCATATTTACTCAATTAATAATTAGGTAAATGATATTTAAGTCCTTAATCTTTGGCCAATTAACCTCCTTATTAGAGACATTTAACGCCTTTCATATCTAAACTGTATTTTCTTGATTAACATTTTTATTTCTCAAGATTGTTTTTTAACGACAATAAAATGCAATTGAAAGAGGTAGAATACAAGGAGAAGTGTTATAAGAAGATTAATAATAAAAAATGCCCTTATTTGATAAGTAAAATTTAAAAATGCTACTGCCACTAATTTTCAATCAAAATTATCCCTTTGTTTTTTAAACTGACAAAATAGCTCCCATGTCCCTTTTTCTTTTTGGCTTAACTAGAAACTCATGTTCTACTCAAAACTATATATTCAATTAACTTGAAACTTAAATTTTATTTTAACTTAAAAGTGTAGTTCTAACCTGACTCAAAACTATTTATCTACTATACTCGAAAGTGTATTTCGAATTTAACTCGAAATTATAGGTTTTACCTTAACTAGAAAGTGTATTACTCGAAACTATAAGTATTACTTTAACTCGAAAGTATATTTGAAACGTAACTAAATAATGTACTTTCGAGTCACCTTATAAATATATTTTCGAGTATATCTTAACTCGAAAGTACTAGGGGTTGGTTGCAGAACAACGTTTTCAAATAAAATTCGACAAAGGGCATGGGGACAATTCTATCTGAAAGAGTAAAAAAGGCGCATTTTTATTGAAAATTAGTGGCAATGATATTTTTTAATTTTACTTATCAAATAGGGGCATTATTGATTATTTTCCATTATTCTCACATGAAATTTCTTATTATTAGAAGATGTATTTAAGTGATTTAATCATGTTTCATATTTACTCAACTTAATCGTAAGATAAACGATATGTGAGTCTTTAAGATTTAACTAATTAACCTTATCATTCCCACTCGTTTTAAAAATATCTAAAAAAATCATAATTTGTTAATTTGTAATGTTTTTTGGATGAAAAAGTGGTTAAAATAGTAAATTAACATTATTTGATGAGAAGTACTGATATATTATAAAGTGGCAATCAATTCAATGATATATGTTTATATCACCATTGACACGTATCACAATGCCATTAGCCATTTTTTGCCACTATTTGTCCCCAGTCATTATCGCTAACTATCGTTCATTTGAGTCATTATGGATATCATTCAAATTTTTGTTCACATTCTATATAATGGTACTATCATCACTTCCATTTGAGCAATTGTTTGTCATAAATCTACAGTTAAATTTTTGGCATCCAAAACTTTGATTTCAAATCTATGACGAACTGTTGCTTCAATGACGATTATGAGACACCCATACGTAGAGCACTCAATAAGGATTCTAATGATACCTATAGTGATTTAAATGGATGACATTAAACTATGATCAATGGTAGTCGGCAATAGTCAACAGTGACAATTAGCAGCTCTTCAAAACCAAGTGTAAAATTTAAAATTCAAATATACTAACGTGGATATAGTAATATAAACCACATAAATATACATTAATAGTCATTAGGGGTATGACAATAAATCACATTTTTTTATGCATACTTACAATACAAACAAACAAATTTGGACTTTTTTAGATATTTTTGAAACGAGTAGGATTGATGAGGTTAATAGACCAAATCTTAGAGACTCGGATGTCATTTACCCTTAATTCTATGTGCATTACACCTAACTTAAAACAAATAAGGCAAGATGCAATGATCCAAATTCTTATAGCTCGTTAAGAGTTGATATTGGAAGAGGCAAAAGTGATTTTAAGTAATTAAAAGTTATTTTAGATATTTGGTAAAAAAAATTTATAATCTTTTTTGACAAAATTAACTTATTTTACAGTAGATTTTTAAAAGAAAAGAGTTCTTTTCAAAATTTTAATTTTGAAAAATAATTTTATTTATAAATATAATATCAAAGATACTCATTAAACTTACAAAAACTCAAAATTAACTGTAAAATAAGTTATTAAATTTCAACCTTAACTAGAAAACAAAATTATTGAAATCAAAATATTTTTTCATTTTATTATTTTTCTTAAAATAAAACTAAAAATTTTATATTTTTCATTATACATTATTTTAAGGTAGTATGTGTCTCTCTCTATATACATAGCCATAAACAAATACTTAACTAAAATTAAATTTTATTCATCACTATCACTATTTACATTTTGATAATCAGGATTATTATAACATTTTAACAATAAAATTTACTAAATGTGTAAAATTATTTGTGGAATTTAAAATAAGAAAATAAAATTTATCAAAAATTAAATTGGTTATTTTAAAGCTAATTATTTTTACAGGACATCAAAATATATTATTTTAAAATCCACAGTAATCCAACCCTTACTCTTCATGTAAGTCAACGGATACAGCATGCATATATACCATGCATACTTACGAAACTCCCATAGTTCGTTCATATTACAAGCCTTCCATTATTTGACAAAAATGTCGAAAACCACGGCATTTCCCCAAACTTCAAAAGCACCTGTCTTCTCCGCAATCTCATTTGCTCTAATAGTTTTTTACATTTATGCGGGCACCTTCATTTCTATATTTTCTGTATATCCTTCAGAAATTAACGCCAGTGAAGTTCTCAATGCACCACCTCAAGCTCCCAGTGGTACACAAAATGTTGCGGATAGAACTTCACAAGTTCAGGATCCCGAGGACGAAAAAAGTTCAGATACCACGCCAGAGGTTTCCACACGTGCAATGAATGAAGCAGACGAATTGGATGAAGAAGAAGATGCGGAAACTCCGGATCCTCTAATTCCTCCAAACAATAAAGAGCAAAGAATGGAGTGGTTCCGGAGAAAACTGCCGGAACTTGAGATTCTCAACTCAACAAACAGGAGTCGGAAATTTCACGGTCGTGTCGTGAAATTCTTTGACAACCAGTGTGCTATTCAGTTCTTCATGATATGGTTTTCGCCAGCTCGGATGTTTGGTCCGAGAGATTTCCTGGCTGTTGACACTTTAATGAAAACCAATCCTGAAGCATGTTTGGTGCTTCTATCGAGATCTCTCGACACGAGACGTGGCTACAAAATCCTGAAACCACTACTTGATCGAGGGTTTAAAATTCTTGCGGTAACACCGGATTTGCCTTCTCTAGTGAAAAACACACCGGCTGAAGCTTGGCTGAAGAAAATAAAAAGTGGGAAAATCGACCCTGGTAAAAATCCATTATCCGTTCAGTTCTCTAATCTCATCAGGCTTGCTGTGTTATACAAATACGGAGGAGTATACTTGGACACAGACTTCATAATCCTGAAGGATTTCAAAGGTTTGAGAAACGCAGTTGGTGTACAAAGTGAAAATCAAGTGACTCACAAATGGAAGACGGTAAATAGTGCAGCTATGATATTCGACAAAGAGCAGCCGATTTTGTTCGAATTCTTACAGGAATTTGCCGCCACATTTGATGGTAACACATGGGGACACAACGGGCCTTACCTCTTAACGCGAGTCATTAAAAGAATGGACGATCCATCTTGCTATAACCTTTCAGTTTTGCCAATAAAAGCATTTTATCCTGTAAATTGGGTTGAGATAGAAAGGTTTTACAGGACTCCTGCGACGCCGGAAGAATCAAAATGGGTGGAGGAAACGGTGCAGGAGCTCAACAGGGAGACTTATGGATTGCACCTATGGAACAAGGTGACAAGAGGATTTGTTATTAATGAGAGAAGTGTTATAGATAGATTAATAAAATCTCACTGCCTCATTTGCAGAAAGACGTATAACTCTTAAAGCCAATTATTATTTTTTTTTATGTAATATTAATTGTTGAATAAATATTGTAGATGGAAGATAGCAGAAGCTTTTTATTTTGGTGAATAATTTGTGAACCTTTTTCTTTTGTTTGAATAACAAACTAGTTTAAATGTACATTTTTGATGATTTCTTTTGTTTGAATAACAAACTAGTTTATAGATTTTTTATGATTTCTTTTGTCTGAATTTTTCTATATATAAATATATTCGTGTTACTCTTGTTTCGTTTTGGTTTATAAATGATCAAATTTTATTTTATTTACAAAAAAAAAATATTATCAGCAATATTAAAAAATGTAATGTAATATTGGAGACATAATTATAGGAAAAAGAATTTTTAAGTCCCTAACTAAAGTTAAGAATATTAGACTAATTAATCTCAATAATTTTAAAAATATTCATAAAAATTTTAAGTTATTTTAAAATGATGAACATACCCCTATTTAATTGTAGTTATCTAAAAAAATTATTTTTAAACTCTTAACTAAAATCGAATATAAGAATGATGAGTATTATTTTATAATATATTGGTAATAAAATAGTTACATATATAATATAAGTAAAGTAAAGTTTATTTTATTTTATAATATATTAACGATCTAATGTTAATTATGTATTAGAAATTAAATATTTATTAATAAAATTATTAATAAAATATAATTTATATATTATAATAAAATATTTTATGATTATATTTTAATTTAAATAAAATATACTTATATATAGTTAAAATATATATGATATAATAAAAATAAAATTCATTATTTATAGATAAAAAAAGTTATAATATATAAATAAATGTTATAATATTAAAATATTTAAAATAATATTATTAAGTTAGTTTTAATAATATTTTATATAAATATATTATATTTATTAAATTTTAAAAATTTAATATTATTTTTAATATATATAAAGATATAATTATTTTTTAAAATAAATTAAAAATTTATAAATATTTTTAAAATTATTATGACTAATTAATCGATTAGACTAAAAGTTGGAGACTTCTTATAACTCCTTTACCGCGTAACTATATATAACCATAACTGAAAAATTCAACAAGAAAATAATTAAGAAAATATAAAGCAGCCATATAATTAAACATTTATTGTAAGTAATGTGGAAATGGAGCCAAGTTTCAGTAGATAACTGATATGTTCTCGTCTATCCTGGCGGCAACTCTTCCAAGTTTCAGTACATAACTGATTGTCCTGTCAATCAAAACATGTTCAAAGAGTAATGAGGCAAAAAATAATATTTAATTTAATTCTCTTTTCTTCTTTCTCTGTTTCTGTTTTTTTGACATCCTTTTAATTGTTTTTATGTTGAAATATAATTAAAAAAGATATTATTTCTTATTTAAATATTTTTTTCTCTCGTTGTCTTCCTGCTTTGCTTTTTTCTCGGCGGCTAAGCTTTAGCAGATAGGATTGCATGATTACATTTACACCGAATATTACTGCTTGATAGGATAGCATGATTACATTTACACCGAATATTACTGCTTGATTGTGGTTTTTTTATTATTATTAAAAAAAACTAAATGCATGATCAATTTACGGTGATTTTCATAAATTAAGGGTATGTTTATTTTTCAAACTAAAATTTAAATATAATTATTCAAATATCTAATAATTATTTATTTTTTAACTTATATCTAAATATTTAATAAAAATATTTGAATATAATTAAATTAAAATTTTTTAATTAAATTTGAATGAGTATATTTAAATTTTTTATTTATCAAAAATATTTTTATTTTATTACGTAATATTTATATATTAATTTAAGATTTTTTTAATACATATATATATATATGCCAACATATCAATTTCAAATTTTTTATTTTTATAAAAATAAATACTTAATAGTTATATTTAGATATTTAAGATGAAAAAATAAACATATCAATTAAATTTATATTTTAACTACGTTCAAACTTAAAAAAAATAAAATAACTACCTAAAGTCGAGATTGTGGAGAAAAATTAGTCCACAAATTCATTACCTTTCTTTTTTTTTTTCTTTTAAGTTTCCATGCTATTTGCATTACTGACTTGCTTAAATGGCAAAAGAGATCCTCCGACTATAACATTTAAATTAAAGGGACCAACCAACGAATTTAATCTGGCTTTCTAATTTAACATAAAATTTTCAATAATCATTTAACTTATATACGGAATTACCCACTGAAATGTATGTAAAAATAAAAAAATTCTGTAGTATAGCTCAGGACCAAGTCAGCCCAATATCAGGTAAAAGAGGAAAATGAGAACATACCCGTAAAATTCCCCATCCCAATTTTTCTAACCCGACCCGGCTCAATTACTATCCCAATTCTAAAATGTTTCAGTGTTGAAGAATTCCATTGGAACAGAGTATTGATATGGTATCAGGAACTGGAGTACACTTGCTGTTATAATCTTCGACGTGAACCATCCACTTCTTTTCTAATTTATTGAAGAATTTGCAGCCACTTTTGATGGAAACAAGTGGGGACACAATGGACCATATTTGGTTCCAGAGTAGTGCAGAGAGTAGAAAATAGGCCTGGTTATAACTTCACCAAATTGCCGCCCAACTCCTTTAATATCCAGCTCACTAGAACAGGATAGTAGGAGGGCTTTCTATAGAGATGGGTAAATGCAAAGCAGCTGCAGCTGAGCAGAGAGACTTACGGGGTTCACTTGTGGAATAAGCACAGCAACAGGATTGCCATCGAAGAGGGAAGCGTCATGGGCAGAATGATTTCAGAACCTTGTGTCATTTGTGAACAAATTTACAGTTCTTAAGGAAGATTTTTCAACTCGAGCAATGGAATAAGCATACAACTGGGGCAAAGCCACAGAGGTAGAGTAAGATCGGGTATATGTCTCTGTTCTTGATAAACCCTAACTTCAAGGGCTATGCATTTCATTGCTTTCCAAGACCTTTTCTTTCTTTGTTTCTAGATTTAATTCTTTTTCTTCTTCTTGTGGTTTCATGAAGAATTATCCCATTTGCCTCTTTTTATTCATTTCTTTATTTTGTATTTTTATATAATTAGATTTTATTAAGTGGGAATGTTCATATTTAATATAATGTGAACTAACTATTTATCGCTGAATTGCTAAAAATTCAAAAACAATTTTCCTTTGTTACATGGATGTTTGTTTTCTTCTTAATATGTTGTTCTTACAATGATTAGAAGGCTACAGAAATCTTTATATCATTCTACCACAGATCATAATTCTAAGCTTTCTCAATCTCAGACTGAATCTAAATCCTCTAAATCTCCAGAAACGAATTCCTGGCAATCTCCTGAATGACTTTTTCCTCTTCAATTTCCGGTGGTTAATTTTTCCTTCCTTATGCGTGGAGCCAAACTCTTCATTCCTGAAACTACCATGAGAAGCAAAATTACTTGAACCCTCATTTCCCGGATCACAGGAGGGCTGTCCAATCTGCTTAATCGATGCCCATGGATCATAAACTTGTTCATCATCCGCATCACTTCCCCATAGAGGTATTGGCTTGATTTCAGGTGAGCCACTGTACTTGTCAAAGTAAGTGGACAAACTGGTATGCTCCATGTCAAATAATCTCCTCAGGGAAGTGCTTCCTCCCTTCATCAACTCTAACAAAGTGCTGCTCTTCTGACATGAAGAGAAAGAGGAACATGAAGCAGATGAAGACGATTGAGAAGACGAAGACGATGAAGACCAGTATATAGATTTCTGATGCTCGATTATCCGTCTGACCTTCTCCCTTTGTGATCCTGTCAGCCAAACAGCCTCCTCCTCATCATTTTCTTCTGTTATCTCTGATTTCATCATTTGCTAAGAATGATTTTCTTTTCTTTGGTGTAAATAACTGACGAAAATGCAGAAGTACTAATAAGAAAACAGAAAATAAGAAGAGGGGAAGCCCTGAAATTGGATATAAAAAAATTGGGAAAAGCCGGCCGTAAGAATTTAACCCTGCGTGCTCGCAATATTGTGTGTGTGGGGAATTTTGTGATTTTGTGTATACAAAAAGACAATGATGGTGCACGATGGCTAATCCAAGAATATGACGTCTTAGTTGATCCACAATGATCCTCCTCAATTTGTAATTAACAATAATATAATCTAATCTCTTAGAATATAATATAACATAGATATAACTTACTTTTAAAACCAGCTAACCAAGAATGTATGAATCAAACAAGCACTTTCCAATGATTTATGCTAAATATAGGTATGCTATATATGGGAAAAGGAAGACAAGCTACCCTCTTCAATTTTGTAGTAATGATAATTTAGTTTCTATAACTTTAGCCCATAAAGTTAAATATAAATATAAAGAGAGCATGTATAAAGTGAAAAGTAGATTAAATTTCTCGTAACTATAATAACAAGCTTCAATGTTGACCCACCTTTAATTTATTTTTGTTTTACAGATTATTATTTAATTCATAAAAAATTAAATTGGTATGCTTGAAATAATATGAATATTATTTTATTATTTATTTTACATAATTTTATCTTTTTTGTAACAAACTTAAGATTAACAGCAATCAAACCTCTAGCTAAAATTAATGTTGTACGTAAGGGACTAGAGGTAGTACTTTAAATTTTATAAATATTGAATCGTCATTGCTGTAAAATAAAGGGATCGATTGTTGAATGTTATTTTTCCTTTATAAATTCTCACAAAAGGCAGGGACTAAATTGTTGAAAATGATATTTTTCTTTGTTATTTTACTAAATTTAAGGGATACAACTATTATTATCCAAAAAATAATATGCACTTTTGATCAACGCTGTTATTCAAAGAATTGTATTTCAAGGAAACACGAAACCAAGTTGATAATTATTTAATTTTATAAAAAATTGCTACTATATTTGACTTTTCTAAATGTTATTTGAATAAATTTATTCATAAAGACTTAAATCACAATTTTTTATTTTTCTACTTATTATGTAAATGAGAAGTTAAATACGGGGATTATTCGTTTTACTAATAATAACATTTGAAAAGCAACATTTTTATATATATGCTTATTTTTATGAAAGTTTTAGATGGAAATAAATGGAGTAATTCATCATAAATATTACTATTATTATTGCTATGTATATATTAAAAATAGTACTAAAAATTTATTAAAAAAACAACTTGAACAGTGCGTAGTGGTGGTGCATGTAGCGGCAATATGGGTAGGTGTGAGAGACGTAGAAGAGAAGAATGCTGCTTTAGAAATAATTTACTTTATTTTTTAGGAACTTAAAACAATTTATTCAAATCTTATATATTTAAATGAAATTATAACATCCCGACTCCGGTATGACAAAAGTGACGCCGAACTAAAGTATTATGAAAAATTTAAACTTTCAAAACGTGATCATTCTTCTAAGAAAGTTAATATTTTTAATCTAGTTTAGAGCATCCTTAATTCTATAAAAGAATTTTGACAGAATTTCCTCAATAACAATTGTATGCCAAAATATATAAACCTGAAAAATTTAAGATTTCATTTTAAACACTCCCAATAATATTTAACTCCAACTACTTCATTTTATTATCTACAAGAAAACATAACTAATTTTAAGGTTTTTAAAATTCAAATACAAACATAGAAAAATACATCAAAGCCACACATTACAAACTCCTGCATCTATAATTACATATAGTTTTCAAAGTAGTAAAACTCTTGTTCTGGAGTATCCTTGTCTTCTACGTACAATATCTCCAACATTGCCTAAGAACCTAAAAAGTAGAGGTGAGCTAATGCCTAGTATATATTTATACATAAAGGTAGTTTTAAGAACTTTACAATAAACAAATTTGTATATATAAAACACTTTTCGATTTTGAACAGCAAGGTTAACGAAATCCAAAACAACATTTCAATTTCAGTATTCACAAGAATAACAAAAATATATTCATTCCATCATTTAAAATAATTTTCACTAATTTTTACTCTTGCGTACTTTACGGGCATTATTCCGAAGTATTGCCCCCCCAAAACTGGATAACGTACTTTACAAGCATTATTCTAAGGGACCGTCACCCCAACGTACTTTACAGGCATTATTCCGAAGAACCGTTGCCCCAAACACCAGCGCCATATCATAACAACAGCCATGATCATCACATTTTCATTTATCCATTTATTTCACAATATATTCATACAAATAATTCATTTATAAAATCATAACACGTGCTGATACCATTTTCTCACTGTATTTATAAATATAACATTCATATAAAAATTATTATTCAAATCCAATTCGAAAAACAATCAATTGGATCAATACGTAATAATTCAGGAATTTCGTAAACATTTATCAAAATATTTAATGTAATAAAATACCCTACTTTTAGTTTTAAAACTATAATCTCCGGAATACATATAAATACCTACCTGAATATAGAACGATTATTCCTACATTTCTGCTGACTTTTCGTTCCCTTCTGAATCACTTTCTAGTATCAATTTAACAATAATAATACATAATGATTTAATAATTCAAACTTAGTTATCTAAAAATGTATGTATGTAAATATCTGTATATATATATATATATATATATATATATATATATATATATATATATATGCTAACAATTAAATTTCTACAATTAAATCATATGAAATTATTTACAATTCCTTAAATAGGAAAACTAATCATCCAAAAATATGAATTCGGAACAAACCTTCTTTCCTTTCTTTCTTTCTTTTTCTTTCTTTCTCTGATTTGTTTTCTGCCCGTAGCTTTCAATTTGTGAAAGCAAAGCTATAAATATATATATATATATACACACCACTGCCTCTCTTTATTCATTTATTTTATTATTTCATTTTCCTTACACCTACACACCATACATACACGTTTCAATCCATTTATGAATCATTTGAAAGAAAGACACATGGCCTTTCAATTTCAATCAGACCCTTTAACTTCTCTTTTTTTTGCTTTTACCCATAATAAAACTTATATACTCAAAATTTCTATTCTTTTGAAATTAGAAATTTATTTATCCACAATTAGATAATCCATTTCCATTAAATACATTTACTTTCTAATTTATATATATATATATATATATATATATATATATATTAATAAAAAAAATTTCGTCCTCAAAATTTACATACCCGATCGAAATAACTCTGGATGTTAGGATCGCATTCGATCTTCAAGCTCCCACGTAACTTCTTCAACTCTATAATGTTGCCATAAAACCTTCACCAGTCGAATAATCTTTTTGTGAAGAACTTGTTCTTTACAATCCAAGATTCGAATAGGTTTCTCTTCATAAGAAACATTCTTATTTAATATCAAGTCTTTCCATTCCAAGACATGTGAAGGATCTGGCTGGTACTTTTTGAGCATTGAAATATGAAAAATATCGTGAATTTGTGCTAACTGAGGAGGTGATAAATGTTTAAAAGTGTGGGATTATCAAGAGAAATATTATATTTTACACTTAAGAATATTATTAATTTCCCCAAAATTAAGCATTTTCCTTTATACTGAATTCCAAAATAAGAATTTGACTTAATTATTGGTTTTGCGCTGGTTTCGTATAATGAACATATCTTTTCCTACAAAACATCATTTGATACGATTCTTGGACCGTAAATATATGGATGCATTCCTTCACAAAAGTGTAGAGCAGAGATCATACCAGTTCATGCATCTATTGGGTCAAACTCGGGCTTCAACAGAACTCAACCACAGCCTGGGGCCAGCCTTTTATGGTTTCGTATTTGGGCCGTATCTCCCTACATATGTATCCAAAAGTCATACGGTTAGAGTTTTTGGAACACCTACAGATAGATGTACACTTTGTATGTTTTACAAATGTCCAGATTCAAAATGGTTGCCTGTCAAAAATAATCGTCATTCTAGAAGACCAGTAGAGAAATCCAAACTAAACATCATTTCTCATTTTCAACATAACTTTTGTTTTACATTATCAATTTGGTCGACCCTTGGACTATTGGAAATTTAATGAAGGCGCCTACAACTTTGAAGAAGATATAATCAACAAATTCAATGTATTCTATGGTCCAAAATGTGTTACAATCACCAAGAGCATGATTAAGTTGAAAGTTTGCAACTTGTGTTCACACATGTGAAATATATCTTGTTTTGCCTATATAAAGGAAGTGGTAGACGTTATTTAGGACATCCTTCTTCTTATTTTTTTATTCTCCCTTTTTGTAATTTCAGTTTCATTTAATATCTTTCTAAATTCGTAATTAGGGTTGAGGGTGAAGTTTTGTTGATTTTATAGTATTTTTCTTTAATCATTCTAAGTTGTATTTCAATGCAAAATCTTTTTAATTGAGTGAATTCTATTTCTCAAAAGTGTTTTGATTTATGCGAAAGCTTGATTCATTGTTAACAAAAGGTACACTGAATGCTTACACATTTTCTACAAATCAAGAACAAGGTATGTTATAGTTTTCATAAATAAATTGAATGATTATTCTTCTATTTTACTATCTTTTCTACAAAAAGGTATTGCCATGTATTTAATATATTTATCTTCCGATTAAGATAATCTCTTGAGTGATTCTTAGTTGAGTAAAAAAAATGGTTAAAGAATGATTTCTATAATTATCAACAAAATGAATCTCTAATGCCTTAATAGACAATATTATTAAATTTACATTTAATAATTAATAAATCTATTTTACTTTCATCATATTTGGACTTATAACATTTAAATATTGGACTTGTGAATCTTGTATAACGTATTCTCTGTGGATCGATACTCGGACTTCCGAACTTTATTACTTGAGACAACCTATATTTGGAAATTACAAACTTTTAGTTGTAGCAGGAGGTAAAGCTAATCTATAAGATACTTGACCAACTCGTTTCAAAATCTCAAAAAGACCAATAAACCTTGGAGCGAGTTTTCCACTTTTCTCAAATTTGGCTATTCCGGTATGATGCTTAACCTTTAGAAAAACATGATCACCGACTGCAAATTCTAATGGTCTCCTTCTATGATCTGCATAACTCTTTTGGCGACTTTGAGTTGCAAGAAGTCGTTGTCTAATTATCTTTACTTTCTCAGTAGTTTTTTTTACCAATTCAGGACCTATAGGTAAAGTTTCACCAATCTCTACCCAACATGTAGGAGATCGACATGGCCTACCATACAATGCCTCAAAAGAAGCCATTCCAACACTTGATTAGTAGCTATTATTGTAAGAAAATTCGACTAAAGATAAATGTTCAGCCCAAGAGCCTTGGAAATCTAAAGCACAAGATCTTAACATATCCTCTAGTATTTGGATAATTCTCTCAGATTGACCATCTGTCTAAGGATGATAAGCTGTACTAAAATTCAACTGCATGCCCATCGCCTTTTGTAAACTCCTCCAAAATTAAGATGTAAACCTCGTATTTTTATCGGACACAATTGATAGAGGCACTCCATGTAATCTCACTATCTCTTGGACATATAATTTACTCAAAGTTTCTAAAGAATCAGTATATTTGACAGATAAAAAGTGAGCAAATTTTGTTAATCTGTCCATAATTACCCATACACTTTCATGATTATTTCGGGTTTTGGGTAACCCTCTCACAAAATCTATAGTTATGTGCTCGCATTTCCACTCAGCCACTGAAAGAGGCTGGAGTAATCCTGCTGGTTTCTAATGTTCTACTTTTACTTGCTGGCATGTTAAACACTTAGCCATAAATTCTCCCACATCTCTCTTCATCCTATTCCACCAGAAACATCTATGGAAATTTTGATACATTTTCGTACCACCAGGATGTATAGAAAATTTGGATTTATGAGCCTCACTAAGCACATATTTTCTAAGAGACTCATCTGATGGTACAAAAAGTCTTCCAACAAACCTTAAATTATCACACGAATCTATAAACCACCCCTCTATCACCTCACCACTCTCTAACTTGGCTTGCACTGATTTAACTTCAAGATCACTTCGTTGAGCAGTAATCACCTTTTGAATAATGGTAGGTTGTGCTACAAGGTTAAATAAGAAAGGTTGACTTTCTGATTCATTGGTCCTCAGATCAAAATCTTCCAAATCATACACATCTTCCATCTACGACAAGAAAATCTTGCCAACATTCCCTGAGATTTCTTACTCAAAGCATATGCTACCACATTAGCCTTACCTGGATGATACTGCAAAGTAAAATCATAATCTTCTAGGCATTCCATCCATCTTATCTGCCTCAAGTTCAGATCCTTCTGAGTAAAAAGATATCAAAGACTTTTATGATCTGAAAATACTTTAAATTTTTCACCATACAGATAATGTCTCCATATCTTTAATGCAAATACAATGGCAGCAAGTTCTAAATCATGTGTAGGGTAATTATGTTCATAGGCCTTCAGTTGGCATGAACCATATGCTACCACTCTCCCTAATTGCATTAAAACACAGCAAAGACCCACACGTGAAGCATCGCAATAAACTGTATATCCTACACCTTATTCAGGAATAATTAAAACTGTGGCTGAGGTCAAATGATTTTTCAACTCTATAAAGGCTTGCTCACGTTCATCGTACCACTCAAACTTCACCCTTTTTCTAGTCAGCTGAGTTAAAGGCATTGCTCTTCGAGAGAAATCTTTCACAAATCTACGATAATATCCTGCTAAACTCAAGAAACTTCTAATCTTTAACAAATTTTTAGGTCTATTCCAGTTAAGCATTGTTCTACTTTAGTAAGATCCACAGAAATACCTTCTTTAGAGACCACATGTCCAAGAAATTTAACTTCAGTCATCCATAATTCACATTTACTCCATTTCGCATATAAATGATGTTCCCTCATCACTTGCAAAGCAACAAGCAAATATTGTTCATACTCATCCTTTGACTTAGAATAAATTAAAATATCGTCATCAAACACTACTACAAACTGATCAAGGTAAAGGTGAAAAATTCTATGCATTAAATCCATAAATGCTGCAAGAGCATTGGTTAAACCAAATGGCATCACTACAAACTCAAAATGTCTATATTTAGTATGAAAAACTGTCCTTGAGATGTCTTTGTCTTTAACTCTCAACTGGTGGTAGTCAGACCTCAGATCAATCTATGAAAAGTATCTAGAACCCCACAGCTGATCAAATAAGTCATCAATTCTAGGCAAAGGATATTTGTTCTTCATTGTTACTCGATTTAACCGTTTGTAATCCACACACAATCTCAAACTCCTGTCTTTCTTCTTAACAAATAGAACTGGTGCTCCCCAAGGAGAAGTACTAGGTCGGATAAATCTTTTATCTTATAACTCATACAATTGATTCTTTAATTCCTGTAGTTCAGCTGGTGCCATCCTATGAGGGGTTATTGAAATGTGAATTGTACCAAAAATACGTCTCAGTAGTAAAATCTACTTCTCTCTTAGGGGGTAATATGGGTAAATCATCAGAAAATATATCTTGAAACTCATCAATTACTAAAACAGTTGGGGTAACTAAATTAGTAGCATCATAACTCATCACACTCGCTACCCATCCTAAGTAATATTTATGTTCATTATACCCAATATAGGTACAATGATGCTTATTCCCTCTGCTCCCAAAAATATGAAATCTTACACCACTAGAAAGATTAATAGTTACCTTTTTTCTTTGACAATCTATAATGGCATGAAAAGATGACAATCAATCCATACCTAGTATTACATTATAATACACCATTTTCATCACAACTAACTCAAATGCGACTTTACAATCACCTACATCAATTTCACAGTTGTGACACATCCTATCTAGATTCATCTCACCTCCAACAGGCGTTTCAACAGACAACTCATATTCTAAAAGTTCAGTTTCTAAACCCAAGGAAGATACAATTTTTGTTGAAATAAAGGAATGTGTAGCACCAGAATCAAATAATATTCTAGCCCAAGTATTGAATAAAAGAAAAATACCTTCTACTATAATATGATCTGGTTGATCTACATTATGGATGATAGCATAGGCTTTACCCTGAACTTTAGGTATTCTTCACCCTTGTGATACTTTAGGTCTCTGAGATGACTGCTCAGTATTCCTTTGTTGTGGCTGTCTACTCTGCTGAGTCTGTTGTGCTACTGACTGAGAATTCTGCTGATGAGAACTAGTCATTTGATTCGATGCCTGCATCAAACGTGGACACTGATTTCGATAATGGCCATGTTCTCCACATTCAAAATATACACCTGAAAATACACAGAACCTCTGGTCATCTTGGGTGCTTCCCTAGACATATCTGGTTGTTTGGCTCTTGTGTTTGCCTTAGATGTGGACATATATTTCGATGATGACCTTGTTGCCCACACTCAAAACATACACCTAGTACCTTGCGGAAACTCTGGCTATCACGAATAGGAAATTGAGTTTTCATCTATCTCTTTTCTCCTCACCTAGGAAGTTTCTATTCAGAACTTCTTTTCTTTCATTTCACTGTTTGCTTAATCTCTTCCTCATCTTGTTCTATCATTAAAGCTCTTTTAACCATTTTCGAATAGCTTTGAAGGCTCAACACTATAAGTTCATGTCGAAGTAACGGCTTTAATCCTTTTACAAACCACTTAGTCTTTTCCTTCTCTCTCGAAATCATTGAAGTAGCAAATCAACTTAATGACTAAAACTTAGTCTCATATTGTACCACTGACATATTTCCCTGAGTTAGTTGAATAAATTCATCTAACATAGCATCTCGAAATACCTCAGGAAAATATTTACCCATAAAGGCTTCTTTGAAAACATCTCATGTCCATTCTTCCTCCTGTTTTGTAATCTTAACAGTATTCCACCAATGATTTGCTTGTTCAACTAATTGAAATGTTGCAAGTTTAACCCAAATCTCTATGGTGCTTGCATAGCATCCAAAATTCGATTAGTTTGCTCCACCTATTCCTCAGCAATTAATGGACTACACCTTCTGTTGAAAGTTGGAGGATTAAGTCTTTTAAATTCACTCAATGCTGACATGTTCTAACCTCTATTACCATTACCCTAGTTTTGTAAACTACTGGTAATCCCACGAAGAACAGTACCAAATTCTCTTATTGTTTAGTGGAATTCACCAAATTCTTCCCCCCTTTGTAAAGAGGACATCTTTGTTTCTCTATTATCAGACATACTAAAAAAATATATTTCATGTCATAATAGTCTAAGTAAAGCAATGTGAATTGGATAAATCTTAATAAAACAAACAAAACAAAAGTCCTTTGTACACATATAAGTTTATTATTCTTTACAACAAAACCAACAATAGTACTCAAACGATAACAAAAACTCAAGTTACTCGATATTACTACACACAAAACCACTATATACATACAAGCTAGTCATTAACTAATTTATCTTTCCTACTCCATCTCACCACCACTTTGCATAAGTTTCTTCGATAACAACAAGCGCAAAAGATTTCTCCCTTCTAACAGGAAAAGGATCTAGTATTATTGATTTCTGTTCACTAGTCTCACCCGTCATGTTCTCCTCACTTCCCAGACTTACTTCACCTGTTAAACTTCCTTTTAACTTTTTCATCTAATATCTCTCAGTCCTATAAGTATTTAGAAATCTCCTAATATATAATAAACGTCGTGTCACGAGCTTATTCTGATTCACACCTTTCCCGTAGACCTTTAGACCCATTAATGCCTCATTCTTAACGTCTTCAGAAGTGCCTGGACCTGGATCAGTATCTAAATAACGTAAAATAGTCCTTGCTAACCTTTCATTCATCCTATTAGTATACATCCTTCGCAAGTCCTTCAGAACACCACTTAATGTGTACTGCTCATTCTTATTCACACAGGTCCATCTGTCATATTTGGTTCTTCTCATACTACAAAACTCATAGACTAGTCAAGTACAGGTAACAACAAAATAAGATATTTTCAAGACTATCTCACAATCATAAGAGATGTCTACAGAATCTTAACCTAAAGCTCTGATACCAACTTTGTAACACCTCGACTCCGGCATGACGAAAGTGGCGCCGAACTAGGGTATTATGAAAATTTTAAACTTTCAAAATGTATTCATTCTTCTAAGAAAGTTAATATTCTTAATCCAGTTTAAAGCATCCTTAATTCTATAAAAGGATTTTGGCAGAATTTCCTCTGTAACAATTGTATGCCAAAATATATAAACCTGAAAAGTTTAAGATTTCATTTTAAACACTCCCAATAATATTTAACTTCAACTGCTTCATTTCATTATCTAAAAAAAAACATAACTAATTTTAAGGTTTCTAAGATTCAAATACAAACATAGAAAAATACATCAAAGCCACACATTACAAACTCCTGCATCTATAATTACATATAGTTTTCAAAGTATTAAAACTCTTGTTCTGGAGTATCCTTGTCTTCTACGTACAATATCTCCAACATTGCCTAAGAACCTAAAAAATAGAGGTGAGCTAATGCCCAGTAGATATTTATATATAAAGGTAATTTTAAGAATTTTACAATAAATAAATTTGCATATATAAAACACTTTTCGATTTTGAACAGCAAGTTTAACGAAATCCAAAACAATATTTCAATTTCAGTATTCACAAGAATAACAAAAACATATTTATTCCATCATTTAAAATAATTTTCACTAATTTTTAATCTTGCATACTTTACGGGCATTATTCTGATGGACTGTGGCCCCAAACACAGGTGCCACATCATAATAATAATGGCCATCACATTTTCATTTATCCATTTATTTCACAATATATTCATACAAATAATTTATTTATAAAATCACAACATGTGCTGATACTATTTTCTTACTGTATTTATAAATATAACATTCGTATAAAAATTATTATTCAAATCCGGTTCGAAAAACAATCAATTGGATCAACACGTAATAATTCAGAAATTTTGTAAACATTTATCAAAACATTTAATATAATAAAATACTCTACTTTTCAGTTTTAAAACTAAAATCTCCCAAATACATATAAATACCTACCTGAATATGGAACGATTATTCCTATACTTATACTGACTTTTCGTTCCCTTCTGAATCACTCCCTAATATCAATTTAACAATAATAACACGTAATGATTTAATAATTCAAACTTAGTTATCTAAAAATATATGAATATAAACATATGTATATATATATGCTAATAATTAAATTTCTACAATTAAATCATATGAAATTATTTACAATTCCTCAAAACGAAAAACTAATCATCCAAAAATACAAATTCAGAACGAACTTTTTTTCCTTTCTTTATTTCTTTTTATTTCTTTCTCTAATTTATTTTCTGCCCGTAACTTTCAATTTATGAAAGCAAAGCTATTTATATATATACACACCACCGCCTCTCTTTATTCATTTATTTTATTATTTTATTAGTTTATTTTCCTTACACCTATACACTATACAAACACGTTTTAATTTATTTATGAATCATCTGAAAGAAAGACACATGACCCTTTAATTTCAATCAGACCATTTAACTTCTCTTTTTTTCGCTTTTACCTACAATAAAACCTATATTACTCAAAAATTCTATTATTTTGAAATTAGAAATTTATTCATCCATAATTAGATAATCCATTTCCATTAAATACATTTACCTCCCTAATTTCATAAATAATTTATACAATCATTATAATATAACTCTTTTTAAACACATATATAATAATTATTGAGAATAAAAATAATTTTAACTACTATTTTTTTAAATAGTAAGAAAAATTTTAATTAATAAAAAGATGTAATTTTAAAAATCTTTCAAAATAAAATAAATTATTTATAATGATTGTATAAATTTTTTATGAAATTAGAGCGGATATTGTGGTTAAGACATGGGCAATATTTGCCTAATTCTCAAGTTCGATTCCCACTAAAAACCTATATTTTTCTAATTTCAAAAAAATCGATTCTTGTTCAAATTATTGGTTCGGTTTGGTTCGGCTCTATTCGATTCATACTTAAACTATTTATTTAAACCGAAGGGTAAAACTGAAAAAATATAAATATTAAAGAGTTAAATGATAATTTTGATATAGTATGGATATAATTGATAAAATACTAATAAATTAGAGATGAAATTAATATTTTTCATACAAGAAATATAATATAATATTAATTAATCAAAATATTATAATCTTTTAACAATTTTCAGTATATATAGAGAGTTTATAATCCGGATTCCAATTATTCCCCTTTGAAATTCGAAATTCGAAATTCGAAATTTCTTATTATTAGAATATATATTTAAGTGATTTAATTCTTTTTCATATCTACTCAACATAATTAATTATGCCTTAACCCTAAATTAAAGCAAACAAAGACAAGATCCAATAATTAATCCAAATTCTAAATCTTTATGCGCACCAGTGATTTAATTCTTTTTCATATCTACTCAACATAATTAAATATGCCTTAACCCTAAATTAAAGCAAACAAAGACAAGATCCAATAATTAATCCAAATTCTAAATCTTTATGCGCACCCACAACTTCTATTTTGAAGTCAACGGATACAGCATACATATACACCATACTCCCATATTTCATTCACATTACAAGCTTTCCATTATTATTTCACAAAAATGTCGAACACCAGGCTATTTACCCAAACTGCCAAATCACCCTTCTTCTCCACAATCTCATTTGCTCTAATAGTTTTTCTCGTTTATGCAGTCAGCTACATTTCTAAATTTTCTGTATATCCTTCAGAAATTAACACCAGTGAAGTTCTCAATGCACGACCACAAGATCCCAGTGATACACAGAATGTTGCTGACAAAACTTCGCAAGGTCGGGCTCCCAAGGCCGAGAAAAGTTCAGATACGATTCCACAGGTTTCTACAGTACAGGAAATGAATGAAGCAGACGAATTGGATGAAGAAGAAGATGCGGAAACTCCGGATCCTCTGATTCCTCCAAACAATAAAGAGCAAAGAATGGAGTGGTTCCGGAGAAAACTGCCGGAACTTGAGATTCTCAACTCAACAAACAGGAGTCGGAAATTTCACGGTCGTGTCGTGAAATTCTTTGACAACCAGTGTGCTATTCAGTTCTTCATGATATGGTTTTCGCCAACTCGGATGTTTGGTCCGAGAGATTTCCTGACTGTTGACACTTTAATGAAAACCAATCCTGAAGCATGTTTGGTGCTTCTATCGAGATCTCTCGACACGAGACGTGGCTACAAAATCCTGAAACCACTACTTGATCGAGGGTTTAAAATTCTTGCGGTAACACCGGATTTGCCTTCTCTAGTGAAAAACACACCGGCTGAAGCTTGGCTGAAGAAAATAAAAAGTGGGAAAATCGACCCCGGTAAAAATCCATTAGCTATTCATCTCTCTGATCTTATTAGGCTTGCTGTGTTATACAAATACGGAGGAGTATACTTGGACACAGACTTCATAATCCTGAAGGATTTCAAAGGTTTGAGAAACGCAGTTGGTGTACAAAGTGAAAATCAAGTGACTCGCAAATGGAAGACGGTAAATAGTGCAGCTATGATATTCGACAAAGAGCAGCCGATTTTGTTCGAATTCTTACAGGAATTTGCCGCCACATTTGATGGTAACATATGGGGACACAACGGGCCTTACCTCTTAACGCGAGTCATTAAACGAATGGACGATCCATCTTGCTATAACCTTTCAGTTTTGCCAATAAAAGCATTTTATCCTGTAAATTGGGTTGAGATAGAAAGGTTTTACATGACTCCTGCGACGCCGGAAGAATCAAAATGGGTGGAGGAAACGGTGCAGGAGCTGAACAGGGAGACTTATGGATTGCACCTATGGAACAAGGTGACAAGAGGATTTGTTATTAATGAGAGAAGTGTTATAGATAGATTAATAAAATCTCACTGCCTCATTTGCAGAAAGACGTATAACTCTTAAAGCCAATTATTATTATTTTTTTATGTAATATTAATTGTTGAATAATATTGTAGATGGAAGATAGCAGAAGCTTTTTATTTTGGTAATTTGTGAACTTTTTTCTTTTGTTTGAATAACAAACTAGTTTAAATGTAGATTTTTGATGATTTCTTTTGTTTGAATAACAAACTAGTTTATAGATTTTTTATGATTTCTTTTGTCTGAATTTTTCTATATATAAATATATTCATGTTACCCTTGTTTCGTTTTGGTTTATAAATGATCAAATTTTATTTTATTTACAAAAAAAATATTATCAGCAATATTAAAAAAATGTAATGTAATATTTGAGACATAATTATAAGAAAAAAAAATTTTAAGTCCCTAACTAAAGTTAAGCATATTAGACTAATTAATTTTAATAATTTTTAAAATATTCATAAAAATTTTAAGTTATTTTAAAATGATGAACATACCCCTATTTAATTGTAGTTATCTAAAAAAACTATTTTTAAACTCTTAACTAAAATTGAATATAAGAATGATGAGTATTATTTTATAATATACCGGTAATTAAATAGTTATGCATATAATATAAGTAAAATAAAAAAATTATTTTATTTTTATAATATATTAACAATCTACTGTTAATTATGTATTAGAAATTAAATATTTATTAATAAGATTATTAATAAAATAAAAATTTATAAATAAAATACATTATAATAAAATGTTTTATGGTTATATTTTAATTTAAATAAAATATACTTATATATAGTTAAAATATATATGGTATAATAAAAATAAAATTTATTACTTTATAGATAAATAAAGTTATAATATATTAATAAATATTATAGTATTAAAATGTTTAAAATAATATTATTAAGTTAGTTTATTAATATATTTTACGTAAATATGTTATATTTTATTAAATTTTAAAATTTTAATATTTATTTTTAATATATATAAAAATATATTTATTTTTTTAAAATAAATTAAAAATTTTATGAATATTTTTAAAATTATTATGACTAATTAATCGATTAGACTAAAAGTTGGAGACTTCTTATAACTCCTTTGCCGCGTAACTATATATAACCATAACTGAAAAAGTCAACAAGGAAATATAAAGCAGCCATATAATTAAACATTTATTGTAAGTAATGTGGAAACGGAGCCAAGTTTCAGTAGATAATGAGGCAACTCTTCCAAATTTTGAAAAAATTAGTAGCAGTATATAATATTGTCCTGTCAATCAAAACATGTTCAAAGAGTAATGAGGCAAAAAATAATATTCAATTTAGTTCTCTTTTCTCCTTTCTCTGTTTCTGTTTTTTTGACATCCTTTTAATTGTTTTTATGTTGAAATATAATTAAAAAAGATACTATTTCTTATTTAATTTTCTTTTTCTCCCGTTGTCTTCCTGCTTTGCTTTTTTCTCGGCGGCTAAGCTTTAGCAGACAGGATTGCATGATTACATTTACACCGAATATTACTGCTTGATAGGATTGCATGATTACATTTACACCGAATATTACTGCTTGATTGTGGTTTTTTTATTATTATTAGAAAAAACTAAATGCATGATCAATTTAGGGTGATTTTCATAAATTAAGGGTCTGTTTATTTTTCAAACTAAGTCTAAATATAATTATTCAATATCTAAGAATCGTTCATTTTTTAACTTATATTTAAATATTTAATAAAAATATTTAAATATAATTAAATTAAAATTTTTAACTTAAATTTGAATGAATATATTTAAATTTTTTATTTGTCAAAAATATCTCTATTTTATTACGTAATATTTATATATTAGTTTAATATTTTTTAATACATATATATGTCAACATATCAATTTTAAATTTTTTATTTTTATAAAAAAAACACTTAATAGTTATATTTAAATATTTAAAGTGAAAAAATAAACATATCAATTAAATTCATATTTTAACTACGTTCAAACTTAAAAAAAAGATAAACTACCTAAAATAAAGATTGTGGAGAAAAATTAGTCCTCACAAATTCATTACCTTTCTTTTTTTTTGTCAAGTTTCCATACCATTTGCATTACTGACTTGCTTAAATGGCAAAAGAGATCCTCCGACTATAACATTTAAATTACAGGGACCAACCAACGAATTTAATCTGGCTTTCTAATTTAACATAAAATTTTCAATAATCATTTAACTTATGTACGGAATTACCCACTGAAATGTATGTAAAAATAAAAAATTTTGTAGTATATAGCTCAGGACCAAGTTAGCCCAATATCAGGTAAAAGAGGAAAATGAGAACATACCCGTAAAATTCCCCATCCCAATTTTTCTAACCCGACCCGGCTCAATTACCATCCCAATTCTAAAATGTTTCAGTGTTGAAGAATTCCATTGGAACAGCGTATTGATATGGTATCAGGAACTGGAGTACATTTGCTGTTGTAATCTTCTACATGAACCATCCACTTCTTTTCTAATTTATTGAAGAATTTGCAGCCACTTTTGATGGAAACAAGTGGGGACACAATGGACCATATTTGGTTCCAGAGTAGTGCAGAGAGTAGAAAATAGGCCTGGTTATAACTTCACCAAATTGCCGCCCAACTCCTTTAATATCCAGCTCACTAGAACAGGATAGTAGGAGGGCTTTCTATCGAGATGGGTAAATGCAAAGCAGCTGCAGCTGAGCAGAGAGACTTATGGGGTTCACTTGTGGAACAAGCATAGCAACAGGATTGCTATTAGACCTTTAATTTTGTGGTGCACAACATACTCGATGTTAGCATTGCATCAAGTAGGAAAGTTGTAGAAATATGGCATAAGGTAGCACAACGAGTCTCGACGAATTGAAATGAGGGAAAGAGACTACGTTGCGGAGAGTGTCGGAAGACATTCGCAAATAGCTTAGTGTTGTGGGAACACGAGCTGAATAACCAGAATAGCGAGAACGCACCCATCGAACCCGAAAAGCGAAGGCAAGCAGGGATGGTATAGGCAGCAACTGTGTAGAAGTTGGGCTGTGCAATGGGTAATGAAAATAGACATTGCGGGTGAATACAGACGCGGGCCATGAGCTAGAGCACTCAAGGCAGTAATAGGGTATTCGGTAAGGCCTCAGACAGAGTGCACTTGGTGGCTTTCATACAAGGAAGACTTAGTCTTGACGAGGTGTCAAGTAAGGACTAAGTCAAGACTAAATCAAGAGGACTTGGTGGAGTGGTTTCTTGGCTTGAGAGAAGTAGCACACAAAGTGACATTAGACTTGTTCATTTGACTAAACAAATGTGTAATAGCAGCATGTATGTGAGACATGTGGCCTTAGCAACCAAGGGTGTTGGTTGTCTTTACTTGTATATAAATAGGCTAGTAAGAGTGCTAGAGAGGTCAAGGAATCAATTGATCAAGTGAGTGAGTGAATCTCTAGCACAATAAGGGTTGTAACATTTTTAATCTTTTCTTAGAGAAATAGAAAAGTTGAAGAGAGTTTTTCCTTCGTAAAATTGTGCAAGTGTGCGTTGTGCTTATTTTGTGTGCAAAAAATTTAGAGTGTTGAACCTCCATTGCGGAAGAGAAAATTTGCTAGTCGAAGTAATTTGGCGCAAGTGCAGGGTTGCCGCATTATCAAAACGTCCCCTGTGACAGTTGGTATCAGAGCCCGATTAGGCTCATTTTATTTCTATATTTCTTATTTTCTACACAAAGATGTCGGGAGAGACATTAAAGGAAATGGTGGTGCAACTGAAAAAAGTTGTTGGTTCCATACCAGCTCATGCAAGTCCGTTGGCGATACAATCCGAGATCAACGCTTCCAAAATAGCTAGCATTCGACAAGAGTTGAATGATTTCACCAACTTATTTGCGAAGAAGCTGAACACTACAATGGAAGATGTGGCATCGTTGGCGGGAATACTAAAGGAGCGCATCAACAATATCGAGGGGGAGGTCAAGTTGCTTAAGCGGGCATTAGGTAACACCTCTATACATGCGGAGATGGTCCCTCGAAGATTAAGGTGCCAGAACCTAAGGGCTTTAGTGGCTTACACAACGCAAAGGAGTTAGAAAATTTCCTTTGGGACATGGAGCAATACTTCAAGGTGACGAGGATACCTGTAGCGGAGCAAGTTACGACCACAAGCATGTATCTAGAGAGAGATGCAAAATTGTGGTGGCGTACTCGACTCCAAGAGAATGCAGAAGCGCAGCGCACTACCTTTGATACATGGGACTTACTCAAAAGGGAATTGAAGGCTCAATTCCTTCCTTGGAATGTGGAGTGGCTTGCGAGGGAAAGTTTAAAGAGACTCAAGCACACGGGTTCTGTGCGTGAGTATATGAAGGCGTTCAGTACTTTAATGCTCCACATCAAGAACATGTCAGATGAAGACAAGCTTTTCAATTTCATATCCGAATTACAGTTGTGGGCATAAACGAAACTACAAAGACAAGCAGTGAGAGACTTGTCTACTACAATTGCAACGACGGATAGCTTGGTAAATAATAAATTCGGAATTACTTCCGAACAAAAGAAAAATGATGGGAAGAAGAAAAAGGCGAATTCTTCTAAGTGCGATGGTCGAAAGAAAGAGGGAGAATTTAGCCGAGCGAAGTCACCAAGGCAGGAAAGGAAGGACTTGACGTGCTACATTTGCGAAGGTCTCTATAGAGCGAGAGAATGCCCTAAGTATGGCAAGCTGAATGCAATGGTTGCCGAAGAAGAAAATCTGAAGGCGGAGGAGTGTGTTCCAAAGCTCAATCCTTTGCAACAACAACGTTGCAATGTATGGCAGATTGACGAGAGTTACCGAGGTCTTATGTACACAAACGTACATGTGAATGGTCTCAAGATTCGGGCAATGATAGACACGGGTACGACAAACAACTTCCTTGCAGCACGAGAGGTGCAGCGCTTGGGATTAAATATCGAGGGAACGTCGTGTGCTGTGCCTGCCGTAAATTCGTCGGATATGGTTGTGCAAGGGATAGCCTTAATCTCTTTGAGAGTCGGGGATTGGGAAGACAAGGTACGTTTCTCAATTTTACCTCTTGAAGATTTTGACTTAATTCTGGGGATCAAATTTCTGATGGGCGCTATAGCATATGTGATGCCACAAATGCGGAGTCTATTGATTACGGGGAAGACTCCATAGCTCGTACCTTGTGAGTTTTTAGAGAATGGCAAAGTGGGGCTATTATTACAATCCATCATTCAATTAAACAAAGGGATCAAGAAGTGGGAGATATCATACCTTGCAGCGCTTATAGAAATCAAGCCGAACCAGGTTTTGGAGGTGTCTGACGAGTATGCTGCGGTATTAGATGAGTTCGCGGATCTCATGCCACTCGACTTCCAAAAGAGTTACCTCCTAAACGTTTTATTAATTACCATATAAAGTTAGAATCTAACGCGAGACCTCATGCACAGGTTCCTTACGAATGTCGCCATCCGAGTTAGCGAAGATGATGAGGCAACTTGACGAGTTGTTGGATGCGGGATACATTCAACTCTCAAAGGCTCCTTACGGCGCATCGGTGTTATTCCAAAAGAAGCAAGACTAATTGCTGTGAATGTGCGTAGATTATCGCGCAATCAACAATGTCACGGTGAAGAACAAATACCCAGTCCCTAACGTTACTGATTTGTTTGATCGGTTGGGCAGCGCTTGCTACTTTACAAAACTCGACTTGAGAGTGGGATATTGGCAAGTGAAGATTGCTAAAGGCGACGAGACAAAAACAGCGTATGTAACAAGGTATAGTTCGTATGAGTTTCTAGTTATGCCATTCGGACTTACCAATGCACCCGCTACCTTTTGTAATCTTATAAACGATGTTTTTTACGAGTTTTTGGATGAGTTTGTGGTTGTCTATTTAGACGACATTGTGGTGTATAGTAAAAGTTTCAGAGATCATCTCGAGCAGTTAAGGCGTGTGTTCATAAGATTGTGAGAACACAAGCTATATGTCAAGAAGGAGAAATGCGAATTTTATAGACGGGAAGTGTTATTTCTCGGCTATTGGGTGAGCAGTGGTAAGATTCGCATGGACGAGAGGAAGGTCAATGCGATTCTTGACTGAACCAAACTTAAAAAAATACCCGAACTCCGATCTTTTCTTGGTTTGGCTAACTACTACAGAAAGTTCATCAAGGGCTACTCCAAGAGAGTTAGCGCGCTCACAGACTTGTTACGGAAAAATCGAAAGTAGGAATAGATCGAGGCATGCCAACACACATTCGACAACATCAAAGGTATAGTAGCTTTCGAGCCCGTGCTCAAGCTACCGAATTTTGGCAAACCTTTCAAGGTGCATACGAATGCGTCAGACAAGGCAATAGGTGGCGTGCTAATGCAAGAGGGGCACCCAATAGCTTTTGACAGTCGAAAGTTAAAAGATGCTGAGCAACAGTATTCAACCCACGAGAAGAAGATGACAGCGGTAGTGCATTGCTTGGTAACTTGGTGGTATTATCTCCTTGGAACTCTCTTCACGGTAGTGACAGACAATGTTGCGAATACATATTTTCATTCACAGAAGAAGGTGTCCCCAAAACAAACAAGATGGCAGGAGTTTCTTGTTGAGTTCGACTTCAAATGGGTACATAAGCCAGGGAGGCAAAACATGGTTGCGGATGCTCTCAGTCGAAAGGAAGTTGAGGGCTATGTGACGACCCTAAACTCGGTGGTTTCAGACTTCATTGACAAGGTACGGCAGCATATCGAGAGTGATTCTACATATTACTGACTTCAGGACTAGATTAGAGAATGGCTCGTATGAAGATTTTGGCTCGATCATGGACTGATTTATGCACATAGAGGAAGGCTCTATGTTCCGAGTGGCGGGGAACTTAGACGCACACTATTGCGAGAGACGTATGACCCTCAATGGGTCGGGCATCTGGGGGTCAAACGGATGATGGTACTCTTGGAGCGTGCCTATTACTAGCCGAAAATGGAAGAAGATATATGCTTGTATGTCAAGACTTGTCTTGTGTGCCAACTAGACAAGATGGAGAAGCGAAGACCAGCGGGCTTATTGCAACCATTACCTAATCTGGAGAAACGATGGCAATTAATCTCAATGGATTTCATCTCAGGCATGGCAAAGGCGAATGGGCAGAAAGCGGTGTTGGTTATTGTGGACCGTTTCACCAAGTATACGATATTTATTCCCGCACCTCACGCATGCATAGCGGACACAGCAGCGGAGTTGTTCTATAAGCATGTAGTAAATATTTTGTGATTCCAGAAGATATCGTAAGCAACAGAGACGCTCGCTTCACGGGCCGATTTTGGACAACATTGTTCAACTTGATGGGGACTGAGTTGAAGTTTTTGACGGCCAACCATCCTCAAACCGATGGGCAAACGGAGAGGATAAACGCATTCCTTAAGGAGTATTTGCGACATTATGTGACGGCCAACCCAACAAATTAGGTGGATTTACTCGATGTGGCTCAGTTTTGCTACAACATACATCGTTCCTCGGCAACAGGAATGAGTCCAGCGGAGTTAGTCATGAGACAACAATCGCTTACGCCATACGAGGTGGCGAAACAATCTAGCGGAGAGAAATGCCCAGCGGCACATAGGTTCATACGAGACAAGCAGAAGCTATTGGCACAAGCGACGGACAGTTTGGCTAAAGCATTTCGACAAATGAAGAAATATGCGGATGTTAAAAGGAGACCGCTAGAGTTTGATAAGGTGTTACTTAAGCTCACGCCACAAATATGGAAGAAGATTAATAGCAAGATCGTGCACTGAGGGTTATTGCTGAAGTATTATGATGGACCCTTTGAGATTATCAAAAGAGTGGGGAGAGTAACATACCGGTTAAAGCTACCCGAACGGCTGAAGGTTCGCCCCACATTCCATGTGAGTTTTCTCAAACCTTTCCACAAAGACTTGGTTGATGGTGGACATCATCAAGCCAAGAGGGCTCCTCCTATGATTTGGAAGCAGTTTGACAAGGAAATAGAGAAGATTCTTGATCACTGAAAAATGGGGCAAAGCAAAAAGAACCGACAAACAAACTACTTGGTTCAGTGGAAGAATGGCAGCGAAGCTGACGCTAGCTAGAAGCGAGATGTCACTTTATGGCAATTCGAGAGAGAAGTTAAGGTGTACTTGGACACCCTTTCGACGAGGACGTCGGGCTCTTCTGGTGGGAGTAGTTTGTTAGACCTTTAATTTCGTGGCGCGCAACAAACTCGATGTTGGCCTTGCATCAAGTAGCGAAATTATAGAAAAATGGTACAAGGCTGCAAAACGAGTCTCGACGAATTGAAATGAAGGAAAGAGACTACGTTGCGGAGAGTGTCGGAGGCATTCGCGGATAGCTTAGTGTTGTGAGAACACGAGCTGAACAACCAGAACAGCAGGGACGCACCCATCGGACCAAAAAAGTGAAGGCAAGCAGGGATGGTACAAGCAGCAACTGTGCAGGAGCTGGGCTGTGAAATGGGTGACGAAAATGGACATTGCGGGTGAATATAGAGGCTGGCCATGAGCTAAAGCACTTAAGGCAGTAGCGAGGGTATTCGGTAAGGCCTCAGATGGGGTGCACTTGGCAGCTTTCAAACAAGGAAGACTTAGTCTTGACAAAGTGTCAAGCAAGGACTAAGTCAAGAGGACTTGGTGAAGTGGTTCCTTGGCTTGATGGAAGTGGCACACAAAGTACCTTAAACTTGTTCATTTGACTAAGCAAATGTGTAACGGCAGCGTGTATGTGAGGCATGTGACCCTAGCAACCAGGGGTGTTGGTTGTCTTTGTTTGTATATAAATAGGCTAGTGAGAGTGCTAGAGAGGTCAAGGAATCAATTGATCAAGTGAGAGATCAGATTGGACCACATGAGGGCTGTCCAATCTGCTTAATCGATGCCCATGGATCATAAACTTGTTCATCATCTGCATCACTTCCCCATAGAGGTATAGGCTTGATTTCAGGTGAGCCACTGTACTTGTCAAAGTAAGTAGACAAACTGGTATGCTCCATGTCAAATAATCTCCTCAGGGAAATGCTTCATCCCTTCATCAACTCTAACAAACTGCTGCTCTTCTGACATGAAGAGAAAGAGGAACATGAAGCAGATGAAGACGATTGAGAAGACGGCGACGATGAAGACCAATATAGAGATTTCTGATGCTCTATTATCCGTCTGACCTTCTCCCTTTGTGATCCTGTCAGCCAAACAGCCTCCTCCTCATCATTTTCTTCTGTTATCTCTGATTTCTTCATTTGCTAAGAATGATTTTCTTTTCTTTGGTGTAAATAACTGATGAAAATGCAGAAGTACTAACAAGAAAACAGAAAATAAGAAGAGGGGAAGCCCTGAAATTGGATATAAAAAAATTGGGAAAAGCCGGCCGTAAGAATTTAACCCTACGTGCTCGCAATATTGTGTGTGTGGGGAATTTTGTGATTTTGTGTATACAAAAAGATAATGATGGTGCACGATGGCTAATCCAAGAATATGACGTCTTAGTTGATCCACAATGATCCTCCTCAATTTGTAATTAACAATAATATAATCTAATCTCTTAGAATATAATATAACATAGATATAACTTACTTTTAAAACCAGCTAACCAAGAATGTATGAATCAAACAAGCACTTTCCAATGATTTATGCTAAATATAGGTATGCCATATATGGGAAAAGGATGACAAGCTACCTCTTCAATTTTGTAGTAATGATAATTTAGTTTCTATAACTTTAGCCCATAAAGTTAAATATAAATATAAAGAGAGCAGGGATAAAGTGAAAAGTAGATTAAATTTCTCGTAACTATAATAACAATCTTCAATGTTGACCCACCTTTAATTTATTTTTGTTTTACAGATTATTATTTAATTCATAAAAAATTAAATTGGTATGCTTGAAATAATATGAATATTATTTTATTATTTATTTTACATAATTTTATCTTTTTTGTAACAAACTTAAGATTAACAGCAATCAAACCTCTAGCTAAAATTAATGTTGTACGTAAGGGACTAGAGGTAGTACTTTAAATTTTATAAATATTGAATCGTCATTACTGTAAAATAAAGTGATCGATTGTTGAATGTTATTTTTCCTTTGTAAATTCACACAAAAGGCAGGGACTAAATTGTTGAAAATGATATTTTTCTATGTTATTTAACTAAATTTAAGGGATACAACTATTATTATCCAAAGAATAATATGCACTTTTGATCAACGCTGTTATTCAAAGAATTGTATTTCCAGGAAACACGAAACCAGGTTGATAATTATTTAATTTTATAAAAAATTGCTACTATATTTGACTTTTCTAAATGTTATTTGAATAAATTTATTAATAAAGACTTAAATAATAATTTTTTATTTTTCTACTTATGATGTAAATGAGAAGTTAAATATGGGACTTTTTCGTTTTACTAATAATAACATTTGAAAAGCAACATTTTTATATATATGCTTATTTTTATGAAAGTTTTAGATGGAAATAAATGGACTAATTTATCATAAATATTACTATTATTATTGCTATGTATAAATTAAAAATAGTACTAAAAATTTATTAACAAAACAACTTGAACAGTGCGTAGTGGTGGTGCATGTGGCGGCGATATAGGTGGGTGTGAGACAAAGTTATGATAATAAATGGACGTAGAAGAGAAGAATGCTGCTTTAGAAATAATTTACTTTATTTTCTAAGAACTTAAAACAGTTTATTCAAATCTTATATATTCAAATGAAATTGTAACACCCCAACTCCGACACGACGAAAGTGACGCTGAATTAGGGTATTACGAAAAATTTAAACTTTCAAAACGTAATCAGAATAATATTTAGAAAAATTTCTTCTAAGAAAGTTAATATTCTTAATCCAGTTTAGAGCATCCTTAATTCTATAAAAGGATTTTAACAGAATTTTCTCTATAACAATTGTATACCAAAATATATAAACCTGCAAACTTTAATATTTCATCCTAAACACTCCCAATAATATTTAACACTAACTACTTCATTTCATTATTTAAAAGAAAACATAACTAATTTTAAGGTTTCTAAAATTTAAATACAAACATAGAAAAATACATCAAAGCAACACATTACAAACTACTGCATCTATAATTACATATGATTTCCAAAGTGGTAAAATTCTTGTTCTGGAGTATCCTTATCTTCTACATACAATATCTCCAGTATTGCCTAGGAACCTAAAAAGTAGGGATGAGTTAATACCCAGTAGATATTTATACATAAAGGTAATTTTAAGAACTTTACAATAAACAAATTTACATATATAAAACACTTTTCGATTTCGAACAGCAAGCTTAACGAAATCCAAAACAATATTTCAATTTCAATATTCATAAGAATAACAAAAACATATTCATTCTATCATTTAAAATTATTTTTACTCTTGCATACTTTACAGGCATTATTTCGAATGACTGCCGCCCCAAAAACTGGCCAACATACTTTACGGGCAGAAAATAAATTAGAGAAAGAAAGAAAAAGAAAGAAAGAAAGGAAAGAAGGTTCGTTCCGAATTTGTATTTTTGGATGATTAGTTTTTCATTTGAAGAAATTGTAAATAATTTTATATGATTTAATTGTAGAAATTTAATTGTTAGTATATATATATATACAGATGTTTACATACATACATTTTTAGATAACTAAGTTTAAATTATTAAATCATTACGTATTATTATTGTTAAATTGATACTAGGGAGTGATTCAGAGGGGAACGAAAAGTCAGCAGAAATGTAGAAATAATCGTTCCATATTCAGGTAGGTATTTATATGAATTTGGGAGATTTTAGTTTTAAAACTGAAAAGTATGGTATTTTATTTCATTAAATGTTTTGATAAATATTTACGAAATTCCTGAATTATTACGTGTTGATCAAATTGATTGTTTTTCAAACCAGATTTGAATAATAATTTTTATATGAATGTTATATTTATAAATACAGTGAGAAAATAGTATCAACACATGTTGTGATTTCATAATAAATCTTATATTACTCAAAAATTCTATTCTTTTGAAATTAAAAATTTATTCACCCACAATTAGATAATCCATTTCTATTAAATACATTTACTTTCTAATTTCTCGCTTTATATATATATATTAATATAAATTCGGGTATCACAGAAATTAACAAAAAAATCATTAATCAATTCGAATAAAAAAGGAGTAATCCATCGTTATGCAAGTTGCAATATTAGATTTCAAATGGAAAAAACTAAACAACTTAATTTCAAGTCTTCGATCACCTAACTAAATTTTCTTGATATAATAATATTTCAGAGTTCATTCTTGTAAACATATTCATAGCAACTTCTGACAAACAAAAAAGTTCACAATTTTCTTAAAAGAAATATAATGTAATATTAATGGATCAAAATATTATAATCTTTTAATAATTTTCAGTATATATAGAGAGTTTATAATCCGGATGCCAATTATTCCCATTTGAAATTTGTTATTATTAGAATATATATTTAAGTGATTTAATTCTTTTTCATATCTACTCAACTCAATAATTAATTATGCCTTAAACCTAAATTAAAGCAAACAAAGACAAGATCCAATAATTAATCCAAATTCTTAATCTTTATCGCACCCACAACTTCTATTTTGAAGTCAACGGATACAGCATACATATACACCGTACTCCCATATTTCATTCGCATTACAAGCTTTCCGTTATTATTTCACAAAAATGTCGAACACCAGGCTATTTACCCAGACTGCCAAATCACCCGTCTTCTCCACAATCTCATTTGCTCTAATAGTTTTTCTCGTTTATGCAGTCAGCTTCATTTCTAAATTTTCTGTATATCCTTCAGATATTAACGCCGGTGAAGTTCTCAATGCACCACCACAAGTTCCCAGTGATACACAGAATGTTGCTGACAAAACTTCGCAAGTTTGGGCTCCCAAGGCCGAGAAAAGTTCAGATACGATTCCACAAGTTTCTACAGTACAGGAAATGAATGAAGCAGAAGAATTGGATGAAGAAGAAGATGGGGAAACTCCGGATCCTCTGATTCCTCCAGCCAAGGCTTCGAAAGAGCAAAGAATGGAGTGGTTCCGGAGAAAACTACCGGAACTTGAGATTCTCAACTCAACAAACAGGAGTCGAAAATTTCATGGTCGTGTCGTGAAATTATTTGACAACCAGTGTGCTATTCAGTTCTTCATGATATGGTTTTCGCCAACTCGGATGTTTGGTCCGAGAGATTTCCTGGCTGTTGACACTTTAATGAAAACCAATCCTGAAGCATGTTTGGTGCTTCTATCGAGATCTCTCGACACGAGACGTGGCTACAAAATCCTGAAACCACTACTTGATCGAGGGTTTAAAATTCTTGCGGTGACACCGGATTTGCCTTCTCTAGTGAAAAACACACCGGCTGAAGCTTGGCTGAAGAAAATAAAAAGTGGGAAAATCGACCCTGGTAAAAATCCATTATCCGTTCAGTTCTCTAATCTCATCAGGCTTGCTGTGTTATACAAATACGGAGGAGTATACTTGGACACAGACTTCATAATCCTGAAGGATTTCAAAGGTTTGAGAAACGCAGTTGGTGTACAAAGTGAAAATCAAGTGACTCACAAATGGAAGACGGTAAATAGTGCAGCTATGATATTCGACAAAGAGCAGCCGATTTTGTTCGAATTCTTACAGGAATTTGCCGCCACATTTGATGGTAACATATGGGGACACAACGGGCCTTACCTCTTAACGCGAGTCATTAAAAGAATGGACGATCCATCTTGCTATAACCTTTCAGTTTTGCCAATAAAAGCATTTTATCCTGTAAATTGGGTTGAGATAGAAAGGTTTTACAGGACTCCTGCGACGCCGGAAGAATCAAAATGGGTGGAGGAAACGGTGCAGGAGCTGAACAGGGAGACTTATGGATTGCACCTATGGAACAAGGTGACAAGAGGATTTGTTATTAATGAGAGAAGTGTTATAGATAGATTAATAAAATCTCACTGCCTCATTTGCAGAAAGACGTATAACTCTTAAAGCCAATTATTATTATTTTTTTATGTAATATTAATTGTTGAATAATATTGTAGATGGAAGATAGCAGAAGCTTTTTATTTTGGTGAATAATTTGTGAACCTTTTTCTTTTGTTTGAATAACAAACTAGTTTATAGATTTTTTATGATTTCTTTTGTCTGAATTTTTCTATATATAAATATATTCATGTTACCCTTGTTTCGTTTTGGTTTATAAATGATCAAATTTTATTTTATTTACAAAAAAAATATTATCAGCAATATTAAAAAAATGTAATGTAATATTTGAGACATAATTATAAGAAAAAAAAATTTTAAGTCCCTAACTAAAGTTAAGCATATTAGACTGATTAATTTTAATAATTTTTAAAATATTCATAAAAATTTTAAGTTATTTTAAAATGATGAACATACCCCTATTTAATTGTAGTTATCTAAAAAAACTATTTTTAAACTTTTAACTAAATTGAATATAAGAATGATGAGTATTATTTTATAATATACCCGTAATTAATAGTTATGCATATAATATAAGTAAAATAAAAAAATTATTTTATTTTATAATATATTAACAATCTACCGTTAATTATGTATTAGAAATTAAATATTTATTAATAAGATTATTAATAAAATAAAAATTTATAAATAAAATACAATTATAATAAAATGTTTTATGGTTATATTTTAATTTAAATAAAATATACTTATATATAGTTAAAATATATATGGTATAATAAAAATAACAATTTATTACTTTATAGATAAATAAAGTTATAATATATTATAATATTATAGTATTAAAATGTTTAAAATAATATTATTAAGTTAGTTTATTAATATATTTTACGTAAATATGTTATATTTTATTAAATTTTAAAATTTTAATATTTCTTTTTTAAAAATAAATTAAAAAATTTATAAATATTTTTAAAATTGTTACGAGTAATCAATCGATTAGACTAAAAGTTGGAGACTTCTTATAACTCCTTTACCGCGTAACTATAACCATAACTGAAAAAGTCAACAAGGAAATGGAGCCAAGTTTCAGTAGATAAAATTTTGAAAAAATTAGTAGCAGTATTTAATAATATTCAAAGAGTAATGAGGCAAAAAATAATATTTAATTTAGTTCTCCTTTCTCCTTTCTCTGTTTCTGTTTTTTTGACATCCTTTTAATTGTTTTTATGTTGAAATATAATTAAGTTTTTATATACAAGGCAACATCCATAGACTATTAAAAAGGATACTATTTCTTATTTAATTATTTTTTTCTCTCGTTGTCTTCCTGCTTTGCTTTTTTCTCGGCGGCTAAGCTTTAGCAGATAGGATAGCATGATTACATTTACACCGAATATTACTGCTTGATTGTGGTTTTTTTATTATTATTAAAAAAAACTAAATGCATGATTAATTTAGGGTGATTTTCATAAATTAAGGGTCTGATTATTTTTAAAATTAAGTTTAAATATAATTATTCAGATATTTAATAATCGTTTATCTTTTAACTTATATCTAAATATTTAGTAAAAATATTTTAATATAATTAAATTAAAAATTTTAACTTAAATTTAAATAAGTATATTTAAATTTTTTATTTGTCAAAAATATCTCTATTTTATTACGTAATATTTATATATTAGTTTAAAAGTTTTTAATACATATACATATATATCAACATATCAACATATCAATTTCAAGTTTTTTATTTTTATAAAAATAAATACTTAATAGTTATATTTAAATATTTGAGATAAAAAAATAAACATATCAATTAAATTTATATTTTAACTACATTCAAACTTAAAAAAAAAATAAACTATCTAAAAACAAGATTGTGGAGAAAAATTAGTCCTCACAAATTCATTACGTTTCTTTTTTTTTTTTTTTGTCAAGTTTCCATACCATTTGCATTACTGACTTGCTTAAATGGCAAAAGAGATCCTCCGACTATAACATTTAAATTACAGGGACCAACCAACGAATTTAATCTGGCTTTCTAATTTAACATAAAATTTTCAATAATCATTTAACTTATGTACGGAATTACCCACTGAAATGTATGTAAAAATAAAAAATTTTGTAGTATATAGCTCAGGACCAAGTTAGCCCAATATCAGGTAAAAGAGGAAAATGAGAACATACCCGTAAAATTCCCCATCCCAATTTTTCTAACCCGACCCGGCTCAATTACCATCCCAATTCTAAAATGTTTCAGTGTTGAAGAATTCCATTGGAACAGCGTATTGATATGGTATCAGGAACTGGAGTACATTTGCTGTTGTAATCTTCTACATGAACCATCCACTTCTTTTCTAATTTATTGAAGAATTTGCAGCCACTTTTGATGGAAACAAGTGGGGACACAATGGACCACATTTGGTTTCCAGAGTAGTGCAGAGAGTAGAAAATAGGCCTGGTTATAACTTCACCAAATTGCCGCCCAACTCCATTTATATCCAGGTCACTGGAACAGGATAGTAGGAGGGCTTTCTAAGACGCCGGAAAACCAGGCTCAATCGAGATGGGTAAATGCAAAGCAGCTGCAGCTGAGCAGAGAGACTTATGGGGTTCACTTGTGGAACAAGCACAGCAACAGGATTGCCATCGAAGAGGGAAGCGTCATGGGCAGAATGATTTCAGAACCTTGTGTCATTTGTGAACAAATTTACAGTTCTTAAAGAAGATTTTTCAACTCGAGCAATGGAATAAGCATACAACTGGGGCAAAGCCACAGAGGTAGAGTAAGATCGGGTATATGTCTCTCTGTTCTTGATAAACCCTAACTGCAAGGGCTACGCATTTCATTGCTTTCCAAGACCTTTTTTTTCTTTGTTTCTAGATTTAATTCTTTTTCTTCTTCTTGTGGTTTCATGAATAATTATCCCATTTGCCTCTTTTTATACATTTCTTTATTTTGTATTTTTATATAATTAGATTTTATTAAGTGGGAATGTTCATATTTAATATAATGTGAACCAACTATTTATCGCTGAATTGCTAAAAATTCAAAAACAATTTTACTTTGTTATATGGATGTTTGTTTTCTTCTTAATATGCTGTTCTTACAATGATTAGAAGGCTACAGAAAAACATTATATCTTTCTACCACAAATCATAATTCTAAGTTTTCTCAATCTCAGACTGAATCTAACTCCTCTAAATCTCCAGAAACGAATTCCTGGCAATCTCCTGAATGACTTTTTTCTCTTCAATTTCGGGTGGTTAATATTTCCTTTCCTATGCGTGGAGCCAAACTCTTCAGTCCTGAAACTACCATGAGAAGCAAAATTACTTAAACCCTCATTTCCCGGATCACGGGAGGGCCGTCCGATCTGCTTAATCGATGCCCATGGATCGTAAACTTGTTCATCATCCGCATCACTTCCCCATAGAGGTATAGGCTTGATTTAAGGTGAGCCACTGTACTTGTCAAAGTAAGTGGACAAACTGGTATGCTCCATGTCAAATAATCTCCTCAGGGAAGTGCTTCCTCCCTTCATCAACTCTAACAAACTGCTGCTCTTCTGACATGAAGAGAAAGAGGAACATGAAGCAGATGAAGACGATTGAGAAGACGGCGACGATGAAGACCAGTATAGAGATTTCTGATGCTCTATTATCCGTCTGACCTTCTCCCTTTGTGATCCTGTCAGCCAAACAGCCTCCTCCTCATCATTTTCTTCTGTTATCTCTGATTTCTTCATTTGCTAAGAATTATTTTCTTTTCTTTGGTGTAAATAACTGATGAAAAAGCAGAAGTACTAACAAGAAAACAGAAAATAAGAAGAGGGGAAGCCCTGAAATTGGATATAAAAAAATTGGGAAAAGCCGGCCGTAAGAATTTAACCCTGCGTGCTCGCAATATTGTGTGTGTGGGGAATTTTGTGATTTTGTGTATACAAAAAGACAATGATGGTGCACGATGGCTAATCCAAGAATATGATGTCTTAGTTGATCCAGAATGATCCTCCTCAATTTGTAAATAACAATAATATAATCTAATCTCTTAGAATATAATATAACATAGATACAACTTACTTTTAAAACCAGCTAACCAAGAATGTATGAATCAAACAAGGACTTTCCAATGATTTATGCTAAATATAGGTATGCTATATGTGGGAAAAGGAAGACAAGCTACCCTCTTCAATTTTGTAGTAATGATAATTTAGTTTCTATAACTTTAGCCCATAAAGTTAAATATAAATATAAAGAGAGCAGGTATAAAGTGAAAAGTAGATTAAATTTCTCGTAACTATAATAACAATCTTCAATGTTGACCCACCTTTAATTTATTTTTGTTTTACAGATTATTATTTAATTCATAAAAAATTAAATTGTTATGCTTGAAATAATATGAATATTATTTTATTATTTATTTTACATAATTTTATCTTTTTTGTAACAAACTTAAGATTAACAGCAATCAAACCTCTAGCTAAAATTAATGTTGTACGTAAGGGACTAGAGGTAGTACGTTAAATTTTATAAATATTGAATCGTCATTACTGTAAAATAAAGGGATCGATTGTTGAATGTTATTTTTCCTTCATAAATTCTCACAAAAGGCAGGGACTAAATTGTTGAAAATGATATTTTTCTTTGTTATTTTACTAAATTTAAGGGATACAACTATTATTATCCAATAAACTTTTGATCAACGCTGTTATTCAAAGATTTGTATTTCAAGGAAACAAGAAACCAAGTTGATAATTATTTAATTTTATAAAAAATTGCTACTATATTTGACTTTTCTAAATGTTATTTGAATAAATTTATTCATAAAGACTTAAATAATAATTTTTTATTTTTCTACTTATGATGTAAATGAGAAGTTAAATATGGGGCTTTTTCGTTTTACTAATAATAACATTTGAAAAGCAACATTTTTATATATATGCTTATTTTTATGAAAGTTTTAGATGGAAATAAATGGACTAATTTATCATAAATATTACTATTATTATTGCTATGTATAAATTAAAAATAGTACTAAAAATTTATTAAAAAAACAACTTGAACAGTGCGTAGTGGTGCATGTGGCGGCAATATGGGTGGGTGTGAGACGAAGTTATGATAATCAATGGACGTAGAAGAGAAGAATGCTGCTTTAGAAATAATTACTTTATTTTTTAAGAACTTAAAACAGTTTATTCAAATCTTATATATTCAAATGAAATTAACAAAAAATCATTAATCAATTCGAATAAAAAAGGAGTAGCGATCGTTATGCAAGTTGCAATATTAGATTTCAAATGGAAAAAACTAAACAACTTAATTTCAAGTCTTCGATCACCTAACTAAATTTTCTTGATATAATAATATTTCAGAGTTCATTCTTGTAAATATATTCATAGCAATTTCTGACAAACAAAAAAGCTCACAATTTTCTTAAAAAAAATATTATATAATATAATATTAATGGATCAAAATATTATAATCTTTTAACAATTTTCGGTATATATAGAGAGTTTATAATCCGGATGCCAATTATTCCCATTTGAAATTCGAAATTTCTTATTATTAGAATATATATTTAAGTGATTTAATTCTTTTTCATATCTACTCAACTCAATAATTAATTATGACTTAAACCTAAATTAAAGCAAACAAAGACAAGATCCAATAATTAATCCAAATTCTTAATCTTTATGCGCACCCACAACTTCTATTTTGAAGTCAACGGATACAGCATACATATACACCATACTCCCATATTTCATTCACATTACAAGCTTTCCATTATTATTTCACAAAAATGTCGAACACCAGGCTATTTACCCAAACTGCCAAATCACCCGTCTTCTCCACAATCTCATTTGCTCTAATAGTTTTTCTCGTTTATGCAGTCGCCTTCATTTCTAAATTTTCTGTACATCCTTCAGAAATTAACGCCAGTGAAGTTCTCAATGCACCACCACAAATTCCCAGTGATACACAGAATGTTGCTGACAAAACTTCGCAAGTTCAGGCTCCCAAGGCCGAGAAAAGCTCAGATACGATTCCACAGGTTTCTACAGTACAGGAAATGAATGAAGCAGACGAATTGGATGAAGAAGAAGATGCGGAAACTCCGGATCCTCTGATTCCTCCAGCCAAGGCTTCGAAAGAGCAAAGAATGGAGTGGTTCCGGAGAAAACTGCCGGAACTTGAGATTCTCAACTCAACAAACAGGAGTCGGAAATTTCACGGTCGTGTCGTGAAATTCTTTGACAACCAGTGTGCTATTCAGTTCTTCATGATATGGTTTTCGCCAACTCGGATGTTTGGTCCGAGAGATTTCCTGTCTGTTGACACTTTAATGAAAACCAATCCTGAAGCATGTTTGGTGCTTCTATCGAGATCTCTCGACACGAGACGTGGCTACAAAATCCTGAAACCACTACTTGATCGAGGGTTTAAAATTCTTGCGGTAACACCGGATTTGCCTTCTCTAGTGAAAAACACACCGGCTGAAGCTTGGCTGAAGAAAATCAAAAGTGGGAAAATCGACCCCGGTAAAAATCCATTAGCTATACATCTCTCTGATCTTATTAGGCTTGCTGTGTTATACAAATACGGAGGAGTATACTTGGACACAGACTTCATAATCCTGAAGGATTTCAAAGGTTTGAGAAACGCGGTTGGTGTACAAGGTGAAGATCAAGTGACTCACAAATGGACAACATTAAATGGTGCAGCTATGGTTTTCGACAAAGAGCAGCCGATTTTGTTCGAATTCTTACAGGAATATGCTGCCACATTTGATGGTAACAAATGGGGACACAACGGGCCTTATCTCTTAACGCGGGTCATTAAAAGAATTGACGATCTATCTTGGTATAACCTTACAATTTTGCCTACAAAAGCTTTTTATCCTGTAAATTGGGTTCAGATAAAGAGTTTTTACAACACTCCGGCGACGCCGGAAGATTCAAAATGGGTGGAGGAAACGGTGCAGGAGCTGAACAAGGAGACTTATGGATTACACCTATGGAACAAGGTGACGAGAGGATTCGTTATTAATGAGAGAAGTGTTATAGATAGATTAATAAAATCTCACTGCCTCGTTTGCAAAAAGACGTATAACTCTTAAAGCGAATTATTATTATTATTTTATGTAATATTAATTGTTGAATAAATATTGTAGATGGAAGATAGCAGAAGCTTTTTATTTTGGTGAATAATTTGTAAACTTTTTTTTTTCGTTTGAATAACAAATTAGTTTATAGATTTTGTGATTTGACGTGCATTTTGATTTCATGTTATAAATCCTAAAGATTAAGGAATGTGTCTAGCGAATTTATGAATATTCATGTTACCTTTTTTTCTTTCTCTTTTGGTTTATAAAAAGAATTATTGAGACATAACTATATCCGTTATTGAAAAAGTCAAGAATAATAAAGAATTAATAAAGAAATAGAAAGCAACCATATAATTTAATATTTATTGTAACTTAAAAAATGAAGCTAAGTTTCAGTAATAAGGGATAAGTTCCTGTCTCCTCGCGGTAAGTCTTAATGTCTGAAACATTCCAAATTTTGAAAAAAATTAATAGCAATATATAATACTCTACTGCCAATCTAAATATGTTTCTGTTTAATGTAGTTCTCTTTCCTCTTTTCTTTGTTTCTGGTTTTGTGTGTGTGTGTTTTGATATATAATTAAGCTATTATAATGCAACATCCACAGACTGATTAAAAAAGAGATTATTTTTTATTTCTTTTTTAACTTGATTTATCTCTTTCTCTTACGTCATTATTTTTAAATGCAAAAGTTGAGAGTCAAAAAACCATATGAAAAACTAAGATTGTATATATCATGTCTTCTAGAAAAGATTGTAAAGTAATCTTCCGATTAGGGGTAACATGGATATTTTTCGTTTGAGGGTTAGAAGAAAAATAACCAACTGATTCCATGCATTTGGCAGCTAAAAATTCAAAGAAGGAAGAATGACAAGAAGAAAAATGAAGTGTACTATGATCAAATATTGAATCAAAATATAAGAAATTAAAATATCTGAGTAGAGAAAAGAGAACAAGAATCTAGATCTTGACATTCTCGTCATCATCAAGAACCCTTTTTTCTTGGGTACATGGATTAGGGAAAAGATTATCCTTGTCCTTAATCCTTACTCCTTAGTCAATTCATAACACAATGATTCAGAACCTCCATCATGCATATATATATATATATAGTCAGTCATAAAAGACGCCATCAATTTCATTTCACTGATTATATCTCAACTAAATTACTTCCATATCAATCATACCGAATCAATGGGATTAGATTGAATTGGATTGGATTCAATATAAACATCAAAAAGATTTATTGTCTAAATGACTTTTATTTATAATAATATGTTAATAGTATTTTTATTTAAATTAAAAATTTTATATATGTAAAAATTACTATGCAATAATATAAATACACAAAAAAAAATATAAACCTAAATGATTATTTACATTGGATCTATATTTCATTAATTCTATTTAATCTATCAAAGAATGAGATGAGAAATGAGATTAAAATAAAAATAGAAAATAATAAATTAATAATTAGATCTTTTTATTCTTAATTTTCTATATCATTAGATATTTTTATCATTTACCATTATATAATTATATAATTAGTTATAATATTTATTACAATTTTTATTCTTGACCAAACATTGAGACAAAAATGTGCAATGGAATGATTTTGCTTCTGTAACAGGCGGCTAAGCTTTAGTAAATATGATTGCGTAATTAAACCGAATATTACTGCGTGATTGTAGTATTAAGTTACGGTCTTTGTATTCGTGAACGAAGTCGAGATTGTGGAGGAAAATTTGTCTTGTCTTTACACATTCATTACTTTTTTTGTCAGACTCATGGTATTTGCATTAATGGCAAAAAAAAAAATGCTCCAACTATAACATTTAAATTATAGGATGAACCAACGAATTTAATCTGGCTTTGCAATTTGACATTAATTTTTAATAATCATTTAAATTTATACAGATTACCCACTGAAATGTATTAAAAAAATTGTTAAAAGTTTGAAATCTGACATTTAAATGCTAATGTTAAAAAAAATGACTAAACCATATACTTAAAATTTCAAGAAATTTAGGGACCTGAATGTTAATTATCGTTCTCCTGATGACTTTCTAACATGAATTTTTAAGTTACTTTGATCTAGTCACCCACCAAGCTGCAGTTTCTGCCGAATGTTCTTTTGGTCAAAAGAAATCACGACTGAATCCATGCGCAGCAGCTCAGAACTAAGTTATAGCCCAATATGAAGCAAAAGAGGAGAATGAGAAAAGACCCTTAAAATTTGCCATCCCAAATCCTAATCATTCTAACGCGACCCGGCCCAATTACCATCCCAACAGAAAGATTTTATGTTTATTTCCCAATGTAAAGGTCATCCGAAAGCATATCATTTTCATCTTTTAATTGCTGACGAATCATCAATTTCTTCTACATTTTGTGACTTCTACTCTTCCATGTCTACAGTTTCCTATTCACGTTTACATCGTTTCGCAGTTCGCACCCAGCCGAATATAAAGACATGTGGAAACCACATTATCGAAAACAAAACTCCCGAGAAAATTGAGGTTTTACATACTTCCTTGCAACTTTGATCTGAAGAAATATCCATCCTCTACATAAGTTCTCTCCTTATTCCACTCTAATGACAGTGAGAAAGCTTCTCGCAAGATGCTGAATCACAGGCTACTTAGCCGAGGAAATCACCCATCTTCTCTGCCACCTCATTTGCTGTTATATTTTTCTTTATTTATGCAAATAGCATCATTTGTAATCTTTCTGTTTACCCTGTAGACATTAGAATTAGTGACATTTTCGTGAAACCACAAAATCCTGATGTGATTTTTTAAGCACAGCAGATTCCTAGTAATATACTCCAAACCCAGAGATGACCAAAGTTGAAAGACTGAGTGGAGTCAACTTTGGATACCACGTCGAAGAAAGCAGGCCACTTGCAATGCAAGAAAATGTTGAAGAAGATAGCAGGACATAGCTTACTACACAAGCAACAAATGAAGAAGACGATAGTGAAACTCTAGATCCTCTAATTCCTCCCTCCAATCTCAACAGAGAAGGAAGAATGGAATGGTTCCCGACAAAAGTGCCAGAACTTGAAATCCGAGGATCGAACAACTCGACTCAGAAATTTCATGGTCGAGTTCTGAAATTCTTTAACAAACAATGTACCATTCAGTTCTTCGTGGTTTGGCTTTCACCAGCACGGTCCTTTGGACCAAGAGAATTCTTAACTGCAGACACTGCTTACAGCCAACCCTCAAGCATGCTTGATAATAGTATCAAGATCTCTGGACACCAAACATGGCCGCAAAATCCTGAAACCACTGTTTAATCATGGTTTAATGTTCTTGCAGTCACGCCATATTTGAATTTCTAGTCAAGAGCGCTCCACCTGAAGCTTGGCTTGATGAGATAAAGAGTGGAAATAAGGATACTGGCTATGTCCTATTATGCAGCAATCTTTCTAATGTGATCAGGCTCGCTATGTTATATAAGGAGGAGTTTACTTGGACACAGACTTCATAATTCTGAAAGATTTCACAGGGTTGAAGAATGCAGTTGGGGCACAAAGTATAGATCAAGTGACCAAGAAATGGACAAGATTAAATGGTGCAGTTATGATATTTGATATTGGGCATTCAATTCTAATCGGCTTCTTACAAGAATTTGCCACAACTTTTGATGGAAACAAATGGGAGCATAATGTACCTTACCTAGTTTCCAGAGTCATTCAGAGAGTTGAAGGCACACCTGGGTATGACCTTACTGTTTTGCAACCAAGAGCCTTTTATCCGGTTGATTGGATTAAAATAACCAGGCTTTTTGAGAATCCTGAAACAGGGGAAGAATCAAATTGGATGGGAGACACAGTGACAGTGCTTCAGCTTAGCAGTAGTAGCTACGCTCTACACCTACGGAACAAAAGGACAAGAGCATTAATCACTGAAGAGGGAAGTGTCATGGAAAGACTAATAGAAAATAACTGTGCCCTCTGCCAGGGCACATATAATTCTTAAGAGAAAATTTCTCATCCAATAGTGGTGACTGGTGAAGCTTCTTCAGTCGAATGTGTACACCAACAGCAAATTAGTTCATAGAGAATCAATAGAAGCATTTTGCCACTTGAATAAGGAACATTTTTACTTGCTTTTGTGTTACCAATGCGCATTTCCATTTTCATTCTTTGGCTTAGGAGTGTAAAAACAAGAATGATTTGATTGAGTCTTAGTCAATCAAAAACAGATGTCGTCTCTTCCTATTTTTCATCTGAAATCAATAAATATGATTCAGCAAGGTGCCCAAAGTATTGATCACAATACGGCAAGCTAATATCAGAGCTGGGCACCACATTGCATTTAGCTCTAAGCAGTTTCCACACACCAAATCTCAGCTACCTCTGAATCACTTAGTTTCACACAATCTGTACTACTATCTTCAGTCATTCTATTCTGTAAGCTAATCTCTTCTACCATGAGGCTACATTCAAAGGCAATCCTACTAAATCCACCAGATGCAAGAATATATTTGCAGGTCCAATATACTTAATGGATGCCCAGGGATTACAACCATGGAATTGATCTTCTGTACCATTGCCACATAAAAAAAGGCTTACTTATGGACGGGGGCTTAGTTTTGAGTTTGTTCTGCAAGCACATCACTTACTTTGGTAGACACCAGTTTCTAGTGGGAACCACTCACTTTTCCACTTCTATTTTGATCGCTAGTGATTTCATCCCGAATTGGCTACAGCTTCAAAGCCAAATCACGCAATCTCAAACATGCATAATCCTATACATCTGTCAGCACATCAAAAATTCTGTCTTGTTCTTTCCTCGACACTATAATAATTATCTCTCCCAATGAGAATTCACAGAAGCAAAAGCAATAACAAGAGCATAACAGAGAATTCATTAATTCATACAACGGAATTCAGTAAAAACGACACGTAATAAAGCACTTCAAATGTTTCGGTAAAATTACAATAATGGAAGAAATTCACGAGCATTTACTCAGTCAACTAGAGAACAAAGACTCATCGAGTTCAATATGAATTTTCTCATCATCGTCAAACCGGTCTTTCCTCGGCGGAGCTGGAGGTGCCGTTACTCTAGGCGGTCCTCTGCCTTTCTTCTTGTCACGCGGCCTCGCCTGATAACCAAATTTAAAACAAATACCTCATGTAACTAAATTAACGACCAAACTGTTAACGGTCAGAAATACTTACATTTCCGAAGGAGTGATTGAAACGCTTTCCTTTGGCTGTTTTCTTATCGCCTCGGCCGCAGTAAACTGAATGAATAGCGAAAAATTAGGGCAAATAAAAAACAGAAAATAAATAGAGACGAATGGTTTACAGTTGCAGACCGAAGGAGATTGAAGGAGAGGGAGCTGCGGAGAGTGAAACCGAGTGGCTGAGAGAAGTTCCGAGAATTTGAGATTGAGAAGATGAAATGCGAGATGGAGGCGTTATTGGTACAGTCCCCAGTAGCAGTGACGCCATAGCTAACGGCTCTGCTTCTTTGCTTCTCCTATAGTTTCAGGATAAGGTCCGCAAGACCGTTTGATTATCATTTGTTTCCCTCTCAGAGTTTATAAAGACTGAAATTCTGATTACACCCACATTCTTAATTGAAAAAGTGCACTTAGGACTCAGATGGGTGTATTTGGGTTCATTCTTATACAGGCTTTGTTAACGGCATTACGGTCCACGATTTTCTGATCGAGTCCACTACGGTAGTGTCTTCCGAAGGCCCATATAACACGGGCAATAAAAATACACCCTCCTGTTTTCTACATATGTCCAACTTGCAACGATATACTACTCTTTAATACATCCCACAAAGTGTAACACATACAAACTCATTCATTCAAATTGGTGTTACTTCATTATATCATTATGTTACATGTTATACATTTTTATGAGATGAATATGAATCACTTATACAGAACATTTAATGACAACATAATTTTTACACATTTTATTGTATAAATTTTGAACCTTTAGTGTTACTTTATTTTTTGGTCGTGTTGTATCATGTTGGGAAAGATTACCTGATAATTTGAGACTAACTACAGGTAACATACGCCTATTTTTACAAAACATCTTATTTATTTGTCCCATAAATGTTAACTGTTGAGCGCATCCAAGCGTTTACTAAACATCTTATTTGTTGTGGTCGTCACAAATTATCAACGTACGTATATTTTTACTTAACAGTTTAGTTGTTGAAATTTCCCAATAGTTGTGGACTAAAAATGGCCCCTAAATGTAAGCAGAACTGTCATTGGAGATAAACAAGGCCCAAGAAAGCAAGACTCAAAAAGAGAACCAAGCCTGGGGAAGGTCCTCAAAAAGGAATCCATTCATCTTCATATTTTATTCTTCTTCACAGCTTTTTTGAGGATTCCTTGGAATAATTATAAAGGAAAGTAAAGGATTAGGTTAATGTCGCATTGGAGAACAATTTTGTACTGCACGTCATATTCTTCATCAAACAAGATTGATGAAGGTAATAAGGTGACTGAAGTTCCAAGTTATCAGGAGAGGATTTAGATCTACGAAATTATTAGCATCAACATGCCATTTGGAATTTCACATGCACATGCACATGCATATTATGCATGTTCTTCGTCGGATTCTGAGATAAAATATAAAAGCGCTTCCCTTAATCTAAGTAAAAGCACTTCTTTCCCATATGCTTAGATAGCAAGGTTAACTTAATTTCTCTTTACAATATGCAGAAAAAGAAGCACTTGTTTCTGCAGTTTTCTTGCTGGTTGATTCGGATAATGGTGGCACTGAATCTTATGTGCAAGTGCTAAGTTTCTTGTTACGGAAATTAAAAGAATCTCCGCAACGTGGATTTGTATTAAATTATAAGAAGCTTACCTTATGGAGAAAGTTAATTGGGTGCATGTAATTATCCTTTACCTAATTAACATCTAGGTTTTAGGAGGACTTCTCTCGTGAGAGATCAAGTATATTTTTTAGATTGTTAATTTGTATATATTAAAGTTCACATTTTAAAAAATGCGAAGTGGTCCAAACATGATAATTTATATTTCTGTTAAAGGGGAGTTGCACTTGGATAAATATATATATGTGGGTCGGGAAATTGTGACATGAATTTTTGGTATATGTCACAGCATAGCATTGCATAACGCTGGATTTATCATAAGTCAATTCGTTAATTGCTTAGAGATTGAGTGAAGTGACGGCCAAGCACATCCAAATTGTGATACCAATAGATTTCCGTGTTCCTTCATTCACATCCATCAGTCGCGTTAATGATTTGACTTAATTCTTATCTTACACCGTTAATTAAGGTTAAAGAAAATTTCTTGAATTTTAATTTATTAGGCCACCATAAACTATTTTTTTGATTAAATATCAAACACTAAAAGTGGTCAATCGATCCTCTTAAAAACTTATATATATATATTTGATTAAATAATTTTTTAAGAAAATGGAATGCATCAATTCTTTAGTTTGGCTAATTTAAAAAAAAAAGGTCTTGCCGAATTACACGTGACGTACAAAATTTTGACCACTCAACTCTAAAAGTGATAAACCAAATCATGCTTGTTTTGATTCTCTTTTTCGCTATTATTAATTATTGTATTAAGACAATTTTTATTATCTCTAATTAAACTTTAGTTCACTCAGTCAGCGTTGTCAATGGGGACGCTAACACACTTTTACTTTTAAAAAAAAATAAAGAAACAGCAGGATGACACCTTAAAATCGGGTGCATGTGCAATCAAAATTGAAAATAAAATAAAAAAATACAACCCCAATTAGCAAAAGAGAGTCAAAAGGGTTTCCATAGAAAATGAATGGGAAATCAAATGATCAATCAATTTCAATGATAGGTTAGATGAAGCAAGAAAGCATCGAGAGTTCATGTAAGCGTTCACATGGGAATTTAAGGAAAAGCGAATATTGGGAGTAAAGAGTGGCACGTGACAAACAGATGAGATAACGTGCAACCCATGTGAAAGTGGGGCGGGTCCACGGCCCACTTCATAACACAGAAGAATCTATGGTCAAAAAAGGGCCATTAAAAACATGTCTACATACCTAGTTTCTGTGATGAAGCCACGTGTACATTATATAAATTTAAGATAAGACCCATACCGTCTGCTCTATTCTTATAACTTACTTCGGGAACATGCTAGTCATAATGACATTGCAAGCTATAAAAACAACAACTATATTTTATAATATCCCAACCTTCAAATAAAATAAAATCTAAAATTATATATTTAATTTAATTAGCCTATGCTGTGATAAGCAAAGGAATCATCACAATTCAACACACTATTTTTATCAACTAATAATGTAAGCAAAAAATAAAAATAAAAAAAAAAAGGAAAATCCAGCACACATCACATATAGGGAAGCTATTGCTATCTCCCCATTTGTATGATACAAACTATTGAGCAAAATATGTTTGAAGTAGTGTTGATTTTCAGTGATGGGCTGATGCTGCTGCCGCTCCTGGTGCTGGTGGCGGCTTGCACTGATAGCACTTAGCAAATAGCCCAAATGTATCAACTTGTTTCACAAAATTGGTCACACTGGCCCAGCCTCCGAACCCAAATCCAACCACAAGCACCCACACTACTATAAATGTGTTGAATGCATACATTGCTGTCCAGCTTGGTAAAAAAAACGGTGGCTTCTCGGCGGCATTCTGTCAAACACATACATAAACTATTAGATTTAACTAATGGTAGGGGATGAATTTGGCCAGATCATCAGAGACAGAATACTAAAATCCAACTGTAGGCATATAACTAAATGAAAAAGACACGCCACCTATCTCAATTCTTCTCGTAATATTTCCAAATCTAAGCCTTAAATGCTCTTTGTACACTTGTTGCTAACTTTTCTTTTTCTCTCTCTCCACTCTATTGGGGACACTGTCACTGTGGAATATGTGGGAATCCCCATCAAACCCGGAGTGCCCATTATTTTAAAAAATTACAGTGACCAAACCACCCTTAACATTTCAAGATAACTACAATTTGCCGCTACAATTTGCCACTTCAATTTGGGCATGTGAGAGTGTGTGCAAGTGGAAATGAGATCAGAAAGATGAACCCAATTTTTTTCTCTTTACCTGTCGGGCAGAGGCTTTTCTGTAAGTGAGCATATGGGCTAAAGCTGGGACGATGTAGACGGTGAAGCTAACTAGAAGAGCCCCGACTGCTGAGTTTATAGGACCAAAGAAGGGGAAGATTATGGCCAAAAACCATATCGGAATCACGACGGGAAGCCTCGCCAGTGCCCTTAAACATATGCTTTTCGTGTCGTGCATTCCTATCACCTTCTCCCAAACGAAGTATAATGGTGTGCATGCAAAACCGAAAGTGATAAACTGCAATAATATTGTCAGATTTCAGTAAATAGATAACTTTCATAAAGGTAAATTCGTAATGGTATGTAAAAAGCAGAAAGAGTTAGTGTATGTATAGACCTGGTGAATAAGCATTAAGATAACGGCGGCGTCACGGAAACCATTCTTGGGGAGGAGAGAGAAGGCGTTGGAGTGGTTAAGGAGCTGATCACCGAATGCCCAGTAGACGGAGGAAGCCGACGGAATCGTCAGTGTGAAAACGTACAAGGTGGCAAAGAGATATATGTACTTGAACTTCTGGGGCTTCCACATAGCGTGCATGATTTCCCTGTAACATTTTTTAATTTACTGAGTCAGATGATCGATCTCCCATAGAAATTCAAAGATAAAACCGGCAACCCAGTTGCCGGACTCGGATTCACTATTCCTTAAAAATATTAATAAAAACACTTAGAGAGCTGTAGTAAATGACCAAAATGCCCTGTAAACCATTAGATTCTACATAGTTTGAAGACCATGATAGAGAAATCATGCTACATGTAAAGACAAAGAAGACAAGATTAAGGTCAGAATCAAGCTGTCACAGGCAAATATAAATACTAAAAATAAAAAAGAAAAATAGTACGGTTGAAATAGTAGAACATAGGACCATTCTACGCTGCAATTTTCCTAGAGAAATGGAAGGCGAAAAACGTTGTATCCTAGCAAACAGAAGTAAAATTTTAGCATGATTTTGTCTGGGTCTCGATCCCCAAGATGGCCGGCAAAAGCTGCAAAGAGAAGCCGTGTAGAAATAATCGCAAGAAGAAGGAGAGCATTATTATTAATGAACTTACACTGTGACAGCGTGTCCACCAAAGGTGTAAAGTATGTTGGTGGCTCCGGTGAAGTAAAGCACTAGCTTTTTCGGACCTGTGTGTGTAACGCCTTCGACCTGGGCAATCAAACCCAAAATTTACCGTCTTTTATTACTTACTGTAGCTAAACAATCATGCACCAGGAGAATAACTTAATAAATAAACTAGTTTGATTGATTGATTGATTGATTGGTTGATTGATTGATTAATTAATTAATTGATTACCTGGCCATTTACGAGAGCGGCGATGGTCAAATACCAGGCTGTATAAGTGGTCATACCAAGGCCAAGGAAAGACCAAATACGGTAGTTATGAAAGGAAGGTATAAAGACAGTGGTAGCGCAGCAAGCTCCAAAAATATATGTCCATGTCCTTTTATCCAACCGGTCGTTGATGTAGTAAATGTTACTGCTCTCATCAACAAGAAATAAGATTAGCACTTAAAATCAAACAGAAACTAACAGAACCCAGATGTTATATTTCTTTTTAAGCCAAAAAAATGAAGAAAGGAGTTACCTTGCGCAAGCTATCAACTGTATGACAGATCCAAATAAGAGGAAAGTACAGTTGAAGGCAAGTCCTACAGCTTTCCAGTATGGACCCAGTAGACCGTCAAGCACTTCAAACCACTGCAATCCAAATTCCGAAACAGTATTTTAGCTTTTTATTATGGTGGAGAATGAAAAGGGATTTTGTAACAGTAATCTGAGACAGATATTTTTCTAGGGTTCTTGGTTTTGAGGATTAGGTGCAAGTGGTAGTGGTGATTTCTGATGATAATAAGCGAAGAAAAACCAACCTGTATCACATGGTTTTTAAAGTTAACGTTTTCCTTCTCCTTTCTGCTTCTGTACTCTATATAGAGTACACTGATTAAGTATGCTGTCCAGCTTCCGATGAATCCATAGAATATTTGTAGCAAAATGCCTGATAACATGCCCATTTGAGAGAATGAATAGGGCAGAGTCAAAAGTACTTGAGCAACCTGTAATAACAACAGCAAAAATTTTGGTCATTTAACCATTTTATCCGAAGAAAGTAATATCTTTTCTGTATGGGGTTTCCGGGAAAGTACTTGATTGGAAGCACAGCTGAACCAGGCATCCCAAACAGAGCCACCATGCCAAAGGAAGCTCTTCATGCTAAACAGGGACTGTTGTTCTTCTCCCTTCTCTTCTTCTTTTCCTTCATGTTCAGCCTCGCTGAAGTTGGAAACTATTGCTTCTTCTGCTTGCTTCTGAGGCAACATTGTCTTCGTTTTTCTCTAAAGGCAACGTCTAAATCCTGGTAGATCTGAAACATATAAAAGACAGTAAATGAGACAAAAACTATAATCAAACGCACACGCAGAAAACGAAAGCCAATATAACCCCAGATCCAAATATGTACCAGAAATTCTTCTCAACGAAAATAAAAATGGAAAAGTATTTTCCCAACCGGGACTAGAGAGAACTAAGCCAACCTTGTCCGAAGGGTCTCTTTCTTGTAAAGATTGAAGCAACTTATACAGATCCTCTCGTTAGCTAACTAGTCTTGAATGATCAACTATTTGGTTCCTTATTTTCAGAATGAAAAATTAAAGAGGGAATGAGAGAGAGTGAGAGAAAGGTACAGTTGGAAGCAGAGAGAGTTTTGATTTAAGAATTCTCCATTGCAAGATTTTGCAGGCAGCAGACGTAAATGGACTGAAATAATTGCAAATCTCCAGCTACGAATCTTTTTGCTCTTAGCCGAGTAAAAGCCCACTTTAATGCGCCACTAATCGAAAAGGCAGTGCCGAAACCAAAGACGGCTGAGAGACCTTAAAAGCAGGAAAAAACTCTGCTCACTTCAATGGTCTGTCTTTGCAGAGGTTGAAGAAGAAAAAGACCCTTTTCGCTTCTATTCAACCAAATTTTATATAAAACACAACACACAAATTAAAGAAACAAAAACAAATAAATTGTTTTTGTTATATATGTTGTTTTGCTTTTCTTTGGAGCTTTGAAATTCCTTCCTCAACTCTCTATTTTTAAACAGAGAAAGAAAGTAAAGAGTTGATTGAAAGAGCGAAAGTGACCAAACCCCCAACTCACTGTATTCCACTTCCGATTCGATTCTTTGGTCTTTGTTTGGTGGGTGAGGAAATTTAGAATTTAGAGATCTAAGAGACTGAGACCATGTTCTGATCACTAAGCAAGGACTCAACCTAACCATGGACCTCGCTTTATATAAGCACCAAAAATATGCTTCAACGGTTATCATTTTTAATTACCCAGCAAATACGCTTTAATTAGTCTTAATTACGATTAAGAGATAATTACCTTAGATTACTAAGTGGGCAATTATCAAATTAGTCACCATAAATTAAAATATCCACAGATTTTTCAATGCCGTCCAATTTTGTTAAAAGTTAATACCAATTTGCATTGCAACTATCAGTATGAAAATCTATTAATTTTTATTCTTACTAACAGAATTTGGATCTAGAGATAAATTTAAGATAGTGGTAAAATTGTGGATTTTTTTGTTACAGGGATCAATTTGATAAATTCTCATATTTTCAATGTATTTAAGGCACAGGGGCAGGCCCCTTAATTTCTACCTCAGAACCTGTTTCCCATCACTACAATTTTTTCCATCATTGTTATATGCTTTTTAGAAATACTACTTAACGTAAGCTCAGATCCAAATCTCAGTCAATAATTCCATGAATTTTATTTCCCAATTAATTCCCTTCTCTTTTCTTTTCTTCTATTTTTTTAATTCCAGTTTTAACTAATCGAGGCTTCATTAAACTTCCTCTTTCCCTCTTCCATCTCCCCCCCCTCCCCGCCGTCCGTGTACTACACGCTGTTCAATTCCACAAACTGCGTTATCTGAACTCTACCATAAGCGCGTGAGAGTAGCATTACCCAATGAAAGATACGATTGGATTTTAATCGCGGGCCGCCCAACCAGAGAAAAAATATAGGCCCATTAAATTTTATCGGCGCAGCCAGGCACGTAAATTTTAATGCGAGAGTTGGCTCAAGCCGAGCCATTATGGACCCGCCACAAAATTTTCCGCACGCTTTTAAAGGAGACACGCGCAAATGAAGCTCTTAATAACCCCACTCCACGCCGGCTCATGATAGGAAACGTGCCCTTTTATCGGACGGCTCTGTGTGACCCATTATTGGCCGTCGGTCCCACCCTATCCCCGTCGCCCCCATTATCCTACGATTACAACCTTTTTCTCCTTCGTTGATTTCAACTACATTTAATTTTACTATTTTTTATCAAATAATACGCATGTATTAAACTATAAATAACATGTAAGAATCTAAATTTGGAAATTAAATTTAACAAATTCCAAAGTAGTGGAGAATGGAGATACGATGGATGTGGAGCCACCAATGCAATGCACCATAGATTTGTGGATTGTTTTATGAAAAAATGAAAAACGGGGGGAGAAAACTGAAAAGGTGTTACACATATTCTTTACAAATACCCACACGTAGCCCCGTTCAAACGGGATTTGTCGGCTTCGTGAGCATTCGCATCTCAACCCACTCAAACAAAGAAAATAACATAATTACCCCTGGCTTTTGCTGTCTCAGTTGAGTGAGTTAACGTTTTGACTAGTTAAAGTGAGGGGGAGTGAGATGGTATCAGCCAATGAGAAGGAGCCGCTAGTACTTTGTCAAACAATAAAATAATTATTATTATTTTTTTTTTGTTTTTCACGTAGTGGGAGAAGTAATGATTAGTGAATAGATTTTGACGCTATGGTCTTTATTTTCCACGACGATCAAAATTCGGATTATGTTCTATCCATGCCCCTCACATGGGCCCCGCGATTTTCGGCCCAACCCCATCTTGGCATCTTTCTCATTTTTCTCTATTTAGTTAAAAATATTATTTAAAAAAAAATTTCTTTCTTTAAAAAGAAAATAAACCCCCTCTACTGTTTTACCGCTCTTCTTCCATCCGTCACATGCTTATCTGAAATTTGAAGTGACAATAAGTGGAAACGAATCTAAATTATGCATGTTATGAGTGGATATAATAAATTTTAAATTAATATAAATTTAATTTATTTATTAATTATATAAAATATTTAAATATAAATTTTATTTATTTATTAATTATGACTAAACGAATTATATTTATATTAAAAAATGATTTACTTTGACAAAATTATTTATTATTTTAAATAAAATCAAGATTTTCAATTTTTTAACATTTTTTTATATTTATTTATTAAATTTATTTAAACATTAGATTTGAACATGATAAATAGATATTTTTTATTTTAAATATTTTTAAAATATAATAAAATTTATTAATAAATTTATATGAATCATAAATGTACTTTAAATAAATAAACTAATCGGAAAAATATATGACGTGAATACAATATCATAATTATTTGTCCCAATTCTTTCAAACCAAAACTTATGTATTGACATCGAAATTTTATCGAGTAATCGTGTGACGATCCAAATTATCACCCCTATTTGTAACTATACAAGAAAACGTTAATAACAAAAATATAAGTGTTGAAAATTAGGTTTAATTAAAATTAATTATTTTGTGAAAATAAATTAATTTCATTTCATTCATTTAAAATTATTTGATTTCGATTTCGATTTAATTTTATTTTATTTATGTAGTTTGAAATTCAATTCGATTTTAAATAAATATTAACATTTTGTGATTCGGACTAACAATTGATAATTAATAAAAACATATAATTAAATATTGTACATAATATAATTTAAAAGTTTACATTCTGACTCTGAAATTAATTAGAGAAACAAAATTAGTTTCTATGGTCTAATAACCGGAATATTAGAAATCATTTCCACTAAAAACAGAAAAATGAAATGAGTTGCAGACAATTAGAAAATCTCAATTGTTTGTTAGACAGTATAATTTGTATAATTTGGTTTTATTATCTTGTGATTAAGCATTAATGTGGGCATAAAATCAATAATGAAATGATGAAAAATTGATATATAGTTGGTTAGTGGATGAGTTATTTACATAATACTGGGGGATTGCTTTTTGTATGACACGCATTTGAAGAACAAGAGAATCTTAAAATATATACGCAGGAGATTTTAGGGAAACAAACTCAGTGGGGGCCAGTAAAGAGTGATGATCACAGCAAGTGCATCAACCCAAAACACTATAAATTAATTGCCTTTCTATATCTACATATATATATATACACATTGAATTAGGGTTTGTGCGCTTGAAAGGATAAAAGAGAGGGGAAAAAAAAAAAAAAGTACTCGATGCCTCCACTTACCCTTTCACTTCAATGGATGGTCACGTAGGACTCCATTTCTTATATATCTGTGGCTCTTCATTTCAATCCTATAGTCATCGACATAATTTCATTATTTACAGTAAATTAGACCCCCCCAAAAAATATTATTCTAATTAATATTTGATTTATCGTCACATAATTATGTATATACTTATAAATTTTATCAGATCAGCATGATCACAAATTTACGTAATGTGACATATTTTCAACACATATTAGGGTATAATGAAAATGCACAATAGTTTGAGATAAGAATATTGAATATATGACAAGATGGTGTAATGACATATCAATACCATAGATTGACAGAACATGCGTCTTTTTTCTTTTTATTATTTATTCTTCTGAACATTTAAATAAAATTAATAAAAAATAACCTTTTGTATATTTATTTAAAAAAATAAAATTTTAATTAATGTAAAAAATTAGTCACGAGATAATTATGTACACATGTATAAATTTAATTAGATCTGCGTGATCATAGTAATATATAATATAATTTTGTATTGAACACATTGAAGTGTAATAAGAGTAATAGATTGAAATAAGGATATTAAACATGCTACAATATATGTTGTACAACCAATAGGTGAAGTGATGTAATTGCGAATAATAGTTTAATTAAAAAAGACGAAAAAATAAATTTCATAAATTTTAATAAAGATAAATTTAAGCTAATAAATTGAAGATATTGCATGAATAGAATATGTCAGCATGACATAATTCAAAGCTAATATCGAATCATTAAAATGTGTAGATGAAGCTATAAGTAACATTAGTTGGTTTCACATTTCTAATTATATGAAAAACAAATAAAAGTATTTAGAATAGTGATTAGTTAAATTGTAAAAGGGAATAATTTTTCAACCCATTTGCAAAGGGACATAACATATCAAAAGAAAGTGGCCTGACCAATGTTTAATTTTTGGTCCACTAGAAAATAGTATTTGGTCCTATACATATATACATATGTTGTCGAGTTCATGCACGCTGGCTACTAAAATAGTGATCACTGGTCCAGCATCTCCTGTATTCAACGGTTTGCATTCATTTCCTCAACTCCCTAAATAACTTAATTCTTTCTTTTTTTATAAATAATTAGAATACGACTTGTATTATTCATGAGACTTTCAATCTATTTTGGTTGCTTTCAAATTAAATTCAATTAGTGAAAAAATATTTCGATCTTAAAGTTTGAACCCTGTTCATATTATGGAATCAAAACATTGTTTAATTTTTATTTATATGATGTATTGTTGATATACATGTTTTAATACAAGAAGAATAATGGGATGGGACATACATTATATGTATAGCCAATAATTCGACTGTCCTTTCAACATATAGTAAATGTAAAATATGCTTTAAAATTGGCACCTAAAATGGAGAGAAATAATTTCAAGGGATGGCCTAATAATCATTAATAATGAGGTGATTGGTTGTACTTTAATTTATATCGAGGGATTCCTTATTAGAATAAAGAATTATAATATGTCAGCTTTTAACACTGGTTTCCTTAACAAATTAAATATTTACTAATCTCTACTAGGTATTCAATTCATGTAATAGGATGCTTCTACTTTAGTCAAACATTTTTCATATATATAAATTAATTTCTTAAGTTAATTACCATATATACGCAACTGAGTAGAGAATATTAGAATAATATAGGCTTTAATAATTGATGAAAAATGACCAGACGTATAAAGAGAGAAAAAGAGTTCGATAGGATAAGGGACGAAGTTGAAGAAGAAGAAGTGCTAGCTAAGTGATGCAATAAATGGGGACCCGAAAGGAGAAAAAAAATAAAATTGTGTCGTATTGGTCCCCTACCCCATGCAAGTCATACGTAAACATCAAGCCATAAATGGCTACTTACCATGATATATCTGCAATAAATTAATTCAGAGCAAGCTGCTAGCTAGAAAGCATAATAACCTTTCATTATTGATTGGAACTGGATATTGGAATAATATGGGATTCGATCCATATCGGCTTTTAATGTTCGGATTACAACATCCTCTAGGTTCTAACGAAATTTTGTGTTTCAATTAAGTTGCATCCATCCTTCATCTTTTTAATTAATTTATTTTTTATTAAATCATATATGAAGATCTTTAATTTGATCGCGTCTTACAGTTTGGATAATGATAAAGACTTTATTGTTATATATATACATATAATATTAGTTGGAATTTTAATTTATTAATTTATCGGGGTATGTTTGGGCTAAGTATTGTAAGTAATTTGTAGCTTTAACTTTGAAATTAAAGATTAATATATACAGTAGGTAAAAATATTTAAGAATAACTCAAACAACAACTGATATATATATATGTTTCCTAGGCAGTAATTGAAATTAATGCTAGTTATATAATTATATATAGATGGTATCTAGATTAGGTAGCTTAAGATGCTAACGCATGTGAAATAATTAGCTTCTTCTCATGAGAAAATAGTCTAGTCTAAATATCTTAGTCAAGGAATCAATTAGAAGATTACAACATGCTAATTATCTGTATCATATGAGCCAATAATGTTCAAGGTTTACAGAAAATGATTTAAAAACAATAATAATAATAAAGTTGAGATCTTATTATATATGCATGGTGTTAGTGATAGCTATATAAATCTGCATTAATTATTCCAGCCTCATCTGATGGCGCCCATATGAGCTAATTTTCAACACAAATAATGTATAGTAATTAATTAAATAAACAAATACATATCAAGTATCAGTTTTGTTCTTTTAAATACTGTTGGCATATACATATTAAATGGGAAAATATTGATCGTCAGATTTAAAAGAGACAAAGCAAAGCATTTCTGTTTCTTCGTTTACAAAAGCATATTTATTTGTAATTCATTTACAGTCATGAATGAGTCGAAAGAATTCAATCATTTCACACAGATTGAACACAGTGCATATATATATAAAACTTTATGCAATAACTTCGGTTTCAGTCTATTAATTTCTACAGAAGCATCAATGGAGGGTCCCAATTTTCTCACAACTCATCATGTGAACGCCGTTCAAAGAAAAAAAGGGGGGGATTAGGTACTCTTCTCAATTGTATATCTCATGCATCAGCATGACGACTGAGCTAAAGCAAAAAAGATTAATTTTGTTTTGTGTTATATATAAATCGATCGAAAAATAGTATTATTAGTAAGGTGAGATGTGAAATCATGATGATGATGAAAGCAAAAGCAATTTAGTGATATTTATTTATTAATTCAAGACGAACAAATTAAAATTAAAGTGGGAATGGAAAAGATGACACTTGTTGTGGGTTTCTTAGTTCCTCAAAAAAGCAAGCTTTCCTCGTGGGTTTATATATTGGAACAACTTTGTTTTATGATGGTATGGACGAGTAAAGCAAAACAAATAAATAAAGTGAAAGCGCTTCTTGTAAGCATTTCTTCTTGCTTCTTCTTCTTCATCATCTTTCTTTTCAGCTTCTCCTTTTGTTTCCTTTTACTTTTTCCCATTCTTTAGAATCTTTTTTTTATTGGTGGGGATGGTAGCAACAACCCTAGCTACCGCTTTCATTATTTATCCTCAAGTATTAAAAAAAAATACAATATTTTTTATAGCAAAATATTTGAGTACTAATTAATTTAATTAATAAAATTTGATATTCTCTATATATTATTATTGAGTTAAGTGTTTCAAAGTGGTAAAAAAATTTAGATTTATGAATATGCATGTAACATCTAAAAAGTGAAAAAATAAATAAAATAAGAAAGCATACGTAATAATAGAATATATACGGAGGAAAATGTAAATAATTTGGACTGTACATGTAGTGGGTAGGGCCTGGGGGGAACATTGCGTGGCTCATAGAAATCATAGTAAAATTTTCTTGTTTATAATTAACAGAGTAATCATTAGTGACGGCAAAGAGACAGTAGCTATAAATTATATAACCAGCATACTTCATCATCACGTGAGAAAAGCATGAGATTAGGAACAACATTAAGTTTAATTAATTAACAATTAACGATTAATTAATTAATCAAATAGTACTATCTATCTGAACGTACGAACAACTTTAATACCAAACATCACGTATTGATGTGGTAATATATATATATATATAGAGAGAGAGAGAGAGAGAGAGAGAGAGAGAGAGAGAGAGAGAGAGAGGCGGTTGCTCGATTCCACCGTGGATGGTTTTGAAACGACCGACGGCGGCGGCAGTGCCTAGGATTCTGTCGAGCGCGACCACCTTGATGTCCCCTTTGCTAAGTTAACACCGACAACAACTGTTTGGGGGATACAAGCAAAACTTTGTTTATTATTAAGTTGTTGGAGTAAATTAAATTGAAATTGTAATAAATTGACTTTCTGTTCAAATCTCTCGATTTACGGTTTCAAGTAATTAAGTTCATTGCTTGCTTGCTTTATGAGCAGCAATTTGAACACCCTTTTGATTTTTCGATCACATTTATTTTATTTTATTTTACTACTGAGTTTACAAAGAGAAAAAAGAAATTAAATAATATAATGTTTTCCCATTGGTCAAACATTGGCTGCCCATGTGATTTATATATTTTTTCAAAAAAGTTCTAGTTACCCAAGGTGGCCGAAATTTTGGAAACAAAGATTATGCTTTACTTTTTTTTTCTTTTACTAAAAAAATAAAACTTTGTAGAAATTTAAAAAAGAAAAGAAAAGAAAAGAAAAGTTATTCTCTAATACAAACTTTTTATATTTTAATTTTATGTTTGAATTATAAGAAAAAATATGTGAAAACTAGTTAATTCGTCGGGTAAAATAATCTTAGAACATATTTAAATTATTGTTTTAATATTTTTTAAAAATAATACTTATTGGAATTGTCGTTTTTGGAGTAGAAATAAGAAAATGGCCAGCAGCTTGTTGGAGCAGTGATTGTAATTTGTAAACGAGCAAATTGGGCTCCACGCAGAAATGGCGATGGCATATATATATATATATATATAATCAATTTGATCGCTAGAGTAGAAACCAATTAATGATGAGGCAGACAAAGCAGGTGATGAATAATCGGCCAGCTCCTACAGCTGCTGCATGCATAACGTGTGCCTTTTTCTTTTTCTTTTTTTTTTTGTATTTTTACCATCGGATTCCAATTTGTCAACACCTAAACATTTTGAAACTTTCGATAAAAATTAGACCCTGATTAGACTAATTTGTTAAAGGATTCATGCAATGGAATTAGGGTTGCTTTCATACTATTAGTGACAATTAATTTAATAATTTGACATTAGAAAAAGTAATTAAAAGTGATATCTAGAGCATAATATAATACCATGAAATATATTGACAAAATTTCAAAGTTCGACCACTAAAATTAAGCTTAAAATGCTTAATTAAAAATCCATTTAGAATTAAGAATTTTACCCTATACTGTCTCCATTAATAGAATCAACAGCTCATGAATGGATGAATAGTATAATATTAAGTAAAATTAGGTATTCAATAAAAACTTTTAAATATTTATTTTTAGAATTAAGTTGAAGTACAACGATTACAAAAACACCCATGTCCTAATATTATCTCTTAGTTATTCTTCCAAAAGAAAAAAAAAGGGTAATCAATAAAATTATATGGGTGAGACTGGAAAGCAATTTCGAACGTTATGAATGTAAGTGATGAAAGCTGGGAAGCATACATGATCGAGACTGATGATAATGCTGCTATTCAAAGCATACAGCATTACTTCCGGATTATATTTAAGAGTGATTTGAGGGAACTGGGAAGCAAGCATATCTGATACATTATTATAAATTGGTGGGTCATAATTTCCACTCGATCGGTTGCAATGCAACAGAGAAGCTAGCTAGCAACGCGGAGGTAAATAAAAGCTGGCCTTGCATGAGACTCCAATCTTATTCTCAACCACCGAATTAATTTAGGAGCTAAAAGTTTTGCAATTGCAGCCACAAAATATGTCATTAGAAATCTGAGTTATAATTGCTATCACTCAATATTATTTATTAATTGTATTGTACGTACATCCAACATATCCCTGTTTGGGTTTGCTTTATATTCTATATAATAATATATAGTTCTATATCATATATTTTTCTGACCCTAACATAAGCACCTAACTCAATTCGTGTTAATTTCAGACTGTGGCCCCTTGCTTCTAATATTGATTATTCATAGTACGTATATATATATTAGAAAAGCTGTTCATCTTAGTTCATCGACCGGACTAAGTTCATATAGTGTACTATTTTAAACAGTTTATTTTAAATATATAAAAGAGTTAGATGGATCGGATGGATTTAATAACTACTCTTTTGAGAATGATATGTTATATCAAACTGGTCTTCTTAGTATATTTTGTAATTAATGAAGAAATCAAGTTCATTATTATTGACTTAATTTGTCAGGAAAATCTTGATTTATCCCATGGAAAAATCTGCCAACAGAATTAATTAATTAATTTAATGTATAATAATATTCATGTGATCTGTAGGAGTGAAGGTGGTCAGGTGGGTTGGTTGGGAAGACAACAGTGAAGGAGGAAAAAGTTTATAACAAATCTTTGAAACTTGTAGTCATTTACATTACAGTTTCAATTCAAATGCAAATGCAATAAAATCAAACTTTGGTAACGTGCATGGAAAAGTTTGACTTTTTTTTTTTCTGTTCTGACGAAGTACTTACTGTTTAAGTTGACAAAAGCTGCTTTTCAGCTTCTCTGAGTTTGAGTGCAAGCAAGCAAAGAAGCCGAGGCCCAAAAGAGAAGTGAAAATTACATTACTGCTCCATGCAGACACACAGAAAGAGAAAGAGAAAGAGAAATTATAAATATAAATTCTCTCTTGGATTAGGTTGAAGAGTTGTCAGATGCCTAGCTTTATGGTTACACAGCCATGTGAGGAACCTGTTTGAAAAGCCCGAAGCATTGCTATAGCTCATTCGCATTTGTTGCCAATTTGGCAAATAAGCCGTTGCCGGGGCCTCGTTGCACGCCGAAAAAGGGGCTGCGACATCTCGATAGCTTCGGATTATACGTGTTCAGATTAATTAGCTTAGCTTGTTCATTTCATACGAAGCAACAAAACCTTTTGATTCGTTTGGGAGTAAGGGGTTTGATCAGTTCATTGTTTCTTGTTCAGATACCATGTGGGTCTCTAACCCACTTGCCATTCTTCTTTTAACATTGGATTCTTCTTGCTTGTTTATGTACATACCCCAAATAATCTTCCAATCTACCTTGGTTTCTCCTAGATATATATATACATGTAATGTTTAATTTACACAACCACTAGATTATTCGTCTCAAATTTCTAAGCAATTGTTTTAAGAGCTACATTCTCACCAGCGAATCAAATTTTTTTATATTTTTAAATTTTAATAAGCAATAGAAATTTTTCTAAATTATGATCTAGTTAATCATCCTTCCTGCATGTGTTTTCAATTGCCCACGATTCTAGGCTAATCTCTTGATCTTTATAAGGAATTCTCCCACACAATCGATGCAGTCTCTTTCTATATGTATATCATTGATTTATTAATATTCATAATTGATTACAGTACTACAATTCTTTAATTTTCCCAGTTAATAATCTAGCTGTCTTGGGAATCAAAACCAGTCTCAACGATCATTTATCCACATGATGCTTATTCATTTGACAGCAAAATTATAATCAGAGTTGCCAGACTAACAGAAAACCGTTGCACTGATTAAAAAATAATGCGAACCCTAAACTTATCATATAAATTATTTCATCTAATATGTGTGTTGTTGCACTAATCATGAGCTACTTACTGTTGCATATTATTATATGTAGAGTATATATTGTTTTTAATCAGTTCATGATAATTAGATAATTTATTAACAGTTAACGTTACTGCAGACTGATCACACCTATATATATATATATATATATATATATATATATATATAACTTAGTTTCATGAGAGAAAAGTTATTCTGCATCGTGATTTGTTCAGAATTCCTCTTTGCATGAGTTGGCATTTACTTTGATAAATTCATAATAATAATGGGGCATTCGATCAAATTATAATAATAAGAATATATTCGTGTAAACATTGCGTTCAGTACTTAATCCTCCTGCATGCATTTAATTAAGATATAATTGTGATATTGAATTTAATGTGCTTAATTAAATCCGTATATATGGAGCTGCATATAGGCCACCTTGTCAATCATGTGCCAATCTCTTCATCTGTAACATGAATTCTATGATGAATGATCACACTTAATTAAGTTGATAATCAACACAATTAATTAATGGTCTTTGTAGAAACAAATTTTGATCGTTTTCACAATAACTTCAGAGATTAGGCCGAAATTAGTGAAATTAATATATCATATTAGTTTATATAAACAGTATAATAAAGAAAAAATACAGATTCATTTTCATTTTCTGATAACATGCTATCGTAAGTCTTACATTAGCAGCTCTAGAAACAGATACACACACACACACACACACACACACACACACACACACATATAGTGCCCACAGGAAAGTGCATAAATAATATATATGATCATATGCTTGATTTGAACAGTAATTCATTCCCCCCATCCACTTTTCTCTACACAAATTGCAGAAGAGAAATGGGGTCTGTCTCTAACCTGTCTGCTCAGATGCAAATTCATTGCCCATCTTTGTCCATTGATGTTAAGCACACATCTCAGAATTCTCCAGGCTTAACGGGAAATTGCTCTCTTTTTAATTCTCATCAGTCTTTTCAATGTTTCCACCTGCTCTAAAATCTTTACTTACTGCCTATATTCATCAATACTTATCAACACCACTTAGCACTTTTTTGTATTCTTGTGGCCACGTCCAATATTAAGTTGAATACTCTTTCTATTTTCTCTTTCAAACATTACATTTTTTAGTTTCTTTTAATTAATTAATGTTTGACGTAGGACGTGCTTTGATGATAATTTGTGTGTAACGTTTATATGTTGTCAATTTTTTGTCTATGATATATATTTTCAAATATTTCGGCAAAATTTACAAATTTCTTGTTCGTTGACAATAATGTTTGTCGAAATGTTGTTACATTCTATTGTTTATCTCTTCAAATATGAATTTAATTCAATTTTTGTTATTTTTATGAATATTTTTTCTTTTTGTTTAATTGTAAGAATTAAAAATTTTATTTATTTTAATAAATTTTAATTTATTTAATGTCAATAATAAAAAATAACATCAAAATTTAAGTTATGTTATTTTATTGTTATAAATAAAATAAAATAAAAAAATTCAAAACTAAACGTTGCCACTTATATTTATTTTTACTCCGTTAATTTTATGTGTTATTATTGAAATGTAAGTTAATTTTAAAATTTTAATGATTATAATTTTAATAAAGACTTGAAATATATATATAAAAAGAAAAAGTTAGGATGACTGATAATCTGAGCAGGAATTTTCGTGTGGGCTTTCGGGTAGTCAAACGAGGAGGGGCCCAAGAGGGCATTGTCAAAGCATGGCCGTTGATGGATGGTAGGGACCAAAGTGGGACCGTTAATCTTAAAGAGGCATGGACGATAATGTATGGAGTGGGATCCACTTAGATATGCAAGATAAGAGCCATTTTGGAGTTAAATGCTTCTGCCTCGCCCACCCTAGGCTTTTTTCTCTTGCTTAGCTGTTTAAGCCTCGCCTTACCATTACCTTATCCTTCTTAAATTACCAAACTACCCTTCCAAATGAACAAAATTCTCATCCTACCATCACCGTCTTGTCATTACTCAAATCAAATAGTTGTCATTTCCTTTTTAAAGCGTTGATTAATAATTCAGTAGTAAATAGTTGTCTTTTTTTTTTTTAAAGTGTTGATTATTACAATGAAAGTTACTAATAATTTCGTAGTAAATATTGAGTATTCTTTTTAGGTAAAAAACGGTTCGAATCTTCACACAATTTTAAAGTAAATAAACAGTTGAAATTTAGTAATTAAACATATTCAACTTATGTATAAATTATTACGAGTAGTGTTATCCTAATAATAAGAACACCTAACAATTGAAATGTAACAATAAAATAATACGGGACAATAATTGATATATTTATTATTTTATGTAATTTGAAGGGCAATTTGTGAGATAACTTGTCAAATATTAATGGGGGTTGCAATGATAAACCGAGGATAGTGTAGAAGCTCAAACGTAAGGGAGGTGGGAGAGGCTTGTAATTATACGGAGGCATTTAAGACAGACATTCGAGGAGAGGGGGCCCTCGTGCTAGTCACGTGACTCAAGTTCTAAGACAAAAGACAGCTGCCCAACAAACCAATCCTCCTTCACTTCAGCCTTCCCACACCCCTCCCTTCCCTCTCCAACCTCTCATGTGCTGCCACGTTTCCTACAGTTGGACTGCTCCACGTGGACCTTGTACTCTCTCTCCAATTCGGAAAATTGAAAAGATTCCAAATTTCATTCAATTCAGGCTCTTTCACGAGTTTGCTTGTTTGATTGATTGAGTCTACTTACATCCCATAAACAAATTATTCATTGCCATTTCTTAAACTTGGATTTTAGCTATCATATTAGGAACCTAATCCTCTTATTATTATTTGCTTATAATATGTTTTAATTTGACATTTCAAATCACAAATTTATTATAAAAGGAAATAATTAGTTGTCAAGTGTAAATGATTTCTCTTTTGCAAATATTCGTATCTTTTAAAATACAAGTTTATGTAAATTAATACTATTTTAATGTAAAATATTATTGATTTATGAAGACTATTGCAATTAAATTTGTATTTTAAAATATGAAGGGCTTAACTAAACATAATTAACAGGTTGTGAATAAAAATTTAAGTACTTATTATAAACAATTAAACCTATCGTATTCTTAAAATTTTCAAAATGTTAGTGGAGTTTAAAATAGATGCAATCAACTTATTGTCAGGACAGTATGGGAATTATGATAAATGCAATCTGTCCCTTCAGATTATATGAACCGTAAAATTTGTGGCATCTTTCGACTTGCTTACTACCATTATTTTTGTAGCCCAAATAGATTTACAGCCTAGACTTTGGGCACTGCGATGGGCTGCCTGAACAGTGTGAAAGCTTGAAAAATGCTTGACGTGCACACAGTAAGTGTTTCAAATGGGGCCTTTTAATTTAGACTTCTGGGTTTCTCAACTCAGCATATTCTCCTGCACGTACAAATCACCCAATAGCCTTTATAAAAAGATAGTTAAAGGTATGCATAAAAATATAGTTGTGATTTTTTTAATTTATTTTAATAAATAAATATTAACTGCATAGTAAAAAGAAGTGTTTGTTAAATATGTTTTTATTATTATAATTTTAAAATTAAAAATTGAAGTATAACCGATGTTAAAACTTACCGGAGAATTGAAACTCGAAAGTTGTTAAAAATCTAATTAGAAAAGCAGAAGGAAAAGAGAAAAGAGAAGCACTTTCTTTTTTCTTCTTTACACGTGAAACCCTCTTTTTTGTTTCCTTCAATCTTTTGGTGTTAGCTTGTCATATGTGTATATCATATCATGGGACTTGACTCGAGGTATTTTTTTAATTTATTGTGACGTTTAGTTATGAGATAAAAACAAGATTAAAGTGTTAAATAGTGGGTTATTATTATTTTAACAGTTGTATTTTGAAATACAAGGGTTTCGTTCTAATTAGAAAAAGCAGAAGCGAAAGTGGTTTTCAACATCTGCAACCGAAGTAGTGGTATTATGGCCTACATACCCAATTTTCCGATTTGGTGCGTTTGCACGTGAACGTCGACAACGAAGGGGAAGTCCTTTTCCTTTGTAGTTATTCAGGTCAGGTCAGGTCAGGTCTATGGTTTTGTAATTTAGAGAATGAATTTGTAGCTGAAAGTATTAAAGTTGCTCAATTGTTCTCTTTCCTCGATCTCGTCGTCTTTCCACTTTCTTTTGCCTGCCTTGGTGTTTATAAAATTAATTGCACGAATGGATTGGCAGTGGCAGACAGCAAGAAGCCCAAACGAGACGGCATTGGAGATTTTGTGGTATCATAAAGAAGATTCCTATCCAAGTCAACATAAAAAAAAAATTGCATAATGGAGCGATTCACCCACTAGAATTCATATTTCACATCTGGAAGAGAGAGTCAACTAATTAATAATGCACAAGAGTGTTTAGATTGTAAGATTGCAATAAGTTTCCACTTGACTTGATACTGATATCAGGTTTTTTCTTTTTCTTTTTCTCTTTTTCTCGGTATTACTCATTACAAGTCCGACTACTTCATTAACTAGCTTGTGTAAGCTCACAGAATTTAACAAATATATACTATATTCTTTTTATTATATATTTTAAATTTCTGTCGCGTTACATCTTTATCAGTCAGGTGTCTCTCACCACTATTTCGATATTAAGTCTTCAACATCATAACAATTTAGACAACAAAAATTATTTTGCATATTCTCATACTCCGCATTTTAGGGCCGGGAAATTTATTATGCACCCGTCTAATTTACAAGTGTAACCCATGATTGAATTCTTTTAGATTCATTCCATCTCCGTTGTTTGCTACTGAGGCCAATTCATTCTTTTAAGCACGTAGGTAGTCTAGCCCAAGTCTAAAAGTTCTTGACCCCAAAGCGTGTCAAAAATCATAGAGGAAGCCCAACCTCATAGTCCATAAAGTCCATGCCTTAGTATATACAACCCATATCCAGCTTCTCTCTCTCCCTCTTGAAACCAATCCAAAAAATAACTCACGTTATGGAGGTAAAGGCAACTGCAAGTTTCAGAGTATCTACAATTTACTATATATATTTGGCTCCGAACAAAAGCCCCGACTTGCATATAGCTTGGAATGAGCATAGAGAAAAAATGAGTTTAAGACTCATCACTGATTTAATTATCAAATTAGATTGACAAAATTTTCTCGCCAGTTTTGGCAAAAGATTTTTGTTCTAATCTCTTTCTGAACCTTCTGAATATTTGATTTTTAGAGTACTAGTTGGTTTCTGATATCAGTCCATTCCTGGGATATATCATCCAAATCTCACCCACACTCATTATTTCATTTCGTACCTAACATTTGATAGAGGTCATGTTTCTTCTTCCACCGACTGATATAACCTACCTTATTTATCTGACACGTGGTTACCTTGATTACTTAAACTTCTTTTAATACCAAACTTAATTTAGATTCTTGTCTTCTTCCTGAGGCTCGCAGATTGTTTACTTGCTAGGAAGGGAATAGCTGCATTGAACTAGTCTTCAATTTATACGAATTTCTTGCATTCTTACAAAATTTGAACCACTAACTTCTCACGATAAGACATATATTAATTATCCAAATCTATTAAACAAATATTTATCTTTTAATAATATGTTTACCGACTTTAGTAAAAGAACTATTAATTTTTGTACCTTATTTTAAACGTGGGTTTCTGTGAGTAGTAACAAGTCCAACGACTTGAGTCCAGAAAAAAAAGATCAAAAATATGAGAAGCATTAATTTCTTTTATCAACAGCTTGATTTGATCGCGGTAGAATTACAAAGAATTGTCCACACCACATGGCTTATTATAAAGTAGAGATATGGGGCGGCAGAGTCGGTGTGGTTGTGGGCTTGTGGCTGCTGAGATCATGACCACCACTCCTGGGTTTAGCCTTTGATCTCGTGTGGCTGGAAATCAACCAAGTGCACCAACAAATTAAAAGGACCCCACAATTCATGGACCATCGTCAAGGCTCCCTTCTCCATGCAGCTCCAAAAGCCGAGCGTTTCCGTGTAAATCCATCTCTCTGTGTCCATCGACCATAGCAATTATTGAGAAGAAACACGAGAGTTTGGTAGGTATATACTGCATAGATGGACATACAGAAGTGAAATCAGTCTCGACAGGTTATTATTCCCTTTCTAAGTACTAGACATCAATTCTTCCTCTCAGTCTCAGAAAGAGTCAAGAACGTGGTGGTTTGATTATTGTGGTTATATTTTGCTCTCAACAAGCAGCTCTAACATTCGTAGTATGTACATGCACTTGCGAACAAACATCGCAAGATACGCAAAATTACTAATTGTAGTATAATATGTTTGCATGTGCTATGAAATAATTTTGTTCACTTGTATCTGTCAGTAGTTTATTAATATTTAATCTGATTGTGCCACATAAATACATGTCCGGCGCGGTCTTATGTTTTCCTTTTAGTAAGAAAAGATTGGGACTGATCATTTGATTGCATAATCTCTTCTTATTCTTTAATTTGTTTCTGATCAGTTGTGATCAGATGAGATCAAGATCATATTTATTAAAGTGGATTCGTGTCAAATTACGATCACAGCACCATTTTTCATGATCTAATTTCAACATCCTAATTTGATAATTGACACCTGTTAGGCTCTCTATTACTTTAATATGCTTAGTTATAGTTACTAATAATAGTAGATCACAGATAAGATTGAAAAAAAAAGATTAAGAAAGGAAAAGAGACAATAATTGCAAGTAATCGAATAAGAACAAACATCAAGATTCAAGGAGTCCTGTCTGTCAGAATCTATATATCCCATGTCAGTGTACATCATCCCTAAGTTAATTTAATATAAACATTTACCATAAAGATCAGTAAAAGTAAACAAACAACTGGATTTAATTAAGAATGCAGTCAAGCAAAAAGGTTAATTAATTTTCATTGTTTGTGTAACAAAGTTGAACTCAACTCTGAGGCGTCCAAAACAGTAGACAAATTAATGACGTACGTCTTATTGAAAATCCGGCTTTCCCTGAAAACAAAAAAAAAATTGTCGGTAAAGGTAAGAAAAGTAGAACAGTGAAGGATACCCGTGAATCGCGTGCAATGGACATAAATGACAAAATGCTTTCTAGGGGGTTCTTTTTGCATCCAATTTGGCGATCGTTTGGTTGGTTTTTTCTATCACTTTCTTGAAAAATGCTTCAGACTTTCTGTTAAAGTTAAGAATAAAATTCAATGTAAATTAAGTGAAGTGAAGACTACCCCTGGGTAAAACAACGACAGCCAAATCCTTCCAGGATTTCCAGCGAATAATCCTACCTTTTTAAGTCGAGAGTTGGTCGGTCACATGTCACGACAATTCAACAGTTCAAAACTTTGCCTCTAACTTACGTTACAAATACCCCCCTCACTCACTCCTATGTCCTGACCACAGCGCCATTTATTGATCCAATTCACCCTCGGAAACCTTCGAAACAATTTGTACTGTTTTCTTTCATTTCTCCAGGAGATAGAAAATGGAGGGGAAAGATGAAGATGTAAGAGTGGGAGCCAACAGGTTCCGAGAGCGGCAACCCATTGGAACAGCAGCTCAGACCCTAGATGTCAAGGACTATACAGAGCCACCTCCGGCACCGTTATTATTTGAGCCTAAAGAATTATCATCCTGGTCTTTTTACAGAGCTGGAATTGCTGAGTTTGTCGCCACATTCTTGTTTCTTTACATCACAGTTTTAACAGTGATGGGCGTGGCTAAATCTTCCAGCAAGTGTTCCACTGTTGGCATCCAGGGTATCGCCTGGGCTTTTGGTGGCATGATCTTCGCTCTTGTCTACTGCACAGCCGGCATTTCAGGTTCAATATTTACATTCATCCGATGAGTTATCGTGTATGTGAGACTTTTGACATTTTCCAGGACTGATTCTTTGTTCCGGGATTGTTTTGCAGGGGGGCACATTAACCCAGCGGTGACTTTTGGGCTGTTCTTGGCGCGAAAGCTGTCGCTTACCAGGGCGGTGTTTTACATTATAATGCAATGTTTGGGAGCAATATGCGGCGCTGGTGTTGTAAAGGGCTTCCAGAAAAGCCAGTATGAAATGGTAGGCGGCGGTGCCAACATGCTCAGCAAAGGATACAGCAAAGGTGACGGCCTTGGAGCTGAGATTGTTGGCACTTTTATTCTCGTATACACTGTGTTCTCTGCCACCGATGCCAAGCGTAACGCCAGAGACTCTCATGTTCCTGTAAGCACAATCAACTTGTCTAGTATTTCCTGTTTCAGAAAAATGAATGTTATATATACTGCAGATTTCATATGAATTTGGTTATTGAATTTTGTTGTGATGATCAGATATTGGCACCACTGCCCATTGGATTTGCGGTGTTTTTGGTGCACTTGGCGACAATTCCCATCACAGGAACAGGAATTAATCCAGCTAGGAGTCTTGGTGCAGCAATAATTTACAACAAGGACCAGGCCTGGGATGACCATGTAAGCAAAGCCTTTTTCATATTTCTTTCTCATTAGTTTGTAATGTTTACTAATATCATTTTGCTTATACCCTTTTTTTGTTGTTGTGGGTGTTCAGTGGATTTTCTGGGTAGGACCATTCATTGGAGCAGCGCTTGCAGCATCATACCATCAGATAGTGATAAGGGCAATTCCCTTCAAGTCGAAATGATGAATCATAATTCGATCGATAAATGCATTGAATTGCTTTAAATATATTATCTTTATATATATGTGTGTACAAGTTACAATTAGCCCAGTCTGCGGGTGGTTCTTAAAAGCTATTTGGCAGGTGTTATTTCATCCAGGCCAATTCCTACAATAAATAAATCGTTGTTTCTTTGTTCAAAACCAATTGTTTTACCTATTTTTATCATCTTCTTCGTTGAGAATTCCAGATTTATATCCATAACAGCGCGGTAACCAAAAAAATTAGAAAATAATGGAATGAAATTTTAATAAATAAAAATTTTACTCATTATAATAGTAAATATAATATTGGTTATCAAGCAAAAACATGTGTATTTACTATCAATGTTTGAAATGTTATATTTTTAAATTTTGGTTTAAGATTTGGTAAAAGGACAATAATCACAAACGCATACTTAATAAATCGTAAATTGAATAATAAATCAACTTATACGGAAAAATGGATATTGAGGAATTATGGCAACGTGAAGAAACTTAAAATACTTGATGCACCCCGGGATTGATTCACCACTCACAATCCATTTCATCATAGATGATTTTTTCGAATTATCTCTGAACTGAAATTCCTCAAATGATTTTGGGCCCTTGTCCATCCATTTACTACGATTAATCATTGAAACAACTAAAAACAGCTAGGCATGTTTCTAATTAGACTCAGAACTAAAATTGGCCTAATTTAAAGACAGCCCTCCCGTTTAGGCCCAAATTGAAGATTCTTCTTTCTCAGCCCAAGCATAGTACGGGCCCAATAGAAAACAAGTCCAAATCTCTTTGAAAGTTCGAAAACAGTTGCAACTATGTAAACATATAAATTATGATACATGTCAGTAATCAATTATTGCAAAAAAGAGAATCATAAAATAATGAATTTGAATCGAAGGTAATCTTCACTCCATCCCCTTCTAAATTTGACAATCATCACCCCATCCTCAAATTTATTAATTAATTTATTTATTTATTATGTGTCTCTTATTTTTTTTATTTTTCTCAACAATTTTAATTCTTCGAAAAACACCAGAAAATACTTTTTAGTGTACTATAATTATATTGTATATACTCAATTTAATGTGAACGTACCAAAATGAGTGTGTATAGAAAAAAAAATCATTTCATTGTGAGAATGAAAGTTGCAACAAGATGTCTCTTTTAAGTCTGTCTAATAAAAAATTAATTAGGAAGAAGATAAAGTTGAAAGGGTGGCTTCTTATATTAGTTATCTATTTGTCCAACCGGAAACAGTTGCTATTTATATAAAACAAAATTTTGAACCTTTTATGTATAATATTCAATTATTAATTCCACTAGTTATACTGTTACACATATAGGGGTAGGATGAGGGGTCACTTAAAATTCCTTAATTTAAGGGGGTAAAATTTAAAAATCATCAAGAGAATAAGTAATAATATTATCATGAAATAGAAAATATGAGAAAAAGATAATATGTATTTTTTTAATTATTAAGAATTCTAGATTAAAAGTGAAAGTGAAAAATAATCAAAATTTAAATTTTTAACTGAGAGGTAAAATTCATTAAAATTTCTGAAAATGAGAAACAATTTTAGACATAAATTTGAGATGTTAATACATATAATTTAGAGAAAATTTTATCATCAAAATTCGTGTATTACCTATGTTACGCTGGATAAAGATTCTAATTATAAATTAATATATGTAGGTAAATGCAACTCTTTAACTAAATGAATGTCTTGACATGTGTTATCACGATCAAAATTAATGTATTAGCACGTGTGTGTGTGTTAGGAAGTGATCACAATCTAAAATTATAATTTTTTTGTTGTTTTTATTTAAGTTTATACTTTATATATTGTCATTGAACTTAAAATTTTAAATTATGCGATAATTTAATTGATTACTGGCGTAAACTTGACTTTATGAATCAATAATTTGTGTTCGATATTTGGATTTATATTATCCCTTATTAATATGTTTTGAATTTAAAGAAAGACTTTTGTGTTATAAATATTTTAGTTAATATTATCTGATTTGACAATTCAAAACTTTATAATTTTGTTATTGAGCTCGAGATTCAAAACATATTAACTAAGGATATGTTTGTCTTTTTAGTTGAAGTGTGAATATAAATATTTAGATGTGTAAGAGTTTTTTTTTAACATATGTCTGAATATTTGTTAAAAATATTTTAATATAATTAAGTTAGAATCTTTGATTTAAATATAAATGAGTAAATGTCTGAATAATTTAAATATTTTATTTGTTAATAATATTCTTAATTTATTATTTAATATTTATATATGTCAATAATTTAATATATTAATATAAAATTTGTTAGAACATATATGTTAATATATTAGTATTAAATTTTTTATTTTTATAAAAAAATAACTTAATATTTATATTCAGACATTTAAAATAAAAATATATATTATTTAAATTTAAATTTTAGTCAAATTTATATTTTAGATAGAAAAAATAAATATTACATAAATAAAAGTCTATTAACTCTATTTAAAGGGCACCGCAATAATTACAGAAGCACGTAAGAATCAATAATCACAATATTTTATCTATTTTAATTAATCTTTGTTTTGGTTTTCAATTAATTTATTGGTATTCATAATTAAATTTAATATTCTTATTCTTTAAAGATGATATTACAATTTCTAATAGAAATGAAGTATTTTTTCTACTAAATTCTTGTTCTTTTGGTCTCCAGACGAATCTACATTCATAATTACGTTTAATATTCCTGTTTTCTGAAACATGACATCATAATTTATAGTGAAAAGAAAGTGTTTTGTCAATAAAATCTTTGCATCCATAATTAAATTTAGTATGACACTACAATTCCCAATGAAAATTATAAAGTGGATTTTGTTTATTAAGATCTTTTCGTTGACCTTTAGATCAATCCGAACATTACTATTACTAACGAAAACAATATGCCTGTTTCGAATTCGGTGGATTAGACGACAATCATCTTCTCTTCTTCTTCTTTTTTCTTTTTTAGAAATATAATATGAACTTAATTATAATTATGTCAATATAATATTTTCTTTTTTAAAAAAAGAAATAGACCCTAAATTTTGTTTTAGGTCAATCAAATCCTTTCATTTTTCGTTTAAATTTAAATTATCAAAAAATCAAAATTATTAAACATGAATAATTTACTAGACACTAACTTATATATTGTTAGTATATTTTAATACCGAACTACTAAAATCAACACAAAATTATTAAGAATCATATAAAAGTCCATTTTTTTAGTATCTCAATATAGAGTCAGAGGACAATGTCCTCAAACTCTATAAGCGATTGTTATTATTGGTATCTTAGGCGGCTTCAACTTTAAATTAACTAAGTGTCAATTGATAGTACAAAAATAAATTTGTTTCGATAAAAACTCGTAAATCGTCACACTCGAAGTAAAAATTAATGAAAACTCAATAGCTATGAACTAGGGCATACATACATTTTTTCATTAATATTTTTGGGCTGTTACATATAATATTCGGTGATTTATTATCCAAAACGTGTACACACATAATTAGTTAATTCCAAGGATTGTGACTGATACTAGCTTCTTGTACAATTCAAATTAAATGTACGAACATAATTTGTAATGATAAAGTATGATAAAGTAAGATTAAGTTTTTACTACTATATCATATCTTTAATTTGGAGACACATGCATATATTTAATTAATATGTTTATCTTTTGTCATAACATACAATTGACTTTATAAGAGACGGGGGTAGTTGTATCTGAAGATTTATACTTAAACTCTGGTCTTAGAAGTTATCGATGGGTTTGCATAGGTTTACGTAGTGGTTAATTAAAGGTGAAATTTAGTTAATTAATTAATGAAGGAGAATAATTAATAATTGAAAGTAATGGGTTGGTTTGATTACATTGATGTCTTGAAGAATGAAAGAAAGCAAACCGATATATTAGGTGAGACCGAGGCAAAGCATGTGCCCTATAAGTAACTCTAGGGCTAGGGGGTGAGTGTGACCCTAATCAAGCAACCTAATAACTAGTTATAATATCCATATGTACTGTATATATGAATGTGACCTTACCCCATATCTATATTTGTACCTAAACATAAAATCAAAGCTTGAATAATAACAACTATATCTATATATATGATGCAAATGGTTCAGTAGGTTTGACTTATAATTTATTAAGGGATATTATCGCTTTCCTCCCTTAAGGTTTAAGAATTCATCACTTAAATAACGTAATTAACCCAAAAATAGACATTTAAATGCCGTAAATCTGCAATAAGATTTAGGAATTTCTTCTACTGTTTTTGAAATTAATATTGAATTGTTATAGGATTTGTGAGTGTAGTTGTGTAGCTTTTTATAATTACATTTAATTTTTCATCACTATTAATTTTTATTTTATAACTAAACTAATGGAGATGGTGATAGTAGATCCAATGATGGTGGTAGTCATTTATTTTTCTAAAAGTTCTTTTACTAACCATTTAAATGTAATTATTTAATATTTATTTATATCAACAATTGAATGTATAATTTATTTTAAGGAGAATGATATATACAGATAATCGTATAAAATTCAGTTATACTCTTATAACAGAGAGGAGTTAAGAGGGAAGGTAAGTGTCTATTTTCGAATTTTTTATATTTAAATAATAAATCTCTAAAATATATAGAAAAAAATGATAATATCTTAATTTATTAAAAAATTAAATAAATTCACAAGTTTATCGACGGTGTCACATTTATCTTTGTGGTCTAATTTTATTTGCAAAGTTTATAAATTTATGGATATATTATTATACTAATAATTAACTAAGATATAGACAATTGTAATTATTTACTTAAGTTTGATATTAAAGTACATGGCCAAAAAATAATAATATTATTCTTAGACGGCTTATTTTATTTTATGTTATCCAAAATTAAATGATGAGCACGAATTCAAGAGAATAGAAAAAAATAATTAGACATGTGAAACCTAATTGTTACTCTTACAAGTTAAAAAATGTAATAAATAATTGCATCGATAGATATAATCTATTTCTGAAAGCTATGCTAACCTCATGGATTTAATTAGCTAGCATTAGAGTATTATATATCCTTTGCCTAAGCTTGTAGTACTAGTTTGCAACTTTGCATTATTAATTTAACAATTAATAATATTACTTATATTATTAGCATGAAGTAGACAAATAGACTAATTGTCTATGTTATATATTGTTGGATTTATAATTAAATATAATGTTCTTTCTCTCATTCAAGCAAGTTTTAAATTTCCATGTTATGAGCTGACTAAAAGCTAACTACAACGTTGACCCACATTCTTTCTGGATTATTTTTCTTCATTTATAATGCTTTAGGCCTAAGAGTTTAATTCATTTATGGAATTTTTTATTTTTTATTTATTATTTTTTCCATTCTTGTCCACGACTTCTGTCTCCTATTAATCAATTACGTGTGTGTGTATTATTTGTTTTCTTCTAGATTCTAGTTCTCTTCCTTCATCCAGAATATTTCACCTCATTTGATGAAATGAAATTAATTTAATTAGTTTCAAATTGATGAAATTTATATGTTGTTACATAAAAAAAAAAATTAGATACTAAGCAGACAAATTGAAAAAAAAAATAAACACAACAAAAAATTATTTATAAAAGATTTAAAACTTTATAAAAATAAGAAAAATGACTTAAAATATAAATTTGAGACTCTAAATTATAAGATTAAAGTGATGTTGTCACTTAATCAATTAGCTTTATTTTTCTGATTAACAACTCTTAGATGATAATATTATATATGCCTAATTTGAGATTGATAATTTAAATAACACTTTGTTAAAAAACTTTCTTACATCATATTTGATACACAATTATTGCAAGATCAATCGATTAGGATATTCAGATGAGATATGACATCATTTTGAAAATTAATGTAAAAATGAGAACTAACATTTAAAATTGTAATACAAATGAATAGTTAGTAGGCAACAACTTATTAATTAATTTATGTGAATAAAATGTCTCGACGGGCATAGAGTTCTTAAGCTCAACAATGTACAAAAGTACATGCAGAAGAAAATTAGGATAATAACGGTGAAATCTCTAATCATTTTATAATTGTTATAAAAGATATATATATTTTATATTATATTATTATCACAATAAAATATTTACCATCAAATTAGAAGGATATTACTATAAATATAATAGAAAAACTTCACATTGTAGATATGGTAGGAAAACATCATACTATAATTATGATAGAAAATCTATACGAAGAATATCTATTCACATAATAAATATAATGGGAAGGTTCTAGACTATAATTACAGCGGAAAAACCTATAAATAGTATTTACTCACACTATAAATATGATAGAAAAACAGAAAAGTCTAATAATAAAATATGATGAGAAACCTTACATTCAAGGGAGTGTGCCTTTACATAGTATGCCCAAGCTCTTGTGATGAAATAACTAAAATATCTTACTTTTATTTATTTTTTAATATTAATGGTTTTTGTTATGAATATACTTAAATCAATTTAATTTTTGGTTAGTTGTAAGAGTTTACTGAAATCAGTTTATTTTTTGTCACAAATTTATTATTTATTTTAATACAAATATATTTTGACAAATATACTTTAATAAATTTTTTATCTTAATGTTAATTTTATAACACAATTAAGAATTCTAAATTAATTAAAATTGGACCATTTTCTCCCTCCACTTTTTATTTTAACTTACTTAAAAACAAGATCTCATGTTTTGGTGCCTTGAGGGAATCTGTTTCTTTACCACTCAACAATAGGTCAAGTGAGTGTTTTCAATTTTTAAGTTATATATGTTTACATCGATAAAGTTAAAATTCAACATGAGAAGAGTAAATTAGCCGATTAATTAAGGACCAATATAAAGAAAATTGAAAAATGTAGGGATTTAAATATTATTATGTCATACTATAGTAATGAAGAAATTGCAACAGCACCCACTGGAAATTTAAATATTAATTTGCATTTTCCATCTCATGGTTTGAATGGGATTGCTTTCAAGTAAACTATTTCTTAAGACACAGAAAAGTGTTTTGGTTGCTGTCGATATCTACCCGTAAGAAATTTCTCTCTCAGATTTTTAAGTCTTTTTAGAAATGAACTAATAAATAAAACAAAGAAGACAAAATTTAATCTATTTTTGTTTTTATTATTGCAAGTCAAAATTTGTGAGCTCTTGAACCTCCGCAAATAAATCGCCAAATTGGTTGGCTTGCATTGATTAAGTTAACCATCGGCTCCGCTCGGCTCGGCTTCTATCTTTTATTTAATCTAATTACTCGGCTAGCTGCTTAGGCCATATTGGCATTTTTTTTGTTATTTATTTATTTATTGTGTTGTAAGGAATAAGTTAAAACTTCAAAGAAAAAAAATCTGCATATAATATATATTTTTAGTTTAATTATAATATATAGTATAATATATAGTTTGCAAAAACAAATATTCAGTATTTTTACTCTATAATTTTTACATCAATACAAAATAAAATAATTTGTATTTAAAAATTTTAGAGAAAGTAATAAGGGCGAGGATGACTTTTAATTATTTTGCATTCACGCCTTTTAGATTGATCAACGTCTGTGCGCGCGTGCGTACATATATGTGATCACTCGTTGATTTTTATCTAAATAATAAAAGTAGTCACATGCTACTACTATTATTTTCAAAGAAAGTTTTAAATGAGACAAATATTTCATATCACTTGTAATTTGTATAATAAAATTAATATAAATCTAATATAAAATTGACTACTAGTAAAAATATTTATGACAATTAGGACAAAATTTTATGCTGCACGAGACATATTTTTCTTAGATATTTCTATTGAAAACAATAAAAATTACAATTAAATTTATGCCAAATTTTTGTATGAAAAATTTGTATCTCAAAATTATTACATGATTGTCTTCATAATTAGACAAAAATTTGATAGAATTATTAAATGTGTCATATATATTTTATCATAATCAATCATATCATTATATGAAATATATATCTAAAACTTTCGATACAATTATCTTCCTTTTGCTTTCATTTTGTACTGTAGACTATCGTTGTAAAGTTTGAATAACATAATAAAAAATATAATATTTTGATTCCTCTACGAAAATCTTAGAAAATTGTCTTGGCAAAAACTCTCTCTTTTGGGATGATAACAATAAAGAATGATAGAGATATGACTTGCTAGCATGTGGATGTGGGACTAGTTGGCATATTAAATTATTTTCATACCAAAAAAAAAGAAATTTCTATTGAATAGTATTTATTTATTTGTTTGGCCAATCAACTCTAAGATATTTACTGCAAAATTCTTCAGAAATAATATATACATGTATATATATATATATATAGAATTCAATTCAATTTGCTTTCATGAATTTGATCTGCTGGTGCTGCCAAACACAGTATTCATTGAATGATAATATCGTGGGTTGTTGGCTGGCTAATTTCATCGCCATTAGTCTATATATATATATATATATATATATATATATATATATATATATATATATATGTATATATATATATTATTTATTTATGCCTTATTTATCTATTTTACTTTTATTTATTTATTTTTTACTATATAATAGCATACCAAGTTTGAAAATAAATAAGGACATATAAAAATGGAAAATTGTACGCGAGATCCCCAATAAATTTTAATCGGTTATCTCCAATTTCATGGAATTTAATTAAATTTAACATGATCAATTACAAATAATTAATTGCCTCATAAAAATTCTATTAGTAAAATTACTAGTACAACTAATCTCATCAATCAAAGAATCAAAATCTTCTACTTCAACTTCATTAGCTTGACATATACGTGGATCTAAATAATACATTTGTACATCAAGATTAATAGTGAATATATAATATTAAAAAATAAATCCTCGCCCATTTATATTTACATTAAAAGGCATGATACATGCTAATATTATCTCTGTCATCTGTATTTTTTTAAGAATTTCAATTACAAGTTCTTAACATTAAGAGTTGTTTGAGAAATAAAAAGGTACAAATTTAATGTATTAATTATACAATTCTTTTATATTATCAGTAGAACAATTGCTATTGTGAAATAATTAAGAACTCAAAAAATATATGAATATATAAATTAGAATGTGAGATGCTGCTGCAACTGTTATTTCCAAACCTAACTTGCGGCTAGCAAGCTTAATTACCGAAGCACATATTATATTGTCTTTAATGAAAGCTCGATAATTCTCTATGGAAACTTAGGCGTGGAACAGAATTAGATAACAAGTGAATTGATTAGTTTAAGCTTAAGTCGAAGCTGCTGGGAGCTATTAAAGAGCGGCGTGGCCGGCGTCAATAAACTAAAATGTAGGCTAATTGAATGAAAATGTAGGTGTTGGTATCGACTTCCAACTACTCAGATCCTCCTCTCACAACTGCCCTAATTTATACGTCAAAATCCCAACAAATAATTAAAAAATAATTTGTTAATTTTCTCTCACACTTGGGTTTATAAAGCCATGCACCTCTTTCCATTCTTTTCTCAACCACATATAATCTTCTTATTTTCATGGTAAACTCCAACTCACATCACATTCGTCTCTCCTTTTTAAATCTCTCGCTTCTGTCTCTTCTTTCTTCATAACAATTGAACATTTGAAATCCCTTTTAACTTCGATATATAGTTGTTGATTTTTATCTCTCATGGTCATGGGTGCTCATCGCCATTTTGAAGCCATCACCAAATGTAGCTCTGAGGGTCGATCAAATCAGACGGTGGCTGCAGATCTTGATGGAACTCTTCTTGTGTCGAGAAGTGCTTTTCCTTACTTCTTGCTTGTTGCTCTTGAAGCTGGGAGTCTTTTAAGAGCATTACTGCTTCTAGCTTCTGTTCCCTTCGTGTATTTCACGTACTTGTTCATATCTGAGTCTGTAGCCATCAATACTTTCATCTTCATCTCCTTCGCGGGGTTGAAAATTAGAGACATTGAGCTCGTTTCACGATCCATTCTGCCCAAATTTTATGCCGAAGATGTTCATCCTGAGACTTGGAGAGTCTTCAACTCATTCGGAAAACGTTACATAATTACTGCTAATCCAAGATTCATGGTGGAACATTTTGCCAAGACATTTTTAGGAGCCGATAAGGTTATTGGGACAGAGCTGGAAGTGACAAAATCTGGAAGAGCAACTGGGTTTGCCAAGAAACCTGGAGTTCTTGTCGGAGAACACAAAAGAGAAGCTGTTCTAAAAGAATTTGGCTCAAATTTGCCAGATTTAGGGCTGGGAGACAGAGAAACTGATCATGATTTCATGTCTTTATGCAAGGTAATTCCATCTCTAACATCTATAATTCCTTATTTTACTACATTTTGGATGTGTTCATTTGTATTTTCAACTCTGTTAACCGTTTCTCTTAACTCGAAGTAGAAAGTACTGCCTTGAGCAACTGTCAATTAATCTTTATATTTATTATAGCTGGGTTTGGTGAGAACGTTGATGACAATAAAGTTTCGAGTAGTTCTTCTCTATACCTCACTTTTTTTTTTAAACCCAAAAAAATTACTAAAAAAATCAACAAATTTTTATCTTTTTAGTAATAAAACGAATTAATTCTTTTACATCGACATCCGAAAATTATATTTCTTTTTCAGAGTTCTTTAATTTTCACCATTAAATTCCCTAACGGCTTCTATTTTTATGCTGGTTTAGCTTTTGCTTTCAATTTTCTTTTCTTACTTTACATATCTAACTTGTGAATTCTAATTTAAGAAGTGCAGCATATCATTTATTTCCACCCACAAGGCCAGGACCTAACATGCTTTCTTTATTTCTAAACAACCTCTTTATTAATTACAAAAACTGGCTGTGTGTAAGAAATTATCAAAAGTAAATTATCATATATGCCTGTTATTCATTCATTTGGTAAACAATTTCCTCGTGACTTGACTTCCACATAATGCTATTTTAGTTTTATAAAATTGACTTGTCCCTCATCTCCACATGGATTTAATTTCTTCTTCCTATATAACACTGCTCTATATATAGTACTTTTCCACGTTGCAGGAAGCAATGTTTACCTATATCTTATATATTAACGTTGAGTCTTTACCTAACAACTTTGTCGCTGGGTGATCCAGTTGAAATTCCATATTGGTAGTTTAATTTCTGACAAAGAGCTTCTGTCGGCAATTAATTAATTACAGGAAGGGTACATGGTTCCAAGAATGAGATGTGAGCCTCTACCAAGAAACAAGCTACTGAGCCCTGTGATATTTCACGAAGGCCGTTTAGTTCAAAGACCTACTCCTGTTATTGCTCTCTTGAGCTTCCTTTGGATGCCAATTGGTATCATACTATCAATTCTCAGAGTCTATACAAATATTCCTTTGCCTGAACGTATAGCTCGGTACAACTACAAGCTTTTAGGCATCAAACTTATTGTCAAGGGCACACCTCCACCTGCTCCTAGAAAAGGCCAAAGTGGTGTCCTATTTGTCTGCAATCATCGCACAGTTTTGGACCCTGTGGTCACAGCCGTTGCCCTAGGGAGAAAAATTAGCTGTGTAACTTATAGTATAAGCAAATTCACTGAAATAATTTCACCAATTAAAGCTGTTGCTTTGTCAAGAGAAAGAGAGAAAGATGCTGCTCATATCAAGCAATTGCTCGAAGAAGGTGACTTGGTAATTTGCCCTGAGGGAACAACTTGTAGAGAACCGTTTCTGTTAAGATTCAGTGCTCTTTTTGCTGAGCTTACAGACAGAATTGTTCCTGTTGCTATTAACACAAAACAAAGTGTGTTTTATGGAACATCAGCTCGTGGACACAAATTTTTAGACCCTTATTTCGTGTTCATGAATCCGATGCCGACGTACGAGATCACTTTCTTGAATCAGCTGCCACCGGAGCTCACCTGCAAAGGAGGAAAATCAGCCATTGAAGTTGCTAATTACATTCAGAGGGTGCTAGCTGGAACACTAGGGTTTGAGTGCACCAATTTGACAAGGAAGGATAAGTATGCTATGCTCGCCGGTACAGATGGTCGCGTTTCATCCGAGAAGGAGAAGGAGAAGGAAAAGGAAAAAGCTTAATCAATATATCAATATCTACGAAGTAAAAAAAAAAGTTAAAGAGCAAAAGCAAAATTTTATGATTAATTCGATCCCTATTGTTTTTTTTTTCTTCATGTTTCAAACTTTATCAAAACAATAAAAATAATTGTCATGGTGATTATCAAATAACATTATTATGTAATCACTAGTACGGTGTATACAAAATTTTCTTTTAACTCTTATTTTATATAGTATTTTTTTAATTACATGTACTTGCAAGTTGCAATATCAATGTATAATTAAAATACAACGGTGGAGAATTATGGGGAGACGTTAATGGTGGATGTGACTCGTGGGAGAATTAATTAATGTGTACGTGAAGGTAATTAATAATACAAAGCAATTAAATATTACATATATTTGCAATGTTATATTGTACCATATAAACAAGGAAGAATGCGAAAATTTGTCATTCTGTCGTAGTATAATATATATGCTTTGTCTGACTAATCTAGTACTTTTAATTAATTTATATATGCATATGACCACTACTGACTGGCATTAGGGTAGAGACTTCAGTGGTAGATCATTCGTGGATGATAATTAATTAAAGTAGCAATTAATTATATATGCACGGAGCACATAAATTTTCAATAATATAATTAATTATATATGGTTCATCGCTATGTTCATGTGCTTGAGATTAATTGCCTACTCTCGCGCCCAAGAGCTGGAGTAATACCAATACATGATTCAATTTCACAAGAAAGAAAGTTTTAACTATCTAATAAAATTTTAATTTCTTTGAACTGTTGGGCTGAAAGCAGCTGGTCTATCCTCCTGTATCTGTATGAGATCTGGCAAAAAGAGAACAAGAGAATTTGCTGTTCTAATAAATAAAACCAGCTGGATTTTGACATGAAGATTAGACACAGTGTTGTCTTCTTCGCCCCAGTACTGTTTTGCTTTTGCAAATTTAATTAATTGCAAAGGGCTTGTTGAGTTTGTGCCTGTCGTTTGCTCTGCTTATCCAATGCAACTAAATGCTGCACAACCAGCTAGCTGTAACGATGCTTGCCAGAGATAGTATTTATTATATGTTTTGCTGCCCATGGATCGATTCCAATATTAATTGTCAGCAAATTTGTGTATAGCATTTTTCATTTAAACCAGAACACATTTCTTTACATTCTTTGTTAAGAGAAGAGACAACCATACAATATTAGATATATATATATATATATATATATATATATATATATATATATTGAGATCACATTGATAGTTCATAATAATATCAAAATCAATCAAACTATTAAACACTTGCGGAAAATTAGAGAAACAATTAGTGCACAAATATTACTACTACAATAACACCTAATTTGATGATAATTTGAGCTCTACAAATATATGTATTTATCACTATTCACTAAAGTTGGTTTTTTAAACTGATGCCTTCATATGTATCTCATTGTAAATTTTTGGACACACGACGCAAGTTGACAACTAAGTAAATACCAATTTGGTGATCATTGTAGTTGACTTATGTAAGAAATTGGTAAGTCAAAGTTGGTTCATTAGGGTCGAGATGCAAGACGCACTAATTAAGAGGGGCCGAAACTTCAAAACTTAGAATTAGAAGGCTAAAATTATGAGTATAGAGAGGTTTCAATAATTCATGGAGGAAGGAGTAAATCATTTAAGTTAGTAGCATTTTTGGTGTCCTGTTCTTATATATAGGTAATGAAATACTGCTTTTCCCTTCACTTATTATTAATTAGTAATATGGGACTAAACTACAGTACAACAGTTGTAATATCATAATTGACAAAGGTAAATGCATCCCTATAGTTTTCAAAAATATCAGCTAATGTATAAATGTACTATTTATGTCAAATTAGTCCCCATCATCATCATGTAAATCAAATATTGAATTTTGTGTTGGGGGGTGGGGGGGGGCATAGACCCCACAATTGAAAAGGCTAGATCAATCAGAGTGAATGAATGAGAGCCATAGTTCAGACCCCAAAAAGCCGAAGTGGGCTTGGAGTCTGGACCAACCAAATGAAATGCCCCTCGTAATAAATTAATCATAAGTCAGTGTGTCAGTGCAGCAATTTTTTACTGTAGAACAAACATCAAATTGTATAATGGAAATGGGACCCTTCTCATTTACATTGGCTACAATACAACATGTCCAGATTTGTACTCTGCAATTTAAATGAAACTTTGCATTCATTGCTGAGGAGACATACCATTTCCTCTTCGGTTTTATTTCCCAAGAAACAAATTTGTAATGTTAGTGTTGAATGAAACCAAGAAATTTTAAATTTTAAAAATAAAAAATCTAGGAGAAATTTGTATGTGTAAATCAGAAAGTATTTAGTGAAGAATTTATAAGGCCCAGTCCTGCAAAAGGAATAAGCCCAATCTAAGCAGCCTAAATTATATCCATCCCGTTTCTCATGTTTGGACTATTAAATAAGAAGCTCAATTAATTGGGCCCTGAGCCTAAAACTAGAACTACGCTTCAGTTGAATTGCTTTGTGGGCCTCGAAAAGGAATTGTTTAAAGATTAGAGTTCACAACTACTATTAAATGAATGCTATTAAGCGTCTGGTTTTCTACTTGGTAAAAGAATCTTCTTAATGTTAAAATTTAGAAACTCTTTTCAATTTTTTTATTATTTAATTGCCATTAAAAAAAAATTGAGATTAAAATATTCGTATTACTTCTAACAGCGAAAGCTCAAATTTTAAAATTTTAAGAGTGAATTTCTTTTTAACTTCTGTAAAATATTAAATTATCTTGTCTGAATTATGAATTTTATTTTATTTTATTTTTCTTAAAAAATTGCACAACTCTTACTCAGGAAATATTCGTAGCAATTAAATAATCGATCAATTTTAGTTAAAATCCTAATTGTCAAATATCTTCTCAATAAACCTTACTTAAAAAAAGCTTAAGTTTAGTAAGGGCATTACAGTGAAGAATTATCGTATAGGATAAATTCTGTGGATAAATAAAGTAGAGGATCCAAAGAAGGGTGTAATTAGCAGAAGTATCGGGTTTAGAAAAAGAGAGTCTAGTATTTTATTTTGTCAATGCTCCTATTACCTATCCTTTTGCGGCTACTTCAATTCTTTCACCATTGACAATCCTATTTTCGTTGCACCTTCCTCAAGACTTTGTTGTATCCTTTTAATAACCTCAATCAACTGTAAATAACCTTACAGAGTCCTGATCGATGCCACCTCTCTCCTCTTTCCCTATGTTAGCACCCATTGTAATACCAAATAAATATAGAAGCACAACTGATGTTACCGTATATGAAAAAGTTCATGAAAATGAAACCATTTAACTATTTTGGTTTCCTTTTTGCTCTTGACAGATGTTATGGTTACAGTCTATCACATGTAACGAGATATGGCTTTCAGATTTTTCCAAGTCAATGTCAACTGCCACTCGTTATAAGTTAATGATCAAAAAATGGAGATACACGTAACCTTGCTGTCTTTTCATATACGTCTTATATTCAACTGTCTCCCAGGGATTGCTAAATGCTAATGATTTGATAACTGTCTGAAAAGTCTTCGAAAGCATCACGTTTCCTCTATATGATCCCCTGTTGTACCTGTTAATTAATATGATAAAAAACTGTTCTGTACGCGCCAAAATAAATTTAGGCATAGTAGTAGCCGTGTGAAAACGAATTTTGCACTTGAGTTGACTTCCATTTAAAATCCAAGTCAATGGTTTACTTCACAAAATCCAAAGCACACATCACTATCTTCCCTTGAGAGAAAATGTCTTACAAAAGATATGGGCAATGGGAGAAGGGATAGTCAGAACTTGCTTGGAAGCAGCTTGGCAGCCCAGAATTTCAACTATTACATTGTTGACATCCCTCTCAACCACATTATTCTCTTCACCAACACCCTTTCATGCCCATAAATTAAACTGCATTCCACGCTTCTTCCGATTCTGAACAGCATTACTTTCTTTTTTCTCTCTTTGTTTATTTAAGCTTTCAAAACATTACATTAAATTGCCTGCCTGCACTCGAGCAGCTTTCTTCCCATAATCACTTGAATTTGAATATGCTATCCTCCATTACCAGAATTTCAGGTAATAAACTAAGATGTGCCTTTCAATCAATTCTTTCTCTTCTTTTTTTTTTTTTTCTAATCTTCACCTCGTTGCTAAACTTTCTGGTTTGTTTTCTTCGATGGCAGTTCTTACATGGGCTGACATTCTTGCTGCCTATGCCATGTGGATGATGATGACATACTTAACAAATGTATGGAAGATTAGCTTTGTGCATGCTGCTGCCATTGTGAATTTTTTTTGGGGCACTGTCCTGATGTTGCCCTTGGCCATACAATATATTGTTGATACTATCACTGGAAACTACTGGATGCTCTTGCTCTCCAGCTTCGCTTATAGCGCAGTAAGTTTCTCCAATGCTCCCAAATTAATATGCTGCTAGCAAGGTGCTACTCTGTACAAAATCCCATCATGTTACACAAAAAACTCTGTTTTGCAGGGTTTGGGTTTTTTGACAATGTCGACACCACCAGTAATGTCTGGGTCTATGGGCAACTGTAGTGAATACAAGCCTGAATGCATCGGCGAGGGACAGAAAATTCTCTTTTACACAGCTTTAGGTCTAACGGCCTTTGGAATGGTAGGTCACTTAACCTCAATGGGAGCGTTCATGGCTGAACAAATGACACAAGCAAGAATTGAAAATATCAGTGAACGCGCATTCAAGCTGTTTTTCTTGAGCTTCTTTGGAGTGGTATTAGTTCCTATAACTGGGGCAATTGCACTTCCTTATATAAAGCCTTGGTCCATCAGATTTGGCATTCCAGCAATATGTACTGTGGTAGCAACACTCATTTTCTTGATAGGTTCATGTTCTTATCATATTGGGAAACCTCTTGGAAGTCCACTCACAACTGTATTCAGAGTATTTGTGGCCTCTGCCTCCAAATTATTCTACAGGGTTCCGAGAGATTTCTCTAAGCTCTACGAGAGAAATGCCATTAATAATCTCTATGTTGCACCACACACTCGTGGCCTCAGGTGTGTACAATTGTACTCTCTCGCAATTGTAGCATTTTGGGAAGATCACTGAGCTTTTTCTAAAAGTTGTTTTCCATTTTGCAGGTGCCTAGACAAGGCTGCAATTCTATTACCAGACAAAACAATAGAGGAACAGGAAACAAACAGATGGAGGCTATGCAGAGTTACAGAAGTTGAAGAAACAAAATCTCTTCTACGAATGATTCCAATTTGCTTGACCTTCATCATTCCAGGAGTTGTATCTTCTATTGGATTAACTTACTTTCTGGAGCAAGCAGATCACTTGAATCGCAAGGTGGGAAAATTAAGTGTTCCTCTTCCAATACTCCTGTGGTTCTACGACATAGCAAAATCACAATTCGCTTCCATCTTTGTGACTTTTGTCAACTCATTTGGTGAATCAAGAAACAAAAAGTATGCACCTGCAATTGGAATTGCAATGTCAATGATTCTAGCAATACTATGTTGTATAACAGCAGGAAAAGTCGAGACACGAAGGCTAGATGTTATTCGGAGCCATGGATTGACAGAAAAGCCTGATGAGAAAATCCCCATGAGCATGTTTTGGCTGCTGCCACAATTTTTACTTCTCGGAGGATTTGATGGAGTTTCTGAAATAAGCATTTCTTGTTTCTTCATTGATCAGTTTCCTCCTTTAATGTTCACGTACGCAGCTCATATTGTGATTGGTGTCTTTGGAGTAGGAACAATGGGAAGTGTTCTGTGTGTTTACCTTGTGGGAATAATCAGTGAAAGGAAAGGACAAGAAAATTGGTTCCAAGACACGCTCAATAAGAGTCGTTTGGATAATTATTACTGGGTATTGACTGCGCTGACTGCGGCCAATCTTGTTGTGTTCATAGTGTTTGCAGTGTGGTATGCTTACAGAGATTCGAGATTGGGAGACCTGGAAGAGCCTGAGTTTGAAGAAACTGATGAGCCTTTTGATAATGACCCCAAATATTGCTGTTGCTGCTGAGAGTAAATTGGTAGAACTCCTGATCTCACGAGCCATTCATTGCACTACATATTCTCTTATTGTTTATTCAATGATTTTTCACAATTGTTTCTGGTAATAACCAGCTGAAGTATTAACTGTATCATTTTTTGTTTTCTTTGAATTCAATAAATTCATCATTATCATTTGAATGTGACGATGACATGGACATAAAATGAGCTTAACACGAACAGCACGGTACTATAAACTGGAAGAACTAATGGCACAAATTTTGTCTCCGATTAGAGTGGCTTCTGTAAATTCGCAATTTTCCCTTTCAAACGTCGTTTCCAAAACGACGACGTTGCACACTCGAAACGCAGTTCAAATTCCTACAAAAATCTTCAGCCTACGTGGCATCTTTCCTTTCAAACGTCGTTTCTTAATACGTCACCGTTTTCAAACTCGAAACACGGTTTGTGGTTTTAGAAAGCATCTTTAGCCTACGTGGCAGCATGCGCGCGTGGTCAATGAGACCATCAAAAATTAGAAAACGTGAAAGATCAACGGAGAAAGCAAGGATTTAGCGCCGAGAAAAAACAGAGTCGGGGGAAGAGACGGAGATTTGAAGATGGACGCAATACAGACGCAGCAAATATCGGCGAAACCGATAGAGAAAGTAATACTTCACCGGCTGGTTTTGCTCAGTATTGTCGATAATTTCAATCGTGCCGCCAAGGACACGGGCAAGCGCGTCGTCGGTGTGCTCCTCGGTAACTATTTCAGAGGCACCGTCGATGTTTCCAACAGCTACGCAGGTCGGTAATTTTGTGTCACTATCTCTTTTGTCAATTCATGTCTATGGCTTAGTTGTGCAGAAAATGTAGTCAGTTAGACGAATTTTCTTTTTTTTTCCAGTTAGGATTAGGGTTTGTGTTGTTGAATCTTAGCTAATTGAGCGTCATTTTAGGCAGTACCGTTGCTGATGGCTGATGGATTTGAATCAAATAATTCTTGTGACGTGAATTGTTTTGATGAAGTGTGTTATCAGTACAAGGATAGATTGTAGTTTGAATGAAACTTCTGCATTTTTTTTTATGTCTAGCCATGTTACTGCAAGTGTGACTATAATCCGACTTGTTGAAATGTAAGTGTGAAAAAGGAAACTGAGTATGGGCATGAGTTAGTTGATGAACTTATAGTATGATTGCTTTCGAGCATTGCCTTATTGTCACTACGCTTTTTCTGTTAGATTAGAAAATGTGAAAGTCATATTAAAAAGGAAATATATTGATGTAAATATATTCTCAGGTTGCTTTTGAGTACTTGTAATGCTTGTTAAGTTGTCGTTTTTTTAATTTTCTAGGAAGTTTATCGAAGAACTTGTTGGCTAATACATTTTTTATATGATTTTTACTGTTTTATTTTATTTCAGCCGGCTATAATGTTAAACCAGTACTTTCTTCTATTAACTCATAATACAAATATCAGACGGTAAACTTTTCGAAGAAGACCGTTACCTGACAAGAGCATAGTAGTAATGTTTGTAGATTCCAAAGTAACTATCATAAATAAATGTTCTCAGACATTGATGGTCCTCTCTTACGGGACTCCTGTATCTGTGGGCAAGTCTTATATTCCATTGCCTTGTGGAGCAATATTGCCTCTCCCATTTGGGTCAGAATGTGATGCATAAATATGTGTTTTTCTTATTGTCACATTCTGTACTTCTTTGCATGTTCTGCAACCATAGTTATGGCGGGTCTGCTCCTATGTGATTAGTTTGTGAGATTTAACTTTTATTTATCCCAAAAAAAGAGGGTTACTAAGGTTGTTCTGTTATGTGTGCATGGTGTATCTAAATGGTGGAATTTGAATTTCAGTGCCTTTTGAAGAAGATGACAAGGACCCAAGCATATGGTTTCTCGACCACAACTACCATGAATCAATGTTTTCAATGTTTAAAAGGATTAACGGTAATAATTTCTATAGTCATTTATTAGTCTTTTTGATTAGAAATTGCTACTTAACTCCATGTATTAATTTGTTGTAATTGCTTCAGCCAAGGAGCATGTTGTAGGTTGGTATAGTACAGGATCCAAGCTACGGGAGAATGATATAGACATTCACCAATTATTTCACAAGTGAGATCCATTGTCTTGTGTATATTTTATTGAGGTCAATTTTTTTTTAGAGGCTTATTTCTTTTTCACTATATTTGGTGTTGTAGCTATGTCCCAAATCCTGTTATGGTCATAACTGATGTCCAACCAAAGGGGCTTGGAATACCCACCAAAGCCTATTATGACGTTGAGGAGGTTAAAGAGGTAAAACAATAGTATGACTCTTTTGTTCATGCTGTCACTGAATGACCAAGAAATCGTAGAGATTAAATATGGCCCATTCAACTGTTGAAGATGGTTTTTATGCTGTTAAGTAAATGATAATCAGATACTTATTATTATTATTATTGTTCTTGTTGTCATTGTTGTTGTTTGTTTTATTTTATTTTATTTTATAAGTCAGCTCCTTGTTTTTTTTCCTCATTTGTGGGTTTAAACTAGTTCTTCGTTATCTTGTAGACCGCCACTCAGAAAAGACAAAAGGTCTTTGTACATGTGCCTTTGGAAATGGCTGCTCATGAAGTCGAGGAAATTGGTATGCCAGGAGATGAAAACTTACATTATGTTTTGGCATTTGGATAAGATGTAAGTTGATTTTATCCTCTTTAATTTTCTGCACTAAAAATGTTCTCAATATCTCCTGTTAACAGGAGTGGATCACTTGCTAAGGGATGTGAAAGACACCCCTGAACCCCATAACAGTGACCGGATTAAGCTCAACGTTGGTGGCAAACTCTTCGAAACAACCATGTTGACGATCCAATCTGGCGGTCCAGATTCACTTTTGTATGCTCTCTCGAACCGCCCAAGTGATGACCTGAACCCGATTTTTATTGACCGGGACCCGGATATATTCTCAGTTCTGTTATATCTTCTCCGATCAAATCGCCTCCCATCAACTGCCAGCCGATTCTCCAAACAAGAACTTGCCGAGGAGGCACTCTATTATGGCATCGAGATGCAATTGAAAAAGGCAATGTCTCCTCCACCACTTCAAGGCATCGACGCTTCTGTAGTCTCCACCATTCGTCCTGCCGCCGACGCTCTTCCTTCCACCTTCACTGCCTCTGCCGATGATGGATCTCTATGGATAGCCCATGGTGGTCAAATCTCCATCTATGACTGGAACCTCTCTCACTCTGTAACCCTCCGTACTCATCTTGAAGACATCACTTCAATATGTCGTGTTTGGCCTGAAGTTGCTGCCATTGGTTCGAATAACTCCTCCGGTATTCACTTCTACAACCTCTCAAGCGCCCGCCTCCTAGCCTCCACACATTGGAGGGACCCATCTGATCCTAGAATCTATAAAGCGACTGTCCAGGCAATTGCAGATGCACCGAGTTCGATATTCGCCTCGTTCATCTGTCCACACAAAGAGAATTCCATCCTCTTGATTGACAAATCAACGCTGCAAATTTCATCAGAGTTAGGTAGACAATCTGGTGGCTCGTCAAAAAATATGGTCCCTGAAAAGCTCACATGGATTCCCACGACCGGCACAATCCTCGGAAGTGCAGTCACTTGTGGTGCATTTGGTTATTCCGGTTACATAAGGTTGTGGGACCCACGGTCGGGAAATGTGGTATGGGAGACAAACGAACCAGGTGCAGGCCGAAGTAGTAGGTTTGGAGACTCGTTTGCTGATGTGGATGTGGACGTTGACAGTTTGGCTTTATTTAAAATTTGTTCCAAGTCAGGGGATTTAGGGATGGCAGATTTACGTAATTTAGGGGCAGATCCGTGGGTATATATGGAAGACAAGAACCCTAGCATGAGAAATAACAGTGACGGAGAGAACAAGTTAATACATTGTTATAAAAACCAAGTGTTTGTAGGAAGAGAGGGGAGTTTAGAAGTGTGGTCGAGAGTTGAAGATACGAATAATGGACTTAGCGAAGGATTGTATAGGAGAAATTTTGTGGATAAAGTGGAGGATTCAGAGAAGGGTGTAATTAGCAGAATTGAAGGTGGGGGGAATAGATTGTTTGTTAGTAGAGAAAATGTTGAAGGAATTGAGGTGTGGGAAAGTTCATATTTGTCTGGGGCGATTTCGGTTTTGTGATCATTTGGGTCTTTTGATTATTAGGTCTCAAAAATACTTTCGTATACTTGTTTCTTGTGTCATGATATTGCTCAAAATGTGATTTGTGTAATGATTGTGATAGAAGCTGTGAAATTGTACAACAATATTGATCAAGTTGTGAATATTATAATGACATTGACGAAATTGCGAATTTGTTAACGTGCTCAATTTGTCTGGATTCTGAATGATCTAATTTATGCTTTTTTTACTAGAATAAATATGTTGAAACTAATAATTCCTTTTGCAAAATCGCTGCTGTTGTACTTCGACCTCAATTCATTTACAAATCTACAATCCTCGTTCCCGTTGTACCTTTGGCTGAATTTCTTCTATGCTTTACATCAAGAAAAATTCTACCATACTGAAATTATTCAAGTATTAGTAACTCATTCACGTTAATCCTTTAAATTTGAAATTAAAATTTAGATCATTTATTCTAAAAAAATTAACATATAAAATTAACTTATTATTTAGATTAAAAAAAAATTATTTTTTTAATATATTAAAGTTATTTTATTATAATTATTTTTTAGAAATATATTTCAAATACAAATTTATATTATAATTGAAATTTAATATCAAACAATGTAATATGCATACTAAGAATAATCTATTTAAAAAATATTAATTTAAATATTATCAAAATACATATTTATTTTTTGTTTTTAAAAAAAATATTAATAATCAAATAAATTATTATAGCTCAAAAATAAATATTACAAATAAGACACATTTCATCTATTACTTATGATAATTTTATTTATATAAACTAATAAAAAATATATGTTAATTCAAATATTTAAACGTTATTGTAATAATTGAGAATAAATAATATTATAAATAATCCTATAACTAATATCACATTTATAAAAAAAATTAGAACATCTTAAAACCGATAAATTGTGAGTAAAAAAAATATACATGTGATGTATAAATATAAATAAGAAATTTTTAAATGGATAATTAAGAAAAGTAAAATGTAAATTAATATCATTTTATAGAATTAATGTTAATTATGATGAACACAAAATTTAAGAAATCTAAATTACATGTAATACAAATTCAATTTGACATGACAAGAATGCTATTATTAAATTACTAGTATTTACCATTTATAAGGTAATACTTTATCTAATATCATACAACTAAGAAAAAGAAAAGAAAAGAGTGAGAAAAATTTATTAGTACATATGTAAAATAAATTTATTAAATAATTTTAAAAAATTAAAAATATCAATAATCATTTCTTTGTCCCTATGGTAAATGTCACGGGGGTCTTTTTGATGATGCGGCCTACCTCGCGATGCGCTAAGCTCCGACTTAGCCAGCAATTCACTTCCGCACTATTTGCCCACAATCTCTCGACTATCTGCACACTTTAGAGAATACGCTCACACAAACAATTGAGAACACAAGTAAGGTTAAGCAAAGCAACCAATAACAACAATGTTTACAAGGGCAACTCTCCCTCAACTCCTCTTTATTCTGTCAAAGAAAAGAATTACAAGTGTTATGTGCAAAAGGAAGCTTACAAGCCTTACTCATCTCTCCCTTTGCTCTCTAAACTACCCTATTTATATACAAGGGTTGCTATGGCCATATGTCACACATACATGCTGCCATTTACACTTTTACTAAGTCAAATGAACAAGTCTAAGGCCACCATAAGTGCCACTACCCTTAAGCTAAGGAACCACTCCACCAAGTCCTCTTGACTTAGTCCTTGCTTGACACCTCATCAAGAATGAGTCTTCCTTGCTTGAAGGCCACCATGTGCACCCCGTCCGAGGCCTTACCGAACACCCCCGCTACTGCCTTGAGCGCGCTAGCCCATGGCCCGCGTCCATATTCACCCGCATTGTCCATTTTCGTCACCCATTGCACAGCCCAGCTACTGCACTGTTGCTGCCTGTACCATCCCCTCTTGCCTCCGCACTTCGGGTCAGATGGGTGCATGCCCGCTGTTCTGGTTGTGCAGCTAGTGTTCCCATAACACTAAGCTGTCCCCGAATGTCCCCCGACACTTACCGTAACGTAGTCTCTTTCCCTCATCTCAGTTCGAAGAGACCCGCTGTGCAACCTTGTGCCATTTTCCTGCAACGTTCCCCCTTGGTGCAAGGCCCACACCAAGCTTGTTGCGTGCTCGATATTTAAGGGTCTAACAGTAAACCATTGCTCCCCATATATTTAGAAAAATATATATATTTATGTGTTACATATACTTTATTCATATAATAATAATAATAATAATTTAAAACTATGTAAAATTTTTAAATAATTTTTATAATTTTACAAGTATTATATTTTTTATATAATTTTTTCATTATAATTCAATGTTCTATATCAGGATTACAAGTAGAATATTGATTCATAATTCTTATGTTACATTTATAATCTTTTTGTTCCATATACAATTATAATATTATTATTTATTAATTTGTGTTCATTTGCATTTAACTCATTACAATTACATTTTTTTATATTATATTTATGAATTTGATGCTCATTTTTACTCTTTAATATTAGCTTATTGTTTTTATTTTTTATTTTTAACTTTTATAAGTATTTTATTTTACATACATGTTATATATTATAATTTAATATTTTATGTAGAGATTATAAACTTTATGTGGATTTATAACCTTTACGTCACAATTACAATTCTTTTATTTTGTTTACAATCATACTGTTGTCATTTAATAATTTGATGTTAATTTATATTTATTTTAGTATATTTATATTTTTTATGTTGAATTTATGAAATTAATATTTATTTTTATTATTTTAGATTAGCTTATATCTTATTTTTAACTTTTAGAAGTGTTTTATTTTACATGTAAGTTATATGTTATAATTTAATTTTTTATGTAAAGCTTACAAATTTTATGTGGATTTATAACTTTTACGTCATAATTATATTTTTTTGTTTTCTTTATAACAATTTTGTTATCATTTAATATTTTAATGTTAGTTTATATGTATTTAAGTTCATTTATATTTTTTTACATTGAATTTATGAAATTAATGTTTATTACTCTTTTATATCTCTTTTATATTGGTTTATATTTTATTTTTAATTTTTACAAGTATTATATTTTGCATAAAAATTATACGTTATAAATTTTATGTGAATTTATAACTTTTACGTCACAATTATAGTTCTTTTATTTTATTTATAATTATTCTGTTGTCATTTGATAATTTGATATTAACTTACATGTATTTCAGTGTATTTATATTTTTATGTTGAATTTGTAAAATTGATGTTTATTTTTATTCTTTTATGTTGTCTTTATTTTTTTAATTTTTAATTTTAACGTTTACAATTTTATATTTTATATATAAGTTTTAAATTATAATTTAATTTGGAAGAATTCTCATTTCCCTGTTGTTTAGCCTAATATTTCACTTCCCCTATTATTTTATAAATAGCCAGATTTTTTCCTCCATTATATAACAGTCAAAATAAATATCATATGAATCCCTATATTTTATATTATTACTTAAATAATCATAATAATTTTAAAAATATTCATAAAAAATTAATTTATTAAAAAATTACGATTATATCCTTATATAATAATAATTAGCTTAAAAATTACTTGCAATTCTTGTGTGAATATAAAATAATGATATATATTATTTTATAACACATTGATAACTAAATATTAATTGATATATTATAGCTAAAATATAATTTTATTTATTTTACGATAGATTAACAATTCAATATATTAATTAGGTATTATAAAATAAATCATAAAAAATACTAATCGATAAATAAAATGTGTTATAATATAATATTTATATTTTGTATTATAATATAAATTTAAAATTTTACAATATATTAATAATTTAATATTACATAAATATTAGAAATAAATAAAATTAATTATACATTTGATTTTTTTTAACTAACTACTATTAAATAAAGGCATAATTTTTATAATAATTTGAAATTTTTATGAGTATTTTTAAAACTACTAGTCATGTAATTAAGTTAATGGGCCAAACTTTAAGGATTCATGTGTTATTAATTTTTTTCATAATTAAAAAAATAATATTTTAAACTAAAAGTATTGGTTCCACAACTAAAAAATATTCAAATTAAAATCTTTTTATAAAAATGTAGAATATTTAGTAATATAATATAGTACTATCATATCAATTTATATCAATAAATTTGTATATATAATAGTAATGATATTATATTTTTTTAATGTATTGTTCTTTATATCTATTAATCAATATAAAACATATTTGTTATATTTAAATATTAAATATTAAATAAAATATTATATATTATTTTTAGAATATAAAATTATCTAAAATTTAAAATTTTTAAGTATAATAAATTTATCTAAATATCAAATAAAATTAAATGATCAATTTTATATTTTTTAAAATAAATAAAATATCAATGTTAAAAAAATTCAAAAATGAAATAAATTTATATTTAATATATTTTTTAAAAAATATGTTATTATTTTATATATATTTTCGATCAGGAGTTGCAAGTAATTTTTTAACTAATTACTATTATAAATTTAATATTGATTTACACATTTTATATTATATTTATAATATTTTTTGTTCTATATACAAATATAATATTGTCATTTATTATTTTAATGTTAACTTATATTTGTTTCATCACATTTACATGTTTCATGTTAAATTTATTAAATCGTTATTCATTTTTACTCTTTGATGTTAATTTATTATTTTAACCTTTATAATTGAAATTTAATTTTAATTTATATTTATAGTATAAAATATAATTAATTAAAACTTAAGCAAGTAAAATATAATTACCTTATATGTTTGTATTTTCATAAAATTAGAATTAATTACAGATAATAGATTTATAATTTGAATAAAATTAGAATTACTTAGAGGAATTTTAGAATCCAAATAAAATTAGAATTAATTACATGAAGAAATTTAAATAACCACGTAATAATTTTTTTTTACTTAATTATAGGAAAAAAATTTAGACAAATACAAAACATATATATTTTTTATTCTTTCTTGTACTTAATCAATAAAATTATATTCAACCGATAAATTATAATAATTTAATTAATTTAAGTTAATTATTATAAACCGTAAATTTATTCTAACGATTTGAATAATTTCCATTATTAATATGGAGATTTTCATCCCCGTATCATATAATGACTCATTTGAATATTTTCTACGAAATAAATTAATTGAAAAGTAAGCTATAAGATTTAAAGAAATTTTCACTTGATATATTTTTATTTTTGAAGAAAGAAAGAAAGAACTTGAAATATAGGAAAAAAAAATTATTAATTTTAACTTATTAATGAGTGGCATCATTTATTTACCCACTCTGTTTGTAATAGAATTCGGATTCGGACAAGTAATTACGAATTATTTTTCAAATTTAATGGACTATTTGATATTTTGTTGGACCAATTAAATAAATTATTAATAGAGGAAATGTTAACATTTGAATTTATGATATTTGATGTTTTCTCATATGAGAATGTAAGTTATCATTTAAAATTTATTTCCTAATGAAATGATTGAATAATTTTAACAATGATTGCAAAAAAAAAAGTAACATACCTTAGCATTTAATTGATTGATATGAATGATGGTAATTTTAGCTTGTACAAATATTGAATTTTGAAATAACATGATATTATGTAATTTTTTTAATATAAATATTACATGAAGTGCATGGTTGAGTTACGTAACTAAACAAATAATATTTTGAGTTATTTTAGTAAATATTTATGGACTTTTGAACTTTTTTTTTTAAATATTACATATTATATGTAGAATCATTCAATATTATATTAGAAAACTATTGAGAATTTTGATGGATGCACATATAGTATTATCCGAAATTTTATGCCCAATACCGGGAGTAAAATCTTAATGGATGTGCATACGACACTGTCTAAATTTTTATACTCAATACAAAGATGTCTACAAAAAAATTATATCTATATTCTAATATGACAAACTCACTATCTTTTTGGTGAAAAATTTAATATATTTTTTTGATGAAAAATTCAATATTTTGATTGAAATGCATATAACACTATCCGAATTTTTATGTGCAATACCTATTCTTATGAAGAAGAAATTCTACTCATATTTTAATACATCAAACTCATTATTTTATTTTTTTTTTTGTGAAAAATTCAGTAAGGTTCGAAGCCGGACTCCCAAGTACTCTGGCAAGCCCGAGTGGCTATGGACTTTCGAGCTTAGATAAAGTACTGCCCTAGTAGTTGTAATATTAAAAAAAAAATTAATAGACTTGTTTGATATAATTCAGTCAGCGAGTTTAAAAATTAAAACCCTCTCTGGTCTACGTGGCGCCTTCCTCGCTTGCGCGCGTGGGCAAGCAAACCGTAAAAATTATAAAACGTGAAATCGACAGGGAAGTCAAGGGTTTAGGTGTTTAGCACAGAGAAAATAGAGTCGGGAGAAGGAACAAAGCTTTGAAGATGGACGTAATAAAGACGCAGCAAATATCGGCGAGACCCATAGAGAAAGCGATAGTTCACCCGCTGGTTTTACTCAGTATTGTCGATAATTACAATCGCGTCGCAAAGGATACACGCAAGCGCGTCGTCGGTGTACTCCTCGGTAGCTCCTTCAAAGGCACCGTCGATGTTACCAATAGCTACGCAGGTCCATATTTTCGCTAACTGTCTCTTTTGCAAATTCGTCTATAGATCTGATGTTTTTAGGGTTTAATTGTGTAGAAAATGTAATCAATTTGACGAGGTTTCAAGTTAGGGTTTCTTCGACTGATGGATTTGAATCGAATAATCAAGTGAATTCTTTCATTAAATGTGTTATCATTCATAAGTACAAAGGTGTATTGTAGTTTGAATGAAACCGCTGCATTTTTGTGAGGTGTAGCCTTTTTACTGTAAGTGTGAATGTAATCTGACTTGTTAAAACGCTAGTGTAGAAAAGAAAATCGAGGATATTGGCATGAATTAGTTGATAAATATTTGCTATGATCTTTGCGGATTATTTTACTAATATCAAGTGTGATGTTCGGGTTAACTGTTGACTGATTTCCAGTACATTGAGAAAAAATAAGCTTTCCCTTTTCAATTAGAAACTATGGAGTTAAGTATTGCTTGGTTGTTCATTCATTTGAATATAGGTTTTCCCTTCTGGATTAGAAACTATCAAAATCGTATTAGAAAGGAAATACATTACCTGAATATATTCATAGGTTGCTTGTGGATACTCATAATGCTTGTTGTGGTCTCTTTTTTTAACTTTATGGGAAGAAAATCTGTGAACTTGTTGGCAGTTTTTGTTCATTTGACTGTTTTATTGTATTTTGGTTTGGCTCTATTGTTAAACTACTGTTTTCTACTAGTAAACTCGTACTACAAGTAATGGGATGTAATATTTGCTAAGAAGACTATTACTTGACCAGAGCAAAGTAGTTATGTTTGTAGATTCCACTGTAACTGTTATAGATAAATGTTCTGAGATATTGATGGTCCTCCCTTACGGTAGCTCCTGCATCTGGGAGCAAGTCTCATACTCCATTGTCTTGTGGTGCAACATTGCTCCCTTTCCCATATGGTTGAGAATGTACTCATAAAAATGTAATTTTTTTATCATCATATTTTATGTTTCTTTGCCTGTTCAGCAAAACATATGAACGGCCGGTCTGCTGCTGCACCATTACGTTCTGAGATTTGACTTTTATTTATCCCAAAAAAGATGGTAACTAAGGTTGTTCTGTTATGTTGTGCATGGGGTATTGAAATGGCGGAATTTGTTAATTTCAGTGCCTTTTGAAGAGGATGACAAGGACCCAAGCATATGGTTTCTCGACCACAACTACCATGAATCAATGTTTTCAATGTTTAAAAGGATTAATGGTAATAATTTCTGTTCTTGTGTATCAGTTTTTTGTTGGTAATTGCTACATATCTCCATTTATTAATTTTTTGTAATTGGTTCAGCCAAGGAGCATGTTGTAGGCTGGTATAGTACAGGACCCAAGCTACGGGAGAATGATCTAGACATTCACCAGTTATTCCACAAGTGAGATCAATTATCTTATATACTTTTTTACCGAGATCAATTTTGTTTTAGAGGCTCATTTTCTCATTTGCTATATGTGATGCTGCAGCTATGTACCAAATCCTGTTTTGGTCATAATTGATGTCCAACCAAAGGAACTTGGAATACCCACCAAGGCCTACTATGATGTTGAGGAGGTTAAAGAGGTAAAAAACATGCATGCATACATACATGCATGCATGCATACATGTATGAACAAAGACTTCATTGAGATTGAATATGGCCTATTCAATTGTTGAAGATGCTTTTTATTATGTTAAGAAGTAAATGATAATCAGATGTTTACTATTATTATTATTTTTGAAGCTAGCTCCTTTTTTGTTCCCTCATTTGAAGATTTAATATAATTCTTTATTGGCTTGCAGAACGCAACACAGAAAAGCCAGAAAGTCTTTGTACATGTGCCTTCGGAAATTGCTGCTCATGAAGTTGAGGAAATTGGTATGCCATGATATGAGATTTACATTCTGTTTTGTCATTAGGGTAAGATGTAAGTTGATTTTATCCTCTTTAATTTTCTGCACTGATAATGTTCTCAATCTCTACGGTCAACAGGAGTGGAACACTTGCTAAGGGATGTGAAAGATACCACCATTAGTACACTTGCAACTGAGGTTCTTAAAATCTCGATCTTCTTCTCTCTCAATCTCCATTTTCAAAAATAAAAAATAGCCAAAATCATGTTTGGTTGCATGTTTTCAAAACAAATATCATTGTTTTTTAAATTTTAACTAAAAGTGGAAAACAAAATTTTTTTTGTTGTCATCCATTTCAAAAAAGTGCTTTTAAAATTAATTGCCATTTTTTTCCCAAAAAAATTCTTATTTTTAAATTAAACTTTTTTAAATGACATTAACAAATATGTTTTTTGTTCTTAAAAGTGCCATTTTGAAGACATCATTTTATAGTTTCCAAAACACTATTTTGAAATGTTACCAAATGCACTCTGCTTATTTTTTGAAGTACATCAAGAGGGAAAAGAAGGAATATAGTTAACTGACTTTTGTCTTGTACAGGTCACTGGAAAACTTACAGCCTTAAAGGGTTTGGATGCACGGCTGCGAGAGATTCGTGGTTACCTTGATCTTGTTATTGATGAGAAGTTCCCATTAAATCACGAGATACTTTACCATTTACAGGTACATTTTTCCATATATATGAGTGTGTGTGTGCGCATGCGCGCGCCTGCACATTTGTACCAGTCTTCTACCTCTATACTCTTCGACTAATATGTGTATTTCTTGTTTGTGTTCAAATTGCAGGATGTGTTTAACCTGCTACCAAATCTAAATGTGGCTGAATTGATTAAGGCCTTTGCAGGTAAATGAAGCCAAAAGTTGTCACAAACCTTGTTTTTTGCAAATTTAAACAGGCCAATCTGTAATTCTCAGATAATTGGTTTACATTTTCTTTGTATCTGTGCAGTTAAAACAAATGATATGATGTTGGTTATATATCTTTCGTCTCTAATTCGGAGTGTTGTTGCTCTTCACAACTTGATCAATAACAAGGTAAGATTTTATTATTCTCTTCTGCTGATCTGATAATGGAACCATACTTAGTAAAGATGATATTCCTTATTTTTACAAATGTGATTTTCCAGATTTTGAACAAAGAACATGAAAAGACTGAAGATGCAAAGCCAGCAGCAACAGTCCCAACTGCCAGTGGAAGCTGAAAATCAAGTTTGCCTGACATTTGGGGTTTCGGCCAATTTACAAGTTGGAGCATCTCGGAAATGGGTGTGGGGAGGGGTTTTAAACGGCTGGAGCGACAGTTATTGTTGTAAGCGAAGGGTGGGGGTCTCATTGACTACAATTTTGTATTCTTCCTAGAATGATCAGAGATCACTGGCTTCCAAACTTGACATTCATCATCACCGTTGTTGCTCCTTCTCAACAAATTAAATTTAAATTAGTTCCCGACTTATTTTCTTGGCATTTTTAATCATGCATACTTGATTCCCCCATTTAATATTTTTATTAGATTCCAAATATTACTGTCTTTTACTGTAGTATTTTTTTATGTGTTTTGCAACTTCTATTCCATGTGAACCGTTTGTAATTTCAAAGCTTCTCTCTACGCTTCACGCCCGGACTTATTTCTATTAAACTGAGTGGTTGTTATTCTCTAATGTAAGCCAGTAAATATTTAATCAAATGGACCTTGTTCCCTCTATAGGTGAGATTCATATGAATTTATATATTCGTGGGAATCAATTTCACATTTTATTTTTGAAATTTTGCATCTAACGAACCGATATAAGTTATATGTTGATGTTACGGAGGAAATATTGATAAATTTGTCTAAGAATTTAAGTTTTTCTAAAACAAAAGGATCAAAATTACAAGATTTTGTCGTTTAGGGTCCGAAAGTTTTTATTTTTTGTACGGGTACTAACATCTTTAACTTCTGATTTTTTTTTTTACCAAAGTTCTTAATAAGAATATAATTTGAAAATATTTTTACACAAATCATTATTATTATGTCAACAAGATGATAAAATAAGAGCTTTGTCTGTTATAAATTCAAATAAAATACACTCAGTTCGATATGGGCTGCTGAGTTTGCCCTTATTTTTTCAATCCTTTGAGGTTTTCATTTTTTTGATATACGTTATTGATTTATTATTATTATTATTATTATTTTAAATAATGGCTGTAAAATAAGAATTATACATTAAAAAAAATCCATTAATTGTCATCATCAATCAAACATCAAAGAAGAGACCCACATGAAAAGAATTTGTTAACTGTGTTATGTTTTGTAATTTCCTTATAAATCAAGGATACGGATGCTTTTTACTTAAAAAATACCAAAATAAAAAAATAAAACCTTAACCCAAGTGAAATAAAGGCAGACGGGAAGTTCCCCTCCCCCTTGAAAAAAAGGAAGACAACTATTGTAGCATCCATCGCCATTAGTAGGCAAGTTAAATCTCCGACACTCTCTTAACCCAACAACTCTTCTCTTTCTTTTTTCATTCATAACATGCCGTCGTGTAAAAGAAATTACTATGATTGTATATCCAATTTTTCTTATTATCTCTCCATTCCATAAATTGTATGTCTATGCTGATTATGTGTATTTGAATCGCCGTTAACTTTCTTTGAATCTTAGCTATCTGGTGGGAAGTACTGGAGTTCTTAGGATTAAGATTGTATGCATAGTTTAAAGGTGTCAATAAGTTGTTCGAAGAAAAGACTGAAAATAAACTGCTGGTTTATTAACACGTCGTCATACTAAGTTAGAGCTTGGTTTGCATAATTGTAAAGATAGGATTCTCTTGAGTTAAAAGAATATCATGCCCACTCAGCAATAGAAGCTTATACTTATTTAACAAATAGTTATTTTAACTGTTCCTTCATACATGCAGAGATGTTGCTGATTTTGCATTGTGTCTGCTGAAACTACAATTATTATGTAGGAAGACTTGGTTTGTCTTGATCTATTACCTGATTACGAGTCTATTGTGATTTTGGTATCAGGAACTTTGTGGTTTATACCGGGAGCTTAACATGGGAAAAGCTTCAAGAGATAAGAGGGTATGTTTTCTTTCTGTTGGAATTGCCTTCTGCCTTTCCCGGGGTTTTCTCTTTTTGTAGTGTTTATTGATAGGCTGGTGGGGTTACAGGATATTTATTATCGAAAAGCAAAAGAAGAAGGTTGGCGTGCTCGAAGTGCCTTTAAGCTCCTCCAGATAGATGAGGAATTCAACATATTTGAAGGTGTGTTCCACATTTAATATTATCTCTGCCTCTCTCACTCTCTTCTAGTTGATTTATCCCTATGAAGAGGATTAGAGCAAGATGGATAAAATTTTGAAACGTACTATCTCATATGAAATTATTTTTTTCTGATGAGTTGTGGATACCAGAACAGGGACAGTGTTCTTCCTTGCAGAAAATGCAGTAGCTATATCTTAGCTTATATAACCATCTTCACTATGCTCGACCTTGGGAAAAGATAGTGATTGAGTTGTAAAATTTTCACTTTACGTTGTTTGAAAACAATTTGGTTTGCAGGCATAAAGCATGTGGTAGATTTATGTGCAGCTCCTGGTAGCTGGAGTCAGGTACCACTCATTGGAATTATTGTCATATTGGTCTCTGCATTTTGCTTGGTAGCAGTTGCAGAGAAACTTGCATACATGCTTAATAATTATTCGACTTGAAGAAAATTTAATTGTGTTTGGTATTCTTGTTAACATTTGAGTTTACTCCACTTCAACATGGTTTAATAGCTAGTGCTTCTCCAAATTGCCTTCAATACGTTTTGCTGTTGACGAAATTTTTTGGGCATTCTGCTCTGATCGAACTGGGAAGTTCGGCACAAACATCTTGAAATGAGTATACCTGATATTTTCCGATGATAATCTTCATTATTCTCTGAAGTTTATCATTTGCTTCCTACACTGTATCATACCCACAGCCGGATGCATGTTTATTGATGATCACAGCAGGCATTGCATTGTGGTCATGCTGTCTGGGAGTAACATAGAAAGTGTAATAACGGTTTTGAAGTTTGCTTCTTGTGTGTAGGTTTTGAGTCGTAAACTGTATCTCCCAGCAAAGTTGTTACCTGATTCCAGGTAACCCTCATCCTACCAATTTTTCGTTCCTTGTTTCTGGTAAATTCTGTGTAATGATGTATTCCCAGCTTGGGCTGAGTTTCCTCTAATAATTGAGTATCATAATTACTTCTTCATCTATCAAAATTGCAATTGGTTGAGTAAGTGCGACTATAAAATTCATTGAACTTACATGTAGTTCTATGATATGACATGTCTTAGTTTTCATTTATTTTTCTCTCTTTTGTGTGTACTTGTATGTATGTGTGTGCAACATTTACTAACGCAAATATTCTCCATTGCATTTGCCTACAAATTGCTGTTATGAACATATGATCTGATTATGCAGTTTCCTTTAATCAGCTTCAGAGATCTATTCAATTACTCCAATTATTATCAGTTATTGATCACTTTTACCAGAGTGTGAAATTCCATAAATTCTTGTTACTTTGAAGTAATTTAATATCTGAGCTTTTTCCACATGTGCACCAACATTCTCATCAAGATCATAACTTCATACTCTATAATTTGCAGGGATGGGGATCTTCCGCTCATTGTGGCCATTGATTTGCAGCCCATGGCTCCAATTGAAGGTGTTATTCAAGTGCAGGGTGACATAACTAATGCCCGAACAGCTGAAATGGTAAGTATCGTCATCATTCTTCAATTCTTTGTTATGCTGCAAATTATAAGTGTGCAAACCTTCAGACTGATGCCTGTTCAAAATTGTATCAACAGAAGTTTATTATTGCCACCTCCTTTTACAGGTTATAAGACATTTTGATGGCTGCAAGGCTGACTTGGTTGTGTGTGATGGTGCTCCTGATGGTAAAGTAGCACTATGGTCTTCAGCTTCCTACTTTCTCATCTACTCCATTACTGCTTCTTAATGGCATTATTTTTGGTCTTAAGTTTGCTTTGCTTCATGGTGTTTGCAGTCACTGGTCTTCATGACATGGATGAATTTGTTCAATCCCAATTGATACTAGCTGTAAGTTTGCAAGTTTTTCATATATGAACTTCTATTTTTTCATGGCATCTCAATAGAGTGCAATTTTAGGTGGTAGTTTCTGTATCAGCTAGTGATATAAGTCACTTGTTCATGCATGCAACTGCAACTGCTTCTAATCATCCAAAACTCTTAAATCATCCTCACCGAAGGTGAAACATGAAAATTTGCCGTTGTTTGTTTTACTATTGTTTTGGACTACCAAACTCTCCATTTAATAATCCAAGTTTATAAATGCATTTATTTGTTCATGCTGACATTCTTAGCAATATTTACAAGTTAGATTTAAATAAGATAGCCTTTAAGGAGCAGAGTTAGATTTAAATATTTTTTGTCCTATAAATATTGTTGAAGTTCATTCATTGATATCAGCTGCTGCTCCTTTTTCAGGGTTTAACAATTGTTACTCATATACTTAAAGAAGGTGGCAAATTTATTTCAAAAATATTCCGTGGAAAAGATACAAGTCTTCTATACTGTCAGGTAAATAAGATGTTTGTTGCAACTCCAGTATAATGTTTTAGGATTTAAGCTCATGAGATTTGTATAGTGTTTTAGGATTAAGTAAAGTTTGTTTAACAAGATGTTTTTGCTCCAACTTGCCCTTGTCTTAATTTGCTATGTTGGTCTGTTCCATGAAGTTCTAAGTCAGTTAGCAAGAACCCTAGCCAAGGTGCATAAAGATGCCCATTTTTTAAATGTTGTGGCAAATAAACTCTTCAATACTAGGTCAGCTGGAGATATGAAGTCAAGTTTATAACCATCATGTTAACTATTTACTTTCTTGTGTTCATTTACTTTATTACCAATGCAGCCCAGATGTCACCTGTTACATTAGTGTCTAATCAATGGGACTAGAAGCTTTAGCAATATAGCCTAGCTTGTGAATCTCTGTTGTGATATCTTTTTTACTCTCCATAATTAGATTGGACATATATTGGTAGTCTTAAGTTAAATCTAAGCACCTAACTTTATGCATGTGTGTAAAGAAATATTAACATATCTCTCTTTTTGCCCACTTTTGGTTCTTTTATTGCAGTTGAAATTATTCTTTTCTGTGGTGACTTTTGCAAAACCAAAAAGCAGCCGCAATTCAAGCATAGGTAATCTTCCCCGGTCCAGATATATGCTTGTGTCAGTTTTTGAATTTGGAAACAGAATGGAGAAATTTGACATCCACTATTATTGTACTTGAAGCTAATACTTAGTATTGTCTGTCATACAGAGGCATTTGCAGTTTGTGAGAATTATTCCCCTCCTGAAGGATTTGATCCAAAGGACTTGCACCGGCTTTTGGAAAAAGTGGGAAGTCCCTGGGGAGGAGATGATCAAGGTAAGTTCATATGGGATATTAATTATATATTTATGTTCTGAAGTATGTTGTGTTGAAAGATTTGCTTGAGAATGTCTCAAAGCTTGAAAATTTTTGACAACTTTCTGCTGACACATAATTGTCTTCTTCCTCAAAAATGGGTCTAGTGTTGAACATGTGCAAGTCACAGAAAATCTGTCTGAAAAGAAAATCACCCACCCTGGCTTTCATCTCATATGTAGATTTATGTCTGTTAAGTATTATTAACTCTTAATAACTCAAGGTTGCAAATATGTAGTATTATGTATGAGCAATTACACCCTCTTCTTGTCAAAGCACAAGTGCATTGGAAACTGATTGATTTTGAACACTCATTTCCATTTAATTGATTGGCTGGGAATTAACTCAGTGCAGGAGGAATTGGGAACTTCTCATTCATCACAAGGCAAGAAAGAATATGAAACTGCCTTCAGGTTTAAAGCTCAGTTGAACATAAGGACCTCCATATAATTTTTATTGAATAAAGAAAGATGTAAGCTAAGAATTAGAAAGCTTAAAGAGATATAGAGTGGATTTCTTATATATAAAAAATTTACCGAGTTATATATTGATTTAGCATAAGTTTTTAGGAAGTATTCTGTTTTGAAGTCCTAGCATGTGTGACCATAAATTCGCAGGTTGGACAGATTATGCATTTTTTCTCCTATTGTAATTGTTGATTTATCATAGAACCTGTACTTTTCTTGACAGGAAGACTTCTATTAATAAGACAAGCAAGCAGCACCCTGTGGTCTTGTGCAAAAAAATACACGTTTCAGCCTTTTCAAAGTCTGTTTTCTGGATTTTTTTATCTTTTGTGTCATTCATTTTTTGTGTTTGTTTACCGTTCAGATTGCAGTAGTGGGTGGTTGGAAGGACCAAACAAGGTTTATATCCCATTTTTAGCCTGCGGGGACCTGAGCGGGTATGATTCTGACCGTTCATATCCGCTGCCTAAAGTTGCTGATGGAACTTACCAGAGCTTGGATCCTGTACAACCCCCAATTGCCCCCCCTTACAAGAGAGCTCTTGAAATGAAGAAAGCTTCGAGTCAAGGTATTCGAGAGATTGAAAGGCCTTCCTTGGATTCTTAATTAAGCCTTACTTTTTCATATATGGGCCTGTAAAAGGTTAGGTTAAATTATTGGTAATTAGGTATTGGTAGACATGCCATTATTATTATGTTGCAACTTATATATCTGTTTTTGTTGAAAGAAATGTATTCTTTGTCGCAATTGTCTATTTGTCCCCTAAATTGCTAGCAGCACCAGATCTTTTCACTCTCGTTCCATATATACACATAGAGGAGATTAATTAGAGAGGATCTATGCCTAAGCAATGCTAGGTTTCATCTTTCCTGTGGGATGTGTGAACCAAACCAATTCGAGGCTAACCATTTAGATATTTAGCCGGAAGATGACTCTGATTGATTTGTGATATGTGAATAGTGATATCGAATAGGATATTCACAAGGTTTTCATTTATGGTCATGGTAGTGACATTTCCTTTTGAATATTTAGAGAGGCTCGACATTAGCTGCCCCACCATTACAATGTCTCTGTCAATGAGTTGTATGCCAGTGAAATTAGCAGACAAGAAAGGTTTACCGAATTGTTTTTCTGTCTTCTTCTAAATTTTGTTCCTTGGTACTTTTTCTTTTCAATCATCATACAGGATTCAGGATTCAAAATACAATTGATTCTAATCTGCAACATAACATTTATAATAACCTCAACATGCAACAAAATAGACTATTTATTCAATACTTATCATGTGTATTTTGAGTCTTGGACACAAATTGTTGGAACTGGCTTATAATTTATCACATATTTCAGTTACACATGCGTGAGATTTGAATGAATATCTGATCATTATTTAGATTTGCATAGATAGCATTAACAGTTTGCTTTACGAATGCATCGTTACAAAATGGGGTTTACTGCTGGTTGTTCTACATCTACCAAATGAACTTATAAAATCAATGAACTATAGTTCCTCTCATTCATTTTCATCTTCCTTCGTAATCATCCAAAAATTTTGGCAAGAATTTGAAGAAAATGAATAAGTAGCCTCTGCAAAGAGGAATAAGAACTTAAGAAACTACTCTACTGCAATCTTTCAACTGTAGCTTCATACGCGACAGCGAGATTCAATGGGATCAAAATGGTGTCACGATGAAACCTTTCTATGTGCATCTAGGAAAATCATGAACTCCGTTGGTTGTTTCCTTTACATACTTTTCCATCACCGGAAAAGAAAAACTAACAAGAACCTGCTGAAACTGAGTTTGATCTGGACATAGAGGAAGAAGAATTCAAGAACTCGATGCAATCTTCGATAGCTTCAGCTCGATGAGAGTCGATTGAGTCTGCTATTGACCGCGACCTCGCCAAAGTAGATGAAGAAACCTTCCGTGAAGACCTCTTTCTGGTCGACACAAAACGCAGAGCTCTTGTAACTTTGTAACCAAGATGCCTCATAAGTCTTGATGGTGAAAATCTTGAATTCCCAGGTATCCGAAAAGTGAAAATTCCAATCATTACCCTCTTTCTGTTTCCAGCTGCTCTTCCGCTGCTGCCATATTTGAGGGAGATCGTTGGTTTATCGTTAACATCAGGGCTGAAACTCACTCGTTTACTAGCTCTATTTGACATTTTCGACTTGTGCGAGAGCTGAAAATGAAGAGAAAATAGATGTTCCTGTGTGAAAAAGGAGGGGAGGAAGTGATGAAGAACAGAGGAAGAAGATAAGGGGGTAAGGAGTATTTATTGATGAATTAATGTGGGGAAAAGAGAAAAGGGGAAAACAGAGCAATGAAGAAAGAGATAAAAAAGAGAGGACTGGATTGGGTTTCTCATTGACATGAGGAATCGGCAGGGCAGAGCAGTGTTTTGTGGGAACAGAAACAGAGGACTTATATACATAATCAATTGCTTTGTTCAAAGAAGTTGACTGTAGACTAATCAAGTAAGTCTTCATTGTTCATTCATAATTCATTCATATACGTGCATGAGCCATGCACATGGTCTACTCGTAATCCTATATTCTACTCTACTCAACCACATAATTAATGAGGAATCGCTATTGCAAGTCATATTTCGGTGCCTAATCACCACTCACGAATTAAGTTATCAATTCATTGTTATTATTATTGTAGAATAGAATAACGGTCAAGTAGGGGGTAGTTGGTAAATATTAATCGACATTTTTAAAATTAAGTCGAAACTTTTTGAACCATGTGCTAAGTGCTAACCGTTATATTTTCAAAATTAAGTAGAAATTGCTAATTAGAAACGTACCCATGTGACATCGTCAACTTTTTTAGTCAATTTAGAGAGAGAAAAACATTGAAGATGGTATTCGGAGGAAGTAGGGTGTTGAGGAGTAGTTGTTGAAGAATACATGAACCAAAGCTGGTAGCTGCTTTTGTGGGAATGGTATACAATACAAGAAATATATATATAATATAACCTAGGAAAATGGTGTTAATTAGTTGGTCAAAAGAAAAGGAGTGGTGGAGCCGTCAATAAAGGGTGAAATGAATGATATAAGGTAAAAATAAAAATAAAAACAAAAACAGAGAGACAATTAGACGATACTCTGTTATTTGTAAGGCGCTGCTTTTGAGGAGGAGGTCTTAGGGGCCTACTCTGTTTTCTTTTGTTGGCCATCTCGAAAGTTGAAAGCTTGATTCTGTTCTGTGAATAGAAAATGGGAAACATTGGACCATTTTTTGAAAGCTGCAGAGGGAATGAATCTATCCGAATATGGGATTGACGTGAATATTAGGGAACTTGGGTATCTTTTTTTTTTTTTTTTTTTTTTTATTTTTTAACAACTTTGACAGAAGAAAATTTTGCTGTTGAATTGAAATATGTGTTTTTTTGACTGGAAGCTAAAAAGGCTCCAGTTTTCTCTGTTTCTTGGAATCAGTATGCATTCTTAGTCAAGCAACATTGCATATGAATTTTATGTTGAAGCTAACTGTGTAATGTTGCCTCCCTAATGTAAGTTCGAGATTTGAGGTATAAAATTATTAGAATTTGCCGTGATTTTTCCTTTAATATGAACGCAATTAATTAAGTAAACGATTGAATAGTCTTGCAGTTCATAATGTTGAAACTTTTAAACTTTAATTTCAATCCTGGAATTTGGTGCAATATTCAGAGTCAGAGGAAGCAGACTGAAGCAGATATGATATGAGAACTGGGAGAGACATTAATTGTAGCGAAGAGTGCCGTAGGTAGACCAAATAAATTAAACTCGCGGACTTTCCCTCTATCTTCATCAATGCAGCCTGATTTCTTGGACCGAATTGTGGGCTCGCCTGCAATGTGAATTTTGATAAATGATGGGCCTATTAAAAAGCCCACAATAAAAAGCACAAATGGATTAATTTAATTTAAAACCCAACATCAGATATTCAGATTCCAAATCGTCATTTAACTCGTGCTTTCCATTATTGGCTATAGCCTAAATGCTCCCAACATATTTCTTTTCTTTTCTTTTCTTTTCTTTTCTTTTTTTTTTCTCTTTTTACATCTAATACAATACGCTGACATTTTATTATTGATAAAAAAATATCAAAATAAACTAAAAATAATAATAATAATAGATGACGTAGTTTGGTAATTCTTGTAAAATAGAAGTGACCTCAAAGGAAATTTCTTTAAAGAACAAATGTGATGCACGTGCATTTAGATAATCCAAATCATTAAGTGACAGATAATCTTCGTTGCTTAGTAAATAAATTAAACTCTTAATTTTTTAATAAAATAATTAATGGATAATATATAAAAATGAGACTGAATGCCCGCGGAAGAGTTGAGTTGGGTTGGGGACAAATGAAATTATTAGCGTGTGAAAGACAATAATTAGTTAATTAATAAGTAAAAGTATATTCAATGGAATATTTGATTATTCTCAGATTTTAAAAACAACGAGATGTCCCGCTTTGACTCGCAACAAGCCGATCATTTATCATCAATTTGTTATGGGCTTTAAATTAAATTTTGATTCTATCAAATTCGCATCTTATTTTCCCCTTCAAGTTAGAAAAACATTTGAAATAAATTTAATCTTTCTTTTTTTTTTAAGAAAAAAATTAAAAGAAATTATAAGTCAACCACTCTTTCAATAAAATACATTTATTCTTTTTTATAAGAGTTTTATGTATTATAAATAAATCTTTTCCGTATTTTTTTAATATTCTTACCCTCAACATAATTATACATCACGTAACAATGTTAATTGAATGAAAATATAAAATTAAAAAAATAAATAATATAAACTGTGTCACAGTTGTCTCTTAGAATTCCATAATCATAAACTTGTATTAAACTTTTTGATTCAAACATTAAACTTAACAAATTCTTTTAGATTCATTGATAGCTCTTTATTTGTCAAAAATTTAATAAAATACATAGATTGAATAAAACAATTTCTCATTTTATATTATGTTACATATTGTGACATTAATATAACTAATACAAATTAAAATAATATATATATATTTGATAAAATTTTATTAAATTATTGTAGGAATTACATGATACAATAATAGATGAACCATAATTTCTTGCATAAAAAGTGTTGAATTGGTAATAGGGCTAAGTAACACAAAATCCAATCCACAAGAAAACAGAAAAGAACAGTTAATATTGTTAACATAAAAATAAAAATAAAAAATAAAAAACTGTGGACAATATGTTAGCCGTACGCATGATTCCGAATGGATACTGTCTTGGACCCTCCATTTTAAACACTAGTGATTTTGTGCACGTGAAATATAGACAATAATCGTTAGTTATGATTTGTATTACAAGGACATATTTTGATATTCATAACACTACTTTTTGAGTCATATTCTTAAACTACTTTTAAACTCATAATTAATGCACACTTAAATTTAACTTTTATCATTAGGTAAAACACCAACACTTTTAATCCTAATTAAATACATATTATAGAAAGTAAAACTATCAAGATTTGATCTCTAATATCTGTCATCCATATTTATCCTTCAATTTTTAATTACCATACATGTGAAGTAATGCGAGTTCATTACTTTTAATTAATTTTTTTTTATTGAAGTATTTTTTTAATAAAATGAATTAATTAAAAAAGATTAGGCTTAATGAGGTGACCCCAGCGTAGAGAAAAAGAAATAGCATATACTGAAAAACCTTCTGCTTTGATGCCTTCTTCTTGGCTCCCGCCATTCAAAGAATATCCATTTTTTGTGTACTATTCAATTCCTGCAAGATTCCTTCAAAAACCCCTTCACCTATCAATCATTCAAGCAATTCTTGCCCGCTTCCGCTCTATTATACTAACAATTTTACAGCTTACAACAATCATGGCTTCATCTTCTCTCTCTATAAATCCCTCCCTCTCTCCTTCTTACTTGTTCACAACAACAACTACCACCACTTCGTCTCCTTCAACTTCTTCCCTTTCGTTTAAAGTTTCTGCCTTCAGTTCTTCAAGAGCAAAACCCATTTGTCTGAATTGCCAAAGTGCTGGCTTTTTTACAGTAAATAGTCAGAAAAGTAGGAGGAAATTACAGGGCTTTGGTGTCGAAGCTAATAATAGCAATATGACTATTAGTGAGGTTAGAGAAGAGGAGGAGGAAAATCCTCCTTTGCTTGATTCGGAGAATAATTCAAGGCCTCGTCGTATTGCTCTCTTTGTTGAGCCTTCTCCATTTGCGTGAGTGTTTCTTTCTTTTTGATTTTTTCTTGTTGTGAATAAGAGATGCCGTTTACTTTAAATTGCTTTAAAGTTCTTAAAGTTGGGAGTTTTGGAGTCACTAGTTTGACAATTTTTCATCTTGTTTGGCGGAAATTCTGGGTTATTTGGACAAGCATTGCCTTTAGGATTTTGTGGGTTTGTATCATGATTTTGTTATGTCTGATGGGTTCACTTTGATCGTTTAAAGTTTTTCGCTACATTGTTAGTTTTAGGTTTTTTTCGGTTCAGTTAGTTATTATGTTTAGTTATTTCATTCGTTAACAACTAAGAGGTAATTTTAGCTGATGTTGCCAATGTAGCAGTTCTCTTATGTGCTATGCCAGCTGATTTCTGCTAGGCGATCCATCCAATGTTGCACGACCTAGATGTAAACTTTTTGGCTGTGGGTTTTTATGTATAGACAATGAGTAATTTGTTTTACTTGTAATCGGGATGGCTTTGTCACTTCGTCGCCGGTTAATCTGTAATTTCATATTTATGTTTCAAGATGCTCCGTGGGTGTTTTTTCGGGGGGGTGTTTGGTTCAAGGGACTTGTAGTAATATTTAGTAAAATTACAGTTTTTAACAGTAGTTATTACTGAGTGATTTTGTGCTGAAGCGTAAGTTTGTAGTTAATCTGGTGCTGATGTGGAATTGATATGTTTAATGCTGTGCATTTCAAAAGTAGTTGAGATCTTAACAGTATATTTGAAATGAGTATTAATTCTAGTGGTTAATAGAAACAGTTGCTTGTGAGTTATATTAACAAAATAAGGACCAATCTAGACCTTTCTGGTTGGTGACTTGGTCTAGGATGCCACCAAGGATGTTATTTGATTTGATGTTGTCTTTCTGAGAATTTATTAGCAATACTTGTAACTGCTATTAAATTCCTGCCACTTGCCAGATTAATAATTTTTGTTGGATGGAGATTAGGATGTTTGGATTGTAACAAAAAAAGCTCTGGTAGTTCTTTATGGCATGTTGAAGTTTGCTTCAACAATTGTGGAAAATGTGTAATGAGTTGCACGAAATAGGAATTCTACTTCTGTTTTCTTTTTATCCGGTTAATTGAATAAAAAGGTGATACTTACTGAAACCCACCTGTTACCTTTTTTGTTTTGCAGGTATGTATCAGGGTACAAAAACCGATTCCAGAATTTTATAAGATATTTACGTGAAATGGGGGATGAGGTAAATTTTTAATTTACTTGCAGCTGAATAATTATATGATTTGTGATGTCTATTACAGTAGTTTGTATGATGCACCATGTTACATGGAGCATCATTTCAAATTGGCTACAATTGATGTTGAGGAATTGATTCTAGCAACTAAGCAGGCCTTACAATAGTCAATATAGCTTTAGATGAGCTGAAACCATCTTGGCATGCTCAATCCTGAAGTCACAGTTTTGTATGGCTTGTAGAAATTTGTTGACATGATAATTAACGGATTGGCTGATTGGTGCATGATGTAGGTAATGGTTGTGACAACACATGAAGGAGTGCCCCAGGAGTTTTATGGAGCAAAATTGATTGGATCACGGAGGTTCTGTACTAAATTCAAATCATATGTTGTCCTTTTCTTGTGATTTCTTATAGTTTGTTTACCATGCTTTGTCATTTTGAACATTTTTTTTTACATGTACTCCAAAGACAAAATGAACATTTTGGAATCAATAAACTATTAAAATGATGATTAGAACACTCCAATCTAATATATTTTTTAAGTAGGAAGTGAGTTGTTTCTCGAACTTGAGAAGTTAACCTGCTCTTGTAAGCATCATTAGACTAGAAAAATAAAGTGCAGAACAAAATCAAACATCAGTATTCTCCTTATAAATTGCAAACCCTTGACCCTGCATTTTTGTGAATCAACAGATTAATAAAAGGTCTTAAGTGCTTTTTATTGGCAACTATAGTGTACATGCAGTTCAGTATTCTCACATTATCTGTTATTAAATTTCTTACTCACAAATACATTTCGTCTTATTTTTCAAATTTCTTTTTGGTGATTTTCATTTTGTATTACCTATTGTCTTTTATCTTGCTTCAAGGTTTGTCTGCTCCAGCAGACAGATAGAACCAGTTCATTTATGAGCCTCTGCACATTTTTACTGCTATTTATCTATGCTTTTGGATTGAAAACATGGCCTTTTCTGTTGGTTCTGAAACTTGTTTTCTCCTCTTTCAGCTTCCCCTGCCCTTGGTATCAAAAAGTTCCTCTTTCCCTGGCACTTAGTCCTAGAATAATTTCAGAGGTTGCACGATTTAAACCCGACATTATACATGCATCTTCTCCTGGGATCATGGTAAGTTAATGTCTGATAATTTCTGTTCGTAAAATTCTTGTGATTTCTTTCAAAGAAGAAGTAACTGGATGAGTACCAAGCTGACAGTTGACTGTATTGTAGGTTTTTGGTGCCCTTGCTATTGCAAAACTATTGTGTGTACCAATAGTGATGTCGTACCACACCCATGTGCCAGTGTGAGTTTAATTCTCTTCTAATTTCATTGCAATTCACATGCTGTTATTAGCTTGATACTATTAAATAAACAAAAACTTACCAATTTCATCTGGTAGGTCTTAAAATGTTTTGAGATAATATAATAAATGATTTCTCTGAAATATGTGACTTGTGCTGTGGAGTAAGACTGAACCTGTTCCTGTTTTAATCTGCAGATATATCCCAAGATACACATTTAGTTGGCTGGTGAAACCTATGTGGTTGATTATAAGTAAGCTATTCTTCCCTTCCTATTACACCATATGGATGCCTAATTTTTCTGATTTTTAAGCATTCACTAAGATATTATCTTTTCTTTCTCAGAATTTCTTCACAGAGCGGCTGATCTAACACTGGTTCCATCAGCTGCCATTGGGAGAGATCTTGAAGCAGCTCGAGTGACTGCAGGTGTATACAAATATCCTGTACCGCAGCCGATTACTGCATTTACAATTGCCTTAGTCATGACAAAGAGAAACTGGAATTCTTCTTTAATTTTTTTTCTGATTTCTTTTTCTTGGAATTTTCCCTCAATGTTCTACATTATTGACCAGAAAACTCAACTCTGTGTAGATGCCGCAGCAGCATTCAGAACTAACTTGCTATTTTCCTTTGCCTATTTCAGCTAATAAGATTCGGCTTTGGAATAAGGGCGTTGATTCTGAAAGCTTCCACCCCCGTTTCCACTCACAAGAAATGAGATGCAGACTAAGGTATGACTTGTGCAATCCTTAGCATTTTTATCTTTCCTATGTGGAGGAATTTCTCTTATCGTATGTTTTGTACTGAACAGTGGTGGTGAACCAGAGAAACCATTGATAGTCCATGTTGGACGACTTGGAGTTGAGAAGAGTTTGGATTTTCTCAAAAGGTAGAACTCATAAATTGCCTAACCTTACATTGTGGCTAGTTTTTCCTCCAAGTACAATTGCCAAGTTTTTTGAAGTTTAGAACCAATCAGTTTTGTGTAGTCATTTTAATTCTCCTTTTCTTTGTTGAGGATCGTATTATTTGGGAATTTTCTTTGGTTAACAGCTTCATTCATAATTCTTGTCTTCATAATTTATAAATTTTTGTATAAATATTGTTTTACCACTCTGACATCTGGAGCATATGATTTAACAGGGTCATGGATAGACTTCCAGACGTCCGGATTGCCTTTATTGGAGATGGCCCATACAGGTAAATATACTCCAACATTTATGACCCTCTTATTTCCTAATTTATATGTGCCATTTTGCAAGATAATCCTAGCTTCTTTACATTAGATCTGTGTACTATCACCTTGAGAAACCTAACAGATCTTGAGTGCTTGAACTTGGCCTTACCAATTTCCAGATATTATTTTGGAAACCTAGCTCATCTTGTCAAAACAAAGATGAAAAGTTAACATACCAATTTCCTGTTGTCATTTTGTAAACAAAGCTCATCTTGTCAAAACATAGACAAAAACTTTTAACTTAGTCGGTTAGTCTTATCAGATTAGAAGGGTTAATACCCAAAGCTAGATGTTTTCTTTGCCATGTTCTTATGTGATTATTGATTAGATGATGAAAGCAACTACATCCCCTGCACTTCCAATTTACAAATTGCTGCTTTCTTTGCAGGGAGGAACTTGAGAAAATGTTTGCAGGCATGCCTGCAATGTTTACTGGGATGTTACTAGGTGAAGAGCTATCTCAGGCTTATGCCAGTGGAGATGTTTTTGTGATGCCTTCAGAATCTGAGACCCTTGGGCTTGTTGTTTTGGAGGCTATGTCTTCTGGGATCCCTGTGGTGGGAGCTCGCGCTGGGGGCATCCCTGATATAATTCCTGCAGATCAGGAGGGAAAAACTGGATATCTGTTTAATCCGGGTGATCTTGATGACTGCTTGAGCAAATTGGAGCCTTTGCTATACAACAAGGAATTGAGAGAAACCATGGGTGTAGCTGCACGTCAAGAAATGGAGAAATATGATTGGAAGGCAGCCACTAGAAAGATACGGAACGAACAATACAATGCTGCCATTTGGTTCTGGCGCAAGAAGAGAGTACAATTACTGAGACCTCTACAATGGCTGGCAAAACGCATTTTCCCATCAGCAGAAGTAAACTGTTGATGTAAACTACCCACAGGCTGTGGAACAAAAGCTCTTCAGGTTGTATGTATGATTGATTAGCGGTAACAAAACATATCCATTTGTTATATGATTTGGGCAACAAAATACGGTCAATTGTGATGTAAAAAATCATTGATTAGATTGTCAGATTGATGTAATGAACATTGGCAAGGTGTGTCTAGCTTATCATGTGGGAGTAGAAGCTCCTTTTGTGTTATGTATGCTGCTAGCTTCAAGTGTGTATTTTTCAAGTAATGAAAATGGGCAGTTTGTCTCTGTCCCCTTTGTGCTAGAGCCATAGAGATCTTCATTACTTTGAATCAATACTGATTTGATCAGTATATGGTGGCATTCTTGAACAGTGCATAAGAGAGGGTTTTTAGCGTGCCTATTCTATTTCGAATACTTAAATCGATAATAAGAGACGTGAGGTTGTCTTCAGCCTGCCCACTACGATACTTTTTGAGCGTGTGATCATGAAGGCGAGAATGAATATATACTTTAGCTAGCAATATAACGTAGAAAGAGTAAATGAATAAAAATAAGAAGAGTTGTGCTCTGCTCGGCGTGCTTTTGGTAGGACTGCTTGTTTGGAGAAAGAAAGCAACTATAAACTATAGACTACAGTAGTCCCAGTCGAGCACCAGTCAACGTTAGTTATCCCAAATTTTAGGTAGTGGAGAATTAATAATGTCCATAGGAATTTTATCGTCCTGTGCTTTGCATTCCAAGAATTTGTTTGCTTTAATGGTTGCTATAAAAGAAAAATATGAAGCACATCAGGAAGTGGAGAAAGTATATCACATAACTGACCAGTCATAGATTAATGCGTTGCTACTATTCCATCATATTAATAGTGCTTGTTCACGTTGGTCAACCTAGCTACGTTGAAATCCTTGAGCGCACTCATCATAGTGTTACTGATCAACTATGATTTTAAGAGATATTTCGTCGAATAAATCAATTATTCAAAAAAATTATTTGACTTTTGTTAGGAGTTAAAAATGATTAATAAACATTTATTTTTGTTTAGAATTTTGTGATTTCATTTCACTATTGTCATATTTTCAAAAAGTTAAAAAACAGCTTTCACTTCAAAATACGCTCGAGGGTTGAATTGGGCTTAAAGCTTGGGCCGGATTTCCCCATATCAGTAAATAATAATATCTTCGGCGCAATTTGTAGCCAATCGCATCCCACCCAAATTACAATAATTATGATTTATACCATACTTTAAGAAATCTTATCAAAGAGGCCCTCCCACCAACGACATTAATACTGTTTTGAAAATTACGGAACTATAATAAAATCACATAAAATTACACACAAGCCCTAACGATATAGCTTGTTTTCAGAAATCGAACGAAATGAAAATCCATCATGACACGTACTGCATGAACTCCAAATCATTCTCAAGGCCCGACATAGTTTCAGGAGCCAACACCACCTCAAGATCAACGCTCCCATTTCCTTCTCTTCCAGGAAAGGCTGAGATCTTACCGTCAAATTTGTTGGCCCTACCACTCCTAACAGCCAATGGTCGGCCCCACCCGAAATCATTATCATACATTGGAAATCTCGGCGAGCTACCCATCGTGATTGACGCACCGTCGAAGTTACCAAGCGGAAATAGCCTCGGATCCTTTTCCCAATCCGCTACCCCGCGCCGCACCGTAGCGTCGTCGTGCGCTACGACGTTCTTGTGTAGCAGAACAGCTCCCCAGCTTAAGTCGTGAGACAAGAGCTCTCCTGCCGAAGCCACGGTTGGGATGCTCTGTATCGCGTTGCCGAAGTAGTACGGGTTGAGCCGCGGCTCGAGCCGGTGGCGACAGTTCACAGCCATGCGGAATGTCGTTGTTTTGGTTGGCGCTAGCTTCCTCGCACGTGTAACGGACCGCCATAGCTGAGTGCATAGTGACTGAAAGGATGAAATCTCTGCCGTTCGATTCGGGTTGGATTTAAATACTCTCTCCAGAACGGACGTTATCTCTCCGTTAACCGTTTTCCAACTGTCGTTACTTTGTTTCCCCATTATCTCGTTATTGACCAATTTATTTTTTAAATTTCCGTTATTAGCCCTGAATTTCATCTTCAAAATAGCTTCTCTGCTGAAATGAAAGATTCTCTCCCGTAAGGCTTCCTCGCCGGAAAACGTAACCGTCGGGCCTCCGGGGGGGAATTTAAGCACGGCCGGCGAGTCAAAAGCAGTATCGCGCGAAAAATTGGGAATTTTGGAGATCTTCTTTGTGCCTTTGCAGATTTCAGCTAATGTATTAAAAAAGTGCCAAAACGAAGTACCGTCAGTGACCGCGTGATTAACCGTACACCCAACAAACATACCGTCAGCGAGCTCAGTCACCTGAACGGCAGCTAAAGGCTTAAAGTGACCGGCATAGCTAAGCGTTCTGTCGAAAGTAAAGAACTCCTTGAAAAAATCAGGAACATCACCCGGAGAAAGAAGGCTGTGAATGGTCAAGAAACTAGCTTTCGCTTCTATAAATTCAATTCCAGCATCGTTGCAGTCGATGCTGACGTGACCCTCAGAGTCGGTGGAAAGGCGACCGGCCAAGGCCGGGAAGTGGGAAAGAGTAACGGAAAGAGATTGTTTGAGGACTGAAATGAAATCAGCGATTGAATAAGGAGGAGTTGTGAAGAGAACACCCTTTTGAATGTATTGACAAGAGAGCATGGGAAGGTCTGAAACAGAGAGTCTGAGAGGTTTGATGGTTGATTTTTGATCTGGGTATACGGTGCATTTGGAGATAACTGTAGTGGAAGAAGAAGGCATGATTATGATTTCTTCGCTGTCTAACAAAGAATAAGATGATGGAAGTGGAGAGTTTTGTGTTGAATTTTGTGAAGAGGGTTAGGGTGTTTATATAGTGGGAGAATGAGAGGTTGGATTCATGAACTTGGGGCAGTTGTTGTTGTAGGTGTATGTATAGTACTCTCTCTCTCTCTCTCTCTCTCTCCCGTATCCATTAGTTTTAAATTATTAGTACTAATTAAAAACTTCAGCTACATGCCAACATTTATATTTTGTTATAATTTAAACTAATAATTTGATGTATTTAGAGAGAGTATTATTATTTAAAAGAAAAAAGAAAAAGAAATTAATAATGAAGAGGGAAAGATGCCAGAAAGAGAGAGTGATGGAGAGGAGACTGTGGAAGCGTAAGAAGCCACTGTTGGGATGGAATGAGCGACACATGTAATTAGGAAGAGTCAGCGTTGGAGTTTGGGCAAACTGTTATAAATGGCGAATGAATCTTTGTGAAATTTTTGTACAGAGATCATGAAAAAGAATGGCCGGAAAAACCTGGGAATTTAGCAAAAATATTGACGACTTTCGTAAAAGATTAGGTCAGATCACGAGAAAAAGCAGCAATCTGTGAGCTGTTTGCATTGCTCCTTGCATGGTTTTCACCGCCAATGCCAATATCTTTGGGATTCAACAGTTTAGACTTCCCAACACTTGCCATTGGCATTGGAATTTGTCGAAATCCGATCCTTCCTTATAATTATTAAACTATACGAAAATTCACTTACGTTTTTAATTTGTTACCGGCAGTAAGGACAAACACAAAGATTACATATGATTTTGTTATGTCATGTCTATAGACAGCAATAATAATCTAACCGATCTTCAGTCTTCCGAGATCTTTGGGATTCATATCCTCTGTAAATCTATGTGTGATCCACACCCGGTAGGAAGCAATAATATTGCTTAGATATAAATTTATTTAAATCTTTTAGTTTGTAATACCAACATTAGAAGTGAGAATTAAAAAAAAAGGTACGTGTATGTGTAAATTGAAAAGCAGATGACGTGGAAAACAGTAAGGATTGAAGAAGGGGATTGACTGATTAATAAAGCGGTCTCGACAGGATTAGTTCAAAAGCAAATTTGATTACAAATCGGACATAAAACTTCCCACTAATTAATACAATAATGATGCATATGCTATTTAACTAATAATGAGTTTGGAGTAGTACTAGTTCTAGTTGTGTCTTGTGCTTCTTCTCAGAAAGCAGGTTTATCATATCAAGCTATAGGTAAACCTATATAAGCACTTTCCACCCAGCTTCTGCTTCTGCATCTGCTTTGACCCAATAGTAGTACATCATTTTAAACGTGAAGCCAATGATTAATCAGTACTTTTCCAATTGTTGGCCATACAATTGGATGGTTCAAACTTGCCTGCTGCTGCTAGCTACTACTATACAAAACAGTACGCTCCTGTAACAACAGCACTCGCTCCAGTCCCATTCGTGTCCTTTTCTTGGGACAATTACCAATACCAACATTTATTTATTTATTTCTTTTTTAATGATTACCTAATAGTTCCATTTTTTATCTTTAAAATTTTAGTTATTGGTAATTATGCTCTAACTGCAACAGGTTTGGCCGGTTTAATATATATTCCCTCCATTATGGAAATTTTATTTATTTTAATTTATTTTATATATTTAAACGCTAAATTTTAATTAGGAAAAAATGTGTAATATATTACATATACGGAAGACTCTAAATGCTGATCATCAACCTTTTGTTATATACATATTTAATTGAGAGTTAGTTCACCTTTGTCTGTGGGGTCTGATTAGGAGACTATCCATTTATTCTTATTATTATTATTATTTAGATAATTTTTTAAAAAAAAAAACCTTAATTGTCATATCTGAACAGGAGTATCCTAATAATGTGGGTTGTAATATACTTATCTTATAACAATGATTATCCCACTTGGGACTGTAGAACAAGGAGAACTGAACAAATCGTTGGCTCGTGGAGAACAACTTACGACTTGTCGTTCTTAATTAACATGTTTTAATATTTTACGTCTTTTGAAAAAAAAAAATTTCTGTTACAGTATCCCGTGCAAAGCTACCATTTTGTAATGGGAAAACAAGAGAGTATTGTTTCTTAAACATTTTTTACTAGCAGAAAATAAAAATACATATTCTAACTTGAAAACATCCCTTAATTATAATGAACTAATATGAAATCATTTCACACCACATACGTCATATCTACAATGTAACAATCAAAATAATAATAACAATAGTATCATTTCTAATATTTCAAAGATTGTTGATTTAAGTCAGAAAACGTTAAACACAAAATTAATCACCGGCCAAATAAAAGTCACGAGTTTGAGCACTGTGGCTCTGTTTGCGAATGATATTTTTGTGCTGGACAAGGTGAAAGCAGCCAGTACGTAGTCAAGTGTGATTCTACATGTATCTGTTCATGATTGGACGATTTGTCGTTTAATCTAGAGCACCACATGTACGTATGGAAGTTGTTAAGGAGAAAGACTTGTCGTTTTCCCCGTTTTGCGTACGTGCTGTTATTTCTGCTGCGGCGAGCGGTATGAGCTTGTTGTCTGAATCCGTAAAAGAAACACTGTTTCCAGCGTGAAACTTCCGGGGGGAATTCTTAGTTGGGTTCCTATTATGTTTCACCAAGGCCGCCTTTACATTACATGTTTTAAAACTAATAATATTAAAAAGAAAGGATCATCAAATTGTACACATTTATTAATCATTATCCCATACAAAATTTCTCTGTAGCTAGTTTTAATAATATATATATATATATATATATATATATATATATATATATATATACACACATATGGTTTTAATGAAAATGAAAGGAAGGCAGGAGTCAAATGTAAGTCTGCATTCATGAATCTAATGGCCAATTAATAGTTGACGAGGTTTTATTTATTTAAAAAGGCGAGGTGTGGACCATCCATTGGTCCACCTCTTGCTGGCACATCCGTAAATTCTTCTAATCATACTACTGTTTTTATTTTATTTTATTTTAAGAGCAATCATGTAATAGTTTTAGCCTTATAATTACTTGATTTAATTAAATTAATTTAACAATTAGAGACATTAGTTGTATTCTTGTCTGACAGACAGGTTGTGGGAATTAATTTGCCATGTGATAAAGACCCGCCACAGTCCTTTCTCATCTAATTTCATCTTCTTAGTTAATGTGCTTCCCAAGAAAATTATTAATTCATAATTATATAAAAATTCAATTTTGTCAACAATTACGGTCCCATTATGTATGCTTTGCATAAAAAAGAAATCATAATAATAATTTTGCATCTCTACAATTTGAGTAAGAGATTGATGTTAGAGATGGCAAAAAAATTTAGGTCCAGTCTGGTTCGGGTGAGTTCAGTTTTTAAGATTGAGTTTGATCCGGTTTTAAATATAAATCGGATTGACTCTGAATTCTTTTTATTATAATTCGGACTGGGCCAGATTAATTATCGATTTTTTTCGAATTTTAACTATATTACTACCGGATCGGACCGGACCAGATTAAAACTCGACCCGTGAACAAAAGTACAAAAAAAAAATTTAAAATTTTGAATTTTTTATAACTCGATTTTAATCTGATTCAGTCCGAGTCCGGGTTTAGACCCAACCCGATTTTTTTAAACTCGAATCCGAACCGAATTAAATATATAAAAAATAAATTCGAATTTGGGTCGGATTTTTAAAAACCTAGCTCAAACCCGCGTTTTTATCGAACCTAATTAATGTTGTATACTTTCACATTTTCTTTAAATATAAACGTTAAACATATTTTTAAAAACCCAACTCAAATTCGTGTTTTTACCAAACTTAATTGATGTCGTAAGCTTTCACATTTTCTTCAAATATAAACGTTGAACATGTTTTTAGTTCTTGAAATGACAACAAACAAATCATTATTTATTGTAATTAAATTCTCTAAGATAATCGATTATAATTTTATAAAGCTACAAAAGCTAAAAAATTTCTCATAATAATGACGGGTCCTATTTTTCTTTCTTCTTTTTCTTATTTACTTGAAAAGAAAGAAAGACAGAGAGAGTAAAATTATAATATTATAAAAGGACAAATTTCACTTTGAGATTTTATATTTTACTTTGTTAATATTTAATTAGAATTGAATAATATATTTTGAAAGGACAAATTTGATGATCACTTGACAGAGAGAGGGCCATGCCACTTGTAATCAATTAAAAGAAAGTAGATATTTATTAATATTAATTAATAATATAAAAGGAACATTGTCCTAATACGATATTCCTTTAATTGATGTCCTCTCGTCGAATTGTGGAGGGAGATTTTCAATTATCCTTCTGGCCCGAAGAATGGGAGACAAAACAAAATGACAACAAAAGAGGAAATGCTTTTAGACAACATTTATATAATATAATATACTTTTGAAAAATTAGTGCTAACTCTCCACTAATTAATCTTGGTCATAACGGTGGTTAATATTTGATCGTTTTGGTAATGACCATTTTAATAATTCTTAGCACATAGCGATAGCTAGCTAGCTAGATATCTGCTAATGATTTTGTTTGTTCTTGGTGCATGTATGTAATTATTAATTAATCATACTTTTAACAGGTAGAAGGATTCAGAATCTGCTAGCTGGACCGTCGCCATTGATACTTATCATTTTCTAAGCTGCTTTATTCATTTAAATCAGTTTTTTAATAATAATAATAATTATTATTAAAATAAATAAATGATTTTCCTAATTTATTAGTTAATGTATACCAATTAACTGGGGAAGTTAATTTTGTTGCTTGCTGTAGATCTCTCAATATCACTATCAAACACGGCGTGTGTGGGGGCGCGCGTGCTCTGAATTCTCTCAACAGTCCATCGAGCGTAGACACCGATACAACTACTACGATCCAAACTTAAATTCTCACTGCTCCGCAATTAAATACAAAATATTGTTCATATTCATGTTCGAATTCAGTGGCTCAATTTTCCATTTTGGTGACTGCAACGTATCTGAACTTAATTTGTCACTACAATGACTTTAAAGGGAATATGACCGTTGGCTCCTTATATTTTTTATCAATTAATTAAATTATTTTTTAATTTTAAAAAATTATCTATTACGTCTTATCGTTTGGTTAACTGATGAAAAAATTAATATTTTAAAAATAAATAAGTAATTTAATAAATTTAATTAATTTAAACAAAAATATTTTGAGAACTTGATTTTTTAATTTTCTGATAACTATTTATGTTAATTTATAATAAATATAATTTAATATTATTAAAATATTATTTTATTTAAAATTTATATTTTATTTTCAAATGGCTATTAGTGGGACTTACATTTTATAAATTAGGACTTACTTTATTTGTAAAGTTAAAAGTTTAGGATATTTCAATAAATTCAATAATTTTTCGTCAGTCAACCAAACAGCAGGACGTAACAGATAATTTTTTAAAATTTAGAGGTAATTTGATTAATTGGCCAAAAATATAGAGAAGCAATAGTCATATTCCCGACTTTAAATATATCCACCCACATTGTACATATACGCTTTGTCTGTACAATAACGTTTGAATATATCTACCCACACAAGATGAAAATTTATCCACACAAATTAATAAGTAAATATATATATATATATATATGTTACTCGAGGCTTGCTTTAATGGTAAAAATTATAATAATAATAAATTTATTAAAATATTTTAAATTTATTTTTTTAAATTATAAAATAAAATTACTAAATTTTAATGAAAAAGAATAATATTTTAATTATTATACTAAACACATTTTAAATATATATTTTTTAATTTTTAATAAATAACTCTTTTAAGAATGCATATTTAATAATTTTTATAATCATTGAAATTATTTTATTATTATAAAACTTATAATTAAAAAAATCTTATATAATAACTTGAGTTTAAAATTATTATCAAATAGTAATAAAATTATTCTTAAATAATTATTAAAGAAAATAAATTTAAATAGTTATAAAATAAAATTATTTTATAATTAATAATTTAAAAAAATTATTTTTCAAATAATTATTAAATAAAATAAATTATTTTATTTAAAAATTTTAAATAATGATAATTATTTTTAAAATTTATAATTTAATGATAAATAATAAATTTAAATTCAAGTTATAATATATAATTTTAATAATTACAAGATTATTTTTGAATTATAAACTTTTTATAATAGTATAATAATTATAATAATTATAGATTTTATTATATATATTTTTAAAAGAGTTATATATTATGAATTAAAAATATATTATTAAAATTTATTTTAATATAATAATTAAAATAGTGATTAATTAAAGTAATTTTATTTTATAATTTTAAAATAAATTTATTATTTATAAAAAAAAATTATGTCATTTTTTACAAATTTTCAATTAAATTGAAACCTTCACAAATTTCAAGAGAGTTACGTGAATTATTTTTAATATTATAATACTACAGATGTTATACTACTGTGGCTAGCGAGCTCTATCCGATTGATATATCAATCAAACACAGGGGCAGGTCCCAATCAATCTGACAAGCTGGCGACATGTGCAAGTAATTAGATTCCATGACAACTATAAGTGTATGCATTAATTGGAGGGTAGCTAGCTAGCCTAATTAATAAGCTCAGGTAAAGGATATCGATGGATCGATCAACCGTTTGGTCTGAAAGCTGGCCACGTCCGAATACTTACACAAACAGTCTCGACTCAGACAACTTGATGTTGTTGTTCCAACACCTTCTCTTTTTTTTTTTTTTCTGTCCGAGGAGTTCATTTCATTTCATGTATAAATAAAATCCCGACAAACCCAGATGGGAATGTAGGAAAGAAAACCAGCCCACCAACCCATGTCTGAAAATTGTGTCTTCTCATTTGTTCGTAAGCTACGGTTTTGTCATTCTTTTTTTTTTTTTTTTTTTTAAATTAGACAACATGAAGGTCATTTTGGATAAGCTTCACACTTATCCCACGCAGCAGCAGCAGCAGCAACGAGGAGGAGGAGGAGGGGTACCAGTACAATATATACATATACATTTCTTGATTATTACACATACTCGGTACTATTTAGTCAATTTATGTGTGCCGCTGTCGTATTTCTGACTATTCTATCTAATGATAAGCCAACAAGGCGGCTACTTATGGTTTAATTACAACCATTAAAAATTATAATTGTGTTTGGAAGGAGCAATTAACAAGTCAATTCATGAATTAGACAGCTAATCCAACTTACAAATTGATTAATCCGACGACTTGGAAGATATTATAACAAGAATAAGATCAAGTCAAGATTAAAAATCTAAACCAAATTAACAAAGATTTTTTTGTTGCCACACACGTATACACTCAGACTGCGTCTTTATAAAAGTACTGCCGTCCCTTTTATAATTGATTATTCTAAATGTTCAGTATCATTACCCATTATCGATATGCAATAATAACATCCAAATCCTTGACCTTTCCTTTTTATATTAAGCAAATATCTTACTCGTATTAAAATATCAAATTACTCTTATAATAATATTCTATATTATTCATCATCATAAGTAATTTTATACTAAATATTTCAATCAATTTAATATAGGTGTTAAGGGACTTTTCTTCGATACACCACCCTCTTTTATGTCTCTATTTTTTTTCCTTTTCTAAAATCAAATAAGAAATTCTCATGGACGCTCTCTTTTTTTTTTCTTTAAAAGGATTTTTTTTTATCTTTGAATTTTAGTTTCTTTTTTCTCTTTTTAAATGATTTATTTGTTTATATATTATGATAAATTTTTTTTTCGGATTTAAAACGTCCAAGTTGTAAAAGATTATTCTCCAAAAAAAATGTGATTAATATTGATTGAAAATAGTGATATATAAATAGACAAATGACTCGGACGTTATTATCCCACAAAAATATACACACATAATAAATGTTTTATGTCACTAGTTAGTGGACTGGCTACAAAATATTAATCTTTCTCTAAAACAAGTCACATCAATACATCTACTAATAATTTTTATATAAATGGAAAAAGACCAGTACATTGCATGTGGGATTAAAAACAAATGGCATGAATTTTTCTAATATTCTACTGCAATTAGTCAACTTTATATTGTAATTTATAAAGCATTGTTCTTAGTCACTAATGTATAAATAGTTGTAACTTTTACATGCATGGTTGCAATTCTTTTGGCGTCTGCTTATGTATGCATGTCTATTCGTTTTTACGTGTATGTATACGTTTGCATTTATTTAAAATTAGAATTAAAAGAAAACACTTAATTTATAGAGATAAATTAATGATCTTAGCAAATATGATACGTGCCTTAATTTCATTAATAAACTTAAGAAGTAGGCAACAAATCAACAGCCTACAACTGAAATATCATTGGTATTCATTTGAAATACCTTTTATTTTCTTGGGGACCGAAATGAATAAAAACCAGGAGACGATTTGAAGCCTTGAGTTTTGTGTTAAGAGGAGTATCCTTACATGATCTGTTTAGGCCCAATTGCTACAAGCCCATTAAGCCAGCAAGACAGAAAGAAGAAAGCCCACAAATAACTATATCTTGATGGGCTTAATACTGAACCAAAAGTTCGCATCCAATTATTTTGGGCTTCAAATGCCAAAATTCTAGGCCCATAGAAAATTTTCACTGAAACAAGATGAGTTTAATGGGGTACGGCTCCACTTATTTGTAGCGGTTATATTTTTATTTAATTTTAAAAATATAACAACTGAAAACGTGTGCCTTAAACTGGATGTTGATTAATATGATTACATTCTAATAATGATGTGATTAAAGATATTTGGCGATGCAAAGATGAATAGTGTTTGAATGTATATATATACACAGAGAATTATGCTAATTCTTTCATCAAGAAAACATTATTGTTTATGTATACCCACAAAAATAGTTACTGAAATAACATGATTTTTGGCAGTTTCGGATATTTTCACATATTTGGCTAAAACACATCCAATCCGAGACCATATTAGTTCACAAACTATTTGGTTTAAGCAAATGTATGTGAGCACTGATTGATCAATACTTATACAGTTGATTTGGATAGGTATTGGTAGGTGGAAGAGTTTTATTCCTCTGAGGACTCGTATCCAAGCACAAAAATACAAACAAGAATGTGCTTTTACCATCAATTAGAGGACTAATCCAATGCTTAATTAAAAGGTCTGAAATGAAAATTATTGCATTGAATTGATGCAAACGTGACAATGTAAATCAAGTCATATGACATGACATTACACCACTTTGATTGTACATTGAAGTTTATATTGCTTAAAGCATTTAGGACAAAACAGTTTGAGACTTGGAAGACATTCACATTGCCTTGTTTTGTGGCAGTAGTTAGTCAGTCTATTCCCACCTCACCATGATATTAATAATTGATTTGTTGCAGGAAAATAGTACTGCCGAATCCTTACTGGTTTAATTTCCTCATAGTTTCTTTACCATTCAACTTCTTCAATCCATTATCATTGATTGATGGACTTGCAAATTTCAACTTCTTGTGGTATTCATACATACGAAGTTATACATAAGTTCAACTGTTATTGAGTATTTCCATTGGTTCTGAATTCAGGAAGATAAATATATGAATGGAAGACATGAAAAGAAAGTGCGACTTGACATCATTTTCCTAAATGGAACAGATCACAGCCTACAGTAATCCTAAATTTCCATCAATCAGATTGTAAATGAGCATATATATATACTACATATATATATATATATATATATATATATATATATATGTATGTATGTATATCCAGAAGAACATGGACAGCTGCTAGCTGATGTAGCATCCTGGTATATATTGCATCAAAATCTGTTTCATATGTCCCATACAGACCTGCAATTAGTTTTATACTCTTATTGCTTGTGAAGATTTATTTAAATCTTCCACTTTCTGATATTTATTCTCTGTTGTGTGTATCAAAAGCACCACCCATAGGGGATCATTCTAAGATACTCAAGGGCCTACAATGATGCACCATAGAAAAAAAATTAAAGCTCCACATGAGTTTTCGTTCTTTTTGTGGTGGTGGTGTTCTTCTTCTTTTTTTTTTTTTAATTAATTTTCAACAGAGTTTCATTGCCAGGCATCACTGAGGCATGGTTTGACAGCACCCAGAGAGGTGAATAAGAATTTTTCTAATCAAACAGAGAAGAAAACAAGCAAGACATAAAGTGTAGGGGAGTGGGAATTGGGGTATGTGGTCTCAAATCAATCCAAGGGCTCGATGGAAATTGGAATTAGAGAGCAGCCAAAGTGCTTTTCCTATGCAACTTGCAGAAAAAGTATTACTTTTTAAAAAAGAAAGTGGATAGTTTTGTCAATTAGCAGAGAAAAAAGTTTAAAGGATCTTTTTATATATTGCTCCATGTTGCCCTAAATAGTTTTGCCTAGTGGGTGGGACCAAAATTATATGTGCAAGCAATATGGTGGGCACTATGCTTTTCACTAACTAAGGTTACAGAACCAGCAACAATATTGTCAGTGACAGCAATTATCAGATCGAACAACAAATCAAAAACCCAGATAGAGAGAGTATGACAATCAATCAATGGCAAAGCACTCTCATTTCTAGACTACCAGATTTTGATTCGATCAAGTTACTAAACAATTTGTGGAGAGCTTACATGGATTTTCATTAAGTGCTTTAATTTATTACAAGGTGGAGTACTTGCAATGCAATTGATCATGCAACCAAACTTGAACTAACCCACCTTCAGAATCAATCCCAGTTTTTGTTTCTTATTCGATTATTAGAAAGGTTTCAGATTGGAGTCCTTTTTTTTCTTTTTTTAGTGTTAATAGTCTAATTTAGATGATCTTTGGGCACTCGCAATTTTAAGATGTTAGTTACCAGTCAACATCATTCATCCCACTAACCTTGACTTGGGAGAAAATTCTTGCAATGAAAGTGCTTTGACAAGAATGAAAAACTAAGCATGGAAATATTTTACCAACCAAATGCAAGAATCTGAAGCTCATCTGAACTTCCTTTAAGAATTAACATAAAATAAAATGTAAGAAACGTTCTATGATCTGCTTTAACTCCAAAACCCACGAAGTAAAAGCAAGATACCCTGATTCAATAAGGAGGGTTACAGAGAGAGCATAGACTTCAGAGAAACTTAAGGATTTCTTTAATCTGCATGGTAAACTTAACAAGAATCATAAACACAGATTCCTTTGATGATTAGTATAAGGATTACACAGAATCTCTGTCTTTGGCTTGGTCCGAAAGAAAATATCTTATATATGGGTATAAATAAGGAAAATGAAAACAAAAAACAGACCATAAACATTCTCTAATACATCTTATATGATTTCCTAACCACCATCTAATCTGATACAAGGGAACAAAGCAGAAAACACATAATCTCATCTTCAAGATGAGAACCAAGATAAAAGAAGCAGAATGAAGCATGAGATGCTTAAATCAGTGGTCCTCGAGTCCTCAGCTTTGGTCAAGATTCGGTTGTCCAAATTCAGTCAACTAATTTCCATCAAATGTATAAACCATGCTTTACCAGAAAGGCATCAGAATAAAGCCTGCACTAAAATAATATCATAAAAAAGAATGCAATTGTGACTCAGCAAAGTTGGACAGAGCATCAGATGATTTGGCCTATTGTCCAAATCAAGTGCTTCCACTTTGGCTATACAATTGTGTGTACGATACACAGGAGTCACAGTATTTCTGTGAATGAACCATACCACGTTTTTAGAACTCATTTCATATACTATATTGATTCTGGAAAAAAAAAAGCAGCATCAGAAACATCATTAATTTCGTTCTTTGGTTAGGCTTAAAAGCAACCATAGGTTTTGTAGCAAATCATAAAGTTGGATAACTGCCAACTTTTAATTTTATTCCATAAAGGTAGAATTTATACAATGATTTATGAGTTCACCAACCAGTAATCGAACAACATAGTTTTGAGGGATCCTGCCTCAAATGCTTCAAGAAAAATCATCAGCAACAATCATATTAACAGTACTGAGAAAAAACCTGCTTGCCGAAAACATTCTAACTATCAATTTCGCCCCTGACAATACTATTCTCGCCATGCAAACTTGAAATCTGCATAATTTACTTGAAGCACTCTGAATAATTGGAGAGTCTATCATCTACAACTTAACCATATTAATTCTAGATCACTTAGTACATGGCTCTTACCTAACAGAACTATATATAACACAAGTAAGCTCAATCTGAGAATGCCTTCTGACAACTAACAAATACAGCAAGCATACAACCTGCACATCAGAATAAGGCTCAAGGTTTCATGTAAATAAGCTTCTCTTATGGTTCAATGATCCAGAATTCCAAATAGCAAATCATAGAACAATCTGACTGATCTCCTGTAGTCTCTGATAACTAGGGGCTCACTCAGCTCCTCATCAATATATTCACATAGAACCAAGATGTCACATGCACAAAGCAACCTGACATTACTGAATAAGAAGTATCACATAAATACCTTCTGAACACCCTCCAACTTATCTATGAATTCACTGGTGTTGCATAGACTGCATCTGAAAATAGTTACTGTAAGCTCCAAACTGCGATCCATGAAGAGTTCCTCTAAGCAGATTTTGTTCCTGCAGCTTAGGTCCATATGAAGAATTCCCACAGAAAGGGGCCATGAATGCGTTGCCACTTGTTGAGTTGTAAACCGTGGATGCTCCATCGTTTTGTGGTTTCCAATCAAATCGTTCATTGAGCATGCCAGCCATTTTTGGCTGCTGCTGCTGCTGCTGGAGCTGAATGGCAGCAGCAGAAGGATTGGGAGATGGAGGTTTATTATTTTCTGGAGGAGTTACAGTGTCATCTAGATTGACAGTTGTAATATCATGGATACTAGATCTCCTCTTATCCTTCCCTCCAGTAAGCTGCCTATTGAAGTACTTCTGAGCATGACTTGCCACCTGAGTTGGAGTTCTAGTTGTCACAAAATTGCGGGAGATATTTCTCCAGTCCCCTTTACCAAACTTTTTAAGACCCATTAGAAATTGTCTGCAGTAAAGTCATTAACAACACATCATGAATTGCTACAGTGTACTAAACCACAAGAACTAGACAAATTACACAAGAGAAAAAGAAATCCTCATATTGCATCTTAGAAACCAAATAAACCCAGTTGAATATTAAACTCAAATTCACTGACAAGATCAATGAAGAAATCTTAAATAATCAAAATTCATATCATTAACAAAGAAACATATATTTTCCATCAACTCGACTCAAAGCTTCATGAGTTAATCTCTCCGGTGAAGCACAGTTGCAATTACCGATACACTTCTAATCCATCTGTCATTATCTACCTAAAAAATTAAAACATTGAAATATATAATATAATTAAGTTTCAGACAACTTTCTTGCCCACCCAACCCTTATTTAACTTTCCACCATTGCAAGTGCACAAATTTAAGCAAACTGAAATAACGACAAGAGCAACTAATTAATACCTGTGCTCTTCTTCAGTCCAGGGAACTCCTTTCTTTCTTTCCTGATCAGAAGACCGACTACCCGTGCCTCTCTTCCCACCAGAACTGTAAAATTGCTTCAACCCATCATATCCTTGCGTGCTATTAACCCACTCCAATGTGAAAGAATCATTACCATAACCAGGAATTGGAATTAGCCCCGCTTCAATATCGCTAATATCCTCCTCCAATTCCCGGTATTGTTTCATCACATCACCCACTGTTTTCCCTGGAATCATTGCTGCAACCTTAATCCATCGATCAGGTGTATCTTTATCATACAAAGCCAAAGCATTCTCAAACTGCTTGTTCTCTTGAGGAGTCCATTTTGTTCCCTTGTTTTCTTGAAACAACCAGTTTGAGTTTTGGAGATACGAGGCTGGAGAGAGGATCTCCATTCCTCGATTCATTGTTTTGAGGTTTATTGAACTGTACAAGTGAACTAAATTCAAGCTAGCATGCCACAGATGGCTTACAGAAAAACTCTCAGCAGTTTCTCTCTCTCTCTTTGAAAATGTTCAAAGAGAGAGAACCCAGATTAAAAATGCAGAGAAGTGGGGGTTTTTAAGACCAAAGTAGCATCCAATCAAGAAGGCATTTGATTGGAATCTAAGCAAACTTTTTCACAGAGGCACAAATTGAGGAATCTTTAAAAGTCTCAACTTTCCAAAAAACAAGGAAAATTCGAGAAAAAATAGAGAAAAAGCAGATCTCAGTTCTATCAAAACATAAACCCTAGACCTTCACCACCACCATTATCAGTCCAAATACACACAAAACAAAAGCTAAAACAAGAAAAAAACAGAGCCCAGATTAAATAACACCCCACTAAGTATAGCTGTTAAATAAATTTAAGAAGTTTTAAGTGAGATTCAAGTCTTCCAAGCATAAAGACACTGAAAACAATATAAGCAAATAAAAGAACAGAGAGAAAACAGAGTAGTTATTGATAATTGAAGAGGTAAAAGTTGGCGACAGAAAAAAGAAAAAGAAGCTATGTTTTTTCTTACTTTTCTCTTCAGTTGGCCAAACCAAAGAAGAGAGTGAGTTAAATATGAGAATTGAAAATTTCCCAGCTAGCTGTTTGTACTTACTTTGAAAGAGAGAGAGAGATCTATGAAACAGAGAATGAGCAGAAAAAGAGGCTGTAAATGGTGTTGAGTTGTGATTGGTTGATATGGCTTTTTGTGGGCGCTCTGCTGCTAATTATATGCGTGAGGGATACATTAACCAATCAGATTTCAGTAACAAAAAGGACAATCCGTAATTGGCTAAGCCGCTCCCCTCGTCACTGTGGCTTCAGCTTCTTGGTGAAAGATGGAATGACCATACCCATTTTTGTCATTTCACACGAATCCAACCTCGAACAATCGACAAACGATGGTGTTGACGTTTAGCTGTAGCACGTGAGATGTTTTGTCCATTGTTCTCCATCTCCCTCTTCTCTTATTAAAAAAATATCATTCAATTTTACCATACATACACCTTTTTTAATTTAAGATGTGTAACACTCAAAAATTGTAGTTATTTAAGTGTGGAGTAGTGATGTTAATAGTGTACCAAATCATTATATTATTAGTGCAGGCAAAGGTAGGTTGATTTGTGCATAATAAACATTATTATTATTATACATCAATTCAATACAAATCATTAGTTGACCCCCTGGTACAAGATAGGACCAGCTGCCTTCACATTTTTGTGATATGTTGCTTTCAATTTACTTGGTCAACTCGTTTTTTAATACTACACTTAATTAAGGGCCAGATTCCTTTTCCTTTAAATGTCAATCTGGCCCTTCCTTAATTTTTCAATATTAATTTCAACAATTTCATTAATGGTAGAAAGCCTTTTTAAGCAAGTTATTATTATTATAGTATGTTAAAAATTAGGATGAATTGTTCCACTAACACTTAAAGAGTTTTGAATTAGAATTTACAGAGACTTTTGTCTCGTTTGCTGCCCCCACTTATGCACTAACTAACAAACACACTGCAATTTTTAAGGCCATTGGCTTTGTGTTGTGGGGTGGGGTCTGGTCTGTCTCTCTTTTTATCGTGTGGCCACTTTTAAATTGTTCTGAGTTCGTTCAGATTCCTTGGGCCAACAGCATTTTAGAATTTGGCCCAAACTTCAGAGGAATCGCCACTCTGCTAATCATCACATGTTTTTGGCAATAACGGAGATTATTTTCAGAAAATATATCTATTTCTTTATTCGAGTCATGCCAGAATACAATATAATTTTTTTGTTATAGATATGATTTCAACAGTAACACAACAATTTAAGTGATCGAAGTGTAATCTATTAGGATTAGGTTAACAGTTGATACGAATATTGTAATATAATTTTATTCTTTTTATTGATATGACAATTAGAACCATAGACTTTACGAAAATATGATTATGTAAAATTTAAAAATTATTATTGGTTGTCGAGATTTATTATAAATTAATTGGTTGGTAAATGTTGGGCTCGGTGTTTGTTTCGTTGGTTATAGTATTCATGTTGCTTTCATAGGTGCAACCCATTCCCATTTATGAATTATTGTAGAGAATCAAATGGGACATATAGACTATTGGAGTTGTTGGTTCAACCTTTTAGTTTAAGAATGTGCACAAAAAGCTAAACAATAAACCAAAGAAAAAAAATATACTTTTTCTCAATCTATACATATATATATATATAACAATTTAAATTTTTATCTAAATATCTATAATTATTAATGAGTGGGTGATCCGTGTTCAAAATTAAATGAAAAGTATTATAATAATAAATTTACCCTAAATTATAGCTATGATCAAGAAATAAAAACATGATGGTGGAAGCCACAAACAGATTTAATTTAATTGTGATTTTTTAATAATAATAGTAATTAATAGCAATAATAATTTTGATGGAATTTTATATAATAATTATGAGAGTAATTGTCTCCCACTCAGAGACTTTGAAAAAGGGGATTAAAATAAAATTGAAGTAAAATATGGGTTTGGGGAATGACAAAGACTGCTTGCTTAAACAAAATGAAAGTTTCCAAAAATGGAAAGATTCTTCCCTTTATTTTTTTAATTAATTTTAAATAAAAGTGATGATTAATTAATGTAAAAGAGTGTGGACCATGGACATACATGAAGCAGGCTTAAATATATTTTTTTATCTTAATATAAATTTTCTATCTGTCTGTTATGTTCAGTTCATGTTCATGTGGGGGTGCTTGTACAACTTGCACAAGCATAAAATATATATATATATATATATATATATATATGCAGATTCCAAGAAATATAAAATATAAAATTAATAAATAATATGAATATATATTTATTTATTTATATCATTGCAACACTGTATTGAAACGACAGGAGGACAATCCGGCCTTGCTCGTGGGGCTTCCTTCTTTTATGCATGCGCAAGATTTATTCTCTCTTTTATACAATATATTTTATTAATATATATACAATAAAAGAAAGGATGAAAGATCTATTTACACAATAATTTGCGATAACTTTTTATTATTTATTTTCTTTTCTTTTTTTTGGTAAGATTTAATTTATGGGGGTCATTTTGTACATGTAGCAATTATGTTTAATTGATTTAATGTCTGATTTATTGTATATGCTGAATAGCAAGTTATAAATTGTTACAAAAATGTTAATATTTTGGGGTTTTAATCTCTTTTGGATTAATAATATTCGAGTCCCTAATTTTTAAATATTTATAAATACAGATAAAATTATTTTATTTATATCAATCAGATCTCTCCTAGCCCCGTAATCATAATCACAAGTCATTTTTAATGAAATAACTAAAATACCGAGTCACATAAATTTAAATGGTGGTTAATATTCAATATTATAAGAATAAATGGGGTATTATAAATTCAGTTATGACCCATCAGATATAAATTAAAAAATATATTTATATATATTGAAAACATTAGGGACCTAATTGTTATTATCCATCATTAATCCCATGTTCATAACAGCTTCCTAGAGTGGGCTTAAAAAGGATTTGGGATTTAAAGAAAGAGTTAAGGAAGATTAATAAAGACTATAGTTTGGTAATGCTGAACAGGGTTTGAATTCAAATTATAGACAGAAAGAAAGAGTGGATTGATTGTGTCTTAGGACTGCATATTATTTGTGAAGTTAGGGGTAGTAGATGTAGATTGGTCCCCCAATTTCCCATTCCCCAATTGAATTGAGGCCTGATTGGTTGTCTGCCATTGTTTAACGCTGGCTCAGATATCCAAGCCAAAATTAAAATTAGGGCAAATTTAAAAGACCAAATCTCATCCTCATCCTAATCCTAATCCTAATCCTAATCCTAATCCTAATCCTCATGTGAAGACCATTTCAATGCTATGAGTTTGGTAAAGAGGTCTCTTCTCTTCTCCTTATTTATTAGTCTTCATAATTGAGCTGCTGAGCTGTCAACATCACAACTCCTTTCCTTGTTCCTCTCCCCCACTAATGGCTAAGAACTAAGCTTTCAAACCCCCACCAGTAGATTTTCCTTTTTCATTATTACTTTTTTTTTGTTTGCTTTACACACTTATGTTAACTTTATTGATTATCAAGTTTATTTATTTCTCCCCCATTTCCTTTTATTTATTTATTTATTGCTTCAATTCTATTTCAAAACAGAGCTTCCTTTTATTCTATAATTACTGTAGAATGGAATCTGTTTAAAACTATAATATTGCATTTTTTAATATGTAACTAGCTATTAACAAAATATACCCAAAATCTGGTTTTATTAATTCTTTCAAGAAGGGATATCATTGAGGACATGACATACACTTACCTAGTGGACAGTGTGTATATGGGGCATTTGCAGATTCAACAATATTGGATTAATTTTAGAATTCCATGAGAGAATTTGTCGGTCCTAGAATAGAAGAATGAAGAATCCCCAATATCAATATCCAAATTCCATTGCATGATTACAAATGGTGATTGAAATGATGAAAATTTTATGACTAATTTGGAAATTTTGTTTCCTTTGTCAGGTTGATGCCAAACAAGGAAGATAATGGCCACTACGAAACCACTATTTAATCTACAATGAATTCTTGATAGTTGAAACCTTCTAAGCAGTGTCCGATCCCAATTACAGCAGCAAAGCATCCAATCCATAACTTAACTAATTTCAAAATTGGTATGATTGATTCTTGGATTGTGAACTTGATTTCGATCGGAGCATTTTCCATGTTGGATAATTCAATTTCTATGGCCCAGGACAAGATTTTTACTTTGGAGCCTTGAACATGTGCCCAATAAGACTGTGTGTACTTAGAACCGTTGAATGAGCCTTTTCGGGAAGAATGAAGCCCAAATTCATGTAAAAAAAAAATAGTGTAAATTTCATATAAGAAAATCGTTGTACAAATATTATTCAAACACGCTTGAGCAAAAATTCCATTTACTCAAGAAATAATTGGATGATATACATGTCTCTCTCTTTTTCCTTATTAAAAAACTCTCTTTTCATCTTCTCATGTAATGTTTGCATCCTTTTCCTCCGCAACTCTTTCTTGAAGAGAAGATCATCTCTCTAGTTTGTGTATATATTTAAATAAGAATCGTTTGGGATGTTTTAACATTTGGGAAGATCGCTCGGAGGTGGCAGAAGTGATTCGTTCGGGCCTTTGCCGTTGTCAACCAGGAATGCCATTTTTAATCCCCAGGTTGTGTGTACTTCCAAATGGCAATGCATGAACCAAACTCCTGCAAGTGTAGAAATATATATATATATATTAAAACAGAGAAAAGTCCAGAGCGAATGTAGATTTTTCGGAAGAGTTTAAGTTTACCTGGATTATCAGCCCGGAATCTGATAGCAACCCATCCACCAGCAGGAACTCCAATTGTGTTCCTTTCAACAGGGTCGACAAGATTGAATTTCTGAGGATCTGTCTTCGGGTTGTAGTTTCCTAATCCCTTGCCCACGGCGAAGAAATTGAATCCGTGTAAATGGACTGGATGATTCTCGGGGGCAATGATTCCTGTATCCTGAAGAACAAGTTGAACTGTAGAGTTGTAAGCCAGTCTGTAAGCTTTTGTCCCCCTAGAGGTATTCAAATTTGTCGGGGGAGCACCGGTGTAATTGAAAACATGAGGTGGTTTTCCGGGAAAATCCGTGGTAAAAACTCCACTAATGTTGAAGAAATGTGCCTGAAGTAAAGCTGTAGTGGGCATAACGAATGTGACATTGTTCATCGAGGCCACCACTCGGCTGCCGTTACCGGCTTTGCAAGAAGGACAGGGGTTAATTCCAAGCCCAACAGTAAACAACAGGTTGTGATCAACTGTCTGCGGGACCTTGGCAGGGTACTTTTTAGAATTCAGGCTGCGGAGAGAATCAATAAAGCTGTTAGCGACGGCGGTGGCGTTTTTCGGAGGTGGGTTGGTGAGAGTTGTGGGTGAGCTTGCAAGTGTGCCGGAATAATGCAGAGTGGCGGTGGCTGTCACGTTGTCGACCGCAACCGGAGCATCCATGAATGGCGAGGCTGCAACAAGGTATTTTCCGGAATTTTTGTCAGCAGTGACGAGAACATTAGTGGTTTGGCCTGGAGCTATTACGACTGTATCTGTTTTGAATGGTTTAACGTAAAGAGCATCGACTTCAACAACAGTCAGCTTGTGTCCTGCTATCTTGAAGAAAAGCTCTTCATTGAGTGCAGCATTGATTAGTCGCAGCAAGTAAGTTTTCCCGCTGTCAACAGGCAACGTAAAACCGCCTGCATCATCCAAAATCGCTTTCAGAAACTATTTTTTCTCGACAGACACGGTTAACATTTTAATTTCATGCATTTTCACAACAGAACAGCTGTGGTGATACAGACCTTGAGAAGGGCAACTGGAGACGGGTCCAGGATGACCATTAATGGTGTGAGAATCGGAGACATTAGGCGCCAATCCGGATTTCAGGGCTTCATTGATGATGGCTTCAGTGTCAGATTTCCACCACTCAGCAAGAACAACGACGACTTCCTTGTTGGGTTTAGGGAAGGGATAAGGAACTCCCCGCTTAGGGAGGATGACAATGGCGCCGTGGACGGTGGACCTGAGCCAGAGAATGTGTGCGTGCCAGAGAAGTGTGCCGCGTTGGCCTGTGATTGTGAAATTGTACACGTAGCTTTGCCCAGGCTGAATTGGACACTGTGTAATGTATGCAGGTCCGTCAGCCCAACCGGTTCTGAGTTGCCGAATTCCATGCCTATTTCCAATTAAAATTTTACAAAAATGAATCAGAATAATGAAGAAATTAATTGTATTTTCAGTTTTGGTAGGTATCTGGAACGAATTAATTCTCACCAGTGGATGGAAACATTATATTTGACATGGTTGACAACTTTTACAAGAACTGTGTCATCTTCCCTGGCGTAAAGAGTGGGTCCTGGAAACTTTCCATTTACTGTTACAATTGGCTTGCTTGAACATAATTTTGTGCTGTTCTTCGTCACCACCTGTGAAAATTACCCACAAAAATGAAAATTATTTTCATGTATTTTTGTTGATATACTGACAAATTAAGTTTTGTATTTTATAACAATTTTTGAAGTTCAGAAATTGTCTGTCACATCAATTAGTTCTACTTTATTAGCTGTGCCATCTTCTAATTAAAATATGTTGAACTTAATTTAACTTTTAATTTAAGTTAATGAGACAAAATTATGAATCATTTTTAGATTGAGCTTGACTCCATCATGGGTTTTATTTACTATTAGTAGAGTTATAACAAAAACAATGGTCAGAAGCTAGATTAATTTCATAAGCAATTGAAGCATTACCATTGAAGTCAATATGATTGACATTTATGACTTCTACCATACATATACGTATACATACGTACATTATGTATGCATATACACTCGAGTATCCGAAAGAAAAATGATAATAGATAGCAATGAGTAGTACTACTGAAGGAAGCAGCAATGGAGTTTGTATAATTAATTACTTACATTGAACTTGTAATGTCGAACTCTGCATTCAACAAGAGCTGGAAAAATGCAAGCTACAAGAAGAAGAAGACGAATCCAGGATTCCATATCTCAAATTTCTTTTTCAACTTCACTCTCGTAACAAATCTTATTTTAGTTCTTACTACTACTCACTCACTCACTCACTCACTCACTCGATCGTTTCCAGAGCTTGTTGCGGTCATGTATAACGGGCTAACGCAAACTTATATAGGAGAAAAGGGAATTGCTGCTGTGTCGTTTTTGCTTGGTTAGGTGAATGAACATATTCTTGAAAAACAAGGTTTCTTAAATTAATTATACCAAATTTCTTCCATGTGATATCTTGCATGTTACATAAAGTAGTTATTTAGGTTGGAAATATAAGATGTTATGCTTCTTAATTCTATTAATTAATTTTCAGTTTACTATACAATACACCTACTTACAAATTTTGTTAGTTGGAAATTTATATAATTTTGTGCTAAAGCATTTACTATTTCTCTCCACTATCTCTTTGATATTAATCTTTTGAACTACTGTCTGAAAAGTATAAATAAAGATATCAATTATATAACAAAAAAAATTAATAATAAAAAGTAAATATATGTTGTTATCCCTAATTAAGCCATCCACTATTAGAGTCCCAGGTGGATTTTTCTTGAATTATGCTTGTTATCTCGACTTTCAATTCTTAATAGATCTTTGATTATAATGTCGATAAATTATTTATGTAATTGTATAGTATTAAAAAAATATTATTATCTTTAAAATTAATCACAGAAAATAATGGAATCAAACTTATAAACTTTTTAATAGATATACTGTTACAACTATATGAGTAAAATTATACCCTCGTCAAAAAATCTTTAAAATATTAGATAAGTTTAAGTAAGCACAGGATTTTAACTTCAAAATAATGTCGCATTTAAAAAATTTCGGTGAATAATATTTTCAACCATGTCTATATCATAGGAAGAATCATAGGTCAACAAAAATACTATTTGTAATTATTGTGTTTTTAAAGTTGAATAAATATTCTTTTTTAGTTGATAGTTAACTTTTATTATTTATTTATTTATTTATATTTGCTTATTGATAATTTTATTTTATAGCTAATAACTAGTAATCTAGTAATTGCACAACACTTGACAATTTCAAACTGATCCAAGCTAGTAGATCGAAAATTTAATAATTTCTCTATTTTAGGTTGAATTTAATTCAGTATATTAATTAGGCGTAGATGCATCTAACTATGTGAAGGAGGAAAAACTAACCTACTCAATGAACCTGCAAAGGTATGGCCCCATATTAATGAAAGCCCTATACAGACATACAGTATATCAGCATAATAGATTAGTAGTTTCTTACAAGCATTATAAATTATTAAATTCACGAACTCAATTAATGAACATTCAATTGCTTGGTTTTTATATGAGAAAAATAATTTAGGACATGCACAATACCCATTCTTATAATAGCATATCAAATGATTTTGTATTGATCAATTATTGTACTATATGTATGAAAGACTCTCTTACATCATAAACCCTAATAAGATCTTATGTTAAATTAATAACATTAATGGCAAAAAGAGGGCACCAATAGCAAGTGGATTGCGTATGTAATTGATAAACCTAAAAAGCCAAGTGTCCAATGAGCAACTTTGACTGTGTTTTGCTTCAAAGCATTTTTGATAGTGCCAAGCTTCTTTTTTGTTGACCGAACTAAGAAGGCAAAAGTTATTCTACTTGATTAAAAAACGGAGCAAAAGAAAAGTGCTTTTCAGGAAGTAGTTTTTAGAGTAATTTGGAGAGAATGCGAAAGGAGTTATTTGTTTGGCTGCACATTCAAAATCATTTGAATGCTTACCCACGAAGATAATTAATGGTTGGGGAATTCCTTTCATGTCATAAATCAGATGGTAACCCGACAGAACACATCATGATTTGTTTGAAAGTTAAGATAAACCAACGGTGGGTAAGTAACAACTCATCTTCTATGGATATCTATCAATCCCATTTTCTTAAATTGTATATTTAATTTGTTTCTTTTGTTACTCTTTAATGAAGCAATTGACTTCATTGCTGTATGTTAAATTGGGTAATTATTACTCGCTCATTCATTAGGGTTAATTTTAGATTAGATTATCATCACCTTGCTTAGGAATATGTATTACGAGTGTCCATGTTTTTGATCGATGGGTTTAAAGACTGAAAATCAAAAGCAAGCCAATGGTTGACTCGGTTTATGACAGATTTTGTTTCATTTTCATGTTGATTTTACGCTTTGAATTTAGAGTTTGCGGATGTTCACACTTGCAAACTTTTGAAATTAAAACATATATGCTTGTTTGATTTCGAAGTAATTCATAATAAGTCAGTCTATTTTTTTCATGTCTTTTTAAAAAGCAAAAGTTAAAAAAATGAATCATTTAGATTAAACTTATAGAGTTATTTTAGAAACATATTTATGTTTATTCTTTATGAATACATCTCTTATTTTGTAAATTTTATAGATAATGTTTTAAATATATAATAAATATTATTCGCCATCTTTTAGAATTTAAATAATTATATTTTATTAAACATAAATTTATATATAATTATTTAATATTAATTAAATTATTTTGAATTATAAAGAATTGTATACAAATTGACATAAAATCATCCACGTTAAAAATGATCAAGTTAATGAGAACCCATATGAACAAAAATTGAATCATGGTAAAAATGTTAAACATCAATTTTCCACTTTGATTTGGTGATTATATATATATACATCACCAATTTCATTTTCATAATGACATGAAAGTAAAAATTCTAGAACCGAAAGGAACTTTCTTGGTGAACGCACGTTGTCTAATGTACCTTCATGTACCTTAGATGGTACTCCACACCACCCATCCTTATGTCCTTTTTTTCATTTTTAACGCTGATTAATTCGTTAGGTTTTGATTTAAGCCTCACACCTTTTTCTTAGTTTTCTTTTTTCTTTTTTATTTTTAGAAAATCATTCCTTTTTCGCTCAAAAATGATGACAAATAGTACTTTGAAAAATTAACGTGCTATAACTTTTGCTACTAAATTGTTGCATTGCGTGATAGAATTATTAGTCAGTCAAATTTATGTTTGAATTAGTTGTGCTAAATAGATATTAACTATTAAATAAAAAATAAATATTTACTAGATATTTAACTTATATATTTTAAAAATTAGAAAAAAATGAAAAATAACAAATATACCCATAAGGATTATAAATTTATAATGAATGATAACAAGTTTACTTAACATTTTGAGTTATGATAATTAATTTTTTTAAAACAAAAAGAAAAGGAAAAAATTAATTTGGAAGCTTTATTGTTTTGTTTCCTTGTAAACCAGCCCAGACCCGCTGTTGACTGTGTTGGCAAATTGGGTTAATTAAAAGTCCTCAATGTCCCCGACCCCTTTTCTTAAAACATTTATGGACCTGAATGTCCCGGTCTCTACGGAGCAGGGGTTCGCTTAGAAGATATGAGGAAGTTGGAGCCAAGATCAAAAGGCCCAAAAATCCACTTCGATCCTCACAGTCATGGAACAGTGAACGTGGCCGACTGGACAGCGAAAGAGAACAAGGAATCTTCTTCCTAAGAAAGTGTGCCATTAACATTATAAGTAATTTAGAGAAAAATATTTAACATGAATCAGTCTGATGGTGTTGCATAAGCTTCTTCTGTGATCAATATCTGATCTGCCATTGGCATTCAAGTGTCATTCATTTCTTGATTTGTGAAATATATATATATCACAGCTTCATTACAGTCACTGGAAAATGACAGGCCTCAACCATTGCATTTAAGGATTGGATAGTACTGTACTGCGTGCCCGATGTTTCTTTAATATGAATTTTTGTGATATTTAGAAAAAACCAGCGTGCATGCATATGTTTTATATACACGAGCAAAGCAAATGTCTTTTCAGGTGGTGAAATGAGTATCTAGCTACTTATTCTTCTGTATTGATATCTTGTTGGAGGCTTCAAGTATCTAGAGAAAACTGAAAGCCTAGCGTCAAAGTAGAATATCGAAAAATATAGAGAAGGTTTTGTAACTTACAAGAAACAATGGCAGAAGAAGATATCCATACTAAAGATGGAACAACTGATTTCCGCAACAAACCTGCTATCACGAAGAAAACAGGGACGTGGAAAGCATGCCCTTATATCCTAGGTAATCTTATAATGGTCTTGAGAAATATTCTGTTAAAAGTGGGATCCTATTGTTTGAGCTATTAACTTCAAGCTTAAGTTGTTAGTCAAATGGTTTAACTGACATGGTATTAGAACGGTTCTATTCCTGTGGTAACTTAATATTAGTATTGCTTACATGCCTCGATTATACTCGCAGGAAATGAATGCTGTGAAAGATTGGCGTATTATGGTATCAACACAAATCTAGTTAATTATCTCAAGTTCCAATTGAACCAGCGAAGTGTTGAAGCTGTGAATAATGTCACAAATTGGTCTGGAACGTGCTATGTCATGCCATTGATCGGGGCATTTCTAGCCGATGCCTACTTGGGAAGATATTGGACAATTGCTAGTTTCTCCATCATTTATGTCATTGTAAGTTTGTCAAAGCAGAAATATTGTCCTCAGCTAGCCTAAAACCTCTGGAATAATAAGTTAAAAAGGACTTGTAAATGTTGCAGGGGATGACAATATTGACAATGTCAGCATCTATCCATGGACTAAAGCCACCTTGTGACCACAAGAATGTTTGCCATCCAACAGGGTTGCAAGTTGCTGTGTTTTTTGCAGGACTATATCTGATAGCTCTGGGGACTGGAGGGATTAAGCCTTGTGTCTCATCCTTTGGTGCAGATCAATTTGATGACTCTGATGAAGCAGAGAAGAAAAAGAAGAGTTCTTTCTTCAATTGGTTTTACCTTTCAATTAACATCGGCGCCCTTGTTGCTGCTTCTTGTCTTGTTTGGATACAAACAAATGTTGGCTGGGGTTGGGGATTTGGCATCCCAGCAGTGGCAATGGCCATTGCTGTCGTAAGTTTCTTTTCAGGTTCTCGGCTGTATAGACACCAAAGGCCCGGAGGGAGTCCATTGACACGTATTTGCCAGGTTCTTGTAGCTTCTTTCAGGAAATTTCCGGTAAAAGTACCAGCTGACAAGTCTCTTCTATATGAAACTGCTGATGAGGAATCTGCTGTCACTGGAAGCCGTAAGCTTGATCACACAAAGCAGTTGAGGTATGCTATATGTACATACTATTCAATCATTTGGCAATATTTTTGGTTAATTTGAGAATTGCTTATTATGTGTGTCTATCAGTTTTCTTGACAAAGCAGCTGTGGAAACTCCATCAGATCGCGTGAAAGGCTCGGTAAATGCTTGGAGACTTTGCACTGTGACTCAAGTTGAAGAGTTCAAATCCATTATAAGATTGCTTCCAATATGGGCAACTGGCATAATCTTTTCGGCTGTATACAGTCAAATGGGCACATTGTTTGTGCTGCAAGGCAACACAATGGACCTTCACATGGGCAATTCATTTGAAATCCCCTCAGCTTCACTTTCCCTCTTCGACACAATTAGTGTCATCTTCTGGGTACCAATTTACGACCGCCTTATCGTGCCATTCGCAAGAAAATTCACAGGCCACAAAAATGGATTCACTCAACTCCAACGCATAGCAATAGGCCTTGTTATTTCAATCTTCGCAATGTTAGCAGCCGGGACATTAGAGCTTGTCAGACTCAGGGAAGTAAAGAAACACAATTACTATGAACTTAAGCACATACCAATGTCAATATTCTGGCAAGTTCCTCAGTACTTCATCGTAGGATGTGCCGAAGTTTTTACCTTTATTGGGCAATTGGAGTTCTTCTATGAGCAGGCTCCGGATGCAATGAGGAGCTTGTGCTCAGCGCTGTCACTAACTACTGCTGCATTAGGGAATTATTTGAGCACACTGCTTGTTAACATCGTGACAGATTTGAGCACGAGGAATGGAAATCCCGGCTGGATTCCGGACAATTTGAATTATGGTCATCTTCACTATTTCTTCTGGCTGTTGGCCCTGTTGAGTGTCCTGAACTTGGGAGCATATCTTATGGTTGCAAGACGGTATACATATAAGATGCCAGTGGTTTCAACCCATTAATTTTCATGTTCTTATGCATTATTTGATTTCATTGGCATCTTCATTTTCATATGAAACTCATATTTATTCAACAGGGAAAGATTTGAATGGTGATTTAAGCCGTGTTAATTTATTGCCAGTCTGGGGTAAAAAAATTCATTTTCTGAATATTTAGAATTTGTATCATTTATAGTACCCGCGAGAAAAAAGGGCTTGAAAACAACCGAGAGAAAAATCGGGAGGAACTTCAGGCTAGAATAGGAGTTGGAAAAATCCTGGAGTGAGTCAAGATTAGAATTGAAAATAATTGTAAGATAAGTTATGATTGTTTTGTGAGTCAACAAAACAAAGGTAATATTTAATTCACAATTATTGGGGTGCCAACCGAGAAGGATGGATGATTATTGGCCAACACCTACTCCTTATCTCGGACACGTAATTATTAGACATAGCCCACTAATATGAAGCAAAAATATTGGAATGTCGAAATCTTAAATATTATCAAGCTCAACAACCATGATGAGATGATGATGTTGGCGTTTCGTAATAATGTGAAAAGCAATATTGAATTGTAGAGCATTATTATTTATGAATCAACTATTCCAAAGATGGCTGAGATTATCATGCTTTCTGCTTTCACTTTTGCTTTGTTGATTTACTTAGAAGTGCTTATTTTCATGGGGTTCATACGTGTATATGTCACATATTCTTTTTATAAACAATGATGATAAACTTTAGTTGTATTTGTCATTAAAACTTATAAATTTGGCAACCATGCTTATCCAATACTCCAAACCATCCTTTGCGCAACACCCCAAGCCTCCTGTTTCTCAAAACAAAGAAAAGTTGGATTTGAGTATCGAAAAGCGCTTGGGGCCCAAAAAGTGCTTATGACTAATCGCTTTCATCGGGCACATTGACTTCCGCTTCGTTTTGCCTACTTAATAACAGCCAAAGATTCCGTATTCAAACTAACCCCGTTATCTTCCGAAGATTCTTTCCGACTTTTCACACGCGCCGATACGCCCACAGCAGTGACAGACTGACAGACAGGCAAATTAACCTAGTGTAGTATTATTAGTTGTATCCCACGCGCATGCATGTGCTTGAAGATCTCAGCGTCTTCTTTCCATGAATATCGTAAAATTACTATCATCAGTTCAGAGATCTCTCTCACTGCCAAATACCAACCACTGTATTTGAGTTGGAATTACTAATTAAGGTTAATTAGAAAGAGATTATGCATTTTATACAGAAAATGGTCCGGATTCAAACAGCAAATTACAACTGCTAAACCTCTTTACTTTTTTTAAATAAAAAAATAAAAAAATTAGGATTGGTTGGGGCAGTGTTTTAAAAACAAAAATATTTATATTTTATAATATTTCTTTATTTTAACAACTTTTTCCAGCATTATTTACACAAATTCATTAAATTATCAAGTGCCATCAATAACACACTCCAAATAAATCTTTTTAAGTATAATATGATTATGTGTAAATTTAAAATTTACTTCCGATACTATTTAAATTTATGAATATTTAAATAAATACTTATATTTCTTAGTTTAATATTTATCTAGAAATAAATTCTTCCAATTTTTTTTTTTGGACAAATTTGTATATCATTTTATGACTTTTATTTTTATATTTAGATTTTTCACATGGGTTCTTATTATTTTTGGAAAGTTGTTCATGTATAATGACAAATATCTTAGCCTTTACATTTTTCTTCCGTTTCTAGTTTTTATAAAATAACATTATCCTTTTGAATGCCATTTTGGACCTATATGTCAAATCTTATCAGCACTATGTAAATTTCAGTTTAATTGTATTTTGAAGGGGTTTATTTCATATTTTATATAATATTTGCTCTATCATTATATTTGAGATATCTGAATACTTTTATTAAGATATTTAACAACTTTTTGGTTTTTTAATTTATGTCTGAAAATTTATTAAAATTAATTAAAAATAATTAGTAAATTAAAATTTTTATTTTATTACTTAATATTTGTATATGTCAACAATTTAATTTATTTAATTTCAATTTTTTTTGAACATATATGTTAACATATTAATTTTAGCTTTTTTATTTTATAAAAATAAATAATTTAATGTATATATTTAAATGTTTTACATAAAAGAATAAATATATTAATTACATCCAGATTTTAATTAAATTCAGATTTAAGTTATTTTCATATTTCAAATAAAACAAAATTACCTACTTTTAATTTACCACTATTATAAAAAAGTATTATTAGTATTTCATTATATATTAAAATTAAATTTAAATTATTTATAATTACATAAAATTATCTATTTTGACTAAAATTATATGGTCTGCATATCTTATATAAATCAAAACTAATCAAAATAAAAAAATTATAATTATTTATGATGAAATTTATATTTAAGTCATTTTATATTTTATTGAAACAAAGTCATTTTATATTTTAGATAAAAAAATTTAAGGCCGACTTTTTAATTTACCACTATTAAAATAAAGTATTATTAATATTTAATTATATATTAAAATTAAATTTAATAAAATTATCTATTTCCACTAAAATTATATCTTCTGCATATCTCATATAAATCAAAACTGATCACAATGAAAAATTTATAATTATTTATGATGAAATCGCCAATAATTTGAGATATCACAATAAATTCATTAGAAAGAAAACTCATAAAATACTAAAAATAAAATAAATAGGGAATAATAACCGATAGGCAAATATAGAAGGGCCACAACGAAGATGAAGCACAAAAGCAAATATCAAACTGTCGAGTACTCCAAATATGTAAATATGATAACCAACACGTAGACGTGCAGCACAAATGGTAAAACATCGTCTCCGACTTCAATTCTGTCTCTAAATCGATTCATCATCATTTAAAGTCTGCACGAGTTGGAACCAGACCTCGTGTCCTGGTTTTGCTCGCCAGCTCTCAACTTTTTTCCCATTTAAATACATCTGTCAATACACGTATTCACACCAAAAGAACATAGTCTTGATTCAGATCTCTCTCTTTCCCAGTTGACAACAACAGGAGGTATATATATTTTTGAGACTCTTTTAAGTATTTTGTTTCCCGTTTTCTATAGGTGGGTTTTTTGTATTTACTTGCATGCATGCCGGCTTGAGTTGAAAATACGATCTTTTTCTTCTGTTTTCTATTTTTGGTTTGGGTTTTTGTTTGGAGTTTTAGGGATTTGAATGTGTTTTGTGTGTTAAAATCTTGTATCAGTGTGTTTATAATGTATTAACAGGGTCACTTTGTTCTGTTTCTGTCAAGAGGTTGTCAATAATACTCTGCTTTCTGTTGCGCAATTTATTTATGAACGATTTACTTTGTGGGATTCTGGATAATGAACAATGTTTATTTTATTGATAATTTACATATTTTATTGTGTTGATTCTGACATTCATAACCGAACACTGGGAAACCCTCAAATTTATAATTTGTGATTTATTTTTTAAATGGTGACACTTCAATGATTTCGGGTCTGCGGAGTGATTATCTTAGTCCTAAGCAAGGAATTTATAATTCTTTATGCTAAGTTGACATTAGCTATGCATAACCTTGACTCATATTTAGCGTAATTTTAAATTATTAAAATGGTAGATTCTTTAATGATGGTTATCTCTTAATTTCTAATACAATTTGTTCTCTTTGTTGCTCACTTTCTGCTCCATTCTGGAGTTCATCATGCCTTCGAACATCATCCCTTGGATTTTAAAGAGATAAAGAATGTTTACTTCAATATTTTATTTCCTGCTGTCCTTTTTTCTCATTCTTATCAAAAAAATGTGTCTTGACTCTTTGTTCTGTTAAATTTTATGCCAATGTGTACAGAATCTTTCTATAATCAGAATTTTCTCATGGCATCAATTAGTTTATTTGGCAACATTCATAGGAATTCCTTATGAAGCTTGGTGTGATTACATGCCTGTGTATTGTATTATATTATGTAAACATGTACGGTTAACGAATATTTCTGTTTATATATCCTTGTGCTCTCTTAGGTTGCCAGGAAATGTATAGTAGTATTCCAGATATTCTTCCATTCATGTCCACCTCCTCAACTGCCAAATAAAGCATTAATATAAATCCTGTGTTAAAGATAGTTTTTTTGTAATTATTTATATTTATTGGTGTCAGAATAAATCCATTCATTGTAAGAATCACACAGTTGATTTTGCAGGTGACTTCTTCAACATAAAAAGATCAAGTACAAGTTTACTTAGCTGATCAGAAATCTGTGAGGATGGCAGAAGAAGATCTCTATACAAAAGATGGGACGTTGGACATCCATAAAAAGCCTGCAAATAAGAAGACAACTGGAAATTGGAAGGCATGCCGTTTTATTCTTGGTATGGTTTTAAACATCTATTATTTATTCTCTTACCATCTGTTTTCCCTAAATTTTCCATGCTGTCTGATGCCTTGACAAACAATTAAAATTGTCTTGCAGGAAATGAATGTTGTGAGAGGCTGGCATATTATGGGATGAGTACCAATCTGGTGAACTATCTCCAGAAGCTTCTCAATCAAGGAAATGTTACTGCATCAAACAATGTCACAAATTGGTCTGGAACCTGCTATATCACACCGCTAATTGGAGCATTTCTGGCTGATTCATACTTAGGGAGATACTGGACCATTGCCATTTTCTCAATCGTCTATTTCTTTGTAAGTTTGATTCAAAAATTAACCATTCTAATCTATTAACCCATAAAAGTTTGAATAGGATGCTTTTCAGTTTCTCAACTGTATAGCTGGTGGCATTAGACAAGTTAATTGTAACTTTGAACAAATCTGAGAGTCAAGTCCCCTCAAATCTTTCCATTTGGTATTGCTCTTCATTTTGGTTCCTGTGAAAATTTGTCATTGAAACCTTTCTGACTTGAAAATTTCCATTTCTTAGTAGGGGATGGCACTTCTTTCATTATTGACTGCTGTTTCATCTGAAAACTTTTAAAGAAATTCATGGGGACATGGATTTAGCGTTACAATCTGACCAGGTTTCTAAATAATATTGAACGGAAATGAAAAACCTTAAGACAAGTCATCATTTTGCACAAAATGATGTGTTGTCAAACGTCCTCATTTTGCCTGATAACTGATGAATTGTTATTTTTCTTGCAGGGAATGACATTGTTGACATTGACTGCTTCTGTCCCTGGATTAAAATCATCTTGTGAAAAGGATGCTTGCCATCCAACAGGAGCACAAACAGCAGCTACCTTTGTAGCACTTTACTTGATTGCTCTTGGGACTGGTGGTATTAAGCCATGTGTCTCATCCTTTGGTGCAGATCAATTTGATGAAACTGACGATACTGAGAGGGAAAAGAAGAGCTCCTTTTTTAATTGGTTTTACCTTTCAATCAATTTTGGTGCACTTATTGCTTCCTCTGTTCTGGTGTGGATACAAATGAATGTGGGCTGGGGTTGGGGGTTTGGAATCCCAGCAGTTGCAATGGCCATTGCAGTTGTGTCTTTCTTCTCGGGTAGCCGGTTGTATCGGATACAAAAACCTGGAGGCAGTCCACTTACAAGGATTTTGCAGGTTATAGTTGCGTCCTTTAGGAAAGCAAATGTTCAAGCTCCTGCTGATAAGTCTCTCCTATATGAGACTTCAGATGAGGAGTGTGCTATCCAGGGAAGCCGAAAACTCGAGCCAACAGACAAATTTAAGTAAGTGTATTTTTTATATTAGGTCTTTCTTTTCCTTACTGATCTGCTTTAAGAAAATTGACTTCCCAGACCTTCGTACACATTATTTGGAATTGTCTGAAGCTTTTCATTAGTTTGATAAATTTGTTTGGTCGGTTGGTCCTATAAACAAAATTATTGAATCACAGGTTCTTTGACAAGGCTGCTGTGGAGACACAGGCTGATCGCATCAAGGGCTTTCCAAACCCATGGAGACTCTGTACTGTAACTCAAATTGAGGAGCTCAAGTCCATAATCAGATTGCTACCAGTATGGGCATCTGGAATTGTATTTGCAACTGTGTACAGTCAAATGAGCACCATGTTTGTTCTACAAGGAAACACAATGGACCAACACATGGGACCGCACTTCAAGATTCCATCAGCATCCCTCTCTCTCTTTGACACTCTGAGTGTTATCTTCTGGGCTCCTCTATATGACCAAATGATTGTACCTGCAGCAAGAAAACTTACAGGCCATGATCGAGGCTTCACTCAACTCCAACGTATGGGCATTGGACTCGTCATCTCCATTTTTGCCATGCTTACTGCAGGAATTTTGGAGGTTATTCGGCTAGACATAGTCAAAAGGAACAACTACTATGATCTTGAGTACATTCCCTTGTCAATATTCTGGCAAGTTCCACAGTACTTTCTTATTGGGTGTGCAGAAGTTTTCACTTTCATCGGACAGTTAGAATTCTTCTATGATCAGGCACCTGATGCTATGAGAAGCTTGTGCTCGGCTCTATCACTAACAACTGTCGCATTAGGCAATTACTTGAGCACATTGCTTGTTACTGTTGTGACCAAAGTGACTACACGGCACGGGAAACTTGGTTGGATACCGGATAATTTGAACCAGGGACATCTTGATCACTTCTACTGGCTCTTAGCGATCCTGAGTGTGGTGAATTTCCTTGTGTATCTATGGATTGCAAAGTGGTTTACCTATAAGAAGGCTACTGGACGAGCAAAGTGACACAAGAAGGAATGGTTAGATTGATTTTAGATAATTGTGTGTTTTTTAAGGAGTTTAGAAGTCTTGATCTTGATGATTTCAGTAACAGTAAGGATTTCCTTTACTTCTGTTTGTGTTTGATAGATAAAATTGCTTGTACATATAGTTTGAAGTTTCCAAAAATCCAATTATCAATCTATCTTGTTGACAGTTTCGTGTTTGGTAATTTGAAAAGACAAAAGGTTCAAAGGAATCTGCAATTGCTCCCAAAATTTTTCTTACCTTACAAAAACATATTATCTATTTATTTTGTAAAATATATATTACCATATTTAAAAATTTGTCTTTTTTATGCATAAAACTTGAATAATAACTTTGACCGAAACCTGAATATATTTTTATTTTCAATGTCGGAAAACTACTCTGTTTGTAAGCAATGTTTTTTCTGCAAGGATAGGAGGAAAAAAAATATTGACATAATTATTCTTATAAATATTGTTAAAATAAGGTAAAATCGTGGCCATAGGATAAAAAAGGGTTTATTATAGAGACAATTTTCTTTTTTTAAATTTTAAAGATAATATGTTCACATCTCTCTGCATTTACATAAAGGGTATATATAAGGTATAATTTTTTTTTTAGTTCAAATAAAAATGTCTTAAAATAAGTCTTTCATATATTGATCTGTTAGGGTACTTTGTAGAGAAGTATCTCTTAAATAATTTTTACATGAAAAAAGATTCAAAATTAAACGTGCTTCAAAGAGAGAAGAGTCACTAAAAAAGGTAAAAGGAAAAAATAATTATAATGATTGAAAGAAAACCTGCAGGGGGAATGAAATGGGCTTACCAGTCACAAAAAGAAAAGAAAATTTGGACAAAGCCCAAACAGGTGGGTTTTATGATGGATGGTTAAGCTCGTTGACACTTTTTTTAGTACAAGTAGACGAATAATAATAAATCATTATTGAACTCATAACAGGATAATGAACAGAGAATTGTGGGGTTCAAAAAATTTCTACCGTCTAATACAAAATCCTCCCTCCCTCTTCCCAGTTTCTCTCTAAGGAGCAAATCAAAGAAAACAGAAAAAAGAAAAGAACCATGATTGCCCTCAAAGCTGTTCAAACATCATCCTTAACCCCAGCTAAGCATTCTTTTTTTAACAAGAGAAGATTTGCGAGTACAAAAAGTTCATTTTTGTCCCTCTGCAAGTCCAAAGATTCAGAATCTGAGGAATCCTCACCTGACGGGGACACTCGAAAACAAGAGCTGCTGGCAAGAATTGCAATGCTTCAAGCTCAGAAAGTCCGTCTGACCGACTATTTGGATGAAAGATCAGCTTATCTAACTCAATTTGCTGAAGAAGCCAATGCAGAGTTTGACAAGGTTGGAGAGGATGCACTCAAAGGACTCGATGAAGCTAGTGAAAGGGTCTGTATGTATGATATGTTAATATGTGTTCATGCATTAGTTGGAGATAAAAAGGGTTTTTGGTTTTATGCAATAAGGTTCATAAGTTCATAACCCACTTGTTCGCTTTCTGGTTAGCAGATAATGGGGAATATAGAGAGCCAAATGCAAGCCTTTGAACAAGCTGCACAAGAGAACAGAGTGGAGATTGAAGAAAATGATAACAAGTTGGCTGAATTTGAAGGTCAAATGGTGGAAGACAGGAATGAGGGGATGTTCTTTAAGAGCCTGGGGCGGAAAAAAAAGCCTGTAGATAAAGCAAAAGCTAAAGAGGAAATGAAGAAGATAAAAGAGGTTACTAAAAAAAATGCTGGGTCAGAAACAAGGAGAAACATTTACCTTGCTTTAATTGGCCTGCTGGTCATTGGAATTGCTGATTCTTTCATTTCTTCATCTGATTGGCGAAAAGTTGCTGTTCTGGGAGCAATTTTAGTGCCTTTGGTTCTTCAATTCCTCTACGAACAACGGATGCCATCAGAAACAGAAGGAACAGGAGACAAAAAGACTGACCAAGAAAAGAAATGAAAATCCTTCCTCTCCTCTCGTTTATTGAATTTTATGCGTAAGATTCTTTTAGCCTTAATTTCAAAATATAGCATGATACATAACCCCACGTGAAAACTAAACACAAGGGGCTGATACATCAAGCACCTTTGCTTTTGCATCATCTTCGTCTGATCTCAGTGATATCACTGGAATCACCAAAACCCAAGTACTGATTTGACATGTATGATGCTTTGTCAATTTTTCCCAATCATCACATATGAGTAGTAGAAAACTATTGGATCCCTTCTCATAAACATACATAGCAAAATACAAGCAAAAGCTTTCTGCCTTCCATGTCTGAGGTCTAAATACTGACCTATTACCAGTATCCAAGGCAAAATTACTAAGTTTAGCCCACACATATGCTGCAGCTGCTTAGACAAAAATGGAAATGATTGTTTCAAATATGATGTTTGATATTCATAGCAATTCAATTGGTTCATCAAACACACCTAATTGTTGGTTTTGTTGTAGAGATGTCCAGTAGTAGTTAGCCATCCACCTTGGTATTTATCTGACCATTCCAAAAATTCCCTTCCAAATCTTACATATTTATTTGAGTTTCTACAACTACCTTAATCCAAAATGCGTGGCAAGATCTAAGGCCCAGCACTGAACTTATTAGCCATAATCACAGGGAATTCTGCATGCTAGTTGACAAGAAGGATTCTGACATGCCCATCGAAGGTACATCTGCAAAAACAAGCATGCACAACCTTATAAGTAATCTTACATATAATCATAAGGTTATAATTCATTAATTGCAGAAAACTCACTCATACCTCAACTTCAATGCAAAATGTCTCCATTTTCGCATCCACTGGTTTTTAGGAGTGATACTTCAACCAAGCACCAAAATGGAGGAAATTCAATAGGGATCATATCATCTCTTAAGACTAGCCCACAGACTAGTTCCAGTGTTTCTTCTTGTCTAGTGGCTCTCAACCACTAATGCAGTCTAAAAGAGAAGAAAAGCAATATAACAATCATAAGATCATTTATGTCATACAGTATGACTTAGAAGTTGCTGCAGTAGGTCATAAAAATTGACCAACACTCAACAACTGTGGTAGTTGATGCTTACTTACCAGCCTTTAAAAACCAAAGGATCACGTGGAAGCCCCATTGTTAATCACTGCTCTCACAAGTATGTGCCACGTAATGGCAGTTGGAAGAATTCCACGTTGCAAAGCGTCATCCAGGAACCCTATAGCATCTGATATTCTACAGCAAGAACACAGCCCCTTGAGAGTAATGTTATAAGATATGATATCTGGTTGGAGCCCATTTTTTAGAATATGATCCCAAATCTCAAATGCCTTCTCGCAGTCCCTAGTTTTGTAAAACCCCTCCATGAGTGTGTTGTGAGTCACAAGATTCGGAGCACAGTTCGTCTTCTTCATGTTTGAATAGAGCTGCAAAGCATCTTCAACTTTGCCTGCAGAACAAAGCCCATGAATTAAAATATTGTACATAGTTACATCAGGCCTAAAACCCTTTTGGAGGACTTGGTGCCACAGGTTGAGAGCCATGTCAATCTTCTTGCTTCGACAAAGGCCATTCATCAACAAGCTATATGTGATCATGTCCGGCTTCCAACTTTTCTCTAGCATTTCCTTAACAAAAGAGTATGCCTCACTAAATCTTTCAGCCTTACATAAACCATTGATGAGAGTGTTATATGTGACAATAGTTGGGAAGCAACCCTTTGTGTCCATTTCCCTAAAAAGGCGAATTGCATCCTCAAGTTTTGAAGCTCGGATAAACCCATTCATAAGTGTATTGCAAGCATGGGTGTTCAATTTACAGCTATGCTTATCCATCCGATTGACTAAACTGGCCGCATCATTTAATTTCCCTTCCTTGCATAACCCATCAATCATGGAGGTATACACATATGTATCCAAATCACCTCCTTCTTCTGCCTCTTTTAATATATGTAATGCCTTATTCAAATACCCATTCTTACACAAGCCGTGTATTATAACTCCATAAGTTGTGGAATCCGCGCTGCAACCCTTCTCCGGCAAGAGCTTCCAAATAGACATAGCTTCATCCACCTTTCTATTCTCCAATAAACCTCTAAGCATTATATTATAACTCACAACACTGCGATAACCTTTTTTCCCCATCACCTCCCAAAGTTCAAAACACTCTTTAATTTTTCCAACCCTACAAAACCCATTAAGCATAGCATTGTAAGTAACCACATCAGCTGAAATTCCACTTTCTACCATTTCTCTATAAACCGCTTCAGCCGCATCAACATTCCCGGCCTTACACAACGCATGTATAAAACTACTGTAAGTAAACAAATCCTTCTCTCTTTCATTCTTCTTCATCCTATCCCACATCTCCAAACACTCCTCAAACCTTCCACATTTACACAAACCATTAATCATTACATTATAAGTAACCACATTTGGATAAACCGAAGATTGCATCACCAACCTCTCCCAAATTTCCTTAGCTTTCACATAATCCTCTTTTTTAAAGAAACCATCGATTAAAATATTATAACACACCACATCAGGGTCCACCCCTTTCTCAAACATTTCATCGAACATCTCCAATGCACCGACCAAATCCCCACTTTTTCCCAACTCATTAATGAGAGTACCATAACTATAAGCATCAGGCTTGAAACCATTTTCCCACATCCAATTTAACAACCCTTTTGCCTTCACAAATCGCCTCTTTTTACACGAAATCTTGATCAAAATATTATAGGTCTGCAAATTTGGGGAAATACCAACAGTATCAAAATAAGAAATGAAGGATTCGGCGCGCTCCCACTGCTTTGACTCAACAAAAGCATTTAACAAAGCATTGTACGACCTTACACCAGCTTCACATCCAAAAATTTCGCTCATACGTCGAAATATATCCAGTGCTCTATCGGGCATTAAGTTCTTAGCGTAAGCTTGGATAACTGTCAAAGCTACATCTTCAGAGCACATGCATTTCTGAGTTTTTATGAGTTCAACAATCCGACTGACGTGGACGACGAGTTTTGGGTCGACGAGTCGGCGGAGGATATGATGGAATACGTGCACTGAATGGGTGTAACCAGGTTTCCTAGTCGCTGAGTCGAACAGGGCAAGTGCCGAGTGATGGTTTTTCTCTGCCTTGAGGAGTCGAAGGAGTCGCTTCGCGGTGGTGACCATGACAGTGGCAACGGCGGTAGTTTTCTGAGCTTTGGAAAGTTCATTGCTATAGCATGCTTTTGGCAGGGATACGGCGTCGGATTGTTACCACCGAAGGCTTCCCGACTGGATACGAGGAGAAATTTATTGTAATAGCGTGTTTAGAAGGCACGGACTCTCGAGGGAGAACTGCATGGACCGTTCAAATCGGGTGGGACCCGACCATATGTTTCGACCCGGCTCGATCAGGGACACTGCAGATAATACGACATAAATTTGTAATATATATATATGAAACGCATCAATTATAAATATTAAATATGGATTAATTTAACACTTTATGAATAATATAAAAATAATTATTCTTGTCATTAATCATTGTTTATTAAAAAAAATATTTAATTTTATTGAAATATAACTGATAAATTTTTAGTGTCCAACTTAAAAAATAAACATATTTAAAATATAATATATCACTGTTTTCTTACACAAATTTTTCAACCACTAAATTAATACATTCAATTACTAAAACATGCATTAGGACATCCGAAAAGAAATAAAGAGCCACTAATTTTAACCTTAGCAAATTAAGTGCAAGTTTGCAAATTGTTTTGGTTACAAAATAATCTCTCGTATTGTGTTATTAAAAATTTTTGTATTTCAACAATAGAATATATACGTTTTTAGCATCAAACTGCGTAATATATGATGACCTTAATAGAGTTACACTTAAATTATCTGAATATATTCTTATATTTTTTCTAATATGCTAATTTTATAACAAGTAAAAAATACATCAACTATAGATTGATGAATTAAAGGATACAATACAAATTGTAAAAGTCGCATTAAATATTCTAATAGTTTGTTTTGTAAGTGTCTTTAAAATCTACTCTCATCTCTACCTTTAAAAGTGGATGTTAATCTATTTGATTATGAAATGAGTAGTTTAAAAAAATGTCTATCAAATATAGGTTTAGTCAAACATTATAAAACAAGTTGCTGTTAAATTTCTTGTAGCAATCTCAAGTGAAACCTAAATCAAATACGTGTAATAAATACATAATTAATTTATAATAATTAATGTATAAATAAAATATAATTTCAACTATTTAATAAAAATTAATCCAACAATTTATAAATAAGAATATAATTTAATAAATTTTAATATTTTTCATCTTTATTGTCTAAGCTATTAATAAAAATATACTCAATTACCTATTTACTTTTATTATAAAACTTGTATCCAAAAAACTGAAATCTGCCTCTCCAAATCCTAATAATCTTAATAACCCATAATCCCTCCCCTACCTCTACTCCCTTTATTCCTTTTATGAGCATACCCACCTCCACCACTCCTCCTTCCAATCTTTCTCCAAGTGTACCTACTACCACTACTTCTATATCCATTATTCATTCCTCTCGCCCACCACCACCATTTACTATTCCTTCAAAACTTCATTCATATCCACCATTACTATTATCTCCATACCTACCACTCTTTTCTCACACCTTACCTATCATTACCATACACGTAATTAAAAAAAGTATGACCATCATTTATTACAGTCATCTCTTTAATGCCGAGGTGATTTAACTGTTGGGCTCGCAAGAGTGACGTTTGGGCATGGTAAGAAAAGATATGAGATAAATAGTTGTAGTGTTGATTAAACTTGCTATATTTTAATGAAGATTGTTCAGCTACATTGATGGCTAGTGGTTTATGTAAATTTGCAAAAGAGAAGAGAATTGTGTTCTTTTTTTTTTTTTTTTGAATATGCATTTTTAGAAATTTGAAGTTGGAGATGATGTTAAAGAATAATAACATTTAGGGTCAATTTCTATTTTTATCCTTAATTTTAATATTTTTATAACTCCGTCGTAACAGTAAGGACAAAAATGTTAAAATCTGTTAAATTGTATCTTGATTGGTTATTTTATCAAAATTTAAGATTAAAATATTATTATCTCATCTATATATAATGTAAGAATTGTATATATAAAAAAGGAGAAAGTCTTAAGTGACATTTGCTTCTTATTTTTTCCTGAAATTTTAATGAAATATAAATTAAAAATTCAAATAATATAAAAATCGATGAAAAATTAAATAATAAAGATAAATTATGTTCTAATATCATTCTATATACATTAAAATAGAGGGAGACAACAAAAAAATTTATTATATATGATTTAAATTTTAAGTACTAGTAAACAAATTAATCAAATGAGAATATTATTGAAAAATAAAATAATTTATTCATTCATACTTTTACCTATTTAAATATAGGTTAAATTTTTTCAACTTAATTATATTAAAAATTTGTTACTAAATTTTTATATAAAAATTAAAAATAAATAATTTTTTAAACATATAAATAATTTTATTAAATTTTACTCCAACAAAACAAACAAATCTTTGAATGAAATAAAGGTAACACGACATTTATATATATATTTAAAGTTATTTATATGTCTATTCAATAAATTTTAGATGAAAGAATGTCCAATATTCTCTTATTGTTTAAGTTAATATTTTGTATCCCATATTATTTGACAAATATTCATATTCCCCCAAAGTTAATTTCGTTGCACACAATGATACAATGCTATCATTAAATGCGTGTCATAAATATTTTTAAAATAAATCTACTTTCTAATTAATAAATATTGTTAAAAAGTTAATTAATTTATAAATAATTTATTATTCTTACTTTGTAAATAAATCTACTTTTTCGAATTTCCATTGCCATTTTTTCTCCCCTTCACTGTTGATCTATCCAATTTAATGACCAAAGTTTAATTTACTGAGAACTTTGATGCCTTTTTTTATCACAGCAAAGTCGTCAACCAGAGACATTATAAGGGATCGACCTTCCATTGTGTAATCTCATGGTTTCCATTGTGAATGAAACAAAAAAAGATGAAAATAAAAATAAATGAAAAAACAATAGATAAAATTTGTAATTGTACTTAATTTATCAAATTAAGAAAGAAAAATATTAAAAATTTATGATAAAGACAAACAAAAATTAAAATCATATAAATTAGTATTAAAATATTTCTTTTTGTCTTGTAGGAACAAACAAAATAGGCATTCTCTTATTTTAGACAATAATTTTAAAACTTACCATTTAAAATTTAGCATTAATGTGATAGTTTTTAAAAAGTAAGAGGCTTATTCTCAATTTTGTTGAGCAATGTATTAATGATATTCTTGATATTTTGGTAAATAGATAAATATCCATTAATTTAAGTTATTGTTTTTGTTTAATTCTACGAGAATTTGTTTTTACCCAAATTCCAAAGAAATCTGTTTATCTTAAAGAACTTGTTTTTCTTCAAATTTTAGAGAAATTTGCTTTTTTTAAAATATAGGAGATATCTATTAACATATAAAAAAAAATTATTCAAATAAAAAAATCCACTTACCTTAAATAGAGTCCATAGAATACAGACTCCTTTAGGGTTGTAGACTTTGAGATTCACTCTCTATATATAGATGTATATCTCTCTCTGCTCACCTATCAACCTTTTCTCAAGAGTCATAATAACTCCATGCTTCACTCTTCTTTCATTCATCTATTGGGTTAGTCAGGTATAATTTACATTATTTTTTTTAATCCAACTAGTTAAATTATTTTTATTTAAATTATTAAAATTTTAATAAATTTAATTTATTTTTATTTGAAATGTGAATAAATTTAAATATTTTAAAAAATAATTTTATATTTAATCTTTCTCTTTTCTTAAAAGGTTTATGTTGAGGATCTTAAAATTTATAAAATAGGAAGACGATATTAAAAATTAGCTTTATCAAATATATATATATATATATATATATATATTTTAAAACTAATTCTATAGCAAAATATATGTCTAAAACTAACCCTATCATCTATATTTTATATATATATAAATATAAAACCTTATTTTTTGTCTGTTAAACACCATAAAATTTGTACTTTCTCTGTACTATTACCAATTGCCATTGACTCAAGCGGCAGAGGTTTGCTCTTACCCGATTATTTCTCTCTTAATCTCATAAAACCCAGCTGTAATATACTAGGGATTCTGGATTTTTAGGGTTTTACTTTTAGAATAGCACTTTTATTTATTACGTTTTGTTAAGGGAATATATTATGCTTTTGGCTCACAGTGATGTCCTGGGAAAAGTACTTCAGAGATTTTATTTTCTTGGAAAATTTTCCCGCCTTATAGCTCTCATGCATGGACAATGAGTGATGTCCTGAACAATATTCAGTACTTTTAGAATGTGGGTTTCGTATACTTGGTATTATTTTATGGAATTTGTTTTAATGGAATGAGTTCTAATTGTTCGTTAAAATGCTAGCTACCAATAGAGTTTATTATGTAAATTTTTTCTAAAATTTTCTTTTTGAATGCTGCTACATTAAGCTTTGTGTTTTATTTCAGCGTTGAATGGAACAAATTAAAAGGAAAGACAATGCTGAAATGGTTGTCTTGCGAGTGCGTAGTAGTAATAATAAAGGACAGCAGGGAAGGAATAAGAATCTTAATCAGAAAGCTTCACGGCCTAAGATAGAGCAAATGGGCCCAAAAGAATCACTCTGTGGTTCAGCTGCTGGTTTAAATCTGCTGGTATGGTTAAAAGGACTTGCATTGGATCCTTTTGAGCCAGAAGCATCAAACGTTTTGGTTCAGAAATTTCAACATCAGACTCTTGAATTGCGGGAAGTTTGGCGTTCTGGTACTGCTAAATACCCTTCGGTAAGCTCTGAACTAAATACTTTTACCTTTTATCATTTGATCATGTTGGTCGCAGGGAACTTAGTGCTGAGACCAAAAGTTTCTCCTTGCATTGTGGTTGTGGCTCCTATGTTAATTGCAGAACTTGACCATATACTCTGCAAGGGTTGAAGTTTTGAATCTATAGATACATAAACTATGGAAAATTGACTGAGCTAATTCAACTAGCTTGTTCCTTTATTTCCCCGGAAAGGGAAAAGGAAGTTTAATCCTACATAGATAGAGTCCTAGCCCAATGATTGACTTTGTCGAAATGAGTAAAATTGCAACTTGAAGGCCTAAATGATAAAATTAAATGTGCATGCCATGACATAAGTAGGAGGTTTATTGGTTGAGCCATTTTCTTTCGTATGAGGGTGATCTTCTGTGCTATTTTAACAAAAGTCCATCTACAGTCCCACATCCAACATCAAGTTGCTAGATTGTCCTTGTTTCTCGTGACGTCATGGATGTGTTCTCTTCAATCATATTTCTGTTAGTCTTTGCAATTCATATTACATTTTCTTTTCCATGGCCGTAGGGATTAGAAACTAAGAAATTAGAAAATTTGTTTTGCTTTTTGTTTGTCTCTTTCTCATAAATTTTTGCTTCATTTTGTCAAATAATAATGCATCATAAGATCACTCTTCTTATTTGTTTCTAGATGCTAATTACTATATAACATAAATGTAAGCCAATTGTAACTATAGCGAGAAGTTTGGTGTTTGGGAGTTTGATTTGGTGGAAATCATCAATGATTTATGGGATTTACTACTACACAGTTCAAATTTCAAATTTTGTGTTAGAGTTTTCAAATTATGTTTTCAACTCTTGTTAGAGTTTGAAGTTAGGATTTCAACTTGTGTTGGTTGACCTTACATGTATGTATATTAGCCAATCCTATGCTATATAAGTTGTTTGGGGTTAATCATGTGCTATGAAAGAGAAGCTCGAGATTTGGTATTAAAGTAAAGAGGCATTCTTCTTGCTTTGTGCATGATGGAACCTATGTCTTAATAGCGAATATTTAGAGATGGAAAAATTACATCCATATTGAAGTTTATTTTACTTATTATACTTATATTATAGGGTTCTTATAGAGATATCATGGTGGATCTTTTAGGGGAAGAAAATGAAAAGGAAGTATTTATGTTAAACAACATGGATCATGGTTAGAAACTATTGGGAGGATCATTGGAGATGATTCATTGTTAAATGTAATTGGTAAAGGCATTGTTTGGGATTATAGTGTTGTGGCTCTAAAGCTAAGGTGACTCTATAATAAAATCACTAGATTTTAAAATTAGTGAAAAAATTAGTGGTCCCCACAAAAAGTTGATGTTTATAAATGTTTTAGCTCTGCTTTCGAATCCTACCATAAGCATGACAATACTAAAGTAAGCCTATATTATAGTCAATAAGGATACGATGAGCAAATTTGGTTGATGAATGTCATTTCTAAAGAATCTAGTGGAGAAGAAATTTAGGGCCAATTTGGGATTTTTGTAGTTTATAATAATCTGCTATTTTTGTGTGTAAAAAATAATCAGTTATTAAAATAAGCAGTTAGGTGTTTGGTAAACTATGCTTTGTGCATTTGATAAATGTAAGTATGAAAGTGTTATGACAATTTATGATAATGATTATAATAGAAATTGGAGTATTGAAAAGTAGAAGATATAATTGTCTTTTTATTAAAATGATAAGGTTAAAATAGGAATTTTAAAAATTATATTCAATGTTATTGTAAATTATCTGATATAACTGTCTTGTCCCTTCCCTTTTCTCCTATTTATAAAAATTATTGGTGAAAACGCAATAGATTATGAAATGAGCAAATTAAAATTTTTTTATATCTTAAAATTCTTTTACAACTTATAATTCTTTTATCAAACACAAATTTAGCCAAAAATCTGCTTATAGCTTTTTCACAGCAATCCCAAACAGAGCCTTAATTTAAGTTGAAATGGGAAAAAGATAAGAAGCTAACAACTGGCGTGGATAGAGTTGCTGAGTTAGAGAAAAATATGACTTGATATAGGATTGAACAATGAACAAAGAACCTGTCAAGCTGATTGTAGTTAGTTGGGATTAAGTCTGTTGTATCAGGCTGAGGGCAAAACAATATGAGCCATGAAATAGGAATGGTGCTATTGTTTGATATTTTATATGGTAGTATACAAATTTTGAACAGTTCAAAGACTTGTTTAGTATTTTAACACGAGTAATATGGAAACAATTAATTACCTTCAAATTTTGTGGGTGCCTGGTGGTTGGTTTGTATCTATGTGGTAGGAAATCTATGGAGAGTGGCTGTAAGGAGTGCTGGATTGATTGTGTTGCTAGGCTTTGCTGAATGTCTTCCGATTTTTTCTTAACTGAACTGTTTTTTCAGATATCTCCACTATAGTTGGGAGTTAACTGGAAATGAAATTAGAACATCTAGTGGGAAAGATAGCAGTTAAGTTGATCTATATGTTGATGTAGAGAGTTACTTGAGCCCTTGACTCCAGGAACAATATGTCTCCATTAAGCTTTGCACAACTCATTCTGTGAAATATTGAATAATCCTTAACTGACATAAAATGTGTTGACTCTTAGCTTCTGCGAAGCCTTCAGTGATTTTTATTTTGTCGAATAAAAAGTGTTTCTTTTACCTTCTTTGAAGCTCAATAATGAAACCAACACTTGGTTTACTTTTCAATTTAGTGCGTCCGCACATTTAAGGCAATTGTGACTTCGGATGTTTAATACTATCCCTTTAACGTCTAGTTTTTGACTTTCGTGAATCCTAAGAGAACAACCTTTTCCTCTCCCTCTTTTATTCAGAGAAAGAGAAAGCTCGAGCAGCTTTTAGAAGAAGAGAAAGTCACAGGGGCTTCTGGATTGGCTTCAAAGAACACTAATTATAAAAATGTCAAAAAGTTGAACTGTCAGAAAACTGTCTGGAACTCTTGCAGTTCTGACAGTGTCTTGACATTTGATAGTAGTGTCCAATGGAAACAGTTCTCTACTGATTCCAAAGCTTCAGATAATACATCAAACTGGGATTCATTAAGCAAAGATGTTTCTTCTTTAGTTGAGGTGGACGAATTGGTCAATGGTTCGAGTCTCGTGAATTCGGAAAACCTCATTGTTCAGGATCAACCATTGGTTGAGTCCAGTGATTTGATTAGCAGTTCAAATTCGTCTAGTTCAGAGGTGAAACTTCAACAGGCAGTCAGATTATTGATTACTCAGTCTGATTCTGAGAGTGAAAGTGAGAGTGAAAATCTTCGTAGAGCTGTTATTCCTATTGGCCCCAAATTCCAAGCTGAACTTCCAGAGTGGATGGGCCCAGTTAACAAAGGAAATCTTTATGGTTCTGATGGTGATTTAGAAACTTTAAAATGGTTGGGCACTAAGATTTGGCCAATTGAAGAAGTAAACCCAAGGAGCAAAATGAAGAAAATTGGGAGGGGGAGACCCGACTCCTGTTCTTGTGTCTCTCCAGGATCTGAAGACTGCATCAAATGCCATATGCTTTCAGCAAGGCATAATCTGCAGTCTGAACTTGGTCCTGCTTTCTTGAGTTGGAGGTTCAATGAGATGGGAGAAGTAGTTTCAAAAACCTGGACAACAAAAGAACAACGTATGTTTGAATCTCTAGCGAAAAACTATCTGTTGTCAGATCGAACCAATTTTTGGGAGTGTGCATTCAAGCGTTTTCCGTCCAAGTGCAAAAGGAATATTTTGAATTACTATTACAATGTGTTCATCCCTAGACGGATGAGCCAGCAAACAAGATCTTCCCTTAAGGAAGTAGTTGATAGTGATGAAGATCAAGTGGATGATGATGAAGATGAAGGTGGTGATTGGAGAAGATGCAAATATAGGTATAATAGATAAGCATGTACAAGTTTAATAGGTAAAACTTGTCAAATGGTATGCCTATTTTCCAAAAAAATTGTAAGGAGGATCTCAACTCCTCATGTTTTATAACCTTCATGAAAGAATCCAATTTCTTTTTTGGTTTGATTTGGCTTTGGTTGTGTCTAGCTTATGCAGTTTTAAACATTTTATTTTAATATATTAAAAGTATTTTGGGTTTGGTTTGGTTGTGTTTAGTTTATGTTGTTTTAAAGATTTTATTTCTATATCTTAAAAGCTTTTTGGGTTAGAAACGAGGATATGAATTTAAGGTATGCCCAAGCCTTCAAGTAAAATCATGATGGACTTGATTAATCTTTAAAGTTTGTCGTAAATTCTTTTTTTTTTTCCGGATAATACTATATATATACAAATTTTTTATATAAATTAGGTTGATTTATTATATAATTTACGAAGGGCTTGGTTGGTAATATTGATTTTTAAAATAACTATTGTTAGTTATGTTAAAAATCAATTAATTGTTTATATATTTGGATAAATTATACTTTTTAAAAGTGATACTAGTTTAAAAGCGAATTAAATTTGTTTTGGAAATCCTAGTGTTAATGAATAAATTTGTTTGGTAACTCATTGTTAAAGTGTTGTGAGAGTATATAAACACTAAAATAATCTTGAAATGTATATTACACATTTTTTTATAGAATTAAGAGCTTGTTTGATACTGTTGAGAGAGGTAAGTTTTAGAAGAGGTAAAAGTGATTAGAATCAGTCAAAAGTTATTTTAGGTGTTTAGTAAAAAAATTTTAAAATCGCTTTTAGTAAAATTATATTATCGTACAGTAAAATTTGAGAAATAAGAAAAAAATTATTTTTTAAAATCAGATTTTAAAAAATAGTTTTATTTTTAAATATAATATCAAATATATCTATTTAAAATTATAAAAATTCAAAATTAACTTTACAAATAATTTTTAAATTTCAACTTCAATTGAGCAATAAAATTGTTAAAACCAAAAAAAATTATAATATATGTTTTTTATAAATTATTTTAAGTAAGTATATATTATATTAAGTTATATTATATTATATTAAACATTTAAAGTAATTTTTATTTATTACTATTTATTGTATATATTTTAGTTATTTATATTGTTATAATATTTTTAATAATAAATTTACTAAATACACAAAATTGATTTTTTAATTCACGGCACTTTTAAAAATAAAATTGATCAAACACTAAATTAATTTTTTTTAAAACTAATTATTGTTACAGCACAGCAAAAGTAGATTTTTTTTTTAAATCTATAGCAATTCCAAATTGACCCTAAATAGTTTATGTAGGTGTATTTGAGTTTGTATGACTTATGTTAAGTAGGGTTGTTGAGCGGATTGATTGGGTAGATTTGACCAAATTTATTTCAGATCTATTATTTGATAGATTGAAATTTTTTTATTCTAATTTGATCCACTATAGATAGAATTCGATCTTACCTTATTTATTAAAAATATTTTAAATTCGATCTGATCTAATCTAATTTAATTTAAATAAATTATAAATATATAATTTTAATATTGATTATATTTTATTAATGAAGATAATCGAGAAAATAATCTATGATTTATTTCAACTTTTAAAAAATATAACCATTTAAAATAAATAACAGAAAATGAATAAATAAATAATTATAATTAATTTCTTTTTTAATAAAGAAAATTTGTTCATTAAAGTTATGTTAAAAATTAAAAAGCCGGTTATGTCTATAAGAATATATGATTAAAATTTATAAATCTTTACGTTGATTGTATGAAAAACAACAAAAAAAAAATGAAGATGAGAGAGAGAAAAAAGAAGGTTGAGGGAAAAAAATCCGGTTGAAAAAATGACTAACTGAGTATACATGTATTGTATTATTATATATTATAGACATAATTTTATGTATAATAAACTAATTTTTGTTTAAAATATTATTATATTACTCTTAGCATATTAAATAGGATTTCGGTGATTAGCAATACAAATCCATAATTCAATCCACTTTGGGTGGGTTTTAAATTTTCAATATGATAAGATTAACTAGTACTCTGAACACCCCTAATGGTAAGACAATTGTAGATATTAAATGTGATTTTTTTGGTTGAAATTCAATATATTATGAAAAATGATGATTTTGTCAAAAATAATTTGGAATGTATTTTACCAAACACTAAAAATAAATTTTATTTCATCAAGACCACTTTTAGTTTTCCCAAATTAGTCCTAAATTTTTGTCACACGACTTACCAAGTTTTCCCCTTGAGTAAATATTAGTTGGCATAGGCATACCATGTCATCAATGTATACTCATTCAATAAAATTTTATCATACATGTATTTAATTTGAATTTGACTAATTATAAAAATAATAAGGACAACTAATAATAGATGTTAAATTATTTGATACAAGCGATTTGATTTCATTTAAAAGTCCATCATCTTAAGTAAGACTTTGGGCTTGATGGGAAAAAGCCTAACAAACCAATGCTATATGGAGGTAAAAGGTCTACGGGTCGTGAACTTCTTTTTTCTAGAGAAAGAGTAATAACAATGTATAGGGAATAAGTATCGGCTAACTCTGTACTAACAACTGTGATAATATAGAGGATGCAAGCATTATTCAGAATGATTGAGCATAAAAGCATCTGTAGGTGGTCTTTTAAGTCTATACTTGAGACCCTATTCACCTCTTTGGATTTTTATTAAATCGAAAAATAGGTTTGATTTGTCAAATATTGAGGTTCAACCCTAAACAAGCGGTGGAAACTATCAAGTTGGAGTACGGTAGGGACAAAGGGCATTTTTTGTGGCTTGTGTTTGCTTTTTTAACTTAATGTTAATTTTTTCTATTAAATAAAAAGTGCATTTTTTTTTATTTTATGTTGAATTTGAAAAATAAACATAATTTAATTAAATTTCGTTTTATAAGTGTTCTAATATAATGAATCTATTTACATGCAAATATAAAAATATTAATTTTTAAATTTTTTTAGTTAAAAAATAAATACATTATTCAAATTTCATATTATTTGAACTTAAACTTTAAATTTATTCAAATTCCAAACTTTTCATATTTTTAAAAAACAAACGATACATTTCTCTAAAAAAGCCTGCCATATCGCATGAAAGCATTGGAGCAATGAAAATAGGGAAATAACCGAAAATTCTCTTGTTTGCTCCCAAAAATTTAAAAATACCCTCTCCCTAAAATTTGATTAAAAAATACCCTAATTTCTCTCATTCAGACTAAAATATCTCTCATGCCTATAGTTTGTGAAATGAAATCGAAGTACCTATTTTTACATTCGAGTATAGTGAAATCTCACCTTATTTGAAATTATTTCATCTTACTCGAAACTCAATTTCGAGTAAGGTGAGATTTCACCATACTTGAATGAAATTTCACTTTAGTTTCGAGTATGATAAAATCTCACATTACTCGAAATTGAGTTTCGAGTAAGATAATATTTTGCCTTAACGGAACTTACTCGAAAGTTAGTTTTGAGTAAAATGTTCAAAACTAACTTTCAAGTTACACATTCGAACATGAAAGTCAGATCGGATTTAAACTCTACACCATCCAATTTTTTCCAAAAAATTCTATCAAATATACTTACCTTAAAATAAAACTCATAAGTAGAATTAATAATGATTTATTACAACGATTTATTCAAAATTAATACAAATCATGTAACATTATAAGTTTTAATCGGGGTGGTTGGTTGAAGAAAAAGAAGAAGAAGAAGAAACAAAGTGCATGTGTTTTTAATATGGGCATGGGGGCATTTTTGTTCAAATTGGTTAAAAGTGGGCATATTTGATTAAAATTTATGTGGGTCTCATTTTTGAATTTTTTTTAAGAAAGATGAGTATTTATGGTTATTTCTCATGAAAACATGAAGGATGAATGCATGCCATATTACTTGCAAGCATCGAAGCGATGAAAATATGAAGGAAAAAAAATTAAAAGAAAAATGACCCGTACACTTTTATTATTTGGTCAAATGTACAATTCAATTCCACTGATTTTAAAAATTAAAAGAATTTTATGCTTAGTAAATTTTTCTCTTTTACTCTTTGTCAGCCGTGGTTATACTAGGATCCTCAGGTATAAGATTTTTTTCAAGTAGATATCTGTATTATGTGATTGGTATTTTTATCTGTTACTTGTTTTAAAACGATTTTGGACGGGACTTAGATTTTATAATAGTTTATGAAGATTTTGACTATATTAATACAATAATGGATAAAAATATTTTTAATAAATTATATTAATATGTACATTTTTTTTTTTACATGATATATGAATTGTTTTTTCACTTTTGGTTTAAACGTTACAAGTAAAGAAAAATTATTAATCAATTATTCAAATGATATAATATTATTGAACGTGATTCAGAAGTGTAATGTATTTGACCGAGAATTTGATATTGCATGGAAATGAAGGAACTGTAACAATCTTTTAGTCATTTCATTAGTTGTTGATACAATGTGAAAGCTAGAATGCCCTGAGATTCTCAAGAATGATAATAGCTGTATATGATTCACATTCACTCTTGAAAGCCAAGAGTGTTTTGTCATATAAGCTCACATTGCCATGCATGCACAGCAACAGTATCATTTCCATCTTTATCTTCAACGTAAAAGTGGCTGCGTTGTAAATTGTCAAATTCTGCTGCAATGAAGCATCGAAGTGCCGAGTTTTAGGGCTTAAAAAAGGAAAACAGAAATCCTCGAGGTGCAAAGCTTGAGCACACAATCGTTGACAACTGAGCTCTGAAGTCTCAATTACCTTAAAACAAATTATTAAGCCTAAATGGACATGCCAATGCCAATGCCATTGGGTCTTGAGCCTCCTTTTTCGGTTTCCTCCTCGCTCCTTTATTTCTTTATCTCCTCCATGAAAGAACATGTTGAGATGTTTTCTTAATCTCCTTTTGACTTTGAAGGCAAATTTTTGATCATGGAGAAAGAAAGCATTCTCTCTCAGACTCATTGACTGAAAATGCTGATTTGTTTTAATCCTTTTGGGTATTCCAGTCAAAAAGAAAAGAAAAAAAATACTAGTAAATTCTTATTTTTAAGAAATCATCATTGCTTAGCTTGATTCTCTTTTTTGTAATGGGATTTGAGCATTAGTGTTTCAAGAAAGTATGTTCTTGAATTGCCTGGCCTGGGGGAATTCATTATCTCTAATTTAAGTTTGATATGATTTTGCAATTTGTATTCCTTGAGCACCGTTGAATGAAATCACTAACCATCATGTATAGAAAAATAGAGGGAAAAGATGTGGGAAAGGAATTGATCTTTTTCTAGTATCATTCGAATTATGGGTAGTATTCAAGCTGTAGCTAATTAATGACGCATGCTTTCTTATTTAATTTTGCTATCGATGGAAGTGCAGAGTGTTAAGACATTTCTTCCAGTTTCATCACCCAATCCATCTTTGTCCAAAAAGAGGTTCTGAAAATTTGCATGCCACAGGAAGAACCAAGTGAAGAATTTCGCACATACTAATACTATAGCTATTTCAGGCCTGCTCCGCAGTAGTGTAGCTCTGAACATGCTCAGGTTCCAAACTTCATGCTGCAAATGGTGAAATCTGATCAACTGGCCTTCCATCACCAAGTCAATCACTAACTTGAAATTGGAAGCTGAGGAACAAAAATCCACTGAAAGTAGAAAACTTGCTAATAATTTATCCGCTGATTACTTAGGCTTTTGACATTGACATCATGTTTCCATTCATTTGCAAATTATGCATCATTGCATTTACTTTGCTTCGAGTCTCAAAACTAAACTGGAAGAATTAATCTATGTAAATGATCTACAAGTACATGAAGGGCCAACCTTATCATCTCCAAAAGACTGCTCATGGAAGCTCCGAGATTACACACAGATCTCACAGAATCCCCAAGAGATGAACACATCAGGAATAGCAATTCTATAGAGAGCACGGTGAAGCCAAATAAGGTTCAAGTTCAACAGATTAACATTGTCAACAACTGTGACAATAGATTTCAGGGCAGAAGCTGTCTGATAACAAATGCCTTGACATATCATGTATTCATACTGCAAACAATGGGTGACATTCAAAGAGCATGCGGCATATGTCACAGAACCCTGTTGTCTAAAGAGAGACGCGAGAAGGGGGAATCGGAGTTATTATTTGTCATGTACCGATAAATTTAGAAAAGGTATCAAAGCAAGGAGACGTGAGCCCACATCCGCAACTTTGCTAATGGGGTAAATTTGCTCTGAAAGAACATTGCAACATGCACGCACCATCACATCGGCTAATTCTGCAGAGGACAGCGATAAAGAGAACCAAGTTGTATCCTGAGGCAAGCAGTTTTATGCATAGCTGCACAAATAATCTGTATGTCCTAGCCTTTTCTGGTAAGAAGAGAAAATAACACAACAAATGAAGGGAAAACTCAATATACTAACAGTATAATTAGAGACAAAAGGTAACACTGAAAATTTATGTTATTTGAATAATTGAAGCAGCATGCCACTCAAAGAAAAGGCAACAAATTTAGGATGTCTTTTATCCAACCAACCATCAAGAATACATAGGCATGTGTGGGTACACAACAAATGCAGCAAAATTAACATTAAACCAAATAAACACCTTATGGAGCTCCAAATTTAGTACAATCGCAGTACGCTCCTTGCAATTGAATGTGCATGATTCGACCTACTTTTGCCGGATCCACCCCTCCTACTGCCCCTCAACGGTGTCAAGTAGAACCTTAAGAGTCCATTTTCAATGTTGTTTGGCGAATACCTTGCACTCCGATTCCTCTCCAACACAAATTCATCTCTCTTCTTTCTACCATTCCCATTTGCCTCAACACCATTCTTCTTCAAACCAGCAAACGATCCTCCAAAATTACTTGAGTTCCTCCAACTAACACTGCTGTTGCTCCTCATCACCTTAGGATTAAACCCTCCTTTGACTTCTCCATTTCTTTCTCCTCTCAGCTCTTGCCAAGACTCTGAAAACGACCTCTCAACCCCATTAGGTCTACTATACCTATCTTCGTCCTCATCTTTGTTAACACTTCTCCTGTGTATAAAACCCCAGATATTCCATGCCTTACTCCATCTCCTGGACTTCTTAGTATCCTTCCTTTCACCATTCCCTACCATAGACGCATTGTCTCTAAAATTCATCTCAAAAGTCTCGCTACAATCATCCCTCAACGAATTGGAGTTTGAATCCCTCAATTCCTTATCTCCATAAACCAACTTAGGCCCATTAAAGTAATCCACTGTTGCAGGAGACACCTTTGCATTGGAAACTGACTTCATTTCATCCATCTCAGCCACCACAGCCGCAGCAGTCTTCCTTATTGAATTTGACCTATCAAGACTCTTCCTCCTCCTTGAAGATGAATCAGAATAGTAGTCCCTTGTCTGTGCAGACCCACCAGGGACAATCTCATCTTCATTAATAGCATTCATAACCGGTTCTTCAACCGGAATTTGTGTATCGGACCTTGAAACATGAACAACGGGAGCATCCTCCACCACAGAAACCATAGTCGGCATTCTTGGAAATGTTCTTCCAATCAAGTATCCATCCCAAGAAGCCCGTGGCTCATCAAACGAGTAACGTGGATCATCAAATGAAATCCGGCCCGCATCAAGCGAGAATCTTGGATCCGTGTCACAAGACCGCCGCCCGAAACCGTAATCTGCAATTTCCGACTGGGTTTCTCTGTACTGCCTCGAAATTGGCTTCTCCACAGGCAACCTTGCAGACCCAGTATCATTTCTACGCTTCTTCAGCTTCTGCTTCTGTCTCCATTTCTGTAATTTCTTGCTGAACACTGATGCAGCTGACCAGAAAGTACCTGCAAAATCTTTGAAGTCTCTCCCTGAAGCTTTCTTCGTTTGTGAATCAAGATCTATGTGGTCTTTCATTGGCTTTAACTCTTCTTCCAGAACTGGTTCCTGTTTCTCTTCTTCCTCTTCTTCTTCCTCTTCTTCTTCAACAATTTCCTCGACTTTGTCTGCTACATTAGAACTGGATGTTCCTACATTGGGTTCGTCTAAAACCCTAATGTAATCATCATCATTGTCTTCCTCGTTCTCGGTCTCGCTTTCGCTTTTACCTTCTTCTTTGGACTCCTCTAAGACCGGACCTTGAAAGCTGGGTCTTGCTGAAGACCCCAAATTTCTACTCTCAGTCTCAACAATCTCTCTATTCTGCTCTCTTTTATAAGGGTTTCTCTCGTCGTCCTGGTTAAACAACGACCAGAGCGTGTTCCGAACCCTAACGTCACAAGATTTTCTCTGTGGCTCAAAAACGCCACTAAAACCCTCGTTTTTAGAGGCCGAAAACGACTTGGTACGCCGAAGCTCGGGAAAGAAGGGGGGTTTGGAGGAGCCTCCGCCACCGACAGAGGGCTTGAAAATGGACTTAAGAGCGGCAGCGGCGGTGGAGGTAGTGGGGGGTTTGCGCGATGAGGAAGATGCAGAAGAGGAGTGATCTAAAACGGCGAGACGCTCGCAAAGGCATGAGGGGCAAAAACCGGTGAAATGCTCATCAGGGTGACGGTCACAAGAAGTAGAAGGACGGTGGGGCTGCGGTGGCTGTGGTGGTGGTGGGTCGGTTGCAGGATTCATAACCGGTGTCGTTTTGTAATGCCAACTCTGGCTCTGCTCATAATGTTATTTACTGAGTGAGAGAAAAGGGAGAGAGTGTTAGAATGTGAAAACTGTTTGGTTCCAACGGACAGTGAGTGAGGGAGTGAGAGAGAAAGAAAGAAAGGGAGAGAAAATGATGAGAGATTGGGGCAAATTTTTTAAAAAAGAAAATGAGAGAGAAAAAAAAAATAAAGCAAACAAAAAGAAAAGCAAAACAAAAAAGAAAAAATGAAAGATCTCCGCGTAGAATTTAGAATGATTATTTTTCTTCTAGGTCCCTTAAGTTTTCTATTTTTTCATACAAGTACATCTTATTCATTCTGTCCACTTGTTCCAAATAGAGTCTCCAATATTTATAGGTAGTTGTATAATAAATATGATTCAACAAATATTAAATTAAGAATGTCAATACAATACTCGGAAAAAAAAACATTTATTTACGAAATATTGAATTTTGACTACTAAATGTGAAAATGTACGTTATAAAACTTTTAAAAATAACTAAATAATCTTTATAATATAAAATTCTAATCAAAGTCATGTAAAATACGTTACTGCTAATACATGAAGAAACTATGGGCGGTGGACCTATTTGATACAGATGCTAAACTTTGTCTTGAAATAGAAAATTTTTAAACATAAGGGATAAAAATGTTATTAAGCCTAGAAAATGGCCCACACAAGACACACACAAACAACACTGGACGACTCACTGTCTCTCCAAGCTTTGGTTTGCTTTCTTTCTCTCTTTTTCTTTTCCCGTTGTGCTTTTCTTTTCTTTTCTTTTCTTTATTTCTCTAGTTCCTAGGGGCACTCGCTTATGAAATTACGCTTTTGTGCCTACTCAATAAGTCCCTGTTTGGCAACTTCATCACTTCCATTAATTATGGTTGCCAAGCTACTATAATCCACCTCTATTTTTGACAACGATAAAGCTTGTTTCTAACAAACTTTAGGTCGGATATTTAAGATAACTTCACTTAAAATTCAATATTTATTTAATATAAACATAAATAAATTTTTAAATTCATCTCGAATATTTCTTGAAAACACTTCAAAATCTTTTAACAATTCATTTTAACTGCATTTTTCAATTAATTTTACCTTAATTTAATTTTCATTGTTTTGTTTAACTTTGTTGAATTCATAGTTTCGTTGATGCTTTCGATTTTCAAAGATTCCTGTCGAGAGAAAAAGCAAAAGCAAATCACGCCATCACCACTACATACATTACAGAGAGAGAGAGAGAGAGAAAGCAAGCAAGAGAGCTGCCTCCTTGGTTTTTTTTTTTTCCCCTTTTCTCACATTTCGCTTTCTCTACTTTTTTTTTTTGGGTGTATGAAAAGAAAAGAAATTAAATTAAATTATTTATCTTTATCTTTTCCCTGTATTTGTATTCTCTTTTTGTTTTTTGGGGTCTGATCGCTTTTTCAGTTTTATAATTTCTCCCTACATAATTAAGTTCACAATTATATGGGGTTTTCCCACTTTTGGATTATATTTATTTATTTATTTTTGTATGAGAATGAGGCCAGTTATGTATATTATATGTCTCTCCCGTGGGTGCACAAAGTACAAGTACACCCCCACTACCACCACATGATATAGAAACAATTAATATAACACAAAAGGGAGGAGAACAATTTTGTCTTTGTATTGCTTTGTTGTTCTTAAAACGGTGTCGTTTATTCCTGACTTCATTTCCTTTCCCTTGCATTTTTGGGATTTTGGCTTCTTAATCCTTTTCCCCCGTTTGGCTGACGTCTAAATGGGACTTGTGTGCTTTCGGCTTTGGGCTTATCACTTTCTGAACTTGGCTTTGCCTTTTTCATTTATGGTAAAGGTTATATTATTTTACATTAATAATGATAATAATAATAATAATAATATTCGTTAATGTGAATGTGAATGCTTGCAAAGAGTTGTTGAAGATTTCACAATTGTAGAATCCATCCAATACTTTGATAAAAGCCATAAGCTTCTTCATCAAAAGGGAAAAACTCCCATAACCTTTTCTTTCCCAACACATCCATCCCCTATTTCAAAAATCTTACTTCATTTTTCTTTTACTATTTCAAAGCTGCAACAACATTAACAAAAGTTCACATATTCATTGATAACCAAAAAAAAAAACAAAGTTCAAGATAATCAAACTATCATAGACTTGATCTAACTAGTCTAAAAAAATATACATCTTTTAAAAAAAAATTGTTTAAATTAAGTTATTAAATGTTTTGATGTTAAATTTGTTGTATCAATTTTTTAGAAAAATGTTATTAAATTTGCCAATATTTACTAATATTAGTAAGTGGGATAGTTAATGAGTTGAAGGTTGAAAAACTTCAATTGAAAGCAAACATTTTTGTAAAAAACACAAGAAAAAAGAGAAAGGGAAATAGGTAAATATTTTAAATGGTTAATTTTAGTCTTATCATTCAATTTATTGATATATATCAAATATACCTATCTTCTATTGAAAGTCATTATTCCACTTCAAATAGTAATAAAATTATTATTTCATCTTTATTTTAATTAAGAAATATGTTTTGAAGTTTCATAAATAACTAATACCTTTTTAAAATATGAAAAAATGGTATATACTCCCAGAGTTATTGTATAATTATATAAAATAAATATCACTTTAACTTTATTATTTTTACATAATAACCAATATAACTTTATAATTTACTTTTTAATAATTATATTCAATATTTTTTATAATTAATCTCAAATTATTGTTATAGTAAGCAAATTTATTTTTATTATATTAATAAAATTTAAATTTTTTAGAAGTTTTAGTTATAAATTATATAAATTATTTTATTTATAGACTAACAATATGGATAGATTATATAAATATTCTCAGAATTGTCAATTATAAAATCAATTATTTATCCCAAATATTTGGATTACATAAATTTGATTATCAATATTTTTTATATTAAAATATAATTATTTAAAATATTAATAATATTTTAGATATTAATTATAAAAAAGATTGAATATAATTATTATTATTATATTGATTATCATGTAAAAATAATAAAATTAAAATGATAAATTTATTTACCTTTTAAATATATGAGGATAAAGTATTTTGTATATTGGTACAATAATTTTAAAGGGTATATATATTTTTTTTCATATTTTAAAGGGGTATCAGTCATTTATGAAATTTCAAGATATATATGTTAATATTTTTTAATTAAATAAACTAAAGATAAAATAATTATTTTATTATTATTTAAAAGGGTAAAGCGATAACTTTTAATAAAAGATAGATATATCTAATATATGTTAATAAATTGAGTGTTAGGATTGAAATTAACTCTATTTTTAATTATTTTTTTTGAGTAATTTGTTAAAGGGAAAAAAGTAAGGGGGGTAAAAGAATAACAAAGAATTAATAATCTCAAGTTCTAAACCTCCTTTACTAAAATTAAAAAATAAAAAAATAAAAAAAATTTGTTTCTCGTTAATATTTATGGGTAATATGTAAAAAAAAAAAGAAATTGTTTTTTCAGAAAAGGGAAATGAATGGCACCGCCAAGCGCCTAAGGTGTTTTCTCGAGAATTTTCGAAGCAGAATCTGACCTCGAGACTGCTTCTTCAATGGAGTTTTGTTTTTCTGTTGGCAATTGGCATCTAAAACTTAAAAAATGAATAATGAATAATGAAATAAACAAAGCACAAAAACAATTGGGAACACGAGTGCTTCACGTGTCTGTCTACGTACGGATTACGCTTTGTCGCGAACTGTAGGAGTACTACTACTACTACTACTACTACTACTACATGCATTTGTATGCCGTCGTATCCGTATCTCAGTATACGCTCTTGACACGTCATCTCAGCCCTTCCCTTACGAGACTGATTCCATAAACCAACACCACCCCTTTTTTTTACTTAGCGCGTCGATTTCACCTCCCCATCTCAAAGCAAACGGAATTGGAATTACAATGGACTGGACCCCACTCCAGCATGGGTGGGGCCTGCCGCCTAGTCTAATAACATCCCGGCCGTTCACTGAATTTTAATGCTGTAACTCGGTTTTACACGTGTGTAAGATGCCAGCATGAGAAGCAACTGCTTGTTGGCACGTGTCATCTCTTTTTTTTCTCTTTCTTTATATATATATATATATATATATTGTCTGAATTTAATGAATAGAGTTTTAAAAAGGTGCAAGGGGTGTTATTAGATTAGATTTGAAATAATAATTTAAAAATAAGATACTATATTTAATTTTTTAAGTCATGAGGAATTTGCTAAGGTATATATAAGCCAATATTTGTAAGATTCACATGCATGTGAGTGGGCTACAAAAAGAAATTCTTCTTCACTTAATCGATGCATATATATTAATAATTAAGGAATTATTCATTATTACACATTAATTTTTTTGTAATTATATAAAGGAAAATGTAATGCAAATTTCATTCTCCATGCATTCATATGTGATTAAGGTTAATGTAATTTAATTAATTAAATCCACAATCAAATTAAAACCCTTACAAGGCGTTTGAATTAACAGTATTGTTTTATTACATGTCAATATAATATATCCCCTCTTCAAGTTAATTTGAGAAAATTTAAAGGGTCATAATAAATAAAGTGGTGGATTGAAGATGGAGACTTGATTGATGGGCAAGGAGGCTAGGCATTGATTTAAAGGGATAATTAAAGAGACTACTACTCCTGCCGCTGAAGTCACGGGATACAGAATCCCGGCGACTTTAGCTTACGAGGAACATGGAGGGAGATGACTTAAGATAGGTGGAGCCAATAGGTTGTAGCCATTTGTCTCTTATGGGTCCATGGGTGGCGGCGACCACCACCACCACCTTCTCCTTCATGCTAGCTTTCGGTTGCACATTCACTGCAGGGTCCCTATAATCACATGGGTTATCATTTACCAATACGAAGAATAAAGAGAGATCTCAGAGCTATTAATTGAAAACACAACTTTGTGTTTTTCGGTGTTGGTGGTGGGGAAGAGAAGGGATCACTGAAAAAGAACCCTAAAAATGCCCAAAATATATATAAATATATATAAATATATATATATTTGCATGAATAGTACTCGTACGTAAAAATGATCTTCTGTCTTTTATACCTTTATCTTTTTAATTTACATTTCTTTATATATACCAAAACCACATTTAATAACTCGTAAAGAAAAAGGGTATTCAATTTCATTTCATATCATTTCCATGTGGGGAATTATTGTCTGTCTTTGTCTCTGTCTTTCATTCTCTTTAATAGCAAGCTCTAGGGCTTGTCTAATTTGTCTTCTTTCTTTCTTTCTGGGGTCTTAATATTATTGATGGGTTGATATGACATGTATACTTCTTAATTTTCTTCTTGCCAATGTATATGATATGTATGATATATCTTTAAAAATGGATAGGCATATATATATACATATAATTTGTAAGACGTTTAGTGGGAGAGAGAAAAAGATTTGGGACAAAAATTCTCCAATGTCTGTGAGCTGTGGCCCCTCTTCCCCATATATATATATATGTATATGAAAATGATCCCATCAGCCAATTAATTCCATATCTTTGTTCGTTCCCATCAGCTATTGTTTTCAAACAACTTTTTATATAAATTTGTCTATTGCATTCTCGTTTTTGCATCATTTTTGATACTGTGATAGTCCAACTTAGACCCCACAATCTTAACATTAATTTGTTGTACACTAATAGCCTCAGCATCACCTGCTGATCTTGAAAATAACCTGCCCATCTCAATCTCAGTCTAATCTCTCACTCCAAATCAATCATTTTATCTATCTATATAGTATATATGCTGTATATAGTCTTTGGTTTTATAATGACATTTGCTTTTTGTTTGTATTATTAATTGTCACTAGAGAGAGTGAGAGAGAATGAGAGAGAATGATAACCTCGTTCGTGAAAGGACATTAATTAATTAATTAATTAGAAGAATAAATAGCATACTTGTTGGCAGATTATCTGGTTAATTATTATAGGGATTAACTAAGAACATAAAAAGACAAGACCATAAACAAATATGCAATATAATTAATTTGCAAGGATTAATAAATTAAGTTTTTGGGAAAATGGATGGATTTTGACAAGTTCATTCATTTGTCTTTTTCCATACATTTTCTTCACTTCTTCTTCTTGTTAGCATATATATGTTGTTGTTATTATTATTATTATTATTATATAATACTAGGAACTAATTAATAATTGAATATGTTGAAAAAATGCATGCAGGCACAATAAAAAAGCATCCTTTTGGAAGCACATATATATATGTAGGCATAGTAAACAAATATGAAAAACATATTTATTTATTTTAATCAATCACTATATGTAAATTTATGTTTTTATATTTATCCCTAATTAATCACTTTTAATTAATATTATGAAACACTAACACTCTTAAATGATCTCTAGACTCTTAACTATATATGGAATGAAAATTGAAGAAAGTTTAGCATTATGATCATATATATCTATGTGGCCTTTAAGCTTTAATAATTCTTACATATTGTCCATCACTCATAATCTATATATCATCAACTCTCATGGCATATAATATTATAACTGGAATCAAGAATATATATTAACTTTTGTATATTAAGATATGTTTGAAATTCAATCATTCCAATTTTAATACGTGTATATATATATATAATCAGTATCATACACAATGGAAAAACTACAATACTGCAGTACATTAACAGGCTCGTACGTGGGATTGGGGTTCAGATTGATGAAGCCATTGGAGATCAGTAAAGTTCACACCTGAGAACAAACCAGTATTGTCTGGTGTAGTCATTCATATATATATATATAATGTGTTTTTATTTTCCTGTTGATGACATGGAAAGGAACTGATTATAACAGTTCAAGCATGCAAAGAACGAATAGGAAACACAACACTTTATAGATCTGAGGAGCCAATTTTTTAAGTTTGTCATCTGTTCTTTTATGAAGAACTGAAGATTCTGTAGTCAGACTAGTAGAATTTTGTCTCTCTGAAGCTTTATGCAGCGAGAATGAGCTTTCTTTCTTCCTTTTTCTTTTAAATTTTTTTGTCATTTTCTCAATCAAATCCAACAACAGAAAACTAAATCCCAGTCTTTGATCACTGATGTATCCAAATCAAAACCCTAGCTAGTAAAATAGAATAGAATTAAAAAAAAAAAAAACTAATTGACAATAATTAATGATAGTATCACCCATGGTCATTAATATTGATAGGGATCAAAATTAATTATTGTGTATTATTATGATGTGTTGACACTTGATTCAAGGCTATCTAATTTTGCTTTTCTGTCATAGTTACAGCTAGATTGAGGGTGATTTGTGGAAGCTTTTGGGGCTGTAAAGCTTAAACTTTCCTGTGAAATCATGAAAATGGAGAGAATATTATTATTAATGAGTTTAAAACAATGAAATAGAAATTGGGTAATCAAAATAATGCAAGGGATAAACATGCGCGCCCATTAGATTCCACAAATTTCGCCAAAAACAATTATATCAAATAATGGTGTCTTATTATACACAAAGATCATAATTGTCTATAATTACACAACCCATATTCATAGATAAAAAGTTATATTCTCCTTGAGACATGGTTTCTGTTTACAACAACTGGGTGGGTTTCGTTTTTTCTCTCATTTTCTAGGAGAATAATCTAAAAGGAAAATTCAATAGGAAAATCCATGCCCAACTGTTTACAAAAGTGAAAAAGCAAAACCTCATCATTACAAAAAAATTAAAAAAAGAAAAAAAGAGGACATCTAATTGAATCGTTTGTCCCCACTTACATATACAGCAGATGCAAATAAGAGGCTTTTGATTTTCCCAATTTCTTTTCTTTTTTTTTTTTTTTTGAAAAATGTAGAAAATGATAACCCACTTTAAACAAAGCCTCCAATTTGGACCCAACATGCCTGTGCACAATTTTCATTCACATTTTGCCTCAATACAATGAGGTACATTTGGATTAAGGCGTACACCATAGTCATTAGGGATACAAGATCCAAGAACATGCGTAACATAACAAGAATTTTCATATGGTTGATATGGGTTCTTCCACACAATTAGGGTTTTGTTTTTTTATGGGCTTTTACTTTTTACTCAGGTTGATAGCACTATAAACTTGTTCTAGAGCCTAAGAACGGATGATGACTAGTCGAATGTAGGGAATTAAGCCACAAATGAGGTAGGTTCTATTCTATCACAAGACAATATGAGCCGCTAAAATTCCACAAGGCAATGCCTAAAATCATAGCCTCAAAAGAACTATTTGTAATTATATATACAAGTTGTTCTAGAGTGATGGAATCCCAAGACAGAATTTAGAGTTTGGCATGTTACTAAAGCAAAGACAAAAAAGCATACAAAAGAATACAAAGAGGATAATTACTAGGCATACCTTCTTAGGGATTTACATATATCCCAAACATGTCTTTGGTTTGGTTTATTATATAAGTGCTAGGATAGTAGTAGTAGTAGCAGCAGCAGCTACATTTATTCACTGACATTCCTTGAAATTTACAATAAAAGGAAGCTTACCCTATAGTTTTAATATTAAAAACTGCATGAAAATCATCAGTAGAATTGGCTTTCAAAGGTGAAGAGATGGGAAAAGGAAAAGTTGGTCTTTGCTTTCTTTTGCCCTTTTATTTTTTATGTTAAAGTATGGAGAAAAAGAGAGAGAGACCCATTAATTTGCTGGGAAAAGGATGTAAGTGAAAGGAAAGAGTTTTCACACAAGAAAGATTCAACGTTTTTTCCCCCTTTCTATCTAGGAATGGAGCCCAAACTCGTTGATTTCAGTGCTGAAAAAGATTATAGCTACTCCATTTCATTACAAAAATGAGGTACTAAGGACTATGCTTAGGGCCTATTGAAGCTTTTAAGAAATGGACATCCCTTATGATGATTTTGGGCAATTTTTTGTGTGTAATGAAGTCTAGGCCCGTATATAACCTTGAAATCAGGCTCTTATTCCAGATGGTAGGTCCAAGTATAACAATAAAATTCATTTAATTGGCTACTGGGCTCTTCAAAAATAAGCTGGGTCTTCTGTACAAGCAATAAGCCCAGATTGTTGATTAGACAGAATTATTTACAAAGTGAGCTAGAATGGCAAGTCATGATACATTTAACATGGGTTTGTGTAAACAAGTTAAGCATCGCTGAGATTGTGCTTCAGTTTCTCGACCACCTTTTGGGATAAACTCTCAGCAAATGTTCCTAATATAGGTTCGAATCTTGACACTTCTGTTTCACGTATCCCTGATGAATCGTTGTTTCTATATTGCACTGCTTTGGCTACTGCATTTATTTTCTCTGCAATTGATGGAAGCAGCTCACCTGCTTCTTTATATAACTGAGCTGCAGGTCCAGTGGACAACTCTTCCCTGGAAACCGGAGTTCCCAATTTTGAAAATAATTGGACTACACATTTAGCTGCAGTGTCAAGATTAACTAAAGCTTCCTTGCATTCAGTTATTCTTTCCAGGGCTTCACTACTTTCAGGATAGCATTTCTTGTTGTCTGTTGCTTCCTCTAAGTCTTTGTCCATTGAATTTTCCTTGACTGGGACTTTTGTTATTTCATCTGGACACGGAGCATGATTCGGGCCAAGCAAGCTTTCATTAAGGTTCTTCAGGTCCTGCAAAGAGCATCACAGCCAAAACATTTAGTGTGGAGATTCATAAGAGTCACCTCACACATAATATATAGTAGTTCTTAAGATAAGATGTTGTCATCTTACAAATCATAAAATCTAGTGTGGAGATTCATAACGATATGAAATACATGTTTACATTACAGAAAATCAGGTAGTCTGATGTATATGTGCTTAAAACAAAATAGGGCGGGAAAATAAAAACCAAAGGAGAAAGTAGAGTTTCTTTATAAACAAACTATGAGAAATGGCACAAGTGACCACAATTTATGAGTTCAAAATCTCGATGATAATCATCAAATGAGTAAAACTCTGCTTCAATGTTTGCTTTTCCCAGAATGTTGCCTTGGTGTATTTGTTTGCGCAAGAAGATGAGCCAAGTTTGTGTAACATGGATAGACAAACCTGTTTAAAGGAATCTTTCACTTGGAATGCCACATTTGCAGATTTAACATGGGAGGCAGATTTATCCCCACAATGCAAAGTATCATGACGATAATTTTTTATGGGCGTGTCAAAAAGTCTCTTGGAGTCCCCACTATAGTCTCTCCGTACAACATACTGTGAGGAGAATCTTCTTCTCACTGTTGATTTCCTTTTCTCTACCTGTAAGCATAAAATAACACTCATCTTGACTGAACAAATCAACAGGTATCACAGATTGATGACTGGCACAAAGCCCAGAAAGCTATATGCACTGCAACATGCAACAGTACTAACCGCATGTGTCGTTGATAAACTGCTAAAATGTTGCTTGAACAAATCACTGTCTTCAGATTTCATGTGGCATATGTTGTTAGCATCTATACTCTCTTGCACCTTATTCTTTCCTGAATACGGTTGTTCTTCCATGTGAGCAACATTCTCATTACATGCACTCAAACTTTTCATCTCATATTGATCATTATTCTTGCCAAGAAAGCCAATTTTATTAGGACTAGCATCTCTGTTTGTAGTAGCACCATGCCGGTGGCCATCATGTCGAGAAGAGCACTCACCATGACTTGGAATCTTAAGTGGGCCTTTAGCTGCAAGAAAATGCTGGCATTAGAAAAGGAGAAGAATTAATCTTCTCCACAAATTAATATCTGTATATTGTACAGTATTTCATTGTCACCATCATCATTCAAATGTCAATTCTAATCCTCTAGTCATCAAAATGGTCCCTAAAGAATAAGTCGTAGTAACCTTGTTTCGGAAATTAACTGCCATTCTTTTCATGTATGCTACCATTATTGGATAGAGAACTTAACAAGAATCTGATGTAAACAGACAGAAATGGCCTTACACAATCTTAGCGATGACAGTGGCATCTTCACATCTTTTAAACTTTGGACCTCTGGGGAATTCAGTAAATCCATGCACACAGTGTACACAGTGAGCCAACGTTTGTCAAGGGCAAAGCTGCTGAAGTGCATATGAGAAACTGTGAGTCAGCAGAGCATCTACCATAAATGAAATGGATAAAAAAAATTATTGACAAATATATTGCTAACCTAACAGCCTCTTGCGGCAATGGTGAACTTTGGCTCTTATAAGCATCAGAAGAACTTCTGGACAAGGTACTGAGGCATGAATTGCTGTCTCCCAAATCATAATTAGATGGAGTTTGAATTTCATGACACACAGAAGCATAGCCCACACCATCACCAACCAAAGGTGACAAAATTTCTGGCTCTACTTGCTGCTGCAGCAAGAAACAGTAAAGATATTCAATATGCAAGAAATTCAGAACATTTAATAAACTTTCCATATGAATAAATACATAAGGTAGCATAAAGTTCCTACAAGGATATATAGAAGATGATCTTTTGTTTCTCTGGCCATAAAAGATGGTCAGATACAATAATAATTGGAGATAACAAGGCTAAAATGAGTTAGAGCAATAAACAGCATTTGAAAAATTGTGATCCAAAAGAAAATATTAGTATATACCAAGCCCAAGTACAGATAGTATTCTAGATAACTATTAATGCCAGTCGAAAGCATAGCTTTAACACTTCATCTTGATAAAACTATTAGGGTTAATCCAAATAAAAGTATACTCTAGCGGATATCTTGAGACACTGTGGACCCAAAATTCAAAGATCCTAATAAATGGATTTAATGAAGAGTCAGGGCCATTAAACAGAACCTCAACAAAGCCCCCTTTACAGATTGCCAGAATGAAAAGGTGGGGATACATTATTAAGTGTAGAAAAGTGAGATAGATAATATCCTGGTATTTCTTAGATATCAGAATGCAAGTTTCACATGTTAAAGGCCTAAAATATAAATTACCTGGGATGAAGTGAAATCAAGATTCCTAGGGATAATGTCAGAGCTTGATACTTTCTCTTGTGCCCACTTTGGAAGTCTTGAAATGCTGAATTTGAATGTTGAAGTCACTTGGGGTTCCCCATCATAGTGCAGTCCTCGTCCGACTTGGTTGAAATCCACCATAAACGACATATCCCCCATTCTGCATTTTTCGTCTTCCTCTTCATAGAAAATTATTTCACTTAAAGCCACTGGCTGGTCCAAGTTAGTTGGAGATAAAATACCATAATTTTCCTTCACTCTTTGCATCATCCTCAAAGCCAAATGAGCAGGAACTTTCCAGACAAATATACAACCATCACCTCCTACCTGAATACATCAGGAATGTTTGAAGTCAGTATAATGATGAAAAATTATAGGTCATGGTACTGGTGTGTTATATGAAGTAGTCCAAAAGATATTTCATAGATATGGCTTGTTATCAACACGAAGTTAATCACAAGAGGAACTCACTGAAACTATGTGCTTGCAATCAGGTAAGAAAGTGACACCGGTTATGACTTCGCCATGCCCCATGGCTTGTGAGACCATCTCTCCACTGATAAAGTCGTACAAGCAGATGGACTTGTTAGAGTAGGAGCAAACCAGGTAGCTGCCACTTGGGTCCATTGTAACCTGTAAAAAGATAGCATGTCAAAATACAACAATAAGTGCAACATACTGATAATTGTTAATGTAGCTTACCTTTATCGGGTCTCCAAAATCTTTATCTTGCTTGAATGATCTAATAAGCTTTCCAGCAGTAATGTTGAAGGAGTTTATCTTCTTATCCTAGAGTAAACAAGTGAACAAGAGTACTTAAATAAACAAATTCCTAGCACCCAGATCACAAGAATCCAGGGGAATCTCATAATTATATTATTCAACCAGAAAACCAAATGATTTTGTGTACATGACACACATGCAGAGGACCAGTTTGGCTGATTGAACTAAAAGTTGATTTTAAAAGCCCTTCCAGAGCAGCATTATGATATTTTGTTTAATCCCCAAATCACTATTAAGATGTTAGTTACCTGCCCAACAGTAATGACAACCTCCATTGTTGGATCTATATCCATGTCATATACAGTTCCATGAGATGCCAGTTGTTGATGACGACGTGAAACCTTATAAGCACCATTGGTTGCAGCAACATCACGGAAGACTAGAGACCTGTGTTAAAAAAAATTAATAATGTTATCTGCAAATAGATACTTTTGGATCCTACCAGGTAATTAATGTTTTATTTGATTTACATGGCTAACTGAAGCACCAACCAGGGCAAGGCCGGATTGGTTTACAATTATGTAGCAGTATCTAGAAAGGGAGAAATAAAGGAAAAAGAGAAAAAAGCACCAACAAGGTCAGAATGACTTCACAACTATTTTTAGAGCAAAGGGCCCAATATTATTAAAATTTTTTAAAATGATCAGATAGATCCAACAGTACAGCTTGATATAAAATTGTTCAAAGCAAAATCTGAATAAACCAAATTGATTTAGTTTTCTCTTACAATATCCAAACAATCCCTTAAATTTATGGTTTGAAGAATTCATGATACACTGTAATTCAAAGTTATAACAACATACCTATCAGCACTACAACTCAAAATCTTGCAGCCATTGCAAGTAAATTTCACAGAAGTCACAGCCGCTGAATGGTCATCAATACTTTCAACAAGATCAAAATTCCTGATACAAGGGAAATCTAGTTAGAATACATATCTAAAAGGCTGAAAGAGCGTAAAATTTAACAAGTTAAACCTTTTAACATCATAAAGATGGATTGTACGATCCCTTCCTCCAGAAGCAAGGAAATAATGGCTGTCCATGACTTCTTTTGAAATGTTATCTTGCTTGCTTGACAAGCTGAAACTCAATGAGAGGATCTCCGCATCATGGCAATCCTGCAGAGTAGCTCATATTATTCATAATAAGATGAACATGATTTGAACACCAAATGAAAAACTTAATGTTTGTGCCTAAGATCCGTGTTTCTTCTAGCAATGATTAAAGTAAAATGTTTCTAATGAGGTTTACCTTAAAACATGTATACTCAGAAGATTTTAGGTCATAGATATGAAGGTTTCCTGCAAAATCACCAGCAGCTAGGTACTTTCCATCTGAACTAACTGCAATCGACCTAAACCCTTGAGTGCTAACAGTTGTCTCCATAGTATCACGTTCAAAAATCCCAGCACTAACTACAGTGACAAATAGAAAGAGAATATAAATAAGATGCAAGGGGAGGTTTGGATAACCAATAAAGTAACAATTGTGGAACTTTAAAAAGTATACGCATGTGTTGTTGTATGTTTGTGGATTTGTGTGTTGGTGCCTCAAAAACTGGCAATTACCTAAACGTGCAGTACTCACAGGTTCAATATTCAGAGAACCTTGATCCAACACATCCTTGGACGAGTCAGGTTGCAAAGCAAGATCCCATAACCTAATAGTACCATCAGCAGAGCATGTTGAGAAAGAAACTCCGCCAGAACAACCTCTAGCAACACATGCAAGAGATGGATCGTGCATGTTTTCGCAGCAGAGATTCTTGATATCCCATATGCATGCAGAATGTGAAACTAGCACACAGCACCTGGTAGCCTGGAACAGTACAAAAACATTTGGTTGCATCAAATAGTAATCCAATAAAAAAAAAACATAATAGAAATAAGCTCTAACTAATAAACGAGCAACAAATGAAAATTAAGCTTTTTGATAAGAAGGAAACAAATAAAAAGTAAGTGGAAAAGTATTAACTCCCACTGAGCAATTACCTCATTCACATTATGGATGTCCCATATATAGAGACTATGATCTCCATAAACAACCACTGCAAACCAGAAATATTGATGAATTCAAAGTTCAACACCGGTGGAATCTAACTATCTGGGAAATCAGTAGTTATATGCTCACCAAGCTTTTCTGGTGTTGAGAACTGGCAAGCAATTGCATCAGGAAGTGTAGGAGCAAGTTGAAAATCCATTGCAGTGGTTTTAGCTTCACAAACAATATCGTTTTCTCCATCACACTTTTTTGCCTCAAAATAGTTAAGTGTTCTGGCATATTTAACAGTCCGAATGGTAAAAAGTTGTACTGCTCCATTACTGCAAGCACAAGCAATCAACTTCTCGGATGTAGATAGTGCAAAACCTTTCTCAACCTGAAAGTGAATTGGGGGTTATTCTAAAATTAAATAGGTAAAATATCACAAAAACGGTATTCATACAAGTATTCAACAATAAATTCTGTGCAGAGCAGATGCTATCATGTGTTTATATAAACTTATTCCAATAACACTTTTGTGCTTGTTTATCTTGCCTCAATATAAGCAACATCTGTACCATATACTTATTTATATCTCATTTCAGTTTTTCAGTAGTCAGATGCTATGATGAATATTATGTTTAACCCAGCTGAACCATTTCAAAACCTTACAACGCAAGCCAAATCTTCAGAATGGCCATGTTTGGATTGAACCTTGGGCAAATTATAGGGATTTCCTTTCAGTAGGGCCCATCTAAACCAGCTGCATCTTTTGCCATTGTCCTCCTATAAGAGTTCTACTCCGCAAGGAAACTTAGTTTGCTGAAAATCTACTATGAACAATATAAAACAAAGAGCCCAACGCACCTTCAAGTCCACTAACTTTGTTACTGAAAGCCCGGAATTTACAATATATAAAATCCCTGAAATCAGGAGCAGAATTTGACTCATTAACCGTACTTCAAAAACTCCAATGCAGTATACTTCAATTGTTGTTAAAAAGCAAACTTTAACCTGCATCAGTCAGTGCATATATAGCAAAACCTTCACCGATCTGTTTGTGATTTACAACATTATTATCAGTCCAGGTGGCAGATAGGACAGAGACAAATGAACTTCCTTTCTGAATGCCAAGATTGACAGGCTTCGCATGAATTGTCAAAGATTCTGTGGATTTGTTTAAACGAGTCCTTGGAGATGACCCAAGTGTCCAGAACTTCAGGTGCTTCTTTCCAGCAGTAACAATGAATTTTCCATCAGATGAGAAACTCACAGACGTAATGGCAGAACAAGATGAATTTGCTTTGAGCTTCGTAACCAACTGCCCACTCCGCCAATTCCAAAGGTAAATGTAACCACCAACAGACACCAGATGTTCCCCTTGAAATAGAATATTAACCAAAAAATGAATAAATAAATGAATGAATAGATAACCCCAAAATCTCCAAACAGATAACAAAAGGCCAAAAGCCAAAATGAATGGTTGTAACTAACCATCAGGTGAGAAAGCAATACATTCAACTCCATACAGATGACCTTTGAGTTCAGATATAAAGGCGCGAGTTTCACAATCCCAAACTAACACTGCAGGTTGCAGCCCTGACTGCAAAACCATGTTAGATGCATACAGATAATGCAAATAACTCAAATATTCTTCCCAATATTATAAAAAGAAAAAACGATGAATTCAAAGGTTAAACTGTAAACTTGTAAATGAACTGATTTGTACCTCTCCGGCAGCTAGAAAACGGCCGTCGCGTGACACGGCTACGCAGCTGAGAGGCCTGGGAACTCGATGAGACACCATGATGTGCGATTGAGCGTTCGAATCCACATCGTAAACCACCACAACACATCCAGCAACGTAAGCACACTTGGGAGTTGAAGTACTCGAAGCTAATCCATTGCAATTTCTCGTAGTCAACCCAATTATCTCTTCTAGAATCAGCTGCCAATTGAAAAGCAAGAGTGTGCAACGGAATTCTGATTAGAATAACATTAATGGTCGCGAAACTGAAATTAGGGTTTTTGAATCAGAGAACGGTGGCGTACCTTCGAAGATGACTCTGATTTCTTGATTTTGCGATTTGGTTTCATTTTGAAAGGAGAAACCCTAATCGGAGACGCAGAAATGAGAGTGAGAGTGATTCGGCGTTTTTTTCTTTTTGGTATTTTGAAGCTGGCGTTACCGTTGGGGGGAGAGAAGGGGAGAGCGGGAAATATGTGCAAATGGAAGCTTTTAAAGTTTAAAATATGCGTTACGCAATCTAAAATTGTAACTAATACCTCAGCATTTTGTATTCATTCATTTATTTATTTATTTAATTTATAAATCCCCTCCGTCTCCAACAAGGCAATACCAATACTAAGAGGGCGATCGAGGTTTTAGTTTGATGGTAGAATTCAGAGCCTAAGTAGGAAAGATTTTTCATTCATCCTAGAGTAAATATCTCTTAAATTTAACTGTATAATATATGCAACACGTAAGTAAATTGGGGTATAAACTCTTGCTCTGAATATGTGAATCTTTTCTTTTGGAAATGGGAATGCTGGTTTCAGGTAGAGCAATATCACTGTATGCATTTGTCTCAGAACAAGCAATAAGGTCAGGTCACCACCGCACCGCTACAACAAATAATCAGAATTAGAAGAAAATTATAGATTTCTCTGAATTTTCATAACCAACGTACATGAACACATGCGAAGAAGTTTTTTTTTTAAAAAAAAAAGAAAAAGAAAAAGCAGTAGGTAGCAAAATGAAAAAGGAGGAGACCTCTTTTAGAGTTTTTTTTTTTAATGTAATTTATTTCTAGAATATAAAAACGATTTTATTCTCAAATATAAAATAATGATTTTTTTATATTTGAGAATTAAAATAAATTACCTTTTTTATACTAATAATAATTTTAAAAAATAACAAAAAAAAATTATGTTGACAATTATTTTCAATTCAGTAATTTTTATAATAATTTATCTATCTGCGCGACAACTTCGGATAAATTTATTTTTTAAAATTAATAATTGCAAAAAGCATATATATATATATTTAAAATATCCATATAATATATGAAAACTTAATTAATTTTGAGTTTAGATGTATAGGACAAATAAATCAAGCTTTAACATATACAAACGAGTTTTCTATTTCATTTTCTAATAACAAATTTGGCATTGAGTTCCACATACCTATATTTTTCATTATTAAAAGCGTTATATATGCATTAATTTTATTTGCCCTAATTGACTTGGAAAATTTCTTATTAATTTATTTGATTTATGCGACGTGTAGTGAATCTTTATATATATCTTTGGGTCGGTTACTCTGACGTGTTAAATTAATTATTAATTAGTATTAATTAATCTCAATATCATACTTGATTTCCACACAAATATAAAAATAGAAAATTAAATTTTAATTAGTCTGAACTTTTTCGTACATTTTGAGTCTGATAGAGAAGGTTGATAACATACATACACATAACGTAACATATCGTATGGGTAGTTAAGTTCATAAATTTAGGAATTAAATTATCCTAAGTAACTAATACCAAATTAAATAAAAAAGAAATTAATAGAGATCCGTTTTAGGCCACGTTCCTACAAACTTCTCATCACATTACAGTATGAGGGGCTCGCTATATTTTGCAATTCTGAATTACGAATTAGTAATTAGGATTATTATAATTAATTATTTATAATATCATATATAATTTTCTTCATTATATGTTGTTACGATTTTCACCTAACTATTATTTGGAGGCATTCAGCTTTCCACCTAACTACACCACTATTTAGATGGATCTAATGGAAATAGATTACAGTGTAAACCGAAATCCCCACTTTTAATTTAAATGATTGGAATTGGAAATCCTCATATTCAACTGGTTGGCTTTTGAAATAATAATAATACTAATACACATTTGAATTAATTAATTAAATTAGATTAATATTTGTTTATCCTTGCCTTAGTCAAACAATAGATGACTGCTTACTCCGGTAAGCCGTAATCCGGTGGTTGTTGGAGGAGACTGAAACCGAAATCGGGTAGGTAATTGAGAGAGTTAGGGAACACGTGTTGCCACGTAGAAGTTTTCGGTGCTGGGGACTGGACAACAGTGACCAAATACATTTTAGTTGTCGAAACTACCCTTGGCAACAGTTTTTTTTTGTTTTTTTAAGGACGATTTCTCTCTCAGTTGTAACCAGCCATTCCAATTTCTCAAATCCGAAACAACTTTGAAATTATTTCATTTGAATAAATTTCATCAATTATTTTTCATTTTTTTTCCTTCATATAAATATATATATATTTTTTTCTGTCAACATTTTCTATGTCAATATTGGTTTATTATTTATACAGATAAAACATTCTGAAATTGTTCTCTCTCTCGCTTCTCAACGTTTGTGCATACAACATGGCGGCTAAATCTTTACTGCATTCTCCTCCTTCATTAGAGCCATCTTGTTTCTTAGCCTCCCAATCAAATTTAATCAAGTTTAGAAAAACCCGGTTGGGTTTTAGGCTTAGAAATCAAATAGAGCCAATCAAATGGGGGGAGAGTTTGTCATATTCAAGCAGAGGAGGAGAGGAAATGAAGAAGAAGACGACGACGACGAAGCAGGAGCAGAGAGGAAGCGTCGTTCGGTGTATGGCGGAGGGAATAGAGAGACGTATTCTGATGGGAGGAAGAGAAGAAGCAAAAGTTCTGGTAGCGGAGAGGTACAAGGTGGTAGGTTTATTAGCATGTGTGATGTGTTTGTGTAATGCCGACAGAGTCGTGATGTCGGTCGCCGTCGTTCCTCTCGCCGCTAAATACGGCTGGTCCAGCTCTTTTCTCGGCATCGTTCAGGTAATTTTTATTGAATGAGGGAAGATTTTTTTGTTTCATTTTTGTCTTTCTTTCGGTTTCAATAAACGAGAGTAATAATTTACGTTTTGAAATGTATTTTCCCGGAAATAAATAAATAATAGAATGAGTGAGATACCAAATCAAATCTTTCAAAAGATTTTTCTATACGTTTACTTTATAATCACTAAAATGGGTGTGGTGTGATTTTGTTTCCTTTGTCGTGTGAGAATGAAAATGAAAATACAAGTAAAAATAAAAAAAAAAAAACAAAGCAAATTGGTTGATTGGTTGGTGAGAAATCGAGAGGCATTTAGTTCGCCGCCACTTTGAAACAGTAAGTGAAAAAACAATTAGTATACGTGAAGTCAATACCAATCTTCGTCAAAATTCATTTTAGATTCTTCAAAATTTACGTTTTGTTTTTCTAAAAAATAAAATAAATTAATATCCTAAGGTTTTGGTTAATAAAGATGACTTTGTGGTGTTGTACGGTTTCGTATTTGGCAGAAGTGAGGTGAGAATTGCTGTTACCTAAGTCCATGGGCTCTTAAATGGGCTGAGGGAGCAGAAGAGTGGGCCAGTCGTATATTCTGATTGGAAGAGTTATATTAATTTCGTTTAGTTGACATAAGAGAAAAAAAGGTCAAAGCAAACTGACGTGTTTGCTGATCAGAATTCGGAAGTAGGCGAAGCCAAAACAATGGAGCCACCATGGTGTTGTCAACACGTGAGATCATAATTGGTTCCACGTGGACCACTTTGATACCTTAGGCGAACTTCCCCTCACAAACCTTAGTCCAGCTGTTTTCTTTTCTTTTATAAATAAACAAAAATGAACGAAAAATCATAATAAAAATATTAGCTTAAACATTTTAGAAAAATCGTCATTCAGCACATTTCTTTACCTGCTTTGATTAATCTTGGTTATCGTCAGATAGATACACATTACAAATACTAACGTGACGTGAATGGTGTGTTACAGTCATCATTTCTATGGGGATACATATTCTCATCAGTGATAGGAGGAGCCTTGGTTGATAAATATGGAGGAAAAAGAGTGTTGGCTTGGGGTGTGGCCCTGTGGTCTTTGTCTACACTCCTCACTCCATGGGCTGCCAGCCACTCCACCGCCAGCCTCCTCGCTGTTCGTGCCTTTTTTGGACTCGCCGAAGGTGTGGCTATGCCATCCATGAGCACCCTCTCATCAAGGTTATCTCATCTAACATTCGATGGCAAACACTATTTCAATACATTAGATATAGCCAGAGTCTCTCTTAACGTCTATCCTAAAAGCACCCGTTAAACATATAGCCTCACTACATGTGGATTGTGTGTGTCTGTGTTGGTTAGGTGGTTTCCAAGCCACGAAAGAGCAAGTGCAGTTGGAATATGCATGGCTGGATTTCATCTAGGCAATGTTGTAGGCCTACTTCTTACACCAATTATGCTATCAACAATTGGGATTTCCGGTCCTTTCATCCTCTTCTCGTTTCTGGGGCTGCTATGGCTGACAACATGGGCATCTGCAGTCACCAATGATCCTCAAGACAGCCCTTTTATTAGCAAGCCAGAGCTGCGACTGATCCAAGCTGGAAAAACAGATTCTCTAGTAAAGAAAGGAAACCCCCTTCCGTCTCTGCAACTCTTATTATCAAAATTACCAAGCTGGGCCATTATAATTGCCAATGTAACAAACAATTGGGTAAGTTCTTTTTTTAACCATGAAGTCTTATTTGTTTAAGTGTTTTTGGCCTGCATTGACACTTTTGAACATGCTAAAATTTACAGGGATACTTTGTTCTTCTATCATGGATGCCTATATATTTCAGAACTGTAAGTCATTATTTTCTCAATATTGCTTAAATTTCTGTCTCTTGTATATAGTTTAGTCTAAGATTTGTGTCCTCCATGTGGAAAGTTCATGCTTTAGTTTTTTCTTGGTGTATATAGGTGTTCGATGTGAATTTGAAGCAAGCAGCTTGGTTTAGTGCTGTACCATGGGGAACAATGGCAATTTGTGGCTACGTTGCTGGTAAAGCGTCAGATTCCTTAATCAAAGCAGGATATTCTTTGACATTAGTTCGGAAGATAATGCAGGTAACTCCTCAGCCAAGCTCATGATCGTTATCCTGCTATGCGTCAGTAGATGTCTCTGTACTTCCAACTCATTACTTCATCCTGTTTATGAATTATGATCAATATGTGCTTCAAGAGCTGTAAAATGAATGGAGATTTTGCATCTCAAACTGATAAATGATCATGAATTTGACAGTCAATAGGTTTCATTGGACCTGGGGTGTCATTGCTCTGCTTGAACCATGCAAAGTCCCCAACAGTTGCAGCTCTATTAATCACAGTAGCCCTGAGCTTGAGCTCTTTTAGCCAAGCTGGATTTCTCCTCAATATTCAAGTAAGTTTATTTGACCATTCAGTGATGAAAAATTCACTCAACCACAACACTTCAGTCATTGATGGATGCTTAATCAAATCTCTCTCCAATTCAGGAAATAGCTCCAGATTGTGCTGGATTTCTCCATGGCATAGCAAACTCAGCAGGAACATTAGCAGCAATAATCAGCACAATCGGGACTGGTTATTTCGTGCAGTGGCTGGGATCATTTCAAGCATTCCTCACTGTCACCGCAGGTCTCTATTTTGCTACAACCATCTTCTGGAACCGGTATGCTACCGGAGAACGAGTCTTCTAGACTGATAAAATTTCTAGTTGAAGATAAAGATGAACAATAAATTGATTTTAAGTAGTGAAAATTTTTGGGTTAATTATTACTTAGCATGAGTGTGGTTTAGACGGAAGAGAAATTTGATAATGTACAGTTCATTCTTTGTTAGTATATTTGTGTACCAGGCATAAATGTCTCTCTGTGTAATGAGTAACTGTATGGAATTGAGAACTAAGAACTAATATACGTATCATTTATAATAATTAAATCAAATTTTCATTCTTTTTGAAGGAGTCTTTGCGGTGCAATTTAAATTTCCTAAAAAAAGAAGGAAATTGTCCACAGGCATTTTGTCGTTGAATATTTCCTGGACTGGCTCAGAGATTGCTTGAGACTGAGGGGTGCAGCTATTTCAAGTACTTTCTTTTTGTAATTTTTTTTATTAGCAAATTAAACTCATAATTGAGTCTCTCTGGAAGGTAAAATGCGTTTCTAATATATTAGAAACTTTAAGACTTTTTTTTTAAAAAAAAAATTGCAACGTAAATAGTTAAAAAATTGACAATAATTATTAAAATGCATTAGGATTTGTTGCAAAATTGGTTTTCCACTGCTGCCTATCGATGACTAATACTATTATAGAAGGTCATATATTAAAAAATTATTATATTTAATGAAATAAACAATAATATAGTACATAATATTTTATAAGAGTATCACTAGGGATGCTGTTTTAGAACAATACGACGAGGAAGGAAAGAACAAAAATGATGAGTTGCTGCTAATATGTCCATTGTATAATTTATGTTCACATGATGAAAGTAATAAAACTTTGTAATACAAAAGTGAAAGAAACAACGGAACCTTTGAGGCAATAATTAATAAAAAAATTTCATAAATAATTACCTAAAAAAGAGATAATTGAGCAACAAATTCCAAAATAAATATATTAAATAGAGTTTCTAAAACACCAACCAGTCACATAATTCCAAATGATGGTATCTACATAACCATTGCAGAGGAGACACAAAACCTACTTTGATTTCTTCCTACAGAGAGAGAGAGAGAGAGAGCAGACAGCAACCATGCACCCTTCGAACTAAATACAACTCACCTTATGTTTTACTTCGTTAGATTTCAGATTACATCAAATCCTAGCCAACTCAGATATTAGGTGAAGACTGATTATTCATTTCAAGAAATTTCTTGCTACAAAATTACAGTCAAACCCAGATAAGGATTTCAGGGTTTGTCTACTATTTTATGTTTTTAGAGTCATAGGCAAAAATCCCATCAGTCTCTTTTGCCAGTCAAATCAAACCTAGATTGAATTCAAGAAAACCGATATCCTGACTAGGGTTTCTTGAAACATTCTATTTTTTTTCTGCTTTAAAGATATGAATTTCAGGAGCTTGGAAGAATTTTGGGCCTTCTATGTGAACCAACATTCAAAACCATCTACAAGGCGCTGGCACTTTGTGGGCACACTCACAAGTATTCTCTTTTTGCTATTATCACTATTTTTCAATTGGTGCTTTCTGATTTTTGTACCAATATTTGGCTATGGGTTTGCCTGGTACAGTCATTTCTTTGTTGAAGGGAATGTTCCTGCAACTTTTGGGCATCCATTTTGGTCTCTTTTATGTGATTTCAAGATGTTTGGATTGATGCTTACTGGGAATATGGATAGAGAGATCAAGAGGCTAGGAAAGAGGCCTGTTTTACAGGTCTTTTGATCATAATTTAAGCTTCTCTGTCTGTTCGTGATACACAGTTGTATATGCTTTTAGGATGCTTCCAGTTCTAATTGAACTCCTCGTTGATGTTTAATTTTGAGTTTATTTCTTGTTTTGATATTTGTAAATATGTTTGCATGAAATCAAACATGACTCGTGAGGTGGATATATTGGTGAGGAGTTTCTAAGCAGCATGTCTGTTGGTTGACGTTAACTTTGTAGTTGAATTACAGCACAATAAAGGAAATGTCCTGTTAAATTTATAATTTTTCAGTATGAATTGATGTCCAGTGATTTCTATGTCGATTTTAGAGCAAAACTTGTTCTTGGAGAGTGAGCTTGCTGAGAGCATTCTCTTCTGAATGGTATCATTTCTAGATTTGATTACATTTTAGGCCAGGACTGAGATTTGTTTGAAAGACTTCTGTAGACTGTTGGATGAAACCAATAACACAGTAAACAAATCAGGAATTAGGTGCAAAGAAATGAGCACTTCAACTGTATACATATGCCTGCTTTGGTGGAGGAACAAGAGCTCAATTTTAATTTCTACTCAATAGTCTTATCATAGAATTTTATAATGTTTATTTACCTTGTCTTATATACAAAATGATGCCCCAAGTCTAAGAGAATAAACTTGGTGCACACACATCTCATTTCAATAAAGCATATTCTTTGCTATAGCTTCAGATATACAAAATTGATTTTCCCATTGGAAGTTATCTAGATGGAACCATGCCTATCCATTACAGCACCCTAAGACGTAAAGTGCTACTTTGTTTAGAGTGAGGATATTTAACCCCAAAACTTTCAAAGAATACTACAAGGATTCTTAATCACAAGTGTTTGATAGGTGTTATGCTGTCAACTAAAGAAACTAAGAAGTTAAAAATAGAGCTCTAGCAGGGTTTAAGAGGCAATTAGGAATTGAAAGATACTCATCCAAGTATGCATTGTCTCCATCATTGTTATCATGTGAGCGTATATATACGGTCCTATACGTGATAATTAACAAACAATACTTTTGCAGTGTTCCTTTTTTTTTTTTAAGCAATCACAATTGAGATTTTACTGTAATTCACTGTTACAACCGTGATGAGATCACAGCATGAGTAACATTTGGTTCCATCTCATGAATGCCTTTGGGCCGAAGAAAGTTGAATAGACGAGAAAATATCATGTTTTGGTTTTAGAGAAAGCAGGAAACCTCCTTTTTTGTTGGTTTACTGATAATCAATCCCATGGAGCCTACAATTATTTAAGAGAAATGTTCCATAAAGTATGAATGATGAAATTCATGACCATCTCGGTTTCAGTTTGTAATTGGAGTTTCATGGCCAAATTTTGAAACGAGTTTGTATTCCACATGTAATCGTTTTTATTGAAACTGAAGAATGTCTACGGATGTTCTGTATTTTTATTTATATTTTTCCCTCTCTAGTGTCCGTGTGTTTTATGAGTTGCGCCTATTTACAGTGAACTCTCTTCCCTTTGAGAACTTGGTTGCTTTCTACCTAGAAATGGTGGCCCTAGACATTTTTGAGAGAATTGATAATTCAATGGATAAGGTTTTGGGCTGTTTGGCTGCTACATATATAAAATTTGTATGACAGATTGTGTAACATAAAAAGGCCTGCGCTTAAGCAATTTCAAGAGGCAAAGACGGCTCCAACATGAAAAGTGATTATTATTTTCAGACATCATATCTGCATTTGCAGTCCCAGTGTGAGAAGAGAACAGAGGCTTCAACATTTGATAAATATCTATCTTCCGCATTTGACTATCAGTAAGACTATTGAGTAATTTTGTAACTCAAAAGAGTTTACTATGTTACAAGTCCCCGACTTTCTTGGTCCAAAGTCAAATCAATCCAGCTGCTTTTCTAGACGGTAAACATCCGAATTGTAATAACTCTGCAAAAACATTTCCAAGAGGATCACATTTTAAACCCCTGGTTCAGGTAAAAATACAATGTTCAATGTCAGGGTCTGAAATGGGAAAATCTTGTCTCTCATCACAAGTCTGTGTTGCGTGAAAATGATGGCAAAGGCACGGCCTCCTGTGGACGAAGGATGACAAGCACACAAAACATACCAAGCATTGGGAGGACAAGGAGCCACTTAAGTAGTTTATAGTAATACATATGGAATGTAAGAGAGAATTCGTCTGAGAAATAAAGCCCATTCTTGTCAACCATCTCCACCAACACAGTCCCTGTAGTCCTTACTCCAACTGTTGGCATTTTGATTCTATATTTACCAGGACGTTCAAAAATTTTGTTTTCCTTAATCCTCCTCTCTCCTTGGTAATTGCCGGGGACCATTAGGGTTGTCTGCATGATTTTTAACAGAATATTAAAATTGATTAAAGGATATTCAAATCTACATTTATAAATTTAAGTTGCCATGGTAAACAGTAAACAATATTTTGGACGGTGTACAAACAACTTACAGTGACATTATATGGTGCTTGAGATCCAGAGGGGAATCTATATTTATCTACAATATCAATCTCCACCCAGAAGCTTTTGCCTTCCTCATCACGGAAAGCTCTTGATGAATGTGTAACATAGACTCCTTCACGGTTGTAACGGTTAGCAACATTGTTTCTTCCCTGATTACTTGATCTCCATGCCTGAAAATGGTAACATGCAAATAATATTTAAACAACTGGGTAAATCCCAAATTGATCATCTTTCAGCTAAGGTTCAAGGTTATCCTGCCTTGAGGGGATGATGAGGAGCAGGAGTCGAGAAGCAAAAAACATTGCCGTTCATTGTTGTAACAATAAGATCAAGATCGTCTCCACCATCTACATTGTCTGCCAAGACCATGGTATATCTGTCACACACAGACTCACATTTTAGTTAAATATTGAAAAATGAAAAGGGTAGGTGGCCCAAAAGAGAGATTTATGGCACTAATGAAAGACTTACGATGTTTCACCAATATCAACTACATCAGCACATGACGTTGGACCATCTATAAGGTACAAATAGCCATCAAATGATGTTGTAACAAGAGTGAGTCCCTTGCTTTTCTCCCCACGTTTACTTAAATCAACAAGAAGAACTTGATTCATCACCCTTCCATGAGTTCTATAAGGATAAGGACGAACTTCTGAACCATCCTTGCCACTAAGAACATAAATGTTTCCTGAAAGTGTTGGAACAACTACATCGGTATGGCCATCTCCATTGACATCACCTATTGATGGACCCTGAGAATATGGTGTGTTGAATAGCTCTATGAGCAAGTAATTAACAGGTTTTCAAGTTAAATGTATTATATATAAGCCTAAAATAAAGCAAATTACCATACAGAATAGCATATGACAGAGTAATGGGATTAATGTAAATAATATACATTAGCTGTTAATAATAACCGAGTAACTGATCAAGCTAAAACTAACTAAAAAAATCATTTCTATTTGTTATTATTTTCGGAGAAGAAAGGTTTAAACACATTTTTTTTATCAACAGTTGCCACTGGAAAAAACATCACTTCTATTTGTTATTATTTTTGGAGAAGAAAGGTTTAAACACATTTTTTTATCAACAGTAACCACTGAAAAGTGATATTCAGTTCTCACAACCTTAAGAATACAGTCGAAAAGGATTCAAGACTATCATTGTTAGTCCCAAATTGAAACCTAAGTGCTCATAGAACATGATCACTAATAGAAAGGGTACAACTTTCAATGTTAATAGTGTTTAGTTATCCTATTCTCTTCACCAATCTAATGCCTTGTTATTCTTATGCAAAGACCAAAACCTAAATAGGTTCACATACACTGTATGGTTATGCACACACATGGTAAATTACGCTTGTGCTGAAAATAAGCAATATTCTATTTACCAGTAGTCCAGCATCATAAAACATAATCACAGCAGAGCTTCTAAGTAGACAGTTAGAGTGGGTAATTACAGTAAATGAGAATTAGATAAGCTATACTTTGTCTACAAATTAATTGGCACACAGAACAAGAATCTGATCCATACAATTGCATCAACACGAGTTTAAAATATAAATCATTCCAACACAAGTTGATATTGGAAAAATTGATGCTGCAACATACCTGTGTAACAAGACTCTTCAGGTGCTGTTCCCAAATTTCCTTCCCCTCTGCAGTCCATGCAGCAATATTTCCATGTGTATCAGTGGTCACTAGTTCAATTTTTCCATCATCATTAATATCAGCGGCAACAACAGCACCTTGAATTTCAGCCATTTCAAGAGGAAACTTTTCTCTAATTTTGCCTGCAAAAGAAACTATTTACGTCCCAAATGCTGAAGAAAATTGACACTAAGTTACTATTACATTCAAAATCAGTTTTAATAAGAAGAAAAGGTAGGCTTGATCTTGGTATAAGCATAATATTAATTCATGAAAACATAATTGGATAAATCCCTCTTCATATTCCCATTTTCTTTAAAAGTCATTGCAGCATGAATTCATGCATGTCTCACCAACCATAATGCTTAATCTTCTAGGTTCTATGAAAATCAACTAAATAGAAGATTTGACGATATACTGAAATCCATAAAATAGTTGGAAAATGACCTAGTAGAATATCTTACATGAAAATCATTACTGTACACGATGAAATTTAGATAATAAGTAAACCGTCATCAATTCACCATCCACCTTTGAACAAAGTGGATGACATGCTCGTAACAAGAATTTACAACTTTAGTTCTTTATCAGATGTCATGCATATACAAAGGCATCTAACAACAAACTAATGTCTTATAAGGAAATGATGACTGCAGGGATCAGTATCCAAACTGGGTGAATCAGAAAACTGGTATTCCTTTTGGAGGTTATATTAAACTCATGCCTTTGCAACTTTATGTTATAATTCAAATTCCATACCAAGGATGTGGTAGGATGAATTTATGTTAAAATATGCTCGCTATCACAAACACATTACAAGAAAGAAAATCAATAACCAATCTTAAGGGATTACCGTGATGATCCATGACATAGAACAGGCCAAAAGAAGTTCCAACAAGAATGTCCAAATTGCCATCACCATCCAAATCCACAACAGTAGGAGAAGAATATATATATGCACGGAATTTAGAAGAATCTGTACTTAAATCTAGATCCGTGATCCACTTAACTTGCTTTGTATCAAGATTGAAAACAACAATGGCACCAGCAACATATTTCCCAATATCAATACCTCCCAGATCCTTTGAATGCTCCGGGTTGTCATAATACCTGTCAACTCATAAGGCACCTTTACTTTGAAAAGTAAAAATAACTAGAAGCTTCAAATTTGGAAGATTATGCATAAAAGGAGATACTAGTATGTGCATGATGACTAATTTTTAATATAGCTCAACTACACAAGAAAGGGACAATTTCAATCATTGAAATTTGAATCTTCATTTTTTAAGAAAAAGGGAAACCAGAATAGTAAGTTGTCACACCATAAATATTACTCACTCGTGATCAAAGAAGTAGGAAACAGCAACAATCATTTCCGAGACCCCATCATTATCAATGTCTGCTATTACCTGTGTATATAAGACAACTATTTTCAGTCAGCGCCATAATAATATCTCAGCTTCATCCATCTAGGAAGTTCATACATTAAAACAGCATTATCATGACCGAAGATCACTCACTGGGGTGCATAATATGTGCGAATCAATATTTACATAGTCCTCCAGTTTCTCGTGTTGCCCTTCAGCCCACTCCTCATCTCCCCACATGCCATCATCCACATAATCATCATAGTCATAACCATACTCATCAGCCAGCTCATCAGTATCACGGAACAACTCAAAAGATGAATCTGCATTTGCATCCAATGCTTGATCATTTTCCACAGTCGCCACATGAACATCCTCTTTATTATCTTCTTTTGACTCAGAACCACCTTCCTGTGACCCTTTTGAGTTGCTATCTTCCAGAAGGCGTCTCCTAGAGCTTGTACTGTTATCCGAACTATTTGTTCCAGATGATGCAGTACTCATAGATGAATTATCTGTGCTTGTAGGCAGCTTAATTTTCATTTCTGTCTGACCTCCATTTGTTTTCCTTTCATCACCTGGACTGGATGAATTTACCACTCCAGGATGACTTTCTTTTGATGTTGTAACAGGTACATTGGTTTCAGGTGTACTTCCTTTTGTTTCTACAGTGATTACCAACATTAACTGATAAGAACCAATTCTCATCCGAAGGGACATGATGCTCTACTGGACAGAGATCGAAAGTCTCATGGCATTTTCAATACCCTCTTATAAGAACTAAAATTTCATAGCAGAAATCAAGAAATTAGGATTGTTTATGAAGGCACGAAGACTAAGCCCAGCATAATTAATGATGCAAATAAATTCGGCACAACTTGAAGAGATGCATTGAATTTTCTTTTAGTTTCAACATTTCCAATTCATGGCATTGTCAACCATTTCAAGAAATTACGATTGTTTATGTGCAAATAAAGTAGCCACAACTTGAAGAGATGTATCGCATTTTCTTTTAGTTTCAACATTTCCAATTCATAGCATTCTCAACCATTTTATGTACCAAAATGGAAGTTACAATCAAGTAGCCACAGATCCATAATGACATCGAGAGAGAGAAACCCAGGCTAGTGGTGGATTTGCCGAGTGAAGAATAAGTAGTTAAGATATTCCAGAAAGTACACACAACTTCTCCATATTCAGATATTGAGGAGTAACTTACTAAGCATTGATTGCATCTGAGCAGTCTCTGCCTCGTGAACAAGTAAATCATCATGGACATCGGGATGTGTACGATCCACAGGATCAGGATGCAAACCCACGTACCAATCTTTACGAACTTTCCTACGAGGTACCTCCAATTTATCTGACATCATGTAGCCCGACACCCTAAAAAAAATGCTACCAGTTTAGGCATGTTGGCAACTAAGAACCACATTATTCAAAAAAGATCACATAATAGCTAGAAAGCATTCTCAATTACAGCACCAAAAACAGAATTACCTGAAAAATAGCACTTCACCATTGTAAGTAGCTAGTGCAATTTCTCTCACACCATCTTTATCAATGTCATATAAGAGAGGACTGGAATGCACCGATGATTGGTGAAAAGCAGGCCAACCTAAAAAAATTATGCAACCAAAACGTCAGAAGATTTGAAATATACAAATTCTTTTAACCTTCTAATCACATTTCTCTATATCAAGAACCTTTGTAATAGAGTTGCCTGAAATGGTTACTTAGGGAAAAGCAAAATATACACAAGCAGAAAATATAACTTAATGGAACAAAATTGTACCTGGCATTTTATCACCATCAGAACCTTCTAGTACTTCAAGGTAGTGCAGAAAAGAAGGAACCACTATATCAAGCTTCCCATCACTAAAGAGAAGAAAGCCGAATTGAAACCGATAAAAAATCATTTCATGTCCAACGGGTTAGATTATAAATTGGAATGGTTTCATCTAATAAAAGAACGATCCACTACACCTGTTGATATCAGCGATCAGGGGAGTGGCATAAACGCTAGAGCTGACTTCAGTTTGCCATCTCAGCTCCAAATTCCTAGGGCACTGCGTATTCAGCAACGCTTCCTCATCTCTACAGATAAATCCACACACACAATCAATCTACAGAATCAACAAAGTGCAAAAAAATGCCAAAAGAAAAAGAAAATTAAGAACTTACATTTCAGGGTAACCAAGCAAATCGTCGCTAGCCTCTCGCTTGAGAAATTTATTTTGTTCGGAGTTGTCACCACGAACGAAATTCAAGAGTAATAAACTAACTAAAAAAAGGGAAATCCTTCGCGATTTCATTTGTTTCACTCGAAAATGCGAATAAACACAAATTTTTTTTTTCAAGTAAAGAGCGCAGCAGAAGAACCCTAACCGGTTATTTTTATCCTCGCACTATATATATATATATATATAGAGAGAGAGAGAGAGAGAGAGAGAGAGAGAGAGAGAGAGAGGGAGAGCGTGATTCAATTTAATCGGGAGTAAACTAGACAGCCAAAGATTTATAGGTCAATCAATAGATCAAGAAGAAATGAAGAACGTTGTAATAGTGTAGTGGAGTTCAACTGACATTGATGAGAATTAAGAATTGACCATAATTTGGAATTCGAGGTTTTCCTTCTCTTGCGAGGGCTTTGAGCAGCCCACCGCTACTTGCTGCTTCTGGATCCCGCGACCGGTAACACCAAAATAAAAAAATAAAATAAAATAAAGAAAGGTAAGACGGATATTGTCACGTCACGGCAAAAATTTATTTCTTTTCTAGAATTCATTCACTTTCTTGTATTATTAAATACATGAAATTATTTTCCAAAACTAATAAGAGCTATAAATATTTTTTGAATTCCGAATCATTTGATAAGTTAATTATTTTTTAAATCAGAAGGACGAATAATCGATTAAAATGATAAAACTTAAAAAACTTAACTTGATAATTTAAAAATTCTAGTGTTATGTTATCGGTCATTTTATATTATAAATTCTATGATTAGATGCTTCAAATATTAGATATCTAATTTGTGTTTCGGATGTTTCATTTTATATTTCAAGTTTTGTATAATTTTTGACTTTAATATAAGTTGTTTGCTATTGGCAAATAAGTTAAATGTATCAATGGGTAATCCGTATTAGGATTATTTAATTGAGTTTTAGCTATCATACTTATAAACCGACCCAAACATATTATTGAGCTATATATGTTCTTCCATATTTTGTATGTTAATCATCAACAAAATCATTTCCTAATTCTCTGTTTCACAAACCTCAGAAAAAAATGGAAAACTAAAAGGACAGGAAATTGTTATTCCTAGAACTAATTTGTGGAGAAGTACGATGAGATTATAGCAATAACTAGTCACAACGTTAATCCACTCTCACACCAACGTGATATGCACAGAAAGCGAAAATTGCAAATCCACAGTACGAAAGTCGGAAAAATATGACTAGCTCTTAAACCAACTTAGCAATCGCTAATTAGAAGGGAGGCAAGGAGCAGAAATAATACTAACAATAGTAATAATAATATACATGCTGATCGACCCTAATCCTATTTTCTCTTCGTCTGGACAACTATCAGCAAAATAATTTGAGACCTGTTGTTGATAACAATTAAAGTGTACCAACTGGATCATACAACTCACCAGCATAGCACACAATACAAGATGCAAGAAAGGACTTTAGCTAATTACAGGATATCTCGGTACCCCTTTAGACTGATATAAATGCTCAACTTCAACCACAACTAAAACCTGCAACGGCTAGCACAGGCAAGCCAGGCAAATATCAAAAGGTGTACGCCTTAGTATTGGGCTCTTCTATTAAAGATGGTCGTAACCCTTGAAAGTATGTCAGAAATCTGAGACTCAACACTACTCAACCCATCACCTCCGTCGTGCTGAATTCGTATGCAAGTGTGCTTTGCTATCATTTCTTATTCTATCAGCATACATTGGCAGACGGGTAATCTCGTTGATCTCATTCAACAAGACATCCTCAGTGATATTGTCCCTTATACTTCGCATCACCTATGTTTTCACAAGCAAAGCTTTAGCAGTCCAGTATATGATTAAAATAATTAGAAAAATATAATAGAAAAGGTGAAGAGAAGCACCTTTTTGTAGGTATTGAAATCATTTGGAGTTGATTTATCAGTTCTAGCCCGCATAAATTTCCACGACTGTTCCTCTGGACTCCAACCACACTCAATAATCTTCCCCGAATAAAAAGATGGATCATGGGGATCATTATCTGCATAAATTATTCCATGACATAACCGAATTATCATGCCATGCAATAAGAGAACATGCTTGGGCCAATGTGCACTATACATCTGTCTGCTTAGCAAGCCAAAAAGCAACTAATTTATCACCAAATAATATTCATGTAGCATACATGGTGTGAACCAGAAGGCCCCAAAATCCTCCAAAGCAGAAGTTTGGAATGATAGAAAGAGAAGATGAAATGATGCATATATCTGATATTGACTAACTAAATGCATTAGGTCCAGAAAGGGATCCATCTTTGGCTTTATGCCATCATTAGCAATAGCAGGGATTTTGCATATAAGAGGCATAAAGAGGTTGATACCCAATACATAACCCTATAATCATTCATGAATGAGAGCTTCCAGTCATAATAAACAGTTAGAAGTGAGGAAAGTAAACCTTCAAATGTAACTGAACTCCCTTCCATCAGCTTCTTCTTCCCTCTTTCAAACAGATAAACCAGCTGATGACCATCATTACTCACCTGTCAAGATTTACATTTGTATTAGAATCAGATCTCATTGAACTTCAGAATTAACCATTGATGAGCAGAGAGAAATATACCCAAAGAAACAGCTAAGGGTTAAAGTAAAAAAAAGATAGTATACCTCAAATAGAAAGTCAACTGAGTTCATTCGGGCATATTTCCACTTTAGAAGGCCTTCATGTGTTCGAGGAACATAAGGATCATCCCAACCCTGGCACAGAAATATCATCAATATCCAAGGCTTCGCAACCTAACATTTTAAGTCTCAATTTCACTAAGAAATGTCCATGATTCTCAGGGTGTTAAATTGAAAAATATCTGAGAATTACTACAATCTAATTGAATAATTGATTTGATACCACAAGGAACACATTGTGCAGTGCCCTAATTTCTTAGAGAATAGAGCAAATCACTAAGCCTATATTGTTCTAATAAGACTATCTTAAAAGTTGTCAAATTTATATTGCAACCACTGCCAGTGATCCTCAATTACCTGAAAAATGAGACCATCTGCATCATGGGAAAGCCTTGGAATAAAATCCATTAAAAGCCTGTTAACTGTCGAGAGTAGCCAAAAGTCTTTCCTCCTAACCTGGTAAATTAAACAAATCAGTAACTATATGTGATTGGGGAAGGAAAGGCAGGAGATTGATTGATGCTTCTCAATACATACCCTGAATGGTTCCAGATCATATCTGTAATAAGGATTCCTACTCTGATAAATATTATGGCGCTCATAATTCCGTGGTTCAATGATTTCTTTCTCAAGCATCTTCCACCGTTCATAGAAAGGCCGCTGGACCAATTTTGATAATCAAACCTTCTAGTTAGTATGAATTTATAACAGCTTATCTTTTTTACCATATGCCAAAACAGAAATACATTGAAATAATACATCTAAAATGCATCTACATATCTCTAAAAGGATGAATCTAATATACCAAAATAACACTCCAGACCATCTTGATTACAATATAATAAATTACAAGAGAAAATGCGAAACATGATGTGCCATATAAGAAAGATTCAACTAGCATAAATACTGTATCCACCTAAGAGTTCTTGAATGGCAGCGAAAGCAAAATGGCAACTACTTTCTATATATTTTACTTTATCACTAACAATATTAATGAGGTGTTTAGGATACTGTCTTTCACATTCATACATGCTATGATTTATTAATAGGGCACTAAAGTCTCCCTGATTGATTTTCTAAGTAGTTGGTTAACAAAATGAGATGTTATCGACATTTAATATATCCTATCACAAACCCTATTAGTCTAGATTGAATAAGGAAAAAAAAAATATTTCCAATTTCAAGGCCACTTCTTCCCAAAATGAGTCAGTTTCATTGAGCTAAACCAGTCCATTTGCCAACTTAAAATGAAAGCATCATCTGTACCACAAATTGGATCATCTAAGCAGATAACAATGTGCCATGATGTTTTATATTAAACAAATGCACCAAAGAAACTTCTTTAATCATATGTCCTTACAAACTTTAAACCTTAACATCTTTAACACATACCACAATGATGTTGGGAGAAACTAATTCAGACATTTCAATAATAAACCATATCTAGAAATCTAAGAGTTTTCGGTCAGTGTGACTCTACACACAGAATAAGAGTGTGAGAAGACAAGGGAAACTCATTGACGGTAGTACAATACTAGACATTTTCCACAGAATGATGAGTAATTTCAAAAAGAATCAATTTCCAAGTACCAAAATGTAAGAAAAGAATGTCAAATATAAGGATAGTGTAACAGATTAGCAAGAAAAGATATCCACAATTCAACATTAATTAAGGACAAGATAAAAGAAATGCATATACAGCTACAAGAACAGCAGGGATTGAGATAGACTTAGATATAATTGTGATATTAGTTCAGATAGCACTTGTCAGTAGCATGTGATGTTTGGTGCTTGGCCTAAAGATAACATGGTATTACAGTATGCACCCACTTGTAACTAAACTTTTAATAGTAAACATATAGTCTTGATACAAGCTACATGAAAAAATTAAATGCAATCCTGCAGGGCATGAATTATAAGAACAAGATGAAGCAAGAAACATAAAATTATTGATCAGAATTAATTCCAGACTCAACCTCAATGACAGACACTTGATTAATCGCCATCATATCATAGATAAGGTATCTTCTCTCCTGCTTCTGCGAGTCTGGCAATTTATCAATAATCATCTCCCCATCAAGCAATGTGTAGTGGTGAGTTCTCTCACCTAAACCCTTACAGGAAAAATAATTATGTAAAATTAACAGTTATCAATACAATTAGCTCTATGAAATTGGCTAATACCAGGAATGTTTCAGTAAGCAGAGACTTGACTACTTACTTCATTTGGGAGTCTACAAGGAAACCTCATCTGGACCCTTCTAAAGTTAAAACACCTATCAATCAAATAACATCCATCTGTGGTTATAAGCATCATGTATCGAGTCCCATCGGCTTTCCATGTGGCATAATAATAACGCTGCCTTAGTAGTTGTAAGTTCTCCCTACATGCATTAGAAGTAAAAGTCCAAATCAATGGGGTGTAGCTAAGAAGAACAAGAAAGTTGGATAGAATGAAATTTTCAAATCAAATCCATTGCTATATGACAGCACTAACTACTGTTACCAAAAAAGATACAACAGCTACCATACTCTCCCAATAACTCTACATTTGAAATTCAACAAGATTATCATATCGAGCACAAAATTAGCTCCAATTCTGGTGAAATAACAATATCAACAGCATCAATACCCAATGTTATGATGCTTCAATTTCTTTATTGAGCAGGATTGGGGAAGTTTTGCTTCGTCCTCTAGAGATCTCAAAAACTAAGAACTTGGACATTCAATTCAATGAAAACAAATTCAGGTGCATCACTGCACTCATATCCATATTTAACTAGTCACCTCAAGTCATTGGAGTCAGAATTTACATTATCTGTTCAAGCCAAACCACATTTATCCATTCCACTTTGATTTAAATCTCCACTCCATCTATTCCCTGTTAAACTGATAGAAACCTGAGCAATGATTGAAAAAGAGAGATCTGCAATGTTGTCTGGTCCTGATTATACAGAGACATTTCAAATGGATGGTCTTCCACCCTCACTAGCCAATACTTTTTACTAATTTATTGCTTAATACTAAGACTGAATAGCATAAAAAATCCCCTAGTCTCACTGTGCCACAAGTAACTTTACTAATGGAAATGATTCAGAATGAGGCAGTTTCTTAGGAGCTCCATCAGCAGAGACTACTTTAGATGTAGATAACGGGTCCTTTTATTTATTTACTAAATTGACAACAGAATAAGAATAAATATGATTGAAGTAAGCCTAAAGTCTAGCAGGCTGAAATATGTTCATAATAACAAGCTGAAAGAAGAACTACATTCCCCCTTCTCTCCACAACCCCAGCCACAACATTCCCTTTTTTTTTTTTCAGAAAGAAACTTTAGCTGCAAGATTCAGATGACATCCGCATGCTAATAATTATGGCATACAACCTGGAGAACAGCTGTTTTGCATGTCCCGAAGACTGTTGAATATTAAATTTTAATATGAACAAGAATGAATCTTCAACGAAATTGAAAAAATATGTTTAGAAAGAGGATGCAGAAATTGGACCTGTTGAGAGAAACTGGGTGCGACCCTGGAAATTGCATATTTCCTCTTCCCTGAATTTCAAGAAAATTACCCGTAAGAAACCCAGTGTAAAACCAAGTAGCTACTATGCGCATACTAAACATAAGGCATAGGCAAATTGTTCAAATAAAAGTAAAAATAAAATGTCACAAGCTTTCATGAGCATTCACCTTAGTTTGGAACAATTTTGGTTGTCTCCATGACAAGTTTTAGGTATTTGTATTGCATTTTTTGGTTTATACTCTGTTATAATATGGTCGCCACCTGTTTCTAGCATATCTCAATACCAATTTCTTGCTTTAAAAACTTGTACACTTGCACAATATAATGGTGCTTACAAATCAGATCAGGTAAGCATGTTTAAAGTAATAATAAAAATATGGCTAGTTGGTTCAACTAGTAAAATCTCTTAAGAGTGGTATAAGAAGACAGGGATCCTTGCTCTGCTCATAATTAGGCTGCGGAGGGGCCAGGTTTATATTGTTGTAATATTTAAACAATAAAAATAAAAAAAGTATAAACACTGCCAACGTTAAACCACCTCACATCTAAATCTACAATTTTGTTCAGTTAAATCAGTGTAAAAATTAAAAAGATTACGAAAAGTCTTCAAAGCACCTACCCCATGATTCAACTTAAGTGTCTGGTAGCAGAACTGCCGGAAGGCATCTAGTTGGTCATTAGGTATTTCGTCTCCCAAAACATCATCATTTGTCATGGTGACATGCACCTCATTATTCTCCTGAAAAAACAAGAATCTAGTAAGAAGTGAAACAAGGTAGAACACATCATTTCATGCATGTATCAGAAAATTCCAGCTAAATTAGAGAAAACGCTAAAGGTATTTGACAAACACCAAAAGAATTAATGCGCATTAATTTCTATTAATGTGCCAAAAATATGATCAACACACATGTCATCTCAAATGATAACTTGAGTCATAGAGTGCCCCAACATAACACCGTGTATTAACAAAGATCACATCAAAGATGGCAAACTATACACAATAAAAGAATATATATATATATATATATATATATATATTTCAAATTAATTTCTTTAGAGTTCCTACTAAAGATAAAAAGGACTGAAAAAATTAAAAGAGAAATTTGTTAACAATTGGATATTTTGTTGAAGACAGTGAGAGGAATGCAGGAAAAAAAATCATAACAGAATTTCCAACAATTAATTTGGACACATTGCAGATTAGGAAGAAAAGATTTAATACTGGCACAGAACATGGGAAGGATCAACAATGACATACAACTATGCATTAGGCTGTTGGTACAGAATTGAAGAAAGTTAAAATCTGACAGACTCCATATCTATGCTGATTCAACCAGGAAATGAGTAACAGTTGTCTCTTCATCAATACAGCATCATAGAGGAGACATGGCTAGATTAAGATGCATTTTTCATTAGCTATTTTTGAAAGCTGTTATTTCCACCAAGTAAAAGCCAAAGTTCTCCATAACACATAATGCTTATCATGTTTATGGACAAGAACAAACACACATATCATATTCATCAGCATCTATTATGGTTGCACCAGTAATGTCTGTACTTCTTATGATTATACATACATGCAAGTGAGGAGCTGAAACTCCATCATCGTCATCATCTGCTACAGCTTCACCATTAAGATCCAATTCTCTTTTCCACTCTGGGGTTTGGGGACAAGCAACTGCTTCAGGCCTCTTTTCATGATAAAATGCATATAATGCCTCTATATAGTCATTCTTGTAGATTCCTGGTGGGCGTGCATCAGCAAAAGTTTTTATTGCCTGCACAGCATATCAAACGAATCCCAAAAAAATTAAAAACAACTGCTGATTTGAAACTAATCGGACAAACATAAAACAAGACATACAAATCTAACCTGAGTAACAGACATTGATTGTGAACGCATAAGAAAGTGAACAATCATATATCCCGTTCGATTGTGTCCATGCGTACAGTGAACAAGAATATACTTTTTCGAGTGTTTCTGGCGTGAGAGGAATTGGCTGACCTGGAAAATCGGTTATGATATATGTCAATCATCATATGCAATAATTTACTTGCTAACATAGGAAATTCAATGTGCTAAATTTATCACAGGAAAGCAGCACAGAACAGGTTAAAGAAGTGTATATACATACCTCGTACACAAAGTTATTTACAGAAGCATTATCAGGCACAGCATCCCGGCCCTTGCACTGAATCTGGAACACAAATTAAAACTGTAAAACCAAACTGGTCAGTCAAAATAATCAGGAAAACGAAGATGCTAACCTTAACATGCTTAATGCCCTCTTTCTTCAAATCAAATGTTGGGTAATAACGAGTTGTATTTGTCAAATCAATCACTAAACCAAGCTGTGAGAAAATAAACAAAGAAATTTCCCTTAGTCCAGTTGTCCAACCACAAACATGAGTAGATGCATTCCAATAAAAAAAAAAAATTGATGTTTACGATCACTTCGCATACCTTTCTTCCTAAAACTCTTTGTTGATGAATCACCTGTTTAAAAGAGTATCTTTTTCCAGGAGGAATACAATCATTGAAGTTTTCACCAAGCGGAACCTTAGAAGGGATTATGCAATTAATTTCTTGACCATATGCAGGACAGTCCAACCAACCTGCAACATGAAGAGCAAAGTCATTAAGATAAAATAATGAGAATAGAAATATGAAAAATCACATTATACTTTCTTTAAGAAGATAATAGAAAAATTAGATATGAAGCACAAGTCACTTTATTCATCAAATTAGGGTCTTACAAGGCATTTAAGCTAACTCATTTATTTCATGACTCTCCAAATCAAAATGTGGTCTAACCCAAAAAATGTAAAAAGCAATTTTGATCAATTGGCTCGCATAAACATAACCCACTGAATCCCAGTTATCCAACCCTTAAAAAGCTGAACGATACAAAGATAATAAACAAAGGCCAGTATGACCCTACACATGCTGTGGTAACGAAAAATGCAAGAGCCACCAACTTATTTTCGACTCAGACAAAACAACAACGATACAAAGTAGCACCTTGATGTAACATTGCTAAACGAAATTGGATTGACAGCGTTAAGAATTAACTTACCAGCGGGGAGCTTGTTTTTGTCATAGAACTTGTAGCTTTTATTTTGAAAAAATTGATCATGCACAGGTGGTTGAGATGCATGCAATGGTCGATCATCTGGTCGATCTCTTTTCAAACGCCGCCTTCTTTCTTCACGCTCCTGAAAAAATGAGAACAAAATTTTAACCTTGACAAGCACACGGACATTGCACTAATTAAAACGATAGAAAACCACAGAAATGGAAACAACAACAAATAACTCCACTACTCATGTGAGATAGAAGACCATGTAGAGTTGCCACATTTATTGGATAAAAGGAAAAACCAGAAAGAACAAAAAAAAAATTGATGACACGTTATGAAGGCTCATTATCATCTAAACCAACGATAAAACACAGGTACACTGAAGACATTTTGCACAACCTGAGTGGGATCAATCTCTGTTGCCAATTTCACCTAATTAATAAAAAGCACTAAACTTCTAACAAAAACGGGCAGGTGTGAAAGACAAAAAAGAAAATGCATTCATTAAACACTGTTCTGCAGAGAAAAGAGAAAAAAAAGGCAGAGAAAGATTGTGAGAGAAGTACCCGACGCAAAATTTCAGCCCCAGATTCTATGCGTTCTTGTGTAGCATACTCTTCAATGTGTCTTTCAAAAGTATCCTCATCTTCTTCAGGTAATGGAGAAGCATTTAAGTCCATAGCACCAATCATTCAACATCCACAAGAAACAAGTCTCAAACGCCCATAAGAAACTCTTTTTCTGTTTCCCAAGAGTTTAAATTTGCAACTACCTGTGCCCATAACAAGAAATATGCCAAAGTCAGGGACAATAATGCCTTACTTGCAGAAGTTCTAGGTGAAAGCCATAAAAACATCAAGCATATGTGGCAATAATAACAGAACTCCTTTTACTGCGAACAATCAGAGCCCAACTCCTTCAATTCTTCATTCGACCAATAAATTTTCTTCTCGTTGAGTCCTCAATAGAAAAAAAAATCCAAAATTCACCTGTGTCCATCTCTCACGCGTTCTAAACATTACAAATTAAACTAAATCAAGACCTGTAACCCTAATTAACAAAAATTAAACTCAAACACCATGATTTACACACTCTTAATGCTTCTAATCACTAGGAAAACAAAACGCATCGTCAAAACCAAACAACACGCAGAGCCAAACACTCACGAACAACGCATAACAATCGACGGCAAATACTCACCAGCTCGAAGGAACACGCGATGCAGCAGAGAGAAACTGATTCCTGTACGGGAGAGAAATTAACGCCCCCGCGATCAAGAATCAGAGCAAAATTACACTATTGTGAGGATATGCAAATTTCGAAAACCTTTTCAGAAAGCTCTCGGTTATCGACAAACTGAAACTTCTCTTTCGAAACCCTAGAGAGAGAAAGAGAGAGGAGTAAAAGTGAATTGATTAATCCATGTCAAGAGAGAGAGCGCACGGGAGGGCAGAAGGAAATTCACGATTTGTATTCTGTTTAATAAATTGGGAAAGGGTAAAATAATTAATAGTGCGACGAGTTATTTATAATTAGAATCTACCCTCAAGCGGTGGTGAGTGGTGACTCCATGTCTCCATCTTAAACAGGCAAAATATCGAGGACAACATAGTCATTTTACACTGACTTGAAAACACTTTTTAAGTTTTTTTTCTGTTTAAATTATTTAGAAATAAGGTTAATAGTATTTTTCTTGTTGAGTGGTTTAAAAAAGTATTTTTTTATTTTTTCCTTGAAAATATTATATCAAGGTAAATAAAGTACTACCAATTATTTTATTAGTAAAACAAAATTATTATCATTAACAATAAATTAGGTTCATTTCATAAAATTTAATTTCTTTTAAATTAAATGCCATGAAGACGCGAACAATCTTATATTTTATTTATTCATTGTTGATGTATGTTGAAATTTAATATATCTAACTAAATAAAAATTTGCAAATTTTATGAATCATTATTGAAATTTAAGTAATAAATAGTGTTTGCATAAATTTTATATCTATTATGTACATAAATTTACGTATCTTGTATCGTGAGAAATTTTGATTATTTTATTATTATTTTTAATTAATTATAAATTATTGACTTACATGTATGTAGTTGGACTATAATTTTTTTAACTGGACAATCATTATTGTTTAAATATATTTGTTGGGTCACTTGTGAAATTGAATGATTTTTTTTTTTAAAAAAGGCACATTCATGATAATATTAAAATATTTTGTTTAAATAAGAACGTAATATTTTCTAAACATCTAACTTCAATTAAATTATTTATTAATATTTTTTAATAAAAATTCTATATATAATCTAAAAAATCCACTTCTGATGAAAAAAATATTTGTATTAATATAAATAGAAATAATAAAATAATAATTTTTTTTTTAAAAGGCAAAGAGTGGGCAAAATCAAATTGTTTTAAATCCCTTTACTCTCTCTAGTAGTATTTGGAAATGCCACGGGAATAAACCAATCAACACCCTAAACTACTCCGGCTAGCCCTAAGTAGTCAAGAAATAATTATTAATTATTAATGCATCACCTAAAACTTTGTCACGTTAATATAAACTAAAAATTCAACTTTAAATATAACAATTCTAGTAAGATTGTCTAATAAAATCACACTAGAATATACTAAGATATTTTCAAGTAATGTCAGCTAAAAAGATAATAGTAAAAAAAATAATGGAACACAAATATTAATTCCAAATTTATCTTAAATATTATTTTATTTCATTATTATGATTTTATTATTATTCTTCTTTTTTTAATAATTAAAACAAATATGGTTGGAAATTGGAATCTAGCAAACGACAAGTCATCGAGTAACTGAGTAAGTGTACGAATATTACACGTGAGTAGAGGTGATTAGAGGAACTGTAAAAGTGACAGGACGGTGAAGATGTATGTCACTCAACAGTGTACGGATGGGAGTGGGACAATGCCCTTCGCTACGAAGTTACCGTAAAGGAAATGTGAAAACGGGAAGGAGGGATAGCGTGCGGGAAAAGGATTCGAGTGCGTGCCGTACACAAAACTGGAAAAAAACAAAAGAAAGCCAATTAGCCAAAGATTCGAAAAGCGATGTATTGGACCGACTGAGATCACAGAGATCCTATTCCTCTCCGGTTCGGTTAGTTGTAGCACGGTTCTCTGTTTTCTAAATTAGTCACGTGAATAATTTTTTCCCCTTTTTTCTTATTTTATTCTTTCAAAAGATACCAACCAACTCAGCCAGTCTGTTGTGGTTGATACTCCACTTTAGCTTACTTGATTTCACACTCCCCTCTAATTTTTCTTTTTTAAAAAAATTATTTTTGTTAAAAAAGCAATAAATAAGCAAATTTATTGGGATAACTAAATATTTGTGGTTAAATTTGACGATTATTAATTTCCCTAGACAAAAATTTTTAAAACTCACTTGTTATGGAAAGATTGTTGTTCAAGGTTATCACCATTCTATATTTTAATTATATTAAGAATTTTCTTTTAAAAAAAGAGAGAAAATATTTTATGTTAACGTGAATGTATGTTTCGATTGATGAATTTAGAGAAAAAGTATATATATTTTGAAGTATTTTTTATATAATTCAAAAAATTAGAAGATAATAAAAATGAATTTGGTTTTAATTTATTAAAGTTTTTATTTTTTTCATAGCATTCATATGAAGAGTGTGCTATATGCACAATTGAAAAATATATGTAAATTGTAATAGTATTGTAATTTAAAAAAATATATTACCTCAATTTTTTTTTTTCATTTTAAAGTGATGTTATTAATGGACTGGTGAAATACTGTAATAAAAATTACTTGAAAACTGAGGTGAATTTAGTATTTTAATAATAAACACTATCTCACTTTAAATTGCATAAATTTTAGATAATATATTAAAAATTATAGTTTGCTCTCTTAAAAGGGGTCAAATTAATCCAACAATTTATAATATAAAAAATTATTAACACGTTAATTTTTTTTTCTTCCACAAAGTGTATTTAAAGTAATATACTGTTCTATCATAATATAATTCAACGTTGTATAATTTAGAAGTAAATCTAATAAAGTGTAGATTTTTGTATCAAAAAATTTTAAACTAAACACAAAATAATTAATTGAATGAGTTGAGATAGTAAGAATTAAACATTTAATTTAATTTATTATTAATTTTTAAAACCATAATTTATTTCAACGGTGCTCACGCTCCTAAATTCGGGTTGGGTTTAATTCTCCACATGATTTTTTTTTTTAATTTCGTCCTTATTTTTTTTTATGAAATTACACTTTACTTAATTAATTTCGCATGTTCTTTAAAACTACCTACCCATTACCCAACTTATACATTTATTTATTTAAAGGATACTTACCCAACTAATTTGACACTTGTTTCATCAGTATCTCGATATTTTATTTTTATTTCAATTTATTATTAAAAATCAAATTAAGTTAATTCATCTGATAGTAGGGGGGACAATGAAGTAAATTCCTAAACTTCGCATTTTCAACATCAAACATAATTTTACTCGATATAATCACGGAAAGAGCACTGCAAAGCCAAAAATACTTCCACCAAATTAAAAGTGTCGTTGTTTAAATATTAAAATTTGTTTTTAAATTAAAAAAAATGAAAAAGGCAACAATAAATATATTAAAAATGCACATAATTAAAAAAAAGCCACATGTTAAAATTATTATAATCCAATAAATTAATTAGAGTAAGACGCCAACTCCTATTCCCTTATTAAATCCTATTATTTTTCAATGGCCAAAATCTAACCCCAACACGGCTAACTTCGTGGTCTATTAACTCGAGGGAAAAAGCCCTTTACCCCCTTGAGGTTTGTCATAAGTGCCCACTTCCCCCTTATATTTTAAAAAATATTCTAGGAACCCCTGCTGTTTGCTCCATCAACATTAAAAAAGTTGCTTCTAGGGATAAAAATGTACTTTTATATTTAAATTTAATTTTAATTCAGAAAAATACTCATTAACCCCTAAGGTTCAAGGTAAGTACCCACTTCCCCCCTATAATTAAAAAATACCCTCTATTGTTGTTATTTTGGAATATTTTCTTAAATAAAATAAATTAGTTTATTAAGTTTTATAATTATTAATAAGTAAAAAATAATAAGAAAATTTAAATTATGAATGATTATACAATAATATTTTAAATTATAACTTTTTTATATTAATAATAATAATTTTAACATAAAATAAGTATGTTTATAATAAAAATAATTTTATTAGAATTAATATATTAAAATTTTAAAAGAGATTTATTGTAGTAAAAATAATTATAAAAAGTAATAATAAAAACTAATTCAAAGCCTATTAATATAAAGAAGACCCAAAATAGTTTGTCCAAACACGTAATGCATAAATAAAAAATAAAAATAAATTTCAATTTTGGGTTTGTCCTAATTTGTTATAAATTAAAAGAAAAAAATTCAATGCAAAATAAAGAAATAATTTAATTAAAAAATAAAATTCTGCAATAATGCCTTAATACCACCAAATTTTTTTAAAAAATGTTTAATTATTTAGTTAAATTAAATTAAATATATATTTTATAGTTTAAGATAATATGGCACCCTTACATTTTTTTTTATGTCAATACTTTTCTTCTTATCAATTAATTTATAATTATATATTTATCTTTTTTATTACTATATTTAGGGCTAATTTAGTAAATTTATCCAACAAATTATATAAAGTCTGTAGTGTAGGATCCGTATCTACCTCTAAGGATATAACAGTAATTGCAGCCAAAATCTAATTTTTAGTTGTAGACGGAGCTAATGACAGGGGTCTCTAGAGTATTTTTCAAAATATAGGGGGGAATTGGGTACTTATGAAAACCCCAGGGGGATAAAGGGCATTTTCCCATTAACTCGACTTCTTTAATTTCAGTGTCATCAATCGCCACTAGCGTCTAGCTAGCACGCTTACACCAAGTAAAGTATGTACGTAATATTTGCTTCTTTTTCTCTAAATTTCTCTTCAGTATGGCATATATCTGCTTTAACATTTTTCTGTTTTTTTTACCCTCTAAAATAGTGAAATATCCAATTTTTTAAAGGTTTTATATTTTTATTAATACTTTACTTATAAAATAATTTTTTAAAAAATTATTTATTTAATTTTCTTCTCTATATAATTGAAAATATTTTTCTCCTAATTTTAGAAACCTTTCCTTAAAAATTATATACTTGAAAAACTTTTTACTTGTAGAAAAAGAAGTTTTATGACTAGTGTATATATAATAGACAGGCCTCTACAAAAAATAATCACACACACTTTAACTTTTAATTTTTCTTTATTTTCTCTCTAATCAAGACAAGATGAAAAAGATTTTAAAAGAAAAAGGTTAGTATCTTCAAAATATTTTTATATGAGTATTATAAATTTATACATTATTTAAATTTATTAACGTACAATTTTATAAATTTAATTATAAATTATAATTATTATATGTAATATGTTATTTATCTAATTTAAGTTATTTATAATTGATCAATCTTTTAAAAATAAAATACTGAAAATTTAAAAGTCAATTTATTTATTATTTTTTAAATTTAAAAATTTACATTATTATTCGGCTCCCGATCTTATATTCTAGCTTTGCCTCTGCACAAAATCCATCCTATTTGTGTTTGTTTTATTTTCTTTTCTTTTAACTGTTTCAACAATCTTGTTGTACGTTAGGGTTATCGTAGTTAAAGCGAGTTGAGGTAGAAGCTTAGGCCATAACTTTCGTTTATTATTATTATTTTTTTAATATTTGGGTGCAAATAGGAATGCTTTAAATGTCACTTTTTGTCAAAATAAGCAAAACCCTTTTTGTGTTTATTTCGTAGAGTTTGATTGAATAAGGAAAAAGTGTTTGTCAGGGTGACAAAAATATCAAAAGGTGTTGTTTAGCGTGGTAAGTGCTTTTGGAGGAATTGCTTTTTGGACTTGGAAAAGCATTGGGATACATAGGGCTTTCTTAAAGAATTTTGATATAGCCATCCAAGATAACTTTAATATTTCGTTGCTTTCTGAACTTGGACCTAAATGGCTAAATTGATGGTTTGTGATATCAAGTTATATTTGCGTGGTCAATCCTTGGGTTCACCTATATTATATATCCTATCGAGAATTCAAGAATACCAAACCTACTTGAATTAAGATACTAAACCTATTTAAATTAGAATTTTTCAAGATTTAATGAAGATATTATAAACACCTTATTTTGAGTGAAAAAAAAAATAGAAAAAGATGATTTGAGAGAAATAAGCTTCATTTACCATATTAGTGTTAAAATATTGTTTGAGAAACCTGGGATTTCGCAATAATAACTTTGTTTCTATTGCTGTGATTTTGTTACAATTTTCTGAATATATAGATATTATCACCGTTGGCTTGACGGCAGTTTGTTACTATAGCATTCATATTTATGCATTAATTGCACACTCTTCTCTAGCTCACAAGAATATATCTTGCTAGCTTTTTGCAGACCACCCACCCACCCATATATATAAAGAGCAAAGACAAAGATGGAGGATGAACAAAATTCCTGGCTAGATTTTCGTCAAGAAAATATGTTTCAGATTCTAACCCCATATGAGGAGCGAGATATATACGACAAACTTGCTGAAAAACAAAGAGGTGGGAAATTCCATGTCACAAAGAGCAAGACAATAGTAGGGAAGAGTTCCGTGACAGATCTTCCTGACGAAATTCTCTTTCAGATTCTAACAAAATTTCCAGCTGAAGACCTTCACGACAATATCAGGTTCGTATGCAAAAGATGGCATAAATTGATTTCTAGCGGCTGTTTCATAAGCCAGCATATGCAGCAAAACAAATCTCAATTGCTGATAGTAACCCCAGTTCTTCTGCCTTGTGAAAATCGACAAGTGAAACAATTGGAGAAGCATGTTAAGGCTCTAGACTTCAACCTGAATACTGCTCCAATTCCTCGAATGGCACAGCAGATTCTGTCGAGTTTTAATGGTCTGATTCTAATCCACGACCGAGAACATAGACGGCAGCTTCATGTCGTGAATTTAGCGAACAAGTTCTCTGTAACTCTTCCTAGCTGCCCCTCTGCTTGTGAACATGTGGGTTGTGGAACAGCAATAACATTAGATCCTTCTACAAGTGAGTACAAAATAGTGCATATGTTTGCTGATGGTTTCGGTTTGGAGATATTCACCTTAGGTTGTCCTGATAAAGCCTGGAAAAGGATTCGAGGACCATTCAGAGTACCAGAAGAGCGGCCGTTCAATGTAGAAAAATTTCGATGGGAAAACCCTGTGTGCATAAATGGGCAGTTTTTACATTGGAGTGTTGGATCAGACGAATACATTGTATCTATGAATATCAGTAATGAAAAATGGAGGAGGATTCATCTTCCAGGCAATGATAGGTATAGGTACAGGTACGATTTGTTGGATATAGAAGGAAATCTTGCATTGTTTTATAAAGTTTCCAATACCCAGATTGATGTCTGGGTTTTGGAAGATTATGAGAAACAGGGCTGGATCCAGAGGTATAGCATAATGTCAGAATCTCGGATACATGGTACTAGAAGCTTGCCAGAATTCAGAAAATTACATGCAGTTACAGCATTGGAAGATGGTCACTTAATCATGTTTAGACACCAACGTGGTAAACATGATCTCAACGATTGCTATTGTTTATACGATATCAAGCAACGGGAGTTGAAAAGATCCAGGATGAAGATCAAGCGGAAAACAAAATTTATACACCACAAAAGCAGCCTCCTCGTGTGTTCGAGAAATGAGAAGTTAGCAGACAAAGATCTAAAAGTAACTGTTTAATTTTAGATTTGGTTATAGTAAGTTGATGTTTAGTGTTATTAATTACCAGTTCTGAACCAGTGAATTTCCAGGGCGGGCGCTGATTGTACTTGGCTCTGAGTTGAGTTTTGAGTTCACTGTCGTTCTTTCAATTTCTTTTTCCTCTAAAAGAATAAAAAAAATAGTTTTCCAAAATAAAAAATAACAAGAAGGTGTAGCTTCTTAAAAAAAATTGTAATTAACTTTCTAAATGGTGAAAAATAACAACTTTTTATTTTTAGTTAAAATTTAAGATTATAATGTAAATAAGTTGACTTAATTTTATTTAAGCATGAATGCCTTTAAGACATGTGAATGATCGAAATAGAATTATAAAAATAATAGCCACTTAATGAAATAAAATATAAAAAGCCTAAATAATGTTTTACATATCTTACAAAAATATATATCACTTTCTTTGTTTTTCAGAAGATATATATTTTATGGTGAACTCTCTAACACTAACAGAGCACTAATTCTGATTTTATTAGAAAAAATTTCTTATTATCTTAATAAATCGCATTATTTTTCGGAAATATAAATCAGTAATTTTAATTTAATAATAACTCGTATTCTCCTAATAAATCCTATTAGTTTTCAACTGACTCCAAGCCCAACACTTACGTTGGTATATAAATTTATTCTAGCGCTGTTTTTAAATATAAAAACAAATTAATAAGCCAATTTAAATGTATTAAACTCCATATTTTCACATAAATAAACTGGAGAAAAAAATTTATAGATCCCTAAGGTTTAGTCTATTCCCTATTGCTTATTAGTCTTAAGAGTTTTTACAATATTCATTAAAGTTTCAATATCCATTTAATCTATTCCTGACAATTATACTTTTATTTAATAGTAATTAGTTAAAAAAATTATTTTTAAACTAATTATTAAAAATAAATATAAATGATAAGAATTATTTTATTGGTGTACTATTTTTTATAAATAATAATTATTATATGAAGGTATAATTGTTATTTTTTAATAAATAAATATTTTAAAAGGTGTTTTTAAAATTATTAGAATTAATAAGTTTAATAAACAAAATTTTAAGGAAAATTTTCTAAAATAGAATTATTTTTAATTTAGAGTAAGACACCAATTCGGCAACTCCTATATATTCTCTTAACTGTCACCAAATTTAAGTCCGATTCCAACTCCGCTCATCGTACGTCGTCGTCTATACATATTTATTAATCGATTCGTCATTAATTCTTCAATTTTATAGTATCAAGCAATTAGGTTACAGCAGCAACTAGGTACGTATGTCTGTAATGGCTTGTTATTTTTCTCAAATTTAATTTCTCTTTGATTTGTTTATCAATTCAGATACATCTGTACTACATAGTTCACACTTGCGTTCGTATCACTATTAATTTTTAACTGTTTATATAACAATCGTAGGGTTACGGTAAAAACGAGTTGAGAGAAAAGCTTAGCAGCTTAGACCACGTTTATGGTTTTTTATTTTTTATTTTTTAAGTTAATTTGGGGTGGAATTCGGAGTGCCTTCCGGAACTTTCTAATAAGAAAAAACCCTTTTTGTGTTTATTTTGTCCAGATTGATTATTAATCAAAGGTGGTGTTGTGCTTTTCTAAGAATTACTTTCTGGATTTTGTTCAACTGAATATATACGTTATATGATCAGGATGAAGGTTTGGGTTTTCTCTGCAGGATTGAATCAATCTGTTACTCTATATATATATATCAACCATCAATATTTTTTGCGCATTGATCTTCTTTGGCTCAGCAGAATATATTTTGATTGGATTTTGCGGACAGGTAGCGGAACAGGAGACCAATATGAAGCGCAAGACAAAGATGGAGAACCAACAAAATTACAGACTAGGTTTTCCAATCTACAATATCTTTCAGATTCTGGCCCGATATAAGGAGCAGGACTTATATGGGTTACTTCGTGAAAATCCAAGATGTGGGAAATTCTGTGTCGCAGAGAGCAAGAAAAAAGTGAAGAATTCCCAGAAAAACAATGATTATGTAAAAGAAGATTTCATGACAGGTCTTTCTGATGAAATTCTCTATCTTATTCTACTAAAATCTTCAGCTAAAGATCTTGAGGACAACATCAGGTTTGTTTGCAGAAGGTGGCATAAATTAATTTCTTGCAGCGATTTTATAACCCGGCATACTCTGGAAAACAAATATTCTCAAGTGCTGATAGTAACCCCAGTTCTTGAGCCTTACAGAAATAGTCAAGTGAGAGAATTAGAGATGGATGTTAAGGATATTGACTTCACCTTGAATATTATTCCAACTCCTAAAATGGCCCGGCAGATTCTGTCGAGTTTTAATGGTCTGACTTTGGTGCACGGCCGGAGAGATAGAAGGCTGCTCCATGTTGTGAATTTGATCACCAAGAGCTCCGAAACTCTTCCTGCGTGCCCCTCTCGTTGTCTACACTTGGCTTGTGGAACGGCAATAACGTTTGATCCAGCTACAAGTGTGTACAGAGTAGTGCATATGTATGCTGATGGTTTCGGGATGGAGATGTTCACCTTGGGTTGTTCTGATAACGCCTGGAAAAAGATTCCAGGACCATTTGAAGTACCACAGGAGCGGCCCTTCAATGTAAGAACCTTTCGGTGGACAAACCTTGTGTCTATTAATGGGCAGTTTTTACATTGGGATGTTGGATCAGACGCATACATTATATCTATGAATATCAGCGATGAAAAATGGAGGAGGATTCATCTTCCAGGCTATGATAGGTACAGGTATGATTTATTGGATATGGGAGGAAGTCTTGCATTGTTGTATAAGGTTTCCAATACCCAGATTGATGTATGGACTTTGGAAGATTTTGAGAAGCAGGATTGGATCAAGAGGCGTAGTATAATGGCAGAGTCAATAAACTATACAACGAAGTCTTCAATACGCTATACTAGCAGTTTGCCAGATTTGAGAAGATTATGCGCAGTTACAGCCTTGGAAGATGGTCGAGCAATCATGTTTAGGCACCAGATAGATAAATATGATTGGGATTGGTATTTATATTCTATGAAACAAGGAGAGTTGAAAAGATTCAAGATGAAGATCAAGAGTAATAGCAAATTTATACATCACAGAAGCAGCCTTGTCTGTTGGAGAAATGAGAAAGATCCGCAATCAGTGAAATCACCGGAGAAATATATGCAAGAAGGGGCATTGCCGGAGGAAGATCTAGAAGCAGAGAAGTTGCCAGAGAAAGACCAGGACGCAGAGGAATTGCCCGAGCAAGACCAACAAGCGGAGAAATTGCCAGAGAAAGACCTGGAAGCAGAGAAATTGACGGAGAAAGATCTGGAAGCAGAGAGATCACCAGACTTATTCGCAGATTGGGTTTTTGTTTGAGTAGGCCTAGAGTAGAGTATGAGTTGATGTTGAGTGTCGTTGCAAGTTCCGAGTTACATGTGAATTTCTAGGCCTTGATAACTGGTACTTGGGCTTTGAGTTCGCTGTTATTCCTTACAAAACTTTTTAATTTTATATTAAACTAAAGTCGTCGTAATAATGTTGGGCTAATAGTTCGGTACATCTTCAAATTTATATTTGTGAGTGATTTGTTAGTTTATTATATTATTAATTTATAATTTTTAAAATTATTTATTAGCTCCCTATTTTAATATATATGATGTCATTCTAAATTTTCTGTATGAATGATTAGGACTCTCTCATTATGTTTTCTCCTTGGGATCTGTTAACATCAATGTCTTCTCAGTTTTCACCCAATTAACCATTAGAAGAGTAACATTTTCCCTTTTTTTCTTCAAAATTCACACCTCCAATCACTTGCAAATTAAAAAAAGAAAAATTAGCATACATTTATTATTTTGATTATAAAAAATAATGTTTATTTATCTTTATTATTTTTTCTTCAATTCTCTTTTGTATTTGATATATTTAATGTTTTAATTAATTAAGAAAATCACAGATAAAATGTATAATATAATTAAATTAAAAAGACAAACACGTAAATTCTTGTTTGGCTTGGTAAATTTTTAATCCTATTCCTAGTTTAACCTGAACTCCTTCTTGAGCAAATTAATCATTTCCAGTTTAATGTTAACTTGAGCAAGTATAACCAAGACAATTATAAGTAAACGAAATGTTCAATAATATTTCCTCTATATATCCTAGTCGGATTACTTATACAACTATATATGAAAACTACCTGAAATAAGAAATTTTCATAAGATAAGGACTTGTATACAACTAAATGACTCCCAAAATAAGAATATAAATCCTAGTTAATAATATATAAATAAAAGTTATATAAAATAAAACTTCGGTAAGTTCAATTATTCCTACCTTAACTAACAAGGAAATCCAATTTGTATATGGTCTTCATCAATATTGAAGCAATAAATTAAACACTATATATAATGCAATATATATATATATATATATTGCGAATAAACCTCTCATAGTCGTGATCTGTGCATAGAACGGAAAAAACAAGATTTATATCTCACAGAAGCAGTCTCATGTGTTGGAAAAAAACCTTTCTTTCTTTCAAGTCCAATTAAAAAGAAAAAGTTTGTATAAAGAGTAATGTAAAGGAGTTTGTATATGTCCAGTAATTAATAGTTGCGTTCAACATTGAATAATTATTTAAGAATTCAAAATGCTAAAACTTTATATGGCTTAACAACTAACAGCATTGATAACACAGTTGTTAAGATTTTCGTGCTTTCCTATTTTATTCAGTACTAATAAATTTTCAAATTCAATGATGCTATCTATCTCTGACAAAGAATACCATTTTAAGACTCTTTTTTCATTTCAACCCCTAGCAGAATACATGATCGGCATTCACTGGCCAGTTGAAATTATAATTCAGTAATAAGTCTCATGAGGATTGACTTTTGAAAAAATATTGATATCGTAAATATATATATATATATATATATATATATATATATATATATGTAAACTTCATTCTATCTAAGAAAGCTAAAATGCATTTACATGGAGTTTTTTAACTCTCAAAATTAGTCAAATAAAATTTCTTGTGCTCTCCAAGTACAGCTTTCATTCTCATTCTCGACTTTATACATAAAACGATCAACATCGTCTCTTACAAATTCAATTATATATATAAAATTCATCTTCTAGTTTGTAAAAAATTTTACGTATATAAATACAAGTCGTTTGCTTCTCACTCCCTCAACAAAAGGTAATTTGACGTGTATATATATATACATATATATAAAGACTTACCTCTTTTTTGAAAAAATAATTTTTGATTGACAGTGCTTTATATATATTTTTCATTAAAAAGATAAACTAAACTTCAACTTTTTTCTTCAACATTATAATTATTCTACTAAAAGATTTCTCAATTATCTCTTCTTTCGGTTTCATTTAGAAATATGTAGTTGCGACCTTTTATGAAAGAAAATAAATAAATTATACGATAATAACACTAAAAATAAACTGAATTAGAAGGAGTTAAATAATGTATATATTTGAATTCTGATTAATAAGGAAATATTTTGATTAAAATTTACCTAGTATGAAAAACATTTGAATAAACATTAAATATAATTATAAGAGTATAAATTTTTTTAAGTAACAAAATCCAATTTTTTTTTTATTTAAAAGAAAAGACAAAAACCCTGGTCCTATATAAAGGCTTTGTCTCTCTTTCATATCTTGTATGAAGCAATAGCACATAGATTTCCTTCTAAAACCGTGGTAGCCGGTAGTGTTGAATTATAAACTTAATCTAGAATATTGAATTGTCTAAATTGATGTACTAGATTTAGTAAGCAATGGTGTACTAGATTTAGTAAACAATGGTGTACTAGACAAAGTCAATATTGGTGTACTAGACAAAGTCAATATTGGTGTACTAGACAAAGTCAACATTGGTGTGCTGGACAAAGTCAACATTGGTGTGCTGCACAAAGTCAACATTGGTGTTCTACGTGAAGACTAAATCAATGGTTTAGAATGGTTTGCTTCAACTATAAATACCCCTCCCCCCTTAAGGTTTCAAAAATAAGTTAGAAATAAAGCTTGAGTCCTTGTTCAAGTATTTGAGAGTGTTTACATATTTTCTTGTAAATTTGTATGAGAAATAAATATATTTATGTGTTTTGAGTCATTACGAAATTCTTATTTTTCAACAAAGTGGTATCAGAGCCCGGTTTTGTAACTTGGATGTTATATTTGTGTGATTACGTGCATATTTAGAAAATTCTGTCAAAAAGGCCAAGATTGCCTAAGGAGTCTGGGTTTTAAGTGGGACCGTTGTGACCCCTCCAGTCTTTCCTGGGAATTTTCTTAGTGTATATTTTCACACCTATAAACATTCATATTACTATCCGAAATACTATTAGAAAGTTATGGCAAATGGAGGTATGACACCATTTCAAGTTCCAATTCTCAATAGAAGCAATTATGATAATTGGAGCATAAAAATGAAGGCACTCCTTGGAGCACAAGATGTGTGGGAGGTCGTGGAGAAAGGTTATAATGAACCTAGAGATGATGTTGCCATTTCTGTTTTGACTCAAGCACAAAGAGACACGTTGAAGGACTCGAGAAAGAGAGACAAAAAAGCTCTCTATGTCATTTATCAAGCATTAGATGATGATGCTTTTGAGAAGATATCAAATGCAATTTCCGCAAAGCAAGCATGGGATAAACTTCAGACATCCTACAAAGGCGCCGAGCAAGTAAAAAAGGTACGTCTTCAAACATTGAGAGGAGAATTTGAAACTTTATATATGAAGGAAGGCGAGTCAATTGTTAATTACTTCTCTAGAATTGAAGCTATTTCTAATCAATTGAAAAGAAATGGTGAAAAATTAAGTGAAGTAAGGATAATGGAAAAGATACTACGATCTATGGATTCAAAATTTGATCACATAGTCACAACAATTGAAGAAACTAAAGATTTGGAAGAAATGACGATCGACCAACTACAAGGATCATTGCAAGCCTATGAAGAAAAAATAAAAAAGAAGCAAGGCATCTCCGAACAACTTCTCAAGATGCAATTCAAGGAGAAAGAAGAAATTCAAAGCTATGATAGAAACCAACATGGTCGAGGTAGAGGTCGAGGTCAAGGACAAAGTAGAGGCCGTGGTCATGGACGAGGTTGGAATTATAATTACAATAATTTCAACAACTATGAGAAAAGAGAAAGCTCAACACGAGGTCGTGGAAGGAACAATCCAAATACAAGGTACGACAAGTCTAAAGTCAGATGTTATAATTGTCAAAAGTTTGGCCATTATGCTTCTGCATGTAGAGCCTACAACAATGAAGTGGAAGAAAAGGCTAACTATGTAGAAGAAAAGAATCAAGGAGATGAAACTGTCTTGTTAGCATACAAAGACAATAGTGGAGGCCAAGAGAACACATGGTATCTTGACACTGGTGCGAGCAATCATATGTGTGGAAAAAGAAGCATGTTCGTGGAGTTAGATGAATCAACAAATGGAAATGTTTTTTTTGGTGATGATTCAAAAATAGCCGTGAAAGGAAGAGGTAACATTCTTATACAATTGAAAGATGGTAGACATCAATTTATTGGAAATGTCTACTATGTGCCTAATATGAAAAGTAATATTTTGAGTTTAGGTCAACTCTTAGAAAAAGGTTATGATATTCATATGAAAGATTATAGTCTTTTTATAAGAGATGACAAAGGCAACTTAATTACTAAAGTGAAAATGTCAAAGAATAGAATGTTTTCTTTGAATATTCAAAACGATGTTGCGAAATGTTTGAAAGCTTGTTACAAAGATGCATCATGGCTATGGCATCTTCGATTTGGGCATCTCAACTTTGGAGGGTTAGAGCTATTGGCTAAGAAGGAGATGGTAAGAGGTCTTCCTTACATCAATCATCCGAACCAACTTTGTGAAGGATGTTTACATGGGAAGCAATTCAGAAAAAGCTTTCCAAAAGAGTCTACCTTTAGAGCTAAGAAACCACTGGAGCTCATTCATGCTGATGTATGCGGTCCATTCAAGCCAAGATCTCTTGGTAACAATAATTATTTCCTTCTCTTTATTGATGATTTTTCAAGAAAAACATGGATCTACCTTTTGAAGCAAAAGTCTGAGGTATTTGGAGCTTTCAAGAAATTTAAAGCTGCCGTTGAGAAAGAAAGTGGTCGTCAGATTAAGGCCATGAGAACTGATCGTGGAGGAGAATTCACTTCCAAGGAATTTCAAGAATTCTGTGAAGCAAATGGAATTCGACGATTCTTAACCGTTCCGAGATCCCCCCAACAAAATGGTGTTGCTGAAAGAAAGAATCGAACAATTCTCAACATAGCGAGGAGTATGTTGAAAAGTAAAAGACTACCCAAGGAGTTTTGGGCTGAAGCTGTATCAACTGCTGTATATCTATCCAATAGATCTCCAACAAGAAGCGTGTGGGGAAAAACACCACAAGAAGCATGGTGTGGAAGAAAGCCTGGTATTTCTCATCTTAGAGTTTTTGGAAGTGTAGCTCATGTTCATGTACCAGACGAGAGAAGAACAAAGCTGGATGATAAAAGCGAGAGTTTTATCTTCATTGGCTATGATTCAAGTTCAAAGGGTTACAAGTTGTATAATCCAAACAGCAAAAAGATTATGATCAGTCGAGATGTAATATTTGACGAAGAAGGAGAATGGGATTTTGGTCCAGATGTCGATGACTTCAACTTCTTTCCTTTGTTTGAAGAAGAACCAATAATGGAGCAAGCAGGAGAAGCAAGAGAAGAACCTACTACTCCGTATACTCCACCAACTTCACCAACAACAAACAATCAAGGAGATTCACCACCATCCTTTTTAAAGGAAAGAAATGAAGAACGCACAAGGAGTTTCCAAGATCTCTATGAGGTGACTGAGAGGTTAGATAATCTCACTCTTTTTTGCCTTTTTGCTGAGTGTGAACCAATGAGTTTTGGAGAAGCTATACAAGATGAAAAATGGAGAAATGCAATGGCTGAAGAAATTAAAGCTATTGTGAAGAATGATACGTGGGAGCTTGTGTCACTTCCTAAAGGACACAAAGCTATTGGAGTCAAATGGGTGTACAAAGTAAAGCAGAATTCAAAAGGAGAGGTTGAGCGATACAAAGCGAGGCTAGTTGCAAAAGGCTACAGTCAAAGAGCCGGCATAGACTATGATGAGGTGTTTGCTCCGGTAGCACGCTTAGAAACTGTAAGACTAATCATTTCCTTGGCAGCTCAAAACAAGTGGAAGATCCATCAAATGGATGTAAAATCTGCATTCTTGAATGGAGTTCTCGAAGAAGAAGTCTACATACAACAACCTACAGGTTTCGAAGTTAAAGGGCAAGAGGACAAGGTGTTGAAATTGAGAAAGACTCTCTATGGTTTGAAACAAGCACCAAGAGCATGGAATAGTCGAATCGACAAGTATTTCCAAAAGAATGGTTTCACTAAGTGCCCTTATGAACACGCACTTTACATCAAGATCAAAGATGGAGATATTTTGATCGTGTGCTTATACGTAGGTGATTAGATTAAGTTTAAAGGGGAGTGTTGAATTATAAACTTAATCTAGAATATTGAATTGTCTAAATTGATGTACTAGATTTAGTAAGCAATGGTGTACTAGATTTGGTAAACAATGGTGTACTAGACAAAGTCAATATTGGTGTACTAGACAAAGTCAATATTGGTGTACTAGACAAAGTCAACATTGGTGTGCTGGACAAAGTCAACATTGGTGTGCTGCACAAAGTCAACATTGGTGTTCTACGTGAAGACTAAATCAATGGTTTAGAATGGTTTGCTTCAACTATAAATACCCCTCCCCCCTTAAGGTTTCAAAAATAAGTTAGAAATAAAGCTTGAGTCCTTGTTCAAGTATTTGAGAGTGTTTACATATTTTCTTGTAAATTTGTATGAGAAATAAATATATTTATGTGTTTTGAGTCATTACGAAATTCTTATTTTTCAACAGTGGGTACATTTCCTTTTTCTTCTTCTTCTTCTTCTTGATTTCCTGTTTGATTTCCATATGGTCTTATGAGTTCTATAATTTGATTATCCTAAATACCAATGGTTTTTTTAATTAGTCCATTGCTTTCTTTGTTTTTACTAGTTGCTGATTGTTCAATTTTTTGGGCTGGAATATGGAACACAATTGTTGGATTTTTCGAGAAAATTTTAAGCCTAGAGACCATACATATATATATATATATATATATATATATATGTATATATGTATCTATGCTTGCTAGCTAGCTATAGATCTACTGCTTGTAGGTTACAAGGTGAAGGGAATTTTATCTTGATCTAGATCTAGATCTCGGTCTTGTGAATTCTATGTTGATTTGTTTAATTTCAGCATTTGATTAACATCAATTTATGTATGATGATTTAGCATATATATGTTTGGAAATGCTCTATTTCTACTATTAATTTGGTATTAACGCGATATTGGACATTAATAATTGTATCAATTATGTCACAACTAGTCTTATTAGATTGTGTTCTAAAATTTTTACGAGGGAAATTAAATGTTTGAGAAATATTTATTTAAATTTTCATAATTTACGGACTCAAATTTTTATTGTAAAATATTTTCTAAATTTAGAAAAATTTTAAAATTTTTATATTTGGTTGTCGTTTTATCAGCTCGTTAATAAAATCTAAACTCTTAAATGCTGTAGGAATATTTAACAAAGTCTTTTTAAGTTTAACTATTAGGTATTCAAATTCATACTCTAGTTTTAAGTATCAATTTTTTTTGTTGAGATTTTTAGGATTTAATATGAAAGTCGGATTTAATTGCTTTTTTTTTCTCCTTTTGTTTAGTATATTTAATAACAATTTAGAATATTTATCACTTATTTCTCTAACATCTTTAATTCTTTATCTTTTGTATAATTTTCCTCTTCGGTCATGAAATGGTACTCAGATATTTAATATTTATTGCTCATCTCTTTTACTTATATTTGATATTCATTTCACAAGAAGAAGCTGTGATTAAAAGCTAATTAAAATACCTCAATCCAAACACAACTCTGGTCTTGTAGGTGTGGAAATTTACTCATTAGAATATTTGTTAAGTTTGGATATTGAAGTTTGTTCGGCTCAATAGAATATACAAGGATTGATTTTTTAAGTTCTCTAGTCTACTATATATTATTATGCATATGTATGAACATATAAAATTTCAATCCTTTGGCATCTGGGAGTAAATCAGTTCAACGGTCCCTATTCATCATATAATTCAGCCTGCATCCTCATCTTGATTGCAATAATATATCGTTATAATATTATATTGGTATGACTTTACAACTCTGATAGCAAGTAGTTACCGTCGCATGTTTCAGACTTTCAGTTTAGAACTCAAGATTTTGAGCAAGACGTGGATGAGGAAGCCCCCGCCATGAAGAGCAAGATAACAGTGAAGAAAAAGTTGAAGAAAAACGAAGATGTAGAAGAACATGCGCTGTCCCTGCCATATCTTTCTGAAGAAATTATCTTTCAGGTTCTGACAAGAGTTCCAGCTACATACCTTCACGACAAGTTCAGGTACATGTGCAAACCCTGGCATAATTTAATATCTAGCACTGGTTTTATAGCACAGAACACGCAGCAAAACAAAAGTGAATTGCTGGTTTTAGTCCCCTGTACTATGAAGAAGGTCAAGCTAAATTACCAAGTGAAGGTATTGGAGATGGATGATAAGACGCTTGACTTCAACTTGACAAATGCCCTTCTTCCTCGTACAAGAGAGATTAGATCAAGTTGTAACGGTCTTATTTTGGTAAATGACCCAAATCATAGTCGGTCGCTGTGTGTTATGAATATGCTTACCAAGAGCTCTCTAACGCTCCCTGCATGCCCTTCATATTGTCGGCATGAAAAATGTGCGGCAGCACTTGGGTTTGACCAATCTGCAGAAGAGTACAAGGTAGTTCATATGTATGCTGATCATTTAGGTTTTGAGATTTTTACTTTAGGTGGTTCTGATAATGCATGGAAGAAGATTCGAGGACCATTCAAGTTTTCTCATGAACGACCTTACATCATAGGTCATTTTAAATGGAGTGACCCTGTGTCCATAAATGGGCAAGTTTTCCATTGGAATGTTGACTCAAATAATTACATTGTATCTATGGATATAAGTGATGAGATACCGAGGAAGACCGTCTTACCAATACATCATGGCAGAAATATGCACAGGTTCAAGTTCTTGGAAATGGGTGGAAAACTTGCATTGCTGTATTATGTTTCCAATATTCAGATAGATGTATGGATTCTGGAAGATTTCCTTGGACAGAATTGGATGAAGACACATCGCATAATGGCAGAGGAGGTAAAGTGTACAATAAAATCATGTTTGCCAGATTTTTCAAAACTATTTGCAGTTGCAGCCTTGCGAAATGGTGAAGTACTCATCTTTAGGCACCGGAAGAACGAATATACTTCTGTTTACTCTTGCTTGTACGATATCAGGCGAAGGGAGATGAAAATGACGAAGAACATGATCATCAAGAAGGGTAGGAAATTTATACACCACAGAAGCAGCCTCATCCAATGGAAAAATGAAGAAGTGACGGCAAAGAGACTGGCCAGCCTGACATCTCCCTAAGTATTAATTACAGTTTTCCTAGTTAGAAGTTTCCTTCGTACTTCAAATATGGTTTAGCATTTACGTAAATTAAACAATATATATTTTGAGTTGTTAATTTGCTTCTCTTGCTCGTTCCAAGCCAGTGAATTATTAATGTGTTGATAATTGTTGTTGGTTGTTGAACTTGCACACCTGTGAATACAGGGTTTTCTTGTTGCAAGTTTGACTCTTCATGCGAATTTCAAGTCAGTGATATTTGCTGTTTTTGGTGCTTGTACTAGGGTCCGCTCCTTCAGATTTTCTAAAATTATTATTTGATTTCTTGGAACACTTTTGAAATTAAGATGAAGCGACTTATACTGTTAATAAAAATGAAAAATGATTAGTTATCTAATAAGTAATAATATATATATGTAGTTGCTACGTAGCACCTCAAATATATGGTATCTATGGAACCAAACTGCTATAGAATTCAAATCAAAATCTTAACTCAAAACTCATATTTTTTAATAAAAATACCGGTCTTCAAGAATTTTACTAAATTTATTTAAATATTTTCTCCAAAACTAAAACTTAGCGGAGAGTTGTTAACAAAATTTTAATCTCCAACTTACAATTACGAATAAATATAAATGCAGCCAAAATAATATCTTATTCAGCAAGTAAAAGAAACATATAATGGAAGCGCTAGCACCAATATACTATGTCCGATACAAATTTATCAACTTAATGATATGCAAAAATATCAACTGATAAGTAGAATCATTCATAACATATATTTGTGTTGATTTTCATGGTAAACGGATAAAATATTCGTAAACACATTTTCTTTTCTAAGTATATATATATGGAATAAAACATATATTCAAATATCAACGAAGTGAATTTTATATTGTAAAATCCTTTAGAAACTGTAAAAAGTATGAAAAGATTGGTTTATTTATTTGAAAAATTAAGAGGAGAAAATTTTAGATATGAATCAAAAGCAAAAGTTATATATAATCATATTAAACTTAGTTTTTGGAAGAAAAATTAAATTATTAAGCAGTGTGAATAAGGCTGAGCATGCGGTAGTAGAGTAGTGAAGTGGTTTGCCTAGAACTAGCTTAATTAGTGAGAATGCAAGTGCTGAAATCAATTTACTTTAATTTTTATGATAAGTTAGTATTCCAAACCAACAGCATTAACACAATTGTTAACATTTTCATTATTTCCTATTTTATTCACCAAATCTTCAAATTCAATATATATGTATATATGGTTCCCTTCCTTTGACAGAGACTAGCCTGCCATTCTAAGACTTAACCTGTTTTCAACTCGTGAAATATCATGGCCATATTGATTGTGCCATCAAATTTTGGCTGTCTGTTATGCCTTTTTTAAGTTATATGCAACAACAGATACATAAATAATTAAGCAAACTATATTTTTAGTTATCTACATGTAATAAAGAATTACTATGTATAAAAATATTTATACAAAGTTATTGTTATAAATTTATTTGATATTATATTATTGTCATATATACTGCAATTTTTTTGAACACGGAAGAAACTATTACCAAAGTTTTCATATTAACTTGTATGAATATAATTTATATTTGTGTTATCATCAATACAATAATTGTTTGTTTATGTATGATGAATTATAAAGGATCTATGTTAAAAGTGGAAAAAAAAAATTATTCTATGCAAAATATTGTAATAAAATAAATATTAAGTTAGACATGTTTGCAATTTTTCTCCTTTTAATTATGTGATTGTCCAACTTTGGTTAAAATTATTATGTAAAGCTTATGTACCTAGATTTCTATGTTTGAATTCTGCCTAATAAGGGAAAAAGTGAATTGATATAATTTACTTAATATTTAAAATCTTTTCATATTAAAAATAATTAAAAGAAAGCGACAAAATCCTTTTAGGAAGGAAAATAATAAATAAATAAAGACAAGAATCCAGGTCATATATATATATATATATATATATATGTATATGTATAAGGGCTTGTCTCTGTGTGATATCTTGTAAATATAAATTAAGAGATTGCACATAGATTTCCTTCTAAAACCGTGGTCGTCTGCACTTGGTATATTTCCTTTGCTTTCTTCTTCTTCTTCTTCTTCTTCTTCTTCTTCATTTTCTGCTTTATTTCCATTTGACCTTATGAGTTTTATCATTTGATTTTCTAGTGCGTTGCTTGATGTTTAAATTAGTACTTTGTTCCAATTACTTGATCGGCGATTGTCAATTTTTTTGCTGCAATTGGAATATCAATTGTTAGTTTTTCCAAGACAATTTTGAAGCCTAGCTAGAGATAATATATATTTGCTATAGATCTACTGCTCGGAGACTATCAGGGGAAGGATATATGTTTAAATTATGTTGGCTTGTTCCATTTCACCTTTTGTGTAAGAAAAATTTATGTATCATCATTTAGTGTGTGTTTGGAAATCATCTATTTCTACTATTAACTTTGCTGCTAATTAAAGTGATGTTAGACGCTCTTCATAATTGCCTCAATTATGTCATAACTATTCGCATTAGATCTTATTTCAAAATTTTATCTAAGTTCAATAGTTACATGTTCAAATTCGTGTTTTAAATTGCTTCTCTAATTTTAAGAAAATATTGACATTTTTATGATTTAATAAGAAAAATAGAATGTAATTGCTCTTGATTATTTCTTTCAGTATATATGTTTAAGAGTCTTAGTATATTTTATTATTGACTCCTTAGGGATTGAGAAATTTTGAGTTATTTTTTAATTGACCCCTATAAAAAAGTTGATTATACAAGTTATTATTTAGTGATTCATTATTCAATAAAGTAACTCTTCTCTAAGTTTTATGCTTTATCTTTCATGTATTCTACTAGTCGTAAAGTGCTTAATGAATATCCAATTTTATTTAGATATTTAATATCTATAGCTCATTTTGTCAGTTATAGATGATATGCAATAATTTTACTTCGCATCATCCTGTCTCTTATGCTGCATCATTCTACAACAAGCTGTGATTAAAAATTAGAATACCTCAATTACTTACACATGCATAATTTAAGTCTTGCAGGTGTGGAAATTAATTTTGGAGGTTGAAGGGTTTTCAACTAAACCTAAACCTTTTGGGTTAGTGGATGATTGAATTGAATATACAGAAATCAAGTTCTAAGTTCTCTCCCCTAACTAATGCTATGCGTATATACAAACTAATAAAATTTCAGTCCTTTGGTAATCTGCGAATATAAGTTTTAAAGGATCATCACGTGCCTATTTCATCATATAATTCAACATCGATCTTCATCTTAATTGATTGCTATCATATAGTTATAATTTTAATTTAGTTACCATTGCTTCTTTCAGTTTTGGACTCAAGATTTAGAGCAAGAGATGGATGAAGAACTTCCTGAAATAAAAAGATGCAAATCAAAAGTTCCTGCCATGATGAGCAAGACAAAAATGAAGGAGAAGGTCCTGACAAACGAAGATGCAGGAGAACATTCCCCCCCATATCTTTCTGAAGAAATTATCTTTCAGGTTCTAACCAGACTTCCAGCTACATACCTTCATGACAAGGTCAGGTACATATGCAAACCCTGGCATAATTTAATCTCTAGCACGGGTTTTATAGCAAAGAATACTCAGCAAAACAAACGTGAATTACTGGTATTAGTCCCCTGTACTACTAATACGAAGCTGAGTTACGAAGTGAAGTTATTAGAGATGGATGATAAGACGATTGACTTCAACTTGACAAATGTCCCTCTTCCTCGTATGGGAGACATTATTAGATCCAGTTGTAATGGTCTTATTTTGGTAAATGACCCAAAACATAGTCAATCGCTGTGTGTTATGAATATGCTTACCAAGAGCTCTCTAACGCTCCCTCAATGCCCCTCATATTGTCCACACGAAAAATGTGGCGCAGCAATTGGGTTTGACCCATCAGCAAAAGTATACAAGGTAGTCCATATATATGCTGATCGTTTTGGTTTTGAGATTTTCACTTTAGGTGTTTCTGATAATGCATGGAAGAGCATGCCGGGACCATTCAGATCATCTAATGAACCACCTTTCATCATACATACATTTGAATGGAGTGACCCTGTGTGTATAAATGGGCAAGTTTTCCATTGGAACGTTGACTCAAATAGTTATATTGTATCTATGGATGTAAGTGATGAGATACCGAGGAAGACTTTCCTACCAGTACATCATAGCAGAAATATTCACAGGTTCAATTTCTTGGAAATGGGTGGAAAACTTGCATTGCTGTATCATGTTTCTAGTATTCAGATTGATGTATGGATTCTGGAAGATTTCCCTGGACAGAATTGGATCAAGACACATAGCATATTAGCAGAGTCGATAAAGTATACGATGAACTCTTGTTGTTTGCCAGATTTTTTGAAATTATTTGCAGTTGCAGCTTTGCGAGATGGTGAAGTACTCATCTTTAGGCACCGGAACAACAATTATACATCTGTTCACTGTTACTTGTACGATATCAGGCAAAGGGAGTTGAAAAAGAAGAAGAATATGATCATGAAGGAGGGTAGCAAATTCATACATCACAGAAGCAGCCTAATCCAATGGAAAAATGAAGAAGTGGAGGCAAAGAGATTGGCCATCTCAACATCTCCCTAGGTATTTACAGTTATTTAATTTAATATGTTTTAGCATTTTCTTTTCTTGTATTGAAACAATCTGTTGAGATATTGACTTTTCTTGCTTGTTCTAAGACAGTGAATGCATGGAACTATTTGATAACTTTTTGTTGGCTTTCGAATTTGCATATGTTTTAACCGGTGCTTCGGGAAAATTTTTCTGTATAGATTCATATATCAATTTTAGGAATATTCATCGTATCTTATTCTAATAAATAGAATATTAATATTATAAAATAGAATATAATAATAAAATATAATATTCATATAAAATATAAATATTTTAAAATATCTTATACATATCTGTATAAGATATTTATTTTACCTTTTTTTTCAATTAAGTTATTAAAATAAAAAATTATAATATAAAAAATTGACATATGCTCCCCTACATTTGAGGAATAGACACTTACCCCTGATCTTTGGATAAAAATATGTCTCTTTTAAGGGAGTTGGCTAGTTAGATAAATATCATTTGTATTCATAAATATTTTAATCATTATATATTATAAAATAATTGTTTTAATTATTTTAATTATAATATTTTAATCTTTATTTTAATATTTTTACAATTTATATTTTATAATTATAACAATTTAGTCTCTATTTTATATTTTTAATAAATACTAAGAATTAAATAATTTTTTAATTTATTATTTTAATAATAATTTCAAAAAATTATAATTAAAAAATTTAACAATAAAATAAACCGAACAATAACATTGGTGAATTAGGTGAAGGTTTGGAAAGAGAAGGATTCAAACCCTCAGTAAACAAAAGTCTACATGGCAGTTCCAATGCTACACCTTAAACCACTCGGCTTCCCAACTTCTTTCACTGTAACGAGAAAAAGGAAACTCAATTTTCTCCAAACATTTTTTTTTAAGATTATATACTAAAAAATATTTATGATAAATATATTATAATCATGGAATGAGTTATTTGTATTTTTTTTATTTGAAATAATTTGTAAATTTACAATCTAATTAGATAATTTTTTTTTTGTGAAAATTTAAGTTTAGATAAAAAAGTGGATGATTTAGTTTAAATAATTAATCAATTGAGTTGCAATAAATGTAGGTGAAAAATTGAGAGGTTTCGATTGTGTCACATCATTTAGATTTAATTCAATTTCAAGTTATTTTTTTATTCTTCATCATTAATAAGAGTTATGCGGAATTTTCAAATTATACACAAATGAATTAGTTCTTAATTTCTTACTCTTCAAGTAGTTGAAGAGAGAAAAACGATGTTTTTATTGTTCTCTAATATTATTGTCTGATTATAGTTTTATGGAAAAAAAAATACACACTCAAAACGAAATAGATGCACTATTTGATGTCATAAGTTATTTTAATATAATTTTTGTTATTTTAGTTAATTTGATTATAATTGGAGAGATAGTGACGATTGTTATCACATTTGTATGAATAGTTTTAATATTCTATCGTAAAACAATAATAAAATAATTATAGGCATAGATTATATAATAAAATAATTTTTTATTTTAATTTAATTTATTAATATGGTATATTAAATTGTAAAAAATTGAAATTGAAATTATAAATTATTTTTTTTATTAGGATATTCTTTAGGAAATGAATATTAGTAAATATCCGTTTAGAAATATATGGATATAAATTTTTTTGTAGGATGTGAATATAGATATTGAGATTTTTATACTATATCATATTTGTTGTCATCTCTATATAGAACTTCTATAAAAAGAAAATCTTTTCCTACAGAGCTTATTTGATTGATAAATACTACTATTTTTTAAAAGTCAGTTAACATATATAAAGTGAAAATAAGATTTTTGACGTACCCTATCATATATAAGATAACAGTCTCCTCAACTTCGTGGGAGAGATTCTATATGTAAGATATCGAACGAACTATAGCTGAAATTAAAATCTTACTCAAGAGAGAAACGTATGGAATATTTGGAGTTTCTTTTTGTATATTACATACATGATTCAATATGAAGGATCATAATCACAAGGAATTGTGTGATCGTCTTTTTTCTCAGTATATATGAGGCGAAGCATAATCAGCTTGATTGAATTGTCATCTCGTAATTACTTAATTTTCTCGAAGAATACTAATTGAAATGGAGGGTTAAGATATGTGCTGGTCAGACATACACTTCTATTTTACTCTCTCATGTAGTGAACTTACTAGACTTGATTTACTATTAGAATATATACAATTTTTTTTTATCCCAAGTGAGAGATGACGGGACGAAAATCAAGGAAGATTGTAAATGTATACCTCGAAGAAGCAGTCTCATCTGTTGTAAGAACGAATATGGGTGCTGTGCAGTAGTATTAATTAGAGTAGTGAAGTGCATGGTTGCCTAGTAATATATATACAGTTGCGTACATAAAAATTGGCAGCTGAGTCAGAATTCAGTAAGTATTCAAATGCTGGAATTTAGTTTGTAATGACTTATTACAAACCAACAGCATTAATACAGTTGTTAAGATTTCCATTATTTCCTACTTTATTCACTAAATCTCCAAATTCAATTATATCCTTTCTTCGACAACGGAGACTACAGTAGTCTCTCTTCAAATCGTATAATACGTACGTATTATCAAATTAGGCTGTCTATTATTAATTTTATGCTTTTTAAAGCTATATGCAAATATGCAATTACAATTTAATGCATGAATAACTAATTACATTTACGCGTATTTTCCCATAGATAACTGAGTATATCTTACTGTGTATAAGAATATCTACAAACTTATATGATGTTATATTATCGTCATGTGTCCTACAATTTACGTGAAAAAAAATATATTTATGAGAATTTTTGGGTCAAGTGTATGTGAATATAGTTTGTATTTATATCATCATCAATATAATTATTTGTATGTTTTGATCAATTATAGGCCAACAATAAAAAGAAAAAAGTTATTGTATGCAAAAATATTGTAACATAATAAAATATCAAGTTAGATATGCTTACCTATTTTAATTTAATTGGCCAATTTCCATTAAAATAATGTAAAACTTATAAACCTAGATTTTTCTATATGTTTGAGTTCTGATCCCAATAAGGAACAATATGATTTAAATTTACCTAATATTAAAAAATATAAGATAAATGATGTTATTAAAAATATTTATTAGAGTATAAATTCTTTTTAACGGACAAAATCCAATTTTCTTTAAAATAAATAAAAGACAAGACAAGAATCCCGGTCCTATATAAAGTCTTGTCTCTGTGCATTATCATATATGAAGGAATTAATTCCTTAGATTTCCTTCTAAACCCGAGGGAGTCGGCTGTTGGTATAGTTTCCTTTTCTTCATTTCTTCTTCTTCTTCTTCTTCTGCGTGATTTCTTTTTGGTCTTATGATTTTTATAATTTGATTTCTCAGTGCATCGCTCGATGCATGCATGTTAAATTAATACTTTGCTCCAATTAGTAGATCGATGATTGTGAAATTTTTGTGATGGTATTTAGACTATCAATTGTTTTTTTTTTAAGACAATTTTTAAGCCTAGAGAAATTAAATATATTTTTTTTCTATAGATCAATTGCTTATAAATTACGAAATGAAGGGAATTTTATACTGATTTTGACCTTAACTAGTATACTTTATGTCGATTTGTTTAATTTCAACATTTGAAAATAATCAATTTATGAATCATTATTCAAGGTATGTTTGAAAATACTCTATTTACTTCTACTATTAACTTTACTATTAAAGTGATGTTCAACATCACTTATAATTGCGCCAATTTGATCAAAACTAGTTATATTATATCTAATTTAAAATTTTGCAAGGAAAATTAAATATTTAACAAAAAAATTTAAATTCTATAATTTACGCGCTCAAATTTATATTTTAAATTCATTTTTTTAAATTTAGAATAATTTTAGAATTTTATATTTGATTCTTTTATTCAATTGTCATTTTATTGACTCATTAATAATATCTAGACTCTTAAATGATTGAGAAATATTTGGCAAAATTTTACTAAGTTGGGTCATGTAGATGTTCTAAATCATTTCTCTAATTTTAAGAATTTTTAAGATTTTTATGATTTAATATGAAAGTTATATTGAATTGTCATTTTTTTTGTTTCTTCTTTTTTGTCAAGTATATTTAAGAATCTTATGTATCTTATTAACGACTCCGAAGAAATAGAGCAATTAGGATTATTTTTAGATTGATATTATAAAATAATTGATAAAAAATAATTATTATTTATTCTTTTATAATTCAATATATTAAACTTCTCTTGTAAATCATTAATCTTTATCTTTCTTATTTTCTCGTTTAGTTATTATACGGGGCTTAATAAATATCTGTCCTCGTTAGTTACTTATTTAATATTTATAGCTAATTTTGTCACTTATATTTGATACCTAGTAATTTTATTCTAAACAAATTGACTAGTTAGAATGGAAGCGCTATTGCTGAAATAAGTTTTAGAGATCGAAGGTTGTTCAGGTAGCTAAACAACCTTTAGGATTAGTGGATAGTTGTTCAATAATGGAATATACATGGATCAAGTTTTAAGTTCTCTCGGCTAACTATTATGTATTTGTATGAACATATAAAATTTCAATCCTCTGGCATCTTCACGCTGCTCCTATTTCATCATATAATTCAGCATGCATCTTCATTTTGATTGCAATGATATATCGTTATAGTTCTGAATTGGGTATGACTATTTAGCTTTACAACTCTGATAGTAAGTAGTTACCATTGCATGTTTCAGTTTAGAATCCAAGATTTAGAGCAAGACATGGATGAGGAAGCCCCCGCCACGAAGAGCAAGACAAAAGTGAAGAAGAAGTTGAAGAAAAAAGAAGATGTAGGAGAACATTCGCTGTCCCTGCCATATCTTTCTGAAGAAATTATCTTTCAGGTTCTAACAAGAGTTCCAGCTACATACCTTCATGACAAGTTCAGGTACATATGCAAACCCTGGCATAATTTAATCTCCAGCACTGGCTTTATAGCACAGAATAGTCAGCAAAACAAATGTGAATTGCTGGTATTACTCCCTCGTACTATTGAGAAGCTGGGTTACGAATTGAAGCTATTGGAAATGGATGATCAGACGCTTGACTTCAACTTGATAAATGTCCCTCTTCCTGGTACGCGAGAGATTATTAGATCGAGTTGTAATGGTCTGATTTTGGTGAATGATCCAAAACAATTTCGGATGCTGTGTGTTGTGAATATGCTTACTAAGAGCTCTTTAACGCTCCCTCAATGCCTGACATATTGTCCGCATGAAAACTGTGGAGCAGGACTTGGGTTTGACCCATCTACAAAAGAGTACAAGGTAGTTCATATGTATGCTGATGGTTTTGGTTTTGAGATTTTCACTTTAGGTTGTTCTGATAATGCGTGGAAGAGGATTTCAGGACCATTCAAGTCATCTACTGAGCCACCTTTCTTCACACATAGTTTTCAATGGAGTGACCCTGTGTCCATAAATGGGCAGGTTTTCCATTGGTACGTTGAATCAGAGATGTACATTGTATCTTTGGATATAGGTGACGAGATACCGAGGAAGACCTTCCTACCAGGACATCACAAGAGGTATAAGTACAGGTTCGAGTTCTTGGAAATGGGTGGAAAACTTGCATTGCTGTATTATGTTTCCAGTGCTCAGATAGATGTATGGATTTTGGAAGACTTTCCTGAACAGAATTGGATCAAGACACACAGCATAATGGCTGAGGAGACAAAGTATAAAATAAACTCTTATTTGCCAGATTTTTCGAAATTATTTGCAGTTGCAGCCTTGCGATATGGTGAAGTGCTCATCTTTAGGTACATGAACAACAATTATACATCTGTTCACTCTTACTTGTATGATATCAGGAAAAAGGAGTTGAAAAAGAAGAAGAACGTGATCATCAAGGAGGGTAGCAAATTTATACACCACAGAAGCAGCCTCATCCAATGGACAAATGAAGGAGAAGTGATGGCAAAGAGATTGGCCAGTCTGACCTGTCCCTTAGTAATTACAGTTCTTTGATTGTCCTAGTTATAGATTTTTCTTTCTCCATACCTTAATTTAATTATTTTTTAGCATTTTCTTTTCTTCTATAAAAACAATCTGTTTAGATGTTGACGTTTCCTGCTTGTCTAAGCCAGAGTGATTGCATGCAACTATCTGATTGTTGTTGTCGCCTGTTGGTGTTTGAATTTGCACCTGTTAATATAGGGCTTTTGGGAAAATATTTCTTTATGAAACTAACTATAAAAAAAAAAAAAGTCTCTTTGTACATCACTTATATAGGATTGATAAATACAAGAAATAATTTTTAAGAATATGCTGACATATATAAAGCGAGAATAATATTCTTAACAACCAACCTTAAGATATATAAGATAACACTCTTCTTAACTTCGGGAAAATCTTCTGTCGGTTGTAATTCAGAAATCAACAATATATGAATTGAGTTTAAGTTCAAATTCAAGATTGATCTGAACAAACACTTTAAATTATGAGATCAGATAGCTTGAAGAACTTTGAAGTCGGCATCTTATGAGGACAGGACTAAGTAAGGTTAAGACCAAGTGAGGTTGGTACCATGTGAGATCATGACTAGATTAGTATTCGGTCAAGTTGGTACCAAGTTAGTATCAGGTCAGGTCGGTACTAGATCAACCAATGAACTTGAGCCTGGTCAGGAACTTCGTAGCTCATGACAAGTGACGACTTAGAACAGATGTGGTCTCTCATGTACAATCTTAGAAGTTTATTAGAAGCAAAAAACAAAATTAGTTATTATGTTATTGAAATATGTTTATAAATACAAGTCTTATTCTTCCTTAAAGAGATAAAGAGCATTGGTTATAGTGAAAGAAACTTAAAGAGCGAAAGTTTAGAGAGGATTCAAGAGAGAGTTTGAAGCTTCTTGAATTTGTAACTGAAAGCTTGTAATCTTATTTCTTTATTAGTATATTTCCTTTGAGCTTGTTTGATAGTGGATGCAGGCTATTTTGGCTGAACTATTTAAATCTTGTTTTCTTCTTTTATTTTATGGTTTTCTTATTGAATTCTTGTTATTTGTTTATGAGTTTTAATTTGTTTCTTGATTGAATTGGAGTCTTGATTGAATTTGTTCATTCCGCTGTACAACATCTTCGTTTGGAATTAAATTATTTTCCTCTAATATCTTTTAAAAGTATATGTCTCTTTGATACATACATATATATATATATATATATATATATCTAATATTTAGAGTTTCTTTTTGTATATTATATGCATGATTCGATCCCAAAGAATCATGATACGAAACTGTGTAATCTCTCTTTTCTGTAAGTAGGAGGCAAAGCCTAATCGACTCTAATCCGATCGAAAAACGAATGGGTGCAATGCAGTAGTAGTATTAGAGTAGTGAAGTGGTTGCCTAGAAATAGTTGCGTACATAATATTGCCGAAATTTAATTCATGATGACTTAATAGAAACCAATAGCATTAACACAGTTGTTAACATTTTTCATTATTTCCTATTTTTATCCGCTTATATCCTTTCTTTGACAACGGAGACTACCATTTTAGGAGTCCTTTCTTAAAATCGTAAAAATATATACCACCAAATTATCTATATTGAATTTTATGCTTTTAATGTTATTATGTGTAAATCTGCAATAACAAATGCATAAATAACTAACCATATTTACACGTATTTACCTGTATTATTATGTTAAAAAAAGTCTCTACAAACTCAATAATACAAACTTATATAATGTTAAATTATTGTTATATGTTCTATACTTTTACGGAAAAAGAATAGTTTTTACGAGAGCTTTTATGTCAAGTTTGCATATTTATCATAGAATTTGTATTTGTAGCGCCATTGATATGGTTTTTTGTATTTTTATGATCAATTATAGGAAGATCTACATAAAAAGTAAAGTGTATGCAAAATATTGTAGTTAATACAGTAAATATTGAGTTAGATATATACTCACCTAATTTAAGCATGAGGCGATTTTTTTTTAAACATGTGATTGGCCAACTTTGATTAAAATAATGTAAAACTTATAACCTAGTTTGCTATGTTTGAATTCTTACCAATAAGAAATAATATGATTTAAATTTAAGATGTTATAATAACAAATATAAATTCGTTTTAAGTCACGAAATCCAATATTTTTTAAAAGAAAGACAAGACAAGAATCCGAGTCTTATATAAAATCTTATCTCTGTGCTATATCTAAACTTGACAAAAATTCAGGTCTGAGTAAAAACATCGAACTTTAAAAATTCAAAAAAATAATTTCTTTTTTATTTTTTTGTTCATCAAGTCCAATCCGACTTCAATATACTTTAAGCATAGACAATCCAGAATTAACTTGGACCAAAGCTTGAATCCAGTTTGACTTATAATAAAAAAAATTTGGGTCTGACTTTAAAAAATCGAGTTCACCTTAACAAAATCAGGCCCGAATTTTTTTTTCTATGCCTCATATCTTATATACTAAGCAATTCCATAGGTTTCCTTCTAAAACTGAGAGAGTCGGCAGTTGGTATATTTTCCTTTTCTCCATTGCTTCTTCTTCTTCTTCTTCTTCATTTTCTACTTCATTTCTACTCGGTCTAATGATTTCTATAATTTGATTTCTTAGTCTGATGCTTGATGCATGTAAAATTAATACTTCGCTCCAATTTACTGATCAATGATTGACAAATTTTTATAACTTTTGTGATGGAATTTGGAATATCAATTGTTATTTTTTTTTTCAAGACAATTTTTAAGCCTAGAGAAAATATATGCTTTCTATGGATCTATTGCTTATAGATTATCAGGTCAAGGAAATTTTATATAGATCTAGATCTTGATCTTGTGAATTTCATGTTGATTTGTTAATTTCAGCATTTGAATAAGATCAATTTATGTTTCGTCATTCAAGATATATCTGAAAATGTTCCGTCTACTTCTATTATTAAATTTACTATTGCATCAATTATATCAGAATTAGTTATATTATATCTTATTTTAGAATTTTATGAGAGAATTAAATACTAAATATTTATTTTAAATTCCGTAATTTACGCGCTCAAATTCATATTTCAAGTCCATTTTCTAAATTTATTTTTTTTTTAAATTTTATATTTAGTTGCTGTTTTATTGATTCATTAATAAGATCTAAACTCTTAAATGATTAAATGATTGATAAATATTTGATAAACGTTTACTAAGTTCAATTTTTAGGTGTTCAAAGTTATACTCTAAATTATTTCTCTTATTTTTAAGATTTTTATGATTTAACATGAAAGTTGGCGTTAAATATTTTTTTTAAGCAAAAAGATAACGAGTGGGCAAAATCCAAATTGCTTTTAAGAGATTTTATGATTTAGTATGGAGGTTGGAGTTTTTTTTTTTTTCTTTTAAAAAAGGTGAGGGGTGGGTTAATGGCGAAAATTGATGTTTAAGGGTTCAAAATATAATATTCTAAAATTTGAAGAAGCCAAAATAATAAATATATAATTTAAAAGGATAAAATTAATAATTTTAAACTAAAATTTCAAATTTGTTTAGGCCAGCCAGCGGTCAGGCCCCTACAGGCCCAGCGTGGCTCTGTCACTAAAGTGGGCAAAACCCAAATTGTTTTTAAATTTCTTACCTGCTTCCAGAGTAGTATTTCAAAATCGGGTAGGGAGCAAACAAAGCAATGCCCTAAACCATTTTGACCAACCATAGGACTTTTTTTTTTATTTTTCAAAAAAAAAATGTAAGGGGTTGAGTAAAGCTTTAAGTATAAAATTTTTTTCTTCTTACGTAGCTCTCACTCGATTCCAGGCTATTACTTGAGTTGAGGACTCCAAAACAACCATAAGACTAGTTATTATTTAGTCTTTTATAATTCAATAGATTATACTTTTATTTGAAGATCTTTAATCTTTATCTTTCTTATTTTCGCATTTGGTTATAACTTATATGGTGCTTGGTAAATATCTACTTTCACGTCACATTTAATATTTATAGCTCATCTTGTTATTGATATTTTGATACTTAGTGATTTCATTTCATAACTAGCTGTGATTAAAAGTTAGAATATATTTAGATCCCAAATACACTTCTAGTTTTGTATAGACGAATGGAAATATACAAGGATCATGTTTTAAGTTCTCTCCGCAAACTATATATTATTATGCACATATATATATGTGTGTGTGTGTGTGTACATTAACAAATAGACTTAGGTCCTTTTGTAATCTGGGAATATGAATTCGAGGATCTTCACGCTGCATATGTCATCATATAATTCAGCATGTACCTTCATCTTGATTGCTATGATATCGTTATATTTTGTAATTGGTATACTATTTAGAATTACAACTTTTATAACAAGTAGTTACCGTTGCATCTTTCAGTTTCGAACTCAACATTTAGAGCAAGACACGGATGAGGAAGTTCCTGCCATGAAGAGCAAGCCAAAAATGAAGAAGAAGAAGGTCACAAAAAAGAAAGATGCAGGAAAAAATTCCCTGCCATATCTTTCTGAAAGAAATATCTTTCAGGTTCTAACAAGAGTTCCAGCTACATACCTTCGTGACAGGGTCAGGTACACATGCAAACCCTGGCATAATTTAATCTCGAGCACCGATTTTATAGCACAGAATACTCAGCAAAACAAATGTGAACTGCTGGTATTAATCGCTTGTACAATTAAGAAGAAGCAGAGTTACGAAGTGAAGGTATTGGAGATGGATGATAAGACGCTTGACTTGAGCTTGATAGATGTCCCTCTTCCTCGTGTGGGACATCAGATTAGATATTATGAATATGCTTACCAAGAGCTCTCTAACGCTCCCTCAATGCCCCTCATGCTGTCCACATGAAAAATGTGGCGCAGCACTTGGGTTTGATCAGTCTTCAAAAGAGTAGTTCACATGTATGCTGATGGTTTTGGTTTTGAGATTTTCACTTTAGGTGGTTCTGACTATGCATGGAAGAGGATTCCTGGACCATTCAAGTCATTTCGTGAACGACCTTTCCGCTTAGGTGATTTTAAATGGAGTGATCCTGTGTCAATAAATGGGCAAGTTTTCCATTGGTATGTTCAATCAAATAGGTACATTGTATCTAGGGATATAAGCGATGAGATACCCAGGAAGACCTTCCTACCAAGACAACACAAGAGAAACAAGCACCGGTTCGTGTTCTTGGAAATGGGCGGAAAACTTGCATTGCTGTATTATGTTTACAGTACTCAGACTGATGTATGGATTTTGGAAGACTTTCCTGGAAAGATTTGGATCAAGACACATAGCATAATTGCAGAGGAGATAAAGTATACAACAAACTCTTATTTGCCAGATTTTTTTAGCTTATTTGCTGTTGCACCCTTGCGAGATTGTGAAGTACTCATCTTTAGGCACCGGAACAACAACTATATATCTGTTTACTCTTACTTGTACGATATGAGGCAAAGGGAGTTGAAAATGACGAAGAACATGATCATGAAGAATGGTAGCAAACTTATACACCACCGAAGCAGCCTTATCCAATGGAAGAATGAAGAAGTGGTGGCAAAGAGATTGGCCAGCCTGACGTCTCCCTAAGTATTTACAGTGCTTTGATGTTCCTAGTTATATGTTTTCCTTTCCCAGTAAGTTAAATTAAGTATGTTTTAGCAATTTCGTTTCTTGCTTTGAAACAATCTGCTTAGATGTTGACTGTTCTGGTTTGGTTTTAAACCAGTGCATGAAACTTTGATAATTGTTGTTGTTGATTTTGAGTTTGCAGCTATTAACATAGTGCTTTGGAAAATATTTCTAAGATGTGTTAGCATGTCTTGTCAACCTACATAACAAGACTTTCTTTTAATTTAAATATATATATATAAGATTCTACGGCAGGTAGTAGTCCCCTGTATGAAAATCTTGAGCTTGGAATTACATTGTTGGATCTGATATCTTCTTTTTCAAAACAAAAAAAAATCACTCGAGTTTTGCTCGAGTTGCCAAGAGACTGGACTCCACTTTATCACCCGAGGCCAGGAGATTGGACTCCACTTCAATAAATTTTTTATAATTGAAAAATGTTACTCATCACACGTGTAATCTACCTTATTTGAGTATAGTTAGATTTCCCTCCACACGTGAGGACAAGATATTATTCAATTTAAATAAAAATATTCGTATGGTATCATATGCAATTTTATTAAAATTTTTGACTAATTTTTAATATAATATTAATAATTTATAAATATAATATTAAAAAAAATTAAAATATTATTAAATATCGAGATTTTTTTTTAGTATATTATATGATGGTTTCATCAACGAAAATAATTAATAATTGAGAATTGTGTGATCATCCTTTACCATGTGTAAGAGGTAAACATAATCATCTTTTCGAAGGCTTTTTTTTAATTTAAAATGTTTGTATCAAATCTTACCTTTAATAAAAGCCTTGAATTTTTATTTTAAATTTTAAAATACTAAAATTATATATAGTTAGAAAGTTACTCAAAGTAACATATGATATATCCCAAAAATTTTATTCATATTCACTATATAAATAGATTGTTATTCTCATTGCAAAAATGGTTATAGTAAAAGACTGAATATATTTATTCAAAATCTTAGTAAAAGACTGAATTCATTATCTTATATTTTCTTTTCATGAAAAAATATTAATTGATGTAGAAGGTTTCTTCCAACAAGTAGTTAGCCCAATCTTGGAAAATTAATTTGGGTGAAAATATAGCACCAATCAACTATTTATATATAAAGAAAAAGAATATAGGAATTTTAAAATTTAAAATCTAATTAAACCAAACTAAAAATTATATTTTAAATATTGCATCTACAATTAATGTAATTTAATTTAACGAAATTATTAGATAACTTAAACTAAATTTCCATTGATTCTTTAGAATACAGAGTTCTCCTCTTGGTTGGAGACTGCATTGAGAAAACTATTTGATGTCTACTAATTACTCCCCAAATAAGAATATAAGTTATGAATAATATTAACTGTTTAATGTCTACTAATTACTCCCCAAATAAGAACATAAGTTATGAATAATATTAAAAAAATTCTCCTAAATAACAAATAAAATAAAACATCGATAAATTCGATTATTCCTAGTCTAACAAGGAAATCAAATTTCTATAAGGTCTTCATCAATATTAATTAAAGCTATAAACGCTATATAATGCAATATATTGTGAGTGATTTTCATGCTGTTGTTGTATAGAACAGAAAACCAGACGGGCCTGCTTACAAACTATTTGTGCAATAAGCGAGCAGAAACCGAAAGCAAGACGAAGATGAAGAACAAAGAAGCCAGAGAAAATTCCCGGCAACGAGATTTTTTTCTTGAGGAAAATAATCTTTCAGATTCTAACCAAAGTTCCAGCTACAGACCTTCAGAAGAAGTTCAGGTACTTATGCAAATCTTGGCATAATTTAATCTCCAGCAGCAATTTTATATCTGAGAATATTCTGCATAATAAATCTGAATTGCTGATATCAATTCCAACTTCTCGGTTTCAAGCACTACCCTTTTACAAAACAAAATCATTAAAGATAGAGAATAATGTGCCGGCGCAGGCTCTTGATTCCAACCTGAAAGTATTTCCTATGGGTAGAATGGGAGAGATAAGATCAAGTTGTAATGGTTTGATTTTAATTTGTGGTCCAAAACAAAAAGGATTGCTGTATGTTATGAATATTCTAACTAAATCCTGGTTAGAACTCCCTAATTGCCCTTCTAATTGTTCACATTTAGGTTGTGGGATAGCACCCTGTTTTGATCCTTTGACAAAAGATTATAAAGTAGTGCACATATTTTCCGATAGATATGGGTTTGAGATTTTCACCTTAGGTTGTTCTGATAATGCCTGGAAAAGAATTCCAGGGCCATTCAAGTCATCACATGAACAACAACAACTCCTCTATTTTGCAAATGCATATCGATGGAGAGATCCTGTTTGCATAAATGAGCAAGTTCTTCATTGGTATATTGAGTCAAATAGATTCATTATTTCGATGAATGTAAGTGACGAGAAATCAAGGAAGACTTATCTTCCGGAATGTTGCTGGAGAAGTCGTAAGAACAGGTACGAATTGGTTGAGATGGGAGGAAAGCTTGTATTGGTGTATAAAGTTTCTGAAATCCAGATTGATGTATGGATTTTTGGAAGATCGTAATGGGTGGAATTGGATGAAGAAGCATAACATAATGGCGGAATCAATAATCTATAGAAAATGTGCACCAAATTTTATGAACCTATTTGCAGTTGCATCATTGAAAGATGGTGAAGTCTTGAATTTTAGGCACCAGAGTGCTACATATGTATCTGATCGGTTGTATTTGTATGAGATGAAGCAAGGGAAGGTGAAAAAAGTGAGGATGAAGTTCAAGCGAGATTGTAAGTTTATACCCCACAGAAGCAGTCTCATCTGTTGGCAAAATATGAAGAGCACTGATTGCAACAGAGATTATTCAGCCAGGAGAGGTCTCACAAGATACTGATCATGGTTTAATTTTGCTAGTTAATGGCAAGCGCTTCTTGTTTACAGTCAGTCAATAAAGTTGGATTTTTGTAGCATTTTTTATCCTGATATTGAAACATTGGAAAAAGATACATAACTAAAGTTTCAATTTTATTTTATTTTTATGTGAAATCAACTGGATACATCAGAATGTTACTGGTTAAGAGTCAGAAAAAGTGCCCGCATGATTCAAATTCAAATGCTGGACTGGCGGCTTAACCAACGACAACGGGCCATTTGTTTGTTAAGATTCCAGTCTTTCCTGTTGACTTTATTCACATCTTTCTTGACTAACGACCATTTTGAGGATGTTTTCCAACTTAGAAAAAAATTATATCAATTAACAAACACGATCGCAGCTTGTAACATAAAGAAAATATCATAATTTAATTTCAAACACAAAATTAATTATACGTCGCATATTGATTAATATTATTAAATTTATGTTGCATAACATATTACCACTTGATTTTATTCTATTTTAATTAGCATCCTGGATTTATGCTACAATTTTGCTTTAATTTTATGGCCAAAGTATACGGTATACATGCGTGTACGCCCTTAGCCCTAGCTATCATCAACAAAATTATACGGTACAAGAAGGTATATACGAAAGAAACATAAAAATAGAAATGATGCTGGTGATAATGAAGTAAGAAGTGAGACACTTTGTTTGTTTGTGGGTTCATTTTCAAGCGTTACAGCAGTGGGGTCAATAAACAGCAGCCGGGATTGACTACTATAAATCAAGCAGCAGCCCAAACAGACTCTTTTTAGAAAATTAGAAGCTCCAACTATTCGTAGTCAAGATTCAAAACTAATGCCCTTATTATTGGGCGGAGTTACCTAATGCACATTCAGCTATATTCTACAATTTTTTTTATTAGATACTAGTAAAATTTAACATTATTCTCCCTCAAATTTAAGAAATTTCGTGATATATTAAAGTATTTAGTAGAATGACCTGTTAGTCATGCTAGTGTCACGCTCTACGTTGACTATAAAACAGATTAGTCCTGAATTTACAGAATTGAGCAGATAACATTCCTTAATAGGTTAAGCTAGTTAATTTTACGTTCGTAAAAGAGAGGAAAAATGAGTTAATTTTACGCTCGTAAAGTTTTACGTCCTATTAAAAATGAGTAGTTGATTCAGTTTATTTATAAAAAGGTTGTATATCGAATAGGAAATGAGTTATTGATCAACTAATTGATAGAAAATAGGTTGGATTTTAATTAATATTACATACAAAAAATAAGTTGATTTTAACTTATAAAAGTGCCTGAATCGCATTTGAAGTAACGTACTACCATAGAATGAGCGCAAAATCCAACCAATTACGACATTCCGACTAGGCAAGAAACCAAGATCATAATCTTAAGTCAAAAATTAAAAAAAAATAATAATAATATTAATAATTAATAAACACAAAATCCAAGCAACTACGACATTCTCCCACTATAAGAGTTTCACGGGCTTTTTGCTACTCACTCAATACTCAGTCAGAAATCCACCATCTCTCTCTCCGTCTCTCTCTCCGTCTCTCTCCCTCTCTTCAATGGCCCTTTCATCATTCTCAGATCAGACTTTATTCCGCTCCTGTCTTCTTACTCTTTACCTCACAGCTCCACCAACATTCATCGGCCTCAGATTCCTCCAAGCCCCCTACGGCAAACACCAACGTCCTGGATGGGGCCCCACCATCTCCCCACCGTTGGCCTGGTTTCTCATGGAAAGTCCCACCCTTTGGCTCACTCTCTTGATCTTTCCTTTCGGTCGTAACTTTACCAATCCAAAAGCTCTAATTCTGATCGCCCCTTATCTCCTCCATTACTTCCACCGTACCTGCATCTACCCACTTCGTCTTAGCCGAAATGCTACCCAGAAAACCGGTTTTCCGTTGGGTGTGGCCTTGATGGCATTTGTGTTCAATCTCTTGAACGCTTATTTGCAATCCAGGTGGGTTTCTCATTACAAAAATTACCAAGGTGATGATGCGAACTTGTTTTGGTGGCGGTTTCTGGTTGGTTTGGTGATTTTCTTCGTTGGTATGTGGGTGAATATTTGGTCCGATAAAGTTCTGGTGGGGTTAAAGAGGCAGGGTGGAGGCTATAAAATACCGAGAGGAGGGTGGTTTGAGCTTGTGAGCTGTCCGAATTATTTCGGCGAAATTTTGGAGTGGTTTGGGTGGGCTGTGATGACGTGGTCCTGGGCCGGTTTTGCATTTTTTGTTTATACGTGTGCCAACTTGGTGCCTAGGGCAGTTGGGCATCATCAGTGGTATGTGGAGAAGTTTGCTGAGGATTATCCTAAGAATAGGAAAGCTGTTATCCCATTTCTGTATTAGAGTATTGATTTTCTTTTCTCTTCTCTTCTTTGATGTTTTTTGGTTTCTGCTATGGGAGTTGTGTGTTAAATTATGTAATCCTTAAACTTTGATCGATAGAACAGTCATCGAAAGGATCGCCTTAGCTCATGATCTTCTAATTTTAATTTTTGTTGATACTTGATGGTGGAACATCACAAACAAAAACCAACGATGAGGCGGTTTCTACTTAGTCCTGCCAACGTCACTAAAACAATTGTGTTCAGAAAAACACTCGAAATAAATCCTCCGGTGAAGAAGTCTCTAGGTACCTGGATTAGCTCGTTAAGTCTCGGTTATTATTTTATCTTAAATGACTTTTTTTATTCTTTTTACTGCGGTAGCTAGTGATTAATTCCACGGTAGTTGATATTTGTTCATTAAAATATACGCTTGATGCTATATCTAATTTGAAATGCATTCATGACCCTCGAAAAATAAATAAATCCTCTAAAAGCAGCGACATCACTACATTCCTAATTTCAAATATATGTTAAAAAATTTAAAACATAAAACCAGTGATACAATAAAAATAGGTTTCATATGCGGCAACAAGTGATAAATAACCAATCAGCAAAAGACCAGTGTTATTCTTGATATTTCGAAGCATGTTAATAGCTTCCCCTCGCACTCAAATATTCTATACAGTACAGTGTTCTTTATCTATCAATGGAACCAGGCGGTCCAGGCCAAATTCTACGAAAATAAATAAAGGACAAAATAAACAAGGAAACTGATAAACTAGTTAAACCTAATTCAAAATATTAAGCAACAGTTCCAGCTATAACAAAGAACATGGAACAGATATGTGTGCAACTCTTTTACGTTTCTGTAACTGCCAAAAACTTGTGCACCTAGCAAAGGTGATCGTGCAGTGGCAGAATCAAGGCTTCAAGCTTGATGTATATCCTCTATGGAAGACCTCAATGCAGCTGCAAGTGCTTGACCAAACACCACCATCTGCTTTGTTTTGTATCATCATCTTCGCCAGTAACATACTGATACAAACATAAATACTGCAGAATACAAGAAAATATAAATTAAATTATCAATTAAGCCAAACCATTCATACCAACAGATGCAAGCATGCTGCCCTATTGACTAAAGGTGAAAGAAATCAAATCCTGACAACTGACATTCCAAGCTGCCAACTATGAAAGGACCCTCCTACCGAAAAAAGAACAATACTCCAACCATTCCAAATAGAAGTTATGTATAAAAGCTCAAACCATAAATCAGAGATTCATGTGTGATGAGAAGAGAAAAGCTTACACTATGCGAAGCTACGGTTTGCACCCACATTAATCTCTACTCTTGATTCATCATACTTGGTACTGTCATATTCATTCTTCAAACTTCCATCTAATCCTCCAGCGGATTTTGTACCTTCAGAGACCTCTGCCATCAGCTCCTCATGCTTATTCTTTAATTCAGAGGAATTTATAGCCTCTGAAAGCCTCTGCTTAATTTGTTGCTCTAGAGCCTCAATCTTGTGTTTTGATGCCACATCAGGTGTCTTTCCTGTCTTTGCTATTTCCAACTTAAGCAATTCAATCATATCCTTCAGTTCTGATGAATTGGCAATATCTCCAATTTTCTTGTTAATTTCTTCATTCAAGTTCTCCATCTTACCCCTAAAGTTTGAAAATGAAGTCTGCTCACTGAGCTCTTTTGCCTTCAATTTTACAGCCTCAACATCCAAACCCAGGGACTTAAGAACATTAATTAGTTCCGACTCTATCTCTTTCTTCATCTTCACAATTTTCTCCTTCAGCTCTCCATCTAGATCCCCAAAGTTGGACAACCCAGAGTCTCGAACTTCAGCCTCTAGTGCTTCCACCTTCTCCTTAATATCGGGCCGGGACAAGACTTCATTGAACTTTTTATTGATTTCCTGCTTCAACGTAACAGCCTTATGTTTCTTTTCTGATAGACTCTTGGCTTTAGCAAACTCGTTCAACATATCAAGCTTATACTTCAAGCTACCATAATTAGGAGCCGCTGCCAGGCCTTGGTTGAACTCACTTTTAAGCTTTGTAATCTTGTCCATTAGGACTGGATGCATGAGTTGGTCCTGAGAATTTGCTCTTAAAAATTCTTCCTGCAGTGCTGCAAACCTGTCCTGCAAGCCCATGGCTTTAGCTGCCTCAGAGAACTCATGATCAATCTCTCTCTTCAGTTTCTCTATCATTGCATTCAGAGCCACATCTGATGGTGTGGTGGATGAATCCTTAGCTTTCAAAATTTGCTGTTTCAGCTCTTCAACCTCACCCTCCAACTCCTCATTTGAAGTCTTGCCAGCAACAGGTTCATCTTTCTTTTTCATGTTAAATTTTTTCTTAGGATCAACTGGGATTCCTTCTTGGAATCCACCAATTTTTCGGAACTTAAGCATGCGGTGCTTTAGTAGCTCTTGCGTCTCCATTTTCAAAAGCTCCTGCAAGAACCAAAGCTTTGCGCCTTAAAAAGTAATTGGATAGAGTTTTATTCTTAAAGAAGAACTAGCATTGGTGCCACTCACATCCATTGTTTCATTTATAGCAATTTTCATCTGCTGTGAAGTCCAAGATGGATCCGCATGTGCACCCCCCAATGGCTCCTGTGCAGACAAGGAAAAAAATTTAAGATGCCGTAGATGATACCATAGAAGGTCTGAAAGAAAAAACAACAAATCTTATCGACTGTGACAGCATCAAGGAGAAATGAAAGAATATGGCATCATAGTCAAATGTCAAATAGAGAAACGAAATGCAAAAGTCATAGTTAGTCTCCAATAAGTTAGCCACGTTTGCTCTCAATTATAGTCTGGAACAATGATAAAAACTTTTGTCATTGTTTACAGATATGTAGATAAACCAAGGAGAGAATAAGAACATAAGACAAACGAAAAGGAACAAAAATTTAGAGGACATGAGCATGGAGAGGTTTATTACAGGGATAATGCCATCTGCAATTTGTATCTTGCACAACTCTTTTGCAGTAATCTTCAGCTTCTCAGCTGCCTGCAGGGTAAAAAGCTTTCAGTGCTTATCCATAAAATAAATAGTCACTTACTGATAAGTGAACATTAGTGTGTATAAACCTTTGGAGCAGCTTTGGCAGTCTTCCATAATATAGCTGCACATGCTTCTGGACTGTACCATAGTAAAGATATGAAATCAGAGAATAAAGAGATAACAGATAAAACCAATCCACAGAAATACAATAAAGAAAGATGGAAATCAAATTCATCTAGCACTAAAATAACAAATGGAACCTACAGTAGATATTATAATATCAGTTACTCTATGCCAAGTCAGAATATACATAGTCGATCTTTAAAAAGCCAAAGACCAAAGAGAATGATAATTGAAGCATTTCCACTGTGCAAGTAACAAAAGGAAACATTAGATTGTGGATTCCTTAACCTAATTTAGCATAACCCAACAACTTTTCATCCAATTCAGTTTGATAGTCAAGACAGAGATAAATGATGTTGTGAGTATAATAGAAGACTACAAACACATAGCTAAGTTTTGGATTGCAGAAATGCCCAAGTGCATAACAATTCGCACGAGGATATAGGAAATGCGTTTAATATGTTTCTCCAGTGATCTATAATGCTGTCAACCTGATGATCCTTATGTTGAATAGGTATGCCTAGTAATCTACCATATTTCTAAACAATGTTCAAAGTTGGTAGCAATGTCATGACCATATGGCATAAACCCATTCCTCCTCCACAGTTGTGAGGATTAATCTAAATAAACTTTAAAAATAAAGAATACTTGTTTGAGACTCCACAGCAGAAGTGAATTACATTAAGATTTTAAAAACAGAAGGCAAAACCACTGAAGGTAAATCACCTGGCAACGTAAAAAACTGCATTTTCAAGCATCAATAATTTATTAGCACAGCCAATGGCCAGAGCACCACCAGAGCCACCTTCCCCAATAACAATGGAAATAATTGGTACCTTAAGACCAAACATCGTCCTTAAATTATGAGCAATGGCTTCACCCTGCATGCATTTATAGCAAATAAATCAATTATGCCATCAATGCAAGGAGGCCATCTAAATTTAGAAAACTATTATCCACATACTTGGCCCAGTTCTTCAGATCTTGGGTCGGCAAAGGCCCCAGGTGTGTCAATGAATGTAACTATAGGGAATCCATGGTGATCTGCGTAATACATCATGCGCAGAGCCTTACGGTAACTGTTTAAATAGATGATTGACATCAGATATGATTAGCATAATGACCTGACCAGAAATTCCAGTTCTTTTCTAAAACTCATGAAAATCCGGAGATGATTATAAATTACAGAATTCTTATTGGACATACCCATGAGGAGTAGGCATTCCAAAGTTTCGCTGAATGTTCTCTTTCGTGTTTCTACCCTTTTGGTGACCAATAAACATGTATCTTCTACCATCAATGGTTCCTATACCTGTTACTATAGCAGGATCATCATACCCCGCTCGATCTCCATGAAGCTCCACAAACTGGGCATAAGGGAATATGAAGAGATTTATTAAGGATTTGTATTTGTGTAAAAACAAAACCTAAGGCCTCAATAAAGAGGATATGAATTATGTAAAAATCTGACAGTGAAAGGGACTATGATCACCAAACCTTCTCAGTAATGTTAAATACATGGTCAAGGAAAGTAGGTCTGTTAGGATGCCGAGCAATATTCACACGTTGTATAGGGGTCAGATGCGTATATAAATCCTTTAGAGCCTGAAATCAATAATGGTAATCTGTGAGAAGAATTTGGAAGCAGAAACTATCAGAATTGATATCTAAAAAACTGTAGATGAGCACCAAGATCTTATAAGCATTTGAAAATAAACATTCATAAACACAGGAGCTGAGGCCTTGAAAGCAAGTCCCATGCATATTCAGTCAGCTTTATCCCTATCCATGCAGCAAAAGTGCAATGGACAGTGATTGCATCAATCATCTTTGCTTAATATGTAGTGTCTGTCAATTGCCCAATGTCCTATGCAGTTGGCAACAAGAAAAATGTTCTGTACTACAGGTTAAGCAAAAAGAAGTAGGATTATAGGAAGACAATTAATGTCAACCAAATATTGATGGAAAACCCTCATTGCCCAGTTATTAAAAAACATATTTGCATCATTCAGTTCCAAAGAAACTAAAATCACCTAGTTAAGAAGTGCAGCGGAGAGGATAAGAACTTTTCACTTGGTTTCAGCAATTTTATACCTATTGTTTAGTTCAAGATTTTCCCAATCAACTAATTTGCAAGTACATTACTAACATTTTAGAGTTCACATATCAAGGATGACAACAGAAACTCCTAGGAATGAAAAGCGTTAGGAGACTAAATGAGGGCAGTTTCCCCAAGCTACAATGACATCCTCTGTGTATTAAATGGCCACTACAGGACACCACCTAACCAAAAATCTGAACTGTTGGATTTTGGAGCACATTCATATGTATCAACTTGAATTAACCACATAAACCCTATTCCTTTATGGTAAGTATCTTATATATTTCATTAATTATGTCCAAACTATTTTCCCCAACTGATAACCCAAAACTTCACTAGCAATTCATGAACAACAAATGGAAAGGCCAATGCAAAGTTTTCAACAAGGTGCCAAGGCAGTCTGATTAACATCAGTACAAATAAGAACAGCAGGTGCAAAATTCAGTTTCAGCACACTTAAACAATGAGGCAAAGTCCAACTATGTCTATGAATCGAACCTGTTGATACTTATTTTCCAATGATACAATCTGATCGCTGAAGTCCAAACCAGTTTCATTTGCCATCTTCCGCACCTGCTCTCAACAAAACCATAAAATTTAATTGTTTAATTAAACAGTCACTCGAATCAACAATTAACATCTACACCATAAGAAGTTTACATCGATGATCTTCTTTTCAAGCGCAACAAGGGGCTTCTCAAAATCCAAAGTAACAGGCTTTTGCTTCTCCTTCAACGGCTTGAAATGTGAGAGATGAGTAAGGACTCCGCCTTTCACGTTGGGATCAGCATCATCAGGCCAGGGATACTCGTGTTTCTTCACTTTCCTAAGCTTTGCAGTCACAGAAAATCCCCTCCTGTTACTGCCGAACCGCGCCCTTCCTAGGGCTTTTAACGGAATACCATTTACACCATTTTTGGAGCTCCGGAAAAGATCCGAAGGTGAAGTTCCGGTGAATGCAACTGAAGAATGAGAGATTGTAGACATTCTCCAAATCGACAAATCAGTTCCTTCCAACTCTCAACCAAACTCAACTTTCAGTTTAGCTATAAAGAAATCAAATCTGTCAAAATAAAACAAAATAAATTAATTTTTCATTTACATAAATACCTGCTAATAGAATTACTACTATACTTAGTTCAGCTCAGTTTTAACATTTTTACTCAATCAAACACAGCATTGTGCAAAAATCCCAAAATTTTCTAATTCCAACTATTTCCACACCATTTTTTTCTCGAGAAACAAACAAGCAAAACTTGAAACATAAATTGAAAATAATAAGCTCAAATTTCGAAGAAACTTACCGGAAAGTGACAGAGATTTTGGGATCTCTAAAGAGAGAAAGTCGAAAGAGGAATAAACTTTTATGAAGAGAAACACGAGAGTAGAGATGGCGACTATTATTAAGCAATGAGAGAGAAGATCAAAGCATCGTGGAGATCGTCAAAAGAGAAAAATTAAAAAATAAAAAATTCTTAGGGGAGAGAGTTTGCGTTTGTGTTTTAGTGTGTCGATACTTCTTATGTGAACTGATATAATAGCATTCGAGTCCTTAATGTCTAAACGTTTTCAAATAAAAGTATAATTTTATGTTTATATCAACTAGGTCCATAGCTCCTAATGAAATGACCAAATTATTCCATCCAACCGAGTTCCCCCAGTGGAACGAAGCGGAAGGGTATTTCAGTTATTTCGATCGAGATCAAGGATCTAGTTTGTACAAACGAAAAATCTGTCTTTATTTGATAAATTTTTTAAAAGGGAGCCGTATGTTATAACCAAGAAATGGAAGCGAGGGACCTATGCTTATAATGAGCCAGCATTTTTCGGTTTGGCCGTTAAAAGTTGCCTTTATGTAAACCCTTGCTGCCTGGCAACGTGTGAAGCTTAAGATTTGCACGTGTGATCGTCTCGATGGCTTCGATGATCACTCTCCTAGGTCTCGACTCCGTGCCACAATGTACACTTGGGTCACCTCGAAATCTCTAAGCTTATGTTCCAACTTTCCCTTTTTGTTTAATAAAACATACTAATTTAATCAATCAAATTTTCTAATAATCAGAAAGAAAAGGGAAACTTTTATGTAATATGTGCCATATGTTGATAAAAAATCGGCATGCCACCTCCGTTGTCGCCTTGTTGGTAGAAGTTCGTTGTAATCAATATCTCCTACTTTCTGTTAATGAATTATTTTCAATCTTTTAGTTCAAAGTTATAAATTATAATTGTAATATTTTTAAAAAATGACTACCAAAAATGTAATTATTTAAATTTAGACATCATTTGTACATCGTAATTGTCTTATATTTGTAGTCTCACACATGAAGTGGACCAAGATTAGCGAGGAACAAATCATGGTCTCAAATATAATAGGAAGTGATTTAATCTGACTTGATTTATCTATTTGCGAACTTTCGTACCAATCGGTGCTTTAATTAGAAAAATGATGGGGTTGGGTTAGGTTTGGTTAGGTTTGGTGGCTTGCCGATTGTTTTTATTGGTGCACAAAGTAGTCAAATTGTAACTACACGTTGACAGGCTTGTTTATTGTAGTCGGCTTGATCAGAATAAAATAACACACTGCGAAATACGAGAGGGGATCGCGTGCCGGCCTTTGACGACAGGGTGCGTTTTGCGAACGAACTCTTGTGTCAGAAACAACGTAACAAAAAACTTTTATTTTTCACTTCGACGGGTCGAACCCGTTTCTTCCGGGTAACAGATGACAGGAATGAACCGAAATTTGAAATTCTAAACGATGTCGTTCAACACGCACGTACCCTTACTGGCCCTATCTGAGGCCGCATTTTCTGTTTATTCACTTCGCAGTCGTCCTTGCTTATTTTACCTCCCTCCGACGTACATTCATGGCGGACAAGCCTTCTAATGGTACTGTAAATTTGGCTTTTTCTTCAGAAAACTTACTCGAGGCTCCGTTTGGCTGACGATAAAGCTGCTTCGATTGACATTTTTGTTTGTTTAATTCACTTTATTAGCTGCCAAACAGAGCATCATTTAAGCAAGCCTGTCTTTTTCTTTTTCTAATTTGTTCTTTTAACTAATGCAGAGAGTATTCTTGAGCAGCTGAGACTTGGAATTGCGAAGTTTGAGCTAGTCTCTACGCCTGTTGCTTCGATTTCTATTCCAAACTCCGAAACATGTCGCACGGCGTTCCATAGAGAAAATAACCATTTATTCTTCGCTAGAATTGCACCACCACTGTGAGTTTTCTTTTTAACCCTTATGAAGCATTCATAAATTTGTTGCAATTGAGCTGCTGCGTCACGTTGCTGCTAAAATTCATTGTCACAAGCTTGCTCGCATTATCATATAATTTCTTGAAATTGCTTCGGTTAATTTCACGAAGCTTAATCTGAAGTACCATGAGTATCATATAATAAGTGGGAATAGGTGAAGCTCTGAAATTTGTTCCAAAATTTGAAATAAAGCTTTTCTCAGTTTCAATCTGTGACATGTCCCTTCATTAGTTTATTTTGTTTAGTAGAGGTGGAGGCTCACCAGCGATGAAAAAAGTCGAGCGTTATTCAGTTCAGAGAGTTACTGGTGATGGACGCTGTATGTTCAGAGCATTGGTACATTTCTTTTTTCCATTTGTTCCATTCATATATCCTCAGATGTAATTATTTCAGAAAGTCATTTTGTTGATTTAGTAGCTTGTGTGATTTGAAAATTATAAAAATAATTTAAAGCATACCTCAAAAGCATGTTTTTGTTGCCTTGTGAAGTGACTCCTAATTCATGAAATTAGGTCAAAGGGATGGCTTTAAACAAAGGTATCGCTCTTAGCTCCCGGGTGGAGAGAGAGGATGCAGGTATGATGCCTATATATGTTTATATGGCTCCATATGAATATTAATCATATTCGATCTTAGCAGATCCTTTACAATGATACTTCTACGGAAATTTCATTTATATCTTTTAAGTGTACATGTCTATTGGCAGTTAGGGATTTACCATTAGATGAGATTGCTAAAGATTATTTTTTCCTTTTAAAGATCTTATCTAATTCAGCAGCAGTTGTCTTGAAAGGAAGAAATGTGGCAATTTAGCAATCTTTTCTCTCATGCAAGGCTTGTGTAGAACGGGGATTCTGCTTGTATTTAATAATTTTAAGTTTTTAATCTATTTAATTTTCTGAGAAACCTCAGCCATCAGAATGATTATGTCTACTTTTTATGTTTTTTGTTTTTTCTAAGATGAGTGTTTAGATCAAATTGCTGTAAGTTATCTGTATGTAGCTTCACTGTGGTTTTACAAGTGCAGATGAATTACGGATGGCTGTAAAGGAGGTTATATGTGAGAGTGGCAACGAACGCCGGCAGTATGAAGAAGCATTAATTGCAATTACAGTTGACGAGTCCTTGAAACGGTAACTCTCTATCTTCTTGTTCTTGGTATTCTGAAGTATGCTTTAGCATGTGGCCGTGTCTTGAATTTATTGAACATATTAATATATATCTTCTGCAGTTACTGCACACGCATTGAAAGATCTGATTTCTGGGGAGGGGAGTCAGAACTACTGGTTAGTACTTGTTTAATGTATATTTGCTTGATTTCTTCCTTCATCAGTGATGACGATAACTTGTTTGGTAATTGTTTAAGCAACTTACAGAAGTGTAATTTATGAAGCAAGATTGAACATCTAGAGCTGGCATTTGGCCATCTAATATGGTTATGACTTGTCTTTATTTTTTTAGTCCTTGACCTTTGGTACTTTAGCTCTGAGCTGATTTATGCATGCCTTCCAATTTTGGGGCTGTTGATAAAGCTTCTATATGTACCTCTTTGGCCATTAACATAAATAACTCCTTGGCTGAAGTTGATGCATTGAATCTCTTTTGTGATTTCCACATACGTGGAGCAGGTATTAGGCAATTATCAGCATTTGTTTCTTATGTTGATTTAGTTGGAGGGAATGGCTGCCATTGGAGTTTTAATTTGCTCTATTTTTTAAGCAGTCTGTGGTTGTCATCTCTGTATTTCTATATCTCTTCCTTTTTGTTTGCATATATATGTATTTATGTGCTATTATATACACTCCTACGTGAAACACCACATGCTGACCACAGACTGTAAATTTCACACCAGGTGTTGTCAAAATTGTGTAATCAGCCGATCATTGTTTACATACCAGAGCATGAGGTATGTGGGGTTTCCAACATTTGATTTCTTCTTTTACTTGCCTAAGTTCAGTTTGACCTGCTCAGTGTCCGCTAACTTTTCCATTTTCTTTAAAAAAAATTGTCTTAATTAAACTACCACATTTGCTTTACAACTTCTCAATTCCATGGAAAATGGATAATATCATCCTTATATTTGTCTCTTATTCGTCCAATCAGTTCTATATGTAGAAAATGCTTTGGATATTTACAAGTCCAAATGTACCTTGGCTATCAGAAGAGTATAGGTCATTGGAGATTTTGATTGGCTGATTGGATGATGTTTAGCTGACTGTAGTTGAGTTTTGTTTGTTCTGTTGCAAGCATCTAGATTATATGTTAAAGATCAAGAGAACAAATTGATTCTTCACAAATTTCCACTCTTAAGGTTGCCTTTCTTTTATAATCCGACTGCTAAATTTCTAAGATGGAATATTCTTGTCTATTTATTGCAGCATAAAAGGGGTGGAGTGGGCTCTGGTTTTATCCCGATCGCAGAGTATGGAGCTGAGTTTCGCAGAGCCTCGAGAAGTGGAAAGCCAAGGAAAGTTGTGAGGCTTCTGTACAGTGGTAGAAACCATTATGATTTGCTTATCTGAAAATTTCTCATCTGAGAAGCCAGTTAAACGGTTGTACTTGCTCAGAACAGAAGTTATCTCATTTTCTATTTGTATTTAAAAAGTGTAGAATTTTATCCTAATGCCTATGGCTGAAATCATGATGCAGTTCTTTAATTTGCTAAAGGAAAGAAACAATAAAAACATATTCTTTCATCCGGAAGACTTGCAATCATGCATGCTATCTGGTGCAGACCTGGATATCTGTTAGTTCTCTTCATTGTATTACATTCTTCTTCCGCATGTGGTGGAAATTTGGTGTTAGGTAACTGATGTGATACGCCTGACCGTCATATGAACCGCTTATGGTGATGAATTCTTTATCCATTTTTTGCATAAATCGGGTAAATTCTAGGCTAATGCAAAGATTCCAAAAGCAAATTTTCGAATTCGAATACCCATTTGTTACATTTTGATTCTCCCTGTGTTTAATAATATATTGTATTTTTACATCAATTTTTAAGACACATTTTTTATTAAGTAATTATTAATTTGTTATTCTATAACAATTAAATTCCGGAATTACAGAAATACAACGTTAAACACGCGCCACAGTAGGTCGAAGTAATTTTATTAAAAGTCCCTTATTTATCTATTTTATAATATTTTGTACAGTAAAAATATTGAAAATGATTTTGCTTTTTTTTCTTTTCAAAAAACGCACGCATAAAAATTAAAAAGGGAAAATGTTTACAGAAACAGTGTGGAGGAAAAGCGATTTCTTCACTGCTTTGCAAGTTGGCAAATCCGAAACCCTCTTTACACGTTCTCAATGACTCATAACTTCTTCAAGTCACGCCAAGCAATAAAACCGATATTTATTATTATTTATTTTTGTATTTCAATTCTTTTCTCTCATCTTCGTCTCTTCACCGAAACTGAAAAACCTTAAACGACACTCCGTTACAATCAAAACGGTGAACAAACATTCTAGGTTTTGACACTTTAATAGGGAGAGACAATTTTTGCTTTCTTGTTCGATTAAGAAAATATAATGGAAGGAGCCAGCAACGGAGGGATGTTGTACCACGAGGTACAAGAGTCGAAGCTATGCGCGGTGCATTGTGTGAACACGGTGTTGCAAGGTCCATTTTTCTCGGAATTCGATTTGGCCGCGTTGGCTTCGGATCTCGATCGTACCGAGCGTCAGATGATGCTTGAAGGCGGTGTCCCTGCCGCTTCTTCCGGCGATTTTCTAACCGAGGAGTCTCACAACGTCTCTCTCGACGGCGATTTCAGTATCCAGGTGCTTAACTAAATTAACAATAACCTCATTCCACTGATTAGAAACGATTCCATTTATATATAGTTTGATAAATCATAATGTCTTTACAATAAGAATTCTAATATTCCTGTAATATTATCTCAAGTTAGAAGAACATAAATAATATTTCAACAAAAACAATTTCACAATGGTTTAAGATAGTTCCAATGGCAATAAGGGCAGTTATCACTGTGACGAGATCCAAATATCCAAAGGTTAGAGTTCTTAAGGTGTAGATGTTAACTCCTAGTGACAGGATTGAGAGTACAGTTAGATTCAGAGCCAAACTGAACTCCATTTCTTTATAGGGTGAACACATTTGCATGTGTTTTCAGTTATTGAATAATCAGTTTAGCATTTGACAGATGATATTTAATTGCCAAACGTTAACTGGAAGTAAGCTTGAGAGGCATTCTTTAAAAAATCCATGTAAACAATAAAATGTTTGGGCTTAACAATTAGATAAACAATAACACATTAGCTTATTTGGATAATGAACGAGCAGCTAAATGCCGATCATTGTAATACCGACAGGATCACTTACCTGAAAAGCTCGATCGATAAATATTACCAAATTTGGATACTGAATGAAATCCCATTAGCTGGAGATTTTCAAAAATCCTTGCATTAAGAAAATTGCATAAGATAAAGGTTAACTTTAACTAGTTTACTCTCTGACTTGAATGATTTTACAACTATTAAGCGGCTTAGAATTTGGTGGCCTATGATTATCACGACTTAAAACACTCTCTACACAAATAAAGAATCAACTGCTTTAAGTTTCTCAACCATTAGAAGTCGAAACCAAAATTCTTTTAAACCGAACATTGAACAAATAAATGCCTTGCTGCCTTCTTATTATTTAACATAGTTTTTACTGCTCATAGATCAAATGTATTTTTGTATTTTTTTAGAGTAAAAGACCGTACATGATAATATCACCAATTTTCCAAAACAAATTTTTTAAGTAGTGCTAATTTTTGACTCAAAATAGTGCACTTTGCACTTTTATGCTTAGAGCAGAACCTTTTAATGGTTTGATATCGTTAAGGAGAGAAGTGAAATACTTATATATTTATTTAAATATTATAAAATTTTATGTTAAAGTTTGTTTGATATGTCTATAAGTTTTAATATGGAAGGTGAAATATGTCTCTTCTTTATGAGTCTTATTCTTTCTCTTCCTTTTTCTCCTATTAATGGAAGTATTGTGTTTTCTTGATTTGGAAAATCCTTTATATTTGCCTTGCTCTTATCATTTTTCCAACGAAAGAGGAACCAGTTTTGATCTACCCTTGTTTCCTTCCCTTTTCTTTGCTAACCAATAAATACTCGGTGTGTGCTCTGTGCTTCAAATTGCCCATTATTGCCTATCTTACAATCTCTAGTTTGGGTTTTTGGTTGCCACACTTACATACACTAGTTAATTTTGGGTGCTGTTTAGTTTTGCATGTAATAAATTGTTGTGGTGTTTGTGATTGTTCGTGTTAGAAAAACTCCAACATCAGACACTAAGAGAACATCAAAACTGACCAGAAGTCATCAATTTGTCAATACTTGCAGTGAACTGAGTTCACTGTTGAATCAGTCTCTGAAGTGGGCATAGGAAACCTTAAGTACATGTGCCTTTGTGTAATCAGATCTAGAATTCATCTTGATTGGCCCAAAATTGAGTGGCAATATTTGCCTATTTTGGGTGTTATATGCACTGTTTAATCATCCATTACTGACAATATGGATATTGGGCTGCTCTGATGGAATTTGTTGATAAGTTTGCATCAGTGCAAGAGCTAAAGAAATTGCGACTTAACCTGTCATTTCCTTGATCTTGGAGATCAGCTATAATGTATGAAAATTTCTTATGAAAAATGATTTTAATATATTAATTGGATGTTGATGTACAGTCTGCACATGGACTTGTATCTCATTGTCATCACATAACCAGCGCCTTTAAAAATAGAAATTTGCATTCAGATATTTGATAACATAAATTAGGTTTACGCAATTCACAATTGAATCCCCATGGTAGATTGTGTCCCGTAGGAAGATAAGTGCTGTTTGATACAAGATTTACAATGTGCATCTTTATAAAATGCATCACATGCATTATTTATTTTAATATACTTTATTGAATTTGTAATCAAGTTAACAGCAGTAAGGATATGTACTTTATGCTATTAGCTTGTGGAAATGGCTTTCAAGCCCCTGCCTGGAGGTATTTATGAACGGACGTTAACCGATGCTCTTTTTTAGTACTGCCAAGCATTGGTTGAATATAATACATGGCTTTTGTCTTAGTATAACAATATGGATTGAGAATAGCAATGAGCAATATGTTCCTGCATGCGATGTGTAGTTAAGAATTCATGGTAGTATGCCTTCTCAAATGCATGCTAACTGTATCTATCTTGTTTGATTCTCTGTCTCTCTTTTTGCATGTGTAGGAGTAAGAACCTTTAGTAATTGGAAACTTCATTTTCAGGAGGTTTTGGCATGATTCCCTTTGTTAGAATAAAATATTCTGAACAAGAAATATGAATATTTTGCATTTATGGATAGTAGAGGATCCAAATGCATTAGCAAATTTGTTACTTTTTACATATATGTATTGCTTGGTAACATTCAGGAACTTTCCTAACTTATTTGTTTTTGGTGCAAAATTCTGTTCGCAGGTTTTGCAAAAGGCTTTGGAGGTGTGGGATCTGCAAGTCATTCCCCTTAACTGCCCAGTTGCTGAGCCTGCCCAGATTGACCCTGAGCTGGAAAATGCATTTATTTGTCATTTGCATGACCACTGGTTCTGTATCAGGAAAGTGAATGGAGAATGGTACAATTTTGACAGTCTTTATGCAGCCCCAGAGCACCTTTCAAAGTTTTACCTCTCAGCCTCTCTGGATTCACTAAAAGGCTTCGGCTGGAGTATTTTCCTAGTGAGGGGAAACTTCCCAAAAGAATGCCCCATCTCATCCGCCGAGACTTCTAATGGTTATGGGCAATGGCTTTCTCCTGAAGATGCTGAGAGGATTACTAAATCTTGCAACCAAAGAGACGGCCCAAAGAGAATCAAATTGACTCAACAGACTTCTGATCCATTTATTTCTTTTGGGAACGAGGCAGATGCACTTTCAGACACAGAAGACGAGGACTTGAAGGCTGCTATAGCTGCAAGCCTGTTGGATTCTTCCCCTGCTGTGCCTAGTGCAGAAGCTAGCACTCCAAAAAATGAAAATGCTAGCGCCCCTAAAAATGAAAATGCTAGCACCCCTAAAAGTGAAAATGCTAGCAAAAGTGAAAGTAGCAAAGAGAAGGCTGCACAAGAAGACTGATTGCTTTCAAACATTTATTTACTGGTTGAGTAACAGTAATCCATGTCAGTGTAGATGCTGAGTACTCCTCGGTAACCACCAACTATTTTTGTTGTGCAGCATGTACAATCATTACTCTTCGGCAAAATCTAAATTCTAAAGTTACCCCGTCAAGGCTTCTTTCAGAAATGGCATTTCTGTGTCGCCATTTTGTAATTGCCGTTTCATTATTTCTGGAAATACCTTGTCTGGGTTATGCGCTGGGTTTATATGTTGAACTCTTTGTATCATATTTTTGTTGCTGGGATTGTTTATTTTTCTTTCTTCAGTAATTGTATATGAAACTTTCTAATATAAGCCAAGGGATTGCATTGAAGGTTTATTAGGAAACTGAGTCTTGGTTGCAAAAGGTGCTGATAAACATGTTGAGCCATATAGCATTTACTATAACAGCATTAACAATTTCCGAAAAAAGTAGTATACGGATAAGAATTTTATTGGATATTTATTTGGATAACGTAGTAAAATACTACTAGTATTTTGTATCTCTCCTTTGAGAGATTATTTACAGGCAATAACCATTGCATTAGGCGTTAAATACACAAAAGGAACTAACCAATACCTGTCTTGAGGGATGCGAATAGACTAAAAAATTCAAGCAGTTGAAAAGCTTGAAAAAACATCCTTCAAGCAGTTGAAAATCTTGAAAGAACAGAGAGGAAGACAAACCGAAAGCAGCCCACATGTGCAATTCTACAGTAACAGAAAGGAATGTCTCTCGTTTATTTGAGACAATTTCTCTCGTACTCTACAAATACGTGTACTGGACATGTATGTATTATTATTTCATTAATAATTCCTGAGAGTGGAAGAAACAAAAGAGATAAAAAAAGAAAAAAAGCTATGAGTAGTTTTACGCTTTTAGGCTGGAACCTGACTCACCAACCGTACCTTTCAATTTCCAGTAGTCATCCAAATTACATTATTTTCATGGGACTAAACAGCATTATTTATAAATAAAAAAAATAAAATAAGAGATATAAGGCTAAGAGAAACCACACTGGTGTTCTTTTTTCTGAAGATCATCTCAAAACTACCTGTTATTGGAGGTTTTAGAGATCTGAACTGAACTGGGTTGAAGGTCTTATTTTCAGTTTCTTTGTAAATGGGTACCTCCGATCGATTATTTAACAGACAAAGAAGTGTTCATGAAATCCTAGGAGGAGGGCTTGGTAAGTCAATGATTGATTGATCATCTTACGTATTACCCTTTCAACTGTTGATGATCCATTGTCATTTTCATTGCTAAGTCAAAGATTGGATAGGAAGAGTAAAGTTAGTTTCCATTTCAGAATGTGAATTGATTTTGCATTGATACCTGGTTTTATAAGTTTTCAAATTATGTCTGTATATAGAAATATAACCTTAGTTGAATTTTTCTTTCTGAAAGGAGAATGAATTGGGAGTTTGGTTAAGGTCTCGATGATCATCTTTTTTTTAGTACAGCTGCAGATGTGATTCTCTGGCGGCGAAAAAATGCAACTGTGGGGATACTGTTGGTAACTTTGGCTGCTTGGGTGGTGTTTGAGAGATCTGGATATACTCTCTTGTCGCTTGTGTCTAGTGTTCTACTCCTCCTCATTGCCATTTTATTTCTTTGGGCCAAATCTGCAGCGATTCTTAACCGGTAACATACTAAGAAATTGTGCTTTCAAGTAGTGTTTGATATTATTTGGTGCCTTTTTAGATAAAGCATATGCAGATTTTGAAACATGACGTATACAACAAATTGGCATTTTACTTTTTATAATATCTATTCTTGTCTTGCTTCAAAATGCTGCTACATTCTTCAGTTCCCTGTAATTCAATATTCCACATTTAGGTTCGGCATCTCTTATTCTGTTGTCTACAAACTGCATGTTAAAGGTTTTCTCTAATCAACCTTTAGATGGTTTAATAATTCCCAGTTGAAGATGTTATATAGCATTGACATTGTGCGTTTGATCATGTATTGTAAAAGTATTTTAATGGTTTAAACCTGGCTTGATTTTCAAGTGCCATTCATTGAAGATGGTTTCTTTTGTTCCCACTGAAAACACATTGCGTAGTATTTGAAAGAGATGAATTTAGATCTCGTGGTGGAAACAGAAAATATGTGTAATCTAATCATTAAACAAAACACTGAATGTTATGATGGTATTCTATCTTGGTACCTTTCTTGAGCCGTGACGAAATATACATAGATAAATTGATATATTATCGCACGTTAATGATTCATTAGGGAGCTGAGATCAGTTTCTGTGATACTCCAACTTACAAAATGCACGTGTAACTTTTGCTTCTGCTAATTTGTTGGAAAATTGCAACTCCATCAAACTTTTCTCTCTCTTGAACAGACCTGCTCCACCACTTCCAGAGTTGCATCTATCAGAGGAACTGGTAAATGAAGTGGCAGCTTTGATCCGCACAAGTGTCAATGATTTGCTCTCAATTTCTCAGGACATAGCCCTGGGCAAGAACTCAAGATTGTTCTTCAAAGTTGCAGTATGCTTGTGGCTGATTTCCTTTGTTGGTGGCATGACTGATTTTCTCACATTGGGCTATACCAGTAAATCCGGATTTTTATTTGCATAATTTTAGTTTTCTAATACACATTACAAAATAAATCTGACCTAACTTTTAAATTCCATTTTTTTCTGCGGCAGGCCTTGTTATTGTTCTCACACTTCCAGCCATGTATGAGAGATATGAAGATCATATTGATAAATATGTCATAATGGGATGCAGGAAACTTGTGCAGTTATATGTAAAAATTGACGAGGAACTTGTCAGCAAAGCCCGGAGATGGATTTTGGAAAAGCAGAAACTGAGTTGATTCCTCTCGTCTGCACAATTTTCTTGGTTCCTTTCTGATATTGCCTTCTTTTGCAACGAGTTGGGAAGTATTAACAGTGGGGGTGTGATTGGGTTGTTTTCTTATTGAGCTTCAGGGTGTGGGAAAATGTATGTATTCAAAAACGGTCTTCTTTTTGTATCCTTATTTACATCATGTGAGAAATTTTGACAGGTAAAATATACGATTTAAGGGAAATCTGAAGAATACAGAGTTTGGCAAGTGAGTTATGTGTGTTTCATAGAGCCAAAAATCCAACATTTCCCAACAAACAACGAAAAAGTTTCAATTTTGTATTGGCATTTGAAATTTATCCGAGGACTAGATTCATCTGTGTAGTTTCGTAAACGTATCATAGATTTTTATTTAAAACTTTTGGCTAATCTGAAGCAAACGACTAGAGTTCAATCAAAATTCTGCACTATAGTTTAGCCCCAGTTAGATAAAAATAAGCAAGTCAAAATGGCCTATAAGAAAGAGCAGAACTATAGTGAACTAAGAGCAAAATAATATAGGGCCCATAGGGCAAATTGATCAGCGCAACAAGTTTAGCAGAACAAATTACAAGCCATAATGCTAAAATGATTGCAATTCTCCTAGTCCTGGCTACTTCCAAAGCCATCACGATTCTCATGTGACCACCCAAAGCCCTGACCTTCACGACCCATATCGCCTGAATAGTACTTACCTCGTTTGTGCTGTGACAAGTGAGATTGCGGTGGTGGTCCTGGTGGTGGCGGTGGAAGTGACATGGGTGGCGGTGTCAGTATACCCTTTCCATCCCTGGGATCCATTGCACCACTGCCCGGCACAGCTTCCATCCCCTTGTTGCCTGTTGGTAGGGGAGGATTAACCATGGGTAAACCTCCTGGATTTTGAACATAACCTTGATAAAATGCTGCTTTTCCTTGAGAATCTGACATGTTCCCATAACTCTCAGCCATTCCTTGACCTTCATAAGGCATACCAGTGGGCCCAGCATTCCAGAGCTGAGGGAAGCCAGCTGGGAAATTTACACCCCCTGGTGGGAAACCCAATAACGAAGCTTGTTCTGACCCAACTTCTGGTGCTGAATCTGGCCTTGGCATTCCAAAGGGAGCACCATAAAACTGTTGAGATCCTTCAGTTGGGAAAGGAGGAACACCAAATGGAGGCGTCAGCAAGGGATTTGAATTCATGGGCACAACAAAATTAGGTGGTTGCATGGAATGCACAGGTGGGTATTCAGGGAATTGGTTCTCTGATAAAAGGCCTTGCTGTTGGCTAGATTCTTGTTGGGGCGTACTCTGTGTGTCAAAGCTCTGTTGAAAGCGGTTGTGGGGACCTGGCCTTTCAAAGCCTGGGGGAAGGCTGCCATCGGGCTGGGTATCAGAGTAATTTTGGACTTGTCCAAAAACAGGAAGTGGCTTTGGTAGCATGGCTGCCCTTGGTGCTGGTTGTTCTCTAGGTTGCTGCCGACGGGCTTTGTCGTCACGATCATTAAGCTGGGAATTTGAGCCGGGGGAAAAGATTGGCCTTGGGGGAGCTCGAACAGAGGATTCTGAAGCCGTAGGTTGTTTGGCACTCTGACTCTCTGATTCGTTACCATCTACTTTCTCTGCATTTGGCTGTAGAAGGTCACCGTGGCTCTCATGAATATGAGACTCAAATTCTAGCTTCTTCAGGAAAGACTTGAGACAGTGAGGGGCTGCACAGATGAAGAGGCCCTCCATTATTTTGATTGTCTGAATCTTCTGAATACGTTCGTCACAACTGCATTCAATGAAGCACACTAATTGCATTCCTCAATCAGTTAAACCAGTGCACAAAATAAGCTTGATGCTATAAGCACCCAGTCTACCGCCTCTCCTTTTATGTTTGTTTGTTTGCTTCTATTATTAAGTATCCATTCAACTCCTTTCTTAAAGTATAACAAAAACTATAGGCAATGTGGTCTTGTAAATTGTTAATAAGAAACTACAGACCAAAATCAGTAAGAAAAAAAAAGATATGAAGGAGCAGACACAAAAATTATCAATAAATCATATTAAGATTTAAAGAACATCCTTCTCCTTTAGGTTAAATATAAGGGACCGACCAAGATTAAATCTCAGTGGAAAGACACCACACTAATACCTTAGTGTTGCTAAGAGGACTTTAATGCTAAAATCCCCTGTAGACTGGTAGCATGGATAGTCATGGGCAACAAGGGCAATGTTAGAACTTTCCTGATCAAAACATGGGACTCAATCTCGCTTTGCAATGAAATGGAAGGGACAATTTGGATCCTTATGAAAACTCCTATGATCTAAATTTCAACTCATACATTACTCCATGAACCAAACCAAGTTCAATTTTCACAAATAAAGCCACCCTTGAACCCCACAAACAAGCAAGAAGACACATAATTCATAGTCCATATAACTAGATCCTAGTTTAGAATTCTACCTAAGCAACCATGTAAAAGGGGAGTATAAAGAAACTCTGCAAGAAACCAATAAATGCATTGATAATATCAGGCAGGCTCACTGATTTAAAGAATGTAAAGATCAGAAATCTCCTTACAGATAGCAAATTGAATCACTCCTGGCACAATCGAGACAGAACACATGCTCACAAGGATTCTGCAAGAATATAAAATTGTTAGCATACATACCCCTAAAACCTGCCAGCAAATTTGGTAAGCAAAATGAACAAATCACTCATACAAAAGATCAAATATTAATAGAAAAAAATTTGGAAAACCACAAGTGAATTATCCCCTCTACTAACAACACAGTCGATTGTAGTTCATGAATACTTGGTATAATAAACAAATAAGAAACGTTAAATTATAAATTTTCTAAACAGTCTCTTACACAAGGCTCAAATAATCACAAAGAAAATTCCATTCCCAGTGCTCTTTTCATTCAAATTATCCTTCCATTTTACACCATTTATCCAAGAAGAAGACACTTGACCATCACAACTGAGGTTGCATTGTTAATGTTGTAGAGAAAAATCACACAGTAATCCCTATCTCTCCACTGACCGAAGCACGTTTTAACCAAGCACAATGCCCAACCAAACATTTCATAACATTAAAATACACGCTTGACACTATCTAAAAGCAACAAACAGATGCAAGCAGCAATATTTAGAACATACCAAGCGCCCATAGATAGCAATTGGGAAATCACAGCGAACGCAAAAATGAACTCGCTCTCCAAGCTGCCGACGGGACCTGCGACCAACAGTCCTGACAAGAGAAGCAGCAGTTGCAGCACCAATACCCTTTGCTACAGGAAGATCAGCGAGGACAAGATGATCTGGACACGCAACTGTCACAGTCTCCACTGGCAACGGCTTCACCCCACCACCACCATCCGATGATGGAATCTTTTTAAGCCGAATTTGAAGCATTTTCGACCTTAAGTCTTTTTCCCACTTATTAAAATAAGCTTCAATCTCCAAATCCAACCAAATAAATTAATTTCTACCCCTGCAACAATTGCGAAAAACAAAAAGATGAAGAAAAATATTAAGTGAAAGAATCAGACAACAAGCACAGTACCCTATTTATTACAAAGAAAAGCTGTGTTAAGCACAGTAAATAAAAAATTAAAAAAAAAAATTTGCTGCAAGCCCATAAGACCAAAAGTGGTAAAACAATAAATAGCTATGTATAATTTCTAATATTAATGAAATAAATAAACACCGAAGGCAATAAGAAACTTTATAACCCGAAATATCAAGAGTTAAATAAGAATTTCTAATATCTGGAACTCTTAAAGAGTCGAGAAAGCCCTAAAATAATTTGACTGGGGATTTTTAACGTAATGATAATACTTAAGAGGCATTAACTTAATTGGAAAATAAAGGGAAAGCTTACCAGCAGCGACAGCGAGGCTGTGCCAGTATCGGTAGCTTCTTTAGATTTCGGCCAGACTCGGGACTGTATTGTATTCTTTCGCCAAAGACGCGACTTACTGCCGGGATGGATGCGCGAAAGCGAAACGACGACGTTGTGGGTAATGTTGACCGCGGTTAGTACTAATAATATTATTCTTTCTTGTATTCCTCACTCCTGCGAATTAATTTATTTGAGGACTTAATCCCAATTTTATTTTTAAGGGAAAGTATAATATTCTCAATTATAAAAATTATTATTGTTTACATTTGATATTTTTAAAACTAAAAGTGTCATTTTTATAAAATTTAGTAATAAATTTTATTTAGAATATAATGCAAATGTTTGGTTGTTGTTGGTACTATATATCTATAAATAATATGTTTATTTCCCCTGTGAATAATAACAGGGACCACATTATTCTCATAAATAAAAGTAATCAAATTTGGTTATAAAAATATTTTATTGCGTATATTCAGAATTATATGATTTAGTTACTACTATAAGCAGATCAGATGTGATCATAAGAACTCAACAAAATTCCAAGCGCGGAAGTAGATTTGTTTGGACGAAAAGCACTTCCAGCAATGATACAAGCGTTTATTAACACTTCACGAAAAAGGCAAAAGAACCAAAAACCCCGAAAGACGTTCATACTCTCATTACAATACACAACAGAATATAAATTGAGATAATCTAAATTCAAGGATTTATTTATTAATTGAAACATTAGTTCATCCATAATCTCTCCACCAAAATGTACGTATAAAGTTTATGACTTTATTCCACGGAAAACCTTTTACAAGTATAAAAGTTGAAATTTTTTATAATTCAAAAAGGAAACACAACAGGACTGAAAAAGCATTTATTCCCTCGAGGGAAAATCAGCAATTCCATTTCCATTCTATCCGTGGGGAAGAAAGAAAAATAACGTTGAATCCCAGAAAAAAAATATGACAATTATTTGAATATTTTATAGTTGCCAAAATCTCTGTTCGAATCAATTGTTTTGGTCCCTTGTTGCACTTCTCATCTCCAATTAATGACATTGTGAAAACTTTATTGTTCCTTAAAATAACTTCCATGGCAATCCCCAAACCAAATTTGTAAACTGAGGATTGATCTTCGCCTTTATACTCAAGACGATGATTCTAAGTTTCTGACAAATTTTTTAGCCTGTCATGGAAAAATAAAAGAGAGCAATTAGCCAAGTTGCACACAAAAGAAAGTATAGACGCCTGCATGCTAACCGCTCAATTTATGCCAATACAACAAATTTTCAATAGGAGAGGTGTAATGAGTTTTCTGTTTTTATCATAAACTCACAAGTATGTGATTTGCAATTCCCACAAGGGAAGTTGAAAACTAGTATGTTAATTGAATATATTTTTCTCAATGATTAAGCAAGGACTTAGAACAAATAAAATGTGACAAAAGATAACAAGAGGGAAGTAAGCAGGAAATGGAGAAATATTTTATCTAACATGTACCTGTTCTAAGGTTAAAAACATGATCACATTCCAAGATCCTAGCCGCCCAAAGTTTGGGAGAAAGCCCTTGTAAAATGCAAGAGGCCCCTGCAACAAACATCAGATACCGTAAGCTAAAAATAGTCTTTCGTTTGAGGCTGCTGCCTCCAACAGGATCCTCAAGTGATGACAGACATTAATTTTGTACGGGGAGAAAATTAGCTAATGAAGGAAAAGGATTAAATGGAACTTAATGTTAGGTTATGCTTTTATAATGATAAGTAGCGAATTTGTCTGTTTGAAACAAGAAAGAGGTGCAAAGGGAAATGACAAAAAGGAGCATACATCATTCTTCAGAGTTTTAATGAAACAATCCAATGTGCTCTTATAAGCAGAATCCCCCATCATTCTTGACTTAACCTGTAAAAGAGGACAAAAAAAGACAAACAAATAAATAAGCATGATGTTAAGAGATTAAGAGAAGGCGGCCTATTGCTAAACCAGTTCACACGGAAGAAGTGGGTTAGCCAAATCATTCTCCCAGTATAAGGAAATGAAAATCAGGCTTCAATCCAAATATTTTCTCATATCAGCATACTTCAAGAGTATACCTACCAATATTGCATAAAAAAGTATAGACGCCAAAAAATGCTTACAACACTTTAATCACAGCCTCAACAACTATGTACATATTACATGGTGTCATTGGCAAACTGATTGCATAATAAACAGCAGGAAACCAGAAACAAAACCATATATTTATTCAAGAGGAATAAGATGTGAATGTAGATAGAGTACCACATCAACCGGGGAACCAATACAAACAGCGAAAAAACCAGCTCCAAGACCGGCAAACAGATGTGTGACAACATTATCTGTGAATCCTGGAATTTTCAAAATTGTCTGCACTAAAACATGTAAGAACATGCAAGAAAACTTTAATTCTGTCATGTTGAAAGATTCAACGATAATGGCTCTTTTATGTACTGATTTACCTGCTTCACTTGATCATAGCTGGCAAGTTCAGCAGCATTTATGATGGCATTTCGTGCTATATTTGGTCCAACTCCAGTCCAAAGAGCCCCAAATCCTTCCTAAAAGTCAGAAAACTGGGTTAGAAAGACAGGATAAAGTTAAAAGAAATGCTTCCATATTTCCTTTTTCCTGGGTTAGCTACCAACCTGTCTCAAAATTGTGGAATAAGCATTCAATGCTCCAGTATACCGCCTTGGAACACCAGGGGGCAATTTTCCTTCGGCTTGAAGTCTCACTTTGACAAGATCAGTTGGGTTTGCCACCATGATCCCTAAAGCACCTGTTGAGACAAAACATCTTAAGAATTCAGAAGGCAGAGGAATTGTTATAAGCATAAACTAGAGCATTTTTTGGGGGAAAAAAGAAATCCAAGAACTAGATAAAAGTTGCGTGCATCAGATATAAACTTAATATAGTTTGATAAGATTTTTCTCTAAATGTGCACAAACAAAATGAAAAAGAATCCAACATTATGCTCACCAGTTGTAAGTCCAGCAAGTATTTTCTTGGTTAAAGGAACATCTCCAACAAAGTCTTTGCCTACATAGAAGTTTTTAACCTGTCAAGCATGCAGTAGACAAACATGTATTAGATGTGCACAGGCAAACAATATATCAACAATAACAAGCAAACACAAGATATGGAGTCAAAACCCACAGGCTCATACAATCCAATCCTTAACCCTCCAAATAAGCATTGACGATGTAATCCCGGTACAATTCCTTTCCAGAGTGCTGCCATACCTTCTTCCCTAGCAATGGTAGCAACTGTACCCAACATACCCCTGTATTTCGGTAATGCCAATCCATCCCCTGCAACAGCTTTCTTTTGGAGCTGAAGCCTAACTTTAGCAGTGTCCAAAGGAATAGTACAAATCTGCATCATAACCAAGTAATTTGGTAAGTACAAGTACCTCAAAGCCTAGATGTACAAGAATGCAACTAGGAAACCTAAAGCAGAACATAGTTAATCAATCAGCTTAGCTCCCAACTCTGTACAACACATAACCTTATACAGCATGTCAGACTTCTTTAATCTCTAGAGAGGCGAAAAGAACTGAATTTGTACATATCAAACACAGCAAACTTACAATTTTTACACGTATCTATATGCATTTTATACAAGAATTAACAGAACGTTCAAATTCTTATTTTCGATGCACTAATAAATCAGAGCTCAAATGCTAAGATGTCCAAAAACAACAGAAGATTCTGAACCCAACTTGCTCCAAAAATTGTTATATTCAGGCAATTTATGAGCAAGAGCATATGGAAGACAACCCAACAACAATTTTTACTGATTTGGTGGTCATTTACCAGATATATCACCAAAAAAAAAATCTTCAAACGTAACAAACTTACATGTTTAAGATCATTCAAACTAGATCAACAACAAAACATTTCCCCAAAGTAAATCGTTCAAGAAAAATATGCTCAGCTGATTCATGGAACAGTAAACAAGTTTCCAGCTCAAACCTCGGCAAAAGAAGCAGCAAAAGCACTGCTAGCAAAAGTTCCAGCGAAGGAGATATCAGATTTAGCCTTGGAATCGGCCACCATATTTAAGGCAAAGAAAGGAGCGTAATTTAAGAGTGAAACGGAGAGGAAAGTAGAGTTTTAAGACGAGAGGAACACAGACAAGAAATTTAGAGAGGAGATGAAAGAGATGGCTAAATACAAAATACGACTCGTTTTGAGGGTACGAGAATCTCGGGAAAAGCAATCAAATGAAGTTGCCCAATTGGGTCCTTTTCTTCCTGTTGTCCTGTTTCTCTTTCCGTTCTGCTCTGCGTCACCAGTCTTCCTAATTTATGTTGTTTCATTACAAGCCCAAATGGCAAATAATTTACACATAAACGTCTTAACAATAAATTAATTTCCTAAAACATTGTCTGAATATTATTGTTTAATGCAGCTGAATTTACCAATCTATCGTCAACAAGCAGCCGCGTACACAAATAAAGGAAAATACTTGATGAAAGATTTGGGTTTAACTGTCATTTCACGAGTTGGTGAGTAGACGATGATGTGTCCTGATTAGTCAACTCGAGCAAATCGGGAGTGTGCTTGGCGTGGACAATAAAAGATAATTGATTCTGCATTGGTTTTCCATGCAAGGAAAAGAAGAGATTAGTTAAGACACGGAAGGAAATTCAATTACAGATTACAGTCAGCTATGTTTGGCAGGAAAGATGTATTAAGTTAATTAGTTAGTTCTAGTCGGATTTTTTCCCATTTCAGGTAGCAAATTAAAGGCAGCTGTATGGGTATTCATGGGTTATAATTATTACTATTAGAAGGGAAATTTATGGTAATTTGGTTGGTGTGCGATTGACATTTGTAAAAGGGATTAAAGTGCCCTAAAGAAAGAATAATGAAGTCCAAATGGACCACTTGGTTGATGATAGTGGGTCGAGTAAGATTAGGGTCCAGTGACAGAGATGGCCACCGGACACAGGAATCATGCCATCAAATCCAATAGATTAGATTATGGTGGAGTTTTGATATTTTGAGTCATAGCTCCATTATGTTAGATTTAGATATGGTGCCATTGAACATGGAGAATGGGCTAAAAGAAAGAAACCCTTTTGATTGATCCGGGAATTCATTTTTTTTATCCTGTAAATTAGTCTATTCTATACCATTAAATTAATAGCGTGAGTTTCATATTCTCTGCAGAGTCTTTCTTGACGCAACCTTTCATCAATTCAGGAGAATACTCCTAATCTAACATACAACCATGAAACAGAGAAATATAATATAACTGCAGCCAATCCGTGAAAGGAATGCCGCAAGGAAGTAGCTTGACATGTGTATATTGACAAACATTCTGCAAAGTTCACAAAACAATTTAACTGGTTTAATTACAGCGTACTTTAAATTACCGAGACATCTTACATGGAATAATCAAAATTTTGCATTGAGGTTGTAAGATAAGATCTAATTGATTATAATGAGTGGAACTCCTGCAAAACAGTTGTGGCCAGATTGACCTGAAGGCTGAGAAGTGGAATGGCCAACCAATATGCTTCATACAGATTTGCCAAAATCTCTCTTATCCATTTCTCCCGGGGAAGCATGTGTTAGAGCAACGATTGTAAGAAGGTTGATGGAAATTCACATGAACCAAAACAAGATAAAATTGTTCCTGGCTACCGCATGATTATCCCGCAAAGGAAAACAGTTCACTTGTACGACTTCTTGGCTTCAGTATAACAAAGAACTCCAAATACTGTGAGCGAATACCCCATCATCCCGATCATCGACACAGGATTTTTAAATATCGAGATTGACACAATCACCGCTACAGCCCCTTTTGCATTGCCCAAAACCTGTAATAACGTTCAGTGTGAATGCACTATCAATATTCATTTTCAGACAGCATCTGACTAGTTGATTTATTCGCCGGAAGTTTTGACGCATATATACCTGGAGAGTCAGAGCGCTGGTGTGTTTGGTGACCAAAAAATTCGTCAAGTTAACAAAATATGCTAGAGAGGAATTGAAAAGTAGGTACCAAATTATTTTAACATCCTTTCTTGCAAGAGTTATTGTGATCCCAATCACATTTTCCTCCATTAACAGTGTTGCAGGAAGTAAGAACACAACAGCTATTGGCGCCATGTACATCAACAAGTTCATAGAGTTTAGCTTTTCCCTGGAAATCAAAATTATTTGGGTCATTTGAGTAGCTAACTTTCTTTAATTTTCTATGTGCTTGCAATGACGGGAAAAGAAAGATTCGTTACTCTTCTGAAGACAGCAGAATTCCCTGAAGCACTGACTTAAATGCCCTTGCTGCCGTAGCCGTAACACACACGATAAACCCGAACAGATGAAAGCTTGGTTCACTCTATCAAACACAGCTACCATCAGAACCGCGATATAATACTAGTAAATTGAAAAACTATGAACAGAATTTACCCCACTGGCAATGATGACACCGGCGACCACAGGCAGAAGAGTGGCGTAAGTAATCCAAGCCTCCCTCTTCTTACTCATCAAGTACGCAAAAATGGCGGTGAAAAACGGTGTGGTGGCGCCGATCGCCTGGTTAAACGACACCGGAAGGAATCTCAAAGACACGTTACCTAGAACCACGGAGAAACAGAAGACAAGAGAAAGAACCGAGGTCTTCATGAACTGTTTCCTGGAGTTTATTCTCTGCATTGGAACCACCTTCATAAAAGCTATGGCTATGTAGCTGAAGAGCGAGCACGCAGTCATATGACACATGGTTAAGAAAACAGGATACTTGAAACCGTAATTGCTGAGCAAGTACTTGTTCAGCAGAAGAACGCCGATGTTTGTGCCGTACCACGAGAAAACCAGCCCGATTGTGGATAATGGGATCGGGGTTTTAACGGGTTCGGGTATTTGCATTATGAAGTTTGAAAGATCGATGAGAGGGTGAATAATGTGAAAGGAAGTGAAGAAGGCCCGAGCGTTGGATGTAGAGAAGAAGAAGAGTTTACGTAACGGTGAGAATTAAGAAGAGAGAGATGATGGCGGGTTCATGCTTCATTTACGGAGGGTGGGGCCCGTGTATGAATTTCATGTGGGACATACTTAAGTGATTGCATCAGAGAGTTGCTGTCTGCTGATGGCACAGGCTGTTACAATTACAAACGTGGAAATTAACGGCTGCGGGTATGTTTCAAGAATTTTCAGGCTCCTAGAAACGGATTCCATGCCATTTCAACTATACGTTTCGGTAAGAAGTCGACAGTTGAAGAAGATAGATCCTTTTTTTTTTTCTTGTCTTAAATGTTGCCAATTAATGAGAAGCGGACAAGTGGCATCTGCGCATAATGAACCCATTTGTCGATGATTGACTAATTTGCCGGCCTCCTAAGAAATGACGTGGCATCACTTCTTGTAGTTAGCACAGTAGGATTATCGCCTAAATTCTGACTAGAGAAAAACAAGGTTAGACCGTGAAAGTGAATTGCTCAAGCAAAATATAGAAGAGAAAACGCTAGGATTCTTTGGAAAACGGATTCATAACACGAAGGAACGTGAAGAAGCACACAGATAATTGGAGGTTGAGTTATAATTAAAACCATGAAAAACACTATGATTCAATAAATAAGATATATCTTTTCGATCCATGAATATCAATACATACAAAGCTCATCTATAAATTCCACCCCAGCTGTAAATAATGCTACATACAGTAAAAAACTAAATGACAATTTAGTTTTGCCCACCCCCTATGCAACTACAAATGCACTAGATGAACCTGTAAAATGGCGGATCGAACCAGCGAGAGACTTTGCTGCACCAAAATGCCTAATTCTGTACACACCTGAAACTGCTGATTCTGGAATCCTCCATTCCATGGTTGCATAACTTTGAGCACTGAGTTTTGCAGGCCTGAACCACTTAAATCGTAGGCAGAAGTCATCATCATCATAAGCTGGAATCCATCTCTTCTGGTCTTGGAGAAGTTCAACAAGTGCAAATGTGCCCTCGGTCATGAGATCGTTCCTTGGGCAAGCAGACCAGAATGTGACTGTGACCATGTCACCTCTCTTGAAGGTTGCATTCTTGGGGACATCAGTTTTAACATCGCCAAAATTCACACCAGGAGGGGTTGCATCCAAGACAACTGGGGGTACTAAGCTAATTTGCTTGTCAAGGAGATCTGGGGGCCGTGGCCCTGGCTTAACAGTTTCACCCCTGATGAGAGCGACTGCTAGTTTCTTGAACTCCTGAATGTAGGCACTGAGGGTGTGTGGACCATAAAGAGAGGAAGCTCCCTGATAAGTAAAACGTTACACAAAAATCTGTCACAAGCGGGAAGATTTTACTTACATTGTATCTCCAAAGAAGAATTTTGAGCTTTTTCTATTTTTCTGAGAGTATATTCAGTAAAATGATTGAATTAGCAGGGAAGATGGCAGTGAGTTTTGGCCATCACTCCTTTTTCCCTATTTCATTGATGTGGAATATACCTCCTATTTCATTGATGTAGAATTGAAATCAACATAATGGAAAATGAGGAACTGGGGATACAAACCTCATATCTCTGCACTTGGTACTCTTCAAAGGTGGTCACATACTGAGAATATGTATTTGTCAGCCCTGCAACGACAACATGGACATTACTGTTGAATTCCCCTTCTCCTTCAGAAGTGAGCACTCTCTTAACAGCGTCACGAAGGCGCCTACCAGCCATGGTTGTGAATTCTGCAAGGACCGTTACATTACAAATAAAAGATGCAGTGAGGAACAGCAAAACCACCAGAGAGAAAGGAATATGCTAATATTTCAGGTGGAAATACTCATCGCAGAATTTGGTGTATAAAAGCTATAAAGTGAAACAACTAAGACAATTTTAAACTACTGCAACATAACATTTTGTCTTCTGAGCTGAATGCAATTTCACCTTACAATGTAAATGGTTAAAGGAAAATTAGGGAAAAGAACAAGAGTAAAGACAAAATGATCCTGTTACCTCCTGGTACGCAAAGAATGACAAGTTGCCCTATTCGCAAGATTTGTACTGGAAGTATTGAAGGCTGCATAAATTTATGAAGATAAAATTATAAATGCAACAATTGAACATCACAGAATAATATGGGGGCCAATACATTAAACAGGTGAAACGTCAACAAAGATATGCATTCCATGTAAGAACATCGATCCAATCAAATAGTTGTAGTTATAATCATGTATCAATGTCTTGAAAGCAGGAAAGGTAATAAGGATAAACAGAAGTAGAATATTCAATATGAGTTGATGACTTGATGTATGAGTTGTCGTACAGTGTCATGGACTCCAGGTGCAAATGCACCAGTCCCAATATGAAACTTGTTTGTGACTAGTTTATAAGGATATTGAAGCATTAAACTCGACTGGCTAGGCCAGGTGGATATCCCAACATGTGCAGTGCTCATTGACTTAATCAATCTTATGTTATGGGCTTATTCATCCCATATGTCAAATGCTGCCTAAATTGAGTACTTACCGCCCAGTCATATGGTATCTTCATTTCACCAGTATCAAGCAGAATAGGCTTTGGACGCTGACAAGCAACCTGTTCCTTACTTGGAGTTTTCAGCACATTCCTCACCAACTTCCAGAAGGGATTACCCTGCAAGAACACAATTATGGGAGTTTTTCCATCAAAAGAAATTCTTAATAATCAGGCCAAAGATACATCACAACTTTCCAACTTACCTTATCGTCTCCTTGCTTAAAATCAAAAGCTCCAGGTCCATCAGTTGTTCCTGCAGCAAAACCAAAGCCCATGGCTGCCGGGCATGTTTTCACCACCTCAATTCCCCCACCTGGTTTAGGAAGTGATACCCCAAGGTTAGAGAAATCTATATAGGCATGGTGGGATGCAACCTTGCCAGTCAACTGCTCTGTTGCTTTGTTCAACAGTTCCACAGCTTTTCTGAATTGCCTTTCGCCAATAATACGTGTACTCTCAAATTCATCAGGATAACTGCAAAATAAATGTGACCGTTAAATTAAAACAATAGGAAAGAAGAGAAATCACAGATTGATCCCAGTAAGTACCCTGGTCCCCGGCCATAGCACAACTCATTTTTCCCATTGCATGTGCTATGATTGAAATCACATGGCAGTCCAGTGTCTATGCAAAATGCACCAAGAACATTTGGGCTTACATCGCCGCAATTTGATTGACAGAATGCAGAAACAAATTGAGGTTTTTCAGTCTGCTTTAAAGCATTTCTGACTCTACTTGCAACACTCAAAGACTTGGTTGCAGGTTGTCCTTCCAAACGCTCAAAGGATGCCGCAAGTTTCATCAATTCATTGCCTGTTTCAATTAGATTACAAACTGAGAAATGAAAATATTCCCAACTCACTTTGGTATACAAGGTAGGATGCAAGATCTACAGTGTGCTGGCCCACCTATGGATCTGCACAGTAACTAAAACTCCAACCTGCTTCTATTTTTTTTTACCATATGTGAATATTTTCTGGTCTCCATTGGTGGTTCTACAGATAGGGAAGGCTCCAGTTGGCATTAGGTTTAAAACCAATGCAAAGTTAATTCACTGTGTTATTAACAAAAGAATCTGGTATTATTTAGACTATTAAGACCCAAGTCAAAATATGATAACACTAAGAATAGTCTGTTTAGATGCTTGCACATCAAAATTGGTTTCCTTTACAAATAAGCTTTATTATATTTTCATGCAGCACTGGCGGCTCATATTCTATTATTTGGTTTCATGTTGGCTTCAAGCTGTTAAGCAAGTACATTGTGATCTAACTTAACTACAAATTTAAACCAATTTCACTGAGCCAAGAACATTTATGTGATCTTTATGCATGCATTTTACTTGGACAAAAGGAATTCACTTACAGTTTTCAGAAGGGTTGGGAGTTAAGCTTGAAACTCTTCGAGGGATACTGTCAGTTCCGGACCTATTAGAATGTTGGCTGATGAAACCTTCCCGAGAGCCAATCTGTTTGAACCAGTCCTCCATAAACCGTGCTGCAGCGCCTTTGTTGTCACCACTAATCAATGAATTTGTACGACTCATAGAAGTTCCATGAGTTGCAAACCAGTTAAAGCTACCTGTTGGACCCCATTCATCATCTACAAACTTTATGAGGGTCATTTCTTTATCAACATCATATTTATAATTGCTCCGCTCAGCTGCCGGATTGTTAAGGTAAGAACTTGGACTACGGTTCACACCAGCATCCAAGAGTTCTCCTGTAAAATATTACCAAAACTTAGAAGGGATAGAAAATCAAGGAATGAACAAAGACCATGTCCAAAAACAAGGTGGGCGGAGCAATATAAAAGCCATGGAATTGATGAAAACTAACTGTCAGATCCTAAAGCATGTACTAGGTTATGAATGTTCAGAGAGTGTCAAGCATGTCAGCATTACTATATCAGCATACATTGAGGGGTAAATTAAAACATTCAACATAAGAGTGTATATCATCTGATCAAAAATCAGGTATGATCATGCTATGATGCAGCAAATGGAGAATAAATGATCTTGAGACATTTACCTTTGTTAATGTAAATGGAGCCTGGCTGAAGATTCTCATGAGCTTGAATAATGCTTTTCTCGATGCCATCAACAATGACATCAAATGATTGGCGTACAAAACCAAGAGATGTTACAATGTACACAACATATTGGAGATAGCCTCCAGGTCCAGCATGAGTGTGAATACCACTGATAGCAACATTCTGCTCTGTGTAAAGGTTCCCATACCTGATGAACGGAAGGTATAACATGAAATGGCTAAACAGCAGAAGCAAACTGAAAAGTAAATCCAGATTCCAGAGAGCAAACCCACAAACGTATTCAAAGAGAACTATAGTTCATGCGATCAACAAGCTAAAAGTTTCTCCATTATCCAAGATACTACATGCGTTCTTCGTTGATTAAGCACAGCAAAATAAACTCCCGAAAAAAGAATGATGACTCTGGGCAATTCTTGTTTTAGTAGTTCTGAACAACACTCTACCAACATACTCGAAGTAAAACTTGTGTCTATTTAATTTATAAGATTAAGGTTATATTTGTTTTTTATTTGAAATCTAAATAAATTTAAGTCTAAATAAATTTGAATATATAAACCTAAAGGATATATTTGTTTTTCATTTAAAACACGTGAACATAAACATCTAAAAATTAACAATTTGACATATTATACCCTTATAAATGAATGGATAAACTCTATATGGTAGGGAATAAATAAAATTTAGAAGCATGTTTTTAAAATTCCTAGCAAATAATAAACTTAATTGGGCATTTGCATTAAATGTCAAGTCAAAATTTTTAACTTAATTTTATTTATATGTAATTACCAAGTTTTCATAGTTAAGTTAAAAAAAAAATACATTTAAAATATCCAAATGATTAAAACTTATTCATATTTAGTGTTTAATCAAATAAACAAACAGACCCTAACAGTGCAGAAATGAAGGTTCAAGGCAGAATATAAGAAGAGATGTTTACCTTGCTTTTAGTCTCTCAAGTAATTTAATTGTAACAATTTGTGAGGCCATGCAGGCATCAAGATTTACAAATACTACACGATTTCCCTGAGGTTCAGCCACAATAAAAGTACGAGCTCGCAGTCTGAAATGAATTCCTGCAGCAATCTGTTCTGCATTTGCATATCCCATCATATTAACGTCAGCAGCCGGGCCGGTTATGTCATAGCTTCCAAGGCCAATCAGATAAGGAGAAGCTGATAAAGATCCTCCAATATTTTGCAATAACAGGAACAAGAAAACTGAAAACCAAATGTTTGCAGGTTGCCCCTCCATTCACCTGAGTAAAGCAAAAAAAATCTTCACAGGCTTTTCGAAAATATCAATCTCTTCAATAAATGAAAAAGATGCAGCACTTGTACATATTTATCTCAATTCATACAATAATTGAAAGGGAACGTCAAAGGTTTTCAACTGAATAAAAAGGCCTTCCAAGTGATTTCTTAAATAAAATTCATAAAAAGAAAACAAAAAACAATAGAAAGGAAAATGTTGAGGTTCCCTAAAGAGATACGAGGCAATTTTGATAAGAATTTATCGTATAATCACCAAAACCCACAACACAACAATAAGTATCCAAACCAACTACAGATTCAATGCATTACTTCGAAAGGGCAGTTACCACTAAAGAAGTTAAAGATACAAGCTTCAATGAAATGCCTGCTCTAAGTAATTTTTTTGTTGATTTCATACACAATCACGACATTAGTTCATACATTATCATCAATAAACATAACGAGAATGCCAGCAATATAAAGAATAGAAATGTAAAGATTAAGAAAACTAGGTTGCTAACCTGGTAATGAAGTTTGAACGTTTACACAAAATCACAATGAGAGCAGCTCCATCAGATGAGACATTATATAGGCCTTATACCTGGGAAGTGGGAACTGGAAAGAGTGTGAAATGAAAAAGAACCGAAAAATAGATCCCAAAAATCTTGAAGGTGGGGTCAGGGGCAGCAATAATTTTGTGTGGCTACTGTTCCAGTGTACTTACAAAACCATAACAGCTTGTCATAGTTGAGCACCGCAATCAAACAATTACCCAAACCATTTTTTTAAGTTAAATTCATCTCGTGTCTTCCACGTTTCTTAACAAGAACGAAATACCCTTCTCGCGCGGTGTCATAGATTACTATCTTTGACTTTCAATTATGAAAGCAAACATCATTAAATCTTTTTTTATTATTATTAACTACACAATGTTCATGCAATTATTTTTAAATTATATAGAGGAACGAGAAAAAAAACAAGGTGGAGAAACCCTGGGTTTTCGTCGCTTGTTGGTCGTTGCGTCACCGGGAATCATAATGGAGAATGGACGGTGGTGCGCCATTATACAAATATCGGAGATTAGATTTCTTTTATAACTTTTGTTGCTTCGTCTCGTGAATATACTGCATTCACATTTCAGTTACAGATGTCGGGTTGGATTGGGTATGTTTTGTAGTTGGTGAAGCAGTGATGCCATTCTGGATCCATTCACACATTGCCAGCGATACAACACTCAGATTTGGGACTGCAATCCCGCTCGTGGTTTATCATTTACGTGTTGAGTACAGTAGTTTGGGTTCCTAATTTCAGCAATTTTTTTGAAGTTAAACTATTAAGAGATTGCATGCTGATTATGAAGTTATCACGAAAAAACTGTGTTAAATGATATCGTTAGACATTTTAAAACTCGTGCTGAAATGATATGGCAAGAGATGTGTTAATTCGTGGCCTTATTAAAATTATTTTGTTTTACGTAATAATTAAGGAAGCATTGAGGGACAAGGCTAGGCCATTAAAACTTTACTTTCGGAGTTGATGCCCCATCATTTGTGATTTATCCAGAAATGTAAACTCTTTCACATAGAGAGAATGTTTCCTCCGCGAAGATGTACCAAAATTATGACATTCTAAAGTTGGGAAGAAAATGGCATATCATTCTTCACCTTTCAGATTAAACCCAATATATGAAATACTCGGGCCAGTCAACCTAATGTCAAATATTCTTTAGCAGCAGTAAAACAGGATATGATAAACGATTAAGTAACTTGATAGCATAATGGAAAAAGAAAATCAAAATCACAAACTAAGAACAAGTGTTATCATATTAGTGTACCAAAGTCCACACTAACTGAACAGAAAGCAGAGCAAAATAGCTAGCTAGTATAACTCTCGACTTCAAAACCTTGATACTTAGCTCTTCAGAAAATAAATCCCAAATTCAAAACGTACACCTTACATTCCCAGTCTAGCACCTCCTCAGAACACCGTAGCTGCAAACCAATACAACCAAATGTAAGACAAGATTGATATATCTGAAAATTCACCTACTAAAGAAAAATATATTTAAATCAGCATTCTGATTACTTAATTCAAGGGACTAAAAGTCAAAGGGCAGAAAAGAAACCCCAAATCCCTACAATCAAGATTCCCAATTGCGAAAAAATATCCCCAAACAAACCAAACCTAAACTAAGAAATCAACATCAAATAATAATATGGAAAATTACAGGCTAATCAATACTAAATATTGATCAGAAAATTACAATGTTTTAACTCTCCATGTTTTGATTAAGCAGACGTGCTAGTAGTAAATGCTTGAATTCACAAAAAAAAAATTCTATTTTAGTTCTTGTGATTTTCCTAGAAACCAACCAACCCGTAGTACCATGATAATTGTTTTGCATGCACAACTAATGAAAAAATGCAGATTGTGGTGAGGTGAAAACCAAAGTGAATTTAACAGCACATAGTGGATAAGAATCTGAGTTCACTGCAGGTAGGGCACTCACACATCAGGAATCCATATGACAACACTACACACAACCTATATGTATATATATAGTACTCAAAATCACACCTATACATTTCTCTGAAATGTACCCAACAACCGTTTATCTCATAATTACAACTCAAAAATAATTATAATCAAATATACACACTACTAAAATTCTATTTATTTATTGAATCAACACCAAAAACACAACAATACAAGAACTTCAGTGTTCAAACAGCTAAAAATAGATTTCCACATTTAAATTATATTAACTAAAACAAGAGATAGCATTATAACAAGGATTGTTGCTGTACCTCATATGTTGCTGGGATACATGAACACCCTTACTCTATCTCCCTGTTTGACCAGAAAGCAAGCATACAATCAAAACTCAATACTCAAATCCAAGGTGAACGTCGCAAAGAAAGAAGAAGCAATAAACTTTCGGTTACCATGGATTTGGGAGGGAGATTTGATTTGAACTTAGCGCGAACAACGCCGCTGTTACCGTGAGGTCTGGTAACTTTTCCCCAAATGCAGCGGTAGTGCGAGGCATTCTTCTTAGTCTTTGCCTTGTAAATGTAAGCCATCTTCTTGCCGCAGTACCATGCCACTTCTTCCTGTGTATTCACTCCCTCGATCTGAATCAAAGAAGTGTTTGGATACTGGTTTGACTTCGACCTGAAACCCAAATAATACCAGATCAGTACGACTACATCCTTACTTCAGTTTTAGATAACAAGAAACTAACTTTAGTTTTTCCTAACCTTTTGTAGCCGAGAATTGTTCCTCGAACGTACAGTCTGCAAACAGAAACAGAAGTGAATTCAAATCAAATTACTTTCAAAAGAGAACAAATAAGTCTATTTCACAGAGGCAGAGATTAGGAAACGTGAAGAGAATTAGATTTTGAGATGTTTGACCTGACGCGCTCGCCTTGTCTGCCCTTCACCATTGTTTTCGGTTGAAGCTCTGCCGCCTGCGTATGCGAAGAAAAAACCCTAGTAAGCGGAACCGTGGTGAGTTGTGAATTAGATGTGTATATAACCGAAAGGGAAGGATTTGGTGTGGGTGGTTGTATGGCGTGTTTGTGGACTACACAGTGCGATGGCTTTCTTATAAATACACGTGGAAAGTCTTGGGTAAAAGTGGAACTGCAATATGCTCTCCTTCAGCCATAATTTTAAATTTTTAAGTCTGTTTTACATTATTTTGAAAATTTTAAAAATAATTTCACATCCTATTCTATGCCCAACTATATATTTAAAAATTGAGTTTGACTGAGGGAAAAAAATTAAGATAAATGAAATGTCTTTTTTTTCCTATAATATGCCATTTTGTTAAGCATCCATCTGTTGTTCTCTTATATTAGAAATCTATTGAGGCTTTGTTAAGCTTATAGCTAAATTAAATCAAAGTTAAAAAATAATTTTAAAAATCAAAGAAGAGAGAATAATGAATATTCATATAAACAGTCTAAATTTAGTTTATAATTAAGAATAGTTACTTTAAAGTTATAATTATTATGAAATAGAAATATTAGAAGTAAAATGTTAATAAAAATAAGAGATTTTAACATATACTTCTCCTTAGGTTTAACATTTTAACATTTAGATAAAAAGTTTAAAAGAATGTACACTTATCTTTCATGGACTATTAGTTGACCATCCATTTATACTTAAATGATTATAATACTCTTATTTATTTTAAAATAAAATTTAAAATTTAAAATTTTAATCTATTTAATGTTTAAAATTATTAAAATAACTAAAAATTTAATCAACAATAATTTTAATTGATATTTATTTAAAATTAAAAAAATAATTAATGATAATTTAATTTGACAAATTTTGTTTATATTTATTTAATATTTATTGAAACTAAGAATTTAATTAACAATAATTTAAACTGATAATTTTAATTTATATTTATTTAATATTTATTCAAATTAAAATTTTAATTAATTTTTATTCATGTATCATATTTAGTTAAATATCAAAAAGCGGCCACCATTCTTACTCTTTTTTTTCGCAAATTCTCCGACATTAACCATATTAATTTTAACTTGATTATTTCTATAAAAACTCTTTAATATAAGATTTATATTATATATATTCACACTAAATTTATACTTCAACATCAATCTTATAATTCGTAAAATAAATTTAGACTTTCGAGTTTATACAAAAACTTCAATAAAACTAATCAACAATACAATTTTGAAAAAAATATTAATATAGATAAATTATTAATTTTAAATAAATATAAATCACAATTATCGTTATTTAAAATTTTAATTATTTTAATTTTAAACATTAAATAAATTAAAATTAAAATTTTTAAATTTTACTTTAAAGTAAATAAAAGTATTATAGTTATTTAAGTCAAAATAAATAATCAACTAATGGTTCAGAGGAGGTAAGTATGTATTGTCTCAAACTTTTTATTTAAGTGTTAAAATCTCAAACCTCAGGAGAGGTATGTGTTAAAATACTATAAAAATTAATAAATAATTTTATTAAAAATGAGGTATTATTAAATAAAGCCCATTGAGCCTCACATAAGGTTTAGTGGGCCATTAGAAGGATTAGACTGCCACCTTAGATGGACGAGTGAACTCGGCAACCCGCTTCCAACCAAGCCCATTTGTATTTACCAACAACTTTGGATGTAGAAGATTTAGAAAACCGTTTAACGTTCACGTGTGGACCCGTGTGACGTGTCCGCCAGCCTTCTAAATTATCGAGAACCAAATTTCCCGTGCAGGGACAAAAATTGACTCGATCATATACTTACCGCCTAAGCAAATTCCCGCATTAAATTCTCTCCTTCGCTTCTCAGTTCCAACTAGTACTCACACGAAGCAACAATGGAGGAGCCTCTACTATCAGGTACGCTTCACTGCACTCCCATTTCGATTGAATTGGATTGAATTTTATATTTGAAATCTGAATTTGCAATTTTCATTTTGTGGTATTTTTTGATTTGTTGTGAAGAGAAAAGAAGTGAATCGGGAGACCAGGAGAATGGGAAATGGAGTTCTTATCAGCACGTGGGGAGAACAAATTCCGTTATTCCTACTGCTTCCTTGGCGGGAACCGAAGTCAGCGTTGACGAAATTCGATCGGCTTCCGGTTTCTCTGCTCACTACCCGCCCTCGATTCATGCTCCCTTGATCAGTTCTCCTGAGCCTGATCCTCACCGTACGTAACATGATACTCACTGTTTTATTTCAGCTTAGTTATTTGTTTTTGTTCTGTTATTGTCATGATCACAGTTTTATTTCAGCCTAGTTATTTGTTTTTGTTCTTTTATTGTCATGATTAGTGATATCTTTTGCAGAGCAAGCTATTGTCTATCAAGGCGGATATTACGGAGGAGATTATGGTGGAAACACAAATGAATTTCGTGGGTAAGGCAGGATTGAATTAGAGTTTCATTACGTGGTCAATTGGGCGATACATGAACTTTTTTGTTATATTTGAAGTCTCTCTTTATTGGTTTTCTAGCTTTCTAGTAGTTTAGGTTTAGTCTTAATTGGCATCAACTCTCTACCTATTGTATAGGGTTTTATTACATTGTGCTTACCCTTGTGCTGTCTGGATTTTACTTTGCCCTCCTTGGACTTTGTTTGTTGAAATGTAAACCTAAAAATTTGAAAGAAGTTCGAAATTTTATGCCATTGCAAAGTCAAAGCAGAAAAAGGGAAAAAAATGAAATAACTCCACGGTTCACTTGATGTTATAGTATTAACCAGTTATATTAGACAGCCTACTCTATGAACAAGCACAACTTCAGTGGAGAAAAAGGTTGATGTAGTTATGTTGGAGGATATTTGATATAATATTTTTGTCCTTATGCTGCCAAATGACATTATCAAGAGTTCTAAAAGCCATTTCTGTTGTCTGGTTTTCTGTATCTCTATATAGCAAGGGAGTACAGAGGAACTATATAACTTCAAAATGGGATATCCTGTCCATGTTTAAGGGTTAACTGAAACTTTGTCTTCAATAGTGGAGACAAAAATCAATCTACGCAACTTTTAGTTTCAATGTTTGCAATTAACAGAACTTCACATTTTCTCTGTTTGTTTTGCTTTGGTTTTCTGGAAATTTGTGAGCATTTAACTATGTTGCGGACTTCTGGCAGAAGTAAAATTAATTTATTTGATGAAAGGAACTAATGATGGGAAATTTTAAAGAAATTGGTATGAATTTTGGTTGACCATGAATTGTCTGGCAATGTGCAGGGTAAAGTTCATGTTTGTCTAGATTTTCTAATGGTATAACGAGTTTCTTGTATGTCCTTGTGAGATCCATCATAGTATTGTTATCAGATTCACCATTTTAGTGCAAGTCTGGCATATTCTATTAAACAAATGATCTATTTGTAGGCAAATATTGGACGAGGTAGAGATAAGGGAGTTGCTTATTGATCACGTCGGTCATCGTTGCTGTTGGGGAAGTCGTCCAGCTCGGACATGGAAGATTCATGCTATTGAAGACTGCAATGTCTATGTGGGAACTCTTGAAACATTCATAGAGGAGAGGGAAACTATAACAGAAACAGAGCCTTACCTTGGTGGCAACATTGATGGGAAAGATAATGGGCCTGTACTAGGCACCTGGGAATTGGATCTAAGATCTCAGTTCCCTGTTCTATTTGTAACTCATCAAGAAACGCAAGTGAAAATTCCCCATTCTGAAACCCTTGAGAAATGTTCAGGTAATGATCCCAAAAAAATGAACTCTCTGTGGATTGTATAATAAAATTTTTGGACATGAAAGTTGCCTGATTTATCTGTTTCCTTTCTGTCATTTGTTATCAGCCTCCTCAAGTAATCCTTTGTATGCTCCTATGACAATATGGTGTATTTTCTGATTAAAGTCATAAAATTACTACGCAGTTTCAATGTTTGGATAAGGCTGAAGTTGAATTGATATGCAGGTTGTGCTGGACGAGGAGATAGCGTGTGTCCCAGTTGCAATGCAGATCAAGAGAGTGGGTTTTATAAGGAAAACCGGATGACTCAGTGCTCCACTTGTTATGGAAGGGGTTTAATTGCTCATAGGGACGGATCCGACACAATGTGAGCTCTTTTACCATTGATCCTTTGTTCATAATGATGTCATGCAAAATATATTGTCTTGCTGACATTCTGAGCTCCAACAAATGTATTATACTAACAAGTTTTCTTTACCTTGAATTATTGACCGGTTGACTATTTTATGGTGCACCTATAGTGCTAAATGCTGACATGGGATGTAGGTTTTTAAGTTTTTTGACTGAGCTCCATGTGTTGATAGATGATAATCTCACTGTTGTTGAATCTGGATAGATATTAACTTGTTAGATGCTGTCTTTCAGATGTACAAAATGCAATGGAAACGGAAAGATTCCCTGTGCAACTTGTGGATCTCGTGGGTTAATAAAATGCAGGACATGTGGCGGAACTGGTTCTCTCCTGACATGCAGTGTCGCCCTTGTTAGATGGTGAGTGCACTACTCATTATTATAATAATTCATGTTCATGCTTACACATACTAGGAGACTAAAAGACCACAACTTCTGTAATCCTTCCTTCCTTCCTTGGTGAGCAAGGAATTTGAAGAGTATCTATCTGGAAAGATAATTCTATCTAAGTGCCTTTAAACCATTCAACGGCATACTCAGTGAGAAAAATCTTCTTTTCTGTTCACAGGAAGACACTTTCAACTCGAAAAGTAAGTGCAACAAGTGGTGCAGCTTCCGTCCCAGATGAAGTTTTCCACAGAGCTAAAGGGGTGCAGTTGTGCAACACTCAAGCATACCAGTGCTCTCCTGCCTTTTTTGCTGACTCTTTCTTTCTCAACAAGTTTTCTTCTGAAGTTATTGGGGAAAGGGCTCTTGTACCTCCTACTGCAAGGGTTATATGTGAGAGGCATACCATCTCTGTCGTTCCGGTGACTCGGGTCACCATGGCTCATCGCAGTCAATCCTTCAGTTTCTATATAATTGGTAATAGCAGGGAGGTGTATTTAAAGGACTATTATCCCTCTAGGTTTTGTTGGGGACTATGTCCTTGCTTGGAGTGGTTAAAGCTGTAATTGCACAGATTCTCATCTCCAAGAGATTGAAGTCTATAGTCGTTTATGCCAACTGAAATTTGTTAGTTCTTTTCTTTGCATGAATGACAATAAGTTGGTAGCATTTTTCATCTTCAAGAAATTGGGGTTGTAATTTGTTACGTTGACATATGTTGGCTGGTATTGATAAGATTTTCTTTCCCTTTATTGTGTGAAATAATGATGGTTATGGATTCCATTCATCGGCAATCGGTATCTTCCTCGTGATTTTTTTCAGGTTAATGAGAAACCTAGTCTCAGACACGTCCTATTTTTAGCAGATCCTTCATGGAAAGTAAATTTGAAACGCTTGAGTTGATGTGGGATGATTTGGAATTCGCTTGAGATCGCACAGATTTCCCTTTATACTAACTAGGAAATGATGTAGGTGGCTGATGCTCAGCAAAGTTATGAAGTTTTCGGGCAGTGAAATATCTGATACTTCTGTTTTGAAAATGCTAATTATGTATTCTATTATTCATCCCAGTTCCAAACCAAGTATATAATTAGTGTAGCGCACAGAGTTGAAAAGGGGGACATTTAGAAACAGGAACGGAAAGAAACAAAGAAACCCGGTGAGAATCAAAACAATGAGAAAATATTCAGGATGTTCTACATCATCAATACAACACACGACCGCCAAGACCAAGTTGGCACAATCTCACTTCAATCTCAGTGGGACCTGATAAGAAATATGATGGGACAGGGATTGTGTTCCTTAAACGTTTGATGGTTTATTAACCAAATTAACTTTTAGTTAATTTTTACCATAAATATATATATATATATATATATATATATATATATATTCTCACTTCAATAATATATCTTTTTTGCATTTCGACACTCGTCTAAACCTTGTTCCATTCTATGCACTAGCAAGATTTGAAAAAGTATCATATTCGAAGTTGAGTGTGAAAGAGAATTGTTTCATTTACTTCTTACTTTGAAGATAAGAGCTCTCTCTTTAACATAGTTAATTATATGTTTTCAAACATAATCTATAATACTTCTAGGCTTATTATGCTTTGAATATAAGAAAACGGGTAAAGAACAACAATTATCTAGTAATAAACAAACAACAACGAAGAGCAAATCATTAGATTCCATACCGCAGGAGAGTATACTATGTAGTTAGTACCCAGAATTTAAGCAAATTCCGGCTGTTCCAGCTAGCATCGCCCAAAGGTTTTATATAAATATATATTTTGCATGATTGATGAATGAACACGCAAAAAAAAAAAAAAATTCTCAGAATAACACAAAAATTTGGTGTGACGGTGGAAATGGAATGAAATCAGATATGGGAAATTCTATGATTGCCGCTTGGACCAATTCCAACACAACCACGAAAACCGAAGAAAAAGCAACTTTAATTACAACGTTGACATTTAATGTGAGTGTGGATGCCCATATCTTTCCACTTCAAACAAAGAAACACTTATCTTAAGTTCAAGTTAAGCCACCTCCATTTTCCATTTCTAATTCTACACAAACTTCAAATTAAAAACCGTGTGGACCCTTAATTTTGTTTAGTTTTGCCGTCGCATTTAAGTCTCAATCGTGGAACTATGAATTCAAACTGTATTTCTCCCATTGTTTTCTGACACTTTCTAAATTAAATATATATTGGCCTCTTGTTCCCCTATATAATGCATATTCTATAATATAATTACGACTTATACATCTTATTTGAATACCCATTATTTTATGTGAATTCAAATGTATTGATTGTATGACTGTCTGCATAGAGAGTTTGTAACTGAAATTTTAAAAGGAGAAAAAAAAGGACCCAGTTGTTAGAAAATAAAGAGGAAGACGTGCATTTGGCATACTTTAGTACTTGACAATAAGAAAAAGGTTAGGTTAGCCCAAAGAGAGGATTCTTTGTTCCGGGAAAATACCAAATGGAAAAAGCAAGTTTAGGTCAAGTTCCATATAATGTAACCAAAACCAAGACTATCAATAAGACAACTCCCCCCACTAAGGTCTGCTTCAAGAACATATTGCTTCTGTTTTATCGTGAGAAGAAGAATCGTTCACTAAATGTAGTTAACTTAGACTTGGTCTGGTCTCTCTTTTGATGCTATTCATGTCAACAACAACCAGTACAGTATTCAAGAAACAACATTCCAATCGGAATGTCTCGTTTCGTATATATATATATATATATATATAATTAAGGGTAAAAGTCTTTTTAGTCTCAAAATTTTGGTTAAATATTTTTATAAGTCTTAGTAATTTTAAAAATACTCTTAAAAGTCCTAGTTTCCTATAGAATACCTATTATACCCTTATACATAATATTTAACAAAAAATTAATAAATTTTTAAATTTTTTTAAAATTCATTATATTTATATAAAATATATTAATAAATAAATAAAATAATTATCTTATAGCACATATTTTATATAATTATTATTAACATATTATAACTTTTATTTATTATTATTTTAGTTTTATTATTTTAATTATATTTTTTATATATATTTTTTATATAAATTATAATATAATCATAAATATTTATTATACTATAAAACAAATAGATTTATAAATCTATATTTTATTAATAAATTAATACTTTATATTTTAGTTGTATTTAATTTTTAATAACTACAAATATATAATTTGTTATTATTTAATTTCTTACAATAAACATATTTTATTAATATATTATATAATGACCAATATTTTTATTTATTAATTAATATATTTTACATAAATATAATTTATATAAAGTTAAAACTTTTATTAAGTTTTAAAAATTTATTATTTTTTTTATTAAATAGTATGTATAAGGGTATAATAAGTATTCTATAAAAAACTAGGACTTTTAAAGGTATTTTTAAAACTATTAAGATTTATGAGGATATTTAACCAAACTTTTGGGACTAAAAAACCTTTTACCCTATAATTAACTATACGTGTAATTGCCAAACATGTCTACCCCGGTATTACTTCATGACACTTACTTCTACGTCTGCTTTCCAAATCGTATTAATTTATTATAATGTCTAACCATAATCTTTATTAGTTATCTGATAGATAGCTTCAACCTATCAGATGCATATGGAAGCTCTTAATACACTTCATTTAATAGTGTCCTATATATATACATATATATATCCTTATCATCTAACTTTATTAATAAAAAAATCATATTTATACACTGTTTTCTATTCTACAACTAATTCAGAGTAAAAAATAAATAAATAAATAAATAATTCCGTGTGATATGCTTTTGTAAAAGTTTTAAACCTATTAAAAGACAATGATAACATAACAGTATTTATCCTAAAACAATTTACTTTTGGTAAACGTACTTGGATGGTGGGGATGCTGGGCTAATTTGAGATAAATTGTACACTTTCAGACACGTTCGTTATTTTAATAAATTACAGGAACGATTTTGATAATGACCCTTTTTCTTCTTTAAAAGTCAGAAGTCAACATAAGCATTTTTTTTCTTCGGTTCTGTCCTTGGTTATTCTAAAAAATTATTTATTAATTATTATTATTATTATTATTAATAAATTTATTTTAATTTAAAAACTGCAACCAACCAGACACGCGAGACGAAATCACAAAACGACAGACGACGTGCCCACTTTACACCCTGCTCCGCCTTAGATTCTCTCTCTCTCTCTCTCTCTCTCTCTCCGCGTTGAATTATCATGTACGAGGATTGGCACTGCACCATCTGATCAAATCCCATACTTGCCCCCCTACACTACTATCCTGCTCCACATCCCCACACCGTCAAAACCATAAATCGTCGGCATGAGACGATTAGAAACCAACGAAGGACTGTCACCTAAGCGGATCTGCCGACACACCAAATAATCTCCCGTGATGGAAAATTAATTAGCCGACCGGCGGAGATGTAACAGAACTACATGAGAGACGCAAGATTTCCAGAAGTGTGCCACGTGTCTTTTCACGAATCGCTAAAAGATGGAATGTAAGAGGAAGATACGTACGCGTACTTGTGGTCAAATAGAAGTGACACGTCGGGAGACCAATATAATAGATCGGATCGACGAACGTTCCATTTTACTAAATTTGTTTTGTTGCCATTCGGCTAATTTTTAGATGCTTATTAAGCTTAATTTTCAAAATAAAAACAAAAGATAATTTGTATTTTATTAAAATCAGAAACAATAATATTTTACATAAATAAAAATTTATTAGCAATTGGGTTTTAGAGCATCGAAGTATGATTAATCATTAATTTCCAGCTAAAGCCTAAAAGGACGTTTTATTCATTACATTATGGCAAGATAAACGTTAAATGTTGGTAAAAGGAAAATCCGAATTCACGGAGTATGAAACAAGGCTATAAGTAGTTTTCTTGCAAAAGTGCTTTTGCAAGAATTTCTTTTCACTTTTCAGCAAATTTTAGTTGTTTCCCCACTTTAAACATTTTCATGTGGGTATTTTTGGTTGCCCTTTCACGACAAGGAAAATAGTATCGAATCACATGCTTTCTCTTGGCTTGCTCAAGCTCAAACTCTCAAGATAACCTTTTTACTTAAAAAGTTTTCATTGTTTATGGCGAGATTTTTGTGTTATATATCCCTTCTCCTTTGGGAAATTAATCATCTTATCTTGTGTCATTGTTATCCTCAATTTGGAAGATACAATTAACTTTTATTGTAAGTTTTTTTCAAAAATTAATACAAAATTATAATTTTTTTTACATGTGTCAAATATATAAAGAGAAATAATGTTAATGGGAATTTTTTTAACCCACTTTTTTTTTAATTTTAAAAAATATAAATTAAATCTCTTCTTAACATTAAGAATAGATGGAGACTCGAACTTTAAATCTCTTTTATTAATTATCGTTAAAATATTAATTTTATAAAATATTCCCAAAATAAATTTTAAAAATAACTATTAATTATTAAATTTAAAAAAAATAAATTTATTGTTGAATGACATTAACATATGCATATTGTGAAGCATTGCTATTAAATTTTATTTAATTGTAGGTGTTATTTATTTTAGCATAAAATTTTTAGGATGATAGCATGGAATGCTTAGGGTTCAAATGCTACTCACACTAAATTAATAAGATGTTTAATTTATTTTATATTATAAAAAAAAAAAAATCATCTAACCTCATCTTTGAATGAGGTCATGAATGTGCTATGGATTATGTAACTATTGAGTTCAAATCTTATTTCATCATGCCATTACTTTGTCAAGTGTCTAACGGTAATTGAATTTGCAATCCAAGAAAAATTGTGTCTTAATTTCTGACTTTTTTTATTTATTTTTCTTCCATAAATAGTTTAGCATTATCTTATATATGTCTAACTTTGAATCATTATCTTCGTACGATATGTTTTAGAAAATTTACTTGTTCTAACAAAATTTTTTAAAAAATTATAGCAGTATTTCCTTTTTAATTTGTGCATATTCAATAATCAATATTCAAACTGAATATCAAGTTCATGACATTAATTGAAAGCTATTATCAAATAGAGAACAACTAATTGGGTTTTCTACATTTAATTTCCTTTGATACAAAGATCAAATGAATCCATTCAAATAGAGTAATTACATACTAAAATAGTTTAAATAACTATTTTTTGATGTTAAGAAAGCAAAACGATCAAAATCATATATATATATGCTAATATGTCAATCTAAATTTTGTTTTCTTTTAAATAAAAGCAACCCAAAAGATAATTTCAGAATATTCACTTCCATTTGTACAAATCCATATACTTGATCAAGACAAATTGATAAAATATAAATTAATTGGATTTTATCTAAATATTGACTATAATTTATCTAATGCAGTTTTAACAGACATTAAATTATAGAAAAAAGAAATAAAAGAAAACCACTTACCATACATATTGTTACTCTTTCTTAACAAGAATACAAAAATTCGTCACTATATTTACCAATAAGTTACAATACGAGGACAATAATTATATATTATTTTATTAAATTAAACCGAATATAATTAGATAATAAAACAAAGGGGAATTATCACATACCTCTCCTGAGGTTTGGTGAAATAACACATAGAGGGAAGGTATGACGTAATTCACACATACCTCCCCTCTCATTTAATGAAAATTTGCTTTTTTTTCTCTTAACATCTAATTTTTGTTAAAAAGTCAATTTTACCCTCAATCTATGTCATAATTAGAAGCTATAAATGTGAATATCATGTCTATAAAAATGTTAAAAAATAGAGCAAAAGAAAATGCAATTGTAAAGCTATTTTTTCCTTCCATTGCACTATATATACACACAAGTTACCTTGTACATATATAAATGATGTTATGTACAAAACTAACATTTCTCCTAAAATTTTCACAACAATGACATTTTAGCTCTCAAAACACAGCCATTAATCCTAATTTTTATAATTACCCTACAACAAATCAACTAGTACTAAAAATACCAGTCATCATAATTTTGTTTATTCTCCTCATCTTGCAAAAATAACATAATGTCAATGTGATAACAAAAAAAAAAAAATTATAATTGACCTTAATCATGCACACACACAGCAACTTCAAAGGAAAGATAAAAAAATAAATAAATAAATTACAAATTCGCATAAACCTTTTCACGCACAGTAACATTTTCTTTTGCTCCATTTTTTAACATTTTTATAGATATGATATTCACATTTACATTTTCTAATTATGACATAAGTTGAGGGTAAAATTGACTTTTTAACAAAAATTAGATGTTAAGAGAAAAAAAAAAATTTCATTAAATGAGAGGGGAGGTATGTGTGAATTACGTCATACCTTCCCTCTATGTGTTATTTCACCAAACCTCAGGGGAGTTATGTGACAATTCCCCTAAAACAAATATTAAAAAAACAGTTAAAATAGCATTAAGTAAACACTTACCAAAATTCCTGTTACTCATGGCAGCAAATTGTTATTTTATTGAATAAAAATTTAAGGCGAATAGCGTATAGGTCCCTAGGGTTTGATAAAACAACAAATAAGGACTATTTTGATATTATATAAAAAATAATCCCTCATGTTACATGTAATATTGTTAGTCATAAATCAACATTTAAGTCTTCAAATAGGTTGATGCTGTTACTGTTAGCCTGTTACGGTTAGGGATTAATTCGTTACAAATGATTAAACTATGTCTATATTTACTATTTCTCTAAAATAAAGGGACCTATCTGTTAATATTTTTATAAATGAGAAAATAAATAAAAGATTTGAAATAGTGTATCGAAGTAAACTTCCCACGTTAGTTGCTGTTGTAGATAGTGGAATACTATAAATAGAAGCACGACTGAAACCCAACGAAAATTCACACCTTTGCCGGTCCTTGCATTTCGGCCTCTCTCGTCTTTGGACAGACAGCTCAAATCATTTCTCAAAAAAAAAAATCTAGAAAGAAATATCCAACTTTCAGTTCACCCGACGGTTCCCTCGCTGTCTCTCCGTTTCCCTCAATTTCCGGGGAACAAAATAAGATTTGTTCTCTTCTTTTTCATTTGTTTTGATCATTCATACGGCGGGCTATGTCGTCTGGTGCCCTGAACACCGCATCAAGCAGTAGCCCATTGGCTGGTCCCAAAACCACAAGACGACGGATTTCAGACTTCTTAGATAACGTTGACAGACTCTCCAATAATTCTTCTGAGTATTCGTACTACATCTCTGATGAAGAAGACAACAACTTTAACGGCTCTTTTACTGGGCCCCATAATCACAGTCATACCCATTCATATAATCACAATCATTTTCATCATCCGGTGATCAGGTATCGGTTGCTTCGCAGGAAATGCTTTTCCCTCTTGCCTGAGACGTGGCTCCATAAGTTACAAGATAGGTGTCTTTGCACGGCGGCGATGGCGCAGAGCATGAGATTGGGGAGGAATCTGATCCGTAGGATCATCGCCGCGTTTATGTTCATGGTTGTGATTTCGGTGTTTCTTAAAGTATCCTATTTGAATAATCATTTGGAGATTCATGGGAAGGGTAAAGAAAAGGGGCTCGTTATTTTTCAAACATTTAAAGACGATTGGGCTATGGCTCAACGTGTTCTCGCCGAAGAAAAAGAGCGCTCCATGCCCATGCGAGTTTTGGAGAAAATATCTGTAAGTCAAATAAAAAAATGCAAACTTTTTCCTTCAAATTTCGTTCACTTTCTGTTTGGTTGCCGAGAAAATGGAGGAGAAATGAAAAATATGGCATTCTGGGTAAAAAGGTGTCTTTAGTTTTCACTACATTTTACGGGGAATGGCTTGGCAAAATTAAGTAAATAAGAATCGGTTTCTTAACTTAATTTGTGTGTGACATTCGACATTTTTTTTTTTTTCCCTAGTGCCCTGGTATAATGTCCTTATTTTCAAATTTCTGTATACTTCCTGTCTGGTTGCCGAGAAAATAGAGCAAAAAGAAGAGAAAATTCTGAACATGGAACTCTTGGGTAAAAGGGTATTTACTGGGGAAGGATTGTTTTCGGACAAAATTATTGCAGAAATTATGTGCTTATCATAATTTTTCTGAAATTCGATAAATATTTTAAAATTTCTAGTGTGAATTCCTTATTTTATTCTGTATTAGTGTTATTCTACCTTATCTGGAAATGGGTATGAGATAACAATTTCCTTTGCTGTTGGACTTTTCATAATATTGAAAAATATTTGTATTCATATTCTAACTCACAAGAGATGTAGGGTGGCAACTGGCGAATTGAATTTTATTTTATTTGGGTGGTGGCTATTATGACCAGACAAAACTCATTTCACTGTTTGTGGCTGCTTTCTCTATGATTAGTTGGCCGTTGTGTTCTTTTCCTTTTGTTCCTTTTCCGTGTTGATTCCTGCCTATGAACATTCATATAATAAAGTCTGTCTTTGACTTTTCTCGCTGGAATTTTCTGTCACTGTTTCACAACCGTACTAATTTTTTCCCCCTTTTTAGCTTTCTAATTTTTTTGTTGATTTTTCTATTTTACTGTTCTTTTTACAGACTCCAGAAATTTGGATGAAACCGAACAGTGATAATTATTACCAGTGCATAGCTCGACCGAAAAGTCAAATAAGTATGTACTGTTCCGATTTGAAATTTTTTGGATGATAGTCATCTCTGCTGCTTAAATTTATATATCTCTGATTTTTGCAACTCTGAACTTGGTTCAGGGACAAATAAGAAAACAAATGGATATCTTCTTGTTCATGCCAATGGAGGATTGAATCAAATGAGAACTGGAGTAAGTTTTAGCTCTTTAACACCCTTTTCTTTTCCTGTTCCACAGATTGATGTTTTAAATGCTAATTTGTAACAATAATTGACATTCAGATATGTGACATGGTGGCTGTGGCAAAGATAATGAATGCCACTCTGGTTCTTCCTTTCCTTGATCATGAATCATTTTGGACAGATCCCAGGTATCATTCACATACATTTTCCGTTCTTGAATGTTCTTGATTTTGTTATGACTTTATTGATGAATTTCCTAAAATGTTTGCAGTGATTTTAAAGATATTTTCGACTGGAGGCATTTCGTTAAAGTTCTAAAAGATGATATTCATATAGTTGAGTATTTGCCACGCAAATATGCAGGGACAAAGCCTCTATTGAAGGCTCCTGTTTCCTGGTCCAAGGTGTGGAATTATATGAACTTTTGAATTACTTGGTGATTATGCATTTTGTCTCTCTGTTTCTGCAATTTTTATATAAGACACTTCATTTGCAGGCTAGTTATTACAGGAATGAGATGATTCCATTGTTAAAGAAGCATAAGGTGATAAAATTTACCCACACTGATTCCAGACTTGCTAATAATGGACTTGCGGGCTCCATTCAAAGGCTTAGGTGTCGTGCCAACTATGAGGCCCTCCAGTACTCAAAGGAGATCGAGGACCTTGGAAAAATTTTAGTTGATAGGCTTAGGAACAACAGTGAGCCTTATGTTGCCCTTCACTTGAGGTATTATCAGAGTGGCATCTATTAATATTCTTTTCAGTTATGAAGTCGCAAAATTAAGTAGGTGAATTTTGATTTCAGATATGAGAAAGACATGCTTGCCTTCACTGGCTGCAGCCACAACCTTACAGCTGAAGAAGCCGAGGATCTGAGGGTTATGAGATATAATGTTAAACATTGGAAGGAGAAAGAGATAGATAGCAGAGAACGGCGTCTCCAAGGGGGATGTCCAATGTCCCCCAGAGAAGCAGCTAAGTTCCTCAAGGCCATGGGTTACCCTTCCACAACAACCATCTACATAGTTGCGGGAGAGATTTATGGTAGCAATAGCATGGCAGCCTTCCGTTCAGAGTATCCAAACGTCTTTACTCATTCCACTCTAGCAACTGAAGAAGAATTGGAGCCCTTCAAACCATATCAGAATCGCCTTGCTGCCTTGGATTATATTGTGGCACTTGAAAGTGACGTCTTTGTTTACACGTATGACGGAAATATGGCCAAGGCAGTGCAAGGGCACAGGAGATTTGAAGGATTTAGAAAGTCCATTAACCCTGACAAGTAAGTTTTCTCATCAAGCTTTTATTATTTTTCCAGAAATAGGGACTAAAACTAAAAGTGACAGTACCGATATGATGTCTTAATTTCAGGCAAAACTTTGTTAGACTGATAGATCAGTTGGATAAGGGTGCCATTTCTTGGCAAGAATTCTCTTCAGAAGTTAAGAGTTTACATTCAGAAAGGACTGGAGGACCATATCTCAGACTGCTAGGAGAGTCACCAAGGCTAGAGGAAAACTTTTATTCAAATCCTTTTCCGGGTTGTATCTGTAACAGGTCTCAGGAGCAAATAGCTGGCCTGAAACTTGATAAGAGGCAGAATTTAAGAGCTGCATTGCAAAAATAGGGTTTTCATTGGCAAGATGATTTGGCTCATACTGTGGATTATTTATATCCTTTGCTTAAAAGGTGGCTGATTATGTGGCTGATATAGGATTTTGACCATTGAACTGCGTTTCCCGCAGTCAGGAGACTGTAGGAGCCGCCAACGGGTCAAGAAGATTAAGGTTTATCCCGTATTTGAAGAATACTTGGTCTTGTTACAGAGGACCAATACTGCAAATAGAAAAGCAGAGATAGATCTGGGAAAGATGAGGTTATAGCTCCACTGGCACAGAAACACAACTACTGTTAGTTGATAGTATTCCATTTATTTATTATTCTTTTTCTTAATTTGGTGTTTGATATCAATCACCAAATTAGTCAACATTAAATGTAACATCCCATACAGTTCATAATAGAAAATCTCACATGTATCTCCAGATATCTTCTGACTCTTTATCATCTACTCGTTAATGAATGGGGCGGATGGAAGGGTCCTACTATTTGTTTCAATGATTATTTTCCTCGACGATTGTGCTTGGGTATGATTAACACACAACGGATAATGGATTATAAAGTGACGTGCAAATGTTGACAGAGGCCTAACAAGAATTAGCAATGAGCTTGGACCACGTCCATTTTTATGGGAGACTTGGAACCAAGCAATTACTTATTAGATTCCTCTTAACTTTTCTCCTTTCGATCAAACTTCATTGCTTTTTGCTTATGCGAAACTAAGGTGAGGGTGACAGGAAATCACCATTATTGGTACGAAAATGGAGGTCAGAACCCAGTAAGTGCTTTTAGAACTGAAGGGGAACACAGAACAAAGTGAAGAAAAGGGCATTTAGTCAGCTACACAACTACATCTGTTGGGGCAGATCGACGACCTCCATTTTATCTTGGATTAACTAACGAGACATCGAAAATGGCTTTATTAACATTCAAATGCGAATATGAGTGGGTGAATTTTCAAAACAATATAAATCAGAAAACAAATTTCTGAGCAAAGCAATGAGTGGGTGAATTTTCAAATTAATTATAAGATCAGAGAACATATTTCTGAGCAAAGCAGCTGGAACATATGCCTGTTTGTAAGTTTAAGTTGGAGAAATTGAGAGAGATAAACTGGTAATCGATGAGAAGAACCAATATATTTCAATTATGAAAAGAATAGTGTATAATTCAGCCCTTTCCTACAAAACTCACAATATCATCGAAGGCTCATTTATCAAATGGTACCTTGAGATGAATTCGTTGGAACTCAATGAAGGTGACTGATGTTGATGCAGCCTCTAATAAACCATGGAGTCTCACCCTTCTTACTCTGATATGAACTTTCATAATCTGCCTGTGGAACTACGTTGCATCATCATGATCTCTATCTTCAACTATCTACTACCACATTGAAGGTACATATACCTGTTCTTTCAGATTTTGAGTTGCACTTTCAGTAGGGAAACCCCTCACCCCACCAATTGTCCACTGTGATATAATCCCTGCAGAAATTGCAAAGCGAAGCTGCCTTTCCAACACATCCTGATTTTCAAACATCTCAGGGTAAGTGGTCAGCTTTCTCATAATACCAGCAACTACAGCATCACCAGAACCCGTCCTATCACAGGTGAAGGGCGTTATGAGCACATCTTCTGTTCCAACCACCACACCATCAAATGAAGGGCCATAGTAATGAATCCGGAGCGTTCCATCAGACACAAATAAAAATTTAAGGCCGTCGTGCCACAGTGGAGAGATTTCGTCATGGGTGTAATGATAATAATCCCGTCGGTTCTTGGTTTGCTCAAAATTTTCAGCATAGTATTGTGGCTGGTAAGTTCGTTTCCTCTCATAATACTCTTCATCCAAAAGAAATTCCAGCTCTTGCCTAGATACCTCAACAATATCTGCTGCATTCCATGCTTTCTTGATCAATTCCCGTGTCTCATCACGTGATCTCCACAAAGGCAATGGCAAATTTAAATCGAAAAATATAAGCCCTCCAAACTTCTTAGACCATTCAATTGCTTTATAAAGTGTCGATTCCATTGTGGGGGACATTAGAACTTCAGAATTGAAGTGGAAAATTCTAGCCTGCAGTAGATAAGATACAAAAAATTCCACAGTCAATCAATGAATTCAATTCAATTCACTACTTGCTATACAATTTTGTACATAGAACCCCAATTAGTTTAACCATTTTGAACAATTTGTTCTCATTAAAGTTGACAAAAAAATCTATTGCATATGCAGCAAGGCTAAGAATTTCATATTCCAGAGGCAGGCATATGTTTCATGAACAATTATTCAATAGATAAAACAATAAGTCTGAATCTCTTCGGTCTACATAATGTAAGTTAATCATTAATCTTAAACCTCAGCATAAAGTTCAATAAATTTCACCTCTTTGAGCACAGCCAGGTTTAATTCAGAGCTACGAAGCGAATCCTCAGCTGCAGCTTTCACTGTCTCCGCCCTCATTTTCCCATCCTCAAATTTAATCTTCACAGACGTGCATCCAGTTTTCACATTCTTATCAAACTTCACCGCGCGCGTCTGCACTTTTTCTTTATTCATCATCAAAACCAAGTCGTCCCCATAATCATCGGCGCCAACCTTCCCCATGAAAGCCGCCCTCCCGCCCAGCCTCATGTGGGATATTGCCACGTTGGACGGCGGCCCTCCTGGCGCCCTTACAAACTCTGGTGGGTCCCACTGGAGCATCTTCCATGTTGAGTAAATATCGGGGTGCATCTGGTTATCGTGCACTCTCACAGTCGGCACGAACTCTTTCTGTACGGCGCCGAAGCAACATACCAAAGGAGGATCATCGTACGGAAAGTCCATATCGTCGCCGTAATCCTGGAAATCTTCAATTGACTCCTCTGTTCTATTTGTTTCTTTGGCGTCAGTTGAGCCATTTTCGACTTGGGTTTTCTCTGAACGCCCGGCTTTCTTCTTTGCGGAAGCTTTTGTAGCTGAAGAAGCTGACGTGGCTTTCTTTTTACGGCCTCGGCGACTGGGTTTTGGCGATTCAATGGCTCCATTGTTGCTGCCATTATCGTCAGCAGCAGAAGCTTTTGGCGGGTTCAGTGAATAATAATAATGTGGCTTCACTTCTCGAGTCAACGTTCTGCGTTTAAAAAATTGACTATTGGTTTCGTTACGGCTTATAAGCAGAGAGTGAGAGTAATGAAAGTGAGGAAGAAGAAGAAATGTTGCCATTGTTTGAAACTTTGAGGGTTTATCCGCGGGTTCCGTGTCTTCTGAATTTTATCGGGTTGTCAGTTTGGACTCGAATAATCGGGCCGGGCCAACATTGATTTGTGACCGAAGTTTCGAGTCTCATAATCCAACGGCTGACATCTCGCTGGTTGTGTCAGCATGAACGTATTTCGACCGTTAGATAGAAAGTATTTCCAAAATGCTGACACAGAAGGGTCTTTGTATTTTTCCTTGGATTTTGCTTTGGTTAGGGGTTTTCTTCTTGTATGTTTGCGTTTTCTGTTGTTGAAAGCAGTGCAAGGGTTTTTACTCTTGAGTTCTATCTGTTGACGGGAAACCGGTTTTGCTTTGAAGTTTTTCTCTTCCGAGTTCCATAATCACTGGTGAGTACTCCTATGATCTTATCGTTTATCTTTGTTTTCAAGGAGTAATTTTAGCTGTCCGGTCCTGATTACTTTTTCTTGTGGTGATTAAAACTTATAATTGAAGATTATTTCATTTTGCATTCGCAGACACCTGAATTCCAGAACCTTATGTTTTTTCCGATGACTTTACATTGTATTAGAAGAATTATTCCCCGCCTGGTTTTGCTTATTTCTGTTGAATTATACTTGCATGTGGCAGTTTTAAATAACAGAGATCATATCAGTTCATAGTATTGTTAGGGTTATAGTTTCAGTAGAGAATACATTCAACTACAGAATACTTCACTGATTTTCCTGTGTTTTTTTTTTTTCCTTTTGGAATGATGAAATGCAAATCTGAAACATGTTTTATTGAAACTTTGATGAAGTTGCCGTTAATTAAACTCGTAGATTACTTTTGTAGGTACATAACTGTATTCTTAACGATTCCTATAGAATCAAGTTTTGGAAAATCTTCTAAATCTTGTGTGCTGTTATTCTGTTTCTTGCATTCTGATTATTGGTTGAGCTATATTTAAGTTCACCACATGGTTGAATTCTCTTTCAAAGAGTCCCTTGTTGGAATTTAAGCAAAGCGTGTCCCCAGATTGAGAGGTTAGCTTTCTTTGGTGCAGAAAACCATGGGTTTCTGGACTTTCCTGGAAGGCCTTCTGCTTTTTGCTAATGCAATGGCAATACTAAACGAGGATCGGTTCCTTGCTCCAAGAGGGTGGACACTGGCAGAACTGCAAGCAGGTAGAAGAAATTCATTAAAGGGGCAAGTCATTGGGTTAATTCATGCGTGCCAGTTCATGAGATTACCACTTATTCTTTTGAATATCATCACTATCGTAGTGAAACTGGTTTCTGGGTGAGCTTGAAGAAGAGAAATTCATGGCTTGTTACATGCATAACAAATGTACAACAGAATGATTTTCAGCTATGCGTTCGGTCCTTAGGTTGAGGGCTCAAAATAACAAGATACGTAATCTATAAATCTCATCAGCTTTTAGACTCGGGATGTATAATCTGTCTTTACAATGTTCCTTTCCTTCTTCTTTTGGGTTGTTTGATATTGGCAAGTGAAAGAAACGGCAATGCAATAACTGAATTATCTAGAGCTGTTGTGGTATAGATTGGCTTCCAAATTACATAAATTCTTCGCTAATGCTTTGGATGGCATGTATTAACGGCCATATTTGTACATCATTCACATTCTTGGATACAAAAGAAATCAGATACTTCACTCTTCTGACATTTGTAAAGCAAAAGAGATTTAACATTAAACCTTACATTATTTAATAACATTATTACAGAGGATTTTCTGAACTACAAAACAGAAAATCATATTACAAAAACATGCAAGAAGCTTCCATTTCATTGAACCATTCACTCAACTGGAATCATAATCTCGTTAGTCCTGAAAGCAGGCAGAGTCCAAGGTGGATTATACCTAGCCAGCAAGAAATCCCCAATAACCTTATACCCATCTTTCTCCAAGCTTTTCTTCAACTTATCCACCTTCTCTTCCACCACTTCATCTTTCGCAACTCCTCCAAATCTCAACACTCCATACTTCCTCTCCCCCTCCTCTCTTATCACCACCCTCTCATCCACCGGCTTCGGCGCCTCTTCCGCCTTCTGATACTTTGCCGGCAACAGAAACTGCATTGTCACCATCTTCTCATCACTCTTTGTCACCACAGGAGCTGTCATGGCAATCTTTTCTCCTCCAGGAGGGGATTTAGTAATCACTGGAGCTGTCATAGCAATCTTTTCAGGCATGGCATTCTGCGGATTGCCTAAGGCGCCTATGTAACTTGCCAGCACTGAGAAGCCTCCGTCTTTGTTACCCTTGAAGGAAGATGGATCATATGTGACTTCGGCTATAACCGAGGGTGCATATTTGCGTATTTCATAATGGGGTGTGGATTGAATCACTTCATATTTGGGAGTTTCAACGCTGATTTTCCCAAAAACCATACCCATGCTGATGAATCGAGTTGGATTGGTAAAGCCTTTGGTAAACACTGAACGCTGCTTGATTCTAACAACGGTGTCTTTCAATTTATGAAGAAAGGTAGATATATATAAATGAGAAGAACAAGAGAAGACGAAATCTGCCTCTTAAATCTGGATTTTTCAAACATATTTCTTGGGAAGGACGTTAAGACTACTTGTAAGAATGTTGCTTCGCCACTTGTGGCGACGATTGGGTGTTGGCGTTTGTGGATTTTATCTAGCCACGTCCTCTGAGCTACAAGTCTACATTGTTGCAAAATAACTCAGCATGAGGCTATGAGCCTCTCATCAACAAAGATTAAATGTAGTTTCAGTTGAGTAATTTTAGATTCAAGCCAACTACCGACAAGTAGAAGATGAAAGTTTAACGCCGCAATTCTGTTATAATAGTTTAAAGAAGATAGGCAGAAAATTTAACACCACTGTTATATAATTTAAAGAAGATAAGCAGAAAATTTAAATGCCACAATGGTCTGTTATACTAATTTAAAGAAGATAGGCAGGGTTCAGCTAAATAAGATTCCTCATTCCACTTCAAGTCTTATTTTTAATATCACATTAAGCTTTAATTTCATTTGAAATTGACGTGCTATAAATTATTTTGTCTACAATTTTATAATTTAAACTTTGATAAAACTTAACTGCCAAGTTAAAATGTTTATCAAACACTTTTATCATCTATGTTATAAAAATTAAGTTGAAGCATATCGATTATTGAAAAGCCGGCAAAGCAAAAAGAACAGAAAAATTGAGGTTTGGGGAGACAAAACATTGCAATCCACTACACACGCTGGATCATGAAGTACAGAGGACAGCTAAGGAGTATTAAAATTCTTCGGCAGCAACTAAGAAATAATCCAAACAACATGTTCTATCATTGCCAAACTTGCCTCCAGCAGCACAAAGCTTTACCCTACTGGTGCCAGACTCAAGTAACCTAGCTAATTCAATTTTCTCAAGTATAATTTTTTATTCTACAATTTCCAAGACAAGCAACAGATGATTTACACAATTATGAACATCATATCCAATTTTCCCACAGTCCTATATGCATTCCCTGCAACTTCATTTCTGGTGCGGATGAAATTACCCTGGCAGCAACAAAATTTGGTTAGAAGCACCCATCTCTTAAGAACATAGGCCATTCCTACCTACCTGCACTCCATAATTTTCAGCCAGCAAACTTATAGATGGTAGTCTTTATAAAAAGAGAAATTAAGCAACAGTATTTATAAAAGCAAATTAGCCACTGAAATAAACTGTCAAATACATTAGATCGTACACCCTGATATATCTTCTACATCTTTAATCAAAGACTCAGATACTGAACTAGCAAAGTGTGTCCACACATTACAGTGTATCATTAACGAGAACTACACTGTTGACAATTAAGGTGATTATATTTACCAACATTGACAACATGAGGTCTGAGATTAACAAAGAGCAACTAAACTTATCGAAAAGCTTGGCAATACAGAGCAGAGATGAGTGTAAAGTTTTACCCTGACTGAAATGACCAATACAAAGTTCCCAAGAAATATCAGAATGGTGATAAATCATTTTGACTTTCATATTAGACCAAGGAGCCTAAACTTGAGTAGCTGGATAATAATTATAGTAAATTATAAAAAGTTAGGAAATCATTGCACAAAACATAAATATATAAAGCAGTAGGATCTCATAATGTTGATATTATCTTCCAATTCCACTTTGAAAGTTGCAGATAGATAACGCAGTTCATAAATAACATCACTGATCAAGTCCCGCATGTCCCAATTGAAAAACTTTACAAACAAAACAAGAACAAAATGAATGATTCAAATTACTCCCCACAAGCTTCTTCACAGACAATCACAGCATGGGTGGAGCTAACAGAAAAGTTAGGTTAAACAGAAGTAAAATTATCCCAAAACATAAATTTAGCATCACTCAGCTAAGTACTCCTAAGCATCCTAATTAAACCAATGCCTAAGATTTATGTTGAGAAAAATAAAACATACAAAACTTGTAAATCATGCTCACAATCAGAAGCATATTTGAGTCATCCAATGCCAATAAAACTGATAAACTCCCACCAAAGCCTAAACTAACAATGCTAAATTAGATAAAGGTCTCAGACATCCAAGGAAGGATTATAGCAGCACTAGCTCTCAAGCCCGGCAAAGGCGAAAGCTCTTAGGCGGCCACTGCGAATGTTTTGAGAAACAAGCCTTAAAAGTTGTCATCATTGACCATATAAGTATCACCAATTTGGATCTCAGCCAATTACAATTATCTTCAATTCCTTTTAGGAAGTTGCAGATAGATAACGCAGTATGATAATAACATCATTGATCCGGAAAAAAAAAACACAAACAAACAAATATTTTCAAAAAATCTAGCCGCTAACTGAGTAAAAAATTTGAACTTGCAGATAAAAATCATTTTCCCCAGTCAAAAAGAGAGCACCTCAGAGAAAAATTTCCCCTTTAGTTTCTTCACTAGCAATCAAAGTGCAAGGATAACAATTTTATAGACTCATCACTGATGCCCATGTCATGAACCCAAAATTATATAATTATTAATGAGAGGAAAAATAGATGAAACCCTAAACTAATAAACGAATGTAAAAAAAAAATGGTGCTGGGATGTGCTTACAATTCTGTACCATGGAAGTTCTGGATTCAATTTGGAATTTCTTATCGGATTTATAGGAAAGAACCCTAACCCTAACTCTGGAAGTATCTGTCCGTGAAGTGACTTCAGAAATAATCGGGGCTCCGTTTGGGAACAGCGCCGATTTAAACCCGTTCAAGTATGGGCCAGGGCCACTCCTAAAGCCCTAGTGAGCAAAGCAACCCTCGAGTCCAGGCGATTAAATAAAAAACGAAAACTATATAAAAGAGCTCACATAACCCATTCATAGTTAAGACCACTTTAACATAAACAATCCTTCAAAATTATGAAGTTAAAATCAAACATTTAGAATTGATGTGGGTTTTATTAATAATTTTTCAATTACACATCTCATAAGATATTCGTTATGGGTTGAAATATTATCTACCACTTGATTACCTACGTAGCGGATTTATGTCAAAAATATACATGTCGATTTACACACTTACTTCAAGTCTAATTGAAAAGAAAATTCATTTCAATATAAGCAATGGACTAAACAACGAGATACGAGATAACCCGATCGAAGAGAAGTAGTGACGTTGAGTCTAATAATGTGACAAGTTGGTCTTGTATAGAATTGACCATTTTTCGGAAGATTATGGTTTGCACAAATCACTATAGCCAAGTAAAAAAGTAGGTAATTAATACATAGATAACACATGAAAAAAAAACGATAAGGTGACGAATAAAATGTGAGCATTAGGGGTGGGGTACCCTCAAGCCCCACAAAATTTTTTATTATTATATTTATATTTTAAATTCATTTCTTAAATTAGTATACATTTCAATCATTATACTTTAAAAAGTTATTAATTTATCATTTAATTTATTAATTATTTTTATAATATTATTTAATTAATTTTATTTTTTAATTATTTTGACCCTTTTAAAAATTTTGGTCTCCCTAATTACTCAGTTCTAACTCTACCCTAATGATAAGAGTGGTAGGCATTTCTTTCTCATGAAAGCCACCAATAAAGTCGTGGGAAAGTGAGAACAAGGTGGAGACCTACTGCTTATTGTGGCAACCTACATTCACATGTATAGGATGACATTGGCTCCATGTACTGTGGAACCTATGTAAATTATAATGCTTCCTAAAATGCGATAATTAATTATTCTCTCTAAAAATTTCACACATACTTGACACATTGTTCCAAAACTTGTTCAATACATTTTTTTTTATTGTTTTTGCTATGACTTGAGCATTGAAAAGTATTCGTTGATAATACCATTAGTCCCTATTGAATTTGACCGTCCCTTGTGAATAAGGTCTAATTTCCTTGATAAAAAGTTACGATGACAGCTTTCTTCAAAATTGATACCAAATTGAATTGTAACTTAATTCCATCGTAAACGTGTTTCTTGCAAAATTGATAAATAATGTTTGTTAACTAAAATTCTAATTAGGTGATAGTAAGTAAATTTTCACCATCAATAATATTTAAATATTTATATAATAATGAATGATGATGAAATTTGAAATTTCACATTTTACAAAATAAAGACATAAATTTGGCTAATTGTCATCCTATGTTAATGTTGCTAAGGATTAATTCAAGTCCGTATTAAACTTTTCGATCAAAAAATATTAGTTTATATAATAATTTTAACTGAAAAAATTTTCGTTGTATTTAAAACGTTTAGTTGTATCAATTCAAATATAAATTCTTTTTCATTAATAATATTCTCATGTTTTTTTAATCAATTTAATCATACTAATAATGGGATTTTTTTTGGGTTAAAATATAGAATTTAAAATGAAAAAACACCTATTTTTTTAATTTGAAATTTGGATTTACATTCAATATTTTCAGAAATTTTAGAGAATAATAGGTTGACATTTAACAAAAGTATTAGGAAACTACAGATGCTGGGGAGCGTCATCAAGTATTTAACTAATATGCCCTTCAAGTAAATTACGCTCCTAACCCGATCACAAATCATAATCAGCCAGCGCAAACGTCCATGAGTCAGTCAGATTTTTAGTGCTATCCAGCTCAGCAGGAATCTAAATTTGAAATTCGAAAACCAAAACCGGCTCAATCGAATCTCGATTCCCAACCGTTGAAAAATTACAACTCATTTTTCACTAATTCAAAACCAAACACGTTCCGCATCGCCGTTCAAATCTCACGCAAAAATCCAACCGTTGGAACAAAAAACTTTCTATAAAGACCCCCGCCGTCCCCACTCCCTTTTCTCCTCGCTAACCTAAAACATCTCTTCAAAATTCTCTCTGTAAATTTCTTTTCAAAATTTTTAATTCATTTCCAAAATGCGTGAAATTCTTCACATCCAAGGCGGCCAATGCGGGAATCAAATCGGGGCCAAGTTCTGGGAGGTGGTCTGCTCCGAGCACGGCATAGATCCAACGGGAAGGTATCACGGCGATTCTGATCTGCAGCTTGATAGGATTGATGTGTATTACAATGAAGCAAGTGGTGGGAGGTATGTGCCTAGGGCCGTCCTCATGGATCTGGAACCTGGGACTATGGACAGCATCAGGTCCGGCCCATATGGTCAGATCTTTAGGCCGGATAACTTTGTTTTCGGTCAGTCTGGCGCCGGAAATAACTGGGCTAAAGGACATTATACGGAAGGGGCGGAGCTGATTGATTCTGTTCTTGATGTTGTTCGCAAAGAAGCTGAGAACTGTGATTGTTTGCAAGGTTTGTTCTTTAAATTTCCTCTGCAATATTGGGTTTAACACTAGAATTTCCATTATTTGTTGAGATTGTTGAAATTTATCAAAATAGTTCCTTAATTTTGTTAAATTTAGATAAAAAGATCTCCAAATTTGGAAGTTGATCCAAATTTAGGGTTAGTGCAATTGAAAAGTTCTCTTCTTGCTGGTTATATTGAATCGGGTATGAAATGAAATGCAGGTTTCCAGGTGTGTCATTCTCTGGGAGGAGGGACTGGATCTGGGATGGGAACTCTGTTGATATCCAAAATCAGAGAGGAATACCCAGATAGAATGATGCTTACTTTCTCTGTTTTCCCGTCTCCTAAAGTCTCAGATACAGTTGTTGAGCCATACAATGCAACTCTGTCTGTGCACCAGCTTGTTGAAAATGCAGATGAGTGTATGGTTCTCGACAATGAAGCTCTCTATGACATCTGTTTCCGCACTCTTAAACTCACTACTCCGAGCTGTAAGTCCTGTATTCATTTCTTCAATTAGTCTGTTTTCATGTTGTTTGCTTATTTTCTATAATTGGTTTCTAAATTTGAACATTATTTGTTGATACAGTTGGTGACCTGAACCATTTAATCTCCGCAACAATGTCTGGAGTTACCTGCTGTTTGAGATTCCCTGGTCAATTGAACTCTGATCTCAGAAAGCTAGCTGTTAATCTCATTCCCTTCCCCAGACTTCACTTTTTCATGGTGGGTTTTGCTCCCCTGACATCCCGTGGCTCCCAGCAATACAGAGCTTTGACAGTCCCCGAGCTCACTCAGCAAATGTGGGATGCCAAGAACATGATGTGCGCAGCTGATCCTCGCCATGGCCGTTACTTGACAGCCTCAGCCATGTTCAGGGGCAAAATGAGCACTAAAGAAGTTGATGAGCAGATGATCAATGTGCAGAACAAGAATTCTTCCTACTTTGTGGAATGGATTCCCAATAATGTCAAATCAACTGTCTGTGATATCCCTCCTACCGGCATGAAAATGGCATCAACATTCATTGGAAACTCAACATCAATTCAGGAGATGTTTCGCCGCGTGAGTGAACAGTTCACAGCTATGTTTAGGAGAAAGGCTTTCTTGCATTGGTACACAGGAGAAGGTATGGATGAGATGGAATTTACTGAGGCAGAAAGCAATATGAATGATTTGGTGTCTGAGTATCAGCAGTACCAAGATGCTACAGCTGAAGAGGATGATTACTACGAGGACGAAGAGGAGGAAGTTCAAGACATGTAGATTTGATCATGTTATTTTTATTGAGGACGGCAACTTTGGTTAATGGTTGGATAGATGTTGTAATATCTGGTTGCCAGTCTCTGGCAAGTATAAGGATTTTCATCTGGTAATATGTAGACCAATATGATAATATATAAGTTCTGGTGGTTATGTTATTTGCTATTCTACCTTGAACCGGAAATCATATATAATCAAGTTCTATTACATATTTCTCAGTATATGTTACGACTTGTCTCTTGACTGTTGATTGAATGTAATCCGGCAGGATACACGTTAATTTTGCAGCAGAGAATGAACACATCATAAAATCTCTCAATATGTCTAGCCTAACCATCAAAATAGTTTGCCATGGAATATAATACATGTGTGGCCAATGTTTCACTGTACATTTATGAGATATTGTCGCATTTTTCTCATCAAGTTTGAGTGTGTATCATTTAAGTAGTGTTTGTATTCTTTTGTCTAAAGAAATTTGAATCTAATTGGTATATCTGTTTTTTTTATTTTAAATATTTAAATATAAATATTAAGTTATTTATTTTTATAAAAATAAAAAATTTGAAACATATATGGTTAATATATATAAATTGTTAAGTAATAAATTACGTATTATTGTCAAATAAAATATTTAATGCATTCAGACATTCAACTATTTAGATTTAAGTTAAAATTTTTAATTTAAATTATATTCAGATATTTTTAACAATTTTTTAAACATAAGTTAAAAAATAAATAGCTCTTAAACATCTGAATAAAATTATTCAAACTTAAGTTAAAAAAACAAACACGCTCTTAGAAAGAAAGAATAGGATTATATCAAATACTCTTAATGATTTATATTTTTATTAAAAAATATTTTTTTTATAATAGTTATTTTTATTTTGTTGTATGTATTAGTTAATTCAAGTGGATAAAGTAAAAAAAAACTATAAAATAAAAAATAAGAAAATTGAAAATTTAATTTGAAGTATAATTTTTTTTATAAGTATTCTTCAAATAAAAGACACATAAATATATAAAAAGATAAAAAGATAAAAAAAATAAAGTTTTTTTCAACTTTTATTTTATTAATTATGTAAAAATTTAGAAAAGTAAATTTTTTTTAAATAAAATAATAAATATTAAATACTAATATTTTACGTATTTATTCTTATATTTAACGGTCAAATATAACTATAAGGGAGGTAAGTGATTCATTTTTTATAATTTATATTTAAATGATATAATTTAAAATCTTAAAAGAAGAATGTAATAATATCGCATGCATTATTAATCAAGGAAAATGTGGCTAGACTAAAGTAATTTATTTTTTGACATTCATAATAATTATTCAATTTTGACTTTCTACCATGCAAAATAATTTAGTCAAGAAGAAGATTTTGATGAATGCAAGAGAGATTGCAGAATACAAACATACTATTTTCAATGAGCTTATTCTCCCGGCCCATCATATCCTGAGAATGTAATTTGGTTGGGGGATGTTCAACCGGATATTGCTAGGTCCTGTTTATTTAATATTTTCTTACACTTCAGAAAACACAAAGACTGAAATTGAACCTGAGCTTAACGGCCTCACGGCACCCTTTTTATTTTATTTAAAACCAATAATTTCCACTTTTTCATATTAAAACGTTTGTATACGCACCCACTCCCTTAGCTCTATTTGTTATTTTGATTGTTTGAGAGGCAGTTAAACTTAGATTTAAGAAATTTTTACAAGATTTCTATGTGCAAAATTAGAGAAAAGCAGAAATGAGCATTGTTTAAACTCTTTCATGAGTCGAAAATTACCCTTGAAAGACAAGTCCATGGATGACAAGTTGCCTACCCAAGAGCAGTCGTTTCTTCGTTTTCTTTTTTTATCCCTTGGCTTTTTTGCCATCTCTTTTACTGCATAAACGGTTGAGGTAGAAAGCAAGTACAAGTATTGAATTATGACCTCAAAATTGCTAATAATGTTAGTTGTTACAACAAAAAGATACACGTATGTATATAATAATATCATCAGATGATTGTACTTGAAAGGATTAGAATTTCTAGTTAGCCGGAAATGTGACCAGTAAAGGTTGATCAATAGCATCTAAATTACAAGATTTATCTAGTTCCATGCCTTCACCAATAAGCAACTAAACATAAAGAGCAGCCAATGAAAGGATGGGTAGCTCCAACTCCATGGGCTGATGATGATACAAGCAGAAGACCAACACTAGAGTTAATTCAAGAAACCTTACTCTTTCTTTGGCTTCTTTTTACCAGTCATGTGATTACACAACTACAATCAAGTTACAAGAAATTTAAGTATTGGCAACAAGTTCAGGCCAAATTATGCAGACTAGAGTTCGGAATGCATCTGATTATCAGTCACTAATAATCGTCAGGCTAAGAGTATAGAACTGTAATTTACAAGTATAATTTCAAGCAAATGCACTAGCTCAACAACTATCATAAAGAGTTATACATTCTCATTTGAAAGTTAATTAATACTCCAGTAGCAGTGATCCCATCATTAGATAACATGTAACCGAAAGCTACATTTTCACAATTGATTATCAGTTACAACCACACAAGAAAACCTGCAACTACGAGTAAAAAAAATAACATAATTTACAACACAAAACAAGTGAAAGACGACAACATAATCATCTAATTTTTGCCATCTTTGACAGCTTTGTCTAAGACTATTTTGACCTTATTGTAATCAAAATCCACAGGGTGCACAACAAACTCTTCAGGCACCACTGGACGCCTATTTGTGAAGATGGTCCACAAATACAACACGACAGTTGCCCCCAAAGCTCCACAAGCAGCACCAGAAATCAGTGCAGCAAGCACTCTCAACAGGCAGTCACTCCGCTTGGGAAGTGGCTGGGGTGTTTTACTGTTCTTAGCAAAAGTCTGAGGATCCAGCGGCTGCGAATGCATCCAATGTGGAATATGCCTTAGCTTAAAGCTCCATGAATAAAGATAACAAGTTTGTGTAGAATTCCCATTTGAAGAGCTTAAGCCCACGAACACTTCCTCATCATTCCACATTTTCGACAAATCAATTGGGTATGAGAGCAGTGGATCAACCGGCTTTGTTGTATGAGACTGACTCAGTCTCACCTCTAATCTCTTTGAACTAGCTTCATAATCGATCCAAGAATTCAATTTCTTATTACTATTCAATAAAATGTTTTCAGATGAAACATTAGTCACTTTCACTGATACAAGACTACCGACATCAATTCCCACGTGATTCTCATTCAAATCACCATAATCGACATCTCTTAAGGTATCAAACTCAACCGCAACAACTCTAAATTTACTCTTATCCGATCCTATAGAGAGCCCAAATGAGCTGTTACCAGCCATCCTAAAATTAAAGCCATTTGGAGCCATAACAAAAGCTAAACCATCACCACTTTCCTTAGAAATTGAAAACGAGAAGTTTGTCGAGAAGGAAGCCAAGTTCCTAGGATTACCTCCAACAAGCTTGATGGGTTTCTTGTACATGACTCTCCCAGAACTTGAACGAACAGAGTTAGTGAGTTGAACCGAATACCCACCATTAACAACCTTGGAATCCCCATACAAAGCAATGTTGGACTCAAAAGTTGGATCTTTACCAAAACTTTTGAAGGAAAAGGAGGAGCTTTGTTCTGCGGAAAAGGAGGAGCTTGGTTCTGCAGTAAGGATTTTAAAGTGGAAAACAAGCAAAGCTAATGCTGCAAAGTAGCTGGAAGTGAAGAATATGGCCATTGCTGAACTGGGTTCGAGTTCGAGCTAGCTGAATCGGGGGTAATGTTTGCTGAGAGGGGTTTCAGGGTTAGTGAGGTGATTCCATTTTCAAGTAGGTCAATCTTTATTCTAGGGTTGGAAATGTAGAAACCAGAGCCAGAGAGAGAAAGTAAGGAATAAGAAGTTGGGTTTGGCTTGGAGGTTGTGAAAATTAAATACGTTAACTCGTTTTTGCAACTCTCTGATTCCCTTTCTCTGAGTGGCTGCTGACTGAGGGAATATTTTAAAGCCTATTTTGCAATTGTACACTTATGTTTTAGTTATATTTTCGTATGCCCCCTTTTATATGAATTCACATTTCCTGCTACATAGTTTTGTAATTTCTAAACATGGCACAATAAGATGAAAACAATTTCGTACTTAACAACCTCCATTTGCATCTTACCTTATTTTATAGTATAATTTTATTAATTTACATCGTGATATCATAATTTATATCATTTTATATATATTTTGTTATAAATTGAAATGTATATATTTATTTATTAGGGATATTTTCACATTTCTTTTTAGAGATTTTAATTTGTATCACATACTTTTCCTACGGTGTTAATCAACTAACTCCAAAAAATAAATTTACGTCTTTAATTATTTATTTTTATTAAAATATATTTTGTAATATCTATTTTTTATTTGTTGTGTGTGTTAATTAATTCAAATATATAAAGTAAATAAATAATTATAAAATAGAATAAAAGATAAGAAAATTAAAAACTTGATTTGAAGTATTTTTTTTTCAATAAATATTCTCTAAATAAAATATAGAGATATATATAATTAATAAAATTGATTAAAAAAAGAAAAAAAATAAATTCTTTTTGGTTTCTCTTTCATTAAGTAAGAATTTAGAAAAGTAAAATTTTCTTCTTTAGACAAAATAATAAATATTAAAAAATGATATTTTACGTATTTACCCTTATATTTAATGATCAAATATAACTATAGGAGAGGTAAGTGATATATTCTCCATAATGTTCATCCAAGTGATATAAATTCAAATTTAAAAAAAAGAGTGTGATAATATTTTTTATTTATTATAATAAATTTTAAAATAAATATTTAAATTTTATTAAATTATTATTTAGATGACACAGTACAACATAAATATTATAGATTTCTTTTTGTTATAATAATTACATATTACTATCATTATATTTTAAAAAATTTGTTGGAAATATTTGATTTTTTATGAATATTTTAATTATTAAACATAAAATCTAATTTTTTGATTACTTCAAGACGTACTAAAATATTACCTTAAAACAATATTTTATCCCTCTAGGATAATGTTCTTGTGCAAACTATACTTTATATCTCTAGGATAATCTAGTCTCTAGAGATACAATAACTTCTAATATTTATAATATATATAATGGTCAATTAGTTAGTATATAGTTTATTTTTAAACATATAAAATATCTAATAATTTTAACTCTATATAATTTGGCTTACAAATCTATACTAGGTATTTAAAAAATATAAATTAGATAATCATATAAATATATTAATCTAAATGGTATAATTTTAATAAAGATTTAAAAAAAACTCAAATATTTATTAATAATTTAATTTAATATGAATATAAATTTATAATTTACATTAAGTAATTTCTCAAATATATGACTAATAATTTATTAAACTCGAAGTTGTGATATTTTAGAAAATTAATACTATTTAGGTAAAATTTGAAAATTAGTGATAATTTTGGGGAGGCAACAAAAATATTCAAAATCTTTGGTAGGAAACTGCAAAACTCGTTGAACTCCATAGTTACAGTTGTCAACGTTCTGCCACATCAAAGTACTGTAGACTTGCTTCCAAAAATGAAAACTAAAACAATTCACAAAACAGTTACAATTGTACTCTCACGTGTCCACGCGCTCGTAAACTCTTTCACAAAAGAAGCTCTGAAACAGCAAATGTACTTCACGCGCCATGTCTCCACTTTGTCTCACTCTACGCGCTGGTTCTGCACTTTGGCACGTTATAAAAAGAAGTAAAACGATTCTTTCTCTCGAGAACAATGTCTAACTTGCGCGGCAAGCGTCGATAGGCACCGCAACCCGGTGTCCTCGGTGGCTCAAAGCCGACAAAAACATAAAATAAGAGTGTGTTCTGCTCCGATTGTGCTTGGCGTTTACTTTAGCAAAATATTGTCAGAAAAAACTAATGTGCGCGTGCCTTTGTCTTCTGGGTAATGTAACGGATAGGTCTCATTAATTTGAAACAAGTGGTCCGTTTAACGAACCTTCGATAAGCCATTGTCTGAGACTCTGAGTGCAGTGTTGAGGTTTTGTTCAGGTGCATCTTGGGTGTACCGTGTACGTTGTTTCTGGGAAATGTCTTAAAACGTGTTCGTGCTGATATTTGGAGATTTTAACGTTAAAAGGGCTTGAATTAGTTGGTGATAATTAATGCAAATCAGAGCTTTGGGGAGCTGATGGAGAATCTACCTACCGTCTGATGTTGCATTTAATTGAAAGATAATATTCAATTAATGAGGAGAATTAAATTATTGTATTACTCGTGATTGCTTTATTTCGTGATTATAATGGGCGTGGGGTCTCTGCAGATCTTCGGGGCCGGGGGGGGGGGGGGGGTGGTGGGTGTGAAAGTTTGGGCATTCAATGTTAGAAATTGGCTACAGGTTTCGTTCCACTGGTAGGTGAAATTAAATGGAAGGGAAAAGACGAAACAAAAAAAGCTTGCAAAAATAGAAAAATTATTGTGTCCTGATGTATGTCTAGTCATAGTTATTTGGATGAAAAAGTTGAGTGAGGCCAATCATACAGTAAAAATTGTGCCTACTACTTTGTAAAAGGGGGGCAGATTTTACAGAATAAAAGAATTACACATGTATGTGTATGTGTATATATGTGCTCATGAAAATTGAAACATTGGATTGGACCACTCACCCTGTGACTTTGTGTTCGTCCAAAGGTCCATCTTGTAAGTGACATTGATTCTACCACCATTCGAGCTTTGGTTCTTGCACATGCAAACACTTTAAACCCTTGGCGTGGGATTAAATTATTGATTCTAACCGAGTGAAGCACGGCAAATGCAACTTTATTGTGTGAATGACTACAATATTTAATTGCATAAATAAGATTATCTAGTACACATGCACTCAAAAGATTGCATACACAACACAAAACACAAACACACGAAAATTTCGTCACTAAATTTAGAGTAACATTTGATATTGTTATACTTTTATGGAACTTTCAGAGCACAATAACCGAAAGTGTTTTCTAATAACCAAATTCTAATAGAAACTACGTATTTTCTAATACCCTTAATTAGAGTTAAAACTTAACTAAAAAAATATTAAAACAAAACCCCAAATCTACCTGTCTAGTAGTGAATTCCATGTAAAAAAGGAACAGGGAATTGGTTCATCTGGGTCTTGATTATATCTCACCAAAACAGCATTGAATAGAGAGAGAGGGAGAAGACGGAAAGCTACTCATCAGAAATAAATAAATGAAAGGTAGCAATCACTAATTGGGAGCTAAAGAGCAAAAGGTAACAAGGCTTTCTGCATAGTGAGCTGTCACATTGAATTGCTTAGGGCTTATAAAATATTCACTTTATAGAATGAAAGGACCACCATTAGACTCAGACAGGAGACAGCTAATGTAGACTCATATTATACAGAAGGAAGAAGAAGAAGAAAAGGCAGTGTATCTTATATTATAGAAAAGATAAGTAGATAAAGGTAGCTGCACTGTGGACCATCTCAACTTTGTTGTTGAATTATTAAGGATACCTTTAGCCCTTGAAAGAATTGATGGCTGTCAAAAGTTTCCACTCATTTCAGTGGCTAGCCATTACAAATAATCTAATGATATGATTGTAACTACTGTGATTCTATTTAACTTTAAAAGCATGATAGTTAGAGTGTTTGACAAACACTTATTTTGCATGCTAATTAATATTTTCCATTCACCCACCTATGTACACTTGCTAATTAGTGATTTTATTTAATGGCAGTTACTGATTAAAAATTACAACGCATCAATATTTAACATATCTTAAGGATATGTCATTGCAATGCTCAAAAAAGTCTTCCACGATTTCCAGATATACATAAAATGGTCAACAACAAAGCATAGTTGCCTGTCAGAAGCCTGCAGATATATAAGGCTTCCCCAATTCAACTCAATACTTTATCAGTGGCTTTTGCTAGTGGATTTCACTTTATAACTGTTCATCTTTTAAGGATTGCGGGAATCATCAGTCAGATAACAAGGTGCAATATACAATAATTTGTCTATTTTCCAGGTTGCTAGAAGGAAAATAAAAGACGTAACAAGAAACAGAAAGCAAATGAAATAATTACTTACAACTAAATTGAGAATGCCTACCAATCACAAATTTAGATGCTCTCACTCTTTCTCTCCTATGGCCATGGGGATGTGATTATCAATCTTTGATCTCGTATATTTTATGCTAGAATGTACTAGTGGGAAAATATCAATCACATTACCATTCATCCAGGGTTGCCTCACAGACATGAATCAAAAACTTGTTTAGAGATACCAAGAAAATGAAATAAAAGAGTACTAACTTGTCCATTGACACCACCACTATCCAATCCTGCATTATCTGACACAAGTTTCTAGTTTTTGAAAATTTTCTTTAGAGTTATTCAACACCAGTGACAAGATAAGTTTTACTATAACGTGCTGGTCATAGTCATCATAGATGATTAGGTAAATTTAAGTAATCTATCAGTGAAGAAGGATAAAGGTGGAGAAAATTTTAGAAAGTGACGAGGGTTGTAACAAATGAATTGTAGATGATTTCTATAGGCCATTCAAAGAGACATTACAGATATGACACCAAATTTTATCATCTTCAAGTATCCATGTGGGTAATTTAACCAGAATCCAAGGGGAAAATAAGGAAGGTGAATCATCTTTGTGTTAATTAGTTTTATAAGATGATTATGATTATAAAAGACTAACGGATATATGAACTTTTGACACGTGGAGACACAAAGGGGATCCATCAAGTCATACAGAATTTCTAGTGTGAAGAAACAAAAGAGAATCTGACCATAAGTCTGAATGCATGTACAGAATAGTGCTCCTTGTTTTAGTAGGCTTTGTTCCTTCCCTTCTTTAAACATAACCTCCTTGCTTGTCTATTTTTTCTTACTTTCTCAATTAGTTAATATGCAGATATTCAAATTACATCCATTTAGGCATATATCCTTTACAATGCACCTCTCCTATTCGTTTCCCTTTTTCTTTTGACCTTGTTAAGACCTCGAAATTAAAGACTTGAAGTAGTTGGCAAGTTACATAGTATTTGTTGGTTATAGACAAACTTAAACTGTAAGGCATATATTGTAAATGGTATCAATTATTTCTTCAAACTATTCATTAGTTTATTGCCCCTAAACAGTAAAGCAATTTCAGGCAGTGTTATTATATATTTGACAGATTGGACTGTAAGCACATTTTAAACCAACACAATTCCTCTGATTTGACTAGTAATTGACATTCAAAAAGACATCCATTTTTGTAATTCTGTTCATGCAGCTAATGACGTGTGGCACATTGAGCAGTTGGAAAGTGTTATGAAAGGGATTATCTTTAAGAAAAATGGAAAGAGAAAGAAAGAACTATAATATCTGTAGGCTAAACATAACAACATTGATAAACACACCAGTATAATTACTGTGAGGAGAGAACTTATCTACATCATTTAGTCTCTGGTACAATTTCACCAACATCTATGTCCACTAAACTCTCTTTTCCAAACAATGAAAATCCAACAGTTGCCTGCAAGAAAAGATGGTGAAAAAATTATTTCTGACTGTTTGAGTAAAATGAACACAGAAAAACACATCTATATAGTCAAAATGACCTTTACAATAATCAAAAGCAATAAACTGGATATTGAGATCTCTTTTGAAATAGCATCTAGGCACAATTCCTCTAATTATCCACTGTAATACAAATCATGTATGTGAAACAAACAGCATACCTTTCCAGTTTTGCGATTCAGTTTCTTAAGGCTTCCTACATATTCTGCAAAAGTCCCAGATACAACTCGAACAGTTGAACCTGGGACAAGGAACTTATTAACCTTTGCTGAAGATGAAGCATTTAAGTCAGAAGCTTTTCTAGATCGCCTTTTTGGCTTAGAATCTGTAACAGCACTGGAAACCATATTTGATTCTACATTGGGCTTCTCAGATTTGAGGGTTTCCTCTCTTTGTTGCTCTTCCTCAAAAGCTTGATCAGCTCTTTCTTGTTCTTCTTTTGCCTCTCGGAAAATTGCTTCCATATCATCAAGGGATACTGGCCTAGGTTTATTTATCTGTCTTTTTCTGCAAACGAAAACAGAACAGTTATTGTTAGACTAACTGCAAAGATCATTTCACAATGGTATAAACTAAAAGGATTCCTCATCAACAAATATATGGCGATTAAGAAAACTGTAATTATGGCAACATGAAACATGATACAGGTTTATACTTTCCACTTCATATGATAACAGGTAATTCAATAAAGAAAGCACCCTAAGAATATTAATCTCTCTTCAATCAGCCCTATCAGAGCAGACAGTCCTATACATTTGAACAATTTTCAGTGACAATAAGAGCCAACTTCAATTTCAATCAGAACACAATAGGGTTTAGTGAAGTAATGGTAAAGTTGACATCTCTTTCTAAAATTTCTTTAATGGTCATTCATGCTTATTACAATTTATCAGTCCGGCATGAAATTCTAAAAATGATTCCAATAAAGCAAGAAAGCATAACAAGAACTAATATAAATACTCACGTATTTCCAACTTTAGAACCAACAAAACCTCCAACTCCGTCACACTCTCTTATGAAATCGTGTCTCTCTTTGTTCAACACACACCTTAAGAAAACACACCCTGGAAAAATGGGTTTTGGTTTAACTGAGTAGGAACCATTTTTCAGTTTCCTCCTCACCTGAAGAGATGGAGCATACATCTGAAAACAAAAAATGAAAGATTGAGAAAACTCATCTCACTTGTCTAGATCATTACTCTGTTAGCACATATTATCATAAGTTCGAAGTTCCAACTTTCACAAAATCATATCCACCATAACAAAAAAGGTAAAATGCATCCCAAATGAATTCTGAATAAGTTCTGATAATTTGAATTCTCCATTTATATTTAAATTAAATTGAAATGCATCACATCTATTTCAAGGATGTATCCTGCACATTTGTATTGAACCGCGCATATATTTGAGCATTTCAGTACAAACTAACAACTTGTGAGAAGAAAAACAAAAATCAGAATTGCATGCCGTCCTTATTTAGTTTTACTTCAGCACAAATTGGCCACAACGATTTCATCAATTCTTGAGCAATATGTACATAACTAACGTGAATTTTCATTGAAAACTGTAGCAGAAAAATATTTTCAAATATTCACTGACACTCCAGGTTATTCCTTAATAAGACTAGCATTTATCAAGCTATAACATCAATTTAATACTAAAAATACTTTATCACCACTTTGAAACCTTTATCAGAGAACAGAACAATAAAGCAAAATTACCTTAAATTCAATATCTGAGAAGTTTCTAGCTAGTGATCGAGCAAGTCGCTCAGTAATTTCTTCGTACCTGACCCGAGAAACCCGAACGACCCACCATTGCGGACCCAGTTGAGCCAAGTTATCAAGATTGAGCTCTTCAGTCCACGAAGCGTACCGTTTCTTTGGCTTCTTCAAAAGCCTCTCTTCAACTTCTTCTCTCCAGTTGTAACCAGATTTACGCTCTCTCCGCTCGTTTCTCAGCTGCCTTCTCTCTCTGGCCGATAGCTGCTGGAGTCCTTGTTGCGTTTCTGCGGAATCTACAGTAGCGCGAATGGGTTGTATCTGGGTGCGTTTGGCTGCTGGAAATGTGAAGGAAACGGGAGGAATGGAGAGTGGAGAAAGAAAGCGAGAGTGGTGGCAAGGACTCCATAGAAGTCCTTGCTTCATCTTCGTATTGAGTGATGTTTTGGAGGCTCGATTTGTTACCGTCGATATGCAGACGTTGAGAGTTTTTGGTTCTGGATAATTACGATAGTGCCATGAGGCCCAGTTTTAAATATGGGCCCGGCTCGTTTTGCTTTGTTGGCAATTAATTAATGCGTGTATTTTTTATATAGGGGTTTTAACACATACCTCCCCTGAGGTTTTAACTTCTAACACTTAGATAGAATATTTGGCCTAATTAACACATACCTCCCCTGGGGACATCCAATTCCGTCCATAAACCGTTAGTTGTATGGGTATTATGGTAAACAAACAAAATCTCACATTTTTCTTGTTTGCTTTACTGCTGCAAGAGGCAAGTCAGCTCGCTCAGTTTTGTGCCTAGAACTCTCAAGCTAGAATACCCACACGATCTCAGATTTTCAAGCCATTTTTTGCCAAATCGATCATCTATCTTGCAAGATGGAGGTGAGGGTCGAGATTTGGAGGGAAATGAGAGCTAATTTCGCATCATACTTACCTTCGTAAGTATATATTCAACGAGAGAAAATGAAAGAGAGAGTGGATTTGAAGCTGAATTAAGGTATTTTGGCTCTACAAAAAGCTTTAATCAAGCTTAAAAAAATTTACAACCAAAGGGATCCATTGATTCAACTAGGTAAACCTTATACCGGATTGTTTCATGCATGTATCAATTTTCTTGATTTTAAACTTATATGCTCGGTGTTCAGAACTGTGTGGGTATTGACATTGAAGTCGAATAATGGACGATTTGAGTTAAGTCTGGGATGAAAAGGGTTACTTTGTTGCATGGGTATGAGTTGGGTTCAATGTGTTCGTGCATGTACTGATGCTACATTCGATTATGTTATTGTATCTATTTTGGGTTGTTTGTGGTGCTATATCTATTCAATTGTAGTCATTTGCACATTTGGTATTGTATCTGTTTTATGATATTCGCATGTATAACATAACATTGACTGTTGCTACAAGTTGAATCCAGTCAAGCTTTGATTTTAAGTTTTGTGGTCTTTGCATATTTAAGATTTCTATTCATGGGGTAAATTTTTCTCATGATTTCAAGTTTATTAGTGCTAGCTTTTGTTTTTTGGCATTATTTTTTGTTTGATTTAATTCAGTCATGCAAATTTAGAAAATGATAGTGGGATTTTTTTTATAAGTATTTTTACTTTCATAGTTGATGGGCATCTCAAATTAGTATCAATGAAGTCAAAAAGAAGTTTTTTTTTTTCTGTCTCTACATAGTTTAATTGACAAATAATAACTCCAAAAGAATAATAAAATAATATAAATAACAAAGAAAAGTTTCTTTATACAAACTTTCTTAAGATTACATTTTCAAAACGTTTTTAATTATAATTCACATTATATTTTACTTTTTCTATTGAGTTAGTATTGAATCTATTTTAGGGTCTTGCAATGTACTGTTACAAGTTGAATCAAAGTATTTGCTTATCAGTTTGTTGCATTTACTGCATATTAAGCAACAAATCAAATTAAAGATCATTTGCGTGCACTATGTTTGCATCTGCAGTAGCCTTTTATTAGATGGAATGGTAGTAATTTCAGTTGTGGCTTGTGTTAAATTGGACATGCACTTATATTTGCATGCATTATTATGAATTAAGGATGCAATAGCCTTATTATGTTGTAGCACTATCCTGTTGATGTTATGGTTTATGTTAGAGTGGACCTGCACTTATATTTGCATGCATTATAAGTGCAGATGTAGTTAGATAACTCTGTTAATGCCCAAGTGAAATCAGATGAAGTGGGTTTTTTTTGTGCACTATAATTTTATTTGGTTCATTTGTTAGATGAACTGGTTGCTTATTTATTTATTTATTTGATATATAGTATAATAAGGTTTGATGTGTATTGTACCATCTGGAATGAAGTACATTAGATTGCAAAGGTCAGTCCAAATTCTTACAATCTAGTGCAGATGTGGGATGACATTCAGTGTGCATTATGTGGCAATGAGTAGTTTAATGAGTGGAGATGTGTTACCTGGATGTAGAATTTTCCTGGACCAAGGACAGGCTTGGTTTGGGTATATATTTTGGTGTCTAGTGCATATGTATATTTGAGGCACAAAAATTACAAAGATGTCATGTTGTGGATGAATATACTGTTAATTATATGAGATAACACAGATGATACTCAGTATTATATTTTGAATGCATGCTCTTTTCAGATTTTTCTGCTGGTGTTTAGCAAATTTTTTTGTGAATTGATGTGTGTTTGTTGTTGTTGATACGGAGGTTTGATTGGCCTAACTATGTGTATAATGTTACTATGCTTGATGCTACTTATTGCTGTTAAGATGTAGATTTGATTAACCATATATACAATGTAATCAGATGTCATTGAGTTGCATACGTTACATACATCCATAGCATGTGAACATCACGTACATATATCCCTTAAAATCCAAAATAATAAGTTATGTTTGTATATAATTTCTACATTGTGGGCCCATATTAACAAATAAACTAAATAAGTTATTAGCATATATCAAACACAGAATAATTTGTTTTTATTCAAAAAACGACAAATATGTCTTTGCAGCAATTATGGATAGAATTGGATGTCCTTAGGGGAGGTATGTGTTAATTAGGCCAAACATTCTATCTATGTGTTAAAAGGTAAAACCTTGGGGGAGGTATGTGTTAAAATCCCTTTTTATATATGTGGTATGACTATTAAGCTAACTTTGAATGTATTGTCTTGATTTTTCATTGGTGTACATACTACGTATTATTAATAAAATACGATAAATAAGAGAAAAAAATAAATATTTTATTATTTAAAATTTAAAAAAAATATTTTTACTTTTATTAATTTTTTTTTCTAATAAAGGTAACAATGACAAAACTTGTTGAGAAAAGTTTTTTGTGAAAAAAACTTGTTTTTCTTTTAAAAAAATAAAAATACTAAGGTATTAATTTATAATTTTTTTTACCTTTTACCTATCACATTTAGTTTTTCATAAATTTAGAGTTTTAACACAAACCTCAATTGAAGTTTGAAACTTTAACATAAAGATAAAAAATTTGAAAAAAAATACACTTATTTTTCCTGAACCGTTAATTAACCATATATTTTTATTTAAATGACTATAATACCCTTAATTACTTTAAAATAAAATTTTAAGAAATTCAATTTTAATTTATTTAATATTTAAAAAATTAAAATAATTAAGAATTTAACTACCAATAATTTTTAGTTATATTTACTTAATATTTATCTAGATTATGAATTTAGTTAATAATAATTTAATTTGATAATTTTAGATTATATTTATTAAATTGATAATTTAATTAATGACAATTTAATTTTTATCTATATATCATATTTATTCAAATCTTAAATACTAATATAAATAATATTAAATAAATAGAAATTAAAATATCGTTAATTAAAATTTTAATTTTTTAAACATCAAAATTATATTTCTTAAATTTTATTATAAATCAATCAAAATATATTATAGTTGTATAACTAAAAATATATAGTCAATTAACGATTCAAAAGAGGTAAGTATGCATTTTTTCAAACTTTCTATCTAAGTATTAAAGTTTCGAATTTCAAAAGAAATATATGTTAAAATTCCTCATAAATTTTATTAAATTTCATTTTTTAATTATAATTCTAGAACTACACTATCAAACAGAATAACTATTAATTTTATATTAAAAAATAAAATAAAAGGATTATTTTAGAAATAATATCAAACCCACCCTACAATTTTCTTAACAAAAAGGCAAAAAAGCCTTTAAACATTAAATTATCTTATACTTAAACTAAAATTTCCCAAATACTATGAATATTAGAAAGAGGCCGATTGTGTATGTATAATTTTATATAAATACAAGTCAGCTAAAATTCGGAAGGATTTGCCGCCTCAACTTAAACGGCGTTTACTGACTTTCCCGCGCGCAGTTAAAAGCCCAAATACCAGTTAACCGCTAAAACACACAATTAAGTCCCTCTTCTTCGTCAGTTTTCCTCCAAAATTTTCAAAAAACTCCCGCGCTTTCACCCCTTTCCCCTATTCTTTAGTCAAACTCTCCCCCTCCAAATCCAAAATCTCCATTCCTTCCCTTCAATCTCTCAGACTCTTTACTCTTTCTTCAATTCTCATTCTCCATTTCCTTTTTTCACACACAATCTTCACATTCCTTGAAGAAGAAAATGGGGAAACAGGGCAGATCTAAAAGGCCAGACAATAACATTGGCAAAGGGAAGGTCACTCCGATTCAAGTCGCATTCATCGTTGACCGGTATCTCTCCGATAACAACTTCTCTGAGACACGTTCCGTATTCAGAACTGAAGCGTCTTCTCTCATCTCAAAATCCCCAGTTCAAGAGGTATATCCTTGTAAACAGTTTTATGATTTTTTTTTTATCAGGGATTTTTTTAAAGCTGATTTAGGGATTTTTTTTTTCTTGTTTGAAGGCTCCTAAGAGTTTGTTGAGTCTGGTGGCGATGTTAAATGAGTATATCTGTTTGAAGGAGCAGAAGGTGATGTTGGATCAGGAGAGGGCTCGTATGGACCAAGAAAAATTGAGAGTACAGACACTTTTAAACGGCATGCAAGATGTCATGAATACTTACAATGCAAGTGCATCTATCCCGGTGATTCAGCCCCCGGTAACAAATCCGGCAAAATCAACGGCTGTTGTTCCTCAGTCTGTCCCATCTAGTGGATCTCCTTCAGGTACAGCCCTATACCTCTCTTTTAACAAGCTGGTTGATGGTGTTTTCGTTTCAATTGTGTAGGTATAGGAAAATTAGTGGGGGGTTTATATGAAATTCAAAAAGTATTCTAAATTCTTGGAATTAAAGTAGTCATCTACTATGCCAGTCCAGTTACTTTTGGTAATAATGATTATTGGATGTGTATTTGAAAACTTATTTTGTTAGAAGAATTTCACATTTGACTGAAAGCTAAAGCTCAAGAATGAGACTATGAAACTTAAATAGCCAATAAAGTTACAACAATGATTAAACCAGCAGGAGATATTGCTTTCACTTGTGTTTAAGATATGGCTATTAATCAAATTGAATCACAAATATTCATATCAGTCTTCGCCGGTTTTTGGCAAGTGTTTGGGAAATATTTGTTAATGATGATGCACGGTTGTCTAGTTATGGGCAGCATAGTATAATCTTATTTTTTCAATTAAAAAAATTGAGATCCCCAAATAATATGATAATGGTGATTGCATATATTATTCATTTGTTCTCAATTTTTCTTTGTTGTCTATAATGGAACAAAATCCATATGCTTTACAATGCTCTTCTCTTGGTACTTTCTTAGCAGGTTACATCGGGCACAACACACCAACTGTTATGCCAACGTCCATGCCATCCAATACGGTTAAGGAGCATGAATATTTTTCCCCAACAGTTCCAAATTGCCCATTAACAAGGAAGAGAACAGTCTCAAAGGTTGTGCCGGACACTGCCCCTACAGCATCAAAGAAATCTCGCAGTAAGATAGCCTCCAAGAATTTTCCAAACAAAGGTAACTTTATTCAAAGTTAAGCATTGAATATAACTTCTTACACATGTATTACTTCAGTATTGAATTTAACAAAGGTCTTTTGTTCTTGCAATTTCAGTCCCGGCCACTCAATCAAAGAATACAGTCCCTAATCAAAATATTGCCCAGTCTTCCTCTGTGGTTGAATTATCACCCGACAACCGTGCATCCAATGAATCACTTGTTCAAGGATCCAGTGTTGCTAAGAGTTTGTTCAGTCAGCCTTCAGTTCCTACTCCAACCAATTCCTCTGGTCCCAAAACTCCACCACAACCAGTTTCCTCACAATCTGAAAAGTCTCCACTGGGAAATTCTTTTGTTGCTAATTGCAGCGCCAGCAATACTCCTCAACAGATAACTCCTATTAACTGCACTGTAATTTCATCAGAGAGAGTTACAGTGAGCCCATACAAACAGATGGCAGTCTACACAATGGAAAGGAACCACTGCATTTCTTCTTCTTCACCAGTCAAGACAAACTTGAAGAGGCTTGGCAAGAGGGATCATGTAAAAGGGAGGCTAGATTTTGATGGTTCTGATGTGGCAGTGAGCTCAGATAAAACCATTATTAATGAGATCTCAACATCTGATTCTGAAAAGGAAGTTGATATTTTTGACATGGATTTGCCTAATTTAGATGCCTTTGGACCAAATTTTTCTTTCTCTGAGCTGTTAGTTGATTTTGATCTTGACTGCGAAGGAATTGGTTATCCTTGCCAGCCAACTTTGGGTGCTTCCATGGACAATATTTCAGGGTACAAGTTTTGTTTCTCAAATTTGCATATCCCGTAACTTTATATTTCTTCACTATATTCACAACTATCTATAATATATTTTCATCTGACATTATTTTATATATATACCATGCAGGTCATCACAGGATTCAGGAGAAGCCAATGCGGGGGCTGATCAAGTTTTGTCAGAGTATTCATCAACAGTAACAGAAGTACTTTCAGGAAAAGACATGAATCCTCAAGGTGATTAAACTCACCTACTGAATTTGATTTTACTTATTACAGTATCACATATTTACCTTTTAATTTTATTTTCCAGGCCCTGATACCTTAACTGCAGTAAAGTCCATAACGAAATGCATAAGAATTTTAAGTCCTGGTAAATTTTCTATCCTTTTTATTACTTTTGTTTCCCCTCTGCTTTTCCGTGGGACTAAACTTAACAGTCTTTATTATGCTTCCTTTCACTTGATTTGCTTATGTTCTTTCTCATGAAATTGCAGCAAAAGGTTGCAGGAATTCTTTGGATCAGCAAAATTGTTGAGCAAGAAAATAATCTTGAAGATTAAGGTGACTCATAGGCTGACATGGTCTCAGTACAGTACTTACTGCAAAGCTGACTCACAGGCATGGGTTTTCCTATTGATTCTTATACATTTTATCTCTTACGTCACTTGTAAGAGTCTAATTAATTCTTAATATCCTTAGTACACCCACGGAATTTCACTAGAAAATTTGGGTGAGGCATTATATTCTTAAGAATGCCTAAAATTGTATTTGTCCATTGATATGGAAGCTGTATTCCTTCCTGATGGAGGTAAGAAATAACAATGATTATGAAGTAGAGATTTCTTGAAGTGTTGATAGTTCATAAATACTTCTAACATTATCCTAATACACATGAGTTTATAAAATGGTGTAAAACCAAAGTAGTGCCATAGTTGGGCTCCTTTATCCGGGTCCAATTAAAATCTTTATCTGCCAGGAAAGCATGGTAAAAGTGTCCGTGGCTAATTGAGGCACAGGTTCCCTCCATTTTCTAGTATATAAATGAATCACAGAAATGGCATGGGCAACTACCCTCTTTTATTACGGTGAATCTTTTGTAACTAAATAAAATGCCCCTCACTGGTCTAATATTTTCTGGTGGCAATTTGTTGCTTTCTTTCCCGCTTTTCCACTGGATACTTGATTGGTCGGCCTTCACCCAACAGCTTGTGAGTGTCTTTCTTGTGTGTTGGAAATGGGAAGTAGAGAGAAGAAGAGATACAAAAGAGAGACGTTGAGAAGTTGATGAGTGGAGAGGGAATTGAGCTTAGCTTTGTGTATACTCTGAGATAGGGTTATGGCTTCTCTTCCTTTGTGCAACAATTATGCAATTGTAATTAGCCTAATTTTTATTATGTCGGATGCTCTATATTCCTATACGGTGGCTGAGGATATGCCTTTTCTTGAAATAATGGCTGAAATTTGGCAACTTCTCTCGCATGAAGATAAGCGGCAGAGTAATCTCTGAAGATCTCTTGTTCTCACATCACGTATTTCCATTTAAGTATGATTTGAATCATATTGATATGAGTATCTTCAGGTGTTCCAGAAAATCATATTTATCCCAAGTGGAAAACAATACTGCTTCTCGAAATACTTGACGTGCTCTGCAAAATCCTCAAATATCTAGGTTAAATCTTAGTCATTCCTCCAAAAGTCTCACGCAGACTGGGAACAAAAGAATTTTCAGACACAATGCGACCACTTCTTTCTTAAATCAAATATAGTGCACTTAAGAAAATTTATGAACAAAATCAATCCCTTTGCTTTTACATTATTTTAACTACGCCAAATACTTCTCCAATTTCTCCACCTCCTCAACGCTTCCAATGTAGAGGGGAACTCGCTGATGTATCTGTTACAAGAAAACAACAAAAGCATATTAGTAGCCAAGTCTACCCAGAAAATTGTAGAAACTCGTATTTACAAGATTGTTCTCACCTCAGTTGGTTGAATGTCAAGTACTCTTTGATGGCCATCTGATCCTTTCCCTCCGGCTTGTTCCACTATGAAGCTCATTGGTGCACACTCATACAGCAGCCTTAGCTTCCCATTCTTGCTCTTCTTGTCTCTCGGATACCCATAAATGCCTCCATAGAGTAAAGTCCGATGGAAATCACCAACCAAGCTACCAATATACCTAGCAGAATAGGGCTTGCCGCTAGGTCCTGGATCCTTAAGGTCATCAATGTACTTCTTCAACTTGTCATCCCAAAGCTGGTAATTTCCTTCATTGAATGCGTAAATTTTTCCAGCTTTGGGTATCTGGATGTTCTCTTGAGTCAAAACAAATTCTCCATACATTGGATCCAACGTGAATGCAAACACACCATTGCCTAAAGTAATCACAAAGATTACAGAGCTCGAGTACATGCAGTAGCCAGCAGCAAGAAGATTGCTTCCCGGTTGGCACACGTTTACAACACACCTTTGCTCTGTTTGGTCAAGCTGCAAATGTATCAAGTTTCAAACGGTCCAATATACCTTCTGTTTAGCATTATGCCATCAGCTTCATTATAATGAAATGACAGGGACATGAACTTACAGTAGGATTATCACCAATATCAGCAAGGCATTCATCATTCGGGCTGTATATGCCGAAAATGGATCCTGTAGAAACAGCTGCATCAATGTTGGATGATCCATCAAGTGGGTCAAAAACCACAATATAGTTTCCAGAGTAACTTTCTTCCACTGCCACTGGTACATCCTCTTCCTCTGATGCTATAATCCCTGTTCGTCCGCTTGATCTCAAACAGTTTGAGAACACCTGCAAGTGCAAAAATATTCAATTCCCATCTCCCTAAACTGAGAATTCTGATAAAATAATTTCAATGATAGCTAAGATAATTCTACACAAGCAAGCAATTTGTACCACTAATTTATATAAGTGTTCATAGTGCTCTTTGGAGTGCATAAAGTATAAAACGATATAGAGTGAGTGGTTACCAACCTCATTTGAAACGACGTCGAGCTTCTTCTGGTCTTCTCCTTGAACGTTCACAGCACCCTGAACTCCAGTCAGGTTAGAAATGCCAGCTCTCTGCACCAAAGAAGCAATCTGCTTACACGCCATTGAAATGCTAGAAAGCACAATAGTGAGCTCAGCATCAATAACGCCAGCTTGTTCCTGCTTCAACAACCAGCCTGTAAGCGTCTGAATCTCAAACCCACTTTTCTTATTGGTTTCAGCCTCTGATGCAGTCCCAACAGCCATGCACCGGACACCAGCAGCAACATGTCTTCTCTTGACAACATTGCTGGGACATGAAACAAGTGTTTTGGAATCAAAGACGCATAGTTGGTAAGGAGATAGACGAGAAAAAGAGCGAGTGCTTGAACAAAGAAGCTGTGATGAAGTTGCTGTTGCCGCTGCTGCTGAAACCATGTTTGCTGCCGGGGTGGTTGTTTCTGCTTCCTTCTCCTGGTTATTGCTGATGATATTTTGGTATTCTGTACAAGCAATTTGTCTTCTGCTTGGGATTGTGAGGTTGGCAACGATTTCTGTTAATCGTGGTCCCACTTATCTTGCTTTGAGAATTGAGGATCGATTTTGTGACCAAGGTTCGTTGAGGAGCGTCTAACAGCGGAAGGAGAACGAGGTACAAGTATTTACGAAGAAGAAGTGGCGCCACCAAGTCATGGACCCAAAAGCCCGTTCTATGTGCTTGAGTCCACAGACCATAATGTCTTTGGGCCATCATAAGACCATATTGCAGGCCAGGCCCACTCAGCCAAATACAAATTTTCAACTATTATTCTTTTTTTAAAAGAAAATTCAATGAAACTCTTGAAGTAATAGTAGCAATCCATATAATTTAATATAAAGAACAAATTTATGGATGACCTGGAGTTGCTTATGCCTTTCATAATGCATGGGAGAAACTTCACAGACAGCTTTCAATTCCTGGAAACTTCTTACTTCAACGCATACATATTCTGATAAGAAGACCGGTGACTTTTACTTTTCATTGGAATGTCAGTCCGCCGTGTGGAATTTGAGATGAACAAGTGGGTGAAGTTTAATTTCCTTGGACGTAAACAGGTATATTAATTAATTAATTAATTTAATTATAGACATGGATGAATTTTTTTTTTTTGTTTGTTCGTTAGCTTTAATTATTAGTTGACCAGTCAATTTCCGGGATCTTTGGGTTGGCTGGCCCTCCTACCTAGTTCCCGAGTTCCACTTAATTTTCCATCCATATATACTTTGACATAAATTGGTACGCGTTACGCACGCTAAACTTGACAATTTTCCAAATCTTTATCATATGATTTTGTCTTTATAGAATAGACATCACGTAGAAATTAGTTAACAAAACTAATTAAATTACAGTCTTTTTTAATTATATATGGGTATTTAATTTGATGAATATCTCCTTCACCGATCGATTCTATATTGCAATTTCGTTCAAGGGTTTCTGTAAACAATTATCTAATTGATTAAATTAATTCAAAGTTAATTTTAGTGGGACCAAAAAACTCACAAATTGTGAAAATATCAGAGTGGTTTCGAATCTTTAGAACGGGTGAGAAAGTTTATGTTAAAATGGACTACTAATAAGAGGTTTAGTAAAATAAAATAAAAAAATTGATCCCTCGATAATCTATTAATTAGGATCAACGACGATCTTATTTCTTAATTAATGTGTATTAATCGATTGAAAAATATCGTCCAGAGATTGATACTTCTATTAACTACATATATAATAAGTTTAAATTCGATGCTAGTAGTCGTTTGGTAGATGCTGAAATTTGAAGGGTTCATATATTAGAAGGTTAATTAATTAATGAATTATCAATTCGTGGACTCTTCGTAGATGAGACGAATGGCAAAAACAAGAGAATAATTAAATAGAACGAGAAACTTCTGGATTGTTAGAATCTTAAACGTGCAGACCATCCAAACACGTCTTTAGTTACTAATAAACTATATATTAGAAAATAAAAAAAATAAAAAAAACCCTAAAAATCTAAAAATATAGTAAGAAAACATGGAACGTGGGTTCCACGGAGATCGGTAATAACCGGCAAAAGCGTTCATAAATAGGGAGTACGCGTTATTTTCTATTGAAGCAGATCCACTCGTTATATATAGAGAAAAACCATCGTACCATTTTTGGTGCTTCTCTTCTTCCTTCTATATATATATATATTCTTAAATTCCTACAACTCTCTTTCGACAAAACCCATTTCTTTGTTTTGTCAACTTTTGTATAATTGCTTTTCTTCTTCTTCTTCAATCTTAATTCATTATTTAGAAAAAAGAAAAAAACAACATATTCCATTTATGGCTTCTTCAATCAAATTGCCGTTCGTTCTCTTCCTCTGCTCCCTCTTCCTCCATGCTGCTCTAGGTATGTGTATATATTATATATCCTATTTCGTATTATAAATGTTTAAGGATTTCTGGGTTTTATTTATTGTAATGTTGTGTTCTACAGCTGAGATAATATGCGAGAGTTTGCCAAAGGATGTATGTTCGTTTTCCATTTCGTCTTCCGGGAAGAGGTGTCTGTTGGAGACACTTGCGACGAAAGATGGAAGCATGGAATATCAGTGCAAGACGTCCGAAGTAGTTGTGGAGAGGATGGCGGATTACATTGAGACTGATCAATGTGTGCGTTCTTGTGGGGTTGATAGGAACGCTGTTGGGATTTCATCCGACGCTCTTCTTGAGCCTGAATTTACAGCCAGGCTTTGCTCCCCCAACTGTTACCAGAAGTGCCCTAACATTGTCGACCTTTATTTCAACTTGGCTGCCGGAGAAGGTATGACTCGATTTTCTATCAATTTTCATTTCTTGTAACCTCTTTAAACCGAGAAATTAATATTTTATTTTATTGTCAAGTCTATTGCTGGTGGAAGGTAAATTGACATCAATGAAGAATGTTAGTTGGCTGAGTTCCACAACTTAATTCTATGGTCAAAAGAGAAAATTTATTACCATAAATATGTCACATATTTATACTTTGTAATTAATACCTGTTTAAAACGAGAAAGATTTTTAGAAGTGAGGTCAATCTTGATATGTTATCGTAGGATCATTTAATTACATGACATGTTATCTTATATACACAATATAGTTAGATGGTTGCATGATATAACATGGCTAGATCATCAATCTTGCTTGAGATCGACTTTATCTTTAAACATTATTTTTTAGGTTAAAGCTTTGGTTTCTTGTAAAATATATCTATCTATATATATTTATATTACATTATTGGTTTAAACAAGGAAAAAGCAAATAAATAAATAAAACTAAACAAAGAGAAAAGGGAGAAAACATATCTCAGCTCTGTACGTCTTTTAGTGAAAATTATTGGTCATGCATTGCTTTCGCTTTCTCTTTCTCGTTCCCTTTGACGCATGAAAGCAGTGTTGTTATCCCTTGCTTGTGATGTGACAAAGAATTGTCCTTCTAACTTCTCCTTTAATCAAGGAATTGTCTGTCTCTCCTGTTGCAAAAATCCACGACACGTGGTATAACTTGCGTAATAATATGTATATATATTTTGATTTTCACTTTCTATTATACATGTATATTATGAGACGACGAATGTATATAATCTATTTTAAAATAACGTGGTGGTGGTTGATGCAGGAGCATTCTTGCCTGACCTCTGCCAGGTTAGCCGAGCCAACCCTCGCCGTGCGATGATTCAGCTTTCAAGCTCCGGCGCAGCCGTAAGCCCTGCTTCCCCCATTGCTTCTGCTCCAACAGCCTCCGGCCTTGCTTCTGCTCCAACAGCCTCCGCCTTTCCTTCTGCTCCAACGGCATAAGCTATCCAACGGCTTGCATTTATTCGGATTAATATATGGATGGCTTCTACCAAATTCATTCCCGTTTGCAAAGAGTGTATTATTAATTAATTAATATTCGGGACTTAGTAATTGGCAAATTTGGAGTAAACATGAGTGAATTTGATGATGAATTTGAATTTGTTTATTTCATTCTCTCAAAAATTAGATTTAGATTGTGTTGTTTGCTCTCCTTTTCAATAAAATGAGTTTCGTCTTCAGAATGGTTGCATTATATCATATTATGAAATATATTGTATTTTTCAATGTTTTCCTTAATGAATGCACTGAATATTTACACCTATCACTTTTTATGAGCTAGCCCAATAAGAGTTGATGGGCCCACTGTTACGAATGGCTGTTTAGTGGGCTTGATGTCAGTGGGATTGATTTTGGGCCCCGTCTGGGTTAATATACTCCTGCCCTGGACTATAGTTCTACTATTGGAACCTCTGGTTCTATTTGCACCCTGTTTGTGTTATCATAAAAACCCTGTTACTATTAAGTATTATTATTAGTGGTATTATCACTGATCAGTTGGGTCAGTTCTGTTATGCAAGATTTTAATCCTCGGATTTTCTCGGTCTTAATTTCTTCTAATTAATTTGCATAGAATGATCTTTTTGGCCATCATGCTCCTCTCACTTCATGCCTTCTTTGAGTTGCCCATAATATCTCAACCAAGTGCTTTATTCGTCATAACATATTATAAATCGATCAATTTAGTAGTGAAAATGCACACTTTAATTTCAGCTTTATATGAGCTTTTATTTTTATTTTCCAGTTATTCCTGTAAAAAAAACGGAGAGTGAATATCACCACTCAGTTGCAAGTGAATAAAGCTCCACGCATTATTCAAGGGGTGAGAATGAATGCTACTTACAGTCTTATTATTATCAGTCTTCTATTATTCTTAATAAATTGCGGATGAATCGGTTTGGATAAAAAATACCATGGTTTCGACATTTTACTACCGGTTACGGTTAAATCGCAATTTATTTTCTAATCACAATAAATGTTTGGCAGAGTATTCTCTCAATAATAACAAGAGTAAATTAAATTTCCCTATATAATTAGAATAAATTTTAGAACATATATTATGATGTATTGATATAAATTTTACTGTTGCGTCAATATTTAAAAAGTGAAAAATACTCATATTCAAAGTCTATTCAATTTCCGAGTGCAGTGTTCAAATGTTGCTTGGTACCTATCAAAAGTAAGACCAAAAACAAAAGGAACAAAATTGAGTTTAGCAATAATTTATATATATATATATATATATATATATATATTGTGGGAGAAATATAGACAGAACACGTGACAGAATGTAAGCCGGTAATAATTTCAACCAACACGATGTGAGGTGACATACTTCACAATTATTTTAGTGTAGAACAAGTTGGTAGGTTCTTCCTCCTATATAAAACATATTTTTGATAAGTTTGAGGTAAATGAACATTGATTTTCATCACCATCCAAAAAAGAAAAGAAATCCATTTTACAAGAAAAGACTCTCTATCACTTATTTTTTCATGGAACACACTCTTTGAGCACTGCTCTGCCTTGATGAAAGCTACACGAGTTATTCGTGAATCTTTCTTCTTTCACTTCTCTTAAAAAATTGTAAAGGGACATGTTCTAGGTAGATTTCTTTAGACCTGATTCATTATTCACCATTTTATCTCTACATACACAAAAAAGATTATACCCACGTCTTTTAAATTTTACTTTCTATAAGAGTTAACTTAAACATCGAAAGGGGGTTTGACAACCTTCATCTGATCCTTATGTTGTTTTGCAGGGGGTTCGTTGATTGAGGTAGCAGAGTTGAGGGTTCAAGTAAGCTCAAAGGCTAGCAATGTATGAGAAGGATGCTGTGGATAGATTGAGTCATAACTATTTCAACACATACAAAAGACTTCGGGCTAGTTGATTCTTGTTCTAGCTTCGGACTATGTGACCTAGTTCCTGCCACATAAACCTAGTGTGGCACTATTGACCATGTTAAGAGCATCCAAATCATCGCCTAAACATAGTGCAGGTCGAGTGAAATTCCAACATCAATATATATATATATATATATATATATATATATATATATATATATATATTGGCATGTTTTAAATATCATCTCACTTTTGAAAAATTATTGAAAAATTCTCTCGAGACATTATTTTGAATATAAATTTACTATTTTACCCTTTAATTATCAGAAAATATATAAATAATTCAATTATCTTTGTTTTTAATTTATAATAACCAATATAATTTTATTATAATATTTAAATTATTGTAAGTCAATTTTAATAAAATTATTATAAATTTTTTTACAATATAAATTTTATTGTAAGAAATTTTGTAGGTAGTTATAAAAAATTAATTGTAAAAGTTTTAGAATAATTTTTTTTCCTATTAATATTGTATAAAGTTATCAATAAGTTTTGACAATATTAATTATACATAATATTAAACTGATCTATTTTAAAAAATTATGTATAATTAATATTATTAAAAAAAATTAATAACCAATTTAAAGAAAAAATAATTAAGAATTAAAATATTATAAATGTTATAAAAATTGACAATTAAGAAAATTTTTAACAATATTAATTATATATAATTTTTCAAAATAGAGTATTTTAATAAAATGATCAATTTTAAAAAATATGTATAATTACTATTGTTAAAAAATAAAAACAAATTTAAAAAAATAAAAATAATATTATAATTTTAAATATAAATATTATAATAAAATTATATTGATTATTATAAAATAAAAAAATAATTGAATTATTTTATATGTTTTATAATAGTTAAGGGATAAAATAATTTAATTATACATTAAAATAATGTCTTAGATGAGTATCTAAATATTTCTTTAAAAGTGAAGGAAACTTCTAAGATTGACAAAAAATTTAAGAATATTTTTTCTTTTAAAAAATATTATATGATCTTAATATGTAACGTAATTAAATCACTGTAATGTTGGACGGTATATGATCACATTATAATAATATTATTAGAAGATACAAATATATAATCATCAGATAAACCACATTGTTTATATACGAGTGATGATGCCATATTTAGTTAATTTATTATAACAAATTCAAACATCAAATTCCATCTTCATCATCAGAAGATATAATAGCAAGCGGAGTCAAAATCGATTTCGTAAGACTGTCAATTCAATTGGTTCGTAAGTTACATCTCCACCAAACTGTGATTACTCGGGTCAAATCTACAGCTACTATTAGAAAAAGTCCAATTAAGTTATACATCATACAAGTCGGATATCACATACTTAATTTAAACTTTTAAGTAAAAAGAATTAATTTGATACATATTTCCCATCCGTATTTCTTTATTCATTCAAGTTTTAAAAGTATTTCTTTGATGATGGAAACTCAGCTAACTTATTATAAATAAAGAAAGGAAAATATATAACTAATGGGAAGGGATCGATTAAACAATGTTTGCAATTTGAATAAAATTATTCATTCAATAAAATAATCCGAAATAATTTAAAATAGTTCTTTCATTATTGTAATTACTTATTGTAATTGGTATCTTTGTTTTTCACCAAAAAAGGAAAAGAGGGATAATTCTATGTTTTTGTAGTTGATAATTGTTTTTTTTATATTGTCCATTTAAAAAATAAGTAATTAAATATATACATATATAGTTTTGCTCTTTATAACTTGCATTAGCATTGCATCGATTAATCTTGAGCCTTTCAAGAAATAAGTGTGCATATAAAAGGTTTAGCGATGTAATAAAACATGAACCAAAACGTGGAATATTTATTCAATGTAGATACTGAACAAATTGAATATTAATTGAAAACAAACAATATTAATTATTGAACAAGAATGAAGTAATACATCCAAGAATGAACTGATTACAACATTATTACGTCAGTTACAAATTTTTCAGAACTTCAATGAATCAAATGACAATGAAATGAAACAAATATTGCACACTTTGAATGAAATATTAAATTGAGAAAACAAATATCGTAGCCACGAGATGCGTGTTTGCTGTGGAATAATTGATTAATTGCTTCTAACACTGGGGAAGATCAGCCGGTGGAGGCGGCAACCTAGTCGACGGAGTCGGCCCATTCTCAACGACAAAAGCTGTGGCCAAGCCCCACGGCAAGTGCACGTCCAGATGGCAGTGCATGATCCAAACACCTGTAAAGTTCAAAGTCACATAAACATTATCAATTAGTTGACTCTCAAAACGTACGTCTTCTTCTTCCTTTTTAGGGTTTAAACTTTCAACGATCAGCTGGACTATCACTTTCATATGCAGCATGCATGCTTAATCTACCAAACGCGTTTGAGAAATAATTTTGATTGGCTAGTAAATATTTTAATTAATAATGTAATTAATTGGGGAGTTGGTATAGAAAATTAACCTGGATTATTAGCACGGAATCTGATAACAGCCCATCCTCCGACAGGAACCGCGATGGTGTTACGCCTTTGTGGGTTGACGAAATTGAACTTCTTACTGTCTGTTTTGGGGTTATAGTTTCCAAATCCTTGAGCCAGTACGTGGAAGTCGAAGCCATGAAGATGCATGGGATGATTCTCCAGAGCCAGCAAAGCTGTGTTTTGCAGGATCATTTGCACCGTCGAATTGAACTTCAATTTCTTGACGCTCGTTGATTTCGGAGCAAATAGAAGCGACGCGTTATTGCTGTTGTTTTGATTTGTGTAGTCAAATTTGATCGGAGGGTTGTTAGGGAAATCTGGTGTGTACACTCCTCCCACGTTGAAGAAAAATGCTTGTAAAATAGACAAACTTGTGGGGAACTGGAATGAGTGATTGTTCATGCTAGCGGAGAATCGCTGCCCGTTTGGACCTTGACAAGTGGCATTTGCTGCACAACGATCAAGCCCTAATCCTACGGTCACGAACATATGCTCGTCCACGTCACGTGGAACTGGGACCCACTGAGGTCCATTCACTAAACCAGTTAAGTTACTGTAGAACTTGTGAGCTGTAGGCGTGTCGTTAAAATTTGGTAGAATCGGCATTATGGGGAGTAGCTGACGTGGAACCCTCGTAGACGATGATGCCTCTGGTGGTAGTGTTATCAAACTGTATCTGCGGAGCGCTAGCATATGGTCTAGCAGCCATATAATAAGAACCCACCCGCTGGTCGGCTTTGAGCAAAACGTCCACCGTCTGTCCGGGGGCAATCACAACGACGTCGGTGACGTATGGGTTGGTGTAGCTAGCGTCGACGGCGACAACTGTCATCTTGTGATTGGCTATCTTGTAGAAGAGCTGGTTATTGAGTGCAGCGTTGATTATACGGAGGAGATAAGTCTTTCCTTGCTCCACCGTCAGCTTGTATGTTTCTGATAAACAAATAAAACCATATAACGGTATCAGACGAATGCAATTCCATCATACTTTTCCAATGTTTATAAAACAACAGAATGAACAAATACTGACTATTTTGAGAGCATGGATAGAGGTCTCCGGGCCTTCCATTAATGGTGTACGCATCGGAAACATTAGGACCTCCACCTGAAATGGTGGCCTGGTTCGCAACATCGATAACATTAGCATTCCACCACTCTCCTGCAAGAAAATTGGAGTTTAGATTAGCAGTCCGTTTATTGTAAGCGAATTTTCGAGCTAGTTATTACTAATCAATGAAAAAAGTTGATAAGAATGGCCATGTGTGTATACCCAGTAAGATGGGGACTTCTTTGTCAGGTTTAGGGAATGGATACTTGTGGCCTTCTCTTGGGCGGATGATAAGGGCACCGTAGACGGTGGCACGCAGCCATGAGACGTGAGCATGCCACCACAGGGTTCCTTCTTGATTTATGATTTTAAATTTGTAGGTGTAGCTAGTTCCAGGTCTGATTGGACATTGAGTTATCATGTTAGGTCCGTCTGCCCAGCCACTAAGTAACTGAAATATTCCATGCCTGCACAAACATCAGTTTCATTAATTCCATGATGCATATAAACATCAGTTTCTGAACCAAAATAGAAAAAAAAAAAAAAAAGGATTCAAACTTGAAAACAACAGCATAACATATATTTGCTGACCATGCCAACGTGAAATAGTAGTATGGAGTATGTTCATGTATTTAGGTTATCAAATTTAAGTGTATATCAATTAATACAGTAGTGGTTGGAGAAATATTCTTTGTATTACATGAATTAGACTTTTATTCATGGAAATTAAAATATGCGCATAATTAATATTGAACTCTTGCTTATTATTGTGAAAATAAAACTGATTTATGAGAGACTTGTTGGATTAAAATGAAAAGTACAACCTAATGCGGTTGACAAAGTGTACATACAGTGAGGTTTAATCGAGAAAACGTAGACATTTATCTCAAGAATTAGTCAAGAATAATCAATTAATTCTGCCGCGGTATGAGAAAAAAAAAAGGAAAATATGCGATGAAAATTTAGTGAATTTATTGGCAAAGTCAAACTGCTTCGCAAAAATTAATTAGTAATATTCTAAACGCTTAATCTTAACATCTAAGGATTAAGATTAAATTTAATTACCAATGAATGGTGAGGTTATAAGGTGACTTGTTGAAGACATGAACAATCAGAGTGTCACCCTCTTTAACACGTATAGTCGGGCCAGGTAGACTTCCGTTAACTGCAGTTATCACTTGCTGTCTGCACAGCCGCCCGATGGTCAAGTTTTTCACCTGATAAAATCGAAATAAAAACAACTGTTATGCTTTAGGAAACCAAAACCTACTGTTTGTAATAAAATGTAGAACGTGTGTGTGTTTTGTGTTGCATGCGTCGCTAATTATTACAGCGAGAATGAGTACTACTACTACTTCTATTCTATAACAACAGAGTAAGTAGATAATTACATGGAATGTGTGTTCTACGATTGCAGCAGAAGCCAACGAAGAAGAAGCCAAAATAACAAAAGCGCATGCTAGCAGAAGCATAGACCGCGCCATGTTGAAGAAAATATTATTAGCTATAGATTGCAAAACAAGAGGAGGAGAATTCAATAGAAGGCTTATGCCAACGAAGAAATTGGAAAAGTATGAGAGATGATAGGAAAAGGGAGCTCGACCTTTCTTTATATAGGCAACAACTTGTGGTGCTTCTACGAACGTGCCCCATAAAATTTTTAAACATAAAATACTTTCTTTCTTCTATGAAATCTCAACTGCTACATCTAAATTGAATAATGTATAATATATGAACAGGCTCTTAATATTTGACTCAGTTGCGTGATAACCTAGTTAAAGCCCAAAAAAAAATTGGTGGGTTTTTGATAAGGATTAACACTCGATAGGGAATTAATGCGTTAGTAGAACCTTCGTTATCTAACAGCTTAAGTTTGGCCATCAAAATATACAAACATATATAACTAAAGACACAAAGTCATAGAAATTTGGTTTCATCAAGCAAAACAAAACAATCTCTTTTGAATTAAGTAACTTTGACAATGACGCATATGCTTAGGGTAATCTCTGCGTTCCCATACCTTTTCAACTAATGTATGATGTAATTTTCCATGGAAAAACAAATTGGAACGTGTGTCTCTCAGTTAATACCTCAATTTTTTTTCTGTTTTATTAAGCAATTCCGGGTACAACAGCAATTACTGGTTCTTTCCATTTTTTGGGTTTGAAAGATTTAGTGGCCAAATTAATTAATTCACAATCATCGATCGACCATGTCTCCAGTACTTCCAGGATTATTTTCTGCAGGTATTTGATAAGTCATATTGCGGAGATTATCAATTGTCCCTGATTTAGTATTAATTACTACTAAGCTAATTAAAAAATCACACCAGTGCATTCACAAACAATTTATTTTACCCCATTTTATATAAAATTGAAAGATTCAAATGTCAATGATCCCAAGTTGCAACCGTCCACCTAATTTATGTTCAAAATATAGAGATTATTGTCAAAGGAATTAAATTAAGTAAAATTATTTGAAGAATTACGTTATTGAATTAATGATTTTCTGGAGGAGTATCGATCTAGCTAATTGTTCCGTGATAATGATTGGCTTGAAAAATCATATAAGATTTGCTAATCAACTGTATCCTTCTAGCTAATTAAGGAATAGTTTGGTATAAAAAAAAAGAATGAATGATTGTTTATACTCCTAGAACACTCCTTGGTGGCAGCTCCAGAGTTTTATTTCAGAGGCTACATTTGGCAAATCGAAGTCTGTACAAGTCATTTCTTTTGATCAACTCTTCTTATACATATTAATTCATGCTATATTAATTCTTTATGTCTTATTATAATTAATATTCATGTTATTTTTTCAATTAATCATTACATTCAGTGTCTTCTGATTTATATATAAATAGTAATTGTACACAAATTTAATAACTTGATATCGTGAAGATTTATAAGTTGAAAAAAATTAATAGCAGTACTGTTATAATTTTTTTTTTATTTATTTATGTTGCTTCAAACTTGGGTCTAATTTAAATTATTAATATTCCTCTCTAATGATTATTAATCATTATCCTATATCGCCTTCAAATCGAAATTTAATTTTACATATATAATGAAATTAGCTCTTCTTGTCCAAAAATCAGATGGGATACAGCTACGTAGTTGAATTCACCAACTCAAATTAATAAAATATATATTTTTTCTGCATTTATTCCTTTTCAAAGAAAAATATATATGCAAAATCCATGGTAATTACTTGTTAGTTAATCTTAAATCTTTGAAAATTCAACTGGGGAATGAACATAATCCAATCGTTAATTAGGTATATATATGCGTCAACTAATCAAGTTAACTCTATACTCGGTTGCTTTTGAATCTTATGCCAGTTGGGAAATTTCCCAATTTGAAAAAGTTAGTTTATTTACTAATCCAAAGAAAGAAAGAACGGTCAATTTTAAAATTATCATTACCTTTTCTTTTTTTTTTAATCTCACATTCTTAGAAGAAAAGAGACGAAATCAAAGAAGACTCTGATGCCGGTAAAGATATATACTACCGCATGATAATACCAATCAGAAACTTGGATCCCCTTTTGACCCATTAAAATTATAATAAATTAATTACAGAAATTAATATTATTAAATCGAACTAAAATATTATTTCATTAAATAATTTATTACGACCCTTAAATCTAAATTTTATCGAGTAAGTCAACAAAAACTTTACTTGTGGGGAAAGCATTTGGAGATGAAATAAGTTATAATACACTAATTTAATGAATAAAAAGGTCGTATTCGAAGTCGTTATTTTTGTCCAAACAGCTCTTAACCAATCATATTATAAAATATTTTCTATTTATACAAAATATATAATAGTTTCATAGAAGGCCAGGGTAAGAGAAAACGTTCAAGGGTGGTATTAATGTTTGTTATGTGTTAGGTACATTCTGACTAAATAAAAAAAATATATATATACATATTAATTTATTTTCTTGGATAGATGAAGGTTGGTCACTTGTCTTGGTTTCCAAGATTATTCTCCATCTCCAGTCCACTGGTTTCATTTTGACGTAACATACTAAAATTTTCTTCCTTATAAGCTATATACATATGTTGAATATACGCTGAGTTCTCAATTCTATCCGATTAATTAAATAGGTCAATTTTCTTACATATATTCTTATTTATTATGAAAGATTATGTTATTGTAAAAAGAATTTAGTAATAACTAAATACGATGGAAAATTATCAATAATATGTGTATATACATAATATGTAACGTTATATACATTATGATGAACGAATGATATTAATATTTTATATATTCGGTGAATAATGTTATTCACGTTACGATGAACGATACCGTCGTACATGATACTATTAATTTAATTTATAATTTCAACCATATGCATCAAATATTATACAATTCCTATATATTGTTGTTAGAATTATAAGTTGGTTCAATCGGCATGCATGTGTAGATCAGGGGATCCAAATATATATCGAAGGGCTAAATAATTAAGATGGTGAAAAACGTGAACGAAAAACAGGTGAAAATTGGTCATCGGCTTTGGCTCTGGTTACTGTGGGCGGATGTACGTAATTAATATTATAATAAACATATATATATATATATATATATATATGCGTGGTTGTTTATAAAATAATCATCATAATCTGATTTGCGTATATATATATATATATATTAATTCTAGAAAATTATGAAGTCACATAGAATTGGTAAACCTAACAGTTTAGTTATCACATCCGATGTTGATTTATACAGTTATTTACACGTGTTCTTGAGAAAATTTGAGCCATAAATAGTAATAAATAATAAAAGAACAACATCCCATTTCGTCATCTAAGACACAACAAAGTTTAGCTTTCTACGAAATCAACTACGACACCATTTAATTTATAATGATAATAATAATTAATGTGAGACATGCTATCCTAATATATTTGAATTATTTTTTAATAATTGCTTCTTAGCTGGGGATATTTACATACTTAAATGTTTCTTTCTTCTTCTTCTTCTTCTTTCTTGAGGCTTTAATCTTGTATCGTCTTCTACAGTGAACTAAAACACAATCAACTTGAATATAAATACTTTAGAAAAATATATAATAAAAAAATGCAAGTGGTACATATGCATGAACTCGTTATTCATTTGTAATTGAGTATACAATTAAAATTGGTTCTTAAATTAATTATTTTGTCCTTTTATGCTATTAACGTTTTGTGGTTTTCATGTATTTATCGGGACTAACAATAAAAAGACGTAGGAGCATTGGGTACTGTAAAATTCCACGCACGCAAGCAACTTTCTTTATGCTTTATTTTGTTTTCATTTTTGTGGCCCTGCACTATGATTAGGTGAAAGGTTCAAGTCTCCTTAGAGATCAACTTAACCTCGTAAGGCTAATCGTACTTACTGTTCATAGTGGAAAATTCAAATTTTGGAACATCTACTTTGATTGTATATGTTGAATAACTTTTTTGCAATTACCATCTATACAAATGAAGTTTCGTTACGATAGTGAAAAAAAAAAATCATAGAGCATCATAATTATCTGCTTTCATTTATAATTATTGTAATTTCAAACTCCTATTTCCTCATTATCAAAACTATCCTAAAAATTGACTAGGTTGATTGTATTGTTGGTCATAGTCCGTGGGTTTGAGCTACCACCAATAGTTTAATGTGTACAAGTGCGGTCCACAGATTTGCCATCATGGGCCGGGCAGCTATTAGCTGGGATAATTTCAGTACTTTAACTATTCATTTTACTAAATGGCCCCCAAACTGTGTTGATGTGGATTGCAATCAGATTGATTCTCTTTAACATCGCACAAGGCCCACCCCGAATAGGCTGCTGGATCAACCCGTGTTGATGTTGCCGCCCACCAATTGTAGATTTTTCCCGCCCGCCACTGCCACTCAAGAACGGGATCAGGTCAACTTGTGTTTATGCCAAGTTTGTTCCTTCATCATGAAAATTCGCAAAACATCATTATCCCCGATCTTCTCTACCGAACGCCGTTTCCGGTTATATTTCGAATAAAATTACATTTCTAACCTTCTTGTTTAATTTTTTTTTGTTATTATTTCTATTAAAGACAGAGCCTATAAAGTTCATAACTCATATCGCCGGTCCATTTGATTTCCCCTCCCTTTCTAGTGCCTTTTTTGGAGGTTTTATTTTTACGAGATGAAAGTTTTTATTAACACAAAAACAAAATGTGTACATATAAATATTTCGTTGAAAAATATTTTAAAAGGGTATATTAGTAATTGAAGAAGGATACATCAGTCATCGCCAGAAAACGACCAAAGGTAAAACAGGTAAGAAAGGAATCCCCGAAACAGTTGCCCTATAAATTAATTCAGCTGTCTTTCACTTCACATCACACTAGCAGTTAAGTGAGGTCCGGTCTCTAATAAACAAACAAACAAACAAACAACCATTCAAATAAAGAGCAACATGGAACCAGAAACGAAAACGGAAAAGGTCGAAGTAACGGCAATCGAAATCGATGGCGCTGATGCTGGAGACGGTGGAGAAGCTGCCACCGAGGGCGCGGATGATGGCGGCGGGAGCGGCGATGATTCCGTTCTGGTCGTTGGGGAGGGAAGTAGAAAAGGCGGCAAAAGCCGAGTGAAGGGGCCTTGGTCTCCCGAAGAGGATGCGATATTAAGCGAACTCGTGGGCAAGTTTGGGGCGAGGAATTGGAGTCTGATTGCCCGAGGAATTGCTGGTCGCTCCGGCAAGTCTTGTAGGCTCAGGTGGTGTAATCAGCTCGACCCAGCCGTCAAACGCAAGCCGTTTACTGGTATATGTTCATTACGATAATAACAATTATCCCCACTGTTTGATTAACAAACCCTTTCTGAAAAAATTTGCTGCACTTTTTGTGCATAAAATTGTGAATGCGGTTCTGTTTTTCAAGTTTTGATCTTTTTGATGTTGAATTAAGGGTTAGTCACCAATCATGATGCATTATAAGCTATGCATGTTAAAATTTGTTCTGTATTTTATTAATTTTGGGAATTAACTGGAACTCTGAGGTTTTATTTGTTTAGGCTATGCCAATTGTTTTTAACTATAGTTGCTAATGACTTGAAAGAAGTTAGGCTGTGGTATGTGTTTGTGAATTTTTTACATTGAGCGGTGTGGATTTATTTCTTTAAATTTATGCACATATGTCGAATAAACATGAGTAATGTAGATAGTAGTGTAGAGATTTACATCAAAGATGCCGAGGTCAAGATAAGACAACACTATAATTAGAGAAAGTTTTCCTTATAGCAGGGGTCTAGAGTATAAACTTAGAATGCATATGTTTTCAGATCCCTGTTAACATAGCATATTAATTACTTTAGTTCCCTAATTTGGGCGCAACTGCTAGTGCTGGCACACAGAAGTAATTCTGTAATGTAGTATGCAGGCAAGCATATTGTTGGGCACTTTTATGGTTTCCGTACAAAGTCAAGCCTGTTACTTATGTCTGATGATAATAAAGACTATGTAAGTACCCTATCTGCTGCTCTTCGACCCTTAAAGTTTCATGGCTTGTAATTGTCTGCATGTAATGTTGCAAAAGGTATGTCAGCATTGGAAACATATTCTAGCATGTCATTTATTGCATTTAATTGATGTTAGTGCTTCCTGATGACTAAACTGACTCAACCTAAATTGTTTCAGATGAGGAGGATCAAATTATAGTTGAAGCTCATGCGGTTCATGGAAACAAATGGGCAGTAATTGCTAGGCTTTTACCAGGTAGGACCGATAACGCTATTAAAAACCATTGGAATTCCACCCTAAGGCGCCGCGCCATGGAGACTGACAGGATAAAGAAGCTTGGGTCTGTAAATATGATGGAAGATACGAGCATGGATAAGACCAAAGCATCATCTGAAGAAACTCTTTCTTGTGGTGATGTCAATTCATTAAAATCATTGGAGGGAAAAGATGTTAGTTCTCTGGAGAATTTGGATAATAATTACGAAGACAAATCTCTAACAGAAGTTCCATCTAGTCATGAAGCAAAAGAACCACCTACTCTTTTCCGTCCAGTGGCACGGGTTAGTGCTTTTAGTGTTTATAATACAACGGAAGTTCCACAGGTTGCTCCACCGCATCGGAGGCCAACTCCATTACGAGGACCTTTAGTTCAAGCATCAATGCCAGATGCTGGGATCTGCAAATTGCTTGAAGGAGTTTATGGGGAGCGGATAGTGCCTCACTGGTGTGGCTATGGCTGCTGTGGGACCCAAGTTCGTGGAAATTGTCTAAACTCTTTGTTGGGGCCTGAATTTGTGGATTTTTCGGAGCCCCCAACCTTTCCAAGTTATGAATTGGCTGCAATAGCCACTGACATAAGTAACCTTGCTTGGCTGAAAAGTGGGTTGGAGAATAGCAGTGTCAGAGTGATTGGTGATGTGGCTGGTAGGATAAAAACTAATGGGTCCCAAATGCAAATGGGTGATGCAGCAGGAAGGCCAGTATCTAATGGGCTTCAAATGCCAATGAGTAGTACGTCTGGTAAGATAGTATTACTGGATCGCATGTAAATGGGGTGTTTTGAGGAGATTACAACAAATAACCAAATTTCCAATTTGAAGTATATGCTGATGTGCTATGAAAATATATTGGTCGGCAGCACTTTTCTGCTTCCATCTTAAGTTTAGGCTATGGATTGAGGACAATGACTGTCTCACTATTTACTACTGGAGTTGCAGGAACACAGAAGTCCAATCAAGAAAAAGATATGTAAGTTTTAGAATCACTAATACTCCATGATAGGCACTGTGTGATTAAGAGTCAAGCATCCTTATCAGAGACTTGAAATTGCTATTGTGAAGTCATGGATAAAGGAAGAATGATGAAGACCTACAGTAGAGGCTTTTCAGTACTTTTTCAATTTGTTTAGGTGCCTTAAAATTTGTCCTTAGGCTAGGTAATGTGAGAACTGTGGCCTGTTTTTAGTTCTGCTAAAGAAACAAATGTTATATGGTACATAAGTACAGGGCCATGATGTTGTGGTTTTTTTAATCTATCAATTGTTTTGTATTTGAGTCTAACACTGGTGATTAAATTTCATAAAGTGGAATCATATTTATTATTTATATCCACTCTGTTCTTTCATGAATGTATTATTTTGGCTCTTCTTAGTTTTGACATCCTACATCATCGTGGCCTGCATAGCAGCTTGTTCCTGCATAATCAGCATCACTTTCACATTTCATTGACTTCAGGTCTTTATAGAATTGAAATTTGCATATCAAATACTACAATGATTAGATTGGCCAGAAAATTAAGATTTAAGTGTGTCTGGGTGGGTTTTCTTTTATCTTAACTTACGGCTGGTGATGGATTTGTGTCTTTTTGGCAATTGTGTTGTGTGGTGGTAAGACTAGGAAAAAGTAGAGGTGGGAATCTTTTTCCAGATTGCATGAGTAGAAAGCTGACTCTATGGAGCTGAAGTAGGCAATTTTAAGAATGGTTAGAAATCATTTCGTTAGTTGCTAGTCAAATCTAATAGCAAAATACAGGAATATCTCCAAACATTCCCCATGCCCAGACCATTTTGAAAGGCTGGGAATGGAGTATGATTCAAAGTGGAAGACTTTCTGGGGTCATAAAATCGCAAGTGCTAAGGTTAGTGAGGGGGACATGAATGCTTTTCCAGTGATATAAAATCCTCACCATTTGTACATGTGCAATGAAAGTGTATTTTGATTCTTCCTGAATATAGATACCGCAAGGAACGTGAGGCAAGAAAGAAGAGATTTCCATTAAGCCGTATCAGATGAAGCATGATAGTGACACATTTTTAGAAGAAAATATCAGGAAAATGTTTTTATGGTTTTCTACTTCTAAAATCTGGAACTCAGAATCCTGAAGAATTATTTGGTGAACAAACACAACAACTGGACCCCAGATGAGTTGGCAGATTATGTCCTTCTACTCTCCTAGTTTTAATCAAATTGTAAATGGGCCTACTCCATCCATGTTTCATGTAATTTATAATGTGTTTGCTGCCAAACTGCTCTTCTGAAAGCAAAAGAACAAGAAAATATTATTAAACAAAATCAAATGAAGGATTGAACTGTTGTGTACCATTTTTTTGTATACCATGGAAGTTTACTAGCCCCACCACCCCACATGTACGCTGCTGCTGTAAATTACTAGCTCCTCTTTCAGAAATACGGAGCAGTTCCACCGTGGCGTGTGAAAAGCTTTCCCATATGATTTTTTTTATCCATTTGGGGCTGTTGGTTACAAATAATTTTCACCTCAGCAAACCTTAAATATATATTAATTAAAAAAGAATGATATTATTGCAGATACAATTTATATTCTAACTATATATATATATATATATATATATATATATAATGTTCTCGAAGTAGCATTATTAAATTTGAATAAAAAATAGTTGTACATGGTTGGAAATTCTCAAATAAATAATTAAAATACAAAATAGTTGTATGTATGAGACTCGTCGACTTGTAAACAAGAGATTTTTGTAATTTGTAATTTCTTAACTTATATATTTTATATGAAAAATTCGACATGCCTCCTTGAAATTTGTAAAATTATCAATTTAATAGAAAATTTATAAAAAAAAATACAAACCTCCCCTATAAATAATAAACTTACGAAAATATGTTAAATTTATTTTAAAATTATAAAATAAAATCACTTTGATTAACTATTATACTAACCACTATATTTCAATACCTTAACCACTATACTAAAATAAATTTTAATAATATATAACTCTTTTAAAAATATATATATAATAAAATCTATAATAATTATAATTATTTTACTATTATAAAAAATTTATAATTCAAAAATAATTTTACAATTTTATATTATAACTTGAATTTAAATTTATTATTATTATTAAATTATAAATTTTCAAAACAATTATCATTATTTAAATTTTTTTAAATAAAATAATTTATTTTATTTAACAATTACTTAAGAAATAATTTTATAAATTATTAATTTTAAAATAATTTTATTTTATAAATATTTAAATTTATTTTCTTTAATAATTATTTAAGAATAATTTCATTATTATTTGATTACAATTTTAAACTCAAGTCATTATATAAATTTTTAATTATAAGTTTATAATAATAAAATAATTTTAATTATTATTGAAATTATTAAATATGTATTCTCAAAGAAGTTATTTATTAAAAATTGAAAAAAATATATATTTAAAATGTGTTCGGTATAATAATTAAAGTATTACTCTTTTTTATTAATGTGTTGTAATTTTATTTTATAATTTTAAAAAATAAATTTAGAGTATTTTGATAAGTTTACTAAGGGATGTATGTGAACTTTTTCTATATTTTATATTATTAAAAATATGAGATTTTAACACATACCTTCGCTGAAGTTTGAGACTTTAACATTTAAATAAAAAGTTTGAGAAAAGACAGACTTACCTTCTTTGTACCATTAGTTGACAATTTATTTTTATTTATATGATTATAATACTTTTATTTTACTTTAAAATAAAAATAAAAATTTTTAATTTTAATTAACGATAAATTTATTTTATATTTATTTAAAATTAATAATTTATTAATATTGATATTTTTTAAAATTTTATTATTGATTAATTTTTTTAAAATTTTTGTATAAATTTTAAATTTTAAATTTATTTTAGAAATTAGAGAATTGATGTTAAAATCTAATTTTGTTTTATATTTACTGATGTTGACAATTTGGTACTGCATGATAGTTAAACTCATCGATTAAATTGCGAATAAATAAATGAGTGGCGAAATTCTTTTCACGCGAAAGGGGTTAAAAAAAACGAAGGAAAGGGTTCTACGAATTGAAGGAAGCAATTAATTGGACAGTCCGGTCCTCATAAGTCGTATCATTATCAGTTTTATCCTATTGTCTGTTTATGATAGTCTTCTTTGGGGCTTTCAGAATCACGTTGTTTTTGGAATTTCCTTCTTTTTCTTTTTTTACGGCTATAAATAAATTAACAAAATAAATAAATAATAGCTTTTGCGTTGTTCACGCAAAGCAGCAGTTCAGTTCAGTGCAGAGCGTCTCAGCTTCATCCGCGTCACGGACCTTGACGTGGTCCACCCTCAGTCAAAACTGTTTGACGACAATATCTGTTGGTTCGAGACTTTATCCCCTGCTTCGCCTGCCTTCACGTCTTCATGTACAGCCTCGGACCCCACCAGTGATGTGTTTGTGTAGCTATCATTTTATTGGATTCTCTTTTTATTTTTATTTTTTATTTTTTAAAAATGGCAGAATCTAGTAGATTAGTTTGATCACCAAGTTATTCAATCTGGCATTTATCTTTAATTTAAAGCTAATAAACAAATAAAATAATACAATTATTTTTTCTACTTAATTTTTAACAATTATTAATCATTAAATATATATTCCTATTTTATTTTATTATTGAATAATAATTCTGATATATACCAAAAGCTCCTTCGGCGGAGAAAGTAAACAAATAGAAAAAAGGAAATAACGATACAAATGTAGAAGTAAATAAAATATTGAAAGTTGTAAAATAAAATAATTAATAATAAATACTATATAATCGTATTACCGTATTTCCTACGCATGGAAGAAAACAAAGAGAAAAGGAAAACGACAAAACACAATGGATCATCCGACATGTAATAATATAATCTTAGAAATTTCCTTGGAACTGAGTTGCTCTTTCAGGGAGAAAGTCTGTCTTCAATCTCAACCGTCCGATCTCAACTAAGATTCACGCTAACACCAAACTGAAACCATCGGACGTATAGAATCTACCAGGACAAAGATCCCAAGTACGCAACATCAAGTTTTTAATTAATTAATTTTTTTCTATTTGTCTTTCACTTTATCAAATGAAATCGCCTCTCAGTTTCTCTGTACCCACTGCTCGTTTTCTGTTCTTCTTTGCAGTGGGTTTCAGTCCAAGTTTCTTAGCAAAAGCATCAGTTTTTTGTCTCGTAGAGCAGTGTTAATTACTTGCGTTCTTCATTATAAACCAACGAGGATTGTAAAGTTGCAACCTTTCCTATTTTTTTTTTTTTTAATGTTCTTTACTTTCTTCTTCTTTCTCCGAGTCTAAATCTTGTCATCGGATACATTAATGGAGTTGGGAGATCACCTAATCCAATACCTACTTCTATAAATCTTCACATTTTATCATACCATTATTTGTTCAAAGCTTTTTTAATGCTTCCAAGTGTTTCCCATAATAATGTTAGTTCAAGAAAGGTCCCACATGGATATAGAACAGGGCACTCATCACCGCCGCTCGGTTGCCGGAAGTGACGCCAGCGTTTGCTTCTCTGACGCTGAAGACGGTGGCTCTTGCTACTCTCAGTTCTACTCAACGACAGGCGGGTCCTACGATGAGTACAGTTTCGCCTGCGTTTCTGATGATCCAGAAATCGGTGGTGTTGATGCTTCAAGGAGAGTGTCTTCGGTTTCTTCATCATCGTCTGATTGTTCGGTGGAGATTGAACGTGAAGCTCAAGCAATTGAAATAAAGGTTCATTTGGCTAATAAAGTTGAGGGGGAGAAAGACTGTAGAATTTGCCATCTGGGTCTTGAGAGTAACAGCCATGAATCTGGGGTTCCTATTCAATTGGGTTGCTCTTGCAAGGATGATTTGGCTGCTGCACATAAACAGTGTGCTGAGGCCTGGTTCAAGATTAGAGGAAACAAGTGAGTAAAAATGAAAACAATTCCAAGCTTTTACTTCTACTCTTTTCCTTTTTCTTAATTACACTACTGAGTAGATATCTCTCATTTCCGATGTTATGTGTGGTAATTATATAGAAATTTTGGTCTGTGATGACAGTTTAATTAGTTTGTATATTGGAAAGCCTAATGTGTATAGGTAAAGAGGTTGGTGCTTAGAGAATTTTGATTAATAATAGAAAGGAAAGTTGGAGGAAGCTTTCATGTTGTTGATAAAGAAAAGAAAAGACATTGATGAACGAAAAAAGTAATTAAAGCAAAAAGAAAAGACTAAAGCATTAGGAGTTCCTCATGATATGTTTAACAGCATCATCACCGACAATTCCTCGCCGTTCTGTGCTTTTTCTTTTGGGGTTTCGGAATCTCTTTGTTACTCCTTGGCTCATTTTCTTTTTATCGAAGTGGAGATTTGACTCCTTAATTGATGTTTTTCTTGGTGGGTTATTATTGCTTCTTGGTGATCCACCTATTCTTCTTCTTCTTTTTTTGGTCAATTTGCTGATGCAGATTCCAGATTTTGCCACTTACCCAACATATTTGATAACAATTGACTTCTTCTATATTGCTAAGTTAAAAGTGTTGGGTATCTTAAGATACTGATTTGATGCGCTAATTTTCTTATTTTTAATAATCAAGCTATGATTCTCAAAATTTTGGCAGATTACATATTAATTTTTTGTGCGCTATGCCCTTCAATATTAGCAAGTCACCCCACCATGCTATCTCGTTCCCTGATTAAATCTTTGTAAAGTAATTCTCTCTCAGTTTTAGGTATTGACATATAAGATACAACTCAAGTTATGCCTGTCATTTAATTTGATCTTAATCCAAATCCAACCCAACTGCAGTTATTTGATTGAGCCTGTTTAATATACCCAGTTGGTTCAACCTGAGAACCATTTACATTTTCCCTTCAAACTGCATGCTTTTAATTGTAGCATAGCCTCTTGCTTGGAGGTTTTTGTTAATGGAAAAAGCTGGTACCACTGATGCATTATGTGAATTCTGATATTCTGTTTGCTCCTCTCTCTCTGCGTGCATGTCATTATTTATCCTTTATTGCCACAAATGTCAGTTGTTTTAGCTTTTTGAGCTCTGCATTAATTCATATCAAATAAGCTATTATGCAAATAAATTGTGATGAAAACATATGCCTTGAGCGGACAACTCCAGTTTTCAGCTATTGATGACTTCATGGTCCATATATAACTTCTCCATTGAGAGATCTCATACTTGCACCTATGTCTTCATATTTATTTGATCTGCTGAATTTTTTCTCAGGACTTGTGAGATTTGTAATTCTATCGCCCGCAATGTAGCTGGAGCAACCGAGATTGAGACAACAGAGCAGTCGAACGAGGCCAACAATGCCACAGGGATGTCTGCAGTCTCAGCTGCTGTGCCCCATGGAGAAACTCGAAGCTTCTGGCACGGACACCGCTTCCTGAACTTTCTGCTCGCTTGCATGGTATTTGCATTTGTCATATCATGGCTCTTTCACTTTAACGTTCCTTCATCGTAGGATTGCATGAAAGGGTTGTGGAAGAGAAAATCAAACAAAACAAAAGAATTGAAAATAAAGAAAAAAAGAAAGTGAGAAATCCCATAATTTAGCCGGAAGAAATGGTTCCAATGGCGATGAGTAATGGGATAGTTTAGAAAGCTTTGCAGTATTTAATAGGGGTATCATTATCTATACACTTTCATCTTCATACGTGTAGAGAGTTTGTCATATCTATATATGCACCAATCCATCCTCAAAACTATCAAGCTTTGTTTGGCTGTTGCATTGGAGGATCTCAAAGCCGTGCATTGTTTTCCTTTCTTTTTCCCCTTTTTTTTTGTTCTTTCCTTCTAGATTGTACTCGAATGTTGTATTGATCAGTATAATTGCTGTTGTCGACTCACCTGTGGATGTGGTAATGGTTACTTTCTCTGTTTTCAAGATTTTTTTTAATTTATTTATTTTTGGTTGGGATGTGTTTTCATATATATATATATATATATATATATATATATATATATATATATATATATAATGTTGCAACTCTAAAGTGACAACAGTTGTTGTTCTGTGGGAAAGTTCCACCGAAAATCACTGTTGCGACGTACAAGAGAGAATATTGGTGGTATACCGAGAAATTATAATAGAGAATTTGAGAGCAATTTTAACTGCAATGTTTTTGACTTACAACGATTAAATTATTTTTACGTAGCAATTAGTACTCAATAACCATTAACTTAACATTCTTTTTAGAATGGTTTAAAGCTTTGGACGCCTAAGATCATTTCATCTAAACATCCTTTTCACGTTAACTTTTTAACAACTCTTAAATGTGATATATCATATATTCATCTTCGGTGAACTTATCCATTTAAGTTTTATCAAACGCTTTTATCTTAAAATCAATCAATCATGGTAGCTGATTAAAATGATTCCATTAACATTGTTCTATGTAAACCTTTCTCCAGCTTCCATTCAAATTTTCAGATGTTGAAAGGTTCTTCCGTATATTGATCGAAGATGCAGGCATGAACATTGAGAGACTACACAAGTATAAAATATCACATTGCAAAAGCTGAAAATGAAGAAAGATGAGAGAGAGAGAGAGAGAGAGAGAGAGAGAGAGAGAGAGAGAGAAATAAGAAAAATGACCAAATAAATACAAAAGGGTAGGCATAGCCATAGGAAAAAAGTTAAATAAAACGAAAGAGAGAGCTATACACTTCAATTTTTGTTCCTTTTGGCTTCCAAGTTTGTCCCATCTTTGAGGGTTTCTTGTGCATCATTTTCCATTCCAAGGCTAAAGAGGCAAGCTGCTTGCAGGTATAAAGCAGTGGGCCATTCAGGAGACACTACCTGGGCTTGCATTGCATCTCCAAGAGCTTCTTGTGGCATCTCGTTCATCAAGTAAGACAAGCAACGCCTAGCATACACTGTTGGCGAAACCATGGTCCCCCCGTCAATGAACTACAAAGACAGAAGAAATGATTAATCCTCTCACGCAAATCAACATGAATGGTTAAATTTTGTCATCAACATAATCAACTATTTATAACCATACATGCAGAACCTGTCATATTACTAATGGTCAAAATTAATAGCTGATAGCAACAATTTTCACATATTTAATAGAGTATTTATATCAGTCTCCTATCAGGTTATTTTGGTTCTTGTCTTTGTGAATGTATTTCCTATCAATCCAATCAATATTTCTTTTCAGTACTTTTTATCAGTTGGCACTTGTAATAGTCGCAAGAAGAAGAATGTACGGCGCTGGTTCCAAAACTCACTTGTGTATAGCAATCAATGGCACTTGAAAAATCCTTAGCTCGAAATGCTGTATCTCCATGCTTCTTAGAATTCAATGTATCCTGCATCTGACTGGTCCACATCTGGAAAGAAAGCTGCAGGGCCACAAAAAACTAAGTCAATTCTTTGAAAACTGTTAAGAAAAAATAAAGAGAAATTATACAAGCACTGTATCATTTTTAAACATTGACATTGCAGGCGATAAGAATGATTCTCCCTCTCTCCTTTTTGAGATGGTCTTAAGAATTCATGTCACTAACATGGATTAAACCTTCATCCTTCAGCTTCTGCTAGGAATTTCCCATATACTTGACCTTCCAATTTTACTATTTTGCTCAAAACTTGCAAATAAAATAAGATATACAAATAGAATGTCAAGTCTAGGATAGGAACTAGCAAACCTCATTAGCAATGCCCTCATCATCCTTGTATCCAATCTTCTCCAATATTTCATGTATGGCAGTGAGATCCAATCTCAAGCAAGCTTCACCAAAAGGTGTCAGTGACAATGGCTGTGTTGAAGGCACAGTTTCATGTGGGATACCCATCAAAACATGGGATGGAACCTGCTACAAACTTTAGTTAATGAGATATAATGGTCTTCTCAAGCAGTATTATTCAATTGTGCAAAAGCAGACCAGCTTCTATGAATGTCTGCCATTCCACAGACACAGACACAAAACAAGGTTTGGCAGTTAGATATAACATGCAAAGGTCCTTTTTAAATTTTCACACCCTCTTTTAGTGCAGTAAAGGTAATACCACAATGGCAAAATAATTCCATCATTAGAAAATACAATCAACATTTTTCGAAGGGGGCATGGAAAGTGTTGCTGGCATGAATTAATGTGTTGATCATGAAAATGTTATTGAAGAAGGTAGAAATAAGATAGATGTGTGGTTTGCATCAAGAAATGGCTGCCTACTTTGAAGGAATTATTTCATATATAGACAGAACTTCAGGTATTAGGGAGAAAGAAGTAAATTTTCAATTAAATATTATACAACCTCTGCTTCTTTCTGAAGTGCCATGAGAGCAGTGACAAGGGACTTTGCATTTGGCCTCTCACGAGCTTCATACTGCAGACAACGAGAAGCTAACCGCATTAAATCGGTTCCATCATCATTTGAGAAATGGCCCTCCAAAGCAGAGTCCATCAACATTAAGAAATTCTTGCCACGAATCAAGTCAAGTGCCTGCAAACACAACATAAAATGTCTTTATCTTAAGTGACTGAAACCACAATTTTCAACACAGACGCTTAAAGCCAAAACAATCTACTAATAGTTAGTTCTAGCATGGAAGAAGAATAAATTACATGGCTTGGAGGAATATGTTTGCCACTCAGAAGATCTAGCAATAGAGTGCCAAAGCTGTACACAACACTTTCTGGGGTCACTCTGCCTGCCAATGGATGACATACACACAGTTAGTATTAGCTTATACTGAAAATGCACGTCATTTAGGGTTCTTATTATGAAATCATAGAACAAATGATTTTCTACGGACCATCTATATCATGTTCATTATGTTAGAAACTTGTTTAACAATGGATTTTGATTTATATCTTTTCCAGGAAATAATTAAATTGTTTTAAACCAACATGAAATCAATATTCTTCACTACTGGGTTAATTACCATGTCCAAAATCCCATTGCATTTACTCCTGGAACAATACGTTTAGAATAAGAGAAACTTACTTCTTATCTTTGTTAAAGATCCACATATTCTCAGAAACTGTGCCTACCTGTTCTCAAGTATTCAGGAGGGGTAAAAGCCAAGTTTGTGCTGTAACTTTTGCCATCTCTGCTATTTTTCATAAGCCCAAAGCAAGAGAGCCTGGGATTACCATCCTGTCAACCATCAATCCAGATCTATTACCAAGATATCAAAACAGTCTAATGAATAAACAAAAGCAGCGCAAAACTACTGACCTTATCAAACAAGATTCTATAGGCATTGAGATCATGGTACAGTGCTCTTCCTTTGCTGCTGCAATATTCCAGAGCTTGTGCCAAATAGAGTGCCACCCTCAACCTCATTGCCCATTTCATCGGCTGGGTCTCCCCTGAATCATTTTTATTATCATTAACAACAAGGGTATACAACTACTTTATGCAAAACATCAATGCTGATAGACTAGTAGTACAGAAGAACCTAATGCACAGTTCATAATGAACTCCATCCATACGACAATAAATACCCATCAATCGGATCATTTTGCTCATAAACCAGTCATTTGGATCAATTTAACCACATTTTTTAGTGCTTTGACGATTTCAATAAATCATAGCTCCATGACACACTTAATTGCTCTGCTTGCTTATTTGAAAAACCAAATCAAACCCAATTTTGCATTGCAACACAAGGACTTCCCCGAGGATACAAAATATCTATTTAAAACCAAGACCAGCCTTTAACCAAACTATAGATGCATGACAAATATGTTATATTACAACCATAATTTCTTACAACCCCAACTCCCAGAGTAACTCTTAACTCACAGTGAAAGAGGTGCTTTGCAAGAGTTTCATGTGGCATAAACTCCGCAACCAGCAATCTCTCATCGCCTTCATAGCAACAACCAATCAGATTCGCCAATCTCTCGCTCCTTAAACTTCCCACTGCCCTTGCCTCCTCCTAAACCATATCACATTTTAAAAACTCCCATTAACTTACAATTAATAGACAAGAAGAAAAAAGCATTTAATTAAAACGTAATAAACAATGGAATTAATTAACGGACGAGGAATTGGCGAGAATCAGGCCAGGCGAGCTTGTTGAACCGCTTGACGGCGATCCAACGGTCATTGTCGAGTTTTCCTTTGTAAACAACATTGGGAGCTTTTTCACCGTGTTCGGACACTATGTTGTCGGAAGAGAAACCACCAGTGGCAGCTTTCAGTTGCTCCAAACTGAACTCCGTGAAACTCGGCCACGCATTCCGGTCATTTTTGCCCCCATTCTCTGTATTAAACATTGAACAATCACTCAACTTGTTCTTCTAAAAATTACAAAGATGCCATCAGAAAGAGAGAAAGAGCTATGTACCGAGATCGGATGATTCGAGGACGGAAGGCTTGAGGTGAGAATGGAACCAGCAGAGAGAAAACTTGGAGCAACGGGCTCCCATTTGTTCGAATCAGACAGTGAATAGCCAAAGCGAAACAGTCTTTCCAAATGATCAGACGGTGCGCATTGCTTAGCTTCCGTGCAAGGTGAGACGAGACTGAAACTCTGCAACACTCTCTGGCCTGGATTCGGCTCAGTCAAGTATGTTTCAATCTTGACAGAGCCAAGAATGAAAGATAAAGTTTTTATTGGAGTTGCTGCTCTCACACGGTAATAAAAATGTCAAATTTTTGTAGGGAGATTATCGTTTGGTCCCCTAAACTTGTATAGTTTCTCAAATACGTACATATACTTTTACTTCTTTCGAAATGACCCAATTAATCTTTACTATACTGAGCGTTGACAAGAATCTGTAACTTAGCAATAAAGAATATTTCGGTCATTTTACATTAGTGTCAGGGGTCTTATTTGAGAAATATAAATAATAGGGACTTAGATGATAAAATTGTAATTTTGATTAATGAAGATAAAACAGTTTAAACTTTAACTAATCTCATTATCCATGTGTCGATGCCACGCTTCATGTGTGCTATGTAAAGGGACTTTTCTCACCCTTTTGGCTTCAGCTTTCTGCTTTTCTGCAGTCTCATCATTCTCTTTCATTATTATCATTATTATCATTATTGTTATTTTTCACTTTTTAGCGGTAATTTTCTCATCTTATGAGGGCTTTATTGTCTTTTCATTAGAATTGTGGATAAATCTGGTATTGTGTAGGTAGGTGGCCAATGGATTGAATCAACGGTCGTATTTCCTGGGTCAAAGTCAATCAACACAATTGACGCGTAAATTAAATAACACGAAACCGGGCAATCCGAATAGGTATTAGGACGATAACATCCCGATCCTTTACTTTTGGAACATTTACATTTAAATAATATACTCTCCAATCATTTTTACTTAAGTACCTATGATTGTTTAGGGGTGTGTAATTCAATCTGTTCACAGTTTTTTTTAACTGAGTATAATATTTTTAAAATTTGAATGATTCGATTCGATTCTATTTTAAATTTTGATACTTATTAGAGATGAACTGAATTAATTTTTTTTAAAATTGAACAAAAACTAGTTTTTGTTAACTCATTCTTTTGTTATGTTATTGAATAAAACTTTAGAAACTAAGGGCCGAAACATCACCCAAAAGTCCCATTTTCTCCAACACAATTGATTGACTTGTTATCTTCAGTTATCGACTCAGAGTACAACGAATTACGAAAACATAATGGTAGTACCGTAGTAGGGACTCCGACGCAAAGAAAAACGTACTATGTCCTTATCTTAAATTTACCAAAAAATTAGGGATCCATCCATTATTCCCCCTCGTACTAAATTAAGACTGTTTTTGGGTCAAGTGATTATCAGTAATCCGATTTTAGAAACTTCATGGAGGAGAACAACAATTTGTATAATCCTATTCTTTGTTATATTAGGAGACCTGACCTATTCTTCTTGGCTTCAAGGTTTTTTAAAGCATGTGGTATAAATTGATAACTAAACACGGCCGGTTAAGACAAATTAATTGTCTCAATACTTGAACCATTCAAACCTAGACCCAACAAATCTGTAACAAAAAATTCCATAAACAGAATAAAAGATATTACGCCTGCAAACATAAATTAAAGTTCTCCCTAACTTGAATAGCGCAATTATGAGCTCTAAAATTCGAATTAATCTATATGTGAGCTTTGGTTTCGGTTTCAGTTTGTAACTGAAATGGTAAAAATTTTGATGGGGCTTCATGCATTACATGCAACAACAGCAACTCAACATAGGTGTGAGGTTGGTCACACACTGCGTCGAAAGTTGCATGTTATCTTTAACGGCAGGCAGATGATAAACGTGATCTCCAATATTCTATCTAAATAATCCTAGCTATTTGCAAATTGCAATATGTATAGAGTGAAGTGATCACGTGGGGTAGCTTCTGTATGTAGGAATAGAGTTGAGATATTTGAAAGCAACGCCAATGCGTACTTATTGCAAATGGAAATTAATTAATGGGAAAAGGTTGCAAGTATTTGTCAATATTCCACAGCTTCAATCTAGAATGAAACAACAAAATGATCATAAATGAATTCTAGTTTTGTACTGACTGCGTATATGAATATGATTGGAAGCACGCATATTAATTGATGCTGGGACTTTATTCATGCATGGGGCATGAAGCCAAGTCCAAATCTGACAGTTGGGGTAATAATGAGTACACCCCCCCATTTAGGGTTCAAGAGGACCCCGCATGCATTGCAGGGAGAGGAAGAAGAAGAAAGTGGGCTCGTTAGTTATGCAGGTAGTAGACATGACATACCATTCATCTGTGACTATGGGTGAAATCATGATCTCTTATTATCATCAGACATGCATGCATACATACATACATACATACATACATGCCCATTCTTATTCTTTATTTGACTCACTTTTTGATTGCTTAAATTGCGCCACCACCGCTTTTCTTTTTTCGGTCCACCAACTCGTGGGGTATTCTATAATTATTATAACTATCACAAAAGAATTTTAAATGAGATACACATATTACGTTACTTGTACCATTTTATTAATTGCTTTTAAGTTATAATAAAATTTCATCAGTTAGTTTGAAGTTATCTAAATATGACAGTTATTATAAGGCTAGAATCACAAAATTTGATAAATATGTCGTATTATATTATCATTAGTGTTGGACATTTTGGTTTGATTTATTCAAAACATACTCAAATTAAAAGTGATGAAAAAGAAACTTAAATTAAACCAAATCAATTTGAGTTACTTTGGTAGAAACCTAATCTTAATTAGCATTTTTTTTAAGAGTTGATTGTGCTTCAATTCATTCGATTCGATTGGGTGATCGATTTTGATTCCTCCTAATTATCGTATCTAAATTAAAATTTATCAACTTCTTAATTTACTTGGGAGTTAGGGTTTAATTCTTTTAATAAGACAAATTGATCCCGAAGGAGTACAATAGTCTTAAGTCTTAACTGATATATGAGAGTAAATTATTAAACCAACTTTAATTAAATTCAATTTTAGATAGTTTTGATTTAACGATATTCTATTAAGATGTTAGCACTCAAAAGATAACAACCGTAAGGGGGCCTCGCCTAATTGCAGTCAATAGTCAGCAGAAGCACAGCCTGAAAGAGAGCCCACATCTGTTAGCTGTTGTACAGACATACACGGTACACCCCCATCTCCTTAGAAATTATCTGAAGGATAAACAACTATAAAAAATTAAAATACGGCATAAGCAAAACTAGCCCATATGATTTTGTTTCCAACATCTGTCCCGCAACGATGTCGTCCAGCAAATGCCAAAAAGCTATGATTGATTATTTTTTTGAAAGGCAAGCAGCGGATGTTGTGCACACAGCGCAATTAAAACTGTCTGTCTGTAATTCAACTAGGGCACTTTCAGATGAGGAATTCTTTGGAGGAAAAAAAAAAAAAAAGTTATTGCTGACAAGAAATTGAGCAATTAATGTAACTCATTAGCATTCATGGGCTAAAGGGCTTAATTGTGACCGCAACCAAACTAGGAATTGTCAGAAATTTTAAAATAATACCTTTTCATTGTAATGTACTAGCTTAGCTATCTTGCATTTTTCAAAATAAATGAATACGCTATTAATATTCTTAGGCTATTATTTAACTTTATCATTTCATATGAAAAAGAGTGATTTCATACTAATTAAAATACAACTTTATACACATAATAATATAACGCTTTAATGTTGTTGGGACCAAATAAAATTGTACACGCCAATCAGGCAACAACTATTTCCAACAATTAGGACCAATCTAGCCTAGGCATGTGGGCTGACACCGCATTCTACAAAGCAATGCCAAAGAAGTGTGGAGTACTTGTTTGAATAATGAATGCATGTTTTGCCTCTTTATCATGTAAGATATTGTAATGTAGCACACGATGGACGTGATCTGTTCAAAAGAGAGTGTTGGCATGTGATGTAAGTTGCAGTTTCCGTTTTTTAAAATGAATCATTTCGCCAAGTGTAGACAAGACTGCGTGGCGCATGCACCAAAAGCACATGCAGGAGTGCCAGAAAAGAAGCATCACGTGCCTTCAGGTCATGATCACCAAATGTTTGTTAGAAGTCTTCTTACTTTAAAAGTTTGGCCGGCTGCCCAACATAGCTGCAGATTTTTTTTAATTTGTGTTTTCGTTAGGGATTGCTGTCAGAATCTAACCACCAAAAGCCTTCGGCTTTGCCAGGCAGGAGCCCTGAAGGCTGACACTACCCACATGAAGGAGAATAATGGCAGCAATTTAACTATCATTCCATGATAAGATAACATGCTTATGCTGATGATGGACAATCGTTCTAAACAAGGTAGGAGCGCGACTGCGACATATACAATCCTAATGATGCAACTCCATTTTCTCTAGAATACAAATCAAATTTGACCAGTCTTGGGAAAAGGAGCAATGACTCGACCAACTAAACCCTTTAATCCATGGTAATAAGAATCTAATCAGTGGTCCTCACAGCAGATCCCATTAAAGCGACAGCAACTTCCATCATCTAAGCACCGTTCATTGTTGTATCGACATGGATTCCATTTCCATCTTCCATAATCTTGCCATTGATTTGTGTTCTCTGCCTCTGAAGATAAACGACAAACGTGTAAATCTGTAAGTTTAAAATCAATTTGAAACTATTTGAAAAGGAGATTGTAGAGAGCTATAAATTCTCATACCCAATCTGCAGGGTCTACAGAGTTCCCATTCAAGAGTTTGTGATTCTCTTCTTTGGTCCTACTCTCCTTGTCTTTGATGCTCACAGGCAACAACAGAGGTGAATTTCCACTTGTTCGATCAGGCAATTCTGCAGCGTCAAAAAGTCATCAGGTCTGCAACCTAAAAGGAAAGAAAGAGGGGGAAAAACAGGAAACAACATTTGACTACAATAAATTAAAAAATACTAACCTGGCAACTTTTTGTCTATAAAGAACACCACTAGATTAACAGTATACCTGCAAAGATCCATAGTGTTGAACTCAAATGAAAAACAATACTGCACACAAATAATTAAAAACAATATTGCAACAATAAATATGTCCATACCAAGCAACAACAACGTCAACTGTATAATGTTTGCGGGATGCTATAATCAAGAGGCTCTGAAAAACAGCAAGCAACCAACCAAACTGCTTTATAAACCTGAAAATTTGCATAAAGAGGGGGACCATCAACTCCACATATCACATAAGATGCAATAATATCACACAGCGTTACATAGTTAAAGTCCATCCAAGTAAAACTCCAGCCAGACAGTCCTCTTATAATATGGGAAAGCATAATATTCTTGCCATCTAACAGCATTCAAATGTCTTCATAATAGCCATAAATTAGAGAAGCACGGTCAAGCTTTCATAAAATCTCAAAATAGTTTACTAGGAAAACACCAGTGTTCCATGAAAAAGAATCACATTAGAAAATTATCTTTTAGGAGGGAAGAGAGACAAACAATAGCAATTGGTAAAGTGAGAAGACGTGTAACTTTACCTTCGTGTGCCATATTTCTGGTAAGTGAGCACAAAGACTAGAGTAAAGATCATGTGTGATGAAAATATCAAATCCCCACAACCGTATATTACGCCTCGCGGAACTGCATATTTTACAAGCCAAATGAGTACAAAAGCTATTTTGAAGCAATGAACAAAAAAGACTTTAATCAAACAAGAGTACACACAGTTGATCAAGAGGACTTCAAGTACACTCTGTGGACGTGGCAATGTTGCAAGTTTAGAGCCCTGCAGACACAGAAAATCTTAGCCCATTGTTGTTCTCTAAGAAGAAAAAAATGTTTACACAGACATTCCTTTGACGCATAATATTTCAAACATGGAGATGTCAAAACTAAATCCATTACAATGCATAGAGTGCAGGACAAAATGATAGACACACATCAAAGACTTTACCTCACGACAATGATAGTTTGGACCTGGAAGCTGAGTAGAATAGAATGTGATAATCCTGAGAAATTGAGAAAGCTGTGATAAACAAGAAAACATCAACTGTTAGAAAAAAGATACAGGAGCTGCTTCCAAGACCCAAAAGGCAAAAAAATAAAATAAAAGATACAAAAACCTTGGGAATAGAGTCCATAAATTGGAAAGATTGGGCTCTGAAATTGGATTTATCTAGGTAGGACATAAAACTTAAGTAGATATATATAATTTAAAAAGTAAAAAAACTGTGACTTAATAGCCATTTTAATAACATCAATAACTGAATTTGAGCAACCCCTCTCGAGACATAAATAATGTTCAACTCTTAGTTAATTTATTTATGTAATATAGCAATTTAAGAATTATATTTAATTAATCAGCACTTACAACTAAAAATGCTAGAACCCTGCACCATATTAGGACTGTGTAGATCTTTTTGCTCTTCAAGATGAAAGGATGGAAAGTCCACTGCAAATAAATGAACCAGATATCATATAAGATTAAATTTGAGATGGGAACCTTTTTCTAAAGCACCTGTGCACAACTCAAATATAAAGAAGAATAATGTTCATAAAAAGAACAAGTAATAACATGTTTGATCTCATGTGATCTGCAATAAGACCAGTTAAAGAAAAAATGGAAAAGAAAGCAACAAACTGCAGGGGAGAATATATGGCAGGTTATATATAGGATACATCTTTAACATCAATTGACAAATTAATCAAACACAAAAATAAATCGCCCCTAATTACCCATCCACATAGGATTCAGTAAAACTGGCAACAAGGGGGATAGCAGATTAGCTATTTGTACAGTCAGTATACACTTGTAGAAATATGTGCCAAACACAAGTTTGAACATCGACACCACAGTTCATTTTGTTGTTTGTAGCACATAGAAGTCCTTCTCTTATGCATGACTAACACAAGCTGCATTCCGAATTTCATAAATAGTGTAGACAACAGAAAATATAATAATCTCAGAAGAAATTCCAGTAAGCATGTCACAAATTTAGATGCCCATTTTAAGCGGTATTTCATTTCTCCACAGGAATTTTACCTTCAGTAGAAACACTTCCTAAACTATAGAAAATCTACATCATCCGGAGAAAGGAAAATAAATGGAATGCTGACAAATGCAAGGATTAATGAGTAAAGATATAAGTAAAACAAGGAAGACAAGAACAAGAGAAGAACCTTACCAAGACAAATGATAGAAAGATGAATGTGAACAGAGTCTCGCTGATGTAGGCTTTATCTTGCCCAAGCTCCTGATTTACAACGGGAAGAAATATAAGCAAACAATTCCTATAACTTGCACCACATTACACATACAAGCCAAAAAAACACAAAATTTCTTGGCACAAACCGGGAGAAACATGAATCCAAGATCCTGTAGTGTTGGTCCTGGCCGATGTAGATAATGTACTCCTCGGGCTGCAAGACCATGTATATACTGTTGACAGGCAACAAGAGAAAATCACACATCAGAAATGGGTGAGAACATAGATAAAAGATTGGCCCAATTACAGAAAAGGTGCACTTAAATAACAGTCACAGAAAACATAGTTGTATATCATAATAAAATCAGATGACTTTGGATTTCTGAGGACTTTCATTGTATGCATTACAAACAACACGGCATGGGAGCTAACCAATTTGATTGGCATTAGCAAATTATAATTAAAACTAAACAAGTTAAAAAGTTCAAAATTAAAGATAAAAGCACCAGAAACCCGTGTTATAGTGGGGGATATAAGTTAGATAATGACATTCACTTGGGACAAAATTTTGCCAGTTCAAACAAGGCCGCCCTCCTAAATGAACTGAGAGAAATTTTATCTTATGCCAAAAGCATAAGTTTCCTCCCAAAGTTACAGAGTGTAACAAACAGTGATTGTAACCTCTTACCAGATCCTGCATTTGTTTCATCAATCATAAATTTCTAGTAAATCCACCCAAAATACTGATATTAACAATAAGGCAAATTACACCAAATTGCAGACGACCATCATGCTCTAAACACTAAAAAAGAAAATAAATATACAAAATAATTGATATAAAACTAAATTATAATAAAAGACCTGAAAAACTAGACCGGCGAGAAGGTATTTCCAGTTGTCGAGAAGGAGGTTGATTTCTGTAGTAGTCTCTGCACAAATTCTCTTCCATAGCTTCGCAACAGAATAACGATAAACAAAAAACATTTCAATCAAATCCCAAAACACAAAAGGTTAATACTTAAAAAACATCAAAATAAGAGAGTAGACGATGAAATTTGCGAAGAGAAGAGACCTTTGAAGCTTCGCGACCAATGTAAAGCGTCATCTTCTTCTTTTCGTGTAACAACAACTTCCATAGTACTTCACAACCCAACAGTTAAGGTCAACATCATTAAAAACCTCTAACAAAACCACTCAATCTCAAAGATACTTCATCATCTAACTCTTCAACTTCTTCTAATTAGATTAATTTCAATTCGACGATCCGAACAATGATTCTCAACGGTTATTAACCGATCAAATCTCGATCTACGGTGAAGATCAAGAAATTGGTGAGTACTTGCCGAAACTAAGTAAGAGAAAAGGGGCGCGTTGAATAAGAAGGGACTCGGATTGAATAAAGCGTTAATTAGGTATTTAATCGGAGAGAAGAATCGCGCTCAGATTCTCTCTATTTCTAATCGCTCTGTATTGCCTCTGTGTTGGTTCTCGCTTTTGCGTTTTGTCTGCTATAAAATACGCGAGTTCAACACGGAGAGACAGTTGAGAGAAGGAAAAAAAAAACCGAGGCTTTTTGAACTTTATTTTTTTGGAAAGAAATTAAAAAAAAAAAAACGAAAATTCTTAGTTACTGCTGTTCTGATGCGACCTCGATGCTCGATAAATTAAATAAAATAATAATTACTAAACTAAAAATAAGCCAAATGAAGGAGGTTAAAAAAAACAGATATTCCCTTTCTCGAAAGTATTTGTTTGTTATAGGGAAAACAAGCCGACGGCAATTTTTAATTTTTTCTTTTAACCGGCAGTAACAATTTTTAGAATTCTCCGGCCCCGGCCTAGGCATAGCCCTGCCTGCCATGGTTTAATATTTGATCCAGTTATTTATTTTTGGGGAAAAAAATGAATGAATGTGAAATGACAAAAATGACCTTCCTGCGGTTGTTGGCTTATCACGGGCGTCTTGGCACGGGAGACGAGACTAAAATGGAACAACCCAATCCTTCGTCAGGTATTCAAAAAAGAAATAAATAATTTGAAAGTTTGAAATTCTAAAAAGGAAATCTCAAGCTTGGAAGGATTACTTAATATTTTCACAAATTGTGGGGACAAGTCCACGTGGGAGTCGCATGTTTAACTAACCACCTTACTATCTTTCATTCGTGGGGTAAAGTTTCATGTGCCTCCCCCCGTTAGCATGCCTGTCAATTTGGATTTATATAAACGTTACTTGTGGCTTTGTGGAAAACACCACGTAAGAGGTCAGCTGACACTACTTCGAAGCCGAATTTCGTGCGATTTAATTTTTGATGTATTTTTCTCAAATATTGACATTTATTTATAGCATCGTCTAAAAACTAATATTTAATTAACTTCATACATAACACAATTTGACTTTGGGCTAAATTCTTTTAGTTAGTGATCGATCTAAACGAGTTTTAACAAGAAAACAATGATGAAAAAAAAAGAGCATTAGTTGGATAGAGATATTTTTTGGCTTTACATTAATTAATCAAATGAATGAAGTCATTTGAATTCAAATTTAAGTCATGGGTGATATGGCGCAAATTGGATACGTCATGATTAATATTTAAATAATTGAATTATTTGATAGACTTAGAACAATTTTGAATCATAATTTAGTGCAGGCTTATGTAACCAAAATCTTAATGGCAATGTAATTGTTGACCGGAACATCATTAAAAAGCACGCTTTATGTAACATGTAAAAAATGAAAACCGTCTTTTTGTCTTGCCGAGCAAGAATTGCAAATGAGTGGTCCCACTCTGTCTCAGAAGCTGACAGTCTGCACTGTACCAACTTTAATTATTTCCAACGTAACACAATGCAGCACAACGCAACAGCAGAGCACAACATCTCCTTCGGTTCTGAATCATCTTCTAAATAATTAATAGTTTACCGAGATCCATCGGGTCAGAATTAGGATTTGGGTTCGGGTGTTTTCCAATGGATGCGTATTTCGTGCAGCCGTCTCTACTGTTATCAGGTGCAAAGGCAATCATCTCTCTTTTTATGCTTAATCATATCTTCTTTCGTCGCCAACGAGAAAGTTTCCAATTTTATCTTACTTTTAAAAAAATTAACCTCACAGGCTGTAACGTACTAATAAACATTTTAAATTTTTTAATCGCATGGGACGTGCATAGATTATAGACAAAGAATTTAAAATCCACGCATGAAATCCTTGTTGTAAATGAATCCATTTCTCCAGTGTGTTGAGAATTTTTATCATGATCACTAATTAATTTAAAATTTTACAATAATAATAATAAATTTTAAAATAATGTATGAAATAAGTAGTATTATCTATTTGTTGAAATAAGAGTATTCGTTTATTTGCTTATATAGTATAACTCCATTTAAGACTATTGGTGCAAACTTTAATGGTCAACATTTTTTTTCTATAATTTGAACAAATAATATTTTGTTTCTAAATACCAAAGTTCGACAGTCGAACACCTTTTTCTTATAGCATGGATAATAATACTTCTGTCTCTGATTTTTCTTTTAAATAGTAAATTAAAAAATATATTTTTTAATATAAATATTTTAGTCCGCTAGTATTTAAATAATAAAATAAAAATTAAATTGTTAAAATTATAAATATTATGTTAATTTATTATTTTTATAAAATTCAAAGATGCAAATATTATTATTTATCTAACCACAAAATCAATAAAAAATTAACAAATTAGTTGATAGTTAGATTTTTTCGACTAAAAGACAATAGTTAAAAACCGAGCATATGTTAATTACTTAATTATTACTTTATTAATATTTAACTATTTAAATATTTGATTTTTATTTATTTATATTGAGATTTTGATTTTTTTAAAAATATAAATAAAAATAAATTAATTTTATTGAAAATAATATATTATTTATTATTTTAATATATCAATAAACTATATTATTTAAATTTAATTCGAATGATAAAAAATACGTTTTCTCTTGAAAAAGAAACATAATCAAATTTTATTATAAACAGATTATTTTTGTAATTATGAGATTTTTTATTAAAACGCGAGTAGAAAACCTTTTTTTCGTAGCAAGATAATGCACAACTTTGTGTGTAATATCAATTTCACCTGTTTATTAACTTCACGAACAACAGTTTAACCGCAAATAGAAAAGAGTAAACCGGGATCATAACCATAGCACATAAACTCAGGGGCAAAAAGGTCAATAAACAGAGGATAAATAAACAAATAGTAATACAGATTCTTGGGCAGCTAGAAAACGGCAAAGAACATGGGCAAGGAAGATGGGGTCGGGGGGCACATAGTAAAATGGACATGGACATGAACCGTACCACCGAGTGAGTCAACGGTCAAAAGTCGTTATTGCCGACGGGCCGACTCGTCCTTGTATAGTGGAGGAGGTGCTGTGATATTTTGAAATTCATGGGTGCAACGAATCAAGGGCAGTTAGTGGTTGTGATTCAACAGAACCGGGTTCGGTTGCTGCAGACATAAAACGGCCGAGGCGGCTTCTTCAACGTGATTAAGACGTGTAAATCAGACCATTAAAATGAGTCGCAGTCGTACGAAGCATTCATTTAATTATTTTTTTTTTTCGTTTGCCTCCCCGCGTTAGCCCCCGCCCCTCAATCCATTTCTAGAATATATGATTGAGAAGTTTGGACACGTTATTTCCTTAATGATTTTACACGTAATTTACACATTTTCTCCTTTTCTTAATATTTATATTTTGTTTTGTTAAAATTCCAGTTGATTTTTTACACAAACGAATTATTAATCTTTTTTTTCTTGTCTTTCGTAAACCGGTTGTTATGATCTCCATTTGATGTTATAATTACTTACGCAAATAATTATATTGTATGATAAGAATAAAAAATTTATATTATATCTAATATTACTCTTCCTGTAATTTAGATTCAAAAAAAAAACTTCTTTATTAATTACGTATTTAAAACACATCCAAAGACTAAAAATAAAAAATCAAATCCATCACATTATTATAAATATATTTATATCAAAATAATTAATGATAAGATTAAATATAATAATAAAATATACGTTTTTTTATTACAGAATATAATTTTATGAGATAGTTCTTTAATAAAAATTATTGAATCTCGATTATTTTATACTAATAATGCCATTTTACCTTCAACTCAATTACTATTATTTTACCATTTTTCAAATGTTCACACAACGGATAGAAATTTAATTTTGTTTTATTGTTATCAACTTAAAATGGAATACCTACATAACAACACAATAACATAAAATTAGTAATTTTAAATATTAAGTGTACCCCCAAGTATTTTATAAAAAAATAATGATAACAAGTAACGTGATATTACGATTTTATGTGTATATTAAAAGAAAATCCAAATAATATTGACAATATAATCATCTCAAAAATGTAAAATACGTAAAAAAAAAAAAAAAAGAACATTTTCATAAACTTCCGAAGCAAGTGACAGAGAGTCGTAGCTTTCAAATAGGCAGCACAATTGTATTGACTATTAAGAGATTCAAACAAAAGCACCAAAAGAAGTTGGATCGATTAGTCAATTTACAAGCACGACAGAAAATATGAAAGCAGTCACAATAAAATCTAAAAAGTAGAAGAATCCCCACGTAGTCCAATTTGGAATGCCTCAAAATTAATCAGATTTTGCATAACAGCACTTGTTTATGATGTCTTAATGTTGACCCACCATTAATTCTAATTTAATATTCCATATTATATTTGGATTTGGGTTCATTAAATTCTGATTTGAGTAATATTAAGTACACGAAATTGAGATATAAAATTTGTATTTGTATTAATGTTATTTAATGGCATGTTAAAAACTTTATCGCGTTAATTACAAAATTAAAAAAAAAAAATTATGCATTTAAACATATATAATGTTCATTTTAGACCGATTCAAGATTTTGTTTTCTTTTTGGAAAAAGTTTAACATCTCTTCCGTAGACTTTTAAGTTTGAGCATGCCATGAAAATAGGTTTTTTTTTTTTTTCAAATCAAAATTCTGACCAATTTCTTTTTTTTTAATTATTATTATTAGTATTATTCCCACCAATTTTTAACACGATTAAAAGAAAATATGTTTATAATCTGACTATTTCAAATTCAATTTCATATATTCAAATTAATTAATTGACTTCAGACTATTTAGTTTTGGTCGATGAGGTGTGTGAAGGAATTTATAAAATTATGATTCCATGTAATTAATATTTATTTGTCAATCTGGTATTCTAACTTCTTTGTAACAAAATCACATGGGAATGAGAATATTTATCTGAACTATAAAAATTAGACGAGATTACAAGATTGGGTTAAATTAAATTACAACACAACACTGACAAATCAATCAAAATCAGATATGGTTGAATTTAATAAAATCAAATAAAAAAATTGTCAACAGTTGGATGCATTACATCTACGGTCAGAATGTAAGATTCGTTAGGATTATGATTGAAATACATCTAACAAAAATGTTGCCAAGCTGTTGCTCATTAAGCTTTTATTTTGGTCATCGTATCAGAATATTCAAAATTTAAACTTGACTTCAAAGTTGGTCCAGCCAGCACCTATCCTCCAATTTGTTGGCTGGTTTAGCTGAGCAAGTATTGTCTAAGAATTGTGCCGCAGATTTAAAATATAAATAAATAAATATTTTAAATATTAGAATAAAAATTGAACTAAAATTTTTAGAGTTATAAATAAATTAAGAGGAGGGTTTGGGAGTCTCATATTTTTATATTATTTATATATTTATTAAATTTAATCTCAAATTTAATTATTCATATAAAAACATAGCACTCTAGTCTCAAAACTTCGAATCTCACAGGCGTTATAAATAAAAATAGAAGGCTTGAAATTATAGTCGGTCTATGTCATACTTGAAAAGGAAGGTTGAGAAGAGACGCGAAATTCGCCTGGGTGAATTATTTTGAGATGCGATTTTGTTTACATTTAATTAATATATATTTTTTAAAAGAAAAAAAGATTTAAGGAATAATTAAAAAAAGTGCGGGATTTGAACAAGAAAAATCTAGAGCTTCTCGTACAAGGAGAGCGAAATCTGGATTTTGGAATCAGAACAAAAGCAATTAAATTAGGGGTCGTTATCAACTGGGATTGAAAATCAATGTTGAAAATGGTGGAAGAGTTTTGAAGATTATTTGAATTTGTACTTTTCAAATTCTAGAATGTTTTTCTTCGGCTATTAAAGCAAAATTCTAAATTGCCAAATTTCTCGGAAATTTCGTTCACGATAATCTTCGACGTTTATTTCCCCTTCGATATCTCAAAGTGGCGGTGGTCTAGTTGTACAATAGCTACATAGCGAGCCCAAAACTGGAAAATAAACGCACCCCTATTGAATTGTCCCTTCGTCATATTGCTGGTGTAGTGAGAATATCCATGGGTGGATTTAGTATTGCCCAGTGAAAGATGGGCCCAATGGACATCAACTCCGACAATTTGGTCCGGCCCAGCTTAATTCCGATGTTATCTCAATTAACTAATTTTCCAATTCCTTCGTCTCCATCTTCTTTTCGGATTTCCTGTAAAACCCTAACCCTCAATCTCCTTACTCGTTAAAACTCTTCTGATCAGTATCTTCAACGATGTCGCTTCAAAGATCCGCCTTCTCCTACAATGTACGTTAACAATTGAATATTTTGAATCAAATTTCTACTTTCGCTTTTCAGTATGTATCACTATTATTTCACCTTCAGTTTGGTTTAAATTCGCGCTTTACTTGTATTTGTACTCGAAATTGATTGGATTTGTTTTTTTTTTAGTGGGTATGACTGACATTGGGTTATGTAATTAATAAAGTTTTGGGTTTTTATTGCGTCATTTCGTCGTATTGAATGACCCACATGTGACATTGTTTTGTTGATGATTGAAAGCATTGTGATTTGACATTGATATGAGAATTAGATTCTAAGCATGTTTTATATTTTGTTTGCTTGAACTTAACATGAATTAGTTTGCTTTTAAATTTTGTAGGTGAATGTTATGAATATCAAAGCAGTTAAGTGCACGCCATGTTTATGCATTTACAGTCTGAGGACACATCATAGCTTGTTCACAAAACAATGCAATGTAGCCTTCACTAGCAGTTGTGGAAGATGGAGCGCAATCCCATTTTGTCAATCTCAGCTTAAATTGCAAAGAACCACGTAAGTTTCTTAACTTTGCTATGGCAATATTTTTAATACACCTGTCAATTGACACCCAAACTGCATGATGTGTTTCTATTTCTCGAATGTAGTTTAGAACTATCTTCCTCTTTCTTTTATAAGAGCTGGCTCTCTGTGCTACAAGCACAGTGGGTATTTGGTTCACATGTCTTGGTTTCTGTTTGATTGCCATTATGATTCCCATTAAGGTGATTGTATAAGAGTTGCCATTATGTCCTTCCTTCATTGTTTGTATGAATCTGTATTCTAGGAAGTCTTTTCTCTGTTAAACCACGTCCCAATATCTTTTCCCTTTTGTGATACCTGCATTTCAGGCGGAATCTAATTATTTATTAATTTAGTGCAGCACCATTTCGACAAGCTTCTCAACTGTTACCACTAAGACCATGTCAAGTGAGAAAAGGTGATGATACAGAGGGAAACTTAAGTGGTGAAAGCATTATGTTGGACGAGGAAATTCTAAAGCGAGAATTGCAGATTGCTATTGAGGAGGAAGACTATGCCCAAGCAGCAAAAATTAGAGATAGCCTTCGAATGCTCGATGAGGATACCAGAACTTCGGTGCTGGCAGCAAATGCTCGATTTTATGATTCATTCAAGAATGGTGACCTTGCTGCTATGCAGGCCCTGTGGGCAAAAGGGGATAACGTGTGTTGTGTGCACCCAGGGGCGAGTGGTATATCTGGTTATGATTCTGTTATGGAGAGTTGGGAGGTTGTATGGATGAATTATGATTTTCCACTGGCGATTGAACTGAAAGATGTTCGTGTTCATGTTAGAGGGAATATCAGTTATGTTACTTGCATCGAATTTGTAAGGACAAGTGGTAGCAGTTGGGGAGGACAGTTTGTGACCAATGTGTTTGAGAAGATTGACGGTCAATGGTTTATCTGTATTCATCATGCTTCACCTGTTGACTTGTGAACACAACAGTTCATGCTAAATATTATTATTGCTTTCGTTGAGATTTGCAGCTAAATATTGTAAATTCAGGCAATCTTTTACAGTAAATTTTCTTTTTAAAATTTTACACTTTTACGAGGAGTCCTTGGATGTCTGTCCAATGCATTCATTACAAGGTGATCAGGGTATGTTTAAAATGGAGATGCATTTTTTTAATTCAAAACTGTTATGAAGTCTTTGTAATGCATCATCCATTACAGGGCCTTTTATGAGTATATTTGAAACTGAAACGTGCTTTTTCAATTTAAAGGGGTTATGTAATGAAGTTATTGAATAATCAAATAAAAGTAATTGTTTACAAGACATTTCATTTAAAGTGTTTAGCAAACATTTTTATTTAATGAATTTTTAAAAATAGAAAAAGTACAATAGCTCTAAACACAATAGCTGTGAAAATAGAAATGTTTTTGTGGCTTGGATTGTGCAACCAAAAGGTACGATTCGCCACAGAAATTTTAGGTAATGCTGGAATATTCAACATACACATGTGTATTATATATTTATATTGGCAAGCGTTTGCAAGCTCACTATCTTACGATATTGAGTTGTATACTGAATGACATTATTTTCTTTTTACAAGGAAAATGTAGCAACTCACAACTACAGCGCAACTGATACGAAACGACAACCGTATGTATAGTGCACGAGTTCAGTCGCGTCAGGCACCGTATCAAAGAAGTTATCCATCAACTTCGATTGCATTTCATTATATGCGCAACACCAGTTGATCACTAATAAAAGACAAAGCTGTACATGGAACCGGAAAGCAAAATTACGCCCTTCCTTGCCTGAAATTATACTCTCCCAACAGGGGAGTGGGGTGGATTCGGAGCATATTTTGCAGGCATTTTCCCAAGCAGATCATTTGAAGTGGGGCTCTTCTTTATTTGATTTCCATTCATCGCGGATTCTTCCTGAAAAAGTTTTGCTTCACAAAGACCGCCAACTTCCAAGAGTTCAGATGATTTCCGAGAGCTTATAACTGCGACACAAACAAAGAATGCTTGTAACAAAGTCAGGGATGAATTGAATTCAACCGAGTAGATCTCCTTGTTCAGTGGCACCAAGCTAAAGATTGGCCCGTTCTTTTGAGCTCCTCCCTACAACGGATATGGAAAACACGAAGTGAACTGGCTGAACTAACAACAATTACAATGAAATGCAAAGACTGTGCTTACTTGTAATATAAAAACAATACCTCAAAAAGTTCAAAACGATCAGAGTTTAGGCAAGCAGTCAGTGGAATCTTATGGTTCTGAATGTGGCTGGTAAGTACGCGTAGTTTGCAGCCAACATCCCAACCTCCACAATCACATAGTCCACCAGATTTCCATCTCTTGATCAGCGGCGAAGGTGCTCCTTTGCTTGGCAAGCTATGAACACCACCAGGAAGTATGACTGTAGTACTATAAGAGCTGTCCTTTTCTCCTGAGGTGTAAGAGCATCCACCCTGCGGCAAACATTCTGCAAAGCCCTTCACAATCGTATCTTCATCTCTCGGCCCTGCATCATGACTCAGACTTTCAATGGGTGTTGTCACAACAACAGCTGCAAGCTCTTTACTTGGTATGAACTTTGGAGATGTCTGATCTGCCTGCCTTAGTTCAACACCAAACAGAACAGACTCCCTCATCATGCACTGGTTTTTTAAATTCTGTCCTTCCAAATTTGAGAAATAATAGCTGGAAACCATCCGACCCACAACATTATAGGCAAAGCCACCACTTTTCTGCTTCCTTCCTTGACTAATCCATCCACTGCCCTTTTTCTTAATCTCATTTACCGAGTAAAATGTATAATTCTGACCAGAATCATCTTTCCCAGATGTCAAATTCTTCATGGTGGCAGCTAGAACACTGCTGTTATTGTCAACCACAAATTTAAACAAAGGGAGTCCATTCTTTATGGTAAGCTGCAGAAGAGCTTGAATTCTTGATGCTCCATGATTTTCATCTGGAAGTAATGCACTGTCGCTAATTGGCCTGAAGTTTAAGTTACTCAAGCTTCCTTTCAATGGCTTAACACTTTCAGCAGCATTGACCGGGTTTGAGCCTCTGGATCTCCGCAGCGGGTCTAGTAACCTTCTTAAAGGGCTAGACCTAGTTCTGTTGTGACCATTTGTCTTCTGTCTACTAGAATCATCCAAACAAGAAACCTCAGATTTCACAGGACCAGACTTGACAGAAACATATGATGAGCTCAACTGTGGGACAGCAGAACTCTCTTTCCAACTGAAACTTCTACCCATCCGACTTAAGCTGAAGCTAAACCGGCGATTTGGTGATGGATTTCTGGATCTTGTAGTTTCCATTTCGGCCATCTCTAGATCTAGTCCCTTCAAATTTTCAACAGCATTTTCATTCACATGCTTAACGGTGTTCTGCTCTAAATCTTTGCCTCCAGAGAGAATACCTGAAGTCATATTAGGATATGAGGAAGTGTAAGATGCATCAGATGAAAGCTCCACATCTTGACTATTGATTGGGCCAAGTACTGCCAAGTTTGGTTCAGTTTTATTCTCAACATTGGAAGGCAGTGGGCATGAGTGTGGAATATCGGACCTGAGTTCTGCAGAGCAAAAATCCCCAAGAGGAGAGCCACCTGAAATACTCTTCTGCTTTGCTTTTGTACAATTCGCGTCCAAGTTCACTCTAGACTTCTTTGGGGAGCTTTTTTGGGAAAGTTCTCTGGGTGCAAGGAGAACAATATTCTCAAGCTTGCCTGGCAGATGTTGATGATCAAGATCAATATTTGATTCTTGTATCTTCTCTGTTCTTTTCTTTATTTCGACATTACCAGCCATTATCTTTTCCTTTGGACCGGGAGAGACCCCGTGACTTTTTGACTTCGGATATGAAGCTCCCATACCTAAGGAAGCTTTTCTATTTATTTTTGATTCCCGCATCTTCTCTACTCTCTTCCTGATTTCACCATCCCAAGCGCCCGATTTTTCCTTCGGATTGAGTGAAACCCCATCATCTCTCAAATTTGTTGAAAAATTTCCCATTTCCGAAGTGATCTTCTCATCTGAATCTTTTTTCATCCCCTTTTTGGAAATATCAGCATTGTTTGACTTATTGGTCCATGGTATCTTTCTCTGCATACCCAACTTGCTGTTTGGAGAAGTCTCAAGATCTTGAAAGTGTGAAACCTTTCGGATAGATTGTTTGACACTTTGAGAACGGCCATCTTTATGAGATGAATTAAGACTAGGAGACAGTGGAACATTTTGCTCACTTTGATGAGAATGTGTCCCCCCTTGAGTCGCACCAGAAGAGGTAGATGGCTTGCTAGTAGTTTTCAATGATAAACTAATGCCAGTGGCTGATAGATTATTGCTCCCACTTGCCTGGGTGCATTTTTGGTTATACTTCCATTTCTCTAAACGTGCCCAATCCAAAACCCCAACATTCAGTACTTTGTCTTGAAAGTTTTTTCCTCCCTCCATGCGCTTGAGATAACCTGGCAAATTTGACATGTACTTGACTAGCTCATCATCTTTTGTAGTCTTTCCCTTCAGATACTGTGACTGGCGATTCCCAGAAGATTTTGGTTGGACTAAGATTTTATCATTGACTTCCCGTCTTAGTTCATGAGGCAGATCACTACATGGTGGGCCAGCAGGAGTTTTTACCTTCAATTTTCCTTGATACTTCAAATTCTGATTTTCATGGCACGATGGAACCCTGTCCTTCGCAGCTTTTGAGTTTTGCTGCTCTCTTGAACTGTGTCTGGTCTCTAAACTAAAATTCATATTTGCAGAGGAGTCCAAGTACATATTACTTATTTGCAAATTAGATGCCATCATCTCTGCTAATGCATTTTAATTCCAAACGACACAGATTATGGCTGTTCTCACTCCTATTCAAGCAAACTTGACAGTTGTATACGTATATGCCCTGAATGCCAAGGGTAAGACCACATTAGATTGCCGTCAAACATTAAAGTTTTAGTAAAAGAAAGAAAGCTAATCAAAATGCAGAATTTCCAACACAGCCACCAATTTAGAGATAAATAACATAAAACTTCGTGAGACGAAAGTGTTTCTGATTCGTGTGAACTAAATTCCTAAATCTCCGAAGCCAGCATACTATAAGCAGGTACACTAACGAAAAAAGGTGAATAACAGTCTGACCTTTATTTAACCAAGAAATTTCCCATCAAACAGATAAGCCCACACCCCAAAAATGATAGTGATTACTAAATGCTCACTAATTAATAAAAGCAGATGAGCCATGTGCGAGCTTCCTGACCCTCTCAATTGATTAAGATACATATAATTAAAATAACACAATTCTGTTCCACCAATTTGAAAATCAACCATTATCATGCTTAAGGTTGCAATATTGCTCAATTGAATTCTCAAGACACAGTTCCAGCTTTCAGAAGCTTATACAATCAACTTCAGGCAATTTCAAAATGAACTGATTCCGTTATGAGTGCGTATGATTGTAAATGAGCTATATTGATCTGATACAATAACAATTCTGTTACTTTTATCTGACAGAGAAAAAAAAGTTCCATTGAACGATCATTGTATGATGTTGATGTGAGATATTTATTTTATGTTTTTTGCAATATTTTCTTTTAAACCTACATAAAAGTCAGTCATCTAGCTGTACTAGCGTTGAAAACCTTGCAGTATTCTCCTGCCAGCTAAAAAGTAGTTCTTGAACAGTTAATCCCACCTCTCTCTCATTTCGCTCAATCCAATGAAAATTTCACAAGATTAACCCCATATCCATCACTCTCAAAGACTAATATATTTTCACCCAAGAATCTAACAGATCTAAACAAGAAACATAAAAACAGAATATCAGAAACAACAACATTCACTCTGTTCGGCTACTAGGAAAATAAAAGACAAAAAAACAAGGAAAATAAATTCATGCTCAAATCTCAAGCGCACAGCACAACGTAAGCTAATTATAATCGTTCTCCTGGACACAACCGCTCATACATCATAACAATATACAGAACCAAAATGATCGCAGAACTTTACACGACATTTTAGAACATTACCGGCGGGAAATCAAGAAAATGCGGGTTCCTGAAACTTACATGAATAAAAAACTCGGCGATCTCGAGAAAGATCCGATGCAGTGATGGCAACGACTTGGTAAACGAAGCAGCAACAGCAACGTAGATTAAAAGCAAAGCAAGGAATTACTGCCACGGAAATCAAGAAGAACCGCCAATGCAGGGAACTTGATCAGTCTTGTGGTTTACGTACGTGCGTTTCGTTTTCTTGAAGAACGGAGAAGAAAATAACAAAGCAAAGCAAAAGGCATTATCAATTATTAGCACTGAGAAAGAAACCGAGCGTTCTTCATTCCAGCAGTATCAGTAGCATTAGGGGCGTTTCGTTTTCAATCAGACGGTTAAAAGTGAACGTATTAGTAGGGTTGAGGCGGGGGGTGGGGTTTGCCTGGGATGGGCCCCACGTGGACACTGATTTTCTTTAAATCGAATCCCGATGCTGTTGTGCGGGACCCATACGGTCTATGATTATCTGACCTCAGCGTCTACTCTGATTGGGCTGGGTTCTGTAGATGTGGACTCGTGGATGATTCCTTTCGTCGTCGTTTTTGGAATTCGGATTTAAGTTTTATTGGCTTTTAGCATTTGTCTCTTGTGCTTAAAAGAGCCTGATTTATTTATTTATTTATCGCGAAATTAGGAAAAATAGGTCATTGCACGAGACTGGATCGAAATGATTCTTTTGACCAAGGACATTATTTACTTTTCCACCGCTTTTCCAAACATGACTCAAGTTTGAACACATTTTGTTATCCATATTTCAATGTTTGTCATTTTATACTGATAAAATCAAAATTCATAAATAATGTAAAATTTACATTTAATAGATAGTATTAATATTATCAAAATAGTATTTAATTAGCGTGGTTGATTAGTTTACCTGCATAAGAATAAAATGGTTAAACAAATACGAATACTACGGTGTATGGATATTAATTGTCATGTAAATTGTAACTTAACAAATTAAATATATTACATGTAGTACAATTTAATGCAAAATTGAAATTAACCTTAATAAAGTCAATTGAATTTAAAAACTTAATGAATTTCGTTATAATTATTATAAATAAAAATCCATTCCAACAACTTTCTATTCCTATGCAAGTGAATAACGATTTGTCAAAAGAATTATATTATTACTTTTTTTTTATCTTTTAATTTTTTAAGGATAAAGTATAATATTACGATAAATTATAAAATATTAAGGGCAGCTAAATGTGGAATGTTTGAAGGAGGAATGGTCGGCTCCAAAGGGCCAAGGCAACAAAACAGAACCACCGCACATAAAATGTGGAGAAATTAATGGTTGTATTTTTTAGCCGGGAATCTCTTTTTCCTTCATTTCCTTCCCGCCTCTTTTGAGCCTTGTCGTATTCCATTCTTGACATGCAGTCTTCACTTTCCGCCTTTATTTTCTAAGGCGTTGTGGGCGAGATATCTAAACTTTGTTAAAGAGAAAAGAACATATCGTATTAAAACGAGTAGAAATAAAAATAATTATTAAAGTTTAAAAAAAATAAATGTATTTTCTAGCTTATTGTACGTGTCCTTTGGCCTTTAATTTTGGATAATTAGCCGCCTCTTCCTTTTATTATCCTATCTACGGTGCTGTTTGAGCGACAGATAAACTTGATTTTTAAGGCGAGTATTTATTTAGTATCTTTCTAATAATTCACTGTTAAAATCTCTCTAAATAATGTGATTAACATAACTAATTAATTAATAATATGATAAAAGCACTCTGTTTTGGTGATTTATTTTCCACTAACATCGTTTTTAACATCCATTCATCGTAGTGCGAACGGAGCTCCTCGAACTGCTTTTCTTTTTCTTATTCTCTGTCATTATACCTAAAAAGAGATTACATGCAGCAACTTGAACTTGAAGGTTCTTACTAAGTTTAAAACTTTGTTTTCTTTTTTTCTTTTAAACGTTAATTCATATTTATATAGTAATTGAAAATAATAATTCGTCAATCTAACGCTAATTGCAGAAGAAAAATTAACGAAAACAATAATGCAAATTAGACTGATGATGAGGTTGTTTGATAGCATGTATTATATGACGAATGAGGCGTTGCCCCTTTTTTTTTCAGTCTTCAGAGTTCAGACACTGTTATTCTTTCTAGTCTTCATCAGGAAAATTGTTATTGCATGTCTTGTATTGTGTATTGTATCTCGCCTATCAATTTATTCCATCTTTAAAATTGGAGTGGGCTAGGCCCTTTTATACATATAATCAAGCTCAGCCCGTTTATTAAGCTGCTGGGTACTGCGACAATTCCATGTGCACTTGGCAGTTTCGATGTTATGGAGAAAGCAAGATTGATTAAAACCTGTGGAAAGAGACAAAGTGGCTAACAAAACGTAACAAAATGTTAATGGTAATGGCGTAAAGCGTTTCTTCTTCTTCTTCTTCTTCTTCTTCTTCTTCTTTAGTATTTCAAACACAGAGAAGCCGAACATGGAGCAACCGCAACCACACGTCCTGATCCTGCCCTTCCCTGCACAAGGCCATATAAAACCCATGTTATGTTTAGCGCAGCTTTTATGTAATGCTGGCATCCACGTTACATTCATCAACAGCCACCATAACCACAGCCGATTAATTCACAGCATACAAGCTCTCTCCTGTTATTTCCCTACCCTTCACTTCGAGTCTATCTCTGACGGGTTGTCCGAAGACGACCCGCGTTCACTTCCGAGCTTCCCTGACTTGGTTTCCTCGATCAAGTCTGTGACTAAGCATCTTTTCAGAGAATTGCTCGTCTCTCTGAACCGCGGTTCTGGACCACGGCCTCCGGTTACGTGTGTGATAGCAGATGGAATTATGTCTTTTAGTATTGATGTTGCCGCAGAGTTTGGAACTAGAGTGATAATTTTCCGCACTTTTAGTGCTTGTTGCTTGTGGATTTATCTCTGCGTTCCCAAGCTCATTGCAGAAGGCCAGCTTCCCTTTGGAGGTGATCATGAGTCGCATCTTTGCAATTTTACATTAAACCTGATCAATTACACATTCTTTTTTCTTGTTTAGATTCGATTCAATTGAAATTTAAACTTCATTATATTATTTCTCGAGCAAAACATGCAGCAGATGATGACCTGGAAAGAGAGATTGAGGGCGTCCCAGGAATGGAAGGCATTTTGCGACGTCGAGATCTACCCCATGCTTGCAGGTCGAAGCAAATAGACGACCCGCTGCTTCAATTCTTTGTAAATGAGACCCTTGCGATGACTCGAGCTTCTTCTATTATCCTCAACACTTTCGAAGAACTCGAAGCTCCATTTCTCTCTCAAATTGCTCGTCTAGTTCCTAATATTTACACTATTGGACCTCTTCATGCTCTTACGAAATCGCGTAATCGAATTTCGATTTCACCAACTTCTTCATTGGATGCCAGTTTGATAAAAGAAGACCGTAGTTGCATGACGTGGCTTGACTCGCAGCCGTTAAGATCAGTTCTCTACGTCAGCTTCGGCAGCTTATTTGTACTGACACGTTTGCAATTGTTGGAGTTTTGGCACGGGCTGGTCAACAGTGGTCAGCGTTTCTTGTGGGTCCTACGGCCTGACATGATGTCTCGTGATGAAAACGCAAGGGATGTGATACCATCAGACGTTACGTTGGGGACACAAGAGAAATGGTGTATAGTCGGTTGGGCCCCACAAGAGGAGGTCCTGGCACACCCGGCTGTAGGTGGTTTCCTAACTCACAGTGGCTGGAACTCGACCCTGGAGAGCATCGTGGCTGGGGTTCCTCTGATTTGTTGGCCCCAGCTATCAGATCAGATGGTAAATAGTAGATGGGTTAGTGAGATTTGGAGGATCGGCCTGGATATGAAGGACACGTGTGATAGATCAACGGTTGAGAAAATGGTAAGAGTATTGATGGAAGAGAAAAGAGCGGAGATAATGAAATCAGTCGACCAGTTTGCAGGGCTGGCTCGTGATAGTATAAGCCAATTTGGAAGTTCCAATAAAAGCTTACAAAAGCTAATTGAAGATCTTAAAATACTGTGAATGAACTAAATCGTCGCATGCGCCGATGACAAGTTTGCAGCGTTATTTTTCATCAGTTCATCCTCGTGATAGTTTTTCGTTTCTTTTTTTTTTTTTTAATGATAATATTTTATTGAGAATTCACTAGAATTAACTTCGTAAATTATTTTCGTTATTGTATAACCTATATTCTTTTAGATATAAAACAGATCACTGTAGTCCCATATTTTTATAAATCCACAAAAATTTGATCCACCACCAATACACCATTCTATCTCCACGTTTTTGTTTACCAGAATAAACATACAAAAAGCCCCACTTATTTATTTTGATTTGAGTTATTTTAGAACTAATAACTTTGTGACTTTGTCTATTAATAAAAACGTATGATTAAAATTTAATTACATCTATATTGTTATTTAGTTTAGTTTAATTTAATTTAATTTAATTTTTTAATATAAACTGAAAAACATATTGCGATAAGTTTCGTAGAATAATATTTTATCCGGTGTGTTTTTAAAAAGATTTTGACTCCAGTTGGGAGAAGGTCATATCCCTTAATTAAACTATAATCTTTTATACCGAATGCAAATTTATTTTCAGATGGATTAGCATTTGATTTTTTTCTTTCTTACATATTTAGTGATTTGAAATAAATATCGTAGTTGTTATTGTATCTAAAGTAAACATTTATTTAGCTATTACTAAATAAAAACAAGCAGGGTCTAGAGGAAATAAAAACATCAAAATTAATGTATGTAATATATATAAGCAAATACAAACATTTTTATATATATAAATACTTCAATTATTAATTAATAGTCTATGTTTATAAATAGATGTGAGTTAAATGAATACTTGAAAGTAACATAAAATAAATATTATTGTATAATTTATCAATGTTAAAATTTTCATTTGGTTCTTGATTTAAACCGAAACTAAATTAAAAATTGATTTTTTTAATTATTAAACTGAGAATTATAGTGAACCGATAAAAAATCAAATCAAAATTTTCATTTCGGTTCAGGTGATTCATTTCAGTTCAGATGATCAGTTTTCTACCTTACGATATGTTTGTAACTGTTTCAAATTAATTGGATAAAAGTAAGAATATATAAAAGATTAGGGACTAAAAGAAAGTTTACCGCTAACACGTAAGCAAAGTTCGGATTTCACGAGCACAAGCTTTCAGATTTTTCTGTATAATTGGTGTACCAGTTTCACGTCCCAGATTATTTTCGAGTGTTCACAATGGAGCAAACGCGTGTTCCTCATGTGCTGCTCTTGCCTTTCCCTGCACAGGGCCACATCAAACCCATGCTGATCCTCGCCGAGCTTCTTAGCCATGCTGGTTTTCAAGTCACCTTCGTAAACACCGATCACAATCACGATAGTCTCCTCCGCCGCACCGACATAACCGCTTTCTGTAAGCGCTTCCCTAACTTTCTCTTCAGTTCGATCCCCGATGGTCTACCGTCCGATCATCCACGTTCTGGCATACAATACATCAGGTACTTGTTTGGATCCATTAAAGAAGCTTCCAAGCCGGCGCTCTGTCAACTGTTGATTTCACTTAAAGAAGAAACTGGTTCGCAGCGGGGGCCCCCGACATGTATCATAACAGATGGTCTCATGTCTTATGGTATTGATGTTGCAGAAGAGCTTCAAATTCCTGTAATCGCTTTTCGAACATGTAGTGCGTATTGCTTGTGGGTTTACTTCCATATTTCCAAGCTCGTTGGAGAAGGAGAAATTCCGGTTTCGGGTGAGTTTTTCTTTTCTCATATATATATTTTTTGGTATAAAGCTCTCAAAAGTTTTTTATTGCAGATTATATTCTCTCTCTATTTAATAATTGTTTGCTTGATGTTGTATAATCGAAGATGAAAACTTAGACAAGCCCGTTGCTTGCATTTCGGGGCTGGAAAATGTTTTACGGCTTAGAGACCTTCCAAGCATTTGTAGATATCCAAAAGGCAACCCCGTTTTGCAGTTCTTCATTGGCGAAACTACTGCTTTAACTCGAGCTTCTGCTCTCATACTTAACACCTCCCACGAAATTGAACGCCCTGCCATTTCAAAACTAGGTCCTTTATTCACCAATATTTACACCATCGGTCCTCTGCGTGCTTCTCCATCGGATTCATTCAACGGTGTTTTATTACAAGAGGACAGAAGCTGCATGACGTGGCTCGATTCTCAGCCTTCAAGATCAGTGTTGTATATCAGCTTTGGGAGTTTGGTTATACTAACTCGCGATCAAATATTAGAGTTTTGGCATGGTATAGTCAACAGTGGAAAACGGTTCTTGTGGGTTATAAGATCCGACTTGATAATTGGAGAGTCTGGAACTGGTACAGTTCCCGTGGAGCTTGATCAAGGGACCGAAGAAAGAGGTTGTATTGTTGGCTGGGCCCCTCAAGAGGAGGTTCTGGGCCATCCAGCAGTTGCTGGCTTTTTGACACACAGCGGATGGAATTCAACGATGGAGAGTATGGTAGCTGGAGTGCCTATGATTTGTTGGCCACAGCTTGCTGATCAACAGGTTAATAGCAGGGGTGTGAGTGAGGTTTGGAAGAATGGATTTGACATGAAGGACACTTGTGATAGGTCAACGGTGGAGAAGTTGGTGAGAGATTTGATGGAAGATAAGAGAGAGGAGATCATGGAATCGACGGATAAAATTGCAAAGATGGCTCGTGAGGCTGTAAAGGAAGGCGGGTCCTCGTATACTAACCTAGAGAAGTTGATTGAAGATATCAAGTCAATGGCATCCAAATCCAAGGTTTGATTAAAAACATTTTAGTCAAATAAGACAATGATTTGGAAAACTGTGGACAACCGGAGTCAAAATGATGATTGAGTAATTGCACCATTAATAAGAGCCATGTTCTAAATTCTCTGTCATGTCTTTGGTTTCGTCTAGAATATCAAAAAGTTTCAACGATGGGCATAATAATTTTTTTAATTTTTACAAGTATTTTTTTAATACGATTAAAGATATAAAAAATTTAAAAATAACTTTTATTATTAAATTTTTTAACTAATAAAAGTTATTTTTAAATTAAATAAATCCTCAAAATTTATTTAATACAACTTTAAAAATAAAATTTTTAAAATAAATATTATATTTATGAATTTTTTGTAAACATTATTTTTAACGAAATTTATTAATTATTTTATTATCACAAATAATTTTTTAAAATATTTAAATAATATAAATATTTTAAAATAAATAAGTTCAAATTTAGAGAAGAAGAGTATTTTTTTTTAATATTAATGCAAAAATGTTCAAAAATTTAAAAAAAATTATCGTTAAAAAAATATTTTTAACTAATGAAATGAATCAAAGCACTTAATAATTTGAAATAAATACTAAAATAATTATTGTATTCTAAACATTTATTTAGCTACTGCTAAATAAAAATAAGCAGGATTTAGAGGAAATAAAAATATTAAAATTAATGTATGTAATATATAAGCATATATATATGTGTGTGTATAAATACTTCATTTATTAATTAATAATCTTTGTTTATAAATAGAAGTGAGTTAAATCAATACTTGAAAGTAACATTAAATAAATATTAAAGTATAATTTATCAATATTAAAATTTTTATTTGGTTCTTGATTCAGTTCTCAAGTTGACATAATTAAATCGAAACTAAATTTTTGAATTCATGATAAATGAAAAAAATTAAATTACTTATAATTAATTAAAATTAATAACATATGTATTAGAACCAACAAAATAGATTTTTTTGTATGACTTAATGAATTTGGTGGAAGAAAACTTTGAAATTCTGTTCAAAGGACTAAAATGAATTTAATCAAAATAATAAAAACTGAACTAAAATAAATATAAAACCTTACATATATTTGTAACTGTTTCAAATTAATTGGATAAAAGTAAGAGATATAAAAGATTAGGGACTACAAGAAAGTTTACCGCTAACACGTAAGCAAAGTCTGGATTTTGCAATCAGATAAGCTTTCAGATTTTCTAGTCTAATTGGTGTAGCAGATTATTTTCGAGTGTTTCACAATGGAGCAAACACGTGTTCCTCATGTGCTGCTCTTGGCTTTCCCTGCACACAGCCACAAAAATTTGAGGATATTTGTTTTTTTTTTTTTTAAACATAAAAAAGAAAGAAGAATTAATGCGTCACTCTGGCTATTGTTTATATGACTAGAATTGATTTACTGTCTCCAAAAGATGGATTGACGAAGGCGGGATAGTGGATAGGATATGAACGGTCGAATTTCTTTTGATTTTTTAATGTAATAGATTAGATAAATATTTTAATAAACGGTATTTGATATCGTTTTAATTTCAATTACTTAAAATATGAATGGTAAAATAATAATTTTATAAAAATAAAATTAAAAAAATATTTTATTAAATAAAAATATTATTTTAAACAATAACATAAATTTTATATATAATAAAAAAAATTTAATGTTATAAGTTAATTAAAATAAAAAATATAATTTTTATTTAAATAAAAAAATTAAAAATTAAATAATAAATCAAACAAAAGTAATTTTTTAAATTACTTAAAATTTAAAATTATTCTACATCATCGATAAATGAAATAAAATCAACGTATCACTATATATTTTAATTAATATTTTAAAAATAATATATTTTTTAAATAACAGCAAAAATATTTCATTCCACATTAAAAAAATTATACAAAGATTAATTATAACAACAATCAAATAAATTTTAAGCTTACTAAAATACAAGAAAAAGATTAAAGTAAAACTCTTACATTCGATATTTTAGGGGAGAGTTTTTCTGAAAAATTTTCTTCTGCTCTTTTCTACTACTCTCTTTCTGATTAGATCATGTTGATTGAAACTGTAACTGATAGAGATAAACAAGTAAAAACTCATAAAATTATCATAAATGTGAATTTAGACGGAGATAAACTATCATATAATGGATAAAATTTATCATAGAGAAACCACGTCAGATGTAGATTCAGCTAGAAATGTACATATATTAAGAAAATGAGAATAAAAAACTGAGAAGAAAAAAGAAAAACTCACCGGATATGAAGTGGGACTTCATCTCGGGTGAGAAGAGAGTTCTGGAATTTGGTAGTGGTTCAGAGAAAAAGTTCTATGCATCGTCACATAGGCCTTTCGAAGAGACCATAATCCTTTTTTCTTATGAAAGTTGCAAAGGCAGCATGGTACTTCATGCTAATCATATTAGATCACCGACATATATGATTAAACCTTAAAAATTTCAATTTAATTTTCCATATTGACGGCATCTATAGCAAAGGAAGGAACGTGTAAGATTCTCATCCTTCCGAAAATGGAGCCAGGCCCACATCAAACCAATGATGAGACTGGCCGAGCTTCTTAGCCATGCAGATTTTCAAGTCACCTTCGTAAACACTGATAGCAATCATGATCGTATCGTTGGTAACGCCGACATAACTTCCTTCTGCAATCGCTTCCCTAAGTTTCATTTCAGCTCCATCCCTGATGCAATACCATGTGATCCCCTTACCTCTGGTTTAACTGCCAAAGATAATTTTAGGTCCATCAAGGCTGAGTGCAAGCCGGGGTTCCGCCGGTTGTTGACTTCATTAAGCGAAGAAACAGGACAGTCGCGGCGGCCAACGTGTATTATAACAGATGGTATTATGTCTTTTGCGACTGTTGATATTGCCGAAGAGCTTGGAATTCCTGTCATTGCTTTTCGTACTTACAGTGCTTCTTGCACTTGGACTTACTTCCATCTTTCCAAGCTCATCAAGGAGGGGGAGGTTCCATTTCCAGGTGATTTTCTTTTTGTAATTGATATCTGTCTTGAAATTCTTTATTTATTCTTTTGAAAAAGATAACGAGAGAATCCGAATTTATTATGAACAGCATATATTAGTCTTCATAAATACATATTTTGGGTAGATTTTGTTATGGGTTAATGACAAGAGCATTATGTACGTAATTGCAGATAACGATATGGACAAACCCATTACAAGCGTTCCAGGATTCGAAAATGTTCGGCCTAAAGATCTTCCAGGAATATGCAGGGTTGATGCAACCGATGAGTATGTTTTGCAGTTCTTTCTTGGAGAAACTTCTACCATGACTCGAGCTTCAGCGCTCATTCTTAACACCTGTTACGAAATTGAAGCACCTGTTATTTCTAGACTTAGCTCTTTGTACACCAAAATTTACACTATTGGACCTCTAGATGCTCTCTTGAAATCGCGTATCAAGGATCCCTCGCCATCAGTCTCATCCAACGGTATTCTACGGAAAGAAGACAAAAGCTATTTGACGTGGCTCGATGCTCAGCCGCCGAGATGGGATTTGTATGTCAGTTTTGGGAGTTTGGTCGGTCTCACTCGTGACCAAATGTTAAGAGTTTGGGCGTGGAATAGTCAACAGCGGAAAACAAATTCTTGTGGGTCATAATATCCGACTTGATTACTGAAGAGTCCGGTTATACTGAATCAATTCCAACGGAGCTTGATCAGGAGAGCAAGGAAAGAGGGTTAATTGTCACTTGGGCACCGCAAGAGGAGGTACTGGCCCACCCAGCAACCGGTGGGTTTTTGACCCACAGTGGCTGGAATTCGACGTTGGAAAGTATGGTGGCTGGTGTGCCTATGATTTGTTGGGCTCAAATTGCTGATGAACAGGTGAATAGCAGATGTGTGAGTGAGGTTTGGAAGAATGGATTTGATATGAAGGACACGTGTGATAGATCGACGGTGGAGAAGTCGGTGAGACACTTGATGGATAACAAGAGGGAAGAGATCAGGGAATCAACGGATGCAATTGCCAAAATTGCTCGTGATAGTATTAAACAAGGCGGGTCTTCGTATAGAAACCTAGAGCAGTTGATCGACGATATCAGATCAATAGCTTTGATGACTTGGGTAAGTTTCTTGTTATCTCAATATATTTGTTCATTTTTTCAAAATGTAATAAGTGATAGGTTTGTTATTATTTATTTAACAAGACTATTTAGAAAAGTATATCTAAGGCATGATTTTCTCTATAAATATCATTTATCACTAAATGGAAAGGTCCTTTTTGGGGTTTTGGAATGGAATGACTTTTCCACTAGTTAAAATTGACTTTTTTTAATCGCTACCCCGCTACTGGTTAGATGTAAGAAATGTTAGACCCCTTACGTTTTCAGACACGTAGCTACTTGGTTTAAGATCTTACACCAAGTTGAGGTGTTGTTGTAGAGCTATTTGAGGACGCGACAATTATGGTGATTGTGGAGCCATAATTATTAGAATTAATTAATTAGAATTAAATTTTAAATTCTATTTATGTAGTTGAAGTATAAATTAATTAGAATTAATTTGTATTGTTAGCCTTATTAGATTGTTGGAGCAAGAATTAGAAAGAAGAAGAATTAAAAAAAATGGAAGAAGTAAAATTAGGAAAGTAAAAATTAAAGTTGATAGTATTATATTTATTATTAATTTTTATTTTTAATTAAATTTGTGAGGTTGGAGATATAATAGTATTTTCTCAAGTCAATTAAGATGAAGGTTAATAATAACGAAAATCACTAACCATATGGGCATAAAATAATAGTAAAAGGAGAATTATTATTTCGAAAATACTCAATTACATATTACCGTTATCGAAAAAAAATAAAATTTTAAGAGTAAAATAATAATTGAACAATAAACAAATTAAAATTCAAAAGTTATCTGACATATAAACAGCTGACTTGTGTCAGAGGATAACAGAAACAAATTCCAAAGATTATGTTTGGATCAAAATAAACCTGATTATTTTTTTGTAAAAATAATTAAGTTATTAATAAATTATTTAAAAGAATATCTTAATATTAATAAACTATTTATTAATATTTTGTTTATAATATATTTAAATATATATTTTAAAAAAATTTATAATTTTAAATTAAATATTTTACTAGTTATATTTATTTTATAAGTATTAATTAATTTATATAAATATTTAAATCTATAGATTTTTATTACTAAATTTAAATTGATTTAATATTTATGAATGTTTTATCAATGCTAACTTATTGTTTGTCGCGAATGATCGATTCTAAATAAATTTATATATTCTTTCAACCCATTGTTCAAAAATATTAATATAAAAACATTTTAAAAAGTAGCTTTTCCCGTTAACTTAGCTAACTTGAACTGAGTATCATCCATTCCTCCTAGAAATAAACATATGCAACTATTTAATTCTCTTCGTGAAGTTGAAAACTAATTAAACACAAAAGTTTAACACTTAATCATGCATGCTTGTAAGTTATCATTCCCGATTACTATGTATTAAGCTCTCTCTCTATTTGCGGTCAATTAAACCAAAACAAGGGATACAAACATAATATTTCAATTGAATTGTCATATATAAAATAATAGGTTTTTAATACAAAATTAATTTCCTCACGTAGTGCTCTTGCCCTACCCTCTACAAGGCCACATCGAACCAATATAAACACTGATCGGAACCATGATACAGCTTCCCAAATAAATTTGAATTCAATAGGTGAAGAAACCCTAGCGCTCAACCTTCCGATCTCATGCGCTCTGGTGTACAAGGCGGCGTTCCTGGAGGTGTTGAATTCAACAGGTGAAGAAACCCGACATGTATTATTACAGATGGTCTATTGTGTTCTCTAGCTATTGATGTCGCTGAGGAGCTTGAAATTCCTGTCAGTGCTTCTTGCAATTGGACTTACCTCCATCTTCCCAAGCTCATCGAAGAAGGGAGGTTCCATTTCCAGGCGAGTTTCTTCCACTTCGTATATATTTTTTGTTTGACATATATAATATTTTTTTGAAAAAAATATAAAATAATAATAATGTTTGAGAAAATGGATAAGATAACTAATAATTTTGAGAATTAATAAAGTTAGTAATTAATTTTGAGGATTGTAATAATTTATATTTCAATTAGACATTTTTTTTACTATATTTAATTTTAAAACTGAAAATAATAATTTAAACAATACCCAATTTCCGAAGATTTTGTAACTGTTGTGGTCCGGATAAAAAAAGTCGTGTTCTAGTACGAACGTGTGTGGTGTATATATATTTTTTTCTTTCTTTCTTTTTCTCAAATATATTTTAGTTTAGTTACTATATTAATTATAAAAATAAAAAAAATTCAAATTTACTCAAAAAAAAAATGAACGTGCAAAATATTTAGCTACAAGATGATAACAATTTATTTAAAATAATTATTTTTAATATTATTTATATTTTTATATAAACTTTTACCTAAAATAAAAATAAGATGATAATTGATTGGTAAGAAAATTGAATATAACACCAATACGTTTTTAATCATATAACATATATAATTTTGAATATATAATATGAATCGTGGTTGAAACTCTTGTTAAAAATGGATTGGAAACTAAGGAGTCTGGGTTTATTTTATTTCTATCCATTAAAGGATTTCGTTTATCTATAAGAATTTTCAAATAGTCGATATATATAAAAGAATGATGCGAAGTTAAAAAAGGGATGAGTATGGGATAGCTTCGACATTAAGAGTGGTATTTCCTCTCTGTTAATGGCAAAAATATTATTTAATTGTAGATGAAAACATGGATAAAGCCATTACAAGCATTCCGTGATTCAAAAATGTTCTTCGACGTAGAGATCTTTTGCAGTACTTCCTTGGAGAAATCAAGGCCATGAATCGAGCTTCAGCACTCATGTTTAACACCGGTGAAAAAATTGAAGCGCCCCTAATTTTTAGAAGGAAAAATACTAATTTATTTTTAATATATTTCGATATTATCATTTATATGTTTATTGTTTTAAAATTAAATATTTAGTCCTTACCTTTATAATATTAACTTTAAAAATTTAATTTTTGAGTGTAAATGATTTTATTGTTGATATAGTGATAATAATGATGCTACATAATTTTTAAAAAATAAAATAAAATAAAATAAATATTAAGAATAAAATTATTTAATAAAAAATAATTTCAAATTAAAAATTTCTAAAATTAAAAAATTAAATTCATAATGTAATAAATTTATTTATTATTATTTTTTCAAATTTTTACAAGAAACTCAAATATAAATATAGATAATGAAATATAAATAAATTTATTTATTTTTATTTTTTAAAATTTTATAATAAGATCAAATAAAATAAAAATAAAATTTTTATAAATAAAAAAATAATAAAATCTAAATAAGTTTATTTCTTTTGATTTTTTTTTTAATTTTACAATAAAATTAACTAAAAATAATATAAGAAAATTTAAATATCTTGTAAAAAATTGTTTATAAATAAAACGTTTTATAAAATTAATTTTAATTTTTTTATAAAAAATTGTAATCCAAAAAAAATATTATTCAATAATTATTTTGTTAAAATAAAAATAAAAAATGAAAGTAATTAGAGTTTTAATAAAAAAAATTTATTTTTTATATATTTTTTGCATTAATTTAAATCTAATATAAATTTAATTTAATTACAGATAAATATGTCAAATGATAAAATATACTAATATTTAACTCTTATGTTATCATAATAGAGATTAAAGATATAATTTTAAAATAATAAAAATATAAATAATAATATTAAAATATATTAAAAATGAATTAATATATATATTTTTAATTTATTTTTTATTTAATCAATATCTGCGCCATTAGTCTCCTGCATGAGCTCTACAAGTGCCGTATTAAAAATTGATGGTATTCTACAAAATGAAGACAAAGGTTCCATGACGTGGCTTGATTCTCAGCCGTCAAGATCTGTTTTGTACGCAGTTTGGAGAGTTTGGTGGGGCTCACTTACAATCAAATGTTAGAATTTTGACATAGGATAATCATTAGTAGAAAATAGTTCTTGTTTGTTGTAAGATCCGAAGAGTCTGGCGACAATACTATTGGAACAATTTGACTGGAGCTTGAACGAGAACTCAAGAAAGAGGATTCATCGTTAGCTGGGCCCTATAAGAGGAGGTTCTGGCCCATCATGCTATCGGTGGGTTTTTGATACCGGAAATATTCACATCTATCTCTCTCTCTCTGAAGGGTTGTCAAAATAATAGGAAGAGAGAATGTATGACGTAATTTATATATACCTTATCTCCCATTTGACGAAAATTTACTTTTTTATTTTGTTGAAAAGTAAAATAAATATTCTAATCCATACATATCTACTGCTACACTCAACTTTTTCTCTTTTCATCATTTCATATTTTCTTTCTATTTTATTTTTCTTCTACGTAAATATATTAATTTTGTTCTAGTTGGACAGGACTTACAAAAGCAAAAATTAGAGATAAACAAAAATGGTTGAAGAAAAACAAAAGAAAATTTTTTAAAAAATAAAAAATGCATAAAAAAACTCATTTTCACTCTCTGGCTCCAAACTCTCTCTTTCAAAGGAAAAAAATAATTCTTTTCACCGAAAATTATGTGGGTTTTTAGAGTTTTTATTCTTTGCTCACTTTTTCTTTTTCTATCTCTTTCTTTCTCTTTCCCTCACAAACTATATTATAGCAAAGTTAAAAATCGAAGGAGGTGGTTCGGACACGAGGGAGCAGTCGGTACGGTTGTTGGCATGGTAGTGGTAGCTGGAGCTTTGCTGTTGAGTTTTTACTTATCTTTAAATGCCAATCCTCTTGGACTTGGATTAGGTAAATAGAGAAGGAGTATGAGTTTACATGGATGCCTGAATTTGCATCGAAATTTGATAGAATCAATTATTTTGAATTGTGTGAGCAGATGAAGAAATTAATTTTGTTGGTAAAGGCAAGCTTTGAATTTTTTTTTTTTTTGTAGTTGGTGAATTGAAAATTAAGGTTGTAGATTTGAGATTTTTTTTCATTTATATAAGATGTATTTTTGATGATTTTTTTTTCGGTTTTCATATGATTTGAACAAAATTAACTTTTCATCTAAAACGAAAAGGTAAATTTTTGTTAAATGAGATGGGAGGTATGTGTAAATTTGACAAACCTCGGGAGAGCTACGTGAACATACAGTGGATGGGATACAACGTTGGAGAGCATGGCGGGTGGAGTGCCTATAATTTGTTGGCCCCAGATTGCTGATCAACTGGTAAGTGACAAGTGTGTGAGCGAGATTTGAAAGATAGGATTCGATGTGAAGGACACGTGTGATAGATCAACGGTTGAGAAGTTGGTGAGGGAGATCATCATGGAATCAACGGATAAAATTGCAAGAATGGCTCGTGACGCTGTCAAGGAAGGCGGTTCCTCTGATAACAGCCTAGAGAAATGGCTCTTACCATTTGATAGTAGTACTATAAAAACATTCTTAATCTTTATGATTTTTACATTTTCTTTACAAAATCCGAAAGAAATTGAGGCCACAGAAATTGTGCCAATTAATGTGATAAGATGAAGTTGTATTCAAACCTATTTAAATGTAACCGGGTTTTTTCTTCGATTATAAATGTAACTAGATTAATTAGATAAGGATATATTTGAGAATATAATTTAGTTAAAGCAATTTTGATATTTTACATTTAATAAAAAGCTACAAGATTTAGTGCATAATGCATTCAAATCATTTTTTTAAATTCTTATTTATGGACTGCTTTTTTTTCTTATATATCATAACTGAATTTATCTATCTAATATTTTAGACAGTTATATTTGACAATTCGATGTCTAATTTATCAGGCAATTTTTAATTTTGGATTAATTAGCTGATTCTAGAAGGGGCCATTTTACTGACTTCTGTTAGGTGCTAAGCCGAGGCATTTCTTACACTTGGTGTGAGTGGTATTTGTACTCTGCAATTGAATTCAGTAGTGGTTTCTATAAGTATTTGGCTAGGACTGACTAATTAACTTCTTCAATATATGCAGTTTGAATAAAAGTATATGTTGAAATTTTTCACATCGAGTAAGGATTATTATCACCATCCTGATACATGCAAAATGAATTATCCGACTCATCAATTATTAACAATTATTTGTCACATGATAATGACAGTGCTTATAAGTGCAACATATCCTGTGTCGATCAAACATAACACACTTCACATAACAAACGCCGAATTAATTAGAACTGGCCATGAGATCATTGTAATGAAGACCTCAACCGCTGATCTCAACGGATTTGACCTCTGGTTTCTTCTCCTCTGTTTTCGGCACCGTGACAGTTAGCACACCATTCTCCATTGATGCCTTCACTTGATCAGTCTTAGCATTCTCTGGCAACCAGAACCTCCTGAGGAACTTGCCGCGGCCCCTTTCAACGCGATGCCATTTATCATTCTTGTCTTCCTTCTCCACGCTCCTCTCTCCGGTTATCTGAAGAACTCTCCCATCCTCAACTTCGACTTTCACCTCCTCTTTCTTCAGCCCTGGAAGATCGGCCTTGAAAACATGAGCATCTGGGGTTTCCTTCCAGTCTACTTGAGCATTAGCAAATGTGGATACCTCATTGTTTGAGTTTGAGCCAAATGGTGCCCAGATATCAGAGGAAAATGGGTCGAAAACCTTCCGGTTTCCAAACAGCGATGGAATCAGAGACATTTTTTTAACTTCCAAGAAGAGGATTGACACAAATGATCACTTAGCTGCTGCTAGTGTTTGATCGAGCAATTTGAAAATGCTTTGCTTGGCTCGAGTCTCTTTGCTGATGAATTGAGTAAAACGCTGTAGGCGTTATTTATAGAGATTTAGGTGGCGAGATCTTGAAGTTTCGAGGTTCTTATCTACTTTTGACGATCGATCTCGATGGGTCATGTTTCATCTATAACCTTCCACCGTCTTCTTCCGTCTTGCGTGTCACTAGGCTTTCCGAGCATGTTATCATTGCTAGTTTGTATTTTCTTTTGGGTTCTCTGTTGTGTTCTTCATATTATGGGCCCGCCCGCCTTACACTAGAACTCTTCATTAAGGGTCGATGATTATGAGCGATAATAGCCCATGCACGCACTGAGTTTTCCAGTGAAATTTTGTGTTTCTAAATGCACCTCTCCCATTTCTAACCAAGCCTACATTCCTGCAATCAAAGGATTTGTAACTTGCACGTCTAATGGCTTTGGCATTTCTTTTATTTGAATAACACTGCGAGTATCAAATTTTTATCTCAAATTATCCCCTCGTGATCTACTAAATAAATGTTGTATCATTTGAAACCAAAAAAAATAATTTTGAGATATATAATAATATTCATTTTATTTACTTACTAAAATTGGGTGTCAAAGCAAAAGAAGTCTTTGATCCTAAAAAATGTGAATTGATTATTTGAATTTAAAAATAAATGTGAAGATCATTGAAATAAAATGATGGCTTTTGAATTTATTAAGTACCGAATATAGTGGTAATACATAGAATAAAAGTGGGGCTCGATTGGAAATAAGAGTTGATCATTGAAAAAATGTATATATATATATATATATACTTTACGGGAATAATAATTTAAAATTTTGAATAGAAATATTTTTCATGCGGAAAAAGGATGGGGTGCCAGCTATTGTTGCTCGGTACCTCTTCTCTACTTTGATCCTAGCCCCGAGGGTTATTCTTTAATTTGTATAGAGTTCTTCACAGCAGAAGTAGACTGTACACGCCCTATCTCTTCCACCAATTTATATATATATATATAAAATTAAGATGGCTGTGCATATATTCTGATGGCAAGCACAAATCTAAGTTTGGTCCACTCTTGATTCTTATACCATATCTTCAATTATATTCCCTTCGTCTAACACCAGCTCTTTCTCACTATTGATGCCATGTTCTTAATTACCTTTTGCGTAACGCAACGCCGTAGATGCGCATAGGTTTCCTGTCTATAAATACAGCTTCACTCTTTACCTCCTTTGACAGACATACAAGAAGTAATAACAACAATGTCTCATAGCTCTAGTGGCTTTTTTGGTCCTCCAAGACCCTGCCTTTTCCGTCCTCCGAATCACTTCTGCAGTCCTAAACCATGGAACGATTCATACCAACATGCTCAACCTCAGCCTCCGCAATCTTTAACTACGATTGACTGGAACGAGACCCCTGTATCACACGTGTACAAAGCGGATCTTCCAGGATTTAAGAAACATGATGTGAAGGTGGAAGTCGAAGATGGGAAAGTCCTCTGCATAAGCGGGGAGAAGAAGATGGAGAAAGAAGAAAAGACCGACAACTGGTGCCGCGTGGAGCGTACCAGCGGTAAGTTCGTAAGGCGTTTCCAGATACCTGAAAACTCCAGGATTGATAAAATGACTGCTCGTATGGACAAAGAACAGCTCGTTGTGACCATTCCCAAGAAAGAGATTCCCAGAAAGGAGCCGAAGAATCCTCTTGCCAGAGTCATTCCAATTACTGGCTAAATGAACAAAAATATGCATATATAAATAAAGATTTGCATTATCCTTACTGTTGAAAAACAGTTTGCAGAACAATGCATGAATATATATTTATTAATAAATTACGACAGGGAATATATTAAAATACAGCTGGTGTGCCGGTGGAAGCTGAGCATTAACCGATCATTCTATTCTGCAGATTTAACACTTTTAAAGTTGAAAAACAATGGTGAAATATTTGTTGTTTCATGTCTATTTTACAATTGAAGTGTTCTGCTTCATATATTATTGTCCTGCAATTTCTAATCAATGTTCTTGCTGTTTTGATTATCTAATAATTTATGTTTAGTGAGATATACATGAAGATGAGATAAGAATATGTGATGTTTACTGATGGTAACATATTCTCAGCCATTTTCAAAAGTGGATTCGCCAGTGGATATATTTCATATACACACGTGCAGGTGCGCACCGAACAAAAGTAGTTCCACTACACGATTAAGTTAATATAGATGTGGACATGTTTGGTTTATGAAAAGAATGTTTATAATTATTGAAATTTTATTTCATTTTAAATTAGTAAGTTATAGTGTTACATAAATAACAAGACAACTTGCTAATTAATAATTTTATTGTATTTCAAAATAATTTTATATTAATTAAAGTTCAGGCCACCTCTGATACCAAACATATACAGTACACGTTAATTCTTCAATTTGCACAGCACTAATTGGTACTTAGTTTCATTCCAAATTCAACCTGTTGTCAAATTATACACGAAAGGGTTTGATAGTTTGATCTTTTTCTTTTTCCTTAATGTTTGGAGACCCTTCTCACTACCTACATCCAGTATTCCCTGGCGCATGCAGTTAGATTATTCATTTAACACCAAAAGCAAAGCGCTTGGTTTGATTTCGATCTTTTGGTTCTCAGGAAAGAAATGAAGTGTGTGTGTATGTGGAAGCCAATTATATACAGCAAAGGCCCAATTCCTCGGGCGCTTTATCTGTTAGATGCATTAAACAGATCGGACGAGTCTTCTATATATCCTAGCCTATATATGTGTGTGTGTGTAGGCAGGCATATGTTCAACTGAATTATTTGAAGAATTATTCTCAAATCCTTATAATTTGTAAATAAAAAATGTTCACAAACTTCTAATTTCTAAAGCCGAATGGTTCGAGATTTTTGTGTTTCTTATTCGGTCCATATACTTGACTTGAGCCGCAAATTACACAGTCCAGCAAAAGCAAATTAAAGAGAAAAAAAATAAAAGAAAAAGAGAGTTAACAAATAAAAACATCTGCCGGAAAGTCCAATAGAGAAACATCGGTGTTGAATCTCTACGTGGCGTTCAATTCATACGCATTTTGTTGTGTGGGCTCACAAAAATGCCGGTTGCGTTAGATATTCTGCTCACTTTTCCTCGGGGAATTACTTGGAAACGAATCATAGCACATTTCTGACCCAACAATATTCCAATCTCACGCAATCCTGTAACACGTAAATTGGCAAACGCTTCCGAAGCTTGTAACCCTGTAAGACATCATAGAAAGCAATTTCAAGAACCGACATTTCGGTGATATATAGATAGAAAACCTGGAAAGTAAGATGTACTCCCCCTGGAAACGAGCGTGGATCAGTACAAAACCGAAAAAGCGAGAAAATCTTCGAAAGCTCCATTTCTGTCTGTCTTTATCAAGTTCTTAAACCCTCCAGCGTTCGTTATCAGAACCATTACATCATTATCATACATCCTTAAAAACACAAACAAAACAAGGAAGAAGATATACGTTGATGATGATGATGACAGTGGCTTCACATGACATCCAAGGGTCTGTAATAACAGAAGCCTGGAACACAACAGGTTTGCACATTCATCGTAAAACCTTGACGCACCTGACATTCTTCTGGGGACACAAAACGGAGGTTTTGTTCCACGGGTGGCCAGGTTCAAGCACAGGCATGTACGTTTTAGCATTGATATTCATCTTCGTTCTTGCGGTGGTGGTTGAGTGGCTAAACCACTGTAAGCTCATCAAGCCAGGGGCTAACCGAATTGCATTCGGGTTTTTCAAAGCTGCGGTGCATGCGGTGCGTGTTGGGATGGCTTACATGGTAATGCTCGCTGTGATGTCCTTCAATGGCGGCATTTTTCTGGCCGCTGTTTTTGGCCATGCTGTTGGGTACTTACTCTTCGGAACCCGAGTTGTTTTTAATAATTCCGGTGGGTCTGAATCGGACTCCCGCAAGTCTTCGGATCTTCCTCGTCCAAAGAGCTAATTGAGCAGAAGTTTCTACTTTAACATGGTTTCAATTTTTTATGCTTTTTTCTTTTGTATCTCCGTTTCATTTTTATTTTTTTTCCTCAGTTGTTTGGATATATTAACATCTGTATTAATTGTTTGTGTGCTTGAGAATGGAAGAGGATGGGATTTCTAAACTGTCTGCATATTCTATATCACATACTATTTTGTATTTTTGTTGAAGAATAATATTTTAGTGCTTCTGAAGTATTTTTTTTTTTTTTTTTAACTTGGGTCGATTGGAACAGAGGAAGTGATGATAGTGTAGTTAATACTGTGAACTTCACACCACTCTTTGGGCTCTCTACATTAATCATTCTAATCCGCTTCGTTTGAGATCAGGCCCTGATTAAAGCCTGTTAAAAGTTGAGCCCAAGCCGGCCCACTGACAACCTAAAAATTAGTGAATAATTTCTGTATTCATGACTTGTTTAATAGAAATAATTATGATTATAATTTTAATTTTATGACTCTAGTGTAGCTAGTAGGTAGAATAACTTGGGTACTCTTGACGTGATACACCTTAACCTTTCAATTGCGTGTTATATCACAATTTTAATTAATTAAAATTAAATGTATTTATGACAAAATTATTAAGTAAATGTTGGATTAAGGTGATAAACTTGTTTAGTCTAAAACTCTCCCCACGTCAAACATGTTAATATTAATAGCTACATGTAAGCTAGCAGAAAGTAACTTAAATAAGTTGGCTTTTGCTGTAAAGTGATTATCCCAATTCCACGAAAGCAAGCTAGGCACATCCTTTATATATATATATATATATATGGATTTAAATAAATGATATTTCAAAATCAGTATTGTTAAATCTGGTTTCATTACTTGGTTCTCTCCCTTTTTCATATTTTAATGTAACTGATGATGAGTATTGAGCATGTCCTTCAACCTGTAACCTTTCCTTTTTAATAGGTAACCTAATGGACAAATTCAAGTCTCAACCCGATGGTACGTAATGGATGAATAAATAAATGAATATAAAAAAGTAATCAGTAATATTAATATTTTATATCATAATATTATTGTAAACGTATTAAATTAAACCAATTTTAAAAGTAAATAAATCTCAAATATATATACACATAGAGATCCAATTCAATTTGGCGAGTTGTAAATTAATTAATCTCGAAGATCCCACGTACGATCTTCTTTCATTGAAGTTTTGACTATTGAGGTGGTTGATGTGAAAGATTTTAAATATACGTGTTCTTCTCTTATTGTGAATTTAATTAAGTAATCAGTGTTACAGAATCTGGTTTCAATTGGCCTTCTTCTTCGTATATATTAAGTTAGTGTCATGACGTACGAGATCTTAAAATTTAGGAGATGGACGAATTCACATCTCCATCAAACAACAAAGCCGAAAATGGATGGATGGATAAATTTCTTCCCAAATGCATGCTCATTCTAAACGGAGTATCAATAACGGTTCTAATGAATAAAAAGGATTATATCGTAATCATATATAAAGTAGGTTTCATGCTGCAACATCTTGTACATTACCTGCGTTTGCCGTGTAGATCCATATTACAGGACAGGATTTTTAGTTAGATCAAAGATGAGAGCTTAAATTTATCATCAAGACAATGAATGTAGTCTGTTGTTTAGTCATTTTTATTTTTATATGTTAATTACTCTTTCTAAGTCATCGTAGCATAGAATGCAGGGCGAGCTCTTATTTTATTGCCTCCCACAACCCCATGGTTGTGACTCAAATTTAGTCTTATTATTATTGTTATTGAGAGAGATTGTATTACAAAGAAGCCTGAAAATGAAAATTGTGTTGTGACTTTCACTCCCCCTCGTTGTCTCCATGTTTTGTCCTTTAGCTTCTTCGCTTCTGTATACGTATATTTAAATTAGATAGATACACCCGAGAAAAGTTGCCTCAAAACAACCCAAGTTCATCTCGAGCTACTCTCCCAATTCCCTCTTAGAAAGAAATAAAGAAAAATGTCTATGACCCCAGGAACAATGTCAGATGGAAGCATGAACTCGACATCAATGGATATGATCATGCATATGAGCTTCTACTGGGGAAAAGATGTGATTGTTCTGTTCTCGGGATGGCCTGAAAGGAGTCTCGGCATGTACATATTGGCTCTATGCTTTGTGTTCTTGCTAGGCTTTGCCGTAGAGATCCTGTCAGTGTCTCCACAGCTTGGAGCAGTAAGAAACCCGATGATTGGCCTGTTGATTCAATCTTGTGTCTATGTTGTGCGCATGGTTTTTGCTTACATGGTGATGCTTTCTGTAATGACTTACAATCTTGGAGTGTTCATAGTTGCTGTTGCAGGTCACGGTGCAGGATTCTTCCTAGTCAAGGCGCGTGCTCCTGCTGGGGCTGACACAGATGATACCGTGTCCTCTGCCGGGGTCAACTCTAAAGTTTAATAATGTGCCGGACGTGTACAAGTCAATAACTTAATTATTTGTGATCGACTGCTGTACGTTTCTTATTCTCAACCTTTTTCTGAATTTCTCTGTGAGCTCTTTCTTTGGTTTCCACGACATCTCTACAATAGTATTTGTTATTACAGCCACTAATATGTGTCATACATAATATCTATGATGAAGTGTATTTCAATAACAAACAATAAGATATGTGACAACATGAGATGTATCCAGAATTCCTCTTCATAAGAGTCAAGGGTGTGTGATGTACTGCGTTCTGTAATTCATAATCAGCGATTTTGTTGAGTGCTGGAAACGACTACTTGTGAACATGCCAGTTGTTTAAGGTGTAAGTTAATGCAAATACTGGAAAGATAGATAGATACAAACTAATGATTGATCTGGTGTTATGCACAAAGACGCATCCATGAAAGTGTGCCAAACCCATTCCTTGCTGAATTCATAACTTGCCAATTAAGAATCAAGTCCAACTATAATGTCAGATGTATTTGATCAATGAACTTAGCCCATTCCTAACCATTGTTATCAAAACTCCGTGTTTCGTATACGCTTGCTTATTTTAACCAAATATTATAACCTAAATTTAACCAAGGGTTTGGCTTATTTTCTTTAATTAATAGTTAATGATTTTATTTCACGTCAGTCGTGAATAGGCAACCGAGAGCTCAAGACAAATGATATTTATGGAAGCATTAGATTCCTCCATCTCCACGTAAAAACACTTTGGTCAGATGGAAGGACAGAATTATATGCTGGTTTTAACAGGCTTTAAAAGGGAATGATTGAAAATCCTTGTTTCTTCGAAGAGGAATGTAAAGAACTATCATTTTTCTTATCCTTTATTTCTTGGTGAAACATCAAAACGTTACATGTTACACTACCTTATTCTTTCCTCAGCAAATTTATAGTTTTAGGCACCTCTTGGGAGAATAGATTAAATATCAGACCTAGGTTAGCTGCCCATCTATAATGTAATAATTCTATGTCACAATATGGTACATCTTTGTAGTCCAAGAGCAGAAAATAGTCTGCCACTAGTAGGCCAAAAGCGATAGAACCAGCCTCTTCCACGTGCATCAGCTGCAGCTTCATGAAATTCCTGCGACTCATCTCCGTCCGAGCCCTGCTTGCCATCATCTTCCTCATTTTCGACAGCAGCTTGTTCAGTTTTACTTTCATTTCCCACTTCAGAAATTTCCCCAGGCTTCTTGTCAAACAGCCCTTTAAATTGTTTCCTAGCCTTCCTTTCAACTTCCTGCTCATTAAAACGAGTAAATATAGAACTATGTTAAAATTCATCTTCTTCCCTGCCTAGCTGAAGAAAAAAAAGGTTGTAGCTGTTCAACAAACCTGCTTCGTCTTATTTAGTTTTGAAAGAGCTGCTGTAGCATCAGGTTCAGATGACTTGTCAACTTTTATCATCTAAGAGCAGCCAGTAAAGAATTTTAGATACGGATATCGGAAATCCAGTGATCAACTTACAAAATATTGTGCAAGAATTACCATTTCAAAATCACTCTTAGCTTCCTCAAAATCTCCAGCAGCCATGTAGGCCATTCCACGGCGATATAGAGCCTTAGCATGACCTGGTTTTGCATCTAAGACCTGCACAATTCCAGCAGGATAACATTGAAAGGTCAAAACTCAAAGAACAACCTCACAGTGAGATCAATTAGTCAAACCATCATGAGGGAATGGCAAAGCATAACCCAACGTTTGACTAGTTTACAGAGATAAACTGTGTTTAAATGGGGGAATTTTCTAACCAATTACTCCAAATTCATCCCATTCACTTGTCAATAAAACCATGGAGGATAATATTATTGATGGCGTTGAATATCACCCATACCCAGATCTCTGTAAGTCCAGTTCAGTACTCACATTGAAGCATGACCCCAAGCCCACTCTTCAGCCAGTCAACAAGAAAATGGAACTGACAAAGAAGCTTTCATTAACTTTAAAACCCAGTTATCAGGCTTCAGCTACTCAAATCCTATATGGCTACTTGACAGCAATACATAAATTTCAAAATATTTTGATGATACCGTATTCAGTTTGAGAATTGAAGAAGAAATATCTTGCAACAACTTATTATGATCAACAGGAATCTCGGGTAGGAAAACATCACTATTCAGCAGATAGGTCAATCACAAAACAAATTGGTCATTGACAGACCAAATAAAAGGCAACAGCTAAATTGGGATTGAGAAGGATTGAAAAAACTTGGAAGTCGAAAGAACATACCTTATTGCATGCCTCAATGGACTTTCTGCATTCTCCCATTTTAAGGAAGCACGCAGCGACATTCAGATGTAACAAATTCTTCATACATCCAACAGGGAAAAATTGATCCAAATTAGAAAACATAGCAGCACAAAGATTAGACAACTCAATTACAAAGATGATGCGTAAAAGATGTTCACTCTAAAATGAAAAAGTCTTACTCTTTTATCAACAAATACTTTCCCTTCCTCATCATCTTGTGGATTAACATGATTAAATTCTCGAAGCACCTGTGTAGCAGTCACCATATTTTATTAGATAAAAACTTGAAAAATTAAACAGAAGCATTAAAATTGTATTAGCACAGAATATACACTTTACTGACTCCATAGACAGATTTTGAGATATTGTGATGGAAGTTGATTCAGAAATCTTGAGCTGGTTATAATATTAAGAATACAACAGTTTTAAAAGCAGTATGATGCCTATACATGATAAACCTGAAAACGAAAACTATGATATATTGATTGTCATAAAACCCCTAAAACTAAGTCTTTCTCTTAGATGCATACAGCTTATGTAGTCATAGAAGAGTGCCAGCCAACTTAACCAGAGGACTGCTAGCTTAGTAAAATCAATCATAACTAACATGTAATTATAGATATCTAAAACCAACAAGACCAAAGAACTGGTTTACTGTATTGCAAGTGTTTATGATTATGCAGAACTAAAACTTGGGACAGAAAAATCGAGGCTTCAACAATTACTCAAATGAGCAGCTGTTTTCTGGAGCAAAAATATTACCTTCTCATATTTTGCCTTTGCAAGTTCAAACTTCCCTTCTTTGAAGAGCCTATTACCCTGAAGATAAAATGATAACATCAGGTTTCAAGTTTGCAAACCAACCATTATCTGCCTTCAACCTTAACATATACAAATGAATAATGACCATAGCACATTTAGGACTACAAAGTAAAGAAGACTCACCAATTGCACCATTATGAAGCTCCTTAGAACATCAGGAATTAACATAGAGAAACACACACAAACAGGTACACGAATGCCATACATATGATCTTAGACTGTTATAAAACTTCAAAAGCTGCTAGATGGCTACACGCAGCAGGACTTTAAATGATCCTAAAATACATACCGTCACTCTAATCTTTTCTGCTTCATCCATTATACTCTGAAAGTTCAGACCAGTCCAATCCTGACATAAGGATTTGAATCATGCATCAAAACAGGATTCAGTTTAATAAAGTTGACACCAGTAGAGATGGAATGGCAAGTAAAGATACAATCTCAATCACAGTCATAATGTAGAACATTATACTTTACAGAAAAAGCAAATGAGCATCCTGAAAAAAGTCATAATTCAATCTAGTTGTAAATACTCGTATCAAGTACAATGATTCATTTTTAACCCATCTGCACTCAAAATAACTACGGTAGAATAAGCGGCAAATAGGGAAACCACTTTCCTTGAAATTTTGACTTCTAATTGGAATTGCTATGCAAAGTCTTTTCAGGAAACAAAAAAAGAAGGTTCTAATGGAGATTTCCAGTTGCAAAACAATATATATTGTCCAAAAGAGACTGTTATACTGCTCATGAGTGTGCACATAAATTGGTACTTAAATCAAGTAATACTGAAGGCATAGTGGCCTGTAATTTCAGGAGAAAAGGTGCATTCTTAAGGGGGTCACCCTTGCATCTAAACTTGAGAAGCACGCTCTGTTCCCACTGACCCACCCACCTGATTATCTTTAGATATTTGATTTATATATTAAAATTCCAGGACAGATTAGTGATCCCTGCATATCCACGACGACAACAACCATGGTCCAACTTGCCATACATAAGGGTTCCTAGAACCAGAATATTGTAGAAAATTTTCTGAAAAGATAGCAGCTGATTACCTTGGGTATCTCAAAGCCAAGAAGTTCAATCTCCCATTGAATATGAGCACCTTCAGGAACATTTGCTGGCCTAATTATATGGGAAGCAAAAAACAACAACATAATATGAGGAAGAAGAAAAAGGGGAAGTGACAGTGATTAAGACAATAATCTAGGGATTACAAGTTCCACTAGACAGAGCCTCAACTGGAATTGGATTATAACCTTGGAAACTTGTCATATGCATAATCAGGAGGGCATGTAACAAGAGCTATCTCTTCAGGCAGCATCAAGCGAACACACATTTCAAATCCCTCAGGCACCTGTAACACAAAACAAAGGTCCCACCAGATTAGTTGTGCAACAAAATACCATCACAATCAAAGTTTCATATAAGTTTTGGAAAGTATAATTAGCATTGGCACAACAACTTCTCATGATTTTTCCACCTTCAAAATGGTGAACTCACCAGCCCCTCTCCAGAACTGAACTCCAAAGGCTGACCATCATTATCAACTCGGGTATCATAGAACACCTTCTTTTCTTGATTAAGAAGCATGCCCTTATAATGAACTCGAAGTAGACTGTCTTGAAGGGGACAATCCATTGGAAACTCTCCTAATATTCAGAAAATGAAGAAGATGACACTTCATGCATAACAATGAATAAACAATGTGTTAAAGCCATGCAGTGAATGCACAACAATGTATCAATGCCATATAGCGAATGCATATAGAAGAACATGAAAAAAGGAAAAAAGAGAGAAGAGAGAAAAAAAAATATGCTAGCAGTAATATGCGGAGTACTAATATAACAAGCAAAAAGTAAAACAATGAACAATACAACTAGCTCTATGGTAAATAAATTAAATCCTCACCAGATTAAACAATTAAAGTATCATAGACAATGAGTAGCTCAGCAGCCAAAACTAATTGTATTTTGAACATAAATTCTAGTCATATAATCTTCCTAAGGCATCACTGCAGCCTTCGTAATTTGAGCTGTTTACAGATGAAGCAAAACATATCTAGTTTTGTACCGATGATTAACTAAAATAATGAAACAAACCTTTTCCATCTTGAAGTCGGCGTTTTATGAGTCGTCCATCACCAAGCATGTCTCGTACCTGTCCACACAAAACTTGAGATTTCAATCACACACACAAAATGGCAACAGTAGTTCACATCCATTCATCATCATTTGGAATCATGGCCATCAGGACCATACCGCCAAGCAAGCACCTAGTCCGGAACCATCAACACTACTGATTGGCTTTATAAAACAGGGAAATTATAATGTCTATGTGCAAATTCAACAATACCAGATAAGACTAACCAACAGTTGATATCTTCGGATGGAGGATTAAGTAGAATGAAAGAAAGAGGAAAGGCAGAGAATCACGGATAAACTTTAAACAGAAAAATAATATGATATTTAGTGCATGAATTGGAAGTTATCAAGGAATTAAGCTTATGTCGAAATCACCACTGGAGAAGTTTGCATACCTGAATCAAATGGACAAGCTCCACTTCGAATTGAACTTCCTCATAACCTTCTACCACAGGCATGAGAGGAGATGGACTTAGGTACTGACTTGTAACATATATTACTGCCTTCTCTTCCCGTGTCATTGTTCCAATTCCCATCTCAAGACCTTTAGGTACCTAATTTTCATATAATAAACATATTAACAAGTGCATGGCTAGTGATTACAGCTGAAGGTAATCTACACCATATCTGATTTTCAGCAAACATATATTTCCATTATTTGCTCATTCATGATCTTTTAAGCTCCACACTTGGTAAAGTAAGGTACATAAAAGGGTTAATGATACGGGAATTGACTGTCATCTTAAAGGTCTGACACAAGAAAATCAAGCACATCAAAAATGGAAACATAATCAAAAGTGAGAAATGCATAACCAACCTCCGATTTTCCAAAAGTAAAGAAATACGGTTCTTCTATGTGAGACAGAATCAATTTCCCATCACCTGCCTTTGCAGAAATCCTGTAAATAATATATATCTCAGCAAAAAGTTCCCCATGCATGCACAAAAGAGGAGGTACAAACGATCAAGAACAAGTTTCTACCTAGCTTTTACTTCATAAGGTGTCCTTGGTGTCTCCCAACCTTGTCCTTCATTTATTACCTGTCCAAATAAATAAAAGTTACTTATGAAAGCACAATCATTCAGCGGAGAAGAATAATAACTACATGAGACCCAGAATTATGCATTAATCAGAATTTCATCATTTGAAAGCACTTGAAAATCCGTGAATCGTACTCACATGCAACCTTTTGGACTAACAATCTAAATTAATAAAACTTATGCTACAAATTTTCAAAATTCCATACCTCTTTTACAACTCCAAAATCATCAGCAATGACCTGAAATGAGCACAAGAAAATTCAACATTAGAACAAGAGAGAGGTTGACAATGAGAATTAATCTGTGATACCGGATGTTTCAAGCATATACACCATACAGCAACGATGGAAATTATATGTGGAACTCAAATGCCTAATAACCGGCCCAACTTTCAACAGCCCCTTTACATCGAAAGATCTTGAACCATGTGGCTCAACCTTATCATACAGAAAGTTTATTGCGAAAAACAAATAGAGATATGAAATTTAATATCTTACCTTCGCTTTAGAAAAACCCATCATCTCAATCTCAAAATGAAGTTCTTCATCCTTGGGAAAACTACTCGGAACTGCGAGTGGACAGTCATCCTCGCCATAGTGCATTTGACGTTTCATCTTAAACTGAAACCAACGAAACAAAAGTTCAAGCTTTAAATAGCGAACAAATAATTTTTGGTGTAATTCTTCCACTATCAATTTAATATGCTGATTAAAGATATGGCAATTTTCAATGTACGAAAATATCAAATGTTTCTTTCATAAATAATATCATAAATGGATTTAGTACTCATAAATATATTTTTCTAGCATTTAATTTACTCTACTATAAATTTTTATTTCCCTTTTATCAAAAACATATACTAAAAGACAAACGTGCAAGTCTGAAGAACGAATACCATTGACACTTCACCCTTCAACATTGTGGGAATTCCTTCAAGCAACCCCAATAGCATCTTGCTTTTGCCCATAATATGTCTTATCGGGATTCCCTTGCCTGTTATAGAAAGTAAACATTCTTTCAATCCAATTACCAATAATATCAAAACAAAATTAACAAAGAAATTGGTTGTTTTCAACTATTCTTATCAAATCAAGCTCAAGCATGCCTGCTGTCATCTGTAGGAACCAATATTTAAAATTCACTCCACGAATTTTAGTATATAACAAGGTAGGTGACAGGAAAATATTTGAAATAACTTAAATTCAAAGAAGGATTGGGAATTAATAGTAATCACCTCCATACTCTGATCTGGTAGACTGAACAATAACTCCATCTACTGTTCTAACTGTACAATGATATATGACCTGAAAAATATAGTTCACAAGAATTCATTGGTAACTTATCTACTTTTAAGCGCAAAACTTCAATCCATTCCTTCTCTCACATAAACCAATTCTGACGTTTTATAGCCAAAAAAAATAAGAATGTGATACATAATCATGCATAATCAAGGCTCTATCAACGAAATACAAACCTGATCACCTTCAGAAGGTGTTAAATCACCCCCTCCAGACCTCATAACGGCTTTCATCAAACTCCCAGGCACAATTTTTTGTCTCCTATTTATGGAAAAAAAATCAATTTTTAAATTTAGCAACCGAGAAACTTATTACAGTCAAAATGAAGAAACAAAAACCATTACCTCTTATCATCCTCGGAAGGAGCTTTCTTTTTCTGCGGTACATTCGTACCATCATCAGCAGCCATTTCGCGTTATCTCGGCCGCGAAACTGACGAATGTTAATGAACTACTCAAGCAATCGACTGTTAACAAGAATTTTTTGTTTTAGTGATTGAGCTCCAAAAAACCCTACTTAATGAGATGAGCTAAGATCAACTACAGGTGACTGATAGTGTGAGTTTTAGGTAAAATTAACTTGTTTCTACTTTTTAATTTTCTTTGGTATATTGTTCGCTCAACAACCAACCAAATGAGAAATTAGGGCAGAAGACATGACAGTTACCTGAAACTCGGAGGTTGAAGACGAATTGTGACTGTTTGACTCGAAAGTCGTCGATCTTCTGGGGAATGCGGAAATCAGATCGTTCGTCTGTTAGTAATGGTTTACGACCGCTTGATGAGGCTTACAAACTATTGGGCCCATTGATCGAGTCCCGCAGATTTGGCGCCATATGATTAAGTATAGGCCGGCTGGCTGCTCTTATCACTTCAATTTAGTTTGGGCTATCTAAATTAACTATTATGAGTCACCGCTCATCTTCTGTAGATTACACTTTTTAAGAAATAAATGTAGAATAGAAAATCTGGATAAGATCAAACACAACAGGTGATTATATTTATATACATATTATCTTTGAATTAATTAATTTTAATAATATTTAGAATACGTAATATAATTTTATCAGAATGTTACAATTTAGAACATTCTTGCAAAAATTCTTAAATCTACAACATCAAATTCATTCATAAGCATTTGAAGAAAATTGACCCTTCCATTTGTGTTGAAATATGCCGTTTCATACTTCTTCTAGTTGGATTTTATTCTGTTGTATAGCTTTAATTGACGTTTCAAAAAAAGTCAAAATATACATATATATACATATCTTTCTTTTAATATTTTTATTAAATAATATTAGATGTTTAAAATCTATATGCCACAAGTGTGGCATGATATTATTAATTTGATAAAAATATAAATATCACCATAATTAATGAATAATAAGAGACACAAGACAACCATACATTAGTATTATCCAATAATTAAGTATATAATTAACAACAGGTTTTAACTAAAAAAAGGATCTAAAGTATCTCATTTTTTTACATAAATTTTAGATTGAATTATAAAATCTCTTTTAAGGTTAGGATTAATTATATTATGAGTAATCAAATATATTAGTAGACAATAGTTTAAAATTTCAGTTACTGGGTAGTTACAGGCGGTACACCCCTACCTGTTCTATAAAAAGCCTAGCTCAGCCACATCAATTTGTGGGTGTATTATTTTTAACCAACAAATGAACCTTTCACCAATGATCGAGGCATTGCATTAACTTATAATATGTATACATATCATATAGTTGTTCCGTCAGCTATCTTTAAAGACCAAAATTTGGTCACTCATTCTAATTCAACCCGTTTACGCAACACCCTCGTTGAGGATTTAATATACACCGTGTTCTGGTCTCGGGAACAAAGCCGTACGCTAATACAAACCTCATATAAATCTTCAAACTACTCATTACTCGTCACTTGACATTAACTTATTCAATTCAATCCTTACCATACACAATAATTTTAATACTCAGCAGTTTTGTATTGGATTTTTTTATTGCGTTGTAAGCGCTAAATAAAACGACAGGTAGTTTGGTTGGTTGGTTGAGCAACCGTTGAATTTGCAAACCCATCCATTTCTAAGCCCTCAATTCATGTAGACACGCATGCTACCAAATAAAATTGAATAGTTTAAAACGAATACATACAAAGATTCTTAAATCATGCATGTGACATTAAGGGAATCAGAACGCGGTTGAGGAGACAAATTATTTAGGTTTGATAGGGCAGAAGAAATATCCCATTGACGTATCTGGTCTTCTTTCATTCTTTGTATGTGGTGTGGATGTGGGTGGCCGCTGGCCAGTGCCCCAGCCTCAGCCCACACAACAAACATAGTAAGCCCAACTGCCGACGCCTATTCAAAGTAAGCATCTAGAGGGCGCCGGTCAACAGTCCACTATTTCACAGTTAAAAATAAATTTAGACGTTTGTCTTCTAAGAAGAAAATATTCCACTGCACACAAATTTTGCGAACATTTGTTTGTTAATCGGCTAATCAACTCATAAAAGAAGTCGATGTTCAATGATTGTTTAGATTGAAAGAATCGCAATGTAAAGACCAAAGTATTTGTTTGGAACGTCCTTTCAATCCTAAAGCTAGAACTAAATATTTTTCTTGGAGAGCAAAATATGTCCTCGCCAAAATTGACAAATAAAAATTATTATTGCGTATTTATATTCATAAAACATATAGAAAATCAGTAATTATGAAAGGAAAATGAGAAAGTAGTGGGCGGCACGAAAAGCGGAACAAATGAGAAGGGAATTAAAAACGAAGAGGAGGCGTGATAAGAGCAGAAATGGTGGAACGGGTCAAAATCCAAACGGCGCAATATGTAACGCATACTTGACCTCCACTATTTTAAGTCTATTACTAGTACTTTTACAACCACTAAGGACACATCAACCGACGTGGCTGGATGTATTTCCCAAGCGCCTAAAAGCGCGTGAGAGACCTTAAAAGAAAGCGTGGTGGTGGTGGTGGTGGTGGTGCGCACCATGTGGGTTCGAGAAACAAAGGTGCATGACTAGGGACGTGGTCGAGCACGACTGAACCACGTTTGCCGGCAGCCACGTACGCTGGCCATAAACTGTGAGGCCACGGTGAAAGCTAATAAATCTCGTCGAGTTCCAAGACGAGATTCAGAAGGAAAGATCACTGCCTCTTTAGAAACACTGTAAAAGAGCAAAAAAAGCAAGCGAGCTTGAAAGTTGACACGTGTAAAGTTATACGTGCTTTGGTCCCCCATCATCTACTTCCTCCGGAAGAATAACAAGTTGATAAAACTGACTCACCGAGTCACTTTCTGACATCGAACTTAATTGATTAATTTTTAAGATTAGTAAACTTAATTAACTAAAGCAATAAAGTGACTACGAATCCGAAGATCCAGCTGTTGGACCTCGGGGAAAGCAAAAGTCCTTTTAATAGAAACAAATACAAAAAATCTTCCAAAGCCGCAAATAGCCGACTGATTAAACCTAATTTGTTAATCATACATTGAACCCAGAACCAGAACACAACAGACCAGCACAAAAACCCTTTCAATTAAAAAGGATTTAGAAGAAAATAAACGGCAGCGGTGAGAGTCCTTGCAAATTTAATAAGCTTGTCGTTGTTATTATTATTATTTTATTATTAGTTGATGCCAATTGAGCGGCCGGGCAGGACCAGCTGGATGAGAAATTTTACAAACACAAGCGTAGTAAAACAAGAACATGCATGCAAGGTAAAAGAGTAACGAGCGAGTAATTTTGCTCGGGAAAGCATGGATCCAAGCTCATAAACAGCGGCATTTAAACAATGCAAGTACACTATTGCTTGCTATTTTTGCTTTCTCAAAAACATTCATTTATGCCCCAATTACAAAACTCACGAAAAAAGAAACTCTTCTTCCATTCCACCACTCTCTTCCCTCGAGCCCAACAAAAATAATACAAGCTGCTGCTGCTTCATTCGCTTTCCTAGGAGGAGAAATTTATTTTGCCCTAAATTCTATCCGAAAAAACCATTTCATATATATTTTCTGCTGCCTTCATCATTTCCTTCTTCAAACTATATATCTATACGCTACTACTAATCCTATAGCAAACTATATCATATCCCGTTTTTTTATTTTTAAATTTGCTTCTAATGTTGAACTTCCTTTTCCTTGTCTAAAAATTCCCGGGTAACAAACACAATTAGTAAAAACCCAGAAGCGAAATCGAGTCAATAAGTCCACTCCTGAGGCAACCGGATCTCGTGATTCATTCCTGGCTGCGGCCTGAGATTGCGCTTCTGATGTGAAACAGCTTGATTATTTCGAAGCCTCAAAGCAACAGCAGCATCTGCCAGATCACCATATGCGAAACAAAATAAATACACTGATAATAAAATTAATATTACTATTAATATTGATTCATGAAGGTTGAACATTATAACTGAAAAATAGTGTATGTACCACTATCCGGAGTACTATAACCGCCGAAACGAGGATGGAACGGAGCTCCCTTGTCGTCAAAGTTCAGGTTTAATGCCTGCACCACTTTGGCTGGGAGTAAGACAGTGGAACAAGCTGTTAAAACAGAGAAAAAAATGACAAACAGTAGAACAATCAGTCTCGAAGAAAAAACAAAACTGCCAAAATAGATTTCAAATTTAGGATTAAAATAATTTAGGAACCAAGATTAGATCTGACAACAGAAACAGAGGAACTAATCGGACAATAAAAAATTTAAAATTCATGTGACCCGAAACGATTTGAAATATTAAGACAAAACATACAGACCTGGCTTCTTTCGAGGCTCAGTTGGAGTGTTAATTCGGCGAGGTAAGAAAACACCAGTGCCAGCACATTCTCTTTTACCACCAGGAGCTCCAAGAAACACAGCCCGCATACCCGACCCATTTTGCTGTTGCTGTTGTTGCGCAGCCTGTTGCAAAGGAGGCCATGCAGACGGCGACAAACCAAGAGGTCGACCATTGTTTGCATTATTACTTCTTACTCTGTTCAGACCCACTTGATACAGTCCACTTCCCTTGCTCTGTGGTCCTCCCCAAACTGTAGAACCCTGTTGCTTCATCATCTGCTGCTGCTGTTGTTGCTGTTTCAGTTGTTGAAACTGTAAAGACAAAACAACAATGAATTAAACAAAAGACAAAAGCTGTGTGATACTTGAAGAATTTATTACTCCGTCGTTTCGAACTTACTTGTGAAACTTGTAACTTCTGGTGAGAAAGCGACTGCTGGTGGTGCGAGTAGATACCAGCATCTACAAGATTTGGGTGATTCTTTACGGGAACAGAGATTGGAGATGGTTTTCTTGGTGGACCCAGTAGCCCTCTGTTGTGTTGATACCCGTGAGTTTCTTCGTTCATTCTCATCCTCGCCACTTCCCCGGCAGCCGCGTAAAGAAGATCCCAAGTTCCCGGCGGCGAAGATACCTGAGATTGACAAGTTGGACTTCCACGGCTCGAACCCTGCCTGCACCCACACCCACTCCCGAAGGTACACAACGTCGATTGCGGCGAGCCAGATACGAACCGAGCCTAAATGACAAACCAAAAGTGAGAAAACCCTCAAATCGAAGAAAAATTAAAATATGGGAGACTATTTATTGATTAGTGACTTAGTACCTTAGGTTTGTCAAGGGCAAAAGCGTGTTCGATTCGCGTGAAATTGTCTTCAAGAGTAGAGTGAGCCATTTGACGAGTTAAATCAGCGATGTAATCCTCTTCGTCACTCTCGGTTTCGGTGGAACCGACCACCGACTCAACAGGAGAACTGAGATCCGAAGAGGAATGACCAAACGACCCAAACCCGGATGGGAACTCAAAAGGGAAGAACGATTTCGTAGCTTCAGTCTCCAACTCAAATCCACCATCTCTGTTTTTGTTGTTGTTATTAGCCTTGTCCATGAGTATGTCGTCGTCCGTGAGAAACTGAGGAGGAAGCCAAAACTCACCGTCGTCTAAACTATCAGCCATATTGGAAGAAGAAGAAACACAATAAAAATAGCAGAGGATTTGAGAGGGTTTTGATGACAAGACTAATGGGCTTTGCTGCTTGTTGAAGATTTAATAATAATCCACGCAGATGTGTTTGCCGGATGCACAGAACCAGGGCCCTCAGCCAGCGCTAAAAAGAGAAGAAGAGTTGTGATATGAGAGCACTGCTTAATCAAATCCTTTTTAAAGTAGGGTGAGACAGATTTTTTTCTAATTTTTGCGGCACTGGAAAGTAAGTCGAGAAGTTTGTATTTGTAGAGGAGGAAAAGGCACGAGAGATGGTATAATTTACAGAATGTGCGACAGAAGTTCACTGGCAATGGAGGAAGAGTGCTTAGCACGCGCAAGATATACAAGATCGACGGTGGAGATATGTGTATCAGACTGCTGGGGCCAGCCAGGTAAGATATTAAGATAGAGCGAGGTGGGACCGAGTGAAGGTTGAGGCACTTGGCAAGCATGTGAGAGGGCCAGGAATTTTTTTTAAAAAAAAAATATTTTTCGAAATATTTTCAGTTTTGCTTTTGATTTATGAGTTGTGAGTGAGTGGGGGACGTGGTGACTTAGTGGTTAAACAAATCTCACGCGACGTGGGGCTGTGGGTGGGCCACTCTCTCTCATTCTCTCGCTTCTCTCATTCGTTAATCAGTCATCACAGACAGACATTTGCCCTTATTTGCAGTCCACTTGGCAGTCTAGGGACACTATGCTTTGCATGTAAGTAATTAATTTATTAAATTTGTAATTATTTTTTAATTTCCAAAAATTTTCAGACATATTTACCCCCGGTCTTTTTCGTGTATTTACTTAAATCACATTCCAAACAGTGATAGACTAATAATCAAAGCCAAACAGACCAAACTCTGTATCTCATTCATTGAATTCTCTGAACAAACAGGCTCTATTTGGAAAGAGGAATAAGGACATGTACGCATCCATTTTCGGGTAAAGCCTGTGCGAAATCTGCTTTGGAGCAGAAAATCTTTATTTACGACCAATCACAGTCGTGGGGACAACTAATCTCAAATCACAATAGTAAAAAATTAAATTACCACTGTAATTGTTGCAGGGCGTTAAGCCTTTCTTCTTATACGAAACGTCGTTGTACGTTTGGAAAAAAACCCGAACCTGTTTTTACCCGACATCTCCATTTGCAGTCTAGTATTGCGACATGTTTGGAATATGTTATTGTGTCCCATGGCCTTGCTTACTTCAACGAGTCCAAAATTATACTTACAAAGGACACTATGCCAACCGTGCCAAACAATGTCCTATTAAGGGTAACCGTTTTTTACCCATCGAATTGTCTTCTTTCTGTAGAAGTTTGTAAGTTGTTTTGATTATTACAGAAATTCGGTCGCCATTGTTTAAAGTAATTGATTATCATTACTCTAATGAAAATTTATAAAAAACAGATATTAGGCTTTTTAATTTAGTAAATTTTTAATATTTTTGTAAATCTAACATAAATTCAATATATTAATAGGAAACTTTCGTATAATTTTACCCCCTTTTTTTTCTTGTAGTCAACGTACAATAATTTTGATCATCTAAGTCGCGTGGTCAACACACAAATACAATAATTTTGATCATCAAAGTTGTGTGTATTTCCTAAATAGTTCACGAGGTAACTACTTTTTCTATTATGACGGTAAAAGACAAGACAATAATGCAGGAAAAAAGGATGCCTAAGGCCTATGCACTGGGTATCAATGTAATGTAGTAGAGAAATATAACGTGGGGTTTTTCACACGACAATGTCTAATCTACATTAAAATGTATGCTCCATTTACAAGCAAAGTTTATACCGAGGGTACTTTCCTGTAACTTTAATTGAGCAAGTACAACGATTTTTACAATGATTTACATATATAAAGATATTTTAAGCATCTTTTATTAATTCATAATAATTTAACTTTAACAAATAAAATAAGTAAATTCATAAGATTAACAAAATATTTATTGTTATATTTAATTTTAGAAGTAAGAAAACTAAATTGTATGATAAATACCCCCATACAAATGTTTAACAAATAATACTATTAATTACTCATTCATATATGTATTTTTTTACCCTTAGTTATTATATTTTACAATAATAATACTATAGATACAATTTTTTAGCACGAATTATCCCATGTAAATTGATCTAATGTTTTGGTATTGGCTGATAAAAATATAAAAATCAATTAATTAAGTTATGTGACAAAAACTTATACACTACTCTTTATCGATTTGTATTTAATAGTTTGTATTCTTAATACTATTAATTTTATAATTAATATGAATTAATGGTTAATTATTACTAAAGTTATATTACTATCATTTTTCTATTGTCAAAAACTTACGTCACGGTAATAACTTTTTGAGTAAATTATTTATACAACAGTTGGTACACATAACAATACCTTAAAACTCATATCATTTCAAAGTCACAAGCATGTCTTTATTAGTGACACGTTAGAACTACAAACTGTCCATATAAATTAATGTTTATATATAAATAGGTGTGAGACAATACACTTGAAAAGTAAGTGAAAATGAGTGATTGATTTTTTCGGTTTTTACATTTATATATATAGTGGCGTTATATCAGTTAATTTATATAAATAAGTTGTATTTTTTATATCATTAATATATTTACGTTGTGTTTATCATTTATGATAATTATGCGATGCAACTAACTATGTAAAAAAAATTTTATTGTTATGGTTATGATGAAAATTACTTATAATAAGGTGGATATTAGTTGGTTGGTAAATTTTTTGGGAGTCAAGATAGGGTGGTCTATAATTTTAATCAACTCACATTAAAATTAAAGAAAACTTTATTTATATTTATTTGGTAATATTCTTAAAAAAAATTAAATGGAACATTTATTTGTAAATTATTATCAGTCTCGTAATTTACTTAAAAAAATAGACAAGGAACAAAAGAGCATGGAACCGGAATGACGTGGCAGCACTGCAAAAAAATAGTCAACCTTCCGTTTGTTTTAACGGCCGTCTTTTTCATTAGTGATTAGACATCGTTACGGCGCCCCTTTTTCCAATTTTCAAATTTCAATTTTTGTTTCGCCGGCGTTGGACGGCGCCTATCTCTTGTGGACGCAACATCTCTGCATAAATTCAATTTAATAAACAAATTACGGGCACAAAAAATAAATAAATTCCATAAATTTGTTAAAACAGAGACGGACGTGGTAACTGGTAAGGACGTGCTTACCTGCGGACATGGACAGGTCGGTCAGGTCAGGTCAGGTCAGGTCAGGTCAGGTCAGAGACTTCCCAGCTCCGTGCGTCTCGCTGCGATCCAATAAAATTTCGGGGTCTTATCATCAATAACGTTTTGTTATTTTTCAAACAAGTACATAAACTGCTTATTTGTGTCCAATAGGTACAGAAACTTATATCGAAATGACTATATAATACGCATGCGCTAGGTTATCTCTTGGGCTCGACCCCAATTATACGAGGTTAATTGAGTCATTTAAAAGAGAGCGAGTAGCGAGTAGCGTGTAGTGACTAGTGAGGGACCTATCTGGTATACATGGAAAAAGTATGTTCTCATTTAAGAAATCATGACCACAGCCGTCCATCATGCATGATAATATGCGAACATGAAATCATGCGGTTTTGATCGGTTATTAGCGCGTGAGGGTGTGATTTTCACATGGGACGGCGTGCTGGCCATGAACTATTTGTTCTGTTGAAATTTGCAGCAGGAAATTGGAAAAAGAATTAAAAGAAAAAAGGAAAAAGAAAATAAAGCATTATTATTTGATTGGTGTAAAAGCATGATAAAGCCCAAATGGTTGCTTGTAATTTTCGTTTAAATTAATTTGAACAACTTTCTTTCCCGCCGAAAGAGGAGAAAATTAAGATATCAATTCCATATCTTTGACTGAAGCAACAAAATGCGACACGTCCCTAATTTTTTATTCTTTGTTAAATTTAATTTGATGATGGCCACAAATTGTGTCATGGTGATTTCCCACAGCTTAAATACGGGTTCAATTGATGGGAGATTTTGTAGACCCTACATTATATTTTCATTTTGAACTTGAAAAATGAAAATTGTGCCTACAAGAGTTGTAATCGAATTGGTTTAATCAAGATATTGCACCTCCGTGAAATATGTGTTAATTGGATCATTATATGTTTTTCAATTATTTTATTTGGTAGTCTATTCTTGAGTTCCTATGAATTCAAAAATGCTCAAGTGCCATAAAAGTAATTATAAATTAGTATATTCTGCCATCACATGGGTCAAAAAAGATATTATGTTCTAAAAAATTTTGAATCCCTATTCTTATCTTAAATTTATTCATAGTAAAAATTCATAATATATATTTTAGACAAAATAATTATAATAATTTATAACAAAACGCTGAATCTTGAATTATTTTCTCGGTCAATATATTAACAAAAAAATATACAATATAATAAATTCAAATTATATCTACAAATATAATTCTTGTATCACTTTTTTGGCGCGGTTGTGTTTACAGTCGTTGTAATATACAGGTTAAATGAGGGATTAATGACGAAGAAAACGAGAATTCTTGATATCACAATTTGTTGAATTTGATCGAGTGAAATCCAATTAAAATGTGGAGATTAGTAGTTATAAAAAAATAAATTGTAATCAGAGTTGATCAGATTTCGTTGAGTGACATTTATAGTAGAGTAGTCTTATTACCTTTTTTTTTTTTTATGTATTGATATATATTACAATATTATAGTCATACCCTTATTTACTATATTTATAGTCAACCTATCAATGATGTCAAAATCATGTATTTTGAATATGAGGTGATTTCACGTTAGATTGTCTTGCTCTTATCTTGTTTAATGAATTTTTAATTGGAATTAATTAAAAAAAAAGGGGGGGGGGGGGGGGGGGGGGGGGGGGGGGGGGGGGAGAAGATGGAAGAAGGCCATTTGGAATGGACGGCGCATCGATCGCATGCAAACCCTGGCTAGCTAGCAAAAGAAAAGAAAACATGGGAGTATCAATAAATAAAAAGAACCAATTACCATTTTAACATAAAATTTGTCCCCCTTTCGGTTTGTTTGATCTGCCTACATTCTTATTTATATTTGCACTGTACTCTTATCTCATTTACCAGACAAAGCCAGTATTCAAAAGGAATATAAACACGATCCGTTAACGAAAAAGAGCGGCTCAACATTCATCTTGTCCTCTAACATATCTGTCGAGGTAATATGTCGTTTTGTTGTTGTTGTTTCTAAGAAACGTAGCATCGCCTAACTAATAATAATATATACATATTAATTTATGGCATTTATTTTCAAGTCTTGCGATTTGTCATTTTTCTTGTATGAAAAGTGCCGCTTAACGAACCCTAAATCGGCTCAATGTTATAATATAATGCTTTAATAACATGCATAACCTAACTCTACAATTTCACAAATAGGAACATAATTTATTTATTTTTATTTTTATTTTCAGTTTCTTCAACTTATTATTTGATAATATATTTATGCCAACAAATAAATTTATTATTAATATTAATGCGGTGATAATAATATTAAGAAGGGAATTTAAATATCTTAAGTACTCAAAACGTAAAACACAGTCAAAATTCAGTAATTTGTATTTATGATCCTATTAAGGAATATTCATGACAATGATATCAATTGATCCATCTTGATTGCAACATATACATTGTTAACATACAAATTTGATTGATTCAGAATTTTTAATTGACCCGTAAATTGAATGAATATAGTAGAATAGAGAAACGTGACTAATAAATTAAGATATTAATTTTCATAATATGTTGAATATATATTCAACCGAATTTTTTTTTATCAAAGTAACACAATAAATTCACTCATAAATACGAAATCTAAAAATAAATTAAACTATAAAAGAAAGACGTCGTGGTTGACCAAATAAGACTCCTCGAGATCGAGATTGAGATTGAAATTGATGTAAGGGGTGCCTCCGTAATTAAAAGAAATAAATATGATTACCATAAATGAAGAGTCATTTTGCAAAACGCAAGTTGCAAAATAATCGATAATTATATCGCTAAACATAACAATTAACTTAGGATAAGGTCGTGGAATGAATGGGGTTGCAATATTATTTAGTTTAGGATTAGGGGCATTAACTTTTAGCTATGGCATGCGGTCGGATAATCCACGATCTGATCTGATCTGATCTGACTCGAGTGCTCGATCCCTAAAATGCTCCTTTGATCCACACCCCGGTGGGCCCAAACATCGCTATATGATTGGCAGACCAAAGGATCTGGTGGACCATTCTTTGCCTCGTGATGCCTTCTACAATCATACGATTTTCCTATTTCCATATCTTTTTTATTTTTTAACTAAAATAAATAATAATAATAATAAGTGTTGTTATTTGCTCGCATCTTCCCAGCTTGCTCTTTAAGATTCAATCTCGGATGTGATACATGAAAAATTAAGAAGAAATTTAATTTTTATTTACTTAATTTTCTTTTTTAAAATAAAAATGGTAATAAAGGTATTAGGATATCCTATTATTATTATTATTATTATACTAAAAAAGACGAGGCATATATATGAGATTGAGATAAGGATCGTGGTCCATTGGCATGGTTGCAAAGTGGTGCGTGAATCTTACATTTCCATACTTACATACTGGATCTTCACTGAGAACGACAGAAGAAGAAAGAAGAAAAAATAAAAGAACAAAGCAAAGGTCATTTTCTGTATTATCACATCGTAGGAACGTGACTGTGTAATAATTTGTTGCATATATATTTTTATATGATTTTTGAAGCCGTGAGTGAGTGGATTCCAGATTTGAAGTGGGGTCTTGTATATTGCTTAATATGAAGGGCATACATACATACATACATACATAGTTCTGAATCTGAGTTGACTGTTTCTAAGTGTGATGTGGAGTGTGACAATAATATGTAGATAGAATGAATTATGTTATGTTATGTTATGGGTAAATTATTAATTCAATCTTTTGAGTGAGCTTTAAGTCTGCTCGCATTATACCCTCTTCCCTCCTCTGTCTCCCCTTTTATTTGCTTTTTCTACTCTCATGTGGGGCCTTTAAAGTTAGTTAGGTTATCTTCCATAACCACCTCCTTCCCTACTTATTTCTTTCCGATTTCTCCCTTATTTATTTCTAATTTCCTAGTTCCAAAAAATCGTATTACGCATCTTCAGAATTTAAAAAAAATATTGATCGAACAACTCCCTTTTAGTTAGCCTGAAAATGAATTCACCTTCTCTTTGCAAGTGCAAACGTTGTTATTGAGTTGATTTTCTCTTAACAACATAATTGGACTATGTATGTATAGTTCATTTTAGATGTAAGCTTTCCGATATTTATTTATTTATTTGCATAAGATAAATAGTAGAAAGACCATGTAAAATATAAATAAATACTCAATGTTAATGTTATATTCCTAATAGCTGTAATTAAAGTATGATTATAAGTTGATGTACTTATCTTAAATTAGTCCAATTTCTTAGAGAAAAAAGGTACGAGGGTAGGCCCCAAACCTCACATGCTGGTTAGGTTAGTGAGGAAAATTGAAGGTCTAAAGGAAACAGAATAAACAGCCTGAGTCTCACGTGATAGTCAACAAAGCACTGACATCCAGTTGTAACTCAAAACTATGTGCGGCCGCCGTCTGATTGATCAAATCAACGCCGTTGATTAATTGATGATCGGATATTTCTTGCACGCTTTGGAATGAAGAAGAAGAAAATAATGCATTTAATGCGACATGGGGAGGAAGAGTGGGAAACAATCAAAATGAAATCGTAATAATAGCAAAGCTTAATGGGAAGCATTGCAAATAGATTAAAAGAAAGGTGCACTTGAAGAGTCAAAAGCTATAGCAGCAGCACAAATCTTTGCTGCTAAAAATCTTTTCTTTTCTCTTTTTAATTACAAATTAAGTGGTGAGAAAATCACAAGTCTCTTTTCACGTTCCCACATATATACACATAATGTAATCACATGATTTGTGAAGTCAAAATTTTCGTGGCGTTTCATGAGACGATTCACACAAATGACGTGTTATTTTATTAATAATTCTTTTTTTTTTTTTAAAAGAGCAGATGATCTTATCGCTAATTAAACCCACTTTTTATCGACTCTAGAAAAACATAAAAAGGAGAGGAAAATTAACTAATATTTTTTATAATTAGCGAATTATAACTTTTAATTAATAAATTTTATAAATTAAGTTTTTAAAATAAAAATATTTATATTCAATAATAATAATAATCTTTAAAGGTAAGTAAACGTAACTATACTCTTTAAACAAATTGTGAAAGGGATAGGTTATTTCATAATAAATGGGGTCATCTTATATATTCATTGAATCATAGTACACTTGCCGCCGCGGCTGGTAAGTGCTAGAGTCACATGGTAGGTTAAAAATAAAATAATACGAAAGTATTTTTCGTTAGTTATATTATGATACTTGAATGCATGGTACGAATCTACACATGCAACTCATAATTCTTTTGTCATTATTAACACGAAATAATTCCCAGCAAAAATAAGGTAATCCCAAGTCCTCATTCCATTTCAATGTACAATTTACTGATTAAAAAAAGAAAAAAAAAATTGAAGAAACGACCCGTACTAATGAAGTGACGAGCCACTAGCAATTAGATCATAATACGGATTATCATTAAGGTTTTTTGAATTTATTAATCTTTTTTAGCTGTGGTCAATTCAATCCTTATAATAAAAATAACGTTTATTGGTTGTTACTTATTAGTATAATGTTCAATTATAGGCATTAGATAGGTACGTAGCTAATTGTTTCAGTTAAGTTGACGAGATTATTGCTTCGGGGTAAAACATTAAGGTTTTCCTTTTTATAAGTTAAAATAATAAGGGAGTGACGAGATGGTCAAAATAAAAATATTAAAAAAAGAGATCTAACATGGGCGGTGTAAGCGGAGCTGATGGCGCGTGTAAGGAACCAGCTGTACAAAAGCCTATGTCTAATAATCAATATTAATCGCGTAACAACAGACAGATAAATTGAAGGAAAGTAATGTCTAATTATCAATGATTAATTATAATTAAATAAATTGATAATTGAGAAAAAGCTTCTTCTAAGTAAGGGTGTAGGGGAATATCGAGGAACATGTCACCTTGATTAGCGGGGAGGAATGGGGGGTTTTTTGTGTTTTGTGCCTGCAGCTGCAGCTTGTCGTCTCCCTCTTTCTCCTTTGCTTTTTATGGTGCTGAGGGTCTCACTGTCCATAGGAGAAGAAGAGTTTCGTAGATTCTTTCGGAAAACTTTGACCATCTGTCCCCCTCTCGCAGCTAGCTCTTTGACTCATTAATCTCCCAAAGTGCTTCCCAGTTTGTAATTGGCATTTTATCATACACCTTGTAATCGGATAATCAATCCGATGGAAGTGCTGGTGGGCCGCATCAGAAAATTAACGCTTGTGGGGTGGGGTCAAGTATCAAAGTTCGTTACCAAACCATAGTACAATCATTCGATATTATTAATAATTAATGCCACAATTAAAGCAGAAACAGAATGCTATAGAGCAGAGTAGATGATCATACTGATGCACCTCCACCACTGTGCCGAATAAATTAATAGTATTGTGTATGTAGTATCAAGATAAGCCGATGACAAAAAGTGAAAAAAGGTAGAAGAGTAGGATTGACGTTTTGTTGATTATTATTAATAATCTTCTTGCCCTAATTAATGGCTACCAGTTGGGAAGGAAAAAAAAAAAAATTGATACTTAGTAGATATGCTATTTATTGTTGTTGATTAATTTTGGACATCAATGTCTCCAGCCACCATATTTTGTAACTAATAGGCTAGGCCTTTTAATATTTGTGTTCTTGGTCCTTGTACAGCTTAGGCATGTAACAGCAAAGATGCAGCGAAGATGTTAGTGATTCGAAGTCAATTTATTAGTAGTCAAGGTGCAAGTCCTGTTGGTTTTCTGTTCGGAGATGTCCGTGCTTTTTATGCATGCTAGCCGCTGAGGTCAAAATGAAGGTCATTCGGTACACTGAATGAGATCATCTTATCATTTGGGAAGTCGCTCGGATCAACAGCCACCGTTGAGTGATTGCCCAAGCAATTATGTGCTTGTGTTTGGCATGCATGTATCAACTCCAAACTTGTCACGTTTACACTGTTATAAAAGATCTTCTAAAAATGAAATAAAAATTTTCAAACCATCTTCCTTGAATCTTAATCGCAAATGGCTGTATTTAGCAGGTTTGTTCAACCCATCAAAGCCGTTAATGATGGGTGGCTTGGGTCTAAACTCATAGCCCATGCTTCAATCAAAAGTCTTTTATTTGGACCAAGATGAAAATTATGGCAAGCCCTGGAAATTAAGTCCCTAGGCCTTATATTAGGTCCACTATCTAAAGAGTCCAGCAACCATTTTTCTCCGTGTGTTTGTAGGCTTTTCTATTCTGGGGATCCAGGTCAAAATAGTATCAATCTTCGTTCTCGAGTACAACCCCACGCATCGAAATCCAAAAATAATCCTCATTTAACCTGGGGCCCGGGAAAACTGCACGAATCCACGATTACTCGGTGTAACGACCCAAATTTGATATGTTATCTCAATAAAATCACATGCCTTTGTTTGACTGATTAGCATTTTCATTTCATTTTGTTTCATGTAGCACGTTATTATTTGCCATCATAATAGTCCGTAACAAAATTTTGCATTAGCCGTCTGCAATTTATTTTTTCTTATTGTATACTAATTCCGACCTTAATTTATATACGGGTTATCCTTTTCTTATCTATAAGAGGCATTAGTTTTATATCTGGACCTAACCCATTATTATTATTATTATTATTATTATTATTATAGATGTAGTAGCAAAATGACAAGGACAGGCGATGGTTCTATGCAGCTTCGCGTGCCAATTAAAGCTTTCCTTGGCCTTACCCTGTTTTATTTCGTTCTTTCAGCAAATTGCAATTTTTAATTTTTAAGTGGACCGTAAATTGCTTAAAATATTTGCATATCGGAAGATCTGGGTGTTTCATAAAAACTAAATTTAAAAATCAAGAACGTGATACTCACGTGGAACAACATGGGCTAGACGCTTGCGTGCAAAAATAATCCTGAGACCAAACCAAATACAATTCCATAGCGGCTAAGCAAAGAAAGAAATTTTAGATGATTTTTAATATATTCTATTTCTTCCGCAGGATCAACTCGAGCACAGTGCTAACTCAATCTACCGTTGATTAAACCAGATGAAAGGTGGACGGTCGAGATAAATTATCAACTGCGGAAGCATTTTTACGGAATCACCTTGTTTTCAACGTTATTTTGTATTCTTTTATTTATATAAAGTCACAGCTCAAAAGCAATCATATTCGTTTCTGAAAATCTTGGCTTTATCCCTGAACTTTCACACAAGAAACTTGCATATTTCTTTTTCTCAACGCAAGGGCTAAGATCGGGAAGGTGAAGTATCGTCAGATTCAGGAGGAAATACTAACAAGAAACAGCGAGAATGCCGGGAGACAGAAACATTGGAGTAGCCATGGACTTCTCGAACAGCAGCAAGAATGCTCTGAAATGGGCAGTTAATAACTTGGCAGATAAAGGTGACACTCTTTATATCATCCACATCAACCCCAACAATCTTGATGAATCTCGTAACCTCATGTGGGCCAAATCTGGTTCTCGTAAGCATCTCTTTTTCTTTTAATTTTATTCTCTAGTGTTTCCTTTTCTTGATCCGTGATGGATTGCCTGATTTGGGGTTGATCTGGTATTTTTCGTAGCTCTTATTCCTTTGACGGAGTTCAGAGAGCCTGAGACTCTGCAGAAGTACCAAGTTCAAACTGACATAGAAGTTCTTGATTTTCTGGACACTGCTTCAAGACAGAAAGAGGTAATACTTTTTGTTTTTTTCTTGCTTTCAACATTGAAGTTCTGATTCTGATCGAATGGTTGAATTTTAGGGATCTTTGTTTAATATCGTCTGCATGTATATCTGATTGCAGATTAAAGTTGTCACCAAAATTTACTGGGGAGACGCCAGAGAGAGATTACTCGAAGCCATTGAAGATCTGAAGCTGGACTCTTTGGTTATGGGAAGCAGAGGACTTGGTACCGTCCAAAGGTATGAAATTTCATTTCATTGTTTCTCTACAATTTATTTTCTTTCACCGTGAATAAAGATTCTGTGTTTTCTGCGATGGAAGTGTGACAAATACTTTTGGGTTGATTGATGAAATAGGATAATATTGGGAAGTGTGAGCAACTATGTTATGACACATGCACCTTGCCCTGTCACCATTGTCAAGGAACCAAACTTCCGCAAGCACTGATCGCAATTTGCAGAAATTTAATTACCTGAAGACTGCGATCCGTTCTGATGTTAAATTATGTTATTCTGAATTCGGTTTTCCTGTTTGGGTTGAGTATTTATTAGTCGTGTTCTGAACTTTCTCAAGTTTTAGAAGCAAATGGAGGGGGGAGATATTATCAGTTTATCCTCTGGAATAAAATAAAAAATATTTTCTTATGGATTCATTGACTTGTTAATTAATTAACAACCATCAAATTATGAAGCGGAGCAACACATGGGTACAGAAACACATCTGTCTCAACGTTCTACGTTTTTGTTTGCATCAAAATAGAGAAGAATCTCGATCTGTCCGCACTCACAGCCTATGACAAATTTCATGTGCCATGTTACTGGCATTGCGCATTAGCAGCAACGTCATTGGTTGCTAGATTTATTTATTGGGAGACAAAGTGGAATCTATGCACATGTAGCTTTCCATGCTTGTAATAATGCTAAATGGGTTTTCAAGAAATTATTAATGTTAGGACAAATTATTATTGTACATGCTAGGCGTGGTGTGGCAGTTGTAGGCTGCTGGCACACATGGCTTGTTCATTCAAGAAATAGCAAGCCATTTATTTGTTGGAAGGTCAATCGCTTGGTCTCCCAGTTCGGTTTCTTTAGTTTGTAGACAAAAATTGAAAATCAATCCATTGTGGACATGTGATGATTATGCGCAAGTATATTTAAACAAAGGTTTAATGTCATCAACTTCGAACAATAAATGATTTTGCAAGTTTGCATTTTTTTTTGGGTGCGCGAGCTCAAAATAAATTTTCTTATCAACTGAATCGCGGGTGTGATCTCCCAAAAATTAGTTTGTTGGAATTTGATGTAATCAATGCTCAGCTCTCGGGTTAGTCAAATGAATGCGGTTGGAAGCTTCAGGCTTGAACAATATTTGAACAAGGGTGTGCTTGCAATGAGTTCTTAAAACAATTTATGAACAAGATAGTCAATAAAATTGGATGGGTAGGATCACGATATTATTTTTTTATATAAAATTTTATATTAAATATAAGTCTTAAATCCAAATACACTTAAAGATTAAGATTGCATATAATATATATTAATTATGAATGCATTGATTATGCATTAATTATATAATCAGATATAATTTCAACGATTAGATGTGTTTAGATCCAAAAGTCTATATTTAATGTAAGATTTTATTTAAAAAAAGAGCTTATCCCAAAATTAAATTTAGTGCAATAATATATTTTTCTTAGAACTCATTGTAACTTTTGGATCTTCTTTGCATGTTCCTTTTTTTTTTCTTCATATTTACATGTGTAATGTCAAAACTCAATATAACTAAGAACTAGATCATACAAGATTGCCCAAAGTTCAAGGCTCTTTAATGGGGTAAGCGGGTCTGTGTGGTCCGACCAAGAAATAATCTACACTACGCTGCTCGAGATTAAAAAGTTTGGTCTTTGAATATTTTTACCCAAGCTAAACATGAATTGCCTCTATTGAAATATCGAAACCCAAGAAAGAAAAGTTTGCAAGAATAATCTTGCATACTGTATTATTATTTCATTTCAAACTGAAACAAGAGCAAAGTAAGCAATCTGCCGATTGCGGTGATAGATCATACATCATATTTCTACTGATGTAGCTGACACTATAGAGTGCCAATAACTACCTCAATTATTTATGTTGCAGATGGGATAACATAACATGATCCATCATTAATATTCTAATTGAGAGCAGCATAGCGAGAACGCATAAAGCCGAGAAGTTTTTCTCTCGGAGGCAGGTTTTCTTTGATAACACTGCAATTAATATACTCTTCACTCCATTTGTATAATTTGGGAAACTTCTCTTCTGTCAGCAACTCTAACCTCCCTGAAGCTTCTTGAATGATCCCGAGCCAGTACCCTATGAAGTTTGCGGCAATGTCAACCAGCCCGATCTTCTCTCCTCCGAAGAACCTCTTATCTTTCAGCTCATTCTCCAGAGATTTTAGGTGCTCACACGCTTCTCTAATCAGCTCCTCTTCTCGTTCCTTCTCCTGGTTCCAGCAAGCTGTCCACAGCGCAGGCAGGCACTACATAATAAACACAATTGTAACAGTTAATCAATATTCAAACAAAAATTCATTAAAATGAATGCTATGTTCACCTTTTCGTCTATGAACTTAGCCCAGAAACGAGCCAAGGCTCGTTCATAGGGATGTTCTGGCAAGATGGGATTGTTTTTCCAGGCCTCATCTATGTATTCAAGAATAACAAGTGACTCGGCTATTGGCTTTCCCTTGTGCACCAGAACAGGGACTTTCTTGTGAACGGGATTGTATTGCAGAAGCAAAGAACTCTTGTTAGACAAGTCTTCTTCTATGTATTGGTATTCAACACCTTTCAGTTTCAAAGCAATCTCAGCTCTGCGACTGAAGGGGCTTCCCCACACTCCAAACAACTGCACTTCAGCCATAAGAAAATATAATTTAGTGTTAATTTCTTCACTGATAAAAGATAACGCAATTTAGATGCTTGGTTTTATTTTTTTTGGGTCCGATTCTTATTTATAGAGTTGCGATCAGCTTTTGTTACTTGGCCACCAAGTCTTTGTGCTCCTGTCATCGTTCATTGCTCTTATTAAATGTGAGTAGTTAGTAACTTCAAGTCATGAACCAAAAAAAAAACAAGAGAATGGATCCGAAGACTGAACTAGATCTGGAGTATACATTGATATTTCTAGTAATCTAATTTAAAAATGCTAAAATTTAAATTTTCAACAACCATAATTTTAGATATAAAATTTCTGTTTCAACTCATATAAGTTGAAAGAGAGATTTTATTAAAAATTAACATGTAGTAAGCACTTTATTTATATTATCCTTTTGTATTTATGTGTTGTTATTTCGTGGATTTTATATAAAATATTAGATGAGTTGTATATATATAAATTTTAATATGTATTGTTTTATTATTTAATAACTTCCGAGTAAAATAGATGTATTGGATAGAGTCAGAAGAGTTTGGAAGATTGAAGAGATTAAGTCAAAACAATGATGATGCAAGCAATTACGAAAACTTTGTCATTGTTTTCCGAGGTTATGAATTAATGAATTATTGGATTCTTCTATACGAAACAGAGGCTTTGTATATTAATGCAGGAAATGAAAGTCGAGGATAAGGATTAAGGAGAATTTCTCGCTAAAAGTTTTTGTGAAATTGGTCGGCCGATTTCTGAAATCCAAGCTCTGGCTAATGCAGTTCGGTGTTTAGTTCAATCTGTTCCTAGAGCTTGTAACATGGTGCCTCATAGGCTAGCCAAGCTGGCTTTGCTTTATCCAGACAATTGTGGTTGGACCTGTACAATTTACATATTAAATTTGGGCTAAACTGGCTCAAAACTTTATTGGGTCAGAAAAGCCTTCGAGACTTTGTGATTTGGGCAATTGCATACACTTTTTTATTTTTCCCGCCGAGGTTACTGAGCAAAAAGACGGGGGCTGTTTATGACTAGCCCCTCATCTAAAATGTTATTCAAATTTCAAAACAAGAACGGCATTCACTTTCTTTCAGGTACACCAGCATTAATATTCCAGCCTTATAACACTCATAGCTGAGTATGCGACGCCATAAATTTTTTCAGTATCCTGATAAGTCCTACAAAAATAGGTAAACCCGTTTTAAATTTTTGCATTTCAAAAGTTGAAACGGAGATTTGGTCAACCCAGGAGAAGAACATTAGATTTGGTAATATCAAACAAAATATACACTTTTTACAAAAAGAAATAAATCAAAATCTTTAAAACAAAGTAATGTTCTTTAAATAGAATAGAGAGGGAGCTTAGAAATGAAGTTAGTTTGTGGGAATTTCCCTCTAGGGTTTTTTCAAATTAAATGTCAACATCAGTTTAACAACCTGGTAGCCAGCCGTTAGGAGGAGCCTGCCCTTTTTCCTTTTATACGAATGGGGTTAAGTTTTGAACAACCGGCAAAATGATCACAGAAGAAATAAAGCAATCAGGGAGCTGCAAAACTATCCAATCTTGTAAGGAAAGTTACAAAGGGAATCTTGAATAAGGCACTACATGTAAATTTTTATTTTTTTTATTTCATTAATAATATTTTTGTGTGCTATGAGATCTCAATTCGCAGCTACAACTTCATGTCACCTTCATTATCATTCTTTGTGTTAGTTATAAGATATGATCAAGTTAGTTTGTTGCATTCATGTCCTTATTATACTCTTAAGAATTTTTTTTATAATTAAGTATCCTCCATTGTTAGTAGTGGATTAGAAGAAAAAAAGTTTGTGTAAGATTAAAGTTTCAATTAGAAATGTTTGTAATTTATCATCTTTAGTTTATGTTTCAAATTAATGCACACCAATTTTAATTCATAACTGTTGTAAAGTTTTATGCTAAATACAATACATTCAACTTTTACAATTACATAATAAAAAATAACAGACATCTTTCAATTAATAATATCCTATAAAAAAAGTATGAGAATTATACTAGATAAATTTTAAAAAATATCTTATTTATTATTTATATTTTTTAATATATCCGAAAATATTAAATACAAGTCAAATTACATGACCGGGAGGGTTAATTTTGTAATATTGCTGTCTCTTCGGAGACCAAAAAAACAAGGAACAGCGTCCTGCCCCTTAAACCCTAAGCTAGCGGGATTAATTAATTAATGAATTGGCTGGTTATGTTCCGGATCCGGAACATTATATCGAAAGAACCAAAGTCCATGGATTAAATTACCAAACTATCCTCCTCCTGCCCTTCATCGGATTCCTGCTCGTTTGCCTCCAAAGACAAAAGCATCCTTGGAAGTCTTCAAACTGCGGTCGCTAATAACGGATCAATTTCTTGGATATTTTCCCACGGAAATTTAGTCTATGAAATTTTCAAATAAAATCCGACGAGAAAAAAACACATATAGTGAGTGTTGAATTCTTGTTGTTGTAAGATATTAGTTCATTTTGTTCCTAATGCTAACAGACTCTCACTCAGCCTTTTCATTTTGTTTTTTAATTAAACAAAATTTATAACCAGTCACTAGTACCATTGGGAGGAGGATTAAGTAATTTGTCAAGGTTAGTTTAGTCACTAAAATTAAAACTACCAAGCTTGTCTTGGGAAGTTACAAACATTATGCAGGACAAATAGGTAGGCTTTGTTGATAAATCCGTCGTTTACACGATTCCCAGCCCTTACTTTATTATAAAATTTTGAAAACAAACTAATAAGAATTATTAATTAATTTAGGAGCCCTGTTTAAGCAAAGCTGGAGAGAAAGAAAGGGAAAAGGGTCACAGACAGGTATTTTATTGTTTGTGTCTGCTTAAAAATGGTGTCCTAAAATCTAAAAGAGAGCTCTCATAATCAATATTGAGGGACAAGAAACAGGCTCTTAGCGCTTCATATGTCATGTGTTTTGTCAAGCTTCAGTAATCATACAAGCTTCAGACTCTACACATGATTTAAGCATAAATTACAAGGCTCCTTCCACGAGTAACACCCACCTATTTTACCCTGTATTTTCTATTTTACCCTCCAACAGAAGCAGCAATGGTTCTTCAAAACTTATGGCTAGCGCTTTCACTCACCAAGAGGAAAGAGAAGACACTCAACAACAACGACAACAACAGCAATGTTACCAGCTTAAGTTTTGTGTACCAGTACTGAAGCTTAGGAGCTCTGATTACTCCAGCCCATTCTCTCTTTTTGGTTTCTGGGTGTCTAAATCTTTGAAAAAGTTTTACTGCAGAGGTGGATTCCCAAGTGGGTTTGGCTTCAAAAGGCTTGAAGGTAATGTTATGGTGGTGAACAACTCTGTTTTCTGTTCTGCACCTGAGTTTCTTGAAGAAGGGAAGGCTACAATGGAGGATTTGAATATGATAGAGAAAAATGAAGTCAATGAAGAGATTAAACACGAAGTGTTCACTGAAAACGTGAAAAGAATAGAGACATTTGGTGAGTTGATTGAGGAAAAGGGTCGTGAGAGCAGTTCAAGTTCTGATTTTTTGACATCTGAAACAACGGCACATGAGGAGCAGAGTCACAGTAGCTCTGAGGAGTCGTCTTCTCCACCTTCACTGGGTTGGCCTGTACAAAAGACTGAGGTGCCAGATTGTAGTAGTGTTAATGGTAACGAAAATGAAGAGAAACCACATTGTGATGATAGGAAATTGAAGAAACAAGGCTCAACACTGCCAGGCATTTTCCCTTTTTTTGTTTTGTTGTCTCTCTTTAGTCACTCTGGGTCGTGAATTTTGTGAAAATGTATTTGACATAATTTAATTTGCAATTTTTGGGATTATAGAGGTTGAGATGATGAAGGAAAGGTTTGCAAAATTGCTGCTTGGAGAAGATATGTCAGGTTGTGGAAATGGGGTTTCCACTGCATTAGCGATTTCAAATGCCATTACTAATCTCTGTGGTATGCGTGTTAGCTTACAAGTTTTTCCATTAGTTACTGCTTTTTACATGTAATTCTTGTATTGGCTTTTCTTTGATTGTTAATGGTCTTTCTCTTAACAATTGTGCAGCTACCTTGTTTGGGCAACTATGGAGGCTGGAACCTCTGTCCCCTGAGAAGAAAGCCATGTGGCGAAGAGAGATGAAATGGCTTCTTTGCGTTAGTGATCACATTGTTGAGTTGATACCCTCTTGGCAGACGTTTCCAGATGGTAGCAAGCTTGAGGTAAAGCCATAATCTTTTTTATTTCATAGTTTTGTTTTTTTTTTTAATTATCGAATAATGTTGTTGATTTTTGAAATACCCCAATTCCCTAAGTGGCTAGTCCTTGCTTTATATTGAAATATTTTTTTTTAAAAAAAAAAATTGAATGCTAGAATTCTTTTCAAATTTGAATGATCAATTGAACTTTCTCAATATTCTAGCATGGAAAATTTATCTTTTTTTGTTGAACAAATAAAATCAAATGGCATCAAACATCTCAATAAAATGAGAATATCGAAATTGAGGCATTTCATTGAATCATGCAGATCAATTTTATATACAATTAATCTTGTTAAAGTTTCTTCTTTCATTCTTCATCCTAATGGCCATATTAACGATTTGAGCATTTGCTATATAAAACTTGGGGAGTCATTCGATGGTCATGAATTTTAAGAACTCCCTAATATTATTGCTTCTTATGGGTCAACAGTTGACTTGATCTGTGTAAATGGATCATTTGGAGAAAAGCATTACCTCTAGGAGGTCGGGTAATGAGTTGTCAAACTTGTTCTTATTTGTTTCCATTATGATGCAGGTTATGACTTGCAGACCCAGATCAGATCTTTACATTAATCTTCCAGCTCTGCGCAAATTAGATAACATGCTTATTGTACGAATGCCCACACTTTGTACTTTTTAAAATTGCTCCAAGTTAAAGAAGGCCATTCTGAATTTAATCTTGTTTGGCAGGAAGTATTGGACAGTTTTGACAATACAGAGTTCTGGTACGTTGACCAAGGGATTCTAGCTCCAGAAGCTGATGGGTCAACATCTTTCCGGAGAGCTCTACAGCGTCAAGAGGAAAAGTGGTGGCTACCTGTGCCTCGGGTCCCTCCCGTTGGTCTCCATGAAAATGAAAGAAAGCAGTTGCAACACAAGCGTGATTGTACAAACCAAATATTAAAAGCTGCCATGGCTATCAACAGTATTACTTTAGCTGACATGGAAGTTCCTGAATCGTATATGGAGTCTCTGCCGAAGGTATAAAACCCATACATATATATTTGTTATGAGATCCATATAGATCTTGGTGTTAATCTTAATTTGGTTTCAGAACGGAAGAGCCAGCTTGGGAGATCTAATTTATCGGTACATTTCGTCGGACCAGTTTTCTCCTGAATGTCTGCTTGAGTGCCTAGATTTGTCTTCTGAACATCAAGCTATAGAGATTGCCAACCGGGTGGAGGCCGCAATTTATGTGTGGCGCAGAAGAACCAACTCCAAGCCTGCCAATAGCACAAACCGGTCCAGTTCAAAGTCGTCATGGGAATTAGTCAAGGAGTTTGTTGTTGATACAGACAAGAGAGAATTGCTTGCAGATCGAGCAGAAAGCCTCCTACTTTGCTTGAAGCAGTGGTTCCCTGGTCTCCCCCAGACAACCTTAGATATGAGCAAAATTCAGTACAACAAGGTACATAGTTCTTGCGCTGGTTCAATAATTTATATATTTCAAAGTAATGAGCTTGTTTTCAATGTGATACTAGATTAACACAAATGTACGGTGTTATTTAGGATGTTGGAAAGTCCATTTTGGAGAGCTACTCAAGAGTTCTGGAGAGCTTGGCATTTAATATCGTGGCACGTATCGATGATCTGCTCTACGTTGATGACTTGACCAAGCATTCAGATCCATTCTCACCTATGTCTAAAGTTGGTGTGATTGGTCATAAAGGCGTTTCAATTCCATACTCAGTGCCTGTCTCAAGCACTCCATATAAATCAGCTTTCTCCACACCAACCTTTTCGCCTGCACTCGTCAGCCCCGGAAAGGGAGAGTTATCACCATTCCGCACTAGCAGCAAGATCCCTCAGCGTGGTTTGGGTGTGAAAAAGGTTTTGACGGATTATCTCAACATTGATAACAGAGGGAAAGATTGCGGCAATTCAAGTGTTGGAGCTGGAGCAGATTCAGTATTAAGAGAAGCATCCCCATCTCGAAATGGAATACAATCATTGGAGTGTACGATTAAAACAAACAACTCACCAACAAAGGATGCTGTTGTGGAGGGAGGACCCCCAAGAGTGGCTTTATGAGCTAGTTCTCTGTGAGATCTTTTCTTTACACTTTTTATGTATTTCATGTACACTCATCATAGAAATAGATACAAAGCTTGAGAGGGGAAGTTCGGCATGTTTTATATTATATTATAATTTCTGTTACAAGGAGATGTCTGTAATGAAAAATGAGTTGAGTACTTAAAATGAGCTTATTAATAATTTAATAGGCAGATCATGTTTCCCTTGTCAAGAGACAAACACAAAAATATCATATCAACTGATAATGAAAGGGGGCATTCCGAGAATTGAACTCGGGACCTCTCGCACCCTAAGCGAGAATCATACCACTAGACCAAATGCCCAACTTGAAATGTAAATGTTTACAGATATTATCCCATATCTGATGACAAAATAAATTGGAATAATAAAAAAATCAATAAAAAATAACGCCGTTGCCGGGGATCGAACCCGGGTCACCCGCGTGACAGGCGGGAATACTCACCACTATACTACAACGACCTTGATGCTAAATTCAGTCTGACATAGTATATGTCTTATAATAGAACTTTTTAATTCGGTCAATTTTGAGATATAATTGTAAATTTAAATGATAAAAAATAAATATATAAATAGTTATAATTAATTTTTTTTAATATTATGAATGCAAATAATGAAATTAATAAAAAAATAGTGTTCCAAGTTATACAAAAAATAAAAAAATAAAATATTTATTTTAGGTCTACAATAATACATAATTAAATTTTATTAAGTCTTCACATAATATTATTATAATTTTATTTTAACAAAAAAAAGCATATAGCAAATAAAAAATATTAATTATCTGAAAAATAAATAAAAAATCTAAAATTGAGAATGAGGAAAAAAAGATTGAGCCAAAATATACTTTGTTAAGTGTGTACCTATACTTTATATTTTTATATATTATAAAAATAATTTAAATGTATAATAAACTAATTTTTTATTTAAAAATTATTATATTATATTTTAAAAATTAGATTATATTTGTCAGATTGACTATACAAATTTATAATTTAATTCATCACGAGTAAATTTTAAATTTTTTAATTTTACTCTAATTAATTAATATATCAAATTTATTAGAAAATAAATTGGATTAGATCATTAATTAAATGTATCTAATCGTTTATCAAGGAACAACGTATTAAACGTATGCCGTAATGCCCATTGACAAGGAAGATGGTTGAAGAAATTATACAAATCTAGTAGCGGGGCCATTAAACATCAAAGTCGTTGTAGTATAGTGGTAAGTATTTCCGCCTGTCACGCGGACGACCCGGGTTCGATCCCCGGCAACGGCGTTTTAATTATTTTTATTTTTGAAATTCTCACATCTTAAATCCATCTCTTACAAAGCATTTGCACCATGATTTTGGTTGAAGAGAAACTTCTAGTAAAAATGGTCTGCTGGTTACACGTTTCCACAAAGTGTTGGCTTTATTGGAAGGGTCTCTGTTGTTGATAATGGGGTGTTCTAGAGGGTGAAGATGAGTTGGCGGCAAATCGAGCTTCTGGAGGTAATCCAATGTCCATTAACTATCAACATCTGGGAAAAAAAAATATTAAAGGGATTTGTATTTATATGCAATACCAACCTTTGATTCGACAATAAACTACAAAATAATGCCACCCACAGTTTTTTGTAGAGCAAAGTGCAGCAACGTCTATAATGTTTCTAGTGCTAGCTCCATTATGATTAGTGGGCAATGAGTAGTACCACCTTTGGAGCTCATGTTGCAGTATAAAAACTCTCGACTTGTATTGGGTTTTGCATTCTGGGTTAGTTGGGATTTGTGATAGGTGAAATACAGAGAGAAATGGCCGCTTCACTCAAATTCATCTGCCTTCTTGCATTACTTGTATTTGTTAACATTGTTGGTATTGGAAGAGTTTATGGTGCAGGAGAATGTGGAAAATCGACTCCAGATGAGGAGGCAATGAAGCTAGCTCCTTGTGCAACAGCAGCACAAGACGAGAAAGCTGCTGTTTCTGACAGTTGCTGCGCTCAGGTGAAGAAAATAGGCCAGAACCCAAGCTGTCTCTGTGCAGTTCTGCTTTCTAACACAGCTAAAGCATCCGGAATTAAGCCTCAGGTTGCCATAACCATCCCCAAACGCTGCAACTTTGTTAATCGTCCGGTTGGTTACAAGTGTGGACGTAAGTACATATATATTGGTTGCTTATAATATTTTGGCCTTAATTACTTTTCCCTCGTCACTTTTTCCTAAGATCGTAATCGTTGGTTTTGCAGCTTACACTCTTCCTTGATTGGATAACGCGATGAAGCGAAGTATTTGGAAGTCACTGATGTCATGGTGACTGTGAATGCTGCTTTAGCATGTATTCCTAGCAATAATAAAAGCTAGCAGCTTGTATGTATCCATTATGAGAATAATATACGTTCTGTTTTGACTATGTTATAAGCTTTGAGAAATCTCCTTGTTCTAAATACTCCCTACTTGGATTGGAATCTCCTTGGATTGTCAATTTTGAAACCACACACCACAGAAGTTTCAAAAGTGAATAAGATATTCTTATTTCTAGTTGAAGTGGCAGAATGGTGCGAGTCGTTTGGAGACAAAACACTTATCAAGTAACATCAAAAATCAGAATCAACTTTGATAAATAAAATGTGGTTGCAGAATCTTTGTCCTCAAACCATATATTATCTTTTACATAACGACCCATTGAAAAGCATTGTTCAATCAATTAATGGATAGAGATTGCTTTAAATGGTGGGTCACATCTTGGACAAAGACAACCTCGACTTGGTATCTTAGACTCAGAGATAAGACTGCCTGGAGACCAGCAGTTGGATAGATCGCAAGATAATTCTGGTTGCTGGGCCACACCCTGTTCATGTATTGTTTAATTTCTCAACTGCGTGGCAACCTCAGGAAATCTCGAGTTGTTAGGTATGGAATCTGGAAATTTTCGGTGATCTCTACGGACATAGAGAGTTTGACCATTCAGATTATCTAATTTAAGAGCAAAGTGCTCAATTCCATTTTTGCTTATAAGAGTTTCTTAAGTAGGGAATATCATGGAAGGGAATCACCTCATAATGCGTATACATTATGAAACAGCAGAAGAAACGCAATACATAGATCATAACAACCAATCGAGATAAGTTCAACCATAAACAGAGATAATAATATTATATGTATATATACTTACTGGTAAATGAAGTCTCTAAAGCATACATAATTTACATTAAAAACACCAAGTCCATATTTTTTACTGTGAAATAGGAAAGGGGTAAGTAAAGTGCAAATTACTAGCTGCTGCTCTTATAAAGATGTTGCTGTTCAGCTGGAGGAAGCAATAGCGACCAGCTCTGCAACGATCCAGCCTATAACTTATCTCCCATATATTAATATTATAAAACCCTTAAAAAGGCAGATAAAACTGCTACCCTATCTTCCTATGTACCTGCAAGGCACATAGTCAAAAACCAAATAATTCAGTTAGTCTGTCAAAAATCATTGCGCTACAAGAAAAAACAGAGACGTGTGATCTTGAATTACAACTCGTGGAATAAATATCCACTAAATTTTAGCAATCGATTAATTGAACAAAAATTCATGACACCAGAGTGACACAGAACATCAAACAGTATATACCAGAATAGGCAGAAGACTTTATATAACTGGAAACAATCCGATCATATTGTCCTTGGAGTGAGATCATCAAGATTTTATATATATAGAAAATAGACAGTAAGAGAATAAGAAAGTAGTAAAATTATTTCAAGTCACATGAGGCTACAACAGGATCGCACTTCAGAAACATAAAGGCACAAATAGAAAATCCATTTAGCGTTCTGAGTTGTAATATCATATGTGTATGATACCTTGATGAGTATATAACCCTCGGCATATTAACTATTAATAATAGAGAGATCCTGCCAAAAGAAAATTCATAAGAAAGGTATAAGTAAAGTTTGTACAAATTTCACAATACCTATTCAAACATATATTAGATAATTACAGGACAGCACCTTGCCACCAATTTCCCCTCGAAGCACTCCCTGTATCATCTTCTCCACCATCCTTTTTGAACTGAAAGGATCACAATGCATGTTAGCTAGCATACTCCAAACAAGAAAACATTATGACACTCCTTAATGGCCACAAGAAATGATGTTATAAAGTTGGTAAAGGCAAATTCCATCTACCAAAACAACCAAATATTTCACATGATCATTATAAACTTAAATTTCTGAGTCTGGACTCTGTATCTGACCAAACATTCTAACAATAAAATTCCTCCAAGTAAAGATTACGTGCCTTAAGAAAAAGCTTCTTTGACTGTTGTTGATAGCAACATATAACTTAGCTAAAGTTGATCACACTTATTTCATTACTGTGTATGAAATAATAGTCAATTAGTTTATGATAATGTGTACTCACCACAGAGTTAATTCCGGAGCCCTGGGAATTTGGTGGCTGAGAATAGACATCTTGGCCACCATAATAGATTGATGAACTCAGATGACATGGTTGTTGTACTCTCTGGTCCTGATACATGGAACTCATGTCCTTATTTGCTGTGCCTTGGCTCTCAGTTTCATAGCTTCTTGATGCATCATCTGAACAGAAAGGAATCCCATGACCGCTTGAATCGAATCAATTATGCAGAAATTCTTAGTTTAGAATTAAACAAAATAAACATTTCAAATAAACAAAGAATGCCAAAGAAATTATCACAAAAGGATCCCCTTGATGATTTTCGCAGAAGAGTCTTTGCCAGAACAAGATTTACCACATTATATAAAACATAAACTAAAAAATTTGTCTTGAAGAGAAGAAACTCAAAACAAAATTTTCATTTGATATATATATATATATATATATATATATATACGAACCAGGAGCTCCAGGTTTGGTGTTCCAGGCCTCCTTTGAATAATCATGCTTTTTCTCCATTGACTCAGAACGCAGAGATTCCCTCCCCAACACCTAATTCAACGCCGATACAAAATATCAACACTTGCTCGAATACGCATCACCAAAAAAGAGACAAAAAACATCACAAGCTTCTAAAACAAAAGAGCATGAACAGGGAACACAGGCATTGAAAATCAAGACAGAACATAGAAAATGTCTTCGTATTTTATAATCCTTTCACCCACACGTCCCATATTCAATACCGTCAAAAAGTAAAATCCCATAATCATAATTTAGATATAAATAGAAAAGATAATGATCCAATGACATTCAAAACAAAGAAATTCATAATTACCTTGGAGGGAGGCGAGAAGATAGAGCCGAAAATCCCAGAAGAAGAAGAGGACTCTTTGGAACCAAACAACTCATTTGTTAATGAAGAAGAGGAACCCGTTTGCTTTCTTCCTTCCATTTTCTCGCTCGGTGAAAGACTGTAACAGACTGAAATGTTTTTCTTTGTGTATGATAAAACTCTCAGCCGCCAACAAAGAGAGGGACGAATAAATACATATATTGAAAGAAACCACCGTCAAAGAAGAAAGAGGAAAGAGAAAAAAATTGAATAAAAACAAGAAAAGCGTAAGAGAACAACACTACACAACCGAAAAGACCACGTGAATATCGCGGCCGGCGTAGAGAGAAATGAAACCGTCGCACACCAATTTATAGGCCTCAAAAAGAGAAGGAAAGGAAACTCTTATTTATTTATTTTTATTTTAATTCAGAAATTTACCAAAAATTATGGTTTTTTTATTAATTAATTAATTAATTATTTTTATTTTTTTTTCACATTAGATTAATGGGAGATTTTTATTTTTATTTTGGCAAAACAACGTTCCTTCTCTCTTTCTTCTGTCCCTCTCCTCTGTCTCTGACTCGGCTTTGAAATATTTTTCTCCTCTCTCTGATCCTTGCGTCTCTGTTTCTCGTCCTTCTATCTGTCGACAATTTAACAGTTGGAGGACACGTGGAACAATCAAGGCTTCAAGTGGGCCCTGAATTGAATCCCCCAACATTTTACTGCCACGAGTACCTCTAGTGGATAATAACAACCTCTAGCCTTTGCCTCAGAGTTCGTTTTGAGAAGTTGAACCCATTTTTGACTTTTCCTTCTCCTTCTATTGCCTCTTTTTTTTTTTTTTTTTAAATATATGAAATAATAACATTCCCATCCTTAAATGTTTCTCGTTTCCAAAAATGTAAACGTAGTTTTTGTAATTGCTTCATATAAGTCCTAATAATTTCTACCGAAATCACTGAAATACCCTTAATTCTTAAGTTATATGCTCGGTCAAAATTCAATATTATATTAGTCATTCTATAAGATAATCCAAATAAATAAATAATGTCTTTATTTGAGTTTTCACATAGAAAATATTATAGGGATCCAAATGTTATTAGACACATTTGGGATACAAAGAAGGAAGGAAAGAAAGTCGCAGCTAAAGAAAGATTGCGAGAGGCCTGACCTTATGATCTTATCTTTTTATCTTGTCGGAACAAACATGTTCTGTCTTCTTCTTTCAGTTGATCCCCTTTTAACTAAGATATGGTCTACGCAAAAAGCTTTGAACACATCCTGCATTCATTAATTTCTTTTTCTTTAATATTATTTTTAAAATTCTCTGAATAAAATTTGTTAAAAATCGTTTCTTTAATTCAGAAAAAATGTATGTAATGTTGCAAGTGATAGGATAACGGATAAAGACAATTCAATGTAGGAGACCCGATACATTTTATATTCAAAATGATGTATTAAATATTTTATGTATTCTGAGTTCAGTTTTGTTGGACTGGGGCCCAAAGGTGACGGCAACCCCCGATAATGAAGAAGAAGAAAATTTATTTGATCGACTGTTTTGGATAAGGAAGTTATAGTTGACCATATAATTAGGTTAAATTAAGAATTAATTTAGAAGGACGCTAATCCTTTATCATTCTAATTAAATTAATTAAATAATGAAATATTTTTGTAATCTAGCGCCTAAAATTCAGATAATGAGGTGGGTCCGGATGTTTGGACTGCCGACACGTCGCAAAGTGATGTTAATGGGTTCCTACGTGGAAGGTGTAGTCGTTGGTTAGCCACTGTGAGTCGCCGCATGATCTGTGTCCGTCGGGTGTTTGGACACGTGGTGTGTCGTGGTCCCAGCATTTCTACCGCTCGTGTCTGGGTTGGGTTGGGTTTGGTCTTGTTTGTATTAGGCCAGGGCCGGCCGTTTTAGATCATTGCCCAGGAAAACGTTTTGCATAGATTGATACTCGTAAAACAAATTCTTTAAATTAAATTACAGATTATTTTTTCTATAATCATTAATAATTACAATTTATTAAATACCTACGTGGTGCTATTTTATTGGCAAGAAAGTGTGAACGATATAATATGTGATAATATTTTTTAAATGAATGTACAGATATTGGGGCATACTTGTAGGGATAATTTTAGTTTAGTTTAGTCCTTAAAGTTTTAACTAATATCATTTAAGTTGCTATATTTTACGTATTAGATAAAAAAGTCTTTAATTTTTTTAAAAATTATCACTTTAATTTCTAATATTTCGATTAATATCACCTAAGTCTCTTGACCAAATTTCCGTCCATTTTAATCGTTAGATACTTTTTAATTTACCCCTCATAATATAATAATATTTAATTTAACTCTAAATTTTATGAAACTCATCGTATTATTCTTCTATGTTACTTTTTTATTTTATTTTTTAACAACTAAAACAATAAAATCATATTTTTATAAATTTAAATTAATAAAAAATAACTCTTTATTATTTCTTCTCTCCTTTCTTCTCTATTTTTTTTTATTATTCTTCGTTTTCATTTATCTCTTTTTCTTCTTATTTTTTTCAAAGGAAAAATATAATGAATTTAAAATAAATTGAAATTAGTTATTTAATTTTTTTAATTCAAATAAAGAAAAAAACTAATATATAAATAAATTAATTTATTCAAATCATATAATCTTACTAATAAAATCAATTAATTTAATTTATACAAAAATTAAAATCCACAAATTTTCTTTTTGAAATCTATCTTAAAAATAATTTATTTATTGCTGGATAATTTATTTACTTACTTAATAAAAATATGAATTGAAGTTGAATTAAATATTACTATACTAAAGAATTATTTTTATTAATTTAAGTTTATAAAAATATGATTTTATTTTTTTAGTTGTTAAAAATAAAATAAAAAATTAACATAGAAGAGTAATATGATGAGTTTCATAAACTTTAGAGTTAAATTAAATATTATTATATTATAATGAATAAATTAAAAAGTATCTAATGATTAAAATGGATAGAAGTTTGGTTAAGGAACTTATGTGATATTAATCAAAATATTAAGAATTAAAGTGATAATTTTTAAAAATATTAAGTATTTTTTTTTATCTAAGTGAAATGTAATAACCTAAATGATATTAGCTGAAATATTAGGTACTAAACTAAAATTACCCCCTTCTTATATATTCTAAGATTCTCTCCATTAAAAAGTGCGCTCTAATTAAATGATCTTTTATAGGTAAGAAAATTCGAAGGACTACCATCTCCTTAAGTTTATTATTCTCTCATACAAGGGCCTAAGTTAAAATTATAATAATTTTAATTCATATGAATAATATAATCTATCTTTTTTTTTGAAAAATTTAATAAATAAAAATGTTTAATTAAATAGAGTAGATCAAGTTTTTTCATAATTAATTATAAAAAATTAATATAAACATATCTACCGTACTTTAACTTTTATGTTCAAAAATAAATTAGTCATTTTATAAAATTATATTAAGGTAAAAGAGAGAATAATAAGAGGGTATTTAGTAATGTTTTTTAAAATAATATTTTTTTAAATAAAAAATATATTTAATAGTATTTATTAAAAGTAACTGTTTAAAATAAAAATATATTTAGTATTATTCTTAAAAAAAGTTAAGTAGTTGTTTTATAAATAGAATTTTAATTTATTTCAAAATAAATCGTTGAAAATGGTGAAAAAACACAAAAAGAAATTAAAAATCTTACGAGAACAAATATATGAGTTTCTTTCATTAATAGCAACTTCTAAACACTTTTTCTTTAAAAGTAACACCCATCATTGAATAAAACAATACCAATAAATTAAAGCATTTTTTTTTTTGGATTAATTTGTTTTATTCAACAACTAATTATTTTGCATAATTGAAATTAATTTTCAATATTAAACAACCGACGTACAAAATTAACAAGCAAACCTTCTATCCACTTCTTATCCACAAGATTACATGTAACATCGTATAAATACAAGACCACGTTCGAAGAATTAGAGACCTAACACAATCTTTTTGAAAAGAAAAACACCAAATTGCATGCTTATAATTTATTAGAATATTTAAAATAAGGAAAATTTTGATTTTACAAAAATAAAAGTCTAAAATTTACAAATATGATAATTATACGGTTGAATTTCATGTAAATCTCTTGAATTAGAGAAAAAAAAATTATATTTTAGTACACACAAGTCCATTTTGGGAACAATTTAATATTTATGTTCCCTTTATTCCTTTATTTTTTAGTGATATTATTATCTAAGTTTTCTTCCGTTGGGGTAAATTTCTATGTCGGTGGATATTGAAATAATGGGATTAAATATAAGAAAAAATCCATTGACAAATATCCAAAGATAAGACAATAAAGATGACGTGTAATGTTTCCGTAAATGCATCGAGAGGTCTAAAAGCAACCGTCGAATTTGTTTTGTATGATCTTTAACTACAGTTGCATAATTAATTGGTTGAACATGTTGAGAGCTTCGATCCTTTTTTTCTTTCTATATTTGCTAATGATGACTTCTAATTTTTTTGATAAACCCAAAATGGGGGCCACTCAATTAAATTAAACAAATATCAATCACAAATCATAATTAGAACGTGTGGATGAAACTGTAGCCAAGCCAAGCCAAGCCAACCACTTGAACACCAAGGGCAAAGGGCAAAAACAGTGCCGGAACATGTGAGCAATGATAACAATCCAAAACGACACGTCACATTCAATCCTCAGCGGATAATAATAATAATTAATTAATTAATTAAAAAAAGGCAAGGAAAAACCAAAAAAGGACACGTTAACTGTATGATGCTTACGGCTTCGTGTGGCAAGCGCTTACGTTAGCACGAGAGTTGCGTTTCCTCTATAATATAATTTATCTCTTTGTTTTATTATTTTCCCTTTTTAAATAAAAAAAGGATAAATGTGCGAGTAAATTTTAATTGATATAACGTATTAAATTAAGTGTTAAATAATATCTTATTCTCACGCAAAAAGAAATTTCTCCACACTCAAATACGATAAATCTCATATATTATAAGTAATAATTTTTTAAAATTAAAAAATTATCTTACTAGAGATTGAATTTAGAATCCAACCTTCTAACCATTCAACAGATAAGTATTAATATTTATACCACATATATATATATATATTAGTTAATATAATAATTGTGTAGGATCAATTAATAACAGTTGTCACATTATTTAATATACAAATTTTATATTTTAACTTTATAACATTGTTTTAAATTTGAGAAGCAACGTAATTTTATTTTTTAAATTTTTACTTTTTATGAAATAAAACGACATACATGACACAATTTTATAGTGTTTTATAAATTAAATTGAACTACTGATGGGATGATATATGATAATTTATTTATTATAATATGAATAACATTATTTTTTAGATCATTTTTTTAACTTGAGTTACTTTTAGATATTATTACGTGACCTTATTTAATAAAATTATTTTTTTAACATAACACATTATAGAAATTATTATAACGTGAATAATTACGTTAAATAGATTATTTCTTTAATTTACAACGACTTTATAATATTTTCACTTTTCATTATTTTAATAAACTACAACTTCAATTTAGTTTACAAATATTACGGAATTATACAACATACACAATTCTACTATGTAAAGCAAGTAACTCTCCAATTAGAATATTTATATTATATATGCAAACTTAAAAAAAGTTTATTGAAATAAAGAGGTTCTACTGCATACCTTTATGTGGTTTAAGACTTTAACTCTAAAATAAAATATTTGAGTTAAGGTACACTTATATCTCTTTAACCTTTAATTGACTATCAATTTTTACTAAAATGACTATAACACCTTTATTTGCTTTAAAATAAAATTTAAGAAATTCAATTTTAATTTATTTATTACTTAAAAAATTAAAATAATTAAAATTTTAATTAACAATAATCTTGATTTATATTTATTTAATATTTATTCAAAAATAGATTAATAATATTTAAAATTAATAAATTATCTACATTGATTTTTTTTATAAATTTTTATCGTTGAATAATTTTATTAAAGTTTTTATAAAAACCAAAAAACCTAAATTTACTTTATGAGTTATAAGATTGATGTCGAAGCGTGAATTTAGTGTAAATATATATGACATAAATATTATATTAAAGAATTTTTGTAAGAATAGTCAGGTTGATAAGGCTATAGAGTTATTTAGTAAAAAAAATTAAAAGAAATATAGTTAATGCGGGAGAATTTGTAAAATAAGGAATAAGAAAAGCAGTCGTTTTGTATATTAGGGTTTGAGATTTAGATAAATATGACACATGAATAAAAATTAATTAAATTCTTAATTTGAATAAATATAAATTAAAATTAAATTCTTAATTTTAACAAATATTAAATAAATACAAACTAAAATTATCAAATTAAATTATCTTTAATTAAATTTCTAATTTTAAATATTAAATAGATTAAAATTAATTTTTTAAAATTTTAATTTTAAAGTAATTAAAGGTATTATAGTTATTTGAATAAAAATTGATGATCAATTAATAGTTAACGGTGGGCAAAAATGTCAAACCGAACCGAATCAAACCAAACCGAATAGTTTTTGGTTCGGTTCAGAATTAAGTTCGGTTATAATCGATTTTTAAATAATCAGTTTGGTTCAGTTTCAATTTAAAACTAAAATCGGACTGAAACTGATTGTAAAATTTCTTGTAATCCTTTATTAATTTTATAAATTGTAAATAACTAATAATTTGATAATAATTTATATAAATATATATGTATATATAAATAAGGATAAATGTTAATAATAATTTTATTTTATTTATTTATTTATTGTAATTACAAACAGCATTCATAGAAATTTTGATAAAAGCAAAAGCAAATGTATCATTTGATAAGTTCATTACTTACATATATTTTTTATTAATGATTACTAAGCTAGTCGGCTCCCATTCATATTTTTTACTCCAAAAATGGTTGGAGTATTTGCTTAAACGATGGCATATAAGTTGAGGAAGTTAAATTTAAATATTTTAAAAGAAATAATCTACTATTGTAAATATATTAGAAAAGATAAAGAAATGAGCATGGTTAGATCAAACGAAAGTTGCTAATTTTATTAATGATTACTAAAATGGGCTTGTTGGGTCACATGAAGATATGAAGGCCGCTGTAATATCTTTATACCCCTGCATCAATATTGGAGAATATTTTCTGCTATTGGGTGTACTTAGAAATATTTTTAAATGTCACGGAGGAGAACATTTCGTTATCTGTCATAACGAGTGGACAGACATTGCTCGCAAATGTTTATTTAGGTTAATTAGTACTCAATAGAATCAACGACGATCAAATTATAATTACCAATCAGTGACCATTGATTTTGATGGTAATTTTCAACATTATAAATAAAACAAAATAGCCCCAATTATATATGTTAACAATTCCTACTCTCTTTGTCCTTTAGGGAAATATAATTTCTTAAACTTATCTCTTCACTCGATTTACCTATTTATTGTAATAACTTAAACAATAATAAATATTCTCTTTAAAAAAAATTAATGTATTTGATTGAAAATAAAATAATAAAAGAAAATTAACATATTCCTTCTATGAGGTTTTGAAATGAAACACGTAGAAAGAAATTATAGGAAAAGAAACACTTAGCTCTCCTGATGGCATCCATCTCTCTTATGTGGTCACCTGCATGAAAGTATTATGATAAAAATATGAGAAATTTTTCCGATTTATCTCTCAATTCACATTTGAAAGGGAAGATTGTATTTGCAAATAGAGCGATGATCTGACTTACACTCTTAAAACAAAAAAAAAATGATCAAAATGTCATAGAACTACAAAATAGGGTGTCCAATTAAACAAATTTATTACTTGATAACTGCAAGGATCAATCTGTAGAGGAAAATCGATAGCATTTTTACGCCATTGCGCTGCCTAGATAATTGCAGTGCTGGGTTTTCAAAGCTGAGTGATTGAGAAGCTTTAATCAAGCTTAAAATCTGCTACAAACATTATGTTTTTGATCAAACCAGGTAAATGTTGAAACCGTGATTATTACCAGCTTCAGTTTTCAACATATGGGTTGTAATGTTGTGTGGTTTTGTTGTTCTTGCATGAGATTTTATTAAGGGTGGGAAAAAATACTCAACCGAATCGAATTGAACTGAAGTTCGGTTCGGTTCGGTTCAATTTCAGAATTAAGTTACAAATAACTAATAATTTGATAATAATTTTCATAAATATACATAAAAATAAAGATTAAAATTAATAAATTTTTAATTTTATTTATTTATTGTAATTATAATATAAAATAGGAATACTAATAAAATTTTACAAAACAAATGGTTCGAAACCGAACTGAAACTGAAGTAGGGCTCAGAAACCCAAGTTGGGCCCGAATCGAACTGAATTTTTTCTATTCGGTTCGGTTCAATTTTATTATTAATACACTTCGGGTTCGATTTGATTTTTATAGAAACTTAACTGAACCCAATTTTGCCCATCCCTAAATTTTATGACTTATTTATGGGTTGGTGGGTCTGTGCGATGACCCATTTACTAAATATAATTTAGTTTTGCTAGTTATTTAAAATATTTTGTTGTGTTTTCATTCTTGTTGTTGATCGATTTATGAATAAAACTTACAATGTTTTGCTATTGGGTTTGTGCATGTGTTATTTGAATGCCAAGTTTCTTTTTTTGACCATGAAGGATGTATTGAAGTGTGCTTAAGCTGATGAACTTGCTGACGATTTTGTTTTTTGACAATGAGATGGTGGGTTTGTATAAGTACCTATTAATTGACATGATCCGGTTATGTTTTGTAACTGAATGTTTTCTTCTCTTGCATGTGTTTTATTTTTATTGTAATCGGTGAAATTCTGAGAATGAAAAAATGAAATCCGAATTTCATATCTATATTTTATATTGTTTTAGAGAATAATTAACTATATATATCATCCATATCAATGAAATCATTAGTTTATCAATGGCGGAAGCAAAATTAATAACCAGACCTTAATATTAATATCGATATTGTTTTATTTGTTTGTGTCTTTTTGGAAAGTGTTTGCTTGGTTTGTTTGTGTAGTGCTTTCATGAAAAACATTTCGAGCATTTTCTATCAACAAATAGATTCTAAGTTGCACAAGTGCTTGTCCATGCTAATAGCTTTTTCTTTTTATTTACTTTAACTAAAAATATATTACAGCATAAAATAAGGGAAAACATTTTCTTTTCTAATTCTGAAATAGACTATTTCTTATTATTTTAAAAACAATACATATTTTTAAAAAAAATATTAGTCTGGAGTCTTTTGTCTTAATAGCTTAGGAAATGAAGTCAGTAGAGTTTTTTTGCTTACAATGTTCTGCTATGGGTTTGTGTATGTATCATTTGAATGCCCAAGCTTCTGTTTTTGGCTGAGATGTATCATATGAAATTTGCAGAACTTTCATCCCAATATCATAGGCCACTGCAATTTGGAAAAAGTGCTCAGGTTTCTCTTCAAAAGTCAATTGTGTCAAATATTTCTTTCATTTGAAATTGTATGGGCCACATAAACCAATAAGCAATTAAACGTACACCAAACAGATGCACAAAATAATCTTTGTTTTTATTAAAAATATAGAAATGGAAGGGTAATTGAGTATTTTCAGTAGAAATAAATGGGGATGGATGTCGATAGGAGAGGTAAGTGTTCATTTTTTCTATAATTTTGTATTCCATTTTTAAACCTCAAGAGAGGTGTGTGTTAATTTTTCAAATGATAAAAGAAGATCAATTAATGTTGACACACTTCAAAAGCTATTGATTGTATAACTTTTTTTTCATATAATTTTGTTGATTTGACACATTGAGTAAGAGTATCTATTGTTGTATTAAATTTTATTTTTTAAAAATTTTTGAATTGAGAGTAAAAAACTTTATTTATAAAATACTAAATTTTTATGAGATATTTTCGACTTACTATTCTAAATTTGTCAACATTTTAATATAATATAATAATTATTCTGATGTTATACTATAATTTTTAAACGATTATTTAAAAATTTTTAACGATACAAGGGCAAAATGATGTTTTTACCCTATGAATTTAATCTTTCATTTTCCCTATTCTCCTTCTCTTTCAGTTCTCTTACAGTGTTTTGAAAAAATAACTACAAACTTAAAATTAAAAAATTAAAATCAGCCCTGAATCTCGTTATCTTATTTCATCCCTATTCTCCTGCCGTCGGTTTCAGAAACTTCTCCAACTCCTGCTTATTCTCCTCTTCCGCCATCGTTGCTTTACCAATCTCAACTCCCTTCTCGTCTATCATTTCATTGGGCCCGTTTTAGGGATTGGATGACTTGAATTTTGAGTGGTGATTGATTTCGTGATTATGGCTTGTATATTGGAGGGAGAAAAGTTAGATTTGAGTGAAGAAGAGATAAAAAAAAAAAAGAAAAAGCGACATGAAAAATAATTTTCTTTTTAAATGATGTGGTTGGAGGTTGCAGAGAAACGGGAAGAAGAAAATTTCTTTTTTTTTCAAGGATTTGCTAATCTTTCATAGTGGCTTGGCTATTCTTTTTTAGTGAAAGAATTGGGATTGGGAAGTAGGAAATGCCATCTCCACCGCCACCACCTAATTTCTAATTTCTATTCACTATTTTTTTTTTGGGTTGGATTGGTTTTATAACCTTCATATCTATGAGATTTTGATTTTACTTAGCGGCCGATGTTGAGAATGAAAAATTCAATGAAAAATGTGTTGTTAATCTCTAATGAGAATGAGATATATAAGAACATAGCATAGCTTATCATTTAGTCAAATGAGTTGCAGGTTCGTTTCAATTTTTGACTATAGCTTCTTTTCTTTTTTCATTTATTTTTCTTTTCGGGATGGGTTTGGTTACTGAGAAAATGAATCAGATTTTTTTTTTCAAATTTCAAGGTTATAATCGTCATTTATGGTTTTTGTTCTTTGGACGAACGTTAAAAGTTTGTAAGCCAATGAGATTTACCAATATTTTTGTTCTGTAGCGTGGCATTAGAATAATTGTTATATTGAGTTGAGATATATATAAATCTTATTCGAATTCAGAATGACTTAAAAAACGTTATACGTGTCTCAATCCACCTGCATTACATGCAAGGAGTCTATTATTATATTAAATTATTAGTTTAATCGATCACATTTTGATTTTGGTAATTGGAGAGAAGAAAGTATTATTTTCAACAAATTTGAGTGAAAAAAGTCAAAAAGAATGAAAATTCGAAGAAAGTAGAAGATATATATCCAGAACCCAATAATTGGGCAATTCGATTTTCCAATCCTAGCTAGACTATAATTAGCATATGTAACTAATGAGAAGTTTCTATCAATTTGATGATTAATTAAGTTTCAATTCATTAGACATGCATACACAGATTCTAGAAAGGGGGCCCTGAGGATGAATATTCATGCCAGGAAGGGGACTAATAATTATAATATTAAATTATTAATGTCGTATATTCAAGACCAGTCTTCTTCTACTAGTATTAGACAGTTGTTTGGTCAATCATTATTCATTTTTTTTAAATAAAACAGAAGATTTGGGATGTCATCATCCAATCTAGAAGCCATCCATACACTGGAAAATAAATATTTCGATCTGAAAGTTAGTTTTTTTTTTCAGCTGTTTTCTGATCATGTCATCTAGAAATATAAATTAAATTATTATATATATTTTTTTGTCTCACAGTCTTCCTTATTTGATATGAGAAATATAAATCAAATAAATTTATTCTTAAAAATCTTATTTATAAATGAAAGGTATTTATAAAGATTATATATTCATTAAGATTAAAAATTTAATTTACACTCAAAATTTGTGATAATTTACCATATTTTGCAGTGGTACGATGTCTATGTTGACCCATCATCAATCTTCTCAATCTTCGTTTTCATAATAGTTGTCATAATATATTTTGGATTAGATCCGTAACAATTTTCGGAAACTGAAGCCGTCTTCTTCAGGTCAATTTCATCTGAGTTGAAGAACAAATTCTTCAATCATTTCAGTATCACTTGTTATAAATGAGGTAGTTAGATTCTAGAAGCAGAACCCACTTAATTCCATTACAAATATGTACGGACCAGGGAAGCAGAGAAAGAGGGAAACCATTGATTCTATAACGAAGAAGCTACTTTCATAACTAATTACCAAAACCCCATTTAATTTGAGCAACTATATTTAGTATTTACATTACAAGGCAGAGAAGAAAAGAGAAAACTGAAGACTAGCATCTAATGGAGCTTCCAAGGCAAGCACTGAAGCTTAGAGCAAGGCTCAGTCCATGTACTCGTGCATTCGTTTTCACCATTATCGCAACACTTGCAAACAATTCCCAGAGTTCCAAAAATCTTCGCGTATCCTGCGAACATATATATATATACACACACACAGATAACATAAGAAACCTAAATTTATCAAGAATCAGAAACTGAAGGGAAGAGAAGAAAAGAAAAGACGAGAAAAAAGATTACTCTGTTGAGATGGGATAATTGAAAATGGCCTTGCTTCTGCAACTGTTAGTCTATGTGACATTGAAAGAAATAGAACAAGCAGAAAGAGAAGCAGAGAAGTTTTAGCCATATCTGAAAACTTTATAAAAATCCCAGATAATATAAACCTGATTTTGAACTATAAAAGTGTCAGCAGAAAGCAGACGGTAGTTATATGAAAGCAGGGGAGCAATGAAGGGGGAGTTCAATGGAAAGCAAATTAATTAAATTAATAAAGGGTAGGAGGAGGGTGGATTTTTCTGTTTGAATTTGATTAGAGGGCTTCTAGAACGAATGTAATAGACTTGCCACACGCTTTCCAACTCCTTCACGTTTCTTTGTATCGAGACAAGAGGAACTGAGAAGAAGCTTCATTTGGGACCTACCCAATTTGTCATTAAACAAAGAAAATAAATGTGTGTACATGCACTGGATGGCTTGGCTTGGCTTCATGTGATTTGATCTTCTGTGTTAGTTGAATTTGTTAGGAGAGTTTCACACTATCATCGTCATCATCAGCTGACGCACAGTGGAACTGGCTTTTTCTGTATTATGAGTTCCATGTGTTGGAAATTTTTCTGTGTGTACATTTTGAGCCTGGGATTCCCTCCTGCTGTGAATAATTCCTTAAAGAAATGTCCCTTGTGTGGAAATTGTGCTATAATATCTGTCGCCTGAGATTTAATATCTAGCATATAGATAAAAGACATTGTTTGTCCATTGATCACAAACAAGTCCCTAACCCTAAACCAAAGTGTATGTCTGAAATATCCTTTAGTTCTGTCTGACTATCTAGTCCAACATTGTGTCTGTGATAATCAAAACTCAATATGATAAGGGCGTATTACGGTCGTTGAAATAAGGGTCAACGACTTACTTGTTTTAAATGGACAAACAATGCTCCTATTTGTTAAATAACGTCAAAGCTCAGGGATCTAAAGGTTATATCCCAATAAGCTAATTAACTATTCTAGAAACCCCTTCTTCTACAAGGTAGATGATGTGTGCAAAAAAATTTAGCTTAAACGTTCCACAATAATTAGGCAAATTATGCCCACACGTGCACCAAGTTGTTACATCTTGAAAATGAACGAAAATAACCTAGAAATTACGTAGAATACAAAGTCATCCACCCATTATTATTATTATAGATGCCAAATTAAACGAAGTATAAAATAATAAGTAAATCTTGGCACGGATATGGTTGGTGGAAATAAAAATCAAAGACTTCTAGTTGGTCTTGAAAAAAAATTGGAAAGATAATATTATAAATCGTGGGCGGCAGGACTCGAACCTGCGCGGGCAGAGCCCACATGATTTCTAGTCATGCCCGTTAACCACTCCGGCACGCCCACTTGACGAGTTAGTAATTTTCTTCATTTACAAATCAGCGAATACTTATCTACTAAATGCACGTACTCCTCCTATCGCGCTGAACTAGGTTAGATTGGACACTGCCAGAGTGGTAATGTAACTGATGACTTCTTTGAATTTTCCATTGAGAGAGTTGCTAGAAGCATTACACAGCACTGATAAGTATCCAGTTTGCTAACTGTAGTTTGGTCAGGCAAAGTTCCTCAACACGCAAACTACAAGAAACTATTGGAATTTATGAAATGCTATAACTTAGGCACAATCTGCAATCATGAATATACAAAATGTTATTAACTTTAAAGGCACAATTTGTAAATTTGTGTTGATAATAGATACGACTCAATAAACATAGGAGTAAACCAAGTTCCCAATCCAACAGAAAAAGGAATGACAAAAAAAGCTCTCTATATCTGAGACACTCCACTTCGTAATTCCACCATCAAAGCTCTAATAAGCCAGAGGAAATCTAAATAAAGTCTGAACCACCCGGGCGATGTTCCAGGTCTGGATGAGTCCCATCAGGCCTTCTTGGGCGTCTGCAACCAAAAGAATGCACAAAATGTCAAATTTCCGTCACTAGATTACCCAAGTCACTGTTTGTTTGTGATTAGTGCAAAACTTATCGAAATAATCTCCTAATGATGAAACTTAAAAAGTTACCTCCAGTTGCTAGAACAAAATTTAATAAAAAAAAGAAGAAGATAAAATAACAATAATTTGGAAACAACCACTAGAACATGTGCGTATTAAGGGAAGAAGGTAATAAGATTTGTATTCAACAACTTCTTGCAGGCATAAACCAGATAAAAAAGTAATAAAATTTACTTTCAACATTTTAAAAAATTCTTTTTCATTCAATTTGATTCCAAGAAGGGACAGCTACATGCAATCTACTAATAAGTACAAATTCTGCAAATAGAAGACAATAGACACTTCAAATTTTCATCAAGTTCCCTTCAGATTAAAAGATCCTGCAACCATTGGCAGAGATACAATATTGGTGGCAAATCAAATACCACATCTCACCACAATATCTGGTGGAATCTAGATTGAACTCTCCATTTTTACCCTCAACCACACAATCAATGAGTCCCAAATTGAAGCACTGTGCCACTACTTTAGGTTTCTAAAGAGCTTTTAAAGCCTCATAGCAGCAAGGAATGCTGAATTTAACTCTTTTCCTCTATATTTCTCAGTAAGATAGCAGGTTACCAGGTCAAAGGATTCTTAATTGACATATACCTGATAAATCGATTGGGTTCAAAACCAGGAGTGCCAGGCGGGCCATAGGGATCAAATCGAGCACCAGGAGGAACAAGCCTGCAATGCAAATCCATAAAAATTAGACCCTCAGCAGATGCTAATTTCAGAGAAGGAGAGACATTTTCTTAGCAACTCACGGGTTTGCTCCAGGGAAACCAGGCTCTCCATCAATTCCACCAAACCAGCGAGGATCATCAGGTCCTATATCGACATGATAAAAGCCGGTCAGTCCAGTGAGGTTGTGATAAACTTATTTCAAACAATTTGAAAACAACATGATGTGTCTTACAAACCTATTAGCATGCTCCCATCACCGCCAAAGCCACCCCTGGAAGGCAGATAAATAGATATAACATGTTAAACTTATAATGAAATAGCAGTACCAAATAATCAATAATTTGGGGTAGCAATATACCTTCTAGGATACATTCCAGCACCTGGGCCAGGAAAAATATCACTGCCATGACCTGGATTGATAGGAGGAACAGGAATTCTACAAAGCAAGCCATAGAACATAAATTTAGTTGAAGGATGGACTAGCCAAGGGGGGAAAAAAGAATAAATCCTTATGGCACAAATACAATTATCTATTCAAATCAGTCGAACGAAAAAGAATCTGCAAATCAGGTAAGGTAAAAAGCAGAGCATTTAAAATTGCTGTAATATAAGCAACAGGCAAGAAACTGATCTTCATCTTTACAAGCTTTACAGCATGACTTAAATTTATCAAGATTAGTCTCGAATACAGTTAGCACTTGGTGCTTGTTCTAGGGATCATTAGCTTGGACCCTCTGATCTGAAATGTTGTGGAAAATTTACAGCCAAGCAGTGAGAGACTCATCCTTTGACATTTAGAAAAGAAACAAATAGATGCACTAAATAGACTATCACTACCCAATTTTAATATATGCAAGGTTTTTGGATACTATAGGGAGTAAGGGATTGTTGCAACAAATGGTACCACGGATCTGGTAAAATAAGATGCAAGCTAATCAAGAGTACTGCTTGAGTACCTAACTGGTGTAATGCCTAGGCTACAATAACAGAACACACAGACTACTTTATTCCATGCCAACCCACTGTCAATTACCATAATAGTTTCACACACATGAATAACAGAGTACATAAGAATAAAGGAAATTATTGAGTACATAATATAATGGACCTCTACCACTTGTTTTATACTTCAAAGTCCACATGTCTAGAACGAGAAAATTGAAATTTGAGTCCAATGAAGATACATGGAGTACAATGGATCACTGTGCATGGTAAATCATAAACTATACAGTTATTTTTAAGCCTTTGAAGATAGAAACCTCCCCAACCACCCCAAAAAGGGAAAAAAAAAAACAAAAAAAAAACATTTACCCTGCAGGAAAAGGCTGAGGGCCTCGAGGCTCAAAAGATTCAAAATGAGGTTCATTTACATTACGCCTTGATCCTTCACTTCTTTCCGAGCTGCAAAACACAAGACAAATTATATGTAAAAGCTAAACCAATGGATAGCATTCTTGTTATGCATCTCCAAGTGTGTTCAAAGTTAAAACGAAGACCGCATAACAGCTCCAAACTTCAGCCAAAGAAAAAAAATTCCTATTTGCAAGATTAAATGTTCTTGAAAAGATTGGACAATAATGCCACATTTAAATGTTAATTAAGAGGAGAAAGAACAAACATATGTTTCTCCAACCATTCATGAGTGTTACAGATACTTAGAATTGTTTCATCTATCCTCTCATACTGACAATCAAACAGAATTGAGATGAAAGAGAGTATGTAAGGAATGCACAACATATATTGGACAAAACATCTGTCCAGCATTTTCAAAAGTCTGGAATGCCTATAACAATTGTCTAATTATTAAGTTCAAGAGTATCCATAAAAATGTTCTTTTTCCAATGAACAGTACCACAATGTTTACATAATTCGATAACATAACTCAGTCAATTATGCCTGGCTAAGTAACCCTACCTTTTTCTTTGCAATGAATCAAAGAACTTGAAAATAAATTCATCAATCACATAACAAAAAGAAAACTTCTTGATATGATCATTCTTTTGTATGCTTTAATTACATCTAGTTTTTCATCCTTTATTATGAAGGAAAACAAGGACAACATACACGGATACTTACTAACTGATTTGCTATTAACATCTAACAGACTCATTAAACCAAACACTAGGCACATTACCTGGCTGGGTTTGAGGAACCGTATAATTTAGAAATAATTTGTGTATCAATACTCCGAACTAGCTTCTCCAAATTCTTAAACTGGTTAGAGTAATTGCCTCCACTTTCCCCAACATAGTCCCCAACACTGCCACAAACACCAAAACATTAACAACAAAAGAAAATTACAAAATTAAACAAATAATAGCCTAGTCGCTGCTAAAAGAGAGACCGAGCCGCACTTAATTTCGAGATGTACGGGCTCAGAAGCGCCGTCAGCTAGTGCTGAAACGAGCAGTTTATCTTTCATCACGAGACACTTCACTAATACTTTCTTTGAACCCTTCTCAGGGTTTATATACACGAACGTGTAACTATCATCTAGTTCGTTCCAGTGATCAATTCCTACTTCGTCTACGCAACCAAAACGACGACAGCATTTAGTAAAAAAAAAATTTAAAAACCTCGAGTAATTAAACTATTTCATCGAGGTACAGAGAAGTAATATGATTACCGGTTGAGGGAGAGGAAAAAGCAGCATCGGCGGTAGGGCCGGTGGCGTTTAAAACGTTTCCAGCCGCTAGGAAAGACGCGTGAACGGCGAAGGCGAGTTTGTCGCTTTCATTTCGAAAAGTCGGCCTCGCCGCTCTGATCACCGCCATCACCGATTTATCATTTGCCATTTTCAGTTGTTTTTTTGCTTTCTCTTTTGTTGAATTGGTTTGATCTTGGTTCCGAAGTTCGCGAGAGTAGTCTTTTGGTTTTGGGAAAGGAATCAACTAGAACGGGGAAGGGGATGGAGGCGGTTGGCTTTTTGACTCACTCATTACGTGGCGAGTCAAGCTGTCTTGTTTAGCAAGAAATTTTGTTGAATTTGCGCCAAGCGTACTAAATATCCATTTATTAATATATGTCAGTTAAAAAAATTAAATCGAAAATTTTTAATTATATTCATAAATAAATTAATTCTTTTTAAAAAAAATAAAAATACGATGCAACAACATAAATTAGGCTAATTAAGTGAATAAATTATAATGAGTTTATTTTTTAAAATACATGGAGTATCAACGAGGTTAAGTATTCTTACGCTAGTATGGTACTAGGTGACTTATACGTCTATAAATATATTAAAAACTTATTTATATTGGGTAAATCATACTATTTTTAAGATTTAATTTAAATTAAACTGGAAATTTTAATAGAATAAGAAAATAAATTCTTCCTGTAGAACAGAAATTAAAATCAAATATGGCTTCCTTCTCAAATAATATAGGAAAATATAACGATCGCTGTGCCCAGAAATCACTTGAAAGACGAAATTTTTCTATTTTAGGTACACCCTCATTTAAAATTAAAAAACTAACATATAAGTTTAGGCAAATTCTATTCGAAACTTATTCCAATTTCCCTGTCTATAAACAAGGCTAAAGAAATATTTACCCATTAATTTAAAACTAAATTCTTCATCTTCAGTTGCAGTACTAACACAACTTCAGATTCAGAAATCTACCTTTATTATATTTACTTTACAGTATAAATAAAAACGGCAACATTTAATGTCACCAAAGTGTATAGAGACCACATTACTAGTAATTTTCAACAGTAGTTTGGCTTTTGAGTATCAGTTTTGTGTCTTTCTGTAGCTCTTATGTAACAGAAAACTGCCACCAAAAATGTTGTAGCTAGTCCTCCAAGGATGACACCACCTCCAGCAATTGACTTGTCAATGGAATGGTGATTCTTCTTCAGACGAATCTCCTCCACTTGCCCAGTTGAATTCTCCGCAATGTTTTCTTCTTTCGAAGTTGCTTGGGGAGCTTCGGATGGGCTGAAGACTGTTGCAGGTTGGTGCTTTCCGAGTTTTCTTGTTGAAGGTGCTGCAGCTTTGTATGAATCATGGCTGATTGATGGACTCAATGCTGGGGGATTTGAGGATGATGATGCTTCAGGGTAGAGAATGGATCGAGTATTTTCGCTGGCGGCCATAGCTAGGCCCAGAAAAGCTTCTGCTAAGATCAAGCAAAGGAGAAAATATTGAGCCATTTGCTGTGCAGATGGATTGCAGATGCTTTGAGTTTTTTGTTTTTTTCTGAAGGAGTTGAGATCAGATAGTGGCTTTTGGGTGGTATATATAATGAGGGGATTTGTGAAATTAAGGGAGATCCTGCAATCGTGTGGTTTGATGGAAATTTCCATGTGGGTTGGATTCCGGGATTAATCTAATTGATTTTATTAAGTTGGGATCTATGGGGTTGTCTGTTGAATAGGGGAAAGTGAGTGAGTATTAGAATATTAGAAATACAACTAAGATCTTAATTAAGGGTACAGGATCTCTAATATGTTTATTTGTAATAAGCTGTAATGCATTTGGTTTGAATTATTTTTAAGTAGGGTCACACAAGGAAATTTAAATATGATACAGGCTCTAAGTTCCCATAATTTTAAGAAATGGAAGATGATGAGAAGCTGCTTAATGTGCTAGAAAAGTGTCACAGGTTCCAAGAAAAGCCAAAGTTGATCATCGTCTCTAATTGCAGGATCTTTTGGCTAATGCCTACTAGGATACTGGAGACAAAACAGAAAATAATGTTAGATAAGAATAGAAGGATGCTGTTTATCTATTTCTTCAATGAAATCATGATACATATTTAAAACTACTGTTATAATTGATTAATTTCAATAAAAATCAAGATTTTATTCAATACTTTAGTGTCTCTAGATAAAATATACTCATTTTGATATGACTAAATAAGAACATAAAAAGTATACTCAACTCAACTCATTCACCATAATTCTATCATACTACTACATGGGAATTGCCATATAAGTCAATCATTTCACTAATTAGCAAATTAACCTGGTTCATAAATTAAAAAATTAAGCGGTCATGTATTTCTATCATTATCATGGAGTTAAATAGGACGATTAGTCAAAGTCATTGGTGAAAATTGTTAATCTTATTTGAGATACTGCTATCTTTATGATGCAGGCAGGGAAACTTACGCTGTCCACGGTGCAGCAGAGAGCAGTATGTAACGTACGCCGTAAAAGTAACAGCATACAATTCGAAGAAACAAAATTTTATATTATGATCGACGGAAAGAACAAGAAGAAAACATGCTTCCTGTTTGATTTACAACAGAACTTTCCACTCTATATGTTCTCTCGTCTCTATTCATCTCTAATTCAATGAAGTAGTGTATCCAATCGTAGCAACATGGGTTAAATTGAAAAATCGTAAAGAGACATTTCTTGTCTGCTATCTTTCATTAGACACTGAATTTCTATTGCTTGCGCGTTGTGGAGCCGCAGAGTAATCCCTTCGAAAGTTTAAACATACATTTCTATTTAATAAAATGGTTGGTGCTATGATATACATGGACATGGAGGTACCATATCAAGATTCAGGAATATATGTATGTCTGCTACTGAGTTGATCTATCTATAATAGGCTAGATAGCCTATATCATGTACAATTAGGCATTAATTATCATTTGTTAAGAGTCAATGATCAATTAGTATCATCATAAAACTTTAATCTACAATCGCGGTAGAGTGCCGTTGCAGCTTGAGACATAAAGCATGAATGCTTATTTTTTTTAGCTAGCGAGCTGTTAATATATTTTCAAGTTCTACAAATCCTGGAAAAAAATATATTCTGTTCCCCCAGGTATTTGCCCTTGCAAGGGAACAATGAAGGGTTTTGGACAACTTGGAGCGAAGAGTTTTGTAACAGAGTTTCAATTAATTAAGAAAGGTTCTGTCAGTTACTGTCTTCTGCTGCTGCGTTGCTGTAGGTTGTTGCTGATTTATTATTATTATTTTTATGCAAAATTGTTTACTACAGATCCTGTGCCAGCTCAAGTTTGGGTGATGGTCAAGACCCAGTGGGCCGACATGTTGGTGATTGCACGTGCGGCGAATGGAGGTCAACTGACAATTCACTATGCCAACTTCAGGCCCGGCCCATTCAGGTTGGGCCATAATAAAAAATTAAAAAGAAAAAACTTTTGCACCAGCCGGGAATCGAACCCGGGTCTGTACCGTGGCAGGGTACTATTCTACCACTAGACCACTGGTGCTCGTTGATTTAAACGGTCTAACTTTTATATGACAAATCTAAGTGCTAGCCTCAATAATGGTTCCGCTTCGGTAATCCTCGCGCCGAGGCCACAAGTATCAGGGATTCTTCTTTTTGATATCTTTCCATTGGCAGAAAATTCGATGTCGTCACTTCTGCAAATGGCTTTCTCGATAACAGCCACATCTCAAAATCTCTCCTTCTCAAAATCACTATCGTTTCCAACTGCATTCTTCCTCCAGACAAAGCTTTCAAACCTCTCCCTACACCACCAAAAATCAACTATAATTCGAATGGGAGGCGGGCCCCGGACCTATCCCGGCGGCGTATCTAAGTGGCAGTGGAAGCGAATGCAAGCTAAGAAAGCTAAACAGCTCCTCAAAGCTCGACTCTGCCGGGAGAGACAAATATACGAAATGCGAAAGAGAGCGGAGCTCAAGGCGGCAGTTTCGGAGCTTGAACGGCCCTGGGAGGTCGTTGATAAAGCTCCCAATCTTTTCTCAGTGAGCGCTGATGAACAGGTCAAAGTCTTGGCGGACCGGTTTCAGAAACCGGGTGGGTTTGATCTCTGGACCGAAAAGGATGGACCGCAATTGTTTGAGACGCCGGACGGTTTACCTTCCGCTAGGTTTTTTCCCAAGGGAGTGGTTCATAGTGTGAAACCTTATGGAGTTATTGCGGACCGCAGTCAATTAGACAATGAAGAAGATAGTGACGGAGGTGGAAGCAAATGCAATTCCGAAAGCGGGGATTCGCAGGAGATTCCTAAGACAAATAGGTCGGGTGAGGAGACTAGAAGATGGAGGAAGAAAGGGAATAGGAGGAGGTTGAATGTGGTGGATTCAGATACAACCAGAGATTAGAGTAAACCACTACTATTTTGGTAATGTGTTTTCTCCATTTTTTTCAAATTTGAAAGTTAGTTAGTAAATGTATTTGTTGCATATGGTATAGTAAGATGATTACAGGTGTATATGCGTATGAATTTGTATATTGAGGCTTTCATGCACACGAGTTGTAACTAAAACCTTCTTACTATTTCTCATAATTGGATTTGAGATGCCTTGTATTAATTAGTTTTTATGCCGTTGCTTTGCCAAAATTCTATCTGCTGTGGTATATGTAGCTGTTATGTGTCAAATCATCGCGAGCCAAGAAATAAAGCTAATGAATGTATATAGATTTGTATATGTGTCAGAAAAACATCAAAGGACACATTAAAAGGGCATTCATTTATGCTCTTGGTTAAATTTCACGTTATTAGGTTTAAATCGAACCTGCTCTGCTGTTGTTGTATGGATCAGTGAGTTCAAAAGTTTAATGTGAATACTAGTTGGTAAGTTTCCTGAGTACAGAAAAGAAAGAGAATATGACTAAGATTGTCTTCGCGAATGATATACTTAAAGGACTTGACCCTGAATGAAAGATGTGCACACGGTTAGTTGCCGTAAATGCAAAAATGATAGGTAATATACATATGCTAGTAGATCGCCAGTCAAGAACAAAATTCATTCGACTTTGCACCAGTCTTATCTCCTTCCATCTGCAACTGTGTTTACTTGTGGGCTGACAATAGGAAACTATTCTGATTAGTTTGGTGTTGGACTTCTCTAAAACCATCGGATTCACGCTTACGTTAGAAAAAGAATCATCCTCGGCAAGAATTACCTGTTATATTGCCAAAACCAGAAATTCAGTGTTCTTCAAAAGTAGCATATGGTTTTAAAATGAATTTTTTTTCACATATGAAATGAAAGTGCAGAATTCTGGCTTGCTTTTCATGCCACTGATTTGGCTTATATATATTTATGGGAAACGTGTAATAGCAACTCAGTAGCACACTTGCTAACTATTTTCTTTTCTCTCCCTCTGTCCGCCAACTAGTTTCTTGCATAAGAGAAAAGATGTTTATCACAATTATTATTTGGTGTTAGAAAATAAAAACATATATGGTATTCAAGGGTCTAGAAGTAAGTTTGTGATATGGAGATGCAAGAGATTACTTTTGATCTCCTTGGCCCTTAATCTTATGGAGCTGTGATATGGTTCATGAAAGCAAATTAGCTGGGTTTCTCTTGATTTCTGGCTAACTGAACCTCTGTTTCTTTGCCAAACCTGTAGCTGACTGGCTTAAGTGCTTGGAAGAGATTGCGTCAGTTATCTCTGAGACATTTAAGTTTAAGGTTATCAGTTTGAGGGTCTTCGTTACTGGCAGTTAAGATTTTATGTTACAGGGTAACAGGATAGATCCTTGAGCTGTCTGGTATTACTGTTTGTCAACTAAAGTTCCAAGGAAAAAAAAAATGATATTCTTATGTTATCTTGACTGATTCCTTTGGGATCAGTTTTGCATGGCATCTGAGATGCTGCAGGATGTAAATACAAAACATTAGAGAAATTCAATCCTCCTGGGTTCAGTTGATGGTCTTTAACCTCAATATTTATCACATAAAGAAATTATTATTTCAATGGTTCTTTGATGGATATTTTTGTGTGCTACTGCTCTATTAATTCTTGGCAACTGCTATAAAACTTCTTAAATTTTCCTTATTTCATTAAGATAGAACAATCCTTATATTAATTCATATGATGCTCTTAAGTTGTTCCAGGTTTGAAAGAATTCTTGGTATCATCAGCAGGACACTATTGGGTATTTGGTTTGTATTTCCTGTCTGCATATGGCTGTGGAGATGTATGGTTTTTAAAGTGTGCATTAATGAGCATGTAATAGGTTATGTTTGGCCATTGAAGTCTAAAAGTATGATTCCCATGTTGCCTTATAGCCCAAATGCATAATGATGCCTATGAAGTGCTTAATCCAAGGAAAATTGGTAGTCAAGGAAAAGCAACATTCCATGAATTTTTTTTGCTTGTTAGATGAGTGTTTGACATTAATGTAAAACCTTGTATTTTCCATCATTATGCTATATGACAGGCCTACTGAATTCAGATTGTTTTATTGAGTAGTACAAACTATACTGGAATAAAATTGCTGTAATTGAATTATTGACTTAAAAACTCAATTTCAAACGTTATTGCACCAGGTTTTATTCAAGGAGAGAATGGAAATAGACTAAGAAATTTCAGAAAAGTCTGACTGTCTCAGGCAAATGATTTTACTTGTTAATAGCTGACATTTTGCCTAATGGGTTATTTTCATTCATGCTCAAAATGTTCATGTCTCATTTATGCATTCACACCATCTCTCAGGAAATAGTTTCAAACTTCCAATCATATGTTTTTAATTTACCAATTATACATGCAGCTACTCTCCATTTCATTATCTTGTAGGAGCATATGCGCATAACCAAGTGCCGATTTGACTACAGTCACAGGTGCTGCAATGGGAGAATAGAGCATATGATAACAGATTGAAAGGGTAAAGCTTCCTGATCTCCTGTTAGTGTGCTACAAGTAAGGATTCATTCTACCATAAAAAACATCGCCACATGTTATTATATGTGCTAGATGTTCCACCCATGTGATGTTAGGTTTTTCTCCACTTAAAGATTAGATTGCCTACTTATTTCCATCTCTTATATTTAGAAGAATGGAATTCTTCTTCATTCCTGTTGCATTCAGCTACTCTGTTATCAGTTTCGTCAAAAAAAAATCTTACTCAGAAGCACTATAAGTTCTTCACTTCTTTTTGTCAACTCAAGTCAATTTTCCAGCTACATTCTATACTCCACATCTATTTGATTTGTCTTTGTTAATGAGTGGTTCGGCGGGCTGTTTGACTCTTCTGATTTAAGCCACTCATATCCATGTTAGTGAATTTCAATCTCTTATCTATGTAATATTGCTATCATTACCAGTGTCAAGATTGAGAAGAAATTGATGGAAGCCTGGACTTTCTTTTTCCTTTCCCCCCAAACAAACGGAGGGCCAATTCATGATTATTATATTTCAACTTAATTTTGAAAGTTGTGATAGAGTTTTGAAGTAGTGGTTGACAAATGGTTTGTGCGGGAGTCATGAGATGAGGGTGTTGTTTCTGCATGATGATGATGTTCCCTGTAGAGTTTTGGAGATGACTTACAGAATCATGATACCATGCCTTTGCTTGCTAAATGCTAATAGAATAGAGTGACCACCCACTTCACCTATCGTACCAAATTTTATTCAATCAAATATATGCTATAATTCATGATTCTAATTTTTATATTGAGTATTGCTTGGAGCGTTATCTTTAATCTTGCGGTCATGAAAATGTGAAGGTGGCTTCCAATTATGCTACCTCAACAACATATATTATATAATATTATCTTATTAGAATGATTAGCGTAGGTCGAAACTTTCACTAGGAGTTTTTGTGGTAGCTAGCCATTTCGATTAGGGGTGATAATTCATAGTGGGAAGTCTTGAATCACATGGTCAGCTAATTTTAAGACGATGATTCGGGATTTATTTAAAGAATAGCATCATATAGTTCATACAGGTTCATTAATCGATTGATAATTACAATATAATTCAAACAAATTGTTTCATACATGTCTACGAGATCAACTCTGCAATTAATTGTTAGAATTAATAGGTCTTCATCAAATCGTTGATTTGAAAAAATTGAATCCATTTTCATTAGATTGTCATAATACTTATCCTTTATTTGACATTAACAAAATTCTCATTTTTTTTTAATTCCCCTTACATCTTAGCAAACCATTGTATATTCGTAATCATTCACATTATACAAATCAATACTTGAATGTATTAAAGCATTTATTATTATACAATTAAAATTAAAATTTTTGTATTAAGTACTTGAAGTGCCTTAATATTTTAAATTTTATGTCAAAACTTTTAAATCAGATTTTTAATTTTCATATTAAAAATTTAATAGTTAGTATCAAGATTAAGTATTGTGTAAATTTGATTTCGTTTGATTTTGATTAACAAGTTTATGTTTAATCGTTTAGGGCCTTTTAATTATTAGTAAGATCCATTATCCATATTAATCGCTAAACAAGTAAATCATTTTAATAGAATTACTTTTCAATGTGATACTATATGTATTGTAAGATAACATTATAGTACTTAACTACTTTTTTGTTGCTTTCATCACTTTATAGAGGGATAAAAATACATTTTCGTTTTAAAGACTAATAAGAACAAGAAAAATAAATTTATAAGAAGACTCAAACATTTGACTAAAGGACAAAATAATGAATAATTACCATTACACCATTTAAACATTTAATTATTTTTTATGAAACAAATTACATATATAGAATTTATCTTTATTGGCATTGATAAATTATAAACTTAACATTAATAAATTATAATTTAAAAATAATTAATATTAATAAAAATATTTTTTTGCTGTATATATCCTTATTTTATATATGATTTTCTTTAAAATTAATTCTTAAATTAGATGTTAACAAATAATTATAAAAATTATTACATTTTGGATTAAATATTGCATTTGTTAACAAAACTTTTTATTTTATTTTTAGTTTTTTATTTTTCTAATAATTAATTATTATTTATTGTGAATACATATATAATTTATTTTATAATTATTATTAAATCTCTAAGTTATGTAGTAGTAAGTATTTATTATTTTACCTCTAAAGTCAAGTGTTCAAATCCCCTTACAAGCTCTTTTTTTTTGTTTTTATTAAAAGTATAAATAAAAGATATTTTTTTTATCTAAGGTAGTGTTTATTTTTTTTATCTGAAATTTGAACATTAGTCAAAATCTATTCTTTTACTTTAAATATCTGAATATAAATATTAAGTTACTTTTTAAAAAAATAAAAAATTTGAAATTGATATATCGACATATATATTCTAAAAATTCTTGAATTAATATATTAAGTTATTGAATATATAAATTAAATGTATTATTAACAAATGAGATATTTAAATTATTCACTTTTACTCATTTGGTTTTAAATCAAAATTTTTAATTTAATTTATATTAAGAAGTTTTTAATAAATATTCATATATAAGTTAAAAAATAAATAAATTTTAGACATTTGAATAATTATATGAAGACTTTAGTAAAAAGGAGAAAAAGTCATAAGTCAATTGTTTGAATTCCCTTACAAATTTATTTTTATTATTTTTATTAGAGTTTAAATAAAAAGACGTCTTTATCCCTCTATAAACTAACGAAAGTAATAGAAATATAATTAAATGTTACATTATGCATAGTCAAGTATTTAAGTTTATGTTTTATTAGAATTTAAATGAAAAGACATTTTATTCTTCGACAAATATATGAAAGTAATAAAAGAAATATAGTTAGATGTTACATCATACATAGTTAAATATTGTAATGCATATTATATCACATTAAAAAATTACTTTATTTTAATGTTATAAAGTTAAAAATAATGTTCATTTTTTTCTTCACGTCTTCACACACACAAACATATATATCCCAATAAAAATCACATTATATTCTTTAAGGAGTCATCAAAATTAAGGAGAAGGAATTTTTATCCTTAATTTTGCATGAGTAAAGGTTACCATTAGGAATGGGAGATTTTATGCTAATTTTTTAAATAATAAAAATATTATAAATAGTATTGAAAAGATAAGAAAAAATATTTTATAAAAGTAATATAGGATAATTACTATTGGGTCGCGATTGAGTGAAACTAATTTACAAAATATAGGAAATGACAAATTGTGCGCGCGCGCACACACACACACACACACATATATATATAGCCGAAAGTGGGAATCGATTACCATTACTACTGCTAAAATTTTTGTAATGGCTGATGACGATGGAATGGAATGGAATGGGATGGGATGGGACAACACACAAGAAGAACAACCACACCTCCTTCTTCTTCTTCTTAAATCACACCTTCAAAAAAAAAAAAAAAATCCTACAGGATTCGAAAGATCTGAGTATGCAATTGTCATCTTTAGTTGTATTATTAATTGACAATGTAGCTTACAATAAAGATATGCATGTCATATGATATCTTTATTTGGTGTACAAAATCTAGCAATAATAGCACGTGAAGATGGCGATGTATATAAATGAGTGGAATGATATAAAGTAAAAGTAGCTGTAATTCAACCGACGACAGTGAAAAGATGTAAGAAAGACGATTGATTGACTACACGCCCTCGTTTCAAAGAAAAACAACACACTTTATTTGTTTATGTCATCAATACTTTTAGAGAAAAAGAACAAAAGAAGAAGGCAGAAAGATTTTCAATCACGTTTTAGTTAATTTTCATATTAACCAATCAAAAACCACGAATTGCCCAACCATTACGTAACTATCTCTGCAAAATTGATCATTCAACACTTACAATTGGTACCTTTCTCTTTTTTTCCACTCAAAACTTATCACTCCCATAAATTAAAATTTTTATTTAATTTTTATTTCTTTATATGAATTTGTGTTTTGAATTTGGTTTTCATCGTAAAAGATAAAGAGATATTAGTCCTCATTAATTTTATTTTTTAAATTGTAATTTAAAAATACTTACTTTTGTATAGGGGTAATAATTTGAGATATGATATGATTATTTGACATGAATCTAATGTATTTAAATTTAAAAGTTTTGACACAAATAATAATCATATTTAAGTATACAGATCGTATTTGAATGAATATAAATAATAAATAAATTTTAAACGAATCAAATTTATGTTAAGTTAAATTTAATTTGTTTATCCGAATTATCACTCTTATATTTTTTGTACGTCTCTTAATTTTTTTTTATAAAAAAAATTAATAAACCGTTGTGTTCATTTTTTCATGAATCCCTTTTTCTTAAAACACTTTATAAACGTGTTTTTCTCATCCTATTTCTTTCTTCTCAATGGATACCAAAACAAAAGCATGTGGTTCATATGTGTGCTGATGATCCTACTGCTAACTACACTACACTATACACTATTATTCTTGGTTGTCCTTGTCCATGTGAACCAAAGCTTCGAATATATTCCCGAAAATGTAACGTCTTTTTTTCCAATGAATTCAGGTTCCATTTTTTCTTTTTTGTATGGATTAACATATATATCTATATCTATATGATATACGCATACATGCATGCGTGATACTTTTGAAGTCAAAGCTGGCGAGTACGTGTGTGTGTTTATCTCTAAGTACTACTGCTACAGCTAGAATGAGAATGACCTGAGCTGAGATGAGAATGTTTAGCAGTGCGCTAATGATCGAGACCCGAGCTAATTAGTTTCTTTGGTCGCCTAGCATTCTGAGAATCAGAATGAAAATAATTGAAAATGGAAGATGACTTAACTTGCATGAATGATGAAACGCAGGTGGGCCTAATTCCCGGAATGCCCTGTCACTTCCAAATTAATTTCATTGATATTACGTTTGAATTTTTTGATAGCTACACAGGAATTAAAGTAAGAGGATAAAAGCAAATGAAAATCACATGGTTCATTGAATATATAGAATAAGAGTATAGTTTTACCATCATAACACCCACAAAGCTTTTCTTTCATTGCTTAATATTTCAGGTAAAAATTAATGCCCACTAATATGATATCTTGAGTAAAAACCTTCCTAAATTAATAAGATAATTAGTCATCATTGGTTTTGCGCAAAGATATTATATTATATTGCTAAATACTTGGTCGTTTATAGTTTTTGGAAAGTCTAGTCATGATGAAATGGAGAGAGTGCTGTGAGCACAACGATAAAGTCGAGCAATTCATCAATCGCAGCCACTGAAATTCTTTGTTATTATGAGGCTTGCAGTTGACTTAAAACCATGAATAATTTCGTTTAGTGTCGCATTAAGTTAATGAAAAAGCTTAAGTGCCAAATATTTAATTAATTTATATAAATGGAAACTAGATTATCAACTTAATTATGATTCCCATAGAGCTGTGCATCTTCAATCACCAACATCCTTATTGTCATTGGCATAGTTTGGGGACAATTTCTTCTTCTTCTTCTTCTTCTTCTTTTTTCTTTTGTCTTTTTTCTGCTTTAATTAATTAATGAGGTCAAATATCTCCCATTACTAGCACTGCTACGTTAGCTGAACGCAATCTAATGGAGATTCGTATAGGAAAATTCGTTAAAACTTTTTACCTAATCATTAAATCATACACACAGAAATTTATGGACAATTAATTAGCTCTCTACACGTTACAATTAATTATTCAGAAATCTTCCTCAGATTAAAAGGATTTTTACTCCAATTTTTAAAGAGAGAAAGTATATCTACCCATCAAAAGGCGTCGGTGAGAAGAAAAACTTCAAAATAAAATTAAAGATGAAGTATCAAATTTTATATATTTTGATTAATATTGCTTTCAACTTTATTAAGGAACGCTTTTTTAAAATTATTTATAATAAGAGAGGCTTGAATATTTCAGTATCATAAACTTTTGACTAATCTCTTAAATACATGTGCATTAGCTTCTTTGTTATTAATTGGTTGTGTGTACATCTATATAATAAATATTTATTAAAAGAGTGTATTACATGTAAAAATATTCAATATGTTTATTGCATTTATATATTGATTGCATACTACGTCTAGTCTGGAAGTATAGCTCTTCAATTCAAGGGGGAATTTTAGTAGTTAAAATCTTTTTTAACCTCGTTTTTCACTTGCAAAATTTCTTTAATTAAAATGGAAAATCTCAATCACCAATTAAAAATTTGGAAGCATTCTGACATATTAATCAGCTGTGCTTCTATATTAATTTATATGATTAACTTTAATTTTAATTGCGAACATATAACCATGGCCATGAGTGACTATTTGATCCAATAGTTAGGGAACTAATTAAAATTGTATGTGGCTGAAAATGGGCCATTAATTTCATTTATCTAATGATAATTACTACTTTAGCTAGTGTAGCATCACTTGGCATCACTTATTGCTTAATTAATTTAATATAATAACATAATCATGATGATAATTAATAAACAAATCAATCATGCTATAAAAATAAATAAATAAAATCTTAATCTAATTAATGTCATCTTTCTAAAACCTATTTGTAGGATACACTCAGTTCCGTCCCGATCGAGGATGAAGATATACATGATATTTCAACATCCATACCTACTCAATAAAAAAAAAAAAGAAGAAGAAAATCGTTGAATTCTATACATAAAGAATTGTATAATTAAATAGTGGATTAACATTTACGTTTCAGTCTTTAAAAGGAGAATTTCTGTTTCCCCCTATTGTTTAATCTAATATTCCACTTTTTCCTTATTATTTTATAAATAACTTGATTTTTTTCTCCGTTATATAATACTATTAAAATAAATAATATGTGAGTTCTTATAATTTAAATTATTATTCAAATAATCATGATAATTTTTAAAATATTTATAAAAAATTTAATTTATTAAAAAATTACGATTATATCCTTATATAATAATAATTAGCTAAAAAATTATTTTTAACTCCTGTGTGAATATAAAATACTTATAAGAAAGAAGTAGGGTATTAAACTAAATAATAGAGAGAAACGGAAATTCTCCCATTTTTAAAAATATACAAACATTTTCACGAAAAATATTAAATAGACGTAAATAATATCAATTGAGTAATATATTTCTATTATGTAAACTTAATCTATTTTTTTTTAAGTTTAAATTATATAATCATTTTTTTTAAATTCGAACGCTTGGAGTGAGAAAATTTACTTTAGTGTTATATTTCATTATTTTTTTTCTCTGTTAACTTTCTTTTAACGGTTAAAAAAATAAAAGTGGCCTAAAAGTTATTATTAGAAAGAAATTAGGAAAGTTGGGGACAGTTTTAAACATGAAACTAATAAGGGAGAAACTGCTAACTGATTTGTTACCGATAAGGAGATTTATTATTTTACTAATGATATTTGAATCCAACACAATCATAATCTTATTATAAATTCATCCCTAATAGTATACATGGGTATATAAGAAGAAAAAAAATACATGGTTCTGTCCTCTCTGTTGTTAGTCAAATTATAAAATTAAATTTAAATAAAAAGTATTCAGTATAACCTAACTTCTATTATTTTGATTGCATATATATCTATCATAATCTTATTTTTCACATAATTTTTTTTTTTTGGGGGTGGTTGGGACGGGACAAAGTGCAATTAAAGAACCCAACAAAAAATCTTAAATCCAAATTTCCAACTTCTTCAACATTACAATTAATTAATATTTAAATAAAGTTACTGTCACAATTATATGTAACAAACTGATTTTGGTCCCTGCATAACTTTAATGGTTCCAGATATTTAATATTTTCCCGTCGTTTCATGTTCTAATTAATAATAATGAGTAGTAAAAATTTACTAGAGTTAAGAGTTTAAAATTGCAATCAAAGATAGTAGTAGTACACAGGTAAAATCCGATTTCCTGTGTTAATGGTATTAAGAGTTTTCAGAGTATCTTCTGTATATGGTGGTATTATTGGAATAATAAAGGAGCTGCCGACCTTTATCTACAGAGTCTAGCTAGGCCATTTCTTTAACATTGGTCGGGTCCCGTACAAAAAGAAAAAAAAAATATATCTAATTTTGGGATGCCGGATGCCATTCCCCATTTTTATGCGCTAGCAATGACATCTTAGTGGACGGAATGAAATTTTTCTCTCTCACAATTATTTTTCCAGGAAAAACTTTTCCATCACATCATGCCAACTGTTCTATTTTATTGTCATTCCTTTGAGAATTCAAAATCCAAACTGAGTGAGTCAATAAAGCAACTGCACTACCGTTCTTGTCTATATAAGCAGGTGAAAAGCTGAGCTGAAATCACCACAATAACCAGTACTATCTATATCTATATCTCCCCAACTTGGAATTTCAGAGCTTTCGTTCTGTTTGCTAAACTAGAAAGCTATGGAACCGAAAAGGGTGGCAGCAGGAACAACAACTCCTGATGTTGGTGATCAAGAGAGATGGGTTTATGATTCTTCTATGGATCATAAAGGAAAAATTCCTCTTCGTGCTTCAACTGGGGTTTGGAAAGCCTCCCTTTTTATTATTGGTAAGGAATAAAAATTATCATTTCATAGTGCACATGTTACGTAAGCTTTATCAACTAGTAGTTCTATACTTGATTCTTCATGCTTCAGCCTTCATCGGTTCCCTAGAAAATGAATAAATTGTCATTTCAAAATTTATTTTCTTTCCTTTTATGTTTTTAATTCTTCTTTTCAACCAGCAAATTTGTAAGTTGCAGTTAGAAGTACTTAATTTAGCAAGAGTTCTCTCTTCTGGGATCAATAACAACTCTTAATTTGCACAGAGAGTTACTTAAAACACTCTAATATAAAGAGTTGTTGAGCACCTGAAAATTTTCACTTTTAGGAAGCTCTGATGCAACAAATTCTGCTGCTCTTCTACATTTCTGAATGCTAACTCGTCTGTGCATGGCTTTCACGTAGCTTTAGTAGTATTCTTCAATCTAAACCTTTTTCTTTTTCTTAAGCTAAAAAAAAAATTAAAAAATCCCTTTTCTTCTTAATATCTTTAAGATAAGATAACGATAATTTGTTCAATTTTTTCGAATATATGAACTAGTGCCAATATAAATACGTCATTCTACATCTGTATTTTGAGGTAATGATTCATTTGCTTGTCTCTTCTTATCTCCAACCTCCTCAGATCATTAACCAAACCCTGTACCCTGTAAACACCAAACCATAAGGAGGGCCCAGAAACCTATTATAGAAGTTCCCCCAGCTTGTACTTTCGTATTAAACCTTTACACATCTGAACGTATTCAGCAAAATATTAGTAAAGCGCGCGATGCTTTTTAAAAACTATAAATACTTGTCTGGTTTGAGTTAAAAAAAACATTACGTGCCCATATCAATGCTTCGATTGCATGATGACTAAACCCTCGGTTAGAGTTACGAGTAACTATACTTGGTTTGGCTTGTGGGTGAAGAGAATACTATGAAGAGGAAAAAAATTGGCCACACGTTATAACAAAATGGCAATAGACAATTAGGTAATTGGCAACGTGGGGGAACATTTCAGCACTTAGTTTGTGGGTGTTGACTGCTATTATCTATATAAAGCTGCCATATCCACCAATATACGTTATCCCCTTCTACAGAAAATTAAGCAGCTCATGCAGATCTAGAGATTGAAAGGATTCCCAAGCACAGAAACTTATTACTCCAAAGTCAGCTATCAGTATCACTAAGAAATAATTTGAAGGCTATGGCTAATATTTGGGTGCATATGATTATTCGTTCTTCAACTTGTCGTCCCATTAACATATGATAAAAGTTTGAGCAAGATTTTCTCCACCGTCGGTTACTTATCTTCCACAATTCCCGTCAAACTTTGTGGTATGTATGGCCCACAACGTTTCTGATTTCTTGGGTAAAATGACGATCCTCCAATCACTACATAGATTCGTGCATTAGCAGCCCTAGCTAGGTCAAAGAGAAAACCAAAAGCCGAAATACGTTTGTTCTTTTTCCAGCCACATATATAATATTCACCTATTCGAGGGATAAAAAATTGTGCTGGAGTTTATATATAATAAACACTCATTTTTATTTAAATTTATACTTAAATCGTCAATTTTTATTTTATAGTAGTATTTAAATGTCAAACATATTATTATATATTGGCGTAGCTTATTTAATTTTTTTACCCCTAGTACTGTAACATCTTATTATTTTAAATTTTCTCTAACTGTCCATTGATTTGGGCAGCAATTGAGTTCAGTGAGAGGTTGAGTTTCTTCGGAATAGCAACAAGCTTGATAATTTACCTGACCAAGGTGATTCATCAAGACTTGAAGACAGCGGCGAGCAGTGTTAACTACTGGACTGGTGTGACTACACTTTTGCCATTACTTGGAGGATTCATAGCCGATGCTTACTTGGGCCGATATTTGACTGTTCTTGTCTCATCGGTCATTTACCTCCTGGTAATTTCCCCCACATTAATCTTCTCTGTCCAGTAATTACTATATTTCTCTTCTTGGGCTTGCCCCTAGGCTTCCATAATGCTGTCTACTCTTTTTAAGTACCAAACTCAACTCGAAAGAGATCGATGTATACTTAGAGCCTAACCAACAGTATTTAGAACACTTTTTGAATTACCAACTAAATTTTAGGCTGAAATTTGTCGGCCCGTGTAAATGAATCTACAAAACATTCTTATCAATTAGTTGGATCATTCTAACGATATATGTTTGATGTGAAAACAGGGTTTGAGTGTATTGACAATGTCGTGGTTCGTGCCAAGCTTAAAGGCTTGTGATGCTGATGAGTGCCTTGAGCCCAAAAAGGTTCACGAAGTGGTCTTTTTCCTTGCCATATACCTGATCTCCTTGGGCACTGCAGGACACAAACCTTCTTTGGAGAGCTTCGGAGCAGACCAGTTTGATGATGATCACGCTGAAGAAAGAAAGAAGAAAATGTCATTTTTTAACTGGTGGAATTTCGGTCTCTGTTCTGGACTTGTGCTTAGTGTGACTGTAATCATTTATGTCCAAGATCATGTGAGCTGGGGTGCTGCAGATATTATCATGGTAGCAGCTATGGCTATCTCGCTACTCATTTTCGTTATTGGAAGGCCGTTTTATCGTTACAGGGTGGCAGCCGGAAGCCCCCTGACGCCAATGCTGCAAGTTCTTGTCGCTGCCATCACCAAAAGAAATCTGCCTTATCCTTCTAATCCTGCTCAACTGTATGAAGTTCCCGAGGCACAGAAGGCCCGAGGAAGGTTGTTGTGCCACACCGAGAAGCTCAAGTAAGCAAGAACAAAAATTAATACATAATTTTGTCTTCTCAACTTTCTATATTTGTTTTCAGATTTGGCTAATTCAAATCAACTTTGCAGATTTCTCGACAAAGCTGCTGTCCCTGAAGACATTGGAACTCCATTTGAGAAGCAGAGTCCCTGGAGACTTGCAACCGTGACCAAGGTGGAGGAGATGAAGCTCATACTTAACATGATTCCCATATGGCTAACAAACTTACCATTTGGAATTTGTGTAGCACAAGGCTCAACATTCTTCATTAAACAAGGCACTACCATGAACCGAAAAATCGGTGATGGATTCCTGATCCCTCCAGCCTCAATTTACGCTCTAGCTGCCGTTGGAATGATCATTTCCGTAACCATTTACGATAAGATCCTTGTACCAATATTAAGAAGAGCAACAGGAAACGAAAGAGGCATCAAAATCCTCCAGAGAATCGGCATTGGGATGCTCTTCTCTATTTCGACAATGGTAGTCGCTGCATTGGTCGAGAGGAAAAGACTGAGAGTCGTCGAGAAGTACCCCAAAAATGGTTCACTTTCAATGAGTGTATTTTGGTTGGCTCCACAATTCATCATCATTGGAATTGGCGACGGATTTACTCTGGTTGGCTTGCAAGAATATTTTTACGACCAAGTTCCCGACTCCATGAGAAGCTTAGGAATTGCTTTCTACCTCAGTGTGATTGGAGCTGCAAACTTCCTGAGCAGTCTGTTGATAACTGTCGTTGATCATATTACTGAGAAATATGGGCGGAGTTGGTTTGGTAAAGATATGAATAGCAGCCGCTTAGACTATTTCTACTGGCTATTGGCAGCAATGACTACAGCTAATTTGTTCGTCTATGTGCTGGTGGCTCGACGATATTCTTACAAGAAAGTTCAAAAGAGTGTGGCTGTTGCTGATTGCTATCAAGGTGATCACGAAACAGAGCTCTCGGTAGTTTAATTCACATATATATATATGGTTTATGTAATTATGTACTTTATGTACCATTTAATAAACATCAGCCCTAATTAATGTATGTAATGAATTAATGTATTTTTATTTAAGTTATTAAATATCCAATTAAGTGAAAATTTATAGTAGCTATATAGATTGATGATTTGCTCATTGCTTATTGTCTTTTATGTTTATATATAATAAAAAGATTTAAATGAAGATGAGAGCATATCTTATAGAATTGCTTAAATAATTGCGAGGAAATGTTCTTAATGGAAGCGCTATGCTATATAGCTTTCAATCAATTTTGGTCACACTGGCCAAGTCAAAAAGATTAAAATTTTTGTTACAATTAACGATTTTATCCTTCTAAATTATGTATTTATTATTTTGGCATTCAAAAATTACATTTTAACTCCGCCACTGGACTTAGGCCCCTCTAGGCCCTAGAGTGACATGACATTATTAGGGGTACCTAAGGAAATCTATGGCGCAAAGTAACAAAAATTGATGCCCACTTTTGGCTTGTATTCATCCTCAGTACCACAACCTTAGAAATTAGAATTAAAGCACTACCACAACCATTCGGTGAATTCTTCATTCTTCCTTTCTCATATTCAATTGAATTCTAATATCATGATTTTTCATCTGTTTAAGACCTTAATTACATCAATAAAAAAAAACGTTCAAACTATACTCCGATATATTGATATGTAAGACTGAAATCGTGATAATTTGCCGGCACAAACATCCAAAGTAAATTAATTTTGTACAAATTAAATATTTTTTTTTAAGCTAAAGGAGCACTATTTACTTTTTAAAGTAAAATTAGAATATTTAAAAATACCAGATGATAAAGTTCTCTTTATTCCTCAAATAATTTAATCCTTTCATTAATTATGTCCTGATGCTGTCCACTTGGATTTCAGAGTACCCATATTAACACTTAACTTGAAGCTTCTATATATTTGATCATCAAAAACAAAAACAAAAAAGAATCATGCGATCAAATGTACCCACCGTGCCACACTTGGCACGCCCTGATTGACTACGAAAACCATGTAATAACCAGGCGGAGCAACTGCTCCGTTTGGAGGCGCCTTACACCCGACCCGGTATTTTCCATTAGCATCGGGTACTGAAGGCGTAACGCTTAATTTGACCAATCTTTGACCTTGTGAAAACGAATGCGTTGCGAACGGTGCGTTTCCCAGATTCACCTCCAAAATACCCACCACGGGCAACGAAACCGATACAAACACATCAAAAGCCTCACCATAACGTACCGTTTCCGGAACTTCCTCGATTAAGGGTCGTAGGTTTGCCCGATCCGCTGACAAGTACTCCGGCGAAAATGCTTCGATCCGTAATTCAGTTGGAAATTCTGCTTTAAATTTGTAAAAAACATGTGGATTGCTTCCCGCGATTAATACCCGCCCGTCGGGTAACAGGTTGGCAGTGGAGTGGTACATTCTGGGTACGGTACCCGGGTTCAATGTCATGAACCGTAATCCAACGGGTTGATCCGGTCGATATAGAACCGGGAATAAACACGGATCCGATGCCATTTCGAATCCTTGAGTCCCTGCTTGAGCTCCGTTTATGATTAAAACGTCGCCGGATGGGAGCGTAACCATGTCGCCCATGATCCTTCCGAATGGCATGTCCTCCATTTCCCAACCCGGTTCATCTGACGTGGCAATTATTCTCCCGCAACTCCCATGCGCTGGAGTATCGGTGGTCCTCTCGATAAAAGCACCATACTGGGCCCCACCGCAGACGACAATCACAGCCGTTGCGTAGTCCCCTTCAAGTGCTAGCATCGCCGAGGAACCAGCTGATGGATAATTACGCGGGCCACCATCCAATGGTGGATAATTCTTCATTATTTTGTTTGTTTTGTAATCATATAGCACTGCCTTGTTGTTAGCGAAAATGAAGAGGTGACCGTTGGGAAGGAGATGAATGTACGGGTACAAATTGTCCATCTGTTTATCCTCGACGTCAGCAAGAAACGGAAATGATACGGCGCCGGTTCTCGGAGGATAATACTCGACCGTGTTAGTTCCTTTACCTCCAACAATAATCACAGTTCCGTCCGGTAATATTTGGTCAGTACCATACCACCTTCCGTTAACTAACTCCGTGTCTTCAAGCTCCACCCAGTCACAGGACCCGTTTGCTTCACACGGGCTGAACTTCCGGATCTTCTTAAACCCATCCAAGTCACCACCGGTCTGTAGCAAAGTTCCGTCGGGTAAAACCTGACCCGATGAGCACCAGGTGTCGGTGAGGATCATTAAGGGACGAATTTGGTTGGTTTGTAGGTCGAGGACGGCTGAGTGAGCGTAGCAATCGCGTTTAAGGACGTGGTCGTTTTTGTCGAAACGACAGCGGCCTTTAGGAAGCATTTTGCGGGATGGGCCGATGTTGGTTCGGTCTAAAAGGACCACTGTGTTAAAGCGGGTTACCGCTGTGTGCATGGAGGCTATGCCTGCGTCAGGGACCAAAAGCTCCCACGTGCCCGGAAGATCAGCACGTGTGGTCATAGTAAAGTATGTGACCATGTAAAAGAAAAGGAAGACGAGATGAGGCCATTGTAGAGAAGGAAAAAAATCCATGAGAGAGACGGAGAAGAAAAAGAGAGTAGGTTCAGTTAGTAGTGAAGAGTGTAAAGCGACGAAGCAAACTACTTAAAAGAAGTTTAAAACGACGAAGTACAGGATCGTGCAGGATAAGAAGAAACAATTTAGTCAAGTGCTAGCCGTTGATCTGCATTATAGGTATAGAGTTCAAACTGATGATCTTTCGATGCCGCAGCAACGGTATGAAAGGTAGGACCCGGAACAAAATGAAGTGTCGGCTGCGGAAACATTAGGATTGACACGTTGGCAAAAGGCCACTTTGTTTTTTAATAGGTGGAGAAGGTGGTTTACGTAAGCATAGAAAACAACTGTAAATGTACAGAAGCCGGGCCACCACGTGCTGGTTATTGGATGTTTCGGCAACGTGTGTCTGGTGTCTCCTTTGATTATTGCTCTACTCGGATGAAGATGATCATTTTCATTTGTTCGCTAATAGTTTGTCAAAATCATACGGTGTCGTGTAAGTTCCTCCATCATTATGTTAATTCATAACAGAAGCTCCACCTTCTGCAGCAAATCGCATTTCAATAGCTTGAATGGCAGGTACACATTTCCATTGGTTGGAAGAACTTCTTAATTATTAAAAATAGTATGATTTTTTGTATAATCCTTTGTAATAGTTCTACTGAAGCGATTGATTTAATTTATAGATTTCAACACAATTCATCATTATATTGATCAATATAAGCCGTCATTATTACAAAGAAGATTTCTAACTTTCTACTAATAATGATAATTAACCCAATGACTCCGTCTTAATTAATTCAAACTAATCCAGCTAAATTTATAAAAAAAATTGATATTAATATATTTAAATGAATCATTAATACAAGTGAATATTAATTAATAAATAAAAACAGTATTTATTAAATATTTTAATTGTTATTCTTTTAAAGATACCTTTTTATTTTAATTTTAAAAGTATAAAATATAAAAGTATATGATAAAAGGCGGATTCTATTTGTCGGTCAGTATTTTTTACTTATGCTCTTGACTGATATGTTAATTAAAGTGACTTAATTTCACCACCAAACACCGATTATACTCTAAATAATCCATTTCTCTATCTTTTTTAATATATCTTTTTGTGTGAGTCATTAATCATTATCCTGAGATGCTAATATACAAACATACATACATATATTTCAGATTTGCCGGCCCTAACCTAAGCGGTTGGAACAATGATCATGTAAAATACGCAACTCTTAAAAGTCATTAATTCTGAACGAATCCATTGATTCTAATCACAATTTACTAAAATCTCAAAAATATTATGTCACTGGACAGCGATTGTATGTATCATCATATACGTTTCTTTTTGAAAGCGATTTGATCGATCATGAGTACTTCTCATTTTATCCATTTATTTATTTATTTATTGGAGGAATTTAAAGCAATTCTTGAATGGAGCAGAGGCGATATCATTTTATCAGATCGCCTTATCCGTTTAGCCAAATTCAGGAACAGCTAGCTGGGTTAGCCATATTGGCCCATATTTTAATTAATTTCTTCCATTCCCATTTTTAACCATTGACAGCAAAGAAAACAAGGATGCTTTCTTGCTTTTAGTTAAATTATGCTTCTGTTTATGTTTAAAAAGCCAAATCCATTGCTTTCCCTGCCAATTGAATTAACTAATGGCAACCATGTACGAACAGACTTGACAAAGTAATTGAATTTGAGCACTTAAAAGCGAATGCTTTTCTCTTCTTAAAAAAAAATCTCAAATAAGGAAAATTAAAATACATCAACATATATAATTTTGTCAGCTAATTTCCTAAAATTAATCTTGTATAAGAACTTCCTTTTTCCCTTTTCTTTTTTTCTTCAAAATAATTATTACACATACATACATTTAGTTTGGTGAAGCTTTAATTAAGTAGGCTGATTTGGTTGGAAAATAAAGGATGTTAACGACAACATATATTTTATCGTTCAACTTTGCTTTGTTGTAAATCGTAGAAGCAAAGGGAAATTGAGAAGGAAAGAGTGTTGTGGAAGATGCATTAGCAATATTATAGCATATATTATAGTTGTAGGCTGTGATTGCTTTTGCTTTTGCTGGAATCATATATTTTTTTGTGGTGTACGCATGATTGGCAGCGCATCCTTTTGTTGGGAAAAAGGTGGAGCCATCAAACACATTAAAATATCATATATATATATATATATATAGAGAGAACTTGACTCCTTTCATTACCCAAATATTGCTGGCCAACAATAGCACGATGAAAAAGTTGAAGCATTTATATATGTATATCTTACTCTGCAATGTTTAATAAAAAACTTGGGCCTGCACAAGAAGCTGCTGCGTAATGTGTCTATATTTTGAAGCCCACGCAACTTTTATGCTGGGACATTCAATGAAATTGAATCATTCGAAACGACATGGTTTTGGGGCGGGTCTAAGTTATGGCCGAAAAGCAAATTAAAGCTCGTGCATGCACTATTATGCTTACTGGATTTTATAAATGCCGCTACTCTGCGATGCACTCTGTTAGCAAAAAAGAAATCTAAATTTCAGCAAGGCTCTAGACAGTTTAGAGATTTAGGTGAAATTTTACGTAGTAGGATGTATGTGCATCTTAGTGAGACTTTCAGAAAATTTTAAAATATATAAATATGGATACGTGTAGCTTTCCTATATATTAGTTTCGAAAATATGTAAGATATTTTAAGACATATAAATATATTTAGTAGGATTTTTCAATGTTTTAATTTTAAGACATCTGAATATATATAAATGTGTGTATCTTAATGAGACTAATTTCCTATATATAATTGGGAGCTCCAAACAACAGCTTAAATTACCAAAAACGTAAGCATTTTACAAGGTACTAAAATTGAACGGACACCTTTGATGGCTTAGAACATACGAAACACATGCACAAAGCTATCAATATTTTTACCAAGTCAAATGAGTATTTTAAGACCATCATGTAAGCTACTATCTTCGATTTAAGAAACTACCGTGTCACATCATGAAAATTTTATTATTTTCCCACGTGACCAAGTCCTTACTTTACCATATTCAAGTTAAAAATCAACCAATTCCAAGTTTTTCCCGAGTTCACTCGCCACTTCTTGAGACTTCCCTCTTTTACAACGGGTGACTATTATGGCTCGTATTACTCTCTTTAGTCATCCATTGTATAGTCTAGTTAGTTGCTATTTATACACTACGTGCTTGCTACCACAATACAAGGCTGTTGTGGAGTGCGCATGCATGTGCTTATCTGTCATGAAATGTCGTGCGCTACCTTGCACAATTTCGCCGTATGCTAGTACGTAAGTCCTAAAATGAGACAATATTAACCTCGTCTTTATGTATCTTCGCAATTTCTCGACTTATTGGTACAAGATATATACCTAACTAAATTTTTGTATATCTAAAATATTAAGGGTCTAAACAACAATCCAGAGGGAATACAAGTAGTCACCCTTTTTGCAAAACATTTTGCACAGCTGCCATGCTCGTTACCCACAGCTGTGCCTACAGTCAAATGCTCTATCCACGGCGAACAAGAGTCACCATCAGGAAGGTCTGCTTTTTTGGCACGGCAGATTCCAGGAGAAATGCCATTGAAATAGCCATGCCACATAGAGCAGGGAAGTGCTCGACCTTCACGCTTTGTGGCCTGTACTTCAGTGGCTCACGCATGCCCTTGTGGTTGCAAGTACAAAGGAATGTTTCCTAAAGTTTTTTCCGTAGTATGTTTTAAGGCCGCCAGCCCAATTCGCACCATCGAAGCGAAGGAATTCTGGCGCTAGGAGTGAAATGGGCTTTTGGAAAGCGATGCTTCTTTTATATGTGTGGACTGCATTGCTTCGCCTACTAGATAGAATCCTCCTTTATCAAACAAAACTATATTCTCTTTCGTGAAAGGAAAATAATAATAATAATAATAATAATATCTCCCTCCTGCCAATTTGACACTGCATTATTATCCTCCATAAGTTGAGGTATATCTTTAAAAAAAGTGTAATATAAATATTTAAAATAAAGTTCTCCTCAATCTTAGCCCGATTTAAATCTTAAATCTTTAGCATCAACTCAAAAGAGTGAAAACCGAAAATGATCAGAATAAATGAAGGTACAGCTGCAAAACAATTATTTTATTTTCTGTTTGCAGACTAAACATTATCTCTTGTGTTTTTATTTTCTTTCAGGTAATGTGACATTTTCTCGGCCGCACCACTAGGGTCATGCAGTAAATGACATGTAACATGTTGTAATCTTGTCTGGGCTATTTTGGAGCGAGTATATCTAATATATATCTTCTCATATATGTTATAGGTAGTTGGGAATCAATCACTTTTGATGTTATGGCTTAATTATCGAAAAAAAGTATTTCATTATTGCTCCTCCTTACTTCTATTTGTGTCTATTTCTTCTTGATTTGATGTCAACACATTGCAGGAAATATTCAATATAATGACAGAATCCCTTCTTCTTTACGCGATTATGGACCCATTTCCATAGACAAACTACCCCTCTATCATTTATTCTCACTATTCTTTGTAATTTTATGTTTATTTCCAATGTCGATCCTTTCCTCCCTTCCCTTCTTAACCTGCAAATTGTTGGTATAGTGTGAAACCCTTAAAATTATTAAAAAAAGAATTTTCAAAATTTTGATTTGAAAAAAAGCTGTCCTTGCGAAGTTCCTACACCACTAAGGGTTTCACGTCGAATGTGTGGTGCAGATTCTTCTACAAAAGATCAATCTAAAACCAATTATATATCTCTATGAAAAATAATAATTAGCGTTAATGAAAGCCATAAATCAACAACAAAATCTTTATTCCGGAACAACCTAATCGACGAGCTTTTTTTATTTTCTATCACCAGTACAAATACTTGTTTATTTTATTTATTTATGAATATATATATCTTTGTCAAGTTCTGCTTTTACTTTGAGTATTATTAATTTATTTATTTATGCCATAGAGTCGCCTTTTATCCGGAAAAAGGCAACTTTGGTTATAATCACAAACCTTCCAAGCCTGATAATGCTATACTACTATGGTAATTGACGTGCCAATTATATATGGAGCCTTCACTCACTGAATAAGTGAGCCAATGTCTCGTCAGGAATTTTCGTCCCAGGAGTTAAAAACGTGCTCATTCTACAGTGAATATTGCAGGTTGCACATGTATCCCTTTTCCCATTTCCTGTAAGAATATAAATCATTGTCAATGAGAAACGAGTTCGGACAAACAATTTTTTCCAGGCCAACGTTCCATATCATGTCTTTTGAAGAAATTTCTGCTTTTACTTTTTCATCGCATACAAAGATGTTTATATTTGTAAAATTTGCTTCGTTTTTTATTTTTAAATTCATTTAGTTGGAAGCAATAATTAGTTAGGTTTATTATTTATATATTAGACGGGGTCATACATATGGGCCCAAAAGCAGTGGTAGCACGCTTGATTTTGCCCGTCTTTTTTCTTTCAACAGCTTGAAAAAACTATCCCATCTAGTGTCCTCGTTCTCAACTTGCAAGTTTGTCATTGTCCCAATGTTAATTGCATACCAGCAGCTCAGGCACTACGATTTTATTATTATATTGCCAAATTTTTTAAAATATGATAAAAAAAATTCAAGAAATGGAAAGAAAATCTTTTTATAAAATAAAATAATTACTCACATTAATGTCGTGACTCAAAAGCTGTTCTTTTTTTGGGGCAAAATTAGCGAAATGTTTGTTTCTGAAGACGTGAGAGAGAAAATGTGTACTTTTTGTACAGTATACAATACAACTGCACGTTCCTAAATACAGTGAAACTTCGAAATGATGAAAATTTTCATAAAATCGTTCTTCCGAAAACTACGTCGTTCAATATGGGTTGCAATATTTGGACAAGAGGGTGTCCCGGAAACATCGCTTTCATCATGTAGTAGGGCTAATAACACCTAGCGGTAGCTGAAATGTTGTTGGATGTTAAGGACCTGCAGGCCTTGCGGGGCCGCCAATGTTAGATGTATAGATGGTAACAGAGTATCAGGTTTGAATACGACGTTCGAGGAGCATCGGACGGTGTAAATATGACGAGAAAGTACTGCCCTTTTCTTATTGCAGAAATTCAGATTTCAGATTTTATTAACTCAGTAAAAGCTTTATTACAGTACAGTGACGATATTGTACATTACAAACCGTGCAAGACGATCTCCTTCACGCAACTGGTGACGCCATTACAGTCTTTCAGTCCCTTTCTCGTCAGTAAGAAAATCCCGTTCTCCAGGGCTAGCTGTCTAGCTACAAATTAGAACCCACGTAAAATTTCTTCCCGAAGCTCTCCAGCAGTCACGTCAGATTCTCTTGTGATTTGTACTTGTAATTTTAGCTCACGAATATGTACACGTATGGTGAAGTAACAGAGTGCGATCTCACATATAAACGCGTGTGAATCACGGTCTCTGAAACTGGGCGTGTGTGGCTGTCACTCACGGAGATTAAGCGAGTGGTGTGGGGTTTGGAGAGCAACTGTGGAGGTGTACGGTATCTCTGAAACTCCGTTTCATCGATCGACGGCAAACTCGGGGGTTCTCTTTATCTCAAGCAAAAGATTTTGTATTGAAAGAAGAGACGAAAAAGGAAAAGGAGGGAAAAAAAAACAAAAAAATTAGAAAAGAAAACGTTAGCATGACGACGTACACCACTTTAAACATCATGACCTGCTAGCTATCAGTCTATCTATCAAACACTATGAACAATAAGTCTTGATCTCTTGTCAGAACCTATACATGTTCGCCACGTGTAAGTGCTTAAACTATCTTCTATTATCACCATTATCAAAACCACTACTATATTATTCAGCTATATTTTAATTTTGAAAGTACGTATAACAATTAACAATTAAATTAGAAATAATTGTGGCAATTGGGTTGAACGGGCACGTGCACAAGCGTCTCAAATCTTAACTTAAAATTTTGGACAAGATATCATCACGTGCTGCAAACATAAATGCATGCTGCACTTATAGGGTTGGAAAATTTTAACGCAGTAAGTTTTGAGGAACATTAATTACGGTCATAAGTAGTAGACAGCCATCGATTATTTGGTTTGATAGGTAGAACTACTGATAATAGTAAATGGGTTCACCTTTCTTTTGAATGTGAATGGGTTCACATTACATAACCATCTTTTCGTTAACTTTAGTTGGTAGTTAATTAATTTAATCACTTTTAATAAAAATTAATCATAATGTAAGGTTAGAATTATCAATTTTAGGGGTCAAAATACAAATTTACAGAAAAGAAATATGAAATTGCAGTGGTGAATTGATTAAGGAAGTGGGGCATGTGGGATCGATGGTGTGATGTCATAACATTGAGATCATCAAGTGAGTTATGGACAGCTTAATTTGCAAGCAATTATGGGTAACAAATTAGATACATTTGATTAATGATGAACAAATGGTAAAATCGGAAAGTCAAAAGGTTTGAAAGTTAAATCCTCCGCTAACTTTTTACATAAAGATGCACCATTTTCGTAAGTTATGAATTCTAACTACAATTTTGTTAGTAAAAATTAACAGATCTACTTTCATGAAATGATTATGGAAGATTGAAATGAATCAAATGATGTCTTCGATATAATTAAGTTCTAGTCGGTAGTTAATTGATTGTGATTTAAATAATAATCATAATTATCTATTAAACATTTGTCAAGTGAAAGAAAAGGGAGAATGGCCACGACTCCACGAGCTAAATTCTCACTTCTCCCCTACTATTTCAAAAATACCCTTTACTCTCTTAATTCTAATTTTTATTCAGTTGTATCCTTAAATTGAGTAAAAACTAATTATCATTCAATCAATTTGAATTGATTTTTTTAATTACAAAATAATCTAGAAAAAGTTATATTTTATTATACTCTTTTATTAATATCATATCATACATTAAACTATGTTTGTGAGATTAATTAAAAATTAAATTTTATTTCCGTTAATAATAATATAAAACTTTATTATTATTTTTTATAATTATTTTTACCACAATAAATCTATTTTAAATTTTTAATATATTAATTTTAGTAAAATTATTTTTATTATAAACTACTTATTTTATTTTAAAAAATATTATTAATATAAAAAAATTTATAATTTAAAATATTGTTGTATAATCATTCGTAATTTAAATTTTATTATTATTATCATCGTCATCGTCATCACTATTATTATTATATTTTTATTTATTAATAATTATAAAATTTAATAAATTAATTTATTTTATTTTAAAAAAATGTTACACATAGCTAATTTTAAAAAAAAATAAAGTAAAAAAATTTATTAGGATTAACAAATCATAATTTAAAAAATAATTTTATTTTTTAGTATATTTAATGTATACTATGATATTAATAAAAGATTATAATAAATTACAAATTTTTAAAAATTATTTTATAATTAAAAAATAGTTCAAACAGATTAAATTACTGTTCTCTTTGATCCAATTCAAGAGTAAAATAAAAAAGAAAATTTAGAATTAGAGAGTTAAAGAGCATTTTTAAAATGGTAAGGAAGAAGTGATTATTTAGTTCAAATTTTAGGGGGTCATAGGCATTTTTTGGTGAAAGAAAATTATAAATGAGAGGGATGTGATTTTAAGCATACAGTATAATTAGTGAAGCTTAATTAACATTAATTGCTTACTCTGTACATATTATGTTACGACCGAAAGATGGAACAGCTGGAACTTTTGTGATTGTACAATGATTTAAGCCTCTTTTAGTTTCTGTTGAAGTACCAATGATGTGTGCCTAAAGCATATACACATGGGGCAAGAGAAAAGAAAGGGCCATGCAGCCAATTGATGCTAATAATATTAAGGGTCTAATAAAAGATTTGATGCATAAGAAATTGAAATATGAAAGAGCACTTCATTTGAATTTGAATCGTGATAGAAAACAGTGTCAACTCCCGATGTATAATAAATAATTTCATACAATCTCTTTCAATAATATAAATTATATTTTTCTGTCGGAGATAGAGCGATTTAGATACCGTCATTGAGTTAATATAATTATTTTTCTTTTTTAACGTAAAGATTGATCACCATTATTTTATTTAAATTTAGATTTGTGATATTTTTTCCACCCAAATTTAATTATGTGATAGTTACGAAAAAAATCTAATTATTTATTTATTTTTGTATAATAGTATGATTTTCTTTAATTTGAAGCTTTTAAGCGTCATATCTTGAAGATTTCAGGTTGTAGTAGGTCAATTTTCGTAGAGGAGAATCCTCCACATAAATCACAAGAGCCAATTTTAGTGGTGTAAGTTGATCTGAAAAAGTTGATGGAATATATTCAATATAGTCAAATTTGTGCACTAATAGTAGTCGTACCCTTTGCAAAGGCCTCTTTTGTGCACTAATTTTTCCCAATGATTGATAATAAATTTTTAAGGGCTTTGGTGAACACATATTATAGCGAATTATCTATAAATTAATTATAATATATGTGAATATGTTGATATATTTCATATAGAATGAGGGCATATTTCTAAGTGAATGATAAATTAAAATCAATCAAAATTCCTCATTTACTTTTTTAATGTGATATTGATGGATTGTATATATTAATTTATAATATCTTAAAAAAAATGATTGTTTGTTTATTTTTTTCATTTCTTTTTTAAAGTCTAGAATATGTATGATTATTTAATATCAAAATAAATTAATATCTGATTTTTGATAATAAGATTAAGATTTCTCATGAAATTTTTGAAAAGGGTTTTGTATGAAAACAATTTTACAAAATATTTTAATATAATATCAAGAACTTTTTAAATATAATTGTTTAATATTTTATTTTTTATTACATGAATTAAGAATATAAGTATGTAATTTTTAAAGTTTATTTGGTAAATTCGCTAAAGGAATATAAAGATAAGGTTAGAAGAGTATCCCCTTATAAAACTATTCCATTTTTGTTGACGTGTCTACTTAAATTTGAGTTAAGTACGAATTTTACTGCTCATTTTGTTGACTATTGAAGTGGCTATCCAATTCCCGCATTAATCATAATTACAAGATCACTGTTATAATGCTCAGTGTAATTAGAAATCCATGCTCGAGTTGAGTATCATCCGCAGATTTTTCAGCTTAATTCCACAGTACCCAACACTTATAAAGTTAAATATAATTACTTTTTTAATAGCTTGCTTTGTTATTAAAAGCAGTGTTAAGAAAAGGGATGTCTTTCTATTATTAAAAAAAACAATTAGTGTCCAATTCGGAATCCAATTAACAACATGTCCACTCCATGCATGCACGATCAAGGAATTAATTAAAAAGCCGAAAACATATTTGGTACGAGATCAACAACAGTAAGCTAATCAACAGCTGTAATAATTAGGTCTAATTTCAGTACAGGACTATAATTCACCTATTTCTAGATAACACCCTGCATATTTACCAAAAGCTGCCCCGGGTGTTTTGACTTGGTCCATCCTCTCATTTACTATGTGATGATATTGATGATTGAAGTTTGCGGTGGTTCGATTTAAATAAAAAGGTAAACCTCGTTCGGAAATAAAATGAATATTTTGTTTTCTGGGGGTCTACAAGATATAAAATTTGAAAGGTTAGACAAGTAATTAAATAATATACAAAATAGGTGCTTTTTCTTTTGAAATCTTTATTTTTTCCTCTGGAAAAAAAAAATCAAATATAATAATATATTACTCCCGAAAACACAATAAATAAAGGACGACCTCGTAAACCGGGAATCAAAAAGCTAAGGGTGACGAGAAGGATGAGTGTTGAGAACGGCAAAGCTCATCAGTCTTTGCCTTTCTTTCATTCATCATTCTGTAGTTTGATCTGTTCCCGCGTTCTCACGTGCGTCATCACATCCCCTCTTTAAGATTTTCTCTAATTAAATAAAATATGAAAATTATTATAATAAAAATTCAATAAAACCAAAAATATACAAACGACAAAACTTCCCAATACTGTCAGAAATATCTGCAACACAGTTTTAGTTCAATTATTACCGGAAATAACCGGTGGTTGCCCGGTTGCTCGAAGCCCTATGCTCATCACCAGCAGACTCCCTATGGGGAGAGAACTCAGAGAAGGATGCGCAAACAAAAGACTTAAAAGAGAGAGAGAGAGAGAGAGAAAATTTTAAAAAAAAAAAAGAAAGAAAGAAAAGCGAAAATTGGAACAAAGATTTTGTTCGTTTATTATATGTATTGGTATTGCGTTGAGTGTGTATGCGAGTGAGTGATAGTAGTAAGTGAAGTGAGTACCTCATACTTGAATTCTCGATCTCTTCACGTATCTCTGCTAACCTGCGCTTCTCTGCCATATTTGCAGCTCTGAAGATCATGATAACCCTTCGTTTCATCATCACCACATCTCTTTCACTGTTCCCTCCCCTTCACCATCTCTATCATCCTCTTTCTCTTTAATACCCATACACAATTCTCTTTTCTCTTTCTGTACCTATATTCACTGTTTTCTCTTTCTCTTTGGAAGATAGTAGTAGTAGTAGTCGTGAGAGGTTTTTAATTTGTTTGTGGTTATGGCGGAGGGTTTTGAGCCCTACCATGTCCCACAACAAAGCAGAAGAGATAAGCTACGAATTGTGGCTCAAAACCATCCAGGTTGTGTTGAAACTACCGCCGGTCTTCAAGCTTGCACAGGTTTACTACCTTTATATGATCCTTCACTGCTCTCCTCAGATTTACTGAATTGTGCGAACAATAGTTCTCACGAGTTTCACCATCATAACAACCCAATTTCAGCTTCTGGTGAGCAAGTTAAAGACAACCCAGTTTGTGCAGTGAAAGAAGAAGGTGTGAATTTAATGGGTTTTGTTGGTGGGATCGTTAATGGTTCTTCTTCTAGTTCAACTTCACATCATCCTTACTTGGATCCACAGTCAACTTTGCATATGAACCCTAGCTCGATTCTTGATATTAACAATAACCCCTTCCTTTATACTACTCATAATCTCCATAACCTTAGAGACTTTGATCAGTCCTATAATGGTGGAAGCAGTGATCAGGTTGTTGTCTTTAAACCGGAACCATTGTCTCTATCTTTATCTTCTCACAGTACCCACCATAACAATCTCCCTCTCGAGCTTAATCTTCAAAGATATGGCTCTGCAATTTATGGAGATAGAGTTACAAGCAGCGGATATGTGGTTCCAAGCACTGTTGGGGGCGGTGCTTCAACCTCAAATGAGGCTTCGAGAAGTGCATATCCTTTCGGGCCATTTACAGGATACGCTTCGATTTTGAAGGGATCAAGATTCTTGAAACCTGCGCAGCAGTTGCTGGAAGAGTTTTGCGACGTGGGTCAAGGAGTTCTTGCTGAAAAAGTTACTGTTGATTCTTCATTGATGGATCCTCCATCGATGAATTTGAACGCAAGTGGAATTGTTGATGATTCGCTTAGTTGTGGAGAGGGAAGTGAAAACCGAAAAAAGAAATCAAGGCTGATTTCAATGCTAGATGAGGTTTGCTTCCTCTACTATCTACTGTTCAGTGTATTGCTTTTGCTTTTAGCCCAGTGTGTTTTTCTTTTATATGTTCTGTCTGGGACATATTTCATGTTTGATATGCATTGTTGGTTACAGTTACATTTGTTGTTCTGATCCTTTTCTGCATCTTAGTCTTGTAGTTTTCTTTTAAATTCTCTCAGGGATCTGTATGTACTAATCTTTTTCAATCTTCATTCCTAATGTCTCTTTATTAAACTAGGAACGTTGTCACTGTAGAAGCTATTACTTGTGCTACTGTATAATAAATAAATGAATATTTAATGTGTTAGGCTAGTCTTCATTGATTGAACCAGCATGCCATCGGCGGGGTTGCATGTATAGGCAGCAAGAAAGTATGTCGTCTTTGGTGATTTGTTTATGAATTGGGTTTATTTATAGCTTCCTTAGCTTATATTATAATTGAATTAGATTCTTGTGGTTGAGCAATAAATGGCATCGGCCGTTACTAAATCGTCTTTTTGGAAAAGGTGATAGTAGGGAATATATGCACATATATTAGCGTTCTAAAGTGTCTGACAACGTAGAAAGAGTTCTAATAGTAGGTGACAATGTCGCCAAGTTTGGAGCGTTATGTGCTTAAAGTGAATGAAGGAATCCATTTGAAAAGATTTACTCTACAAAAGTGTGTGGAAAGCATAATGGTATTCCAAACCTAAAGAAGAAGAAATGAGTAGATGATAAGGTGTCTGGCCTTTTTGTTGGACGAGCGTCAGTTTAATTCGATTATTCTATAGCTTTGCAGATTTATCTAGTTTGATATATGATTCTAGCCTATCAAAAGGCATTTTGAAAAGAGTTTATGGATGTGAAAATTCCTTGGTGTGACATTTTGTCCTCTTCTCTGTGGGATAGATTGTGCATTTATTAATTGGCCAAAGTTGAAGCAATTTCGACCAAAATATTCATGCTTTGAAGTTGAAATGATTTATTCGCCATGGTTGATTTATTGAGATTATCTAAGGGTAGTTTTGATTTGATTATGCATTATTGTTTTGCTGAAGTGGGTTACAAACATGCTAGATTTTATTCACCAAAATTATAAGGTCTAGGAAATCTTCAGTGTCAAATATCTTTCCTCTTTCATTAAGGTTTTCTAAAGATTGGCAAGTGTTAGATTGGGAAGAACAGCGGTTAGACCCTTGGCACAGTGTGAGTCCTTGTGTGATCTTTAATACAATGTAGGGAGCACCTTGGGACTGTAAGGAGTTAGAAAAAGGAAAATAAAAAACTTTATGTGCTATTTGTATGAATTTAAAATCTATCAAAAGCGTGATTTAAATGGGTCTAAATTGATAGTGTTGATATTGTGTTATATTGTGTTATATTGTAGATTTAACTTATATATAATAATAAGCTATATATTAATTTTTTGTTACTAGAAAATTCATCGATGTTGGTTTTTTGGGTCCTTAGTAGCAGTTTTTATGATATGATCATTATATAAAAGATGGATGTTGGTAGGTTCAATGCATGTGGGAGTTCATATATGAGTGAATTAAGTACTATTGATTGTTGGTTTGATTTCAGTTTCTGAGTCGATTCAGTAAGCCTTGGTGCACCATTTCTGATTTTAGTATCATGAACGATAGTCATCATCCCTTTGTCATCATTTCTATATTTTATTTATTTATTTTTTGTGCTCTTCTGATGCATGGTGATGACACTTAAGTATTGAAGAAACAAGTTAACTATAAACACAATTAAAATAATGGAATATTATTCCTGTTATCAATTAATCATATTATTCCTGTTATCAAACCTTGAGCTAATAATTATCTCCCATTAGGGTGTCATTTTACTTGTATGTTATCTCAATCATCCAAAGTATTTATCTTCGAGTACAATTGTGGTTGGTTCGGGTGTATAAAATTTAACTTACAATTGATCTGCACAATAGGCTGCTATGCATTAGGTTGTCTTGGAATATCATAAAGTTTATATCCTTTAATATGTATAGCAGCATTATCATGATTTCAGTGTCTTTTGGTGAACAAATCACATAACATTCTCAATGTACCCGTAGCATGTATAAAATAGGTAGTACCATCCTTGAAATCAGTAACTATAATAACTTGAAATTCTGATGCATCTCCAAGTACAAACTTTTTATTCAACCAGATCTTTTTGAAGAATTCTTAAATACTAGAAATGTAAAGCATGCTCACTGTCAGATGCTCATTTTTATTTTTTCCATTTAAATAAATCATCTGCAACCGACCACCTCCAACTGCAGTGCGACTGGTATTTATGATAATGTTATTGACTAGATGAATGGGTGGATGAGATTGATCTTCATTATGTTCATTTTCCTTTTTCTTTCATTGATATGCTTTTACACCATTAGTTGAGTGACCATGGTTGGCACTCATCATGATTGATAAAGAATTGGTACATGGATTTATCGAATTCCTGCTCCTCTATGCATGTGAACCTAATAATTGCTGCCTTTGCTCATTTGCTAGCTGTGTATCAATACTCTTTCATTCTTCTTTGTCCTATTCTGCCCTGCAGTTCAAGATGGAAGGACCTTTATAATAATTTTGAGTGTCACTCAATTTGTTCCATTTGAATAGGTTTCCAACATCATGTTTTGCATACATTTCTTACTATAGCTATCTGCTCTAGGTTTACAGAAGGTACAAGCAATACTATCAGCAGATGCAAGCTGTGGTGGCATCTTTTGAATATGTTGCTGGGCTTGGTAACGCAGCTCCCTATGCAAACCTTGCTTTGAAAGCCATGTCTAAACATTTCAGGTGCTTGAAAAACGCAATTACTGACCAGCTTCAGTTCACAAATAAGGGCCAAGTTCAATCAAACCGTGGGAAAGATGAAGCTTCAACATTTGGAAGTACCGATAGAGTCCCTTATGGTCAGAGACCTGTTCATAATTCTGGATTCATTGATCGCCCCAGTCAACCTGTTTGGCGGCCACAAAGAGGGCTTCCTGAACGTGCTGTAACTGTTCTCAGAGCATGGTTGTTTGAACACTTTCTGCATCCGTAAGTGATTTAATAACACTAGCCCCCCATCATTGTGCAGCTAGAATATTTTCCTGAACTTCTTGTGCTATCTTATATAGAATAGGAAGGTCTAACTATTCCCTTCTTTGGGCTCATGTGCATATGTGTGTGCATGTATATAACACTTTCTTAGGTTATTGTTTTATGTTACAGTTATCCTACTGATACAGAGAAGCTGATGTTGGCAAAACAAACTGGTCTATCTAGGAGCCAGGTGGGTCTTCTGTTACTTGAAACTATGGCATTAACTCCCTCATAATTCAGAGAAAGAGAAATATGAGTTATTTCCACGTTTCCATGAATACAATGGCAGCATTCAATTGATTTCTGATGAAATATATACTTGTGAACCAGGTTTCTAATTGGTTTATCAATGCTAGAGTAAGGCTTTGGAAGCCAATGGTGGAAGAGATACACACGCTAGAAACTCGCCAAGCACAAAAAGTTTCCCAAAATGAAGAGCGAATTGCAAATAGGTCAAATGATCATTTACATTCTTCAAACTCATTTCCATCAGAAAACCCCTCTACCTCCACCACGAGGGTGCAAGACACCCCGTCCAAACGCACCAGAAACGAGTTCCCTACCATACCTGTTGGAAGTGAGGAACCAGCAAACTTGTCTTACAACAGCTTGTCAAACCATCCGCATCTTGGTGTTGGAGTGAGCATGGCAGGTGGAAGTAGTGGTGTTTCCTTAACACTGGGTCTTTATCAGAATCATGGCATTGGATTGTCAGAGCCTTATCCTATTAGTGCAGCTCAACGTTTTGGCCTCGGCCTTGAGGGAAATAATGAGGGATATGTTTTGAGTGGTTATGAGGCACAAAATAGGATATTTGGACGGGATGTCATTGGAGGGCAGCTTTTGCATGATTTCGTTGGCTGAATACCTTTGGATTACAAGCTGTCTGGGCATATAGAATTGGATAAATCTAACGCCATTTCACTTTAATGTGCTTAATTGTATCAACCAAAAGCCAAACTGAAACCAGAGTGGCCAAAATGATAGCTCTCTGAGGATGTAAGAAGGTTAAAGTACTTTTAAGTGTATATGATACCTTGAATTTTGCCTATGACATAAATGATTGATGTAAAATTCTTCTGTAAATTTTATAATTCGTATGATAGCAATGATACATGTCAAGGCCAAGAAGTCAAGGTTAGCGTGGCCTTAGAATGTATGTAGTATTCAGTATGAATGAAAGCCTTAATATTGAAAGCTCTTGCGATTAGAGTAAAGATTGTGAGCGTATCCCTTTTGATAATATTAGTCCGAATGCGTCGTATGTCGTTTTCAAAATTGTAGCAATCTTTCTTTGGATTATACCGAGTGATGTGTATGCCATGCATTAATTATTCTCAGAAAAGCATTCATATTTGTATTCCACATCAGTTCTGTTACTAGTGATACGACGCCATGAGTAGATCAAATGGTTTATCAACCAATATTTTACTTCATATAGCGGTGGCCATGGAGAAAGTCTAGAATCCAACGTGGGCACCTATGTTATCAATTCATTAAAGTCATGCTATATATTGCAGGATAAATGAGTATGGACAACTTAATATTGCTGGATGTGATCGTATGATAAATAATTAAGGATTGGAATGTATTCTAAATTTTCTCGAGCCGGAGAGAATTTAACTTGATTTGCAAGAAAAGGTTATGGAATATTTAGGCACAAAATATATGATAATCATTAAAGAATTTTATATTTTTTATGCGCGTGAAGTTTTTCCCAGAAAGCATGAAAGGATGTGAAATGATATATATATATATATCAGTATAGTACGAGGGGGGGTTTTAAGGGATAGGGAAGTGTGGCTAACACAAGCTGGCTAGCGCACTCCTGAATCTGCCATATTTCTTATGAGAATATGTTGGCGGAGAATGAGACAGATTTTGAGAAATAGACAAAGAATTAAATTAAATATTGCATTTGCATATATCTGTGTGAGACCAAAGTCAAAAGAAGGCTTTGTTTCTTTGCACGGCTTTAGTTTTTGGCTTTAGCTTTTTGCAGTGGGAATCAGAACCGAGTTTTGCATTAAATATTTGCATGGACGGCTGTGTGCTTTCTTTTTCTACCTCGTTATATTTGCAAGGTTATTCCTCTATAGTTCATAATATATAAAGGAGTAGTGGAAGCATCCAAGTGAAAAGAAGCGCTTGCTTTAGCTTATCGAAAAAGCTGCTTACAATTATTGCCTGCTTTCCCTCGCTTTGGTATCTTTTTCATCTTAATTTTGTAGCATGCAATCTGCTGCTTAATTTACAAACATTAGCTTTCTGAAATAAGCGTAGCTTGAGAGATTTGATTTTATCTATCATTTGATTTGAGATAACACTATTTTCTCAATTTGGTAAGATTTTGGGATTGGATCCTACTCACACTTGCTTCTGCAAACCAAACTCAAATTAACAATTAGTCATTCTACTCCTGATGAGTTCCAAGACTACCAAGGAAATTGCGTGTCAGGAAAGATTGAGTTCCGGTATTGGGTAGTGGTTACTAATAATAAGGTCCGAGCCCACATCTCAAAGGGATTCTTGGACTGCTTCATGTGACTCTAGGAAACGACTTGGGCCGCTATTCGGGCCCTCGGCTGATTTACTTTTGGATTTCTTTTCCAATGGGCGAAAACTTCAACTAGTGATTCTAGTATATGCACGACAGAAATTTGACTTCTCTAAATTGCAATTTCACTGAAATTTGAATGACCACGTTATAAACATGGATCCATGATCCCATCAAAATCATAAAAGAAGAAAATAAAATAAATCATGGAAACTACGGGTGCAAATCCATGTCCCATTTTGCCCTCATTTACACTGTGGAAAAATTGCAGATACAATAAAGCTGACGCCAGGCCACGTGTAAAATCCAATATTACTTTTCAATCTTTCTGTAAATAAATAAATACAAATAACCTCTACCAGAAAAGAAGCCTCCACCCAACAATGATTCCATTGATATTAAAATGATTTAATATTAGGCATTTGCAAATGGTTGATTGACAATATCTTTTAAAAGTCATTGTTTTTTTTTATTTCTTGAAAAAAAGTAAAAGTAAGATATGTGTCAATTTGTATAAATAAAGTTTATTTATAAATTAAATTTTGGAAAGATAAATTTTAGTGTTTGTACATGTAAGAGTAAGTGTAATATATAAGAATTTATATTTTAATAATAATAAGTATTATTATTATTATTTTTTTTATGACTAATTTAAGCTACACTATTTGATAATAAAAGAATTAAAAAATATAAAAATAAAAATAGAATTTGATGATGCATTTTAAAGATATTTATTTAAAGATTTTCTTGATGATAATAATTTTTTTAAAAAATATAATACGTTAAAATATTTTAATAGATAGCTAATTTAGAATTGTCTAGAAAAAAAGTTATCAATACTTAATCTGATAATCAGTATATATTTTATAAATGAGTGTGTTCGATAATTCATATCAACTCTAGTTGATAGAGAGTTGAGAGGAATGCCTACTATATGTGAGTTTTTTTAGAGATATTTAGGTAGTAGAATTTTTTATTATTAAGGATATAGAGTGTATTATAAATATAAGTTATTTTTTTAATAAAATTTTAGTAACTTTTGATTAAGATATTACATACAAGTTATCTTTTTAATAAAATTTCAGTAGATTTTTTATTAAAATATTTAATTAAATATTACAAATGAACTTGCATTATTAAAAAAATTCTAATAAATTTGTAATATTAAAAACGAAAAAAAATCCGTCTAGGAAAAGGATTTAAGAAAATTTCTACAAAAAGGGAGAAGAAAAACGCATTCGTCCAAAGCACGCAGAGAAAATATTCCAATTGGGAAACAAAGCGTGTCCACAATACTCGATAACCAGTTTAAACCACATAAAAACCCTAAATTCACTCAGACTCAAATTCTCTTCACACTGTATTTCTCACCCCCATTTCTTCTCTTTAGGGTTTCTTATATGGTTTTTACCGACCTTATAAAATACTCCATCCATTGTTAAAACCCATGTGTGATTAAACCCTGTCTCTTCACTAAACCCAGAAACATAAAGTTTCGTTTATAAAGTTTTGAGATTTTTCTGTTTGAAGATGAACATGGAAGCAGCGAGAGTAGGGGTGGTGGTTGAAGGAGGGCAAAGGGCCCTGAATACCGCTCACGGTAGTGTTGTCGACGCTAGTGCGAGAAAATTCTTGCAACCGCAACCACAACAACAGCAGCATCAGAACTTAAACGCCCCCAAACGGTCTTTAAATCAGCAACAATCGCAGATTGGAACCGTACAGCAGCTTCTAGCTGGTGGTGTTGCCGGTGCTTTTAGCAAGACTTGTACTGCGCCTCTAGCTCGTCTTACTATTCTGTTTCAGGTCAATTTTATTGCTTTTTTTTCGAAGTGATGATAATTTTTTTTTGGTGGGTGAATTGTGCGTTTTTTTTTTCGTTTTATTGGAAATTTTAATAAATCAGTCACGGAACAAGGATATTTCCATCTTGTAGCGACTATTTGAGGGAAATTTTGTTTTGACTGGATGTAGCAAATGAAGCCCAAGAGTTAGCATTCAGTGAGACCAACTAATTAGAAATCCAACACAATATTAGCATGATGAGAAATAGAGTTCATGTAGAAAAGTGAAGCCAGATCTTAGATTATGATTACTAATGCTGAATAGTTATCGTGAAGAGACTGGATATCTTTTATTACTTAGTTTTAGCTTTAGGATTGTTTATAACTCTTATTTTGTACATATAATCTTAAATACCTTTGATATTGTTACAGTTACATTTATTTAAATTGTAGATTTATTGACTGCTTGGTATTATTTTATTTTATTAGGTGCAAGGTATGCACTCTGATGTTGCAGCATTGAGCAAGCCTAGCATATGGCGTGAGGCTTCTCGAATTGCTAGTGAAGAAGGTTTCAGAGCATTTTGGAAGGGCAATCTGGTTACCATTGCGCATCGTCTTCCTTATTCTTCAGTCAACTTCTATGCTTATGAGCACTACAAGAATGTAGGTGTATCTGTTTGTTGGAATAACTTATCTGTGCTTTTTAAAGTAGGATGATATGTTTTCATCGCAAGTTGCTCACTATTGTTTCATATCACCTTTCCTCTTTGGTAGTTTTTGCAATCTATTATTGGCTTGGAAAACTGTAAGATAAGTACAGCTGCCAATCTAGGAGTGCACTTTGTGGGTGGTGGGTTGGCGGGAATGACTGCAGCATCTGCTACATATCCCCTGGATCTTGTGAGGACACGCCTTGCAGCACAGGTAATGTCAACATACTTCAGGCATGTTAGAATTTGGGGTTAAAAATGTAAGCCATTTTAGTTTTCTCTTTCTTTTCTTTGGTTAATAGGAGCCAGTGTTGCTGGGTGTGGCTTTTATATGTGTTTACAGTTTGAGCTTTGTATTTAACTTAATTAATTTTGTCACTTTGCAGAGACAGACAATCTACTACAGAGGTATTTGGCATTCATTTCATACCATTTGCAGGGACGAAGGATTTTTGGGCTTGTATAAAGGACTTGGAGCAACATTATTGGTATTCTTTTACTGTTCTTTTGTTTTTTAAGGCTTCATGTTATTGAGTTTATTAATTGTTCTGTTACTTAATGGCGTGCAGGGGGTTGGACCTAGTATAGCAATAAGCTTTTCTGTTTATGAGTCCCTGAGATCTTTTTGGCAGTCTCAAAGGTGAGGATCATTAAACTTGAGTCATACATATATCTCTTTGGGCACGTAAGTTGAATTCTTGTGTGGTAACTTTCTATTCGATTGGTATCAGGCCGAGTGATTCCACTGTCATGGTTAGTCTTGCCTGTGGCAGTCTTTCAGGCATTGCCTCATCAACTGGTGAGTGATTTTTGACCTACATTAAAGTCAATTTCTCTTTCCACTTTTGAAACTATGTCCTCTAATATCACAGCCTGTGATTCCTGTTGCCCTTTCACTTTTTCTAACCGTGCCTTTAATAATTTGGAAATTCAATTAGGGATGCACACCTGCAATATTTTTGTTGTATGTCAGCTAATTTGTGAAACCTTCTTGCTGCTTTCAGTGTTTTCCTTGCCACTGGCTTATTGAACTTAAACTGTGAAAAGATATATGTCCGGCTGCTTTCGCATTTTCTCTTTTGTGTGTTTCTAATTGGTATGCTCTCTTTTATGCCGAGAAGAAATTCAAGGTTCAGATTTTGCACTCAGGCTTTATCCAAAAAAATGGTTTGAGGTTGGATCTATTTCTTGATTGGACATATCTTTGTATGTTGCATCATGTATGCATGATAGTACTAATTTTAGTGAATCATTAGATGGGAAGTTGGCATTATGGCAGAATATTAGTGGAATAGTTGATGTCTTGGGTCAATTTTTTGAAATGCAATGATGTAGTTTGCCATGTCCTGGAGAAGAAATGGACATAAAATTGTTGGGCTCATGACATAGGGATCTTTAGGTTCTGCTGTTGTTTTTCATTATGTTGGCATCACCCACATGAACTGTTGTAAGAATGATATCATGCAGCGCGAACTATTTGGATAGATTTTTTCTGTTCTCTGCATGACTTTTGTTTTATCCTGTTGATTATTTGCAGCAACTTTCCCTATTGATCTTGTGAGGAGAAGAATGCAGTTGGAAGGGGCTGGTGGTCGAGCTCGTGTCTACAATACTGGGTTGTTTGGGACATTTCGGCACATAATCCAGTCTGAAGGTCTGCGGGGCCTGTATAGAGGGATTTTGCCAGAATACTACAAGGTGGTTCCCGGTGTTGGCATTGTTTTTATGACTTATGAAGCATTGAAGATGCTTCTATCAAGTGTTCCTAGCAGTTAATAGCCGGCTTCCTGTGTTATGCTATGAATTGGTCATGAGGTTCATAAATTATTAAGCCAGCCCATTTTGAGGGGAAAGACAATTCTGCTAGTTGAATATAATATAGTGGGGAGGTAAAAGAAATGTCCATTCTGTGGCATTAGTTGAGAAAATCCATAGTGGTAAATTTTGTCGTTGCCACTATGAGAGTTTCTTTTTTGGTTCTTTAAATTTTTTCATTCAAGTTTTTGGTTTATGTATAGGTAGATAGTACTGCAAGAGAGATATCAACTGTATCCAGTTTCAACATATTCCAGAGTCTTGACCTTTTATAGATCTTAGCATTCCTTGATGATCATGTCATCTTAACAGTTTTGTCGTGTAACTTCTAGCATTACCAGTCCGTGCAGGTTATGGATCTGACCATAGTGTTTTCTATTAACTCTTCATTGCTTATGCAACAGAGGGTGAAATATATTGTACTGTTGTTCTGCCCCACTGTTTTGGGACACGAAGAAAACAATTTATGGATTCTAGTTCTCAAGAAACTATCTAAGAGCCATTCATAGATTGTATACTCGTTATATTGTATACCTATTATATTTGTGCGTTTTGGATTATGGTTGCTGAGTAATTGCATAAAGCTGGCCAGCTGGTTTAGATAAGCATTTTTACTGCATACTTTTTATCCCATATTACTTCTAAAATGAAGGAAAAAAGCAATTGTGGACATCTTATTCGATTTCAACATATATCTCAGAAATTTGAAATTAAAAATATAATTTTTATGCAAAACTAGTAAAAAGGAAAAAAACAGTAAATGCGGTAAGAGTTTCTAAATGTTATAGAGGAGAGGCGGAAAGATGTTTAATAAATAAAGAGCTCGCAATTTTTAAGGGTATTTAAGCCGGCTTCTATTCCTAAATTTAACGTCAAGTCTGCGGGAGGGATACAGTGCATCTACAGTTGGCCTTTCACAAGCGCTGTTTTAGTTTCTGCTCGCGTGGTTTCTCTGAAAGATTATACTCGACAGATTCCAAAACAAAGTTTTCTGTGCGAAAAAGAAGAAGAAGACATCCCTACACCGTCGGTACTCGAGAGTCCTACCTTGCCAAGGAACGAACTTGTTATTTAAATCTTTCAAGTCGGTTGCAAATCCGATCCGTCACAAAACTCGGAAATTCTGCTCACTTGATTTCTTCACTAATGCGGTTAAACCTTCGTGCCCATCCATGCAACATCAGAATTCCTACACAATTACGATTAGTAAGTTCTATTTTATTTGCGTTTAATTCTTTTATGGACTCCCGACTTCGAGTTGTGTCTCGTATTAATACTCTTCTCAATCAGTTAGTTTTCTGATTTAGTTTCCAATTCAAATTAGTAGTTTTATGAGGTATATAGATTCTTTCCGGGAGAGATAGTGACAGAGTATACAGATTTCACGGTAGGGTTCTCTAAAAACTTGAAAATTCTCTGTATTGGTTTCAGGGCATGAAGGCAAACAAGCGACAGAGATTGAATTCCCCAAACACTTACAGCAAGTCAGAGCGGTTTATTCCTGATGAGATCATGTATAGGCATATTGCTTAGACTCCCCGCACGAGATCTTATTTCTATGAAAAGAGTATGTAAAACCTGGAAAGAATTTATTGACAGTCGTGAATTCGCGAGAGCCCACTTGAAGAGCTGGAAATCCAGATTTGAAATCATCCTTTTCCAAGGAGTCTTCCCTGCTCTTGACTTTGTTTCGCTGGATATAAGAACTAATACACATCATCAGCTACCTCTGAGAAAATTGGTAGATGAAACAAGTGCCATCATTTTAGATTCTCTTGATGGTTTGATTCTCTTTGGAGTTCCATCATCTGGGAACAAACTTTATGTTTGTAATCCCTTGACGCAAAAGCTTAAGCTGTTAGGTTTGATCGAGGAATTTCGTACATTCTATAAATTAGTTTTTGACTCGGCTTTACAGAAATATAAGGTTATAGGGTTTTGTTATCAATATCTCGTGAGTAGCAAGTATTGGGTATTAATATTAGATGATGATGAAGAAGTTAAGCCCCCAGTTTGGAGAGAAGTAGAAAGCCGATTCTGGCACTGCTTACGGGTGGAGTTTGCGGCAGTTTTGGTCACTGGATTCTTGTGTTGGATAGCACATACCATTACTGAAAACAGAGAAGACAGAGAGGTTTACATACAGACAATGGATATTGTAGGAGAAGAGTTCAAGCACAAGATAAAGTTGCCAATACAGTCCACAGACAATTACTCTATAGGCTGTAAACTGTTGCAGATGGAAAATGTGGAAGGATGTCTGTGTGTTGCAATTCCTGAGAGTCAGACTGAGCTCGGAATTTGGATTTTGGAGGACTGGAATGAACCTAGTTGGATCAAGAAATACAATATATGTCATGATCCAGAGCTGGGGAAACCTCTACATTTCAGCAAAAGATTTAGTATTTTGTATGTTATGGATGCTTATGACTCAGAAAAAGTGAAGTTCATTGTTAAAATTCATGGAGAATTGTATTCATATAGTCTGAAGTGTCCAAATCCCAGAGAGACTTGTGAGGGTTTCCCTAAATTCACATATGTTCCCAGCCTAATGCGTTGGGATTGATGGCTTCAAACGAAGACAGTTGCTTCTTTTGGCTAGTCATTCAATTCAGTTGTACATATTTTTTATTGGGATCAAACTGTTTTCTCCCTTTTTATGGCTCTGTCACTACTCTTGCTATTGTACTAAATTTTTGTTTTGAATATATGTATATTTCATGGTAACTAAGTTACATAAAAATTTTGTATGGATGTCTCTCTTTTCTTTCTTTCTTTCCTTTTTTTTTTTGTCAAATATAAATTTTGATCATAAAATTTATATACAAAGGTTTGTGGTTTGCTAAAAGAAAAAGACTTGCCAATTTCATTACAGTAGCTAATACAACTATTTGTGCACTCTTTTAAACAAAGAACTTTCTTGTTCAAAAATTACGCAAAATACTTGATCTACTTTTTATTTTCATCTCTATTCTTTTCTATTAATTTAAAAACAATGTGCAAACAATTTGCTGTTGCAGTTTATCTATTTATATGTGTATAATTGCTTTGTAAATTTGTACCATTGAACTCCAATGTTGATTAACATCTGATTTAACGATCGATATTGATTAAGTTTTGCTTGTTAGTGTTTAGAGTATTAATAAATTAAAGGGCAATTGCTCAAGTTTAAGTTTAATTATAACTAACTACAGGATTTCAAGCTTTTGACGATTTGCCGTGGTTGTCTATGTAGTTATTTATATAATTATCAAACATGAGTAATTTGCTTTTCTAAAAATAATTAAGATATAAAAGGTGATTTGAATAATAATATCCCAATAAATAGTGTAAAATACTTGGCACACAAGTTTTTTAATATGCTCGATAATTAATTAAACTTGCTATTTCTACACTCTTACCCATTCGTTACTGCAGTCGTTAAAACTGTTCGTCTTCCTATACAAAATAGGAAGTAATTAATTTAGAAACCCTACAGGAACAAGGTTTCCCTTTCTTCTTTGGTCTCCGAGAGAGACACAGACTACACTCTTTTGCCGAGCAGCACTCCGCGTTATATTATATTTGGAGGTTTATTCTGTCTTCTGCTTCATTCTTTATGTGTTTTTCCTCTCTAAACTTTTTGACATCAGTAACAAGCATGAGAAGGAGGTGTAGACAGAGAGTAAACTGCGCCTATAATCTTGACAACAAGTTAATGCCGTGTCTTCCCGACGACATCGTATTTGATATATTGGTTAGAGTCCCTGCACGATATCTTGTTTCACTTAAGACCGTCTGCAAGTCATGGAAACATATCATTGTCAGTCGTGAATTCTCAGAAGCCAACTCCGAGTACTGGAAATCCAAGCTTGTAATCTCAGGTAAGTGAGTTTATAACTCAAATGAAGTGAAAATTACAAGAAAAAGAAAACTTATTTAATAATTCAAAGATTATAATAACTTGAGTTTTGAGTGCAGATCGTGATCGTAGGTATGCTGTGAATGTACCTGCAAAAGAAAATAGTGATGCAATGAAGAAGTGGATAAAGGGGGAGATAAAAGGGAAGAAATATAGCAGTGTGGTAAGAGGACACTTGTCGTGGTGTGGATGGAGATTTTCACGACCTCCTAAAGGGAAATATCAAATACCAGAGATGAAATATCAATCACCAGATGGAAAAATTTATAAGAGTTTAATACGTGCCTGTAAAGCAGAGTGTGGGATTTTTTTATTCCTTTGATCCCACCTTAAGCTTTAGACTAAAATTTTTATATTCTCACTGTGATTAGCCTGGCTAGATTTGTGAATATGCTGATTTGGAAGGAAATTCTTTGAAAACTACTGTTGATGTGTGTAATTTGAGAGAAGGGATTTTTCTTTTTACTTTTTTTGGTCCTTTCCATGTTGCTGAAATTATTATAGGCAAATATGTTGAATTAAAATGTGATGGATGTTGGTTTAATAAGTAAAATTTATAAGAAGTCTGAGTTTGATTGTGACCAAAAAGCTGTAGAAAAAGTTAACTTGTGGGACTATCTTTCGATCATATCATGAATGCAAATTACGATGTTTCTCCTTGCAAAAAGTTGCAGCCAATAACTTATCTGAAGTGTTGTGCTGATGCAGCATAGAAGTTCCATGATTCTTTCAATTTTGGCTGCTTCTCATATAGACTTTCCAGTTTTTGTTGCTTCTCCAATAGGGATGTAGAAATTATATTTGTAATGGTTGGATTTTTTTATTTAATTATAAAAATACAATAATTAAAGTATTAGACAAAACATTTAATTGAACAAACTTTTGTTTTAACTTTGAAAGCATATTAGTTATTAAATATCTAATTTCACCGTTAATATTTATCAACTTACCACTCATTTGACAATTAATCTTTACCAACCACCCACTCATTTAAAATTATCAGCATAAATCTTAAGCATACCCGCAATCTAATAGAAATCCATTTCATTTTCCACTCAAGTCTGATTGGGTCAGTTTTGTTTCGTTGATTACCTCTGTGAATGAACACGATAATTCACAGCATTATTCAACCTTTACTTTGGATTCACAGAGAACAAAATGGGATTCCATTTGCCCAAGTTCTATACGGTAATTAGCCGCAGCTCTCAAACAGCAAGACCCAAGAATGTGATGAAGAAGCCATTAGTATAACTGAATAAAAAAATGAAATGTGATAAAGAAAAATATCCAGTAATATCATTAATCAATTAACCCACTTGTCAGAATTTAATGCATATCGTTCTCATATACCTCCAAGTTAAACGAAAGCCGCTGGAAGCTGAGATTAGGTGTTTTGAATAGCCAAGGGAATAGAATATGTTATTGTTTAAAAGCCGATGGCAACCATCAGCCGTCTATAACGTGTAATTAAAATGTGGTTCACGTTTCCTTTTCAGTTCAATATCTTTGATTGAGAGATTTTGTTGAGTATACAAATGCAGATGAGATGAGCTGTTGCATTCAAGGAAAGGCTTTTAATGGATTCTTTTATTTACAGACTTCAGCTTCAAGCACACTGAACACCTCTGTTTTCTGGGACAGGTTTGTGATATGGGATTTTTTTTATCAGTATTTACAGCAGTGTGACAATTATTTGCAGAGAATCTTTTATATAATTAGCAAGAGAAGATCTCAGTCTTCCTGAAAAAGCAGTCAACATCAAAACGTCAGTGTCTATGGAAAGCAAGCTTCTGGTTGATATTGGTTTTTGAAGAACAGAATCAAACGATGATTCCAGGTTGGAGCACCTTATCATCACTTTATACTATATTCACCCCTTTATACCAAATCAGCCCCTAGGCCCCCCCGCTTAGGGAATAAATCGTGTTTGTTTGCTTTTCATGCCATTATAAATAAATTCCTCTCATCATGCAAATGAACCTCAATCAAAACCTCAACCTCAATCTCAACCTCTTCCTCCTATAAAACTTCTGAATATTGGTCAGTTGCTACGTTTCATCCTTGCTCTCTTCTCTCGTAGTTGTATTCTTTCATGTGTATATTTCATCTCTGATATATCCTTATTGGTGAGGATCGGGTAATCTGCATCCTGAGGTTTGGATCAGCATGTATATTTTGCTTTATCTAGTCCTCGGGATGCAGATTACCTTTTCCTCACTTGCAATATAAAGGTTGTTGGCTGGCTAGTACTAAAGCTATTAGGTTAACTACCTATGGGGCTACACTGCACATAGTAACTCTTTTGCTCTTGCTTTTCATTGCTGGGTAATTGTTTTGTCATTGCTTATGCATGTTATTTTCCTTATTCTATTGTAGTTCACATGATGGTCAGTTAAAAGCATCCAGCCATGTTCAAATCTTGGCTTGCTATGGTAATCTTTTATAGAGGCTGCAAAATTTTCTAATGAAATCTTTTCAGCTCTACTTGCTAAAGACCACCACTCACGTGCTGCTTGTACATAAAATATTTAATCCATGAATATGTTATACTGTAAACAAAAGCATCCAGCCATGTTCAAATCTTGGCTAGCTATGCTAATCTTTTAAAGAGGCTGAAAATTTTTCTAATGAAATCTTTTCAGCTCTACTGCTAAAGACCAGCACTCACGTGCTGCTTGTACATAAAATATTTAATCCATGAATATGTTATACTGTAAACAAAAGTATTCCCTTATAGTTTTTATGCATGCTCAAATCCTAGGGACTATGGATCACCTTTCTTGGATTTTTGTAGCACTCCAATGGCTTCTTCCTTGCTTTCCGTGAAGTCTTTGCCATCCTTGAAGATGAGAAACTCCATCATCTCCACACGAAAGAAAATAAAACTTCCACATAAATGTGTAATGCAAGATCCAAAGTCTTTGCCAACCACACAATGCCATGCTGGCCCATATGCTTCATCAAATTTCTGTTCATTCAGTTGAATACAGTAAAGTTTTGGGTAAAAGCTCCATAAACACTATAGTTAGCGAATTATAAACCTTGTGCCATGAATCCATAGGTACTCATGCAAATCTTTTCTCCCCTTGGTGAACTAGAGACTTGGGGAGACATTTAGTACTTGAAAACAGAGTTTTTTTGGAGGCTTGTTGTGATTATGGCTGCTTGCTCAAAGATTATACAAGGTATAAGAGCTTAGATAACTCATTTCTTTTCAATTTCTTACATACAAATCCATTACACCATATGATGCAAAGTAGATGACATGACATAGTTAAATATTAGATATTGCAGAACAAGTTAAGGTAAAGGTATCATGATTAGACATGCACCCTCTAAATGCACTAATCACTATTTTATAACTCGTATTATTCCCTTTATAACCAAATAAAAATACAGAAATATCCACATATATACAGATGAAGATTCCAGGGGTGTAAGATTAGACCTGTTTGATGTAATGAGCTATGGATTGACAATCGGAAACCTCATGTAGATCGAGGGCCTGGTAAGCTAACTCCATGACATGGTTTTGCAGCTCCTCTGGCATGTCAGTCTCTCGTACCACAGCTTTTCCTTCCAGCATCTTGATAGGAGAGGGAAGACAAGGTGATATACAAGTGAATGCATGGGAAGCCCTGCAATCACCTCTATATAGCACAAGGTTCCAAGTAGAAAACAAAAAAATGCTGGTGGTGGAGGTTAAAAGCAAAGTGATGATATGTTTGATTGTGAACTACACATTCTGCCAATGAAAATAGAAAATTTGTAAGCATCAGGAATTGTTAAATCAGAACAGTTGTAAAGAAAAATATCTTTCTCGGGTATTATTTGCCTGCTTTTGCAACCTTTTACTTGCAGCAAATCCCCAGCAAGCATTTTGCTGAAATCTGGGACTTCCAACAGACTATGGGATAGTTTTCAGAGATTTTTGTGCTCGATTTTGCTGACACGGCTAATATGAGCCAGACATGGTGGGTCATTGAGATAATTGCACGATGTTTGCAGCCACAAGTGATTGATGCTTTCTCCTTTGTTGATTCCCTGGTGGTTAGTTGGATGTGGTCCAGTGTTACATTGACATAAACAAATAGTATGAACAAAAGGTTTGTTTGAACCCCAGTATTTTGTGGCTGCTAATAGTTGTATACAAGGACTATTCCTAGAGCCAGAAAAAGGGTCAACATTCTAATATAGGTAGCTTAATTGTCAAGCTCAATTTTTATACGTAAATACTAAAGATTTGGACCAGGAGACTACAGCAGAGCTGACATCCAGCACAATAATAGAGAGGTAACATATTAGAAAAGAAATTGCAAAATGGGAAAAATGAATGAAATTTCAAGGAATCCATTTCTCTCTTGAACTTTGATATAATCCACAAAGGGACTTAATCATGAAGAAAACATGTTGAGCTAAACCCCGAAGTAAAGTCGTCATTCTATTCAATTACAATTTTATCAACCAAGTCCACTTCTGAAAACTAACAAAATCCTCCCAACTATAGAAATCCCCAATAAAATTAAATGAAAAATTCTCTACCAAGATTACACTCCTTCATAAACCTAATAAAGAATTCATCATTCAAGTCTGTCCAATGCAAGAAAACGCATTGTTTTCAAGCCCCAGAAAACCTTAATCTTCTCCTCTCCAAATCATTCTGAAGCCAAGAAGGAAAGAAGCAAAAAGACCCATAAATAAGTTCACCTTGATCTAAGCAAGAACACACTGAATTCTTGACCTGGGCACTCGTCTGGATTAATCAAATGAAATGACTCCGAGTCAACACCACCAATCACATGCTCATAGTTAGCCCTCATGTACATTATTTCCTCTGACGAATCCGAATCCGAAGATCCAAAACCGGCAGGAATGGCACCAGCACCAACGGTCATTGATTGCATCGTCTTCAACATCAGACGATTCTGGCCGCTCGCTTTTCTACGAACCGCAAAACCCACCTTACGTCCATTGCAGTACATGATCCAGACAGGTACGCAACGGAGCGGGCAGGAACAGAGTTCGGGGCGGGCGCACTCGAGAGCGATCCGGACAAGTCCACAGCGCATTTCTTTGACGAGTTGCTGAGTGGGGATGGAGAGTTCAAGGAGAAGAGTCGGCTTCGTTGAGAGACGGTCGTGTTGGACACAGAACCAGACGTGGCCGCGGCGGTGGCCAAAGATAGTGCCGATGACCATAGACTTGGAGGGGCGCGACGGGGCTACCAACATTGTGGTGCTGTCTTCAGGAGAGGTTGATTCTTGGTCTTGGTCTTGGCCTTGGTTTTGGGTTTGTTGAGTAGTGTTAGTTGAAGTGGGTGGGTCGTCAAGGTCGTCTCTCAAGGAGGTGCTGAGGCGTTTCCGGGAGGTGGTTGTTTGGGTGGCAGTAACGGTGGTGGGGAAGATGCAAGGAAAGAAGAATCGACGGAGAGCGTCGATCTTGGACATTGCTGTGACTGTAATGGTTTTCTTGATTTGGTATTGAAAGGAGAGGAGAGAATCAAGATTGATGATGGTTAGAAGAGGACTGAGTAAGGGCGACTCCTATTCCGATTCTATTCTATTGCTGTTCAGTTTCAGTTTATTTTATGAATATAAAAATATTTTATAAGGGCGGGAACTGAATATAGCCGTTGGGATTTTACTCGTTTCGGCTTGGCAGGTTTGGGTTGTCAACAGGCCGACACGTGTACTTATACGCTTTGGATGGGGTGCCAATTCAGGCCGGGCTTGAAGAGGGCCCAATGTGTTGTTACTTGTCTTGCAAAATATATGTGTGAAAGTCACTTTTATAAAAATATTTAAAATTTTATTATTATGAACAAATAAATTAATAACTAGTTATTTTCTTTTCTAAAATTACTTGGCAGTATAGAAATTTTTAGACAGTGCTTATTAATAGGTTGGAAAGTTTAGAATTTATTTGATCTAAAGCATAAAGAATGCAACCGAGATTTTTTTTTATTATTTTTATTACATGCTTTTGTAATAAATTGAGAGTTTTGATTGGACAAAGAGGTTAGTAAATTAGGATTATTTCAAAACCTTAACCTAATAAAACAAAATGAAGAACGTTAAAATCTATTCATTTAATAAAAAGTTTCAGCAGAGAGGGACTAATCAAACAAGGATAATAACTAATACAAGAAATCTGATAGACCAAAGAGAGGTAAAAATACAACAGAATAAAAAAAAAAGAAAATCGCCTAGCGTATCAAACAGATTCTTCCTTCTGCATGTTCTCCACGTTTTCAGAGTCTTTGCTACCAATGATATCGTTAGATACAAAACGGTAAGCAAAGAAATTAAAATACAATAAATTCAAAATTTCAATTCCTGCAACGAGAAAAAAGAAGTATTCCAGGGTATCCTTGTTAAGATCAGTGCCTCCCAACCATGGAGCTTTCGCATACTTTCTTGTTATTCCGTGAATGACATTAACAAGAGCTGAGTTAAAGTAGCTTGCAACTGATAAGCTGAGAAAGAAAATTGCCCCAGAAACTGTCCTCATTGATTCGGGCAATTGTGTTGTTAAAAATTCCATCAGGGCCACTGCCCCAAATGCTTCTGTCATGCCTGACAAGCAATATTGTGGTACGAGTACAAAAATACTAAGAGGTGATTCGAAAGTGCCATGTTGCAGAGCTGAAAGCCTGCGCTTTCTCTCAACAAACCCAGATACCAATAAGCTGAGAGTTCCCATTAGAATGCCCATAGTAATCCTTTGTCTCATGTTCAATCTTCTGAGCTTCCCTGTCATTTTCTGTGATAGAGGTAGATAAACACGTTCATAAAGAAAGATCCAAGTTGAAAGAGAAAGCATAGATAAAAGGCCCATCCAGCCTGGTGGGAAATTGAAATCGCCGACCATTTTGTCTGTCTGAATTGCTTGAAGGATTCCAATTGTGTTCTGCTGGTCCATGGACACGAAAATAAAAATTCCTGATATCCAAACTGGGATCATTCCTACTAACATTTTTAGTTGTTCAACTTGTAGCAAACTGCATAATCTCCAACCATCCTTGGCCTTTCCCTGCTCATCCAATTCACTTGAATCCACGATGAGAGCAGCCTTATCAAGGCACCTGAATCTATCAGTGTGAGGAAGCTTTTTTGTCTCTGTCTCTGATTCTGATTCTGACAGAGGAGGATCGTAAAAAAAGTTTTCATATTCTGATTCAACTTTGGCTCCACGCTTTCTAAAAGCAGCCGTGATAACTTTGGCCATATCGGAAAAAACACTTCCTTGCGGCTTCTTGATTATGTAAGTGTGGTAGCCGATCAGGAAAATGGCAATTGAAAGGAAAAAGCAACCGGTTGGAATTCCAAAGCCAAGAATCCAGCTGATATTGGTCTGAATGTAGACAACAGCAGTGAGAGCAACAACGAGAGCCAGAGTAAATGAGAAATACCACCAATTGAAGAAGCTCTCTAGTTGTGCTTTTCCCTTTGGTGTTCTGGTATCAAATTGGTCTGCTCCGAAGGCAATGTTGCAGGGTCTAATGCCTCCAGATCCAATGGCTAGAAACGCTAGACCGGTGAAGAGGATTGCCAGTTGCCAATCCTCAGCCTGTGGGCAATTAGGCCCTTGGCAGGCTGTGGGTCTTAATTCAGGTATACTAGCAGTCAAGGTCATGATTCCCATTCCCTGTTCAATTCAAATGCAGAGTATTCAAATTCCTTTTCCAAGTTAGAATAAAATGTTTATCTACACAACGAAAATTTCATCCACAATCATGTGATCAAATTTATCCAGATAATAATCATTTCAATTAATATCAAAACTTGTTGCGATCTAGATTATAATATTGTATTTGCATAATTTTTCTTCAGAAAAATAATAAGAATGATTGAGAAGAGAATATTTCGGTTTACCAGAAAAGACGCAATGGAACCATAGAGAAGAGTGCGGAATCTGCCTAGATATGTATCAGAAATCAAAGCACCAGGGATCGCTGTAATGTTTGAGGAACCAGACCAAATGCTGACCACATTTACCAAAAGTATACCATCCATATTGTATTTTGTTCGTAAATACACCGTTATGTTCGCAATCAAACTCATGGAAGCCAACTTCTCAAACGTCTCATTCCCTTCACAGTATTAGGAAAAATCATCAATCAGTATTAAGAAAAAAACATCATTGAAAATGATAATTAATTGCAGAATGAACGCATGCATGAATTTACCAAGAATATATTTGATGGATCTCCATCCTCCTTTTGGCTTCTTGGAATTAGGAAGAGGAGGAGAGGGAGAGTTTTGATCTACTAAAGTTGAACGTATCTCATTATGCTCCATTTCTCCTCCTCTCCTTCTTCCTTCTCTATTGCTTCCAAAGATTAAATTGTTCTTATATGATTTTCCGAGGAGACAACAATTTTGTTTGCAACAGCTTAAAGGGAATTTCGGAAACTGGAAACCTCCTTTTGCAGGAGTTGGAAGAAGATGTTATAATATTTGTTATAACTGGGGTTTGAAATTGCTCTGTTTATGTTATTTTATTTCTTGTACCGTAATATTTGTTATAACTGGGGTTTGAAATTGCTCTGTTTATGTTATTTTATTTCTTGTACCGCATACCTAATATTTCTCTATTTTAATACAATTTTAAACGTAGATATTTCATTTTCTTATTTCTTCTCTACTTTAAAATTAATAAATATTTATAACTGTCCTAACTGATTAAGTAAACTAATTTGTTTAACACTAATAACCACACATAACCATTTTGTACACGTTACACACATGGTGAAACAGATCGATATAGTTTGGTTCAGTCCAGTTTTTTTTTGTCCCGTACCGAACTGAACGGAAAACTGGAATCGAACAGGAACTGGATTGATATTAGAGAAATAAAATCGAATTAGAACTGAGCCAATCTTTTTGGTTTAAATTTGGTCGATTCCATTTTTTCAGTTTGAATTTTTGGTGACATAATATAGTTTTGGTGACATAATCTAAAAAATTAAAAATAGAAATTTTTTTCTAATATTGGTTTGGTCTCATTTTTTTTTTATCAATATCGAGAATCAAACTAAATAATTCAGTTATTTAAAAATAGAATTAAAACTAAAATAAATTATATAAAATATTATAACGAACTTGTAAGTTTTGATTTCATTTATTGAATTTAGATTTTTTTTTCTATTCTTATATGGCAATAGGAAAATTTTACAATATTGAGATTAAAAATCTCAATATTAATAACTCATTTATATTGATGATTAGATTTGAAACTAAAATTTGGGCCATTTATTTTATGTAATACTAATTAACTTGTTCATCGAGTAACATTTAAATACTATTTTATTTTTTAATATATTAAGGTTGTTTTTATTATAATTATTTTTTAGAAATATATTTCAAATACAAATTCATATATTATAATCTAAATTTAATGTAAAATAATGTGTTATACCTATTAAGAATAATCTATTTAAAAAATATTAATTTAAATATTATCAAAATACATATTCTTTCTTTATTTTTCTAAAAACATTATTAATAATAAAATAAATTATTGTAGCTCAAAAATCAATATTACAAATAAGATATATCCTATCTATTATTTATGATATTTTTTTTTTAAAAAAAATTAGTGAGCCCCACTTAATAGTGAGTTGACTCACAGTACATTGGAAAATAAATTCAAAATAAATTATTGCCAGTGACAAGAATCAAAGCCAGGACCTCTTAGTGAAGTCCTGATCCCTGGTCACTTGAGCTAGCCAATATATTGTGATAATTGCATTTATATAAATTAATGAAAAAAATATGTTAATTTAAAGATGTAAATGTTGTTGTAATAGTTGAGAATGAGTAAAATAATAAAACAATTATATAATTAATATTATATTAATAAAAAATTAGAATATTTTAAAACCGATAAATTGTGAGTGAAAAAAAGCATACATGTAATGTACAAATATAAATAAGAAATTTTAAAATGGATAGTTAAGAAAAGTAAAATATAAATTAATCTAATTTTATGAAATTGATATTAATTATGATGAACATAAAATTTAAGAGATCTTAATCACATGTAATATAAATTCAATTTAGCATGACAAAAATGCTATTATTAAAATACTGACATTTACCATTTGTAAAGTGATACTTTATTTAATATCATGCAATTAAGAAAAAAAAGAACCAGAAAAAATTGATTAGTACACATGTAAAACAAAAATTATTAAATAATTTTAATAAATTAAAAATATCAATAATTATTTTTTGTCCCTATGGTAAAGTATACCCATATATTTATTCATTACATATACTTACATATACGTTATTTATAATTATAATAATAATAATAATAAAATTATGTAAAATTTTGAGATAATTTTTATAATTTTATAAGTATTATATTTTTTATACAACTTTTTGTTGTAATTACATTTTATATATAGAATTACAAGTAGAATATTGATTCACAATCCTTATATGTTACATTTGTATTTTTTTTTGTTCCATATACAACTATAATATTGTTATTTATTAATTTGTATTCATTTACATTTAACTCATTACAATTATATTTTTTATGTTGTATTTATGAATTTGATGTCCATTTTTACTTTTTTATGTTGGCTTATTATTTTTTATTTTATATTTTTGACTTTTACAAGTATTTTATTTTACATAGATATTATATATTATAATTTAATTTTTTATATAAAGATTACAAATTTTATGTGGATTTATAATTTCTACGTCATAATTATAATTTTTTTTTTATTTTGTTTACAACTATACTATTATCATTTGATGATTTAATATTAATTTACATTATTTTAGTGCATTTATATTTTTTATATTGAAGTTATGAAACTTATATTTAATTTTATTATTTTATGTTGACTTATATTTTATTTTTAACTTTTACAAGTATTTTATTTTACATACAAGTTATAAATTTAGTCTTTTATGTAAAGATTACAAAATTTATGTGGATCTATAATTTTTACGTCAAAAATATATATATTTTATTTTGTTTACAACAATTTGTTATCATTTAACAATTTGGTGTTAATTTATATTTTTTATATTTAATTTATGAAGTTGATGTTTATTTTTTATGTTGAATTTATGAAATTGATAATTATTTTTACTCTGTTATGTTGATTTATATTTTATTTTTAACTTTCTCGAGTATTTTTTTTACATATAAATTATATGTTATAACTTAATCTTTTATATAAAAATTATAAATTTTATATGGATTTATAATTTTTACGACATAATTACAATTTTTTTGTTTTATTTATAACTATTTTATTATCATTTGATAATTTAATATTAATTCACATCTATTTCAATGCATATGGTGAATTTATAAAATTGATATTTATTTTTATTCTTGTATATTGGCTTTATTTTATTTTATTTTTTTTAATTTTAAAGTTTATAAGTGTTATATTTACATACAAGTTTTATATTTAATTTAATTTTTTATATTAAGAAAAAATTTAATGTTGATTTACATGTTTTATGTTATGTTTATATTTTTTTTTGTTTTGTATACAAATATAATATTGTCATTTATTATTTTTAATGTTAACTTACATTTATTTCATCACATTTATATGTTTTATGTTAAATTTATTAAATTGATATTCATTTTTACTCTTTGATGTTAATTTATTATTTTTAATTTTTATTTTAACCTTTACAAATGTTACATTTTACATACATTTTTTATATTGAAATTTAATTTTTTATATTAAGATAATAAGTTTAACGTCGATTTACATGTTTTATGTTATATTTATAATTTTTTTATTATGTATACAAATATAATGTTATTATTTATTATTTTGAGTTTAATTTATATTTATAGTATAAAATATAATTAATTAAAGTTTAAACAAGTAAAATATAATTACTTTATATATTTGTATTTTCATAAAACTAGAATTAATTACAGGTAACATATTTATAATTTGAATAAAAATAGAAATATTTAGAGGAGGTTTAGAATTGAAATAAAATTAGAATTAATCATAAGTGGAGATTTAGATAAATACATAATAAAATAATTTTTTTTTCGTTTACTTAATTAACTATAGAAAAAAATTTAGATAAATACAAAATATATATGTTTAACTGATAAAATTATAAAATTATATTTAACTGATAAAATTATATCGGGATAAAAAAATTTCCTTATGTACTTAACTGATAAAATTATATTTAATCGGTAAATTATAATAATTTAATTAATTTAAATTAATTATTATAAATCATAGATTTAATTTAATAATTCAAATGATTTCTATTAGTAATATCGAGATTTTTATCCCGATATCGTAGAATGACCCATGGTGATAAAAATCTATTACCCTTATGTGTTAACTCCCTCTCAGAACTAATTATGAGAATGTTATGGGAAATTATGCAGTGAGAAAAAGTGAAAAAAGAAAAATGTACTTCTATAGTGCTATGTGAAGTTACAAACAGAAAAATTTATTATTGTCTCAACATTAATTATCTTTTGTTAATTTGAAAAAACAATAATTCGTATTAACTGAAAAATAACGTTGAACATATCTCTCCTGGTTAAAAAAGTCTTAGGTGAGAATCTACACAATATCATTCCATCAATCAATATCAATAATTATGACCAAGTTCAAAATGGGCATTACGCTATCACTACGCCAGATTAAAAATATTACAAATGATTTACATGTAATGCTATAAAACTAAAGTTATCACACACGATGACACGTGATCAGTCTTATCATAGAAACAACCAGCTCATGACGACCCCGTTTCGGAAAATCACAGTAGGAAAAGAAAAGAGATAGAACTAAACTATTTTCATTTAGGTGAGAAGAAACGCCACCCGCTTATTTTCATATTCCATTAACACAGAAAAGAAAGAGCTTTGAGAGTTCAATGTAATTGTGAAGATTAACATCCTGAATGATGCTATAGTAAGTACATCATTCTACCAGAACATCAAACTACAATAGAAAGTTACAAGGGCGGCGACTCCCCTCTGCCAGTACTTCCCATGCTGATAAATTCTCTCTCACTCACAGGCAGCATTTTCGACAAATTCAAGGGTTTTTAACTAACACCAAAACTAGCAACTCTACCCTGATTAAATTTAGGTGGTTAGAAGAGAAACTTATTGCACTCCACTCCATCTGGCCCAGTCCACAAACTGCATGCCACCGTAAACATTGTTGGCAAATCGCACACCAACCGTGAAAGCCATTGCAATAGGTGGAACCTGCTTTGCCACGGGTGATGTTTCTACGAAGCGTTCCAGTCCATTAATGATCTGATAGCGGGTATTGGAAGAAACTGCAAGAAAAACACCTGCAAGTTTGCAGAGAAAAGAAATCCAATTATTGAAGGGAAGTGGATACCAAATTCTGTGACTGTGTGAATAAAGAAGCAAGGCATACCCCAAAGAGCTGCACTTTTCAAAAGTGGTGGCACTGGTATGTCTTCTTCTGATTTCTTTATGCTCCTGGGACAGAAAAATACAGAGAGCCATCCAATTCAAGAAACAGAAACATGTACATGTAGCAAAAAGCTATCCACTAATTACAAAAGACATCTTAGCAGCTCAGTTTCTACAAAATATATGATATAACCATAAGACGTGACATCAAAAAGTGCAAACTGATTATCATAAGGATAATTATAGATAAAGCATAATTTGATACTAATTAAGATCTACATCATCTCTGCAAAAGAAATATCCTATGGCTGATTGAACAGTCTAACAATCACTTAGTTATATTGAGATGAATAGTTGCAGCAACAACATGATAATCCTTCCACTTTCCTTAATGGGCCTTGGGAGGAATAGGGTAGTACGACTCAATATAAATTTTACTCTGGCAATAGAAAGCATATCCTTTATCTATATTTCATGTTTCTGATTAGTAATATTTGACTTCTTGTCTTCTTGTTTACAGAAAACTTGTCATATATCAATAAAACCACAAACTGCATTGTAGTTATTACAGGGTAAATCAGAGATTCTTGAATAATTAAAAGGAATGTCCATTTAAATGACTTTCTTAAATTTGACAGCATGAATGAGGTGATTTATTTTGCAGCTCACTCTAGTTACACTATAGTAAAAAGTGAATACCAAATAGATCAGTGAAATGGCAAGTAACAGCTATTAAATATACAGGAAGCATCCAAGAAGACTGTAGAACCATACCTCTTGGCAGTCATAATTAAATTTGCAATGCCTTGGCCTATAATACCACATGCAAATCCCACTGATCCATACATAATACCCTGAATACATAACATGCAAATTAATAGTGATTCTACTAATATATGCCCACAATAGTTCAGTTAACATACATGCAAATATTACCTTATAAAAGTACGTAGCAATTCTCTGGTTTACAGAAAATCGACATCCTGGCCTCTCTGCTTCAAATACACTGCAGAAGATGATCACTTCAGAGACAGAACTAGTATAGAAACCATATTACTAGACAAGATAACCACATCAAGACAAATAGATCAAAGGTTTGCAGACATTGATTAAATTTCCTTTACAAGGAAACAAATTGAAGTTGTTATTGGCATGAACTATTAACCTGCTAGGAAGAGCCGCATATGCATGTTGCATGCGTCCAAGGAATCCTTTAGAAACAGATGGTTGCCCAATGCGCACGTAAGGTGCCAACATACCTACTAAAGCAACATTAACTACCACACCAACCAAAAGATCCGCAACATACAACTCAAATTCTGCCCAGAAGTCTTTGCCTCTCTTTTGAACTTCCGCAAATGTAGCACAACAAGAGTCAATGACAATCTACATCAAGTTGACACCGGTAAGCATCTAGATGAAAACTGGCAATAAGACACCAAGGTAGAGGTCCTCTTCAACACTCGCATATAATTAATATAGGAAATTGTTCACAACTTCAAAAGGATGCAGCCTTTGGATTATAGAACAACTAATGAGTAAAGTCCTTAATAAGTAAATTTTTTTTTGGCCTATTTATTCCTTCAATTGTTAATATTCTAGTAATTGCATCCATAAAAATGTTCAATGCTTCACCACAAAAGTAGTTCTACCACTTAGTTAAAAACAGAATTTGCATAAAGAATATATCAAAACAAGATCAATATACCTCAGTTCCAATCTTGAAAAGGAAAGATGGATCAGCCAACATTCTGTTTCGTAGCATAGCCCATGACCTCATCATAAATCCCAAAGGCCAGCTTGATCCCTGAAAAGGAAACATTAAAACAACCAACTACAACAACATAAAAATTCTCATGTAACTTAAATCATTAAAATTTAATCGACAATACCTGCAGGTCCAAATATCTAAGTAAGAGCACTTTGCGAATGCCCACACTTTTGGCAGCCTCTAACATATCTGAGGGAAGACTAGCCCCTCGAGCTTCCACCTCCTTTATTATCTCTTCAAATTTCAAAATGGGTCCAAACTCCTTTTCTTCTTGATCATTTCCTTCACGGTCATCACCGTCTCTACCTCCACCTCCACAACCTCCTCCGCCATTGTTAAATTTCCCATTTCCACCACTACCATCAAACATATCTCCACCATTACCATCACTACCAACTTTTAATTCATAATTGCTATCCAAAACTTTAACTTCCTTTTCTGCAACACTATCATTTCCCTCTTTTGTTACAAAGGTTGTCGCCGCAGAGGATTGCGGCTCAGCTGGTGACTGTGACATATTACTCGTGACAACAAGCCTCTGTTTTCCTTTCACAGGGACATGAAAAATTGGAAAAGCCACCTCTTTTACTAAGTTCTTGCATTGAGCGTTATCAAACATCGAACTTTCGCTCCATATCTTCCCCAAAACGACCTCGTTTCTCACATTGACAACACGGGACAACCCGAAACCCGATCCACAACCAGCCATGTCTCGCCTCCGATATTAAACTCAGAGAAATAAAGTGAAGTCGACAAATAAAGGTACGATATTTTCACTACAAATGAAAGAAGTACGATACGTAAACTACAACGAAGGAAGTAGGACAGCAAATCTACCTCGTTTAGCTAGAGAGAAAATGGAGCTAAAGTGAAGCTCTTCAGCGTCTGATAATTCGACGAGGGTGACGATTCTTCGAAATGATGTTAGCGATTACAATGGCGGCGAAGGCGGAGACTCGACGCAGAAGTATTCGCCTTAACAAGAGACGTTGGCGTCTGGGATTCAGCTTCCAAGTTCCAGCGCTGCCTGCGAGTTGTTGAGAAGCAAGTGGCTCTAGTATTATGTTTTGTTTGCTTTCACTCGGCAATGCATTACTTACTGCTGTGGTCGTCTCGTACGTGTGGCAGATATTTCTCCCGTGTTTACGTCTCTAGGGTTTTACTAACTTGCGCACGGTGTGTACAAGTTATTAATAATCGTAGCGGGTTCTCGAAACACGTGGCAAGTGGGGGTGCGTAGTTTAGCACAGATGACAGAACGGCAGCGCCATCCAGACGAGATCAAATGAAAGTCGAATTTTAAATAAGTTATACTAATTTTAAGTAATGTTATGACTATTTTAATATTTTTATTAATGAATTCATTCAAACACTTGTTAAATTTGTTGTGGTATTTGCTGTTTACGCGTTATAACGAATTTGGACTGACCATGGCTTTTTATATTTTTGCAAGTTGATATTGTCACTTTCCAGCAATGCAGCAAGTAATTTAGACTTTATTTTGTTTTTTTACTTATTTTTCCGATATTTATGAATGAAATATCTCGTGATCAATCATTCAGCCTTGTCCAATTAACTAAAATATAATAAGTGCCAAGTCCGCATTTTTTTTAATCTTATATTATGCTTTTGCTGGTTTTATTGAATGAAATAAAAGTATATATTAAAGATATACAAGACTTCAATGTTTAAACATTAGTTATTTCAATAAGAGTAGATGTTGATCAAACATTATGTTGCAATGAATTGCAAGTACTTGTACAATTAAGTTAATATTACAAACATCCTCTACATTTTTTTATCTGAAACTGGGAGAACAGCCAAAATCTAAGGCATGAAAATCTTCAATTTAGTCACTAATGTCCTCATCCGGCTTTGGTTCATCATATGCAATTAGAAGCTCCACACAGCCTTGCTCATTGGAGGCCTTCCATCGCGATTTTCTGCTACACATGGCAGTACTTTCACCATTCTCTCAAGCTTCTCCATATTGTAGTCACTGTTTAATCTAGGATCAGTTATCTTCTTTAACCCTTCTTGTTTTGTCTGTTTAATCACCCGGTACACCAAATGGTTAAACTCATTATCTGAAGCTGTAGATGACTTATAAAGCCACAAGCGCTTTTCCCACTCAGAAGTTCCAACAGAATCCCATAGCTGTAAACGTCTGCTTTTGCATCAATTTTCAGGTTCATCGTCCAATCTGGAGCCAAGTGTCCTCTTGTTCCCCGCATCCTGGAAAACTCTGTATCGTGCCTTTCTTTGAATAGCTTTGACATAAAATAATCTGCCACTTTTGGTTCAAGATGATCATCCAATAGAATATTTTGAGGTTTCACATCACAGTGGAGATCCCATTGCTGACATTCCTCACGTAGATATGATAAACCCTTTGTCGTTCCTACTGCAGTGTTATAGGGTTGATCCCATTGTAATATGGCTGGTTGAATCACCGAACAAGATTTTATCCAACAAACCATTCTCAACGTACTCGTAAACTAACAACTTCTGTTCATTCTCAGCACAGAAACCCGGCAGTTCTACCAAATTCCTGTGATTAATCCTCCCTATGGTGTTAACCTCTGCCCAAAATTCTGCATCACCTTGGAAAGTTCTTTCCAGTCTCTTCACAGATACTACTCTTTCATCATCAAGAACTCCTTTGTATTCTGTCTCGAAGCCTCCCTTCCCTTCCTTTTCTCTTGTTTTAAGTTTCTAGTTGGCTTTTTCAACTTTGCGCAAGTGAAATGTATGAAACCCATTGCTAGTACCATGTAACCCAGATTGCCTAATTCCTCATGAACGTGATTTCGGGCAATGAACCACCATCCTAAACAAATGCAGCTTGTTTCGATGACTGCAAACGAGCCCACAAATGCGATTAGGTATTTCATGTACCAGTTGTTGGTTTTTTCTTCATCAGCACCATCTCCAACAACAAATTCTGCTGCTGAACAGTTCAAATCCGTTATCATTGCCTTTCCCAGTTCTTCAAAAGACTTTATAATTCCTCTGGGAATCTTGATATGCATGTTGAGACGTTTACTTGGCATGTTATAACCATTCAGGAGATTGCATTTTGGGAAGCATTCTCCTTGTCCATCTGTTGAGTATCCAAACCCCTTGCATCTGCAATCACTTAGGCATCGATTCCTGCATTCTTGTATGGAAATGCCAACGCCATAGGTGATGAAATCATATCCATAGTAATCTGTGTTATGAAGCTCAGTGGAGTCCAATTCAATTTGATTACAAGTCAGATTAAACAGAGGAGAGCAGCCCTTGGACCAATCTGAAGGATCATTTCTTTCAAAACCATCAGGGGAAGTGCAAAGTTTGCTGCCAGGGGATATAAACGCCTATAACACTTGCACCACACAATCCATGAACCAGGCAATTGTCTAGGCCGGGCAACCATGAGATTTTCCCTAGCCCTGTTGACTGGTCTAGGCTATGTAACCTCAAGATCCCATCATAATCTAATGTCAATCTCCTCTGCGGGCCAACTCCATAATCGGATGCATTGAATTTGAAAATATCACTTGATATAAATAATCCAATGGCATTAATAAATGCTCGTCTAGAGCTATTATAAGGTGTTCTTCCATTTTAAATATGGTGTTAGATGTATCTGGCCAATAGACACCAGACTAGAGGACCATCATAGACGAGATTCAATATATTATTGTCATCGAATTTCAAGTTGGAGAATCCTGATAAATATGTACCCGAACTTCTCATAGAGACTAAGGATGTGTTTCTGGTAAGCAGCTGAGATGGAAGCAATGTATCTGTTGGGAAATCAAAGCTCTTCCAGATGATCTTGTTTGCTTGGTTGATCAATACCAAATTTCTTGTTTCAAGAGAGCGAACTTCCAAATCTTCATCTGTGAATGTGATGGTAGACCATACTACTGAATTGCTTTTATCAGTCAAGACCAGGTTCCCATTTCTGTCGAGGGTTAGCCTGGAATGCTTTCCATTAACCGGCTTGTCTCTGTTGGCCATCCAAACCACAGTTTTGTTGACAGAATTGGCGAACCAGATTGAATAACAATATGCGTTGTTGCCAACTTTCTAAAATTCACTAGAGAATGTACCATTTGGTGAAACCAAGAAATCATTCTCTTTCTCAGCAGCCAAGGAGCTTCCACGGCTTAATCTCGGCAAACCCCATAATTGAGCCTGAGTATACGCCACCATTGGTGAAAATATCAGGAGAATGACCAAAGCAGGAAAGTCCATTGTGCGTGTTCGAAAGGGATTAGATTCAGCTAGTGTTTCTGAAGCTTTGTTATGAAATATGAGTTAGCTCGCCTCGATCACTACATAAATATAGATGAGAAATTCCTTTTCTTGACCAAAGACCTTCTGATTATTAGTTTAAAACAATCCTTATAGTTATTATTGTTACCCAAATAATGCAGGCAACATCCAGTGAAACAGATCAGACAGTACGTCGGTTTTACATTCTGGAAAAGACAAAAATGGAAAGAAAAGAGCATTTCAATCTGTAGGAATGGGAGTTTATGTTTTAAAATAGGCTAGGAACACTGATCTACGATAGCTAATGTGTGACCAAGTCTACTCAACCCATTTTGTTTCGGAGACTTGGTCTTCAGTAATGTTACTAATGTCAAACACGTTTCTGTTTTTGGTGGCTGATCGAAGTTCGAATAATAATAAATTGGATTAATAATAGATCACTATTAACCAAGTCATGATCAGTAACAATTGTTTTATTTATTCAACAGTTGATTTTTACTGCTACTTCTCTCTGCATATCTGCAGTGTATATGCATATATCTGTCTCTGTACAGCCTGCAGCATTATAGGATGGTCTTGCAATTTGAAAGTTGAGCTGTATGTGGTGATTCCAATTGTTGATAGTCAATTTCCTCTGTAGCATGGGTGATCAACTGATTCATCTCTACCTAGATACTGAAATCCTTCCCCTTCAGAGAGGAAAACGGTGTTCCTTGCCAACCAAAACTAAGATACAGATTTCTGTAGAGATATGGTACAATTGTGGTCGAATATTTTATTCTTTTGGGTATAAAAGACAACAAAATTTCTACCATTTTGATTTTATACTTTTGATGTTTTATTTTTCTTGGAATACAAGATAATGAAGTAACCTTGATTTTGATTTCTTCTCTCTTTTTCTCCTTAAATTTCTTCAGAATTTTTCTAAGAGGTTAAAGGTTGTTTCATCTCTGCTGTATCTAGAGCCATACAAGCTGCCTCTGGCAGAGGTCTCAGCAATTAACAATATCTTTTTCTCTATTATTTTGATGATACTTTTATTATTTAATCTAACTAAATTGCTCCATTCTGGAATACTGGTTATGCCATATAGTAAGTATTCTCTTATTTACTTTTTATTTTGCATTTGCTCTGCCATAAGTTGATTTCACAAAAATAGAACTCTATGCTTGTCATGAAAGCACAACAAATACACTGTTGCAAGAAAAGAAAACATGTTTGCACCTAACATGCAATCAGCGATTGATTGGATTGTGGACTGCAGATTCATGCTTCACATTGTAACAAAGACTGCACTACTGAATCCATTGTTGGCCTTCTGTTTCGATCTTCCTCCACGCACGATATACCAATTTCAGCCAATGTTGCGGCCTGGTTCCTGCTAAATTTCCCATTCAATCTTGGATCCACTACTTTCTCTATCCATGCTTCCTCTCCAGATTGAATTTTCCTTTTTACTTCCCTTACAAATCTTGTCAGCTCTGCTTCCTGCTCTTCACTATCGTCAACAATCAGCTTTGAAAGCCGAATTCCTTTCACCAACTCAAGAATCACAACTCCATAACTATACACATCAACTTTCGCAGTGATAGGAAGATTTGAAGCCCACTCTGGCGCCATGTAACCCTTTGTTCCTCGAATCCTTGAGAATTGAGAACTATTGCTGCCCCTCTGAGACAACTTGGCTAGACCAAAATCAGCAATCTTAGGCTCAAATTCATTGTCCAGAAGTATATTTTCTGGCTTCACGTCGCAATGAATAACCCATTCCAGACACTCATGATGAAGATAAGCTAGTCCTCTAGCCGTACCCAAGGCGACTTGAAACCTCTCTTTCCATCCAAGAAAATCTGACGAGAATAGATGCTTGTCTAGAGATTTATTTTCAATATACTCGTAGACTACAAGTCTGTGTCTTCCTTCTGAACAGAATCCCCACATTCTCAATAGGTTCATGTGATAGATTTTTCCAACTGTACTAACTTCTGCCCAAAACACTTCCTCTCCTTGATTTGAATCTCCTAACCTCTTCACCGCCACTATCCTTTCGTCGGACAAAACACCTTTATACACGGCCCCCGAGGCTCCTCTACCGAGTTCTTCCTTGAAATTTTTCGTTGCCTTCTTCAGTTCAGAATAACCAAATTTTCTGAACTGACTTGATATTGCTCGATATCCATCTTCCACAGAGGAGGGCAAACCCTGTTTTCTAAAGAGCAGCCACCAACCGGATAGAATGAAGATAGCTTCAAATGCACCAATAGCCAATGCAAACCAGTACAAATACGTCCATTTCATTCTCTTACCAGCAGTGTGATACATTGAAGGAGATCCAAACATAATACTAGATTCACTTAAGGGGCACTTCTGATTGATGACATTAAGCATTCTGGGCTCTGATGTCTCCACACTCACGGGCAATTTTAGATATATGTCGCCTGGAAAATTTGGAGAATTGTAGCCATTATAGAGCAGACTTTTTGTATAACAACGCCCTTCCCCAGTTAGCCTATAGCTAAATGCTTCACACCGGCAATCATCCAAGCACAATTTCTTACAAGATTCCATTGTTATAGACATACTGAAGTTGAGGTCAAAACCATAGTAATCTACTCTTGGAACCTTGACGAATCTGACTTGCTGTGAGCTTGAACAAGTTCTACTGAACTTAGGCTTGCAACCTTTGTTCCAATTACCAGGGTCACTTACTTCATAACCTAGAGGGCATGCGCATTTCGGTTCAGGTTTCTGTGTATAAACACAAATCCCGTATCTACCACAAACACCATGCGCTTTACACTGCCCTATAAGTGCTTGCCAGGAAATCATCCATAATCCGGTCTTCTTGTTCAGGCTATAAAGCCTGAGGTTTCCATCATAATCCATGGTCAACCTTCTTTTGATCCCAGAACCCATGTCAATAGCACTGAATTGGAACTGGTCACTCGATGAGAAATTACCAATGTCATCTAAAACAGCTGTTCTGCTACTGTTAAAAGTTGTTCTCCCGTTTCCGAATGGATCAAAATCAGGATTAGGCCAATACACGCTTGAAATTTCAGGCCCATCATACATCAACTTCAGTACATTATCACTATCAAAATATAAACTAAAATACCCAGAAGCAAAATTTCCGATTTCTAATCGAGAAATCAGCTTAGTGCTCTTTACAAAGGGTTGATTAGGAAGAAGTGTATCAGTAGGAAAATCAAAGCTTTGCCATAGAACTTTACCGTTTACGTCCTTCAGAACAAGGTTTCCAGTATCCAAAAGCTCTGCTCTGTTAGCATTTGTATCTGTGGTGTTTGTAATCCAGATGACAGTGCCATCAACATCGGTTAGAACCATGGCTCCATTTCGCCGCAGGGAAGCTCTCGAGCCCCGGACACTGACCGGTCTGTCACGGTTAGCCGTCCAAACAACAGTTCTGTCTTTAGAATTAGTAAACCAGATTGAGAACCAGTAAGCATTTTCACCAAGATCATAAAAGCCACATGTGAATGTTTTGTCAGGGGAAGTTAACACGTCTGAATCATCTTCAACTGATAAAGAAGATCCCCTCTTCAAGAACTTTTTGCTTTCTGAAGTTTCCGGAAAGCTGAGTAAAAAGATTAGAACAATGCAGAAAGAAGGATACTTCCAAAATATTGAAGCCCGGAATACCATGCTTACAGAGTTCTGTTTAGAATTCTTGATTGGTGCTGAGGTCTGCGGAGGGGATGAATTTTGTTGGTGCTGAGGTCTGTGCATACAATTTTCTATTCCCGTCCTTATCTGATTGGCTGGCTGCATTTTGTCAAAGATTCAGACCTAGACGAAATGAATTGGTCACACTTTTGGAGCCAGGCTGGTATCTTTTATTTTGAAGCGTGTAATATAACAAATTAAGAATCAAGTTGCACTTAAATTTGTTTGTAAAGGGAAGGCCCAGTTTGTTTTCTTCAGCCAAGTTGAAGAAAGACAGTGTATGCTATTTTTGGGGTGAAAAAGTAATAACATTCCTGTATCCTAGTGGACTTTGAAAGAGGAGACAACCTCTACCACCAGTCAGCCGCCTCTACAGTCTACTCCGTATCCTCAACGCTCAAGAAGAACTTAAACGAAGGACAAATTTATATAATGATTCAAATTGCACTTAAATTTGTTTGTAAAGGGAGGGCCCAGTTTGTTTTCTTAAGCCAAGTTGAAGAAAGAGAGTGTAGCGTGTGCTATTTTTGGGGTGGAAAGTAACCGACGTTCCTTTTCCTAGTGGACTTTGAAAGAGGAGACAATCTCTACCACCAGTCAGCCGCCTCTTCAGTCTATTCCGTATCCTCAACGCTCAAGAAGAACTTAAACAAAGGACAAATTTATAGGAAAATAACCAAAAATACCCATATTTATTAACAAAAATTCAAAAATATCCATTCCCACGCAATTCATTGGCATATTTGCGTTTTTCCTGTTTTCTGCTTCTGCAATTATGTTTATCTCACAAATTCTCTAAATTTAACAATCATTTTATTTGATTCAATTGACAAGCCTATTTTATGATAAGTTTGTTTTAGTAGTTAATCTGAGTAAAAAAAAAGATTTCTTACGTAAAAAAATCAAGTTTATTTTTTATCAAGTAAAGACGCAGTTCTGTCGAGTAAGAGAAAATTTCTCCTTTTACTCGACAGCACTGTTGAAATCCCCCTTTACTCGATAGTACTCGATAGTATTGTCGAGTACGGGGATAATTATGCCTTACTCAACAAATAAATATTTCTCCTTAATCGACAGTGTATTGTCTGAGTATTAGACCTTTTATTATCATCATCATATACATTGACTGATTGGTTATTACTTTTGGGATTTTGCAGTAATGGCTGGACAAGTTATGATCGCGACACGGTTTGGAGGTTACATAGGAACACTCTTCAAATGGTAGTGATGTTTACGTCAGGGGAGAAGTAATGCCATTTTGTGTTGATACAAACATTTAGTATGAACAATTTATGGAAATGTTATATGCTGCACATGGGATTAATCCAACTGATAGCGTGATTATAGCAAAAGCAATATTTGTTGATAGTGCGCATTCTATTGGTATATCTTCGCCGAAAGCAGCCATGATTAATACAGAATCTACCTTTCGTGCCTTCATTCATGTCAACAGCGCAGAATATGTTGTTGTAAAGGGCCATTGTTACTTGTATCTTATTGTAAAACGGGTTGACAATGCCGTAAATACAATAAGGGCACATTATTCCGAACATCCAACTGTAATTGGACCCCCATTTAGATCTTCAAAGGGAAGTAATCAATTTAGTGATCTAGTTTTGTCAACACTGTTTCAGAGCAGGCAATTATCTGGTTCAAGGTTTGAAGAACAGCATTGTTCAACTACAGAAGCTGATAACTCACCCCCAATGACTGAACCTTGTAGAGTTGTAAATGATGATGATACAACCACAATTGCTAACATTGGGCATTCTCCTCTCTACTGTCAGGAAGGACAAGCAAACAAGGTCCCAGAGACTAAACGGAACTTTGATGCCACGGAGTATCCTAACGATGGGAAGGTAGGAATATGGCGAATGATGATGAACCGGAGGGAACAACAAATGTGCGTACAAGACAGTGTAACAGAAGTAGCTCAATGCCTTGTCATGTAGAATCGAATCTATACATCCGGTCATTGCCCCCTATTTCACCATCTATAACCATGCCAAGTGATGCATGCTCCAGTTCTCGGTCCAAGGATGTGTGTGTTGGGCAGATTTATAGAACAAAGTAAGAATTAGGAGACCGGTTGAGGTTGATGGCACTGAAGAACAAGTTTCAGTTTAAGGTTTTCAAGTCAGATAAAGCCCGTTTTGAGGCAAAGTTTGTGGTGGAAAGTTGCAAATGGCGAGTTCGTGCTATTAGGAACAATGATGTATTCTTCAGAGTAACGCGCATTGATGCAACTCACTATTGTATCAACGAACAGTTACAGTATGGGCATCGACAAGCAAGTAGTCAGTTGGTTGGACAAATCATAAAGGATAAGTTCACAGATGCCAGTCAAATTTACACGCCAAGGAATATTTGTGATGATATACAAAGCGAATTTAGAGTTCGCCTATCGTACTCAAAGACATGGCGAAGCCGAGAAGTGGCATTGAGAATTGTGTGTGGAGATCCAGTTTTGTTGTTCAAAGGGCTTTTATTATATTGTCACGTGTTAGAAGAGAAAAATCCAGGGACAATCACTGCAATTGAGACAGATGGGGACAACCATTTTATGTATTTGTTTGTGGCTCTCGGCCCATGTATTCGAGGAGTTTGCAATTCCATTATTCCAGTCATCGCAGTCGACGGTACATTTTTGAAGGAAAAATTTCGAGGAACATTGATTGTGGCTGTGCACAGAATGGAAATGGAAATATATTTCCCGTTGTCTTCGGAGTTGTTGATTATGAGAATGATGTATCATGGGAGTGATTTTTTTTTAAGTTACGGGGAGCCATTGGGTCGATGGAGAATTTGATTTTTATCTCGGACTGACATAGTAGCATACATAAGGGGATCAACTCAATTTTTTTGGAAGCCACTCACGGATTATGTATTTTCCATATATTTGGAAATTTGAAGACAAAGTATAAGATGAGGCAACAAAAAACTGACACATTCATTGCAGCATACTTCAAGGCAGTCGATGCATTTCGAGCCAGTGATTTCAGAAGATATTTGGACAACTTGCGAATTATGTATCCTGCAGCGGCAAAGTACTTGGAGGATGACATGGGGATCCATATATGGGCAAGGTCACAGTTTCCCTCTAGACGGTATGATATGCAGACTACAAATATTGTTAAGAGTATGAACTCCCTCTTAAGACATGCGCGAAATTTACCAGTCATTACTTTAATCAAGTACATAAGGTCGGTAATTCAGAGGTGATTTTATGAACATAGAGAGTTGGCAACTGCCAAAGAAGGATACCTCATAAATTTGGCACAAGCAAAGGTTGATGAATAAACAGAGTTATCTCGGACAATGAATGTGTATCCCGCGTCACGTTTTGAGTTTGAGGTGAAGGATAAGGACAAGGTTGACATTGTTGACGTACGGGAGAAAACATGCAGCTGTGGATACTTTCAACTTCAACAATTGCCCTGTGCCCACGCTCTGGCAGTCTGTAGGCACATACGGTTATCACATCATTTGTTGTGCTCCAACTACTACACTACTGACATGTACGTGGCTGCGTACGCCGAGGTTATTCATCTTCTAGGTAATGATGTTGATTGGGTGGCTCCTGAACAGGTTAAAGAACGTGTAGTTAACCTCCACATCAACGTCATCCAGCCGGACGCCCAAAAAAACAACGTATACCTTATGCCGGGAAAGACATTGTTAGGAGGAGGTGCACACGGTGTCTACAGATGGGCCATAATCGGGCAACATGCAAGAATACGGTTCCACTCCACATGGACCAGTGACTTCAGTTTACTTATTATCATTTGTTGCTATATGAATGTAACATATATGTACTCATCTGTATTGAATTTATGAACCAATTTTTAATATATTTATATTTGAAGTACATCAGTTGTTACCATTTTTATGTTGTAATCCATTTTAATATTGTAAAATTATTATATTATCTTTGTGTTACCTTGTGCACCATATGATACAAGTTCCATTATTGGGTGAGTGTGTAAATGCAAATGACAACTGCACGTGGGATTTATAAAATATAAAGTAAAATAAACGTAATATACCTTACAACTAAAATAACTGACCCATCCACAAATCAACTGCTACCTTCAGCCTCAAGGCAAGTCCATCTTCAGGACCAAAATCAAAAGGAATCCATAACCTTAAATATTGTATAAACATACAAGTGAATACCCCATAGTCGCCTGAGGTCGGGGCCTAGTGAAGAATGCCATCAACCAGCTGACTATACATGAAAGGGTCAAGGCTGTGGTCCACATCCAGTCGATGGTCGAAGAACCCCATCTGATCTAGTAGATGGGGAAGCAAACAACATAACGATCGTAATGCAATGTCTAGCTCAGCATCGGAGTGCGCATCTGGGGCAGAGTCATAGACACAGATCTCCTGAAGGTTGAAGTACACCTCGCACGCCATCCAATGATCGCCACATACGTTAATAGGAATGTACACGACATCGACAAAATTTCAGTCTCTGTGGCCGCGACTGCTCTTGCCCAAGGCAAATGATTTGATATCACTGTTTGGATAAAAAGTCCCCTTATCCAATGTGCCTGACAAGTATCCGTCATATGCCATCTGAATGAGACTCTACAAGAGAAACTAAATATATTACTGCAACGTCAAGCATACGGGAGTTAAAAAATCAAACGCAAAAGAATATGTTACATCATCACTTACGACTAAGTGGGGGGATGCAACAGTCCAATGCTGAGGTACTCGATCTCGATACATGAGCTGGCAATGTGACAACATGTCCATATACTTAGTCAAATGCTGTACATAATCCAATGCGAAGTAAGGTGTGTTCAGCGTAGGTTATTAAAAAATAACTATCGTAGATAAAATACACTTACACTATCTTCCAGCCACCGACCAGTCTCGCTGACAATCTACAACCACTCGGGTATGATCGTCACGGTCCGACTCTCAATACAAGCCCTTGGAGTAGAAATACAACGTATAAATCTGACGTACAGGTCATCAGGAACTGGTGCACGGGGTCGGATTTTGTAATTTGGAGCATACGAAGGCCTGTCTCTGACCGTAGACAATGTACGCCTCCTTAGAGGGTTTCTATACGACTTACATGACGTTTGACCCTTCTGATATATTTACCGGTATCGAATCTTTGGAGCAAAATGAGCCTAATAACATCACAAAAAAAAAAAACATTCACTTGTTTAGGGCAAATATTTTCCATTGTATGCGTAGTAAATGAATGCCATTTTATATACCCGTGTAGTAGACGGATCTCTCAAAAGCTCTGGACGGAGTAGTCCACAGATCTCCTCAGCTAGCCTATCAAGCGTATCCTGCTGGCGCTGAGCAGCGTTATCCTGTCTGGTACTGAATGCACTAAAATTAGAACGCAATAACCTCATATGGGTCTCCATGTCCTGTCCAAGGTTTGCTCCATGACGTGGACCTATGTCATCGTCAGCCATGTGGTCTGACCCATCATTTACACCAAAGTTTGGCGGATCCACTACTTGTCTCTTGGCACGGCGATGTAGTGGTTGCTGTGCCAGACAAAACGGTCAGACGTTAGGATGACCTACACATGCGTTTAATATTTAAATTGACACACTTTTCAAAGAATAATGCATACCTTCTTTTCAGGCACAAGAGGGGGTAAAGATGCTGCCTTCAACTTATTCATAGAATTTCGCGCCAGATCAGTCTTTGAGCATTCTGCTTGTTCATAATCTTCGTCTGAAAGCTGTGATAGAATTTCATTTTTTTTTCTATTTTTAGTATTTTTGTTCAGTCTTTGAAGTCACCAATTTTGTACTTGAGATTAGGATATGTTTTTGTTGGAGAAATCATGACATTTTAAGGACTTATTACTCTCTTCTCTTTTGGACTAATTGATTCGTCCGAAAATTTTGAACATAGGGTTTGGCCCAACGTATTGTGTAGATCGTAGAACGTTGAAAGTTGACCGCTATCCGGCTCTAGTCTTTTTTCAAAGAGATGGAATATGTTTGCATGACATTCAAAATCTAAAGGCACAAATAACTGAAATTTTAAAGAAAAAAAAATGTAAGTTTAAATTATCTTTTCGATAAGAAATTTTTTTTGTCTAAATTTATCAAATCATTTGCAAACTCTTTTTTAGGAGAATTTGTGAAGTTGTTCTAAAATGATTCTGCCAACCCAAAAGCTAATATAGAAAATTGAAATCAACTCCTTCCTAGAAATAAAATAATTAGGAGTATTATAATATTTATTTTGGAATACAAAGGCACGAGACATTACTGATTATAATTAAGAGGCTAGATTATGAGAAATTTATTTGGTATTTATTTAATTTATTCTCTACTAAGAAAGAGTAATAAGGACTATGATAATTTGAACAGGACTATGACAATTTGAATAGTTAAATTATCAGAAAAGTTTTTAGGACTATGACAATTTGGATACTTGAATGGATAATGAATTTTTTGATCACTTTTAAATTGATAATGTCTTAATTCTTAAAGACAAAATATTTTGACTTTTTTGAATAAAATAAAATCTTTGGAAACAATTTTTAATTAAGTAACTTGTGTTGGTTAATTTGATGTAATGTTTTTAGAAAAGTATCTTTTGTAAATTTATAATCAAGTGGTAAAAAAAATTGAAACCTTTTAATTATAATATGTTTCAATAATAATTTTATCTATCAAAAAATCTGCTCATCTTTCAAACTCACAAATTATAAGAAAATTTCTCCACATTTATATAGAAGGAAAACTCCTAAATGTGTTTTGGAGAGATTCAAAACCCACACTTTTTATTTGAAGAGCTTGAGTTCTACCACTTGCAGTAAAATTAATGGCTCACTAATAGGAACCCAATTCATTACTGAGAGACAAAAGAATTAAAAAAACTTGTTGAAGATGAGATTTTACATTTCAGTCGGTTTGCATTCATGAGGAATCAAATTTAGATTTCTTTTATTTTTGAAAAATATTTTTTAAAAAAAATAAGGAAAGAAATTACCTATTTTTCAAATTTATCAACTAAACTTTGTATCTCCAAATTTCTTTCCTTTCTTTAGAACTAATCAAATCAAATAACTCAAGATTTGAGTTGTGGGTAGAGAGTGCAACCCCACAATCATAACTAGTGTGTATATTCTGCATATCAGTGTTTTTCTTATCTATCTTGTTTTGCGGATGTCATTTTGAAATATTTTATATTGGCTGATGTTAAGTAACGTGACTTGCACGTAGTATGACCTAGATTAGAATCTTACAATGTCACATATTTTATCTTGGAGAGTCGACTTAGAACTAATTATGCCACAAATTCATATTATAATCGTACGGGCGTTACAACATAACAAAATTTTACTAGTGAAAAGCTCTCAGTTTATCCTGGTGATATGCATATAAGATATCTCACAATTTCTGCAAGCGATTTAGCAAGAAATACCATACGAGTAAAATAAGAAATAAACAAACTCATTAACAATTCCATGTACTGCCTATTTCTTTCTAGAATACTTTCCAAACATAGCACAGTTACGGAACAATTCAGCAGATTATTCGAATTTAATATAACGTACGAACATCTAACGACCCTTAACTCCCTAAGCATTCTCACACTTATTGTACTACATATGCAAATGCCGTAGATTGATTTCACATAACAGAACTCTATATCCTATTCATGAAAGCACAAAAATACTCTACCCAGAAAGAGAGAATATTTTTGCAGGTCTGATGAACTCAATGATTGTTTGGACTGACGGCAGGTTAAGCATCACATTGCAACAGAGACTGCACTACTGAATCCATTGTTGGCCTTCTGTTTCGATCTTCCTCCACGCACGATATACCAATTTCAGCCAATGTTGCGGCCTGGTTCCTGCTAAATTTCCCATTCAATCTTGGATCCACTACTTTCTCTATCCATGCTTCCTCTCCAGATTGAATTTTCCTTTTTACTTCCCTTACAAATCTTGTCAGCTCTGCTTCCTGCTCTTCACTATCGTCAACAATCAGCTTTGAAAGCCGAATTCCTTTCACCAACTCAAGAATCACAACTCCATAACTATACACATCAACTTTCGCAGTGATAGGAAGATTTGAAGCCCACTCTGGCGCCATGTAACCCTTTGTTCCTCTAATCCTTGAGAATTGAGAACTATTGCTGCCCCTCTGAGACAACTTGGCTAGACCAAAATCAGCAATCTTAGGCTCAAATTCATTGTCCAGAAGTATATTTTCTGGCTTCACGTCGCAATGAATAACCCATTCCAGACACTCATGATGAAGATAAGCTAGTCCTCTAGCCGTACCCAAGGCGACTTGAAACCTCTCTTTCCATCCAAGAAAATCTGACGAGAATAGATGCTTGTCTAGAGATTTATTTTCAATATACTCGTAGACTACAAGTCTGTGTCTTCCTTCTGAACAGAATCCCCACATTCTCAACAGGTTCATGTGATAGATTTTTCCAACTGTACTAACTTCTGCCCAAAACACTTCCTCTCCTTGATTTGAATCTCCTAACCTCTTCACCGCCACTACCCTTTCATCGGCCAAAACACCTTTATACACGGCCCCCGAGGCTCCTCTACCGAGTTCTTCCTTGAAATTTTTCGTTGCCTTCTTCAGTTCAGAATAACCAAATTTTCTGAACTGACTTGATATTGCTCGATATCCATCTTCCACGGAGGAGGGCAAACCTTGTTTTCTAAACAGCAGCCACCAACCGGATAGAATGAAGATAGCTTCAAATGCACCAATAGCCAATGCAAACCAGTACAAATACGTCCATTTCATTCTCTTACCAGCAGTGTCATACATTGAAGGAGATCCAAACATAATACTAGATTCACTTAAGGGGCACATCTGATTGATGACATTAAGCATTCTGGGCTCTGATGCCTCCACGCTCACGGGCAATTTTAGATATATGTCGCCTGGAAAATTTGGAGAATTGTAGCCATTATAGAGCAGACTTTTTGTAAAACAACGCCCTTCCCCAGTTAGCCTATAGCTAAATGCTTCACACCGGCAATCATCCAAGCACAATTTCTTACAAGATTCCATTGTTATAGACGTACTGTCGTTGAGGTCAAAACCGTAGTAATCTACTCTTGGGACCTTGACGAATTTGACTTGCTGTGAGCTTGAACAAGTTATATTGAACTTAGGCTTGCAACCTTTGTTCCAATTACCAGGTTCACCTACTTCATAACCTGGAGGGCACGTGCATTTCGGTTCAGGTTTCTGTGTATAAACACAAATCCCGTATCTACCACAAACACCATGCGCTTTACACTGCCCTGTAAGTGCTTGCCAGGAAATCATCCATAATCCAGTCTTCTTGTTCAGGCTATAAAGCCTGAGGTTTCCATCATAATCCATGGTCAACCTTCTTTTGATCCCAGAACCCATGTCAATAGCACTGAATTGGAGCTGGTCACTCGATGAGAAATTACCAATGTCATCTAAAACAGCTATTCTGCTACTGTTAAAATTTGTTCTCCCGCTTCCGAATATATTAAAATCACGATTAGGCCAATACACGCTTGAAATTTCAGGCCCGTCATACATCAACTTCAGTACATTATCACTATCAAAATAGAAACTAAAATACCCAGAAGCAAAATTTCCGATTTCTAATCGAGAAATCAGCTTAGTGCTCTTTACAAAGGGTTGATTAGGAAGAAGTGTATCAGTAGGAAAATCAAAGCTTTGCCATAGAACTTTACCGTTTACGTCCTTCAGAACAAGGTTTCCAGTATCCAAAAGCTCTGCTCTGTTTGCATTTGTATCTGTGGTGTTTGTAATCCAGATGACAGTGCCATCAACATCGGTTAGAACCATGGCTCCATTTCGCCGCAGGGAAGCTCTCGAGCCCCGGACACTGACCGGTCTGTCACGGTTAGCCGTCCAAACAACAGTTCTGTCTTTAGAATTAGTAAACCAGATTGAGAACCAGTAAGCATTTTCACCAAGATCATAAAAGCCACATGTGAATGTTTTGTCAGGGGAAGTTAACACGTCTGAATCATCTTCAACTGATAAAGAAGATCCCCTCTTCAAGAACTTTTTGCTTTCTGAAGTTTCCGGAAAGCTGAGTAAAAAGATTAGAACAATGCAGAAAGAAGGATACTTCCAAAATATTGAAGCCCGGAATACCATGCTTACAGAGTTCTGTTTAGAATTCTTGATTGGTGCTGAGGTCTGCGGAGGGGATGAATTTTGTTGGTGCTGAGGTCTGTGCATACAATTTTCTATTCCCGTCCTTATCTGATTGGCTGGCTCCATTTTGTCAAAGATTCAGACCTAGACGAAATGAATTGGTCACACTTTTGGAGCCAGGCTGGTATCTTTTATTTCGAAGCGTGTAATATAATAAATTAAGAATCAAGTTGTAGTTTGTTTTCTTAAGCCAATTGGAAGAAAGATAGTGTATGCTGTTTTTGGGGTGAAAAGTAACCGGCGTTCCTTTTCCTAGTGGATTTTGAAAGAGGAGACAACCTCTACCACCAGTCAGCCGCCTCTACTCCAGTATCCTCAACGCTCGAGAACTTAAACAAGGACAAATTTAGATAATGATTTAAGAAAATTTTGTTAAAAGATTTTTTATAATTTTATATTTTAATTATAATAATTTAATTGTAAAATAAGCATGTGCATAATATGTAATCAACTACTTTGCATGCATGTGACGTTTGAGAGTATGAACTTGGAATAAAAACTAATTGAGAATTAATAATGAAATAAGAACATTCCGATAGCCACCTTCCCCGTAAATAAAGAAGGAAAATTGGAAATATTGAAGTCTGGAAAATCATTCTTACAGAGTTTGGTTTAGAACTTTGATTCGTGGTTGCGGTGAAGGCAAGAATCTTAATCTCAAGGTTTCAGACAGGGATGTTCGTTTTCGTCCGTTTTCCGACAAGAGTTAAAATCTATCAGAATCTTCATGTCAATAATTTATTTTTCTACTTCCAGTTTGCTGAACAAAAGGATTTCGTGAAGCAAGATGAAACAGAATAGTTTATATTATTATAGTGAGACATGTTAATGATTATTTCTTTAATGAAATCAAGGATGATTATTTTTCTTGTTAATCAATATTATTACACTATCCTCCTTTACCATGTTTTCTTTTCTTTTTTATATTTTGATTCTATTTCTTTCCTTTTTCAAATTTTAACTTCCTTTCACATTATTGTACATAATTATTGTAGTATTTGTTTCCCTTTTCATTATCTTGTAAAACTAATATAAAGGCCACCTTTGTACATTAAAATATTCAAAAAAATAAAGAATCAATTTTTTTACTTGGTATGAGAGCCAAATTTGACTACATTTCAATATTGATTTTTCTTCTGGTACTAAGTCTGGAATTCTGCCTCTTAATAGTCCGCAAGACTTAATTATGCCGTTGTCTTCAGCCGTGCGTGTGCCTTACGCATCGCCACGACTCTCCTCCATTTGCAGCACCGTCAGTTCCCACAACATTAGAGTTTGTCAATCAATTTGCTGGTGTGCTTTATATCGCCATACACGTCGCTAATCGTCTCCGTAAAGCGAGCCGTTTCTCGGTTCTATTACACATCGATCCGACAAATCTTCGAGGAGTAAATCCTCACTGCCATTGTCTCTCGACTCAGAACACGTTGGCCATCATTTTCTAATGTCTCCCTTTGTTGTTTCCAGCCATCCATTGTGGTAGTCGACTCTAGATTAGAACTGCACGTGCTGCCTATCTCAAACTTTTACTCACAGATGTAGTTTTTATAAGACCAACTATCACTTTCAGAACCTAAATGAACAACCTCTGAAAATGCAGTGAAATTTGCCACTTATAAAGATCAGTAAAGGTTAATGAAGTTTCTCATGACATTACAAGATGCATTTGAACCTATAAGAGCTTTCCTTCTCCATCAGAAACCTTTACCTATTCTTGATGCAGCTATTGACATGCTCGTTTTTAAAAAAAATCGACTTGCACCTTTACAACCACTTCACTCTAACACTACTCTAGCTACAACTTCAGCTTTTTAGCTTACCTCTATAATAAGTTGTAACTATTACCATAAGACAAGTCACTAGGTTCTCAATTGTCTCATTAAGAGATATAAAGTTTGTCGCAAAGTTGGTCATTAGCACTTCGCATGAAACTGTCCAAATAAAGGAAGACCAAAGCATCCTCTACCATTATCTGCTACTGTTGCTGATAACACCAATGACTATATCCTACCTCTTCATCCATTACCACTAAAGATTTGGCATCTCTCATTCAGCAACTTTTGTAGAAATCTGGTAATCTTTCTATTTCAACTTCCTTAGTTCCCTCAAGTACATCCTTTTGGTACTTTGACTATGCGTGCTGTAATCATATGATTACAGACTCTACTTTTTTCTCTTTCAAATCTCTTGTTCAACATTTTTTTGCTATTCAAACTGCGAATAGATCTATTATGAATGTCAATCACTTAAGCCAAATAAATCACTTTATCTCATCTTTCTTTACCTGACATTTTTCTGATTCCTAATCTTACTCTCCATCTTTTATCTATTAGTCAATTATGTGATCTTAGTCGTCATGTTCTTTTTACTACTTCTGGTTGTCATATACAGAATTCAAATAAGGGTCAAACGCTTGGGATATGCTGTACAATTGGATGTCTGTTCGAGCTCATTAGTCTTCATTTGCTATCCACATGTCACTTTGTTCCTCTGTCTATTACCTCCACAACTTTTGTCTCTTCCTTAAGTATCTGACACTTCAGACTAGGATATATGTCACTCGGTCATCTCCGTTCACTAGTTTCTAGCAGTATTCTAGGTACTGTGTCCCATGATCAAATTGATTGTGTCTCTTGTTAATTAGCAAAACATACTACTTTATCTTTTAATAATACTGACTATATTTCTACTGCTCTATATGATCTCATCTATTCTGATATTTGTAGACCTTTCCCTAATGCCACTAAAGGAGGTTCCAAGAACTTTATCATTTTTATTAATGATTACATACATTATTCTTGAATATCTCTTATGAAGCACCGATCAGAGTTATCTAAAATTTATTGTGATTTTGTTAAAATGATTAAGATACAATTTTCTTACTTCATGAAAGTTTTTCGTACTTACAATGCTATAGAACACAAGAATTCTAAGTTTTTGAATCTCTTGCAAACCAATAGGATCCTTTGTCATCGCTTATGTTCTGACACATCCCAATAAAATGGTACGGCTGATCATAAACACAAACATATCATTGAAACTGTTCGTGCTCTTCTCATCTTTGCCTCTTTTCCAGAACGTTTTTAGGGGGAAGCTGCTCTTACAGCTACTTACATTATCAATCATCTTCCTTTCCAAATCATTGGTAATCAATCTCTTTTATACGAAACTATATAGGACTCCTCCTAACTATAGTCTTCTTAAGATTTTTTGTTATGCCTATTTTGTCATTTTTTAACTTCATGAGTATACCAAATTAAAACCTCAAGCTTGTTTATATTGTTTTCTAGGATATGACATTGAACACAAAAGCTTTAACTGTTGGGATATATGTCAGAACCCGACCCAACCTTTCCTGGAGTCCGAAACGAATCCTGTATAAATATACACTTTTCTTAAACATTTTTATAGTTCACACGTAACACAATTTCATAATAATATAATCACGGCCTCAGGCCTCCACAACTCACGCTCAGTGAGGCGTTATGCCTCATCAAATCATATATAAAATAATATTTACATACACATACATTTATACATGACGTGACCAAATCGTTTTTATGTAACTGCGTAGAGTGGTCTCAATCTCAATTATAAAACTTTATCTTGCACGACACTCTGCGTACTTAAAGGAGATAGAAAGAATAAGGAGATAAGTGAGCTCACAGCTCAGTAAGTAGATATAAGTTTTATGAAAAATAAGTTTTATTCATTTCATAAATAATTCTTGAAAACTCCATAACCATATCATAAGCATAACTATCATATGATATTACACTTGCATACATAACTCATAAATCTGTCTTATAGAAATAAACGTTAATCATCATTAGCCATTTATACTATCAACCATATAGTTGAGAAAGATCATATCGTCATACAACTCATAGCAAATCAATCATCTTTACACCTAACTAATACCCAGGGAAAAATCATGCTTGGCGGAGAACATCATCACTCAAATGGGGGAAATATCATACTTAACCTGATGGTCTCGTATCCTCATTCGGGGAGCCAATATCATATCATATCCATGCTCAATCTGATAGCTTTATATCCTCGTTCGGGGAGTCAATATCATATTATATCTATGCTCAACCTGACAGCCTCGTATTCTCGTCCGGGGAGCTCATATTATATCATGTACGTACATTTCTATGGGTCCCAAGGACCTATTATCATATCTGGGGGATGGGTACTTTGTAGGATGCCTCAAATAATTACAAATCATAATTCCACATTTAATACTCATTTTCTCATAAATATTTCATTCTCACATATAATATCACTTTTCATTTTTCACATCTCAATTCAATGTATCCATAAACAAATCAACCTAAAATAAATAATAATCAATTTCACGTAATCCAATAATAATACATCACAAATTAAATATCACGTCAAATTAATCCATTTCACACGTCAAAATATAATTTACTTATAATCTAATTTAGTTTCTATATAACGTAATTAAATCATTTCTCAAACAAATTCCACAATAATATAATTTAATTCAACTATAATAAAATCAATATTTAATTTTATATAAACATGTAATAATATAAAAACAATATTCACTCACAATCAATAATTTAATTTCTAGAGGTTTCAGGATCCCCTGAATTTCCTACAACGGTTCTACTTCCTAAAACACAATAATTAACCGATTACCATCAAGATTTATTCAAAATCTAATAATTATTACTAAAATTAATTACATAAATGAATATATTATTCACGCAAACTAATTTTCTAACTAAATAAAATTTTAAAACTAAAATATATATTAATTTCTAAAATTAAAACTAACATAAACCCATATCTCATCATTTAATTCTTCTTCTTCTTTCTCCTTCTTCTTCCTTTTTCTTTCTTCTTTCATGTTTCCTCTTCTTCTTCTTTCTCTCATTTCCCTTCTCTTCCTCTTCTTTCTTTTCTCTCCTTTCCCTTCTCTTTCTTTTCTTTTTTCTTCTCTCTTTCTCTTCTTCTCTCTCTTTCTTTCCAAAAATGTAAACGTAAACCCCCCATTATTTAATAATATTATTATATTATTTTAATATTATAATATTATTATTATATAATATCTAACTCAATCATTGTTTTTTTATTATTATTATATTAATATTTAATTTTTTTTTAATTGACACCTAGCATGCTAGGTGTCACAATATGTGTATAATCGACTCTATATATCTAGACATGTAGTCTTTTGGGAACATAAGATGTTCTCCTTTATTTTCAGTTTTCGTTTCGAATCTAACTTTACTCTCTTTTTCACTCACAAGTCTATTGATTTGTTTTCTTATCACACTGATGTAGGTAGCTCCGATAAACACTCAGCAGATATGTCCCCTATAATACTGCCTGATCCTGAGTCAACGACTTCGCAGTTTGAGTTTGCATCTGACACCTCTACTGTCCCTCCATCTACCTCTTCTGATTTTCTTGCTCCACTTCGTCAATTCAATAGAGTAAGATCATGTCCTATTAGACTTCAAGATTATCACTATTTTTCTACTACTCTTTCCTTATATTAGCCTTAATCTTATTGTGATGTCAATTCTAACCCTGTTTGGCAATAAGCAATGGCAAAAGAACGACTGACTCTTGAAAAATTCCATACATAGGACCTAGTTGATCTTCTATTTCAGAAATCAGCAATTAGCTGCAAATGGATTTACAAAATCAAGACTAAAATTGATGGCTCTATTAAACGGTTTAAAGTCCAACTAGTTTTTAAAGGATTCAATCAAGAGTATGGCATTGATTATGAATAGAGCTTTGCCCTTATTGATGTATGACATATGTACAAAGGCTTTTAGCAGTGACTACAATACACTGATGGATACTATTTCAAATGGATGTTAAAGATGCCTTCCTCAATGCTGATCTCATTGAAAATATTTATATAAAGCCTCCTCTAAGATATGCCTATCTACTACACAAATTCTGCAAGCTTCATCGTGCCTTGTATGGTATCAAATAGGCTCATCGAGTTTAGTTTGCCAAGTTTAATACCACTATTCAATAACTTGGCTTTCGTTCCAGTTCTTTTAATACAACTCTCTTTATTCGCAACACAGATCATGGTTGTATTCTTCTCTTACTTTATATGGATAATATGATCATTATTAGTGATGATATTGATGAAATTTCTGTTATCAAGACGTCACTTTAGCAACACTTTAAGATGAAAGATTTTGGCTACCTTAATTACTTTCTTAGTTTGGAGGTACTTACTAACTCTGATGGCTACTATTTTTCTCACGCCAAATATACCTCAAACCTCCTTACTTAAGTTATTTTGACTGATAGTAAAATCACTTCTACTCCACTAAAGCCCAATGCCAAACTTACACCCCTTGATGGAATTCCACTTGAAGATTTTACTATTTATCGACAACTAGTTGATAGTTTAATTTAGCTCACAATTACTCGACCTGATATCTCCCATAATGTTCATATTGTAAGCTAGTACATGTCTACTTCACGCTCTCCTCATCATGAGGTTGCTCTTCATATTTTCACTATATTAAGGGCACTTTGTTTCACGGACTTTATTTTTCTACCCATTCATCTCTAAAGTTACTTGGCTTTTATGGTGCAGATTAGACTGGTGATTCTACTTATCAACAATCTACCACCGATTTTTATATTTTTCTGGGAGATTCTCTTATTTTTTGGTGTTATAAGAAGTAGACTGTTGTTGCACGATCTAGCAGAAAGGCAGAATACTGTGCTCTTATAGATACTACACAGGAGATTACTTGGCTTCGTTGGCTTCTCACTGATATAGGTATTCATCACTCCCGTCTTACTTCTCTTGTTTGTGACAATAGTAGTGCTATTCATATCGCTCACAATAATATATTCCATGAGCACACCAAACATATTGAAGTTGACTATCATTTCATTCGTCAGTATATCACTCAAGACACTATTACTTTTCATTTGATCTTTTCTTCAAATCAACTAACATATATGTTCACCAAAAGTCATCATTCAAGTCATTTTCGTGATCTGGTGTTCAAACTTAAGATAATCTCTATTAAGCCATCTTGAGTTTGAAGGGCATTGTTAATGGTAATTGATTAATGAAATCAAGGTTGATTATTTTTCTTGATTTTATTAATCAATATTATTACACTTTCCTCTTTTATCACGATTTCTTTTCCTTTTCATATTTTGATTTCTTTTATATTATTATTGTACATAATTATTGTAATATATTTTTTTACTACCTTGTAAAGCCTATATAAAGATTACCACCTTTATATATTAACATATTTAAGAAATAAAGAATTAATTTCTTTACAACAAGGTTTACCAACTTTCGTGTTAAGGTTGATTTCAAAGATTCGAGAATATTTTACACTGAAATCAGCGGTGCAAAACAGGACTGATAATGATTTGTACAAAAAAGAATTTAGTAGACATGACGAACCAAAATTTGAAAGAGCAAATGAGGTTTGAGATAATATAAGAAATTCAAGTCGATGACCTGGTAAAAAATAATACAGTGGAGATGATTCTACCCATTCAAATAGAAGAAAAGAAAAAACAAATAATTTTAGAAGAAAATCTAGTCGAAAGGTAATGATTAATTGGGAATATGAAATTATGAATTGAGAGAAAAGTAAAACAGAAAATTAGAAAATCCTTTCCGTGTTCGACTTTTCATTAATAAAATTTGTCTTTTCTACAAAGATTCTTTTAAATGATTTTTTTATTGTTAGTACAACATTCACTTATTATATTATTTTAAATGCATTTTTTCTTTTTATATGTCGCGTCAATTTCTTAAGCAAACCTAGAAAAAGATAGATCAAAAGACGACTTCTATGACCCGTCTCCTCACTCTCAACAGTGTTGAAGACTTTACATTCCTGGTGGCGTGCACCCACATATTATTCGTTTAATTTATCATTCGATTCAGCTAATAGTAAAGTAGTTTATAACCTTTTTCTTGCAAATTCCTATCGTTCGGACCTGTTAATATGTAAAATATTAAGAACTAATATTATTTCCCCATAATTAATTGATTTTAGTGTAAGGTGACCATGGAAAGAGATTTTTGAAACATTCGTGTTTCATTCTCAATTACAAGGCAACCACGGTGAAGCTGCACAACAGCACAAATTGTAGAAATTAAAGAATTCAGAGTTTCATGATTTATCATTAATTAAATCACAGAAATGAAAATATTCCAACACCCCCCAATTCCCAGTCACTAAAAGAATAGCTGTACAAAATAAATACATTTCAATTTTACACACTAAAATATGCCAAGTCATCAGAACAAAAAAAAAAGTAAAAAACTTAAGCTATGCTTGATCCTGGCACTTGAGAAGAGCCATCCTCTGCGATCTCGAATGACCTTGCCGGTTATTAAGTATATCGATGTAATTTCGAAGCCTGTACCGGTCTGAGTTTGTGAGAGAAAAGGGTGGGTTGAGGATGAGAGATGGTGCTTCCACTAGAATAAAGGCTAATAATCTCACTGCTTTTGAATACAATAAACTTGCACTTTCCATATCACCCATGAGCTCATCAACCTGCCAGGAATGCCACAACTTCAAGATGATTGCTTGTTTCAAATTTTCAACGAGTATATATCATCAGATGAGGAGGTAAACGCGTGTAATGATCAAATTGAAAAATAAAAAAATAAAAAGAGTACTCACTCCTCCAAGTCTGCCAAAAGCAAGGGCAGCTTGAAATATTGTCTCCATTGCATCCGGCATCTCCGTATTTCCTGCAATCTCGATAAAAATATAACATTCATAAAATGATAATACACAAGTCACCTTTCCACCTTTTAATTTAACAACATTAGGTACACAGAGATATTCCTGTCATCAGGGTTCTACAAAAAAACATTCATAGCCTCCAGTATAAAATAGAACAAATTTCTTTGATAAATAACTTTTTGATGCATATAAACCCCAGGATAAACCTCCAAAATCCTTGTAAGTTTGTGAAAGTTTAAACCAAAACCAGGACCAGTCCACACCAAGATCTACAAAACATTCATGGCCCCCAAAATTCTTCTCTTGGCTTCAACCTCCAATTTGTGGGTTCTCAAACAACTATTCTATATCAATATAAGCAATAGGCAACCTCCAATAATAAAGATTGTCAACAATTTATAAAGTTATCCTCCTATTTTTATGTCTTATCTGTTTTTGTTTTCATGAGATTAGAAATATACAATTTACCATTCAGAATATTGATCAACCACTACTGCCTCAGAAAAGAAGCACAAAAACATTAGTTATTAATCAAATAGGAATCATTTGATGATACAGGATGATACTAAAACAGCAATACGAAAAACTAAAAAGCATATAAGAAAATGGGCAAGTTCTCGAAATTGTCAAAAAAATTAAATAACCAAAGGCCATACCAGGCTCAATGACCTTAGCAAGTTCCTCAGCATGCTCAACCTCCCTGAGAAACTCCCTCTCAATCTGAGAGGACATATCCTCTAACTCTTGAGTGTTAATATCTGGAGATTCTTCTGTATCAGGAGTAGATTGTTTCTTCCTGGAGCTCCTCAATCTAGTAGTCTCTCCACTTGGACTTCCATCCATAGCTGACGCAGCCTGTGTATGGCAAATATGCAATGCTTGCTTCCAAATTGCAAGAATCACAAGCTGGATTGAGAATGCTTCTAGATGCTTTCCTGCCTCAATCTATTCAGACAAAGGTAACAATTTTGAAATTTGAATACTGAACAGTACAACAGATATCAGTAAAACAGTTCATGATGCTTTAGAGAAGAGATTGAGAATCTAGACTAGCCACGTGCCCCACATGCAACCAGCAACTATAATTTACTCTGAATGAATTCAAAAGTTTACCTGATCATGATCATTTAACAAGTTTATTAACCCAATAATGAGAGATGAACATTAAACCTTTACCATATGTTGACCATTCTATTTAATTATGCTTACACTGAACAGTCTTTGTCTTGCAGCAAATAAATGGTTTAATCAACTATGCATACAAGATTACCACCCCCTGTGTGAACCACAATAATCCGTCATCATATACAATAACAAGATCTGTCAAACGAAGGCCAAGCTAATGGTTCCAAGAAAAGCCCAACATAAGTCCAAAATGAGAAAAATCATAGCTGATCTTCTGAATATATCTGAAATTTGGACATGAACCAAAGAAATAGACAAGGAACACAAACTTTGGCTAGTTTCAGCACTAGGTCAACCGTGATCATGTTTCACAAAGCACTATTTACAATCAACTCCGTTATACATACTTCATTTTCAACTTCTCCAAAGAATAACATTTGTCATACCCTGACAAACTATTTTAATTATACAAATGACTTACCTTTCCATGTACTAATTCTGTGATGGCAGATGCATACCGCTGCAGTGACTTTATCCTCGTCATGCAGTGAGTCGATGGCTGCTCCACAGGATCTGCCATATCCACAGATCCTAGAGAAGTCCCAGGAGCAGAGCTTTGACTCTCCAAGCTTCCAATGCGACAGATGTTACTGTTTGTGGCACCAATGATTGGCATAGGGGCACTCAACGTACTGTTGTTAGCAACTGATGTTAATGGTGAACTCTCTGATTTGTGTTGTATATGGCTTGGTTTGGAAGTACTTGCTGAAGGGGATGACATGTCTACAGGGGGTCCAGAAACGAGAACATATTCTTGATCAATAAAGTCCAGTGAATCCCCGACTGTGGAAACCATAACAGTAAGATCATTAAAACAAATATGTTTCAGACCTAAATTGTATATTACCGAAATGTGAAGTGTACCACAATGGGATTCTTGATACCTCTTGACTGGGTGTTAGCGACTCTTTGGTCCACGCACTTTGGAGGTTCACTCAGATTTTCATTTGGAAGTTTATAGTTCTCACGCCTAAAACTAGTATTTTCCAATTTATTTCCGACACTACTACCATATCTAAGATCCACATAGTTTAAACCATTTGATGTTGCTTCCCTTCCATGTCTTGCATCAATAGAAAATCCGTAAGCAGACTTCATTGAGGATCTCCTTTTTAAAAAGGAAGGGCTCCCCTCAGGACCACTAGAATCATCATCCAAAAAGAAAGGTAGACAATCATCTTGAGAGCTTTCTGCTGCATCCCTTGTAGGATTATTTTCAAACAAAGGAAAATCATCTGTTGATCTAGAAGACCTCCTACTCCTGCATTGAGTTTTTTCATATTTCAGAAAGCCACAAGTATCTAACATCAATATATTAAAGGCTGAGAAGTTTGTCCAGTGTACCTCAAAAATTCATCTGCTTGAGACTGTGAAAGAAATGGATGATTAAAAAACTCATCAAATGTTAACCGTTCCACTGAAAATACCAGGACAAAGAGAAGAGTCAGCAATTAATAGTCAAACAATAGATGATAATTGAGCAGGAGCAAAAAAAGTTCCACCCATAGATGAGAATTAATACTTATGACTGTCTTGTACCATCTGTTTACCACTCATCCTGAGCAAATCGGTCAGTGCTTTGCCTTTGCATCAGAACCAAACTAGCATGGAATAGTTATGAATCTAAATAATATAGAAGCAGCGAAAACTATCATCATCACAATACATGCTCTCTCTAAGTAACAGCTCAAATGTCATCAAATTTTGTAAGCTTCATTCACATGGAGGTAAATTAAATTATGCAAGTTTGAACCATCATGGACAATTTACCAGTCCAACTACATTTATGTAGAGACAGCACTGCATTAACATTTCAGGCAACTAAGCAGTTCCAATTGAGGTCAAGTCATGGGAATCACAAAATTTCATTTCTCATATGAGATTTCAGGTCAAACTCTGGCAATGGTATCATGCATTAGGAGTTTGAAACTTTGTTAAATTCTATCTATGCCACCTGAAGTTCCAAAAATAGCATAGCAATATGGTAGCCAATTCCCTCTCTAACATATAACACAATTGAATTGAATTACTAATTGTTGAACATATAATGAACATTTAGCATCCAACTACAATCTATTTCTCGTAAGTCCAACTCCAGCCCAATTCACAGCCATACATTCAGCACAAACATATGCATGAACATGGCAAAGATTCATTTTCCAAGCAACTGCTATTCTTAGAGCAGTAGATCACATAAGTTTCCAATTTCAAGGCACATCCATTACATACCTGGATAACGCCGCAACAATTTCTGGCATAAATCTTTGCAATCAGCAGTTAAATCTTTAGCATCTGGAGGGAAGTGCAGTTCAGTTGATTTCACAATGTTCTGGAGCAACTGTGCAGCACAAGAGATAGACAAGATACAGGTAAGGCAACGTTAACGGCATAGAATTAACTATTTTGCTTAAGTACAACTAATCCTATAAGCACATAATTTAAAGATCCTAATACTTTGTGGGGTCACTTCATATGTGAAGAGAGAGAGAGAGAGCTGAAAAATCCCACCTGCATTTGATCGTTTCCAGTAAATGGGGTTTTCCCAGTCACAAGCTGAAATAAAATGGCACCAACACTCCACAGATCTGCCTGTCTATTAAGTTCAAGGTTAGTAGGAAGCAATTACCATAAAAAGACTCTGGATGTCTAACAGATAAAAAGAGCAAATGTCACCTTTGCATCATATTTCTGAAGTTGCATAATCTCAGGAGCCATGTAAAGGGGTGAACCACACAAGGTTTCTGCAAGTCCTCTAGGTTGCAGAGATCTGCGAGAAGAAAGGTGTACTCACACATTGGAAATGACTAAAAGTTGTATTTCATGCACATACTGATTAGAATTTGTACAAGAATATAAAACTCGACAAAATTTAATTCTCTCGGCCAAGTAAAGCTAAACAAGCAGACACTAATAAAAACAATTAGACAGGCACATAAAGCAAAGAAGTCTTCGTGCCATGTCAATGATCAAAACAAGTATTAGATACATAGATTAATATGTACTTACTACATAGATGATTATGTACTTACATCCACAACTTATCCCTGATAAGAAGCATAAGTGAGTTGGTACGAGTGTGTACATGTGTGTACATGTGTGTATGTGTGCAAAGAGAGAAAGGATTATATATATACTACAGAAAAGAGAGAGATGAAGATGCCAATATTAAAAATATACCTTGCAAATCCAAAATCTGCAATCTTCAAAACTGCATTGTCATCATCTGTGGAAAGAAGGAGATTCTGTTCCAAAATTATGCACATTATAAATAAAATGCTCTGCATTAAAATAATTTTTACACGGAAAAGTTTGATTTACATCAAACCATATACCATGTCATCACCAAACTAACTTCTTACTTCGCAATTCTTTAGCCTTCTACCATCATACTGAACAATATACCCAATCCAAAGTACAGCATAATCATTCATATAATGACAATGCACAAATAACATGATAATTCTGATGTGAACATACTATACCTGAGGCTTTAGGTCACGATGTATGAGATTATTGTCACGAAGAACTTGTAAGCCAGCAGCTGCAGATTACACAATTTTTCAAACATCATTACTACCAGACCAAGTCAGCAAAAAATACAAACTAAACAATGAGGAAAATCTAAACACATGCCTAGCTGCTTCATGAAGTGCTTTGCAGTTTCCTCCCGGACGCATCCATGCCGTTGAATATACATTGAAAGATCACCCCCTTTGCAATACTCCAATACAAGATGCAACTTCCCAGGAACCTATCACAAGACATCAAAATATAAACAAAAACAAAAAATGCTATCAGGACATGGTACATAATTTATGAGCTTCATACATGCTCCAAAGTAATTCAAAACAATCCAAAAATGACATTAGTATTGACATAACCAATTGAACCACGAACTGAAGCCAATTTTGACCAAAAACACCAGAAAATTTTTTAACATTACATTTCTCTAACTAGAGTAAGGAACTAATAGACTAACCTCAATTATGTCGTGTAACCGAATGATATGAGGATGGTTAATCCGCTTAAGAATAAAAATCTCGGACATGAGACTATCTTGCAACTTCTTGTTGAGTCGACCCATAGCGATCTCCTTTATTGCCACTTCGGTTCCGTGGACTCGGTGTCTGGCGTGCCATACCACAGAGAATGAACCCGACCCGATTTGCCGACCCACCAAGTAGTCACCCACCACTCTGCCCCTCCCCGCCCCTTGAGCCATAGAAAAAAACTGTAAACCCTAAAATCTGAACCCGAAATTAGCTCGGAATAGTGAAATTCAAGCCTGAAGCTGAGTTTATTGGATCCTTCGAAGATTCAACCAAAATTTAGAAGGATCAAGCTTGTTGTTTCAAGCTTGGTTTAGTTAGATAATTGATATCAGAGAGAGGAGGGGAGATTAATGGAGGTTTCCTTGATGTTATATCTGATTTTCAATTAATTAAATATTAAAATACCGTAATTGTGTGATTATTGAGGATTAGCAGTGTTTTGATTTGATTGCTTCTGCGTAGAGGGAAGCGTGGAGCTATAAGTTAAATAAGAGATGAGAGAGCAGATGTTAGAGTGCGGCCAACCCTACGGTGCACCTTGTTTTGTCCGGTTTTCCTAACAGCAACTTGCTCGTTTGGTTCATTCTTGCTTTGTGATTGGTTCGATTTTATTTCTTGTTTTGGGTAGGTGACGACGCAATGGGTCCATGTTCAATTATTGTTGCGAGTTGGGACGTGTCAGTGTGTTACCGACTTTATTTCTTTTTTTATTTCCATTTTTGCTCGTTTTTTCTTTGATGCACTGTTTTATTTCTATTTTAATGTTGACGTTATTAGTTATTATAACATTCCCACATGCCTATCAAAATACATCTAATTTAAAAATTCTATTAAGGAGATAACTACAGACTCCTGTTACATTTTAAGTTGTAATTATGTCTATTTATTTATCTGTAAATCTATTTTTAATTTTGTATAATTTTCTTAAGTATACTGCATTATTTTTATTCTAAAAAATAACAAATATTATTATTAGCGCAATAGTAAATGGGGCTGTCAAGTGACATTATTTGATTATTTTATATCTTCTACAACATTTATAAGATGTCGCATAAATATATATTGTGTCGCTATAACCTTTACACTTTTGTCTTTATTTGTTTAAATTTTTTATAGCTAATTTTTCATGTTTTTCTTATTTTAAAAAACAAGATAAATAATTTCGATAATATTACTGTTATTATGTTAAACATAACTATTATATGATGTTATTTGATTATTTTACATTTTTAAATTCATTCAAAAGACATTATATAATTGTATCAATTTGTCGTGTTTATAACTTTACTTCATAAACAAGTGATGTATCTCACCGAAAAAAAATATTGTGATAGTTTGAAAATATTTTTAACAATACATTTTTATTTTATAAAAATATAATAAATATTTGAAAATCAATTATAAAAGTGTTCATACGACTTTTAATACTACATTAAGTGCTTACTTAAAATAAAAAATTATTGAGTAATTTCTTTGTGTTATTAAAAAAACATTTTGAAAAATATTGAGAATACAAAAAGTAGTGACCTAGCATTTGGCCCAATATTTTAAACCTAACGAGCCGTTTTTATTATATAAATTATAAAATTTAAAACCATTTTAGAAATATTTTTAAATTTTAAAAATAATTTTTATTTTAGTTATATAAAAATACTACATGTTACTTTATCAAAAAAACATCTTAATGTATTTTCATTTTGTCGTTTGAATTTAGAACGTATTTTTTTTTATTCTCTTAAATGTTGTTTAAAAAGTAATTTTCATAAAGCATTTTCAAATTGTATATTTAAAAGATAATTTTGATTTTTTTGCTTAAACAAAACGAACCAAAAGGGACACATGCATATGAAAGGTGAGGTGAAATTTGATTTGAGATTAAAAGATTGTTAAGAAATTATGATACAATTATATTTAATATAACATTTAAAATTTATTTTTAAATTTTAAAAAGTGAGAAAATATATTTAATATAATATCTGAAAATAAGAATATTTATTTGATTAAATATATTTTTTTAAAATAATTTATATTAAAATATCAACAATAATTATTCATGTTAATGATTATTGCTATTATCTTAAATATATTAATGCAAATATTATATTTAAAAATTGTCACTCCTTAATTTTATTATGATAAAATTAGTTAATGTGTAATATATATATATATATATATATTTAAATAAATAAGTTATCAATTAATTCGATAATAAAAATATGGTCTTTTGTGTGCCAAAATATTATTAGTTATATAATATATTATTTTACCTTTGTTCCATTGTCTGGGTGGTGTAGTTGGTTATCACGCTAGTCTCACACACTAGAGGTCCCCGGTTCGAACCCGGGCTCAGACAAAAACAAGAAATGTGATAAACTTTTTGTTGCTTGATTAAGTAACCGTGGTTCGAACCCGGTCTGAAACGGAAATAAATTATTTTTAATTAATTAGGTAATTTACCTTTAATAATTATTTGTAAAGCTAAGTTTCCTTCATTTTTTAGAACAGAAGATCTTCTATAGAAATTTCTATGTAGAATCACAACCGTCTTTCCGTTAAGACATTCACTGCACGAATACACAATCAATTTCTTCACCTCAGAGAAAACCCACACCACAACCTCGACTGTTTCCTGTCTCTTTCATTTTCGTAGGGTCTCGTGCTTCATTTTATTCTGTGTAGAAAACAAATCGTTTTCTAGGGTTTCGCGGAGCTGAAAAGAATAATTAAGTGATGGATTGGGGAAACGTAACAGCGGAAGATCTGATCGATGCGCTACGCGAAGTTGACTGGTCATCGCCTCCGCGTCCTCTCTCCGAATTCTTCTCCAGATTCACAGTGCCAAGATCCTACGCCAAATGGAACAGCAGACTGAAATGCAATCTTTACTAGTACGATCAACAGCGTTCTTGTTTGTCTTCCAATCACTGTTTATATATTCTTCAAATTTCTCTGGTCGATTCTGTCATAGTATTTTTGGTTGGATTTTTTATCGTCGTTTTATGTGGTCTGCTAGGTTGCTAAGAAAGTTTTAAGTAAAGAAAACGTTTAGCGATCCTACGGTGTTTGTCGTCTGTGATCACAAATAAATATAGGTAGTTCAATTAGGGTTTCGTAAAGGTGTTTGCTATTTCACGTCATCAGTAATCTAAGATTAAGGCTCAAATTGCTGTGCTAGGACCTCTTGATTGGAGGATTATATTCTTCCTAAAATTGATAAAACAAATTGATGTATGGTTATGTCAGAATTCTGTGATTTATTCTGAACTGAATCGGGAGAATTTCTGATTTGCCTAGCTATGATCAGTCCGTTGTCAAGAATCTTGTGGAGTAGAAACTGAAAAATAATTCTGTGTTTACCATTTTTTCTGGTGGTTTTAGTTTCTTTCTTTTCCTTAGAACTTTTTTTTTTAATTTCAATGTTGGACAACTTTTTCTTAGCAGAATTCATTAGTGATGAGTTGGAGTACATAATCATCTTAAATGAACATAGTATGAATGTTTGCAGGCCTAAGTTTTCTTTAATGTTACTATGAATGTTCACAGTTTTAAGCTGGCTTTCTTTTAATGTTCTAAACATAAACGACTAGTAACATGAACTTCTTGGTTATCGCTGTTACCTAGAATTAAAATTATGCACTCAATATTACGTATTATCAAATATTTGATGTTACTTTTATACTAGCTTTAATAGTTATTTATGAGCAAGCTTTGCATGCTTTTGCAGCTACCGGACAAACTATTTCATCATGATTACTCTCATTCTTGGTGAGTGGCCAAAATAGTTTTATTTCATCTTTCTTTTTCCGGTGCATGTGTGTGTTATGTTCTTCATTTTTCCTTTCAAACTGTAGGACTGGGGTTCCTGAGGAGGCCAGTTGCTATTCTCGCTGGTATTCTGACAGCACTTAGTATTGCATTTCTTAATGACAGGTAAGCTGCTTTACACCTACTCTTTGGTTTTTGTGTGTGTGTACCTGCACAAAATGGATTTTAGTTCTGGTTCTGGTTTAAGAAATTGAATTAACTTGGTGAAAATATTGGATGGTTAGATTGTGTGTGAGGGTTGTCGTATCTTTTTTCTGTTATACTCCTTGAGAAGACAAACGTTTGCTGCTTAATCGGTTATTTGAGCTTTCTTGTTCCATAAAATGCCTTAACATTCCAAAATTGTTTGGTTGTGGATGAATTGGATTTCTTGGGATTGTAATTCCTTATACAATTAAAAAATTCAAATCCATTTGGCTCAAACTCTTTGTTGACTATTCATTTCCTGTCCCATGTCAATGGTTTGGAACTCAAAAAGAGATGTCAATTGATTTTAGGTGTTGTAAGGTTGTCAAATCTGACTGGATCCATGTTCCTCAGGTTTAGTGGACGGTTAATTCAATTTTTGATTTGCTATATTCCATCATTCAAGCTGTTATAGCTTCTTTAATACTGAGTACGTGCCAGGCAGGTTGACTGTTTTTACCTTATTTGAGGTTTGGTTGTTTCAGCCTGTTTTGGAGTACATAGAGATGTATATGTGATCATGAATAGCTCTTAATATTAATTGTCATAAACAAATTTTTCATCGAAATGATTGTGTTGTATCGAATCTTCAAGTGATGCTATTGCTCTTGATTTAGAGTAGTGATAACTCAAACTTAACAAACTCTTTTATTGTTGGTGAAAAATTATGCGTTAGTAACTCATTGCCCCAGGGCCTTGACTGAGATGGTAGAGTGTTGTTGTGGGGCTAGGTCTTAAGCTTAATCGCTCCTATTTCACCAAAAGGTATAATAATGCCTTGAATTCCTGATAGAAATAGATACTATAATTTTCCAAATCTTGAATGGTAAGAATTCTTTCTACAGCTTTGCAGGTACTTTCAGTGAGAAGGTGACAAGAACTGTGAGACAATTTTCTCCACATCTAGCAGCCAAGATGAGGCCCCCTCTTACGTAAGTTTGTTTGTTTGTTTATTATTTATGTCTGCGAAGCATCTAGAATCGCTAGTTTAATTATTGGTTTTACTGTTTCAGACCTGTTATTCGTGGACGTCCATCAGCTAAAAGATCAATCCATATATGTGGTCGGCCTCGCTGGGTGTTTGTCCTATTGTTTTCTTCTGGTATTTAGAAACTTTTGACCCTGTTTTCTTTGAGTAAAAGTGATGCAAATTTATCCAGTTAGTGAGGCAAAATAGTATTAAATGTCTACTGATTGTTCCTTTTCTCCTTTTTTTCAGTGAGTTTCATCCTTTGGTATGTTTCCTGTGGTCTCTTGACTGTCCTATGGGCACTTGCCATCGGTCTTCTTGGTATGTTAACCCTCCCACATTATATGTACATCCCCCACCCCCCTTTTTTATGCTGTTTAGTTAATTTTCTCTCTCCCTTTCTGTTTCACAGCCACTATACTCCATGCGAGTTTTAGAACACCCAACTTGAAAGCTCGTCTGAATACATTCCGAGAGGAATTCCGTGCAGTTTGGCGCAATTACAGTGAGCTGTAGCTGATACAGAGTCTGTAGGAAGTGAGTGGATCTGCATGGAAAACTTTTATTCTTATATTAGATTTTGGTCTTAATATTCTGTCTGGTGTCTACACATGTATGGATGCAAAGAAGCATCCTATGTTATCATATCAATAACAGCAGCTGAGAATACAAGCTTCTTTTGCCTTCATCAGTGGTTCTATATTGTGTTATTCTTGTTATGCTTTTTGGTTTTTAGCTCTTTATGTGTTGTTGATTTTTTTGTTCTTCTATTTGACATCTTGGATAGCTTTTCCTTAAATTAGAGACTTTAAATGTTGCAGAAAGAAACACTAAAAATTTACCAATTCAATTTGGCTCAAAATTACTGCTATTTTCTTATATAAACCAACTTATAAATTTAGTAGGCATGCATTGGTATTGTGTAACATGCTCACAGCTTATAGTTTTGTTTTAGACATGTTATTTGCACGCAATTAAATATTATCAACTCTGTAGCAGCAACATGTTGAAGAATGTTCTCTTCTTTGGTTTGAATTAGTTTCGATTAATGTTACTTCTGTCTTGGTTTATACCAACCATGTTCATGGACATCTGAAGGCCTCACTTTGAGTTGCAGAGTTCTTTTAGATACGGTTTTATTGCTGGCTTGATAACATTTGATTATTGTATGTTTTCCATCATTAGCATCTTTTGGTTGTAGAATCTTGGATAATTAATTTTGATGATATCTATGTTAAGTTGAAATTCTTGCTTTATGAGCACGGGGAACTACAGATGGGGTATCAATTATTGTGTTGTCAATTTGCCTTCTTTTATGGTCTTGTTAGATTATTGATCACTTGCTGAATAAGGAATTTTCTTTTTAGCTTTTTATTGCCTCTAGTGGTATGTTTTGGGTGCGAATGTTTGCATATGAATTGGTAACAATTTCAGTATGTGTTAATCATTTCATATTTCAAGATCTTGAAGTAGACTGGTCATATCTGTAGAAGCTCAGCAGTCCATTCAGTATTTGTTTCCCCCTTTAAAACCCAAACTGTTCTAGGACTACGAAAATACGGTGTACTTTTACATAGTTTATCATCGATATCAGTGTCATGTTAAATCATCCCACTCATTAAGTGCAGAAGCTGGAGTCTTGGGTTTTCAGGTGTTGAATACATGAGTTATTTAAGCTACTGTGATTTTTGTGTTCTACTCACTCACTTGTGGTTGTAATAACAGAAAATGCTTCTGTGCAGGGTCATTTTGATTGTGAAGCTCACACAGCTTGTTCTTGATTGGGGCTTAGTTGCCTCTTCTGTTGGCTATAAAATAATTTCCTGTGGGTTGAATGGAATTCTCGGGTGAAGCTGCTAATATGGGCAGATCCACCAGAAGGGTGTAAATTGTCAGGACTTTTTTGTTTTTGTAAAGCAAACTGTCTCCATTGATAATCCATATCGAAGGAAACCTTAAAGTACTTTCTCTGTACTCCCAAAAAAAGAAGTGATATCAAACATTCTTAGATCTCCTGGGCTAGTTCTTACTGCCCTCGTCCAGGTGTTTTAGGATTCTTTAATGTAGAATTGTTATTCAGTTTATAATGCATGACTTTTATGACTAAATAGTGTGACACTTTTTTTATTTTATTTTCATCTAATAAAACATATTAATATAATCATTTTACATTTTATATACATATATAGTATGCTTGTTGATGCGATAGACGGTCATAAATTGTAAGCTGCGGCTTTTCTATTAAATTTTTTGTCGGGTATGTTTCTTTCTACTGCTTTTGTTTAATTGTGGAAGTAAGAATAGTTAAAGCGTGTGTTAGATACTCGCTTTCACTGCAGTAGCTATATGTTAAAGATATTACCCACCGACTGATACTTGATAGTTGGTGATTTCGATTAAAAGTTATATCACCTCAGTTATATTTACATCTGTCCCAAGTGAAGATTTGGATGCTGCAGTCTAAAGGTTATCCTTTATCATTTTATAGCACCTCAGCTGCATATTGCCCGCTAACTTGTACATTTTGTTATGTTGATCGGGGGTTTATTTTCCTTGCCGAGAAGCATATTAAATATTTATCAAATATAATTAAAGATACAAAGTGAACATGATATTAATATTATTAATTATACAAATCGAGAAATTTGCTTGATGAGTTTCATTATTAATATATAGGATAGTATGGTTTCGGGTAGCCGATGGTTGGTTGCTATCATTGACCAGTTGCCTACGAGCATGGACCAGTTCAAACGATCTGTGATTTAGGGGGATGTGAGGTAAGACGTTTCGTTTCCGTGCTGGAATGTTTCAAATTTGCCTTATAGCTGACAACAATCACCCGATAGAGTTGGACTCGGAAGGAAAAATAAAATAGAAAGGGATTTATTGTGCAAAATGCTCGTACAACTCAAGACTAGCGATCACTGGTGGGGGTCTGAAAAATGTCTTACTTTTGGGCTTGCTCGTCTTAAAACAATGCTGATTAGGTGTGTTTGTTCATCTACATATTATAATTGTTTGGGTCTGACAAGTGTCTTTACTTTTTGGGCTTCCTCCTTTCGGCTTCATTATTTCTTATAAATTCATAACCCTCAAATTCGTCGGCAGTAAGTTAAACAGCCTGGCGAGCCCTACCCCATTAGCCCCGTTCTTGTTGTCGATGAAGCTGAATTGTCTCACATAATGACACGTTTCTGTATTACGTGTAGCATAGCATTTATCATAGACATAGGCCCCATCACAAGAGTAAGAGGATGCCGTAAAGCAACTTTCTTTGCATCTTTTTATTCCTTGGTCCAACCGATTTCTTTTAGGAGATGAAATTTTTCTTAACCAATCTTATATAAATTGATTTCGGAGACCTACCCTTTTTATTCTTTACAAATTATAATCTTAAAGCACCACAGTGCCTTAGCAATTATAAATACAATACTATAACGTTACGTTAAAGCCGTGAAATCTATTTCATGCCATGACGATTCCGCTTGACCTTTCGTTAATATGTAGACAGACGTACAAAATTGTTCGAGTACACACATGTATTTTGTTATAATTCTGACAATAAATTCTTATTGAAAAAAAATAAAAAAGAAATTAACGTCATTGTATTAATTACAGAATTTTTTTATATGAAAAGTTCTAATATATATTTTTAATTTTAGAAATTTATATACATATGGAGAGGAGAAAGACTCAATTCTACATGACACACAGAGGCAGGCAGGGTTCCTTGTGGAGAAAGAAAATAATGGTAGGAAAGAATTGGTGGGGTTACAGGTGGTGGAGGGGGAATAATTTCAAAAGTAAACTTTTTCTGTTTGTGTTCATACGATATCTCCAGATATTTTAAATTAAAAAAGAATTAAACACTTTAGGAGATAACGATTATGAAAGAAAGTTTTCGGAGTGTGGTGTGGGTCGCGTTGTGCATTAACTACAAAAGTAAAATTCCCATTTTGCACCCCAAAAATTTGATTATAAATATAATAAATTATGAGATTAATTTCCCTTTAACATATAGATGGTTAATTATATTAAATTAATGTATCCAAACTAAACAAATATACTATTTCAATGAAACTTTCTGTGGCTTTAAAAGAACAACAATTGGGAGGCTTCATCTACCGTAAATTCACAGGCTGGCCCATGTTATTTTGGTCTCTTTCAAGCTCATGAGTCCATGTGCGCCACTACTCCTGTTTCTCTATTCTGCTGCTAGCTAGCATTTTTCTTTCTCCAAAAGAATATTGCTACATGTACCATTGATCCAGGGTTTCTTCCAAGCCTGTGTCTCATGACAATAAACTTAGCAGTTGCAGTCTTGAGACGATGAGAAAAAGGTATCAAAAGTTACAAGCAGAAGCAAAAGGATCAGAAAATATGGAGCATTACCTGCACTGGGCACAGGCTTTGGCCTCAGCATGGGGTTTCATGTTGTTGATAGGGCTAATGTGTTGTTGTCTCAGCACACAACCTCGTCAACATGGCGATATTGGCGGCAGCGGTAGCTGCAGTTGCGACGGTGGTTATGCCGGGGTTTGAGTTTATTTGACCATCAAACTTCAAGCTTTAATTCTTTCAGATAAAAGTATGCCAGCTGCTTTATTCTTTCTCTTCTTGTAATTTATATCCTTTTGTTCGATGGGAAAGTAGTGATACATTTGCCATATATATAGAAACATAGGAAAATGGGTTCTGGTGAATTTTGCTCAGTAGTTTAATCAAGAATTGAATTCCATGTATTTTTGGATTGAGCAGTTATATATATATATATATATTCTTTCTGTAAACTCCTGGCTGTACAGAAGACGATATTTTTTTTTATCATTTTAACATCTTTTTTCCATTGCTAGTTACCTGAATCATCAATGTTCATTAATATAATCAGAGGAGATTGAGCAACCTTACTGCATTTTCAAGAATTGGATCTCCTATTCGTTTTCTTTCGCATGGCTACCGTATGCCATCCACTTCAAATATTGAAGAGCAGAAAGCGAAAATGTTCGAATGATTAATTTAATTTCTTGTTATAGTAGAAAGATACTCTCTGTGAGTCTTTTTAGTGGGCTGTTTTCCAGCTGGGATTTCAGAATGGTAGTTGTATCAGAAGCAGGGTCCAATGAAGAAGACGAAAACAACCGATCGTGGGAATTTTAATGGCGCTCAACTACTCATAATACACTTAAACAGCGTACCAGAAGCTTGACGCCAGCCAATAATATCACACATCTATACATCTATAACACGTCCTCGACTAGAAAATCTATAATCCTGAGAAACTTATCTCCAGGAACATATTGACCCACCCGAAAGTGAGAACACAATTAATTAATTTTTTTTCCAATAAGTTCCTTTCCACTAACATTCAGACCTATGTTTATGTTATGTAGCCAGCCCTGACAAATATTTTTGACGCACGTGTACTGTTAGACACCTTCCAAACAAATGGGGATACATAGGGAGACCCTTTGATTTTGCAGTATTTACAGTGTTCAAATGACTCTCAATTTGTCTCGCCCAAAAAAGCAGTACAATTATCTGATACCGGGTGCTAGTGGGTCGTCTATGTTTATCATTTTCTTCTTTCTTCAACTTTCAGGATGACTTCCCCTGAATGAATGATTAGTTTTGGATCAAGTACTTGTTGATTAGGTCATCAGACAGAGTAGAACACTTGTCATTTGTTTCCTTAAAACTTCAAGGTGAAACAGAGATTCGGGCTGCAACTGCTTTAGGTCCAAGAACCATAACCCAATTACATATCAATTCTCACATCTTAAATTAATTCCTGTCAACCAATTGAATTAGTAATAAGACTTAACAGACTTACCCCTATACCCCTAATTTGAAATACAAAAGAATTAGGTGAATTTATACAGTTCGAATGTGTTACAAGTTATACTATTGTGACCCTCAAATATTTTAATTAGAATTTTTAGAATATATCAGAGTAAGAATAAGATGAAATATTGATAGTGAAACGGTTGGACGATTTATATCTTGCCAATGGAGCCACACTTATATCAGCAAGACGAATTCGAACTAAACGAATAAACTTACGAATCTATATATATTTGTTACTTTTACGAACCACAAGAAAGAATACGGTAATTAATTACCAAAAATTGAATAACATATTTCAAGAGAGCACGTAATCATTCTTGATTCCCAAGTCGTAATCATCTTGGTCAAGTATGATACGAAACGCTTTTCCAAGCCATATAACTTCCTCCACGCAGTACAATTAATTGTCATGTATATAGCAATGTGTCTCAAGATCTATTGGATATAAAAGAACCGTCTAAGAATTGAATAAATCTTAGACTTAATTTAATTTTCTCATTATATATGACGAAGAAGAAGCCTTTACCAGTTCAGCTGTGTAGAATGCGATAGTTATGGATTGGTTTTACTAAGAAAGCAAAAGGGATATAGCTAGGATCGCAACAACAGGGGCTGCTCCTACTGCTACGTGATCAAATTGCCTAGTTGCGAAGAGCGGGGAGTGAGCAGTGGAAAGAATCCGTAGGCGGCGGATGGCATGTTGGAGGTGCAGGCTGCGGAGGAGGAGGCCGTGGTGGGAGACGCGTAGGTGGAGAGTAGGGCGGTGGAGCTGGAGGAGGGACCAGAGGTGGTGGAGAGTTTTCATGCGCAGATGATGATATATACTATATATATATAGTCCATGCATACATGGTATTGTGTGGAACATCAGCTAAAATTAATATTCTGGCTTCTTTGTTGTGTGATTAATTCTCATCTAAAATATTTGTGGTTTTGATTATTCTCTAATTGGTGTCCGTATATATACTATAGATATTATATCCCCTTTATATTGATGCATCTATTGAATTAAAAGTATTAATTGTAAACATGAATTTATAGTTTTCTTTTTTGTCTTTAATTAGATTATTTGTTTCAAAAACATATAATGCAAATGATTTTACAAATAAGAGTAAATTTGTGTTATGTATGTATATCATAAGTATGTTTAATTTAAATATATAGATCATTTCTACTTACGGGTAAAATATCAGATTAACTAAACTATTCTCTTAACGCCAAAGATTTAGATTTATGTTAAAAAAAAGTTTCACTTCAATTTCAATACCATTTGGTAGTTGATTAAATATATTAGTGTTGGTATCACTGTAGTTTAAAATTTCTGCTGTTAAAGTACAAAATTCTTGTTCATTCAATCATTTTCTTTTCAATTTATTAGCCTTCAGTGTTACATAGGCTAATGAGTAATGACTAACGAGTCTCCAATAACTATAGATTTTTTTTTTTTTGGTTTGGTCTGTATTTATCATAATTTGTATACAGCGGAGACCCTAGTAACAATTAATTCAGTTTCTTGTCGTTTAATTCGATAGTTAAATATAGTTGGTTTACGTGAAGCAGCCAACGACAAGTAGTCGTGCTGCGCTACCCAAAATTATTTCAATGGATTATCTTGCTTTTTTGGGCCGAACTCTATCAAATTACTAAGCCCAATCCAGACCCAAGCTTCTCAACCAAATCCAACAACCCAAAGGCTATAAGCTGGTTGACTATCAACCGTGTTTTATAAAATTCAGAGGAATGCGATCGAGATAGAAAATTCATTGTTTATAGGCCAAAACATGTCATTAAGCAAATAAAATCAGTTGGTCATTACAAATTGCAATCATGTCTGAATAATTAGAATTAAAATCTCTATCGCCGATTAAAGTAAATAAAAAAAAACGCGTACGGGAATCTATGACCGCCGCCTCTGACCACTACCCCCATAGCTTGAATTTGATAATTATCCCGTTCCAAGACGACTTGATTTCTGATATTCATATGCACAAAATCATCGTATCACAAGTCTTAGGTAAGACTAGCTAGTTGTATAAATTAATGAGTCAAATCTTTTATTAATTATCAAAACGTACAGAAGAAACATTTAGGAAAGTTATAAATATATATTTAAGTTTGTTTATGTATGTAGTTAGATAACTTGATTGATATATATGTATAGCGTTCAGCATTAATCATATTTCACGTATATATAATAGTAGTATTCTGTGTTCTTCTCCTTGTAGTTTATTTCAAGAGTTCAGATATGAGTTGTTTTCGGGTGTGTAGGCGCAAGAACAAGAAAAAAGCAAATAAATATGCAACAGATGCTCGTGATCATAAAAGCACTACTAGCGGGAGAAAGAAAAACGGTTTCATCCACTGGTTAGGCAATTGCTGTGCTGATTGCTGTCAGTGCTGTGTTGAATCAGCTTCTGAAGGTCATGATGGAGATGGTGGAGGAGGCGGAGGAGGCTGATCACCTGAACGATCATCTCTGTTATTGTTACCATACCACTTCTATTGATTTTTGGATTATCAATTTTATTCTCTTTATAATTTGTCTCGTACATTGGAGTCTATACAAATACGATAATATTTTCATGTATCATATGCTCTTAATTTCTACGCCCTTCTGGTTTTCTGCCAGCATTATATATATATATATATATATATATATATATATATATATATATATATATATATACACAGAGATATTATTGTGGAGGGATTGAAATATCAAAGTTAAGAATTGCGGGACTAAATTAAGGATTGTTCGTTTTTCTTATTAGAGGTTGAATATAATTATTTAAATGTTTAACCGTCGTTTTTTTTTATTTATTTATGTCTAAATATTAGTTAAAAATATTTGAATATAATTAAATAAAAAATTTTGATTTAAACTTGAATGAATAAATAATTGAATAATTGAATATTTTTATTTTAAAAAATATGTATTTTTTACTAATTAATTTATTAACAAAATTAAAATCCTAATTAACTATTTTTAACGTATTTTTTCTCGAGTCCCTTCTACTTGTCTTGTCAATCCTACTTATTTTATATTTTAATTATTATAATAAATTTATATATTTACATAATTATAACTATATTATAATATGACTTATTATTTTTATTTTATTTTTATTAATCATTATGTTATTAATTAAAAATTATTATTTTTAAAAAAATCATACATCAAACAAATGAATAAACTACATACTAATATAATTTATTAATTTTTTAATCTATTATTGTGCTAACATAATCAAAATTATTATAAATATAAGTATATTATTTGAAATGGTATATATATCAAAATATTAAGTTTCAAACTTTTTATTTTATTAAAATAAACATTTTAATACTTATTTTCAAATATCTTAAAATAAAAAATAAATATATTATTCAAATTTAGTTTTAGTTAAATTTATATTTTAGTCATATTCAAAATTTAGGTCAAAAAACAAAACAAATGTTAGGTATACATAAAATTCCGATGGAAATTAAAGGCTGAAATCATTTTTATATGTATAATAGATAATGGAGATTTTAATTAACAATGATTTGGGCTCACAAATGTATATTTAGAAATAAAAAAATAAAATGTATGTGTTAAATAAGGCTAATTAATGCAAAGGTAAATTTGGAATCAAAGGGTTGCAATGATAAGCTTATCCGATTTAATTACTTGGAAATGATTCTTGTTTTTTTGTATTGCTAAAGGTGGATACAATATATCAAAGTATAGATCAAATAAAGATTATTCAATAGGAAGGAAAATAAATTAATAAACGTTATATATCCAGTTGAAAGTACTAAGTAATTACAAGCAATTTGAATTATCAGAACAACTTGAGAAACAATTCTGGACAGAGTAGCGCGTAAATTAATATCGTAGTTGAAGCTGCCTTATATATATATATATATATATATATATATATATATATATATATATATATATATATATTGTGAACAAATAATTAAACCGCTGGACATGTAACTAACTAGAAAAAGTATTGCTTGAAAAGTAAACAAGAAGACTTTTTATCATTCACAGCCGTCAGCCAACTCTGTATATATATATATATATATATATATATATATATATAAAACTTGAATCAGGCGTATGTGATATATGAAAAGAAAGGAAATTGATAATGGGACCTTTCGAAGCTGCATGCATAGGTGGTGTTGTTTTATTGTTTGTCGTGTTCGTTATTATTGTTTATTTTGGTTTCCGTAATACTCGTAACCAACAGCTGGGAGGCTATGGTGGAGGCGGTTTTCATCGGCCTCACCACTTTGGTGGAGGCGGAGGTGGTGGCTGTGATGGTGGAGGCGGCGGCTGTTGACCCTACATGCCATGCGGTGTCAAAATTGAAATTACACCGCCGCTTGTTTGCATTGGATCAGGACCATCTGCACAATTCATGTTGGTATATATATATATATATATTTGCGTTATTTTTTTATAAAAAAATATTTTAATGTTTGTATTGCAAATTGTTTCTTTCTATACTTCAATATTGCCTTGACAACAGAGGCTCCAAACTAAGAGATACAAGATTATCGGATAAGTTTACATTTTACAAATTCATATAAAAGCATTTTAGGACAATTTGTCGTCTCTTCCCCTTATAAATTAAACGTCCATTTTTTTACAATAAATATCTATTTTTATCATGCACTACATTATATTATAAATGATAATGAATAATTTGGTTTCAAGATTAATGATGAGTGTCATATTACCCCATTTAATCAAATTATAATTTTAATTTGATCATGAAGTGTTAAAAAATTGCACTATTATGGTTTTCAATATCAATCATGTCCTTTTCAATTTATTAGTCTTCAGTCTTACATACGCTAATGACCAAGGAGTCCTCCAATAACTATAGATTTTTTTTTGTCTGTATTTATCATAATTTGTCTATAGCTGTTAATTCTATTTAAGGAAATTATCAACAAGTCTTAATTGCTAATTAATGAGTTACAGAACTGAAAAATTGGAATACTTTTTTTTGTCTACCGCAATTTATTACAAAATGAGCTAAAAAAAATGAAGATCATAGTAACAATTAATTCAATTTCCTGTCGTTTAATTTAATCGTTTGATATGGTTGGTTTATTTTAAGTTAGAGGCGGCAAAATTGGCAGGTCGGCCCAGTTTATAAATAGTAGTAGTCCGACACAATATTGTTTATAAACTGGATAAAAAATAAAATTCATTGGTCGTGCTGTGTTGTAAACAATTATCGTACTGTGCTAGATTGGGAAAAAAGCCCATGAGTTATTGTTCAATCTGTGAACACTAAATTTTTTATCGAATTGGGTTGGTATGGCACGTGCAGATTTATTTTAGTGTATATATCATGCCGATCCGACCTGAAAATCCACATAGATTTATTTTTTACGGGCCATTTTTTGCCATTTGCCACCTTTATTTTGAATATCCAGAGTGCGTATATACTGAATTGTATTATTTTAAGTGGACTGGATTATATTAGAATGGATTGTACTGAAATTGATTAAATGAAAATCTATGTTATATTTGGTTCAACATCGTACTGAATTATATGTAAATTAACTTACGTTTGGTGTGATAACGTATTGGACTGCATTAATATTTATATTTTTTAAAATTTTTAATTAATATTTATTTAGCAATTAAAAAAATATAATCTAAACATGTTTATTATTGATAAATTTTATTAATTTGTATTCTATGATTAAAAAATTTACATATTTTACAAATATATTTTTTGAGATTATTTAATATTTTTTAAATAAATTAATTAATGGTGGTTAAGCATAATATTATTTTAGAATTTATTAAATAATAATAAAATATTTACTATTAAATTTTTATATGTCTAATTATTTAATTAATAAAAATTTTAAAGTACAAAATTTTCACAATATAACATTTATTTTTTCAATTTTTCTCAAACATATATTTAATAAAAATAACATCTAAAGATAACATCACATAAAAAAAGGACTTATTACATATGTTTTTATCCAAATATTTTCATATAAAATTTATATTTAACCTAATTATTAAAATACATATATCCAACATATGCCCGTCACCAAAAGTTAGTACAAGTCATATGAACATATTTAATTTAATTTTATAATTCAAATCAAAAGAAATAGTTTTGAAAGTATTGAAATAAGTTTATGACATAATTTAATTATAAAACAAATTCAAAGTTCATATAGAAATTTATAAATTGTAAACAATCAAAGAAAAGTATAAGTAAATTTCAAAGAACAATCTAATGTCCATGGTTTTCAAGCCACTCATTATACATTCCAGTGGCTAAATCATTCCTCCATTGTGCCATTGGTCTAAAGCTTCAATAGTATTTATGTTATCATTGTCTTTTACCTCATCGTTAAGTTTTTCAACTAATTGATCTTCTAATGAGTCCACTGACATTTCTCTTCTTATAAGATTATATAATAAACAACATGCAGTGATAATGCGACATTGAGTTTTTATTAGATAAAAAGATGAACTTCAGAGTATAACTCATCTCATTTTAAATAAACCAAAACATTGCTCAATGACATTTCTTGCAGATGAATGTCTTGTATTAAATAACTTTTCTTTATTATAAAATGCACTTCCAACTCTTCATTCTAATAAGTGATATCTTGTTTCTTATATGGTACAAAAAATCCTTCACAATTTGTATATCCAGCATTAACAAGGTAGTAATTACCTAATTATTTTGAAATCTCTGTTAGTATAATATATAATTTAAAAGAATAGTTTAATTTAAATATTAATAAATTATATTTTACCTGTAGAAACTTTTAATTCAATTGGCTCACTTAATGCATCACGAAATATCCCAGGATTAAAGGCAGAACCTTTCCATCCAGGCATTACGAAAATAAATTTCATATTTCTTGAACATACCCCCAAAACATTTGTAGCAACCTCACCCTTTCTTATTCGATATCTTGGCTTACCTTATTCTGGCATACGCACATTAACATAAGTTTCATCTAAAGCCCTCAAGCAGTTCTACATAATTAATAAAAGAAAAATCATTAAACATATTAAACCACTAACATTCTAAAAGTTGAAATAAAGTAAGAAGTAAAATGTACCTTAAAACTTTTTCATTTTCTATTTGTTCAATTTTCTGAGACAGATTCTAGCATCCTTAGTAAATAATCTTGTAACCGCAGTACTCCATGTAATACTGAGTTAAAATAACTACTAATAGTCTCTCATGATTGACTAAATCTATTACCAATTGTGCGATTCTTAACATGATGGGCGAGAATGTGCAAGAACATACAAACTTGCTTTTCAACTATGACCAAACCATCTGCTTTGACCCTTCCGTTTAGTCGTAGTAACTCGCATAATAGACTATATGTTCGTCTATCTATTCTTAGTTGATTAATTAAATTTATATCACTATTACCTATTATGTTGTCTAGGTAATGTAAGTGAGTTTTATGGTTAATGAACGTGCGATTATGGAGGATGTTTCATTTAATGTGCTTTCGAATAAACTCTATTAAGTTTGAAAATATTATCATTGATAAGAATAACAATTATAGTTGCGAGAAGGTCAAAAGCATATATAAGACAACTTTTTTCTTCTTTCCATATCTAAAAACAGTATGTATAATATTAATTTCTAAAGAGAAATAATTATAAATAAAGTTAGAAAAAGAATAGTGAAATCATCAACCAATAATTTTAGAATATTGTTCTTAAAACTTGGTTAAAATTTTAACCAATCTATAAAAAACAAGAAAAATTTAGTGAGCTAATCAAACATCTTGAACATATCAAAATGAAAAAACTATTAAAAAAAATATTTATGAAACTAAATAGGAGTACATGATCAACCAAAATAGAACAATAAGATTAATAAATTAAAATAGGAGTAAATGGTCAACGAAAACTCAAAAAAAGCTAGACAAAACAATTTCAAATCAACAAAGAAGAAAACAGAATTTATTTTAGTCTTCTACAAGCAAACAAGCATTATATGTTCCTTGGGTTATTATTTCTATGTTAAGCTATTAATTTATGTCTTAATCACTTAAGAATATTAAACATTGATTAAGCATTACTCAAATATTACATATTTTGGTTTATATGCTGCCATCACATTAACAACCCAAATTAAATTATTGTCCATTATCGTATATTCTCAAAAGTTGACATATTATAATGTTTTCATACTAACAAGCCATACTCCATTATCATATAAATGTTTAAACTATTATTAATATTATTAAAATTAAGTACAAACATAATAGATAACAAATATGTTCTGAATATTGATTAGACCAAACTATTTTATCACCCATGATAATGATATATTATACTAAGTTGGGCCAATTGACTAAAATTTTCTATTTATGATCCAGATTTTATAGAATATGGGATAGTCCTAGAAATTGATAAAAAAAAAGCTACAGCTACAAAAATTTTCATAGGAGATATTTAAACTAAGCTAAATAGTAATATATGAAAAGTTGGTATCTCTTAATAATATATATTAAGAAGCTTCAATATGAGAGAGGATGACTTATCTAATCGACCTAAATTCTCTAGCCTACAAGAAAATTCATGGAACCTATTCCCGCATGTGTTTGCTTAATTGCTTTTAGTCTTTGTTTGCAAAAAGATTTTTTTTTTATATTTTAACCCAATCATGTATACCCAGATCATCTCGTAAGTAATTAAGATCTAACTCAATTTCATGAAATTGAAAAAGAAAAAAAGAAAAGAGAATAAAAAAAATATTACAAAAAAATCACAAATAATTTTTAAAAAGTTCAAAAATAAAAATAAAAGTAATTTTGTTATATTACTTGTAAGAGAAATGAGCTATTAATAAAATTAAAAATTGACTACAATACTTTTTAGATGTAATATGATAGGTAAAATTCAAAGAATAATCTCAATTCAATTTTAATTAAGCAAGAGAAAAAAGAGAAGCAGTTTATTTTTTGAGACAATAAAAAAAAGAGTAAATAATACGATAAATTCAACATAGTTAAGGCAAAAACCTCACTCTTTCATAGGCTTTTTTTTTAATATTTGACTTATATTAATTTAATATTTATTACAGTAAAGAGAATATTTTAATTTATATTAAACATTGAATAATTAAAAAGTTGACAAACATGACCCCGAGGACCAAGTAGTAGTGCTCCGCGCTACCCGAAATTATTTCAATGGATTATCTTGCTTTTTCGGGCCAACTTCTATCCAAATTACTAAGCCCAATCTAGATCCAAGCTTCCCAACCAAATCCAAACCGAAGGCCATAATTAGAAATTCATTCCATTTGCAGCTGCCTCCTGGAAGCATTTGAAGCTGAAGACTGCTCTAATCTGGTTAGAAGTTGGAACCAACCGTGTTTCGCCGTCAAAATGGAAAATAAAATTCACAGGAACGCGATCGGGATGGAAAGTTCATTGTTGATAGACGAACACGCGTCATTAAGCATTGCATGGACCTAATTAAAAGTGAAAAGTCTGTTGACTTTTAAAATTCATATGCACAAAATCATCATCGAGTACAAGAGTCTTAAGTAAGACTAGTTGTATAAATTAATGAGTCAAATCGTTAAAACGTACATATATACGGAAGTTTATTTATATATGTAGTTAGATAACTTGATTGATATATATAGCCTTCAACATTAATCATATTTCACGTATATGTCGTAGTAGTACTCTTGTGTTCTTCTGCTTGCAGTTTGTTTCAAGAGTTCAGATATGAGTTGTTTTCGGATGTGTAGGCGTAAGAACAAGAACAAAGCAAATAAATATGCAACAGATGCTCGTCACCTGCAGGATGAAAGCATTACTACAGAGAGAAAGATCAAAGAGAGTTTCATCTACTGGTTAGGCAATTGCTGTGCTGCTGTTGCTGCGGCACCGGTGCTGAATTAGCCACTGTTTCACCTATTTTAAGATCATGGTGGAGATGGTGGAGGAGGCTGTGGCGGCGGCGGGGGAGGCTGATTACGTGAAGGATTTCATATCTGACATTGTTACCATACCACTTCTATTGATTTTAATTTGGAATATTTATTCTCTTTTTTGTTTCGTACATTAATTTGGAGTCCATACAAATACAATAACACCTGGCAAAAACAAAAATAAGGGCTGAGATTAAAATTGACTTAATCAACTATTGCCATCTATAGTTAAAGGTCAAATTTGTTAATCCACCCAGAGCTACAGTTACTCCCACAGCTGACCACTCATGATTCAACAAAATCATTTCTCTTTGTTACCAAAAAAAAGTTTTGCGGGGCGAAAAAAACCATGGATGAATTTTGTGAAAAGAAAGAACAATATAATATGAACCCAGAAAAATGCACCATGAAAGCTCATCATTTGAGCCACCTTTTGATCCTTTCCACTCACAATTGTTGGCTGGTGCTGTGTTTGTAGCAGCTGATCTACTGGTTTCTCCTCGCTGTTTCTGCAGTTATTTGTAGCTGCTGTAGCTGGATTCTACGGGTTTTTTTTTTCTACTACTGCTGGGTTTGTTGGTGGGTTAATAAAAAATAATAATTTTTATCTTTAATTACAGTAATAAATTAATTAAGACTTAAATTTTCAAAACATATTTCAGTGGATCTTTGAAAGATGAAGGAGAGAGTAGACCATCATCCATTCGAAGCTACAACTTTTGCCATTCTATTCATAAACTGCCTCACCCAAACTCCATTTCCCATCTCTCTTATTCTCATAACTCCGTTAGCCCTAACTACATAGTTCATCCTCCTCGATGCAGTCAATGTCACCTGATGGATTTTATAAGTCCTCCACGTCTTTCACTCCACTGGCACTTTATTTTCGCTGCATTTTTACTTTTGTTAGAATATACCTTGAATTAGTTAGTCCCTGTTCAGACGGAATTCTGGGCTAGGGTTATCTGTTTGGGCCTATTTTTTCTGGGCTTTTCCGCATCTGTCTAGGGAGTACTATATAAACTTTCTAGGTTATAACCTAGCCGCAATCTGTAATTTTTACTCCTCAAGATCAATAAAACTTTTTTCTCCTCTGCCTGTGGACGTAGCTAACACATCGTTAGTTAACCACGTTAAATCTCTGTGTTCTTTATTTACGTTCTTAATTATCTTTCTTGCTTTCGTTATAACAAACTGGTATCAGAGCTAGGTCTGTCTAGGGTTTGAAATTCGGTGAGAAAGATGTCTGGTATGAACGTGAAGATCGACAAATTCACGGGGAGGAATAGTTTTAGTTTATGGCAGATCAAGATGCGAGCCTTGTTGAAACAACAAGGGCTGTGGGCGCCGCTTGCGAGGAAGCGGGCGGATCCAATCACCGCTGAGATGGCCGTTCTGGAGGAGAAGGCACACTCGACGATTATGCTGTGTCTTGCAGACGATATCATTACCGAGGTCGCGGAGGAGGAAACCGCGCAAGGTCTGTGGGTTAAGCTCGAGGGTCTCTATATGACAAAGTCCTTAACCAATAAGTTGCTTCTAAAGCAACGTCTGTTCAGTCTGCGAATGCAGGAAGGTATGCCTCTTCGAGATCACTTAGATCAGTTAAGCACAATTTTATTAGAATTGCGTAATATTGATGTTAAAGTTGAAGATGAGGATGCTGCTTTAATTCTGTTAGTATCTTTACCATTGTCGTATGAGAATTTTGTGCAATCGTTTATTGTTGGGAAAGATACTGTGTCTCTAGAGGAGGTTAGATCGTCCCTCCATACTAGAGAGCTGCGCCACAAGGCGATTGGTACAGGTGCAGATAATCAGGCTGCTGGGTTAGTAGCCAGTGGGAGTTATGGACATGAAAATTAGGGGAAGAAGAAATTCAAGAAGCCAGTTTCTAAGGGTCCAAAACCCAATGATGTCTGTAACTACTGTAAAGAGAAGGGACATTGAAAATTCGATTGTCCCAAGAAGAAGAGGCAGCAGGATAAACCGACAGGTACTGCTGCTGTAGCAGATACCAATTCTGAATAAGATATTGCTCTAGTTGCTGATGAGCACACGGATCACAATGATGTGTGGATTCTGGACTCTGGAGCGTCTTACCATATATGTCCGCGCAGGGAGTGGTTTACAACCTATGAGCAGGTAGATGGAGGCAATATTTCTATGGCTAACAGTTCTGTTTGTAAGGCAGTTGAAATAGGCTCGATTAAAATACGAACACATGATGGTAAATTATGCACATTGAATGATGTTAAGCATGTTCCACTTATGATAAAGAATCTGATATCTTTGAGTATGTTAGACAACAAGGGTTTCAGTTTTCAAGGTGAAGGTGGAGTTTTACATGTCTGCAAGGGTTCAAATGTGGTTCTGAAAGGTGTAAAGCGTGGTACCTTATATTTTCTTCAAGGTTCTACGCTGTCAAGTTCTATTACTGTTGCATCCTCGGAGATTGATAAGGATAACATGACCAAGTTATGGCATATGAGGCTTGGTCACATGAGTGCAAGAGGGATGCAAATTCTGTCAAAATGGGATCTTCTTTGTGGCCACAAGGTCAAGGATCTTGAATTCTATGAACATTGTATTTTCGGGAAGTTACATCGCAGCAAGTTTCCTAAAGCAATACATAGAACAAAAGGCACACTTGATTACATCCATTCTGATTGTTGGGGTCCTTCTCGGGTGGAGTCTTTAGGGGGTCACAGATATTTTGTGTCAATGATTGACGATTTCTCAAGGATGACTTGGGTGTTCATTATGAAGCATAAAAGTGAAGCCTTTAAGAACTTCAGGCAGTGGAAGGCATTAGTGGAGAATCAAACAGGGAAGAAGATCAAAAGGCTGCGAACTGATAATGGTCTGGAATTTTGCTGGTCTGAGTTTGATGAGTTCTGTAAGAATGAAGGGATTGCTAGGCATCATACAGTCAGGGATACACCACAGCAGAATGGTGTAGCAGAACGTATGAATCAGACACTTCTGGAGAGAGCTAGGTGCATGCTTTCTAATGCTGAACTAACTAGAAGGTTCTGGGCAGAAGCGGTTAGTACAGCGTGTTATCTGATAAATCGTGGACCTCACACAAGTATAAATCTCAAAACTTCTTTTGAGGTGTGGTCTGGTAAGCCTGCTGATTACTCTAATTTAAGAGCTTTTGGTTGTACTGTTTATTATCATGTAAATGAGGGTAAATTAGAGCCACGAGCTAAAAAGGGAGTATTTGTAGGTTATGGGGATGGGGTTAAAGGGTATAGAATCTGGTCCCCTTCTGAAAAGAGGGTTATACTTAGTAGAAATATAGTTTTTGATGAAAATTCTATGTTTAACCCTACTGTGAAGTCTATTGTTGTGTCAGAAAATGGTAGTGTTGAGAAACAGGTGGAGCAGCAAGTCACTCTAGATGAAAGTGAACCACAACATAAAGATCAACACCCACAGTCAGAATCAGAACCATCAGGTTCTTCATTACCAGTAGCAAGTCAGCACAGTTTGGCTCTTAATCGATCAAAGAGAGCTAACTATGGGATACTTCCCAAGAGATACGGTTTTGAAGATATGGTGGCTTATGCACTACAGGTTGCTGAAGAAGTAGATACTGACTCTAATGAGCCATCCACCTATAAAGAAGCGATTACATGTACTGAGTCTACCCAATGGCTTGCTGCAATGGGAGATGAGATGGAGTCACTTCATAAAAATTAGACTTGGGAATTAACCAAGCGACCTCGAGACAGAAAGATCATCACGTGTAAATGGGTCTATAAGAAGAAGGAAGGAGAAACATCTGTTGAGGGTATCAAGTATAAAGCTCGAGTAGTAGCTAGAGGATTCACTCAGAGAGAGGGAGTAGACTACAATGAGATTTTTTCGCCAGTGGTCAGACACACTTCCATCAGGGTGCTACTAGCAATAGTTGCACATCAGGATTTGGAGCTTAAACAACTAGATGTGAAGACAGTTTTTCTACATGGAGAGTTGGAAGAGGAGATATACATGACTCAGCCAGATGGATTTCAGGTTCCTGGTAAGGAAGACTATGTTTGCAAGTTGAAGAAGTCCTTGTATGGACTAAAGCAGTCTCCGAGGCAGTGGTATAAGAGATTCGACAGCTATATGATAGAGATTGGCTACACCAGGAGTCCGTATGATTGTTGTGTTTATTACAGCAAGGCAACAAATGGTTCTTTGATTTATCTGGTCCTGTATATAGATGATATGTTGATAGCTGCAGAGAACAAGTCTGATGTTCAGAAGTTGAAGGATCTTCTTAGTGTTGAGTTTGAGATGAAAGATTTGGGTGCAGCTCGAAAAATTCTAGGAATGGAGATTTATAGGGATAGAAGCAAAAAAGAAGCTCTTCTTGTCACAGAAGGGATATATTCAGAAGATTTTGTCAAGATTTGGCATGTCTACCGCAAAGCCCATAGATACTCCTAGTGCTGCAAATGCACATCTGTCCGTTGCTTTTGCACCTAAATCTGTTGAGGAGAAGGAGTACATGTCTCGAGTTCCCTATACTAGTGCAGTAGGAAGCTTGATGTATGCGATGGTTTGCACCAGACCTGATCTTGCACAGTCTGTTAGTGTTGTTAGTAGGTTTATGGGTGAACCTGGTAAGGAGCATTGGCAAGCTGTGAAGAGGATTTTTCGGTATCTCAAAGGTACATTTGATGTTGGTCTCATTTATAGAGGTGATACACAGTGTTTGGTGACAGGGTTTTCAGACTCTGATTATGCTGGAGATGTTGACAGTAGAAGATCTATGACTGGTTATGTTTTCACTCTTGGTAGTTCAGTTGTCAGTTGGAAAGCTACTTTGCAGCCTACAGTGACTTTGTCTACTACAGAAGCAGAGTACATGGCATTGACAGAAGCAGCCAAAGAGGGAATCTGGTTGAAAGGATTGGTCAGTGATTTGGGTCTACATCATGATCAGGCTATAGTGTATTGTGACAGTTTCAGTGCAATTTATTTAGCTAAGGACCAAGTTCATCATGAGAGGACTAAGCACATTGATGTAAGGTATCATTTTCTAAGAAGTGAGAAGAGAATTAAGGTGAACAAAGTGGGTACTGCTGATAACCCAGCTGATATGTTCACCAAGCCGGTTCCGCATAGCAAGTTCCAACATTGTTTGGACTTGCTAAATGTTAGGAGTTGTTGATTGCCCTTTAGAGGGCAAAATCTGAGGTAGAGGAGATTTTTTTCTTTTGGGTACATCTGGCATTGTGTATGGTGCATTTGGTACATCTGTTATTTGTGAGAGGATTCAAGTCAAGGTGGAGATTTGTTAGAATATGCCTTGAATTAGTTAGTCCCTGTTCAGACGGGATTCTGGGCTACGATTATCTGTTTGGGCCTATTTTTTCTGGGCTTTTCCGCATCTGTCTAGGGAGTACTATATAAACTCTCTAGGTCATAACCTAGCCGCAATCTGTAATTTTTACTCCTCAAGATCAATAAAACTTTTCTCTCCTCTGCCTGTGGACGTAGCTAACACATCGTTAGTGAACCACGTTAAATCTCTGTGTTCTTTATTTACGTTCTTAATTATCTTTCTTGCTTTCGTTATAACAACTTTGAGTAAGAAAGAAAGATGTGGCTGTTACATGGACTTCACTGGTGCCAACAAGGGAAATTAGGACCTCATTTCTGTAAAATAATGATAAATAGATAATGCCAGTACGAAACAGAAAAGCCTAGTTAACTGATAAGGTCGATCGAATCATGATAATGAACAAGACTAGTGTGTTACAACATCTCCCAGATTGCTTGTGCACTCTCTATGAATATGAATATTCAAAGCCAAATAAAAGGAGTTATTTGAACTTCAACCAAATGTAACTAGTTTATCATGAGATTCCGGTAGAAACCAAAAACTGAACTGCCATTAAAAGGCAATGCAACAGGATAATATCTCCGCTAAATTAACCATAACAAACCAAAGCTCAATTATTAATTGTCTAATAATACGATGATGTGAAGATGTAAGCGGTAGACAAAACAATAGCAAATTTTTGTTTATACACTGCTGTCAAGTGGCTTAGCAGGAAAAATCTTTGAGGATCACAAGAAATTTCAGATTCGTATCTCATTCTGAGTGACAGGGTATGTAGTAGTGAAATTAGTATTGAGTTAACAAATTATACGCAATCTGAAATTTTGAATAATCACAAATAATAATAGTAGTGAGAATAGCGCGTAAATCCTAGAGTAGAATTAGTCAGCTTCTGACATGGTAAATTTCATCCATTTTGAACCATTAAACACAGACCTTGTACAATTTAGAAAATACTTTGCTTGAAAATTGATCAAGTAGACTTTGCATAATTAATTCATACCCAACTATATATAAAAGGAACGCCTGAGATAGCTTGAATTATATATTGAACAAAGGGAAAATAATAACAATGGAACCTTGGCAAGCTGCTCTCATAGGTTTTTCCGTCTTCTTTTTTGTTTCTTTGATTATTGCTTGTCTCAAAAGATTCACTTACCAGGAAGGGTATGGTGGAACATACGGAGGAGGAGGTGGTGGTGATGGTGGTAATCGGCCTCGTAACTTTGGCGGCAGGGGTGAAAATGGAGCCATAGACATAGATACCGGTGCTGATGATTCTGCTGGAGGCTTCGGTGGAGGTGGTTTTGATGGGGGAGGTGGTTTTGGTGGTGGCGGCGGGGGTTGTGATGGTGGTGGTGGTGGGGGAGGTGGAGGTGGCGGTGGTGGTGGTGGTGTTTGTTGACGCGGCAACATTATTAGACCATAACGCTGATTCTTTCATAATTTCGTGGCATATATAGTCTCATTAATTACTGCCCGTGTGTTGTATTATATGTAATTCAGGAACACAGTTTTTCTTAATTTGTTTGTGTTAGCCTGTAAAAGTACAGATTTATTATTTATTTATTTCGTTCTTTTTTTTAATTGGTTGAAATAATTAATCTACTCACATTGGAGATGTTATCCTGAGTTCACGTTTTTATGGAAGAGCTATTAGTTATTGCTGATAAATAATTGTGGATCAAATTAAGAATTGTGGGTGCTACTGCTACAGTTTAGAATTTGGATCCAATAATAATAGTTTTATTTTTAAAATTAATCTTACTTTTTTTTTTTAATTTACACTTTAATGGGTAGCGAGATAGATTTTACTTTTCATAGGTTATTAGTAGGTGGTTATAATCTCGTGATCGCGATGTTAAATAAAAGATTAGTCTAAATTTTTTTATTCATATTTAGATTAACTTAATTTATTTTTTTTAAAGAATATTTTAACTTAAAGATCAACGAAATCTTGAATTTTTTATTGTGCTGAAAAACAAATCATTAGTCTGAATAATATCACAATTTCCCCAGTTAATTATTGGACCTTTTATTAAAAAAATTATTAAACGTGAACTGCCAAGGTTTGTATTCTCTTTTCTTTTTTGAAGTTGAATCGTATTTTTTTATGCAAGAATTTATTAACAAAAAAATTAACAGATTTCATTATTTTAATATATTCATTATGAAACTGCTTTTACATTCGTTTGAATAAAATTTTAAGTTTTGCAAAAAAGAAAATAAATGAAGAATTAATAAAAAAATAAAAGATAATAAGACCGCTTTTTTTTTTCCATTTACTATACAGGAAAGGAGACAGTCAAACGCTGTTACTAGTCTCGTACAATGGATGCTGTTCAGTTGAGTACTAGTTATATGTCCATCTCCTTCATGGAAGAAAACGAGGCAATTGTTCCGGTTTGCACATAATATCCAGGACAATAACTCCTGATTAATTTTTACGCAAGGGCTGCATATAGAACTGATTAGCAAGTCCTGAAATTTTATAAGTACTAATAAATTTATAAATGCATTCACTCCGAAGAAGTCTTTCGTAGACAGCGTTGCTAGTGTCGTCCGCTTAACATCGAGTTTCTGTATATAACATAAATATAATAGCATGCAATTTAATTATTATTTGGTTTCCATGAATACACAGGGGAACAAAAGTGAGGCTATGATTCACAATTTTACACATTCCAGAAGGTTTTGCTTCTGGTCATTTTGTTCCAAATAAACAAATCCATAATCAAACAATACTAGAAACTCGAGAAAGCTTTCAAAATCATAGGCTCAACATCGTCAAAATTTCAACAGATAACAAACAATAATTAAGAATGGGATGTGAATGCACCCAGAATTGGGGTGACTGGTCTTTTAGTAAGTGTGTTACTGACTTTTATGTACCAAAGCTGCGATCTCCAGCATCTCCAAGTCCAGGAATTATGAACCTGAAATAGCCCATTAAATACAATTGTGAAACAAAAGTACACATTCTGGCAGTATCAAACTACGATATCCTGATATCCTAAGTTAACAACAAGTACGCATGAGGATGATCAGATATACTAACCCTTTCGCATTGACGGTAGGATCAATAATTCCAGCATAAACTTGAAGCCTGCCTAAAACAAAACTAGTTAGAAAAGGCTTTGGTAATGCCCCCGGCATCATACTGTGAAATTTGAGTTTGAATATTGTTACCCAGGGAACTTCTCACTGAGCTTTTGTAGGGCTGGAGGAGCAGCCACGGCAGATATCTGTAACAGAGCAGCCTCTTTCAGCAGCATACTGAACAGAGAAAATATAACTAAAAAGGGACTATTTGTGAGGTGAAAACTGAGAGAGCACCAATGTTGGCAGGGCAACCCTAGTTATCTCCCATGCATAAGGTTTGACACAGAAGACTAATAATGCTCAAAAAGCTTTCTTGCAGGACTAGGATCTAATCTACCAGCAGGGATGGAGACATAATCATTATGAGAAGCATGTTAATAAGTGTGATTTCTGATTTATTAACAACAATTTTAGTTCAGTTAATTATATACAAAGAATCATCCATTCAAGGCTCTTGATCCATTATTTTTTCTGTTGACAACAAAATATGTGAGCAACAGTACATCTTACAAATCACTTACAGCACGAGAAATTTGAAAATCAACATAAAAAATCATATACTGCAATAATTCAGGACAATATCACAATATACATCTGTATGCAACTGCATTTATTGTAACTTCCTTACAAAACACATGCAACCCTAATAACTTCGTGAGATAAAACTGCAAATATGCTTTAATAGAAAATGATAAAGGACTCCATATCTTATTACCACTTTAATCTGCTTGTTTTCAACCCCACGTTCCTTTAAAAGGTTGAGAGCTGCCACAATTGTACCACCTGACATTAATTATCAGAAAAATTAACTTGTGATGGAATAACAAGAACCTGTAGAAGCATGTCTTTGGGCCAGAAAGATGATGGTGAACCCTAACTTCTAACATAAGCTAAATATTTAATCAAACTGAAGGTAAAATTATCCTTGGAGAATGACTGAAAAACAATATTAATCAATGAAGTTAAACCCCAACCTAGTGTGACAACAAGAGTAAATCTGAGAAAACATTTTGTTCAAGCAAGACACTTGAGTTTCTTCATTTCATGAGAAAAAGAAAAAAACGAGGGGCATATCTATGCTGAATATGCTACAAGAATTTCAAGCCATTACAATTAATACCTGTTGCCAACATAGGATCTACTACAAACACTCGTGAACCTTCCGGAAATTTTTCAGGCAACCTTCAGAAGTGACAGCAAGATATGTAAGTATAAACAATGTCAAGGATTCCAAATTCCAAACAAAAAACAGAGGAAAATAGGAGAATGTAAAAATCAAAGACCAAAAATTGTGTATTCGGCTGCTGAAATTTGCTTTTTGATAGGAACATGAGAGAAGATGGTATTGAGAAGATATTATTTATCTTTGTTTAGAAGCAATGGGTAGTGAAATCCACTGTAGGCGGAGATGAGATGGCAAAAAACAGAAAAATGAACCCGATTTATGTAATAGAAAAATTCTTACTTATTCAGATATATCGTTGGCTGAAGTGTTTCCTCATCCCTGCTTATTCCTTAATTTAGAAACAGGAAAAAATGAATATAATTACTAATGCCAAATCATATGCAAGAAAATGAAGAGAGATCTCAGTCTTATCAAAAAAATTTGACAACTAAAAATGAACAATTAGAAGTGGTCAAAAGGAGCAACCATATATTTTTAGAGAAGTAAAAGAGCTGCAAGTAGACTGGATGATCATCACAACAATAAGCATATTTCATTCTCCTGACCAACACATTCAGCAACCATAATTCAAAAATAACAATTAATATTAACCCTTTAAACCCCTGATATTGATAAAATAACCATAAGCCAAAACTATAATATGTGAAAGAATACTTCTCCACCTAGATGATATGTCTTTATAGCAGGTAAGATTGATGATGCATGCTCCACAAGAGCAAGACCAGCTCTCAGTATTGGAACAACCTGCAGAACTAAAACAAAGCTATCAGCGATGGAAACATAAACAGGAAAGCTAAACAAATTAAAATATGGGTAGTGGAAGTTTGTAAACTAGTTATACAATCATCAGACAAGACAAAAACATATCCTGGAATGTACAAATGCATTATAAAATAACATTTTGAAAGTTGCCACTTGAAACTGACCGCAACGGGCTCCCTCGGATCAATAAATTCAACTGAAGCAACACCCATTGGTGACTGAATTTCCCCTGTCACAGTAGGCTGACAGCAACAACACCACAGATATGTAAGTACAGAATATCACAGAACATCCTACTTTTAAAAATTACTTTTATTGCTGCGGAAATATTCAAATAAAATGCATTTTTTCTTTTTTTCTTTTTCTTGAAAAATAACTGATGATACAATGGTTCTTACTCGGGGATCTTTGGACTTAATTTGAAGGTTTTGTTGAATCATTGTGGTTCTAGTATGAGTCTGAGGTTTCAATTGATCGTGGTTCTAGTATGAGTCTGAGGTTCAATTGATTCATAGGGTCTTAACAAGAAAATTCCTATCAATAATAAACAAAACATAAAGTAATCAGAAGCATAACTAGGTTTTTCCCAAGGTACCAAAAGGGCATCTGTTTTCTACAAGCTAATCTTGAGAACAAAGTAGAACCTCAAATGAGTAGCATTTAGCTGAATTGAACAATTAAATCATAACATCTAAAGAAAATCCAAGCATTAGGAATTAATGTACGATATTCTAACTATCAATGAAATTCCAGAACAAGAATGACGCAGCAAGTACTTGAACAAGAATAGGGGTGTTGATTATCATGTAGTTTGATAGCTTCTTGAATCATCTCAAACCGCACCATTTAAATTCATTTCAAATATCAATTAGTCACATGTAATTTGTGGATAATTTGGAACTTCTGAAGGGATACAGACCACAGATTTAATAAATTCCAAACACTTCACTTTTAAATTGCCCCTACACTTCTGATAATTGTTGTGAAACTGCATTTATGACATTAGTTGAGGCCCAGCCACATCATTATCCATATTTGGGGTTTTAAATATCAGAAGAAACAGCCGATGCTTATATTGGCATACATACAAGACAGAATTTCAAACACATTACAGTCCAGTCAAATGAAACCAATAATATCTAGCCATTACAACTTACCAACCAATCCCTCGAAGCTTCATACATAAGTAGCCTCCCCAACTCAGCCATAGCATTCCCTACAAAATTGAGGTCAGCAAAAGCTGAGAAAACAGTATATAGAATTATCAATTCCAAAAAATGTTTTTAGTTCAGAAATGCACAAGCACAATAATAAATCCAACTGAACGTACTGAAAATGGGACAAGGAGTTTGTTCGTTCCTCAAAACTGAAACCCAGTGCTTGATCAACGGATGAGGTGGCACAAACACCTGAAAATCCAAAACCAAAACGACACGGTGTCAATTTTGACTAGAACAAAATAAATTTAAACAGTAGTGAACAGAAAATGTAGAAGAACAGTAAACTAACAAGCATTCGGTCCCCGGAAATCGGCTTCTCTTCCGTGGCCATATGTGACCTGACAGCAACAGAACTACGCCACGGAGCACGCGGATACGAGATCTAAACAAAAGTCGGATTGAAATTAAAGTTTAAGTGAATCTAACAAACAGAAATGGTAAAAACAGAGTGGTAATTTGAATTACCTTTCTAGGACGAAGATTGAGAGCATGAGAGGGAAGGAGTTTAAGTAGGAGAGGAGAGCGAGGGTTTCGGGAATTGAGCTGGAGTTGACATGTGTCAGCAAAACGCGGCGTATCGGTGGAACACCGGAGAGTAATATTAATGCTGCACGCCATGCATCCGATGGTTTCAAATTCAATCAATCTCTGGGAAAGCTCCGAGTGAAAGAGTTTTAAGATAAATTGGGTTTCAGGGAGAGTGAAATTGTTCTGGACGAAAATGGTGTTGGCAATGACCCATGGGCCATTGCAAGAAGTTAGAGTTTCGGCCCATTGTCTATTGATCAAGAGCTGTACATGGTCGAAATGGCTTGGTTTAGTCATCGCTGATTTGGGATGGACAAGAACTTTGATCCGAAACAAATCCTAAGCTAAGTCCAAGCTACAAACCAATAGAAATTAATCCTAATAGTTCTCTCTGAGATGGAATGCTTTTTTTTGTTTTTGTATCTGAAATTTAAATAGATTTAAAATATAAATATAAAAATAAAATAATATTAAATAATATATTTATTTTTTTATTTATTAAGTTTTTAAAAATTAATTATATCTTTAATAACAGCTCAAATATAATCGATATATTTATTACAAATAAATAATTCTACCAAATTCCTTGCAGGTTAATGGAAAGGCAACGGTACTCCCGCATTACTTTTCGAGGGTTGGTAGATAACAAGTTCAACTTAATTATAGAAATTCTCAACTTGCGATGCACGATATTTTAAAGAACTTGACTTCACTAAACAACTCCTCAAGTCAATCCTTCCTGGAACTTCGTGAATTATTACCCTGGCTCCATTTAAGCTGCTGGTTCCTGAATCCTGAATCAAACTAAAGAGAAAATATACATGGCTCCATTGCCGAAGAAAACCATAAAGCATTTTACCCATCCAAATCATCAATTATTCGAGCTACATAACAACAACGAGTACCTCTGTGATGGTTGCAAGACTCTTGGAATCGGCACCAGGTTTCGATGCCATGACTGCGACTTTGATCTGCATGAATACTGCAGCACCTGCCCCGGCAACCTCTCCTCTTTCATGCATTCCCAACACCAACTGCACCTTGTCCTCCGGCAGCCTCAAGCCACGCCCCAGAACGATCGCATCTGCGACGTGTGCGGCGACTACGTCGAAGGCCTTCTCTATAGATGCAAGCTCTGTGATTTTGACGTGCACCCGTTGTGCACCCAGTTGCCTCGGCACGTGCGGCACTTTCTGCACCCATTGCACCCGTTGACCCTGCAGCCATTTTCGTCTACTTGGTGCGCGGTTTGTAGAAAAAAGTGCACTTCTTGGCGCTACAGGTGCGGGATATGTTGCGTTGATATTCATCTCGAGTGTCTTTCAATAGTGTGCGATGCGTCAACGTCAACCCCTCGACTGGTGAGGCAACGGAGTGCTCCTCCAGCAGCATCACCGCCACCTGCTTATGCTCATGGGTTTCCATCGTTTGGTTCCAATGTTCAGGCCCCGTATTTTGGTCCATATCCTTATGGCGTGCCCTCTGGTTTGGGTGCGATTCATCAGTATCCGCAGGGCAATCAACAGCAGGCTGGAGGACGTCGTTTCCGCAAGAAAATGTATAAGATTGTGGGGAGTCTAGCTCTCGGAGTCGTTACATCAGCCGTGTCCACTGCTTTGTTTGGAGTATAAATTTCTGATTTTCATCGTAAACTCAAATGGAATGGAATCTAAATAAATGAAAATGTAAGTTTAGATGGTGCAAGGTATGCTGTTTAATTATTCCGTCGAGTCTCCTTAATTTGGATGCATGCTCATGGTGGCATTGTAATTTCCGAGAATAATACCATAATATTCCCCTAATTTGTTTTTATTTTGTTTGTTTTATAGAAATCATTCTATTCCAATTCCATAAGAGGAAGAACAAAATTATGTTAAAGCCCTCAGTTTAATTTTATTTTGTGTACCATGCTGTGTCGGCTGCAATTATTGCTACAAGGGTTTTGGTTTTGGATAAATTGATCAGTGACGACTGACGAGGCGTGTTAGCTAAACAAGGAGTTGATTGTGATATTAATTTATATTTATATATATCCTCGCAATTACTCTGTCGTCGGCCAAACACCGAAGAATATATTTGTTGGGCTTAATCTACCCGAGCAATACTGAGCGCAAATTGAAAGCTATTATATATTTATTTATGAAAAAGTCTTCCATTTGATCGATCCTTCTAGTTCTATGACATTATTTCATTTTATCTATTTAATAAAAATATATAAAGGAGAGCTAGAGATTTATATAGAATTTTAAAAGAGAAGGAGAAAGGTTTCGATGTTACTTAACATTGATAAGCGTGAATGCCTGATATAATCATGACAGAGATACATTTACTTCAGAATACTTAATTAAGGCGAGAGTTAATTTGTTAAAAAAGAAAATTAATGGTGTTTACAGAGGAATTGAAGGGTCTATTTATGTGGCGACAAACCAATAAAATGTTCTCCTCTTTCCATGTACGCATTAATATTCCTAGCACGACCTGAACCTCGAGCTCGTCGTCCGCAAGCCACGTCACATCCTGATGTGCGATTGGATCAGTACTGGAACAGGGCTGACTCCTCCGGCAATGTGCAACACCACCGCCTCAGGTTTAAGAAAAATGTATCAGCTTGTATGGAGGGCCGGACAGGTACTTTTTGCACCCGATCTAGGAATTCATATACTGGTTAATTAGCGTAATATAAGGTATGGATATATAAAATTAGGTTCGGTTAGAATTTTATAAAATTCGAATAGAATTATTAATGATAAAATTGAATCAAATCAAATTAAAAAAGTTGGATTCAATTTAGTTTTGTTCAGATTAATTTTAATTTTTTAATTGTATTTTAATTTAATTAATTTCAAAATTTTTTAATTTATAAAATTTTATTAATATTTTTAATTTATATCGTAATTATAATAAATAAATAAAATTAAAAATTATTAATATTTATTTTTATTTATGTATATTATTATTATATTATTAATTATTTATAATATATAAAATTAATAAAAAATTATAAAAAAATTTAAAATCGAACCGATCATTTAAGAATTAATTATAATCGAAATTTAGTATTAAAATTAAAATAAACTGTTTAATTCGATTCGATTAGATATTTTTATCCACTCTTAATATAAAGTATAAAAGTTTGTAAAGTTTACTTAATAAAGTTTTATGCCGAAGCTAGCCAATTCTTTCTCAAAGGGGTAGTTCTATGCTATCATTTTGCTGCACAGTCGGACTTCTTCACGCAACTGATTTATGTTCTTACTTTTGTAAAAATATAACGTCTGATAATATATCACCCTCATATTAATTTTTATATATTATTTTATATTAATAAATTTGTATATAAAAATTATATTAGTAGTATTATTTTTTACTGTGCAACAAAATATACTTTTTACAATTAGCCGCAGAGAATGCATCTAATCAAATTACATGGTATGTGAAATACGATCAAAACATCAATATTTATCACTCATCCTAACTGTTCCCCATTAGTTATCAATTGCCTTTGCAACTGCTTGGAAAGAGATTATGATTTATAACTTTAATTGGTAGATTTTTTAAAAATAAAAAGAATATTAAAATTTGATATATAAGGCTTTGATTTTATTAAATAAAGGTTTAGTTGTTTTATATGTAAGAGTGATATGTATTTTATTTTTGAAAGAAAAAAGAGTCTATTTAATTAATTAGTGTAATTTTACTTAACATTATTTTAATTTTTATATTTAAGTTTCTAAAAGTTATTACTTTTGTTCTCAACGTTTTAGGAAATCAATATTTTAGTCAAATATATTTGATGTATTAAATAAAAATATTTTTAATATTTCTAAAATTTATTATTTGATCCTAAATATTTCAATTCAATATCACTCTGCTCCTTTGAATAAATAAAACTAATTAATTTTTATATATTTTTTAAGTCAACATTATACCCTTAATTTTTTTAAAAATTAATTTATTATCATCAGGTTTTTTCTATACTTTATTTTATTTTATTTTTTGTTGTAAAAATTTCGAAGTATACATAATAAAATTTTTATCGTTGAAAAATGGTAAAAACATAAAATAAAAAATTATTAGCGTTTGTCTTTATTATATAATTTTTCCAATAAATAACGAGTATAATAGAGTATTATAATAATAATTGTAAAACATATACGAATTAATTAGTCTTTTTCCGAAAAAAAAAATTCACTGAATCTCAAATTTGTAATTTATCTTTTTCTTACATAACGGCAATAATTTAACGAATATTTGATTAAAAATTTGATAATGTTGTTTAAAATATATGAGATCAAGGGGATAATTTCCAAACATGTTAGATATGTTTTTATATAACACATCAGGTTGTTTGCGCTTTTTAGTGGACCATGGGTTGGATAGGGGAATTCCTCGTGGATTAAATTTGACCAGTTCTCCTACGTACGAGGGAGGGAGGGAAAGGGAGAGAGAGGATGCATTCTACTACGAGAGGACAAGGTCTAAACCTAGTTCTAATTAGTCTTCTCATGCGTCTGGTCTGGGCTAGTTGTCTTGGTCCTCTTCGATGTTTTTTGCAACACCAAATTGCGAACTTGATTGGACGCTCTTTTTTAATTATTGACTCGCACTTTATCTCGCTCTGTTTACTTAAAAAAAAATTTGTTTTCAATTTTCACTCTCTTGGATAGTTTGTGATGTCCTGCATACTAGGTGTTATTTGAATTTGAATAACAACATAAAAGATAAAAATTAGTATTTGACGAATGAGATTTTTCAAACCACGTAAAGTTTTCTTTTGAAAAATATTTTATCTTTTATCATTTTGATATACTATTGAAACCATTAAATATAGTTGAATTTGAGAAAGAATGGAAGTGGGATAAAAAAAAGATTTATGTGATTTTAACATATAAATAATACGCCATCCAAATTTTACTTGGATGGTAACGAGGAGGGAACGTCTTGAAATTCTACCACCATCCACAAATATTTGTGAGTATGTTCACTAGTATGTGGATAGATATCTCTCAAAATAATGATAGAGATTGCATATTGTGTGTGAAGATATATAAACTGTAGATAACTGTCAGAGTTATTAATCTCGATAAATTTATGATAATTTATAATATCATAATGTTAAAAAAATATAAATAATAATTAATAAATATCTATTTGTTTATTTATGTTATGTAAAAATAAAATAGTGATTATCAAATTTAACAAAAGTAGAATGTTGTTACCCAACTTGGGTTGACGATAAATTAATCATCCAGTTGATATAGACTCGTACAATACTTTCTAGATATTATTTCAAATCTTAAACGAAGTATTTTTTTAATAACTAATAAAATTAAAAAGGGTAATTAACCATTTTAAAAGTGGTGAAATTTTAGCATGCATTAAATTGATAAATACTACCGCTTTGAGTTGAATTTGGGATCCATCGATGAATAATTACATCACTATTAGGGATGAATACAAGATAAGCATTTGGGACGGAATTTTGGCCCACCCAAGAAGTCATTCTGTTATATCGGTATTGACTCAGCTGCCTGATTGAAAAACGTGTACATTAATTTCACAAAACGAGGAGTCAGGACATGAACATTAATTTTACCCAACCAACAAGCCCCAGTCTTTCGGCAACTTTAATTTGCTGGATATGGTTGCTGCATCAAATTGAACTATTGAAGAGAATATGGCTCCATCAGGAGAGAATATCATACAGCATTTTACCCATCCAAACCGTCTGTTATTCGAGATGAATTACGATGTCGAGTACCAATGCGATGGATGCAAGATTCGACTTTGATCTGCATGAATACTGCGGCACCTGCCCTATAACCCTTTCCTCTTTCAGGCATCCACCGGAATCTAAAATTATGAAAATTAATATTAGATGTTGACAATAATAATGAATTGATTTCTAAAGTTTTAATATTTTTTTAAAAAATTTGATCAATTGTAAATAATTTTCTATCTGTAAAAAAAAATAATTTAGATAAATATCTCATATTATTTTATTGTAATTAAAATAATATAATATATATAACAATAACAAATTAATAGTTATATTTATACAAATCTATATATAATAAATTTAAAATATTTATATAAAAATATTTTTAACATACTAGCCTTTTTCTTTTTAAGAAGTTTTTCTCTTTAACTTGAGCAAAAGAAGAAAGAAAATTAAGAAAATTAATAAGTTTTGTTCTTTTGATTTTTTCGTAAATATATATATACTAGTTATAAGAATTCTTTCCTACAAAAAAAATGTTTTAAGTACATATTTTTTTATAAAAAAAGATTTCCAATTGTATGAAGAATAAAATTAATAAATAATTTTTTAAAGAAAAATTACTTTATAAATAATATATTAATAAATAGGTGAAATTATTATTTTAAAACTTTAAAAAATATGTTTAGTTAGTTTATTATTATATAATTTAAAGAAATAATTAAATGATATTAATTTTTAATTTAAAAATATCAAATTTTGAAAAAGAAAATTTATGGGGGCTAAATAGATATTTCACATCAGTATAAAACCCTCGGCGTCTCAGTTTAAAAATTTTGGTGGGGCCTGGGGCGCCATGGCCCCCTCGGGCCCCTGAAGAGCTCCGCCCCTGCCCTACACCAGCTGAACCTTGTCCTTCGCCAGCCACAAGCCATGGGCCAGAGCGTTTGCGTCTGCGATGTGTGCGGCGACTACGTCGAAGGCCTTTCCTACAGGTGCGAGCTCTGTAATTTTGATGTGCACCCAGTTGCCACAGCAAGTGAAGCACTTCCTGCACCCAGTTCACCCCTTGACGCTGCGGCCATTTTCGTCTACTTGGTGATTGTTTTGTAAAAATGAGTGCGCTTCTTGGCGCTACAGGTGCGGGATTTGTTGCGTTGATATTCATCTCGACTGTCTTTTAACAAGCAGTGATCGGTTGACTTCGACGTCAATGCCTCCATCAGTGCTGCGACTGAGTGCTCCCCCAGCAGCAACGGCGCCTGCTTTCGCTGCTAATTATTCTTATAACGTTCCGTCGTTTGGTACCGCGCCTTATGCATACTATGCACAGAGTCCGCCTCTTGGTGCACAAAGTTATGCTTATGGCGTGCCCTCCAGTAGTAGTTCGTCGAACAATTATTATCAGCATCCGGAGGGTAACCAGCAGCAGGTTGATGGAGCTCGTTTTCGCAAGAAAATTTATATGCTTGTGGGGAGGCTGGCTTTTGGAATCGTTACCAATGGTGTGGTTGGAAATTAGATTTCAGATTTTCGCATGGTGGAGAATAAATTGCTTTTTCAGTTTAGATGGTGTAGGTATATATGCTGTGTGTTTCAATTGACTTATCTGCTTAATGTGGATGCACAGTGGCATTGTTATTTCAGAAAAAAAAATCCATAATATTTTCTCGGTTTGCTTTTCTGAAAATCATATTATTCCAAATTCAATAGTATGTATAAGGAATTCAGTTTAGTCGTTCATATATGTACAAAAAGGTAGTGGAATGTGGTATGATATTTGACCATTTGTGATAGGTTTAAAGAAACAAAAACTGAAAAGAACTTCAAGGTGAATTATAAATTAGGCTGCAAAATGTTTTAGATACATAATACATTCATCACGCTAGAGGAAAGTTATCTAACCAAGGTGTTGAAAGTCCCCGCATGTTTTAATCAAATTAAAATACGCTTTTATTAATTCAAAGGTTATCGATCTTTAATCTTTCTCGGGTTAATCAATGTACATTCCTCGTCGGACTCAACGAGAACAAATTAGAGTATCTTATTATATAACACAATTCTTACGATAGATAATAAAGGTCAGACATACTGTACTTACTTAATTGCTTAGATTTTAAGTAGGTAACGATACGTGTTACACAAACCAACAAAAGATCATTAAATTTGACCTGTTCCAATAATACACTACGATATAGAACATGCTGTCAACGTAAGCATTTCTAGTCCACTCATGTCATGTGTATGAGCTGACCTGGTTGGCTCGGCTTGGATCCGTACATGACAAGAAGACGTTGGAATACGTCGCTCATCAACCAATCATATCATCGTCGTCTTATCAATCAGTCTACTTATTTCCACCATTAATTTCTATTCTCAAGTTTGTTTCGTTGAAAGTCTACCCTTGTCAAGGTTAGCGGGCAACTAGCTACAGCGAGATTCCCCGACACCGTAGTCCATTCTCTCGTCTCCTCCTCAGTCAGCTTGCCCCAGCTTCTCATCATCTGAGCAAAAGAGATGGCTCCACTGCCGAACAAGACGATGGAGAAAATTTTAAACTCCACTTGTTTTGCAATTTGAAAATTATTTTTAAAAATTTCAATCCATTCAAAAATATGAATTATATTTTTAATATTTTTGTATTTAAAAATATATTGAATAAAATATTTAAAAGTTATTATTTAAATTAAAAAATTAAAAAATATTTGTTTGGTATTTATTTTATTAAAATTTTACTAATAATCAAGTTCTATTGATTATTTCAAAAATTGATATTTAAAATATATCAATATAAAATGGTATAAAAATAATAGAATTTAATTATTTTTTTAAAAGATAACTTTAAAAATAATAAATTAGTGATAAAACATCAAATTTATTTATTTTTAAATAATAAATTATTTCTTCTTTTAGTTTTCATCATGCAATAGACGAATAAAATGATATTCAATAGAAGTTGACCATAAAGTAAAATCATCATCGCCCTCAATTTTACAAGTCATCCTATAAATTATATCATAAAACAAATTAAAATTTATTAAGGTAAAAATAAATACAACTATCAGTAACACATGCTGCTATAACTATAGCCAGTTATCGTAAGTTTAAAAGTATACCTCATGACTTCCTTCTAATATGTTTTCAAGACATTAATAAATATTCTTCTCTTGTTTTTTCTTGGGCTAGAATTCAAAAGGCAAGCATAGTAAGTAAGAGTATTAGTCATTAATTTTCGATAAGAAATAAATTTATTAAAACTAATATTTAAAAGATTATATTATCCAAAATTAATCAAAACTTAATTATTTATTTATTCAATTAAACTGAAAAATATTTCGAATATTATATATAAATTTAAGTAACTTTATGTCTCTTTTTTATTTTTTTTTTAAAAAAAAGATGGTCTCGTCTTACAAAGTTAAATACCAATAATTAATCAGTAGAATTATAATTTATACTAAACATAATTACTGGTCTAAATTAACTATTCGTTTCATTAGATTTTAAACTAAGAGAACAAATAAGAAAACTAGACTAATATTTATAATACTAAAAAATACAATAATTTCAAGATAAAGAATTAATTAGAAAAAAAATGATGAATTTTAGTTGACGTGTTACGATAATCTCACACAAACTCATCAATTAGACACTCCATAAATTGAAGATAATAATAAAAAAAATATTTTTGAATAGTTTTGGAAAACGATAAAGACAATTTTTTTTAAAAAAAAAAGATGTATTGAAATAGTAAATCAAACCATTATTTACCTGTGCAGGGCATCTATCACGGAATAAATCTGAAATGGTGTAGGAGTCCAGGAAATGGCACGAGATATCTAGGCAATTACTTCTATTTCAATCAACAAGCATCAATACTAACTGGCCCACCTGCTCGATCGATGACCCTCTCCTCTTCAATCTGCACCTCCGACAACACCAGTGCGACCGCCTTAGGTTGTTGAAGGTGGTACAATAAGGAAGAAAGTGTATAATTAAGCTTGTTTGGAAGGCCGGGAAGGTACGTATTAGCGATGCTTTTTTTGGAGTTACCAGTTTCATTTGTTTGCACCGATATAGGAATGCATATACCGGTTAGTGACTTAGCGTATTTTACTAAGAATGTTTTATTTTGAGTATTTTGTTCAGAAAAGCAATTTGGTCTTCGACATTACATGATATTGGTCTTAATTAAAGCAATTTTGTCTCGTGTTGCTCCTTCAAATATTTGACTTTTAATTCGATATCAAAATTCAAAGCTAATCACCTGCTTAATTGTTATAGATTTTGATGGTACAAGATTGTCTTTAATTATCTTAGTTCACTCCAATTTGGGTGTGCTAGCTGTCAGAGTGCCGTCGTAATTCCAAATAAGATTTGCTTTTTCTTTTTTTCTTTCCCTTATACGATGAGTTCAATACTTCAATTGCTTAATTTAGTTAAGATTAACTTAAAATTGGATCTTTTATATTTCAATACTGTTATTTATTTTTAGTACTGACACCTTAATAGATGATTCCCATATCAAGCTTAACTTAAATTTCCGTTTGCGAGTATCTACTCTATAATAGTCTACTCAAATGAAAATATACTTGTAATTAACCAAACAAATAAGTCTTGTTTTTGGCCCGAGGTTTTATCACTAATATAAAATTTACTTAAATAAGCTTTATTTAACAAGCTATACCAAAAGTCTATTATGACTTTCCATGGTCAAGTTTAATTCCAAAATCATTAATTCTTTGATTTTTAGTCTTATTTTTAATTGTTTAGTTATGATTTAATCCTTTTTATTCCACAATTTGCAAATTTCACTTATGTTTAATGATTAGAAAATTTTAAATTTAGAATTTCTCTAACATTCTTTTTCAGTATTTGTTAAAGAAAAAAAAAAGAAATTAAGTTACATAAAGAAAATATTGTAATAATAGAGCAATCTAATAAAATATTCATGATTAATTGGTCAATTTTTAAAATAAATATAAATATATGTTAAAATAGCACACCTAGGCACCCAATAATTGAGATTGAAAACAAAAAAAAAAATGAAAATCTCATTAGGAATCTTATAACAAAACTTCAATAATTGAGAATATAATTTACTAATATAATGTTAACTTATTGAGAATAATTATACAAGGAGGAATAATAATATCCGGCAGACATCGAACATATTATAATATGAAAAGTGTCTAAGAGTTAGGAAAGTAGAGCCTATAACACTCGAACAAATTGCATAACCTATTCACTACGTTTGTCTCAATCGTTGACTAGTCTCCACTCTAATATCGGGGTAAACTCAACATCCTCCGCATCTTCAATTATCTTTATTTTTAAAATAAATACTCAATTAGCTAACTAACTCCAATCAATTTAAAAGTTTGCTGTTAAAAATGTTTGATAATTAATACCAAATTTTATTTGATAATTATTTGTTATTGCTTATGTCTTAATACTTAAAATCTAATGATTTTATACTACATATACATATATAAATAATTACCGAAAGTAATGAGAAATGGGCAAGTCGAAGTTATTTATACCATAATACAATTTTCGCGAGATAAGTTAAACAGGCAATGTGACTTGTCTTCTTGGGCCAGCGCAAGGAGAAAAACTAGTTACACGTGGGAAACAAATCTGCTGACAAAGTATTGTAGTAATGTGTGTGGCAATCGATTAGTGGACCGTCGGTTGAAAATATCAATTCCCTTTCTTAATCAAAACTCTAATCATAGCAAAAAACGCAATAATACAACAAGTGTATAGTTACAGTTCGTCGCCTCTCAGTTGCGTGCTCGAGTTTCCTCACCTCCCCCACTACTCAGAAACTTATATATTCTACTTTCCTCACTACATCCACATCCACATGAAATACTTGCAAGCAATAGCAACCCCTATTTTCACCATGGAATCCTTCCAAGATCATACTCGCGACTTCCTCAAGAACAACGTCAAGCGTCTTGTTGTTAAGGTAATTAAGCTGGTTTAATTAAGTTCTTTTTAAACTCTATTTCATGATTCTGCGATCATTTTTACACTTTCTATTGCAAGTTTTTATTCATAACTTGCAAATTAAATGGGTATCTTCACTTCACTGGTCGAAAAATAATTTTTCTTTTTTTAAATAAATAAATTATTTTAATCAATAATTGAAGTAGGACATGTGCATTGAACTGAGTGACCAAGACTTGGACGATATTTTTCCTTTCCCAATTATGAATAAGAGCAACTTATGGTGACCAGACACGTCTTAGGACAATTATCTTAAATGAAACAACAATCATTTATTTATTTTCAACAAATATGAAGTAAACAAACTAGCTTGACATATAATAACTATTATTTTCTTTTCCTTGTATGGCGCTTTTTGGGCAGAATTTTTTATGCTGCGAATATATGCTTTAGATTATTAAAGAAATTAAAAAAAAAAAAAGAAAAGGAAAAAGTGAATGATTTGTAGAACAAATGAACACAGCCAAAAGCATATGCATGTTCAGCTGCGCAAATGAGCACCACGTAATCCCTGTGTCTGTGAAGCAGTTGATATGCAGTTTTGTCTTTATTTACCAAATTGATTAGACCACAAACTTCTTCCCACGTGACCGGACCGCCATCGTTGGTACCAATTACTGAAATATATCACCAGATTCCACTGCAACGCGAAAAATAAAAATAACAATATAATTAAATATAATTAAATAATTGAAATTAAAATTGGAATTGAAGTCCTTTTATACTCCAACTGCTGGACGCTCCTACCCGCCGTCTCCCCTTTGGACATTTCCAGCCCTCTCTTTCTCAAAACTCCTATTTCTATCGGGTTCACGCTGTTCTGCCCTGGCCTGACTTGACTCCATCTCTTTTCCTCTTCCTTCGTAATGGACTCCATGGACCCTTCCCGAGTTTTTGTCAACAACGTAAAGCGTCTCGTTGTTAAGGTCTCTTCACTGCCTGCTACTTCTTTTTTAATTTTTATTTCTATTTCTCTTCTTCTATTTCTATTGCCTTAAATGTCCGCTTTTCCTTTGAGCGTTGATGGATTTAAATGTGAACGGGAACTTATTTCCGGATATTGAAATCTGTGTTTTTTAAATAATTTGTATGCCGTGCTTATCCCGAGTTTATTGACTCGTATATTAGTGCCATGGCTATTAAGGGTTTAAAACTAATCTCTGCTCGTTATTCTTGGATAAATCTGATTATTATTTTATTTTTTTTATTCTTGTTATATTTTATTGTATTCTCTGGGATCTATTTTGCTGCTTTCATTTTGGATTGTTATTTTCTGTATCTAAACTGCTCTACCACTGAATGATCAACCACGTAGTTGAGGTGCATGAATTTGTTTCGTAGAAAATGTATTGTTGAATTGCATTTGAGCTGTTTTTAAATTCTACTTTCATGACTGTGTGTATGGCGTTAAAAAGAATCAATTAGAAGTAATTAAAGTTCATCATCCCTGTCGTAAGAATTTGAAGTAACTTAATTACTAGTGAACTTATTGAACTAATTATTAGTTGTGTACAGCCATTGGAACTATCCTAGAGCTCCATTTTTCTCTTTTTTTTTTTTGTATCGGATTACAAAATCATAGAGCTCCGTTTTTGATGTGTGTGTGTTTTCTTTTTTAATTTTTAATTTTTTTTATTTATTAAAGGTTGGAACAGCTGTGGTTACTCGATCTGAGGGAAGATTAGCTTTGGGCAGACTTGGAGCTCTCTGTGAGCAGGTATGTTGAATGATTAAACAAGAATTTATGAAAAACCTAGGGACAAGAAATAGGATATGGATGAAGCAGTTTAATTGTGGCTTTATTCTGATCAACTGTCCTGAAACTTCTCTGTTACTGATTCTTTGGAAACCTATAATATGAATTGAGTTTTGGCTGACAAGCATCTTTCCAATGAACTGCCTGCAGCTTAAAGAGTTAAATTCTCAAGGCTACGAGATTATTTTAGTTACTTCAGGCGCTGTTGGTCTTGGTCGCCAAAAGCTCAGATACAGGAAATTGGTCAATAGCAGGTTCTCAAAGTTTCCTTTTTCTCTAAGAATTTAGATATTAGAATTGTATATTTCATGTCAATTTTCTCCTTGTGAGTTATATTCACATATGTTTCGATTAGTTGAATCTTTTGACAAATGGTAGAAGTTATTTTGGCTAACTGATTATGAGGTAATGCTTGAAAGCAGCATGCATAAATTTGAGTTATCAGTTATTCCAATAAACAAATAAAATTGAAGAAATGCAGAACATGAAAAATGATAAGCACATGGACCCACACAGATGAACAGATACACGTATCAACCAAATTTTGAGTTAACATGTGCAGTGCCACGTGCAGAAATACAAGTTTTCTTCCGCTAGGGTCAGTATCAAGGATTTCTTCTCTAACAAAATTAATACTTGTTTTGTAGCTTGGCTGATCTCCAAAAGCCACAACATGAGCTTGATGGAAAGGCTTGTGCAGCTGTCGGACAGAGTAGTCTCATGGCTCTTTATGATACCTTGTTCAGCCAGGTGAAGTATAATACTTGTTTTGATTCTCTATTTTTTCCTTTTTTTTGTCTTTCCCTTTTTGGGATTTGGTTAGGACAAGTTTGGGGCTGGATTTCTGCCAATTATCAATTTTACACATGCTTTCCCATGCTTTACCATTTCCATTGTAACTATATAATTTTCTTGTAATTGCTAAATGTAAGTCTTCTTAATGCAGCTTGATGTGACCTCATCTCAACTTCTTGTGACGGATAGTGACTTTAGGGATGAAGATTTCAGAAAGCGACTGTGTCAAACTGTTCAATCATTGTTATCCCTGAGGGTTATTCCTATTTTCAACGAAAATGATGCAGTTAGTACAAGAAAAGCACCATACGAGGTACTTCTGCATTTAAAATGAACCTTTTAAGCATGTTTTGTTATTTTAAATTCGTTTCCTTTCCTCTCTTTGGGATTAGGGAGTTATCTCACTGTTTGAAGTTTTATCTCAACGTGATATCACTTATTTAAAGTTTTATAATTAACAACTTTGGTTAAGAAACTCACTACTATTTGCTAGGCTCTTACGGGGCTTGGTCATGTTCTAAGACAGGCCGACAATATTGGAGTGGAAAGTAACATTTGCATTATATGGTTGTTTTTTGGGGAGATTGTGTGTTAAATACTTCTCATGCATGTTTCCAATATACATAGGATTTTAAGACATGCCAGTGGTATTAGTTCTTTATTTTCTTGCTGTAGATGTTAAAACAGTGTAGGAGCAGCTCTACATTTAAGCCGACAACCATAATGTTTATATTTACTGACTTCTAAAGCCTTGTATTGAATGGTAAGATCTGTGCATTCTCATACGTAAACTGAGCATGCACATGTACACATATTACTGTTCTTGTATGGGGTGGTTAAAGTCTTGCACCAAATGATAAAAATGGCCAACACTTGGAGCACATCATTACTGCTGTACTAGAATACAGATGGTCATATTGAATTAATTGTTTTATAAATTGTTAGGACCTGGCACTGAGTTGTAAGAATACTAAACTCAGGAGCATAGGTCACTGTAGCAGTTCTAGGTGACAATAGTAAAGACACCTTGTAGTAGTTAATTTTTTAAATCCTTCAAGATAAAGCTTTTGCTGTTTTTGTTTGTCTGATGTCCTTTTTAATTCTTTAGCTCCTGTTTTTGTTCTTATAAATTGGTTCTTGTTTCTTTTTCTTCTTTAAATCTTTTGACAATATGTCTTTTTGTTCTGATAAATAGAATCTATTTGCAGGATTCCTCTGGTATATTTTGGGATAATGACAGTCTGGCAGGTCTGTTGGCTCTGGAGTTAAAAGCTGATCTTCTTATTCTGTTGAGTGATGTGGATGGCCTCTATAGTGGTCCTCCAAGTGACCCAAAATCAAAGCTAATCCATACATATGTGAAACAAAAACACCAAGGAGAAATAACATTTGGAGACAAGTCCAGACTTGGAAGAGGGGGTATGACTGCTAAAGTCAATGCAGCTGTCTGTGCAGCATATGCTGGTATCCCTGTTGTTATCACTAGGTATGACCAAATTTAAACTCTAGATACCTGCTATAATGTAATCATTTTGCTATTGGTACAAATGCTTCTAATAGTCACATTGGGTAAATTGGTTATGCTCATAAATCAGGTAGTTTATCATCTAACCGTTGTCAGAAGCACATTAGTTTCATTACGTAGTGTGGACTGTTTCATGATTGTACTCTAACTCTTCTTACAACTCTTTTGAAGTGGCTATGTAACAGACAGCATAATAAAGGTGCTTCAAGGAAAGCGTATTGGCACTCTCTTTCACAAAGATGCATATTTATGGTATTCGGTTAAACAAGCTGGAGCCCGTGAGATGGCAGTTGCAGCACGGGAGTGTTCCAGACGTCTTCAGGTGAGTTTAAGAGTTCTATTCAAAGTCTGCTTTGTCTAAAATGTTCTGCTCTTTGTGGATATTTTATTTGGTGCATGGACGTAGTTATGACTGATGAAGATTGAATATTTATATAAATCATCCAAATTGCAGGGTTTACAATCTCAAGATAGGAAGAAAATTTTGCTTGACATTGCTGATGCCCTAGAGGCAAATGAAGGCTTGATCAAAGTTGAGAATGAAGCTGATGTTGCTGCTGCACGGGAGGCTGGATATGAGAAATCGCTTATATCCCGTTTAGCTTTGAAGCCTGGGAAGGCAAGCACTTAAGAATTACTTGAATTTTTCTGATAGGGAATTTGCTCATCTTTTTAAAGTTTTTGTGTACAATTGTTTCATTATCTGCAGTGTCATTTTATCAAAAAGCTGATGTCATATAGTCTCTTAAAATGAGTACATAATTGATTTTTATCTGGATCATTGTCCTTTACAGATCTCTGGTCTTGCAAAATCTATTCGTGTACTAGCAGAGATGGAAGAGCCAATTGGTCGTATATTAAAGAGAACAGAGGTGAGGAAATCTTCTGGAATTCTGTTTATTTGGTAAACAATGAACCAAGGATATTTATTTAGCAGGTCTTCTTCCTATGAAAACGATATTATTTGCTTACATTATAGCTTCTGGTTTCAAGTTGATTGCAGTAGTATTAAAAACGAATGTCAAGTTTTAATTGCTACAGGGACCCATAAAAGTGAATTGACTATTTAAGTGCCTCTTTACTTTAATACTCACTTTGACCCTTTTGGTGACTGCACTTGCATCCAGCTTGCAGATGGACTCATCCTGGAGAAAACATCATGTCCTTTGGGTGTCCTCCTGATTGTATTTGAGTCTCGACCTGATGCCCTGGTCCAGGTACAAAAGATTTTACTTTGTATCAAATCCTGAAGCATGTATTAACTGAAAAAAGGACAAGAAACATTGATCTTGCAAAGCCTTTAACTACTCAGATTTCAAGCTTATAGCTATAATTTTATGGCATGCTTGTGGTATTTTCTAGAGTACTGATCACATCTTGTTCCAAATGGTTCAATAGATAGCTTCACTGGCCATTCGAAGTGGAAATGGTCTCCTGCTGAAAGGAGGTAAAGAAGCTAGGCGATCAAATGCAATCTTGCACAAGGTTTGGTTTGATGGTTTTAGGAAGTAGTTTCTTTTACTTGAGGATTAAGTCAACCACTTTTCCTTTTCTCATCTATCATGTTCTTTTTCAATTTCATTTGTGTTGTAGGTCATTACTTCAGCCATCCCAGATACTGTTGGTAGCAAACTTATTGGACTTGTGACATCTAGAGATGAGATTCCTGATTTGCTCAAGGTGAAAAGTGAATTTTGAAAAACTGTCAGTGGTTCTCTGATTATGGTGGTTTTTAACTATTTTTTTTCCTTCCACAGCTTGATGATGTGATAGATCTTGTCATCCCCAGAGGCAGCAATAAGCTTGTTTCTCAAATCAAGGATTCAACAAAAATTCCTGTACTTGGTCATGCTGGTAAGACTGGTTGTTTAACTCATATGTCATGATCTACAAACTACAGCTTTGGGTAAAAATCAGTTTTTTCTTCCCAGATGGAATTTGTCATGTTTATGTTGATAAATTGGTGGACATGGATAAGGCAAAGCGCATTGTTCTGGATGCAAAGATAGATTATCCTGCAGCCTGTAATGCTATGGTAATTTCAGATCACAACTTGTGACTCATTGTCAATATCCACCTATTTGTGTGCTCGTAAGCATATTTGACGGAATTTCACTTTTTATTTATTGTATGTATGCTGCAACAGGATTATCAAATTGCAGTTTCTATCTTTTGCAGACCTCTTAGCTCTGTTTAATATGATATTTCCAGGAAACACTTCTTGTACACAATGACTTGTCAAGTAATGATGGGCTTAGTGAGCTTATTTTAGAACTTCAACGTGAAGGTATGCATAAATGACTTCTCATTGGCCTAATGTCTATTTGATAGTCACTAATTAAACAGCAGGTATGTCAGGTTGTTGTTCACGATCAAGAAGTTGAAACTTTTCATGTCCTTAGTGTAGGTGCAAAAAAGTTTTGAAACTAGATAATTTGGCTCCATGGAGATCTATCTTCTGGCAAGTCTAGATTTAAAATAGAACTTCAATACACGAGCAGGGATATGAAAGGCAGCATTTTTGTTAAATTACCAGGGTGGAACTTAACTACTGTATTCATATATACTGTGGTTAGGGAACATAAGAGTGACAGCTTGACAATTGCAGTTTTATCCATTGCAGGTGTTAAATTATTTGGCGGACCAAGAGCAAGTAATTTGCTAAATATTCCAGAGACACGCTCATTCCATCACGAGTACAATTCAACAGCTTGCACAATTGAAATTGTGGATGATGTTCATGCTGCCATTGATCACATACATCAACACGGAAGGCATGTTGACATCTCTTAGATATCATTTTGTTTTTCCTTAGTTTGTATCTTCTTGGAGATGAAAGTTGTATATGGTGGTTCCTCTAACTTCTTTTACCCTCTTTTTTTCAGTGCTCACACTGATTGCATTGTTACAGAAGATCAAGAAGTTGCTGAAATATTTTTACGCCAGGTTGACAGGTAATCTTAGTTTTGCTCTGAGTCAACATGCTGAAACTTGTAAGACATGATTGTAGCATATATCATTAGCCACCGAATTATATATTTTCTGAAGTTATCATTTTAGCTATACTTTCTGTGAGAATTATAGATAAAGCAAGAATGTTTTGGAGTGACTGCAGCATAAGCTATGAATGACCAAACCAGACATGATGTTGTCAGCATGGCTAATTTTGGAGTTTCTTATATGCATGACTAAAATAGGTGACACTAGCAACATTCTTTATTAATGACCACCTTATACTACGTCCATGTCACCAGTCACTGCTTTTACATTTTGCCTCTATAAAGAAACAGAGAAGGCTCTCTTTCCTTCATATAAAAATCAAGAGCCTCTTTCTTTTTGCCCATTGCAACACTTTCCATTTACTTGATCCAATCACTGTTGTTTCTGCAGCAACATTCTCAGCCTACAATGTCATTTTCCCCATATGTCTCCCCTCATAACCTGAATCAATTCTTAAATATTGTTGGACTCTTGAGGGCCAATGTTCTAAAGGTTTGACACTTGCTCCATGAATGCTGCCCTCAGATGGCGGAGAACCCATTACAAGTCATTTCCTTGCCTCCCTTAATTTCCTTTCCAAGCCAGAAAAGCAAATTAAAGGAAAAATTTGTTATAGGAGCTTTGAAATTCTCAATACAGAGTTTCATTAACTTTCAGTGAATGCTTAGGAGTGTGTCCATGGTGATGTAGACTTCTAGGGAATATCGGCAGTGACAGAATGTTTCCAGCTGTGTTGTTGGTACAATGGGATCTAATGTAGCTTAAGATGGTGCTCTATGATGGCATTTTTGCTCAAGTCTCTGTAATTTGTGCTGTATGTCCTACCTGAATGGAATTATAGATAACATTTCTCCAGGAAAGGATTGCTACATTTGCTGCTCTTTGTTTCCATGTCTTAAGGCAGTCGCTGTAGTGTTGCTATATTCTTGGGTCCAATTTTCTGCAAACGTGTTCTCTACTATTTGCACATCTTGAGTTTTGTAACTTTGCTGCTTATGTCAACAGTGCTGCAGTATTTCATAACACAAGTACACGATTCTGTGATGGAGCACGGTTTGGACTTGGTGCAGAGGTATGCAACCTTCCTGCATTACTGATGCACAACACAAAGGGCTAATCTTGTTGTGTTCTCATATTTTATTGGTTTTGTTTGATGGAGAAACAGGTTGGAATCAGTACAAGCAGGATTCATGCGCGAGGTCCAGTAGGAGTTGAAGGATTACTGACAACACGATGGTATGCAAATTCTGATAAAGTCTTTCTCAAACTCTTAGTTACCATGTAATGTATGTCAGACTACCGGATATAATTTTATATGCTGCCTTAAACCTGGTTGCTCTTCTTTACTATTAATGTAGGATTTTGAGAGGGAGCGGGCAGGTGGTAGACGGCGATAAAGGAGTAATTTATACTCACAAGGACCTTCCCTTGCAATCCTAGCTGCTTATAGTTCTAAACCATGGCGAGCAGTCTTCTTGGTGTTTCTTGTATTATATATAGCTTGCTCCTTCAGAGTCTATTTATTGTCCTATTGCCTATTTACCTTGCTAGTCTTAGATGCTTGGAAGCATAACATCATGTAGTCAAAATTTTTCTCAAATGAATAACAGAATTCAAATCCAATAAGAGAAGGGAAGAAATCAAATCCCATCATTAGTTGCCGTGGAAATTTTTTGTAGTAGCCTTTGGGCCCTTGAGTTTTTCATATTATTGGATTGGTTTGGCGTAACTTTTTAAGTAAAGTTTTTTTGAAGTGAATTTTTAATGTGTAAAATTTTTATAAGTAAAATTTTTAATAAAAAATTTATTAATTATTTAGTTGTTACAAATAATTTTTTAAAAAATTAGAATTATTAATATATTTTTTTAAAATAACGTAAAATTTTTAAAATAAAATAATGATATTTTAAATAATTTTGTCTTTTAAAAAAATTAAAGATATTTGAACGTTTAATTTTTAAATATTTCGTAGTAAGAAAAAAAATAATTTTTTAATTTTTAAAAGTAAAATTTTAAAATATTTTTTACCATTAAAATATTAAGAAAAAAGTTAAATCAAACGAATTATTTAATAAATAAATAAACTATATTCTTATTTGCGAAAATACAGTACATAATGACAAAATATGGCCCTTGCACTTATTGATCTGTGCTGGGAATTGCGGCGGTAGATACAACTATAGACTGGAGATTGTTAACTGTTATACCAAGAATCATCCGGGCTTAAAAGATTGTACAAAAAAAATTCTTCTTCTATTAATTTATGCTCGCCAGATTCATCAATTTGGCCATTTGTATTTTCTTCTTTGAGGATAACAGCAGGTTTTCTCTAGACTACCAATAATTTCCTGCTTGAAGTCTCCATACTCAATGGCAAATCAATGTTGGAAAATCATCTCTCATATTTCACCATCCCATAGTTCTTCAAGGCTTTTGTAAGGACTATTAGTTTCATGGACTGCGAAAGTCCCTCGTAGGAGCCTTTGCTGCAATACAGACAAGCAAAGTTTATGTTATAAACAGGCAATTTTAAGAGTTTAAAGATGGAGGAAAATTTGTAGATAGGCTAGTCTGTTTACCTGCTTGATGTTTGAAATTTTGGAGAAGAGCTCTGGCGGAATAAACCAATCGTACAAGTTCAAGTTCTCCTTGATCCTAGATTCAGTCACACTCTTGGGAAGGATGCTGTGACCGGACTGGAGACCCCAACGGAGAGCTACCTGTGCTGGTGACTTGTTAAGTTTTTCTGCAATTTCAATCAATATTGGTTCTTTCAGGACTTCACCCTTCACCCAAGACCCTGGAGATCCCATGGGAGAATATGCCTGTATTAAAAATTATTAGTGAGATGATTTTGAATACAAGCCTGCATGAAAATAAGCATTTAGGGATCTTTAGAAATTATACCGAGAGATGAACTCCAGTTGACTTGCAAAATTCATGAAGGGCTGGTTGCTGCCAGGCAGGGTGACATTCCACTTGATTGACAGCAGGCTTCACTTTTGCATATGAATACAGTTCTTTCAGCTTCTTTGTTGAAAAGTTGCTCACTCCAATTGCCCGCGTCTTCCCGGATTCATACAGTCCTTCCATTGCAGCCCAAGTTTCTGGAAGACATGTTGGAAGCGTGATTTCAGGGTCAAACCCTCGCGTTCCAGGTTTTGTCCGAAATGGCCAATGTATCTGTAATGCGAAGGAAACATTCCAACAAACTACTCAATCATGGTAGATGAAGTTATCCAAATTTCTACAGCCTAAGCAACGTATATGCTTATTTTTAAAGTCAACCTTTGTAAATAGCTTGTTGCATGTTGATGATAGTGTTTATGGATCTAACATTGCAACCTCTCCTGATTTATTTACTCTTAAAGAGTCTAGACAAACAAAATGTAAGCTACAAATCTCTCCTGTAAGAACTTAAGTATAGGAAGAAGCATACAAGGTATAGATCAATGTAGTCTAGTTGCAGCTGTTCTAAACTTCTACTGAGAGCATTTGGGACATCCTCGGTTGCATGGTCGCTACACCTGTAAATTTCCAATTTGAAGTCAAATGGATGAAGCATTATGTTTTTCTTTAACATATATAGAGCTTACTGTAAAGCTAAAAAGTGATTGTAGGCCAAAATTCATTAATCTATACAAATTTAGATTGGGTCGAAAGCAGATTTAGGAGAAACACGGAACTTCTTTAGCTACAAAATATCAAACTGGAAAGAAGAAAACGTTTAAAAGAGGGAGCATATACCATAGTTTAGATGTGATGAAAAGCTCATCACGCTTCACCACACCCGTCGAAAAGAGTTCCTTAAGTGCTGCACCTATCTGCATTACATCCCCAAAAAAAAAAGCCTCAGAGAATTGAATAAATAATAAATCACCCGTATACACACAACATTTTACATCAAAAGAAGGATAAATCATGAAAAAAGTTCACCTCTTTTTCATTATCATAAACATAAGCGCAATCGATATGCCTGTAACCAGCCTGCAGAACATTAGAACAAAAAGAGACAAAAAAAAAAAAGCTCAAATCTCCGTGATTATATAAAAAACAGTGGATGATATACTGAAAGAATAATTGAATATATATAAAAGAAGAACCTTGACGGCGGCGATGACAGCTTGGCCGACAGCACCCGGAGGAGCTTTCCACGTTCCGAGGCCAACAGAGGGCATTTTAGTCCCCGTATTGAGCTCAAAATAGAGAGGGCCATGTTTAGTTGCTTCACTCATATTCTTCTACAACAATAACCAAAACAATGATGACACACAACATAGATACAGGTCAATCCTTGTTATTACAATGCTGCTATATATGTTGTTAATTCAATAATGAATTTATAGAATCCGGATAAACATTTAACCTCTGTGAGCACCATTCATGAATTTTCTGCTTCAGACTCGGCAACTGGTGGCCTGTACCTCCCCAAACTCTGAGCAATTTCAAGTTCTTGATATCCGTTTATGTGGGAGGCTGTTATTTTTACGTAGAGATATTCACGGCACGAAGTTTGGATCTCTGTATTCCTCAAGAAAATGTTTTCAAGCATATGTTTTCGAGAGTTGTGGCCACGTTTTAATTTACGAAGACTCTACTATTGCTTGAATTAATTTAATTGTAAATTGAAAATTTTAGTTGACAAAATGGTAATTACACATTGAAGCATTTGAGTTGTAAATCAAAGCCGAGAAGTCTGGCTCGCTCCATTTTGTCTCATCCCCAATCTTTAGGAGTCATGTTAACTCACTCCAAGAAAACTTAAAATTTGGATTGGATGGATAATCAAGATTTTTTTTTATTTTATTTTAAAAAATGAAAATAAAAATAATAACTTTGTTTTATTTCGTATTTGATAAAATTTAGGAAATATTAATTTGAAAATTAATATCCAACCATTATTAAAACGTGCTTTTAAAACAAATGGCTCATCCATTTTATTTTTTGAAAAGAAAAAACCATTATTTTACGTAGATATGAACGGCAAGAATTTTGGATTCGTTTGAGCCTAAAATTTATATTTACCACCTCATCATCTTATATATTAACTTTAGTTAATTTAAAATATTAATAATTTAATATAATAAATTAATATATAAAATAAAATAAATAGCTCATTAGAAAAACATTACTTTTACTCATTTCAAGCACATTTGTGCTTTCAATTTTAAGAACTACTTTTACTAAATACGTTCTCTATTCTTAGAAGTGTTATTTTTAAAAACATTAATTTTTTATTTAAATAACATTTAAATATTATCTTAAAAACGTTGTTCAACGGGCCATCCTTCTATTTTTCAAAAATAGAAATGTCTTGATGAGATAGCATGTTATGATCCTAACTTCACATAACTGATAATAAACACTTAATTATTTACGCACTCATGTTCTATTGTGCTATAAACGTACAACAATTCCATCAATCTACGACCAATATTGTTTAACCAATTATTAATGCCGCAGTAACTAAATAATAATATCTGAAAGTTTGAATTCAAGTGGTGGGAAGTACAAATTGCAATTGGTTCCGTTTCAATAGATCCCATTTTGCAGTATTTCCTTCACTAACCAAAATCTTTGCCTATATCCTACATATTCTTCTAGGCACATAATTCAACCAGAGCATTTTGGCCACTGCAAATTGTTTATACCTCATCAGGCAGGCACATCAAGAAGATGGTGTAGATTCATCAGCAAACAAGTGAAGCTTCAAATGTAAGCAAGCAACAAAAACACAATTACTTATAATTAAAAAAATTTATGTCACAGAGTCTCAATCCTGATTTTATGATTTGGTTCAACATAAGACTGCCCATCACCTGTCTTGAAATGCCTATTTTTGGCACTTCATGGATTAATGCTTTGAACTTTTTCTCTCTTCCTAATAGGGTACAAGACCAATTACAGGACACTTCAATTATAAAAATACTTGAACAATGCATAAGTGCGGCACCTACCTCATAAACTCACCACAAAAACGTTCGCGGGTTGTTTATGAAGTCACTTTTCAACAAATTTCTTGAGGTTCTTCAACCAATTCAAGTACTCTTTGCTGTCTTTGTTTATCATGTACTCGTGCAAGAAATTTGTTGTGCTGGGTTTGATGCCTCTTATCTCTAGATATTTATGGAAAGCTTTTTGCAAGTTTTCATCCAAGTCACTGTAAAAGAAAAGGAAAAAGAATCAGAAAATGAAATAAAACACATGCAGGTATAAGAAATTCAGAAGAATAATATATTATGATGAGGCTTACTTGAAGTCAGGCCCTTCATAAGCAAGCTGATCTTCAGGACCTTCAGGCTGCTTGATTGACAAGCTGTCAATCGTAATCTCATCAGGAAAAGCAGTTGCGCCAAATTCCAGGCACGTACCATTCCCTTTTGATATACTTACAACCAAAGGAATACTAGACCGGTTATCAGCCGCATCTTCTTCATTACCATCACCCTCTTCCTCCTCAAAATCATCAGGATTAGGCATATCAACTTCCACTTTGATAATTTCATCTTGATATTCTCTTGTTAGTAGTATAGTCCTTTCTCCAGGGTTGTCTTGTATTTTGAAAGCAAACCCATCTGGGATTTCATCTACCTGTTCAGATATTATTGGAGGAAGAGAAGTCAAAAACTAATCAAAATGATTTTCAAATGTCTAAGCTGATATATAAATCATCCTGCTATACAATAGAATTGTAAGTTGTAATATCCACAAAAAATAAGAAATACAAAATTTTTTGAATAGTAAGACCCCGTGTGAAAAAAGGGTAGAGAACCGGAAATTTCACTGTTCATTCCATCAAACTGGTATGTACATAAATAGATCCGTCACAGAAATAAGACAAACTTTACAATCAACATGAAATATTGTGGGAAAAAACATCCATATTATCAAATTATTTAATGTACTGAAGCAAACCGCAGTTCCATGATATCAAAGAGTGCCTTACAAATGAACCTAATTATTCAGTTTAGTTTATTAAACATCCAGTTGAAAATAAGTAATCATTTTATCAAATTCCCATGTTGGGGCTACCGCGGATAAAAGTAAAAAGCAGAGTTAATGTGCTCTGAAACACATCGTCAACTCCAATTACAGTATAACATAGTTCTAGCATAATTTATCCAACCCAAAGAGAAAAATCCTTTACAAGTAATTATTTGAAGATGCAAGCATAATAGTTGGTCTTCCAGTCTGAATATTCACGGACTCTCAGGAACGAAAATGCCTATTGATGCTTAATACAACCAGTATGTTCAATTAACACATGTTCGACCAATTCCCTAGAGGAAATAGAAAGTTTTCCTTTATATTCCCCTCTTTCCAGCTACCAAAAACAGCACCTCAACCTAAAATTTCGAGAAAAAAATTGCCAAATTGCGTCGTAGGAATCAAAAGCGAGAAACTCTTCAGAAAATACTAGAAGATAAAACGGATATAATTGCGAGAGGACAAAAATGACAAAGAAAAATATGTATAAAAATTAAAACGGGAGCTCACGCTGGGTTGCTCGGCACAGTCGATCTCAGATTCAATAACCCGAATCAGATTCTCGTCAGAACTTGGCTTCGTAGAGAACTGTGAAAACGGAATGAAACTGCTCCGGTTCAGACAGCTCTTCTCAACGCTGAGAACGGCGGAGACTGCGCTGCGGAAGGTTCTTTGAGAAACAACGGCGCGGATCGCGAGAGGAAGCACCGTGGAGGAAGCTCTGCGAAGCATGAAGTTCAGTGCCATTTTTCTACTTTTAACAGAAGGAAGAACTTGAAGGTTTTTAGTAGCAGTCGTTAGGGTTTTGCAGAGAGGGTTTTAGGCTTTTAAAGGCGGCCTCGCTCATTTCTTAGTCACGTGCACGAGGTTTTGGGTTGAGCGTGAACTTCACTTCTTGGGGTTTGATAGAAAGGTTTTTTTTTTTTTAAATTTAATTTTTTTCGATAATTTTTAAATTATTGCATTCCTGCGAGAGATTATAATTAAATAAAAAATTATTAAACTTTACTGACTCTTGAGTTATGAACAAAGATAACTTGGAAGTTTCTGATAATTTTCTCTTAAAAGAATGTTGATAAAAAATTTAAAAGCAATTTATAATAAAATATTTAAATATATTTATATTTATTCTAATCCTTATATATTTTTAAAAAATTACTTTTGACGAAAGAAATACATTGTTTTCAATTTTATAAATAAAAAATTAAAATAAGTTATAAAATAAATTCTGATATTTTTTTCTTTAATTTTTTTAAAAAATAAAAGTAATATCTAAAAGAATACATTGGACGTGGTCCATAGGGAAAAACAAGCTTCATGGAGCCCCAGAGCCAGAGGAAAAGGGGCTGATATTGTTTAATTTTAGTATTGGGCTTAGGAAAGATCTAGATCTGTGCCAAACACAATTTGCGTGGCCCAAATGTTTTATTTTGGGTTCAGTATTCTGTCCATCATTTTTATTTTTATTTTATTTCAATTTTAAGAGGTCAGTTGTATTATTTTATATCATATTATAAACGAGTATTATTAAATTTTGTAAGCATTAATTCATGTTTTTATCGAATGGGGCCAGGCATTCATCAATTAATTAGTAAATTATTTTTGAAAATTATAAATACTTTATTTATCATCCAACTTATGAAGTCATTTGGGATGATAAGATTTGAAATATTACTCTAATAATTTTGAAATTAGATATATTAATTCATTGTGTTTAATATAAACTGCAAAACACAAATGTTTGATTGTAAATTTGCAATCCAGATCTAACATAATTATTCAGCACAAATGAAGTCACTTGAGAACTCAAATGTAGTTTATTCATGATGCCTCTTCCTTCCAAATTTGGATGTGCTTGCTCATATCTCACCATCCCATAATTCTTCAAAAGACTTGTATGCACCCTTCTCATGGACAAAATAGTGTCCTATTAATAGCCTAGCCTGCATAATTGAAGAACAAAGCTTCTGTCAGCTGGAAAATTAATTGGCTCATCAACCAACACCTTGTTAGAAATGGATCGATTTGTCAAAACAAAATTTAAAGATGACGATGATATAAGACGACGACTAGTAAGTAAGACGGAAGAATATATATGTATATATATATATATATATATATATATATATATATATATATATATATCACAGAGAAAGTGTGTATTTGACAGTTAGTACGTGGTTAGCTAACTTGCCTGCTCAATTTCAGAAAACTTGGCCAGTAAGTCCTCAGGTATAGACCAGTTAAAGACATCTATGTTCTCCTTGATCCTTGCTTCATTTGTACTCTTGGGAAGCACACCGTGACCCATTTGCAGACCCCATCGCAGACAAACTTGTGCAGGAGTTTTCCCTAATTTCTTCGCAACCATATTTACGATTGGATGCTTGAGGACATCACCCTTCATCCATGTTGTGCCAGGAGAACCCAACGGGGAGTATCCCTGTTTTTCCAGAAATTAATTAAAAATCAAGAAGCCTGATTTCTCGTCAAATCGAAATAAAAGTCAGTCGCTGGTTCAAATCAATTAGTACTGCAAATTAATTAAGGTGCTGGCACAAGATTTAATTTGTCCACCGTACTCACAGATAGGTGCACTCCTTTGGATTTACAGAATTCACTCAGCTTTTTGGACTGCCATCCAGGGTGGCACTCCACTTGGATGACAGCAGGAGGCACGCGTGCTACTGCCAACAAATCCTCAAGCTTCTTTGTAGAAAAATTGCTAACTCCAATCGCTCGAGCCTTGCCAGAGTCATAAAGTGCCTCCAGTGCTCTCCATGTGCCAGGTATATCTGGTTTAGCAAGGGTTTCAGGAATGAAATCAGCAGCACCCTTCTTCAACCGAACTGGCCAGTGAATCTTCAAAAATTAAACACCACGGTCGTGTGTTACAATTTAGAATAGAATAATAATAATAATCCTCAGTATTCAATAACGTCACAACATGTTAGCACATTTAAAAACCCTAGTTTAAATAATAATATTTTCATATATAAAATATTATGAATTTCTAGGCTAAATAATTATTAATGGCCAGAGACAAGATAACAAACAAGGCTCAAGGGACTAAATAATTAATGCGTACAAGGTACAAATCAAGGTAATCAAGCTGCAAGTCCTGCAGGGTTCTGTTCAAAGCCTCCTCTGCGTCTTCTGGGTAAATATCAGCGAACCTGCGAAAAATCTCGGATTAGATGACACGTATAATCTGTTTAATTCTAATATGAGATTAAAGAGTCAGAGCAGCGGCTGGCCTCACTCAATTAATAGTACTTGTGAATTAATTACACGTTGCCAATGCAAAATCTACAATAGTATAAATAGGGTAATAATTAAAAGAAAAACAAACTTGAGTTTAGAGGTAATAAATAATTCCTCGCGCTTGACCACACCATCTTCAAACAACTTCTTCAGCACCGAACCGATCTAGGAGAAAGATGGATTACATCAGTGTCGTGGAAACAAGAACTTAAGCACTTCCAGAGAACTAACTTATACAACAAAAAATTGGAGCTAAATCAAATCACCGCGGAAACAGAGATGCTGTTGAGATGAACAGATATTACAACAATGATAAGCCAAGTATATATGCATAATATAATATTCACGAATACAAATATTATTTTACAAGATGGAAAGACTGATCTGCAGGAGCACTCGACAAATGATGAGTGTGTGTTATACAATTAATATAAACCATTTCTACCACCACAGTAGTTCTTGTTCGTATAAAATGTCACATTAATTCTCCGTATAATTAAATTTATGACAGGAAGCAATCACAAAGATTTTACGAAATGAGTTACGCGCTTTCAGTGAAAAAAGAAAGAAAGAAAGAAACAGACAACTAGCTAGCTACAGGAGGTGTGTACATGTACATAAAAATAGCAAATTAAATATAAACACGCAGTAAATGATGAACAATTTCGATCGTAATGTAATTTTTAAGGATATAGTTGGCATAATATATGTAATATTATTGTAGTTACCTCCTTTTCATTGAAGTAGATTGGAGCACAATCAATGTGGCGATAACCAGCCTGCAGTGACGACAGTGAAACATATGCATGTAGCTGAGTACTAGACATTAATTTGATACGTGAAACAATTCATAATAGCAAGAATTAAGGATCAACCTCCAGAACTTAATTTACTCTGTAAAATTTTCTTTCTAACATTTGTTTTATAAAACAAATAAATTCAAAATCAAGCTGCAGGTTCTAAAGCTCCTAATTATATAACCGCACGAAAGGAACGATATAAAATTGAAAATTAATGAAGGAAATGCGCAGAGAAGTAGAAACCTTGATGGCGGTAACAATAGCGTCGCCGACGACACCAGGATCAGACTGCCACGTGCCTAAACCAACGGAGGGGATTTTGGCTCCGGTGTTCAACTGGAAGTATCGAATTTCAGTTGCCATTTTCGGACCGAAGAGAGAGAGAGCGTGCGCATGCGCTAAGTGGCCACAGACTCGGACATTATTGCTGCCTCTTTATATATATATAGAAGCGAGAGATTCGTCCAGGAGATATTTCTTCAATAGCTTTATTGCATGGTAGCTGTAACTAGACATAAAGAATAAATATAAGTGTTTGTTAATTAGTTTTGCCCTTATTTATTATTATTATTATTATTATTAGTACTAAAAATTAAATTTACAATCTACAAAAAACGGAGAGTCCAATTTTAGAGCTAGAAAAGAGTTAATTACAACCTTTCTCCTCCATTTACATTACAAATTAATGATGTAGACATTTATAAATTAAATTTATGATGATCTTTTACATAACTTTTAAATTAATTCATTATTACAAAGAGAATTCGGGTTAATTTGATCATAAAATCTGCGACAACACTTGTTGTTCCAAAGGCATGAAGAGTTTTTGATATGATAATGAATCCATCTATTGCTCAAACAAACAAGAAAGTTATTTCATCTATCCATATATATTGTTTAAAAAAAATTATATAATTTTTTTATGTGTTTTTCATTCTTCTATGGCCTAATAATTAGCTTCTTGTATGAATTTCGTTAGCAATTAATTATTAAGAAAATATAATATAATATAGTAATTAATAACAATTTATTACGTATTAAGAAAATAGTAATAACCACTTGTCCCACTGCTAATGAGGTAATTTTCCTCCGAATAAATAAAAAAGATAAATATAGAAATTATTCAATTTGGATAAAAAAATCTAAATTGTGCCGTAATAAAACTAACTTAAAAAAAAAGCTGATTTTAATAGACTCTTGAAAAAATAACTTGAAAAAGATTGATCATAGCAGACTCAACTAATAAAAAATTAAAATAAAAAAAAGGTAGATTCTAATATACCCATGACCAAAAAAAAATATGGATATTAAAAAAGGCTTATTCTAATAGACTTCTGAAAAATTAATTTTTATAATGGATTGATCTCAGTAGAATTGACTAATTCTAATAAAAAACTTAAAAAAAGTTGATTATTCCAGTAAACCCATAAAGGAAAATTTTAAAAAACATTGATATTGAAAAAGGTTGATTCTATTAGACTATTGAAAATAACTTAAAAAAGATTGATCTTAGTGGACTTGTTTAATTCCAATAAATTAAAAAAAAAAGAACTTAAAAAATGACCGATTATAGCAGACTATGACAAAGAAAGAAACTTAAAAAAAAATTGATATTAATAGACACTTAACACAAAATAATTTTAATTTATTTGAGTAGATTTTGTACTGTTGGCATGATCGCAGATGCATGCATAGCAAACATCAAGATTAAAAAGTACCAAATAAATCACATAACACAAAAGAGACACCACAATACATAATCAATTTTCTCGCATGCATCTCTACAGATAACACTCATTAAATCCTTTCAGAAAAATACCGTTGAGAAAATAGACTAGGCGACTTTCTTAATTAAGGACACTCATACTTCTTGGAAAACACAGACCATTTTTTGCAACTCATTGATTTGTCCAACACCACACATAAATGGCAGTATCCGGCCTGCAGTGACGAGGAAACAACACATGTAGTGGAGGGCTACACATTTGATATTGTCTTGTCTGCAAATACTTAGCAACAAAGAATCAGCAGCCTTCAGAATTCAATTGCACATGGTGTCTGGATATCAGAAAGTAGGAATGAAACTACTCTTAAATGGTTGACTTAGTTTACTTATTACTCAATTTGGTCCCTAATGTACTGTTTCACTCTCCACATCTTCATTAAAGGAAAATTGTCATATAGCTACCCTCAAGTGTATCATCTTGGTACCTAGTATTTGTACATATTGCCTCTATTGTTAACTTTAACCCAAAAAAAATATTAAAATCTACGTTTTTTGTATAAAATAATTATTAATTGGACCATAAAAGTTCATGGTAACAAAATTGATACCTTTTACGCGAGTCAATTTCTAAAATCATTATGACAGTTCATTTAAAACCTTGACGAAGAAATGTAAAATTTGAGTTAAAAGAATTTTATATTCAGTAAAATAAAACAAAAAAAGGAAATACCAAATGCATGTAATTTGTTAAAAAAAAAAGTGAAATAATTTGCAATATTGTCCTTAAAATGGATAGTGACTGAACAGTATCCAAAAAGTAGTGGTTAGTAAATAATTTAGTAACCCTATAAAAACACAAAGTTCCTTCATTTTTATATCAAGAAATGTATGATTGGGATTTTCTTTATGTAAATTATTGATGAATTTTAGTCTTCTAAGTTCTCAATCTCATACTAATTAAATTTGGAGGAAAAAAAAGAACCCCTAATTGAAATTGTGTTAAAGCTTCTTGAGCAATTGCAAAAATGAAAATTGAAATGTGTAGCACGAACCAGTTCGGCGTTCAAGTAGCGTTTCAGTGTGTATCAACGATATACTACTAATTAATGACTTTAATTTCCTTCAACATACTGATTATGAAATAGCTCATATCTCACCGTCCCACAATTCTTCAACACATCTGTATGGACCACAGGTATGATGGACAAAGGAATCCCCTCTTATTAACCTAGCCTGCATGATTCAAGAACAAAACTTGTCAGGAAAATTGTTTCCTACTCTTGTGTAACTCTATCTATTCATACGATCTTTAGAATTTCTCATTGATTAGATATTGGAAGGTAGTTAGCAAACAACTAAAACATGGTACAAATAGGAGCAAAATAAGCTATATGATCAAGAGGCTGTAAATATCGAGGGCTCCAGTAACCTGTAATCTGGTCGATATGCTTTTTCAATGCCAAAACTGGTTATAAATGGATTTGTCAAAACAGAATTTCATCTAAGATTAATAATATCAAAGGATTAAAAAAAATATGTGACAATCACTACTTGCCTGCACAATTTCTGAAAACTTGGCAAATAAGTCCTCAGGTATAGACCTGTCAAAGACATCTAAATTCTCCTTGACCCTTGCTTCATTGGTACTCTTGGGAAGCACACTGTGACCCATTTGCAGGCCCCAACGGAGACAAACTTGTGCAGGAGTTTTCCCTAATTTCCTTGCGACCATACCTACAACTGGATGCCTGAGAACATCACCCTTAATCCATGAGCCAGGAGAACTCAATGGGGAGTATCCCTGACATCCAGAAATAACAATGAAGCTGACTTCAAGAAATCAAAGTAATATAAGATTTGTGTCATCACAGGAAGGTAAAACACAACTGAATAAGAAAAAGCTGGCACAAGATTTTTCTACTCACAGATAGGTGAACTCCCTTTGATTTACAGAATTCATGTAGCTTTTGCTGCTGCCAAGAAGGGTGGCATTCCACTTGGTTGACAGCAGGAGGCACACGTGCTACTGCCAACAAATCCCGAAGCTTCTTTGTTGAAAAATTGCTTATTCCAATTGCTCGAGCCTTGCCAGAATCATAAAGTGCCTCCATTGCTCTCCATGTGCCAGGTATATCTGGTTGAACAAGGTTTTCAGGATTGAAGTCAACAGAACCCTTCTGAATCCTAACTGGCCAGTGGATCTTCAAAAATTTTATGATCATGTATTACAATTTAGAAGAGTTGTCAATAACATAGCAGTACACTGAAAAACATAAGCTAACTAGGCTCTAAGGACAAATGCATACAAGGTACAAATCAAGGTAATCAATCTGCAAGTTCCGCAAAGTTCTGTTCAATGCCTCTTGTACGTATTCTGGTGCATTATCAGAACGCCTGCAAAATAATCTCGGATTTAGATGACACAGACCACCCATTGGATTTGAATATTAGATTAAAGAGTCCAATGTATGAATAACATTGCCCAACAATTCTGAATAACATGTTTCGGACTCAAAAATCAACAATAAAGTAAAAACATACGCAAGTTTAGAGGTAATCCATAATTCCTCACGCTTGACAGCACCATCTTCAAACAGCTTCTTCAGCGCTAAACCGATCTACAATATCAGTGTCATGTAAAGTGCTTGCAATAGTTAAAACAATTTTTCAGGGGGATAAATCAGTTAAACATTTCCAGACAAGAAGACAAAAATAATTGGAACTAAATTAATCATAGTGGAAACATAGATGCTGAGACGAACAGATTGCAAGATGAGAAAAAATTGATCAAAAATCACAATAGCAGTAAGTGGACTACTATTAAGTGAAATAGACTAATTAAGTACATAAATCCTTCTTGGAATAGGAGTAATATTTGCCCACATGTACAATGCAGACCATTTTTTACCGCTCATCTGTCCACCACTACAATTACTTGTACAAAATGTCACAATCACCACATCATTTATTGTAGAAAGCAATCCCAGTATTTAACAAAAATGAATTACTTTCAAAGGAAAAAGAGGACAGACTGCCAGCTTAAATCAGCAGGAACAAAAATAAGAGGTGTAAGAGTACTAAAAGCAAGCAAATTAGATATAACCATATCTCACAATACATACAGGAGAAACAGGTTATAGAAAACTTTGGATAAAAACAATTACTTGGATTAAATGAATGCAATATATTATAACATAGGCACAGAAGCCCCTAAACCATAAAATTTATGAGTTGTGCTGGAGACTGTCACATTTGTGACTGCCATACCAGAAGTGATATGTTTCTTAGAATTGACTTGGCATAATGTATCGTAGTTACCTCCTTTTCATTGCCGTAGATCGAAGCACAGTCAATATGGCGATATCCAGCCTGCAATGACAATGGAACATATGTAGTTGAGTGCTAAACATTTGATATACGTAACCATATTGTCTGCAAATAATTAGCAAGAAAGAATCACCCTCAATTACAACAGTCTGGATATCAGAAAGTAGGAATGAGAGTAGTCTTAAATGGTTGACTTAGTTTACAAATTAGGGTCATTTAGTGAAAAAAATTCCATTGCTTTCCCTCACTTTTCTAATCCAAAAAAAGGCCACAAAAACGACATATTTCTGCTATGTAATTTAGGTGGAGGCCATAGAGTCACTCATGAATTGTATGGTAGAAAACCTAATTCAAACCTGTTTGCTTAAAGATTTTGTCTATGATTATTGCATTTGCAAACATCTGAGGAGGTTTAAGAAGAGGAATAGGAGGAGGAAGAGGAAGACTAGTTATTTCTCGTATGAGAGTGCTTGTTCTTAGAATAAGAATCCAAAGGAGGAGCTGTATACGCAAGGTCTAAGCTTTACATATAAGTCTTTGTTTCCTCGGTACCCCTTCCCTATTATTCTTCCTCTGTAACAGCTGCCTCGCTAGCGAAGGGTCTTTCAAGCCCGGAGCAAGCTGAGTGCTTGGCACTCAATTAGTAGCACCACTTGTACCACTTGCATAGCATATCGGTATGACTTGCTTTTTATGAATTCTTGGGTGGGATTATCTTATTGACGGTTACATGTTCACTTCTAAGCTGACGTCTTGCTCTGTGCTTTTCTGCCAACGCTTCGTCCTCCTGCCCAACCGACCAGTGAAAGGTGTTCTGGTAAAGTTTCACTGTCTAATTTATAACTTTGCTACATAATCAGGACGATCATGTTCAAAATTTGATTTTTGAAACATCTTAGCAAGAAAATTCTAGTTTAGTCCCTAAATTTTTGAGAGAGGTCACTTTTAGCTGAGTGATTTTCTATATTAATCACAAAGTCCATATCTTATTTTTATCCCTAATGTTACAGTGGAGACCTTCTGACTAATAGAAAAATGACATTTGTCAAAGACTTGAGGACTAATCTAAAAGTTTCTCGTCTGAGCTAAACCGGTTTCCTCAAGTTTTTTCCGGACATTGTTTTTGGCACAAAACTACCGAATAATTTCAAAATCAACCAGGCTCTAAAGCTCCTAACCCAGCAAAATGAAATGGAAAAGAAGTGATATTGGTAGTGAGGGAAATGTAGAAACCTTGATCGCAGTAGCAACGGCGTCGCCGACAACACCGGGTTCAGCTTGCCACGTGCCTAACCCGACGGAGGGGATTTTGGCTCCGGTGTTCAACTCGAAGTATCGGATATCAGCTGTCATTTTGGGGTGGCTTACCACAGGACAATGTGAACTGAAGACTGATGGAAAAGGGCAGAGATGTGGTCAACAACTTTGCTGGCCTCTACAAAGAGATGGGGAATTATCACTTACCCACCCCGGAATTTCACAAAATATCCATTATAGGCTATTTTTCTATTCATCCACACTAATCACCCAGGCGCTATCCTTATTCCTTCCCTTCGCTTTCGAGGATTAAACAGAAACTACGCCAACTTCATGTTTACCCTTCACACGACTTAACCATAAGAGAGTAAATACCAAACGAATCATAAGTTCTGCCGAATGAATAAATATTTCCTGAAACTCCCATGTCATAAATGAAATAAAAATAAAATGGTATTACTACAGACTTGATCAATCTCATCCTAAATTTTGAGGACAAAATGCCCCTTAATTTAAAAAATAACCTCAAATAGAAGTTACAGTGAAATTAAGTAAAAAGAAATAAACAACATATAGTTGACTAAAAGGTCTAACATTTTTTTGAAGCACAAATCACTTTCAGAACTCGAATATTGTCTCAGTGTGCCTTAGGGCTAAATTAAGGCCTTTTCCTTCCAAATATGGATTCTCACATTGCTATATTTCACCATCCCATAATTCTTCAAGAGACCTGTATGCACCATAGTTTTCATGGACAAATGAACTCCCTCGTAATAACCTAGCCTGCATAATTCAAGAAAAAGAACCTCTGTCAAATGCTCGCATAAACTTATATATTTCATATGTTCGTTACATAATAGAAGCAAATTCAGCGCCAACCAAAACATGTACAAGCAATATACAAATGGGAGTGAAAATACTCTAAATTATCAACAAGGCTGTAAGTAAATATTAAGGGCTCGTGTAATTTATAATCTGGTAAGTCAGAATTTTTAAAGCCAAAACTGGTTCAAAATGGATTTGTGAAAACAAAATATAAAGATCATATAAAACTGCTAACATGGAGGATCACAGCAATTATGTGAATGTAACTACTTGCCTGCTCAATTTCAGAGAATTTGGCAAATAAGTCCTCGGGTATAGACCAGTCAAAGACATCTAAGTTCTCCTTGATCCTCGCTTCATTTGTACTCTTAGGCAGCACACTGTGACCCATTTGCAGGCCCCACCGGAGACAAACTTGTGCAGGAGTTTTTCCTAATTTCTCTGCAACCATATTTACAACTGGATGCTTGAGGACATCACTCTTAATCCATGTTGTGCCAGGAGAACCCAATGGGGAATATCCCTGCTCCCAAAATAAAAACTGACTTTATTAAATCTTAGTAAAATATGATTTTTCCGATCACAAGAAGGTAAAAAACAATTGAATTGAAACAAGCTTGCACAAGATTTGTCTACTCACAGATAGGTGAACTCCCTTCAATTTACATAATTCACGTAGCTTTTGCTGCTGCCAAGAAGGGTGACACTCCACTTGGTTGACAGCAGGAGGCACACATGCTACTGCCAACAAATCTGCAAGCTTCTTTGTAGAAAAATTGCTTACTCCAATCGCCCGAGCCTTGCCAGAATCATAAAGTGCCTCCATTGCTCTCCATGTGCCAGGTATATCTGGTTCAACAAGGTTTTCAGGCTTGAAGCCAACAGAATCCTTCTTCATCTGAACTGGCCAGTGCATCTTCAAAAATTAAATAGTCATGTATCTCAATTTCGAGCAGAGTACTCAATAGAAAATTTTAAGGAAAAAACATAATCTAAATAATACTTTTACTATGAATTCCTATGCTAGAAAGAGACAAGGTAACTGGGCTCAATTGATTAAATAATGCATACAAGGTACAAATCAAGGTAATCAATCTGTAAGTCCTGCAAAGTTTGGTTCAATGCCTCTGATGCGTATTCTGGTGCATTATCACGACACCTGAGAACAATCTCACATTTAAATAACACAGATCATCTGTTAGATTAAAGAGTCAAAGCTACACATAGCGTCACTCAGACAATTCTGAATTACATGTACTGAATCTGCAATGAAGTAAAATCATACCCAAGTTTAGAGGTAATCCATAATTCCTCACGCTTGACAACACCATCTTCAAACAGCTTCTTCAGCACTAAACCAATCTACGAGAACGGTGGGCTATATCAGCGTCGTATAAAGTGCTTGCATTAATTAAGCAATTTTTTGAGGGGATAAAACAGTTAAGCATTTCTGGACAAGAAGACACAAATAATTGGAACTAAATCAATTATGTGGAAGCAGAGATGTCGAGATAACAGATTGCGATGAAAAAAAATTGATCAAAAATCAGTATGCAAAGGATGGACAAGGCACATTCTTTAATCGGAAGTGAAGCAACAATCATGATTGTTATAATCATATTGAATATCAACCATTTTTGCCAGTGGTCTATGGACCAAGCACAGTTATCCATTCCAATGTTAGAATCACCATACAACTTATTTATAGGAAGCAATCCCAAAGATTTTACAAAATGAATTACTCTAAGATAAACACAAAACAAGGAGAGAGTTCTAATTTAAAATCAGCAGAAATAGAAAAAAGAAGTTTACAGTGTACCAAAAACAAGCAAATTGGAGATAACTATGTATCATAAAGATTACAAGAGAAACGGGAAACAGGTCTTAGAAAATCTTGGTTAAAAGACAGTTAGATGGATTAAAGAAACTGTTACATATTATGACATAGACTCAAAAGCCATTAAACAATAAATAAATAAAAGCTGTGCTTGTGACTGTATCACTTGTGACTACCATACCACAAGGATTTCTCAGAATAGTAAGTGAGATATTTCTTAGGATTCACTTGGCATAATATATTGTAGTTACCTCCTTTTCATTGCCATAGACTAGTGCACAATCAATATGTCGGTATCCAGCCTGCAATAATAAGGAAACACATGGAGTTGAATACTAAACATTTGATATACGAAACAATATTGTTTACAAATAATTAGCAATGTGGAATCAACCTTCACAACTTAATGGCCGTGTCCGGATATAGGAAAATAGAAATGTAAGTAGTGTTAAATGGTCGACTTAGTTTACAAATTATGGCCATTTAGTATACAAATTTCCTTTGTTTTCTCTTCATACTTTTCTAGGTCCACACCAAGCCATGGTTTTTTGAGCTGCCCCTCAGATATTTTGTTTCTCTTGCCAGAGGTTGCAAAACACCCACAGAAACTCATTCCGTCCAAGAAGAGCAATCAAAAACTAACATCTGGGATTTAATGTGGTTAAAGAAAGTAGAGTGGTTTACAAATTTTATTGTAGAATACCTCATTCAAACATGTTTGCTTAAGATTTTCTATATCATTATTACATCTGGATTTTTTGTGACCTTATTTATAACCGTGGTATATAACTAAGAAGTTCATACTCAAAAATCAAAGTTGATATTTGTAACATATCAACATGAAATAATTAAAATATTACACATGGAAATGTTACTTTAGTAAAATATTTTACATTTTAATCACACAAGTCTCCATTATTTTTCACGTTATTCAGTTTAGTCCGCCAAGCTCATTGGAGAAAAATTTATCAAATACCTCCCTTAACTTTTATCATAATTTCACCTTAATGGTATTTATATATAAATAAGCACATATTGTCCTTGGTGTTAATTCACCGTTTGTATTATTTAATATATTCTAGAGTATTTTAATAACTTCTAAAAAATTATGAAATTTAATTGCTTTATATCAAATAATTAACATTTTAACCCATAAATCATTACAAAAAACGACATTATTTCGTATATACAATAGAGATTTTATAAATTGAACTTTTAAAGAAACAATATTAGTTATTTGGCTATCAAACGCATATTTTGACGAAAAATTTATAATTATCTTAACAGATTACTTTTAAAGGTAATAGACTGTCAAGCACATCTATATACAGGATAGTTCAATAGAATGCAAGTAGATATAATAGTGATTAAAATAGCCATTTTCTACATTATATTAAAATAACACAAATGGTGGGTACCGTAGCTCCGTGCTTCTTTGTAAATAGTTGTTATCTAGATGAAATTATGAAAAATTCAAAAAGAGACATATAAATATAATAATTCCACCTCAACTAAGTACGGATGATTACAGTGAAATTAATTGAAATAGTAAACACACAAGCATAGACACCTTTGTGCCGGCTAATATGAAAAAACACGCGATGACCGTGACATTTCCCAAAATATTAGGGACTAATCTAAAATTTTCCCATCTGAGCTAAGCCGGTTTTCAAAAAAAAAAATTCCGAACGTTATTTTAGTAAAAAAAAGAAAGAAAAAAAAGAACACTAAAAATAACTGAAAAAATATATCGACAATTTCAAAGTCAATCATGATCTAAAGCTCTGAAATCAAAAAGGATGTTAAATAGGAAGGAGCTAATCTAGACAGTGAAGGATATGTAGAAGTAGAAACCTTGATGGCGGCATCAACGGCGTCGCCGACGACACCAGGCTCAGCCTGCCACGTTCCTAAACCAACGGATGGGATTTTGGCACCGGTGTTCAACTCAAAGTGCCGAATTTCGGCAGCCATTGAGCGGACGAAAATATAAAATGAAAGCTGAAAAAAATGACAGGGAGAGTGTCTTGCGCTAGACGGTCAGAGTCTCAGAGACATCGCCTGCCTTGTTAAAGAAGGAGTTTGTTTCTAGACGGCAGAAGGTGCCAGATATTTCTTAAAAATCATTAGCTAATATCCACGTGTTACACGACAATTGCACGGAAAATTTCACTTTATTCCCAAACATTTTGCTAAATATCATCCTATTCTACCAGTTTAACATATGTATCAAGATTTCCAACAAACCATTCAAGTGAAACCTTATTGAAGCAAACCCCAAACGAGAGAGCGAAGATTTCATGGAAATTCTATGTAATGAATGAATCAGATAATTTAGATTGTTAAAGCTTTTGATGTAAATTGAATTGCAAATGCAGAAATAAACCATTCAATCGAACAAACGTAAATTTAGGAAATTTAAGTTAAAAATCAAGATAAACAACAAACAGTTGACTAAAAGGTCTATAACATTATTAAGCACAAAATCCTTCAGAAATCAGATATAGTTTCAGGAGGCATCAGGGCGTTTCCTTCTTCCAAATATGGGATTATCACGCTGCTCATAACTCGCCATCCCATAGTTCTTCAAGATTCTTGTAAGCACCATAGGTCTCATTGACAAATGAAGTCCCTCTCAATAACCTAGCCTGCATAAGTGAAGGACAAGACCTCTATCAGGAAAATAGTTCCAAATTCCAGCACAAGTATATATTCATATGATCCTTTAGAGTTTCACCCATTCATTATGTCTTACAAGTTAGTTCAGCAACAACTAAACATGGTACACGCAATATACAAATGGGAGCAAAATTGATAAATGAGGCCATAAATATTGAGGGCTTATGAAGTTTATACTCTGGTCAGTAGTCTTTCTCTCCAAAACTGGTTATAAAGGGTTTGTCAAAACAAAATTTAAAGATCTTATAAGACTAGTAACTAGCAACATGAAGGATTACAGCAATTACGTGACAGTAACCACTTGCCTGCTCAATTTCAGAAAACTTGGCAAATAAGTCTTCAGGTATGGACCAGTCAAAGACATCTAAATTCTCCTTGATCCTTGCTTCATTTGTACTCTTTGGAAGCACACTGTGACCCATTTGCAGGCCCCACCGGAGACAAACTTGTGCAGGAGTTTTGCCTAATTTCTCTGCAACCAGATTTACAACTGGATGCTTGAGGACATCACTCTTAATCCATGTTGTCCCAGGAGAACCCAATGGGGAATATCCCTGATCCAAAAACAAAAAATGCATTGACTCACGGTAAAATAAGATTTTTAAAGTCACAGGAAGGTAAAGAACTACAAGTTGGCACAAGATTTTTCTACTCACAGATAGGTGAACTCCTTTCAATTTACAGAATTCACGTAGCTTTTGCTGCTGCCACGAAGGGTGGCACTCCACTTGAATGACAGCAGGAGGCACACGTGCTACTGCCAACAAATCGCCAAGCTTCTTTGTGGAAAAATTGCTGACTCCAATCGCTCGAGCCTTACCAGAATCATAAAGTGCCTCCATGGCTCTCCATGTGCAGGGTATATCAGGTTGAATAAGGTTCTCAGCCTTAAAGCCACCAGAATCCTTCTTCATCCGAACTGGCCAGTGGATCTTCAAAAAATTAAATAGCCAAATATTAAAAGTTAAATAATATTCTACTAGGAATATCTAGGCTCAAGAGATTAAATAATGCATACAAGGTACAAATCAATGTAATCAATCTGCAAGTCCTGCAAAGTTCTGTTCAACGCCTCTGGTACGTCTTCTGGTGCATGATCAGTATTCCTGCAAATAATCTCAGTTAGATAGCTTTGACCATTCATTTGATTTTGCTAGAGATAATAACATTTTGCACAGAATCACTGACCAAATGCTTAATTACATGCGCATGCTCAAAATCAACAACAAAGTATAAACAAACCAGAGTTTAGAAGTAATCCACAAATCCTCACGCTTGACTACACCATCTTCAAACAGCTTCTTCAGCACTGCACCAATCTAACGGAATGTGGATTATATCAGTGTTGTATAAAGTACTTGCAACATGTAATCTTTTCTTTGTTTGGATAATACAGTTAAACATTTTAAGACAACAAGACACAAATAATTGGAACTAAATTGGTCATAGAGGAAACAGATATGTTGAGATGAACAGATTGCAAAGGGTGAAAAAAGTAGATCAGAAAAGACCAAAGTTGAATGTAGAGCATGCAGAAAACCCACTTTCAAAAGAAGCCAACCATCATGATTCTTATAATCATGTCAAAAACAAATCATTATACAAGCTGGAGAAAGTGATGTCAAGCACTCAACTGAGTGATTGTTATAAAACATAAACCAATTACCACTCATCTATCCACCACCGTAGTTATTTGCATAAACTGTCACAATCGACTCACAATTTATCACAAAAAGGAATCACAAAGATTTTACTTCAGGAAATAAAGAGGACAGCCTACTAGCTTAAAGCAGCAGGAATGGATACAGGCAGGAGGTGTGCATAGTACGAAGAACATGCAAATAAGATATAATCATATCTCATAATGATTACAAGAGAAATTGGTCATAAAAAACCTGGGTTAAGAACAATTACAAAGATTAAACAAACTGCAACATATTACAAACATAGTCTTCAAGGCCATTAAACCATAAAATCTGCAAGACCTGTGCTTGTGACTATCACCCTAGTGACTACTCTACCGCAGGCATTTCGCAGATTATAACCATGAAGGAAATGATGACAATCTCAACAAAATGAGGATAATATATATGTGTGTCTGTGTAATTATATATACTTCAGAATTCAGTAGTTACCTCCTTTTCATTGCCGTAGACTCGAGCACAATCAATATGGCGATATCCAGCCTGCAGTGACAGAGAAACATATATAGTTGAGTACTGAATATTTCATACAGAGAACAATATTTTCTATAAATAATTAGCGACAAAGAATCACCCTTGAGACATAGTTTGTTCCTTGTACCAAAAGTTGCAAAAGAACAACAAAAACCCATTCCATCTAAACTCAATTAAAGAATAGGTATATAACTCAGATTTCTGCAATATAACTTAAGTCGTCATTCACACACACATATGTATGAAAAAATTCGTCTTTCAGACATGGTTGCTTAAGATTTTCTCTATCATTATTGTGCCTGGATTTTGCAATATATTTTTTATAGTTTGGAAGATGGCAAAAGCAGGTTCCAAAGCTCCTAGCACAACAAAATAAAACAGAAAGGAAGCAATATTGAAAGTAAAGGAAAATTAGAAACCTTGATGGCGGTAGCAACGGCTTCGCCGACGACACCAGGAGCAGCCTGCCAAGTGCCTAAACCAACGGAGGGAATTTTAGCCCCGGTGTTCAACTCGAAGTATCGAATTTCAGCTGCCATTTTTGGGAAGTGAAAGGTGGGCGGCAGAACACACGAGAATGTGAATCGCAAACCGAGAAAGAAAGGACAGCGAGAAAGATAAAGAGAGCGTGCTCAAAAGAGACATTGCCGGCCTCTGTATTTATAGAGTGAATCCTCACTCGAAGTCTGGAAGGCGGGAGGTCCGGGAAATTTCGTCAATTGTTTATTGCCACGTGTCACATGGACGTAAGTAGAAAATTCAGTTTCGGTCTGTAATGATGATTGCTATTCGTTTAACGGCTAGCGAGCGGTGTTATTATCTCACTGCTGACGTTAAAATTTAAAGTTTCCGGCGCATAAAGATTTTCGTTATTTTTATTGTATTTAAGAATTAATTAAATAGTTTATTAAACTGTTCTATTATTTTTGCCGACTACCGGCCACCGTCAAGAAAATAACAACACGTAATGGACCTTTTATCTCCTAAGCTTTGACCGGTCTCCTAATGTATGAAAAGTAATTAATAATAACCGTGCCTAAAAAGTAAAATAAAAAGAAAATGTTATAATTAATTCAAACGAAAAGAACATTTTGGTGGACAGTTAATTGCTCTAGTTTAATTTAGAAGACGAAGGTAGAAAAATATGTTATTAAAAATAAATATAAGTTAATAACTAATTATTATAAGATAAGAATATTATCACATTTTTTCTTAAATTTTGATTTGTATTATTTAGAGAGAAAGAATAGAGATTATATCACATACTTCTTTTATAATATTAGTCAACTAACTTCAAATGATAAATTTATTAAAATACCTTTAATTATTTATTTTTTATTAAATATATTTTTTTAATATCTATTTTTTATTTTTTTTGTGAGATAATTCAAATGTATAAATTAAATAAAATAATTATAAAATAGAATAAAAGATGCGAAATTTAAAAATTTAATTTGAAGTATACTTTTTTTTAATAAATATTTTTTAAATGAAATATAGAGATATATAATTAATAAAATTGATTAAAAAAATCGGAAAAAAAAATTCTCTCAAATCTCTTTTTTATTGAATAAAAATTTAGAAAAGTAAAATTTTATTGTTTATACAAAATAATAAATATTAAATAATAATATTTTATATATTTATTTTCATACTTAACGGTTCAAATATAATTATAAAAAAGATAAATGATATAATTTTTTTTAAGTAATATAAATTTAAATTTTAGAGAGAAATGTGATAATATTTTTTATGCGTGCGTCGTGTCCTGTTAGAATTATTAAAAATTGAAATAACGAGGATAGGTCCAGCCTTGTTGACTAAATACTGTTTATGGTGGTCTAAAACGTGACAGGTCACTAGTGCCTCACGTGTCGGGGGGATAGAAGTGGAGAAGTTGGGAACCTCTTTAGGACAAGTCATAGGTGATTCACGTGTTTCCGGATAGAAGGAGGCAAGTTGGGAACCTCTATTGTGGTTGGAAGGTATTTGAAGTCAGTGGAAATATATTCCCTTTATTTTTCTACAATTTAATTACCTAAATTTTTAATATTTTAATCCATGCATTATAATTAAATTGAATCTTTTATTATTACATATGCGATTGATAGTTATTAGCTAAAAATAAAACATATTATTGTTTTCACTTAATTGCTACTAGAAAAACGAACTTTTTGAGGGGGAGAATGTGACCTTTTACTATGCTAACAAATGTATACGACGTATAATTATCACATATTGCTGCAAAATTGTCCATATTATCATGATTGGGTAACATTTCTCTGTCACAAGTTTATGATAACAAAAATATAAATAACACAATTTCATGGGTGCCATTATCTTTTGGAATCACATCATTTTATGTTTTTTCCTTTAATCGATGTCGTTTTGGAAGCGAAAAACATACATAATTTTAACCAATTTTTTTCCAAGTCCTGGTGACACTCTTTCTAATTAAGTTCTCTGACGTTGTCCTAAGCATAAACTATATCTCCCCATCACCATCAAATTCATGTAAATCACCGTTTAATCTAGCAAAAAGTTTATTAAACCCTAGAGATCTTGACTATTTACACGCGTCAAAGCAGTCATTGCAATCCCAACGTCATTATTGCGACTTTGAAGGGGTTTTTCGATTTTATCGTAAGAGTTTGTGTACCGAATTCGCTGCAGTTATAGCATTGTTTCGTTAAAAGTATGTTAAGATGTGCCTCAGGCTGTGACTTGTAATAAGAACGAGAGGGAGGTCATTGTTTCGCAGAATATAGCTGATAGATTTACTTTTGATCGGGGATTTTTGAGGAATTTAACTTTATTCTGTGTTTGATTTATTAATCTGTTGTAGACTATTAGATTTTCAATTGTTGCTGTTGGTTTGCTACTCCTTAGGCTTTTTACTGCAGATTTTCAATAAATTCTTGTTGGATTATTTACTTGTTTAAGTGCTTCCGATTGTTTATGCTAGCTAAATATTTAATACATAGATATGGAGATTGGAGGAAATGTTTAACCATGAAGGAAAATCTGTTGATGATTTAGTTAATGTTGCGGATGACAGTGGGATAGTTCTTTTTCCTTTTATTTATCTAATTTTCAGTGTTTTCTAAGTTATTGCTTGATGTTATGTTCTAGTTAACTCACTGTTACTGATGTTATGCTATATAGTTGTTGATCTTGTAACGCCTACTTTGTCTTGTTGGAGTTCTTCGTATGGGAAAGTCATTCTTGACTCGAGTACTCTTTGCTGGGAAGCCTGAGGTTTGCACAATTTTATTATTGATGGTTATTTACTCCCAATTGTACTTGTTACATTTTTCTTAATTTAATATAAATACTGTGATGATGATCTAGTTGATCCAAGATCACTCAAGGTCAAATTATTGTTGTGAATTTTTAGATGTTCAGAGCTGGCTGAATTCTGAAATGACATCTTTAAAGACAACCAAATGCTTCGCAAGAGCAAAAGTGGCCCACAACAATTGATGAAGTTGCCAATATCGTTTATTTGAATGGAATTTCCTATTGGTTTTGCTGTTGTTTTGTGCACAAAAGTTTACAGAAATGGTAGCAATTACGCTGCTGCTTTATGCACAAAACAAACCATAAACAGCAGCAATTATGCTGCTGTTTTATGCGTAAGACAGCAGCATATGTTGCTGCTGATTTTAGTGCTGTTTTCTGAACAAAACAATACCATATTTGCTGCTGGTTTTGGTGTATTTTTTGACCAAACCAGCCTAGAAAAAGCAGCATATTGTTGCTGTTTTATGCATAAAATAGCCGGATATTTGCTGCTAGTTTTGGTGCTGGCTTTTTTTGGGCATAAAACAGCCCTCAAAACAGCAGCAATTATTTGACTGCCTGTTTACAAAAGATTTTGTTTTTTACCATTGTGAAGTAGTTAGTTTGCAAGATCTTGGTTTGAAAAATTATTTGATTTTTAAATCTCATTCTATTTCTTACCCTTTGTATACACTTTCTATGTCTAATGGTTTTGTTATATATATAGGTGTTTTATTTATTTGTGCATATATATGAAAGTTCCAAGAATATAGATTAATGTAATAGGGTTTTATTTATTTGCTTATAGATAACAGTTCTAAGAATATTGATTAATGTAAATTAACTCTAATATAATAGTTGTAGGAATTAAGAGTAAAGAAGTAGAACTTTTGGAATTATATTGCTTACATTTCATTAATAATGTTGCTCGTTAGTTTTACTAATTATAAACTTTCTTATGTGTTATTATTTTTTATAGGACAAAGAGCGGCTTTGTGAAATTGGTGAGGGGCTACTGAAATTCGTGACAGTCGCTACAATATATTCATATACTTGCCTGCTCAATTTCAGAAAACTTGGTTGGCAAATAAAATCCTATAACTAATTTGATTCTACACTTTATACACCGAAAATTATAATTAAGGATGCCATTTAAAGAATAGGTATGTAATATAAATATTATTTAATTTAACTGACAAAATTAATATAATTTTTGCTATAACATCGGTCAATGGCCCTTGGGATTTATCTTGTCCTTGTTGGAGTGAATATTAATTTTACCAAGTTTCAAATAATAATGCATGGTGTTTAGCACTTTCTATATTTTTTATGAACTAGTTATTTTTTTTCATTAAACTTCTTTTTACACAATCACTGCAAGTTTCTTGTTTCTCATTGATCATCATTATACATGAAATATTATTGACTAAGAATATTGAGATTGTTAATGTGAAATAATTTTAAACAAGACATATCTTCCATATTTTTGAATTTTTTTTAATATTCAAATCATTTTCTTGTCTAGAATTTTGGGTCTTTCTTTTTCATCTTCCTTCTTTTTGATTGAGTAATCATTTTCACATCTTTTGATCTTTAAGTCTAAGATTCGAAGGATGTATAAATTATTGTTCATATATAATTAAAGATTTATTATTCTATTCTATTTAACTAATAACCAATCACGATTTTCATTCCCTTAAATAAAGGTCCATATCCTAACATTTTTCAAGAATTAGACAATATTCACATTTGTTTTATTTTATAAAAACGATTATGGGATAATAAGGTCTTTTTAAAATTTAAAAATATTAATGGAAAGGAGAAAGTATGTACAGATGGGGGACATGACATCAACTAAGTACTAACCTCTCAACTGAAAATATATAATACAAATTAATGAAACAAATTTATAGTGCATTCATAATTAATATTATATAATTTATTTTGGTTATGAATTTAATATTAAATAAATAAAATTAATATAATATTTCATAATATAAATATAACATATGGCTTCAAAATAAACCAAATATATTCATTAATTAAAAAATACAATGTAATATAATATCGTTTATGATATATTGTGAATTAAAATCTTGAATACGATCTTATACTTTATTCTAGATCTAAATAATTTTAATATTGAATTATTCATAAAAAAAAGAGCAGCTTGGTAAGATTAAGTCACATTAATTCACTCTAATACATATACTTATTTTATATTCTAGTATGAGAAAAAAAATAGGAGATATATAACATTTTATAATATAAATGTATCTGAAATTGAGATAAATAACCGTTCACACTATAACTGAAATGAAGTACTGAAGATATTAAATGATTTTCCATGCGCCCATCCCGCCTTTGACTGAGGAGGCCCAGAAAGCCCAAATTTACCCGTGTGCAAGCATTGTGAAGGGATGATGTATAAAATCTTGAATTACCACTAAAAGTTTACCTTCAATTGAATTTAAGGCTGTTTGTCGATGCTTTCAGAAGTAAATTTGGGAAGTCTACTAAAACTACCAAAGCATAAACAAGAAATATAGAGAGTTTGAATGAATAGAATGGATGTACTGTCTCCCTCTCCTTCTAACTATTGACGCTTGAAATGCTCATATTTCACCATCCCAGAGTTCTTCAACAGACCTGTATGAGCCGAAGGTATCGTGGACATATGCATGCCCTCTTATAAGCCTTGACTGCATAGTTCAAACCAAACCCTCTTTTAGGATAAGTGTTTACATGACACACTTGCATATGCTTAGCATGAGCAACATATATATTTAGTGATTCACAATACAATAGCTACTTGCCTGCTCAATTTCAGAATACTTTGCAAACAAATCCTCAGGTATACACCAGTCGAAGATGTCTAAATTTGCTTTGATCCTCACTTCATTTGTACTCTTGGGGAGCACACTATGGCCCATTTGCAGGCCCCAGCGAAGAGCAACTTGTGCCGGACTTTTGCCTAGTTTCTCAGCCACCGTATTCAGAATTGGATTCTTGAGGACATCACTTTTGATCCATGTTGTTCCAGGAGAACCCAATGGTGAATATCCCTGATCAAAGTGATTACGAATTATCCAATCACATAAACAACAAGAAAACAAAAAATCAAATCAAATTTTGCCTACTTACAGACAGGTGAACTCCCTTGGATTTACAAAATGTGCGTAGCTTTTGTTGCTGCCAAGAAGGATGGCATTCCACTTGGTTAACAGCTGGAGGAATTCTAGCTACGTCCAATAAATCTCCGAGCTTCTTTGTAGAGAAATTACTCACTCCAATAGCTCGAGCCTTACCAGAATCATAGAGCCCCTCCATCGCTCTCCATGTGCTAGGTATATCTGTTTGCAGAAGGTTTTCAGGATTGAAACCAACAGATCCCTTCTTCATCTTAGCTGGCCAGTGGATCTTCAAAAATGATTGGCCATGTATAACATCATATTCAAAATCATTATTTACTATCCATGGTATTCTATATAATGAATTACAAAGTAGATATTTCCAAACTATTAGAATCTAAGCTGCATGTAGGCTAGATAACTAGGCTCAACAGCATTAGAAAATTTGGATGCTACATTGTCCTTGACAAATCCAAAGACAGCAACAAAAGAAACCCCTTCTTATCAATGCCTTATTCAAGACCAATGGCTTAGCTATAAATTTAGCACGGAGTTTTTTCATTTAGATTCCAAGAACTGGAACCAGTCAGTTTTAAAACATACATTTTAGTGCTAAGTTTTGACAGAACACTAGATGATTAGATTTCATGAAAAAAGATACATACAAGATACAAATCAACGTAATCAATCTGCAAGTCCTGTAAAGTATTGCCCAATGCCTCTAGTACATCTTCCGGTGCATGATGTGTACACCTGTGAATTATCTCAGATTTAGATAGTTCAAGTCATTCTTGGGGTTTGAAATACAGTTAAAGATGCAGTGCACGGTGCTCAGAGTGTCAATAGAACCATCACAAAAGCATCAAGAATTGTTGCTCTCAACTATCCATTGTATTCCTACTCAACCAGATAGAAAAAAGATGAACAAACCAGAGTTTAGAGGTGATCCATAAGTCCTCACGCTTGACAACACCATCTTCAAACAGTTGCTTCAGCACCAAACCAATCTGCAAGTAACGAACAAAAGCATAATGTCATAAAAAGTTGCTGGAAAAGCTTTAACTCTTCCGTACAACAAGACGAGCAATTTAAGCAAATCAACAGGTATCGTATGTTCCACTACTGCAACTCTCACAGCATGGATCACCTATCTCCAATGCTTAATATATTAGTCACTGCTAACCAACCAACCAACAAACCACATAGCAATACTTCTACTGGATTGAGAGTGACAGTGCAATCTCAATTACTCAAACTGAAGTGTTACGGAGCATTATGCAACCAACAGTGATGTTATTTGTACAAAGTGCAGAGAATTTGTAGTTGCAGGAGAAAAGAGAGGCAACAAGACATTTAATTTTGTTAAGAAATAATTACATAAAGTAGACAAAATGAAATATATTACAACCTAGATTCAGAGGCAATCTAAACCACAGAAGTAGAATACTAGTAAAAGCCCCGGAAATGATGACAATATCAACAAGAGTTAAGAATAATATTAAAAAGACTAGGACCTAGCATAATATTCTATAGTTAATTACCTCCTTTTCATTGTTATAGAATTGAGCACAATCAATATGGCGGTATCCAGCCTGCAGTCACCGGGAAACATCTTTAGTTAAGATGAGAGCGACTATTGTGAAACAATTGCATGCTACTATTAGAGACAAAGATTTGGCTTTATTGTTCAAAACTGTTGAAAGATTTCAAATTTGTCGGACTGTATGCAGATGCACAAAACTGCCACATAATGGAAGCTAAAATAATGATGAACTTGAAAATTTTATGGCAGACAAATCAGCTGATAGCTAGCTGTGTAGCTCACCAGAAGTTGATTTTATTTTTTACTATTTAAAGAGAAAAAAAAAAGAATGAGCGCAGTTGATTCTTTTTATTGAGCCAAAACTAATTAGTACAAAACTAGTACAAAGCCCATTGCGTTCATTGTTCATTAGAAAGAAGCTTGTTACATGGAGCAAGAGTTTCTTGTTTGGCTCAAAAAAAAAAAAAAAAGAATTAATAAGAGCACATGTGAGGGCTTCTATACGATTTGTTTTTTACCAGAAATAGTACTTGCAATATAGAGTATGTTTGTCGCTGTTGTGTGCGTGTTTTTTCAAATTGAAGGGTATAAAGCGTTTTGTAATGTTGATCAATCACCCTTCTATTCCACAATAATTTTCACACAGTTTTCCAAATTTGACACCTAATACTTCCAATCCCACAGCAGTAGTGGTTTAAAAAACACTGCACCTTAATGCCAATGGAATGCTTTAGTCTTTATTCAACATTAATTTCAACCAAATAATAAGGTGCCTAATTACGCTTATTTTTAGTCTTTGACTTTATTGACTTAAAGCAATCCATGATTTTGGCGCTTAGTACCAAATGATGGCCTTAGATTTAGAGAAAGAAAGAAAAAATAGGAACACATATTCTTACATCGAAGGGAGATAATAATAACCAGAAAATAATATCCACAAATAAGCAATGGTTGGAGTGCGGAAACCTTGATGGCGATATCAACAGCGTTTCCGACGACACCAGTATCAGCCTGCCAGGTGCCTAATCCAACGGAAGGCATTTTGGCGCCCGTGTTCAACTCAAAGTGTCGAATTTCGTTCGCCATTTCTGAAGGTTAGTTTGCACGACGAATGTGAATGTAAAAGCAAAATGAGAGGGAGGGAGAGAGTCTTTGTAAATTGGATAGTGACTTCACCAGCACTGGAAAAGGAATGTCTCTTTAATTCTAGCAACGACAGATTGGAGACGCGTATTTCTTTTAATAATATTTTATTCTCATCTGTTTCCATGGCAGTTACAACTTTTGGGGTAAATTTTCATCATACCCCATTATTTATCGGAAAAATATCGACTAGACTCTAAACTTTTCGTCAGTTTATATTCCAACCCAGACAATTTATCGGAAAAATAAGGGACGGCGGTTTTTTACGAAAACACTCATATATTAAAGTTACATATAATATTAGAGTTTTCTAATAAAAGGGTTTATAGAAATAATTTGGTAGCATGTCAGTAATATCTTTTTCAATGTTGACATCAAGTGTTATAAGAATTACTCTCCAAAATTTTGAGTATGCTAACTAAAATTAGCTTTAAATATGTTTTTTTTTTTTTTTTTTTTTAAAGAAAGACCGAGAAGGTGGGGATTTAGGGTAATATTTCAAAACCCAATGACTTGACATAAACTGATTGAGAACTAAAATTGTTTTCCTAATAAGGTTTGACAATAAATGTGTTGAAAGCCCGTCCTACATCAGGAACACGTGGTCATTCATAGTGTTTCCCTCCATTTGCTGGCCATCCATGACGCTGTTCTTCACTTTTCTTTGTTTCAAACATGGGGCACTTCGATATTTGGTAAACGTGACAGGGTATTAGTGAAATTTATTCCAAATCTTATCGTCACGCATTTTTTACCGGATTATTGTTGACTAATTCCCCAACTTTCCCGATAGTGGAATCGCAATTTCGGTACTGGCTTCATAAAAATTCCGTTTCTACCAAAGGTAATTGAAGACTCTGGCTGTTGTATAATATCAATCACAAAAAATTTGAAAACTCCAATATAAAAATTATAATTATAACAAAAAGTAAAACTTTTAACTTCAAAATTTAAAAAAAAAATACTTAGAATGTTTAATGTCAAATTTGAAAGTTTAACATAAAAACTTTTGAGAGGTATAGTAGTGAATCTCTGTAACTGATTGGCAGGGGAAGCAAAATTAAGAAGTGGCTTTACACTTGGCAGCGTTGCCGCATCTGATTAGTTATGTAATCATTTTACTGAACCCTCTATTCACGCCAAAACATAAACAAAATGGAGGATAAATAATGGAATCGGAAATGCAATCAGTGTCATGTATGTAGTAAATGAAAATTGATCTTTCATTCATCAAGATGGTTTCAATAATGGAATGAAATTTTTTATTGCTTTTTACTCTTGGATAAGTATCCAATAAACCGTTCATGTTCTCTTTTCTCTGCAACATCACAACACAACTTGATTCAGTTACTCTGTTCCACAAATATGGCTGACCGAGCTGAAATGAAAATTTCAACATTTCAGATGTGCAGTGTCTGCTCATATTTCGCCATCCCAGAGTTCTTCAATGGTCTTGTATGCGCCCAAAGTCTCGGTGCACAAATCCAGTACCTTTAAGTAGCCTCTCCTGAAAGATTAAAAAATCATTTGAGTCGATCATCTAAACTGCAACTTAACATTTTTCTATACCAGATACCAAATATACCTGCACCTAATCCCCAGTAAGCCAAGCTGGATCATATTACTTAAATGTAGATGATCAATTAAGACATTGCTTGGCACATATTTAAACCACCATACGAATTAGTTGCAGAAGACATCACAATGAAATTCAAACAAACAGTATCTTTGATCATATACTAAGCAAGAAAGCTAAGCACACAGCAAAAGCTGTCCATGTATTGAACCTCAAAGAGAAAAAGAAGAAAGATAAAGATGAAAAACCAAATGACACTTCAACTTGCCTGCTCAAATTCAGAAAACTTGACAAACAAGTCTTCAGGTATAGACCAGTCAAAAACATCAAAGTTCTCTTTGATTCTTGCCTCATTCGTGCTCTTAGGAAGTATGCTATGACCCATTTGCAGTCCCCACCGAAGAGCCACTTGTGCTGGGGTCTTGCCTAGTTTCTCTGAAACCATGACTAGGGTCGGAAGCTTAAGAACATTACCCTTCATAGATCCTGTGCCTGGGGAGCCAAGTGGTGAGTAGCCCTGCTTATGGAAAATCCATTAGAACTCTTATAGTGAAAATAAACATATAGATGGGAAGAGAGAACATGAAAATGGAATTTTCTAATGACATTTGAATAAGGAACCTGTTCCCTTTATGATAAAACCTTTGCACAACAAATTGCTTTAGGGATTGAACACTCACAGATAGGTGAACTCCTTCGGATTTACAGAGTGCATGCATCTTCTGCTGCTGCCATGAAGGGTGGCACTCCACTTGGTTGACAGAAGGAGGCACACGTGCTACTTTCAACAGATCGCTAAGCTTCTTTGTAGAGAAATTACTCACTCCAATAGCTTGAGCCTTGCCAGAATCATATAGTGCCTCCATAGCTTTCCATGTACTTGGTATATTAGGTTGGGTAAGGTTTTCAGGCTTAAAGCCAACTGACCCCTTTTTCATACTGGCTGGCCAGTGGATCTTCAATAGGATTTAAACATTTAGTAACAAAGAAATAAAAGACAGTAAGAAGGACCTTGAGATGAAAAATGAAATGGTAAAATGACTTACAAACTTATTCACAATTAAAGGTAGAGGCAGTTAATGAAAAATTAAACCACAAATTTAATCAATAATTTGGGAAGATCATTGTCCATCAATGAAGTCAAAAGGCAAAGCTTGAATTGCTGATACCTACTAGATATAAATCCAGATAGTCCAGTTGCAAGTCCTGTAAAGTTTGATCCAACGCTTTGGGCACATCTTCTGGTGCATGATTTGAACACCTGCAAATAAAAAGGAATGTAAAAAAAATTATGATCTGCACTTAAGACCAAACAGAGTAACCCAACTGTTTTATATATATATATATACATAGCACAAACCAGAGTTTGGAGGTAATCCACAAGTCCTCACGCTTCACCACTCCTTCAGCAACCAGCTTCTTCAGCGCACGACCAATCTACATAAACATCAAATTGATATCTGAAATTACGATACAATTTACATTTCTAGAGACAATTTAAATAAAACAGTATGTCTTTTTTTTTTTTAAAGATTTTAGACTAATTTACTTTTTAAGGATGTATCTAAATACTATTAGGCAAACAAGCACAGTTTTGAATCAAATGATTGAAGATAACAAATAAGTTCAAGCTGAAGAGCAAGAAAACAAAGTTTCTTAATTAACACAATAAAATGTAGCGACTGAATGATAGCGAAACGAAAATTCAATAATTCAGGGGAACGAGAATAAAAAAATACCACGACGATTATACACACGAAATTAATTTAAAAAAAGTAAAAAGAAAATCATTACCTCCTTCTCATTTTCGTAAGCTTGAGCACAATCGATGTGCCGATATCCAATCTGCATTAACACAGAGCGAACTCTTTTACAATCGAGCTACTGACTGACTTAGCCACAAATATTCATGCAACACAAAACAATTTTTTTTTTTTAATTGAGAAAAAGAAAACCTTAATGGCAGCAGTAACCGGCGTCGGCAACAGCGGCAGGGTCAGATTGCCAAGTGCCCAAGCCGATCGCAGGCATTTTGGCTCCGGTGTTCAATTGAAAGAATCGAATTGCTGATGCCATTTGTGAATACCGAACTGCATGCGCTCTGCCATTTTTATATTAAGACAAAATATGGAAGAGAAATACAAGAAAGCTCCTTGCTAATGTTTGACACGTGTTTTTTTTTTAAATCTTCTTCTTTTTCATTATTCTTGGCAACATTATGTCCGCCATGGCTTATTACTGGATCCAATTTTGTAGCAGCTATGAAGCTTTTACACCGCACCGCCCCGCCCCGCCCCGCCATAACTAAATTACAGTCCAGTTCTAAACGATGTCGTCTCATGTTGCCTTTTGGGGATATCTAGCGGGCCTCAAGTCTTAAACCATATCTTTTGGGCTCTCCTGGTTTGCCCTTTTGTGTCTCACTGGTCATCAATTTTGTCATCTTCCAAAATTAACGGAGATAGAGAAAATGTCTGACCGAAAGAAAATGTTTAATTTTTAAAAGAGAAAAGGTTCAGTTCCACCTGAACTAAACGCGATTCATGAGGAAAGATTTTATCCAATATTTGGCAGTAAAAATTATCCAATATAGGTCCATGTACCAGGGCCGGCTTAGTTATGATAAACACCCAATTGAAAATTGTTATAATTCGGAAAGACAAAAGAAAAAAAAAGAAGATCTGTACAATGTTAAAATATTGCCAACATAGGAAAATAAGAAAGATGACGGACAAAATCTTGGTTAATCCTATATGCATGTAGTGCACTTGTTGATTGAATTCTTTGGTCGTGATAACAATTATTAAAGCCATACTTCCCTGCTTTACCAAATCAGTGGATTCCCACAATCAGTTATTGGTTACTATTGGGAGTGAAAACAGACTGGTCAGGCAGGGTATACAGTGAGGGTTGACAATAAACAATGCAACTAAAGCTTTAGATCAGGTTGACCACAGCGATAGCTCGTGGAGTCTCAAGCAAATGAGCAATTGGAGACTGGGTTAACCAGAAGAAATATAAGAGGTTAACAAAACGTTTGAGGTCTAATTCTTGTATTTGAAACTTACCACATTGACAACAATAACACTACATCTAACTTCACAATATGTCGCACACATCAGTTCTTACAACATCAAATGCTAATTAAACGTTCTTGTATAATTTATTCAAATTGCAGGGGCAGAACTTTCTATATTTTAGGCCCACTTGCAAATAGTTGTACTTTAGATTTGAATAAAATGATATTCACCCCATGTTTCAAGCATCGTATTGCTCCTTATATTTCACCATCCCAGAGCTCTTCAAGAGTCCTATATGCACCAAAAGTCTCATGCACAAACGCTTCACCTTTAACTAGCCTCCCCTGCATTAAAACATCAACTTCTATCATTAAGAAATGATCTACTCTGTAGGACCCTGTTTCCAGAAAGATTATGGAATTATAATGTGAAATGACCACCAAAAACACGTTAAGGTTATGTATCAGCTAAATTATTAACATATGGTGAAAGCTTACTAAATACAGTCTAAAATGACAACAGAGAATGCAAAGCAATTAACGAGAAGCTATTCCAGATTATCTTGTGGATTCACCACAGATTATTCCACACTTAGCTTTGGTAAAAATAAAACGACAGAAAATAAGAGAATAGCCTTAATCATAAACAAGTCAACTATAAATTAGAAATAGTCATGTACTGTCAATTGATCAAGCGAGATGCAATAATGAAGAGAAAACACTACTTGCCTGTTCAATTTCAGAAAGCTTGGCCAATAAGTCTTCAGGTATATAACAATTAAAAATGTCAATATTTTCCTTCAATCTAGCTTCATTTGTGCTCTTAGGCAGAACACTGTGACCCATTTGCAGGCCCCATAGAAGCGCCACTTGTGCAGAAGATTTGCCCAGTTTCTGTGCAATCATATTGACAATTGGATTTTCAAGAACCCTATGTTTGTTCTTAGCGGAGCCAAGTGGTGTATAGCCCTGAAAGAAGAAAAATCCTTCAAACTTGTTATTTACCAATAGAATCTTTTACTACTAAAACAAATAAAATAAAATGGAGTCCATTTACTTGATCACAGCATTTAGAGTAACTTCTTGTTGAGCACAAGATGAGACATTTGCAATGGAGATGTTCACCCAGTTATAACTATTCCAAGAACAACAATAAACCACTTAAGAAGAAAATACTTACAGATAGATGAACCCCTTTTGATTTACAAAATGCATGTAGCTTTTTCTGTTGCCATCCTGGATGACATTCAGCTTGATTAACAGCAGGAGGAATGCGTGCTATTTCCAACAAATCCCCAAGCTTCTTCGAAGAGAAATTACTCACTCCAATGGCTCGAGCCTTTCCAGAATCATAGAGTGCCTCCATTGCTTTCCATGTACCAGGTATGTCAGGTTGGGTCATACTTTCAGGCTTCCCAACTGACCCTTTTTTCATGCTGACTGGCCAATGGATCTTTAAAAGAAAAAATCTACTATTATTAACAAAGAAACAACCATATTTAACAAAGCAATTGGGCGAGATGACTCTCAAAAGATAACTCTTCAATCTTTCATAATCATTATGAAGTATGCCACAATGTAACTTTGCCCAATTAACTCGAGGAAAAATCAAGAAAGTAGAAAGTAAAAAATAAATTTCAAATACAAATTCTTTACAACATCTTCATAAGCAAATTAAGTATAAAGAGAGGCAGAACAGTGATATAAGTACCAGGTAGAGATCCACATAGTCAATTTGCAAGTCCTGCAAAGTTCTGTCTAATGCGTTCGGTACATCTTCTGGCAAGTGATCAGAAGACCTACAATCATGGAGTTCCAAGTTCATAGAAAGCATTGAAAAAGAGAGGGCAAGAATGTCATGTGAATATCAGCATTTCTGAATTTGCACTGGAATTTGAATTTAACTCATAATTTTATTTTTGCAAAACCTAAAAGTGTTGGCCAAAACAAAAGAAAAAAAATTAGGAACTTACCATAGTTTGGAGGTTATCCATAAGTCCTCCCGTGTCACCACACCGTCGTCAAGCAACTTTTTCAGTGCATAACCAATCTGCAGAAATCAGGAAAAAAAAAATTCTATGGGATGAGTGAACAGTTTTAAAGCATAACAAATTGAACTTGCTAAAGATTCATTGAATTACTTCTAGTGGCTCTCAACTTGCTCACCAACATGATCAAGAACTAAACCCCTTTGCAAAGAATCTTATTAACAAGATAATTGCAAGATAAACTCAGCAAGAACATGAATAACAGATGACAAACGGAAGTCATGTGGTTCAGCAAAGATGGCCTACATCCATGTCAAGAACAGCTAAAGGATTTCTTATCAATTCTCTCGGGATAGTTTACAGAGAAGCGTGCATTACAAAGAACAGATTTAGATTCTTCTCTCTGGAAATAACCCTCAATACAAAAACCAAATTGTGCCTGCAAATGTCCAGTTTATCCGCTTCCGTGGTCAAAACAGAGAAACAACAGTCTATTCTGTTGAATCTGTTTTTTCAGTCCAGCATGAGAACACTCTGTGAGTCCAAATTGTAGAATTAAAAATGCAATAAAAAATCTGCCAGTCTGAAGAAATTTATTCCTAAAAACACCTGTTTGGATTTGCTACCTGTTTACAGTAGTATTAAGTAAGACTAATGACTAATGTCCTCCCATAAGAAGTTCCTAGTAAAACATTTCGATTTCCGGTTATATAAATCAAAATATCCAGCTATTAGGTGAACTTTTATCAGCAGCACGACCAACGCACAAATATGAGAAGAAATGTAAATAATGTACTGTAAAAGATCCAAATTATGCCCAAAAATACAATTAAAACTGTGGAAAGTCTCCAACAAAAACGTGCAAATTTAGGATTCTCTTGGCTAGCATATTACAAATAATTTCAAGAAATAAAAAGCCTACGAGATTACCTCCTTCTCGTTGCCGTAAATTGGAGCACAATCAATGTGCCTATATCCGACCTGTATATAAAAGTAAATCAACTACAACAACATCATCTTTATGGTAACATATAATGGTAAATCCGGTTCATTGTAAAGAGAGTACCTTAACGGCAGTAGCGATGGCGTCACCGACAACACCAGGAGCAGCGGCCCACGTGCCCAGCCCAATCGAAGGGATCTCAGCTCCTGTGTTCAGTTTGAAGAAACGAAATTCTTCTGCCATTTTTATCGAAACAATAAGCACACTCGGATTCAGTTTTAAACTTCAGTTTTTCACGGACAGAGAGACATGAATGAATTCGTGTCTTCTTATCATGAAAATGCATCAGATGAAAGTTCTGTAGGCAATAGAAAGGGAGCATTATGCAGCGACGCGTAATCCATGACGTGGCACAGACATAGAAGTTTGCCTTCGATTTTGCTTCATGCCAACGTGATGTCCGTTGAAAAGTTTGAATTTTCTGTTTATAGTCCGCTGGACCAAAAGGGGCGGAACACACATATACATACGCAGGCACAAGTCAGCAAGTACTCAAGCTTACTGTTCAATCGCACAACTTCCAATATTATTTTTTTTTTGTTTCAATAGGGGAACATGAACTATGATATTTGTTATTTGATAATCGTAATCATAATATAGTTGTGATTAATTTCCAATAATATTATCAATCGAGAATGAATGTATATCAATGCTTAATATGTTATAACAAATATTGAAAATTTTGAAGACCAAGTAAGCAATTTTAGACGGAGATACATAGATAATATAGCAATCATACAACTTAACTCTATGCGTTGTTAATAATAGTTAATAGAGTCTTTGACATGCTATTGAAACTTCATCAAGTACTTTAAATATATGTATATAGAAATATTTAGACACCCAAAAAATTAAAATTGGAAGGTCTTTCACAAATAATTTCTTAGAAATAAAGAAAAGAGGCCGATATATAGATGTAATTAATCAATTTACTGTATATAATGAGCAATGGCATCGATCTGGGGAATAATGACGTAAGAGATAATATATGGAAGAGAAATTCAACTTATTATTATTAATGTGGAAACTTAAGCAATAAGATTACAAATAAAAACAAACAATGGAGGGGGATCAGGGAGAAGCTCATGATCAGGAGCTTACATCCTTCCATAAAAAACAATTAAAGCAGTAGTACTAATTAATTTGATAGAATTATTAACGGTCGACGCAAAGGACGCGTGCCCCCAACACACAACGCGCCATGAACAAATTGTTGGAGTTTTCAACCACGACGAAAATGATAAATCACATGGAGGACTGTACATATGGCTGCTACACATGGGTTACTGCACATATGATTGCTACACACATGGGCTGCACACATCCAAATCATTTTTTACCATTATATTTAATGGAAAATGCATGAAACATGTCAAGTATTTTCTTCCTTTGCTCGCCTATAAATTGAGAGTGTTTGATGCCTTGGAAGATCTAATGAAGGCAAGTAAGAGAGGTGAAGAGATAGTGTAAGTGAGAGAGAGGAGAGAATTTCTACAAGAAACAAAAATACTTGTAGAAGTTGTGTGTATTCCAAAATAATAGTATATTATTTTGAAAGTGTTTCTCAAATTTTGTTAAATTTGAGAGATTTTGTTGTACCCACTTTTTTATTTATATAGTAGAGATTTTTTGCATGAGTAATTTACTATCATTTTGTAATTTATTTTTAAGGGTTTTTCACGTTAAAAATTTAGTATCTCCCTATTAAATTTATTTTTCCTTATATCTGTTGTGTTTAATTTTTCCCAACACAAATTACAACATCTCCTAAATCCAAATGATGATGATATATAAATAAAAAAAGATGTGGATTTAAGAGCACTGGAAGCCAGGAGGAAGCTTTGACTTGCAGCTACTAACCAGCAATTCCAGTCCAAGGTTGGGAATATTGAGATGGACCAAATTCAAGAGATTAAGATTGATGGAAATGCAACCGCAAGCACGACCTTCGAGTCTGACCAAATCGCCGAGAAGACTGCAGCATGGATGGTCAGGATTACCAACTTCAAGACTCACCGAGTCATTCAATAACCCAACACATAAATCCAACTTAATTTTATCCTTACAAGATTCAGCAGCAGCAGCAGTAGGTTTAGGTTTTGAATTGAGAATCTCGGAGCTTGCAGATGATGATGGGATAGAGGTGAGCAAAGTGAAGAAGATGAGGTTAAGGGACAGCAGAAGGGCTGTTGAGGCTGCAGCTTTTGAACCCATATCTACCTATATATATTATCTCAAAGCAAGCCAACAAGCATATAAGACTGAATTTAACTAGAGAGAATTAATTGATGTTTGTGAGTGATCGATGAATATTGTGAAATGAGTAGAGTTTTTATAGGAGGAAATTATGTATATCATTTACATTTACGTACATATATACATCATGGCTTTCACGTAGCTAGCTAGGAATTAATGTATATATAAAATAATATAATAGTGGTCTTGCATTAAACGTGTAATATAAAATAACGAAATTTCTAGCTAATTCTAACTTGTAACACAGTTTATTAGCAATATATGGAGTTGAAATAATCTAAAATATTAGGGACTATGAGGCTTAATTAGCATATACCACTGTATTAATCAAGGATTAACAAATTAATTGATCTTACCACAATAACAACACAATCAAAGAAATCTATTGCCACCTCATAATTAAAAGAACCTAAATTCCCAAAATTCAACAATTAATGATTCTATCATTTGGTTGCTGTGCTAACTGCTATAGAGAACGATATCCGAGCAGCTGCATTAATTATTTTAGTTGTATTATGATTTTGTACTCCCAAAATAGCTAAATTTGTAATGGTAAGCATGGAGATGGAGTAAAGAAAATCAATAACATATATAAAAGGGAAATTGACGTATAATCATGATGTTTAGGGGAATAGACACTTATCTATGATGTTTGGATAAAAATAAATGATCCTCTCAAATTTAGATAAATATACATATACTTCTCTTTTTTTTTTGGTTAGTTGACTGACTAGGGAAATATTATTTATATTCCTACATTTTTACATATTAAAACTTTAAACATAATTATTTCTATAATATAAATTTACTCTCTATTTTAAATATTTTTTATAATCTAATTTTTTAAATATAATAATTTAATTCTTATTTTAATATTTTTCAAATATATTAAGAACTAAATAATTTTTTAATTTATTATTTTATAAAAAATTAAAAATATCATTATTAAAAAAATTTAATAATGAGTTAGATTAAACTCATATGTTAAATTAATTTTAATTTTTTCTTTTAATTTTTCAATAATAATTTAATATTTAATAATAAATTTTTTTTAAATAAAATATTATTGTAACATTTTATTTTTATATAATATATCTATTTAAAAAATTATGTTAAATTTTTAATATATTTTCTTTAAAAATATTATGAAAATATAAATAAAAAAATAAGTAAATGTTACACACACACACACGTGTGTGTACTCTTTTTTTATTTTTTATTATAACTAAAATATATTATTTAACAATAATGTAAAATGTATTTAATTATTAATTCTATTAATAAATGATGCCAGATTCTTCTCTTCTTTTATATGTTTTATTTATATTTTTATAATAAATATAATGAACTTAATATAAGTATATAAAAATAAAATAGTAAAAAACATATTTCAAAATTTTTTTAACAATTAAATATCAAATTATTATTAGAAAAGTAAAAGAAAAGGGTTAAAACTATTTTAGCATATATGTTTGATTTATTTCATTGTTAGATTTTTTAATTATAATTTTTTAAATTTTTTATTAAAATAATAAATTAAAAAATTATTTAATTCTTAGTGCTTGTTAAAACTATTAAAATAGGGACTAAATTATTATAATTACAAAATATAAATTGTAAAAATTTTAAAATAAGGACTAAAATATTATAATTAAAATAACTATTTTATAGTTTATGATAATTAAAAAGTTTAGAAATACAAATGATATTTATCTGACTAGTTAACTAGCCTAAACAAAAGTTAAGAGGGTATTTGTATATTTGTCTAAACTTAAGGGGGACAATTATTTTTATCCAAAATATTAGGGAGTAAGTGTCTATTCCCTCAAATATCAGGGTGATATATGTCAATTTACCTATATAAAATATCAGAGAGAGTTTATGTAATATTTGAGTTACATCTTTCACCTATCTAACCTAATGAAATCACAAAATAAATTATATTGGTTGAGTATAGTTACTAAATCTTATTAAATTCAAATTATATTGTTATCAATAGAGCACAATAAGATTATACTGACGTTACATATCTACAAATAATATGATATTAATGAGACAATTAAATTCAAAATCGTCAACTATCAAATAAAAACTTAATAATCATACATTTAATGATAATTAGTTTAACACTTCCACTCAGAACCTCAATATATTCAATTTTAAACATTGATGTGATAGCAAAATATTTCAAAAATCCGTAACATTGGAAGGTTGTATATTGCTCATATAATTTTATAAAATAAAAGGAATTTTTCGTCTAACGTACTGTACTTTTTGTTTTCATCTCTTAATACTTTGTATCAAGAATATTAGTATGATTGACTAATCACTTTAAAGAATATATATTCTTACTTGGCCGAATTTTAAACGAAATAAATCCTTGAGACAATCATGGTCAAAGGAATTAATTAGCAGTACTTTTTTATATTCCAAATCAGATGCATGCAACTATATATATTGATCAAAGGCATCTAGAGAGTAATCATTTGACATGCAAAATAAACGAAGGGAAATTCGAATTTATTAATTTTGAAATACAATAACTTAATCTGGATTACAAATGAGAACGACAGAGAGGATCAGGAAGAGGTCGATCGACAGCTTACATTCCCTTACATGAAAAAAGAAAGAAAAAAGCAATAGCAACACTGCTGCATAGAATTATTAATGAACGTAAATGATGTGGCCGAACACACAACAGACCACGAATCATATAACAATATCTCTTGAAATTAAATGATGATAAAAAGATGAAGATAAATTTATCATAACGTGCACTGGAAGCCAGCAGGAAGCTTTGACTTGCAGTTACTAATCAGCAATTCCAGTCCAAGGTTGGGAATATTGAGATGGATCAAATTCAAGAGATTAATATTGATGGAAGTGCAAACGCAAGCACGACCTTCGAGTTGAACCAAATTGCCGAGGAGACTGCAGCAAGGATGGTCTGGGTTACCAACCTTAATGTTCACCAGGTCATTCAATAACCCTACACACAGATCCAACTTAATTTGATCATTGCAATTAGGTTGAGAAGTGAGAATCCTGCTGCTTGCAGATGATGATGGGATTGAAGAGAGCAAAGTGAAGAAGAGAATGTTCAGGGAAAGCACAAGGGCTGAAGCTGAAGCTTTTGACGCCATCTCTATCGATCTCAAACAACTAATTAGCTAGCTAATTAACGTGTTAATTTGAATGTGAGTGATGAAAATGGTGAATTAAGTAGGGGTTTTTATAGCACGAAACTATCATATATTTGGCTTTTAAATTTTAATAATATTTCATACATCATTGCTTTCGTAGGAGAATGTAAACATAAAATAATAAAAGTCCAAGTCATGCATGAAACGAGTAATATAAATAATGAAATTTATTCCTAGCTAATTGGTTCCAACTCGATCGGCATACTATTATTCCGTAATTCCTGGAGATGAAATCAATAATCTAAAATAAAGGCCATGAGAGGCTTAGCATTACATTGCATTAATCTAGGACTATATATATTTAAAATCTACAATCAATAAAGTCAATAACAACACAATGAAAGCAATCTATTGCCACCTCATTGTCAGCATTTTTTATTGATCAATGGAAGAAGAACCATAATTTTGAAAATTCAATGATAATAATTTAATATCAATTGGTTGCTATACTTGGAGAACGATCCAATATTTTAATTTCAAGTTTCTAACAGTGGGGAGAGGTGGCCGGAGGAAGCACATGTTACAACTTGGTCTTCATTAATCTTGGGACTTAATTGATTGTTAGACTTTTATATGAGATAGATCTCATTCCCAATTTTTGGTGAGTGCCCAATTTTCGTTTCGTACGTATAACTTGTTCTTTTGTTTTTTTCCCCATCCTTTTGAGTTCTTTTGTATTCTCCCTCGAGTTTTATTAACATATTCCTCTAACATTTATAATTCTTAACTCTTCGTGATTGAATATTTTACAAGCATACAAATGCAAAGTAATTTCATAAATTCACTAAAATTTTAAGACATTCCGAATAATTATATGTCCAATAATTATTTTTTAGTTTAGTTTTATTCTTTTCGGTTCGAGTCTTCCTTCCGCCAATCGTGACTTTCACTAATAAAATTATAATAATATTAATCACGTTGTCGAATAATTAATCAATTATCATAAAGGTTTTTAGTAACCCATGTATACATCGATTAACGACTCTATTTTTTGGAATTCCCATAGAAGAATTAAAAAAATAACAGAGAAAAGAGAAACGGATAAGGGAATTCAGTACATGTGAAATTTCAATGATTTGATTAATTATCTCAGTTTTAGAATTTTGTAATATAGTCATAAGTCATATGATATTTAATTAATTACTAGTTATGGAATGAATATAAATATGTACATGAATTATAAATATACTTTCAGTCAAAACATTGCGTAACACGTAAAGTGAATTATTATCAGAGTTAATTAACAGTCAATTAGTTGGATTAATATATTTTTTTATCTTAAAATTTTGTTTTAATAAATACACGTAGGACACAGATAATATTAAATACAAGTTGGCACAAATAATTTATTTTCTTTTAAATATTATTTCCACTTTTCCAAGTCTATCAACAAGCAATTATACATTATTCAAACCTAGCGTAGCTAGATCATTATATAATATAATTATTATTTTAATATTCCATGATTTATACAATTGTTACATGTGATTCGACGGAATGATCTCTCCCCATTAACGTGGGATCCCAATTAAAATCATAGTAGCCACTTGGTCTACTCGTGCTACTGTGTAGCAGGCAACTTAGCCAGTTAATTATTATTATTATTATTATTATTGTTTGACTTTGAAAATTTTCGTTCTTTTCGTACCATTCAGTAAATTAGATTAAATTAAATATGGCCATAATGAGGTGGCAAGAGATTTTCCTTGATTGTGTTTTTGTTGTTCTAGATTTGTTAATCCTTAATTAAATTATTCATTTCCTATTACGCTAGCTAGCTAAGTTGCATCCTCACGGTCGACCTTACCACTTCATCTCCATAACCGTTGATTACGGATCGATACGACAGCGTGCCAAGTTGAAATTAATCAGAGCTTTCATTATTTATGTATTACCCGTTTCATGCATGGTCATTATTATTTTATTTATATGATTCAAACTCATACATACATACATACATGATATACAATTTCCTCCTATAAAAACCCTACCCAGTTCACCATTTTCATCACTCATATTCACACACATTCATTAGCAATAATTGATTAGTTGTTTTAGATAGAGAGAGATGGCTTCAAAAGCTTCAACTTCAACAGCGCTTGTGCTTTCCCTGAACATTCTCTTCTTCACTTTGCTCTCCTTCAATCCCATCATCATCTGCAAGCTAGGATTCTCACTTCTCAACCTAATTGCAATGATCAAATTAAGTTGGATCTGTGTGTAGGGTTATTGAATGACCTGGTGAACATTAAGGTTGGTAATCCAGACCATCCTTGCTGTAGTCTCCTCGGCAATTTGGTTCAACTCGAAGGTCGTGCTTGCGTTTGCACTTCCATCCATATTGATCTCTTGAATTTGATTCCATCTCGATATTCCCAACCTTGGACTGAACTTGCTGATTAGCAACTGCAAGTCAAAGCTTCCTGCTGGCTTCCAGTGCACATTATGATAAATTTATCTTCATCTCCATGATACTTCTATATGTTCATATGGTGTGCTCTGTGTTGGGGCACATCATTTACGACATCAATAATGCTGTTAATTAGCAACTGTTGCAATTGCTTTTATATATGTAAGGGCTGTAAGCTCTTGGTCAGCTTCTTCCTTAATTATCCTCTCCATTGTTTTCATTTGCATGTAAGCTTCATATTGTTTTTCAACATTATTTAATAATAAATAGACTTTCTCTTCTATATATTATCTGTCAAACGATTATTCCCTAGATGTCATTGGTCAATATAGTTGACAATCAATTCCCTCTTATAAGAAAAAAAAATTCTAATATTCCCTTTGAAATGATTGGTTTCGAGAATTTATTTAATTTTGGTCAAATTATATATATATAAATATTACCTCCGCCGGACTATTTTTCTTTTAGTTGCTAATTAAATTTATTTGCTCATGACCACCTTCCACATTTTGTGGGTGTCAAATATTAATTTCAATAAGTACATCAATTTTTTAATAGAAATTTTAAAGGATGCCTTGATTTCTAGGAAATTAATGCCTATTGTGTATAAATGAATTTGACGATGACTTAGGTATATTAAAATTTAAAACAATGTTTATTTGTCATAATGCAAAAGAATTAAGATGAATAAAGTTAATAAAACAATCTTTTAAAAACAAAATTATTTGAATTAAATAGAGTTAAGTATTTATGTTTTTAATTAGTTTTGTCTTTTCTTTAAAATTCATAAGAAGATAAAACTTGAAGAGATATTTTGCTTAATTTACAATGAAATGGAATGGAGTTTTATAATTAGAAACTGAAAGAAAAATAAGAAAAAAAATAAACTGTGAAAAAAGGAAAATATTTCTAGAAGCTGAAAGGACAAAAAATTCTAGAAGAGAAAAATAAGGACAAATTTAAGTAGAAAAAATCAGGAAACAAAACTTTCAAAACGAGGATTTTACATGAGATTTCTAGAAATTGAGAGAAAAATTAGAGAAACCGAGAAGGACATAAGAAAAAAAATTAATCATTCCAAATGGTAAAACGAACGTTGAGTTTTTTGCACCCACTGCTGGATTAATTTTTGACACTTGCTCTTAATATTAACTATTTAAGGTTCAAACGGGGCCATATTAATTATATTTTTTTAATTTTCTTAAAATGTTGGCCAACATGATTATAACTTTAAACGCTTTTGAAATAGGATTATAGATAAAATAACAAATACTCTTGGTAAATTCAACGGTCATTATAATGTCTACAAAAATAAAAATAATGCATAATTACTAAGATATACAAAGAGATAAATATATTTTCTCTCTTAAAGTTAATTAAAAATATATTTATTCCAAAACTCACTTAAAATAAGACACATTTTTTAAACTAAGGGCTAACTATAATTAAGAATTTGGAGAATTATAAGACAAATTAGTAAAATTGACGAGCTTAAATTCTAAAATGATTATCAAATTAAAGCACAAAATATTTATTTTTTAAAGAGAAAGGGACATGCAAGTCTCTAAAATTTAATTTAATAGATAAAATTTTTAATAATTTTAAAAATATTTATAAAAATTTAATTTAATTTTTATAAATATTTTTAAAATTATTAAAATTAATTTGTGTATTAAGTCAAATCTTATTTAGGGACTGACATATCCTTTTTTCTTTTTTTAAATCGGAACTATTTTTTTTTAAAACAAAAAAGTTGATAGGGAGGCAAACCATTCACTCTTCAAAGTTAGGCGGTCGAAATATAAAAACATTATATCAAACTATAGATTAAATTACAAATATTTTATATATGACTTCAAAAAATTTGCTGGAGTATAGGGAGGTTAAAACTTTATCAAACCCTGTTACAGCTCCGTTGCTCTAAAACACAAAATGTTTTATATAGAGATATTTAATTTTGTCACGTTATTCATTCATTAGATCATTTAATATTATACTATGATTATATCATATGGACCACCAATGTACAATGATTATTGACAAAGCTCAATGCTCTTCATTATATTATTTCTCTTAAATTTTGAAGATGAAAATCATACACTTTGATAATGTTATTTATTGTAATTATATAAACAACAAACATTGTAATATGATGGTCTCAATATGGAACAATTAATTAAATATCTTTATTATATAATTGCAGGCAGTCAATATGCAATTACACAATATTCTATGCTGTATCTATCAATAATTCATGTAAGATTTGGTTCCTCATCCCAATGAAATTTGACAATATTAATTAGGGAGAATGTCCAGTTCTCTCTGTTATTCGATCTAGATAAGTATAATAACACGAATCCTTAAAATTTCGTCCATTAATTTAAATAGTCATAATATTTTTTAAAATTCTCACAAAAATTTTAATTTATTAAAAAATAACAATTATATCCTTATATAATAATAATTAAAAAAGCTATTTTTAACTTCTAATTAATAATAAATATTAAAATTATAATATATTTTATTTTATAATACATTAATAAATATTTATGAATTATCTTTTAAATATAAATTGAATGGTCAATTTTATAATTTTTAAAATAAATAAATAAAATAATATTTTATAATACAATATTTAACATTTATAAATAAATATTAATTTATAAATAAAATATATTGTAATACAATACTTATAATTATATATAATCATAACTATTGTACTATAATATAATTATAAAATTTTATAATACATTAACAATTCAATATTACATTGGTATTAGAAAATAAATAAAATAAATCATACATTTAATATTTTATTTATTTTGTAGCTAACCACTATTAATTGTTTAGCTAATTACTATTAAATAATGATATAATCATTATTTTTTAATAAATTCAGCATTTTATGCATATTTTTAACTACTAATTAAAAATAGATATTAAAATAATAATATATTTTATTTTATAACACATTGATAACTAAATATTTATTAATATATTATAATTAAACTATAAGTTTAATTATTTTATGGTATATTAAAAATTTTGATATTAATCAGGATAATGGGTCAAATTTTAAAGGCTCGCATATCATTAATTTTTTTCATAATTTAAAATAATAATGAGTATCAAAACTAAAAAAAATTCAAATTAAAATATTTTATGAAAATGTAGAATCTGTAATGATATGATATAACATTATCATATCAATTTATACAGATATATTTATATATGTAATAATTTAATATGATTTTTTTAAAAATATATTATTTTTCATATGTGTTGGTCAATATAAATAATATTTTAGATTAAATATTAAATAATATATTATAAATTATTCTTTCAATAAAAATTTACCTAAATTTTTGAATTGTTTTACACATAATAAATGATCTAAATATTAAACAAAATTAAAAGATCAATTTTATTATTATTTTATTTATTTTAAAAATTATAAAATTTTATCCTTCTGTTTATGAAAATTATGTTAAAAAGAAATTAAAGTTTAAGTAAATTTAGATTCAAAAAATAATTTATAAATTAGTTATTAATGTGTTATAAAATAAAATATATTATTATTTTAATATTTATTATCAATTAGGAGTTGAATATAATTTTTTAATTACTATTATATAAAGGTATAATTATTTTTTTCAATAAATTAGAATTTTTGTGGATATTTTTAAAATTATTTAAATTAATAAATTAAATTTGAGAGATTTTTGTGTTATTATATTTAACCATACCAATTAGTAGATGAGAGATTTGAAGTTATTATGAAAATAATAGAGAATATCAAGATATTAGATCAAATAATAGGAAGAAATCGAGCATTTTCTCTATTAATTACGTTGTAGAATAATTGATTAATATAAAAAAGGACTTTATTAACCCCATACATACATTGACTAATTAACCACACCCTTTTTTTTTTGGTATTTCATAGAAGAATTAGAAAATTAAAATAACAGAGAAAGGAGAAATGGACAAGAGAATTGATCAGTACATATGAAATTTCATGATTTGATTCATTCTCGCAATTTCAGGACTTCGTAATATAGTCAGTCATATGATATTTAATTAATTGATTACCTAGTTATCGAATATAAAAATGTAGATAAATGATAAATATAATTTTAGTCAAACATTGTGTGACACGTACGTACAATGAATTAAATATCTATCAAAGTTGAATACTGTCAATTGGTTGGATTAATATATATTTCTTTAACCTAAAATTTTGTTTTAATAAATACAAGTAGGACACGAATATTAAATACAGGTTGGCACAAATAATTTTTCTCTTTAATTTCCAAGGTCTTATGTAAAAGGAATATATCGACAAGCAATTATATAATACATTAACCAAACCCAGCTTAGCTAGATCGTTAATAATTTATTACTTTAATATTCCATATATATATATATACATACATACATACATACATACATACATATAGTTGTTATTTTAATTATAGTAGCCAAGCCACTTGGTCGTGCTACTGTGTAGCCAGTTAAATATTATTATTATTATTGTTGGACTTTGAAAATTTTCGTTCTTTTCGTGCCATCCAGTAAATTAAATTAAATTAAATATGGCCATAATGAGGTGGCAAGAGATTTTCCTTGATTGTGTTTTTGTTGTTCTAGATTTGCTAATCCTTAATGAAATTATTTATTTCCTATTATGCTAGCTAGCTGGTTGCATCCTCATGGTCGATCTTACCACTTCATCTCCATAACCGTTGATTACGGATCGATACGACAGCGTGCCAAGTTGAAATTAATCAGAGCTTTCATTATTTATGTATTACCCGTTTCGTGCATGGCCATTATTATTTTATTTATATGATTAATTTCCTCCTATAAAAACCTTACCAGTTCACCATTTTCATCACTCATATTCACACACATTCATTAGCAAATAATTGATTAGTTGTTTGAGATAGAGTGAGATGGCTTCAAAAGCTTCAACTTCAACAGCCCTTGTGCTTTCCCTGAACATTCTCTTCTTCACTTTGCTCTCTTCAATCCCATCATCATCTGCAAGTAGGATTCTCACTTCTCAACCTAATTGCAATGATCAAATTAAGTTGGATCTGTGTGTAGGGTTATTGAATGACCTGGTGAAAGTTAAGGTTGGTAACCCAGACCATCCTTGCTGCAGTCTTCTCGGCAATTTGGTTCAACTCGAAGGTCGTGCTTGCGTTTGCACTTCCATCAATATTAATCTCTTGAATTTGATCCATCTCAATATTCCCAACCTTGGACTGGAATTGCTGATTAGTAACTGCAAGTCAAACCTTCCTGCTGGCTTCCAGTGCACATTATGATAAATTTATCTTCATCTTTTTATCATCATTTAATTTCAAGAGATATTGTTATATGATTCGTGGTCTGTTGTGTGTTCGGCCACATCATTTACGTTCTTTAAAAATTCTATGCAGCAGTGTTGCTATTGCTTTTTTTTAATTCTTTTTTCATGTAAGGGGATGTAAGCTATCGATCGACCTCTTCCTGATCCTCTCTGTCGTTTTCATTTGTAATCCAGATTAAGTTATTGTATTTCAAAATTAATAAATTCGAATTTCCCTTCGTTTATTTTGCATGTCAAATGATTATTCTCTAGATGCCTTTGATCAATATATATAGTTGCATGCATCTGATTTGGAATATAAAAAAGTACTGCTAATTATTAATTCCTTTGAACATGACTGTCTCAAGGATTTATTTTGTTTAAAATTTGGCGACGTAAGAATATATATTCTTTAAAGTGATTTGTCAATGACACTAATATTCTTGATAGAAAGTATTAAGAGAGAAAAAAAACAATACAATACAAATAACCCACCAAATATATTATCCGCTTTTGATATATAACTCATCATAGTTTTATTGTTAAATTTTTTAACTCGAAAATGTCTACTAAAAGTTGGACCATACTCACTTATATACTGAACATCTTTCTCGTACTTTACCGATATAAAATTTACTTAGAGTATCACACACACCCCTTCTCAGAGATACAACATCAATTAAAGTTTTTTTCACCATCACTTAAGAGAATACACCGAATGACTCTGATATCAACTATAAAACATAACCCAATTCATCAGAGATATTATCCGTTTTTTAGCAGACAATCCTTTAGATGTAAAATTATTTTTATTTTATACAATTATATAAGCAATATAACCTTCCAATATTATAGTTTTTATTAAATATTTCATTATTATATAATGTTTAAAATTGAATATATTGAAATTTGAAAATGAGTGTTAAACTTATCTTTAAATGTGTTGTTATTACGGCTTTTATTTGATAGTTTACCATTTTGGATTTAATTGTCTCATTAATATCATGTTGATTATCTAATTTATTAGTCCTTTTATAAACACTTTTAGATATGTCACGTCAGTATAAATTTTGGTAATCCTTATACTCAACCAATATATATTTATTTTGTCATTTCATTAGGTTAGCTCGGTAGAAGACGTAACTCAAATATACATAAACTTTCTCTGATATTTTATTTACATATGTTGTTGATTTTCTATCTCCATGCATGCCTACCATTACAAATGTAGCTATTTTTGGTAGTACAAAATCGTAAAATAATACAATTAAAATGATTAATGCAGCAGCTCGGATATCGTTCTCTATAGCACAGCTAGCACAACAACCAAATGGTTTTGAAAATTTACGGCCAGTTTCATATAGTATTTGAATATAATTTTGTGATTTTGAAAATAAAATTACGATTGTTCATATAAATTAAAATGCAATTGTTTCAGTTAAAATTTTTAAAAATTATTATTGTACTTATAAATTACAATCTTAATTATTGAAATTTACATTAAAATTACTCAAATTTATATAAAATATTTAAAATAATTTTAAGTTTAATTAAAAATATTTATATTTTATTATGTTTAAGTTAATAAACTTCAAGTATTTTTCAATCATGTATTATTTTTTAAATTTATCTTTTAGAAAAATAACTGACTTATATTTTTTTATTCTATATTTTAAATGTAATTTTAAAATAATCAACATCAATAAATAATTTATACTTGATTATTAGTATTAATAGAAAAAGTTATTGAAAATAGTCTCAATTAAATACATATCCTTATTATTATTTTTTCAAAAATTTTATCAAATATATTTTATAATTTTTAAAATTGAAAAATTATTTTTAAATATTATATAAAACATATTTTTAATTATTGAAAATAACAAGAATACAACTCATATTTTCAAATCGATCGAATCCAAAATTTTTAAAACAGTTTTCAAATCGCAAACCAATCGGGTCCTAAGTTTCTTTTAATTATGAGATGGCAATAGATTTCTTTGATTGTGTTGTTATTGTGGTAAATCAATTAATTTGTTAACCCATAATTACTACAATGGGATGCTAAGCCCCATGATCCCTAATATTTTAGACTATTTCATCTCCACTGTTATATTATTTTGTATATGCATTAATTCCTAGCTAGCTACGTGAAAGCCATGATGTATATATCTACGTAAATGTAAATGATATATATAATTTCCTCCGATAAAGCTCTACCCATTTCACAATATATTTGTCGATCACTCACAAACATCAATCAGTTCTCTCTAGCTAAATTCAGTCCCATTCTGCTTGCTTGCTTTCTTTGAGATAATATATATAGGTAGATATGGGTTCAAAAGCTTATCTTCAACAGCCCTTGTGCTCTCCCTTAACCTCATCTTCTTCAATTTGCTCACCTCTATCCCATCGTCATCTGCTGAATCTTGTAAGCATAAAATTAGGTTGGATTTATGTGTCGGGTTATTGAATGACTTGGTGAGTCTTGAAGTTAGTAATCCTGACCGTCCTTGCTGCAGTCTCCTCGGTGATTTGGTCAGACTCGAAGGTCGTGCTTGCGTTTGCACTTCCATCAGTCTTAATCTCTTGAATTTGATCCATCGATCTCAATATTCCCAACCTTGCTGTGAACTTGTTATTAAGCAACTGTAAGTCAAAGCTTCCTCCTGGCTTCCAGTGCTCTTAAATCCACATGTTTAATTTTATGTATCATCATTTGAATTTGTTCCTGACGTATTGTGTTGGGGGCAAGTCATTTGCGTTGACCATTAATAATTCTATCAAATTAGTGCTACTGCTTTAATCGTTTTTCATGGAAGGGATGTAAGTAAGCTCCTGATCCTCTCCATTATTTGTTTTCATCCGTAATCTTATTGCTTAGTTTTCCGCATTCATAAATAATAAGTTGAATTTCTCCGACATATTATCTCTCACATCATTATTCCCCAGATCGATGCCATTGCTCATTATTTACAGTAATTAAGTTGATTAATTACATCTATATTATGATTATCAAATAACAAATAATCAAATATCACACTTCCTGTTCCCCCTATTGAAACTGAAAATATTGGAAGTTGTGTGATTCAACAATAAGCTTGAATACTTCCTGACATGTGCTCGCGTATGCGTGTATATATATATGTGTGTGTGTGTGTGTGTGTGTGTATGTTCCGTCCCTTAAGGATGCGAAGAGAGGGTTGGGCCTTTCTCTCTCAAATTAATACAAGAATTGGGCTACTACTTATTGGGCCCATATTTTTAGTTACCCGCTGCTAGCAAATCATCGTACGGTTTTACGAGGACACGATATATGTAGGGTACAATTGTTATATGCAAGATAATAAATATTATTCTCAAACATCCCATTAATCTTTTTTATACGGTTTAAAATAAATTTAATCAGATAAAAATTTTCTCCAACAATTCATTCGATAATCTTTTTAAGTCTTGACCAGTGAATTTTTAAAAATAATTTTACATGCATACACCACACCCATAAACTTAATTAAGCTCAATATATTAATTTTTCATACATAATGCAATCATAATTGTTGTAATCAACCAAATAATTTTACATACTAAAAGGGGAAACATAACAAAACGAAACAACATATGACATACTCAACATATAGAGTTAATTAACACACTATAACTAAAACAAGAAGAAAAAAGCAGAATACCATTTTGATAAAGTAGGTCTCATCTCATCCTTGTTTCCATCAATATAAATTGGCGTTGCCAAGATTTGTGATTTCCGTTTCAGAAAAGGGAAGGAAAATGATATAAACCTTACCCAAGTAATGAGCAGTGGTTGGGCTTGGGCCTGCTGATCGTTCACTTCCGGTCCGTTTTCATAATGAGCAATGGTTGGGCTTGGGTCTGCTGATGGTTCACTTCCTGTCTGTTTTGACTCTCACAATACACAAAATAGTAAAAATGATTTCATAATATAAAAAGATTAAATATTGATTAGTTTTTGAATTTTATAAATTCATATGTACTTTTAAAACAAAAGTTCATCAGTTTGCTGCACCTTTTTCATATTTTTTTTCTGCTTTTTCGCTCTTTTTAAACTAAAATATCAAACAACGTGCGTGTCATCATTTCTTGCTGCCCCGTGATCGCTTTACCACTGGCGATCAACTTTTACCGCAATACCAATATTTATTGGCTACTTCTATGGTGTATGACTTCCGAAGTGTCCAATTGTATACTTGCAAATCCAACGGCCGTGATTTCACTAACATTATCATAAAATTTGACCTTTCTTTTAAAGAGCGGATCTGTTTGCATCAAATAATTTACTCCAATGATTTGCGTTTTATTATTATCAAGAACAATTTAACCTAAATAAAAAAAATTAATATTACTCTTGTTGCCACTTATCTTATTGTAGAATTAGTTTCTTTAAATCTTAATTTTTTTTAGCATAAAAACTAATTTTTCATATTCTTTTATAATCATGAACTCACAGGTAAAAAAATCAAGTAAAAAATGAGAGAAATTTATCTATATCAATTATTATTATTATTTAAATTTAATAAATACTTTATATACGTGAATAAAAAAAATTAAAATATATCTTTTTAATTATCTAAGTATTACTTAAACATTTAAAAAAATATGTAGAATAATTTTAAATTTTAAATTTTAAATTTTCTTACATCAGGTACGCGAATAAAAAGACTGAATGTTGATGAATAGTCTCGCACCAATACAAATACATAATCATAGCCGTTAATTTTCTCATTTTGTTTATCATGAATACCAAATCATGGAAGAGTGGGAGCTTGGTGCGTAGGAACATCCCTATAACATGGTCTTCGAAACACGTGAATATTTTTGGACCCACCTAGGAGTCCACCCCTCCAACAGAGTGAGAAAGAATTAAAAAGGAAAAAAAAGAAATGGACGTAGGACTGAGACAGTCACTGTCATTAACCAAAATAAGAATAGAATTATCGTCCTAACATTCTGCTACCTATATTTTCGAAGACATATCAAATAAAGCTACATAATTCGTTGATTTATATCAAATAGGTCTTTCGTTGTAACTTAAATGACTTAAATATCCTTTAACGTGCAGTTGCACACTCATACGATATCGGTCAAAATTTAATATTACTAAGGGTAGTTTAGTTATCTTGATAGGGAGAGGATTGTCTATACCAAGGAAATAAAACATAATAATGTAGGGACCGGGATGTTATTATCAACAATACTGATAGCTCAATATTTAATTACGACAAAAGATACAAATATAATCAATCCTCCTGTGAGGAACTCGATTATAGGGATTCTTCAAGCTAACGGGTCGATAACTTAACAAATAACGATCTTAGATGATAAAGACGGTAAACTGATGAATCCAAGCTCAGAACCCTGATAGATTGATATTCTGGGTTTTTATTTGAAAAAGGAAAAATGGAATGGAGGTGATCTGGGGAGATTCAATCTAGGGTTCTCTTTTTGGTCCTAAATTTGGGTAAGGGGGAGGGCCCTTTGATTGGAGACAGCGAGGTTAGGAAGAGAAAATGAAGGAGTTGGTAGGGAGTCCAGGTACAGTGAGTGGACTAGTATTGAGGATTGGGCAATGTGGATTTGCTGCTGCTTCTATTGGAGTTATGGCTTCTGCCATTGGTTTCTCTAGCTACACTGCTTTCTGGTATTTTCATTTCCTTTGCTTTTTTATGTTCGTGTATTTTTCTTTGTTTGAAGCTTGAGTTTGTGTTTGCTTGTTGAGTAAGAACGGATTCAGTGATATACTCTCAATGACAGTGATAATTGTGGGCGGAGTCTAGGTTCAATTTTTGTAAAAGAGGGAGAAAAAGATTAAGTTTTTTTGAATGGAAAGTTATGCGATCAGAATGGATTAACTGGGAGACATTCTTAATCAGTTACCTGTGCAACAATTTCTCATAGAAAAACTATGGTGAAAGCTGATTTTCTATTTTGGCACCGCCTTATACTTGTTTGCCTGGTTTAGATTTCTTTTCAAAGCTGTGTTTTGATTGACTAAAGATAAGCATGACATGTAATGTGCACTAGTACACAACTGTATTCAAATGTGTCACGCTGTGTGGTTTTGGAGATTGAAGTGGAGATTTTAGTAACTGAGAAGAAAAACTGAAATTGGGAATTTTTGCAATAAATTTCTGGAGATATCTGTTTCGTGGAATGTAAGAACTGCATGGTGGTTGCAAACGTTTATCATCAGTGGGACATGTGGCACTGACTTATTAATTATTAACATATATTGCATAATACATAGATGTGTTGACTGTTTTTTGTGACAATTTATTCTGTGTTTTTGGATGATTATATGTTCTTCTTTGAAGATCATATTATATGGTTGAATCCAACTCCTTGGTGATGTCTTTTTCACAGAGCTAATAGTGTCGCTCAAGATTTTAGGATCTTGGGAAACAGAAGAATGGCTTTCTATTTTTCCATCAAATTAGTTTTTTTGTAAATTTGTTATTCATGTGGAAAGTATCCTTTTTCCATCCGGAATGTGTCATCCTATTAGTAAAATGATTTAAACTCTTGAGAAACAGATTAATGCCCTGTTCATGCTGCTAACTTGACATATAGCAGACTACTTTGATTCTTGTCAGAGATTACATTACAACGAATCTGGCGCATGTGCCAAATAACTTATGCTCCACTGTATTTATCTTGTTTGTCCTTTTGATGACAATTTGAATCCTATGGTTTCAGCTATTTGATTGCATCAATGGGGCTTCAAATGCTGTGGAGCTTTGGACTTGCGTGTCTTGATGTATATGCTTTAAGGAGAAAGCGAGACCTTCAAAATCCAGTTCTAGTCAGCCTGTTTGTTGTAGGCGATTGGGTATTTAACTTGTTTCTTGGACTCTTTTCTGATTTCTTTCATTTCTAAATGCATGAGAGTTCATATAAATCAGATGCTTGCATATGAATATATGTTTGCAAATACACGGTAGTTAACATTTTTCAATTATTACTTTATCACTATTTTGCCTTTATGCCTAGCTGTTTTATATTGATCCTGATTGTGGGAAGCAATTTCCCTAGTATATTCCTCCTTACATTTGGGATGATGAAGTCCTCGTTTCTAGCTAGGGAGGAGAAGAGCGAGCTCAGGAAAACCTTACAATAAATGGATAACAAAGGCTTCATTGAGAGATCCATGCTTGTCTATGTTTCTTATAATTTTTTGTTGGTTCAGTATTAACGAAATCTAAGAATGGCAGATTGATTTCATCTGCACAAAAGGTATCAGAAACGTTAATATTTTTAATATATATCAGGTGTTGCCCCTCACTTTGTACTTGGTAGTCATTTATTCTTCACAACTAATTTGTTCCCTACTTTTTGAAATCCGGTTTTTGTTTATGTAGATTGATTCATTTGATTTCCTTTTTATTTTAACTCCCTTTTTTTATTTACATATGATAGCTTGAGGCTAGCTCAGGTGGTTTGGGGTATGTTTGATGCTCTTAGGCCATCCCAAATTTGAGTAACAGTAGGGGGTAAGGTTTCATGGGTGAAGTTTCACACTCCCATCTAAAACATTTAAAAATAAAATAAAATGACAGCTTGAGGCTGAAATGGTTTCAATTTATTCTAAGCACCTGGCAATGTTGGTGTTAGATTGGTCTCATGTTGCACATATCACAATACCTACTACATCATTTAGTTATTGTCATTTACTCTACTTTCATAAAAGCTACCTACAAAATTTTGAAAGGCTGATGCATCATAACCGGTGATCTTACCATCCATGTTTCTGCTCTTTAGATTATGCATTGGGTAATTGTTGGTGTAACAAATTCATAGTTCAACATGTGCAGGTGACGGCAATGTTATCACTTGCGGCTGCATGCTCATCAGCCGGGGTTGTTGTTCTGTATGCAAGAGACTTGAATTTTTGCAGGCCTCAAAATCATCTTTCATGTGGCAGGTTTGAGATTTCAGTAGTTTTAGCCTTTGTCACCTGGGTTTTGATCGCCATATCATCTCATGTGATGTTTTGGATCTTAGCTTCAGTTTAGACAACTCAGAGCTCATATTGCTCCACAATCTACACATATACAGATCATTGTATGTTTTGTTTGACATGTAAATGTTGCCTTTCTCTTTTAACATGCTGTAATTTTTCAGCAGTTTTTAGAACTTAGCTTGTTAAAATGCAATAATGCTGCCATGGGTTCTGTTCCAGCTTTGTGTGTTATTATCATTTGGTACAGGCCTCAAAGCTAGTCATATGCATCGAGTAGCGCACGGTTTGTGCTTCTAAATTTTTTGGACATAGACCTTCAACTTTGTTACTTCACAACCTATGCTTCAGGATGACTTGTAGTATGGATAACACATTCAATTTGACTATGGAACTGCCCCCGTCTAGAAGTGCGTTGATTCTAGTTTGTTGATTGTTGATTGTTGATTGTAATATGGATGACAAGCTACTACTCAGGACGTGTCATTATGATTTATCAGTCAATGGTGTCAGGGATGACCTGACGTCCTTGTGGTGTTATGCTGAACAGACATGAGACGACTGTCCTTGGGATGTGTAGAAAACGATGTCATCTATTGATTTTTTTAGGGACAACATGTCTGTTGAGTTTTCTATGGGACGAATTGTCTTTCATAAATGACCTATGGATTTACGAAATTCTAATATATAGGATAGGTTATATATACAACTAAGCTTACCATTAATTTTGGACTATTATGCTTACTGTGTTAGTAAATATTTACTTAATAACTAATATTTGTAATTAATTCTATTTTACAACAATTGTGACATCAAAGTACCAAACAGAGAATGATTTTTTATGTTTCTTTTTTTTTTAATTTCAATATATCCTGTTGGCAGCTGTATGGTTCAACTAGGATAATTATTTTGTAGGACAAGGAAGGGAGACGTTAATTTGCATTCTTGGGTACGGAACTTTAAGATTTTGATTGGGAATGAAGGTTAGGACTTTTAATTTACAATTGTTTTAAATTAGTAGTTGTAAAGTCTACTGGTAGATAGTAAACATTTGTTTTTTTTAACAAAATAGTAAATATTTATCAAACACTTATAAAAAATGAGAAACAAAAAGGATTCAAACAAGGAAGCATATTATAAAGAATATAGATTCAAGTGTACTGTAAGCAAAGGTAAATTTACACGAGTTCTAAGACATCTGTTAAACTGCTAACAGTACAAAATCGGCAGGGAAATAATCAAGACAACGATTGATGAAAACCCTCAATGCTGTAATTAAATACAGCTGAGTGAAACACTGGTAACAAATCCTCAGAGTCGAAGAAGCAAAAATCTGTATAAATGTACTTTTGGGGGAAATCAAAAGATATCATTATATTGAACATTTTCAAGAATCTCCAGTATCTCCACAATTATCATCACATGACGATCTCTGGCTTCAGAATACTAGACTTTATCTCTTTGTGAGGCAGGACAACTCCCCCATTACTATAAACTTCGTCAGCCACATGAACATCTTCTCCCAAGATTGTCATATTTTCAACCCGTGCCCACCTTCCAACGGTGGAGTGCCACCCGATGATGCTACTGGAGATGCAAGCATGTTTCTTGATTCGAACTCCACACATAACAGTGCAGCGTGAGAGCCTGACCCCAGGTTCAATTATACATCCCGGACCAATGGCAACATCTGGTCCAATAAGACATCCATCTCCAATGTCAGCACTCTCATTCACCAAAACATTTCCAACAATGTGAGAACCAGTCGCCAGTTTTGAAGATGAATTTTTTCGCAAGAAGTCCAGATACAATCTCAGGCCAGTTATATAATCCTTTGGTTGTCCAATGTCCATCCAGAACCCAGGTAGCACCATAGCATAAAGCTTATCCTCTGCTGCAATCTTCGGGAAGACCTCTTTCTCAATTGAGGTAGGCTTCAGTTCAATCCGGTCAAGAACAGATGGGTTCAACAAGTAAATACCGGCATTAATTTTGTTACCTACAAATATCTTGGGTTTCTCTACAAATTTTTCAACTTTTCCCGTAGTTTCTTCCATAATCACCACACCATATTTCGATGGCTCATCCACCTTTAAAAAAAAAAGCAACATTTTTTTCAATATAATGGCAAAATGGTAGTCTATGACAGAGAGCTAGAACAGTGGCTTTAGTTTACCTTGGTAACCATAATGGAAGCTTCCCCGCCATGGCCTCTGTGAAATTCAATCATTTGTTTTAATGGGTACTCACTTATAACATCACTGTTGAGGACAAAGAAAGGCTCACCAGAATCATCAATCAATTTGTCCCTTGCTAGAGCCAGAGGGCCTGCAGTGCCAAGTGGTTCAGTCTCCTGAGAGCAGGTTATCTTAATTTCAAGTTTTTGCTCAAATTCTTTCAAGAAATTCAACATAACCTGCAAAATAAAAAGTAATTAATGAACCTAAAGAAAAAAACAAAATGTCACAGCAACAATGGTTGATCATTATCAATACAAAATTTGTTGGGAATAAGGGATCCACTTTTATGTTACCTCGGGCTGGTAATTGATGGCCAAAACCACTTCAGTCACTCCAACAGCTTTGAGAGCTTCAATCTAGTGAACAGAGAAAAAAAAATGTATGGCACTTATGGTCAACAAATTGAAAGAAGCTAGAGTTTAAAAGTATTTAACATCCTTTTCATCACGATAATTACACCATGGTTCCACTTAATATAAGTACAAGTTCATGCTTCCCTACAAAAAATCTACATTTCAACTTAACAATAACCTTATGCTTACACCTGGGCCTAGATTAAGAAGCAAGAACTCTTTCCCAGAGAAAATACACACTGACCCTTGTCTATGACTACAATAACTAACAAAATAAAAGAAATGCAGTTTGTATGAACATTTGAGGTTAACAATTTGACATACAGTAGCCAAACAAAAAAGAAAAATTTATGAGCAATACCTGATGCAGTATCATGGGTTTGTTAGCAAAATCAACAAGTGGCTTTGGTACACTGAGGGTCAAAGGCCGCAGTCGTGTTCCAAATCCTCCAACAAGAATAAGTGCCTTCATTTTGATATCCAAAAAGTGCTCTTCTTATACTTATTTTGTTCCCTGTATTGTAAAATTAACAGGGTCAGAAAACGACTTAATACCAAATGATACCAAAAATGGAATTCACTAAAGTAAACTAATTATTGCACAAACAAAACAAATAGGCCTTGAATTTAACCGCATTCTATCATTAGACTGGTTGCTGCTGGAGGAATGACAGGTACAGGATCAATAAATAAATGAATAATAACCCAATTTGAGTGAAATGCCATGAATTTGTATATGTCAGACAATAAACACTTGACATTACAAGGAAAAAAATTTACATTTGTTTCTTTGCTGAACAATACTCAGTATGCGCATTCTGACAAATATGAAACTGCTCACTGAACGTATACTAACATCGTAGATCAAGGACAGAGCTTTGCCACATGTCAACCCAGAACATCAAAATATGATTGATTGATTGAAGAAAAGGACAAAACATGAAAACAAAAGAGAAGAACCCAGAAAAAAAAAATGGATAATCTGACAAATCAAAATGCATAAACCCCAATAAAACCCATAAAAAAAATAGATCTGAATAAACAGAAAGAAGGAAAGATGTTGGCAAAGACTTACAATGACGAGAATATTGGATGGCTCGACAAATTCAGGTCAGGGGACGATGAGATTTGACCGTAGAGATGCAAACAAGCATACAACAAAAACAAAAAATACTTCTTTATTATTATTAATGTTAATGATACTTGGCGTCCGACAAAAGCTATGCTCTATCCTCCCTGTTATGTTATGTTATGCGATACAAAGTCTCTCCGGGCTTTAGTCGGAATTTGACATTGCTAACTCTGTTTTCGGATCTTTGCCGATGTTATGAATACCGAATTGACTGAAAAAGAGAAACAAAATCTTATCAATAATCGTTCTTGAAGAATTTAGATATCTACGATTAGATTTAATGATAAATTTATCTATTATTTTGTAAATTATAGGGATTAATTTAATAATTGTGATATAAATAAAAATAAATTTTTGAGTACGAATATATTTTTAAATAAGGATATTTTTGTCTAAAATAATTATTTTTTAATAATATTTTAAAGCATGAGTATTTTTTAAATTAGAAAATGAAGAGTGGTTATGTTCAAAATCTCCCTAAATATAAATACAATATGAATTTAAGAACCGTATTCTCTTTAATTACTTTATCCATCTACTTTCTTTGTTGAAAATTATTTTCTTTTAATAATTATTCTGAAATTTTGAGCGAAAGTAATTCTCTGTTATGATAATTTCTAATTGACAATTGTGTCAATGGTTTCTTTGATTATTTATAAATTTTCGAGGTTAATACAAATCACGAATATCAAATTAATACTCTTTCATTTACATTTGAGGTTCCTCTAACTTATAATATAATAAACTTTAGGATTTTTGTATGATATATTATCTCGATTTATTAGTTAATAATGCTTTTATTACATATATATATATATTTATAATTACACCATAAAGTTTATTTTATTTTCTACTTTTTGAAAGAAAATGAAAGCTCTCCAAATTTTATGTTTAAAAAGACTTGTTGATGCAAGAATTTTGTTCATCGCACTATGTTCGGAGATAGATGTAGGTGTTCTTGAAATAGTCAGCTGGGCCATACCAGGTCTCTGTTTTTGAAAAATAAGTCGACGTGGTCTAAAGCTACACAGAGGAAAAGCTGGCTATGAGTCTTCTGAAACGGCAAAGAGATATTACTTGTTAACCACATTATCGCTTCACTTTACCTCTTTGAATAGTCTCAAACTCAAGATTTTGTTAAGCGTTCCACAAACCTCCTGCAAAACACAACAAAGATCAGACGAAAGGCGCCTCTCCAACGACCTCCCTCTAATCCTTAAGTCAGTTCTTATCAGAGAGTAGATTTTAAAGAGATGGGTTTTGAGATGAGATATTAAGGAGAGATATAAGTAATAGAGAGGTTGATCAAGGTCAAGCTCTTCATCCTTTGGAGAAAAGAGTAAGGGAGAGATGTTCTTGAAGAGCTCATGAAACATTAATGAAGGTCAAAGTGAGCATAAAGAATGTTATTGGGGAGTGTATGTAAGGGAGAGCTTACTTAGGAGAATGATTTTTTTCCTTGGAATGATATGGACAAAAGAGGCAACTTTAAGGATTCTCTATACACATTAATGGTGGCTATTCTTAGTCTATAAGTCAGGAAAAAAGAGAGAAAATCCTCTATTGGGAAGATAAGCTTTCTAAACCTAGGAAAATGTTATTCTTATGCAAAACTCCCTTTAAAACACAGAAAAGTATGCTTATATATGAAAAGGAAAGCTTAAACCTGATTGGCTAGCACATGTTGCCCTAGCCTTCATCTTGCCATTCTCATATGCCCTCTTCTTGTTGGCTCTTGGTGGTGTCATATAAGCATGGACATATGGTGAGCAAAGGTTGGTGGATCTTACCTTACCTTGGCCCACTACCATATGTCCTTCTACAAGCTTTAAGGATTAAATTATCCTCTTTTGATTAGGTGGCTAACTCTCATTAGCCCAATTGTCCCTAAACACTGCTAAAGCCTACCAAAGTTTTGCTAAAGGTATATTCTGCTTGTTTTTTGTCTTTTCCCAGCTCAGAGGTGATCTGCTACTTGTTTGGTGGTTATATGTATGATATTTTTTAATGAAAATCTCAGCATAAAGGAAACCTAGGTTGTGTTGACCTAGTCTTTGGTGTACATAAATATCTGGCATCCCTAGTTCTAGTGTACCTAAATACTTTAGTATTCCTGGTCCCCAGTGTACCTAAGTACCAAAGTCATTCATTTGACCCTACTCACTCGAACCAAGGTCATGGCATCACGAGGTGGTATTTACCCTATAAACTACCTCATCCATAACTAGAGGGAAGCTTGACTTGAGGTGGTCTACACCTTGTTCACATGTGAATGAAGCTCTTTGCTCACCTCATAGTAAGGTGATTGCCAGATGGTTCGTTCTTTAGGGTGTCGATTTGGACTCTCGTGGACTCATATTTTACCATGTGTTTGATCATTTTTTTTTTTTCACAATAAGACTGTAGATCAAGTATAATTTTACCATATCAAATTCTTCATTACGATTAGGCATAATATTCCTTAATTACTGATAAATATAAAATAATTATCAATAATCGGCAATCCATTGTTTTTATTCTTTTGAATTGCGTATTTAACTATAAATATATAACTCACCCTTCAAATTAACCAATTATAATTAATTGTTTAATCATAGTTGAAAGAAAGAAAAATGATTGTTTTGACATTTGACATTCATGAAATCTAATGATCAATATTTTATTTTAACTTTAGATTTAATTAATGAATAATTATTTTTTAAAATAAAAAAACTTTCCAAACTACTGATTTTCATAATTTAAAAATTTTTCGTTTTTTAATCAGGTGAAGAAAAAACCGTAGTATTATTTAACATCTCCTTTAACTCTGTTTTCTGTTTCCTATATTTCAATGAATCCTATTGACGGAGGGCTTTTAATTGAAAAAACCAGGTGAGAGAAAGGAAGGAATAGAGAAAATATAATTAAACAGAAAAAAAAATATATAAAACTGTTAGTTTGGATAGTTTATTTATTTTAAGAAGAAATATAATTGTTAATTAATTCATTTTAAAATTAAAGTAATATTTTAGACGTTGAATTTTAGAAATGACACGTATAAAAAATGGTTGAAAGTCAACGAAAAATAAGGAACGAATCCTTATCTTAAGAGAATATGCGACTTTTAATTCCTAAAATAAAAAGGTTAATAATTTATATCTTTTCTTGCCAGGAACGAAACACCAAACCCTCCCTTACTGTAAGATTATATAGGAGGTTCACATAAGATTAAAGATCACTGCTCACAGAATAAACGTAGTTTCACACAAAAACCTCTACAAAACCTTTCAAAACAATGGCATCATCAAGTACTCGTCCTCACAATCTGCGGTGGTCTGACCTCGAAGATGAGGGAAGATATCGGTGAGGAGATCATCAACTTCCTCCTCCCTCCTACTCAGGTAATAGGCCCCGACAAGAACGGAATCAGACAAGTCATTGAGCACGAGTTCAATGAACAAGGAAGGATGGTGAAGATCAGAACCACCTCAAGGATTCGTAAGTTTGAAACTCAAACCAAGAAGCAGTTCCTTGAGCGGAGAACCTGGCCTAAGTTTGGTGACGCTGTGAATGAGAACGTAGGTGCCATGCTTACCGTGGTCTCTACTGAGAAGATTTTTCTTGAGAGACCAAACGCTCAAGGCCGGTTTAATTATTCCATTCTTAATTTCCTTGTTTAATTTTTTAAATCTTCTCTTTCCGTTGTTACTTCTATATGTATATATATAATTAATGCATGATTTTTTAACGTTGTTAAACTTGCAACAGGAAGCGAAACGAAGGCAGGCCAAACCGGAGAAGGCTCCCTAGGGCAAGCTGCTGGTAACGAAAGGGTTTTACTGATGGTATGCAGGACCTGTGGTAAAAAAGGTGATCATTGGACGGCTAGGTGTCCATACAAGGACCTAATTACAACGGAAGGTGGAGTCTTTAATTTGAACGACAGAACGGTGTCGGATGCTGGTGAGAATCATGTGGGTTCTTCTTCTGAAATCGGGAATAGCAGTAGGTATATCCCACCAAGCCAGAGAGCAGGTGCTGATCAGGAAATCGGTAATAGCAATGGAGCATCAGATTTGAGATACAGGAATGATGAAAATAAGGTAAAAGTGAGCAACCTTTCTGAGGACGCTGGAAAAGAAGACTTGCGAGAACTGTTCAGTGCGTTTGGACAGATCAACAGTGTTTATGTGGCCTCAGACCGCAATGGCTTGAACAGAGGTTTTGGTTTTGTCAATTTCGTACGCAGGGAGGATGCTCAGAGGGCTATTGATAAACTTAACGGTTATGGCTATGACCATCTCATCCTTGCAGTTCAATGGGCCCCACCAAGATGAAAATAGTATTTCTATTTTTTATTATTCTAGTTTAGTACTTTAGTTGCTTTATGAATGTGTTTCAATTTAAACTCTGAATACATCTAAACGTTATGTTGATTTCTTCTTTTTAAGATTTGTTTACGATTACTTAGTTGTTTATACAAATCTATAAGGGTCGTTTAATTTAGTATAAATTTTTTTAAAACACCTTTTTCTAAATTCTAATAGATTTTTAAGAATTGTGTGAAATTGAAAAACAAAAAAAAAAAAAAAGTCAGTTTCCGAATCGAATTCAAGATATTTTTAATTTTTTTAAAAAATTATTTATAAAAATATATAATTTCAAATTTAAAATTTTAAAGTATTTTATTTACAATATTAATTCAAAATTACCTCTCAAAAAAAATAAATTATCATCAATTATTTTCTCTATTCTTTCTTTGTCATTATTATTTATTTTTTAAAAGCATTTATAATATGTTGCTTAATATTTTATTGATGTATTTTAATCAAGATTTTTATTAATATTTTTTATTATAAATAAATAAATTATGTATAATTTATTACTAATTAATTTATGTGAAAAATAATATATATAATTTCTTATAATTTTTTAAAATAATTATGAGCGATTTTTAAAAAAAAGGTTATGACTAATAAAAAATACTCTAGTTAAATATAATTATTTTATACGATTTTATCAATACTTTGGGGCATGTAATATTATATTTTGTTATTGAATTATTAAATTAATGACAGATAACTGAATTAATTGACAATTTAGATAATTAAAAAAATTATATATTGCACTTCAAACAATTTTATCATAATAAAATTAAGAAATGACAAAAATTTTAATATAATATTTATATTAATATATTTAAAATAATAGGTAATAGTAATCAATAATATTTTAATAGAAACTATTCTAAAAAATATATTCTACCAAATAAATAATCTTATTTTCTTATTTTCAAATATTATATCAAACATATTTTTAACTTTTTAAAATCTAAAACAATTTTCAAATATTATATCAAATATATTTTAAAATATTAAAAATATAATTTTTGAATTATATTCCTAATCTGTCAAAATAATTTTTGAATCACAAATCAAAGGGCCTCTAAAATATTTTAAAAATTAGATAAATGAATTTTTTTTAATTACCAAGAAAAAATTAAAAGAACGTTTTTATTATTCTAACCTCATAAATATATTAAAAACTTTTAAAACGTACTTTATTTTACTTAAATAATATATAAAGTTGTTTATTTGTGTTGACTTATGAATTCTATTTATTTGGTACTAAATTTGAGTTATATATTTGTATTTTATATGAAATATAAAATACATGTATATATGAATATTTGAAAATTTGTGATTTGACATATCATATTTTATAAATGAATATATAAATACTATATATTAGCAAATAAATAAAATTTATAGGAGTTCTTTTAAAATTACAATAAAGTAAATATACGTTTGACATTTATATATAATGCCTTTCGTTTTTCACTTTCACTGAAGTAGAGTATAATTAAGTTTCAATTATTCAAATATTATAAAAATATTTATTATTCATTAAAAGTAAATTATATGTAATATTTGATTAGGCACTGATTTTTAAATCACAAGATAAATAAAGAGGCCAATAGATGAAAAAATAGTAACTAAATTATTACTATATATATTTTTTAACATTTTTTAGAAAAGTAATATTAAGATGGGAATAAAATAATTATGAGTTAATATTAATATTAAACATTTTAAATTTTTAGAAGCTTATAAAATTTTATTACAAATTTAGATTAATATCTATATTGATTACTGGCCCAATATATAAATAGAATGGAAAGTTATAACCATATTTTTGTGCAAAGCAGATGATAGGTTAAATTTGAAAATGATATAGACTAACTTTCTTATGAACTTTTATTTAGTAATTTTTATATTAATTTCTCCCAATATTTCAAACTTGATTTATATAAATAATTTTAAAGCTGGTTAAATTAAAAAAATTATGGATTCAAATTCTTAAGAATAATTTTTTAACATATATTTCTTCTGCTCATGCTAATGTTTTAAGGTTTATGGAATGATATTTACATGAGTGACAAAAAAAATTTCATAAACGTTGTGTTTGAATTTAAATGAAAATTCGCAATAGTGCATAAATTTTTTATACAAATATAAGTAATTTTTATTTTTTCATTGAATAAATCGATCATCTTTCCACAGTCATCATTTATCAATCTTCATGGCTATGATCCTTGGTTTGGTTTGATTTTTTTCTTTTTAAAAAAAAAAACGAAAAACACTTTGAAATGACTATTATACCTTTTCATAAGGTTAATTCTAAATTTGTTCACAAACAGAGCTTTCGCAAGAGATCTGACTTCACATCATTTTCAGAAAATTAAAAGGAAAATATTGGCCAAACTGTTTCAGGAGTATTTTTGGAGAAGTTAAAAGATATGAAAGAAACCTGAAAGATCATAATACAGTTGATAAGATGCTAATTAAAACCATGGCAACAGTACTTATTAATAGCTGTACCAAAATTCATGCTAGCTAGGATTGAGAACCCTGCCCTTAGCAATACTAATAATGTACTCAATCTCATCAGCAACTTCTTTCATTGAAGGCCTATTCTGCCTCTTCTCATCCAAACATGAAGCTGCTAGAAGACCCACTGCCTTCATTGTTTCCAAATCTAAATTATTTGCTTTTTCCTCAAGCACTGGATCAACAACATCCATCAACCTCTCTTCGTCCATAATTCTTTTCACATACACCACCAAGTTCACATTTTCTTCCTCTCTGTTAAAATCAATGGCCTTCTTTGAAGTCAACAGCTCAAGGAGAACAACTCCGAAACTATAAACATCACTCTTATCGGTCAGCTGAAAATTACGATAATATTCCGGATCAAGATAACCCAGTGTACCTTGAGCGGTGGTGAATATATGACTGTCATTAGCTTCTGTCCTCTCAACCAGCCTAGAGAGTCCGAAGTCTGAAACTTTGGCATTAAGTTTTTCATCAAGTAATATGTTGCTTGATTTCACATCACGGTGATAAATGGGCGGAACTGCTGCTGAGTGCAGATAAGCAAGACCTTCTGCTGTCTGGTGGGCAATGACAAGGCGGAGATGCCAAGGCAGGGGGGCCCATTTGCCGTTGAAGTGACAATGTAAGTGATCAAATAAGGTTCCGTTGGGAATGTGTTCGTATATCATGAGAGGCTGATCAAGCTCAACGCAACAACCGAGAAGTCTCACAAGGCTCCGATGGTTAACCTGGCAAAGAATTCGGACCTCGTTGAGGACTTGATCCGTGCCCGTAGTGTTTCCAAGTTTGGCACGCTTGATGGCTGTGACGGTTCCATCATCAAGAATGCCCTTGAAGACTTCGCCAAAGCCACCGGTTCCTATGAGATTGTCTTTGGAGAAGTTGTTAGTCGCTCTGATTATCTCTTTGCCAGTGAAAATCCTAGCTGATTTACCAGCATTTTTGTTACTTAACATCTCTTCCCGCTCCTTGATTAAATTCTTTTTAGCTTCTTTCTTCATGCGCTCATTTTGTTTGTACACTACAATTCCTATCATTGCCACAAGCGAAATTCCACCAAACGCTCCAACCACGCCTGAGAAAGAAAACGGTAGTTTCAGCAAGTGATCCGTGTAAAAGAATAAAGAAACAGGAAGATGTTGGATATTGTAAGGTTTCTTCCAGTTAGCACATACCAGCAATAAGCATCATTTGTTTCTTCTGATGTTTGCAACCTTTTCCGCGGCACTTCGCACCTGTTTAAAAACAAAGAGAGATTGTAGAGTAGCTAAAGTTATAAAGCTATTAATTTCTGCTAGAAATCTGTCTTTAAATTGTGTGCTTCCATGTCTCCTGCACAGTTTGCATTGCTACCCGAAATGTTATATTTTGTCTGGATTTTGTATCTGTTCAGGAGTAATGCTTAACTGGATTCGAAATGCTTGTCGAGGAATTCCTCAAATGAATTTGATATATAGTTAAAAAATGAAGCCCTGAAAATTGTATATGCAGTATATTTACAGTTATTTTCTGGCACCTAGAGGACATCATATTATAGAATTTTTTTTCAACGTTCATAAAATATAATAAACAACAAAAGGCATTTTAGGCTATATCTAGGCTAAGTAGAAATGACAACTCACTTTGACACAATCCGTTGATGGGATCCCACTTAAATCCAGCTCTACAGAAGCACCTTTTCTGCCCAGCATTCGTCGGATCAGCCAAGCAATCCGAATGCAAAAAATCCTTGCAATCTATAGGAGTCTTGCACATTGGCTCCTGCGGTAACTCCCATTCCAATTCCATCGCAGGCTGGGGCCACCTCTTCCCCGGCACCCACTTGGTGTCCAAGTTCACAAAACTCTGGTAAGCAGCACAGCCACCACCGTGCACCCTTACTGTGTAAGCAGTTTGTGATCCACCAGTCTTGAAAATACAGCACAGTGACGTTTTCATACAGGCAGCTGCATTTTCTTTAATGTAGTTGTGACATATACAATTCGATGAACAATTTATTGGTACTTGCAAGTATAACATTGCAACGGTACAGTTGAGCAACAGAATGGTGTTACTGCCTGTGATATTAAATGGGAGATTGTCATCAAGTTGGATGCCTTGAGTACGCATATCGCTTGCAATGCAAGTATTGACGGCGAGGCCAGCCGGCCGGATAATTATGCGCTGGGTTAAAGGGTTGATTGATGTGATCATGTAGGATGATCCGTTTAGAGCATCGAACCATAACGTGCCTGCAGTGCACCGGATTTTGTATGACTGATGACCGCAATTTGGACTGGTGCTTAGCGGATATGGCACCGGAGTGCGTCCACAGTTCCCGCAAGTACGAGCCACGGCCAACGCCCACGTTGAGCCAGAGAACAGTGTCATTGTAAAGATCAAAACCGTGAGCACAGTTGTCTTCATTGGAAACCAGTGGATTATGGATGGCTTAGCTCTGAATGAGCTAGATAGTCAAGGGTTATATGTATTTGGTGTTTTAATTTGGGCACTCAATATAAAAGAATGTTTTAAAAATATGAATGGGGCTTGTGATAATGGAAAGATATTGGTGGCCTGCTTCGCATCCTATTGGTATAATATAAAATTCATGAAATTCTCTGAAATACGCACAAAATACAAGTGTAATGAGTCCAATTAGGAACCTAAAATAGTCTTATATAATATTATTTCATGGAGTGCGCAATCAGGGGGACATACTTTAAACTTGTACATTGTACAAAGCTGGCTTAGGTTTCCTCAAAATTAACTGATAACAAGTTCTTAGGAAGATATGTATGTTCATCGAAAGGAAATGAGAACGTCGGTCATTAGTAGGTTTTTGTTTGCACAAGTACTGGGCTTTCAAGCCCCTTTAGCTAATTGAATAAAGGATCGAAAATGATGTATATCACAAGCGCCATGCAAGGTGAGAGAAACGAAAAAAAAATTCACTAGTATATCTCGTAGTTATAGATTTTCTCTCAAGCTAACGAAGTGATTATATAATTTTGAAAGAATATTGACATATATACCATAAGCTTCAAGCCTGACATCATTAAACTTGCAGCTTCAAAAGTTAAAGACTTGAAATATGTTATAGTTTACTTTCGATCAGGGTTGCAAAATGAACATTATACTAAAAAAGTGAAACGTCAATCTTCAAACTTAGATAAATATATACCTCCGAGTTTATAATAGTCCAATAATTTTGGTCACATATATATTTTGTGATTGACAACAGAAAAAAGACAAAGAAAGACAAACTATGCTGGGTGCTGATATGCATCACTTGTACTTTGCATGAGTATGTTTCCATTTCTTCTCAGGATTTCAAGATCCAAAAGCTGTAACCATTTGTTTATCATCCTATACATCACACCATGTTTACAAGTGAACAATGTGCGTCCGCGCATTTTCCAAAAAGATTTTCGTTGGTTATATCTCTCACAGCTGCGTCGACAGCACGAAGTATCCCCACACCATATCGGAAAGCATGCGCGTACAATGATGCTACACATTAGGTCGTTAGGCAAAAGCAATTATTAATTAAGTTCTTCACGCAGCTATTTAATCAATAGATATCTGTATGGTCCCGCAGATTAATTTCTCGTCTTATTGGGCTCCAGTTCACCAAATTTTGATAAATAAATTAAAATTAAAAAAAATGCATCGATGAGGATGGAGTGAACTGTTTTTTCCTTCTTCCTATGTTTGTTGCTTCATATTCCAAGAAACCAAACAGGTACTGTGAAACCAAGATGAAGATTCAGGGATATGTTTGCCTTTTTCTTCTCTCTTTTGCTAAAAAATGAAAACAATCTAATCAACCCATGTATAGTTCCTTAACTTTCGTATACTTCTTTTCTAAGTAGATGGATATGCAATAGATTCTTGTTAAATATGATAGTTTTTTTTTTTTGCAAAATAGAAGAAATTATTTTGATCCTGTTTAGTACATATTCACCACTACGTTTACTATATTCCACTCGATCCGTTTAGTGTATTCATGTTTATCCAATCATCCAGCTGGTTAGTATATTCTTCTTGGTTTGTGTAACATAAGGAACCTTATTTACATTTTTGAACAACCTTCCTACAGTTTTCAAAATAATACTTTTTCCCAAATTTTAATTTTTCATGATTTTTAAAATAATTTATTCTACCCATCTAACGGTTGAATATCACATTCACTTAAAATTATTTTAAAATAATTAATTGAGATGAATAATATTCTTATTGTATATGCTGATAGAGTTGTATTAATTGCATCTTTATTCTAACAACTTATCCCAAGGTATTTAAAATCTTATACTGATTTGTTTATGTAAAAAATTTACATAAAATAATATTAGGGAGACACTTGTTATTTGAAGTAATAAAGTATAACAGTATTTATTAGATTAAAATATAAAATTAATGCGATTAATGATAATAAATTATATGAATTCTATGTAACAATACTAGTGTCATATCAATATACATACTATAGTTTATTTAGAGAATTTGTATATCTAATACAACTCAATAATATTTATACAAAATGCCCTTGAAAATTAATCATAAATATCATTAGTTTTTTATTACCTTAATGAAATAAGAAAGAATTTTTTTTTAACTATAAATAAAGGTAAAATGCCCTTGTCCCTTTTAAGGTTTGAGTTAACGACTCACTTCCTTCTTATTGTTTTATAAATATTCTTTATTTTTTTTCGAAGACGGACGTTAGCTTTGTCATATCTAAGAAGATTTTTTGAAGGGTAGAAATGTATTTTAATATTTTAATATTTAAATATTTAAAAATAAAAATGATGACAACGTTAGTAAGGATTTATAATATTTCAGTACAAATCTTAAAAGTACAATGTCAAAAATTTCACAAATATAATGATTTTTTTTTATTTGGAGAAAAATTTAAGTTTTGATTTTATAGAAATTCCTTCAACGATTTTATAGAAACCCACTACTAGATTTTTCATCACTACCAACATCAATGAAGTCTTAAAGAATGACGGTTGGTTGTGTTGGAGCTTGTTGTCGTGGTAGGTGTTGGTGGGTTTGTTCTGAAAAGGGAATCCTTATTTAACTTCCTCAAAAAATATGAAAGAGATGAAAAGAAGATATAAATGAAGAGAAGTTATCAAGATGTGATTTTTTTTAATGAGTTTGATGCCAAAAGATGAAACAATAAATATATGTGTAAAAATTTGTGGCTAGATATTTTTGAAGATAATATTTGTTAGCAAGTGTGGTTATGTTTCATAATATTTGTTTTAATTTGCAGCGAAATGAATAAAAAATAGAAAAATGAATGAGTTGCAAGAGACAAAGAATGGAAAAAAAATGAAAAAGGAGAGGAGAAGAAAGAAGAAAATAGATCCATATTTTTTATTTTATTAGGATAATTAAATAAATAAAAAATTGTAAGAAAAAAGTAAATTCATTGTTTATATATTAACAAATAAGGATAAAATTGTATTTTTATTATCTAAAAATATGAGTTGACTATTAACAAATAATTGTCCTAGGGGTCAAGGGCATTTTTCCTAAAACAAACACCCTAACCCTAATAACTAATTTATTTATTTTTGTTTCTGCTACAAATTAAAAGGGGTGTTACAATAACTATTATTTAATGTTTACAATCATGATTATTATATTATCAAAAATCTTGGTACAAATGCATGTATTAGAGCATGCAAATTAATTGATATATATTTAAATTACTAATCCTCAGATGTAACATTTTTAATAATGCGCTCAATCTCATCAGCAACATCTTTCATTGATGGTCGATTCTGCCTCCGCTCGTTCAAACAAGCTGCTGCTAGTAATGCAAAAGCCTTCATGCTTTCCAATTTTACATCGCTGGCTCCCTCTTTAAGCATAGGATCAACGGCATCCATTAATCTCTCTTGTTTCAGAATCTTTCCAAAATAAACCACCAAGTTAACATCTTGTTCTTCCCTGTTGAAATCAACCGCTTTCTTTGAAGTTAACAGTTCCACTAGAACAACTCCAAAACTATACACATCACTCTTATCAGTCAACTGAAAGTTTAGATAATATTCGGGGTCGAGATAACCTAAGGTTCCTTGAGCACATGTTGTAACATGAGTCACATTATTCTCAGCCAGCCTAGATAGACCAAAATCAGAAACTTTAGCATCTAGCTTTTCATCTAATAAAATGTTACTTGATTTTATGTCCCTGTGGTAAATTGGCGGTGTAGCCAACAAGTGAAGATAAGCAATGGCTTCAGCTGTTTGGTGGGCAATGTGAAGACGATGATGCCATTTCAACGACGGCCATTTTCCAGATTTGACCCTGTGAAGATGATCAAAAAGGGTTCCATTAGGGACAAACTCATAAACTAAGAGAGGTTGGTCTAGCTCGACGCAACAGCCTAGGAGTTTTACTAGGCTCCGGTGGTTCACCTGGCAAAGAATTCGGACTTCATTGAGAATTTGATCAATTCCTTTTGTGCTCCCAAGCTTGGCACGCTTGACAGCCGTGATGGTTCCGTCATCGAGAATGCCCTTATATACTTCACCGAACCCTCCAGAGCCAAGGAGATTGTCACTGGAGAAACTGTTGGTCGCTTTTGTTATTTCTTTGCCGTTGTAAATCCTGGCCAATCTTCCACTGTTGTTGGCCCTAGAGATGTCTTTTTCCATCTTTGTTAGACTAACTTCAGATTCTCTTTTACTTTGTTGAAGATGCTTGTAGACTCTCAGGATAGCTAGAACAGCTCCAAGAATGAATGCCCCCGCAGCCAAACCTAAAGAAAGTTGCTCAGATGGAAAGATAACAAACACAAGCCCTAATCATATTGAAGTGTGGTTCTAAACCAGAAAATAAAAGTAACAAAAATTAAAAATGAAAAAATTATTCGAATATCCAATGTGAAGACACAACTTTATTCTTTAGACTTAAATCGTACCTCCAATAACTGGAGCTTTGGACTTCTCATGCTTGCAACCTCTTCGATGGGAACACTTCAGATCTACACAAATCAAAGGTATTCAATTTCAACAATAAAATGTTAAGTTGGGGATTTTTGAAATCTGTCTTTCATGGCAATGCTGAGTGAAGATTCCCCCATATTTGGAGTAAAAACTAATGCATTATGAATATATAATATGAATTACAAATAATAGTAATATGAGCAATATATATGACAAACCAAGTTGTTTATGTTGCATATTTGGTAAACATTTTAACAATATATAGAAGCTAATTCAAATTGAATGGGTGTAGCAAGTTAACTTTTTGCACATTGAAAACGAAAGGAATGCGCCAAACTTCATTTGAATCACACATAGATATTCAAAAGAGCTAGCAGAGCCATATCTTTGATCACGTGGCCAGTTTTGATGATGTAGTTCATTATATTCTTCGAATACCATTCAGTAAAGTTTTTTGGATCTATGAATAGCCCACAGCACTTCACATAACACAAGAGATTTAGGAGGACAAACTTTGTATTCTTTCTAAGATCCTTAGTTTCTGCTCCTACATGGTCAAATATGAGACTTGATTTTAAATGATTTCAAGAATATGAAGGTTATGGTTGTATAGGACTAGGATTTCATATTGACCCAAGTTTTTACCTGATTAAATACAGTATATTAATTTATTGGTAATCAGTAAATAAAAATATATAATATATAATAAAGAAATAAAATGTCACTCTACATGAATAAAATATACATGTGTAATATTTTCTAAGGTTAAGCCAGGTGAATAGCACAAGCTCCTAATCTGTTTCTATAACAAATGTGTTTGTTTAATTTTAAACCAAGATAACTTAAATATTTAGTAAATATATATTTTTACTTGACAATTAAAATTTAATTATGAATTATAATTTACTAACTTATTCTTAATAATTAATAATTCATTATAGATAAATAGCTGCACTTTAAAAGTCATAACTCAACATCTAAATTCGAAATGTAACCGAAGCCTTTCATTCACGATATGATGTTAGAAAAGAATTAGTGGAAGATGCTTGCTAAAAAGTTAAAGCAAAAGATTACAAAGAGTTAGTTTCACTTACTCTGGCAAATTCCCTTGATGGGATCCCATTTAAACCCAGCTTTGCATAAGCACCTTTTCTGTCCAGCCCTTGCCAGATCCGGCAAACACATTGAATTCAACAAGTCTCGGCAATCCACAAGCAGCTTGCACATTGGCTCTTGCGGCAATGCCCACTCTATCTCCACACCAGGCTCAGGCCATTTTCTCACTGGCAAGTTTGTGTCCAAATTCACAAAACTTTGGTAGGCTGAACATCTTTCAGCACGAACCCTGATCCTGAATTCATTGTTAGACCCACCAGTCTTAAACCAACAGCATATTGGCAATGTCCCACAGGCTGCTTTAGCAATTGAATTGGTACTAATGAACTTGTGACAAAAGCTTGAGGATGAACAATTCAATGATCGTGCATACATATCGCTAGTGCAGTTCATTAACAAGACAGTGTTACTACTAGTGATATTAAATGGAAGATTGTTGTCAAGTTGTATGCCTTGGCTTTGAAAATCGGCTGCTATGCATTTGTTATTTGCGAAGCCAGGTGGACGGATGATCAGAGACTGGGTGGGTGAGTTGATTGATGTGATCCTGTAAGTACCATTCAGAGCATCCAACCATAGTGTGCCTGCATTGCAACGGACCTTGTACAATTGATCACCACATCCTGGCCCTGTACTGAGAGGATATGGCACTGAAATATGGCCACAGTTCGGACAAGACTTTAAGGCCAAGATGCAACTGCTGTATGATGAAATTATTGACACAACTAAGATCAAAAGTGGGGACATTTTGCTCTGTATAGGAAGAATGAGGGGAAATAGGCTGTAAATTAGATCTGGCTATTGATTAGGCTATCTTATTGATTAAAATGTTTTAGCAGATTATCTTTTTTTTTTTTTTTTCAACAGAAAGTACATTATAGTTTTTACTGAATAGACCGACAAAATTGTCCCATTTAATGTTGAGCATAGCAAATGAACAAATTTGGTAGTTCCAATACCTTTGAGAAGGTGCCCCTGTATATAAAATAGACAGCGACCAAATTTTTGGACGCTCGGCAACTTGCTCATGTTGTGAAGGCTTGTTAAGGTTTCCTAAAACCCAGACAACATTATATTTGCAACATTCTTATGTCAAGAAGTGTGTGCAAATGTTTAGAGGCATGTGCTGATGGAAGTCATATCAGCTGTCCCAGATCCTATGTTTTCCCGAACATTAAATTTTTTATGCTGTTAAAGTCTCGGCTCTTGAAGTACCTTCATACTAAAGAAATATGTAAGAAAATGGATATTCAGTTGTCATTTCATAGTTAATTTTTGATTGTATAGTGTAAGATTAAACTCCGTTACAAAGTTTATCTATTTATGCTGCAAGTGGGATGTCTTGTTCTTAAATTGTAAATGAAAATGAAGTTCTAACTGACAGATGAAAACTGTTTACAGAAGAGTAATTGATTTGAGATTAATGTCAAACAAACAAAAGATAAGAAACATGCTTTTGAAAACTTATCCAGATAGGGACCGTTGAACTAAACGATGTATCAAAACAACTGATGCAGCTATCTCCAAAATTGCATATAATATGTTTTTTTTCATCTATTTTCAGAATCTGGGCACCCGAGAACACAGCTATAGTCATAACATGAGATAACCCATCTCGTCTCTTTTATTCGGTTCAGTATGATCCGACTCAATTTTATGAGCCAATTACATCCCCGAGATTTCTCATTGCATCAAGCAGAGAGGTATCTCCAGCCTGAAAGGCCAATCAGTCTTTGATCATAGCTTTTTCCTTCGGTCAAGAAGCACTGACAGTACATTCATAACCATTGTCCTGCAGCTTGAGATTAGAAATACAGACAAATACTTTTAGCCCTTTCGTTAATAAAATTAATATGATTTTACTTTATCGTTATTAACATAAATACTTTTATTATCTTCATTTATTTTATTTGACAGATAATACCATAAAACATTCACCTACTTTGACTCAAAGTTTAAGATTCTACTTATGGACAACACTTCAATTCGAAACAGGCTTAAACTAGGCTCCATATCCATGCGTAAAGGTATGCTCAGGTCGGCAACATGGTGGCTAGAGGATCTCACTCTCGGTCGGTCGGGGAAATAAGATGGATATAAAATTCTTATTAAAAAAATTGAGGGATTAAATTTAAGTTATTTAGATTCAATTGCTTGCAGTTGCAGAACTACACCATTCTTTTAATATTCAATTGGACGTATCTTTGGCGATGTATTGACACTAAGACCTGGATTTTAATATTAAGAATTGTTTACTCTGTTTTCTCTGTTCTTAAATTCCAAATTTTGGCTCTTTCAGACGGGTGACTCTTGGCTGCCTCCTCTTAATTCTTGCTTAATGCAACTCTATTCGGCCAATCAACAGATGCGGTGCAGAAACATAGTACTTTAACAATTTGGCTCTTCGGTGATCAAACATAAACATAACATAAAATCAATATATACACAAATCTATAGCCTTAGTATATTAATTTCACTTTTCAGAATTACAACAGGTACAATAAATCAAGCATGCAGTCCCTTTGGGTTTTCCACACGCTTGAATTTTCTACATGAACTTCAACTTAATTTCACACTAACACAAAAGCATATGGCTTCCCTTTGGTTTCCCACATGCTTATTACCATAACCATATCGTTACCACCCCAAACTAACAATACCAGTTATTAAAAATTAAACCATATCATATATTCTAAATACGATTACCACAATCCACCAACCATATTTCACATTTGTCAAGCTCCACGCCTTCAGCTTTCTTCAGGCATGTCACTGTAATTTAACATACAATTCTGAAGATGTTCATATAGCAACTCGACGAGAAGTCAAGCGACAAACGGGAGACTGAACTCCGGTTGATAGAATAATCTGAGTGGTAGCAGAAGGAGGAGCCATGGAAGAAGAAGAAGTAGTAGAAGTTGAATTCGAGAAGCCGTAATCAGGTTGAAACAGCTGTATATCAGATGTCTGAAACCGACCAGAATCTCCGGGAAGTCTCATGTAAGAAGCAGAAGGTGAGTCACTGTACCACGACCCTAGAGCAACCTGGTTTCCATTTTTGTACTGCATTATAGCTCGGTAAACAAAAGGAATCAAACCCTCCATTTTCAAAGCCTGTTAGTTGTGACTGAATTATGACCAGAAGGTGAAGAGAGGATTGAATTTAAAAGAAGAAAAGAATTGGTGACGTGGCGTAATGGGTAGGAGTTTAGCTCTTCACGGCAAGCCACACAACGCAAGATTGTGGAGAGTACTTAAACGCAAACCCGCACGAAGACCCTTGAAAGCTATAGCTAAACTGCAGCCAACTTTCATTGCACTTCACCAAAACCATATCTAGGTATAAATAATCTCATGTTTATCTTGTTTTTTTTATTTTTTTTATTTTTTTGTTTAGAGTTAGTTCAATGTTTGAGAACTTTTATAATACGACTGGGCGGTTTGTATTTATTTATTATCCCTTTTTTTAACTTTTGGGCATCCTACATTTCTTGTATTGCTAGTTTTCATAATGTATTATTAAAATAATTATTGTTCTGTTTGTTTGTTTAAATGTGGTTTTAGAGTAATGTTTGTAATATGAGATGGTGGTTCATTCCGGGGGCGCCACATGTATGATTACACCATCTAATTAATCATGATACACATTCTCCTTTGGCTGCACACTGTGAGGATGTGATTGGTTCTCTTGAATTGTCATTTTTTTTTTTTTTTTTAAGATTTATGATTGTACAAGAAACTTCCTACATGTTATCTTATTTCCAGAAATTCCAAATCTATCGATGCATAATTTTTTAATTAAATTTTTTCCTAGCTAGATCATCATGATATCTTATAGCTGGATGCCATTTATTTTAGTAGATTTCATGCTTGAGATTCCGCTGACCATTTTAGATTTGTATACCCTCCCACAGTTTTACTATAAATTATAAAAAAAATAGTCAAATATTTGGATTAATTTCTAAATTTGAATGAAAATTTTATAGTTTCTTTTGTTCTGTATATTAAAAATAAGATGAAGGAAAGACTCATGTTTTAATTCCTTTTCTGAAACAGCTTTCCCATAACAAAACTAAACGCCCCATTAAAGTCTAATAAACACAATCGAGAATTGACCAGAAACAACCCAAGTTCATAGAAGCAGTCAAAACCTGTAACCATTTTTCCCCCATCATAGGATAAGCAATTTCAAGGTAAGAGCCGTGGCAGGTACATTTTATATGTTCCAATCAATCTTTGATTGATTAGACCAGAAGGGAAATAAAAGAATAAATTGAGAAAAAGGGCCAAGTTTAGAGTTTTTTTCATGTTGAATTTATTCAAAAACCTTCCATCACTCCATGAATATATTTATATCTATATATATGATTGATTCAAAACCCAGTTGTCAACGATATGCCAAACTTTGCTCTGATTCAAGATCATAAGATAAATACATAAATAATAAACAACGTGCGATGCTTAATCCAAATAAAAATGATAAGACAATTAATAAACAAAAATTAAAAAGAAGAAAAAATGAGGAGTTGACATGCAAGTTTTAATATATAAATATATATACGTTGCTTGCTTCATCAAAATAACCACTCCATATTTGTCTTAATCGTAGATGAAGTCATTGTTGGCATCATCAAATAATCACACGGCTGAAAATTAATCTCACTGTCATTTTCTTAATCCAATATAAATATTTGGCTTCAAAGAAGAGATCAATGACGATGGGTACAAGTTCTATGCTAAAGCAAAACCTGGGTGCGCCCTTAATTAATGGCGTTTCTGTTTTATTACTTTTAGGGTTAGGTGAAAGAAAAAGAGAAGAGATCAGATCGCAAAAAGATGGTTTCATATATATTATGCTAATTAACGTTTCAACATCGTATTTATTTTGGGGTTTGAACTTAATTAGAAGAAGTATTAATTCACCATACATCATACAAAATGGTGTCTTGGCACCATCAATCATCAAGCCTCATGTGTCATAAACCTAATCGTTTCCATCATCTTATGACTTTTTCAAATAATAATGATCCATTTTGGAGCGAACCAAAATATTTGACGTATATCCTTTTGAAGAGGAAAAAAAAATTAATAATGCATTCATTTTCATCCAATCTAATCTAATCTAAATAGTTCTTACCAAATTTTTGTTGAATAATGTTGACACTAATATAAACAATTGTGTGTGTGTGTGTGCATTTCATAGTGAACCCTAGCAAGCAAGAAATATATTAACATGAGTCATGTAGTGTTATGAAATGTATTAATTAAGATTAACAATGTTCTTAGTATTAATTAAGATATTACAATAATAAATGCCCGAGTCATTTTCTCTTAATGGAACTTCCATTCGTCTTGTATTAATTTAAACGCTTGTTGTGGCTCTACTCAAAGCCTGGATAATCATCCTTTGACCGATTGACATTTGTCACTCAAGAAAAAACAAATCAGAAATCCTAATAATTTCATTATTTATTTAAGTTCCCGATTGACCCACTTGGCTTCATCATCCTTTTTGAAGGTTTCCCCGAAAAAAAATGTATACTCCAGCGGTTTCAGTTTAATCATATTTCACATTCATCGCATTAGTATGAGCTTCTTTTTAGTACATGAGATCAGAAACTTAGCTCTATTTTATGGCCCATTGGGCTCATCTGGCCCACTTCTAAAATGGATTTGAGTTCAAATAATTTTTTAATCATATGTTCAGTTTCAGAATATTAGTTTATTTTAATTAACAATATTCCAACATTCGTGTTTTAGAAACTACATCATCAAATTCCAACGTCATTATTAATAATAATAATGTTCATGACCTAATGTCCTAAAAATATAAATTTATTTATATTGAATTGACGTAACAAAATTATATTCTTACGTATGTTTTTATCGATTGAATATATAAATAACATATACATTCATTATATTTGTCAATTGTCCCACATTACTATCTCTCTAGGCTGTCATCTTTGTTATATATGGATTGGGCACCTTCTTCTCTAGAGTTAGCTTTTGGATTGAGTTCTACCCAAACTTATTTTTAACATGGTATCAAAACCAGTTTCTAGACAATTGCGGAATTTTATTCCCCTACTTTCTTCCCCATCTGATCCACGTTTCGTGTGAGGGAGGGTGTCTATTATCACATATTGTTATCTCTCTAAGCTATCATCTTTGTTATATATAAATTGGGCACCCTCTTCCTTAGAGCTAACTTTTGGGTTAAGTTCTACCGAACTCATTTCTAACAATATTTAAAATTTTTTAAGATATAACTAGAATACATATTAACGGGGGTGGGTGATTTAGACACTTCCTTAAGAATTAAGATGATTTATTATCTAGAATATATATACTGATAATAATGGAAGGATGGAGAAGAAGCGTTTTGTGTTATTTGTGAAGAGGTTGAAATAAGAAAGAAAGAAAGAATTGATGATGAGATTGAGATTGAGATTGAGATCGCAAGCGCCAAGCAGCGACATTTTCTGTAGAAACGCACGCACGCACGCACGCACGCGTGGTCATAAAGCAAGTCTCTTTGTCCAATTGTCTCAGTGGGTTGGGTTGGGTATTGCCTAATTAATTGCTATAAATTTCCTTTTTGCTTCTCTTCTCTTGAATATTCAAGTATTCTATTACCATTACCATGTAAGAGGACTATTACTCTTCCCCCTTCTCTGATCTTTTTGTTATGGTCCCCAAACATCGAAAGAAAGAAAGAAAGAAAGAAAAATGCATGCAGCTACCTACCTACCTACCTATCTAGCTGGTAGTTGCCCTTTATGTAAAGAATAAACGACATGGTTTTATTATTATTGCTGCAAAAGCTGCTGCTTCGTGGTGATCAAATTTAGATGTTACAACATGCATTAATTCTTTCTATTATGTCGATCCACAAATAGCAAGCATATTGTGTAGCTAGCTGCTGATTTTGATTTGTTTCCTGACAGTTATTTTATTACCAATGTGTAAGGGTAAGGGAAGAAAAGAAACAAAATAAAATAAAAATAAAAATAATTGCATTTCATTTCTAGCTTTAATTAAATTTCATATTTGTTAATTAACTGCAAAGTATCCTTCCAGCCACAGAATCGGAAAATTTTTAAAATTGTAGTTGTAGTAGGTTATGGATTAGGGTAACGCCTTCCTCTCGGAAATGGACTGAGAATGGTCCATGGACCGGATATTGGGCCTAATGATGTAAAATGGTGGGCCCATTTGCAGAGCGCGTGAGCCGGTGACCATTGAATGAAAGCGAGCGTGGCCGTGGGGTGGGCATCAGAAGAACCCGCAGAAAATTGTCTGAAACCGTGACGTAAGACACAGACGCTGCCTTTCTCCTTCTCGATTGTGTTGGATGATGTTTTTCCGATTTGTTTTTGGTGTCAAGTGTTATCTTAATTTCCACTCCACATCTGTGTCAGATCAGATCTGCTTCCTCTTAGACCCCCCTAACCCTACACCTATTCCATGGTCCCCTTCTCTTCCCTACCCCACCCTACACGTATATAGAGAAAGGATACTACGTTATGATTTGCCCTTTTTACTGTAGGGTAGGTCCCAAATACTTGGGAACCCGAGCCTTCCCTACGCTTCCTTCCATTTCTATATTTATGCTAAGCTTTGGCTTTAATGTAATATCAACGCAAGACATTGTTCCATCATTTTTGTGCATGTATGAGTGAAGTCCAGGCTCAACCTCCTCCTTGTTTCTTATTCTTTTAAGAAGAAAATGGCAATGAGTTTATTCCTGGTGGTACCGTTTTTTTCTTTTAAACAAAGTTTTGAATTGAAGGCGGAATCCGAGTGCATTTGCAGTGGTTTGAAACACACACAAAATCTACATCTTGTTTAAGGATCAACGAAAATCTTTTAAATTATCCAGATGTGAACAAAGAAAACATGATTTGAAACCATAAATGTCAAGAGCTGGTAAATAATTAAAAATATTAAACTTATAAATACAAAACTTATTGACCAGTTCCATTCACAAGTTTGATGTTGAAATTTTCTTTAAGATATATATATATATATTTTTATTTGACAAAATAGCAATTGTTGAAAGCGAAAAAAAAATTAAACAGAAATAATATTTTATATTTCTTATTAAAAGAAAGAACGACATAAAGATAGATAGAGCAAAACTATAAATACGAATGAAATGATATAAAACGTAGGCAGTGGGTTCCATTCACCTCGTGATTCCAAACTTGTACTTGGTAAAATAAAATTAAAATTAAAAAAAAAAAGAAAAGAAAAAGAATTCGAAATAAGAAAGTGAAACGTGTATGGACATATGGCGTAGAGGGGCCCACACATGAGATGACATTCTGCTGCCGCCAAACCAACAACTCCATCACTTCTCTTTATTTTGTCGGCCCGTAGGTAAACCCCCACCCCCCCTCTCTTTTTTATTTAACACACGTCACAATTCTTAGATAATTATCCATTGCTCCATTTTCTATAGCCCAACCTATTAACGGCATTTTGGTTTTCGACAACAACACTTATTTGTCCATAAAAGTGAATCATTGTATTTACAGTGCGATTAATAAGAACATTTCCCAAAAATATTTATTTATTGACTTAAAAGTCTTCAATATTAACATTAAGTTAAAAGAATCTTTACTGTGTCTAATACGATAAAAATTTAAAAAAAAAAAGGAGAGAAATAAAAGTAGCGACAATTAATAGCCACCGAAAAAAAAATCATTTTTGGATGAAATCATTGTCCTATTTTATTTCTTATTGAACTTTTTTACGATTATTAATTAAAGTAATGCAACTTATCTTAAGTACGTCGGCATTATATAATCATTAATCCTACTTAACTCCAGCCACGTGGTCGAATTACTGTGAGTAAATTCCATTCAACCACGGCTCCATTATTGAAAACGTTGTATCACCGCTTGCTTCATGTTTCACCCATGACATCGATCTCGGATTACGCCACGTGTGCGTTGGCCAGTATCTTTCTAGGCTGTTGCCCAAACAACTCTCGTAATTTTCTTCTATCCTGCGTAACATTATCAGAGATCCAATTATAAAAGGATTAGTAGGTCAAAACTGTTGTGGGCATTATAAATATAATCTATCGTATATTTTTTTTATGATGATGATGATGATGATGATGATGATGTAAAATTGAGACATGTGTGCAATGTATCAGACTCAAAGCAATCACTTTCAATAATGAGATGGGTTTTGTTCTCTATTGAATTTTAATATTTCGCTAGTGCTCTTTCAGATATCTAAAATAAAATGATTACGACTGGACCCACTAAAAAAAAATATCTGGAACAAATGGAAAAACAGTAAGTCTCATATGGTTAAGACTCAAGACGACAGTAATAAAATATACCACCGTCTAATTTTCCCCAATTAAATTCAATCATTTTTTTTTAAATATTAGTCCTACATATAATATAATTGAATCATCTACAGTGTATGATGTGTATATATATTAAAACATTATTTTTAAATTATATAACTGAAGATATAAGATGAATAATATATAGGTGTCACGTTGTGCATTTGATAGGTATGCATATTGCATACGTTTTTTTTTCTTTTATATAATTTTTATATATAATATAGTTTTATTACGAGCCGTCGTTTAGCCAACACCTTAATTAATTATATTTTTGTATTTCAAGTGGAGCAGAATATGGGACCAGTCACCAGCTCACTCTTCTGTCCCCCAAATCCATTTATTTATTTGTTTATTTTGCTCCTTCGGACTATCAAATTGAAATAATTATATTTATATTTTTAGAGTTTACATAATTATCTCAAATCGCATTCTATAATTTTACGCTAATTAACAAAAGTTTTACCATCGTATGGGAGAGAAATTTTCTCCGCAAAAATAAAAAAAAAAAAAGTATGTAATATGTGCGAGTCGAAATTACACTCGCAAAATACAATTTAATTATTTAAAGTAATATAATCCATTATTAAATAAGTTAAAAACTATAATATATACCATAATGTTGGAAATAAGTATATATTATAACAAAAATATTTTGAATATTTTTGTTAGAGGGAAGGCATTTAATTATAACATCAAGAGTGGATATACATACATGTGTGTGTGTGTGTGTGTGTATATAAAGCATGAATGTGTTTAATTAGCATTAGTTTCATCCATCAATAAAACGGTCGGTCCAGTTATATTGCAGTACAGAAGGGCAACATTAACAGATAAACCGACTGAGTTTTATTTTATTCAAGGCGGAAGATAAATGTATGAGCTCCCTCCAATCACAAAATAACGAGAGTGCATATGTGATCTTCGAAATTAATTTAACGACTCCCAGCAAGCGAAGTCAATTTTGTTTATCATTAGATAATTTAATAATAAGTTAATATGATATTGGGGTTAATTTCAATGTACCATCTAACAGTAATTAATAAAAGTCAAATTAAAATTCATATATATTTTGAACGCACGTCAAATTTAATTGACATGTATAATGTGTGATAATTACTTCCGAGCGGAATTAGAACTTTTCAAAAAATAAAAAATAAAATTATTGTTTACTTCTAATATTCATCAATCTTTGAAAATATATACATTGACATAATATATACAGTTGTACCATTTCAAAGAAAACGACAATCGTAAAGAACTCAATGTCCTCTAATATCTTCTTAGGGCCAATTTAGATTTGGTATTAGAATGGTCAGAATTTATTCTTTTATTAATCACCAAATTTCATTATAAATTGTAATAAAACACAATTAATAGTAATCATTTTACCCTCAATTATAAACCTAAAAATAATTATATGAAAGTTAAAAAAAAATCGTCAGCAATGACGTTAAAATTTGAAAATATACGAATTTGAATTGAATTAAGATTTAAGAGCACACGGGGCGCGCTTTTGTGTATGAAAAAAGGCAATCAAAACAAGGGCTTTTTTGATACGTACCTGAATCCTGTAATTTTGCAACAATATATATTTTAATATTATGTGGTTTCATTTCATATTCACACTTCCGTAATAATGTAAAGAAAGGTTTTTAAGCATGCTAGATATGTTTGTTTGCGAATTTCCCCTTTTGGCCTAGACATATGTCACGTTTCATGTATTATTATTCCATTTTCTAAATTAAGCTACTCCAATTCTTGGTGGTCCACTTATTTAATCTTTATTACTCTTGAAAAAAATAGGGTTGGTTCTGTTGTTAAAATACGTTATTACAAAAAAATATATATATATATATATATATTTGATAAAATATGTGCACTAATCTATGTATGAATAGTAAAATAAAAATAAAAATTAATGTCAGTATTAATATTTCTGTTTATTTTAGTTAAGTTAATTAATTTAATTTTAAATAAGGGTTGAAAGTTTTGAATCTTTCATACAAGTAGATTTAAAGAAGAATTTATTATTTATTTTGTGTTTGTGCATAGAAGTATTAATTATTTTTTTTACTGTTTTCCGAAAACAACGAAAACGAAACTCTATCCTATAAGGTGCCTCTTGACTCGGCCAAGGTTAATTATATTTAATTTTGGTAAATAATTTAACCCAATTGAAAATAAGTCGATATATTAAATTTTCTTTCTCAAAATATAAAATAATTACTTTTTAAAAAAATTGGTTTAACAACCATAGTTGTTAAGAAGATGCAATCGAGCATCACTGGTTGCCGCATACATTACAAGTAATTAAACAAATGTATGAAATATAAAAAATAAAAATAGAATAACGCAATTAGTGTCAGCTTTAATTCATTGCATGTACTCTGATATATGGTTATTAGGTTTAATTATTTACTAAATATTATCATATTTTAATATCATGAAGTCAAATGCTTGCTTAGAATGGCAAGTTACCTAATTCTGTATTATTGTTAATCATTATTTATTTATTTTTCTAATGATTGTTTTAGTTATATTTGATGTAAGCAAACAATTTTATTTATTATTTTAATAGTCTTAGTCAACTGTAGATTTATACTTTAAGACATATGAAAAAAAATTGGTTTATATTCATTAAAATATGAAATTAGTAAAACTCGTTTTATATTTAATCGATTTATGTAATTTACTTGGTCCACTGTTCTACGAGATTGGATAAAATGTTGACATCTATACCTATCATACATGAGAATTATTAATTAAATCTTTAAGTAACCAAATTTTTTGCATAATCCCAAAACTTGTTAATTATATACATTTTCACTTGTAGAGATGTAACTAGGTCAAGATACAAGCAATGGTGCGAGCAAGTCAGATGTGAATGCTGACGTGGAGCGTCACGAGGTTGGATGGATGGTGGGCGGCAAGCAGCTCACTAAGAATGAAAAATAAAGAGAATTCCTGTAGAGATTTTTGCTAACCTTAGAGATAGAGGATAGGGAACTGTTAACATGAATAAAACTTATGTTTCTATTTAAAAAATAGGAAAACGAGGGACCTAAATATTAATTTCCTTGCTAAATGTCAACTTGTAATTTAGTTACTTAAATTGTATCTTACAGTCGTATTTACACGACTTTGCTGTTTTTTTTTTCCGCCTTCTCTAAAAAGAAAATTTCGGAAAAAATGATGGAAAGGAAGAGTTAGAGAACTCCGTGGGCCCGGAATGGCAGTGGTACTGCAACCTTTGTAATTTTATAAAATCGGACTTTGTACACTTTTGGAATCCGTGGAATATACAATAAATAAATAATAATAATATTATTATTATTATTAATAACAAAAGACAATATACTATAAACAGGACCAGTCGCCGGTACAGAACTAGTCTATAAAGCAAAGCTCAGACTCTGTAGAGCCGTTGAGTTCAGCTTTTCAGTTTTCTCCAATATCCATCATCTATATCTACGGAGACCGGTATAGAAAGAGAGACAGACAGATATGGAATCTAGTGAGTTTGAACATCGTTACATTCTCTGATTTTTCGAACATGTTCTCAGGGTAATGTGTTTCCATTCCACGTGCATTTTTAGTTCTTTTAGTGTTGTTTTTAGGGTTCTTTTAAGCGGTTAAAAAGCGAGTTTGCAACTGGGTTTGCTGTTTTTTTTTTGGGCTTAAATTGTTTGTCTTGGTGGTAAACATAGTGTTTGCGAATTTAGGTTGTGTGCTTGATTTGAAGGAAATGGAATTCGCCTTAGAAAATTTGTTTCTTTCATCAACTAGTGTGATAATAGCATAAGCAATTACATTTCATAGTGATAGTAGAATCTTTTGAAAGTGGGGTTGCTGGAAATGGGTTTATTGCTTGTATGTTCAACGGGGCCACCAATAAAACGGAGAGCTGGGTTGCGGATAAAACAGGCTGGGAGAGGTTCTTACCGTGGTAGCTAGGGGAAGTTGTAGTGATAATTTTGGGTGAGTTTTATTGTATGTATTAGATCTCTGTGTTTTTTCTGTGGAGTTCATCGAATGGGGACTACTGCTTTGAGGCAATTGTTGAAGAGCTTTTGCATCAATTTACCTTGGAATTATGCTGTGCTTTGGAAGCTAAGGCACGAAGGCCAAATGTAAGTTGATTTTCCCAGAACCTTATGCATTTTTTAATTTATTTGTACCGCATGCTTAAAAGACATGTTTGAATTTCTTATCTAAACAGACTAAACTAAATGATTTTGTTCTCCTTCACATAGTACTTGCAGGGGCTTTTAGGATTTCTAATCTTATTTAGGATGACATGATTACTGCTATATCTAGGGGTGGTCTATATCAAATGGTGGATTATTTTGGTGGCAAATGTGTCAATAATTTTTACATTTTAATTTCCTGTGATTCTAGACTTGGTATGCTGGTGTTGACTTGTAACTTTAAATAGGAAGAGAGGTTCCTTTTTCAAATTTGGTTATTGTTACCAAGCATGTCGCTGATGCATCAAAAGTCAAGTATCGAAGCTTTACTGGATGAAAATGTAGGGTGAAACACTGTTTTCTGTGTTATTAGCCGGTTAACTTTAACCGTCAGATTTCTATGTGTACTCTTATCTCATATTGTGATATTTATTTTCAGGAGTAATCTCCAAGTTTTGTTTTTTGGTTTTAAATTGTTGATCTAAGTTTTGCTTTTTGATTTTAAATTGTTGACTTTGTATCCTCAATGTTTCAGGATATTTAGCTGGGAAGATGGGTACTGTGATAATCCAAAACCCAGAGGACCTGTGGGAATAATGTCAGAAGACATTTGCCACGATGGTGCCAATGAACTATTTTCTTATTACTGTGCAACAAGTGCAGGTGCTGATGGTGATTCTGAGGGATATTCACTTGGACAAGTGGTGGCTAACATGTCACATCTTCAGTATGCCTTGGGGGAGGGGTATATCCTTATCCTTGACCTTTAAGATTATGAAAAAGATTCTTCTTTGTTGTTCGTTGATTTATTTATATGATATAACTGTGGAAACAAGAATCAATATGCGTTCTTGTTATTAATTCTGGTTGAATGGAAGTTTTGAGGTTGACCCTCAGTTGGTGATTTTGTCTAATACCCTCGCATGTGCCTAAAATTAATTTTCATCTATTAATCTGTGTCCTAAAGAGAATAGTGTGATTCTGCTATCCATCTCTCTCCTTAGCTGATTATTTGTTGGAACTCTTTAAACACTTTCTGTTTCTAGGAATGTGGTTAACCAAATCTAGTTGTTTAATCACAAAAAAGAGTCAGAGATGTGTGCTCACCTAAAGTGTTCTTTGAAAAAATTGCACTTTAATGTTAATTGAAGTTTGGTTTCCTGCAATTCATCAGTGTTGTCGGTGAAGTGGCAAATACAGGAAATCATTTCTGGGTTTCCTACAATACTCTTTCCACTGGCAAAGGCAACTCTAAATTAGTTCTGGAGGTGATTCTCTAATCATAATAGTTGCAATTTAGCCGAGAATTGGTTAAAATTCTGTGGATGCTGGAGAGAATACTTTCTGATGTGTAATTCTTACCATTTGCAGTGTCCTGATGAATGGTTGCTTCAGTTGGCATCAGGTATCAAGGTAACTTCATTCTGCATATGCCTTACAGGCCATATTTTGTGAGAATTTCATGCGTTTGCACACATCATTTGCTTGTGTTTATGTTGTGTACACATGCATTAGGCAGATCTGCATATTGGCCACTCAAAACATAATCTATGATCATGCACATGACCAATATATTTATTGTTTATAATGCTTGTGCAGACTATTTTGCTGGTACCTGTACTTCCGCATGGAGTTATGCAGCTTGGCTCATTGGAAGTGGTGCGTATTTGTTCTGAACTTTAATGCATTGGTTTTAATGGTGATATCCCACTCTGGATCAGTGGTCTAGTACTCATTGTTGTGTTAGATTACTTTTTTGTTGTATTCTTGTCAGTATGCTATTATAATGGTTACAGTGTGTTGGTATGGTGTTCATATGTGTCAGAACAGTTACAGAATAATGAATTCTGCTGGTCGTGGCATTGCACTGTGACTACATACGGTGAAAAAGCATGTACTTGACATGATTTTTTCCCCCTTAAGGATGTGTCACATATGCTCTCCTTTATGTGCACATATGCCCAAATGTTCTACTGCTGTTTGTATTTATCGTGTTTTTATCCCTATCAACAGGTTGAAGAAGATCCGACAGTTGTAGCATATATCAAAGATAGATTCACCCTTCGCAATACTGGGGGAAATACCGTACTTTCTATCTTAAACAGGGATATCCAAACTCAGTCATCATCAACACTAACATCTAGTCTCATGGATAGCTTTGATGAACCGCCGTCAGCTTCTACCTTTAGCCCTTTGAAATCAGAAGATTCTGATACTGTTAAGAGTATCAAGCCAAGTAAAATAGTGCTGTCGACTTGGGACCATGTTGTCTCACTCCTAGCTCTTCAAGATGCCCTTGATGTATCTGGAAAGGACCTGTCAGGAACTTTCAGAAGAGAGAGTGAAAATAAGACTGCCATCCCACTAGTTGGTCTTGATGATAATTCCACATATGCTGGCAAGTTTGAGATGATGGAGAGTAAGTTGTTTGGTTTTTCTTGTCTGGAAGAAGAATTACAGGCCTACTCTGAATGTAACAAATACAACGTGGGAGTATTAGGAGAATTCAATGATGGAACTACGACTCTATACTCTACTGGAGATTTAATGGAACCATTGAAAGAGGAAAACTTTGATGATACGGGTCATCAAAGTTCAGCCAGTTTACTTAACTTTCCCAAAGATAGCGAGTTACATAAGGCACTTGGACCAGCATCCCAGAGACATCTGGGTGAATACTTGTGGGACTCATTCTTGGTCGATAACACATGTAGCAGCTCAAGTTTGATTTGCAATGCAGATCTCACTGATGGAATTGTGTCTACAAGTTCTGCCAAAGTAGATGACGTAGAATATCTGTTGGAAGCTGTTGTTGCCAATGGATCTGGGGGTGCAAATACATCTAATATATGCAATAATTTCAATTCATCTTTAACTTCATTGGAAAAATTTGTCACTCTGTCACAACAACAAAGCCAACCGAAAGCAAGTGCTTTGGCTGGCGATGATTCAATATTGCAGAGCAATGTCAAAACTGTGTGTCTTTCCCAGAGCAGGAATGGATGTACTCCGACTTCTGCTTCTGCTTCTTTCAAGAGTACAACAACTACATTCATTGACAATGACAAGATGGAAAAAGAGTGCAATTCTGTGCAGCCCAGAAAGGAACTGAAGCAGTCCAATGCAAGCAAAAGGAGGGCTAAACCTGCTGATAACCAAAGACCAAGACCGAGGGACAGACAGCTGATCCAGGACCGGATTAAGGAACTGCGGGAACTTATTCCAAACGGTGTGAAGGTCAGTGATTTTGTTTGGTTATTAGCTCCAGTTTGGTAGGTTATCAATCCTCAGTGCTTTCATAGATTCATTTGCTCCACAATTGGTGATATATGCAGTGTAGCATAGATGGCCTCTTAGGTCGAACCATAGAACACATGCTGTACTTGAGAAGTTTAACCGAACATGCTGAGAAGTTGAAGCAGTGGGTGCATCACGAAGTAAGATCTCTAATCATTGCCCATATTTTGTACATTTTTTTCTGTCAATTACTCCACTGGTAAGTTATTTGATGCCGCTGATTTTAGATCAATCAAAGCCAAGAATCATATGAACAATTACTGCATAAGCTACAAGGCTTGGCACTATGGCCCTATGGGTGTTGGTCATGGAGATAGAGATCTGGTTGATGTGTCAGAAAACTATTGGTTGATACCATAGATGCAATTGAAGAACATTGCAGTTTGAACTTTAAGAATAAACCAGAAAATTTAGACTAAACCTAATGCCCAATAGGGGATGATGGTTCAGTATTTTAGTTGAAATATTGTATAAACAGTATGACTAACCTAATCTAGTTGGGATGGTTTCTAGTTCGGATGATTTATTAAACAAGCATGAATAATATTCTATCTTTTATGTAAGCACCCTGCATAGTAAATGAAGGAAAAAAACATGTCACTTTACTGGTAGCTAGTTGAAGGAAAAAAATGTCCCTTGCGATCACAGGAAATCAGAGTTATCAAAATGAACACTAAAATGGTCCGAGTTTATCTGCCGCAGGCTTCTTAAAGTACGGAATAGAAATATTAGTGAATAGTGATCTGCACTAAGCCAATCAGGTGTAGAGTTCGAAATGTATCTAGAAGTTGCACATTATATTCACTTGTTAATGCTACACTTTGTTGTTATGTTTGTTCCATGATATAAGTATTGTCTCATCGGAACTTACAGTTTGGTTGTGTAATCTGTATGTGGCAATGGTTAAGTAAAATGCATTGTTTACAGGTGGCTGCTCGCAAGGATATAAGATCATCTGAAAGCAAGGACAGTAACCAAAATGGGACGACTTGGGCTTTTGAATTTGGAAAGGAGCTGATGGTATGCCCTATATTTGTTGAGGATCTTGCATACCCAGGACACATGCTCATAGAGGTTTATTCCACGATCTTTAATTTTCCGTGAGCCTACATTGTTGGTAAATGCTGAATGCTAATTGCCACGTTACATTTAACACAGATGCTATGCAGCGAGCAAGAGTTATTCCTTGAAATTGCCCAGGTGATTCGGGGGTTGGAATTAACCATCTTGAAGGGTGTTATGGAAAGCCATTCTAACAATACATGGGCTCATTTCATCGTTGAGGTATTGTATCTTTTTAGAGTTTCTTAAAAGATGCAACCGTAACAGTATCCGAATCTGAGACGTTGCAATGTATGCAGGCTTCCAAAGGTTTTCACAGAACGGAGATTTTCTGGCCTCTTATGCACTTGTTGCAACGCAGCAGACACCCCATTTCAAGCAAGATTTGAACTCAATAACACTCGGACGAAGAAAAATCAAGGAAAATTTCAATTTGTTAAGCATCTTTGCATCACCAAGCATTAAAGTGAGAAACCTACTGAATATCCATTGTATAAATACAAGGATTCAAGCAAGATTTGAACTCAAAAAACACTCGGACCGAAAAAAATCAAAGACAATTTCAATATGTTAAGCATCTCTGCGTCACTAGCATTAGAGTGAGAAACCTACTGAATGTCTATTGTATCAATACAAGGATTTATTTTGTGTACAGACTCATGGAATTGCCATTGTAGTGTAGTGTACTGTTAATGAAGACCTATGTTCTAAATGAATGGATGCTTATCCAGATGCTTCCACAACATAGACTTCGTGTACATTGTAACACAGGCCAGTCAAGTGGCCACTATACTAACAAAATTGTTCTCTCTGGGATTTGGGGCTCAAAGTTGTGTAGTCTCAGCCAGCAACAGTGTGTGCCACCATCCACATGCTATGTTTCTTGGCAAACAACCGTCGATATGTACTGGAGATGGGATGTTGCGGTCTATGGAATCGCCCAGACCAAGCTATACCACAATGACAAGGAAAGATAAACACGCTCGAATGAGTAAATGGATATTTGTTCAACATACCACAAAAAGAAATTGAATAAAACCGTGGTCAGGAAATTCAAGAATCATACCTGACCATATTTGTTCCAACCCCAGCTAAGCACTTGACCATCGTCTTCAGTAACCACAAACATAAAGCAGAGTCAGGGCAATAAATGGGAGCATCAGCCACTTCATTATGCTAAATAATGTTTACTCTTGTCTTCTTCTAAATCCATTTGTCTAAACTGGTCACATATCACTAATAAAAATAATTGTCTCAGAGATGCAGCTGTCATCTACCATGAAAATCATGACAAAGACTATTGTTTTCTCCAGACACTTCTTCTAAATCCATTCATCTAAACGGGTCACATATCACTAACAAAATATTTGTCTCAGAGATGCAGCTGTCATCTACCATGAATATCATGACAAAGACTATTGTTTTCACCAGAAATTGCATCTACTTTTCAATGACAAGCCAAGATGTGCGACAAAACACAATCTGACATGTTAAGGTGATAGAAGGTTTTTTCTTGAGTACAAGAAAGATCAATCTCAACCATGTTGAACAACTATCTAATTCTAAACCATGGCCGGTGTTTATTACTCTCAACAAATGTGACAAGTTAAGATGTAAGAAAACATAGGATTTATTAGTTCAACTCTATAAGTCAACTGGCCTATATTTAGGTCTATAGATTCTCATTTGCATGTTAACACCCTCTGCATGGTCCAGCTATCAGCAACAGAATGATACCTGTTAACATGGCACTATGTCGAGCCCCACAAGATACTACTTTTGCACGCTTATTTTCCAAACTTGGAGCATCCAAAAGCTTAGGGATAGTCTGAGGCAGACATGAATATCCTTTAGTCAATATTGCAAATGTCAATAAGTAGTGCTTTTTAAGAATACATTCTAATGCAAATTGGACTGCTTAACCTCCAGTCATTAACTAGTGTCTGAAGACAATCTAACCTCCTGACTTCTCTTGCCCCCACCAAAATAATACATAATCTTGAAAAAGGAGAAGAGTAAATTAGTGGTTTGAGCCACTAATTTGATTTCACTTATAAAAATGCTCATTAAGTGATCATATTCTGAATGCAACACAACACTTGAAAACAGCTCATCTTGCTGCTAGCCAGCTTACAGGCAAAGAAAATTTCATCCACCTTGTAGATGGAAACGGAAGCTAAATTAACTTGGATCAGAGCTTTTGGCATGTACCTCAGCCTGGTCAGCTCCAGTTCCCAACTGTCCGAACTGATTTCCACCAAAGGCGTATACACGACCCTCAACTGAGATACACATGGTATGCCACAGTCCAGCCACAATTTGCTCTACTTGAATACCCGTCAAAGAAGATACACAAGCTGGTTTCAGTTGATCGTTTGTACTTCCATGCCCACACTGCTTCAGGAGAATATAGCAATAGACAAAAAAATTTAGTCAGCGACACTGATTTTCTGAATAGTAGTAGCTTAAGTAAAATGCTGATGCATATGCCCAAGCACACAAAAGTAAATAGTGATCTTCCAAACAAAGTGGCGATGGAGAAAAAAGTCCAGCATTCAACCATTTTCTTAAAGTCCAATGAACCCTATTTGTCGGCTCTAATGCAGCTTATAGTACAGAGGCCACAAGGACCCAAAAAAGAAAAAAAGAGTTTCTGCATACTAGTCCTATGCTTTTCTATTAAGTCATATCTAGATGTCCACCTCTCTTAAAGAATTACTCAATTGAAGCCACTGTAGCAAGAATGCCTCACTGATAATGTATGCAAAATGAATGCCATCAATCACTCGATGCAAGACAATGACTAATCCAAAATTTAGCTCACCTGTCCATAAAGTCCCCAGCCAAAAGTAAGCAATGCTCCTGTATCTGCAAAATAAGAAAGTGGAAGGAAAAGCACAAGTCAAAATTCTATTCTAACCACTAACAAGTTAATACATCCAGCAAATCTCAACAAAACCAGCCAAGAATACGATCAAAAGACTTTATGAACAAATGCAGGTAAATTCATATAGGAACCTACGTGATAATAAGTATCTGAAATAAATCATTCCTAACATCAATATGAAAAATATGCACAACTCTCGACCGCAAGAAACCGGTCTGGTGAACCTCTCATCTTAGGAAGAAGATAATATGCTTTCTGGCATTATGATGACTCAAAAATCAGCCATCAAATGCTGACCTGTTACCAGTGCACTATGCCGTCCTCCACAAGCAATTCCTTTCACATAACTTCCGGTGACCTTTGCAGTTGAAGTTGAGTTCATGCTTCCTTGACGAAGCGCCAAGGACCTATCCTTTCCAGAAGCAAAAGGCTCGATGCAAGGTATTAGATGAGGAGTTGACACCATTTTTATCCGGGAACCCAAACCAAGCTGTCCTTCGCCTCCATAGCCCCAACCCCACACCTGTCCCATATCTGAAACTTCGGTAAAAATATGATGCATCAGGTGTCTTGCTTTACATCAAAAATCTTCCAATAGCTTCGTACATCCTATAACCTACAAAACTATGTAGTGTGACCACAAAGAAACGACAACTACACCTGAAAACATTTAAGTTTTTGGGCTGTACTGACCCAAGGCAATATTAGTTTACCTGATAGTACTAAAGTGTGGCGCCCACCAGTAGCAACCATGGTGATCTTCACTCCGGGGTTTAGAGTGACAAGACACGGGGACACAGTGAAAAATTCATCACTGCATGATGGATTTTCAGTTTCTTTTCTAGCTGATGATGTTTTTCTTCGCTTTACAACTTCTTCTCCAGTCTTCTTGCTGTCAGGATGAGATCCTGTCCCACCAGTTATATTTGAGCTGTGAGACTTTGGGCTAACTGTGAACATTCAACCTTCATCGTTAGTTTGAAATGATGTGATGATTTTTCAATTTCCTTGAGGCAATATGTTTCATAAAATATTACCTTGTTCAGTTGACAATGCACTCTGTTTTCCGGCAGTTTCCTTGTGGAAGCTTCCTCCACTAGCCAAATCACGAGGGCCTTTAACAGAGGGTACACACTCTTTCCATCCCCATGAGTATACTTCTCCTGTTTCTGCAAATTGAGAAAATACAAAAGATCATTGGGAAGTGTGTGTGTATATGAACAGACAAGCCCGCTATCTTTAGATGCAAGTACACAACAAATGAACTGAAACCAACACCTAGATTTGAAAAAAGCCATTTCTTAATTCACAAAAAGCGCATAATTGCCATTTACTTATTCCCTAGATATGCTGCTGCAAGAACAAAATAGGCATTTCCCAGATATTATTTCCAGGATGCTTGCAGACATCAATCACCCAAAAACAGTACAAAACTAAATCAATTGATTGACAAAATGCCAAAAACGGGTATATTTTCTATGATGTGCATTTTTTAATTTTGTTTGAGAAATCTAATCAACGCGCAACAAGTGTGCTAATAAAGAAGATTAAATCAGATACCTGTAGCTGATACACAATGAGCCCAACCAGCAGCAGCCTTTACTACTGAAGCCTCAGTGGGAAGAGGAAACGGTTCTGGAGTTTCCTTAATAATGTGTCGCAGAAAGAGGACGCTAAATCAATTCAAATAGAAAATAGAATAAATAACTTTTATACACTAGAAGATCACTGCATTACCCCATGCTTTCCTGAAGTCAAGTAACTTTGACCTTCATCATCCGCTGATCCCCATGTTATCAGCTTTCCAGAGTCTAATTAAGATTAATAACCAAGCACATTAGCAAATATTTCAGTAGGTAAACAGTTACACACGCTTAACAAAAAAGTAACTACATTTACTTAAAATTATTTCAAGAGTTAGAAAAAAAAAAAAGAAAGAAAGAGAAAAATACCGAATCAACTTCAAACCAGAATTTCAATAACTTGATCAAGCATCAGAAACATAGAATTAGTATAAAATTTTGACCTGAAATGGCGAGAGCGAATCCACAACCACCTCCACAAACGTCCTTCCACGAATCGGCGCCCGGTAACAGGACCGGAAGCGGGGAGAGAATCGGCGATTTCTCCGGAGAAATTCCGGGTAGATATCCCCACATATACACGACATTCTCTTTGCACTCCTCCATTTTGACGTCCTCTTCTCTACTATTTCCATTCGTTTCCATCCAAACAAACAGAATTCCTAGAAACCACCAGAAGAAACACAGAGCTCAAGGTCCCAAAAATCTCTCTCTCTCAGTCGTTTCCGGGTTAAAGAATTGCGTTTTGAAGAGAGAGGAAAATAAAACGGAACGGTAAACGAGAATCTTGAAGGCTCTAACTAAAACCGAGTTTAAACAAATGGGTGGGGGAGGTAGGCGAATCAATTTCAAGGATTTAGCATATGCCACGTAGGATGCCACGTATATGTCAATACACGTGGCGTAATCGTGACCGTGATGCTGGATTATTCCTTCTACGCCACGAGTTCCCTCGAAGTTTCTGGAAGATCAGGTAGACGTTCCTCGTTTTCAAAGTTTGTGTAATTGCTGCCACGTGGTGGGGCAACACCTTTTTAATTTGTATTTTTTAATCTAAGTGAAGGATTAGTTTTAATCTATATTTAATCGTTTCTAAATGTTCTCGTGCTCGGTTGGGGAATCTACTATTCGCTTGCAGTGTAGAAGCGTGGCGTAATCTGAGCCGTTGAGATGAAGTTTCTTAGGTGGAGGGAGATGGGAACGCCAAGACAGCATGATTCAGTCATCATTTGCATTCATTTTGTTTTGTTATATATTTATTTTAATTTTTCTGTGTTGTTGGTTTGATGATGACGAAGTTAACAAATTTATTTATTGGATAATGCGGATGTGGACCCCGTAATTTTCAGGCCAAACTCTCTGGATGTTAATTAAGTGAAGGCAACGGAGGGAGAGGATGTCGTTTCAAGATGGCTACAGAATAATACAAGAAACCTCCCCTAACTGGCGCGTCGTATTATGAAATGTATTTATGAGATTCAATTCGATTGGAAAACAAAAAAAGTTTAATACACTTTGAAAGCTGAAAGCTGGGGGGAGTTAACGCAGATTTAGGGGTCTGCTTAGTTTTTTTTTTACTTGAATATAAATATTCAGATTATATCTTTAATTTATTTTTTTAATAAGTATACTCTTTATTTTTTTTTGTAATTTTATCCTAATTTATTAGTTTTTAGACAATTTTATTCTTAATATATATTTTTTATATTGAACAATTATTATTTTTATTATATTAATTTATTGTATATAAATCACTAAAATATATTGCAAATAAATATGAATTTTTATATGAATGAAACAATTTTTTTCTTAAGTTAATATTATTTGTAATTTATTTAATAATTTATGTACATAAATTAATATTTTAAAAATAAAATTGTCTCAATTTATGTAAATTTGTAGTGCTGAATTTTCATGTGAATAAAACATAATTCACATACTTTTTTCTCAAATTAATATTTTTTGCAATATACTTAATAATTTATGTACTACAAATTATTATATTAAGAATAAAATTATCTAAAAAATAATAATTTACAATAAAATTATAAAAAAATAAAGAGTATACTTCTTAAAGAAAATAAATTAAGGAGGTAATTATCATTATATCATTCTAAAGTCAAAAAATTATATTAGTTATTATGTATTAATAATAAAAATAAAATAGTCTATTTATTTGTATTTTAAATAAATAAAAATATAATTATGTAGGAGATAATTGATTGTATAATAATTTTAAGGATACTTGTCTTTTGTCAAACTTCAGGAGATTTATCTTAAAACACCAAAGAGAGATCTGTTTTTGACTTAAGTTTTAGAGTAATTGCTAATATCCCATTATTAATTCTAGCATCAATAGTATTATTGTCATTATAATTACCTAAACAACAACAACAACAATAATAATAATAAGTCAGCCACACACAATACCAGCTAACTGTCATCTTATGGTTGGAAAAAACTATGTTGATATTGAAAATATCATCGAACAATCTATGCAAGATTTTGGACATTACACTAAATTGAAAGAGCATGTTGATAAACTTCACTTATTGAATACTGTTGATAAAGAACAAGTAAAAGCAGAACAACATAATTGAAGTAGTGACTACATAATGTCGTCCACATTTGTCTTCTAGCTTCCGTAGGGAAAACCGGAAACAGTGTATCCACCGTCAACGCATATAACCTGGCCAGTAATATATGAAGCAGCAGGAAGGCAAAGAAATGCCACCAGCGATGATACCTCATTTGTCTCTCCAGGGCGCTGGATTGGAGTTCTATCTAGAAGCCGTTTTGTTCTTTCCTGTTCTGCAGGATTTCTCTGCAAGAGAAGGAAATTAGGTTCATTGTGAACTCTTAAGACAAGAATAATTGTTTTGCTGGCATTAAGTATTCAACAGAATGAAGAAAGTAGCGATTGAATTTTACTGTTTCAGTCTCTATAAGAGGTGTGCTGATAATCCAGGGCGCCACAGTATTAGCACGAATATTGTCCTTTGCCCACTCAACAGCGAAGTTCCTGGTGACTTGATTGATCGCCCCTGGTAAACACCACCAACACAGAAAACTTTAATTTCTGATTTCCAAAGAGCAGAAATTTAACCAAATCATATATCTATTCAGGCAGATCATGTTACCTTTGGATGCAGCATAGACTGAAACAGTGGGCAATGCCATCAAACCGCCAATGGAGGATATAAATACAATGCTTCCGTACCCTGATGCTTTCAAAAGAGGGTGTGCTAGTTGACTTAGATGAAAAGCAGACTCAAAATTGGTAGCCATTATAAACGAGACATCCTCGGCAGTAAAATCTGTGGCATCTTTAACTAACACTGTTCCAGCGTTGTTTACCTGGACAAAAATCAGAGAATTATACTTTGTGCACACAGCAGTTTGTATTAATTATTTAATGACACAAGGTCTAGATGGAGTCTTGCAGCGCAGGGTGAAAACTTACAAGGATATTGAGCTTTCCATCAAAGACAGACGACACAGTCTCCATCAATTTCACTCTTTGGCTTCGATCTGTGACATCACAGACTGATCCAGTGACATTAAATCCCTTGCTTTTCCATTCTTGCAAACGTTGATCAAGCTCAGCTTGTTTCCGAGAACAAGTGTAGACTGCTGCTCCAAATTTTGCCAGTTCTTCTACTATACAATGCCTGATATAAGATGCCCATTAGCACTTGAAAAGTCCAGTAAACTTTTTACCACTGGCAATGAAAATTGAAGAAAAAGAAAATACCCTATGCCTCTCGTTCCACCAGTGACAAGAGCGGTCATCCCTTTGAGAGACCATCTTTGATCTCCGATATTGATCGAGTTTGCGGCCATGGCAAGTATCTCTTCCAAGCACCCAGCAGTTCTTGGCAATAATTGGGATTAAGACTGTATATAAGCCTATATATAATTGGTATATTTTAGGGAAGGGTTCTTTATGAGGATTGGCAGTCAAAACTGACTGCCAATGGGAATTGGCTGTCTAATAAATTTGTCCTTCAAACTTTGATTTTTTTTTTTTAGGAAATAATGGATGTGATGTCCATCACTTTCATTTCTACCAATCGTCAGGACGGACATGTATCTAAGTCTTATCCTCTTATCTTAGCCTAGCCCACTCTTACACTGCAACTCCCTGATTGATCAAATAATCGTGCAAACAACACTATTTTTTTCGCCGTCGATGGTTTCACCTAATTTTATATTCATGTCCTTTTATTAATTTAAAATTTTTTATATTCTGTACGTAGAAAAGTCATATTTAATGTTATTTTCTTTTCTCATTTTGTTTATTATATTATTCACATAATTTAAGAAATTCTAATTATTTATTTTAAGATTATGTTAATCGATAGAAACGAGGTAGCAATTCTAATTTGTCATTCAAATTTTTACACCGTGATTAGTCAAATATGGTGTACAATGTTTCTTGACAGTTTCTTAAGTAGTAATACCCTCCAAAGAAAGACGTCATTATCAACAAGAAAGTAATCTTTGAATCCCAACTGTGTTCAAACGCATACTCTCTAACATGATAAAATCACCAACCTCTCATATAATTCGTCAAACTCAAACAAAGAATATATCTTCTTGTGGAATCATTTGACAAAAATATAACAAAGAATCAAATGTTGGGGACCCATTCACATAAAGAGTTTTGGAAGTTTTACTTTTCTTCCCATCTCTTTAATAAAATAATATGAATTAAATCACAATCAGTATTCCTCAAATAAGAGACTTGGTAATTAATATGAGTTTAATTTAATTTAATAATTATGTGGGTCGCGTAAGAAAATGGTAACGTTCCTGTCACACTAATATATTTTAATTTTAAATGGGTCAAATAAGAGAGTTAGTAATCACCTTTTCTACCGTATTACTTATATTGTAACAACAAAACTAACTTATCTGCCTGTTTTGCAAAGTTTCAAAATATGCTTCCCTTTGACGTTGCCCGACAATTCAGTTATTTTCCTGGAATCGATGAAAAGTCTATTGAAATAACTAGAAAAACAGAGCATTGTCCTTTTTAACATTTGTTCAGAGAAAGTAGAAAACAAGTTAATTTCGTTTCGAGTCCCCTTCAACATTTGTACAACCAAATACCTGTTTATTTTTTTTAAATTTCCGTAGAGGTTTTGAAAATATATGTTGACTAAATTTCTGTTTGTTTCTCAATGTATGTGACATGATTATAAATAGGTTAGTTATTATAAAAGCAGCCGCCCCTTTTCTAAATGTACGTGAAGTTGTTCATGGAAATTTTCTTCACACGTGATTCAATACTGTATATATATTTTATTCAACCTTGCTCGATTGCTCAAATTAGATTACAAATTGAATTATTGGATTCTCCGTGGGTTCTATTTCCTTGTAATTTAGCAAGATTTTGCTACTTAAACTATTCTAAACTACCAGGTCTCTTTGCATTTTAGGTGGAGAGTAGAAAAGTTATATAGTGGCTGCCTATGCTCCAGCTTCGGTAGCAATTGTTTGAAGAATCCTGTGTCAGCTTTTACTCGTGGAAATAATGGTCATAGTTTCATAAGATTATGAAGCGAAAGACATCAAGTTCATAGAAAATTCAGGTACGGTTAGAATTTAAGTGCTATAACTTGCATTTCACCTCTACGATGAAACAAGATAAGTGTAAGTAGTGATGGGGGAAGGAAATGTGAACTATGACCATTGCTTAACAATTCTTCTTTATGTGGCCAATTTTCTATAATAATAGCGGATAAAATTCTTGCCTCTTGATTTCAATCTCCCCTTAGGCTTTCAATATGATTTTTTTCACCTCGATTTCTACTTCTCCCTTTATTGTCAGTAACAAGTGCTTGTAATTCTCCATTGCGCACTTTATTTTGTTTTTCAAATGAAATCAAGGCTAGAGAGACAATTTCAAATTCCATTTTGTTTTTCAAATGAAATCAAGGCTAGAGAGACAATTTCAAATTCCAAAGTATTTTTATCGTATGTGAGAGTTGTAATAAGATGATCATAAAACGATGGAAGTGTTGCGGTCAAAAGTACAAATTTTTCTTTGTCAGTGAAATTCAAATTAAATTGTGATAGCGTAGTACCATTGAAGTTGTGCAAGTGTTGCAACATATGTATATTTTTAGACTTTCGCATCTGGTATAACTTCTTCCATAAGTAGAATTTGTTAGAGAGATTCTTCGATATATGCAATTTTTCTAAAGTCTTCTATGCTTTTTTAGTAGTTTTGCACTGCTTAGAATCGATATTTTATAAGACGCTATCTAACATATTCATGCGAATTGTACTGGCTATAATCTCGTATATATCCTCCCATTGCTTATCAGTGATTTTATTAGTCTTTTTCTCTCTACCTAATAAAGTTTTGTAGACCTTTTGTTGGATAAGAAAATCTTTCATTCTCCTTTGTCAAAAGAAAAAATTGTTGTTGCCGTTGAACTTCTCGATCTCAACTTTTTGGCTAGCCATATTCGATTTTACAGTATTTGCTATAGTACCATACCTTGTTAGCCCCCGTATCTACTATAATACTATGCTCCCTTTTTGAATAGTAACTTAGTAATAGTAGTTGCCAAGCACAATATTGCCTTACACAATAGTTATGCCTTACACAACAATAACTGCCCTTAATGTCGGCGACTACAGTGAATTGGCCCGTGATGCTACAATGAATCTGCTACAGTCACAATAGTGACAACTACAATATATGTTAAATAGTAATATAAATAATTTTTCTTTAACAGTGCTTTAATACTAGTTGTTGGAAAAAAAAAATTAAAAATAACAAAAATAATAAAAATAAAATTAACAAAGAGACTAATATTTGTGCAAAACCTTTAAAGGAAAAAACCAGGAGGTGATACTAAACTACTTATAGAAAAATCTTTACTATGTTAAAAAGTGAATACAATATTCTCTAAGTTTTATAACAAAACTTGAGGACCATTCTCAAAATAATACAAAATTATTTTGGAACTCTCTCTTCTCTCCCTCACTCTCATTATCTCTATTTTCTCACTTATTTTTGGCTTATGTCTAGGCATCAAGGACTTCCAATTTATAGGAGTGGGAGAGGGTTCCTTGGTCAAGAAAATGCTGCACCAAATCAACAAAAGAAGGAAGAATTTTCCTTTCTCTATGTGCCACCAAAAATCTAGAATTCAATAAAAATCAAATTCAGCCCATATCCACCGAAAATGTTGTTGAAAAATTGGTATCTAATTTGCATACACCTCTTCATATGTTTGAAAATAATCTCATCATTAATTACATTAAAAAAAATTGTAACATTTTAGGTAAGAGTGGACAAAATTGGATTCAGTTTGACTTTTATAAAAATCGAATCGAACCGAACTTGAAATATATCAATTATAAAATCGAATCGAACCAAATTAGTTCGGCTCAATTCGGTTTAGGTCCAAGTTCGGTTCTTGAGTTGTACGGTTTCTTCTAGGTTTTGGTTATCTTTAAAAAAATTTATATGAGTCTTTAACCTATATAATAATTATAAAAATAAATAATTTTTGAAAATTATAATATTTTTTCTTATTTTATGTAAAAAAAATTTAAAATATAAAATTATTATTTATTTACAATTTTTTAAAATATTAGGTGGTTATATAAAATTTTATAATTGATTTGGGAATAAACTAAACTGAACCGAACCGAACTAAGTAGATATTGTCTACTTTGAATACACAACTCATCATAAAGAGTTTTACAATCCAAAATGTATCTGTCCAGAAGAATTCAGAACTTATAACCTAATATAATCTTATTCTTTTTAATAAGATAGAATGATTATTGCCAAAATCATTTAAGGGTATGTTTTTAATAGTTAGTGCGATTTTAAATTTTGAAAGTAAACATTTAGAAAAGTATATACTAAATATTTACTTTTATTTGATAGCTAATTTTTATTCTAACCACTCATTTATATGTAATAACTAGTAATTTCGTTAGGTAATAGTTATGAATTAAAAACACAATATCTTTAATCTCAAAAATGGCATCTTTAATATAAAAATAAAGTGTTTTAGTGAAAAAAAGTGAGAGAATGACATTCCTTTCTAAATCAAACTAAATATACATTTACATTCTTCCTAAATTCTTACTCTTGTACAAATGTAAAGAAAATACGAGAGAGGGTGCTCGTTAAAAAGGGTGAAATGAAGATTTTCATTAGGAAGGTATTTAGAAGGTTGTATTTCTTTAAAAGATATATTTTCCTTTTTAATTTAAAATGCAGTTGCGCCTATGTTTACTGTTTATTGACCTGACAGTGACCTGTTTAGTCCTTAATTAGTGCCACGTGGTGGTCCGAGATGACTTTGTAGGGTTGGACCCAACAATTCTTCGTTGCGGAAGGTTGTGATTGGTTGACTCATGTGATGTTGGATGGTAATTTTTCTCGCGATAGTATGTCCTTCACCATCCAACCATTGATCTTGATAAGTGCGTAAAACACGCATTAAATCATTTACTTTTAAGCTTCAATTGTTTGTTTAATCCTCAAGTTTCTTTTGGATTTGATGTATTTTGGTTGTTTTTGTGCAGAAAATGATAATTTAACTTTTGGAAGTTAATTGGGCTTGAAAATGATTAATTCGGTTTGAAAAGGAAGAAACCGGAGCATAAGAACAGAGTGGACCAAAATGCAATATAATCAGGATTCAACTGAAGAACTATCGCAGAAAAAAAGAAATCGCAAATATAAAAGAGAGAGGGGATCTAATTGAAATTTGCCAGATTTTATACCTCAATTGGCAGAAGCTGGTGCGCGATCGCGCGCCTTGCCGCGCGGCCGCGCACTGCGTTCTGCCCAGGTGGACTAAAATGCAACAATTTCAGGACTTAAGTACAACAAAGGCAAAATCTTTAGCTTAATGTCTGATTAATCATAAGTTGAGGGATTCAATTGATATTTTCCTGGCGTTCGAATTTCTGGGCAATTGAACGAATTTTGCGGTTTAAAAAGGGAGAGAAGGGAAGAACAAAAGGGGTTGGTCACTCTTTGGGAGAAATTAGAGAAGGAAAAGGGAGAGAAAGAAGAGGAGAAGAGGAAGAAATTGGAAGAAGAATTTGGGGGAATCATCAAGTTCGATTTTGAAAGACAAGCTCTCCATTCTAGTTTATCTCTTTCCCTTTATTTCAATTTTATTGTTGTGAATTGAATAAATTTGTGAAATTCGAATTCATGTTATTAATTGTTGAATTATTAAGTTGTGAATTTGGATTATACCCAATGAGTGGCTAAACCCAATTTTCTAGGGCAATGATTTAGTCTATTGAAGCATTCATTTATGAGATTGTGTTGTTTAATTGATTGAGATTATGTGTTGAGTGTTTATTATAATAACTAATGCTTTTAAATATTTGGCCAATATTTAGATGAATTGTGAATTAATGGGATTTGAGAAATGAACATCACATTTAGACCAATTGATAAACACCGTAAATTGCATGTTAGATAGAGATATACTAATATGGTTTGCGTAGTTTGATTAATAATTATCACAAATCGTAATGCGTTTTCGTTTAATCAATTTCACATAGAGATATAGTGAAGTTTTAGGTGCGAAGTAGATTCGAGTGATCTCGAGAGAGACAATCGAATAATTTAGGATAATTAACTAGCAACACGCGTTTTAAATTAAAACAACGTCAATTGAATAAGTGGATGCGACTAAATACGATAAATCATTAGCCCTAGACATTTCCATTGATTGAATTCTTAAGTGGTTTGCTTTATTCTTAATTTTAATTTTCTCAACAAAACTATTTTGATTTCTTTAGATAAATTTGTTTATTAATCATCTTCGGTAGTTATAGGATAACATTCCTCGTGGGATCGACATCCTCTTATCATTGTATTACTTGATTGCGACACGTGCACTTGCGTTCGTTTATTTTACACGCAACAGATCTCTTGCCGTACTCTCGATAAGACTCTTCTACATCTGTGGTGTCAAATATCTCTCAATTTGTTAGGAGATTTTTAAGGTGAGCTATTAAAGTTACCAAGTAAATTTTCAGTAGAACTCCTAGTAGTAATACTAATAATTTTAGTATATTTATTGTGAGATGATCCTTAAACGCTTTGTTTATAGTTTTGAAGCTGGAGAAATCTAGCCCAAATCTTTCATTCCAGTCATTTCCTTTGTGGACTGCCCCAAAGCCTACAATCTTGTTAGAATATGCCTTGAATTAGTTAGTCCCTGTTCAGACGGGATTCTGGGCTAGGGTTATCTGTTTGGGCCTATTTTTTCTGGGCTTTTCCGCATCTGTCTAGGGAGTACTATATAAACTCTCTAGGTCATAACCTAGCCGCAATCTGTAATTTTTACTTCCTCAAGATCAATAAAACTTTTCTCTCCTCTGCCTGTGGACGTAGCTAACACATCGTTAGTGAACCACGTTAAATCTCTGTGTTCTTTATTTACGTTCTTAATTATCTTTCTTGCTTTCGTTATAACAAACTGGTATCAGAGCTAGGTCTGTCTAGGGTTTGAAATTCGGTGAGAAAGATGTCTGGTATGAACGTGAAGATCGACAAATTCACGGGGAGGAATAGTTTCAGTTTATGGCAGATCAAGATGCGAGCCTTGTTGAAACAACAAGGGCTGTGGGCGCCGCTTGCGAGGAAGCCGGCGGATCCAATCACCGCTGAGATGGCCGTTCTGGAGGAGAAGGCACACTCGACGATTATGCTGTGTCTTGTAGACGATATCATTACCGAGGTCGCGGAGGAGGAAACCGCGCAAGGTCTGTGGGTTAAGCTCGAGGGTCTCTATATGACAAAGTCCTTAACCAATAAGTTACTTCTAAAGCAACGTCTGTTCAGTCTGCGAATGCAGGAAGGTATGCCTCTTCGAGATCACTTAGATCAGTTAAACACAATTTTATTAGAATTGCGTAATATTGATGTTAAAGTTGAAGATGAGGATGCTGCTTTAATTCTGTTAGTATCTTTACCATTGTCGTATGAGAATTTTGTGCAATCGTTTATTGTTGGGAAAGATACTGTGTCTGTGGAGGAGGTTAGATCGCCCCTCCATACTAGAGAGCTGCGCCACAAGGCGACTGGTACAGGTGCAGATAATCAGGCTGCTGGGTTAGTAGCCAGTGGGAGTTATGGACATGGAAATTCGGGGAAGAAGAAATTCAAGAAGCCAGTTTCTAAGGGTCCAAAACCCAATGATGTCTGTAACTACTGTAAAGAGAAGAGACATTGGAAATCCGATTGTCCCAAGAAGAAGAGGCAGCAGGATAAACCGACAGGTATTGCTGCTGTAGCAGATACCAATTCTGAAGAAGATATTGCTCTAGTTGCTGATGAGCACACGGATCACAATGATGTGTGGATTCTGGATTCTGGAGCGTCTTACCATATATGTCCGCGCAGGGAGTGGTTTATAACCTATGAGCAGGTAGATGGAGGCAATATTTTTATGGCTAACAGTTCTGTTTGTAAGGCGGTTGGAATAGGCTCGATTAAAATACGAACACATGATGGTAAATTCTGCACATTGAATGATGTTAGACATGTTCCACTTATGACAAAGAATCTGATATCTTTGAGTATGTTAGACAACAAGGGTTTCAGTTTTCAAGGTGAAGGTGGAGTTTTACATGTCTGCAAGGGTTCAAATGTGGTTCTGAAAGGTGTAAAGCGTGGTACCTTATATTTTCTTCAAGGTTCTACGCTGTCAAGTTCTGTTGCTGTTGCATCCTTGGAGATTGATAAGGACAACATGACCAAGTTATGACATATAAGGCTTGGTCACATGAGTGCAAGAGGGATGCAAATTCTGTCAAAATGGGATCTTCTTTGTGGCCACAAGGTCAAGGATCTTGAATTCTGTGAACATTGTATTTTCGGGAAGTTACATCGCAGCAAGTTTCCTCAAGCAATACATAGAACAAAAGGCACACTTGATTACATCCATTCTGATTGTTGGGGTCCTTCTCGGGTGGAGTCTTTAGGGGGTCACAGATATTTTGTGTCAATGATTGACGATTTCTCAAGGATGACTTGGGTGTTCATTATGAAGCATAAAAGTGAAGCCTTTAAGAACTTCAGGCAGTGGAAGGCATTAGTGGAGAATCAAACAGGGAAGAAGATCAAAAGGCTGCGAACTGATAATGGTCTGGAATTTTGCTGGTCTGAGTTTGATGAGTTCTGTAAGAATGAAGGGATTGCTAGGCATCATACAGTCAGGGATACACCACAGCAGAATGGTGTAGCAGAACGTATGAATCAGACACTTCTGGAGAGAGCTAGGTGCATGCTTTCTAATGCTGAACTAACTAGAAGGTTCTGGGCAGAAGCGGTTAGTACAAGCGTGTTATCTGATAAATCGTGGACCTCACACAGGTATAAATCTCAAAACTCCTTTTGAGGTGTGGTCTGGTAAGCCTGCTGATTACTCTAATTTAAGAGTTTTTGGTTGTACTGTTTATTATCATGTAAATGAGGGTAAATTAGAGCCACGAGCTAAAAAGGGAGTATTTGTAGGTTATGGGGATGGGGTTAAAGGGTATAGAATCTGGTCCCCATCTGAAAAGAGGGTTATACTTAGTAGAAATGTAGTTTTTGATGAAAATTCTATGTTTAACCCTACTGTGAAGTCTATTGTTGTGTCAGAAAATGGTAGTGTTGAGAAACAGGTGGAGCAGCAAGTCACTCTAAATGAGAGTGAACCACAACATAAAGATCAACAGCCACAGTCAGAATCAGAACCATCAGGTTCTTCATTACTAGTAGCAAGTCAGCACAGTTTGGCTCTTAATCGATCAAAGAGAGCTAACTATGGGATACCTCCCAAGAGATACGGTTTTGAAGATATGGTGGCCTATGCACTACAGGTTGCTGAAGAAGTAGATACTGACTCTAATGAGCCATCCACCTATAAAAAAGCGGTTACATGTACTGAGTCTACCCAATGGCTTGCTGCAATGGGAGATGAGATGGAGTCACTTCATAAGAATTAGACTTGGGAATTAACCAAGCGACCTCGAGACAGAAAGATCATCACGTGTAAATGGGTCTATAAGAAGAAGGAAGGAGAAACATCTGTTGAGGGTATCAAGTATAAAGCTCGAAGTAGTAGCTAGAGGATTCACTCAGAGAGAGGGAGTAGACTACAATGAGATTTTTTCGCCAGTGGTCAGACACACTTCCATCAGGGTGCTACTAGCAATAGTTGCACATCAGGATTTGGAGCTTAAACAACTAGATGTGAAGACAGTTTTTCTACATGGAGAGTTGGAAGAGGAGATATACATGACTCAGCCAGATGGATTTCAGGTTCCTGGTAAGGAAGACTATGTTTGCAAGTTGAAGAAGTCCTTGTATGGACTAAAGCAGTCTCCGAGGCAGTGGTATAAGAGATTCGACAGCTATATGATAGAGATTGGCTACACCAGGAGTCCGTATGATTGTTGTGTTTATTACAGCAAGGCAACAAATGGTTCTTTGATTTATCTGGTCCTGTATGTAGATGATATGTTGATAGCTGCAGAGAACAAGTCTGATGTTCAGAAGTTGAAGGATCTTCTTAGTGTTGAGTTTGAGATGAAAGATTTGGGTGCAGCTCGAAAAATTCTGGGAATGGAGATTTTTAGGGATAGAAGCAAAAAGAAGCTCTTCTTGTCACAGAAGGGATATATTCAGAAGATTTTGTCAAGATTTGGCATGTCTACCGCAAAGCCCATAGATACTCCTAGTGCTGCAAATGCACATCTGTCTGTTACTTTTGCACCTAAATCTATTGAGGAGAAGGAGTACATGTCTCGAGTTCCCTATACTAGTGCAGTAGGAAGCTTGATGTATGCGATGGTTTGCACCAGACCTGATCTTGCACAGTCTGTTAGTGTTGTTAGTAGGTTTATGGGTAAACCTGGTAAGGAGCATTGGCAAGTTGTGAAGAGGATTTTTCGGTATCTCAAAGGTACATTTAATGTTGGTCTCATTTATAGAGGTGATACACAGTGTTTGGTGACAGGGTTTTCAGGACTCTGATTATGCTGGAGATGTTGACAGTAGAAGATCTATGACTGGTTATGTTTTCACTCTTGGTAGTTCAGTTGTCAGTTGGAAAGCTACTTTGCAGCCTACAGTGACTTTGTTTACTACAGAAGCAGAGTACATGGCATTGACAGAAGCAGCCAAAGAGGGAATCTGGTTGAAAGGATTGGTCAGTGATTTGGGTCTACATCATGATCAGGCTATAGTGTATTGTGACAGTCTCAGTGCAATTTGTTTAGCTAAGGACCAAGTTCATCATGAGAGGACTAAGTACATTGATGTAAGGTATCATTTTCTAAGAAGTGAGAAGAGAATTAAGGTGAACAAAGTGGGTACTGCTGATAATCCAGCTGATATGTTCACCAAGCCGGTTCCGCATAGCAAGTTCCAACATTGTTTGGACTTGCTAAATGTTAGGAGTTGTTAATTGCCCTTTAGAGGGCAAAATCTGAGGTAGAGGAGATTTTTTTCTTTTGGGTACATCTGGCATTGTGTATGGTGCATTTGATACATCTGTTATTTGTGAGAGGATTCAAGTCAAGGTGGAGATTTGTTAGAATATGTCTTGAATTAGTTAGTCCCTGTTCAGACGGGATTCTGGGCTAGGGTTATCTGTTTGGGCCTATTTTTTCTGGGCTTTTCCGCATCTGTCTAGGGAGTACTATATAAACTCTCTAGGTCATAACCTAGCCGCAATCTGTAATTTTTACTCCTCAAGATCAATAAAACTTTTTTCTCCTCTGCCTGTGGACGTAGCTAACACATTCGTTAGTGAACCACGTTAAATCTCTGTGTTCTTTATTTACGTTCTTAATTATCTTTCTTGCTTTCGTTATAACAAATTCGACCCAAGAATTAATGGGGTGTTTTTGGATTTTCAATCTGTTCGAAGGCCAAATTCCTGCAGGAGTCTCAAAGGTGGAAGGAGCACAGTAGATAGAGGCTAGCAATTCACAGGAAAGGGTGGAGAGGAAAGTTGACTTTATGTGCGATTTGACTTTACATCATCATATACCTTTCTTGAGATTTATGGAACCACGCTAAATTTAGAACAATATTGGTCAATAGATGCAACACACTAACGGTGACATCATACAACAATGGCTTTATTAATTATTAACAACAAACATTTCAGAACAGATTCAGTAATTAAAAAGAATGAAATTTTGATTCACTGGAATCAAAATACGGGAAGAAAAGATGATATCTGTTGCTAAATTTGAGTAGGGTCAAATCCTCCTGCATTCACAGTGATTCCTCCATCGATATAAATAATTTGGCCTGTGATGTACGAAGCAGCTGGAAGGCAAAGGAATGCTACCAATGAAGAAACCTCCTCGGGCTCTCCAGTACGGCAGATAGGTGTCCGGCTTAGTAAGCTGTTCAGAAATTCCCTTCCAGCAGGATATTCCTGAGAAGAGAGAGAACATTATCTTGTAGGCAAGACCAAAGCCTACCGGAATTTATAAACTTCTGCTGAGAAAAAAGGAAACTTTGTGCTGCACTTAACTTTTTTTATTTATTTACTTCTCAATATGGGCGGTTTTTACGTAGGATTAGAGTTGACATTGGATTTCTTTAATAAAGTCCATTTTAACTCAAAAAATAGAGTGGGATCCGCCAGATCCCTCCATTTTACCTCAAAAATCAAAATATGGGCGGTCCTATAAATTAACATATAATAATGAAACAAAAATAATATATAATGGAAATACTTGGTAAGCAATATTTAAATATTAAAATGGGTAATTATTTAATTAATAAAATCAATATGGGCGGCATTTGGAAATTGTGTGCTCTCAAATTTTAGACCATTATTGATGTTTTTGCTGGGTGAATTGAAATAGAAGAAACGAGGCTATATCTATGTTATCTCTCTATATAAAATATACCTCAAGAGGTTTGATCATATGGGTCCTAATAAGCCAGGGTGCTACTGTATTAACACGAATGTTATCCTTCGCCCACTCGCATGCAAAGTTCTTTGTGAGTTGATTGATGGCCGCTGATCAATGTAAACGTACGGGTGAAGAAAAAAAAAAATGGGTTATAATTATATCATATTAATTAGCAAATTAATAAATGCATATGAATTCATAATAAAAATTTCGGAAAAGAAGAAAGAAAACCGATATATTCATGCATGCTTACCTTTGTATGCGCCGTAAAGAGAAACGACAGGTAGAGCTATAGACGAACTAACAGAGGATATAAATATGATATTTCCATTGCCTGATGCTTTCAACAGAGGATGTGCAAGTTGAGACATATTGTAAGTTGACTCAAAATTGTTGCGCCTTATATATGACATATCTTCATCATCCACCTCCAGTATTACTTTTCCTACAGATACTCCGGCATTGTTTACCTGAACAACGTTATATCACTCAGATTATATATCTGATCACGCGGAAAACTAATTGAGTTTGCTGAATTCTGGAGGAGGCTGCTAGACTTACAAGGATGTTGAGCTTCCCCTGGAAGTTAGAGGAGACCGTCTCCATGAGCTTCTCACGCTGTTCTCGGGAAGACAGGTCACAGACCGACCCTGTTACTTTGTAACCTTTGTTTTCCCATTCTTTTAAACGTTCATTAAGCTCAGTTTGGTTACGGGAACATGTGTGGATAATTGCTCCGAATTCTGCTAATTCTTCTATTATGGAATACCTAAATAAGAATATGCATATTTACAGGAAATAATTAAGTTCAAATCGAAAACAAAAAAAGAGAAAGAAATATCTTATATTATTTACCCAATGCCTCGGGTTCCTCCAGTAACCAAAGCAGTCATTCCATTGAGAGACCATCTTTTGTTTCTTGCAATACCGAACAGTTCTTGTCCCATGTTTGTCTTCAGTGCTTCTGTTCTTATTCTGCCTGTTGTACATAATATGTTCACCATTTATAAGACGGAAGTACAGGGCATTTGGTATTCAACGCTCAATTAATACCTATCCGGATTGGTGGACTTTCAACTCTTTGATATTTTCCACGATTGAATGTCTATTTTGTCTTTTTTTTTACCGATATATACCCTGACCGGCCGCCTAATTTTCTTTTTGAATAATGTTGCAATGCCGTGATCCATCAGCAGTCTTTGAAAAACAGCAGTATTGATCGTTTGTGCCATTGCTAAACTTTAATACATACGTGATGTCATGATACGTATAATAATATAATTGATATATTATATATGTTGCCGAATTGTTGACATTATTTATTTTCATAAATTGATTTGCATTATTTTCATTTAATCAATTATATTAATTAATTTCTACTATAATTGTTTTTGAGAATTTATGTATTTATCTTATAATTTTACTAGAAGCCTAAAAAGGCTTCTTGGGGAATTAGTAGGACTTTTCGGCCAAGGCAGGGTGCTGTCTAAGCTGATCTCTAGCGCCATTATTTTAAAAGTTTTTCAAAAAAAAATTATTTCATTTTTTTAAATTCGAGAAATTTAAAATATATATTCTAATAATATTAAGATATAAATTGACGTGTTATCAATGTTATGCTGCTGTTTTAATCAATTCCCATATGATTTATATTATTTTGTTTTGGTGAAACTTTAAGATATCGTAATTAATAATATAATATTGTTATACATGCATTTGTAGTAATAATATATTTATTTTAAACAAAGAAAAAATAGTTTTCAAAACTTAAGGTTGTTTTTTAACTTCAAATACTGCGGACTTCTGTTGTGTCTCACAACAAGTAGCTTAACTTGATATCCTAAAACACTTGCTGACAAAGAAAGACGTAACGATTAATGAAAGGAAAGTGATAATTGAATCCCACAGTGATCAACGAATATATATATATAACGTTAATAAATTGACAGCCCACCTACTCTCTAACATATAATAAAAGTCAAATAACCACTTATGTCATAATTATTCAATTCACAAATTAAACATGGGATTTTTAATTTGTGTAGATAAACTTTTGTATATTTCATATATATATATATATATATATATGCTGACTTTGATTCCCTCAAAAAGTATTTGAGAATTAATGCTTATTTTTAGTGGAATTTACTTATTTTGTTATTAAATTTAAACATTATTCAGTAATTTTACATTAAAATTTATGTTGTTTGAAAGTTAAAATAACTCAGTCTTAGTTGTGTTATTAGCTTAAAGAGATGGATATTAATTGGTTTAATTTAATATATAAGAAAATATTCATTTAAAGATTAGAATCAATTACATCCATTTTTTCCAATATCATTGTCAGAGTAATATCATAATTAGAAGAGATTATAAAAATTAAAATTCGCTTATTTATCTTTGTCTTTTTAGGTTTATTTATAACTATTAGACTTTAACTTAATTTTGAAAACACGACAATTTAAGTGTTTAATAAACAAATGTAAGACTATTACGATTGTCTTTCTAAACTTTGCAGCTAGTCTAAAGTAAAAGCATGCATATAATAATTTTTGAAGTGATAGATCTATACTGTTTTCTATACTCTCAAGTTAAATGTAAGCATATTTTCGTAGAATTTAGACGGTAAAAAGCAAAATTTTCTAAATTAAAGCATTAATTAGTGTTGGTTATACTATGTAGGTGGCTTTCCACATTAGAACTGTACTTGAAAAACGTATTATATTTTCCATCACTTTCCCGTCAAAAAGGTTATTAAAAATGCTACCACTATCTTTAGAAAAAAGCATTTACTTAAATTGATAAAGTCAATTTAATTAATCAATATATAAATTGACTTATTCGACGGTAAGATTACATAATAATGGTTTCTTTTCTTGACGAAATGTTTTTTAATATTATAAAGATTTCCAAAAACTTGTCTGGCCGTCCATCTTTGCAGGTAACGGTACTCTAATTCAATGAAGGATGTGTCATTTCCGCCATTGTTGAAGGGCAAGGATATAATTAACATTTTAAGATTATTTGTAGAATTCAAATAGGACCCGTATGCAAAATTACAAAAATTGATTGAAATGTTATTTTTCTTCTTTGCAAATTAATTTTGATGGTAAACTATTTTCTTTGAGTGCTGAAATCGGCATCGCCTGTAATTCAGTTGACTTGTGAGAGTGGCGGCGGGGTCGACAAGAATTGTCAAGTATTTTAAAGACTTCAGTGTTTGAAGACCATTTCCTATTCCATTAAAATAATTAATGAAGGATCATATGTGGCTTCCTTTGTTGGCTCAAGTGGATTTTAGACTTGCTACGAGGAGAATAAGAATGCAGACTTGGTGGAAATTAATTAAAACAATCTCAACAATGCAATGGAATTAGTCAGTCAGTAAAAACCAGCTCTTTGTTTTTAATTTTCTAATGTATCCATGCTTCGTCGTGTTGAATCTTGCGCAATGAAAAAGGTTGAAAAAGAAGACGGCAAGCAATCCCTCTTTTAGGAAAAATAAAATGCTAAATTAATTATGGTCCAATTTTTTGACACAAAAGGCCAGAAATTTTAACATTATTTTAGGATTCAGGAGCACTAAAAGGCAGTCACACTGTATCCCATCAACACAAATAACCTGGCCAGTCATATACGAAGCAGCTGGAATGGGAGGCATAGGAATGCTACCACTGATGACACCTCGTTAGGTTCTCCAGAGGAGATAAATATGATGTTTCCATTTCCGGATGCTTCCATTAGGGGTCTGCAAATTGACACAGATGGTAAGGAGAATCCAAGTTGGTACTCATGAGAGCTGGGAACTCCTCCGCGGTAAATTCTGTGGCTTCCTTAGGTATAGTGTTTCCGACATTGTTCACCTAAGAAAACCATCTTCATCAACAAATCCTGTGCTTTTGTATATTATTGCGGCATAATCAAAATTCGAAATTTAGGAAGGTTACATGGTTAAAGTTGTAAAGTTGGGATGGCTAAAGTCTAAATACAGTCTGTAAGTCTGGAGGCAAAACGTTAAACTTCAAGTTTAAGAATGGTTAAAATCTAAAATGTTTTTATGGATAAAATTTTATGATTCTCGACATTTACTTGTCGTTCTGAATATGAACTACTAAATGAATTAAACCTCACATAACCCATTCTATACCTCACAAATACTCAATATAGTTTGTGAATTATCTTATAGTTATCAGGTAGCAATATCATTTTCTGGTTGAAATTTTCAGCAATGAGTAGCTCAAATAGCCTGATATGGGAGCAGAAATTACTAGAATAATTAGCTTTCCATGAAATACAGAAGAGACAGTCTCCATCAGCTTCTCCCTCTGATCTCTAATTTTCAAGTCACATACCGTGCCGCTTACTTTAAGCCATTGAGCTCTGTTTCGTTGCGTCAACATGTATGCACTATTCCTCAATGCTGCTAGTTCTTCCACTATAGCATATCTGATAGTGATAAATAAGTGCATCATCAATCTTATGAAGCCAGGAAGCCACAGTGGAATTGCCAACTACTCTATTTCTTATTAATAGTGATGCATTTGTCCTGTTTAAATTAGGATTGTGAAAGCATATATATATATATATATATATATATATATATATACACCAATACAATATTATGTGAGAATATAAAATATTAGAGTTTATAAGAGAAATATATTTATTTTTTGAGAATTTATTTATTGTAGATGAACAACTTTATTTTTGAAAGAATGAAATTATTGGATAATAAGAATTTTATTGGGTAAAAAATATAAAAAAGTTAAGGGGGTTGAGTGATATTTTATACCTATAAAATTTTAGGTTAAGTGAATTTATTGGGAGAGTTTTTATTCTTTTGTGTTGTAAGGAAACAAAAAAAAAAAAAGACAGAGAAATCAAAGGGAAGAAGAGGAATAGAGAGGAAATCAAAGAGAAGAATATACGAAAATATAAGATATAATTTATTCTTTATTTAAATATCTTCTAGGTAAGTTATATATATATATATTTAATTATTTCAAATGCTGTTAATTATATGTTACATATTCAATTAATCGGATAATTGATTGAGAATTAATTGATAATTATCAGTAAGGATGGGCAAAAATATTCAATTGAACCGAAACCGAATAAAATCGAATTGTTTGGTTCGATTTGGTTCGGTTTTAAAAATAAGTTCGGTTCTAATTGATTCTTAAATAATCGATTCGGTTAGGTTTCGATTTCGATTTTAAATCGAACTTGAACCGAAATCGATTGTAAAATTTCTTATAGCCCCTATTAATTTTATAAATTATAAATAATTAATAATTTAATAATATTTTATATAAATATACATAAAAATAAGGATAAATATTAAAATATTTATAATTTTATTTATTTTTAGTAATTAAAATATAAATTAGAAATACTAATGAAATGTTACAAAACGAAAATTCAAAACCGAACTTCATACCATTAAACTATGCAAACTATATTAGTATATTTCTATCTAATATATAATTTGTGACATCTATTATATGGTTTAGATATGTATTTACTTCTCAATTCCTATCAATTTATAATTCATTCAAATATTAGCTAAATATTAATTATCATAATAGATACTCAACATTAAATTTCAAATCAATTGAACAACACAATATTAGAAATTAGATACTTCAAATAGATTAGATGATTGCCCCAGAAAAGAAGTCTAGCCACACATAATATAGAATTTAAATCCAACAATCAAGAATTCAACAATTGATAACATAATCTCAATAAGCACAATATTATTAAATTCAAGATTAAATTAAAAATGAGAGAAAGAAAAATTAGATGAGGAGAGCTTGAATTCACAAGGTTGATGAGAATCTTCAATATCTTGAAATTCTCTTCTTTTTGTTGATTTTCTCTTTTATCTCTCTAAAAATCTCTTTTCTTCCTCTCTCTCTAAAAACTAAAGTTTTCCTTTTCTTTTCTTCCTCCAAAACACTGAAACCTAAACTCTAATTATATCTAGCCATCAAAACTTGATCTAAGGGTCCAAAAATCATGCAAAAAATTGTCTACTTTGAACTTGGATGGAAAATATCAATTGAGTTCTCTTACTTTTGATTAATATAAATTACAATTCTTGTTTTGATATATCTGCATTTTGGTCCACCTGAGCGCTTGTTTTGATATATCTGCATTTTGGTCCACCTGAGCAGAATGCCATAGCGCGGCCGCGCACTTTATTTTGTCAAGAAAGGTGGAAAATACTAATAAATATCATTTAGACCCCTTTACCTTTGGTTATTATGAATTTGATCTCTTATTTGGGAATTTGATCTCTTAGTCCATACATCTCTCTCTTGCGTTTTGGTCCCAAATGACTTTTTTTAAACCAAATTCACTTAAGATGGCCAATTCTCTTGTTTTCTATATAATATAACAAAAACACATCAAATATAAATGAAACTTGAGTATTAAACAAACAATTAAAATATAAAAATAAACGATTAGCGCGTATTGTACGCATTTATCAAATTATTAAATATTTGATATGAAATGTGCATAGAAGATAAATGTTATTCGTTTTACCTTACATAAAATGTCATATTTTATAAACTGTACTATTTTAACTCATTGTCCGTAATAACTATTTCTGTTACTGTTATTGTTACCGACTTGCTAGTTGGATTATTGCTATGCACTTACTAATTATTAATGACTGAATTTTCGAGGTACTATTGTACTGTATTGTGATAAATAAGACACCTAAATACTGGTGATGTTATGAGACATAAGTTAAATGATTTTGTTAAGTATTTGAATAAATGTGTTTTTGTAAAATACTGTATCCTTAGTTTTGTTAAAAGCTTTGATCATGCTTACATATTATCAAATATTTTTCTTTGAGTAATGATTTCACATATATAAATATTTAATTATTAAATAGTTATTAAAGATAATTGTTTCGGGGATTAAATGATTTTTTTAAATATTAAAAGTTGTGCATGAATTTATTTACCGAGTAGGCGGCTCACCCCTCATCAATTAATATTTTACAAATTAAGTTTGTGTTTAGAGTGGTGAGATGCTAGATTCACTTTGGAAGTTAACGTTGTAACTTATGCGTTCTTTATAGATAAATAATATTGTCTTTAGTACTTTATATTTATTTCGAATTGTAAAGAAAAGAATGAAATTTTATTAGTTGATTTTGACTAAATTTATAAGGAATACCTTTTTTAAGGTGATATTTGAGATTGAAATTTTAATATTATGTTAGATTATACATATTTTGAGGTTTAGCATTATATTTTGAAGAATTTGTAAAATGGAGATATATTGAATTTGAGGATGTGAGTTTCATTCCAAATCTTGTCATGTGATGGCGAAATTTGAAGAGTTATCTTGCTTAGAAGGGTTTGACTCATAGTAAAATTGCCTTTACTCTACCTGACCCAAATGCCAACTCAAAACAAGATTGCCTTTACTCCACTTGAACCAAATGTCAAACTTACACCATTTGATGGATTACACTCTCTATGTTACACTCTATAAACAATTGGTTAGTAGTTTAGTTTATCTAATAGTCACCCAACCTAATATCTTTCATGTTATTTAGTTTGTATATATTTTCACCTCGTTCTACTCATTACGCAGCCACTTTACATTCACCGATATATTAAGGGCACCATGTTTCGTGATCTTCACTTCTCTGCACATTCAACTTTTGAACTTCATGCTTAGTCTAATATCAATTGGGCTGGTGGGCCTACTACTGAGATATGTTTTTTTTTGTGTGATTCTCTTATTCTTTGACAATGTAAGAAATAAACCATTGTTGGAAGTTGGTATGGTGGGCAGGATCATAGATGTTTAGCAGTTTATTTCCAGATACCCGTGTTAAATTTAGAAAAAGTGCGGCAAGACCAACTGTCAACAGATAACGAGATTAAACAACCTTGGTTTGTATATTATGTAATGAATAAGAATATAATAACAGCCTTTAGTTTATTCTTATCATTCCCTCAAACACAACGAGTGTGAACACACGGGGACTTAATTTGTCTGGCTACTTGCTGATCAGAAGCTAAGACAGTGCCTTATATAGTAAGGATATCAGCAACTGATCTTCCTACAGAACATAATGAACTAGCAGAAAAAAAGGATTCTGATTGACTAGAAATGCCAGCCGGAAAAGAGTCTAATCTTGAGTTGAGTTAAAGTCCGTTTGCAGTCAATCCTCCATCAACACAAATAACCTGCCCAGTGATGTATGAAGCAGCTGGAAAGCAAAGGAATGCGACCAATGAGGAAACCTCGTTAGGCTCTCCAACACGGCAGATAGGTGTCCGACGTACTACCCTATTCAGAAGTTCCCTTCCAGCATGAATTTCCTGAGAAAAGAAGGAATTACCAAGCTGTCAGCTAACTATCTGGTAGACAGAGATGAATCCCACACTCACTATACAAAGTTGAGAAACTTTGTGCCGCACTAATTTCAACCATAATTGATGGCTGCTGGGACAAATACAACAGAGTTGAATTGATTAAATTATAGAATTGTTCTCATCTTTTATTTTTTCCTCTATTATCATGAGAACAGAGAGATTAATACCTCCTTAGGTTTGATCATCGAGGTATTGGTAACCGACGGTGCAACTGTATTAACACGAATGTTATCCTCTGCCCACTCGCATGCCAAGTTCTTTGTAAGTTGATTGATCGCTCCTGAAAGTAAACGGGTGAATAAAAGTAGTGGTGTCCACCTAGCAGATGTTTATAAATCACAGTGGCTTGCAATACTGCAAAAATTCCCAAAAGAAGAAAAGAAAAATTATTTATATATATATATATATATATATATACCTTTGCATGCGGCGTACAGAGAAACGAGAGGTAGACCTATAACCCCACCAACAGAAGAAATAAAAACGATACTTCCATTTCCTGATGCTTTCAAAACAGGATGTGCAAGTTGAGAAAGATGGTAACAAGACTCAAAATTGTTGGCCATTACAGTTGACATATCTTCAGAGTTGACCGCAACTGTTTCTTTTGCAAATGATATGGCAGCATTGTTAACCTGAAGAGAATGTCCACTAATCATGATATCCGATATACGCAAAACTAACTGGTTTTCCTGCAGCCTTGAGGGTGGAGGATAGACTTACAAGGATGTCAAGCTTCCCCTGGAAGATGGAGGAAACAGTTTCCATTAACTTTTCACGCTGTGGTCGAGAAGACAGGTCACAAACTGACCCTGTTACTTTGAAGCCTTTGTTTTCCCATTCTTGTAAACGTTGATTGAGCTCGGTTTGGTTACGTGAACATGTATGGATGATTGCTCCGAATCCTGCGAATTCTTCTGCTATGGCATGCCTAATCACAATTAAGTTCAAACCGAATTATGCTGACATTCATCTATTAATTGTACCCATTTAAAAAAAGATTAAACCAAAAAAAAGAGGTAGCGAAACTGTACCCTATGCCTCGGGTTCCTCCAGTGACTAAAGCAGTCATTCCATTGAGAGACCATCTTTTGTTTCTGCTGCCCAACTCTTGTTCTCCCATCTTTAATTTGTCTTCACAAACTTAATTTGAATTATGAAAAATTCTGATAACTAGCCACCTATTTATCTATTCACCTCTGTTACTACTACTACCGCGCTCTTCATTAATACTTTCCCGTGTAAATCTAAATCCTATGCCTGTTTTGTTTGTCAACTCAGAGACTTTCGTTGTCCTACTCCTACCTAATTAAGAAATTAAATAGTTAGTCGGTCCTTCTGATTTATTAATAACATCCATCCGAATTCCTACTTTTCTTATTTTCATATTTGGAAGTCATTTTGAAATTGATATAATCTCTAAAATAAATCAATTTCCCAGTAATATTGGTGGTCCAGAATAATTAAGTTCTACCATTATTTTCGATTTACCAGAATCACATATATGTTGCAAAGCCTTTACCAATCGTCAATAATCTTGACAAAAGACGCAATTGATCGATCACGACAATGCAAAATTGGCCTTAGAAGTTGTGATCGCAATTGATTTGTCGAAAGTATATGACATTAGAGATATAAATGATTCTATATGAATTCTAGGATGCAAATTGATGTTGATGTGAAGATGTTATAAAATTGCGAGTTATTGTGTACTAAAATCATAACATATTTTAGGCGAATCTAATCCATTTAATAATCATATTACTTGTTTAACATATTTTTTTTTATATTTTTTATATGTATTCTAAAATATTTATAATATTATTTACTCAAATATTAAGAATTTTATTTTAAATAGTATTAAATAATTTTTGAAATACTAAAAATATAATTAAATATTTTTAAATATAAAAAACATAACATAAATATGCTAAATTATAAATAAGTTAAAATAAAATAATTGTTTAAATAATTAACCATGTCATAAACGAATTTTCGTGTTAAGATATCTAAACTCAAATTTGATTTATTTAATCGTGTAATTTTAAATAAACTCAAATCTGTTTATTTCGTATAATGTTAGGTTGATGGATCGTCTCTAAAATTGTTGCTCCAATAATTGCTATATTGTATGTACTATTTATTTTTTATTAATTGTATTTAAAGTTATTTTTTACTTTTTATTTAGAATAAGAAATATATATATATATATATATATATATATTTCTTTTTGAGTTATTTTCAGCCATACCTCACATTTTGACATATATCAAATATACATCTATTTTTGTGAAAGTCATCATTCTACTTTAAATAACAATAAAATATCTATTTTATCTTTATTCTAATTTAAAATAAAAAGAGATAATAATATTTTAATTCCTGAATTTTAATAAAATAACAAATTAAGATATATGTTGACCAATTTTAATATTTTAATTCCTATTGTGTCATTACATTTGTCACCATTCGATATAATTTTTTAGAGTATATATAATTAACTCTCTCTTTGAAATAGTAAAAGTCCTAATTTCACTACATAAAATCTTAGATCGCCAAAAATACGAATTAAACCCATAATACATGATTTTTATTCACAGTTTTTTAAAATAAAAAATAATAAAAATAATAAGGATTTGCTTGAATGAGTTGTGACTTTCATTGGTAGATTTTTTAATATAATTTGAAAAAAATTTGTATTTCAAAAAAAGATGAAAGAAAGTGATAAAGAATGGAAAGTAAAAGTAATAATAAGGACTAAAATATTGAAATTAGTTGAAATATATCATGATTTATTATTTTATTAAAGTTTAGAAATTAAAATATTATTATTTTTTATTTTTGGATTAAAATAAAAAAAATAATTATTTTATTATTATTTGGTAGTAGAGTGATAGTTTTTATAAAATTAAGTGTATATTTTATATATATTAATAAATTTAAGGAATGACTGAAAATAATTTTTTTTTTTTTTTTGGTGATTTCAGATAATTTGCCTCGAGAAGAAAAGAGGGATTGAAAAAGAAACAAGAATAATTTCGAATGACACAGCGATGAACACGTATGCAATAAACAACTCACCTACCGAATAAAAATCAAATCACAAGTCAGACTCATACAAATCACATTTGGGATTACAGTGAAGATCCACCTAGTTATCAAATCAATTCGTTTAATGCTTAAGAAAATAATTGACACGTCGTATTCTTCTAGACTGTACTGGTTTTGATGTAATTTCATTGTTAAAATTTTCATTAATTTTTATAGTGATAATTGTCGTATTTGCACATTTATTACACAACACCTCCTTAGAAGTATTTTTAAGTAAAATTTTTAATAAAAATTTATTTAAATTATTTTGAGCTTTATTCTTAATTTACAGATATACATAGAAGTGATAATTTAGATAAACGAATTGAATTTAAATCGATACGAATACGATTCATTTAATATTCATTTGACACGAATATAATTTGTTTATTATTCATATTAATTTTTTTAAATTTAAATACGATCCGTTTATTTAGATACGATTCGTTTAGACATGATTATTCATTTATTCATTTAAACACGATTATTTATTTAAGATCCTATTATTCGTTTAAAATATAATTATTTATTTAAACATAATTTGTTTAAGACACGAACACAATTCGTTTAATTTAATAATTATTATTGAGGTCTGTAAGATATTAAAAATAGTATATTTTATCAAACATAATATATATTCAATAATTAGATGTTTATATTAAGAGTTGTTTATAATAAATAAATTTATATTACATATTTTTCTAAAATTTATTAAAATATATTCGTTTAAAATACGGTTATTCGTTTATGACACGATTATTCCTTTATTTGTTTAATCGTGTCTTAAATGAATAATCGTATATTACATGTTAAACACGGATACAACACGAACAATAATCGTATCGATACGAATACGACATGATTATTATTCGTATCAATATTTCTAAATCTAAATCCGTTAAATGACATCGAATTCGTATTGAATAATCGTGTCATGTCCTAAATGTTACCCTTAGATATACATACTTTTGGAATCATTATTCCACTTTAAAATAATCACAACTTACTGTTAATTTTAACACTATTAAAGGTAAAATAGGTATTATCCAGACATTGAATATTTTTTTTTTTAAAAAGTATTATTGTTATTCTTGGTGGCCACGTCTGACTGTGCCAAGTCTATCTCGGCTGTGCGCAAGGCAGCGCAATTGTAGCCTTGACTGCACCACCATCTCATTAAATTGCAGCCACGACTACGTTGTAGATCTAGGATTTTTGTTATTTTTATTTTTATATTACCAGTTGAATAGAGTTGTATAAGATTTGAAAGATATCAATTTGCAATTAATTTAGATGTATTAAAAATTGAGACATTGTGATTTTTAATTTAAGCGAGTGACTAATAAATACTATTAGAAATTTAAGGGATCTTATTAAACACTTCAATTTTTATTTAATTATGCTTTTTAAGCTAACCCAAACATACTCTTAAAGGTTGTTCATATTTATATCATTTTCAGAGAAGCAATTTCATGTCAAAAATAGGAACAATAATGATAACAAGATCACCACAACCAAAAAACATTAGTTTAATTACATTAGTTTCCCCACAAACTGAAACCTTATTTTGCAAAATACAAAATGTAATATAGCTCTTGAAATACTTGTAGCATCATAAAGCTTGGGTTGAAGGATTTCTTTCTAGTCATCGGTTACGTTGAAACCGCTAACTGTATATCCTCCATCAACGAAGATAACCTGCCCAGTAATATATGATGCAGCAGGGAGGCAAAGAAATGCTACCAATGATGAAACTTCATTAGTCTCTCCCGGCCGAAAGATTGGAGTTCTGCAGATTATATCATCATAGCGTTTCCTGTTCTCAGGATGTTGCTGTGGAAAAAAGAATTTCAATAGAATATATGGATCAGTAATGTATGCTAGAGTACACCCTGACTAGGATCTGTTATATATGAAGAATGAAGAAGAAAGTAAACAAGTGGTTGCCGAATCACATGCAGAAACACCTAACTTTATTGCTTCATCCAATTTGGGTCTACATCCATGCATGGAGTTGCTTTAATTGCACACTATATATGATAAAGAGCAAAAGATAAGTTATTGGAGTTTCAGCCATATTGTTCTCAGTTAGCAGTACAAGTTTTGGAAATGATACTAAGTTAACAAATAAAATGGGTCAGAGTTTGATTTGTTAAGTTCTAGTTAATGTTAGTACAAAGAAATTTAAAAGATCTGGAGTCTCGAAATCAATTCATCTGTACTGGGAAAAACAAAATGGAAATGGAAAAGCTGGGAGAGATTTATACCGTTGCAGAATTTAAACGCGAGGTTCTGATAAGCCCCGGTGCAACTGCATTAACACGGATTTTGTCCTTTGCCCACTCACATGCCAAGTTCCTAGTAACTTGATTAATTGCTCCTGAAATCCAAAAACTAGTCGGCAGATATGTGACTTGTTGGAGTTATAGAGACAAACTACATTACTATCTTCGCTAAAAGTTACCTTTCGATGCTGCATAGATAGAACTAAGAGAGAGAGCTATGGCACTTAAGATGGATGAATTGAATATAATGCTTCCATTTCCTGAAGCTCTCAAGAAGGGATGTGCAAGTTGACACAGATGGTAGGCAGACTCAAAATTTGTAACCATTATAGTTGAGATATCTTCAGCGGTAAATTCTACCGCAACTTTATGAATAGCCATCCCAACATTATTCACCTGACAAAGAATTTAGTAAATTCTTGTAGAAGTTCTTAGTTTGATAAATATTGGAAGAATATAAAGATTTATAGTCTTATGCTTTTAGCTAAATCAGAGTTGAGATGTCAGATGTGTGGCTGCTACATTTACCAAGATGTTGAGGTTCCCATGGAAGACAGAGGAGACAATTTCCATTAACTTTTCCCTTTGGTCACGGTATAACAGGTCACATACTGATCCTGTCACTGTTAAACCCATACTCTTCCACTCCTGTAAACATTTTTGAAGCTCTGTTTGGTTACGAGAACATGTGTGGACAACTGCACCAAGTCCTGCTAGTTCTTCTACTATTGCATGCCTAACTCAGCACAAAAAACCAGGAAACGTTAGACAAGTTGATCAACAATTGCAGCAAACCCATTCTGCCAAAACAACGATTTAAATAAAAGAAAATTTAGATGTTACCAACCCTATGCCTCGGGTTCCACCAGTCACTAAAGCAGTCATTCCTTTGAGCGACCATCTCTTTTCTTTGCTATTGATCTCTGCTTCTGCCATGTTCATCTCTGTCAACTCTCAAGTTTCCGAGACAGAAGTGACCGAAATATGTACTGGAGTGAACAATGCAAACCAACACAACCACCTTTGTAGTTATGTTGCAGCTTTATACAGAATCTGGTTAGCCTGGCATCCACATGTCGATGCTATGAACATTTTAGGTAATGTTGTTGTCTCTTGTGCCAATCAAGCAAGTAAGGTTGTACTTAAATCTTTATTACCACAGAAAAAGGTTGGTTATTTTAAGTAGTAAACTTGAATATGGCAATGTTTTATTTTTATGGCTCATCTTATGTGGCTATTTCCATTTTGTAGCTAGGTAAGGAGCAAGGAAATAAAAATGAGTGACAAGCAATTTCCTTATTTAGAAGAAAATAATTAATCTAGCAGAGAATAGAATTTAAAGAATATGGAAAGAAAGTTACCATATTCTTGCTGTGCTTTACATTCCATTTTGAAATTGTAATTAATCATATTCAAATATTTCTTATTTCCATTACTCTTCTCTCGGGCACTTTTTATTTATTACTGCATGATTACTTACCTATTCTTCTCTCGGGCACTTTTTATTTATTACTGCATGATTACTTACCTATTCTCCTCTATGAAGGATTCTTGTCAAAATAATTTAAGGGTAACTAATAAATATTGTGCTTTTGTTTGATACCTAAAGTTATGATAAATACCTATTTTTAGCTCAACCGCCCACTTATATTTAACGCTAATAATTTTATTTCACAGTATCTCAATCACAAATATACCCAAAATATAATTCGTCTTGAAGAAAAAAGAAGAAAGTTTTTCATCTGAGACTTAAATTTCTTGTGTTCCTTTGGGCGTCCAGCCATTGATATGTTCATGTTTCTTGACGTATCGAGATCAACTTCTAGATAAAAGGCTCAACGTTTGGAAATTTAGTATGAATCATAGGAAATATGAAATAAGGATGTAAATTCAGGACAGTGATGGCAACACAAACAACTGAAAGATGAGAAACATATTTAGAAACTTTTTTCTCTCATAATATAAATAAAAGCTTATTAGAATAGTACACATGATAGTAAAGCCCTGAACTGACTTTGAAGTACCAATGAGAACCATTAGCTTACAGCGGCACTAAAAACCAGTCACACTGTATCCTCCATCAACACAAATAACCTGGCCAGTGACATATGAAGCAGCTGGGAAGCATAGGAATGCTACCACTGATGAAACCTCATTAGGTTCTCCAGGACGAGGAATAGGAGTACGGGATATCAAACGAGTTGCAACCTCCTTTACCTTAGGATCTTCCTGAGACAAGACAAAACAACACTTAAATATAAACACCATTTCTCCCAATGCAATTGATTTGTAATCCGAAATCGTAATGGAGTACAACAGATTTATATACTAGTATAGATGAGAAGAGAAAAGGGTGGAGGGGAGAAGTTATACTTGTATGGCATCAATGAGTGAGGTCCTTGTGATCCATGGTGCAACTGAATTCACTCGAATTTTGTCCTTTGCCCACTCGCATGCCAGGTTCTTTGTGAGTTGATTAATTGCCCCTGAAGCCAAAAAGTTGCTGATTAATTAGCAGTTGAAAGACTTTCTTGTGACCAGATTTTAGTGTACTGCTTTCCAACTGAATTGGAAAATTAAAAGAAAAAACAGGAAAACAAAATTATTGAACTGTACCTTTAGTTGATGCATAGATGGAAGATAGAGGTATAGCTACAATGCCTGTGACAGAGGAGATAAATATGATGTTTCCGTTTCCTGACGCTTTTAATAGTGGGTGTGCAAATTGACACAGATGGTAAGCTGACTCCAAATTGGTACTCATTAAAGTTGAGAAATCCTCCTCTGTAAATTCTGTGGTTTCCTTAAGTATTGTGGTTCCAACATTGTTCACCTAGGAAATCCATCCTTATCATTAAATTTTTTATTTTGGACAACAAAGTTGTAAAAAGCAGATTAGCATGACTCCTTGACTGAATCCTTAACATAAATTAGTTTTTACTTCCGTAGCCAACTCATAGTTGCCATCCTTACTACAGGCTATATGAATATGATATCAACTTTTTATTTGATTTTGTATCAAAACTGTTTTCGATCCTAGTTCTTATTTCTTCCGGCAATTTTTATGTTCGAGGATAATTTCATACTTGATATAATCAGGGAATTGAAAACCTGGAGGGCTAAAATTTTAAACTTACAGAGGCCAAGGTTTAAATAAAGTCTATTAAATTAATATTGAGATAAATGTTGAAATATTGAGTTTTGAGCATCACAGCCATATAGTAGCTCCTATAGTTGCCCGCATATGGGGGGCAGAACTTACAAGAATATTTAGCTTTCCATCAAATACAGAAGAGAGAGTCTCCATCAGCTTCTCCCTCTGATCTCTAATTTTCAGGTCACATACTGTACCGCTTACTTTAAGTCCCTTATTCTTCCATTCTTGAATTCTATCATTGAGCTCTGTTTCATTGCGTGAACACGTATGCACTATTGCTCCAAATGCTGCTAGTTCTTCCACTATAGCATATCTAATAGTGATAAAAAAAAAAAAAAAATCATTTATACGTCATGCAACTATAATATCAATATACACGAAAATCAATGGGGAAAATACAAACCCGATGCCTCTGGTTCCACCTGTGACCAGGGCAGTCATACTCTTCAAAGACCACCGTTGCTCTCTGCATCCTGACATGTTTTCCGTTTATATGTAACCGCAAATATTCTTCTCTTTCAATCCGTTGCAGTTGTTTGGAAACTTTTAACCTACTAAATTATGGAGAAAAAGGACAATGAGAAGTGGTTAAAATATCTGGCTGGCTGGCCGTTCTTTAAACTATTAATTATCATCGAAGTTAGCTCCTGCTACGTGGTCAACAATGTCTGTTTCCCGTTTCTGAAACTATCCAATTGTATTATGTTATAATCTATAGTAATTAATACTTGGTGATCAAGTAAAATAAGACATGATTCTCGAGTAGACTAATATTGATGATCAAGGAAATTGACTCACTTCTAGATATAACATACCTAGTTGCAGCTAGAATTGAAAGATAAAAATTAAGAAGCCACATTGGAAATATCAACTATTCTTTTTCTTATCTTAGACAACAGATGTACATAGCCCCGCCTCAATCAAAGATAGCTGACAAGAATTTCACACTGGCTAACAATTATTTTGCCAAAAATAATCCTAATGAGTTATTCTTTAGTGCAAACGTCCGAGTGCAAACTTACATAGCTCTTGGTAACTATGTATTGGATTGTAGCATTTTAACACAAAATTATGCATAATTTGGTACTTCGCAGAATATGAATTATCAGATTGGAGAAAAATTGCAATCACAGTACATTAGATTAAGGTTTTGGTTTTGGCAGAATATAGTAATCATGAAAATGAGACTTAAATGATAATCTGGTGCTCCCTTAGACACTGGAAGTTGGTATAATAGTACTGGCAGGAAGATAGATACTTGGCAGTTTATTCCAAGGGAACCATATTAAATTTAGTACACCAGTGGCAACCAACAATTGAAAACAACATTGGTTTCATTATCAATTACAAGAAACATTTCAGAGCAGTTTCAGTTAATAAAAAGAAAAAGAAATCTCGATTGAATGGAAATGCCAGCGATACAATACATAATATCTTTCTAATTTAGAGTTGAATTAAATCCACTTGCAGTAAATCCTCCATCGACACAAATAACCTGTCCTGTGATGTATGAAGCAGCTGGAAAGCAAAGGAATGCCACCAATGAGGAAACTTCGTTAGCCTCTCCAACACGGGAGATAGGTGTCTGACGTAGTAAGCTATCCATATATTCCCTATTAACTGGATCTTCCTGAGAACATAAGTATGCAGTCGCCGACCAACATTATCTTGGGAACAAGATGAAATACTACACACAATATATAAACTTGTGCTTAAATAATATAAGTTTTTGCTACACTAACTATTTTTTGACAATATGAGGTGTATTCCAACGGCTTTGAGGATACTAAAATTGCGCTCTTGGACTTTAAAGCACTATTAATATCTGTTAGGAAAACTTTAACAGTTAGAAGGAATTAGTTTTTTCCCCTTCCATGGAAGAACAATGGAGATTAATACCTCAAACGGTTTGATCATTGAGGTTCTAGTAAACCACGGTGCAACTGTATTAGCACGAATGTTATCCTTCGCCCACTCGCATGCCAAGTTCTTTGTTAGTTGATTGATGGCTCCTAAGAGTAAACAGGGTTACAAAGGTGTCTATCATCAGATATACTAAATTCATATTTGTTGCAATCTTGGCAAAAATTTCCAAAAAGAAGAAAGAAATCCAATTCGTACCTTTGTATGCACCATACAGAGAAACAAGAGGTAGACCTGTAACCCCACTAACAGAGGAGATAAATACGATACTCCCATTTCCTGATGCCTTCAACAGTGGATGCGCAAGTTGAGAGAGATGGTAACCAGACTCAAAATTGTTGCTCATAATAGTTGACATATCTTCAGCATTGACGTCTAATGCTGATTTGGCGATAAATATTGCAGCATTGTTTACCTAAAGAAAATGTGCATTATGCTCAAATTATCTGATGTGTAAAAAAATTGATTTCGCTGAAGACTGGAAGCTAGACTTACAAGGATATTAAGCCTCCCCCGAAAGTTGGAGGAGACAGTCTCCATTAGCTTCTCACGCTGTTGTCGGGATGACACGTCACATACTGACCCTGTTACTTTGAAACCTTTGTTCTCCCATTCTCGTAAACGTTCATTGAGCTCAGTTTGGTTACGCGAACATGTATGGATAATTGCTCCAAATCCTGCTAATTCTTCTACTATGGCGTGCCTAGTCACAATTAAAATTTCTACGAGGTAAGTTCAAACTAAATTATGCACAATTTTATCTCATCCTCCCTCTCCTTCCCCCATTTAAAAGAGAGAACCAAAAAACGAACATAAAAAAAAAAAAAAAAAATTGATAAAAGGGGGAAATTTTACCCAATGCCTCGGCTTCCTCCGGTGACCAAAGCAGTCATTCCACTGAGAGACCATCTTTTGTTTCTGCTACTGCACTCTTCTTCTCCCATTTTTGTAGTGTTAAATGTTTATCGTATTGCTTATTCTGGCCATGGCCGTTATGATATTGCTTACTATAAATAGCCCATCGGATATTGGATTTGGAATTTTCTTATCATTATGAGATCCACAAACCCCCCCTTGTGAAACAAAACGCTGAAAAATTTTGCGTTTGCTTGACACCACATATAGATTAGGACAAAATAATGATGTCAGGATACAGGATGTGCAGTTACACAATAATGATGATACACGAAATTACCTTTCAAACATAAATAAGGATTAAAATTTAAAATAAATTATCCTTTAACCCTACTATTGCTGGGAATAGTGGGAGATCTTAATACTAAATTGTGAAATTTTTTTTTTAAAAATAAGTGTTAATCACATCCTCAAAATGAAAATAAATATTAATTAGACTCATTTTGTTAAATCTTTATCTATTTATCTCATTAAAATGACATAAGTACTCTTGATAAATAAATTCATATAAATATTTCTAATTCACATTTTTAAAAAAATTAAGTACAAAGTATAACTAATATGTGATTAAAATACATCAAAAATAAAAAAATAATTAAATTAATTAAAAAATTAAAAATAAAAGTTAAATGATTTTAGAAATTAAAATATTTCACACATTTTTTCTACTTTTTATAGCTTAATGTTGTCGGTGGAAAAATGCCAATTACCCCTCTAAGGTTTAAGTTAACTATTCAGATTTCCTCTAACATTTGAGAAATGTCCCTTACCCCCTTACTTTCATTTTTCTTTCAATTTTACCTTTGCATAAAGCAATTTAACTCACCAAACCGAATTGAATCTGAACCATCAAACCGAATCATACTTAAACCATCAAATTGAACCATTCTCTTAAATTTTATATATATATATATATATATGATAATTTATAACTTTTTTATTAAAATAATTTAGATTTAATAACTAAAATTAAGTATGTATAATTTATATTATTAACTAATTGTTAAATAATAACAATTACACGTAGAAGTTAAATATATTTTTTAAAATTATTTTTTTTAAAAAAATAAGTATATTTACAATTAAATTGATATTATAAGAATTTAAAAATTAAATAATAATAATTATATGTAAAAATTATATACATTTTTTTGAAATTTTAAAAATTAATTTTTTAAAAATAAATTATTTATAGTTACATTTATTTATTAGAAATAATTCAAATTTAATAATTATAATTAAATTAATAACCTATTTTAAATACAATTATTTATTAATTTAGGAATAATTTTAATTTTGAAATAATTTTTAAGGGTTATTTTCAAATACCTCCCATGAGGTATCTAAAAGTATCACTTTGCGCCAAGTTTTGAAGAAAGGCTCACTTACCTCCCCTTGACCGTTTGTAGACTAACCTTAAAGTGCGTAATTACTTAAATATCCTTAACAGTTTGGACAAAAAATTCAAGGAAAAAAACTAAAAAAAATTGCACCAAACAATTTCGTAATTTTCGATTCTTTTTCCTTCCCCCTTTCTCTTCTCTTCCTTTTCTTTCCAATTTTTTTGTTCTTTTTCATTTTCAATCAAGACATCACAACCCAATTTCAGTATAATGACATCACATCAACCAATTTTTGCAACAGAAATTAGTCGAGATTTAAACCGAAACTGGATTTGTGTTCACTTTATCTCCTGCACCTGACGCTTGCTTTTGTATATACGTATGCTATGAATCTCGATCTTCAATCGCTGGTATATCTGGTTCATCACTTTACAAGTGAAGTGTTGAAGATTATGTCTCCCTACACTTGATTTAGTCAATTGGATCTGTAAAAAAGACTTCGCCATTCGAGGGCTATGCCTTTGCCATCTACTCCACCACAGGTGGTGTCTACAGTTGAAGATAAAGAGTGGAGAGGTTGCTGTTTGATTGTGAGAATACGGTTGAAGAGGTAAAAAAAAAAAAAGAAAAATGAAGGATGTTGCTAGTGTTGGGTGGTGAATGAGGGAGTGACGGGTGAAAAAAAGAAAAAACCACTACTATTAAGGTGGTGGAGAGGTGGTTGCAATAGAGAAAAATGTTTAGGGTTTAAGCATTGTGTTCTAAAAGGGTTAGTTTACCAAAATACCCTTTTGTTAACAGTCAACTCATGGTTAATGTAAACCGTATGGGAGATAAGTGAGCCTTTCTCCAAAACTTGCCGCAAAGTGATACTTTTAGATATCTCAGAGGAAGTATTTGAAAATAACCCTAATTTTTAATTATAATTTTTTATTTAAAAATAATTTTTAATAATTGTTTTTAATTATAATTTTTAGAAATTATAAAAAATTATTTCTATATTAAAATTATAATTAAGAAAGTTAATTATTAAAATTATTATTTAATTATAATAATTTAAAAAATTATAAGTATCAAAAAATTATTAAAAAATTTATAATTAAAAAATTAAATTGAAAGTTTAAAAAAATGTATTTAATTTTTACATATAATTTTTATTTAATTTTTAAATTCTTATAATATAAATTTAATTATAAATATAATTATTTTTTAAAAACTTTTTTAAAATTTTAAAAAACATATTTAATTTTTACATGTAATTATTATTATTTAACAATTAGTTAATAATATAAATTATACATACTTAATTTTAGTTATTAAATCTAAATTATTTTAAATAAAAAAATTATAAATTATCATATATATATATATATATATATAATTTAAGATAATAGTTTAGTTTGATGGTTTAAGTATGGTTTGGTTTTATGGTTTAGATTGGTTCAGTTTGGTGAGTCAAATTGGTTTATGTAAGGATAAAATTGGAAGAAAAATGAAAATAGGGGGGTTAAAGGGTATTTCTCAAATGTTATGAGGGATTTAAGTAGTTAGCTTAAACTCTAGGGGGGTAATGGCCATTTTCCAATTGTCGGTGAAGTTACTTGATTCCTTCTAGTATCTTCTATCAATTATGCTTCCTTCTACTTTTATTCTTTCATCAAAAGACTTTTATTTAAATTGCTGCTGCTAATACCACTATTCAAATTTCTATTGGCCACGAATTGCTTGCTAATTATTTCAAATTTGCTTTGAATGAAAAAGTTTAAGCTAGAAGATTTCTTGAGAGGTATAAAATTGTTGGGACTTTTGTTGGGCATTACATGATAATTAAATATATTTGAAGAATTTTTAATTTTGAAAATTATTTTTATTTTAATTAAACTTTATATATTTAATTTTCTAGTTATTTTAAAATTAGTTGATTGTTAAAGTCTAATTAGAAAACGTAGATGTGTAATCCTATAACTCAAGAGAAAGAAGAACTTTGGGAAACAAGAAGTTTAGGAAGGCAAAATATTCTTCCTAATTTAGAAGATTTATTTTCTTAAAGAATAAGGAAATAAAAATCTTCTTTAAACTAGGGTTTATAGTTTTCAATAAATAAACACTTATTTTTTATATTTTTATAGAGCTTACATTATGTGAAAAACTAGTCCAAAGAAAACTCATTCATAAGCATGATTTTTGTTTTCTAAGTTATTCATATTTTTCTTGTACTTTTATTAGTGAGAATTATTTATCTATAATTTCTATTATAATAAACTTAAGAATTTAGATCTCTTAAGTGTTGTGAAAAAAATTTGGTTGTGTTATTCGGTATAGGAACTTAAATATTTTTGGGAGAAGAAGCCGTGTTCATTGAAGAGAGTTTGATGACATCATAAGCGAAGGGATTTCACGAAACAAGGCCATTTAAAAAGATTTTGCACAACGGCAACAACAAAGAGGGAGTTTTTGGTTTGTATAAGTCCATTAGTGTTTATATCATCTTATTTCTGAGCGTGACCTCGTGAATGTAGGATTGAAAAATTTGAACCACGTTAAAATTGTGTGTCTTCACTATTTTATTTGTGGCTTTTTTGATTAGATTAATTACAGAATTAATTAATGTAAATTAATTAATTAAAATTGGCATTATACCTACCAACAAATCTTTCAATTGGTATCAGAACAGGTCACTAACTTTGTTTTTTATGAGGTCTTGGTGTTGTGTTTTTTTTTTATGTAGATATGGATTTTCAAAGAGAAGGAGGATCAATCTCACGGCCACCTTTACTTAATAGAACAAAGTATTCATATTAGAAGGTTAGGATGAAAGCGTTTATCAAATCAATTGATGGAAAAACTTGGCGAGCAATACTAGTTAGATGGACGCCTCCCACAATAACCGATAACGAGGGTAATGTTGTTCCAAAATCGGAAGAAACATGGATATGTAGAAGATGCTACATCAAATTACAACTCTTGGGCACTTAATATTATGTAAACGTTCATTGAGCTCAGTTTGGTTACGCGAACATGTGTGGATAATTGCTCCAAATTCTGCTAATTCTTCTGCTATGGCACGCCTAATCATAATAAAAAGTTTCTACGAGGTAAGTTCATATTAGATTGTGCACAATTTTATCTTGTCCTCCCTCTCTTTCCCCCATCTAAAATAGAGAACCAAATATATATATATGGAGAATTTTCACATACCTCCCCTGAGGTTTGCCAAAACCACAGGTAGAGGGGAAGTATGACGTAATTCACACTTACCTCCCCTCCTACAGTAATTCCATTTAGTTGACCGTGCGTTGACCTACTAAAAAAATCAAAAACTCTAAAATATCCTTAGCTGCGACGGTGGTGCACTTGCTGGTTGGAGCGGCGACGACGGCTTGCGGTTGGAGCGGTGGTGGCGTGCGGCTTGAAGCGGCAATGACGGCTTGCGGTTGGAGCGACGGTGGCGTGCGGGTTGAAGCAGCGACGATGGCTTGTTAGTTGAAGTTCGGAGAAACAGCGACCATGGCGGCGATGGAGAAGGCGGTAATGGAGAAGCAGTGGGTTGTTGTAGATTGCTGTAGCAGGGGAGGTACTCGTGAATTACATCATACTTTCCCTCTACCTGTGGTTTTGACAAACCTCAGGGGAGGTATGTGAAAATATCCCATATATAGGAAAAAGTCCACATGCCTCCCCTGAGGTTTGAGAAAATTCCAATTCAATGAAAACTTTGTGAAAAATAATACAAAACCTCCCCTACAACGTTTGTCCCTAATATATAAATAGTATACTTAAGAAAATACTCCAAAATTCTTTCTTTTAAAATGCAAAATAATATGGTCTTTAGTGAGAATCGAACCTATAAACTTAAAATAGAAAATCAATACCTTAACCACTACACTAAATACATATAATGTAATATGTCTGAATTTTTATAATAATTAAAATTTTGTTATAATAAAAAAATTTATATTCAAAAATAATTTTATAATCATTAAAATTCTATATAATAACTTCAATTTAAAATCATTATTATTATAAAATTTTAAAACTATTATCATTATTTATATTTATTTTTTAAATAAAATTATTTTATTTAATAATTATTTAAGAATAAATTTTTTAAAATAATTAGTTTTATAACAATTTAAATTTATTTTTTAATAATTATTTTCTAATAAAATTTTAATGATTACAAATTTATTTTTGAATATATTTATTTATTATAACAAAATTTTAATTATTATAAAATTATTATATATGTATCTTGAAAAAGATTATTTATTAAAAATTTAAATATATTATTTTACATGTATTTGGTGTAGTGGTTAAGGTATTGGTCTTTTGTTTTAAGTTAATAAGTTCGATTCTTACTAAAAACCATATTATTTTGTATTTTAAAATAAAGAATTTAGGGATATTTTCGTAAGTATACTGTTTATCTATTAGGGACAAACGTTGTAGGAAATTTTTTGTCGCTTTCCACAAAGTTTTCAGTAAATTGGGATTTTCTCAAATTTCAGAGGAGGCATGTGGACTTTTCCCTATATATAAAAGAGAGAGAGAGAGAAGTTTTACCCTATGCCTCGGGTTCCTCCGGTGACCAAAGCAGTCGTTCCACTGAGAGACCATCTTTTATTTCTGCTACTGCACTCTTCGTCTCCCATTTTTGTACTCTTTACTGCTTATCAAATTGCTTATTCTGGCTATTGCCATTGTTGACACCAGATTTCGTCACTTGATATCAACTAGTGAATTATTTTATTGTGGGAGTAAAAACCTCTTTTCTCTCTTATTTCTTTTCTTCATATACTCATTAATCTATTAGGTTATTTGAAAGATTAATTTAGATAAAACTCTTATTAGAGATAATCTATAATTTAGTAAAATTCTAATTAAAAAGTAATTAAGTATTTTAGTTTACCTATAATTCAGATGATATACGACTTCATCAAACAGAATCTTCCTTAAGTTCGCCTTCAATAAAAAATATTGATTGAAGTTTTATAAACTTAGACTTTTTTATTTTTTGGGCCTCTATTCTTTAATATGGATCTGATAGCTATCTTGTTGGGTTAGTATGCGGGTGAAAAATTGACTTAATTTTGAATGTTAAAAGAACGGTCTAACAGTAAGTCCCCCAGTTTCAAAAGTAACGTAATTACTATTTGAAACTAATCAAAAGTCTGGAAACCTAATACCGAATTCTCTATAATCCTTTACTCTTTTTTATATGGAAGTTAGATATATGAAAATCTCCAACGGAGTAGTTGACGTTTCGTTATCCAAGGAATGAAAAAAGGACAAGTCTTAATTAATGAGGCCCTGATTAGTATGACATCATAAGTACATTTTGAATTTTTAATAGCTCGCTCACGACCCTTGATCTTCTTAGTTTACTATTTATTTATTTATTTTAGTTTAAAGCACAAAAGAAAGACTGCAAAGGTATAGAACTTATTTTAGTCCTTTTAGACTTTGCATTTTGTCACTGCAAATGTGTATAACTTTAGTTTATTTGAGCGAAAAATAGATAACTTGATAGTACATTTTTTGTGTCCATCTAGATTTTGTAATTTGGTATTGAGGGGTATGAAGATGGCACGTTGGAGGTACATTATCTTGGCCCTCGCGGGGCAATGAAGCTGGCATCGCGTAGGTGCATTCTCTTGGCCCTCTTGGGACAATGAAGTCGGCACCGCGTAGGTGCATTCTCTTGGCCCTCCTAGGGTAATAAAGCTGGCACTACGTAGGTGCATTTTCTTGACTCTCGTGGGGCAATGAACTTGGCACCACGTAGGTGCACTATCTTGGCCCTCGTGGGGCAATGAACCTGGCACCGCGTAGGTGCATTATCTTGGCCCTCTTGGGGCAATGAAGCTAGCACCACGTAGGTGTGTTAATATTGTTAGTCTTCTTCTCTTAAAAATAGTGAGCAGATAAACGATTATACAATAATATCATAATTTGATTAAACATAAATAAATAAATAAAGTCATATGTAGTCATATACATAAATTAAACATGTCACAAAATTATGATATAACAAAAAAGATTCGAGTAGAGTATCATCAAATAATAATTGAAAATTATTTGGTGATTATTATATTTTATTATTTTATTTAAAATATAAATTTTTTTTTAATAAAAGAAGATCAATTTCGAACTTAACATATATACACAATTATTTTAAATTATATTTATTCTTGGCCCTCGTGGGGCAATGAAACTGGCACCGCGTAGGTGCACTATCTTGGCCCTCGTGGGGCAATGAACCTGGCACCGCGTAGGTGCATTATCTTGGCCCTCTTGGGGCAATGAAGCTAGCACCACGTAGGTGTGTTAATATTGTTAGTCTTCTTCTCTTAAAAATAGTGAGCAGATAAACGATTATACAATAATATCATAATTTGATTAAACATAAATAAATAAATAAAGTCATATGTAGTCATATACATAAATTAAACATGTCGCAAAATTATGATATAACAAAAAAGATTCGAGTAGAGTATCATCAAATAATAATTGAAAATTATTTGGTGATTATTATATTTTATTATTTTATTTAAAATATAAATTTTTTTTTAATAAAAGAAGATCAATTTCGAACTTAACATATATACACAATTATTTTAAATTATATTTATTCTTGGCCCTCGTGGGGCAATGAAACTGGCACCGCGTAGGTGTATTGTATTTGGCCCTCTTGGGGCAATGAAGCTGGCACCACGTAGGTGCATTTTCTTGGCTCTCGTGGGGTAATAAAGCTGGCACAGCGTAGGTGCATTCTCTTGGCCCTCTTGGGGCAATGAAGTTGGCACCTTTAAGGTGCATTGTATTTGACCCTCTTAGGGCAATAAAGCTGGCACCACGTAGGTGCATTCTCTTGGCCCTCGTAGGGCAATAAAGCTGGCACCGCGTAGGTGCATTCTCTTGACCCTCTTGGGGCAATGAAGCTGGCACCGCGTAAGTGTATTATTAGTTTTTTTAATCTTCTCATAGTTTAACTAGAAATAATTAACCCTAACGGTTTTTTTATTATTATTATTATTTTTTTTTCATGCAGAGATTAAGATTTTGCTTTTAAGCTATGAAGATAATTATAATTATAATATAGGATAAAAAAGTATGGAAATATTTTAAAACCATATTAAATGAATTAAAAATCATAGTATCTTCAATTGAATGTATAAGTATAATATGCTTAAAATAATTATATAGGTAAATTTATAAATTTTTTAGATTATATGGTAGATAGTTATCATATAAAATTATCAATAGATAAGGATAGCACGAAATCTGACCTGTAATTTTGACAGCATCTTCAGTGTGATATGGCATTGCACTCAGCATCTTTAGACTTAAGAATACTGTCAGGCCATGCTTATGAAGGAACCGTTACAGATTACTCTTCCATAATTTACTAAATTTAAGCTTCACCATATATTCATGCACTATCAAATTTCTCTTCACAACTAATGAATATTCCCATCACTTGTACCGAACCCAAATCTCAAATAACAATAATAATCATACATATAATAATTAATTACCAGCGAATATTTATATATTCTCTAATGGCAGGAATCCAATTGTATTAAACAAGGAAATTAATTAATGGTCACGCCAAATTATGAAGAATAATTAAAGTACCCATAAACGACCATACATACATTAATTAAATATAATATTTGAAAATAAACCTGATGTTTTAAAGTTGAACAAGATGATATTTAAAGTTAGTCCAAATGCAAATGATGTTTTGAAACTGAACTTTAATGATAATTAAAATTAGATCGTAATGAAATTTGCGTTACCATGTCTTGGTACCTGAGTTGCGTGCTCTTCGGACTCTTCCTCGTATAGAAAAATCTCAATTCCTGTGTTGTGTACTCCTCTTTGTGGAATAGAAGAATCTCAACTTTTTTTTTATAAAAGTGAATGACGTCTTGATGAATAATGTTTTGAACAAGGTCACAGCCATATTGAAAGATGTTATGAATCAGTATTAAAAAGTCAGTACAAGGTTCCTTCATGCCAAGTAAGTTCATGCTTCTAGTTTTATTTCATGAATTTCCTTGATGGCTCATAATGACAGCACGTTGACAATTTAATTAATAATAGACATAAACTAGTAGGCACAAATCAGAGATTCATACCCTTCCAATTTAATTAATGATAGACATAAATTAGTAGGCACAAATCGAGAGATTCTCATCCTTCCAATTTAATTAGTTCTATATACACAATAGTGTATATATTTTTCAAACTAATCCTTTTCTACTTAATTGTAGAGCCGAGGTAAAAAACTAAAGTCCTATCTTACCCAATTCACAATATATTATCCCTTTTCCCGTCTTGAGTTTTGATTCTATCATTCAATTAATTTTTGTTTAAGAAAATAATAATAATAATAATGAGTGTTGTTAACTAACTGATATTATACATATTAGTTCTTGTGTTAATTTAATAAATTTGTAATTTAAAAGCAAAATAGTATATCATTAAGTGAACTGGCATGGTAGTCATTTAGCAACTCGTATATTGCAGACTTCATCAAATATAAAAGTATGAAATTTTAAAGAGGTCAGAATATATATAACCTGTATACCGTGGGAGGAGTTGATTCACTTCTCTTTGTCGCTTTTGACCTGCTGTTTACTCTTCCCCCTTTCTGTTGCAGATATTAGGGTCTGGAATGGACCCTAATATAAAGAAAAGAGGCTTTTACTCTCACAATAAAATAATTCACTAGTTGATATCAGGTGACGAAATTTGGTATCAACAGTTGACGCCGTCTATAGGAAAGATTAATTTGGATAAAACTCTTATTAAAGATAATTTATAATTTAGTAAAATTCTAATTAAAAAGTAATTAAGTATTTTAGTTTACCTATAATTCAGATGAGATACGACTTCATCAAACAAAATCTTTCTTAAGTCCGCCTTTAATAAAAAATATTGATTGAAGTTTTATAAACTTAGACTTTTTTATCTTTTGGGCCTCTATTCTTTAATATGAATCTGATAGCTATCTTGTTAAGTTAGTATGCGGGTGAAAAATTAACTTAATTTTGAATGTTAAAAGAATGGTCTAACAGCCATTATGATATTGCTTACTATAAATAGCTAATTCTTTGGAAAACTAACTGTGTCAAAAAAATTATGCTGCCCATCAGATATTAGATTTGGAATTTTCTTATCATTATGAAATCCACAAACACCCCCTTGTGAAACAAAACGTTAAAAATATGGATTAGGAAAAAAATATTGATGTAAGAATGCAGAATGTGTGGCTATACAAAAATGATGGGGACACGACATTACCTTTCAAAGATAAATAGAGATTAAAATTTAAAAGTAAATTATCATTTAACCCTACTATGTCATTGTTTGTTCGATTATGGTTTAAAATGCAGCCAACCTAGTTATAACTGTCAATCTGGCTGTCAGTTTGGAATGGAGGACTTACGTTACGTTTACAACCGATTGTGTTTCTTAACTCAAAATTGAAGTATTCACCTCAATTCTAGGCATATCCTTGGTTAATAATTTACAACATTACGCACGTGCTCTTTGCTCTTTTAATTTAATTTCAGTTTGAATTAAGGCAAAAGGAATGCCTCCAATGGGAAACCTCGTTGGGCTTTCTTGGATTGTGGATTGGTGTCCAAGATCGTAAGCTGATCCATAACTGCGATAGCTTTCAACAGTTTTTTAGTTCCTGAAAAATTAAAAGAGAAAATTAATCAGTAGTCAGCTAACGTTATCTGATAGGAATTCACTGCTACTATAACCAAAATTTCACGTCTAGTCATGTGTTAGACATTTTCAGATTTTATATTAGAATTTTCAAGTTGAAACATCTTGTGTTGGTGATTTCAGTTAGGATTTAAGTCTTCAATTTTTGTATCCAAAGCTTCAAGTTTTGTATTGCAACGGTAAGATGTAACATAACCAAGTCCTATATTCTAGCTAGAACAAATTAAATTATACACTTTTACTACAAGTTATTTTCTAAAAAATTATTTATTTATATTTCTGGATTCTTAAATGTTAATAATAATAATAAGGGATATTTTTGACTAATTATTTTAAGTTTATCTATATTTAATTGTGATACAACAATTATTTTGATACTACATTGCAGTACAAAAATATAAAAAATATCTCAGTGAATTATAAAACTTTAACGTCTTTTCAATTTTTTTTAACTATACTGATGCAATGACCAATATACCCTTACATATTATAAAATATCTTAAATAACAGTTATGACCCTAATTTTTTTTTAAAGATGTAAGGATACGAATGAAAATATGTAGGAATGTGAATGAAAATACTCAAGAATGCAAATAGAATTTTACTAATTTAACCTAAAATTAATCTAACTTAAACATCACAGCCCGCAAACTCTCCAATTTTTACTCATTCATTTTCTTCACACATGCAGTTTCTTCCTTATCTTCTACTTTCTATGACCACACTACCATTACAACTACCACTAGGCGACCAACCTTCTCCATCTTCTACAACCACCACGAGGCCAACTTCCACGGCGATAATGTGCAACAACGATTCTCGTTGTCAGTGCGATTTTCTGTCGACAATTGTCCGATCTCTTCCAATAGAATTATTTTTTTTTTTAATTCTTTGGCTGAGAAACAAGTTTTCTCTGAAAATTGTAGGAAATATGTTGATGGTGCTGATGAGAGTGAAATTGGTGCAAGTTTGAGATTAATGTTTTGTTTTTTTTATTTTACGAATTTTAATTAAAAAATACTATATATTTTTCATTTGCACTTCTCTTTTAGTTTTAATTATTTTTTGTTAAATATGAAAATAGTAAATTTGGGTGGATTAAAATAAAAAGATAATTTTGTCCCTTTAATGTAAAAAATTTTGGATGGATATTAAAATTTTATAGTCCAATGAGATATTTTCATATTTTCGTACTGCAATGCAGCATGAGAATAATTATTGCATTACAATGAGATACAAGTAAATTTAGAATAGTTGGTTGAAAATATTTCTAATAATAATTTGTGGAGAAAGATTGAGATTTTTGGACCATTTTTTTGTGGTAACCACGTACAACCTTGAACACATGTAGTTTTCCTTTAACAACGTTAAAACCATTCAATTATGTTATGTGATGCAAATGAAAATTTTCTAGTCATTGGTTGATTTTGTTTTACACATTCTTTTCTATCTTACATATTTGATAGGAATATTTTAATTTTGAGAACTTGTAATATTACATAAAAAGGATGGATTAACAGTCACTTAATTTTTCATAAATTTTTATATTATTTGTAAATTTTAAATTTTTATTAACAATTGATATTACATTTCACATATACATTAGTTATAATATATTAATTATATAAAAAATTATGTAAAATTAAAAATATCAAAATCTAATAATTTATAAATAATCTAAAAATTTGTGTAAAATAAGATCTATTATTTCTCGTAAAATAAATATTTATAAAAATTCATTCTTTACTTGGGTTGGACCTTTTCATAATCTATTTTTACCTTTAGTTAGGACTGCCGAACGAAAAAAAATTAGGAACAGGAAGCAGAGTATATGTAAGATCATTAAAAGGTTTGAGTAATGGTTGCCTATTTCTTCTAGATTGGAGTCTAAATTTTTTTTCTAACAAATAAATGGTCATCTCTGAAAAATCCAATTTTAAATATTGAGACTTTACTATTTTTGGTTGTTAAGATTTGTTTCAAATATTTAATGTTGAACTCTTGATTGATAAATTAAAATTTTAGATTTAATAATTTAATTAATATTTGATAAAGTTATCATGGTTTATATTATATTATTATTATTATCTAGATATATTTTTTTGAAAACAAGGAATAGTCATCTACCACCAGTCAATTGTTACCTTGTCATTGTTGGTATTGAAAATCAAGACAAGAATTTTATACAAATGTAAGTTTTTAATTTGAGTAAATGTATTTTTGTAATCAGTAATTAATAAATAAAAATAAAATAAATTTTTAGGAGAATATATACATGTCAAAAGGTTTTTGAAAAGTCTAAAGCTAACACAGTATTTTAGTTTTAATAATTTTTAATACTAATTAATGCGACCATATTATCAATATCCTTGCCGACATTTTAATAACTTGAAAGGGCATGTTGTCGAACTTCAACATTGTTGTAGAAGAGGTAGAGAGAACAAAACAGTTGAAAGAAACAGTAGCAATAACCTGGCCAGTGATGCATGAAGCAGCAGGATTAGGAAGGCAGAGAAATGCCACCACCGATGATGCCTCATTTGCCTCTCCTAGGCGCCGCATAGGATTGCTATCTATAAGCCGTTTCACTCTCATCTGAGTAGAAGGAAGATTGTTGCTATAATCCTTCTAAATTAACACTAATTAATGACAGTAAATTAATCGGATTTAATTTATATTTTATTATCTTTTTTCTATATATTATATTAGAAATTATATATCATTAAGTATATATTTAATAGAAAAAGGAAGGAACAGGATAGAATTTTACTCTTTCTGTCTCTATTAGAGGTGTGTTGATAATCCTATATATATATAAGAAAAGCAAATCATGTTACCTTTGGATGCTGCGTACGTAGACAGAAACAGCGGGTAATGTTTGCATTTCCTGATGCTTTCAAAAGAAGATATTAAGAAGACTCAAAGTTGGTAGCCATTACAAAGCAGTAAACCCGGTTGATTCTCTTACTATAAATCGTCCCAGCATTCTTGACCTTGACAAAAAATCTGAGAATTATGGCTACTGCCCGCACCAGAGGATTGTATTATTAATTAGAAGATCTAGTTGGAGTTTTGCAGGGTGAAAACTTGAGGATATTGAGCTTTCCATTAAAAACTGAGGACACTGTCTCCATCAGTTTCACCCTTTGGCTTCGATTTGTGACATCACAGACTGACCCAGTAACATTAAACTCCTTGCTTTTCCACTTTTATAAACGCTGATCAAGCTCAGTTTGTTTACGTGAACAAGTGTTGACTGCTGCTCCAAGTCCTGCTAATTCTTCAACTTTACCATGCCTTAAAAAAAGAATCCATAGAACTGGAAAGTTCAGTGAAATATTATCATAATTAACGGCAATGAAACTTGAGGAAAAAGTAAATTAGAGTGACATAAATACCCTAGGTCTCTTGTTCCACCAGTCACTAGAGTGGTCATTCTTTGAGTGACCCAGTCTTTTTTCTCGGAGATTGATCAATTTTGCGGCCATGTCAATCTCTTTCAGTCACTCTAACTCTCCACAATAAGTGGAATTAATTAAAGAAAGAATGTATCTAACAAGCCTATTATTATCATAACCATAAACCCCATCTTATCATTAAAAGAAAACAGAGAAACATTATTACGCGTTCTTTTGACAACCGCAGCTTTAGACCAAAAAAATGATTTAGGGATGCACAATGTGTGGCACGAGAATGATGGGACAACATTACTATTCTAAGTGTGTTTTTTTAGTACAAATACATCTACTAGTACTATAGTTCTACAGGGAGTCTAAATACACACTGTTGCAACTCACCTCAGAGTTCTACGCACATAGTGTGTGAGTTGAGTCTTACATAAAATGGGGAGGGTATCCCAATAGTTCTACTGGAAGTCTAAGCACACTCTGTTACAACTCACCTCAGAGTTCAACGCACATAGTATGTGAGTTAAGTTCTACATAAAATGGAGAGGGTATCCCACAAAATTGTGGGAGGAAATCCTACCCTTAGGAGGGTTCGAGCACACATCCTGATGGGTGTGTTCATTTGCCACCCAGGCTAAGGCCTGGGTGGTTAAGGATGTGTTTAATATTGGTAGTTTTCTCACTTCGATACTATTTGATTTTATTTCATAATTGTTGTAGCCACTACACTTTAATTCCAAATACATCCTCAAATAAACAGAGATTAAATTAGGTTAAAATTTAAAAGTAACTTAACATTTAATCCTATAGTGTTTTGTTTGACTGTAGTTCAAAATTCAGTTAAATTACCAATAGCTGTTGATGACTGAGGTTGAAGACCTAAGGTATGTTTGTACCTACTTTTAGGTGATAGCTAACATATACTAACTATCGGTTTATATTTGATAACCAGTAATTTCATTTTTCAGTAGCTAGTAATGAATAAATGTGAAAAAGAAAGTGATGGTTCTAATTAGCTGATTTTTCTACGTGACTTAGTTTTTGGATGAATGATTGTTGTCACTTCCAACAGATTAACCAACGGTGTAATCAGCCAACAAGGCAAAATATGCTGCAAAAGTGCAACATCTTAATTTTTTAAAATATCGAATGTTGACATTTTAGCTAAAAAATATTACAGAGATTTTTCTGTTCTGTTCTGTTCTGTGCCTTGGCATTTTACAAATAGTTGATTTAGCTTAGCAGCCTGCTGTGTATCCCCCATCAATTGAAATAACCTGCCCAGTGATGTATGAAGCGACAGGCATGCAGAGAAATGCCACCAGAGGTGAAATCTCGTTGGGTTCTGCCGGGCGCGGGATAGGAGTTTGAAGTACTAGCCGAGCAAATTGCTGAACACGAGGATCAGTCGGATCCTGAAACGGAGTGGAGCATATATAAATTATAAGCTGGACTTAAATGTACAAGTATTTATCCTAAATATTGATAGTATTTTTGCGGGATTCTGTAACATTTTAAGATTGGAAATGAACATTTCTAACTCAATTGAAAGGAAATTGAAGGGAGAATAGTACAGGTGCTGGCCCAGGTTTGCTGACAGCCCATGGTGATACAGCATTTACACGAATGTTATCCTTCGCCCATTCACATGCCAAGTTCTTCGAAACTTGGTTGATTGCTCCTGAAAAACAATGATAGTACTAAATTTAGTGATCTGTGAGCGAGTAAAAGCCTTCAAAGTTCGAGCATATTCTAACATTGACATACCCTTGGATGCAGCATAGACAGATAATCGAGGCAGACTTACTAGGCCAGCAACTGAAGACATGAATATAATACTTCCATTTCCCGATGCTTTCAGAAGCGGATGTGCAAGCTGACAAAGATGGTAAGAAGACTCGATATTCGTACACATTATTGTTGAGTAGTCTTCAAAAGTATGTTCGGTACTCTTTTTTATCACAAATATTCCAGCATTGTTCACCTGAGGCAATGTAGCTACCCCTTATAAATCTGGTCAAAGTTTTGGAAAAAAAAAAAAAAAGGAAAACCACGTAAATGTGACAATAACTGATTAGCTTTCCAACTGAACTAATTCAGTTTTTCTGATTAATGCATATGACGTTGTGTTTCTATTCTGATGTCAAAATGGCAATTAGTAGCCTGTATTTTAAACTTAATCGACGCTGCGTTCCATTTTCATTAGTCCTATCATCACCATGTGTATTATTTATAAAATATTCAGCTCAATGTCTTTTTCATGAGCCTGGAATAAATTGTTCAATTTTCTTGCATTTTTTGTTTTCGGTTTTTGGGGTAATTAATCATAAAATAATTAGGAAAAGTTAATCATCTCAGGCACAAGCAGAAATTTTTGCGGGTATCAGAAGCTATAAAACTTACAAGGATGTTAAGCTTGCCTTCAAAAACAGAGGAGACGGTCTCAATCAGTTTCTCCCTGTGAGCTCTAGATGTCAGGTCACATACTGACCCACTGACTTTAAACCCTTTGCTTTCCCACTCTTGTATCCTCTCACTTATCACTTTCTGGTCCCGGGCACAGACATGCACTTTCGCTCCAAATCTCGCCAATTCTTCAACAGTGGCATAACTGATACAGATTTACACAATCAAGCCAAACAACCCAGACAAAAGGTAATAAAATCACGAGGAAGATTGAAATGAATACAAACCCAATGCCTCTGGTCCCGCCAGTGACTAACGCGGTCATACCCTCCAGTGACCATCTTTTGTCTCCGCAAACCAGCGCTGCTTCTCCCATAATTGTTTCAATGATGTTAAATTGCTACTACTCCAATCACCGCAACTATAAGTAGCCAATAATTGATGCAAGTACTTAAATAGACTGAATTTACTGACAGAATATTAATAAAAATTTCAAGCTCAGTCTAAGAGAATCCAAAATGAAGACAAATGAGAAGCGTTGAAACGAATCAGCTGGGACAGTAAGATGCCACGTCCGTCTAATGTGTGAAGGTAAGTTTTTATTCTCTAAGTTATAAGGCACCAGAAAGTTCTGCATATATAATAAATCCCCTGTTTTTGTCTGGGAAAAATACAAAATGTAACTGGAACCAACTCACCTGCCATATATTTTGCGTCCTGGAAATGACAGGATTGAGAATGTGAAACTCCACCCACCACCAAAAACCAAGCAAGTTTTATCATCATCAATGGATAGTAAGAGATATAATATTTTAAACCGTCATTTTTAAAGGTGGTGCCCTGGTGGGGATGAGTTTTTGGATTTCTATTTTTGTTGTTAATACTGGAAAAAGATTCCCTATTTTTGTTATAAAGTTCGATGCGTGGATGATGGGGCTAATTTGTACTATGCTTATGCAATAACACTAAATATTGTTACGGGTGAGGCTAGTTAAAATGATATTTTCTCTTGTATAAAATATAATATTATTATGGACCTAATATTAATACTGGTAAAAGTTAAAATAGGTAATGAACTTCATGTTGGGGCTTTCCGTATGGCTTCTTTTGTGAACCATGTTCTTCTAACAGGATTGACAGTGGCCCAAACTATTTCTCTGTTGGACCTAACATGGAAATATTGGGCCATTTGGCCCATTACAGCTTTCTAGGACCATGAAATCTAAAAACGTGTTTATATATATGAGAATCAGATGCCAATTCCCTTGAAAGAGATTACCAAGTTGGTTTTGTTTCTTGCTTTAGCAGCAAGAGGTCAATGAATTCAATGGCTTTTTTAAATATTTATAACCGAATTTTTTTTAAGAAAAGTTAAAAATGAGTTTAAATTGCACTTGGAGAGGTTAGTAATTCAAATTTGGCTCATGAATTTGTATCAATCTCACTAAAACATTGGCTCATGAAATCTTTTATAATTGAAGGTGCTCAAGGACCTGGTAAAGCTGGTGTCTAGTCTAGGATATGAATTTTAATAGAAGTTGATATAAAACTAGAGCCAGCATATGAGATTTTTCAAGGTATAGCTAGATGTAAGTTCTTCCTTCATTTTTAGGACAAAAATGAGATCGTTTCTTATTTTTTATGTGCATTCGTACTCTTTATATTTCTAACTTTCCGTTTCTCTCTTTTGATGTACCAACTAATTAATCATATTTAGTCAGAGAAATTATCAGAAGTAATATTCTTCCAAGTGCGAAAAAGCTTTTACAGAAAGGAAACTTCATATAGCAGTGAGCATAGTTGAAGTAAGCTGGCATAGATGGTGTGAACAGCTTCCATCTGCATGAAGATGATTCGTTTACAACACAATAAATGTATAGTATCCTGAAGCCGACAATCAGGAAATTCATTCAAGATGGATGAGTTAATGTTTTAATTTTCCTTTTGCTGTCGTGGTAGTTACCGTGGAAAGAATTCACACCCACTTTTAAATTATAAATCAATATCATAAACAGTGTTTTCTTGACTCGGGATATGTCGAAATTAATGTTAAACTCTAGTAATTTCTTTTAAAATAAGAAACTGATAGTGATATTCAACCAAATTCCTCCAAGATTAACTTTTGTTTCTTCTGAAAAGGTGAATTTGTGCTCACTTTTGTAGGGTTAAATTTAGTTATAAATTATAAGCCAGTCAAATGGTTGAATCCTGAAGTCTCGCTGGAGACATTAGGTTAATGAGCAAAATTAAAAAGAGTGTCATCGTCTGTAATTTCATGGATACTAAGACAAGTGGTCGATAGGAAACATGAAACAATCAACAACCAACATTGAATTATCAATCATATTACTTGAGAAAATTATAATTAATATAAGGCATATGCACGCGTCCTTTGTATTCAATTTGAAAGAAATTAAGTTGGACATAACTCTCAATCAATACCAAAACCCCATCTGGACCACCCAAAAAGAAAAAGAAAAATTATAGAGAAGAAGCCAAAACCAAGTTTGCCTCTTTGCATGGCTGGAAGCAAAAAAGAAAAACCCTAATTAATTCTATTGTTAGTTTTCAAGTTTCTGATTAATTAATTAAAATTTATTAACTAAGAGTATAATACTACCCATCTTAGACTGCTCCTTTAGACTCATTGGACTCGACAAATCTCGGATTATATTGCCAAGTAATACGTGATATATATCTACTAGCGATTATTTAATAATGATATTTGCATGAATATGAAAGTTGTATTAAATTATAAGTACCACTAGCTACTATTTTTGTCCTTATTTTCCTTGACAATTCACTAACTTACTTAGATAATGACCCTTACCGAAACTTCTTCCCCCACACACTATGATTATTATAAATTTGAAAAATACTGGACAATTATCAATACTTTTGTGTGAGAAAATTTCACAAACTCAAATACTTTAAGATATAGTAACATAATTAGTAGACTTATAATATAAATTTTTTATCTTTAACTAATTTTTTATACATATCACCAATTATATAATAAGCAATTACCAAGTGACACGGCAAATATCACATCAATTAGCGTATAAATTATATATCTCTATTTAATAAATATGTATAACTTTATATCAAGTGATAGTTATCTTAAGAAAATGTTATTTCAGTATAAAGTGACAGTTAATAAAACATAAAATTCTTCTAATGTTGAAGACAAATAATATAATAAATATATAAGTTGTGTGTGTGTATATATATATATATATATATATATATATATATTGTAACTTAATTGGCTACTATTTCCAGGTCACCTAGTGTCAATATCATATAGCCAATATCAACCCGGGTCCCAACATTTGAATAATGAACTTGTCTTTTATGTTTTTTTGAAAAAATATTAAAATTAGACGAGAATGAAGACAATTCATTTGGAATCTTTGAGGATAAGACAATCTTACTAGTGTGTTTTTATTTAATAGCACTACTCTCCCAGTCCTCTTAATATTAATTTTTTAATATTAGAGGAAGTTATACGTCTTTTATCTTTTGTCTATTCTCTTTGAATTAGTAGATTCTCACCAATCACAAATAAAGAGAGCTTCTCTCATTAATTTTGAGCTTACAGATATATATTTTAATTAAGGATGTTTTTCAATAATATTTTTACATTACAAAAATTATTTAGTTTTAATAAATAAAAATACATATATTTTCAATTGATGCTCTCAATCATACTAAAATATAAGAGTAATCTTACTTAATTAGTATCACTAGATTTAAAAAATTACATGTAATATGAAGTATCTAACAAATAACGTAGCAGTAACAGCACGTGAAATATAGTATACTAAATTATTATATGTTTGGTCATATTTATCATGCTATTTTCTTATACATGACACTTTATGATAGATAGTATAACATGGTCTATTTATAATTAAGATTTACACTTTATATGAGTATTAGTAAGTTCAAGTTGTAAAATATGATGCACAAAAAATATGATGCTCAAGGACGCTTACGCTGGATTCAAGAGGAATTTGAATAATTCAACGTTGAGTACGTTGAGTTGATGGTAAGCAGAAGCAATTGCAGGCCCCCTTCTTCCGGAGTACACGACGGTCAAACGGACAAAACGTAGGAAATGGTTTACGCAAAGAAAATCAAGAACGACCAAGTAATACTATTTATAAATTAATTAATGAAACCTTCACTTTCTTGTGGATGTGATATTCGTTCACATATATTGACTGCTAAAGCATACATACATATATATATGTCATATGTATGTATGTATGTATCCCTACCTCCAAAAAATTTCAGTAGATACACTGCAAATTTAATTAATATTCATTAATTAATGTCTTACGGATAAGCAACCTAATATCTAGTTTATTTATTTCTTATACTCTCAAATCCTGGTTGGGAATTAGGAGAATGATTGAATACTTCACATGCAAACACGCACTCCCGGTCAAGTTTGTGGGACACTTTTAATTTAATTAATTTGTTGCTTAACACCAGGGCATATATATATATATATATATATATATATATATATATATATATATATATATACGTATATGTACATTAGTACATATATATCTTCGACCAGAATTCATATTGTGATAAGCAATAATGCACCAAACTTGTATTTAATTTAATATTTGTTCGAGCAAAATCAATATTCTTTATGAATAATGTGAAGAAATTTGTTCTTTATTTCTTAATTATGTAATGTACAATGGTGGCCTTTAATAGACTTTATAAGGTAATGTAAAAGGAAACAAATATTATGTACAATATTATGGAAAGAAATCAAAATATAAAAAGGAAAAAAAATCTTAGTAAAGAAAAAAAAGAAATTACAGTAAAGATGGAAAGCGTAATAATATTTTGATTAACAAAATTAAGGAATAAATCAACCTTAATTTCATTAATCAATTATCATTAACAGCCCTCCTCAAACTCAAGATGACGGAGTAAAGGTGATCTTGAGTTTAGACACTAGATTATGAAAATGTCCTAGATGATAACTTTTGGTGAACAAATCTGCTAGTTGACCCAAACATAAGATAAAATGAAGAGTAATAGTACCTTGAGTGATATGCTCACAAATGAAATGACAATCAACTTTAATATGTTCGGTGCGCTCATGCAATATATCATTGTGAGCAATTTGAATAACACTATTATTATTACATGCAAGAGAAGTGGAACCAGAGTGAGGAACACCTATATCATTGAGAAACCAACGAAGCCAAGTGATCCCTTGAGTAGTATCGGCAAAGGCATGGTATTCGATCTCCATGCTAGATCTTGCAAAAATAGTATGCTTCTTACAACACCAAGAAATAAGATAATCTCCAGAAAATACAAAGACATGTGGTATAGTGCCGGTCAGTAGGATTACCACCCTAATCTGCATCAGAAAAGGCACACAACTCTAGGGATGAATGAGCAGAAAAATGAAGCTCATGAAACATAGTGCCCTTAATGTAATGAAGAATGTGAAGAACATCTGCGTAATGAGAAGAACGGGGATCAAACATGTATTGACTCACAATATGAACAACATGGGAGATGTCAGGTCGAGTAACCCTAAGGTAAACTAACTAATCAGCTGTCGATAAAAAATGGCAGTTTTAAGTGAAACTCCGTCAAGAGGTGTAAGTTTGACATTGGGCTCTAGCGAAGTAGAGGCGATTTTACTGTCAGTTAAACCAGCTCGAGCAAAAAGATCTGAGACATATTTCACCTGAGAAAGATAATAGCCATTAGAGGGAAAAAAAACCTCCAAATCAATAAAGTAATTAAGATGACCAAGATCTTTTATCTCAAAGTGTTGCTGAAGGGAGATCTTTAGAGCAGATATCTCATCATCATCATCGCCTATAATGATCATATCATCCATATAAAATAAAAGAAGAATATAGTCATGATCTATGTTGCAAATAAAGAGAGTTATATCATAAGAGTTGGAACGAAAACCAAGTTGTTGAATGGTAGTGCTAAACTTAGCAAACCAAACTTGAGGAGTCTGTTTGAGACCATACAAAGCACGATGAAGCTTGCAGACTTTGTGTGATGGATGAACATATCCTGGAAGAGGCTTTATATAAACATCTTCAGTGAGATTACCATTAAGGAAGGCATTTTTAACATTCATTTAAAATAGTGTCCATCAGCATATTGCCGCCACTACTGAAAAGCTTCATACATATGTCATACAAACAACGAGGGCAAAGGTTTCTTTATAGTCAATGCCATACTCTTAATTGAATCCTTTAGCAACTAGTCTGGCTTTGTACCATTCAATAGAGCCATCAACTTTAGTCTTGATTTTGTAAACTCATTTGCAGTCAATTGCTAATTTTTTAGAAGGGAGATCAATCAAGTCCATGTATGTGATTTTTCAAAAGCTTATAATTTTTCTACCATTACTTGCTGCCAAATAGGATTAGAATTGGCCTTGGAATAAGATTGAAGCTCATACAAGAAAAGAGTAGTAAAAAACAAATAATAATCTCAAAGTCAAATAGGAAGTTCCCTTATCTGATTGGATTGACGAGGGAGAGAAGGAAGATTGAAGGAGGTAGATGGAGGGATAGTTGAGGCATCTGATATGGACCCGAAAGGCAAAGTCGTCGGCTCAGGAGCAAGCAGGAGTACAGTGGACATATCTAATGAGGACTCATCAAATTAGTTGCATCAGTGTGATCTAGAAACAAATATATAGACTCATAAGTAAAGAATGGAATAAGATTAGACTCGGAACAAAAACTAAAAATAAAGGAAAACATCTTGTATTCCTAGAAGACTACATGTCTGGATATATGGAGGCGATTAGACACAAGATCCCAACACCGATAACCTTTGTATTCAATGCCATTTCCTAAAAAACAATATAAATGAGCCCGAGGTTCTAATTTGGTATGCTCATAAGGTTGGAAAAGGACAAAACAGGCATAACCAAAGACTTTAAAAAGACTATAGTTATAAGAAGTTTCATACAGTTACTCATAAAAAGATTGATTACCAATAATTAGGGAAAGAAGATGATTGATAAACTAAGTAGCTGTAAGAGTAGCTTTCCCCCAAAAAATTCTGGACATTAGGTAAAGATGAGAAGTGCACGAACAGTTTTAAGGATATGTCTGTATTTTCGTTCAGCCTGACCATTTTGTTAGGATGTGCCAGGACATAAGTGATGACAAAGAGTCCTATTAGTTTGCAAGAGGTTTAAAAATTTAGAATCCTTATATTCCATAACATTATCAGTGCGAAAAACTTTAATGGAATAAGAAAATTGTGTCTGAATTATTTTTAAAAAAATCATGATAGATTATAGATTATTTTGATCTGTGTTTCATAAGATATATTTAGGTATACCGTAAGTAATTATCAATAAAAAAAGACAAAGTACTTGGAACCTCTCATAATGGCATTAGGTAAAGGCCCCCAAATATCATATTAGATGAGATCAAACGGAGTAGTAGAAATAGAGTCACTATTATTAAAAGGTAAAACAATATGTTTAGCTAATTGATAGGAGACAATCAATTTAATCATGGGATACAGTACCTAAAATATCGCTAGAAACTAGTAAATAGAGACGACCGAGTGACATATGCCCTAGTAGGGAGTGCTAGGACTCAAAGAAGAGACAAAAGTTGTGGAGGCAACAAGCAGAAGAACAGAATAATGTATGGATGGCAAATGAAGATTGATTAGGTCGAACAGACATCCAACTTTACAGCCTATCCCAAGCGTCTGAACCGTCTGAATCCTGTATACAACAACCAGAAGTAGTGAAAATAACATAAAGACTAAGATCACATAATTAACCAATAGACAAAAGATTTAGAGTGAAACGAGGAATTGGGAAAGTGTCAGGTAAAGAGATATTAGATAAAGTGATTTGACCTAAGTGACTGACATACATAGTAGATCCATTCGTAGTTTGAATGATAAGAAAATATTGGATAGGAGATTTAGAAGAGAAAAGAGTAAAGTCTGTAGTCATATGATTACAGCACGCAGTGTCAAAGTATTAGGAGGATGTATATGAGGAAACTGAAATGAGAGGATTACCTGATGTTTGAAAAAGTTGATGAAAAAGAGATACGATATCATTATTGGTGGTAAGGGATGGAGAGATAAGACAGTCATTAGGGCTCTCAGCAACAGCAGCATATAGTGATAAAGAATGTTTCTATCTTCCTTTATTTGAATAGTCTTGTGCAAAATGATGAGGATCAACTTTCCAACAAACTTTACATCTCTTGATGAGACAACTGAGAACCCAATGACCAGTTTTATTATCATAGTTACAACTTACTGTAGAGGCAAGTTGAGAAGCTGAAGTTGTAGCGAAAGCAATGTCAGGGCGAGGTGGTTGTAGAGGAGCAAGTCGAGTTTCTTTAGAGACAAGCATATCAATAGTTTCATCAATAGTAGGTAAAGGTTTTTGGTGGAGAATGGAAGCTCTAAAAGATTCAAATGTATCTCATAAGGCCATAAGAAACATCATTAAGCATTGTTGGTCCCTATAAGTGGCAAATCTCGTTGCATTCTTAAAGGTTATCCATTTAGATTATGAAAGTGATAATTGGTCCTTTAAAACTATATCTATGAGTGAAAGTCAGAGATAGACTGGCAGGCTTTTGGCGCATCTGATGAAGCATGTATAAGATTTGATATTGGTGTGACTGATCAGTGGCAGTATACCCATGAGCAAGAAAGTTCCACAATGTTTTGGCTGTCTCAAATCTCCCAAATTGTAGATAGATAGAGGGGATAGAAGTGATAGAAGTACTACAGAACCACATAATAATTTGGTAAATTTTGTTGTCTCATTCTTTTAAACGGTCAACGAATTTTTCATCAATGTCTTTATGTGTTTTGATAGGTTCGGTAATATAGCCAATAACATGTAAGATTATTTTTGTAATTATATTTAAAATTTAAAATTTTTCGTTAATCAGCCGAACGATTAAATGTAACGAATAATTTTTTAAAATATAAGAAGAATTTGATTAATTAGCCAAAAACATAAGGGGATGTCGGTCATTCTCCCTTACCTAAGAGATATTGTTATTTTGTTAACATACATAAAATAATAATGATAAAATAAATTTTATTTTAATTAAAGGCATGGTACGTGAGCTGATTACTGAAATCCGAACGTTAATCTGAGACTTATATATGGTCAAGCAAGTTATGCATTTAAACATATATAATTATTGAAATCAACGTCATATTATAATTTTTAAAGTGGGTATAAAAAGAATTTAATTTCATTTAATTTTTATTCTACTGAGCTAAGTAAATGGAAATTAGAACCGGTAAGCCATTTTGTTTGTAAATTCACAAGAATCGTCTCCTCTGCTATGTCCTTCATGAATCATGAATATATAATTTTTTATAATAAATCACGAGAAATTAAGATTAATTACAAAACTACACGAACTACAGTCCAATTAGAATATTTGAGGTCTTGCTTAATTATATCATGGGAAGAGACTTCCTGAAGACTTGCTACATCATCAAGTCACTAGAACACTCATGATCATTACACGAAATAATAATTTGTATCGTAATAATTTAATATGCTACAATGGAATTCTGAACATATTGTACTACAAAAGTTGAACGTTACCTCCATTTAAACAGCAACAATAGTAATATTTTTGTTCTGAGTAGAAACGTCACCTTATCTAACGATGATCAAACCTATATTGTCTAGCTTCAGTCTATAAGTATAAAACTTGCTACATCTGCACTGTTACAATATAATTCGAATATCTACAATTATTTTGGGTTATTTAATACTTTATATAGAGCAAAATCTATTTTTTTAACTAACACGGAAGATCGAACCCTAGCTACAAAAATAACATTTAGAATTCTGAAGTACTGAGGGTAAGAACCAGCGGCCCTCCTTTATATCTTCAATTGTGCTTACTTTCAAGATTATATGTTCGAAGAATTAACAAATAAATTAAAATAGGCCAAAGCGGCATTCTCTTTTGGCTAATCGATGCATTATTTCTTTCCATGAATGGCTCTGGGATTCTCAAATCAGATCTTCCGAAGTTTTTTCTTTGATAATCTCTGCATCAAGAAGGAAAACTGCAAGCAGGAAAATTCAAAACCTAATGAATTAATGCATACCAATTTACTCACGTGTCTCATATATAACATATATTAAGCTAGCTAATCAGCTAAATGACCTCTCTGGCCCATGTGCTATTCTAAATGAGTGTCCATGCTGTCAGTTCAGAAGCCACTTATCACAATTAGCACATTTATAGAAATCTCTCTTGAACAAGATTCGAAGAATGGGAATAAAAAAATTCAGTGGATCTGCTTTCTGTCTATGACTGTACTTGTATACTTGATTGCCATCCTTCTTAATTGGCCATTATGAGTAACAGTGTTAGTATATTATTAAATATTATTAACACCAATCTCATATACTCATACGTTATAATTTGAAATGAATAATTATCCTTATCATACTATTTTAAATACCAGTTGATTCGACTTTCGAGGGGCAATCAATGGTAGGTGGCTCACCTTTGTAATTGCGCAAGTAATTACAATTTTTTAAAAATATTTTAAGATATTTGATTGCCAAATATTAAAAAAAAAAACTAAGAGAGAAGTATTTATAAAGTTCTTGATTTCATTAGAATAACTCTATCTATACATAATGTTTACAAGTTAAAAATATTCCGAAATATAGAATTCCTGTGAATCTACTAATTTTTTACTAGCGTAAGATTGCTAATTATTGAGAGCTTTTGGAAATGTACTCCTAAAATCTTCAAGAGGGGATGGATTCGGCTCCCCGAAAATCATGATGTAGGAGCCAGTAGATTTTTTCCCATTGTTGGGACTTGGGAATCTAAAATACTTATGGCCTGACTGAGCTAGAAATTTAGATATTTTATGCTACTATGAATTTTAATCAATCAGGATATCAACAAATTTCTGAATATAAAGTATATAATGCGCGGAAGAAAAAATTAAAAGAATGATAATACCTATGTAATATAATATTATCCTGAATTGATTTAAACCTATTATATTTTATTTGGAATAATATCTTGTAATTTATAATTATATATGAATACCAATTTGATGCAATGATAATAATGAATCCTTAAAGTTTGTCACTAGGTCGGAGAGGCCAAGGGTGCATTTATCTCTCGTATTTGGATCCCTAGGAGAAGTTCTGTAAATTCTCATAGTGTAGGGACTAGGAGAGGATCTATTGTTGAAGTAGAGTTAGGAATCCATAGTTTTTTAAGCTTTCTCAATTAATATTCTCCATTGACATGTGCTTTATGCAGAAACATTTTGTTTGTACTTTGTTTTTGATTGCTGTACTTCTAATTATATCTCTTAGCTTGTTGGGCCAGAGTCTTTGATCAAGGCAACTAGATAAATTAAGCTTGCAGATATTTGAAAAAAAAAATAAAAAAGAAGTATGCAGACGGATGAAAAGGTTAACATAATAGCAAATATGTCCTCATGTAAGATCTAAGGATTAACTGTGCAAATTCAAATAATTATGTCATCTGTTCTAAATCTCTCTAAGAGATTTCAGTCAGATCATCAGTTTGTCTGTAAGCCGCTACACTACATAAGTAACTCTCTCACGGACCCACGCTTGTAATTTTCTAGACCAAATATGTTTCCTCTCTCCAATCTCATAGAAAGAAATTTAAAGCATTCACAGTTACTGTAGAAAGCCATAAACAAGAAAAACCAAAAGAGTAGCTAGATATATACATTGTAGTAGACAAGGTAGAGTACCCACCAACACACCTTCCATAACCAAAGAAAATCAATATCTAAGCTTTTCTCTATTGCTTTTAATTCATACCTATACGTAGTTTTCATGTCTCCAACTTAGATACAGACTCAGCTGTTTCCCCGTATCTATTTATTCATGTTCTCTGGTCCGCAAGGCTAAGTTTCGGATCCTCCCTCTTAGAGACCAATTACTCAGCTTGGTGCAATGGAGCAAGCAGGGTACTGGATGTGGACAAAGCGAAAACATAGTTTGAGTTCTCATTTTCCATCGCCGAATCCATATGATGATTCATGGGAAGAACAAGCTTTTGCAGAAGATGCAGCTGGACCTCTAGGAGGTTGCATATGGCCTCCAAGATCTTATTCTTGCAGCTTTTGTAGAAGAGAATTCAGGTCAGCTCAAGCACTTGGTGGTCATATGAATGTCCACAGGAGAGATAGAGCAAGACTGAAGCAGTCTTCTTCAAGTCCCCAAAATGAAATTCAACATGATCAGTGTCAGAATAACCACAATAATCTTCAAAGCCCTTTTGCATCTTTGAGTTTTCAATACCCATCTCAGCTTTGTACTGTGGTTTATAACCCTAACCCTACTTCTGATCCTGCTGTTATTCCATCACCATCCTCACCTGCTAGGGTTTCAGCTCCACCTAGTCAAGTGAATTTTCCAGAAAAGACTTTTCTCCATCCTCTGTCTTCTCCAATTGCACAACAAAAGAAACATAAGAGTTCCCCTAACTCTTCCCCTCAATCATGGTCAAACTTAGTGGCTGAGAAATACTACAATATCTCGGATCTGAAGAATGAAGGAAAGGAGAATTCAAAAATTCTAGAATCAGCATGTAGGGTTAAAGCAGATTATGTTAAAACTGATTTATCTGTGAGCCTGAATTTGGTTGTTCGACGGACACGCCCAACTTTATCAGATGATAAGGAGGAGGCTATTGGTTGCAAGAGAAGGAGAACGGAAACATCATCATTACCTTTCTTCCTCAGGCCATGTTCAATTGATGATAAACGTCATCTTCAATTAGACGAACACGAACTTAGCCCTAGCCCTAGCCCAATTGAGGACTTGGATCTCGAGCTCAGGCTTGGTGACCGGCCTAAGGTAAAGTAATTTAGAACCAGGAATACCTGATACTTGTTTCCGTTTATTTCTGCTGTTTGTTCTCCTCATTTTACCTTTCCTATTTCTTCTTTGATCCTGAGGTTCTAGGCCTCTTGCTATCACATCTATCAATTTGCTCTCTGAACTCATGAATTTGAAGCGTGTAAAAATAACACTATATGCAAGTCACTGAAAAACGTAAGTTCACCGTTCTTCAAAGAAGCACATCACAATTAACACATCTGAGCTTGTTCTTGTTTTTTATCTTTGTAGATGACATAGTAGTTTTCGGCCATAGTAGTTTTCGGTTCCATCGATCTATACTAAAATATTTGAATCATAAGAAATTGAGATTGACAATTCCTATGCATCGTCCACATGATTTTACTTCTTGTAATTTCGTTAATTTGTGTAGTAAAACAGTTTTAAACTTTTTACATCAATAAGTATCACGGTTAGAAGAACAATATTTCAGTGATTGTTATACACAACGGTACTTATGTTTATTTACGGTGAAAGCCTTTGTATGTATGATTATATTTACAGCTGAGTGCATGTGGTTAGAATAGAATGTTAGGATATGTGTGTGGATGAGTGGGGGAATAAGGAAGGAGATAAAGGAAAAGATAATTTTTTGGTAATTATGCGATTAGGGTATTTTTTGTTGTGGGGTGTGAAGGGTGAAGAAACTGACTAAAACTGCATGGAATAGTGTGAGCTCATTTTCCCATTCAGTACCTCACTGACAATAATTCTATCAGACAACCAAACTAAACCCACAACACCAAACAGTATGGATATTTTCAAGACATATAAGCCAGATACATCAGAACATCGATTCCCTTTTTTCTTGTATTATTGCTATTATCATATTTAGATCTGTCGCAGTAACAGTATCATCTCCACATAAGTCCATTTGCCTGTGTTCTCTTCTCCCACTTTTCTCTCACTCTTGCTCTCTTTTCTTCAAAATCCATCCAAAATAGCACCAACTACGGGAATCAGTCCATTTAAGTATTCCACATGACATAATAATGTCAATTTTTAAATCACAAAGAGAATATTATCACATCACGATATATTAGCGCTATCTACGCATCTTTTGTTTCTTCTTCTGTATGTATAATTAGTTATATACGCTCTCGTTAATAAATTCCATATGCCCAAAAAGTGAGATTAAAGTATAAATGATAAATTCCTCTATATAAACCCTAACCCTAGGCGCGCAATTTTCTCCATTTTTTAAATGGAAATATGATGCAACACCTCCCTTAACTTTAATGAGTCTGCAGACACTGAGAAGAAACTCTATCATATTGAGGGAATTTTAAGTCATACCCAACAAATAATTTCCTTTAAACACTAAGAATCGAAGCTTGATTGCATGATTTCGGACTCTTTTCCATGTGGGTTTTTGTTTCTACCATGCATGTGATAGGGAAAGAGCAATAAATTAAGAATGGTATATATAGTACAAAAACGGTAGTAAAAGCCTAGATGGGAAAGTGAGATAATTTGCTTTGGCTTTAACGAAGTTCTACATCTGTGTAACAGAGTTTAAATTTGATTGGTTGGGATTTGTCTTTATTAGGGTTGTGCGTTGGATAGGTTTGCTTAATAACAGCTAGCGAGGTCTGATTCTGAGATATTCAGAGAGTTTGCAGTGAAGGTTTTTGGGGGCAGTGGCAGAAATGCACATGGGATGATATGTCGTTTTTCTGTTCTTATTTTAAGGGAGTTAATATAGAATTGAGTGAGAGAATGGCATGTTATTCTCATCTCGCGTGCATTTCTATGTTAAGGTATTTTGTAATTCCAAATTATTGTTTAAAGAATGAGAATTTTCAGGAATAAATTCTAGAGTAATTGGGTTGGTTGTTTGAACGTCATTATTTATAATTGCTTTGACAACTAAGGGTATATTTGCATGGGAACGAGTTCCTCCTTCACGAGCGCACTCAAAACTCTCTCTTCCATTAATAGATTTAAAGCTAGCCCAATCAGTTAACACCTATCCTAGCAGCAACTAATAAACTAGCAGGTTTTCTTCACCGCAAAAATTATAGCATCCAAGATCTAATTATGTATACGTACCCTAGGTGAAGCGCACTCATGTCCCCAAATATATGAATCAATTTGTCATATGTAGATATTACCCATTCATAAACAACACAAGGTGTTTTTGGTTGAGAATGAGTATATTAGAGTAGTGATATATATATATATATAATGAATGTAAAGTGGTAAATTTTATATATTAACATAAAGAGATAAAAGAGATATCTTATAACATTCAATTTTCATATTAAATCGGGCAGAACTTTGTTACATTCAATAAGGTCAATCTTACATTAAGGTAAAAAAAAGATAGCAGGCATTAACATAATTTACATTATTATTTCCTTATAATTTAGAATGTACTAAACCAACTTAATTTACTTCTGTCTCTTTGTGGGTGCTAATAAGTTTAATGATAAAATTAAACCTTTAATAAATGATGATATAAGATATATATATATATATATATATATATATATATATACAGATTTATTAAATCACCCACATGAGAGTTGTTAAAAAAATAATTTTAATTTTATATCCAGTCAGATTATAAATTTTTTGGCCAAAAGTACTCCAGAGAATACATGCATGGTACACCATGTAATATCTTATTCATATGTATTAATTGCGAAGTTTGATGTTTCCTTGTATAGGCTGAAAAAACATCTACAGGTTTAAATTGATCAGTCAAATATAAACTGTTGCAGACTATTTATTTATTAATTATTTATTTTTTGCATAGCCTGCATATGATTAGATTATGGACAATTATATAAACTTTTTTTCTCACGTTCACAGATTCAGTAACCAATAAATATCACATGTCCTATGAAGCCAGTTGGTAGCATACCAGCCCAGCCGATAGAAATTATATACCACTTGCCATATATGATCGCGAGGCTTAATTAGATATTAGATATCCCGATCAGAATCAGCAGTGTCTCTCCCACTTGTTCCTTGACCAAGCCAACAAGAGATTACGTGCAACCGCCATTCAATTCTGATAGGCATTAATCTTGACCCGCTCAACAAGACTACGGTGTAATTTCTCTCTATTTTTTCTATTTTTTATGAGTTAATTTCTATCAATCTTATCACGAGGGAAACTCAACATTGACAATTAAGCAATAACATATAATTTTATCAAACCCAGATTACTAGTTTCTTTTTTAACCTTCTCCTCAAACTCTAACCCTTAATTGGTTTATAGCTCCATAAATTATTTGTATACAGAGCTAGTTTTTAAGCTATCTTTTGATCGCTTTATCAAATTTCAGACATGAGTACATCACAGCTAACAGTGACAGCATCGTCAATCTGTTCCAAACTTGCAGGAACTGCTATATATATGCTTGTTCTTCGCTGCTGCAATTCCAAATGAAGGCATTGCATTTGACAATGGTCAATTAAAATCTTTTCAGAAATGTGTGTCTGACATCGACATTTGGAATAGAGGCGAAGTCTAGTTCAGAATTTAATGGGCTTAAGCAATTCTACAATCACACTGTGGTATTATGTGATGTGTCCAAATATTACATTACGCAAATACACAAAAGGAGCCCAATTATAAAAAGTCGGATTTAATGGACTGGCATAATTATATTTATATTTTTTAATTATTATTCTTTTCGGCCTTTTTTAGACGAAAAAGACTATGTATGTCCACATTTTTATGTATATGTAAAAAGACTACGGTTGACTTTGTGAGACCTATTTTTCGCATTATAATTTTGTCCACATTCTTATGTTTTAGGGACTGAGGCTATTGCTTCATTTTTAGTCACAAAATTCTCCTCAGTCTTTGGTTCTCCTTAGCAGAAAACACACAAATTAAAGTTCACCTCTATGGCTTGATCATGCATTTATGATCTTGTGCTTTTTGTAGCCATTTACATTTTAATGGTGAAAATACTAGATTTTGGTATTTATGTGTTTGATTGATTATATAATGTTAGCTAGTGCTGTACATAACGCTAACATGTATATATAAGAAAGCTTGTGCTAGATCTTGATATTTGCCTGGGAGCAAATTCAAGGGGGGTAGCACTAGATATATATATATATATATATATATATATATATATATATGTATGTATAATTATGTGATTTATGATGATCCTTTAGGCTTAATTTAGTACGTGAGGAATTAATGAGGATGACATGGTCAAGATAAAAGATAGAATACATATTGTTAAATATAAATATTCTGTGTATCAAACCATAAGAAAAATAAATAAAATAGCAAATCAACAAAAATGAAATAATAGCAAATTTAGTTTATATATAAACGAATAAAGACTAAATTATTAACTATAAATTAGCCTTCTAATCTTAAGTAAATTAAACAAAATTAAAACCAAAAAATTGAATTTGAAGCCAATTTAAATAAGAAAGAGACTTCAAAACCAAATTATTAAGTTTTCTATGTATATATATGATGTCCTGTAATTTCCCCACATACATAGCATGGTTTAAATACGATATGGCCATCTATTAATTTGTTAATTTGAAAGTAACATAAGGCGATTTGCATAATCTTTGATCTAGTTTATGTATTACCAGTTTTTCATTAATTCACTAATATATAATGAATTATAGAACTGATATAATTTGTGTTATATCTTTATTCATAAGCCAGGCAATAAATTTTAAATTTTATTTTCACCCTAATTCTTTTCATCTTAAATCTAACTCTTTTTAAAAATAATATTAAATATAGCTAACTTTGATTCTTATCAATTTCTAGTATAAAGTAGTGATAAAAAAAATATCTCCATGCAAGCTATTGATGCATACTAATGGGCTATTAGCGTATTGATTATAACACATAACCCATGTTTATTATTCTAATTAACTGCATTAATTTTTATATTCAAGTATTATTATAATCAGGTCACGTAAAAAATCTGTGCAACTAGTTTTATTGTACAATTTTTTTATAATTAATTAGTTAATACATTTAATATCTTTGATTTTTTTTATATTTAACGTAATTAAAAAAGTAATTAAACAAATTTAGAGTTACATGGATAAGTCAATATTGGATGGCTTTCTGATCAACTTTGGATTCGGTAAATAAATTTACACTTGTCACATCTAATAGCAATATTAAACAGGTCAATCCGATTTAATTGGCAATGTAATTGAAGCAAATCCAATAAATTCATCAGTTTCACCTTTAACTTAATTACGACTGTAACACACTTGACTTGTAATCTCTTCAACCCCTCAACATATGCCCTCGTTCAAGCCAATTTAGGAAACCCTTAATTAGAGAAATAAAACTACTTACATTCCTCGTCATTAGAACTTCTAATTATCTCTAAAACCCCAGTATATAACATATATATATATATATATGTTACTTTCTCAATTATAATTAAAAACCTGAAGGGACTTTACATACAGTACATGACAAACTAAGACGTGATTGTACGTACATAACAATAACACCTTGTCTTAAGGTCAACTTAGAAAAACAATTAATTAGCTTAATTAATTATCATCAAGGAACTTAAGTTAATAATAAGCTTCATGTGACACAGACCAAACCCTAGAATATTATTAATTAAAATTAAACTATACAAGAACATTACATTAATTATTAATATATAATGTGGCTAGCTGCGGGTCGGCCAGGCTCAGGCACATCTTTTATCCACGTGTCCGAAATTCTTACATAGATGATGAAATAGTCGGTTACTCTATCAATGTAATGGAGGTCTTCCAACTTCAATCACCGGCGGCCGTTTGATCAAACTTGCTTAAAGCCTTGTTTTGTTTATCTTAATATTAAGTCATCGTTTTGGACGGTGATGGGAGGCGCTGCTTGCATGGATAACAACAGACATTAGCTATAGTATATTACTATTAACTATATCTCGTCTTTTGAAGTGTCGTTATCGAGTGTGGCGTCATGGCACCATGCCAAATGCCTAGTCGGATCAAATGTTGCCACGTCATGGAGCTGTTAGCCCCACGTAAGCTGCTAACAGATGGTGATGTAGGACGTAGAAATTCATTTAAAAACCAGTATATGTCAATTCATTCATTGCTCATCTTTAAGTTTTATTATATTTTAATCGAGATTTTAGTTCATCAATTACTTAATCACTTGCCCACCTTACTGATTCTTGCCATTATCGAATTGGATTAGTATTATCTTCTGATTTGAACTCTCTTTAATTTTTTAAAAGAATTTATACGTTTGTATTAGTGATTATTATATTTTTATTTTCATTATTAATTAATTATAATATATTAGTTTATTAAAAAAAATTAATTTTTTTATAATTAAAACAAAATAATTGATATATAATATGAATAAGCTTTTTTATGCATGTTTTAATTATGATCTAACGATCACACTTTTGACTTGGCAAATATTATTTATTAATCATGCTTGCTTAAAATTGAATATGGCCCATTAAATGAGATACATTAATAAAGAATTAAAAAAATGTATTATTTTTGCGATAGTCAAAATGCCCTTGCAGCTTAGCAAGATATATTGGTTTTAGGGATTAATGAAATGTATTATTTAACCCAATTATTTACAATTAGCGAAGGGAAAAGAAAACTAGAGTTTGCGAAGTCAATATGGCTTGATCAAAATTAGGAGATATTATTTGAATTAATTTTTTCCTACACAATCTTGATCAAGACATATCTATAAATACAGGTGCAGGCTTCACCGATTCCTCTTGTTTTGCTGAAGAAGAATTGATTATCACGAAAAGATTATAAAACAATTGCAGTTGGTCCAAACAAACACGAAACATACTTTGACCTTCTTGTTTTTCTGTCTTGGATCCAAGAACATTTATTCTTCAAATGTTCTATTTGAGATATAATTATGCAACCTTGTCACTGTCACTGGGTCTAACTGTGGCTTTATCCCCAGGCACGCATTGAAAGAATTGAGCAGCTGCGCGAACAAAAGCTAACTATCAATCAGAAGAACGAAACAGAGGAGCACTTCTAAAATATTAGCCAATCAACAATAGAGATTTGGATTGTAGTGCACAAATTAAGTTCCTTTGAACCGCCCAATTATATACATACATACAAATTAATTAGCAGCTAGCTAGCTCATAGGCTCGTGGTGATCATGAAGAGCTTTATTGTTTCACACAGTCTAAAAAGATGCCATGGACAAATAGTTAACTGTTGAGAAAAGCCAAGAGTTACAATTTAAGCATATATATATATATATATATATATATATATATATATATATATATATATATATATATATATGACTTCTGCTCTAAGTTACAACAACCCAGTTCTTTGAAGCGAGAAATTATAGCTAATTCCTCACGCCAACTTTGATATGCATGCTCTAATATGTCATTACTCGGCCTATCATTACTGACTTGTTAAAACAAACGAATAAAAGGATAAGCTTCTGTTTGATATATAAATCCAAAGGTGCCGCGCTACTAGTTAATGAATTAGTTCAAGTTCAATCTTTTATTTGTTTGACCTTGTATTAGGCTATTTTGGTCATTTTCAAATAGCTGACATAAAAATTTGTTGACATGCATGAATATGGTACTCAGAAATAAAAAGCAGGCCTGATATATAGATGAAATGAAGCATCTCTCATAACCGACAGGTTGACCATCTCTACCTTCCTATCTTCATCTCTATTCAATTTCTCTCTCTCTCTCTCTCTCTCTCCCCCTTTGGTTAGCTTGAAAATGGAAGCAAAACCCCAAGCAGGCATAGAAAAGTCCAACCAAATATTGTGGAGCTCCGTTGAGTTGCAGGGTTCAAGCCATGTTAAGTCTTACACTTGTGCCTTCTGCAAGAGAGGCTTTTCAAACGCGCAGGCACTAGGAGGTCATATGAATATCCACAGGAAAGATAGGGCAAAACTTAGACAGTTTGCTGAGGAAAATCTGCTTTCTTTGGATATTGCAAGGACAAAACCGATTGAAGATTCTGATCTGCCTGAAGACACAAGTGTAGTTATATTGGAATCGAGCGAAGAGAAAAGTTGTACGCCTAAAAGGCCATGCACTCTCTCCAGAGAAGATGATTGCACTCCCAAGAGCAAAGATGACATTGAAGAATTTCATCAGCTACCTTTCTTCACGGATGAACCATCGTCAAGTGCTGAGATGAAGGCGAGCAGCAGTAGTAGTTATGGAAAGCATGAAGACAAAGGACTGCAACTGGATCATAGTTTAGCACAGATAGAATTGGACCTTGAGCTCCGATTAGGGCCGGAGCCTCCTCATGATAGATCAGCCACCAGCACCAAGGAATTTTTTTGAGCTCCAGTGGATATGAACACTGGTTAGGATCTAATAAAGAGGTTCCTTCTCTTATTCCCAACTTTTTATTATATTTTTTTCTTTAATTAAAAGATTTTATTCAATTGGATTCTCTATGCATATATATATATATATATATATGGAAAAGGAATTAATGAGCAGCTTCTATATAACTCCCGGTGACTGTTGTACCGTAAAACTAAGTTTAATATAGTTATTAGTTCATTTTATTCATTGCATGAACTTCTTGTTATTGAGTCCCCACAGTCCCCTTTTTGGTTTTTGGATTACCTGTGATGATTTCATCATATTTTCTGTTTGTTGCATGGTCCTAACATGGATCAAAATCCATGTAGATTATTGTAATTGAATATTCGGAAGGGAAACTGTAGCTGAAGGAGCTCAAAAAAAGATAGAAAATGCAGTCACTTTTCATTCTGTGCAATCTGGAAACCGATAATAATGTAATCAATTGAAAATTCTACAAACTCCAAAAAAAACTTAATTTAAACCGTGTAAATTCTGAAGCAGAATTCTTTCCAACAACGGTTTGTGGCCTTTTTGTTCGGTTTCTAAGAGATATATATATATATAAGATTAATTAGATTGCTCATGAAGGGACATTTGTTATATATTTCACTAAATGAAGTGATAATATATATATAATTAACGCAGTTTTAGCATTTTTTTTCCTTTAATCCCAATTAATAATTAGGGCTTAACTTGTAGCCTTTTCACAATATACACTATGGTATATAGAGTTTCTTAACTTCATCAGCAACTCTACCCTTGCCTCCATGCCAATTAATGCATGCATATAAACTATCAACTACATACATAAATGCTACCAACAAGCTTAAAAATTTCCATGCAACCAATTAACTTCTTACACATTTTTCTCAGATATCAGTGATGAAGTGATCATCCTGCAGAAGTACAGTAACTTAGCCCCAATCGGCTATTATAGTGCTGGTGAATTAAAAGGTTCTTTAGGTTCAGGTTCATGACAGCTGACAATTTTGTTAAGAGGAGATAAAACCTGCTGTTCAGGAGAAGTTGAATCTGCATGTACACGCTATTTCCTTCATACTTTTGCATCAGGTTACAAGTTTAAGAACTTCGTATATATTTTAGAATGCAACTGAATGGCCAAGGAATTTTTAGTTTCAGAATGCTTTGATTGCAATGAATAATAAGACACAGAAACTAAACCTGCACACTCTGTGCAACCAATTAATGAGCACGAACGAGGCTTTAAAAACTCAAATGTAGTGCAAGTGGGGTAGTTGATGTATCATTTCTTCCTCTAGATCATCGTGTGTACAATCAATAAATTGCTGCAAATATCTGAAGATGTCCTTGCAGTTTTATGCAGAGCAATAAAGATAGCTCATTTATGCCTTCATCATTTATGTTCTCCGTGGTCTCATGGAATCTTCATGAATAAATTAAATATATATGTACTAATTTGAAACCCGGTCACCCCAATCCTGTAGGGAGAACTGCATGTATGAGTAAATTAAATAAATATGAACTCCAACTGCATGCACATATACATATATTTTGAGTAATAACATTTAAGTCCTAGAGTTCTCAAAATTTTTTAATTGTGACATGATTGATATATTTGTATCAAACAGAGTAGTTCCCTCCATTGAAATAACTTAAATATCATTGATTATGACTTTATTAGTATCAAAACTCAATACTATAAGGACAATCTATAGGCATTAACTATGGATCTATTTGATGAAAAAGACAAATTATATATTTATTTGAAAGGAATATTATCACATTTCTCCCCTGAAATTTGGAATTATATCACTTAGAAAGAAATAATAAAGATTGTATCACTTACCTCCCCTACAGTTATATTTGACCGTTAAGTATAAGAATAAATACGTAAAATATTATTATATTTATTATTTTGTCTAAAAAAGAAAATTTCACTTTCCTAAATCCTTACTCAACGAAAGAGAAGTTGAAAAAAATTATTTTTTTAATCAATTTTATTAACTATATGTATCTCCGTGTTTTATTTGGAAAATATTTATTAAAAAAATATACTTCAAATCAAGTTTTAAATTTTTGCATATTTTATTCTATTATATGATTATTTTATTTAGTTTGTACATTTGAATTAATTAACATACACAAAAGAAGAAAATTTTACTTTCCTAAATCCTTATTTAATGAAAGAAAAGTTGAATTTTTTTTATTTTTCTAATAAATTTTATTAACTATATATATCCTCATGTTTCATTTGGAGAATATTTATTAAAAAAATATACTTCAAATCAAGTTTTTCAATTTTTGTATCTTTTATTTTATTGTATAATTATTTTATTTAATTTGTACATTTGAATTAATTAACACACACAAAAGTCAAAAAGAGATATTAAAAAAATATTTTAATAAAAAATAAATAATTAAGAGCATTTTAATAAATTCACCATTTAAAATTAATTGATTAACACTATAAAAAATATATATGATATAATCTCTATTTTTTCTCTTTAAGTGATATAAATTCTTTATTTGAAAAAACTATAATCTTAACGCTGCGTTAATAATACAGTGGGCTCAAACTTTGGGATAACTGGCATCTTTTACCAACTATCTTTGAAATTAGCCCATAACCGTGTCCAGCCAAGGCCCACGGGCCTTCAGCCATGATACTCCTACCTGTTCTCAAATAATTTGTAAGTCTTCCAAGTTCACACTGAAATGGAAAGAATCAATTCACAAGTTGCTTTTATTTAAAAATAGAATGCGGATTCCTAATTCTATTTGTGTAAATTCAAATGGAGTAATCAATGAATTAATAATTAGAAGTCATATACTATAAATGCGTATTTTAAGAGATAAATATAGTAAATAGTAAACGTCATTTCAAAAAAAAAATAGTAAATGTGTTGAAGAGAATTTAAATTACTATGTAATTAAAATATTTGTCTTCTATAGTAATTTACATTTATTATTTTATCATTTTTTTTATCTAATATAACACTTTTAAATTTAAAATTAAATTTTTGTTAAACTATTGAATTAAGAAAGACGTGTTAACACTATTGAATTAAGCAATGTATACACTATCAGTTTATGTCCCATAAATTACAAAATAAATATTTCAATAATCTGTCTCTTTTAATACTATTTAGTGTGTTTAAATAAATTAACTTAATTCTTTTACTTAAAATATTGGATACAAATTTTCATCCCCTAATTTCATTTAATTCAAAATAAATGCGAAATAAAAAATTCATCCCGCGTTTAGAAAAAATTAATATATCTTCACCTATTTATTTTTTAAAAAATTTAATTTGTTATGGTTATCGACATGAATTTACTTGTTTAGTACTTATTTTTATATGTACACTATAATGTCCTTTTTAATTACAAAATACAATATAAAATATAATAAATTTTAGATTAGTACATGTTAAGAAATAAAATAATAGATAATAGATGTCATCTTACAAATTAAAATATTTACGTTATTTAATAAAATCAAATCGATTACTTGGTACTTAACAATATTGTTTTAATTTTTGAACGTATATTCATTGACCACATATTAATATTATATTAGTCGAACTAATTAAGGCCTTAAATGTATGTACAAATGGGTGACTACGCTGAGAAGAAGGTGGTGTTCGCATTATCCGTAATTGCGTTCTTAAAAAAATAAAACTAATTTTATTTTTTTAATTTAAATGGAAACAAAATGATACACCATGATCATGGTGTGCAAGAGAGGCATTTGACTTTTCCGGGAAACTGATTGACAATTGGGGTAAATAACAATCAGTATCTGATTTTTTATGTTCTCCTAAGAAAAGCTATAATTGTTCCATTTTAATCAAATAAGTCCCTCCTTCTTCATGTATTGAAGTTAATGAAATGACGTTTTGCATTAATGCTAATACTTTGACTATCAAAATTCAATAATATAGAATAATTCGATTATTAGATAAAAATGTCGTAGCGGAAAAGCAAAAAGATAAGTCAAACCTATTTTTTAAAAAATTTCATTGGAAAATATGAATTTTGTTGATCGAAAAGAGTTGAACATTAATTAATATAACTCAATTTATAATAGAATAATCCTAATTATTCTTAAATTAATTTAAATAAAGAAAATAAATTTTTGTCCTTAAAGAAATAGTCTAATTGATTCTGCTTCTTATTATAAAAAGAGTTTATTAAGGAATTGATTTTTTTATAAAGGAAGAATTATTTTAATTTGAATTTATGTGTGAGTTTGAATAAAGTTTAGAGTATAAGAAAATATCTTAAAAAAAGAAGAATTAGGACAAAAATAACAAATCAAGTTTCAAAAATAAAAAAATTTCCTAAATTTACTTATACTTTCTAAATTACCTTCACTTCCCTTTGTTAGAAGATAACAATTAAAAGATTCCTGAAATTAAAAAGAAAAAATATATATAAATTGATGCCTTAGTTCGAGACATGAGTTAGCTCTTCCCCTTATTGGCAAGCGTAAATCATTCAGTCTACACGTACATACCAATTATATTAATATTCTAATTGTTTTCTGTGAACTCCCACTAAAACTATGATGTATTTTAGCCGTTGGATTGTATGACCGGATCAATATGGACCTATTTGATACATATAAACAAACTATGTCCTCATTTGAAAAAACATAGAAGTTTGAGAGTTCTAAATATTAGTAAATCATTGACAATTTAATACCACGCAATAAGCCTTTTGTGGGGGAACTTTCATGTTTGGTATATGGGCACAATAAATAAGAGAAGAGAGAAATTATCGAGACAGCTACATCATACATCACGTCTCCGGTTTTAAGAGGAGACGTTCAAGCGAGAAACTAGAGGAAGCTAATAAACTCTGCAACTCTTTTGGGATTTGATTTCTATTCAAAAACCATCCTCTCAATCCATTCTTTTTTTTTTCTGTTTTTTTTTTTTTTTTTTGTCTTTTGTTCTCTCAAATGTTTCAGAATACGTTTTGAAATCAATTTGTTTCTGGGATTTTTGATCTCCTCAAACCTAGCTAGATGTCTCCATCTTCCAGAGAAAATATACAGGATCCGTTCAAAGCGTGGAAATTTTTGGTTTCTCCGTCAATAAAAGCAAGCGATATCTTCTCACTATTCATGAAGGCCGCTCTTTTTATTTTCACGGTGCTTTCTATTTATATCTTATTCTTCTACGCTTTATCAAACCAGTTACGATTCAATGCTTGTCCTCAATGTGATAATAAATTAATCACTCAGCGGAAATTCACGGAAAACGAAAATGCCACCAAAAAAATTACTTTCTTTGACACGAATGTATCCCACATTTTGTTCGGCATCGGCGGATCGGCGAAGACATGGAACGAGCGCCGGCATTACTGCGAGTTATGGTGGAGGCCTAACGTTACTCGGGGATTCGTTTGGCTTGACGAGAAGCCTCCGGAGAATGAGACGTGGCCCGAGACTTCCCCAGCTTACAAAGTCTCAAAGGATACATCGATGTTTAAATATACAAGCTGGTACGGTTCTCGTGCTGCGGTGCGTCTTGCTCGTATTGTGAAGGAAAATTTTGAGCTCGGATTAGACAATGTGAGATGGTTCGTTATGGGAGATGACGATACGGTGTTTTTCTTAGAGAATTTGATTACAGTTTTAGCGAAATACGATCATAATCAGATGTATTATATCGGTGGAAACAGTGAAAGTGTTGAGCAAGATGTGATACATTCTTATACTATGGCCTTCGGCGGTGGTGGGTTTGCTATTAGTTACCCTCTCGCGAAGGAACTCGTCAGGATTTTAGACGGCTGCATTGATCGCTACGCCTCTCTTTACGGATCTGATCAGAAAGTTCAAGGTTGCATGGCTGAGATTGGAGTTCCGGTTACCAAGGAACTTGGTTTCCATCAGGTTCATTTAATCCCTTTATTTTCCCGTAAACAATTACAAGTTTTAACCTTTTTTTTTTTTTGACAAATGATTTGTTTACGAGATAAATTTTACGGTTTTCAGATTGATATACGATTAAATCCGTATGGTTTACTAGCAGCGCACCCGATTGCTCCATTGGTGTCGTTACATCATTTAGACTACGTGCAGCCGATATTCCCACATCTATCTCAGAAAGACTCGCTCAAAAAGATGATAGACGTGTACAAAATGGATCCGAGTCGGATGCTGCAGCATAGTTTCTGTCATGATTTGAGGCGTAACTGGTCCGTTTCCATCGCATGGGGTTACACGATGCAACTGTATCCTTCGTTGGAGACGGCAAAGCGTCTGGAAACTGCGTATTTGACGTTTAAGTCGTGGAGGAGTTGGGGTGATGAACCATTCACGTTCAACACCCAACCCATGAGCCAGAACCCGTGTGAAAGACCCATTGTTTATTTCGTGGATCAGATTAAAGAAATAGGTAAAGACAAAACGTTGACCTCGTATAAGAGATTTGTGAATGAGTGGGATAAGGAATGCAACAGTACTGGCTATGCTCCGGCTTTGGCCGTCCAATACTTCAACGTATCTGCTTCCAAGTTCAAAAGAGACCTTTGGAAATCGGTAAGATTACCACTCATCCATTTTTTATTGTCTATTCCCGCTTGTTTGCTTTAAAAAATATGTTATCATTAGAGCTTGTAGAATCAGATGGTTACCAAGTCACTTTACTAAGCTTTTCTTTGACCTAAAAAAGCTAGAAATCATAATTAATGACATGAAATAGCAGACCATTTTGGCCAAGAAAGACCCATTAGCTGAAAGTTTGTCACAATTTGATTTGTTAACCAATCCTGTCCAATAGTAAATGTTGTGTGGAAAGGAAAAGGGTTGAACAAACAACAATTAATGCGCAATTCGAGCGAAGACATGATTATTTTGTTTGAATAATTTTGGTGGTTGCAGGCGCCACGTAGACAATGCTGTGAGATCATGAACGGCGGAGGAGGTGGTAAGAGCGAGTTGATCCGTGTCAAGATCAGAGGGTGCAAGCCCTTCGAGAGTGTGACTCCACCCTAGAACAAACCCTACAGAAATCGCTTACATAGAGGTTCCAAGTAATTCTCTTTAATTAGAAATGACTGTAAAGTTATTAATACGACACCGCTTAGCAACCAACCCAGGTTTTTGGGGGGTGGTGATAGCACCAAGTTGCTTCCTCCCCGTAAATACGTATTCTCAAGGCTACTCTTGCTGCTGGCCATGCACTATTTTTAAATTAATTTTTTAATTTAATTTTCTCTCTGAGAGAATATTTTGAATGTAATTTTTTAATTAACTCAAATGTGCGAACGTACAACATGTCTTGATCTATATTTATTTTATTTATAACAGCCTTCCATTAGTCAATATTTCATTCCCTGTCATTCCGATAACTTCAAGGTGGACGATTCATCTATAATCTAATTGTTTTATTTTAATTAATTATCAAGTTAATTAATTTGGGATAGATAATAACAAAATGCATTATTGAAGTAATCAACATGATTATCCACGATAAATATTATATATAAAATAATTCAACTTGTCAAATTATTCTCAATTAACAAATCAATAATTTAAAGATGTCTGAAGTATGAATTAAAAAAAATTAAGAAACATATTAAATTTATAATGAAAGAGAAATTTTTTAAAAAATTTATTTGTGCATGTAATGGGTTAGACATGGACTTGTGGTCCACTGGGTTCTCTGTGATGGGCTAAAGTATCAAATAGTTGTATCCATGGTGCAATTAGAAATTTGTCCATATCCATATTGCAATTAGAAATTTAGTTTATTGTAGTATTAATTAAGAATGATGTTACTACCAAACTTTTAAGTTCCTCTTAATTTTTTTATTTGTAATTTTAATTTAATAAAATTACATAAAAATTCACATCTAAAAAAATACACATACTTTATTTTATATTAAATATGTTTTACATTTGATTATATATAAGATAGCAATTTCATTCATGAAATGCAAATATCATATTCTTACGATAAACATATTATAAGTACTAAAAAAATATAGAGTAAGAATGCATAATATCTTTCTAAGATATGTTAAGAATACAATATTATAAAATAACTAGTGAATATCATATAAAATATTTATTTTTTATTTTTCTTATTTTACATTGTCAGCATTATGTTATATACTATAAATCTTGAATAAAGAGATGAAGTTTGGTGACTTGTTATTGAAATTATTGACAGAAATTGCTAGTTGCTATGAACGGTTTAATGTATTAAATGGTGCACTCACATCTATTATATGTTTTGAATTGTTGTAAAAAAATTTAAGTATTATACTAGTACTTGTCTACTTTTTAACTGCTTTGTTTTTAATTTTACTGTTATCTTGATTGCATGAGTTTGTTATAAATTTATAATTGTTATCAAATTTTTTTATTTCTAAGAATTGTTTTAATTATTGAATTAAAATTTTATATTTTTGATGTTTTAGTTATTGTTTTAATTATAATTGTTTCAACTTACATGTACTTATCTACTTTTAAATGTTAATGTAATATTAGTCTATTAATTTTTTAGTATGATATGTTAATTCGTGAAACATTCATAACAAAAATCAAATCATTAATTTAAAATTTTTTAAGAATTCTATTATTTTTAATTTTGTTTATAGGATAAAAATATATATGTAGAATATTTGTAAAATAAAGATTATAAGAATATGGTAAAAACGTTTAATATTTGCTAAAGACGCTATAAGGATATAGTAATATAAATTGTTGTATGATTGGTAGTGCATCCTAACAGTTCTCATTCCTAATTATATGTATAATTTATTAGCATTTTAAAACTTTTTTATCATATAAATTTAAAATAGTTTTAAATTGATAGTAAAAATAATCAAGGAGAGATAATTGATCATGAACAAAAAGTTTCAATCACAATATGGATGTGGAGAATTCAATGTTAATTAAATTCTATGGGGTCGAAAAATAAATAATTCAATAGAAAAAAAATGCTCATAATTAAATTCATGTTTAATTTATACACGACGGAGGTAACCACAAGACTATGATGATCATACTCAAGTTTCCCATGAAATGATGGCCTAAGCGAATCCGTATAACAAAATAAAATACAAAATAAATAATAGTACAAATCACAAATTTTATTTTAAATAATGTGAGATTCATAGAATGAGTGGTGAATAGGCTAGGCTAAATTAGAATTTATGAGGGTTCAGGTGGGACTTTTATAAATTAGACTTGAATACGAAATTTTGTCCATCTTAATGGTGAGACCATGACAATCGTCTTTAGTTATTTGAACACTAATTCTACACTAACCATCCATGTAAACTTATTAATTGAATAATAAGTCCTACGTTACACATATACATACAAACTAACTTTGTATTTTTTAATTTCATAGCTATAATATGATTTTTCTTATTAGTGTTTCTTCAAATAATCCTTAAAAATCTTTTTTATTTAACTTGTACAATTGCATTTGACTTCATCCCATTTTTTCTACTCTTTCTCACTAAATAAGTCTGTATTTTAACATTCAAATTAAATTATTATATAGCGTAATGATATATATCATAATTATTATTTGAAATAATGTAATATTTATAAAATAGGTAATATTATTTTTATCCATTTTAACACTAATCTCAAACTAACCTTTCATGTAAAATTTGTCAACTCAATATTAAAAACTATATATTATACATGTAGACACACATAGAAAATTTGTGTTTTTCATTTTCATATTGCTCTACCGACTTGCTCTTCTTCATGTTTCCTCAGACAGTCCATGGAAAAAACCTTTCGTAACCTGGGTCAGGCTCCGACTAAGAGTGAACAGAGTGGGATTGTTTTGCTTTGCGTAATGAATACGTAAACAATTAATATTTAATTCCCCAAAAAACTTCATCACAATATTAATTCTGTGCTTCTTTTCTATTTGATATATATATTTTTTATAGAGTTGGGTATTTGTCTCTTTGCATGGCTACTGCAGATGATTAAGAAGCCAGGAGGCCAAGTCATAAAGAAATTCATTTCATGCTTGAATCTTCGAGGATGACAAGCGATGGAGCATTCATACTTGACAGTCAAATAATCTATCCAACTTCAGCCTTAATTTCGTAAGCAGCAGTTCATTTTTCTTCTAATTTAGGTCTTCTATTTGACACTCCCATATATAAAGCCAAACAAACGCGTGGGCTATATGTATGTATATATGCAATCAATTGGAGCCCCCGCCAACTGGCCAAATAAGCAAGCTGAATGTATGCATCGGTATCTCAATGGGAAAAGAGAGAGTGAAGGATAATCAAGAAACACGGATTCCATCGCGACTTTTGACTTTGATTATTGCCAATTACAACCTTACAAATTAAGAATGTTGTTGACTTCTGTTGGACTCTCCCGGCTGGATGTGGGGACCACTTGTTTGAAAAACTGTCTAATTATCTTAACTTTCTGTGTTCTACGACGCCGGCGTTCCCACACTGTTAACATTTATGTGTACGCAATCGTCACTCTCCACCCACTGTTTGCAACCTTAGCTACTGCAATTACACTACAACATTTGGGGACATATCATCAATTCTCCGCACTTTAATTTCGTCTTCCAATTAACGTTTAATTGATCAATAATTATTAGTTTAAAAATACTTTCGAATAATACTAACGGTATCTTACATACATTATGAAAAAAAGATCAACAAAAAATATCTTTATAGTAGCAATTAATAAAATTATAATATATATAATCGTAAACTTATCACATAAGCATAATTATTAATATTCAAAATTTACTGAATAGATGCACGCATGATGTAACATGCATGTCTGTTTTTTTTTCTTCTAAATTTATGGTTTGATTTTATTGAATAATATAATTAGAGTTAAAATTTCTCATTCAAGAAAGAGACACGGGACATCCGATTCTTGTGTTCACACTCTTGATAATTACAAATAATGACTAGGAAAATTTTTAATTTGAAAAAAAGAAACATTCTATATAATTTAAATTGGATAATTTATTAAGGAAATTATGATTCTATGCTTTAATCAATTCGTCATTTAGCCATCTTCCTAATTAAGGGTCTATTAATCTACTGCATCCACCAACGAAGGTAAACCACCCAGCTCAGACACGTCGACATTCGGGACCCACCTTCGTCATTCAATTTGACCTGGCAAAGATCTGAACATAAAAGAGTCAATACCTAGTACTGACGTGTAACAGTCTAACAACTGTCAGAAGGGATTCACACCCTAAATTTCCAACTGACATAACTGGATTATAAGCTTACGTGGCTCTTGGGTCATGTCTTCTCCGATTCTTTCTCGAAGCCAACCCTAGTGCTAGTGGTAAAACGCGTTGAAAATGAAGAAGCTCGGAAATCTCTCATAATCTCCTCCATTTAAATAGTCTTGAAGCTCACTTCTCAATCTATAATTGGCTCACAAAAACTCTAACCTAAACATTCTAATTCAAAATCAATAGCTGGAACAAAATTCGAAGCCCCGAGTTGTCTATCCCCACCTTGCCCATGGTTGATGGCCACCATGTCCTGGCTCTCTGGTACAAGCAGCAAGGCCACCCACCACCACCTTCACACCCGCAGTCTCTTCCGCCTCGACAGGGCTTCTTCTGTAACTCTTGGAATTCTCTCTTTTGAAACAGCCAAAACCATGTGTCGTCTCATCCATCTTTACAATTCTCTTTCCGACGATGAATTCTCCAGACTCCGAAAGGTTATCATGAAATCTCAAGGTGTCGCTTTTTTGAACTCCAAGGATGAAAGATTCCTTCTCAGTCTTGTCTGTGCCGAAAAACTTGAAGATCTCAATCGAGCTGTTAATACGGTCTCTCGTTTGTCCCAAAAATGCAGCGATGTGAGTCTAATCCGTTTTGATCAAACGTATCTTGAGATGCATCTCGGAGTCAGGGAATTATGCAAATTGGAGTACGCCTCCAAAGGCGTCGAGAAACTCGTCGAGAAGATGGAAAAATACGTAAAGGCAACCGCAAACTTGCATACAGCGTTGGAATGTCTCGCCGAAATGGAAATCTCTGAGCGAAAAATTAAAAAATGGAAGAAAAATCTCGGTCCGAAACAAGCCAACAAAGCCAACACTGATTACTTCGACGAGAAAATTAACAACCAAAGAAAACAGGTGAAACATTACAGAGACGTTTCTCTGTGGAACCAAACGTTCGACCAAAGTGTTGGCCTCATGTCCCGAATCATCACCATCATCTACGCAAGAATCTGTGTCCTTTTTAGCCCCTTCGTTCCAGACCTCCCTCGTCCCTCAAAACATATAAAACCTATTTCACATCAAAAACCAACACGCGTGCGCGTCCACCCTGATCATACAAATCACATGCAATGTAAATCAAAATCGGGCCCCATTCATAAAGCTTCACGAAAATTCGGTTCAATCCGGGCGGCAAAATCGGGTCCATTAACGAAATCAGATCAGAGCCTGTTGCCTGATAACAGGATTCCACTGAATATCGGAAAGAACAAAAGAGTTCTACAATTAGCGACAGAATCCACAGTTGGTGGCGCCGGACTCTCATTACGGTACGCTAACATAATCATACACGCGGAGAGATACTTACACGCGCCGACGAACATAGACGACGAAGCGCGTGCCCATTTGTACGAGCTATTACCAGAGAACTTGAAGCTGACGGTTAGAGGGAAGTTATGGGGTCACTGGTGTACAAGAGGGGAGGTAGGAAGTAATGGGTATTCGTTGGCGGAGGGATGGAGGGAGGCGCTGGAGGAGATGATGACGTGGCTGGGGCCTGTGGCGCACGATACAGTGAAGTGGCAACAGGAGAGGTATTTAGAGAAGCAAAGATTTGATGCGAAACCAACAGTGATGTTGTTTCAGACAATGTATTTTTCAGATTTGGAGAAGACAGAAGCGGCCATTGTAGAAGTTTTGGTCGGATTGAGTTGTATATATAGGTACGAGAATAAAAGGCTGGGTGGCCGATCGGGCAGAGCCAGCCATGGATGTAGTAGATGACATAAATTTATAATTGGAAAAATAAAAGAAAAGAAATTTTTAAAAAAATTTGTTTAATGTTTTAATCTTGTTGTGAATGCATGCATGCACGGATACTTACTAAAAAAAATATCATTTGCAGTGGATTTGGCTTGAGTTCGGGAGTAAAAGACTAAGAACAAGAGAACTCTGGTTAATCTATGCTTACTCTTGGTAGAACATCATGATGAAGATCAAATTATGTGATTGATAGTTCGATGGACAAAGTGTTTTGCAATCCAACCATTATCGATAATTAAAGTAGGGCATTTAATTTCCTTTTTTCTTCTTTTAACGAAAATATTATAATATAGTTAAAGTTGTACTAAAAGTTTACGTAAAATATTCTATCTTTACACGCGTACTAAGAGAAATCTTGTAATATCACCATATGTTAAAGGATTAAGAATTTTTTTAAATTTGAACTTTAAATTTTAGATTTGAATTTAATTTTTAAATATAAGATTGAAAGATTTAAAATTAAATGATTAAGATTTTGTTCATTTAATTTTTTTAAATTTTTAAGCTTTGAGTTTAAAAAATATATGAATTTTAATTTTTAAATGCAAACATTTGACTATAAATAAAAGGTAACACTTCCCTTCTCATATATTATTGTGTTTGCTTCTTAAACTTCTAGTTTTTATACATTCTTTATATTATTAGTGCTTTTTGGAGAAAAGCTCCTAATTGTTATTTATTATTGGAGTATAAGTGATACTAAAGTAAACGTAGAAGTAAGTATATTTGTGTATAATTTACTTTGTTATTTTTGAGTAATAATCATGAAATCTTGTTAGGTAAGCATGTCCTAGAATAATATTTTTTTAAAAATTATATTTTTATTTTTAAACTTTTAAATTATCAAAAATTAATTGGCTAAATTATGTATAACTATTAAATATTCTATACGGATTATAAAGATTTTTATTGATTATTTTATACATAAAAATATATTTATATTAAATATTTTCACTTATTATTCATAGATACAATTATTGTTACTGCTAGTTACAATTATTATTGTTGTTATATTATACTTATGATCATTCTGTTATTAATTAATTGACCAAGTTAAGATAATGTACATATTGATTGGTTATTGAACTTCGAAAAATGCTTTGTACAATTTTAATCTTATATTGTGTAACATGAGTTAATGTTATTGTATTTAATAAATACTACAATCATATTTACTTATTTTTGAAATGTTCTAGAAATAATGATTTATATATAAATGTTATGTGCTCAGCGGCATGTTTAAGATAATTATTAAATTCCATGTTCTTTTTCTAACTGGAAGAAATAAAGTAGTAAAAGCATTGTCTTTATACTTTAACGCGTTGCTCGTCTCATTTTATGTACATCATGAAATATTCCCATAATTTATTAGCTTATTAGAGGAGTTTATATAGTGATGATTTATATATTACAAAGTTTGCAAAAATCCAGAGTGACTTGGGCTCGAAAACCCAATTTCAAAGCAATGGATTAAGGCCCATAAAATTTTATTGCAAAATCAGAACAGACAAAACAGATATCCAAAGAACAATATGGAACTTCATGATAGCGGTGAAGATAGATAGCGACGTTCGGTTTGTCCAGGATTTTCATGGAGGACCACTGAAGGTCAAGGCAGACTGCACCAATTGTTTCCATTCCCAACCCCAAGCAAACAACACTTCTTGAGGTTGCCGAATGAGATTACTCGAACGTGTGAGATATAACTTGGTGTTATAACCTGAAAATGATAAGAGATAAAGACCCTAATTACCACAGATCTTTCTGGATTCTTATTCTTCAACTGCTTGAAATAAAATGGTTATAACCCTAGTATCATTATTTGGAACATCAATAAAATTTTCTGTTTAAAAATTTCTCTTTTATCGCTTTCACTACATTAAAAATATTTCAAATATTCTATTACAATTTTTAGATTATTTTTGTTATTTGTACTAAATGTGCTGCATTTAAAGAATTTAATATGCCTATAAATGGAAATATCTAAAAATTATCAGATATAATTTGAATTAGTAATTAGTACGTTGATTACTTGAATTTTTTTAAGAAAAATTATGTTTATTTCAACCCAGATTAACCATTTAACTTCTCTGTCTTTGCATGAAAAATTAAAAAAAAAGAAAAGAGAATGAAACCAAAATGGAAAATTTTTAGTGGAGAAGAAAGAAGCTTAAACCCTAACCTCAAGAGAACTAAATTACGCGAAACCTCCATTTTGTTTGCAAGCAAGCAGTGTACGCACGCTCCATGCCCCCATTCGGTCCACCTCTCTTAAGGGTGCCACGTAATAAATACAAAATCTAAATTGTGTGGCCGTTAGAAATTCGTAAGCCAATCCACTGGATTCATTTCCACTTCGCTTTCTCCACGACGCTCAAACTACGCTCTCATCTCATCTATAAATCCCACCAAACTTCCCTCTCTCTCTATACCTCGTAGACTACACTACAAAACTGTATTCAGTTTCACTTCGTCGTCTTGTCTTAAATTGGCCAACTTCATCTCCCCCGTTGGATCAATGGCTGCTACTGTCTCAACCATCGGTGCTGTTAACAGACTACCGGTACCCTGTTTTTCCCGCTCTTTTCATTATACGTTCAATTTTCATTTTGTGCTAGTTATCACCGAACATCATTTTGAAGTTGCTCTTTGAAGCCTGTTTCTTCATTGCTTTAATCATCTCACCTAACTTCCTTACTTGCTTTCATATTGTTTTACTTTTGTTTTCAATCTAGTTTTGCTGTTTCCTTTGGTGGTGAATACGGTTACTTGTGTTATCATGCTTGATGATTGGAATTTCATGGCATCAAGTTGATCTATAGACTATTTTTAGATTATTTTCTTTCTGGGTCTGTTTAGAAATTCAGTTCAGGACATGGTGTCTGCGATTTCGTTATACACTTGTGGTTTATTGAGTGTAAAGAAGAGAGTATCTCTGGTGCAGTTGAAAATACATGGATCTAGTGCTGGAACTTCAGTTCCAAGCTCAGCTTTCTTGGGCAAAAGCTTGAAGAAGGTGAGCTCAAAGGTCAGCCAGCAGAGACTTTCCTCAAAGGATTTCAAGGTTGTGAGTGAATACGATGAGGAGAAGCAGACCGCTGCTGACAGATGGGGAGGACTTGCCTATGACACATCAGATGATCAACAGGACATTACCAGAGGAAAGGGAATGGTGGACACGCTCTTCCAAGCTCCCATGGGTACTGGAACTCACTATGCTGTGTTGAGTTCCTATGACTACATCAGCCAAGGTCTTCGCCAGTAAGTAGCTAAGAAATTGAAAATTTTGAAATAAGTTTGAGATTTATATTATGCGACTGACAGATTGATTAATTTTATGCTTGAAGTTGGACTTCAAAATTTTGATAATATTATTGAATGACTTTCAGGTACAACTTGGACAACAATATGGATGGTTTCTACATTGCTCCTGCATTTATGGATAAGGTGGTTGTTCACATCACCAAGAATTTCTTGAACCTGCCGAACATTAAGGTACGTTATCTGAATTTCTTATCTCTTCCGGATAGGTACTTACATAGAGATGCACAAAATTGAATAGTCACAAATGGTTGTGACAGGTTCCTCTTATCTTGGGTATTTGGGGAGGAAAAGGTCAAGGAAAGTCGTTCCAGTGTGAACTCGTCTTTGCCAAGATGGGAATCAAGTGAGTTAAACATTTCCCTGTCACTTGCAATAGTTTGTTTCTTTTTTTGGGTAATTGAAATTTAACAAATCCAAAAAATTCAGATTGGTACAAGGACTACTCATTCAATTAAGTCTAAGAACCTAAAGTAATGAAAATAGAGGACTAAAATCCCAACTATAGAAAGCATCTTGGTCGTGGAATCAGTAATTCTAAATTTACCGAAAAGTCTGAACTCTGTCTCCGAAGTCCTTCAGCAGTATATGAAACTCTGGTTTCTGCGTTACATTGGAGACTTAGTTTCTTTCCCTCAATAGTTAGATTACTGAAAATGATTTTCCCTTTAAATTTATTCGACGCCCAATTGAACTCAATGGATCAGTTAATTGGCTGTGTAACATTCACAGACTTTTGTCAAAATTTATCTTCCTCAATTTCTTAGAATAGAGCATCCAAACAACTGTTGTTCTCTTGTCTCATCTCAACTATTCTGTAGTTTGATGAGTGGTAATCTTAATTAAAATGAAATTAAGCAGCATAAAATTTTGAAAGTCATCTCAATTTAAAAAGAGTTGATATTCAAAAACTTAAGATAGTTGTTTAATGCGTACTCTGGTTTTGTGACATGAATATTCAGCCCTATTATGATGAGTGCTGGTGAATTAGAGAGTGGGAACGCCGGAGAGCCGGCAAAATTGATTAGGCAAAGATATCGTGAGGCAGCAGACATCATCAAAAAGGGAAAGATGTGCTGCCTTTTCATAAATGATCTTGATGCTGGAGCTGGTAGGATGGGTGGAACTACCCAATACACAGTCAACAATCAAATGGTGAATGCTACCCTCATGAACATTGCTGATAACCCAACCAATGTCCAGCTCCCTGGTATGTACAACAAGGAGGAGAATCCTCGTGTTCCAATCATAGTCACTGGTAATGACTTCTCCACATTGTATGCCCCTCTCATCCGTGATGGTCGTATGGAGAAATTCTACTGGGCCCCTACCCGGGAAGACAGAATTGGTGTCTGCACTGGTATCTTCCGTACTGACAATGTTCCCAAGGAGGATATTGTCAAGCTTGTTGACACTTTCCCTGGTCAATCTATTGGTGAGTCTTATGTTCTCAATATCTTGTGCTAAATTTAAAGCTTATGTTATCATAGTCCTGTAATCACTCAGCAATCGAGGTATGGAATTGACTGCTGAAAGTTCTTAGCAAGTAAAAAATCATAGTGAACATGAAAATGAACAATTTATATGCAGATGAACAATAAGAGAATGCAACTTAGATTTTGAAATTTACTTGTAGGTTTACAAGAGATCTACAATTAGTATAATGCTCAATATGTGGCATGAACTGGTGCAAAATTAATCAGAAAGAAAATATCACCCTGATTGTGCTTTTTGCAGACTTCTTTGGTGCACTAAGGGCAAGAGTGTACGATGATGAAGTGAGGAAGTGGATTTCAGAAATTGGTGTTGAAAGTATCGGGAAGAGGCTTGTGAATTCAAAGGAAGGACCTCCAACTTTTGAGCAACCAAAAATGACTCTCAACAAGCTCCTCGAGTATGGAAACATGCTTGTCCAAGAGCAGGAGAATGTGAAGAGAGTCCAACTGGCTGACAAGTACTTGCGCGAGGCAGCCCTTGGTGATGCAAATGATGATGCCATCAAGAGTGGAAGTTTCTATGGTTAGATTCTTGACCCTAAATCCCTTGATGGAAGTTTGCATCTGACTTTAGGAATCTAATGGGACTGAATTTTGGGAACAAATTACTCAAAAACTTTCTATCATTGTTTTTGTGCAGGTAAAGCAGCTCAACAGGTTAAAGTTCCTGTCCCAGAAGGCTGCACTGATCCATCTGCAGCAAACTTTGATCCAACTGCTAGGAGTGACGATGGGACCTGCGAATACCAATCTTAGATTGCCTTAGCCTTTGAGTATTATATTACAAAAGAATGAACCATTTCTAAAAATGGGACTTACCAAGTTGTCTTTAGATTCCAGTCTTGTTATTCTGTCAATAGCCTGTACTTTTTCTTTGTTTTTGGTCCTGGAAGGTGTTTTGTTACAATCAATCTTTGCTGTTGTATAAATTCAGTGATGGATATTAAACAGTAACTGATAAGTAAAGGTGAATGTCTATTAGAGATTTAATTCTTATAATTTAAGATTAATAGAAATAAAATAATTATAACATCTTCCTAGTATTTATTAGTTGGATTTTCTCAGCCCACAGACACCGAACTTACAATACATCCAAACACCACGTTTATTAAACGATTTTTAGTTTCGACAAGCCGCAATCAGCATTCCAATCCTAATGCACAGATGGTTTATTTTATAATCAACATTATCATCATCAATATTTTAAACAATCAAGAGCTGTTACGGGGAAATCACATGGCGAATTCCAACGGTGTCAGAATGATCCAACCAGGATTTGCGCAAAAAGTGTGCCATAGCCCCATACCCAAAGCCACTTTCATTAGTTTACAATTTTTCAAACAACCCTAAAGGGAAGTGTTGTGTGTCCCTATGCAACAAGACAACAAGTCTTGTCCAACCAAGCTACATATCTGCGGTGACTGGCTTTTCAGTACTAGGGTTTTGCAAGTAATCTACCTTGTGTTTCTGCTAGTCCAATATTGTTTCTTTCTTTTTTATTTTTATTCTTTTGAAACAGTTTCTTGTTGAAACTTCAAAGAAAAAGAAATAAGGGTAGATTTCTCCTCTATCATGAGTGAACATTCCAATTATGCTCACCACATAATTTGATCCTAAAATAATTCTTTTAGGACATTAACCCCTCAATTTTGTTTTAACTAACATTTTTTTTTCATGCCTTTGTAGCATTAAGAATCCCTTAGGAAGAGAGAAACAATCATAAGAGCGTATGTATGACATGATTGCTAGTGCCATCAATTTAACCCCTAAAGTTAAGTTTTTATTTTTTTATTTAGTCTAATAGTAGAATATGTTGCATTGTCTAAAAGTTTGGTCCCTCAAGTCAAGTTTATTATCCCTTGATACTCACGCATATTTATATGTATTTAAAAGTGAGTAGTGGGTTAGAACTTTGACATTGAGTCTCTTATCTTCATTCAACTTTCAAAGAGGAAGTATCAGAGGTGGAAAGTGATGACAACGGAAGACCCTTTTGACGTTGAAAATTATATCCTAAACTTTGCTGATAACAACAAGCATTATTGTGGTGCTCAATCAATCTTAGGCCAAACTGGCATTCCTTTTCCATTGGTTACTTCCTCTAAAAAGACGACTTAGGTCTTTAATTTAACAGCCATTTCATCAACCACTATCCTTTATTTTTCCATTTTAGGCAGAGTCTACTGCGCCGGGTGGTGGCCTCAATAGCTGCCATTATCATTGCATCAGAAAGATTAAAAAACAATTAAAAAATTATTCATCTTAGTTTGATTTCTGGTAAGACTTTGTACCAAAATTATCCTTATAATTTATCAAAATAACACTAGATAAAGTGAATCCGAGAAGAGGAATCGCCTACTCACGTTTTATATTTAAGGTTTATATTTTTTTTTCTAAAATAATTTTTTTTTAAAAAAAATTTTAATATATATATTTTTTAAAATTTGAGACTTTAACACTTAAATAAAAGGTTTGAAAAAAGATACACTCGTCTCCCTAAACTTTTAGTTGATCATTTATTTATATTTAAATGATTATAATACTATTAATTATTTTAAAGTTAAAATTTAAGAAATTTAATTTTAATTTTTATAATATTTAAAGATTAAAATAATTATAATTAATAATAATTTAAATTTATATTTATTTATATTAAAATTTTAAACAATGATTATGCCTTTGCATGCGCATTTAAATTAACAGGACCGGCCCATAAATAAAAAAATAATCTGCATGCACCATAAGGTGGAACAGTGTAGCGAAGTAATTCATGAACATCATTTCATGCCATCAGTGCGGATAAAACTTTAATCCTTGTAATTAGCCATTGATAGAGGCTGAAGATTTCCAGCACTGCCACTGAGTTATTGTTCAAATTTTTTAAACCAAAAAGCAAACAAGTTTGTAACTTGGTCGGTTCCACCATTTCTCAACTGATTTCTCTTTATTTGGTTGATCCCCGAGTGGATTCAAAAGAACACAGCATTTTTCACATATGCTTCGTAGTTCGTAGATGCTTATTCAGGATTCTTCACCATATAAACAGAGCTCCTTTGGACTTTCAACGGTGAATCCATCCAGGATTCATCCTACTGCATAGATTGCTTTCAGTCTTTTCTCTCTTTTTTACTAGAATCTCTTAACAGCCCACGTGAAATATAGATGCTTTTATGTCTTTGGTTGGAAACCCACCAGCCATCTTCTTCCGCCAGATCTGCTTTCACTTTCTTCCAAGTAGAAATTCCAATCTCACCAACTACGAACCTCTTCAAAATCTATACCCTTTTTTATTCAAGACCCTATTTTCTTTTTCTCTTTTTTTTTTTTTTTTGTCGCTAACATGGCTAGTTTCCTCAGAATTTTCTCTGCTCTTGTGTTTCTCTCCATCCCTGTTTCATCTCAGCTCGACGAACTATTCTTTCGAGGATTCAAAGATTTGAGCAGCAATTTAACCCTGAACGGGATTGCAGAGATTGAAAAGAATGGTATTCTTCGGTTAACAAATGATACCAGCAGATTGGTGGGACAAGCGTTTTATTCCTCTCCATTTCTGTTCAAGAACTCATCGAACAGCAAAGTATTTTCTTTTTCTACTTCGTTTGCTCTGGTTATTGTCCCCGAGTATCCAAAACTCGGTGGGCATGGTATGGCCTTCACGATCTCGCCATCTGAAGATCTCAATGGTCTTCCAAGTCAATACTTAGGCCTGCTAAATTCTAGTGATGTTGGCAACTTTTCAAATCATATGTTTGCCGTTGAGTTTGATACGGTTCAGGATTTTGAATTCCACGACATCAGCGACAACCATATTGGCATCGACATCAACAGCATGAACTCTAATGCCTCTGCTGCTGCTGCCTACTACAGTAATGACAATACCACAAAACAAAATTTGACTCTCAAGGGTGGGAAGGCAATCCAAGTTTGGATCGATTATGATTCATCTGAAAATGTTATCAATGTCACCATCGCTCCAAATTCTTCGAAACCAAAAATCCCCATCTTGTCTTTTCATGTAGATCTTTCACCAATCTTTCATGAGTCCATGTATGTTGGCTTTTCTGCTTCAACAGGTTTACTAGCTAGCTCACATTATATTTTAGGCTGGAGCTTTAAAATCAATGGGCCTGCTCGAGCTCTTGATCTCTCTTCTCTTCCCTCACTTCCAGTTCCCAAGAAAAAGAATACAGGTTTCGTAATAGGTATTTCATTAGCATCAGTGGTTCTTGCAATATGTTTATTAGCTTTAGCCATTTTTTACTTGATCAAGAAAATCAGAAACGCTGAAATTATCGAAGACTGGGAGCTTGATATTGGGCCACAAAGATATTCCTACCAGGAACTCAAGCAAGCAACTAATAATTTCAGTAACAAGCAGCTACTCGGGCATGGTGGATTTGGTCAAGTTTATAAAGGAACACTGCGAAGTTCCAAGACAGAAGTTGCTGTTAAACGAATTTCTCATGAATCTAAACAAGGTGTGCGTGAATTTGTATCTGAAATTGCTAGTATTGGCAGGCTTCGTCATCGAAACTTGGTTCAGTTAATGGGTTGGTGTAGACGAAAAGGTGATCTTCTTCTTGTCTATGACTTCATGGCTAATGGTAGCTTAGATAATTTCTTGTTTGATGAACCAAAAACCGTTCTCAATTGGGAGCAGAGGTTTAAAATCATAAACGATGTTGCTTCTGGCCTTCTTTACTTACATGAGGGATATGAACAAGTTGTAATTCATAGAGATGTTAAGGCCAGCAATGTGTTACTAGACAGTGAATTAAATGGAAGATTAGGTGATTTTGGTCTCGCAAGATTGTATGAACACGGGGCAAACCCGAGCACAACTCGAGTTGTTGGCACGTTAGGTTATCTAGCACCAGAGCTGCCCAGAACAGGAAAGGCCACAACAAGTTCAGATGTGTTCGCATTCGGTGCACTATTGTTAGAAGTTGCATGTGGGCGCAGGCCTATTGAGCCAAAGGCAGTGCCTGAAGAATTAGTGTTGGTTGATTGGGTTTGGGGAAAGTATAGAGAAGGGAGAGTCCTTGATGTTGTTGATCCTAACCTAAATGGTGAATATGATGAACATCAGGTGCTGCTGGTGATCAAATTGGGGCTATTGTGTTCAAATAATGCGCCAACCGCAAGGCCTACCATGAGGCAAGTGGTGAGATGCCTGCAAGGAGAGCTTGAATTGCCTGAAAACTTGAGATCCCCAAGCGCATCTGATGGTAGCAAAGGAATAGTTGAAGGGTTTGATGATTTGTTGAGCTCTTTTGCATCTTCGTCATTTGATAAAATGAGGTCTTATTCGTTTGCGGGAAATGGTGCTAGCTGTGCTTCTTTATCTACTTCCCCCCTTACTCTTGTTTATGGCCGAGACTAGTTTAGAACCAGGCAGCAATGAGTCTTGAAACAGAACCATTTTTCTTGTTTTCCTTTTGGGATTGTTTTGATTTCTTGTCTGACTTATTTCGAAGGCTGTAAGAAAAGTATTTGCCTGTAGAAAACAATGACATACCATGTGCTATAGTACATAAGTTATTCAAAATGGTAACTTTTCTCAAGTTATATTGTTGAACTGTGTTTGTAACTCTTCACTAACACTATCCATATTAAAATATTTGATAAGCATTCGTTTTTACTTCTAAATTTATGTTAATATGTACTAATTAATTCATTCATTTATATTTTGATTGCTAGTGATTTTATTATACCAATAATCATGAATTAAAAGTTATTGTATTTCAATATCATTCCATGTATACCCTTAATTAAGTCTGACAAATTTCTGTCTTTTGTCAATATTCTTTCATCATGTGCTTGCAAACTCAAATGTACGGGGGGCATTAATTGTCATGTGTATTAAGATTACTTTTTGAGGAAATAAGTCAGCAATATTTAAAACCATAACATATTGCACGTGAATTAGTTGCTGTTGCTAAAAGATAAGGTGCTTGATTACTTCCAGAAAACAGAAGAAAAAAAAAGATGAGATGAGGTGGGATTAGGGATTCAAACAATCAATATGATAGTAACTGCTGCTGAGTATGACAGAATTTCTTTGTTCGAGTATGTCCTAAAACAAATAAAAAAACCTTATCTAATTAAGTATAGAATATTTATATAGCCATTTAAATTTAATTTCTGGGCCAAGGCAGTGTGATAGGATTGACTGGCGAATTAAAATGCATTGAACTTGGGCAAAACTAGAGTACTGTCTTTTGATTTGAACTTTCGGAGCGTTGGTGCTTTCATTTGTACTTTGGGGCATTGAAGCCATCATTCATCGTTGAATCATGAATATATATACACACACGCACATGCAAGTTTCTTAAAAGGTGGGTTTCAGGTTTGAAAGTTACAGTGGAATGAATGCTCGTGGAAAATATGCGAGTGACTGTAGTAGGCTAGTAGCCACCGCCATTGCCATTGCCATTGCCATTGCCAACCCAGAGAATCTTTCGTCTACTTCTCCGAAAAGAAGAGAAGGCCCAGATCTATCTAACATTTTTTTTTTTTTGTTTTGGAAAAGCAAACCAACACGAAGAAAAGAGGGACGAATTGGGGATTTGCATGTCTTTTAAAATGGTACAAACAATAGTAAGTTTCGTGTTTTAAATTCTGGTCACGTTACAATTGATAAATTTATATTTTATTTTATTTTATAATATTTTAAAAAGAATTAACCAGAGAGCACTCACTCAACATCATGAGTCACAACTCACAACCGACCGAGATACCAAAATCACAAAGCATGAATGACACGTCGTCGGCTTGCCCCAAACAAAAGACAATAGGTCTCGAGTCAATGTCATCCACGATTCTAATGACCTGGAACGACAATTCATGATGCAAGCACCAACATAAAGTTACTTGGTTAGATGGCTTTTTGATAACATAATTATTAATTGTTAGTGAGTGGCGTTGCAATAGGGTGGGCCAAACCAATTCGTATAAATTTTGGGGAAATAATAGAAAATGTCCTAATATTTCTCTTCCTATTCCAAAATACCCCCTCAATAAAAGTCATTTAAAAATATTCTAATTTATTTATTTTGAACAAAACTATCCCTATACCGACTTTAAACTAATTTTATTTTTTCACACGTTATCACTCAAAAGTAAGTTTTGAATAAAGTAAAATTTTGACCTTACTCAAAATTTATTTTTGAGTAGGTGAAAATTTCATCTTACTCGAAACTTATTTTCGAGTAATAATAAAATTTTAATTTAAAGTGGGTAATGAGGATATTTTTGTTCGAAAATAATAAAATAGGATATTTTTTAATGACTTTTATTAATGAGACATTTTTTAATTTTAAGTTATAAAATAGAGTATTTTTGGTTATTTTCCTAAAATTTTCATTATAAGGGTGAACTAAATTTCGCTTTAAATACATTTTGGGTCATATTCGAGTTTTTATTTTAAAAATTCAGTATGAATCACGCGGTTACAAAAAAAATCCAAAATTTTGAATAATAAATTTGAAAACTTTGAGCTAGGCCAAAGCCTAACTCAAAAAATATAGTGCAAATACTTAATAAATTGAGATGGATCTCATTGAAATTTATAAATTTTGACCTGAACTCAAAATATTTAACCTTTAAATTCAGGCAAGATTTAAATTAATTTATCTAAATAAAGTCAAATTTTTATAATTTTAATCCAAACTCGAAAAATTATCCACCCTAATTATAAATAATATTTATTTTGAGTTTAAATTTAAAATATTTCATAAGTGATTTTTTTTTATACGACATGTTTTTGGACGATATGTCATTTGTTTCAGGACTTCAAATGAAAATGAGTATGATGTGTAGAGATGACAAAATGGGCAAGGTGACTTAAGCACGATATGACCCAACATCTAAACAGGCTTGATACGGCACAATCCGTTAATGGGTTGTCTCAGGCTAAAGCAAATATGACCCACGAACTGTGTCATGTTGGGTCATAAACATTAATCATGTCTAATTAAGCCAACCCATTACTGTTTACGTATTGCAAATAAAATTTGTCACTATACACAGCCAATTTTGTTACTATTTACAGCATATTTGGCCATTTTTTAATTTTTTATTAATATATATAATACTAATTTTTAATTTTCAATCAATTTTATTTAATTACATAATATTTTCAAAGAACATACATTTTTTATTCTCCTTATACAAATTTATATAGTAATTATACTATATTTTACATAAATACGACATGCATAATAATGAAAATTAATTAAATTTAATTTGACAAACTTGCATCACTATAGTCGCAAATATATCCCAACTAAGTTGACACATATTATACTATTTATCTATCATTTACAATTCATCCAATTCATTTATTTTATATAAAAATTAAAAGTTATAAATCTAATTAATTTTACATATCAAATCTAATTATTTTCACCAATAAAAGTATATATAGAATTATTTCCTAATTCTATATCTTCTGCCAAATTTTGAATTCTATCTCTTGAGTTCTTTCATTCATTGTATTATGTATTTTTAGTTATATGCATATGAATATTATGTAGTTAGGTTATTATCATAATGTACTTGGTCATCTTATTATGCTATAAGTTTAAATTGTTCAACCAAATATTTATAAATTTACTTGATTAATTACATTTGTTAATATATTTATATTATAAGAGTATTATCACATACTTCGCTTGAGGCATCAATAACTATCATTTAGATAAAAAGTATTATGAATGTATCACTTATCTCCCTCGCTATTATTTATGAATGTTAGGCTAAAGAGTAAAAACATAAAAATATATTTATTTAATTTCATAATGAAATGAAATTGTTATCTCTTCATCAAAACTTTCTAGCATGGAGAAAATAGAGAAAAAAAGAAAGAGACGGAGCTATTCTGTTTACAGTAAGGTTCCTTCTCGCTAGCATAGAGAAGATAGAGAGAGGAAGGAAGAGATAAAGTTCTTTTGCTTATTCTAGGGTTAATTGTCACTATCATGAAAACGATAAAGAGAGAAAGGAAAAGACAGAGCTTTTCTATTTACGATGATGGCTATTTTCTCGCAGAACAAAAAAAAAATTAAGGAGGTTTTGTATAATGAACTTTTTAATATTTCAACTTTGTTGATGCACAGATTTTGCGAACCCCGCACTCACATAGAATGAGAAAATAGATGCATCCGATGTGGTCAAATAGATCGAACCAAGTGTTTCTTACTATATACAATCCAAAGTTATGTCAAGGGTAGAACTACCGAAAGTTATTAAGAGTGTTGAACCGCAAATGTTCCATTTCACACACATAATTTTTTAGCTCAACGCCTCTTACTTCCTACAAACCCGTAATACAAGATATGTTCCAAAATGCTCACGGAACCTTAAGAGACCTTAAAAATGATGACACACATGCTACTCGTTCTTCAATCAACTATTCTACTTAGCTCTTTTGACCCCAAAATACTCTCGACTTTGCAGTTTCGCCGTACTAGTTCGCAGACTCTCTGCAAAGCGAATCCGAGCTGGTCTGCCCTTGACAAACTCATAACAGAAGACACCTCAACGCTAACTCACAAAACCTCACAGAAACCTGAGAATGACATAATACACACTGCTCCTTTCTCACATAACTACTTCACCCACCTACATTTGCCCCCAAGCTCGGCCAATGGCTTGAGCCAAACGTACACTCCCAAGCTAAGTCAAGGGTTTAAACCACAAAAAAATATCCCTCTAAATAAAGAAAACAAAAAATAAAGAAAATAGTGAGGGCTTGGTATATCCCTCTAAATAAAGAAAACAAAAAATATACCAAGGTAGTGAAGAGGGAGTACAGAGATGAAGTCTAGGTCAAAGGTTAAGAGAAAGGAATTTCAAATGGAAGAATATGGTGTTATTTTCTGGATTTTCTGTATGTTCATGGGGTTTTCAACTATAGAGGTTGGGTGTGTTGGTGTGAAGAAGAAAGAAAGAATCCTTCTTCGAAAGAGAACCTCTTCTTTCCTAGGAATGTAGTGACTAATGACCTCTCTCTTGCAAAAATGAGAAAAATATCTTTTTTATATTAAATAAAAGAATGCTCATACTTGATTGTATGACTTGTTTTACCCTAATAGGTAGCCCAACTCAAAGGCCATATAGTAAGTTAGGATTGATGAACTTTTTCTTATCCAATCCCAATGAATGTGTGTCAACCCTCTATTGGCCAAGGAGATTACTCTATATCTTGGTGGACAGGTGGCGTAACCTTATTTGCCCAGTTGGCATGTAGTCCCTCACCTAGGCCCTGAACGGTCTCCACCTGGACTCTGTGCACTGTCTACACAGTGTCAGATAAGATTTGTACAGTATCTGTCTGGCTACTGCCAAGACTAGAGGCCGTCTTCTACTTTTGAAGCGGTTCCCACAAAATATTTTGTTGTGCATTATGCCACTCAAGGGATTCTTTAGGGGCACAAATAGATAGGCTCTCGTGCACCTAAGTGTCTGGGCAGTTGGGTATCCTACCTCCCTTACTCAAGAGGGCGAAGCTCTTGTTTATTAGGGGTGAGTATAGTTCTTCTGAGTCACAATGGAGAATTGGAGTCATTTTTTTCGTCTATTTATACATGTTACGGTATATAGCCACGCTTATTATATGCACTACGGTATATGATCGCGTTTTTTTATATGTACTACAGTATATAGTCATATGGATATTTTCACATGCATTACGGTATATGGTCGCATAGGCTCTTCTACACGTGCCACGATATATGATCACGTGGGACATTATCAATAAATAACGAATACGTTGGCGATACGTGACAAAGAGTTCAGCTCAAGGTTGGTTTTACCTAGCCGCAATGAGTAAGACTCGTACCATGTCCTGCCTTGAGATAAGCGTGAAGTGGGTTACCTCGTAGTGTGTTGGCTTGAACTTTCGTGGGCTTACTTTTCACCACATGTCCAGTTGTATTTTTCTCATAACAAACTCCTTTGGATTTCTTATTCAATTTGTTAAGAGTTTCTTAATGTAATACTTTTGATCTTCTTTTTGAAAAATAAAGGGAAAAAAATTCTCTCTTGTTTTTATATTGGAATTTTTCTTAGTTTTCATTATGGATTTGAAAAAGTTGGGGATAATTTATTCAGATGCACTGTTTTGATGTTTGATTAAGAGTTATTGATGTTTAAGGATTTAATCTCAGATGGGTTGGCATTGGATTAAAGATTTTTGGTAGATTAAAAGTTAAAGATAGAATTTTTATCCTAAATTCTTTGGCGGGTTAGGGTTGTTTTGCAAATCTGGCAGAGAATTATTGTTGTGTTGCATATTATAGGCTTGAATTGGATTATATTTTCTGGGTTTAGGCTTGAATTTTATTCTGCAATCATGGTTTTCATTAGATTATAATTTGTGGCGAAAAGTATTTGTTTGTAAGAAAGTATTTTAAGATGATGGAAAAGGTGAGCAATTTTTAGGCAAGTTAATGATATCTACAATCTTTGTTGCATGAGTTTATGTTAGCTAACCTTGGAGCAAATTCAGAAAAAAAAAAAAAAAGGCGCCATGTTTATGGCTGTATATAATTGAACAATTATAATAGTATATTGAACCTTCCAAGCACAAGTGATAATATTTTGTGGTGAGACTGTGTAGTGATTACTAAATCTTCATACTTTTTCTCTTACACATACATAGTGTGCGCCTATAACATTTTCTGTTGAATTTAAAATTTCATACTAAAATAAAAAATAGAAAAAGAAATAAAAGTGAAAAAAGTTAGAATCTCGAAGTAAAAAAAGTTTTTACATCAATCAATGTTAAAATGTCTCAAGACTATTTGGAGTAAGATAAAAACAATAATTCTAGAGTGGATCAGAGTATTGCAGGCATTTCATTAATTGCATATTTAGGAATCAGTTAACTAATAGGGTAATATAGTAAGAGAGATAAGTGATATATTTATAATATTTTTTATTTAAATAATAGTTATTAATACTTCGAGAAAGGTATGTGATAATATTTTTTATATTATATTAATTATATTTAGTATAATTGATTATTTATATTTTATATTATGTATTTGTAATTATATGTGTATGAATTTAAAAAATATATTATTAAATTATGATCAAAATTTAATTAGTTATCATATTTTGAAATAAATTTTAATTATTCATCATTATAAATATTCTCATTCAAAATTCCAATTTAATAAATAAACAAATGCAAAGAACACATGATTAAATTACAATTAAAATATAATTAAATTAAAATATGTAATTAGTCATTATATTTTAATTTAACAAATCAACTGATGTAGATAATTTGTAGTTTACTAAATATATTATTATGGAATAATGACAGATGTTCCTATGACGTTTTGCTAATAGGTAGATACTTCCAAACGTTTGAGAAAAAACAGATATCCCCTAATGTTTAAGTAAATAGTCAATACTTCCTTTCACTTTTATTTTTATTAGTTGACCAATTAACTTATTATCATTTGTATCATTAAACTTATATATAATAGCAATATAATATATATTATTTAGTTATAACAAATTAATCCCTATTTAATATTTTTCACAATATAATCAAGACAAAATAAATTTTTATTTTATTATTTCAATAGAAAATTTAGAAAAGAAAATACTATTAAAAAATTTAAACAATGAGTTAGATTAAACTTATGCTAAAATATTTATAACCTTTTTTTTCTTTTTTTAGTAATAAACTTGATATTTTATTGTTAAAAAATTTTAAAACATATTTTAACATTTTATTCTAATATATAATATTTTTATTTAAAAAATTATATTAAATTTATTAGGTTTTTTTAAGAAAAATTATGAAAATATAAATAAAAAAAGAAAAAATATTAGTGTCATTTGTTAATAGAATTAGTAATTAGATATATTTTATATCCTTATTAACTAATAGAATTTAATTTTAGTTAAAAAATTAAAAAGAAGATTTTTTTTTAATTTGTAATATATATATATACATAATATGTATTTATTGTTTATATTTTTTATTTATATTTTCATATATTTTAAAAAAAAATTAATTTAACATAATTTTAAAATAAATATATTGTACATAAAAATAAAATGTTAAAAAATATTTCAATTGAATTTTTTTAATAATTAAATATCAATTATTATTATAAAAGTGAGAGAAAGAGGTTGAAAATATTTTAACATATGAATGTGATTTAACTCATTATTTAAATTTTTTTTATTAATTAATTTGATTAAGATAAATGACAAATTCCATGCTAGCTATAAATATATAGTACCTTGAACCTCTGCTAGCTAGCTCCAAGGCTGCTCGTCCTTGCCAATTTGCTGAATTCACAATTAATACATACTAATTGGGTGTATCACTGGTTACATTAAATTTTTGTTCACCGAGAGGATTCATTTGCGGCTAGAGCTCGAGTACGGAATAGCCCAGTCCAAGCCATCCTATGAATATAATCAACACGGTTTAAAGGGTCGTGCTTGGTATGTACAACACTAAAGAAGTCCATTTGAACATTTTATATCAATTTTTGTGTTACCTAATAAATAATTCTTATTTTAAATTATAAATTGAAATTGTTAAATTAGTGATTACTAAGCTGGCTCATTATGGCCCGTGGGTTGGCTCAAGTAGGTCCCGACACGACTTATATGTGGCTGGATTTTATCAGTCATGCCGAGCTGCCTTTTTGTAAAACTGGTCTAGGCTGACTTAGTGCGTACGTCTATGTCGGGCCAGCATACAAGCTCACATGGACTTAATTTTTGTAGTCGTACCCACTTCACACGGCCCATTTGGCACCACAACTTGTATTTGTATTTTTGTTAAAAAATGGAATAATCGTATAAAGTGAACTTTATTTAGAATAAAATTCTAACTATTTTTTTTTTTTGTTATAAAGATTTTAAATAAGAATAAAAAATCTCACCTAGGTAATATTTGAATAAATCTATTTCTTTTGTGTTGAGGATAACTATGGTTTGACTGTCTAAATAGTATAAATGCTAATTAATTGGACATGTAAATACTTATTTATTTTAGCACAAAAAACTTTTGTTATATAATTAATAACAAAACAATATCTACTGCAGAAAAAAACATACTCATGGACATAAATGTTGTACGACATATGTGTATCCAAATGATTAATTGACACTCCCGAACACTTTTCATTACCTTTTCTCATTCACTCAGCTATAAACAAGCAATAATTAAGAGTTAATTGAAATACACTGTAATTATCACCATGGATAATAATTGAAAAGAATGCTTTTCTTATCGAAATTCTTCAACCTTAAAAGAAAGAGAGTTTATGGACGAGTTTCAGTACATCGATCTAATTTATTCATGATGAATTTAATATAATATATAGCTAATTAATTAGTTTTCTCGCATCTTAATTAAAAAGATAGATAGATAGATATTAGATGCCACTGGCAATTCTATCAATTCTTGGCGTTGAATTTATGCATTGACTAATTAACTACAAGGCATTCTATTGCAAGTAATCTAACCTAATAATCTGACTGGAATAAATAAATAAACAAATCAACAAATAATAATTAATCACGTAAAGGTTTACTAATATTATGTGTAAGACGGGGCAAACAATTTCAAAGTCTCCTTCGATCAGCTGACACGCGGGTTGACCGGCCCGGACGCAACTGTCGCTGCACTTTAAACGTCGTACGCACGCAATCGAGTAAACGGTGCAACTCTGGAAAGAAACAATAAATCAATACACGACACGGCAATGCCTCCTTACTGCCGTCTTTTCCAGGTCGTGGTGTTGGTAGGGATGTAGTAGTCTCGTAATTATCACTATGCCCTGACTTGACTTCACCACGCCCCATACGGAAAATTCAACGAGATTGACACTACTTCCCTACCTCCATACGTAACACAAATATATGCAACAACGGGATAATAGTATTTTCGTCTCTAAACTTTTTTAAAATAACAAATACTAATACAGTTTGACACACTTTAACATTTTCATCCCTGCTATTATAAGACAGGGATGAAAATATTCACTACAATTACAAGACAAAGACGAGGCTGCACCAGCGCAGCAGGCGGCCAACCAAACCAGCAATTTTTATTTTTAAGGCCTATTTCCTTCATAAAAAATTTCTCTATAATTTCTTTACTTCCAAATCACATTCACAACAACTTTTTCAAACTCACCAATCAAAACTTCAGATCAAACTACTGTAAAAGACTGTGTCTAATTTTAATTTTCGTCAAAACCCGTCAAACAATCCTCCTTCGCAAATCAACATCCTAAAGATCCGGCCAGAAAACCCACAACTTCAGTTCCCAGACCCAAGTCGCAATCCGTGTCTCCTTCCGATCAACACCCAGCCAAAAGCAATCTTGGATGTTTTTTAATGAACTAATACTAGATCTTTGTAGAATAATTTGGAAGTGTGAGAGAGAAAACCCGGATGTTTTTTAATGATTTGGTCCTGCTTCGGTATCTGATTTGCACTCGAGAGGAGTCAACTCTTGACTTCGTCTGAGTCTGGCTGGATGTTTCTGGGTCGACTGGTATTCTGAAATCGATTGCACGGGTGGTGAAGGTGAAGCTAGATGGTTTGGGCGTGACATTGTTGCCATTTTTGTATTTGGATTCTCTCATTCTTTAGCTTTGTATTTTTCATTTGTTTGGATAAGGTTTTTTCTTTCTACGGTTCCAACGCCAAAAATGGACTGAAAATTTTATACGGGTAACTGACGTTGAATATGGCTTTGGTTTGATACCATCAGTGAAACCAGTGGCGCAAGGTTGAATAGCTATTTTTGTCCTTCATTTTAGCACTGTTATAACAGTATGGATAAAAATGTTAGAATTTATCAAAATATATTCTTATTTGTTGTTTCGGAAAAGTTCAGAGACGAAAATGTTAGTATCCATGCGAAATTAATGAAGCTCGGGGGTTGGTTGTCTTCAAATAATAGACAAACCCCTTAGAATTAATGCAAATAAAATTTACATATCATTAGTTGATAGATATTTTTAAAATTTAAATTGTATTGATTTAAGCCACTAATTTTATAATAGGGTAATTAATATATCCCTTTTACAAAATTTGAGAAATCCAAATTTAAATATTAGATTAAGAATAATTCACACATAATTTTTTTAAATCGTTAGTTAATCGTTAAAAAATTATTAATATTAAAAATATTTTTAAATATTTTATTATTTTAATAATTTAATTTTTTATAAGTTAATAATTAAAATTAAAAAAATACTGATGTTTAATATTATCAATTAATCTATATTTTTAACGATATTTAATTTAAAATTTTAAAAATATTTTTATAAATTAGACCGATATATATTTTTTAGTGTTATAAACATAATTTATTTATAAAAAAGTGATCAATTAATTTATTTTTTAATTTTTTATACTTTAAAAATTAATAATTATATTTTTGTTATAAATTTTAAAAATTAAAAATTTATAATATTAAGTTTTTTTAATTTTATATCTCATATAAAGTGATATTATATTATCAATTGAGTAATAAATTTTTTATTAATTTTTTAAAAAATTATTATGTTATTTCGTTATACAATGGATAAATAGTACATTATATAAATTAGTAAAATTCAAACAATATAAAATTCATATTATACATATATAAGCATGTGAAATAATAAAAAGATTATATTTTTAGTTAAAGAAATAAGAAAATACTTAAGACATTTTGATCTTTTCATAAAAATTGGATAGTCAACTAATAATTTAAGAGAGATATGTGTGGGTTTTCCTAAATCTAATATTTAAGGGTGAATTTACAAAATCTCATAAAAAAGAAAATTTTCACATACTTCCCCTGAGATTTGGTGAAATAACACATAGAGGGAAGGTATGACGTAATTCACATATACCTCCCCTCTCATTTAACGGAAATTTACTTTTCTTTCTTTTAATATCCAATTTTTGTTAAAAAATCAAATTTACCCTCAATCTATGTCATAATTAGAAGCTGCAAATGTGAATATCATGTCTATAAAAATGTTAAAAAATGGAGCAAAAAAAAATGCAATTGTAAAGCTATTTTTTCCTTCCATTTCACTATATATACACACAAGTTACCTTGTACATATACAACTGATGTTTTGTACAAAACCAACATTTCTCCTAAAATTTTCACAACAATGCCAATTTAGCTCCCAAAACACAACCATTAATCCTAATTTTTACAATTACCCTACAACAAATCAACTAGTACTAAAAACACCAGTCATCATAATTTTGTCTATTCTCCTCATCCTACAAAAATAACATAATGTCAATGTGATAACAAAAAAAAAAAATTATAATTGACCTTAATCATGCACACACACAGCAACTTCAAAGGAAAAATAAATAAATAAATTACAAATTAGCATAAACCTTCTCATGCGCAGCAACATTTTCTTTTACTCCATTTTTTAACATCTTTATAGATATGATATTCACATTTGTAGCTTCTAATTATGACATAGATTAAGGATAAAATTGACTTTTTAACAAAAATTGAATGTTAAGAAAAGGAAAAGTAAATTTCCGTTAAATGAGAGGGAAGGTATGTATGAATTATGTCATACCTTCCCTTTATGTGTTATTTTACCAAATCTCAGGGGAGGTATGTGAAAATTTCCCAAAAAATGTTAATTTATGATTTTTTAGTATTGTCATTACTGTTAGAAAGATTAAGTAAACTTTTTTCAATAAATTTTATGACTATGGTCAAATGTTTATAAGGTATTGAAATAAAAAATAATCTGAAATTTCTACGTAACATTGTCAAAATTTTCCTTCAATATTTTGAATTCAAAGTCAAAGTTTTTGTTTGTAACTAGTGTGCTTAAATTGTCTACGATTAACTTCCTAAAACAGTCGGTTGTTATTTATATTGAGCTATAAATGAAAATTAAAGATATAGAAAAGAGAAGATAGAAATAAAAAAGTTATGTAAAATATTGAGATGTGCAGCACGACTCAACAAATACTTTATTTTTGTTTTTAATTTTCTTTGCAATTCATTCAAATATCCAACTAAACCAACCATGTTTTTCAAGCTTGCCGTAGTGGTGTCTTTGCTCATGACCACTAGCTTAGCAGCAGATGAAAATCATGTTGGTTTTGTCTACAATGGATTCAGGTCGGCCAATCTAAGCCTTGATGGTTCAGCAGAGTTCACCTCCAATGGACTCTTGGAACTAACCAACCAAAAAAAAAAACAAATGGGTCATGCCTTTCACCCTAATCCATTATCCTTCAAAAATTCAACAAATGACACCGCCTTCTCTTTCTCTAGCACCTTTGTTTTCGCTATCGTCCCTGAAAATCCGGCGCTTAGCGGCCATGGTATGGCTTTCGTTATTGCACCAACAAGAGCGCTCCCAGATGCTCTTCCCGGTAAATACCTTGGACTTTTCAATGAGAGCAACAATCTTAATACTAGAAACCATATTTTAGCCGTCGAATTTGATACGGTCCAGACCAAACGGTTTTCTGATATCAATAACAACCACGCGGGGATTGATATTAATGGGTTGACGTCTGTAGAATCCTACCCAGCGGGCTATTATGATGGTGAAACCGGTCGGTTTAAAAACTTGACCCTCATCAGCGCTAAGCCGATGCAAGTTTGGGTGGACTATAATGGCGTGAAGAAGCAAATCAATGTCAGTATAGCTCCATTCGGTTTTGATAAGCCTAGACTTCCACTGTTGTCTTTGTCGCGTGATCTGTCACCGATTCTCAACGAAATCATGTATGTTGGATTCTCCGCATCCACCAGTAATAAGTTAAAATCTCATCATTACGTTCTGGGCTGGAGTTTTAAGATAAACGGTCAAGCACAAGAACTCAGTCTCTCCCAACTTCCTAAGCTTCCCCGACTAGGACCCAAAAAGAGATCAAAGCTTTTGACAATTGGATTGCCTATAATTTCTGTAAGCATAACTTTAGCTGCAGTCTTAGGTACGATTTATGTGATAAGAAGGAAAAGGAAGCTCGCTGAAGAGCTTGAAGATTGGGAGCTTGTCTACGGGACTCACAGATTCAAATACAAAGATCTTTACATCGCCACAAAAGGGTTCAGAGACAGAGAACTATTAGGTACTGGTGGGTTTGGTAGAGTATATAGAGGTATACTGCCAACATCAAAAATTGAAATTGCAGTCAAGAGGATCTCCCATGAATCAAGACAAGGGATGAGGGAATTTGTTGCTGAAATTGTCAGTATGGGTCGTCTCCGTCACCGGAATTTAGTGCAACTACTGGGGTACTGCCGGCGTAAGGGGGAGCTGCTTTTGGTCTATGACTACATGCCTAATGGAAGCTTAGACAAGTACCTCTACGACCAACCAAAAATGACCCTGAATTGGAGACAAAGGTTTCTAGTCATCAAAGGCGTAGCATTAGGGCTGCTGTATCTACACGAAGAATGGGAACAAATTGTCCTTCACAGAGATGTGAAAGCAAGTAACGTCTTACTTGATGCAGAATTAAATGGAAGATTGGGAGATTTTGGGCTGGCAAGATTATATGACCACGGAACTGATCCACAAACAACACATATAGCTGGAACTCTGGGCTACCTTGCCCCAGAACACACTAGAACAGGAAAGGCCACAACAAGCACAGATGTCTTTGCTTTTGGGGCTTTTTTGCTTGAGGTTGCTTGCGGGAGAAGGCCAATAGATCCACGAGCGCCAACGGAGGATGTAGTTTTGGTTGATTGGGTGCTTGGTTTTTATTACAGAGGTGAACTTGTTGAGGCAAGGGATCCGAATTTGGGTACAGAGTATATAGCAGAGGAATTGGAGTTGGTTTTAAAACTAGGGTTGCTGTGCTCTCATTCAGAGCCAAGGGCTAGGCCAAGCATGCGCCAGGTTGTTCAATATTTGGAGAGAGACGTGGCGTTGCCAGCGTTACTTGTCAATGGGGAAGATTTGGATGACTTTGCTGCGTTGTTTCCCCATTCTTCTATGGCCCTATCGGTCACATCTTCATCCACTATTGTTGCAGACTCCCTACTTTCAGGTGGCAGATGATGATGCTCAGAATTTTAGTTACTTCGAAATGTGATGGACGACTCATCATATACGCTATATGTGTATATATTGCTAATTTTCCTTATAGTTGGACTAAATTAATTACAGCTAGCTAGCGACGGCTGAGATATCTCTTTGGTAGAAAAACTTTGCTATGTTATTTTGTGATTTAGAATTTTAGATATATCGTGTAATGAATCTTCTCTGTTGAATGTTTACACACATGCATTAAATTTTTGATAAGCAATTCCCCGTAAGAAGAATGACTAAAATAATCAATAAAAAAAATTTGTTTAATTTTACTGCAGGAATTCAAGAAGTGGATACAGGATTTTTTTAGTTGACAAGGAATTTTATATATAAAATAAAAGACGGGATGAGGGTGGGAACATGGATGTCCTTTTTGCGAACGAGAACAAAGGATATATTTTTTAAAGGGAAAACAAATCACGGGGAATTTTTTTATTCGATTGGGGCTTATAGGAGTATTTTAAAGAATTCTACAATGGGCAGTTTGAGATATGTTTAGAAAACTAAGGAGCCGTTTGAGATTACTGCTTTAATCATCTCACTCAACCTCCTTACTTGTAGGGAAACAAAAATTGCTTTAGGCAGTATCAATTCATATTCTTCTACTTTTGTTTTCGACCCATTTCTGCTGTTTTCTTTGGTTGTGAATGCGGATACTTGTGTTATCATGCTAGATGATTTTAATTTCATGGTGTTAAAGTTGATCTATAGACCAGTTTTAGATTATTTTCTTTCTGGGTCTGTTTAGAAATTCAGTTCAGCACATGGAATCTGAGATTTCGTCAGATTCTCGTGGTTTATTGAGTGCAAAGAAGAGAGTGTCTCTGGTGCAGTTGAAAACACATGGATCAAGTACTGGAACTTCAGTTCCAAGCTCAGCGCTCTTGGGCAAAAGCTTGAAAAAGGTGAGCTCAAAGATCAGCCGGCAGAGACCTTCTTCAAAGAAGTTCAAGGTTGTGAGCGAATATGATGAGAAGAAGCAGACCGCTGCTGACAGATGGGGAGGACTTGCTTATGACACATCAGATGACCAAAAGGACATCACCAGAGGAAAGGGAGTGGTGGACTCGCTCTTCCAGACTCCCATGGGAATGTGTTACTAGACAGTGAATCAAATGGAAGATCGGGGGATTTTGGTCTTGCAAGATTGTATGAACACGGGGCAAACCCGAGCACAACTCGAGTTGTCGGTACGTTAGGTTATCTAGCACCAGAGCTGCCCAGAACAGGAAAGGCCACAGCAAGTTCGGATGTGTTTGCATTCGGCGCACTACTGTTAGAAGTTGCATGAGGGTGCAGGACTATTGAGCCAAAGGCATTGCCTGAAGAATTAGTGTTGGTTGATTGGGTTTGGTGAAAGTATAGAGAAGAGAGAAAGCTTGATGTTGTTGATCCTAAACTAAATAGTGAATGTGATGAACATCGGGTGTTGATTGGTGATAAAATGGGGGCTATTGTGGTCAAATAATGCACCAACTGCAAGGCCTACCATGAGGCAAGTTGTGAGATTCTTGCAAGGGGAGATGGTGTTAGCTGTGCTTCTCTATCTATTTCTCCCCTTATTCTTGTTTACGGTGGAGACTAGTTTAGAATCAGGCAGCAATGAGTCTTGAAACAGAACCATTTTTTTTTGCTTTTCCTTCTGGGATTGTTTTGATTTCTTGTCTGTATTATTTCGAAGGCCATAAGAAAGTACTTGCCATTAGAAAACAATGGCATACCATGTGCTATATATAGTACATAATTTATTAAAAATGTTAACTTTTGTCAAAGTTATGCCGTAGAACTGTATTTGTAATAAACTTGAAAAATTTTCCACCCTCATTATAAATAATATTTATGTTAAGTTTAAATTTAAAATATTTTATAAGTGATTTTTAATTAGCATATGTATTAATTAATTGAAGATATGAATACTTATTTGTATGTTTAAAGCTAGTTACTAAATTTAAATATACATCACTAACCATTGATTTTAAGCCCTAAAATTCATTTTTGCACAAAAAATTCTCCAAAAGTTGTTTTTGTTATATAATGAAAGGAAAATTGGAAAAAGGATTGCTAGGTCTTTAAAATTTGGCATAACATACTGATAAGTCTTAAAGGTTTAAAAAAGGCACTGATAAATTCTAGTCCATTAAATTTGACGAAAATTTTGAACAATAAACAATGTTATTATATTTTTATCTCTAAAATCATATTTTCCGGCCGCCGTTAACTACCGTTGACCATATTCTCCGATCACCGTTTATTTTACTATATATATAGTTAGAATCCTTATCGAACACACTATACAGTGGTACTATTATTATCTCCGTTTGAGTAGCCATGAGCAGTAGATATGAAATTAAACTTTTAAATTTGAAAAATTCAACTTCAAATCTACGGCTCAAGACCACTTAAACGAATATAATAATGGTACCATTATGTAGAGCGTTCGACAAAGATTCTAAATATATATATGATAAAACAAACGGTGATTGGAGGTTGTGGCCAACGGCGGTTGAAAAATATGATTTTAAGGATAAAAACGTAATAACACTGTTTACCGTCAAACTTAACGAATTATGACTTATCAGTACCTTTTAAAAATTTTTAGGACTTATTAATATATTATGCCAAATCTTAGGAACTTAGCCGTCATTTTTTCAGGAAAATTTTCGATTTTTCTCTTTTTTAAAACAATATCTCGATATTTCTCTAATTCGAAAATATCCCAAATCACATTTTACAAGTTGACAGAATTAAATATAATAATATGTGAATCCTTAAAGTTTGACTATTAATATAATTAATTCTAATAGTGTAAAAAATGCTCATAAAAATTTTAATTTATTAAAAAATAATGATTATATCTTTCTATGACAGTATTTAACTAAATATTATTTTCAATTTCTAATTAAAAATAAATATCAAGATAATAATATATATTATTTTATAACACACTAATAAACTAAATATTTATTAATATTATAACTAAAATATAAGTTTATTTATTTTTTTAATAAATTAACACTTCAATATTAATTAGGTATAAAATGGGTTTCAAAACTAAAAATATTTCATACTAAAATATTTTTGTGAAAATATAGAATATGTAATAATATGATACAATAATTATGTGGATAAATTTATATATGTAATAGTAACGATATAATTTTTATTTTTAATATATTATTTTTAATGTGTTAGTCAATATAAATAATATTTTTTTATAATTTTTTGAATAGAAATTTATCTAAATTTTGAATATTTAAACATGTTAAATTTATTAAAATATTAAATTAAATCAAATAATTAATTTTATAATATTTAAAATAAATAAAATATTATTATTTTATTTATATATATCATGTTAAAAAGAAATTCAAAATTTAAATAAATTATATTAAAAAAATTTAAATTTAAATTTAATGTGTTATAAAATAGTATATATTATTATCTTAATATTTGTTCTTAATTAAAAGTCAAAAATAAATTTTTAGTTAATTACCTTTAAATAAAGATATAATCGCTATTTTTTAATAAAATAAAATTTTTATGAGTATTTTTAAAAGTATTAAAACTAAATATGTTAATAATCTAAATTTTAGAGATTTGTATTATTATGCTTAACCATAGGAGGGGAAATTAGTAATATTTTCAAAACAACAGATTATGGAGATATTATTTCAAATAAGAGGGAGAAATAAATTTTTTTTTTGTAATTAATAACAAAATAGTATCTACATTAGGGAGAAAAAAAAAGAACTCGTCGGCATAAACGTCGTAGCCCATATGTGTTTCCAAATTAACACTCCCAAACTTTTAATTACCTTTACTTACTCAATTACGACAAGAAATAATGAAGAGTTAATTAAAATACACTGTAATTTTCACCATGGACAATAATTGAAAGAATACTTCCTATTCAAATTCTTTGACATTAGAAATTAAGAGAAAAAAAAAAGAGTTTATGGACGAGTTTCAGCACATCGATCTAATTATATTCATGATAAATTTTATATATAGCTAATTAATTAGTTTCCTCGCATCTTAATTAAAAGAATAGATAGCTATTAGGTACTAGTGGCAATTCAATCAATTCTTCGCGTTGAATTTATGCTTTAACTAATGGATTACAAGGCATTCTATTGCAACAAATAAACAAAATATCAGCTAAAAGCAAATTATTCGGTAGGAAGAAGAAATTAAGCCTCTAGAACCAGAAGAAACAAATCAACAACTGATAAGTAATACCGCAATGGTTTACTAACGTAAGTATGTTATGTGTAAGACTTGGTCAAGAGTCTGAAAGTTTCCTTCGACCTACATCGGAGGCACTTTAAACGACGTACGTACGCAATGCCAATCAATACACGACACGACACTGACTCAGTGATGCCGTCTTTTCTAGGTCGTGGTATTGGGAGGGACGATTAGTGCTCTAATAATTATCACTGCTCGACTTAAGTTCACTACGCCTGCCCCATCCATTTCAGACAGAAAATTCAAACCACACTGACAGCTATGTACTCCCATAAATAGCAATCAGGATGTGAGCGGAGTGAATATTGGGTTTGATATTTTGATATTCGTGGCACAAAAAAAAAGAAGAGAAAAATAAGAACGCATTGCATTATATTTGTTAAACAAATACAAAAGCACGGAGGGACGATTAGTACTCTAATAATTATCACTCTGCTGGACTTAAGTTCACTACGCCTGCCCCATCCATTTCAGACAGAAAATTCAAACCACACTGATAGTTATCTACTCCCATAATTAGCAATCAGGATGTGAGCGGAGTGAATATTGGGTTTGATATTTTGATATTCGTGGTACAAAAAAAAAGAAGAGAAAAATAAGAACGCATTGCATTATATTTGTTAAACAAATACAAAAGCACGGTGGTTTTGTTGTCTTCAAACAATAGATAAACCAACCATGTTTTTCAAGCTTGCAGTAGTGGTGTCTTTGCTCATGACCGCTAGCTCAGCAGCAGATGAAAATCATCTTGGTTTTGTCTACAATGGATTTAGGTCGGCTAATCTAAGCCTTGATGGTTCTGCAGAGTTCACCTCCAATGGACTCTTGCAACTAACCAACCAAACAGTACAACAAGTCGGTCATGCCTTTTACCCTAATCCAATATCCTTCAACAACTCAACAAATGGCACGGCCTTCTCTTTCTCTACCACCTTTGTTTTCGGTATCGTCTCTGAAAATCCGGCGGTTAGCGGCCATGGTATGGCCTTCGTTATTGCGCCAACAAGAGGGCTCCCATATGCTCTTCCCACTCAATTCCTTGGACTTTTCAATGAGAGCAACAATCGTAATACCAGCAACCATATTTTAGCCGTTGAATTTGATACGGTCCAGGCCAAACAGTTCTCTGACATCAATAACAACCATGTAGGGATTGATATTAATGGGTTGGAGTCTGTGGAATCATACCCAGCGGGTTATTATGATAATGAAAACGGTCAGTTTAAAAACTTGACCCTCATCAGTGCTAAACCGATTCAAGTTTGGGTGCAATACGATGGCGTGGAGAAGCAAATCAATGTCAGTATATCTCCATTCAATTTCGATAAGCCTAGACTTCCACTGTTGTCTTTGTCGCGTGATCTTTCGCCGATTCTCAACGAAATCATGTATGTTGGATTCTCCGCATCCACCGGCCCTATGTCAACATCTCATCACTACGTTCTGGGTTGGAGTTTTATGATAAACGGTCAAGCACAAGAACTCAGTCTCTCCCAACTTCCTAAGCTTCCCCGACTAGGACCCAAAAAGAGATCAAAGCTTTTGACAATTGGATTGCCTATAATTTCTGTAAGCATAACTTTAGCAGCAGTCTTAGGTACGATTTATGTGATAAGAAGGAAAAGGAAGCTCGCTGAAGAGCTTGAAGATTGGGAGCTTGTCTACGGGACTCACAGATTCAAATACAAAGATCTTTACATCGCCACAAAAGGGTTCAGAGACAGAGAACTATTAGGTACTGGCGGGTTTGGTAGAGTATATAGAGGTATACTGCCAACATCAAAAATTGAAATTGCAGTCAAGAGGATCTCCCATGAATCAAGACAAGGGATGAGGGAATTTGTTGCTGAAATTGTCAGTCTGGGTCGTCTCCGTCACCGGAATTTAGTGCAACTACTGGGGTACTGCCGGCGTAAGGGGGAGCTGCTTTTGGTCTATGACTACATGTCTAATGGAAGCTTAGACAAGTACCTCTACGACCAACCAAAAATGACCCTGAATTGGAGACAAAGGTTTCTAGTCATCAAAGGCGTAGCATTAGGGCTGCTGTATCTACACGAAGAATGGGAACAAATTGTCCTTCACAGAGATGTGAAAGCAAGTAACGTCTTACTTGATGCAGAATTAAATGGAAGATTGGGGGATTTTGGGCTTGCAAGATTATATGACCACGGAACTGATCCACAAACAACACATATAGTTGGAACTCTGGGCTACCTTGCTCCAGAACACACTAGAACAGGAAAGGCCACAGCAAGCACAGATGTCTTTGCTTTTGGAGCCTTTTTGCTTGAGGTTGCCTGCGGGAGAAGGCCAATAGATCCACGAGCGCCAACAGAGGATGTAGTTTTGGTTGATTGGGTGCTTGGTTTATATTACAGAGGTGAACTTGTTGAGGCAAGGGATCCGAATTTGGGTACAGAGTATATAGCAGAGGAATTGGAGTTGGTTTTAAAACTAGGGTTGCTGTGCTCTCATTCAGAGCCAAGGGCTAGGCCAAGCATGCGCCAAGTTGTTCAATATTTGGAGAGAGACGTGGCTTTGCCAGAGTTACCAGCTTTTGGTATTTCTGCTACTGGCTTAAGGACCCTTTCCAATGGGGAAGAATTCGACGAATTTGCTACTTTTTTCCCCCCTTCTTCTATGGGCTTATCAGTCACAGCTTCATCATCCGTTATTGCAGACTCTCTACTTTCAGGTGGCAGATAATGAAGCTCAGAATTTTAGTTTCTTCGAAATCTGATGGACAACTCATCGTTTGTGTTGTGTTAAGAGAGAAGGATTTGTCATTTAGTTAATTTGGTTGCTAATCTAATGATTTTATTTTCTAGTTTATCAGTTATTTAGTTTGAGATTATCTTTGCCAGCTCCTAGGGACACCTGTATAGGCCAGCTCACTCCTTACAACTGTATCAAAACCTTTTTAGGTCTTCTAAGAATAATTGGAGTCTATATATACTCTTTTACTGTGTATTGTTGTAGTGCTGAAATCAATAGAAACAATTATCATACTGCTGTGTTTTTATTTTTAACTTGGTATCAGAGCCATAATAGAGTGTTAACCAATCAATGGATAGCAACTCTTCGATTTCTGCCTTTACCATGAATACAGGCAGTAGCTCAGTCACTCAAACAAGCATTACATTTTCAGTTCCTGCCAAACTTGACAGAAACAATTTCTTGATCTGGAAAGCTCAAGTTCTTCCAACTATTTGTGGAAATGACTTAGAGACTTTTATAGATGGATCAAAGAAAACACCTGATAGGTACCAAGTTACCATTGATAAAAATCAGAATGTGCTTACATATGATAATCCATCCTATTGTCAGTGGAAAAAACAAGACCAACTTCTCCTTAGCTGGTTGCTGTCTACTATGACTGAAGCTGTTCTTACCTCTCTCACAAATTGTATGACTTCTAAAGATATCTGGGAAGCTGTGACTAGAATGTATTCATCTCAGTCACATGCTAGGATTATGCAACTGAAAACCCAGCTTCAAACTAGTAAAAAATGGTCCTTGTCAATGAGAGAGTTTTATTCAAAGATGAAAAGTTTAGCTGATGCCCTCACCATAGCAGGAAAATCAGTTTCTGATAAAGAACTAATTGAATATATTCTAAGGGGTTTAAGAACTGAGTATGATGCTGTGGTAGTAAATATAACATCAAAAATGGATACAATGTCCCTTGAAGATGCTTTTACCCAGCTTCTCTCTTTTGAAAGTAGAATTAAACGTAACTACTCTTCTGGTAACATGAACATGGAAGCGAATGTAGCTTCAAGCAACAACAATAGAGGTTGGACCAGAAAAAGAACCCAATGGGTAGAGGATTTAATCCTTCAGGGAATAGAGGACTAAACAGAGGAAGAGGAAGAGGCAGAACACCTCAAGGCAGAAATCAAAACCATTTTCAAGAAACTTGTCAAATTTGCTTCAAGAATGGGCATGTGGCTGCTGATTGCTGGCATAGGTTTAATGAGGAGTTTGTGCCCAAAAACAGAAACAATCAATGACAGAATTCAGCTTACATGGCAATTCAAGAATTTGGAAATGATAGAGGATGGTACTTGGACAGTAGAGCAACGAACCATGTGACTAATGAGTTGAACAATCTCACCATGAAGTCTGAGTACAAAGGTAACAAAAAACTTACTGTTGGGAATGGAAATAAACTTTCTATTATACATTTTAGAAATGTCTGCCTACATGTTAAAAATGTTGAACCATTGCTTTTAAGAAATGTCCTCTATGTCTCTCATATAACCAAAAATCTTAGTAGCATCTCTAAACTAGTTGCTGATAACAATCTTTCTGTTGAATTCCATCATAACATTTGTGTTGTTAAGAATCAGATGCAGAAGGTGCTGCTGCAGGGAGTGGCTAGAGCAGGTCTGTATTGGCTAAGCAACAAAAAGGAGATTGAAGAAAATTCTCACCTTAAAAATAGAGTCTTGTCCAAGTCAAAGTCTGCTGTTACCTTATTTGCTGCATTAGATCTAGAGTCATCTAGCAATTTAAGCACTGGTAAAGAGTCTGTAAATGTCATGGATATTCTTCATAGAAAATTTGGTCATCCAAATGATCAAATTCTTAGAAAGATATTATTGACATGTAAAAGCTTCTCTATCAATAAAAATATTCAATCTCCTTCATTTTGTGTTGCTTGCCAACTTGGAAAAAAATCACAAACAAAACTTTAAAAGCAGTGAAAACACATCTATCAAGCCTCTACAATTGCTACATGCTGATTTATGGGGACCAGCACCACTAAATTCTGGAAATGGCTTTAGATACTACCTTAGCATTGTTGATGACCATACAAGGTTACTTGGATTTTTCCCTTAAGAAACAAAGCTGAAACTTTAAAAACTTTCATTCATTTCAAGAAATTCATAGAAACACAACTAAACAAAAGAATCCTCACCGTACAGACAGATTGAGGAGGTGAATTCAGGCCATTAGAGAATTTTTTGAAGCAAGAAGGTGTGTTTTTTAGGCATTCTTATCCACATACTTCGCATCAAAATGGGAAGGTAGAGAGAAAACATAGGTATATAGTAGAAACTGGCCTTACTCTCATTGCACAGGCAAACTTACCCCTAAATTTTTGGTGGGAAGCTTTTGAAACTGTTGTTTATTTGATAAACAGAATGCCAACCTCAGTTCTAAATTTTGAAACACCTTTTGAAAGGTTTTTTCGCAAGAAACCAAATTATTCTTTCCTCAAAACATTTGGATGTACTTACTATCCACATCTAAGACCTTACAATAGAAATAAACTTCAATTCTATACAGGAAAATGCATTTTCATTGGATATAGTTCACAACATAAAGGATATAGGTGTCTTCACAATTCAGGTAAGATATACATTTCGAGACATGTAGTGTTCAATGAGAATAATTTTCCTTATAGGTCTGATCCTATCTTTAAAGTTGATAGAATCTCTCAAAGCTCACAAGCTCCTAGTATGTTGCATTTCTTTCATGAGTCTATATATTCATCTCCAGATCTTACAGCAAATACAAATCTGTCTCTAAACAGTCCTGCAGCAGCAAATTCACATCAAAGCAACATACAACAAACATCAACACATTCGGATAACCAAACCAGCAATATCTCAACCCAAGAAAACCAGAATCAAACTGAAGAAACAGAAACAACAACCTCTTTTGATCCTGCCCAAGAAAACCAACAGTAGCAATTTTTAACCAACTTCCATCCCATGATAACAAAATCTAAGGTTGGTATTTTCAAGCCTAAGATATATCTCACAGAAAAGGAAGCTCAGACACTGGTGAAAATATCTGAAAGTACAGAAGAAGCACTTAGACATGAAAAATGAAGAGACGCAATGAATGTTGAGTACCAAGCATTGATAAAGAATCAAACCTGGGTACTGACTCATCCTAAACTAGGAGTCAAAATTTTGGGAAACAAGTGGGTATTCAAGGTGAAATATAATCCAGATGGCTCAATTGCTAGGTATAAAGCAAGGCTAGTGGCTAAAGGATATCTTCAAACTGCTGGAATGGATTACAATGAAACATTCAGTCCAGTTGTGAGATCTTTAACCATTAGAATCGTTTTGAGTATTGCTGTTCAAAATGGATGGAATGTTAAACAAGTCGATATTAATAATGCCTTTTTGAATGGGGAGTTAACAGAAGAGGTGTATATGCATCAACTAGAAGGCTTTGAGTATAACCTTAATCCACAGATGGTTTACAATCTGAAAAAGGCATTATATGGTTTGAAACAGGCCCCAGGGCCTGGTATGAGAAGTTAAAGTCAGCTTTAGTTCTGTGGAGCTTCAAAAATCTAAAGTCTGATACCTCATTGTTCATATTAAGAGAAGACAATAGCATGGTGATTCTCCTTGTCTATGTTGATGATATTTTAATCACTGGCAACAATGAAGATTTAATTGAAGAAACCATCAAGAAATTGAATAAGTGCTTCTCTCTGAAGGTATTAGGGTCATTGAACTATTTTCTTGGAATAGAGGTTAAAAGAGATGCACATGGAATGCATCTTAATTAGACCAAGTATGTGAAAAAACTACTCAGGAAAACTGGAATGCAGAGTTGCAAGGAAAGTCCTACTTCTATAAGCACAAGTGACAAGTTTACAAAATACATGGGACCTGATTTTAGTGACAAAACTCTCTATAGAAGTCTAATTAAAGCTTTACAATATGTCACACTAACAAGACCTGAGATAGCTTATAGTGTGAACAAGATAAGTTAGTTCATGAAAAATCCAAAGCATAACTTTAGCTGCAGTCTTAGGTACGATTTATGTGATAAGAAGGAAAAGGAAGCTCGCTGAAGAGCTTGAAGATTGGGAGCTTGTCTACGGGACTCACAGATTCAAATACAAAGATCTTTACATCGCCACAAAAGGGTTCAGAGACAGAGAACTATTAGGTACTTGGGGGGTTTGGTAGAGTATATAGAGGTATATTGCCAACATCAAAAATTGAAATTGCAGTCAAGAGGATCTCCCATGAATCAAGACAAGGGATGAGGGAATTTGTTGCTGAAATTGTCAGTATGGGTCGTCTCCGTCACCGGAATTTAGTGCAACTACTGGGGTACTGCCGGCGTAAGGGGGAGCTGCTTTTGGTCTATGACTACATGCCTAATGGAAGCTTAGACAAGTGCCTCTACGACCAACCAAAAATGACGCTGAATTGGAGACAAAGGTTTCTAGTCATCAAAGGCGTAGCATTAGGGCTGCTGTATCTACAGGAAGAATGGGAACAAATTGTCCTTCACAGAGATGTGAAAGCAAGTAACGTCTTACTTGATGCAGAATTAAATGGAAGATTGGGAGATTTTGGGCTGGCAAGATTATATGACCACGGAGCTGATCCACAAACAACACATATAGCTGGAACTCTGGGCTACCTTGCCCCAGAACACACTAGAACAGGAAAGGCCACAACAAGCACAGATGTCTTTGCTTTTGGGGCTTTTTTGCTTGAGGTTGCCTGCGGCAGAAGGCCAATAGATCCACGAGCGCCAACGGAGCGTGTAGTTTTGGTTGATTGGGTGCTTGGTTTTTATTACAGAGGTGAACTTGTCGAGGCAAGGGATCCGAATTTGGGTACAGAGTATATAGCAGAGGAATTGGAGTTGGTTTTAAAACTACGGTTACTGTGCTCTCACTCAGAGCCAAGGGCTAGGCCAAGCATGCGCCAGGTTTTTCAATATTTGGAGAGAGACGTGGCGTTGCCAGAGTTACTTGTCAATGGGGAAGATTTGGATGAATTTGCTGCGTTGTTTCCCCATTCTTCTATGGCCCTATCGGTCACAGCTTCATCCACTATTGTTGCAGACTCCCTACTTTCAGGTGGCAGATGATGATGCTCAGAATTTTAGTTACTTCGAAATGTAATGGACGACTCATCATATACGCTATATGTGTATATATTGCTAATTTTCCTTATAGTTGGACTAAATTAATTACAGCTAGCTAGCGACGGCTGAGATATCTCTTTGGTAGAAAAACTTTGCTATGTTATTTTGTGATTTAGAATTTTAGATATATCGCGTAATGAATCTTCTCTGTTGAATGTTTACACACATGCATTAAATTTTTGATAAGCAATTCCCCGTAAGAAGAATTACTAAAATAATCAATAAAAAAAATTTGTTTAATTTTACTGCAGGAATTCAAGAATTGGATACAGGATTTTTTTCAGTTGACAAGGAATTTTATATATAAAATAAAAGACGGGATGAGGGTGGGAACATGGATGTCCTTTTTGCGAACGAGAACAAAGGATATATTTTTTAAAGGGAAAAAAAATCACCGGGAATTTTTTTATTCGATTAGGGCTTATAGGAGTATTTTAAAGAATTCTACAATGGGCAGTTTGAGATATGTTTAGAAAACTAAGGAGCCGTTTGAGATTATTGCTTTAATCATCTTACTTAACCTCCTTACTTGTAGGGAAACAAAAATTGCTTTAGGCAGTATCAATTCATATTCTTCTACTTTTGTTTTCGACCCATTTCTGCTGTTTTCTTTGGTTGTGAATGCGGATACTTGTGTTATCATGCTAGATGATTTTAATTTCATGGTGTTAAGTTGATCTATAGACCAGTTTTAGATTATTTTCTTTCTGGGTCTGTTTAGAAATTCAGTTCAGCACATGGAATCTGAGATTTCGTCAGATTCTCGTGGTTTATTGAGTGCAAAGAAGAGAGTATCTCTGGTGCAGTTGAAAACACATGGATCAAGTACTGGAACTTCAGTTCCAAGCTCAGCACTCTTGGGCAAAAGCTTGAAAAAGGTGAGCTCAAAGATCAGCCGGCAGAGACTTTCTTCGAACAAGTTCAAGGTTGTGAGCGAATATGATGAGAAGAAGCAGACCGCTGCTGACAGATGGGGAGGACTTGCTTATGACACATCAGATGACCAAAAGGACATTACCAGAGGAAAGGGAGTGGTGGACTCGCTCTTCCAGACTCCCATGGGAATGTGTTACTAGACAGTGAATCAAATGGAAGATCGGGGGATTTTGGTCTTGCAAGATTGTATGAACACGGGGCAAACCCGAGCACAACTCGAGTTGTCGGTACGTTAGGTTATCTAGCACCAGAGCTGCCCAGAACAGGAAAGACTACAGCAAGTTCGGATGTGTTTGCATTCGGCGGACTACTGTTAGAAGTTGCATGAGGGTGCAGGACTATTGAGCCAAAGGCATTGCCTGAAGAATTAGTGTTGGTTGATTGGGTTTGGTGAAAGTATAGAGAAGAGAGAAAGCTTGATGTTGTTGATCCTAAACTAAATAGTGAATGTGATGAACATCGGGTGTTGATGGTGATAAAATGGGGGCTATTGTGGTCAAATAATGCACCAACTGCAAGGCCTACCATGAGGCAAGTTGTGAGATTCTTGCAAGGGGAGATGGTGTTAGCTGCGCTTCTCTATCTACTTCTCCCCTTATTCTTGTTTACGGTGGAGACTAGTTTAGAATCAGGCAGCAATTAGTCTTGAAACAAAACCATTTTTTTTGCTTTTCCTTCTGGGATTGTTTTGATTTCTTGTCTGTATTATTTCGAAGGCCATAAGAAAGTACTTGCCATTAGAAAACAATGGCATACCATGTGCTATAGTACATAATTTATTCAAAATGTTAACTTTTGTCAAAGTTATGCCGTAGAACTGTATTTGTAATAAACTTGAAAAATTTTCCACCCTCATTATAAATAATATTTATGTTAAGTTTAAATTTAAAATATTTTATAAGTGATGTTTAATTAGCATGTGTATTAATTAATTGAAGATATAAATACTTATTTGTATGTTTAAAGCTAGTTACTAAATTTAAATATACATCACTAACCATTGATTTTAAGCCCTAAAATTCATTTTTGCACAAAAAATTCTCCAAAAGTTGTTTTTGTTATATAATGAAAGGAAAATTGGGAAAATGACTGCTAGGTCTTTAAGATTTGGCATAACATACTGATAAGTCCTAAATATTTAAAAAATGCATTGATAAGTCATAGTCCGTTAAATTTGACGAAAATTTTGATAGTAAACTGTGATAACTGAAGATTGATTAGTGTATATATATATATATATATATATATATATATATATATTAGAAAGTAAATACATTTATTAGAAATGAATTATTTAATTATGGATGAATAAGTTTTAATTTTGAAAGAATTAAATTTTAGGGTAATATAAGTTTTATTATGGGCGAAAAATATAATAAAAATAAATGAAGGATTAAATTATTATTAAAAAATTCAATTCATTATATCTTTGTCGGTTGAAGGATTAAATTGAAATAAAATAATATAATATTATATTACTTAAATGAAAAGAGGCGGTGGCTATGTGTATATAAAAATTTGCTTTCACAAATTGAAAGCTACGGGCAATAAGGAAGAAAGAAAAAAGAAAGAAAGAAAGAAAAAAAAAAGGTTCATTTTAAATTTGTATTCTTGATGATTAACCTTCTGTTTTAAGAATTATAAATGATTTCATATGATTTAATTGTAGAAATATAATTGTTAGTATATATATATATGCAGATGTTTGCGTACATACAATTTTAGATAACTAAGTTTGAATTATTAAATAATTACGTGTTATTATTGTTAAATTGATACTAAAAAGTGATTCAGAGGGAAACGAACAATCAGCAAAAGTGTAAAAATAATCGTTTAATATTCAGGTAGGTATTTATATGTATTTGGGAGATTTTAGTTTTAAAACTGAAAAGTAGGGTGTTTTATTACATTAAGTGTTTTGATAAATGTTTGTGAAATTCCTAAATTATTACGTGTCGATCTAACTGATTGTTTTTCAAATAGAATTTGAATAATAATATTTATATGAATGTCATATTTATAAATACAGTGAGAAAATAGTATCAGTACGTATTGTGATTTTATAAATGAATTATTTGTATGAATATGTTGTGAAAAAAAATAGATAAATGAAAATGTGATGGCCACGGTTGTTGTTATGATGTGGCACCGGTGTTTGGGGCGGCGGTCCTTCGGAATAATGCCCGTAAAGTACGCAAGAGTAAAAATTAGTGGAAATTATTTTAAATGATGGAATGAATGTGTTTTTGTTATTTTTGTGAATACTGTAATTGAAATGTTGTTTTGGGTTTCGTTAAGCTTACTATTTGAAATCGAAAGGTATTTTATATATGTATAAATTTGTTTATTGTAAAGTTCTTAAAACTACCTTTATGTATAAATATCTATTGGACATTAGCTCACCCCTTACTTTTCAGGTTCCTAGACAATGCTGGAGATGTTGTATATAGAAGATAATGATACTCGAGAACAAAAGTTTTACTACTTTGAAAACTATATGTAATTATAGATATAGGAGCATGTAGTGTGTGGCTTTGATGCATTTTTCTATGTTTGTATTTGAATTTTAGAAATCCTAAAATTAGTTATGTTTTTTTTAGATAATGAAATGAAGCAGTTGGTGTTGAATATTATTGGAAGTGTTTAGAATAAAATCTTAAAGTTACAGGTTTATATATTTTGGCATACAATTATTATAGAAGAAATTATGCCAAAATCTCTTTATAGAATTAAGGATGCTCCAAATTGGATTAAGAATAATAACTTTCCTAGAAGAATGATTGTGTTTTGAAAGTTCAAAATTTTTCGTAATACCCTAGTTCGGTGCCACTTTCATAATGCTGAAATCGGGGTGTTACATAAATAGTATTATCATGTTTTTATCCCTAAAATCATATTTTCCGATCACCGTTGACCACCGTTGACTATATTCTCTGATTACTGTTTATTTTACCATAAATATGGTTAGAATTCTTGTCGAACACTGATAACTCTATATTCATAGAGTTATTTAATATGCTTTTGAGTTTGAAAAGTCATTTAATTAGAGTGATTTGTGTTTGTAAATACTCAATTTGATTAATTTTACTTTTATGTTATGTAGGAGTCCAAATTTATTTTATTTCATTTCATTTTATTCATGTTAATGTTGAAACGTTGAAACAGGGCTTGAAAAAAGGAACTTCCCAGAATGCTGCAGCATTATTATTGCAGCAAAAGAAATCAGCTGGTGGAATGAATTAGATGACGTGGAAAGCAATTGAATCACTTAATGAGCTGGACAAAATAGCATGACGTGGAGGGAGAAAAAAGGAAAATTTCCTTTTAGGGCACTGTCCTAACTCAAGATAATGAGAGCTAGCCGTCAAGAGGAGGATATCCACATTTTTTTTAGCAAAGTTTAGAGAGATGAGAGTTTTGGGGAGGAAGAAAAGGGCTACTGTTTTAGAGGAAAAGAAGAAGGAGAAGAATGACCAACTTGAGACATCAACCTTGGGCTTGATTTTTCTTACTTTCCTCTTTAGTATTTCTATCCTCTTTTCTCTTAAACTCTTGTGGATCAATGGTTAAGTTGTATATGAATATTTTTAAACTTTTGAATATGAACTAATTTCTTGGTAGCTAGAGTTGTTGATGAACCCTTTAATGTAAATTGGAACATTTTGCTGCAAGGAATGTTGAAGTAGTTAAGCTTTGTTCAATCTTGTGAAAATATTGATTAATACTTGCTTATGTTTGGCCAGCATTAGTGAGTTGCTGAATTAAAATTAATACTGGAAGGGTTAATTTTAATGGACTAAAACTTGATTGATGCAAGTTCATTTCTCTATTTGAAATTGATTTGTGATAATATAAGAATATATTATTACCTTGTATGACTAAAGGGAGTTGGAGCTTATCACTGCATTCTTGAAATTAAATTGGCATAGGAATATGTTAGTTTAACAAAGGAATTAAAATCATAAACACTTTGGAAAAAGACTATGAATATATATAGAATTCCCAGTTAACAAAGCCCAGATTGTTATTGCATTTCTCTGCAACATTTTTACCAACCTTGCATTTTAGGGGAATTCACAACTCTAACTCATTGTTCTCATATCATTTATTGAAATTTGGGTAGTTATAATTTGAGTTCTTTATTTTATTTTATTTTTATTCATAAGTTGATTTAATTTCCATTAGATCTCAATTGACTCATTGGTTATTTCCGAATTGTTTAGAGTTGATTTTTGACAATTTATTACTTGAACAATCCCTGTGGGGACGATAACTCACTTATCATTATATTACTTGTGTGACTGTGTACACTTGCACATTATATACAAAATTTCACGAACAAACACGCTACACAGTGGTACCATTATTATCTCCGTTTGAGTAGTCATAAGTAGTAGATATGAAATTGAACTTTTAGATTCGAAAAATTCAACTTCAGATCTACAGTTTAATACTACTCAAATAAAGATAATAATGGTACCATTGTTTAAAGTGTTCGACAAGGATTCTAACTATATATATGATAAACAAATGGTGATTGAGGTTGTGGTCAATGGCGACCGAAAAATATGATTTTAAGGTTAAAAACGTAATAATATTATTTATCGTCAAACTTAATGGATTATGACTTATCAATACCTTTTTAAAATTTTTAAGACTTATTAATATATTATGCTAAATTTTAGGGACTTAGCAGTCATTTTTTCAAGAAAATTTTCGACTTCCCCCTTTTTTAAAACAGTATCTCGATACTCCTCTAATTCCAAAATATCCCAAATCACATTTTACAAATTGACATAATTATATATAATAATATGTGAATCCTTAAAGTTTGACTATTAATATAATTCATTCTAATAGTGTAAAAAATGTTCATAAAAATTTTAATTTATTAAAAAATAATGATTATATCCTTCTATAACAGTATTTAACTAAAACTTATTTTCAATTTCTAATTAAAAATAAATATTAAAATAATAATATATATTATTTTATAACACACTAATAACTAAATATTTATTAATATTATAACTAAAATATAAGTTTATTTATTTTTTAATAAATTAACACTTCAATATTAATTAGGTATAAAATGGGTTTCAAAACTAAAAATATTTCATACTAAAATATTTTTATGAAAATGTAGAATATGTAATAATATGATACAATAATTATGTGGATAAATTTATATATGTAGTAGTAATGATATAATTTTTATTTTTAATATATTATTTTTAATGTGTTAGTCAATATAAATAATATTTTTTATAATTTTTTGAATAGAAATTTATCTAAATTTTGAATTTTTAAACATTTTAAATTTATTAAAATATTAAATTAAATTAAATAATCAATTTTATAATTTTAAAATGAATAAAATATTATTATTTTATTTATATATATCATGTTAAAAAGAAATTTAAAATTTAAATAAATTATATTAAAAAAATTTAAATTTATATTTAATGTGTTATAAAATAATATATATTATTATCTTAATATTTGTTCTTAATTAAAAGTCAAAAATAAATTTTTAGTTAACTACTATTAAATAAAGATATAATCGTTATTTTTTTATAAAATAAATTTTTTATGAGTAGTTTTAAAAGTATTAAGACTAAATATGTTAATAATTTAAATTTTAGAGATTTGTATTATTATGCTTAATCATAGGAGGAGAAATTAGTAATATTTTCAAAACAACATATTATCGAGATATTATTTCAAATAAGAGGGAGAAATAAAAAAAAATCGTAATTAATAACAAAATAGTATCTACATTAGGGAGAAAAAAAAAGAACTCGTCGGCATAAACGTCGTAGGCCATATGTGTTTCCAAATTAACACTCCCATACTTTTAATTACCTTTACTTACTCAATTACGACAAGAAATAATGAAGAGTTAATTAAAATACACTGTAATTTTCACCATGGACAATAATTGAAAGAATACTTCTTATTCATATTCTTTGACATTAGAAATTAAGAGAGAAAAAAAAGAGTTTATGGACGAGTTTCAGCACATCGATCTAATTATATTCATGATAAATTTTATATATAGCTAATTAATTAGTTGCCTCGCATCTTAATTAAAAGAATAGATAGCTACTAGGTACTACTGGCAATTCAATCAATTCTTCGCGTTGAATTTATGCTTTAACTAATTGAATTCAAGGCATTCTATTGCAACAAATAAACAAAATATCAGCTAAAAGCAAATTATTAGGTAGGAAGAAGAAATTAAGCCTCTAGAACCAGAAGAAACAAATCAACAACTGATAAGTAATACCGTAATGGTTTACTAACGTAAGTATGATATGTGTTAGACTTGGTCAAGAGTTTGAAAGTTTCCTTCGATCTACACGGAGGCACGTTAAATGACGTACGTACGCAATAGCAATCAATACACGACACGACACTGACTCATTGATGCCGTCTTTTCTAGGTCGTGGTATTGGGAGGGACGATTAGTACTCTAATAATTATCACTCTGCTTGACTTAAGTTCACTACGCCTGCCCCATCCATTTCAGACAGAAAATTCAAACTACACTGACAGTTATCTACTCCCATATTTAGCAGTCAAGTCAGGATGTGAGAGGAGTGAATATTGGGTTTGATATTTTGATGTTCGTGGGTAAATAAAAAAGAAACGCATTGCATTATATTTGTTAAACAAATATAAAAATACGGTGGTTTTCTTGTCTTCAAACAATAGATACACCAACCATGTTTTTCAAGCTTGCAGTAGTGGTGTCTTTGCTCATGACCACTAGCTCAGCAGCAGATGAAAATCATCTTGGTTTCGTCTACAATGGATTTAGGTCGGCTAATCTAAGCCTTGATGGTTCTGCAGAGTTCACCTCCAATGGACTCTTGGAACTAACCAACCAAACAATACAACAAGTCGGTCATGCCTTTTACCCTAATCCAATATCCTTCAACAACTCAACAAATGGCACGGCCTTCTCTTTCTCTACTACCTTTGTTTTCGGTATCGTCTCTGAAAATCCGGCGGTTAGCGGCCATGGTATGGCCTTCGTTATTGCGCCAACAAGAGGGCTCCCAGATGCTCTTCCTAGTCAATTCCTTGGACTTTTCAATGAGAGCAACGATCTTAATACCAGCAACCATATTTTAGCCGTTGAATTTGATACGGTCCAGGCCAAACAGTTCTCTGACATCAATAACAACCATGTAGGGATTGATATTAATGGGTTGGAGTCCGTGGAATCATACCCAGCGGGCTATTATGATAATGAAAACGGTCAGTTTAAAAACTTGACCCTCATCAGCGCTAAGCCGATGCAAGTTTGGGTGGACTATAATGGCGTGAAGAAGCAAATCAATGTCAGTATAGCTCCATTCAATTTCGATGAGCCTAGACTTCCACTGTTGTCTTTGTCGCGTGATCTTTCGCCGATTCTCAACGAAATCATGTATGTTGGATTCTCAGCAGCCACCGGCTCTGTGTTAACATCTCATCACTACGTTTTGGGTTGGAGTTTTATGATAAACGGTCAAGCACAAGAACTCAGTCTCTCCCAACTTCCTAAGCTTCCCCGACTAGGACCGAAAAAGAGATCAAAGCCTTTTACAATTGGATTGCCTATAATTTCTGTAAGCATAACTTTAGCTGCAGTCTTGGGTATGGTTTATGTGATAAGAAGGAAAAGGAAGTTCGCTGAAGTGCTTGAAGATTGGGAGCTTGTCTACGGGACTCACAGATTCAAATACAAAGATCTTTACATCGCCACAAAAGGGTTCAGAGACAGAGAACTATTAGGTACTGGCGGGTTTGGTAGAGTTTATAGAGGTATACTGCCAACATCAAAAATTGAAATTGCAGTCAAGAGGATCTCCCATGAATCAAGGCAAGGGATGAAGGAATTTGTTGCTGAAATTGTCAGTATGGGTCGTCTCCGTCACCGGAATTTAGTGCAACTACTGGGGTACTGCCGGCGTAAGGGGGAGCTTCTTTTGGTCTATGACTACATGCCTAACGGAAGCTTAGACAAGTACCTCTACGGCCAACCAAAAATCACCCTCAACTGGAGACAAAGGTTTCGAGTAATCAAAGGCGTTGCATTAGGACTGCTGTATCTACACGAAGAATGGGAACAAGTTGTTGTTCACAGAGATGTGAAAGCAAGTAATGTCTTGCTTGATGCAGAATTAAACGGAAGATTGGGGGATTTTGGGCTTGCAAGATTATATGACCACGGAACTGATCCACAAACAACACATATAGTTGGAACTCTGGGTTACCTTGCTCCAGAACACACTAGAACAGGAAAGGCCACAACAAGTACAGATGTCTTTGCTTTCGGAGCCTTTTTGCTTGAGGTTGCCTGCGGGAGAAGGCCAATAGATCCACGAGCGCCAACGGAGGATGTAGTTTTGGTTGATTGGGTGCTTGGTTTTTATTACAGAGGTGAACTTGTTGAGGCAAGGGATCCGAATTCGGGTACAGAGTATATAGCAGAGGAATTGGAGTTGGTTTTAAGACTAGGGTTGCTGTGCTCTCATTCAGAGCCAAGGGCTAGGCCAAGCATGCGCCAAGTTGTTCAATATTTGGAGAGAGACGTGGCTTTGCCAGAGTTACCAGCTTTTGGTATTTCTGTTACTGGCTTAAGGACACTTGCCAATGGGGAAGAATTCGATGAATTTGCTACTTTTTTCCCCCCTTCTTCTATGGGCTTATCAGTCACAGCTTCATCCTCCGTTATTGCAGACTCCCTACTTTCAGGTGGCAGATAATGAAGCTCAGAATTTTAGTTTCTTCGAAATCTGATGGACAACTCATCGTTTGTGTTGTATGTATATATATATATATCATTAATTTTCATTATAGTTGTTGATGCGTGATTTTTGCTTAGTCACACTAGGGACTGATGAGTTAATGCCCCGCTCAAGCCTTGGTCTTGCTCACACAAGGGTTTAATGTAGGACTAATGAATTAGTGACCTGCTCCAGCCTTAGTCTTGCTCACACCAGGATTTAACATAGGACTGACGAGCTAATGACATGCTCTAACTTTAATGAAACAATGATCTGTCCTTGATTCAAATTAATTTCAGTCTTTTTTTAACTAAGCTGTCTTGCACCAAAATACACATTCAGAATAAGTTGTTGGAGGTTATCTGGCGAACTCATATCAATGTTTAAGTCAGTAAGTTATGAGAGTACTTAAGGTTCGACTATTTCTTTTTTTTTAAGATAATAAAAAAAATAATTGAGTGTAATAACAATTAAAATAAATGAAAGAATGAGACTGTCCTCCCTATGGAAGAAAAATCATGTATATATATGTGAGGCCAATAATTTTTTTTTCTTTATTTTTTTATAAGATAATATATTTTATATATTGGTCATGTTGGTTATGATTATTCAACATTAGTGGTGGCCTTAACTTTCTTCCTTTAGTAGGCTGGAAAGTGTAGAACATATGGACTAGGTTGTTACTTGTATCCCTGCTGCTGTCAATCTTACTTTTGACAACTCAAGTTTGCAGAGCTCTCACTTCGATTAAATATTCTATCCATAATATGTTAGAATTATTTTAATTAAAGTAGGGAGATAAATTGAGATAATATTTGAGTTAATATTTTTAGGATCGCACATGCTTCTCTTTTTCGGTAGGCCATATACCTGACCATATGATATGACACCTCTTATTAATGAGTATCCCTTGTAACAGCTTAATTTAATCTTAAGTAGGTGTCATCTCTACCAGATCTAAGTATAATTCCTTACTTAAATTTTAAAAAGGGTACTTCATAAAATAGATTACTTTAGGAGGTGCTGAATGTGACTTTATGAATTTGTATATTGCCATATGTCCTGTCAATATTTTCTCGTAACAATAGTTAACAGCTAGCTAACGACCGCTGAGATATATAAAATAATATATTAATATTAATGGCATCTCTTTTTTGGTTGAAAAACTTTGCCGTGTATTTCAATATATTAATTAAATATTAAGTACTGTTAGTTTCAAAAGTTGTGAGATTATTTTGTGATTTAGAACTTTTGATATCTTGTATGGAATATGGAATCTTCTCTGTTGAATGCTTACACATTATTTTTTTGAAATTTATAAGCAATTTCCGCAAGAAGAATTACTAAAATAATCAATAAATTTTTTTTACAATTTTTACCGGAGGAGTTCAAGGAGTGGATTGAGGTTTTTTCTTATTGACAAGGAATTTTATATATAAAATAAAAGACGGCGGGATGAGGGTGGCTGAGTGGGAACATGGATCTCCTTTTTTAAAACGATAACAAAGGATATATTTTCTAAAGGTGTTAAACAAGTCGTGGGGAATTCTTTGATTCGGTTGGGCTAATATAATTTAATTAGAAATGAGTGAGTGTTCTAAAAGAATTCTACAATCATAATTTAGATATGCCTAAAAATAATTAAAAATTAATTTGATATAACTTTTTAAATAGAATTTTTTGAAATAGACTTTATATTTATAGAATTTTTAATAAAAATTTATTAATAGTTTAGTTATCGCAAATAATTTTTGAAAAAATTTAAATAATTATCTCATTAGATAAATATTTAGTATTATATTTTAAAAAAATAACATAAAAATTTAAAAATAAAGTAAAAGTATTTTAAATAATTTCATTTTTTAAAAAAGTTGAAAAAATTTTATTACCAAAAGTTTAAATTTTGGGTTTCTTTCGGTAGAACTAGAAAGAAAGTAACTTTTTTAATTCTCAAAAACTCTTTTCTAATAACAACCAAATGATCTCAAAAATTTTGATAATAATTTTTATCATTAAAAAAAAAATTCTTTTAACTAATAAAAAAGTCAAACCAAACTAATACTAAGAAATTGTTATGACTACTTCAAAGCCTTTATGACATGAAAATCATTCGAATGAGAAGCTAAGTGATCTTTAAAAAATATTTGTTAAACAATTGAATTTTTTTTTCTAAAGCTTAATTGTTGTTTGCTAGTACAGAAATTAAATTTAAATAAATTATTAAATATTCTTTTGTATTTTTATTGAAGAGTGGAATAATCGTATTAAATGACCTTTATTTAAAAGAAATAATAACATTTTGTACTAATTAACTAAAATGTCATATCTATTTAATTAAATAATTAAGCAACAATTTGTTTTCGTTAAAGTTTTAAATTTAATACACGTGTACTTTTAGTTCTAATTTATTTCAGGTTCATAAAATGGTACTGAAGTACTAATTAAAAAATATCCGCACTTATTTATTTATGTATTAAGCATTTTGTTTAAAATCACTTGTCTAATTTAATTAGCATTAAGCGTGATTTTGAGTAACTAAAATTTAGTTTAGCATATCTGCAGGAGAAGAAAAAATACAAACAAAACATAAACCGAATAAACAGCGAGGATCCACTTCTTGTCTTGTTAATCCTTATCTTTTGAACATCCAGTGACACATGATAAGGGTAGAAATTAACGGCTGAGATTGAATTGAATTTTTTTTTACTAATTAATACTTCTTGTCATGTTAATCCTTCTTCTACGCTCAATTTTCGCTGCAAATTCCGCCTCCAAGGATTCCTCTTTCTATACTTGATTTCATTAAGTACTTCTTTTAGGGAGTTCATTGATCCAAGTTCAGTGTCAGCATCAGTCATTTCACCAATATTTTTGCATCGCAAAAATGGAGGCATAAAAAACGTAGCAACAACATCTTTTGGCGAGTTGTTAATGGAAACAAAAAGAAGCCTCAATTCTGGATGAAAGAAATGGAGTTGCAGTTACCAATAGTTGAAGTCGAATAGCGCAACGTTGCTATAACCACCACTCAACTGTGTTGGATGCTGGGCTTAGGAGATGAAATGGAAGAGAAAATTGAAAGAGAATTCAATAGAATGGTTCAATTCAATGAAATTGTTTACCGGTGTTTTTGTCGAGAAGGTTAACGCTTACCACAGGAAAAGTTTACCCTTTTTTTTTAACCTTTAAACAGTAAATTTGCAAAATTGGTTTAATTTATTTTTTAAAACATTTAATAATAAGGTAAACTTTTATATGGTAAAATTGGAATATTAATTGGTAAAAAAAAATTAATCTAATATCAGCCATTAATTTTTACCTTTTTCACGTGTTATTTGATGTCCAAAAAATAAGAATTAATAAGATAAGGAGAGTATCTTCCCCTTATATTTAAACATTCGCTTTATTACTTAAATTTTTGTTTTAGTAATTCAAATTCTTCGTCCTAAAGAATAAAATGAAGTTTATAGATAAGTTCCAATGACAACTTTACTCATGATTAATTTCATCACCTTAGTTTAATTTTCCCGCGTCTTCAAGTTAGGGTAGGTATCGTCTGTCCAATTCAATCACTCTTCTTTTGAATACCTGTAATTAGATATGGGAAAGATTAAAAGTCTCTTATTTTTATACATATTTTTAAATCTAATTATATAACTTTTGAATCTAAACACTTACAAACGAATAAAATTAAATACAAAATATATAAATGTAAATGTTAAATTCAATCTCCATTCTCTATTTTTTTTTTTTTTGAAATTTTCAACTTTCAGTTTTATTTTTCACAACTCTCAAGAATTATAATGACAAGTTAAAAAATTATGACCAAATGGTCAGAGATTATCTTCAAAAGAGTTGAAGAATGTACGATACATTTATCTGTATCATAGCTCTTGGCATTCTTCTCCACCCCTACTGCTATAGTCTGGCAACCTGTGGCAAATATTTACTACTGAAAATGGAATGCTTGACTCGACCACGGTGGCGGCCTCCCCGTGCGTGTTGGCCTAAAGGATCAAACTGTCAAACTACGTTGATAATTTTCTCCTCCATATATAAAAGAGCAAAGAAAAATTCTGACGAACAAGCAGCGAGAAAAGCAAGCTTTTTATATCTTCATGCAATAAACAAACCATGTTTCTCAAGCTGGCAATAGTATTGATGTCTTTCTTGATCACTACCTTAGAAGCAGAGGAAAATTTTGGTTCTGTCTACAATGGATTCAGGTCGGCTAATCTAACCCGTGATGGTATAGCAAAGTTCACCCCTAGACAGCTCCTGTGGACTTTTGCAACTAACCAACGAAACAATACAACAAACTGGTCATGCCTTTAAACCCAACCCAATTTATCTTTCAAGAACTGAATAAATTAATAGCACCGCTTTGTCCTTCTCTACAACCTTTGTTTTTGGTATTATACCTTGATATCCCACGCTTAGGGGCCATGGTATCGCTTTCGTTATTGCACCAATAGGAGGGCTCTCATGTGCTCTTCCCAGTCCATTCCTCGGCCTTTTGAACGAGAGCATATCAGAAATTATATTTCCGCCATTGAACTTGATACGGTCGAGGGCAAAGAGTTTTGTGATATCAATAACAACTATGTAGGGATTGATATTAATGTGTTAACATCTAAGAAAGCATTCATTGCAGTTCATTAGTGCTAAATCGATGCAAGTTTGGTGAAATACGATGGCTTAGACGGGCAAATAATGTCACTATAGCTCCATTAAAGTTTGGAAAGCCTAAACTTCCACTGTTGTTTTTGACGTATGATCTTTCAACGATCCTCAGCAAAATCATGTATGTGGAATTCTCATCTACCACCAGCTCTTTATTAAGATCTCATAATATTTCGGATTGGAGTTTTTAGATGAACGTCCAAGCACAAGAACTCAATCTCTCTCAACTTCCTAAACTTCCTCCCGTAGGGCCAAGGAAGGGATCAACTTTTGACAATTGGTTACCCGTAATCAGTGTAAGGTTAACTTTAGCTGCAGTCTCAGGTATGTTTTATGTGATAAGGAAAAGGAAGTTCGCTGAAGAGCTTGAAGATGGGAGTTTGCCTACGGGGCTCACATATTCAAATACAGAAATCTTCACATTAATTGCCAGAAAAAGGTTCAGGGAGCTATTAGGTATAGGTCGATTTGGCAGAGTATATGGATTATATGGTTATCTTGCCAACAGCAAAGATTGAGATTGCAGTGAAGGTGTCCCATGAATCTAGACAGAAGATGAGGGAATTTGTTGCAGAAATTGTCAGTATTGGTCGTCTGCGTCACTGGAATTTAGTGCAACTATTGGGCTAATGCCGGTGCAAGGGAGAGCTGCTTTAGGTCTATGACTAGATGCCTAATAGAAGTTTGGACATATACACCTCTGTGACCAACCAAAAGTTGTTGGTAAGAATTGAGGTAAATTTCGCATTTTTTCAATAAATTCCTATAGTATTTTATTTAAATAATATCATATAAATTAATAGTAAAATAGAGCAAATTTGTTAACAATTTGAATTTATTTAAATTTAACTTCATGATTTATTTTAATAAAAAATTGTCAAACAACAATTGAAAATGTTACAATCACCATAACATAAGAATAAAAACTCTAAATTGAAGAAAAGTTACGGACTTTTAGAGAAAATAATTTACTATATAATAAATTTATACAATCATATAATTTTTTTTCTCAAAACTCACAACCTCAAATACACCTTTTCACCAGATTTTCCAAAAAAAATATTTTTATACAAATATTTTTTATTCCAACTATTCTATTAATAAGAATAAAAGAAAATTTAAAATAAAATACTTAAAATATATTCTTTGAGGGTTTTTTGGAGGATTGCACTTGACAAATTAAAAAAAAAAAACTTGAACAAACTTGTTTACTTGCTTACAACGAGGAGGAGAGGGGCTTGCTATTACCCAACCTCCAGTGAAATTAGACAAATGCGTAAAATACCCATTTGTCCAATTTCATTGCACAGCCCCACTTTCTCTTCTAATTTTACTGCATTAAACCATAAAGCCTTTTAACAAATTTTGGTCAAATAAAGCCAGCTCCTAAAGTAGGCAATTTTTTACCAACAAAAAGTCACCCTCAATTGGAAACAGAGATTTCGGGTCATCAAAGGCGTAGCATTCGGCCTATCGTATCAACGCGAAGAATGAGAACAAGTTATCATTCACAGAGATGTGAAGGCAATATGTATTGCATGATACTGAATTTAGTAGAAGATGAGCAAAATTATATGATCATGGAACTGGTCCACAAACAACACGTATAGATGGAACTCTCGGTTATCTTGCCCCAGAACGCACTAAAACAGGAAAGGCCACAAGAAGCAGAAATATGTTCGCTTTTGGGGGAATGTGCTTGAAGTTGCCTTGCGGCATAAGGCCAATAGATCCACAAGCGCAGAGGGTAGATACGGTGTTCGGTTTTTGGTACAGAATTAAACTTGTTGAATGCAAGGGATCCGAATTTGGGCAGAGAATATGTAGCCGAGGAATTGGAGGTGGTTTTAAAAATAAGGTTGCTCTCATTCAGAGCCGACAGCTAGGCCAACATATTTGGACAGAGACGTGGCATTGCTAGAGTTACCGGCTCTTGGTCTTTCAGGAAGTCGGCTAACATTGGCTTCTATGACTTTGCTACGACATATTCTACGGGCCCATTAGTCACAGGTTCATCCTTGTTGCAGAGTCATAGGTGATCGATGATGCTCAGAACTTTAGTTCGTTCGGAATTTGATGGATATTCAAATGTATTTGGTGATTTTTTTTGTTTTCTTTTTAAGGCAACTGCCGAGATATAAAATAATATTTATATGTCATCTCTTTGGTAGAAAATCTTTGTTGCGTTACCTAATTAAATATTAAGCATTGTGTCAGACGTTTTAAGAGCTTGTTATTTTGTGATTTAGATCTTGTAATGAATCTTTTCTATGAAATCACAAAATTTTCGATAAACAATTTTCGTAAGAATTGCTAAAACATTAGTAGAAGTTTGTTTCATTTAGCAGAGGAATTGAAGGTCTTTTGAAAGAGAAAATTGTAAAGAATTCCCAAATTTTAATTTGATATAAATGCAAAGGAAAAATACATATAAAAAACAGCCATCAGAGATATTCAATGGTATATGATCTTTTTTCAAAAAGAGGACAAGTCCTGTACGCGGACGTCTTTCTCATAAGAGGAACAAGCTGGGGATAGGGATGCCTCGTACCAATACCGTTAGGGGACAGGAATAGGATTCTCTGAACATTAATTATCCTACTAATAAGATATCATAAGCATGAGATGCTTCGTCTCATCTGCGGATCTGCCTATCCAACCACATTTCATACAGTTTCTACCAGCAAAATAATGTCTTTAGGGACTAAATATTTTTTATTGGGGATAATAATAATAAAATAAGAATTACGATGCCTTACAAACTCAATTCCTTTGCTTCACTGAGCGACACAGTGGAAATGAGTATTCTTAAGAAATTCTAAAACCATGATCTAGGATATGTTTATGATTTAGTTACTATTACTTAAAAACTATATTGACATGTCAACCATCTTAATTAAACCATCCTTAACAGTTACCTTCCATTTAGAGAGCATAAGTTCAACTCCTCCGAATTTTCTCTTGTAAATTTGTGGAGGCATCAAGATTTAAGAACATAACTCATATTAATTATCAATTAAAAGTGTGTATAGAAGAATGAAGAGCAGAAAAGATATGGAAGAAGCAGCACTCTCACAATCAGAAAACCATTGTAATAAAGACCACATAGAAATTTGTAACATTCATGGATTGTGAAACCATATTAAACATTGTAACAAAGACCACATAGAAATTTGTAATATTCATGAACTGTGAAACCATATTATTTTTTAAATGAAAGTACATCACCCAATGCTCGGAGGCCTCTCAACTTTTCCAGAGGAATCAACATATAATCGAACTCGATTGCGTCTGAAATCCATCGTAACAAAGCTATTTGGCGGAACCACATGAACTAGAGCCCCTGGCTTTTCTTCCTTTATCTTCTTTTCTGCTTCTTCAGCAGTTGAGCCCACTAATTCAGGCCATGTAGTTTTTGAGGCTGTGTTTGTTCCAGGTAATTGCCCATAAGTTTCTATATTATTATTATCACCATGTTAATCATAAGTAAAAGTATTAATCATATGACAATCATCGTCAACAAGCTAGCAACCCTAGCAGACAATTTCTAACCAATGGAGAAAACTTATGTTTAAGGCTCTCAAATCTTGCCAAATTTTTGTATCTTACAGACATTTAATTCTCCAAATAAGCAAGTAACTAAATTCGAAGTAAAGGGTTTGCCTCATGAAATTAGTTGTAGCGTCTGACTCTAAACAAGAACGAATATCATCATTGATGAAAGGAAGAAAGCAACTTACTCGGCAAGGTTGGTGTTGATGCAGTTGGCTGCTTCTCCTCAGCCATAGCAAATATCAAGCTGAACCACTAGTACTTGGTGAAATACAACAATTTTTCCTGTATTAGAAGCAAAACAGAGATATTAACATAAAGAGTTCTACTTTGATTTCTTCAACTTTTGCTTTGGTTTTTCCAAATGCAGATGGTTCCAAGCAAGGCAGGGGATGGATTCGGCAGCTTCTATGCATCACAAGAATCTTTCTTTTATTGCAAGGCCGGCCAACATGATTAATTAATAAAGATCGATTTGTACTTCAAATCAAAGCTCAACTTCCTTTGTATGGCTACAAGCTAGCCCATATCGAGAGGAAGGTATAAGGCATTCTCCGAAGGATCAACACTTTCACACTACACAAAAACTAGATTGCTACACTCGCCCACTCCTAAATTGAATAATAGACCATCTTTGTTGAGTATGGACGAACATGAATGAATGACGTGTCGGTTCTAAGTGAATGCTTGTCGTTTACACTAAAGACAAATGGACTACAAGCCATTTACCAAAGAAACGAGAATTCAGAGAATCAAACAACGAAGAACACGGTACCAAGCTTTAATCAGATTAGGAACAATAAATTCGTAGCAAGCAAAGGTTGAAATTTGTATCAAAGAAACAATTATAAATTAAGAAAAATTAGAAAACAAACCTGAAAAATTAAAAGAAAAAAACCGCAGGTGAAGAGGAAGCGAAAAACAAAGGCCGGATACGTGGCACTTGGGCAAAATGGAGCCGTAAGAATCGGACTCTACAAAGGGAAGTCTTTCTGGTCTGGTTTCGAGGAACCGAGGAATCTGATCGAACTCTAATTTCTCTTTTTTTTTTTTTTTTGAAACTAAAGGTGGTAAATGGGCTGGGTCGGTCCAGAACGAAGCAGGACATATAAACAGTATCAGTACGGTGGTTGGGCAGGATTGGACCGAAATGTTAAGTTCATGGGTCGTACCTGACACGAGTCCGTATTTTGCCGGATCGTGATGGGTCGGCCCAGGCAGACCGTTGGCTTTTAATTTTAAAAAAATTTGTAAACGCTGCAAGTTAAACCCAGGACGTAAAGGCCCATAATACTTTACCACTAAGCTGGTTTTACTTATTTATCATAATAATTAAATAATATGTTTTCAATAAAAAGTAAATATATATTATTTTAAAGTTATTATTAATAAAAATAATTAAAGAATCTAACCATAATTTCATCTTTATATATTTTAATAAAATAAAAGTTAATAATAAATAATTTTTATATATTTTAATATAGAGTTCGCTTATTGCTATATGATAACTCGAGTAAATTGTTATAAATTTATTTTATTATTTATAATTGTTAATATTTTTGTCTTAATTTAACTGTAATTAAGTGTAATTTAGTCATTATATTATGTACTTTTAATTACACTTGTATGAATATTTGGAATTAAATATTTAGAACATGTGATTCAACTAAAACAAAAATATAATTTGTTATCCTATTTTGTTATAAATTTAAATTGTTTGAATAAATTTTTAAGAAATTATTTTTTTAAAGACATTGATAAAATATAAACAAATATAATAGATTATTATATTATGTATTTCGGATGCTATATATTTTTAATTTATATATATATATATATATAACAATTGATTAAGTTGTTAATATAATTTAATTAGTGATTATATTCTACTATAAATTTATATTATTCGCCAAATATTTATATTTTTTTTGATTAATTATATTTATTAATACATTTATATTATATTAATTAAACTTAAGTATAATCGATCACCGTATATTTATTTCATATCACATATGAATAATTGAACATGTATGAATTTAAAAGAACACGATATTAGATTATGATTAAAATTTAATTAGTTGTTATATTTAGAAAAAAAATTAAATTTATTGAGTATTGTAAATATTGTCATTCAAAATTCGATTTAATAAATAAACAATTGCAAAAAATATGTGATTAAATTATAATTAAAATATAATTAGTCATTATATTTTAAAATAATTTTAATTATTCATTATTATGAATATTGTTATTCAAAATTTTAATTTAATTAATAAAAAAATGTAGACAATTTGTAATTTACTAAATATACTATTATTGTTAATTTGATTTGATTGTTTAATTATTGTTATTTTTAATATATAAGTAATATATCATACATTATTATTCAATTTCAATAACTTTTAAATGATTTAAATTAATTTTAAAATATTAAGAAAATAGCAAATTTAGAAATAATATTTAATTTTTGCTTGGATCATCTGTCGCTCAATCAATTACTTCTTTGGAATGCTAAAAGAAAATTACTTTATTTCATTTTTTTCTTTTAGTAATATATGCCTAATTTTATTGTTATTTCATTGATTTAATTTTTTTTAATAGATATCAAAATTTATATTGAAAATATTCAAAAACCTAGAAATTATAAAATCTTAAGAGTTATTTTTCGATTATTTCAGATTGATTGGAATGAATAAAAATCAAATAATAAAATGCTATAAAAATAATAAAATCTAAATAATTTTATTTCTTTTCATTTTTTATATTTTTACAATAAAATTAACTACAAATAAAAATAATAAAACCTAAATTTCTTGTAAAAAATCATTTATAAGTAAGACGTTTTGTAACATTTAGTTATAAATAATTTTTTGAATTTTTATAATCTTAAAACATATTATTTAAGACAATAAAAAATAAAAGTAATTATAGTCTTAGTAAAATAATTTTTTTAAATATATTTTTTTTATTAGTTTAGGCTCAATACAAATTTAATTTAGTTAAGGGTAAATAAATCAAATGAAAAAATATACTAAAAGTTAACAAACATGTTATAACGACCGAAACTAAAAGTGTGATTTTAAAATATTAAGGATGTAAATGATAATATTAAAATCTATCAGAGACGAAATTGATGTTTTTTTCATTTAGGGACAAAAATATAACTAACCCAATGAATATTTTATAAAAATATAGAGAAAAATTGTTATTTTATATTACATTTTTTATAGGTAATTTATTAAATTTAAAAAATAAATTGAACTATTTGTTTCAGTAAAAACATTTTATAGAAAGAAATATGTAATTGAAAAAATATAAAAACACTTCAACTATTTTTTAATAATTAAAAAACATTTTCAAACCTACTGCGGTGTATCAAATACCAAAAAAATTTCGAAAGTACTTTAAAAATAAACTTTTGAATACTTTTTGTCAAAAATGTACTACAAACACTTTCTACGAACAAAAGATCTCCTAGCTTTTATGATAATAACATATAAAACATTTCCAAACTTTTAATTTTTAAAATGTTCCTTTAATTTGTGAAAATTTACTCAACATATTATAAAAATAATTTTTAAATTTGTTTGGCCGAGTTAGTAAACTATTTTCCTTAATTTATAAGCCAAATAAGCTAAATGAGTTTAAACTATGAGAGATAAATAATCAAATCTTTTTTAATATATATTTATATATATAAAATTTGATCGCAACTTTTTAATAATTAATTTATCATATTTTGATATCATATTCAGCCAACAAAGTAATTTATCAATTATAAAAAATATTATCTATTATTATATATGTGATTTACTATTTTATTTTTAAGTACAGGTAAATTTCTGTCCACTCATAAAGATAAAATATCATCTATTTTTTATGAAAATATCTGAATCTACTTAATTTGAATGTGGTTAGATTTTTAGTATCACAGGGGATTTCATCAAGATTTTCGGTCTATTTTGGAGGAAGATATCATATCAGTCATATCAAAGGCATTTGAATTCAATGGTTATAAGAATAAAAATTGATTCTAAGGTCCCTTTTGAATAGGACTTGTCTGATATGAGTCTTACCGGTTACCAGCTACCAGCAATACCCATGATGACACGCTAATTAAAAATTATACTTATTCAACAATAATACAAAGTGGCCTCATATATATATATATATATATATATATATATATATATATATATATATATATATATATGAGTCTAGACTCTACCGTCCTTATCTCTACTCCGAATTAATTTTATGGCTTAATTAGTTTCCTCGTATGTTAAACGAATAAATAGGTCCAATTCAACCCTGCTTCTCTGTCGAATACTTGCAATTATTTATGTATTTAATTTAATTTAACTAATTCCATTGCAACTAATTAACCTAATCGACAAAGGTACCAAGGAAGCCCGCCTCCGGAAACACAGAGAGAGAGAAAAAATCAATATTACCGTTTGCTAGTGTTTCAGACTTGTCCAAGAAGAACGTTTTGCTTCATAAAAAATGAGTAGAAGATGACATAACGGGATGGGGTGGCTCGATATTCAATTCCTATGGACCACACGGGCTAGCGCCAGTCTCTACGAAACTCCGCGGAAGCGGAACCGTGGTTGCAACTTGCAACTTTAGTCGACGGTATGCCCATGTGAGCGCGCCGCGCAGCCCCTTGACTTATACCAACCTAAAACCGTCCAAGTCTAGAAGCTGAATGATTGATGCCCCCTTCAGTCTTCCCCACCGGTCCCGCGCTCCCTCGCTACAATACTACTAGTCTAACAATTATGACTCAACGTGTGGCAATTATTTATAATTACTTCAAAAGACTTTTAATTAAACGATATTGAAGATTTTGTTCCATTCTGGAATGCTAGACTTAATTGAGCCCGCTGGCCGCCTCCCCGTCCATTTCAGCTCTAGCAAATTCCGACTTCATTCGCTTTCTTCCAATTATAGTATATATGAACCATCATGCTTCAGTCAAGATGTTAGGTAGATCAAAGTGTCAAAGTATATGGATAAGTATCTCCTCCATACAACAGTAGGCAGCAATCCGACAAGTCAACTCACATGTGATTGGCGTTGATCACTGTGGTAAGAAAGAAACTCGACTGGGAAAATCGTTGCTCTATATTATTTCTTATATTGCAATGAAGCAATGACAACCAACAGACAAACCATGTTTCTCAAGCTTGCAATACTGTTCTCTTACCTGATTGCTAGTTTAGCAGCCGATGAAAGTCCTGGTTTCGTCTATAATGGTTTCCGGTCGGCTAATCTGAGTCTCGACGGTATAGCAGAGATCACCCCCAATGGACTCCTGGAGTTAACCAACAAAACAGTACAACGAACGGGTCATGCCTTTGAACCTAACCCAATATCCTTCAAGAACTCAGCAAATGGCACCGTTTTCTCTTTCTCTACCACCTTTGTTTTCGGTATCATCCCTGAATATCCGAAACTTAGCGGCCATGGAATTGCTTTTGTTGTCGCTCCAACAAGGGGTCTCCCAGGTGCTCTTCCCAGTCAATTCCTCGGCCTTTTTAACAGGAGCAACGAGGGTAATACCAGCAATCATGTTTTTGCCGTTGAACTTGATACGATCGAGAGCAACGAGTTTTTTGATATCAACGACAACCATGTTGGGATTGATATTAATGGGTTGAAGTCTGTGGATGCGGCACCAGCAGGTTATTATGATAATTTAACCCATCAGGTTAAAAACTTGACCCTCATCAGTACTAAACCGATGCAAGTTTGGGTTGAATATGATGGCGTCCAGAAGCATATAAATGTCACTATGGCTCCTTTCAATTTTGGTAAGCCTAAAATTCCACTGTTGTCTAAGTCTCTTGATCTTTCACCGATTCTCAATGAAACTATGTATGTTGGATTCTCGTCGTCCACCGGCTCTGTGTTAACATCTCATTATGTTTTGGGTTGGAGTTTTAAGATGAACGGTCAAGCTCAAGAACTCAATCTTTCTCAACTTCCTAAGCTTCCCCGAGTAGGGCCAAAGAAAACATCAAAGTTTTTGACAATTGGGTTGCCTGTAATCACTATAAGCATAATTTTTGCTGCAATCTCAGTGGTAGTTTATGTCATTAGAAGAGCAAAAAAGTTCGCTGAAGTGCTTGAAGATTGGGAGCTTGACTACGGGCCTCACAGATTCAAATACAAAGATCTTTATATTGCAACAAAAGGATTCAGAGAGAAAGAGCTATTAGGTACTGGTGGATTTGGCAGAGTTTATAGAGGTATATTGCCCACATCAAAAATTGAAATTGCAGTCAAGAGGATCTCTCATGAATCAAGACAAGGGATGAGGGAATTTGTTGCTGAAATTGTCAGTATGGGTCGTCTCCGTCACCGGAATTTAGTGCAACTATTGGGCTACTGTCGGCGCAAAGGAGAGCTGCTTTTGGTCTATGATTACATGCCTAACGGAAGCTTAGACAAGTACCTCTACGACCAACCAAAAGTAACCCTCAATTGGAGACAAAGATTCCGAGTCATCAAAGGAGTAGCATCAGGCCTATATTATCTACACGAAGAATGGGAACAAGTTGTCATTCACAGAGATGTGAAAGCAAGTAATGTATTGCTTGATGCAGAATTAAACGGAAGACTGGGAGATTTTGGTCTTGCAAGATTATATGACCATGGAACAGATCCACAAACAACACACGTAGTTGGAACTCTAGGTTACCTTGCTCCAGAGCACACTAGAACAGGTAAGGCCACAGCAAGCACAGATGTCTTTGCCTTCGGGGCCTTTTTGCTTGAGGTTGCTTGCGGCAGAAGGCCAATAGAACCACGAGCGCCAACAGAGGATGTAGTGCTGGTAGATTGGGTGTTTGGTTTTTGGTACAGAGGAGAACTTCTTGAAGCAAGGGATCCAAATTTGGGTACAGAATATGTAGACGACGAATTGGAGTTGGTTTTAAAACTTGGGTTGCTTTGCTCTCATTCGGAGCCAACAGCTAGGCCAAGCATGCGTCAGGTTGTGCAATACTTGGAGAGGGATGTGGCATTACCAGAGTTGTCAGATCTTAGTCTTTCAGGAAGTGGGCTAACATTTACAAATCGGGAAGGTTTCAGTGATTTTGCTTTGTCTTATCCGTCTTCCATGGGCCTATCCGTCACAGGTTCATCCTCTATTGTAGAATCACTACTTTCAGGAGGCAGATAATGCTCAGAATTTGAGTTAATTTTAGTTTGTTCAAATCTGTATGTATATTATGATTACGAATTGTCCTCGTGACGTCTCTTTTGTTATAAAAACTCTACTCTGCATTGTTCAAAACATAATTAACTAGTGTATTAAAAAAATTTGCATAATCAATTGATAAATGGATGTTGTTTCTTAGCTGAAATATTTGTCTTAAAAGTAGGAGTTGGGTAGGCCTAATTCCATGATATATAGGCTGATTAGAAAGCAGGGGGTGTTCCGATTGAGATATCTTTAAGTTTGAACCGTATTACAATACTATTTATTACTAGTCCAAAATGCCTGCTCGACGTGAATTCCAATTTCCATATCAGACGTAATATTGAAACATAAGTTCCATTGATTGCTGCCTTTGGAAGACTGAGAAACTGGAATTTAATAAATTGAGATCTAAACGTGCACGATTCATAAACGTTGAAATGAAATTGTTGTTACTTATTAACAAGGCAGCATTGCATTATCTTATTGTAATTGCTTAAATTATTATAAACACTTTTTATAACTTTTTGCATTTTTTTAAAAAAATATTACACTAAATAAATAATTCTAAATTGAATTTTGAATGTTCTGTACTGCTGGCGGGATATTTTATTAATTGAACCAAAAACACCATAATCCTTTTTCAAATTTAATTAGTATTTAATTACTAGAAAATGAGAGAAAGTAGAAACCAGTCATTTAAAGTTTGAAAAAAATAGTTAAGGGACTTTTGTGTGTAATAATAAATGAATAAATTACAAAAAAAAACCCACAAATATTCTATTTATAAATATGTATCTAGATATTAATATTTTTTAAAAACATAATATAATTAATTTTGTTATAATAAAATGAGTGGGAGTCTGTTGGACTTCAAATAGTTTAGAACAAATAACAATAAAAAATAAAAATTTGATATTTTAAACTAGTGAGATTATTCAGTCCATAAAAAATTTTATTAAAAAAATATGAATAATAATTTTTTTTGACTAACTAGTCAATTTTCTTGGTCAAAGTCCCAACATAAGATTCTTTTTTAAGTTAAAAAGTGGTATTAAAGTGTGAATACGACGAAACAATTAAGGAAGAGTTGGTATAATAAAAATTCTAGAATTATGTAGAACCTAAACATAATTTTCCTTCAACTGAAGTTGGGGCGCTTATACATTTTCCATTTTGCCTAAATTTGAACTAGCGAGGAAGGGGTAAAAATTGTACCAAATAAACAGTCGTTTGCGTTTTAGTAAATGTAGTTGTGGGCCAGAAAATGGGCTTAACCCAAACGCCACGGAGGCCTAACATGTCGGATCCAAAAGATACCCATCAGGGGGCAAATTGGTTCTCAATCGGACTTTTCCACTTCCGAGTTCCGAACTTTTTCCCCTATAATTTCAAACACTGTTGGCCATAGGCTTAGATCGATCGATCGATCAATCAATCAAGAAATGCCGGTGAGAGTTGTAGAAAGCTCAGCACCATCTCAAGTTTCAGGTACTCTGTTCTCAAACTCTTGTCGGTTTCATTAAAATGCAGGGTCAGTTCCCGAATTTAGGGAATAGAGATGCTTTATTGTTTCTCAATTACTGTATACTTGTCATAATCTGTGTTTTGTGAGCTTATGATATATTTTATGAACTGAAGGTGCGAATTCTGGACAAACTTCTCCGTCAATTTGCACACTTTTAAGTGTCGGACAGGTAAACTATTATTATTATTATTATTATTATTATTATTATTATTATTATTATTATTATTTTGTTTGTTTCTACATAGCATTTGTTGTATTTCTTGATGCCAATGTGAGTCTCTACGACTTGCATGTGTTACGACCTTTAGTTTCAGATACCTTAAATGTGAATATACTGAAAATTCTTTATTAATAATTAGGAAAATTAGCTAAGATTTATGTATGTTGATGTCAATGCAAGATTATCAGAATTCATTGATGTACAGCTATTAAACAGAGAAGTTTTTCGGTGCTAGTCAGCTGGGCACATTAAGCATGATGTATATATTGTTAGAGTTGCATTCTTGCATACAACCAGAATGAACCCTTCTTAACTCTGTTCAGTTATATTGTGTGGTTTAAATTATTTGCTGCCTTCCTTTTATTTTAACATCATTTTGTACAGACCTGTGTTTTTGAAGAGTGATTTATGGTTTAAATCTTTGGAGGTGGTATGCCTTGTTATATATCTTGGCATAGTTTTGTTGTAGGCCTTCTCTGGTACTCAAAATGTTTCAAATCTGCAAAAGGAGGAAGCATGGAGAGTTAATGTCCGGATACAAGGATGTGACCTCGAACATGGCTATCTATGTGGCACAATGGAAGCTCTAAATGTTCCTATGGCGGATACACCAGTAAGTGTTTTTTGCTTTCTTCCCTTTCTATGAGAGCTTTGGTATTGAAAGATATCCACAAACCCTCTTCAATTAAATACCATTGGTCCAATTTATTGATTGCTGATTTAATATCCATATTTTTTAAAAATTTCATCCATAGATTGAACTGGCAAATTTGTTAATAAATGTTGTGTGTGTGTGTGTGTGACAAGGTTTACTTTCTGGCTTTTAACAACAATGTTACAAGGAATGACATGTTATTATGGCAAAGAGATAGAAAATATCCCCTGTATGCATATCTGTGAAGAGGACAGTTGGGGGCAGTTTGAGTGCTGTTTCAAGTCAAAATTGTTTAGTTACATGATCAGAATCCTATATGCATATCTATGTGCATGTGCATTTATATGCATACGTGTTAACATGTCTTCCACTTTTGCTCTAGTATTGATTTGGAAATTTGGTCGAATTTGCATAAATTTCTTCGTAGTCTCATCAAACCTTTTTTTTTTGGGCTGTCTTCAGGTAGTAACCTTCTGGGAGGGAGAAATTGTTGATACAAAAAATTATACCTTCTATACTGGCAAATGGGAAGCAACGTACTACTCTCTCTGCCTCTCTCTCTTCTTTCTTTTCTCTTTCTGTTAGTTGAGGATGCGAACTATTAGCTTGGCATTGATAGTAAACAACTATTCACTTGTTTCTGGTGGCTCTATAATAATTAATAAACACTCCTATATAAAAGAAAAAGAGGTGATAATCAGAATGCCTTTCCCCTTTTGATTGGTTTTTAAAAAACTTTTACAGGCCAGAGAATGATATAAAGCACTGGACAAAGTTTCCATCGTTTTCACCCCTCCTGGTAAGGAATTAAAAGTTTACGTCTTTAAATACCATTGGTAGGAGTATCCTTGTATACTGAATCTGTGCCCATCTGATCAACTCTTGTTCTTTTCAGAATCAAGTGGAGGTTGATGGTGGCAAATCTTTGGACCTGAGTAACTACCCATACATATTTATGGTAGTCTTGTTTGAGTACTTTTCAGTTTAGTAATAATGTATAGAGAATTTTATAAACTGTTTTTTGACTAAATGACAGGGTGATTTATGATAATGCCATATTGTAGCATGCTTTGTGCAATCAAATTTACTGGTATATCATGATCTTACATGTCACATTTTAGAACTAATAGATGCTGACAGGCTGAATGCGCATATGCCGCATGCTTTATAACACCATTTATGTAAAAAGTTCTCTGTAAAATTCCACTTATGGAAAAAATTATATGCGATCTAGTATTACTTATTGAATTATGTAAGAAATCAAATGTATCAAATAGCATAACTTGTGATTTTCAAATTCTCCCTTGCAGAGATGGAAAGAGCAATACTTTGTAAATGTTGGAACAGACTGTGGGCTAACTATAGCTGGATTTTACTATGTTTGCTTCTCCTGTAGTGATGGCTCAATTAATGGCTTCTATTATGATCCGAACAGCAGGTATTTCTTTGCTGCCATTTCATTTTTCAGTTTTGATAGTATAACTGTTTTCTTAAATTAGTGGACCGCTTATGTACCTTGTAGTAACCCTGCTATTTTTTCTTCAAAAAAGTAGCATGCCAATATTTGATTTTCTTGAAATATGTACATAAAGTGGATGACTTGTACCTGAGTCTTTTAGGTTTTCCTTGTATTAATGTAATTGATGAAATACCCTAAAATCAACCTGCAGCCCTTTTCAAAAGCTTGAGCTGAAATGTACCAATGAGGAAAGATCTGGATTCAGCTTTTCATCATACGAGTTACAATGAAAACATAACACAAGCAGTGATGCCGCTGCCAACAACTATTCACAGTTCTCTATGTATCCAGATACCTTGATTTACTTCTCTGAGAACCGGGAAGAATTTCAAGAGCATAGGGGGTCCAATGAATATGTACTGATAAAGTTGATGAGATAGGCGTTTATCCAAGTGCATGTACTAGCAGAGTGGATCTCATACCTTTTCTACATGTTGCCTGTAATCATCTCTTAATCGAATGTTCAACCAGGCGTTACAGGTCGCCGTAAGTTCGTGATGTATCTTTGTAGCATATTAAATCTACAGTTTTGGACAATGCAACCTGATTATTTCCATCTCATTCTTTATTAACATTTTATTATCATTCTGATACATTCTCTCTGGGCAACTTGTGCCAACGTGTTAACTTTGAACTGCTATGATGAATTAACAAAATTATTCCCACCCGGCGAAACTATGCCAACTTATGCGACCAAGAAGTCGTTAATACTCAAATACAAATCAGTTGACGGTTGATAAATATGAGCAAACAGGTTAGTGGTTATTTAACACCCAAAAAAGAAGAAAATAAAAGGCATGGTATATATTGATATAAAGGGATCGACAGATATTTTCATTTTTCGTGAATAAAAGAGCAAATCCCAAGACTGAACGTGTAATATTTGCAAACAGGGTGTGGAGGTGGTGCTGACTGCTGATTGATTACTGTTAGGGAGATATCTCGTGGGCAGTTGAAGCATATTGAATCAGGCACTCTGATTAGTTGAAGGAGCAGTTACTGCTCGCCCTCATTATCATCAATTCATTGCTGGAAACGTGGGTCCTCGATTACAACTGGCAAACCGAGCCTTCTTACGTGACAAAGAGGAGCCCGATTCTTTCTCCACCTCACTCGTTGCTTAACCAGAAAATGCTATGCTCTTTCCTACTATTGAAGTTGCTAGCACATTTATGTCCTACTGTACTGAACCATCCTCGTGTGCTCACGCAATTGGTTATCTGTGGTGAAAAAAACATCCATAGCAGCATTTACCCCTTTTCATGCGGGACGTCTTCTCCTTTTTATATCTCTCTCTTGGACCAACCACCCCATCATCTCTTATAACTATCCCTCTAAACTCTCTCTTCTCTCTATCCATCTCTTTCACTTCCACAGTTGCATTCTTCTATTATTGCTAAGTACGATACCGTTATAGATTTTTATGTCAGACCATTGCTTATATTACATATATAATTAGCTGTGGTAGGGTTTTTTCTTGGAAACTGAGAGTGCATAAATATGGAGAGTTTGCTTTGTGATGAGGTCTGGCTTTCAAGTCCTGCCACTTCTGATTGTTTTCCTCATGAATACAGACAATGTATATTAGAGAGCTGTGCTTGTAATTCTTTTCACACAAGTAAGGAAGAATGTGAACAAGCTAGTATTATTTTCCTTGAGAAGGAGTTGACTTACATGCCCGAATCAGGATATGCAGGCTATCTTCAATCGCATAATTTGGTACATTATAGGTCCAGAGCTATTCAATGGTTTATGAAGGTTAGTGGTCCTGCAGATTGACCCCCGAAAGAGGAAAAAGAAGGGGGCTAATGTCATGTACATGTATATAGACGATCATAATTACCTTCTTATCTATTCTAGGTTTTTGCATAACAACAATCTCTCTTTCATTTATGTTTTCAGTCTGGCAGTCGGTTAAATCTCTCCTTTGGAACTGTTTTCAATGCAGCAAATTACCTTGATCGATTCATATCCATGAACCAATGCCATGTAAAGATTAAACTTTCCCCGAAAAATTCTTCGTTTTGATTTATTTTCTTCTTTAAAGATTGAATTTACAGTTTATCTAATACTTCAGGAATGGAAGTATTGGATGGTTGAATTACTATCTGTGGCATGTTTATCTGTTGCATCCAAATTTACTGAGACTTCCTCTCCTTCATTGCATGAAATTCAGGTGACTATTAATTGTTATGACAATTATTGTTTTAAGTTAATACTATCATGAAATAATAACCAGCTGACAACTGTATCGTGGATGAAGATCATGGAGGAACTTGATTATTCGTTTCAACCAAGCACTATCCGGCGGATGGAATTGACACTATTACAAGCTCTGGGATGGCGCCTTAACTGTATAACAGCTCACTCTTATGTAGAGCTCCTGCTATCCAATTTCGACTCTCTCGAATCTCACCTTCGCAATGAGTTATCAACCCAATTCACGAAGTTGCTTCTCGAATCTGTATTAGGTATAAAATTCCCATCAATGCTCATTGCTTCACTTGTATAACAATGATTACTGTAGTTTTGTTTTCGGCAAATGGAAACTTTTGCTGCATGCAGATGAAAATGCTACCCCATTAATTAAATTTTAAGCCAAGTTGGTGCAGATGTCAGGTTGTTGGAGTATAGACCAAGTATTGTTTCCGTATCTGCTTTATGGTGCAGTCTAGATGGGTTAATTCCATCATCTTATGCCCACCTTGCCTATATCACTGGGCTTTTCACTGAACATCAAAAGGTAAAATTATTAAAAACCCTATTTCTCATCTTTAATTAATAGAAAAGACTGTTCTACTGATAAAATAGAGTTTTGATTTTTACCAGGATGATCTTTTTGAGTGTCATATGATCATGAAATCGCGATTGGTGGAACCATTATTAAATTGGATAGTTTGTGGGCAAGCCTACAACTGGCCTTCAAGTCCTGTGACAGTGTTGCCGAGGGAGAGAATTGATATTTATGATAGCCAGGTTGATCTCTCTATCTTCAACCAGATGCCTGGTTCCAACATCAATCTGGTATCATGTAAGAAGAGAAGGAAGGAATAACAACACCAGGAATTTGTTGACAGACCGTCGTTATCGACCTAACTAGTCTATCATTGTTGTCCTAAGGTTTGAAATATAAAGGCAGACAAAATAATAATGCCCTATTTCTCTCTCTCTCTCTCTCTATATGTACAACTAACAGACGATAACCCATCAAACATTGGGTCGTGTCCATTGCTGCTAGTCCTTATTACTACGTTTTACTTGGTTAAATGAAATTTGTATAACAATAATAATATTATTAGCTTAACAGTTATGTTTACTAATTATTCTAAAAATTATGAAAATTTGTATCCAAGTGGTAGATACTACCTCATTTGTATATATGTTGATCGAATGATATTACAAGAAGACTTAAAAAGAGTAGTACTCTTAATAATAATATTGAACCTCCAATATATATTCCCATGCGTATTGTAAAGAAGGATTTGATTAACACTATTTGTACAATTCAACACAAATTGTATTGATAGCTAGATAAAATTTCAACAAAAATATCAGATCAGCTCTTATAACCATGAGTAATGTATCAACAAAAAGTGAGTTTTGTTACTCAATGTATGAAATGAACCAGGTTATATTAGCTCAGAGGTTATAGATGTCTATACCGTAATTAAAATCTATTTTAGACCAAATATTTTAAAGAAAAGACGCACACATATATATATGATATATAAAATTGTATCTAGTAACAAAATGACATTGATAATGTGTACTCATGCTAATTTAGCTAAGAGTTAAATTTGCCTTATATATATATAGTACTTGTATTATCAAGAAGATCGTATATGCCGATTAATATCGCATAAAAGAAATCAATTATAGACATCAATGTAGCCGTTAAACACTATATGTATCTCTGTGAAGTGTGAGAGGATGGTTATGGTTCCATCTCCTCCTCAAGACATGCATGCTAGCTGGGCACCCATGCTCTGATGAAATACCCCTAAAATAAATGAATTACTATAAGAAATATTGAAGCAAAAATAATCATTAATGAATTTTAAATTTGAAAATTAATGTTAGGTTTAATTTCCTTTTTTAGACATTGATATTTCGCTAGTGGGATCAACTTTTAAGATTGTTTCTATCATAACTCAGTTTAAATTGATCAATTTTTACTCTATTTTTCACTTTATTCTAAGGAAATTTATAACAACAATTATATATTGGCCATTGTATCCTTTATTGCTTGGTTGCACGTAACTTAAATATATGTTTTAATTACATTAAAAAATTTTGAGGATATTTAGAGCAACAATTCATCCGTACAAACTTAAAAATGAACTGATTAGTTTATCTTCTTCTTCCCTACTAGCGTCTATAATCATAATCATCAAAACTATTCTTAATTTTAATATAAATATTTATTTAATAAGATTCTATTGGAACTGTATGGTTAAACCCTACTCTTCCAATTTTCCAGCTAACGTGGCAATATTCTATTGGATCTTGTTCTGAACCACGCAAACTCGTGGGGCAGTAATACAAGATATCCACAATCTCTTCCAGGTGGGGGACCAGAAGACGGATCGATTTGCATAATGAAAGCAGATAACCCGGGGGCACGAATTGCAGAACAAAAGTTCTATCTTTGAAAAAGTAACCATGGCAACTTCATCCCTCATCTCATCAACTTTCCTGCCCACTAAATCTCTAACAATGCATCGCCAAAACCATCAGTTCTCGCTCTTCAACAGTCATAGCAAGATTGATACAACCTCCAAGAAGCGAGCCTCTTTCAGAGTCCAAGCTGCAAAGCTTCCTGCTGGGGTATGTTCTGGCTTTGCTATTTCCTGTTTCCAGAGTATTGCATGCTAGCCGATGCTTTGATGTTGTTTGGCTGAAATTTTGGTTGGAAAAATTTTAATGGGTGCTTGAATTTTTCAGGTGGAATTGCCAAAAGTGCAGCCAAATTTTCAAGTCCCTTTTCTTGGGTTTACCAGGACTGCTGAGATATGGAATTCTAGAGCTTGTATGATTGGACTTATTGGGACTTTCATTGTAGAATTGGTGAGTGCCGTTTCTTATTTGTGAGAACAATTTGAGCAGGGAATATGCTGCTTAGGATTTTGTAATTTTCCTTAGCCGTGGGCTTTTTCTTTTTTTCAGATATTGAACAAAGGAGTTCTCCAGGTTATCGGGGTGGAAGTTGGGAAGGGTCTTAATCTTCCTCTGTGAAAATTTAAAATGGGTATATACATGTATGCAAACGCACCTTACTTGACATACTGAGATTGGATAAGTCTTGTAACGGCATTTCATATTCTGCATTAGCACACCAGGCTATTTTCCTGTAGCTTTTGCATTTTCAATTTGCAACTGTTTATAAATTAGACCCTACTGTGGATCATTTTACCTGAATGCCTAGCTCTCCTAGCATTCATGGACAGTTACCGTGCTTGGAGGCATATTTTCTTCTATGATTTCACAAGCATTTAATTGTTCAGGTTCAAGGTGGAATTATTAAGATTCACATCTCATAAGTAGGGACAGCGTTATGCCTCGATGGCCAATTACAACGATTATGCAGCATTACTGCCAATATGAACCCATCGAACTAAGCCAAAGACTCTCTCCGGCAACTTAAAACAAGCCTTGAGATGCTTATTGTGCTTATTACAAATTTTACTGGTTTCTAGTCAACAAAATTATCTGCAAAAATGGCCAGATAGAACCTATAGATGCAATGTATGTGCATCCGTTCACATAAATTACATAATGGTAATGAATACAACAATAAACAGTACATAGATTCGTTCCAGAGTACGTCATGATGACAGGTCATGGTCGTGGAGTCGATTCTGGCATGGCTTTTGTGATGTACTTCCAAGAGTTTTTAGCTGCTGCTTCAGAGCCTAGAATGTGTGAATTCTAACCTTGGCCTGTGGTGTACAACCAAGAGATGGATAACAATCGCTGCATAACCTGGAAAGAGATTATTAGATGGCCCGGCTGATTCGAGCATCAATGACCAGCACTTTGTTAACCGGCTCCGAGAAACTAAGTGCCTCGGCTAGCGATACACGGCGGTTTCTCCATGCAGCCTCTGCCCACCTTTTCATTCTCTCGCCTTCATCCTTTCTGTTCTGTTGGACACAGAGTGCTTCTGCATATCCACCTACACAATCAACCAGCTGGATAAGTGCAAAATACACGTCTAGAAGTCAACCTTGAAAGCACCACTATTAGTATGTAACAAGAAAACACCATTATGCATCAGTGTTACATGGTGAGATACATCCCTGAACAAAATATAGTCCTTGAGAAGCATCGTACTAGTCAGATACTATGTGCATCCCTTGTGCTACAAATGATACATGCATGCCTCAATCAGTACAGGATGCGAAGCCATAAAAACAACAATCAATTCCAACATGTTTGCATCATCATAGCCCCAAACCACCATTATGATCAATTTAAACCAACACCACTGTCATCATTAAGCTGAGATCAATTTACATAGATATGAGGCATGTTGAAGAATGGAAGAAGAAAAAACCACCACAACATTCAGTTATACCTCTTGCAAGGGCGGCTATATCCGTTCTATCTACTTTTGCCTCTGCTCCTGAACAGTCAAATGTACAAAAAACAGTTATTCTAAATGCTTTCATAGTTGCATATGCAGTGAGGTAAATGGCTAAGACTTTCCCTGTACCTTCAGATTCCATTGGTGGAGCTTTCAGAAACTCTAATGCCCTTCTATAAAGCCCCTGTCAGAAATATATCGTTAAAACCATTACAACAGAATAATCCTAATATACTTACAAGGGGGGACACCATAAATCATACCAGATTAAAAGCTATAAACCTGTATCAGTTATAACTTTATCAGGAAATTGGAGTACCTTATATAACTAAATAAATGTGCAAAGGCTTAACCCACCAAGCCGAATTTTTTCTGAGTAACAAAGCCTTATGAACTCAGCTTAGCCAGGCATATAAAACAATCAACCTCTACAACTTTTGAACGTTTCTAAGGGTCTGGTATAGTTTATAACTTCATATGTATAGTTGCATTTTTCCGGAAGTGAACACAAAAATTTGAGCATGGGAATCCTTCATTTTGAAGATTTTCATGATCTGGACTTCACCTTTCAAACCAATTTAATCGAGGGACAAAGGGAAATGAACTCCTTGCTAGACCTGAACAGTATCCTAAAACTGACCAAATCAATGCTGTTGCAGGACCAGATGCTGTGATCTCAGGTTACCGAAGTCAATTAATCGAAGATGCCCATGAAACTCATTTTTCTAGATATTTAAATTTCAAGATTGTCATATTAGAAGTATCAGGTAATGTGGAAGTTCCAACCTCCTGAATTAAAAGAGCACTTGAACGCTCCTGCACTGCTTTGTTCCGAAACATGAGAGCTAAGCATGTTAAGACAACTCCAACCTTTGGATGGTGAGAGCCTACAAATCAATAAAACTACGAGTCAGACCAATATATTATCTACAATCAGACTCCAAACTGCTAACAAAAAATGCATGACAATAGTTAAAAAAACAAATCCAAAGCAACAAACCATAAAGTTCCTCTGTTTTAGTTAATGCCCTGGTCAGTATCTCCTCAGCATCACCAAAGTTCCTGGATTCAAGGTTATAGACATATGGCATCAGAAAAAGATATCTAAATAAGTGATGATTAGAAGGAACTTGCCACGAATTCCAAACCGTACCCTATGTGTGCCTCAAGCTGTCCTAGAGCAAAGGTTGCTGCCAAGGAAACTTCCTCTAAAGTCATATTACATGATCCTAAGGCATTCATGTCACTGAAATCTTTTTGTTCTGCTAACACTTCAATCACCTTCTGGTAAAATTTCTTAGCTAACAGAAAGTTCCGTGTCACATGCAAGTATTCTCCATATGATACAGCAGCATTGCCTGTATATAACAACCTCAATATATTGAACAACAATGCCTTCCATTAGGACTAAAAACGAAAATGAACTCACCAGTACAACCCTCATTCTCTTGAAATCCTTCAAAGAAAGCTTCAGCTGCATCGAAGCAAGTTAAGTTTTAAAATTAAGCAAAAATCATATAACCCAAAAAAAAAAAAATAGAAACAATGAAACACCAAATGGCAAAGGCTTTAGCTGTACCTGATTCAAGATTACCACGGGTAAGCTCAACCAGTCCTTTTACTGCATTGACACGATAAACAAGAGCTCCATATTCCTCATCACTTTTAGGTTTGTACCTTTCCCAAAGTTCTAAGCATTTATCTGCGACCACTGATGAAGTATCATCCTATATAAGGAGAATCATCTCCAGATAAATTTTAAATTCCATACAAATAATATGAAGAAATCAAAAGACCAATTTAATTATTGGTCACAACTTACCTGCCCCAGCTGTAAATTGAGCCCAGCTAGGGCTTCCATGGCAGCAACTACCGCAAAAGCCAAAACACAATTTTGAATCAATAACCTTAGCGTAATAAGATTAAACAGAACAAACTGAAAAAAAAAAAAAAAGCAATTTTCCAAAGAGAAAAGCCACCTCTGACTCCTAAATAGGAGTTTTTAAAATCTTCAACTTTCTGAAGCTTCTCAATTGCGTCCATATAATTTCCTCTATAGAACATCAAATTCCAAAAATGAAAATTTAGAGATTATCAAGCAACTAAAAACAATGAAGTAGAAAATAGGAAAATAAGAATAAAAATAAAACCTTTCATATAATAAAGTAGACATAGCAAGCAAAGCTATTCCCCTCCAACTTTCACCACACTGGCCATCACTTGGCTGAGTATAGAGACACTGCTCCAGTACTAGCATACCTTGTCCGTACGATTCATCTACATATCCATATTACGTGTCTCAAAACATTTTTTTTTCTTTTCAAAAAGGAAATTTGGGTTGAAAATCAATTAAAATGGGAGATTTTATAGATACGAAATCAAAGTAACCTGATTTCTGAGCCCTGACATGAGAGAGAGCATAATTGATCATCTGAAGCACAACTGGGCTTGAATTGAGGCCGTTGCTTTTGTTTCCATCATGAACTAATCTCGACTGTGGCAATGCAGAGAATAGGCAGGGACCGCCGAATGTGGGTCCCGGACATCGATTGGTTCGGGAGACGTTCGTCGCTAATCTTGACAATTTCAAAACGGTACGCGTCATCGCAGCTTCTAATTATTCCTCTTCTTCGTCGTTCGTTTCGTTTGCAGAGAAATCGCAAAACCCTTGGGGGGTTTAAAACTTTAGAAGGCATAGATAGATAAAAGTAGTTAGAGAAGTGTTTTCTGTTATCTTCCACCAAACGGCATGTCGTTTAAACTTTCAAACTTCAAAATAACGCCTCATCCTTCCGGGTCTTTTTTCATTTATTGATTGAAAAAAATGGTCCACTCCATCTTTTGTAATTTGTGGATTTCTAATTGTAATTAGTATTAAATGGTCCTGACCTCAATTTAAATTTATGAGTTTAAGATATAAAATGTAATAGTAAGAATTAATTAGTTTAATTGATAAACTTTTTAGCTATCCCATATAACATATTTGAAGTAAATTTCCATTACATCAAATAATCCAATGTATCTCTTTGAACAAACACGTAATAATACGTAGAAATATGTGAACAAAATTATTTTAATCTTTTGTCTACTCTTAATAAAATATTTATAATTACTTTACCTGCATATAGCATCGGATAAAATTAATAATATTGTTGTTGTTTTCTTCTCAATTTTGAGAAGAGAAATGTAACTTTAACATAATTTGATCATAATATAATTAAGTTGATTTTGCTGATCCCACGGAAATATGCTTCTTAAACACAAAAGATAAGAGCTTACGCGGCCATATAGTCATAGAACAAAGTGAGAAGCATAATCATGTCTTCTCAACTCACTTAACCTTTATCTTTATCCATCCATGATTATCTTTTAATCTTATTTTATTTGCAGTATTCCATCTCTACGTAACATTATTCTCCCCATTTTCCATATTTTTAGCTTCATATCACATGATATTAGATTTATAGACTGCCCTATTTATGTATTTTATTCTGCTTCTTAACAAGAAAAGAAACCCCCGATGGGAAGAAATGCATATACGCCCCTCATTACCAAAGTTAAAGTTAGATATAAAATACAGAAAATAAAGCAAAAGATGTCAAGTGGCAACAATCGTTTACTACATTTAAAAAGCTTGCAGTTATCCATCCTCATCTACCCTTCTTGTGCCTTCATACTCGGGAAGTTTTCGTTACCACTAACTCTCTCTTACTAGCAACATTTTTTCAATCAAAACCATGCCAACTTCTTCAATTCTCTTTCCTTTTCTCTTCTATTTGTTCGTCTCCTTCTCCCTTACAGGTAACTATTTTTCTTCGTGGTTTTGAAATATTTTGCTTGTAAATGTACTGATTAGGTTTGCTTGCAGATGGGGCTCAACTCATACTAGTGAACAACTGTCAGGAAAGTTTGTGGCCTGGAATACTTGGAAGTGCAGGTAAACCAACCCCAAAAGATGGTGGTTTTGAACTTAGCAGTGGGCAGGAGGTAGTGCTTGATGCGCCTGAGAAGTGGTCAGGGAGGATATGGGGAAGGCAAGGGTGTCATTTTGACAATAATGGGAAAGGCTCGTGTGAAACGGGAGATTGTGCCGGAAAACTTCATTGCCAAGGCACTGGTGGTTCTCCTCCAGCAACTGTGGTTGAAATGACACTAGGTTCATCTTCTTCACCTTTGCATTTCTATGATGTGAGTTTGGTTGATGGTTTTAACTTGCCGGTGTCGATGAAGCCTGTTGGCGGCGGAATTGGGTGTGGCGTCGCATCGTGTGATGTTGATTTGAACGTTTGCTGCCCATCAGCTCTGGAAGTGAAGGTAGGAGGCAAGGTGGTTGGATGCAAAAGTGCCTGCTTAGCTATGCAATCAGCCAAGTATTGCTGCACAGGGGAGTATTCAAATCCGAACACTTGCAAGCCAACACTTTTTGCGCATCTGTTCAAGGCTATATGCCCAAAGGCCTATAGTTATGCATTTGATGACTCTACCAGCCTTAACAAATGCAGGGCTTCTCGATATGTCATCACTTTCTGCCCACCCAAATGACAAATGAGGTCGTGGTTTTACATCTGCGAGAGAGTCAAAAGGCACTAAGGCAGGCATAAGGCGCTAGTGAGAGAATATCTCTCATTTTTCCAGTAATATTTGTTGAAGTATGAATTGTTTTCTGTTTATTTTGTCTTTAATAGATGATAGGGTTATGAAGAACTGTGAGTAAACGGATGTTCTCTGCTCTATTAATAGAAGGAATGTCGTCTATTTTCTTATTACGTCTGAAACACAACATTTTGTCTTGAATATGATACATAAGCTAATTGTGGATATACTGCAGTAATTCATTGTTTGTCAATTAATTGAAAACATGGGAACCTGAAGCAAAAATTTACTATTTTGATATCATTATAGAGCATCAATCTGATACATAAAGATCTTTGTTCCTGTTCTGGATCCTTCAATCAAATAAACTTGCTAGACGGTTTATTCGCCAAGGTTACTCTTGCAAAGGTTCTAGTGCTTTAGTTAGATTTGGCTGAATGCTTCCTACAAGAAGTTAATGAATAGTCCAAATTCCAACAGCTGTTGGTCGAAGGGGAGTTTCACAACGATAATGATTGGCCAAAATCCAGCAAAATACAAGAAATTCCTCTCTCAGACTAAAAAAATACCAATGACACAGCTAGAACAACCAAGATTGAGATTTCTGGATAAGCTCCAAATACTAAATTAAGTCAACCCACTGTAGGTTGACAGCTCAAAAATACTAAATTCTAAGGCAACAAACCAAGGGGAATCTCCTTGGAGTGACCGAGTGCCGAAGCAGCGTTGGAAGACACGTAAATTAGACAATAGACAAATTTACCAAATAAACTAATATATTTTGCATAAAAAATCCAGTTTAAACAACGAAGAAATAACAAATGTTCTACTTAAAAGAATCTTAATTAAGAAAATTACTAGATCTCTTTCACTAGCAAATAAAGTAGAACTGATCACAGGTCAACAGATCATTGAACTATAAATAAGAGTACTTAGTGCATGGTTTAATATGAAGTAATAGAACCAACAATCTTAACGGAGAAAAAATGGATTCATACTCTGAGGAGACTGTTGTAGAAAATGTGGATGCGCCTACTTATGTGCCATCTATACCAGTACCAAATGTTCAAGAACTGGTGAGGAAGGACCCTGTGCATGTTCCTGAAAGGTATGTAAGAAACCAAGAAGACAGAACACAAGTGAATGAAATTCCTCATCTTTCTTCGGAGATTCCTGTAGTAGATTTGTCTCTACTATCAACAGGTGACGTGAAGGAGCTGAATAAACTGGATCTTGCTTGCAAAGATTGGGGCTTCTTTCAGGTATACAAGAAAGAAGCTGATCTTATGACCATGCAGGCCATACCATCTTTCCAAAAAGTTAACTGAAATTCCTTTGCAGGTTGTGAATCATAGAGTGCCAAAAGAAGTGCTGCAGAATATGAAGAATGCTACAACTGAGTTCTTTGAGCTTCCATTAGAAGAGAAGAACAAGTATGCAATGCCCTCTGATGACATTCAAGGATACGGGCATGCATACGTGGTCTCAGAAGAGCAGACATTAGACTGGTCAGATGCACTGATACTTGTTGTTTACCCTACTCAATATCGGAAGTTCAAGTTCTGGCCCAGCATACCAGAGGGCTACACGTAAGCCCTCTATCCATTTTAGCAGAGTTATAACTACTTACCATCTGTTAACTGAAATGCCACATTAATACAGAGAGATCATTGACACATACTCAAAGGGAGTAAAAAATGTTGGAAAGGAGCTCTTGCGTTCAATTTCTACAATCATGGGGATGGATAAGGATGCCTTCCTGGGACTGCACAATGAATTGCAAGCTCTGCGCATGAACTATTATCCTGCGTGCTACAGGCCTGACCACGTATTGGGAATAAGTCCACACTCAGACACAAGCACCATAACCATTCTTATGCAAGAAGATCAGATAAATGGCTTACAAATCAAACACAATGGAGGATGGGTGCCAGTTAATCCAGTTCCGGATGCTTTAGTTGTGAATGTCGGAGATGTTATTGAGGTACGGACTAACAACTCAGAAACTTAGGAAGAAAATTGAATGCATAAGAGCATTCAAGAAACTTATCTTCTCTATACTGCAATGACAGATTTTGAGTAATGGTAAGTATAAGAGCATTGAGCACAGGGCTGTGACAAACGAGAACAAGGCAAGAATTTCTTATGCATCATTCATCTGTCCTCTTGACCATGTGGAGGTTGAGCCACTAGACCATCTACTAGATTCTCAGAGCCCTAACAAGATGTACAAGAAAGTCAGGTATGGAGATTATCTAAGGAGCTCCATGAAGAGAAGAATGGAAGGAAAGGCTCACACCGAAATGGCAAAAGTTGAAATTTAGCTTATATTTCTACGTTTCAGTATCAACAAGGTTAAGATTCTGTCTGCTTAGTTTGTGCCTTCACTGTAACGTGTGTTGTGCAATGTCGTAAAAGATTTTTCTTTATTTTCTGTCTGTTTCAACCCTAATCTAATGCAATGCTATTTCTTGTTAATTTATCATATTGTCTCTCTCTTTTTTTTTTTTTTTCTTTTGTCATTTCTCGACCAAGAAATCAGTGCTGTTACGCGAACTTACCAAGATTTTCATGACAATGTGGAATCACACCTTAAATTTTACCAGTTGACTAACTAATACTCACAAGTTTATGATCGAGTTGGTATTGCTTCTCCTACAGAATATTTCTATCTTTGACAATTAGATAAGTTATGGATACAGAGGAGTAACTCAAAAATCCTGGTGAACTATAAGAAAAATTTACATTTTGCAGCATGCATCAGTTGGTTACTTGGTTATACAAAGCAGAATCCGATGATTGAAAGAGCATTTTGGACTCTCCTCCTGCTTAAGATCTTCAGCCAAATCTATTACTTATCAATAAGAAACTATTTTAGAGGGATCCACGTTAGATTTGACCAACTGTTCCAAAAATCAAGGGGATAAAACTGTTCAAATTCCAACAGATGTCATCCTTACACAATGAAAGTGATGGAAAAAATTCCGGGAAAATGAAACAAACTCTCTTCTCAGAATTTACACAAACACCAATAGTACACAGTTTAAGGAGATTTCAAGATAAGCTAAAGATAATATTTTTAAGGCAATACAGGAAAGATTGAGTGTTCCAAAACACAAAATAATTAATAAGTCAATACACCAAAGCTTGAAAGGTCCTAAATAGTAAATTATGGCAACACACCGAAGCTTGAAAGCTCCTAAATAATAAATTACGGCAACAAGCAAAGCATATTCGACAAACTCACCTGATAAACTTACATAATATATGGGAAGTAAGTTCTATATGATCTTTTACTTTGAAAGAGTCTTTAATTGAGAAAATACAAGGTCCATTTAGCTAAATAAATAACACGTGACCTATCACAGATCTGAAGAACTATATAAGTGTACCTGGTGCCTGGTTCAACATCAAGAAACACAACCAACAATCTTAATTGAGGAAAGATGGGTTCAAACACTGATGAAACCATCACTGAAAATGAGGATGCACCATCTCTGCCTGTACCAAATGTTCAAGAAATGGTCAGGAAGGACCCTTCGCAGGTTCCTGAAAGATACCTAAGAAACCAAAAAGATAGAACCCAAATGAACATGTCCATCTCTCTTCTGAGATTCCCGTCATTGATTTGTCGCTGCTCTTGACAGGTGACTTGAAGGAACTGAATAAACTGGACCTGGCTTGTCAAGATTGGGACTTCTTTCAGGTATGCGAGGAAGAAGCCGATCTTATGACCATGCAATACCATCTTTGACTAGATCTTAATAACTGCAAATAAACCTTTGAAGGTGGTGAATGGAGTGGAGAAAGAAGCGCTGCATAATATGAAGAATGCTACTGTCGAGTTTTTTGATATTCCATTAGAAGAGAAGAACAAGTTTGCTTTGCCCCCTGATGACATTCAAGGATATGGGCAACCATATGTAGTCTCTGAAGAGCAGATACTAGACTGGCAGATGCTCTGATTCTTTTTGTTTACCCTACTCGATATCGGAAGCTCAAGTTCTGGCCAAGCCCACCAAAGGACTCATGTAAGTTCTCCATTCATTTTAGCATATTTGATAACTTTTTATGTCATTTTTGTCAACTACACGAATGCCAATCCAATTTTGACTTTGGAAAAAATTCGAATCTTCTATTTGTCATACTACATCAAAATATGTTACCAATAAATTCCCAACAACAGGTTTGATAACTACCTCCTGTCTTATTTTATACAGCGAGATTATTGATGCTCATTCAACGGCTATGAAAAATGTTGGAGAGGAGCTCTTACGTTCAGTGTCTACAATCTTGGGGATGGATAGGGATGCACTCCTGGAACAACACAGCAAAATTCAAGCCCTGCGGGTGAACTATTGTCCTGCATACTGCAGACCAGACAACGTACTGGGATTAAGTCCACAGACACAAGTGCCATAACCTTCCTTATGCAAGAAGATTACACAAACGGGTTACAGATCAAGCACAATGGAGGTTGGGTGCTGGTTAAGCCGGTTCCAAGTGGCCTTGTTGTGAACATTGGAGATGTTATTGAGGCAATGCACATATCAAGATTGAATAAGTCGTAATAGAAAAAGAAATTAAACATATTTAATCTCCCCCATACTGTAATGACAGATTTTGAGTAACGGAAAGTATAAGAGCATTGAGCACAGAGTTGTAACAAACGAGAACAAGGCAAGAATTTCTCATGCATCATTTATCTGTCTACTTGAAAGATGTAGAGACTGAGCAATTAAATCATCTAACAGATTCTCATATGCCTCAAAAGATGTACAAGAAAGTACGGTATGGAGATTATCTAAGGAGCTCCTTGAAGAGAAGAAATGGAAGGAAAAGCCCATACTGAGATGGTAAAAATTGAAATTTAGTCAACGTTTCTAAATTTCAGTGGGGGATAAGGGTCGCGATTTGTTATTCTGCCTGTGTAGTTTTTTTATTTAAAGATTTGATAGTTAAAACCTAGTATATTTTTAACTGGCTAGTAAAATTGCATTTGTCTCAATGACCATGATGCCTTTTCATTCATTATGCCCTAACATCTTATTAAAGAAAGACATCATCCGAGGTTGAAACGGTTCATTATGCCTTACGTCTTATAAAAAGCGTCATCATCCGAATTAGGGAAAAATTTACCGGAGAGTGAAGCAGCTTAAGACATAGATGGGGATGAGGAAAATGCTTATAGTGAGAGGAAGAAAGAGAGGGAAAAGACGAGGCAAAGAGATAAAACAAAGAGGAAGGTATTGAGGGGCCTTGCCAGCGAGGTCGATTTGGAGGGTATCTATTGGAGACTGAAACGGCTTAGGAGTTGGATGGGGACGAGGGAAATGCTTGTGGTGAGAGGAAGACGAAAGCGAGAATAAGAGCCAGAGATAAAAAATAGAGCGGAACAAAACAAAGGAAGCCATGGAGATGAGAATGAGGGTAGATTTGGAGAATGAAGAAGTAAGTTTTTTGAATCTCATGGTGGCAGCTTGGTGAAGGGCAATGGTAAGGCTAGCTCGAACTAATTGAAATGGTGGATGACTGTTACTGCAAGTTTTTAAAGGCCAAGTTGACTGGTGGAGACTATTGCGGCTCTGTTATTGGTGAGGATGGGTAAGGACGGGTGAGAGGCAACTTTGTTGGTGGTGAGACAAATTTAATGCAGCGCACGTTCTACTTATTTTATTTCGATTTGTTTTAATTTTCTTACCCAAAAAACTTGTTGCCGCTTAAGCAGTTTACGTACGGTATCATCCAGAACCCGTAGGGTAAAAATTTACAACATCCCAACACCGTAAGCCATACAGTGAAGCCGAAGATCAGATTCTAGGTGTAAATAGAAGGGCCTACACACGAATGAAATCTCTGCTCCAAGCGTCTTTAGGAAAACTGATCAACTTCTAAGAAAAACTTCACTTGCATTAGAAATTTAAAATCCAGGGAAAGCAAAAACAGATGGCAATTATTGGGTTGTGCTACAGTACCAGGGAAAATTAAGCTGGAATAAAAAAGATCAAAATTCATTATACAATAATAGACGACAAGAAAATCCGCTTTAATTTTTTTTTTCTTGCTAGCCTTTTGTGTCTAAATAAAAACAAATCCGTACTCTAATTTAATAAATATTAAATTGCTCCAGCTACATTACAACATTTTACGAAGGGGTATTTGTCCGTTGATTGGCATCTGCTTCACCACTTGAGGTGCCTTGATTAGTTGTAGCCTCAGATGAAGGACCCGCTCCTAATAGCAGTGGGGGAGTTTCCTTCTTCTCGGTACTGGATTTTGTATTGGGATTTGCTGCCCAAGCTCTAAGAGGAGGTTCAAAATGCTTGCTGGCTACATCAGGTGGTGGTGCATCTTCCCCGGGAAGGACAAGGAGCCCCTTCTCTCGAAGAGAAGATGGTTCATTGTAACAGGTATTCCAGAGAGAATCCACAAGCTGTCTTTCCTCCCTAGCTGCCCCAAAATCTTCGGGTGACATCATGTTGATGCCTTCGATTCGTTCTTCTAGTAGTTGTTTTAATTTCTCTTCTTCATCACCTAATTTACCAGCGCTGCCATCTGCCTTGTCACGAGCAAGCTCAAGAAGGCACCGTAGAGCAGCTTCACGTACATCTGCATCTTCACTGGAGGCAAGGTGCATCATTATTCGAGGAAATCCTAGCTCTTCTACCACATTGCAATCTGAACTATTCTCGTGCAGTAGATATTGAATCAGGTTAAGAGCTTTCCTGAAAAATGATTAAATTAACAACAAAAGTAGGTCATCAAGAAACTAAATAAAGTACCAATGTACAGAGGTCATACAAGCAGTTCAACAAAAGAAAATTTGAAGTTAATTTGGGTTAATATGTGTGCTTGATACTTCTAATACACAGACATCTCTACATTTAAGTCGCACAACCTATTTCCAACCAGAAATGAAACAAAACTAAGCTTCGTTTAGGATTACCTTTGAAACCTCACACTCTCAGATCCCAAAGCATCTCTCAAGGCCGCATAACCATTTGCCAGACGAAAGGCAGTAATACCCGGTTTGTTGTGCCGTATTAAAGCTGAAAGTCAACCAGATTAATATCTTTTCAGACCCAGCAAAAATAGAGCATGCACATGCAAAAGAACTTATAAGGACAAAACCAAAATACACAATAAATCAAACAACAGTACTCACAGGATATTGCCCCAAGTGCTTTGGTTCGAACAATTACATCAGGGTCTGAGGCAAAATTAGAAAGGAGAGGTTCCAAGCCATTTGCTTCCATAACCAGCTGTTGACTCCGGGGATTGTTCTGGACAATAGTGGTTACAACCTCTGCAGCTTTTGCTCGAATGTTGGCATGTGAATTCTTCAGATAACCAAGAAGAGGAACCAAACCACCAATTGAATGAAGATCTGCCACATTGCAGAGATGGTCAAAGAGGTAAGTAGTTACTTCATCGAAAGACATCAAATGATATCTATAAACAAATAGGAGCATTGAAGGCTAGATGCAAATATAACCAACAGTTCCACAGAATAAGGGGGGTGAATTAGATGGCGACTGCAAAAGTTCATTTCAAAAGCAACTCCAACTCTTTAACCATCTAAATTCTTCTGTTTAATTAATTATGGTCAATATCCACACTATTTCAAAGTGAAAACATATTCATGTAAAAGCAATAATGTTTAGCAAAGGTTGAATGTGATCGCAATCAAACTTAATTGCACTTACTAAATGATCGCAGTGTGACGCAAAATGACCAGACATCATAATTGGCAAATACATTTGCAAGTGTATACATGGATACGCTAGAGTTGTCTTATTGTTGCTTCTTGATCTTTGCTTGAGAAACTAACCTCTCAAATATATTGTTAAAATCTCGGGATAACCCAATATCCCCACTCAACAGAATAGAATAACAAACTAATAAAGTTTCAGCCATACTACAATAAGCATACTTGATTCGTGTTCAGCATGCTAAATATCAAACATTTCAATAAGTTCTACTTGTATGGACTAACAACCTTATTAAATCTAGAAAACTATGCCTAATAAGACATGAAACCATGAAGAATATAAATATACCCCCTATCACTCGAGAAAATAATTTCCTTGGAGATAAAAGAGACATCATTGGCCAGGAGAGTATTAATTACATTGCACGAAAATGCAGATACACATAGTAAATTAACAAGCAACAAGAACATGGATATGAAAATCAATAAAGCAAATAACAATTGAACAAGTGTTACAGATTTCTACCACGCCCCTTCTGCAACACATGATTCCCAAAACATAAAGAACATACCGTTGGCCATGTCAATGGACTCCACATGCTCTTGTAATTCATCCAACATATCTGCAGCAGAATATACAAATCACCATCATATGAATATTTCATACCAGAGACCAACAGGAAAGAAGAAGAAGAAGCAGAATATTTATATAGTTGAGTGACAGTACCTTCAATATCCTGAGGAGTAACTCCTTGTGACTCCAAAACTTGCTCGGGAGTTTGCATAACAAGAGTTATTTCTTTCATGCGCTTAATCACATCAACAGTCTGCGCTTGCATCGCTTCCATAAACCATCTCCGATCCTCCTCACTAAACCACACAACACAATCAGCGTAATCCACTAATTAGCCACTCAAATTACTAAATTAGCAAAAAATTAAAAAACAAATTAAGACGCTGATAATAACTGTTACCTTAAATTGCGAGTCGGACGAGTACCATCAGAGTTGGCAATGCTCCACTTGAGCAATCCGTCCCAATTCGGTCCATCTTTAGCCATTATTCGCTTTCGATTGCTTGCTTGCTTGCTTTTGTAGAAAGCTTGAACAAAACCCTAGCTGTAAACGAGGTAAACGATCAGAAGTGTTTAGGAAAAGCTTTGAATTGAGATTTAGGCCAGATATAAAGCAACCAGCATAAAAGCTACAACTCTCTCCAGAATTCCAGATACAATGGAATTGTATCTGGAATTGGAGGTCGGTGACTTTGCGATCGTAAGTCGTGACGCCGTGGTGGCTCGTAGGTTTGGGCTCGTTTAGATATTTTAGGCCTAATGACCTGGTTACATAATTCTTGAAACCACTAAGCTCTGCCCAATTAATGTTGCAACCTTCTAAGCACACCCCTCCTGTTCTTCAGTACACCCATCATCCTACCACCAGTCCTTTTAGTTTAGCTCACTGAATTTCACTTCTAGAATTGAAGGCCGAATTTCAAGATAATCAATTACACAAACATATGAAATACTCTTGAAAATAGTCATATCGAATGACCGTATAAACTCTTTTCTCGAAGAAATTTTTAAAAAATTAAAATACTTTTTTATTTTTTACCAATAACCTTTCATCTCAATTTCATTCACTCGTCCCCATTGTGATGGTTTCATTCTTCTTCTTCCTTTTTTTTTTCAAGGCATTTCAATAGTATAAAAATCACTAGAATAAAATGCTCCATTCTTATAAATTGAAACACTAAAATTAAAAGAGTAAGGTAGACTAATAGACTAATTTTGAGATTGCATTAAGAGAATAATCTTCTCCATTCACCAATATCATCATACCCACTATCATCATTATTGTTAAAATGTATTTTAATAATTTAAAAAATTAAATAAAATAAATGAAATGATAATACATGATAATACTCATCTTTGCATAATCATATTCGTAATATTATTTCTAGAAGAATTTTAAAATAAAAAAGTTCTAATGTAGTATAAAAATAACAAAAACATTTATTGATTCCAATTAATTAATTTAAAATTCTCATCATGCGTGTTGCTAAAATAGTTAACCGATCGACTTATTCGTCATATATAATAATTATGATTAGTGACCCTACTAATCATTGAAGCTACCTAGCTAACCGGTAGCCAAACTATTCACTACTAGTACTACCGACTAGTCATTCAAAACCTACCAACATTTAATGCATCGCAGTAAAATCTCTTCAGTAATTTTGTTCACATCCTCGGTAAATCTTCACTCTGGAGTTGTAAATTTTATCTTTACATTTCCAAATTTCAAACGCAGATCGCATTCATGAAACCAGTGCGTTCAGCAATGGTACCTGCGCTGAACGTGGGAATCGTGACGTGAAGTGACAACACATCTTTTTCGTGTAGCTTCTCCTTCTCTACAAGCAACATCCTGCTTCAAACTTCCTTTAATATCGCATAATTTAATAAAAGATAAAAAAAATAAAATATTAAACGTATATTATATACTGGATTAATTCGATTTCCTCAACGGAGTAGCACAGATCGGACACGTTTTTTAAAATTAATTAATATAATTAATATTATATATGAAATTATCGCTTTCAGTAGGATTTTAGTATCGTTAACGCTTCGGCGCATAATAGCAACTGACGTGAGTGATGGCCAGTTCACGAGGCCAATAATTTGTCTGCTTAAGTGAAAATAAATAATAATAAAAAAATGGTGGTGGAAAACGTGGAATATTCTCTTCCTCAGATTTTTTGTCTATTAGCCAGTGGCTTCTTTCTCGGTACGGCAAACTGGAGGGGGCTAATTTCGCGCGTCGCAGGTAACAGTGAAAGTTTTTGGAAAGCTTTTCTGGCTTGTAGTAATAATCGAGTTGGTGGTTCAACCGACGCACGTGGCGGTCAAACGGTGGATTGGCGACCGTAGATTTTAAATTCGCGATTTAACGTCGAAACGTCAAAATCGGTAGACACGTTGTTTTCCTCGTCCGTTCACATACCCTCCCGCAGTAAACTTTAACTGACCCATCGCCGAGAATTCAGCAGGTTCCTTTATTAGAAACAGAATGGAGTATTAATAATCAGTTCCCCTAGATTTTGTGTTTTCAAATATGGATATTATTTGTCAAATTTTATCCAATAGGTCCTTAATAAGTAGTAATTAATAAATAGTAACTAAGGGTGACAATTTTTACGGACCAAAAAATAAGTGAATTTAAATTAATTTAAGATAGTATAATTATTAAACAGATAATAAAAATATAAAATAATTAATAATTATGTTTGATTCAAAATTAAAATTTTTTTATAAGTAAATTTATTTATAATATGATTAACGATTTAATAATAGTGCCATATTCATTATTTATAATTTATATTTTAAAAATACATAAAAAAAGAGTAATTTTATTTTAATCCCTATCATTTCAAAAAATATCACTTAAGTTGGTATATTTTATATATTAGATAGAAAAATTTTTAATTGTTTTGAAAATTATTAGTTTGATCTCTAACATTTCAGTTAATATCAAATAAGTTATTTGATCAAACTTTTATCTATTTTTAGCTATTAGTTAATTTTTAATTTATCCTTTATAATATAATAATCATTAATTTAACTCTAAAATTTATGAAAGTTATCATATTACTCTTATATGTTAATTTTTATTTTTATTTTTAATAAAAAAATTATATTTTTATAGACTTAATTAATAAAAAATGATTCTTTATTTTTTTTCTTTATTTATATTCTCAATTTAGATAAAAAATAATAATATATAACAAAAATAATTTATTCATATTTCATAGTCTTGGTAATAAAACCAATTAATTGAACTTAAAAAACTCCAAAAATAAAAAAAATCTTAATTTTAGTTTGTTTTATATATTTTATTAGAACTTATCTAATTTCATAAAATATAAAAAGGAAAAATCATTAATTTTTTCAATACAACGCATACACTTATTTGTACATTAACTATATTGAAATTCAAAATTAAAAAATTATCATTATTATAAAACAAATATTTTTGTAATATTTTTATTTTAAAGGTGAGTATTTTTATATTTTTTACTCAAATTAAGATTATGTAAAAAAATTATATTTGGCATATTTCTATATTTTTAAATATTTTTTAGTGGGTAAATAAATAAATAAATTATCTTGTGATAAATTAATTATCTTTATGATAGATTTCGGAGAGAAAATTTGTTGATTTTAGTTTTTCTATAAATTAAATCAATTGATTTTATTGCTAAATTATGTTATTTGAATAAACTAAATTATTTTATATATTAATTTTTTTTGTCTAAAATAAAATCAAATAACTAATTTTAATTTATTTTAAATTTATTATAACTTCTCCTCAATTAAAAAACTAATATATAAAAAAAGGAAGAGACGATGAAGAAAAATAATAATGAAAAGAAAGAAACAGAGGAAGGCAAAGAAGAAAAAACAAAAAATTACTTTTCATTAATTAATTTTATAAAATATAATTTTATCTTTTTACTTGTTAAAATTAAAAATAAAAAAAATAACATATAGAAGTAATATGATAATTTTTGTAAATTTTAGGGTTAAATTAAAAATTATTATATTATAAAAGGATAAGTTAAAAATTACTTAATAGTAAAAAGTGGATGGAAGTTTGGTTAAGGAACCTATGTGACATTGACATAAATGTTATGGATTAAAGTGCTAATTTTTAAAAAATTTGAGGACTTATCTATTTAATGTGTGAAACATACTAACCTAAATGACATGTGTTAAAAACGTTAGAAACTAAAATGAAATTATACCCTTAAAAGTATATACTATACTTTTAAAAAGTGTTCAATTTTATTTATAGTAAAATTTATTTAGATTATACAATATTATAAATACTTTTAAGAAACATACAAAAATATATATTTAATAAATGATAAGATTATAAATTCACTTAACTCATTTAATAATATAGGATTTTAACACATACTTCTTCTAAGGTTTAAAATTTTAACATTTAGATAAAAAATTTGAAAAAAATTACACTTACCTCCCCTAAATCATTAGTTAACCATTCATTTTTAATTAAATGACTATAATATCCTTATTTATTTTAAAATAAATTTTAAGAAATTCGATTTTAATTTATTTAATATTTAAAAATTAAAATTTTAATTAACGATAATTTTAATTTATATTTATTTAAAATTAATAATTTATTTATATTCATTTTTTTTCAAATTTCTATCATTGATTAGTTTTATTGAAGTTTTTGTGTAACCAAAAAACCTAAATTTATTTTATAAGTTATAAAATTGATGTTGAAGTGTGGATTTAATGTAAATATATATAATATAAATTTTATATTAAAGAGTTTTTGTAAGAATAGTCAAGTTGATAAAGTTATAGAGTAGTTTGGTAAAAAAATTAAAAGAGATATGGTTGATGCTAGAGGATTTGCGAAAAAATAGAATAAGAAAGGCGGCCGCTTTGTATATTAGAGTTTGAGATTTGGATAAATATGACAATAAATAAAAATTAATTAAATTGTTATTAATTAAATTCTTAATTTCAATAAATATTAAATAAATGTAGACTAAAATTGTCAAATTAAATTGTTATTAATTAAAATTTTAATTTAAATAAATATGAATTAAATTTTTAATTATTTTAATAATTTTAAACATTAAATAGTTTAAAATTGAATTTCTTTAATTTTACTTTAAAATAAATAAAGATATTATAATCATTTAAATAAAAATGAATGAATGGACGGATAATTAATACAAAAAAAGTAAGTGTATTTTTTTTCAAACTTTTCATTTAAGTGTTAAAGTTTCAAACTTCATGAGAGGTATGTGTTAAAATTTCTTAATAATATTTAATTAAAAAAATTTATTTGTGAAAATATTATTAAATGATTCCTCTTAAGAATAAAAATACAAACTTAAATTGTACCTCTAACAATAAGTAATAACTCTAACTTCAATTTCTAAATTACCTTCCATTAGTCAATTATGATAAAATTATATAACTTAACGCTAGTATTTCGGTCATTTGAAAGCAGGCAGGACCTATGTGAAACAAATAAAGATATTATGATATTTTGTGAAGAAAATAAAATGTTAGAGACGTGGATGTTATAATCAGAAACATAATTTGTCTCAAGTAACGATGCAGTAACGGAGTTAACTATTGTTTTTATTTAGTTAAAAATAAAAAGTGAGGCGTGAAGGCCACGCTTAACTTCCAGGCTTCAGCAGTGACGCGCTTTCACCGCCGAGTCTTGCACACCACGCTTTAAAAGTCTCGACCTTTATTTTCACTTTGCCACTCCTCTCTAAACCCACTTCCTTATTTCTCTTGTGGGGACACTAACCGGGATTAGGGTTTTTATATTCTGCTGAATCTTTGACAAATTTCTGAAAATTGAACAACAGATCTAGAGAGATTATCATTTCTGAGGGAAGAAAGGCACTTCCTTTTTGAGTTTTTTTCCTGTGTTTTTGATAGATCAATAGATGGCTTCAGGTGGATCGTCGTACTGGTGTTACCGCTGCAACCGAGTCACCCGGGTTCGGGCCCGGAACCAAGATTCGGCCATGTGCCCCGGCTGCGGCACCGGATTTATCGAACAGCTCGATGCGCATAGCCGATCCGCTCTCCAGAGGTTTCCTCCCGCGGAAATGTACTTCGACAGCTCTCAAAATCTGGAGTCACTCACGATCCCGAGGTTACGCCGAACTCGGAGAAATGGTGGAGATCGATCCCCTTTCAACCCGGTCATCGTCCTCCGTGGTTCCCAGAACGCCGATTCCGGCGCTGGAAATGACGGGACTGCCGCTGAGAGAGGAAACTTTGAGCTTTATTACGATGATGGTACGGGTTCGGGTCTTAGGCCCTTGCCCGCTAGTATGTCAGAGTTCTTGATGAGTTCTGGCTTTGACCGGGTTCTTGACCAGTTATCACATTTAGATTTCAACGGGGTCACAAGGTTTGTGAATCCTCCGGCGCCAAAGAAGGCAATTGAGTCAATGCCGAAGGTCAAAATCCTCCCATGTCACTTGGCGAAGGATACGCACTGTGCCGTTTGCAGAGAACCATTCGAGCTCAACTCGGAGGCTCGTGAGATGCCATGTAAGCACATTTACCATGCCCAATGCATATTTCCTTGGCTTTCAATGCGCAACTCTTGTCCTTTGTGCCGCCGCGAGCTGCCCACTGAAGAGAATGGCGGTACTGGAGATTCTGAAGAGACTGTGGGGTTAACCATATGGAGACTACCGGGTGGGGGCTTTGCTGTTGGTAGGTTTTATGGTGGCAGAAGAGCTGCCGAGAGTGAGTTTCCATCGATTTTCACTGAAATGGATGGTGGGTTTAATGCTGCTGGTGGTGCTCCGAGGAGGATTTCATGGGTGCCGGGTGGAAGAAGAGCCAGAGAGAGCCGTGGGCTTGCTCGCGCTTTTCGGGGTTTTACCTCACTTTTGGGGAGGATTAGGATTTCTTCTCGTTCAAATCCTGAGTTTGAAAGGAGAAGTCCGTTTATGGATGTTATTTATGGTAGGTCCGGAGCAGCTGCCAACTATTTCAATCAGTTTAATTTGGGAGAAAACAGATTTGCAATCTAGTTTTCCTTGCTTGTTTAGGGATTTTGCTTTTATCGGGTAGCATGTTTTATTGCTGTCTTCCTCCTCTTAACGAACAAAACTTTTTGTAAAGTGTATGTTTAAACTACTGTAAATAATGACACTCGAGGAAGAGCAAGGAATCAATGTGCAGAAGGCATTTTGAACTGGTAGGAGATAGTTGAAGTCTATGGATTTGAGAAAAAAAGAACAGAAGTAAGCGTAATTTTGTAATGGTGATACTAATCCTCATGTATAATTGTAATTGTGCATGCGTTTTTAGTTGCAATTGCTTACCTCTTTCTTACATTACATGTAATTTTGTAACATCCCTTTGGAATGTTTATCTGCAGTTCTTGGTATGTAACATTGAGATGTTCGTTTCTTCTCGTGATTTCTTTCTTACTACCTCAGTGTTATTGTGTTTACTGGCCTGCGTGCTTGCTTTATATAAAATGCTTCTTTTGATAACAGCTGGCTTGCTGTCTATCTACGGTGCTGGTTTGTCTTGTTTGATTTCTTTGGATCATGTGATTGGTTCTGCAGATTTAGAATGTGTCCTTGGATTTCATTAGAGCTCAGAATCTAATTGTTGGATTGACCGTTGTCATTAATGTGGATTTTGGTTAGATCAAGATAATTGACTATTTGTTTGGAACTTGTGATCAAGTTCAAAACTTTTTCCAACCAATTAGCAAATATGTGCAAATTAAAGCCTGTCGCTCTCTATGGATTCGGTTGGATTATATGAACCTTATCTTGCAGTTATCATCCACTTCGACAAAAAGGTTTAACTTATTTGTTTTGATATTATTTTTGTGTCATTAAGAGTAATTAATGAGTTTCAGAGTAGTGTGTATGCAAGGCTATTCTACTGGATTGTGTAGTTGAATGGTCAGGTGGTATCAACTTGCCCAGTTCTCTGGCATACTCTTAATTGTATTTGCTTTAGTGTTAGGCCTAATGCGCGCCGTTCATGGCAGCATTTTGTACATTTGTCTATAGCTATTCTTTTAGAATTTTATGAATAAAATCTTATGTAACATACAACATGGTGCCTCCGTGATCCTTGGTTGTTCTTTTGTTAATACTCAGCAAAAAATGACAAATCTTTTGATAAAAGGTGGTCTGGATTTTTGGTTTTGTTTCCTGTTTGAATTCTTCAAATTTTAGCTCTATAATTTAAGAACTTTTACTTGGGAATAGGGTCATGGTAATCGTTAAGCTAAAAATGTTTAGATTGAATTTTGTGATTCAAGTTTGCACGGGGGGCATTAATTAGTTGATATAGCTTAGAATTTTGTTTTTGAATGATCTCATATAAGATATAGAAAGTAGTTTGTTGTATATTCCTAATCCAGCTTTAGTCCATTGGGAAAATATCCATCTTCATGTCTCTTCCTAGCAGAGAAGTCTAAAGCGCTGCAAGAACCATGGGGGGATGTGACGTTGTGGTAATACAACGGTCACTAAAACTGATATGCAAACGCCATGCACCCCATGCAGGGAATGCTGCTGCCAAGGAACTCTTGAGATTCTGCTTCAGGCCTGGCAGGGCTTAGGTAGCCAATTTTGATGGTATACAGCCGGGTTATTGTTTGTATTGTGTTTATTTGTGAATTATGTGCTCATTAGGAGGGCGGCTAAGTATGAATGTAGATGCATTGTATCATGCTTATAGTGACAAGGCATTTTTAATTTCTGATTGTGTGATCAAGTTTATAAGCTTAGACTGATGCCATACATTGAATGCAGCAAGACCTCTGGTGGATTAAGTACCCAGAATTCTGAGTGTTAACCCGGAAATATCCTATGAATGATGGGTAATTGGTGAATTTTGCTAAATCGCTACATGTTGCCAGGCTGTTTGCTTGTTTTATGGGGGCCCTTGATTACATTGCTTTTTACTCCTTTCTTGGCGGTTTCAGAATTTGCTAGAATCCTAAGCAAATCTCGGGAAAACTCACCAACTTTAAAAATTTGAATGTGTCTAAATGAGTTAAGAGAGTTGAATGACAACAGCCTTTAGAGGCTAGACAGAAAACCTGACAGAAACTAGTCTATGGTCTAGTAGTTGTCAGTATATTTTTTGATGGTTCAGTAAATTATTTTATAGTAAATTTGGCTTCATTGGATCAGTGGAGCTGTTGGGTTGGGAGTTGGGACCACCCTTATCCAGGAGGAAACCACAAGAATCTCAAGGGTTCTGATGTGGCTCTTATCCATCTCGTTGCAAGCAAATCCATATACACTTGGCAGCACACCTATTAGCCATATGATATGAACCATGATATAAAACCTAACGTGTGTCGCTTTGACATCCAAATATCAAAACCCTTCTCCAATTTCATTTCTTCAGCCAAATTTGAGCATATTCTTGTCGAAAAATTAATCCGAATTAGCAACATGGCATCGATATCGCCTCTGCAAAGTTTTTATTGTGGTAGTAAGACACTGAAGAATTTGGCTGTAGCAGGGAGTTCTTCTGTCTCTGGCTTCTGTGCTATACCAAGACCAACAGTTTGGAGCCTGAAGAACAAGAAGAGATCATTGACGGTTGTTGCAGCTGCAGGAGACGTCTCGGCCGACGGCACGACCTACCTAATCGCCGGTGCAGCTGCTGTTGCCCTGCTTGGAACCGCTTTCCCAATCCTCTTCTCCCGCAAGGACTTGTAATTACATGCACCTCTGTCTCTTTGCCAATTTAATTGCTCTTTGTTTATTTAGTTAATGGCTTGATCCAGCTAATAAAATCCTTGTTCTTTGGTATGGTTGCCACAGGTGTCCAGAATGCGATGGAGCGGGTTTTGTCCGCAAGTCAGGGGCAGCCCTGAGGGCAAATGCAGCCCGAAAGGATCAGGTTCAGATTGTATGTGCTCGTTGTAATGGCCTTGGCAAGCTCAACCAAATTGATAAATAAATCCCGTTGAACCCCTTTCTGTTTTGCAGTTTTAAATGTTCCCCTGCTTTAATTTCAATAATGTAAAGTACCTTGTTCTAACACTATTACACTGTTTTATCAAGTTTTCCTACAGTGATATCACCGTGACAATATATTTACTGGTTCTTAAGTCTAATTTACATGGTAATAATATATATATTTGCCTTACTTCCTGATCATTGCAAATTTCCGCAAAGCAACCAGAAAATTTCTAAATGGTATTAAAATTTCTGCAACACAGCATATTTTTCTTTCGTTTGCGTCCATCCACTTATATAATGAATGAACATCTTAGGATGTCAAAAATTAATCTTGCTATTATGTCTATCTTCACTGTTTAAGCTAGAAAATGAACTGCCCTATACACCTTGAGTTCTGTTTTCATTGTCATATACACTCAATTCTTGATTAGTGACCCGGAGCTATCTGCACTCTGTATTCTAAGATTTTCTTGGTATCTTTTAGTTAACTCCATTTCTGGTGTGAAAAGATCTCCACTCCCCGCTGTAAGTGAATTTCTTTTTCCACATTATCAACTGCCCAATAACCAGCAGAAAGTATGAACATCAGGTTCACGAATAAATAGTGTGCTCCTCTCCTCATCTTGTTTCTGAAATTAGATTATGGTGAGCATGAAGTATGAATAATAACAGAGCCAAAACCAGATAATCCTCTGACAAATCTTCTTTGTTTTTTGGCAAGCTTTTGATTTCATTTATAAACACTTCAGTCAGTTTCCTAGAATTAGTCACTTGCATGCTCCGAAGATGCAGAAGAAGAAAATCATGTTAATAATTTTAAAAGGACACGAAAAACTCAGCCTATGGTTAGCAAAGGGATCGGCTACTAACAATCATAATAATATATTAAGATAATTCTCTTACAAAGTTAATTTAACTCTTTATATTTTCATATACATGTATCATTGTTTTTAAGTATATTTTTATTTTTATATATTAGTAATTTTTTTGAACTGATAAATCTTGAGATAATAGAAGAGATTTTGGATATGTTAAGAGCTTGGCTTCTAGTAAAATACTTGAAGTTAAGAAATTAACATGATGAAATTAAATTGATATTCTCTTTAATTTAAAGAGTTTACGAAGAGAAATATAATAGGCCACAACCACAAGGAGGCAAGGCATCTTTAAAGGGAAAGAAACTAATGTTTATGAATTTTAATATAAATTCACTTGCAAGTAAACAATGATATAGTGATCATAAAACAAGAACTAATTGTTTTTCTTTCACTTATTTTCCATTTGATTAATCATGCCTTATCTATATTCAAATTTTAAAAAAAAATTATCTGAAATAATTAAGATGTGAAAGAATTAAGCAGTAAGCGACAAGACAGAGGAGAAAAATGGAAGAAAAATACTACAAATATGGAAACAAGATACATAAACAGCTATTAAGTTGGAATTTGCTTGTTCTTGATGCACTTGCAATCGCTTGGTTGCTATTAATATTCGGTCAATAGTTCTCCGGGGAAACTGGTAATAATGTGACACGTTTATACTTGCACAAGATCAATGCTTTCTTTAACTTCAGGCTGACAGAAATGCACGCTGTCTATCCCCGACTTAACCGGATTCACAGGTTGACGAAACCTGAACAACATATTTTTAGAAGTTGTGTCTCCTGCTTTTTGCTTTTTTACGATAATTCCTTACAGGTTTTTAACTTGCACAACATTCTACCTTTTTATGTACCTGTAAGAAAAAACTTAAGTTGCTATCTGCAGGCTGTTTTACTAGTGTTTGAATACTTAAGAAAATGAAGATGCAGGATGAGGACCTAGGACCAACCCGCCAGGATGAAATGCCAACAGATGATGAAGAAAATCAGGCTGATAGGATTGGTGAAATTGATGATGATGACGATGAAGATACAGGATCTGGAAGTTCGGCCCCTTCCACTCCCTCCAGACGCTCTTCTACTGGCGTTGACATCCAGCCTACATGGCCTCAGAGCTACAGGTTTGTTATTTGATTCTGTTTGTGACTTTAATCACTTAAATTTAACCTCTCTTCTGTTGAATATTTATATATATATATTTATTTATTTATGCAGGCAATCGATGGATATCTTATCAACTGTCGCCTCTCCTTCGATTGGGTTCCTTAAAGGGGCAAGCCTGCAAGGAATAAGCGGTTCCATGTCTTCATTATACAAGAGAAATCAAGGTTCTTATTTGGAATCTTCCCTCAGCAGACCACTCATCTCTGATTTTGGCAAAGAAGAAGTGCCTCCTTCCCCCAAAATCCCTGCCATTTCAAATTTATCGTCCCGCTCAAAATATTCTGTCACTGAGTTACCATCCGCAAGCAAGTGTTCATTTGCTCAATCAGTTCTCAATGGTAATTGCACTATGCTCTCCCACAAGTTTTTGTTTGTTTGTCAAAATCTTGCCATTAAAACAACTATTGGCTTATTTCTATAGTTTCTGATTTTGCCATATGGCGGTTCTTTTATGCAGGAATCAATGTTCTATGTGGCGTAGGACTGCTTGCAACTCCTTATGCAGTCAGAGAAGGAGGGTGGTCTAGTCTCTCACTGCTCTTAATTTTTGGTGGCATTTCTTGTTATACTGGGATTTTGTTGAAGGAATGTCTAGATAGCGCTCCAGGACTTTCTACTTATCCTGATATTGGACAGGCTGCTTTCGGCATGACTGGTCGCATAATTGTAGCTGTGAGTCCAATTAAGATTTCAATTCTCCAATGTTAACGAGCATGTGTATGTCATATTTTTGTGTCACTACAAACTCATCCACTATCCCTGATTCAAAAGTGACACTGACAGCCAAGTTTTTGTTCATTGCAGATAGTTCTATACTTGGAATTATATGTAAGTTCCAAACAATTTCCCTGTATGCCTATTACAACTCTAATTATATTTTGGTGCCCTGTTCTTATGAAGAGCTAAAATGTGAACTAATGTCCATACTGTAGGCTGCTAGTATTGAGTACCTGATTATGATGAGCGATAACTTGGCGTCAATGTTTCCAAACACCAACATATACTTAGCCGGAATGCATCTTGATTGTCACCAAATCTTTTCCATAACAGCAACCCTCGTTGTTCTTCCAACTGTTTGGCTTCGAGACCTTAGTTTACTCTCATACGTCTCAAGTAGGTTTCTTATGTTTGTTCCTCGTAATATCTCATGCATCATTATTTTTCTTATCTAATATCTGCCGACTTTTAAAACCTGTGTGTTTAGTTGGAGGAGTTATTACAACATTCGTCGTTGTGGTTTGCTTGGTATGGGTTGGTGTTGTGAACCAGGTCGGATTTCATGAAAAAGGAACAGTTCTAGACCTTGCAAATCTGTCTGTCACAATCGGTATATACGGATTTTGCTATGCTGGCCATTCGGTTTTCCCAAATATATATTCTTCAATGAAAGAACAATCACAATTTCCAACGGTTCTGATAATCAGGTTAGATGATCACATTTTTTCGTATTTACAAACACTTCTCTAAGTACAAACAACTATCCCTCTTGTTAATCACTAGCGGGTAATATCTGTCAATCTCGCTGCAGCTTTCTCTTTTGTTGTCTATTGAACATGTTGGTGGCAGCCTGTGGCTACATGATGTTTGGTGATTCAGTCCAGTCTCAATTCACTTTAAATTTTCCCAAAGAATTTGTGGCTTCCAAAGTTGCAATTTGGACAACGGTAAGATAAGAAACTCAATTCATTACTCTGCTTGTCTTTCTGCATAGCTGCGGATCAGGTATTTGTATTACTCGTTCTGATGTTCATTTTTGTTTTCTCTTTTGTATTTTAGGTTTTGATCCCGATGTCAAAGTATGCCATGACGCTTACACCCATTGCATTGAGTTTAGAAGAACTCTTGCCTTCAGAGCAACTTCAATCTTACACCGTCTCAATAATCATCAGAACACTTATAGTGATTTCAACATTAATTGTGGCACTTACACTTCCTTACTTCGGTAGGAACACATTTTTCCGTTTATAAATGAATCATTGTTTTCTTGACAAATACTTTGTCTACTAACCTGCTCCCTTTTCAATTGAACTACAGGTATTGTGATGTCACTAATCGGATCATTACTAGCAATGCTAATTGTAAGCTTTCTCTGCATAGCCAAACTCAGATTTTATGTTTACAAGCAATAAGCAAACATTGTTGTTAATCACTTTCTCACAATGTTTTACTGCAGACTCTTATTTTCCCATGTCTATGTTACGTCAAAATTCTTAATGGTAAATTATCTACGTTGAAGGTAAGAATTCTCCGATTCTCCAGCATTAATAATAAACTCAAATTCTGCTCATCTGCAATGACAGTTAGCATCCTTGTCATACATTTTCGACTAATAAATTTCCCTTTATAATCTCATCAGGTTACAGTTTGCTTTGTGACTATAATTGTGGGTATAGTGTGTGCTTGCGTTGGCACATATTCAGCCCTAGCAAGAATAGCCACCAAAATCTAGTTACAGACGAACAGGACAGGACAGGACAGGATTTTACTATACCTTATCTACATATTTTTTGTGCAGTGGGAACAAAACTTGAGTAAATTCCCAGCTAACAATCAAATGAACTTGGTAGAGAGCCTTGGAAGAGAATCTCTTGTCAATTATGTATGTTTCAGTAAAAGCTCAAAGCATATAAAGCTTTATTATTTCATTAACTTAGTTTTTTCAGGTTGGCAATCAAGTCTATTCTTTCTTCCAATTCTTCTTGTGCCGACAGCTTTTCTTTTTATGCTTTACCCATTTCATCACACGCCTTTAGAATTAGACCTTTTTAAAAGGATGAAAAAGAAAAGCATCTTTGTCTTGGAATCTCATATGTTATACAGAACTCAAAAGCAAACCCTGCACATTCTTGCTGTAGTAAACAATTTAAAGTGCAAATTATTTATGATTTGTGAGTACTGTGATAGGCTGCCAGATGAAGCAACAGTTGTGCACTTACTATAGATGATGAAAATGCATGTGCATAGCTTATGATTTTTAACTTCATTATTGATATGAGATCTGACAAATCTGCCGTAGAATTCAATAATGACAATGCATAACTAATTCATCCACACATCAAATCAATATATATCATCTTCTTTGGACATAGCATCTATCGTAATTTTGTTCTTAAACTTATGATATCTTTTAGACTCGTCTGTCTTTATTAACGATGTGAGATATAATATGTATATCATTATTGATATGAGATCACGTGGACATATGCAGTACTAACAAGCTGGGAAATACACACTTGTAGTCTAGTAACTATCATCCATCAATTCTGAATAACAAAAGAACTTTCACATGGGCTTGTATGCTTTCACATTGTGGAGACGTTTTGAACCATGTATTTAGAATGATATGTTGTTGAAGCATGCAGCAAGCTAGTTTGATTCTGCAAGTGACCAAATTGGCTGCTGCTTTAAGCCTACTTGTTGCGATTAACAAGCAGAAGTAGGGTACCCGCGTACCCAATGATCCGACAGAATTTCCATCACTAATGAAAAGAACAAAATACATTCAATGAAACAATGTAGGAGATACACACATTTTCTTTAAAATATTGAAGCAGAAAACTTTATTTTATTTTCAATAGAAATGGGGTAAGAAAGGGAAGCCATGCCCATGCATGAATGGACCCAACCCAACCACAATAGCATGTGCAACCGCCTGACTTGCTATGTTTTTTAACACAAAGAAGAAAGAGAACTTTGGAATTTTACGTTCAACTACACAACATACCACGTGAATGTGCTCACTCTTTTTGCGATCTCGTTTACTTTAGTTAATTCGGTTACGTTTCAGCCTTTAAAGTGTATTAACATTCATTGATTTATATATGTTTTCGTAAATGTGGATGTTTGTATTCATAAAATATAAATAAATGATGAAAAAATAGGTTTATAATTTGTAAAATAACTGATTTGATATTATAAATTAACATTAATTATTTAAAACAAATAATTTTGATATTAGTTTACCCTTAAATCATGTGTTTTGGTGCTAAAACAGCATATATGTTTACTAGATTAATTTTCATCTTAAAAATGCGTGCAACTGTAAATATTTAATAAATATTCATCTTTTTTTTAAATGCCTAACATTTAGTTATTAAAATCACAGGACTTCAGTCTCGATATACACTCATTTAATTAATAAAACAACTTTTATATAAATAAAATTTATATTTACTGTACTTGTACTGTATATGCTTTTACATAAATTGATATAATATGTTTGGTCCGTTTGATCAAAGCATTCTGATATGACATACATGCAATCAATCAATGAATCACATTTAATACATCATCATGTACCCGTGTATACTATATAATCTCAATCATTTTAAAATGCAATAAACTAATAACTTAAAAATATGACATAAATTTATCTGAACAACAAAATCAGTCCCAACCCTATAAATAAATATGATATGATGTGTGTATTTGAAAACGGAGTAGAAAATGCCACTGACCGAAGCTGTCCAATCCTATCCTATCCCTTACAATTAACGCTGTATTAATTAATTAATCTTTGATTTTCTTCCCTCTAAACATGGAAGCCTGGTCAAAGTGTTAGCTAACAAGCATTTAATGCCTTCTGCATAAATGAAGTTAACCCAACAAAACCAGAACAGAATTAAAGAGATGGAAGGAAGACCGAAGACTCAAACCACAAACTCAGATAGAGTAAAAATTTGGATTTAAGACGGTGGGGTTAGGGTTACCTTAAAATTTTACAGAGGCCGTAAATTTAGTTGGTACTAAATAAGATAGTCTGTATCTATTCTCAACTAATTAAATTACATAACACAAGTCTTTTTCGAGTTAGATTTAATCCTGAAGGACTGTGAATGGTGGTCATTATCAGTCACAGCTACTCATAGTAGTTAGGTTTAAATACTTTAGAGTTTTAGCTCATATTTTGGCAATCCTTGAGATCAAACTACTGCAAAACGTGTAACCGAATATGACACTGACACAAAACATAACCCAAATCAAAGTTGTTGCCTCCGTCTGGTCTGAAAATCTCGCAAACGACACCGTCTCACTTCCCATATTCTTCTGTATTACAGATCTGTCGTCTCAACCTCCGCCTTGCTGGAATATTAGAAGCTTCTAACTCGGCGTATTTACTACTACTCCTCCATAGATTTCAGTATATTTTCAGACAACATCCGTTTCTTTCTCTGCTCCATAACTCGAAATAACTCTCTTCTCCACCTCACTTAACTATTTTTGCATGCCCGACTGTTGCTGTTGCATTACCATGAGAAATTACTTTCTCTGCCGCCATTTTTTGAACCTTTTTATAAAATCTCCCTGCTTTTCACTTCTTCATATTCTCTTGATCATCGAAATCCAACTCAGCTTCTCTTCACCTGATAGGCTTATACTGTCCCTCAAAACTCAGGAAATTCCATCTGGGTCCGTCCCTAGATCACCAAACAAGCTTCCTTTCCATCACAACGTTAGCCTTACTGTCTCTTTGACGGTGGGCACTCCTCCGCAGAACGTTTCCATGGTTTTAGATACAGGCAGCGAGCTTTCATGGCTTCATTGTAACAACACCCAATATTCTTACCCGATTACATTTGACCCGAACCGGTCTTCATCTTATAAACCGGTTCCTTGTTCTTCACCCACCTGCACCAACCTGACCAGAGACTTCACCATACCCGCTTCCTGTGACAACAACAGCCTCTGCCACGCTACTCTCTCCTACGCCGACGCTTCTTCTTCCGAGGGAAATCTCGCGTCAGAAAACTTTTTTATCGGGTCTTCCGAGACTTCGGGTCTAGTTTTTGGGTGCATGGACTCGATATTCAGCTCAAACTCGGTTGAAGACGCCAAAAACACCGGTTTAATGGGCATGAATCGTGGTTCATTATCTTTTGTATCTCAAATGGGTTTCCCGAAATTCTCGTATTGCATATCGGGTGCCGACTTTTCGGGCCTTTTGTTACTTGGTGATGCCAACTTACCGTGGCTCAAGCAGTTGAATTACACGCCATTAATCCAAATATCAACACCATTACCGTACTTTGATCGAGTTGCTTACACGGTTCAGCTCGAAGGAATCAAAGTTTCGGATAAACTACTACCAATCCCGAAATCCGTCTTTGCACCGGACCATACCGGGGCGGGTCAAACTATGGTGGATTCAGGTACCCAGTTCACTTTTTTACTCGGGCCAGCTTACACTGCTTTGAGACTCGAGTTCTTGAACCAAACCACAAGCATTTTAAAAATTTTAGAGGATCAAAATTTCGTTTTCCAAGGAGCAATGGATCTGTGTTACCGAGTTCCACTGAGTCAACCCACACTGCCTCAGTTACCAACAGTGAGTCTAGTATTTCGGGGCGCCGAAATGAGTGTATCGGGTGAGCGGCTCTTGTATCGGGTACCGGGAGAAGTGAGGGGAAGTGATTCAGTGTATTGCTTCACATTTGGAAATTCTGATTTGTTAGGTGTGGAAGCGTACGTGATCGGGCATCATCATCAACAAAACGTGTGGATGGAATTTGATCTCGAGAAATCAAGAATTGGTTTGGCCCACGTACGGTGTGATTTGGCTGGTCAGAGATTCGGTGTGGGTCTGTAGTGATGCTGGCCAACGACTCGGATTTTTTTTTTTATTGGGAGACACGTGTGATTAGTGCTAATATTATATATTAATATTATTATTAATATTATATTTTTTGGTTTAATATTGTTGTTTAGTAAGATATCAAATCAATCATTCATACAGATTTCATATCATGCATTAGGTTATATGGCGGCAAATTGTTGTTTTAGATATTTTTGGAAAATTCATCATTTGTTTGATAATAATGTGACTAATGATAATATTTTAATTTTGAAAATATTAATCTTATTCTTGAAAATAAATATGAAATCAGCATCATAGAATATCAAATTGAGAAGGGATATTATCATTTTCCTCGTCTGAATTATTTTATATTATCACTTGGATGGATAAGATTAGAAAATATGCAAACACCTCCCTTAGACTTTTAACATCGTTAGTTGACTTAACAGAAAAATGGGTATTTCAGTTATTTAATAAAAAAAAAATAAAAATGGCTGCAACAATTTAAATGGATAATTTTTTTAATTAAAGTTCATAAAATAGAAAAAGAAAAATACCTCATTTCTAACATTAAAAGTTAAATCCCTAACAAAAATTTTCAAATCAGTTGTGTCGCTAATCTCCACGCACATTCATCACCAATTCTTTGTTACTACTTGGAAGATATCGGCTTTCCAACCATCACGCTACACACAATACTTGCACTCAGTTTTGCCACCAAGCCACCATCGTCAATTCATTGTCTCTGCTTCGATTTTTTTTTTTTCAATTTTGAAAGTCGATGATTTGTCTTTCGCGACTTCATCCTGCAAGCACTTGCGCTTGTCCTCAAGTTGTCGTCGTCGTCACAATGGGTCTTCACTGTCATAATCTCTCTCTCTTGGCCTTCACTACCACCTAACTAGTGCACGCTGAAGCCAAGACAAACCTCCTTCGTCATCAGCCATCATCATCACCATGGGTTTGGTTTGTTTGCTAATTTTTAAAATAATTTGTTGGAGAGAATTTTGTTAAATTGATCTTGAGAAAATAGAGAAAACTGGGAATGTCAACATAGACTCTGTAGTGACAATGTATGTTTGCTGAAGTTGGATTAGTAATAATATAGTGATGGGGTGAAAGAAAAGAGATGGTTATTAAGACTATTAAAGCTTTAAAGCTTTCTAATTGTATATTGAATGAATTTTTTGTACAAAAAATGTTAATTTTAGTTGAAATTGTGTTCTATTTGTTGGAAAAATGTGCAATAATAAGCTGAGAGTTGACATGGGATTCATGTCTCATGAGTTTTTTATTAAAGTTTTTTTGAGATTTGATATTGTATTTATTGTTGCTAGTTGCTATTTAGAAGAATTTGGATACATAGGAAAACTATCGGTCCCAGCGAGGGAAACATTTGTGCATGCAACCTTTAGTTTGCATCATAAAAAGTATTAGCAAAGAAAAGGTGTCTTCCTAGTCGTAGTTTGTAATTTTTCAATTTGTATTTCATGGTAATAGATCCAAGTAGATTATTGAATGGATGTGAAGGGAGTTGTTGGAGTAAATGGGAAGGAAGGTAGCAGAATGCCAAATCCCAATAGTGGAAAGCATTAATATGAAACTTCAAGGATATTTCCATAATTTTATATATTTATGTTAACAACATTATGCCAAATCCCAATATCGGAAAGCATTAATATGAAACTTCAAGGATATTTCCATAATTTTATATATTTATGTTAACAACATTAATATGGAACCGTTTAAGAGGGAAAGAGTTTGTCTATTTTTTAATTTTATCCATCTAAGTGATAATATGAAATACCTCAGGAGAGGAAATTGATAATATCCTAATTGAGAATGATTATTTTATTTATTATATGAAAACGGTGATATTAGTTTAAACCCTACGTGAAAATAGAAAATAGGAATTAACGATTGGATTTGAGGGTCCCTTGAGTTGAGTCAGCCTAGCTCTTAGACAATGTTGTTAGGTAGTCGATAGAAAATTATTATGGATCTGCTTTCCATCTTCAACTTAATTAATTAATTTACAAGTGTTAGAAATTTGACTCTGAAATTCTGGATCATCTTTAGATGAGAATAATTAATTATCCACTCTGATTTCATTTCAGCAAATTAATTTAATTCCAGCTCTAGATCTAACAATTGATGTTCTTGATCAGGACCAGATAATCTCTTTTGTCACTTTGATATTTCGGATTATGTATTAATCCAAGTGCTGACTGCTCACCCGAGAAATCATGAGCTTTTCGATGTGAAAGTTAAAGGATTAAATATCAACATGCAATTACCATCAACTTATATATTACAGTACCTGAAAAGTTGGTACAAACTACTTTTACATATATAGATGATGAGGGCTGTTTAATTAGTATATTATATTGAACAAATTTGATCAAATTCATATACTAAGCATCACTTAATAGATTGAAATTTTTGCAATCCAATTCGGTTCATCGTATGATTCTAATCTTGTTCAATCTGATTCAGATAAAATAAAAAAATATATAATTCTCATATTAATTATATTTTATTAAAAAAGTAACATTTAATTTATTTAAATTTACAGACAAATATATATATTCAAAATAAATAGAACTATGCATGCACGCCATATATCTTAATTACTTAGAGGAGAATGTTACTAAAAATTAAAAAGAAATTGTCGAGAGGTAAAACCAGAAAGGAATTTCTTCTTTTTGCAACGAGAAGGATTGTAGTTGGTACAACTGCAAATTCTGTCCTGTAAGGTTGAAGAGCACATGAAAATTAATTAATTAGCTGATGGGCCTCATTTGCCTCCATTTCAATCAAGCTTTATTAACCTGGAACTTTTCTTTTCCCTTCATGTATGGTTTTAGTTAATCCACGCTAACTACTACGTAGTACTGCAGATTTAACCTCCATTCACTAGCTATCTAAGTAATTGCGTAAAAATTGTTTAAAGCTCATATATAGAAGTGATTAATTGATATATCTTCACCCAACGGAAGGTTTCATTTCTGACAATTTTTTTTAATGAAAATGAAAAAGCTCTTGTTGATGCAAGACACTATAACAACTCCTAATTAATTTGCATACAATGCAAACAATTCCTGAATCTGACTTGCTTCATCGCCAAGAATACGATTACAACTGAGATATTATTTGTTGCATGAAAATTTTGTCTTCTGTGTTATTACCTTCACTTTTTGCTGCACCAACTAGCCTAGCCTATATTATGGTTTTCTACAACATATGTATGTCTCAACTTTGATACATCGATTGTAATGCAAAGTTTGCCGCTAAATATGAGACTAATCATATTAGAAATTTATATTTAGGTGGATTAATATAGAATATAACCAGAAATATTCAATTAGGTTAATCAATGTTTAATTTAATTTAAAGTTATTGTGAAATAGAATCGTTAATTGGGAAGGCTAAATATGAGACTAATTACCAAAATAATTGTAGTGTTTTCCAAAGTAAACACTTGGTATTAATATTTTCGAAGCATGAAAAAGCTGTGGGAGACAGTACGCTGGACCTGCAGTTTACCTATTTGGGAAAACAATTACTTATAATATAATTATATGGTTAAAGTAATCCAAAATGGGTAACCTTACTTTTTATATATTAGCAATTAGGTCAAAGATCGATCGTCAAGGTCTAATTAGCTTGAAAACACTAGTATATCATAGTGATTAAGGAAATATTTGACACAAAGACAAGTGCTGGTCACACACAATAGATTGTCTTTGACAACACTCTAAAGTAGTTCAATCTATGACTTGTCTTTTCAAAACACCTGCAAGGCTTTGTAACAATTCAAAAAACTCGATTCTCTGTTACCTACTCGACCAAACACCCTCTCTCTTCAACTCCGTATATAAATATTCTCACGATCTCTAAGTTGTTCAAACAACTCACAACTTGTCTGCAGCTATAGCATACTGAAAAAATGGCTGCTTCTGCTCTTCCCTCATCACCATTTTTGCTTGTTCTTCTACTTTCATTGACGACATGGTGTCTGCTTCCTGGGGTTGCTGTAGCCGGCATCACCAGGCACTACAAGTTCGACGTATGTATTATATCATATCATATCATATCATATCATATATACCCTTTGCATGAAATGCTGTGATTTAATGCTTTTGAAATGTTTCAGCCTCTTTAATAGTTTCGGTGAATTGTTTTTGTAGATTAAGTTGCAGAACGTGACAAGACTGTGCCGCACCAAAAGCATAGTCACAGTAAATGGACAGTTTCCAGGTCCTCGCCTAATTGCTAGAGAGGGGGATCGTGTTATTATCAAAGTTGTTAATCATGTTGCCAACAACATGTCCATTCATTGGTATTAAAATATATATTTTCCTATCATCATGTGTTGTTGTCAGATGTTTTTTCAAATCAAACTCCATCGATAATTGCTTCTGTGAATGATTTAATTTATTGGTCCAGGCATGGAATTCGGCAGCTACAAAGTGGATGGGCTGATGGGCCTGCGTACATAACTCAATGCCCCATACAAACTGGTCAGAGTTATGCTTACAATTTCACAATTATTGGACAAAGAGGAACCCTTCTTTGGCACGCCCATATATCATGGTTAAGAGCTACTGTATATGGCCCCATCATCATTTTCCCAAAGCGCGGCGTTCCTTATCCATTTCCCAAGCCATACAAAGAAGTTCCTCTCATCTTCGGTATATAATTAATTATCATATCGTTTAACAAGCTAACAGAAATCAAGTAATATTTGCAGTCTGTTTTGGTTCTTTGTATTGAAATATTTACTCACACGTGTAAAACTACAATGCTGAAAATTGCAGGGGAGTGGTTTAATGCCGATACTGAAGCAATTATCAACCAGTCTCTGCGAACAGGTGCTGGTCCGAACGTCTCCGATGCTTATACCATCAATGGGCTCACAGGCCCTCTCTATAATTGCTCCGCCAAAGGTACATATTAATCATTTGTTTTTTTTTTTTTAAGAATCTTACTTTTGTATAATATGTGGAATATGTTACTAAGAATTAATGTGATCTTATACTTGGTTTCAGATACATTCAAGCTAAAGGTGAAGCCTGGAAAAACTTACCTTTTGCGATTGATCAACGCAGCACTCAATGATGAACTCTTCTTCAATATTGCAAACCACACAGTTACAGTTGTTGAAGTAGACGCCAATTATATCAAACCCTTCGAGACTGACAAACTTCTGATAACTCCGGGACAGACGACAAATATTCTTCTGAAAACCAAACCCTCCTACCCAAATGCAACTTTCCTTATGTCTGCTAGACCTTATGCAACTGGCCAAGGCACATTTGACAACTCCACTGTCGCCGGTATCCTGGAATATGAACGACCCTCAAATTTATCCCATTCTCCAATCTCAATAAAGAAATTACCGCTGTTCAAACCAACACTACCTGCTCTTAATGACACTGCATTTGCTTTCAATTACACAAACAGACTTCGTAGCTTAGCAAATGCTCAATACCCGGCTAATGTACCCCAGACTGTAGATAAGCGATTCTTCTTCACTGTAGGTCTGGGATCAAACCCTTGTCCGAGAAACCAAATCTGCCAAGGACCAAACAATAGAACAAAGTTTGCAGCATCTGTGAACAACATTTCCTTTATTCTTCCATCTACAGCTCTTCTCCAAGCTCACTTCTTCGGACAAAATGGAGTTTACACTACAGATTTTCCAACTACTCCCTTGATAAAATTTAACTACACGGGCACGCCACCAAACAACACAAGCGTGATGAATGGAACCAAAGTTGTAGTTCTTCCATTTAACACCAGTGTTGAGCTAGTAATGCAGGACACTAGCATTCTTGGCAATGAAAGTCACCCTCTCCATTTGCATGGCTTTAATGTCTTCGTCGTTGGACAAGGTTTTGGAAACTACGATCCCAACAAAGACCCTGCAAACTTCAATCTCGTCGACCCTGTTGAGAGAAACACCGCCGGCGTGCCATCCGGCGGTTGGGTTGCCATTCGGTTCCGAGCAGACAACCCAGGTAAGTAATTAATTAATGATCATGGATACAAAAAACACATTATCATAAATTAATATAAACAAAGCAGTTTATTGATTATATTAATATTGAATAATTATTTAATATTTATAGGGGTATGGTTCATGCATTGCCATTTTGAGGTGCATATCAGCTGGGGCTTGAGAATGGCTTGGATTGTGTTAGATGGAAGTCTTCCCAATCAGAAACTGCCTCCTCCGCCGGCGGATCTTCCCAAGTGTTGATTTTAATTAATTTTGTCATTCACCTGTCGATTTAAATTTGTTGGTCTGAAGAGATTAATTGATTTTCCAATTGTAATTTATTGGCCCTTTTTTGCCTTGGGTCAGAGTGGTTTTTGTATTTTTATATATTGTTTTGTCTCTTCTTTCGAGTGAAGTAAAGAAAATAGAGTTGTATATTTGTTAATATTCTATCAAATATATAAATATCACAATAATGATTGATTGTTGATATAAATTATAATAAAAATAATAAAAATAAATAATAAATTAAAATAAATAAGGTGAAGAAATTTTGGCATAATATAATGAGACACGTTAAAAGTGCTGTTATAAAATTGAAGAGTCATTCCCTTGTGTGGGTTATGGTTTCAAGATTCAACCCAATACTTACAGCCAATCTCTTTGATGAACACGACTACCGAAAGATAAACGTCAAATTTTCGATGTTACAATTACTAATATAATTTTTGTTAAAATATATAAACATATAGTTTTCTCTTCTCTTTTTTTTTTTTAACACATCAAAATGCATACAAAATATTCTTTATATACTAATAAAATATATTAAGATTTAAGAAACTATTAAAAGATATTAATATATTTTTGTAACTCATATATTAAATTTAAATAATTGATAGGATTAATGGTGTAAAATAAATATTATAACCACCATATAATAACAACAATTTATAAAATATAACTCATCAAATTTAATAATAATTTTAAAATATTTTTCTCCAACAAATAGATTTATTTTATTTTTCTTTAATTTTGTTGTAAACTTATAATAACACATTCAAAACTTACCTTTCTTTTACCAATTGAGATCCTCTTACATCTTAACAAGCCCCTTAAGTAAATTTGATGATGAAATTATTACTATTGCTATACTAGTTGAGTAAGTTGAATCTGAAGCTGACATGTTTATTACATGTTTATTCAATCAGTTGACTCAATTTATAAGTTACATTGACTTCTATATTATTTATCCAATTCATACAATGTATTCTTGATAAAACTTCATTTAAATATCCATCATAGCTTTTCTTTGCGATGATTCGATATTATATTTCTTCTCCACCTCCTCCTTCTCCTTCTCTTTTGTTATTTGAAATACATATTTTAAGATAAATTTTAAAATATCTAATGTTCCTCGTTAATATAAACAAGTTCTGCTTCTATATATTTTGTCAATTGTCTAAAGTACACAATTAATTAGGTGAGAGTTTTTCACTTCTTGTTTTGTTGATTGAATGATTTTAATTATCATATATTTTAGTAATTAGGAGAATGATGCTTAACTAATAAAATTGTGATGCATGCGTGTTTTTGTGAATATAGTAAAATTTTATTTGGTGTACAAAAAACTCTTAAATTAAAAGGGTTGAGAGATTCAATTTTATAATTTTAATTTATTGGCAAGTAAATATAGACTCTTAAATTAAAAAGTTTTACTAATTAATGTCAAGCAAACGAAATTAAGCATCTAGACATATACATGATGTGCAATCTACTCAACAATTTTTAGCTACAAACACAGCAACTTGCAAATGCTTTCTCAAAGTAGGGAATATGACCATTGGCCCCCTATATTTTTGGCCAATTAATCAAATCACCCCTTAATTTTAAAAAATTACCCGTTACGTTCTGCCGTTTGGTTGACTGACGAAAAAATTAATATTTTGAGGATAAATAAGTAATTTAATTAATTTAAACAAAAATATTTTGAGAACTTGATTTTTTAATTTTTTGAGGGCTATTTATGTCAATTTGTAATAAGTATAATTTAATATTATTAAAATACTATTTTATTTAAAATTCATATTTTATTTTTAAATAGCTACTAGTGGGACCTACATTTTATAAATTAGGACTTACTTTGTTTGTAAAGTTAAAAGTTGAGAGTATTTTAGTAAATTCAATAAGTTTCCGTCAGTTAATCAAACGACAAGACGTAACGGATAATTTTTTAAAACTAAGGGGTGATTTAGTTAATTGACCAAAAATATAGGGGGACAATGGTCATAATACCCTCAAAGTACTGAGCTTAAAATGTTTTAAGGAAGGCAACAGAAATGATTAAATAATAAAATGCTGAAAACGTTGTAGGCGTTGCATGTTTAGGGAGGGATGGTAATTAATAATTATTGCTATAAGTAGGATTTTGTCCAAACAATAAGCAAGAACAAAAGGTTAACATCAACGTCTGTTAGAGCTAGGCATACATATTGATATATATATATATATATATATATATATATATATATATATATATATATATATGTGTGTGTGTGTGTGTGTGTAAACATTCAATCAACGAAAAACATGCAACCGACAGACAGCAGCTAACAAAGATGGTGTAACTCCCCAACCTTTTTGGCTTGATTATCAAGTATCAACGGTAGGAGAAATCGATTGAAATTGAAGGTTACCAATCAACCAAGCCCCACATATATATGTTTTTCCCCTAATATCACTCACCACTCAATCCCTTTCCATCACTAATTAATTTCACTTTTATCAATTTAAGTTATTTTATTTTCCACTCAATCAATTCATGTTACTTTTGTTACTAGCAATAACATTCGGGTCCATATAATTTTATAATTTTCTAAATAAGAACATAGTTTATTTATTTGTATATTGAACAACAGATCCCTGATTTTTAATAAAATGACCAAAAATATTCTTACATTGTGATCGATTGTACGTGATGGTTAATAAATTAATTCCATACTGTAACGAACAATAATTTGGTCATTTTAGTAAGAGTCGGAAATAATGTTTCTATTGAAGAAAACATGAAAATTTATGGATGTGAATGTTATTTACCCCTTTCTCATTGCACCAGATTGCCCCTTCAATGGCTATAAGCCAATAAACTTGATAGAATTGTAACTAGATGACCCAATATACTTGACTGACAGTGACCCAGTGCTATTGTTTTTGTTGATCACAATCATGTTGATTAAATCAAAGCATTAACAATAGTTTAGAGATCAGCTCATGAAGATACCGTTAAAAAAAGATTAAGATAATATTATCTGGCTTGGATAACACTCTAAAGTAATACATGACCAGCCAAAGCAAGTCGAACCAAATTTCCAATTTGTTGCTCAAGCCGGTTAGCTAGCTGTCTGCAAAATTACCTCAATTCTTCGGTCACCTAATTAACAAACTAACCTTATGTTTCTTCCTATATAAACACACTCTCTTGCTCTCTTTCTCTCCATCCAAACATCTGTGTCTCAATTCAACTTACTACTCTCATTGGCCTCTTACCATCAGCAAGAAAATTAACAAAGCCAAATGGGTTCTAGCCTTCTTCTGAATTCTGCCATGAGGGCAATGTTTCTTGCCTTCATGTTTGCTATGTGGATTCTCCCAGAGTTGGCTGTGGCAAAGCATGCTGGCATTACCAGGCACTACAAGTTTAATGTATGTATATTTATGCTCAGATATGCTCACCATTTTAACTTGACAATTTTTTTTTTCTCATTGCCTGATTTGTTTGTCTGTTGATCGTTATATTTGTATCAGATTAAGATGCAAAATGTTACAAGATTATGCCAAACAAAGAGCATTGTGACTGTCAACGGGCAATTTCCCGGACCTCGAATTATAGCAAGGGAAGGCGATAGGCTCTTAATCAAGGTGGTTAACCATGTCAAGTACAACATCACTCTTCATTGGTAAGAAATTAATTAAATTGATCTTCTCTCTTTGCCTTCCAATATGGTTTCAGTCTCTTTTTAAAAATTTAATCACTGATATGGAATTAAATTATTGGACTTGGGAAACAGGCATGGTGTTCGGCAGCTAAGGAGCGGATGGGCAGATGGACCTGCATACATCACACAGTGCCCAATTCAAACAGGACAATCCTATGTATACAACTTCACAATAACTGGCCAAAGAGGAACATTGTTTTGGCACGCTCACATTTCATGGCTAAGAGTAACTCTATATGGACCAATTGTTATCCTCCCCAGGCGACATGCTTCCTATCCATTTCCCCAACCCTTTAAAGAAGTTCCCATCATTTTTGGTATGTAATACAACTTCTAAATTAACATAATTTAAAAATATTGTAATTCATTTCTAAGCATGCATTTGAATATCAATGAGTTAATTTGGGCGGAATCGCAGGAGAATGGTGGAAAACAGACACTGAAACGATTATCAAACAAGCTTTGCAAACAGGTGGAGCACCAAATACTTCTGATGCTTTCACCATTAATGGTCTTCCTGGACCCTCGTATAACTGCTCAGCCAAAGGTACGTACATACAATTTACTGTCAAACTCATATAACTAATAGATACTAAAGCCACTTAATTTTGTCCAACTTTTTCGTTTTTTTTTCAACTCTAAAAGTATGCATGTCAACCATATGTACATTTCGTGCAGACACATTCAAGCTGAAGGTGAAGCCTGGAAAAACCTATCTCCTCCGTATGATCAATGCTGCACTCAACGATGAGCTTTTCTTCAGCATCGCAAACCACACTTTAACCATAGTCGAAACCGATGCAGTCTACATCAAACCCATAAAAACTAAAGTTGTTCTCATTACCCCAGGACAAACCACTAATGTCCTTCTCAAGGCGAAATCCAAGGTCCCTAATGCCACCTTCCTCATTGCTGCTAGGCCTTACGCCACCGGCCCTGCAGCCTTCGACAACACCACAACCACCGGCTTTCTCGAATACGAGCAACCTTCTTCGGTCACCAAGAGCAAAAACAAGAAAGTACTTCCTCTCCTCAAACCAGCATTGCCAAAGTTTAATGACACAAACTATGCAATGAAATTCAGTCAGAAAATCCGTAGCTTGGCCACAGCCAAATTTCCAGCTAAGGTTCCTAAGAAAGTTGACAGACGCTTCTTCTTCACAGTAGGGCTAGGGTTAAGCCCATGTCAGGCAAATCAAACATGCCAAGGACCCAACAATACAAAACTAGCAGCTTCTGTTAACAATGTGTCTTTCGTGCAGCCAAACATAGCTCTACTCCAAGCTCACTTTTTTAACAAATCTAAAGGCGTATACACAACTGATTTTCCTACCAACCCACCCTTCAAATTCAATTATACCGGCACTCCGCCGAGCAACATTATGGTAAGCAGCGGAACAAAAGTTGTGGCACTGCCTTTTAACACCAGCGTCGAGCTGGTAATGCAGGACACCAGCATCATCGGAGCAGAAAGCCATCCTCTCCACCTTCACGGCTTTAACTTCTTCGTTGTTGGTCAAGGCTTCGGAAACTTTGACCCCAACAAAGATCCTGCCAAGTTCAACCTAGTTGACCCTGCCGAGAGGAACACCATCGGGGTGCCATCTGGCGGGTGGGTCGCCATTCGCTTTCTTGCAGACAATCCAGGTTCGTTGATTATAACTACTAATCATGATTAGTTAATGAAATTATAACCTCTGATACATCATCTGATTTGTTGCTTCTTTTCTTTGATAAATTAATGATGAATAGGTGTCTGGTTCATGCATTGCCATCTGGAAGTACACACCAGCTGGGGGTTGAAGATGGCGTGGCTTGTCAATGATGGAAAAGGCCCAAAGCAAAAGCTGCCACCTCCACCGTCTGATCTTCCTAAATGTTAAATTTGATTTTTGCAACTCACATCCTTCTATATTTTTCTTTTTCTTTTTTTCCTTATAATTCTTTCAATTCTTTGCAATTTTCCTTTTTTCTTTTTCTTGTTAATTTGCTCTTGTAGCCAAAAGGTGTGTCTCCTAGGTTCCCTATCGTTTTCATTACTTTGTAATTCCCACTTCCATTGAAGAAGGTGGGTGGGATGTTGAGTAGGATACACTTGTAATACTACTCAATTTCATGTATTGAATCAAAGAAATTTTTTATATATTTTTATAGTGTTCTTTTCTTATTTAAATTTCTATTTTCGCTTCCTCTATATTAAGTTCTCTATTGCATTAATGTATCTCATAGTATTTATTTCATAATTAAGAACAATAAAACCAAACTTTGCAAATAAGCAATCTTTAATTAGTTCGTTGTGCTCAAATTAAAACATATTGGAATTACATTAATTTTGCTAGACAAAATTAATGAAAGGAAAAACAACACATTCTGAAAGAATGGTTATACACACCCATCATTGAAATGATAATATAAGAGACAGAGCATCTTAACTTAAGTTCTAAATTACTTTGTCAAACTAATAACTATTTTTTTTGGAGAAATTATTAATTAATAATGTAGAAAAAAACAATATGAAGCTTTATATTGGTTATAATTGTAATAGATTAGATTTTGACATTTGAAATGTAAGGAGTAGCATCTATTTGGCTTTAATTTATTCACACTAAAACAACTTTATTTATTCTTAATTAGATAGTTGTATGCAGTAGTTAGAAACTTAGTTGAAGGTTACTTTTCAAACAAGTGTAATAATTTCTTCCACGTCTCCTTTCCATCCAATTATATTTATTAATAATTCAAATAGTGCATTTTATCCTTAAAATTAACTAATAATTTGGAATTTTACTTTGTAAATTGAAATGAACTCAAATCACGTCATTATATAATCATTTAATATAAATTAATTATATATACATATATATTAAAATTCACCAATCATTATGACGATTTTAGTGATAACGAAAAAAGAAAACTTAAAATATATGACTTGATGGTAATGAATGATGCCTTTAAAATTATTTTTTACCTAAAAGATTTCCATTATTTATAGAAAAATATTAAATAACTTATTTTCACATGAAATTAGTTTAAAAATATCGCATATTTTATTAAATAAATATATAAATAATATGATAAATCAAGTCATTTAAATCTTTCACTTACATATAAATCATACAAAATAATTTACTTAAATTCTATACCATATTATTCACACATCTACGTAAATAAGTATGAGGCAAAAATTACATTTCGTAAAAGAGATCATGAAAGTCCATTCATACCTAACCCAACCCAATTATTAAGAAGACAAAGTGACTTAAGTGAGTGGTTAAAATTGTATTTTTATTCTAAATTTGGAAAATTTCGTAAATTAGTAAACTTTGAAGCCCCTTCAGGTAAAACTCCAAACTAACGCCACCGCACCGCACCATCTAGAATTGTACAGACGCGTCACCTACTTTCAAACTCTTTTACGATTTCACATCATAAACGAGAAAGAAAACGCGCGGAGACGCCGTCGTTATAGAACGCCGGTGCCTCCGTCAACCTCCTCTCTCGCTAAACATTCTCCAACACAATGACGAAGGGCTTAAGTTTCTCCTTGCCCGTAACGGTCGTCGTTTTAGCTATATGTTACATATACTTTTCTACGGTCTTTGTTTTCGTTGACCGTTGGTTCGGTCTAATGTCCTCTCCCGGTATAATGAACGCCGTCGTTTTCACCGGCGTGGCTCTCATGTGTGTATTCAACTACGCTGTCGCTATCTTCAGGGATCCCGGGCGGGTGCCCCCCGATTATATGCCCGATGTTGAAGATGACCAAAACCTTATGCACGAGATCAAGCGCAAGGTGCACCAAGATTTCCGTATAAATTTATATTTTACATTAATAGAATGGTATTATTTTCTAAAATTTATGTCTTGTTGTTGCCTGTGATGCTGTTTTGGTTACAGGTGTGTAAAGCAATGTTCTTTATTTGGTTCTTTAATCATACGGCGTTTTTGCTTACAGCTTTAAGAGTTTATTGACTAATTATTTGTTGTAATGTGATAATTGCTTTTATAACAGCTGATCCGAGGTGAGAGCTAGAAGAAGATATTGTGTTTGAGTTTGTCTTCTGTAGAACATCTTTAAAGATTGTTCAGGTTTGGGAAATTTTTTTACAATTTACGAGGTTCTGGGAAATGGATAATAAACAAATTAGGATTTTTTTGGAAATGAAGATTAATCGCTTTTTGGTTCAGTGGTTATTCATGAAGATTTTTTGGCTGTAGCAGTGAAACATATTTACTTTTGAACATTGTCATATATGGTGAAAGGATATGTTTTAATTAGCTATTTTTTTTCTGGAGTATATAGTATTAAATGGTGGAGAGGAATGCTCAGCCATCATAAGTGAACCCATGAAGCAATGCCAATAATGTGTTACATTTATGCCAGAATTTTGCTTCATTTATGTTTTTTATAGAACAAAGTTTTCGTGTTTTCTCTCTAGTATTGAACTAGGTCGATGCTTTAAGGCATTGTCGTTATGACTTTATAGATGGTGTTTTAACTTCCAATTATTTTATTCTCGCTTTTGCGCTCTTGTGATCATCTTTGTCTGCCGTTACTACTTTAGTTTCCTTATTCGACAAATAAATATACTAAAAAGCATGAATTGAGGTCATTGGCCCTTACATGCGTTACCCATGTGAAAGAAAAAACAAATGAAAAGGTAGTTTTCCTAGAATTCAATTATTGTCTGGTATCCGGGAATCAAATCTAGTTTTTGTCGTCTTCAAGGGATTCCTATTGTATTTGCATATTCAGACACTTCAAATATTGCACAAAGTTCATGTGCCCGTGAAGGTCAAATCCACATGCTAATTAAGTTTAACTCTTCCATTTCTCACCATACAATCATGGGTTTTAGCTCCAGTTAAATTCATATATACCAATTAAATGTTGTAATGTTTGAGAAATCATTTGACTCCCTCAAATTCTGTTGCTTCAAGTATGTAGCCTGTGATACTTGTCATTTCAGGGCAGCGTGCTTCATGTTAATTATTCATGTCTGTAATATCATATTTCCTGCAGTGTTATATCTGAACTTTGCTTGTTGGTTTGGTTACTTTGACCAGCTGAATCTGTGGAAATGTTGCCCCCTGTATAATACTTAGATCCTCTATTGACAATAGTCTTCTCTATCTTAAAGTTCACATAGCAAATTCTGGTACCATTTGTGATGATTGTGTTCTAAATGAAAACAAAGGAATAAATATTACTGGGGATTGTCTCTGTCTCTGTCCGTTGGATATGCTATGAGCATGATTAGCCTCCAAAACAAACTTCATCCATATTCCAGTTATAATACAAATAAATGACCACCATATTATTAATGCAACTCAGGACTTTCATATTAGCCACCTGACATTCTGATGAACGGAAACTTATTAAACTTTTTCCATATGCTGTGGACACAAAACTCATGAATTAGTATGAGGAATATTCTCATAAGATTGGTTTCTTCCTCTAAGCATACTGGTTCAATTAATCATTTGGGATCAGAGCAAAATGGTGGTCTGCAGTTTGAATAAATTGTTGATATATGATATTTTTCTTTCCATGGAGAGCTTAATCCCTGGCTTACCAGATCTGGGTATCTTTGAAATCTTTTTGCAGGGGGGAGACTTGAGGTATTGTCAAAAGTGCTCTCACCATAAACCTCCCCGTGCACATCATTGCCGTGTTTGCAAGAGATGTGTTTTGCGAATGGTATGCATGATCTATGTTATTGTTCATGCCTTTATCTCAAATGTCCTGGATAATGTGTTAAAGTGATGCCTTTTGATTGTTAAGGATCACCACTGCATTTGGATAAGTAATTGTGTCGGCCATGCAAACTACAAGGTCTTCTTCATCTTTGTGTTGTACGCTGTGGTTGCATGCATCTACTCACTGGTATGTCAAAATTTATTTATCGTAACACAATTTGAACATTTACCTTTGCAGTTTCTGAATGCTTTTCTTATGCTGTTACACGATATTTGACTCTGGTTTGTTGTTTCCTTTATTTTTGTGGAATTATGACATTTTTACTTGTATTTTTTGCTTCCCTATATTATTTCTTGCAGAGAAAATTCGAAATAAAATCATAACTTTTTGGTTTTTGTTACCACTTAAATTTTCAGGTTTTGCTTGTGGGTAGTCTAACTAATGATGCTCTGGACGATGAGCAGCAAAGTGGAGGATCTTTCAGAACTGCTTATGTAATCTCACCGACTGTTTGGTTTGAGTTAGAACCTAGCATATTAGTCATTTTGCTAATGATGTCTCATTTTCAGGTCATTTCTGGACTATTGTTAGTCCCCTTGAGTATAGCACTGAGTGTTCTTCTAGGTTGGCACATCTACCTCATTTTGCAGAACAAAACGACAATAGAGGTTATTAGAATTATTCCTACTGTTCTTTTGCATATGCTTTATGGACAGTTTTATTTTAAAATTTTGACTGGCATTTTCTAGCAAATCTAATGTTTTCTTGCTCTAATGTTGCTTCAGTACCATGAAGGAGTAAGAGCTTTGTGGCTTGCAGAGAAAGGTGGTACTGTCTATAAGCATCCATATGATCTGGGTGTCTATGAAAATCTGACAGCAGTAAGTGCCTACAACAACTTCACAAATTTTATTTTAGTACATTGGAAATCCTTATTTATTTGTGCACGTAGTAGTGAAAAGTACCTGTTTGAAAGTTTAGATTTACAATTACACTCCATGTTGGCATTATTAACCTTCAATATGATTGAGGTTAGTGCAATGAACTAATTTTATGTTGAGTTTTTTTGGTTTGATAGTGTTGACCTCTAGCTGATTGTTACATAATATGTCATGCCCATTGCATAATATGGCTAGCCCATGTGGTTTGACTGGGTTAATTTGCCTGGAAGTTTAAGATTGCTGTTGTCATTGTGTGGCATGGCCGTGTGGCATGGCCACTCTGCCTGGACATGGGTGTAATGTGCCTTGACCAGATTGGCTTGCCCACACATGGTTCTAGTTGGAAACTTATTCTTTCTCCCTCTAGTCTCCTCTCTGTTATTCTGGATCTTGATACATTTTTGCTGTTCCAAACATTGCTTCTCTGGATCTGAAGCACAATTATGCTTATGCATATGTTTATTTATGCACTTACTTTTGTATATCGATTATGTGAACTGTTTTCTATGACTTCTTCAGGCACTTGGTCCAAATATCTTCAGCTGGGTATGCCCTACATCAAATCACATTGGTTCTGGTCTCCACTTTCGCGCAGCCTATCGTGGGACTGCTGGTGCATCAATGTCAAAATAGATTTCAGAATTTGCTTGGTCATGGCATCCTATAGGAAATAACGCAATCTTTAACCTTATAACCGTCAACAGATGTGTGAATCCTGATCTTCTGACATTATCCAGCAACTCCTTCTAAAGTGCGGTTAGCATTTTTGCTCTTCTGCGTGGGATAGTACAGGTGGACAGAGAACATCTTCTTGTATCACACACCTGCAATAATGGCACTGGGGATCTCAAAGCTGTTGGTTGCTAGCTAGTTGAGTTGAGAGGGAGGCTTTGTGTTAAATTGAGTTTGTCAACAGCTGAAGCAAGTCGGTGTTCAGAGCAGTTAGAATTAGGACACTTAGTTTCCTTTTTCTTTTGCTTAGTTTTTTTTATTCCAAAGTGTAGAGCTTGCAGACACACAACAGCACAAACACGCGATGTACAAGGGGGAGTCGAAATCCCAGCTGGACAATGAAAATTTATGTAAAAGCAATGACTAAAGGTGCTCTTAATGTAACTTTTTGAGAGTTGCAATCCCCCCTGTAACTTCAATGAAACAAAGGTTATTCTAACTTATCTTTTTCCACTCTTTTTCCAAAAGCCGTCTATGTACATTTTCGGATTTTCTCTACCTTATTTCATTTAACTTGGCATAACAAGATTGTTAACCAGCTGAGCACCTTAGTCATTCTCTAGCAATTCTGATAAAGATTGCTTATGTTAGTTGCCAATCAGGGCGATAAGATAATTTCAGCCTGCAAAATCAGACAACTTCACGGGAGTGTGGCGGTGCTATCTGGATAAACATGGGGTGATTCCCGCAGCTTTATTCAACGAAAACATGTGGGGCCCACAGTGTGCCAACTCGGATTTACCCACGTGGACTCATATGGTCTCCATCCTAGTCATCATCACTTACGCGCTCTATTGCATCTATGCAGAGACAAGGCCGACGTTTGCTAATACTATTAGCTCGTGTTTCACACGCTCCTCAATGGTGATTAAGATTTAACTTACATTCGGATGTAATCATGTAAAGCAAATGATAATAAATATTCTGGGATATCCTCGAACGGAGGGGAGTAGTAGTTAGTTCGCTTTTTACATCCACTGGGTTTGGTTTCATTTCACATGTTCTCTGCCTGAAAATGGAAGTGGATAACGTCAACCCATCTGAGATGAACAGGTTTTAGTTGATGTTCTTGATTTCTGTCCTCTTTAAATCATGTTTCATGTTATGTATAGCTCAAATCTTTGTTTTGTTAAGTAACTATTCTCATCAAAATTGAATCTTTTGATTGACTTTATTTGATGCTACTACCTCCATGCTTTAAGTTTGTGAATAATTCATGCTATCTTTGTGCTGGATTCGCATATCAACAGTTACCTTTATAATACATTTATTTTTTCTAGGATCAAAATTTTGCTTGTTTGGATATTTTTTTAAGAAAGAGCCCGTCTACTTGTTTATCTGTTCTTCATGAATGTTCGTCCCTTCAGGAAACTGTTTACAGATACAAGTTTACGTTTGAAAGTGCTGGAAATCATACTTACAAGTGTTGGAGAAAATAGTTCTGGTTGATTTGTTTGATTTGTTAGCTTATCTGTTTTGAGGCTCAATAAAAGAGGATTCAATCTAACTGCAATTGCGTCTGTTCGTAACCATTCTATTGAGATTCTTTCCCACTTTGGACTTAACTTCATTTTGGGTTGGGAATAAAACCCCTGTCGGAATAAATTGGGATTTAATTGACTTGAATTGTATTGCCACTTGTTTAAAGCCCAAAATTCTCCCTCTTGCCATCTACTTCTCTTCTTAGATTGTGCATATTTATGCTGTGCTAGGATTAGGACAAGTAACTATTACTAAACAATAAAACGAATTTTATTGAATCCGAAGTTAAACGTCTCTTATTTAGCTATATACTGCAAAATACTGATTCTCACAAGATATAGATTTTTAATCCTTTTCTATCAGTAATTTCAGTTTCCACATCAATGAAATAAGGAGGATTGCTGTTATTGACTTGAACAAGAAACGAAAGTTACAGGCTGAGCAGTTGGGCTTGCCTGTAGCAAAGCTTAAATGCTCAGATGGAAGCTTTCCACCTAAATCCCTTGCTACATTAGATGAAAACCCAGAAGCAGAGGACTTACTTACGAATATAATAAAGGGAGGGGCCATGGATGATGGATTTGAAAATGATTCAGCAAAAGATAGCAATAGCGTTGCAGAAGATTCTGATTCTTCTATGTCTGTGCATGGTGAATCTAAATTTCAGGTAGAGAATGGAAAATCTTGGCCATTTGACAGGCCTTCCTCTTCTTCTTTCGAATGGGGCTCCAGCAGTTTCAATGATCCAAGCTCTTCAGACAGTGCAGCAGCAACAGAAAGCGAATCTGGCACAGAGCAGTTTACTCTTATTGGCGAAGAGCACCATAATGCCCATCATGTTCGCAAATTACACATGGCTGAGAATCTTGGTGAGCACCTAACTGAACGTGGAAGCCATGCTGAATACCATAGCCGAGTCTATGGTCATGACAGCAGTGAACAGTTCACAGAGAATGAAATTGAAGAAATTCTTAACTCCAATGAGGAGAATCCAAATATATATGTCCTTTCATCTGGAAGATGGAGCGCTAATCAAGGTAATTTTGTTTGATATGGACACTTATTGAATGACAACAAAAAGCAATGGTTGTGCCACTTGTGATTTGCAAGTAGAATTGGATGTCTATGAATCATCTATGATGCAAGGTTTACCATCTTTAAATTTTAGTTCATTAGCTGACTGGGTATTTTGAATGCAGAAACTCAACGAGGCAAGAGGAGACCCACTATTGATCAAGAATTTGAGCAGTACTTCTCCACACTCATGCTGTAGCAATCTCTAATAGAAAATGAAGCTCTAAAATGTATATATATGCTCTCTAGCTTCTTGTTGTATGTGACTCACACTACTGAAGTTCATATGCCGAAATTGCTTGTTTCTGTGTACTCCAATAAAATTGTAACATAATTTCATCTAGTTTTTGCCCATTTTAGCCAACTTAATCTTGCTTGCATGACTTTGATCTTTTTAGTTTACCATCTGTGTAGGCACAAGATTAATATATTCTCTGATTTATCATGTTTCAATTTTTCATATTCTCTGTGAGAGTTATTTCTATGATACTCGAAGATGTTATTTCCTAGATGAAAACAGCTTTAATTTTATCATACTTCCTATGCCTGACTGCCTCATGCTGCGAAGGGTTGTTAGTTGTGGATGATGGCATAATCAGTTTCAAAGTGCAATTTTATGTCATGCTCAATAGTTTCCCATTTCTGACAACGTTTTGTTTAATTTATGCATTTCTTATTTATTTCGGGATGGTTCTATTCATGAGCTGTGTAACAGTTTCCATGCACACACTAGGCTATTCTTGTTACCTTCGTCTTTGATATCCGCGACCCACTTAGCTTGCTTCCGAGAAAAACCAATTCTAAAATCTTGAGCTGAAAAATAATCTGTAGTGCTACTAATCAGTAGTTATATCCCCTGTTAGAGATTTCAAGGATCAGTACAACAGGGGTGTGCGACTAATCACTAGTCAAGCTTTTATCCATTCTGTATTTAGCATGAATGTAGCTTTAGCTCTTATTCAAATAAAGAGATGCAATTAAATGGAGGAAAAGCAAAACCATTTTTTGGTGGTTGATCTAATACATAAGATTAGTCCATGTGACATGCTCACCTGAACTGCTGTTTACTCTCCCCACTCAACCAACACAATCAAATCTGATACACTATGATTAAAAGAGGAAAAAAAGAAAAGGTTCTCTTCTTTCACGAGTAATCGGGTTCACGCACACCAAAAACCCAAAAAAAAAAAATCATGTTAAGAAAATAGGGGGAAGATGATACAAGAGCACTCAAAAAAAATTGCCAGTCCGGATCCATGTAGGATCAGTCAAGATCAACACTTGGGCAGATCAGACGGTGGGGGTGATAACTTCTGATTCGGTTGTGGCCCATCCAATACTATCCATACCATCCTCAATCCCCAGCTCGTGTGTACATCCAGATGACAATGCATAAACCACACTCCTGTTTTATAACAAAAAATTTTCTAGTCATCTCAAACAATTACCTTAAATTAATAAGATAATATAGTATTTGCTGCAATTTAATTTGTACCTGGGTTGTCTGCGAAGAAGCGAATGGCGAGCCAACCGCCGGCAGGAACACCAGCAGTATTCCTCTCCATGGGATCCACCAGATTGAAGTTTTTTGGGTCTTCGTTAGGATCATAGTTTCCAAAACCAAATCCTACTACGAAGAAATTGAATCCATGCAGATGAAGCGGGTGGCTCTCAGCACCAAGAATGCTAGTGTCCTGCATCACCAGCTCCACGCTCGTATTAAACGGCAAGACCACCGCGCGCGTGCCGTTGCTCACATTAGTATTATTCGGTGGCGTCCCTGTATAATTAAACGGATTTGGTGGATTAACAGGAAAATCTGTAGTGTATACACCGTTATTTTGTCCAAAAAAGTAAGCTTGGAGAATAGCTGTTGAAGGTAATACAAATGACACGTTGTTAACTGAAGCTGCAAATTTAGTTCCGTTTGGTCCTTGGCAAGTTGTGTTTTTAGGACAAGGATTCGACCCAAGTCCCAGAGTGAAGAAGAATTTCCTGTCAACTTTTTGCGGAACATTGGCAGGATATTGAGCACTAGCCAAGCTCCGAAATTTCCTGGTGAAGTTTGCGACAAAGCTGGTTGCATTTGTCGGAGGGAGAGTTGGTTTGTACACAGGAAGCTTTGATGATGATATTGAGAGATTTGATGGGTGTTTGTATTCTAGGATTCCGGCTGTTGTGGAGTTGTCGAATGCGCCCATCCCAGTGAAGTAAGCTCTTGCCTGCATGAAGAATGTGGCGTTGGGAAAATAAGGCTTGGTTTTTAGAAGAACATTTGTGGTTTGGCCGGGAGCGATGAGGAGCTTGTCTGTGTCGAAAGGTTTGACGTAAATGGCGTCGCCTTCAACCACCGTGAGGGTGTGATTAGCGATGCTGAAGAAAAGTTCGTCGTTGAGTGCAGCGTTGATTAGTCTCAGCAGATAGGTCTTTCCTGGCTTCACCTTCAGCTTGTATGTATCTGCAATTAGAATTAGGCCATATTAATCAATTCAAATTAAATCTTGCTTAACTTCAATTATCTTTAAATTCCAACAGTGCCCCTGGACCTGAAAGAGTGAAGACTTAATAACATGAAATTTTTACCTTTAGAAGAACAATTGTACAGTGGGCCTGGAAGACCATTGATGGTGTAAGCATCTGAAACATTTGGTCCTCCTCCAGTCTGTAGAGCCTGGCTGATAATAGCTTCCGGGTCTACATTGAACCACTCTCCTGCAGTCCCAAATATCATTAATGCATGATTATTTTACATTTTAATTACATCAGAATTTCACAGTTGGAAGTAGCTACAATGTTGCTTATTACCAAAGATTATAGGGATTTCGTTGTGGGGTTTTCCAAATGGGTAAGATTCATTCCTCCTAGGGAGAATGATGATGGGTCCATAAACAGATGACCTTAACCATGAAATATGAGCATGCCATAAAAGTGTTCCTCTCTGTCCTGTAATTGTAAAATTATACGTGTATGATAGGCCAGTTTGTATAGGACATTGTGTTATGTAAGCTGGTCCATCTGCCCAACCGCTTGTGAGCTGCCTAACTCCATGCCTGTATTATTAATTCGCATACAAAACAAAAACGCAGACGCACAATGTCAGGTAATATTAACTATATAAAAAGAGTTAAATTAACTTGCATTTTCATGATAGTATCCATACCAGTGAATGGTGATATTGTTTGATACATGATTAACCACTTTAACGATGACACGATCGCCTTCTCGTGCCACCAGACGAGGCCCTGGGAACTGTCCATTGACACTGATAATGCTCCTCGTATGACATAATCTTGTCACATTGTGGTACTTAATCTTAATTACATCGAACAACACAGTTAAAAAATAGTTGGAACAGCAAAATGTAATAATAATCTTTAAAAAATGAACAGAAAAACACAAAATTTGCTGCTAGAAGTAGTAGTAGTATAAGTCGCAACAACGTACATTGAATGTATAATGCCTTGTTACGCCTGCTGCAAACTCCGGCAACAGAGATAGAAAACAAAAGCCAAAAAGCAGAGCGACCATTGAAGAAGCAAAAGAAGGAAGATGAGAAGCACCCATTATTAATGTTGCTCTCTACGTTTCTCTTGGTTTGGTAAGTGCTGAGAGCAGGGATTGCCAATGGGGATTAATATAAAGGGACGATTAGGTAACAAGATTTAGCATAAAAACTTAATATTAAAAATGGAATTTTAATTTCATGGATTTCCACGTAAAGGGTTTTAGATGGTCAACTTTGTCTGCTCTGGTTTAATTGCTTTGTTTTTGGTCGAGCTTAATTTTAGAGTGTTGATAAAGTAAGATTGTTCCCTAACCCTCTTAAGTTAATTTTGATTACCATGATGACCCTTTACTATTGGTTCATTTTATTAACACGATTAAGTTACATTAATCCTATTATATTATAGCAACAACAAATTAAGCAGTTTAGAATTACCAAAATGTCCAATAAAGAATTCAATTATGAGGTAAAAATTAGGAGGATGTCAACTACCGGGCCTAGAGAGCACTTAGAAGCCAACATTTAAGACGGTAAAAGTGCCTTTAAGTGCTCTACAATCATGGAAAAACACAAGCAGAAATAAAAGGTAAAAAAAAAAAAGAAATACAGTAATTTTACAGTTTTCCATTAATGGTTTGACAAAATTGAAGGGTTGTACCCCAACTATTTTGTTAGATGATGAATTATGACCCCCTTTCTACTCTGATATTGGGAGTCAGTCTGACTTTTTACTGCCGATCATTTATACCTACCTGGTACCTGCCTTAATTGTTTATTACTTTTAGGTCAACCTTTTTCTCCAAAATAGCTACTTTTGATGAACTTCTGTAATTATGATCCTTGAATGATGCCCCTCTCCTTCGGGCCAATTCTCCCGGAATATTCAGGATATGTTTTGAATTAAACTGTTATAATTTTTAGTTCAAAAAAAGAAACACGTGTTCTAACGATATCATTCAATAAAAAATATGCATTATATTTTCTATATTTTTCTCTAACTATCATCATCCCCTCTATAATCTATTAAGGATTAAATAGATACATGGATGACACATATATGCCAGTTTTATTTAACACTTTCTTTACAAATTTAACGTTGCAGAATGAATTCATTGTTATGTTCATTAGAGATCGATATATAAAATGACTGAATGGTCCATAAACATTAGTAATTTAGCAAATATATACCAACAATGCAATGTTTACGAAGTTCCTCTTAAACACAACCAAAAACTGTAAAATTAGCGTTAGCATCTGCCTGGTTTGATTCTAGAAAGAGGTTGTATTCATTGAAATTTAATTCTAGATTATGAGAGTCTAAATGTTTCCTAAAACTTGTGGAAGTAGTTGCAGATTTGACAACCATTTCACCGTACATTTTAAGTAGTAGTTGAAGTTCCTCTCTACTTACTTACCTTAATATTAACTCATTTTAAACCCTCCCAACTATTTTGTCGTTCAAATGAAGTAAAACTAATATTTCGCACAACTAGCTATCATACTTATTATTACATGATTTTCATGCAAGCAAGCGATTTTATATATAATACACATTTAACAACAAATATTACTATTCTTATTAAGTTTTACGTCCATTCTTTGTTCCCTTTAATCATTTCGAGGTGTCTTGAATTAGACTAATTACAAAAGCCATTAGGCAGAAGAAAGCTTCGAAAATCAGATTCAAACAGGAGGAAGATCCCGTACAGATGTGTTCGAAGACAACCGTTGTTTTCATTTTAATTTAGTTCGATCGATCTTTGTTGTTTCTACCACCGAGAACGATGTGCCATCTGATTGACGCCACGTCATGGTGATGACGATGACTGATATCTGCTTATTGATGTGTAGCAAAATGGAATGAAGAATGTTAAGATATCGTTTTTCAAAGGCTTTGATCAAACCATCTCAACTGCTCAAGTACTTTGGAAATTCTTGGAATTGATTGGTCAAAACTTAAAAGCAAATACTAATATTAGTTGAATGACATGATTTTTTCTTCATACTAATGAATTAAAACTTTTTTTTTAATCAATTAAGTATTCCTTAATACATACTCTTAACATTACCTTTGCTTGTAATATTATTATGTTTTTGTTTCCGCACGTACTTTTGAAAAATGCTTCGTGAAAACACTTTCAATCATTGGAAGTTAATAGAAATTGGCCTGTGTAGCGCGTAAGTATAATGCTTTCATTGGATTCCACTATTTATTTTCTGACAAGATATCGGATACTCGTCGTATCAGATTAAAGCCTGCCTATTTACCGAATATTTTCGTATCACAGCTGTGCCCAGCTAATCTTTTGATCAGTGGGAAAAGGAAAATCATGGCCTCACTGACAACAACGAAGGAATCTCGCAACAATTTCAAAAAACAAAAACACACCCAACAAAGAAGACAAAAACTGAACCCCAAAATAAAAAAAAAAAGAAAAGAAACCGATTCTATTGCGGAGAAGAGAAATGAATTAATCTTTGAATAACAAATTGCTTCCCACCTGAGTCTAAGCTAAAGATTATTCTAACAACAACTACGAATATTTACAATAAAGAAAAAACGGACAACGGAAACAAGAACTAAGCGCAAGCTTCCCGTCTGAGGGGCATGGCGAAGAAAGCGTCGAGATCAGGCGGCTGGAAAAATCCATTCTTTGGCGGGTCTCGTTTCTTGGGGCTGACGGATTTCTTCTTGGGAGGCGGCGGACAAACGGAGGAAACCGGGATGATTCTGTGCTTTGGAGTCGTACATCCCTCGTCTTCTTCCATTTTCATCCGACAGTCCGATCACGCGATGAAGATGACGATTTGCAAAGTGGAGATTCTGGAGAGATGGTAAAAACGGGAATCGGAGAGACTGAGACAAGAGTTATATAGAAGGGGGTTTTGAAAATTTGAAATTTTGAAAATTTGGGGAAAGAGTGGGAAAAATGGGGAAATGGGAATGTGTTCGTGAAGAAGATGAGGCGGTGGGCTGGACGTGATTTTAGATCCTGTGCTGACGGCAGATTGACAGCTGTGTGAGGATTTTGTTTGGATACGTGGCGGTTTATGGGCGGTTGATTCTGTATACGTTATTAGAGGCAGGGCCCACGTTCAACGCCTTGTTCAAATAGGGCGGCGCCAAACGGTCGGTGTTTGCGCGGGAAAATATTGGGCTTGAATCTTGACCGACTATTTTCTTGGGCTAAAAATCGGGCTCATTAAACCTATTTTTTATGCAGCCCCGTGTTTTCTCTTAACGCACCCATGTCCACTTCTGCTTTCCCCCATAAAGATTAAAATGCAAGCCAAGCCAATATCAAAGAAAAATCTAGAGAAAAATTTTTAAAATAGGTATATAGTAAGATATTGATTTGTATTTATACGTAAAAATGATATACAAAAGATTACTTAAAGACATCCCATAATGTAGGGTCCCACAGAGCCCTGATCAATTTGTTTAAGCCTACGAGATGGATTGGTTGCACCGTCATTTCCTTTCCGAGATCTAAAATTTATATTCGTTCTCTCTTCGAGGGCTCGCCAAGATGGGGACAGATCATCAAACCGCTCCATTCTCCACACGTGAAACCAAACACGAGAACGAGCCCGCACCATGGCACGTGTCACGAAATCACAGGCATATTGACCCCACCTACTAAAAGGTTGACTTTTGAGAAAACGTCCATACGGATTTGGTCTTTAAACACCTTCCGCTAGGCGACGCGGCTTGCTGCTATCCTAAGCCCACGTCTGACAGTCAACCATCGCCAGCCGTTGTCTTCACCTTCGTTTTAGGGCCACCGGTGGGTTTTCTAGTATTCAACAAGTCAAACCCACTTACAAACAAAACTTCCCTCACTTTGAAGCAACCACTTGACACCTTCTTGCTCTTGAAGAAGGTAACTTTCTACAATGTCAAATGGGTTAATGCCTCAGATTCTTGTTGTCCATTTCTGCACATGCATTTCATCTCTCTTTCGATCCCCCTCAAAAATTTGACCCATATATTATTAGTTCATAGAAAATTGCGATTCAGTAAATGCTGCTATTTACGAGATGTCATATAATCATCATGTCTCTATAAGATAAGCGATGTCCTTTAGTGTAAGATAATAAGATGTGTGATTAGATGATAACTATAAATGTATATTGGTGATTTATTTGGTGAATTCTTTGTTCATTTTGGTTAATTGATAAGTACGTAGACGGGAATTGCGAAGATAATATCATGATCATGATAACTATGTATGATTTATTTTAAGGAATTTTAACGAATCTTCCTTGAGGTTTAAATTTTTCACACAGAGATAAAAAGTTTAAAGAAAGATATAGTTACATTATCAGTTGACTTACTTTGACTATTGTTTTACTATTAAACAAAGGAATATTTTGGTAAAATGATGTATACTTTCCTATCTCAAATACACTTGTACCAAAACAAGTGAATATGATTCAAGATTAAAATTAAAATTCTAACAATGGTTGTGGATTAGGGTCAGAAGACTCAGAACTAGCACGCAGCATTTTACCCACTACTATCCATCACCACCCATCTCCTTTTTTGGCAGATTTTGTTCCTACTATTTCCTTATTTGCAAGTTGTTCCCATTACTTATTTATTTTAAATCACTCAAAATAGGTTAGATCTATTTTCTTCATTTTATTCGATGTTGCCAATCACAATGATGACTTCCTTTTTATTAAATCTTATTTTAATATTATCTCTTTTTAAGAGTAGATCTCTTCTAATTTCAAACAAACTCGTCATATTTTTTTTTCTATTATTGAAATCAAATTTCTTTTGGTAATTGTGAGAGAAAAGGTTGGTTTGGTTAGTATTGGATTTTGCCACGAAAGAGGCAAAAATAAACACCCATTCAATGCCAAAAGAAGAAGCCATGAAGAAGAGCAAAGAATGTTTTCTAGGTTCTACTAATATAATGCTTGGCTTTGGAAGAAGTTAATTTAAACAAAAATGGAGATATTGATGAAGAGGATTTGTTAAAGGGTTTGCAAGTGCATACAGTTCGAATTTTCTTCCATTGTCTACAAGTCTATTAAGAAAATGCTTGAAGAATATTTGTATGAAGAGAAGAAATCTTCAAGTTTTAGTTTTATTTTGTTTCAAGGGTTAAAGGGAAAAAAGAGAATATTTTCACATAATAATAGAATTTTCATCAATTGTCTAGTAGGCCAGTTAATAATGCATAAATAATTTAAACATCATTTTTATTTCAAATCTCATTTGAAGGGTCAAAGTGTATTATTGTCATTTCAACAACTGGTGTTAGTCAACTAATAGTGTAGGTGAGGTACATATGCCTTTCTCCGAACTTTCAATTTATGTGTTAAAAGTCCAAACCTCAGGGGAGGTTTCCGTTAAAGCCCTTTTCTTTTAATAGCTTTTTTCTTTTCCACCAAATTCTGGAATTTTTTTCATGCTTGTTTAGGAGAAGGTTTTTGTCAAAATTTAGCAGGAAAATGCAGATAATACCCAAAAAAGTTTCTTGACTCTTATTAATAAATCCTACAACTGCAGCCACTCCACACCAAATATTCACATAATCTTTCAATTAATACTCATGCATTCAACTAATAATGCATGCTCTCAAGTCTCAACCGCCTTAAGAATATAATTTAGAACAGAATGAAGGCTATAGCTAGCTAGCTGCTCACATGTCGACTAGAAAAATAATTTATAATAAGCATATTTTTATACATTCTTTAGTGGTTGACTCTAGCTTTAATTAGTTGAAATGGGGTCACGAGTCAGGTAGATTTGGTCCACTTTTGATGCTACAATCCCATCAAAAACAACGTAACAGGACAAAATCAACACCAAACAATACTCCAACGCGACAAATTAAACTAAGAGATAACTACTGTAAAAACGTAACATTTAAAAGGATTTTATAAAACCCATTTCGAAAATTGTTTCTTCTATGCGAATCTAGATGCTCGATGCTGTGAATATGTCAATTACCATGGCATGCAGAGCGAAAAACCTTTGTGTACATCAGAAATAATGAAGGTGGTGCCCAGTGTTACAGTTAACCTAAAATGTAAACGTTGACAATGATAAAAAGTCAAAGAGGATAACTTATTGTACATCAGCATCATAGGCAATAGCACAGTAAGTACTACTGCTCTCTTTAATTTATTGTGAAGAGAGAACACACGTAAACGTCAGAACTTCCGCTTCATCTGCTCCACTCTCTCTTCGTTTCTTATTTTACTCCTTATCACTTCAAAACCTCTCCTCACCCTTCAGCGAGCTATTTCATCTTCTTTTAATTTGACAGCTAATGCAGAATTCAGTGTAATGGAGAAAGAGAGGGATTCTTGGTTTGAAGATGAGCTTGTGAGGGAGCTTCTGGATGATGAAAATCCATTGTTTTTGCTACCGGAAGAGACAACTGAAGCCAAATCCAGTCCTTCAAATGAAGATCAGGTTGTGAATAGGGTCACTTCCGCAATGTATTCGGGGCCAACCATTGAAGATATTGAGAATGCTTTATCTGTGACAACCGGAGAAGATCAATATTCCCAAGCAATTTCACAAGCCAGGTTTGCTTAATCTCTCAGCCTTTGGATGTATGTATGTATGTATGTTTTATCTTATGTTATATGCCTTGGACTGTTTCTTATATATTATACATGTCTTGTTTTGTAGAATTTCATTATTGGAAGGGGGTTTCAGCAAGATTGAGCATAAGTATACTCTCAAAATCAAGAGCTGCGGCAAGGGAATGGCTGACGATGGATATAAATGGAGGAAATACGGACAGAAATCTATCAAGAATAGCCCCAATCCACGGTAAATATTTTTGCGCATGGCTTAGCTCATTTTCTCTCTAGTTGTTTGTCTCTTTCTCACGTACAATATAATTTTCCACATTATTTTCAACGGATGACTATCCTTCACTCAATGCATTTAACCTAGAACTAGCAAAAGAGTGTTGTCAGATTGTCTGTTCTCTTCCCAATACCAAAGAAATAACACGGAGTTAGACCCGAACTTTCATTGACAAAGTCTTGGATAGAACTGGATATACGAGACTGTTCAATAAAATCAAATATTAATTTCAATATTTTTCTTACAAGTTGCCTCTTGTACAGTTCTAAGTATAGGCGTTGTGGTTGGAAAGTGGACGTGTTGTATACTAGCAAAATTTATTTCCATTAATTTGGACCTAGCTGGCATAGGTCTTAATCTCTTCATCACCAATGCTTAATGTCATTTTCTGCCTCTAATTAAGGTCTATTTTTGTTAATTATCATATCTTAACACAATTAATTAATTATCATATCATCATAACTTTCCTAAGAATCGTTTTGTTTTGTTTTGTTTTTATGTTGCTAACAGGAGCTACTACAAGTGCACAAACCCAAGGTGCAGCGCCAAAAAGCAGGTGGAGAGATCTTGCGATGACCCAGATACCCTCATTATCACATACGAAGGGCTCCACCTTCACTTTGCTTACCCATATTTTCTTCTGAGTCAACCCCAACAAGCCAGCCCACCAACAAAAAAACGCAAGAGTTCTATACCACACGGTCCACACCTCGAGGAAACCAAACAAGAAGCACATGGTGGGCAACAAAACCGGTCAAACTTTAATAACACCGAAGCCACACCAGGGGCATTCGACGACTGTAGCGGCCTACACGAATCTGCCGCAGAACAACTGAGCAGCCCACAAGGTTTGCTCGAAGACGTTGTGCCTTTGATGATTCGAAATCCGTCTGGCAACAACAACAATGTTTCTTCCAATACTTCTTCCTGTTCGTCTTACCGTTCGCCTCCTTCTCCGCTGTCGTCTTCTTCGCTGTCGTGGTCTCCTAGCTATAGTCTTTCGCGTTTTGATATGGGCATAAATTATTACTAGTATTAATTAGGTGAATTACTGTATATTTTTACTGGATTAAACTTTAAAAATCCATGTGGGTTGTTTTTTATGTGAACCAATGATATGGCAATTATGAATCAAAAGTATATGATATTTTTAGGAATATAAATAATTATAATGCAATTTCATTTGATTATACATTAATCACTTGTATTGAACATGTTATGTAAAATATTATTTTATATTTTTCTTGTAGTTTGTTACAAATATATGACGAGATAGATAACGTTATGCCTTTTTTTTTTAATTATACCTGAGTTACTTAAGTCTTTTTTTGCATCTTAATTTATAAGTAAAATTTCTGATAAAAATTTATTAATTATTTATTGTTACAAATTATTTTTTAAAAAAGTTTGAATAATTACTTTAATATATATATATTTAATATTATATTTAAATTTTTTATTTATTTAAAATAAAAAATTTATTTTATACAATTTTATTTTTAAAACAAATTGAAAAAACTCTATTATTAAAAATTTAAATTTTGCATTTATTTTAATAGAAAAAAATATTTTTTAATTTTTAAAAGCGTGTTTTTAGTGTCAATAAAACGACAGCAAAATTTTTAAAAAAATTCTTTTAATTAATGAAAAAGTCAAACTAAATAAACACTTAATTTATTTATTAAGAAAAATAATTTGTCTCTAAATGTAGTTTCAATAATTTTGAACACTTTTAAGAATTTGGTATTTTATGTGTGAGATTTTTTGCTGTCATTCAAAAATTTTTGAAAGTAATTTTAAATAAATATATAATTAAATGTTAATTCTATGTAAACCTTGAAGTGGCAGAAGTAAGGATGTAAACGGTGTGATGTTGCGGTGGTTGAGTTTGAAAATTTTGGGCCTATTTATGTTTCATATTAAGTTCGTTCGTACAATGTCATGTTTTAATGAATTTTGACTTTTCTATTTTTCATTTTAATATGTTAATTATTTAACATCACTTAATAACATTTAATTATTATAAAAGTACTAAGAGTATTCATTCACTTCAAAAAAAAAATCAATTATTCAGATTTTTATACGAATTCGTATTTTTCTTTAAATTTTATAACTAAAATGTGAACTTGACCTATTCAAATTTTTGCATTCTGTTAGACATAAAATTTTATGTATCAAAATTGTATTATACAATATATAATAAATCTATTGTACACATACCTATCTATAAAATATTTGTCTAAAGTGCATTATTGTAAAGAAATTTTTCACATATCTCTCCTGAAGTTTGACAAAATCACAGGTAGAGAGAAAGAATACAAAAATTCACAGATACCACCCCTTTGACATAACGAAATTTTGCTTTTCCGTCCAATCTACCGACTTTTATAGTAAAAAACATATTTTGCCCTTAATCTAACTTTACAAAAAAGTTGCAACTCTAATCACACTATCAATAGCAGATATTTAAAGCTTTTCAAGCTAAGAAAATAAGAAACAAAATTTAAATAACCATTATATTTGCAACATTTATTTCACTTACTTGCACTAGCACTACATCTATATATATCCAAATTCAACACAATTGTCATTTCAATAACATTAACCGAGCACATTGCAATGTAATATTAAGGTTAGCTAATGCATTACACTCAGCCAAGAAGGCAATAAACCACTCATTAGCCTTTATAAATCAGCCTTCCCACTAAGGTCACAATAAATGGACATATTCTTCATTCTCTAAAACAAACAAATTCTTACTCAATTTAGAATAAACTAGTATGACTAAATATAGCTCAGTGTTATACTAAAAAATGGAAGCAAATGTTGCTTAAGAAGAACTTAGCATTTGCAAATAAAAAAAAAAAAAGGTCAGAACATAAGTTGCAAACACACAACATATGGCAAATAATTCTCACATACATAACAACCAAAATTCAAGCAACAATGACAATAATCTTGACCGTTTTCTCAAATTCGATATAAACTATAAATAAAATCATTCTTAGGATACAAAAAGGATTCAATAATAATTAATTCTGTTCATATCATATTTGAGATGAAGTTTGATTTATGTTTATAATAAAAGGCTAAATTAAGCATGGTAGGTAATTCATTCAACTTGAAAATTTTTATAGTTTCATACATGCAATACACAACCCTAATTCAGTTTAATCAAGAACTAAAAATGTACTTAACTCATTTACACTTCATATTTTTTCATTTGTGAACAAGAAATTAAAGGAACTTTTAATATAATAATTAAAATCCTAATGTCAAGTTATATATATTTGCCTCTTCAATGAAGCTCACTATAAAACCTATATAGCTAGATAGTTTATGCAAATGGAGATTAAAGGGGAGACAAAACATAAATCTCAACAAAAAAGTTGAAGTTGAAACTGAAGCTGAAGTTGAAGAATAGCACAAATTATATTAAATCATTTATGTACACATATAAGAAATTATCACATATATAATTCATTCCTTTCTAATATGTTGTTTCTTAATAGTTCATTGAATGATGTCTATGCATTATCATATAACAAAAAACTCTTTTGTCTGTCCTTTTTTTCCTACCACAATTACAAATACATAATACTACATAATAGCATATAAATGCTTTTAGTATTGTCACTCAATTATTATTAATATTTTCAATTATTATTCTCAAAGAAGAAATTAAAGAAAAAAAAATCTACAAATCTTCTATTCCTAAACTGCTTAATCACTAAAGTTGAAAACTGGAAACTAGTTAAAGTTCTATCAATATTCTCTTCCTTACCTATTATTAATCTTTTTTCACTTTCTTGTAGATATATATACAAAAGCTAACGTACAAAGAAATGTTTTGAAAATATAGATTACATCAGTCTATCTACCATGTATATTATTATAAGAGCAATGGACAGTTGTGACAGAAAGCAACACCACTTTTTTAACCATTTATCCATAGTGAACATAATATATAAGACAAATCCGACCATGACTAGCCAAAAAGTGAGCTTCGTTTTAGCATTAAAAACACAAATATTGACTTTAAATTAAGAATAACATGTTATTCGTGTGTTAAGTGAAATCCAACATTACACAAACAGGTAACATGTATTGTTATACCTTTAAAAGCTATGTGTGTGTCAATTAAAGTGTAATAGCACTTAAACAAGTACAATACAAGCTTTCGAATTGAACAAAATCATAACAAAACCTTCAAACATCACACTATCATAACATACATAAACCAAAATATGTTTGATCAAACTATCAAAGACAAATTAAAAAAATCCCGAAAAATACAAACGACAGCACCTCACAAAAACCCCCAATTTTGCGAATAATTGGGTCTAATAAGTTGTATTTATAAGACAATATGATCAAATCAAGACCAATAATAATAATTAATGTTCATTTCAAGCTTGAAACAACAAAAATTGGTGAATCTTACCTCATTGTTGTTTAATTGAGCCTTTTTCCTTCTTCGACAGTCTCAGAATTTTCGTCGCACGCTGTGTTTTCTTCTGACTTTTATTTTACAAATACACCTAACTTCTATCAGTTGTATTCGCGCGAAAATTCCCTTGTATCTTATATACAACCATCGATTTTAACTCATTGTTGTTTAATTAACTTCTTTATACCATCAAATTTAACTTTCACTAGGTTTTGGGGTGTGTGTGTGTGTGTGTGTGTGAGAGAGAGAGAGAGAGAGAGAGCTGAAAATGTCAAAATGAAGACCTGTAAAATAAAAATGCAGATTTGCATTGTACTTGTCTCCATCAAAATAACTTTGCTGCCTTTACGGCAGACGGAAAAAAAATTACATTATGTTAGAGGGGTGGTCTTTGTAAATTTTTTCATTCTTTTTCTCTACCTGTGATTTTAGAAAACTTTAGGGGAGGTATGTGAAAAATCTCCATCATTGTAACATCCCTATTCTATCAACAGAAATATCACACGTCTTCAAATTTTCAAGAAATAAATGCATTAAAAACAAAGTAAATGTTTTCAAAATAGAAGTATGTTGCTAAGAGTTGAGAGAACCAAAGTACCGGCCCACCGTTATTGTTGGCGGAATGGGTTATAACAAAGTTGGGCTGTACCACTAAGATGACTGGGTTTGTCTATAACTTAACAATATAAATTTTGTCACATATGCCCCTACTATAGCTCTCATAATTACAAAATTATTCTGCATAAAATTATTAATTAATGATATTATAATGTTTACACACCATTATTACTCATATGCGACAATGTTTCAAAAAAATGAAAACCCAAATTAATGAGCAAGAGTTTGTTAATAAATATTTAGGCTTATTATTTATACTTTTAATCATTTATATTTCTACAAATATATTTTTTATAATTTGAAAAATATTTCAACTATTTTCCGTTTTTAAAACGAAATATTGTTTCTGAAAACACGATACAAATCCAACAGCTTGCACAAGTGCAAACAAGGGTTTCGCCAGCAAGCCAATCATAATGACCAAATAACCTCATTCATGAGATCTCTCCTCAGAAACAGTTAAGGGTACATACGTAATTTTATATAGGCGGTTTCAGTTCTCTGCCTAATTCGCAAAAACCAGTTCATGTAAAATTTATTTTCTTCTCTCCTTTTTCCCTCGCTAAATTCTGTAGAAATTGATTTTTTTTTTCTCAGCGTCCAAACAGAAGCCACAGACTTTCTAGGGCTTCCCAATCATTAATCGATTCATGTTACTATCGCAATAAAAATGATTTTCTCAAGAATTGGTCGCTCTCTCTCCCGCTCCACTCGCTCTACATTCCAGAAGGTAACAGTAATACTAATTTTTATCTCTCCTTCGCTTTGATTAGAATTACGTGTCTTAAATTTGATTCTCGTTTTGTAGAATGTAGTTTCGGCTGGCTACAATGCTAGGACTGGGATATCACTCGAACCGATTTTCCCGTCTATGACAACGGGCAATGCGTGCATTTCACGCGTTGATGGAGGGTTAGGTTTTATTAGAGGCTATTTGACCTCCGCTAGAGCTGGAAAGCAGCTCGTTTCAAATACGCACTTTTCGAGTTTGATTTCGATTTTTGCAAATCCTAGGCTTCGACGCTTTTGCTCTGGCCAAGCTCCTAAGAAAAGTAGTAAGTCGTAGCTTTCTGTTTTTATTTATTCTATTATTTTTGGGGTTTTATTTATCTTGTAAAATAATTTTTAAAATTTTTATTGAGGCTAAACTCTTAATGCTTTATTGCAGAGTATGAGAATTATTACCCAAAAAACAAGAAAGAAATCCCAAAAGCAAATGAGCAAAAATCTGACTCCAAAGGCATGTTAGTCACATTATTGTTCGTGTATTTTTCTCTTCTATTTAATTATTTGTTTGGTTATTATTATTGCTGAAACAGTTTTGAGATAGTTAGTGCAATATTCATTTATGTAAAGGAAATAACTATCAATTTGCGAGCTATGTATGGGTTAACTACCTTTTCCTTTTCACTTGTCATTTCTTTTACCGAAAACAAGCTTTAAAAGTGACTGTGTTATTGGTAGATAATATTTCTTTTGGGGGTGTTCCATTCATGATTATGATGAATTTTATGATTTCTTAGTCTGTTGACCTTTTGATTTCCACAGCTTTTGTTACATGATTGATTTGAAGTTGCTTAAGATGCTTAGAATAGCCTTCTGTATGGTTAATTGGTGATGCCTGCACAGTGAACTAACTTTTGAGGAAACTTTACAATAAATAGATTGGAGCTTAGTGGGTAGTACAAGAGGTACGAGTTTGAGTCTCATTCACGTTAGGTTTTGAGAGGGGTTTGATATATATTCTTGTAACATTAAAAGAAAACAATCTAGATTTCTTGCTTTGCTTGATTATGTATGAGGTTAATCACATAAAGTTTTTGCTTTTCCCTTTTCTTTTGGCTTGTGAAGTAGTGTTTTCCATATCTTCTTTAGTCAGAAGAAATTCCCTTCTAGAAAAGTTGTGAACTGGTTTGAGTCTATGAAAAAATTTGTATGAATCCATCCTGTTTTGCTTTACCTTGACAACGCAAATGCATTTTAATTTTGGTTTTATAATTGTGGTACTATCTAATGATGCATGTCTAAGTCTCTTTTTATATAGAGCTCTATGTTATGATCATTGTTCATTTCCTTGCTTACATTACTTTCTTGTTTTGTGTTTTACCAGGGGACTCAGGTTCTGGTGATCATGGGAATTTCCAGAATTTCACTAGGCAGTTTCAAAATATTATTAGTCCTTTGTTGTTTTTTGGATTTGTATTATCCTCGATATTTTTTTCTCCACAGCAGCAGAAGGAGGTCAGCTTTTTTTTCCCCTCTGCTCCTTTCACAATTAGTTAACTGGTTTTCAGGAAATAGATTGCTAAATCAGCAATGATGCATTCTGTAGTAGCAATAAATTCATGTAGTCATGTGTACTTTATGGTAAATATGGACTTTGTTCCACCAAATGACACCTTTGGTGAAATGTTTTCATTCAACACTTGTTTGCCAGCTTCTACTTATTACAAATAATTCTACTGCTGTTATGCAACAAAGAATCTGTTTCTAGTCATGAACTCTGTCAGCTATGCTTCACCTTATGCTTTATGTTATAAGACAAGGAGACAGCTTGTGGAAAAACCAGATGGCATCTAAATAAGTGCCTAGCTGTGTACCAGAGAAGTGCTGGCCACCTTGTATTTTCCTTGCTATTTTTGTGTGTTAGATATGATGACTTTATGTTATCGGTTCTAAATGCAATTTAACAGGCATTTTTTGTTGGCATATGTTGTTTTTACACTGCAATTTTTTATTCATTTAGCTTTTTTATGTTTTTCAGATTAGTTTCCAAGAGTTCAAAAACAAGCTTCTTGAACCCGGTCTAGTGGACAGAATCGTTGTTTCAAACAAATCAGTTGCCAAAGTGTATGTGAAAAGCTCTCCACACAATGCAAATGAAAGCAGTGATGATTTTGTACAGGGTCCTACTGGTGGTAGCTCTGAGAGAAGAAATACAAGCCAGTACAAATTCTATTTTAACATAGGAAGTGTTGAAGCTTTTGAGGAGAAATTGGAAGAAGCCCAGGAAGCACTGGGGATGGATCCTCATGATCATATTCCAGTAACATATGTAAATGAAGTGAATTGGTACCAAGAGTTGATGAGGTTTGCACCAACAGCCTTACTTTTTGGAACCCTCTGGTTCATGGCACGAAGAATGCAGGGTGGACTAGGTGTTGGAGGTCCTGGTGGACGAGGTGGTCGTGGAATATTTAATATAGGAAAAGCAACTATTACAAAGCTGGATAAGAATGCTAAAGACAAGGTTAGGAATATCTATATGTTCGCTTTGTATTAGTGTGTTGATGCTGTTTTATTGCATTTCTCATGAAATTAAATATATAAGGTCATCTCCATAGCAACAGTTTCAATGTTTGTTTGGTGATTCAGGTATTTTTTAAAGATGTAGCTGGCTGTGATGAGGCAAAGCAAGAAATCATGGAGTTTGTACACTTCCTCAAGAACCCCAAAAAGTACGAGGAATTGGGTGCGAAAATTCCGAAAGGAGCACTTCTTGTAGGCCCCCCTGGCACAGGGAAGACACTTCTTGCCAAGGCAACTGCTGGTGAATCAGGTGTGCCTTTCCTCAGTATGTCTGGATCAGATTTTATGGAAATGTTCGTTGGAGTTGGGCCATCTCGAGTTCGGAGCCTATTTCAAGAAGCAAGACAGTGTGCACCTAGTATTATATTTATTGATGAAATAGATGCAATTGGTCGAGCAAGGGGTCGTGGAGGCTTTTCTGGAGGCAATGATGAGCGTGAAAGTACTCTTAATCAATTGCTTGTAGAGATGGATGGATTTGGAACAACGTCTGGAGTTGTGGTACTTGCTGGCACAAACAGACCTGATATTTTAGACAAGGCCCTGCTGAGACCTGGCAGATTTGATCGTCAAATAACAATTGATAAACCTGACATCAAAGGCCGTGACCAGATTTTTCAAATCTATTTGAAGAAATTGAAACTTGATAACGAGCCATCTTTTTACTCCCAGAGACTTGCTGCACTCACTCCTGGATTTGCTGGAGCTGACATTGCAAATGTTTGTAATGAAGCTGCTTTAATTGCAGCGAGGAATGAGAGTGCTCAGATCACTATGGAACATTTTGAAGCAGCCATTGACCGGGTTATTGGTGGTTTGGAAAAGAAGAATAAGGTAATATTGTCTTTCATATGCTGTGACTTTATGCTTCTGCATTATGTTTTCAGGTTTGTTTGAGAATGCTTTTAGTATTAACAAAAATGCTTCTGAATTCTTCAAACCACAATATTTTCTGGCTTAAATAGACAAGTGCTTGAAAAGCTGTCAAACACATTGCCTAGTGATTTTGCAAAAAAGCACTTTATGCAGAAGCTTTTGCTTTAATTTTAACAACTGAGATTAAGGATAATTGAATCTTCTAATTATTTTCCCCTGATTTGTAAACTTCCAGTTGTTATGTGTTCTTTTTTTGTTATTATTCATTTTGAAACTTTAGTATTGAAATCTTTTTTTTTCCTTGCACCAGGTCATAAGCAAGCTGGAAAGGCGGACAGTTGCTTACCATGAATCAGGTCATGCTGTTGCTGGTTGGTTCTTGGAACATGCAGAACCCTTGCTCAAAGTGACAATTGTTCCCCGTGGTACTGCAGCTCTTGGGTTTGCCCAGTATGTGCCCAATGAAAATCTTCTGATGACCAAAGAGCAGCTGTTTGATATGACTTGCATGACACTTGGTGGTCGAGCTGCTGAGCAGGTGACTTTATTGACCACCCTCTCCATCATTTCTCTTTTCTTTCTATATTGCTGATCAGTGATTATAGATTTTAAAAATGGGAAATACATGCAATATTACTGTCTATATATTATGGCGGGAGAATATCTGTTTTACAAAAGGGAAATAATTTTCCTGAAAGAAAGATGATTTTTGGAAGATTGAGATACAATATATACATTAAGAGGGAGGTGTGGTTTATTATAGGAAGATAAATTGATTCAGGGGATTGGTTGTTTGTTCCTTAACTTATGCTAAGGTTTTAGGGAAATCTACAAGGTCTCGATTTTCTCCTTTTACATAAGCCTAATTAGTGTAAAGCGAACTTCTCTCGGCTTTACTTGTTGCCAGCAACCTTGGAGGAGTAGAGTCACATATAGTGAAACTATGTACGTGTGGAAGTGAAACTATGTATGTCACCCAACGTATAGTGAAACTATGTACACCCCCCCTTTAATGTTGGCAGCAACAAGCGAGACATAGAGAATTTTGTTTTACACTAATTAGGTTTATGAAAAAGGAGAAAAGTTAGAATTTATAGAGTTCTCTAAAGCCTTAGAATAATTAAGGAACAAACAACCCATCCCCTATAAAATTTGCATCTTCCATAATATATATTTACACGCCTCCCTTATCTCAATCTTCCAAAATAATAATTTCCCTTCCAGAAAGCATATAATGAAATAATTATTGAATTTGATGACTGAATGCTTGTTAATTTAGTTTAGAGACTAGGCTCTTCAGCATGTTGTGTATTCATTCAATAGGCTTGATTCATGTATTAGGCACTTGCGTAAGTCATCTTCTGCTGAATGTTGTTGTACTCATATATCTGATTCATCTGGATTCTAATTTTCTCATTTCTTCAATATTCTGAAATAATTAAAGAGTGGAGGCCCTAGCTTTGCGAGGTTTATATGGATGATCTTTCTTATCATGTTTCTAATTTTTTCCTTGGTCTAATATTAAAATACTGAGTGGTTGAAATGTTAGCGAGTACTGAGTGGTTGAGAAAAATTGTTTTTGCTTATGAGAGTATTCTGTTGACTCAGTTTCATTATGCTGGTCTTATTTTTCTTTGGAGTAGGTCTTGCTGGGGAAAATCTCCACTGGAGCCCAAAATGACTTGGAGAAAGTGACAAAGATGACATATGCCCAAGTAGCAGTGTATGGCTTCAGTGACAAGGTGGGACTTCTTTCCTTCCCTCAAAGAGAGGATACATTTGAGATGACCAAGCCCTACAGCAGCAAGACTGGTGCAATTATTGACAATGAAGTGAGAGAATGGGTGGCAAAGGCATATGCCCACACAGTAAAGTTAATAGAAGAGCACAAAGAGCAAGTGGCACAAATTGCAGAGTTGTTGCTTGAGAAGGAAGTACTACATCAAGATGACTTGGTTAAAGTATTGGGAGAGCGCCCATTCAAACCTATTGAAGCCACTAATTATGATAGATTTAAGAAAGGGTTTCTAGAAGACGACAAGGGATCTAAAGAAACGAAAGAGGGTGGGACTGATGAAGATGACAACTCCTCACCCTTGGAGCCTGAGGTTGTGCCTGCATAGCTGGGATTTGAATAAGGTTAATGATTGTAAATGGAACTTTGTTATGTTAGTTTACTTGATTTTACTTTGTTCTTTTTAAAGTAACCATAAAATGTAAAAAGCATGGAATGAGAAAATGTTAAATTCTTTCTGGAAATTCTGCTTTTGGTGATCTCCATCTATCTTTGAATTAATGCCCTTGTATCAGATGCATGATGCTGGATTCATGGAACTTTCGGTCTGCGTCCTGTAAAAAGATTGCTTGTAACCATTGATTGAGTAGGCCTATGCTTTTACCACAATCATACATTCCTATCTATCGTTTATTAAAAAATGATTGGAAAAGGACAAATGAGTGAGGATATGATTGTGCAAAATGATTGTTTAAAATGTTAAACAGTTTTCAATCTACACTTGCTATGGAATGAATTATTGGCAGTCAAGTATGGCTGAAGTAATGGTCGGTAAATATTTGTTTTCAAATAAAAATATTATGTTCTTTATTGAATATCTGTACTTTAAAAATTAAGAAGAAAAATATTATTAACAAATATATGACAATGACAATTGAGCAATATTCGTTATATATTAAATAGGTAAAGCAATCCCATTACCCTACTAGAACTTTTATTAATAATAATTGATGGCAATCTAATCTAGACTCTAGCAATGGATGGACGTTGCCCACATCTCTTTTAGGTTCCTCCGGAATCACATTTCATTTCATGTCTTTGTGATGTGATATTGAGTTGAGCTTACAAACAAATGGCAATTAAACTCTGTAACGGTCAAAAAGATGAACTTATAACAAACATGTGGTGTGCGGTAACATTCCTCCTAAAAGAATTCTCTCAGATAATGAAAGCACTTTGTTCTGATCTACAACAAAACAAACCCGCAAACTACGCTCTCCTAATCTCATTTCAACTTATGGCGTTGATAATTTGAAAATATTGAGAGCTTTTCTACAAAATTGTGCTACTGTATCTAGAATTAGAGGCTGAAAATGAGCTGTTTTTGAGGGTGAAAAGCAGTTGGCAGTTATGACACAAAACATAATAGCTCAACATAACTCAGAATAATCTTTCAACCACATAAATTCATATAATATGATTCAGCACATTATCCTCTCCATAAGTTAAAAGATCTGTACATGCATTGACTGATGCGACAGAATGTTTAAAAACACTAGGCTGCGCTTATTGCTTTTGAATTTTCACTCAAAATGAGGTGGAGTGATTGCCTACAAGATAGGTTGTATGTGACTAGGAGCATTTTTCATTTAAGCCATAGATGGATAATGGGTGTCAGTGGGTTATCTGAAAATCACACTAGACAAAATATTGTTGCTTTTGAGCATCAAAAAAAGCCTCCCCATAATTCCGAACATAATGGCCTCCTTGTTGGAAAGCAAACAGATGAGAAATTCTCTCCAATAATTCATCACTAATAATTTTCGTGGACTTTCCTTGCCTCATTTTCTATATGTTTGTAAAACTAAGCATATTTCCTTAAGAGATAATGATGGTGTGGAGAAGAATTTAAATGGTGTGAAATCAAGAGATCCTATTTCACATTCTATAGTTTGCGGCTCTGCACAAACACCATATCATAATGCTGCCAATAACCCAACAATTTTAATTTGGTTTTCTGATTTATTTTATTAAAATCAAAGTTGGAGTACTTCTCCTAACCACAATTGGTGCACTAAAATAGTGGGATTGTCTGCTTTTGCGAGTGTCTTTTGTTTAAGAGATGCTTCCATTTGTTTAATCAAGTAACCAATTCGTCCTTAGCGATTTGTAAACACAAACAGAATTGAATACTAAATTAGCATTACATAAAGCATAAAGTACAGACTACCCGCGAGTATTTTACACATAAAAAGAATAGAAAACTATTGCCAACCCTTGTCCTCCAGCCAAAAATGACATTAAAATTTTCACGAAGTCATACAAGGCAAAATCACATGGCATATTTTTTTGTACTTCCTTTTCTTTTCAAATTGAAGAACAAGGAAACCAGCTGTTGCCTTCTCTCCTTGGCTGTGAAAACAGTCAAAATTATGTAGCAGGTAGGTAGAAAGAAGGGTTCTTCGAGGTAAAGCCTAATTCGAATCCAAACTCTCCTACTTTTGGTATGTTCAGGATTGAACTGTCGTGGTTTTTAATTCACGGCTGCTATGAAATAGAATTGCTAACTCTACACATAATTTAGTTTAAAAGTAGAAGACTTTAGAAATTATTTGTGGAGGAAAAGGGCATTGAAACTTTAAGAATCTACGTACTTGTATCTTTTGGAACTGCATTATTGTTCTTCCTGTACCAATACTAGCACTTTCGGCGATATCATGGTTCTCTACCAGTACCTGTAGCAGATATTTTTTTGCAATTACTTGGCATCACGAGAATAGCTTAAGCATTTGTATTTATCAATCAATCAACAAAATAACTAAAACTTTACGAAAGAGAACAAATTATGAAGTGCAAGCAAGATTAGAATAAATCTAACACAAAATCTAATATCTTCTCAAATGCTGATGTGCATCCTGGAAGTAAAATATTAAGCAATGTGGAAATTTATGAGGTTCTAATCATTGATTGATGAATCATATGTTATACAACACCCGTTAATGTAGCTTTCCCAGTCAACCCACCTCACCTAATGGAAGCTAATTGCCCCAATAATCACACCATTGTATTAATAATTATATTTAGAGCAAGAATAATAACATAGAAGTCATAGTCACAGCCAGCCCTGGTGGTTGAAATTGAAATTATTGAGAGGAAAGAGTTAGAAATGGTGCTTTCAAAAGAAGCAGTCCACCACCACTATAATGTTTTTCTCAAATACGTAACTATCTTTGCCTATAATTTAAGGATTTATGAATATGAAAGAATAATAAACAAAGGGTCTCTTCATTTTCCCTTTTCAGCCCTTTTTCATCTACTTCTGTTGTACTTTTCCCTACTATGTAATCTTAGGCCTCCAATTATTTCCTCCAAGCACATTATTATAAAACATAAGATTATTATAAAACATAAGAGTTGTTTCTTGTTCTAATTTTAGGTTAGTCATTTTCACAAACAATTGCCTGGCGGCATGGGCCTCCGAATCAATGCAAACAGTGTTCTTCATTAAATAAAACTTCCTGTTCATATATATACATATATGGCCACATATAGATTAATTTATTTTTCACAACAAACCCAACTAAGGAAACAGTCCAGTGTTGTCATGCATCATATATTCTATTGCTGGAAGCAATTAATATCATAGATATAGAATCTTGCATTTACAATACAGTTGCAGATTTCAGCAGATTTATCATTTTTACATACAGTTGTTAATAACTATGTGGGATACGTATGGTTTAAGAATCCATCAATTATTGATGTTATTACAGATTATATCAAAGATTTTTCATTTTATCTATAACTACAAGACACAGACGTGAGCTGTTTGTCTTTCTCCCTTCAATAATAGAGGTCATACACTCAAATACGCTAAAAAAATAAAAATAGAACACGATCATCATGCAAAGTTTCCTAGCATTAGTATACCTATAAATTCAAAGGCACTTTTAAAAAAGAGTCAAATGGGTTATAAAGAAATAGCTTGCCTGTAAGAAGGGTTACTTTACAGAGGAGCCAACTCATATGTAAATATCAACAATATTATTTTAACACAAGACAACTACAAGCCTGCATCATGTGTCCAGAAACGTCCAGATTATTAGGTTTGGTCCGTGTGCGACCAAAGATTAGCATCTTTCATACTTGACCAAAATGCCCGCTAAAATTAAAATATACCTGATTTTTTTTCACAAACTTGGGATCTGGGAACCTTGATTCCTTTTCATCTCTTTTTCTATACTATTATTTTTCTTTTTTAAAAGAAAGACCTTTTTTTTATATATATATATATAATTTAATAACAATAAATTACAATTCAAGAAAGCAAGAATGCTATAGTGCAAAACGTGGCTCACTTTATAAAATATACACACATATCCGTGATAGTATCACTTGTTACAACACGAGCAAATAATTCTTAAATTCAGAATCTCTAAAAAATTCCACAAACTATTCTGAACTGCAACTGAAATAAGGAGAATTAAATACATACCTCCCATAAAATTTAAAAAATTTACACTTAAATAAAAGATTTAAAAAAATTTATACTTACCTCCCCTAAACTGTTAATTGACCATTAAAATTAAGAATATTTTAGATATTTTCTCAATTTAATCATTTTTTAACTTGTTAAATAATTAATTTTACAAAATATTATATTATTATTCATTAATCATTCAAGATTCCAAGTTATAAGGGTGAAATTTTAAAATAAATTATATAAAAAATCATATAAGATATTTATAAATAAAATAATACTATTACATTAATTTATAAGTAAAATTTACATGTTTAATATTATTATTTATCACAATAATAATTTTTTTAAAGTTAATAATAATTTTAAAATTATATTTATTTTATGTGTATATGCATCCAATTAATAAAAAATGATATAAAATATAATTTAATTAAATGAATACATGGATATAATTGATTTGTTTTATAAAGATTTTAAATATCAATTCTAAATTTAAAATTTTTTTAAAATTATAAAAAATAAGACTAATTTATATTATATAAAATGGTATTATTATATGAATAATAATATAATATTTTATATAAATTAATTGTGTAATAAGTTAAAAATAATAATGTTTATAAATATTTTTAATTCTAACGGTATTTTAACGATTAACTTACGATTTAGAGGAGATAAATATAAATTTTTTAAAATTTTTTATCTAAGTGTAGAGTTTTTAAACTTTAGGGAAGGTATATGTTAATTCCCCGTTGAAATAATTATTCTCCATTTCCGTGGCAGGTTCTGGTTAGTTCTGGAGATCTGCTGGTAAAGGAACAGAAGGGTAAATTTGGGCCATCAAAATAATTACTGGACAGCGCTGAAATCTTTTGTAAGAGAAAGTAACGAGTCCAGGAAGTACAACGTTAACGGTAGTTCTTTGGTTGCTTCCTGTTACTTTCTCAACAACTTTTTAAAATTTTTTTATTACAGTAAAATATTAAAATAATAATTTAAAAAAATAATTGGAATAGACGCAACGGTTTGCATTTTCCTATATAAACCCATCTCTGCTACCCTTCTTCCTCCCCCTCCTTCCTCCTCCATTTACACTATATTTGCATTCCCTTCTGTTGTCTCGACACCTCTATCCAGAACCCTCTTTCATTGAACAAGTTCTTAATCTGGTGGGATATCTCTTTGATTCCCTCTTACTTGAATTTTCTTCCTTGTGTTGTGTCTTTGACATACATGCTATCTTCATCATCTTGTCTTTCAGAATTTGCATAAACATGAGGCAGTTTTGAACTTAATTTGGTTGCAAAATGTACCCATTTTAATGAATATTTTTGGGATTTTTTTTTCTTTCTACCCATTGAATTCGCGGCAATCTTGGCCTTTTGATAAGATCAAGAGTTCATGACAAATCATATGGACGAACCTTTTAAGGGTCTCTGTATTTTGCATTAATTTTACACGGTCCTTGTTAATAAACACTTGTCCTCCTTTGTGGCACTCATTTTCTTGACAGTTACTTAAATTTTTTATAATTTAGTGGAACTTTTGAGTTTCAGATACATTTATTTATAGCCTCTCAGGTCACTGGTGTGGTATCCATCAGTTCTTTAATTTTGTTTGAGGTTGTGGTTGTGGTTTATCCATTCATGAACTTAGAAAAGGAAAAAAATTGTCCCAACTACTGGGGGATTTGGTCACAGATTGTCCACGCACTAAGATCACTTCTTTTCTTGTGATGACAATCTGACTCATACTTGCCTTAAAAAATTATAGCAATCATGAAAATTTGTAGTTTGAGAATTAAAATGAATCTTAATGTTGACTTGGGCGGCTTCAAGTTTCGTTGGACGGTAGTATTAACATCTTTACATCGTCTGTTGAAGGTTTTCTGAATCAGAATGGAGTACGAAGGCTGCTTCCGGCTGTCTCAGAGGCAAAAATACGATTGCCTCCTCTTCGGTAAGCTCTTCTTTCATGAACCATTTGTCTTGAAACATAAGTGCGGACACATAGAAAACATAACATTTGTTCTTCCTTTCTATATTTGTATTTGCAGATCTAGATGATACCCTTTATCCTTATAGCTCTGGTATTGCAGCTGCCTGCGGGAAGAATATCAAAGGTAGTAACTCATCTTGACTGTAATTTTTGTTTGCTGCACCTTGATATGCCTAAGATTTGCTGTCGCCTCAAATTTTTATATGAATGCTCTTTTTTTCTAGATTATATGGTTGAAAAGCTTGGCATTGAGAAGAGCAAACTCCAGGAGTTGGGTAATCTGCTGTACAAGCATTATGGGACAACGATGGCTGGACTCAGGGTATGGCTTTGAATTCTCCCATCTAGCATTTTCTTTTACTAGTCAAAATGAGAATTTCGAGTAATGGGGGTTTTGTCTCTGCAGGCTATTGGCTATGACTTTGACTATGATCATTACCACAGGTATTTTGCCCGTCAAACGTTTTTCATGTGGAATTGTCTGCATTTGGTAATTGTATTTGACTTTTCGCTTTCCTATGTAACAGTTTTGTTCATGGAAGACTACCTTATGAGAACTTGAAACCAGATCCTGTTCTTAGGAGTCTTCTGCTGAGCCTGCCTCTCAGGAAAATTGTAAGAGCCTTACCAACAAATGTTTAACCCTGTGTCTGTCATTTCCTCTGAATTGTATTCTCACAATTTGCCTAATTGCTGTGACAAAAACAGATATTTACAAATGCAGACAAAGTACATGCACTTAAAGTTCTTAGCAGGCTTGGATTGGAAGACTGTTTTGAAGGGATTATATGCTTTGAGACTCTGAATCCCACTCACAAGAACAACATTTCTGATGACGAGGATGACATTGCATCTACTAGGCCTGAAATTTTTGACATCATTGGACATTTCGCTCAACCTAATCCAAACCTGGTGGAGTTACCAAAGACTCCCATTGTATGCAAACCATCTGAAGATGCCATTGAAAGAGCTCTCAAGATTGCCAACATTAGCCCCCAGAGAACGGTAAGATGATCTTCAGGATTTGTCTTCATGTCTTTTTCAAATCATTGATGTACAGTAATTAATTTGCTGCTGTTCTAATCATTGCATTTTTGCTCTTTCAGTTGTTCTTTGAGGATAGTGTCCGAAACATACAGGCTGGAAAGCGCGTGGGGCTTCACACCGTGCTGGTAAGTCCTTACCGATCATCAGCCTAACATATGATGCAACACAAGGATATTCCATTCTAGAGATAGAGAAATCAAAATAATTCCCTGATTGTTGTCAATTAATGTCTTCAGGTTGGCACTTCTCTGAGAGTTAAAGGAGCAGATTATGCATTAGAAAGCATCCACAACATCAAGGAAGCAATACCAGAACTCTGGGAATCTGACATGAAATCGGAAGTTGGTTACCCTGGAAAAGTTGCAGTGGAGACATCTGTGACAGCTTAGATTTTTATGTTATTACCAAAATGAATGAAGAATGAATCAACCATGCTTCTGTGGGTCTCATTGTGTTCCCATTTCCTATCATTTTGTTCATATGATGATGTAGATGTTCTCCTGTTCAGATCATTAATTCAAAAATAAATTTTTTAAAAAATGAAGAAATTCTCTCCTTCTCTGGCCTAGTCTCAATGCTACATACAATCACTGGCGTCACAATCCATAATCAAAGTCACATAATGATGTATGGAAGACCGTGCTAGTCACGATGATCATATAATATAAAGTTATAATTATATCATTAGGTATAATTCAATCCATTCTCATATAATAGAGTGAATTATATATAATATATTCCAGATCTGATAGCAGATTTGGTGCACGAGAAATTGCAGGAACATGACTTATATTATTAATCTATTGCTTTGGATTACAGGTGTTATATATTTTAAGCTCAGCAAGCAAGAAGAAAGGATAGACATCAGCATTTTGAAACTTAATTGTTAGGTAAACCTAAAGGCTAAAAGCTATATACACATTTAACTATTAGGTAAAGCTAAAGTCATCTACAAAAGTCATTTATAATTTAGGACATTTATAAATTAGTAATATAACATAGAAACTTTAACAACTAATATAATTGACTACTGAAGCCGATTGTTGCACATCCTATCTCTTTAACATTCTTAGACAACCCATTTCTTTTGTTGTTATATTTTGATAATCTTTCCTATTATTTAACCCAACCCGTAATTGCAACCACTTACCCAATTAAACAGTTATAAATTAATAGCTACAACACTTTTAATTATTATACTAAAGCCAAAATCTAAAAGCTAGTTATTATATTTCACAATAAATATGGATTAGAACTAAACATAAACTTAAGCTAACTTTTGAGTTATGGATCCTTTCACCTTTGAGTTAGCTTTGAGTTTTGAGTCCCTACCATATGCAGTAATGATGCATGTGGATGGTCCATTGATGATTGATTGATTGCTTGCATAAAGCCAAAATAAAATTTAGGTTGACAGCAACTGAGGTGTGAATGGTTCTTTGATTCTGGTCATTGGAAGAAGCATAATTTTGCTCTTTTCTACAGAACTTCTAGGAAAGTATCTTAGTACTATTGAGCTGTGGTTTCTATGTTTGCTTTTGAGGATGTGATTGGTCATTTGTATTGGCATTAGGATCAGAAGAAGAGTTAAAAGATGGTAGTACAGTTGCAATAATTCAGTTCAAAACTTTGTTGAACCCAGTACAGTCCCATTAATTTCATATGCCCAAATTGAGTTTTGGGAATGGCTTTCTTGGATATGGACTTATCATTGCTTTTTGGTCTACTAAAGAACTTACCCCTTTTGTTTTATTAGCTGTTGTTCATCATTGCCATCTGTATTCATTTTCAAACCAACAACTCGGTTGTCAATTTGCTTACTTTTCAGCAACCAAGGCCTAATTGCCTCCCATTTTTAACCCTTCATTTTCACCTATTACTGAATAATAAGTGTTATAATAAGACGAAAAAACAAAAACCCAGATCCCTCTACTTATAATCAATCTGGGCAGTGATGCTTCAACCCCAAACATTTTGTACTATCTGAAGAGATTTTATTAGAGTTTTTTTTTTCTTTTCTTTTCTTTCTTGAAGCTTGTCACCTTCTGAATTAGGGTTAAGTGGGATTGGTTAAATTAAACTTGTTAAAGTCAGGATTGAAAATCTATTCTACTCCAACAAAAAAAAGTCAACACCTGTATCAAGAAGAAATTTACTGCCACAATATGATTGAAAACCAAGACAACCACAGTGTATCAAAGAAGATATTTTTACATACCTCTCCTGAGTTACCTTTATTTGAGAGAGACCGTATTCTAACTACCGCCCTAATTATATTTTTAAAAAATTTAATTAATTAATTTAAAATATATATAATACTTTTTTTAATAATTAAAATTATTTTGTTATTATAAAAAGTTTATAATTTATAAATTATTTTTATAATCATTAAAATTTTATATAATAAATTAATTTTTATTATTCGTAAATAATTATTAAAAAATAAATCTAAAGTGTTATAAATTATAATTATTCTAAAATTATTCTTAGCACTAATAATTTTAAAAAATATAAATTATTTTATTTAAAGAAACAAATATAAATAATGATAATTGTTATTATTCTTAAATAATTATTAAATAATTGTTATAAAATAAAATTATTCTAAAATTATTATTAACACTAATAATTTTAAAATAATTATTAAGTAAAATAAATTATTTTATTTAAAGAAATAAATATAAAGGGGTTTTAACACATACCTCTGTTAAAATTTGAGACTTTAATACTTAAATGAAAAGTTTGAGATAAGACACGTTTAGCTCCTTTGAACCGTTAGTTGATCATCTATTTTTACTAAAATGACTATAATATCCTTATATGTTTTAAAGTAAAATTTATGAAATTTAATTTTAATTTATTTAATGTTTAAAAAATAAAATAATTAAAATTTTAGTTAACGATAATTTGATTTATATTTATATAATATTTATTGAAAATTAAAAATTTAATTAATGATATTTAAAATTAATAATTGATCCATGTTGATTTTTTTTTCTAAATTTTTATAGTTAAGTAATTTTATTGAAATTTTTGTATAAACCCAAAAGCCTAATTTTACTTTACGAGTAAATATTGATATTGAAGCATGAATTTAATATAAATATGTATGACATAAATATTATATTAAAGAGTTTTTGTAAGAATAGTCAAGTTGATAAAGTTATGAAGTTGTTTGGTAAAAAAATTAAAAAATATATGGTTAATGTCGAACGATTTATGAAAAAATGAAACAAGAAAGGAGATCGCTTTACATGTTATATTTGGAATTTAAATAAATATAACACGTGAATAAAAATTAATTAAATTTTTAATTATTTTAATAATTTTAAATATTAAATAGATTAAAATTGAATTTCTTAAATTTTAACTTTAAAACAATTAAGAGTATTACAGTCATTTAAATAAAAATAAATAATCCAAGAAAGGTAAGTATGCATTTTCTCAAACATTCTATTTAAGTATTAAAATTTCAAATCTCATGAGAAGTATGTGTTAAAACCCCTAAATATAAATAATGATAATAATTTTAAATTTTTATAATTTAATAATAATAATAAATTTCATTTAAAATTATTATATAGAATTTTAATAATTATAAAATTATTTTTGAATTATAAATTTTCTTATAAGAATAAAATAATTTTAATTATTAAAAGAAATTACTATATATATATATATTTGGTTATTTATTAACATTCAAAAAATATATTATAAAAATGTGTTTCATGTGATGGTTAGAGTATTAGTTTTCTTTTTTAAGGGTCTCTAGTTTGAATCTCAATAAGATAAATATTATTTGGCAATAACTTAGGGGTATTTTGATAAATTTATTTATTTTTTAACAAAAAACAAAAATTATAGAGGATGTTTGTGTCACTTTCATAAACCTTAGGAGAGATGTGTAAAAATATCCCTTCTATAATAAAACAAAATTACTATTATATTCTATATTAACTATTAAATGAGAAACATGTTGACATATTTTAATTATTTGTGATACTTTATAATTTTTTTGTTTGTTATAATAAGGAAAGATTTACGCATTCTATTCATTAACCATTCAAAGTATATTAAGATTTCTTAGATCATTCGTTATAACTTTCAATTTTTCAAAGATTGATAAGAGTTTGAAATCATTCAGCATAATAAGAGTCGTAAGAATTGTAACTTTGAGATATTCAAAGATTAATCAGAGTTCCCCATCTCTCTACAACTCTGTTTGCTTTGATAATAATATTTTCTTTGCTTTTCGTAGTTGGTCTCCATAGAAGTTTTCCTTCTGTTTCCTTTGTGTTCGATGGTCGAATTCAATTCTCACTCGTATTATGAATATTGACCATTGACCAACTCATTCAAAGTGGAAATTCATTTTTATTTCCCCCTTTTCCGAAACCCTGGTCCTTGAATTTCGGTTAAAAAATTGAGAGAGACCAAATACCGTCTAATTTTACCAGATTGGGCCGGAAACCCTGATGGGCCTGTTGGTTGACGGCCACTAAAATGGGCTCAATTTGGAACTCTGGGCTGAAAGGACTTTTTATATCGCGATTGGGCTTGATAGCCTCGCGCGCCTCTTGACTGACAACTTTTATCCTTTTAAAAGTTTACTCGATTTTTAAATGAATTCATCAAAATTCAACTGGAATTTTTGTTCTGAAATTTAGAGCAATCAAGTCAATTATATATATATATATATATATATATATAAATTAATGAAATTAATCAAAATGTAGGAAATTAAATTGCAATTTTCTAAAATTAATTAGATACCGTGTCTGAGCGCGTGGTAAAAAGAGAGTGGAGTGGAATTAACAAGCTTGCAATAAAAGAAGATAAGACTGTCCGCTGGAAAAAGAGGATAAGCAAATCAATGTAACAACCAACCACCAACTTAATTAACGGCTACGAACAAGAAAAACGCTAATACGAGCGAAGCTCGCTCTTGCTGTTGCTGTTACTCTTTCGCTACTGTGACCGACGGCCGGATGAAAACAAGTACAACCAATTAGTCTTATTATATCAATGGCAATGGCTACGCTTACACGTGTCCCATTCATCTACTCGTCATCACCATCAACCACCGTCGGTCAAACTCATAATAAATATAGGCAGGTGGCATTATCAACACCATTCCTTAACAGCCTTCCAGAATTTTCTACTCACGGTTTTCACGCTTCCTATTCTTATTCCTCTTCACTGTCATTTGCGGGAAAGACAAGCAGAAAGAGTTGTTCCAGAGGGGCAGTAAAAGTGTTAGCAATGGCTGATTCATCTCGAAGTACTGTTCTTGTCACCGGCGCTGGGGGTAGAACCGGTAATTTCGCTCTACCTTTTCACCCGCCTGCTTCTTTTTTTTTTGGTTTAGGGTTTATCTGGAATATCAGTTTGATAATCTCGTTTTTAAGTTTATATTGTATGATAATTTCGGATTTTAACGTTTATGTGGTGTGAGTGATCATTTTTTTTTTAACTACATTGGCTAGCGCGCTCTTACCGTTTGGATGTAAATCCTATGCACATTCTCACTCTTTATCTTAATAATAAACTTAGTTTTTTCCTATTTCTGCAAATAAATATTGTCCACTGAATATATGTAATCCGATTGAGATTGAAGTGCTATGGAATGAATTAATAGTTGTAAAGTTAGTGCTTCTTTTTAGGGTGTGTTTGGAATTGAAGTCACAACTTTTGTGGAATGAAGTCCACCCAGTGTCAGTTGTAAGTGACAAAAATGATATTAACCTTGTGTTTCTCGAAGTTAAATAGAAATACAATATCAATCATGCCCATAAACATCTTCATTGCTTCTTGTTAACAAGATGTTACTTATGCCAAATATTTTGGGTTGCACTTAGAAAATTAATATGAAACACAACCATTACAAACGGATCCTTACACATCTCACCTGAGATAGGAGTAGCTTTATTGCAATTAACACCCTTGATAGTTGTGGCTAGTGAATTTTCTGTGTAGGGTGAAAACTAATGTAGCCATGCAATTTTAGTTTTCAATGAAATATTCAAATGCGTAATGAATGAATGTCTGATGCCTTCAACTGAATGAAATTAAATTTCACTGTGTCAGATGGAAAATAGAAACCCCTGAATTATTTTTTACTTTTGATTTGGCTGACTCACTAGTTTATTACCATGCATTAATCATCAGTTTGTGACATGTTTTTTTGTTCATAGCATGAATGTAAGTATCATGTATTTGCTTTCTCTGCAGGAATGGAAAGAATAAAGACATTATATCGCTTATGTGTCACTTATTTCTGTTCTTTTTGTTTTACTGACATTTTCTCATTGATGGATTTTGGCAGGTCAAATAGTTTACAAGAAACTAAAGGAAAGGTCAGAGCAATATGTTGCAAGGGGTTTGGTCAGATCTGAGGAGAGCAAAGAGAAAATTGGTGGAGCTGATGATGTTTTTATTGGGGACATAAGGACAGCTGATAGCCTCATTCCTGCAATTCAAGGAATTGATGCGCTCATAATTCTCACAAGTGCAGTACCAAAGATGAAACCGGATTTTGATCCTGCCAAAGGTGGAAGGCCAGAGTTCTACTTTGAAGATGGAGCATATCCTGAACAGGTTATTCTTAGGCGTTGTTGAGTTTCTGGACTATGATGCATTTTTTTCCCTTTCTTTTCTTCTTTAGTTTAATGTAATATTTTTGCGTCTTAGGTTGATTGGATTGGACAGAAAAATCAAATAGATGCTGGTGAGTATCTGTTTTACTCCTTTGTGTATTTAAAGAACTTCTGTTCTTTTTCTCAAAATTGAAAAATGTTATCAATTGTAGCTGAATTAGATAAATATTTATGAACAGCTAAGGCCGCTGGAGTGAAGCAAATTGTGTTGGTTGGGTCTATGGGGGGAACAAATCCCAATCATCCGTTGAACAGTTTGGGTAACGGGAATATATTGGTTAGTAATCCTTTCTTATCTATTTTCAGATTAACTTACCATTTCCTGTTGTTTTTTTTCCTTCGTAATTGCATTTCATTTTCAGTTTTTTGTTGATTTTCAGATGCATTCTTTAGTTATTTCACCTTTGTTTTCTAACATCATTGAAATGGTTAAGCATTTTTCAAAAGCAAACAACTGTACTATTTTTTTTGTGATTGCAGGTTTGGAAAAGAAAGGCTGAGCAGTATTTGGCTGACTCTGGTATTCCATACACAATCATAAGGTATCCATGCTGTAATACATGTATTATTGTTGCAGTAGCGTAGTTTCAGGGTTTGTTTTTAGATATATATATAATTGACTCTATAAATATGGTTGACTAGTTTCAAATTGAGGTGCTACTAAGATAAACAAAGTCAAATTTCTTGAAGTTTTCCGTTGCCTACACCACATGATCTTTTAAAGGAGAAATAAGATTAGGCCATTTGATGATTCCTCATCCCATCACTTTATATTTGATGTACTAAAACTAGTTTAAATATTCAATTAGATCTCCCCCACTGTGTGTGTCGAAACAAGAGATGCAACCCAGAGTACATTGGTTTGAGTTGACCTCAAATTGGAACCAATGGGGAGAGATATGTTACGGACTTTCTCTTAGGCGGACAACTTTTGGAGAAACATAATGATGGTTTTAAGTTAGTAATCTCTAGTAGACCTCTGATAACAAATATTCTGTTGAATTAGGGCTGGAGGCCTTCAAGATAAAGAAGGTGGTGTCCGAGAATTGCTCATTGGAAAGGATGATGAACTTCTTCAGACAGAAACAAGAACAATTGCCAGGGCTGATGTTGCCGAAGTCTGCACTCAGGTAACAAGCATTGTCCTTGTGCAAAGTATGCTCATTAATTGAGTCCAAAATCCTTGCATTATGTTGGCTTCTATCGCAAAATATTGACTTTCTACATCTAAATTTTCCCATTTCAACAGGCATTACAGTATGAGGAGGCCAAATTTAAGGCATTTGATTTGGCCTCAAAGCCAGAGGGAACCGGTACACCCACGAAGGATTTTAAGGCTCTCTTCTCCAAAATCACTACTCGTTTCTAGAAAAGCAGCTGCGGCTGTTTCCGAGTATTTATACATATTGGGCGACCGTTATTATTGTATTAATCAGGGGAAGGAAAGAACACGAGATTAAATGCTCTGATTCCTGAAAGCCTGCGTGGAACTTTTCTAAATTAAAAATTTTCGTTGCGTTTGGCCCCAAAATTTTATACGGAAATCAATTAGTATCATCATTGTGTAGACAGGCTCAACATCTTGATGATGTGCATAGCCAGTCTCTAAAAGAAACATACTATGAACAGAATTATCTTAAATAAAGCTGTTGCAACCTTACAAGTTAAGTTATTGGATTATATTTCTGTGTGTGTTTACCTATATTAACATATAATGCACAAAATTAGGGCATTTGATGATAAATTGGAAAATATTACTTATAGCTGAAGATATTTATCAAGATTTTTATTTCCCTTTATTTAAAGCGAGGGAGGGAAACACAAACGTTGTCGTTTCCTCCAACTTAAATCACTAAAACGCGCCGTGCGCGCAAATGAGGGCCGAACAGAGGATTTCGACAGTTGAAATGGCGGTTGTTCTTTCCCTTAACTGCCATAACAAACCCTTCTCCACCTTGCTTCAGTCCCAAAACCCTAGTTTCGGTTCCTTAAAATATCCTCGTGAAAACTGTTATAATATTTCCAGCTTTCGCCTCCCCGGGAAAACCAAAAGCGACCATGGCCTAACCAACTGTGGATTGGGCACTGACTTGGAACCAAATTCTCCACAAGGTTTCTCTCCCTCTCTCTTCTATCAAAAAGTTTCAATATTTAACTTGTTGACTGTGAAATTGTGATGGGTTTTGAATGATTAATTAGATGACGAAGTCGATAATGTGGGAGTTAAAGCTGCGTTATCTATGCTCAAATTTTACAAAAGTAAGTCGCTTTTTTATCTCTTAATTTTCTGTTTCTTGGAGAAATTTTTTCGGTGGTTTTAATCATATGAAAATGGAAAGAAACTGAAAGAATTTCAAGTTACCGAACTGGATATTGGTGAAAACAGGGGAAATCTCGCCAGTGTTGCCGAAGAGTTGTAGATATGTACCAACGTGTAGTGAGTATTCAATGCAAGCTTACAAGAAGTATGGAGTTGTGAAGGGCACCATCTTGACTGCCTGGCGTCTCTGTCGCTGCAATCCTCTTGGTATTCACTTTTTTTATTACTCTCATATGAAACCTTTTGAAATTTACTTTTTGAATCCTATTTTTCATTGTTTCAAACATGTATATTCTCCTTGCTTCTTAGTTATGTTGGTTGATTCGGAATAATAGCTTGTGAAGTCAACTGTTTTGATAAGGTATAGGAAATAGAAAAATACCTCATACTCAAACCTACCTAACCTTTTTTAAAAAAAATCTAATATTCATAACCTATCATTTTGTCTGTGTTTATGCATTTATGTGTTGCTATGTGTTTTGTCTTTGTGTACGAATCAGTAGTCCAAGATTCTGTTGACTCCCGCTAGGAAGTGCTGATTGGATTTATAACAGAGAGAAATTCATGATAACGGCTATTTAAATACTTGTTGAAAAGCAAAATGGCACCAAACAGGGTACAAGAGTATTACATCTAGGTTTTCTAGCTAGCTTATTAATTTCTCTCATCATCTCTATCATGGCAGCAACCATTAATAACAGAGTAAAAATACATGAGGTTACCAGAATCTCCCCCTTTTCCTACTCAACTGCTGAGTTTTCTTTCCCTTTAACTTTCTTTGACACATACTGGCTCAAGTTCCTTCCTATAGAACGCCTGTTCTTCTATCAAATCACTGACTTAACCTCTGATTTCTTTAACTTGGTAATCCTCCCCAAGCTTAAGCACTTGCTTTCTCTCACTCTCCTTCATTATCTCCCTCTTGCTGGTAATCTGATGTGGCCTTCAGATGCCGCAAAACCAGCCATCTACTACTTCCCAAACGACGGTGTTTCAGTCACAGTTGCTGAGTGTAACAGCAAATTCGGTTGCCTATGTCAAAATGGAATTCGTAAAGCTGGTGAACTTCATCCTTTGGCACCCCAGTTGTTGATATGCGATGATAAAGCTGCAGTAATTGCTATTCAAATAACATTGTTTCCAAACGAAGGGTTTTGCATAGGCATTTCAACTCACCATGCAATATTTGATGGAAGAAGTTCAATCATGTTTATGAAGTCTTGGGCTTATTTATGTAAACAAGATGAAGAAAACCCTTCTTTGTCGTTGGTACTAACTCCATCTTTTGACCGTACCATCATCAAAGACCCAACAGGGATTTTCATGGTGTACATTAACAACTGGTTAGCTTTCATTGGGTTGGATTCAGATCCCAACAGACGAAGCTTGAAAGCTTTCCCAAGCTTTGTGGATGTGGACAAATTGGTTCAAGCCACATTTGTGTTGACACGTGAAGATATTAAGAAACTCAAGGATAATGTATTGTCTCTCTCAGATAAAGTTAACAAAAATGAAGTGAAACAATCAGACAAACTTCATTTATCGACTTTTGTTGTTACATGTGCTTATGTATACACTTGCATGGTTAAAGCCAAAGGGGGAGAACATAATAGAGATGTTATATTTGGATTCACAGCAGATTATAGGAACCGTTTGGATCCTCCAATTCCAATGAATTATTTTGGTAATTGTGTCGGGACACATGCCATGGTTGCAAAAGTAAGAGATTTCATGGAGGGAACTGGAGTTGCCTTTGTTGCAGAGAAGTTGAGTGATATGATCAAAGAGCTGAAGGATAGATTACTTCTTGAAAGATTTGAGGAGAAGCTTGTGAAGTTAATGCCAATGATGAAATCAGTAGCTCAGGGAGCACAAGGGCTTGGGGTTATTGGGTCCAACCAGCTAGGAGTGTACCAGTCGGATTTTGGGTGGGGAAGGCCAAAGAAGGTGGAGATTTTGTCAATATTAAGCACAGGAACCATCTCTTTGGCAGAGAGTAGAGATGAAGATGGTGGTGTTGAGGTTGGTTTAGTTTTAGAGAAGCAAGAAATGGAGATCTTTGCTTCTTTATTTGATGAGGGGCTAAAAGAGCTTATTTAACTTACGAAGCAATTTTAATAAGAAAATTGCAACTATGAACAAGACAGAGTTACTAGTTGGTTTTCTTAGTATGATTTTTGTTTGAAGTGAAATCTTTCTTTGGACACCTTTTTGGATTGGCATAATTTTGATCTCCTAGTTTTAGAATTATTAAACTTATGTAATGTCTTTCCAAAGCCTTCAGCAAGGTCTACAAAACCATCATGTTATGTGCACGTGGTTCTTAGGTTAATGGTCTGTATTTTATTTCCTTTGTATACATGGTTTTTTCAAGTAGTCTTTCTTGACTTTTGAGGGGTTTTTTTTCCCTTTGTATACATAATTTTGAGTACCGCACACTTCTGTGCATTTAAGATTTACAGCAGTTTTTAACTATTGATTCCATTGAAACTCAAAAGATTTCCAATCCCAGTTAAAACTGAAACATCTGTGTTCATTTGACTTCTTGATACATAAGTGATTAGACTTTGGAAAACTAATGTGATATTGTCAGGAATGGAAGTAAATAAATTTTGTAGAAATATTTTTACAAGAGAATTTAAGGTCATTCAGATATTTTACATGTAGCAAAAAGCTAAAAGATCTAAAAACACCCATCCTAAAGGGTCTGACTGGCTTAAATTAAGCCATATTCAGTCTTCAGTCCAAGAAAGGAGCATACCAGACATCTCACAGGCGGTATTATCAAACCTAACAATGAAATAGTTTCAAAAGAAACAAACTGACTCTTCTTAGCTAAAACAAGAAATACGATCATGAGAGAAATTAACTGTAGAATTTGGAAAGAGAAAGGAAAGATATGTCATATAAATTTATCTTTGATAAATGAATATGCATATAATTGTCTTCTTAACAAGATAATAAAAAGAACTAAGAAACTTATAATACCATTTTATTTATAATTATTCTTTTTTATTACAGAAACTTATTTTCCTTTTGTTAAAGCCAGGCTCTTTGTCACTTCCTTACATATGAGCATTTGCAGATTTCTTATGAAATATTTTATTTTCTTTAGGTGGGTCTGGATATGATCCTCCTAGGTGGTTTGATGAGGAAAGGCCACCTGAAGTTTGATACTATTTGGTCTTATAGCTGTCGAACTAAAAGGTACTTGTCATTGTTTTGTGGCTATAGATTCAGAGTTGAATTGCTTATTTAGGCAAGTAAAAAGTTGGCATATAATGTAGTTACATTGCATTGATCTTTGTTATCATGTCTCTGTTTCAGCTTTTGGCTGAAGATCATAAATTTGGAAACTACACTGTCATGCTCACAATACAGTGCAGATTCCCTACTTAACTGGGATATATTCTTCAGACAAAAGTACAAGACAGTTAACTGTTAGATTTATGTGACAGGCTTTTGGCTTGAAGGATAACAGTCTTACTGGTCTCTCAGTCCTTTATTTTACAAATGTGTTAATTCTTCACTTGCAATCCCCAACTCCACCATGCTAAGGTAGACAATAGTAATAAATGTAATTACTTTGATTTGTCCAAACAATGTTCTATATTTTCCGTCAGAGGGTTCCAAATGTTGAAGAGTAAAGTATATAACAGTTTCCTAACTATTATAGTGGGGGTAGGATTAAGGGCCTTTTTTTTTTTACACAAAATCTTACATAAAATATAAACCGTTGGATCTAATCACATTCAATTGTTAAGATTGTATCTGACATGTGCATTAATTATGGATGCATTAATTACATGGTCAGATATAATCTCAATCGTTGGATGTACCTAGATCTAGCGGCCTATGTTTGATGTAAGATTGTGTGTAAAAAAAAAGAGACCATTGATCCTGTCCCATTAGAGTATTGTGATTATTTTATAGACTTTGGATTGAAGGGTAATGGTTCATTGGTCTTGAAGCTTATACTTGCAAATATGTTAATTTTTCAATCCCAAATCCCCCATCCAAAAGGAAGCAAATGAAATAAAGAATTATTTGCAATAAACATTAAATGTTCTTTGAAGACTAAAGGATTCTATCAGAAACTGTTGAGCAATGATGAAAGTTGAACATTTTGCCAACCTCAAATTTCGTGTAACATCTTTATGGGTGTGAGTAGAGGTACAAAAATGCGGTAGTAAAAACTAGAAGGAAGATCTATGATATATATCAAATGTCCCTGAGAAGTACAATGCTTTAGAAGTTAACACTGGAAAATTTTGAAGTGGAAACTGAAATTATTTAATCTTGTTTGAAATAGGTCTGTCAACTCACGCCATGGGCATGGCATTGTGCATCTGTTGTGAAGATAGAGCAATCAGCCCATGTGAGGACATTTTTATTTTTTTATCACAAATGGACAGCACAAGTTTATTGATAATTGATTGTCAAAGACTTGAGCTTTAGTAGCAACTAGAGGACGCTGGAAATTTGTAATACCAAGATATGTTGATAGCTGGAGAAGCCAGAGCGGGTGTCCTTTAATTGAGGTTTGATCCTTTGAAAGTTGTGGTCTATGACTGCTAATTCTGTGCAAAGATGGTTGAAACTGGATTATCTTCGCATCTACTGCAAGCTTAAAGCTGTTGTTTCTTCTATATAGTTGGATAAAAGCCATCTATATGGAACAACTCTTGTTATGAAACTTGCTTGGACATCATAGACGAATATTTTTGCTAAATATCTTTCAGAATTTATTGAACAAGAGATTTCCAGAAATAGTGAACCTTTCTACTTGAATTATCATTCTTTCAGATGTATCTTCTGCATAGCCGTTTAAAAACCTTCATTTCAGTTCCACTTTTTGTGTTTTTGTTAGTGTTGTCGTCATGGTGATTTCAATGGTATGATAAATTAATATTGGGTATTGCAGGTGAAGTTGCTCATGACAAAAGATTTAAATATTTAGTATGTCCTGTGATAAGATGTAACCGTTTTAAAGTATATAATATCTTTACATTTTTTTAATCAAAGAGCTGTGCAGACAAACCCATTTCAACTAACGATATGCTAGCTTTGTTGATGATTAGCATTTTGTAATGGTGGTTGTTTATCTTTGTTTGTCTTAGAAATCAGGCAGTGATCTCTTCCCTCATGCGTTAGATTATTATAGTGGTCTCAATTGTTTTTTCACTAATTTTTTAGGGAATGGTTAGGTATGGGGTGCCTGTCAATGGGATCATGAGGAGTATGTGAACACAAATTTGACTGCAAAGTATAATAATAGATTGTGGGGTACAACTTAGGCTCTGATCCGGCCAATCATCTCTAGATTCCTTGTCAACATCTTCTTTTGTTTCTATCCATGTGGGTTTTATTTTTCTTGTGATATTCCCTTCACCAAATTTCAGATTACGCATTTTGTATCTTTGTATTACACTTTATAAAGTCTTCATATCTTTATAGTACAGTTTGTATCTAATCTTTATGCAATGGAATGAATTCTTGTGTGCAACTCCCATCTTTTCCATACTTCACATGTTCTACTTTAAAGAATTTTTATCTATTGGCCTGCTGTAAATTCTAAGGGAAACTTTGAGATTGAGGCGTTGCAGCTTTAAATACACAAGTGTGGTGTATTAATGCCCTTTTCATTTGCAGAGGACATGTATATGCACTCGGGTTCATGTTCTTCTCCAGGACCAAATCCAAAACCTCAAATATATTGTCAGAGCCGTTGGAGAATAGTATCATTGATGAACAACAAGACACGTGAAACTTTAATTCCACTTGAAATGCTAGGCTCTTATTTGGTGAGGGTTGATGTCTTATCTATACTGTCTCATCCATTATTATCGTATCTGACTTGAATTTGTTTATCAAATGGAATGGAGAGGGGAAAGGGAATAACCGAGAGTTGGATGCGTTTTTGCATTATATTGGTATGGTCCCCACTGAAAAAAGGGGTACCTAATCCAATCCACCCCAAGAATCAATCCAATATTATAGTGCTTGTCTACTTCATTCACCAGAATAATATCCTTCCTCCAGGACCACCACCACTAACGGCTCCAATCTCAACTACAGACCTCTCTGGAACTTTGGCACCGTTTTTAAAGCAACCATACATTATTTTTAAGTCATGGGGATTCTTTTGTTTTCATGGGTTCTGCTAGGATGCGGATGAGTTTTTGATATTTTTATCATGTTTCTCATAATTTCTCACATTGGTTTTCAATTCATTGGTATTATCAAACTCTGTTAATTGTTTGTTTTCTTGTACATTGTTAACAAAGATTGTCAATGAGTTGAACCGCAATAGATTAGATTATTAGCGCGCTGTTATAATAATTTACAAAGTTTTTTGTTGCATAGAATTAAATTTAAATGCATTTTTGTATGCGTGGCGTGATTTCATTAAGTGTGTATGAAAGAGTCTTATGTTAGAAAAGCAGCAGGACGACCACATCCCGAAAAAGTTGGGAGTTGGAAGGTCCTCGGCGCTTTATATTTTAACTTGTGCTTTATGGGTCTTCGCGCGGTGATATTGAGATATGTTGTTGCTGCTGCTGAAAGAAGAAGTTCAAACCATTGCCGGTGGAAAAGTTTACATAAAAAGGGTCTCAAAAGCGCCAAAGCTGCAGCTGTTCCGAATATTAAAAGGTCCAAGAAGATGCTAAATGAAAGCTCTCTCTTATGATCTCTTTAGTGGGGGGGGACTGAAAGCTCAGTTTTTGGCTTCTGTGTAATAGTTTTATGTACTTTTATTTGTTGTTCCAGATTATAGACAATCAAAATTGAACGAATCATTGAGATTGAAAGATTATTTTAAGACTATACCTAGAATTATTGTACTTCTAAAAGTATTACTTGACAGCCAATTTTTATCAACACTTCACTCAATCCAACCAACAAATGTAGTCAAAATTACTTTGAATTTAGATGAAACTTCAGTGAAATTTGGGAAACTAAGTCATATTTTTACAGTGCCTTGTGGATGAGATGGAAAGTAGAGCTTAGAAAGATAAGAAGTCCACCATTTACATGCACACTGTAGCTAGACTAATCAATATTTGCTTAAAGATCAAGGGTGATAATGAAGTTGAGCTGCAAATTAAGAAGTGCCATACAATTTCCTCCACATTTCATTTGTAACATGATAACTTTAATTTTTTCAGCTTGGCAAGTTACAAATGCAGGGAGCAATGAGAACTCGGCAAAAATACAACATATCTGTAAGAAAACTGTGCACATTCTGGTTCTCCATTCCTAGTGCTGTAGAAGTGAACCAGGAAACATGATTCGTCCAGGACATTTAATTAGTCAACATTCAGCTACCATATTTACCTGTCAGGTTAGCAAACAGGTTACTACCCTTGCTTAACGATAACAACAGAAAAACAGATTGCAAGACCAGAAATGAAAACTAAATAGAAATATTACCCTTTTGTCATCTCTGCAAGAGCATCTTAAAGGCAAATGACAGAATTCCAATTATATGAAGCACAAAAATAAGCTATGCAGGTTTCCAAACAGAAAGGGCAAAAATGATCCGCCCTTTCCATCCCTGCAACAGCCATCGGTTATCTTCGTCAATTACAAAGTCCTTATGGTAACATGACCTCACTCTATTTATTGCCCTCTTCACTATATCACGGTCAAAAGAATGCTGAATGAAACCAGCCCTAAGGTTGCGGACCTGCCACTGCTTGTAAGTCTCTGGCCTCTCAACTCTTTCCCAACCCTCACAGGCTATAACATTCAAGGCCTCCCTGCCAAAGATCTCTTTCTCAATCAGCATCCTCTCACGATCTTCACGTGGTACAATAGTTTCAAGCATATCAAACATTGCAGAGAAGTGAAATAGAGCCTCTCTGAACCGGGTAACAAAGAAGGGTGCACCATAGGCCCCATTGGTAATCCCGTGTATAAAAGCATCTGGATTAATCCTCCTTATCAAATTAAGAAAAATATTTCTTGAACTGTCTACCGCAATAGTTTCATCAAGCAAGTTCTTGGCTCGGTACAAGCAATTAACAATAAGGAGTTCATCCCTGTCAATTTTGAGTTCCTCGGGTCGAATGGTGTCCCATTTTTTCGCTATGGCATTGTACTCAAAGGGAACGTTGAAATCCTTTGCATAATCTGCCAAGCGACGTCCTGTTTCCTCAACTCGCTCTGCTGGCCGAAAACCAGGTTGAGGAAACTCAATTCCAGTAATTCGAAGCTTTGGGGGTCCACCAGGTCTCATTGATATCCGCTGAATAAGGGTGGGCCATTGAAAACCATATAGGACACCAAAGTCTATGATATGAACTCTCATCGAATTTTGTGCCAAGCTCATTATTGTCTTGTTTGCAGTGAAATTAGACAGCTTTCTGAAGGGGCATGCGGCAAGATATAGCTGATAAGCTTTCAAGACGTCAGCAGCTGATGTTTGCTTACTGATGAGGCCTTTGTAAATCTGGCTACCAGTGCCTGCCAAGCGTGCCTCAAGGCCGTCAGCAAAGCAATGCGCCAATCTCTGATTTCCATCCCCAAAAGGAGAAGAATGCTGCCTTATCTGCTTCAGCAATTCACTTGCACTCCTTCGATCATCAGCAGCAACAGCTTGTGCACAGTGAATCAGGAGAGTTCTCAAATCCACCACCTCCCTTTTCCCACTTTGTTTCTTGCCACGACCCTTTCCACCATTAGATCCTTTTGATTGTCCATTCTGCTGCACATTCTTGCTTGCTGCATTCTTCAAGGCCTCACGAAGATCAATCATAGGAGAAGGAGCTCCTAAACTACAAAGCAACACTGTATCAAACATCTCTGTTCGCAAAGGAGAATCTAGATATATTGCTGCCTGCTTGCTACTCCTTTCTAATTCTTCTTCTAAATCCTCAGCCTCTCTGTAAGGATTCTTCCTTCCTCTTGACCCATTAGATGAGAAATCTTCCACATCTTCTTTCTCCACCTTTACCGCCATCTCACTAGTACCTCCCTTCAGCTCCTGAGACAAAAATCGATTAACCTCCAAATTGACGAACAACTCATTTTCACTGGGTAGAAATTTACTAGCCTCCTCTACCCCTTTCCTGAACTGCCATATAGATTGGCTCTCGTTATTCCAGTCAGGGAGCTGAAGAGTACTACTTGGAGAGTCCACCAGTCCATCCACACTTGTGATTAAACTACTTGAAGAGCTATAAGATGATTGAGATATGCTAGAAAGTGGAAGAGTGTGTAATTGAGAAGTGAAAAATTCACCTGAGTTCTTAATCCAATTATTATCAATCAGGTAACTACCCACATCACTAGCACCATTGATGAAATTTTGGGAATTTCTGGAGGTATCACCATCCGAGCTCTCCCGATTTGGATCAACATAAGTCAGATTATGCTCCGGGGAAGGAGGGTACTTCTTGCCAAGAACATCATAGAATGATTTCTCAGCAGCTTGAAGATCCAAAGACTCTTGAAGCATGCAAGTCTTCTCCTCCATGTCTTCTTCCATAAGCATCTGGCTTATGTATTTCAAAACTGCGTCTGAAAAATCACAATCTTCGGGAGAATCTTCCTCGGGATTCACACTGGACTGTGAGACAACATTACTATGTGTTGGATCAGGTTGAAGGTAATGATAGTCCCTAAAACCGTGATCTAGAAAGATATTTTCAAATCTTCCGGGAACGAGGTTCTGATTAGGAAAAACTGATACAGGTTGATTACTCAACTGGATCCCATTCACAGAACCTGAAAATCCCCTCAACCTTGGATCCATTATGATCTATTTTTGACGATATCTCCGACAAAAATTGGACTCCAGCAGCCAAAATCCGATCCCCAGTGTACAAACTTTCAATGAAACAACTGAATTCCTCCCAAAGTCAGCTTTTTGCTCTCAAAAATCCGAAGTTCCTACCCCCCCTAAATAAACAGAGAAATAAATGAACTCATAACAATCCCGGAAATGGAATCGACAAGCATTTAACTTTTTCAGATTCCCACCGTCCAAATTTATAACCAGAGACTTAAATGTAAAGCAAATACAACAGTAAGCCTAAGTTAAGTACCAAAAATTGCTCATATAAAATTTTAACACAAGTACAGTCAACATTCAAGAACCAACCAACCAAATACCTTAAACCACCATTAAGTACTAATAAATTTATCTTAAAACACTGAAAAAAACAATAAATAAAGAATAAAAGCTTACCTACGGGAAAACCCAGTTGGAAATAGAAAGAAGGAGGAGGAGGAGGAGGAGGAGGAGGAGGAGAAATAAAGAGTTGAAAATGAAACTAAAGAGAGACTTCGGGTAGTTATGTTCTGTCTTAAAAGGAGGGAGTAAAGAAAGAAAGAAAGCAGGTCTCTTCCTAGGTCAATCGGGACCGTCCATTTTTATCAGGTCAAAGACACAGTGGACTCAAGCCATTTACCCACTAAACGATCGCCACCTGCTTCTGACGACTACGTTTTGATTTATGTGGCACTGAAAGCTGAACAATCTCAGTCACTCGAGCACTCTCGCTTTCACTTTTTCGGACGACTCAATTACTGTTTTGCCCTTCTAGCTACGATGCGGGTCTATAAAGGACGATGAGGTTTCACGTGTAGAGGGTAACACGTGGAAAATGGCATATTGAAAAAGCTGAAAAAAGACGTACGAAAGAAGACGAAATTTCAATTTGGGCAGTGAGAAATGAAAGTGCGTGTCCATCGTAGGTTGACCCGTTTGTTCAGGTGGCATCTGACGTGTTGTGCTGAGTTGGCAACATTTTTCTAATAACTATTATTTTATGTCCACTGTTGTTACATTTTCAAACTTCTTCTAGAACGTTACCTGCCCCTCTTTCGCATTGTCATTTGCAAATGGTCTACTATTTTCTAAAAAAATAATAATTCATTTAAGTTTATTACAATTTTATTGGTAAATTTTTCGTTTATGAACAATAAAGTAGTATAATAAATAATTTTAAAAATTATAAAATTAATTTTAGTGATATTATTGGTATTATTAAATTCTTTTATCAATAACAAATTGGTATCATTCTCATTTTGCAAAAGAAAGAAAAAAAACAGAATTAACATAATTGTTTTGATAGATTTTTAGATAACGTAAAAGACAATTTAGGACGAGGAAACGGTATGATAAGAGATCATACGAGAACCGCAATAAAGTATGTAGTTATTAATTGGCGGCAGAAGCAAGCAACAACTGAGATGCAAATAAATCACTAGTTCCTTCCCATGATTCCCACCTCTACTACATTTAATAATATAGTAGACATACCCTTTCTTTTTAATTATTTTATTTATTTGGTGGTTGGTAGATCCAAATATAAAATTCAAATCATAGAATAATTATTTTATTTTATAATTATAAGAACTCTTTTTTCTGCTCTGCTGCACATGATATCCTTTCATTCTGCAGAATGGAAACCTGAAATCAGTCAATCGTGCGCACTTGTTATGCCAAAATAATATGTCCAGAGAAGAGAACAATACTGTAAAAGAATATTATTGGACATCAAATGCTTAAGCATGTGAAAACAGTAGAGTTGCATAACAACATTATTCAAAGGATCAAACGGTTACATAAATTTCATTTACATTTAACATTTAATTTTCCTTTAATATGAATCTCTACAGCGGATAATAGCAATGATAAAGGGATATAGTTACAGTTACTAACCCATTTGTTTATTCTACATGAGATCGGTTTATGTTGTCCAATGAAGATGGTAAAGCCTTAAGCTTCTACTTTGACAAGTTGCTTGGCCTGATGCTGGGACCAGAATGCATGGGCGGCGAGGACCCTGTCCAGGAGCTGCTGTGGTACAGGTTCTCCCCTCCTTTGCTGTGGGGAAATTCTTGCTGTGTGCACCAATGTCTTCCATTTATCCTGAAAGATTGATTTGAAATGTCAACATATATCTTACTTTGAGAATTACTTACAGTAGAATGAAAATCAGCTAATATTGAATTTTGAGTACTCACCTTCAGATCCACATAAGTACGATGCTTTGCATTGTCAAAAGCACAGAATTTAACCTCACGCCATCTGTAAAATAAGACATGGTGTTATTACTAGGTTTGATGCAAGTTAATATCCTCAACAAAGAGAAGCGTGGTTATGAAACAGACCTTCCAGTTCCAAGTTCCTCAACTGCCCGAACTAGTGCTTCTACTTCCGAAACAGAGAAAGGTCTTCTAGTTCGGCGCTGCACAAACTCATCAGGGTTAGGTTTATGGTGAAATGGAACCACAGCCAATGCTTCCAAGGAAACTGCTGGAACAGCAACCACAGCCTGGGAATCTGTTATGTTATTGTTGATTAAAATATCATCCAGAAAATTAACAGAATTGAATTTGTTGTCAACAGAACAACCTGAATTTATCACGTGAGGCAGAGGAGAGACATCACAAGTTGCTAGTTGTACAGGTAAAGAAGCTGTATGCCTGAAGATTGAAAAAACTGACATAAGTTTTTAAAGAGGAAAATTTAGTGATTCCAAATTTAGAAAATGAGAAGATAAGCCCTAAAGAAATTCAAACCCCAAACCCTGAAACAACAAAACCTCCAACTAAAATAGAGGAATAACAAACAACTCTCAGATCATTATGTTTATAAGCTAGCATTTTCAGTAACCTTACCCTGTTAGACCTTGACAAGTCCCACCAGATAATAAAGGAGAATCTTCGGTGCATGGAGGTGGAGTTATTTGCCAATGATTGGGCTCCAACATAAAACCCAATCTATCATGCTTGTCATCATGAGAAATGCCAGTCTGAAGTAGAGTTTTGCCGTCATCTCTAACTGCTTTACCCTGAAGGAGGATACCAACATGAAGACCATCTCCAAGTATAGAAGTCATTGCTTCCATGACTGTCCTCTATGGAAATGTTTGATGTTAAATATCCGCAATGGACAACCATTGACACAGCATGAATACAAGGCAAGAATTTTTGTTAAAGACATGAGAAAAGCATCTATATGCATGTAGTGAAGTAACATAAACCCAAGAAAGAAAGTCAAGGATGGAGTATCACAAACCTTCAGTGAACCAACAGTTGCAGTTGCAGGGATCTCAATAAAAAGCTCTGGGACTTTGAGTGATCTGATACTAAGTTTAACTGAATTGGAAAAGAAAGCATGTCAGCGCCTCCTAGGATAAGATGACCATCAATAACTTCAGATACTACGGAATCATCTTTCACAGGGTTTAATACCATTGCAATCTCTAGACTTCATTTCAGGAGGTACTTGTCGACCTGCTACTGAGGATGATGCTCCCTTCACTGCATGCAAGAGCAAGCATTATTCAGCCAAAATTTGAATATATTATTGAGCCAAGCAGAGAAAATAAAGAAAGAGGAAGCTGGAAGTCATTCACTGATTTACCTGGACTGCAGTTGTCACCACTGCAGCTCTTGTAAGGAGAATTAAATATGCCTTTAAAGTGAAACCTTCCATCAGATGTGGATAGAGGGGTTTCATTAAACAACTTTCCCCTCTTGACAGGAGAAATCCTCTGAGATATTCGGCGAGTATAACAGGTTTTCCTATTGTAGTAAACTGGTTTCCTTTTCCAATCTAGAGACATCAATCCAAACCCAGAAACTGTTATTAATTCTGATGATTATGGAATTCAAGAAGACATTTTCATGACGCTCAAAGGAAAAATACCTACGTACAGCCATACTAAGAGTGCACAATCCAACAACTTTTTAAACCATAAAGAAGTAATTTTTCAGTTTTGAGAGAAGCCCCACCCTTCATCTTTGGAACTGCTCTCCAATGTCCAAACGCTGACAGATTCTTAATCCTTCGATCTACAGTATTAGGCGACGGCCTATAAGCTGTCACGATGGTGCAGGGTTGAGTACACCTAGCAAAAGTTTCATCATCGTCATCTCTATTACATACTTCTATATTATCGCGGCACTTGGGTAAAAGATGACAAGTTTTGCATGCCCTGGACAGTGATGATGTTGAATTTCTTTCTGAACTCACATGCAAAGTTGGTTTCCAGTGCAGTTCCTTTGTATCCAAGCAGCCTTTAACTGGGGGAGTCCCACATTTAGTACTTCGAATAATTGATGATTTGACTACAAATTTTCTCTCAATTACATCGTCTACATGGCCTCTGAAAAATTCCCCAGACTGAGGGCAATCTGCACCAACTTTGCCAGAAGGGGCCCTAACTGCATTTCTAATGTTGTCACAGGACAACTTTGTAGTGGAACAGATCTTTTCCGGGTCTGTACCTTGAGTAACCAATAATTCAGCCTCCGACTTGGTCTCCCCTGCACTGATCTCATATCCTTTAAAAAGTTCCCCCAAGCGAGGCAAGTCTCCAGCTACTGTATGTAAGCAGCTTCCAGTTGCATCTCTGTCATTGACATAGAGCAACTGATCAGCAAAACAGATTTGGTCTGACTGGGTCAAAGCTTTTTGATATTTAATTGATCTCAAAACTAAGATTCTGTGAGCGTATGACAACTCACTGATTCACTGTGTATATTTGAGGGTGCCCTGGCAACCCAGGCACACAGACAAAGCTATTCCCCTCACAAGTTTCTTGCTCAAGAGGCTCACTGCTTAATAATTTTCCCTTATCCTCTTTTTCCTGTTCAATAATATTATTCTGATTCTCAGCACAAGCAGCATTAGGAACAGAAATTTCAGTCTCTCGCAACAATTCATCAGCTACATTAGCCAAAATTTCAAATGCATGAACTGGATTGTCCTCTTGTGCCTTCCTAAATGGTGTCTTCCGCTTCAACAAGTGATAAAATTCATAAAATTAGGACAATATCCCTTATATACAAAAATAAGACAAAGGAAATCTTGGAGGGAAGCATTTGTTTACCCTGACTGATCTAGATGCACGAGGAACTACAGGCACCTCATAGCCACTGAAACCATAATCCAACCTCCTTTGCAGCACCATACCTCAGACGCTCATTAAATATAACTAGCCAACTAGCTTGAGCCTGCAGACCTAGAATTGACCCTGTCAGCAATACATATTTGGATGTGATTAGCAATTATACAAGCATCTAACATGAAAAGAATTCTGCAAAATCACCGTCTGCATAAATCAATGGAAGATGTGGTAAATAAGCCAAAACAGCAGTAGAGATTTATAAATGACCAATTCCGGCACTAAATACCTCTTAACTTTCAAGAAAGAAAGTACTGAACTTGAGAAGAAAGATGATCAGTTGAAATCAAGTTCAGCAGATGATAAATTTTGGTATTCCAGTCCCATAAAAAGAAAAATGTAAAATATGAATGAAGCAAATAGAATCGAATTACAAATACTACTCTTTTGAGAAGTAAGGAAAGAGATGAATTTAATCCTAGAAGACCTGTATTAATTCCAAGTGATGCTGAAAATCCTTCTGAATTTTATAGTTTGATTATTACATTACAGTCTTGAAGTCAAAATAAACAATTCCAAAAGTAAAAGCATTTATTATATTTAGCCAATCACGTTTAACCAAATGCACTAGTTTAAATTCTTCTTAATGGTCGTTATCGAAGGATCAATAATTCATCATAAAGATATGCATGAAATTAAAACGATGAGCCGACAAATTTATCAGTCTTATTTAATTGTCAACTATGACTAGAATACAAATAAAAAAAACAATACAAACAAAGATCTAAAAAGGAAAAGTTAAGAAAATTCACCTGATATCTATGGACAAATGAAGCCATGAGCCCAAAATAGAGCATACCACAGTTCCTGCAAATGCGAAACAAAAATAAATGAATTAACTTTCATCATTTTTTCCTTTTAAATATGGAAAATACAGAAAGTAAAAAAATAAAATAAAAATCCAGTTGCTTATTTTATCCGAATGGATTTTTAAATCTCAAGCCAAGACATACAACATGGCTTTGGCGTAGTGAAAATCAAAAGATTCTCAATTTCCCAAGAGAGGGTTTTTTTTTTCTTTCTTCCAAAAAATATGAAGTGTGAACAAGAATCTGAACACATCAGTCTGAAAATGACAGGAGTCAGACATCAGAGGCTTCAATTAGAAGTAAAATCTCTGTCTCAAAACGGACAACCTCAGCCAATTCTACCGTTAATCTCTGTCTAAAACACAATTATTTACGAACATAACAGAAAATTCTCACTCGTAATAATCCGTTTCTGTCAACCAAAAACCACCTGAAAACCACCGAACTTTTTTTTTTTTTGGGTTTATTAAACCCGCTCAAACCTCTTGCTTTATAATAACCTTCTGGGCTTTGACCCAGGAAGCTTTTTAACTGGATTAACCGGTGGCAGCCCGTGAGTTGACCGGCTAGTGAAGGTCGGACAAAACACTTGGACCAGTTGTCCAGTTCCCTCGTTCGGGGTGATCCACCCCTCTCTACAGAGGAGTTCTACAGTTGACACGTGGTGGTTTTTTGTGCGTGTGGGTTAATCTTATCTCATTCATACAAAGTCACCCGTTTTAGGTAATGATTTTGATGATATTGCCAGAAATTTAGGCCTAAGGTTGTGTTTTGTTTCTGTTTTTGTGTTTGTGCTCAAATCTGAAATGCTTTCAGGTTAATACGTTATTACAACCATAAAATAGTACTTTGATTGATAAAAGGTGGCTGATCCAAAATTGAAATTGCTATCTTTAGTAATAATGCATGCATTTTTATGCTTATACGTCTTCCTCATAAATCATGTCATTGGAATGAAATTTTGAATGAAACAAAAAATTTATTAGAACACTATTTCTTTTTTCTTCGAAAAGAATAATCGCATCATATTTTCCAATTCTTCCTTTATTAAAACAAGGTTTTTTTTTTAGCTTTGAATTCAATATTAAAATTTGGAATTTAACTTGTATCATCAAAATATAATTACTTCTTACAAATTGGCATTGTATCAAAATATTTTTAATTAGGGTAGGATTCATGATATAGTTATTGTATTTGGATGTTCTATATATTGTGTTGGGAGTTTTACTTTCTGTGAATGTATAGCTACGTTATGGTAGTATAACTCTTCTAATTATGCTGATAAAAAAAATTAATAAAGTTAATTACGCTGGTAGTATAACTCTTCTAATTATGCTGATAAAAAAAATTAATAAAGTTAATTACGCTGGTGGTATAACTCTTCTTAATATCAAAAAAAATTAAAAATTATTTGCTTATGATGCTCAATATCTGTGAGCGTTAATTTCGGGAAAAGGGTCCAGCATACCAGACCCACTAATTTGACCATGGAGACACACAAGGAAAAGAGTCGGAACCGGACGTCAATATCGTAACGCCACGTGGCTAATGATAAGTAACAGTTGCATATCCTATGGTTAAACTTTTTTAGCACTGGGCGTCAGCCCTAACCCACAGCGACCAATCCTCCAAAAGTCTCGCTCAATTTAATACCAGAGCCGTCGTAATGTTGTCCTTGACCTTGACGAATAACACATAACGAATTTCATCGATAAATTTAATAAAAAACAAAAATTTTGCTGCCACATATCGTCATGATTTAAGTTGTTGCATTCTATGTGAACAGAAACCAAAATCCATATCAGATTTAAAATATAGTGTCGTACGCAAAACAAGCTAACACAATAAGACTGGATAAAGAATCAAATAATTTATAAAAATACAGAAAAGAGATTGATTATGATATATTCTTCATTCAGCAGCCAAATCTTCATACTGCCAGGGGTTGAATTCCGCTGTCTCTGGGTTAATCTCTTGAAGGCTATCTGAATTATCTACAGTAGCTCGATATTCAGTATACTTGCCATTGTATCGGTACACTTCCAAGTCGCCCCATGGAGTAGGGGTGACTTCATCAGTGGTGTCAAACCATTTTGGAGTAAACTGATGACCCTTAACCTCTCGGTTTTTCTTTTCAGCTCTTTGCCTCTCCTCCAATCTAAACAAGCATTGACAAGATAAAGACAGTAAGTTTCTCTTCCAGAAATTGACCCTTATGTTATCATAAATCAAGAAGGAAGCAACGTTTGACATATTAGAGACCTTTTTTTTTCTTCAATAAAAATGAAGACTTGTAAAAGAGAGAGAAAAAGATACCTGCTCTTTTCAGTACCAGCTTTGGAAAGGTCGCCTTTTTCTAGTGCATATCTATCTGGACGTAAACGGGAGTCTGATGCCAATAACTTCTTAGGAGCAGTGTCACAGCTGTTTAACTTGTGCGTAAAATATGTGCTCTGGTATTTATCATTTGGAGGAGCATCAGCCACTCTCCAGACCTGCAGAAAGAGCAATATAATACAGCAAATTACTTCAATTAAGAAAAAGAAAAAAAGAAGACTTCTAACCTGATGATTTAAGATTACAACTTGCCCAAAGGAAGGCAAAACAACCAAAAAAACTTAATGTGTATATATATATATATATATATATATATATATATATATATACAACCAAACTAACCTCCTTCAGTTCAGTGCCTGGAAGTGGCTCCCCCTCAGAGTCACAGGGTTGATAACTCATTGATTCATTCCATTTCCCAGTCATCAATATTTTGGGTTCCTCAGCAGAATTATATACATATCCATCCACTTCATAGCGACCAGATCTGCAAGACGTGTTCAATCAAGTGTAAAAAACTGAAGAGGAGACCTGCATGATCTGTTCATGCTTTTGAAAATTACAAGAAACGTATGGCTAATAAACCTTCTTTATGCAAAAAAATTGCCCCCCTGCTGATATTTGTTAAAATCAGCAACCTGTATAACATACAATTACTAGCACTGGAGCCCAATATTTAAAGGGAGTGAGAATTGTACCCAAACCATCCACATGGTTGAAAATATAGCACAACTTTGTCGCCTGTGGTCAAGTTTGTCATGACCATCTCCCCTGGTGAATCAATCCAAGTTCGTCCAAAAATTAAGTTGTGAACTTTTGTGGGAGGGGGCACCAAATCAAGAACCACTCCATCTCTTTTAAGGGTCACACGTGTCCTGCAGAAAAGATTTCATTGAAAAGGCTGAGTATATACAGCATTTTCATTTGTAACACATGGACAAAAGATACTGAGAAAAGCAATCAAAATCAGCAAGTTAAATTGCATTTGTGCTTAGTTGTGAATTTCACTGATTACAAACACTGAAACTATACCCACAAAAAGGGGGAAGCCTGTTTTCAGAAAGAACTAGTTTCTCCCTCTCATAACCAGAAAGTGCTGCCAAATCAGCAGAATCAAAAAAGAAAATCGGGACCCAAGTTTAAAAAACTTCCAAATCTGACAACTCTACTTCAAATTGCATAAAAATCACCAAATTTATGGATTTGAAGAAACAAGGGAAAATGAATTTCACTTCTCTATACACACCAAAGATATACTGAATCTTGACATTTAATCATCTTGAAACCAAAATTGAGAAATTTACAAGTTTGAGAAGTGGAAGGAACAGATTAATCACAATGGTTAAGAAGTGTGATGCTTACATGCTGTAAGCATTCTGAGTACTACGATTAATCAAACAAAAGGTATTTGCAAAGAAGATGTTTTTATGCCTTAGCTTTCATGAATTCAAAACTAAAAATTAAAGAATAAAAAAAAAAAATCTCATTTGAGACAACTTCTTCAGAATGATCAATTTCAAAAACTTCATCGAGCAATAAAAGCTTTTATAAGATATAAGCAAAAGTCTATCCCTAGAGACTGGCAAGCTATATTAGTTTTACCTTCCAACTGGATAAATATCAATTGAATTTCCTAAAAATTTAGTTCTCAACTTCGAAGTAACGTCATAAATGAAGTGCTCATTTTCAGCATGTCCAGCACTCATAGGAGGGTGATGACTGACCTGAAACAGAAACAAAATAGAGGGTCTCAAAAACAGGCAAGACAAGAAAAAAAAGAAAGAAAGACCAAGAATAATTTCTTCTTTAAAATTTCATAAGCAACTCTACTAAATTCTACGGTATATATGGAAAAAGAATAATTGCTCACTCCCCCAAAAAAAAAAAAAAACTCACTTGTTCAGCTATAAATGTAACACCGCCATGATTCGTCATTTCAAAAGTTTCGCCAAGAATTGGATTAAATGGCTTCCAGGCACGTCGGTAGGCGAAGTAGATTGATATAGCCCATGATGCTGCAATCAGCAATTGTGAGTCCCAAAACTTAACATAGATGCGTGTGCATGTGGAAAGAGAGAGAGAAATATGCAAACATCTGCATTTTCTTAAAATCCGGAAAAACAATTTTTTGCACAAAGAATCGCTAGTCTGGATTTTAAGCAACTGTGGATAGATAGGCAGAAATATATATGTAGAGAGAGAGAGAGAGAAGCAGAAAGACAAACATAGAGATTCAAAGTAATTCTAACCAGAATACACCAATCTCATGTAAGGATCCTCGCATTCATCTGCCAGATCTAGAAGGTGGGAGTACTCCATCAACTGCCAGAAACAACATACAATCAGTAAAATTCTATGGGGCAGGGAACCGTAACATAAAAGAACAACTTCATTGCAGTAAGGTTCGATCAAGAACACAAACCTCTGCCATTCTCTGCAGCACTGTTGATGGCTCAGAAATAAATACAGGAAGAGTCACCAAAGATTGGACATCAGCACCAATATACTTTTGCATCATCTTCCAGTAATTGTCCCTTTCCTGGAAAATCAAAAACAACAATAAATGAACACGCAGTTCAACTAAGCCAAAAAAAAAAAAGAAGTTGTTCCAGACATTGCTACAGAAACATTTTGAAACATCATAATGTATATTTCTATCACTTTATTGCATTGCACTGTTTGATAAATGCTATGATTCACAACTAAAAAAGGCCCAGAATACACTTGCACAGAACCACGTTAACTGCCTAAAACTTTGCTTGTAAAGACAATATAAATAAAGCCTTAAACCATGATTGTAAGGCCTAACCCATATGCTACAACCAAGACATTGAGATATAAAACAAGAGGGAAAATAATCATTGTACCTCTTGCTTCCATCTTCCTTTTTTTGCTTCCTCTTCAGCATCTTCTGTTCCACCTTCGGGGTTAACAACTTCCAGTCCTTCGTAGCCCATCAAGCTGGATAAACAGAAACAATATAGCCTGTCAGTCGATGTCACCATGCAAGAAAGAAGCTACAGATAAAATAAAACAAAAAAGGCCAAGCTCTAAGATTGACACTAAGATACCCAAAGGTACCAATCTGAAAAAGCAAATCAACTCAAATCTTCACGACTCAGATAATTTCAAATTGATCATTTTAGCATGATCCAATGATTCTTCAAACTAGGTTACACGACCGATGATCTATCGGTATACTTCAAATAAAGCAGAAATTAACCACTGCTATAACTATAACAATTACTATTACGGGATAAATTACTAGATCAACCAACTAGTCGCAGTAATTCAAGCCGAAAACCTAATCTCATAAAGCAAATCAACGGAAAACCATATCATAGCATCAAAAAAGGTTTAAAAAAAAACTAAAATTAACAGCAGATGGGAATCAAATCAGCTGATATACACCAAATCAGAGTCAAAATACATACCCGTTGACCGATTTCGACATGGCAGAACCGAAAGTCGACAAACTGGCGGCGATGGATGAGAAGAAACCACCGCTTTGCTTGGGTTCATCATTAGAAGCCATCTCTGAAATCGACGATCCGAAGTGAAAAATCCTACAGCTATGGAATGGAACGGAGCAGAGAGAAACAGACGTTATATTATATTGGTGAGATTTTTTTATTTTTTGAAGAATCTTTATTATTATTATTATTATTATTATAGATGAACAGCTTGGACTAGCAAATATGCTCGTTGGCGGTTCTTTGATTGCAAGTCAAAAAGGAGAACTCTCAAAAGCGCGTGGCTTCTAGAACCGAGTTCCCCCGTTTGTTACAGCGCGTGGGATTTACCTTTCGTTTGTAAATATCCAACTCTAAGTGCGCTGCTTCGTGGAAATATGCCAAATCAAGCCAACGCAGAATTGTGCAAGTGGCTTAGCCGGCTTCATGCCGTCCAGTACGGTGTAATGCACATTCGCCGCCTTCAAGTGGATGACGTGGAAGCATCACTTTGGGATTGATTTTCATGTGATTTGTTGCTTAATTGATGGGATCTTGACCGTCAATCTCCCATTAATTTTCTTATCTTGATTGGAATGCAATACAGTGATATGACCCCACGCTTCATTTATTTGGCGAGAAGTTAATGGTCTAGGGTAGGAGAGAGTGGGGACAAAATTCCAACCGAAAACTAATTTTCATTTTGATTTTTTTTTTTAATTTAATAAGTTTTGAATTTTAAATTTTTCAATGTAGTTTCCTGTTATGTTAAACTGATAATCCTACAAAAATATATATTATTATTGCATCTACAAATTTATATGGACAAAAATTAAATTTTTTATTTGGAAAAAGAATCTAATCAACTTGAAACACTAGTCTAAGAGAAGATGAATAAAAAATTATAGATTGCAAAGATTATAAAAACTTATGTACTGACGATTACGAACGACGAAAATTTTTTTAAGGAAAAAAGAAAAATGCCTGAAAAAGGACTCGGGCCTCGTCCAGCGAAAAAGACCCCGTGGGCCTACCAAAATAATTATGGAAAAATCCAAATCAAAAAGAGAGAATAATAGTTTGAATAATGTTAATTAAATTCAAAATATTTTTACTAATATTTATATAAACTTATTTATAAATATTAAATTAAATTAAATGATACATGAAATTATTTTAATTCAGATTTTTCGTGGAGATCCAAAATTCGAGATCAACAAATATATAATTTAATAAATGTTTACTCACTCGATTTTTAATATTCTATTCAGTTATTCTTTAGAGTTAAATGACTAATACTATAACACCAATATGAGATATTTGTGACTTATAAAATTAATACATATTTTATTATCTTGAATAAATTATTAATTGTTAGAAAATAAGAGAGATGGTAAATTTTGAGTTTCAAATGTAACAAGTACCTTATGCATTCAGTTAATTTTGGTATCATAATGTCCTGCCAATGTATAATAAATATTTTAATTGGTTGTTTTGTAAAGTTAATTATTAAAACATCCCTTCAACTACTAAATTATGACACGAGTTTAATTTCTTTTACAAGAAAAAAATTTTATTTCAAAATCATAAAATAAACTATTTTGCACTTTCTAAACCTAATATATCATATAAAAACTATAAAATTAAAAATTACAACCTACTAATTATAAATACTTTTTTTTTTCTCCAGAGTCCTCAGTTCATGTGATATGGTAGCCAAAAATAACTTCTCCCTGCATTCTAACTGGATTCGAGTCTGAAATAAATAAGAAAAAAATAAAAAATTATTTTGACTCTGTCCCACCTTTTAAAAAAAAATACATATTTTTTTTAACATGTAGTACAAATTCATCAATTCAACCTAAAACTTTAGAGTAAATTTTAAAAAAGATGATTTTACTTATCTTAGAAGCATATAACACTATTTATATTAGAAGCATACTTAAGTAACAAACTATTAGTTTTAAATAACAAAAATTGTAAAAATTGATAACATGCTCAACAGTAAGTTCCTATTTATTACATCCCAAAATTGGAAACTCTATGATCACACGTAACATATAACAAATTATCTTTTTGAAAGAATTTAATTAAGGATTTATTGATATAAATCATATTTTATTTCTTGTAATTTCGTTGAAACATTCAGATTCGGAGCGTTGTCCAGTAGTCATCATCGTGACACAGCAAATATGTGTTGTTTGATGTAACGGGGGAAATAGTTTGACCATCATTAGCAAATTTTAAAATACAATTAAAATTTAGACACATACGGTGACGGAGATAATCACAAGGACGGTAACGCGCGTCTGATGTAATGAACTTGCGACCTAGTTTTACTCGGAAGTGATAAAAGCAAATGGTTAATAATATTCAGGTCTATAAAGTTTAAGATATTTTAAAATTCAAATATAATTTATCCATATAATAAATAAGTCTTCATCTAAAATCTGAAAAAAAATACTTTAATCTCACTATTTTTGAAATATCTATGTAAATCTTATTCTTCCATAAATTTTATAATTCTTAATCATAATTTTTTTTAAAATTTGTATATTTTAAATTTTTTTATTATGTTAATTCATTGACTAAATTAATAAATAGTGATTTATATAAACATTTTTAAACTAATAAGATTAAAGTGTATGATAAAAAAATTATGAGTTTATATGTCTTTTTCCGTTTTAAATTCTATTAAAATAACTAAATTACTGTTATAATATTAAATTTTACTGTAAATAGTATATACCTAACAGTAACAAATATTTTAAAGTTATTTTAATAGAAATAAAGGGTTTATTTAATACACGTAATGATATTTTTTTAATTGCAAAGATTACGAAACATTAAGGACTAGAATGTTATTTCTCTATAAATTAATCCCCAGTTTCCTGACTAGGCAATCTTCACGTAGAAGACAGGAAAATAATTGATAAAATACAGTGGATTACAAAATGGAGCAGGTTTTCTCCATGACATATTTTGCTTGTGATTTGTATAAGTAAAGTTGGTGAGCGGTTGACTTGCCGCCACTTTTCCTGACCGTGTTCCGTTCCCATTTTCATTTTTGGCCTTGCACGTTTGAAATCGCTCAATTTTCTTCTTCGTCGATCGTCCACAGAAAATTTGATCAATTCTGTGTAGAATTCTATTATCGGAATTCTATTCAGTTAAGTTCTAATGGCGGCGAAGGAACCTCCACCGGAGATCCTAATCAGGGTGAATTCCAGGGGCGGGAGCAACACGGTACACCCGGTAGAGATAGACCCGCCTCAGGTTTCAGCTCCAGCTACGGTTGCTTACAGAGAAATGAAGCATTTTAAGAAATGGGTTGCTTGGTTAATACCTTGTTTTGTGATTGCTAACATTATCATGTTCGTCATCACCATGTATGTCAACAATTGCCCCAAAAATTCTGTGTCTTGCATTGTTAGATTTCTGGGTAGATTCTCGTTCCAGCCATTTAAGGAGAATCCTCTTCTGGGTCCCTCTTCGATTACGTAAGTACTTATATATATTATTGTGTCTCCAAATTTTTCATTCGTTGATTTTCTGATATGCTTATCTGTGTTAGTTTCATTTGTTAAAAGGTTGATGTAAACAAAATGTTATATGTGTATTGCTTTAGGCTGCAGAAGATGGGGGCTTTGGATGTAGGTAGAGTGGTTGACAAGCACCAGGGGTGGCGCCTCCTTTCTTGCAATTGGTTGCATGGAGGAGTTTTTCATATAGTGGCAAATATGTTGAGTCTTTTAGTTATTGGAATTCGGCTTGAGCAAGAATTCGGGTTTGGTATGTATTTCAAACTAACTGGTAAATTTTCTTCCAAGTTATTATGCAGCAGTCTAAACTTTTAAGATAAGAGCATGAGCATCATCATGTACACTTTCCGTGGAGTTTAGCTGAGGAAATTAAGAAATGTAACTTGTAATGTAGACATTCTCCTCATTTAAAAATTAAAATATTCATTTTTACAAATGGGAGAAAACAATTCTTGACCCAGGTGATGAGTGCTGAGGCTGACTAATCTATGCCTACTGTAGAACTTAAAGGGTGTTTGAATATCTCTTATATCTAATGTTAAGTTTGTTTAAGGAGCAAGGGAGATGAAAAACATGTTAAATTTATTGATGTATCAATTAAAAGTCCTAGGATCTCAAACAACTAGGCTTTTCACTAGATTTTGAAGAATCACAAAGGACAAGGCATGCAACTGTTCATTGATATTTCTGTGTTTCTTCTTGCAACATATCCCAAAGAGTTATCATCAGTGTCTTTTATCCCTTATTGCTTGTTAACTTAAAGATTCATTGATAGACATCACAGCGACACTTTTTGAGTAGTCTAATTAATATATTGATTATGATTTTCATGACAAGGAGTTGGTGATATGATTTCAACTTAAAATTATTGCCTATTTGAAGTTATCTTATTATATCACCACACTTGCTGCTGATTGAGAGAAATACCAGTTCATATTGATATTCATTCTATCCACTTGTTGCTTTACAGTTCGGGTTGGGCTGTTATACATCATCTCTGGGTTTGGGGAAGTTTGCTTTCAGCGCTTTTCCTACAGTCAAATATCTCTGTTGGTGCTTCTGGTGCACTTTTTGGATTACTTGGAAGCATGCTTTCAGAACTCATCACTAACTGGACAATATATGCTAATAAGGTACTCATTGCCAAGGCTTTCTATTGGACCGTGGAGTCCAGAGTGTCTTGACTCTATAGTAAGTTACATTGTTGGCTCAATAACCTTCAACCTCTTGAGGGATTTTCAGGTTGCTGCATTACTGACTCTTGTCATCATCATCGCAATCAATTTAGCGGTAGGAATCCTCCCACACGTTGACAACTTTGCTCATATTGGAGGATTTGCTTCTGGATTTCTTCTTGGATTTGTGTTTCTTATTCGCCCTCAGTTTGGATGGGTTGCACAAAGATATGGTCCTGCTGGATATTCAAGTTCATCTAGACCAAAATTCAAGATTTATCAATGTGTACTTTGGATTGTTTCTCTCATCCTTGTAATTGTTGGGTAAGCATTTGAAATCTATATTTCATTTCTTTCATTAGATTGCATTAAAAGGACTGTTAGAAGAACTTTAGGATTATAGTCACATTGATGACCAAAAGTTACATTGAAAACTAGGTAATTTTGTTTGACATTTTAGAACTTAAGATGCTCTGACATCTGATATTCCCAGTGCTTACTAAATCACACCTGTAATGATGAGAGTACTCTGATAGACTTGTCTATCCCAAGTAGCTTCTCTGGTGATGTCTCTTTTAGTCTCTAGGGTATTATCAATGCAACTCTTCACAAGGGAAGTAAAAAGTTGGTGGCTCAATTCTCATTCTCTAAAATGTCCTTGTTTGTATGATTTTTCCATCCTCATTTCTGCAGCCTTCAAGATTTATGGAGTAGTTAACTCTCCATCTTTATTCTTCCTGGACCTCATGTAAACTATTTTCTGTGGCTTTGCATCTAGATTTATTCCGTTATAGATTTCCCTTCTTGGCCAGTTATTCCTCTTGATTTTGGCTGTCTGTTAACAAAGAATCATATATAGCCAATTTGCTACAACCAGGCCATGGCTGTCATTAAGCTTCAATAATGTAGTTCTCACCTGTTATTCTACTTCTCAGTAGTCACTAAAAGACTTGAGATTTTATAACTTTGAACTTGGATTTGTAAAATCTGAATATTTTTTGAATCAGAAAGCTGTCTTGACTTTGCAGGTTAACTGTTGGCCTGATCTTGCTCCTCCGAGGAGTTGATGCAAATGATCATTGTTCCTGGTGTCACTATTTGTCATGTGTCCCTACTTCGAGTTGGAGCTGCAAAACAGAGCCTGCATCCTGCTTGGTAACAATACTAGTAATCCCTTCTCATTTTCTGTCGATTTTGATGTATTTTGTTTATTGAGAAAAGTGAGATCAATTTTTTTTAAAGGATCACTATTAACTTGTTGATTTGAGTGATTTAACTAAATGGCAGTTCATTGCCTAATGGTTTGACCATATGAAATTAGCCATGATGTCTTAACTTAATTAGAAATATAAAATGGGAAAAGAAGGGGAGAAATGTTGAGGAATTGAGGAAACATTGTCTAGGAGTATACGTAATCTTGAATCAAGACAACAATTGTTTAACGAGAGATATGCTAGCATGGTTTATGTCTCGTAAAACAATTCCTTGTTATTAGTCAAAATGGATTGATCAAACGCAAGAGCAAATGCTTCTCAAGTCTCACACAATATGTTAGCATGATTTATTCCAATGCACATCGGCACAATAGGAATTGTAATAGAAATTATTCTCTTACAGTTGTTGTCTTTTTATATCTTTGGATGTATGCTATCTCTGATATGTGTAAATGTACCATAATTGCAGTCCACCCAAACTGGCACCCAGCTAAATGTAACGTGTTTGAGTAACGGAAAATCCAGCCTCTACATGTTGTCAAATCCAAGCAATTCTCAGATCCAGGGCATATGCACTTCTCTTTGCAGTTGATATATGCTGAATACAAAGACGGAAGTTGACTGGAGCCAGTTAGATGTATACACTATATAGTACTATATATACACACTTCTGTAATTCTATTTCCCTGATGGCTTTTTAGTAGTTATACACTCTTTATACCCCTTCTTATACTACATTATTTTGTAAATTGACCTTTCATCTATACAACAGTTGTTTGATTTTCCTGAAGATTTTTCCATATGTATAGCTTATCATGGTTCATGCATAATTCTTACATTGTTCATATTATTTGTTCTCATTTATCTTTTTCTGTTTTCGTTGTCCGCTAATTTTATGACTGATAAATTGGAAATGTTAAAATCATAATCTGGGTAATTGGGCTTGGTCTTCGGCATATTAATGAATCTGACCCGAAAATTGTATGCAAATCCTAAACGCAAAACGCCCAAGCCCATACACTGCACCGAGCGCGCATGATTTTTTTTTTTTCATTTTTTTCACCAAGAAAGAAATTATATTTTCTAATTTCTCTCTTTTGCACCGTTTTATCGGGTTGGTGTTTTACGCTCCAACTATCCTCACCGGATATTTTTTCTCGTGTCCTCCAAACGAGCAGCTCGTTTGGTTCTCTGTTACTCCGTCTTCATTCAATTCATGAACGCCAGTTTCATTCTTGTTCTCATTTGACTGACGATGATGGCCGTCAGAGCCGTTAACTCGTGCTCCATATTTCGCTCCGCTGCTTGTCCTCCTATCGCTTCGTTTCGGTGTCGTTTTTACCATTTCGAGGCCTTGCAACTTCGCCGAAAGTCCAAATTAGGGTATAGGTTGCCGACATGTCGGTCCGAGCAATATTTTTTGAGCCAACCCCGTTCTCGGAGCTTGTCAGTTCAGAGTCTTTTTGATTCTGTCATGGAAGAGCTCGGAGCCTTGCGTAAACGCAAGAGAGTTTACGCTAAGTATGATTTTATTTTTTATTGAAATTATTAAATAATATAGTCTTTCTTTTTTAACGTTTTCTAACTAAGTTATAATGTTCGGACTGTGTTTTGAGTGTTTGGCATAGTGAAGAATTGTATATAATGTCAAACTCGAGTAACTGGAGTATTCATTTTATTTATTTAATCTTTTTCTAAACTGACGAGGATGTAACTGAAATATTTTGGGTATCATGAATGAACTACAGATATTTTTTAAGCATAGTGATGAACCAAGCAAAATCATGCCTTCCTCAATAAGTTAGAGGAGACAATATACCTGAAAAATCATTACCTAGTACAGTAGTAGGATGATCAACGGAACTTGTAGGAGATGGCATTAATCAATATAAGCGCGGTCTTGAGATTCTTCTTGAGGATTCAATATATCATATGCGATTCTGTTAGCATGAAATTAGAGCTTTGATATTGGAATCAAGAAGATTGCAGATAGTTCAAAGAATGAGAAAATCTGAGAAATGTTATATGAACAAGTCCATGAGCGTCTCTTTGAGCTTCAATGTGATCTAGAATTGTAGAATATGGCTTATGGGTAGGTGTCGAAAGAAACTCTTGCTACTTTTGCATTTGGCATCAGTGAACCTGAAGTGACAATTCTTGGCCAAATTGCTGATCCAAAAATGAAGTCATTCCCAGGGTGGTAATGGACGTTGTCATCCTTTATATGATCTTTGGCAGCATGGTCAAAGTCAAGTGGATATTTTGAAGCCTTGCAATTTTGCCTTTCTATTAGAGGAACAGTATGTAAGCAGATAGAAGTACTTGTAGTTAATCAGAATGATCTATATCTTTTGTGTCTTAAATATATGTGTTGGTGAAGAGAAAAATCTTCCTCATCTTGGTCTTCACAGCAATGTCTTTCCTGCCTCTCATTCAAGGTAGAATGACATTTCTTCATTCTACTCTTGAAGAGGCTGAAGCCCGAGACTGGAATGACTTGGTGGAATTTGGAAAGAGTTGCACATTTTTTTTTTCTAAAAATGTGCTTGGTATTCTTACTTAAGCATAATTTTTATTCATTTATTTTGTGTCTTCTAGGTTATACATTTTGCGTGATAGTCAATTGGCTTTGCAGGGTGGGGGTAACTGGTGGTGAGCTTCTCACAGATAAGCTTGAAAACAAAGTACTTCAGAAAGGTTTGCTGCTGGAATTCAAGAAAGATTCTGAAAGGGTACTGCTAGCAGTTGCACAGCGACCTGATGGCAAGAAGAACTGGATGGTGTATGATCAGGTTCTAGTAGAAACACCTAATGCGGCATGTTGAGTAGGTTGCTAGGTGTTGGAACTTGCTGTTTATTTCTTTAACATGAACATTTCTGGGTTTTCGGCTAAGTCAAATAGTTTCTTGGTCTTCTTGTGCAGAATGGTGTCTCAAGCTCCATCAAACCACAACAAATTACATTTATAGTTCCAGGTGTTGAAAATTTTGACCACACAGAGATTTCAAACTTTATCCAGAAAGCTCAGGATAACCTGGTCAGTTTTTCTTGCATAATAAAAGATTGCAGCTGTTGTGTGGTTTTTCCAATCTGGTTGGTGAAGTCAGTATATATTGTTTTGGTGCAGGACCCAGCATTGCTCGAGTTCGCTTGGGTTGAACTTCTTGAAAACAATAAGTCAGTCACTGCTGAAGAATTGGCAGAGGTACTGTACTCTTTTTTCGGTTAACAGAGATTTGTCCTTTTGCTCCTTTTTGATGATCATACCTCACTCTGCAGATGATTTATGGAAGTACGGAGCCTCTTGAAAGCTATTGTGCCCATCTTCTGCTATCTAAAGATGAAATCTTTTTCAGTGTTCAGGCAACTAAAGGTTCTCGTTCTATTTATGCACCTCGATCTACTGTTCAGGTAACTTGTTAATATTTTCCTTTGAAATTTTGGTAACTTTGTTTTCTAGAGACTGGATTGTTAGTTTTCACTGTCACATTAGTCCTCTTGGGCTTAATTGGAGATTTGTGTCTCAAGGGGTTCTTATGTGAAGTGCTTCTAAAATTAATGTTATTTCCCTGCACTTGATTAAAGCAACTTTCTTTAGTAAATATCTACATTGCTGATATAGGAAAGTCGTTTTGGCAGGATCATTTTATTTTGAGGAATGGTCCATATCTTTCTCCACTAGGACGATTGGCCACTTACTAGAATTGCCAACCAGTGGAGTTTGTGCTGGGTAGTTGGTCTGGCTTCCTATTACGTAACTTCAGACTCTAAAGATTTAATCGGTCAAATTTTATTCATAACTTCAGATTCTTAGGATCTAATATGTCTAACTTCATTCAAAATAATATTTAATACCATTAGCAGTAGGCAAAAATTTTAGTTGTGGTTCAATTCTGTGTACCCAAAAGAGCTCTTTTAGGAGCTTCTGCTTGAGCTTGATCATCACTGTCTAGTTTGGGCTGGTTGGCAGATTCAGTGTATGATATTCATCAAGTTATTAAGATGATAATGTGGCATATACCAGAACTTTATAGAAGTTTGACTACTTAGCATAATATTGTAATGTTTGATTCCCTTTGTCTCTTCAATGATCAATTCCTTTTCTGTAAACAACTAGGTAGAAGAACTTTTACGGAGGAAGCTTGCCAAGGAGGCTGCAGAGAAAGAACTTCAGGAGTTTGTGCAATTGCTGATGTCTGCTAAGGCAATGCCTTCACACGCTAAACCTCTCAAATCTTCATGGATGGCTGAAGAAAAAATCCAACAAAAAATTGAGTCTCTTGAAGCATATGCTATTGATGCATGTAAAGATGATGATCAAAGGAAAACTGCAGGGATGGTAACATGTCTGACTTGATTGGATTTGTTTTTATTTGATGTAGGGATAACCGTCCTTTATTATAGAATGACAAAGATTGTTTTTGTACAGCGTTATTCATGTAATCCATGCATATTAATTGTATTTTTCTTCTTTGTACATTTAACTAGTATTTTGAATTGTCCTTCTTGTTAGATTCTAAAGGCAATGGGACTAGCAAAAACAGCATCCTCAGCAGTAAACCTCCTCATAGATATTGGTTATTTTCCTGTACATGTCAATCTGGATGTTTTAAAGTTCAGCATCCACACTGATCATTCTGAAGAGATTACATCAGCTGCTGAAAGTCTTCTGGTACATTCAACTGACCCAGATGAGGTAAGCTTTCTTCCTGTTCTGCATGCAATTCTGAAACTTATGTGAATATCTGATCAGAAAGTATTATTTCTCTTACAAGAATTATTTTACTTTAAGGTATTAAAGATGTTATAAAGATTCAATACATCTACTATCCCATAATAGTTAGCCCTCCCCAAGAAAGAGAAAACATATTATCTTTTAATTCTTACATTCTCATAAAAGAAAAAGAAATCTTCCAAAAAGAAATAGGGAATAATTGGAATAGTTTCAAAAATATCCCGTAAGATGCAAATTATGAGCTACGATGGAGAGATGTGCACTCATGGCTTTTGATAGAATAAATCTTTATAATTTTTAATCTTGGATATTGTGAATAAGCTATTATTGCTGCAAGCAACATATGACAAAAAATTTTGATACTACATAATTAACTTTTATGGTATCTTCAGAAACTCCATTTGCTATATGCTTACTTGGTGTTCTTTGTCTTCAGCTTAACAGAAAAGATCTTACTCATCTGAAAGTTTATGCCATTGATGTTGACGAGGCTGATGAGGTAATTGCTGCTCAAAGTTTGTCTGAGATTAATGCCTAAAATTCATTAGTGACATCTGAATATTTGTCTGAGATAATTGTTAATCTCTGATCTCAAATTGGTTTTGGCAATGTTATGCAGCTTGATGATGCCCTGAGTGCCGTGAGGTTGCAGGATGGCAGGATTAAAGTTTATATACATGTTGCTGATCCAACTAGATATATTGAACCTGGGAGTTTATTGGACAAGTATTTCCTGGGAATCCTTAGTTCAGCTGAATACAAAATTTTCTAGTATCTTAGTCATTTGATACATTTTTTGATTGTAGGGAGGCAATGAGAAGGGGAACATCTGTTTTCTTGCCCACCACCACTTATCCCATGTTTCCAGAGAAACTTGCCATGGAGGGAATGAGTTTGAAACAAGGAGAACTTTGCAATGCTGTTACAGTATCTGTTGTTCTTCATTCAAATGGCAGGTAAATATTATATTAAAGTTTTTTAAGTTTATGTTTACAATGCTACATTTGAACATTTGAGATTCGGGTTTGCCATTTGCATGAGCATCTGGAGCACTCTTTGCCTCCCAGAAATAACATACTATGATACGCTTGGAATTTCTACCTGTTCATTTCTGTATTTCTGAGCTTTGAAGTTACCAGTATAAGTAATTCTATGTTATTTCATGAGCAATTATAAAAAATGAGAGCCTTTTAGGTATTTAAGTTTTAACAGATAACCTCATTGCTACTTGGATCTTAACATTGTGGTTATGTCTACATAATGACATTGCTGACTGTTAAACTGACTGGCATGAACACTGGGAATTGATATGATTTCATTTTAAATAAAAATTGTTGGATAGATGTGGTTATTAGAATGGTATGTGAAAAATTCAGGATATTCAATTATTTCAACCTTGGCGAGGAATATCACGGCTGCAATTAATTACTGTTATGATCATGGATGGTTCACTTTGATGATAGACCATACTATACCTATACACTGGAATGTAAGATGAAATTTCCATTAATGAAGACTATCTTCCACCTGCTATGCTGTAGCATTGCAGAATACTCGGTGGATAACTCAATCATCAAACCAACCTATATGCTGACGTATGAGAGTGCAACTGAGCTGCTTCACCTAAATCTAGAAGAAGAGGCTGAACTAAAGATTCTATCTGAGGCAGCTGCTCTGCGGTTAAATTGGCGCCGTCAACAGGTTGTGCTTGATTTATAGATCAAAAGCTCCAAGAGTTGCAATGTTTAATTTCTGAGTTCCAACCTATTTGTGGGTTTTGCAGGGTGCAATTGACACGGTAACAATAGAGCCTCGCATCAAGGTAGTTAATCCGGAAGATCCAGAACCGTTCATCAATCTTTACGTTGAAAACCAGGCTGAACCTGCAATGCGACTTGTTTCTGAGATGATGATACTCTGTGGGGAAGTTATAGCGACTTATGGCTCAGTCAATAATCTTTCCTTACCATACAGAGGACAGCCTCAATCAAATATTGATGTATCTGCATTTGCACATCTTCCAGAAGGACCGGTTCGGAGCTCTGCTATTGTGAAAATAATGCGTGCTGCTGAAATTGATTTTAGGAAGCCTATACGCCACGGAGTTCTGGGACTTCCTGGTTACGTGCAATTTACATCTCCTATTCGTAGATATATGGATCTTCTTGCACATTATCAGGTTAGTTTCTTTTCTTTTTTTTAAATTTTCCGGAATGCACGTAAGTGGTAATAATGGATTACGGACCTTATGGATTGTTGATTGTTCAATTTGAATTTCTAGCATTTTACATTTTTTATGACTCAATTAGCTTGTGTCCTGGATTGGCCTGCAGGAAGAGCCATTAAATGTGCTTGGCATTACTGTCTGTGTCAAGCAGACCAGGATCCTACGTGGTTGGTGCTTGTGGACTGGTCATACGCCCTGGTTTTTGTGACTTTTTTTAAAAAAAAAAAAATAGAACAATAATAATGAAGGAGAACAAAAAGATGGATTTGGTGGTAATCATTGATTAATCATCACACAACCAACTCCACCAAATCTTGTCATGCTTTAGCAAATTGGTAACAGTTAAGGGAAGAGAAGAATAGACCAAAAATATGAAACTTATAAATTTGTGTTAATGTGTATAGGTAAAAGCATTTCTCAGGGGTGAATCTCCTCCTTTCTCTGCTGGCCAGCTTGAAGGGATGGCATCTATAGTGAATATGCAGACTAGAGTCGCAAGGAGGCTCAGTAGCAGTAGTCTTCGGTATTGGATTATAGAATTTTTGAGAAGACAACCAAAAGAGAAACGGTATCGTGCATTGATCCTGAGATTTATTAAAGACCGTAATGTGGCCTTATTATTAGTTGAGGTAAGCATTTGGTAATTATTGAGCCAATTTATTTGTTACCTGTGATGGATGAAATATTTTAACACGATATCTTGTGTGGTATGGAACAACAATTTCAATCTCAATTTAAGGTATCGGGATATGTAGTCTATGGGTCTGATGAGCTAGAGCTGAGAGATCTTTAATGATACCTTAAGGTGGCTAGTAGCCCCAGAATTTATGCTCTTCACTTGACCATCAAATTTTTACATTAACTTATTCAGACTCAGGCTGAAGTGTTCCTTTCTGGTTTCATCTAGTTGTTTTTGCCATGGCTGTCTAGTGTGTTTCTTAAACCATTGAAGGCCTCATCTCCAGTTAATGGGTCTGGACCAGTTAATCATGCCTCAAACTGGAAACTGTTTTGAGTCGCGGTCACTGATCTCCCAATTAAATGACTCCTGTTATTTTAAAAGCAATTTTCATCAAGTAGACATTTATTTCTGTAATTAGAAGGATGGGCCTTCGTGTCCTATATCATTTATATGGAATTAGAGGATGGGTTAGTGATTGGACTTCTTTGAAAATTACTCGTCGTATCCATAAATAGTTTTCTGACATTTCCCCTTCATTTCCAATAGGTTCAACTTGCATTAAACTGTAGGATCGAAGCCTCTTTTGGGCTAGTATATTCTACTAAGGGTGTGCTCCAACCTGCTTGGACTTCTCTCATACCTTCTCTTAGGAACAGCATGAGTATAAATGAAATGTTTCCCTTAAGGCCTAAAACTCTTGTAGAAAATTTACATATTTGTAATAGCTAAATTGCCCATAAGCATAGTATTTCACAAGGCTAATGTATACTTTATATTGTCAAATCACACAACATTATGAAGGTCTGAGCTAATAAGTAATTGAATTTTGCAGGTGGGACTTCAAGCCTCTGCATGGGTGTCTGTGGGAACACAAATTGGAGATGAGATAGAGGTTCAGGTGGAAGAAGCTCAACCACGTGATGATGTTCTCTTTCTTAAGGAGGTTATTAGGTAGTAAAAAGTGATTCTTTTGGAATTAAATTGTTATTGGGGAGATGTTGGAAGATACTGATGTGAATTTTGGATGGGTAAGCGGTATTCTGTTGTTCATGCTAACTGCAAAATTAGTCTTTCACCCTGGTCTCAGTTGAATGACTAGTTTTTGTGACTTGCAGCTAATTCGTTGACTTGGGACAGTAGATTCTTGATGCACCTTTTGGAGTCTTCCAGGATCTCATACTGTGAAACAAGTCAAAAAGTCGTTGCTTAGAAGATATCTCTTTGCCAAAATGTTACTGCCCAAGCTGTTTTTTCTCACAAATTATACATTCTTTCAAATCGCTTTCATCTCCAACCATGCTACGGAGCCCTAACTTTCCGACAAACCGAAATAGTTTCAAGGGGCTGCTGCTTTATTTATGTTCTGGGTTTCCTAGCTTTGGTAATTTTGGTCAATAAATGGTTGACATGTGTGGGTCATGCCTTAAGCGGTAATTTGTAGAGCAGAAAGTTGATTTGTAAGTTTTTAATGCCATCTATTGTGATCCTCATGTAACAAACAGCACATAACCTCTCTTCTCTTCGTAGTATGGGTGAAATTTTTATTAATTTCGATCTATTTTCCATCAGTAGCAGTTGGGTACAACCGTACAAGTCATGTAAGTGATGGACACGCTTTTGACACTATCATATAATTTTCACGGGAATGAGATTGCAAAGGAATATATGTTTCCGAGTGTCGAGAAAACTGATCGCATGCAACAAGTTTCCTTGTTCCTTTTTGCTAAAATGACAATGATGCCGGATTTTTTTTTCTTTTCTTTTCCCTTTGGAATTTCAGTCACTCCCACTATGTTAACAGGGATAATTGATAATATCTGATTGGCAATGGACTGTTTTCGTGAAATATGACACAACGGCCGTGTAAATTGGTTTTGGTACGTTTGAAATGTAGTATGTATATGTTGTGAAAGAGCATATTCTGTGGTCTGGGAATATCGGGAAACTGCAAAACAAACAACTACAGTGAATGCCAATGTCTGCAGAGTTATCACGGGACCTTCGTTCACATGATCTTCTCCTATACTACTTACTATAAACAATATATCCCATCTCAGTAAATATAATTCTCTAGGGTTTCACATGAGTTAGACCCTGCTTTGGAAAATTTGCATCAAATGGTTATGGTGGGTGGGGACTCTTATGTATTTAGGGTTTCTTTCTCTCATCACTCATTACTCATCATGCATTATGCATGTGGGGTATTATAATGAGTGTACCATTTTGAAGGCTAAGCTAGATTTTGGGCCAATTTAGACATCATGGACAATAGTTAAGAAGTTGGTAGTTGTGGTATTTTGTTCCCAATTAGTCTACGGATTAATGGATTAATTATGGCATTCTTTTAAGTGGTTTAGGCAATTTTTAGTAAGTTGAAATACCCTTAGGAAGGGGAAGGAGATGTAAATGTTTCAATTAACCGACAGGTCGTTCGCTAGACCAGAAACACGAAACAGTAAAAGCCCAGCATTGAATTCATAAGAGGCGTCCCGTCCCAATGGTGTAGATGTGGTTCAAAAAAATTAGCATGTTTTAAAAATAGATTGAACATCAGAATGTGACATATTATCTGATAAATTAAAGCGTGCCCTAAATCTCAATTGACAGTTCATGAAAAAAGAAAACCTGAAAAAGTTCGTTTGATTGAGTGTGAAATATCTATCAAGCTGCCCCTGCTACTATATTATACATTATTAATATTTCCACATTAGAGGTATGTTTGATTTATGAAGGCCTTTCAAAAGTGTTGCAACCAATTCATATTTTTAAGTTCAAAAATCAAAATCAATGTGGGGCTATATTATTTTAATTTATGTCAAATAGTTTGCAGCACAATTTTTTTTAAAAATTATTGTTGGACTTCCATAATACCAGACCTCTGTACAACCAAAGTTTTTTTTTTTTTTTTATCATCTTATTTTCTTGAAAATAAAATATTATTCTATTATACATTTTGATTTAAATATAGAAATATCAACTTCTCATATAAAATAATAACCACGTGTAAATATTTTTGTTCCATGAATTCAATGATTATAGAAATAAAAATATGTCAATATTTATGCTGAAAATATATACTTAAGATGGAAAATTTTGAGATGATCAACATGAATTCCTTCACAATAGAACGATTTTTTTTAATTGATACGAGTTATGGGGGACCATAGAAACTCCAAATATTGTATAATAAATTTTTCCATGACACATATTTATGAGATGCAAGATTTCAGGCCAGAAGAAGGAATTGTTTTATTATCTAAGAAGAAACAAAAAATGTATTCTCAAATGGCTTGAAAACAAATCAATTAAATCCATTTGTATGAAAAATTCCAACGCAAAATCACTGAAAATATATTCCAAAATCCACATGAAAAGATTCAATTGGATGAAGAAAATTAACTTCTTGTGAGAGAGCAACATCAGAGGCCAACACAAATTTAATGGTTCTATCTATTTTTTGGCTCACCCTTTTGGACCATTTTGAATAAATTGAAAAGTTTGTCTTGTGAAAAGAATAAAATAAAATTGTCACTCTTAGATGAAAAATATTTTATGTCTGTCTTATTTTGAATTTATTAGTATTATTTATTCTTTTTAAGTTTTAATATAATTATTATCCAAAAAGCATGTGTTTTAAAAAATATGTGTGCACTATTAGAATTTGTATTTTTAATAGTTTTATATGTTTATTTATTGTTTGTTAAATTATATTTTTAAATTTGTTTTTAAAAAATAAATAACAATTTAAATTTTTGATGGTCTAAATTTTAAAATTTGATTTAACTACGATTCTATTTCAATAATATTTAAAAAAATATTTTTTTTAATTATATATACATATGGGAGAGAAAAAGTAAAAATATTAAGAATCGGGTTTGTTTAAACAGTTATACTCTTTTAAGATAGTATAAAAAATCTGAAATTTGATAGTACAAAATGTTTAAGATTTGAATCTACCCCGATAAAATTTAAAAAGAGATTTGTTCTATATTTATGTGATATTTTAATAAAAAAAATTAAAACAGACACTTATTTCTTGTAAGTTATTTGTACAAAATATCTTACTAAACATATTTAATATTGTTTTTTAAAAACAAGATAACGATTAAATAATACTACATAGGCATTTAAAAAATGCATTTTTTTTATGAAACACTCGATAAATAGGTTTATAATAAAGGTGAAGATTTAAGACTGAACTCATTGACACTTTTATTTATACACATGGGATATATTATACAATTGTCAAATGTTCCACATGATATCTTTTATTTTAAAATTTAGTAAAAATATATAGAATTTGTAATAATAATATCACATAAATAATTTTGAATAGTACCTATGTTCTATTTATTTTCTTTCATTTAATTTTTTTAAAAAAATATAAGATTAAAATGAGAAAATATCAAAGTGTTAAAGATAGGGTTTGAATTTTTTTTTACATATAATAACATTAAACATTAAAAACATATGTGTATTTTTAATGAATCATTTTGATAAAAACACCTTATTAAACATACATACGTTTCTATTTTTTAAAAAATAAAATGTGATAATAGTCATAAAATTACATTATAAATAATATAAAAATATTAAATTTAATACCATAATCTACATTAAAATATTATTACTTATTTTAATATCAAATAACTTTATCTACTGAATTATTTAATTTTATTCCTCGTTGGTAATAATAGACTCGGATTGCAAATCTTAAGTGGCCCCCCTTGTTGCCTTATAGTACAATTACAATTACAATTACAATTTTAATTACAGTATGTTTCACAAAATTAAATGGTGACATTAAATGTAGTTTGAATTCGATGTAATTGAAATCAAAAGTTGTAATATGATTTTAGTGATAAATATGTTTTAAATTATCCAATGCGATGTCGTTTTTGAGTGGACCGAAAAACAATGAAATCCGACAAATCAAATGAAAGCAAATCGAACCCAAATCTTACTTGGATTTTTATATTTAATTTGATGGTTCTTCCACAAAATAATTTATAAAAAAAAGTTTTTTAAAAAAAATATATGTATTTATTTATTTATTTATTTTGTCTCCTTGGAAAAAAATAAAAAGGTTGCAAGCCACGTGGTTGTATAGACAATTATAGCGTCAGCTCCATCCTATCTTGCTCCTCATTCTCTTGACATTTCTTTGTATGTCATTTTCATGTGAAATTCTTTCAAGAATTATTATTATTATTATTATTATTATTATTCATTGAAGTTTTAGGGTTTTATAAGTCCATCATTCTTGAATTACGGCTACAAATTCTCACTGTCTCGTCTCTCATGTCTCATGTGCTTCTGTTTTCTACCCATTTTTTCATCTTTTTATTACCATGTGATTTTATGAAATTTTAAATAATTAAAAAATTAACATAGAGTATTTTGATATGAGTCTCTCACCTCGAATACTTGTTAATGTTGAGTTCAACACTTAATTTAAATTTAATCTAAAGTGTGAAGACAATAAGGGTCTGTTTATTTTTTTTATCTTAAGTCTAAAAATTTTATTGATATTTAAGAGTTATTTATTTTTTAATTTATGTCTGAAAAATTATTAAAAATGTCTGAATATAATTAAGTTAAAAAATTTAATTTAAATCTGAATAGTTAAATGTCTGAATATATTAAATATTTTATTTAACAATAACACCCTTAATTTATTACTTAATATTTATCTGTATGTCAATAACTTAACATATTAGTTTTATATTTTGAAGGTATATATGTCAACATACCAGTTTTAAATTTTTTATTTTTATAAAAATAAATAATTTAATATTTATATTAAAATATTTAAGATAAAAAACAAACATATCAATTAAATTCATATTTCAGTCGCATTCAGATTTTAGACAAAAAAAACAAACACTACCTAAATATAAAAAATCTTAGTATCAAATTACATATTCCAACAGTACTTAATTTCAAATTTTATCCTAAATATATTGACATTAAGTCACGTGTATTGAAATAAACTCGAGCTTTATCTCTAACATCTCAGCAACAATCTCAAAAGTCTTAACATCGAATCACATTTTCTAATACTTTGTCTCAAACATTCTAATATAAAGTCTCAAATTATATTTGTGGTGCCCCAACAATAAATTTCGAGAGTTCTAACACTATATTTTGAATCTCTCCCTAGTCATACATCAAGTCTCGTGCCTTATTTTTGAATATTTATCTAGAGTTCAATTATCGAATTATCTCGACATTAAATGCAAGTCTAAAACATATAAATGGTAGATGAATCTCACATCCAAATATGTAGTCCTTGATAACATTTAAAAATTACAATTTTTCTATCTGATTTTACTTTCACACGAAAAGACCCAACTAATAATTTACGAAAAAATTTCATAATTTATTTATTTATTTAAGGTTATACATTTTAAACGCATATTGAAAGGTATATATGAGCTCAAAATTTTGCTAATTCACAAATTAATATATAATTATGCACTAATGACACTTGGACCCTATTTTTTTAAATAAATATCAAACAGACCTCCAAGTCAAAAATATTTATCAGAAAAATCTCTTCCGTTACATTTTTTCTGTCAACTTTAACTGATTTTGACTATTAAAATAACAAAAAAACCCTTCTAATTTACATTTGCTCCTGTAATTATGTAAATATCCCCAATTTTATATATTTTTTATAAGTAAATCGAACAATATTAATTTTAGTAAAAAATACCATTTCTTAAAAGATAAATTATAAAATATAAAATTATATATATATATATAAACAATACATCCCAAATAAAAAAAATAATTAATATATTTTGAAAATGAAAACAATTAAAATTATAAAATTGTAGAGGAATACATTCATAAGCGTTATACTAAATCTAGCAAAAACTAAAATTTCAACAATTGAATAACTAGAATCCAAGTGCACCTTAAGAATTCTAAAAGCTACTTTATCACTCATAACTGCAGAGCCCCTAAGAACTCGGCTTCGTTGCTTATCTACCTTTTATTTGTAGAGTAATCGTGTTCGACTCTTAGGGGTGGTAAGATGAACTAAAAAACTTATCTTTGAGCTATACCTACCCCCACTTTATCTTAAAAAAAAAAGACTTCTAAATACGGAAACTGAAATCCAAAAGTTCTTCAAAGGTTCAATCCCTCCTTTAACAATAAAAAGTTTTAATTTTTTTCCAAATTAAACAAACACCCAATTGCATTTTCTTGTACAAATGAAATTCTCTTTTATTTCACTTACATCGTAATATTCTTCAAAATCACCCTCGTTGCAATATTCACAATTTATTTTTAAATGAAAAAAAAAACCATTTTATCCTCAAATATAAAAAATAATGATATTTTTTTAATTTTTAATTTTAATTTTAAGTTACAATGATTATTACACTCTTTTTTATCATAACTGAAATAAAAATTTTAACGAAAGGGATTTTATTAATAAATATATTTCATTTGACATTTATAAAAAAAGACTCAATTGTTATTAATCCTATAATTATTTTTAGTTTATTGAAAAGTATAGAAATACACATAAAAAATAATTTACTTTTTGAACTCTAGGTTACAAATCTCTTGAAAGTATAACGTGAGAAGATATGCTAACATTTTTTCCTACCAATGTACTTCAATAATCACACTTGGAAAACTACATGGCTTCCATGTAGTAAGTTCATCAAAATGGCTTCAAAATTAAAATTTCTTAATTACAAAATTAAAATAAAATAATTTCAAAAAGTCAAATTAGATCTTGAAATACTGTTTAATGATAATTTATAGAAAATTAAAAGTCAACAGGAAAGCCAAACAATTTCTCATCGATAAGAACAATTGCACGTTACAATATTCCATTAATTATATAAATTAATTTAATTTACTTATATTTTTTTTTAATTGTGTGTTTATAAACTAATTAAATTATAATTCACCGACAATTTAATACATAATTAATTACTCAATTAATAATTAATCTACTAACTATTAAGTGGTACGGATACTTGTTTAGAGAACGGTCAATACGGATTATACCTTTTGCCTCATTTGATGATTTCAATAATTTTATTTTTATAAATTATAATAATGTAACATTCTATTTGGAACCTTGAACCATTTAAAAAATTATTGGAAATTTAAAATAATCCAACTTCATTATAAAATAATGATCTTAATTAATTTAAATATGTTGAATTTGTCATAAGCAAACTGGGATACGAAATTGAATTAATTAATGGGTAATAACATTTGGTCCCCCAAATTCTAGCAAAATTGCAATCAAAGACAATTCATATTTATTTCTTGCCAATCCAGATCTTATTAAAAATCGATGCGCCAACAAAACTAATGATTTAACTATTATATTTTTTAAACAAATAATAACCCATATAATTTGGTGAAAGAAGTATAATAATAAAATTATTGAGTTTATTTATGAATTTTTCAAAATTTAACTGTAAGGACCCGTATGAAATAAATTGGAAAATATATTTGCACTTGTGATTTGTTGGAAATTCAAGGACCCAGGTGATACTACCACGCTAATTAATTAATAATAATCCCAACCCAATGTTTCAGAAAAAAATGATTGGAATGACATTTTTTTAATAGTTAGGAAGCATACAAACCGAAGAAAGTGCTTATTAGAGTTTTCAAAGTAACATGGGTTTCCTAATACATGAAGAAATTTAAAATTCTCATGGTAACCCATGTGAGTTTTCCAAAGGCTAGAAAGCCTAAAAGTGCTTTTGTAGTTTATTAGTCTAATAATAGGTTGACTTCTTTGTTAATTTTATCATAATTTAAACCAATGTATAAAGTCTATTTAAAGCACTTCTGCCAAAAGCTTAAAAGTATTTATAAAGCACTTTCAGCCTAAAGTAATATAGAAAAGAGATAGTAATAAATGTGTCACTTGCAATGGTTGTCAAAGAAAGCAAGCAACACAAAGTGTTCAACTTTCTTAAGAATAGCAAGTGAACTTTGTATGCATGTGCTTGCATGCACCATTTTTGGAAGCTTAAAAAGTCATATAATATAGCTTGCTTAATCTATAAGCAAATTAATACAAATTAATATTTAATTTTGATTTGAGAAAGTTTCCATTTCTCTTTCTCCAAGTATTGTACTTTGTGCATGTGTAATTGTTATAGAATTGTAATATAATTTCATCAATAGTTATTAATTCATTGTAATATTAAAACTATGAATAATAATTTAACAAAGGGATAGTAACACTTTCATCTCTAAATTTCAGAAAATATTTAACAATTTAATCCGTGTGTCGATACCCCTTTGTCTTATAATTCATTACATACGGTACTAGGGACTAAAAGGTCCAGTTTAAGGAAACTTTATCTCAATTAGTTATTTATTGACAGATTAGGGACTAATAATGTTATTATCCCCACATCTAAAAATTTTCGGGCGTCCGATATCTAGTTACCTTATAGGCAGGGTAAGACCATACTAACAGTTTGGGTGAAAAGCAAAGTGATTAAATAATAAAATTGAAGACACTAAATTTTTTAAGAAATGGATAAATAAATTATAGGGTGCAAAAACTTTGAATAAAAAGACAGATTATTTTATATGTTAAATTTCGTAAGAAAAGTCTCTGCTATGACTTTAAGTGTAACTAATATATACATATATATATATATAATAAATATTATAATTAAAATAGAAATTTGTATACAATAGATACACGATTCAACAAAATATGATAGCAATATTTTTGTATGAAATTTCAGTTTCTTAGGGTCCCAATCGAGAGTAGTACAAAACATATTTTTTTCCATGCATTATATGACAATTATAGGAATAAGAAAAAGTCCTTAACAATCCCACAAGCACTTTTGACATTTTGAATGGCTTTCTAATAAATTTAAGGGCAGAACCGAACCGTGATCATAATTAAGCAATTGAACGTGAATATTGGGGGAGAGGAGAAGTAGCTAAAAAACTAGTAGTAGAAGAAGAAGAAGAAGAAGTAGTAGTAGTAATAATAATAAATAGAGAGGATTTACTGTTAGGGAGCAAAGCAAATCTTGCAAATATATTGATGGCACGTTCACATGTCCATCCATGTGGGTACATTTTGGTTGGTGATGTGTTGGTGAAGATGACTTCAATAAGCCCACCCCCACCCATTACGTGGCCGATTCTGTAGATCTGGTTGGTCGTCGGTGACTGGGACTCTCTCTCTCTCTCTTTTGATTATCCGAAATAATAACACTTAAGTCTCTAATGTTTCACTTTTTGACAAATAAGGACGTAATATTCACAAACAATAAAGGGTATTTTAGTTAACCGAGGACTTATTTGATATGAATGAATAAATAATGCTCTTTTCTGTGATAATGTAAACGATTGGGGATCTGGATGTTATTAATTGAACTTCTTCTGCATGTTACTTGGGTGTGTAATTAAAAGTTCACCTGATCTGACCTTCTTGATTTCAATTAATGAACACAATATGCACCGTTTGTGAGCCTGATCAATAATTCAACGTGATTGAGAATGTTAGCACAAAGATTGTTGTATATGAAAGCAACATACCTACCCCTCTTTGACACGTGTTATGTGTAAACAAAAATTAGCTTAATATAATCATCATCTTAAGAATTTTTTGCACCCGAATTAGAAATTCGATTAATATCTATGCATAGATATAACTATCATAAATGCAAATTTTTTGAATATTCTATGTTACCCGTTTCATATTTATACATAATTTTTCATACTAGTATCCTACTAATCAAAGATGTACCAAAAACAATACTTTTTCGTTGAAAAAAAGAAAAGAAACATTATCTAAGCAACATGAATACATTATACATGAGACAAGTGAGAGATATCTTATTTTAAAAATAATAGAATATATAAAAAATAATGATAGGAAGAAGGAGAAAAAGGGGAAGCAATAAGTGAAGGCACGTGGTGGTGGGTTATAGATGTAGATTGGGATGGAAGAGTTTTGAGGGAGAACGAAGCAACCAAAACAATAATTTCGAATCACATGCATATCAAAAGATTTGAATCGTATTACAAGTTTCTCATTTGGCCTTTTACCTCTTGTTTACATATCGAGGGAGAGACCACATGCCCTTTTTTGTCCTTTCTTGATTAATATGTAAAATAGAAATGAATGCCGATCACTCTAAGTGAACTATATAATATAAAATGAATTCCTTTACGTTTTATGTATGCTTACAATTTATGATACATTCATTTCTTTTTCTTACTACCAAACCATAGTCGGGTTCACATTTTTTTTTTAGAATGGGATTGTCTACCTAGAGAGAAATTATGGCTCGAACTAATTCATATTTAATGGGTGTTAATGCTCCCATCTATTAAAGTGACTCTTCGGTATTTTTATGTGCTATATTAAATATTGAAAAAAAATACCAAAGTAAGTTGCACATAATTGTTTTTTTTTTATTGAATTTTAAGGACCATCACAATTGTTCTCACTAATAATCTCATGCACCCATCAAAATTTATTCTCCTTTAATGCTATTTTCACGTAGCATAAACTTAAATTGATAAAACTAAATATTTTTGAGAATCAAAATTTCACCTAGAAAAACATATAACGTGGCTCTCCCTCGGCCTGTATTTGGGTAGAGTTGGTAATTAAATTCAACAAAATAAATGAAATAGATTAATAATATATAAAAAAAACGTAATTTAATTAGTTTACAGAAATAGGCTGAACCAGTATTGGGTGGGTAAAGAAAGAAACAGGGAACGAGCGTGCGTTCGGGCAGAGAGTGGGTCCCACGGCCAGAGGGTTCAATTACAAAGCAGTAATCAAATACTTACGTACATATGGTTCTGTTTCTGCTGACGCATCCTAATACGGACGGAACAGAACAAAAAGCGGGCCCCTACAATTTTACGCGGTTTTAGATTTGTCCTTTTTTGTAATTTTAATCGGATTTCAGCGGGTAACTTCCCAATTGCGGCCCCTTGTTCTGGTAATAGTTTTTGTGATCCCTCCTCGTCCATTAATGTGTTTTTATTTATTTATTTTATAATTTCGTTAATGCTATTAAATGAAGTAAGGCCAAAGGGTGATGAAATCACGGCCGTTGGTAGCGGCACCGCTTGGAAATGAAGCAAAGGCCAAAGTGGGTGGTTCAAGTTGGCTTCGATCAATTTATGGTATACGTTGAGAGCATCCCATTATAATATTTAATTTATTTTTTGCTTAAAAAGGAGAAATATTTTGAGCATATGAACCAAAAATCCCGAGAATAAATCATAGATAGGATATAATTGATGTCTATATACACATATCCTTCAAAGTTTAGCAACTTGATTGTTGGTTGGTATAATAATAAAGCAAATTATGGTGTTACCTTTAATAACCCCTCATTATTTTGGTAATACCTGTCATTATATCAACTATTGCATGTTAAATGGTAAATAATTAATTAATACCATTTATCATTTACTATTTTTAACTCACGTCCCCTCATAGGTCATGTGTTCACACTAGCCTATCTTGAATATTTTATCTATATCACGAAGTATTTTCTATAAATGGTAAAAATACATAATAAATGGATACTTTTATCATTATTTTAATTGTTTTTTGGAAAAAGATTTATCAACAAAATGATCCGAATCTCAACTTTACAATATCTAAATTTCACCAGAACATATTCACTCAACTAAATCCATGGAATATATTCAACGGATATTGAAGTTGGGAAATAAAAAGTGTGAACACAAAAAAAATAACAAAATAAAATAAATCAAAGAATCCCCGTAATTCAATTAACATGCACGTGACCATTTGATGATGATCATCATATTGCCCAACCAAGCAAGATTAACATAAATCACCCCCATGTGTGGGGTCACATGTATTCCACCCATTTGCTTTGAAAGAATGACCCACTCATAGAAAATTATTTAACGTCTAATTACATCTGGATCCCTTGGTTTATCAATTTCACAAATAAAGAAAGATTTTACGTATTTATCTTTCGACGAATCCATTTCATCAAATCCCGATAAAATTTGTTTAAAATTGATAATTTAATATTTGTTCCACTTTTGACTGCTAATAAATTATTGTGTAATATTAAAAAACATCTTATAATTTTGATAATATTAAAATAAACAAGTAAACTGATTTTAATGGACATAATAATTAAATGAATAATTTTTATATTTATATTAACTAATTTTTAACAAAATCTGAAAGCAAGGTAGCAATTCACACGAAAAGTTTTAAATTATATTATTTCATTCACAAAATTTGAAAGCAGGGCAGGATTCAGGTGTTATTATTCTTTTTTTACAGTAAAAAATAAAAAATAATAATAAAATAAAATAAAGGAGGAGACTTTAATTGGAAAAATAAAAGGGAAAAATCCGAAGGGACGAAGGAACTGCCGCTGTAACAAACAGCAGTACATTTAACTGTTGATTCCCGAATCTTTACTCTTTACTCTAACCTCGACCACCCCACCCCACCCCACCCCTCTTGCCTCTTTAAGTAGCCCTTCCCCTTCTTCCCGCTTTACTCATTCGCCCCCAAACACACTCTCCTCACGATTCTCACTCTCCCATCCTCTCCTTTCTCTCTTGCAATGGCTTTTCTGAATGTGCTTTGTTCTGTTTCAGTTGTCCTCTTTCTCTTTGCTACAGCGGTGAATGCTCGGATTCCGGGCTTTTACGCCGGCGGCGCTTGGCAGTCCGCCCACGCCACTTTCTACGGTGGTAGTGATGCTTCGGGAACTATGGGTACATCTTTTACTCCGTACATTGCTCCGTTCTTTCCTCTTCGTCTATAACTAACTCATTCCTTCCCAAAAGATCTCCCATTTCTAACTAAATATATGGGTGTTTACCATTTGTGCGCAGGTGGTGCCTGTGGATACGGGAATCTGTACAGCCAAGGCTACGGCGTGAACACGGCGGCGTTGAGCACCGCCCTGTTCAACAACGGCCTGAGCTGCGGCGCGTGCTTTGAGATGAAGTGTGCCGAGGACCCGAGATGGTGTCTTCCCGGCAGCCCCTCCATTTTCATCACTGCGACAAACTTTTGCCCGCCGAACTTCGCTCAGCCCTCTGATAATGGCGGCTGGTGCAACCCTCCTCGTCCTCACTTCGACCTTGCTATGCCCATGTTCCTCAAGATCGCCGAGTACCGTGCTGGTATCGTCCCCGTTTCATATCGCAGGTGAGCTTTTGTAATTTTACTTAAATAACCTTGTTGTTTGTAAATTTTTACAGTAGTCAACAATTCGTGCTCTTTGGTTTTGCTTGGTTTCTTTGTTCACAAGGCATGTTTTCCTAGGACTAGAAAATGGGGAGCCAGGAAAAGGTCGGATTATCGTGGGCGTTTTTTTAATTATTTTTCTATTTTTTCTTTTCTCGGGAAACAAACGGAGACTGTGACGAATAGCCAGCCTTCACTAGCCATTTTGGACTATGTCGTTTAGCCAAACATAGCCAACGGCAAACCATTTTGCCTATGCGCTTTCGGCGTGGTGGTTTGGCTTCTTTTACATACGTAATTACTAAAATGCACTCGCGTATCGCAAATCTCATATTCACTCGAATGTCACAATTTTGTAATTTTACGCTTTTTAGGAGGACGCTGTCGTCAAATGCAATAAGGGCTTTTGTTATTAAATATTTATGAAAATTTGCCGGAAAATCAGGATAGGGCAGTGCCTTAAAGTCAGAAAATCTGGGGCACAGTTCACGTTCTCCCACGCGAGTGTTGGTTCGCAATTTGTATGGGACTCTGTACCTTACCCTACAACATTTAATTAGTTTGAAATATTAAGGATCCTTTTACCAGTGAAGCCTGTTCTTTTTTTTGGGGTATTGGGTCTTCACCGCTCCTCCCTAAAAGGTGCCCTTAGACTGTAGGGCAAGGCGCAACTGTGACGTTAACGTTATCTTTTTTATTATCTTTTTTTCACAGGGTACCTTGCAGAAAGCGAGGCGGAATCAGATTCACAATTAACGGTTTCCGTTACTTCAACTTGGTTCTGGTCACCAACGTTGCAGGTGCAGGTGATATCGTGCGCGTGAGCATTAAGGGAACCGACACTGAATGGTTGAGCATGAGCCGTAACTGGGGGCAAAACTGGCAATCCAATGCTGTACTCGTGGGCCAGGCACTTTCGTTTAGAGTCACGGGCAGTGACAGGAGAACCTCAACCTCATGGAACGTGGCACCAGCTAATTGGCAGTTCGGTCAAACCTTCATGGGAAAGAATTTCCGCGTCTAGAAACAATTGGTTGTTTTTAACATTTTTCATGTGTTCCCGCCTTCAAAATTTTTTTATCCTTTATTTTCCCGGAAAAGAAATTTGAAGTGATGGGCGAATGGGTTCGTGTAGGAAAGTAAAAGTGGGTCAAAAAGTTAAAAACTGAACGAGTGATAGGTAGAAGAAAAGTGAAAGTAAGAAGTGTGGTAACTTTTTTTTTTTTTTATGGTTTTCTTAATATTGTTTTTGAGTTTTGTTATTGGGGCTGGTTATAATAGTAAAAGCCAGTTTCCTGGTGAAAGAGAGTGTGGGAGTTGAAGCGGCTGCAAGAAGAAACATGTATGTAGCCCGCAGCTCAGGTTAAATATAATTACTATTAAGGGTATAATTTATCTTCATGTTTGAATGTATTTTGTTTAATTTGGTCTACCAAAAAGTCGTTTTGAGTAACTGATGTTAAATGTTAATGTTGTTGTTGTTATACTCTATACAAATAATAAATTTCTCTGGTCCATCATCTTGTCTAGCTATACTTGATACCAACAAATCATATTCAATTAATGCCATTTTAAGTGGGGTTTTAGAATCATTAAATTTCTAGCACCACCTTAAAAGTGAGCAGATTAATTTTCTAGAACATGGAACCCGCCTTTCAATTCATAATGCTTACAATATTCGAAAAAGAAAACGTTTTAATTGTAAACAAATAGGATAGGAATTGGATTGGGATTGAATACAAGTTAGGGATAGTTATTGGCAACAACCATCCATCTTGGAATTGGGGAATGCAAGCAAAGAGATCATCTACCCACTTGTCGGTGGACATGTTGTTATGTAATGCTCAGTCCAGTTGCACCATGTGCGTGCAGCTGTTCTGTTTCTTCCAGCTCGAAACCTTGAAACCAAAAATACTAATTCAAATAAAATCACCTCTGTTTCTTCTAGCAGAAAACCTGGAAAACTGAAGACATATATAAACTCGTGCTCAATTTATTCTTAAGAGTTAATAGGGTAGGCAAAATCAAAAGTCAAAGGAAATAAAACACTGGCTTATGGTATATAGCTGTTGCAATGAATGTGAATGAAAGATCCCACTTAATTGAATTGGGTCAGGAAATGTATCTGTCCCTCCTACTTCAGAGTTTGCTTCCACTTTGCTGGACTGGATTTATGTCTTTAGTTTCGAACCAAACAAACATCTTTTTAACTCCATTATCAAATCAGTATGTTAGCCAATAATACACATACCCGAGATAAGACCCAAATTTAACCTACTTCACTTTGCAATTTTCATGTAATCGTCGAGAACTCATATGTAATGTAACCCGAGTGGTAATCTCTCAGACTCTCACCTCCTTGTGGCATATTGCCATTAGAATTATAGATCATGTAGTTAGCCTCATTTCGTTTAAAATTTGTGGATGGATAGATTCCTCACACTAGAATTCTAGATAAAGCTGAAACTAGTAAATATTATATACTCTTTTTTAACTACGAAAATGATTATGTGGCTAGTCAGTGATTTCAGTTCCATTCACATTTAGCACTTAGGAGTTTCGATTTTATTCATAATTTTTTAGATCTTTTAATATAATTGTTTTTTAAGTATAAGATATTTTATGTAGTGCAAATTATCTTTTCTTTCTTTTTTACTTTTCCACAAAAAAAAAAAGGGAAAAGAAAAAGGCAGAAAAAGGGGTGTCACTGCGAGAAGTAGAGGATAGGGCGGTGATAGGTTCTATTAGGATAGGAGTATCGATGGAGACAAGGAAAACCAATGCCTGCTTGTAAAGCAAGATTGGTATCTCAATATCGCTATGAATAACAGAAGAGTTATTTTATACCCATTTCCATTTCTGATATTATTTTTTATTAATAAACAAATAAATAAATAAGCTAAAGCTAACAAAATTCTGTTACAGTTGACGTAAGTCTTTGCCTTGGGTCGGCTAAAGCCTATTATTATTATAAGAATATTTTTCTGTGTATTATTTATTATTGATGTCAGAGGTAGTTTGAGTAGGATAGGAAGAGGCAATAATATATCCATGAATAAAAGCAGGTTCAAATTTGAATGAATATATACCGTACTGCCAATTGGGTAACGGGTGGGGGTACTTAGGAGAATATTGACGTGGGTTTAGCATCGATCTTTGTGCGTACTTTATTGACCCATTAAATTCACGTTTATTGGATTAGCCCAGTTACTTTCTAAACTTCCCTAATGGGCCACCGGACTGTTTTTAACTGGACCTAGTTGATGGACATAGCGCCGGATAGCAGAAATGAAAATAAATACTAAACAAACGTTTATAACGCCGTCTGTGGGAATCGAACCCACGACCACATGGTTAAAAGCCATGCGCTCTACCGGCTGAGCTAAGACGGCTTGTCATTTATCGTATCTAGACTATATTTTATGTATAGCGTACTACGTAGTCAAAGACCGACAGAACCGGTTTGATCGTAGATTGTGGACTGTTAAAGCATCATTATTGCCCACCAACCCCGTCAGGAGCAACACTTTCAGCATACAAATATATCTTCTACGATTCAAAAGCCAAATAAAATTCCACACCAACTGCTGGATTTGATTAGAGGACGCAATCACTCCAAGTCTTAACACTCCCAGTCACAAATTGAGGCTACAAAAACTTTACAGCAACGCAACCTAATCACCAGCGCGAAGCCCTGAACATATACTGGTATTTTGTATATACTGATTTTGAAGACACGTACCACTTTTACAAAGCAAATTCAATGCGTTAGCTCTGCAAATTCAGCACGTTTGCAGCATAAATTCTACTGCACTAACCGCTCAAATTTTAGGATCAAGTATAATCTTTTCTTAGACAATGCAGTAACATGGCCAGATACTTTACTGGGCAAATAGTTTCCAAGCAAGTACAAGAAGGGAATATCCAGAATTTATATATAATATTGTAATTCCATTGATATTGTAATGTTGATTGTATATGCTTACATTCAAAGGGTAACTATAAATTGATAGAAGAAAAAGTATACATAAAGCATTTGTAATCTTTGCCTCTAAATCTTGCAAAGCTGTTCAGCAACCATTTATTTGTTCTGTCAACTGTCATTCTGCATAATGAGGGCTTTGGCAGGGCAGAGCCTACTATAATTTTCAAAACCAGTTATGTCTTTGTAGCAGAAAGGTAGGATAACTTGTTTCCAGATCAATATATCTACTGCCTCAGAACTCTGTTTGAGCTTAGGACAAAGTTCTCTTTACCAGCAACTGTGGAGTGCAGCCTTCCTGCAGCCCAACCATTGTTCATTACACGAACAGCAGCTTGGGCTGGATCCCCAGTCACACGGCTTCCATCAACGTGATTTTCAAATTCTGGAAGACCACTCGCCTTTCTCTCTTTCCTTCTCTTCCTTTCCTCATCTCTTTCCTTCCTCAGCCAACTCTCCACTGCTCTCTGCAAGTTCCAAAATTAAAAAGATAAAGAATAAACTGCAAACTAAGAAACCTGGCGATTTCAGTATTCAGAAAAAATGATTTAAGAATCAGCAACCTATAAAAGCCAAGGACCCAAAATCAAGATTTCATGTTTACAAATGGAAAGCTAACCATTAGCGATAATTTGCTGGTCTCCTTAACTTTATCCATTGGCATTGCTAGTTGCAACTTCCCACGAGCCACATACACCTGAGAACAAGAGAGTTTCTGATGTTTAGAAGGATGCACCGCAATGCAACTAACATTTCGAGTTATTATTACTATTTTATTCTAGGAAAAATACCCAGTGAGTGAATCCTGACATACAATATGTGATGGCCAGTTCTCCAGACCATCAAATATATGGGTGGCATAAATAATCGTGGCACCCCTCTCTTCACATTCCCTAATCAGGAATTTGAGGAGATCGGCCCTTGCTAGCACATCAAGATCAACTGTTATCTCATCCAGAAGAAGAACCTACACACAACAATAGCAGACTGAGATATGACTAAACATAGGAATATACATATAAATCTCAAGAATTCACCGAAGAAAGAAGAGGCATCCATTGAGAATGAGCTGCTTGAATTTAAGTTAACATTTAATTGCAAACAATGGAAATACCTTGAATGGCTTGAGGAGACCCATACAAATTTGAACACGTCTCCTCTGACCATCAGATACCTTGTGCATCCTCCATGACAGATTGATGTCCAATACCTAAACAACCAATAAAACAAGATACGTTTCAAAATCAGCAAACTGCAAAAGATCAACAAATTTTAGGCAAAGAACAGAACTTCATAGCATTTTACCTTTATTAGTTCAGCTCTTCTTTGAGGATCAATTCCTGCTACTCCAAATATCATCTTCTCTGCTGACACATCCATTTGAATTGGAACCTCAAATCCAGCAAAAGCAACCTCCCGCCTCCACTGCAAAAGCGCAGTTTCAATTAACAAAATGCAATATGCTATCATTGTCACTATTTCTTGTTACATTCATGCTAACTTTGGACTCATTATATATTACTGAATTCTATTTGAGCAAGAATTTCAAATCAACTACATAGAAAGAAGCTAAATTAACTATGCAAGATAGAAATAATGAAAAACTATAAACTAACCTCTCCTCCGAGATAGCAGAGATCACCGGAGGAAGTCAAAGCGGTGTCATGGAAAGCAGACCTTCCCAGTACTCTAACCATGTGCGGCTCCACCATGTGCTTCCCTCCTATTATCTTCAATATCGTAGTTTTTCCTACACGTAGTCGATCACAACGCATACGGACAAATTACTAATTAACATCAATTGCTGGTAAATAATAGTAAAAGAAGAGAATATTGGATGAACCAGCGCCATTGGATCCGACGAGAAGGCAACGATCTCCAGCATTGAGAGTGAGATCGAAATCGTCGATCAATGGAGTGGACCCAGGCGGCGGATGACCGTCAATTCCTGGATAGGTGAACTTAAGTCCGTTGATCTCCACCGTTAGTTTTGAATTCTCCGTCACCGCCATCTTCAGAGCTCCAAAATGAATGCTCGACTCGCCTAACTAGCAGCGTTGGGCATTCACGGTCTTCACCTAACGGTTCTTAAGAAAGGCCTCAATCTACGTGGCCTCACGAAGGCCGCGAGATTCGAAAATTATTTATGAAATATTTTATGTGTTCAACTTTTATATCAAATTGGTCCCCGATTGCTATCTGAAATGACCGAGTTACCCTTGTAATATAAAATTTTGGCTGTTTTGCACAGTATTTCAGTCATTTCAACAGAAATCAGAACTTATATAATACAAATGAACAAACTATGTCCTTAATTAAGAAATTACAAGTACTTGGGGTTCCAAATGTTATTATCCCATTAATTTAATTTAGCGCATTTAGAGTCTCACTCTGTATCTCTCCCTCTTCGTCGTCGTCTTTGATATCAAGTTATTAGATTCCGAGAAAGCGTTAACTAATGGCAGCAATTTACAGTCTTTACATCATCAACAAATCCGGAGGTTTGATTTTCTACAAGGTACCGTTTCTTTCTCTCTTCATCTGCTTCAATCATCGAAAATCAGGACTAGATTTAGTGAATTGATTTTATTTTGATTGAGAAAATCAGGATTATGGATCTGCTGGGCGAATGGACACAAATGATAGCTTGAGAGTGGCGAGTTTATGGCATTCGATGCACGCGATCTCTCAGCAGTTATCGCCTACCACTGGCTGTTCTGGCATCGAACTCCTTGAAGCTGATACCTTTGATCTCCATTGCTTCCAATCTCTCACTGGTACTTTTGGATTCAATATTAACTTAAATTGCTCTTACACGTTTTTAGTTTAAGTTTTGGATTAGATGGGCTATGTCGCATCTCAGAGTAATTCTGTTTATGAATAAAGACCTCTTTCTGTTCTTTCTCCCTCATTTTTTGGATTGAAAGAGCGGATAGAAATTATGGAAGGGAAATATGGTGAACATAAGTAATTTGAAGTTCAATCATTCGTAGTTTATATAAGTAATTTGAAGTTCAGTCATTCGTAGTTTATTCTACTCTCTCATTAACAGCTATTTCGCTCTAGTAGTGACCTGCGGATCAGTAGGGAAATTTAGGATTTTAAGCTTCATTTTCATTCATTTCTCTTCTAACTAAAATTTCCGATGATAGGGGATGAATCAAAATTTCCTGATATTCCTGAATCAAAACCAAGTGTTAGGTTAGTTTGTAATCTCAAGGGTCTCAAACTTGTGCAAAAGGGAATGAAAATAACAAACACGCTATTGGAACAATGCTGAAGGTAGTTGCTGGTAACCTATTGTATTTGTTGCCTCTATAATGTGAAAAATTGAGACATGCCAAGCTATGAACTTAAAAACTGTGTATATTGTCCTCTTGGTTAAATGGAGAGGGCATTACTGAGTGCTTTTACACCATCTAAAGTGCTTCTAACAGTCAGGAGTATTTTATTCCCATTTAGTAGTTTTCATGAATTAACAAATATGTTTCTAGAATTGAAAAGATTTGAAGTGCTTTTTGGTGAAGCACTTGGGAGTTGATTTCTAGAAGTCGCTTGTTTAAATAAAAAACGAATTGAAATACTTTTTGGAGAGCTCTTGGTATGTGCTTTTGCAATTTGTGCTCCTGGGTACTTTTGCTGAAATTTTCCACCTGAAGACACATTTTTACAAAAGCACTTCCATATTCGTAACAACTTGTTTTGACCTTTGTTTTATTGTTGATTCTTATGTGGTTTCATCTATGCAATACAAGCGATTTCACTTGATGTATTGGTGAATGATGTAGTATTGATTGTGAGGGTTTTAAGTCAGTATGCTTAATCCTTGAGAAAATGTTTAATACCCTTGTTTCTTCAAGCGTGAAGTATTGTTCAAACGATGAATTTAGAAAATAATTGTTTTCTGTTTTGATATACAGGAACAAAGTTTTTTGTGGTGTGTGAACCTGGGACTCACCACATGGAATCTCTCTTGAAGTATATCTATGAATTGTACACAGATTATGTTTTGAAGAATCCCTTTTATGAGATGGAGATGCCTATACGATGCGAACTCTTCGACATCAACCTATCACAGGCAGTACAGAAGGATCGTGTTGCCTTGTTGGGGCGATAAACTGTTCCAAACCATATATCTTACCAAATTATTTTTTGTTTTGCTATCTTGATTTGTATCTTTGCATAGAAGCATGATTGGCTGTAGTTTGTGTGTGATGCGTTTGTCTGATATTTGCCAGATTCTGATGTTCAGTTGTAGATTGATGAAAGATGAAAGATTTCATATGTTTAGTTTGTGTTTTTCTTTTCTGCCGGATGACCCATCAGTTCCAGTTAGCAGAATCTGTTTTGAAATTTCCAAATCTAATATCATCTCTTGATTTACCGAAAAAATCCCACCCATGATTGCGCAGTGCATCTCTTGTTTCATTTTTGAAACCAAGATCGGGACATGAAAGTAATGTAATGATAATAAGATTGGAGATCCATCAATCTAAAATGTGGCTAAATTTATATACAATTATCATTGCATAAAAGGTACGGGAACAAAGAAAAGTACCTGAATAAGCTCCCTTTCATTTTCACATAATATGGGTACACATTACTGCTCTGTTTCAAGTATAGGTACATGTTTGGAAAACTCAGATTGCATTCTTGCATATTCTACAATCTGAGTGTGGCCAGAAAACATTTTCTTGGCATAAATACGTTAGCCTAGACAAAAACTGTACACCGCTCAAACAGTCTTATAATACACCAGTAAATTCTTGAACTCTATTTTGCATTCAGGCATGCCACATCTAAAGGAAAAATGGAGAAACTGCATCAAAATACTTCTTCTAACCGCGAAGAGGGGAAGCAGAAGGCCTGGGATAAGAAGTTCGTCGAACATTGGAATGAAAATGACCTTTTCCATGGTGCTCCTTTTGAGCTTTTTTGCGCATATTTCTTGAATCCTGAAACTGTTCTAATTCTTTTACCACCTCATCCATGTCTGGCCTGCACTTGGGTTCCATAGCAAGGCATTGAAGTGCAAGGGCAGCTGACCTCTGAGCCTGAGGCAGTGAGTACTGGCCTTCGAGACGAGGATCCAGAACACGGAATATTCTACGTTTGTTCATCAGGTAAGGTTTTGCCCACTCCACAAGATTGTGTTCTCCAGATGGCCTATTTTTGTCTATAGCTCGTCGGCCAGATAACATTTCTAAGAGAACAACTCCAAAACTGTAGATGTCACTCTTGGCAGTCAGATGACCTTCCCAATAGAAAATAAAATTAATGTTCAGGACATACATAGATAACTTTTCTTATATATATTCCAACAACAAAAACACACAGCTGAAAGGAGTTCATAACACAGCAGAGTTACTCATAGAGATTGACCTCTTCTATCCTTGTGGAAGAGATGGTTTGGGTTATTATTCAACAATACACTGGAAAAGTTATGTTGCAGTAGCTTTCATGGAAGCATTACAGATGAATTGAGTGTAAAAGCATCTTTAATATCTTAAGAGAGGTCTGGGCATTGCCAAAAAGAATGTGAATATTATTCAAAATGTTTTTAAAGGATTAAAGGTCCTTAAAACACTTCTAATAGAAGAAAAAGAGAAGTAGGTTAATAAGAATCTACGATTTTATAGAACAAACAATAGAGGTAAGCAGTACCTGTGGCTAGATATTCAGGAGCAGCATATCCATAAGTACCCATGACTCGAGTAGAGACATGGCTCTTATCACCAGTTGGTCCATCCCTTGCCAATCCAAAATCAGAAAGTTTTGCATTGTAATTCTGCCAAACATGGACAAGCAGCAAGTCAGCAGCAAAGCAAATAAGTCCTGGTAACTGTAGCTCTGAATAAGTTAAGCCAGTTTAAAAATGTTATTAGAAAATTTAGGTTAATTTACATACCGAATCAAGCAAGATATTAGAAGTCTTGAAGTCACGATATATAACTTTTGGTTCAGCACTGTGAAGGAAGGCAAGACCCTTTGCAGCCCCAAGTGCAATTTTCATCCGGAGGCTCCAAGAAAGAGGCTGGAAGTGTGAACCCCCTGTTTCAATATCAATAACATTGCTTAATTACAAGATAGATATTAGGTGCACTTGCGCTGTAATATGCTTCCCCTCTGGAAAATAAATAAATCAACGCTAGAAGCGCCACTATATGTATAGGATGTAAGAAACTTACTCCTGAATAGATGATTCTCCATACTGCCCCGCGGCATGAACTCATATACCAGTAGTCGATGCTCATCCTCTAAACAATAGCCAATCAACTTCACAAGATTAGGATGATACAACTGCCCCAGATAGTTGATTTCCGTCTGCATATCCAAAAAAATGACACAATCAATACCCTGCTACAAGAGATGTCCTTAATAGTAATGCAATCAATGGCTTCTATAAATTTCCCATTTCCTAAAAAAATATATTAAACCCTAATGATTGTCTCACTTGGAATGATTGGTTGTACCGGTAGAGTCATAGAAAGCCAATGAGGAAAAATTAATAACTATTCATTTCTAAATAATCCTTGTATGCCTAGATTCCTCCTAATTTGAATATGAAACTATGATGCAACTTTAAAGTATAAAGAATCATACATAAAACTTCCTTCAAAATCAGAAGTTGAAGCTAGTCACAACAAATTTATGTAATGAAATTAGAGGAGCCAAAAAAGGAAAAAAAAAAGAAAAACTTACTAGCCATTCCTTGTGACCCTGGAATCCTTCTTGGTTAAGCCTCTTCACAGCAATCACCATGCCGGTACCAGGCCTGCTAGCTGTCAATGAATGCTCGTCAACCCATCCTTTGAAGACAGAACCAAAGCCACCTTCTCCTAAAACACTATCAGGCCTGAAGTTTCTGGTGGCTGTTTTGAGGTCACTGAAGCTGAAATTCTTTAAATTCGATGACTGCAAGATCTCACCCTCACTCCTTGGGGTCGGAGGCAGAGAAAATGATGAGGTCTTACCACTAGAACTGCTTAAATTCTTTCCATCTCTGCTGACATTCTTCGAATTCACTTCTGCAGAAAAGGCAAATGTCAAGTTTTCCCAGTCATTACAAAGAAAAAGTTTGCTGTAGAGAACAACAATGTTGACCAATTATCACAATACTCAGATGTCAATAACAAAAGAATGGCAGATGTTAGCAACATCTGATTCCCTCGAAAGCAAAGCCTGAACACAGGAGATTATAAGGTCTCATCCCACCACAGAAGAATAACGCCTCAAGGTGTTTATTCTGCTGCACAATTTAACATTACAACTCATTCCAACAACCAATACTTGCAATTACGTCACATAAAATCTTCTATAATAACTTGATCAGTTATTTTGGTCTTCCAAACTACTGAAGAACAAATCTCAAACCATATAATTCCCCTATATATCAACTCTGATACCAAAGAAAATGAAAATACATAACTAATATATAAAAATAAAATCACCAAAATACCCTCATAGAATCAGCAAATGAAGCCTTGTAGAAAATTAAAACATTCTTAAACAATCAATCAAATCCATCTACGAAAACAAGTGCTACAAAAGTATGGATTGATACTCTCCGACACAGCCGGTTTCAGAAGCACAAATCAATACAATCAAGAGTTACACTACAAGGATACCTGTATGGGAAGGAGTTTCAGCTTTGATCCGGTTGCTCCAGCAAGCTCCCATCCAGACAGAACAAAATACGCCGATCTTCTATTTCTGCAACAAAATAAGCTGAATCCAGAACTCCAAGACAATAAATGACCACTCTGCTGAGTTAGAGAGCTTCTGGGTTGTGATCCTTTTTTCTGTTGTTACACTTTCTGAGTGGATTTGGCTTGAATCCTGGCTTAAAAGGGAGCAAAAAGTGAAGAAAAAAGCGGTCTTTGTTTCTTGCTTTTGTTAACCCTTTTAGACCTTGGCCAGCCAAAGACGGTTGACTTGCTTTTTAGCTTCTCGTCTTTTGTCACTCCGACAGCCAGCCATCAACAGAAACTAAAATATTCAAAACATTTTTAATATTTTTTGATGTTTGATTGGTTAGAGATAAGGAAGAAAAAAAATCAATGCCTAATTACGTGATTAATGAGTAATGACATCCTTCCCATTATATGATTATCATTGCTTGTCCGTATCAATTGGCTGCGGTAATTCTTGGCCGTTGGATTCTATTTTAATAATTATTAGGCCTGTCGTTAGATCCTCAAATGATTAGTCCAAAAATCTAATCTAATTGCTTGCTTTTTAGTCACATGAGAAAAGTGACCAAAAAGCGGGAGTATGTACCATGTGCGATCAACAATCTTGTTGATATTTATGTTTTATTTTAAAATTAAGATTTCTCTTTTATTATTTTGTACCTGTGTTTCTTTAATAAATTTTGATATATTTATCGAATATTTATGTGAAGATTAAAGTGATATTTATAATTTAATTAGAGAATTTGTCATTCCAATTTTCTTTTTCTTCTTTTATAATTTTGATCTATGATTGGTCGGCCTTGTTTTGTTTCAAGCTTTTATTATAATTTAATTTGACTTAAAATATTAAAAACCGATCGTGATATAATGATCATACCAATACCAATACCAATACCAATACCAATACCAATACCAGTGGGTAGGTAGTGGTACCAAGACAAGCATGGATTAATTCATATAACCAAAATAAAAATAGCACGAGTTGACCCATATTATGAATTAAATTGAGCCACGTCTAATTGTCTCACTAACCCTTCAGATCTAAAATAAATTTTTGGCTTAGCTTTGCTACACTACATTCATCCTTGGTCCTTTCCTCTCCAATTTTTAGACTGTCGGTGGTCGATATGCAAACACTAAAAAAGATATATATATATTATATTATATAACTATAGGATATTTTGGGCCCCTAGGCCCAAACAGTTTCAGGTTATTTCTGCACTGACTCATCTTCATTTTTGGGCTTCGACTCGTTAAGGATCCACTCATATTGTTTCAGTCTGGTTAATACTATCATCAGGTAATTTGAAATAAATAAACTCAGTAGTAAACAAACATTTGCCCCAAGTGAAAAAAAGGTTTCTCTGCAAATGAAGGGACCTGTGTCGTGCCTTTGCTGGAGGGTGCTCTAAGCAGCCTTATGTTTTGAAAGGGGTTAAGGGATGTTTCCCTTTCACCGAACCGCGTTGGTTAAATGGTTGAATTCAGAGAAAAAATGGTTCAGATCTCAGACGCTCAGGTTCAACCAGAGGGTCCGGGGTTTAAACCCATTTCCCCTTCTCACAGATCCCTATACAAATCTGCAGCCTTTTCTTTCTTTCTTTTTCTCCCCCCCTCTTATGGGCAACTGTGCCAGCGCAGCTGGTTGGTTCATTGCAGGGTTGCATCAAACGCTGTCGTATATAGGAGATGGGCAGCATGGCAGTTTCCTAGGAGAATAGTTAAGCAAGAATAGAATTGAATTTGGATTTGAATTTTCTCCCCCATTCCCATTAAAGTGCTTTGTCTTTTCAGAGAGTGGGGTCGGACTGAGATTAGGGAGGATCTCCCTCAATTTTACAATAGCTTTGATATGTCAAATCACCTCTTCTTATTACCAAAAATACCCTCCTCTGATTCCTTCCACTTCCAGCCCAGCAAACTATTTCCTTTATAACTTACACTGATTCATTATAACTCTCAAAGAAAGATTTTCATTTTAATCCCTATTATAGTGTTATTCGAGAACCTCTATGCTTTTATTATTTATTTTACACTATTTTATACATTATTTCATAATGACATCATCTGATGCCTTTAATTGATTCATTATTAGTCATATTTAATTTTAAATTTATGTGATGGTAGAATCTTTTTATATAATGAAGTATTAATATTCAAATAAGATAAAATTTTCAATCTGTTACATCCACTATTGCTATCTAAATTTTGATTAGAGGAATAGATGGAAGTTGATGAAAAATAATACTATAATAATAGTAGGGACTTGATTGACGTAAAAATTAAAAATATTAAAAAAAATGTTTAAACTAATGTCAAATAACGTGATTATATAATAATTATTAAAATATTAGAGCGTAAAATGAAAATTGCCTTTCTTTTTTTTTTTCTATGGAAAGCAGAAGGGCAAAAGGGAAAAAGACAACTGACGAGGAGTGGGTTCGTAAGAGAATGGACCCAGGCCAGGAGGGACGTAGAAAAAGAGAGAAGAGGTGAGGGAAGAGGAAGGGGAGAAAACCGACGTAACGTATCACTGACACATCTGAAAGGGGAGTTCTGAGCGGAGCAGAGCAGAAGGTAGTGTCGTGTCGCAATCAGAGTCGTCTCCTAGTGCCGCTAAACGCGGACTACAGTCCTCCCCAACCCCACCCCTTGTCAGTCCGCCTAACCTACGTGGCCGCCCTTTCCTCGGTAATCCCTCCCTATTAATCACGACTCTTACATTACTTTTTAACTATGCCACGTCCCATCATCTCTCTCTCTCTCGATCGAAATTACTCCATATTTAACCAATTTTTCTTTTCAAGTCACGTTAAAGTTAACGTACAAACACAATGACGTTTAAGTCATAAGAGAGAGTTAAAGGATGGGTTGCAGTAAAAAGATAACATGTTTTGTATATGTAATAAATTAGAGGACATCATTGAAAAATAACCCTAACGATTTCGAAAAAAGTTGCGAGTCGTTATTTCTTAAACACATTTTAAATAATAATCATTTCTAAAATCGGACAATAAATAATGGTTAGTATTAAAATTTTTCCATATATTTTCACAGTGTAAAACTATATCGTAACCTGAACTCTAGATTCTAACTTTACCTATAAAAGTAATATGGTGATCGTGAGTGTAATTTACCATAGGTTTTTAATCCAATATTTTCGGGACATATTTGGTAAAATTTTCCTTTTGTTATATTAAGCGCACGATAGCACTACTGGATTTATCATAGATTCTAGCTAACATAGGCCTTGAGCCTATTTAAAAACTTTGCTATAGGCTATTAGCTCCCTATACTGAACACTAACTACTGTCGTTTCTCTGACTGTGACGTAATCGAATCAAAATTTTCTTGGACACATCAAAATCGAGGTTTTCCTAATTTCTATGATGTCACCAAGGTCAACATATTTCTTTTTTATTTTAAAGGGGAATTTTCACATACCTCCCCCGAGGTTTGGTGAAATAACACATAGAGGGAAGGTATGACGTAATTCACACATACCTCCCCTCTCATTTAACCAAAATCTACTTTTCCATCTCTTAACATCCAATTTTTGTTAAAAAGTCAATTTTGCCCTCAACCTATGTCATAATTAGAAGCTATAAATGTGAATATCATGTCTATAAAAATGTTAAAAAATAGAGCAAAAGAAAATGTAATTGTAAAACTACTTTTTCCTTCCATTTCACTATATATACACACAAGTTACCTTGTACAATACAAGTAATGCTCTGTACAAAACCAACATTACTCTTAAAATTTTCACAATAATGCCAATTTAGCTCCCAAAACACAGCCACTAATCCTAATTTTTACAATTACCCCACAACAAATCAACTAGTACTAAAAACACCAATCATCCTAATTTTGTTTATTCTCCTCATCCTGGCAAAAATAACATAATATCAATGTTATAACAAAAAAAAAAAATTACAATTGACCTCAATCATGTACACACACAGCAGCTTCAAAAGAAAGGTAAAAAAATAAATAAATAAATTATAAATTGACATAAACCTTCTCACACACAACAACATTTTCTTTTACTCTATTTTTTAACATTTTTATAGACATGATATTCATATTTATAGCTTCTAATTATGACATAGGTTGAGGGCAAAATTGATATTTTAACAAAAATTGGATGTTAAGAGATGGAAAAGTAGATTTTGGTTAAATGAGAGGGAGGTATGTGTGAATTACGTCATACCTTCCCTCTATGTGTTATTTCACCAAACCTCGGGGGAGGTATGTGAAAATTCCCCTTATTTTAAATTAACGGTCAGATCTTTATCACGGATAAAGTTAACGTAGCATCATCATTGCTATATTACTAATCACTTCTTTCTTGTCGGCTGTCATCTCCACACTGGAATTTGCTATTGTGTGCCGAAATTTTCACTTTCCACTTTGTTTTGACTTCCGTTGACTAATCGTTATTAATTTTATTAGCTTCTTAATTGCTTGCTAATCTTAAGAGGATTTGCTAGGGGGACCGCGAGAGTGTGGGTCAGAGAAATAATACCTAACCCAGTAAATGACACGTGCGATGAAAGATGTGTCCCGCTTCCCAATAATGCGATTCGCTTGTAGTACGTTCGATCTCCTGAGGCCTGAACCAGGTGAATATTGACTGGGTGAAAATTTTCTGAAATTTTCACGGCCCTGATTTACCTGTTCTTTTTCCTTAAAACGACCGCAGGTGACTTTATTAACTGAACGCACTGTTATTTATTATAATGAAGCGTGTTTAGTGTAATGACTCCTGAAAAAATCTGAAAACGAAAGCAGCAATAAAAAAATGGCGGAAGGTGGCGCATTTTAAGCGCTGAAATCGAGTATACGCCTGTCTTTCTCTTATGTTTCATTAATGGAAAGAGTGAAATCTAGCAAATAGTTTAAATAAAGTTTTTCCTTTTTTTTATGGGTATTAATGCGGAAAGAGTGAGAAACTGTTGGTGGTGAATGGTGATGGGGGAAGGGGACTCCGGTTGGTGACGACATAACATTCCCTGAACGACGTCAGCGTTTTGCTTTTTTTCCTTCCCATTCGCGTGCCCTCTTTTTACGCCCCGTTGTCAGATTTTCTCTTTATAAAAATCACTGTTGTCTGTTACACTGTTACTTACATTTTTCTCTCTAGTCTAATCTTCTCATTTTTCTAAAAATAATAAAAATTAAAAAAGGAAATTTCTGGGTTCCTATTTATTTGCTTTTTGGTCCAGTGTATGGTGTCTTCCCTTCTCTCCTCTGCGATTTACTTGTTTATGTTCCTCGGTCTCTAGGAGGGGTTTGCCGTTTCCTGATTTATTTGTTTGTCTTCTCTGTTTCATTGAAGAAGCTAAGGTAGCTGGATATGCCAAGAACACTGAGTTGGGTTTTTTGTACTTGGAAGTAAAGAAATGTAAGCGCGTTTTTCTCACTTGTTTCTTCGCTTTCTGTATCTGCACGTGAAATGTATAGATTTGTAAAATATGTTTTGGTGTTCTTGGTGTTAAGTTTGGTTCTCAAAGAATTCTTTTTTAAATGTCTATGGAATGATGCTCTGTTTGGTTGCTGAGAAAAAGTTTGGAGAAAGAGAAAAGTTGGTGATTTTTTTGCAAGATTCTCAGCTTAAGTGTGTTTTCGTGGCATAGCAGAATTTGGTATTCTAGTCAAATAACAAAGTCCTATTACTTTCCGAGAAACCTGTTTATGGAGCTGGTTCTTTGATAGTGTGGATTAGATTCCATAGAAACCTGTTTATAGAGCTGATTCTTTGACAGTGTGGATTAGGTTCCGTTTACACAGTTAATTCCTGATAAGAACATACTGAAAGTTTGTCTCACTTTCAATTTTTTATTTAATTTGAATTGTCTTCTTTTGATACTGAATACTTGTTTTTTTGAACACCATGTTGCCAAGTATACATGATTTCTTTATCGGGGTGCTGTACCTCATTGTAATTATTACAATAATTCTTGAAAGCATGAGTTTTTGTTGTGGGTTATTAACTAAGTCAGCAAGTAAAATATTTGACTTGAAACCAAATAGGGTTTGTAAAAGAAACCATCCTCGTCTGACCAATTATAAGGTTCTCTGTAGTTTGAAATCTGCGATTTTGATTTTAGTTCTAGTCCAATAATTTGCTGTATATATGAATGAATTCTTTTTCTGCAAATGTAGAAGGACCTTTGAGCTTTTGTCCATCGTCTTTGTTCTGATCCATCTTGGTTATCTTCTTTGCTGGCCTTTATGAATTTTTATTTACGGAAACTATATGAATGATCTTTACTCTTCTTTGCAATTGAGATGATACCGATCACAGTTTGTTTCTAATTTGTGGAAATTGGATTTTTTGTTCAATCATGAGGAGAGCTTTCTGACATCGCTATACTGTTACCTTCCTGTTGTTGATTTGCTTGCTGGTTTCACAGTATTCTTTGGTTATTTGGATCTATGATGGACGCCAAGTTGTTTTATAATGGAAAAAGCATATTGATACAGACGTGAATAACATCATGATGTGCTTCCTGATTTTTGGATATTTTCTCTGTGTCTTCAGTGTTTTTCTGAAGTACTTATTTATTTCTTAGTTGACACATAGAAGGTGCTTCCTAATGTTATATACCCTTGCTTGATGTGCTATATTTGTTGCTGAATTCTATCTCCTGGTGCAATGAGCAAAAGTTAATTTTTCTACATGAATTATTATTCATTATAGCAGAGAAAGATCACTCGCATTGAGGATGTACTGATTTTCCTAATTATTTTTTTGCGTGTTTGTTCACATATGACTCAGAGTGATTAGTTGTATTGGGAAATACTTCACTGTTATACAGCAGTCAGGGAGTGCAGTATTTGTCACCTCCAATCTAAAATATTTACACCTTTGTTGATCCCTGTTCTAGTTAAGGAGTCCATTGCGCTGAGCGAAAATAGTGTCTTGCTTGTTCATTTAGATTGTCACAGGTTAAAAATTAAATTGTTTTTGCTTTCTGTTTAACACTGCAACTATGTTAATTACATTTGTTAGGTGAACTTCTCTTTTTGAATCGTTTTTGTACAGTGATATATCTTGTTGGATACAGACTAGCTGCAGTATAGTATTTTTGACCTCTGTGTATATTTCAGTTACAGTATGAAGAGTATTACGCAATGGACAGCGGTGTCTACACCTGGAAATGAAGGAGAGACAGCGTTGGAGAGCTGAAGAGGATGCTTTGTTACGTGCATATGTGAAACAATATGGACCAAGGGATTGGAACCTTGTATCACAGCGCATGAACACACCCCTAAATAGGGATGCAAAATCGTGCTTAGAAAGGTGGAAGAACTATCTCAAACCAGGTATCAAGAAGGGATCCCTGACTGAAGAGGAACAGCGTCTTGTCATCCATCTGCAGGCGAAACACGGCAACAAGTGGAAGAAAATTGCAGCTGAAGTTCCTGGTCGCACTGCTAAGAGACTGGGCAAGTGGTGGGAAGTGTTCAAAGAAAAGCAGCAAAGAGAGCAGAAGGAGATCATCAGAACAGTTGATCCAATTGAGAATCGCAAATACGATCAGATTCTAGAGACTTTTGCAGAGAAACTAGTTAAAGATAATTCATTTGTCATGGCTACTTCCAACGGAGGTTTTCTTCACACTGACCCATCTACCCCTCCAACTCTGCTTCCTCCATGGCTTTCGAATTCAAATGGAACATCCAATATCAGGCCACCATCTCCTTCTATAACCTTGAGCCTCTCCCCCTCAACAGTTGCAGCCACTCCTCCAATACCGTGGCTGCAGCCTGAAAGAGGGCCAGATAACACTCATCTTGTTCTGGGAAATATGCCCCCACATGGGTCAGTCCCTACATGTGGAGAGAACCTTCTGGTATCTGAGATGGTGGAATGCTGCAGAGAATTGGAAGAAGGGCATCGAGCTTGGGCAGCACATAAGAAAGAAGCAGCCTGGAGGTTGAGAAGGGTAGAGTTGCAGCTGGAATCAGAGAAGTCATGCCGGAGGAGGGAGAAAATGGAGGAGATTGAGGCTAAGGTGAAAGCTCTTAGGGAGGAGCAGAAGGCTGCTTTGGATAGGATTGAAGCAGAATATCGGGAACAAATAGCTGGGCTGAGGAGGGATGCAGAAGCCAAGGAGCAGAAACTGGCTGAGCAATGGGCAGCAAAGCACTTGCGTCTTACTAAGTTTCTTGAGCAGATGGGGTGCAGACCAAGGCTCTCTGAGCCCAATGGTCGGTGAGGAAGATCAGTTGTATAACACCGTTAGAGGATGTTGTACGTTGGTGTGCATTTTGTGTGTGGTTATAGTCTCTTTGTTTGATCAAGTTTCCATCATTTGTGGAATTCTACTATAGATATCTACCTATAATTACTGTAATGATGTTTACTAGTTGTTTGGACTGATTGAATGCATGCTAGCGTTACCTTAACCTGCTCTATTCTGCAATCTACTTGAAGAAGAAATATACAGCAGCTAGTGCTATGATAAATATATTTCTATGAATTTCCTTGTTAGTATTGCTTTTGCTTTATCTTCTTCCGGTTCGTTCTCTTTTGCAGAAGCAAACTAGAAGGATTAGTCTAATTGTGCTTTAGCTTGATAGTGAAGATTTGCCTAATTACAATTTTTGACCTATCCTCGAACAGGATGCTATCATCTACTTATCCATTTTTTATCCTCTATTAGGATTCTTAGCTCATTGATAACGGCCTCTCAGTGTCTTGAGAGTCTTCGATATCGATGGGTATATATATATGTTGAAATATTGTATAAAGGTATGAGAAAGACTCCTTACCTCATTACTTGATGAAAATTAAATAAGTATTTTTAAGGCTGGACAAAAAAGTTTTGGGTATATATATATGTTGAAATATTGTATAAAGGTATGAGAAAGACTCCTTACCTCATTACTTGATGAAAATTAAATAAGTATTTTTAAGGCTGGACAAAAAAGTTTGAAACTCAGAAAATTAGATATTCGGATCTGTTCCGTATAATTTTAGATTCAATATTAAAAAATTTAAAAACTTTAGTTTGGTTTTTACTAAAAAAAATCGGATTGAATCGAATTTTAATATTTTTATTATTTTTATCAAATTAATTAAATTATACAAACAGTTAAAATAAATCCAAACTATTATTAGAATTTTATGAATATAATACTTTTAATTATTTATAATTTTGAGAATATATAAATCTCAAATATTCAATGTGATATTTATTTATCAAAAATATTCTCAAAATATAAATAATATATAGAAATATTTTTAATTTCTTCGGTCTAGGGGAGGAAGTAAGCCTTTCCCCAAACTGTTTTGCAAACTAATAATTTTCATAACCTTAGGGGAGAAAATTAAAAATATCCCTATATATATAATATAATATATATATATATATATTATTTTTCATCTAGTGCTAACTACTTAATTAGCATAATTATATGCATGAATTAATTCATTTATATAGTTTCAATTCTCTCTAAGAGTTAAGGTGAGTATTAAGTGGGTGTATGTGTTTTAAATTTGTGAAATATGCCTTCATAAACCATTAGTCTCTAAAAGTGACTCCTGTGTTAAAATTGTATTATATTCTTCCAAAAGGATAGGAAAAAAAGAAAAAAAAAAGGAAAGAAACATATATAAAATTATCTTAATTGAGGATGCAATTTTGTGATACCTAACCTGAGAATGAGGAATTTTAAGATAAGATATATCTAATGTTATCATTATTAGAATTGAAATCTCATTTAGAAAGAAAGATATATTTGATATCTTAAGTTTCTTACTTTCAGCTTTACTCAAATGCCCTCTTCCTCCTACATCCTCCCTCGTTTAAAAAAGAGAAACCTTTTTAGAGTTATAATTAATAATTAATTATATGTTCAGGATATAATAGAATGATGTGATGAGAGTCAATTTACCTAAAATTTTCTTGCCATCCTATACATAATGCTCCTATATTTTATAGTGCATATAAAAATGTTGTTTCTTCTCTCAATCATGTCATTTTCATCTGCATCAGTAATGTAAATCTAGGCCAACAACCAATGAGAAAGATTAAAGGTGAAAAAAAAGTAACTAGCAACTACACAGTCTTTTTTTTTTTTTTTTTAAGAAAGAAACAATATCACAACAACAATTATGGTGTCTTCCAATTTCTCTACTTAATTTATTAAAGAAGAAAGTTTTTTAAACAGTTTTCTTTCCATAAACAGAAACCTTTCATCATTGTCTCCCTGGTCAATTTTTGCTCTCTCATTGTAAAGCACTACTGGACTGAGCATCAACTGCAAAAACAACAAAAAGAAAAATATGTATCATACAACAAGATTCATCTCATAATTGTGTTTAAGAAGGCTTTGTATATATAAAATTTGCAGTTAATCAAAAGGCACAAAATTAATTAATTAGTACCTTACTTATGATCATCATCATCATCACTAGCAGCATCATCATTTTTATCATCTTCACTGTTCTCAGGGTCTTTCTCGTTCATGCTATTTATAACCTTAAAAGCTTCATACCAATATTTTTCCACACTTTCTTGAACGTTGAGATGTCCCATGAATGAAGTCCACTTATCATTCTTAGCATCGGAAAGAACCCATGTTACTTCTTTGGGTGCTTCTTTAAAGTTAAAATTAAGATTTGCAATAGCTTTCTCTCGAGATATCTTTTTCTTGTTCTTGTCTTTGTTCTTATTTTTATTCTTGTTGTTTGACTCTAGGTTAGGGCTCTTAGAATTAGCCTGCTAGCACACACATATGAAGCACAATAAGATTAAAAATCCAAGAGTGATAGAGTTTAAATTTGCATGCATGCTCACATTAGAAATTTCAAATGGTATTGACGCTAGTGGTGTCATCTCATTCTTCTGCTGTTCATTTCCTTGCATTACCTTAGGAGTAATTGGATTAATCTTCTGCCCTTTTGATTCTAAATATTTTTCCACAGATTTCATTGACCTAAATTGTTTGTTTGTCCCTGGCTCATAGAAGAGCTGCACATTTGAGACACTTACAATGAATATTAGTAACACAAAACTTTGTAAGACTTCCTCCATCTTCTATTTGTTTAAATTTTTACTTCAACAAATGCAAATCAATGATTAATTATTGATAACGAATAAAGTCTTGATCATATGTAAGATAGTAACAATACACATATATCAAAATATTTTTGAAAACTCAGCTAATTCATTGAGATGAAAAGATAATCTTAATTTAAGTTTATAATCTTTTATATTTAAGGATGAATAAGGCAATTTTATGGCAAAGATCATGAAAGCTATACCTTTATATGTATGATAAATGATGATTAAGTTTGCGACAAAAATATATCCTCAGAACTATTGTTGAAGACTAATAAGAAGAAAAATCATTAGGGTTACAACTAAAATTAGAAGTACAAAGAAAATTAATGAATGTATACATGTTGTGCACTACATATAGATTGTATTTAGTTTGATATAAATAAAAAAGTTAATTGTACTTATAAATATGTAAAAAATAAATACACGTGCATTTGTATATGTTCTAATATATATACACATACACAATCGCTTATACACGTGTAGATTAAATGATAAATGTTAAGATAAGATACTAAACTTAGTATACTTTATCACAATCTAATTTCACAATATAAATATCAAGATAGTATAGTATAATAAAAATAGTATACTTCATTATAATTGAATCTATATATAAATGTGAAGGGTAATAATGAAATATCTAAATAAAAAATTTCTTTGAAAACAAACCTATAAATTAATGAAGTTTTCGTTGGAAATTATATAGTTGTTTTAATTTGAGCAACATATCTATTGTATCACCACATGTATAAAATATTATATGAATACATATATGTAAAGGGTAATAATAAAATTTCTAAATTAAAAAGTTCTTTGAAAACAAATATGTAAGTTAATGAGATTTTTGTCAAAAATTGTACAATTGTTTCTATTTGAGCAACATATCTATTATATCACCACGTGTATAAAATATTATACGAATTCATATGCGCTTGCATAAATAATTACGTGCATGTAAAAACGAGATACTTACTAATTCATTATGTTTTAAGTTTGTGAAAAATAAGATGATAGCATATAGATGATGAATGATGATCAATAACTCCAATGAAGAAATACAAGTAAAAAACTTGATGTATGGTTTAAAAACTAATACTATAAACCCTAAAAACTTAAAAATTACGAAGTTGGTTATAAAATTTAGTATTCTTTATAGCTATATATCAAGATTGACATTTTGCCAACTTTGAAATATAGATGAATTTCAGTATTTTATCAATATCTAATTATCACAACTTTGATTATACTGATTGTTCTAACTAAGCCATATATATAGTGAAGGGTTATTTATCTATCGGTATGACAAATTATAATGAACTACAAGAGAAAAACCTAGATCAGATCAAAACATTTTGACACTTTAATAAAATTAATTTGGAAGAAAAAAATTGTCTTGTACTCTAGATCTACATAGAACCATTTGATAAAAGTCATCATTTATGAATTAGACAAACAAACCACATTAAAACCTAAAGCTATTATACATAAAAACCTGAATTTATAATCTAGCTTTATCACTAGCCCTTTTTGAACTACAGGTAAAGGTAAATGAATTTATACTCTTTATGAGACAACATTTATAACTATAAAAACTTGAAGAGATCAAAAGAAATTTAGAGATGAAGCAACCTGATCAACTTTCCCAACGTAATTGACATTTGTGCGAGGCCTCTGCTCATAGTACCATCCCTCAGGCAATCCAAGAGGTGTTGCATCTTTAAGGTTTTGTTTTGACCTCATCATCCTTCTTTGCTTAATAACGTTAGGAAGCACCATTGTTAGAGGCTGAGCATCGATGATCTGAAGTTGATCACCACTCGAAGCTGAAGAACTATCATTTGCCTGTTGTTGCTGTTCCATTTTTGCTTATGAAATTGCTCTCAAACACTCACAAACTGATCCAAATAAGGTTTGAAGAAAGAATATATATTAACAAAATGAGTTTGTATATTAAGGTGTCAAGAGTGAACAAATGGAATAATACATGTGTCATTTCATTTGTTGTGTGTAAATGAGTGAAGTTTTTTTTTTGTTTGTCTTATTTGTCAGATACATACAAAAATGCCAAAGTTGGCACGTATAGGAAAGGAAACAATTAAACAACTTTGCAATATTTGGGCAATTGAAATTATTATCCAGATTTATTATTTAGATTTTCTCTATCTTGTTTTGAATTCATATCTAAATCTATACTAAGAAAGCTTTGCTCTATTACCATATTTGAGGTTCCTTTATTTGTTTGTCCTATTATTAGGGCCTGGCTTTTCTTGAATCGATTTGAATCGAGCCGAATTGAAAACAGAATCGGTTTAAGTGGATTTAGGTCGGTTTCACTCTATTTAATTTGTTCATATAAAAAATTTATTTATTTAAGCTTTTAGACCATTTAAATATTTTTATAAGTTTATTTTAAAGTCTATTAATTTTTAACTATGATTAATTTCACAAAATTTAATCAAAATAAAAATATTAAAGAATAATGCATTAAAATATGAGTAAAATCATAAATTATATCATCAAAAGAAAAAGTATGGCCACAGTGAATCAAAATTCAAAACCATAAATTATAATACAAAAGTACAAAACATTATTATTGATGATGATGATGATGATGATGATGATAATAATAATAAAATAAATGATAAAATACAGTTCTTTAATATTTCTAATAGATAATTTTCATACTTTTAAACTCTAAAATTATTAATCATTATGTAATCTTTTTATAAAATATCACAATGTATTTTTTTTAATTTTTTATATTTAATGGTTTGGTTTTTTAGTTGGTTTAAGTGAATTAAAAATTGAACCGAATGTTTAAGATTTTAGCATGTCAAAATAAAAATTGAATGTAACTGTATAAATACTGAACCGAACTGATTGGATCAATTTGTTCACTTAGTGCGATTCAGATAGTCGATTTATTGCCCACTCTTGCCCATTATCCTCGATTGTCTAAGTTGGTTAATATATTATTTCCTTTTTATATTATTAATTTTTTTTTTCTTTTCATAATACTTTCCTATCAATATTGAAATTATTATAAAGACAAATATATTGATATTCACAAATATTTTTTTAGATTATTTAACCAAAATAACTAAAACATGTTGTTGATGCGTGAAAATATCAACCCAGGTGAGGTGGTATTGCCTTGCTGATCTAGTATCCGAGTTGAAGATGGATGCCCAGTCAACAGTCTGAGCTCAGTATTCCGCACCCGATTTAGTCTCTACCTAACCCCGGAAGCTCCCAAGCTGACCTATCACGCCACGCTGATCTCGGGCCAAATCGCTTGAAACCTTCCTGAGCTCGCTCTCCTTACTGACCTCGGACACGAACTTGGTGAGGACGCCTGCAGCAGAGAACACGGTCAAAAGGGGGGCGCCGGAGGTTTTCCGGCGAGCCCACTCCGACGCTCAAGTCAGTACCTTGAGGGGGTGATATTATGGCTCGATTTTGGTAGCTTGGAATAGCTAATATAAGGAGATGTATGTAACTAGGAGCTAATGGACCAAATGACACACAAAATACATGTAGGAGGCAACAAGTATGGCCTTTAGGGAAGTTGGAACAGTAAAACCGTCCTCAAGGGACAACCTTCAATGGGTGTTTAAGGTTGTCTCTTTGTTTCTTAGATAGAAAAATAATGAGGAGACTTGTGCTTGTGGTGTGTGTGAGCAAAGAATGAGTTCTAGCTTGAAGGAGACCTTACTTTACCTTGACATAAGTGTCTTTTTATATTATACCTTTGTGGACACATGATTGGCCAAACAATGCTGCCCTAGTTCCTCCTTTCCTTCCTCTTCCCCAACTTGAAACCTTAGCTCGGAGTCAAAACTAGGAATACTTGGTGAGCAGGGATTGGTCCCTTGGTGAGCAAGGATTGGTCCTTAAAACCTTATCCGAGATTACATGCCACATGGCACGATTTGATTTGAGTAGGGGATTACGTTATCCCTTGTGTACAGGTGGCGAATGTTCATTCGCCTCTACTTGTGGTCCCTCAAAGGTTGATCACGTTAGGTGGGGTCCCTTTTTCAGCTACCAAGGTGCTACATTGTCTCCGTGGTTAGCTTTCCGTTTTAGGCGATTTCAGGTGGTCCCCCCAGGTGACCTAGGATCATAGGACACCTTTTTCACATTTTTGGGGGAACCAAATCCCTTCACTTTTGGGGCTGTTCCAGAGTGGGGTCCACTCGTTTTGCCCTATCTAGGTGGACTATTGGTTATAGACCACGTGGCACCCTTCATGTGAACACCTTCTATACTACCTGAGGTCGGATCCTGCCTCAGCTGGGATTCGAGGTGAGGTGGGTTTTAGCATGAACGGATCGTCCCATAGGTGCCGACTAGAGAGTCGTGGGCTTACGTACCGCCACGTGTCTAGCCTATTTTTACCCCATAACAGAGGTCCCCCAGCTTCCAATGGCTAAGGAGATGGCGAAGGCGTTGGAAGCTTCTAAGAGTTCCTAGCCCACGTCGCATTGTTATCTCTCCTCCTTGGTGGTCTTTCTCTTGCCACCTTGGGGTGTATGCACACCTCGTCACCTCTTCAGGGTGATCCGAGATGGCTAATGATGTAAATCCAAGGCGAAAATATTTTCCGAGCTCATGTCGCTCTTCCCCCCCTTCATCTGGGTAGGGCTTGGCGAAATTTCTACTTTATCTCTAGGCGAAATTAAGGGGATCATTCCCTTCCGTTTGGAGGTTAAACCGTGCTGAGCTCGGATTGACATGGGCGAATTCCTTCCTGACCTGGGAGTCTAACCTTTCTCAGCTTGGATCAGTATTCTCTAGCCCAGATATCCGTGGGCGTGCACGTGGGACTTTGTCAAATTGTTTCTCAAATTTTCCAAAGTGGAGTAGGGGAGGCCAATGGAATAACGCGGGTCCTTAATGAAACAACACAACCTTCAAAAGACCCACATGGTCAAAAGGTTCTTATCCGTTTGGGAAGAGTTGTGTCCTTTCACTTTCTTTATAATTCGGCCCCACGAACTTGAGGAAATGAAAAGCTCCATTTTGTCTTCTCTTTTGGGACCACATTCGCATTCGCAATCCCTAACTATCACCTTCATCCTGTCTTCTCGCTTCCGGCAAAATCGGCCTTTCTTCACCGTTTTTCTTTCGTTCCGACGGCCGGGAAAGAACGTGTCTTGCCCTTCCGTCGTTCCCTTGCTGCGTCGTTCGCGGCCTCACGATCTCAACGTCGGCCGACCATCCATCCCGACTCTTCTCCTGTTCCTCAGTGGATTTCGTCATCAGAAACCTCCGAAGGCAAGTGTTCTTCTCGTGTTTTCAATTCCATTTCTCCCATTTGATTTTGCTTGGGTTGGAATCATTTGCGTAATGCTTGGTGGGCTTATCTCTGATCTTTACTTCTCCTCCCCTTCTTTTCCTTTTTTTTTTTTTTGTTGCAGATATGTCGGACGCCGGCGAGTCTCAGCACTCCCTCGCAGACAGTGGAGCTGTCACCCTAGGAAATGTTGCGTCTTCGCCAATTTCTTCAAGCCGAACCAGGCGCTACAAGGTTCGCGCTGGTCGTGGCCGTTCTAGCGCGGCCGGGGAGAGTTCCGAGGAGGGTGCTGATCAGGGATTTTTTCTAGATGATGAGGGAACCTCCGTAACTACGGAAATGCTTGCCCAGCTGAGGAAGGCCTATGACATCCCTTCCTCTGTTGAGTTGTCACTTCCCCGACCAGGATTCAGACCAAGCCAACCGGGTTCTAGCGAGGTGGTGATCCACCGTCAGTCCTTCGAGTATGGTCTTCGGCTTCCTATTCAGCCATTTTTTGCACAAATACTAAGCGGGCTAGGGGTGGCTCATGCTCAGCTGAGTTCTATGGCTTGGCGGAACCTTGCTGGGCTCTATATTTTGTGGAAGGAGGTATTGGGCGTTGAGCCTACAATTGAAGATGTCCATGCCACCTTTACCTTAACCACAGCCCCGAAGAAGCCTGGGCTCTACTACTTGAGGAAATATACTGGCCAACCTCATCTCGTCCCCCAGGTGAATCCGAACACTGCCGATAAGGCTTGGGACGATTTTTGGTTTGTCGTCTCTGGTGATTGGGGCCAGACAGTGGTCGAGGACGGGGAGACGTATGTGGTTCCCAATCAATTCAAGTGGGCAGGTATGTTTCTCTAAGAGTTCTTTTCGGTTTACTGAATTCTACACTTGCCTTATTGACCTTGTCATTGCCCAGGGAAATGGACTCGTGACCTTTCTCGGGATACCGATCTAAAGAGTGTGAGAGAATACGTGGCGACTAACCCGTCCGAGACTGACATTGTCACCGAGGAGCGCCTTGCCAAGGTGGGATTGATTCCGCCACCTTCCTCAGGTAGTATCCGTGCTGATTTGGGCTTTGTCTTTTCCCTTGTTTGTGTATTTATTCAATCTGACTATGCCCCTTTTCTTTGTCCATGTAGGGGCTCTAGGAGATGAGGTTCTAACTCCTAGTTCGGCCACTAGGAGGATGGCTGAAGGAAGCAAAACCGACCTGGCCTTTCTTCAATTAGTGAGAGACAGGATGACCAAGGCAGCAGGGGCGTCCAGTCAGCTAGCAGCAACAGGGTCTGAGGGGTCTGGCAAGAGTGCGGCTACATCCAGTGGACTTCCTCCACGACCTAAGCGTGCCAAGAAGGTAGAAGGGCCAGGTTGGACGTCCCAGTTGGCCGTGGACCTTGGAGGCGTTCTTGTCAGTCATTTTTTCCATGCTTCCCGAGCTCTCTCGGCATTGAAACAAGTTCTTGAGCTTTCGGATTCGGAGAAGGGAAGCGAGGTGGCAGGCTTGAGTCCTAGTCAGGCAATTGACATGGCATCTCACCTTTTTCTTCAGGTAAGTGATTCTCAATTCTCAACTCTGTTTTGGGATTTGTATTATAAGCTCCGAACTTTATTTTCTCTTCCCCCTTTTGTTTTGTCACCAGGGATCCTTCCTCATGTCTCAATTTGGTGATAAGCTTAAGGAGGGATCGACCTCAGCTGGTCGTGTTGCCAAGCTTGAGGCTCAGCTGTCCCGGCTTACTCAGAAGATCAAGGATAAGGACGATCAAATTTCGAAGTTGGAGGACCAGCTAGGAGAGGCTCGGGATGAGGCGGGATTAGTGAAGACTCAGCTCCGAGCTCAGGTGGAGAGAGCCAATGAGCTCCAGGCCAGTGTGGATAAGTTGGAGACTGAGGCGGGCTCTAATCTTCTTCATGGATACCATTACGCGCAATACCAGGTCACCAGGGAATTTCCCGATTTGGACTTGCACTATATGGACTTTGGATTCGACCGAGAGGCGTTGGTGGCCAAGTTTGGCAAGGAGCAGGACCCAGCTGATGTCGCAGGGAGTTCTCGACAGCTCACCTCAGGGCACCCACTGAACCTGAAAGTTTCCCCGCCTCACTCGGATCACGAGGGAGACGACTCGGACGATGAAGGTTCTCAGTCGGGAAACGGCGAAGACGCCTGATCTGACCCTTGGCCTTTGTTCGTGCTGCCTCTCCATCAGACCAAGCTTTCTTACACATTTTTTCTCTTTTCTTTCTTTTGTAAACTCAGGCGTTGTTTCTCTGTACTGTGGATTTGAACTCTCAGTGTGGTTTTGTTTGACACATTATTGCCCTTGGGAAACATTATTTTGTTAAGTGACAGTGGCCCTATTTTGGGCTAATATATTCTACATTCTTAGTTTGTCGTATGGATTGTTGTGAGCTTGCTGTTGATTTACCCATGCATGCTGATTTTATGCACGTGACGTTCTTAGCAAGATAGAACCTTCTTGAGGTAGGCTAACCGACCTGAGTAGGTATCCTTCCTCACCTAGGTTGATTTACAAATCAATCTTGACAGTTTGTTGGCAATTCGATTATATCAGCCATGGCAAAATAAAATGGAGGGTGGCAAACCGTTTGTTAAGGCGTATGTCATTAACCCATTAAATAGGAATGCACATCTTAATCAATAGAGCAACAACCCTCTTCACCTAGGTGATGTTTCCCTTCAAAATGCTCACTTAAGGGGGAGCAGTGGGACAACATACCAGGTCAATTTTTTGGCGCACATACAGAAGCAATCTAGCCACTAAGGACTTTGGAGAAACAACAAAACGGAGATGGAATTGAAAATCTACTGGATTCCCGGATCAGGTGGGATCACGGGTAGTACTTCTTTAGCTGGTCGGCATTCCTTGGTCGTCTCATCTGGCGTCCATCAGGGTGAGCAAGTTTGTAGACTCCAGGCTTGATAACCTTGGTCACGTGGAATGGCCCTTCCCAGGTTTCAGCAAACTTGGTGGAGCCTCCCTCTTTGAGTCCGCAAATCACCTTCCTCAATACCAAGTCCCCCTCTTTGAAACTGCGAGGTTTGACCTTGGCATTATAATACTTAGAAACTCTTCTCTGATACACCGCCACCCTAACCTGGGCTTGATCTCTCTTCTCCTCTAGCAAGTCAAGGGCGGCATCAAGCTGGGTCACATTGCTGACCTCGTCGAAGTGGAGGGCTCTAAAAGTTGGCATTCCTACCTTAGCTGGGATTACTGCCTCTGTGCCGAAAGACAATGCATAGGGGATTTCTCCAGTGGCTGTTTTGAAGGTGGTGCGGTATGCCCACAACACCTCAGGTAGTTCATCAACCCATGCTCCCTTCTTAGTTCCCAGCTTCTTTTTCAACAAATCTTTGATAACCTTGTTGACTGCTTCAACTTGCCCATTTGACTGCGGATGAGCCGGCGTGGTGTATCGATTTTCTATCTTCCATGTCTCGCAAAAGTTTCTGAATTTTTCATTGTCGAACTGCCGCCCGTTGTCAGTGATTATCACCCGCGGAACTCCAAAGCGACAGATGATGGATCTCCAGATGAAGTCGGTGGTTCTTTTTTCCGTGATCTTGGCCAGCGGCTCTACCTCTGCCCACTTGGTGAAGTAGTCTACTGCCACTATCGCGAACTTGGCCTGACCCCGGCCAACCGGGAAAGGTCCAATCAAGTCGATACCTCACTGAGTGAAAGGCCAAGGCGAAGTCAGTGTCGTCAAGTTTTCTGGTGGAACCCGGATCATCTTGGCGTGCTTCTGACAGGTGAGGCAGGTTTGCAAGATGACCCGGGAGTCGCTTTGCATGGTTGGCCAGTAATATCCTTGGCGTAAAGCTTTGTATGCCAATGACCTTCCCCCTGAGTGATTTCCGCAGGCCCCTTCATGGATCTCTCTCAAAACATAATCGGCCTCATCTGGGTGCAGACACCTCAGGTAGGGAATGGTGAAACTTCGTCTGTACAACACACCTTCAATAAGGCAATAACGAGCTGCACGATACTTGAGCTTTCTTGCGGCTTCTTGGTCTTCGGGAAGACGTCCCTCTTCTAGGTACTCTTTAATAGGGTTTATCCAGCATGAGGGGCTTGAAACACAGTGAACTACCTCAGCAGGTTCTTCTATGGACGACCTGGGTAGAACTTCTACCAGCACCGTACCAGGTAAGGAGGTTTCTGACAGGGATGCCAACCTTGATAGCATGTCGGCCTGAAAGTTCTTCTCCCTTGGGATCTGTTGCAGCTTAACTTACTTAAATTGTCCCACCAAATATTTCGCTTTTTTCAGGTAAGCTATCATGTTATCCTCCTTGGCCTGGTATTCGTCGTTGACTTGGTGTACGATGAGCTGGGAGTCGCTATTTATTTCTAACCATTCTGCTCCTAAGCTCTTTGCCATCTTGAGCCCGGCGATCAATGCTTCGTATTCAGCCTCGTTGTTAGAAGCTTTAAACTCGAACCTTAGCGCATAACTTATCTCAACCCCGTCTGGGCTAGTGATTAACACCCCAGCTCCACTCCCCTGCGAGCTGGATGATCCGTCTACATGGAGGATCCATGGTGAGCTAGTTTCAGCTTCCCATTCTTCACGTTGGTTTATGTCCGTTCCCAAATCCTCCAGGTCAGGAGTAAACTCAGCCACAAAGTCAGCTATGGCTTGTCCCTTGATCGCGTTTCGCGGTCGGTAGTGAATCTCGAACTCGCTGAGTTCCATACACCATTTCATGAGCCTTCCTGAGCTTTCTGGCTTATGTAGGATGTGCCTGAGTGGGAAGCTGGTGACTACACTGACTGCGTGAGCTTGGAAATACGGCCTTAGCTTTCTGGACGACTTGACCAGGGCTAACGCGAGCTGTTCTTGTTTAGGATACCTCTTTTCTACCTCGGTCAGGGCCTTGCTGGTGTAGTACACAGGCTTCTGCATCCCTCCTTCCTCTTCTCGGATTAGAACTGAGCTCACTGCAGTCGTGGACACTGCTAAGTACATCAGTAAGTTATCCCCTGGATGAGGCTTAGCTAAGATCGGCGGGCTAGCTAGATAGTTTTTCAGATTCTGGAAGGCGGCCTCGCAGTCCTCGTCCCATTGCTGCCCCTTAGCCCTTTTGATAGCTTGGAAGAAGGGGTGACAACGATCTGTGCATTTGGACACGAACCTGCTCAGCGCGGCTACCCTTCCCGCTAGGCTCTGTATTTCTTTGGTCGTCTGAGGTGATCGCATTTCCACGATGGCCTTGATCTTTTCTGGATTAGCTTCTATTCCTCTCTGGTGGACCATGTAGCCCAGAAACTTTCCTGCTGCCACCCCGAATGCGCATTTTTCAGGGTTAAGCTTCATACCAAACTTCCTCAGCACGTCGAATGTCCCCCTGAGGTGGGACACATGGTCAGCTATCTTCATCGACTTGGTGATCATGTCGTCGACATAAATTTTCATGGTCCTGCCTATCTGCTCCTTAAATAACTTGTTCACCAAACGTTGATACGTGGCCCCCGCGTTCTTTAAGCCGAAGGGCATTACCATGTAACAATACAGGCCTTTGTTTGTGATGAAAGAGGTCCCTTCCTCATCTGAAGCATACATCTTCACCTGGTTATAACCTGAAAAGGCATCCATAAAGCTGAGCAACTCATGACCAGCGGTGGCGTCGACCAGCTGATCTATCCGAGGCAACGGAAAGCTGTCTTTGGGGCATGCCTTGTTCAAATCGGTAAAGTCGATGCACATGCGCCACTTCCCGTTCGGTTTTCTTACCAGCACCACATTGGAGACCCAATCTGGATACTCAGATTCACGAATAAACCCCGCGCGTAGTAACTTGTCGACTTCCTCCTCAATTGCGTCGTAGCGTTCTTGGTTGAAAGCTCGTCGTTTTTGCCGTACCGGTCGGTGGATGGAATCCATGTTCAGTCGATGGGAGATTATGCTAGGGCTGATCCCCGGCATGTCGCTGTGGCTCCAAGCAAATACGTCTGAGTATTCAACTAAAAACTCCACCAAGGATGTTCTGACATCCGAGGTGAGCTGGGTTCCCACCTTAACTACCCTAGTTGGGTCGTCTTCACATACCGGGACTGCCTCCAATTCCTCTACAGGCTCACCTCGCTGCTCGACTTCAGAGACTCGTGGGTCAAGGGTGGAGACCTGATTGCACCTCCCAACTGAGGAGGCGTAACACCTCCTGGCCGTAAGCTGGTCCCCCTTGACGACCCCGACCTGGTTGCCCACCGGGAATTTCAACTTCAAGTGGTACGTGGATACCACTCCCATGGTTGCCATGAGGAAGGGTCTTCCCAGAATGATATTGTAGGAGCTTGGGTGGTCGACAACTACAAAGTCAACCATAGTGATGAGCTGAGAAGGGTCTTCCCCAAGGGTAACCGGTAAGGTGATGTTGCCAGACGGCATCAACTGGTCTCCCGTAAACCCACTGAGGGGGGTGGTGACTTGTTGCATCCTTGCTGAGTTCAGCCCCAGCTTATTGAAGGCTTCCTTGAACAATATGTCAACCGAACTGCCCGTGTCGATGAGGATTCGCGCCACGTCCTTACTGGCGATCTTCATTGTGACGACCATGGCGTCATCATGGGGGTACACTACATCCCTTGTGTCTTCATCCGTGAACATGATGGGGGTGGTGGCTACCCTTGGTAGCTTAGGCGATCTTTCGGTGAAGTTCACTTCTTGGTGGTGTCGGGCCAAGGAAGGCTCCCTGGCATGAGCCTTCCTTGCCCTACGGGAGTCTCCTGCTAAGGTGGGTCCCCCTGAGATTGTGCTGATGAAATCTTTGTCTTTGGTCACCTGGGATCCTGGCTGACCTTGGTCCCCTCCTGAGCTTTCTCCCGCCTGCCTGACCACCTGAGCTTTCCCCCTTACTTCGAGCAAAAACTCTTTTAGATACCCATTGTTGATTAAATTTTGGATTTGCTCCCTCAGGTTGAAACAATCGGCTGTGCTGTGTCCATACTCTTCATGAAAATCGCAATACCTCTTTAGGTTCCTTTTACCTAGAGGGGTAATCAACTTAGGTGGTCTCGTCAAAAGGCCCTTGTCCCTTATGGCATAGAACACTTGTTCCCTTGTTGTGTTCAAGGGATGGTAGGCATGCGTAGTGGCGGATTCCCTTCTTCGCGGATGGGGCACTTCTCTTGGCTGTGGTTGAGGCTGGGGCCTCAATGTTTCTGGTCTTGGTTGAGGTGGGCGCCTGTAGGGCAGTGGTGCCCGCTGGCTGTCTTGCTGACGCGGGACTGACCCTTGCTGAGGAGGGACAGGCCTGGACGGCCTAACGTCTTGCTTTTTCTTATCTTTCCCTTTGTCACTGAAATCTTCGGCCTTCTCTCTTTCCCTCTTCAGGTTGCGCTTCTCCTCAATGGCGATTTGCTTCATGGCACGATCGTGTGCCTCCCGATATGAGGTGGGAGGTCTCTCTTCGAATGACACCCACAAAGGCCCGGTGTGGAGGTTGTACCAAAAGTTTCTCAAAGTTTCCGATTCCTCGTAAACTCCCATTTGCATTACCTCATCATGATAACGCTTCACATATTCATGCAAGGGTTCTTGCCCCCTTTGCTTAATGTATTGGAGAGAGGAATGGTCTTTAGTGGGTGGCTTGGCTCCTTGAAAATGGAGGACAAACTTGCTGGCGAAGGTGGTGAAGTCTCTTACGCTTCCTGCCGGAAGCTTCTTGTACCATGTTCTGGCTGGCCCACTTAGGGTGGTTGGAAACACCTTGCACATTATCTCGTTGGGCACCCCTTGCACCAACATCAAATTCTAGAAGATTTCCACATGGGCCACAGGATCGGATTGTCCATGGTAATAATCAAGTTGAGGCATCTTGAATCTCCCAGGTAAGGTCGCGTTCTTTACTGAGTCAGCTAGGGGGGCGGTGAAGTCACCCAGGATATCAGGTGAGCTGGGTTCCCCCTTGCTGGACCTGAGCTCCCTCATTTCTTCCTGCATGGTAAGTAACTGTTTCCTCAAACATTCCACGTAAGGAGGTTCAGGGTCGTTACCTTCTCCCTGGCGTCGAGCCATCAAGGAGTACCTCAAGTCACCATGCACAAGTCCCTCGAGTTGGATCCTTGCTCCTTCGGGCCGGTTGCTGGCGGTCGAACGATGGTCACTGCGGTGACTCCTGGGCTGGTCGTGGACATTTGCTCTCAGTTGGGACAGTCGCATCTGAGCACCTTGCCGACTCGGTGTGGATGGTTCCACGTGAGTAGGGTTGCTTCTGAGTTGGCTCCCCAGCCGACTTGCCAGATTTCGGGGAGGAGGAGGCGGTATGCCCAGGTTATCGCACAGGTACTTTATCACATGCTGAAACTGTGACCTAGTTTCAGCTAGCTCTCTCACCTCCTTAGCTTTCTCTGCCTCCACGTCTCGGCTGGTGGCAACCTTCTCTTTTCCCTTTCGGCTGGGGCCTGGGTCAAGTGCTCTCAAGTTCTGACTCTCTGCATACTCGTCCTGAGGCGGAGCCGGAGGTGGGCGACTGCTTTGGCCGGGGTCCCGCGTGACTTCTCTTCTAGACCCTCTTGGGGCCTCGGAGTTAGGCATTTAGCTTCTCTGACGGGTACGTAGGTTATAGCGGGACCTTTCGTTCTGGTTCCCCACAGACGGCGCCACTGTTGATGCGTGAAAATATCAACCCAGGTGAGGTGGTATTGCCTTGCTGATCTAGTATCCGAGTTGAAGATGGATGCCCAGTCAACAGTCTGAGTTCAGTATTCCGCACTCGATTTAGTCTCTACCTAACCCCGGAAGCTCCCATGCTGACCTATCACGCTACGCTGATCTCGGGCCAAATCGCTTGAAACCTTCCTGAGCTCGCTCTCCTTACTGACCTCGGACACGAACTTGGTGAGGACGCCTGCAGCAGAGAACACGGTCAAAAGGGGGGCGTCGGAGGTTTTCCGGCGAGCCCACTCCGACGCTCAAGTCAGTACCTTGAGGGGGTGATATTATGGCTCGATTTTGGTAGCTTGGAATAGCTAATATAAGGAGATGTATGTAGCTAGGAGCTAATGGACCAAATGACACACAAAATACATGTAGGAGGCAACAAGTATGGCCTTTAGGGAAGTTGGAACAGTAAAACCGTCCTCAAGGGACAACCTTTAATGGGTGTTTAAGGTTGTCTCTTTGTTTCTTAGATAGAACAATAATGAGGAGACTTGTGCTTGTGGTGTGTGTGAGCAAAGAATGAGTTCTAGCTTGAAGGAGACCTTACTTTACCTTGACATAAGTGTCTTTTTATATTATACCTTTGTGGACACATGATTGGCCAAACAATGCTGCCCTAGTTCCTCCTTTCCTTCCTCTTCCCCAACTTGAAACCTTAGCTCGGAGTCAAAACTAGGAATACTTGGTGAGCAGGGATTGGTCCTTAAAACCTTATCCGAGATTACATGCCACATGGCACGATTTGATTCGAGTAGGGGATTACGTTATCCCTTGTGTACAGGTGGCGAATGTTCATTCGCCTCTACTTGTGGTCCCTCAAAGGTTGATCACGTTAGGTGGGGTCCCTTTGTCAGCTACCAAGGTGCTACACTGTCTCCTTGGTCAGCTTTCCGTTTTAGGCGATTTCAGGTGGTCCCCCCAGGTGACCTAGGATCATAGGACACCTTTTTCACATTTTTGGGGGAACCAAATCCCTTCACTTTTGGGGCTGTTCCAGAGTGGGGTCCACTCGTTTTGCCCTATCTAGGTGGACTATTGGTTATAGACCACGTGGCACCCTTCATGTGAACACCTTCTATACTACCTGAGGTCGGATCCTGCCTCAGCTGGGATCCGAGGTGAGGTGGGTTTCAGCATGAACGGATCGTCCCATAGGTGCCGACTAGAGCGTCGTGGGCTTACGTACCGCCACGTGTCTAGCCTATTTTTACCCCATAACACATGTAACATTAAATCAAGTCCAACCCTATTGCACATACAATTCATCCATAATATAAATATGTAATATTCTTACGAAGTTCTATTAATAATACTAAGAGGTGTAATTGTTCAGCTATGTGAAAAATTGATCAAAAATTTTTCCATTTCTAGTTCTTCTGTGTACTCCTTCAGAAACATCGAAAGTGGCTCAAGTTGAGTAATCATGTCAAAGACATTAGGTATGGATTTTAAGTATTCATCAACGACTTTAACATAATCTTGCACTGTTATGAAGTTGTCAATTGAAATAACCTTTGGAACTGGTAGTAAATTATTGTGCCCTCGAGCAATATGATTTGTTGAAATATTATTTGGAATTGAAGAAATGGGAATGGGAATAACTCGACCTTGTAATGGAGCAACGAATGCATTTGCTTTTTCTGAAGTTGCTGAAACAAAATTAGGAGATGAGCCTACACTTATCTAATTACATTCTTATCTTAATTCCTCAGTTTTCATCCTTTTACTTTCTCAGTACACATCTGGCATGAGTAGAGATAGAAGATAGACAAATTAATATATATTAACAATATGAGATTATAAAAGTTCATTACTTTGAAGAGGGCAAAACATTAAGTGAAAAGAATATTGAATTATACCTAGCAAATTTGCCTTTTTTAAGAAGAAATGTAAGGTATCATCAAGCTCGTTATCTAAAGAGTCATCTACCATGTTCTTGCTGGACTAAGACAATAGTTTTGTATTATCAAATCCCATCTTTTTGCTTGAAAAGTTAAATCTATAACAAACAAAAATAAAATAAGTAATATATCACGATTTAAAAAATATCGGAATTGTTAATTAAAATGAAAAACATTTATTTAGAGGAAGAATGAATTAGTAATTACCTTGAAAATTTACTTCCTCGAAGAAGCAACACAAAATATTGTCAAACTTTAAAGCTAAAGATTCATCAATTATGTCTTTCATTAGGTCAGTTGGTAATTCTCTTTTGTCGTCCTCAGTTCTCATCTTTTTACTTGCTAAGTAAACCTCTACAAATGATATTGTAATAAAATAAACTCATTCTCACTCTCACTCTCTTATGCATATGTTCATATTTTGTCGAAAATCCAAATGAGCAACTTTATACACACACACACACATAAAAGAAATTGTGAATTTTTTTTTATTTAAAGATAGAAAGAATAGCGAAAGAATAAATTATACCCAATATATTTACATTCTTAAAGAAGGCATACAAGATATCATTAACCTCTTAAGCCAAAAAGTCATCAATTGAGTTATAGCTTTTGAGTTCATAATCATAATTTTCTTTTGTGATCTTTTTACTTGCCAAGTATGAATCTTACAAAGAGAAAGAAGATAAACGTAAATCAAGATTGAAAGCTTTTAATAAAAAAAAAAGATATTGGGAGAATGAATTACCTAGAATGTCAACATCCTTAAAAAAATAAGAGAGGATCACATTAAGTTTTTGAGCCAATGAATTAACGATTTTACTTGATTTCATAACCTTCTTGGATTGTAGGGCTTTACTAGATTTCTTTAAGAATTTTACGACGTTTTTTCGTTGCTTTTCATAAACAACATGACTTTGTGGAGGATGTATTTTCATCACCTACTTCCCTAATTTCTCAATATGGTTAGAAGAGTGTATTCGCTTATATGACTTCATTTTCTGCATAATTACATTATAAAAAGTATTGTACTATGTCAATATACTTAAAAATGCAATAAAAATATAAACTACATATTTTTCTCACCGAAGAATTATCTTCTTTAGGAATCTTTTTTATTATCTTCTTTAAATCACAAGGATAAATCCCATAAATAATAAAGTTAACTATTTCAGCAATTGATCAAGCAGACTCGTTTGATATTTTATTGGTAAAGTACTGCATGAAATATTTCATTAATATAAAGTATTATATACTCTTTATTCAATGAAAAACAAATCTATAAGTTCAGTTATATATTCATTATCTTTAAATATAGCTTAAATATGACCTAAAACTTTTCCTAATCTCAATAAGTAGAATTTAAACATTAAACTTATTATATAAATTTAAAAGATCATAATTGCTAATAAATAAAAGAATTACATAATTATTTTTTTGACTTTTTAAATAGACTTAGATTCAATGATTCAGAAACTTAAAAGTCCAAAACTTGTAAGTGAGAAGAAATTTGGTAGAAAAAATCTAGATGTAAATAATCTAAAAACGCTGGAACAAATTCTCTCATAAGATAAGAGAAAAAAATGTTCCTCAATAGGAACTTGTAAGTGAGAAGAAATTTGGTAGAAAAAATCTAGATGTAAATAATCTAACAACGCTGGAACAAATTCTCTCATAAGATAAGAGAAAAAAATGTTCCTCAATAGGACCTTAACATGTGGCCAATCAATTTACCGTATCACAAGTTTTTTCATTAGAGCATAGTTTATGTTCAAGCTTCCAATCTTTTTGTCTATCAGAGAAAATATAACTTTTTTCAAACTTAACATCTTCTTTGAGTCTTTCTAACAAGCACATATAACAAGACCTGCCCTAATTCCTCTCATAAGTCCGAGACAAATCCTACGAAGTGCATGTACATATTACCCGTCGTTTCTTATAAACATTACATAATAAAACTCATGGATAAAGAAAATGGCCTAAAGCCTCCATCATTAATATATATTGAAACTCTATGTATCGTCATACATATATACATATTCACATACATACATGACATGCTCAAAATATTTTATGCAACATGTGTAGAGTGGTTTCAACCTCATTTACAAAACTGCACCTCGGACAAAATTCTGCGTGACCTAGAAAGAAATGGCAAAAATAAGAAAAAGAATGAGCTTGCAGCTCAGTGAGTAGACATAGTTTTTAAAAAAAATATATTTTCATACAACCATTGTAAGAGTACTACAATCGTATATAAATTGAGCATCATTTGTTACATTAAGAATGCATAACATTACAAACAGTTACATAGCATCTAATTAGTACCTAGGGGATATTATGTTTGGTGGGATCCCAACGTCTAAGTAGGGAAAAATCATGCTCAGCCCGACGGCCTTGTATCATCACTCGGGGAGCTCATATTCATATACATATATTTTCATGAGTCCCAATGACCTTATTACATAATATTGGGGGATGGGTACATGTGAGATACTTCAAATAAACTCAAATAATATTTAAACAGAAAATATTAATTTTCAGATAATCACTGGACATCACGCATAAATTAAATACCACGTAACATATAATATAATTTAATTCATTAGTAAACAGATCAATCATGTTATATCAACTATTTAAACATAATAAAAATTCATACCAGAATAAGGAAGATTATACTCTATAAAATACTATGAAAAGCAATGAGGTTAATGTGTGAAGGTGATAAAGATAAGAGAAACCTTTATATAACATAAACCTAACTTCTTAAAATGGCCAAGTACATTTAAGCATTGTGTAGTTCTTATATATGGAAATGGCAGGAAGGAAAATTACCTAGTGTCCTTCCAAGTTTAAAAATGCTGTTTGCCATTTAAGGTGGGTTATTCTATACTCACTAGATATTGTTTACATATAAGGTGAAATACAATTTAACATACTCAATCCAAATATCAAAATATATAATAGATATCATATATATTTACATAATTTGGTTAAGGCATATATTTAATTCTAGTTGTAATAGTTATCTCTTGATTATATTCACTGCCCCCATAAAAACCAACCCTTGGATCCAATTAAGAGCATCCAATGAAAAAGAGATTTAAAAAAAGAGTTTATTGATTACAATTCTAAAACTAAAATGAACCTATCAACTAGCAATTGATGTTTGTTAAACAAATATTTTTGTGGCCTAACCTTAATGAACAAAGATAAAAGATTTTTGATGGAAGAAACTACCTAATAGTCATTAACCACACTAAACATATTTAAATTAGAATAAAACTTTGAAAGCTAAGGAAAAATATTCTTTTACAATTAAGGTTGAAAATGGAAAGACAAACTAAGCATATTTATTTTTTTTATTCAATAAATCAACTATAAACGATAAACGGTCAACTGTCATAACCTATATAATATAAGTTAACATTTAACGATAAACAATTAATTGTCATATAATATATTATATAAAATTAACTATAAACAGTAACAATTAATTATCGTATCTTATTCTATATAACCTAAGTATAATAATAAATTATCAATTGTTATATATATATATATATCTATTGTTATAAAGATTTTAGATAATTAATTATTTTCTATTTTATAATTATATTTTAGATCATGTTAAATGATTAGCAATGAAACCACATTCAAACTTGTTTTTAGAAATATTATTTTCACACTTATCTTTTATTTATACTATATATATAAAAAGTTTTTTTCTCAAAATAATATTAAACAATTAATGATAATACATGATAAATTATTAGGTTTTATCATATATAAAATAAACGTTAATAATAAATGATCAACTATCATATCTTATATTGTATAAGTTAATTATTAATAATAAACAATTAACTCTTTTATATATCTATCATTATAATGGTCATCTAGTTCATGTATATATATAATTGGTATAAAACTACATTAAAGCTTGCTTTTAAATTAGAGTATTTCTTTCACATAGAAATTTCTTTTAAAATAATCAGTGAACAACTAATTTATTAGATTATATATGTCATATAAAAATTATGCATGGTAAACAATAAACGGTTGAATACCATAAGTTTTTAAATACCTTTATAAGTATAATTTGATTATTGATCATTTATTGTTTATAGTTAATTTATTATATATTATATAAGAATGATTCATTTTAATATGCAATCCACGTTATCTTGCTTACTACTAGAACTTATTAAGGCATCATATTACCTAATTTGTTGTATATCTCCCTACATATACCTTGTACATACCCTGATCAAAAGTTTCATTTTATTACAAATATAACTTATTAAGGTACGCATGATATTTTCTAATTCTATAATAATACAAAACTAACATATAACTGATTATCATTTCCTTTAATGATAATTAAACAATATATTTTGTTGACTATAAAATAGAAATAGTTAGAGATAATTGTAGGGACAACAATATTAATAATATATTGTATATTTGTTTTGGTATGTTTTAATAGTTGTTATGAATACAACAAATTCTAACGTTGATGTAAATAGTTTGAGATATTTATACCCATCTTTAGGTTTTTGATAAGGGCATAGAATGACTACTATAACAAAGCATAATTATGTTTTTATTAATATATATATATATATATATATATATTAAGATTCACAAAATTCACCCTAGAGAAAATATTAATGAAATTAATTATCAAGGAGAAGAGATCAAAAGTCTTTTAGTACTTTTGAAATACATATATTCAAGTTAATTATTAAATCACTTAACCAAACAAGAGTTTGAATCTTGAATGAATTTTAGATTTATTCTCAGTAAGCTATTTATTTACTTCTCACATGTATCTATCATACGTTTAACTTAATTAAATAGTATCAATTTTTTAAAAAATGATTGAATTATATTCCAACCTTTTTTAATTTATAAACTCTCTTAAAAAAAAAATCTTTTTGTTGTTCGTTAATAAGGAGACCAGATTTGCCTTCATGATACTTTTTCCTGTTACAGCCTTTATCTTTTATGTAAATATACTATTTTTACTTGATGAGCTTAGTTGAAGGCAAATCTTTATGTTGCTGTATTATTGTTATAGTTGATTATGCAATTTTGGCTAATTCTGCAATTCTAGTTGTTCTGTTGTTAGCAAGATGTTGTTGCTAACTTACTACTTTCTGTAGTATTATAGCTTTACTGGTTTTACTAGATTGTATTTAATTTTTCCTTTTAATAAAATTTTCTCTAAGTTTTTGCTTGGAGTTTATAAATATATATATATTTATAAACTCTCTTAAATTAAAGAGAAGAAATTAATCACATTTCCGAAGCTAAAGAACCCAATAAAACTACTTATAATATGATGATCCATGCAACTATAATTTCAATTTTCTTTTTAACCTTAATATTAAATTTTTAGGGTTTAATATTAAAAGTTCAAATGCTCTAGACTAGAGATGGTGAAATCTCTTTGAAAATAAAAACTAAACAAAATCTCGCTTTAGGTGAAACTTAGACTATTATTTTTCATACAAGAAAACTAATATATATAGCTAACCTTTGAGAAACAAAAGCTAGTTCCTATTGAGAAATTTATGAAGCAAACATAAGATCTATTGTTGAGACAATAATGAGTGATAGGTGTCCTTAATTTATTGCATAATAATAATAATAATAATAATAATAATAATAATGATGATGATGATGATGATGATGATGATGATGACTTACTGATCTGGTATCCTAACTGAAGATGGATGCCCAGTCAACAGTTTGAGCTCCGCACCCGACTTGGTCTTGTCCTAACCCCGGAAGCTCCCAAGTTGATCTTTCACGCCTTGCTTATCCCAGGCCAAATTATCTCAAACCTTCTTGACCGCGTCGTCCCTGCTGACCTTGCCGTCCTTGCTAACTTCGGACCCGACCTTGGTGAAGATGCCTACAGCAGAGAATACGGTCAAAAGGGGACGCCGGAGATTTTTTGGCGAGCCCACTCTAATGCTCAAGTCAGTACCTTGAGAGGGAGATTTTATGGCTCGATTTTGGTAGTTCAAAATGGCTAATATGTGAAGGATTTATGTAGCTAGAAGCTAGTTGGCCAAGAAACACACAAAACACATGGAGAATAGAATAAGGATGGCCTTTTTGGAAGCTAAAACTAGTAAGCAAGCTCTAAAGGACAACCTTCAATGAGTGTTAAGGCTGTCTCTTGAAGGCCAACGAACAAGACAAGGATCTCTCCTTATTTCTAAAGAGAAAAATGTGAAGTGACTTGTGTTTGTAGTGTGGGAATAGTAGAAAAATGAGTTAAAGCTTGTAGAAGACCCATGTTACCTTGATATAAGTGTCTTTAAATTCTATACCTTTGTGAACATATGATTGGTTAAACAATGTTGCCCTAATTCCTCCTTTACTTTCTCTTCCTACGTTTGAAACCTTAGCTTGGAGTTAAGACTAAGGACACTTAGTGAGCAGAGATTGGTCCTCAAGACCTTATCCAATATTACATGCCACGTGGCATGATTTAATTCGAGTAAGGGATTATGTTATCCCTTACGTACAGGTGGCGAATGCTCATTCGTCTCTAATTGTGGTCTCTCAAAAGTTGATCACGTTAGGTGGAGTCTCTTTTTTAGCTACCAAGGGGCTACACTGTCTCCTTGGTTAGGTTTCCATTTTAGGTGATTTCATATGGTCCCCCCAGGTGACCTAGAAACATAGGATACCCTTTTCACATTTTTGGAAAGACCGAATCCCTTTATTTTTGGGGCTGTTCTAGAGTAGGGTCCACTCTTTTTGCCCTATTTGTGTGGGTTATAGGCCACGTGGCACATTTCATGTGAATACCCTTTATACTACCTGAGGTCGGATCCTGCTCTAGCTAAGATTCGAGGTGAGGTGGGTTTCAGCATAAACGGATCGTCTCATAGATGCCGATTAGTGCGTCGTTGACTTACGTATCGCCACATGTCTAGTCTATTTTTACCCCATAATAAATAATAATAATAATAATAATAATAATAATAATAATTATTATTATTATTATTTTTATATTATTTTTATCCATTTTTTAAATTATGTATACACATATGTTAGTTTTCTCAATGTGTGAACCCCCGAGGAAATATATATAATAGATTTTTGCAATTAATTAACATGATATATGATATAAAAAAATTTAATTTCATGCATTCACTAAAATTTCTCCTTTATACATATAACAGGATCAACTATTATTTATTTATTATCTTCTGTATTTTATTGAAATTCAAGTTAACAACACTCAATATTATTGAAATTATTAAATTCTATTATATTAATATTATACAACTTTCTTTTTGTAGAATTAAACAAAATTTTCTTTTTTTTTATACAACAAAGAAGGTCGTAGTTATAAATTTTAATCATATACGAATGCATGCATATAAGAAAAAACTTTACGTAATCATAATCTACCCCCTTTATACAAATATACATTTTATCAACTTTGTTATTTGTACTTGTAAACTTTATTAATACGTAAAAAAAATAGGGTATATAAAAAAGTTATCAAATGAATTTTAGTATGATGTGGAGCAAGTAATTATTTGATCAGATGATATAAAATAAAAGAAAAAATATGACAAAATAAATAATCAATTTTATTACAATTAAGCTTGTACAAATATGTATAATACAAATATCATGAATGATGATATAAAATTGCAGGAGTGGTAATTATTTTGTGGTTGTTATGGGGTAAAAATAGGCTAGACACGTGGCAGTACGTAAGCCCACGACGCTCTAGTCGGCACCTATGGGACGATCTGTTCATGCTGAAACCCACCTCACCTCGGATCCGAGCTGATGCAGGATCCGACCTAAGGTAGTATAAAAGGTGTTCACATGAAGGGTGTCTCGTGGTCTATGACCAATAGTCCATATAGATAGGGCAAAACGAGTGGACCCCACTCTGGAACAGTCCCAAAAGTGAAGGGATTTGGTTCCCCCAACAATGTGAAAAAGGTGTCCTATAATCCTAGGTCACCTGGGGGGACCACCCGAAATCGCCCAAAACGGAAAGCTGACCAAGGAGACAGTGTAGCACCTTGGTAGCTGAAAAATGGACCCCACCTGACGTGGTCAACCTTTAAGAGACCACAAGTAGAGGCGAATGAGCATTCGCCACCTGTACACAAGGGATAACATAATCCCATTCTCGAATCAAATCGTGTCATGTGACATGTAATCTCGGATAAGGTCTTAAGGACTAATCCCTGCTCACCAAGGGACCAATCCCTGCTCACCAAGTGTCCCTAGTCTTGACTCCGAGCTAAGGTTTCAAGCTTGGGAAGAGGAAAGAAAGGAGGAACTAGGGCAACATTGTTTGGCCAATCATGTGTCCATAAAGGTATAATATAAAAAGACACTTATGTCAAGGTAAGATAAGGTTTTCTTCAAGCTAGAACTCATTTTTTGCTCACACACACCACAAGCACAAGTCACCTCACTATTGTTCTCTCTAAACAACAAGGAGAAAACCTTAACACCCATTGAAGGTTGTCCCTTGAGGACAATTTTACTGTTCCAGCTTCCCTAAAGGCCATACTTATTGCCTTCTACATGTGTTTTGTGTGTCATTTGGTCAATTAGCTCCTAGCTACATATTCCTCCTTATATTAGCTACTTCAAGCTACCAAAATCGAGCCATAACATCACCCCCTCAAGGTACTGACTTGAGCGTCGAAGTGGGCTCGCCGGAAAATCTCCGGCGCCCCCCTTTTGACTGTGTTCTCTGCTGCAGGCATCCTCACCAAGTTTGGGTCCGAGATCAGCAAGGGGAGCGAGGTCAGGAAGGTTTCAAGCGATTTGGCCCAGGATCAGCGTGGCGTGATAGGTCAGCTTGGGAGCCTCCCGGGTTAGGTAGACACTAAATCAGGTGCGGAATACTGAGCTCAGACTGTTGACTGGGCATCCACCTTCAACTCGGATACTACATTAGCAAGGCATTACCACCTCACCTGGGTTGATATTTTCACGCATCAACAGTGGCGTCGTCTGTGGGGAATCAGAACGAAAGGTCCCGCTACAACTTACGTGCCCGTCAGAGAAGTCAAATGCCTAACTCCGAGGCCCCAAGAGGGTCCAGAAGAGAGGTCACGCGGGAGCCCGGCCAAAGTAGTCACCCACCTTCGGCTCCGCCTCAGGACGAGTATGCAGAAAGTCAGAACGTGAGAACACTTGACCCAGGCCCCAGCCGGAAGGGAAAAGAGAAGGCCGCCACTAGCCGGGACGTAGAGGCAGAGAAAGCTAAGGAGGTGAGAGAACTGGCTGAAACTAGGTCATAATTTCAGCATGTGATAAAATACCTGTGTGATAACCTGGGCATATCGCCTCCTCCTCCCTGAAATCTGGCAAGCCGGCTGGGGAGCCAACTCAGAAGCAACCCTGCTCACGTGGAACCATCCACACCGAGTCAGCAAGGTGCTCAGCTGCGACTATCCCAACTGAGAGCAAATGTTCAGGACCAGCCCAGGAGTCACCGCAGTGACCACCGTTCGACCGCCAGCAACCGGCCTGAAGGAGCAAGGAGCCAACTCGAGGGACTTGTGCATGGTGACTTGAGGTACTCCTTGATGGCTCGATGCCAGGGAGAAGGTAACGACCCTGAACCTCCTTATGTGGAATGTTTGCGGAAACAATTACTTACCATGCAGGAAGAAATGAGGGAGCTCAGGTCCAGCAAGGGGGAACCCAGCTCACCTGATATCCTGGGTGACTTCACCGCCCCCCTAGCTGACTCAGTGAAGAACGCGACCTTACCTGGGAGATTTAAGATGCTTCAACTTGATTCTTACTAGGGACAATCCGATCCTGTGGCACATGTGGAAATCTTCCAGAATTTGATGTTGGTGCAAGGGGTGCCCGACGAGATAATGTGTAAGGTGTTTCCAACCACCCTGAGTGGGCCAGCCAGAACATGGTATAAGAAGCTTCCGTCAGGAAGCATAAGAGACTTCACCACCTTCGCCAGCAAGTTTGTCCTCCATTTTCAAGGAGCCAAGCCACCCACTAAAGACCCTTCCTCTCTCCAATACATTAAGCAAAGGGGAAAAGAACCCTTGCATGAATATGTGAAGCGTTACCATGATGAGGTAATGCAAATGAGAGTTTACGAGGAACCGGAAACTTTGAGAAACTTTTGGTACAATCTCCACACCGGGCCTTTGTGGGTGTCATTCGAAGAGAGACCTCCCACCTCATATCGGGAGGCACATGATCGTGCCGTGAAGCAAATCGCCATTGAGGAGAAGCGCAACCTGAAGAGGGAAAGAGAGAAGGCCGAAGATTTCAGTGACAAAGGGAAAGATAAGAAGAAGCAAGACGTTAGACCGTCCAGGCCTGTCCCTCCTCAACAAGGGTCGGTCCCGCGTCAGCAAGACAGCCAGCGGGCGCCATTGCCCTACAGGCGCCCCCCTCAACCAAGACCAGAAACATTGAGGCCCCAGCCTCCACCACAGCCAAGAGAAGTGCCTCACTCGCCAAGAAGGGAATCCGTCATCACGCATGCCTACCACCCCCTGAACACAACAAGGGAACAAGTGTTCTATGCTATAAGGGACAAGGACCTTTTGACGAGACCACCTAAGTTGATTACCCCTCTAGGTAAAAGGAACCTGAAGAGGTATTGTGATTTTCATGAAGAGTATGGACACAGCACAGCCGATTGTTTCAACCTGAGGGAGCAAATCCAAAATTTAATCAACAATGGGTATCTAAAAGAGTTTTTGCTCGAAGTAAGGAGGAAGGCTCAGGTGGTCAGGCAAGCGGGAGAAAGCTCAGGAGGGGACCAAGGTCAGCCAGGATCCCAGGTGACCAAAGACAAAGATTTCATCAGCACAATCTCAGGGGGACCCACCCTAGAAGGAGACTCCCGTAGGGCAAGGAAGGCTCATGCCAGGGAGCCCTCCTTGGCCCGACACCACCAAGAAGTGAACTTCACCGAAAGATCGCCTAAGCTACCAAGGGTAGCCACCACCCCCATCATGTTCACAGATGAAGACATAAGGGATGTAGTGTATCCCCATGACGACACCATGGTCGTCACAATGAAGATTGCCAGTAAGGACGTAGTGCGAATCCTCATCGATACGGGAAGTTCGGTTGACATATTGTTCAAGAAAGCCTTCAATAAGCTGGGACTGAACTCAGCAAGGATGCAACAAGTCACCACCCCCCTCAGTGGGTTTATGGGAGACCAGTTGTTGGCGTCTGGCAGCATCACCTTACCAGTTACCCTTGGGAAAGACCCTTCTCAGCTCATCACTATGGTTGATTTCGTAGTTATCGACCACCCAAGCTCTTACAATGTCATTCTAGGAAGACCATTCCTCACGGCAGCCAGAGGAGTGGTATCCACGTACCACTTGAAGTTGAAATTCCCGGTGGGCAATCAGGTCGGGGTCGTCAAGGGGGACCAACTCACGGTAAGGAGGTGTTACGCCTCCTCAGTTAGGAGGTGCAATCAGGTCTTCACCCTTGACCCACGAGTCTCTGAAGTCGAGCAGCGAGGTGAGCCTGTAGAGGAATTGGAGGCAGTCCTGGTATGTGAAGACGACCCAACCAGGGTAGTTAAGGTGGGAACCCAGCTCACCTCGGATGTCAGAACATCCCTGGTGAAATTTTTAGTTGAATACTCATATGTATTTGCTTGGAGCCACAACGACATGCCGGGGATCAGCCCTAGCATAATCTCCCACAAACTTAACGTGGATCCCTTCCACCGACCGGTACGGCAAAAGCGACGAGCTTTCAACCAAGAACGCTACGACGCAATTGAGGAGGAAGTCGACAAGTTACTATACGCAGGGTTTATTCGTGAATCCAAGTATCCAGATTGGGTCTCCAATATGGTGTTGGTAAGGAAGCCGAACGGGAAGTGGCGCATGTGCGTCGACTTTACCGACTTGAACAAGGCGTGCCCCAAGGACAGTTTTCCATTGCCTCGGATAAATCAGCTAGTCGACGCCACAGCTGGCCATGAGTTACTCAGCTTTATGGATGCCTTTTCGGGTTATAACCAGGTGAAGATGTATGCTCCAGATGAGGAATGAACCTCCTTCATTACAAACAAAGACCTGTATTGTTACATGGTAATGCCCTTCGGCTTAAAGAACGCGGGGGCCACGTATCAACGCTTGGTGAACAAGTTATTTAAGGAACAGATAGGCAGGGCTATGGAAATTTATGTCGACGACATGATCACCAAGTCGATGAAGATAGCTGACCATGTGTCCCACCTCAGGGGGATATTCGACGTGTTGAGGAAGTTTGGTATGAAACTTAACCCTGAAAAATGCGCATTCGAGGTGGCAGCCGGAAAGTTTCTGGGCTACATGGTCCACCAAAAGGGAATAGAAGCCAATCCAGAAAAAATCAAGGCCATTGTGGAAATGAGATCACTTCGAACGACCAAAGAAATACAGAGCCTAGCTGGAAGGGTAGCCGCGCTGAGCAGGTTCGTGTCCAAATGCACAGATCGCTGTCACCCTTTCTTCCAAGCTATCAAAAGGGCTAAGGGGCAGCAATGGGACGAGGACTGCGAGGCCGCCTTTCAAAATCTGAAGAACTATCTAGCTAGCCCGCCGATCTTAGCTAAACCTCATCCAGGGGATAACTTACTGATGTATTTGGCAGTGTCCACGACTGCAGTGAGCTCAGTTTTAATCTGAGAAGAGGAAGGAGGGATGCAGAAGCCTGTATACTACACCAGCAAGGCCCTGACCGAGGTAGAAAAGAGGTATCCCAAACAAAAACAGCTCACATTGGCCCTGGTCATGTCGTCCAGAAAGCTAAGGCCATATTTCCAAGCTCACGCAGTCAGTATTGTCACCAGCTTCCCACTCAGGCAAATCCTATATAAGCCAGAAAGCTTAGGAAGGCTCATGAAATGGTGTATGGAACTCAGTGAGTTTGAGATTCACTACCGACCGCGAAACGCAATCAAGGGACAAGCCATAGCTGACTTTGTGGCTGAGTTTACTCCTGACCTGGAGGATTTAGGAACGGACATGAACCAACATGAAGAATGGGAAGCTGAAACTAGCTCACCATGGATCCTCCATGTAGACGGATCATCCAGCTCACAGGGGAGTGGAGCTGGGGTAGTAATCACTAGCCCAGACATGGTTGAGATAAGTTATGCGCTAAGGTTCGAGTTTAAAGCTTCTAACAACGAGGTTGAATACGAAGCATTGATCGCCGGGCTCAAGATGGCAAAGAGCTTAGGAGCAGAATGGTTAGAGATAAATAGCGACTCCCAACTCATCGTGCATCAAGTCAACGACGAATACCAGGCCAAGGAGGATAACATGATAGCTTACCTGAAAAAGGTGAAGGATTTGGTGGGACAATTCAAGCAAGTTAAGCTGCAACAGATCCCGAGAGAGAAGAACTTTCAGGCCGACATGCTAACTAGGTTGGCATCCCTGTCAGAAACCTCCTTACCTGGTATAGTGCTAGTGGAAGTTCTACCCAGGTCATCCATAGAAGGACCTGCTGAGGTAGTTCACTGTGTTTCAAGCCCCTCATGCTGGATAAACCCTATTAAGGAGTATATAGAAGAGGGACGTCTTCCCGAAGACCAAGAAGCCGCAAGAAAGCTCAAGTATCGTACAGCTCGATATTGCCTTATTGAGGGTGTGTTGTACAGACGAAGTTTCACCATGCCCTACCTGAGGTGTCTGCACCCAGATGAGGCCGATTATATTCTGAGAGAGATCCATGAGGGGGCCTGCGGAAATCACTCAGGGGGAAGGTCATTGGCATACAAAGCTTTACGACAAGGATGTTACTGGCCAACCATGCAAAGTGACTCCCGGGTCATCTCGCAAACCTGCCTCACCTGTCAGAAGCACGCCAAGATGATCCGGGTTCCACCAGAAAACTTGACGACACTGACTTCGCCTTGGCCTTTCGCTCAGTGGGGTATCGACTTGATTGGACCTTTCTCGGTTGGCCGGGGTCAGGCCAAGTTCGCTATAGTGGCAGTAGACTACTTCACCAAGTGGGCAGAGGTAGAGCCGCTGGCCAAGATCATGGAGAAAAGAAACATCGACTTCATTTGGAGATCCATCATCTGTCGCTTTGGAGTTCCGCGGGTGATAATCACCGACAACGGGCGGCAGTTTGACAATGAAAAATTCAAAAACTTTTGCGAGACATGGAAGATAGAAAATCGATACACCACGCCGGCTCATCCGCAGTCAAATGGGCAAGTTGAAGCAGTCAACAAGGTCATCAAAGATTTGTTGAAAAAGAAGCTGGGAACCAAGAAGGGAGCATGGGTTGATGAACTACCTGAGGTGTTGTGGGCATACCGCACCACCTTCAAAACAGCCACTGGAGAAACCCCCTATGCATTGTCTTTTGGCACAGAGGCAGTAATCCTAGCTGAGGTAGGAATGCCAACTTTTAGAGCCCTTCACTTCTATGAGGTCAGCAATGTAGCCCAGCTTGATGCTGCCCTTGACTTGCTGAAGGAGAAGAGAGATCAAGCCCAGGTTAGGGTGGCGGCGTATCAGAGAAGAGTTGCCAAGCATTATAATGCCAAGGTCAAACCTCGCAGTTTCAAAGAGGGGGACTTGGTATTGAGGAAGGTGATTTGCGGACTCAAAGAGGGAGGCTCCACCAAGTTTGCTGAAACCTAGGAAGGGCCATTCCACGTCACCAAGGTTATCAAGCCTGGAGTCTACAAACTTGCTCACCCTGATGGACGCCAGATGAGACGACCAAGGAATGCCAACCAGCTGAAGAAATACTACCCGTGATCCTACCTGATCTGGGAATCCAGCAGATTTTCAATTCCATCTCCGTTTTGTTATTTCTCCAAAGTCCTTAGTGGCTAGATTGCTTCTGTATGTGCGCCAAAAAATTGACCTGGTATGTTGTCCCACTGCTCTCCCCCAAGTGAACATTTTGAAGGGAAACATCACCTAGGTGAAGAGGGTTGTTGTTCTATTGATTAGGATGTGCATTCCTATTTAACGGATTAATGACATACGCCTTAACAAATGGTTTGCCACCCTCCATTTTATTTCGCCATGATTGATATAATCGAATTGCCAACAAACTGTTAGGATCGATTTGTAAATCAACCTAGGTGAGGAAGGATACCTACTCAGGTCGGATAGCCCACCTCAGGAAGGTTCTATCCTGCTAAGAACGTTACGTGCATAAAATCAGCATGTATGGGTAAATCAACAATAAGCTCACAACAATCCATACGGCAAACTAAAAATGTAGAATATATCAGCCCAAAACAGGGCCACTGTCACTTAACAAAATAATATTCCCCAAAGGTAATAATATGTCAAACAAAACCACACTGAAAGTTCAAATCCACAGTACAGAGAAACAACGTTTGAGTTTACAAAAGAAAGAAAAGAGAGAAAATGTGTAAGAAAGCTTGGTCTGATGGAGAGGCAGCATGAACAAAGGCCAAGGGTCAGATCAGGTATCTTCGCCTTTTCCCGACTAAGAACCTTCATCGTCTGAGTCGTCTTCCTCTTAATCCGAGTAAGGCGGGGAAACTTCCAGGTTCAGTGGGTGCCCTGAGGTAAGCTGTCGAGAACTCCCTGCGACATCAGCTGGGTTCTGCTCCTTGCCAAACTTGGCCACCAATGCCTCTCGGTCGAATCCAAAATCCATATAGTGCAAGTCCAAGTCGGGAAATTCCCTAGTGACCTGGTATTACGCGTAATGGTATCCGTGAAGAAGATTAAAGCCCGCCTTAGTCTCCAACTTATCCACACTGGCCTGGAGCTCATTGGCTCTCTCCACCTGAGCTCGAAGCTGAGTCTTCACTGATCCCGCCTCATCCCGAACCTCTCCTAGCTGGTCCTCCAACTTCGAAATTTGATCGTCCTTGTCCTTGACCTTCTGAGTGAGCCGAGACAGCTGAGCCTCAAACTTGGCAACACGACCAGCTGAGGTCGATCCCTCCTTAAGCTTGTCACCGAATTAAGACATGAGGAAGGATCCCTGGTAACAAAAAAAAAAAAAGGGAAGAGAAAATGAAGGTCGGAGCTTATAATATAAATCCCAAAATAGAGTTGAGAACTGAGAATCGCTTACCTGAAGAAAAAGGTGAGATGCCATGTCAATTGCCTGATTAGGACTTAAGCCCACCACCTCGCTTCCCTTCTCCGAATCCGAAAGCTCAAGAACTTGCTTCAATGCCAGGAGAGCTCTCGAAGCATGGGAAAAATGACTGCCAAGAACGCCCCAAGGTCCACGGCTAGCTGGGACGTCCAACCTGGCCCTTCTACCTTCTTGGCACGCTTAGGTCGTGGAGGAAGGTCACTGGATGTAGCCGCGCTCTTGCCAGACCCCTCAGACCCTGTGGCCGCTCGCTGACTAGATGCCCCTGCTGCCTTGGCCATCCTGTCTCTCACTAATTGAAGAAAGGCCAAGTCGGTTTTTCTTCCTTCAGTCATCCTCCTAGTGGTCGAACTAGGAGTCAGAACCTCATCTCCTAGAGCCCCTACATGGCCACAGAAGAGGGGTATAGTCAGATTGAATAAACACACAAACAAGGGAAAAGACGAAGCCCAAGTCAGCAAAGATACTACCTGAGGAAGGTGGCGGAATCAATCCCACCTTGGCAAGGCGCTCCTCGGTGATAATGTCAGTCTCAAATGGGTTAGTCGCCACGTATTCTCTCACACTCTTTAGATCGGTGTCTCGAGAAAGATCACGAGTCCATTTCCCTGCCCAATGATAAGGTCAGTAAGGCAAAGTGCAGAGTTCAGTAAACCGAAAGGAACTCTTAGAGAAACATACCTGCCCATTTGAATTGATTGGGAACCACATACGTCTCCCCATCCTCGACCACTGTCTGGCCCCAGTCACCAGAGACGATAAACCAAAAATCATCCCAAGCCTTATCGGCAGTGTTCGGATTCACCTGGAGGACGAGATGAGGTTGGCCAGTATACGTCCTCAAGTAGTAGAACCCAGGCTTCTTCGGGGCTGTGGTCAAGGTAAAGGTGGCATGGACATCTTCGATCATAGGCTCAACGCCCAGTACCTCCTTCCATAAAATATAGAGCCCAGCAAGGTTCCGCCAAGCCATAGAACTCAGCTGAGCAGGGGCCACCCCTAGCCCGCTTAGTATTTGTGCAAAAAATGGCTGAATGGGAAGCCGAAGACCATACTCGAAGGACTGACGGTGGATCACCACCTCGCTAGAACCCGGTCGGCTTGGTCTGAATCCTGGTCGGGGAAGCGACAACTCAACAGAGGAAGGGATGTCATAGGCCTTCCTCAGCTGGGCAAGCATTTCCGTAGTTATGGAGGTTCCCTCATCGTCCAGAAAAAAGCCCTGGTCAGCACCCTCCTCAGAACTCTCCCCGGCCGCGCTAGAACGGCCACGACTAGCGCAAACCTTGTAGCGCTTGGTTCGGCTCGAAGAAATCGGAGAAGACGCAACATTTCCTGGGGTGACAGCTCCACTATCTGCGGGAGAGTGCTGAGACTCGCCGGCGTCCGACATATCTACAACACAAAAAAAAAAAGGAAAAAAAGAGGAGGAGAAGTAAAGATCAGAGATGAACCCACCAAGCATTATACAAATAACTCAAACCCAAGTAAAACCAAATGGGAGAAATGGAATTGAAAACACGAGAAGAACACTTGCCTTCGGAGGTTTCTAATGATGAAATCCACTGAGGAACAAGAGAAGCGTCGGGATGGTTGGTCGGCTGATAAGTGCGTAAAACACGCACTAAATCATTTACTTTTAAACTTTAATTGTTTGTTTAATCCTCAAGTTTCTTTTGGATTTGATGTATTTTGGTTGTTTTGTACAGAAAATGATGATTTTAACTTTTGAAAGTTAATTGGGCTCAAAAAGGATTAATTCGGCTCGAAAAGTAAGAGACCGGAGCATAAGAACAGGGTGGACCAAAATGCAACAAAATCAGGACTAAAATGAAGAATTATCACAATAGAAGGATGAATCTCAAATACATGAGAGAAAGGGGACCCAATCGATATTTGCCGGATTTTCTAGTTTCATTGGCAGAGGCAGGTGCGCGATCGCGCGCCTTGCTGCGCGACCGCGCACCACGTTCTGCCAAGGTGGACTAAATTGCAACAAAATCTGGACTAAAGTGCAATAAACTCTCCATCCATGGCTAAATGTCTGATTAATTGTAAACATAGGGATCCAATTGATATTTGCCCTTTAAATTGCATTCCTCGACAGAATTGGGGGCTGGACTGCGTGGCACTGGGGGACCCCATAATTGGACGAATTTGAGGTTTAAAAAGAAAAGAAAGGGAAGGAAAAGGCAGTGAGACCTAGGGTGAGATTTTTAGACAAATTTGGAAAGAAAGAGAGAAAGAGGAAGAAGGAGGAGAGAGGGTGGATTGGAAAGAAGAACTTGGAAAAGAAAAGCTCTCCTAATCTAGTTTATCTCTTTTCCTTATTTCGATTTATTGTGTTAACTGAACAAATTTGTGAATTCCGAATTTATGTTTTCAATTGTTGAGTTTATTATTTATAAATTTGGATTTTACCCAATGTGTGGCTAAACCCATTTTTCTAGGACAATGATTTAGTCTATTGAAGCATCCATTTATGAGATTGTGTTGTTTAATTGATTGAGATTATGTGTTGAGTGTTTATTATAATAACTAATGCTTTTAAATATTTGGCCAATATTTAGATGAATTGTGAATTGATGGGATTTGAGAAATGAACATCACATTTAGACCAATTGATAAACACCGTAAATTGCATGTTAGATAGAGATATACTAATATGGTTTGCGTAGTTTGATTAATAATTATCACAAATCGTAATGCGTTTTCGTTTAATCAATTTCACATAGAGATATAGTGAAGTTTTAAACGCGGAATAGATTCGAGTGATCTCGAGAGAGACAATCGAATAATTTAGGATAATTAACTAGTAACACGTAGTTTAAATGAAAACAACGTCAATTGAATAAGTGGATGCGACTAAATATGATAAATCATTAGCCCTAGACATTTTCGTTAATTGAATTCTTAAGTGTTTTGCTTAATTCTAAATTTTAATTTTCTCAACCAAAATTATTTCATTTTCTTTAGATAAATTTGTTTATTAATCATCTTCGGTAATTATAGAATTAATATTCCTCGTGGGATCGACATCCTCTTATCACTTTATTACTTGTTTGCGACACGTGCACTTGCGTTCGTTAATTTTACAAGCAACATCGGCTTACATTGAGATCGTGAGGCCGCGAATGACGCAGTAAGGGAACGACGGAAGGGCAAGACACGCTCTTTCCCGGCCGTCGAAACAAAAGAAAAACGGCGAAGAGAGGCCGATTTTGCCGTAAGCGAGGAGACAGGATAAAGGTGATGGTTAGGGATTGCAAAGATACGAAGGTGGTCCCAAAGAAGAAGACAGAAAGGGGACTTTTGGTTTCCTTAAATCCGTGGGGCCGCTTTATAAAGAAAATGAAAGGGTACAACCCTTCCAAACAGATAAGATCACCTTTTGACCATGTGGGTCTTTTGAAGGTCGTGTTGTTTCATTAAGGACCCGTATTATTACGATGGCCTCCTTTACTCCACTTTGGAAGATTTGAGAAACAACTTGACAAAGTCTCACGTGTACGCCTACGGATATCTGGGCTAGAGGATACTGATCCGAGCTGAGGAAGGTTAAACTCCCAGGTCATGAGGGAATTCACCCATGACAATCCGAGCTCAGCACGGTTCAACCTCCAAATGGAAGGAAATGATCCCCTAAATTCCGCCCAAAAATAAAGGTATAAAATTCGCCAAGCTTTACCTAGATGTGAAGGGGGGGAAGAGCAACATGAGCTCGAAAATATTTTCGCCTTGAATTCGCCTCATTAGCCATTTCGGATCACCCTGAAGAAGTGACGAGGTGTGCATACACCCCAAGGTGGCAAGAGAAAGACCACCAGGGAGGAGGGACAACAATGCGATGTGGGCTAAGAACTCTTAAAAGCTTCCAACGCCTTCGCCATCTCCTCAGCCATTGGAAGCTGGGGGACCTCTGTTATGGGGTAAAAATAGGCTAGACACGTGGCGGTACGTAAGCCCACGACGCTCTAGTCGGCACCTATGGGACGATCCGTTCATGCTGAAACCCACCTTACCTCGGATCCGAGCTGAGGCAGGATCCGACCTCAAGTAGTATAAAGGGTGTTCACATGAAGGGTGTCATGTGGTCTATGACCAATAGTCCACATAGATAGGACAAAACGAGTGGACCTCACTCTGGAACAGCCCCAAAAGTGAAGGGATTTGGTTCCCCCAAAAATGTGAAAAAGGTGTCCTATGATCCTAGGTCACCTAAGGGGACCACCCGAAATCGCCCAAAACGGAAAGCTGACCAAGGAGACAGTGTAGCACCTTGGTAGCTGAAAAAGGGACCCCACCTGACGTGGTCAACCTTTAAGGGACCAAAAAGTAGAGGCGAATGAGCATTCGCCACCTGTACACAAGGGATAACGTAATCCCCTACTCGAATCAAATCGTGCCATGTGGCATGTAATCTCGGATAAGGTCTTAAGGACCAATCCCTGCTCACCAAGTGTCCCTAGTCTTGACTCCGAGCTAAGGTTTCAAGCTTGGGAAGAGGAAGGAAAGGAGGAACTAGGGCAACATTGTTTGGCCAATCATGTGTCCACAAAGGTATAATATAAAAAGACACTTATGTCAAGGTAAGATAATGTCTTCTTCAAGCTAGAACTCATTTTTTGCTTACACACACCACAAGCACAAGTCACCTCACTATTGTTCTCTCTAAACAACAAGGAGACAACCTTAACACCCATTGAAGGTTGTCCCTTGAGGACGGTTTTACTGTTCCAGCTTCCCTAAAGGCCATACTTATTGCCTTCTACATGTATTTTGTGTGTCATTTGGTCCATTAGCTCCTAGCTACATATTCCTCCTTATATTAGCTATTTCAAGCTACCAAAATCGAGCCATAACATCACCCCCTCAAGGTACTGACTTGAGCGTCGGAGTGGGCTCGCCGGAAAACCTCCGGCGCCCCCCTTTTGACCGTGTTCTCTGCTGCAGGCATCCTCACCAAGTTTGGGTCCGAGATCAGCAAAGAGAGCGAGGTCAGGAAGGTTTCAAGCGATTTGGCCCGGGATCAGCGTGGCGTGATAGGTCAGCTTGGGAGCCTCCCGGGTTAAGTAGAGACTAAATCGGGTGCGGAATACTGAGCTCAGACTGTTGACTGGGCATCCACCTTCAACTCGGATACTAGATCAGCAAGGCATTACCACCTCACCTGGGTTGATATTTTCACGCATCAATAGTGGTGGCTTGAAAATGAACTGAAATGAACTATATATGTATATAACTTAATTTAGAGATGTACTAATTTATACACATTAAATACATAGTACCAAGTACCAACTAATATAGTGGCCAAAATTACATACCATAAAAGGCTAACTCACTAGTTAGGCAGGTCCAGCTTCATAATTAAATTCGTAACCAATTATATAATTTTAGTCCCACTTAACAACTTTGTACCAATAGATAATAATTTCTTAGACTATAAACAAAACAAATCCACCACCTATAAATATATGTTTTCATTTCTTAGGATTTCCATATAATAATGATATAAAGTTTTTGAATTTAAAAAATACTTTCAAAGTAAAATAATATGTTTTTATAACTCTGTGATAATAACAAAAGGATCCAATAAAAATTGTATGTACTTTTATTTAAATGAACGTCATCAACTAATAAACTTGAATTTTGTAAGTGTTTTCGAAATTACTAAAATTTAATACTTCAATGAACCAAATCTCAAAATTAAAATGCTTTTGTCCTTAAAAATTAATGCATAAATGATTAATAAAGCCCATTTGAAATTGGGCCACAGCTGGGTCTGGGCCTGGTCGATACAAACAAACATCTTTAGCCGCACGTGGGGGCTCACGCAGCCAACAATTACCGACTATAAAAAATGAAGTGGAAAAAGTGTAAAACTACAAGAAGCAAGTAAACGAAAAAGGAGATATTCTGATTCAGCAGAAACGCATGACCTAAAATAATTCTAAAATTAATAATTATTATGATTACAATTTTCGAGATTATCCAAAATTACAAATCGCTATTAAATATATTAATACTATTATTACAAAAGCACAATATGCTGCCAAAGATTGTTCGAGACGTAGCGTGAACCGCCTTGATAAGGACTAAAGAAGAAGAGAGCGTGGGAGATAGAGATGTATATATAGAGAGAGAGAGGCGGATAAAATTTAAGGGATAATTTGTAATTTTGATTGTTGTTTGATGATGGTAACTTGGGAATTAGGGTTTGGAAGAAGGTGAATCTTAAATTGGAGGCAAACTGGGGAGTGGAAGCTCTCGATTGAGGGAGTGTTTGGGTTTTTGTACTGATTGGCTGGTACGTTACTGGCGTTCTGGTTCTGATATTGACATTATGGAAATCGATTCTCCTCCTGATTTCACTCCACCTAAGCCTCGAGATCGAATTATACGGGTACGCTTTTTTTTTTTTTTTTTATTCTTTAATTTTGATTGTTTTCCTGATTTTCTCTCAATTTGTTTCTTTCTTAATTGTTTCGCATGTTTTCCTTCTCAAGTGATCAATCGGTGGTACCATAAAATTTATATGGACAACAATGTCGTCCATTTCTATTACGGTTTTCTCTTGTTTTAGTATTCATTTTTTTTTTCTAATCTCAAACTAAAAGTATTTGGGGATGGTTGAAGGGAAGCGAACCGGATTTATTGCTATAATGTAATCTGAATAAAGTTACATTGTCTTTACATGTTGTTTTCTATTCCTAAACCAGAGGCTGGTTAACATTGGAGTTCCAGAGGATTTCCTTGATTATCCTGGTATAGTTACTTTTGCAAAGAATGATGGGGCTCGGATACCGGAGCTAGTATCTGCTATCTTGCCTACGGATGGGGAAGTAGCAGAAGTTATACGTGAAGCTAGGGAGAGGAATAAAAAGGCCTCAGTTGGCCCAAATATGAAAGGTCGATTTCGTGAGAGCATGTTATGGTTACAATGGTTAATGTTTGAGAGTGAACCAGAGAAAGTTTTGAGGAAGCTATCAAAAATTGGGCAGCGTGGTGTTTGTGGGGCTGTTTGGGGAAATAATGATATAGCATACAGGTGTCGGACGTGTGAACATGACCCGACTTGCGCAATTTGTGTTCCTTGCTTTCAGAATGGAAACCACAAAGACCATGATTATTCAATTATTTACACTGGGGGTGGATGCTGTGATTGTGGGGATGTGACAGCATGGAAACGGGAGGGCTTCTGCTCGAAGCATAAAGGTGCTGAACAGATACAACCACTTCCAGAGAAGTTTGCTAACTCAGCTGCACCAGTTCTTGATGCCCTTTTTATTTGCTGGGAAAACAAGCTATCATCTGCAGAAACTGTTGGTCAAGAAAACCCTAGAGTGAGTGATCATGTTGCAGAACGTAGGAAGGTCGCAAATGAACTAACATTTGCAGTTGTTGAGATGGTTTTAGAGTTTTGCAAAAATAGTGAAAGTTTGCTTAGTTTTGTTTCCAAGAGGGTGATTTCTGTGGTTGGTCTGTTGGATATTCTGGTCAGGGCAGAGAGGTTCTTAAGTGATGTGGTTGTCAGGAAACTCCATGAGTTGCTCTTTAAACTGCTGGGAGAACCAATCTTCAAATATGAGTTTGCCAAAGTATTTTTAAGTTACTACCCAGTTTTTGTGAATGATGCCACTAGAGAGTGCAGTGATGATACTATAAAGAAGTATCAACTGCTGTCTACATTCTCAGTGCAAATCTTCACAGTACCAACTCTAACACCGCGTCTTGTTAAAGAAATGAACTTACTGGAAATGCTGTTGGGATGCTTGGGAGACATTTTTGTCTCTTGTGCTGGAGAAGACGGCTGTTTACAGGTAACAGTATTATCTTTTTTAAATTATTACAAAGAATCATAAGTGCAATCCTTAAGATGACTTTGTGGACTATACCATGAATTCTGCAGTTTGTTATATTTGTAGCATCTTCTTAAACAGGTAATTCCTTTATACCTTTCTGACACTTTCTGACTCTAAAGATTGTTATATCTACTAAATGGAGAAACAACTTTATTATATGCTTCTATTTTTTGGAGCAAAGAAAAAGCTTATGTGACAAATGGTCCCCGTTTTATAAATTCTATGACACTATACGCGAACCCTGAGATGAATTTACTTTGAATGGTTGAGATTTTGAATGTGTCATTCTATAGGTGTGCTAATAATGCCATGACCTGGTTCCACTAAGTTTACAGTGGAACTTGTTGAAGGAAATAAATTGCGGTCTTTGAAGGATATTTATAGTCTATTGAACATTAGAAGATGGGAGTCTAAGAATTTGTTTTCTTGGCACTCCTCTTTCTCCTAGAAGTTTACTATTTTTATTCACTACTGGAGCTTCTGGTTGTTTTAGATTTCAAGCTAGAATTTCGTTTTTGTTTTATAGCAATACAAGAATTTCGTTCTGGTTGTGCTGATTGAATTTTCAAGTTATTAATGTATTTATAGATTGTATGGTGTATGGATCCTTGTGTGTAAAACACTGTAGTCTGTTTTAAGTATTTAGGGTATCCTTTTAGTTCTTTCTTTCTCTTTTTGTTTTTCTCTGGAAAATTGGAGAAAATGTTTGTATTTGTCTAGACTGTTTATGGGATAGAGTTTGTTTTGCCAACTTGTTTTTGGGCTTCAACAACAAAAGAATTTCAGATGGAGATTGGGTTTTGTGCTTGTATGAACATCAAGCTTTTGACTTTTGGGGGTTTGTAGTGTGGTGATATTGTTAGTCTTCTGGCATGGAGTGTGTCATTTTATTTTTGTATAGTCTCCTTACGTTTTTAATTTTGTTTCAAGTTTCTTTAAAAAACTGTATGCCAAGGCTATCATAAGGAAAGGGTAGTACATTGTGAAGTTTTGTAATCAAACATACATGCAGTATTTCCAATGTGAATTCTTCTGAAATACTGATAGTTTGTCATGTTACCCTTTAATTCATATATTTTTAACTTCCTCAACATGACTGTTTTGGTCATTTTCTTAAGTTTACTGTTGTATTTACTTTTCCTTGCTGTTTTATTTGACAAAGTTCATGATATATACTTTACAGGTTTCAAAGTGTGCAAATCTGTACGAGACCACTAATCGTGTGATTGGAGATATTCGATTTGTTATGAGCCATGTTGTAGTTTCTAAATATGCAACCCATGACCAGCGAGATATCTCAAAAACTTGGATGAAACTCCTGACTTTTGTGCAAGGGATGAACCCTCAAAAGAGAGAGACTGGCATTCATATAAGAGAAGAAAATGAGTATATGCATTTTCCTTTAGTCTTAGATCATTCTATTGCAAACATTCAACCTCTTTTGGTAGATGGAGCATTTTCTTCTGCTGCTACTGAAGAGACAGCTGATGATTTTAACATTTACAAACAAGACATGAGTGATGGGGATAGCCTTAGACATGCAAAAGTTGGACGCCTTTCCCAGGAAAGCTCTGTATGTGGTGCGATGGAGAGGAGTGGTTCATCTGCTGGTACATCAAAGGCTGATCATGTTATATCTGATGCTGTTTGTGATGCTTTACTTCCTCCACCTGTCAAATGGTTAGCACATGAGTGCCTGAAGGTAATGGAGGATTGGCTAGGAGTTGATGATAATAGATCTGCTTCTCTTAATGATGTATTATCTCCAAATACTGGCAGAATTTCTGGTAATAATTTTTTGGCATTGAAGAAAACATTATCTAAGATTAAAAAAGGTAAATATATTTTTAGTAGATTTGCTGGTTCAAGTGATGTTCCAGTTGCATCTATTGGTATTGACGAGAGTGGTGACTCGGAGAATGCTAAAAGTATGGGGAAGGAAAGTAAAACAATGGATAGTGGTGAAAGAGATAAGAATTCCTGCAGGTCAGTAGATTTTAGTGCTAGTGGAATGGAAGGAGAATCTGCCATAGAACTAGAGGGCCTGCGTGTTCTGAGTTTGTGTTATTGGCCAGACATAGTTTATGATGTTAGTTTGCAAGATGTATCTGTTCACATCCCATTACATCGCTTACTTTCCTTGATTTTACAAAATGCATTAAGAAGGTGCTATGGTGAAAAGCGATTATCAGCAGTCTCTATGGATTTCTTTGGGCATGTCCTTGCGGGATGCCACCCATATGGGTTTTCTTCCTTTGTTATGGAACATCCTCTTCGAATTAGAGTATTCTGTGCACAGGTCCATGCTGGAATGTGGCGGAGGAATGGGGATGCAGCTCTGTCATCTTGTGAGTGGTACCGTGCAGTTCGTTGGTAGGCAATTTATGATTCATATATGTTAGATTTGTTTTAAGAAAGACATCATACATTTGTATTTGTTCTTCCTCTTTTTTGAAGAGTAGGTGAACTTATGGCTTTTTTTATTTTCTTTTTTCCCAGGTCTGAACAGGGTTTAGAGCTTGATCTTTTTCTGTTGCAGTGCTGTGCTGCATTGGCTCCAGCTGATCTCTATGTCAATAGAATTATTGAGCGCTTTGGGGTGACGAACTACCTCTCTCTTAATCTTGAACGGTCCAGCGAGTATGTGCCAATCTAATTCTACCTTATGTAATTGTATATTTTCTGAGTGAGATACATGTCTATTAATATATCTAATTGTATAGATTTAGACCATGGTTGTCTACTTAATTCTTTTAGTTTTGCAAATATAGTGTCATGCCTTTTCCAGAGATTTTTTAATGAATGGTGCGTTAGAGCCTAGAGATGAAGCTGCCTGCTTGTAAGTAAATTAGCTTCCTTGTGGGTCATAACATTAGGATCTAACTCTTGGAATCTGTCATAGTAGTTTTCTTAACCCATTACTTTAAAATCTAAAATGATTTGAATGGAAGTATTTAACTTCGAATTGGCTATTGATTTTGGGACTAAAAAATGTACAAAAAAGCCAAGGCTAAAAAGCAAAAATGCATAAATGCGGGTATTGCATTTGCCGTTGCTTTTCCTATCAAGCCAGACTCCTTTCTCTGCAGAATGTTTATTTAGGCTGGAAGGTCAGTTTCTTTTTTTTCCTTGCTTGGTTGTGGCTTTGCCTGTTTCATTTTCTCATTTCACTATTACCAAACTCAGGCAATTCTTTTAATGGGTGGTGGCTTTGGGAAGTGTGTGAATTAGGAACAGGCCAACAAAAGAAAATTTCTTTTGGATTTGTTTAAACTGTTAATATATTTTCTAAAACTTCCATGACGTGCATGGATGTGCTGCATGCTCTTTTCAGGGTAAGTGGCCCTCTTCTTTATCTTCATGTTTCCTTTAGGTTAGGGCTGCTGGCTTTTCTACTGTTATTGATGGTTGTGTGTATGAGTCACCTGATTTGATATTTATCGGATTATATTGATGTTATGTTAAAGGTCCCTATGTTTTCAGGTATGAACCAGTTCTAGTACTGGAGATGCTCACTCTTATTATACAGATACTGCAAGAAAGGCGATTTTGCGGGCTAACTACAGCTGAAAGTTTGAAAAGAGAGTTGGTTCATAAGTTAGCCATTGGAGATGCTACTCATAGTCAATTGGTAAAATCTCTGCCACGTGATCTCTCCAAGTTCGATCAGCTTCAGGAAATTTTGGATACAGTTGCTACATACTCAAATCCATCTGGTTTTAATCAGGTTTGTTTTGTGTTTGAAATATCTGTGACTATGCCTGGGTTGACCTCTTTTTGAATAAGTCAGGCTAATTTGTTTTGGTATCGTAGGGAATGTATTCACTGCGATGGGCATATTGGAAAGAACTGGATCTTTACCATCCTCGTTGGAGCTCAAGAGATTTGCAAGTTGCTGAAGAAAGATATTTGCGATTCTGCAGTGTCTCTGCGTTGACTGCTCAGCTGCCCAGGTGGACAAAGATATATTATCCTGTTGAGGGCATAGTTGGTGTAGCCACTTGTAAGGTGGTCCTTCAATTAATTCGCACGGTGCTATTTTATGCTGTTTTCACTGATAAATCGACTGATTCCCGTGCCCCTTATGGAGTTATTTTAACTGCATTGCACTTGCTTGCATTAGCATTAGACATCTGTTCTCAGAAAAGGAAGTCTGGTGATCAATCAGGTCACCTTGGCAAGTCAACTCCCATATTAGATTTTGCTGGTGAAGAAATTGCTGAGGGATTAAATTATGGTGCTGGTAAACAAAGCTTGTTGTCACTTCTTGTTTCCTTGATGGGAATGCACAAGAAAGAAAGCATGGACAACTTTCTGGAAGCAGGCAATTGCAATCTTTCTTCTTTAATTGAAAGTTTGCTGAAGAAGTTTGCCGAGATTGATTCTAGATGCATGATCAAACTGCAACATCTTGCACCTGAAATTGTGAGTCATTTGTCACAATCCCTTCCAAGAAGCAATACTAGTGAATCATCTTCAACTTCTGAAAGCGAGAGACGCAAGGCAAAAGCTCGAGAAAGACAGGCTGCAATATTGGTGAGACATTGTTTGTGTCGTTTCTGTCAGTTTTGCCAAAAAAAGGAGACAAAATGTTGAAAAGAGAAAATGATATTTAGTTTAAATAATCCCTCTAGAACGGAATATTAAGATAAGCACTGCATTTATTCTTTGTTAATTTAGAATCAGAAGGGCCAAGGTGGCATGCATTTTCCATGAAAAGGAAATAAATTATAACACTGAATTAAGCTGGATTGGTATCTTTCTTATGTTTACTTGGTGTTATATGCAGGCAAAAATGAAAGCTGAGCAGTTCAAATTTTTATCGAGCATTAGTTCCACTGCAGATGATGGTCGGAAATCAACACCAGATGTAACTAACACTGACGCTGAACAGAATTCAGAAGAGTCAGTACAAGATGTGTGTTCTCTTTGCCATGATCCAAAATCCAAAACTCCTGTTTCTTACCTGATTCTTCTCCAGGTAAGCCATGACTTTGTGTGTCTGCTGTCATCTGAGCTCATTAACCAACCTTTTTTGAAGGTTTTTAGTATTACTGAACTACTGCTATTGCATAACCTGGTGTTATTTTTTCCTTTTCTATTTTTTCCCCTTTGTGAAAAAGAAATCTAGGCTTTTGAGCTTTGTTGACAGAGGTCCCCCATCATGGGATCAAGATCATTGGTTGGGCAAAGAGAATGGCAATATCACCTCAAATCATGGTGGAACAAACATTTCTTCTAGTGGTTCGGGAATGATTTCATCATCTCAGTTGCCACAGATTGCCGAGGATGTAGTCAATCAATTTGCCTATAATGGGCTAACTGAAGAAGTAAATGCTTTTCTTGAATTTGTCAAGGCTCATTTTCCTTCAGTGAGAAATATCGAAGTTCCTTCTACACTCAGCAATGGGAGTAAGAGTACTGTCTCTACCTTGGAGATGTTTGAACAGGATATATACATCTCTATTTGCAGAGAAATGCATAAGAACATGCCTTGTCCAGATTTTATGGAGGAGGATGACGTATACTTCGCTGATGGTGGTCCCAAAAACAGTGGGAATGCTGATTCTCTCTTGCTTGGAAAGTATATGGCTGGTCTTTCAAGAGAGACAAGAGAAAGTCCCTCAGCTTCTGAAGTTTCTGGTGGTGATAGAATGGCATCAGAATCTACTTTACAACTTCCAGTTTATGATGGATTTGGTCCTATGGATTGTGATGGAATCCATCTTTCGTCCTGTGGGCATGCTGTGCATCAGGGATGTCTTGATCGGTACATATCATCATTGAAGGAAAGGTAAGTTCTCTTCTCAAGAAATTTTTTTTTTTCTAGTTTATCTCTATCAAGGTTCACTTCACAAACAATGCCCTGCTGTGACCAACCCCCTTCCCTTCTCTCTCTCTTTTTTTTTTTTTTCTTTGGGTCATGCTGTGCATACATCATATGATGCAATTTGTCTTATGCTTTCAGTATCAAGAGGTACAAAACAATGCACAATAGCAAGAAATAAAAACTAAATTATAAGTTAAAAAATGTTTAAGACATTTTTTTCAATTTACGTGCACAGCTGAATAATTAAATAGATAAATAGTGCGTCTTGTCAGTGACAAAATATTAGAACATTTAATATATGGAGATGAATGAAGGCAGGTGATAATTACATTTTGGGTTCTGGTTGAATATAAAGAACACATGGTTATTGGCAGCTTGAATCTATTTTAAGAGTCCATCACCTTAAGCCTATGCTCTCTGTGTTGAGGCATCGAAAATACTTAATTGAACTGTTTTGCTGCCTACCATGTTAAGATTTTGTTTTTACTTATCATGTCTCAAGGTAATTCCCTTGTCAATGTTGTTAAGATTCTTGAGTGGGCATCTTGACAGGTTTCGCCTCTCATATGTTGCTTTGATAATATTTGACTAAATGATACAGATAATCAATAAACCTAGTATGCATGTCTAGAAAAAGGCTTAATATGCTTTCTTTCACTGTTGCACAGATATAACAGAAGAATTATTTTTGAAGGAGGGCATATTGTGGATCCCGATCAGGTACAAATTAAATGTTACTAATTCTGTTGATTATTTTGGCCTTCTATTTTCAGCATTAAACAATAAATCTTTTTTTCCCTTCCAAGTATCTTGAAACTGATAATCTTTTTTATGTTTCTTTCTGTCAGGGAGAGTTTCTCTGCCCTGTATGTCGACAATTAGCAAATTCTGTCTTGCCCGCATTACCTTGGGATTTCAAGAGGGTTTACAAGCAACCTACTTCTCCACTTGATTTGACCTCAAGGGAAGAAAGTAATTCCCTTCGGCTTCAGCATGCTTTGTCTCTTCTACAATCAACTGGCAATGTGGTTGGAAAGGATGATGTTATTAAATCTTTTCCCACATTGAGAAATGAAAGAACATCATCAAATCTTGAAGCTGTTTCTCGTCGGATGTGTAAAATGTATTTTCAAAACAAACAGGATAAGTTTTTTGGATCTGCCAGGGTGGACCACTCATTGATAATGTGGGATACTCTTAAGTATTCACTCATGTCAATGGAAATTTCCGCCCGTAGTGAAAAGACTTCTATGACTCCAATCTATGACATTAATGCATTGTATAAGGAACTCAAATCTTCTAGTGGATTTGTATTATCCTTATTGCTAAAAGTCATCCAAAGCATGCGCAGTAAGAATTTTCCACACATGCTCCAAAGATTTAGAGCTATTCAGCTTTTCTCAGAGTCCATTTGCTCTGGGATTTCCATTGATCATCCAGGCAGTACATCTGGACAAGGAGGTATGTCTGTTGTTATTCTTCTCCCTGTGCATGTGTTTGTAAAAACAATGACGCTGTATTTTTTTTGTGAGTTTTCAGTGTTTCTATTAAGAAAGATATATTTGTTTTGTTGCTGCTTGTCACTTGCACTTGTACAGTAAATCAGTTTGTGTAAATGTCCATGTTTAAGCTTTTCAAATGTTGGATACAACTTTAAACCTGGTTAAGTTGATAACTATTTATGAAACGTTGCTAGGGAAGTTATCCTGCTCATAATGGAAAATATTGTCAACAATTAGGACGAGGATTTGAAAGTGAGGTCAACTATTGATGTGTCAAGTACTGTATATTATCAGCCATTTGGATTACATCCTGCAATTCTTATCAGCTTAAAATCACTTTATGCATCAGAGAAATCTGTTTAATGGTCACAACTGTTGAACTAGGTCATTTCTTCCCAAATTATTATCGTATTACTGGAAAGGGCACGATATTTATGTATGAGACTCTCATCGTGTGTAGAAAAGCAATTGTGTTATTAGATTTGAATTTTAATTCATTTGAAAGAGTTCCATTTGTTCGAAGTTGCTCTCACATATCCCGTGGTTCACAGGTAATGTGTTAAGTATATTGAAGCATGCTGATATGGAAGTGTCATATCCTGATATCCAATTCTGGAATCGGGCATCTGATCCGATCCTTGCCCGTGATCCGTTTTCATCATTGATGTGGATTCTCTTTTGTCTGCCTTGCCAATTTATATCGTGCAAGGAATCCTTATTATCCCTTGTGCATATCTTCTATGCTGTCACTGTTGCTCAGGTGTGTTACTATCACGCTGTTCTTTCTATTAGTAATTTCAGTGTTAAATAACAAAATTTTCTAATCCCAGTGTATTGAAATGCAGGCTGTAATTTCATATTGTGGGAAACATCAATCCAAGGTTAACGAGTTAGGTTTATGCGATTGCCTGGTTACTGACATTTCCAAACTTTTGGGAGAATCTGGATCTGCTCAAGAGTTTTTTGTTTCAAATTACATTGACCCTTCTTGTGATATCAAGGATATGATTCGTAGATTGAGTTTCCCCTACTTACGGAGGTGTGCATTGCTTTGGAAATTACTGAATTCTACTGTCCCTCCACCATTCGTTGACAGAGATCATGTGTTGGACCAATCGCATGACATCAGTGACCTGATGGACAGCAATGATGGTGCTTTCTCAGATCTAAATGAAATACATCAAGTGGAGAAGATGTTTAAGATTCCCCCATTGGATGATGTTCTCAAAGATGAAGTGCTACGTTCTTTAGTTTTGAAATGGTTGCATCATTTTTTCAAGGAGTTTGAAGCTCGTAGGTTTCAACGTGTTTTACACTCCACCCCTGCTGTTCCATTTAAGTTAATGCATCTACCTTATCTTTATCAGGATTTGTTACAGAGGTATGTTATAGAAAACTTTTCAGATATTCTGTTGCTTTGTCCTTTAAGAAGTTTGTACTCATCCAAAAACATGTGTGCTTCATCAGGTATATAAAACAGTGTTGTCCTGACTGCAAATCTGTGCTTGATGAACCCGCTTTATGCCTCTTATGTGGTAGATTATGCTCCCCGAGCTGGAAGTCATGCTGCAGGTACATGGTCCATGCTTCATTAAAGTTATGAAATTATAGTATTATGTTTAAGGCAAATGGCTACATTCATCTTTTCACAATTCTTTATTATTTATTTTTTTACCATGAAGGGAAAGCGGATGTCAAAGTCATGCAATGGTCTGTGGTGCTGGTACTGGTGTATTCCTGTTGATCAGGGTATGCTTTATACTCTTTCCTACTTTAACAGAAACCTAAATATAATTTCTAATGTCTTTTCCATTGTCCTTGTTGTCTAGTTTATAGATGACTGATTTGGTTTTTTTTAATAGAGAACAACAATTTTGCTTCAAAGATCTGCTCGTCAGTCTCCTTGGCCATCTCCCTACTTGGATGTATATGGTGAAGAGGTAAATTTTTTTTCATCTTTTCTTTTTCCCTCTCTGGGTGGGGGTTTTGGTGTGTGGGGTTGGAAGTGTTTAATATGTACCATTTACCCCAAATGAGAATAATCTTGTATCAAAATGTCAGTATAACTATTCTTTATTCCATGGTTTTTGGCTATACTGTTAATGTTGTGCCTGCCTCTTTTTTTTTTTCTTTTTTTTAAGGTTGGTACATAAATATATTTATACAAGAATTTATGGCCAAGTTGTGTTACATCTTAAATTTCTCCTGTTGCAGGATATTGAGATGAATAGAGGAAAACCACTGTACTTGAATGAAGAACGCTATGCTGCCCTAACATACATGGTGATGAGAGTTTTTGCTGCTGCCTTCCTTTTCTAATAAATTTGTTTATGCATAATATCATGAATAGTGAGGATTGACAATTAAGTTATTCCTTGTGTGGGACTTGTAAAGGAGGTTTTTTTTTTTTTTTTTGGTTTGTCTTTTCATATATTAATATGTTACTGACATGCATGGTAGGTTGCTTCTCATGGCCTTGATCGGAGTTCCAAAGTTCTCGGCCAAACTACCATTGGTGGTTTCTTCTTGATTTAGTTTGGAATTTATGTGTAAGGATCTTGTGAATTGTAGTGTAGACATTCTTCTGGTCTTTCCACATTTACTCAATAATTTCATCTGTTCCTATTGGTACTTCCCTAAATAGTTCATCTCAATTTTTGCAGGGATAGAAATGCTATTGCAAAATGCAGATTGCCAAAGTTACTCATATTTGTTGTTGTGGAAAATAAGTTGAGGATCTTGTATGCAGCTGTTTGCGCATTATGATTAAGTGTACAGCTTACTTAGGTCTGTGCATTAACATTTTAATTTGCTGTAGAGCTGCTTGTCGAATTTGATGTTTCTGTTGTCAGCTAAATGAATATGTGAAGAAACATTTTGTTGGTGGTGAATTTTGCAATATGTTTCTTGTGTGAATTTGCAGACCTTCAGATTTGACAAGCTTGCAGTTGCATGGATTTGATGTACATGGAGAACTAGTCTGCTGCTGGCAAGTATACCTCGTTTCCAAGTCTCTGGTTGTACAGTCATCTCATAAAGCTTGAAGAACAGTTGCTGCATTTGTGTTTCACCTGGCGTCCATTGAATCTGTGGACAGCCAGACATCATTTGTTTCATGGTGAGCCACTGCTTGGAAATATAGTTGCTGTGGTATTTTGTTTATAGACGATAAAGATCCGTGCTTACTCTTTTCTCATTTCTCATAATTGCCAGCGACATTTGGTTATCTTGAGAGGTAGCTGGAACTTAAAAAAACAGTAGCGTGTATGTATATAATAACCCTTTTGACATTTTATAGCTTTTCAATAAAATTTGAAGCGATTACTCGCAGTTTCCAGTTTATACATGGTTTTGTATCGAAGCTCACACTTCTTGCTTCACATTATAAATATCCGAGTAGTATAAAGAATAGTATGGTTCGTTTTTGCCACAGCCTATTCCAAGGCAATGAGCAGCTGCTGGAAAATTATAGTCACATTTGATAGATTAAACATCCGCAATCGCTAAAGAATCATGTGCAGCAACTTTATATTTCATCTGTTGAAAAGGACATCATACAGTAGAGAGAGAAAAATACTTCTATTAAAATTACAGTGACGGTCTTTTAAGTTTCTCAAAAGTTTTCTCGCAGGGAGGGAGCAATGTAATACGATCAGACCTTGTGATTTTTTTCTCTGGAGGCAAAGATTCTGTACAAAATGGTTACAGTCAGTAGCATTTCTTCACAAATAAATAATTGGAATTGGGATTCTTCTTCACTTATTATTCTACAGAGACAAGAAGGCCTTGTGCCACTCTTAACTTCATTTTTTGATGGTCGGAAAGAACTCGTGTGTACGTACATCTCATTACGAAAAGGGTTGCTATGTTTGCAATATCATTTGAGCCTTCCAAGTGCAGGTGCAAGATTCTCTGAGCATATGACTGAAATTTTGTGACTTCGTCACGTTCAAACGTTCAGTTGACATTCTACAGAAACCGTCGGCAAATTTGAAGAGTATCACCAGTCTCATTCCTGTCAACATAAAAATAAAGATAACAAATAAAAAAAAATCAACTAAAACAATAGAGAGAAAAAGCTGTCCTAGATTTTCCACATTAATGAAACATGGGAATAAATAACATAATTGGAAGATCTAAAACAGGGGCCAGATAATTTCATATCACAAACAACATAATTCAGAGGGCTAGATGAGGGCCACAGCAAAACCATTCAGAGTCATACTTGGTTCTAGGTAAACAGATTCAGACCAAAAAAACATTATTATGCTGCTTCTGTTCCCTGGAGGGGCTGGAGGAGGACAGCCTACTCTACTTCAAGCAAAAACAATGACAGACGACTACAAACTCTTGGAGATAGCCCAATGTCAATTCTTGTAGAGGAACAGACCTCCTAAAGATTATTTCTTCCTTTCATCCATGTTATCTGGAAGAAATCAATCACATGTCTAGGAACTATAAATGTTAAAGACTTGAGACTTGTAGTTCCCACACCACCCCACAACACCCCCCACCGGCGCCCCCCCCCCCCCCCTTCTTTTTTTTGCCAACGTAGGAACATAAGAGTGGTGTGTGCCACACATATGAAGAATGTGACGAGAACATTGCAAACCCAGAGTCGTATTGTTAATCTCCATGATTGAACGAAAACAGGCAAAATTTTATCATTTGTTCACTTCCAGTTCTCAACCATTCACATGACCGACCATGGTCTCAGTGGAAAAGTCAGAGCATATAAAATTATTTCTAATGATAGCAGTTTGAACAAAAGATAAGGGTGCTAGAATCTACAACATAACAGTTAGAAGAACTTACAGTTTAAGCCCTAAGTTACCCCCTCCTAGTTGCACGCAAGCTAACAGGAGCCCGCTCATTCACAGACAAATTTGTAGATTTGGTATTACCACCACGCTTCTCTTTGCTGGGAGTGAACTCAAGCTGCCTCTCCACAGACTTGAAAACAGCAGTGCGTTTGGACCTTAACCGATATGGAGGAGAAGCATTAAAGGTCATTCCAGTTGGCTCAATGGTGTCAATAGCATGACAAGCAGGACTATCATACAAACTTCCCTCTTGAAACCGGGATTTTTCTGACACATTCTCACGGTTTTCTTGTCCACCAGACAGGTGAAACCGGCCATTTATTGTCCCTCCATCTACTTTCCCAATTTTATTAGCATCCAGTTGAGCTTGTTCTACTGTCCTTCTTTTTCGAAATATGGAAGGAGTATTAGGGAAGGTCTTGGCAGCAATTCTCAATATAGATTCAGGACTTTGCGCACCTGAACCACTGCCCTTCACACAAGGTGGAGTGAAGAAACTAATATGTGAAGTAATGGGACTAGAGTTGCATTCATTCTGTACAGAACAAGTGTTTGATGGCTCTGAATCTAATGGAATACAACTTTTTAATCGAGGTGGCACATAGTATAAAGAACCATAAGTTGGAGTTCCAACTTGTGTGTGCGTCTCGATAACTCTATCTTCAACAAATCCTTGGTTGACTGCATAATTCTCAAGGTTTGGCATCGACTCTGAGCAAGTAAGGTCTATATTTGGTGACTGTGGCTTGCATTCTGCACCTTCAGAATCCACAGACTCATTTGGACGAACACTTGAGGATGCCGCCATATCCTGAACTAAAGCTGAGGACTCTAACAGATCCTTGCCCCCTTCTTCATCTAGCTTACCTATGTCAGTAGTCCCTGATGAAGTTTGGGCAGTTGAATCTGAGTCTTTATTTGAACTAACAAGATGTTTTTTAGCTGCAGTCGGTTGATTAGTATCCTTGGTGCCATTTTGGAGACCATTTTTTGCAACTGGTGGAAGTTTCCCTGTAGCCAAATAGAAATCCAACTTTTTCTTCAGAGAACTATTCCAGTGATTCTTTATGGAATTATCCGTCCTGCATGAACAAAATCAAGTTGCATGTCTTGTCATAATTACTATATTCTGAAAGTTTTATCAGATTGGTTCACAGCAGCAGAGACTGGAGAATTTAGACATATAAATCATACACTTTCAGGGACACAATTACAAAGTACTTGTTCCATGAATATGAGCACTAATCTGTTAGTGACATTGTGTTCTTCAAATTTTCTCAACACTTTTAACATACTTCCTAATGAAATAGTAGTGTCCTCAGTGCTAAAGCACAAAGATTCAACTTTACTGGGACTAATTGTTCTGGTCCTTACTCTTACATAGCAAGAAATATCTTTAACAATATAAATGCTTCACTCGGCAATTTATACATTGTATAAGCTAACAACCTAACATGTTGATAGCTTTCCAAGTCACACTGCCAGTATGTGCCATTATATGATCAAGTTTTTCAGTCAAGTGATTACTTAAGAAAGTGCATCACAAGTTGTAGGCATTCCAGGTATATACCATAAAAAAATAAATAAATTTGGTACCTTCCAGGTAAAACCTTAGCAATTTCAGCCCATTTGTTGCCATGTATCCGGTGGGCATTCATAAGTTCTAATTCCTCCTCTAGTGTCCAAGCATCCTTTTTTATATCAGGATTCAAATGATTGTGCCATCTGCAAAAGTTGGTACTAGTAAACATCTCTGCTTCATGAGGATAACCAAAATTAGGAAATCCAACCACCAAAAAAAAATGATGAAAATGCCTATAATCTTAATCATCCTCATCATATGGCATCATGAGAAATGAAAAAATAAAATATTATAAAAATGGCCAAAACAGATCACCATAATACAAGGAATATCCCAGGTCCAAGCACAAAAAAGCAAATTGCTTGTTTCAAAAAATAAGGATGGACAAACAAGCTAAAATTATAATCATTTGTAGAAGCTACCTTTCTCGGCATTGTTTTCCAATGCGACCAGGCAAAGATTTTGCAATAACAGACCATTTTGTGGGCCCATATTTTGACACCAGTTCAGTGATTTTATCGTCCTCCTATGAATCAAACAAGCCACGAAAGTTAGTTCCTGGATCCAATTCGCAAAAGTGGAGAATACAAAAGGAAGATAGCATTTAGGTGCCAACCTCTTGAGTCCAGGGTCCTTTAACAAGGTCAGGATTAAGAACCTTCTGCCATCGATGCAAACATTGCACTTCTGATCTATCAGGAAAAAACTCAGCTGCACAGACATTTATTGAAATGTAACAACGTTCTCCCAAACTTAAACAGAATGTTGTTATCACACTATAAGATGTTGCAAAATCCAGCTGTGCATATGCTCAATGTTTATGATACCAATTTAATTGCTGACTCAGAAAGTAGACAATGGAATGAAAAATGATTACTCACAAAATATGATGTTAGACATTGCGTCATTACATTCCAGACTCCAAAAAGAACACCTAAGCAGAGAAATTACTAATGTCATAACAGACTATATGTATGCACAACAAATATTAGGTTTCCTCTAAATATTGGTTTCCCCTCTTTAATTTCTAAGAAATTTTAGGCTTTGTAGCCATAAAGTTGGAGTTCTAATTGTGTTCTATTTGGTTAACCTAAAGGAATGGTTTCTATTCTTGATCCAATTTGATAAAGTTTCTTCAAGGTATTTGGCATGCCATTTTTTCAATCAGCACAAGGAAAACAAATTATATCAACATATTTAGTATCACTCAAAGGATAAATATGGCCTCTAGAGATTTGTGATAACATCAAGCATCATAAAAAAGGAGATGCATTTGGAACAAAAACTCAGCAAATAAATCAGAGCACATTTAACAATTAATATTTAAGAAATTGCAATAAAGGAAACAAACCAATTTTCTTCCAGCTCTTCCCCTTAAAAGTTGCCACTGCATTTCTCAATGTCTCATCCTGAAACAAGTAGTAAAGGTTGTCTATGAATAATAATAATAAACCAAAAAGGATATCTAAAATCAAGCAGCAAATAGCAAAGTAACAGAACATCTACATGGAGAACACTAAATGCTAGCATATCTAGATCAAGTCACTTGAGAACACAACGTTTCATAGTTTTACTTTATACAAATCAGCTATAGATCAACAACCAAATAAAGCTCTAAGTTTTTCCAGATAATTTACAACTGGTCTTAACTGACCTCACTCTTCAGTAAGTTAGCTGAAAAATAAAGCACATGTATAAAACAACTTCAGGCAAGGCACCCATACAAGTCCACATAAGTACAAGAGAAAAAGAAAACGCTAACCTCCTCCGGAGTCCATCCGCCTTTTGCTCGCCTAATTGGTCCAGTGGTCCTCCTGCAAAATCAATGCATACTTCAAGCTCATTGATCAAAACAAATTGCAACAATCAATCAATCACTGCCAAGAAAAGAAAAGCAACCACCAGTACTCTTCAACTTGCAGGTTTAGCAATATCCAGTTCTTTATGAGGTGAATTCATCAACTTATGAAGCAATTAGTAATGGATAAAACTGAATGCAATAAATGATATAACTTAATTTTTAAAATTACCTATGAGTAGGTGATGTCGTTGCTGGGCTGGAACACCCAGGAGACTTGACAATAGCACTGCCACTGCCTTCAGATATAGAAGAGCTCGAAGCAGCCGTTAATTGTTTATTCTCAAGACAACACTCCTCTATTTTGGATTCTGCCATCTCCTTCTATACGTCATCTACAAAAACTCAAAATCCTAATGAACAAAAGAATAAATAAATAAATAAGAAAATAACAATAAACCCTTTAGAGATTTCTCAAAAAATGAATCATAATCACTGAAAACCCTAAAAATCAAAATTTTGAATAAAATTCTCAACGCCACATCACCGCCACACACATACAGACAAAACCCAGATCTTGAAATTGTCAAATCAGATAAAAAAAATAAATCACCGGCGCCAAAAATATCACCAATGATTCTAGGGTTTTTGATAAAAAAACAAAAAAAGATAATCAATCCTCAGCCAATCAGAGCTGCTTGTGGCTCGAAAAATAACGGTAACATGATCGAAAACAGTGAAGGCAAAATAAAAACAAGATTTTTGATTTCTAAAAGTGAAAAACTTACCAAGAAGTGGCGGGAATCAAACTGGAACTCATCAGACGAAACCCTTTTGTTAAACCAATGAAGCGAATAGAAGCGTTTTCTCTAATACAACAAAAACACGAAGTGCTGTTGTTTCGAAAAATCCTCGCCCGTTGAAGAGACAAGTAAAGGAAAAATATTTAATTAATTAAACAATTAAAAAAAAGTCTAACGAATATATTTTCACCGACGTCTCCGTTACTTGCCGTTACTGAAACCTAATGTATTCTTTTATGGAGGGGCGTTTCGAAACCCTAAGGTTAACGGTGGTTAATGTGTGAAGTTAACGTTAGAGGAAAAAAGTTTGAACCTCAAACGGCACTCTAGCTGGTACAATTGGAAAGCTCTGGCGTTAAATGTCGAACAGGTTTTGTTGAGTGGATGGGTTCGCGGGTAATTTTCGACCGTCGGATGGCAATAACTTGTCGGTGTTTAATCGGAAAGAAACGTCATAACTAATAGATTGGGGGGTTTAGGGTATTAATGTTGACTAAGACTTTAGATCAATGAGAATCGACGGCCGGCAATTCATATCACGGATCATCAAGTTTTATCCCTCAACCTAATATGGACCGTTTTTTATTTGAGCTGTTCTCCCTTGTAACAGAATACTCCCAACTCCTTTTTATTATTACTATTATTATTTTTTTATGAACAATAAAAGGTGAAAAAAAAGTTCAAATTCATTGCATAAGTTGCCATAAATTGATCTTATGTTATAATTTTGTGAAACATCAAAAGAAATAAACAGAAATTTTAAAAATATAAAATATATTTATTTATTAAATATTAGTTTCGGATTCAAATTTTTCTCACATATGGTTGAAGAAAATTTTAAATTATTTTTTCTAATATTTAAAAAAATTATAATTACAAACTACATATATATTTGGTTTAAGGAATTATCTTAATCGAACGATTATTTTGAAATTTTTAGATTTTGTTTGAGGTTAAAGTAATATAGTATTTAATAATAATCAAATAAATAGTTGGTAAATATAAGGGAGTTAGTAAAAATGAATAGTTATAAAATAAATATATAAAAATAAAAATAACAATTGCATTCATATCTCTATAAGTTACAAGATAATTCGATTATTAAATAATTTTCTGTTGTTGAATGCTGCTTTTAGGTTGGGAGGTTTACCTTTTATTATTTGAACAACATTAAAAATGAGCATAAGATATTATTAATTAACAAAAGCCAAACTTGCAAGAAGATATTCTTCTAATGATTGTTTATGTTTCTTGCCCTTTTTTTTTTTTAATAATTCCTCCAAAAACTATTATATATGCTTGACTAAAATTAAGCTTATGTATGTGTTACTCTCATGCTTTCATATCATATTAAGAATGGTGATGTAAAACATTTCTTGTTGTTACTATAAACTTAATTAAAGAGTGTGTGACTTAATTTGTATATGATATGAAATGAAATTAGAGAAAATGTCTTATATTCCCTGCTTTAGGCCTAATATCCCATCACTTCTTTAAATTTTTTACTAATATCCCATTACTTCTTGTTGTTATTTATGTTATCATTAAGATATAGTTTACTTTCTTATTTGAACTCTAAACATGATTAAAATTAAAATTTATTTAAAATTTGAATCTGAATAATATATTTATTTTTTATTTTAAAATATTTTAAAAAAATATTAAGTTATTTATTTTTATAAAAATAAAAAATTTAAACTTGATATTTTGACACATATACTCTTTTAGATAATATACGTATATTAGCATAATAGTATAATTTTATTTTAGAAGTCTTAAAGAATTTAATGTATATCACTAGAGTGTTAAATAGGGAGAGCATATTAAAATTTGCATAGCCATTATTATAATCATAATCTTACAATATCAATTAAAATTTTTAAATTCTACTAATAAAAAATATATTATATTATGCATAAAAAAATCTTAATTAAATTAAAAAAAAAGTAACTTATAAATAAGAATTGAGAAGAGAGTAAAGAAGAGAAGAAGAAGAGACTAACAACAGAAAAGAGATACATCAAAATTAATTAACTAACGTTTTATTTTTATTATTAATAAATTAATAAAATAGATGTATTTTTTGAAAATAAAAATATTAAATTATTCAGATATTTAGTCATATTTTTTAATTTAATTATATTTAAATATTTTTAATAAATATTTAGACATAAGTTTTAGACATCTAAAATAATTATATACAAATTTTAACTAGAAAAACAAATAAATTCTAAAAGTTAATCTTAGAGTATCTAAGGTTGATGGGATATTAATCAAAGTTTAGGAGTGATAACGTATTAGACCTACAAGTAGGAGGTATCAAGAATTCTCATATAAAATTAAAACTATGAAATTAAAATAGACAAAGTATATGATTACAATATTAGTTATTAAAGTTATAAGAATATGGGTATTAGTTAGATTAATTAGAATATTTTTTAGAATGATACTAAATTAGAAAGTGAGTTTGAACTTGTTTTTGCCTATTTTAAAATAAATAAATAAATAAAAATGATAAGAGTAATATAAATATGTTACATCAAGAACTAAAATCAAATTATTTTTAAAATTAAGCTAAAATACAAACAAACTATCCTAAATATTGGCAAGTGAAAGACCTTTACAATTCAAAACAAACTTTTTATCATCTTTAGCAAAAGCAACAAGAACAAGTTTCAAACCCACCAAATCCAATCAATGTGCAAGCTACTAATGGAATGGTGTCATTGATGCATTTCCAAAGAAAAGTATGCCACCTTTATTTGTTCACTTTAGGTGAAGTCTTAACACAAAAATGAGATCATTGAATCAAGATTTAGTTGTTCTTCTACTCACATGTATTCATAGGAAATTTGGTGGAAGCACAAAGCTAGGTAGAGCCTTGCAACATTCATTAATGCAACAAATTTTGCATTCATATGAAATGTACCTAAAATCAAAACTACATTAAATTTCACATGCCATCACCCAATTTTCCAATTCTAAACAATTCCATTACCATACTTCTCTCAACAATGATATTAGTGTAGCTCATACTAATTGTTAAAGCAAATCAATAGATGTTTAACTAGAGAGATTAAATTATCCATATGAATAAAATAACATCACCACATCCTAATAATAGAAAACTAAATTAGATTGAAAATTAACTTTAAATGTGTTCACATGTTAATATATATATATATATATAATATAAATATATATATATATAATATAAATAAATAAATAGTAATAGAGATAATATCTTTTATGATACCATAGTAATTGATTAAATTAAAATGTAAAATCGCACTATTTTGAGTGAACTTTTTTCTTTTTTATTACTTTGCAATTATCACTTCACGTTAAAAAGAAATGTTATCTTTATTTCAATTTTCGTGATTAATTAATTTTTAAGTATAATTTTCAAAAATAAAGATAACAATTAGAATTGTTGATAATAATAATAATTAAAGGGCCGGCTCCGAGTCTAATCGCAGCCAATACATTGAATGAAGGAATGTTCTTGTAATCATAAACCAAATAAAGCGAAAGAAGCTGGTAAATTTTGACGTCCCACAATTATCACATGTATAATATCTAGATTTTGAAAGAACAGGCAGAGCTTCATCATAGATGGTGTACGGCACCATCACCTGAAAGAAACTCCTTGCGGGCCCCGCATGAACCAACTTCCAACGGCAACACAAATTTAAATGTAACGCCCTTTTAATTTAATAAACGAAACAAGAATTCCCCCAACGGTCAAATGCTTTTTAAACGTACACCCCAGGGAGAGAGTTCCCAAGTTCTTGTTCTCGTCATCTTCTTCTCTTCTGACACTTTCATCTACTCTCTCTAACGAATTTTCTTACAAATCCCTTCAAATTTTTCACTTTCTCTGTAAAATTTTCCAACAAATTCGAGAATTTTTAAGCTCTGATGGAAACTTTGAACTCCTCAATGAACACACCTTCGAAACCCGCGATCATCCCAAATTCGTCCTCTAAGGTTAGGGTAGTCGTTAGGATTCGCCCGTTTCTCCCTCAAGAAATTGCCGCGAAAAATGGCCACCCAAAGTCTTGTATTTCAGTTATTGATAAAAATTTGGAATCTTGCAATGAAGTTGCAGTTCATCTTAAAGATCCTTATACTAGGTGAGTACTGTGTTCTGCGTTTCTTCTTCTGAGTTGGCTTTTCAAGTTTTAATTAAGGTTTCGTTCTTTTTGTAGTCGAAATGAGTGTTATCAGTTGGATTCATTCTTTGACCAAGAGGATGAGAATGTTGGCAAAATATTCTACAATGAAGTGAATCCACTGATTCCGGGGATCTTTCGTGGCTGCAACGCTACGGTTTTTGCATATGGGGCCACTGGGAGTGGTAAAACCTATACAATGCAGGTACGCATTTGTGTTTGTTGAACTGCTGTTTGGTTACAGAAAAAATTGAATGAGACCAAGAAGGGAACCATGAATTTTCTGTTCCATGTTGTCTTTTTTGCTGGAAATTTGACCAATTCACCTATGAGTGAGTAAAATGGATGGATTAATCACTGAAGTTGGTGGTGTTGGGTTACCAGCAACGGAAAAATATCTGAAGTTTAAGGTTTCTAGTTTCATCTATTAGACAACAAACTTCAAATTTAGATTACTGAAATGTGACAAATTCAACTTTTATTAAATCATACAACTGGATTTGTACGATAAACTGGAAATTTTGTCCCTAGTAATGGAAAATTTAGAGTTCATGGTATCAGTTTGTCTAGTATGCTAACTGCTCGTCTGCAGTTAAATAACCGGCCAGCTTTAATTTTCTTGGAATTGATGGTTCTAATATCATGTAGAATAAAATCATACTTGTGAAGATAATGAGCATGTGTTTTCTGGTACAGGGCACTGATGAGATGCCAGGCCTAATGTCGTTGGCTATGTCCACAATTCTATCTATGTGTCAGAGCACAGGAAGCACAACAGAGATTTCATACTATGAAGTCTACATGGACAGGTGCTATGATCTTTTAGAAATCAAAGCAAAGGAAATTGCAATATTGGATGACAGAGATGGCCAAATACATCTCAAGGGACTCTCTCGAGTCCCTGTCAATTCAATGACAGAATTTCAGGAGATATTCTTCCGCGGAATTCAAAGACGGAAAGTGGCACACACAGGACTGAATGATGTTTCTAGTAGGAGCCATGGTGTGCTTGTGATATCTGTTTCTACTCCTTTGGCTGATGATTCTGGGACTGCTTTTACAGGAAAGCTGAATCTTATAGACTTAGCAGGTTATTTCTGGACCCTTCTAATAGCTAACTGCCTTTGGATATGTAGTTGTTTTGTGTACGTAGCAGAAATAGGTTTTTGGCTGGTATCTCCAATTTTTTATCTGGATTTGTCATTTTCATCAGGCAATGAAGATAATAGAAGGACCTGCAATGAAGGAATTCGTCTGCTAGAAAGTGCCAAGATCAATCAGTCCTTATTTGCATTGTCAAATGTGATATTTGCACTGAATAACAACAAACCCCGAGTCCCATACAGAGAAAGCAAATTGACCCGTATATTGCAAGACTCTCTCGGAGGGACAAGTCGCGCCTTGATGGTTGCTTGTCTGGTAATAATTTATGTATTAGCATTTGAATGTGACAACACTCATATTTTCATACTTAATGTACCATTACTAAATCTCAAAATTGAATTTGAATATACTTTTTCATCAATAGAATCCGGGAGAGTATCAAGAATCTGTCCACACCGTTAGCTTGGCTGCTAGGTCGCGCCATATTACAAATTCAGTTCCTTCAGCCAAGAAACTTGAGACTCCAATGGTTCAAGTTGACATGGAAGCAAAATTGCGAGCGTGGCTTGACTCCAAAGGCAAGACAAAGAGTGCGCAAAGAATGGCGACATTTGGTTCTCCATTTGTGAGCAAAACTACTTCCATAAGCTCAGTCAAGAAAACCATTTATCACAGCAGTGTAAAAGTCAAATCTTCTACCAACCACGGCGCTTCTAATACTGATGACAGGTATAGGCAAGAGAATAGTAAATTTCTTATCATATAACCTGATAATTTAGATTCCCATAATTTATTGCTGTTTTACTCGTATGCAGATTATGTGTTCCTATCAGGACCTTACTCATCAGTGAAGGTCAAGGAGATTCTTTCTTGGAGGTAAGTTCTAGAACTCAGAATAGCATGCTCTGTTTATTACCCTTAGCAACCAATACCTCTGTTTTATCCTTAATCTCTAAAAGACCAGTGCTTACAACAGAATTTCTTGAGCATAAAACAATTTAAATACTGAATGATGCATAATTCATAGTAGAATATTGATTGTTACAAGCTAGAAGATTAAAAAGAATGCCTGGTTTCATGAAGGAGATTACTGTTTCACAAAATTTAAGATGCGAGTTTAAGGCTATATGAGATTTTATTGTATCAAATTTATGAATCATTGCAGAGTTTGAACCATACGGTTTCCAACAATATAAAAGAGACAACTGCAGATAGTGACGGAATTGTATCTGAATCAACTAGACACTTACCTGGTATGTTGCTTCTATATGAGGCTTGTTGAAATAAAAATGTTGTTTTAGATCTTAGGGTATCAAATTGGATTGGTTTGCGTTCTAGTCATTTTATAAGTTTTCTGAGGTTTTCAAATTGTCGTAGATGAACCATCAGAAGAGAAGGCAACTTTTGTCAACTCTCTGGCATCTTCACCAAATTGTGAGTCAAAAACCGCAGTGCAAAGTCCTTTTAGAAAAGCACTCTCCCCGATCAATTTCAACGTAAATGCAAAGCACCATGAGAAACTATCATGTGCAGAACAGCATTGTTCAGAAGTTGAACCAAAGACCCCTAAAACAACACCTTTTACTGTGACAAGTGCAAATAACAAATTACAACCTATCAACACCCCACTTGATAAATTCAGTGCTCGGAGTTCTTGTTTAAAGGTATATGAGATACAAACTAAGAGCCTTATCTGCTTTTTAACTACCTTTTTTGGTTTCTGATTGCTTTAAATTTGATATACAGAGCTCTCTTCTACAAGAATACATTGATTTTCTGAACACAGCCAGCAGGTAATTCTGTATCCCTTGCTGTTCTGTGTACCCCTTATATTCATTTGTATTTATGCATATTAAAATTTGCAATTGGCTTTTATATTTGCAGAGAAGAGCTAATGGAATTAAAGGTATGCCGTGGGCTGATGAATTCTTTTCAAGCAATGCAACGTACTTTTTCGTTCTCTCTTTTGATTGATCTTCTCGAGTGTCTGTCATTCAGGGGATTGGACAGAAATTGGCAGATTACATATGTGAACTCAGAGAAACAAATCCCTTAAAATCGGTAAGTAAAGTTTGTGAGAGAACAATTTTAAGTTTGTATGCAGTAAAACTGAAGATCAAAATCTGCAACTGTTTTGCAGCTGAGTGATTTAGAGAAGATAGGGCTGTCAACCAAGCAGGTAACAGTCAATTCTGGTATGCCTAGAAATATGTGTTTCAGCCCCGTAAAAGAGATGAATGATGAACTAATAATCTGAACAACCTACTACAGGTTTATAACTTATTTTCTAAAGCTGCACAAGGAATTTTAAATAGACCAGAAGCTGCAACTCCGGGCTGTCCAGAAGCTTTGTAAATCGCGTAAACTCTGGATTCCTCATCCATCTTGGATTTGGTCGAAACATTTTCAGTGGTGCTTTATCTATCTAGTGTATAATGTGTTGGGAATTAATGTAAAATGATGCAGAAAGCTCGGGTAAATTCCATGGTCTCTGGGGATCGTGACTCAGCAAGATGTAGGAAGAAGTTATTTTATTTTTTATAAATTGTTAAAAGTGTAGAAACCAGTATACAATTCTTGTTTCTTCTCAATGGAAACAAAAATGCAGGAATTATTGTATATTAACAGGATTAATATTTATGAACCACCTTTCACTTCTAATGTTTCTATTTCACAAATTTAAACTTACAAGATCCGGATCTCAAACACACCTTAAAATAGCATTGCCTCCGTTGAATATCTTTTGTCAGAACAGAAGAAAAGTAGCATTCATTCATTCATAACTACAAAACTCATTGTGCTCTCACAGTACCAAAAGCAGAGACTCACATAAGTAATACATATATATATTTCTGCTAGATTCTAAAACTCTCACCAGAAAGCCTTGCAATTAATACAAGTATTACTACTGGACATTCTATTATTATTATTATTATTATTATTACTATTTTTAATTTATTTAAAATGAGACATCTCTGCTTTTCAAAACGCCGCCTGATATCCCTCATTTACAGGTGCATGGGTTGCAGTTGCAGGTGGGTCCGCACTTGCAGCCGCCGTTCTCGCATCCACCGCTGGCTTCCGCCCCCTCTTGCCTGCATGCACCGCTCCCACTTAATCATTAGTTGAACAACCAACAACCAATCAATTTCAAAGAAAGAAAGAAAAGAAATTATCACATAACGTACGCCTTCTGAGGTGCAACTTCAGGAACAAGGCTCTCGGCAGTAACATTCTTCTTTTCGCTGCATGATGATCGATGATCAATATCAAAAGAAACTATTAATAAAGAAATCATTCATGGAAGTTTATCAGATCAGAGCAAGATTGAGAACGTTCGTACCCTTCACAGCCGCAGGATTTGGAAGCTTCAGGAACGTTTCCTCCACAGCAAGCCATTTTCAGATTCCCAAACAAAATCACACGATGATTCTTCTTGACGGGGTGATAAGAATTTATAAGAGGGAAAAGGCTTGTATCAGCCGTCCACGTTTCATGAATTGAAATCATGATTATCTCTTAAAATCTGTAGCAGCTTCCTTCCACAAATATCATCACGCATTTGTCTCTCGTCCTTTTGTCTCTGTTGACCAAGTCTCGCTTTCATTCTTGGTGGACATCCCTAGTGTTTTCTAGGGTGTACATTATCTTTAGTTCTTCACCGTCTGATACAAGTAGGGGTGATAATGAAAGTTGGCGGTTGAGGATAAGAGTTGTGGACCCCATTCGCCCCTATCGTGGGGCCACAGTGCTGCCATTTGTCACTCAAGCTAACCTAAAGTGTGGATATGACTTTTTCACCAACTTTGCATGGAATTGATTTGTCGATTCACATACCGCTTTTGTACATATAATAGATATACTCGAAAGAAGATGGCTTTTGAAATATTATCTCCACGTGGTGGGCTTATTGTATCATTATCATTGATCCTTACTCCCTTCACCATATAATAAGGAAATAGAAATTTGGATAAAAATCAATAAAGGGGGTCATTACAATGCGTTTGAATGTGTGTGTGTGTGTGTGTGTGTGTGGTAGGAAGTTAGAGGAGATGATAACCCTAGTTAGTTGGAGAATGAAAATGGGAGACCTAAAAATATGGGATTTAGATAACGTTAGTTAGATATCTTAAATTCTCTTTCAAGAAGTAATATGATAATTTAAATATTAACTAATTTATTTATTTACAAGGCAATTTTTAAACATTAATTATTATCACAGAGGATATTTTGGTTATTATATTTTACAAAATTAATTTGTGAAATATTCAATTTTTAAAAACCCCTATATTTAAGAATCCATATAATAAAATGAAATTATTTCATAATCACTTTTAGGAAGAGTATAGCAAGCATCATTTTTTTTGGTGCTAGATTGTCAAATAAATTGATATTACATAAGATTTAGAGATAATCATTATTACCTACCACCTGATTCATTTGTCAAACTATCAAAATAAGAAGTTATTTCTTGTAATTTGTTTAGCTGATAAACCGGATAGGGAGAAATGATTTTATGTCGTCGTAAATGCTGTTGGGTCAAATTCACCGCCCATCAAAGCCCATTAATTAAAGGGTTTTTTCATGAGACCAACAACAGTAAAATGAAATTAAAAAATATTAACGCCCACCGTGGGGCTCGAACCCACGACCACAAGGTTAAGAGCCTTGCGCTCTACCGATTGAGCTAGACGGGCCTGTTGATTTATATTTTTTTGTATATAATTTATAATGGTAAATGTTCTTGTTCTTTCTTTTCTAGGCGTACAAGATAACAATAGAGATTCTTTCTCGTCTCCTTTTGTACTCCCCATCTATGATTAGAATCAAACAACACGTAAAGTTAAATCAAATGACAAAAATTTTGTAAGGTGAAGAAGGAAACCTTAGTAAGAAACTTGATCAGCGACTACCTCACGAAAAGATTACTTCCTCTAAAAGTTCCTCAAATATTAAGTCCTCCACCTCAAGCCCCACACACTCGCTGCTGAATTGCATGTTCATCCACCCATCATTCTTTGACAAATCCATACTTGCCACATAGTCCAATGATTGATCAAGTTCAGGTCTTAAGCCCAAGTACCAGCTTATATTTGCCCAGACCTCTTTCAGAACATGGTTTCCGGATGGCATGATATGAATGCGGCAAAGGGAAGACAAAGGCGAGGGATAGTAGGAGTATGATCTCTCGTATATCTCCATTAGCACCTCGTTTATTAGATCAAATATAATAATGTGATTACAGGTACCACCTTCATTTGCGGAACAGTCAGGATCAAGGAGTATGCAGCCTTCTACTTCTTCATATATAGAAGGATCTACTGGCTGGTAATCTGAATGCCATGTCCCAAGAGACTCGTTCCCACTGAAGCCAGATAGCTCCAGTATGTATTTCACATAATCAAATTTTGCTTTGTCTTTTGCATCCACTTGAACATACGGAATCTCATATGCTACTTGCTTGCTCGGAGATTCAACTTTCTCAAATTCACTATTATGAGAAACTCTAGGAGTATCCATGCTGTATTCATGGTGATGGCTGATCAAGGATCCCTGTATGCCGGGAAGTAGGAATCCTAGATTCTCCTCTAGTTCTGCATTATTACAACCAACATCCATGAAACATCAATTTCAATAGTTGAAACACAATATTAGCAAACTAGCCAAGTAAGCTTTGAAGAATCATTTCAAAGAGAAAAATCAAATTAGCAGGGAACTGAATATTTGTTCTAGAAAATTTTAAACTATGATGCTCTGAAGGCTAAAGTATCTTACATAATAAAACTCAAATTGTCCTTTCACCAGAAACTGTAAATATTAAGTTTAGGATGTTTCAGGCCACTGATAATTCATTTAAGTAGTCAAAGCCGGCACATCATCCTCGTAATATTTTTCCCAGATAAACAGAAAAACATAAAGCTCTGCTCTGTTATGAAAATGAAGTTATACTCTTGTATACTTGTGCCTTAATCAATTTCCCTCTCTCTCCTGTGAGTCCGAGATTATGGGTACTTAGGAAGTTAGGAGCAGGTGACATGATATAAGTAAGGTAATGAAGCAAGTTGCAGATTATACCTTCAGAAAGAGAAAATTCAGCTGTGCTTTCTCCAACATCTTTAAAATCGAAATCAAGCACCGTGACCGGACTTGGTTCTGATTGTTCAGTAGCTTTAGGCTCACTATTATCTGATGCACTGTCCCTAGTAATCAAGATGCTCATGTCGCCACTAAGTTTGTCCTCCTCTGCATTACTGTCTGCAGTTGATGTTGATCCCACTTGATCTCCACCAGAGCCCTTGTCACTAACCTCTACCAAATCTTCTTGAATTTGACTTCCTACAGGATTATCTAACTGCGAGCAGTATTCTGAAGCTATAGGTATGTCTCTACTATTTTGTTCACCTAAACTACTCATGCTCACAGTTCCCTCAACAGGAATTCTAGCTGGCGTCCAAGAAGAAATGGCATCAAAAAGATCCTCACTCTGACTAAAATAAGATTTGAGATCAGGTAAGGATAAAATCCTTCCCAGAGATTTGCAAGTACTCCTTGGGGGCGAAGCTGACTCTGCTCTTTTTAATTTTAATGTCCCAGAGATATGCTCTTTGGCTTCCCTGTTAGCACTAGACTGGTACAATTGACAGTATCTATCGAGTGTTTCATTTACGGATGATGTCCTTCTTATGCGGTGAAGTCTCTTGCCAATATGAGCTTTGCGATCACACTGTGAACTACTTGGAGGGCTGTCTTTTGCATCAACCTTGCTAGAAAAGTCCTTAAGCTTTTCAAAAATATCATTTTTCAAGTCTTTTGAGAAGCCCTGGTTATGAGGAACTTTGTGAAGGACTGCATCCATGGTGATTCGATGCCTTTCATTTTTGCTCTCTTTAATTACATGTTTTATCTTCTGTTTCAGATCTTTGAAATGTTTAATAGCCACTTGATTACTACAAGGATTCTGAACATTGTGGGCTGAACCTGAAGAAGAACTATTGCCAACGTCAGCCATTGCTTTGTTTTCTTTTCGAATTTCATTTACCCTGTCCGATGGCATTGATTGCTTGCAGATGTCTTCTATAGACTCACACTCCATTGAATTTTGTGCTTGACCAACAACTTTCAACTTTCCTTCTTCCTTTTCACAAGAACTAATCACATCCTGCTTGTGCTTGAGTTTGCTTGGCATAGGAACTCTTTTACCTGATAAGCCAGGCAGAGGGAAAGTTTCAGACTTAGTCAATCCCATTCTAGTGCTCAGTGTCTGTTGATTGTGGAAGTGTTGAGCCAATGGGGAGTTTGGGTCATGAAAAACTTTTAGGAAAAATTCTTTGTTCGAATTGAATATATCTAAAGCATCCAGGAACTCCTTGGACTGATACAATGAAGCATCTCTAATAAGGTCCTTACTGTTTATCAACTTCGGCTTGAAGGAAGCTGGCTTTGCATGTCCAAGGTTTTCCTGAAGAAGCATGTTATTTTCTATGAGTTGTGTCTTATTCTCATCATCCCGGGTATGGCCCAAGACATTCCTGGTCAGCATAGCTTGACAACCGTCACCTGTTTCTTCTCTGGCAATTGTCTCGTCAAAGGACTTTTCTAAAAGTGAATTCATTAATATAGTAGTTCTGGAATCTTCATTGCTTTCATTAGCAGTTTCAGGACTGGCATCAGTTGGTGCGCTTTTAGGAGGGGAATCCTTTTGTGAAGCTTCTAAATTATGAATGGAAGTGGTATGTGCCAATTCTGATTTTACAGGGCAGGCTGAACTTCGGTGATGTCGGCCCTTCGTCTTAGAAAATTCTTCACTGATCAGAGATTTCATCCGAGATCTGACAGAACTTTTATGCGCTGGAGTGGCCTGTTTCACCTCCTGAACCTGGAAAATTCAGATTGGACATCACATTCAATTGTTTATCATCTCAATTTTCCATACGAAGAAGAAATTGCTACATCTTACCTGATGCATTTCACATACAGTCCACCCACCTTGAGTTTCCATACAAACAAGATTTTGCTTATACATTTTACATTTAATCTACTAACCGAAATAATAAATGAACAAGGGGAATAAGAACCAAAGACTACATTTGAATTGGCCTCATTATCCAATTAGTGGGCATAAGATAGTAAAATTATTGAGTATGCCAACCAAAATCATTTTCCAAGAACTTACATTAGAGCCATTCACTTGGTCGCCTCCGGCTTCGTGTGACTTACCGGCATTAGAGGCTTTTTTATTTCTTGGGTTTTCACCCCCTGCAAACAAGGAATTGATAGTCATGTGTATGCACTTAAGAATTAATTATTTGGCAATATCATTACATAGCAAAAAAGAAAGAGAGAGACTAAGGTAATGTTTGTTTTTTTTGTCTGAAATCTGAATATGACTAAAATTTGAATTTAACTAAAATTTGAATATGAATAATATGTTTGTTTTTTTCTTTTAAATATTTGAATATAAATGTTAAATTATTTGTTTTTATAAAAATAAAAAAACTGAAACTGATATATGGACATACATGTCCTAAAAAATCTTATACTAATATATCGAGTTATTGACATATATAAATATTAAGTAATAAATTAAGGATATTATTGACAAATAAAATATTTAAATTATTCAAACATTTACTCATTCAGATTAAAATCAAAAATCTTAACTTAATAATATTTAAATATTTTTAACAAATATTCAGATATAAATTAAAAAACAAACGGCTCTCACACATCTAAATATTTATATTCAAATTTCAGCCAAAAAAACAAATAGACCCTAACAGTGACTAAAATTATTCTGCTTTCCAACTAAGAAAATCTACAAACCAATTTCTATGTAATAAACAGGAATCCAATCCACAAGACTGCTATAAACAATTTAATAAATCAAAGGCACCAAGTAGTAAATGAGCCGCCATTAGATGGATTAGTATCATTTTGCTGGATCAATCTGTCTTTCACCTGTCGATGGATGCTCATGAAATCTAACATTGTTAATAAGCCAAAGACAAATAGTGTTAATATTAATTAATTGTAAATCCTGCACTCCGTATATAGTATGAAAACCTCAATTAGTCTACAAGAAAACCTGTCTCTCATAGAAGTCTAGAAGATAAATCTACTTTGCCTCTTCACTATTAATAAATCAAATGCTCCAGACACAAGGTTGGGATTGGCGTGCTAAATTTTTAAAGCTATAACTGCTCTAGTTGAAAAAATGAATGGTCTTGACTAAAAGTTAATATTTACCAAACATTTTAGTTGCTGTAGAAGTACATCAGGCCCAAACTAGGCCATAGTCTTGTATTGGCAGAGCAGACAAAGAAGCGAGAAATTACAACATCTGGAGGAAATGATTGTGGTAGAAAAAAGTTTCAAAATAAATGATAAGTAGCCTTACTTTTGGTATGTTTATTACCACCATGCCTCCTGTGTGGAAGTCCTTTCGTCACATTATGCCAGTGATGGTACTGAATCACATGAAGTATAATACTCCACATACACCCAGGATGACCTCTTTGAATTGGTATGTGAGAACCTTTCTTTTTTGTATGCTTTCCCATAAGAGTGCAATATTTACCTTTAAAATTTTCAATCACACTTAATGAGAAATAACTTCTGCTATGAGCTTGTCAAACCTGATCCAAATTAAAAACTAATATCAAGCTCGAGATGAATAATGCATTCCACTGTCCATACATCATGGGATAGATTAAAATCAGTATACAATCCAAATTAGTGAAATAATGAATTTGTGTATTATTTGTGTGATGCAAATTGACTATTAATTTTGACATTTGTTCATCCTAAAATGAATAAACTGCAACATTAATAGTCTTGATGATAATAATCTCTGTAATTAAAATCATCGAAACCTCCCAAACATTAATATAAATAGAATCTATGAGGGAAAAAAAGCATTATCCAAAAGAAAAAGGAAACAGATTAATCAATTTTAAATTCTCTGCTTCTCTTGGACATTTTAGCATAAACCTTAAAGTAATTAAATATTTATACCAACAACAACTATATATATCTTGTCTATTCTGTAAATTTAACTGCCAGAAACGGTAAATTCATCTCGTGAGACACAAGAAACGCTTTTCCCAGAAACCAAACATTCATTGAATAAAAGAAAATACATATACGAATTCATAGTCCTTCAGATAAGCTTCTGAACCGAGAGAAAATTTTAAAAAATAAAATTTAAAAAATGAAAGATACCAACAAAAGCATGCATGGAAAAGAAGGAAGAACAGAATATCATGCCTTTGGAAAGAGAATCTTGCCCTAAATCAAAGCCCTGCAATTTGTCCGTAGCCATATAAGGTAAGAAAGAGAGATAACGAGACGGTGAAAAGCAGAGGAATCAAGCGAAGGTGCCCGAATCAGACTCAAAAACCCTGAAGAATAATGTCTTTGTTGGTTCTGAATGAACTTGATTTCTGAGATTCAAAAGAATGGAAGAGAAAGAAGAGTCCCCGCAGTTTCCGAGTTTTGATCTGCTTGTCCTGATTTTCATTCTTTTATTAGTTATTATTACCCGCCATTTGCTCGTTTATAACGGCTCCCGTTTAATATATGTCTTTGATTTCGAACCAACTTAACTAACGTACACAACTCTACTATAATAAAGGGTATTGTACTTTAACCCTCTGGCTTTCTGATAAAGGTAATATGCCCCTAAATATAAAACATAATATACTCTTTTATTATAATATTTTATATTTTATATTTTATATTTTATATTTTAATTTTTAAAATAAACTGTTTTTATAATATAATATTTTTTTAAAAATATATAATTAAATGTTATATAAATTTATAATAAATTTGAAAAAAATAAATAATTAAAAGTTAAAATATCTTTTAAATTTAAATATAAGAATAAGATTATATTAGTTATTATAAAATAAAAAATAAAAATAATATAAATATTTTAGATATTTTTAATAGTAAAAAGATAAAATAATCAAATTAAGATGTAAATAGCAATCTTATTGAATATATTAGACTTTTATCAAAATTCAGGAGTATATTACCTTTCTTAAATACTTAAAGGGAGTATATCATTTTTTCCAAAAGTTAGTAGATAAAGTACAATATCTCTATAATAAAATTTTATTTTACTTATGTATTTATCTTCTTTAAACTTGATTATTATAATCATACTAAATTTAAAAGAAATGTTAATAAAATTTCTCTAAAAATAATAATAAAATAAGTTTACAAGTGTTAAACATCAAATATTAGATAAAAATCAAATATTGATTATAGGGATAGCAAACACTACCTAAATATTAATTAAAAATATCATTAGCATATAATGATATTATTTATATGTAATAATTATATTAAAATTATAAACTTAATTATTTGATAAGATAAAAATATTATAAATTATAATTTTTTTAATTGAATATTGTTTATTTATATATTTTTAGTTTAAAAATAATATATATACGAAATAATGAGGTCAAGTGAGTTGGAGAATATTAAATAATTTTTCATCCTATTAATATTATAAGGATTAATTTTTTTTTATTTTTCATTATATTATCCTAAATTTATCTCATTTTATTATATAATAAAATCTAATAATTTTTTTTATAAAGAAATAGTAGTATTAAGTATGTCCAAACCATCTAATTTACGTACATGGAGCGTATATTCACGACATATATATTTGGAGAAAAAAAATTATATCTTTTGAATTATAACTCGAGTAAATGGAGTAGCCTTTGCAACTTTCCAAAGATGGACCAAAATAAAATATTCCAATGTCGTTTTAACAAACCTTGGACTGCTATCCCTCGCTTTCTTCCAAGTTGCCCCTTTTCTACTATTGAAGAATAATACTTGCCTAAGTTCAATGCCTTGTTTTTTTTATTTTATTTTTTTTATTTTGAATAATTGAATAATACCTTTTTTTTCATATTTATTTTATTTTATTTTATTTTATGGCTCCACCTTTTTATGATTCTAGATTATCTAACTCTTGTAAATTCCGAAGTATTGCATTGTCTATGAAAATGATATAAACATCAATTATTTTCAAGATATATTTATAATTATGATATTCGCTTAATTTTAAGCATATATATATATATATACTTTTAAAATAAATAGATTTTAATTTTAATTTTTTTTAGGCTAAGCAAGAACAATTTCAATTATTAATTGAACTTATGTTATGATATATTAAAATGTGCGGAATACAATAATCTTCAAATTTTTTAATTTTTTTTATTGGAATCTCAATATTTAATTATATATATATATAAAAGTTATAAGTTGAAAGAAATACAATTTGAAATTAGAAATTATAACGAAAACTTAATTAAAAATTTGAAAAAAAAATGTATGGTACCCATTGATTGAAAGGCATCAATTAGGTGAGTTATGCATGCTTGTGGTCACCTCAGGGCTGAGAATAAGAACCCATTGAAAAAGAGAAAACAAAAAAAAAAGGAACAAATATTATACTATTAATGTGCTAAAAAATTATTATTTATTTTATTAATGCATTTTAAATAAACATATTATATTCTATCAAATTTTAGAAATTTAATATTTATTTTTATTATATAATAATTATTATAAGAGTATAATGATCACATTTTAATAAATTAGTACTTTAATAAATTTTTAAAAATTATTATAACTAATTAATTAAATTAATTAAATCTTATAAAATTATAAATCTTTTGCTCTAATTTTCAATTATTTTATACTTCTTCTTTAAAAAGAAACATGATAAACATTAGATTATCATTTTTCATGTTGTTCAAGTCATTTTCATAAAATACCTCTATTAAAAAAGTATTTATCATTTTTATATTCAAAGAATAATATCAAACAAGTCCTTAATATTGCGGTAAAATAAGGGCAACATACTCCTTAAACTACGGTAGTTATTTCAAGATTAATATGCTTTTAAATGAAATATTTTTGACAATAAAATATATGTTATAAAAAAATCTTAGATAGGATAAATATAAACGTTATTTGATCGCTCATCTACTGAATTTGTCATGTAATTAATATACATCTATTTTAAAATTTATCAATTAAATAATTTATGATAATAATAATAATAAGAGAGAACACATCTCTCATATCATGCATGCATTTAGTATGTATATATTTTAATTTTAAAAAGTTACACAGGAAAGTAAATATATATAAAGAGGTAGAGAGTGAGTTAGTTATTTAGTTCTCATATAAGATTCTATCTTATAATATTTAGGAAAAAGAATTTATATATCCTGAAAGTACGGTTTATTGAACGGATTAATTTTAATAGTTTTAAAAATATTTATCAAAATTCAAATTTATTAAAAATAACGACTATGCCCTTATTTTTAACGAAAAAAATTATTTTTAAATTTTTAACTAAAAATAAATATATTAATAATAAATATTATTTTGTAACATATTGATAATTAAATATTATTAATTATAACTACAAATTTATTTATTTTATAATAAATTAATAATTCAATGTTAATTAGTGTTAGAAAGTAAACAAAATAAATATTAATTTATGACATATAAATTTATAATATATTAATAGATATCATATTGCTAATGTGTTAAAAAATAAATAAATATTTATTTATTTATTTTATTAATTTAATTTGAATATGCATATTATATAGTTTACCAAATTCAAGAAATTTAATATTTATTTTTGTTATATAATTATTATGATAGGGGTATAATTTTTACTTTTCTAACAAATTAGAATTTTAATGGATAAATATTAGATTATCATTTTTCATGTGTTTTAGTCATTTTCACGAAATACCTATATTAAAGAAGGTTTCGTCATTTTTATATTTAAAGAATAATATAAAAAAAAAAGTCCTTAATAGTGTTTTCTAGCATATTTGATTTTTATATGTGATAAAACAAGGGCAACGTGCTCGTTAACCTATGGTGGTTATTTCAAGAATAATGTGACTTTAAATAAAAGATTTTGATGATAAAATATATATTATAAAAAAATCTTAGATAAAATAAATATAAACGTTATTCATACGGTTACACACGTTATTCCTATACTCATTTAACAATTTGTCGTGTCATATATATATATATATATATATATATATATATATATATATAAATTTACCAATTAAATAATAATACATATCATGTATTTATTGGATAGTTAAATGACAATTTAATCGTGATATTTTTTTTTAAGAATAATCCTTACTCAAATTTGTAATTTTATTTTAATTCTAATGAAATTTAACTTCCAATTATAAAAGAAATATTGATAACATCAAATTCAAAGACTATAAATTTAAAAATTTTCAAATTATTAAAAAATATCATATCAATTTGATAATGTTAATTTTTTTTTGCAGTGAAATAAAATTATTAGTGATAAAATATTAAGTGTGAAACAATTGTCGGAGTAAAAATGTATGTATAATTATACTAAACATTTTAACCAATAAGATTTTCAAAATGAAACACAACTATCATAATTACAGTTATATAATTAATTTAATTAAAAAAATTAGTAACCTTGATAATAGTTTTCCCACAAGGGCACCCTTTCAAAACCCAACGAGTTAATCAATCCATAGATTTTATTTGTTTTTTTTCGAAAAACAGAACACCTATAAATAAATAAATAAACGAAAGATGGGTGGGCAAAAAGCCAAAAAAAAGAGACGTCGTATTTTAATAAAGATAGCTAATCACTTAGTATTAATTTTTTAATTCAAATTTAAAAATTACACATCAGATTTGACTTCTGATATCAAATAATTTAATACAATTTTCCCTCCAAAACTCCACACGCGCTTTCCCTTGAACAAAATGTCAACTCCCCAATAAACACTAAAATAATATTTTCAAAAACATTTTAAAAAATAAATAAATTAAAAAACGAACAAACTGCCCAACTCAAAAGTCAACTCCTTCGCTTTACTCCACTGCTTTTACAGAGCAACGAGAAGTACATCAACTTGAAGCACAAAGTACATAACATTAAAAAGAAAAGAAAAAAAACATCCTATGAATGACAAAACCGCTCTTGTTTCCTTACAACGTTAAACAAACCAAGGGAACGCGAGTTCTTCATTTCCAAAATTGTTTTCTCTTTGCGTTATGGGTAACGGAATCGGGAAATTTGTCCACTGCTTCGCCGGCGAAGTGAAAGGTCGTCATGAGATCTCCTTCATTATGGGGGACCCACTGCACGAGGGTCTCGGACATTCCTTCTGCTACATCAGGCCTGAGCCGCCCCGTCTCTCTTCATCATCTTCATCCAAAGTTCACACAGAGTACTCCACTACCGCCGTTGTTCACACCACGACGACGTTTTTCCATTCAATTTCCGGAGCCTCGGTCAGCGCAAACACGTCCACGCAGACTCTATCAATAGCTTTGATTGACTCCTGGCCGTACAACAACTCTGCCGTCGACCGCGCTTCCACTTTCGAGAGCTCCGATTCTTTCGCTTCTCTCCCTCTGCAGCCGGTCCCGCGCAGGTCGTTCCAATCCGGGTCCGGTTCTTCAATTTCCGGTCCGATCGAGAGAGGCTTCTTGTCCGGTCCGATCGAGCGAGGATTCGTATCGGGACCCATTGATCGAGGATTGTATTCGGGTCCGATTACGGATAAGTTGCAGAGAAGCTTATCTCAAAATGGATTGAGCACCAAAGACAAGACCAAGAAACAGAGCTTGATAAAGATTTTCAAGAAAGCCATATCAAAAACTCTTTCTCGAGGCAATAAATCATTTAAAGGATCAAAAGAACCGCCAGAATCAGAGAGAAATAATGAGAGTTTGACTGGGAGCAGCAGCGCTAATTTGAGTAGTAACGTGAGCGTGAACAATGAAGCTGGAGCTCTTGATGATGATGATGGTGAGTTTTCAATGAAGAGTCAAAATTTGCAATGGGCACAAGGTAAAGCTGGCGAGGATCGTGTACAAATCGTTGTATCGGAAGAACGTGGGTGGGTTTTTGTTGGAATTTATGATGGATTTAACGGTCCTGATGCTCCTGATTACTTGCTCAATAATCTGTACCCTGCTGTGCATAAGGAACTCAAAGGATTGCTATGGAATGATAAGTTTGAATCTGCAGCAAGTTCGTTGAGTTCAAATGATGAAACGAACAAAGAGAATTACGAGGAGATAGAAAACAGTGCTGATTTGGATGATAATTTGAAGAGGAAGAAGAGAAGTAGTAGTAAAGCGGGGGCGAAGAAATGGGAGGAGAATCAAAAGAGATGGAAGTGTGAATGGGATAGGGAAAGGCAGGAGCTTGATAGGAAGATCAAGGAAAAGATTAATTCTGAGGGATCAAATGGGGTTAATCATTCGGATGTGTTGAAAGCTCTATCGCAGGCCTTGAAGAAAACGGAGGAATCATATTTGGAGATTGCGGATAGCATGGTAACAGTGAATCCTGAGTTAGCTTTGATGGGTTCTTGTGTTTTGGTGATGTTGATGAAGGGAGAGGATGTGTATTTGATGAATGTTGGGGATAGTCGGGCTGTGTTAGCGAGGAAATATGAGCCTGATATTGGATTAGGGAAGGTGCGGAAGGACTTGGAACGAATCAAGGAGGAACCTATGCTAGATTTTGAAGCATTTGATGGTGATGAAGTTGATAGATTGAACAATTTGACATCTGTTCAGCTCACTCTCGATCACAGCACATATGTAGAAGAGGTAATTTTCTTTCCTACAATACCAGTCTTTATTTGAGCCTGCTCTGTGTTTTTTGAGGATTTACTTCATAAATTTATCCATGAACTAAGAGGGGTTTTGAATTTCAGGAAGTAAGGAGAATTAAGAAAGAACATCCGGATGATGATTCGGCAGTGATGAATGACAGAGTGAAAGGTTATTTGAAAGTCACTCGAGCTTTCGGGGCTGGATTTCTCAAACAGGTAAATCTAAAATTCTTCCTCTTCTTGTCACCATTTCAGCATTGAAAATTTGCACACAACTTTCAAGCTTATGTAATTTAATTTAGATGTAACAATTTAGCCCTCCCTAATAGTTGTAGTTTGTTCATTAAAAGTCCTGTGTTTTCCTGGTGCAGCCAAAGTGGAATGATGCTCTTCTAGAGATGTTCAGAATCAACTACATCGGCAACTCCCCATACATCACCTGCAATCCTTCACTATATCATCATAGACTAAGCCCAAGAGACAAATTCATGATACTGTCTTCGGATGGACTGTATCAATACTTCACCAATGAAGAAGCAGTCTCGGAAGTTGAATCATTCATCGCAGCATGTCCTGAAGGAGATCCGGCACAACATCTCATTGAAGAAGTACTATTTCGTGCGGCCAAGAAAGCAGGTTTGGACTTCCATGAGTTGCTTGATATACCACAAGGAGATCGCCGGAGATACCACGACGACGTCTCCGTTATCATCATCTCACTTGAGGGAAGAATTTGGCGTTCCTCTGTGTAAATACAAATTGGGATTTTTTTGTTTTTACCTTTAGATCATATTTCTATTACTTCTCCCTTCATGTTCATAACATATCAATTAGTATCTTTTTTGCCCAACCACGCTTAACTACAAGATTAAATTGTGATAAATTTCAACGCACAAATATCGATACGATCGTATTATTTACCATTCTAAAGTTTAGACCAGCTTATTAGAATCAATAGAATTTGAAATTTTTTTTTTTTTTATTATTGAAAGAAATTTTAACCAATAGAATTAATCAAGTAAAGCAAAGCAAGATAAGGGTTGATGCAATATGCAAATATTGAAAGGAGGTTCAACGGTTGATAATTGCTTGGGGGGAAAACAATGATGTCAGATTTAACAATATTTTGTTACCAAATCAAGTAAACTACAAAAGATTCTCAACAACTGCTTTGCTTCAGTTTTTGATTTCATAGTGTGTTGTTCATCATAACAACCTATGACTTTCGGTTCGGTTATTTGTTATCTTATCATTAAATATTTTGAAAAAAAAAAAAAAGAAGTCATTTTGCGATGGAATTGCTCATTTGTTTTTGTTTTGGTGGGTTGATTGATTTGAAGTGGGTTCTCCACTAAACATGCCTGACGCGCAATAAACACGTCGTTACATGAAAATTAGGTGTGAACTTGCAATAATTAAACGGGTTTTAAATTTAATTAATATCTTCTAGATACATGATTTTGAGTTCAATTATTTATTTAATTAATATTTCATTTAAATTAATCAAAACAAATAAGATTGCTGATTGCAGTTGTAGTTGATGGTGATAGTCAATCTCTGCCGTCATTTGTTTTTAATAATCTCATATTGCATTTTTCTTTTAAATTCATAATATAAAAAATTATTTTCTTGGAGAAGACTTTCAGCTCAGACATTTTTTTTTAATAATTAAAAAAAATGTCAGTAACAGTAAGTAACAACTATTATGGATAATAAGAAACAATACAAATACAACCTTTGACCAATTCCAGAAGAGAAGTCGAATTTGACCACCCACTTTCTAGGAACACATTATCAATGAAAAGAAATTTTACAAGAAAGGATAAATATCAACAAAATTCTATGGATCAAAAGTATGTTTGACACTGCTGTTTTTATGTAATTTTAAAAATAAAGTTGAAAAATATGTTATAAACATCAATTTTTAATGAGGTATTTATTTATTTTTACTAACACTCAAAAGGGACATCAAGAGATGGGATACATCTACGAAATTAATGTGATGACAGTTGACAGTGGCTTAGGTTCATGACATGTGAATGAATATTGAAAAACCATAGCCCTGAGTTCTTATTTATTTAGTTATACGCAAGTGAGCATGTCACTATCATTTACTTATTGTTGGGAATCAGAGGGATGATGTTAATGGTGATGGTGATTGTCCTCAAAACACATTTTTGTTTTTTCAAAAAAAGAGAAAAGAGAAGAGAAAATCTTATCTGTAAATTAGATGGTTTGATTTGAGGACTTCAAAGCAGAATCTATAGGGTTAGTTTGAGTAAGAATCAGCTTCCATTCCATGGTCATGGGACGATTTTGGTTTGATTCGAAATTCAAGCTTTGACAATTGATTTGGTAAAACAAGATTTTCAAATTACAGGTTGATAAAAGCAGCCTGTTTTGAAAGATGACAGATTTGGCATTTAGTCCTAAGGGTGGGAGAGGAGGGTCCAATCCAACATTAGAATTTTACACAAAGTCAACTTAAATCCTTCAATATAGAAATTAACACTAGTCAATATCATCTCCTTTCAACTTCAACCCTTACATGAGGTTGGGAAAAGTAGGGGAAGAAGATAAAAGAGTTCAAAGGGGCACATTTTGACCAGCTATGAAATTCAAATGAAAATTCTGAGACAGAAACCTCACAGCATACTACTGTATACACCCAGGGGATCACAATTTTCGGCTGATTTGAACTTTTACCTGAGTAAACACATGTTGGTATTAATTGTTAATTCTTTACAATATAACACCCAAACATAATTCCATAAAACAGAAGACTAATATATATGTCTTTTAAGTGTTTCTTTAAGCTTCCAACGCAACAAAAGTTCAGGATAAAGGAAAAAGTGGAACTTTTGACTTCAACAATAGCAAAGTTCCCTTAAGTAAAAAAAAAGACATGGGTGAAAAAGAAACCAAAATGGCTGAATCAAGGTTAATGTACAGTACAGAGTGTGCATTTCGTGAGTTCCTGTATAATGAATTTTCCAATGACAGCGACTGCTTCATCTAGTTAAATATAAAAATTCAACACCTGAAGCAGTAAATTAAAGAATGCTTTTACCTCCTTCCTGATACGAGATAAGCTACAAAAGTATTCATGCTGTTTTCAGTATCCAGGATCCTGCTTTGGACATGAGGAAGAAACCCCATAAATATAACTTGAGAGCTTGAGTTCTGGAATTTGGAATTGGCTTGATGTAGGAATCGTACAAATTCTGAGCTTTATCAATGTTGGGTAAAATCCATGTCATAGCAAGTGGGATTACATGGATAAGGGCAGTCGATTTGCTTCACTGCTCTTCGGTTGAAGTACCAATCACCAACAGACTCTGCAATGGTCTGTTCCATGAGCAGTCAGCCCACTGAAATTGTTAAGAAAGATAACACGAATCCAAAAGAAAAGCAAACATCGACATCAAGATTCATTTGTCACAGGCCCACTGAACTCAGTCTGACCAGAAATTAAGTATTTCACCCGTACATGGAAATTTAAGAGAACATACTAAACTAGACTAGGAAGTCTGAAGATGATAGCCAGAAGGAAACCCATAAAAAACATGACATTGCACCATAGAATTCAACAGCAGATCAGTCATCTCACGACACTCAAGAGAAACTCCAAGTGATTATGAAACAGTGATGATGAGATGGCAGACTGAAAAGTTCTGAGGCAAACTAAGCTTCAATAGAGCGAGATTTAAGAATGAATATCTAATATTGAAAGTACAGATTAGATGATAACAATTTGGTCTACCTTGTCATTGATTCTTGGAGAAGTGGGTGAATTCCATGTCTCAGCTATCCAAGTCTGACAGTGAATAAAGCATGAATTTATAAACATACCGCCTTCCTGGTTTTGCTGGAATTCACTTAGAGCATGTAGCAGAGAACTGCGAAAACCTGTCCATGTTAAGCATCAAACAGTTCACAACATGAAGACAGTCCAAGAAATAAATGAAAGATCAAAACCAAAACTACATCTCCCACTCATCCAATTGAATTCTGGGTGGTATAACATACTGGCCACCATCCACCAAGCATCCTTGATCAGATGGTTGTAACCAATAACAGTGCCCCATTTTCAATCATAAAATCATCGAAATTTTGCAGTATAATAGGTGATGGCTTAAAATTTTGAAGGCTTGTCTTTGCAAAACATATACTCATATTATAGAATTTTCTTGAACTGTACGGCAAATAAATTTGGCACCAAAATACAAACCAATAATTACCATGTAGTACTTCCATCTGGTTATGATTACAGTTACGGATGTTCAGTTTGCAAGTTTCCCAGTGGTGCTGAGGATCTGATACATCTGGTACCAAGATATTACGTATCTAAACAATCTCTAATTAGTCTCAGAACATATATCATGCAGGAAACAGGAATAATAATACAATCAGTAGATGTATGTAAGATGTGCTTTGAGTTAAAGTTACCTGCCAAAAATCATAAGCTGGATTAACGATGAACACTGGGGTCCTTATGTTTTTGACAAAATTTTGGGGAAAGAGACACTGCAATGAAAATCAGTGTTAACAGTAGTTGCCATATTGCAATTAAGGAGCAAAAATGAACATTTCAAATCTGCTCTGCATTACCATATGCCCAAAAAATTAAAAAAATAAAAGAAACAAAGCATGCCTGTGATCCTTCCATTCTTGAAAGACAATTCTTGTCCAAACTTTGTGCTACACCCTGACAGAACAACAAGCCAGGAAGAAATGTCAATAATTTAAGAATTGCTTTTCCTTTTTCAAAATGTTGCTGCTGCGGCAATGTAGCTTGTAGCTATAACCCTAAGCAATGTGGCGTAGACACCAAATACTTAGTAATAAACTAGCCCTCTGAACTGGTAAAAGTGGTTGCGTGTCATGTGTGAAAATCAATCGAAGTAGCCGGTCAATCAAACAGTAAGTTGAAGTTCATTTCCTTCTTTTCTTATTCCCCCTTTTTGGGCAGGGGACCAATGCACCTTGCAGGCTAACCACTTGTAAATCAAATCATTAATACAAAGAACAAGTAGTACCATATAAAGAGAAACTATATAATCTGATAGGGTTATAAACTGAGCAGAACCTGAAGGTGGAAAACTTCATCATAGAAAGATCTCATGGTGCGATTTCCAAGAACATCAAACCTGAAATTGAGGAACCGCACAGCACAGTAACTCAAGTTTGTTTGTAGTCATACTTAAAGCATAGATGCTATACTAGCAAGCATGATACAAGTTTTAGCTCTAGCAGCAATTTATATGGCAAAGAAGAGGTCTTTAAACAGTACTCATGTAAATGCTGCAGTAAAATCAGAGTGTCACTAGAAATATTTTATCAAAATGTTAGATAATACAAGACTCTGAAATGGTAAAGAAAACTTGTAGAATCTATGGGCTCAAATAATTGGTGCAAAAGACATTAATATGTGTACAGAAACCTACTCATCAAGGAAAAAACTTGCATCGGCAAGACACTTGACAGCCACATGCTTTGGCAGGCACTCTTGAAAGTCATCACAATGTATAAGAGCAGCCAGACCTCCAGCAGAGCATCCTGTAAGAAACGCCTGCAGCAAAATAATTAATGAAATCTGTAATTTTACTGACAGAATTGGTGAATGACCACCAGACCAACAATTTCATCTGCCGCTAAAGTGCTTACAGAAAAGGACCTGTATGATCACACTTGAACTAAAGACTCCAAAATTCAAGAAAGATTCATGGACACAAAAGATATAGCTGTCTCATTAACCAGGTATATTTGAACCATTGTATAATGACAATCCAAATTTTTTTAACATGATGGAATCAATAATCTCAGGATGAGAATCAAGGGAGAAAAGTTTAAACTATTAATTTCAGCTTCCGTTATTACAGTTGTTGAAGCTAGACCATATTCTAGTGTCTTTAAAATTCTAATGTTATAAAACATATTCACAATCATTTGAAGCAGCAATAAGGAAATATATTGACGTTTCAAGAAAGTACCTGTTTGGCATTAGACATTCCTAACTGTAAGAATTCTTCCATCAGTGCTTCCCAGATGAGCTGGCCTCTAAAGAAGAGTTTTGTTTCATTCTACGACACAAAATAGTGTACGACATGAACAATGAAAATCACAATTTCAACAAGAAAATGGTTACAAAATTTTTCACCAGGAATAGTTTTCAATAAACCAAATAACTAAACTTACCTTGAACTCACTTTCAGGGTGACCCGCCAAAGATGCACCATCACAATAGCGTATCTTGACTTTGTTCCAATTAAAGAAATCTGAAGAACGAACAAAAAATTCATTCTACAACATTTCAGATAATTATGATCAGAAAATTTAAAATTAGTCAGCTAACAACTAAAACACAATGTAGACTAAAACTAAGGTAAAGCATTAATAATTTCTGCATATTTGATACAACAGTACAAAACAGATAAACAGAATTAAAAGTTTACCGGGATTTTGAGATGGGTCAGAGCTCAAAATTCCGGAAAAGGGAACTTGTCGTTCCATGAAGTTTGAGGAACCTAATGGCGTCCTCTGGCGGAATAAACATGTTTCTATTGTATTGCACCACCCTCCACCCTAAACTTCCGTCAGAAACAGTAAATAAATAAAATTTCAAGCCTAAGTCGAGAAATAAATGTGATGGGAAAAAAAAAATGGTAAAACCTCAATGTGAAGAAGCCAATTGTTAGAGCCAGATCCAAATCCCTTCCGAAAATGGTACGCAGGTAAGCTGCCATCTAAACAAACTGCAACAAAGACATAAAAATACGATCTAAACGCATTGAAAAATTAAAAATTTTGGAAGAATTCGGAAGATTTTGAGTTGTGAATTAATTACAGGCGCCTTTATCCTTGGCGTTGCTAAGCAAGGTCAAGTCAACGAGATCGTTGGCGGGGAGAGCGACAGAAGAGTCTTGATCATTGCCGGAATCGAAAAACAGAGTGAGAACGAAGATGATGATTGTGAATCCGACGACCGCGATTGCCCAGTCCCTTTTGGCCCACTTTCTCCACCAAAATAAAGCGCGAAGCCTAGCATTATTCGCCATTCAAATGTCCAGAGAGCTTCCGCAAGTAGCCGCTGAACGAAACATTGTACACACGGAGCCAGTAGTAACTAACCAGACAGAATCGAAACGAATCGTTTTTAATATAATATAATCAGAATTATTACACGTCGACTATTGTTTTATTTGTCAATCTTTGTTAATGATAGAGTGAGTCTTTATCTTCCATTTAATAATACATTTTCTTACACCAGTACATTTATTTGCTTCTTAATTTCAATTGTATCCATGTTCGATTAAATGCCTGAGACAAATTACAGCATCAATGACAAAAATTGGTTAAGAAATCTAATTGATTTAATATTCGTCCCTAAACTTTTGTGTAATAATACTCTTCAAGAGAGAAAAAAAAAAGCGTTTTGTGTAATAACAAATTAAAATTATGTTCTTAATTCGAATAATTTAGTCCTTATCCTTTTCTATTTTATCAACTGCCAAAAAGATGCGATAACTTGTTAATAACTTGTTGCAAAACCATTCACGATTAGCAAAGGAGCCCTAAAAACTAAAATTTTCGTATATGCCAAACATGGGATTCATGCTGTCGTGTGAAAGAAAGCACAGAAGCCAACTACATCAATGTATCATTTCTTCCGGGAACTGAACTGAAGTGAACAGTGAATGGTTTACAATTAATGCTCTCAAAAAATCAGGGTGTTTGTGATGATTCCCCTGCCCGAGTAGCCACGTAATTTCTCAATTAATGGATGATTCTCCTAATTAATGGATCCAACAAGTTAAGTTAATTTTTTAATTATGAGAAATGTTATCCATAATATGTAAGACTCACCGTATGTAAATATGAATAAATCTTCTTTTATGCGTGAGAGTAAAATATCATTCAACTTAAATAAAAATATTCTATCAGTGCCATGCAATTCTATCAAAATTTCCGATCAATTTTCAATATATTATTGATAGTTTGTGTATGTAATAGTGAAAAAAAAAAAAAGAAACTAAGAATATGATTGGTGTGATATCTTAACCCACTGAATATATGGAAAGTTATTTCGATAATTAGCTCAAAGGCCTCTTCTTTTGAAGCTTTTTTCCCATTTATCTACTCTTACCATATAAATCTCTGGATCCCAGGCTCGTGGTTCCAATGAAAAGGTCGAAACAAGAACATAATCATCGTGAAGGCGTTAAGGGTTATATAAAGAACCCCCATTAGGAGCCAGTTTCTATTATCTGTGATATTGGAATGAAGAATCATAAAATAGAATGGAATGCCTGTAGTATCTGAACTCGATTAGTGGAGCAGGCACAAGAGTTGCAGCGGTAGCCAAGAAATATACCAGCATCCAGATCTTTCTTTGAGTTTTCCCTGCCAATTAAAGAATTAGATAAGGTCTCTTAATGATTGACCAACCAGATATGATGATATGATGGCTAGAGTGATGTACTAACCCACTACACTGAAAATTGAGAACCAGGAATAAACGTAAAGCGGAACTAGGAGATATTTCATTGACCAATGAGCCTTTATGACTTTCCTCCAGAGATAAAAAGGATAGTGCCGATTATCAGCAAGAAGATAGGGATGAGCAATGCTGCATTCCATAACAGAATATGTTATATCTGGAAATGCAAAAACTAGATGGAAAGTGACCAAGGGGATTAGACGTCAATGGTGAGCCAATCTAGAACCAAGTCAAACAATTCATTGCACAAAACAAAAACACATCCAAATGGTTTTGACAAACTAATCCAGAAGATAGTTTGCTCACTGCCTCAGTTAGCTGAACTGACCTGAAAAAGTGCACAGAAACGAAGCCAACAATGAGGGCAATGAGCCCTTGAAAGAGACTGAGAGGCCTGTTCTTCCAAAATGACCGAAGCAAAGTTGCAGCTTGACCAAAGGTGAAGTGCAGAGGAGCTGATAAAAGAGCAGAAAAGAGACTATAATACATTATCTGTGCAAAATGTGGAGAAACAGCATGAGCCTCTTTTGCTCCTGCAATATTGGGGAAATGGCAAGAAAAAGTTAATAAAATATATAAAATAATATAAAAGGACCTATGTACTGGCTGAAAAAGAGCATGGAGGGATGACTGGTACCAAGAACTACACTTCCATTCCAACACACAAAAGCAACAAAGGCCACCAATGCAAAGAAGAAGGGGCTAAATGAGACCAAAATCTCCCACTTCATGTGCCATGAAGTCAAAATAATAGCCTGAATCTCACCAAGAAACCCTGCTTTATAACGGCGCAAAGATACACTTTTAGCATAACAAAAAAATTACACTAAATGATGGATGAGAGCGGGAAATGTCAATGCACAAACTGAACCTGATGTTTGAGTTGCCGAAAAGGTACTTGTACTGGTGATAGAAATACCATCCTTATTTACAGCACTGCCAGACTTTCTTTTTCTCAAGTTTGAACCCATACTGACACCACTGGTGGGAGTTAGCCGACTTTTTTTTGGGACAGAGACATGAAAATCAATCACTTTCTCATCGCCTCTTCCATGGGCCAGAGTCATATTTATGACCCCGGTACATGCAACAAAAATCATCCATATAATATTTGTTTGACGAATGACAACTGCGAACGCGCCAAGCTGATTAGAACACAATAAGACAATTCAACACTTGCATAATAAAAGAACATGACAAAAAATTCATAAACTTGTACCCTCAATTTGCTAGTGTAATCACTCATGCACGCTAGAAAATTTCAAGTATCACACTCTTTTGTCCAGTTGTATCTGAAACAAAAAATATTTTTCTTGTCCCTGAAATTAAATTTTTTTCACTCTGCGATTCCTTGACTGGTGATTTCTTGATCAACAGTTACACTCAAGTGTCCTTAATGTTTTATTGAGTAACAACTAAACAAAGAAACCAAACACTTCTGTCCTTCAAAATTCCCACATGGATTTGGAAGTGGAATTTATTTGTCCAGTCAATTATCATGAATGAAACTTAAAAATCTTAACCATTGAACTTTTTTAATTTCATCATATACGTTTCTTAGTGAGCTGCAAAATATGATCATGAGGCATCAGCACAATTTTTGGGAATTGTAAATTACGAAAACCTCTACAATATCCAAAAAGTGTCCAACAGAGTTAATTAATCCATTATCAAGGCTTCAATGGTTGTTAAAGAAAGGACCAAACGTTGAGTTGTTTGGCTGAGGTTGTCATGTTAGAGTTTTAAGGTTCACAAATAGGTACGGTCAACTAGAGGGTGATTGTAAAAATAAGCTTCCCCAACTATTGGTTTGGGTCTAATAAATAGGGGTATACCAGAAGATATGCCATGCAAAGGAAGGAGTGAATTTACAAACTTAATTTTCTGCATGACTATGCAAAATAATATGCAAAAACATTAGTATTGTATTTGACATATAAACTACAAAGTTGAATTGACTACTTTACCAATGCACTAAGCTGGTATTTCTTCTTCAAACATGCCAGGTACATAGCAAGCACTGCAGTAAGTGATGCAACATCTGTATAGTAAACAAAAGTGAAGAACCAGTGAAGGGGATACAAGGCTAGGACCACAGCATGAAGTGCTGCTTTTCTATCATCAAGAGATGGTCTCAAATAGGTGATTATCTCATATAAAATAATGCTGCACACTACTGCCAAGACACCATTTGTAGAACGAAGGACAACAGAGGAGCAAACTTCAAAGAAAGATATTGCTTTTGAAACAAACACGCCTGGAAACAAAGTAGCAACATAGGCAAGTGAAAGATAGTACCTGCAAAATTTTAACTCATGTATTAACTTCTTTTACTAATAGAATGTTCTAATGAGGTATTAAGTTGCACATTAGAACTTACCGACATAAAGCAAGCTTTAAAATATATTGCATTAGAAAATCAGACAGATAGGTAGAGAATGACAAATGGGGCATATGTTTGTAAGCAAACAACGAGTTCTCCACACAAATATTCCTGAATTTCTTTCTTTACTTTTCCAAGCAAGCTCGTGATCAAAACTTATCCCAATGGCAGCCCCACCCTAAAACAAATTTTCTTATGTATTTATTAACAACCAACATTACAACCTCAAGAATACCAAAAAGTAACATACAAGTAACAATGTTATAATAAAGCAAGAAATCTAACAGCTTGCATTTTATTGCTAGTCAATTAATTTATTTAAACAGACTGACGATTATGTCATTTGATTCACGTCTCTTTTCACAAATTTTCCCCTTGGCAATGTCAACACTAAATATGAGTTATTCAGCAATACCAACATTCAAGTCTTGAAAGAGATAGATAACATACAGGCCAGGTGGGGTGGTGATCATGGGATCCCAACTCTTGAAATTGCCTTTGCAGTACTGCTGAGCTTGAGGTATGTGAAATATCTCATCCTGCACAATGTCAACGGTGAGTAAAGCAGCAGATTCTGCACAAATTCATAGCACTATTAAAAACAGAATACTTTTTCACTCTCACCATGTACGGTTCAGGTACAATGCGATTCACAAGGACTGAAATGGGAATGATCCACAAGCTCACAATTGCTGCCACTGCTAGTTTACCCATACCTCTCGCTTTTCCAAAAGCTCAACAATGTAAACACGTCGAGAATTGACTCCGTAAAAACAAATCGTGCTGCGACTTCTTGGTTAGTAGTAGCGATGTGTTCTTTTTGCAGCACTGAATCGAAATCCCATTCGGCTTGACTTGGCGTCTCAGCTCTCGAGGTTAACGATTCTCAATCTCGGTGCTTGGTTTTCCGCTTCGTTGACAATAGAGATTCACCATAACATCGACTGTCAACATTTGGGTTCCAATCAAAATCAAAATTTGGAAGTATAGTATGAAGCCCGAAAAGGGATTTTTCAGGCAGTATGCTTGTAGAACTCCCAAGTTATGTTACTATCCTGACCTTTGAAAATTTTCACAATTACAATACTATACGAACTTAGAGAGAAAATTACGATGTTGTCCTAACTTTCGCATATGTTTCAACGCTACCAAACTCTACTTTCAGTAACTTCACAATCTTCGGCAGTATCAAAACAAAAAAAGAAACTTCGCAACGTAGGGCATGTGTGAATGTATATTCTGAATTCTAATTATTCTTGACCAATCGTAAATTATAAAAGTAAACAAAAGTTTTCTTTTCCACAATTTTTTTATTAATAAATATTAAATTTTATATTTAGTTAGAGTAAACATACAAGTTTTCTTTCCCTACTTTCTTCATTCGGTAATAAATTTAAAATTATAAGAATTTATTATCTAATTACCATATATAAGAAAAATAAAATAAAATCATTTTTAAATATTGCATAATTCTATATAAAATTTATAAATATGAGATAGAAGTGGATGAAAAAGTCAAAATAAATATAAGTTTAACATCATTCACTAATAGTCTAGTAATAAAATACTTACTTACTATCTTTGATATTTAATAAAAAAATTATTTGACTTCTTGACTGCTTATGTTGTGATAGGGCAAATTTTGTCATCTTTATATTATTTTCATGTTATTTATATATATATATAGATATATATATATACACTAAAATTTAAACTGAGTAGGTCAAGATATGTCAAAAACAAAATATAACGACTCCAATTAATGAGATACACTTTCTAAAATAGATTTATGATATCTGTAATTACTAGTTACAGTCGAACAAATAAGGCTAACAAAAGAAAGTTTCTATAAGGCATCAACTGTTTGCAATTAGTATTATTCTTAAAGAAATTTTCAGAATCCTTACAAACTTTAAGATTCTGAAATCAAGAAGACTAGTATTTGAAAAAATGACTTGTGGTGAAAAAACGTCAACAACAACCAAGTCATGAGAAGTCAACAATTTGAGCAGATTCTACTCAGTGTGATCAGGTCGGGTCAAAATAACTCTAATAAGTTTAAACTAATAAATGTTCATTATTACTAGTTATAAGGATTCAATTATTATTTTCAGTTACAAATCTAATGTAACTCTTAACATAGTCAAAAAATTGAAGAGAAATGTATGTACTTTTGATTAAAATACTGAAACTATATTAAAATTCACACACAATTCTACTTAAAAAGAGAACTTGTAGACTTGACTTAAGCATCGAAGAATTTTCGCCAGTAAATCTAACTCCTTTTTATCTTTTTCTGGTTTTACAATTCACTCAAAAGAGGATAATTTCACAGATTTGTGAGTGAAAACGTCATCTAGTGTTAGGAGTTAAAGCTACCTGAAAATCGTCATCTAGTGTTAGGAATTGAAGCTACAAAATTCGGTATTAACAACTAGTCCACTTCCACCAACCAAACCCAGAAGCCTAACGGAATAGTTAAGGTAATGTTTGAGACATACATTTTTACTGAATTTTTAAGACACAGCAATTAAAATAATTTGGTACAACATGTTTGTAACTGATATTCCTAACATATTCTTCCACCTTTTAAAATGAGGTGTTATAAACTTCTAAAACATAACTGTTATATTTTCAAAATGAACAAACCATTATGATAACAAAAGGCCTTTTTTCTGGCCGGCATCCAATCATGTACAAAGCTGCGTTCAGGTCTGTCCTGAGGGCACTTGTCTTTCAACTGTAACTAATTCTCAAATCCAAATGGGTCTATCTTTCTAACCCAAGATAGTTTCATTTTAAAGTGAAACAGTAATTAATCATAAATCCAGAAGGATTCCACCAGAGTAAACAGTAATAAGAAATAAATAAGACGGAATTAACATTCCACCCAAAGGTTTGATGGCAACAGTTTATAGCTATAGAGAAAAATCCATAAAGAATAGAAAATAATACAGCAATCACTGCATTCTTTCAAGGTTTTTGCCCAGATATTAAAGTGAAGAACGCAAAGAGAACAAAATGAATGTGAATGCAAGCAGCATTTTCATTTTAAAATAGCACAGTACTTCATTCCATCTAATATTTGCTTGTGTTCTCAGAAGCATTTCCTGTGCACTATCGAGGGGCCAGACTCATCATATTCAGATTTGGCAATCCACATCTGCATTCAAATGAGATGAAAAGTTCTCTCATGAGGAACTTTCTTGAAACATATAAATGAGAGAGAGAGAGAGAGAGAGAGAGAGAAAGAGAAACCTACTTGCTGGAAAGTGCTGAGGGATGCCAAGATGGATCCTCCAATCCAGACACTATATTTCCTCTCAGGAGGAGCAACAACCTTAATCTTCATGCTGCTTGGAGCTAATGCACTGATTTCTTTGCTCATTCTATCAGCAATACCAGGGAACATCGTGGAACCACCACTAAGTACAATGTTCCCATACAAATCCTTCCTAATATCAACGTCGCATTTCATTATGGAATTGTATGTTGTCTCATGGATACCCGCAGACTCCATTCCGATCATTGATGGTTGGAAAAGGACTTCCGGGCAACGGAAACGCTCAGCGCCAATGGTGATTACCTGACCATCAGGTAACTCGTAGCTTTTCTCAACAGCAGAGCTGGTCTTAGCAGTTTGTAATTCTTGTTCATAGTCAAGAGCAATGTAAGCCAATTTCTCTTTCATATCCCTCACAATTTCCCGTTCAGCTGTGGTGGTAAAAGAGTAGCCACGCTCAGTCAAGATTTTCATCAAGGCATCAGTGAGATCACGACCTGCAAGGTCAAGACGCAAGATGGCATGTGGAAGAGCATACCCCTCATAGATGGGGACTGTGTGGCTGACACCATCACCAGAGTCAAGCACAATACCTGCAGAATGGAGCGTTGAAAACACATCAGTATGAATACCATAAAAGCTGCTCGGATCAATAATATATTATAAGTATTTTTAATATCGTAAACAAGCAAAACATCCCATGTTGAACCAAAAAAGTCTTGTATTTATTGCAGAACTTGCATATTATATTGGAATCCAAGAGTAAAATGATAATCTCCCCCAACAAGTGCAAAATGTTTTTCTATTAATTATTAGTAATGACAACTACTGCAGGAAATGACGCCAAATTCAGTCATGACCTTGAATTCATTCCATACTCCTCACAGGTGAAAGGCAAACAGTAAAAGGACAAAAAGAAAATGAAAAAAAAAAAGGAGAGAACTCAGATCAGACACCAATAAACTGTCATGTTTATGGTTGTCTTCGAGAGTTTCCTGATTGACCAACTAGCCTCTTCAGGAGCAAATCATATACATCAAGGAAAGTAAACTATTTGGCAGAGATTAATTAAACAGCTTACCAGTTGTACGACCACTGGCATAAAGCGAAAGAACAGCCTGGATGGCGACATACATAGCTGGAGCATTGAAAGTTTCAAACATGATCTGGGTCATCTTCTCACGGTTAGCCTTTGGGTTAAGAGGTGCTTCAGTGAGGAGAATAGGATGCTCTTCTGGAGCAACACGAAGTTCATTGTAGAAGGTATGATGCCAAATTTTCTCCATATCATCCCAATTGCTAACAATTCCATGCTCAATTGGGTACTTCAGAGTCAAAATACCCCGCTTAGACTGAGCTTCATCCCCAACATATGCATCTTTTTGGCCCATACCAACCATCACTCCAGTATGACGAGGACGGCCAACAATGCTAGGGAACACAGCCCTTGGAGCATCATCTCCAGCGAACCCAGCCTAGCAACAGTTTTATATTTTAATTAGTTACAAATCTATAGTTATCTGGCAACAGTTTTCTAAACATATCCACAACAAAGGTGTTATATTAGCTTAGCTTAAAGATTGGTATTATGTAGCTGTTCATCAAAGACAGAAAATTGTCTCCTACCTTAACCATCCCTGTTCCATTGTCGCAGACAAGAGGCTGAATATCCTCACCATCTGCCATCTTCTGCTGTGTACTAAAAAATTAAATGCATTATGTTAGTAAATTAGGAATAGAGCAACATAAAGCCTCTAATAGATATTCAAAATTAAATTTTATTAATGAAATCTAAATTCATTGCAATTGTAAAAGCAGCCCTTTTGAATTAATAATCATCAAACCAATATGTATTCTGTTTTTTTAAATGAAACTAACATCTAGCAACACAACCAATCATTTCACTTCATAACTATGAACTGCTACAATTATACTACACACCTCAACACAAATGTAAATAGATAAACACAGAGAAATCATTGACCACAGAAATAGCTATAAACTCAAATTCTGGCTACGTGCATGATCTAAAGCAAAATTTGGAAAGATGAAGTTATATATTCTGCCTCTTAAAATATAGATTCTACATTAAGCAATAAACTAAAAGCTTTCCAATTTAGATCAGTTTGATTCTCAAGCTGACTATCACTATGGTTGGAATTTCCACCTATCCATAATAGGGTAAAGTCTTAAATTCAAACACATCTAATTCTCGAAATCAATTTACCCAAGCTAAAACAACAGTGGTCAACGACAAGTAAAAGAAAAATAAAATACAACATAAATCAAACCCCGCCCAATCACTAATTGCATAAAATTCTGAAATAATGAAAACAAAGACAGTCTATCAGCATAAACAATAGCCATTACATGATCTGTAGCAACAAAAATCCTCCTGTTTGACTTTTACGGAAAGCGATACAAATTTCAATCCAATCAATCTCGAAATGAATTACCTTGAATCACTGTGTTAGCGGCGAAACTTTTAATTTCAAAAAAAACTACAAATGGTGCATGATTAACAGTCAGAAAATGACAGTGGCCACTATACAGAAACGTAATTATCCGAACAGACACAAATCAGTGCAGCATTTTCAAGATCAAAACGAATTAAATTCAGAAAACAAGGGAAACACAATGTGGCAACATTAATACGAAAACAAGAAATCAAAATCTAAAAAAAAGCACCAACGGTAGAAAAAGGGAGCAGATAATAAGAGAATATACCTTACCGAAACCCTAGATTTCTCGTCGTTTGAGGCGGTCTGAGCTACCCGCGCAGCTCTCACAGCCTTACGATGGTTCAAAATGGGCAAAAAAGAAACACCAAACACGAAAACGGACAAAACCAAATGAAATGAGAAATGAAATGCGAGTTAAATGCGGAGTAAATGCGAGGATAGGCCACTTGGGTTGTCGTTTTTAAGTACTGAATCTACGGTCCACGCGACGGGTCATTCTGATCTGGCGGCTCTAGTGGATCCAGCTGTCCGTTTGCTTTCCGCTTCTAATGTGGGTGCTATATGACGAGGTTGTCCCCAATTTTGATGAACATTTACTAATGGGTCCTCCTAGCACGTTGTGAAAATTATTTGGTTTGGTGCGCTCTGCCTCTGTAGCCTGTACTATTGATTCAGCCACCAAAGCAGATGCAGTACATTTAAAGCATATAATTAAATAATAACTTACCTATTCCGCCCCACCCCCGCCCACCCCCCCCCCCCCCCCCCAAAAAAAAATTGTTTGTAAATAGTGTAATGATTATATTTCGTGTGATTTCATAGTCTGTCATTGATACATGATATTCAGTATTTAAAAAAATCTAAATTTAGATTGAGGAGTAGAAATTTCGTTGGTAAAATATTAAATTCTTATTTTTATTATTATTTAAATTTAAAATAAAGAGAAATTAAGAAATATTTATCAAATTTTACCTAAAAAATATCCCATGTTTAAAAATAAAGAAATACTCTCTTAAAATTTAAATAAAAGAGAAATACTTCTAAAATTATTAAGTTTTGTATAAAATAACTATTGTGTCTTTGAATATTTAAAAAATATATAAATATACTATTTTACCTCTATTATTAATACATAATAACTAATATAATCTTATGGCTTTAAAATAACATAATGTAATTATAGTCATTTTAATAATTATACTTTAATTTTTTTTACAATTTTATCTTAAAATATTATTTTAGATAATTTTATTTTTATTGTATTAACTTACAAATAAACCATTAAAATATTTTACAATAAAGTTAAATTTTTATGTGAAGAAAACAATTTTTTTTCTTAAATTAATATTATTTAAAATCTATCTTAATAATTTATACACAATAAATAATATAATAAGAATAAATTGTCTCAATTTATATAAGTTTATAATATTATTTTTATTTGATTAAAACACAATTTTTTTAAAACTAATATTATTTAAAATATATTTAAATGGTTTATGTACAATAAATTAATATAATAAGAATAAATTATCTAAAATAACAATAATTTAAGATAAAGTTATAAAAAATTAATAGCATAATTTAAAATAAATAAATTAAGAATATAATTTATTATATTATTTTAAAGTTAAAAGGTCATATTAGTCATTATATATTAATAATAAAGATAAAATGGTCTATTTATATGCCTTTTAAATATTTAATGGTATAAAAGTTATTTTATTTAAAGATTAGTAACTTTAAATGGGGTATTTTCTTTTTTGTCCAAACTTTAGGAAGATATTTCTTTATCTTTAAATTTTAAAAGGGTATTCTTCTCTTACCTTATTCTCGAGGGGACATCTCTTAATATTCCTAAAATAAATTAAAACCCATAACATATCTCATAATATTTAGTATTACATCGAATTTTTTTGTTATTTAATACCATAATGATTTAAGGAAAATGATGATGATAAAATTATAAGTAAAATTGACTTATAATTTTACTATCATTAATTGATAAAAAAAATTATTACATATATTTCATTTAAAATTAACTAACTATAAACAATAATTATAATAATAAAAAAATCTGCTATATATATTTATATATGACATTATTTGATTGAATAATGGAAGTAAAATTGTCTTAACATTTGATTGGACTCAATTGCTCCATCTTTTCAAGATACTTATCATTTTTCTTAGTTTTTTAAGCTATTTTATATAGTAAAATACTTTCAATCTTTTATACTAAATATGTTATTATTTCTTTCTAAAATGAATGTAATAATAATATTTGTATCCTTAAATTTTGATAAAATTATATATTCTTTTATTATTTGTTAATGTTAACATTTTAATCCTTCACGCTCATACATTACAAAGAGTAGGATTAAGAAGAGAGGGCAATGAAGAGCCAAGCAATAGCCTAATAGCATCTCATCTCTCCCTCTCCTTATAAGAGGGAAGAGGTTCGAACTTTTCCTAACAATAGTCCACTGTTTTAGATATAGTGTAATATGTTACAACAACAAAAAAATAAGAAGAAGAAGACGTCAAAAAAGTAATTAAAATATTAAAATTGAATAATTATATTCTAATATTTTATTTCACCAAAGTTTAAGGATCGAAAATTTTATTATCCTTTATAAAAGTTTATCATTCATTTGAATGAATTACAGCCATTGACTTTACTTATTATGTATAATTTGAATGACAAAACTATCTTTAAGAATTAAAAAACTACCAAAATTGCTGAAATCTTTTGTAATTTTTTTGTAATAATGTGGGTTTGTCAAAAGCAACTATTAAGAATTTGTTTGGTTTGAAGTTGATTTATTATAAAGTTTTTTAGGTACTTTCTGTATTCTATATTTTATGAATATAGATGTGTATATATTAAACTATTAAAATAATTAAACAACATAAATACACTATAAAAAAATACATGTACATGGGATTAAAAAAGAAAGAAAATATTGAATATTTTAAATTTTACAATTCGAATTGTATTTAAATAATAATTGAGATTAGAATGTAAAAAGCTCTCTAATTCTTGGGGACAATTTTGGCATTTAAATTATATTAAGTGAAGAATGATAATATATGTTGTAATACGTTGAAAAAGAATAATATTTTAACAGGTGATTTATTTGACCATCTTCGATAAAAATATATTACATATTTTAAAATCTCTCTTATTATTATAATAATTCCTTATATGATTGATTAATTTTAAACTAAATGTTTAGATTGATAAAATTTATTAGATGGATATATGGATATCGTGGTATCCTAAATCCATCTCTTATTACTTCCATACAAAAGATGTACTAAAAGTTTTATTTATTTATTTAGAGTAAAAAAATATATACTCGTGCCGAAATTTATTGAATGAACGTGCAGTAGATGATGTAGCGGCGTCTTAAGCTTCTGGGATCAATCCGCATACTTCCCCATGTTAGACCCACATGCTTTTCAGACTCTAGCAGCCACACTAACAACGTGTGTGTGTGTGTGTGTGTGTATAATAGCGCTATGGCTTCTGACTTTTGGACGTTCATACATAATTGTTTCACCACAAGTCTTCCTGGAAATGCAAATTAAAGCTAAAACATTAATTACTGCTTGTTTATAAATTAATCGAAATTAGACGTAATTAATTAACATAGTAGTGTTGCTTTTCATAACGTTAATAATATAATATCGTTTATTATTGAATAATTAATACAATTTGATTAGAATGTATAATTCTACATACAAGAAGATTTGAGAGGAGCAACATTAATTAAAATTGCAGAGAGACAGAAGATAGTGGAAAACATGAATGACCTTGTTTGTACTCCAAGAAAAAAAGAAGTTGAAAAGAAGGGTTTTTGGGGAAAGCATCTTCTAAAAGGTGTAAAGAGGAATCAATCAAACACTAGAAAAGGAAACCGAGTATCTGGACCCAGATCCCCATATCAGATACGTACACGTGGTTTCCAAATTCAATACACATCTATTTCTTCTCCACCCAAGTTGCTAAGATTTTGTTGTGCAATCTTGATCCATGATCACAATCCACAGCTAGTACTGTTCATCACCGCACGTTCGTTATCATCTCCCGTGACGGTTCTTGTATTTATTATACTCATACGACGAATCGAAGCCCACGGCTAGCTCCATACGTCGTCGTATATATGTATTTTTATTGTTAATACGAGATCGTGCTCGCGTTCGTATTGTAATCAAATTGGCTCTTGGCTCTTGGTTTGCTTTCAATTTGGAGAGTTAAGGTTGTTTGAATGGTTGCGTGGTTATTAATTACAATTATATATATATATATATATATATTTATATGTCTATATGATCTCTTGAGATCATATAATTAATTATTTGTCATTTACCACGAAGATGATGTTTTCAAATTATATTTGATATACAGTATCTTTATAAATCCCACATTTTCAACTCGTTTCTTGAGATATGATAGCATGCAACAAATGAATGCCATGTAAAAGTCAACCTTCATTCATTAATTAAGATTCATTTTCACACATTACAAGCAAAATTATGATACGAACAAGAATTAGTATAAAAATTCATTTAATATACTTACAAAATAATATGTAAAATTTAAATGATTATTTTAGATTACAACCGGATGGAGATAAAGTTTGCAAATACTCAATAAATAAATAAAAAGATTAGCAATATATCTTAATTGTAAATAATTAAAATTCAGATGAACATGATAATCTATAGCCTTCAGAATAGCAATAAATAAGAAGATAGCATAGCAATTGGCAGCCTTATTAAAAGGTGATTATGAGTGTAACTCAGACCCCAAGTGAAGATTTTGTGGGGTTAAATTTAAAAAGCAAGCTAGCTAGCTTAAACCCACCCCACATAAAAGAGTTGAAATTTTACAAGATGATTCATGATTACGACTCATGAGACATATGGGATCTCTTTGACATGATGGTTCGCAATGGCCTCAAATCACGACCCCATGTGGTTTACATGCAATCATGCCCGCATGACTCCGTTTATCCTCTCCCTCACCTTCATTTTCTCACTAAACAAACACAAATTTAATCAAATTAATTATTATTATTTTTGTTTAATTACTTTATTTGTACTTAATCCGGAAATCGAAACTCTTTGTGACTGACGTGGCCTATTGTTGTTGAGAAGAAAAAAAACATCCCTTTCGTGCAGCACTGGCGGCAACTGATTGGGAGGTGTGATGCACGCGTCATAGGTGTGCGTGGAGTTTGGTTCTAAAGTTACATGCGCTTTTGATGATGAAAACCATGCACCATCCTCAACTTCGGTTCCCCGCTTTGTACTCAAAGTATGATTCATTTTTATCTCGTTAATATATCGTTTCAAGAGAAATTTCATATTTTCTTTTGTGCCCTTTGATTTAGGTAATTAATTAATTAAATTGGATTGAGGGGCGCTGACGGTAGAAGTTAGTTGAATCTGGAGGCTTACCAAATCTCAACAGCTTCCATTTTCAGTGGCGGAATCCAAAGTGGCTAATATCAGAAACGCTGCGTATCAATTACTCCACCTCTATAATATATCCCTTTCCGTACCAAGAAAGAAATTAATACTAAATTAAATACTAAATTTTGTACTACAAATGATCTAATTACTCACATCGTTGATATTACAAAAGGAAATATTTAAGCTCCAATTTAAATTTGAAATTAGTTCGTTCAAATAAGCGACACCATCACTTGCTATGGTCTTTTTTCATATATATATAATGGTACTTTATAAAGCAAAGTCTTTGATAATATTTATTTGTTATTTAATACCATTTGAAATACTTATTAACATTTTTAATAATTGGGTTCGAGTTTAGGTTTAATAACTCGTGAGGAGTGGTTGATATCATTTAGGTCTAGTAATTGAAAAGATAAGTTTACAGTTCAAGTAGGTTTTGTAGTTTTGGTATTCATTTAATGCAACTTACACAGTTTTGATGAAGATTGTTGAAGGTACAGTAATAACTCTATAGGAGGATTGTAACAAGGAGGTTGGAAGATATTGGACGGTGATCTAGTAGTGGGAAGTAGATTTATCTCATTCATTTTGCTTTCAAAATATATTGTTGTACGCTTTGGTGAATCATTTTAATGACTCATAATGCTCCCTCAAAACTAGATATGGGTTTATTTGCTTTTAAGAAAAATATATATTTTATAATTAAATTAGACAGATTTTACATATATATATTTCAAAGTTTTAAAAGTAAAAAAAATTAAATATATATATTTTAAAATTTAAAATTTAATGTAAACTATTAGTAGTTATAATGGTATCAATTATGTAATCATAAAATCATAGCCATTTAAAATATGGAGTCAAAATTACATTTTCAATGAATTGACAAGTAACGCGTGATGATATCTACCGTGATTATGATTGAAGTCAATACTCGGAGTGGCAACGAGAATGATGCTCAAACTTGAGAGCAATAACATCAAGGTTCCCAAAATTTCATATTTTTTAAAAATATATATAATTTATTCATTAGTATTAGATAGATCCAATTCGTGTTAGGGAAACTTAATTGTCTTTATAATGTTGCATTTTCACCGTCACATTGCCATAGAATTTAAGTTTACTCCAAAAAGTAAGCCTTCGTTTTTCAGTAGGATGGGGATTTATTTGATATACATAGAAAACTCATACCTATACTTTCAAATTATAACCAAAATTATGGGGTTAACTGTTATTATCCTAGACGGAAATTGGAAGAAAGCGAGCTGGCAAATATAGAATAGAAAGTCAAATAATTCGTTGTTTACGTGCAAAATAAACAAAGCATCTGAGGGTAGCAGCAAGATTTCGCTTCTAGGCTCTAGGTAGCTAAGTTGATAATGAGAAATCACCAGACGATAAAATAAAGAAAGAATGAGAAAATGAGAAATGGTCCCCATGTAGCAAACCACGTGCATAGGTGCATCAAAGTTCGTAGAGAATAGAGATGAGCAGAAAAAGCAAATGCGAAAACATGATATTATAATCCTCCTAAATTCTCATGAGAAAAGGAATGAGAGTGAGTGAATGTGTGGAGACTTTGGCGAAGGATCCGATGCAGATCATTATCATCATCGTCAACATCAACTCTCACAAATCTCCTGAGTCTCAATCTCAGATAAAACGCACCGTTTAATTCCCTTTTCTTCTCTCTAATATTTCCATGCACTGAGGATCTCTCCAACAACCCCCATCTTTTCTTTCTTCTTCTTCTTCTTCGGTTGTTCGTCGGCTTAACCTTCATGTACTCGGAATTCAACCAGGTTTTCCTTCTGGGGATGTCAAATTCGGAGCTTTTCCTCGTCAAAGGAGACCAAGAAGGTGTGGAATTCGATATTCTGAAGAGACCTTCCACGACGTCAACGGAATTTCACGATGAGAGTGGTATAACTGCAGCTGCAAATGATGATCGTGAGCTCCGTCAAGAACCAGCTGATGAACAAGTCAAAGAAGACAAGTGCAGGAAGGTCATAGGATTAGGAGAATCGAGCGCCACGGCTCATGAGGACGACGACGGATTCAGAACTCCAACATCAACGGATCATAAAATCCCAGAGATCAAACAGTGCCCACCTGCACCAAGAAAATCAAAATCCACAAACAACCCATCAGCAAAAAGAAAGTCATCATCAGTTTCATCAAATATTCGAAGAAGTCTACGTCTTGATGTATCAGAAGAGGTGAATTCACTGTTTCCAAAGCCTATTCTCGACGATTTGCACCGCAAGATCAAGAGAGCTCGAACAGAAGACCAGGAAAATTAACCTAAAACTTACTGTCTTATAATCATCCGGTAAGCAAATTCTTGTATAATTAATGACAATGTATGTTGATCTATAAATCCAAGATAATGTTGCAGTATACTTACTGCAGTTGGAATGATATTATTTTTAATTTTCTCTTCAATTTGGCATCGTAATCCTAATCCTAATCCTATTCCATCGGTCTAAGACATTATGATGGTGTAAAGTTAAAGTTGGAAAAAGATTGAATGGGAAGTACAGACCAAGAAAAAAGAGGAGTTTGCAGAATTCCCACATTGCAGCTGCTGCTACTTGCTTTTGTGCTCAAGGTGTTATAAGTTATGCTACTGTTTATAAGTTAAAGCACATAATTTATTCTCTCAATTCAAATAAGGAATATTATCTCAAATGAAGCTTCTCTCTTTGATGAATTCCCAGCTGGCTATTAGAATACCATTAAAGCTTCAAGTTTGTACTTTATTCTCTTCTTTGTTCTTAATTTTTGTCGTTAGAATTCTCTTTGGATTCCTTGTCATGGAGAAATTGTCTGGAGGAGGAGGAGAAGTACCAGTAGCTGCGGGTGATTCGGTTAGTGGGTTAAATTACTATATCACCCTTGTAAGAAAGACGCGTCTTGTTAATTAGTGAAGAACCTGTCGTAATAACATTGGGGTCCATTCTTTTTCATTTTTTTCTTCTCAAATCAGGACATAATGTTTGTGTTTATATCAAATGTTTCAAGTTCATACTCTTTCGATTGTTTTATTACAATACGTACTATTCAAGTATAATGTTGTTATTGTAGCAGGAATTGAATTGGGAGTCCATTTGACACAATGAATAAATTATGTTCTTATTGAAGAAAATATAAAAATTTAAGATCTTGGGTGTTATTACCCCTTGGTGGAACTTAATTAAGGGGCCAAAATTGGTGTGCCCAAATCCCTAGCTAGCTGCTCTCTATTATTTATGGGATATGTATTTAACTAAGATTTGTAATATTAATAAGGTGGATTGGGTTTTCCAAGAGAGGCAAACCGCAAACATCCTCCATGATGAGTTTCTCTAAAATGGTGAATAAAATATACATAACAAAATTGTAAATGAATATTTACGGGAAGTGTTAACCTATTGTCTCCTATTTCGGAGCCACTATGAGTTTGCATATCTAAAGCCTATGCTTCTCGAGATTTATTATTGCAATCTAATTTACTTATTTTATTAATCTGTTTACATTTATGATATTTCCTTTCTTTCTCTCAACACCATTATATTAAATTTCATTTAAATTAAAGAAAAATGGGTTAGAAAAGTTAGCAAACATTCTCATTATCCGTTAAATGTTCATGCCCAAATAATACATTTCTTTATTGTATATTAAAAATCTTATATAGAAAATACACGCGCTTTAAATGAAGGATCGCGATGTTCATTCAAATAGTATTTATATAAAATTCAACATTATCATAATAAGATTAAATTAAATAAAATTTTCTAAAAACAAGTATGTTAAAATTGCACATTTAATTGTAGACAATTTTAATGTTACAAGTTTATAATTATATTTAAAATTTAATTTAGTATCAAAACACTTTTAGAAAATATATGATATGCTTACCGACGCTTCAATCCTTTTAATATTAATATATAGATATATGTAATTTTTTTTGAACTTTCATAAATTTTAATATGTTGATTGCGTGTGTACGTAGGAGAAATTTATATTAAAACGATAGAAAGTATTTTATAAAATTTTCATTTCAAAATGTCTTCACTGCAGCATTGAAAACAATTTTCGAAGACAAACACACACATACATACATAATTACTTAATTACAAAAAGACAATATTATTGAATGCAAAATGATTATGATGTATATCAATCAAACCTATATTCATCTGCCGATGTGGTGTTTCCGATATGTTTTCAATTAATCCAAACTCTTCCCTAGCAATAATTTAAGAAAACGGGCAAGGCAAGATATGAAATATAAATTATATAATGATAAAATATTAAAAGAAAAATGAAATTTTTTTTTTATCCAAACAAATAATCGGGGATTGGTTTTGGACTAGGCCGAGTTCAGACCCAAACTCTAATCCATCAATCTCCACGCGGCCCATATTAGCTTGTGAACCGAAAGACGAGAGCTGGGCGCTCACTTAATAGTGGGCCCATTGGATTGGTTTAAGTATGACGTGGCAAGAAGAGAGTGGTGAATTCGTGTAGACGCATATCTCATGCGATAACATTAACGCGCCAACCTGAGCACTAACTGTCCGACCAAAGACGTGAAGGGATGTAATAATAATAACTTTATAATTATAACTATGACCCCGTTGACCGTTTCTCTTCCCTTCAAAATCAAATAACGGTAACCAACCCACCCCCTTGATTTTCTCTCTTCCTTCCAAAACGCAAAAAACACACAAAATATTGAAAACACTTCCAGAAAGCACTTCCCTTCCCTTGCCTTCCTTTTCCCTATCCTTTCCTGATCTACTTTCATCATGTTATTCTCTTAACGTTTAATCAAATTAAATCCAATCATTAACACATTCGATATTTGCAAAATGGAACGCAAAAGAACGTTTACCATGAACTGGGACGGCCTCGCCGACGACGACGACGACGACCGGTTTTTTGAAACCTTTGAACGAATCTCCTCCGCTATGCCTCTCGACTTGGCGTCTTCCGACGAAGAAGATGAAGATTTTGAAGATTCTCGGATGTCGTTTGCCTCCGCAGTCTCGTCCGTTCATCACTATCATCATAATAATAACAATAAAGAGTTTCAAAACTTCCCTACGTCGCCCGTCGGCTCAATGTCTCCGGATTACAATATCTGGATGCTGTCTCCCGGTTCTATAACGGAACGTCGAAAGCGTCTTTTACAAGAAATGGGACTGTCGAGAGATAAAGAGCTTCTTAGCTTTAACCGCGACGTTTCGCCGAAAGTCGGGAACAATCATCCAGTCTCTCCAGGAACTTCACGAACGGCGAATAACAGTAAAATTACTGAAGCAACCAAACAAGAACCTGCGAATTCTCCGGTAAAAATACAGCAATCTCCAAGGCAAGAAAATTCTCCGGTACCCGTCGTGCTTGTACGGTCAAGGTCAGATGGAGATATCGAATCTTTAAGTGTAGCCAAAAAAAGAAAAGAGGAAATGATTGGATCAATATCAAAGCAAAGATTGACGAGAACATCATCCATGGTGTTCGCGCCAAATGCTAAAATATGTCCGTACCAAGAGTCTGTAAGAGTTGTTAATAAAGACGGCGGAAGCGGCCGGCCTATTCAGAATAACGGAGGTTTTCCGCCGGCTTTTTCAAACAGTAGGTTAGGAGCTTTCTTCTTAATTAAGAATTTGGATACGGGGAAAGAGTTTATTGTTAATGAGTATGATGAAGATGGGATGTGGAATAGGCTTAGTGATTTGCAGACAGGGAAGCAGTTAACAATGGAGGAATTTGAGAAAACTGTGGGCCATTCACCTGTTGTTAAGGAGCTAATGAGGAGAGAAAATGTATCTAGAATGAATGATAATGACAGAAAATTCAGTGCGAATAATTATCTGTCCAAGAGCCTGAGGATGAGCAAGAGAAGAGGAGCTGCTTTGTTGAAGAATATAAAAGGGGTGGCTCATTCTATGTCTTTAAGGGGGGAGAAAGAGAGGGAAAATTCAGTACCAACAGAGCAGAAAGAGCAGAAAAATAAAAATTCTTCTAATCAATGGGTTAAAGTTAGACAGACAGGGAAATCGTATAAGGAATTGAGTGCTTTGCATTTATGTCAAGTGATTCAGGCTCATGAGGGGTCTATCTGGACAATTAGGTTCAGTTCTGATGCAAAATTTCTAGCTAGTGCTGGTGAAGACAGGATAATTCATGTGTGGGAAGTGCAAGAATGTGAAGTTATGTCCATGAATGAAGGGACTTTGACTCCATTTCATCCTACAGTATGCAATTCCTTAGACAAATGTGGTAATGAGGGCTCGATGAATCCACAAGAGAAGAAGAAGAAGGGGAAGAATTCAACTCCTGATTATGTTCATGTGCCAGAAACTGTGTTTTCACTCTCTGAGAGACCTTTCTGCTCTTTCAAAGGTCATTTGGATGATGTGTTGGACCTCTCTTGGTCCAGATCTCAGGTGAGCTTCTCACAATTATTGCCATTTCTTACCAATCAGAGCATTTCTTACGGGCCAAGTTTATGGTTTTGCAGTTGCTGCTTTCGTCTTCAATGGACAAAACTGTCAGGTTATGGGACATGGAAACCAAGAGTTGTCTGAAGTTGTTTGCCCACAATGATTATGGTAAGATGTCGTTTTTCTTCTGAGAAAAGCAATTCAGAAATACCTTTTTTCCCCCCCCCACTTATAGTGAATTCTGATGTGATGTGGGTTTGGTTTGCAGTAACTTGTATTCAATTCAATCCTATAGATGATGATTATTTTATCAGTGGCTCACTTGATGCAAAGGTGAGAATATGGAGCATATCTGAACGGCTTGTCGTAGACTGGACAGATCTTCATGAAATGGTCACAGCTGCTTGTTATACCCCTGATGGCCAGGTTCAACTACTTCACTTTTGCACTCTGATTTTGATTCTTCCCAGTTTTTATTTATGTTAACCTTGAGTTCTTGCAGTTCCAGTTTTCTTGAATTAAAGATAAGACCTTTTTTTTAACACTGCAAAGTGTTTGATAACTAATAACAATTACTAGATTAACTTATATTTGACAACAAATAATTTATTCCAAGCAATTATATATTAAAAGTCGTAGCACAAAACGTATCCTTACGGTCTACATTGAACAGCTTGGAAAAGTTCAATGCTTTCCGACTTGAACAATTTTCTGAATATACAACTGATTTTGTTTTGATTTTATTCTCTTTGACGTTTCATGTATCAATGATGAAGAATGCCCTTGTTGGTTCACACAAAGGGAGTTGTCGCATGTACAGCGTAGCGGGTATGAGTTACCTTGAGTGTTTCCTTTCCGCTTGAAATTTAGTTTAAATGGCAATTATGTAAATGCATGTTTTATTTGGTTAACAGATGGCAAATTGCGTCAAAGAAACCAGGTTGATTTCCAAACCAAGAAGAAATCTAATGCCAAAAAGATCACTGGTTTCCAGGTAACCCTACTTTTTAACCTCTAATTTATGTCAAGAAAGTTGGTTCTACGTGCCTTCCATGGGCTAAAGCCGCATAATATTTGGACAGTTTTCCCCGAGCAATCCATCTGAAGTTCTTGCCACTTCTGCTGATTCCCGGGTTCGAATTTTGGATGGTTTAGATATTGTTCATAAATTCAGAGGTATCAATTCAGAAAATTGGAAGTGAATACTTGTTTCCATCAATGTACACACCTTTTTTTTTGTTTTCTCCCCTGTCAATCACATGCATATGTGGTTTCATAACAGGTTTCCGAAATACTAGCAGCCAAATTTCAGCTGCATTCAGTGCAGATGCAAAATATATTGTTTGTGCAAGTGAAGATTCTCAAGTATATTTGTGGAAGCGTGAAGAGCCTCGAAATTCAATGACAGCAAAAAGAAGTATATTGACTACCAGAGCTCACGAACACTTTCAGTGCAAAGATGTTTCAGTTGCTATACCTTGGCCTGGAACAGTGAAGGGTGAACCGCCCCCAATGCCAGTTCATTCCAAAAGGCACTCAAAACGCGGCAGCTCACAGCCTACTTCTGCTAATGGCTCACCAACCAAGGAAGACAGCCCCGCAGGCCTGAGTAAGAGACTATTGCCACCTCTTCCAAAGAAAAACAACAAAATAGACCGTGCCCAAACTCCCCCAGAAGAAGATCTTGCTCAAGTTTCTCGCGATCCTGGAATTAGTGAATCATTCACTTCAAATTCTTCTTCATTAAGGCAAGATGATTCACTTTCTATTTCAGTTGCCTCAGATTCAAATTCTTCTTCCACAAGGCAAGATGATCCAGCTTCCATTTCTGCTTCCGGGGATAAGAATTCTTCCTCATTTTCATCTTGGTCGACTTGGTTTGATGTTGGTAATCATTCAAGCCATACAGTTCAAACAACAGCATGGGGCTTGGTAATTGTGACAGCCACACTAGGAGGTGAAATCAGGACTTACCAAAATTTTGGAATACCGCGTAGGTTAGGCCGCCTGTGAGACCTGAAATACATCATTGGTTTTGAATTAGAAAAGATGGATGCACAGTTTTTGTTTTATATACCTTCCTCATACCTCACAGTAAGGAATATTTTTAAGTAAATGAGTGGGAATTGGGTCCCAACAAAGTAAAAGTTAACTGCAGAAGTGGTTTTACCATTTTGTAAATGTCAAATTTTGATCATAAGACTTTCTCTAGATAATACCGCTAAATTTATCATTTAGCCCGAGCATAAATTAAATTTTTTTTTTTTTAAAAAATTGCCACTATGACATGCAGCTGTATGAAATAATAATATTGCCTATAAAAGCACTCACAAGGAAAGGCGAAAACAAAAGTAGAAATACCAAGAAGTCAAGCAACAGCTTATCTTTAATATAGTATCTCTAAAATCAGAACATAACAAGACGTCCAACATACTCTGAAATATCATGTATTTATTATTGTCTGATGAAACAGAAAAACGAAGCAAGTATATAACTCTAAAGGTGTACACTGCTTTAGTACCTTCAATGACCTTGATATCGAGTTTTACCAATTGATTCGGTTTAAACTCCAGTTTTTAATATCATGTATTTATTATTGTCTGATGAAACAGAAAAACGAAGCAAGTATATAACTCTAAAGGTGTACACTGCTTTAGTACCTTCAATGACCTTGATATCGAGTTTTACCAATTGATTCGGTTTAAACTCCAGTTTTTCCTGACTTCTCAGAAAACAGGAGAGAGGATTACCCATAGACTTAAATTTTGGCTGGCCTTCTGTCCCGTCAAAAAACTGCAGATCAAGCAGTATTCAAAATGAGGAAGACAAGTGGGAAAAGTGGGATGTTTTGTTGGAAGTGAACACTCATAGACTGCAACATTGGTGAGTAGAAGGCATAACAAATCCAAGACTCTGGCACACAGAATAAACATCGTTCATATATCATAAAAGAGCTATAAGTACATACATTTTATTCAAGTTATTCAACGATCAAATTCAATGATCAATCAATGGTCAATAAGTAAATCCACTTTATTTAAATGATGCTTTTAACACGAAACACCAGGCAAGCCGCAAGTGCCAAGGTACAGCTGCATACTAGTATTCTTGCTGTTGGGCATTACTTTAGCTTTTAGGACAAGAGAAGAATAAAGCCCTATAATCTGAACTATAGAACCCATAAGCTTGACATTATAAGGCAGACAAGGTGTAAAACCCAAGTTTAATTTTAGCGTTACATTGTATATAACATTCACATTGTATATAAAATTCACAATGTTCTAAAATTTTTGCTGGAAATGTTGCAGCATAATCCCCTAGTTTTAACACATGATAAGGTTTGGTTAAAGGTGTAGAAGATGAATGCTATTTACTAGATTGGCCATGCAACAAAGCTCTCTGTCTATAGTAAAATCAAATAGCATAGATCTGAAAAAAAAATGTAATCAAACAAAAACGGTGGGATTGTTGGCAAGGATACAGCAAGGTGTGTATTGATAAATCAGTCGCTCTCAAGACTTCAACCAAACGGCGGGCTGGAGCCAACAGCATCGACTTTCTGGCCTCCACCGAGGGAATTTTCTTAGATACTTTATTACTGCAAAATGTTCTATCTTTTCTAAGGTTCGAGTAACTTCCACATATCTAAACTCTGATTACATGGTATAATTCAACTTCGCATAATTTTATAACGAACATTACCTAAACCGTAAAGAAAAGATTTTACAAAAATAAATCATGTAAGGAATTACCCTTGGTGGCGGCCTGAACATCGAAGCTGCAGCGCGGCCGCATATGTACCAGCGTCGGAGTGTGAAGTAAGGATATCCTAGTGTATGCTCTTTAAGAGAAAGAGGGAGTAGGGGAGGGAGAGTACAAAGGAATTTTTTTTTTTTTGGTTTAAGAGGAAGGGGAGAAATACACCGAACAAAAATCGAATTCATCATTCAAGCTATTGAATCATTTGATGGTCAAGATTTGGCCACGTGTTAACATTCTGGGAAGAAATTTCGTTGAGCTTCCTCAGCTCATGTCCTTTCCCTTAGCTGGGTGCACTCAGCAAGAGAGAGTTTCGGACAGATTCCATAAAGACCAATCCGTATGCACTTAGTAAGTGTTAGAATGGGCCCTTGAAAGCTTTCGGTCAAGTTCGTGAATTTTCAAATTATGAAAAAGAACCTTTTAGAAATGGGAAACAATCGAAAATCATACATTAATTATGCGTAAGGGTGCGTTGAGTACCTTCAGCTCAATAATTTATATATTAATTTACCATTTTATGATCAAAGAAGATAATTTGAGAAAGACATATAAAATAAGTAAAATTAGTTGGTTCTATTCCTATCAATTTCTTATTTTAATTTCCTTGTTTAAATTCATCAATAATTTAATTTATAATTGTTAATGTTTGTCTGTAATTTCAAATGCTTTTGAGATACTCCTACTACTCACTAGCATACCCTACACAATCGTGCCCAAGAAGACGCAGATAGTAGCTTACTTAAGAAGAAAAAGTTCAAATAAGTTCAAGCTCAAAGTAAAACTGCGCGATTTATGTGGCGGGAAAATATGAGCGGGGCAGAAGATTCGAGTCCTCTCGCCACCGTCGATGACATCCACCGCCGCCTCCTCCGCCCTTCCTCTCTTCATTCGCCGTACTCTCTCTTTCTTCGTAGTATATGAGTATCCAATTCGAAATTCAAATTTATAATTTGGATTTAATTGAGATTTTTTACTTGACTAATTCAAGGAAATGTTACACGGAACATGGTGGAGGCTCAAGTTATTCTCAACTGAAGGCGAATCCGACTCCATTTAAGAAGAAGCAAGAGGAGAAACAGAGAGAAACAAAGAAAAAGAAGCTCGAAGATTACCTGGATCCGGTTCTTCTCGCTGCAATCTCTTCCAAAATCAGCGGTCACGCTAAATCGAAGAGAGAGGATAAGGATTTTGACTGTCCTGTTGATAAATTGAAGGTGTTCATGGAGGATTCAAGCTCAAGGACTGAAAACAGGAAAAGCGAAGCCGTTAATCTTGACGACGATTTGGATTTGATCGATGACAGCGGAGACAGAGAATGCTGTACGCCGTTTTGGCGCTTTGAGCAAACGGCGTTAAAGAGGTTTAAGGATGCAGGATATTAAGATTCAACCCCTAGTTGGTAAATGGTAACGCTGATGCAGATGATAACATACGTGGTTAATGAATTTGCTGAATTCGCTTGTAAAATGCACGATCGGTAAGAGCTTCAACGTTCTTGTTTATATCTCATACTAAATAAATAAATAGATTAATGCACTCGAAATCTTGAATTAAAATAGTGAATGACGTATTGGTTAAATAATTGAAATAAGATTTAATTTAAAGCTGCATTAACTAAAAACTATTAGGTTTTACTCAATTTGGTTACTGTATAAATTTGATCATATCGTGATAATTTATTCGCTAGAACAATATACACGTAGCAATGAAAAAAAGTAAAAGAGCATTGGAATAAGAAAGTTCAATGTTTCAGTTGTAATACCTTGGCCTAGATATACAGGTGAAGGGTGAATCGCCACTACCATTTCATCAACCAACAAAGACAGCCCAACCAGCTTGCGTAAGAGATTATTGTTAGGAAAATTGGGGTAAATTTTGCTAATTTTCAATTAATCACTATTCATATAAATAGTAATTCTACATGTACAAACAGTATTGTATAGATGAATAGTTATACACCAAATTTTTTGAAAAATTAGATTTACCCAAATTCACCTTCAAGATCTAAAATGGCAGAAATATCAAATAATAACATAGAAATAAAATAAAAAATTATCACAATCTCACGACACAAATATTTTACGTGAAAAACTCTAAACTGAAGAAAAAAATTTACTATATAATAAATTTGTACAATCACACAATTTTTTTTCTCAATATCCATAATTTCAAATACACTCTCTCACTAGACTGTTTAAAGAAATATTCTCATATAAGTATTTTTTCTCCAATTATTTTACTCACAAGAATAAAGAAGAATTTAAACTAAAATATTTAAAACGTCATTTTTGAAGTTTTATGAAAGAATTACCTTACTTGCAAGTGGCAAGCTCAAAATGGGATGCCAAATGGAGGGAAAATCTTCCCCTTTATATAGGGAAAATCTTCTCCTTTATATAGAAGAGAAATCCTCTCACAAGTCAAAATTTGCATACATGCTTATTATAATTTTTTATATTAAAATTACGAGTAGAGATGGCAAATGGGCCGTGCCGGTACAAAAAATGAGCTCATGTGGACTCTTGTGATGGACCAGCCCAGATATGCATAGTAATCGTGTCGGGTCACCTAAGCATGTACGGTAATTTAATAAAGTTCAGAACGGCCCATAGCCCATTTAATGTACGGGTCGTGCTAGGCTCATTTATTTTAAAGACAGCCCTACCCAGGCCACAAATCCCACATGAGCCGTGCAAGCCATGCTTGGCCCGATAGGCTGGCCCACAAGCCAGATTACTCAATAAAATTAAATATTATTTATAATTTTTTATTTTTAATATTTTAAAATTTAAGAATTAATTTACATTATTTGAAAGTTATTGAAAATAAATGATGTATAATATAAATGTATCACTTATTAAATTAAAAATAATAATATTTAAACAATCAATTTAAATTAACAATAGTAAGATATTTAGTAAATTACAAATTATGTACATAATATCCTAGACTACAATTGTACTTATTAATTAAATTAATAATTTTGAATAATTAAAATTATTTTAAAATATAACGAGTAATTATATTTTTTATTACAATTTAATAATGTATTTTTTATTTGGTTATTTATTAAATCAAAATTTTGAATGACAATTTCTATTATATTAATTACACTTAAATATTTTAAAAAAATATTTATAAACATAAAGATTAATATTATGTGCTTTAAATTCATATGTGTTCAATTATTCGTATATAATATGAAATAAATGGGGATCAATTATATTTAAGTATAATTAACATAATAAAATATATTAACAAAAACGTAATTAATGTTGAATTCTTTAAATGGATGGTAGAATATGATAGCAAATAGATAATTTAATCAATTGATATATATATATATATATATATATATATATAATATGATACAATGATATATTATACTCATTTATATTTTTGTAAAGAAATTATTTATTAAAATTTATTCAAACAATTTATAACAAATCAAGATTACAAATTATTTTTGGATGGTAGTTTAATAACATATTATAAATTTATTATTAATTTTATTTATTAAAAATTAAGTTTTTCTAAATTCAAGAAATTTAAATTTTATGAATAAAATAATATATGTGATAATGTAAACGTTAAATTGAATTTTCAACGTTAAATTGAATTTGAATGTTATAAATTACGTTAAAAATTTAAACATTATATTATATTATAAATTTATAATAGTTGAAAAAAATTAAATATAAATAAAGTGATGATTCATAAAAACCTAAGTCTATTATATTTCATTCTCCATATCAGGCTCTTAGCCACCTCTCTCTATCTCTCACATTTATAGTAAGCTCTTCAATTACTTCAACTCAATATTTGGCTTGCACACATAAATAAACATTCTCTCAAACAGCCAAAGCTCTCCCCATTATAATCCTTGTTTATGAACTGTCCACCGTTGCCGTCAGCCATCGTGCGACTGCATCCTCCATTTCCTTTGCAAATCGTCCAACACTGTCGTCTGCCACTGTGCATTGCATCTTCCCTTGCAAATCGTCCAACACTGCTATCCACCACCGTGCGGTTGCATCTTTTCTTGCGAACCGTCCACCACCGTGTTGCTGATATTCCCTTACGAACCATCTAACACCGCTGTCCGCCACTGTGCGACTGCATCCTCCCTTGCGAACTATCCAACATTGGGCTCATAGGCTCAAACAGTAATATATATATATATATATAATATTAATAAAAACAAACGAGCTACATGCGCTCAAACAGTAATATATAAGATTTTAGGCCCGACATGATTACTGTTCATAGCATGGCACGACTTATGAGCTGTGATAGCTCAACTTAGCATGACCCAATAATGGGTCGGGTCATGCTATGCCATAAACAGTAGCCGTGTCGTGTCGAGCCGTGCTGATACTATTCACAGGCTGCCCTATATCAGACTTGGGCTGACCAGTCCATTTTACCATCTCTAATTAGGAATGAGTACAAGCCGATTTAATATTAATTTTTTGAAAACTAGACTCAACCATAAAAGCGTACACACTTAGAATAAGCAATTCCAAACATTTTATTTTTTCAGCACATGTCGATCAAACCCTCGTTGAAACATTATGGTGTAACTTCCACGCTGGTAGCTTTTCCAAAGTTCATCAATCAACGACATTCATTTCAGCCACACATCTTATATAAATGCCAACCGATACCTATGTGCAAACTGGTAGACCCGCTAATATTAACATATTCTTTATCATGGTATCTTGAATTTCATAAGGATATCATGTCCTACTTAAGAGACAACTTTTATAAAGAAAACATTAGCAGAGTTATCAGTATATGCACGTACTAACTTAGAGCTACATGCTGAAATCCTATTCCACTTTTTGACAAATTTTCTTTTAAGGTACCTAGATTGTCCACACTTTTTGCAAATCAAATTCTTTTACATGGAGTTTTTCTCCTATTTTTTAGTTCCCTTGTGTAACCCTGATTGAAATAGGCATATACTTGATATGTACTTGCCGTAAGCCAAATTGATCCTCTATCACATTTCTACACCTTGAATTGAATATTATTTGAGGATATGACTCTCGAAATTTTTGTTGCAAGAACCGTAAGCTCTGATAATACTTGTTGAAAAAATTTGGGTAAATTTTATCACTTTTCAACAAATCACTATTTATATAAACAGTAACTTTTTGTGTATAAACAATATCATATACATAAATAGTGATATACATCAAATTCTTTAGAAAATTGAATCTACCTCCAAGATTTACTATTGCAGAAATGTCAACTAATAACTAAGAAATAAAATGAAAATTATCACAATCTCATAACAAAAAATTTGGGTGAAAAGCTCTAAATCAAGGAAAAATCACGAGATCTCAGAGAGAAAAATTAACTATATAATAAATTTATATAATCATACAGTTTTTCTTCTCGACACCCACAATCTTAAATATATCCTCTCAGAAGACTGCTAAAAAAAATACTCTTATACAAATATTTTTACTTCAACTATTTTATTTATAAGAATAAAAGAGAATTTAAACTAAAGTGCCTAAAACATCTCCTTTAAATTTTTATGAAAATGTTGTCTTACTTGCACTTGGCAACCTTAAAATGGAATGCCAAACCTAAGGGAAATCTTTTCCTTTATATAGAAGAGAAATCCTCTCACAAGTCAAGATTTGTATGCTGCATGTTTTCTACAATTTTTGACATTGAAATAGCATGCATATTCAAGTTTAATATTGCACACAATTTTTTACCACCATCTTTTACCAACAACGCCTTTAAATGTTTTGGTTAAATAGAAATATTTTTAAAAGAGCCAATCATCCCAACGATTATTGATACATATTTTAAAGAAAAACAGCAAAATAGACCGCAAGAAGCCAGAAGATTCTTGCGTGGTGATTCACCTTCTATTTTAGCTTCCTCGAATTCAAATTCTTACTCCATATATAAGGCATAACATGAAGATCCAAGTCCATTTCTACTACCAGCAAGAGGGATAAGAATTATTTTCCTCGTGTTTTCATATTGCTGAACTTGGTTAGTTTGATGTCAATAATCTAATCATTCAAGCCATACCAAAATTTTGGAATATCGCTACCTATAGGTTAATTAGGCCACTTATAACTATAAGACCAGAAGAAATACATAAGTTTGTTATATATATATATATATATATATATATATATATATATATATATATATATATATATATATATATATATATATATATATAGGGTTGGGCAAAATTGGATTCGGTTTGGTTTTTATAAAATCAAACCGAACCTGAAATATAAGAATCTCAAAATCGAAGTGATCTGAACTAAATTAGTTCGGTTCCAGTCTAAGTTTAGTTTTTTATTGAACTTCGGTTCAAGTTTGATTCGTTATCATAAATAAACTTTATACAAATTTCTAAATTATATATTAATTATATCAAATAAATAACTTTTTATAAATTATAATATTTTATCCTATTTTTTGTAATTTTTTATCAAATTTTATAAAGCTTTTGTTTATCTGTAATTTAAAAAAATATTAAGAGTCTCTTTAAAATTTTATAATAATTTCGATTCGATTTGGTTCGATTGGACATTTTTACCCAACCCTATATATATGTATATAATTCAGATAATATTTTGATTAATGTGATAGCTAAGCAGTCTGATTTTTTCTTTAATTATTTTATAATTTTTGTTGACTATTTTTTATATTTATTGTGAGGAGAAATATAACTACATGACAGAAAATAAGCCCACAAGTCCGTGTGAAAGAGAGTGACCCACATCTCTCCCACCTCAAGAATGATGAGAAACGAGCTCTGTTTATATGCAGTTAGATAAGACTCATCTTGAGTTGGGCTCTCTGCTATGTATTGCTAGAGTATTAGCTATTTGAGCAGTTAGGTAAGACCTACATTGAGTTGGGCTCTCCGCTATATAACGTCATAGTATTTGTCATTTGTTAATAATATCTCACGTGACCATATATCGTGGCATGAGTAACAATGCCTATTTGTGGAGAACCGTGACCATATACCGTAGCGCGTATAAAAAATATGGTGGCATACCACGACACGTAGAAGAAGGTTAGAGAAGTGTCCTCGATTTTCTGTCACACCTAGAAGTGTGCACACTTGCTCTAAATAAACCTATTGTTAAGAACTTAGCCTTCTTGAGTGAGGGAGGTGGGATGCCCAATTGCCCAGGTGCACCAGAGCCCACCTGCTAGCACCTCTAAAATATTTCTTGGGTGACATGATGTACAGCAAAATATCTCGCAAGAACTACTTGAAAGGTAGCAGATAACCTTAGGTTATGATAGCAGCCAGACTACTAATAGGATCAGCAGATGGCAGGCACTATGCAGATCTTGCATGACACTGTACAAACAGTGCACAAAGCCTAGGTAAGGGACCGCGTATCAGCTAAGCAAACAAGATTACGCCATTTGTCTACTAAGGTACAGAGCAATCTCTTTGACCAATTTGGGTTTACACGTGTTCATTAAGTTTGGATAAGGTGAAACCTACCTATCCTAGCCCGCCACGTGTCATATGGACAAGGAAGCGCTAGAGCCAATAGTGGGAGTATACGTGTAAAGTTAAAAGCCAAAAACTAGGGCAACACAAGCCCTCCAATCAAGTTCAAGTTTTCTCTCATATAAAAACATATTTTTCCATGTTGGACACAAGAAAAAAAAATACACAATATTCTTAGGGCAAAAAAGGTTATTTTTTCTTTCTTTCTTTCCTCTATAGCCTACATGTCCATCATAAAAAATCTCCATTAATGAACACAAATACACTGTAACGAGCACTGTTCATTCAAATTGTAGCTTACTCACTTAACCTATTGCATTGTCTTGACCATTTCAGTGTGTTATTTTTCACGAGATTTTCCATATTTTTCCTTATCTTAAAGGGAGATACTTGTACCATCTTCATTTTCTTTTCGATTAGACACTGACTTAAACATCAGAGAAGTGTTGTTGGAGAGGCGACTCATGTCTAAGTTTTATTTAGTCTTGTAGGAAATTTGAGGACTAACTCAGTGTATCATGGATCATGGCATTGAGAGGGTTCGAGGGCAAAAGAAGGTGGTCGAAGCAGTTGTGTGAAAAACGAGTAGTATGTATTATGCCATTCTCGGATTTCTTTAAGATTTTGTGAGTTGGCATTGAGATGTCATATATTGTGGGTTTGTCGAGGGTAAACCAGCTCAGATTTGCTTTGTAAAGAGTTCATAGACCAACTTGGCGAAATTACAAAGTTGAGAGTGTCTGAGGGTTAAGGGAGCTAAGCGGAATAGTTTATTGAAGAACGGACAGTAAGCGATACATAATTTTCAAGTTTTATTGAAATTTGGTGAGTGTTTGGCTATATATCATATGTTGTGTGTTACCGAAAACAGAGTGTGTAGAACAAAAAAATTGTGCAGGTAAAGTGAAGTATTTATAGTCTGATTATTTTTTGTAGCTCTTTATGGTTCCACCTTTTGACTTGATTTCAAATTGCATATAGTTAAAAAGACTTGGCTGGAGCTGTTTAATCCTCTCCAATGCACCCATTCTCATCATTTTCATTAGTGTAGGGGTTGCGAAATTTGTACATCAATAATATTCATGCATGAAATGAATGGATACGCATGGCATATATATTATATAATTCAGATAATATTTTGATTAATGAGGTAGTTAGCGTCTGATTTTTTCTTTAATTATTTTATAAATTTTATTAACTATTTTTTAATATCCATGCATGAAATTAATGGATACGCATGGCATCGTGGTTTTGGATATTATTGAGTTTTGTGGTATATGTACATGCGATGCATTTTATTTTTTGTTTTTCTACTTAGATTAATCAGTAACATTTATAAATTAAATGAATCCCTTTTGTTGATAATATAAAGATTATTATCTATTTATTAACAATGAATACTTTATTATCTTTTAAGTTTTTGGACTATTACTCAGGAACTTAAAGGAAATAAAGAACCAGAAGCAAAAGTACAGATCGAGAGAAGAAAATTGGTAGCTCGAAGTTATATTTTGCTCGCTAGAAAATGGTTCATATTTATAATATGTTCAGTTGCCAATTATAAATTGGCTTGGTTGAAAAACACTCATGGTTTGTGCAAAAAAATTAAGAATAACAAAATGAATAAAAAGAAATGACGAAGTAAAGTGCAGAACATAATATGCATAGCAATTAAGAAATATCAGATACCAAGAAGCAAAACAAAAATTCGGTTTTCCAAATTATTGAATCGAATACAGATTAATTCGGTTAGTTCATTCTATTCAATCCTGTGTTTTTGTTATTTATTAAAACATAAAATAAAAAATATGATACAAGCATTGTGATTCGGCGGCCCCTTTTTATAGGTGCGAGATTACGGTATTTTTTTTATGGGGAACTTTTCACATACCTCCCCTAAGGTTTGGTAAAATAACACATAGAGGGAAGGTATGACGTAATTCACACATATCTCCCCTCTCATTTAACAAAAATTTGCTTTTTTCTTCTCTTAACATCCAATTTTTGTTAAAAAGTTAATTTTACCCTCAATCTATGTCATAATTAGAAGCTATAAATGTGAATATCATGTCTATAAAAATATTAAAAAATGGAGCAAAAGAAAATGCAATTGTAAAGCTACTTTTTCCTTCCATTTTATTATATATACACACAAGTTACCTTGTATATATACAAATGATGTTCTGTACAAAACCAACATTTCTCCTAAAATTTTCACAATAATTTCATTTTAGCTCCTAAAACACAGCCACTAATCCTAATTTTTATAATTACCCTATAACAAATCAACTAATACTAAAAACACCAGTCATCATAATTTTATATATTCTCCTCATCCTACAAAAATAACATAATGTCAATGTGATAACAAAAAAAAAATTATATTTGACCTTAATCATGCACACACACAGCAGCTTCAAAGGAAAGATAAAAAAATAAATAAAAAAATTACAAATTGGCATAAACCTTCTCACACACAGTAGCATTTTCTTTTACTCCATTTTTTAACATTTTTATAAACATAATATTCACATTTACATCTTCTAATTATGATATAGGTTGAGGGTAAAATTGACTTTTTAACAAAAATTGAATGTTAAAAGAAGAAAAAACAAATTTTTATAAAATGAGAGGGGAGGTATGTGTAAATTACGTCATACCTTCCCTCTATGTGTTATTTCACCAAACCTCAGGGGAGGTATGTGAAAATTCCCCTTTTTTTATTGGTAAATTTTACTACCCATTATCTTCTCGTACAACAAAAGATGTACATGTGTAGTATTGTTAAGGATGAGACTTAACAGTGCTACGGTGCCGTTTCAGACATTCTTCCCACAAAATTTGAATTTTTCCAAAAGGCTCTCTTCACTCCAGTTGCCGCCTTGCTGCCACTCATTAATCCCTCTCTCTTCCCCCAAACTAATGACGTCAGCGATTGGTTCAATCCCCTATTCAATCGACGACAAGGATCTAGACGACGCCGCATTATGGGCGGTAATCGACTCCGCCGCAGCCTCAGTCTCACACTCCTCCACCTCCGTCCCTAAGTATCGCAAACCTCTCGCCATCAAATACCCTCAACTACAGATCCCCGTCGACTCCAATCTCCCATGCTTCTCCGCCGCCAAATCCTAAACACCACCACCCCCACCCCCACCCCCACCGACAACTACAATATTCCCCCAGCTTCGATTCTCGCGGAGAGATTGTTAACGATAGGCCGAAGAAGATTGCGAGAACATGCCCGTCGGAAGCTAGCGAGAGTAGTCCTATGGTTATGTTGCACCGAACTCCCCCGGCTCCAGTCTCCTATTCTTCCCCAGAGGCGTATTTGTCGCCTGGAATTAATGGGAGGAATGAGGGACACGAGCAGGACGTTGTGCGACATAGTTTGGCTGGAAGGTTTCCTTCAGTTTCGCTGTTCAAAGAGTACCAGAATGCAGCTATGGCGGTATTTGTTTATTTTGGATTTTAACTTTCTCTGCATTAGCCTTAGTTCTCTATACTTTCAAATTATTGTTGGTTTTGTAACTAGCACGGAAGATGTTTGATACAAGGCTCGGGAATATGTTTGAATATATGAATAGGATTTTTGAAAATTCTCGTACTCTTTTGAGATTTTGTTTTAATTTAATCAAACAAGCCCTTAAATTTGTGCACAAATGTAGTTTTATAGGTATCTGAGTGTTGTTAAATGGTTATTTAATAAATTACTACGTTTGTCACATTCAATGAACAGATTTTGGAGAAATCTGATTACACTATGATTTCTGGGAGCCCTTACATTAAAAAGTCAGGTAAGTATTGGGGCTTCTTGTACCTCTTTGTATTGACATGCACGTTGAATGTAACATAGAGTGTATATGTTGCTTAGGTTGGAGGAAGATATCATTTTACTTCAATGTCTCCTATGAGATCAAAGACAAGACTATTGAATTTGATGAAAATCGTAATGTTCAGCGTGCAGAATTTGTGGTTCGGGCCTATATGCAGTAAGTTCTTTAGCTCATTGGAGACATGGTAAAAGAAATTGGCAGCACTTTGATAGCAATTCCATACTGATTTTCGTCCTGCAATACACTTTGTTGTTATTAGGGGGGGAAGGTTTTCTGATGGATGGGGCTCGTGTGATCGACGTGAGAAGAGATTTTTAAAACCAAATAATGACATCCCTAGTACAGCAGAAACCAGAGCCAAAAATAAAGCATGTCAGGTAAATCTTTCCCCCCTGCAGGTTCATTCCAAATTAATGCTATTTGTGACCTTCTTTCTTAATGGATCACTCTTTGGTTCTGCTGTCACATGATAAATTTTTCTTCTGTACACTCCCTGACATGACAACCTTGCACAAATTTAGGCAATTAAATTAGGCTGAGCCTAGAGTCTTATTTAATGGTGAGACATTAACTAAGCATGTGCTGAACTCAGCTAGACCACTTTACTAGCTGATCTCATTACTGCTTTCTCCAACAGGACACTTTATATCAGGATTGTTGGGGCTTGACAAATGATCCTTGCATGCTGCATAGAAGTTTATGTTACTAAAATACTATTTGCATAGAATTGGACATTTCCTGATGTTTATGATATACACCGCCAACTACTGTTTTGCTGAAAGTGTAAATCTATTTTTACTGATTCACAGGACCTGCTCGGAATTGGAGAGTATAGAGCTAGTGTGAGCCAATGCCAGCGATAGCAGTCACTCAACATCCCAACTTGGGTATTGTAGTCCACTAAATTTTCTATTGATTACATTATAAGGCATGATTGTAATATAAGATGCTAAGATACAATTCATGGCAGTATAAAACAAGAATTGGTATTGGTATTAACTTGTGATCAGTTGTTGAACGAAAAAAGAGTAGAGCATGAAATGCTTGATGAGGACAGAGGGACTCCCATTGCCCAATACCTCCTCGTAACATCTATAGCCATTCATGTATTTTCTTTGACCATCTAAAATTCTACATCATGTAGATATGTAGACTGTAGTTCTCTCTTATCTCTTGTGCTGTCTCTGAGTTTGTGTGGAACTAAACTTTCATATTGCTTCCTTTCCATTTTGCCAACACTGGGGTTTGGCGTTTGGGTAAAAAGTACGATTGATCAAACAGGGATCAGGGAATAATTATCACAAGATTGGATGTGGGGAATGATTTGGCGCTTTATCGTTGTTCATCTATTTAAAATTTAGACATATCGGAGACTGGACAGAACAACAACATACTGAACAGAGGTTGTGGACCAAAAGGAAAAAGGTTTCCCTCGATTCGAAATACAGGATGAAACAGTTGATATACACCAAAGCAGATTTGTTTTCTTTTCGATTTTCAATTCCTTTTTTAACGGCCTGTCCTATAGTATTAAAATAACCATTAATATCTGCAACGGACAATAAGCCCACTGCTGGTTGCAAAAATGGCTTGGAAGTCACAGAGGACAAATTGATGTTGGTAGCACGTCTGATAGTTGGTAAATGGCTTCTGTTACAAACATTGTATCTCAAATGAGGGTTTTTTTCCCCTAATTTCTACTTTTTAGTACTATATAAATGTAATCAAATCCCTCTCCATGAGTGACGTAGTCAGATTTAAGATTAAGATTCAAATCTCGTCCTCTCAAGCCCACTAATTTGTATAGAAGATTGTCACGAGCGGTTGCACAACTACTATCAGTGATGTTTAATTCTAACATATTAGTATTACTTGCTACCTTATCAAAGAATTATAAGAAAGGATAGATTATCATTGTCGTTGCATCTAATTGGAAAAGATAAAATTTGGACTAAGAAGTGATTAACGTATTAAAAAATTGTAAAAATATTGGTTTGTATTTACAAATATTTCTAAATCAATATATTAAATGTGATGTATGTATTTTATATTTTTTATTTTAATCAATTTTTATTTCTAAACCCTCTCTCTGGACCGTGTTAAATAAGGTAAAAAGACGTTATGGAAAGTGGAAGTTTCAAAAATAAGGGGTATTTTAGTCATATAAGAAAGAGTTTGAAAAAGAGAGGCTTCATAGTGCATTGTTCATGTTCCCTTTCTCTCGCCCCGGTACAAAATGACTCCACTTTCCTTTCCTTCCTTCTGTCTGCTGACTGACCCAGAGATGCCACCCCAAGAAACGGTAAGACATCGCTTTCTCTCTCTCTCTCCTCTAATGATTTTAGGGTTTCGAGCTCCGTCTACAATGCTGCATGTGAAAGGATTATCATCCTCTGATTTCTGACTCTTGACTCGTTTATATAATTCATATTCTCTGTAATGCTATGCTGTCCTTTATGTTCAGAATAGAGCATGATGATGGAAATGACAGTTCTTTGTCTACTGTGATTTCAACTTAGCTTCCCTTGGTCCATCAAAAATTCTCACTTCTCCTCCCAAGTTCTTGGGGCCACAGACTCATGGCTCAACAGGTGCTGATATACTTTACTCCCTCTCTCTTATTTTTTCCGTTTTTGAAGGTTTATGAATTTAAGACCGAACACATTTGTTAAATTTTTTAATGCAGGAAGATGGGTGGCCTCTTGGCCTTAGACCACTGAATGCAAGAGTTGGGTTGGTGAGAAATCGTAATTTCTCTGGATCAGTTTCTTTCAGCACTTTGCTCACTGACTCTCCCAGCCCCTCCACTGCTTCTTCTTCAGATCTTGATACAGAGGTTGCTTTTTTTGTTTCTCTTTTCGGTTGCTTGAATGAAGAGTATAACAAGGACGAAATTTGTAAAATAAATATCATGCATCTTGGTTTTCACATGATGTCTTTGTTTTACTCGGCATTGAAAATTTTTTGCCATTTAAGTGTGCAACATTATTTTTAGGACAAACTTGCTGGTTTCATTGAAGTTCCTAGCTATGGGAATCATGAGTCCCTTACCCTTAACACTCATGTCCACTTTTTGGGTTGTCTAGAGTCACTTTAAAACGTTTTTGGAAACTGTACCAGATGCATCTCCTTAGGTGTTCTTTTTGTTTTCTTAGTTCATTTCGTAGTAAATTAAAACCCACTTTATTCTTTCCACCTGGTCCGTTATGATGGTGTTTAACTGTATTAGTTGCTTCCAATACTGTTGTAAAGAATTAATGCATCTTTTCTTTTTATTAAAATATTCACATATGTTTATTCTCATACTCAATGATGTTCGATGAAATGAAAACAAGATGAAGATGCCCACAGCCTCTTGATCTCTCGCTGATTAGACTGTTAAAAGTTGCTTGTCAGGCTTGCAAGGTGCCTCGGGGCCCCATAACATGGGCTAACAGGACATTTAAACTGCCATGTAAATGTTTAGACGTTTCTACATAATATAGACAATTGTTTTATTGCCGTTGATCTTTAATCTTTGATAACAAAAATGGCGAATCAATTGAGATGGGATTTAGTCTTATGCTTAAAATTCTTACTTTCTTGTATTTCAGTCCACTGGCTCTTTCTTCCATGACAAGAGCATAACACTTGGGAGCCTCATTGGTGTTTCTAACATTCTTGAGCTCTCAAGAAGATCAACTGGGAGAAGAACAGAAAACTTGAGAGACCACAGGAACTGCAAGTTTAAACCTTGGTTGTTTTCACTATGCTCAAAGCTAACCACAGATGCTGTGAACACTAACAACACGGCATCCCTTGGTCACTTTCTTGAAGCAGAAAGGAGAGCTGCCAGCATTTGCAGAAGGAATCAGAGTCCAGCCAACTATAGACCTAATGATTTTTCACCAGTTAGTGCTGCTTTCAAATCCAAATCCTGTATTTGTCGGTGATCGGGTTGCTCCTCGTTCAAGTGATTCATTAAGTGCAGATAATGAGAGAAGTTCTAACAGAGAACTGCTGGAACATGGCAATGGTTACGGAGTTCCGTTAATGTTGTCATGCATGTGCGGACAACTCATTAAATGATGATTTTTCATTGAACCTGCAATCTATCAAGTAAAGACTGCCTATACGGTTAAAAGTTATGGCCGGTTCTTGTTCATTTGCATCACGCCCAAGGCAATTTTGCCAAAGTTATACCTTGAAACTGTTGTCTTGTAAGCAATAATAAAGTCATATTAAGACTAAAATTTATTCTTATTCAAGGCTTGTTTATTTCTACCATTCTCAGTGCTTTTCTTTGTTTACTTTTTTCCCTATCTTGTTTTTTCCCCTTTTTTTTATTTAAAACTAAGCCAGCTGCATTTCAATTCTCTTTTAAATATTGCATATTTATAAACCAAATCTCTTTCAAACTTTGACCTAAAAGGGATTCAAACTAATCCTACAACACCAACCCAGAAAATTTATCACTTAAACCAACTAATATCAAAGATGACAAGAAAAGTAACTCTTGTTTCTTTTTATTATGTTTATTTTGTTTTGCTTGCTAGTTCTAAATTTATTATTGATCCCAAGATTGAATCAGATAGAGTTGCACAAACTGATAGGTTCCAGGTGGAGGCCGAACAGTACCAGCCAAAGCTTGTACTTTAGAATGAAACGAAAAGGCATGGCTCAGAGAGCAGTTTTACTTGCAATATCTTGACATGAAACTATGAGCAGATTTCCTTCTGTTTCTTACAGAAGGAGAAATGTTGGATAAAAGAATATGTTTCCCTGTAGCTTTTGTTTCTGATGGGAAGTAGTTGATCAGCTATTGAACAATCGGCTTCATTATTCTAAATAAAAGGGAAGAACTGAAGCACAGAACCTAAAACCTTGCTGGTTCTTCTATCTAAAGAGCAGCAGAATAAATTGATAACACTGCAGTGACCAAAACTTGCAGAAGGACACTTTAGTTGACTCTTATCTCATAAGCTCCATATGATAGGTAAAACCCCAAACCGAGAGAGAGTTGAAAAATATACCGAAATGAACCACTGAAAGCAATTTTGATGTTGCAAACCTGCTGGTTTATCAACTTACATGGCAAGCATGAGAATCCATGGCATCCATTTGTACAAGCTTATCGCTTGTTTCATTGCATTCAGCTAAAACCTTTCCTGAACCTCTGCCACCTATCTTCACAAATGAGCCCATGGCTGATAAACCCTTGAAGCTGCTGCTGCTGCTGCATTCACTGGAATTCCAGGACTTCCTTGATCTCCTGGTTTTTGAGGGACTAGTTTCTGGTTCTGAAGCATTGTTGATAATCTTGGCAGCAACTAGGTTGGCAATGCAGCAGCGGCAGAAGGGGCAAGCAGGGGCCTCTGAAACAGCTGTCACAATGTCAGGCTTCTTGTGGCAGCAGAGGGCTAGAGTGCAATAAGCACACATTTGATGGTTCGCATGGTTTTATCTCGATTGTGCACACATTTTCAAAGCATATGCAGCATAGCTCAACATCACTGGCCTGTTTGAGAAAAACTTTCCAGTTAATAGAAATGGAAAAGTTCACAAGCCTTTATTTAAAAGATCATTACTCTCCCACCAATCATGGCCTTGTGTCTTCCCATACAAACCAAATTTAGCAATAAGCCTAACCAGTAAATATTCACAAATCAGAAAAAGAGTAGCTTCTCAGATTTCTACAAGAATTTTAATATTATGAAATGGACATACGAACCAACTAGAATGCTGGAGAGAATCTTTGTTTTGCTGCATATAAAAATAGACAAAGAATTTTACACAGTTTCAAGTCAGCAAATGAAACCTCAAAAAAATGACAACCATGGGACAGAATTGCATACATTTAGAAAGAATGCTAGTGTTCTAAATCTTTTCACAGAATGGAGTAACTTATTGGTGACTGTTTCCCAATGTCTCACTTCAGGCTCAAGTAACAAAGAAATCTTGTTGACTATTACACATATCTCAAAATCATATCCTCGGTCATTGTCCGTTACTGCTAGACATATGTCACAACTTATACTTCAGGATATATATGCAGAGTTTAAATGAACAATTTAAGCTTAAAGGCATCCCACCTCAGGAGGTATTGTCATTGACCTCAGCATCAGAAGGTTCAGGCAATGGAAGTAAGCTGATTGTCTCATTGAAAATAGCTTTCTCCCTTTCCTCATTTCTTTCCATTAAGGCTTTCTCTAGCAGTGCTTTGGCCTCTGGATTTAGATCAGTCATGAGCCGTAATTGCAAGGGCCAGACAAGCGGCTCTGCGGATGAAGGGTTCAGCAAGGCTGCACATGCTTGATGCTTGTACTTCAGAGCAATTACATATGGTATTCGCCTGAATGAACCCATTATTTTTTAGTAGAAAATCAATAGAGGACTTTCAAGAAGTTATTAGGGATTCAAGCCATCACATAAATAAAACCTCTAGCATTTTATTTCCAATTAAAAAAAAGGAGAAAGCCACCAATGGGAAAGGTACTACACTTTTGCCAATCTTATGTTATTGCAAAAGGTCGTAACTAATGGGAAAGGAAAATGGTTTCTATTTTTAGATTAGAAGACTCACCCAAATGCATCTGGCTGAAGCCTATCCGCTCCCCAAGCAAGTAATTCCCGTATACACTCCAATGAACCTCCCCGAGCAGCAAAATGAAGTGGTGTACTCCCTGGATAACTGCACACACACCACTCTTCAATCCAAATTAAAAGGTCACTTAAAAATGCAATAGATTTCAAGAATGATAAGTACCCATTTCCACCCGTTGAAGTACAAACAAGAGCTCCACTGTCTAATAGATTATGAACACATTCTGACCATCCATGACGGGCAGCCAAGTGCAGTGGGGTCGCACCACTTTCATCTCTTATGTTTACAAATCTTGAAAATCCCCTGCCATTACCATCAAATTCAATCATACAATAATCATATTGAAACTAAAATTCACATACACATGTATAGCAAGAAACAGACCAAGAATCTGCTACAGGACTGCTACGGGCAGCTGTAAGAAGTGCTTGCAGGCAATCTGAATGGCCATAGTAGGCCGCATAGTGTAAGCAAGTTCTTCCATGAAGAGAATCAAATTTCAGAATCTAATAAATTATAAGCATTGTGAATGATCAGTCTCATGGAAAATAATTCAAAAGTAAAGGTGAAATTTAATCAACATAAGTCATTAAAAAGAAAACATACAAATGCTCCACTTTCAATAAGCTTCTTAACGCAAGATAATTTCCCATGCATTGCAGCCACCAGTTAAGGGGGTCTAAATAAACCAATAACCAATACATTAAAATCCAAAACACAAACAAAAGATACAATGTGAGAGACTGAAGTGCATAACTGATAATAAAACAAGCAAGCAGGATTTGATCAAACATATAAACCACAAGAAACATTACCTGCTTATAGCGATTCAAGACATCTGTATGGGTATATAAAAAGAACCGATCCAAAAGCATAGACAGAATCTGCCAATGATCAACCCAAGCCAACAAAACCAAAACCCAGAAAATCCCATCACTATTTTCGAAAAGCATAAAGAACGCACAAAAACTAGCAAAATCTGTCAAGTAAGCTCCAAACACACCTCGATCTGGCCATAAGCAGCGGCCAAATGCAGTGAAGATTGCCTTCCATATCCAGGTGGTCATCTTCAAAACAGTTGGGTCTTCCTCCACCATAGCCTCAATCATCTGAAGGTCCCCATTCTCCACAGCAGTGAACAATGCATTTTCATGGCGTTCTATGCAACTCATTCTTTGACCCATCCCCTCTCTTATGCTGAATATCTGCACAGAGTACACTCAGGAAACAAGAGCTGCCCGTAGACTTTATCACGCGCCACCTCCTACAGCAGCTGCCTATAGTGGTGGCACTGAGTCAAAGACTGATTCCTTTTAATGTGAAACGCTATCTATTTAAGCGCGTAGTACAGTTGTCCTGTAGTAAGGTCCCGCCCACCGAGATTTCGGGAAATAATCAAATCCATTCAGGCAATAATCGCTAATCAAATCCTATCTTTATATTCTTTTCTTTCGGCTGAGGAACTTGATAATCAACATTTCTTCCTCGGTTCACTTCAAGAATAAATAAAGGGGAAAAAGAAAATCTTTTTCCCCTCTTTGTGGGACAAGAGCTTAATATTCCTAGTACTTTCACCTTATGTTTACTATACAAGTCATCAACTCGGTCTGGTTAGCTCTGTTTCACTTCCTCATTTGGTCAATTTATCACAGCTCTAAAGTAAAAGCAGATAAGTAACTGTGAGTCTGCATGCTTACAGTTAAGTTTGATTGTTACCTGCTAGGAAAGAAAACAACAGTATAAGATTCTTCATGTCATTGGCATGTTCTTAACAATTATTAAATTTAAAAAAAAAAAAAATGAAACCAGTGAGAGCAAGTATGGTAACATTACCTGCTCTGTCAGTATGTGGTAAGAAAATTTTACATACAAAATCAGAATTCCTAATCCATCGAGATTTGTAACTGTCCAGAGTTAATGTATTTGTCCCAGCAGATTCTGGGAATTTGTCTAGAGTGCTGACCTGCACACTCAATTGCTGGGCAGTCCTGTGGTATTTACTGCTGCTCCAACAATCGATTTCTTTTTACTATGGATTTGAGAAAATGACCTTGGCTTTGCAGTTTGCACTTATACCAACTGGTTTGTATACTGTGATTGAGGCCATGACAAAACTATTGGGTTTACCAGTAAATGATGCCTCGTAAATGTTGGAAATGTGGAAGTTCATTTTGTTGAGAAGGGCACCAATTTTGAAAAATCTCAACACAGTAATCCATAGTTTGAACTTATACCTTTTTATTTATTTTCAACAAATACCTTTTTTTTTTAAATTTTTTGAACACATACTTTGAATTGATATTTTTTTATTTGAGTAATATGTGCACATTAAAAATGAAAAGGATTACTTTATATTTAAGTAATTTCTATAAATATTAAAATCATGTATATAATTTTGACTTTAAAATTATAATTATTTTTAGAAGACACTAGATATTAATATTAATAAAAGATATATATATATATATATATCTTACTAAAATTTAAATACTATTTTTTTTAATTTTACTTTTAAAACACGGTAGAAATGCACAAGTATCAAATAAAGCCTAAAGCATCAACTAATCATATTCTTGTAATATTATAAATTATTTTCTTATGCTTTAATGAATTTATCTCAGAATTATTTTAAAATTTAATTAATTATTTAAACCGATCAATTGAAATCAACCCGAGATAATTATTATATTTTATTTTTATAAAATATTGAAAGATCACGAGCGCTTAATACATTTCTTTTATATGTTTGAATCTACACTTCCTCTGAATTTGGAATTAGATGGAATTCGAATTCAATATTGAATTAAATTAAAAAAAATTAATAAACAATAAATCAAATTAAATTAAATTTTAACAAAAGAGTGGTGAGGATCACTATCTAGACCCAACGATGCCTCGGGCTAGAAGTACTATTTAGACCCAAAATTTATTTAGTGACTCAATTGAGGCCTATTGAACTACTGAAAGACCCAATAAGGCAATGGTGCAGCCCATGAACTGAAACACAAAAGGGTGCAGTTTGTGAGGAACGTCATCAGGGAGGTAGCAGGCTTTGCTCCTTATGAGAAGAGGATTACTGAGCTTCTGAAGGTTGGCAAAGACGAGCGTGCTCTTAAGTGGCAAAGCGAAAGTTGGGTACAAACAAGAGGGCTAAGAAGAAGAGAGAGGAGATGCCCATTGTGCTTCGTAAGATGAGGTGAGCTTATTTGTCTGCCATTGAGTACTATTATTTGGTCTTATTTCTTGTTCCCTGCTTCGGGCATTTTTAAGCGAGGCTGCATTTGCAAAGTAGTCATTTTGGGATATATGAAAGTATGTGCTTCAATTTCAGAGTAAAGGTGCCCAATACATTCATGTTCTTTGTATTGATGCTCGCGTGTGTATATATTTGGTTGACGGTTTTGGAAATTTACCCTGCATCATTGCGTCAATTAGATATTTTTCCTTTCCATCATGCACTAATGAGTCGAGGAAAAGGTCATTACTTTGTCTTTATCTTAACATAGATGAGCTTCCATGCTCATTTATATGGTTTTTAACCATTTATGTGTGTTGTTCTTGTTGATGTGCAGGTCTGGTGGTCCATCAGAAAAGAAGAAGTCATAGATATTATGATATTCGTCCCTATAAAGCGTTGGAAAAATTTTGTAGCTCAGTTATGACAGATGGTTGTAGCTTATGCTTCTTTAAGTTTTTATTGAGATGATGAACTCTATTATCTTGAATCAATAGAGAACATTTGATTTTTATCTTGCTTGATATATGTTCACTAACTAAATGAGAATTGTATGATCGATTTATTATGCCGTGTGTATAGTTAATGGTGTTTTTGGAAATATGCCTGCCGGGCTCGCAATCTACTGTAAGTTGAAGTCTCAGCAATGAATGTCACTCTGCATTTTGGTGCCTTTCAAAATTGTCATTTTTATGGCGCGCAAAGCCTATATTGGATGGAGTGCCTTTCCCTTCCCTAGTGAGTTCTAAACACACTTTTCTGTGTAAGCTGTAGGTTGGGAGCCTTGCGCGAAACATACTCTTATTTCTTGCAAGTATTCTGATGGATAAATAGAGAATTTATTGAAATGAAAAAGAAAAAATACTGGAATCCAGTAATCTACTTTGAGACAGAGTGAAAGGAAAAACAGGCTCTCACAATGTTGGTACATATTACTTGCTAAAAAGATAGATGTTTATTAAATAAAAGTAGAATAGTCTTAATCCTGCAGTAATTATTCCAACCAAATTCATGTCTTCCAACAATCGTTACCACTAATATTTGCCAAAAATTGATGCAACATGAACATAGGATAGGAGAATCGCAAAGGACCAACTTTCGAAGATAACTACACTGCCTTCCATTTCTTCCTTTGAAGTTGACCCACCTGGAGCCCTTTTTCAAGCTATTGATTGGACTGGTCTCACAAGTTCAGCAACAGCGTTGGGCTTTGGATTAACTTTGAACCCATGTTAACAAAACATCGGAAAACTACATAAAAACGACGTCGTGGTATCAAAGTCATTTCATTTCATTTTCCCGGCTCATCCTCTAAAACCCTAGAAAAAACTCACTGAAAAAACCAGTGCCAATTACACTTTCAGACACAACTAACCCGCAATGTCCGAGCTCGAGGTTTCTCGTTCGGAGAAGAAAAAGAAAAAGCACCGTTCAAAAGATGATCAAATCAACGGTCCGATCCCAACTCATATCAGAACGAACCCACTGATTTCATGATCAAACCCCAGAGCTTCACTCCCCCGACGGATACGTCTCAATGGCCAATCCTCTTGAAAAACTACGACCGTCTCAATGTACGAACCGGACACTACACTCCTATTCCCGCCGGTTGCTCCCCTCTCAAGCGCCCCCTCGCTGAATACTTAAGGTACGGTATTCTTAATCTGGACAAACCCGCTAACCCATCTTCGCACGAGGTCGTCGCGTGGATTAAACGCATTCTTCGCGTTGAAAAAACCGGCCACAGTGGTACTTTAGATCCTAAAGTGACTGGAAATCTTATTGTTTGTATTGATCGAGCCACACGCCTTGTTAAATCCCAACAAGGCGCTGGCAAAGAATATGTTTGTGTTGCTAGATTGCATAATAAAGTGCCTGATGTAGCCAAAGTTGCTCGAGCACTTGAAAGTTTAACTGGGGCTGTGTTTCAACGGCCACCGTTGATTTCAGCTGTTAAGAGACAGCTTAGAATTAGGACTATCTATGAAAGTAAGTTGCTTGAGTATGACCCAGACAGGCATTTAGTTGTTTTTTGGATATCATGTGAGGCAGGTACTTATGTGAGGACAATGTGTGTACATTTGGGTTTAATTCTTGGTGTTGGCGGTCATATGCAGGAACTTAGGAGGGTAAGGTCAGGGATTTCGGGAGAGAGTGATAATATGGTTACAATGCATGATGTGATGGATGCTCAATGGGTTTATGATAATTATAGAGATGAGAGTTATTTGAGGAGGGTTGTTATGCCACTAGAAGTGCTATTGACTAGTTATAAGAGATTGGTTGTGAAGGATTCAGCTGTGAATGCAATTTGTTATGGGGCAAAGTTGATGATTCCGGGGTTGTTGAGGTTTGAGAATGATATTGAGGTTGGGGAGGAAGTTGTGCTTATGACCACTAAAGGGGAAGCAATTGCGTTGGGGATTGCAGAGATGACTACTGCAGTGATGGCAACTTGTGATCATGGTGTTGTGGCTAGGATTAAGAGGGTTGTGATGGATAGGGATACTTACCCAAGGAAGTGGGGTTTGGGGCCAAAAGCATCAATGAAGAAGAAGCTGATTGCAGATGGGAAATTGGATAAGCATGGAAAGCCAAATGATAATACTCCTCAAGAATGGTTGAGGAATGTGGTCCTACCTACTGGTGGGGATTCTATGGTTGCTAGCCTTGCAGCTGAACCAGCTAAGGTGAAAAGTCAGCATGAGGAAGTTGCAGTATGGCATAAGCGTAAGTTGGATGAAAGCACTGATAGCCCTGTTCTGGTTGCTGCAAAGAAAGCTAAAGTCGGAGAAGTTGAAGTTGAAGAGAAAGTGAAAGTTAAGAAGAAGGGAGAAGAAGTTGAGGTTGAGGATGAGAAGAAAGAGAAGAAGAAAAAGAAAAAGAAGGATAAAGAGAATGGAGATGCGGTTTCTTCAGGTGGGGAGATGGCTGAGAAGGTGAAGAAGAAGAAGAAGGGACATGAAGATGAGGTTGAAGCTGGTTCACCTGATAAAGAGAAGTCCGAAAAGAAGAAGAAGAAGAAAGACAAAGAAGTCGAGGATGCTGAATGGAAGCCTGATACGACTAAGAAGAAGAAAAAGAAGAAAGACAAAGAAGCCGAGGATGCTGATGGGGAGGCTGATACAACTGAGAAGAAAAAGAAAAAGAAGAAAAATAAGAACAAAGATGCGGAAGAATAGATGACAAGAACTCATCAACATGTGCCTATCTGTTGGACGCCTTATCTCACATGAATTGCTGATAATTGCAAATCTATTATAGCTTTCCTGGAATTAATGTCTTTTTATTATTCAATTTTGCTGTGTTGTCAACTGTTTCAGTAGGTAATTCTATATATTTGATTAGTTATCACTTGTTTTTTGGCTACTTGTTTCTGAGTGATTCTGACCTGGAATATATGATTAATGTTGTTCTGTATCCGTGATACACTATGGAGACACTGCAATTTGCAACATTGTTTGACTTGGTTGCAGATGTTGCTTATTGTTGGAGTATTAGATGAGGCATCCTCACACTTTGCTCATGCTTCAGATAAAATTTTCCAGGCCGAAGATTGAGGAAGCTCCATAAATGCACAGACTATAGCTGTAGGTGTTGAAAAATCTTGTCTTTTGATTTTTTTTTTTCTGGATGGCTTCAGTAAATGGAGCTAAAATAGAAATTCGCAGATGTAAGATGCCAACTCTGAAAGAGTTTTGTCTCAGATAAGGCAGGACCTGTACAGACAGATAAATAATCAAATGTGCGATAAATTCTTATTTGCATTACATCAGTTGCATTTTGTTGACACTGTGGATCAATTTTGAATGTGGAAACTGGAAACTTCAGAGCACTAGATTTTTCCATTATAAGGTTTTTGTTCATAACCAGTGCCTTGCAAAACAGCATTGAATGAGAAAGAATTCAGGGTTGCCCTCCTTCCTTTTGTTCTCCCAAAATTTTAACCAGTATATTTGTATAATCTTCGTCCCTGGTGAAGCGGTTGGAATTTTCAATTTGATTTCTGGTAAATTTAACTGCATATCGTAACTTGTTTTCACTTAAATTTATGTGTAAAGTTTACTATCCTACTCTGCGATGATTTTCCAATTATGTTTCACACTCACCTCTCTCTTTCAATCTCGGGGAGGTGATGTTGTAAATTTTAAGCAGCCCAACCCAACAACAGATGAAGCCCCAACCCATATAAATTTCTGCAATCCATATGGATCTTAAAGACTATTACGAGCTACAAAAACATCATACGAGGCGGTAACAGTCAAACCAAGGACCTGGAACTTGCCCTTCAAATTTTTTGTGGTTATAATAAACTCAACCATTTTATTCAGGGTCAAAAATGAAATTAAAGATACATATGGGCCTAGTGAACAAAATTAAAGAAACATGTAGGAAATTATGTCATAGGACAAAGACCCATTAACATCTCTGTCTTGCAATAATTTGCCTATAGTTCGGTGAGAGTGAATTACGGTAGAAGAAAGCTGTTTTTTGTGTCTTCTAACTGAACATATGCAGGATTATCTGCATCAGCAAGCAACAGGAACCCTAAAAGTGTATCATGCCTTCAATTCACAATTTTTGCATCACATTCCATCAGATTAGATCATTACCTAACATTCTCTACGCAAAATTCAAGATGTTTATGGCTCGTCATTTTCTCTCTAATCAAAAACTTGATTGATGTATGTATAAAAAGAAAACAATGATTTCAATACTACTACGAAATATTGTCTGCCAATTATCTGCTTGGATTTCGATTCCAATTTCGAAGCCTTCGAAACAGAAGAACAGTAAGGCTTTTTGTTGTTTTGACTGTACTTGGATGATCAGTACACACCTATGAAGGAGCGCGCTGGTGGCCCCATTAATTGCTCATTGCAGGGCGGGACAAAATCCTGCTCCTGCAGTTGCATCGCATACCTTAATTGTCTCTTTTAGTCTTCAGCTTTTTCAAATGGAATTTTGAATATTATAACATTGTTGGTCAAAGAAAAATAAAATCTCTGCTCATTTTTTCTTTCTACCTGCAAATTGGTTTAATTGACATGGGTGGTCTAATCATAAGAACGTGAATGGGGCTGCGGGGAAAAAACAACAAATTAAAGACAAATTCTGAGTGCTTCCTCACGCAAGCATCCAATTAATATTCCCATGCATATATTAACTCCGAGACAAAACAAACACACCATCAAAAGATCCCCCCACGCCTCTTATCTGTCAATCAACAAGAAACCAACTCGAATTTTCTATCAACTTATTATATCAAAGGCTGCTGAATATATTTCATTAAATCAGTATTTTAAAAAATTTTATATATTAATTTTGCATGAAGATGGCAGACCAATTTGCTTAGTTGTTTACTAGTGCAGAATGCTTCATCCTTCATTCCCTCTCCCTATATCTTTTTTTAATTCTGCTCAAAATCTCATTGAAACTCATTGGCTTTCATTTTTTTTTTCCTTTTGAATTTTACATGAACATAAGCCAAAGTCTTCTTTAATTAATATGAACAAAATCTGAATCTCAATCCTCTTTGTATCACTATTAAAACAGTATAAAATGCCTGAAATATTGGGCATCATTTTTTTTTTTATTTTGTTAAAACATCCACCATATATCCCACCCAAATGGATATACATTAAAGCTTTAACACTAGAGTATTTCCAGATATAAAAACACATGATTCAAAAAACCTACTCACTTTGGGAATGCAAGTCTCATCATTATTTACAGTGAATAACTCTAATTTATATATAATATACATTCAGACACGTGCATGCATATGAGACACTGCATATACAAAATATTCATAATATTAATATTAAAATATCATGTATAGTAAGGTATCAATTATGTTATATATCTTATCGATTAAGATTTTGAACCCAATAATTCATCTTTAAAAAATCAGAGCCTGATTTTTTAATGGCCTTGCCTACTAGATTTATCATCCATATCCATCAAGACTGAATGCTCAAATAACTTTGCCAATCCAACGGCTGATATTGTCCCAGCACAAAGATGTCTAGGAAATAGCTAGCTTCTTTTTATGGTCAAATTCCGTCTCCCTTTGAACACATAAAGAAGTGACATCTTAGGATGCTACTACTCATCATAAAAGTGAAATGTCTTCAAATTTTGATTGGTCCATTCAATATATAGCTGCTAACTAGGCCCAACCAGCGCAAAACAATAATATAGATGATGCTGAAGATATAAATATATATATATAATATAACTGAAGTTCTTATAGCAAACTTTTGAAAACGACAGTGCAGAAGTCCACTTAATAACTCTATAATTTTGTTGAATGATTGCATTTTAATCAACCTCGTTAAGGAAACTACAGTAACAAAATTTTAACCTCGTTAAGGAAACTATAAAGCACATATATCTATTTATACTTATAACATCAAAGAGTAGTACAGTGAAGTGGGGTCAAGAGAATTGAAGAGAAGAAAATAATAATGAATAAGGCAATCTAAAAATCAGAGACGTGTATGATTGAGATCACAACATGTGGGAGAACGTGAGAGAACTGAGAAGAGAGAGCTTGGAATCTCAGTCTCTTGCTTTCTTTCTCCACCTGTTCATAGAGATAAAAGAGAGGAAATGTAATAACAAGGACGTTGGAAAAGCGAAAGCTGCTGCTATATATGCTATAGAGAAAGCGAGAGAGAATGTTCACAAATTTCCATGTGGACATATATATATATCAGAATGATGATGAACATATATATATATATATATATATATATATATATATGCAGTTTAGAGTTGGCTTGGAATTCCGAGCCAACAGCAACTGCCTCACTTGCTGCTTCGAAAGCAATTCCATTTCTTATAGCTATAGCTGCTTCTTTCTTTCGTACTAGGGTTTTATTTTTTATCTTTAAATGGGGTAATGTACGTATCTTTATAGAAGTTAATAATGAAGAAGAAGATGCTCGAATTTTGACATAATATTGGGATCACTATAACTACTACTCCAGCTTAGATTACTGCGCTATCTGTAGACTGTCGTCTGCCAAGATGACCGACCACACTGTGTTATCGTTATTATTATTATTATTATTATTGTTCTTGCTTTCAATCTATCTACGCCTGATTTCAAGAGAGAGAGATTGTGTTGTACCTTTTATTTTTGACGGTTTTGAATGTGCTTTATTCGTTCTTGGTAAGCAGCCTTGGTTCTTGCAAAAGCAAATCCAAGCTAACAGATTCCTTTCTTGCAAGATGGCCAATCCCGTTTGGAATATTATAATATTAACAATATTAATAACAATGCTTCATTAGTTATAATTTATGATTAATCATATTATTTAATTTATATATATACATGTATAGTTATACGTAGACGAGTGAACAAGGGTCTCTTAGAGAATAAAAAGCAATTTTTGTTTCTCTTTTTTCGAATTTATTTTATTAATATTAGTATATAGTTGAAGATTGGTCAAACGTTAGAGCACTAAATATTTTATTAAATTCTGTCTGGTTATGTAATTATTTTTTGTTGCATTCTCTTTAATGTTTCTAGCCAACTATAAAACATTAGCCCATATTGCTTAACTATTTGTCTAACTTTATCCAAACATCATACACAAATTTCTCGGCTAATAATATCAATCAATTTCAAAATGTTATATACGATAAATTGAAGATTATTCATTCATTAATGATACATATATTAATTAGCCGATTAGTAACGATATTATAATTTTTTTCCTCTTTTAAAATTAAACCTAGCTGGTTTTAAGCATCGAGAGAATGTTATTTTATAGGTAGTTATATATATATATATATATATATATATATATATATATATATATGAAAGAAATTTCCTCTCCTTTGACATCCAAATCAAAAGTCTCTTTGATCATTTTCTGTTTTTGGGGAGAATAATTCAAAAGTCGGTAAAAGATAATATTCCCATCTTATATATATATATATATATATATATATATATATATATATGTTATGCTACAGTAGAAGACAAAATTTCCTTTAACTTCCTTCTATCATTATTAAAATAATTATTAGTGTCAACTACCAATAACTCTAAAACTTTCCATCAAAATCATAATAACTTAGAATATTCTCCCGATTTATTTATATTTGACTTAATTAAATAATAATTACAATATTGTTAATATTAAGTAAAAAATATTAAATTTAGAAAGTATTTCGATACCCATAATTACAATTTTATATTTATCAAAGAAAATTTAAACTCTTCCCCTCTCTTATCTTTTTTTATTTTTTCTCCTGGAATGTTGGCAGGACGAATTTGAGAATTGAGAGTGAGGCTTAAACTGTAGCCACGTCATGTCGTTTCGTTTTCTGTTAATTTGGACCAAACACAGAGACTTTGTGTCAGTAAAATGGAACTAAACTGCCTAGGTTTTAACAAGCCAAAGCCATAGCTAAAGAGCTGGAGCTGCAGTTGCAGGAGATTGTTCTTGTTCTTGTTCTTGTTCTTGTTTAATAAACTTGCGGACTCCCACGCAACTGCGTAACGCGTGAAGCGTAAAGATCACATTACTGGAAGTAAGCGCCCTTGGCAGGTCCACATACTGACAAATCTGTACTTTGTCCCCTAGTGAGTCGTGAAGGTGCACGCGCTCACGCGCGTCAAAAAAGGAGAAAGGGTCAGAGCAATCGAGTGTTAGTAGTGATAATCTCCCTTTGACCCTGTTGGCCTTTGCAGTCTTTTTTTTCTTGCGTATTCTTCTTCTGCAACAAAGTTCGAGAATTCTTCTTTCTATTCTCCCTTAAAACAGTTTTTTAAAACACTAAGTTGATTTTTGGTTTTGGAATTTATGGGCAGTTGAGAGTCTTTTGAGACTCTTGTCGTTACAATATATCATATTATTATATAAATATAATAATGAATTCATTCATTAACATTAATATTAATTAATTAATTATTTTAATTATCTCCTCATGAATCATGATCTCACTCTCATCACATTCACGTATTATATATTATTAATTATTAATCATTATTACAAAATCATTCTCCTTAATCTACTCTTCCCACTGTCTCAGCAATCTCCACCTAACCATATTGGCATAATAATAATAATAATAATAATAATAATATAATAATAATAATATATAATTATTATTATTATAATTATATCATTATCACAATCAATCATTAATTAAATCAATGGGTTGTATCTCTCATGCAATGATATATATATATATATATATAATTGTATAATAATAATCAAATATATGTATATTGCTAGAGACATGCATACAATTGGTTTTCTCGGGGAGAGTTGGATGTCACTAAACTCAAGGCGGATATGTGGATCAATTTTTTTTTTCTCTTTAAAATGTGCCGAAGTAATAAAGAGGAAAGTACAGTACCACTGTTAAATTACTAAGCATCATTCATGGAGAAAATTGGGAAGACAGGAATTCATTCAAAGGACTATATCTTCTCGGCTCTTGCATAGATAGAGGTAATTAAGTAATAACTTAATTGGGTGGATAAAAGAAAACCCTTTTTCTCTTTTCAAGCAAATTTTTATCTAAAGGGTTTCATTGAAGTCAGCTATGGCTGCACAATTGATGAAAGAATATACCAAGTTTGGCGATCTTACTATCAATTTTTTGTGCAATATATGGCAAGTATAACCTTTCCCCCCCAATAACTAGGCCCTTCAGAAATGAAACCTTCGGTAAGAGAGAAGAATTAATTAGCTACTAAATAATTGATAGTGAAGACTTGAAGATTAATTTGCTAGCTATAATTAATTATTATCTTCAAACAAAATAAAAATGGAACTATTCTAGCGATAAATTACTGTAAACTTATGATGATAAAAGTGTTGCTCAGTTTCTATATCATTTTCTAGTTTGATATATAATGGGGTAAATTCAACGTTGAAGTAATCGCAAACACAAGCAACATATATCTATGCGTTTTGACAAAATTAAGGTAGGAATAATGGCCATGTTGGTTGTTGAAATAGAAGCACAACTTTTTCTAATTAATTTCCATTCACTCACCTAACAATCACCATAAAAAAGATTGTACTAGCTATCAGCAAGGGTTATTCTTTTCATGAATTGATTGGAAACAAATGTTTAACTAAGATCTGTAATGTATGTTCATAGATATATGCATATGAATAGAGAGAGAGAGAGAGAGAGAGAGAGAGAGAGAGAGAGAGAGAGAGAGAGTTATTGGATTAATAGGACAGCTATGATTTTCGGTTCTTTTTTTTTTTTTTCTTGGTTTTGGCCAGTTGGTGATGAAGTGATATCAACCGAGATTGCCAAAAATCATGAACATTAATTACTATTTTGTATGTATCAACATCACAACATTCACAACCTTTAAATGTTGAAAGCAGCTGCTTTCAATTTGTTTGTAATAAAATAATTGAGGCGATCGAAGACTTAATTAATGTATTGACAAAATAACTGCCAAGTGGAAAGCTTCATCAAGCAGAAATATATTTAACTTCAGGATGGCATACAAATCAACAAAAGAGCTTCAAATTTTACTAAAATTTTCCTAAAGTGCTGCATTGATCCTTTATCTCCATATAAATTTGAACTATATAATATACATAATAAGGGTTCAGTTTTATTAATTCTTGTTCTACCCAACAATTAAAAACGCTAATAGGAATTAGTATATACATCAAATGAAGTCTTATATAACCCCATATTGCAACAATATCAATTTGAAATCGATCATATATATCATGTAGAGAAAAATTAAGGCGATCTATGAGACAATGCAACCAAGAATCTTAACAGAAATATCCAGCTGATCAGTACATATATCATCGTGATGTCTCATACAAAGCTCCATTTCTCATCCATGCCAAACATGCACATACATTGCAACCTAAACTAATTACTGCAAAAGCGAAATGAACCCCAAAAATAAAAATAAAAATAAAAATAAAAATAAAGATAAAAGGCGCAACCTACCAATTAATTCTAGGGTTTTTAAAGTTGATATCGAAGGAAGTAAGGCTTCGACCTCCATCTTGAACTAGGTTTTCGAACTTGATTCCAAGCTATGGAGTTGAAAAAGTAAGTAACTTTGTCTTGATCATAATTGATGATATTCTTTATAATTGAAGCTACACTGACAAAAAAACGAAGCTTCACCGTTTGAGTACTTCGATCCCACACCAGCACAGGCCAAATCTATAAGGGATTGCTTGTGGAAGAAGAGCTAAAACTAGAAAGATCAGTCCATGCGGCAGTATTACCAGGTGTAGTATTCCAGTACTGATCATTTCCCTGAAGCCCCAAAAACTGCCTTGACAAATTCAGCTCCTGATTATCCTCCATTTTCACTGAAGCAGCCTGACTAACCCCAGAAGATGGAATCTTAGGCCGGACCTGCCCGGCGCCATAACCAGATGGCTCAACACCAGCTTCAAATGGGTATAACCCTGGAGAAGAAGAATCCAACCCACCAAAGAAGGGAAATTGCTGATGAGCTTGCTGTAAGCGCCACTGATCTAAACCAGCAAATGATGATAAAAGAGAACCACCACTAGCACTACCACCAGGACCGCCTGCAGCACCGCCAGCTAAAGCACCCCCTATGTGAAAATTCAAGTCATTTGCTCCTACTACTGGGGTAGAAAATGAGCCGTAATTCAAGCCAATATCTCCGCTAGCAAATTCAGTACTGAGATGATGTAAAGGAGTCATGAAGCGCAGTGGTGGAACCTGCGGTCCAAGGCCTAACATATCACTGGTTCCACTGTTAGAAGACATTGTGCTTGTGGAACCAGAAGCTGTTTGGCGATCAGTACTATGCACCGGGGATTTCGAGCTGCTTCCTTTGCTTCTTTTATTCCTCCGACATCCCCCACCAACTGGAACATTTCTGAGGGCACCCCCTCTGGTCCAGTACCTTCTACAAGTTTTGCAGAAGTGGCGAGGCTGAGAAAGACTGTAGTTGTTGAAGTAGCAAAACTTAGTGTTAGTGGATTCGCATCGTGGACATTTGAGTGCTGTTTCAGGCATAGGTATGTTGGCCATCCGGGCTCGATCAGCCATCGATCCCGGCCTGATTGAGCCCGCACCACCGCTTCCATGAGGCTGCGGGGGAGGTGGTGGAGGAGGAGGAGCAGCAAACTGAGAGCTTGCACCGCTACTAGCTCCAGTTTGATGATTCGGCTGCTGTAAAAATAGAGAAGAAAAAGCCGCAAAACAAAAGAAAATTAAATCAAATATCTGGTATATTCAAACAAGATATATAACAAAAGTAACAAGAATATTTATCTTTTGAATTCTGCTTTTTTGTCAAAGAAAAAAAACCAAGTGGGAAGGAAGAAAATCCATACTTGTTGCCAGTTGGCTGGATCAAGATAAGCTGGGATGGAGGAAAAAAACCATGGTTCTTGATCTCTTGCTTTCTTTTGTAAAGGTTGATGGGTTTTTTTTTTTTTGTAAGATTATAGTGGAGAATCACATCAACACGAGAGAATTGCAGAGAGAGAGAGAGAGAGATAAAGAAAGAAGGGGATGTGGGATGAGGAGCAAAATAAAGCAGGAGGGTTGCTTTATATATATATAAATAATTATGTAATTAATTAAGTTTTATTGTTCTTTGTCACTCCTTGACTCTTTTTGTTTTATCGCTTTTTAGGGTTCAGAGAAGAGTGCCCATCTTCCTTAACTTATAAGCTTCTTTAATATGCTCTGTGAATGTGATGGTCTATGTGTGCTTACAGTAAAGCAATTAGTGGCTCTCCTCTTGCATGAAAAAGTTGCGAGTATTACACTATTTGTAAGTTTGTCCCTAACAAGAAAAGAGTTTATATTGGTTAGTAATACTGATTAAGATTTCTTTTGCAAACTCATCCGCTAAGAATACGATAATTTTATACTATTATTAATCATATATTTATAATCTTAGTATTATTGAATTAATTTTGAAGTGAGATTATGATGTGGTTTCAGTTAGATTTAGGAAAGAGTTTAGTTTATATTTATATAATCTTTTGGGGGGGAAAATCGAAAAAGAGAGTGAAAATCAGCTTACATCAAATTGGTTTACATATGCAATAACGCAAAGTTTATATTATTATGAGTACGATTAATTATGTATTAAAACAAAATAAATTAAGGTAAAGAATTAATTTTAAAAAATAGTTATAATTAAAAAAATAAAAAATAAAAGGTAGTTCTTGTGCTTTGGTGTTCAATAGTCGAAGCGTCCCGACCGAGTGAACTTTTTCCCGGTCCGGTATGTTGGCTCCCCCACTCTTCTTTATTTTGCATGGGAATAAATATGATTCCGGTGCCCGTATCCACGCTCCTCTTCCGCGCGTTTCTGCACTCGCTCTGCTGAAAGATTCGTTGTCGGAATTGCTTATTACCGTTTTTGTATTGTGCCAGGCTTGTGCGTGGGAATTGCAACATATTTCGGAATTTAGATAAATTTAAATTATGAGATATAAATTTCATAAAATAATTCTACTTTTACCCATTTAATTTTAAAATCTTCAAATTTGTGACACTTGAAAACCTCAAATTAAATTAAAAGAAGAGAGACAAAATATTACCAATAAACAAATATTAATTAGGTGATTTTATTGGTAAAATTTTTTAACCTATTACTAGTGAATTTAAACTCTAATAATAAAAAAAAATAAAAACAAGGACATCACCGGTGAAACTTAGGCAAATAAAGGGTAAATTTTATAAATAATATTGCTAATTCATACAATTATCCTTCAATTTTTATCAACAAATCATTTCATTATTTTATATTTTCAACTATTTTATTCATATTTTTGCTTCATGAATTTTCATATTTTTATACATATGTTTACGTCAATTGTAGATCATTGAATTATACATTTTTAATAGTTAAAATTAAATCTATCATATACATTACTTATATATATTAAATTTAATGTCAATTATTAAAAGTATATAAATTCAACGATTTACAAATAATGTAAACATATGAGGAATTCACCCCCTTATTTAATTTGTTAACAAATAAAAATTTTCTGATTAAACATTCATGAATCCTTAGCATTTCAAACCATTCTTTAACAAATAATATAATCAGATCCTTAAACAAGTCTTTAACAAACAACCTAATCACATCCCGCTCTCTCTAATTCTTTTGAAAGGAGAAACTCGTTAGAGTTTCAAAATAGTAATATGCCAACTATCATTAGAAACTTGCTGTTTAAAAGCTGTATACAAATACCAATTCACCATAAATACACTCATGTTTTCAACACATACGTATTGCAATTGTGTATTTGCCGATATATAGTCATTTATGAGTGCCTCTTCCAGAGTTCTGGTAAAAGCTTTTGGTGCCCACAGATACAATGCCAGAGCTCAAGGATGAGTGAACGGAAGCACTTAGACAGAAATGTCTAGCCGTATACTTTCTGGTAGCTGGCAGCATTGCTTTGTTTTGAAAATTCTATACTGCCAATGAGAGACTAGTGAAACAGAACGGGTGACACCAATTACTTGTGCTCAAATATCTCAATCTCAATTGAATCATGGAACTTGTCTGAAGAAAATTGAAATCACACAAGTGATGCTAAACTTTCTAGAACTTTTAAAGACAGAGAAGACTAATTAGTTCACACGCAACATTCCTGTTCAGGTTAGTGAAAGCAACAGTGATATGAGTGCTCATAAATTAACAATTTCCTTCTTTTCTTTGACTTCTAAAGCAATACTAAATTACCATCAAGGCTGTAGCATGTGTATAATGAAATGAATGTGAAATAATTGAACAGTACCTATTCTTCCAAATCTTTCAAGTGGGCTGCTTTCTTTTCAATCCTTGTCATCAGCTTATCAGACACAGGCTGCAAGGAAAAGATACAAGAAAAATCACCATCAACACATTTAAAGTAATTTTTTGTTTCTCGAGTAAGTCTAGTCCTTTATGAAGATGCCTGCCTATCCTAAATATCTTCCAAATCCTTCATTCATTCATGTACCATAAAGACATTTATTACATCATAAACTTATCATCAGATACTCATGTACTGAAAATGTAATATGTTCATTTGTGTCAGCCCACTGAAGAGGTAACAATAAAAACTTCACATTTTTGGTTTGCGTCAAACCTCATGAAAGAATGCAATTGTTTCATGCTGGCTTGGAGCAAACCCTGACTTCATCTGTAACCTAGACAGTACAATCATTCAACCAATTTTGTATATTTCAGAGTCTTCAAAACATAAAGGGACTATAAAACTCACACACTGATGTGGCTTAACGATGTAAGATACCTGAATATGAGAGCTGTTTTCTAATGAAAGTTTAGTTGCAGAAGTTGAGATAAATAAAAGGCCAAAAATAGCAATATCCCATAGGATTTCTCCCTTAGAGATGATTAACCTTTCTATCTGACACCTAAGCATGCCGAGGATCTGTTTATCCAATTGCCTTACTCCATATCTAAAGACCACTACTTTGTCAGAGCAATGACAGCTTCGATCACTCACTGATAATATTAAGAATTCAAATATCATTCCCAATCTTCAAACTATTTTTATTTCAGATAAGGCAATTGTAAACAACTCAAAATTTCAAGTTCTTCGGAAGGCAAATTTCTTAGCACCATAGTTTCTTAACAATCAATACACTACCAAATTGAGATTGTATTTTTCACAATGGTCAACATCCATGGATGCCATTCCAATCCAAAAGATAACTTGATCTGACAACCTATTAGGTCGTGAAGGTAAAAAAAGCGCTTGACTTCTACTAACTCTCCTTCATTTCATCAGCAAAAACATAATTCAATTGTCACATATACGGAGAAAAAGCTATCTGTCTTTATCTGATAATGACCTAGCTTCCAACTTATTACAAACCCGCAAAATCATAAATAGAGATTTAATTGTTTATGAAGAAAAGGGGATCTATGATAATAGTTGAAGGACAGAAGAACAATTATGTTAAAACTTAATGTAGCTAGTCATCATATATCTGAAGGACACATCAAGATAGCAACGAAGGCACCAAATACAACAGAAAGTTGAATCCAGTTATAAGAATTAGTTTGCCACAACACAGAACTGGCATATCTCCCACCAGTTCATGAAAAGCTTTGCTTCTTTGCTGTACTATTTTTCATTTTCTTTCTTTTTAAAGGAAAAAGAAAAAAAGAAGAAATCACTGAGTTACAAATTAAAGAAGATAGATAAAAAAAAAAATGAGTTACAGCTTGAAAGTTGAAAAAGATTAAAAAATTTAAAATTTAAAAAAAAAAAATCGCCTTCAAGCAGACTGGAAAAACGGGGAGGTGGGAGAGATAAATTAGAAAAAAATGAACAATTTTAACACCAGCAGGTTTTCAAGACTGACTCTTTCAATGCTATTAACTTCAAGGAAAACTAATAAGAAAAGTTATTACCAACTAATCTTTGCACCTATCAACATCATCACTAGCATTCACAAGATTGAGAACCAACTGGTTCAGTATCCGAGTACTATCAGCCGTTGTTGTTTGAATCTGAAGAGGGGAACTGAGAATACTTTCCAGGCACCCGTGAGTCATCATATTTTAAAAATATTTTCATTTCCTTAATCATGGTACAACTAATAGCTATATGAGCCAATGCGATAGTATACACTAGCAACAAAGCAGTAAATTCTTCTTACCACAGTTGAGAATGTGCATGCAGCAATGAGAACTATTCATTCACCAGGGCTTATGATCGGTATCATTCCTTAAATTAAACTACAAAGAGACTTTCACAACAAAGGCAAAAATTAGAAGGCTAAGCAACAAGTAACTTTTTTGTGCAAGTGGGCACCAAAAGGTACCAGTGTGCCTAGTAATTTCCCAAGAAATTGTTGGCCTTATTGGTTACTTTTCATCAACATGAAGCATAAGTGACTTCCTAGTAAGATTGCAACCATCATCACAAAACCAATTCGCATATGCTTCCCTTAAATGTCAATTTTTCTCACCTTCAAAATGAAGATTAGTACTTGTCTGATGCTTTTATGCTTAGTATAACTTTGAGATGCCCTCATTGCTAGTATTAAAACCCTGGCTTCCCATACATAAGTTTACCGTCCACACCCATCACATAAGGTAAAAATTCCTGGACTACTAGGAATTTGAGCATGCAGCTGAACCCTAAAGTTCCCCATAGTTGATCATGACTTAATCTATGCATGTGCAACAAATACAAATGCTCTTCAGACAAACAAAACGTTTGATAAGCAAATTTTACACTGCCTTCTTGAAAGATGAGCTGTGGTATGAAATAAAATTAGAAGAGAAAACAAAGGCACAGAATTTTTTAACAACAGGATTTTGCGTTCCCACCAAATTGCTACAGATAACAATAACAGAACAAAAATTTGAAATTTTCTCTTAATTATATCTGAAGTTTCGCGTGCTATGATAAAAATAATCCACTAGATATCACCAATTACGATTACTCTACCTCAATTCGAACGCTTCTGATAGCTAACAACAAACTCCAGCCACACAAAACAAAGTGCAAACCAAATAAACAAAGGAATTAATTATGAGAAACAATAACAATAGGAAACTGAAACCGAACCATTTCAAGTGCACCTGCGGCAGGTTCACTGTTCACGGCAGCCGGCAAGAAAAGCACACCGTAAAATTAAAATGTCCTGCACTTTACAGCAACCGCAACTGAAATTTTCGCCGGAAAGAAACAGATACGCTTCCCTGATGTCGAGCGCGCTCGACGAGCAGATATGAATGTGCCAAGCGAAACGTGATTAGTGAGTAGGAACTTAAGGCAGTTCAAAATCCTGAATGTCCTAATTACCGGATACAAAAATGATCTAATTGTTAGCTTAATTAATTTTGGTTAATTTTTCAGTATTTAAAATGAAATTTATCGGATACAAAAATTATCTAATTATTTCTTTTGAATCAATTATCTAATTACTTTTTCTTTTTTCTCTAGATTGATTTGATGTTACGATATGCTGTTACTTTATGGTTAGCTGACCCTGTAAATAATTCTTTCTTTTAATTATATGGTTGAAATTTTAATATTTAAGTCAATATTTGAAGTTAAATGTATTGTTTTCCTATATAAAATAAACGTTCAGTGCAATACCATGAGAAAAATAATTATCATCAATAATTTATCAGCCATTTTTTACTGTCAATCTTCGTATGCATACTTAACAAGATTCCCAATAATTTATATTAAATTTTGTGTCGGTATTGATGCTTTTAACTGAACTAACATTTAAAATAAACAAATAAATAAAAGGAGAAAATGGAAAATGAAGAATTATAAAATTTATTTACATTGTTTCGATCTAAAAGTTTCTGAATCAAGAAGTCTAACCACGAGTTTCTCCAGCCTCTTAGAATTTGCAGTTGGTTTAACAGCATATGGATTCCCATAAACTAAACAAGGGTCTTTACCAAAAGCAGAACTGCCAACACACCAACCTCCAGGTGTCAACCGATTGTTCGATCTCTTCAAGAGCTTCTCATCGATTTTGTTGAGAACCGGATCATCCTTGGCAAACTTACGGGCAAAAGGAGCACCGCTCTGAACCATGTCATCAAAATGTTTCAATGTTAGTGTCATCGGGTGCTGCTTTGGAGGGTTATCCCACCTTATGTAATGCAGGTCATGGTTTACTGTTGTGTTCTGGTAGTCTTTGTGGTTGCAGATGACTGTATGGAAATAGCCCTCTGGGGATGACAAGAAATTTGTGTAGTACATGAGGAGAGTTCGAGGAAGATTATCCCATCCCGAAACACAAAATTCGAGAAATGATTTTGTCAGCACCACCCATGCCGACCCTGGAAATTGACACTGAAAGTTTGAATTGAAAGTATAATAATCCAAAACAAAACCAAGAAAGTTGTTCATGAAACCTACTGCATTCCTACAGTTTTGAACTTTATCTCCAAAAGTAAACATGAGTCATCATAAATGCGGCATTCAAGATGAAATAATAATAATGTCACTTGTTACTTTGGAGGATGTAGTATGAAATAAATTCTACAAGCTTCAAGGAAATTTGAGATTCTTCTAATTCAATAGCAGCATTTGCCCCAGGCTTGCTTGTATCATTCATTCAACTTCCAATTCTGAATTTAACTAATAATTCTAGAAAGTTTCAGCGGCTTCATGTTTTTATCATTACATATGAGGCTGTATAGCAGTATGTATGTCCTGAACCTAACTTCTAGAAAAAGAAACTAGACATGGACAACTACGGAATTTGTTTATTTTGATGAACTACTGATCTACCACTCCAAAAATAGAGTCAAAGGATGTCAGACTATGTAAAAACCTCATTCAATACATGCAGCTCAAATGACCCTCATGTATGGTCCAACACCTACATTTATATCTCTAAATTAGTTTACTAACTACTAGATTTCTTAAATCCAAATTGCAATGTAGTTGGTGATTGTTATAGCTTTCATTAAATAGATAAGAGAAACCACACCTAGAACAAGAGTTCATCCATATTGGAAAAGACTGAAAATTAAAGCTAATGTAAATTCATACCCATGAATAACTTGAAAGAAGCAGGCATAGATCTTTTCTCTTTAGCCCAAAATACACCAGACTTTTTTGAATGATACAAGCCTGGATCTATGATGATGGGCCTTGCTCTTTGATATCTGAAAGCACACAATAAGAGAAGATACATAAAATCCATGATCACCAGACATAACACCCTAAAGAGATAAGTATCAGATCCTCACTCTTTCCAACCAATACTACTCGAGTGCTCAAGGAAGTTGAGATCCCTGGGTAAGTATGAGAAAATGTGCAGAATATCTGAAACAAAAAGCAAAACAATAAGTCAGAATACCTAATACAAATTACAGCACCGAGAAAGTAGGCATATTCAAATAGTGGTATTTTTAATGCCATAATCAAGCAAATACTAGATTACTCGTCAGTTTACATTCCTCTAGTAGAAATATACTTCTCCTCCCCCTACACCCACCAAACACAGACTCCCCTAAAAGGGAAAAGTATTGTAGTCATTAAGGAACCACCTAGCACCCATCCCATAAGTACTTTTGGAACTCGTTCATTTCTTACCATTTTATGAAACTGATAATAAAAAGTTCTCTGCAAGTAAGATATCAATATCCATGTCCACAGCGTCACATATGTCCAACAATTAAACAACTCCTAACTTATACCATCTGCTTTAGAAAAGTTCCTATCCCATTTCCATTTATAACATATACAGCACATATTTTACAAAAGATTTCCAACAGAAAAGCTAAAAACTATTCTACCCAATTTCCAGAATCTCAAGAACAACATGGCGATTCTTTTTTGAAAGGAAACATAATGCACATCCAGCTATAAACTCATGCAACTATCATGAATCATCTCCACTATATATATATATATATATGTTGCACAACCAACGAACTGAAAAGAATTTCAGGAATCCCTTTATCACCATATTGTGCTTTTACTATAATAGTATCAGAGACAAAACCCAATAAACAAACAAATATTCAGGTAATGAAATAAAAACAAAGCATACCGTCCTGTGGCATGAGAGGATAATCAGAAGCACTCAAATTAATAAACCAATCCCAGTCCTTAGCTTGTTTCAACAAAATCGCAACTGCGTGAAGCGTGGAAGCAATCATTGTAGGGCCCTTATACGTCACCAAATTAGCTTTACCAATCACCATCACATTTTTAAAACCCCTCATTATATTTTCCGATTTCACATACTTCGCAAGTTCGAGCCTCTCGCTATCCGAAGCTTCCAGATCAAGATGCAACAAATAGTAATTCATCGGATGATACACTGCCTGAAGCACGCGTTTAACACGCGCACTGTCACCTTTCGTACCCGATATCAAGTACGCAAGTCTCGGCAACTCCGGTTGCCCCATCCGGTCAACCAAAATCTGGTCAGAGACTGTAAAATCGGAGGTCGAACCGGATTTACTGTGGCTTAGAGTTACTGCAAGAATAACTACGAATGAGAGTACGGAGATTGAAATCAGTGGCAGAAGCCATGTTCGATCTAGAGAACTGGAAATGTGTGCTTTTTTCATTGGAGCCAATTAGGGTTTGGATTTGAATGAAATGCGAAAATTAATTTAAATTCTCGGACAAAGAAGCGGAAATTTCGGCGGTTTCGGACAAAAAATGGCGGTTTCGCTATATTTTTTTATGGAGAAGAGGTTTGTGTTGGGTGGTTAGATTTGAGATGGTGAAGTGTTACTGTCGGCACCAGCAGCAGTTGGTTTGAAATTGGCAGTGCGAGCGAGCGAGAGCGTGCGTGGGTGTTGGCTGGCGAGGGAATGTAAAATTTAATTTGAATTTGACGGCTATGACGCAGTGCAACGCGCTTCTATGAGTCGCTTTTGTAGTCTATGATCGAAGACAATCTGTAGCCATTGATCGGCTAAATCATCAATATTTGAGCCCTACCTATCGTTGCATTTGTGATTAAATTTATTTTCAACACTGTATATTACAATTTTATCAACAAAATTTAACGGATCAAAATGTTAATTGTGATATAAATTTATATCATTACTCTTCAGAAAACTTCCACAACTTAATATTAGACAAAGTATGAAGTAATATGTAACAAAATTATACATTTTTTTGATATGCAACATCCATAATTTAATGTATATAAAGTAAATGTTCAATTTTTGTTTGCATGACCTATCTAAAATTAATTCAATGACATATTGTGTTGTGCCCTACCGTGTAAAATATTAAGTAAAATGAGAAGTTGCAAGTAAATAGTGTTATTATTTATTAGATCGATGATGTGTGTAGTATTATTTTTTTTAACTTAATATTACCTATATTTCTGAGTGCAAATAGTGATGTATTATTGTTTGAAAAAGAAAATAAATAAACTGCATTTAATAAAACATCACTGTCATTTGTCCATAACATGTTTTTATTTTATTTTTAAATCAATAAATAAACACACGGTGTTTGGAACCAAACACCCTATTGAAAATTACTCCAAAACTGCTGAGACAAATTTATGTAATATGAAAAGTATTAGTTAGATAAAAACAAACAAATTAATATGAATAATAAAATAAATAATATAAACTATATGATATTTATATAATAATATTCTATCAATTTGCGTAAATTGTACATGGAGTATGCACCTCTAACAAATATGATGCAATTGTACATAAAAATTACTTTTAGGTTGAAGTTATGCACGATATGTCGTTTATGTGCCGAAATTGTGCACGACAATTAGATCATTGACAAACATCATGCACAACAAGTAGTTTATACATGTTAACTTGAAATGTCCAGTCGTTTTCTTGTAATTGATGATGGACAAGGATAAGTCATAGATCCATTCGAAACTTTAGCAGATAAGTTAGTCTTTTTTTTCATAAGAGGGCATATATCCACACATTTTATTTTCAATAGGTTAAGGTGAAGACATAAATGCCGGCCCAAACAAGGCCCTAGGAACAAAAATATCTGAGTCTGAGAAGAAAAGTGCGCAGCGGGATTGAAACGTGTACGTCCCTGATCCCGTTTTAAAAACCGCCAAATGTCTTGATCCATTGACCCGTACAATTTCCGCCGCTATAAATACTCCTTCCAAATCTTTGTGTAATCCACTCCTCATTTCTATTTCTTATCATCCTCTGCGTCTGTCTATGGGTTGTCATCTCTTAATTTGCCGATCCAACTCCCTTTATCTGTCTCTTCTCCGCTGAAAACGAGCTTTCTTTCAAGTTACTTAAAGGATCCATCATTTGCCCTTCAAATTTTGGAAAAATAGGAGAAATAATTAGGGTTTTAAGTGTGTTAGGGTTTCGAAGAGCATCGATATAATGCCTTCGGTGCTCACAGGAACGAATCAACTTCCGTTACTTCCTTCATTGACACGTTTTAATAGTGGATTGTGTTCGCATCGCCTGAAACATCTCGAGAAAGGAGATCGACGTGGTAATCTTAGTTAACATTTGCTTTTATTTCTCACTGTTTTTCGTTCTATTTTGCCTTTTCTTTTCCTTTTCGCTTTGTTTTTCGGGTTTCTCTTTCACCTCGTCGTCCGTACGGAGATTTGAGGATCGAATCGACTAGGAAGCTTTGACTTGTTTGGAAGGTCTTGGTTGGGCTTGATACTGTAAAAGGTACATCTTTTGTTTAATTTTATTGAGCTGTTAGCTGGAGATTGCGGTTCTTGTTTTTTATGTTGTGTTTTATCTGTTTTCTCATTTTTTTTTTCTTTTTGATGTTGGTCGCTAGATGGCTTATATTTAAATTTAAATTTGTTCAAAGCTGCTACAGAGATGATTCTCATATATGATTTTGTTTCTTGGAATAATTTCTGAACGTCATGTTTATCGATCTTACTGCATAACGTGATAAAATGATAATTCTTATGAAGCCGAGTGGATACAGTTTTCTAATTTTATTTTATTCATTTGTTTGAGCCTATGCTTTTTCTTTGTCATTACTTCGTGGGATGACCGATAATTCTGAAATTTTTATTCTGTTTGCGGTAATTATTTCATTTGACTATTAGAGAGAATGATATGGCTATTTATGCCTTTCATATAACTCTTTAAATCTTTAATTGGCAGTTCTGATTTGAACTTGTAGTTCCGTGTTGTCATCTATGGACATCAGCTCTCCTGGTGGTAAGGTGAAATCTAGGTCATCATCCAGAGGTTTAGTAAATAGCCTTGACGTCAGCTGTGGCAAGCTCTTGGATATTAAGAATTTTCATGAACAGAATATATCTGACAGGGATGTTGTCAGTTGTGTAGAGGAGGGATTTGAACACCTTAAATTAGATGATACTAAACCTGGTCAGAAGAGCTTGTGCAAGTGTGCTACATTTCCTACCGATGCTGAGATACTGCCTTCTGGTGCTTATTCTAATGAACAAGATGAAGATGAAGAACTGGAGATAGCATTACGGCGAATGTTTTCTGATGAAGCTGTTCACTCAGCCTGCCATCGTTCAATATCTTTACCTGTGAGTCATTGTTTATTTTTTTTGGTTTGCAGTTGTTGTTCAGATTATTGAGCTTCTGTTACTCTGTTAATTTTGATGCTTTGTTACTCTAGGCAAAAACACGACTGTTAACATATTAGATTGTTGCATTAGTATTTAGTCAATGTCTGTTTAGTGCCTAAGGGGGTTTGTTGCTAGCTTCCAGTTTCTCTCATGGTGTGCCTGCTTCTATCGATTTCTTGTAGTTTGCCATTCTACCTTTTTTATTGAGCAGCATTTTGAAATCTACCATATTTTCTGGTGCACCTCCTAGTGACTGTTAGCGGCTTATGATATCATTTTGTTGCTGTTCGTACTAATTACTATGACCTCAGCTCATTTACTCCTTTCATTTAAGATATATGGTCATATCTTATATGCATCTTTAATGATTGTCTTGTTAGTTGGTAGAGGTGTTTTAAAGCAATTATGTGGAAGCATGAAGTTTCCTCTTCATGTTCAGGACCAATAGCATTCCTTCTTTTCATGGTTCATGACCCTTAGTGTAAGTAATTCAGCTGCAATTACTTGTTTTTGTCCTTATATAGTGAAGTTGTTTTGGTCTAGTTTTGATTGTTGCTATTGGACAGCTGATGAAACCATATTCTCTGTGCACTGCTGGAGCCTTTATAAAGTGGCCTGGGACTGTTTTAGCCTTTGTATACTAAATCACATCAGGGCTATTTATCAGCATTCATTTTAGCTTGTCTTACCTAATTTGACCTTTCTCTATGCTTTATTTTCTCAGACTCCTTTGAAGCTTGTATCTGCCATGAAAGGTAGCCGTGAGAGACTAGGTGCAGCACCAGGGAAGCTGACTGTGAAGTGGGCTCCTGACGTGTATGATCCTCCACCAACAATAGTATCCCACACAGTTAATAGAGGCAAGAGGCAGAAGTCGAAGGAGGAAAGAAATAATAAGCAGAAAAAAGGAAAGAAAGGACGGAAGGGCAACTCTTCACATGGTTGCAGCAAAGACAAGAAGCAATTCCGCAAAATTTCTGGGAGTAATGATAAGTGTTACAAACTAATGAACGCTCGCAATGGAGTAGTTGAGCTCCCAGATGGTATAAATGACTTCGAAGTTGCTGGACCTGAGTCCTACTGTGGCAGTAGCTTCCTTAAAGAATCATTGACCAAGGTGCATTACTCAGTTGCAGAGGCATTGTGAGCTAAAACTTCCGATCTATATCCATATCCTGAAGTCAGGTTACTGTTTATAAATAAGTATATGATGCTGTATTAGACAATGTGCTACTATTTTTTTGGAACTCCTATGTTGTGATGCTGACAGTGTGTGGACAATATGGGGTGGTTATGCAATGATGCCGATGCTGGTGGTGTGAACTGCATTTACTCTTTTGCTTTGTACATAGAAATGTTATCAGTCACTGTTAAAACTGTTTTTATGTTTTATTGCGTAATGTTGCTTCGTGTGTTGGTTTTAACATTTGGAGTAACTATGCGGGAAGGCAGGCAAGGCAAGGATTCATTCCACAACTTCACGAAGGAGCGAGCTGAATGTTATTCTTGGTGGATAAAACCTTGTGTTACCACAGGAGCCGAGCTGAGTTTGAGAATAGGGTCTCTTGTTGCTGCCCTTCAAATTAGAATTTCATTTCGGGCTCGGTTCAATAAATTACAGAAATGAAAACATAGGAATTTGCAACAATACACGATAGAAGAATTTGGGAGATTTTTAACAGTAATTACTCTACTTTTTAATTTTAAAAATAATTACGGTTTAAAATATTATTAAAAAAGAATTAAATTTAAATTTTTTTTAACAAAATTATTTTTATTTAAAAATATTAAATATATTTTCAAGTATAAAAAAAAATATTTTTTGTTGTATTTATAAATAATTTTCAAATACAAATATATTTTTAAATAAAGATTTTTGTCTAAATTAATTATTTATTAATAATATCTTAAACTGTAATTATTTTTAAAATTAGAAAGCAAAGAAAGATTAATAGAATTAATTTTTCATAAGATTTTGAAAAAATTTAATCATAGTTATGCATTATTCAGATTTTTTTAACTATGTAGGAATATATATTATAAATATTTTAATATATTTAAATTAAAAACTTTAATTTATATTAAATAAACAAATGTTTAAATAATTTAATATTTTTATTTTTAAAAATATTTTCATTCTATTAATTAATGATTAATAAAATTAAAACGTTAGTTATCTAATTTTGAATTGGTCTCCTCCCTGTCAATTTTTTTTTGTCTTTTTAACTCTAATTTTCATTTGTTAATTATATTTTAAAAAATTATGTGCAAACAAAAAAATAATGTAATAGTAATATGATTTATTAATTTTTTTCTGTCTAATATTACGCTAATATAATTAAAATTACTATGAAATATACATATATTATTTAAAGAAATATATATATATATACACGAGAAAATATTAATTTTTAAATTTTTTATGTTAATAAAAACAAACAATTTAATACTAAATTTTAAATATTTTAAAAAAATACAATCATATTTCGAGTTAAAAAAAAGTTACCAAAGATTTAGTTGCAAGGTCTGGCTCTTAATTATGAGAAAATTTAAAGAAAAAACAAAAACCTCCTACGTTGTGTACTCTGCATTTATTTTAACGTACTCATAACTCAAGTCACAGCCCCAAGCTTGGCAGCTTCCAGGTCCGTCGCCTGTTGGAACAGAGAGACAGAAAGGCCAGAGAAAATTAGCAGCGAGAAAAAATACACTACCTAGGGAACAAACTGATTGCGTCGTTTATCCAATAACACATGCTGAAGACTATTTTGATACTCTTAATATAAGCATTTTAAGCTTTACATCTATTACCTTCCCTTAATGTTTACTTGCATGCTAGTGCAATCTAACACCAGGATTTGAACCTGGATTTCCGGTCAATTCCCTTTTTATTTTCCATTGCAGGCAAAAGATTATGTAGACATTTTAATAGTTAATATAAAAGAATGCAATAATTTTGGCAGACTCGTTCTACCGGTATAAAAAATGTAGTTTCAGTAATTAAGTCAAGCTGCAGCATGAGCAGGAAAATAAGGCTCATCCAGAATCTTGCTTCTATGACCTTACAATACACATTTCAAAGACACATTCTGCAGATAATTCTCTATTCTTGGCTAATGTGCTAGACTAAATAAATAGCCCTTCGGCTTGCAGCTACCAGATATGAAAATATTCAGGTCTGTGCAGCCAACAATGAAATTTATGTAGATGCTGCATAAATATGTCAACTTACCAACAGATATGTCAATGCTAACAGTACCGTGAGTCTCACCAGCCTTCCTGAGATACTTACTAGCCACAGCCCTGAGAAAACGTCCGGTTATTTAGAGATTATAGATTGGAAGAAAAAAAACTCATATTCTGCACATGATCGAGTAAAAGTGACAAGCAAGAGAACTTGTATATGCATAGAGAGATGCATCTAGGTCTCTCGAGTTGCACGAGTATTAAATCTCTCTCTCCCTCTTTCATATATTATTTATATAAAACCTGTTATTAAAAGATCATTAATGCAAATACTGATAGCCTTCAACTATCACTCTGGAAATTGTCTATGATACAGATATCTAGCCAAGCCTATCAAAAAAAGGAACCCAGCTGGAATAATGTTTTGAAGTACATTAATTCCAAACAGGTTGTTGAATGTCGAGAAAGGTCAACCGCTATCAAACTCTTCAAATAAGGGTTAAAAAAATATTGAGGTTTTAATTTTTAACAGGCTTCAAATACCAGGCAACACTTGAATGAAGAGTGGCAGCTAAATTTGTCAAAATTGCCCAAAAACCTATGACATGTTTGTTCCTGTTGATCAACTACATGAATCTGTCTCCACAAGTGGAAAAGAAATTTCCTCCCGTAGGATGCATTGGAAATACTAGGTGTGTGAGTAATTGCATAATACGGGAAAAGAAGCTATCTACAGCATTCTGATTAAAAAAGCAGTCTAAAGTTTACCTGTCAAATGGAAGTGGTTGCCCACCATCCATGAGCAAAATATCTCCAAGCAATATACGCAGCTTGTTTGGATGGAAATTAATCCCAGAATAGCCCGCAGCACAAGCAATGCGTCCCCAATTGGGATCTCTGCCATATACGGCAGCCTGTTGATAACATCAACAACCAATTAGAATTGCTTAAGTTGAAGCATCAAAAGGATGGGCAAGTTATGATATCATGCCTTAACAAGTGAAGATGATGCCACTGAGCGGGCAATCTTTGCTGCTTCAGCCTCAGTATTTGTACCAGTCACAGTGATCTGCAGATGGAGTTAGAATTAGCTGACATCTTCAATGTCTTCAAAACAAACAAGATATTAAGTTTATCAAGCCTAGCAATCACAAAAAGTACTAAACAGAAAATATATGCCAAAAGAAGCAAAAGGTTACAACACAAATTTTTGCAGATAGTTTTGGGAGGAAAACTGAAGGAAACTGAGTTTTGAAATCAAAACTACGTTACACAGTTATAGCTGACTCCCTAGTTTCTCATTCTTACCTGCATAAAATTGCAATGAGAACTGTCAAAAATTTCAACTTCACTTTTGTCATATTCAGTGCAATTTTTAGAATAAATGCAAGAGAAAGTGAGGTGACATTGAATTTGATTAGCCTTAAGAATGCACGCATACAGTTCAATACTCTGCCAGTAAACATAAAAATCTTTAAATAAGAAGCAGACCTCAATTAAGCAAGTCGCTCCTTCTCCATCCCAAGCTATAGATTTTGCAAGACCTTGCATTACCTGAGAAAGGAAATGTGTCAACTCTTAAGAGATTCAATCCAAACAATCTTAAGACCTAACCTAAATGAATTCATAATTTCCAAGATTCTAGACAATGAGAGATCAACTAGTGCATAACCTTCCCAACAAGTTCATGAAAGCACTTGGCCAAATAAAACATAGCTCATTTGGGAAGAGTTAGGAAGCATGGGCAGGTTTACAATTATATACAAATTCAGCATATTGGAAAATGTCGAGATCTCTGGTAGCAGCCAAACTTACCGCATCAAGGCATGCTTGAAGTTGTATAGCCTCCTTACAGTTAATAGAAGATATCCTGCTTGATCCAGATAACCCACTAGCCAAAGCAATGACAGTATCGTTGGTACTAGTATCTCCATCTACCTATAGCAAAAACATACGCAAACCAACCTCATATATAACTGCAGCAATAATACAAGAGGAGAAAGTAAACAATTTTTTATATTGATGTTGGTTTTAACGTAGTAAAACATAAGAAGAGGGATTATGTACATATGGTTAACGTAGTAAAACATAAGAGGGAATGTACATATGGTCCTAATTTTCAGTATTATGAACAAAGTGAGCTGTCCCAAGACCCACACCGCTAAACTTGAGATTGGAAGCCAAAGAATTTTCCACTGCACTATATACATGGCTAGTAAAGTGAGAATCTAAACTAAGTGGAACTAATAAGAGAGGGGGACCATGCAGCTCAGTAGTCTCAATCAACTGTGATAGTAAGACCTTCGCATGCATGAACAATAGACATTTGAATGCAAAAGGCACTCAAAAAGTAAAGCTGCTGGTTTTTTGTGGAATTCTGAAGATTTATGGTTCAATATAAATCATGAGAAATAAAGAAAAAATAAGTCCACAACCAATAGAAATAGCTTTGACAAAAATTTAGTGGCAAGTAGACATAATTTCCTAATTGGAACAGTAGCAGAATTTTGGAACAAATATCAAGGACACCAATAAGACTTTTTCCTCTTAGATATTTAAAGTTATGCTGCTCGGTCAAATCGCTTGCAAAATAACCACTTAACTTATGTTTTGTGATGTCCACTAGTTTAAATTAGCATAAACAGGTCAAATATAGCAATTAGGATACTCACAGTTATTTGATTAAAACTCCGGTTGACAGCAATCTGTATCATCTTTCTCCATACATCAGAGTCAACAAGTGCATCAGTTGTTAATACCTGGAACATACATCACAATTGAAGAGTACAAAAAGAAAAATATCCTTATAAGCAAACTTCAACCAAGAAGCAATATAAGAGACGTACACCAAGCATGGTAGCCATATTTGGGTGAATCATCCCAGAACCTTTCGCCATTCCCCCAACCCGTATATCTGTCCCTCCAACCTGTTCAGTTCACCAATTAACATAAGGGCCTGCTGTCTTTCTGTTTTCAAGAGTGTCATGTCTGAAGAATCTAAATCTTGTGAGATGTTCTTCAGAATTTAGAAACAAACTTGACTCTATAGAACTAAATTATTGGCAAAGAGGCAAATCCATTATTTGACAGTGAACTAAATATAATATAATCCCAATGACTTCAAAAGCAGAGTTACAATTGTAATCTGTCAAAAAAAATTGAACCATTCAACTGTAACATTAACTATTGTAATTTACGCAAACTTTCAAAACAAACCTGATAATGTATTAGATTAGAGATAAACAAAATTAAATAAAAGTTAAATAACATGAATGTTACCCTTTTTTTCTGGCATCCCTATCACAATCCAAACGAAGTGAAGTTTATGTAATGCATATTAATCTATATCAAATTCCTTGGTAATGTCATTTTATTCATAAACTTTTATGATGCATTTACTGATACTTAAAATCAGAGCATGTGTGTGAAGATTCTCAAGAAAACTTTGACACACCTCAGACTCAACTGCCACACTCTTGCTTACAAGGTCAGTTGTTGTGATAGCCACTGCCGCAGAATCTGCCCTGCACAGCCACTGATAAGATTCAAGAATGTCTAAACAAAGGAGGAGAAATGAGGAGACAAAAGAAACTAGGGGGAGCTAATTCAAAGCCACATGATTTGGAAAATAGAAGAAAATAATAAACAAAGAGACTAAAAGACACAGAATTATTGAAGATCTGAAGGGGAAATAACAAACTAGCTTGTTCCTGAAAAATGAAATTGCGCCACTTAGCCGAGCTATAAGTTGTGATCTGAATACCCTTCAATAGAAGATGAAAGTGAATTAACTAGTCTTGGGAGCGAGTTTTTTAATGCATCCTGCATACCACAGAATTATAAACATATCAATTTTGTAAAACTGTATGTCAATAAAGCAATTAGAACACTAAAATGTTTGGACAGAAAAACATAATGCAAACTGTAGACTTTCTAGAAGGTGTATGTGCACTAACATGATCAACACAGCTTATAGAACATATATACAGTAATGCTGTGTACCTTCTTTATTCTTTGGCCAATCACACCAGTGGATTCAATTAACACTTCCTCAGGCCTCACTTTAAGTAGCTGCAATATCGTAATTACATTAACAAGTGACCATGAATATAGCATGTACAAGACTGGCATAAAAATGACGTTCAAAAGATCTAAAGGCACATACCGTGGCAACAGTGTTGGCACATTCAATAACATCCTGGTAGCCTGCATCACCCTGACAACATTATAAGGTCAGTACACCATTTCATACTCGGTCAATTAGTTCAGTCTCACAGTAACAGCTAAGTATGAGGGTGAGTTACAGAATCACATTTTGCATGATTCATCCAAAATCAGACATGGAAAGACATTAAGGGTAAGCACATGGTGTATGGACAAGAAGGATAAGTGAAACATCTTGCTGTTGTGATACAGCTTACCGTAGCTGCATTGGCTTGGCCAGCATTTATCAACACTGCACGGGCCTGCAAGTAAGAACTGAATCATTAGTGAATAATTAAAGGAATTTTAAAGAATATCATTTAGGGTTTGACAGAATATCAATGAATTGTTGCACCGATTTATTTTAGTTTATTAAATCACAATAGCAATGCTCGCTGAAAGTTCATTTCTCTTTCTCAGAATATCATTGAACAGCCAATATGTTGTTCCCACATACTGTTTTTGAAACATCTAAAGCCTTTTTGCAGTATACCACTGGTGCAGCTGCAACCACGTTTGTAGTGAATGCACCTGAAAAGAAGTGGTATAAAATAATTAACACTTATCCTAACAAACACATTGCCTTGGAGAAATATTCAAGCAGATATTTCAAACACATGCAACTCAAAATAGTTAAATACTTAAATTGCATAGCTTGAAGGCATATACAATACACTAAATCTAAAACCAGTCAGCATACACATTACTGCAGTTTTAAAAACCCAGTCAGCATACACATTACTGCAGTTTTATAAACCCAGCAAAAAGAAAGCTAACCTGCAGATGTTGCATCTACATCACAAATAACAAGGGAAAGATCAGGTTTTTCTCCTTTGGCACGCAAACCGCCATAAATACCTGCTGCCCTAAACCCCTCTGCTGCCGTCACTCCACCAGGAATCTACACTCCCAAGCCATCACCAAAAATTAATAACATGAATGACTTCAGATGATACACCACCAAGTCAAATGCAGTGCAGGCGTCAGCATCTGCCTAAAGTACTCGAGTAATTTTATGCACGAATATAAGAAATAAAATCAATAATTACACTCAAAATTGCTTAAATTTACGATAGGACCATTATTTAAAAATATATATATAGATTGCAACAAATTCAATTTACTTCGTAAATTTTTTTTAAAAGAAAAGGAAAGAAAGAAATCAACTGAAAACGGTATAACACTGAGATTAATATGACAGTAGCTTTTATGAAGCACGAAAGTACTTCAGAAGCTGACTCACTTGCTTCCATGGCCCATCAGGGAGGAGGATTGGAGCCGCCGGTATGTAATTCGAAGCCTCGTTTAAATTCGACATAACAGCAGAAATTCTGAAATCTCGCTGAGACGAACCAGATGGGATAATAATCTGCAATTAGAAAATTTTTAATGTTGACTATTTTCCTGCCTTTAACGCGAAGTGAATCACAAAAACTGCAGCGTTTACTAAAGGAAATGACCTTTGGAGCCAATATTCCAGAGAGTTTAAGGGAGATGTAGTGAGGAATGCATGAATACATCTCGTGTTCAAACTTCTGAGGTTTAGCAGAAAAGTTTATCAGTGCCCGCCCGCCCGCCTGCCCGCCGCCAAGGGTTTACGAAATATGAAAGCGTTTTGTGCAACTTTGCAGCGGAATTAACGCCATTATAGTAAGTATTCGTATTCGTATTTTCTGTAAAATAACAATCCTGGTTGGATACATATTAATAATATTATTATTAGGAAAGTGGATGATAATTATGTAATTATTTCTCAGCAACGAAATAGATACGTAGTTATCGTAGATGTATTTGGTGCTTTTTTTCCTTAATGGAAAATAATAATAACACAAAATTAAGGCCCATTTGGTTCTAAAAATTATTTTAAAAAATTCAATGGGACTCAAAATTTTTTAAAAGAGTATGTGTGTGACCTATTTTTATTAAGACTTTATTCTTAGATAATATCGTTTGTCTATATTTACACGAAAATATACTAGATAAATTGTCATTTGTAAGAAATCATTCTCTTTTGTGATAACTTACCAATATCATATCATGGACCAAACATTTGCTTTCAATATCTTGTCCTGGGCAGGCTTTTAAGACCTAAATCCAGGACCTGAATTTCTCGCCTATTTCTATCTCATAAGGAAAAATGAATTTCTCACACCAGACAGTAAATTCTCGTTTAGAACGACAATTCAAGTCCTCATCCCTTTCCTTGACAGTTAATATTGTTTCATGCCAACACAATACCGACATCTCAAATTTGTCTTTATTTTCTATGTTGTGTGAAACAACTAAGAACATATCACAAACAGCAATTGATAATAAAGAGATGAAGCTGAAACCAGTTCCCTACGCCATGAAAAGAGATTTGATACAGCATAAATAACTGCGAGTTTAACAAAAAAAAAAGACCCAAAATCATTTAACTTGAAAGGTATCAGCGAGTTTGCTTCATCCCAAATAAATCAGTGAGTAATCTCTTGAGCACACTGACAAGAGATGTGCAAGTTGAAAAAAGATGGGTTTACAGGATTGAAACAACCCCTTTGTTGTTATGAAAATAATCAACCACCTAGAAGATCATCCACACCAACCAACGGTCTTGTTTGTTCTGAAACCAGTTTCAGAAGGTTGCTGCTGCTGAGGTGGGGGTGGAGGTCTGGGCTCCCTTGGTTTAGCAGGGTCAATAAAAATAACCCATCCATCCAAGAACTTAGCATTCAGTCCTTCTCTAGCCTTCTCAGCTTCTTCTATGGTTGTATAAGTAACAAAACCATACCCCTTTGATCTTCTAGTCTCTCTGTCTGTTATGACTTTTACTGTGGATCATCAACACAGTAGATAAAAACGAAGTCAAAATAATGAAGAATGATATAACTTAAAAATTACTTTCTAAGTTACCATCAACAAGCTGGCCAAATGGAGCAAATGCCTCTTTGAGCTTTTCATCTGTTGTAAGTCTCGACAGACCTGTTCACAGTAACACAGTAAGAGTCATCAAATTAGAAACCCAGCAGTAGTTAATTTTCAATACTGCTTCAAGAAAAGTGTTTTCCATGTATTATGTACAGATCAGCATATTCTAGGGCTAATCAACTTAAAGGAGAAGGTTCAGTGCAAAGCAGCCTTGAGGACTGCTTCTACAGACACAGAAACTGGGATGTCAAGCAAAAAGATCTGAGTTCAGATGCATGCTAACCTGGCTAAAGATTTATGGAGAACTTCTAAGGTTTCTATCAAAGGAATATGTTATTATACTCTGCTGTAATTTTAACATATACCAAGATCCCAAACACTTTAGGGCTATCAAAGTCCTGAACATAAATGTAAATAGATGTCCAACTTTAACACATATCAACAACATTATGCACTTTTTCATCATACAGAAATAGTTGGTAATAAAGTTCTTCCAAACACTTCAGTGAATACTAAAGAGGACATGAAACCATAGACAAAAATCCTTCGATAACTCTTAGAACGAAACTGATATCACCTTTCTATTAATATTTGTTGCTTTGCAAAATAACTTCAAGGTCCAACTACTATGGACAGGAAAGACCATCTTAGAACAGAGGATACACAAAACCAAGATTAAATTATTGGTTGGATGAAAAGGTAGAAAGGAGCAGCCAAAATGATTTCTAGCCAATCCCACAAATCTTACACCCTCCCATCTTTAATATCATCAGAATAAGCACCTGACCCATGCTACTCGCCATAGTAATTTTATTCATACTTCATCTAATCACAATAGAGACTTGGTTCAGGGTCATCTAAACTTGATTTCTCTCATTTCTAATGTTAGCAACCCAATGAAATAACCAAACAAAAAGAAGATATTACAACAGGTTTATAACGATAAGAAGCAGCATATGTAACAAAGGTCCAAGTTCACACTTCGATGACAACCGAATAAGGTGACACAAAAAAAAAAATTATAGGTCCACAAAACCATTTCCCTTTTTGGGAAGATAGTAAGAAAATCATCATTTCATATCAATTGTTGACGGATAATTATTTCAAAACAAAAAAAAAAATTGAAGGATAATGAAATTGAGCTCCCAGCATCCACACCAGGCAACTCAATCAAACTAGAAACCACTGCAACTGCCCAAAGCTATCTTGGTAATAGAGCGTATTGAATACATAACAAAATCAGAAAAACAAGAAATGTCTGCAACACATCTAAACTCTGTTTACTCAAACATCTTGAATCAAACACCATTCGAGGAAAAGAAATTCAGTAATTTTCAATCATTAATCATCACACCCTATTTTATTTTGCTTATAACGACATTACTAGCTCAATATTATATTGTACTTTCATCCAAATGTTACTAAAAACTGGGAGCACACTAGCAATTCAATGAAAACGCTATCCAAAGATCAAAAGTATAATTTTTAATATACTAGGAAATAAGCAAAGAAAAACAAATTACAAGGAGAAAAGAGAGCCCCAATTACCACTGACGAAGAGTTTAGGCGAAGTAAGAGTTGAACTGTAACGAACCGAAGCCAATTGACATTGTAAAATCGAAGACCCAGAACTGAGAACACGACGAAAGCTGGAAACAAACGCCATTTTAGTACGTTTAGATAATTTAATTCCAAGAAATGGCGATGTTAACTCAGTTAGGGTTTAGGGTTTACGCAACTAACCCCAAAGCCTTAAAATAGTGGAACGCTGTAAATGGAAGCTTCACGAAATAAGTGATATGCTACATGCACGACAACGAAGCATTACGCTCTCTGAAGTGTGAAGATCTTAACCGTCTGATAGATCCTCCCATTTTCTCTCTGGTTAAATATCATATTGCCCCTCTAAAAGTTTTGATAATAGTGAATTCACTAATTGTTACATTTCTTTTTGTTAAATTTGTACGTACAGAGGAAAAAAATATTGAATAACCGACCTTTAAGTTTGGGTAAAAGTTTTGTATACATATCTTAGAGACTTAATTGTTAAAAAAATATCTATAAATGAAAAAATAAGGTAAACATAATAAAAAAATATTATTTAGTTCTTTATTTTTGAAAGGGGCAAAAAAAGTTTTTTCTTTTTTCTTTTAACAATTTCTGATATTTAGTAAACCTCTCAGAAAAGTTAATTGTTAAGAAAATATCTTTCCATAACGAACAAGGCAACCATAATAAAATAGTCTATCGATTATCATTTTTTTTTTTAAATTTTATTTTACTGAAAACTTGATAAAACAGTAGTATTGCCTTGAACTAGTATCTATCCTTTTGATGGCAAGGCAATTTTGAAGCACAAGGTAAAATTATAAATAATACATTAATTTGTAAATTACAGAAATGAAATTTGACAATTACTTATAAATATCTATATTAATAAGAGAATTAAGATTTTATTATTGCAAGAATATGTTTGGTATTGCTGGCGTCCATTGAATAACATCAATTTTTCGTATAACCCACCTGTTTTTCTGAATGATATTTAATAGTTAGAATTTTCATCATATAATAGGACCTAAGACATACTTCATAGCATGCGAAGAAAAAATAAAGGGAAATTAAATAGATACTATTTTTCGTAAGCACCTTCCTTTCTTAAGAGATCTTTTTTTTTTTTTTAATTCAGTTTTAGTGTGATTTATATTCGTGAATCATATTACCATCTCAAGTCTGGAACATCGAGTTATTGTAGATTTAAGATACTGAGTAACAATTTACATGACAAATTTAACGTATTAACTTTCGTATTAGTATTACTGATCGTGGAGTGTATACTCCGATAATATCACTGGAATCGTCAATCACTAACAACCCAACACAGTCTCGTTTACGTTAAATTCTCTGAAAATGACTGTTATCATAATAATTAAGACCATACATTAAAAAAAAAACACAGGTTGATATCATCAAAACAAGAAATATATGATGATTTCAGAGTGAAGAAGGCAGATAAAGCAATATATTAACATCCTAGCAAACAGCAACATCACATTTACAGTGAGACCATGTCTTCTATCTGTTAAAAGCATAAAGCAGCAATATAACGATTGTTCAATCTTCAAATAAGAAAAAGAAATTGATGGAGAGACATTGACTGAAGCATTGACCATCTATATAGTACCATTTATAGCTAAGTTGGAACTCTGGGCAAACCTGACCAAAATGGTAAACAATGCCTGGAAATTTCAGCTAGACTTACTTAGCTTATTCTTTATACACATTCAAACAAACATAAATATGGTCAAAATTCTTTTCCTCGGGCTCATGCATGCATAATAAAAGGTCAGCATGCATACTGATTCTTTGTACAGTTGCTCTTCATTCCCACATCCAGTTCCCTCACTTCACTTCTTCTAATTCTAGATTTTACAAGAACAAAACAAACAATGTTCATTCAGTTTCAAGTCCAACCCCCACCTGGCCAAAAAGAAAAAGAAGAACAAACGAAAGAAAATAAATAAATAAACAAAAAACAAATGAAACTAACAGCATCATGGGAAAGGAGAAACCCCAAGCACAGCATTCTCTGATGAGATCTCTTATGACAGAAAGTTATTCTGGTAGACTCTGCATCTTCTTCTCTAGCATTGCTGTTCCTTTGAAAACTGTTAGCTGCAAATCTCTTTGGTACTGAAACAGCTGAAAAGTAGAATATTGCACAAGTATCAGTACATTTTCCATAAACCAACATTGAAGATTATAAGATTATATAATCATAATCTTTAGAAATAAGCAAATGAAAATTTTGGTATAATCTTTAGAAATAAGCACAGCATTTTCTAATGAGATTTTGGCATTGAATCATCTTTTGCTTGTCAACAGGCTTGATGTCATAGGAGGTCAGTTACATACATACAAGATGCACATGTCAATCAGAACCTTCTACAATAAGATGGAACTTGGTCTACATATGAATAGCACAGACACTATATTAAGCAAAATGGAGCAGACCAATTGGCAGTAATCAATAAATGACTCAATGACAATGAATTATTAAGGTAACCATACAATTTATACAAGTCAGACTACTTAGACTGTGTTTTTGCAGCCTAAATACAAAAGGCACTGTTTCAGCTTTTGCTTGGCATTAGAATATCTTTTCAGCATACCCATATTCTATGCTTACAATAAAAGACCAGAAGGAATAATTTTAGGAGTGTCATGAGTCAAAAAAATTCACTTACCTTATCCTCACTCATCCTCCTGAATCCAAATTTCTTTGTCCAAATGGACTCGGCTTTCTCGGCTGCAGGTAGCACCAAGTTTTCCACATTCATTGAACATAGCAACCTCTCAATACATGAGAATAATGCTTGAAAGCAACCCTAGAAACAGACATTATCAAGACAAGTATTTCAGGTTTATGTAAGCCTAGGTAGCTCGAAAAAGAACAAAAAATTAATATATTAACAGCTAAATCAGGCTTGTCTCATCCAAGATACTAAATGCATACTTTTCCTTGATATTCTCTAGATGTAGCCACCAGAGGGAGCTCAGCAACCTCCCGACCAAAAATCCTAAGAAGACCAGCAGATACTACAACAGACCTGTGCAAAGGATGAACTTGCATGAGCAAAATGATAGAATACAACAGTCAGGCAAGCTGACACGTGCTGTCATTTTTCATTAGTATAACTATCTACAGAAGCAAAGGACTTACAAACATAAACAGAAGTAAAATACAAGAAGAGAAAAACTTACTTCACAATCAAAACGACAGAATATATTCCCCCAAACTCTTGACCAGAGATGTTTCTCCTGTGATAAATTCAAACAAACAATGACCACAATAGATATTGGTAAAATAATGAAAAACTTCTAATGACAAGTCAAGAGAAAGGAAAACGGTGGAGGATGAACAAATGAACAAAACATCACAATTATGCATAGGACAAAACTCAAGTATCAAGAACAATTCTATCCAATAACTGATAAAAAACAGAAAAACTACTTATTTTATATGTATCCCCTCAGCATAAGGCTCAGTCACTCAGGAAGCAAAGCATACAATAAGTTTGTCTCACAGGATCCAGTACAAGTAAGAGGTTATGTAAACTACTTGGCCAAAAAACGATCACCGTTCAAACACTTTCAAAGCTAAAGAAGATATTAACTATTGGTTTGCAAGAAGCAAATGCTATTACTATAAAGGCTTGAATAAATTCAATTTGTCTCAGTAGTCCAAAGAGAAAAACTCATAGACCCAGTCATTCTCAAAGTGAATCGACAGTAATCAGAAGAAAAAAATCTGACATGTTTGGGATCGAGTTATTGAGGCTTTCAAGCCAAATATTAGTAAGAAAAATGGGTGGATTCCACTAAAAGTTGGTGTTACCAAATAATTTTCCTATTTTACTTCAAAATAAGTAGAAACTAGTAGTCACCAAACATGCCCTAAGTGTCAAAAAAAAAACATTAAAACAACAACACTGCAGAAAAATAAGCACTGAACAAAAGAAGCGCTTACCCATAGACCATAAGAGGAACCAGATCACGCCCACATTCAGCAACTATTGGATCAAAACATTCCTACCATAAGACAATGCATGAAATTAAAAAAGACAAGATCAAAGATATACATCAGCTTATTACATTTTACAAGCATGATAATCAACTTATACGGAGAATATATGCAATGTTTTAATAGCCATTTGTCTACACTCACAAAAATATATGCTTTTTTCATTGATGTATTCAGCATACCCACTTCTCAGCATCACCCGTTTCTTTAAATTCTGGCTTTTATAAATTTGATTTGTATGAATGATAGAAAACAAACTATGATCATCTGACTAAATAAGGACAAAACTTAGCACATTTCCAAAATACGAGTCAATAATTGCAGCAGATGGGATATAATATCTAGAGAAAGAACAACAGAAAACTATGTTCCCTGACCATAATTATCTATTCTGCAAAAATAAGATTCATGAGAAGACTGACGAAGATGTTGAAAGAAATATTAAGAAAGAAAGAAAGAGAAACAGAAGGCATGAAAAGAAACTTACTCGAAATATAGCAGTAGCACTAGAAAGCAATGATTTTTCTTTTTCTTCAAAACATTGAGCTTTCCTTACTATTTGCCATCGAACATCATTTATGACTCCATCAGAAAAAATTCCCTTCTCTACATGCTTCCGGTTTATCACACTTAACGATGAAGCCGGTATTGTCCGAGCTCCACCAGAAACAAAATCTTGTAGAACCGCATGAATTCTATTGCAGTCATTACTACAGAACCACTTATCCTTGGGGATTTCCTGCAGTGGGATACAGAAAACTATTTAAGTGTTTTCATGTACAAACACCATTAGTAATAACTATTATACAGTTTCTAGACTAACCTTTAAATCACATAGTCCATCGTCCCGCAAGCAACCGACATGAAACTCTTTCTCACACTAACAGAGAATAAAAGAATAAGTTAAACAGAAACAAAAAAAGAAGAATCAAAGTTTGAAGAATTTATTAAGGAAATTGCTTGAAGCCAAAAAGTGCAAACATACTTGATCACAGTAAATAACTGTTCGATCATCAAAAGTAGCAGCACTGAAATCATGAAGCCTGAAGAACATAGGAAAGCAGCTAGTGACCAATTGTTAGTGCAGTTAACATAAAGTAAATCACGTTGCACACATCTGGCAGATAAAATAAATGACAATAAAAATAAAATAGAAGTGCCCTAGCCCAGAGACCAATTAGTGGTAATTCGCTTATAGAGAGACCTCAAATTCCAGGTAACTAGGAATTTCATATTCTGACAGATCTGGCCGCTCCTAAATGAACTTTACTGTTGAAAGTTTGCTTTAGGTCAACCTTAGTTTGTTCTCCAATTAGTAATATGTCCTTGAAATTGCCATTCTCCATTTTCTTGCAGTTACAACAAGCGGATGAGATCCCAATAAAAGAAAAACAAACCTGCAGAACAATACCTAGAGATTTTTCCAGCAAGGCAGAAAACAATTCCCGAAACTATCACTATGCAAGAAATGAACAATAGCAAAACCAACTTCAGTGCATTCTTGATGCTTTTGAGCATAAGATAAGTCATTCAACCTCTAAAACCAAGATATGGGTTTCAATCACATGTCTACTCTCTGGAGTATGATTATCTTGTTTCTTTCCAATTATTCATGCATAAATACTTGCATAGTAACTGTTACAACCTGTATAAAATAGGAAACTTTGTTTGTTTAGGATTATTAGGAGCCTAATTAGTTGTGTATAAGGTTTCCTTCCTAGAATAGGACTCCCTCCTAGAATAAGGTCTCTTACTTTGTATATATATATGCATGCCTTTAGTGAATGAACATATTCAGTTTTTCTCCCATATGTTTGATTACATGGTATCAGAGCAAGGTTCAATCTGGTCAGTGTTTGTTTCTGTTTTCTGCCTTAAGTAAACAGTAGTGGGAGTTTTTGGGTCACCATTTTTTAGAGCCACATTCTGTTCTCACCGCCCATCCAGAAATAAGTACCACCTGCCAATCAGTGGTTCTGCAAAGTCCAGCAGTCAGCAGCCCCGCGAGTGAGTCACACACGCCACCCGAAGTTTCTGCCACAGCTTCACACGCTGGCGCATAGAGGCGCGTCTGTTGCCAAAAATTTTTTCGGTTTCTTGTTTCTGGTTCGCCTGGTTCTGTACATCACCTTTGTGTGCCCGGTTGGGTCAGCATCCATACGAATGTAGGATCTTCTTTGATACAAGTTTGAGTACTCCAATTTTTAAAACTTGATTCTTTGTGTTTTCTACATACTTAGCATTAAGGCTGAAAAGAAGTCTGTAGTGATGTCTAATGTTGTTCTGGTGATGTCAAAAATTACGGAACATAAGTTTAATGGCTCTAATTATTATGATTGGAGTAAAACAGTTAGACTTTATTGGCGAAGCATTGATATGGACCACCATATGACTGATGATTCACCCAAAGATGATTCAAAGCAGACTTGATTAAGGGAAAACGCTCGGTTGTTCTTGCAAATAAAGAACTCCATTGATAATGAGGTAGTTGGCTTAATTAATCATTGTGAGTTTATGAAGGAATTACTGGAATATTTAGATTTCTTATACTCTAGGAGAGGAAATATTAACCGTATGGATGAGGTGCGTAAATCATTCTATCGTGTAGAGAAGCAAAATTAGTCTCTCAAATTATTTCATGGATTTAAAAAAAACTTATGAGGAGCTTAATATGTTTTTACCGCTTAGTCCAGATGTGAAAGTTCAACAAGCTCAGCGAGAAAAAATGGCAGTCATGAGTTTTTTATCTGAATTTAAGACTGCTAAATCTCAAATCCTCTCTAGTTCTGAGATCTCCTCTTTACAAAAGACATTCAGTAGGGTACTCCAAACAGAGAATTCCCAGTTTATTCCACCATTTGTTTCTCCTAATGGTGCTCTCGTTGGTCGAAGCAATGGATATGAACCTGGAAAATCACAATACAATAATAGGGGAATGCGATCAAGCAACTCTAATAGTAATTCTGATACTCGAAGACAGGACTCGTGAGGGATTGTATGTCGCTATTATCATAGACCAGATCATCTAAAACGTGACTTGTAGAAAATTGCTGAATAAGGGCCAAAGGACTCAATATGCTCAAGTTGCATCTACTCATAATACATCTGAGAAGTCCATTCTAATCTCTGCAGATGAATTTACCAAATTCTAACAATACCAAGAATCATTAAAGTCTTCATCTACTCCTGTCACTGCTATTGCTGAATCAGGTAAACCAAATACATGTCTTATTTCCTCATCTTCTAACTGGGTCATAGATTCTGGTGCCACAAATCATATGACAGGTAATATGACAGGTAATTCTAGTCTATTCTGTACTTTTCAATCATATACATCTACTTCTACTGTCACTTTAGCAAATGGGTCAACATCTTCTGCTTTTGGGTCTGGCACAATTAACCCCACTCCATCACTTTGACATCTATTTTGAGTTTACCTAAAGTTTTCTTTTAATCTAATTTCTATAAGCAAACTCACTCGTACTCTTAATTGTTGTCTCATTCTTCCCTAATTATTGCTTGTTTCATGATCTCATGACAAAGAAGATTATTGGTAAAGGATATGAATCTGGAGGACTTTACATCCTTGATAAACAAGTGCCAAAATCTATAGCTTGTTCTGGAGTAGCAACCTCATTTGAAATACATTGTCAGGTTGGGTCATCCTTCTCTTCCTTTGTTGAAGAAAATTTGTCCTCAATTTCATAATTTATCTTCTTTAGATTTGAGAGTCTTGTCAGTTTACCAAACATCATCGTCTTAGTTCAAGTCCTAGAGTCAATAAACGAGCTCGTGCTCCTTTTGAGTTAGTTCATTCCGATGTTTGAGGTCTTTGTCCAGTTGTGTCTAAAACTAGATTTAAATACTTTGTTACTTTTGTTGATGATTATTCTTGTATAACTTTGTTATATTTAATGGAAAGTCGTTCCGAATTGTTCTCATCTCTGTACTTTTTGTGCTGAAATTAAAACTCAATTTAATGTTCATGTTCAAATACTAAGGGGTGATAATGCTGAAGAGTACCTATTAGAGACTTTTCAATCTTACATGGTTCAACATGGAACTCTTCATCAAACTTCCTGTGTAGATACACCATCTCAAAATGGAGTGGCAGAAAGAAATAATAAACACCTTCTTGAAACTGCAAGAGCCTTACTATTTCAAATACATGTTCCAAAACACTTTTGGGCTGATGCAGTTTCAACAACTTGTTTTCTAATTAACCGCATGCCTTCCTCTATCTTTAATATTAAGACTCCTTATCACACTCCTGTCTCAACTAAGCCCTTATTTTCCATTAAACCTAGGATATTTGATTGTACTTGCTTTGTACGAGATGTTCGCCCTCAAATCACGAAACTAGATCTTAAATCTCTACAAGTGTATTTTTCTAGGCTACTCTCATGTTCAAAATGGCTATAGATGTTATTGTCCTAGTCCTAACAGGTACCTTTTGTCAGCTGATGTTACCTTTCTAAAAGATACACCTTTTTGTGAGTCTTCCACACGTCCACACGTAAAAGTCAAGGGGAGGATGATGATGTGTTAATATATACTGTTACATCTCATGTTTCTACTCCTCCATTGTCTGCTCCTACTCGGCCATCCATCACTCAAGTCTATTCTAGACGACATAATTCTCTCGATATATGTCCTGAACCAGATCCTTCGCCATCAAAATCAGTATCAAGTGATGATCTTCCTATTGCCCTTCGCAAAGGTAAACGCCAGTGTACTTATCATGTTTCTTCTGTTGTTTCTTCTAACCATTTGTCATCCTCTACTTGTTCTTTTATTGCATCTCTTGACTCTATCTTTATTCTTAATACTGTTCATGAAGCCTTATCTCCTCCTAAATGGCATAATGCTATGATAAAGGAGATGACTACTCTCGATAATAATGGTACCTGGAATTTAGTAAATTTACCTACAGGGAAGAAGGCTATTAGATGTAAATTGGTTTTTGCAATCAAAGTGAATCCTAATGGATCAGTTGCTCAATTAAAAGCCCGTCTGGTACCTAAAGGATATGCCCAAACTTATGGAATTGATTATTTTGATACCTTTTCTCCTGTTGCTAAGTTAACATCTGTCCGGTTATTTATTTCTATGGCAGCCACTCATAATTAGCCTTTGTATCAATTAGACATTAACAATACTTCTCTTCACGAAGATCTTCACGAAGTTTATATGGAGCAACCTCCTGGTTTCGTTGCTCACAGAGAGTATGGGAAAGTTTATCGTCTTTGCAAGTCTCTGTATGGCTTGAAACAAAGCCCACATGCTTGGTTTGGCGAATTTAGCCAAGCAATTGAGAGGTTTGGAATGAAGAAAAGCAAATCTGATCATTTTGTCTTTTATAAACAATCTGAGAGTGGCATTATTCTGCTAGTTGTATATGTGGATGATATCGTCATTACTGGAAGTGATGCTTTAGGTATTTCATCCTTTAAATCCTTTCTTCAGAGCCAATTTTATACAAAGGATTTAAGGATATTAAAGTACTTCTTGAGTGTCAAGGTAGTAAAAAGTAAAACAAGGATCCTCTTGTCTCAAAAAAAATATGTGCTTGACTTGTTATCTAAGACAGGAAAATTGGGAGCTAAACCATGTAATTTTCCAATGATACCTAATTTGCAACTCACAAAAAAAAAGTGAATTGTTTGAAGATCCTGAGAGATATAGAAGATTGGTTGGGAAGTTGAATTATCTTACAGTGACTCGGCCAAACATTGCATATGCAGTTAGTGTTGTAAGTCAATACATGTCTTCTCTCACAGTTGATCATTGGGCAGCCATAGAATAAATTTTGTGCTATTTGAAAGGGGCACCTGGACGTGAAATTTTGTATAAAGATCATGGTTATACTAAGATTTAGTGTTTTTCAGTTGCTGAATTAGGCAGGATCCAAGGAAGATCGAAGATCTATTTCAAGATATTGTAGTCTTTGTTGGAGGAAACTTAGTCTCATTGGAAAAGTAAGAAGCAAAATGTAGTCTCAAGTTCCAGTGTGAAATCGAAATACAGAGCGATGGCACAGTCTGTGTGTGAAACAATGTGGATACATCAACTTCTGACTGAACTAGGTATTAAGATTTCAATTCCAGCCAAGTTGTGGTGTGATAATCAAGATGCTCTTCATATTGCTTCCAATCTCTTATTCCATGAACGAACTAAGCACATTGAAGTTGATTGTCATTTTGTTCGCGAGAAAATACAACAAGGCTTGGTTTCTACAGGATATGTAAAGACTGGAGAACAAGTGAGAGATATTTTCACAAAAGCTCTAAACAGAGTTCGAGTTGGCTATCTTTGTAATAAGCTAGGCATGATTAACATCTATACTCTAACTTGAGGGGGAGTGTTACAACTTGTATAAAATAGGAAACTTTGTTTGTTTAGGATTATTAGGAACCTAATTAGTTGTGTATAAGGTTTCCTTCCTAGAATAGGATTCCCTCCTAGAATAAGGTCTCTTACTTTGTATATATATATATGCATGCCTTTAGTGAATGAACATATTCAGTTTTTCTCCCATATGTTTGATTACAGTAACAAACATAAATGCACATTGATAAGCCTTCTTGGTACTTTCATTAGAAACTTAAACTAAGATTTCAAAAGGAACCAACCTGCAAATAACACAACCACCAGTTTCACCTGTTGGTGTTTCAAGCCCTCCCTTTAAATCCACTGATCTGGACATTTTTGAAGACTCTCCGGTAGAAACCATCCCATTGGAGCCAAATTTTTCTCTACAATTAGGACAATGCCAACCATTTTCAGTGATAAACTGTAAATCCGCACATGCTGCAACACAAACAGACCAAAATGAATTACAAGAAAGATAAAAAACAAAAGAATCAAGAAACAAGAAAATCAAGCTATAAATAAAAGCAAAAATGAAAACATATACATAACATGAACAAACTGGTGGAATGTATTATCATGATGCAGTTCATAAATGCACAACAGGGGACGAGTAGAAGAGGTTTGTCAACATTGTAAGAAAAGATACGTGAGCCCATGTGTCAGTGTGAAGTTTCAGAAAAAACGCATAAAAGTTATCAGCGTAAACTTTCAGATAAAATGCATAATATTTTTCATCATCTAAAGAAAAATGAATATAACATCAATTTCAAAACAATAAGAAAAATACATGAAAAAAAAAACAAAAACCCACCTGGATGAAAAGCCCGAGGACAGGAATTACAAAGAATTAGATTCCCTCCATCTCCACAAAGACTGCAGGCATCATCACTGCCACCAGTAGTACGTCTTTGCCCCATTGCCAATGACATGGCAATATCATGAAGTGTCATTCCATTAGAAGCATAAATATGACGATAGCTGAAAAATGCATGCAAAATTAATTCAAATGATAGACAGAACACTCCAACAAGAAATCACATTGCTTTTAGGATACTCACGGTTGACGCCTGGCTGCCATTCCAGCATGAGCTTCAAATTGAGAAGGACTAATCTGCTCACCGGAAGGGGAAAGAAATAACTGAGGAGGAGATAGAGTGGAAGGGAAAGCAGTGTTCCAAAAACAAATGCAGAACTCTATGCTCATTATAACTATACAGTTTAATGATTTTACCTCTTTGCTACAGCAATCACAGACTATACCATTACCCTGCTTGTAGCCAAAACGCAATCTCTGAAAAAATGCATCATCACAATTAAATTTGCATTAGACATGCACCATTAGATGAACCAATCATCAATTTGCACATACATCAAATTTAGCACCTGTCCTTTGACAATGTAACTCAGTCTTTCCCCATCTGGTAGGCCATTAGGCAGAAAGAGCAACCGGTGTAGATCATTATCCCTGCCAAGAAACAGAAGGAATTTTGAACAAGAAAGACTTTAATAAAACTAGAACCAGCATAATCAAGTGTACTTCAAAAAAAAGATAAATGTGAGGAAAGACGTGGCAAACAGAAAAATACCGTTTCTTAGTACCCCCTTCGGCAGTTCTCTTTTGGTGTGTTATAGGTCTGCATAAGAGATTGTAATTTTGAGTAATAAAAACAGAAAATATGGCTTAATAAGACCAGTAAAATGGAATGAAATAAATTTTAAAAAAACATCTTGGATGGTTAAAGCTCAAGAAAATGGAAGAGAAAAATCACCTCTTAACTCCACGTTTCCGCTCCTCAGGCATCTCCTTCATGTATGTTTGTTCTCTACCAGTGTCCTGCACAAAGGAAGATGAAGTAGGGCTAATGCTTTCTTCCAATGCCAGACTGGAGCAGCTGCAAGTTAAGAACATGAAAACAGTAGCCAATGAATAATCAAATAAGAGTTCAATCACCATACAAACAGTTAAATTTATTAGAGAGAGATTGTTAGATATTTATAAATTTCCAGGTAATTTAAAAGTTGTTTACACTTCTTTACAGCACCAACCAGTCAGGAACAACTTTGAAACTTGAACTTCGACATGGATTTGCCAAATTATAAAAATTGTAATGTCAATTTTAGCCAGCAAGTAATATAATAATAAACATAATCAGATACTGTATTAGGAACAAATACAACAATCATATCCTGTCAAAAACCACCAACCAAATAAACCATACAATAACTTAGTTTTCACGGTTGATTAACCCAAATCTGGTAGACAAATGATAGATATTTGAAGCAAAATTATCAAATCAAACAATCGGAAAGTGCATACAAATGATATCAACGAGAATACAATTAGATCAATCGCCAAAGCTGCCAAATAATGGTTTAAAAACTTAGCTTTCACGGTTGATTATCCCAGATCGGGTATGATTATCCAGACCAGAATTCATTACTCTTCAAAAATATTAGGAAGGGAAGAATAGAGACGAAAAACCCTAGAGAGAAAAAGATGGAGAAAGGGAAGAAGAAACCTTATAAATGGCAGAGCAAGAATAGCACCAGTTCAAGCAGCCTTGTGTTTAAACAAATCCCTTGTATAAAGAGTACACAAAGAAATGCCATTTTATGATTTCAGACCCGAAATTCCAGCCAAATTTGCCCCGTGGAATTTAAAATAAAATCTCCTTTCGCTTACATAAACGGAACTTATGGAAAAGTTTAGCAAATTAGGCCCACTAACAAATTCTGCCCTTTAGAATTTTATTCTCATGCACCACGAGTTCATTTAAATATTTCCTTGTCAAAATTGTTTCCGTTTCTTGGTAGACGTTAAAGAAAATGGAAATAAGTACATGAATATTCTTGAAAATGTTCATTTTGCAAATAAACGTTTGGGGAAAATTGGCTATACTTTACCACAAAGCATTTTCCTATTAAAAATATATCTTATAAAAATGAAAACAGAAACGGTTAATCATGGGTCCACCATTTTTCTCTTAATCAAGCACATTAAAGACACAGAAAAAAAGGGTTTTCTTTTCTTTGTTTTCCCATCAAATACCTACTGACCAGGAGTCATTAAAATATTCATGGAAAGTACCAAGTGACAGCTCTATTTAATGCTCATGCAGAACACCTAAGTGACAGCCTTATGTCTAGAACTAGAAGGCAAATCAATTTGTTTCCTTACCAACAGCAGACACATAGACACAAAGTAAAAGAAGTCTTAGCTTGTGCTCAATATCACTATAGCCTGTTTCTTGATCAAATAACAGAAGCATAACTGCCAGTTAATATATTTGAAAGGCCCTTCATAAATTGAAGAGCAGCCAAGACTTCTTTTAATAAGAGTGCTTGCTATGCTCCTTATTGCATATGCAGGATTGGACACCACATGTAAGATAAAATCATAGGCTACCAATTCTGCTAGTTTAAACCTGGAGAGCTGAGGAGGCATCAGACAAGGCTATCTAACAACAACCTACAAATGCAAATCTACTTCAACTACAAAGTCAGGAAATGCCACCTGACCAGGACGGAAAACTTAATGAAGTTGGAAGTAAACTCTTACAGTTATTAAAAATGAGGCCTTTGATCACAGGTGCCACATTTTTAGTAGCAAGTTTATTAATACTCTTAAGCCACTTAAAATAACTGTTTGGGCCTTTATCTTCAAACCTCAAGCTTTTGGATCAAGTGGCAATTCAACATGGCATCACAGCAAACTTGACCTCATAGTCTTGTGCTTGAATCTCCATGAACACAATTAAAATAATTATTTGGATCCCCAAGACAAAGCCCATTAAATAGAATTAAACTTTGCTTGTGAGAGGGAATGTTAAGCCACTTAAATATAATTGTTTGAGCCTTTACATTCAATTTAAGCTTTTGGGTGAAGTGGCAATTCAACAGATACATTTACTTGCACCTAATTCCAAGACAGTGGATGAAGAGAAAAAAATAAAACCTTCAAAAAATCTCACATTTTCTTATTCACTAGAAAATGGGGAAAATGGAAGTAGTGGTAGATCTAGAATTCATATAGGCATAAATAAGGGTATCCACTGAATCTCTTAGCTATTTTCATTTTAATTCACTCTGTCAGAATCACGTTGACATAAACTCTTCTTCTTCTTGTAGAAGGAACAACTTAAAGTAGGAGCCCATCCGATACTTAGGTCACTCTGATCTTTATCATAATTCACACTTTCTAATTTATAGAAACTCACTCCTAAAAGGAACTTTAAGTTTAACCATACATAGAAGAAATAAGGTCATTTAGAGACAGTTTGGTGATAACATACATTAGAATAATAAAAGCCATTTGCAGAAATGAATGCATGCATTTCACGCCATATATTTCTAAGAGTAAGATAATTTCTCTTATTTACAAGATAACCAAAAGCATATAACTAAAAAGATTTCAAAAGCCAAGGATCACTAGGAGAAACCATTGTTGGAAACTACAGTATTATGCAATGCCACCATACAAGCAAAAATAGAAAGCAAATTGTTTTAATTTCTAATTTATACAAGATGCAATACAAACAAGTGCACTATTGCTTGGATCTTAGATTCCTCTCGACTTCTAATCCAACACACAAACCAATTGGTTCCCCTAGCCTAATATGTGTTATGTATTATCAAATACTTCCACAGAAGGTTTAAGAAATATACTGCAGATACAAGAGCAGAAAAGTTCCAAATTTATAAAGGGCCAGCAAGAATGAAAGGAAAATATGTCTTCTCCTATTAGCTTAGTGACACCTACAGTTGAGAATTTTGCCTTGGCAGCATAAGGTGGACAAGTAAAAGATTGAATTTGCAGTATGCAAAGGAAACTACTAAAAGTCGAGGTTCTTGTACCTTACGACTGAATGAGACAGGTTAGGAAACTTGATATTATGGTGCTCATCTTGTTCAACCATTCCATTGCGGGGTTGAAGACTAGCTGCAAATATAAAGAATGTCAAAAAAGTACAACAAGCAGAGAAGACAATGTTCCTGGAATTACACTTCATAGGGCACAAAACTGTTCATGCACTTTTGCTATATTTGGTATAATGTGTACAACTCATTCTAAGTTTATGTCCTATATGTAAGATAACTGCATAATTAAACCAAAAATCAACAAGATGTGTACCACATCAAACAGCACAACTCTCTCACCAATTAACAGTAATCCAAGTCCCCAGAAAACCCACATGCCTCAAGAAGACACTAAAAGCAAACAAAAAATACCTTTCCAAACTTGAAAAGACCCCTCATTGACAGATGAACCAGCCACGTTTTTCACCACTTCTTCAAGTATGCCAAGTGGTGCAGTCTTTAGTTCTTGAATAATACTATAAATCGGCTTCCCATTTTCCAAGTATATGTGATTATTTGGGTGCCTGGTCTTGGCACCAGCATGCTGCTCAAACTCATGTGCGCTTACAACCTGCTTGTACAATACAATCATTTAATCATCGCAATAACAGTAGAAACACCTTGTGACTAACAACGCTACAAACTGAAAACTGGAAGTGACTTACTTTTGAGAAATTACATAAAGGACAGCCACATAAATATCCGCCACCGTCTATAATTCCATCTAACTCCCTCTAAAATCAGAAAGAAAAGTAATAAACCAATAAATGACAAAGTCCATAACCAATAAAAGTATACATCACTAGCAAATAGCACACAACATCACCTAGGCAAAAATTTACCTCCCGCGTTGTAGAAATATACTTGACTCGTGCCCCATCAAGGATACCGGTTGATAACAACTTCTTAACATTTGTGGGGTATTCATTAGGAACGACCTTCTTTGACATTTTTATTTCCATGTTTCGAGTGCACGAATTGCGATTACTTCCTTCAGCTGACCCCTTCTGATAGGTATACAAATCATCATAGACAGAGTAATGGTTACCTTCCTCATAAGCTACAGGTTCAGCTGCTGGGGCAACATAATCTTCCTTTCTTTTACTAAACTTGAATGTAATTTTTCTAATTCCAGACGATGAACTAACATGTTTCGGAATTTCCAATACAACATGAGATTTTGAAACATCACCAAAATTGGTGTCCTTTCCAGAGGTCTCCATATGTGAACTTTCAGTGTGTTCCCCATCACTTAAAGTTTCCTCTGAACTCAAATTCCCTGAACTCGTGGATGGTACCTCAATAGACCCAGCTCTGTCAATTCTAACTATTTTGGTTTCTTGGCTAGTGATATCTTGAGAACTTGATGTGAAATCTTTGGGAGAGACGACCGGATTTGAAACTTCTGATTTAATATCGTCATTTAAAGCTTCTTCTTTTGCTTGTTTCTTGTTAGGAAACGAGTCTGATTCAACATTATCTGTTAAAAGCTCACGGTCCCGCTTCAATTCGCTTCTCGTTGAACATTCAATATCTACTTCCCCGTCTGCTTGAATTTGCTCACAAACTGCACAATCTGCTCGCTTCTTGTTAGCAAATGAATCTGATTCAACGTTGTCTATTAAAAGCTCACTGTCTCGCTTCAATTCAGTTCTTAAAGAACAATCAATATCCATTTCCCCATCTGCTGGAATTTGCCCGCAAACTGCACTTTCTCCCATTGAATTCAAATTTTCTACAAAATTTAAATACCACGAGCTCAATCCTGAGCGAAAGCATTCAACAGCAACCAGACCAAGAAACAAAATCCCTAATTCGTTGAAATTATCTCCAAAACTGACAAATTCTGAATTCAAATTAAAATGTGTATCTGCATTAGCACCAACAAGAAGGAAAAGAAAAGATAGAACAGCATTATTCACACCATTCTACGCCAAAACAACAACCCAACCGAACAAGGAACAATACAAAACCAATTCAAACAACTATTTCCAGTAGTCAATAACCGCTAGACCGTTACTTCGACATGAAATTTTAAATATATCTTCCTGACACGTGTAAACTGCATCAAATCTACCTCTAACGAGCCTCCAAACAATTCAAATCTACACAGAAACGAAACAAAATAATCTCCAGATCCGACAAAGCGTATAAATATTGTAAATCTAAATGACAACACGAGAACCGCTAAAAACCGCCGTCTTATAAATCTTATAGATCTTGTGTATGTACTATGCTATAAATCTCGATTAAGAAACTTGAATTGAAAAGCCAGGGCTAGGGTTTTTGCCTGTTGAAAAAAAAATAGAGGGAACGTGGAGAGCGGCAACGAACCAGAACGAAAAGCTTGGTTCGCGGTCGAGATTTAACTTTTTAGAAAGAAAGAAGATAGAGTAGGATGAGAGAGAAAATCAGGAAATAATTAATTATTTTAAATATTAAAAACGGAAATAATATGCTGTTTGTTGGTGACGATATTTGGAAGATACGAGAAGAGAAGAGTTGACAACTGGATGAGCCTGTGGGACCAATAGTTGAGTTGGGGCCTGCTAGAGTAGTAGGATCTTCCCACGTGGCAGGAGTAGCCGCACGGCCCGCAGTGCAGCCGTGAACACCTGAGAAAACTTTGGATGAAATCTCACATCACCAGGACACGTGTAATGATATCGAAATATCAACTCGCAGCGATTTTGACAGTTTAGTTGGAAAAAAAAATGAACTTGGGCCTATAATAGGCCTTTTTTGGTGGGCTCTTCGTAGTCAATGACGTTGCTGTACTGCGCTCATTAAGTGCACCATTTGTTTTGAAATTTTTTATTTTCATTTTGTTTTGCTTTAATTGTGTAATATTTAGTTAAAGGAAGCTTCGAATCATCCTTCGAAAATTTATATCAAAATAAAAAGGTCAGAACGTCGAAATATAATACGTGGTGATAACTCATATATGTTATCATCCTTATAAATGTAACAACAAAATTTAAAAAATTTATGAGTTTATTTATAATATCTTTATTTTTACTTCATAATTATATTTTAATTATTTATTATTAAGTAATATATTTAAAGTTATTTAATTTATTTTAGTTAGTTATTTTTTTAGAGTATTTTACTTTAATTTTACAGGTGTGTATATGTTTTAATAGGAAAAATATGAAAATAGGGTATAAAAACGTTGGTTAGCTATTCGTGAAAATCATAAAGTTTTATTGTTAAGAATTAATATGTGAGTAAATGAGAATTAAAATATAAAAATATCAAGATAAAGATAAAATTAAAAATATGCAAATAATGAAGGACTTAATAGAAAATAGTCACGTGATTTGCCTTCGGAGGTAGAATTAATGGCGGGTTCGGGGCGGCCCCACCATACATTCTTACATTGACAGTGAGCATAGCGCGGTATGTGATGTTTTTTTGTCTGATTTGACCTATTTTTGACCCTGAGATCAAATTGGATGACTAGATTTAAATATATGTTAGCTGTTCATGTTTTTATAAGAAAGCCACCTTAGCCAATTTTAGAGAAGAGAGTTCTATAGAAAAGAAAAAGAAGGAATTTTGTTAGAAAGAGAAAGGAAAATTAACAAGAAGAAAGTGAAATTTCATTAAAAATTTGGAAGATTCTTATCAAATTTTATAAATTCAAGGTCTTTTAATGTAGTTTTCTTTCTCTTTCTTTTTAACTTTATCTTGAATTAAACCATTTATATATTTAATTGTTGAATTTTTTATAATTAATCCTGAACTCTATTTTATAGGTAGTTAGATTTTTTTTCTAGGATAATAATTTAATCTATTATAAATATCTATTTTTTTATATTATATTATTTATAATTTAATACATAGTATTGAATATTTATCATGATATTTAATACTTTTAAATATTTTACCAATATTTGAATGAACTGTAAATTGATATGAAGAAATAAGTAATTATCATGGTTAGACCATGTGATAAATATTATAAATTATATATTAGATAAATATGTATTATTATGATTTACGTAGTTTAATTATAAATTATCACTAATCATAATGCTTCTATTTAATTAATTTCATATAGAGATATAGTGAATTATTAGGTGCGAAATAGTTTTTATTGATCTTGAGAGAGGCTGTCAAATAAATTAAGATAATTAATTAGCAATACATATATTAAATTAGAATAATGTCAATTAAAAAATTGGTTGTTATATGACATTTTTAATGAATTTTCGACTCTGTGTACGTTAATTCTGAGTGTTATATGATTATTATATATCTATTATTGTTAACAAATTATACTTGCAAGTATCGCGTACACATTGTATCAATCATACAACAAATTTTATTCTTGGATAAATTAAAAGAAGAGTTAAAAAGAATATTTGTTTAAGAGAGAATGTTCAATATCCCCTGTTTTTTTGTCCAATACCCCATCACCCCCCTATATTTTTTTAAATACTCCATTACTCCCTTATTTAATAATATATTAACAAAATATTTTTATTGTAATTTATTGTAATAAATTAAATAATAACAAATTGCATATTGTAATTACTAAAAAAAATACAACTAAAACATAAAAGTTTATGATTATATTGTAACAAAGGCATTAATTTATTAATAAAACAAATTTATAAATCTATTTATTTTATAGTATAATAAATATTTATCATTATCTTGTAATTTATATAAATATATATATATATCTAAATATAATTAAAATAATAAAACTAAAATAACAATAAATAAAAATTATAATATGTTAATAATAATTAATAAAATATGTGCTATAAGATAATTATTTTATTTATTTATTAATATATTTTACATAAATATAATGTATCTTATCAAAATTTAAAAATTTATTAATTTTTTAATAAATATTTATACAATAGTATAATAGGTATTTTATTTAAAATTAAGATTTTTAAAAATATTTTTAAATTATTAAAAATTATGAAAGTATTTAGTTAAATTTTATGAACTAAAAATACTTTTATTCTAAACGAAACTGAAAACTTTTAAATGAATAAACCATCATATTTTTTTTTTATAGTGGTAACAAAAAAGAATTCAAAATTTAAATCTCACAGTGTATATAGACATAAACATACACTGCGTATTTAGAGTTACGGAGTCGAAGTTGCATAATTTTTTTAATTATTTTTTTTTGTCTTAATTGGACAGAAAAATAATAGAATTTAAATATTGCTTTCCCAATCGCCCGACTCGATGGTTTATTAATTGTTACATGGATTTTTACGCCAGTATTACAAAATCCAAATATTAAATTTAAAAATAGACGCGCGTTTGCACAAAATTGCACGCTTGACAATTTCACTATCCATGCTTTGGTAATTTGCCACCTCAAAATCATAAATTTTAATTACGACAATAACCTTTCTACGCACTCCTTTTGCTCCTCCTCCTCCAGATAAATTAAATTTAAAATGTAAATTCACATTTGAAAATTAAAATTTACTGTATATACTCTTACAAAGACCTAAATAATCTTTAGTTAAGTTTTTTTTTAAATAGTAATATTTAATAAAAGAATTTTTCACATAATTTGATTAATATATAATTTATTATTACTATTTATTATAAAATATATATATATATATTAAATGAGTGTGAAAAATTGATTGTCCAGAACAATAAATTTCAAGTGAATATTTTGTAACAAAATTTTCTGTTAAAATATGATAATTAGTAGTAAATTTTATGTTATAAATAGAATCATCTCTTTTTTTCACACATTAGGTAAACCAAATGTATTTTATTATTATTTACATTAATGCTTTTATATTATTTTAGTTAACTAACCATTATTTAATCCAATGAGATCAAATAGTTAGTAGACATTTTACAAATATAAATAGCTTGTTAAAAATAATAAAATTAAATTAAAAACATAATAAAATTAATTTATTAAATTTAAATTGTTTAAAAAAAATGAACAAGTAATAAATAATAATTATTTTGTATTCAATTTGATTTTTTAGTAAACAATATTTCAAATTGGTTTATAAAACAATGCAAAAAATATTATACATAAAAAATAAATAAATTATAATTAGACCCAAAAGTTAAAAGTTAAGGCAAGATTTAAAAAAAAAATTGTTTATCATTAGTTTCTCTTCACCACCAACTGAAAGCAGAACCCCGTGAAAAAAAAAATTACACGCAAGATAACTATAGAGCATTTTTCATCTAAGACCTTCACAATGTTTTAAATTACTAAAAATAAACACTTATGTATATCATTACATATAAATTCAACGACTTTTAATAAAACTTTTATTAATTATTTTATCTCACTAGTATTTTTAAATTAATTTATCATGTAACATTTGTACTTTTTTAATCTCAATCTTAATAAAAAAAATAATAGATTTATATTTCTTATTGAAATAAAAAAAATTGCATTTCTTATTAAAAAAAATAATAATTTAACAAAACAACTAAAAAATTAATTTATATAACACATCTCTATATTTTTAAAATTATTTTTAACTATACAAATATTTATTTGAAACAAGATAACGTGTTTTTATATTGCCAATACTACTTGTTCTCACACAACAAAAATAATGATATGCATTTTAAAGTATATAAAACATATCAAAACAATATTTTGTAATAAATTAAAGAATATATTTATTGCAATTTGAATGACTATTTGTATTAAAAAGATAAGTTATCATGAATTTTATGTTTTGAAAGATTGAATAACGTGCCTTTAATAATTTATTAGGATTATTTTATACTTCTCTTAAAATTTGTGAAAATAAAATTTAGATAGAATATTTATAAAAATTCACAGGATTCTCTTCTACTATAATCAACTTGTTTATTTGACTGTAAGATGACCAACCAAAGAGGCTAAAAATTCTAAAATGTCCTTGACACAAAATTTTTTTAATTATTAAATATTTACTTAGTTTTAATTTTATTTAAAATAATAATAATAATAATAATAATAATAATAAAACTTCATCACTACCCAACTTTATCTCTTTTCCTCTTTTTTTTAATAATAATAATAATAATAATAATAATAATAATAATAACCCTATTTTTATTATAGTTCAAGAGATTGTGACTTCAATATGTAAAAATTAAAATTTAATTCGTTAGATAATCCATGAAAATCAATTTTTTTAAAGAGAAAATCCTGCGGATAAACTTAACAAAGGATGTTAGGACATGAGAGAAAAAAATATAAAATATGCAACAATATGGCCAAACGCAATTGTATTTAAAATATGACTCTTCAACAAGTAGCAACTGTTTGAGATGGAGAGTATGACACAGCATGCCAAACCAGCCAACCACAGCGGCCAATAACCTACCAAAACAATATTACTAGCAAGCCAAACAAGTAGGATCCAACAGCCATCCTGTCAATTATGCGAAAAAGCAATTGCCTTTGACTAAAACAGAGTTATGGAAGAATGAGCTTATGCTAATAGGGATATTGGTGAAGCCAAAGAATGAGTTGATGCTACTGAAGTGTTGGTGGAGCTGAAGAACGCTGCAGTGGGTGAAAAATATTTAATTTTAAGCTTAAATATAAAGGTTTTAAAAATACTATTTTTCAAACGAAACGTCAAAAAAATAAAAATAAAATAAAAAAATATCAGAATTATTTTGTAAAATAGACAAATAACACTATTTTAAACTGTCTCTAACTTATGTGAATAAGATCGTGGATAAAAAATAAAGTAACAAAAGCTAGGAAATAATTTTATTGAATTTAAATTTTTTTTTGTAAAAATGATGAATCAATGCAAAATGATTATTTTGTGTTGAATTTAACTCGTTTTATTGATTAAACAGTACTTCAAAATATTGTTTAATGCAAGATGAAAAAGACTATACCTAAAAATAAATTAAACGTGTTAAAAAAGTAACCAAATATTTATTTATTTGAATAAATATGACAAAATAATGCAAAAAAGTATGTGTAACTAATTTAACTTGTTTTTATTAATTAAAGTACTACTTCATAATATTTCTAATATAATGGAATAAATATTATACATGACAAAAAAGTATAACTTATTAAAAAAATAAATAGAAGGTAAAAAAGTTACAAAAATATTTTATTAGACTTAAATTATTTTTGTAAGAATGACAAATTAATGAAGAATGATTACTTTGGATTGAACTTAATATTTCAAATTATACGATATTACAATTCAATAAGACATATTGCACATGAAAAATAAATGATTCTTAAAAAAACAATGAAATCATTTTATTGAATTTAAATTGTTTTTGAATAATTGACAAAGTAATGCAAGAATGATTACTTTGTATTGAATTTCATTTTTTTTTGTCGGATAAAATATGATTTTAAATTATTTCCCCAACACAATGTAAGAATGATTACAGTTAAAAATAAATCATGAAAATAAATTAAAAGAAAATAAAAAATTTATTTTATTACATTTCATTAACTTTTAGCCTTTTTTAATATTACATAAAAAAATTTATAAAAAAACAGAAAATTTCTTGAAATTTAATATAACATGGCTTGAAAATCGAACAGCTAATCTAAGTCAAGTCAAATTAGTTACAATGAAAATGAGGCTTACCCAATAAATGAGAAAATTGCACCAGTGACCTACTCCCTCATTTTAATTTCAATAATAATGAATGCCCAGTTTGACCTTGCTGTACCAGAGTATAAATGAACTTCCACAAATCCAAATGTTATTATCTAAAAGGATAATTTATATTTTAGTAATATTAATATTCGATAAAGCATTTAGGGGCTCTTTTTTTTTTAAATTCTTGTACGTTGGTATTCTTTTTAGCAAATCTTTAATATTTGTGCGTAAAAAAGGACTTTTTCTCTTAAGTACTGATTTCAAATTAACATTTAAAAATTTATATTATTTTTTAAAATTCTATTATGTACTAAAAATCACTAAAATTTTTATTTTAGTTAAAATATAAAAAAAATAAATTTGGACAAATATTTTGATAATATTATTTAATAAAAATAAAGAGTAATATATTTTTATCTTTAAACAGAGAAAAATATAAAATTAAAAATAAAATTTTCTTAATTTTAACATTTTAATTATGAGATTGCGTAATATTAAGTTAAATAACAAAATTCACAACTTGATAATACAAATCATGTCCTCATAGATTTAAGTATCATATTTTTTAAATGTATCTCTCTAATAGTAACAATGGTCACAGACTAAATGTAAAATAGAAAAAATAATATCCCGATTTGTTATTTTGACAGTATTTGAGCATGAAAATATTAATATTTTAAAATAACATAAATATTTTTTATTGTTAATGTACGAAATTTTAGAATAAGCATATATATATATATATAAATTTATAGATATAATAAAATTGAATTTTGAATAAATATATACGACATGACGTGGTAGGCTAAGAGGGCACTTAAGTCATAGTATAAATATATAAAATTTTATTTAAATATAATCCACGGAAATTAATGCAAAGCGCATAAATCTAGGATTTGGATAATCACTACCCTTAATAAAAAAATGGTCAACCATCACCATGACTTAAATCTCACTGTATCTTATAAAATCCCATCGCTCCTTCCCTTCCCTTCCCATACACTCTCCATACATTGTCTCCCTCTATCTTCTCTATTCTCTCTCTTTCTTTGTCCCCAAACTAAACAAAGAGAAAAAAAAAATGTCGGAAAGACCGCGCCGCCATCAGCGGAGGCCTTCGCAGAGCGTGTTCATCAATTTTGATGATCTCTCGGCGCCTGTTTCCGATAATGTTGGTGTAGATAAGTTTGAATCTCCACAGCCGTCCGATCAGGCGCAATCATCTCCGCAGATTCGCGTTCCTCTCGCTCCATCGCCGGAAGAGGCGCACCCACCGGCGGAGGCTCAAGGAAATGTAACAAAAGACGATAATAAACCTACCGGCATAAAAAATTAACTGGTTCTTGTATGTTGTATTATTTGTTTTTCATGTTATCAACTTTTGTGTTTTAGTTTTTCAAAATCAAAATCAAAATTTGGTTTTGATTTTTCAATCATTTTTCCTGTTCCATCAGCTTCATGGATGTTCTCTCTCTCTCTCTCTCTCTCTCTCTCTTTTATTTATTGTCTTTAGATTTTTGGAAAATAACAAAAAAATACCGTTGGCTGGTTGGTTAGGGAAGGAGTGGAGGGTAGCTACTTTATTTTAAGCAAATGTGAAGCATCACAAAATTCTCCTGTGATTCGCAGAATAAATTTTTTTTTTCTTTTTTCTCTCTTCATTATGTTTGTATCCAATCGTTGTCTCGCTCGTCTTATATCAATATAAGATCGGAACGATTTATCGTCTGTATATACAGTTTTATATATGTTTATCCAAATCAATTTTTGAAATATATGAAATTTGTTATGGCTATATATAGCTTTGACGGTTCTTTTTACAAGTAGATGCTAGTCTCGTTAGGTGACTACTGAGAGATCTGAACGTCGGATTGAAACAAAGGTGAAGATGCTTTTGAATGGAGAATAAAACGATGCCACTAAATAATATGCCAATCTTGGTAGGACTTCCTCGGCAGTAGCTTTTTTCTATGATTACTGCTTTTATCGGCAGTAAATTTTTGTTGAATTCGAACAATTTTTACCTCAATTCCTTTTTAGGTAGCAGTTTTCATATGTAAATTTGTCTATATTTGTTTATAGGAAAAAATATATATTGCTTCCACTTACTTTTGTCTTAGGAGGAATTAAAAACCATCGGCGACGGAGTCAGCTCTTGGTGTCAAACCGTGCGATAGAAAATCTGAACTAGAGCCCAAAACTAATGAAATGAAAACCAGTATCTGGGTCTGGGTAGCGGAACGGCATACTGTGGGCTGGTTGGGTTGGATACGGAGGCCTGATTGGGCCTTTAAGTTCCGTTGTTTTTACTTAAAAAGATTGATCAAACAGTTTCATTTAAAAAAACGAAAAACGTTCGGTGGGCAGAATGCTATTTTTGTCGCCTTTCATTTCATAACTTTGATCCTCGGCAAACGAAATTCCTGAATTCATATTTCCGTTGCCCATATTTGACCCGACTGCGGAGTGGACTCGCCCCGAAAGAACTATCACTGACAATGAATTATTTCATTAAATTAGCTTTGAATTCCGAATTCCGTCGTCCACTGTACGTAACCAGATACTGTATTAAAAAATATTAGCTTGATGATAATTTGCATGTGCTTTGATTTAGGAGGAGGGAATACCGTGTCTGGTGTCGAGGCAAAGTTAACTTTTAAATATATATTCCTTCGTGGAAAAGGAAGGACATCACATTTTAAATTAATGGTGCAACATGTATTGTTACTATTATTAGTGGGACTAATGATCTAGACTCTACTTGCATCATAACACATCATAACTGGCCTAATTTTGGTCAAACATGTGAAATTTCTTCTACTTTATTGAATATGCGCCTTATTAAAGAACGGTTATCAGATCTCTCATACGTGGTGTGTTTGGGAAGTATATGAAAAAAAAAAAAGATATCAAAATTCTATTAAGCTCAAATCATTAAAGAAATATTAATCTCTTGGTTTATATTTACTTGATTTTTGTTTATATATTTTACAAGTGATTACTAAAATAAATTATTATTGTCGAATCACATTCTATCAATATTTAAGTTGGTAAAAATATAATTTTAATTTGTGCATAAAGTAGGGTAGGGAGAGATTTAGGTGCGTGGAGACGTTTCACTCACATTTTAAAGGGAAATTTCGGTTATTTTCTACTCATTTCATACAAAAACAAACAAACTTGATATTACTTTTCTACCTTGTGATAGGGTGGCAACAGGCAAAAGCATTTCCCTCTCTCTTGTATGGGAGAGGTTTGAACCCTACTGGTGTTGTGTTATGGGTAAGTTTCTTTTCATACTATGGGACTTGATTTGGCTTATATATTATAGCTTCGATACATGGACTAGACCATAACATATTCAATTCAGTAGACCGTCGACAGACATCTAAACATGTAGATGTTAATAATTAAGAAAAAAAGAAAAGAAAACTTGATATGAATGTGTTCTTATACAAATCAACTATAAAATATTTTGCTATTACATGCAAGAGATAACATTGAAAGTGACAAATTAACAATTGATTAAATGTACCTAACAAATATAAGTAATTTTTGTTTCACGATTCTATGAATACCTAAATTTTCAACTCATATATGTATGGAATGATTGAATAGAATACATTAATGTATTATTACATACATGTATTTTTTTTTTTAAATTCGATGTTACAAAAGACAAAATGAGCCAAATTAATTATTGTAAATATATTTATTAGTGATTATGGAGTTCTAATTCATATTTGATAATCTTTTTTTTAACATTATATAAAATTGCTTTCAAAAGGAAAAAAATGATTAAAAAGAAGATGAAGCAATAGCCAAAAGGGAGAGATCGGATCAAAATGCAATCTGAAGCATGTAGAAAAATGGCTTTTCCGGAGAGGAACTATTTCACCAAACTCTTTTTAAAGAATTCAATGATTCGCATCCACAACAGTGCCAGCCCAACAGTATGAATGAATTTGGTTAGCTAAAACAAACCCAATTATGAAATCAAAAAGTAAATAGTTAGTAGCGTTAGATTGACGCTGAGATAGGGAGAGAGAATCTCGATGGACCCAACTCAAAGTGGTGTTATTGACACTTTTTTAATATTAACAGAATGGTCTTATTGAAAGATCCAAATTCTCATTATTAATCCAACGCCATGTTGTCAACTACTAACAGGTATCTATGACGTGTACACCCAACTAGCCGCTTAGCCACATAACCCGGCTTCTTAATTTAATGACTAATAGACTTCTCTTTCTTTTTAGAAAACAAATTTCGTACCTTAGATAACTTCCTCTCTTCTAACAATTCCTTAAAGAATTGGAGGATCGCTTTTTTACTCAAAGAAAATACTCTTAATTAAAAGAGAAGACTAACTGTTTCATTTACCTTTTCATAAATATATGAAAATAAAGTTATTGCAATTACATTTATCATTAAACAAAATTGCTAAATAAATTCTTTTAAAAGTTTACGTGTCAAATTTATTTTTTAAATAAAATTCAAACAATTCAATTTTATATCATGCAAGTTGTTTTTATTAAAATATTTGTTGGGGATAGGTAATTCGAATTCTTTAATTTTTTATGTTAATTTTATTTTTACTTAGGGTCAAATCTTTAATCTTTATATAATGAAACGTCGCCGTTATTATGGGCAACATGATCCGCACCGTCTAAGCCAGCTCATTCGACAAGCCAAACCGCAGCCCAGTTGACATTGACATAACGTGCCCTCTAATAACCCGTACACAACGTGGCACTACGCGATTTGATTAATTTTACTCGCACGCTGATCTAAAATACAATATTCTCAGGATATTAATCCTCTCCGGGCAGAGAGTACCGATATAAGCTACTGCATCATATCAGCTTACCCTCGTCATCGGAGGAGACTGACTTCTCTGCATTTTCTTCACCCCTTCATCGCCGATCGTAATATCTCTTTCTTCGTTCTCCAAAAAGCCGGAAAAAAAAATGGTAAGTTCTGTACTATGTAACTGTCAGTTGTGCTTTACCTATTTTATATTACTCTTTATCTTCTGTTTGGTTATTGAGAAAATAGAGAAAAATTCGAAAGATTATTCTAAACAAATCAATTGCTGCTTTTGTTGTGCTCTTTTCATTACTTTGAGTAGAACTGTTTAGAGTTGGATCTTGATTGTCAGTCCTAAATTCGTTTGATTTAAGAAACTGAAGTGGATTTATGGCTTTTCGACAAGTTATCTGTGGTTTTTTAGCTCGCAGATCCGATTTGATTGCGTTTAGACCCTGAATCATGATGGCATGAAGTAAGATCAGATTCATGTTACTACAATTCTGATTTATGAAAACAAAATGTTTGTTATGCTTGATATCTTTAGTTTGATCTATATTTGTCTTAATTCTGTTATTTCTTCGAGTGTGAATTTGATGTTTGGTAAATGAAAGAGAATGAAATGGATCTGTTAACTTAATTGGTCGATTGTTCTAGCTTATAATTTTGTTTGATATTTGATTATCTTAGTTTTTCTTATCTTTATCAATGGCCGTCCTCATGCTATTTGCTTCTGTAATTTTGCGATGAAATCAGAAGTAAGCTATAAGTTTATGTTGATCTGGTCTAAATAGCTGTTTGACATGCAATTGTTAATGGCTCTGTGCATTATTTGATACATATCCATGAATCATGACAACCGCCTGATTCCATTTAAATGTTCTGAAAATGTAAGGAGTTAAAGTAGTGCTGAATTTGTAACAGAGAAACATTTTATTATGTTGTCACAAATGAAGATTTTTAAACCCTAATGCAACAGTTTGGTTAGTTAATTTGGTTTCTATTTTACTGTGGGAGAAGATAAGAATATTGGTCTTTGGCCATCAAATTTAGTTTTTGAATTATATTTATACATTTTCATTTTCTTCAGCATTCATACCTAACTTGAATCAGCCAGTACATCATCTGGATTTGAATTCTTTTTCCTTTATTTTAAGTGAAAGATCGATTTACAATGTTCTTGTTGGGGGTTCACTGTTCTCAGATTCGGCTAACTGTACATATTTATTATGTTTTGCAATTGTAGGCCAATGCAGCGTCTGGTATGGCTGTGCATGATGACTGCAAATTAAAGTTTTTGGAGCTCAAGGCAAAAAGAACCTATCGGTTCATTGTTTTCAAGATCGAGGAGAAGCAGAAGCAAGTTATTGTGGAGAAGGTTGGTGAGCCTGCTCAAAGCTACGAGGATTTTGCTGCAGCACTTCCAGCTGATGAATGTCGTTATGCTGTTTATGATTTTGACTTTGTCACAGAAGAGAATTGTCAGAAAAGCAGGATCTTCTTCATTGCCTGGTAATATTTGTTTTTGTGTACTGAAAACTATTTTCAGTCCCGTTAAACTGTTGTTTATACTTTTTGCTGCTGTTCTTTGAAGGTCTCCTGATACGTCAAGGGTCAGAAGCAAGATGATTTATGCAAGCTCCAAAGACAGATTTAAGAGAGAACTTGATGGAATTCAGATAGAATTGCAAGCAACTGATCCTACCGAGATGGGCCTTGATGTCATTAGACGCCGTGCCTGCTGAACTTGAATGGCTTTACAACGAGGAAATTCCTCCATTCAGTCTTCTTTGCTCGAGTGAAATGTTTATATTTTGTTGGATGGTGAACTTGGCTTATTATGTTACAAAATTTCCAAGTTTTGCCTGGCAGTCGTTTATTCATCTTGAATATGCATATCTGTTTTCTGGTATATTTTGTGATTTGTTATTTATATAGAACATATGTGTTCGGTGTCTTCTTTTAGCATGATCTCTACAAGCTAATATGTAACTGTTTTTGTGAGGGATTAGACATCTCACCTTTAGTTTGTTTTCAAATTTTTAATATTTGACCCTTGTCTTCTTTACTTGGAGTGTTGAAGGCAGCATGTTTTTTAATTCTTTCTTTACCATTCCCCATTTCCTTATCGCTTGTTTCGTACTGGTGAGTATAATATATGAAGAGAGTTGATATTTACTTTCATGAAGTTACTTGTAGTCAATGCGAACTGATGATAGTATTTGGTAAGTTCAATAGAAAGTGTTCTATGTTATACTCATCGTCAATAGAAGTTAACCAACCATTATACTCCACAACATTCAAGTGATTGAAGGGAGGGGCTATATGTTGTTGTCCATTCGTTGAAGATTTGAAGTTGGACAAGCGTCAAGACCAGGCTGGAATGTTGCTGGGCAATCCTGTATGTGAGTATAATGTTATTTCTGTAGAGATAGGAACAAAACTTTTGCAAATTGAATACTGGTTGACACATTGAATGTGAAAAGGATGGTAAGAGATTGGAGGCATAAAGTGGGCAAGCGCTCACTATCTGAAATGATGAGGATACGGAGACAGACGTTACTTAATGTTTAATGCATGATGCCTTGGAAAAAGAAATGACTATGTTTATATCAGGCAACGTGTGGTAATCCCGTCTTGATTTACAATCTATTCTCGTTGCTTAGTCCATGACGTTTTGCCCCATCTGCAGCGTGTCGGTCCTGAAGGGGGTGGTAATTGTCTTGTTATAACCTTGTCGATTGTTTCAAAATTTATGAAATCATGGTGCTGGAAAAATTGTAGAAATATAATAGGTTAGTTTATTAATTAATTAGGAAGCTATCGTAAGTATTGAGGTTGTAGCTGTAGACATAATAGTCATTGTAGTATGGTTAGAACATATTCTTTCTACGCTCATAACTAAAAAGAGAAATTTTACCTACCAAAAACCACCCGTGCAATTTGAGCCTTCGGCTTCACGGGTGAAAGCGAATGGTTTGTCTACTTGGTCCACGATGGTTTTCCCACTTGGACAAAATTTATTTCCGATACTCGTATTTAATTTTTGTATGCCTTATTCTTTTAAAAATTTGTTTACATTTTCAAATAAATAATAAATATAAAGTTTTAGGCGTAGATCAATGAATGTTGTTTATATTTTTGTTAAAATGTGGGTCATTAATTGAAGGTTTGAATTATGATATATATATATATAAATACATATATATATATATATATATATACGTATATATACATTTACATATACATGTACATATACACATACACTAGTTGATTCAACAAATAAGAATTTAATGTGGCTTATATTTATTTATTATGAGAAATGATTGAAATTCTGTTAAAGAAGATATTTACTTTGCATTGCCGTCGATAAGCACCAAAGATTGGTGTTATTGCAAAAAATATAAAAGGGGAAATATCACTACCTATCCGCTAAGAAAAGGAAATGACGTTTCCTGTTTGAGGAGCTCGAATCCTATTCGACAAAACAAAATGGATTAATTGGGTTAATGGTGGCCCAAGGCTAGCATCTGATGTCGGGCTCAACTTGAACCAAACTGTTGGGCCTGGTGGATTGACCGGCTCGAAATAGTTTGTTATCGCGCGTGGAAAGAATCGATGCGTTTTCCTCAGATTTACAAATATTTGCTGTTTGGAGTCGCACCGCCATTAGCTGTTATAAACGGCGTCGTACATGTCTCCTCTTCCGCTCAGTGAGAGGATTGGTTTCGCAGATATCACCTCAGAAGGCTCCATCTCTCTTCAGTTGCAGCTCACACTGGCTCACCTCAAATTATAGCTTACCAGTCAAAGCTTTGAAAGCTTTCTTCTCAGTTTCATGTTCTGGTTTTGTTGAATGGTCTCAAATGTCATTCTCTTCTTGTCTCAAATGTTACCCTTGGCCTCTCCCTCAACCACTTCTCCCTCTCTCTCCCAGACCAAACATCACCACCATCTCTTTTGCCTCCACACAACACCATGACCAACAACTCACCACCCAGTCTTCACGTTCTCTTTCTGCTTTCTCCCAGCAACTCCCTCCCAATTTCACTTCATCCCAGCTGCTCGACTCTCTCCGTCGCCAACGCGACGAATCCTCTGCACTTCGCTTATTCAGTTGGGCCTCAAAGCAGCCCAATTTCACGCCAAATTCCTCAGTCTACGAAGAACTTCTTGCCAAACTTGGAAAGGTCGGGTCTTTTGATTCCATGAGAGGTCTCTTAGATGACATGAAGGTCTCTGGTTGTCAAGTTAGTAGAGGTATTTTCTTGGTTTTCATTGAAAGTTACGCCAAGTTTGAAATGTATGATGAAATTTTAGGAGTAACTCAATTGATGAAGGAAGAGTTTGGATTAGAACCCGACACGCATTTTTATAATTTCTTGTTGAATATTCTTGTTGATGGGAATAAGTTAAAATTAGTTGAAACTGCACATGCTGATATGGTTAGTAGAGGAATTAGGCCAGATGTTTCGACATTTAATATATTGATTAAGGCTTTATGTAATGCTCATCAAATTAGGCCTGCAATTTTGATGATGGAAGAGATGCCAAACTACGGTTTGGTACCAGATGAGAAAACATTTACAACATTGATGCAGGGTTTGATTGAGGAAGGTAATTTGGATGGGGCATTGAGAATCAGAGAGCAAATGATGGAAAATGGGCTCCAGGCCACTGATGTGACTGTAAATGTTTTAGTTAATGGGTTTTGCAAAATGGGTAGGATTGAGGATGCATTGAATTTTGTACAAGAGATGGTGAATCAGGGATTTTATCCGGATCAATTTACATACAATACTATAGTGAATGGTTTGTGCAAAGCCGGGCATGTAAAGCATGCATTGGAGGTCATGGATGTGATGCTTCAAGAGGGGCTTGATCCTGATATTTATACATATAATTCGTTGATTTCTGGATTGTGTAAAATGGGTGAAGTTGAGGAGGCTGTGGATATCCTCAATCAGATGATTTTGAGGGATTGTTCGCCTAATACTGTTACTTATAATACTCTGATTAGCACCTTGTGCAAAGAGAACCAAGTTGAAGAGGCAACAGAACTTGCTCGCGTTCTCACGAGCAAGGGAATCTTGCCTGATGTTTGTACATTTAATTCTCTGATACAAGGTCTGTGCTTGACCAGTAATTTTGATATTGCAATGGAATTGTTTGAGGAGATGAAGCATAAAGGGTGCCACCCTGATGAATTTACTTACAATATGTTGATAGACAGCCTTTGTTCTAGAGGGAAAGTAGGGGAAGCTTTGAGACTGTTAAAAGAAATGGAATCAAGTGGCTGTGCAAGGAATGTGGTGACATATAATACTTTGATTGATGGGCTCTGCAAACTCAAAAGGATTGAGGAAGCAGAGGAGATATTTGATGAGATGGAACTCCATGGGATTTCAAGAAATTCTGTGACCTACAACACTCTTATTGATGGTCTATGTAAGAGCAGGAGAGTGGAGGATGCTGCGCAGCTTATGGACCAGATGATAATGGAAGGGTTGAAACCTGATAAGTTTACTTACAATTCCCTTCTTACATACTTTTGTCGGGCAGGGGACATTAAAAAGGCAGCAGATATTGTCCAAAATATGACTACGAATGGGTGTGAACCAGATATTGTTACCTATGGAACCCTAATTGGGGGGCTTTGTAAGGCTGGTAGAGTTGATGTTGCAAGTAGGCTCCTGAGGTCAATTCAGATGAAAGGAATAGTTTTGACTCCACATGCTTATAACCCTGTAATTCAAGCTCTCTTTAGAAAAAGAAGAACAAGTGAAGCTATGAGACTTTTCCGAGAAATGGCGGAGAAGAGTGATCCTCCTGATGCTCTAACATATAAGCTTGTCTTTCGTGGACTCTGTAACGGTGGAGGACCAATTGGAGAAGCTGTCGATTTTTTGATAGAGATGTTGGAGAAAGGATTTTTACCAGAGTTCTCTTCATTCTACATGTTGGCTGAAGGACTTGTTTCTTTATCAAAGGAGGACACTCTGGTTGAGCTTGTTGATATGGTTATGGACAAAGCAAAATTTTCAGACAGTGAAAGTTCAATGATAAGGGGCTTTCTTAAAATCCGGAAATTTCATGATGCACTGGCTACCTTTGGTGATATCTTGGATCGCCGAAAGCCTAGGAAAACTTACTGGTCAAGATGAAAGTTTGATTTTGCTCACTTGTTGCTGGGGAAGACATCAGCCATATTTTCCTGGAACTTACATGAAGTTAAGATTGGACATTTGTTCAACGATTACCTGTGAATGCAGCAGGGATGTAATGAAAATATGAAGAAATTTTCAAGAACCATATGGTCAACTCTTCACGGGGCATGATCCGCATATTATGGTATCGTTGGTGTTCTAACTTCTGGCCTTAATTATGAATTTTTCCTTTTGTATCCTTAATTTTATCATTATTATTATTATTATTTTGTGTAGCATGTAGCAGTATTCAAACTGCTGAAGCCTATTTGCCAAGTTCTGAAAAATGTAAGATTAGCTATTGGGCTTATATACTTCAACATTAATTGGAGATTAGAGGGTCAAGTTGAGCCACCGGGTGTATGTGATTTGGCTTGGAGACCTAGCTCCAATATCACCATTCCGAATTTTTATGTAATTCTTTCTGCTTATATAGATGTAACATAGTCTCTTCTGTTACTTGCATGCATGTCAATTCCTTGGTCTGCAGATGAAACAACTATAGTTTCCAAACTCTTTCTCATCGTTGCCTAAAATATCACACAAGCAAATTTGTACAAATTATTTCTGAAGATTTTTTTAATAAATTGACGTGGCGCTCCTACATCATTGCCACGTGGCTGATTCACTCTTTTATTTTTCTGACGATAATTATTTATAGAGTTAATACGCGAGGATTAAAAAACTTGAAAATGAGACTAGTTAACTTATGTTAATCGATCTTATACGGCCGTAAGATAATTTTAATAAAAGGAATCTTGTACGTAACACCCAATCATAATCCAAACAATAATTCACGATTTTTATAATAACGAAACGGTCGTCATTTCACCCCGTCGTTTCCTTCTTCTCTCCCAGCCGTCCGTCTACTCTCACAACTCCTTGCGTGCTTCGATTATTTCCAAGACTAGCCTCCTCCGTTTGATTCCTGATATCCATGCGAAAGGCAGAATCTTTTATTTTGTTCTGCATTTTATTAGCCGTTTTACGGTCCGATCAACTAAACTAATAGTCAATCGAAGCTCTTTTTACATGTCTTCTAGTTCACAAGATTCTAGCCGGCGCTCACTATTTTTGGTCCCACTCCTTTGGGCTTTCACTGAGTTCTTGGGGTTTATATAGCGATTTCGTGGTCAGTTACAACTCGAAACTCGAAGCAATGGACTCCGGAGATTCTCGCCGGGAACAGTCACCGCTTATTGTTGATAATTTGGAAATTCGAACTCCGAAGGACTACACCCGAGATGTTCATATCTTGAGTTGCGCGTTTCTCTTGATATTTCTCGCTTATGGAGCTGCTCAGAATTTGGAGACTACTGTTAATACTGTGAGTCGTTGACTGGTTTCTTGGTTTGGAGTTGAAAATCTGATTTATTTCTGCGAATTTTAATGGTTTTGGCTAAAATTTCTGTTTGGTTCCCGACAAATTTCAGGATCAGAAGCGAAATTCAATATATTGTTTGGTCAGCTTTTGGAATTAAAATGTTTTGCTGTTTTTAAGATTAAATTTTGTTTTAGGAGGGGAATCTGGGAACGATTTCGCTTGGGATATTGTACCTCTCATTCACCTGTTTCAGTTTAATTGCGTCATTGGTGGTTCGAGTATTGGGTTCGAAGAACGCTCTGATTCTTGGGACTACTGGTTATTGGTTATTCGTAGCTGCGAATTTGGTGCCATCATGGTAATCGCTGATTCGCATTTGTTTTCTGTGTTTTTGACTGGATGATTCTGAACTACTCTAATTTGAGCTTTTTATTTATCGTTCATTTTGTCATTACATTTTCCTGAAAGTAATTGAGATTACCATTTTCATGTTTAGATGTTCATTTTCGGGTTCTGGTTTTGTGTCACTTCCACTTCTCTAGGTACACTATGGTGCCAGCCTCTTTTTACCTTGGCTTTGCTGCTTCAATTATATGGGTTGGAGAGGTGTAGATACATTTTTGGGATTCCACTCGATGCTTGCTCTTATTTAATAATATAAGGAGGGAATTACTTATAAAGTCGCTAACTTATAAAAACTTATTATGGTCTATCAGGGAACATATCTCACTTCCGCTGCACTCAGTCATGCAAGCAATCGCAACTTGCCTGAAGCAACAGTAATTGGTAGCTTCAATGGAGAGTTTTGGGGATTTTTTGCCAGCCACCAGGTGTGCCTTTTGAATTATTTCTGACAAATCAAAGTATGTGCTGGTTTAGTTAGAAGAGCCTTTTTTTTTCCCTTCTTTAATTGATGAATTTTTGCTTGCTATTTATGATGTTCTCAGCTTTGAATAGCCTTCCCCTAATTTTTGCAGTTTGTTGGGAATCTTATCTCACTTGCAGTGCTGAGAGACAATAAGGTATGTACTGCCTTGTAATTTGCACATTGTTTGCCAGTTGTTGTCATATTATTATCAACTAAATTGTAGATTTTCTTTTTTTTTTTCTCCTTTTCTATATGACGTATTTTTTTGGGGGGAAGAGGAGGTTGTTCTGAGAAACATATCGAAAATTCTTATCGCTTCACTCATTAGAAAATAATTATGTTTAGAAAGTGCTTATGTTTCTTAACCAGGACCTTCTAAGACGGGAAAAAGCCCTAGACCCCCCTTAGGTTTTAGTAAATTATCTATTATCCCCTTAAGGTTTTAAAATTATCCCGTTACATCTTTCCGTTAATTGAAATGACGGAAAAATTTAAATTTTGGGGGTAAAATGGTAAAATAACACCACACTACAATCAACCAATATTAGAAAAAAGCCCTAGACCCCTCTCAAGTTTTAATGAATTACTCATTACCTCCCTAAAGTTTCAAAAATATCCCATTACATCCTTTCTGCTAATTGAGATGACGGAAAAATTTAAATTTTTAGTTAAATTATAATTAAACCCTTCAATCAATAATGAAACAATAGATAAGGAACCACATTGCAGACATGGGATCCATATCTTAGGCATGGAACCCATATAACAGTAACTTTTTGTAATTTGGTGAAAAAATTAAAATAATTTGAGAAATAATTATTTTATTTTTATTGTGAAGTAAATATATAATTATTTTTCTTTTGTGCTAAATAAATATTTTAAAAAATCATTATTATGTAAGTAAATAATTATTTTATACTTATGTTAAGTAAGTGCTTATAAAAATAATTAATATGTAAATTCAATATATAATTATTTTTTGTTTGTGTTAAATAAATATTTAAAGAAATAATTATTATGCAAATAAATAATTATTTTATTTTTATGTTAAGAAAGTACTTATAGAAATAATTATATGTAAAATAAATAATTAATTTATTTTTATATAAAGTAAGTATTTATAGAAATAATTATATGTAAAATAAATAATTTATTTATTTTTATATAAAGTAAGTATTTATAGAAATAATTTTATGTAAAATAAATAATTATTTTATTTTTATATAAAGTAAGTATTTATAGAAATAATTATTATGAAAAGTAAACATATTTATTTTATTTTTATGTTAAGTAAGTACTTATAAAAATAATTATATGTAAAGTAAATAATTATTATATAATTATTATTTAAAGTAAACATATTTATTTTATTTTTACGTTAAGTAAGTTTTTATAGAAATAATTATATGTAACTAAATAATTATTTTATTTTTATATAAAGTAAGTATTTATAAAATTAATTATTATGTAAAGTAAATATATAATTATTTTATTTTTGTGTTAAGTAAATATTTAATGAAATAATTAGTATGCAAAGTAAATAATTATTTTATTTTTATGTTAAGTAAGTATTTACATAAATAATTATTATGTAAAGTAAATATATAATTATTTTATTTTTATATAAAATAAATATTTATAAAAATAAATTTAAATAAATAATGGTGGGCCTGAGCACATATAAATATTAGTATATTAGTGGGCCCAGTTACAAATAAATATTGATTGACTGTAGTGTGGTGTTATTTTACTATTTTACCCCTAAAATTTAAATTTTTTCGTCATTTCAATTAACGGAAGGATGTAACGCGGTATTTTTGAATCCTTAGAGGGCTAATGGGTAATTCACTGAAACCTGGGGGGGTCCAGGGCTTTTTCCTTTCTAAGACTGATTCTTCATTGACTATAAAACATGTCTTCTTGGTTCCATTTCCTTTTAACAGTCCGAAAGGAAGAATTAGTAAGATAGACACTTGTGATGTAATTGTGGTGCTTTTGGTTTCAGGACATATTTGGAATGACTTATTTCTATGCTTTGCATTCCAACTATCTTTTTTCTTCTTTCAATCCTTTTGATAAGCTACTTCCCATTAAGTTTCTTTTCTTTACTGCAGGAGGGAAGTACCAGTGGCACCACTTTGTTGTTCATCGTATTTCTTTGCAGTATGACATTAGGCACTATACTTATGTGCTTCTTACATAAAGAGGATGGTAAAGGAGAAAAGGGACCAGTGGATTCTTCTGTTAACTTCTATTCTCACATACTGTCTTTATTAAAGTCAATCACCACTCTTCTGCTGGACATACGGATGCTACTAATCATTCCCCTTATTGCATATTCAGGATTACAACAAGCATTTGTATGGTAATACTTGGCAAACTTCATATGTGCACTTTCTATTACCTTTTTATTGACATTTACAGTTCAACCTTTTTTATTCTTTTGTAGGGCTGAATTTACTAATAAGATCGTAACTCCAGCACTCGGTGTGTCTGGTGTGGGCGGTGCTATGGCAGTTTATGGAGCTTTTGATGCAATAGTATGTATGAGGATGCAAAAATAAGCATTTTCATGCAATAAACAGCTTGGGAGTTTATGTTTTCCAAGGGAACATTTTTCTCATATTTTCTTGCTTCAGTTCTTTTTTGGGTGGTCTGGTGTGTTTGTTTGAATATGAAGAGACATATTTAACCTTGTTGCTCACAATAATCTACAAAAATTTCTGTCATAATATTTTTCTACAGCGTATTATGACTTCAGTATTATACGCTTATCAATTTAACAATATCTGCTTCTATTCACTCATTGAAAAGAAAGTCCTTTCCAGTCGTTCATGCCTTATGCCATGCTATATGCTGTTGTTTTGATTGTGGTGTCTTTATTACTCTTTTGGTCACAAAACTTTAACTGAAATCTATTTAATTCTTGATAAAGACATTTGAAACACAAAATACAGCTTTGTTAGTGCTCTAAGCAAATACTTCCTAGATTCTGTGTTTGTGAGGAATGACTATCACCATAATTCCCTTGGCCATACCCGTATATAGGAAGTAAATTTTGATGTTTATGCTCAGTTGTAGTTTGCAGTTATCATTGAGCCAATTTGTTATATAAAATAATAAATTCATTGAATTCAGTCTCAGCCTGTTATTGCAACTTTTTTCAGTGTTCCCTGGCTGCTGGTCGACTTACCTCTGGTCTTTCCTCAATCACTTTCATCGTTTCTGGTGGACTTGTTGTTCAGGCTATTGTATTCCTCTGGGTTCTGCTAAAATATAGGTTAGTGTTGTGCACTACTGTTACAATGAAGTTGTATAGAGCCTGAAGTTTTTGAGTGTAAGTTTGAAGGTATTACTATATTTTCATCTCATTTTACTGTCTTGATGCAGTTTAACTAGTGGAGTACTTGGCACTCTGTATCCACTTCTCATGGCAGCTTTGTTGGGCATCGGAGATGGAGTGCTCAATACACAGCTTAGTGCTTTGCTTGGGTTACTCTTTAAGCATGATACGGTACTAGTTAGTCCTACTTGATTAAGTTGAGAATATTCACCTACCTCATATTCTTAATCATGAAGGCTAAAATTTCCATCTTAGCTGCTATATCTCATGCCACCTGCTTATTTACCTCCCTCTATAATTGCTACTGTAAAAGCTATTATTCTGTCATGCTCATATTTTGCCATACCATTTAAAAAAAAAGAAGAAGAAGAAGAAGAAGAGAAGATTTGACCCATTGGATTAGATGGTTGTTTTGTCCATAGTTTTTTTGCATCCTCATTAAACAGCTTCTGGGTAGCTTTATACTGATCAGAAAATGAAGCCTTCAATTACATTGCTGTTTCTTTCTTGTTATTGATATTAAGTTTTACAGTTGTGACTTGGATATCTAATTATAAGATATATTGGTTTCTGGAACAGGAAGGAGCATTTGCACAGCTCAAGGTGTGGCAGAGTGCTTCCATTGCAGTTGTGTTCTTCATATATCCATACATCTCATTGGAGGCAATGCTGATTATTATGCTTACCGGTATATTTGTCTCATTGGTTGGATTTCTGTTTCTTACCCTTCTGGTAGAGAAAGCATTCTATTTTTCCAGTTCATGATGCTTAGAAAGCTGTTATTCACTCAATATTGCCGCGAAAATCATGTCATACTCGTGTGTTGCTGTGTTGTATCTCTCTACCTGTAAAATCGGTCCAATAACAAATCTGGTTTCTGTAAAATGTTCATCATATCGGTTATAGTTCTCAAAATCAATGGGAAGCTGGTTATTCACAGCGATTATTGTTGGTCATCAATGGTGGAATATGCTTTATGATCAAAATTTCTTCTGACCTTGGTAAGACCCTTTTCTTTTTGTATTGTAGGCATCAATATCTTTTCTTCGTATTTAGGGTTGAATAAAAAATATTAATTATTGTATTTTTATTTAATTTTAAAATTATAATAATTAGTTCTCGACCATTAGGCCGAGTAGGATTGGACGACGATTTAATTTTTGTTAAATTTAAAATTGAAAATTCGCTAGTTCATAAACTACAGTCGATCAAAACTGAACCGCATTGAAATGGTTAGGTTTGGCTCGAATTTTTTTTTAATATTTTTATCGATATTTATGATTATTTTTATTAATTTTTTGAAGAAACAAAAATTGAATAGAAACAATCAGTTTCAACAATACGAATTTCATAAAAATTGAAATTGACGACATAACGAAATTTCTGCCCAACCCCAACAAGGAGCAATTCCCTCTACTTTTCTTTGATCCCAGACAATGCAAGTTTTATTCGCTCTAGTTAAATAAAAATATGGGAGTGCCGCGTTGATCCAATCAGAATTAAAAATAGTAATAACTAAGTGTTCACTCTTTTTATTTTTTTTACCGATAACTAATGCTAATATTTATCAATCATTAAATATTTTTATTAAAAAAATATTTGTAGTTATTTCATAAATTGTTATTTAAAAGTAACAACTAAATATTAGATATTTAATTTGATTATTTTGAATAACAACTAAATTATTGGATAAACATATCTGATTATTTCGAACCACTTACATGCACGATTGAGAAGCAAGAATATTATTTGAATCGAGACATGGGACGTCGGTTAAAAGAAATTACGTGTTTTTGTATAAATAAATATATAAGGAGAATAATATTAATTCCTATATATTATATAGAATACAATATTCTAATCTAAAAAACAAATTAATCACTCAAAATTTGTGAAGCTGACCTAAACGACCAAAGGTCAAGGAGAACCCAACGAATTTCAATCTACCTGTAACTCCTCTACCGTTACCAACTATTACCAAAACAACACGTGTACCAAGATCGCACCCATAAACCAAAAAGCAGAAACTCAATTTTTTTTTATTTCTTTTTAAAAATAAAAAATAAAAATCTCCCGTCACTCCTTCCTCTCCGGTCAACATACAATACATCACTCAAGTCAACTAATCTCCAAGTCGTTGAAGATTAGGTCTCATTTTTTCTTTTTTCAAATTTCCATTTATAAAATCCTAATGCTTTGATTCGATTACATAACGTTTTAGATTCTTGTTTTTGATAATGTCTTTCTCCTTCTTCATGTCTCTGCTTTCCAAACTCACCTCGCGATGGCCTCTGTTCCTCTATGCTGCCACGTGGACAACTCTTCTGACGGTGACGGTGGCTATGGCTTCATTTTGGCCTGAAATCACGTTTGTGTGGGCGATATCTCCCTCGTCTTTATTTTCGCGAGGGTGCGAGAGTGAGGCGTCCGTTAGGGCTCCCTTAGACGTGCCGGGAGAGATCCTCTGCTTGCCGACTCACATGTTTAAGAGATCCAAAATCGATCTGATTGTGCCTCCGGTTTTCGCGGCGGTTGTGGTGGCTGGCTCCGCTTGGATAGTGCGGGCATTAGGCTTGTTTGAGAACGACGAGTCCCCTTGATCGCTAGGTATGTGAAGTCTCTCCCCCTGTGATTTAATTTCCACCGTCTGATCGTATAAGACGGCGTAGATTTTTGATGCACGAACACGAGCTAACATGAAACCAAATACTTTTCAAGTATCTCTCCCTTTGACTACCGAAATTGCAAATATAATATATGTTTTGATAAATATGTGTTTTTTTTTAATTTGATAATTAATGTTCAGTCATTTATTAGTTAACGATTTCATTTTACCAATAATTTTTAATTAAACCTGACTCTTGTAGTTCTGGTTCTGCCGTCAAAATATCTTTGCAATGAATGGTGTAGGGTTTGGTAGTACTGTCTATGCATGAGAAAGTCCGTTCAGAAATAGATGCGATGTCAGCATGTTGAGAAACAAAATGAAACTTGAAGTACTATCAAAGTGATCGTACTTGTCACTGCATTATATGATCGTACAAATCAGTCATCATCACAATGAAAAAATTCCAGGCATCGTACAGTTGTGGTTGGCGATGGGATCTCCATCCAACCTAACCCTACATCTTATTAATGAATTTTGAAACCGTAGTAAACAAATGCATGCATTAATTGTGTTGTAAAAATATGCATTATACTTACGTAAGTTATTCAAACCTAAGTATGTATTCTGAAGTATTTTTGTTCTTGTAGCATGAAAGTGGAAAAATGGGAAGATTACATTTACATAGTTAAGTGGGATAATGTACTTTGATTTCTGAATTTGAGTGATGCTTGAACTTGGAGCTACAGAAAGAATGTAGTCGTATGGCCTGTAGTAATTTCAGGACTTTTGAAAGCAAAGATATAATTTGTTTCCAATGTCAAATAAACAATTCACCCATAATTTATTAACCAATTCGATGACACCCCATGAATCTATTGCTTCCAAAATATTACTAGAAATAACTGAAATTGGGCCTTCAAATTTTTGAAACAGAGTAAATCAACTTGTTGCCGAAGTCCCACAGTTTGCAGGCCAGCACTTCATCTCTGGCAAGTTTGCTTGGTGGCATCTCGTTGCAGTCGAGGAAATATTTTCCACTTACACCTTTCAAGCTTGGATGAAGAGCAACATAGCATGTTGTGGCTGCCCCCTGATTTCAATCACAAAGGCCAAATTATTTTACTGACAACAATCTCTGTAAGATTTTGTAATTCTACTTTTAGAAGAAGAACGGGAAAATGAAAAATTACCTGAGGAACATTTTTCCACAGGAAAAAGGAGAAAAACTTCAAAACTCCTGCATAATAAGATGATAAACAAAACATCCCAAAATTTTGTAAATAAAAGTCATTCTTTTTTTAGGGCATAGAACGTACTCATAATAATGGCAGAATGTTTAAAAAGATTTGTCATTATCAGCCCTGGGTGAACTGAATTTGCTGTGATATTTACTCCCTCTTCCTGTAATAACCATGTAATGGAAAAGCTTAGAAAATTGGTAAAGATGTAGATTAACACAACAATGAACAAACCATTAATTAGGATATATATATATTTACCCGCAATCGACGAGATAGCTCATTAGCGTGCAATATGTTTGCTAACTTAGATTGCCCATATGCTTTTTTGTCAGAGTAACTGAATCGAAATGATAGATAATAATATATATCAGCTATTTAATGATTGAAATATGCAGTAGAATTAATTATCAAGATATATTATCTCAAAGCAGCAGATAAAAGTAAGGGATCAAACCCAGTTCTATCACTAATATTGTCAAACCGAATCCCACCGCTATAGGTGTAATTGTGGGCTATGGATGACAGATTCACAATCCTGCCTTCAATACCAGTTGCTTTTGCTGTGTTCTTCATTTTATCCAGAAGCAGGTTGGTTAAGAGAAAATGCCCTGAAAATGGTAGAGTAGGACAATTCTTATACCATTGAGTAAGAACCAAGATTGCTTACTTAATGATCAGATATATTTAATATTGAAACATATACCAATGTGATTTGTTGCAAATTGCATCTCTATACCATCCTCGGAGAGCTGGTAGGGACAGAACATAATTCCAGCATTGTTTCTGCAATTCGTGTTAATTAATGTGGTCATACTGATTGATTCTCAGTAATAAATTCATGATACGTATACATTTTTGTCTGTATCGCAAAGGAGAGAGAGAGAGAGAGAGAGAGAGTAAACACGTACATTAAAATGTTAAGGGGAAGATCAAGTGCAGTGAAGTTATGAGCAAATGCTTTAATGGAAGCAACGGAGGAAAGATCGAGTTTCAGAACATCCACACGGGCCGTTTTATCTTCTTTCAGAATAAGCTGTTTTGCTTCATTTGCTGCCTCCATGTTTCTCGCAGCAATTATAACGTGAGCTTTACGTAGAGCCAAGACTCTAGCAGTCTCCAAGCCAATTCCACCAGCCCCACCTGCATTCAGTTTTTTAGTTTGTTCAACAGTAGTTATTCTGCGTATATTCCATACCTTTTTTCATATATTCTTTAATTTGTTTTAAAATCTCTCTGGTTGGCTCAAAATAACAACCGATCCAAATTAAAATTTTGCAGGAAGATTTTCTAATGGAAAATTACATAAAAAGAATTAAACTAAGAAATCCAGATAAATTAGAGGAAAAAAAAAACAGTCTATGTACTGACGAAAGAAAAGGAAGAAGTATTCAATTAATTTGACTGTTGGTCTTAATTATATGTGTGGATGGTGTGGAGTGGTTTGTAGTTAGAAGTTGAGAAAACAACAGTTACTTGACCGGAACGCAACAAAGCAGAAGCAAAAATGTGGAAACTATGATAAGGCCACAGATCCAAACCAGCCAAAGAAAAAGTCAAACAGATAGTCGTTATCACCGAACAAGCCCTTGACCCTTTAAGCTTCTGCTAATGCTAATAGATTACAGATCATAAGGACCAACACAAAAAAAAAAAAAAATGGTTGACACCGCCATTGATAGACCAGCTGAGAACATAAACTGATCAAAACCATAACTTGAATGAACAACAACAAAACAAGAACAAGTTAGCTAAGCTAGCCATGAGACTGAGACCTGTAATGATAACAGTAAGATTGCTTGCATCAATCCCATCAGTAACTTGCTCGGCAGTTGAAGCAGAACCAAACCCGCTTAAACCAGGCGTTCCTGTGATCAAATCAAAAATACCCATATCGGCAGAATTCTGAAGCGTTTGTTTTTGCCTTTAATTTCTTGGCTAAAGAAGAACAGAGATGGAAATTGAAATAGCCGAAGGTGCTAGCTAATTGAGGAATGGAATGCATGTTCTGTAACATAAATATAATGGGCATCTGTTCATATTTATTAATAATGAGATTTGGAGGCTTGTAGGTGGGGACAGAGAAATGTGTATGTGGCTGTATTAATTCTCGTTGGTGAAATACTGTTAATTGCTTCAACGACATTTCAACTGTGAGCACACGTAACGTCACTGCAACGAGATTTAACGGTGGGGATTGATTCTCCTTTTCTCAATTTGTTTCTTCTCCGTCTTCGGTAGCATCACGAGATACTGAAAGCACATAAATTTTTTACGTGTTAATTTATTCGTATAATTAATATGATACTATTATATTATCATATATTTTATATTTATACATAATTTTATAATAACAATATGATAAAGTTACGGCAGTTATATTTTCATAAACAAAACTTATGTCCTTGACATGTTTATTACTATAATAGATTTCGAGATAGTTGTAATTTTGATTTCATCACAATTAAGAAATTTTTTTAACATAATTTTTTATTAAAGTTTATGATTTTATTAAATGGACGAGATATTTATATGCTTAATATTATTAGATATTTTACGATTTTTATAAATATTTAATTATAATTTTCTCTTAATATGAATTTGTTTATATCTTTTAACATATATGTATACATTATTAGTTATGCTTAGTTAAGATTTATTCTTTTTTTTTTTTTGTATAATTAAAGATAATTATGCTTTCCTTTTTATATCATTAAAGATAGTGATACGGTTTTTTTTAATACAATTAAAGATAATGACGCTTGAATTGACAAATTTGATTGATATCAAAAGGGTTAACAAAAAAGCAATTAGCTAACTAGTAGACACGAAATAATAAATCTAATTAGAGGAATAATTCAGGTCATTTTGTATTAATTAGTATTAATAATCGATAAAGTCGTAATAATTAATACATCTTTTAATGGTTTTTTATCTGGCTGCTTTGGGCAGTTGTGATTCGTATTGATTGTGCCCACTCCTATTAGAAAAAGGTGATTTAAAGCGATTTTATCATGAAAAAGAAAAAAGAGAAAGGGACAATGAATTAAAAATAAAAAAGAAATTGGTGATACGTGTAATGTGCACCAAAGATATACAGCTCTCTCCCCATAAATATTCTAAAGTGTGAAATCAAATTTTTTATTGAATTTTCGCACATATACTCTTATTTCTGTTTTAAGAATGGGTAAATGATTAATGAATTCACATAGCAGTCACTTTCCTTTTATTATTTTTTAGGTCTTTGATTACAACTGAAGACAATGAAGAGCATGCAGACTTTGATATGGTACATAACAGGCTACATTGAATGCATATAAGACTTTATTTATTGAAACTGCTAAGTTCACGTCTTCAATTCTTCTTCTCCATAAATAGATAGTGACATAAAATTTTCTCAAACCATAATTCATATTTTAAAAAATTAATTTAACTAACACCCACAAAATAATAATAATAATAATAATAATAATTTATTGTTTATATCAAATTTTATGATCTGGATATCTGTTTAAACTTGTGAAATTGTTATCTCTTGAGTTTGAGTGAGGTGCAAAACAAGAAGAAAATCAAAGGGAGTCGGTTTTGCCGGCCAAAATTCGTCGATACTCAAGTCAATTTGTGAGTTTTCTTGTTAAGTCTATATGTATTTTAACAGAATTTTGGTATATTTATAAGAATTACATACCTTTTTCCTCAATTTACCAATTTGGATGAGTTAATGACTACATTAGATTTGTAACTGAAAATAATAGTTAAATTATCGTAAGCTAATCCATTTCAGTCTATTTATTTTAATACAATTCAATATATACTACCAAATACACCATAAATACCAAGGTGCTTCCGATCCAAATTAAATCAATATATTATTTGTATAATTATTTAATTATTATAATAAGAATATTCTTAAATTTTGCTAAAATAATAAAATAATTTTTTTAAAATTTATGATACTTCCTAAATAGATTTTAACTTAAAATGTTAAAATATATTTAGATAAATTGATATAGTAAAATACTTTAACTCTCTCTCTCTTTTTACTTTTTTGAAAATAATTTAATTATATTAATCATAAAAATTAGATAAAATATGCATAACATCTTTTAATATATTTCTAATCAAAAGCCCATTTACATAATCATTTAATTGGTGTAATAATTGTCTTTTTTTAGACCTTAACTTAGATGGCACTATTATTATATTTAAAAAAAAAAAGTGGAGGTCTTTAAAATATAAACAAATATATATTTCTAGCACTAATAATTTAAAAATTATTTATTTAATTCTTATTTAATGTTGATGATCAAATGCTTAAAATAGGTCATTGTAGTAATATATATAAGGATTTCAAGTTTTTTTATTTACACGATAATGTAGTTAATTTTGAAAAATGAGCCAGATAAAGATATTGATACTTTTTTATTTATTACAATCTACTTTAAATTGGGGGTTGATTGAGTAATTTTAAAAATATATATTAGATTATGTTTTAAATTAATATTTATTTGTTAAAAGTGACTGCTTGGGCCTGTGTTATAGTACGCTAGATATCATAAATTTTATACAAGTAAAAAATAAATTATATAAAATATATTATAATAATATAATTATGCTGGGACGTTAATTGGTATATAAAAATTTGTATTTATAATATTACTAATAAATTAGACGGAATAAGATAATACTCAATAAATGTATACAAATTGGGTAATTTTCTAAAATAAGCCAAGACACTAACGACGAAGCATGAGGGATACAATTCAAAAGGAAGAATAATAAGGAGCATAAAATTAAAAGATTGTGTATTGTACCAACATGTTAATTAATAGAAGGCTTGCAAATTTAAAGCAGAGGATTAAGAAGAATATAACAAAGGCTTGATTCACATATATGCTGCGAATAAATAGCCTTGGAATTTTGATATAATAATAATTAATGATGACCCATAACTTAAATCATTACTGGCCAACGCATTGCATGTGACTGCGTTACGTACGGTCCCGATAACAAATAATAATAATAGTAATACTATCTCATTATATTAACTAATTTTGATGGGAATCATGTGCTACATGTTAAGTGTAGCTTTTGTTTTAAATACGTTCATTATCTATGTTTATATTACAGTATCTCAAGTTGGGTCCATAGCTCAGTGGTAGAGCATTTGACTGCAGATCAAGAGGTCACCGGTTCGAACCCGGTTGGGCCCTGTGTTGAACAAATATTGTTTTTATTTTATTTTATTTTTTTATCAGGACAAGATTGAACGGACTTGAATAATGTAGTTTTTAAATTTTTATAAAATCAATATTTTAAATTGCACCATTTATTACTAAAAATAGTTTCTTATTTGATATTTTAATGTATGATAAAAAAATTAAACACTAAAAATAGATAAAAATATTCTTTACTTTTAGTTTATTTTACTTTTATTTCGTAATAAGAATGAATCAACTTACACCATTGACAATAATTTTCCTATCACGTGTAAATTTAAAATTTTTAAAATTTTATAAAATAAATGTCAAATTATTTTATTTACAATTAAAAAGAGTTTACCTTTTAACGTTTTAATATGTAGTACAAAATTAAACAATATTAAAAACTAAAAAAATATTATATCTTTTATTTTATGGTATCATAATATTAGTAAACATAGGTACTCATATATTATTTATAAAAATGTGCACTTTTTTTATAAGTATAAAAGACAGAGTATCACTTGATCAAATAAATATAATTGTATTAGTAAATAAAATAAAACTTATGAGATTCAAGATTTTGTTATAAATCATTTTCGATTTTCGATTGAAAGATTTTTTGATAATGTTTTTTTATTTTCCTTTCTTTTATTTATGTAAAGTGCTTTGGTATCAATTTGTTATTTAGTTTGTGAGGAGATCGTAAAATATCAAATAATTTTTGAAATTTACAAAATTAATTTCTCATGTGATCAAATGTATAATTATATAAATTATTTATATCATAATGTACCTAAAAATTAACAATTACCAATCACAATGAGTTGTATTGTGCCAATTTATTAATCAATATGAATTAAATGATGTTGATTATAATCACATTATCTTAATAAAAACATAATCATATCTCATATGTTTACATAAAATGTAATTAATTAATTTTAAAAATATTTGAACGATTCAAAGTCAATGTTGAATTAAGTTGACAACGTTATTAAACAATCCTTAAGAAGAAGCATTAATACCATGCGTAGAAAGTTGACGGATTCAAAATGTTTTGTTTTCATTAATCTTGTGTCAATTCTGCCTATGGTGTTCCAGCTATTAGATAGTACAAGTACAACAAATGGTAATGTTAATGATATCTATCTGCTCAACCATAATTAAGGCTTGACTGCGAGAAAGTACTCAATTAATTAATTTCCATTACTGTGTGTATTTAAGAAATTGAGAAAGCAAGTTAGCTGCCGGAATTTTAAGGAAGGAGATATTGTGCGTGTGAAATTAGGCAGTTGAGTTTGAAAAGGCTTAGGGTCAGATCGGCACCGCCAAAGTGGAGTACTAAAATTTTTATTGCTTAATATTTTTTTAATAATTTTAAAAAATATTTAAATTTTTGTGTTAATAAATTTTAAAAATACTTATTACTACTAATTGTATATTTAGAGGTGTAATTAAAAAAATATTTTTATATTGATAAATTACTAAAATGGATATATATTAAAATAAGTAATATATTCATGCAGAAATATTTTTATTTTATAATATTTTTAAAAAATTAAATAAAAAATTTGTTATAAAAATAACTACAATTTTAATAACATTAATTATCTACTATACATTAAAATATAAATAAAAATTATACATATTATGAATACAAATAATATATTAATTTAATAATTTATTCATTTGGAAAGAAAAAATATAACAAATAAGATATCTCTAAATATCTAATATAACTTATCATATATTCATATATATAATCATCTAAATTAAAAAAATAAATATTTAAAAAATAAATATTTAAATTTGTTTGAGAATATTTAAAAAAATATATAATTTTTATTAATTATATAAGTGTTATCATTTAAACACTTGAAGTGTTAATTTAAAAAAGTACCAAATTTTTATTAATTAAATAATTACTTTAAATACTAAATTATTTTAATAAGTATTTTTATTAAAATTTGTAAAATACATAATTTAGTATTTTACAGGCGTTAATTGACTGCTTTTTAATACTGTCAAACTCATAAGACTTCGTTTGAGGTTAGCGGCGCCCTTTGTGTTTTTAACTCTTGCGTGTTCTGCACGCGATTCGTGTGCACCTGTTGAATCTGAGATTGATTAGCCATATAAAGTTTGATTGTGTTTCTACGATGGTGCTTTAACCAAATTATCAGGATTGGTCTTCCATTGTGTATTTTCTTCATCCATCACTTAAAATATTTTAATATAGAGTTAATGTGATAAAAAATATTTCTTGAATTAATACATAGCAATTTAGTTAAAACTTATTTATTTATTTATTATCTCATAATGAAATCACAATTTTAAAAATTTTAATAAATTAAGTGTTATGACACAAAATGCGGATGACAAATTATCCCATTTAATAATTATATATCGATCATTCAATCGCATTGCGGTCTAACGAGAAGGGTGATATGTGGGCTAGCGGTAGCGGGCTTGAACTCCACTGGACTGGAGCATTGGATTATCATCAAGCTTAGTAGAGAGTATTACTGGTGAAGCCCTAAAATGTTCGGCTGCGCTTTGCTAACGAACCTCACCAGCGATCTGTTATTCCAGGGTCCATGGGCTTCACATGCGGTTACAATAAAGTGCGGACTAAGATGTTGGACCTCATTATCGCTCCTTTTTAACACAGCACAGTAAGATAGTGTTTGTTTTTGTCGTCTTGTTGACGTAACGAGCTGTTTTTTTTTTTTTTTTTCTGAAGAGTGACGTACCGAACTATCCGATAAGCTTGTCAACGGCACAGAATTCTGAATTGAATTCTATTTCAATTTACCTTTTTTTTTTAATTTACCAGGTAACCATTGAATTCAAATAATTTTGTTTTTCAAATTATGAAACAGATATCAATTAAGATAATTAATTTAAATTTTATTAATTCGAAAATGATTTTAAAATTTCACATAATTCTTTTAACAAAATATTAAAACTGCAATAACTAATTTCTCTACCATCGATTTAAAATAAAGGGTTATTTTCACAAACCACCCCTATGATTTGTGAAAATAATGCATAGATAAAAATGTTATAAAAATTCAAAAAAATCTGTCCTGTTACTGTAATTTTATTACGCCAGTTAATAAACTCAAAATATTAAAAGGTCTAAAATAATTTTTAATTCACTTTTTTTTATAGTATACCATGAAATCATTTAAAATATTCTATAAAATTTACCACTTCATATAAAAAAATCGTATAAAAAATTAATTTTTTTATTAGAAAAGAAAAATTTTAGCACTAAATACAAAATAAAACTCGGTTAATATTTTTTTCTTCGTTATAGACCTTACTCAAAATATTTCTATATTATAATGTTTATATTTTATGTTTTGTTTTTAAGTTTAAGTGCCCTTCACCTATGAGTTTTGTTCTTTTTTGTTTTTCTATGATTCTACTGAAAATTGTTCAACTGTTTTCGACATCAAGTCATACAAAATAAAACTCAAAATAAACATGTAATCATATTATTTTTACCTCTTATATTCCTTAAATAAAAAACCCTCAATCTTACAAAGAACATAAAACAAAACAATATTTCACATTTATACAAAAAAAACTTCATCAATAAAAAAAATGGGTTTCACAATGCTTGAACCCATTAGTTTTATCGCATTTATTCTTTTAGACTTACAATCATATAACGTGACTTTTTCAATCTTTAATCTTTATTCAAAACAAGCTCAATTTACAATTCAAGAAATTACCTTGTGTTCATCACAAATCGGTAGTTTTTATTCATTAATAGCTATATTTCTTTAAACAATTGTTGATGTTTCTAGTTTAACAAAATTAGTGCTTGGAAACAACGAATAAACTTCTCTTTCCAAATATACATGAGTAAGTCTTGATTGATACCAAATTTTTTCTTCCATGATCTATAGTTGCCGCACTTGACCAAAGGTAGGGTTAGAATTTTTTGCTCCCTATGAAATTGGCAGATCATTGAATGCAACACTTTGTACATTAATGTCAAATAAATTAACCCATTTTTGAGTTAGAATTGCTCAATTTGGTAGAGGTCAAATGTGGGAAGCCATTTTTCATTTATTGTGTATGTTAGAAATACTAAAGTGTGAGAAATAATGAGAAAGAGTGAAAAATAACAACGATTGCAGGTAAGAGATGTCAAGAATCAAGATATTGTGTTTTTTCAAAATATTCAAAAATTATGCTAAAATATTGAAAAGGTTAACAAAATTATTGTAGCAAAAGAGATTCTTGTAAATTTTTACAAACCCTAAGGAGGGATGTGAAAATGCTCCTTAAAATAAGACTAGATTTGAATATACACGATGACACGAGAACGGTGATTTGTCATTGTGATAGCAAATTTTTTACTCCAAAAGCGGAAAGTCTGCGGAGTGCTCAATCAGACAAGTGCTGGATCTTGATTGGTTGAAAACACACGTGCCAGATCATCAGCTGGAATCAACAGGAAACTGACTCCATTTGTTTTTTCTTACACCATCCGCGTAAGGCGTAACTATGCTACAGCGCAACGCACCACCCCCTGTGAGTTATACAAATACCTACCATCCTTTCAAAACGGTGTCGGTGACCCCTTATATTTTGCCCCCATTTTCTCCACTTGATTAAATTAATAAACAAAAAGTTTCCCCTTCTTCTTTTTTCCCTCTTATTTTTATCTCTTTATCTTCCATTTCGCCGATCTCTCTTGTTACAATTTTTTCTTCGATTCGATTTTTGTGTGAATCCGATTCAGATCGATCGGATCGGACCGTATTATGGCGGCATCGAGGCGGTTACGAGATCTCCAATCACAGCCGGGCAATAAGATCTGCGTCGATTGCGCCCAAAAGAATCCGCAATGGGCGTCGGTTTCCTACGGCGTGTTTATGTGCTTAGAGTGCTCCGGCAAGCACCGTGGCCTCGGTGTTCACATCTCCTTCGTCCGATCCGTTACTATGGACTCCTGGTCCGAGATCCAGATCAAGAAAATGGAAGCTGGAGGCAACGAACGGCTCAACGCCTTCCTCGCACAGTACGGGATCCCGAAAGAAACCGATATCGTAACTAAATACAACACAAATGCTGCCAGCATTTATCGAGATAAAATCCAAGCTATAGCCGAGGGCCGCGCCTGGCGCGACCCGCCGGTTGTCAAAGAATCTTTGAACGGTGGAAAGAGTAAGCCTCCTCTGGCTCAGAGTGGTAGTGGTAGCAGGAATGGTAATTATGGCAGTAACGGAGGGTGGGATAACTGGGACAACGACGATTTCAAATCGTCGACCGATATGAGAAGGAACCAATCGGTTTCCGATTTCAGAGGCGGAAGTGGCGGTATGGGAGGCGTGCCCGTGAGGTCCAAATCGACTGAAGATATCTACACACGTTCTCAATTGGAGGCGTCTGCAGCTAATAAGGAGAGCTTTTTCTCAAGAAAAATTGCCGAGAATGAGTCTCGGCCAGAGGGGATCCCGCCCTCGCAAGGAGGGAAGTATGTCGGGTTCGGATCCGGTCCGGCACCTTCGCAGAAGAATGTAAATCAGGAAGGAGACGTTTTCTCTGTTGTTTCTCAGGTGGTTGATCGGGATGGATGATTGTTATTGATTTTTTTTGTTCTTCTTTTGTTCTATTTAAATTGATTTTTTGTTTTTTGATATGTGTCCGTGTGATTGTGTAGGGGTTCGGTAGGTTATCTTTGGTGGCGGCGTCTGCAGCTCAGTCTGCAGCAAATGTTGTTCAAGCCGGCACGAAGGAGTTCAGTTCTAAGGTAAATTTGGATTTTGAATGTGGACGCCAATATATTTTACTAGCTTTGTTGTGACTTTGTGATGTCTTGTTTTCAGCATTGTCTTTGTTTTGATGGCAGCATTGAAATTTATGCTATGCACTTGTTTGCTATTTAATGCTTATGGCAAATATTGGAAAGGTCTCTTACTCCTTCATGAGAAATACTGCAAAACCCTGCTTGAAGTTCCTTCAGTGCTTAAAGAGGGTTGATGAACTCTTGCTTGTAAAATATTTTGAACATTTGCATTAAATGTGTGAAAGGTCGTTTTTTTGTTGCAATACTGTTGTGTTGTGGAATTTCTCATTTCAAATTGCAGAGCATGGGTTTTAATTTAAGCAGAATTTAGCGAATGATATTTTGTTACAATGCGATCTTCAACTAGTCTCAAAATGTAGTCACTGAGGTTATTGAAACTGGGAAAGTTATGCTTCAGACTTAGAAATTTGCCCTTGGTTGACTTTTTCATTGGGATTCATGGTCTTAAGCTGTTTTGACTGGCTGGGAGAACTGAGGCCCAGGTCCAACCATTTTCAAAAAACAATCCATCTCTGTTGTCACTAAAGCTGTGTCCTTGCAAATATTGGCCATTTTCAGACATGCCAAAGTCCTCTCCTTAGTAGTCCTTAATATCTCAGTTCTTTTCATGTCAGATGTTTTGAGTGGAAAAAGGAAGAATGGATGAGTGAGACTGTTGCGTGGAGTTTACAATTGGCTAGTGCAGTGCAAAGAATCACCAAAAATTGGTTTGGTTTTTGGTCACAATGGTGGTCAAGGAAAAGTAATGATGATTATGAGTTTGGAATTTATGATCTGCAACTTGAATGAATGGTGGTGATTATGATTTCTAAAGGATTTGGAATTGATGACCTGCAACTTGAACGAATGGTGGTGATTATGATTTTCTAAATGATTTATAGTTGGCTATTAGTCGTAGGGCCTAACCACATTTGAGAAATATTGTTAGAACTGTTGTGGTGATTGTTGCTTTGGAGTTCCCATTATCTCATTGCTTACTTGGAGGCCGATGATACGCTATGCATTTGTGTTAATTGTCTGTCATGTGATCTTTATCCATTGGTGTGTTTGTATCCCGTGTCTGCAATTCACAGAACTTCTCAGCCATTGCCTCCATTATCTACACATCTTAAGCTTTTCTGTCGACCATATTCATCTTGTGCTTGTTTTTGGTTGTCTCACACATTCACCCATTTTAACCTCCGCTTAAACTTTTATGTGTGTGTTGCATCGATCTATTGTTGGAATATTCACCATTAAGAGGTAATAAACATTAGGAGAAGTGGAAGGATTGGACTTTAATAGCACCTTTGTAGAATGTGGCAAAAATTGAGAATGTGAAGAGGAGTGGGATCTAACAAATGACTTTAAAATGACTATGTGAATTCTTGAGCACTTCTGTCGTCTCTGGCTTATGTACAGACTTCCAGAACTTCGATTACACTAAGAGGGTTGGATTTTATGATTTAATGGTTGCAAATATTTAAGTGGGTAATATCAATGACAAAGACATGCTTTTAAAATTTGACTTCATGCAATAACTTTAAGTACATTATATGTTTTGGAAGTTTATTTAGTTGCATACTTATCTTCTCTTGAATAAGTTTCAATTACTGTGTCAAGTAATTACTTTTATATGGAATGTACGTTTAACTTTTATGTCTATTTGTTGCTTTGAGTTTCTTAGATTTTGTGTTTAGGTTTAAGTTTGTCTTTTATTTTGTTATATTTAGTTTTCTCACATTGTACGTTTTGTCTCTGTTGCATAACCGTGAGAACTTTATTAACAGCAAATTTTCATTATGGTGGGTACAGCTGTACCTGCCGACTTGTTACATTTTATACTACTTGATTATAAGAACTTGTTATATTTTGTACTAGATTATGAGAATTTCATAATTTCAAATTATATAAGGTGCATGTAATAACCTTTATTGCAGGTGAGGGAAGGTGGTTATGATCACAAGGTTAATGAAACTGTAAATGTTGTCACTGCAAAGACAACAGAGATTGGACAGAGGACATGGGGCATCATGAAGGGGGTCATTTCAATGGCTACCCAAAAGGTTGAGGAGTACACTAAAGAAGGCACGGGCTGGAACAATGATAACTGGCAGCGAAATGAAAGTGAGAGAAATGGATATTATCAGGAGTTTAACCAGGAAAACAAAGGGTGGAATTCTTCTGCTGGAGGTGGGCAATCCTCATCAACCGGGCATCATAATTCTTATACCTCAAGTTCTTGGGATGATTGGGACCAGAAGGACAACAAGAAAGCGGATACAGCCAAGGGGACGGTGTCAGATAACAATGATGGTTGGGCTGGCTGGGATGATGCCAAAGACGACGGATATGATAATTTCTACCAAAGTGCATCTGATAAGAAAGCTGTGGGTCACAATGGGAAATCAGATGCCACATGGACAGGAGGAGGCTTTCTCTAGCGTGAGTATATTATGCATGACTTCTGTATTTAGTTTGCTGTAAGTTTTTCGTCATGTTAGGCCTTTTTAACTTTTTCTACAAAATTTTAAATTATTCTACATTCTGGTTTTGATGTAGCCTTCTTCATGTCGATTTATCATGATCTTAAGTTGTTTGGTTAAATATTTATTAAATTGTATGATTTGTATGTGTCCAGGTAAAATGATATTTCACTCCCGGAAAACCCTTCTTTAAGCAGAAGTGGTGATTAGTTTCATACATTGGTGGCTGGCGAAGCTAGGAAGAAGCCAGATATGGTGGTTATGAAATTTTTTACCAGAGTACAGATGTTAAGAAAGCTGCTGGTAAAAGTTGGATCTCAAAGGGATGTGGGATGCCTATGTGAAGGTTAGTATATTTTTAGCAACTCTTTTTTCGTTTCAAAATTTTACATTTACATAGACCTCTTTTGGGGGTCATTGTGTTTGGAAGTAGTTTATATATGTACAAACTATAAAGGCGGGGTAGATTGCCCCTATCTAAGGGAGGACTGCTGTTTCTGAGTGTGAGGAGCATTAATTTGTGACTTTGAAAATTCAAAGTTGTTTTGGATGTGTAATGACTAGTTCAATTATTTTTCATTCATATTTCGTTGTGTGCTTAACATTTAGTTCTCCATGGTAATCACTTATGTCTATCTCAATAGAATCTTCATGTCGATCATGTATTCTGTTGTATGTAGAAATCAGCGTACTACCAAGTTAATAGTGTGCTTATAACAAACTCGTTAAGGAAAAAATGTTCCAAGCTGGTTCTCGCATTCTGACCTGCAGCAGCTCGGTGGGTCTCCATGGGGTTTAGTCACAAGAATAAGAACAGTTATACTAGTATTATTATGATTAATAGAACCGATCAGAGCCATTAGTATACCCAATACCCGGTAATTTTCAATTTATGTAATTTTTTCTTTAATATTTCACACAAATTGTTTGGTGGAATTAAGGGAAATTTATAAATAGCTAGACGATGGCGGTCTGGCCCGCTGGAGTTAGAAAAGTTGACTTCACATCGGACTCTTTACACGAAAGTGTCGTAGGCCTTTGAATAGGTTAAGTGTATGTTTGGGATTGCATTGGCTTGTCAAATAATCACTCCATTGATAATCCAACACTCAGAATTTTTGTTTGGTGAATCTTTTTTAAATTTGAGTATCGAATAATATGATTTTGAAAAGTGTTGTTAATGTATAGTAGTAGCTTCTTCAAAATTGATTATTTTACGATCTAATTTTTTGTAAAATGTAGTATCAAATATTACCCTTTATATTGAAATAAGATAAAGTATTTAATTAAATATTTAAAATTCATTAATTATAATATTACATATTATATAATCTATTAATACCGGATCATAAGTCTGTTTGGGAGTTTATATTTATCAGTTTAAATATTTTTGCACAATGTGTGTAATATTTATAACTTAAATATTAAATTTTGGATGGGACCATTACATCTGAAATTTTAGATCTATGTATATGGTGGAGTTGTTATTACTCAGTAGTGTAGGGGAGGACAATGATTAGGTGAGTTTCACGCCCCGCCTAGGCTTAACGGTCATAGTTACATTGTCGTTAAATGGCAGTGTGTTCTGGTGCAGTGCACTACCGCCTAGATCAGCGAAAAGCAATACGTTGTAACAGCATTTGATGATGGTGATGTATATAGTAGCAAGGCAGCCGCAAATCTAAACCTACGCAGTTCTATTTTCTGGCAATGTTTTCATCATTTTAGGTAGATCATAATACTTTGGATTTGATGCCTACCGATCTTGTCACCTATATAAGAAAGCTTTGATTCAGGTGCTGGCCAAGGAATGGTTATGTTGACAATTAATTTTTTATATTTATTTATTTTATTATTTTCAATAAATTAGTGAAGTTTAAAAGTAATTCTTCATTTAAAATTTTATAAACTTGAAAGAGATAGATAAAAATAATAGTTATTTTATTGAAGTTAAATAAATAAAAAAAATTTATTTACAACGCAATTTAATTAAGAATGACAACGGATATGATACCGTACGGATATCTTAATATTTATATTCGTATTCTACCACAATATTTATATTTGTATCCTATAAAAAATTTCATATTCATATTTTATTTATATCTTCTACGAATATTTTATTTAATATTTATATGACTCTAAATAAATATTCATTAATATCTATATCCTAATGGATATCACAGACTATAGTTATATCTTTAAAAAAAAAAAAATAAACTCTTTAAAAATTTTAAACTTATAATTTAATTTTCAATATTTTAAAATAATATACTACATATATATATATATATTTGCACCCACTTTTTCATTTAACTTAAAATTTTCACAAAAAAATATTCATCTAATCAAGTTATAAATTTACAGATTATTTCAAATAAATATTATGCAAATAACTTATTTGACAATTAATAGATTATAAATATTTTTTTAATATATAATCTCCAAACAAAAGTTTAGATATAATTGATTAAAAAGAGAAAAATATATATTCATATAATTTTTATCAAAAAAGAGCAGACAATATATCATAAATTAATTAGACTTTTTGTGAATATTAGAATATATATTAGCATTATAAAAGATATAAAAATATATTATTTATTGCATAAGGCATTGTATATAACATAATAATAAAATAATAAATTAATTAAATTAATGGTTTATATTAATTACTATATTCATCTCTTTTTTTACTAACATTCCTAGCAATATAATATAAAATCAATTAAATTAATAAATATATTACAAAAAAAATCGTACTCACATATTAGAAAGAGAAAAATTTATAATTGTTTATAATTGATATTTTATATTATATTTAAAAAGACGCTTTTCTTTTTATAATTTAATTAAAAAAAGAGTAAAATAAATATTTTATATAAATATTTTAAAATATTTATATTTTAATTATATTTTATATGAATATTACATCGTATTATTATATTTTATGATATTCTATTTTATAATATTCAACAATCTTCTAATATTCATACCTTATCCTAATACATAGAATACGGACAGATATCGACTAAAGTAAAGCATATACATTGTCATCCCCAAATGCAATCCAAAAGCCCAAGCAAACAGTTCTACAGCGTGAACGGTGAACGGAACACGACACAACAATATGAATTTATACAGACTTAGACTGAATCCTTACACGCACGATTCCGCGGCCGCGGCCGCCATTTCATGAGTGACTTTACCATCCTTGTCGGAAACCATTTTTGACACACCACCCTCATTGCCATCAGCTGCATTGTCAGCTTGTTGGATTACAAGTGCAGATGCCAAAATGCCATGGTCTGATGAAGCCAACATGTTTCCTACAGGCCCCAATCCTACATTTTCGGCTTGATGGTCTGAAAGTTTTGCTTCCACGAAGGATGGAAACCTTCCCTTTCCCACTACAATCAACTCATAATCCCTGCTTTGCCCTATCATTAACAGTTCATCTTTTATGTTACTGCTTATCATCTTCTCTTCATACTCTATCGACCCATTCCAGTTCCTCTTGAACTCCTCCACCGCAACCTCATCTACCACCCCCGGCGCAACGGAGAAGATACCGCCATTACTCTTGGTGCATATATCTGAATCTGCCCATTCGGCGCTGCTTCTCGTTTCTGCCCTGGCGTTCCCAATGAATCTTACAAGAGTCACCTTAACAACTGTGTTATCAGCCATCCTCTTGCCTAATTCCAAAGCCTTCCGATCATCTGGTCCCCCAAAGAATATAATGCATACCTTTTTCAGCACGGAAGCAGATGATTTTACCGCCTTCCGATCAAACGCACAACCAAATCCACGGTCCACAAGCACAGCCACCGAGCATGGTGCAGTTTGTAGCACCGTCAGATTGACGTCTCTCCAACCATGGCAAACACTATCTATTGCGTCTTCATCCAGGACTCCTCTCCATCTTTTGTGGAAGGGTAAGATGATCAATCCAATCCTCTTCTCCTCCGTCACATGAAAAATGTCCTCATGGATGGTGGACAACGATGAAATGGCTGTTGAATGACGAACAGAGACTTTTCCCAGTTGGCTATATGTCTTAAATGCAGCAAAGATTTGATCATGTGATATGCCTCGACGGAATCGACTTGTGAAGGGGAGACCATTCTTTCGAGCTTTTTGTACCATAAGGATGGAGGAGGAGCGTTCAGTGAATTCAAGAAGGTGCATGACATAAAGTTTCAAAGGCGACTTCTTGGTGGTCCGGAATAATTCGGTGAGATTGATGAGGGAAGGCACATTTTCAGGACCGTGTATGCATGCTTGGATTCGAAACTCATCCCTGTTATTGGCATCAGGGCAGGACTGTCGATCTAATTGTCGTTTTGGTGGAAAAGTTACTCGACGCAAGGGTCTGTAAATGGCCAGAACTGCTGGAGTCGTCAAGAAAGTGGTGAAGAGGGCCATAAGGACCAAAATAGCGAACATCTCATCGTTTAGCACCTATTGATTACAGTCATCAATCATCAAAAGTTTTTAACCACTACCCGTAATGTCTGCAGTTTGTAAATGTAACAAATGATTGAAACAATCTAATAATTATATTCACAGTTTTACTATTATAACAAACTAAATAGTTTTTCAAAATTTTAATTATTATATCATAATTTACTAAGGAGTATAATATAATAAAATAACGATTTTACCCTTAAAATCATTATTTTTTTCTTGTTAATAAAATTAGATGATAGAGAAATTTAGTAGACCTGTTTGTTGTTTTGGTAAATTATAATATATACAAAAATTTGATCTACTATAGCCGTTGATGCATGTGGGGCCTCAGTCGGAGAAGATAATGAAAACTTCAGTCCACTTTCTGGTATAAAGATGAACTCTAGCCAACCAACTATAGCTGGGTTGGTAAGGCACCTGCCGCAGCAGTTTGAGCTGCATGGCTCGAGTTTTTTTTTTTCATAAATTGGGTGTTGTAAAAATATAATAGTAAAGTTGTAATAATATTTATATATAATTCATAAAATTCCGATCGAAAATATTATATTAAAAAAAAGAAGCATGAATTTAACTTTTAAAATGGATAATGAGAATAATGACAGGACGGATAGAAAAGAAAGAGTAATATTAATATACTGGCCACTACAAAAAGCATATTTTCTAAAATAACTTTGTTTTAGTCAAGTCATGATTAATTTGCTGATGTTGATTCAACCTGCTCGTGAAAGTTGGAGAATTTTTGTCCTGTTAAATAAATAAATAAATAAAAATATGTTGAACTCATATTTTGTTTCACTACTATTATTTTAATTTTATAAAAGCTTATGATCAATTTAATTCAAATTAATTTCGTTTCACTACTAAATTAAATTTAAAACTGACCAAAAGGAGAAAAAAAGAAAAAACAATTACGCCCAAAATCAAATTAAGAACCAAGAACTAAAACCTAAACCTTACCCTTTCCTTTATATAAATTGAGTGTCTAGCTAGCAATATTAGTCTTTGGTGTTATTCTGGTTTTAAGTTGAGTGATTTGTTCAATGAAATATTTATGATTGATAATTAATTAAGTGAATAATTATAAAGGTTGATCCTTGTGCTCTAAGTCAACTGATCAACTAAGTAACTAAAATAATAATAGGAAGTTAGAATTAGGAGTGATCATCACCTTCTTCTCTCTGCCAATGTTGAGCACAATGAGCTCCACCAAACCTTTGGTGTTCATCAAAACGCCAAGAGCTAAAGACTCCCTAACTGGAATCATACATAACATTGCCATCACAAAAGTTCCCAAAATCTTGCCTGTACACGCCATCGATGTAACCAAAACCAAAAGCCCCCACGCCTCAACGCCTTGGATCTTAGCAACGTCAGTTTTTAACCCGCTAGACGCAAAGTAAAGCGGCAGAAGCAAACCCGATACAAAATCCTGAATCTTCTTCATCAATCTCACTGCAAAATCTCCTCCTTTTGGAATCGTCAATCCAAACACTAAAGCACCAAATATTGAATGGATTCCTATAAGATCAGTCACCAATCCAGATAGCATTACTCCGGCTAATGTTAGACAGATATAAACATCGTCAACTACGTGGTGCTCGGAAGAACACTGCCGCGAAACACAGCTCATAATCGGACGGACAACCATTAGCATGAAAGCAACGAAGGCAACACCTGAAATGAGGACCCATACAGAGATTAGTGAACTACTTTTATGAGCTTCGCCGTTTTCGGCGACGGCGACGGCTAGGGCTAACATGATCCATGCAGCGAAGTCGTTAAAGGCTGCAGCCGCCATAGCCGTCTGACCAACTGGTGTAGTTAGGAGTTTAAGGTCCGCTAAAATGCGAGCGAGTACAGGAAAAGCTGTGATGGAAAGAGCCACGCCTATAAAGACGAGGAATTGGACGTAGCCAACTTTGTTCTCTCCGTTAACAGCTTTTTTAAGAAATAAGGAGACTCCAGCTCCAAAGAGGAAGGGTAGCGTAATTCCAGCAAGTGCTATTTTAAAAGCACTTTTGCAGTTCTTACGGATTATGCTTAAATCAAGTTCAAGGCCAACAAGGAAAAGAAAATAGAGAAGACCAATGCTTGCTACTGATTCGAGTATGGGAGTGCTCCACGAAGGAAAAACAAGATGCAAGAACTCTTTATTTCTTCCCAGAGCAGATGGTCCCAGCAAAATTCCACCCTGAAAATCAAATATATATATAAAAGAAAATTATTACGACTACTTCAATTTTCCCGAGAAAATTTACAGTAATGAATGGAGTTAAATGAAACTCACAATAATTTCAGCAACCACTTTGGGTTGTCGCAGGGGTTTAATAAGAAAGGCAAGAAAGTGGCTGGTGAATAAAACTAAAGTGGTTTGTACTATTAATAATGGGAAGGCGCAGTTGAGAGGACTATCGCCTTGCCAGGCTCCATCTGAGGAGGTTCTGATGTTGGTTATGTTCGGAGGAGCCATATGACTACTCCTAAACGATCGATATATATGCAAAATGAAATGGAGTACTGGCTTTTCTTTTGTTTTCCAAACTTAGTTATTTATATGAAAGTGTTTTCTAAGGGTTTTATAGAGCAAATTCAGTTTGGCGCTTGGTGTTGCGATAATGTTAGATCAACTTTTTTTTTTCTTTTTTGGTTGGAGTCCACTTTGATTTAGTGGACATATTTCTTTCGGAGGCATTATCTAACTCATTATTAGTTTAAGCCCTAATTAGGATGTATCTAACAAGTAACAACATAGCCAAGTTTTTTTAAATCATTTTGGGTGGCAATCATTTTATTAAAGTATGAAAGTCAAACTCCCAATTATGTTTATCTATGATAAGAGTTTGAACCGTTGAGATTCGAGATAGTTGCTACTGCCATGATGTATTTCCGAATCTTTATTTAGTATTTAATTCAGTGATTTGTTATAGTTGGCCCATAATTAGGTACGGTGAATTAAGATTATGAAGTTGACACTAATATCATCAAATAAAATCTCAACATGTCAAATATTATTTTTTATTAGAGATTAATAAGTATAAACTATCTTTTAACTTTATTTTAAAAATTAAACAAAAGTTAATAGTACTAAATCTCCTAACATACCTTCAATTACTTAGGTAAAATATTTTATAAAAAATACTAAAATATCAACAATAATTTTGCTAATTAAAATTGTTTAGTTAATATATAATTTTTTGTTATAAAAATAAGAAATCCAAACACTAACTTCTTAAAACATTTCAAATAAATGAGTGAATAGAGAAAGAAAGGAAAACAGTAATTTTTCTTCGTAGTGTCACGGGCCGCCAAAACGAACGCGGGACCATAGAAAACTGAAGAGCACGACAACGCGCTTCTCTCTGGACCAGCGCGCACAAGTTCCGGATTCGGCAACCCTCTCGAAACGGAGCGTCAACTCGCGGATGAACAGTACCCGCGCGGACAGTAGGCGTGTCGGGAGCGGGATGGCAGAGGCGCGAAGCTGTGCGGAGCTGAGCGGGGTGTGTGCAATGGATGCCCAACAGCCTACCACATCCAGCACAGGAACAAGGAAGATGGGCAGGTCATGGGTGGCAGCTTAGAGGCCCATGTTGACTTACTTAGTCTTGTGACCCAATAGGCCCAATTTCTAGCTTTTTGGTGTGGGTAGGATATTTGTATATACTTGGTGCATATTTGTACATATGCATGAATGTGATTGGCCTTTGTATCCATGTGTATTAATTTAGGCCACTCATGTGTAACTATATAAATGTAAAGCTTGTAAATCAATAAAGCTTTTGCCATTTTTCCCTTCCAATTTGTGCAGCCCGTGAGTGTGATTCTCTCATCCAATTTGACTGCAATTTGGCTTCAATTGAGCCTAAGTCCTTCATCATTCACGCCCCCACACACACATAAGTTAAATCTTGGGTTTGATTGCCTTCTTGGACAGTGACAGTGAGCAAGTTCAAGGGCAACACGGAGCTGATTTCATTCCGCAGAATCAGCACGTGACAGTAGGTACCAGCAGGCAGCCATAATTAATTAAGCCTATTGTGGGTTATCACCTCATAATGTACATAAACTTAAAATGGAGGGAGAGAAATGAAATTGGCACGGTACCTTAAACCAACTAAACCCAAGACAGGGCCTTGTAGTTTCTCGTTGTCACTTTCCATTAATGAAAAATTTGAGGTAAAGGCTTAATGCTTTTTTTTGTCATCGATTCTCATTGTTCTCACGATATATATATTACAACATGAAGACTAATAACGCTAAAATTCTAAGTTAAAAATGACTCCTAAACTTCCTCAATTACAATCAATATTTGCCACAATTAATATTTGCCTAAATTATCTCAACAATTAATAAATCAACCACTTAAAAAGACAGGTTTTATGAAAGAATTTAAGGAGCACAAATTATAGTGGGGAAGGAACTCAATTATGTCATGGTGGAACTTCATCCTTCCATATATAACACTTTCTCTTTTCAATAGTCACTTCATGAAAACAATTCAGTGGAATAAAAACTTTAATAAAAGAAATACTATTCTTAAAAGCATAGATGGAATAAAAACTTTTATAACATAAATCTGATTCTTAAAAGTATGTACCGATATATGATGTGAGACGTGTTTTCGAAACTATTTTTGTTAAAAAATCTAGTATAAAGTAAAACGTAGTTAAAAGACTAAAAAGAAAAAAGAAGGAATAATGCACATATATTTAATATAGTTTTAGAAAATTTTCATGCAAAATTAATTATGGTCCCGATAAAATATAACTTTATTCTAATCTGATAAATATACTCCATGGACACATCAACTTAATTGACAAATTAAATCGAATATTTCTGTTTTCCGTTTGATATTCAAGAAATTCGATATTTATTGTGAGAGGATTATTATATTTCATTAGAATGCTTTACATATAGTGATGAGTCACGCATACATACATATATATATATATATATATATATATATATATATATTGTTGATACCAAATTTCGTCACTTGATATCAATTAATAAATTTGTTTGCGTGTGAGCAAAAAGACCCTTTATTTGTTTTTCTTTCCTCTTTATATACTTTCGTTTCCCTAATTTTATTGAGATACTTATTCTAATTGGGTTCTGATTACGTGTCTTACTGGGATTACAATTTTGGGGATTAGTTTAGATAGAACTCTGATTGGAGATAATCTACAATTTAGTAAAATTCTAATTGAAAAATAATTCAGTATTTTAGTTTTCCTATAATTCAGATGAAATACGACTTTTTCAAACAGAATCTCCGTTAAGTCTGCTTTCAATAAAAAATATTGATTTGAAGTTTTATATATTTAGACTGTTAAAAGAATGGTATAACAGTAAGTCTCCCAGTTTCAAAAGTAACGTAGTTGCTATTTGAAACTAACCAAAAGTCTGGAAATCTAATACCGAATTCTCTATAATCCTTTACTCATTTTTATATGGAAGTTAGATATATGAGAATCTCCAACGGAATAGTTGACGTTTCGTTATCCAAGGAATGAAAAAAGGGCAAGTCTTAATTAACGAGGCCCTGATTAATATGACATCATAAGTATATTTTGAATTTTTAATAGGTTGCTCATGACCCTTAACCTTCTTAGTTTACTATTTATTATACATATATTTGTTAAGAGCACAAAAAGAAAAATTGCAAAGGTGTAGAAGTCCTTTTAGACTTTTTATTTTGACATTATGGAGGAGGATAATTTTTGCCTCTTACGAATATAAGAAGTCAATACAAATAAAGGTGCATTGTTTTGACCCTTTTAGGCATTGAAGTTAACACCACAGAGGTTTATTGTATTTGGCCCTCGTAGGGCAGGTAAGCCGGCACCGCGTAGGTGCATTATCTTGGCCCACTTGGGGCATTGAAGCCGGCACCGTGTAGGTGCATTCTCTTGGCCTTCTTGAGGCATTGAAGCCGGCACCGCATAGGTGCATTGTTTTGGCCCACTTGGGGCGATAAAACCTGCACTGCGTAGGTGCATTGTATTTGGCCCTCGTAGGGTTGTGAAGCTAGCACCGTGTAGGTGCATTATCTTGGCCCACTTGGCGCATTGAAGCCGACACCGCGTAAGTGCATTGTCTTGGCCCTCTTGGGGCAATGAAGCTGGCACCGTGTAGTTGCATTGTATTTGGCCCTCGTAGGGCAGTAAAGCCGGCACCACGTAGGTGCATTATCTTGGCCCACTTGGGGCATTAAAACCGGCACCGCGTAGGTGTATTGTCTTGGCCCTTTTGGGGCATTAAAGCCGGCACCGCGTAGGTGTATTGTCTTGGCCCTTTTGGGGCATTGAAGTTGACACCGCGTAGGTGCATTGTCTTGGCCCTCTTGGGGCAATGAAGCCAGCACCGCGTAGGTGCATTATCTTGGCCTACTTGGGGCATTGAAGTAGGTACCGCGTATGTGCATTGTCTTAGTCCTCTTGGGGCGATGAAGCTGACACCGTGTAGGTGCATTGTATTTGGCCCTCGTAGGGCAGTGAAGTCGACACTGCGTAGGTGCGTTGTCTTGGCCCTCTTGGGGCGATAAAGCTGACAACGCGTAAGTGCATTATATTTGGCCCGCATAGGGTAGTGAAGTTGGCACCGCGTAGGTGCATTATCTTGGCCCACTTGGGGCATTGAAGCTGACACCACAGAGGTTTATTGTTTTGGCCCTCGTGGGGCGATGAAGTTAGCACCGCATAGGTGCATGATCTTGGCCCTTGTAGGGCATTGAAATTGGCATAGCGTAGGTGCATTGCTGACATTTTTGGTCTTCTTCTCTTAAAAATGGTGGGTAAATAAACGATTATACAATAATATCATAATTTGATTAAACATAAATGATGTTATATATAGTCATATACATAAATAAAACATGTCACAAATTCAAGATATAACGAAAAAGGTTCGAGGAGAATGTCAGCAAATAATATTTGAAACTTATTTTGTGAATATTATATTTTACTGGCTTATTCAAAGCATAGATTTTTCTTTTATTTTAAATAAAGGAGATTAATTTCAACTTAACGTACACAATTATTTTGCATAATATTTATTCTTCTTACTATTTAATAAAAAATAATTAACCATAATATTTCTTCTTTTTTTTTTCTTTTCTTCTCTAATTTGTTTCTAAATTGCCTTTGCTCAAGCAAATGCTAAAAGCAAAACAAAATTTTATTATATATACATATGCACTACCGGATTAATGACGTCCAATTGACTTTATTCATTTATTCGTTATTTTTATTCATTATGGTCTCCACTTGGCAATTACGATACCAATTTACACCTTAATTTTCACTTCGTTATTATATTATTTTTAACATTATATATACAAACCAAGTTTCAATACACTTCTTTATTAACTATATTTAATTATAGCTAAATTCAGTTGATGACATTGTTACAAATACGTTGCTAATTTCTCATAAGATTTTCTCTTTAACAAATTAATTTTCAAGATTGTACCTAGCTTGGACTAGTGTTTGTCAATGACTTTAACTAATATAATTTGAATAAAAATCAAACTAAGCATAATTAATTTGAATTGAACCAAATCAAATCATAAGTTTTGTCTTTATCATAGTTTGTTTTATTTCGATTCTGAATAAAAATAAATCGAACTCACTTTAAATTGGAATCAAACTTGAAATTTATCTAATCCGACTCATCATGACAATCTTAAAATTCTACATTCGACTAGCAGAGAATCAATTATGGTTGCAATTTTGTCTCTCGAATTTTTTAGAGTATTTATACTTCTTCTTAGTTGGTGAATACTGCAGAATAAGAAGTCAGCTAATCACCAAATTTTTGTCCTCATCAGATATCATGACTGCATGCATCCCTATCATCATCCATGTTGGGTTCGCTATGATATTGCTAAGAAGAATAGATTAAGGACACTGTTCATAGTTACAATTTAGTATGCACCTAAATATAGATTTAGAGATTTTCTTGGTTAATTTTAATTTATTCACGAAAGTTATCAATTCCCATATATCTATGCACACTTATACATCAAATTAACTACGGTTATATATTTATACTCATTACTTATTCTACGATCCGATAAATCAATATATATAACCATCAATATCAGATATTGAACCATGGACACAATTAATACAAATAAAAATAAATCTATATATGCAATTGATGCAAACAAAAAATAAATCCATATATGCATTTGATATAACTAAAAATAAATTCATACCTTATGCTTTATCATGAAATTTTGTTACCGTCATAACAAATTGGCTTATTGTCCTTTTCTCACAGACGGCGCCAACTGTTGATACCAAATTTCGTCACTTGATATCAACTAATAAATTTGTTTGCGTGTGAGCAAAAAGGCCATTTATTTGTTTTTCTTCCCTCTTTATATACTTTCATTTCTCTAATTTTATTGAGATACTTGTTCTAATTGGGTTCTGATTACGTGTACTGGGATTACAACTTTGGGAATTAGTTTAGATAGAACTCTGATTGAAGATAATCTACAATTTAGTAAAATTCTAATTGAAAAATAATTCAGTATTTTAGTTTTCCTATAATTCAGATGAGATACGATTTTTTCAAATAAAATCTCCGTTAAGTCTGCCCTCAATAAAAAATATTGATTTAAAGTTTTATATATTTAGACTGTTAAAAGAATGGTATAACATATATATAGATATATATATATATATATATATATATATATAGTGAATATTTTTCAAAATGGTTCCTAATCCTACGGAGTTTTCGACTTTGATTTTTAAAGTTGATAACCTGCAATTTACAGGCTATAATATTCATCTTCTTGGGACCGGGGCGATGAAGGAGGAGAACTGTGAATACATAAATATATGTAACTGAAAGAGAAGCTTCTGTGGGCAATTAACGCAAATTGATCATAGTGTCGCAGAGCAATAGAAGCCCACTAACTGATCATGCATGTCTCAAGTGCTATGGCCACCTACTGAGCTAGACAAGTGGCAATATTAAGAGAGAGGAATTAATGCACATCCACCCAAAACTTAATGGACAAAAGATATATAATCTAGAATCAAAACATCCGCCTGTGTTTTGGTTATATATATAATTCTTTCGATCGAGTTCACGAGTTTGACCATCGGCCACTTCCATTTTCGATCGATCGTCAATGATTCTTGTCTATAAATTAAATAATAATATATTAAAATATGTATGCGAAGATTTTGAACCATGCATGAACTAGATCTTAATTATTATATGTCTTGACGACGACGACGACGACGTGTATAGTCGTGGCCGACCGCGAATGACTGAGCGAGGTTCATTTAGATCACTAAATATAAATACTGTTGGTGTTGGATTTATATGCTTGCTCACGTCAACCATTAAAAATTTTGTGGGTATTATTAATCATTGAGGCAATTCATTTGCGGCACTGTCCTCAAATAATGGAGATTAAAGACCCGCGGTCATCAATATCTATAACAGTTGTTTTATGAAACGCCCACTCGTTATATGCTGTCACTTTAAAATACATCAGAAAAATAGACATATGTTCCCTCAATTATAGAAAAAAGACAGGTGCTAGGATAAATATTCTCGTGACTTTATTAATAAATAACACATATTTATTAGTGTTAATTTATAGTTAATTTGATCTGTTTGTTTATTATCATTTGTATCCCTAAACGTTTATAAAATAATAATATAATATATATTTTATTTAAATATAATAATTTAGTTTATATTTTAATATTTTTTTTAATTTTAACAGTTTAATTATTATTTAATATTATTTATAATATATTCAAGACTAAATAATTTTTTAAATTTATTATTTCAATAATAAAATTAAAATATACAATTTAAAAAAAAATTTAAATAATGAGTTAAATCACACTTATATACTAAAATATTTTTAACTTTCTTATTTATTTTTATAGTAATAATTCGATGTTTATTTATTAAAAAAATTTAGTTGAAATATTTTTTAATATTTTATTTTTACATGTAACATATTTATCTAAAGAAATATTTTACTTTCATTATATATATATTTTAAAATATATAAAAATTTAAATAAAAAATATAAACAATAAATACATGTTATAATATATTTATATATCATAGATAAAAATAATCAAGATTTTCTTTTTTTCACTTTTATTTATATTTTTAAAAAATTTAGTGTCATTTGTCAATAGAATTAATAATTAGATATATTTTATATTTTTACTAAATAATACAATTTAATTTTAATTTTAAAATATATTTTTAGATAAATATTTTACATATAAAAATAAAATATTAAAAACATTTTAATTAAATTTTTTAATAATTAAATATCGAATTATTACTATAAAAATAAAATAAGAAAGTTAAAAATATTTTAGTATATGAGTGTGATTTAACTCATTATTTGAATTTTTTTAATAATTATATATTTTGATTTTATTATTGAAATAATAAATTAAAAAATTTATTTAGTCTTAAATATGTTGTAAAAAATATTAAATAAGGACTAAATTGTCAAAGTTAAAAAATTATATTATAAAAAATATTAAAATATAGACTAAATTATTATATTTAAAATAAAATATATATTATATTGTTATTTTATAAATATTTCGGTATACAAATAATAATAAGCTAACTAATCAAACTAATGACAAGTTAATATCAGTTAAGGGGTATTTATCGTTTTTAATATATCAGGGGCATTTGTCTTTTCCCTATAGTTGAGGGGGGCATTTGTCAATTTTTTAAAATATAATATCATATTAAACAACAGAAATATAAATTTGCACGGTTGGATTTTGATAGATCGATCCAGAGACACGTTGGGAAACACTGACCGCTATGATGGCCAAATCATATTTTTACTTATTAATGTTTAATTAAAATAATGTTCATACAATATAAATTTAAACTCACGCACATAAAATTAGTCATACACTACACCAAATATATATAATATTTGTGTAATACAATTTATTTATTAAAATATAGTCCAATATGTGCTCTTAAGTTTCTCCTTTTTTATTAATCACTAATTGACAAGAACTGCTCCATTCATTGTTAACAGTCCAGAATAAATTCTACTAAATATTTTTACTGTATATCTATAATCTTCTCATAAACATCATATAAAAAAATATGCCCATATAAATGGTTTCAAACTATTATCATTATTTTTATGTAGCATGCATAGAGTAGTCTCAATCTCATTTACTAAAACTATATTATACATAAAATTCTGCGTGATGTAGAGATAAATATAAAAAATAAGAAAAAGAATGAACTTGCAACTTAGTGAGTGGGTACAATTTAAAAAAAAAATACATATTCATAGATTACTGAAAGACATATGTAAATCATGCATATATTGAACATCATTTGGATAATGAAAATGCATGTTATCACAAACAATTTATATCAAACCTAACTAATATCTAGAGAAATATTGTGCTTGGTGAAATTACTTTCACCTAAGTAGGAAAGTCATACTCAACTCGACGGCCTCGTATCATCCCCAGGAAGAACACAATTTACTTTATACATACATATATATATATATATATATATATATATATATATGAGTTTCAAGGACCTTAACTATATAATATTGAAATATATACATGTAAGGTGCTTCAAATAAATACAAATACTATTCAAATAGAAAACAATCATTTTTTTACAATAATTAAATGTCACGTATAATTTAAATATTACTTCTCATATGCAAGGCAAGTAAACACATAAATATATCAATCAATCATAATATGTTAAACATCTAAACATACTATAAATATATAATAATTTAAAAGTATATATTCACTTAAAACTCAACAACTCAATCTTTGAAGATTTTTGGATTTTTTATTGCTATATTATTTTTAAAAAATACATCATTCAATAATTTACTATTAAAACTTATTCAAAACTTAATACGTGTAAGAAATATAAAAATAAAATTGTCCTAACTTCATAAAAATGTCATCCCTTAAGTTTCTAGACATTAATTCTACTTCTCAATATTTTGTCTTGTATTTTTTACTTTTCATGCAAAACATTTCTCCTTATTTTTTTCTTTTTCTTCTCCGTTTCTTTTCACTTTTCTCTCTCGGCTCCAATCGCTTATGTCTGTGGTTTCTTTCAATTTGCTTCTTTGCAATTATATACAGATACATATAAGTGAGCACCGCCTCAAATGGGATGAAGAAACACGGCTTTAAATTATCTACTTACCAACATCATTATTATATATATATTTTTCCCCTTTTGACACCTAGCATGCACGATGTCTCACTAACGTAATCTATCAATTGTTCGAGATTGAAGTGTAAATATGAAATAAAATTGTTATATAATTAGATATAGTTAATAAATATATCTTTTCAGAATAATCTTATGTATTTCAATTTTTTTTTACCTTAAATGATGTGATATTGTATAACAAGTTATTGAGATAGTGTATAATAACTTAAAATTATAAAAATTATCTACTATAGAAATATCATATTGTAAGCCATATTATTTAAAATAAAAAATTAAAATACAATTTAAAAAATTTAGCACTAATATTATTTATCTTTTAAACAAGCACCATTAGAATTAATATATGGACTTAAACCTCATTATCTTGCTCCTCACAATGTGTCAGCCTGTTAACTGTCAGCGGACTAAAATGTCAGAACTAAAAAGTAGTATACTGATTTATCATTTTAATGAATTTATAAATAAAAAGATAAATGAATTCTTAGAACTAGGATATTCATAACCCAGTTCAATTCGAGCAATTCGTTCAATATATTTTTTAGTGAATTTGATGGATCAATAAATTAGATTGATTACAAATTTAAATTTTTTTTATTGTAGATTAGATTATAGATTTGTATTATCAATCCACCAAAATTTGGTTTAAAAAATAATATAATAATATTTTAAATAAAAATTTAATTTATTGTACATAAAATTATATCTACAATATACAAAAATATACCTACATTCGACTAGACTTTTTCCCTTAAATCTTTCTTTTTCTCTTCAACTTCTTTTTTTTTATTTTTTTTGGGAAATTTTCTAAAAATAGCCTTATTTTTTAACCCAATTAACTTAAATACTCACTTGAATTTATTTTTTTACCAAACTAGCCGACATTCATTTTTCATATAATTTTGTCCTTACTAACCACCTTAATTTTTTTCCTATTTTAATATTTTTTAACCTTTCCCTTTTTTACTTTAACTACATTGTACAAAACACTGACTTTCCTCCTAAAGTCTCTCCACTTTATTGGCAACGGTGGATAGGTAATTTATGATATTTATATTATGAATAAGAATATTTAGTGTATTTTGAGATGAATTCGTGATGAAATTATTGAATGCATGTTTTTTATTATTTTACCAAAAAATACATTGATTTGGGATGAAATGAATACGTTTTATCCTTAAGTTTTATCTAGTATTGATAATGAAGATGTATTTGATAGAAATCTGTCTAAAATATGGCTGAAATATGGAAATTTTATGTCTTTTTTTCATGCAAGGCCTCTAATTTGACCCCAAATGTGGTGCTTCAGGTACTCGAAGTGGCACTTTTGGATCCCTAAAAGGTGCGCGTAATTGGACAACATGATATTATTAAAGTAATTTACAAATCCCCAACACCCCTTTAGAGGCATATTTGAAAATTTTCTAAGAATATTTATAAGATGCGCCTTTCGAGTGCCTGAAAATGATACCCTAATTTGCACCTAAAAATGACATGAAATATATTTTAAAGATTTTAATTTTCAGTCACACACATTTTGGTAATTTTTTTTCAGATTTTAATAACATTTTTACTAAATATATCCACATTATCAATACTCAACAAAAATTAAAGTTAAAACATATCCGTTTCATCCCACATCATTGTATTTTTTTTCCAAAATAATTCAAAAATGTAAATTTAATGATTTCATCTCATAATTCATTCTAAATTTTCTCATTCATGTTACAAATATCATAGATCATATATCCACTTCATTTCATGTCGTTAACCCTTTTTCGTTACACAAATGCAACCTCTTATTTCGCCATCGATACCATCGTTGTTGCTCAAATGGATAGATTTTGGGAGAAAGATTAAGATTTTGTAAAATATAGTAAGTAAAAGGAGAAAAGTTAAAAAAGATGTTGTCAAAATATAAAAAAAATGAAGATAGTTAGTGAGAGCAAAACTGTTCGAAAAATGGATATTGGACTAAACTAAATTTTATTTTTCAGGTGATTGTTTTAGCCAATTGGATTCAAAATAGAGATATTTTGAATATTTTCTCTTATTTTTTAAATGATTAATATTTTTTATTTACGATATAATTATTTTTTTCTTGTTAAAATAAAATTTGATAACAATGTTATGTGAAATTTATAAGTTTTAATCATTTATTTTTGTAGTTTACTATGATTATTTTTTTCCTTTTTTTTAATTTTTATGTAACTTTAAATAACACATTTTTTAATTAAAAATAATCAATTATAATTATTTAGATATTCATTTTTTGTTATCTACTTTGACTAGATATATTTATTTGGAAGTTTAAATAAATCAAATATTATTTTCTCAATTATCTCCATTAATGCAATATAATCAATATTAAAATTATATGTTTTTAATATTGGGCTTGCTGTTTCTGTAACTTTCTGCTGAATGCTGAATCTGCTGGTTCAAGTTGCTTATTGCCGTTGTTTTTTTCTCTTTTAATAGCATAAGAAAGAGCAGCTTTTTTGCTGTCTAAAACCCCAAATGTTGGTCTTGTATTCTCCCTTTTTTATTCTAATAATATATATAATTAATTAAAAAATATATATTTTTAGTTATTTGATTGAATCGAATTTGAATTTTTTTAATGAATCAGATCAGGTTGGATTCTATCATAGATAGATTGAGTTGAATTGAAATTTCTCTCTGTCTAGTTATGAATCAAATATGAATTTGATCAAATCAGCTCAATCCATTAAATAGCGCTAACTGGAACTTCTTATCATATACTTTTTGAGATAGAAGTATTAAACTTTTTGTCATGGCTATTAGTCCACGAGGCCGAAGACTAGTAGCCATTTACAGAAAATGAAAATTATAAATGTAGGAAAGAATCATTTTACATCCATAATATCAAATCCCAAATTAAATTTTTTTACTGATTGCTTAATGATAAATATAGATTTTCGTCTAAATTGAAAGTAGATTTTCACAAATAGCACTAGACTAGATATAAAAATTTTAGCTCAAAACATAGCAGAGTTTATTTATTTTTGTTGATTACATTGACTTTATACATAATTAATATTATCATGCTAAATCCTCAGACCACGAGTCCTTGTCCGAAACCATTTTCGACGAATTGGCTTCATTGCCATCAGCTGCATTCTGTTGTTGGATAATAAGTACAGATATCAAAATGCCATTATCTGATGAAGCCAAAATGTTGCCAATCGGCCCCAACCCTACATTTTCGGCTTGATGGTCTGAAAGCTTTGCTTCCGCAAAGGAGGGGAAGCTTCCTTTTCCAACTACAAGCAACTCATACTCCCTGCTTTGCCCTATCATTAGTATTTCATGCTTTATGTTGCTTGTCATCCTCTCTTCATACTCCATTGACCCATTCCAGTTCCTCTTAAACTCCTCCACTGCAATCTCATCCGGCTCCTGTCCAATGGAGTAGTTGTCACTCACGGTGCATATATCTGGCACAGCCCGTTCAACAATGGTGCTTGTTTCCGCCCTGACGTTTTCGATAAACCTTACAAGAGTCACCCTAACAGCTGCGTTTTCTTCCATTCTCCTACCTAATTCTAAAGCTTTGCGATCGTCTGGTCCCCCAAAGAATATAATGCATACTCTTTTCAGCACGGAAGCAGATGATTCTGCCACCGTTCGGTCAGACCCACAACCAAATCCACGGTCCACAAGCACAGCCACCGAGCAAGGTGCTGTCTGTAGCACGGTCAGATTGACGTCTCTCCAACCATGGCAGACACTATCTATTACGTCTTCACCCAGTACTCCTCTCCATTTCTTGTGGAAGGGTAAGATGATCAACCCAATCCTCTTCTCCTCCGTTACATGAAAAATATCCTCATGGATGGTGGACAACGATGAAATGGCTGTCGAATGGCGAATAGAGACTCTTCCTAGTTGGTTATATGCCTGAAATGCAGCAACGGTTTCATCCTGGGACATGCCGCGACAGAATCGATTAGTGAAGGGGAGACCATTCTTTCGAGCTTTCTGAACCATAAGGATGGAGGAAGATCGTTCGGTGAATTCAAGAAGGTGCATGACGTAGAGTTTGAGCTGCGATTTCTTGGTGGTCCGGAATACTTCGATGAGGTTGATGAGGGAAGGCACGTTTTCAGGACCATGTATGCATGCTTGGATTCGAAACTCATCTTCAGTGTTCTTGGCAGCAGGGGATTGTTGAGCTAATCGTCGAGAAGTTACTCGACGCAAGGGTTTGTAAATGACCAGAACTGCTGGAGTTGTCATGAAAGTGGTGAAGAGCGCCATCAGGACCAAAATAGCAAACATCTCATCGTTCAGAACCTGTTAGGTAATCGTAATTATACAATAATAAAAAGAAAATCATTCCTCTGCAAAATCACAGCAATCATAATAATGTTTGTATCATTTGTACAAATTGAGGAGGAAAAATTAATAATTGTTAGATTAAATTAATTCCCGTATAGAGTTTCTAAAGAGAAATAAATATAAAGGTTTATCATTTATTTCAAATTCATGAATGTTGTCCATAAAATAACATATTAATTTTGTCAATATGTGCATAATTTAATGTTCAAAATAATTGAAAGAAACAAATAAATTCAAATGGTTCACTATTATAATAAAAGGGCAAAGTTCTTTTTATTTCCAATGGTTTGGTGTAATATTATTATTAAACCCAATGAAAAGTCTAAATTTGTTAGAAAATAATAATTATCTCCCTATATAATAATAATTATTTAAGAAAAATAATTAATAAATCTCTAAATTTTAATATATATGATATATTATGTAAAAGACAAAAATTAAACAAATAAAAATATTATTTTAATAATATAATAATAAAATAATTATATTGTAGTTATTTGTAAAAATACACATATATATTTATTAGAAATTAAATAAAAATAAAGTATTAATAAATATTAATTTATTTATTTTACAATATTTTTGTAATAAATATTAATTATCATATTTTAATTTAAACAAAATATATGTATATATAGTTAAAATATAAATAAAATAATATAAATATAATATCTATAAAAAATAAATAAATTTATAATATATTATAGATATTTATATTATTAATATGCTATAAAATAATAATATTATTTATTTAATAAATAATTTTATCAAAATTTGAAGATTTATTAATTATTTTTTTAAATAACTATTATTTTATAGGGGTGTAGTTGTTATTTTTTAAATAAATTAAATTTTTAAAAATATTTTTGAAACTATTAAAATTAAATAAAGATATTCCACCAAGCTTAAGAATTAAAAATGACTTTACTAATAATAAAATAATCTTTTAAATCTTTTAATTTTTTTTTTAGGTTTATTAAAAATATATTATAAAATGATGGTAAAGCACATATAAAACTGATACTACTTATTTATTATTTTTGTAATTGTTTTTTTTTAATTCTTTACATTTCTACATATATACCCTAAGTTGCATCCCATCTCATAAACAAATCAAAATTAAAGAAATTCTCATCCCACAATATTTTAATAAATTATATATTAAAATTAAATAATTACTCTTAAATATTCCAATTGGCCGGCCGGTGTAATACCAAAAAGTATGCGCATAAATCACTTTATAGATATTCCTTTCCATGTACGAAAGCTATAGACTAGATATACAAGTATATATAGAGCAACTGTAGTTAATTTTGTTCTCTCATTATCTTTTATGTCAACTATAGAGCAATTAATAAAGATGAAATAAGATTGTTTTGATTAATTATTCCAATGATGTGGAGTTTCACTAGGATAAAATAGTCGAAACTTCAGAACATTAATTAATATTATCGTATGGTTTAATATTTTTTAATTTAACTTTTAATGCGAACAATAATATACTGAGCCACGCACAGTAAAAAGCAGATTCCATTAATACTGATTTTTTTTTTTTTTAATATTAATTATCATGCACTGTCAAAAGGAAAAAGTCGTGCTTACAGAAAATAAAGTGCTGATCAAATGATAATAATAATAAATAGGAGGTGTTAGAATTTAATTACCTTCTTCTCTCTGCCAATGTTAAGAACAATGAGCTCCACCAAACCCTTGGTATTCATCAAAACACCAAGCGCTAAAGACTCCCTAACTGGGATCATACACAGCATTGCCATCACAAAAGTTCCCAAAATCTTCCCTGCGCAAGCCGTTGATATAACCAAAACCAACAGCCCCCAGGCCTCGATCCCCCGGATCTTAGCCACGTCAGTTTTTAACCCGCTAGACGCAAAGTAAAGCGGCAGAAGCAAACCTGATACAAAATCCTGAATCTTTTTCATCAATCTCTCTGCAAATTCTCCTCCTTTCGGAATCGTCAATCCAAACACAAAAGCACCAAATATTGAATGGATTCCTATAAGGTCTGTCATAAATCCAGATAACATTACACCAGCTAACGTTAGACAGATATAGAAATCATCAACTAATCCCTGCTCGGAAGAGCACTGGCACGCAACCCAGTTCATAATTGGACGCACAACAATCAGCATGAAAGCCACGAAGGCAACCCCTGAAATGAGAACCCATATAGGTATTAATGAACTCTTATGAGCCTCACCTGAGCCGTTGCCGGCCAGGGCGACGGCCAGGGCTAACAGGATCCATGCAGCGACGTCGTTGAAGGCTGCAGCTGCCATGGCAGTCTGACCCATGGGAGTGGTTAGGAGTTTCAGGTCTGCCAAAATGCGAGCGAGTACAGGGAAAGCTGTGATGGAAACAGCCACACCTATGAAAACGAGGAATTGGAAGTAGCCAACTTTGTACTCTCCATGAACAGATTTTTGGAGAAAAAAGGAGACTCCGGCTCCGAAGAGGAAGGGAAGTGTAATTCCGGCAAGTGCTATTTTAAAAGCACTTTTGCTGTTCTGACGCATAGAGCTTAAGTCGAGTTCAAGTCCAACAAGGAAAAGAAAGAAGAGAAGACCAATGCTGGATACTGATTCCAGTATGGGAGTGCTCCATGGAGGGAAAACTACGTGCAAGAATTCTTTGTTTCTTCCTAGAGCAGATGGTCCCAGCAAAATTCCACCCTGACAAAACAAAAGATATAAGAACTAACGTTAATATGATTACTTTTATTTTATTTTCCGAGAGATGAAATTTATAGTAATGAATGGAGTTAAACGAAACTCACAACAATTTCAGCAACCACTCTGGGTTGTCGCAGGGGTTTAATAAGAAAGGCAAGAAAGCGGCTGGTGAATAAAACTAACGTGGTTTGTACTATTAATAATGGGAAGGCAGAATTGAGAGGATTATCGCCTTGCCAGGCTCCATCTGACGAGGTCTTGATATTGGTTATGTTGAGAGGCACCATGATTGCTCAATGATTATATTTGTAGACTGAAATGAAAGCAGCACAACCAATTTAAACTTGTATTTTGTTTTGTTTTTGAAAGTTATATACATGCAGTAGTTTTGTCTAGGGTTTTATATAGGCGAGGTTAGAGATGTTACGATAATGCTGGGTGATTTCCATTTGTTATTGGAGTCCACTTTCAGTGGACATAATTTCTTTGAGGATCCATTATCTAGTTTAATATTACAAGCTCGTCTTATTAGTTTAAAGTTTAAACCATGATCAGCTCTTTCTAACAACCCTAACCAAGTTTTTTAAAATCATTTTTCGTTCCTAAATCTTCAGTATTTAATGTTATCATGAAAACACAAATTAAAGTATTTGAGCCATAGAGATGCGAGATATTTGCTTCTTCCACAATCGATTCTTCAATCTTCTACCGCAATAGTTTAATTGATTTCATCTTTCATATTTTGTTCTCACTCTATTTTTAAAAGAAAATTGTATTTAATTTGTATTTGGTGCTTGTAAGTATCCAATCAAATTATTTTATTTTCCCAAAATTTTATCTTTTTAAAGTTTACATCAAAATTTTTATTTAAAATTATAAAGTGTTGCACACGAATTTTCTACTTTTTAACAACTCTATTTAAATAATTATTTATCCAAAAAATTTAATAAAATATAGATATTGGTGCCCCTTGGAAATGAAAGAAAGTGAGATATATATATATATATATATATATATATATATATATATATGTGTGTGTGTGTGTGTGTGTGTGTGTCTAATTCTTGCATTAAAAAGATATAATTTATTATTTTCCTCTTTTTTTTTCTCAATTTTTTTTTGAGTTATTTATCTTTTTTCAAAATTTTTTATTCTTAAATATTTAAGATATATAGTAGAATAACATTTAATATCGTTTACTACATCGAATCGCCCCTTTCATTTAAGGAATAGCTAGAATTTTTGTAAATTAATAGAATTTTCTTACATACCTTTTGAAGAGGACAGCTACAATTTCAGCCTCATATTGTGCAATTTTTAAGTGAGTAGGTTGAGACCAGTCACCATTATCGTTGGACAAAGCAGAATTGAGAGGACATAAGTTAGTGGCAGTGACGGTGACGATACCAGAGAGGCACCATTTTGGTTGATTATGGCGCCGAAATTGATAACATGCACCACGTACATTTACACCCATTATCGAAAAGAATTTCCACAACATTCATCTACAAATAATAATAATTAAGAATTTATAAAATATATAGACGGGCATTCAGCTAGTTAGCTAAAACAAAATGCATGAAGACATTAATTAATTAAATATACAAGAGTGAATAACTTACTCATTGTGTCTGAAGCATCTTTGCCGCCGATCATGATCATCATCGCCTCCATTAATGACGTGAATATTGTAATAATACTGAACAAAAAAAATTAGCAACAAAGAATAAACTTTTTATTGCTTTAACGGCCATTATCTGCATGCTTGGAATATGAAGTTGATGGGATTTTCTTTTTTTTTTCTTTGATTCGGATTCGGCTTGAGAGAAAATAGGAAGAGAATGAATTATTTATACAGGGAGGGAGGTTGTTTTGTGAACTAACAGAAGTCAGACTTCCAAATACATAGCCTTCTTTTTTTTAAATTGATAGCTCTAAGTGATTTAGAACACGCTTTGACGCTTTTAAATTATCCTGAATTTGAATAATAATATTGAGTAAGAGTTTAGTGTTTTATGAGTGAGATTTCTTACTCATTTAAAATTTTTTAAAAAAATTAACTATAATTATATATATATTTTTTTGTTATAATTTAATTTTTAAACATAGAAATAAGAGAATATATTGAAGTATTGAATTCATTTTTATATTAATCTTTAAAGAATAAAATTAGTCTTGTCATATAAAATATACAGTTGCCTTAAAATTCAAAGTATACAGCTAAACCAATGATATATATATGTGTGTGTGTGCGCGCGCGCGCGCGCGCGTGTTTTATCATGGCAGAATATTGTAAATATATAATCCATAAGATTAATTCCTCCTATAATATACTAACTTTATATAGCTACGTCCCTTTAGAATATATGCTGCTTTTGGCATTTAAATCTAATTAATTGTTGGGATATGTAATATTCGATTCACTTTTAGACTTAGTGCGGTAGATCTAAGTGATTCATACATATATATCTCTTAATTTCTTGCTTTTAATTACCCCAATTCAAATCTTGTATCGAATCAAATCAACCACGTAATTAGAACACTATATTGTTATAGTATATATATGCGTGCGTGCGTGCGCGTGTGTGTATATACACACACACTGTAACCTTTATCCTTGAATATTGAATATTAATTGAACATGTGCTGTTGAATGAATTTCCAAAGATTCTAATTAGACTGCTTTACAAACGTACAGTCAGTGATATATATATATATATATATATATATATATATACATATTTCCAAATGGTTCTCTCGTATTTTCCAGCATCGATCATTGACATTAAAGTTGCTCAGTGCAATTTACAGGCTAAAATTCTTGTAAACGTTCAGAATAAGTGAAATCTGTGGTGTTCATTTTCATGGTAAAAATCTTACCTTAGAGGATTTAATAAGTTATAATTACACACTTATTTTAAAATTCATGAATTATAAAAGAAAGTTATAATGATAAATTTAGAACTAAATGCTAGTTAAACGAGATCTTATAAAGCCTGCCGTGGCCGATAAAATAGGCTCTGTGGGTTGAATGAATTGGGCTGCTGATGTCAAGAGCAAGTGTAACCCAAGAAGAATCTCTGACCCAAATCCAGCATGTAGGTCAGTAACTAAAGGACAAATTAGGCAGCAGTACCAACCAGGTGGAGATTAATAATGTGATATAAATTTTAAATTTGAGTAGTAAAGCCTAGATCCTTACCCTTGTACATTAAAAAAATAACAACAAATTAAAAATTTTAATTGAATTTTTTAAAATTGAGCTCTCACAAAATTTGTCCAAATTTTCAATCAGCGGGAACAACATCGTTATTGATAACAATTTTGTCATCATTTTGAAGGAATAGCTTTGGCCGTCTAAATAAGTATTACTCTGTCAATTTTGGCTCCAAGTTCTTGTCATTGTTCTTGATGTACACTATTTTAACATTTGTTATCAATACTAAATTAAAGTACAACTGCCCATTGATCGTGAATCTTATCCCTCCATTCCTCACACACCGCACCTTGCATATATATCCCTAATAAATTGAAAGAAGATTTGTTTTGTGATGTAGGATAAGAAATACGGATAAAATCAATTAAAATTTTTATTTAATTTTATTATTTAAGTAGAATTTTAATTTATTATTTTAGTTTTAGTTAAATTTTTTATTCATGAAATTTTTTATCTTTTTTAAAAGTAAGATATATATTAGTATAAATAGGTCTTATTATTCATTAGTTTCAAGGTATTTTTTTTTTATTTATTCTCTATATGAGTTATAATATATTTTTTTATTTCTTTTTTACATGTTTTTTTTTGAGTTATTTGTCTTTCTTTAAAAAAATTTATTCTTAAATATTTAAGATGTATAGTAGAATAACATTTAATATCGTTTACTCCATCGAATTGCCCCTTTCATTTAAGGAATGGCTAGAATTTTTGTAAATTAATAGAATTTTCTTACATACCTTTTGAAGAGGACAGCTACAATTTCAGCCTCATATTGTGCAATTTTTAAGTGAGCAGGTTGAGACCAGTCACCATTATCGTTGGACAAAGTAGAATTGAGAGGACATAAGTTAGTGGCAGTGACGGTGACGATACCAGAGAGGCACCATTTTGGTTGATTATGGCGCCGAAATTGATAACATGCACCACGTACATTTACACCCATTATCGAAAAGAATTTCCACAACATTCATCTACAAATAATAATAATTAAGAATTTATAAAATATATAGACGGGCATTCAACTAGTTAGCTAAAACAAAATGCATGAAGATATTAATTAAATATACAAGAGTGAAATAACTTCCTCATTGTGTCTGAAGCATCTTTGCCGCCGATCATGATCATCATCGCCTCCATTAATGACGTGAATATTGTAATAATACTGAACAAAAAAAATTAGCAACAAAGAATAAATTTTTTATTGCTTTAACGGCCACTATCTGCATGCTTGGAATATGAAGTTGATGGGATTTTCTTTTTTTTTCTTTGATTCGGATTCGGCTTGAGAGAAAATAGGAAGAGAATCAATTATGTATACAGGGAGGGAGGTTGTTTTGTGAACTAACAGAAGTCAGACTTCCAAATATATAGCCTTCTTTTTTTCTCTTTTTTTTTTTTTAAATTGATAGTTCAAGTAATTTAGAACATACGTAACACTTTCAAACCATTTTAAATTTGAATAATAGTATTGAGTAAGAGTTTAGTGTTTTATAATTGAGGTTTCTCACTCATTTAAAATCTTTAAAAAAAATTAACCATAATTATATATTTTTATTTTGTTATAATTTAATTTTTTATCATAAAAAGTATTGAATTTGTTTTTACATTAATCTTCAAAGAATAAAATAGACAGTTGCCTTAAAATTCAAAGTATCCAGCTAAAACCAACGATATAAATATATGTTTTATCATGGCAGAATATTGTAAATACATAATTCATATGATTAATTCCTCTTATAATATAATAACTTTATATAGATACGTCCCTTTAGAATATATGCTGCTTTTGGCATTTAAATCTAATTAATTGTTGGGATATGTAATTCGATTCCCTCTTAGACTTAGTGCGGTTGATCTAAGTGATACACATATATATATATATATATAGCTCTTAATTTCTTGCTTTTAATTACCCCAATTCAAATCCTGTATGGAATCAAATCAACCTCGTAATTAGAATACTATATTGTTATAGTATATATATGCGTGCGTGTATATATATATATACTGTAACCTTTATCCTTGATTATTGAATATTAATTGAACATGTGCTGTTGAATGAATTTCCAAAGATTCTAATTAGACTGCTTTACAAACGTACAGTCAGTGATATATATATATATATATATATATATATATATATATATATATATATATATATATAGGTTCAATATAAATTTCCAAACGGTTCTCTCGTATTTTCCAGCATCGATCATTGACATTAAAGTTGCTCAGTGCAATTTACAGGCTAAAATTCTTGTAAACGTTCAGAATAAGTGAAATCTGTGGTGTTCATTTTCATGGTAAAAATCTTACCTTAGAGGATTTAATAAGTTATAATTACACACACTTATTTTAAAATTCATGAATTATAAAAGAAAGTTATAATGATAAATTTAGAACTAAATTCTAGTTAAACGAGGTCTTATAAAGCCTGCCGTGGCCGATAAAATAGGCTCTGTGGGTTGAATGAATTGGGCTGCTGATGTCAAGTGCAAGTGTAGCCCAAGAAGAATCTCTGACCCAAATCCAGCACGTAGGTCAGTGACTAAAGGACAAATTAAGAAGCAGTACCAACCAGGTGGAGAAAAAATTGTACGAAGATACGAAAGATTTGCAAAATTATATAAATAGATCTAAAGTTATTTATGTTTCATATTCTCGAAGATTTCACGTTATAAAAAATTTATTATACCATCAAATGATGGAGATTAGACTCTAATTTAAAATACTTTCATTTTAGTAAAATTACTAAATATAAAAGCGTTGCCTTTATTTTTTCATGTATCTCGATAAATATAATGATTTTCTTAGTTGTAAATCAAATTAAATTTATGTGATAAACATGTTGGTGTAAAATTGTTATATTTGCTATTATACTGTTTATGTTTATAAAGAAATGGAGGTTTTATGTTTCTGATAGTGAATCAATTAAGAGGCTATATATATGTATGGGGCATCCAGCACGGACCACCTTGCGTCTTCTTCCCCTTAATTATCTACATTCGGCAGCTGACTATCGTCAGTCGAGCTTTTATTGGTGATGTTGATAATTACATGCATTCAATTAATTGTCCTTCGAATTCAAATTATTTTTGCAAATAAAAATTTCGTCCGTATAGTTAAAGAAGAAAACGTAGAATTATGAAAATCATGAAACATCTACAATTGCAAGCGTACTGTGCTGCGTGATCATAATTTTAACGTTTTAACGTTTCCCCGAACATTCTAGTTATTAATATACCCCAAACATTTTAGTCTTATTTAAAATATTTTATTAAAATATATAAAGTTATTATTCACAACATATTAAGAATTAAAACGCTAAAATTAAAAGTTTCTTTTCTAATTTATTATTTTAATAAAATTTAGAACATAAAATATTAATATAAAAAATCACTAAAAACAAGTTAGAATAAATTTAAATAATTATTTTAAAAGAAAAAAATAAGAATACCAATATTTTTAAAATATTTAAGAAAAATAAATGTTTTGAATAAGATTTGAGAATAAAATTTTAATATGTGAACCAAATTTAGTGTCACGAGTCAATAGAATTACTAATTAGATATACTTGTATTTTTGTAATTTAATTTTAATTAAAAATATAGATAAAAAAGAGAATTTTATTATTTTTATTTATAATAAATATAGTACATATGTATTTTTTATTTATATTAAAATTATGATTTGATAATTCTTTTAAGAAAATATAATAAATATAATATAATTTTAAAAACAATATATTATATATAAAAATAAAATGTTAAAAATATTTCAATTAAATTTTTTGTTGCTAATTATACTTTAAATTACTATTAAGAAAATAAAAATTTAAAATATTTTAATATATCAGTTTGTTCCAACTTGACATTTTTTATAATAATATTTTTCTAAATCTATGAAAATAATATATTAGAACAAAAATCTTTAATTTTAATGTTTTAATCTTTAATATTTTATAAATAATAAAATTAAATTGTTATAATTAAATAAAATATATTTTATTTTATTATTTTACCGGAAAAAAATTATTGTTATCCGAAATTTCAGCGGAAGCATATGTCAATTTCTCGCTTTTTAATTTTTTATTTCTACTTTAACAAGTCAACACGTACTTCAATCATGGAAGTACCTAATTGAAGAAAAAAGATGTCCAATAGGGACCGCAGACGACGACGGACAATTTGCAGCCACGGACAGGATGAGGCTGAGAACCTTGATGCAACTGACGACAGTACAGGAAGTGGTTGAGTTTTCATTTCCAGGACTGAAATTACAATTTTGCTCATCGTTTTATGGTATATAGGGATATTGACATAGGGATGAGGCTGAGAACCTTGATGCAACAGACGACAGTACAGGAAGTTGTTGAGTTTTCATTTCCAGGACTGAAATTACAATTTTGCTCATCGTTTTATGGTATAAAGGGATATTGACATACCACATATATCACACCCCGTTCCGTGCTTTTTGAGTTAATTTTTTATTATTTTTTATATTTTTTTAATACTCTATATTTTTTAGTTAACAGTCTCTTATTTTTTATATTTTTTTTAATATCTCATTACTTATTTGACTCTTATTTTTTTAATTTTATTTTTTAATAATTTACATATAAATTATTAAATCATAACTAATTGAACCGAATTCTTTTAATTATAAAATTATATTAAATTGTGAGGATTTAAACCTTAGAATAAGATAAAATACACTAATACCCTTATCATTACACCAAATAATTTTTATTGAAATTTTTTCTCATTTTAATAAACATTTTTTTTTCAAAAAGACATAATAAATTCTCTTTAAAATAAAAATTATTTTTATTAATGTAATAAAAATATTTTTATATTTATAAAATTATTTTGAAATATTACTAATGATAATAATAATTATTTATAATAATGTTAAAATTTTTATAAATTTCTATTATTATTAAAAAAATAAATATATTTTATTGTAAATTAAAATTATTTTAAAATCATTATTAATTTTAAAATTTTATAATTTAATGATATTAAATAATTTTAAATTTGAAATATTTTCAAATTTTAATGTTTACAAAAATATTTTTAAAGTTATAAATTTTTATATTGATAAAATTTATTATTGATATGATTTATTATTAAAAATAGTGTTATTGATAGGATTTATTATTAATAAAATTTGTTTATATATATGTTTAAAATAGTTATTTATTAAAGATTGAATAATTTATCACAAATATATATTTGGTGAAGTGGTAAAAGTTTTAACTTATTTTGATCAGGCCCAAGTTTGAATTTATGTGATGTCAATTTATTTTGTAATTTTAAAAAATCGATTCAACTCATTGGTTTGGTTCAATTGGTTCATATTTACAAAATGACAAAATTAAAAAATATTTGCATTACTAAAGGACAAAATTGAAACTCAGAAAAGTGATGAGATATTAGAAAAAATATAACTTGATAATGAAGTATTAACTCAAAGAGTAAGGGGGAATAAGGCATTTTTCTTTGGAAAAATGAGAGAGGTCGGGTGTAAGTGTTTTAGAATTGATAGATACCATTAACTTTAACACCACTCACTTAAAATTATTTATTAAGTTATTATTATATTTATTTTTAATACTTAATATAATAATAAAATAAGGTATAATTTTTTAAATTATAATAATTTAGTTTTGTTATAATTATTCACCAAATACAAAGAATTAAAACATTAAAATTAAACTTTTTTAATTTATTATTTTAATAAAAAATTTAGAAAAAATATTATTATCAAAAAAATATAATAATGAGTTGACCAAACTCATATAAGAAATATTCTTAAATCTCTTCTTTTACTTTTTTAGTAATAATTTGATATTTAATTTTTAAAAAGAATTAAATAAAACATTTTTAATATTTTATTTATATATATAACATGCATATTAAAAAATTATATTATATTTATTATATTTAAAATAATAATAATAAAACTCATAATTAATATAAATAAAAAGTATATTTATTAATATATTATTAATTAAAATGATAATAACTTAAGATGTTAATTCTCAGCTGTTAAAAACAAGAAAGTTTTTATCTAAGGAGTATTTGTTAATTTTAGAACTTCAAGGTGTCAATTTCTTTTAGTATAAATTAGGAAAAAAGATCTCCAAGTTCTTGAAATTTAATTTATTAGATTGATGAGTCTTAATAATTTTAAAAATATATTTTAAAGTTTTAATTTACTCAAAAATACTGATCATATCCCTTTTTAATAGTATTTAGTTAAAAAATATTTTTAAACTCTTAATAAAAATATTTATTACTATTTATTTTATTAATTTATTTAAGATGGATATATTGTATCTTATCACATTTTAAATACTTATTAGTTACTTTTGATAAATAATTATTATTGTATAGGGATATAATCGTTATATTATAATAAATTAAAATTTTAATGAATATTTTTAAAATTATTAATACTATTCAGTCTAATAAACTAAAATTTAAGGACTTATAAATCCTTTTGTCTTATAAATTATAAAAAGTCATAGTAGATGAAGGTAAATATGACGTTAAACTAAAGTAGATAATGCTGAATTATTGAATATTATATATATATATATATATATATATATATATATATATATATATATATACACGAGCCATGTTATCTTAGAGTCATTGTACGGTACATTCATGAAAAATGAGATTATATTGACAATTATATTTTGATAAATTTAACGGTTAAAAAAAAGCAGCAACGTTACCTTACAAACACTGCATTTTAGCCCTTCCGATGCTATAATATGTATAGCATTAATTTATGATTAAGATAATTAAAAATAATTTTTTTAATTTAGCAATTTATTTAATATTTAAAACGTTGAACATTACAACCGCGTAGAAGCAATTAGCAAAGCACTTTTATTTCAAATGTCAAATGGAAGATCATGGGACGAATCTTCAAAGGCGAATACGGTCCAAGCAGGATTTCCCCTTGAGTTGGTTGCTTTGCTGAAGCTCCAAATACTCCTTATATTTGATCCCACGATATGCTGCGGGTCGATTTTCAAGATCCAGCAACTTCGGCGCAGGGCTCACGACGGTGTCGAGCGGAGGTCCCTGTGCTGTTGCTATCGAAATTCTTGTTGATTTGGCGTTCACCACAGCTCGATGCAGCGCACTTTTGTACTTTCCGTTGCTCAGTATCTGCATATAAATTAATACGTGCATTTTCAACTCCTTACGTACAATAAATTATTTCATTGACTTTTTTATTATTAAATACGAACCACGATTTAGACGGTGGAATCGTTTAAATCCAAGTGTTCTCGAATGGTCTATGTTTTAATAAAATTCGAGCATAGTGAGAAGGGTACCTCCATATGGTCTCCCATGTTGACAACGAAAGCATTGGGAGGGGGATTGACGGGAACCCATTTCCCACGGTGCTTTACTTGAAGACCTCCAACTCCAACCTCATTCTGCATAAGGATGGTCAAGAGCCCATGATCGGAATGAGGAGGAAGCCCCATCACAAGTTCTGGCTCTGGACAAGGAGGGTATAGATTTATGACTAGCAGCTGGTGAGGGTTTGCTTTAAGATTCATTGCCTTCTCAATGTAGCCTTCTTCCAATCCTAAGCTTTCTGAAATCCCTTTCAGTAATTCGCGGGCCAATTCTCGATTTCTCTTACAATATTCTTGCATTGTCTCACTACGAGAATAGAAAAAACAAATAGTTAAAATATATGCATATATAATAAAATATCGTATTCATGCATGACTTGTAAAAGAGCCTCATAAAATTAATTAATTAAGTCAGTCAAGATTTTTTAGACATACCTGAAGCCAGCAAGATTCTGAGGAGCACTGAATTTGGGATGGACATGGACCTTGAGATAATCTCTCCAGAAAAGTGTCTTATCGACTTTTATATTGAAGCTTGTTCCCCACCTTATTGGATCAAAAAGTTTTTCTCCTGCATACTCTCTCTTGTGCTCTTCCGACAGATCGAAGAAATTCTCGCTTGCCCTTATCATCTCATCTCTCAGTGTGCTGGTTACTCCATGATTTATTACCTGAATATTATACTCATGCACATTATTATTAGTTACGAACATACTCAACTAATATACTCTCATTCATCTGATATATATATATATATACACACCATAAAAAATCCCCATTCGAGGCATGCATTGCCGATGGCTTGGACCGTCTTGGAGCGATGTTCTGCAGAGCCAGAAGTAAGCAGGGAATAATCTATAATGGGGATCTCCTGATCTGTGTGTTCTGAGGCAATAATGTCTTCATGGGGACCTTTTTCAAGGGCATAACTGTAAGGAACAGATGTGAGATAACCCGATTCAGCTAGTTCTTTCACTGAAAACATTTTGGGAATTTGAGGTTGTAAAAAACCTTAATGTAATATGAGCAAGTAATTAAACAACAGCTAGAATGCATTCATACAATGATGAGGAAGCATCCGCTAATATTTTCTGTGCTGCTGTGGCCTTCTTAAATGCTAAAAAATCTAGCAGATTGCTGATTGCTTGCAAACTAAGACGTGTGTGGACTACAAAATCCCTAGCAAATTAATATTGACGAAACAAAACTATCAATGAATGCCCATTAATTAGGCCCACAAGAATTTCTTTTTCTTGTCCTGTCTCCATCTTTAACAGCAATTAATATTGAGATTGTCAACCTTAACAAATGTTGGGATGATCTTGTGGCCATTATCATGTCGTGCAATATTAGTTACATTAATGAAAGAGAAAGAGCTTATGAAAGTTGTGGCTACTATATGCTTGTGATCATATCAGCTCACAAGTATCTGATTGGAGTTTTCTGTAAGTTTTTGCTTCCACATTTAATCTTTTCTATATATATATATATATATTGATGCAGATTCACTGTCATTTACTTTTCTTGTTTTTTTCTTTCAGAAAACGTGAATCATGAAAGTTAAACTAACTGTGTGCTTAACAGAGGTAACAACTAAAAGTTGGTTTTTCAACAGCTTATATTAAACTTAAGAACATCATGCGCCTTAATGACAATAAGGTGTATAGTAATAGATCAAGCTTCTTTTCCTTGACAGAAAATAAAACATGTATCGGGCACGAGCATAAATTATTTTGAGTAGAAAATAAATTAACGAAGTTAGGATGGTATCACTCTATCTCACTTACACACATCATAATCACTTTTAATTGGTGTTTAATTTGAATAATTCATTAATGGTAAATAAATTAAAACCATTTGCTCATCAAATTATTAGGAGTATAGTTAAGAAATTTAGTTGTCAAGTATATATAAACTATCTCTACCACATCATTAAACTAATCTCGGAAATTTTTAAAATCTGAGTGGCAGAAGCAAGAAACAACACAAGAATAAAGCAATTCATTATAAACTTTGCTAGTATATGAACGAAAGCTTGCTCAAAAAAGCCCGCGCAATTCCTAACTATTAGTTGTTGCTTATACCGAATAAGAAAACTTATGGATACTAAACTCAACTAATAAACATTCTTAAAATAAAACAGAGCATTACTGAGAACTAAATAGATATTAAATTCAACCAAAATTTGAGATGTTAAATTATGACTGTTGGCTTTGTCTAATGATCGTACTGAGAAACTAAATTTTGCCAAAATGTCAATAAGCCTTGCATTTATTTCCTGCACGGTGACGGTAAAGAAATAATATTATGGGGGCCGCGCACATACTAAACTGACAAGGGGTGGGGGTCCATGTATATAGCTACAGTTATATTCCAGGGCAGGAGGAGGGAAGATGCAGAGACTCTGACGAGCTTTCTAAGCTGTAAAGAAATAAGTCCAACTCAAAAAGGCACCAATCCAACACGGTTGAAACCGAAAAAACCCAAAACAAACAAACAAGGGCCCCCGAGCGACATCTAAATTAACCAAACCCAAAATCGAACACTTTAGACTAGCAGCCCAATAACTTCCTCCCTACTTCTTGAGTGGAGACAAAATATTACGCTTTTCAGTTTTACTTGTATGTGCGAGCCCTATTATTTCTGATATTAGTCATTTGGATTCCTGGTGTTTTAATCAATGTCTAACACAACTGTGTGAACTTGTACGCCATACGGTGGCCAAAGAGCCATCGGTGATGCACTAAGAACCCAATATTTGAAACTTCTTATCAAATACTTCGGGACATAGAATGGTCCAACCCCAGGCCCATCACCAATTGCCTTCACAGAAACTGAAAATTTGAATCAAAGCAACCGTATTACTATTACACCCATGGCCACAACAAACATATATGAGGTTGCTTGTACCGGCAGAATATACAATTTGCATGTAGCAGTTACAGTTACGCATTTTATAATTCTAATTAGACAGCCTGTGAAATCTCTCCGACGACTGAGGACTCGTGGGCTTTGAACTTCTCATAATCAGTATGTGTGTGTGCAATCTTTGACACCGGCGTCTCTTCAGCATGGGCCATGTCGTGCTGTTGAACAACAAGCACAGAAGAGACAACGCCTTGTCCCGACGACGCTAATATGTCTCCGATTGGCCCTAATTCTGCATGCTCTGCCTGCCGGTCGGCCAGTTTTGCCACCATTGTTGATGGGAATCTGCCTTTTCCCACAACTATAAGTTCATAATCACCACTCCGCCCAAGCGCTAACACTCCCTCAACAATGTTGCTTGTCACTTTCTCTATAAACTCAGCCATGCTATCCCATTTGCTCCTAAATTCTGCCAACGCTGTCTCGTCTTGCTCCTGAATCATTTGTTTCTAAGAAATTAAATAACGATTGATAATTTTCAAAATTAGCTTTATGAAAGAAGGATTAAAGAGGAATAAGCTGAACTTGCCTTCTCTATTTCTCGGTTCATTTTGGCAGTGGAGAAGCTATAATTCTGTTCGCTGCATCTGGTTGGTGAGGGCCGTAACATAACGCCGTCACTATCTAATCCGTCGTTCTCAACGAACCTAACGACGGTCAATTTAACTGCCGGGTGCTCAGCCATCATGCCACCTAACTCGAGAGCCTCGCGATCGTCGGGCCCACCAAAGAATAAGATGCATATTCTTTGTGCCACGGTGGCATTGGGCCCCGGAGTCGGGGACCCATTACCAAATCCACGGTCCACAAGCACTCCTACAGAACATGGAGCATGCTTTAACACCCTCTGATTGACTGCCCTCCAGCCATGGCCCACATTCTCGATTGACTCATCGTCGTCCCCTGCCCATCGTTTATGAAAAGGTAGAATAATCAATGTCACCCCCTTATCATCGGCCACGTGGCAAATATCCTCGTGCATAGTGGATAACGCGGAGATTGCCGTTGTGGGACGAACAGAAACTCGGCCCAGTTGGCTGTAGGCTTGAAAAGTATCAGCAACTCTGTCGTGCCACTGGCCACGGCGGAAGCGATTAATGAAGGGAAAGCCGTTCTTTCTGGCGCGCTGGACCATGATGATTGAAGAAGATCGCTCAGTGAGCTCCACTAGGTGCATGATAAAGAGCTTGAGTTGTTTTTTAGTGCTTCTTGTTGCTTCAACGAGGCTGATAAGCGAGGAAACATTTCCTGGTCCATGAATGCAAGCGAGGATTCTGAATATGTCCCTGGAGCCGGAGTTAGTGGTGGCGGACAAGTCACGAAGCTTGCGGTGAGTGCAAGTGGAGGCGCGGCGAGCAGGCTTGTAGATAGCCATGACTGTTGGGGTTGTAAGGAAGGTGGTAACGAGTGCCATCAGTACTAGAATTGCAAAGCTCTCATCGTTTAAAACCTGTTGAAGAATATTTGCAGGAAATAAATTAAATAATTAAATGTCATTTCTATTGTGTTGTCATCATTAAATATTGAAATTCAGCAGCTGCTCCCGTAAACATCAAAATCCATTTGATTTTTTTATTTTTCCTTTTTCCTTTTACTCTTTTCTAGCTAAACTTCTAATCGAATCAGCAGAGAAATGTCTAATAAGCTTTTACTTACTAATAGAAGGGAAGACATATACAATGAATCTAGTTATTATCTACGCACTCTTTCTAGTTAGTTGTTATAATGTTAAGTTTCACTCAAGTCATATTACTGAATTCTTATTTTTATCAGCTTAATCTAATTCAAAGGAAGGATCTGGACGGTGAACTGTTGATCAGGTCAGGTGTCAGCTAAGCCAAACTAAGCCCATGATGACTCCCGTGAAAGATGTAGAGAAAAGTACTTTTAGTCAAAAAAGCGACCTATCAGCTGCCTAAACGTACTTTCTCCCTTTAGTCTTTAAAGTTAACTAAGTATTTTCATAAATTTTAATAATTTTAAAAATAATTTTAAAAATTTTAATTTTATATAAAAAAATTTATTATATTTTTATATATAATATTTTTAAAAATAATTAATAAATTTTAAAATTTAATAAATAAAATATATTTATAAAAAATATATTAATAAATAAATAATATTATTATTTATAACACATATTTAATATAATAATTATTAATATATTATACTTTTTATTTTATTATATTATAATTTTATTTATATTTTAAATCTATATACTTTATATAAATTACAATCTAATCATAAATATTATTATACATAGTTGTAAATAAATAGATTTATAAATCTGTATTTATTAATAAATTAATATTTATTATATTTTATTTTGTATTTAATTTTTTGTAATTATAAATATGTAATTTATTATTATTTAATTCTTACAATTAATTACAGTAAAATTATTTTGTTAATATATTATTAAAATAATATTTTTTTTAATATATTTTATTAAATATGTTATATTTTATCAAATTTTAGAAAATTTATAATTATTTTAAAAATATTATATATAAAGATATAATAAACCTTTTATATAAAATTAAGATTTTAAAGAATATTTTTAAAATTATTAAAATTTATGAGAATATTTAGTTACGGACTAAAAGGTTTTTTACCCTAATTCAATTGAAAAAACTAATTGACCAGGGAAACCTGCTGATTGCTGTAACTTCCCTACACATGTTTGTTCGGAGAATGACCGATACCCCCTCAGCTTTGGTCCAATACTGTGACCTTCTAGCAATCTCTAGCTCATCTAACTTTTTCTAATATGCCCAAAGATACTGTGACAAAAAAATAAATTAACGAAAACTTGCTGCCGAAAAAACAAGAAAACATGCGAGGCATATGTATGGAACCTGCTTCTCAAAAACAAACTAGAAAACACAAGATGAATCAAAACTATATATGAAAATCAAACTGACCTTTTTCTCCTTGCCAATGTTGAGAACAATGAGTTCCACCAATCCCTTTGTATTCATCAACAAGCCAAGCGTCAAAGATTCTCTTGCGGGTATCTTGAACATCATAGCCACCGCAAACGTTCCGAAAATCTTTCCAGCACATGCGGTTGTTATAACCAGCACCAGCAGCCCCCACGCTTGCGCTCCGCTTATGGTGGCCACATTTGTCTTCAATCCACTTGATGCAAAGTAGAGTGGAAGAAGCAAACCTGTCACGAAATCTTCAATCCTCTCTATCAATCTCTCTGCAAAATGTCCTCCTTTTGGAATTGTTAGTCCGAAAACAAAAGCACCAAATATTGAATGGATTCCTATAAGGTCGGTGATAAACCCGGATACCATAACACCAGCTAACGTTAAACAAATATAAGCTTCATCGACGACGTCGTGTTCCGGCGAGCACCGTCGGGCGACCCATTTCATGGCGGGTCGGATGACTGTTAACATGAAAATAATAAAAGCAACACCTGACAGGAGTACCCATAGAGCTACTAGTGGACTTTTCTTTTCTCCGCCAGAAGCATCACCGTCACCGGCAAGAGCGACGGCTAGGGCTAAGAGAATCCAGGCAGCAAGGTCGTTGAATGCGGCGGCGGCCATGGCAGTCTCTCCAACTTGAGTCGTGAGCAGTTTGAGCTCTGCTAAAATACGAGCAAGAACAGGAAACGCTGTAATGGAGAGAGCGACGCCCATGAAAACAAGGAATTGGCTGTAACCCACTTGATCAAGTCCATCTATATTATTTTTTAGCACAAAAGCAACGCCGACGCCGCAGACGAAAGGGAGAGATATACCGGCAAAAGCTATGCCAAAGGCTCGTTTTCCGCTCCGGCGAATCGAGTTAAAATCAAGTTCCAGGCCAACAAGGAAAAGGAAAAAGAGAAGACCGATACTTGCCACCGACTCCAGTATCGGAGTGCTCCATGTCGGGAATATACGATGCAGGTAATCTTGGTTCCGCCCAAAAGCTGATGGGCCCAGCACAATTCCACCCTGAAAAACCACAAAATTAATAATATTGTTTAAAATAACGCTGTTTTTGCCCCTTTTGGTACGTACTAAGTATGTACTCATTATATATCAGAGACACAGAAATAGAAATGAATAGATACGTACAACAATCTCAGCAATGACTTTGGGTTGGCGAAGAGGTTTGAGAAGGAAAGCGAGGAACCGGCTAACCACAAGGATTAAAGTGGTTTGTAGGATCAATAATGGGAAGGCAAAGTCCAGAGGATTATCGCCTTGCCAAGCTCCATTCGATGAAGTTTTAATGGAAGTTATATTGAACACCATGTCAGCTTCCTGATGATGACTTTCTGGCTATGCTAGGCTATGCTATGCTATGTAGTATAATTTTCATGTGCAAAGTTATGGGAGATAGAGAAACAAGTGAAGAGTTGAACAAGATTGTAGCAATTTAGCAGAAGCAGCTGGGATTGTTGCTCGTCTACTTATCGATAAAATTAGTTTCTGTGCTTTTCACTGCTGTATAATATATACAACTTTTTTGTGTATGCTTTTCCAAAATTTGGGGCCTGCCTTCAAAAGTCTTGATGCTTTCTATTAGTAATAATGTGAATTGTGTCACGAATATTTGGGTGTCCCAAAATCATAAATTATCTTTTTTCCGATAAAAATAATGAGTCAAATTAATCTTAAAATATACGTATATGTTGTAATATATATATAAAATTAAGGTTTATTTAACAAATCAAAAACAACCCCAACTAATTAAGGTAATACGTAAATGGATTAGGCAAAATTTGTAACCAATCTTATAGAATTTGGTAAAACTTGACTTACTATATTATAAAAGGATTAGTGAACTAATGAAATGCATTCAACGCAGGAGTTCCTTTCATGTAAGCAATTGGAACTGGAATCGAAATAGAAATTTTGGATTGATTCAAAGACGTCTCATTTTGCTAGAAAATATAGAAAAAGAAAACTCCTCGCCGACTAACAGGAAAAACTCGACACGTCAAAATGTCAACAACTGCCCACGTTATTACAGGCATAGTTAATTCTGTAGCTAGCTGGAGGTGTCAAAATTTGCCATTTCACATTTTGTCTTAGTTGAATGAATTTGAGGGTAGTATCGCATTTTCAAGGAGAATCATGTGACCCACACGTGGAAACCGATAGACGTTGACTTGCACTTTTTGGCTGCCGCTGCCCTTGCAATTTTTACAGTCCGTGTGTTTCAAGACTTTTCTTTGCACTTCCGCAGCCATTAGCCATACCCCGGCAGTATTCCCCACTTTGTTTTAAGACATGTTTGATAATGCTAATTTTTACTTTATTTTAAAAATAAAATTATTAAATATTAATTTTTAATAAAATTTATTTCCTTTTTACTAACGTTTAAAACTTTGTATTTTTAACTCCTAATATCTATAATCTTAACATTATAACATATCAATTTCAAATATATTCTTAATTTAATATAATTTATTTAATTTTTTATATAATACAGTTGACTCTTTTTTAAATTAAAGTAAGTTTTTCAATTAAATTTTAATTTGATTTGATGAAAAAATAAAAACGGAGAAAAAAGTTATAATTTTAAAGGTTGAAACACACCCATATATATAAACATCAAAAGTTTTTACTTATTATAAAATAATGATAATACGTGTAACCTTTTTCTTTAAAACAAACATAAAAAAAAATTATTTGTTAGAATCTTCAACAAGAGTAAACATTATCACATTTAAGGATTTTCTTTTAACGAATATGCAAAGGTTGTACATAAATATATAAATTACATGTTAAATTGTTCTCTTATTAGCTAACTATAAGGAAAAGAAAAAAGGTTAGGGCTACGCGCAACCATTTTAATGTATAAAAAACTATGGGAATGAACTCGATCTGTACGTGTAGGCTATAGATTGGTAGTTGGGACAGGGAGAACTCTCTAATCTTGAATGGTTGGCTATTCAATATATACTTTCTTTTAACTGTTTAAGATAATAAGAAAGTTATTAAGAATTAATGTCCTAAACCTATGCTTAGTGTGCTAAAACGTACTTAAAAGAAATAATTAGGAATTGTGCTGCAATTATTTAGTTTTAAAAGTAACAGCAAAATAATTTAAAAAATTACTCTAAAAGCAGGAGATATAAAACTCTGTATTAATCGAGGAATTCCAGGGGAACTTTCCACGAAAGAAAGCACATGAAACTCAATTATGTATCATGGTCAACTTTACAGGAAAGAAAGCACCTCCGCGACCTCCACCACACTTTTCTTACTATACAAACTAACAATCACGTGAACTTTGAATGAAAGGATTGTTTCAAAACTCTACATCTCACCGCTATATTATTATTAAGCTAAAATTAGACCATTAAATTACAAGTAAAATTTAACGATCAATGCAAAATGGGATGATCCGTGATTAGAATTAGACATAGGGATGACTATAGAGCAAGGTGGAGGTAGGGAGGCCTTTCTTATTCCTCGACCCGTTTTAATTTTGATTTTCATTCTCTACCTTATTTTTTAATAAAATTTAACAAGTCAGAGATGGAGAATCCTCTTATAAGGACTAGATTTCTCATTTCTATTTATTTTTCTCATTTTCATATTTATTCATATTAAATACTAACAAAAAATATCTTTAATATATTATGATGTTATTTAAATGTAATAATTATATTAAAAATATAAATTTCACTATTTTATAAAATAAAAAATTATGAATTATAAATTTTTTAATTAAATATCGTCTGCATATATATTTTTTATTTAAAAAATAATATATTATAATATATTATTATATATATTTAAAGAATGAGGTAAAAATTGTTCTTTATTCAATTAATAATATAAGAATTAATTTACCCCCATTTTCCATTCATCTCAAATTTATCTTATTTAAGACAGATCCCATGAAGTTCCAAAACCCGTGGAAGATTTTGCCATCCCTAATTTAAAGCACCCATTTTCTCTTCTTTTGCAACAATCTTATATCATTTAGTCGCTATCTATTAGTTTAAGACCAAAGTGCTCTATCATCAAAATTTTGGGCGTGAAAAAAATTAGTGGTCAAAATTTTAAATCTAATACAAGAATCGAGAAGGGCTTCAGTCAATTTTATATAAAATTAATAAAAAAACTAGAATCATTATTCTAGATGTAGTAAGTCAAAGCAATTATGCATGCATGACATATACTGATTTCATTGACAGCAAATAAACATTATTAAATTAATTATTATTGAATGGGTTTTGTTGCTGACTTCTGTGAGATAAAGTTTCACCGATCTTCAGCAATCTTACAATATATATATATATATATATATATATAACTAATTTGCCATTTTGTCAAAGCTTGTGTTTGATTTTTTTTTTCTCCATTTATCAAACAAAAAGGTGCAAAAATAATACCGTTAATCACCAGTAGCATTGTTTTCAGTACCATCTCATTTAATCAATGGAATTCTGCGAAAGGCCACGCAAAAGATATTTAATTGCATATTGACATTATTTCTGAAAGTATAGGCACAAACCAATTAAGTTGCAGAAACTATTTTCTGGGTCCTCTCTCTCTCTCTCTCTATATATATATATATATATATGTAGAAGTATGAATTAATACTAGTAATTCAGGTTAACATATATCTGCGGCAACAGCAAATTTGCATCCAGTATCAAATCGGAAGTCAAAATTTGATTGATGTGTTCTCCTTGAAATGTCAATCGAAACTTTAAAATTTCCCACAAAGCAAGGCTCTCGTGATTCAACACATCCATCCATCGGCTATATCTTATATATATATATACCAAAAACACGTTAATGTATGTGCTTTCGTTTTCGGTAAATGTAGTTGTGTGCTTCACGCGAATCACTTGCTAACAAGCAGCTTTTCTGATCCTCAGCTCAGGACACAGACAGATTACAAAAACTTCATTATATCACATGTTTTTTGTGTTTTTGCTTTTGTTGGCATGAGAGGAGCCAGCAGTAGTGGACGGCAAGCACTGCCATTTTCATTATGTATCCTTTATTATTGTATATATTCTTTCTAATTTTAGTTTTGCCTATTTTCATTATACATTTTAGTGCCCCAACTGAACGATTTCATTAGATATTTGATCTTTTAAATTTAGAAGCTCGATTTTAAAAAAAAAAAAAAGTATCCCATTTTAATAAAAATCGATTAAATTTATGATAAGTAACAATTTGTTGGCTTTTATTTTTCACAGAGTTGTTGGATTGTGGCTTAATCATTTTCAATTTTGTTCGATTAATTTCGTATTCCATTCGTTAGTTGTTTTCAATGGAAAAATTATTTTGATTTAATTTGTGTACACGCCTGGTTTCATCCCTAATTCGCAAAGAATTTAAAAGAAAATGTGACAATGACCCTTTCGTTTTTAGCCGTAAAATAAATAAAAGAATTTTATGCAATCATCCAAATCTTAAATAATTTAAATCAACAATTATTTGTGTATAGAATACGAGGTTAATTAATAATAAAACATCGTCAATTTTAATAATATATAGATCATCCAATTTTTTATATAAAGAGTTGAACAAGTTTTTCAATCTTAGCCCCTCACTTTATAAAAAATTTTGTCGGTTGAACCTTTAATAAAATGTGAATAACTTGTAATTTATGTATATTTTATTTAGATAAGATAAATTAGCATTACTTTCTAATGTCAATAGCGTGTAAGCCAAATACGAAGAATAAGCATATTAAAACACGTAAAGATAACTAGAATTGAAAGCTTATCATTAATAAAAAGAAAAAAGATACAGTAATAATTGCTAATCCAGTTTCTTGAACGATGTGTACTTGTCAACATTTGCTCATAATTCAATTGAATAGCCAAGAGTTATCAACAAGAATTAAAGAAAATAAGTTTAAATTACCACCATTTCTATTTGTCAATAGTGTTAAATTAAATTGTTTTCAATTTTTAATGATTAATTGTCACCGACTTTAAAGAAATATAAACTTTTTTGTAATTTATATATACGTGTGTGTGAATGGGATGAAAAATTTGTATGCAATAATATGATCAAGTGTACAGTATACTTTAGAAATGATTGTATAGTTGAAAGTATATCAATAATAGAGATCTAAAAAATATTGTCAAACATCAAAACAAATAAGGATTTTTATTGTAATTTTAACATCGTTTTTTTAAATAAGTACTATCTTATTATGTAAGAAAAATAAGAAAACATATCCTAATAATTTCATCTTTTTACTAATGAGTTAAAGTCTATTTGGTCTAACTTTTTAAATAGAGCATTTTAGAGTAGATCTTTTATTTGTAAAACTTTTATAAATAAAGTTTTTAATAAAAATTTGTGTAATTACTGTAATAAACAAATATTTAATATTATATTTTTTAGAAATAACACAAATTTTTTTAAATAAAGTAAAAATATTTTAATAATTCTGTTTCTTAAAAAATAAGAAAAATTCTATTGCCAAAAAACTAAATTTTGAGTTTCTTCTAATAGAAGAAAAATAATTTATTTTTAATTTTCAAAAGCTTTTTTTCCGATGATAACTAAATAACCCTAAAAATTTAAAAAATGACTTTTATCATTAAAAAAATTCTTATAATTAATGAAAAAGTCAAAACAAACGAACATTTATTATCTTTGCATATTCTTTTTTTTTAAAAAAAATAAGGAGGTGGGTTATGGGTGAAATCATTTTTTTTATTAAATTTTCTTATCTCTCCTAAGATATTTTTTCGAAGCCTGGACACAATATAAATCAAATAACGTCCCTAATCACTCAAGAAATCTTTAGGAACATCCTTACATGTTCTTTGTATTATTTTTTGTGACGCATTTTAGTGATTGATTCAAAAAATAGACAACTTTGTAATTATTAATAATATTAATATATAACAGTTTGCAAATTAATTTTTTTTATATAATTTTTTAAATATCATATTAATTATAATAACTTTTTTTTAATGTATATCGAATTCATATTTATGTCAAGTGTTTATTGACTGTCAAATATAACATTTACATTAGTATTTCCTGAGAATTTAAATATGACAATTATTATTATTAATTATAATAACTTTTTTTTATATATGCACCAATCAAAAACAGTCAACCAATAACTAAGCAATAAAAGCCTTTTAGAAAAAAAGAAAAGAAAAAGAATGACATAACGTATGAGGTTTGCTAAACTGTATAGTAATCAACAACGACCAAGAGGAAGAGAATTAAGGAAGGATATCCATTGACGCATTATGAGTTGTTAAATTTGTCATTTGTGAATGAAATTTAATATACGATTATGAAAACAGAGTGCTTAATTAAGATTCACCAAGATCATTAGATTATGACGTATGAGAGATACTTCTTAGAAGTTAGAACAATAAAATAGATATGTAATAATGTAATGAAATTAATTATTTAAGGTTTTGATTTAGTCTAAGAGAATCTTCTACGCTTTTCATCATCCAATTTAATGCATTGGATTCATCATCAAAATTAATTGGGACAACGTGGCTGGAGAGCGTTCTAATAAGGAATAAAAAATAAAATAAAGTGTTTAGAATAATATTAAGTGAGATTGATTCAAATTCAATTATTAGTCCGATTGTAAAGTTTACTATTATTTTACTAAGTGTTTTATCGAGCAAGAAAAGTATTTGTACCAAAATTTGGATTGGACCCCGCGTCTTGTTTTGAGCTGCATTGTTATTGTTATTGACATTCAACATTTTTTTTTTGGCTTTAATTCTCTTAATTTGTCCAAATTGAACAAGATTTGAGTGAACAATGCTATATTAGATTCAAGACAAAATAACTCCTAATAAATTTAGGATGTAATATTAAAAAAAATTTTGCTTGTTCAAAAAAATTTGTTGGATTGACTCAAGAATTCTTTAATCTCAACCTCTACTTTATCATAAGAGCATGATTTACTATTATTAACTTTCGATTTATTTTAAAAATAAAATTTAAGTAGCATATAATAACATCATGCACCCACCTCTTTTATTAATATTTGACATAAATGTTTTCGTTCTAAAATAGCTTTATTTTAAAGCTCACCCACCTTTATTCAAACATACTTACCACTCATTTTCTGATGGTATTAGTATAGATCCTGAAATCATTAATCCAATTTACGGGCCTTAAAAGAAAACCATTGGGGGGCACCATAGTAACTCTTATTTTAAAATTTAGAGTACAGCTGTGTATAGTTTTTTAGCCCAAGAAAGGAGACTGAAGGAACCCAAATACTTTCACAGAAAGAGGGCCCAAAATGAATTTAGGGGTAGAAAGAGAGAGAATTTAAAAAAAAAAAAACAATTACATATATAATATATAAAATTTATCAAAAATATTTGGCGTCGCCCGGACTCGAACCGGAGACCTTCAGTGTGTTAGACTGACGTGATAACCAACTACACCACGACACCGTTTGATACTTTAAGTCAAAAACAATTTATTTTCTCCTGCGATTATTCTCAACTAATGCATACTTTTCCTACTCGGTTTCGGTAAAACCCTAGCTAAATCCTCAAAAACCCAACCGCTTCGCCCTGACTCACCGCCTTGGCTAGTCAGTTAGGGTTTCTCAAAGATGACGAGCGCTTTGGACATGTCTCTTGACGATATCATCAAATCCAACAAGAAGTCCAGTTCACGCGGAAGAGGCGGCCGCGGCTCGGGTCTTGGCCCCGCCCGTCGCTCCTTCAAGCATGGCGCCAATCAAACGGCACCGTATTCCAAGGTCACTATTTTCTTAGACAAGTTCAGCGCTGTACCGTATATGAAATTACATTGATTCTGGATATCTGTATGTCGATTTGATTAAAAAGGAGTGTTTTTTGTTATAGCCGGTTCAAGCTCCGGTTGCGACGTGGCAACACGACATGTTCGTGGATGGTGCAGCGGCTTTTCCTTCTCGGTCGGCTCGATCTTCATCCATAGAGACTGGCACCAAACTTTATATTTCGAACTTGGAGTATGGTGTTTCCAATGAAGACATCAAGGTAGTTATTCTGTTTCTACTTTCTTTTGTTTTTTTTCTTTGTCAAGCGTTTTCTCTTATTCGCTTTTCCTTTTATTAGTTGTTCAGTGTTGAATTATTGGTTAGAGGATTGTGGACGGATCACGTGATAATGCTTGCCATCTTTAGAATATCTCCGGATAAGGATAGCAGTTTGCTTGTTTTAGTTTAAGGGTATGTTTGGGACTGAGATGCTGTTCACAGCTGCTGAAAAATGAAATAACTCACTGTCAAAGTATGAGTAAATAATTGATGAACCCTTAGTTGTCAAGCAAAAGAGAGGTTAGTAGTTGTGTTTTTGAAGTTAAACATAAGCACAATAGTCACAGATATATCCTAAATTACCAGAGAGTACAAGTGATAATGAAGAAGTTATGAGAAGTAAAATCACTGGAACTACAAGTGTTATGCAAAAGGATGATTTTATTTGCGTTTGTTTTATTTATTCTTACCTTTATGTTGATCTCTCTGTTCAAAGACCCATGCATATGAATTTCTTTTTGAAATTTGAAATTATTTTGTGCAGGATCTCTTCTCAGAGGTCGGTGACCTTAAACGGTATTTTGTTCATTTTGATAGGAGTGGAAGATCAAAGGTAGCGTATCAAGTTTGGCATAATCTCTGTCTGGTTACTCTTGGTATCCTTTTGTACTTACACATACATCACTTTCAGGGAACTGCAGAAGTTGTCTTTACAAGACGAGCAGATGCTATGGCAGCTGTAAAGAAATACAATGATGTCCAGCTGGATGGAAAACCAATGAAGATTGAGATAATCGGAAGAAATATTGTAACTCCTGCCGCTGCACCTCCAACTACAAATGGCGTGTATGGAAATCAAAATGGTGTTTCCAGAAGGTTAGAGAACAACTTTCTAGGAGATTTATGTGGGGAAGTGCTAATTCATATAAGTTTTCTAGCTGCTTTACAATTTTAACACTTTTCACCATGTCTATGAGTAGTGTATCAGAAAACTTGTTTCTAAAGCTACTTATAAGTTTAAATTTTGTTGAATAGCAATGAGGAAAAGAATTGGGGTGAGTTGTTGACATTAGCCTGAAATTTTCATTGTACTTAATCAATTTCAACTCTCAGATCTGACAAATTTATGTTAGGGGTCCAAATGATTGTTTGATTCTTGTTACCTATTGGTTTTAGAAAGAGTTAATGTTTTTTAAACTAATTTTTTATTTTATTTCTAATTTTTTTTAGTTTTAGTGTAAGGTCTGTTTTCCTGAAACTGATAAATGTATGATGTAACAGTCGCCAAAGAAGAGAAGGTGCCATTGGAAGGCCTCGTCGAGGTGGCCGTGGAGGCAGGGGGGGTCATGGCCGGGTTAGAGGTCAAGGTGGAAAGACAAACTTTTCTTTAGAAGATCTTGATGCAGACTTGGAGAAGTACCATCAAGAAGCAAAAGAATAAGATGAAATGGTTCACTGATTTCTTCCTTAGTTTGCTTGCTAAGCATCTTCAGCTTGATGATGCCTGAAACCAAGTATATGTATTGTTAGCAGCATGCTTGCTTGTTTAGAAGGAAGTAGTGTGCCAAAAGTTATTTTTGTGGTTTGCAAAGTTTTAGTTTGTACCTGAGTTAATACTTTTAATAGATATCTATCCTTGGTACTGTAGGAACTCTCATCTTGCTTTTCTTTTGTTTTCCTTTTCATTTCTTTTGGCATCACCCCTTGTGCACTGCCTCTGGTCGAATTACTTAGAGATGGAATGGTAGCTGGATAACTTGACCAGAGTAACTATTTGGCTGCAACACTTTTGCCTCAAAAGTGTCAAATTCTAAATCCCCAGCTTCCTTCTGTACTGAAGCAGGTGAGATGAACTACCTTTTAACATGCCATTTTCTTGGATCTTCTTTTAAGTGGTTTAATTGCGTATAGATTTTGTCAACTTGTCTTGTTCTGTCATCGCTGTGGCAGTTTATCCAAAGATTAATGGATCTCAAACCTGAAAATTCATTATGCCTCTGTTGTTCCTTTGCATGATTAGGTGCTAATGACAACACTAATTATGGACATTTGAGGAACACATAACTGGTTTGCTCCAACCTGACCATTCAGGTACCAGAACAGACCTGTGCTTTGAGCAAGAAGGAAGCGTCGACAACAGTTTGTGAAGTTCATAGCCAAGCCTCAATATTTTGAATTTTAGGTGGGGAGATTTGAAACAATAAGAAATCTTGTCAAGCTCAAATAACTATTTGAATACTCAACTGCCGCTCACCAAGACGAGAAATCATACAAAAAGAATCGCTCGAACATATTATGTACATGTATCAAATTACACTATGCTTACAGAACTAGGGATACAAATTTTCATTTAAGTTGTACACAGTTAACTTTCAACTGATTCTATTGTAGCATGTACGCATGAAGGAGAAAACGGGCACTTTTGTTTTTATGACTCTCCCATCGCATATCCCCTCGCTCATATCACAATCACACGGGTGTGACGTTCACTAAAACATATGAATGTCTAAAATGTTAATATTCACGTTTGCTATCAAAAACAGATTTGATCAACAATATTGCTGTATCGTTCTACCTAAAGTGTTTCTTGTGCGGTCCACACATTTCATGGCCCGAAAAGTCAACATCAGAACAAGTTTGGCTTTCAAGTTAAATGTACTCACACTTCCCAAAGGTCCGGCGGCACGATTTAGCGGACTCGGTCACAACATAATTTATTGGAAGGAGTCTTCTCTTGCAAAAGAGAGGTATGCTGCTTAACGGTTTCTGGAAATTGACATCACTGAAAACACTTTATCTCAAAAAAATGAAGTTAGTAGATTAGATTTTCCTAATTAGAATTTGTATTAGGTTTCAGGAAATTCTTCAGCCAGCTTCACGCGCAGAAAACTAATGCGAGATAACTAAATCTTCATACCAAATGGGAAAACACCATTACATTTTCCGCTAATGAACCGAAATACAAATTAAAAAGGTAAAAAACACTGATTTACAAAACGAAAAAGCCTAAAAGACCAATAAAAAAGCCACCAAATTAACCTCCGAAACCGTAGAGAGTCCTGCCCTGCCTCTTCAGCGCGTAGACTACATCCATGGCGGTAACAGTCTTACGCCTGGCGTGCTCAGTGTAGGTCACAGCGTCGCGAATCACGTTCTCCAGGAAAATCTTAAGGACGCCACGAGTCTCCTCGTAGATCAGACCGCTGATTCTCTTCACGCCTCCTCTTCTGGCCAAACGGCGAATGGCTGGCTTTGTGATACCCTGGATGTTATCGCGCAATACCTTACGGTGCCTCTTGGCTCCTCCCTTTCCCAATCCCTTGCCTCCCTTGCCACGTCCAGACATTTTCTCGAGAAAGTGAAAAGAGAATTGGGGATTTCGAATTGGGAATTTCGGTTCTCTTTTTCTTTCTGTTTGCGTTTAATGGGATAAATTATGGGCGAGCCAGGTGGTTTATATAGGGAGTAAGGAGTTTGTGTTTTTTATTTGGTTTCGGATGGGAGGGGAAGCGCCAGCCGTTAGATTTGATGTTATCGACGGTTCCAAAATGATATCCGCGTCACCGGCTTTTCTTTTTACTTGAAATGGATATTTGGACTGTTGGATTGAGTGTTATCAACGGCTAAAACTGAATATCCGTGTCATTTGGACTCCTTGCACTATGGTCCGTCGATTAAGTTTGAATTAACGGTGAGATGCATGTCTTTTATGTCATTGGCTGATTTGTTTATCTCAGATTGCTGACTTGGCATATTTTTAAAAACTCGATAAATGGATTAACCTTGATTGGCTTGTAATTTTCCCGACCTATGATGTGAATATTTTGGTTCGAACTTGGAACAATATTTGGTATAGTTTTTCAATTGATATACATTTTTTTTAAAATAACTATTTTTAAGATTTAATAATGTTTTTAGTTTTCAGATAAAAAAATTAAGCACAATTTAACTATCATTTCAAAAATACATAAAAAATTACTTTTATGAAAGAAATTGGATCCTATATTTAAAATATATTTATTATTCCCAAAAATATTTACTAAGCATAAATTCTTATTATTTATTTTTATTAATAAAAGTAAAAATAAATATCAATGTAAAATAATCTCTTAACTTGTTTTCTTTTCAAATATTATATTATTGAGTCGTATTTTATATTTGTATTTTATTTACCTCAAACTACTTTACATTTCACAATTAAAGTGTATATCGAATGATTACTATTAAAAAATAATAATTAAATATGTACTAATAACACAAAAAATAATCATAATTTCAAATCCGTGAAAAGGATATAATTTACAAAACAAACACAAAAATAAAATGAATGGTGAATGGTTTATTCATTCATTATCTTTTAATTTATGGTTTATTATTGAATACAATTAACAATAATTTATTTATATAAAATTTATATAATTTTTTTAATAAATTAATATAACAATATTATGTTATTATCAAATGTTTTATATTATCTTTTTAATAAACATTATAGTGGTGAGCTTAGAGAATTAATTATAATGTATAAGCTAACATTATTTTCTATTGCAAGCTAATGTCTTAAGCTATTTTTATTTTATAGGCCAATATTAATTTCATTGTAGGGTGACAATATACTAGACAACGTATACACTCCAATATTTGATTTAAATGTAAAAAATATTGTGCATTATATTTGTAAATTGATATCACGTTTTATTCCAACGTAATGTTGCACATTGATTTATCAAATATTATATAAAATATTAAAAACACATTATGTATTTTTACAGAATAATTTTATTAAAATTGTCATGTTTAACTTTTCGTAAAAAATATTACACCATGATTTTGTGTAATATTACACTTTAAATGCATATTACACGTAACATACATTATGGGCTAATATGTTTGAATAATAATATTACATTTTATTACAAGATAAATAATATTGATTATTTTTTAATATATTATTACATTACATTATAGGATAATATTATACACTACATTCTTATATTGTATGGTAGCATAATGCATTGCTAACGTTGTGGCAAGATATTATAAAAAATTTAACATTTATTCAATAAACACCACATCAATATTCGAAATGAAATTTAAGATAATTACTTGGGAATATAATATCACTTGTAACTTTTTTTTGGTAAATTTACAACCTAAATTATGTAAAGGGTGTTTTGGCAAATTTTTTATCATAAATGATTGATTAATTCCACAACAAAATTTTTAATGGCAAAAATATTTTTAATATTTTAACTTATATATATATATATATAAATAAATTTATTTGTTTTAAGGATGATTATATATTTAGTGTGTTTTTCATATAACTAACGAGCTTTTCTATAAGGTAATTTTTTTTTACGATGATATATTTAACGAGCTTTTCTATAAGTTTGTTTTTCTATAAGGTATTTAAAAAAATTAAACTATATAAAAATTTACACATTCTAATTTTCTTCTGGTACTCCTAAGTCCTATATCACCCTAAATTTATTAATAAATAATAATGTTCAAATTTGTATTGTATCGAATTTTTTTTTTCTTAAAAAAAATTCTTAAATAAAGTGGTGTTTATCAATGTTTACGTTTGCTTCGACGAGATTTCGTGTCTTCAGAACTCCGTTTGGTTTCTTCTCAGTCTAGCCAAACGAAAAATAAATGAATAATTTTTAGAGACAGGTGGCATCAGGTGGTGGGTGGTGTATTTTGATCGCCATAGGCTGCAGTACACTAGATAATAAATATAGACGAGAAAACACCACCTCAGCTTAATTACGCTTGTCACACGCGAATCTGTCGCTGTCTCAACGCCGAGCTACCTTATGTTCTCGCTATGCCGCGATTTTCGGCAACTTTCGCCGTCAGCATCAACGTGAAGGGGTCAAATTGAGGTTTGGTTTACTTATATTTTTTCTCTCTAACCCGCCGCCTACCTCCAACGCAGCCGCCATTATTCGTCGTCAGACCGTCTTCACCGCCTTCGCGTTCCTTCCTTGCCGTCGAATCCTCCGCAGGTAACCCGCGTCGAAAAGGAATAAAATGCTCGTTTTAATATTAGTTTTACTGTTTTTATTTAAACCGAACTTAACTCAGTTCGAACACGTGACCGTCCTTACCCAAGGTTTTTCTATTTTTTATTTTTTGGGCGCCAAAGGAGAATTTCGCGGGAAAGACCCTAGGGTTTTGTACTCTGAACAGCTACATTTCGGTTCATTCCTACCATGCTCTCCTTGGATTTGCAGTATCAATCAAATTGGCTTCTGCACCTTCTTTATTCGGTTGCATCGGAAAACTTATGGAAATCGATGGAGAAGAAGAAGAATTCGGATTTTCAAGAAATTACTTTTTGGCAAAAGACTTGGCCTCCTCGGGAAAGAAATCGACTCAGAAGCTTTCCGATATCGATCTCGTCGATGAACAGGTTCCTGCTTTCAGTTTCCTTTAAGCAATTCTTTTTTCTCCTTTTCTATTTCTAAAATTTTTGGTTTAGATGCTAACATTTCTGTGATTTTATCGCAGGAACTTAGAGCAGCTGCATCCAATATTGAACCGAAGCACGAGAAGGAAATCGTATCTTTGATGAACAGTTATAAAAGTTTGTATTCTAGATGGGTTTTTGAGCTAGGGTATGGCTTAGACTTAAATATAGCAAAAATGCCTTTGAATGAGATGAAATTTTATGTGATTTTCTTTTCCTGGAAATATTTGTGTTTGCAAAGGATGTTGATCTGAGAATATTTTGAAGGATTCTCAGCTTATTCATTGTTACACAATTTCTATTGTGTTAATTCATGGCTGTACTTATACCAGTATGTGAATGTGACTCGAAGATGCTACTTGTGTATGTGTATTTTATGGATGATGTTGTGTTTGGAAAATTTCAACATTAACGTCAATAAGCCTTGATATCTACTTGAATTTGTTATTCAAACTTTTTCTTTGGCTACAGATGAAGAAGTGACAATAAAATCGTCTCATACGACACTTAGTAAAGATATTATGGGGCTTGCCTGTATGATATGTCATGTATCACATCATGGCAATTTCGCCTGTTTCCAGGCTTCAACATACTCTAAGCCATTGAAAATGTTGTTGATTACCATTAATAGACTGCCTTCTAGAATTGACAACCCTCAGCTGTTCTAGAACGATTTAGACCACTACAACTCTGTCCAATTCTAAAGTTCTTATTTTTCCTAGTTGAAAGTGAGAAACTGTCAGATAATGTGCTAGTTTATGGGATGCAGGGAGCATTAGAACGATTATTTATGATGAATAAAATTGCTCTTGTTTTCTATTCAGCTGAAAGCTTCTATTGACCATAGCTGACCACAACTTAGGCCATTCAAAGAATCTATTTCTGTGTCTTGATATTCATGTATTATATGGTACTAGGTGTGGCTTTGGCCTTCTAATGTACGGATTTGGATCAAAGAAGGCTTTGCTTGAGGATTTTGCTTCAACAGCTTTGGCTGAATCTTCTGTGGTTGTAATCAATGGCTATCTTCAGTCAATTAACATAAAACAGGTATCATCATCTCTGATCTCATTTTTGATCTATTTTTTATTTCTTTACTCAGCTGCTATTGATATGCCTATATTTAAAATATGAACATGAGCTGATATAATGTAGATGCAAAAATAAACTGAATAATGTATGTTTCTATCTAGGGTGTTGCAAATAAAGTGTAATATAAGTTATGGACATTACAATTATTGTCACTTTTCTCCTTTATTTTGAAACATGGGAATGACTTGTGTCTTAAATTAATGGGCACAGCCCTGATTATTCGTTCATGTTATCCCAGTTATGATTGTTGACATTTTAAATGTAGGTTGTGATAATGTTAGCTGAAGTTCTATGGGATCAATTCAAATCTAAACGAAAGACCCCTTCCAGGAGCTTACCTAAAGCTCAACAACCTTTTAATTCTCGATCCATGGATGATCTTCTTGCTTTTTTGGATGGGTCAGAGGTGAAGGACAATGATTGTTTTGTATGTGTAGTCATTCACAACATTGATGGACCTGGACTAAGAGACCCTGAAACTCAGCAATATCTTGCACGAATTGCTTCCTGTTCCCATGTTCGTATGATTGCCTCTATCGACCATGTGAATGCACCTCTTTGTACGTATAATTTAGTTATTATCAATTACATATTGATAATTGCTTAGCTGCTATGTTGTTATTACTCATTATGTACCCATTGTTTTTCTGCATTCTGTTTGTGAAATACTGTCACAAAAGTATTGATAAATACTTTTCATGTAAATTAGTTGAAGGTGAAGCATAAGCTCTTGAGTGTTATTCCTACTATATTTTTGTCATTGATGAAAAAATCATTTAATTATTTTCTGGTTACTTAGCTAGTGACACCTTTTATTTGGGAGAGTCCATATATGTTTGAAAGAGTAGGGCATGAGTGTATTTTCTATTTTTCATACATAATTTTTAATTGATTTTATTTAGATAAAGAAGGTGAAAATGGGATTGATTCAGTGAGTATGGCTATAGGATTTACCCTCCTAAACTAGACTGAGCATTGAATTCTTGCCCCGGTGTCAATGTGAGCCGTGTAATGTTTTGTCTACACAACAGGCAGAACTTTTGGCGCTATTTTTTTAGATTGTTGTCTGCAGAAAAGGAATGCAAATATGTGGCATTATTAACAGGATACTTTAGATGGTATTCTAATGCTCTGACCCTAATAACCTCATTTTAAATTTTTCGGTAGCGTGGGACAAGAAGATGGTTCACACTCAGTTTAACTGGTACTGGCATCACGTCCCTACCTTTGCACCATACAATGTGGAAGGGATGTTCTTTCCTTTGATTCTTGCACATGGCAGCAGTGCCCAAAGCGCTAAAACAGCTGCAATAGTTTTACAGAGTTTGACACCAAATGCTCAGAGTGTCTTCAAAATTCTTGCAGAATATCAACTGTCTCATCCAGAGGAAGAAGGCAAGCATCTATATATAACTTGGAGCATGTTTTTGACATTCTAAAATTTATATATTGCACTTCATTTTTACTTTGCAGGAATGCCAGTTGATAATCTGTATGCAAGTGCTCGAGAGCGCTTCTTGGTCAGCAGCCAGGTTACTCTGAACTCCCATTTGACAGAATTCAAAGATCACGAGTTGGTGAAGATGAGGAGGCATTCTGATGGCCAGGATTGCTTATGCATCCCTCTTGCTTCTGAAGCGCTTGAAAAACTGTTATCAGAGATGAATCAATAGTATGTTTCAGATCACTGCAGATAGCTGAATTTGCGAGCAAGTAATATTTCAACATTATATAAATACATGAAGTGCAAGGCAACAATACAATATGGTATGTGCTAGATCAGATCTTATATGGGTCAGCTATAGAATTTGGTCATTATTGAGAAAGCAGAAAAATTTCTGGTTTAGACTGAAGTTAGGTTTTAGGAATTGATTACTTTGTGCACCTGATCATACTGTATTCTTTCTCTTTTTTTGAGTATGGCTATTGCAGCTTTCATTTGCCATACACACTTATCATGCAGGACCATGTAGTGGTGTGAATTTTGTAGTCAGCCTTTAAATGAAATTATTTAAGGTCTATTTAGAATTGAGGTGCTGCAACTCCTGTAGATGATTGTTCCATTTTTTAAGTTAACCTTTTGTCCATAGTTACCCAATCTTTTTTTCAACCGTTTTCCAATCTTTGCTATTACATTACCCTTTCATGCCTGATTATTATTCAACCTCTACTCATTCATGAACAGGTAATTTTTTAAATTTTATATTTTTGCCTTATTAGTATGTGATAATGGTCGAGTAATTTCTCAAATATCATATTTAGTGTGAGCATTACTTGATTATGCTTGAGAAATTTTTCAATGTGAATTTGTTAAAAAGCACATTAATTACAAACATATTCTTACAAGTACTTTATGATGTATTACTTCATTGATATTGTTTTTTATGCAGGTAATTATTTGTTTTGGTAAGGAATGAAATGAACATCCCCAACTTGCACTATGATGTTTAAAACAAATTTATAATGATGCTTTCTTTAAAATCTGTATCCGGACATTTAATTTTAAACAAGAGTTACATCCACGTTCATTATTTTATTTTGATGATTTGAGGAACTATAAATTCTCTCTATCAGATTTATTGGTAATATTTTCTTTTGATTATTTTCTCACAGGGTGTTAACAACCTTTTATACTTCTAATTTGGATATTGACTTCTGAAATTAGTAATGTACTTATCTTTAAAATAGTACTTGGATGAAAGTTTTTGATGATTTTAACTAATATGCAGTCATAGGTGTGGGTGAGGAGTCGATGTTTGTTCCCAAATCTTAATTTCTTTTGACGTTAATTTAATTGATAAAATGTTCTAAAATTAAAAATTAAATATTATTTATAGGAAAATTGATGGGGTAATAGAGAGATACCTTCTTGATATTGAGGAAAAAACAAATATCTTTTAATTTTGATTAAATAGACAAATACCTTCTAAATTATTATATAATCATAAAAAATAATTATTTTGTCTTTATATATTTAGAAAACATATTGATTGACCATTTTAACGTAATTATTAATACATAATGACTAATATATTTATTTGTTGATAATTATATATTTAAATATTTTTTATAATTAGTTTTTAAGTTATTAATAATATTTTAAATAATTTTATTATTATTATATTAATAATATTCAATATTTTTTGAGAATATTTGATTATAAATTACATAAAATTTTAAATTATTTTATATATAAGTTAATAGAGTTACGTATAAGTTATATAAATATTCTCAAAATTATGAATAATATAGTATAATACAATATTATTTGAATTTTATTTTAATTGATTGTGTTATAAATTAAGAATATTTAGTTATAAATTGTATAAACTATTTAAGTTGTTTTGTTTATAATTTAATATAATTATAAATTATGAAAACAATTAAAATAAATCTAAACTAATATTTAAAGTTCATGAATATATTATTTATAATATTTTTTATATATAAATTCCAAATATTCAATAAGACATATTTATTTATCAAAAATATTCTAAAAATATAGATAGTATAATTTATATCATCCAAATATTATTTTATCCAAGTATTATTTGAGATTTATTTTAAGTGATTGCATTATAAATTTAATATATGATAATAAAATTATTTAAAATATTAATAATAATTTAAAAATTAATTATAAAAATATCTGAATATATAATTATAAAAAAATATATCATAAAGGTATATTGTGTTGTGAAACTTTTAGCTCAAATACAATTAAGAAAATTTAAGAACACAAATATAAATTTTATTATAGGGGTGTAAACAAAATTTTATACTCAAATTTATATATACGAAAGAGAGAGACAAGAAGAGAATGAATAAGAGAGAATTGAAGCTCTTGATATATTTTTCGTTGAATAATGAGGGTATTTATAGTAAAGAGTTAGGGGTTTGTATGATATTATTTGTAATAATTGAGAGGCCTTGTTGATATTATTTATAATGTAACTTCTCTCCATGAATGTTCAACGGGATCCATTATTTTACAACACTTTCTCTTTGATTCCATCAAATCATAACATTTCTTTAAATTTCATTACTTTAATTGTATTTTACTAACATTAAGAAAAAATCCAATAGGATAAAAATCTCAACACAAAAATATAATTTAGATTTGAAAATGATGTTGGACGTGCCTAATGTTTTCTTGTTAAAACTTTGACAGTAAAATCCAATGGGATAAAACCTGATTGAAGAGAAAAAAAATACAACGCACATGTGTCCAATATAAGTGTAGAAGTCTTTCATTTAGAATTCTGCTTCCCTTCAAAAGATGCTCGCTTTTTTTTCAAAGATGCTCCGCTTGATGAAGATCTTCCCCTCAACATAACTTATATTAATTAGATAGCTTGTAAGATTGACCCGTACCAATGTCATTGGCTTTGATATATTTTACAATGCAAACAACTAAATGTTTGGAGTATCCTCATTAGGGCATTATTGAATGGTAGAACATAGTCACATGCATCTTTAACTTGCTTCATTTAATGCAAAAATCTCAACATAATTGCAACTTTGAATTTTACGTTAGTTTATTAGAATAAAATAATCCCAAATCAATTGGATCAAGGAAGTATAAAAAAATATCATTGCAATGACATTTAGTATGCTTAATACATAAGAAGACTTTTCAATATAATTTTTTTTTCATCTCAAATATTTAATAGTATATTAAATATCTATAAGAGCGTTGATTACAATTCAACATATACTACTATTATGCAAAATAATACATGATTTCTCTATAAAAGCACAAAACAAAGAATAATCCGTATCAAATATTCACAAGAGCAATTATATTATATGCATAAATTTAAGCTATGATGTGGTGATTATATATTTTAGAAACCTTGAATTCGTTAATAATTCTCATATCAATATCAAATAACTCGTAAAGTTAAATTATCACCACATTCATGAGATGCATATCAAATTTCTCTTCTATAGTCAAGTTAATTACAAAAAGTAAATACAATAACATTCATAGAAGAATATGTCTCCTTAAATTCCTTAAGAGAAAACTTTGTGCAATATGTTGTGCCTTACATCACAATGTCATTTTACTCATTATATTTCCCTAATAGATTTGACACCATAAAATATTTTGGACTACCAGTTCAAAAACATCACATTTTTGCTATATAATTTAGTTACATATAGCCTTTTTTCACTTGGGTCAATTATGCCTCATCTCATATTCATCAACTATTTATGGCTTATCATTATCAGTAGCCATTACAAATACATTGTCGATGACAATCATTTTACAATTTCACACTTTCAAGTGTATATAGAGTTTTCATTATTTCTTACCTCTACCAAAGCATTTTTAGAGATCTCATTATTGTGTCTCATCTAGGACACTAATTTCATCAATAGCCATATATTTATGAGTTAACTTTTTTTATGTCTTATTAAGGACATTGGTCTTATCAAGGACCGTGATTTCATTCATGCCTCATCAAGGGCAACAATCTCATCAAGGATTATTTTCATTGGTGCCTCATCAAGGACATTAGTCTTGACAAGAACTAACTTTATGGTACCTCATCAAAGGCATTAGTCTTAACAAAGACTATATTTCATGAGTGCCTCAACAAGGGTATTAGTCTCAACAAAGACTAATTTTATTAATAGGTCTCATCAAGGACCACATGCTCGAGCATAATCTATAATAAGATCTTTATTTTAATTTCCATTTTTTGCAAAATAATAACTTTTAAAATAATTGGTCTTACCTTTTTTGAGTGTATTGTAGATATTTCATAACCTGAAAAAAGAGTTTACTTCAAACAACTCATAAGAAAATCATAATGAGTATGCATAAATAACATAAATTAGATAAAGTTTATTTAGCACTTGGCTTTAATTGGTATGGATATCTCCATCCAGAGGTGGAGTAAGAATTGAGTAATTTGGGGGGGAGGGGGGAGGGAATGGTGGATGAGGGCCAAATAATTAAAATAGAAAGTTAATTGAGTCATATTTTTTAAAACTAATTAATAAATTAAAAGGTATATTAATGATTTTTTAAATTATAGAGGTCAAATTATATATAAATATAAAATTTTTGTCTAAAATATGAACATTTTAATAAAAAATCTAAAACATTTGTGCGGCCTGGGGGACCAAGGCCCCCTTAGGCCCTAATGGCGCTTCACCTTTGTCTCAATTACTAATTAGCTTATCGATATCCTCATCTTTATCGTAAAAGTCAGAAACTTTCAGATGAATATGATCGACCAAATTTGCCTATTGAACTTTTGCTTTTAAGGAAGCTTGATAAAGGTCTACAAAATGCTTGAGTGTATAATAACTTCGTGCATAATATCCCTCTAATCTATATTTATGGTAGGTAATATCTTTTTTTGCATGTTCTTTATCTTTATTTCTTACTTCTGAGTTGTTCTATTTTTTAAGGTATGGCTTGCCTTTGTTATAATTCTTACAACTTTTGTTAGTTTCTTGAACCATGACTATGACCTTGACTATAATTATCATGATTACTTGTTTGTCTCAAGAAGTGGTTGAGTTCCAACTGAACGAGATTGACGGTTTTTCATGAGTAGTTCATTGTTCTTTTCTGCAACTAGGAGGCATGAGATCAAATCGGAGTATTTTTTATATTCTCGTGCTCAATGTTGCTGTTGTAGAACCATATTTGAAGCATGGAATGTTGATAATGTTTTTTCTAACATGTCCTTATTGGTGATAGTTTCTCCACACAGTGTCAATTGTAAAATAATTCTAAATAGGGTATAGTTGTATTCACTAACAATCTTAAAGTCTTTGTAGTCGAAGGTTCATCCATTCATTACAAGCGTTGGTAAGGATTACATACTTTAGATGACTGAATCTTTCTTTCAAAGAAACCCATAAGTTATGTGGATCTTTCACAGTGAGGTATTCATTTTTTCAATGATTTAAGGAGATGATGGCAGAGAAAAATCATGGCTTAGGCGCGATCTTTCATGGGTGCATTGTTTCCAGGTTTTCTTGTGTCTTCTAAGCCTTTAGCTTCAAGATGGATCTCAACATTAAGTATCCAAGACAAGTTGTTTTCATTGGAAATGTCTAAAGTAGTAAAATCAAGCTTGGTAAGATTAGACATGATAATAATATTAGGAAATGATATAAATTAATAGAACATTTAATAAAATATTTTTATTTTTTGATATGAAAGGTTCAATTTAATGGCAACCACAAAGCATGCTTATAAAGATGTTATAAAAGTAATATAACGTACTATCTTTATTTTATAATGTGAAAGTTTTATCACAATGACAATCACAAAGTATACTTATAAAAATAATTATAAAATAAAAATAGAATATTAAAAAATGTGATATTTTTTGGAAATTGTGTTGATAATGTGTTGTGAAACTATTAGTTCAAATATAATTATAAAAAATTTAAGGACATAAACATAAATTTTACTATAAAGATATAAACAAAATTTTACACTCAAATTTTATATACACTAAAGAGAGACAGAGGAGAATGAATAAGAGGGGAATGAAGCTCTTGATTGATATATTTTTTATTGACTAATGGGGATATTTATAATAGAAAGTTAGGAGTTTGTATGATATTATTTATAATAATTACGAGGTCTTGTTGATATTATCTATAACTTCCCACATATGAATGTTGGATGGGATCCATTATTTTATAATATATTGGTTATTAATAATTGAAATAAAATGATTAATTAATATTCTTTTTAAATATATACAAGTAAAATAATAAATTTTTATGATTATATAGTAATTCAAGTATATTTGTTTATTTGGTCAAACTTGAGAGGTATCTATTTTTTTCCAAATATCATAAAATATCTGTCTATTACCCTATACATGAGAAGTATCTGTCAATTTCCTTTATTTATACCTACAATAATTTTTCCAAAAAAAAAGTTTTGTTTTTTAAGCGCTTGTTTGGTTCACGATTTAGAAACTGTTTTTAAAAATTTGGATACAATTTGAAAATATGAGTTATACTCTTAATATTTTTAGTATTTAGAAATATTTTTGATATAATATCTAAAAATTATTTTTTAATTTTAAAAAATGTAAAACATGTTTGATATAATTTTTTAAAATAATAAAAATAAAGATATGTGTTTGATTGAAATTGTTTTCAATATCTTCTTTTTATTAAAATTTTACTAGTAAGTACAAATATTTTATTGATGTTGATTATTCTTAATTAATATTTAAAATATATTAATACAAAAAATATAAATTATTTATTTCCTTAAACTTAAAAAATGGTCAATGATTAAGAAATACTTGAAATTTATTTAACTTTAAGATTACAAAACATAAATATTATTCTAAGACTGATTATGAACATAATCTAACCTTATTGCTCCAACGATATGATCTTTATCTGTACTCATATGATTGAATTTTTTTTCTCAAATCTTTATTAATTGCTTCTTGCCTTACTCCTGAGCTTTCTTCATCTACCACATCAAGATCTTCAACCAAGTATTTATTAAAGATTCTTTCATTTCTTGATTCTATCTTGATAAAATTGTGTATAGTGCAGTATGCAATAGGAATTCATCTTTGTTTTCTAATCGGATAATTAGTCATTAATTTAAGAACAAGGAATCGAGCTTTTAGCACACCAAAGCATCGCTCGATAACATTACATAGTGATGAATGTTTGTAGTTAAATAATTTCATTGGACCAGTTGGTTGTCTACCTCTTCTTATATAGTCATGCAAATAATAATGTTCTCCGCAATATGGAAAGAGAAATCTAAGCATATTTGAATAACCAGAATTGATAAAATAACTTTTTCCTATATAAATTAAAGATAACATAGATTATATTTTCTAAATCTTTATTGATTTCAATTATTTATATAAGTGTTTTCCTGATAATTGCACACTAGGATTCTAAATGTAATTTGAAAAGAGAGTTAGAATCTACCTAGAACATATTCTAAAATGCAACTAGATTGGTCAAGGAGACTTAGTATCTATTTAGGAATAGCAAAGAGTCTTACTTTAAGACATCAAGTATTATAACAATTTCACACAAACTCAACAACTAAATACTATAAATTCGAGATATGTGCTATAAAATAAATTATGCATTTTCAAAGTAAATTATCAATAACCCAAAAAATATCTCATACAATCCTATCAACAAAAATATGATACAAATTTAAATTGCATATTACAAACAATAATTATAAATTAAAAGAATCAAATATCATGTCAATTATAATTTTTTACTAAAACATATTAATTAAAAATTAAAATATAACTTAATCAACCATGAGAAAGAGCAAACAATTGATTTAATTAGATTTGAGAAGAACCAGTAATTAATTTGAAGAAAACTATATATGGTAAAAAAATAGAATTAAATTTGTAAATAAATATTATAATTAAGAATAATATTAACTATACAAATTTAAGTTTAAAAGAAATAATGTAAACGTTATAAATTCAAAATTTAAAAATTTTGAAATAGTTTAAAATAATAAAAAATAGTTTTTTGATTATGTTGAAATACGATTAACTTAAAAATTGAAACAACCATTTTTTTTCTACATTTTAACAAAAATTAAGATTTGATTCAAGAATAATTTTCAGATACTTGTACATATTTTAAAGATTTATCGTATTTTCCGTTTTCAAAAACATAAAATCTTATTCAAAAATTAAATCAAACGGTGCCTAATATTCTCACCGAATAGCTTCAACAAGGACCGATCCAGATTCGGCCCGAATTGACCCGTTCCACTGTGAAGTTTGACCCTATACCATTCACACTCGCGGTGGGTAGGCGCGTGGCTACAAACAATCATCTTCCCTCGATATTATATAGTTGTTCCGTAGTCGAGCTACAGCATTCGTTGAAGTAGATTTTGCGCGAGTTGAGAGAGAAAGATGAGGAAATTCGATCCGTGGCCCGTATTCTTCAGGAGAGAATGGAACAGGAACTGGCCCTTTCTGGTCGGATTCGCCATAACCGGAGCCGTCATCACCAAGTTCTCTCTTGGTCTCACTGGTAATTTTTTTTTATTATTTTCGCTTGAATCATTTTCTTCGACTTGTCAATCAAATCCTAATTAACTCTATTTCTAATAATTTCTTTGACGATTTTGTTTTTCGATTGCAGAGGAAGATGCCAAGAATTCCCCCTTCGTGCAAAGGCATAAGCGGTAATGCCTCCCCCTAACCCTAATTCCCTTATTGCTTACAAATCTGACCCCTTTTATGCTTCATTAAGTTAATATCATTCCATGTTTAATTAGATTGTTGCTTAATGTTAGTTAGAGTTTATTTTTGCACTGGCTTGAACGCTTGCATTTATGCGTAGCTTCTTGCTTGAATTCGTCTCACTAATTTATTTTGTTATTCTTTTTTTATAATTAAATTATTAGTAGAAAATTTGATGCTTCTTACTTGACATGGTCTTTTGGATATGTGAATGCGATAATAATAGCTCATTGTTTATTTTCTCCATTATCTCCCAGTATATAGAAATACAACTCAAAAGTTATTTCAGTGTGTTTGTCAAATCTTTAATAGTTCTTGATGCAAAGAAAATACTTGGGGATCAAAACAACCTGGGTATTTTGAAACAACTTTCCAAACTAGATGTATTTATTGACATTACAACTAATTGAGAAAATAAAAAAAAATTAATTGTTCTTTGTCACAAGAAGTAGAAATTCAATGATGAAATTTCACAAAATAAGCTTAACAAAGGTTTTTGATGAGGCATGCCAGCAATGGTACTACCATTGTTTTCAGTACAATACTTTGGCCTTTTAGCACTAAAAAGATACCATTGTTTATTCAATGATGTAATGTACTTACACAGAGACTAAAGTTTGGGGCTAGAAAGTACAATTTGAAGTGTTTGTGAGTGGTATACATGCTGCTTGTCCTTTCAGTTTCATTGAATCCAAATCCAAATTAATATGCCTTTCTCACGTAGAATATTTACTAATATGCAGCTTTTAATATGTTGCTCTCTTCATTGTGCAATGTCGGAGAATGTTTGTGCGGTTGCAATATGTTGAGAAGTATTATTGAATTGTCACTTGCCACCTGTCAGATTTCTAATTAAATTTCTTGGTCAGTTGGCTGTTAAAACATGTTATAACCAGTCATGCTGTAAAACATTTTTCTAAGGCATTTGTTATTCTTATAAAGCCTTTGATTTATTGCAGATGAGCTCTTTCGTGCTGGGAAGTACAGGCCACTGGCGTTCACTTTCTATGGAAGTATATCTCATTTTCAGGTTAATCAATAATAATGAGACGATTTGAACACAATGTTGAATCTTTTTTTAGACATTATTTTCCCTTTACCTTTCTTTTCCAGCTTCTATAAGCAGTTGCTTCATTGTTGTTTTTTTAGCTTGTGGATTGGACTTGCAATGATAAATCAACTGTATCTGTTTGATGAATTTATGGGCATCCGTGGGGTTTGCCTCATTTGGCTTGATTACGTCTCTTCTTTATAGATTGAGAATTTCTGCTTTGTTCATGCAAGTAGCTTGGAATTTCAGTTGTTTGCAAGGCTGAAATAAGTGTGAATTGTTTCTCAGTTTTAGATGTGCTACTCGATTAATTTCAGTGTTTGTTACTGACTGGTGATGGTGGTTGACATTTTGTATTTCATGCCCATTTGATACCAGTCAATGACCAAAAATGCATTATCAGTTTTTATCTTAGGACATTTATTCTATCCTTGTGGTGGTTCTGATAAGACAATTGTCGCATGGAGATTGGTTGTATGGTGATAGCAAATTTGCAAAGAGAATGGCCTCATTTTTCGAGCCATGTGGAACTGATTCAAGAAACTTCCAGTTCTGAGATAGGGCATCCATAATCGCTCTCAAACTACATTCCACTAATTAGCTAGTAAATCTTTCAGGATGATATTACTGGGATGCTTTGATACTTACAGAAGACATGAACGCAGAATTTCACCTCTACGCCTGGATCTGATGTGAATACATACTACTAATGAACAGAGCAACAATTCAGAAAAGTACAACTGAAGCTAGTGATTTTAAAATAAACCCTACATAAAATACAGAACCTATTTTTGGCTGTCCTGTACGTCCGGCTTTTGGGATATAGATAATTTTCCGCTGTAACATTCAGCTGTCCGTTGCTTCTTTCATTTCTTGAAATGCAAGAACCAACACCAAAGCTTCGTTAAGCCCGCTGCTTTTGCTTTTTCCTTTTTGGTGGCTCTGATTTAGTCCCTGGGGATACAGTGAAACAAACAATTACCAGTTATGTATATATATATATATACATACTCGGATAACACAACACAATTCACCTAAATCAATGAATGGTAGAGACACAATGAAACGACAGTATTGTAATTTGTAAGAAGAATTATGTTTCAATAACAAATGGCTTCTCTCAGCCGAATCTCAGAATATGATCCATGCAGGAAGTGCCATCATATATGATGGAAAACCATGGATTAAGGATAATAACTTCAAGATATGCAGCATTTGCAAGGAGATTAAAGATATTGTTTATAACTATTGCAACACAAACGGCTAAAGTTTTTGGTAGACAATAATACTTTCCAGCAAATGCTTCCGTTTTACAAAGGCAGTTGATATTTCAGAATTTCAACAAATTCAAAATGTCTGTTAAACTTAAATGAAGACAAACCTTTTGATGGTTTCAAAATTTCTAATCCTTCCTGAATTCCAGTGATTTTACGATCCTGGAAAAAAGAAAAAGTCATTGCATGCTCATCCTTACAAAAGCAAAACAAAAACAGAAAAAAAGAAAATGGATGTCTTCTACATCTGAAGCACAAAAAGTCCTAATAATTGACAAGCAGTAAGGTTTAAAAGAAATGGATTTTAGAGGATATAGCTTGCTATTGAGACATGATCAAGAGTGAAGAAATAAGGTAAGTATTAAATGAAGGAAATGTTCATATTTACAATGACAAGTGCGACATGGATATCCTTTGAAGTAGATTTAAGATATGTTTGAGATTGAGCTATTATGGCTCAAAGCCATAGTAATTATGGAATAGAATAATATGTCCAAAAATTAGTAGAAAAAATTGGTGTTTATCAAACACATTGTCAACTTTTGCTTTCAAAATTAAATAGAAGTAGCACTATCAAACATATCCCTTAAACTCTTATTAATTCTGCCCCTAATGCTTAGTTTCTTGCTCTTCAGACAACAGTTATGCAAGAATGGAGGAAAGAGATGTGTGGTAACAGTACAAATACCATAGAACAGTGTCAACTTATCAACATCCATTTGAAAAATTCATAAAATAATTAATTAATTCACTCTAGAAGTTTGCCAGAGACTTGTTGAATATAGCTTTTAATCAAGTGAATTTTGCTAGAAAGAATGCCAAGAACCTCAATGGAAATCTAATAGTTACTAGAAGATGTATGAGTGTATGTCTTTACATGCATGTATGTGCAAGCGTTTTCATTGCAACATTGCACATTGTTTGTATATATGGACATACATGTTCATCCTACATCCACCTAGATTGACTCATTTTATATTAACCAGTCTCAAAATTGTCTATTGTGAAAGTAAAGCCAAGAAACTTCCCTCCAATATTTTTATCTTGTCGAACAATGAAATAATTAAGAAAGCAACAGTAAGATGCTAGAAGGATATCACAAACCGCATCATAGACTGCAATTTGATTCCTCCAGAAATCAAGAGAAGGTACCAGCAGTCTCCCTGAAACATTTGCAAATCAGTTAAAATAGTTCACAAGGTGACAATGATATTTAACATATGTAGGATTATCCCAAAATTCCATAACAGTGATTACTATCATTGTTTCCCAATAAATACTGCAGAAAATCAATACTTTAGAAAATCTGAATAACATAAAACAAATAAGCAATCCAAGAAATAAGATTACAACTGTTACGGCCTGTATATTATAAAATAGGAAACTTTGTATAATTAGGAATATTAGAAGTCTAATTAGTTTCCTTCCTAGAATAGGTCTCATACTTTCTATATATATATATATATATATATATACATATATATATACATGCCATTAGTGAATGAATACACTGAGTTTTTCTTCCATCTGTCTAATTACATGGTATCAGAGCCATCTGGTCTGTGTTTTTCTCTCTCTCTCTCTCTATATGGTATAAGCAATCCAAGAAATAAACAAGTAGTTATGGGAGTTTTTGGGTCACCATTTTTAGAGCAACTTTATGCTCTCACTGCCCATCCAGAAAAAAGCGCCATCTGCCGATCAGTGGTTCTGCAAAGTCTGGCGGTCAGCAGCCTCGTGCGAGTCATGGGTCTGTTACTGGAAAAAATTTTCAGTCTTCAATTCTTGGTTTGCCTAGTTCTGTACATCACCTTTGTGTGCCTGGTTGGGTCAGCATCCATATGGGTGTGTGATCTTCTTTAAAATAGGCTCGAGTGTTCTAATTTTAAACCTTGCTTCTCTGTGTTTTCAACATACTTGGCATTATGGCTGAAAAGAAGTCTGTAGTGATGTCCAATGTTGTTCTGGTGATGTCAAAAATCACGGAACATAAACTTAATGGATCTAATTATTATGATTGGAGTAAAACAGTTAGACTTTATTTATGGAATATTGATATGGACCACCATATGACTGATGATCCACCCAAAGATGATTCAAAACACACTTGGTTAAGGGAAGACGCCCGGTTGTTCTTGCAGATAAAGAACTTTATTGATAATGAGGTAGTTGGCTTAATCAATCACTATGAATTTGTAAAAGAATTATTGAAATATTTAGATTTCGTATACTTCGAAAGAGGAAATATTAACCGTATATATAAGGTGTGTAAAGTCTTTTATCGTGCAGAGAAGCAAGATAAGTCTCTCACGAGCTATTTCATGAATTTTAAAAAGACTTATGAGGAGCTTAATATATTGTTACCGTTTAGCCTAGATGTGAAAGTTCAACAAGCTCAGCGCGAAAAGATGGTTGTCATGAGTTTTTTGGTTGATCTTTCGTCTGAATTTAAGACTGCTAAATCTCAAATCCTTTCTAGTTCTGAGATCTCCTCTTTACAAGAGACATTTAGTAAGGTACTCTGCAAAGAGATTCCCCCACTTATTCGGCCTAATGGTGCTCTCGTTGTCGGAGTAACGGATATGAACCTGGAAAATCACAATACAATAGTAAAGGAATGGGATCAAGTAACTTTGATAGTAATTTTGATACTTGGAGATAGGACTCAGAAGGGATTGTGTGTCGCTATTGTCAAAAGCCAGGTCATTTGAAATATGACTATAGAAAATTGCTTAATAAAGGCTACAGAACTCAAGTATGCTTATGTTGCATTTACTCATGATAGGTCTGAGAAGTCCATTCTAATTTTTGCAGATGAATTTACCAAATTCCAGCAGTACTAAGAATCATTAAAATCTTCTATTCTTGTCACTGTTATTGCTGAATCAAGTAAACCAAATTAAGAATCATTAAGTACCAAGAATCATTAAGTTTCCTTATCTTCCCACTGGGTCATAGATTCTAGTATCACAGATCATATGACAGGTAATTCTAGTCTATTTTTTACTTTTCAGTCATATATATCTACTTCTATTGTCACTTTAACAGATGGGTCAATATCTTTTGTTCTTGGGTTTGGCACAATTAACCCTACTCCATCACTTCCCTTGACATATGTTTTAAGTTTACCTCAGTTTTCTTTTAATCTAATTTCTATAAGCAAACTCACTCATGCTCTTAATTGTTGTCTCCTTCTTACCTGATTATTGCTTGTTTTAGGATCTTATGATGAAGAAGATTATTGATAAAGCACATGAATCTGGAGGCCTCTATATTCTTGATAAACAAGTGATAAAATCCATACCGTGTTCTAGAGTAGCAACCCCATTTGAAACACACTTTCAGTTGGGTCATCCTTCTCTTCCTTCGTTGAAGAAAATTTGTCCTCAATTTCATAATTTATCTTCTTTAGACTGTGAGACTTGTCAATTTGCCAAACATCATCGTCTTAGTTCGAGTCTTAGAGTCAATAAACGAACTACTGGTCCTTTTAAGTTAATTCATTTCAATGTTTGGGGTCCTTGTCCAGTTGTGTCTAAAATTGGATTTAAATACTTTGTTACTTTTGTTGATGATTATTCTTGTATAACTTGGTTATATTTAATGAAAAGCCATTATGAATTATTCTCATTTTTGTACTTTTTGTGCTAAAATTAAAACCCAGTTTCATGTTCCTGTTCAAAATACTGAGTGATAATGCTAAAGAGTATCTATCAGAGTCTTTTCAACCTTACATGATTAAGCATGGAATTCTACATCAAACTTCTTGTGTAGATACACCATCTCCAAATAAAGTGACAAAAAGAAAGAATAAACACCTATTTGAAACTACAAGAGCCTTACTATTCCAAATGCATGTTTCAAAACATTTTTGGTCTGATGTGGTTTCAACAGCTTGTTTTCTATTTAACCGTATGCCTTCCTCTGTTTTTAATGGTGAGACTCTTTATCACACTCTTTTTCCAATTAAGTCAGTCTCCTATTGAACCTACGATATTTGGTTGTATTTGTTTTGTATGGGATGTTCGCCCTCAAATCATGAAACTAGATCCCAAATCTTTGAAGTGTATTTTTATTGGCTACTCTTGTGTAAAGGGCTATAGATGTTATTGTCCTAGCCTTAACAGGTAACTTGTGTCAGCTGATATTACCTTTCTAGAAGATACACCTTTTTGTCTGTCTTCCACACATACAAATCAGAGGACAAATGATGATGTATTAATATATACTGTCATGTCTCCTATTTTTGCTCCTACTCGGCCATCTATCACTTAGGTCTATTCTAGACGACATAATCCTCCCAATATATGTCTTGAACTAGATCCTTTGCCATCAGGTCCAATATTAAGTGATAATCTTCTTATTGCCTTTCGCAAAAGTAAATGCCAGTGTACTTACCCCGTTTTTTCTTTTGTCTTATAACCATTTGTCATCCTCTGCTTGTTCTTTTATTGCATCTCTTGACTCTATCTCTGTTCTTAAGACTGTTCATGAAGCCCTATCCCATTCTGGCTGTTATAATGCTATGATAGAGGAGATAAATGCTTTAGATGATAATGGTACCTGGGACTTAGTACATTTACCTGCAGGGAAAAAGGCTATTGGATGTAAATGGGTTTTTGCAATCAAAGTGAATCCTGATGGGTCAGTTGCTCGATTAAAAGCCCGTATCTGTCAGGTTATTCATTTATATGGTAGCCACTCATAATTGACTTTTGCATTAGTTAGACATCAAGAATGCTTTTTGTCACGGAGATCTTCAAAAGGAAGTTTATATAGAGCAACCTCCAGGTTTCGTTGCTTAAGGGAAGTATAGGAAAATTTGTCGTCTTCGCAAGTCTCTGTATGGTTTAAAATAAAGCCCACGTGCTTGGTTTGGCAAATTTAGTCAAGCAGTTGAGAGGTTTGGAATGAAGAAAAGCAAATCTGATCATTCTGTCTTCTATAAACAGTCTGAGGGTGGCATTATTCTGCTAGTCGTGTATATGGATGATATCGTCATTACTGGGAGTGATGCTTCAGGTATTTCATCTTTTAAATCCTTTCTTTATAGCCAGTTTCATACAAAGGATTTAAGGATGTTAAAGTACTTCTTGGGTGTCATGGTAGTAAGAAGTAAGATATGGATCCTTTTATCTCAAAGAAAATATGTACTTGACTTGTTATCTATGACGAGAAAATTGGGGGCTAAACCATGCAGTACTCCAATGATACCTAATTTGCAACTCACAAAAAAAGGTGAATTGTTTGAAGATCCTGATAGATACAAAAGATTAGTTGGAAAGTTGAATTATCTTACAATGACTCAGCCAGACATTGTATATTCAATTAGTGTTGTAAGTCAATACATGTCTCCTCCAACAGTTAATCATTAGGCAGCCGTAGAATAGATTTTGTGCTATTTGAAAAGGGCATCTGGACGTGGAATCCTGTATAAAAATCATGATCATACTAAGATTTGAGTGTTTTTCAGATGTTGACTGGGTAGGATCCAAGGAAGATCGAAGATCTATTTTAGGATATTCTGTCTTTGTTAGAGGAAACTTAAGTCTCATGGAAGAGTAAGAAGCAGAATGTAGTCTTACGTTCAAGTGCAGAATCGGAATACATAGCGATGGCACAGTCTATGTGTGAAATAATGTGAATACATCAACTTTTGACTGAATTAGGCTTTAAGATTTCAGTTCCAGCCAAGTTGTGGGGTGATAATTAATTTGCTCTTCATATTGCTTCCAATCCTATATTCCATGAACGAACTAAGCACATCAAAGTTTATTGCCATTTTGTTCGCGAAAAAATACAAGGCTTGGTTTCTACAAGATATATGAAGACTAGAGAACAATTGAGAGATATTTTCATGAAAGCCCTAAACAGAGCTCGAGTTGACTATCTTTGTAACAAACTGGGCATGATTAACATCTATGTTCCAACTTGCGGGGGAGTGTTACGGCTTGTATATTATAAAATAGAAAATTTTGTATAATTAGGAATATTAGAAGCCTAATTAGTTATGTATATGGTTTCGTTTCTAGAATAGGTTTCATACTTTGTGTATATATACATGCCATTAGTGAATGAATGCATTGAGTTTTTCTCCCATCTGTCTAATTACAACAACCAAATGAACAATATTCAGGAAAGTTTCACACTTTGATTCAAAGTGTTATGCTTAGACATGGATGGAAGATGTTTGAACCAATAAACTCCAAACTTATGTTTTTGACAAAAAATTACTCCAAACATATCGTTGTGCCTGAGATTTTATATGAATAGAGAGGAAAATTGAGTGCAAGATATTATCGGATTTAGGATTACAAATTACCTGATCTGGATCGTTTGAGACTCAAAGATTCTGGAGAGACAACAGAAGATTTTTCCTTTGTTTTAGGAGTAAGAGGACTTGCCTAAGTAGACAGAAAATATTTTCAAAAAGAAAAAGAAAAGAGAATCAGTAAACAAGTACAAATACAAAATTGAACTAGTTATAAACTAATATGATGTGAGAAACAGTGCCATATGTACACTGGGATAACCAAAAGAAAGCAACAAGAAGAATAGATTTTAAATCTAAATGAAAACACAAGCACCCAAGTAAACAAAATGCATAGAGGCGTATAATCTGCACAGGTGTCTACACATAACAACATTGCCCGGGTGTCTACTATTTGCCATTGGCACATAATAAACTAAAACCTAACAACAATGGAAATGGAAGAAATTAATCTTGATTCTTAAGTCATTATCCTCTTTAGGGTGTAAGGACAGAAAAAACTGCTACTTTCATATATGATAAACAACTTACATGTGCATCAAAATTAATTTTCCTCCGAGCCTTCTCCCTTGGTGAGTGCACCTTTACATTTCTTTCTCTTTTACTGACTGTAGTTTTTGAGTTACAAGTATGATTCACACTATCAAGCCCACTGGGACACTTAGCTAAGTTATTCTTTTTCTGCCTTGATGCCCTAGCTTGGGAATTTCTTTTATGACCTTGTCCTTGTTTTGAGTTGACTTTTACCGAAGTAATATGACTTGGCTCTTGAGGTTCAGCACGATTATCATTTCTCACAGTATCACTTGTCTCATCAGGGAGCACTGACATAAAACCACTCTCTCTTCCTTTTGCTTTCAATCCACAGACAGTTGATACTGTTGTGTTTTCCTTGCCTTCAAAATTTTCCAGCAATTTTCTAAAAATTCTGCCCATGAATTGGCTCTCTGTCGATTCAATTTTATCCATCTTCTGTCCAGAGTGAATGGCTATGTGTGATGAACACCTCTTCAAATTATCTTCAGGTGAAAAGGCCTCTGACATCAAAATTTTCCCACCACGCTTAGCAGAATCACTAAACCCAGAATGTCTTTTCTGATTGCTGTTCAGACTCCTAAAAAAATTGCTACTTTTATTTCCAGAATTACTCCCAGTAGCATTTACTGCATTTGTATCTACTGGTGATGGCGTGATGGTATTCACATTTACAGGTGAGTGCACAGAAGAAACGAAGAGGGTATGGTTATCACAATTTTCCATACATTCTGGACCATTTGGTTCCCCAACAACAGATGTAAACAAAGATTTTTTGTGTGTCACTGTAACGCTAACATTCAGCAAATTTGAACCTTCCACCCCGATTAGTTCTTCACCAATAGATCTTACAATAGCATCAGTCGCTTGGGGCACAAAAGCATTGGGGCTATTTTTATTTTCATAATTTAATGCATAAATACTTTTATCATTTTCTTTCTGCTTCTGTGAAGTCTTTGACCCACTAGAGGTTATTCTCAATGCTACATCTGAACTTTCCAAGGACACAGCTGGCTCCAAGTTGCATGGATCATCATTGTCTGCATGAGACCCTGTAGGCACTGGAGATTCTACTGGTGAAACATTCCTCATGCTAACATTCCCTGCATTGCCTTTTGTCCAGCTTTTTGCATCAGCCATCCTCTCAGCAGATCCTGTCATAACATCATACCTTGAAGGTTCTGCTGGCACTTCTAAGTTATCCTCCAGTGAACTAAAATTATTTATATCACAACTCAGTAATGCTGGAAGATTCTTAGAGGCATGATTCTTTGTATTACCAATGTCATTATGGTCAGCAGCATGCCCAGACGAGTCAGAAGATTTGTTTATATTTAGAACCATATTCGGAACATTTGTCTTTCTCTCTCTAGAAGTTATTTTCAATCCTACTTCTGAATTTCCCACAGACACAGCTGGATTTAAGTTGGATTGATTAACATTGTCCACATCAGAACCTTGAGGTACTGGAGATTCTCCTGATGCGGCATTCATCATGGTAATGTCTTTGGAACTTGCTCCCTCTTCGGGTTTTGATTTTGTCGCTGACCCTGTGTTCCCTTTTGTCCTGCTTTTTGAATTGGCCATCCTCTCAGATGTTTCTGTCATATGATAGCTTGAAGGTACTGCTAGCACTGCTAAGTTATCCTCCTGTGAACTAACGTTGTTTATGTCACAACTTATTGAGGGTGGAAGATTCTTTGAGACATGATTCCCTGTAATACCAATGTCATAGTGTTCAGCAGCATGGCCAGGAGAGTTGGACAATTTGTTTATTCTCAATGCTACTTCTGAATTGCCCAAGGACACATCTGGATCTAAGTTGAATGGATTAGCATTGTCCACATCAGAAACTTTAGGTATTGGAGATTCTTCTGATGCAGCATCCCTCGTGTTAATGTCTTCTGAACTTGCTCTCTCTTTGGTTTTTGATTTGGTCACTGTCCCTATGGTCCCATTTGTCCTGCTTTTTGAATTGGCCATCCTCTCAGAAGATTTAGTCATATGATTGTTTGAAGGTATTGCCGGCACTGCTAATTTATCCTCCTGTGACCTAACATTGTTTATATCACAATCCAGTGATTGTGGAAGATGCTTCGAGACATGATTCTTTGCATTGCCAATGTCATAGTTGTCAGCAACAGGGCAGGGTGAATCAGAGCTTTTGGAGACATTAGTAGAGGTATTCTCAGACACATATTCAGAACATTTGTCTATATCTCTGGCATTATGCTTACTCTTTCCATTTACCTCATTGTGATTCCTTGGAATTGCATTTGAAATAGAATTTCCCATACCAGCATCAGCTAGGAGCAAAAATTAGAAAAATGTATGAGTGTGGTTGCACAGAATGATCAAGTATGAAAAAAGAAAATTCAGATTTATCCAAATATTGTCCATTTAAATGTGCAGTTCATAAATTACGAGCATACATTCCGGATCTGCAGCTGACTTGTCATAATCACGGAACAAAGCAGTTCCAGTTATAAACTCTTTTCCGAAGCACTTTTCCTCATATGCTTCCCAATGAGGAGGAAATCCAAACATGAAGTGACTAAAAACCTGTATGGATAAAAAAGAAATCACTATAATAGATGAAATATAAAACTCTCGCTAACATGAATGTTGATCTGGGCACAAAGAACACCATGAGCAATCCTAATGACTATACAAACATGAGCTATGGCATCCACACACCAAACTATTGGATAATCATATCACAAGGGAAAATGAGTAGACAAAGAAGTTAAACATACAAGCCTGGAATTAGTGGCATAAAGCAAACTTACAGAGTTAGAAAAATCTTCACACTCAGAAATCTATAAAAATATAGGTAAATTCCATTTACTGGCATATATAGCCAATTCTCTATTACCAAGTTACTATTGGACTTCTAGTTGATAAATCAGAAGAAAACAGTACGAGGTTGCATCCTGAAACCAGGACTTCCTTAATGGCCCCATATACCAAAATCACATCATTGATCCATAAAGAGTAGATTAATGCTCTGATGTATAAAATCATTTTTATGGTATATTTTGACAAATATAAATAATGTGTCACATACAAAAGAGAAACATACCTCAGATGGAAACCCATTTTCCATTGTGTGTGACTTGTTTATAAAGCCTTTAATAACGACATAGATTCCATCTGCTGTTTCAAGAGTGAAAACATCATATCTTTTAACAATAGGTGCAGAAGTAAATACACGCATTGCTTGTTGCCTGCAACAAAATGGTAAATGAAGTATTGCTTTGGTGAAATGTAGTGGAATAAACAGTTAATACTATTTGGTTATTGAGAATATGGAAATATAAAGTTATAACATACCATTGACATTGGTTTTCCAACTTAAATTGTTTAAGTTAGAACTTAATAGACCCTATAAACTTAAGCTTTTTAATTAAATAATAACTTTATCATGATATATAGTCAAGTTTGACCTTATGGTTTTGGGTCCAAGCAGCAAAGTGCTTGTGCATATGGATCCACAGGATAAGCTTATGTATAAATCCAATTTTGCACGTGAAGGGGTGCTTTATTACTGGAGTTTTAGCTATAAGCTTAAGCTGTTAGGTTGTGGTAACTTTTAACAGTTATGTAGCAATTTTTTTGCTCTCTTTTTCATCTGTTGAAGAACCAAATTCAAAACAGAGATTGTCTTTTTCAAAATGCACCACATAACCCACGTTTCCCTCTCTTCCAGACAATAATTCAGTAGCAAAAATATTAATTTAAATAAGAATCCGTAAATGATGTGCATAAGTAAAACGAATTAGGAAGACCAAGAATCAGAAACCGAAAGGGAACAAGAAATAAAATAAAATAAAACCCTAACGGAGTAAATAACTTTACTCTCTAGATGTGTATCCAGCAACAGCAAGCCTCTTCCCTTCATAGTCCTTCTCGGCTTTAACTAACCACCAATCGTACAAACATATCTATTGAAAACGAAAACGAGTTAGCAAAAATTCAAAGCACGCAACGAAGAATATTTTGACTGTACGAGAAGAGAGAAAAAACTTAACTGTTCTTTGGAAACAAGATGATGCGACACCGTCGTCGCCATTGCTGCTGATGTTGTTACAAGTCCGATTGGAGGCAGGTGTAGAAAGTATGGGGGATAACAGTTGGTTCAGAAGAGAAGAATTCATCAGTTCAGGCTTTAATCAATTATTACTCAAAATGTAAATTAACAAAATTCTAGGGATTTTATATCTATAGAAGGGAAGCGGGAAAATCAAGTTCGAGTCTTGCGTTCAGGCACACGTACGCTGAACACGTGTACGTCTTATTTACTTCGGTCACAGTGTCACTTGTACGCCGTTTTAGCCCACGTCGGTTCTTAATCCGATTGAATTGAACCTGGCCCCACAACAATTTTTTACGTACTTGGAGAGCCGAATGCTACATTTTTCTTTTGTTTTTTTTTAGGGTAATCTTCACTGCACCCCTTTTTAAATTTGACAATCATCACTCCACCCTCAATTTTATTAAAAGTCATCAGAATGCCCCCAAATCGTTAATCTCCGCCGTCAAGCTTAACTGCTTAAAGGGTATTTCGGTCAGTTGAATATAAAAAAATTAAAAAAAGAATAGAATAGCATGGAGCCTTGTGCAATGACATAAAATAGTAAACTATCAAATCAATGTCAAGAGCATTTAAAACTTTGGTATGATATGGTAAGTGAAAGGATTATTTTTGGAGGGAAATAAGCCTGAGTATATATATCTTCATCCTACATTTCACGCCTTTAATACTTATACTTGTTACAAATATCAGTTTGTTTGTTGTAAGAAGCTAACAGGTGAAGTGTGTGTTCTGTGAGTAAGAAGTAAGCCTACGAAATTGTGAATCAGTGTAGTGCTGGTGAAAGAAGACAATATCAGGTATGTTTGTTATGAATGATTGTGGATTTTCATCCCTTGTTATGTAACATTAAAATATAATTGAAATCATTTTATTTTATTTTATTTTATTTTACACTCATAAGCAAACCCAGTTGGCACATGTTTTGTCAAATAAATAAAAAACTATTTTTAGTTTTTAGTTTTGTATTGTGGTAGAAAAATAATGAAATGAAAAGAATTAGTAGATGTTGGGTTTGTCTAACGCGTTGATATAAAATAATGCAAACCGTCATATATATCATATTTCATTCGAGTTGACAGCAGTAGAAAAACCTATATTGAACTTAATCTGTTAAGGAGCAAAAGTTTAGTTTTTAGTTTTGTGTTGTAATGAAAAGAAAGAAATAAGAGAAAATGATTAGTATTTGCTGGTTTTTTTTTTATTATTGATATCAGATTATACACACGTTATATGGATAATGTTGGTGCTTGTTGTTGTCATGTGTAAGAGCTTTATTCACAATAAGATTTTTTTAGATAGACATCTCATCCGTTTATGTTCTTGTGTTATGTTCAAAGAGTAAAGAAATGAAAAAATCTGAACATGAAAATTGTTGGGTTTGTTTTTTGTTATTGATATTAGCTAATGTAAACATTTTATGTATGGTTGATACTTGCTGTTGGCATTTTTTTTGCTTGCGAAAATTTGATATATTTGTGCTTGCACTGACACAGCATGTATTCTACTCTGCATCCGGTGAAGTTATGGGTAAATTTTATGGGGTCGCATTTGCATTTGGGATGGCAAGACCCTGAAAAATCAAGTAAAGTTTCTTTGATCAATCAAGTGTTGATGGTAACATTGGAGAGACGGATGATATACGATGATAAGTTTAAGTTTGAAATTGTAAATCCAAGTGACAATAGCAAAATGGTTGTCATTAATGATGATGATTTGTTTAGAGCGTGAAAATATCACAATGATACAGGGAGTATGGTTATGAAGGCAATATTGGAGATACTACCCCTTGATTATGTTTGTCTTTGACAGTATTTCATGGATAGAGTTTTATGTCATTTCACACATATTAACTGTCATTAGGGATAATATAGTCTTTTCAATAGTCAAATTTGGTCAGCAGTTAAACTTGACGGCCGAGATTAACGATTTGGGGGTATTCTGATGACTTTCAATAAAATTGAAGGTGGAGTGATGATTGTCAAATTTAAAAGGGGGCGGAGTGAAGATTACCCTTTTTTTAAATTAATGTTTCAAAATAGAATTAAAAAATATTAATTTTATTTTTGAAAAAACAATACACAAAGACGACACTGTGACTTTCTGTTACCTTAATTTTAGTGTTTGATAATTAAAATATCGGTCAACTCAATTAACTAAATTCAACTTTAAAAAATTAAATATAACGTAATTCATCAAGACCAAGTAAAAGAGGAATAAAGTAGATTTTTCAAGGGAGGTTAGAGTTTATTTATTTCCAACATGACTTGATCTTTTTATTCGACAATGAGAGTATTTCTCTTGTACATTTCATAATCCAAATGCTTTAGTCAAGGAGATTGCAAACCACCACGGTAACAATAGCAGATTCAACGGGACAACCAACTCAACCCACCATGCAGCAGTTGGAATTGGCTATAGAAAAGGAATTAAAGAGGAGAACCCCATCCACCACCGCCAGGAGTCAGAATCAGGAGAATTTCCCCGGCTTGTACCTCAACTGTGTTCTTACCTCCAAGATAAACTCTCCGTTTGTCTGTTGTAATCAGATAGTTAGCTCCGCGAGCTCCATTATTTCCTCCTTTCAATCCTCTTGGTGCATGAACTCGCCTCTCTGAAAGAATGCTTACCACAACTGGGCACCTGAACTCTATCTCCCTCACAAGCCCGTCACCACCTCTATGAAGTCCGGCACCACCACTGTTTTCTCTAAGTCCAAATTTATGCAAGAGAACTGGATACCTCTGCTCAAATATCTCTGGATCAGTCATACGAGTGTTGGTCATATGACATTGAACTCCGCTTGTACCATCCCACGTAGGACCGGCTCCACTCCCACCTCCGATTGTTTCATAATAACCAAAAGTATTATCTCCGAATGTGAGATTATTCATACAACCCTGAGAACAAGCACAAGCTAGAAATGCAGTAAGTACTACATCAGTAATTCTCTGAGACGTAAGAACGTTACCTCCCACTACAGCAGCCTTATCACTTGGGGAGAGAAATGAGCCTGGAGGGATATGGATTTTAACCGGAGCCAGACAACCCTGATTGAGAGGAATATCAACATCTACTAAACAGCGAAGGCAGTATATGACTGCTGCAGCTGTTACAGCTTCTGGTGCATTCCAATTCCCATAAACTTCTGGGCTGGTTCCACTAAAATCAAAAAATGCTTCCCCTTTCTCAGAGTCAATTGTCAGTTCCAAATGAATAATTGATCCATCATCCATATAGTCCTCTTCTTCTATGGTTACAGAATTTCTCTCTCCATCCTTAGCAGACTGAGATGATACTCTAGCAGCAACAGACTTCAGCATCTCTCTCACAGCTCCTTCTGCATTAAGCTGCACATAGGTCATGTAAGCCTGAACTGTCTTTCGACTATACTGCTCAATAAGCTCTTTAATGAGGGAAATTCCTCTCTGGTTGGCAGCTATTTGTGCACGAAGATCTGATAAATTATCTTGGAGCCGGCGAGTACCTGGAACTTTGTGACCCGAATCCGAACAAGGGAATTGAAGAAGTTTGGTAATCCCTTCCTCCTGAAAAATACCTTTCTCCACAAGCTTAAATGCTTTTATGGCAGCTCCTTCTTCCCATATGTACTTTGAAAAGGGAGGCATACTTCCGGGAGTAATACCCCCAATCTCTGCATGATGCCCTCTACTTGCCACAAAAAATACTAGTTCACCATTATCAAAAACAGGTGTAATAACAGTTATATCAGGAAGGTGGCTACCTCCAGCACAAGGATGATTGACAACCAAAACATCACCTTCATTCAAATTATTCCCCCAGTACTTTAGCTGCCAACGGACTGTACTAGACATAGCTCCCAAGTGAACTGGGACATGGGGAGCATTAGCAACTAGTCCACCATCAGGACCAAAGAGAGCACATGAGAAATCCAGCCGTTCCTTGATGTTAGTTGATATGGAAGTTCTTTGCAATGTTCGTCCCATCTGCTCTGCTATACCCATAAACCTATGATTGAAGATTGAGAGCTGAACAACATCTGCAACGTCTTCTGCTACATTCGTGGTGCTAGAAGTCGACTCAATTTCAATTTTGATGTTGCCATATTTGGTTATAATGGCTTTGCAGTTGGGTTCCACTATCACAGTACTATTCCCATTCATGATGATTGCAGGACCTAGGAGGATGTGTCCATACCCCAGATTCTCAAGCTTGTATAGAGGAGTGTCATGCCACCCATTTCCAAAGTAAACCTTGTAGTAGCCTTCAACTTTAGGAGTACCAGAAGCAGCTTTAACTGCCTGTGGCTTCAATATATTCGTAACTCCAATACCACGAACTCTAACATCACATATAAGGATATTCCTATTCTGTAGTTTAAATCCATACTCCTGCTGGAATAGCTTCACAAATTCCATGGCATAGTCACATCCTGAACCGTCTTCAGTTATTCGTTTTTTTACCATGATGGAAGTATCAGTACCTTCATACCTCAAGTTTAAATAAGTGTCTGCAGTAATGTTTTCTTCTCTGAATCCTTGCTCCTGTAGCTTCTGTTTTACCTGCTTCAATAACATGTCTTCTCTACGAGAGGCCTCCAAAACAGATTCTGAACCATATACCGCAGAATATGGTTCCTGCGCCTCTTCAATGACATCTGCCAATCCCATCCCATATGCACTTAGGATTCCACAGAACCTGTGAATGAGCACTTCTCTCATACCCAATGACCTAGCAATAGCACAAGCATGTTGTGGTCCAGCCCCTCCAAAGCAAGCAAGAGCATGGTTCCTTGTTTCATGGCCCTTCATTTCAGTTAACTGCCTTATTGGACGGCACATAGTCTCATTGGCAACATTAACAAATCCTAGTGCAACCTCTTCTGCCGTCATATCCTTTGCAGATGGATCCTGGCTCTTTCTGTAGGAATTAATCTCCCCTGCAAGCTTCTCAAATTTTTCTCTGGTTGTACTGATATCTAAAGGCTGATCCTCATTGGGACCAAAGATGGATGGAAAGTAATCAGGAATAACAAAACCCAGAATCAAATTTGCATCTGTAACAGCCAATTCCCCTCCTTTCCTGTAACACACAGGACCTGGATGTGCACCAACTGATTCTGGTCCCACACGGAAAGCCCCAAATTGGAACTTCAACTTTGATCCCCCGCCAGCAGCAACAGTGTTTATGTCAAGTTGAGGTGCTTGTATTATGGCACCAGAAATCTGGGTTTCTAGAACTTGTTCATAACTTCCAGCATAACGACTTACATCTGTAGATGTACCACCCATGTCAAAGCCAATGAGGGGCTTCTCTGTTTCAAGTCCAAAAAGAGTCTGTGAGTAACCAACAACTCCACCAGCAGGACCAGATAATACTGCTTTATGCCCAGAAAATCTACTTTCTGGTGCAAGTCCTCCATCTGATTGCATGAAGAGTACATTTACCTTTCCAAGTCCTTTGTCAAATTTGGATATGAACCCTGATAAGTACTCTTTAATGACAGGGGTCAGATATGCATCCACACTGGCCGTTAGACCCCGAGGAACAGCACGAACCATGGGAGTCAAAGCAGAAGATAAGGACACATGTCTGAACCCCAACCTAAGAGCTAACTTCTCCACAGCCATTTCATGCTGTGGGTAGGTATAGGAATGCATCAACACAACAGCCAAACAGCTAATCCCTTTCTCCAACAAGCCTTTCAGTAAAGGCTCCAGAGTTTTTTCATTGAATGGCTTCACAACCCGTACTAGCTCGCCTGATACTCCTTGAACTAAAGATTTAGAGGGATCTCGATCTTCTTTCTCGTTTTCAAGGACAAGCTCAACTCTCTCATCAACCTCTATAACTTCCTCATAAAGATTTGATGGCTTTGATACAGTAAGATCAAATATATGGGGGCGGGCCTGGTTACCAATTTGCAGCAAATCCTTAAAGCCTTGTGTCACACACAGAGCAATCCTTTCTCCTTTCCTCTCTAAAAGTGCATTTGTTGCCACAGTTGTACCCATTCTTATCCATTCTATCTTATTGGTGGGGATTTTTGAAGTTCGGGGAATCTTCTCCCGCGTATGTTCTTCAAGAATCCTCCGAATCCCCTCAACCGGTGCATCATCATAGTTCGCTGGGTCAACAGACAAAAGCTTCAATACTCGACCTTCAGGCTGACCCGGAATCTCAGCATAGACATCAGTGAATGTACCGCCTCTATCAATACAAAACCTCAGCTTCTCTTCAGTAGCGTTCCCCATTTTATTTTCGAACATCAAAATTCAGACAATCAATATTTGAAAACCTGAAAAGAAGAAGAAGAAGATCAGTTCATTTTGGCACCATATTTCACAGTCAACCAGTAAGTCTTATCAAATATGAATATATTGTATGATTGATGGAAATAAAAATGCTCCAAGTGTTTCAATAGATTAGCTTTGCTATTGTATATCAATTCTGAAGTCAAATAACTAGCTCTTAATTTGGATTCTTCGCTCGTGGTTCATTGAACCTGAAATATATGCCAAAGTCAACAGACCATAAACACCAAAATCCCAAGATTGAAATTCAAGCCCTCAATTTCAATCACCATACAATCGAAGATGCAGTTTAATTAACGTGAAAAGCTGGAGCTTGATTTTTGTTCAAAAATCACCCGCACAGCATATGAAAATAAAAACAAGACCATGAAATCTACTCTTGCTACCAAAAGTTTAAAAGTATCGCAGATAATATCAAGTGTACATATCAATTAATAGCGCAGAATTCAAATAAAATAAGCTAAACAAACACCGCAGTAGGCAGCGATGATTCTCCAATGAAATAACCTATAATTACATTATAACTACATAAGCATTAAGTAAGAGAGCACAGTTTCTTCAATTTTCAGTCGTAGATTAGATTAACAAGGAAATACTAACAGAAAATTATGTGAAGTAGCAAAACAAAGCTTACGTAACCTTGCCTAGAATTGCGAAATGGAGATTTCCAGTGAAAGAGGTAGAGCCACCGATACTAATTATATAATACAAAAGGTCAAAACTAATACCTCCGAAGATTTTGTTTGCGAGCAAGGGAGGTGTTGAGACGATGCTGCGAGTGGAAGCTGTCGTGAAAGTTCGTAGAGATGAATAAAGTTCATTTTAGAGCTCAACAAATCGCATGTGCCGATAGATATGAAAGCTCTCGTAGGGAGATCCACGGGCTGTATCAGACACGTGAGACTCCGTAATATTTTATTTTAATTTAAAATTATAAAGAAATATCACACTCTAAATGGTTTTGGATTTTGTAATTTATTTGAGAAATTTTTAACAGTAATATATTTTTTTATTTTAAAATAATTACGATTTAAAATATTATTAAAAAAATTACTTTAAATAAAATTATTTTTATTTTAAAATATATTTATATTTAAAAATATAATTTCGAGTACGAATATATTTTCGAATAAGAATATTTTTATTTAAATTAATTATTTTTTAATAATATATTAAATAATTATTTTTAAAATTAAAAAGTAAAGAGTGATTATTAGAGATAATTTTTTTTATTCAATCAAGGGGCCGCGGCTTGTACAGCTCTCTAAATTATGTATTTTAAATTTTCCATGATTTTTTTATGAACAGTTCGTAGAGATGAATATAATGCTCTCTCCTTTGTGATCAATAAAGTTCATTTTAGAGCTCAATGAATGGCATGTGCCGATAGAGATGAAAGCTCTCGTTGGGAGATCCACGTAGGCTGTATCAGACACGGGAGACTCAGTAATATTTTATTTTAATTTAAAATTATAAAGAAATATCACACTCTTAATGGCTTAGGTTTTTGCAATTTTTTTGAGAAATTTTTAACGGTATCTATTCTTTATTTTTTAATATTAAAATAATTGCGATCTAAAATATCATTAAAAATAATTAATTCAAACAAAAATATTTTTATTTAAAAATATATTAGTATTTAAAATTATAATTTTGAGTACGAATATATTTTTAAATAAAAATATTTTTGTTTGAATTAATTATTTTTTAATAATATATTAAATCATAATTATTTTTTAATAATATATTAAATCATAATTATTTTTAAAATTGAAAAGTAACGAGTGATTATTAGAGATAATATTTTTTTATTCAATCACTGGGCGGCTTGTACAGCTCTCTAAATTATGTATTTTAAATTTTCCATGATTTTAAATTTATGGAAACTGTTTATATTTTCTAAATTTCTGTTATTAAATCTACTATTAAATGCCACCCAAGTTATAGCTTGGGTAGTAAGAGCCCAGAGATATTTCTAGTTATATATTTCTAAAACAATTTAAAATTATAATCTTGCAAAATTAACTATAAACATGGATTATACTAAGTTTTGTTTTACATAAACTATTTTTATTATTTTATCTATTATAGTAACACTTTTATTACCAGTTTTTAATTTCATTACATCACATCTAATTATTTAAAATAATTTAAAGAGTAATATTTAACAATCCTAGGTTTCGAGTCAAATTATTCTCAAATCGGTCTAATAATTCCTTTAATTCCTTAGTTTCGAAAGTAGCATAACTGTTGTGAAATTTACTTTTTATTTTTGAGATTCCGGAATAGAAGAATTTGATGTGAGATGTTAGAGACAAAAGGGAATAATTACTTAAAAGTCGAGTATATTTTCAAATCACAATAAAAACACAGTAACCCTGATAGAATAAAATAATTGGACGTTACATATATAAAAAGAAAACGAATAATTTTACTAAAAAGTCACTGTATTTTGAAATCACAATAGAAACACAATAATCCTGACGAAGGATAAGAGTGTGCCTAGAGGATATTCCAGCTAGCTCCTGTTTCCTGCACTCTGTAATGGTGTTTGTTTAACAGAGTTTATTTCAATATATATTTCTCAGAAATGCAGCCCGCATTCTACGCCGAATTTGGAAGATATATACTCTCAATTGATAAGGAATCGATTCCACTGTCTCAAAGTGGGCGACCTACCACACTACGAAAAGGGTAAAGGCCACATTGATATTCTTTTACTATTTGTTTTCTCCTCCAGTGGCCCAGAGGTCAATGAACAGGAACATAAAACATTAGCTATTCGCACAAGGTATAAAGCACGCAGCAAACCACCTTCATTTCAAAGAAACAAAAGAGTTCAACCTACGCCCATGTGTTAGAAACTACATCAGAGCGTATGGCAGTTGGGAATGCTATGCATAATTTGAATTTTCAGGAAGTAAATGGATACGCATCAAACACTAGTAGGGATTACACACTGCCAAAGCATAATTGGCTTCAGTCATACAGATATTAGTACAAACTTACTATATAAATCATAATGTTAGTAGTTACCTCTAGATAAGTAATATTGACGAGAGAAGCAATAAAGGGTCAATCACGAACTTAGCAATACTAAATTCAGCAATCTAACATAAGAGACTTAAAATATGTCTGGGTGAAACTGCCCAGGAATGGTGCTACTATCCTGAGCTCTCTGAAGATGAAGCTTTAAGGCATAGTTCCTCAGCTGCAAAAAGAAAGAATTTACAAAGTCAATTCTAGAGAACAACCACAAGCGAATATCAATCATTTGATACAATAAAGATTATAATCATCAACGTCAAACTACAATGATTGGTAGGTAATCTTTACTAGTGTTTGAGAACCCGTCTTGATCAGCAATTCAGAATTCTAAGTTTCATCCGGAGAACTATTCAATCTCAAATCAAAGTAGAAGATTTAAGGAATAACTTCCAAGATATTGTTCAGAATCACCAAGATTACCAATTAGAAAAACTACCTGAAAAATAGATCAAATTGATCTAGCTCTGAACTCATTTATCAAAATTCTAGCATACAGTTCAACCTTTCCAATGAACAGCAGCAATCAACAATGGACATGCATACCCCCATCCCCATATATTACCCGCCAGTAGGTTAGTCCAAAAGGCACAGAACAGGAGAGCTGCTTGAAGCTACACATACAAGATGAATATCTAGAGGAAAGGAGAATTTATTTTTAATATTCCCAAAGAATTGTGCAGCCAGATTTTGGTAGGCCAACTCCAAAAGATAATCAGATAATACCCAACTTCAGAATCACGAGGGAGGGAAAAAGACTATAAATATAAGCAAGATTACCTCTAAATTTCGAGCTTGTTCTTGGTATTGATTTATAATAACCTTCAAAAGTTCAATTTCCTTATCCTTCTGCTCTTGCTCCAAATGGCGCTCATGCTGGATAGAGACTGCTTTCTTTAGAATCTGGTTGTCATTTAACAAGCTCTGCAGATGCTCCTTCAGAGAAGCATGCTCAAACTGCTCCATGGATGATTATGAAATAATAAATCAGCATCAGAAAATACGAAGTTCAAATTTGATATTCTGAAGCCAAAGATTACAAAAGATGTAGTCATTTGATCACCTCCTTTGATGCCTTTGAGTTGGCAATTATACTCCTTTCAAAAGCCTCTAAAATCCTGGCAGCACGGCCCCTGGCATCATCAAGATCTTTTGCACTCATCATCTCATTCACAAACAAATCTACCCACTTGGACCCATCTGTCATACTTTCAACATGAATGGTTGTATTTGCATCTCCAACTTCCTCTTCTGCCATTTGACTACCTGGTTGATACAGATCAGAAAGAAAGAACAAAAAGCAGACTAAGTGCAAGAACAATATAACTGGGCATTGACAATATACCAGCCATTTTAATCAAGGAAATTTAACCATTAATTGGAAAAAAAAAACTTACATGAAGATGCACTCTCCCCAGGAATAGCAGAACAATTACCAACAGTTGTGGAATCAAGACCCTGTGGTCTATTTCTTTCACTATTGTTACCAAATGAGATTGCACGCAGACTATCAGTTGCATCTTCAATATTATTTTCATGATTCCTCAGAACAGATTTTAACACCTAAATTGAAGAAAAGAAATTCATAAACACCATTGAAAGTTAAGCACATCAACAAAATCAGATTTACTCACTGAACAAATTAGCACCCAGCAAGTATGCAACACTATTACATTTGTTACTACTTGCTACAATATTAAAAGTAAAAATCCATCACATTAGTACTATATTATATATTTATAGATAATCAATAACAAACGGAACATATAAAGCAAATATGTAAGGGCAATAAAGCATCTAAAGATGTAAACCAAACAGCATAGGACACCCAGCAAAAGCAGGTCATAATTCATCAACTAGTCAGAACATTTATAACCAATAATCAAGAAAACAGCTATTGAATAGCAATATTTCATGCCATCAAATTTGAACGGAATATAATATGAACAATTACAATCGTACTCGATCACAATTTTAACTTATAATGTAATAAGTTAAATTTGTTTTTCAAAACAAGAAAGCCAGATATCATATATTTTTTTAATTTTATGAAAAAAAAACTATCATTACAGATTCAAATATTAATAAAATAATATAATTTGATAAACAATAAATAATAAAGAAAATAATCCAAAATGGAATATAACTCAACCATTAAACCGCACCTCAGGATCCAAGTCAGGGAACATTTGCAGTAAGACTGAAACCGGGTCGTCGGATCCTGATCGGACCAGAGATCCAAAATTTGAGCACCTGGATCTCTTGGCCGACGTAGGAGACGAGGATCCGCAAATTTCTTCGAACCCCACCCGTTTCCCACAAACCCCCGCAGACATGGCCACCTAAAACCCTAGGGTTTTTTTTTCCCTTCAAAGAAAAAGAAAAAACCCACTTCGATTTCAAGGAAATGAAACCGCGAAATTAAGAATTAAGGCTATATCTTCAGTTCAATTTATGTTTTCTTTATCGTTTTTTTCCTCCTCACAAATATATTTGTTCTGACATATGTTGTTTTCGGTCATAGCAAACCCTAGGAGAAGAGATAAAGAGGAGATAAGTAAAAAAAAAAAATAGGTGGGGTTTGGTCTAATGGGTTTTTGCTTGGAATCTGAGATTTTTCCACCATGCAAGTTTACTTTACAGTCACGGTAGATGCAAGAAAAGCACTTTCTACTAACTACTAAACAATACGATGCTGGCAGTTGCGGCTACTTTCAAGTTTCAACCTTGATTCCGTGCATCCCAGACTACAAACTTTATAGCCCGATATGAATCCGAAAATGAAAGATGCTGATCGTGGGGCTCATAATGAACGGCTGTAATCAATACTACAATATCTAGTCGAATAATGGGTAATCATGTCTTTCACCGTTGGAATAGCATGAATCACACCGGCTGCAACTTTAAACTAAGCCAAGCCTCAAAAGTGAATCACACATGACTTGCATATAGGGACGGCAATTCAAATAAACGAATCGAATTTAAGTCGATACGAATACGATTCGTTTAATATTTGTTTGGCACGAATACTATTCATTTATTATTCGTATCAACTCTTTTAAATTCGTATACGATCCGTTTATTTATATACAATTCGTTTAGACACGATTATTCGTTTTAGACACGATTATTTGTTTTAAATTCTATTATTCATTTAAAATACGATTCGTTTAAAATACGAACACAATTCGTTTAATTTAATAATTATTATTGAGATCTTTAAGATATTAAAAATAATATATTTTATCAAATATAATATATATTTAATAATTAGATACTTATATTAAGAATTGTTTATAATAAATAAATTTATATTACATATTTTTTAAATATTATTAAAATATATTCGTTAAGGATACGATTATTCGTTTATTCGTTTAAGACACGGTTATTTAATTATTCATTTAATTAATCGTGTCTTGCATGTTAAACACGGATATGACACGAATAATAATCGTGTCAACACGAATACGACACGATTATTATTCGTATCAAGATTTTAAATTCAAATCCGTTTAATGGCACCGAATTCGTATCGAATAATCGTGTCGTATCCCAAATTGTCACCTCTACTTGCATAACAGTTTGCTGAATTTATTAAACACGTGGCACAAACTTATGGGAATGAATAAAATAAAATGGACTTAGAAAAGTTATTTAGTATGCGGAGGTGTCAACCCTTCTGAGCACAGGAGTTATAATCTGAAAGACGACACGATTATTTAATATAAATTTAAATTTAAAAATTTTGATATAAATAATAATTATATCATATTCGTGTTGATATAATTATTATTTGTATCGTATTCGTGTTTAACATACAAAATATGATTACTCGTTTAAAACACAATTAATTAAACGAATAAATGAATAATCGTGTCTTAAACAAATAAATGAATAATCGTATTCTAAACAAATATATTGTAATAAATTTTAGAAAAATATGTAATATAAATTTATTTATTATAAACAACTCTTAATATAAGTATCTAACTATTAAATATATATTATATTTGATATAATACGCTATTTTTAATATCTTAAAGACTTCAATGATAATTATTAAGTTAAACGAAACTTGTTCGTATCTTAAACAAATAGTGTCTAAATGAATAATTTTATCTTAAACGAATAATCGTATCTAAATGAACAAATGAATAATTGTATTTTAAATAAATAATCGTGTCTAAATAAATCGTATTTAAATTTAAAAAATTGATACGAATAATAAACGAATCATATTCATGTCAAACGAATATTAAACGAATCGTATTCGTATCGGCCAAAATTCGATTCGTTTATTTGAATTGTCACCTTTACGTGAGCATGTAATGGGGCATAGTTAGATTATGTAATTCTTTTTGTCCTAAATTCCTCCAAATCAAATATCATATAATTCCTCTCGAAATTAGTTATTTTTAAAAAAAAATAAGTGAAAGAAAATTTTTATTTAAATGAGATATACATTTTTGTCAATGATTTTTCTGTTAAATTAGATTGATACTCTTCATTTTCATAAAAAAAATTTGTATAATATTACTTAATTATATATATATATTAAAAAAATTATTGTAAATTAAGCTTAACATATCACGATTTCGATATTTGTAAATCTATCGTAATTTGAATTTATTATCGAATAACCTACCTTTTATGATTTTATAATAAAAGCAATATAATACTTGACTATGATGTTATTTTTCTAAACAATTTTAAATTTAATTGTTAATAATTATTAAGTTTGTTAACTAAAGTACACCAAAATAAATAGTTAAAGTATATTGTTATATATACAAAATTTTATTAACAATGAATATAAACTTAACGTGTTATTAATTAATAATACATAGTAATTATATTAATTGTTTGGGGAAATATCTTAGCACAATGTGTTATAGCTGGACAAGAGCAGATTTCACAGTTGGGTAATATCTTCGCTCAAGATCAAATTCTACATAATATCAAAAGAAATAGATCTTAAACCAAATGAAATCCTGAAACCCAAGCAGGCTCTAGATCAGGCAGAAAATACGGTTTAGGTCAAGTGATAAAATACCACCCGACCATAAACAACGTGGGTAATGGGAATCAATCACAGGTTTCGTCCATTAACCACTCATCACTCCACCTCCAGTCATGGGTGGTTGCGGCCGGAGATAACTTTCAAACGGTTGGCACAAGAACTGGCAAATTGAAGAACAAGGTGCACACTTTTAAACTAAGGTAAAACTCTGTCAAAATTGGATCTCATTCAAACCTTCTCCTCTTAAGCAATTTTATGAACTTAAACATCGAAGATCACACGTCAGAGAGACAGGCTATTCTCTGATTTTCTTTGTGTTGCAGGCGAAAAAAACTTTTAAAACTTGAAGATAAAAATTCATTGTTTAAAGTCGAATTGAATAAATTTTCAACATCAACAATAATAATAATATAAAAAATAATAACTACTTAAAATGTTATAAAAATTGAATAGTATAATATTTCGACTTTAAAAATTATTATGAATACATTATTGACTAATTATCAATAATGTTCCATTAGTTATATTGTATATGTTATAATTAAAATTGAGCATTGTACTTTACTTATTTATATGAGACGTAATTAGCTATATAAATATTTAATAAAATAAATAATATTTTTTAAATAAAAAATCAAATTAATTTAAATATGCTTTGTGAATTAACTATTTAAAAACTTACTACACCTAGTCTAACGGGAGAGTCAACTTAATAAATAAATTAAAGAGTTTTGACTCACCTTACATTTTACATCATTTGGTTTTAACTTTGTTTTCCACTACTGAAAAATTTTGTGAGTTTTTTTATTGGTAGTGGAGATAAAAGCGCAAAATTTTTAGATACACAATAACCAATGAGTGAATGATCAATCCATTAACTAAGCAAAGAAACTATTTTGAAAGATTATATCTCGATATCTGCAATGTTGTCTGTACATATTATATCTCTATCGATTTTATAGAGGAAAGTTTTTAAAATAAAATGAAAAGTTGAAATGAGACTCTTTTTTTATAAAAGGAGGTAAAGATGTTTTATGAGTTTTAAAAGTATTATTATAAGTTAAGCCAAAGATATTTTGTTTAAACTTATATATTTAAATTTAGACATATTGAACGCTATTTATTCCAAGGGTATATCATAAAACAAATAACTTATTAAATTAATATAAAAAACCAATGAACATAACTAAAATTATTTAATATCATAAAGAGTACAAATAATTCGATTATATATTTTTTGAGACTTTTCATTGTCCCCCAAAAAAAAAATTTATGCAAACACATACAAAAATTGGCCATATAATTTTATTGTTAAAGTTATTTGCATGATTATAATTTGATTTGGCTGTTAAATATAAACATTTTATTTAAATTATTGTTAAATAAAATATCATAAAAATTTTATAAATGATATGTTACGAAATTATGATTATCAAATGTCAAAATTAAAAATATTTTATTTTTTTTGTATTCACAAGTAATTATCAAATTTTAATATTAAATTAAAAATAAATAAATTTGTTGGATGATTGGAATTTAATGTAAAAAGACGATACATAAATGTGCACCTAGGAAGTCACACCAAAAAGTGGCTGTAGTTTAGTGGTGAGAATTCCACGTTGTGGCCGTGGAGACCTGGGCTCGAATCCCAGCAGCCACATGACCTTTTTACTCAAACTACGTTTAATTTCGACCGACGTCGTTTAGGTGTGGGTGCTTTCACTGTTTGCTTACTTTTTGCTTGAAGTGAAACGACGACGTTGACGATCTGTACCAGTTTCGGCTACTCCAATGAAACGACATCGTTTCAAATAGACGACAATTCCACACGGCGATGTTTAAGTCATAATACGACGACGTTAATAGCATGGTTGCGGATGAATTCTTTATTTTCCCCATATGAAGCCATTATTGTCAAATTGCTTCCCGACTCTTCTCGCTCCGAGGCAAAATATACTGTGAATCTGTGATCTACGATTTTATACCTGGTAAAAGTATGTTTCTTTGCTTGCTCTTTCTTTTCTCTATGATTTGTATTATTTTGGTTTATTTGATCAGAATGTTCTCTTTCCACTATTGAGTCTGTGGTTTGCGGACAGATTCATTTAAAATTTCATGATTTGAGGAATCTTTTGGGAAACCCCTTAACAGTTGCTGCTGATTCCGAGTTAGATATGAGTACTATAGATTGAATCGAAGTTCTTGAAATGCCAACAGCAATTGGTTTCGTTTTCGGTCGGAATTAGAATTAAGAGCATAATTCAACTTATATTAGATTTATTGAATTCCTTTCAGAAACGTGTTGGTTTTGTTTAGAATATATCTCCGTTGTAATTGGCTTTCAAGGTGAACGGTGTATTACTGCCGCCACATCGTTCTGTGAACTTTTTGGGTATCCTTTGATTGCTGTCTCTATGTTTTTAACTCGTTATAGATGTTTGAAATTGGCATTTTGTGAAGAAAACGGATAACACTTTTTTAATATACCACCGATAATTCCCATACATTGGTTGATTGGTGACAGACTGACAGGTAAATAAGGTGCAGGTTTGAATTAAAGAAACATAGAATTGTCTGATGAAATATATAGTTCAATAGTTATAATTGTTTTCTACATTGTTGTTAGTTTAAGAAGTTTTATGTGTTAGATCTACTCTTTAATTTACTTATTTGGCATGCACTTAGTTGGCATTTGTGTTAATTGGCTATTGTTTACTGATAACATGGTTGGTGAATGCCCCACAATCACTTCTTTGGATGGTGGTTCCTCCATTGTAAATATTAATTAGTTCCCGGTTGCTAGCTCCTATCTTCCTGTTGTTATGCCCCTTCGTGTCTCATCAGTGTGTGATGAAATGTTCTGGCATTTTGTTTACATATATTAACTGTTTCTACTATTTGGCAATTCAACATGGAGGGCTTCATATTCACTGTTGATAGATCTCAGCAGAGAACAAGATTAGTACCCAGGTGCTGAGAAAGTGGATTGGCATTCTTTACTTGAGATTAGGAAGAGTTTTTGATATGCATGTATTATAGGTTGGATCTATTGATAGAAGTGGCCTGCTTATGCCACTTTGTCCTTGTGCCTGTTTTGCCATGCCACGACCTGGGGTCTATCCTGTGATTTGTTCTCTCTGTTCTGAGTTGGAACTCTGATTTAGTTTCAGTTCTATCACATAACTTTCATATTTACCATTAATTTTTATTGTTGTTTCAATCATTATGCTGCTGTTCTTGGGCAAATAGAGTTTTGGGTCTGATTCCCCCTTTTATTGTTGGACTTGAGGTTTAATGCTATTTCTATTATTAATCCTAGGGGTTTCTATTGAGCAAATATAGATTAGTGATGTTGATTATATTATGTTTTTGCGAACCTGGTTTCTGATCTGTTTTGCTACTCTTACACATGTTGTTGCAGATGATTGACGATCAAGACTTGGGCTTCTTTGCCAACTTCCTTGGCATTTTTATTTTTGTACTGGTTATAGCATATCATTATGTCATGGCTGATCCAAAGTATGAAGGCAACTGAGGAATTTTACTTTTTAATGTTGCTCTTGCACACATGCTTTGTTAGTTTGAAAGACTGGGTTGTTTCACATGGAGATAATGTAATTAAAGAAGTTGAGTTTGCACCTTAACTGTCAGCTTATTACTTCAGTCTTGTAGACATGCTAAATTTGTTTACTTGTTCTTGATCTAGTGTACTGTTTCTCGTGGCTATTGCTTTAGCATTTCCCATCAACTAACCTACATAACTGTATTAATTTGGCTGATGCTGTTGAGGTAATCATTGTTATAGATAATGTTGTGGTTGTGGCTTTGAGTTCAGGTGTATGACGTGACTAGATGACTATTGCATTATCTGTAGAATTCTGAATATAATAGCATTGGCATGCATGAATAGTTCTCTCTCTCTAAGGAGTTACATAATGGAATTATATATATTTTTCCTTTTCCAAACTTGCTCCCACATGAGGACAATGCTTGAAGACTCAGATTAATATGTTCTGCTTTAATTGCTCTTCTACCTTCAACTATGATAAGCAAGCATACTGTTGTGTTTTCAACCAAGGACTAGATTTTTCAGCTAAATCATTGAACTAGCCCATGATGTGTCTTCAGGGTTCCTGTATTCTTATTAATTTTACAATGAAAGTTGCAGAGATAGCTTGATGGAGATAATTAATTTTATATGAAAGTTGCAGAGATGGCTTGATGGAGAGGGTATCTCCCTTAACAATTAGCTAAGAGGCTTGTATACCTCTTGTGTTGGAGTTGAGTATATATTCAATGATTATGTTACATGGAGATTCTTATGTTGGATTTATTTAGTGTACAAAGCGTTCAGCTTACAGGATATTTCATACAAATTAATGTTCCTGGTAGGATTCTCCCATTTAAGTAGTTTTTTTATTTCTTTCTCTATCTCTGTCGTTTCTCTCATCAGCCTACTGATGCAGAACGCTAGGACATTGAAAGAGAGAACCATTTCGCATTTGAGTTTATCCTCTCCTTCATTAGTGTGGATCTTGTGAACTACTTCATTTGAATGTTGAAGAAATGAGCTTAAAATCTCCTCGACCTCTTCTTCATCAGGACTCAAACTCCTATGCACATCTTCATTTGATGATCTTCCCAATTCTATGTCATGAGAGATGTTTCTGTTTTGTAATTCTTGCTCAAGAACAGTGAGTGACTTGATCAAGACTACCTCTTCAAGGCATTTCAATGAATAGGTAACTTTTTCTGTGAAAAGTTCGAGATCGTCAGTTATCTGTTCTTTGAAATCCTTCCATTCAACACCAAATCCCTCGGATATTTCTGAGAGGAATTCGGTTTTGTATGCCACAAAGAGTAGGAGATCCGCCATCCTTGACAAAGATCCTAAGAGTTTTTCATAGCAAGTATCATTGAAAGGCAAGAACCAGAAATTAGGCTCCAACTTAGCTTCTGCAGTGAACTTCTCTAACTCATTGATATGGGATGTCAGTTTCTTCTGTTTGTCTCTCAATACTGTGGAAGTTGGAATGTTCTTTTGGTGGACAAAAAGAACGATGTCCTCGATAGCATCTCGAAGTGCCTCCAAGCTCTGTGCGAGTTGAGTTTTAGCCAGTGTTGCTGCTCTTGCAGGCTGGAAGAGAATTTCTACAATAACGAAACACATTAATCCAATGGTAGCCTCTGTGATTCGTGCAATTGCAAACTCACTTGGCTTGCCATAATTTTTCCTACCCAAGATCAGTAAGGCACCTATAACTGCTGATATACGACCAGGGTCACCGTACATTCTGCTGTGCCTTAGAAAAGTAGTGAAGACAATCCAGGGAAGCAGAGCTAAGAACCTGAAATTCTCAAACTTTTGGAACATAATGCAACATATGATTCCATAAACCGATCCCATGGCTGTTCCCTGCGCTCGAGCATTCGTGACTGTGAATGTTGCTTGTCTTTTTCTTTCAAAACTAATGGCAATCGCCAGTCCTGACCAATATCCATTCTCTCTGTTATATGCCAAACCAAGAAGCACAGCAAGACCAAGAGAAAGCGAGCACTTAAGAGCAAACAACAAACTTTCCCTACTTGGCAACATGGACAGAGTGCTCCTGCTCTGTTTGAGTTTACACTTACTTCGATTTTGGTTTCGGGAATCACTTGATTGTTCAGTGTTAGTTTTCTCTGTTTCCTTCACAACGCAGTCAGAACTTGGAGCAACGGGTAAGCCATCTCGGAGGAGTTCCATACAATAAAAGAAGAAGGACGCTGGCACATCTTCAGTTGACGAAATGTTTTTGAGTGCCCGCAGAGATTTGTGTACACATTCTTTCTTTATCTCTGGAGCCGTTGTTGCATCAAACGAAGCATAACACTTGACTTGTTCTAATTTCAGGCCTATATCTGCTTTCAAACTGTGTAAAACATCTCTTAACTCTTCGTCAATCATGCCAACAGGGAAGGAAGGGCAAGAAGTCAATGCCAATTCCATCCCTCTAATTGGTACTTCCAGTTCTTGCAATTTCTCTCTTGGGTCAATACACTTTGGTTTTAAGAATCTCATTTGAGGTCTCTCCCAGGGCATGCCTTTCTGTTCACAAGAAAATGGCTTTTCTTTTAGCTAATATCATTCACCGGTGATTCTATGAAAGCTCATTTGCAGAATAACGAAGTGCATTTTAAATTTAATGATAACCAACCTGTTTATCTTTAATACTCAAGAGCAGTTTAGATCCTGCTTTGAAGAGGAATTTCGCCTCTGTAATTAAGTCTACTGCTGTCGTTTTGTCTTGGGCAGTGAAGGCCTTGACAAAGAGATTCAACCTTTCCGAAGCATTTTCTGTGTATAATCTACACGTTTTTTTAACCTGCAAGGTGAAAATTCACAGTTACCATCTGCAATTGTTTGTAGCCAATTTTCACATTTCAAAAGTATGCAAAAATATCAAATAACTGACGCAAGAGCATGCGCCTAAAGCCATCACGTTACGAATAAAACAAAAATCTAATTGAAGTACTAATAATACTAGAAATACAAACTCTTATATAAACTATATTTGTCTTGTTTCAATTCCATAAAAATGTACAACATGTGACAATGTCATATTATTCCATATCAATTTGTACGAATTTGTATAACTAACAATACTTATCCCGCCAAAAGATCATTTCTTGTTGTCTTCCAACAAGCTAAAAGTGAAAGTGAGATGGATTGCAAACGCCTTACTTCAAGCATAAAGCACAAGACTAGTAATAGCATTTGTACGAGTCCATTGCTTAACAGCAAGCAATATTAGTTGATGGACAACACACCTAGCATATCGAATAATACAAGGATTTTAATTCCATTACAGTATCGATCCTTTTGAAAATTGTTTGTATGACAAGATTCCTGAAACAGCATACCAAAAATGTTTATTTTTGTTTCTTGTATTATGCAAAAACTCATAATTTATACTTGAGTTTGCTACCACAGTGAATCCTGAGAATGTTTTTCTTTATCAATCATTTTCGCTAAAATTAAAATTAAAAAGATTAATTTACATTTGTGCCGTATTTAAACATAGTAATTAACAGAAGATGCATGGAAGTATTTTTTTTTTATTTAATTTGAAGCACCTTTAAATCTAAATTTTTTAACGCCATGAATTTAGGAATCAAAAAGAAAGAATAAAATGAACAGATTTCCAATGGTCCATATAGCTTTGAATTAGGACTCAGAGCAGGAGAGCATATTTAGGAATGTTTTCTTTTTCGGGGTCAGTGGATCTACTTTTCTTATTCCTTTTAACTCATCCTTAGTATTCAATAACAAACAAAATAGATGCTACGTACGACTAATTGTTTATTTCATCTATGGGCATGTGGTTTATCAATCACCATCCATTAATTATTTTTAAAAACAAGAGATAAAAGGAATCTAATACCTACGTACGATTGAGAGATATTTTCAAACATGGGTTTTGAATTTTGATCGATCGCAATCTAAATAATTTTGAATCTGTTAAACAAAAAATTATTTATTTTCACAAAAATATAGCCTAGTTCATAATAATTGTAACTTGTTTAACTTAGTAAAATGAATTCTAAACGTGTTTTTCTTTTAATCTAAAACCCGGATTGTTTTAGATCACCCAAAAAGAATCATATATTTTACGGTCGCACAGCTTCAACGCAGAATCAAATAAATAATTGCAATAACTCGAATCCAAGTTTATATTCTGTTTTCAAAGAAAAAGAAACTCAAGAACAAAGAATTCGCGTTAGTTAATTAATTTACCTCATAGTAAGCTAGAAGAGGATAAGGAATCAGCATGGCCAAAACAGAAGCAAAGGCACCGAGTGCAGTACTTGAAGCAACATGAGTTGGATGCATCACAACTCCAGTTTCTGCACCATGTATTACTGCTCCAACACACACAATCACAATCTGCCCAAATGCAAGCCGCTTAGTCATCAGCGGAGTTGACTCAGGCAATGCCACCAGGAACGACGTCAGCGTCACGACCACAGCCGCCAGACCTGGAGTGAACCTGCCGGGTTCAACCAACCACAAACTAAGTACTGCAGGGATCATAATTTGAAGGATGGCATAAATGGCATTAAAGCAGCCTCTGAGCGTATCACCAAGAGTAGCATCCGAGACAATTAAAATAGTTGTCACGTAGGAAAAAGCCGGAAATGCCTGTATGCGGCGGAGATGTTCCGGGCCGTAGAGGGTGGTGCAGCCAACTATTATACCCGCTACAGCAGTCCTCAACGCAGAGGCTAGGCGCACACGCCACAGCGCTTGCGTGCTAGCTGTTGTTTCCGCAGTCAACATCGTGGTCATTTTGGCTGCCATTTCACTGAGAGTTAATCTGAGTACTTGTTCTTCTGTATGCACACTTCTGCTTGCCTTGAAGGAGAAAACTGCATATCGATGAAAAAGAATTTCAAGTTAATGGCGTCTTTTATAGTTCCAGTTGATTCTCAGAATAATGAATATTGCTTTCTGCAAAGGGAGCGAGATTTGTAATCAGTGGGACCATGCCCTGGAAATTATTTCAAGCCAACATGTGCTCCAGGTTATTCTATGACTGATTGGAGAATTCATTAACAAAGTTTTCGCGTTCTTAACAAAATGATCAGTGAAAACGTAGCATGGTGAATAGGATACATGATGCTTGCAATACTTAAAATCTATTAAAAGTAGAAATCTTTGTCCAATAATCATAAACATTTCATACTCTTTCTGTCAATTGTATATTGACTCCTACATGCTTTTCCCGTGTAGCTTTTGCTAGTCTTCTTCAAATCCTATGTTCTCTCACGTGAAAAAGCTAGACATCAATAGATGTAGTCGCACGTTTCACCAAAAATTTTTAAGTTCGAGGAAACATTTTCTAAATTCCTTCAAAAATATTGAAAACATAATACATTAGTACAGAATTCTAAAAGAAAATTGAGATATGTGACAGTAATTTCAGAACTTTCCATACTTGTGAAAGTTGGGATGAATTAGAAGGATATAGTAGCAACAACTTGATAAAATTATTGTCATTTACCTGTAAATTGCAATAACAGCAAGTGACTTTGTACCCAGCTAGCTCAATTATCAAGTAAGTTGAAGGAAGAATATCTAGGCACTTGCATCAGGCATCAGTTCCAGGCTTCTTTTTATACAAATAGTGCACTTGCCAATTGTGGAAAACGGAAGACGACCAAGAACACTGTGAATCACAACTGTTGCGACGTGCTAACCAGATATTTCATTGGTCAGCAATTAGCAGGATGTTGTGGCTAAAACATTCAGTGAAATTTCAATTATGCAACTTGCATAATGCAAGGAATCGTTATCATAAAACTCAGATGGTATGATTGTGCAGATTGCTCTGGAATATTCAACAGCATTTAATAGCATTGCAGCCTGGAGGCCCTGGATTGGGGAATTTGACAGATACTGCCAAAAAATTCGTTCCTCATTCCGCGATCCTGGTTTACCAATGTCAAGAGAGCTACAACAATGCTGAATTCATGATACCATGATAATGAAGGTTCCCATCGCAGGAAAGCAACAAGTGTCCAAAAACAACTGCCTAACTTGTTAATCGTCATTAATTTTTATGTGAGAGTCGAGTTTGCTAATCTCTTGTTTTGATTAATACAAATGATTTTTCAGATGGGATTGGTGATCAAAATTGTTTTATCGATCTGTGGGGTCTCTTTGTATCTTGAGACTCAACGACTACCGGGAATAGCAACCGTGGATGAGGCACCCTCTGCCTTGGGGTACAGGGCACTTCAATTGTGGCAGATCAAGGTAAATATCACCAGCCTAATACCCCACTTGGTTCATGCATTTCATTATTTCCATTATTAAGGTTAGGTAGCAGGTACATTTTCTTTCTCATCCAGAAAAAAGGGAATTAGTGGTGCACAATTACAACTACTGGAGACATCATCTGCAATTCTTGCCCTACCACATATGTACTTGAAATGATGAACCAAATAAAAAACCGGGAAGATTTGCAGACAAGTCATGTTTTAATCAATGCAGGCAGACCGAGGCTGCTTTTATTACCTAAAAAACATGATTGGCTAAAGACAAAGATCAGCTTAAGGCAAGTATTTATGCTCTTGGGAAGTTGAATAATGAGTCAGATTCAATCAAATTAAAAGCTCATAGATCTTTTATTCCGCTGAGTATATTAAGGAAAACCATTTTTCATGCTTTTTCTGTCTTTGTCATGTTAATTTAAGAAAAACACCTAAACTCGATTCTGCATTAGTCTTGATATAAAATATCATCCTTGAATATGCAATCAGAAAAGGAATTTAACAAAAAACGACCACAATTTCCTTCCCAAAATCACAAATAATTACTTTAATAATTTTTAATTAAAATTGACCGCACTTATATTGTTCGGACTAAATTATCCTTAACTATTAAAAAAATAAATTTTATTTTCTTCCGTTTCAAACATCGCTCGTAACTTTTCTGATCTACAGTTACGTCAGTTTTATTTTTTTAAAATTTGAATTTTTGTTCGTGTAGGAGAGGGGGGAATTCGCCCTCGTCGTCCATCCAAGAAAATGGAGGAATCCGCCTCCGTTGTGAATTTAGCCTCGTAAATGCACTCACAATGCACTCATAATGCACTCACGAGCAAGCTTTTGCTAATGAGTGGGCTTGCTAGTGAGTTGCACTCACGAGTAAGGCTTACTCGTGAGTATATTGTTCCAGTCACAGGGGCGAATTTTACCCCTTTCGTCTGTATGAGAGTGATCAAAATCTACCTTCCTCGTGAGTGCAGTCACGAGCGAGTAGCTCTTTGTACTCTCGAGTGTGCTACACTCTCGAGCGAGACGAAACGTTCCTACATTAAAATTAAAAAAGGCAATTTGGTCTAGAAATTTGAGAGTGATCAATTTTAATTGAAAATTATGAAGGTGATTATTTTTGAATTTATAGAATAAATTATGGCTATATTCGGTTAATTTCCATAAGAAAAAGTGATTATTTACATAAAAAAAACAAATCACTTTTCCTTTTTCATTTGGGGGTCGTTCTTTTCTGCAATTGCGTGTTGTAAGATTATTTATTACTAGCTATACCCTCAATTTGTGTTTTTCCAGATCAATGAAAGTGATATCTAGGGCCTCCTCTGAAATGAATTCTCCCAATATTCAAGCCAAATTACATCTTCATTTTCCTGCTGACTAAGGGATAGAACCAAAAGGCATTGTCATTATTCTATGTGGAGTCTATTTGGCATAAAATGCCTTCATCAGAAACAACAAACCATTTTCAGGCCTCTTGGTGGGGAAAGTGTTGTAAGAGGTCCTTTACGAGTGATGGAGAACAAGTGTAGCTAGCATGAGAAGCATCAACACCTCATATGCCAATAAAATTTTTTTTTTTATCCAACTCTTACCTAACCTTACAACTAAATTAGCCAAAGCTCAACTGAGCATTAAGGCGAGAAATCAGCTTTTATCGCCAGCAATGAAGCTAATTTGTCAAACATATCATACATTCCTAAGCAAGAACTCTTGAATATGTTTAGATGTCTTCCAAATTACAATGAAAGAACTTGTTCATTATAGCATATACACTAACTACGTTGGCTGCAGTTGTTCCTCAGTGCTATATAGAACAAATAAAGCTAGTATGATACCAAGAAGCCAATTGGGCACAGGGGAAACAATAAAATGACTCAAATTTTACATCAACAGCATTTGAATCAATAGACGTTTGACAATTAATTTGGTGCCAACTACAGAAGCAATGCTGTGAAAAATAATGTTTTAAATCACCGTTTTCTTGTTCTCGCATAAGAAAGCACTTCTGTGAAAAATAATGTTTTCGTTTAGATTTAACTAGAAAAATGGTGATTTAAATGTGACTCATTGAAGGCACGACATTGAAAAAATAACAACAATAAAAACTTTAACATTGTTAGCAAGACAAAAAGCAGTACGCTATTTCATACTATAATTTAAGCAGTAATAAGCCGACAGCAATGGAAACTGACTGGCTGTTTCGCTGAAGTAGCATTTGAAAGATGAATAGAACACATGCCATCATGAATAAATAAAAATCCCGCCCCGTTAGCACTAATATCTGTACGAACCAATGTGAGTCTGTTTTTACGAATCAGGAATCGCAGTCGCATTCACATATTTCCCACTACCATTTTAAAATTCCTTCATCCGAGAATACTAGAACCATTGGAAAGTCTCCCTCTAAATAATTGCTACCGACCTTCATTCCATACTGCATGTGATGAAATTCAACATAGCTTTAGGGAAAAAAAAGTACAGGAGAGGTATTCTTCACATTCTGCCCACCCCATCAATTGCTGTGTAAGAATCAAATATACAATAACATGATGTCTAGTGGTCCTATGTAACAGCAGCACAAGATGAAGTGATGAAGTATAGTCAATGATTGTTGCACGGTATTATTCGCAGCAGCTAATTTAGTTTATAAAAAATTAAGAGTGCCAACCACTTCACGAGATTCAAAGAGGTAAGGGGTCGATTCCCCTTACACCAACCTAGGATGAATTTCTTTAATTTGTGTTTGTACATGGGGTGGGGTAGAGGATAACTGGAGGAACGACAGTAAAGTGGCTGAATTCGACTAGCTTGTGATCAACTTAAGGAGATATGAATGACAAATATACGTCCAGAGTATATATATGGCAATGTACTAATATTATTGCGATCAAAGGTCCTTGCTTGGTCGATGTTGAGAGGCTTGCATGAAGCTGATTTGTTTTTTGATGTGCAAGTTATAGGCCGAAACACATTTAATTTTCTTTTGTATTGACGCCGCCTTTTGGCCCATAATCCGCTTAAAGTCGATCTTGAGTTTCGGTTTCATACACCTTAACACTGACTTTGTCCAATCAAAAGGATGACTTGTCGTCCCCCATCCACGTATGAAATACAAAACCTTTTCATTACAATTTCAATCACAATACATATATTCTGAAACAAAAAGAATTATATTGTAAAATCATTGCAATTTTATTACTCAGTCTGAGTAAAATTAATACTGAAGACTCTTCTCAAATGTCAAGTCATACCATATAATGTATCATGATTTATCCGAAGTATGAAGGCAACTGAGGATTTTTCACTTTCTGATGTCACTATACGGGACATGCCTTGTTAGTTTGAAAGACTGGGTTGTTTCACATAGAGATTATGTAATTAAAGAAGTTGAATAGTTCGCACCTTGACGGTCAGCTTATTACTCAATTTTGTAGACAAGTTAAATTTATTTACTCCCTTGTTTTGGACATAATGCGCTGCTTCTCATGGCTGTTGCCTTAGCATTCCTCACCAACTAATATACATAATTATATTAATGTGGGCGATGCTGTTGAGGTAAATATTGTTCTGGTAAAATCTGAGAGGATGACTAAGTGATCGTGTTACTTGGAGATTCTGGGGTTGGATTTATTTAGTGTATGAAGCATTCAGCCTACAGGAAATTTCATACAATTTAATTTTCCTGGTAGGATTCTCCCATTTAAGTAGTTCTTTTATTTCTTTCTCGATCTCTATCGTTTCCCTCATCAGATTACTGACGCAGAACCTTAGGCCATTCAAACACTGAATTATTTGGCTTTTGAGCTTTTCCTCTCCTCCATTAGTACTGCTGATCTTTTTAACAACTTCATTCGAATGTTGAAGAAATAAACTTAGAATATCCTTGACCTCTTCCTCATCCGGACTCAAACTCCTATTTACATCTTCATTTGATGATCTTCCCAACTCGATCTCTTGAGATATGTTTCTCTTTTGTAATTCTTGTACAAGAACTGCGAGTGACTTGATCAAGACATCTTCTCAAGGCATTTCAGGTAATAGCCAACTTTTTCTCTAAAATGCTTGAGATCATCAGTTATCTGCTCTTGGATCTCGTTCCAGGCAACTCCAAATTTCTCTGATATTTGTGAGAGAAATTCAGTTTTGTATGCCACAAAGAGTAAGAGATCTGCCATCCTTGACAAAGATCCCATGAGTTTTTCATAGCAAGCACCATAAAAAGGCAAGAACAGGAAATTAGGCTCTAACTTGGCTTCTACAGTGAATTTCTGTAATTTATTGATATGGGATGTGAGTTTCTTCTGTTTGTCTCTCAATACTGTGGAAGTTGGCATGTTCTTTTGGTAGACAAAAAGAACGATATCCTCGATAGCATCTCGAAGTGCCTCCAAGCTCTGTCCAAGTTGAGTTTTAGCCAGTGTTGCTGCTCTTGCAGGCTGGAAGAGAATTTCTACAATAACGAAACACATTAGTCCAGTGGTAGCCTCTGTGATTCGCGCAATTCCAAACTCACTAGGCCTGCCATAATTTTTCCTACCCAAGATCAATAAGGCACCTATAACTGCTGATATCCGACCAGGGTCACCGTACATTCTACTGTGCCTTAGAAAAGTAGTGAAGACAATCCAGGGAAGCAGAGCTAAGAACCTGAAATTCTCAAACTTTTGGAACATAAGCAACATATGATTCCATAAACCGATCCCATGGCTGTTCCCTGTGCTCGAGCATTCGTAACTGTGAATGTTGCTTGTCTTTTTTTTCAAAACTAATGGCAATTGCCAGTCCTGACCAATATCCATTCTCTCTGTTATATATCAATCCAAGAAGCACTGCAAGACCAAGAGAAAGCGAGCATTTAAGAGCAAACATCAAACTTTCATTACTTGGTAACATGAACAAGCTGCTCCTGATCCATTTGAGTTCACACTTTGATTTTGGTTTCGGGAATCACTTGATTCTTCACTGTGAGTTTTTCTTGTTTCCTTCACAATGCACTCAGTATTTGTAGCAACAGGTCAGCCTTCTTGGAGGAGTTGCATGCAGTAAAAGAAGAAGGAAGCTGGTACATCTTCTGTTGAGGAAATGTTTGTGAGTGTCCACAGAGATTTGTCTATGCATTCTTTCTCACTGCCTGGAGCTTTTAAAGTAGCAAAACACTTAGCTTGTTCTAATTTCAGGCCTATTTCTGCTTTCGGACTGTTTAAAACATCTTTAAACTCTTCATCAATCACAATAACAGGGAAAGAAGGGCCAGAAGTCATGGCCAATTCCATCCCTCTAATTGGTATTTCCAACTCTTGCAATTTCTCTCTTGGGTCCATACAGTTTGGTTTTAAGAATCTCATTTGAGGTCTTTCCCACAGCATGCCTTTCTGTTTGCCAAAAATGGCTTTTCTTTAAGCTAGTTTCACCAGTGATTACATGAAAGCTCATTTGTACAATAAAGTGTTAAACCTGTTTGTCTTTGATACTGGAAAGCGGTTTATCCCCGGCTTCGGAGGGGAATTTCGCTTCTGTAATTAAGTCGAACGCGGGCGTTTTGTCTTGGGCGGTGAAAGCTTTGACAAAGAGATTCAACCTCTCTGATGCATGACCTTGTTGTTGTCTGTAACAAATTTTCACATTTAAAAAGCTTGAAAAAGAAATATCAAGTCAGAGCTATGGCATTGTAACTAGAACTTAGGATCTTCTCATAATCTTTAGTATGTACAATCCCTCGATACATGACTATTATTTTAAATACATAGTTAAAATCATTTTTCACCCTTCTTTTCAAAAAAATTAATCATCAATCACAAATTTAATCTATCTTTTGATAAAAGAAAAATCCAGATTAAAAATAGAATCATATCTCTTTACTGGTAATATTTAACAAACTACTTTTACTTAACGGCTAAAGTTTATCAACTATTCACTTATTTGTATTTGATGGCGGATAAATTTACTTTATATTAATCTTCAATTACAAATTATAACATCTTAATTTTAGTCTTAAAGTTACCCTTCTCAAATTACAGTACTCCTATTTAAAATAGAAGAGACAGCTCAGGGAATTTGCTAATATTTTTTGCAACTTAATTTTCAGTAAACAAAAATATAACTAGAATTTTCTATTTAATCCATGGAGCAAGCATTTGGTTCATCGAGCATCCATCGAAAATTATAACTATTTTAAAAAACAAGAGATAAAAAGAATCTGATTTATATACACATTTGATAGGAACATTTTCAAAAGAGTCTTGATTAGAATCCTCAAGAGGGTTTTGAAATTCAAGACAAAAGCCACAAGTTGCTCTTTCTTTTCATAAGAATGCATATGTCCGAAAGTTTGTATAATATTAACTACCAAATCTTTGTAAGATTAATTGTAAACATGTTTTTGGACATAACATATAGAATTGAGAACTCAGATCATAATATATTATCAGGAATCATATATTTTCCTGTTGACCATAAATTCGCACAATTAGCAATAAATTGAACCCAAATTAAAAAAAAAAAAGAAGAAGCTAATTAAGCATTAATGTTAGTTAATTACCTCGTAGTAAGCTAGCTGAGGATAAGGAATCAGCATGGCGAGAACAGAAGCACAGGCACCTAGCGGCTAGCGCAGTACTTGATGCAACATGAATAGGATGCATCACAACTCCAGTTTCTGCACCGTGTATTACTGTTCCAACGCACACAATCACAATCTCCCCAAATGCAATCCTCTTAGCCATCAACGGTGTTGACTCAGGCAACGCCACCATGAACGCCATCAGCGTCACCGCCGCCGCCGCCAGGCCCGGAATGAACCTACCAGGTCCGATTAACCACAAGCTCGGTATTGCAGGGATCATAATTTGAAGAGTGGCATAGAAAGCATGCCAGCAGCCTCTAAAGGTACCACCAAGAGTAACATCTGAAACAATCAAGATAGTTACTACGTAAGAATAGGCCGGAGACGCCGGTATGCAGAGGAGATTTTCGGGGCCGTACAGGGTGGTGCAGCCAACTATAGTACATGCTAGAGTTGTTCGTAATGCAGAGGCCAGGCGCACACGCCATAACTCTCGTATGCTATCTGCTGTTGTTCTTGCTGCCATCTCACAATGAGGATTTTGTGTTATTCGGAGTTACTCTTCTTTACTGCATGCATGCGTCTCCTTGGCTTGAAGGGAATAACTCCATGAACTCCAAGCTATATATTGGTAGTCAGACAACAAATCCCAGATTGCTATCAATCTTTGATATCAACGCCAAAATTTTTATGTTCTTAAAAATTGAAATGAACAATAATGAAGCCGTAAAATTGCACGTTAGGAAAGGCAGTAATTAAAAGGGTTCAAATTCAATAATAACGGCCTTTGTCAAATGGGATAATTTTATTTTTGTCCTTTACTATTTTAAAAACTATCATTTTGATTGGTATTTTTATATATAAGATGAAAATGTCCCTAAAATATTAAAACTTACCACTTAAGTCCAAATTATTTTGGTCAATTTATTTATGTTCCTTGAATAAAATCATATCAACCTTAAGCTGTTAGTGAGATAGGATAATTTTAATTTACCCAACTAATATTAATATTGTTTAATTTAACCATGAAATTTATAAAATTCATCATACCACTCCACATGTTAACTTACATTTTTTAGCAGTTAATAAAATAAAATTATAATTTTATAAATTTAAATTAATAATTTTATTTTTTTTCTCCTTCCTTATTTTTCTCATCTATTTCTTTTTCTCTCATCTCTTTCTCTTCTCTTAATTTTTTTTCCATTTAGGAAAGATTAAAATTGTCACAACCATGAAATATTGCTTAGAGAGGTTTTGATTTTAGAGCTTTTTCGGAGAGAAGAATTTTGGGTTTTGGTTTTTTTTTCCTTTTATTTTATAAGTTTCAATTCATTTATTCTACTACTAAAATTATGAAATTAGTTTGATTTGAATAAATTGATTTTTGTGTGTATTGAATTTTTTTTTTATGTCTAAATTAGGAGCATCAAATTGCTAATTTCAATTTTTTTTTTAAATCCCATTGCACTCTCTTCTTGATTGCAAAAAAATAAATAAATAAAGAGAGGAAGAGATTGGGAAGAAGAAGAAGAAAGAAATAGAGAAAGAAAATAGAGAAAGATGAGGAAAAATATTTTTTATTCATTAATTTATAAAATTATAATTTTATACTTTTAGTTGTTAAAAATAAGGGTGAAATTAATGTGTTGGTAGTATGTGATTTTCATAAATTTTGAAATTAAAATGAAAATTATTAACATTGTGTGGGATAAATTAGAAATTAGCCCACCCCACTTAGAGGCGGAGCCAAAAATGAATAACTGAGACAAAAATGTTTAAAAAATAAAGTTAATTGATTAATATTTTAAAAATAATTAATAAATTAAGAGATAAATGAATAAAGTTATAAAAGTGTAGGATCAAATTATATATAAATCTAAAATATATAATATAATATATATATATGGGGGCTTTGGAGCCAGAGCCCCCTAAGACTCTAACGGCACTGTCATTGACCTCACTAACGACTAAAGTTGACAAAAATTTGATTAAAAGACCTAAATAATATTAACGAAAATAATTTGAATTTAAGTAATAATTTTTAATAATATTAATAATATTTCTTCAAATGTTAAGGACCAAAATAAAATCATCCTGTTTGTCAAATAATTAATTTGTAGTTTATTGTTTAATTTTATGCTCCTTTATGTCAATTTGATATTCAACTTCTTTTGCTTGCTTTTCTCTTAGCTTTTACTATTCCTTTCCATAACTTTTATATACATTCTTACAACTTATAGGAAAATGTAAAAGAGTAGGATGATTGTATCCTTGTCCTATTCTCACATATTTCGTGAACAGTCTAATAGTATTTCTCGACAATAATTTCAAATCCTGGTAAGATTTACCAATCTTTGTCAAACTAACAACAAATTAGAAGGCAGAGTGTGGAAACAAGTGGTATAATTGTGCACTTGCCAATTGTATAAAATGGAAGACGACCACAACACTAAAATCTTCGCATCAATTTCAATCAATTAATCAAGGAAGCAGTAGCTATGGCGGATGAGGCTCCCCCTGCCTTGAGGTACCGGGCACTTTAATTGGGGCAGATCTTCAGGGTGAATATTACTAGCTCTTTATAGCGCCACTCTGTTTATGCGATTCATTTAATTTACTTAACTAGTGTATGCTTTTTCTGTCTTTGATGTTAATTTAAGGGAAGTGGATGCTCTTTGGTAATATAAAAAGCATTAACTTCGATTCTTGCATTAGTCTTGATATCTCCAATTTCAGTCTTAAACAAGTAATCAGATAATTGCTTTAACTAAAAAAAGAAATCACATTGTGTTTACTATTTTGGGTGTTGTTCTTGGCTGCAGTTGCCCGTTATCAGATTATTTATTTATATTCATTTGCTCAATTTGTATTATCCCTGGGCAATACACTAGAACATCAAGACAGGAAATCAACTTAGCGCGAGCAATGAAGCTAACTAGTCAAACATATCATACATTCTTAAGCAATCACTTTACAATACAATATGCATAGATCGACTTCTGCCTAATTACAAATGAATGAAAAGAACTTGTTCGTCCATAGCATATACACTCACTAAAATGGCTATAGTTCTTGCCTCATACATAAAACAACTATGATTATGAAGAAACCAATTAGTTATAGAGGAAACAAACAAATGGCTCAAATTTACATTAACAGCATTTGCATCCGATGACATTTGACAGTTAACTTGGAAAATTTTCCAATGCCTTCAAAGAATAAATTGTATTCCCTTTTCTTGTTCTTGCAATAGAAAGCAGCAGCAATTTGTCAATTAAAGTGTTGTGAAAAAAAAGTTTTCACGTGGGTTTAAATAGGAAATGTTAAAATGGACTTGAGTTCTATTTAATCTAAAAGTTAGCTTAAAAGATGAGAGTACTCAATTCATATAGAAGAAGGATAGCAGCATGGTGCGATGACGAGATGTAAGACTATTAATATTCTCCCTCATGCAAAGCATGAATCAGATACATGAGAAGGTAAAAGAACAAAGATCTCACTATCGCCAAAGTGTCCAGCTCTAATACCATATTAAAAATGGACTTAGGTAAAACTCAATTCAAAAGTTAGATCGAAGATAATGGTGCCTAATCTATATATAAGGAGGATAGTAACCTCGTGCGATGGCGATATAAAACAATTAACAGGAAAAGTAAAAAGAAAAATCCTTAACGTTGTATATTATTTTATTTGCCTAGTATTACATTTTTTAATATATGTATATTCTTTTATATGTTAAGAATGAATTGTTAAATTTGACTCAATATTATATTAGAAAATCAACACATTCTTTTCCTAAGATTTGTTAATTTACCATCTATTTTTTTTAAAAAAGGACCAAAATGCCCAATCTATTATGCTTTTACATGTCCTAAAGCATTCTTAAATATTTTTCACTTATTTTCAGTCAATAATTTTAATATTCAACTAACTTTTCTACACGATAATATTATTTTACATAATATAAATTAATTTTACTTTTTATAATGTTCAATAAATACTAAATTTATTATTGATATTTAGAATCTTTAAAGAAAAAAATTTGGTATACCCACTTAATGAAATTATATTTTTTATTACTTTTATTAATTGGGTGCACATATGCATGGAACAAATATGATTTTAAATTTATTATTAACTTAAAAAAATTATGATTATAATAAATAATAATACTAAATATATAAATTTTACTATATAAATTAATGCCATAATATTATTTAGTTGACATATATTTTATATGATTTTTTATCTCAAATAAAATTTATTTAGAAATCTCGCATTTATAACTTAAAATTTTGAATGATAAGTGATTAATAATAAAAAAATTTGCAAGTATTAATTATATAGTAAGTGGAAAATAGTTAAATTAGTAGAATATCTCAAATATCCTTGATCCTATCGGTTTTTTAATGTTCAACTAATAATTTAGGGGAGATATATATAAATATTTTTAAACTTATCACTTAAATATAAATTTTTTAAATTTTAAAGGAAGTATGCATTAATTTTTCATATTATATTATAGCAGTAGAGATCTTCGATTTATAAAGATTAAAGTATATACTTCGGCCCACGAAGGGGCAATATAAGCCCAAGTTGTTTAGAAAAGTGTAATGTTTGGAACGTAATAATTTTGGTACTTGGTAATCATCAAAACCATTTACTATTTAAAAGAAGTTCGAACGGGTTAAATCTTGATGAAAGTTAATGATGATATCCATGCATAAATAAAGATACCTTATAACTTATTGTAGTTAGATTAGAAAATAATTTAAAAAATTGCAATATGACTCCTATTAAAAAAAATCTAATAAGATAAATGAAACTAAAACAAAAAAAATAAAATGAGCTTAAAAACTCGTATTACTTTTAATTTAAAAAATAAATATAGTTTAATTTTTTTCATTTAGATATTAAAATAATAGAAAATAAAAATTCTTAAATTATCCTAAGTTATTATGTTTATTTTATGGTTAACTATTTTTTTTTTAAAATATCCTACTAGAAATGACCAAAATAAGAATTATTAAGTATAAATTCACTTGCTATCATGTTGAGATTATTTTATTTTATTTTTATTAGTGAAATGAATAAATCCAAATATTCATTGAAACATTTTACATTCCGACAATTTTTTTTCCAGAATCGTGTAATAGAATTGATTAATTTATTTTAATAATGATAAAATTTTATTGTAAAGAAAATGTATGGACGAGATTATGTAGTATTTTCTCAATATTCACACGGGGACAATTTCGCGGCACGTGCATCGCCCGTCCCGTGGCATATTACAGTGAGAGCGAAGAAAACGAAAGTTACCAGAAGACTAATGCTTTTGGAATCTCCTTTGGCTGGAATCTGACTGTGCCAGCCGGCCAGCCAGCCAAGAGAACAAAAAATTAATGTTCCTTCGTAATTCGCTAAATTAGGCGGACGGTCCAGATTAATTCAAAATCAACGGTCTGAAGACGAACATTCTCGAAAAATCGGTCCCATTTTACTACTCCCATGCTGACATGGCGGAAATTCATTGGACGAAATCGACCGAAGACAAAAAAAAAATCCACGAGTAAAAGAAGGAAACAATCTAGGACCGTCAATATTGACGTCGATCCGACGGTTTCCTGGAAAACAGGGTTCGAACATTCTCGAAACCTAAGCCTACTCTATATAAATTAACTCTTCGCCTCTTCTTCCGCCACTTTGAAACCCTAGTTCTTAGTAGTTTTTGTTTTAAATTTTAGTTTTTGATTCTTCTTCGTCGACATAACAAAGAAAACCCGTAGGCATGGCTGGTAAAGGAGAAGGTCCAGCAATCGGTATTGATTTGGGCACGACTTACTCGTGTGTTGGTGTGTGGCAACACGACCGTGTTGAGATCATAGCCAATGATCAGGGAAACAGAACAACGCCGTCTTACGTTGCCTTCACCGATACCGAACGTTTGATTGGTGATGCCGCAAAGAATCAGGTCGCAATGAACCCGACGAACACCGTCTTCGGTAAGATCTCGGCTCCATTGACTTGATTTTCTTTTTTTTTTTCTTTCTAATGAAGTATTGTTTAGTTTAGATCTGATGATACATAGTTTGGATCTGGAACAATGATTTGCAGATCTTGATTAGTTGAGCTTCACCTTAGGAAGATTCGTTGATATGTTTTAGACCTACAGATGCAGTCCTGTTTTGAGATCTTTGATATTGCACGGTTAATAGTTTCTAATTTGTAGATCTGATATGATTTGCTTAAACCTTATTGCCAGATTTATATTAGCCGAAGCTACTAACATTTAAATTTACTCATACCCTGTTGTGTGCAAAGTATATAACAGAATAATACTGGTATTTGTTCTTGGCTTTGCTTATATTAGCTAAATCGAATAACAATTAGATTTACTTATACACTGTTGTGTGTAAAAAGTATATAACAAAATTATACTGATATTTGTTCAGATTTTGTTTTGTACATTAGAATTTTGTAGGCTTTACTGTAATATTGTGTAATGATTTTCTATCCTTGATTGGTTTGTCATAAAAAAATATATTTTTAAGTAATTATATTTTTTGGTTTAATATTTTGATTTTGCTCACTGTAAATAAATCAAAACGTTAGTAGTTATTTTCGTTGCATGGTCTAGTTGGTCTAAGTTATTTTTTTTAAACAGATGCAAAGAGGTTGATTGGTCGTAGGTTCACTGATGCATCCGTCCAGAGTGATATTAAGTTGTGGCCATTCAAGGTTATTCCTGGTCCCGGTGATAAGCCTATGATTGTGGTTACTTACAAGGGTGAAGACAAACAATTTGCTGCCGAAGAGATCTCTTCCATGGTTCTGATTAAGATGCGTGAGATTGCTGAGGCTTACCTTGGCACTACAATAAAAAATGCAGTGGTCACTGTCCCTGCTTACTTCAATGACTCTCAGCGTCAGGCCACCAAGGATGCTGGTGTTATTGCTGGTCTTAATGTCATGCGTATCATCAATGAACCCACTGCTGCAGCCATTGCCTATGGTCTTGACAAGAAGGCTACAAGTGTCGGCGAGAAGAATGTCTTGATCTTTGATCTTGGTGGTGGTACTTTTGATGTTTCTCTCCTTACCATCGAAGAGGGTATCTTTGAGGTTAAGGCCACAGCTGGTGATACCCATCTTGGTGGTGAGGATTTTGATAACAGAATGGTTAACCACTTTGTTCAAGAGTTCAAGAGAAAGCACAAGAAAGATATTAGCGGCAACCCTAGAGCACTCAGGAGGTTGAGGACTTCCTGTGAGAGAGCTAAGAGGACTCTCTCATCAACTGCCCAGACCACCATTGAGATTGACTCTCTTTATGAGGGTATTGATTTCTACTCTACCATCACTCGTGCTAGATTTGAGGAACTTAACATGGATCTGTTTAGAAAGTGTATGGAGCCAGTTGAGAAGTGTTTGAGGGATGCCAAGATGGATAAGAGCACAGTCCACGATGTTGTGCTTGTTGGTGGCTCTACTAGGATTCCCAAGGTTCAGCAGCTTTTGCAAGACTTCTTTAACGGAAAGGAGCTCTGCAAGAGCATCAACCCTGATGAAGCCGTTGCATATGGTGCTGCAGTACAAGCTGCTATCTTGAGTGGTGAGGGTAACGAGAAGGTGCAGGATCTTCTATTGCTGGATGTCACTCCTCTCTCCCTTGGTTTGGAAACTGCTGGTGGTGTCATGACTGTCTTGATTCCGAGGAACACAACCATTCCCACCAAGAAGGAGCAGGTCTTTTCAACTTACTCCGACAACCAGCCCGGTGTGTTGATCCAAGTCTATGAAGGTGAGAGAACAAGAACCAGGGACAACAACTTGTTGGGTAAATTCGAGCTCTCTGGTATCCCACCTGCTCCTAGGGGTGTTCCACAAATTACAGTGTGCTTTGATATTGATGCCAATGGTATCTTGAATGTGTCTGCTGAGGACAAGACCACCGGTCAAAAGAACAAGATTACCATTACCAATGACAAGGGAAGACTGTCAAAGGAGGAGATTGAGAAGATGGTTCAAGAGGCAGAGAAGTACAAGTCCGAGGATGAAGAGCACAAGAAGAAGGTTGAGGCAAAGAATGCCTTGGAGAACTATGCATACAACATGAGAAACACGGTCAAGGACGAGAAGATTGGTTCCAAGCTTGAACCGGCTGACAAGAAGAAGATTGAGGATGCAATTGAGCAAGCCATCCAATGGCTCGACAGCAACCAGCTTGCAGAGGCTGATGAGTTTGAAGACAAAATGAAGGAGTTGGAAAGCATTTGCAACCCAATCATTGCAAAGATGTACCAGGGTGCTGGGGCTGATATGGGTGGTGGCGTGGATGATGATGTTCCTGCTGGAGGCAGCGGTGCTGGACCTAAGATCGAGGAAGTCGACTAAGCTCATTTCTTTGTTACAATTAAATATAGTATTTAGTTGTTGGGGGATATTTTTCTTATTTTAGTTGGTGTGTTTTTTTTTATTATTTTGGTTATATGGGGTTTCATTGTCCCCGGCCTTGGGAAAGTGTTTTTATTTTATATCTATCGCTCCTTTCAATTACCCAAATCACAGACAATCTCAGTTCTTATTATTGTAGCAGGAAGATTACTTACTACCCTGCGTTTTGACATTTTGAAATATTAATTTCCAATTTACGCTCCTTTTCTATGAATCAGTAGTGTCACGTAAGTTTGAACTTTATTGGAAGTGGGTCCATAATTAGAAATATTTAAGTCCTAGTTAGCTACCGCTAATGGTGGGCGCACTTGAGATGCGTAGCCCTAAGCAGAAAAAGTCGGTCATCTTTATATTTGTCGTCGAAAGTGGTCCCTGCTGTCGTGGCCCTGACGGTTGCACGCATGAAAAATAACGGAGTAAATAATAATAATATATATTATATGACTCGTGTCATGATATCTATCGTAGGAGGGCTACGTCAGCTTCGATATGCATTTTTCATGCTGTGGCTGTGGGTGCTTTCTTTCGATATTACTTCTTATCACAATTGGCGGAATTCGATCTCTTTTAATACGAACAAAAATATAGATAGATAGATAGATAGATAATTTGAAACGCTTATACACCCGGTACGCAGGCGTCAATGGTATTTTACTTCACGCAACTTCATTGGATATGAAGACACTATTCCGTATCATATTGCTTTCTTTTATTATGTAATGTGAGTTCAATTCTGTCATTCATATACAAACCACCCAATTCTCTCTTGTTCCTTTTCTCGTTTTACTTACAGTATCAGACGGCATGTTTGAAAACTTCAAAAAATTTATGTACCTCTAGTAGTTTAACAAGTTACAAACTAACATCATATATTTCAAATTTTAAATTTTAGATTTAATTTCTAATTTTTATTTTATCATAGCATAGAACATCAAATGTAATTTATATTAAATATATTATGATCAAGTGTTCGGTTATCTATTCTTTATTTGTAGAGCAACCGCCTCTTAAAAAGTGTAAAGTGGGTTATAGAAACTATCTTTAAGTTATGTCCACTCTTGCATTACTTTTTATATAAATAAATATTTTAAAAAATAAATGTATTGCTTAATCTAATCACGTTACTCAATAAAAATATAACTACAATGAAAATTGACAAATTAGCATTTTCTACACTATAATTTCATACAAATTTACAAAATCCATATGACTTCTAAAGAATTTTCATACTATTAGTGTAGAATCCTCAAAACTTTGGTGGTAAGAAAGTAACAGGCAAATTAATAATTCAAGCCACGACCTATGCAAGTAAAGAAACAGAACATGGGCTGCTGATTCCTCTTGCCCCCATTTGAATCCACGTGCCAGAGAACAAAAAACAATGAAAAGACACCCATCACGCGGCGGAAGGAAGAAAGATAGAAAAGGGAGACGCAGATGAAAAGTGACATACATTATATACATATATCTAATAATAATACCAAGTGATTTAATCCAGTTCTGTTTATATGTAGGCAGTTGGCAGGCATGACGGAAAATAACATTCAAACAGACGCCACCCTTGACTAGACCCACCTCCATTCGACTCCCACTTTCTGTCTTTTGACTTACTTGGTTTCCATTCCAAGATATCATAATAATATCATTTATTCCTAAACTTGTAAAGTTAGATATCCTTTTCCTGAAGCGGCACAATGCTATTGGCTTTTGATTATTTAGGCAACTTCCAAATTCAGTCAAACATTCAGAGCTAAAAGAGTTTGGTACCAATATAGCATGTTCATATCTTTCTTTTTCTTCTTTAACAACCCAGTTATCAACAGCTGTACGTTATTTATTCAACAGAATCTGATAGGTAGGCTCAGAGTTTCCTTACCGTAAGATAATGATATGAACATAGTAGTAAACAAGGAACATGCATCAATGAATTGATCTATGCAACACGCAAATAACAAGAGAAGTAATCACTTTATATTAGAAGAATTTAATCCATGCAAGTTCAAAATCAATTATAATTACAGTCAAGTGCTAGCAGAACTGCTGAAACAAGAACCATAGCAATTAGTGAGTAAAAAAAAATGAATGAGAGATATGTGAGACGCACATTCTGTTTAATAGATTACACAGTATGGTACAAACTCAGTAAAACAATGAAGCACCAACTAATGCAACCACTCTTACAATTGTCATTAATGTCTGTTTCACGTCAACATAAGATCATTTCCACCAAGATGGGGTCGAAGGCAAACACGAACCTCGTGTTCTTCAGGACCCACCCGGAGTTTTGGTACCATAATCTCAAGCACGGATCCTGGTCCATCATAATATGCTTCTATGTTCGCATCTTCAGGAATTCTAGTTGAGAGGGGGATTTCTCGGATAAACTCACCAGGAGGACAATGTTCAGAAGCAGGATCCGTAAGCTTGAACGTTCTATCATGTCTTTTGATAAATGGCATGCAAGATGTGCTCACACAGGACACCTTTATGATACCGCGAGTCAGAGTATTCCTCCAAGAAACCTTCACCCTCTGAAGATCCACAAATGGCAAGCTGATAATAATCAGATAACCTTCTTCATCCTCATAGATTGTCTTTGCAGCAGTCACAGGCCCATAAACATTTTTCATCACCCCACTGAAGTCATTCAACCAGTGTGGTGGGTCATGAGGGTGAATTTCCATATCCGCTATCCGATCAGAAGGTGGATTAACAGCCAAATAACATTCATCATCGTTCCCATGCGGGAAAAAGTCCTTCCTCCTTTTGCTGCTGACAGGTGATAAGTCCATCCCGTCCCCATTGCTGTGGCTGGATGGTTGAGTTGACAAATTGAGTCCAGAGCCATTAAGCAGCTTCTTTGAGTGGGAATTCGGAGCACTCTTTATTGGAGGAGGCCTCTCAAGCTCAAAATCTGTGTTAGGAAGGTTTCTCCATGAACTAAAATCACTAGCTTCAGGTGGAATTGTAAAATTCAAATCCCTGCCAGTGAGTTCAATCCACCTCTTCCGTTCTTCCTCATTGAGACCCATGAGATTGGGCAATGGAACAACCTCAATCCCATGCACACACTGAGGGTTTGAAAGTCCCCTGTAATGCTTTCTTTGCATCCTGTGAGATCGAACAAATCCTTTATCAACACTAAAAGGAAATGGACGCTCACCTTGTCGAGAATGCCCGTTCATGTAACTCCGCAGCTGCATCTTACCCAATGCATTCTCGGGCCTCTCCTTGAAAACCCACATGTACATGTTCTCCATGTCATGCTGAACCATAAAAACATCAAGCTTGAGATCAGATTTATCAAATCCTGAAACTCCATTGCTATCCCTTGTAATCTTGGCCTTTGATTTCTCATTCAAAGAAGGCTTAAAGTAAAAACTAAAGAAAAACCAGGCACCCCAAATACTATCAACCCGCTTGGCACATTTCCGCCCAACTTTGGGGATATTTAGGAAAGTTTCAGGCTGATAAACTTGTGGACCGAGCCCCACATCTAAAATGTCACAAGCTTCCGAATTCCATGACTGTGGGGGTGGGCTGCGCTCAGCAGAGAGCGGCAAATTAATATCGGGTGGACGGGGAAGAATAATTTGGCGATTCATTTCCAAATCCAAATCGTCATGTGAGGAGGCACTTGAATCCATGGATAAGAGAGTAGATGGGTGATGATTCTCCATTGACAAGGCTGTGAGAAGAGAATCTCCCATAATTCAGCTTGTTTCCTTGTTGAGTAGTATTGTTGCTGGTAGGTTGAATGATTTTTCCATGATTTTCGAAGAAACAAATTCAAGAAAACAACCTCATAAACACCTTCATAATCATTATCTATCAATCTCCACAATAACTCCCCTCCATCAAAACCCTTAATTAATCCTCAATCAAATAAACATTTTCCCCCAACACACGCACATCACAAAATGAACAAAATCAACTATTGTTCAATTCAATAACCCAGCTAGTTAAAAATTCAACAAAATTAAAATACTACAATTCCAATAAAAGCTAAGACCTTTAGGAACAAATATAAATAGTTATACAAACAACTAACCCCCCCAAAAAAAATTTAAAAATTAAAAAAGAAAAAAGAAAAGAAATCTCTTCAATCTCTGCAAACGAGAGAGAATGAGAGATTTAACAAGATGCTAAAGAAACACTATATCTAACCCTAAACCCAGAATCTCTTGAAATCCTCCAAACACAGGTGGGAAACACTGAATCAAAAACATCAAATCCATAAAATAAAAGATGGAACTCACTCTTTTTTTTTTTGGTTTTTTGTTGTGTTTACTTCTATTTTCACTCCCACACCAGAAACAAATTAACTGTTTAATAGAAACAGAGCATAAGCAAAATCTAGAAACCCATGAAGAAGAGATGGGAAGGGATCTTCAAAGAGTACCTTTTAGGATACGCATCGAGGAAGGAAACTCCATAGGCGATCATGATGCTCATCTTCACCATATCATCAACTACCATTGGTTTTCTCACTACTACCACTGCTCCGTCAAAAAGAAACAGAGACAGAAAAGAGAAAAGTTTTTGTGTGTGAACGGAAGAAAGAAACAGAAACGTAAGGCACCGTCTCATTATAGACGAGGTAAAAGCCTCCACTAGATATCACCGATTTCCTTTCACCGTTACTTGACGGTGACGGTCAATACTTAACAGCACCGGACCCCAGAGATTATATTTTCTTTCTTGTTTTTTCACCTAATGATGTTGTCAAAGCTTCATTTTTTTTTATTATTCACTTAAATAATATTTACAATTCACACCTCCTATTATTTAAATTTTCTTAAAAAATTATTTTCATATAATACTAATATTAAAGTCATTTATTTATTTATATTCAATTAAATGTTAAATCCAAAACCATATAAATTGATGTCCCCTCATGTGGTTAAAATGGTGAATGGAGCTCCCTTTCATGCTTAAAGAAGAAAGTGTTGTCCACCAATCCACTCTTCTTTCTTTCTCTTTTTAACTTTTCTTTTTTTAATTAAGAAAAAATGGAGGGTGTGGGTGTGGGTATCACTCACTTCCATCGTAATAAAAATGGACCTCACCAACTCCAGTTCTCATTCCCCTTTGTACAAAAAAGTAGGATTACTTTTGTCCATAAATGTTTTTCCAAATCGAATTTATATGTACTTATTATTCTAATTTAATTATATACATTGCATGTATGAAATTATCTCTCTTATTTTTAATATAAAAAATATCTAGAAATAATTAAATCATATCATATTAAAAAACAAAAAAAGTTGTATATGAAGTCGTCTTATCAAATTATTTGTGGTTTGGTAGGATCCAACGACCAATACATTATTATACACATTGTCAAGATATATACAATAATAATTAAAAGCTTGATAGGTTGTGAATTTACGATTATTTTTAATTATTAATTTCATAATTATATTTATTTATTTGTACGAGCAATCGTTGGCCAACGGATGAGACGGTGACAAGTGTAAAAGGCTCGTAGTGCCAACGACGTTCTCTCATGTGCCTGACACATGCTATATTATTTTTTGGACTATTTATTTATTTATTTAAATATCAAGGTTATAGTGTTAACTCGCTTCTTCGAGTATGTGATAACTTATTATAATTTATTTACAAGTCTTATCAGATATTTCAATCCAACCAATAACGTACTTATGGCAATAAAATCATTACAACCAACGAGTCAAAGTCCATTTATCAATACATAATTTTCAAAGGATAATATTCGTATTATTGTCAGTTGATATATATAGAAATTTTATATCGAAATTTGCACGTCAAAACACTATTTATTGTTTCATTTTTCAAAAAATGAATATAAAAATATTATGTTGCCTCTAATCCAATGACATAAGAAAATTGGAGACTTAAAAGCGATTGGTTTAATGTGCTATGGTTAACGATATAATATGAACAGATAAAACCTAGGCGTCTTCTAATCTTTTTATTAATATTAAATTAGCCTTTATTGATACGTAACGAGGAAAATGGGGAGAGATGTGTGGGCAGGGCACGTCACATGCCTTTCCTTTATTAGGCTAATAAATACTTAATTGTACAATTAGCTGTATGATGCAAATTTTTTAATTTGAGACAATTGAAAATGGGAAAGGAGGAAGAAGCCTTCCTTAGTAAGTTATGGATTAATTAATTATTATAGCTTCTTTATTGACTTTCCAAAGTAGTAGTGGAACGCTCTCCGTTTTATTTGATTTTATTATTATTATTATTATTATGCGGTTGGAAAATGGAGCAGATAAGGCAATGGAAGTATCTCAATAGATAAGAGCATGGACTACGTTGCTCTCTTTTTTACCAAATAAAAATAAATATAGGGGTTTTTTATTTGTAGCAGAAAGTTCCAAGTTTATGAAAATAATTTTGATAATTCTGCGGCAAAAAAGCGGTTAAAAGTAATCTTCATAATTTTAACCAAGTGGTAAAGTAAAGAATCAAAGTTAGTAGAAACATGATAATATTTTATTTTATTTTTGGCTTTATTTTAAATAAAGAAAGGTCAATAATTGAAACAACTTATATAGAGATTGGTGGCATTTGGGATCCTACTCGTGTCACTAACCCAAAAGAAAATTAGTTTTTTTTTTTAAAAAAAAAAAAAAAGGAACAGTGCAGGCTTTTTGTCTTGAATTGAAATGGGAAAAGGCAATAATACCTTAGCGCATATTATCTGGGGGTGTTGGGAATCAAATCTTGATCTTGAACTATCAATAAACTATTTTACATTATTACTCGTTTTTCTAAGCTTAATTGGACAAACTGAATCTGCCAACTTGTCGTTTGATTCATCAAGTGGTAATTCATTTTCAATTTTTTAAATCCTAGGCTATCTCCTATCCTAATGGACCATTTTTTAACTTATACAATATTATTTTTCATCACTTAGACCCTCTTTTCCATTATTTCCTTAACATTATTATATTCTTCTCTCTTTACTGCTCCAATAAAATTCACATGCCCATGTCACTTTTTTATTAAAATAAAAACCCCAAATTGGTTGGTTGTGTTGACGATATCAAACAAGCGCGCCATAAGCCCATAAGAATAGGCCCAATTTGCCCATAGCAATATACTAATTCATAAACAAGACAATAAAATGAAACTGCAATAACTGACTAATATTTGCCGTGAGCTATATGTAATATACCCCATGTGCATTAATATTAATAAGGCAAAGCCATTGTTTTCACCCAACCATCCGCCGCTCCTTCAACTTAACTCCCTCCCTCCCTCCTTGTCTTCTATATCGTATATTATGATCAGCTAAATGAGTTTTAATCACAATTATTAATAATCCATATATATAAATTATAATTAAGAGATAAAATTATAGACCATTCAATTTAAACCCACGACCTATCTGACTTCTTCTTTGGACTGAACAGACCTATGTAGTGTACTCACCCAACAATTTTCTTTTCTGTATTGCTTGTACATGTCCGTGTCACCCACGTCTGGAGACCTGAAATGATAGCGAAGCCTCTCTTTTGTACATACATACTTACACATATGTTAATATACCGGCATGAGAAAAGAAGAAGAAGAAGAAGAAGAAGAAGAAGAAGAAGAAGAACGCATAGCATTATCCACAATTAATTCACCTACAAATTAAGCAACACCAATTGCTCTGTTCTTGATCATGGATGAACATCATCAAGGCTTCCAATTCAGTCCCATTCTGATCGGTCTGCTCGGTATCATTGCCGGTTCCATGATGATAGCAACCTACCACTGTATATCCCTCGGCTGCTGCTACCACCGCCGAGCTCAAAACCAACAAAATTCTCGTCAAAATACTCGGACAAATCATCAACAACGGCCTACTACAATACGCAGCTCGGCAATGAGACTGATTCCGGTGTATAGATACAACAAAGAGGGCAACGAAGAAACGTGTTCTGTGTGCTTGTCCGAGTTCAAGGAAGGTGAACAGATTCGAATATTGCCCGGATGCTTGCACTTGTTTCATGTCCCCTGCATTGATATGTGGCTTAGTTCACACTCTAATTGCCCACTTTGCCGTGCCGACGCTGCTCCTCCGCCGCATCTTGTCTTATCTTTGCCCGATTCCGGTGGAGCACCGCCACCAGAGTTCCACAGGGTACCAGATTTCGGAGGATGATTATGCTTTTCAATGATGTAATTAAAAGTGTGGCTTTCTTTTCAAGCTTGCAACCTTTTCTTTTTTTATTGTTAGATAAATTATTGTTTAAAGTAGCGTAGAAGTGACTCGAGTAAAGAGAGTTTTTAAGGTAAAATGTGAAAGAGCAGTTGTACATACTTTGGTTTTCTATGGGTCAAACGAGGTAACGAGAAAGAAATGTAATACTTAGCTAGGCTACCAATTAATTCTTTTTATTGTAATTGTTTCTTAATTTTGCTTGCTCGGACAAAGGATATTAGTGTATCTCCAGCCTATTTATTTGGAAGATATATCTTATTAGCGCTTGTTTATTTTTTTAACAGAAATTTGAATATAATTATTTAGATATTTAAATATTATTTATTTTTTAACTTATATCTAAATATTTATTAACAACATTATATATAATTAAATTAAAAAAATTGACCACCACTTCACCTAATTTAAATAAATTGTTAAGATATTTAAAAATTATTTAGTTTTTAAATTATGTCTGAAAATTAAATACTTTATTTGTAAATAATACTCTTAATTTATTACTTTATTTTTTAACATTTAAATTCTAAATCTTATTTAACATTTTTTGTTTTTGTCCTTTTTATTTTGAAATAATCTTTTAATATATTTTTTATTTATTTTATCATTGATTTTTATATCACTTAAATTGTTAATTCATAAATTTTTTTTACTCAAAATATAAAATAAAATCATATATTATATAAAAATATACATGTTAACATAATTTATTAAAAATGATCTAATTTATGAACTTTTGTGTTTACGTAATTAACTTTTTTATAAAATAAAAAATATATATATATACATCAACATATTAATTTTAGATTTTTTTTTTCTGATAAAACTAAACTAACTTGACATTTTATATTTAGGATAAAAAAATAAACATATTAATTAAATTCATATTTCGATTAAATTTATATTTCAGTTATATTTAAATTTTAGAAGAAAAAACAAATATTACCTGATCTTGAATCCATTATTATCAAACAACAAATATTTTCTAGTCACCCATCTACTTGAATTTCATAACTAATAATTTTATGTAATAAATATGACTTTAAAAAAATATAATAACCGAACCTTAAATGTATCCTAAATATTTTACATAATATTGATGTATTTTTTAAAATTTTATTACAGTTAAACAGTAAATTTTTCTTAAATTGTATTGAATTAATAATTTATAATTTCTATTTACACGTGGAATAAGACGGGGTGGGATGGAACATGAGGAGTGAGATAAAATAATAATGTCAGACATACTTTCTATCTTATTGGGCCTATGGGCTCAAAATTTATCCGGTCCAATGATAACTCACAGCAAGAAAGAAAGAAGAAAGAACAGAGACCGTTGAGTCAATTATTTTACAATATTTTAGAAACGCGGTAACAAACGTAGACATCATGATGGTACGTGAACTTTGTCACTAGGTCTTTCCTTCCTTCCATTTTCCTTTCAATTATTGCTCTCAGAATTCCAAACCCCAGACTCCCCACCGCCACACCGCCACCAATCATCTCTTTTTCTTACATTAAACCCCACATATCACCGCTTTTTAGGTTCACACACTTTCCGATGGAAAACGCGCCCACTATTGTCAGAGAACCACCGCCGTTCCCGGCGTCGCCTCGCGGGGTTGATTTATCCCCTCTAGAATTTGTCCTTGCCCTTTTGGCAGTCATCACTATCCCCGCCTTGATTTACGCTCTCTTCTTTGCTGTAAAATGTCCTCCCTGGCCTTTCCGCCGACGTGGTGAGGAAGATTACCAGAGCTCAAGAAGACAAAGTACCGACGGAAATAGTGTGAAAACCAGCGATACGGATATAGCTTCGGGTGTTAAGTATCAGAAAGAGAGTCACGTTAAAGATATCGGCAGCGAGTGTCCGGTTTGCTTGTCTGTGTTTGCTGATGGAGAAGAAGTGAAGCAGCTAAGCGCGTGCAAGCACTCGTTCCATGCTCCTTGCATCGATATGTGGCTGAAGTCTCACTCTAATTGTCCGGTTTGTCGAGCTTCAGTTCCTGTCAAGCGTCCGAATATAGCCACAGCACGGCCTAGAGACGACGATCTTCACCAAGGTTTGCCCGACTCTTCCAGTTTGGTCTGACAGTAGCATACCTATAAATAAACATATATATATATATATATACACTTCCCGTTTCTTGATTTCAATTTTCTTACCGTTCAAATTCTACTTTCCTTCTTTGGTTTTCTGGGAATTTTTACAAGATAATATCAGTTCTTGTCCAGAAGTTGTAATTTAGCTAGTATTGATAGTTGCATACGGGTTTATAAATCTCAAGTGACCCCGGAAACGTGAAATTGGAGAGTTCAAGGTAGCCTTAAATTTTTGCAGATTCAACTGAGAAAATAATTGAATATTAGTACTGCATTTATTTTGGGTATCACAGAAGAAACTAAGAGTGTGATACTCTCTCATCGGGATCTGAATTTGACAACTCACCGAACTCCTTTAATAATGCTGTATAATCAAACATTTGATTCATCGGCACATGTAGAGGTTAACAGGTGTGTGTGGGCTTGATTGCTAACAACCCCAGCAGGGGAAAACAACAGTGCATTTGTTTGTTTATGAATTTGATTCATTTTAATGATCAAACCTCATTTGGTTCTTACGGACCATTCGGAGTCTTTAGTGGCATTAATGTTAGGTAGGTAGGAGAGAGAACCCACGAAGAAAGGCTCTAGTTCTTGACTTCTTGTGAGCTTAATTGCTGTATTATACTGTTGTGACAGCCTACTGTCTATTTTTCAAAGAAAATGATAATTGCTAGATGAGCTTATTATGAGAAGCTTGATGACATATTCAGAATTTCTTGATTGCCTGATAGTGCTTGTCAAATACTTCATTGCTGTCCACCTTGCTTTCTGCCTTTCTTTACTTCATTATTACTTGCTTTTTCGCACTTCAGTTGTAGACTTCCAGTGCATTTCTGAAGAAGTGATTCTATTGGCCCTTGCTTGAGAACACGACCAAACTACCATGGCTTCTTGTATACGTAATTTTTGCTAAATAAAAATTATTAAGAATAAGTGAGCTGATGGATGCTCAGTGAATTTTTTATAGCTAAATAAAGTGATATACCAAAACTTTTTAGTTAGGGCAGAGTTACAAAGGTTGTAATGTAGTATGAAGCTTTTGTGTTATTGTGTAATAAAAAAAATTAAATAGAAATATATCTGTATAAATATGTCCTAAATCAGTTAGTTATAGTATTTTAGTTAATTGAAAATAATTGGTAGGGACCATTTCTAACAACAATAATGATCATTGACTAGCATAAGATAATTGTTGTCATCTTTCCTCTTATCTCATTATAAACAATAATATTCTACTAGTGATAATTCTAATAATATATTGTTATTTAAGGACAGCAGTTGGACTCGCCCAAAATTGTTTATGATTTTGGGCTTTGAACTGTGGACTTGGCTTTTGTATCAGGTTTTCAAGATTCACTTTTGGATCCACCATTCACTGAGTGATTTGTCTTGAATCGTATTATGTACGTAATATTGGTGTTACAGTTGAAGTTTTAATTTGTTAATTATTTTAATAAACAATTGATAAGAGATTATTTGTTTGATTAAATTTAGTCTTTAATAATTCAAAGACATATATCATTGCGAGCTTAAAATTTCCACAAATTAAGACTAAACTCATAACATTTTTTTTCCCTTAATACACATCATAGTGATTTTTTTTTTTAATTTTTACCTTGGGAATTAGTTAAAGAATTTATCAAACTAAATTCAAATTAATGCCATCCCCATTAATTTGTTCAATAATATTTTCATTACTAATCAGTGTCTATTTGCTTTTTATTTTTTACTTAAAAGTTGAATGAATTTGAAATTTGAACAGATTTAAATATATAAATTTGAAGCATTATAAATAACATTTGTGTAGTATTTTCCTATTTACCTCGTGACTCTTTTTATTTTCTGTGGTGTGTATATATATATATATATATTTGCAAGCAACAGATGTTCTAAGCTCACGTCGTGTTCATCCCATATGCGGTTTTACACCTAATCATATCTTCAGTATGAGAATAAGATATTAGTAAATATTCACATTTACAGATAAAATTGTCGTCAATGAAAATTAGTATTTGTGTTACAAATAAAACAAAAATCTAACATATTATTGAAAATTATTCATATTTGACTAGCTTAATATAAATAATTTCGGATGAAATGATTAGTTTATATTTGTAGCATTTGAACTTAAATTTTCATTATTTTTACATCATACATATATATATTTATTAATTTACATCATGTATATATATATATATATATATAGGTAAATGATCACCGATATCCAATAATTAACAAGTCTGCACAAAGAAAACAATCTAAGGGCGTTAAGATTTTGACAAAAACCCCTACGATGTTTTAAGATAGTATAAATATTAACCACCCAGGAGGCTAAGTCAAATGATCACACACCCATCAAGGTGTGTTCGAACCCTGCTATAGCCATGCTTCCTTTTACAATTTGTGCGATATTTTATATGCCTTCAGTTACATATATTTAGACTCTCGACTCAAATTTTAGTATAGTACTAACAAATATAAGTTTTATTAGTTAAAAGAGATTTTTTAATGATAATTTATTTTAAAAAAATTTTGATATCATTTTAATAGTATTGAAATTTATTTTTTAAGACTTAAAGAAACACTTTTTTTTAATTAAAAAATTTAAAATTTAAATTTTTAAAGAGAATACGATAATTATTTTTATTTTATTAAATTAAAATAATTAAATATTTTTTGCCGTCAATTTTTTTCTGTTAAAATTAACATTTTTTTTTTGTAAACTTATAGCTTTATCGTTGGATGATATTTTTAAATTAAAATTAGGATTTGAATTTGAGTGGAGTTTTTGTAGAATCTGAATTCAACCACTAGGCCAGCCTGAGATTTTAACACATATTTGTAACAACTAATATATATAATGTTTAACAAAAAGATTGTCATACATATTCAACTAGTAGTTATTATACTTACAATCTTTTAATAAACTTATTACATTTAACTATTAATACACACACACACACATATATATATATATATATAACAAAATCAATTTGTAAAATTTTAGAAAAAAATATTTCTTTTATAATATTAAACTAATAATAATTTTGTATGAGATTAAACTAACAAATTTCAGTAAAAAAATTTAATCTAATAATTTTAAACAATTAAATATGAACTTATTAACTATAATTTTGTAAATTAATCTTAATTTATAAACTCATATTTAATTTTTTAATATTAAAAAATAATTATTATTTTTTTTATTTGTTATTGTAAATTATCATTTTAATTTCATATAAAATTATTATTAATTCAACGTTATTTATTTGTTTACTAATTTTTATAACAGATTTGAGTATACATACTCATATGTAATTTTAATGTTACAAATTAATTATTAGTTTAATTTTTCTTCAATTTTTTTACTAAAAAATTATTAGTTTAATTAGAATAGAATAAAAAATATATATTTTAACTGTTTAAAAAATAATTATTAGTTTAATGTTATAAATAATATAGGGTTTTAACACATACCTCCCCTGAGGTTTTCGATTTTAACACTTAGAGGTAACGTTTAATGAAATGCACACTTATCTCCCCTCTGACCATCCAAAGTTGTTAGTCAAACGTTACAATTAAGGGCAAATTGGTAAAAACAAGTAACTTTACTCTTTTGTGCCAAAACTGTGTGTTGTATGGGAGCACAATTTAATGGGAGCACAATAATTACTATGTTTGATAAGTTCTTTAATACTGTCAACAACGTAAAGAAATCCGTCTTCATCAAAATAGCTGAGATCGCCGATCTTCAACCACCAATCTTCACCAATTGTCGCGGCAGTGGCCTCCGCATTTCCCAAATACCCTTGCATAATCGTCGGACTCTTCAACCATAGCTCTCCTTTTTCATACGACAACAAACCCTTTCTTGTCTCAACATCCACCACCTTCGCATAGAAATTCGGTAACAACATCTCACAAGATCCCGAACGAGTCTTCGCCTACTCGTCAGACACGAAATAAGTCAATACCTCGTAGCTTTCGGTTAGCCCATATCCCTACCGGAGCTCTACCCATGGAAACTTTTCTCTGAACCGATCAGACAGTTCTTTGCTCAACGGTGCAACCCCGGAGCCAATTCTTCTCAGCGAAGATAAATCACTGCCGGCTTTACAGTATTTCACTAGCCCCAATATCACCGGAGGCACTGCCAGAATGTTATTCACTTGATGAGCTTTAATGGCATCAAGCATTGCTTGTAAATCAAATCTCTGCATTAAAACAGTCGTAATCCCACAGCAGAATAAACTTAAAGCAAAAAACGCTAGCCCGTATATATGAAACATAGGGATAAAGCACAAATACACATCGTTTTGTGCACGGATACGTCCACCGTCTATTTAAGCAGGACCATGACTGATATAAAGTTTGCATCCATTAATATTACACCTTTGCTCATCCCCGTCGTGCCGGAAGAGTAGAGTATGGCTGCCGTGTCTGACTGAGTTATCTGGGTTTGTGGAAACTCAGTTGGGTCACAGCATTCAATCAGTTCTTCAACAGAAAGCGAGCTATGATTTAATTGATCGTGATAAGTGACGATTTTATGAACGTTAACTTGCGTTAGCTTTTGTAGTTCTTCGGGGGCCGAGATAACGAGCTTCGCGCTCGAGTCACGAACTTGTTTAACGATTTCAGACCCGGTGTTTATCGGATTTGCAGGCGAGAGGATTGCACCGAGCGAAAATATAGCTAAACATATTGTCGGATACAAGACCGAATTCGATGACAAAACAAACACGACATCACATTTCCTGACGCCGAGAGCATGGTATAGCCCCGACGCGAGCACACGAATCAACCGACCAAGTTCTGCATATGTGACGCGCCGGTTGGTGGTCGAATCAATGAGTGCAACTCGTGTTTCGGCATTGTTTGGATGTGGGAAATGCGACAGCACAAAAATACGACTAATTAAATTGTGCTCCCATACAGCACACAGTTTCGGCACAAAAGAGTAAAGTTACTTGTTTTTACCAATTTGCCCTTAATTGTAACGTTTAACTAGCAGCTTTGGATGGTCAGAGGGAAGTAAGTGTGCATTTCATTAAACGTTACCTCTAAGTGTTAAAATTGAAAACCTTAAGAGAGGTATGTGTTAAAACTCCTAAATAATATATATAATATGTTCAAAATTTTTTATACATTACATAATAAGTGTTAAAATTGAAAACCTTAAGAGAGGTATGTGTTAAAACTCCTAAATAATATATATAATATGTTCAAAGTTTTTTATACATTACGCAATATATAAATATAACTTAATTAATAGATGTGTCTTGATTGTTTGAACCTTTGTTATGGTGTGTTACGAGGGTATAATTTTAAATATTGGGTTTGTTATATTTTTTAAAAATTTGTATTTGATCCGATTTAGTTCGGTTCAAATAGCTTAAATTTGGCCAACTCAAACCAATAATGGTGAAGTTGGAATTTTATAAAAAATTAATAGAAAAAATATAAAATTTGAAATATAATATAAGGTTAATTATTTTTTTAAATATTTATATACGAATAATACATATTTTATCTTTTGAGATACGATCAAATGTTTAAATTTTTAAATTAAAATTTTTAAAAAATAAAATTAATTTTAAAAATAAATAAAAATAATTATAAATTATATTAAATGTTAATTTAAAATTTTTAATTATATTTTATGAAGATTTTAACTATGTATTGAAAAAAGAACACTTGAAAACTATAATTTTTTACATTGGAAGAGTGACATAACCATCATGTATGAACCGTTGATATAACAGAACACTTTACGCGTTCAACCAGATGTTAAAGAATCAATCAATCAATCAACAAAAAAAAACGAGCGTAAATTGATCATCATACGATCACCTCCACTGCCCTCCCCTTTTCGGCTTTACTTTGGATGCTACCACCACTGCCCCCTCCCATCCCATGTGACCGACTTATTATTATTCCTTCCGCATAATCTACCCAGCAAACTAAATAAAATAAAATAAAAAGGCCCCACTCAAGCTTATCTAAAACTCATGCCCACACTCCCTTCGTTTCAACCCCTTCCTACAAATTCCCACTTACAACCATTCTCTCGCTTCAATTCATTCGTCCATTTTGCAACGCACGGATCGCCAGCTAATCACTTCGTTACCGTCAATTAAGTTCCAAATCCAACGGTCCCAATACATCAGTTCCAAAACCAGGGTCGTCCCCTTTGTCATCGACTCCGTATAAGTTTTACTACCCAACCCCCACATCTCGCTAAAACAAGATTCAATTTCCGAAGCTCAATTCTTTTCTTTTTTTTTCCTTTTCCTTTTTCGGTTTGTTTCTCGAGAAAATTTTCTATTTGATTCTTTTTTTCTCCTTTTATTTTTTAATTTGGTGTAATGGACGGTGGAGGAAAAGTGAAGAAAGGAGCAGGAGGAAGGAAAGGACTCGGTCCTAAAAAGAAACCTGTCTCCCGCTCAGTAAAAGCCGGTCTGCAGTTCCCGGTCGGTCGGATCGGTCGTTATCTGAAAAAAGGGCGCTACTCTGAGCGCGTTGGCACCGGCGCTCCGGTCTACCTTGCTGCTGTACTTGAGTACCTTGCTGCTGAGGTGGTTACCTGAACACTATTTCTTACATTTGTTTTTTCAAATCACTGTTCAAAAATTACACTTTCAAGTTAGTTTTTAGTTAATTTATAAGATATGCGTAAAAATTTGTTTTTTTTTTATCCTTTTTGCATGATTTTGTTGTTAATTGTCTAGGGTTTTGTTCGGTTGGTGAGAAAATGTAGGAAAGTGGGTGATTGATAGTTTTAGAATTTTTTTTAAAGGTATTTTCAACCATGTGTGTTATAATCTGGTTTCAAATCTTAGTATTTGTTTATTAGGTCTAGAACCTACTTAGATTTCAAGAAATGAAAGGAAAGCACTAGAAACTGAGCATACATTTGGGATTAAAATGTTGTGGGTCGTGGTTTTCAGAATATGTTTGGGATTGGGGCGTCGTGGGGCATAGTTGCTCTAAGATAGAATTAGGAAGGAATGTTTTGGATGAGCTATTGTAACTTTGAAGTTATACTTATATAGTTGTTGCGTGGTGGAAGCACTAGATGTTAAATTTAAGTGGAAAAGTAGTTGCAATCAAGTAACAGTTGGTTTTATTGAACATTTTAAATTTTGTGCTTCTAAAGTTATTAGAGGCACAGTAGTACCAAACATATTGTTTTTTTCAGATAATATTATTAGATGTTTAGTATAAGTTTGAGAACACAAGTAGAACATTAGTGGTCAGTTAAAAGTAAGTGTTTTATAAAAACATTTTAGCTGTCTCTGTTCAAAGTCAAAATTGAAGCATGGCAATTCTAATCATACCTTTGATTTGTAATTTTGATACAATATTTTTTTGGCCCAGCAAGGATACTAGTAATTCTTTAAAATTAATTGCATCCAAATTATATTCAAAATTTCTATATTTTATCTAAATTCTTAAAATTGTTTTGGAGTGTTAATATAATGTCTGACATTTGTACTCTTGGTTGTGGGCTTTGAATCCTTTTTAGGTTCTTGAGCTTGCCGGTAATGCAGCTAGGGATAACAAGAAGAATAGGATCATCCCAAGGCATGTCCTGTTGGCTGTAAGGAATGATGAGGAGCTTGGGAAGCTTCTTGCTGGTGTGACTATTGCTCACGGTGGAGTGTTGCCCAACATCAACCCAGTTCTTCTGCCTAAAAAATCTGAGAAGGTGGCAGCTAAAGAGCCCAAGTCTCCATCCAAGGCCACCAAGTCACCTAAGAAGGCTTAGATTTTTAGACTTTTTATCTTCAACTGTGTATGTAACTTCTTGATGTACTTGGCTTGTAGGAAAGCTTTATGTTCCTAGGTATTAGGGATCATTGTACCTTTTATTACCAGTCACTATGTAGAACTCCCGTTGTTTTGAGTGAATGAAATCAAGTTAATGGTTCTAGCATTTCATTTGCTTGGTCAAATGTAGGTGTTTTTTTTGTTAATATTGCATAATATATTTATTGATACAATATCAGATATTTTACTCGGACTAGTGACATTACCGGTTATAGCAGTTTAGATTTTTTCGTACATAGTGTGCAATGTCCATCTTGTACTTGAGGGGTACCTATCTATATTAGTAGAAATTCTCACAAATATTTATTAGCGAAAATTCTCACAAATATTTATAAATTTTTTTTGCTGATAGATATTTTTTAATTTTCATAAGTATTTGTAGGGAAAATTCTGCCAGTGATGCAAGACTAGAAGACGTTCTCTCCTGAGGAAATCGTCTTCTTACCATCCAGGATGTAGGTGTTTGTTTTATTATTTAATTTTCTTGTTGGTTTTCTATTAGCAGTACCTGGTTTTACTGTTCCTAAGCTCGGCAAATATTTGACTGTTTTAGAAGCTACTATACTACCTTTGTATTAGCACGTCTAAAATTGAGGTTCTGTGATTTTCTTTTTGTCAAGGAAACAGAACCATTGCATATCAAGTAAATGTGAGAGTTCATATCAAATTTTTAATTTTCATGCTTTTATAATTGAGTGAAAACAAAACACTTCCAAACTTGAATTGATTAATGGTTGAATTTAGTTTTTTTTTTAAAAAAAAGATAGAAATTTGTGATAACATGTTGAAAGTAAAATATTACTGGTAAGTGAGAACTGTAATATACCTCAGCCGAAACTATGGAGATGGAGAGGAATTGAGGTACTACTGATATATTCTTTCCACACGATTTTATTGTTGATTTTACATTTTAATTTAACCATGGCGAACAGAGAGAACTGTTTTTCCTATTTAAGGACATTTAAAGCAAAATTCATCAGATTGTATTCCATCATAAAGAGCCCTGGAGATGAGAATTTGTGAAACGTTAATTGGAGTATTGGCTGGCATCTATTAACCTACAAGTCATTAATTCAGCGAGAGACAATGTGAAGTTGTAGGTGAAATGTGATGTTTACCCAATACTAAACAGCCAGACATTCCTAAATTCTGACTAGTCCAAGTAGAGCTTTTCACGAAATATATATTTGTGATAATCCAGAAACAGAACTGCAAAAGATTCAGGAGAACGCAATAAATAAACCCGAGCAATGAGTTTGCAGCCTGCCTAGCTTATCATCAAAACTAGACTCAATTTTGATTCCGACAAATCTCTTTCCCCTACCTTTTCTTTTGGTTCAACATCCAATCATTCTTCGAAACAACCGTTGTATGCCGATTGTCCACAATCTGGTTATGAGTTTGTATCATCTTCTCAGATCTTTGCTACAGAAACTTAATGGGAACCAAAAGGATTGTTGGTAAATTTCTATACAAACAATTCTCCAAGTCATTTCTCAGACACATCCAGTACCCACCAGTTATTTAACTCAATATTCAGAAACCATTCCAATCCCAGTATAGAAAAACGGAGATTTCATTAATCTGTCCATAAAATCATTAAATCTACAAAGGGTTAAAGAACAAACAAAAAACTAGAAAGGAGTTGAAACCCTAACCACAAAATAAGGAGACCCATTCAAATACGGAACAAAAAATTAACAAGATTAAGAGCTGGTAAACTTGGTCACGGCCTTGGTTCCCTCCGAAACGGCGTGCTTCGCCAACTCACCAGGCAACACCAACCTCACGGCGGTCTGGATCTCCCTAGATGTGATTGTCGGCTTTTTGTTATATCTCGCCAAACGAGACGCTTCCTGGGCCAACTTCTCGAAAATATCGTTGATAAAACTGTTCATAATGCCCATCGCCTTGCTCGAGATTCCGATATCGGGGTGAACTTGCTTCAGGACCTTGAAGATGTAGATCTTGTAGGTCTCGGTGCTCTTCTTCGTCTTCTTCTTCTTCTTCTCGCCGCTTTCTTTAGAGATCTTTTTCTCCGCTTTCGGCCTCTTCTCGGCGGCGGCGGCTGGAGCCTTCTCGGCTACGGGCTTTTTCTCCGCGGGCTTCTTCTCAGCGGCTTTGGGCGCCATTGCAAGGACGGAGAGAGTTTTGGATAGAGGGTTTTGAGGGAATGCAGAGGGTGAAATGAGGAGCTCGATGGGAAAATAAAGGGGAGCGGGGAAGAGTTTATATAGATAGGTGAGCTGGATTCTTATTGGTCATAAGAGCTCCACGGAGATTGGTGACGAGGCTACATTTATAAGCGTTGGATTATTGGTAGGATAAAGAAGGGAGATACGGGCGGTTGAGATTTCTTGTCTTGTTTTGAGGCGGTCAGTTATGTCACTATCTTTTATATAAAATTAAGGACACGCGATAATTTATAAGCATCAATCAGACAAAAAAGGGCCAGATTACGAGAATTAAATTGGCTAAACCTTTAAAATTAATAATACTAATAATAATGAAATGCTAAACCAGATTAATGTTATTTTAAAATTTATCATATTTTATGGATCATAACTAAAGCAACAACACATCATTGTAGATATTATTAAAATTTAAAATTGATTTTGTTAATTATTTACATAATATATAAATGGGATAACAACGAATAAAAATTAGCGGAATTACAAGTACTGCATGCAAAATCTTTCAAATGTTGATACTTTTTTGTTGAATATTTATACACAATTTTTAATTTTATATATATATATATATATATATATATACATACTTCTTATTGAATATTTGATAGCATAATATAAGAGTTTTGAGTTGAGAATAATGACACGAAGATATTTTAATTGAGTTGATCAGCAGATTTTAGTATTTCTTACTAATTTAACTTTCGTAGGTATATTTTGATACTCTGTAATGTTATGTGCTCGTTTTGTTGTGGTTGAAAATACAACTTCAATTTATTATTATTGATAAATATTTTAAGTTAATATTAAAAAAAATATAACAGAGAATTGATAATTCTCGAATCATATGGCTAGAGAACTTCAAACAAACATCTTAGCAAAGGAATTTGACAACCTATGAACATTTTTAAGGTTTTGTATGAATGCAAGGTAGCTGCTACTCTGTCCCACATTATTCAAGTTTAGAATATTGGACTTCAAACATCTCAATATGACTTACAATGTAGCCTTCGCAGCAGCAACATATTCTCTACTTCTTCAACAGATAATTTGCATCATAGAACCAAAAGTAACAATATAAACTAAAGTTCACGTCATCTAGGCAGCTAGCCTAATCACTGTTACAACACCCAATTACACTTATAGTTTTCAGGCACTCTTATACATGATATCATAATCAAGTGTGCCCTGCAGGTACCTCAATTCTCTTTTTGCTGCTTCATAATGAATTTGACTTGGTTCTTTATAAACCAAGAAAGTATGCCTGCCTGCTGCACGCATGATGGTGGGTCTGGTCAAATTAAGATACAGGGTGTTGCCAAGTAGGACTCTGTGGCTTCTGTATTCTCAGTTCCATCCTCTGTCTTCTGCTTCTCATTTGCAGCTAATAGAGTTGCTACTGATTTGCAATCCAACAAATTAAATTTTGAGCACATTGTCTGCATGTTTCTTTTGAGGAATGAAATTCCCATTTTTCATGCGGGATTCTTTAATTCCCAAACATATTATAAGAGGTCCAACTTACTTTTCTCATTACTGTTCATCATTGCTAGTTAGCACAAATCATCAAGATAGAAAGAAACAGCAAGAATAATAGTTTCTTTCTTCAAAATGTGTAGTGCTGGCTCATTTTGGATTCCGTGAAAACCTCTCATGAGAGAATATTTATTTCTCAGAGTATACCATCTTCACGGTGCTTGCTTTAGCTCATTAAGAGTCTTCTTCCTCAACTTGTTTCCTACCTTCTTCTTTCCCAAGGAAACCTAGGGACTGATCAACACAAATTTCTTCTGATAATCCGTTGGAAAAGCTGATTTAACTAACATCAAGGATCCAAGATTCTTAAATTTACATCGGCTTTGCAGCAAAAGCAATCAAAGTTCTTACAGTTTCTATTATTGCAACATGGGCAAAGGTTTTACAAAAAAACAGTACTCGGATTTTGAGTGGATTCCATATTACTTACTGTATATGATTCCATCTTGATTCAATTTTATTTTGAAAATCAATTCGACTCCAATGAATTTTCAATCTTTCAGCTCATCTACAAAATCCTTTTAGTTCTTCTCTATCATAGTTATCTCTTACTTCATTACTTTCTTAAAAGCTTTCTGGTTCAAGAGTCACACAAGGATTGTAACCCATTGTTTGTTGCCACATTGTTTGTTGCTTCCAAAGGCCTTCATCTTGTCAGGAAGTAGTAGTACGCTCTCCCCCTCGTATCACTCACAATGGTTTTGACGGTGCAGCCACTTTACTTCTCCTTAAATGCTTTAAATCTTTTAAACAGTGTGAAGGATCCTAATTTTCCCTTAGAAAACACACCTAAATCCTCTGAGCATATATGGATGTGAGCAAGCTCAAGCAATAATATACTCCCTCTAAGCTTTACCTTGAAAATGGAGATACGTTGCTTTCACTTTCACCCGGTTATTCAGATTTTTAAATTTTTGACGGTCCTCTCACCATATCTTTCTACTTTTAGTAGCCCTAAACCATGAAAGTATCTTCATGAATAACTCCCGTCAAGTCAAAATCACAATGAAGGGTAACAGCGAAGTTTCTGTTTTTCTCCATTTTGACATATGCAATCACCAATCTTTTGTTCATCTATATAATACATAGTACAGCCATCTTCAGCAAGTTACCCATAATAAATTTTGACGCAAATCCGAAAAAAGCATCTACTTTGTTCCCGAGTTAACTTTGACAACAATCTTTCCTCCTGCTGCTGCTGAAAGAACAACCTCATGTTGTAGTCACTCTGTTTCTGCTTTCTTAATCCTTGTGTGTTATGCTTTTCTTCTTAAGCTGAATGAAAAGCAGGAGCTACATAGAAACCTAAAAGTCCAGCGACTCAGAATCTTCTCCTTTTCCAATCAGACGTCCCAAGTAATTCCCAACAACCCACAAGTTAAGAACCAGACACTTCCGCACACAACTCAATATTCAGAAACACATTTTAAATCAAATCCCATATTAGACGAGAAAAGATTTCATTACTCTATCTGTAAGATCATTACATCTATTAAGAGAAATTAACAAAAAGTGAAACAAGAAAAATCCAAAACCCTAGGCACAAAATAAAAGAGAACAATTAGAATACGGAGCCTAGAAGACGAACAAGATTAAGAGCTTGTAAACTTGGTCACGGCCTTGGTTCCCTCTGAAACGGCGTGCTTCGCCAGCTCGCCCGGCAATACTAGCCTCACAGCGGTCTGGATCTCCCGAGATGTTATGGTCGGCTTCTTGTTATATCTCGCGAGGCGAGATGCTTCCTGGGCCAACTTCTCGAAAATATCGTTGATAAAACTGTTCATAATGCCCATCGCCTTGCTCGAGATTCCGATATCAGGGTGAACTTGCTTCAGGACCTTAAAGATGTAGATCTTGTAGGTCTCGATGCTCTTCTTCGTCCTCTTCTTCTTTTTCTCGCCGCTTTCTTTAGAGATTTTTTTCTCGGCTTTCGGCCTCTTCTCGGCGGCGGCTGGAGACTTCTCGGCTACGGGCTTTTTCTCCGCCGGCTTCTTCTCGGCTTTAGCCATTGTTGAGTAATCAACGGATTAAGGACGGAGAGAGCTCTAGGCAGTTTTTATTTTTTGAGAAAATGAAGAAGGGTCGACAGAGAGGCTCGATGGAAAAAACAGGAGGCGAGGGAGTGTTTATATAGAGAGGTGAGCTAGCTTCTTATTGGTCAAAGGAGTTTCACAGAGATCAATGACGTGGCTCTCACTTTAATCGTTAGATGCTGCGTTGAATAAAGCGCGAATCTACGGCGGTTGAGATTTTTGTTTGGGCGGTCCTTTTACTCTGTCTTTGAAAATAATATAAGAAATGTAATACTATTAATTTATTTTCATTTCAAAGTTATTTCATTTACAAGGGGAACACCGCGCGCCGGAAAGGGAAAAAGGGGAACACGGAAAAAAGGAAAAAAGGGAAAAAAAAGACACGGAGCGGCGGGAAGCGGGAAGGAAACAGGGAGGGGGAGGGAAAGAAGAAGAAGAGCAGGAAGGAGGGAAAAGGGAAAGGAAAAAAGGCCAAGGGGAAGGGAGGAAGAGGGAAAATATGGAAAATAACGAAAAATGGAAGGAAAGAATGAAATTATAATTTATATGATTTATAAAAAAAAAAAATAAGTAATAATAATTTAATTAACAACTTTAATTTATATTAATTATTATTATTGAAATTAAGAATTTAATTAATAATAATTTAAGTGATATTTTAATTTATATTTATTTAAGTTAAACTTTTAATTAATAATAATTTAATTAATTTTTATTCATATATCATATTTATCCAAATTTCAAACTCTAATACGCATTTCTTACTAAATTTTTTCGCAAATTCTAACCATATTTCTTTTAATTTTTTTACCAAATAACTCTATAACTTTATCAACATGACTATTTCTACAAAAATTCTTTAATATAAGATTTATATAATACATATTCACATTAAATTCATACTTCAATATCAATTATATAACTAGTAAAGTAAATTTAAGTTTTTGAATTTACACAAAAATTTCAATAAAACTACCTAACGATAAAAATTTTAAAAAAATCAACATAGATAAATTACTAATTTTAAATATCATTAATTAAATTTTTAATTTTAAACAAATATAAATCAAAATAATTATTTTTTTAATTAAAATTATTTTAATTTTTTAATCATTAAATAAATTAAAATTGAATTTCTTAAATTTGACTTTAAAACAAATAACGGTATTATAGATATTTAAGTAAAAATTGATGGTCAATTAACAATCCAAGGAAGGTAAGTGTGTCTTACTTCAAAATCTCTATTTAAGTGTTAAATTTCAAACCTCAAGAGAGATATGTGTTAAAACTCTTTCTCATTTATTAATTAAAGTTGAATTCTTTATTTAGTTTATTTTTATTTTTTAAAAGAGTAATTAACACATACTTCTCTTGAGTTTTGAAAAACTCACATATACCTCCCTTGAACAATTAGTTGACTGTTTGAGGATTGTTAAGATCAAGGGTATTTTCAGACATTTTATCAATTTAATAATTTAATTTTGTACAAATCAATAATTAAAGTTTAAAATAAAATAATGATATTTAATATTATTAATTTATCGACAACTTTTTAACAATATTTGGTTCAAAATTCAAAAAATAATTTTTACAAATCAGACTAGTATATATTTTTTTAGTATTGTAAACATAAATTATTCATAAAAATGTAACTAATTATTTTTTTTAATTTTTTATACTTTAAAAATTAGTAATTATATTCCTATTATAAATTTTAAAAATTAAAAAATTATAATATTAAGTTTTTTTAATTTTTATATCTCATATATAATAAATGTTATATTATCAATTGGATAATAAATTTTTTATTAATTTATTTAAAAAATTATTATATTATTTTACTATATAATAAATAAATAATATATTTCGAACATACTAAAATTCAAACAACATAAAATCTACATTATATATATAAAAACATATGAAATAATAGAAATGTTTTATTTTGATCAAAGAATTAACAGAATATTTTATACAAGTTAAATATATTTAATTTTATTTTTCTTGATTATTACTAATGCATATAAATTTCAGTATGTAATTAATTTTAGGTAATGTTATAATTATTAAGTTTTATGCTAAACCTAAATAATCATATTTCTCTCTAATTGAATTAGTCTTATCTAATTATATCACGTTTAATGCATTTAATTGTATCATAAAATTATTTTATCATTCATTTTTTAATCATTTTTAATAGTATCATAACACCAATATAACATGTTCTATAATTCATTGTCACTTGTCTAATAAATGAGTAATACAATTAATTGTTGTTAACCTAAAATTTCATATACCCACCAATCACACCACACGATAACACAAATTGCTCTCACCAATTCATTAAATTCATTATGCATGCTAGGAGTGAACATATTGGGTATGTTTGGTTGCACGTATTGGACTGTATTATTTTAAGTGGATTGAATTGTATTGGAATGTACTGTACTGAAATAGATTAAATGAAAACCTATGTTATATTTGGTACAACACCGTACTGAACTAATTGTAAATTGACCTATGTTTGGTGTAGTAACGTATTGAACTGTATTAAAATTTATATTTTTTAAAAATTAAATTAATATTTATTTAATAATATAAAAAAGAGTATATAATCTAAACATATATATTATTGATAAATTTTATTAATTTGTATTCTATGATTAAAATTTTTACATATATATAAATAAATTTTTTGAAACTATATAATACATTTTAAATAAATTAATTAATGGTGGTTAAGCATAATGTTATATTATAATTTTTTAAATAATAATAAAATATTACCAACGGAGTTGAAGATCGACTATAAAATTTCTTGGATATGATTTGAAAGTGAGAGAATAATCCCAATTTAATTTTAGGGTTTTTTGTTTTTGTTGGTTATATGAGATAAGAAGAGACACAATTTGTTTATTGAGGCAATAAAAAAAAGAAAAAAAATAATGTAATAAGTAATATTTAATACAGCCTAGACAAGACCTCACCCTTTCATGAGTCTCTTTTTTTAATGCTTGAACTGTATTAATTTAATATTTATTACAGTTCAGAGGGTGCTCTAATTTACACCAAACATTGGATAACTAAAAAATTGATCAATCCACTTATTTTATGCAATACAATCCTGCGTACCAAACATGACCATTCAGGTTTGGTTTAGTTTTTATAAGAATCAAACCAAACCTAAAATATGAAAGTTGTAAAATCAAATCGAACTAAACCAAAATAGTTACTTCAATTCGATTCAATCCTAAAGCTTTCATGTTCAGTTCTACTCCGATTTTAGTTTAGAGATTTTTAAAAAAATTTCATTTAAATTCTCATATTATTACCAAATTACATAAACATATAAATAATAACCCTTACTTTCTTATAAATTTATAAAAATAATTAAAATTATTTTATCTGAATTATAATTTATATAAAATATAAGACTTTAAATAAAATTTTATTTTTAGATTTGAATCAATTTTAATTTTATTCGAATCTAAACCGAATCCATTAGAGTGTAACCGCTATGAAACCGAACTTATCTTCAAATCGAATCGAACCGAATTAAACCATTCAGTTGAACATTTCTGCCCAACCCTAATGCATGCTACCTCCTAGAATAACAAATGCAATGAATTATTTGCCAAAGAAATACCCTGTCAGCAACTGAAATTCATTCCATTCAATAAAGAGGAAAGAAATAAAAGGGCACTAATACGATTGAGTAACAAGTAGAAATCCCATAGAAACTAAATAAATGTTCAATGCAAAGAACAGATATAAGAAGCACACAATCTAACGAGAATATCAGCATTTTCAGCATCAAAGTTGGGGGTCCCAATGCCTGTAAAATCAGCATTTGGCTATCTACCCCAATAGAAGAAATGGCCAAGAATAGATTTACAAAGTAAATGAGTTGAAATTGATGCACATATTTATTCTGCTTGTAAAATAGGAAGCTACTTGAGCATAATCATGTCTCATCATACAAAACCAGCATTGTGTATGCTGTTCAGCTTGTATTTCAAACTCAAATATGAAACTTTAAAAGACAACAGTTGAACTCTGGAACTGCTCCAGCAATTGTGTAGAACTGTTGTTTGCTGCTTCACTTGACATTAGGGAACTGAAATAAGACAGTGCAGGCCAGCCTTGCCTTCCAACATTCAACCACTTGCACGAACAAAATGCATAGACTTAACTAAAACCTGCCCATTTCAAGGGGGAAAACACAGAAAAAAAAACAAATACACTTTTAGAACATCAATTGCCAGCTCATATAGTTTGATAAGAAAGAGTAATGCATAAAGCAATTTAGACAGGACCAAAAAAAATCTTTATCAAATGCCTACGGCATTCGGCTTATAATTAATACCGCAGAATGTCAGAAAAGTTAGCAGAATATGCAGGAAAGTTTTAGAAGGTGCCAACTACAAGGCAGCAACATTAACATTTTTTAAATCTTTACTTAAAGCATGGTTTTTACTGGCACAAATTTTCCTGTAAAAATTCATAAATATGTACCTAATATTCGTGTGTCTGACTTCAAAGATGAATTAACCCAACAAGTGTGATAAACATAGGTCTACATTTTATGCATGGTTCACAGGCATAAACAAGGAGAGAAAATTGACCCAATATAATCAAAGTCCAGTGATTCTAAAAAGAAATTAGCACATCACTTTCTTTTGTTTAGTCTGTCCACCACTACTATTTGGACAAAAACAAGACCATGTATGTCATAACACAACCTTTACATTGTATGAACAAAATGTTCCGCATCAGCCAAACTTGAGTCAGTGACTAAGTGTGATGCATTATATCTTATAGAAACAAAATAACAAGTTAGTGTCTCATAAAAGAAACCAGCAGACTGTCTGAGGAGTTATCTGAAAATACTTAAAAATGAAACTTAAAAGCTTACGTTGTAGCTAAAGAGTAACTCTATTAATCCATTTGTAAACCTTACTCTCACCATTGATAGATATCTCACTCACTGGATGATATAGCCAATGACCGCTGCTATTCGAAATTTTATTGTATTCAGATTGTAATTTACAAAAGTTCTTAACTCGACCAAACAGGAAGATTGCTTATATAGTTTGAATCCTATCTGAAACCTAACTAACAGCTACCACCAGTGTGGCATAAAAAATAACCCTTGCTCTAAAGTCTTTACCCAACATTCCAAGGAATGAAATATGATATTCACATAACAATAATTAAGCCAATAACTTAATTGGAAAAAGATATCAAATGCAACTTTATCTTCCAATGACAGCCAAGCAATGAATGTCCCTTCCCCTATACAAATTCACAAATGTTCATAGGAGCCGAGTTCAAACTGAAAGATGAACCAAAACGCAATGAACCTTATTAATCACACATGATACATACTATCCCCATTGATATTAAAACCCGGAAGGTTCAACAGTGCCTTCACTAATATCAGAATAACACCCGTTGACCACAATTAAGATATGCCAAGTGCAAAAACCACTTAAATAAAAAGGTCATAAGCATCAATTCCACACATTAGCATTAACAATGAACATCACAACTCCAACCTGAAAACATTTAACCCTTTATGAAACAGAATTGTCATCAGACAATCATAATTGTGCTCTTAAGAACAGTATTGTTTCTTCATATAATTATATACTATCATAATTCTTCTGATTAATCAATACCAAATAACACAGACAAAACCTAAAATAGCCTAAATTTAACCATAAGTTCAAGAATAAACAAAACATTATTGCCAAAAATAAATAAAATTATTAAACAAATATGCTTAAGGAAAAAAAAAATAAAAGGTTCTTCACACAAACCTTGGAGAGCCGGCATTAATATTGCGATGAAGAATCCGACCGGCATTCGTATCCCCAGCATCAATCAGCTCTCTCAACCCCAAATTCGCAACTTTCTGCTCCTCCTCCTCCTCTTCTTCTTCTTCTTCTTCCTTTTCTTTCTCCTTCTCAACAACACCAACGCGTGGCACTTTCCCCTGCAACCTCTCGAAATAATTCCCATATATATACTCCGGCGTGTACCCGTTTTCCTCGTCAAAAAGCATTATATGGCCGTGCCACTCCCAAACCCGATAATCCGAACCCGTTTCTTCGTGAAACCCGACACATATGTGGTGCTCCCCAATGGTTACAGCTTGACCCGAGTTGGGTTTGAGAGAGTCGATTTTCCCGGAGAGAATGATTTTGATGATTTCTTTTTCAAGCTTGGATTCTTCTTTCGCAAGCTGGGTTTTGTTGGAGTCATCATCGGAATCGGATAGATTAGCAGCGTCGAAGAGAAGGTCTTCAAGGGATTGTGGAGAAAGGAAAGGATTGGATAAGGATGTGTTTGGTGGCCGGATTTGAAGGCGACCCATTAGGGTTTGGAGAAGCAGGTTGTCGAAGTTGGTGGTGCCGTTGCTAAAGGAACTCATCTTTGTTTCTATTTTCTTAGAAATTTTTGTCGCTTATTTCTGGGTTTTTGATCGGGGTTTTGAGAGCTGGTGGTGGTTAGCGTTGTGGAGAAGAAAAGAGGAACAAAGGGTTTATGGTTTTAGAAGATATTTTGATTTGTGGGATACATGAAATTGTATTTCGCTCAATTGTTTGGTTAATAACATTTTTTGTCCCTATTTTTTATAATAACAACATATAATGATGTAGTTTCCAAAATTTAACAATATCGTCCCAGATAGAATATTGTTGAAAGCCAGGCAAAGGCGTCCGGGAGGCGTAGGACTAAATTGTTAAATTTAATAAATGTTTCCATAATTTGTCGTTTTGAAAAACATCAGGGAGTAAATTGTTAACCCAGTTTTGTTCATCGGGTGATGAATGATGACGCAAGTCAAGAGGGGCCACGTAATGGATATCTACGATTTTTTTTTTAATTTATTTATTTTTAGAAAAATAGAAAATATAATTTTGGATGAACATAGGACGACTGTCTGTGTAGTGGATAGTGATGAACGATTCATGATGTCAATCACTTGTGTTGACTAATAGAGTTTCTTTACTTAATAATTTATTTTTCTTCAAAAGAAAAATTATAATTTAATTTTTAATGCTAACATTTATCAATCAAAATTTTACTTTAAATAATGCATTATTTGTTTGAATCAAGCCTATGTATATAATGCACCCAAAAATTTTATGAAAGGATACTTTCCGCTCCAAAAACTATTTAGGGGATATCTAATCCATAATTATTGTGTTAAAAATAGGAGTAATAATTTAGATCCTTATACGAATTTTATATAGTTTAATAATTTAATAATTATATCGTCGATTCATTTAATAATCTTATTATATTTGTATTTGAATTTTTTAACTTATCAATTAATTTAAATTATGACACAAATTTGTCCAAAATTATTAAAAATTATTATTTTCTTTTAAATTTTAGAAATGCAAAGGTATTTTTTAAAATGAATAAAAAAAAGCTTTTAATTGCTTTTTAATCCTAAAACTAACACATAGTTAATAAAATAAAAGTTACGTTAAATTTACTTAATTTCAATACGTTACACCGAGTTAAAATTTAATTTAATTTGCATTTATTGTTTATTAATGGTATACGTGAGTTTTAAGTATTATTTTCAATTAAAATTTAGTGAATTTTAATTTAATTTGGAGTTGAACAGTTTGAATTTGTGTTCGTACTGTTGAATTAACTCAGCGTTTAATACTGCGTTGAAAACAATTCTCCCGCTTAATAATAATTTCTAAATCTCAAATTGACACGTAATTAATTTATTTTTCTCATCTTACAAATTAATTGTCAACCTATTTATATTTAAGACACAATTAGATATGTTATACTTTAATTATTTAAACCTCTTAAAAAGTTCAAATATTTTTCTTATTTCTTCACATCGGAGTAGACCCAGCCTTTTGTGGTAATTAATAATTATCTCAATGACACAATATTGTTAATTCACTGATATTTAAAAAAAAAATTAAAATACTAAATATTTATTTTTTTAATATTATTTTGTATTAAAAATATTTTTAAAATATATCATTTTTTCGTCAACTAAGGACCCGCCATCTACCCAAACAGAAAGGGTAAGAAAGTAATTTAAACTGGGGCGCGATTCCCAGCTTTCAGAATCCTAAACCCTACATTCGATATTCTGCTCTCACTTCCTTTCCTTGCAGGGGCGGCTGCAGTACCCAGTTCATCAATTAGGTATGCTCCCGGCTTTTGTTCCCCCGGTTGTCTGATCATCGATTCCATCTCTCTTAACATGTGTTTTCACGGACTCTAATAACAAAAAGCTTGAATTTTTTAGTGAACTTTTTCCTCAGGTTTTGTTTGTATTGTTTCTTTTGTTTTAGCTGGCTTGTTACTTTCATATTGTAGACAGTGATGTATATGAACTATTTATATTTTTGGTGAGAAGATAATGCATCAATCTCTTGCTGAGATATTTATGTATAACATTTTATATGCATCTAGATGAATTAAAGGGGACCTTTTATAAGCACAAAATGGCCTAATTGTGACATAGTTATTTTAGTATGTATAATGTTTATAAATTGAAGTTCTTGAGAGCTTACCAAGCGAGAAAATATAAAACAGGGAAGAAACTGGAAATGCTCTATGTTTGCATAGTAATTACATTATTTCTTCGTGAAATAATGTGAGGACATACCTTAATTGCTACCTAAAACAAGAGAGTTTTTATGGAGATCGATAAAATTTTTCTGTAATTGAGTCTTTGCATAAATTATTGTAAATTTCACCCTTGTTCAGTTGATTGAGAGGAGTGAGGGTGGTGGCAGCGCCATCTTTTCTGTTAGACTCATATATATGTATACAATTAGATGGACATATCTATAAATTAGATATATATATATATATATATATATATATATATCTGTGCGTGTGAAAATTTCCTCTGGTAAAAACAAGCATATATGCAGCATGTTTTGAATTTACAAGGATCACATTGCTCTCATATTGTCAAATTGTTCTGTATTGTTTTGTTCTTTGACTTATGGGCTAATTTTTTCAGTAGTCCGTCTTCGTGAGAATGGTGAGAGTCAGTGTCTTGAATGATGCTCTTAAGAGCATGTATAATGCCGAGAAGAGGGGAAAGAGACAAGTCATGATCAGACCTTCCTCAAAGGTTATCATCAAGTTTCTTCTGGTCATGCAGAGGCATGGTTAGTTTCAACTAGTTTGTTTATAGTATTATTCCTGTGTTTTTAAAATTATGCCTCACTTGTATGTATGAATCTGCTTTGGACATTAGGATATATCGGTGAATTCGAGTTTGTGGATGATCACAGAGCTGGAAAAATTGTGGTTGAATTGAATGGAAGGTTGAACAAGTGTGGGGTGATTAGCCCCCGATTTGATGTTGGTGTGAAAGAGATTGAATCCTGGACTGCTAGATTGCTTCCCTCAAGACAGGTTAGCTTTTGACCTTCAAGATCTTAATTCTCAGACAAGAAGATTTCTTTTAAGAGGACATTTTGAGGAAATAATAATATTAAAGCAAAAAATGTTGCAGTCAAATGTACATATTCTTTCCTTGTTTTTTTCAAATTAATTTTTCATGAGGTTAACAAATTGTTTAAAATTTGCAGTTTGGATACATTGTGTTGACAACATCTGCAGGCATCATGGACCATGAAGAGGCTAGAAGGAAAAATGTTGGGGGGAAAGTTCTTGGTTTCTTCTACTAGGGAAAGCTTTTCAAAAATTAGATTAAAGATGTTCTATAACCCATACAGGTATACTCATGGGCAAACTACAGTAGTCAAAATTTTAGAATTTTATGTTTTGGAACAATGGGAATCGCTTCGGAGTTTTCCTCCTGTTATACAAATAGCGCAGCGGAGTGGATTGATGGTTTGGTGAGTCACAGGTTACCCTAACAATTATCTCGATGAAATGGTTGAATCCTTTTATTCAGGCCACATGAAATAATGGACAGGTATAAGTTACTACGAATGATTCAAAATCTCTCCAAAGTTATAAAATAGAACAAAAATCTGCCATTCCACCCATGACAAATCTACCATACGAAAGAGTTGAAATTTCATATGGTAGATGACAAATACTATCATTACAAGTGAGAATTGTTCAAAATTATCGCCATTATATTACCCATTCAGTATCATGAGCCTTAATAGAAACCAATTAACCAAGAACTGCACACATTTGCGGAACCAATCAGTGCGCATATAGTTTCTTGTAAAAATAAAGCAACTTGTATATAACAAAGTCACATCTGTATGAAAACATCACCCCCAACCTATTCACTTCTGGAGATAAAATAACTACCGCCTCAAGCTTTCAACAATGTAGTCTGCATAAAGATTCCTTCAAAATGAAAGAAACACGTTATGAGCTTAAAAGAACAATCACATGTGCTCTATGCCTAAAAGTAGGCTAATATTTACACATGTAAAGGATTAAAGAAAGGCAGGGAGAAAGTAAAAATGCTAATCACTAGTTAGACTGTCAATGGTAATCAGATTTGCAACAATCAGAAGATCATATAATTTGCATATGCAGATAAGTCTGATCTTCAGATGATTAACGTATGACCTCCTAGATCATGTCGGCAAAAAAACTGAGCTCAAAATAAGTGACAATTTATGAAGCAGAAGAAGTTAGTGTTGAGCACAGGCAATGATACTTCAAGTGATTACTAAAAGGCATCTTTTGTGCATGTGCATTTGTCTCTTTCTGTCTCCAAGTTACAGTAAAAAAGGACTACACTTACATGGAATATTGGATTGCTTTGTAGGCATCAGAGGCTGGCAGAAAGTCATTAACAGCAACTTCCTTGTTCTCATTTTTCTTGTCTATAAAATTTATTAAGGGAAAAAGAATAATCATAGATTTCACTTGTATCATGGAAATGGAGCCTTTCACCAATAGTTTGCACTAGCGGAGATTGTGAAAATAGATACTTGCATTATAATATTTCAGAAAGGATACAGTCTTCAAAGAAGCGACGAATCTCAGCCAAGCGGTGTGGTGGAAGCTCGTTTATGTCATTGTAGTGTCGGTATTCAGGATCATCAGCACAGACAGCAATTATCTTGTCATCTTTCTCACCCTGCATTCATCAAATTTATGTTATTCTCAGAACATATATTCACCAGGAAGAACTTGTATTTGCATGGCATTAAAATACCTGATCAATCATAGGCATGAGACCAATGGCTTTAGCCCGAAGAAAGCAGCCTGGAAGAACTGGTTCCTGAAAGCATTATAAAAAATTGATTAAATAAGCACTGTCCTCATAATTTTAGAACTTTTAATTTGTATCTAAGCTCATTTGCCCTGAAAAAATCATAAGGGTGACAAAAGGTAACCATACATGAATTCTGAAATGAATGCTGATAAATCATTTAAGATTTGGATTGTATTTGGTCTCAACTGCTTTGGACAAACTTGGAAATTGAAAGAAAATTGTTTTTGTGCAGTCAGCCATAGCCAACAAACACATGCAAAAGTACTGCCATTTTTTATTTAAATGAAGATCACAAAGTATACCTGCATGATAATCAGGACGTCAATGGGATCATTGTCTTCACAAAGAGTACGAGGAATGAAACCATAGTTATGAGGGTACACAACTGAAGAGTAAAGTACACGATCAACCTGGACATTTATCATTCATTTAGCAACCAAATCTAGAGAAAGTATATAGGAAACTAGGTCAGCACATGAGATTACCTTGATCAATCCAGTCTTTTTGTCCAGTTCATATTTCACCTTGCTTCCTTTCCCAATTTCAATCACCTGCACACAGCCAAATATTCATCACAACAGGCAAGCAACAATAATGTATCAAATTTATACATAAACAATCAGTCAAATAACCCATATTTAGTAAACTGAACAAATATATTTGTTTCCTTTTCTTGACTAAATGGCAATAGGAAAAGATCTTGCAGGTAATACTAGTAATAGACTCTACAAAATGAAAACATTAACACAAGCGCTAAGTAGGGAAGTAACTTGCCCAAACTCTTATATTTATGGGAGAATAAGCACGAATGATGAGTGGATAACCGGAGACACAAGGCTATGTTAAAAGCATGTCATGCTATGTGACACTGGGAAATAAGCGTGAAGAAAGCAATAATTTAGTCTTCATACTTTCATAGGTTCATGCAAGTCCTATAGTTCCCCATAAACAAAATATTGTACAAAGATATCATTAATAGCAGAGCTATTTCCAGCACTATGCGGATATCAAATAAAATGTTCAGTTGGCACTGTTGAAGTGCCTTGTCCAAAGTACCAGAGTTCTGCTGGCTTCCTAATAGGATATATGAAAAACAGAAGTATTGCATGCAGAACTACAAATATGTATATGTATGATGGTCCAAAATATACAGTGACCAAGTGGAAGTTCAAGTGCAGTATCCTTACACAGTTGAAAATCTTTGGAGCTCCAGGTCCTGAATTTTAAATGGCAAAGGAATGATATAATAAGTTATCACCTCAATTAAATAAAATGATAAGCAAGTATTAACATGGCCCATCTTACTATCAATATTACATACCTATCTCAAGATCATGCCAAGGATGTGCAGCAACAGACCTCCTGGTCATTGAAGAAAGAATCCTTTCATTGAGAGGAGGATGTGCTGGAGGATGAGGAACAGGGGATTTGTTTGGAGTCTCAATAGGTGGAGCCATAACTGCAACATTAAGCAAATATAAATTCAACAAATGTGCAACTAGTTTTAGTGACAGGAAACCAACAACACATCTCTTAGCAGTTATTTTACAAGCTACTTAATCAGATCAAGCGTTATCAAATGTATTCTAACAACTGCAAGCAGGTAAACAATTTTCAAATAGGATGTCTTGCTCTGCACGAGTTTAATATGTATTAAACTAGAATTTTAATTTAATAAGAATATACAAGTGAAACTCATAATTTCAGATAGTTTATTGCATAATTTTTATTTTCCTTTCAAACCATATTTTCAATTTTTTAATCCATGCCAAGTAAGCCAAAAGAAATAGAAACAACAGAGGATTTACAATGTCACAAGTTGCAGTTGGGAGATCTAGATCTTAAAATACATTAGGTCAATAGGTGAAAAGACCATACAGTTTGAAAAACATAATCAAGAACTCATTAAACTTCAGAAACCATAGGAATCAATCTCTCATTTCATTCATAGCCACAAAAACAGAGAACTAGTAGCAACAAAAACCTGAAGCAAATTGAGCAATATTTTGTGTGACTTTTCCTTTTTTCTCCTGCTAAGTACTTTCAAAATGCTAACCAAACAAACAAGACTTTCAAGACTGTTCAAATTTGGACATCAAAGTCTAGTCAATGAAGAACGCACGCCACTATGGAAAAAATGCTCCGATTTTGGCAAAACGCAAGGGAAGATAACATCATTTCTCTAAACTGTATCATAAAAACAGTATTCGAATTCTACTTTCGTGTAACCATAAATCTAGCAGAACAGGCTCAGATCTACCTGATAGTAACGCTTAACCGGTGCTAAATGTAAAAACAAAAGAAAAAACCGTATTTCTGGAAAAATGAGAAAAAAATTATAAAATAAAATCATCGTCTAATAATCCTCGCACCGAAAAATAATTTCCTCACATACAGAATCGACTTCAGAAAGGAACATAAAAATGAACCAAAAAAAAAAAATTAACATTAACACTTACGCATATCTCGAAATACAGAAGCAGAACTGCAGAAGCACATGAAAAGCACACGCGTGAGCTAATGTTTTTAAGCACTCACACAGGAAAACATGTATTTCAGCAAGAAAGAACAATCAGATTCAGAAACAAAGCAATAATCGGAACGAATAATGGTAAATCACCTCATGAAATACTAAAAAAACCTAGAACAAGACGACCTCGGAGTTACGAAGCGATTTTGAAACGTACCCGTAAAAGTTCAGGTTCTGATAGCCAAACAAGGCCCAACAAACCGAAGCTTCAAGAAAACAAAGAAAACGCACAGATCTCAAAGAGAAATAAGAGAGGAGTAATGCCGAAGATAAAATTTTTCTTCTCCCTACAGGCGCTTAAGTAGAGGAAAGCAGAGAACTGATGCGCATTCCCGCTCTCTTTCTCGCTCCTTTTTAAAGGCTATCAGAGGGAAAAGAAAATAAATAATAATAATTTCTATTAAAATAAAAAAGGACTGGGAGAAAATTCTTGCGTTTCAGTTCAATACAGTGAAATAAAAAGGTTAAGGAATGGAACCCGTATATTCTGTGAAACAAAAATTTCGTGAATCCAGCTGTCAGGATGTGGTACGTGTCGCAATACCATTGGGTAAAGTGCAGGATGTGTGGGGCCCATTTCGGACACAAACGGAGTTCCTTACGGTCGTGCAGTTACCCAATAGGAGCGTTTAAGGACAATGGGGAATGGTAACGTGTAGCGACAGCACGTAGACGATTTTCAGATGTGGCAAAATCTGTGTCTGATTAATTAGGAATTATTTGATTTTGATCAAGGTTTATCATTTTTAATTTTAAAAAGTATGATTATAAAGGCCAAGACATATATGAATACCATATGCCAATAACAGATCATGTGATTTGCTTGTGTGACAAACAAGAGTTGATAATGAAATGAAGAGTGAAAGAAGAGGTAGCCTTGAAGCATTCTCATATCTGAACCAGCAAAAACGTATCATACAAATATTCCTCTTTATCATATCATCAGATCTAAGTAAGAGCTTTGTAGGAACGCCAACCCATTACTCAACGTTAGGCACAAACGGGTTGACCTCCTTCCTCCTTAAACCAACCAGTCTTCCCAATTTCTGGTGCTCCAGTCTTTCGGCTTATTCCCCATTTGCGTTACGTAAAGAAAAATAAATTAAAAGAAAATTATCAAATTGGTCCCAGTAATTCAAATAACTGTTTGACCTGGACAATAACGGTGGTGGAAGTCGAACCATGACTGAGTCAATTACTGAACTCGTCTTCATGGGCAGCCACTCACTGTGATTTGTTCAATTTTTGTATTTTTCAGCTTCCAAATGTCTATGAACTGTTTCTCTGCTGCCTCCAGCATTTTCTGAGTCCAGTTTTTTAAATTAAAAAAATTAAAAAAGAACGAGCAAACAGCACATTCGTTGTGAAATGGCCCCAAAACGACAGCATAAGAAAATCGAACAAAAATTGCAACTTCCACCGACAGATCTCTCGATGGCAGTGGATTAACTAATTATATAAATAATCTTAATTTAATAATTTATAAACTGAGATTGGCACCAGAAAAGCGCGTCTGTGTTTTCTCTTTTAATATTCTTTCCATACTTGGATGGTGAAGGATCTTATCATACACGTTAGATAATAGATTATATTAAAAAAAAAAATCCAACTCAGAATTGGTTGAATATTTAAGAATTGTGTTATAATCGCATCAACTGAATAAATACGTTAAATTAGAATATGATACGCGTGTATTATTAATATTAACGATTTATTTAATTTGTGCTGATATTCGCAGAATAAATAATCAAATCACACCAAATATTTATTATTTTTTATAAGCTGTTTCGTAATTGCAATTGGTAATCGCATAAAGTTGATTAGCCTTTTTATAATTGGCCGGAATAATAGCTATCGCCCACAGGTTAATTTGTCAACCTAAAAACACTTTCTATTTGTGCTTTGAAATTAAATGATACCATATATGCAAAGTTCTGCGAATATACACCGCCCTTGGCACTCTTTTTTCGTATATATTCGTAGATAAAGTTGAATGATAAATTCATGCATCTTAACTTTTGAATAAGACTCTTCAATATGATGATTTTACAACTATTAATTTTTCCGAAGATTCAATTGTAATATTAAACAAACCACTCATACTTTGTCCGAGTAGTTAAGAGACTGGAGGAGTCCAGCTTTCGAATCTTGTTAGCTCTAATTAATAAGGTAATTTTTTAATTATAAAAAATATTATTCACAATATTAAATATATGAGATCTACGATATTTAAGTGTGAGTAAATTTTTTTTTATACTTGAAAATAAAATATTATTTAGTTTAAATAAAAATATATGGACAATATCATATGCAATCTCATTAAAATTCTTGATCGATTTCTAATATGTTATTGATAACTTTTATACGTAATATTAAAAGAATTTATAATATTAAATAACAAATTTTATACGATTAAAATTAATTTTATTTTTGTACATAATGATATAATTGATAAATTATTTTAAAAGAGATACGAGAGATTAAATTTTCATACTCAATTTAGCTTTATAAGATAAAAAGGAAAAATGGTTTAAGAAAAAAAATCATTTTTTTTTATAATAACCAGTTAATTGGCAAATTGGATAAAAATGTTTTTGGATTCCGTTCTAATTGTTACGTGATATTTTTATTGCATCATGTAGCGTTGGAACGAGACGACGTGATATCAGACAACATTACTACCCAACAATCTACGCCTTAAAGTGAGAGTTACGTGTTTATTAACTTGTAGTTGGCTGCTGAATTAAAGGAATTATGCCCTACCAAAATGCGAATCTTTGATATTAATATATAGACTTGCCTTGCCTATTGTCAGGTTACTTTTTTTTTAAAAAAAAGAAAGAAAGAAAGAACCCATAGACTTGCTTTTTTTATGTTTTTTAAGTCATTGCGGCATATTTATTGAGATTCGAGGAAAATTTACATTCGCACACTTCAAATAAGAATTAAAATTGTATATACTATAGTGAATTGTATGTAATTCGATTCTAATATGCATTCTGAATCTACTGTTGTACTTTTAACTCTTCTTTTATAGTCATAAATTTATCTTAAAAGATAATAATTAAATATATTTGTAATAATACAAAATCATACATAATATTTTCATTAGACTTTTAACATTTGATGTTAATTGACGTCTTCCACCGATTAAAACAAGTAGTCCCTAAATTTGCAAATTAAATTAATAACAATTGAATACACAAAAATATGGTTGCTGAATTTTATAATTTTTAATTAAATTTTTTTATACCTTCACTTTTTTTTTTAAGTGTAATATGTCAATAGACTCTAAATTTTTTTAACCTTATTGAATAATTTATACTCTCACATATAAAAAAAAATATTTAAATTAGTATTTGGAAATTATTGGGAAACCATCAGTTTGAGATAGAAGTTAGGACATATCAAGTTAATCAAAGCGTTTACTAGAGAGAGGTACTTGCGTTATTGATGAAACGTAGCATTTAGATCATTTTCCAACTAAATAGTTTACGTGAATACTAAATCCATCCAATTTAGAGGACTTACTTATGACCCGAGCCTTTTGATTTGGCAGCAACTCGATGTTTGCTTTCTGTAACTGAAAATTACGCTATATTCCCTTATTCAGGAACAACATAAACTCCTACCCAATTAATTATATGTTTCGTTTTTAAAAATTCATAAACCTTAACTGCTGCATTTGTTGGAATAACAGAACTTAACCGGTCTAGATCTTCAAACCTGAAAATAAAACAATTTACATGTGGACGGCGTCGTTAAGGCCAAATTTCGTCATTTTGTTAACGGACATTTTGGAGTCATCTAATGTCCGTCAAACGTGGTAATGGACTCAGTGATGGTCAGAGTCTTATGACACCACGTGGCACATTTGAAAGCGGCTGGCTATTTCAACAGCAACTAACGTTGACCCGATGGCAATAATCCCTTCTACATGATATTTTTAGGGAAAGAATTGAAACTTTCCTTATTTGTTCCCAAAAAAAAATTTTAAAATATCCTCCTTCATAAATTTTAATTAAATATACCTATTTTTTTTACCGTTTTTGGACAAAAATATCTCTATCTTTACACAATTAAAAAACATACATTTTACTTTATTTGAACTGATCACCTCAATCAAAAAATCATAATATTACATAATTTATGTTAATTTTAAATAAATCTCACTAGTAAATTATTATTGATTTAATTTATAAATTTTATTTTAAGGTAAGTATATTTGATAGTTGATGTTCTTTGAAAATAAAATTTTTGTAGAGTTTAAATTTTGTCTGAACTGTAATGTTTGAAAGTATATTTTAAAAATTATTCGTATTTTCACATAAAAGTTAATTTCGAATAACTTTTTATATAAATTAAACTAAATAAATATGTTTATTTTTTATCACAATTTATTTAAGTTTCGATTACTGTCAATTTGATGTTACGAATTGAAAGAAATTAACGACGCTACTTGAAAGTGAAGAATATAAAGAGTACTCGAAATCGCAAATAAATAAATATAATTTTGTTTGAAAGATTATAATCACGAGAATAGTTTCTTTCGAGAATGACAAATTAGGGCATGTTTGATTAAATTTTATAAACGAGGGCATTTTTTACTCTTTGAGAGCAAACCAAGATATTTTTTATTATTTCTCGTATTTTTAGTGGCCGCCCGCATGTGCTGACATCACGAGTCTTTGAAGTTACGACAAAATGGAGTGAGGCTGAATATAAATGGGCTCATTTCACAAATCTGGATTGAGCTGGGCTACTTTGAACCGATAATCAACTATTAGAATTACTAGACGAATTCCAAACCCACGTGTCAGCATATTATATACTATATAGCAATCACACTAAAACATAAATTAATAATGCAATATATAATGTTATTAATGCATACACAATAACATAGTTAAGTCGTTAAAAAAGAAATTTTGTTTTAATAACGTTAATGACATATGGACGTACGTAGTATTTCCCTTTAATAAAAATGTTCCATTGTATTTTGACATAAAAGGTATCTTAATCTTAACTGTGTTCTAGTTCATGGCTTGCTGTGACCTCGCTGTTAGATGCCCAAACCCAACGCAACTATGCACAATAGTCAATACCGTAAATATTTTATTTTATGTAGAATGTGATCATGCTATCAAGAGTTATTCTAACAAGGAAGAGTGGACCAAACGGTGTCGCTTTTGTAAACCACTTGAAGTGTTAACACGTCCTCGTTTCATCTGATGCCCGGTCAGTGGATTGACGAATTAAACATAAGTGGTCCGATCAACACATATCTCCATACATGTTTAATCCAACGGCTGGGAGGTGAATCTCTGTAACTTATTTGTCGAATCAGCTGTGTCTATTTAAAAATTTTTCAACGGCCGCGGGTGCTGACGTATCATAGACGCTTCCCTCTCCCTCCCTCCTCATTTTTCTCATCTCCTTTATTCAGAATTTAAGCTTCTCTCTCCTGATCTGGTATTTCACTATCTCTTTCTGTTTAATCAATCCCTACGATTTTTTTTTTTTTTAAATTCTGAAAATTTAATTTTGTTTCGCTGTTTGATTCTTTTATTTCCGTAGAAGCATTTTTCTAGGGTTTAATTAGTTTATTGTTTTTCTTAGCCTGTGAGATATTTTTTAATTTCAATGGCTGCTCCACCTGCAAGAGCCCGAGCTGATTACGATTACCTCATAAAGCTCCTCCTGATCGGCGACAGCGGTACGATTTAGCATTCTAATTCCTTCTCAATTTCTTCATTTCGAATTTGAAATGTGATCCTGTTGTATTATCGGAAGTTTCGTGATTTCATGTTTAGGAAATTGATTCGATTTACGTTAATTTATAGGGTTCTTCTTTTAATAAATAAGACATTATCGAAGCATATACTCATTTACTTTGGATCCTGGATGTGAGGCGTGATGTGCATTTTACATGGGCTATTTATGTTATTCTTGACATAATATATTTGGTTTTTGAAGTTTTATTTTTGAGAAATGTTGAAATTTGAGATTTGCTAAGGTTATATTTATCAATTTTTTTAAGATTGAGGGATTTGTAAAATGCTGTTGGATTAGAGTTAGATCTGTACGAAGGCTCTGTCCTATGAATTAAACTTTGTTAACTTATATTTATACCTTCTTTGTACTATATGGAGCATTTTTCCTGGTACATTTCTCAAAAACAGGTTGAAATTGATTGCATGTCACACTAGGTTGACAGATGAATTGAACCATGCAGTGCCAAAGATCTTCAATTTGTTATTGATTCTTGTAATATGCTTCTAATTACACTGTCTACTGTCATAAAATGATATCTCTTTACTGCTGTTAGTGTCTCTCTTCTCTGTACTAATCATTCCAGAACTGGACCATTTTGCTTGTGATATGCTATTATTGTACATCTCTTTCTTAATTCAGTTGGTTTATTGAGACTTTATGAAGCAGCTTTGACTGGGTTGGGGACTGAATTATATATGTACTTTCTTGTTTATGGGACTTGGCAGGTGTTGGTAAGAGTTGCCTCCTTTTGCGTTTCTCTGATGGTTCCTTTACGACCAGTTTTATTACAACCATTGGGTGGGTGCTCTCTGAATTAGAATTAATAGGGCATTCCTTTTATGTTTGTTGTAAAAAATTCTCATGTTCTAATTATCTCATATTTTCTCTGACAGAATTGACTTTAAGATTAGGACCATAGAGCTTGATGGAAAAAGAATTAAACTGCAAATATGGGATACTGCTGGTCAAGAGCGATTTCGAACTATTACAACTGGTTAGTGTTAAGCATAAATAGTGTTACTGAATAGAATTAAAATGGATAATGAGATCTGCATTATTTTATCATCTTTTTCCACTGCTGTATGTGCAGAAACCTGGTATGAATTTAATGTTGCATTTGCATGGATGCCTATGTGATTTTGAATGATTTTGCAAGAGTAATTCATTTTTCGAAAACTTTGAGATCTTGACGCGAGAGCTTTATGACCCATTGTATGTGCATGGTAACAAGCTCAAGAACTCCTTCGGTTTCATAATCTAATGAAGTGGGATGTACTTTTCAAGAGAAATTACATTCTGCATTTCAATATATCTAACAGCTAGTTTATAACTTAAGACTGTTATCAGAGTCTTAAGGAAGAATCATTGTGCTCTTAGGTGTTTTTATTGGACCAGAAAGCATCTTTATGTCGCCCTGATGCCTTGTCAAGTAAATTGGCGTTTTAACTTGAAGTTTAACAAGGACTAATTAACACAATTTTGAAAGCCTCTGAATGCAGCTGCGCATGACAATGTGATGGATTCACAATCTATTGTCCAAAAAGTTCTATCAACTGTACTCACTTGGACCAACATGCTGATAAGGCCTGGTTGAACAAGCATAATTCTTTTACCACTTGTATAATATTGGCGTGTTTCCTGTTTCTTTGAATGCAGTTTTCTACATGTTTGAGTTGTTGGGTGTTTAATGCTTTAAAAATTTACCATTTCATGTTTTATAATTGTTTCTAATGCATTCTTTGTTTATTTAAGGGGAGGGCTGCAAATGAAAATGTATATGCTACATAGCTAATCTCTTAAGATTCTTGCTGTCTCGTGTGTCATCAATAGTTGTTCAGATTTAGGATCTTCAAGTGCATTATAGGTCCCAGCAGGGACATTCTGTTTGATTCTTATGTTCAGCTTTTGGATCAGTTTATGATCTGTTAATTTCTACCCCATTTTTCTTGGGTGCCTTTAACATATCCTATTTCATTTTTAGCGTTCAAGATTATGTTTGACATGCATAATTAATGTATCTGGGAATAACCAATATTAGATGGAATCTACCATGCAAAATGCTTTGATTTAAGGATTTCATTGTCTGTCATAATGTGTGTAGAAAAAATACAGGTCATCGGTATACTGTTATTTGAAATCATTTATCCTTTTTAGCTTACCTTTCATTAATCTAGATGTTATTTCCCCAAGTTCTTGTTGGTATCATGTTCTAATTTCAGAAGCTTACTTCATAATTTTTCTTTCTGCAGCTTACTACCGGGGAGCCATGGGAATTTTGCTTGTATATGATGTCACTGATGAGTCATCTTTCAACAGTAATTGTTTCCTTCATTTTATCATCAGAAGTTTATATTTCTATGCTTATGTTGAGGATCTCTTCTATTTTGATTGGATATCTGGATCTGTTTGTTTTCTTTCTTTCTTTCTTTCTTTTTTTCTTTACTTACTTTCCATCAAATTTTTGCATAGTCATGGAAGTAGTTTTTCATGATGCTGCAAATGTTACTGTTGCAACATTGGACTTCTCTTTCATTTATATAAAGTGTTTATTCTCTTTTTTTCCAAGTGTATTTGGAAATTTAACTGATTTCTTACCATGTTCAGACATCAGGAATTGGATCCGTAACATTGAACAGCATGCATCTGACAACGTAAACAAGATTCTGGTGGGTAACAAGGCTGACATGGACGAAAGCAAAAGGGTCTGTCATCATTTTCCTCTTCCTCTGTCTCTGCATGTCTCTTTTGTGTGTTTTAGTTTTTTTTGTGAATCTTTTGTCATAAAAGTTGATAAGTAACATATTTTTCAGGCTGTTCCAACCTCAAGGGGCCAGGCTCTTGCTGATGAATATGGCATCAAGTTCTTTGAGACTGTATGTAATTTCTCATTCTGATTTTTAAATCGGTCTGAAAATTGTTTGTGTATTCTGAAGATGCTGTCATTTACAGAGTGCAAAGACAAACTTAAATGTGGAGGAGGTTTTCTTTTCGATAGCAAGGGACATTAAGCAAAGGCTTGCGGATACCGACTCAAGGGCTGAGGTATGGGAGTTTCTTTTAGGTTTTTGTTTGCAATAGAATATTCAACTTTAACTCAAGGTTCTTGAATTCCCAAATTAGAGCTGCCTTTTTAGTTTGAAATTTTATTTTTACAAAGGTTTGAGGTTGCTTGTGGTTCCATTTATATCTTCTTTCTCCAATTTTTTAGTTTATTCTTGTGAAATTTTTCATGTACTGAATGGCGCTCTTGCTGGATGTTTACAGCCTCAGACAATCAGAATTAACCAACCTGACCAGGCAGGAGGAGCTGCTCAAGCTGCCCAAAGATCGGCTTGCTGTGGTTCTTAAGCGATCTATGCTAGAGAGATCACATCATGGGTATATGTCAAGGCAATCATTTTGGCTGGGACAACTAATTTTGTCAATTATATCATTGGTGCTTGTATTGTTCTATCATTATTTTACAACGTCTACACGCTTTATGTGAATGATAGATTGAGTGTGTTTTTTGCATTAATTATATTATATTAGTAGTTTCTTTTGTTTTTCTTTTGTGCTGATAGACTATGCACCGCGGATTATTAATATGCTCGCATTCTTGATATTTAGAGTTAAAAGTAGAGAGACGTGGCCTTCTTTTTCTCTCTGTCTCAGCTGAGTTGTTTTTGTTGTTACGGTCATGTAGTTAGAAACTCATCTACGTCGGGCTCCTCATCTTGAAGAAGCACCTATGGGCATGGCAGTTCAAGGGTGTCATGAAAAATATCATTTCTCTTACGAGTAAAGGTAGGATTTAAAGATTGTAAAGTTGTTGCATATTATAATGAAATAGCTGGATAAAGTGAAGTGATATATACGGTACGGTCAAATGGGCTGTAACCTTTTGCCAAATGACTTGGCACTCGTAAATACAATAACCTATTCAGTAACGGCCTCAATATGTCAGCAGTACAATTATTGTTATTTTACTACAAAAATCAAGTAATTGCCCTTTTAAGAGGATAACGTCTTTCAATTCTTCACACATATTACCATTCCTCTCCCCTCCCTCTTAGATTAGAACCCTGATATATCTATTCATGCCTGTAGCAGAGACCATAACAAGAGATGGACACAAAAGCAAAAATGGGTTGTCATAAATGTTGATATTACTTTTCACACAACATGATTGTGTGTGGTGTGCCTATTTATGGATAAGTGTGGAGGAAAAATCAGTATTCCATTTTCTGCTAACGAGGAAATCTGACTATTATAAGCACAGAATCTTATGCCCCTAAGATGAGTTTTAGCCATTTCATTTCCCATGTACATAAATACGCATGTAGTTCCTTCCATACAAGACAGCACTACCCTTCATGGGTCTGACTGTAATCTCATGATCGTTACAATCATAAAAAATTATTCCATTGGGTGGGGACGTACAGTTACGTGATGAAAGCTAATAAATTAAAATGGTGAACTACAGTTAGTGTGTTAGTGGTGGTGCTACCAACATAAAGCGTTAGCAAACAAATTGCGATAAGTATTAAACCCATTAATATATGGCGATTCTAGTGCCCAATGGTCGTATTGACCATGGACCGACCTTCCTTTAAGGCTTTAATTTTTTGAATTATAACAATTATTTCATCTTTCCTTTTTTAACTTTTGTCCCATTACAGATTTTCATATCGACAAAAAGCTGTAGCTGAGCTCCAATAATAGAGCCGTAATTCAATTATATATGTAAAGGTGGGCCGAGTTGATAGTAAGTGTAACCTGATGACTCAATAATCAATATGCAATCTTGCTAACACAATTCGCTACGATACGATTGTCCATCATAATCCATTTGGTATGAATGAATATGAAGACGTCAATTTGGGATCTTTAACTTTAAGCTTACCATTCATTTTGCAACCACAGAGAGCTAAAACGACCTTAGTTTTGAAAGACAAATCAAACTATCTTGATATTTTCTGTTTCGGGTTGAGTTTACAAATCCTGTAAGGGTGATCAAACAATTAAGCAAGTCTTGTTCAAGCTTGACCAAAGACCAATGCCAATGGCTAGTGCTAAACTCTTCGAACTAAAATAAAAATACATGCAACGTACGTACGAAACCTTAACCAATGTATTTATAAAATATTATTCCAGTTTTCTACGTGCTCCTCTGATTGAACGCATGTTTAAAAATAAAATAAAAATGCCCATTGGGCACTTGCAAGGGAATCTCTTTTAATTTTATTGTGGGCTTTTATGTTTTTAAAAATAATGAAAGACAATCATAAAAGTAACTCCACCACCACGTCTGTGAAGATGATTTTTCAAAAAATGAGCAATAATTTTTATGTGACCACAAACATTTCGTCCATTGGTATGGAGCAAGTATCCTCTTTTTTTTTTTTGGATTGGGTTGAGTAATAATGGAGGTTTTGTTAGAGACAATGAGTGGAGTCTGGCTCTGAAAGTGTAAGAATATTCGGATTATTAATGGAAGGCTAGGTACCTGTATAAATAGCAGCAGAATTGCCTACTAAACCATTCTCATAATATATATTATAACAACTCAGTGTTTCATGGTTTAGAGTTTTAGGAGGGGATGACAAGCCAAAGCAGCTGTGGTTGGTTTAACTTTAACAGGGCAAGGCCCTTCATTGGTGTTGTTTTCATGCAAGTAGGGTTTGCAGGGATGGATGTTCTTTGCAAGGCTGCTTTGAACAAGGGCATGAGCAATTACGTCCTCGTCGTCTATCGCCACGCCGTTGCAACTATTGTTATGGCTCCCTTTGCTGCCATTCTTGACAAGTCTACTTTCTCTCCTTTCCTTTTATTCACTGAACAACAAATAAATCATCTTCTTCTTCTTTTTTCCGTTTTAAGAAAAAAAAGAAAAGCGAAAAAATGAAGCTTTAACTGAATACAACGTTTCTTTTCTTTTTTCTTATTTTTCCTCTTATGTAACAGGAAGATACGACCGAAGATGACCTTGGCAATCTTCACAAAACTAATGCTGCTGGGTTTATTAGAGTAATTTGCTGAATCGCTAGACAAAATCTACCCTGTTGCGTTTATGTAATACCCTTTTCCTAAAACGTATGTATTTGTAGGCCGGTTATTGACCAAAACTTGTACTTCATTGGGATGAAGTACACAACGGCAACGTTTGCAGCTGCTATGTACAACGTTCTTCCCGCCATTACCTTTCTAATGGCTTGGATAGTTAGGTAAATTAATACACAGCATAAACGTGATAAGAATGAGAGAGAGAACAGCTAAAATTTTCTTAAAACTGTTGTGCATTTACACAGGCTCGAGAAGGTAAATCTTAAGAGTATCCGCAGCCAAGCTAAGTTGTTTGGGACACTAGCAACAGTCGCAGGAGCCATGATCATGACCCTCGTAAAAGGTCCAATTATTGAGTTATTCTGGACAAAAGCAGCAGCAGCAAATCATGGGGGGCAGGGAAGCAACGGGACAACTATCCACAATTCAATTAAGGGTGCCCTAATGATCACAGCTGGCTGCTTCAGCTGGTCTGCTTTCATAATCCTTCAGGCAAGTGAATCCCCAATATTCTCTCTAGTTTTTGTTTTTGCACATCTTCTAAATCGTGTTAACATTCTTCTTCAGGCAATCACAATGAAAACATATCCAGCCGAGCTCTCTCTTACAGTTTGGATATGCTTCTTGGGCACTGTTGAGGGAACTGTAGCGGCACTGATTATGGAAAGAGGCAAAGCAAGCATCTGGTCTATAAACTGGGACGCTAAATTAATGGCCGCCGTCTACAGTGTAAGAATCCTAAAAGAGAACCTTAGATTTAATTGAAAGATCTGTAGTTTCCCACGACCAAAACAATTTTGACAATATCTGCACTTTAATATGTCAGATCTAATATTATAACGCGTTACCTTTCTCTTTACACAAGCCTAAAACCAACCTTCTCATGGCCCAACTTCCTCTGTCAATGTCCTAAAATCTAAACCTTGATCCAAAACGTAGATCATCATCTTTTGAATAGAGGACATTGCCTGATAACTAAACGTTAAGGATTTTGTCTGTCTTAAAATTGGAATGCCCAACAAAATGGACCATTTATTTCACCACTAACTTCTACCCACATCATAGGTAAGGAAATTATTGATGATCATCCAACTGCTATACTAAAAAATATGCATGCCTGCAGGGAGTAGTCTGCTCAGGACTAGCTTACTACATTCAAGGAGTAGTAATGAAAGATAGGGGCCCTGTTTTTGTGGCAGCTTTTAGTCCCTTATGCATGGTCATTGTAGCTATCATGAGCTCCTTCATTTTGGCGGAGCAAATGTTCCTTGGAAGGTAAGTACATGTAAAGCTGTCACCACCAACACAATCAAAACCTTGCAGAATGAAGAAACTAATCGAGATGATATTTTGCAGGGTCATTGGTGCCATTGTTGTAGTTGCAGGCCTCTATCTTGTTGTCTGGGGTAAAAGCAAGGATCACAAGTTGTCATCCCCAAAAATTGATGAGCAAATATCACCAGCTGAACAAACAAAAGATGCAGGTAGCAATGCAACCGAAAATTTTGGTCATGATGTCATGAAAATTGATGTGTGACGGAGGAATAGCTGTTAGCAAAGAACAATGGCAGTGCTGAAGGAATCCTGTTGTAGTCCAGAATTTTAGGGTTGAGTTCAATGCACTGTTCACACTTCAGCCTTGGTCACTTTCGTTTAACTAGAATGCAAGTTAATTGGCCAATAATTGACTTTCTAAGTTCTGATCAATCATGCAGTGGTCCACTTTGACTGGATGAATACACATTCTTGTTTCTGTTCAAAATACTTGCCACACCAGTAATTAAGCTTCAACACTGGAATAGTTCAGATTGCAACCAAGTAATGTCCTCTCGTACAAGCATCCTCGAACTGATGTATTTTCACTATTTAGACCCATCATGACTTATAGTCCATTGCTAACCCTTATCACCAGCACAACATTTCTTCGTATTGCTCATGATCAAACCATCTCAATGATCTTCCAACTTATTCTCAATGCTATCACAATCTCCATACATTTACAAAAGGCATAAACATATTTTAACATTCTTATTCTAATCAGTCATTTTGTAAACATACTCCCCTAACCACTTGACACCCATATTCTCTAGAAGAAAATGGGCATTCTATCATCGGATGACACCACAATCACACACCAGTTTCTTATGCACAGAAATACTACCTATAAGAAAGTTTTCTGTGAAAATCTACAATGCACATACAGTTAGTAAATGCATAAAAATTCCACAATTTCATTTGTGCATTTTGCAAGTAAATTGCACACACATCCAAATGAATACCTTTCCTATCCCCTCCTGATAACTTAAGTAAAACACATATTTACACCTTGACCAACATGGTATTTATGTAATTACAATTTTGGAAGTTGATGACATAGTGATTCTTGAACCATAGAACAATCTAGCAAAGACAATCTCCGCTAATTCAGCCCAACAAGGTCAAAGACCGGTATCACACTGATTAAGCACGAGAAATTTGGTGACCCTGACTTCTGCTGAACCATCAAGTGCTAAACAGCTCAAGCCATAATTTGTTGCTTTAACAATTTCTCACATGATTGGCAAGTGAATGAAGAAACTCAGGCAGATCTCTCAAAATCAAGTTTTTAACTCCATCAAAGATATATGTTGGATATCAAGGAAAAAGATGAAACGAGTACATTAAAAAATTACAAAAACTTCCTTTCTGACAATAAGTCACAACATTTCAGTTTCATCTCTATCCTTTAAATTCAGTTACAGAATATGGGCTGTTATCATCAAATAACCACATAAGGCCATATTCTTTGTGAAAGGTTGATTCCTACTTTCACCATCATCCCTAACCCTCAAATTAGGAGTAAAAACAAAAAGCATCCAAGCCCTTTAGTTAGTGGTTCAATCACCATTAACGAGTACAAGGTGTTGCCAAAAAAGATCACTCCTATGCACAAAACCCAGATATCCTACCTTACAATTTGGACAAAGCTGATTTATGACAACTGCTTCCCTTCTTCCTTTCCATATATACGCTGAAGCTCACGAGTTGCAGCTAGAAAGGACTCTGAAAAAAGAAAAAAGAGAAACAATTAGCAAATTTAAGAGGGTAATATGGTGTCACCACAATTATCTTTGACACACAAATAAACATTTTCTTTTACAAAGAGACCTTAATAGAGATATCGAATATTAAAATGTCAAAGAAACACAAATGTATTAGATGGTTTGAATCACCTTTCCAAAGACGGAAACACTTCTGATTGATGGGGGAGCCAGTAATTGTCTGAATAACTTCAAACAACATATTCTGAGGGGTGCTCCTTAGCTCTTGGACAATCCCATATATAGTCTTCCCATTATCAAAATAAATGTGGTTATTTGGGTGTTTTGTTTTGCAACCAGCATGGCGCTCAAATTCATAAGCATTAATAACCTATAAGACAAAGTTGATCAGCGAATATTTAAACTCTAAACTTCCCTTGCGAGCAAAGAAAAAGAATAATCTACCTTTGAGTAGTTACAGGACTGACAGCTACACTGATACCCAGAACCTTTTATAACGCCACGAAGCTCCTTCTACCATGTATAAGAAGGGCAGACACATCACCAAACAATAAGCTAATCTAAAAGAAGACGAAACAAGTGGTGATATTTACCTCCCGTGACCAGGCTATATACTTTACGGGAACTCCATCCAGCATACCAGTTGAAAGCAAACTTCTGACATTTGAAGGAAAATTGTTTGAAGGGGCCTTCTTAGATGTTTTTAGGTCCTCTTTCTTTCTTGAGTTATTTTCAGCACCAGAAACTGTTACATTTTCACTAGATATAAGTGTATCAGCATTTGATTTAGCCAGTGCTTTCTGATTTAACACTTCTGATGTATGGACAGAAGATTGGCCTGTCATCATCCCATAAGTAGGCAACAGAGTTCCCGAGGGATTTGCATCATCATCATCATAGCCACCAAAGGATATTATAGTACTCTCTCCTTTATTATAAGACTGACCAATAGATAAAGTATTGTTATCATCCTTGTTATAGGTGTGAACCATTGATATAGTACCCTCATCCCCTTTGTTATAAATGTGACCCATTGATATGGTATTGTCATCTACCTTGTAGGTTTGACCCATAGAGATCATATTGTTGTCCCCCTTGCTGTAAGTATGAGCCATTTGTATGCTATCACTATTCTCTTTGTAGGTTTGACCAATTGGTATGTTATCATTCCCCTTGTTATAGGGTTGCCCCATTGATATAAAAATGTTATTCTCCCTTACAAAGGTGTCACCCATAGACATAATATTATCATCCCCTTTGTTATAAGCAAGACCCATTGATATAGAACTGTCATCGGGCTTACTGTAAGCCTGAGCCATTGATATGGTGTTACTATCCACTGTATCATAGCCATGTCCCATCGATACCGCCATGACATTCTCGGAGTCCTTGACCTGGCTGACCTTTACTTTTCTGATCCCGTAACTAAGACCTGCTCTATGATCTTCCAGTGTTTGTGACATAGATAGACCAAAGGTAGAATCATTACCAAATAAATCATCACTAACCTTTCTGCCAGGATCAATTTTATCTGCATTAACTGATGTTAAGTTTCGGTCATCAAAATTGACAGCCCTGGCTGTTGGAGAATCAAATAACCGTTCACTGAAAGGGGCAGAGAGTGAGTGAAAACTCGAAGGATGGCCCCACGCAGGAACACTTGGGTTTAACAATCCTGAAAATAGATTGTTGGTTGGAACTCCTACAGCCTGTTTCTTGTTGGGGAAAAGTTCAGCTTCAGGACCGTCCATGAACCACTGATGGGAGTGGGAGCGCTTTGGATCAATTCTAGATGAATTATCATAAGTCATCTCACCATCATTTAAACACTCGGAACCTTTTGCCATCCAAAAGCCTTGATTCTGAAAGGAACATCTAAAATAATTACTTAAAAAAGAAGGCCTGATAATATCATTATCATAAAAGAGAAGAATGGAAGCACTAGATACACATTGTTGAAAGAGAATATGAACTAAACTATAACAAACATACCATCAAAGCTCTCTCGCTTCTTATCCAATCAGTACAACTGTTTTAGTTCTAATAGTTAATGATAAAAGCTGAGCAAAGAAAAGAATTCATGGCTAGCAAGTTAACCCTCAGTTACACCATATTCCTTCTCCTTCAGCCTCACAGCTATAGATTCAGTTTTAAACTAATTCAGTTGCCAACCACAGATCAAAAGAGTAAGTACCACTTAAAAGTGGGTATTGAAAAAAATAAAATTAAAATTACATAAGTATTTCTTACAGATATCTGTAAGAGATGCTCAGAATAACTTTGATGGTAACTACCAATAATATATTCAATATCCTTGTTTATTGCTAATTTCTCCTTTGCTGTTGTCAGAGGACAACAGAGTCATACACTTACCATCTACATGGATTGACAATCCGGGTGAAAAGTTTGATAAAAAAATATATGCTCTCCAGAAACCCGAGCAGAAAGGAAAATAAATTTGACATAAAGCGGTAATGCTAGTTAATAAAATGAGACTAAACTTTCTTGAGAGATTTTGCTAAATATCACTAAATACAAAATAGACCTGATAAACTTTGTTCAAAATGCAGAAGGTTAGTTGTGAGATCAAACCTAGAGCACACAGATCTTAAATCCCAGTAGCCATACTTACTAGAGCAAATACGGAACTCAAGTAGTTGTTTGCAATGTATCTATTCCTATCAGCACAAGAAGGGTGTGTAATCAGAGCAAAGAGTAAAAAAAGAAACCCATAAATAGTAACATCAAAATTCTAGCATAATTAAAAAAAAAAAAAGAGCTCAAATTTTAACTTGAAATCAAAATCTCATCATAAATCTGTAGAACATACCATTTTGCTTCTTTTTCTTTCAACTGCACTGAAGTACTTTTTGTGCTCTTTGCTTCACTATTAGATTCAACTGCTATACTCACACCCTTCAAAATGTATATCGTGCCATCACTGCCATTGATTATCCAACAATGAATGGAGAATAACCAAGCGCAGAAAACAATAGTTCGAGGAAATTTAAGCTCGACAATCGCTAGGCAGAAATCATCTGCCAAATGCAGTAAGTGTTATTAGTAAAAACTCTCAATAGAAAATCAGGACACACTGTTTAGTAACTGAAAACAAGAAAAACAGATTTTTAAATCGAATATTCATATGATAAAATAAATCTTTTACTGTTTCTCTAACCAAACCCTGTTTAATTGCAACAGTTAGTTCAGACGAACAATTTTTTCAACACAATCAAATTTCTTTTACTCATCATTCATTTTCTCAGAAAGCAAACCAATTAAAGATTATTCAAACCTAACCCTAAACCTTTTGATCGTGAACACGAAGAGACAGAGAGAGATACTCATTTCAAGTACCTGTGATTAAGAACACTTAATGGCCGTGTGATCTGTGATCGGAAATCAAGCAACCTTCCGGCGAATACTGAAAGTTAAAAAACGCCAGAGTGGTACCGACGAGGATCGTGGGCGAGATCTAAGAAGTGGAAAAAGTAGTTGTTTTATCGGATTAAAGGATTTTATTTGAAGAGAGATGATATATCGTCGATGGTGCCCTGCACGATGAGAGCTCGTGGAGCATGATCTGCAGCGTACACGTGGACAATTGTTAGTAAGATCTTGTCCGTTCACTGTCGCAAGCTAGTTAAAATGTCTCGTGGGTGCGTCATGGGCGAGAGTAGGAGTACATGAGCTCAGCCAATGAGTTTTTTCGTCTTTGAGCCGACGAAGTGGATTGTACGAAGTACAAAACGTGACGTGCGCATTCAGAGTCCCATAAATGCTGTGTCGTTTTTTGTGTTTTCCTTGGCACATTCAATTTTGTGTCGCATTTTCGTTTTTTAATTTTCACATTTACATTTTTGTAAGAGACAAGTTAAATTAGGTCGGACATAGGAAACAAAAAAATCTGAATTTGTCTGGTGATGGTTTAAATTTGTGTTTGAAAGAATAATTTTTTTTAGATAAACAATACTTTTAACTCATGTCTCTAATATTTAAAAAACAATCATATAACTTTTATTTTGTTAAGTTTTAACGGTCATTTAAATGATAAATAATATAATTATATTTTTATTTCTTATATATCACTTTGATTATTTTATTTTTTACTGTTAATTATAATTAATTGTTATCATCGATCATCATTTATTTCAAAATAGATATCATTAAAATTCTTGTGAAACGATTTATACAATAATATTATTATTATATCTGTTTGAGCATTCGTTCGTCAAAATTTTAAAGTTGAATTTTCGAATTTTATAACTTTTAACTTCAAATTTATGATTAATGGTTGCTCATATTATAATAATAATATCACTGCATAGAGTATTTTATAAGAATTCTAATAATATCTTCGATAACTCAAATGAATATTAGTTATTAGCAGTCGTCGATCCATCGGCCGGCACAAGTAACTCTTTTTCGTTTGAGTTGTCGTAAATATCATTAAAATTATTATAAAACACTTTATGTAGTATTATCATTATCATCACAGTTTGAGCAACCGTTGATTATAAATTTAAAGTTAAAATTCTAGAATTTGAAAATTTAACTTTATATTTATGATGTACAAGTGCTGAAGTAGAAATAATAATAGTACTATTATATAAATCGTTTAATAAGAATTTTAATGATATGTATTTTGAAACAAATAAGGTGGTGTCAGTCAATAGTAGTTGGTGGCAAAAAGTAAAATAGTTAAAATGACACGTCAAGGATAAAAATATAATTACAATATGTACCATCCAAATGACCGTTAAAACTTGACAAATTAAGAATTATACGAGTATCTTTCAAATATTATAAACTTATCAATTCATTTAAGTAAACGGTAAGAATCTAAGAGTACTTTTCCTTAAAAACTATAAAGTACCTTTCATGTTTCATCCATCTCCTTCTATTTGAGCAGTGTAGTTGAAGAAAATGTTCTTTACTATCTCGGGCCATTGGGCAGAGAACCGCAACGGATCCTTTTAAAGCACTCTTTCTTGCAAGATCATGGGCTCAACTCATTGATTTGGTTGAGTGTCTAAAGAAACTAATGTGACTACTTTTTAATGGGCTTGATACAAGTTCAAATATGAGAATGGTAAGGGCCACAGATCCCCATTTGTTCAGCAAATTCTTTTAGTTTTCTTTCCTGATAGGTTGATTAATTAAATTATAATTTGGAATGGGTAAAACCTCAAAATCTAACTTGAAAACATTGAACATATTTATATGCAACAATATGAAGGTTAAGAAATTACATCATTTTCATTGACTAGATAACAGTAAAATAGCAAACAAAACTGACAAACGAGACAAGTCTTTTAAGGAACAAAAACCCATCACCTCAGATCATGTTCCCTCAAGACACTGTTTGTATCCCAGCTTCTGCACAGAAACCTTTTACATAAAGCCATCTTCCTTTTTTGATTTACATTTTTAATTCAATAAAATCCCCCGTCTAATTCTCTATCCCAAAAAACAACATCAAAAAAGAAATAAAAAAACTACTCTGCAAAAAGCTGAATCACATGCTCTTACACTTAAAAAAGAACTGAGAACACTCGATTAGCTTCCAAAATGTAAATGCGCATGACACAATTGCCCACAGATCCACCCACTACTTCTCTGCCATTTCTTTAATGTAATTTTGCTTCCAATTCACTCCCATTTCATCACCAACCCCTCTAATCATACCATGCTCTTAACTTCCATCCCATATATTTACAGTATCCCTTGTCTTCCAGGTGTCCACAAAAATCAGGAGTGCAAGTGAAACAAGCAGCATGCACACCAATCCCACATGTAATTTTAATTATATATCTACTTCTGATCCATCCCAGGTAAAAAGACGGTGAAACAACAAAGAATTTTCCTTGAGCTAATAGGCCTTTGCATGTTCCCAATATGAACATCATTACCCACCTCACACGCAGTCCCAAACCGTTAAAAATGCCGGGGACAATGGTATTGTCAGAGGATGCTCATCGGTGCCTGTGCAGTCTGTCAAAGCTATCAGACTATCACAGCTGTAAATTTCACCGTAGTACTATTACTTTCTGTATGTGCACTGTACTGTAAAGATTCTAGTCACAAGCTATGTGTCTTGTCCATGTAACTTTGTGGCCTGGGGAATACAAGGAGTTCTTCAGCTTGGACTTTGGCTACGCATGTAGATGTCAAGGCAGAATTTGTTGACACTTTTGAAGGGCAGGATCTGGAGGTAATGCTGCGGGGCTTAGTCTTGTTTGCTAAGTTGACTTGTACAGAAAATAGAGAATTAACCGGTCTGTGATCTGAGAATTTTGATTCTCCTCTTATATAACACATCTGTTTAAGTCCTTCCCCTTTCCACAATATCCTATCACACCTGCAATTGTTTCCGGAAAATGGTTCCAAATTAGCTTCTACATCTTTGTAAGCAATTTGCATAGAAAAGATTAAAAGATAACCAAAATTTCTAATCTTATTCCGAAATGCTGTCAAAATCATAAACAATAGACACGGTCGGTTTGTGCATATTATTTTACTAAGGGGAAAGGCAACCCACTTACATGCCGACTCAACTATATTAACTTAGAAAATAATATTGATGTGAGACCTAGATGGATGGTGCTTAATAATATTTTTCACATGGTCTCTGTCGAAAAAATGGACAATAAGACATAGTTTTCACATGATTATTGAATAGTTTTATGGAAATAATTGAGGCTTATCGATTAAGCTTTGAAAAATGCAAAACATGAGGGCATTAAAAAAACCTTGCAAACACTATGGTGATGGCATTCACAAGTCAGCTCACACTCCAACGTCCCCAGTATAACAACTTAATTAGATAATAATACTAAATTAATGATAGTCTGCTTAATTAACATATTCTTTGCAATCCGATGTTCATGTTCAATCAGTGAACAAACCCATATTTAATTGATTTGATACTTTCTGACAACAAACAAGTTGCACAAACTACAGCATTTTTTATGGGAATAGATGATGAAGGCAACTTCTTACTTCTGACTTCAAGAATAAAAATCGCTAGAATTTGCAACTAGGAATTAAATTAATTCTCTAATGAATAAGAATACTGGATCAGTTGAAGAAATAAATAAATTTGAAATCTTACCAGGCAGGAGTACGCCGTTTCTCTTTAGATTTGGACGTTTGAACAACATAATGGTCAGAATTAGTGATGTATTTGTAAGTGGGAGCAAAATATATTCTTCCTTCTTCCCATCCTTTAAATATTCTACCAGCTCTTTGCTCTATCCGTAGCTGCCAATGACAATAAAAAATTGTATATACATTAGATATTTCAAATTTACTAGTGTACGTAAACAAAACCAATGAAAATGTGACTGATGTGCTAGTTTACATAATTAAGATCTCACCTGATCCTTCTCTAAAAGTGCCTGCCAGTCATTCCTCTTTAGCAGTTCATGTGTGTCACCATAGCCATTGACAAGTCGGTAATTCAAATCCCCAAGCCAAAATATCATGCTAAATTGAAAGAAAAAAGAAAATAAATTACAAAGTTTGTCTTTCGGGGGAAAACAGTTAAATAAGAACACAGAAGATAAAGAAAAGGACTTACTCATGTTCCAATATGCTTTCAGGAGGAAGTTCCTGTGTGGGATCTTTATAGGAATGGGAAAACCTTGTTTTCTTCAATATTTCTGTAACATCTGAATTTCTTCTAATCTCGTCACCTTCCTTCTCTCCAGATGTCAAGTGAGTACAAACGAAGCAGAAGGTTGTCTGGTGTAGTGTCATACTAATTGAAATTGAACCCTGTTAACAAGCAATAAAATGAACATTTAAAATACCTGTTGCATCTCAAGAAGTCAATTCTTAAAATTTGATCGCTCATATAAATATCTTACCTTATTTCCAAGATAACCCATAATGCCACGGCCTACGCAGGAGACCTTCAAGTTGCTAATATGTTTATAAAGGTCTGCTCGAACCCATACGCACAAGAATATCCCCACCATCTGCTTGCTTGCAGCCAGGCAATAGCGACGTTGCATAGGGCTGCCAGACGTGGAAGGAGGGCTAGCCGAGTCTTCTTCATTATTTGATTGTAAACTTGACAATCTACGGAATTCTTCATAGCCTAGTTCATCTTCTAATGACAGCAAGTCAGAGAAGCTGAGTCTGGGTTTCGGACAGGGTTGCTGATCAGCCTGTGGTGAAGTGGCACCGCTGTAATTTTGTAGAAGTTCCTGGGCAGTTTTATTCCTGTTCAAAGCTTGTCGAATAAGAGAAAGCCACTTGGCAGCTGGGCCGTTATCCTCTGCTCCTAGTACGTTGCCAGCATTTAGAGGGACTATTTCTTGGAACCTAATACACAGAACAATCACAATTAAGTAAAAACAAATTCTATCAATTCCGAAGTAATCATTAACAATCAACAGATCAATAAGCAATTAGGGCGAAGGATGGAGTCGTTGTGGGGAAAGAGCACGCGGTGGATGAGCTGGGGAAGCATGTTAAGGTGGGCGTCAACCACGGTGCGTTTATGTCGTCTGATTTGAATAGTAGATATTTGATAAAATGACAACTAGACCCACACGACTGATTACTTTGAAATTTACAATCGTTGCTACAAGTGTGCGCAATTAATAAGACAAGCAACCAAAGCGAGGAAACTGGGTCTAATTTATAATGCAAGCGAAAGAGAAAGGGGCATTACCCAAGCACATAGATGTCAGCCGGAGCAGGCGACTTTAGCCAATCTTTTAAGTTCAAACCCTTGTGAGGTGACTTCCCCCCGACATTCCACGTCCCCACGAACATCCTGTAAAGTCCAAAATTAAACCTACGATTATTACGCCTTCATCCAAATCAGAATAAATTAATTGCTTCTTTAATTAGTGCCCAAGTATTCTAAGTAATTATTACTTTACATTATAATCCACATGACAATTTTGAATCAATAAACATTCATTTGAATTCAGAATATCAATAAATATTCTCAATTGAATTGAGAAAATTTTGATGTTGGGTTCTACTTCTTCTTAGTTTGATATAATTACACCTAATTTTTCCCTTCACACTGAACAAAAGTCAGACAGAAAACAAAAGAACTTTTAGGAAAAAATATTCACCGTTTGATAAAAAGACCGCACCAAAATGCGATTAATAATGAACAAGGGTACAAGCGTCTTTTTAGGTGGCGAAAAAAAATAGATTATTCAAACGACTGTAACTAACGGAGTTATATACTTACTTGAGATTGACGGTGTCCGTGACAGGTGGTGCCTCCGGCATGATAGCCGACTGTTTATGACCATTAGGAGCTCCTTTCAACCACCCTATGGTAAAAACAGAACTCTCAATTAGAAGAAATTATTAAAAAAAAAAACTCCACAATCGATAAAAGGCTATGTGTTTGCTAATCATAGGCCTAGTTCGGACACCCGTGTCTCCCGTCGTCCACGTGGCAATCGCACAAACTAATCCCAAGGAGACCCTGCCTGAATTCATTACTTAGTCCTCTATTATTTTTCCTAGATGTCCAATCACATAATTTATAGCCGTCTAATCAGACGGCTCTGAGAAACCATGGCAGGTCTCCGGGTCCCCCAGGGGACGGAGCAGAGCCAGAACAGTTCGATTTACGAATGAGTAATACAGTGTCGTTTCGGAGTAAATACCTGGGAAATCTTCTCGTACGAAGACATAGTAATCGTCGTCTGAGCAACTCTTCCTTCTCTCAGTTTTACCTGAGTTAAAAAACATACAACTGCCCGATAAGTATCAGATATCAATCGATACAGTAGCATTATCGAAACCTGAGACGATGGAAAAATTTACCTTTGATGGCGTAGTCGGAGTGAAACTCATCTGCTCCGCTTTGAATGTTAAGCCATTTTCTCGCCACTACTTTAGGCCACGAAGACTGAAAAGAACAAAAATTGGGTTATTATTTGGAATCAATGGAACGATAGACCGCCGGAAAACCGGGTAAGAGTTAAAAATTAACGTACCATCTCTGCTATCGATGCTCCAGAGCTTGATCACTGCAAATTACGGTAATTAAAAGATGGAATAGCCAATCAGAATATATTTGAAAATTTATATAGTGAAGATATTTTTTTATTTAATTGAAAAATATGATTTAATAACAGAAGTCTTTAGCAAAAGCAAAACGGACGTTCAACCAAGTAGTACAAAGACGAGTTGAAGAAATTTTTTTTATTAATATATCTGCCTTGGGAGGTTAAACGAGTCGTTTTGGAGCTTAAATTAGTGATAAATGGTGTATTCATTCAGATTATAAAAGAGCTAGTTGCAGGGGAAATGGAGACAGCTTCCTGAGAGGTACCGTGGACGGAAGGAAAGGAACACAAAATATAATAAGAGAATAAAAGAAAAGAAAAAAAATGTTGCGAATATAATATACAAGAGGTGATAGGGATGAGGCCAGGTTCATCTTTTTTGCGATTAGCCTTTACAGAGAGGAAGACAGAGTGGAAAATGAACTATTAAACAAGAAAAAATTGAAGCTTTTTAGATCTTCGTAGAAGGATCAAGTCTCTGTTAACCCATCTCAAAAAGTTTCCTCTTTTTTCTTTTTAACAGGAAGAAAAAGAGGCTACATTCAAAGTTATCACAGCTCAGAAACTAAAGGGAAAGATCAAAGATGGAACATGAGATTTGAAGTTAAAATTAAGCAAACCCAGAAGCAAGATCTTAGTGATCGGTTAAATAACCAAAGGAAAACTATCTCCATTAAATCTGAGATTGACGGCATTGGTAACTGCCAAAATCTAAAGGAAAAAATAATTACAGAGAGTGATGGAGAAGAGACACTTACAGGTTTCACAGATAGAGATGGAACAAAACAAGCGACTGCTCGTTTGAGAATGAAAAGAAAGACCCCTTTTGAGTTTGATTTTGATTGTTATCTCCTCGTCTGAGCAGAGAAAAAAACAGAGACAAACAGTAACGTTTCTGCGTGTGTGTGTTTGCACTGGCGCTATTGGCTGGGCGAGGAGGAAGAATGGAAGAGGAAGCAAGATTTGGGGGGCGTTCCTCGTAAAAGCAAAAAGGAGCTGTTGGTTCTCAAATTTATAGGTGTTTTGTAAAAAGGATGAGAGAGAGATTTGTATGTTTTGTTTGACAGTGAAAAGAGAGATAGGACGTTCAAGTCAACACATTTCTTATTGGGGGTATTTTAGTCCATGTGGAAAATTGGATTAGTATGGCCCGTGGCTAATCTTTGACTCCCCATCTTGTAGAGTGTAATTATGCTTATTTTATTTCAGAGATTCGATTTAATTAATTCATAATTCGCCCAAAATTTCAGCCATATTACCTAAAAAGGAGATGATGTTTTAAATACTTTTATTTTCCAAAATAAAAAACATCAATTTTTATTTTCTCTATTAAGTTTCCATTTTGAGGTGAAACAAAATTTAGCTTTTTGGCTGAAATCGTCAAGTTTTTAATAGCGTGAAATTAGTCGAAAGTCAGTTCATCGTGTTCTGTTGTGCCAGCAATTTTCATGTATGTTATAGGATGTGACTGAAACAGAAGTATGATTTTGTCCAATTACAAGTACAGGAATCCCTGCTTGTCGTTTAAGCAGATACCAGTTCCAAGGACGAGAAAAATGGATTTTGCAAATTGAAATCCCCCCATCTTTTTCACTTCTCACGTTTTGATTTTAATAAAATAAAATAAAAATATATCAAAGTTAATTGAAATTAATATCACTGCATCATCAGTATTCACTGATAATACTAATATATAAATAAATGAGTATATTAGAGTCAACTTTAACATCACTTATTATAAATTTGGAAAGTATAATAATGTTAAATATTAACCGCATCTTAAATATTATAAAATTTATTACATACTTAAAATTAAGATTACCTAATCTTTTTTTTTAATTGTCAATAAAATAAAATTATTTATCATTGAAAAATAAAAATTTTAACCATTACAGAATAAAATTATATTATTTAATTATTATTTTTTAGAAGTCTTGTTAAAAAAATGAAAGCAAGTTTTGCTAAATTATCTTCCTTCAAAAGATGTATGAATTCAGTTTAATCAAAGGCAAAGTAATTGTTGTAATAGTATACTATGAAACTAAGTTTTATGAATATTACTTTTTCTTTAAACATGCTCGTATTTAAATACTAAAAACGTGATTGTATCTATTTTATGCATATTTTATAAGAAAAAATTAAAATAAAATGATTTTAATGGATATTTTGAAATTCAATTTACTATAGAAAAAGAAGCTATCTATTCTTCTAAAAAATAAATCAAAAAAAGATTTAGAAAGGAAGACATGGTGAATTTCTAAAAGCAGAAACAAGAGCTATGTCAGATCACAGAAAAATACCGTAAAAAATATTGGCCCGCGTTAGAAAAATGAGTCAGAATAATTTGAATTTAAATTGACGGTCAAATTGGTTAAAAATCTGTACACAAATATTTATTCAACGGCGTCGTACTGTTCTGTCTGTTTAGGGTAGTTCCGTTGAGCTTACCAGATAAGTCAGACCAAAGCAGGACAAGCATAATACACATAAAACGTCTGATTTTTCATTCTTCCCTTTACTTTCTCTTATGTTACAAAATCATATTTAGAATATAATTTAAAAAAGAATAATATGATTTACCCATGTTTTTTTTAGAAAATGGTGATATCCTTAGACTCTTTTTTTTAATCTCAGTTACTTTTAATTTTTAAAAAAATTTGAGATATTTCTTAAAATATTATTTTAAATATAATTTAATTATTTTATTTTATAATTATTAAAATATATAAAATAATTTAATTTTTATTTTTATTATATAATAATTAATAATATATTATTATAATAATTAATTTAAAAATTATAATGATATTTTGATTGTTAATTTTTTTTAAATTTGATAATATTTTGACAATATTAATTATAAATAATTTTATTATTAATTATTTTATTAAAATAATTTATTTTAAAAATTATATATAATAAATATTGTTAAAATTTATTGTCAATTTTTTACAATTTTTTTAGTTGTAAAATATTTATTGTAAAAGTAAAAATAATTAACTTTTTACAACAAAAAAATTTTATATTGTAAATTTTTTTAATAATTTCTTAACATATTTTATATTGTAAAAATTTTACAAATAATGTTATTAAAGTTTACTTATAATTAATGTTATAAAAGTTAATAATTAGAAATTTTTTTAAAAATATTAATTAAACATATTTTTTAAATAAATTATTTTAATATAAGAATAATTAAATTATTTTATATATTTTTAATAATTACAAATAAAATAATTAATTTATATTTAAAATAATACTTAAAATAATAACTTATGTATATCTCAAATTTTTTTAAAAATAAAAAATATATAAAAATAAAAAAAAGAAATATTTCTCTTTTTTAAAAAAATTGAGGATAAATCACGTAATCCCTTAAAAAATATAACCTAAATTTATTCAAACAAAATCTATATCATTAAAGAAAGCACCGCGAGAATTAACTATTTTGAATTTAATCTGAAATTACGGCGGCTGCTGTCAATCATCATCTGGGAATACATATTTAATTAAAGACAATAATAATTTATTAATAAATTTAAACATTTTTAATTTAAAAAAATTAATAAATAAAAAATAAGTTAACGGACGAGGTTGCTCGACGCACATTGTGGTCTCATTAATTGAGTATTTTTATATGATAAAATAAAATCTAAAGGTATAAAATTGAAGGCGTAAATAAAACAAAAAAGAAAATAGTTGGGAAAAGAGACAGCCGGTTTGGGAAAGACAGAAGCATGTTTTGTTTGTATTTCAGTAGTTTTAGTTTGGGGTAAGAGAGGAAAGAGGGTGGTGTTATTGTTACCCACTGCAACTTGGACTTAATTTGCATACCAATCAATAATCATTGATTGAGCTTTTATTAGCCGTCTATTCTCAAAAGATTTGCCATTTGATTTGAATAATTGTGTTTGTCAATTTCTATATCAAATCAAATCAAATCAAATGTCTCTGCCACTTCACAATGACTCCATTTGGTAATTGGTATTAGTGTCAACTGCCTCTCTTGTAATCTTCTTTCCTATTTCTTCTTATCTTTTTTTTTTCTCTAAATCTCTCTATATATATAAAACAAGTGACCAATGGTGTTTCTATAGAGAAAATAGCTAATTCAAGCAATAAGCGATACGGTAGTGACAAACTTTGACTACACTAAGCGAGTCTAAGGAAAGGGTCAATTATTGTTAAATGTTATTCATAAATTCTAATAACTAGATGCCAAAATGGTGGGAAGATCAGCTACCTATTATAGCCACTTGACATTTTCATGAATAACATGAAAAAAAAAAAAAAGGTTGGCTTAGACCAATCATTATCTTTTTTCTCCTTAAAATCAATACAACAATTTTTTACATGAGAAGACTTTATGACTTTTATAATTCGATTATAAATTAACTATTTTTTAAAATTTTAGAAAATGTTATACTGCATGTATAATTAATAGAGTTTTTTTATTTATTTCTCAATTTAAAGTGTATTTATATAACAAAACACACTCTCTCATCTTTTTTTTTAAAAAAATAAATAAATACTCATTAGCATAAATTTGAAAAAATATTTGTTACAATGATATTTTTTGAAACCCTTAAATTTATATGCGTAGTTATATAATATTATCATCTATTCTACTTTTAAAAACATGCTTTAGATTTTTTTCTCTATGTACTTGTAATAAAATATATTAATTAAATTTATTTTAAAATTATATAACAATAGTATGTATGTATCTATTATTTTAATAAGTTCCTTGGTTAATAATCATATTATTAATGGAAGCAAATCCCATAATATATTTTTCATTTATTAATTTGAGTAAGAGTAAGTAATTAATGCTCAACCTTCAAAATGGTATGAAAATGAATTCCTTATTTAATTATCTAATTAAATGAGCTCTTTCAGGTTGATGTGACACAAAGTATATTGGTAATTAAAATGAATAAACAAAAGAAGTACAGCTAAGTCTAAAGAGATATTAAATCCAAGTACCTACTTACTTCAAAATTGCTCACCACCCTTCTTAAGTGCTTATCTCATTCACTAATGAACATAAAGAGTCTGTCCAATATCATATTATTGCGCAGCCGTCTAACACTTTCTTCGGGGCCATCTGAATTTTCTGTGACTCTGCCCTTTGCCAAAGCATGATATTTTATAAACACTTTTAATCAAATATTCAAATTACTATATTAATAGATAAAAATATAAAATTAATTAAATAAATAATATCACCTAGGTTTATTTTGTGTAAAAATTTGTATGATAAAATTTTAGTGGTATTTATTTTTCTTTTATTATACTCAATATTTAACATGCTATCTAGCTGGAATAAAAAGAATAAAAGAACAGAAAATAAGGAAAAAGTCATTACTACGTGTACTTATAAGTTTAATATTATGTCATCAAATTCGGCAAGTAAAATCCTTTATATTAAAAAAATAATAATAATTACCGTATACATACAAATTTGAATCTGATAAGGTAACGTCATTAGACACTAAGTTAATAAATGAATAAATAAATAATATTGTAATTGCTGCTGGGTCTCGTGTGATCATTCTCATTTCTCAACAGAAAAAAGAAAAATTAATATTATTATTATTTTTTAAAAACTTTTAACATAGCTTTTAGTGGCCGTATAATAGGTCGGTCCCTTGGTTTTCTCGTGGAAAATGCACCAAAATCCAACTCAATATTTCTTTAAAAAAAAAAATATTATGTAAACTTGGTATGATTGGTACATATTTGTAGCTTTTCGTACCTTTAGAAGAAAGTAACAAAAAAAAAGAGCAAAATCATTAATTTACTTAACATGTGTCCACTGATTATTAGACAACTAAACCCTCCATTGACCCAAAATCATCTTTTGAACACGTGCCGAGTTTTTATGAAATGGGTTTCAGCAGTCACGAATTAAATAATAAACAAATCCATAGCAATCCAATTAAATGTATTATAATGATTTAAATAATGGGATCAAAGGCTAAGTGCTGTAGTCTTGCGTCCCCTGAGATTAACAAGGATTAAGCCTTATAATTATCGTGATTAATTTTTGTTGGCCAATAGTTGAAAACAATGTGGCATGATAATCGATTCGATAGCTGAGTTGGTGTGTGAGTGTCGTGCTGGCACTGGCCTAAAAGGGATTCTACGAATCGTGCCTGAAAACCTAACCAAAATTAAACGATAATTAAGGGATTTAATTAAAAATGTTAATTAGATTATGGAAGGACACCTTAGGGGAAGCAGTAGGCATAGGATTGCGTCAGAAAGAAAGACTTTCTGGCTTAGAAAAGGTATTAGCTTACCTAAGATGGTTCTATTGATGGACTTTGGATTTGAATTTGAGCTTATCCTTATTAATTTGGACAAGTTTGATGTTAATTATTTAGAGAAATTTTTAGGAATTCTTTTTATTTATTTGAAATTCCAAAAATCTGTCAAATTTTGATTGATTTTTGGTTTTTGATTCTGAAGTATGTTTTATTTAATACAATTTGATGCCATTTCACTTTCAACCACATAAATATTTTGTTTTCTTTTTCAAAGTTTAAACATTTTTTTAAAAATCGTATCTTAAAAATATTTTTTTTGAAAACACTCTAATATTTTTTTAATTTAAATCTTAATTTTATTACATAAATTATTAGATACCAACCATAATCCTAGTTTTGGAAGCATTACCATTCATTTATATTAGCATTAGTCTAAACTCTAAAGAGCATTGAATGCGTTGGTAGAATCACACATTTTTTTAATTTTTCGTTTTTTAATTATATTATTTAAATTTAAATACAAAACTATCATATAACACACAATACCTCAAATATTTTTCAATTTCTCGTTTTTTAATTATATTATTCAAATTTAAATACAAAAACTACCATATAACACACAATACCACACATATTTTTTAATTTTTCATTTTTTAATTATATTATTTAAATTTAAATACAAAAACTACCATATAACACACAATACCACAAAATATTTTCAAGTTTTCGTTTTCTAAAATATATTATTCAAATTTAAATACAAAACTTAAAGAACTACAATATAACCCCCAATAATACCACAAATACAAATTGAAATAAGTGATCTTTTATTTAAATTTCAAGATAATAATTTTAACGGGATGAATTTATATAAAAGTATACGTATGCAGTATAAATTCGATAATGGGTGTTACATACAATGTTTTGACTTTGTATTAATTATTTTAGTATACTTTTTTGTCACATTCATGAATCAAGAGTAGTAGTTATATATAATATAATAAACATTTGACAATATATAATTTTCTTAATATTAATTCATGCATCCCTGAAGGAATTTTCAACAGTTGGAAACATTTGGGACAAAATTTTTGACGTCTAAAAGTGTTCGATATGATGACAACACAGCATGGAACTCCATTAGACCTTCTTATAATTCAATGTGATCCACTAATTGGTACGCTTGGATCAGCTAGCTCCAGGTGTTGTTGTACGTACGTGTGCTCGTTTAATTAAAAGCACTAAGCAATATTGATCATCTGTATTTTGCCACGTGATCGATAATGGTCTCGTTTTCATCATAATCTTTTTGACGAAAGCAAAAACGAAGTACATCTTTCGGAAACAAATTCGGACGTGGAGGCTCACCGTTGGTCGACCATTTTAATTATGATTTTAAGGAATTTTCTTATGTTCAACGATGGTGAATTAATTTTCAAATAATATATAATTATTTCATAAAATATGAGTTTTGGAGATCATTATAATTCATACCATCAATATATAACAATGAATGATTAATGTATGATCAGAAGTTAACAAGAGTTTAGCGTAGCATTGTATATGTGACACGTGGGGATCACTACAATTCGCAGAATCAAAAATTCAATTTCTATTTCATCATTTCTTTGTTGAATAATTGTTGGTTTTTTGTTAAATTAAAAGAGATCAATTTAATTATGCTTCTTGAAACAAGCTTGCGGGATTAAGAAGTGTACGTACTTCAACATGTGTCCTGCAACTGCAAGCTTAATTAAATTAGTATGAAGAAATTATGGTCACGTAAAAAAGGGTACGTTTCTGACGCTTGAATGAAAACGGAACTCCATTAAATTACTTAATCAACGTAACACCGCATATTCAACGATGCTTAATTAAAATTCACTTAAAAGAATGTGACTAGTTGTTCAATAAGCAAGCTATTGCATGGCTCTAGTCAATTGTCATTTTGTCCTCAAGAACAAAGCATACATTATATATATATTAATTTGAAGAATATAGATTTTAATTATGTGTTCTTAGTGCTCGATTTCATTGGCTTAGGGCTTTATCATTTTCTGCGGTTCTGTCTACATATATGACGTGTGGAGATCAATATACTTTCTACAATCAAAATCTACGAGGCCGTTCGTTCAAATATTTTATCACTTCTAGCTTATTGCAAAACTTAATTTATGCAATAATGATTCATGTACGTACAATGTACTAGCATTTATATGCAAGTCTCTAGTGCTCATATATATTTCTCAAACACAAAAAGATATAGTATCGTTTGACGTGTGGAGATCATTACAATTTTTAGAATCAAAATTAGATATGGTTTTCTCATTCCTTAGTGTTGAATGATTGAAAGCTTTTTCCGAAAGAGATCAATTTCTGCTTTTTGAAGCAATAAGCTGCTACGTAATTCAACATCTGTCCTGCAAGCTTAAGTTGTTTTTTTTATAATGAAGAAATATGGCTTGCTAGATCAGTACCCATATATAGGGTTTCTGGTGATAACCCTAAGGAGAATGAAAATAAAGTGAGCTGACTTTTCATTAATCAATTGCGTGTAATATAGGGTTTCTGGTGTAATCCTATACCCAGATAGGTACTCATAATCAATTATATATATATAATAGCTAGGTTGTACGAATATGTAATTAAATGATGGGGGCATGTGTGCAACATAAGTAATTAATATAAATACTTTAATAGCTAGCTAGCCGGCTTAGCACAATTGATTAATTAACTTAATCAGATGATTAATTAATTAATTAGATCGAGCTATATGAAAATATAAAGTTAATTAATCTTTCAGATTCTCGCGCAGTTGCTCTCATGTGGCCAGATTAGGCTGATCATGTGGTCCGAATTAAATTTCCTCCTATGAAAACCAACATCAGTTCATGATGATCATGCACTAATTATACGTTGCTTAGAGGGCTTAATTAATAATTAAGAGTCTTAACACTGCTGGTGCTGAGTGATTTTACACTCAAAAGTTTGCTCTATTTCGTCTTCCTTACTTTCTAGGGTTTATTATATATTTTCTGGTACAAAGGAAGGAAAGAAATGAAGAAATACTATTCGAATATGCCGTGGGTTCAGCTGTAATTACGGAAGAAATTAAAAAATCTCGATCTATTGCTTTATTAACTTAAGCCATATATGTTTGGAAGATACACTCGTGGTGAGAAGTGGGTTAATTAGTTAATGAAAAAGAGGTACATTCCAAGGCTAATAACCCAATAATTAAGTGTCTGTTAGCATGATTAAGATGTAGTCATGTAGTGCTCTAATCATCATCCCCATAAAATACACAAGTGGGATTTCCCAGCACTTTTATTATCATTACAGTTATGATGTGATGTTCAGCTTTGGTTTCATGCACGAGCCTCTCCCTCGGGCTCAATTAAGCATTCAGATATCTGCTTAATTATAGACAACATATTTCAAAACCTTATAATCAAAGAGAGAACAACAGCAGATCAGTCTGAGACAAGTTTTCATTGATTTCGATCTGATTCTACAAATATTGGATATTGCTAGTTTCTTTCTTTGTTTTTTCACCAACAAAAACAAAGCATGATTCATGTATTAGCACTTAATTAATTAAAAATCTTGAAAGTGCTCAGAACTCTATTATTGGTACTTCCAAAGGAGATGAATTATGCATATTAATAATCTATGACGTGTGGAATTCATTATTGTTTCTAGAATGAAAAATGATATATAAGTTTACTTTTATTTAAATATTAATTCGTCGTCTCTTTTTTACAATTCTTGTTGATCAATAGTTGAAGGCTGTCATGCAGGAATTTCTGCTGAATTTCTCTTGAATTGAATAAGTAGATACGAAACTGATCAATAAACATTAACATCTTTCCACTAACCTTATTCTAGTGCTACATCTCTTCTATGTAAATTAAAAAGAAAAAAAGGGTGATCATGTGAGCTAGGGTTCTGCTGCATCTGCATGCATACCCCAGTGAGAACGAAAATAAAGAATATTGACTTTGGTTAATTAATCAAGTGCATAAGCAGTAATTAAGAACCATGTGATGGAAAGATGATGCATGTGTGGACAATAAGAAGGTTCGTAGCTGATTCAGCTCAACCTAACAGAGAAAACTCAATATAATATATAACGATTTATGACAAAAGATCATCAAAATTGTCCAATGGAGATAAAGAATTCTAACACAACAGATTGGCTTCCATGTGGCCTGTCTTAATTACTTGTCGTCTTCGATTGAATACTTGTTTATTCACACAAGTTCTCTTCTTAACACTAATTGGTATTAAGGGAGGAAGAAAAAAAGAAAAAAAAGCCAATAATCACAGCTGGGTTGGCATTTTTATAACCACAGAAAAGGAATTGAAATAAATCGAGCAGGTGCTTGACATTAAACACATGCATGGCCTCGCTTTAATTAAGCCATGTTTGGACAAGATACATATTAGTGCTTTAGTATAGTGGATTAGTTAAATCAAAACGATACGCCTGACTTTTTTTTTTTTTTTATAGATAATTAATAATGAAGTTAGTGTATCGTGTGAGTATGATTTAGGCTGAAGTGCTTTAATCATGATCCCCATAAATACACAAGTGGGTTTTCGAAGCACTTTTATTATCATCAGAATTATGATTTTCAGCTTTCAATTCATGGTTTAAAGAGACTTTTTATGTTCTTCAAAAGTGCTTCTCTGCCCCGCTTAATTATTAAGATGCTCAAGGATTCTGCAAATCTCTCTTAATCCATGAAGAATAATAATCCGGTGTATTAGATGAAATTCTATACAACAACAACAACAACAACAACAACAACAACAACAACAACAACAACAACAATAATAATAAAGAAAAAGAAATCAAAATGTCTAAGAATATATATAACTCCTGGAGGTGTGGAGTAACAGCATTGATCGGCTACGAATTTTATGATGAATATATAATTCCTGTAGGGAAGATCATACCCGGATGACTTGACTTAGTGCTCTATTATGGGTTTAATTAATAAATTAATTACTCCATAAAATTAACAAACACAAGGCTCCAAGAACGTCTCTTTGATCGATAATATGATAATTAATTAATAAGGAATAAAAAATGTAATTCAATTATGATAATACAGAGATTCCAAAGAAAGTGATAATGAGTCTTATATTAAAATGTCTACATTGTTTGAAAAGTAACTTAAACTAGTTGTTTTTTGCCAACTCTTTTGACGAGTACTGCAATAAAAAGCACATTGAAGAACATATACGTTAATAGAGATTAATTCAGAGCCGGGTGGGTGGTCCAGTACCACAACCCACACACTGCTAAATTCTTTATTAGTTTTTCTAATCTTTGTGTTTTGGAAGCTGGTAAAGAAGAGATGAACGAAGACGATCCATTGAACTTTCCTTATTTGTCTTAATCATTCCTCCATTAATGGTTAATAATCTTTAAATCCTAAATGAATTAGCTAAGCAATGACGTTAAACTGTGGTTATATAATTTCTTTGTCTTCTTGCATGGCCCTGTAGAACATGATTCACGTAGTTGCTTAATATTGATTAACTTCTTTGCTAAATTTAGCTCTCAGTGTAATTATATAGTTGACCTTAACCAGCCCTAGATAATTAATATATTTAATTAATTATATAATCTAGCTACTTGCTTGATAGACCAACGAGAAAACTCTCAAAATCCTTTGTATATTTTACTGGTTTCACATCAAAATCGATGATTTATAATGATAGAAACATAAGAACTTGTTTAAACATTATAAGTAAATAAGAAATTAGTTCCATTCTTCTTGATAGCTTAATTAAGATAGTTATATATATAGTGCATAGTGGCTCAACCACCTACTTGTCCCATTCATTGATGACACATGGTTTCAGCTTACCAAATTTGTTAGCCAATCGTATTGCTGAATTTGAGCTTTGAAGTGGGTAGTCTCGTTTAAGCTTAATTATTACCAATTTGGGTTCACATAATAACCAATGCTCATGTTTTGAAAGTGACATCTACATTAATTTGCATTATATTGAGTGCCGACCGTCATGTTGTCTTCATACAAGTGATCACTAGTGATTAACAATAATCAACAAGATCTTCTGTAACGCAGAAAATATCCATTTCTACCCTAAGTTATATAAACTTGTTTGTACGAAGTTAAATACAGTATTTATTTACATAATGAGTTTCTCATAGTTGTTCCATAGAAGCAATGAGATCGTTTGGGTCTAGCAACGAAAGGTATATCACTGGAAAACAGGTGGAGATTAACTCAAATTATAAGTCGGCTTCTAGGGTTTTGAACAGGATCCCATTAGTCAACAAGCTAACATGATTAAAATAGTCAGGTATTCAAAACGAATATGGAGTCAAAGTCAGCAACGCTAGAGGCTGTGATTAACCGACAGCAACATTATATAATTTTCCTTAATTATATATATGCATTATTGATAAGGGCTCTGATTGTCAATTGTTATATATATATATATTGGTTGGCAAATAGGAATGCATACATGCTTGCCTTGCTACAAACAAAGCACGAGGACAAGCTCTACAAGCTTCTTCAAACTTATTAAGCAACGACATTCTAAATAATTGAATAATTTAATTATGAAATATTGTTCTTATCTCCATATCTAATTGTTTATTTAATTCTTACTCTTTCCGTTCCCCTATTTTTCTTCACAATGTCAATATCAGTAGTCATAACAATATTAACCGGCACATATATATAATTTGTAGCAAAGTTTTCATCGTTATAAATTAATAATAATATTTGAACCGGCATTACAATTGATATACAATTATATGGTATATATTTTTCTAGTTGTCAAAAGAAAACGATGTTATAATTTTCAAATTTCAATACACGTTCGAGCTAGGAAGCATGTAGGTTTTGTTGGGGACCAGAAGTTTTCCAGCTGGAAGAAAATGCTTGATGACTTATTACGACTTCTGTAAATATATAATATATAGTAAACCCAGACATTATGTTAGGTTTCCCTGCAATTTAATTATCTTAATTTTAGGATATATGCTGACATTACAATAATTATAATAATTAGACTACTGTATCCATATATATATATATATATAGGCGAGCATGACCAAATTAAAGCAGTCTTTTATGGAATATATATATATATATATATATATGAGTAAACTACATTAATTTTAGGCGGAATGATTTTGAAAAAGCAAATACATTATTATATTTTGATTGAAAAACACTGATATCGACAAGAGAAACGATAAAGTTTAGATAGACTTCCATTTAAAATAAATTAAAAATAATTTAATTTAGATGCTAGTGTTTTATATGTATATATAGCTGGGGACTACTGCTACTATTCTTGTCCATCTCATATACTACCTAGCGAGTAGGCTTTTACGCGTAAAATAGACTAAAATAAGAGAGATTAATATACACTCTGGGTTTTTAATTCTTCCAATATCAAATTTTAATTGAAAGAATTTGAGATATCATTTTGATATTATTCTAGAGCATGCTAAAAATCAAGCCTACAGTTAAACTTTAATGATCTAATTAATTAAAACAACCTTACCAAACACTATACATAATGAAAAAATTAATTAATTAATTAATTGAGATATCATGTAATAGGAGTATACTGAAGGTGAAAGATACCTTCCAAGAGGGAATGCACGCACGGGTGCTTACATCACAAATGAAAAGCTTGAATTTTGAGTTGAATTCTTATTTCAGTGAATCGTATTATTTGGGTTTTAATTAATTAACTTTTTATTAGAGCACTTATCGGTTATCATTACTATATATATATATGAATATAGTAGTTTCAGGGTCATGGGCTTGAAAGCAACCGTTAATATTTTTCATATTTTCAAGATTTGTTTTATTAATTGACAATAAGATTATTAATTGATGAGTCTCTATCTTGTTCGACAAAAGTGCTTTTGACTGACACAATAAGTGCTTTTAAACCTGCTTCTTGTGTTGGCATTACTTTTACGTTTCGTATTGCAGAAATTTGTACACTGCGCATCGTGCCCATGGTCTACGTTACAGACCTACCATTACCGGCTTCTCTTTCAGTCGTAGAATTAGCGGTGGAAGAACGGTATATGAGACAATTTCATCAAAGTCCCTATTGTTTGGAGAAATGTTACGTTAATTGATTTATTTTCCATATTAAGCATTTAAACCTCTTCTTCTTTTTATTTTTTTCTTTTCAAAATATTAGAAAAATCCCTCCATGTTGTTTGGAGAAATGTTACGTTTATTGATTTATTTTCCATATTAAGCATTTAAACCTCTTCTTCTTTTTTTTTTCTTTTAAAAATATTAAAAAAAATTCCTCCATGTTAATTTCACTTATACATAAAAGAAATATAAAAAACTATTTTATTACTATATAACATATGTAAATATAAAATAATATGTTATCCTTTAATTTTATTGAAATTTATTATTAAAAAAATGACAATTTATGACCATAAATTTGAACAAAAGGTAACGATATTAATTTTAACTTTTGACTTCTTGAGTTACTAATCTTTGAATTTATTATAATTAATCTTTAATTTATTAGTATTTATTGTATGGATACTTGAAATTATAGAAATTGATGTTACATTATTATCTTAAAATTAATATATATTTTTAAAATATGAAATAAAAAAGAAAAATCTATTTTCGTGTATACCTTAAAAAAGAAAAGTTTATTTTCGAGCATACGCTTTCCTCACTGCACATTATTATTTGACAACTATTTACAAAGTTTGACCTAAGTTTGCCGTGGAACAACACCAAAAGAACAATACGAAGTGCTTGTAGTATATCGATCTCACTACCACTAATTAACTATAAGGTAACGAGTTAGATATTAAAATAATTTGAAAACAAATTAGCTGAAAACATATTAATTCGAGCCTACGGGGTTAGGATCTATTAAATCATTAACGCATGCATGTTCAAACTTCAACAAAGAATCAACTAATGGAAGCCTCTGAATTCAAATTGATCCCAAATGAAAGAAAGAAAAAAAAAATAAAAAAATGGTCTGAAATGTCAAATCATGTATCCATCTTTGAAAATACTTGATACTACTACTACTTTGTCGTCGTCCATCAGAGATATATTCCATGGAACTTTTTTGAATTTTGATCACATCTAAAACCGAAAGTAATTCGATTAGATAGATGGCTTCGAAATCCATTAGAATTAAGCTTATTCCCTGTTGTTTTGAGGTCTTAATTAATAAATTAAATATTCTCAAAGTAAAGAAGTTAGTTAATTTCGTGTTTGAAGCACTAAACATCATTCTTATTTGGACAACGTGGTGTTTGTGTTTTCATGCATTGAAATCTTTTTGACGAGAGCAATAAAATATATTTATATTTTCGGGAACCAATTCAGATTTGGAGGCTCCCAAATAAATTATTACTTAATTATATATCTTAATCATCTCCCATATTGAACGATGCTTAAATTTTGATTTATTAAATTAAAGAAGGTAATTATCATCGACGTAGATATATTAGATTATTGCATTAATACATATGGCTCGGCTCCAGGTGATGATCACTTGTCTAACAAAGCATGATGTAAGTATCAGCATTATCTCAAGGCTTTTATATTTTTGCTTGAGAGATATTGATCAACTTCGTAATTAATTATAATTAGAAAAGTTTTTTTTGAATGATTCATGTTTATACATTGTATTAGCATTTGATTAAGTGAGTAACTCTAGTGCTTAGGGCTTTAATGGTAATTAATTAATGTATACATTAATTGTAGCTGTATATGACGTGTGGAGATGGTCACTACAAAAATTGTAGAACTAAAATAGATTTGCTTTTGATCTTTCTTGTTCTGAAAGAACCAAAATCTGCTTCTTCAACATCTGTCCTGCAATAGTTGACTTATGCATATAGAAATAATGAATCAAGTTCTACGAACGTAAATAAAAGATGATGAAGCATATATATAAATATATATATTTAATTAACAAAATCAAATCCATATTGATTAATCACATAAAAGATCGATCGGTTTACATGTGGCACCAGGATCATGTGTGGTCCAAAATTTCCTTCTATAGAAACCAACATGATCGGTGCGCTATGATTACATGATCAACAGTCACATAGACATAGTCCTTATGATTGATTCCTGGGGTTTATTATTCATATTCTAGCACAAAGGAGAACACAAATTAAAGAATGAAGAAAAAGTATTATATTATGGGGAATATGCCGTCAATTAAGCTGACCTGGATATCTACATTTTCTAATCATAAAGCGAAGAAATAATAAAAAAAATTATCACGATATAGTGCTTAAATTGAACACGGGCGAAGGTATATATATATATATCTCACTTTAATTTAATTCAGTTAACCGGTGCTTGGACAAGATGTTAACTTAGAGACGGTGAGTGGATTAATTGGTTAACAAAAAGAGGTATACTTAATTCTTAAAGTTAACCCAATAATTAATAATCAAGTTTATGTAAATGAACATAATTAGGGTATATGTAGCTATATAAATACACAAGTGGAATTTCCATTCCTTAAGACTTTTAGTATCATTACAGTTTGTATGCTAGGATTTTGAGCTTATTTCTTTTCATGCATGTGTTAATTAACCTCCTTAATTATAGGTGACTTAATCGCTCAACCACTTTCAAATATGAGATGCTTATGTTTCATTTTCATTAATAAACGTTTTTGATCAGGTCGGAGATACCAGCAACCGGAGTCATGGTCCCAACCGATTTGTTTCTTCTGTAAAGACAAATTAAAGCATGGTTCCTGCATATAATATATAAGTGCTCAAGATTTCTCAGAGGAGATTTGTATAATATTCTAATTAGACGAGTAGAGACCATTATGCTTATTTTTTAAAAAATAAATAAATAACGTAGTTCAACAATTGAAGACTTTCACGTAACTTTGTGAAAAATAAAATAAAAAATCCGAACTGCCGAATTTGCCAATTGATGGTTACGTTATTACTACTTTAATAGCAGCTCTTACCAATAGAGGAAGCTGATTCGTTCCTTATATATAATCATAAAATATATAGTAGTGCTCCAATGGAAAGATATGAAAATATTCTTTAGCTCTAACACATTAACACACAGCCTTCTGCTTTTACCTCCTCCTATAGAAACTGTTGGCAGTGCATGAATAGTCCAATTTCCTTTTTTTTTTAACACTAATTGGTTTGTTCTTCAGGCAATCATCCTTTAGTTGGATAATTAGTATTTTTATTTTCAAAATAAAAGGTAGGAGTTTAACTCCACTCTATAGATTTTTAATACAATATTAGTAAATTATACGTATAATTTATAATATTTTTTAAAAAATACTAATTAATTTACCTTGAGTACGTTTTTATGTTGATTAATTATTAGGCTTAAACTAAAAAAAAAAATTAAAAAAATGAGAAGATACTCCGAATTTGCCAATAATGGCATTTGGGTTGGCATTTTTTTATACATAAGCATGTGATTCAAATTAAGCCATGCTTAGCAAGATATTAATTAGTGATGAAAGTGGATTAGTTAATAAAAAAGATACAATTTTTTAAATAGATAATTAACTAATGATAAAGTGCGTGTTAAACTGTTAATTAGTATACATGATTAGGTGAAGTGCTTTAATCATAATACTCATAAATACACTAGTGGGATTTCCAGGAAATTGTAGTTATATCATAAGAACCATGCATGATTTTGAGCTTTTAATTAATGGTTTAATTTAAAGTGCTTTTATTCTAATCATGGGTCATGCTAAAATACCTCAAAGTGCTTCTCTGCCCCGCTTAATGATCAAAATTAATTTGCTCAATGATTCTAGAAATCTCTCCTAATCCATCTTAGATAAATTAATTAATATTTGTTGCATCAAATTCATTTAATAAATCTGTTTTAATTTCTTGACTTTGGTACTATTTCTCATTAATATAAACCGTGTAATCATTTATCATGCAAAACTTTGTACGTGTATTAATTATAAATGTAATTGTACTTGAAAAAATATAGAAGTATATTGAAGTAGTAGAATATCATCGTTCTGCTAACAATTTTAAGATTTTGATTATGCTTCCCGTAGTGTGGGGAAGATCATTAATCCTGAATTGATTAACTTAATACAACAATTAATTAATTAAACTCTAAATTAACAAACACAAGACTCCAAGAACTTCTCTTTTGATCGACAAGATATACTAAAAATATATAGTTAATTAGTTATATATTGTCGTCAACTCTACTGCTATAACAAACACATCCATGGAAGAACAAATTAAATACGGTAATAATGGAGATTAACTGATGGAATATTGGTGGTCCAGTACTCCAACACAAATTAGACTGAGCCAAATCTCTTTTATTTTATCTAATCCTTACACTGTACATGTGGTTTGGCATCTGATACAGATCAGAGATATATGAACGGATAAGAAGCACCATTCTTAATCATTCCGGCATTAATGCTTAATAATCTTTAATTTAAAATCCTCCATGAATTAGCTAAGCAATGACGTTAATCAAACTGTGCTCAGGCTAGCTTGTCTTCTTGCATGGTACCGGCAGCAATCAAACATAATTCACGTAGTTGCTTAATAAAATTTAACTCTCTCTAATCATTAACTATTAGTTGACTTTCAGAAACCCTAGATAATTAAATTACATAATCTAGCCACTTGCTTGATTAACCAATGGGCATATTTAACTGGGTTTAACATCAAAATTGATGATTTATCGAGATAGAATTAGAAACATAATTAAACTTGTTTAAACATAAACTCTAGTATCATTAGAAAATTAGGGTTTCGATTCTTCCGGATGGATATGTATATATATTAGGATAGTTAACCAGAGTAGTAGTGGCTCAACCACCTACTACAGAATTCCAAATTTGTTAATTAGCCAATGATATTGCTTCATTTGAGCCTTGAAGTTGGTAATTATATAATTAATTCTAATTACTAATAATAATAATTTAATGATAAAAATTAATTGTTATTCTTTTATTAATTTATTGTTTGTTTTATCTATCTGACCTCCCTTCTGTCTTCTCTTCTGAGTGTCGTATTCAATTTCCATAATTGAATTTGAAACTTATAGTAATTCGCAGCGATAATTGCAGCAATATAATTGGACCGGCATTAACATATATAATTTTCTTTCCTCTTTCAGCCAAAGAAAACGATGTTATAATTTCCAAATACCATTTTCATGAATTTCGGGAATCATGCAGGTTTAAGTTGTTGGGGACCAGAAATTTTCCAGAGCTTGGTTTGATGACTTCAGTAATTAATTTAATTTTGGTTTCTAAATAATTTTTAATTTATTCACAATAATTAGGTTGCCCCTACAAGGTGATTACTTAATTAATTTTACATCTTAAACTGAAATTATATTCGTATATTCGTACATTAATTATAATTAAAGTCGTAGTTCTTTTTCAGTGATATGACTTAAAGCAGTCTTTAATTTTATGATCATATGTGAGCAAATAATTAACTGTATTAATTTTCGGTGCCATGAATTTGAGAGGAAAATATATTATTTTGATTGAAAAGTATTGATTTTGACGAGAGCAATGATTATTATTTGTTTAGACTAACTTTTTTCATTTAAATATTTAGATAAAATTAATCAATTACTATTTCATCATTTGACTTATGTTATAAGGTTTAAATTACTTATGGAAGGGGACTACGTAAGGTTTAAACCCTAGCTATTATCAAAATTCACATTTATGTTGATGATAAAGTTTCGAATCTCTTAAATTTTATTGAGAAATTCTATGTTAAGTCCATGAAAGCGTGTTAATTTGTGACAATTTCACAATGAAAATTATATTCAATCTAAACTTGGTAATTATGTGATTTTAAAAGAGATTGTGAGATTAAATTCAAATAAGATTTAAAAGATTAAGTGTAAATATTATTGTTATTCAGCCAAATTAGATAATAGAATACAATCACTAAAGTTTGGGATTATCACTTTAGTGAGTTGGATTTGAATTTAAAATTAAAGTAATTATTAGTTATCACATTGTTAAAATAATAATGATTTGACTATGTTAATTAAAATTCAGATAGAGATTAGTATATTTCAAAATGGTATAGAGTATTTTCAATGACATACATGTGAAAGGAATCGTTCTAATATACTATTTTTCATATGGTGAAGATTAGTTTTAGTGACAAGATTATTATAAAAGTGATTCCTATCTAAGTCATTTTCAATAAAAGCGCTTTTCATTATAGGTTTAAACTAGAGACGGTCTGGCCTGGTCTAGCAAATTAGTGCTGTCTAGCAGCTTCTCTCGTAGAATCAGCTCTTCAGCTTCCCCTAAGGGGACGTATATCATTGTAGACAGGGCCAAGCCCATTAGAGGGCTGACTCTGTTTCTGTTTGCAGTAATTTTTATACCTTATCAAAATATAATTGAAGGCCCAAGCCCATTTTTGTTAGTAGATGAAGAATACAGAATGGGCCCACTGGCCCATTAGATGTCAAAACTAAAAACTAAATAAATTATATATATATATATATATTATTTTGTAAATAAGTTGTTTTTTAAGCGTGTATGTATTAAAAGGTTATTTTCACTTCATTACTTTAAATTTAGCGAAATTATAATATGGCATAATAGTAATAACAAATTTAAACTAGGGATGGTGTGGACCAAAACTGTGGATGATTGTTTGCACACAGCTATAGACAGTGCTCAAGCCCGTTTGCTTGTGCTTGATCATCACTCTCTCCTATGACCCATTCAATGAGTAGCGTTTACACCCCCGTGTTTTTTTAATCACGCAAGTTGTCACCACTTCATCGAGAATCATATTGTAATAATAAAATAATAATTATGAAGTATTTTGTTGTATACATACACTCGATTAAAATGCTAAAAATTATACTATATTTTGTATATAGTATCAAAAGATTCTATTTCTTTTAACATTTATAGTATTTATTTTCTTAGAACATTCATTTTGACTAAGCAGATTCACATGATTTTGACAATAAATGGAGAAATTATTGATGCCCTTATTTAAAAGAATTATTAAAAAAAATTAAGAATCTAAAAGATTGAACTACATATATAGTCAAACAAGTGCGATTATTCCAAAAAGAAAACAACGACCGGGATTATATTGAATTTATAATCGCAAGGCACTTGGGTTAATAAGCTCTTTTTCATGCTTCTTCTTCTGTTTATTTTTTCATTGAATTAATTGGGTTGAATAATATTAGCAAGCATTACTCACTCGAGCAACAGGTTGGAAAGGAGTGTGAAATGCATTTGTCAAAAATGTTTTAAGAGGCGTTTAATTAATATGATCTAATCAAACCTTGAATTGACGTTTTATTAATCATTTTCCTTTTTCTTTTAATTGTTTTAATTTTCGTTCTTATTAGATTTTAGATAGAGTTTTAAATTATATGAAACCAAAGTGACGTGGATTCAATTGTTATTCCTATTGAACATGAATTTTCTATTCTAATTAATATTATGTGATCTAAATATTTAATGCATTACACAATGTCAATATTCAAATTAAATCTAACATATCGAAAAATTAATGAATTGCCAATTGAAATATATGTTTGTAATCGAATTTTCCATCATCTATGAATGAACAAAATTTCAAAAAATGAAGCTAATTCAATACTTAAAAGCTTAATAAAGAGCATAAAAAAATTAATATACCATGTACATAATAAATAAAAAAATGTCATATGTAAAATATTAAAAAAAGAAAAAGAAAATACAAGTGTTTGGAACTATGTTCAAACGAATAAATCAACCTTAGGAGCCATCTTCCCAAACAAGAACTCCAAATCATTCTCCAATGGAGTCAAGTTCAAGTCCAATCCAAAAATCCTCCTGCTGCTGTTCGATCTTCTCAACACAGGTACCGTAGATACCACAGCAGCAGCAGCAGAATCCAAGCTTTCGTTAATGGCGACTCTGTGTCGCCTCATATGTCCACCCAAAGCTTGCCCCATAGCGAATACCTGCCCGCAGATGGAGCACTCGTGCAACTTTGGCTTCGACGACAGCGCTTTGCTCTCACCGTCAACCTTCTCCGCCATTAATCTAGGCCGTTTGTGGCTGGCGCGATGGCCTCCGAGAGCCTGAAACGACGAGAACTGGCGGTTGCAAGTCTTGCACTCGAAAACCTCGGTTGCTGAACGCTTAACCGGCTTGGTTTGATGGGTGTGAGAGAGTAACATCAGACAGTTGGCCATAGCTAACCGCTCTGCAATTTCTCCATTCTCGAAACCTCTCTTCATGTTTATGAAATTACAATAACGTAGGGAGAAAATTTCTGGTCGTTTAATTAGAGTACGAAGAACGTTTTGATGGAGACAAAAACACAAAAGGGTCTGATATATATAGGCTCGGAACTTTGACTATTCGTTAACTTTTGACCTTTATTGACAAAGTTCCTTAAGTAAAATGACTAAAATACCCACGCGTTTCCGAGTAAATAGTCTATATTCGAGGGGTATTTTGGGTACAAACTAAGTTGGACAGCTTCCTTGACGGCGCAACGCAATTTTCTTGACTGAGGAAGTTTCTCCACGTGTGCAGTATTTTAGGAAATGGTACTGTTATGATGTGGCTTCGGAGACGGGAAAATGTAAGCAGTGACTCAAAGTTGGTGCAGGAATACGGAAGAAAGCGTCCCCATTGGCGAGCTACGTGCCACTTTATTGAAGTTTCGAAGAATGTTTGAACTTTATTTAGAGTTAATAATAATATAAAAAATAAGAGATATTATCATTCACCTCCTCTAAAATTTTAAATTAAATCACTTAATTAAAAATTATAAAAAATATATCACTTATCTCCTCTATAATTATATTTATCTATTAATTATAAAAATAAATATATAAAATATTATTATTTAATATTTATTATTTTATTTAAAGAATAAAGTTTTACTTTTATAATTTTTTATACAATCAATAAAAAAAAGTTGAAATTTTATTTATTTATTTGTCTTTTTATATAAATTTATGAGTATTTATTTCAAAAATACTTATTAAAAAAATTATACTTCAAATTAAAATTTTAATTTTTTTATACTTTATTTTACAGTTATTTTTTTATTTTATATACTTGAATTAACTAATACATATAATAAGATAAAAATAAATATTAAAAATATATTTTTAATAAAAAATAAATTATCAAGAGTATTTAAATAAATTTAACATTAAAAATTAGATGATTAACATTTAAAAGGAGGTATGTGATATAAGTTATATTTTTTCTTTTTAAGTGATATAAAGTCAAATCTTAGGGGAGGAATGTGAGAATATCCCTAAAAATAACTAACGAAACATAATTATGTCACTGAAAACGTCTTTTGCAAATTAATGAATTAATTCTGGCAACATGTTTTCACTGCCGTCTCATTTTTGGTTTCAAACCCAGGAGCTGTCAAAAAAGTAGAGGCAACTTAAGGTAGAGTTTGTCAAAACCTGACAACGTTTCTGGGTTGTTATTTTTGGAAATGTTTTTTTTTTTTAATTTCGTTGCAGCATTTAGAAGAAAAAAAAATAATAAAAAGAAGCACACAGAATTTTACACTACATATATTGCTGTCAATATTGTACTAAACTTTATTATTGGGTTATACTATGTATGGAACCGTGTAAAAAATGGACGACAGTCATTGTCATTATCAATTAAGTGCGATTTAATAAGGTTGACTCTTAAAGTAATTAATATTAATTATGTTAAAAAAAGTAATTAGTGAGAGATAAAAAAATAAATTATTTAATAAATTATATTGTCAATTTGAAAAAATAAATATATATGTTTAGTAAATTAAGCTTATTATTGAATGATGTGACATTGCATAAGGATTAAACAAATATTACTCATGAATTGCATATTTACAATAAAAATAAGTATACATACTTACATATATATATATATATATAGTTTAGTAAATTGTTAAAATACTAAAATTTACCCTTTAAAAAATTCGAGTTTAGATAATAATTACGTGCCTATTCCTCAAAATTTATCGAGAAAGAGACGAATTTTTGCCAAATTATTCTAAAGGTATTTTTAACTAAATTTTATTTTATTTTTTATATTTATTATATTTGGTCAAGAAATTAAAAGGTAGCATGTAGAAAGTATTGAGTATCATTCAACATTTCAAAGCAGCTTAATATGTAATAAATAGTGCCGTGTAATAAAGAGAGATTCTGTCTTAATTGCTAAGTGATATCGTGTGATAATGTGTGCGCTGGGCAAGAGAAAAAGTGAGAAGAACAATTGAAGAGAGTAAAGTGATTCATTTAATCTAATTCTAGTAAACAGATATCTAACCTTTTTGAACAAGCAAATCAGCAGACTTTTTCACGGTTAACACGTTAAAGTTGACTAGTATTACATTAAATCAAGCGAGACGATATGTGCAATGTGAAAGGAAGCTGCTTAGTCAAAGAAAGAAAAGTAAATAAATAAATAAATAAAAAATAAAGCATAAGTGCTCACCTCACCGATTGCGCATCTTTATCACATTTAATATTTTACTAACCACCTACTCACTAATAGTTTTATCATTTTATTTTAATCACATAACATCACGTTTAACGACAATATGCCTTACTGTCTTTCTTTTTCAACTTCTACTTAGAATGAGTAGTATTACTTGATATGGAATGGTATAAAGACAGAGAGAGAGAGAGATTGAAGTGTTACCTGTGACTTTTAGAATATTTAGAAACGACAAAAAATGTATATTTGGACTAATAAAGGGCAACAAACAAGACATGAGATAAGGAAACAATTAAATAATATATTTGACGAATGATAAACGATTTAGACAAAGTTTACAATTTGATTACCTCATCGTAGCACAAGCGGAAGTTTCTAACCCAAGAGAAGTGAAATCTCTCTGCAGTTTCATTGTTTCCTGCTGGGGTCTGATACCCACCTAAAGTGAAGAGACAGAGATTATAATGGGAACCGACCAAACATAAACATCTTCCTTCTTCTTCCCGTAGGCCCTTTGGCGAAAGGATAGGAAAGTCTCAAGCAGCTGTGGAACACACCACCCGCCAAATGGATCCGTTGCGGTATAGGACTGTAAATGATTCGACAAACTGCAGTTACTATTGGAATCAGATGGTCAATATGATTGTGATTGGGACAATCCTCAGGGATGTCCATTTAATGATATATAAACCGGCTAACTCATCATCTGTATCAATACTACCCGGTTTGGTGTCATATTGAATGGGATTTCAATCCCTGCAATCACCTTTAGTAGCCTCAGGGCAGAGCAGCAAAAAGGGAACTTGTGCCTCCAATTACCCAGAACTGCTCGTTTCTTCACCACTGTTCCATTTCAATGCCAGACCACTTGATTTCAAGCACAGCAAGAACACAAAATGTTAAAGTGATGATCAAGAGGGATACGAGGAGAGTTATTATGTTGAACGACTGAACTACAAACTGGCCAGAAACGAGGCAAAATGCAGGAAGGAAGCAGTAAACAGTGAAGAAAATCGAAGTAAAAGGGTAGATTTCAATGTTGAGGTAAGCGATCCTTTGGAGATCAGCTGCAACGGAGGACTAGCCAAAAGGGCATTGTTGTGTGAGAACAATATCTTACCAGAGCCAGTGGCCCAATGGAGAACCTGATGAAGTCGACCAGTAAGGTTGATAGGCGCAGTTCCACGAAAGGCATCCCTCTTGGTCACATAGCCTGTGACAACGTCCTCTGTCACGGAGCCATATATCCATCCAATTCACACCAGCCCCATCCAGTTTTATCTTCATATGTGCAGGAGCTGACATTGATAGCCTATGCAATTGTTGATCCATAAAGAGGCTGCCAAGGAGTAAGGAGAAAGCAGCAGCTGGTCGTCCATTTGTCACAGATGGGTGGTATGCAAGGGGCAGGCCCTGAAATTCTGCAACCTGGAGTCAACCAGAGTACCTGAGTTTCCAAACCTCTTGGGAATAGGAAGAACCTGATTTTCTTCACAGATGGGGCTTGAGTCTGCTGTACTTGCGGGCTTCAACATCACCTAGCTTTATAGAGCTCAGTTGTTATTCAGCATATTGAATGTAAATCTCAGTTTATGCTAAAAGCTCAATCAGCAATAATTAAGTTGGTATTGAGAAACTTGATAAAATAACCTAATGACTGTATTGGTACTATAGAACAAAGTTTCACAACACTAATATTATCAGATGAGAATTAAGTAGCTTCTTTGGTATGTTCAGTTCTCCAACTGAAAATTATCGAAGGGGAGTGTTTGTTTGCATGCAGTTACTGTTTGGTTAGTTTCAAATGTAACAGATAAAAGTAACATCTAGTAGTGAAGGAAAGCTGGGTTCTATCCATTATTTATTGCAATTTTAACTTAATTAGTGACTTAAAATTAATTAAATGTGAAAAAGAAAATTCAACCGAAATGCCTTACTTTTTCCCCCCTTATTTACAATCCAATGAATATATCACTTAACATTTGTGAACTCAAATTACTAACTAAAAAGATTGAGTTATTCAATTAATCCATAATTTTATCTCTTCTCGAATAAGGAAAAAAAATGAAGGCAGATAGATATAAGAATGATATAAATGTTAATTCACAAGAAGAATATGTAGAAAGAATTATTACACTGCAACAGCACAATGACTATTACTAGTATGATGGACCGTCAACTTCCTAAGTAAATGCAGGCTCATAGCTATCTATATATCTAGAATTTGTACTCATCAGTAGATGAGCGAGCACATCTCCAAGTTCATCCTCTGCTTATACTGTTAGCTTGTAGCTGTCCCTATTCCTATTCATTTAAATCAGTTGACATCTGCAAATGGAGTTCTATTAGGTGAAGCTGCCATATCCAATAGCTGCTGTTGCGGGATCTTGCTTTCATTGTGGCCCAATTTCGATCTGTTGTTATCTGAAATGTTCTCTTGAAGATTTTCAAAACCGGGGGTTCTCATCTCCTCTATAGATGCCAAGCTGGGCACTGTTATAGCTTGCTTCTTTGGTATTGTGTTAGTATGCTGGTCAACCTGTTCATATAAGAGAATGTGCATACAGTTTCATGAGGTCTTCAAAATGCAGAATTGTGCAACCTAATTTGATGTAGACTGTGAGTCCACGCATATCTCAAAATGATGTGAAAGTTTGCGCATTCCAGCCGAACTTACCAGGTAATCTTTTGTGAAGCACTTTTCTGCTTGGTTTCTGATGCTTGTTATGTTTTCACCATGTTTTTCTTGTACCAACTTTAGCTGATCCAAGCATGCGGTAGTTATGTAGTCAATTTCCTTCTTACTTTCACGATCCCGCATTAACAAATCTGTCATAAGTGCAAAAAGTTTTTTCTGGCTTAAGCACAGAAGAATACTCGTATTTCACAAGGAGAAAGGCTCATTCATGATGCATAAACAGAGAGATATTACCATCGAGAGATGCAATGATTTCACCAGTTCCAGCACCAAAATCTACATTCACTGAAGAGCAAGCAGAGAGGAATTCTTCGTGTGCAGTTTGATTTGTGCTACTATTTTCCCTGTTGAAGCAAAATACAGCACACACTCATGCCTCATGGGATGGTACTTAAAACTTAGTGAGGAAAAAATAGATTCAAACTATGGCAAGATAAGCAAGTCACTTACTTTACAGCAGTTTCTATCTCAGCAGCGCTACTTGTATTAAAATTATTTATGTATGACTGAGCACGTTCCCACTGCTGCCTAGACGAATCCAGAGTCTTTGAGCTGCTTTCAGTAAGACATATGTTGTTAGTACTGACAGTGAATTACTATCATTTGACAGTGAAATTATTGGCATTTTAATGAAAATAGAGCTTAATTTATGTACGACGAGGTACTTCTTTGCTTCCTAGAGTAAAATTATCAAGAGATACAGACAGACAAAATATTTTCCCAAAAAAGACTGCTTACCATTCTTGGATGTTATTTTCCATTATAACCCTAGACTCAGCTGCTGAGAATGTGTCCTCCATGAAATGACTTTCCACTTTCTGTGCATATTTGCTCAACTCCTTCTTTGCATCGGTTGAGACCTGCTGCATGCTAGAAATCTCTTTCTGCAATCTCTTATTCTGCTGCATATTTGAGTCCTCGGTACTACTTGATGCCTCTGAAACCTAGTGATTAAGATAATGTCAAGTACACAATACTTACAACCTGCTAACTTCAAGAATCTCTACAAAATGACCCAAGTTAACCAAAAAGTTGCCAACTCACCATAGCAGTTTTCCTTGATGTCAAATTTGCTAATATCACTGCAATTTTTTCCAAGGCCTCTTTTTCCTCTTTGGCGGCCTCTTCCTGTTTACATAAGTGCATCTGTCAGTCTCTACTTTCCTCTTACTATTGACATACATGTCTGTAAATCCATCTCTAGATAACTCCTACCTGAAACATCTTCTTGAAATTAGCTAATTCTTTCGAATTCTCGGCTTGGCTTTCTTCAACAATCATCATGAGCTCAGAGGCCTGCTGATGGAGGTCACTGAAAAAGTCCATAGTTGCCTTGGAAATTTCTTGTGCAGAAATCAAACTTCGTTGTAAGCCCTGCCATATCCAGTAGAGATGAAAATAGATTATTAATTTAAGTACAAGCTAGAATTTTATATTTTAAGGAAAAGAAAATAAAAATGCAGAGGTACAAATACCATACCTCTTCTTGTTGTCTAGCAGAGAATACCAACAGTTGTTTTTGCTCACTGAGAGAATCCTTGATGTCGTTGATAACCTCATTGGCCTCGGACACCATGGTGACAAGGAACTGTAAAATAACAAGTAATTTTCAGCACTTCCACCAGCAGTTTCTGTAAAACAGAACAAAAATTCTCATCTGATTTCATACTTGTTCAATTGTGAGTCTCTGAGATGAAATTTTAGAGCTTATGAGCTCCAGGTCAGACGATGCCTTCTTTTGCATTGAATTACCATGCTCCTTCAAGAGTTCAATGCCTGATGTAAAAGTCTCAGTCATTTTCTTAATCCTTGATTCCAGGTTATGCATTGCCTGACAATGTTTTGGTGGATGGTTAACATTCAGATAATCTATATAAATCAAAAACATAAATTACACAAGACGACGATTTTCTTTTCTTACATCAGATTTATTAGCAAAGAATGAGTTAGCATGTTCTTCCATGCATCTTAGTTGTTGCTGTTGTTGAGCGACTGACCCCAGAATGGTCTTGTGTAAGTCTTTTAATCTCTGATCAAGCTGAGAACCAAATGACAGAACAATACTCTGATTTTCTGCTTCCATCTTCTCTTTTTGATCTGTAAAGAGTACACCAATTTTGCACAGATCCATGAACAGTGAAAAACACATAAATTTAGGTAATTTCAGGTATGATTTTCAATATGTGTATCCTGCTGAATTGCTGAACCATATTTAGCCAACTAGTCGGAAAGGCACAAGAGTTGAACAGTTCCTCATACCTAATTTTGCAAAGAGTGAAGTTATATCCTCTGATGCATTTTGCAACTCATTTCGCAACTCCTTTGCTCTTTCAATTAAAGACTTTTCTGCTCCCAAATATAGTTGTCACAATATCTAATCATGTAAAATCTAAAAGGTAGACCCTAAATTATTCTGGCGCTCACTATCTTACCAGAGCATAGCAACTTGGAGATTACAAATTCCTTTTTCTTGAGAGTTGAGATAGCTGCTCTGTGGTTCTCTTGAAGATCAAGCAATTCTTTGCTTTTATTTTCCAGATTTATCTGAAGAAAGATTTTTTAAATTATATTATCAAATACATGCCACATGGTAAATGAGCAATAAAAAGAGAATCAGAATTACCATGCAATCCTTGAGCTCACTTTCCAGGTCTAGTTTCTGTTCCTGCTCAGATAGATATAATTCTCGAAATCTATCAACCTCCTGTATGAAGGTAAGAGTCTGTTAAACTGCTACAAGTATCACATAATATGAGAATGGGAAAAAAAATGAAAGTTGAGCAGGTTTTACCTTTTCACTGAGGTTGAGATCATTTTCCAGTTGTTCGATCTTCTCATTCCTTGCCTGCAAGGTGTTCCCATGCATGCATTAAGATCTCAAAATTTGGAGAAAAGAGATTTTTTGAAAAGCAATAGTAGTCTCAAAAGTTCATGAATACATATGAAGCCCAGATATTCCTTTAGTACTAATAATTGGCATACATATGAAGAAATTGGCATAGGACTTCATTATAAAATTTTACCTTCTTTTCAGCTTCCTCCTGAGCATATCTTTCATGTGGAATATAAACACCATTTTTGTCCCTTGCTGCTCGAACATCTACATTAACAATTTAGTGAATAAGAAAACCTGTTTTATATTTGTCATGCTGATAATCTACAAATGCAAGTACATCATTAAACCTTCTTTCATTCTTTCAATTTCCAAGTATAAATCCTTCAGCAGCACTGCTTTAGACATTTTTTGGTTTGCCTACAAAAATAAGATTCATCATCAGTGCAAATGAATTTATGAATCAAATTGTACACAAGGGAAAGGAAAAGAAGTAGCTGAACGAACCTCTGGTTTATTCTTTATGTTCTTAGCGCGGTATGCATAGTCTAGAGTGCTCAGAGTTTCTTCCAAAGAATGAGCAGATGGAGAAATTGTAGCAATGATGCAGGTTTTTGTTTTCCCTCCCAAAGAATCTCTTAGCAGCCTCGTCAGCTTGCTATCCCTGTAAGGAATTTTAGAAAAACAGGGGGAAATAGTTCAAAAAGAAAATTAACAGAGAACCAATGAGCTAATAAAGTTAGTTGGCAGGTAACTGAAAGAACCTGTAAGGAATATGGGCAGAATGTTCCACAAGTGCATTTATGACACGTCCCAGGGTGAGTAAACTCTTGTTTATCTCCCCCGCTTCCCTTGCACGACCCTGTAATTTATTTAGATATTTAATTGAATCCTATTGCCATCGCAAACATTAACTAAATGGCAAAAGGAATTATTGCAAAACTTATTCTGAAGCCTGTTCTTTACAAAGTCTAACTCTTTTTAAACACGTTGAATGTATCAATTATTTACCATTACAGCAGTTCAGTTTGAACGACGGTTTGAAAGGATAGGTTAGGCTTGGAATGGATGAAGGAATCTTTGTGCATATACAGAAAAGTTAATGAGGGGTTTTGTCATCTACTTTCCTTAAACATATAGATATATAAAGATAATAAATATGACCAAACAACAAATAATCACCAAAATATCAATTTCAATACTAACTAGATATTTTCATACCTCTCTTGCACCAGAACGAGATATGTTCTCAGATCCTGCCAAATCAACAAGATTTAGCTTGCCACATTTAATAAGCTCCTCATCTCCAACAGCTGCTTCTTTTATATGGACAGTAATGGAAAAGACAGAATGGGAACGGCTGCAAAACAGATGAAATCACTTCAGCAGAATTTCATTTCCCCATATTCAAAAATGATTAGTAAGTTGAAAAGGAAAGGAGAACAAATTCAACCTGCTGCGCTTGTTTAACAAGGTATCTGCTGTACGCCTTTTTGCTGCTCCTCGTTCCAATATGGTATAAATTTCATTTGCGCTGTAAACAGCTTCTTCTTCAAGGCCTCTTACAACAACACAACCCTTTCCATCCTCCATCAAGGAAATGGGTTTCTTCTGCTTATCTTCTGTGGATTTTGAATAGTCTTCCTGAGCCAGCAAATCAGTTATTTCTTCATTATAGAGCTCCAAAAATGACACTTTCATACTATAGTCAGCATTCTGGGCCTCTAGTATATCGAAAATTTGGCGAACTGCTCTTGGAATAACACCGGCGTCTGCAGGTAGATCTCCACCCTGCATTTCATGATGTATGAAATATGATATCCCTAAACCAGATATAATTTAGACTGCTAAACTTAACATGTTTCAGTTGTTTTGTACCTTATTTCTCATCCCACCCTCCATCGTATATGTTTTACCAGTACCTGTCTGCCCATAAGCGAAGACTGTACAATTGAAACCGTCAAGAACTTCATTTACAATGGGAGAAATGGCTTGGTCATATATTGATCTTTGTTGTGCTTTTGGTCCAAAAACCTAGCAAATTTTTTAGTGTAAGATTAGACATATAAATTTAGAACGCAAGCATAAAGATAAAATCATAATCACTACAGGGCAGGAGCTAACCTTGTCAAAAGTGAAAACTCTATCTATTTGCTTATTGGCGACATTTTGCAAAACAGTGACTTCTCTTCTCTGTTCATTGCATGATATCACTCTTGGAACATTTGATCTCTGCTCATCATCGCTTAGTGGCCTGTTATAAAAATTGAATGAGGAAATTGGAAGTAACTTAAACAGAATCCTTTATTCATTAATTGTCAGAGTAGGAGATTGGCTAAAACTGAATGGTAAATTTAAATTTGATCGAAGTAGTAATAAAATGAATAAGCAACTCAGAAAACCTTGAAAATTGAAACCAACCTGCATCTTAATAGCACTTGAACATTAACCTCTTTATCTCTATCCTGTCGGTTTGAATTCCAATCGGATCCTCTTGATTCTGGGCGACGCCTTTCTGGCCGGGGAGTGAGGAAAGGAGATGGGGATGCAGTTATCCCCAATCCAACTTTTCTATATTGATCGGGAGTGAGTGACATCATTTTCTTTGTCGTTCAATTTTGATACCTACGCGAAGATAACAAAGTGGAAATATTGGATATGAAAGAGGAATTTTCGATAGAATAATAAAAGAAACTTTTTAGCAATTAAGAAGCGACCCAAAAGTATAATGTAATTCAAAAATTTTCTTTTCCTTTACTTTCTCGACAAACAAACGGAAAGTAGATGAAAATACTTCGAAGTTTCAGTGCACGAAAACGGAACTCACCGACTCTTAGGCTGAGATGAAACCCTTAGATCGATCGATTGATGAGAATGAGCGACAGAAATAGTGTTTGAAAGTACTTTTGCGTTCTTCTTTTTGAGATTCTCCTAGGATTGAAAGATTATGTTTTTGTTTACGGTATTCTATTGCAGGGTTTTTGAAATGAAGAGTTTTGATTCTCTAACGGCTATTTTGTGTATTTGTATGCAGGAGATAGCCGTTGGAATCCTTGGCCTCTTTGGGGAAACGTGGGACCCTTGGGTTAAAAATTCAAACGAGGCGCCTCAACCTAATTTGCGTTTTCTGCTTGAAAACGCTATGCGAATCGAAAAATAGGTAGTAACTGACCGAGTCTTTTAAGCTTATAAATTATAATCCCTATGAGATACTCAAATGAATATATTTATATTCACGTGACATTGAAATAAATATTAATATTATCAATTGCTTATCACTTTTACATATTTGCTTGTAATATCTACCACTTTTATTAAACATTTAACCTTTTAATTACAAAGACGACAAACTTGCATCAATAGCTAAAAGGAAAAAGAAAACGATAAATGATATTTAAATTCAATTACCAAAATGGAAAATTTTACCAATAGGCGTAAGAAAAAAAATAAAATGAAAAATCTATTCAAATTTCAATCCATGAAATATTTGGAATCACCAGAATTACCGAAATATTAAAGAATACTTGAATTTCCACCTGAAACAGGCTATTTCAGTAATTTCACTATTAAGTTTGTGACATACTTTTGCAAGAAAGCCGGTATGGTTGCCTCAAGAGACCAACAAAGATTAATTACTGTACTTTTGGTTAAACTAAAGGCGTGACTGTTCATCCTCCAGCTAACGAAAATATAAAAGTTGTGACCCCCAAATACACAATCTACAATATCTCTTAGCTACCCGTTTTGCAGTTCAGAAAGAGAAACAGAGCTAGAAAAAGGTGGAAAGCTTCAGCCTTGAGCAATAGGAATTAAAATCACAGTCAACATCCATAGGACTGGAGAACACAAAAAATGTTATTTTCACGTTTGTAGAACTTTTCTCTATCTTACACGTCTACAAATTCAGCTAATCAAAGATAATAGATAATAAATTTATTTGGGGGAGACATCACAGGGGCACTGATCCATAAAACACTACTTCAGCCGGGCCTGTCATGTACACATGGTTGTCTTCCTCCCTCCACTCAATATCCAATGGCCCTCCAGGTAAATCAACCGTGCAATTCTGTTTATCAGAAAATTGATAAGTATGAAGGAATGAAATGGTCCACAGTGTACTAAAGATGAGCAAATATCAGTTTCTATAACACATTATTACATTGTTGTATATCAGTTTGCTAAGAAAATTTATCAAGATATAATTGCATCTCAGACTTACTCTCGCAGCATGACCCTCAAGAACTGCAGCAACCACCACTGCACAAGCACCAGTCCCACATGCCAGTGTTGCTCCTACAGTAACAAAGTCATGAAGGTTTTAGCATAAATATGACTAATCAGATGACGATTAAGCACAGTCAACCACCAATTAAAGTTTGACAATAATAACTAACCTGCTCCACGCTCCCAAACACGCATCTTCAAACGTGAAGGAGAAATAATTTCAACAAATTCTGCAAATTATATCAAACAAAATTCATGACAATGCACACATATATCATGACAAGAGGAAACTATGCATTACGATAGCAATACAAACAGGGAAGGATCCAACATGTTCTAGGCAGTGAAGACGAAGATAAGCACTTTTTCATAACAAGCTTACCGCTAGGAAATTTACCAAGGTTTCCAGTTTCAGACTAGACTAGCAACAAAACAGTTTAATTCAAACCTTGGAAACTCATTACGCTTGTAGGAGCAAACTTGATTATAACCTTCCAGCACTTATAATATCAATGAAATAAACAACAATATTAAAAATGCAAACATAATGTAGGACATCGGGGCTTTTTGACCATCAAGAGCTTGATCTCAAAGGCATAGCCTATGCATGCCTTTAACTTGTACTATGATGCTCATAATTGAAAACCAATTACGGATACAAGTTGCAAATAACTGCAAGGACCTAATATGAAAATTGAAAACCAATAATGAAGTCTTCGCACTACAAGTTTTCAATAATGGAGAAACAATTACGAGTTAGTAATAAAACCAGTTTTTATTACACAAGATAGATAAACACTGAGTACTGGCACTTCCAGTAGTAAGTCATGTCCATAATTAGATAAAATCTAACCTGTGTTGGTCCGTGCAGGGAACACAGTATGATGCTCAAATTTAGGACCAATTTCAGCTAAATTTAGTTCATCAACCTGCAAAATCTGTTCAATCGCAATCATTGAGCAAAAAGATCAGTATGAGAGAAATACATGACTAAGAAGAATGAATGAAACTAAATCAATCAATTTTTCAGTTAAAACTTAAAAAAAAAAAATCAGAGACAAAGTAGAGAATATATATGTTGTTTAAAGCAGCATGAACTTTGTCCACTCTCTATACTCTCTCTCCATTCTACTCATCTTCTAGAAAGCTGTAAAACTAAGATGTTATACCATCAGGCCCAACAGAGCTCTGGCCTTATAATGTATGCGTGCTTGAAGATATTAACCCCAGGAAGTATAACTATATTGCTTTTAATAGTTAAAACGTTTGTCACATACTGATGCATAGGCCATTGATTGTCAGCATTTACTTCAGTTAAACAGTCAGTAAGATCATTGGCTTCAGAAACATAAAAGAAACAGCACAAACATCAAGATTTCAAAGGAAAGGGAAGAGGACAAGCCCAACACAAATATCAATGTTATAATAAAAGTCATTTTATTAGTCATTCAGAACACATACCCGCCCTTCTATGGCTCCAAAAGTTACGCAATGGGGATTTCCCATGCTAACACATGTCACATTCCATTTCACTCCATCTACATCAAGTTCTGATTTAACAACAGATTCATCTTTATTTGCCGGCAATCTTGTAGGTACATCTGAAGCTTTTAATATTGGTTCACCCATATCAACTTTGACCTGAAATTGCAAGAAAGATCAATAGATACATCCAGGCTTTACACCCATAACCATAAAGATGGCTAGTAATGTAAAAACAGAAAACAAGTTGAAGTGAAGAACAGTTGTACAAAATATCAACATGTGAGCATTGCCACATGGCATATGAAACTCTCCAAAGTCAGATGGACTACAGTAGAGGACTTTGAAGAACAAACATACCTTCCCATCATCTTGAATTTCTGGAACAATTAGACCAGCACCAGTGTGTACAGTGAAGCTGCATAAATTATAGAAGAAAAAAAGTTATTAGTATACACCCTCCACAAATTAGGATAAAACAAACAATTAATTGTCTAATAGTATTTTTCAAATAATTTAATTTATCAATATTTTCAATAAATTACTGTACGTGCACGGACATTATGTCCATCAATAAGACTTCAAAAGCAAGTGGCAAGGAATCCATCAATACCACATGAATACATAAACCCGACAGGAATAATACCTTTGCTTCCCTTGTAAATTTTCAAGCTCGGAAATGAATCTGGCAAAGCAACGAACTCCATTGCCGCACATCTAGAAGAGAAAAATAAACAGTTCTCTCAACAGAAGAAATTGTTTCAAACATCAAATCCACCACAGAAGAAAACGTCAATAGCGACACATCATAGGCAATTCACAGCTGTTTGATCTTAATATTCAAACACAGCACATAAACTAAATAAATGTAAAAAGGGTCAAACCTCTGGCTCACTACCATCAGAATTGAAGATCCTCATGGTATAATCAGTGCCATTGATTCCAGGCATGGCAAAGATCACCCCATCGGCTCCAATGCCAAAATTCCGATCACATAGCTTCACTGCTTGCTCTGGAGTTACCCTAGGCTCTGAAGAATTCCTATTATCAACCTATTGAAATTCACGCAATCAGCAGCAAATCAGAAACCAATACAGTAAATTCTAAATCAACGGTTTGGTTCTATCAAATAAAACAGTCATCTCAACTGAATAAAAAACTTGTTATTCTAAAGTCAGTTAAATGGAAACTGCAGCAAATAGCATTTCTGAAAACTTTTTAGAGTAACGAAATCGAAATCAATATACAAGCGAAGAATCACAGCCCTGTTGACCAACCTAATTCCAGTAAGTTTCATTGCCAGGAAGAATAATTGATTTAATTTACATTTCCTTCATTCACTCAGCAACCTAATAGAGACTCAGATTTTAAAAAAAAATCCTAATATCTCATGCAATACTACATTTTCTCGGAAACCAAACAGAAATGAAGAAAACAAAAGAACCTACCAAAATGAAGTCGTTGCCAAGGCCATGATACTTAACGAAATGAAGGAAACCACTTTCCTTCCGGTCAAGAAAAGAGGCTCGCGAAGCTTTCTCCGGAGCTGAGATGCTCATAGAAGTTGCTGAGACGCGGAAGTTAGTGCTTTTAAGAGTCAAATTAGATTTGAAGGCAATATCCGACGAATAAGAAAGAGAGGATGATCGAAGGAGATTGGTAGGAGTGAAAGAGCGGCGAGTAACGGGCGTGACGGAGTGAGAGATTGTGGCGGCTATAGCCATGCTTTCACGGTTTTTTATTTCTCTCCGTTCTGCTCCTTGGTCGTCTAGTTGGTTTGGTTAGAAATTATAGTGATGTTAGGTACAAAAGGGCAGCTTGGTTTAGTTGTAAGATAGGAGATGCTATCGTCTGCGGTTACTGACTTACTGTACGTATTGCACTCAACAGCCAAAATTTCCAATCAAAACAGCACAACAAAGTCATATGTCATATTTTTATCGCATCTCAGCGATCATTTGGCAATTTTAGGATTAAAATTGGGAGAATGACCAGTAACCTGCGTTTTTTTTTTTTTCCGTACTTGATTACTCCCGTATTTTTTTTAATATTTCATTACCCTTTAAATTTCGATTCTATTATTAAATAATTTAAATATTTTCAATTTTATTATTTATAATTTAAATATAAATTAATTAAATAAAAAATTAATGTAATATTAAAAAAATATAAAAAAATGACGAGATATTAATTAAAAAAAAGTATTAAATATTTTTTCTATTCAAATTATATTTTTAGATATAATAAAAATTTACTCGCTATGTCATATTTTTTAAGAAATATTGTATTTATCTTCTTAATTTTTGAGAAAATATGAGATAATCTTGAATATTTGAGAAAGACAATATATTCTCTAGATTTTAAAAAAAATCTAAAATACCCTTAAACTTCTTATTTACATCTTAATTTGATTATTTTAACTCTATATTATTAAAAATATCTAAAATAATTATATTATTTTTTACTTTATAATAATCAATATAATCTTATTATATTTTAAATTCAAAAATTATAATAATATTTTAATCTTTAATTATTTTTTTCATCAAATTTATAATTAAATATTTATAATATCTAATTATATATAATTTCTAAATATATCTATTGTATTTAAAAAATTATGTATAATTAATTATAATTTTTTTATAACAAATTTCTTAAGTTTTTACATATTATTCACAATTTTGACAATATTAATTTTATATAACTTTTAAAATAAATTATTTTAATAATATAATTTTTTTAAAAAATATATAATTAAATATTATATAAATTTGATAATAAATTTAAAAAAAATAAATAATTAAAAATTAAAATATTATTATAATTTTTAAATATAAATATGAGAATAAGATTATATTAGTTATTTAAAATTAAAAAATAAAAATAATAAAAATATTTTAAATATTTTTAATAATAATAAGATAAAATAATTAGATATAAATAATAATTTTAAGAAATATCTTATACTTCCTTAATTATCTTTAACTTTTTCCAAAAGTCGGTTGCTAAAGTACCATATCCCATTTTTTCATCGAATATAATACAAAAATCTTAAAATTCAAATCTCATTAGAAGTGTATAAGAATGTCTGAATTTGATTCAAAATTTTTATAATATTTAATAAAATTATGATGATCAAGTTCTTGATGTTAGTTTGGTGGCGATTTTGTTTCGTCTCATCAAGTATATTATATTTTCTTTAATTGTTTTCTGAAATCTCCAGCAGAAAATAACCCGCCAAAAACTGCGAAAGATGATACGAACTACATCGATCATCATCACTCATGCCAACCAAGTTCAGCAAAACGCTCACTTCAGCCACTAATTATATCTTTGAAACCCAGAAATCCAGTGCCCAAAACTTTTGAACGCCGGCTCTTTAATCAGACAGTGATATATTTGTAGCTGAATCAGAAGAATTCACAAATCTTCACCAGGTGTTTGATGAAGTGCTTGACTTAAATGTGGTGTCAGCAAGACAGCAACAAGGATAATTAGCTGCTTTGGCAAGCAACACCAACTTCTGTTGAATATTAGATCCAGTCAGTTCACGTTTGCACCTTAGTTATTTTTATCACCTGCATTAAAGGACCTTAATTTAGGCAAGCAACTTCTTGTGCAAGCTACAACTGCTTGCTTTTCTTAGTGCGTTCATAGAATAATTTGCTTTTGTATTTAATCTCTATTGAAAAAATATTACAAGTATGAAGGTATCAAAATTTGATAATCTAGTCGTTGAGGATGTTGAGAAGAGACTCTAGCTTTGATCAAACGCCCACCCAAGCATTCCAGTCCTTCGAGATCTTGAATGTTGGACTCCAATTCTTTAAGTTGGTTTTGCAGATGAAAGATGTCATCAGACTTGCTTGTCTTGTGAGAAATGAGGGTAGACAATTTTGCATCCACCTTTTCAAACTCATTAATGTCTGTACGTCTTTCTGACATGCTATTCTTTTGGGGCGCATTAGCTTGGAAACCAGTGACAAGCCATTCAGCTTTGATGGTGTCTTTGGCCCTGAAATAACTGACAACAAAGATTCAAAGACAGTGCACGTGACCACTTCAACCTCTTTCAACATGTTATCAACCAATTTCTTTCTATGGCTTTGGGCTAAAGTTTGTTGAATGAGGCGCAATTGTAGCATTTTATCAACACAATCATGCAGATCTTGAAGGGCATTTATATCATTGGTGATAGATAAAGATGATTTAGAAGCAGCTTGAGAAGACCTCAATCTGCTCAATTGCTGTTCTAATTCTGAATTGAATGTGTGTATCTAGAGGGAAACCTGTTTAAGCGGGTGTGATAAGAAGGTTGGCTGTTAAGAGGAGAGGCAGCCGTTTATTTTTCCTGTGAATGAGAAGTCTAGAAACTGATTCGTCTAAATTCACTCTTGTTCTTTGCGTTGGTTCTGTTGCTATATGCTTAATATATATCAAGGATGAGGGAGACAAGAAGAATCTCACCCTCTACAGTATCAATTAATAGCATGATTCGGATCTTGATCTACACATTATATCGGCTTCATTTATGCAATGCACAGATGGAGTGGACCCTGTCTTCAGTTAAATAATACAAGTGAAGGCTATCCCTTTCAACTTGTTTCCCCAACAGGAAATTAGCAACTGTTATCATCTGGGGAACTTCAATGCTCCTAATTGCTTGTCTAGTAATCGTTTTGTTCCTGACACTTGTTCATTATTGTCTGTATTCATGCATAAATTTCATTGCATCTTATGCTAGCTGCATTTCTCTATTTTCATTAGTATTAATTTACTCAATGTAAAGAAATTGCAAATCACTTTTTGCATATTTGTAATTCATATCGGCATCTTCATTACATTGCAAATCACTTATTTGCATATTTGTGATTCATATCAACATCTAGCTCTCTAATGAAATGATATCAAAAGACTTACTGCTGAGATTCTATATAGCTTGCCATGGCACTACTATGCAACTGTCTCCTGTACTCCGTCTTTCCCATATTCTGCATTTTACCATTGTTCAATTTTTGCAATTATTAGATTGGTCTGTTAACATGTTCATGACCCATTGATGTATGCTCTTATGCTTCTATTACAAATTTTGGTAACCGAAGGTTTACTTTTGATTAAACAATGAAATTATGTAGGTTATAACATTATTATTAAACAAGGAGGCAAGGGTAGCAAAAATGACAATATAATACATAAATATTGTGAGGTTTTGAATCAGCTTGTTGGGCTATTTGACTGTCCCCTAAAAGGCAGATAGATAGCACATCAAGCGTATAAGAGTGAAATTTGAGTCTATCGTCAGAATATAACTCAAGTTTGATTAGTCTTTAATTACTACTAAGGTATTAGCTTCCTAAATTCCCATGTGACCAGAAAGTTTTTCTCGAATCTTCTGTGTGTACAGAGGAATCGTCTGATAAACTCATTACTTGGAATTTGACTTAGTGATTTGTTAAATTTTGTTAAATCATTTAAAATTAAATTCAGGTTGTCTTTGTTGTTTGTTGGACAAAGAATTAATAAGATATTTTAGGACTTTAATAAATGCATATGCTAGTGACTGCACAATGAGTAGAAGAAGAAGGAAATGTAATTTCAGCAGCGATGTGTAGATATTTTTATAAGAAATATCATTAATGTGTATTTGTTTTCTGTACAAGAAAAGAGCTCATCATGATTTTATACACTAGCGAGTGAGGATGTTCAGAATGGAGACTCTTGATTTGATCAAACCCCTGTAGAGAGACTCTAGTCCATCTTCAAAATCTTGAATGCATAATTCCAACTTTTGCAGGTCATTTTGTAAATTTTCAAATTCTGTGATGCCATTAAAAATGTTTGTCTTGCAATAACGGAGAGCATGTAATGCAGCGTCGACCTTCGTAATTTCGTTTATATCTGTTTCTTCTTCCTCACATACTACTCTTCTCTTGTGCATTAGCTTGGAAACCATTGACCAGCCAGTCGATCTTGATGATGACTGTGGCCCAGAGATAAATGACAACATGGATTTTAAAACAGTGAGCGTGACTGCGTCGACTTCTCTTAACATGTTAGTCATAACTGCAATCTCTTTTTCCCTGTTTGATGGAGAGGCGATATGCTTGTTCTCCATGCACTTCAACTTAGATAAGGCACTGCGAATAGCCTTCTTCACTGCCTTCCTAGATGTTAAGTATTTCTTAACCTCACAAGCAAATTCAAATTTGCCTCCTTGTTTTCTGCACAGAGTTGATTGAAGCTCTTGAGCATGGTCTTTTATTTTCAAAAGAGCATCCTTGGAAGTTATGCATACATCCAAGAGTCTAAGAGATCCATCCAACAGCTCATGGAACCATATTTTGTGCTGCTCTTGGGATAAAGTTTGTTGGGTGAGAGGAAACTGCAGTAACTTATCAATGCAGCAGCGCAGAGCTTGAAGGCCATTTAATTTATGGCAGATTGATGATGACGATGTAGAGGTGGCTTCAGAAGCCTCTAACCTGTTCAGCTGCTCATCAAATTCTGAGATTACTGGGTGTGGTCTAGATGGCAAGCTGTTGGAGAGAGTACTGTAATCTGTGGCAGCCATTTTTCTTTCCTCTAAGAAGGTTTGAATGCTGAATTCACTTTATCAACTTGTTTTCCTTCTCTTGGTATATCCTCAATATATACTATGAATTAAGCAAGACATAAGGAATCTCATCTTCTTCAAACATCAATGACTCGAAACATGATTTTGATTCGAATCTAAATTTTGTCTTGGCAATGTCTCCCCATATCATGTCTCCAAACCATTACCAATTATTTTTAATTTGTAAATTAGTTTGGAACTATTATCATAATTTCTGGCACGTGAGAGTTGTTGGAACCGAAAACGAGGTATTACCAACTGTTCCCATATAGATATTATAATTGTGGTAGACAAGTTTGTGGAACTTGATATTAATTTATTTGCTCTACTATTCATTTACATGAAACTCAATCTATACACTAAGGCCAAGCCCGATATCCCGCTAGGTCTGCTGTTCTCTTGGAGGCAACGTCAGTGCATCCTGTCATTGATGTAAATTATTAGTTTGTATTATCATGTTAGGCAACATTTTTCTATATTATGATCTGGTTTTCATGCAGCATATATCAAGCATTTTGCTTAGCAAGCATGTGGGGACTATTTAATTCAATTGATAATGAGCACAGCTGAAAGAAAACAGTAGGTCTTCACGTGCATATGTGTATTGTACACTCATGTGTTTACAAGTTGAAATAGTTAGATAATTAATTGGAAACCTGATAGTAGGGAGGCATTGCATGAACATTGCTGATACAATGTCTAGATTTATATCAAAATATTGTCACTATTGGTTAATATATGAAACAGTTCAGATTCATCTTGTCTCCCTTACACAGTAATACATATGTAGCAGTTTTTAGGGAAGCGAAGGCAAAATGCCTAATTCTGCCTCAAACAACCAACCTTGTTCTCATAACAATTGTTCTTTTATGCTTGTGAATGTGCACACACTTGAACATATAGCATCTGAGGAGGAAGAAGGCATAAGTGAACTAGAAACTGTCGATGCTGCACTGCAATGATCATTGACACCTTCCAGAGGAAAACAGGCTAAAAGACCTGGAGTTATGCATACAAGATCTTGAAGAAAGACTAGAGTCGAGTGCTTGCTGTTGTAAAGGAGTTTGTTTAAAACTAGATAAACATCCTTAACAACTAGCTTATTAGAAGATAAAGTGATACTTGTACATGATGGAACATACAATATATTCTCAATTCAAAATTTAGGCACATTTTTTTTTACTCTAATTCATTGCTTCTTTATTGAATTCTCGAATGTTTAATTTTTTCATCATCCTATGAATGAAACCTACTAAAAAAAATTGTAAAGCTGAAAAAAAAAAAGTGTTCAACATAGAGCTACTCTTAAAATGAAGAATTATGTTCAGTAAACTTACAATTTATTTTTTTTGTTTGAAATCTGAATTTAACTGAAATTTGAATCTAATTAATATGTTTTTTTTTTACTTTAGATTTCTAAATATAAATGTTAAGTTATTTATTTTTATAAAAATATATAATTTAAAACTGATATATTGACGTACATGTTCTAAAAAATCTTATGCTAATATGTTAAGTTATTGACATATATAAATATTAAACAATAAATTAAGAATATTATTAATAAATAAAATATTTAAATTATTCATACATTTATTTTTTCAAATTTAAGTTACAATTTTTAATTTGATTATGTTTAGATATTTTTAACAAATATTTTAACTTAATTATATTAAAATATTTTTAACAAATATTTATATATAAGTTAAAAAAAGGCTCTTATACTTAAATATTTATATTTAGACCTTAGCTAAAAAGTAAATAGACCCTTAATGTGCGTGAGCTCTCATTTTCTCTTCATCTGTGGGCTTTTTTTTTTATTGATCGGTTTAATTTACCAGAAACTAGATTAATTTATTGGAATAAATTTATATGAATTGTTAAAATTAATTTAACCATTGATTGTGTTTAAAATTGTCTTCTATCAAGAAAAACAAAAATAGAGAGAAATGAAAATTATAAAATGTGGAAAATAAGAGAATAAAAGAGAAAAAAATTGTTATTTTAAAGATATTTTTATCATTTTACAATTGTATTATGTAACATATTAAAATGGATTTCCATTGATCAAGCATGATAAGCCGTACAAAAAATAGTATACAATTCACTCTAAAGGGGACCAAAAGAAATAAAAGGCGGGCCAAATATATGGGCCGATAGTTGATCGTTCAAGGACACAAAGATCCACCAGCAAGCCCATTTTGTTCAAAATGTGAGAAGCTGAGGAGCAACGATCCCACATCGCCAGAGAACGCGTCCTTAATATACGTTATATATTGAAAGCTAATACGCACAACTGTCTCTTCGGAGACATCCGATAAAATTGGAACGATACAGAGAAGATTAGCATGGCCCCTGCGCAAGGATGACACGCACAAATCGAGAAATGGTCCAAATTTTTTTGTCCCCAAATTTCTTTCTCGACTCGACATCCATTCCAGGTCTGCTTCCATGCACAATCGATCTGTGTAGTACCTTTACATTTGAAGTTTATTTCACCATATTTAAGAATTATTGGACAAGTCTCTGATTTCATTTGTTGTCAAGCTAAATAGTTTTATGTTAGCATGACAGTTTTGCCTTCTGTTCACTAGGACACTTACACACTCTTAAAAGCCTAATAATTTATTTAACAAGTCGTCTCTGATTTCATTTTTTGTCAAGCTGAACGAATTTTAGCTCTATTTTCATCATATTTACTTGCGCATAAAGTTTTATTTCTCTAATGTTTGAATGAAATGATTAACAGGTATAGCCAAACAATTCATGAGGAAGAAGCTGTAAATCTTCTCATTGAGGTGTATAGAGAGTGCTTCGTCAAATAATTCCCGTTTTCCTTGTGCAGTTGTTCTATAATAGCAGCTGCCAATGTAGCTGCACTTGGCACGGGCAATAGTTTTCATCCCTGCGCTGTTAAATTCTTGGGTAAGCTTCAAACATACAATTTTCTAGCCAGCTTTTATGCAAAATCTGTATATTTTTCAATTCTCAAAACATTTGAAGGACTGACTCATTCATTCATGAGATAAAAAAGATTGAAGGACTGACTCCTAGTTAATTGATTAACACGTATCAACTACCAGATATTTATGCTGTAAAAGTAATGCTCTTGAGAAAGATGAAAGGGAAAATATCACAGAATAATTTACTTTTGTATGGATGGAATTTTCTATTGATAGAATGATATAACTATATTACATTCATTTACAATTATGACGGTATCAAAATATTGTAATCTAGTTGTTGAGAATGTTGAGTAGGGAGACCCTAACTTTGATCAAACGCCTACACAAGCATTCAAGTCCTTCCTCAAGATCTTGAATGTTGGACTCAATTCTTTAAGCTGGTTTTGCAGATGAAAGATGACATCAGACCTGCTTGTCTTTTGAGAAATGAGGGTAGACAATGCAGCATCTACCGTTTCATACTCATTAATGGCTCTCTTCTTTCTCATAAGCTATTCTTTGGGTTGCATTAGCTTGGAAACCAATGACAAGCCATTTAGCTTTGATGGAGTCCTTGGCCCTGAAATAAGTGACAAAAAGGATTCAAAGACGCTGCAGGTGACTGCTTCAACCTCTTTCAACATGTTAATTGTTGCCTTAGTCTCACATTCCTCGTTGATCTGAGGTGAGCATTTATTTTCCATGCCTTTCAAATTCCTCAAGGTCTTACGTGTTGCTCTTTTAATTTCTTTCTAGAGGCTAAATATTTCTTGATTTCACTTGTAAGACTGGTTTCGTCTCCCCTTCTTCTGCACAAAACTGATTGAAGTTCTTGCACGGATTCCTTTGTCTGCAGTAAGGCACTTTGAGCAATGCTACAGATATCCAAGATCCTCACAGATTCTATCAACAGCTCATCAACTAATTTCTTTTGATGGCCTCGGGCTAAAGCTTGTTGAATAAGAGGCAATTTTTGCATCTTATCAACACAGTCGTGCAGATCTTGAAGGCCATTTATATCATTGCCTATAGATGAAGATGATGATGTTGAAGCAGCTTGAGAAGACCTTAATCTGCCCAATTGCTGATCTACTTCTGAAATGAATGGGTGTGATCTAGTGGGAAAACTGTTTGAGCGAGTATGGTAAGAAGGTTGGCTGTTAAGTAGAGAGGCAGCCATTTTTCTTCCTGTGAATGAGAAGTCTAGAAACTGATTAGTCTAAATTCACTCCTGTTCTTTGCTTTGGTTCTGTTACCATATGGTTAATATATATCAAGGTATGAGGGAGACAAGAAGAATCTCATCCTCTTCAATGTCAATTAATGACATGATTTGGATCTTGATCTAAACATTATATCAGCTTCATTTATGCAATGCACGGATGGCGTTGACTCTGTCTCCTCTACAACAACACAAGAGAGCGCATTCCAGTTTGGCTTTGTTCCCCATAGGAAACATGATTTCCTTGACACTAATGCATTCTTATTGTTATTTATGTCATAAGCATAAATAATGTAAAATTTCTAATGGATGGAGTTGACTCGTCTCCAGTATATACAGTACAATATGCCAATGATCTCAACTTGTCTCTCCTGCATCAAATACTGCAGCCTTTACCAGGTGCTCATTCTTATCATCTAGGAAACTTCCATGTTCCTAATTGCTTGTGTAGTAATTGTTAAACTTGTTTATTATTGTCTGTTTTCAGGCATAAATTTCATCAGATCAGATGCTTGCTCCATTTCTGCAGTATCACTAGTATTTGTTTACTTAATATAAAGAAATAGCAGATCATTTTTTGCTTAATTGTTTATACATATTAAACTATAGTTCTCTAATGAAATCTTACATCCAAAAACTTACTGCTGAGATTCTACATTTCTTGCCATGGCACTTTTATATCAGTCTTCCATACTTTATTTATCCCATGTTCTGCTTTTCTTGTTTATACCATTATTACATTTTGGTAATTATTAGATTGCTTTAGTTTTGATTAAACAATGAAATTTTGTAGGTTATAACATGATGATTAAACAAGGAGTCAATGCCATATAATATCATAAAATATTATGAGGTTTGTGATTAGCTGCTTGTGCTATTTACTGTACCCTAAAAGGCAGAAAGGTTGCACAACAAGCGCATAAGAGTAAGATTTGAGTCTATCTTCTGAATATAACTTAAGTTTGATTAGTCTTTAATTATTATCTCAATTCAGACAAATAGGAATCCTACCTGCTATAATACAGATATTAACTTCTTAAAATCCCATGTGACCTTAAATTTGGTCTTGAATCTTCTGTGTGTATTCGGGAACCGTCTAATAAACGCATTTGTTGGAATTTGACTATGTGAGTTGTTAAATCTGTTCCAATACTCATAATATTCATTTAAAATCAAATTCAGGTTGTTTTTCTTGTACTTCCCAACTTTTCAATTTTGATTGTTGGAAAATGAATTATAAGATATTTTCAGGCTTATGCATATGCTAGCGACTGCACAATAAAGTACTAATTATACAGTACAGAGAGAGAAATGCATAGCGACAATGATTTCAGCAGAAATGTATAGATATTTTTATAAGAAATATCATTAATGTGTATTTGTTTTCTGAACAAGAAAAGAGCTCATCATGATTTTATATACTAGTGAGTGAGTATGTCGAGAATGAAGGCTCTTGATCTGATCAAACCCCTGTAGAGGAACTCTAGTCCATCTTCAAAATCTTGAATGCATAACTCCAACTTTTTCGGGTCAATTTGTAAATTTTCAAATTCTGTGATGCTATCAAAATTGTTTTTCTTGTAATCATGAAGAGCATGTAATGCAGCATCGACCTTCATAATTTCGTTTATATTTGTTTCTTCTTCCTCACATGCTACTCTTCTCTTGTGCATTAGCTTGGAAACCAATGACCAGCCCCTCAATCTTGACGATGACTTTGGCCCAGAGAGAAAGGACAGCGTGGATTTTAAAACACTGAGAGTGACTGCTTCCATCTCTCTTAACGTGTTAGTAATAGCTGCAATGTCTTTCTCCTGGTTTGAAGGAGAGGTGATATGATTATTCTCCATGAACTTCAAATTTTCTAAGGCATTGCGGATAGACTTTTCTGTTGCCTTCCTAGATGTTAAGTATTCCTTTGCCTCGCATGCAAGTTCAAATTTACCTCTCCATCTTCTACGCAGAATTGAATTGAAGCTCTTGTGCGCGTTGTGTTATTTTCAAAGTAGCATCCTTGGAATTGATACATACATCCAAGAGTCTAAGAAATCCATCCAACAGCTCATGGAACCATATTTTGTGCTGCTCTTGGGATAAAGTTTGTTGGGTGAGAGGCAACTGCAGTAACTTACCAATGCTGTAGTGCAGATCTTGAAGGCCATTTAATTTATGGCACACTGAAGATGACGATGTAGAGGTGGCTTCAGAAGCCTTTAATCTGTTCAGCTGCTCATCAAATTGTGAGTTCAGTGAGTGTGGTGTAGATGGCAACCTGGTGGAGCGAATACTGTAATCTGCGGCAGCCATTTTTCTTTGCTCTAACAAGGTTTGAATGCTGAAAATTCACTCTATCAACTTGCTTTCCTTCCCATGGCATCTCCTCAATATATATTATGCGCTAAGCAAGACATAATAAAGTGAATCTCATCTTTTTCAAACATCAATGACTGGAAACATCTTTTTTATTATTCGGATCTAAATTTTGTCGTGGCAGTGTCTCCGATATCTTGTCTCCAACCCATTAGCAATTATTTTAGTTTGGAAATTGACATCTGAACTATCGGAAAAATTTCTAGCACACGAGCGTCATTGGAACCAAAAACAAGGAGTTGCCAACTGTTCTCGTATATTCATAGTAATAAAATTAGAGTAAACAAGTTTGCAGCATGATATTAATTTATTTGTTCTTCCATTCATTGACATGAAACTTAATTATACACTAAGGTTAAGCCTGATATCCAGCTACCCCTGCCATTCTCTAATATCTGTGCATTCTGTTGACATAACATGTGGGGGACTATTTAAAATTTACATTGATAATAAGCACTACAGCCGAGTTAAAAAATGTCTTCATATGCATATATATGTCTTGTAAATTGTGTTTACAAGTTGGACAATTAATTGGGAACCTGATTGGAGGGAGGGAGGCACTGCATGAACGTTGCTGACAGTGTCTTGATTGATATCAAAATAATCGCATTAGTTGTTAATGTATGAAACAGTTCAGTTTCTTGATGTGATGTATCCCTCTCCCTGTGATACCTATTGAGCAGTTCTTGGGAAGAGAGATAAAATGCCTACTTCCTTCCTCCAAAAAAAAAAAAAAAAACTGTAGCAGCTTGTTGGTTTGATCTTTTATGCGATGGACATGTATAGTCGAATAACCCCCACGAAGTAGAAATACTTCACTCTGAAGATAGAAATCTGAGCTGAACTAATCTTACGTTTGTGCCATGCCAACAGAGAAAATAAGAAATATATGTTAGCATGTGAGTAGCAGCTTAGCTCTCCCTTTCTATTCAATTATTGACTATTTCTTTTTCATTCATGGGTTTGATTTACTGAAAGATTACTTAAATTTATTCCAATAAGTATATATTTGAATTGTTAAAATTAATTTAGCCATTAAGTATGTTTAAATTTTTTCTATCAATAAATCAGAGAGAATGAAAATATTAGAAACAAGAAAAATATTTATGTTATTTTAAAATATAAAAATAGTTTTATCATTTTATACTGATATTAGGAGCAAAGACTAATTAGGATTCATTCAAGCGGTGAAAGAAGTGGGCCAGGCAATGGGCCTAATGTTTGCCGTTCTGTGTATAAAGATCAAGTGAGCCCATTTTCTGAGAATGCCGGAAGCTGACGACAAATAATCCCATACCGATCAAATAAAGACTTATAAAATGATTTATATATGAATCGACAGCAAGAACGTTTGTCTCTTCGGAGACATCCGATAAAATTGGAACGATACAGAGAAGATTAGCATGGCCCCTGCGCAAGGATGACACGCACAAATCGAGAAATGGTCCAAATTTTTTTTTTTCCCCCAATTTCTCTAGGTCTCCAGGTCTTCTGCTTCCATGCACAATCAATCTGTGTAGTAGCCATATTTTATTAATACCAATTCATCATCTTTATGTTGGAATTGAGATGTTACAACAACTATTGGACAAAACCCTATTGGTAAATGAAAAGTATTCGGTCCATAAATTCTTCTTGTAATTTTAGTATACACTTCTTCATTGAGAGAATTGGATGAAGAAGACCCTCTGGCTTTGTGTTAGCATGACAGTTTGCCTTCTGTTCACTTGAACACTTACACTTAAATCCTTAGTAGTTTTAAAAATTCTCTGATTTCATTTGTTTGTTTCAAGCTAAATGAACTCTATCTCTATTTCAATCATCCTTTCTTCCCCATAAGGCTTTATTTCTCTTCTCTGGGGATTCTCATTCAATAATTCAGCAGTGTTTTTAGTCATATTCATCTGTAAAGTTTATTGACATCAACATTCAGTGACTGATTGTACTTTTATGTACTGTGCCAGGAAACTTCTTTAAATATTCATTAATTAACTGGAGAGGGATTGGAAGTGCTTAATTGTTCAATCAAGCTTTCGAAGATACCCATCAGCCAGATGTTATTACTTGCACAAATATGATATGTGGGTTACTGAAGAACGTGAAGTTTGCTGATTCTATCGGGCTTTTTAAAGAGATGGCAGTAGGAAATGTTGTTTCATTGAATGCAACGACTGCAGGTATAGCCAATCGGACCATAATGAAGAAGCTGTAAAGCTTTCATTGTGATGTACAGAGAGAAAGGATTATGCCTAACCATTCTATTCATGCATTTAAGTGCCATAATTGCAGCTGCCAATATAGTGGCACTTGACATGGGCAATACTTTTCATCCCTGTTCTGTTAAGTTCTTGGGTAAGCTTGATGTATATGATAGCAATTTTCTAACCAGCCTTTATGCAAAATGTGTTTATCTTTCAATTCTGAAATCGTTTGATCCATTTGGATATTGAGTCATTCTTTCAGGAGTTAAAAAATATTGAAGAAACTGTGGAATTGTTTATGGTAGAATCATATCTTCATCTCCAAATGAATTGATTAGCAAGTATCAACTACCAGATATTGAAGCTGTAAAAGTAAATGCTCTTGAGATAGAGAAAGGCCAAATATCATAGAACAATTTGATTTTGTATTTAAATTTCTATTGATAGGATAATACAAGTATATTTCATTCATTTACAAGTATGAAGGTATCAAAATTTGATAATCTAGTTGTTGAGGATGTTGAGAAGCGAGACTCTAGCTTTGATCAACTGCCTACTCAAGCTTTCAAGTCCTTCTTCGAGATCTTGAATGTTGGACTCCAATTCTTTAAGCTGGTTTTGCAGATGAAAGATGTCAATAGCCTTGCTTGTCTTGTGAGAAATCAGGGTAGACAATTCAGCATCCACTTTTTCCAACTCGTTAATGCCTGTTTCCTCTTTCTCACATGCTATTCTCTTGGGGCGCATTAGCTTGGAAGCTGATGGCAAGCCATTTAGCTTTGATGGAGTCTTTGGCCCTGAAAAAGGTGACAACAAGGATTCAAAGAGAGTGGAGGTGACTGCTTCCACCTCTTTCAGCGCGTTAATTATGACCTTTTTCTTGTATTTTTCGTTGATCTGAGATGAGCATTTATCTTCTGTGCCTTTCAAATTCCCCAAGGCCTTCTGTATTGCCCTTTTAATTGTCTTCCTAGAGGCCAAATATTTCTTAATCTCACTTGTAAGACCGGTTTCATCTCCCCTTCTTCTGCGCAAAACTGATTGAAGTTCTTGCGTGGATTCCTTTGTCTGCAGCAAGGCATTTTGAGCAGTGCTACAGATATCCAAGATCCTTAGAGATCCATTCAACAGCTCATCAATCGATTTCTTTTGATGGCCTTGAGCTAAAGCTTGTTGAATGAGGGGCAATTGTAGCATTTTGTCAACACAGCTGTGCAGATCTTGAAGGCCATTTACATCGTTGCCGATAGATGAAGATGATGATATAGAAGCAGCTTGAGAAGACCTTAATCTGCTCAATTGCTGATCAACTTCTGAAGTGAATGGGTGTGATCTAGTGGGAAAACTGTTTGAACGTGTATGGTAAGAAGGTTGGCTTTTCTGAAGGGAGGCAGCCATTTTTTCTTCCCATGAATGAGAAGGCTAGAAGCTGATCGTACAAATCTTGCTCTTTGCCTTCGTTCCTTACCTTGTGCTTAATATATATCACCAGACGAGGGAGACAAGAAGAATCTCTTCCCCTTCACTATTTAGATAATAACGTGATCCAGATCTCGATTGAAACATTGTATCAGCTTCATTTATGCACTGTCTTTCTCCCACCAGCTCTCCAAACGTTCTTTTCAAAGCTTTTAAATCTTACTCCAATCTTCAGACAAGTTATAAATTGTTGCTCAATGATCCATAAAAAAATACAATGCACGGGTGGCGTTGACTCCTGTCTCCTTTGCAACAATACAAGATTGGGTCATTGGGGACACTTGTGCATTCTTATAGTTTATTGGTGTGATGAGGAATATACAATTTGCAATGCGTGGATGGAGTTGACTCTGTCTTCTATTGTATAATACGAGTGAACCCTATCCATTTCCACTTGCCTCCCTACAGAACTTCCCAGGTGCTCATACTTATCATCTGCGAAGCTTAAGTTTTTTAATTTCTTGTTGAGTAATCTACATGATCCTGGGACTGGCTTATTATTGTAATGCATACATTTCGTTGCATCTTATACTTGCCACATTTCTCTAATTTCATTTGTATTGATTTACTGACTATAAAGAAACTGCAATCACTTTATACGTTATTCTATCTCCACATTACTATGAAGTTGAGTAATTAAATATAATATCGGAAGACCAAATATTGAGATTTTTCATGGTTTGACTTGGCCCTTCTATATATCATTGTCTTCCGTACTCAGGTTTGCTCCTCTTTTGATTTTATTGTTTTTAATATTTACCATTTTCGCATTAGGCAATTATTAGATTGGTTGATGAACATTTTTGTTGATCCATGCTTTTAGTGCTTTCATCACAAAATTTTGGTAACCAAAGGTTTATTTTTGATTAAATGTAGGTCGTAACATGATTGTTAAACAAAGGGGCAAGATTAGCAAATATGACAATATAATTTAATAAAATTATTATGAGGCTTATATTTCCTATGCTGCACTATTTGACTGTGCCCCATAAAGGCAGACAGATAGCACATTAGGCATGTGATAGTGAAATTTAAGTCTATCATTTGGATACAACTCAACTTTGATCAATCTTTAATTACTATCTCAATTCAGACAATAGGCATCTTACAAGCTTTAAGATTGGCATAAAAAATCCCATATGAGTTCAACCTTTATCTTGAATCTTCTGCGAATGAACACAGGAATCTACTGATAAACTCATTCCTCAGGTATTAACTCAGTGATTTGTTAAATCTGGTCCAATTCTCATGAAATTGTATTCAATTAAAAATCTAATTCTAATTGTTTTCTTTTTTCTTCCCAATTTTGAAAATTTGTTTATTGGATCAAGAATTTTAAGAGATTTTAAGACTTCAGTAAATCCATATGTTAGTGAATGAACAATTAACTAGTGATTATAAAAGTACAGAGAGGGAAATCTGTAGCAGCAATAATTTCAGCAGAAAAATTAATAGACTTTTGTATCAGAAATATCATACATTTATATTTGTTTACTGTACAAGTTAGAGCTGATCATAATTTTCTAGACTAATGATTGAGGATGTTGAGAATGGAGACTCTTGATTTGATCAAACCCCTATAGGCAGATTCTAGTCCATCTTCAAAATCTTGAATGGATAATTCCAAATTTTGCAGGTCATTTTGTACATTTTCAACTTCTGTCATGCTATCAGACACATTTGTCTTATACATAAAATGTAATGCAGCATCAACCTTTGTGATCTCATTATCTGTTTCTTCTTCTTCACAAGCTACTTTTCTCTTGTTCATTAGGTTGGAAACTAATGACCAGCCACTCAATTTTGATGATGACTTTGGCCCTGAGATAAAGAACAGCATGGATTTTAAAACACTGAGAGTGATTGCTTCCACCTCTCTTAACATCTTAGCTATAGCTGCTGTCTCTTCTTCCTGGCTGGACAGAGAGAGGGCATGTTTATTCTCCATGCATTTCTTAACCTCGCATGCAAGCTCAAATTTACCTCCTCGTCTTCTGCGCAGAACTGATTGAAGCTCTCTTGTACATTCTTTCATTTGCAAAAGAGCATCCTTGGAAGTGCTGCATACATCCAAGAGTCTGACAGTTCCGTCCAACAGCTCATCAAACCATTTTTTGTGTCGCTTTTGGGTTAAAGCTTTTTGGGTGAGTGGCAACTGCATTAACTTATCAATGCAGTGGTGGAGATCTTGAAGGCCATTTAATTTATGACATATTGATGTAGAGGTGGCTTCAGAAGCCTTTAATCTGCTCAGCTGCTCATCAAATTCTGAGGTTAGTGGGTGGGAACTGGATGGCAAGCTGTTAGAGCAAGTATGGTAAGCTGTTGCAGCCATTTTTCTCTCTTCTATGAAGGTTTGATTGCTGAATTCACTTAATCAACTTGTCTTCCTTCTCCTGGCTTCTCATCAATGTATATTGTGCAGTAAAGGAGACAAAAAGAATCTCAGCTTCTTTAAAAATCAACGATTCATAACATGATTTTGATTTGGATCTAATTTTTGTCTTGATGATGTCTCCTCATACCATGTCTCCAGGGCATTATTAGTTTTTTAAATTAGTAAATTGACAGTAGAACCATCATTATAATTTCTGGCACACGAGTGGTGCTGGCACCAAAAATTGAAGTATTACCAATTGTTGTTACAAGCATATTATCATTGCGGTAGACAGATCTGCAATTTGATAATAATTTATTCGTCTGCAACTCATTGATATGATACTCAATTTTATACAAAGATTAAGCCAGTTATGCAGCTGTCTTTCTTTTTCTTGGTGGCTATGTCTGTGCATCCAGTCTTGGATGTATATAATTGTTTCTTTCTGTCATGCAAGGTAACATTTTCGATACCATGATCCGGTGTACATGCAGCATATATCAAGCACTCTGTTTAGCATAATATGTGGGGACTATTTAATTCAAATTGATAATGAGCAGTGATGCACACTCATGTTTTTTCGAGTTTAAATAGTTTGATGATTGGCCAGAGAACTGTTGGTAGGGACTAGGTTGCATGAAAATTGCTGATACAGTGTGTAAATTGATGTTGCAATCATGTTACTACTGGTCGATGTATGGTATCTCTGATTCTTCTTGTCTTCCTCACCGTTTCATACAAATTGAGCTGTTTGAAGTAAACTGCAAATGAACTTTCAAGCCTTCTCTTTGCTAAGAATGCTATGGATTCTTTGTTCAAACAAAGGAATGCTTGAATTCCAATGCAATCAATTTTCCATAGAAGGAAAGTTAAATTGGAATTCAATGATATTAAGTGATACTGGAGCTGTAGGAAAGCTGTGAATAAAGGTCATTCGCAAGGGCTTGAGATGCTTGGAGAGTGCAGAAGATAAATGAGACCAAAGCTATGGTGGTTAGCATATTAAAAGAGGTGGAACTAATGACACTTTTTGTTATTTAAATCCTTTTTGCAGGATAATGCATTCAAACAGAATGCGGAAGCAGATATAAATAGATTTGCAAAGGTGGACGCTGAATTGCAAACCATCATAAGTCATAAAAGAAGCAAGTCTGTCTGAACACATTCTGGGTGCAAAACCAGGTTAAAGAGACTGAAGAGTTCTGCATTCAAGGTTTTGAACTTTCTGAATCTTAAGCTTATTTGTCATTCCATGAATGAAATCTGTTAAAAAAGAATCAAGAAGCCAGAAACAGAAAGGTTTTTGACACAGAAGCTATTATGAAAACAAAGAATTCTGTTGGTTAATTTACTGATTTTTCCAAAACTTTGATACCATATGAAAAACTATTATTTGTTTATCAGAGTTTGATGATATCCACATGTGTGCTAGGCTAAGATCTCAGAGGCTTTAAATGGAGAAAAATGTGGTGGTTGTGTTTCTGTTAGCAGGTTTGAATAATCTCATTTCATTTTCTGATTCTATGGTAGCCAAGTATGCAGATCTTGCCTTCCAGTGCACAGCAATTACATTAAGTATCTCCCAATTATTAATACTCCGATTATCTGCCAGAGAGGGTGTTGGGAAATAGAACAGAAGCATCATTTTGTGATTATAAAATAATTTATCTTAGAAATTAAATGAATCTTGATTTTGTTGAATACATTGGTAATCTTATAGTAATAAAGTTGAATAGACTCACAGAACCTATAGTAATCTTATAAATTTTTTATTTTATTTTACAAAGAAATGTTAAAAAAAACATGCATTTGAATAATGCGTAGTTATAGTGTGAATCTTGAAATGAAACGAATATTTATTTCATTTAAATAATTGTATTAGTATTAATATTGTGCTAATTATTATAATTTTGATATATTTAACCACTGTTTGTAGAAATTATAATTTTATTTATAAGATGATGATAGAAAGTAAATTTGGCTCAAGATAAACCATCTAATAATTACGAAAATACAATTCATTTGTAAAGGGAACAAAAAAAAGGCGGGCCAAACATATGGGCCCATGGTAGGCCATTCAAGATCCAGCAAGCCCATGTTCTCTGAAATGTCGGAAGCTGACGAGTGTTAATCCCACATTGTCAGAGTAAGCCTAATTGTATACTTTATATATCGATAGATCGGATGCCTTATTGTCTCTTCGGAGACATCCGATAAAATTGGAACGATACAGAGAAGATTAGCATGGCCCCTGCGCAAGGATGACACGCACAAATCGAGAAATGGTCCAAATTTTTTTTACCCCAATTTCTCGACCCGACATTCATTTCAGGTTTGCTTCCCTGCACAATCAATCTGTGTAGCACCCAAATTTTCTTTTTTAATGGTTTATTTAAATTTTTTAACGTGACATCCATTGTAGACTGTCAAACCACTAATGGTTTATTTAACAGGAAGAATCTGATTTCCCTCGTTGTCAAGCTGAATGAATTACAGCTCTACTTTCATAATCTTTTCTTACCCATGAGGCTTTATTTCTCTTCTTTGGCCTTTCTCTTTCAATAATTCAGCAGTCTTTAGTCATATGAAAAATCTATTTACATCAGCATTAGCAACTGATTTTACTGTTCTGTACTACGAAGTGACAAGAAACTTCTTTAGATATTCATTAAGAGATGAAAAATGAAAACGAATCTTTTGTGCTTAATTGTCCAACTAAAGCTTTTGATGTGCGCCACACAAGATTATTATTGCTTACGCTACTATGATATCCTGAAGAAAGTGAGATTGGAAGATTCTATCAGGCTTTTTCTAGAGATGCCTGAGAGAAATGTTGTTTCATTGAATGCTATGATTGCAGGTATAGCCAAGCAGGCCAAGAAGAAACTGTAAATCTTTTTCATTGAGATGTATAGAGAAAGGCTTGTGCCTATCAGATGCGCTATAATTGCAGCTGCCAATGTAGCTGCACTTGGCAATAGTTTTCATTCCTTCACTGTTAAGTTCCTGGGTAAGCTTTGACGTATATGTTTGCAATTTCCTAATCAACTTTTGTGCAAACTGTGTATATTTTTTAATGTATATTTGGATATTGAGTCATTCATTCATGAGATAAAAAAGATTGAAGAAACTGTGGAATTGCATACGGTAAAATTATAGCTTCATCTTCTTGTGATTTGATTAACAGGTATCGACTGCCAGATATTTATGATGTAAAGTAAATGCTCTTGAGAAAGATGAAAGGCCGAATATCACAGAATAATTTGTTTTTGTATGTATGCAAATTTCTGTTGATAGAATAATACAAAGTATATTTCATTCATTTACAAGAAATGTTGTAATCTAGTTGTTGAGGATGTTGAGAAGTGAGACTCTAGTTTTGATCAACTGCCTACTCAAGGATTCTAGTCCTACTTCGAGATCTTGAATGTTGGACTGCAATTCTTTAAGCTGGTTTTGCAGATGAAAAATGTCATTAGCCTTGCTTGTCGTGTGAGAAATCAGGGTAGACAATTCAGCATCCACTTTTTCCAACTCATTAATGCCTGTTTCCTCTTTCTCACATGCTATTCTTTTGGGGTGCATTAGCTTGGAAACTGATGACAAGCCATTTAGCTTTGATGGAGTCTTTGGCCCTGAAAAAAGTGACAACAAGGATTCAAAGACAGTGGAGGTGACTGCTTCCACCTCTTTCAGCGCATTAATTATGACCTTTTTCTCGTATTCCTCGTTGATCTGAGATGAGCATTTATCTTTTGTGCCTTTCAAATTCCCCAAGGCCTTCTGTATTGCCCTTTTAATTGCCTTCCTAGAGGCTAAATATTTCTTGATCTCACTTGTAAGACCGGTTTTATCCCCCCTTCTGCTGCGCAAAACTGATTGAAGTTCTTGCATGGATTCCTTTGTCTGCAGCAAGGCATTTTGAGCAGTGCTACAGATATCCAAGATTCTTAGAGATCCATTCAACAGCTCATCAACCAATTTCTTTTGATGGGCTTTGGCTACAGCCTGTTAAATGAGGGGCAATTGTAGCATTTTATCAACACAATCTTGCAAATCTTGAAGGCCATTTATATCGTGGCCTATTGATGAAGATGATGATGTACCCTCTTGGTTAGACCTTAATCTGCTCAATTGCTGATCTACTTCTGAAGTGAGTGGGTGTGATCTAGTGGGGAAACTGTTCGATCGGGTATGGTAAGAAGGTTGGCTTTTCTGGAGAGAGGCAGCCGTTTTTTCTTCCTGTGGATGGGAAGGCTAGAAACTGATTGCCAACTCTTGCTCTTTGGCTTCATTCTCTTACCGTGTGCTTCATATATATCACAGGATGAAGGAGACAAGAAGAATCTCAACCTCTTCAATATCATGAGTCAGATCTTGATCTAAATATTACATCATCTTCGTCTATGCACTTTCTTTCTCCCACCAGCTTCCCAAGCATTTTTCAAAGCTTTTAAATCTTACTAGTATCTTCAGGCAACTTATAAATTGTCGCTCAATGATCCATGAAATATGAAATGCACGGATGGCGTTGACTCTGTCTCCTCTGCAACGATACAAGAGATGGCATTCCAGTTTGGTTTGGTTCCCAGTGGGAAGCAAGATTAATCTACATTCGTGCGCTCTCATATTTTATTTGCTTCAGGAGGATAATATAAATTTACAATGCATGGGTGGAGTTAACTCTCTCTCCTTTTTTCTATAATACAAGTGAAGGTTATCCATTTCCACTTGCTTCTCTATTGGATATGTGGCAGCTCTTACCAGGTGTTTATTCTTATCATCTGGGAAACTTCAATGTTTTTAATTTCTTTTCTAGTAATTGTTATGTTCCTGATGCTATTTTGTTATTGTCATGCATAAATTTCATTGCTTCTTATGCTTGCTGCACTTCTCTAATTTATTCAGTATTAATTTACCGACCATAAAAAAATTGCAATCAGATAATACACAATCCTTTATTTATACTATTACAAAGTTCTGTAATGAAACTATTGGAAAACTAACCATTGAGATTTTACATGGCTTGAACATAGCACTTTTATATCATTGTTTTCTGCTTTTACCTCTTTTGCTTTCTTGTTTTTACTCTTTACCATTATTACATTAGGCAATTATTAGATTGGTTAATTAACATTTCATGTCTCATTGCTTTATGCTCTTAAAGCTTCCATCACAAATTTTGGTAATGGGAGATTTATTTTTCATTAAACAATGAAATATTGTAGGTCATACATGATTGTCAAACAAAGAGACAAGATTGGCAAACATGACAATATAGTTTCATAAAATATTATGAGGCTTGTATTTCATATGCTGCACCATTTGACTGTACCCCAAAATGGTAGACAGATAGCACATTAAGCATGTGACAGTGAGATTTTAAGTCTATCATTTGAATAGCACTCAACTTTGATCAATCCTTAATTACTATTTCAATTCAGACAATAGGAATCTTACCAGATTTAAGACTGCTATAAGCTCCTGGAAAAGAAATCCCATATGACCTCAAACTTTATCTCAAATCTTCTGCGAGTGGAACTGGGAATTGACTAATTAACTCATTCTTTGGATATGGACTTAGTGAGTATTAAATCTGAGATTGAAGAAGTTGCTTGAGATTGGACTATTTTGCAACTGGACTTAGATGAAGCGTACAGAGAGAACAATTAAGTACTGATTATAATGTACAGAGAAGGAATGTGTAGCAGCAATAATGTCAGCAGAAAAATGTATAAATTTTTATATCAGAAATATTATACGTGTATATTTGTTTTCTGTAAAGGTATAGAGCTAATCATGATTTGCTAGACTAATGATTGAGGATGTTGAGATGGAATCCCTTGATTTGATCAAACTCCTATGGAGAGTCTCTAGTCCATCTTCAAAATCTTGAATGAATGACAATGAGGGCTTGTAATGCTATCAGACAACTTCTGTGATGCTATCAGACACGTTTGTCTTGCAGACAATGAGGGCTTGTAATGCCTTTGTGATCTCATTATCTGTTTCTTCTTCCTCACATGCTACCCTTCTCTTGTGCATTAGCTAGGAAACCAATGACCAGCCACTCAACCTTGAAGATGAGTTTGGTCCAGAGATAAATGAGAACATGGATTTTAAAACACTGAGGGTGATTGCTTCCACCTCTTAACATGTTAGCTATAGCCGCTGTCTCTTCATCCTGGTTTGACGGAGAGAGGACATGTTTATTATCCATGCACATCAAATTTTCTATGGCATTACGGATAGCCTTCTTCACTGCCTTCATAGAGGTTAAGCGTTTCTTAACCTCGCATGCAAGTTCAAATTTACCTCCTCGTCTTCTGCACAGAACTGATTGAAGCTCTCTTCTACATTCTTTCATTTGCAAAAGAGCATCTTTGGAAGTGCTGCATACATCCAAGAGCCTGATAGATCTGTCCAACAGCTTGTCGAGCCCCTTTTTTTTTTTAATCTGTTGCACGTGGGTTAAAGTTTTCTGAGTGAGTGCAACTGCAGTAACTTATCAGTGCAGTGGTGCAGAACTTGAAAGCCATTTAATTTATGACATGTTGATGATGAGAAGCCTTTAATCTGCTCAGCTGCTCATCAAATTCTGGGGTCATGCGTGTATTCTTGACGGCAAGCTGTTAGAGCTGAGTATGGTACAGCTGCTATTTTTCTTTCCTCAAGAAGGTTTGATTTCTGATTCACTTAATCAACTTGCCTCCCCTTCTCCTGGCTTCTTACAATATAATTATGCAGTAAAGGAGACATAAGGAATCTCATCTTTAACATCCTCAAGTCATAATTTTTATTTGCATCTAAATTTTATCTTCATAACGTCTCCCAATATAAAGTTTCCAACTCGTTACCAGTTATTTTAATCTGTGAATTGATAGTTGAACAATTGGTATAATTTCTAGCACACGAGTGCCACTGGCAATAAAAAAAGTTGTAATATGCAGATTATCGCTGCAGTAGATAGACTTGCAATTTGATACTAATTTATTTGCTCTGCTACTCATTGATCTTATACAGATATAAGCCTGTTATCCAGCTGCATCTGCCTATCCCTTGGAGGCATTGTATGTGCATTCTGGTCCTGGATATAATATATATGTATATGTGTGTGTATATATATATATATATATTATTATAACATTAGGCAACATGTTATATGCATATGATCTCAATGATAAAGATCATATGCTGAAAAAGTAAATCTTCACGTGCATATGTGTCATGTACACTCATATTTTTACAAGTTTAAATAACTAGATAATTAGTTCGAAGCCTGATATTGGTAAGAGGCATTGGATGAACATTGCTGAAACACTTTCTAGGTTGATTGATATCAGAATAATGTCACTAGTTGTTAATGTATGAAGGCCTGCTTCTCCCTCAAATAGCCCACCTTGTTATCATGCTTGTTGGATGGATCTCTTATGCAAGAGATACTGAGCTCTTGGAAAGGATTCGTTGTTGCAATCAAAGGATTGGCACGCTGTGTCAAATCCACTTTGTTCATTATTCCAGGACGAAGGGCTCCATCAAAGCTAAGTGGTTTGATTGGTCAGTTTTCTCCAGGCTAATGCACTCTGAAATGGAAGCCGATATAAACGAATTTGATGCTATGAATGAATGCTGCATTACAAGAAAAGCAAGTCGGGTAACACATTCCAATTTCAGAACCAGCCACAGACTTGCGAGTTATGCATTCAATTCAAGATGATGCACTAATCCCTGGGGTCAAGCCCGCCAATAACACATCCAAATCACACAAAAGTCCAAAAATGCAACAGTTGCGAAATTTACACCTTGTGAGATTTGTATTTGTTCGAAAATGTACATAGATCCCCTGCTAGTCAATGGCTAAATGTTTAAAAAGTCACGCCTCAATCGAGAGCATGAATTCGAGTTCTAATTCAACAGGCCTTTTTCCCTATCTAAAATTTTAAACATTAAAAATGTCAAATAATGCACAATGTAATAATGAGGGATTCAGTTTCCATATATAATTGGACTGATTTGACAAAATTTGATTTTGATTCTTGCCATAAATGAATCTTAAATCTGGAGAGATCTCGCAAATATTAAAAAGATAATTTTATAGTCTTTTCAGCAGTAATCGTGATACTATTTAATGCACATAAAAGTGTTTTCGTCAATACCAAAAGTGAAATACAACATTCCATGATTGTGGATTTGGATTTATCCACCATAAAAGATAAAGATTGCAATTCAATTTATTACCAATTTAGCTAATATTATTTCTTATTTGAAATTTAATTATTTCTTTATTATGAATAGCAAAAATTCTATATAAATAGACCTTCAACAAAAGCTCTAAAATCAAATGAAAAATTGAAAATCAACATGGAATTCAAAACAATGGGAAAGAAACTTTTTCTTATTGCTTTCATGCTCGCACTGGTTTCAGGTTTTGTCTTTGGCTTAACTGATGCCAGAAAACTCACCAAGAATTTTAAAACTCTTCCAACTGGACGCAGCCACTTCTTGTCTTCGGGCAGATCATTGTTTTCTAAAGGCATAAATTTCAGGATGTTACCGAAGAATACACCTGTTCCTCCGTCAGGGCCTAGCAACGGTACATCCGATCCTCCCCCACCGTCCCGGAGAATTTAAATTCTCTCCTTTCTTATCGTAAAAGTTTATATGAATAAGTGATGAAAATACTACCATCTGTTATATAATCATTGTTCATCACCGTACTGTAATTTTATTTAATCATTTCTATGATCTTATTTAATCATAATATATTTTATCATCATACATATCGTTTGATATCTTTTTATGTATGCTTTGAAAATATACTCTCTAAATTCATGTCCATGATTTATAAATAAGTGATATTGCAATACATAAAATAAATAAATAAATAAAATAAACAAATTAAAACCAACAATATTAAAATTAACAATGGGAAAGAAATTTTTCTTCATTGCTTTCATGCTTGTATATATTGGCTTCAAGTTTTGCTTTTTGCCTAATTGATGCTAGAAAACTATTTGAGAAGGATTTTGAAATCCTTCCAACAGGGTTGTCGAATTCACTTCACAATCACTTTCCTCTTCACTCAGTTATTCTTTCTTGAAAACCTCGAATTTTGTCATACTATGAACTACTTCAACTAGACGTAACCACTTGTTGTCTTCAAGACAATCGATCTTTTATAAAGACAAAAATTTCAAGATGTTACTAATTAAGTATACACTTGTTTCTCCGTCAGAGCCTCGTAATCGTACTTCAAATCTGCCCTTACCGCCACTGATATATTTTAAAGGGTAATAGTCATGGAGGTCCTAAAGGTTTAGTCAATTAACCATATAAGTCCTAGTAGTTTCAAATTTTACCTTAAAAGTCCTAGTGTTCATAAAAAAAATATAATTTTACAATAATATCCTCATTACTTATTATACTTAAGTTTATCAAATTTTTAAAAAATAAAATATATTCACTTTTAATTTTAAAAAAAAAAGATAAAAAAAACTCATAACTAATTATTTATAATAAAAATAAATATTTTATTTTAGTATTATTATATTAAATTATTAAAAGACATAAAATTATTATAAATATTTAAAATTATATTGTGAAAATTATCATAATTAATATTTAAAAAAATATAGAGATTTTGATAATATTATTATATATAATTTATATATAATTATATTTTTAAAAAATTGATATCAACTTTTAGGAGAAAAATAATTAATTAATTTTTTTAATAGACAATAATATAGAGATAAAATATTTATTTTTTGTTATAAATAATTAATTAGGAGTATTTTTATTTTTTTAAAATTAAGAGTATTTTTATATTATTAAAAATTTAAGTAAACATATTTTTTTTAAAAAAAAATTTGAGAGATTTAAGTATAATAAGTAATGAGGGTATTATTGTAAAATTATATTTTTTTTATGGACACTAGGACTTGTAAGGTAAATTTTAAAACTATTAGGACTTATATGGCTAATTGACTAAACCTTTAGACCTCCATGACCATTACCCATTTTTAAATTGTCTATGTATTATGAAACTTATATAATTATACAAGTGATGAGAAATAATACCATTTGTTATATAATCATTGTTCGTATCACTATCTTTTTATCTAGTCATACTATTTTATTATACATTTCATTTAATATTTTTATGTATCCTTTGAAAATATACTTTGTAAATTAATATCATAATCCATAATTAAGTCATATAGTACATAAAAGAAGAAATTGAATAGTTCGCTTGACTAGAGTTTTGTTTTAAGAATCGGTGAAATAAAGCTATAAATAAGTTTTTTATATATAAATTTTACTTTGATGGAAACCAGGACTTTTAGGATCTTATTCCCTAAACATTTAGATCATTAAGGAAAAAAATAATAAAATTGAACTTCAATTTTTTTGAGAAAAAATGATAATTTTCTCTTATTAAAATTTTACTTGTTGTTTTCTGTTAAATAAAATTAGTCAAAATTCTCTTTACCTTCGATAAAAAATAGTTTTTCGACAATTAAAACAAAAGAGCATCATCACATATCTCTCCTTAGCTATAAAAAACTATCACATCGATAGAAAATATTGGCTTTTTACCACAAACCTCTCCTTGACTATTATTTGACCAATACCTATGTTTGCAATTATAAAAATGTCCTCGTCTCTTTTTTTTTAAGAATGTCATTGAACTTGATGGGTCTTAGAGTAACCCACTTGAGGGGAGGAGGATGACTGTTTGGTGGTGGTCGTGGTGGGTATGGAGGAGAATGAATTTTTTATTAACAAGGATGAGCTTTTAGTAGTTGTGTGGTAGGTTTGATCGGAGAAAGTAGTATGGGTATAAAGAAGGATGAGTTTTTTGTGGTGGTGATGATTGGTATAGTTATGGTTGAAGGAGTAATGGTTATAAAGGTAGTGATGGTGGGTGGTACAGAGGTAGTGGTGATGGTTATGGAAGAGGAGGATAAGTTCTTGGTGGTGGTAATGGTGGCGGATATGGTTGGAAAAGGGAATGATAGAGGAAGAAGATGAGTTTTTTTATGGTGGTGGTGGGTATGGAGGTAGAAAATGAGTTTTTAGTTGAAATGGTGGTGGTGAGTATGGAGGAGGAGGATGAGTTTTTAGTTGTTGTGGTGGTGATGGGTATGGAGGAGCTAAGTGTACACATCGGTTAGAGAAAAAATAATAATTAAAATCAAAATATTTTTATGATTATCCCTTGAAACTAACGGTTAACTCTAACGTTAAGGGAGGTATGTGATAGAGAACAATATTTTTTATCTATATGATAGTTTATGATATCTCAAAGGAGGTATACCCAATTAAAACAAAGCAAAATCACAACTAGCTATTGAAGAAAGACAGAGAGAAGAAAATGTTTAAGGTCGATGTTTATGGTTGGATTTGGGTGGACCTTGGACTGTTAGGCAACGAAGAAAATAGTGAAAGTAAAAAAAGAGAGAAAGAGAGAGAGAAATTTTGAAGAAAGAAATTTATAATTTGGTTTTTGAAGAGTAGATAGTAAGGGAAAAAGTGATGAGAAAAAAAATATATTGGGGAAAAAAGGTAAAAAGATAATATATAACACGATAAAAAATCAATAGTTAAGAAACTAATAAAAAGAAGAAAATTTTGAATATTTTTTCTACCTAAGCACTTTGATTTCAACATTACAAGAAAAAAGAACTCAATATCTTAAAAAAAAAATTTAATCGTTACCATATTGATTAAGAAGTATTATCTTAAGTAAATATTGTTTTATATATTGAGAACATACATTGTTAATACTTTTTATATTTATCATTTTAGAATAAAAAGTCTTCGTTAATTTTTCTTTAATCCCTTAACAAATTTTCAATATATTTACTTAGTTGAGTAAATGAAAATATGTTTATTTTCTGACAGTTATATTAAGATAAAATAATTTATTTGTCCTTAATTTTAATGAAATCTTAAAAAGTATTTTTGTCTTATTTTGTTAAAAAAATATTATCTTTTTCTTATTATAATTTTATTGTGATGATTAAACTTTTGAGTCTTTTTTAACTATATTATAGAGTAATTTATTAAAAAAATATGTTTGTAACATCTCCTATTACAAAATTACATATTCATTTATTATCATTCAAATTACATTTCATTGTCACCCGAAATTTATTATTAATAAAATTCATACTTTTATCTTATCTTTACTTGATTTAATGTAGAAAAATTACCAAAGTTCAATCAAGAAATGAAAGTAGAATTAAACCAAACTTGTGCTGTTAAAGTGATAAATATATGAAATATTAATGATGTTTATAACTAAAATGTAAAATAAATTTAAAAATATGATATTTTTTAAAACTTTAAAGAGTACAATGATTGTGAAAAAAAAAAAAACAGGAATACAATGAAGTTAAATAACTTTGTACTCACACTCATTTAAAAACATTTAAAAATTAAAGTTTACTCTACGCACTTATAAATGCTTAAGGTTAAATTTTTAAAACTAAATATTTTAATTTCTTTCTACAAATCTAAATAATTTTTGTTTTTAAATAATTTCTAGGAAAAAAATTTTATATTTTAAAATTTTCCAAATATTAATTTCTTTCTCCGTATATAAGTCAATGATTATAAAAATTGTTATGAGAAAAGTTTGACATTTAAGATGACTAAATAAATATATTAAATAGGTATGTAGAGTAATAATATTTTACATAAGTTAAATTATCTTTAATTATAAAAATATTATAGGTATTTCTGTAATAAAGTTTTTTTTATTAAAGCATGGGTGTTCAATAGTAAATTTTTTTAATAGACCCACTCTAATTACATAGTTTCTTTTAAGCAATAATTACAAACATGATATTAGCCTCACGATAATATTTATGACCCTTTTATGTTTTTACTACTTTTTAGTCATTGAATACAAATGATTTGAATTGAAATAGAGTTTTGTTTTGATGAATTGTATGTAAAAGTTTTTTTAGTTTAATCGATTGAAGTTAATTCACTTTCCATGTAAACCAAAACTTAAAGGATTTCATTTACTAAGATAGCATTTGTTTTTTATTTTTGTTTTCTTTTTTTTGTCTAAATTCTTAATATAACTAAAATCTTAATCTAGTTGACATCTGAACAATATATTTATTTTTTATTTTAAAATATCTTAAAATAAATATTAAGTTATTAGTTTTGACAAAATAAAAAATTTGAAAATTGATATTTTGACATATACACCATTTTAAATAATATACTTATATCTATTATAATTTGAATTATATTAATACAATAATAGATTAAAAAATTAAAAAATGATATTAATATGTACATTTTTTATTTGTTTAATATATAATTTTTTTTAAAAAAATAATTACAATTATATTATAATGGGACTTGTTATTTTTATTTAATTTCAGACAAATAAGAGGGGCCTACAATAAAAAAGAAATACGTTAAAAATAATTAAGTAAGATTTTAATTTTGTTAGTAAATAAATTAATAAAATAAGAATATTTTAGAAAATAAAAATATTAAAATATTCAGACATTTGCTCATTTAAATTTAAGTTAAAATTTTTTATTTAATTATATTCGGATATTTTTAATAAATATTTAAATATAAATTAAAAAAATAAATGACTCTTAAACATCTTAATAATTATATTCAAATTTCAATCAAAAAAACAAACAACTCTTAAATAGTAAATTTGTAGTACAATATTATTCAAACTCAATAAAAGTATGATTCTATTTTTAAATTTTTTTTTCTAGATTCCACGTAAATTCTATATAATGTTTTGACAAACTTATATTGACATGCTAGCTAAGAACGTAGATACATAGAGAAAGTTTTGTTTCATACAACAAAGGTGTCATACAACATTCCATGATTGTGGATTTATATTTATACACCATCCAACTTGTACATTCCAATTCACTTTGTTACCAATTCAGCTATAAAATTTCTGATTTGAAGTTTAATTATTTCCTTATTATGAACAACCATATATAATTGGCCTTTTTTCCCTATCTAAAATTTTAAACATTAAAAATGACAATAATGCACAATGTAATAGTGAGGGATTCAGTTTCCATATATAATTTGACTGATCTGACAAAATTTGATTTTGATTGTTGCCATAAATCAATCTTAAATCTGGAGGGATCTCGCAAATATTAAAAAGATAATTTTATAGTCTTTTCAGCCGTAATTAGGAACATGATATTAACTATCTGATAATATTTCATATAATGCTAGCTACGAACCTTTAATGGACATAAAGTTTTTTCGTCAATACCAAAAGTGAATTACAACATTCCATCACTGTGGATTTGGATTTATCCACCATAAAAGATAAAGATTGCAATTCAATTTATTACCAATTTAGCTAATATTATTTTTTATTGGAAATTTAATTATTTCCTTATTATGAATAGCAAAAATTCTATACAAATAAACCTTCAACAAAAGCTCTAAAATCAAATGAAAAATTGAAAATCAACATGGAATTCAAAACAATGGGAAAGAAACTTTTTCTTATTGCTTTCATGCTCGCACTGGTTTCAGGTTTTGTCTTTGGCTTAACTGATGCCAGAAAACTCACCAAGAATTTTAAAACTCTTCCAACTGGACGCAGCCACTTCTTGTCTTCGGGCAGATCATTGTTTTCTAAAGGCATAAATTTCAGGATGTTACCGAAGAATACACCTGTTCCTCCTTCAGGGCCTAGCAACCGTACATCAGATCCTCCCCCACCGTCCCGGAGAATTTAAATTCTCTCCTTTCTTATCGTAAAAGTTTATATGAATAAGTGATGAAAATACTACCATCTGTTGTATACTCATTGTTCATCACAGTACTGTAATTTTATTTAATCATAATATATTTTATCTCATACATATCGTTTGATATCTTTCTATGTATGCTTTGAAAATATACTCTCTAAATTCATATCCATGATTTATAAATAAGTGATATTGCAATACATAAAAATAAATAAATAAATAAAATGATCAACTAGGGTTTTAGTTTAAGAATTGGTGAAATAAATCTATAATTAAATAAAGCTCTAAAATACTCAAATTAAAACCAACAATGGGAAAGAAATTTTTTTTATTGCTTTCATGCTTGTATATATTGGCTTCAAGTTTTGCTTTTTGCCTAATTGATGCTAGAAAACTATTTGAGAAGGATTTTGAAATCCTTCCAACAGGGTTGTCGAATTCACTTCACAATCACTTTCCTCTTCACGCAGTTATTCTTTCTTGAAAACTTCGAATTTTGTGATACTATGAACTACTTCAACTAGACGTAACCACTCGTTGTCTTCAAGACAATCGATCTTTTATAAAGACAAAAATTTCAAGATGTTATCTAATTAAGTATGCGCTTGTTTCTCCGTCAGAGCCTCGTAATCGTACTTCAAATCCGCCCTCGCCGCCGCTGATATATATTTTGAATTGTCTATGTATTATGAAACTTATATAATTATACAAGTGATGAGAAATAATACCATCTGTTATATAATCATTGTTCGTATCACTATCTTTTTATCTAGTCATACTATTTTATTATACATTTCATTTAATATTTTTATGTATCCTTTGAAAATATACTTTGTAAATTAATATCATAATCCATAAATAAGTCATAGTACATAAAAGAAGAAATTGAATAGTTTGCTTGACTAGAGTTTTGTTTTAAGAATTGGTGAAATAAAGCTACAAATAAGTTTTTTATATATAAATTTTACTTTGATGGAAACCAAGACTTTTGGGATCTTATTCCCTAAACATTTAGATCATTAAGGAAAAAAATAATAAAATTTTATTGAGAAAAAATGACAATTTTCTCTTATTAAATTTTTACTTATTATTCCTGTTAAATAAAAATAGTGAAAATTCTCTTTACCTTCGATAAAAAATAGTTTTTCCGACAATTAAAACAAAAGGGCATTATCACATATCTCTCCTTAAGTATAAAAAACTATCACATCGATAGAAAATATTGGCTTTCTATTACATACCTCTCATTGACCATTATTTGACCAATAACTATGTATGCAATTGCGAAAATGTCCTCGTCTCTTTTTTTTAAGAATGTCATTGAACTTGATGGGTCTTAGAGTAACCCATTTGAGCGAAGGAGGATGACTTTTGGTGGTGATCGCCTCTTTTTTTTAAGAATGTCATTGAACTTGATGGGTCTTAGAGTAACCCATTTAAGCGAAGGAGGATGACTTTTGGTGGTGATCGTGGCGGGTATGGATGAGAATGAATTTTTGATTAAGAAAGATGAGCATTTAGTAGTAGTGGTGGTGGGTTTGATCAGAGAAAATAGTGTGGGTATAAAGGAGGATGAGTTTTTTGTGGTGGTGATGATTGGTATAGTTATGGTTGAAGGAGTAATGGTTATGAAAGTAGTGATGATGGGTGGTACGGAGGTAGTGGTGAGGTTATGAAAGAGGAAGATGAGTTCTTGGTGGTGGTAATGGTGGCGGATATGGTTGGAAAAAGGAATGATAGACGAAGAAGATGAGTTTTTATTTGGTGGTGGTGGATATGGTTAGAGAAGGAGTGGTGGTGGAAGTAGTGGTGATGGTGGGTATGGAGGCGGAGGATGAGTTTTTAGTTGTTGTGGTGGTGATGGGTATGGAGGAGCTAAATGTACAAATTGGTTAGATAAAAAATAACAATTAAAATCAAAATATTTTTATAATTATACCCTTGAAATTAACGGTTAACTCTAACGTTAAGGGAGGTATGTAATAGAGAACAATATATTTTATCTATATGATAGTTTATGATAGTTTAAAGGAGGTATACCCAATTAAAACAAAGCAAAATCACAACTAGCTATTGAAGAAAGATAGAGAGAAGAAAATGTTTAAGGTTGATGTTTATGGTTGGATTTGGGTGGACCTTGGACTGTTAGGCAATGAAGAAAATAGTGAAAGTAAAAAAAGAGAGAAAGAGAGAGAAATTTTGAAGAAAGAAATTTATAATTTGGTTTTTGAAGAGTAGATAGTAAGGGAAAAAGTGATGAGAAAAAAAATATATTGGGGAAAAATGGTAAAAAAATAATATATAACACGATAAAAAATTAATAGTTAAGAAACTAATAAGAAGAAGAAAATTTTGAATATTTTTTCTACTTAAGCACTTTGATTTCAACATTACAAGAAAAAAGAACTCAATATCTTAAAAAAAAAAAATTTAATCGTTACCATATTGATTAAGAAGTATTATCTTAAGTAAATATTGTTTTATATATTGAGAACATACGTTGTTAATACTTTTTATATTTATCATTTTAGAATAAAAAGTCTTCGTTAATTTTTCTTTAATCCCTTAACAAATTTTCAATATATTTACTTAGTTGAGTAAATGAAAATATGTTTATTTTCTGACAGTTATATTAAGATAAAATAATTTATGTCCTTATTTTAATGAAATTTTAAAAAGTATTTTTATTAAAAAATATTATCTTTTTCTTATTATAATTTTATTGTGATGAGTAAACTTTTGAGTCTTTTTTAACTATATTATAGAGTAATTTATTAAAAAAATATGTTTGTAACATCTCCTATTACAAAATTACATAATCATTTATTATCATTCAAATTACATTTCATTGTCACTCGAAATTTATTATTAATAAAATTCATATTTTTATCTTATCTTTACTTGATTTAATGTAGAAAAATTACCAAAGTTCAATCAAGAAATGAAAGTAGAATTAAACCAAACTCGTGCTGTTAAAGTGATAAATATAAGAAATATTAATGATGTTTATAACTAAAATGTAAAATAAATTTAAAAATATGATATTTTTTAAAACTTTAAAGAGTACAAAGATTGTGCAAAAAAAAAAAAAACAGGAATACAATGAAGTTAAATAACTTTGTACTCACACTCATTTAAAAAAATTTAAAAATTAAAGTTTACTCTACGCACTTATAAATGCTTAAGGTTAAAATTTTAAAACTAAATATTTTAATTTCTTTCTACAAATCTAAATAATTTTTGTTTTTAAATAATTTCTAGGAAAAAAAATTTATATTTTAAAAATTTCCGAATATTAATTTCTTTCTCCATATATAAGTCAATGATTATAAAAAATGTTATGAGAAAAGTTTGACATTTAAGATGGATAAATAAATATATTAAATAGGTATGTAGAGTAATAATATTTTACATAAGTTAAATTATCTTTAATTACAAAAATACGATAGGTATTTTTGTAATAAAGATTTTTTATTAAAGCATGACACACGATAATAAATATGCATTTTCAAAAGAGTTATTTATCAAAGAATGAAAAATTTATATTTAAAATGTGTTTGGTGTAATAGTTAAAGTATTACTCTTTTCAATTAAGATTTAGTAATTTTGTTTTATAATTTTAAAAAAATAGATTTAAAATATTGTAGTAAATTTACTATTTGTATCGGAGGTTTGTATCCCTTTCTACAAACTTTTTTTTAATTAAAATTTTCACAAACTTTAAGAGAGGCTTGTGAACTTTTCCTAATAAATATATTAAATATGTATGTACAGTAATAATATTTTACATAAGTTAAATTATCTTTAATTATAAAAATATTATAGGTATTTCTGTAATAAAGTTTTTTTATTAAAGCATGGGTGTTCAATAGTAAATTTTTTGAATATACCCACTCCAATTATATAGTTTCTTTTAAGCAATAATTACAAACATGATATTAGCCCCACGATAATATTTATGACCCTTTCATGTTTTTACTACTTTTTAGTCATTGAATACAAATGATTTGAATTGAAATAGAGTTTTGTTTTGATGAATTGTAAAAAAAAATTTAGTTTAGTCGATTGAAGTTAATTTAGTTTCCATGTAAACCAAAACTTAAAGGATTTCATTTACTAAGATAGCATTTGTTTTTGTTTTTTTGTTTTTTTGTTTTTTGTCTAAATTCTAAATATAACTAAAATTTGAATCTAGTTAACATTTGAATGATATATTTTTTTTTATTTTAAAATATCTAAAAATAAATATTAAATTATTTGTTTTGATAAAATAAAAAGTTTGAAAATTGATATTTTGACATATATACCCTTTTAAATAATATACTTATATCTACAATAATTTTTATTATATTAATACAAATAATAGATTGAAAATTAATAAATTATATTAATATGTACATTATCTATTTGTTTGATATATAATTTTTTAAAAATAATAATTTATAATCGATGATATAAAGATCAATAGAATTAAATAAAAATAATAAGTCACATTGTAATATAATTGTAATTATGTAAATATAAAATAATTAAAGTATAACTAAAATATAATTGAGAAAACAAATAAGAGGGACCTATAATAGAAAAGAAATACGTTAAAAATAATTAACTAAGGTTTTAATTTTGTTAAGAAATAAATTAATAAAATAAGAATATTTTGAAAAATAAAAATATTAAAATATCCAGACATTTGCTTATTGAAATTTAAGTCAAATTTTTTTACTTAATTATATTTAAATATTTTTAACAAATATTCAGATATAAATTAAAAAAATAAATGACTCTTAAACATCTTAATAATTATATTCAAATTTCAATTAGAAAAACAAACAACTCTTAAATAGTAAATTTGTAGTACAATATTATTCAAACTTAATAAAAGTATGATTCTATTTTTAAATTTTTTTTCTAGATTCCACATAAATTCTATATAATGTTTTGACAAACTTATATTGACATGCTAGCTAAGAACGTAGATACATAGAGAAAGTTTTGTTTCATACAACAAAGGTGTCATACAACATTCCATGATTGTGGATTTATATTTATACACCATCCAACTTGTACATTCCAATTCACTTTGTTACCAAATTCAGCTATAAAATTTCTGATTTGAAGTTTAATTATTTCCTTATTATGAACAACCAAAATCTATATAAATAGCCCTTCAACAAAAGCTCTAAAAACAAATGAAAACCAACATCAAAACAATGGGAGAGAACTTTTTCTTTATTGTTTTCATGCTTGCATTAACTTCAGGCTTTGCCTTTTGCCTAACTGATGCTAGAAAGCTTGAGGCAAATTCTGAAATTCTTCGAACGACTCCAACAGGGCCAAACCCACTTCACAATGGCTCTCCACCTCCGCGATATTATTCATTTTCTAAGGACTCAAATTTTCAGATATTACGGACCACTCCAACTGGACCAAACCCTCTTCACAATGGTTCTCCACCTCCGCGATATTATTCATTTTCTAAGGACTCAAATTTTCAGATATTACGGACCACTCCAACTGGACCAAACCCTCTTCACAATGGCTCTCCACCTCCACGTTATGATTCATTCTCTAAAGACTCAAATTTTGAGGTATTACGAACCACTCCAACTGGACCAAACCCTCTTCACAATGGCTCTCCACCTCCGCGATATTATTCATTTTCTAAGGACTCAAATTTTCAGATATTACGGACCACTCCAACTGGACCAAACCCTCTTCACAATGGCTCTCCACCTCCACGTTATGATTCATTCTCTAAAGACTCGAATTTTGAGGTATTACGAACCACTCCAACTGGACCAAACCCTCTTCACAATGGCTCTCCACCTCCAAGTCAATCAATATTTTCTAAAAAAGAAAATTTCAAAATGTTGTCAAAGAACACACCTACGTTTCGTATGGGCTAAATTCAGTAGGAGATGATCACCGCTGCTGAGATTTTAAATTGTCTCCCTATCACAAAACATTATATAAATAAATAACAATAAATATTGTTATCCGTTGTACTATCGTTATTTATTATTATAGTTTTATCAAATCATTACTATATAGATTCTTATTTAATCATACTATTTCCTCGTCCATGTTATTTAATATTTTTATTTATGCTTTGAACGCATGCTTTCTAATCTAATATCCTTGGTTTATAAGCAAGTGATATAATATATTAAAAAAAAGAAATGATTAAATAGAGTTTTGTTTTAATAATTGGTGAAATAAAGTTGATAATAATTTTTTTCATATAATTATAGTAATATTTATTTTAGTTTCTAAATCCAATGTCGTTTTATTATAAATTTATTTAAATATTAATTTATAATTATTAGTGTAATGTTTATTTTTATTTATAAATTTTATATCATTTCATTATAACTACATTTATTATTATTTTTGTCCATCATTCACATTCATATTATGTGTAAAATATATTTTTCATATATTTTATTCTCTATATTAATCTTTAATTTTTTTTATAATTCATGTGTATATTATTTATGCAACCATTTTGATAATTATAATTTTAATTTGTAATATACAACTTAAATATTGAGTGAGTTATAACTAATTTTATACTTAAAAGTAAAATTTTATTATTTCTATTTTAATATTAAAATTTTACAAAAAATTAAATTATATTTAAAAATAAATTAATATTTTATTAAAAAATGAAACTAATCTCTAAATATAAAGTACTTTTGTCCAAAAAAAATATAATAAAATTTTTTTCTACAATTTCTTATTTTAACCAAATTAATCAAATACTATTCATCCTCTATTCCTTACTTTTACACGTTCCTTTCTCTTTTTCAAATCAGACATAAGTCTTTGATCATTAATTAAAATTAATAAAATCATAATTCAATTTTATTAAGTATTACCATATTCGTATATAACCTCTGAACATGATACATTGTTTTATACTAGTATTGGGAAATTTAGCATTCCTAATTCAAGAATTTCTTAAATAAAACCATAAAAGAAATCATACAACATACTTACCATGAAACAAATTCAACATTCAACATTCTTTGAAAATGAAAGCAATAGAAATTAAATATTATATATACAAGTAATCAATAGTACATTGAAAATCGCTTGGGAATTTTGATGAGATTGCATATGACATTGTCTGAATATATGATAGACTCCACATGTTGTGAGTTCTACCCACACTCAAATATAATAGACTTTACATATTGTGAGTAACATTTTTCATAATTAAAAAATTATCTTACTAACTAGAGCTATTAGTATTCGAAGGGAGAATTACACATTTGGAGTCCAACCTCCTGCTGGTCACTCAGGAAATTTTACATTATACTTTCATATTACAATTTTTATAAAATCGACCACATTAGCTCTATTGAATTATGTTAGTATAAAAATTAAGTTTGCTACTAAATTTATATTTGCTTCTATGAAATATTAAATTATGTAATATTCAAGTCTAATTTGGTTAAGCATAATTTCAACCAAAGCAATAGAAATTTATAATCAAACAAAAAGAAAATTTGCCGTTAATGTTACCCATATATTACATCACTTTCAATTAAGTGCAAAACTACGTATAAAAGGGTTTCAGCTTTAAAGGAGCTGATTCCATTCTAGGAGCAGAGTGGAGTGATAATGGAGAATTTGGAAGCATGTGGTTCAATTCAAAAATTGACCTAATCAGCGACTGTGATTCAATTATAGTGGTGGTTTGATGGAAGCCTTTAAATAAAATAATATGTGCAAAGCACCAACACATGAACCAAATAATACGTGGATCGTCTCTTCCCTTTCTAGTCAATATCAGAAAATGCAAAATAGGAACCTCAGCTCTTCTTCAATTACATTGTTGTAGTTCTGTGCCTGAATCGGACAAATTCCTTAACGTTCGCCAAGTGTTTGATGAAGTGCCTGACCTGAATGTGGTATCAGCTACGAGCATAATCGGCGGCTTTGCCAAGCAGAACCGTTATGAGGAAGCGATATATCTCTTCTCAAGAATGCTGCTGTTGAATATTAGACCCAGTGAATTCACATTTGGTACCGTAATCCATTCAGCAACTGCGTTGAAGGACCTTCATTTAGGCAAGCAATTTCATGCTTGTGCGACTAAGGTAGGACTTCAGTCGAATGTATTTGTGGGTAGTGCTATTTTGGATCTTTACACTAAGCTCGGTAATTCCATTGCAGAAGCTACAAGGGTTTTTGAAGATACCCACCAGCCGAATGTTGTTTCTTATACTACTATGATATGTGGGTTACTGAAGAAGGGGATGTTTGAAGATGCTATCAAGATTTTTCAAGAGATGCCCGAGAGAAATGTTGTTTCATGGAATGCAATGATTGGCGGGTATAGCCAGACAGGCCATAATGAAGAAGCGGTAAATCTTTTCATTGAGATGTTGAGACAACGGTTTGTGCCTACTCATTCTACTTTTCCTTGTGCTATCATTGCTGCTGCCAATATAGCTGCACTCGGCATGGGCAAGAGTTTTCATGCCTGTGCTGTTAAGTTCTTGGGTAAGCTTGATGCATATGTTGGCAATTCTCTAATCAGCTTTTATGCAAAATGTGGAAGCATGGAAGATAGTCTGTTGGTTTTTGACAAACTTGGCGAAAGGAATATTGTTTCTTGGAATGCTGTAATATGTGGTTATGCACAAAATGGAAGAGGAGAAGAGGCTATAGAATTCTCTGAAAGGATGAGGGTCACTGGTATTAGGCCTAACAGTGTTACTCTTCTTGGCCTGCTATGGGCTTGTAATCATACAGGTCTTGTTGACAAGGGTTATTCATATTTCAATCAAGCAAGATTCGAGGATCCTAACATGCTAAAGCCTGAGCATTATGCTTGTATGGTTGATTTACTCTCTCGTTCAGGGCGTTTCAAAGAAGCTAAAGAGTTTATTCATGATCTACCTTTTGATCCAGGAGTTGGGTTCTGGAAAGCATTGCTCGGAGGCTGCCAGATACACTCAAATACGGAACTGGGAGAATTTGCAGCTCGAAAAATCCAGGCATTGGATCCTGAAGATGTTTCCTCATACGTTATGTTATCAAATGCGCTGTCTGCGGCTGGTAAGTGGGATAATGTATCGACGATTAGGAGAGAGATGAAGGATAAAGGAATGACAATAGTTCCAGGTTGCAGTTGGATTGAAATCAGGAGCAAAGTTAATGTCTTTGTCACTGGGGATCGAAACCATCATCTTAACGATGAGATTTACATGATATTGGGGTCTTGTACGGAGCAAATAAGGCAGAATGAAGCTTCCAATTTTCTAATCGAATATTGAATTAAGTTTGACATGTATCACCACCCTTCCCAGTTTTTTGAGATAGATTTCCTTTCAATTAGGATAGAACTTGCTCAGTTTGAATGCAGTTGACGATATCAAACTAATACCCAATTTCCTTTGAATTAGGATAGATTTTGTTAAAGTTTAAACGCAGATTTTTGTTGACGGTATCAAACTTACACACATTTTCATTTTGGAATAAAATATTAGTAATTGAAAAATAAAAGCCTTCTGATTACGTTAATGCTAATACTATAATCAGAAGGCGATTGATTACTCGGGGATTATTATATTGTAAGTATGAAAAAAAGTCTTTTTCTTTTTTTCCTGGTCCGAGCAGGTTACTTGTGGTAGCAGGTGCGACATCCAAAAAGGGTTGGGCTTTGCTTATAAGCCCTATTAAAAGTTATAAATGTCCGTGGGCCTCGTGGGGTCCACCATTAACCACGCGTCGCTGAAAACTGCATCAGTGGTCCCGTTTCCCGAAAACAATCAACAAACCGGGACCCACTTGCTAACCATAGTAAGCAACTAACCGTCATACCGAGTTACTTCAACCTCTGATCACGGTTAGATTTCGCCTCAGGTTTAGCTCTCCAGATCTCTTCTCTCTCTTCTCTCTCTTCTCCCCAATTCAAAGATTAATCCCTAGTTAGGGTTTCAGAACTGAAAATCTTTCTTCGATTTTCCTTCTAATTTTCAATTCTCAATTTTTTTTTAATTCTAAATAAAATTGATTCCATGGCTCTGCTAAGTTTCTTCAATTTGAATTGAAAACTAAAACAATAAAGAAATGGAAACACAGAGGATTATAGAGTTTCCTCATAAAAACATGGACAAGCGTCCTAGGAAACGACCTCGTTTAGCATGGGACGTGCCTCCTCCTCTTCCTCTTCCTCCTCCCAAGGTAATAATTTCTTACACACTCAATTAGAATCATATTTTTCTTGTAATTGATTCATTTTTATATGCAATTGTATATCTGGCTGAACTTATTAAACGCACAATTTTCTTTTGGTATGTTGTTAATCAATTAACAAACTATGATTGCAAGTGTTAAATAGTATGTTATTTGAACTTAATTCGTTCTGACATTTTCTGTGGATCAAATCTTTGAATTGATTTCCCCGAGTTTGAAAAGTTGTCAACATATCTTGGATCATTCATTGTAATTGACATAGCAGAATTATTGGTTTTATTTTGTCCTAAATTTGTAATTTTTATGTTCTTCAATTTTATCTGCTGCAGGTTCTTCCAGCTGTATATTGTGGTCAGGAGTTTGGGAATGGAGGGTTGCCCAATTATGCCTGTTCATCTCTGTTTTATGGTGGGATTCCTCGGAACATTTCACCTCCTTGGAGGCCTGATGATAAAGATGGACATTACGTTTTTGCCATTGGAGAAAATTTAACTCCTCGCTGTTAGTATATCCCACCCGTTGCAAACTTTAACTTCTCTTATACAGGACAGGAAAATGTAGTGTTACATATATTGCTCATGCAAGGTAGATCAGAGATAGAATGATAGAAGTTATGATGCCTAAATTGCCCACTTGTTGAGATATTGTTTATCTATAGGCTGATAGAGTGATGGTCAGTTTTTCTATTTTGGTCTACCTGTGGTTGTAAATGTGTCTTCACCACACTATAGAATTGGAAGATATTGCAGTGTAATTGGATTTGAGTCATGAGTGTATATTCTTGGCTATGTAGATATCTCCATCTGTTCATTGTGCTTTATTTATCTTTGGGATGACAGCTTTTTTTCTGTTTGGCCAACTGGTGGTACTCATAATCTATTGCTGATATCTTTTTTCCTCATTCTTTCAGACAGGATTCTCAGCAAAATGGGTGAAGGTTAGTATTTTCCATTGATTTGAGGCTTTTTTATCCGTTTACTCTTCTCTTATTTGTGTACCTTTGAAATATCTTTTTTTTCTGGTCAAGTGGAGTATTCTTTTAGTTAAGGTTTTATTTTTGTACTTGTTGGCTTTTTTTTACCCGATTATATAGTTACATTGTTCACTAATTATACATCATGGCATCTTATGTTCCAGAACCTTTTGGTATCATTTGGCATTGAAATCCCTTTGATGATACTTGTTTTCAGGGACTTTCGGGCAAGTCTTGGAATGTTTTGACAATGAAAAGAAAGAAGTTGTGGCAATCAAAATTGTTCGCTCCATAAACAAGTATCGTGAAGCAGCCATGATTGAAATTGATGTTCTACAGAGGCTTGCCAGACACGATGTTGGTGGCAGTCGGTAAGATTTTTGTCCTTTACTTTTCTTCACTTACTCATTCTAGAAATTTTAAGTGATTTTGGTGTAAGCGGTTTTATTCCTTGCAGTTGTGTGCAAATACGGAATTGGTTTGACTATCGTAATCATATTTGTATTGTAAGTATTTATTGATATTTGTAATTTGATTAATTTGAAGGGGCAATGAATGTTTGCTTCATGCCCAAATTTTCTGTGAGTTAAGAAACTTGCGGATGAATTTAAATGGTTTCAACAGGTATTTGAGAAGCTTGGACCAAGCTTATACGATTTTCTTCGTAGAAACAGCTATCGTTCATTTCCAATTGATCTTGTTCGGGAGCTTGGCAGACAACTATTGGAGTCTGTGGCATGTGTGTGGACAATTCTTGCACCATTTTCATCTATATCTTATTTACTTGATGCTCAAGCACTTTTAACTATGAAATTGAGATTTGATCATCAATATTTTATTTGGATTCCATTATTTGAATCCTACAGCAGTTTTTGTTTGAACAAGTGTGAGCTGTTGATTAGTAATGATAATTCGTTGTCCTTCTCATTCATTCTTTCCTTTCTCTATGTTTGCAGTTATGCATGACTTACGTCTTATACACACCGACTTGAAGCCAGAAAATATTCTTCTTGTTTCCTCTGAATATGTTAAAGTGCCTGATTATAAGGTACCACCTTTTCCTAAGGCATGCTTCCAGTCTCCAGACATTTATCATGGGTCTACTTGTATGTGTGGATCTAATTTGAAATGCATTGGGTCATCTTTCAATTAAATCTATAAGTTAAATAGCTTTATCTGTGTTAGACCAAATTACACACAGACAGGTGTGTGTGTGGCCTATCAATTGTTTTAGAGTGACAGCACACTGGGTGTTATGTTAAATTACAAGGAACCTAGAGAACAAGCGGTCACCATTTGATATTTTGAATTTTATCCCAAGCACGGTTGAATTGAAGCTTTTGAATTTCATATGAATGATGCTTCAAAATTTATACCCAGCATGGTTGATTTGTTTTAATTTTTCTTTTGGCTGTGATTTAGTTTCTATCACGATCCTCCAAAGATGGTTCCTATTTCAAGAATCTTCCCAAATCAAGTGCAATTAAGCTCATTGATTTTGGAAGCACAACATTTGAACATCAAGATCACAGCTATGTTGTATCAACACGGCATTATCGGGCACCTGAGGTTATCTTAGGTAATGATTATTTCTGTGATTTTGTTGTAGTCAGTGTTCTATGGAATTCTTCTTATGACAACTCTGAGACACATTCTGCAGGCCTTGGATGGAACTATCCTTGTGATTTGTGGAGTGTGGGTTGCATTCTTGTAGAACTTTGCTCTGTAAGTAACTTTTCCCTACTACCTTGCTTGGAGCATTTATTATTATTTTTATTGCTTTCATAAGTTTAACAGTTCACTTATCATACCTGTTGAGTCAGCATTAAGTGTACTGTATGTCCCATTTTAAGTTTAGTATCTAGTAGGGTTGCTCAAATAATGGTTAATAGTTCATTTAGGGCACAGTAACTACTTCATGAATCTGCTGATGAATTTTTACAAATGCATATTAATGGAATGTTATCACACGTGGGTATGAGCTTGAGTTATATTTACCTTTCCTTTGATATAAATAGGGTGAGGCTCTTTTTCAAACACATGAGAATTTAGAGCATCTTGCCATGATGGAGAGGGTTTTAGGGCCTCTTCCCCAGCATATGGTGCTCAGAGCTGAGTAAGCATCGTTGCTTTATCTGCATGTTAAATTCTTCTACTATTTTCTGGTGGATGAAGTTCTTAGATTGTGCCCCTGATCTTTTTGCAGTCGCCGTGCTGAAAAGTATTTTAGGAGAGGTGCACGATTAGATTGGCCAGATGGTGCAACTTCAAGAGAAAGCATGAGGGCAGTTTGGAAACTTCCCCGTCTCCCGGTAATTTTTTCTGCTTATTCTAATTTGCTTATGTAAATTATGTGCTTTCAGATATTGTTAATCTGTGCTCGATAAAAAACATATTTATGAAGGGACTTCTTTGCTCTCCTCTTCCAGATAATGATTATAGCTTTTCTCGATAACCCTAATGTAATCTCTCAGACCCCCCCTCACATTAAGGGGGGAAAAAAAGAATGATACATCTTTTCTCAAGTGTAAGCAAAGATTTAATCATTGTTATTTTTTATTTTGGTTCCAGAACTTAATAATGCAGCATGTAGATCACTCTGCTGGTGATTTGATTGATCTCCTTCAAGGGCTCCTCCGATATGATCCAGCAGAGCGGCTCAAAGCAAGGGAAGCCCTAAGACATCCCTTCTTCACAAGAGATCTGAGAAGGTGTGGGTATCCCTTGTAATTGCATAGCTTCATCCTTCGTTTTAATGATGAGCTTGAGCAATTTTTATAAACGAAAGCGAAAGAAAGAAATAACACAGTCATGCATGCCTTGAATGATATTCTACCGTTTCATTTTGTTTGTATGATTGTTGTATAGTGAAATATATGCTTATATCCACTTGTCTTTTGTTTCTCCTTTTTTCTTATTTTTTTCCTTTCCTTTTTAATACTACCATGGTCATTGAACTGTATCCCACATAAGAGTTTCTGGTTTGTTTTGTGATTTCGTGAAGAGATTTTTTTTTTCCTGTTTCGGAAAATATTGTAATATTGTTTTCTCATTTGTGTATCTCAACTGTGTTGTAAGTAACCCTAGAACTTAAGGTCGGGCAAAAAAATCTGGTTACTGAAAAATCAGACCGGATCAGATTGTCACTGATGGGTTCGGTTCGGTTTTATAATTACTCAGTTCGATTTTGGTTTTTGTTTCAGAAAAATTACGGTTCAGTTATAATTCTAGTGGAAATTTTTTGAAATGGGATCAGAATAATATCTAATAGTAAAACAATGTCGATTTATGAATCTTAACGATATCGGTTTATGAAAAAAAAAAGCAAACAGTTTCATCTAAATTAAAATTTTAATCGAATCGGCGAGTTTACATGTATTATGTTGGATTTTGATTCAATTTTATTCTTATAGTTGATCCATTTGGAGTCTAAAAGTTTAAAATTTATCCGATTCGGTTTTAAAAAGATTTGGATCATGCTTACCACCCCTAATAAAATTGGAAATTATTTGTCGGGTTTTGAACTCAGATATGGTAGCTAATCACAGATAGATTTGATGTGAGCAGAATTAAAACTCTAGAATCAATAATTACTGTGTGGAAAGAATTTTACTTTTAGTGAATTTTCCGTGGTTTGTGCTTTCATTTGATTGTGGCAAAAAGGGTCTTGTCGTATAAGATGATTAATATAGAATTATCTTTCGAGTCATTGTGATATGCCAATTTTGATTAATAGCAACAAAAAATCATTTCTATTTGATTTTATTTTTAAAATCAACAGTCTGTAAGGTGAAAGTGTACGTACTGTTCAACAGTGATCCAAATGTGAACTAACAGCGAACAACGTCGCTATCAAGACTAGCTGTAATTTTGCTATTAAATATGTTATATTAGTTAGGTATAAATAAAGTTGTACCCAAATCAATATTTTAATCTGCATTATCGATTATTAAAGTCGACAATGCGATAATGTAAAATTCTTTTCTAAATTAAATATTCGAATTAGTTGAAAGTTTGTCAATGCTATTATTATTTCACCCATGGCAGCTCCATAAAGGATAATCACTTGCACAGTATAGAAATCATCCTGATACTCATGAAGTCACTGCATGTGTCAAAAACGGACGCGTTTTGATTTCATGTGGCAAATCTTAGACGCTGTTGCTAAGATTTCACCAGGGTATATATTGTTATTCTGTAGAAAAGATAGGAGACTACTAGATTCATAGACATATATACATGTATTGATAGTTATTTAAATCCCAATTTAGAATTCTACTGGGAGTTCAAAATTTTGAATTTTTGATCATTTCATTCGTTATTTGTTTAAAGAAACGAAAAATTCTGTTCACAGTCATTATCATTCCAATTCTCAACGTATGCTTAGCCTTCAAGAGTTAGCAGGGGTAGGAAATCATAATACAAGTTGATAAAATTTCCCATGTGATAGATAGTTGTTTACAAGCAAGCCAAATTCGGAAGCGTAGAGACAAACTTTTTATGCATTGAGTTGGATGAGAATGACAAATGGGAAGAACAATGGACCTTGACAGAGGACTGACGAAGAAGAATTGCTAAAATGGCAAAAGTAGGCCGTGGTATTACTATGAAAAGAATAGAAAACAGATCAGTAATGCTTCGATTAATCATCCACAGCAATAATGACGTAAAGAGACAGATGAGACGAGCGAGGACTACATTTAAAAGGCAAAGCGGCAGTAACAGAGATACAAAATTTTGCAAAGTAGACAGGGTTAAACTTGTTCCCATGCCGTGCTCTTGCCAATAAAAGAATTGAGGGCCATACTTCACGTGAAATCAACATATCAACTTGACTCTTCACCACTTCTAACCTAACAAACAAATGACTCATTAATCGTTTTCTGATTTATAGTTTTCATATTTTTACTAAAAACTACGAAAATTTACGTCTCTTTCGAAAAATAAAATAAATAATAAGATTACCCCAATAGACTATGTGCAGCCAAATAATGTATTTTAATGTAATGCATATTGTTGTTACACACGAATAGTCTTATTTTACACATATTTATTATTTTAAAAGAAAATATCAAAAGTCACCCATCTCACAGTTTTAGTGATATTATTATATAAAGTGCGAGAGACTCTCTCATCTTTTGTATATAAATTTGTTATTGTATACACTGTTAATATAATGTACATATAATTTATAATATTAAAAAAAATAAATATCAAAAGACGAGGAACTTGGATGATATATTGTTAACCTAGATAACGTGTGCTTCATACTAGTCAACAGCGTTCCGTTTTCTTTATGCTGACGTGGAAATATTTGATTGGTTGAAAGAAGAGCATCACAGGAGGACGCAAGGGAAGCTGAGGACTTTACGGCAGTCTCACGGGCCGTTAATTGACTGTGGGCCGAGAGCGTGGGCCCCTATATGGCTGCACAGGAGTGTGGAGAGAGCGAGGTGCACCGTGCTTTTGGGCTCGTAGACTGAAGGTCAGAGGACCCACGTGTCACGTGCGAGTGTGACATAGTGGCCACGTAAGCGACAAACAACAGGCTCCTTATAAAATCTCCTCTAATCTCCTCTCCACCAATCGTAAACCTTCTCCCACGTGGGCATTTGGACCCCACAATGCTAATGACATCATAGAATATATTTATCTTTTTTAATTAATTAATTATTATATCCATCAAACGTTTTGGTAGAATAACATAGGAGTTCCTAATTTATGACATACTTACAAATAAGGACACGGTTCCCAGTTTCATAATTTTTAACGAAGTATGATATATGGGGACATATTAGAAATATATGAACTATATTGTCCATGATGAATTTGTTTTAAACGTGAGAGACTCGTTTGTTATTCTCCTGTGAATTTGCCCACCTACTCATTCTTCAGCACAGTCATTATATATTCAACATTTTTGGCTTTCTTATCTAGTTGATTCTTCTTTCTTCACCTTCCCCTTTATTTTTTATTCTCGTCTTTTCGTCCACTTTCCCCATCATTTTCTTTTCTTTTCTTTTCTTTTCTTTTCTTTCTTTCTTTCAGCAAGCAATTAATCCAGATTCTTCTCCCCTTTTGTAAACTTGATCCTACACAGAAGTTAGAAACTGCGGAGAGATTGAAATGGGCGACTCTTCTGCTTCGTATATTCACATGGTAAGATGGTGATCCAGCTAGAAGATCACTCTACCTAGCTTCATGATGATCTTAGTTCATAGTCTTCTGTTATTATTGAATTGATTTGTGTTTGGTGATCATGATATATGGTGATGGATTATGCAGGTGCACCATCTTATAGAAGAGTGTCTCGTATTCAATATGAGCAAAGAAGAGTGCATGGAAGCTCTCTCTAAACATGCAAATATCAAGCCAGTCATCACATCGACAGGTATCTCATATCATATCAGTAAGCCTTGTTCTGTTCCAGGTCCATAATTAGCCACCAACTTCACTACACATATACTCCCACAATACTAAAGTCATACTTTAGACATACATGTACATGTACTTTACATACATACATACATACATACATACATAAGCATACATTTTTATACACGTGCGTGAAAACATACGTGTGTATTTGTGGTTTTACAGTGTGGAAAGAATTGGAGAAAGAGAACAAAGAGTTCTTTGAAGCTTACACAAGGAAGAGAGCAGAAAGGGCTACAGTAATGGAGACAAGAGAGAGACTCCAAAACTTGCTTTCAAATTCCATCATTAAAGATGCAAAAGAATAAATGTTAAAAACCCACTAATTTCAGTACTTGGATAAAAAAACGCAGATTCTAGGGTTGTATTAGCAATTTAGGAGCTAGGTTATTTCTGTAATAGCCATAGCGCAAGTATGACCATCCTCAGATCGTCAAGTACAGCTTTAGAGTTTAGACGGTAAGAAGAGGCAGCAAGGAAGCATGATATGGGAGGGCGAGACAAACGACGTCGTATAAGTTGGAATCTTAGCTACTAACAAATAAACAATTAATAAATAAAGAAACCTTCAGCAGTAGTTGGGAAGCGTGATCGGCATGTGGGAACAGTGTTGCATGAAATAATGGCACGTTGTGTAAACGTGGCACCGCCCTCTTTGTTCTATTGTCTACGTGTCTTTGATCTCTTTGTAAAATTCAGGACGCAAGTATGCCCTACCCGACGACATATATACTGTTTTCTTCTTGCACTTGCTGATCATGATTTAATTTCTAATTATTTGCTAGTATTATTGATTAGTAATGTTGTTGTAATAAATGAAGTGAAATGTGAGGATCGATTTTGGGACCATATGTGAAGGGGTTACGATCATTTGTCACTATCGCAAGCTTTTAGGTTTCTCTTGTTTGGTAATTTGATCCAATTTTGATCCCTTCATATATATATATATATATATATATATATATATATAGTTCTAGTTTGAATCTATTGGTGAATTAATAGCTTGTATAATTTCTTCTCTTTGAAACTTGAATCTTGTGCAAAACAAAACGCGAAGTTTAATTATTCGTTGATCTCTTTAATTAATCAATATTAATATTGAAATATCTTGATTATTAACTCATTTGCAAATAGTTTCTTCCTACAATTCATGTATAACCTTGAACTTTATAATACTTGATCGTGTTGATATATTAATTGTATCAATAATTATATTAATTTAACGATACATAATTAAAAAATATCATAATATAAGAAAAAAATGTTATTCTCATTATTAATTTTAAAATTTTAATTCATCAATAAATTCGTTAACGATGAGACATCTAATATTAACGTTTTCAATAATGTGTGATATAAATTATAATTAGGTGAACATCTATACTTGATCATAAAAAAAATATTACGAGTCATTGATAATAAATGATCTTCAATGTTCAAGTCATTTTCACGTAAAATTTCTTATTACTACTTTTTGATATATAGTTAATTCTAAAAAATCTTTATATTCCTAATTTTAAAGAGATAAAATAATCTACTAGATAAAATATTAACTTGATTTTAATCTTTTTATGTTTCAAAAATCATATTGACTGTGGGCCGAGAGTGTGGGCTCCTATATGGCTGCACAGGAGTGTGGAAAGACTCTAACTTATTTTAAAGATGTTTTAGGATAAAGTGAAATGTCTTAGAATAAAGTTGATCATCTTTTTTTTTAAAAGTGTCTTAAGACAAGATTAGTTCTTCCTTTAAAAGTGTTTTAAGATAAAATCAGGTGTCATAGGATAAGACTGACTCATTTTTTCTTTCAAAGACATCTTGCAATAAAATTGATTCCTTTTTCGTTTAAAGATGTCTTAGATAAAACTAACTTCCTTTTATCTTAAATCTAAGACAAATCAAGTAGTTTTGGGATACAACTAACTATTTTCTCTTCTAAGATGATGTTGACTACCTAGTTTGGAAGTTACCTTTATTTATATTTTGTAATTTGCACAATAAATATGCAATGTGAACATCTAAGTGTCTTACAAACTAGGATAGATAAAACAAATAATAAAATGTTCAAACACTATTGGTTCTTTTTTCATTTAAAGATGTCATACCACAAGATTAACTTATTTTTCTTTTAAAGATGTTTTAGAATAAAGTGAGGTGTCATGTGATAAAACTAATTCTCTATTTTCTTTTAAAAACGTCTTGGAAAAAAATAACAAGTCTTAGGATAAAATTATCTGCTTTTTTTCTCTCGTTAGATGACGACAATCTCTTAATTTTAAAATTATTTTTTATTAATCATTTAATTTTACGATTGAGAGAGTTGACGTCCGTGTGTTAATTTTTTAATATTTATTAAACACTCAATCAATCGCTAGTATTTTTATTTACAATAATTATAATTTTGAAATTACAAAGTGTGAAATATGTTTTGAACATAAAATGTATTTTTTTAATATTATGTAATTATTAGGGTGTTGTAAAATATGTCAAAAAAAGTCTTAAACTATTTGGGCATTGTATAATTATATAAATAACATTATGTTATTATATATATTTATTTATTATAATTATTAAGTGAATAAAACGAGTGTTTTCAAATTTTTATATAAGTTATGTAAATACAATAAAAGGGAAGATTTTTTAGGCTTTTACAGAAGCCAAAATAATTACGTCAGTTACATTTTTACCACGTATGATAATTATACGTCTCGGATATTTCGAACCTGGGGAAATGTACCATTTTCAGGTTCAGGTTCAGGTTCGGGGCCTAGCAGCATTTAATTCAGAGAAGAACAGTCCCAAACAGTTGTTGATTTCAAATAACCAACTTTAACCGCCGCAGTTAAGTGCATTACCATTATGACCCTACCCAACAAAAAATCCCATGCCTACACCATTCCTTAAAGAAGCGACTCACCACAGAACCATCCAACGCGTTTGCTATTTACACCCGCTCAACAAATGTTAAGTACAACTACGATTCTACCGGGTATGAAAGATATAGGGGGTGAACTTAGATTTCTCGTTAAGGCCTTACTCGAGTCCACGTAAGATTGGGCCAGGAGCCAGTTCTTTCTGGAGTAGGAACATCAATATTGTGAAACGACGACGTATATTTCAGTTATAATGAGAGCGCATACAGTAGGCGCATATTCTCAAGGGTTTTGAACTTCCCCTTCTCCCTCTATACTCTTCCTTTCTGTTTATCTTCTTTTCGTCGCCAGGGTTTTAGGCTTTAATTCTCCATGGAATCCCTTGCTAGAGTACACGGCGGTCACCAACCTCTTTATCTCTCCTTCAATCAGCACCGTCCATCGTTCCCTAAGCCGGTATCCTTCTTTTCTGTCAGAACGCCACTCTCATTCTCACAGTTCAAAACTGCCTGTGTTAGAGCTTCTTCCTCGTCTTCATCCACCCCACAACAGAACCCTAAACCCTCTCTCATCAAAACCCTAGCTCCCCTCGCCTCACCTCTAATCAAAATTACTTCCGTGACCGTAGCCGCTGCCGCATTATTCTTCATGCGGCTCCCCCATAACAAACCGGCAATCGCTGCCCCAATCGCGGCACCCACCGTGGAATCCACCGATGAATCGTCAGAACCGTCGATGGAAGATGTTTCTTTTGAAGAAAAAGAGAGGCAAATTGAACAGCACTTGGCTGAAAAGCCTGACGATGTTGAGGCTCTACAGTCACTGATGGAAATCAAAATCAAATCACGCAAGATCCCTGAAGCAATTGAAGTTATTGACCGTTTGATTGAGCTTGAGCCAGACGAATTTGAATGGCCATTATTAAAAGCTCAAGTCCAGAGCTTCTCTGGAGATTTCGAGTCAGCAACAAAAGGGTTTGAAGAAATTTTACAGAAAGACCCTCTTCGAGTTGAGGCTTATCACGGCCTTGTGATGGCCTACTCAGAATCGGGTTATACGTTAGAAGATTTAGAGAAGAGAATTGAGAATGCAATGGAGAAATGCAAGAAGGAGAAGAAGAAGTCTGATGTAAGAGACTTTAAGTTATTGATTGCGCAAATTAGAGTTATTGAGAATAAGCATTATGAGGCTTTGAAGGTTTACGAGGAGCTTGTGAAGGAGGAGCCGAGAGATTTTAGGCCGTACTTGTGTCAGGGGATTATATATACTTTGTTGAAGAAGAAAGACGAGGCTGAGAAACAATTTGAGAAGTTTCGAAGGCTTGTTCCTAAGAATCACCCTTATAGAGAGTATTTTGTTGATAACATGGTTGCAACAAAGATTTTTGGGGAAAAGGTTGAACGGGAGAGCATGGGATCAAAGAGCTGAGAAAAATTGCTCGGAGTATGCTGGTTTAATAGTGAGAACTTTTCTAGTTTGAATTTTGGTTTGTTAAATGCTTGTTTAGTTAAAACTATAGGAAATTGGTGCCGTATTGTGCACATTTAATTCCAGAATGGCTCGAGTGAAAAAGTGCGTCGAGCTCAGTAATTAACTGTGCCTGAAGTTTTAGTAGAATACTGAGGAGGAAAATATTTTAGTTATTTGATGTAGAAACAGTTTGGTATCTCCCTTAGTCAAATGTAATAATATTTAACTGGAGCTCATCTGGATACAGCATGGAGGAAAATAACTGGAGCTCATCTGTCTATTTCATTATAAAACGTGGGAACATTTTGAAATTGCGATTGTTAAAGTTGGTGAACATTTTTATGCCGGCATTATGAGCCCTTAGTTATTTGTGCCGCATTGAGTTTGCAGTTTGTTTTATTTTGTTGCATCTGACTGAGTAGCTGCAAGAGGCTCTTCTTTTGCAATGTTTGGTAGGATATGTGGCATTCCTCTGTATGCAATGTACCTGTACTCAAAACTTAATTTCTTGCACAAGAGCTATGCTTTTGTTACAGTGTCACTTTCATGACTGATCTCATACCTCACATGATGATGAGTAATCTTGATGTTTGCTTCACTAAAAATGTATGCACATTTTCTGGCTGTTGTAGGCATTAAGGCAGTAACCTTGAACCAACTGGGAATTCCATTTTGCTTATTTGTCATTTAATCCTTTTACTACTATGGTGACATATCCTATCCTAATTTATTAATAATAGTGGCTTCACTTGCCAGGTTAAGTGACTACAATTTAATCCCTCTTGATGACTGTGCGATAAATCGACTCTTTGCTTTTAGACTTTTCTTTCTTCCTCTTCGTCTTCTTCCCCCTTCTTTTTTTCTTTTCTGGAAAATAGGTACTATGTATTTGGCAAAAAGGAATGTGTTTAGATTGTTTGGGTAAAATGTAGGAGATTAGCCACTATATATTTTGAAGAGAAATGGATGTGTTTAGATTTTCTTTTCATAGACTATTCTGTTTTGGGAGTTATAATACACTCCAAGACTCAGTAATTTGAATAGGATATAAGTTATGATGAGTATTGTATAACAAATTTTTATTAGAATGTTAATATGTTAGTGCAAAAAATTGTTAAAGAAATTTATCTGTCTACAGCTTGAAAAGTAATCATTAAGGGATTTCTCCCCGCACCGCTTGCCGGGCTACTCTGGTGAAGAAGGTAAACTGATGTAGGAATGCATATGAACTCTAGTATAAATGCCTTGGTCCACATTACTAAGTTTCCTTGAAGATTAGTAGATTACCAGCAGTCATGAGTTAGAAAATAATTTTACTTTTTGTAGGCAAAAAGCTTGGATGATTGGTCATATGGTTTAAAGGTTTAAATTGATTCGTATATTCTTGACTGCTCAAACTAAGATTTATAGGACCCTACTCGAACAGTTGGTTAAAGTGTACTCTTAGATTTCTGGATGACTGACTTTTCAGGCTGTCCAACAAGTTATCCTGTTCAGTTCTGTTACTGTTTATACATACTGTTATGATTATACCGAAAGAACTACTAGCAGCATTAGCAAAATAAGTTTTTGCGGGTATGGCGTGATCACGATATAAGATCAAGTAGGGTTGTGTCAGCATCTACTGATGAAATCTACAATATATTCCACTTACTATTTTTTCCCTTGCTTTCTGTTTCTCTATTTTACTTGCTATGTTTTTCCCTCGCCTTCTGTGAATTTTTTTTCTCTATTTTATCTCACTCTTCTTCCTTTTTTTACACCAGGCCTCCAATGCTATTGAATATATTTAGCAAGTCATATTGCCTTCTATGAAGTGTTTGATTCCTTTTGATTTGTGCATCTTTGTAAACATAACTGTCTCTAGCTATCTAATGATTTTGGTAGTTATGGTGTGTTTTATGCAATAGATATTCATTTTAGACAGTTCATAGCAGAAGTGTGTGGGTGAATAGAGTGATGAGACTATTAGGACTACTGCCCAATGTAGTTTTAGGTACCGTTTTGAGTAGACCTTACAACACTAATAGAAGCCATCTCCAAATGGTATTGAGGTGTAGGATATGAGCTATTTTAGACGACCATTGCCAATTTTTCTTTTTATTTGTAGCTGGAGAATATTGCTTGGGTATGTTAGAGGAAAGAGCTTTTGTTTTTGTTCCAGTATTTTAATTCTATACGCCACTTGTGCAGAGATATTATCATTTGTTCAGCATTTTGAGTAATGCACTTGCATATTCTATTTCTGTGAAAATTGGTACTTCATGTGTGATTATGACAACTTTTGAGATTTATGGACCTTTTCTTCTGTTTTTTTTCCCCATTTTTTCTATTGGGATTTTTTACTTTGGCATTTTGCCTAATATTTCTCCTAGTTAAGCTTTGTTATTCATGCAATGATCACAAGCAATGATTGCTAAATTCTTCTGGATTATTTATGCCAGTGGTGATTGTGGCTTGAGCATGATTTCTATAACTGGGTGTGCCCTTTTCAGATTTATTTTTCACCAGTAATCTTGTGAGGGTGAGATGAAAGGCTGTTTTCTCATCCTGGGTATGCAGCATGACAAATTTGCAGCATATTAGAATATCCAATTAGGGTAGTTTAAAGAACCACAACTGACCCAAGCTAAGTCCAAGCAACATGGCTCAAAGAACTCTTTTCCAATCTTGGGTTAGACTTGGTCTCAACCGAAACTGGGTCAAAGTTTGTGGGCTGGGAAGTTGGCAATCAAGCTAGGCTGAAGCTGTGTTTGGGATTGAGCTACTACATAGCTGTGATAAATGAAGGTAATTATTATGTCAAATAAAGGTAGTGAAGGGAATGGCTCATATGGATCAAATACCTTAATTATTACTATATTCTGAAAGCAAAATAGTTCTAAACATACCTTAGCATTATCTTGTATAACAATGTCCTGAATCTATGAAAGTGTATTGTTAATAATTTAGATTTTAGTAGCTTCTCTATCAGTCGCATACAATTTGGAATTTTCAGACTCCATGAAGCCTCGAATGATGGATTATACAAACAATGCATGTATTGCAGAATCAGTGCAAAACGATGATGATTGTGTTTTTGCAGCTGATGTACTATTGTATTGTGATCAAATGAAGATGAGTCAATCGTACCTGTTAATGTCTCCTTCAAGGATAGCATAGCCCCGGATTACCAGGGTCCTTTTATGCCTTTCATTTTTAATTTTATGTTGTCAAGAGATTCTTTTTTCTCGGGTTCTCGTGCTGATTTGAGTCACCGCCGCGCTTGACGGAGATTCTTAGACCATTTTGTGTTCCAGGTTTTGGTCCCACGGCTACTGCATTCATTTTAACTTTCTTTCTCTCCTTTTTATTATGCATGTTTTTTAAGACACATGGGACTGGAATCTCATGCGCACACCGTCTTAACATCCTTCATTGTTTCTTCAGCGTAGCATGAGTGATGTCTAATGGACGTGGAGCTCATAACGCTCTCCACTAATAGTCTACTGATAAGCGCTTATTTCCCTTCGATTTTTTTATATTAAGAGATTGTTTTTTTTAGACGAGAGCGTTAAACACAAACTATTAACCCTCGATCATGCAAGAAGTTAATGTGTTTATCTCCTTTCCAAAAGAAAAGAGGTAATAATTCAAAAGCCATGATTGTCGATTTGACCCTACAACAAAGCGCGCTTTAGTCTAGACAATTTGATTGACCTCTCTCACTCTCTTTCGTTTCACTTTAATACATATCTAAGCAAAACCCCTGGCCAATATTGTCTCTTTTCCCCTTCACAAATTTGGTTGGTTGGTCTAACCTATTTTCACACAAACTAAATTAAATTATACAGTAAATTATCATGAAATGCAACGTTTCTTCCATCCAACATGTAAAGGTTTATCTGTTCACAATCTTTGGATCCTCTGAAAAGAAGCAGAGAGAACCTTCCCCCACCCACAATTATGGCGATGGGATATAGAAGAGTGGACTAGACTAGCTTTTCTACACTTTCTATCATAGACATTAGACAATAATAATGATGATAATGATAATAATAATGCCGTCGTTATGATGCCTTTCGCTTGTCGTCTTTGTACACTGAAATAAAGGCGCGATGCCAACAACAACATTACCGTGCGATATATGGAAATGCTCAGCGGACCGAGTGGTACCCATCAGAAGTTTATTCACACAAAGCTTAACTTTGCCTACTTGTTAGGTATCCTCTCCTATAAGACACGTAATTAACAGATTCAGAGAGTTCTGGTTTGCTTTTTCTTTCTTTCACTTTGATCGTTTCTGGGTTCTTCTTCTCTCACGGTTTTTATAAGTGAAAGCACCTCTTAATTTAATAACAATTCTTTTTTTTTTAATTCAAAAGTTTAGATTATTAAATATAGTTTTGGAACTTATCTCTCACAGTTGGAAATGAATGACATGAATTCAAGATTAAGAGATTGACATGAATTCATACATAATCTTAATCTTACAATGAAAATTGTGTTGGTAAAATGTAGTTGAAGCTGAAATTGGATTGAAATAAGTGTACTAAATTTTAATCATGCGAGGGAAGTAAGTCAAAAGAGAGCAACTAATACTAATACTATTACTATTATTATATATTATTATTAGATAGATTAGGTGTTTTCGAAAGAGCATTTAAAAATTAAGGCAACAAACTTAACGAAGAAAATGAAAATCTTATCAAAACAACACACCCCAATTATTGCTCTAAATTAAACTTGCTTAATTGACAAACTTCGGTGTAATCATAATGCATGAAATCTCATCCCTTTTTATTACGCATGGCAAAAGCTTTCCCCTAAAACCATCACAAAAAAGCTGTAATCCAATATTTGATTTTCACAGTAGGAGGGGGACCAAAAAATAAAACTAAAAAAAAATTATGCATACTTATTTTTTATTTATTTATGCTTGAACAATTGGGGTGCGTCGTTTCGATGAATTAATTTTAAAATAAATATGCACCTAACATGCATAAAAAAAAAAAAAAAAGACTAATTGATTCTTTTTTGGTTGCCCAATAGGACATAACACAAGTATCAGGGAAGTTTGTGTTTCTTCCTTGTCTTTCTAATCTAAACAAATGGGTGGTGGGGGGGCTGCGTCAACTTCATAAATGAAATAAAATTAACCCTAAGATTTTACTTATACCTACCTAGCTTCCTAGACCTTTTTCCATTTTCTTCTAAGCTTTGTGTGTGTTGGTTTGGTCTGTGTCGTTGTCTTATCTTCTTCACTCTGGAAATCTTAGCAATCAATTTAATTAAAAGTCTAAAAAAAGCCAAACACTTCATCTTATTCACTTTAAAACGCAACATATAACAATTGTTAATTGCTTAAAGAGATTCAATTATTGAGGTAATTAGTGTATTCATCTACATTTTGATAATAGTAAAATTAATTAACAACGATGCCAGCAAATGCATTTTTGACACTTTCACAAGTCGTCTTCTAAAGCTAAAACACTTTCAAGTTAGGCATCTTGGCAATTTGTCTTTCACACTCGAACACTTATCTTACCAAATGGTCAAGTAAAAAATTAATATGGAAGCTTTAAATTAAAATTAAGAAACAGGATAATAATACCCAAATCCTTAAATTTTAAGAAATTATAAATAACGAAATCAGATTATTCGATAACTTAACTTTTTTAGAGATTTTGAGAGTATAATAGTTCGAGTTATTAATTTTATAAACAGAATACTATAGGCAAAGATCTGCGTAAAAAATAAATGATAAATTTTGTCATTATTTGTGATTTTGAAAGAAGGTAAAGATTTGAATGTTATTGGACATTGAGAAGGCAATTTTAGAAGATAATATAATGTTCAATTAATTATTTTAACTTGAGTCCATTACCCATTCTTGCCTTTCAAGGCCAATCTTAAAAAATGATAATATTTTAATTAATTTTATTTTTCGATTATATTAATTAATTTTCGATTTTTAAGCCGAGGATGGGGAGCGTGAAAATAGAAAACTTGGATATTAGGAAAAAAGAAAAAATTACCAAACAGAACTAAAGCACAAAACAACGCCTTACCAAATAAAAGCAAAACCGGGATGTAGACGACGGGACGTGACGTGACGTCCTAAGATTACGACACGTGTAGTATAAGGCAAGGTCGCATGGGAGTAGACTTCATACCACTTGCCCGCGCAGAGCCTCTCTTCTGTCAGTCTATCGGTATTTGAAAGTTCAAAAACGAGCCGTCAAGCCCCACACACACATTCATACATTCTCTCTTCTCTTTCTCTCTCTCTTTCTTTCACTTTCTTTCACACCAAACACATTCTCTCATTTTTCACACCGACTGTTCTAACGGAAACCATCTTTATCTTACGACGTTGGCCGCTCTCTCTCTCTTTCCGTTTGGTCTCTGCATAACTAACTACACTCACTGGCTATACTACCTCCTCTCTTTCTCTTTCTTTCGTCCAAGATCTAGAAATGGAGATTTTAATTTTGTGGTGTTTGGAAAATTAGCTGAAATTAATTATACAATATGCATGATCTTCTTGGATCCTTCCTGTCTCAGCTTCTTTTGTTCCGCGATTTCCGATCTGGATTTCTTCCGCATTACGTGTTCGTTTTTAAAAAAATAAAATCTTCGAGTATTTCTTGATTTTATTTTTTAATGAGTCAAAATGGAGACGTTTCAGCGAAGGAGGTCCAAGATTACGAGCTTCACTGCTGATTTGCTTGGCTCCGCGCAACCTGCATTCCTAGAAGGTAAGTTCTTTTCCTTTTGTTTCAAATTATCTTGTTTGGTTCCCGAGAAAACCGAGGAAGAAGGACAATAGTAAAAACATTTTCAAAACGTTGTGTTCTTTCTTTCCTTTTTTTTTTAGTTTCATTTTCTCTTTGTCTGTGGGAATACATCCATCGGAACTTGGCTCGGAAGATTTTCAAGATTTTTCCTTCTAAAATTTCCAGCGAATGGAGCAAATGTAAAAGTAGGAGTTTACGATTTTTAAGCTGAATTCGGTGGAGTAATATTTGGTCTAAGATGTCTGACTTTATTAACTTCCTTTTTCAAATTATTTCTCGAATTTTCTTTCCAACCAAACAGTTTCCCCCCTCCTTTTCTGCCTTTATCATGCAGTTGTGTGCAATGTCGAGGTCGACAGCTAAGTTTCTGTTTTGATTTCTCTTCTACTTTTGATAAAGTATGTTTTTTGACTGCTTCTTGACTTTTCTATAGTGCCATCAGCATGATTTGGTTTGTTTCTTTAATAAATTCCAGGGTCATGATGAGATATAAGTGCTGTGTTTGGCCACTGTTTTGTCGTGCAAGTGTTTTCTTTCATTTGTATAGTTACTTCTACACATTCTGTTTTTTTCAATAAATGACATGTGAATTTTACTTTTGTTTTCTGCATTTCTTTTCGTAAAGCTTGATGGAAAATTTTGTTGTTCAAGGTTTGTATTGCATTTTGTAGCTGTCAGTATTCTTGATATTTCTCTGCTTGGATGAGCGAATTTTGGACTTTTTCCAAAAACTAGATAATTCAGTATTTTCCCTTTATTTAATACTGGAATTATCATTCTAATATTGATCTTGGGGATTCATTTCCAGGAAACAGACAGGCACAAAAGCAGAGAAATTTTCCAAAATTGGCCTCTGATTCTAGTTCCTGCGGTAGTGAAACAACAGAGGATGAGTCGGTGCGCTAATTTTCCTGGTTTTGTTAATTAATCGTGCATTTGATTTTCTCCTGTCCCTTTATAACATCAAGTGATAAACAGTCCTGTTTTGCTACTTCTCGGGCTTGTATTATATTTTTCTTTTACATAAGCAACTGCTTATATTGTATAAAATGGACGCTCAATTAAAAACTAATGCATTTGATTTTTTTGTAGTTGATGTTCGAACTGGGGTGGAGATCTTCAAGAAAACCAGTTAGAACACCAATGAAGAAGTTGTTAGCTGAAGAGATGTCAAGAGAAACTGAATCCAAGAGAAGATCACCTAGTGTTATTGCCCGATTGATGGGTCTTGATGGGCTTCCAGCTTCTCAATCTACTCATAAACAACATAAAAAATCTGCAGAGAATTATCAACATAGGTCAGCATCAGTGGACAGAGCTCAAAGAAGTGTCACATCTTCTGGCCGCCGATCTTTCAGGAAGAGCTCAAAGGAAGAGCAAGAATTTAAAGATGTGTTTGAAGTTCTAGATGCATCAAAGATGGAGACTGGTAGCAATCAATTACAGGAGAGTACAAACTCAAAGCTTACTGAGGCTGAGATGGTTTTTATTAGGCAAAAATTCATGGATGCAAAGCGTCTTTCAACTGACGAAAGATTTCAGGATTCAAAGGAATTCCATGATGCACTTGAGGTACTAGATTCCAACAAGGATCTTCTGTTGAAATTCCTTCAACAACCAGATTCATTGTTCACAAAGCATCTGCATGATCTAGGTTCCTCTCCTCAGTCCCATTGTGGTCATATATCAGCAATTGCACCATCAAATGCTAGGAATCATGAAATTAGTGATCTGTGTTGGAAAGCAGAGGGAGAAACTCAATGGAAGAAGCACTGTAAATCTTCTCAGAAACATCTTGATAGTCCTACTATTAACTCTTGCACTGGACATGCTGCTCAGAGTTTGAACCAACCACCAATTATTCATTTAGAAGGAAAAGAAGACCCTTCCATCATCCCTACAAGAATTGTTGTTCTGAAACCTAACCTTGGAAAGGTGCAGGCTGCTAGCACAACTGTTTCATCACCTTGTTCCTGTCATGCATCAGACTGTAGGAAGCACATGGAACTTCCAGGCATACAAAATAGGGAGACAGAAACATGGGAGAAGAAAAACATTCCTGCTGATGTAGGGATTTCAAGACATAAGTCTAGAGAATCAAGAGAAATAGCGAAGGAAATCACTAGGCAGATGAAAAATAGTTTAAGCAGTGGTCCCATGAAGTTCTCAAATTCCGGATTTAAAGGATATGCAGGGGATGATAGTTCAAGTAATTTGTCTGGCAATGAGTCTGTAAACGAATTAGAGGTAAAATCAATGTCTTCCAAAGATCATTTTGTCAGGCATCGCAGATCCAGGTCTTCATCATCCCGATCTTCGGAATCATCTGTGAGTAGGGAGGCCAAGAGAAGACTATCAGAAAGGTGGAAAATGTCTCATAAATCTCAGGAACTGGGGGTGACTAATAGGGGCAGCACATTGGGTGAAATGCTCGCCATCTCTGACAGGGAAGTGAAGCCTGCAAATTTGGATGCTATGATTGGCCGGGAAGGATTTGGTGACAAATTTGATGGCAATGATGGACCTGCAGGTTGGGTTGAACCTTTGGGTATTAGCAGTAGGGATGGTTGGAAGGATGCTTGGAAGGATGGTTGCACTACAGGTCTAACAAGATCAAGGTCTCTTCCGGCTTCTTCTACTCTCGGAAGTCCTAAAACAAGCATGCGCTATGAAACTCTTCGTGATGACCGCTATGTGATACCTAAGGAGACCTTAAAGCGAGAAAAAACCAAAGGAGTGAAGGGAAATTTCAACCACAGAGAGAGTTCATCTTCTAGAAATTCAAGATCTGGCCGTAGGAAATATCTTTCTTCACAATGCACAGGTAGGGAGGGTAATGACGCCTCATCAGATACTCATTTCAACTGTCCTCAATTTGAGATCAATTTCAAAGAGGATAACCCATCTGAAGATAGTTTTATGGTTTTAGATTCATCGCCCAATATTATTACAGAAACAAATTCAGTTCCTGAGAATTTGTTTGATGTGGGACTTGACAATACAACCACGCCATCTGCATTGCCAAATCCAGAATTCTCAGCTCCTTTGTTGCCAAATGGTGAACTGTCTACTGGTGACTCAGATAACTTAATTTTGAAGGTTTGTGAATCAATTTCTATGAATGATCTTTATATGCCAACCAAGTCATTATTGCCTTAACGCTTATCTTAAAAGTTGTGGTAGATTATCCCTTTTCAAATTACATGACTCATAACAACTTGTTTAGACCTTGAGTCTTGTCTTCTCTATCCATGCCTATAATGTCTAATTGGCATGGTCAGATGCATTTTGCTTTTTTATCAGCAACCTCTGATTGATCTTTAGCTGTGTATCTCTTTTCTGTGCTTGAAGAATGCTTGTGCATTGTTGCTTGTTTTTAGAAATGTGGATTTGCAAAAAATAATTACCACAGATTCCTTTCCTTTGTTTCTGGATGCCCTGAATTCAATTAATAGTAAGAAATTTCACCTTCTCTCATTCTCTCTCTTATCCTAAACACTTAGCTTAATTGTATAGATACCTTAAGTTGCCTCCCCCAAAGAAATATGCATATCTCATTTCTTCCCTAATGGAAATTAATTTTTTTTTTCTTAAGATATTCACTCAAAGTTTGCATGAGGGATTTTTTTTGTTTCTTAATTTCATTGTTTTCATGATGTTCCAGGAACCATCTGATGGACCATCTAAGGAAGTTCCTTTGCATCAACCTGTGTCTGAGCTAGAATCTCCAGCAAGCTCAAAGGACGTTGAACAACCCAGTCCGGTTTCAATTCTGGAAGCTCCTTTTGTAGATGATTTATCATGTGGTTCAGAATACTTTGAGAGTGTCAGTGCTGATCTCCATGGTAAACTAAAAATCTATTAATTCACTTATTCTTCTAAGTAGTTTGGACCCATCTTGGCACTGTGATGGTAACATTTCAATTTACATGGATTTTATAGGCACCACATCCACTTAGGTTATCCTTTTTCTAAAAAGATACTTAAGCTACTTATTACTAGATCTTCTCAGCTGATTATTCAACTTCAATCCTATATTTATGATCACTTCTAATTGGAGTAGTCTTCTCTATTATTGTTCAAGTTTATTTAAGTAGCTAGGATCAGGTTGCAGATTGGAGTGATAAGGCTTCTGGAAATATGCCAATTAAATGATGATGCTGTAAGATTTTGATGATAAGCCTAATCAGGATTAAAAAACTATTAGTATACACTGACTTATAAAAGCTTGAAGTAGGACATGGAAGACGATGATGAAAATGTCCATTGACAAAGACATTAAAAATGTCGACAGATCCAATGACTGTTTGCTTTTGTTAGAAAAAAAATTTTTTTTTGGTAGTTATTTGCTAAATTACTCATTTTTCTAATGGGTTGCTTATGACAACCATTTCCGAAGTACCCTTAAATTCCCGAGAAAAGGAAAACTGCAAATGAGGGCCTGATCTCCTGAGTTTGGCATAGAATGTGGAATCAATTTCTTTTCCAGTGAAGTAACAATTGAAATTAACTGGACAAATGTCAGAGTAAAAGTAAAGCGCGTGCATTTAATTTTTGCGCTGACTGCTTTTTTGGTTTATAGTAAAAATTATGTTGCTGTGTTCTCTGAGAATCTGTACTAATTTTTCTCCAGCTCCTTGTTCCTTGCTCTTAAGTTTTTTTCTTATGTTTGCTCCAGGACTTCGAATGCAACTTCAACTACTCAAGTCAGAGTCGGAGGCATACACGGAAGGAACTATGCTTGTTTCGAGCGATGAAGATGTGGAAGAAAGATCTGTTGGATTCATAGATGAGAAGAGCGTACTAAAAATTGAAGATAACTGGGAATATTGTTATGTAGCTGATATCTTAATCGACTCTGGATTCAATGATGTTGACCCAGATACATTCATCACATCATGCTATTCTCTGGAATGCCCTGTGAACCCCTCGGTGTTTGAAGAACTTGAAAAGAAGTACTGCAACCTGACTTCTTTGTCAAGGTCACAAAGGAAGCTAATGTTCGATTGCATAAATGCTAAACTCCTGGAAATTCAGCAGCAATTTGTGGATCAACACCCTTGGGTGAAGCCTGGGATAAGAATTAGGTCTAAATGGAACAAAAATGGGCTCCAGGAAAGTCTAGTTCAGATGAGCCAACAAAAGAAAGTGACTAAAGATGCAGGGGAGAAGGTGCTGGGAAGGGAGTCAGAGTGGCTGGAGATTGGAGAAGACATTGATATAATAGGTAAGGAAATTGAGACACTGTTGATAGATGAGTTAGTAGCAGAGGTAGTAGCAATGTAAACGTAAAGTTGTTTTTGTTGTAGCCTTGTAGGAATTTACATATACACAAATGAAGTGATGGAATGATCATTTCGTTTGAAGATAAATAAAATCAGTCAATATCCTTACATTGAAACCAAAAGAACGCAAAGCCAAAGTCAAAACCGAATCGGTGAATACACAAATGAAGTGATGGAATGATCACTTAGTTTGAATGATAAATCACATTTCTTCATGTATCACAAGTGTTTTACGATCTATTAATGTTATGAAATGTTAAAGAAGATCGCGTCGGTTTCCACTTTCTACGAATTGTTAAGCTGCTGGAAGATATTTGTTTTGGTTTAGTGACTGGATTTAAAGCGGAAAATTGAAAAAGACATCACAGCTATGGCCATCAAAATGGCCTATAAATTGAGCCTCGAGTTCTCCAATCGTTCACATGAGCAGTGTTTGTTACACGTACAAATTATGGAGTAGTAATATTTGAGTCTCTCTCTCAACTGCTAAATTTTCATATTTACAGTAAAGATATAGTTTACCTATTTGTTGTAATAAACAACTTTAATACTCTTTAATGTCAAATTACATGTGCCAATATTGTCATTGTGATGGTCAAAATTCAATGTTATAAAGATAATTTTGTCACTTGAACCAGAATTAGGGACTTATGTTTTAATATAATCTTCAAAATGGGATATCAAATGCGGTCTTGCAATCTAAAATATAAAACAAAAACATTGTTTTATTTTTATTTTTAGTTTATTAAAACATCAATTAAAAATTAATATATAGGCATATAAATGATCTGAAATAAGGAAAATAAATCAATAAAATATAACAAGCTGCACGCTAATGTTACAATATGAATTTCATAATGAAGAAAGTCAAAGTCGTCAGCTAGCAAGTACTGATACTTTTACTTTAAAATTGGATCGTATTTTTCTGTTTATTGTTGTATTTTCCGGCGTGGACTGGAAGGTGGTGGGGGCTCCGGAACGGGAGTTATACGTGGACCTCTTCCAGAAGAACCTGGAGGTCGAGGAGGCATATTTTGTATCGTCGGCGTCGTGAAGTTCAGCATTCCAGAATTCGTCGGGAATTCTCCTGCATCAGCATGGGCAAAAGCAACAAAATCTGAAGCAATTGCGAGTATCAAAACAATAAGCGCCACCTTCTCTCCCATTCTCTTCATGCTCTTCCTTTCTTCTTCCGATCAATTTGGAGCAATCCAATGCTCTTAGTTTATATCAAATTTGGCTATCCATAATAAGGAAATTGACAGAATATAATGTGAATTTTTTTTAAGAATTTCCTTATGCACTGAAAATTCACTGGAAATGGAAGCAAACAGCAAACTAATATTCAACATTCCATGAATGTCAATTTTAGATTTGATGATTTTATAGCACAAGTTTTAGAAATATCAATGACAACTAAATATGGAAATCCATGCAACTTAACTTATTCAGTACGAAATTACATTTGTTACTCATTTAGCCACAATATTTGATAAGAAGTTGGATTATTTTCTAATTATGAACATCAAAATTTTATATAAAAAGCTTTGATAATGCTAGAGCAATTACGAAATATGAATTGTTGGTGCACTATTTATTTTAATTAGGTCCATTTTCAGGGCCATAGCTTTGTTTTCTTTTTCATATTCCTGCTTGCTTAAGTTCAATTGCTAAGCACTCGTTTGTAATTGTAGTGACAAAGCTAGAAATACAAACGCTCTACAGGAATCTATCAGCCCAGAAGCGCATCAATCCCAAATTATAAAAGCAGAAATAAATCTCCTGAAGAGTCATTAACTGTTTATTATAAAAATATCATGCAATCTTCTTTAATATTTCATAACAAAAGTAAATCATGAAAGAGTTAAGATAAATTATCAAAGTGATTTTTGAGGACCATAATAAAATTTATAATAAACTTTGACATATATTTTAGACATTAATCTCATATTAACCATTGAAGAAAATAAAACATTATAATTAACTAGTCTCTGTTTCTATGATATGTACTCTTGAACGAAAGAGAGTTTGAATCATCCCATTAGAGCTTAAACCTATGCAGTTAAAGAGTATTCATAAATTAATTAAGGTGAGAAATAATAGTTTCTAATTTTTTCTAGCGGAGTTTAAAATTTTAAACAACTTTATAAGAATTTTAAAAGATACTAATTAATATACAAGTTAAAAATATTAGTATTAACAAAGAATAATATCTTGATTGAAGAAATTATGAGAGATTATTTAAAAAAAAAAGGAGATAAATTTACGATCATCTATTGAAAAGCTATTTAATTACTTAATTTTTTTTATGTAAAAGGAAAAGGATATAAAAGGAGGAACTTGAAAAAGAATTAAACACAACTATGACTACTAACATTAGAATTCTCACCTTCAAATGTAATTAAACAAAAACTATTATTTAGAGACAATTAAAAGATAAAAAGGTGATGGGTTCACTCATCATCAGTTTTCATTCAGATCGGAACCGCAGAAGGCAGTGGAGGGTGCTTTTTGCAGCAAGGGTAAGAAGGAACATCAATCGGCTGATGGAAAAGCGTTTTGTGGAGGACGAGTAGGTAAGTTTCTGGATAACATACGAAAATGTACATCTCTTAGCTTGGCAAAAGCATGCCATTGCAAGCATAAAAAGCAATAAATATAACCTTTTTCTCCATTCCGTTATTGCTTTTTCTTGATTTCAGTTCAGGATATAAATTTTAATTGTTCTAGCACTTGCATTAATGCCCTTTTATATAGATTTTTGTTATTCATGATAAGGAATGTTGCAGCTAAATGAGTAATAAAATTTACAGAATCAATTGTCGTGAATTTATAAAAGTCTGATCTAAAATTTACACTAAAATGTGCATTCATACAATGTTGAATAGTGGATTTATAGTATAAATTCTTTCTATGGTTATATTAATTGTTTATGCAGTTTCAATGCATAAAGAACTCTTGAAGCTGATATGCTAAATTTTCGGTATATAACAATGTAAAACAGTATCTAGCGCGCTAATGTGTAGAATTTTCATACATATGATATCCATATATAGTGAAAACAACAAAGTTTAATACAATTGGATTATAGTTTTAGTAATTTGAACATTTCTTATTACATGTGAATCAAATATATCTTATTACCTGTAAATGTTGCACAAGGGCCTTGTTATGCTACCTCGTAAAAGCCCACATATGAACATAAATAAATTGTGCCTCAATAGACCATATATTATTCATATATTTCATATACGAAATTATTACATCTTACATGTCGTAAAGAAACATGATAAAAGACATATATAGCAAAGGAATTTGAACATAGCTTAATTAATTTGCGAAAGGGTATTAGTCATTTTTTTATTTTATGAGTTAAAGAAGATAGCTTAATTAATTTTGGAATTTGAACATGCAATTAAAATTTTAACATCCATATATATCGTACATGGAGTTCAGATTTTTCGATGTAAAACTAAAACGTGTCTTTCAAAACGAGTCATTGATTATTGTAAGGATTTGAACGTAGGAACTTGAAAAAGAATTAAACACAAACTTTGGCCCTGAAAATGGACCTTAAATTAATAAATTGCGCCCGCTGCCTGAATAAACAGCCCACAAATCATTCATATAAATTTCATAAGAAATCATTACATCTTACATAAACATGATAGAAGACATAGTAGCGAATGACTCTTCAAACGGGGCCTTATGTAGACTTAGAAATTAAGCAGCATTTGCATAATTAAAGACTACATACTAATAGTTGAACTCCCACCCAATTATATATGTAATAGTCTCCTATTTTATTAAGGGTAATCAATATAATATTCTACTGTGGTAGCTAGAGGAATATATAATAAGAGACAATTACAAGATAATTAAAATGGTGGTGCGATTGATTCATAATCAGTCTTCATTGGGAACTGCGGAAGGCAGTGGAGGGTGTTTTTTGCAGCAAGGACTAGATGGAGCAATGCCGCCGTTGGCTAAAGGAAAAGCATTTTGTGGAGGAGGAATTCGTGGAGAAGGGCCAGAGGGCGAAATGGGTGTGTTTTTGGGTAACATAGGGAAATCTAAATTCCTAGCTTGGCTAAAGCAAGCCATTGCAAGCATAAAAGCAATAAACAAAACCTTTTTCTCCATTATATAGATATCTATGTTATTGCTCTTCTCGATTTCAATTGCTCTTGCACTAGCAATATTATGCCCTTTTATACAAAATTTTGCTGCTCATAATAAGGAATGTTGTAGCCAAATGAGTAATAAATCTAATTTTCATGCTGGCGTGTAATCAATTTATAAGGACTGTGATCTAAAATCGTTAGATCTAAAATTTTCATTGATAGAATGTTGAATAATGAGCTTGCTGTATAATTCCTTCTGTGGTAATACTTACTCTTTATGGATTTTCAATGGATAATTAGGAATATAATTCTTGAAGAAGGCATTGCAAATTTTCCATAAGAGTGTGTAAAATAATTAATATCTGCCTATTGTACAAAATTTATATACCTATATATAGTGAATACAACAAAGTAATTTAATAAAATTGAATTATAGCTAAAATGAGCAATAAATCTAGTTCTCAATACTGGCATAATTTAATTTGGATTTACATGTCATCAATTTAATTATGAAGATTGTGATCCAAAGCCTAGACATTTAAATTTTGGAATCATAGAATGTTGAATAAAGAGTTTGTTGTATGATTGATTCCTTTTATGGTTATATTTTTTAAGCATTTTTGTGGATAAAGAATTCTTGAATGGCAGCATATTAAATTTTTAATAACAATGTAAAAATGACCAATATTATCTCTACTGTTAAATTTCAACTTAATTAACAAGTTTGTCTTAGTTGGATTGAAATATCTAAAAACCCATTTACTGTCATTCATTTTAGCATATTTTTTATTAATTTTTTTATTGAATAATTTAGATATAAATTTTAAACAATCAAAAAATCAGAATCATACCCTTGGACTTCTAATTACCACTAGGCTACGCTTAAATTTAACTTTATGTATACAATTAAATTACTATCTATGTAACACCTCTAATTTTATATAAAGTTTTTGGTAGAGTGTCTCTTATAATACAAAAATATATAAAATTTAAAATCTGTAAATTTAAAAAGATTTTAACCTGCTTTCAATTAAACTTCAACACTAACTACTTTCACAAAGTTCAAAAAGATAATAAAAATCCTCTTTCTGAATCACTTATCTCTTAATTAATTATATTTACTAATAAAATTTATGACTCGTACGTTTGATTTGTGATTAAAAAATTATTATAAAAAATTATAGGGCAATTTATATATTTGAATTGCATTATTAATATTTTTAATATTTAAAAATATGTTTAGTATAATATCTAAAAATAATCAAAATAAAAGTATATTTTCAGTTTATATTATTTTTAATAACAGTTTTGTAACACCTCAATTTCGGTATTACGAAAGTGACGTTGAATTAGGGTATTACAAAAAATTTAAACTTTCATAACGTAATTGTTATTTTAAGAAAATTAATATTCTTAATCCAATTTAGAGAATTCTTAATTCTATAAAAGTATTTTGGCAGAATTTCTTCTATAACAAATGTATGCCAAAATATATAAACTTGTAAATTTTAAGATTTCATTCTAAATACTCTCAATAATATTTAACACCAACTGCTTCATTTCATTATCTAAAAAAAACATAACTAATTTTAGGGTTTCTAAAATTCAAATACAAACATACAAAAGTGCATCAAAGACATACATTACAAACTCCTACATCTATAATTACATATAGTTTTCAAAGTGGTAAAACTCTTATTCTGGAGTATCCTTGTCTTCTACATACAATATCTCCAACATTGCCTAGGAACCTGAAAAGTAGGGGTGAGCTAATATCCAATAGATATTTATACATAAAGGTAGTTTTAAGAACTTTACAATAAACAAATTTGCATATATAAAATACCTTTCGATTTCGAATAGTAAGCTTAATGAAATTCAAAACAACATTTCAATTTTAGTATTCACAAAAATAATAAAAACACATTCATTCCATTATTTAAAATAATTTTCACTAATTTTTACACTTACGTACTTTACAGGCATTATTCCGAAGGACCGCCACCCCAAAAATTGGCCAACGTATTTTATGGGTATTATTCCGAGGGATCGTCGTCTCAACGTACTTTACCGGCATTATTCCGAGGGACCGTTACCCCAAACACCGGTACCACATCATAACCACAACCATGGCCATCACATTTTTATTTATCCATTTATTTCACAACATATTCATACAAATAATTCATTTATAAAATCACAACACTTGCTGATACTATTTTCTCATAGTATTTATAAATATGATATTCGTATAAAAATTATTATTCAAATCCGATTCGAAAATAAAAAATAATTGGATCAACACATAATAATTTAGGAATTTCATAAACATTTATCAAAATATTTAATGTAATAGAACACCCTATTTTTTAGTTTTAAAACTAAAATATCCCAAATACATATAAAATACTTACCTAAATATGGAACGATTATTCTTACACTTTTGCTAACTTTTCGTTCCCCTCTGAATCACTCCCTAGTATTAATTTAACAATAATAACACGTAATGATTTAATAATTCAAACTTAGTTATTTAAAAATGTATGTATGTAAACATTTGTATATATATGTTAACAATTAAATTTCTATAATTAAATCATATGAGATCATTTACACTTCCTTAAAATAAGAAGCTAGTCATCCAAAAATATAGATTCAGAACGAACCTTCCTTTTTTTTTCTTTCTTCCTCTGCTTTTGCTTTCTGCCCGTAGCTTTCAAATTGGTGAAAGCAAAGCTATTTATATATATATATATATATATATATATATATATATATATATATATATATATACACACCACCGCCTCTTTTCATTCATTTATTTCATTATTTTCTTTTATCTATACTAACTATTAAATGCACACATATCACCCAAAATCAATTAAAGAAAATGACATCTGTCTTCTAAATTTCAATTGAAACCTTTAATTTTTTTTTATATTTTTCACCCACAACAAAATTTATATTATCCTAAAATTCAATTATTTTGAAATTAAGAACCTATTCATCCATAATTAGATAATTCATTTTCAATAAATATATATTTACTTTCTAATTTATATATATATATATACATATACACTAATCAAAATTTGGGTATCACAAATTTTCTATTAAAATGTAAAATTTAATTATTTAATAGTTACTTTATAATTAGAATTTTTTGTTAAAAAATTAAATGTAATAGTTCAGCCTAAAATATTATGAGTTCTTGATTGCTTTTTTATCATATTTTTCCCTCAACCTTTGGTGTATTACTAATATTTATGTATTTAGATAGCTTCTGAAGATTGAACTTACAATTTTAACATTCATATTGTATATGAAAGAAATATGATTTATTATCTTAAATAATATATATATATATAACCTTGTCGAAGAACATAGCGAAAGCCCAAGTAACATCCTGTCTTATTGGTGGACTTTTGTATCCAGCTGGTCTATCAGAAAGTCCAAAATGAAAGATAGACATTTTTGTCAATCCAAAGTTCAAATCTTTCTTTTGTTTTTTTTTTTAGTATAAAGTTCAAATATTTTGATGTTAATTAAAGAGTCTTTGGAAGTTGTTGAGGACTGTAATAGTTTGTCAAGACCATATTGTAGAAGTCAGAAGTGGTTTCAATAATGGTGGTAGTGTTTCATACTCTGGTGGCCTGCGATAGGCGCCAGATGAAAGAGTGAATTGATAAAACCTTTTTCTCCATTATATACGTATGTATGTTATTGCTTTTCTTGATTAATTTCAATTTCGATCGGATATTTCAATTGCTTTGTCACTAACAATCATGCCCTTTTATACAAAGCAAGCAATGTTGTGGCAAAATGAGTAATAAATCTAATTTTCGTGCTGGCATAATTAATAATTGTAATCAATTTATAAAGATTGCCATCTAAAATCTTTAGATCTAAAATTTTCCTTCATAAAATGTTGAATAATGAGTTTGTTATATAATTCCTTCTATGATTATTTTTACTTTTTATGAATGTTTAATGTGTTGGACTTACACTCCTATTGGAGGATTGTCCAAAGGGTTATTTTGGAATTTCATAACCCACTTGTCTTGATAATAATTGTTTAAGCCTTTTTTTTTTTGAGAATTCGACAAACATGCAAAATTAAAGAACTGAGAAAAAGTGAAAATACCATCAGTTTATATTTTTATTTTGTGAGTAAAAAACCAGAAAGTATGGCATACTTTTGCTTTGGGGGATAGAATATTCTCCTCTGTCTTTTTGTTCTACACTGTATTTGATGGCCAAAGAATCGTATGGCAATTTCAGGTCGGTTTTGGCTGAAATTTAGTAGAGACATTCATGACACATGGTTCTTAAAAAAAAAAACAGTTTGATCGTTCAACTTGGCTCTTAAACTCACCCAGAATGAAGAATACAATAGCTATATTCTGCAGAAAATTCTGTACTTTAACTTTAATTTCAGGTTCTTCATTTTTGTGTTATTGTTGAGTTGTTGCTTATTTGTTGGATTAATGGTGATGGTAGTTTTTCTATTAGTTGAAGAGTTGTAATGTTGAGTGAACACTCTTGTCTCTATGATTTTGTGAGAATAGAAATGCTACAATCTTTAGCCGTGATTTTTTTGTCCTACTCACAGTGAGGGGGAGTTTTTTCTACGTAAAATAACCTGTTCCTTGTTGTGGTTTGCCTTCAGTTGCTGTTGGTGTATATTCTGTTTATTAATTCATTTTGATTCCATTTTTATAAGAAGAAAGCAAGGTTCGAATAGTTCACATTTCCTTCCCCTAACAAGTGGTATCAGAGTCAAGGTTTTAATTGGTGAGCTATTGTTTTACTTTACATGATAGAAGTAAACACCAGCAGAATGGAGAATTTGAATGGTTCTAATTATGCCCTTTGAAAAGGCAAAATGGAAGACTATTATTCACCGGTATTTACCACTGAAAAACCTGCGGACAAAATAGAAGAAAAATGGGCTTTGTTGCACAGACAAGTTTGTGGTTACATTAGGCAGTGGGTAAATGATAATGTTTTGAATCACGTAAGTGGGAAAAAACATGCACGGACACTTTGGAACAAGTTGGAACAATTGTCTGCCAAGAAGACAGGAAATAATAAGTTGTTTTTGATAAAACAGATGATGGCATTAAGATATAAAGATGGAACTCCGATGACATATCACTTGGATACTTTTCAGCGGATTCTAAATCAGCTTGCTTCTATGGGAATAAGTTTTGATGAAGAAATTCAGAGGTTGTGGCTTCTAGGTACCTTGCTAGACTTATGGGAAACACTCCGAACATCTTTATCTAACTTTGCACTATATGGTATTATCTCCATGGAATTTACTAAAAGCAGTGTTCTGAATGAGGAGTCAAGAAGAAAAACACATGGTTCCTCTTCACAATTAGAAGCTTTAGTGACAGAATCCAGAGAAAGAAGTAAGAGTAGAGATTCTGGGAACAAAGAGCACAACAGAAGCAAGTCAAGAAAAGGGTACAAAAATCTTGATTGTCATTATTGTGGTAAGAAAGGGCACATCAAGAAATACTGTTACAAATGAAAAAGAGAGAATAAAGAGAGCAAAGAGAAAGAAAACTTATGGGAAACACTTCGGACATCTTTATCTAACTTTGCACTATATGGTATTATCTCCATGGAATTTACTAAAAGCAATGTTCTGAATGAGGAGTCAAGAAGAAAAACACATGGTTCCTCTTTACAATTAGAAGCTTTAGTGACAGAATCCAGAGAAAGAAGTAAGAGTAGAGATTCTGGGAACAAAGAGCACAACAGAAGCAAGTCAAGAAAGGGGTACAAAAATCTTGATTGTCATTATTGTGGTAAGAAAGGGCACATTAAGAAATACTGTTGCAAATGAAAAAGAGAGAATAAGGAGAGCAAAGAGAAAGAAAACTTATGGGAAACACTTCGGACATCTTTATCTAACTTTGCATTATATGGTATTATCTCCATGGAATTTACTAAAAGCAGTGTTCTGAATGAGGAGTCAAGAAGAAAAACACATGGTTCCTCTTCACAATTAGAAGCTTTAGTGACAGAATCCAGAGAAAGAAGTAAGAGTAGAGATTCTGGGAACAAAGAGCACAACAGAAGCAAGTCAAGAAAGGGGTACAAAAATCTTGATTGTCATTATTGTGGTAAGAAAGGGCACATCAAGAAATACTGTTACAAATGAAAAAGAGAGAATAAGAAGAGCAAAGAGAACATAAGAGTGATGATGATAGAGTCAATGTTACTCCTGAAGATATTTTAACAGTTCAAGAGCATGATGCAATCAACTTTGCTCAGTCTGAGATAAGTTGGGTGATAGACAGTGGCGCTTCTGTTCATATTACAACTAGAAGGGATTTGTTCTCTTCTTACACACCGGGTGATTTTAGAGACGTGAGGATAGCTAATAAAGGTGTGAAACGATGTGCAGGTATTGGAGATATATGCTTGAAGAATGGAAATGGTTCTAGATTAGTTCTCAAACATGTCAAGCATGTACTTAATATTCAGCTTAACCTTCTTTCGGTTGGCAAGCTTTGTCATGATGGCTATAACAATAATTTTTCAAGAGACAACTGGAAACTCACTAAGGGTGTTATGGTTATAGCTAGTAGTAAGAAGTATTCTAATTTATACCTAACTTAAGCTAAAATTATTGAAGATGTTGTACATACAGCTGAGTCAGACGATAAAACTAGATTATGGCATAAATGATTATGCCATATGAGTGAGAAATGGCTTGTTGAGCTAGCTAAGAAAAGTGTGTTGCCCGGGGTAAAGAAAGTGCACTTGAAGAAGTGTACTTATTGTTTAGTAGGGAAGCAAAATAAATTTTCCTTCAATAGTCATTTACCTATTCGAAGACCAGAGGTACTTGATCTAATACATTTTGATTTTTGTGGTCTTATGTCAACTATGTCACTTGTGGTGTTTACTATTTTGTAACATTTATTAATGATCACTCAAGAAAAATATGGATTTATACTTTGAGATCAAAAGACCAAGTGTTATCTGTGTTTAAGCAATTTCAGGCTTTAATTGAGAAAGAAACAAAAAAGAAGTTTAAATGTATCCGAACAGATAATGGTGGTGAATATGTAGGGTCATTTGATGCTTATTGTAGAGAATAGGATATTAGACATTAGAAAACTTCACTAAAGACACCTCAATTAAATGGCTTAGCTGCAAGGATGAACAGAACATTGGTTGAGAGAGTTAGATGCTTGATTTTACAAGCTGGGTTATCGAAATCATTTTGGGGTGAAGCTTTAAGTACCGTAGTGCATGTTATAAATCTTTCTCCTAATATCCCTGTGTAACTAAAAGTGCTAGAAAGGATATGGTCTAAAAAGGAAGGAAGTTTGTTATGATTACTTGCGTGTTTTTAGTTGTAGGGCCTTTGTTCACATCCTTAAAGATGAAAGATCCAAGCTCGATGTAAAGACCAAACAGTGCATTTTTCTGGGCTATAGCTAAGATAAGTTTGGCTATAGGTTGTATGATCCAATTAGCAAAAAAATCTTCAGAAATAGAGATGTTGTGTTTATGAAAGATTAGATTAAAGCAAACTTTGAGACAGAAGAAGTGACAGAGCCTTTGAGTAGTAGCGTATATGTTGATTTAGACATAGTTCCTCCAATATTGAGAGAAGATCAACATGTTAATGATATTCAGGATGATCAACCAGATGCAGTTGATATTGATAGTCCTATATAGGATGAAGGAGCAGAGGATGCTCATATGGAGCAACCAACAGAGAAGATTCTTGCAATCTCACTTCCAAGATCTGCCTGAGTTAGACAGACTTCTAATAGATATCCTGTGTATGAGTACATCTTGTTGACTAATACGGGAGAGCCTAAGTGTTATGATGAGGCCATTAAAGATGATCACAGAAATAAATGGATTGAAGCTATGCAAGATGAGATGTGTTCTTTGCATGAAAACCATATCTTTGAGTTAGTGAAACTACGTAAAGGCAAGAAAGCATTGAAGAACTAGTGGGTGTTCAGAATAAAGCATGAAGAACACAGTTCAAGGCCACGGTATAAGGCAAGACTTGTTGTTAAAGGTTTTGGGCATAGGAAAGGTATAGATTTTGGAGATATATTTTCTCCGGTTGTCAAGATGACTTCAATCTGTGCAGTATTTGGTTTGGCAGCTAGTTTTGATTTAGAGATTGAATAGATGGATGTGAAAATCATTTTCTTTCATGGTGATTTGGAGGAAGAAATCTACATGGAGCAACTAGAATGGTTCAAAATGAAAGACAAAGAAGATTATGTTTGCAAATTAAAGAAGAGTCTTTATTGATTGAAACAAGCTCCAAAATAGTGGTTCAAAAAATTTGTGTCAGTTATGAGGGAGCAAGGTTATCAGAAGACTACTTCAAATAATTGTGTTGTTGTGCAGAAGTTCTCTGGTTATGATTTTATCATTCTTTTACTCTATGTAGATGACATTCTTATTGTTGGCAAGAATGTTTGCAGGATTGATGCTTTGAAGAAGCAGTTGAGTAAATGTTTTGCCATGAAAAACTTGGGTGCTGCAAAACAAATGTTAGGGATAACAATTGAACGTGATAGATCAGCAAGGAAGTTGTATTTGTCACAGGAGTACATTAAAAAAGTACTTCAACGGTTTCGCATGGAAAAGGCTAAGGCAGTTAGTAGTCCTCTTGCTCCTCACTTCAAGTTGAGCACTAAATAGTGTCCTACAACATATGCAGAAAAGGAAGAGATGGAGAAGATTCCTTATGTCTCAGTAGTCGGGAGCTTAATGTATGTTATGGTATGTACCAAACCAGACATAGCCTATGCAATTGCTATATTGAGTCGTTTCCTTTCAAATCCAGGAAAAAAGAACAGTGGGTTGGTGTGAAATGGATCATGAGATACTTGTGTGGTACATCTGATATGAAGCTTTCTTTTGGTGAAAATGAACCTGTCCTTATTGGTTTTGCTTATGCAGATTTGGCTGGAGATGTTGATTCTTGCAAGTCTACATTTGGTTATTTGATTAACTTTGTAGTGGGAGCTGTTTCATGGCAATCTAGACTACAGAAGTGTGTTGCTCTTTCAACAACAGAGGCAGAATTCATTGCAACAACAGAAGGTTGCAAAGAGTTGTTATGGATGAAAAGGTTTCTTCGGGAACTTAACTTTGAGCAAAAGTGCTATGTGCTATTATGTGAAAATCAAAGCGCCATTCACCTTGGCGAAGATTCTTCTTTTCATTCAAGATCAAAGCAGATTGACATTCGTTATTATTGAATACGGGATATATTGAATGCTAAGTTGTTAGATCTTGAGAAAGTCTATATAAATGATAATAGTGCTAATATGTTGACAAAATCATTGCTAAAGGACAAACTTGAGACTTGTCGTTTGATTGTCGGAATGGTAGGGTCCTCCTAATAGTCGTCAAGGGGTTTGTTGGACTTATACTCCTATTGGAGGATTGTCTAAAGGGTTATTTTGAAATTTTATAACCTACTTGTCTGGATAACAATTGTTTAAGCTTTTTTTTTTAGAATTCGATAAACATACAAAATTAAAGAACTAAGAAAACGTGAAAATGCCATCAGTTTGTGTTTTCATTTTGTGAGTCAAAAACCAGAAAGTATGGCATACTTTTTGCTTTGGGGGACAGAATGTTCTCCTCTATCTTTTTTATCTGCACTGTATTTGATGGCCAAAGAATCGCATGGCAATTTCAAGTTGGTTTTGGCTGAAATTTGGTAGAGGCATTCACGACATAAGGTTCTTCAGATAAAACGGTTTGATCGTCTAGCTTGGCTCTCAAACTCACCCAGAATAAAGAATACAACAACCCTGTTCTGCAGAAAATTCTACACTTTGGCTTTCTAATTTCAGGTTCTTCATTTTTGTATTATTGTTGAGTTGTTGCTTATTTGCTGGATTAATGGTGATGGTAGTTTTTCTATTAGTTGAAGAGTTGTAATGTTGAGTGAACACTCTTGTACTCTATGATTTTGTGAGAATAGAAATGCTACAATTTTTTACCGTGGTTTTTTTCTCCTACTCACAGTAAGGGGAAGATTTTTCCACGTAAAATAACTTGTTCCTTGTTGTAGTTTGCCTTGAGTTGCTGTTGGTGTATATTCTGTTTATTGGTTTATTTTGATTCTATTTCTATAAGAAGAAAGCAAGGTTCAGATAATTCATATTTCCTTCCCCTAACAGTTTAGACATTAATCTCATATAAACCATCAAAGAAAATAAAACATTATAATTAGCTGGTCTCTGTTCCTATGATATGTACTCTTGAATGAAAGAGAGTTTGAATCATCCTATTAGAGCTTAAACCTAGGCAATTAAAGAATATTCATAAAATAATTGAGGTGGAAAATAATAGTTTCTAAGTTTTTCTAGCGGAGTTTAAAATTTTAAACAACTTTATAAGAATTTTAAAAGATGCTAATTAATATATAAGTTAAAAAAATTAGTATTAACAAAGAATAATATCTTGATTGAAGAAATTATGAGAGATTATTTAAAAAAAAAAGAGATAAATTTACGATCATCTATTAAAAAGCTATTTAATTACTTAATTTTTTTTATGTAAAAGGAGGAACTTGATAAAGAATTAAACACAACTATGACCCTGAAAATGGACTTCAAATAAATACTGTGCCTGAATATCCCATAATCATTCAAAATTCATACAAAATTATTACATCTTACTTGTAACATTAAGAAGCATCAAGATATATAATAATATATATATTGACTACTAACATTAGAATTCTCACCTTCAAATGTAATTAAACAAATAATATTATCTAGAGACAATTAGAAGATAAAAAGGTGATGGGTTCATTCATCATCAGTTTTCATTCAGATCGGAACCGCAGAAGGCAGTGGAGGGTGCTTTTTGCAGCAAGGGTAAGAAGGAACATCAATCAGCTGATGGAAAAGCTTTTTGTGGAGGACGAGTATGTAAGTTTCTGGATAACATACGAAAATGTACATCTCTTAGCTTGGCAAAAGCATGCCATTGCAAGCATAAAAAGCAATCAATATAACCTTTTTCTCCATTCCGTTATTGCTTTTTCTTGATTTCAGTTTAGGATATAAATTTTAATTGTTCTAGCACTTGCATTAATGCCCTTTTATATAGATTTTTGTTATTCATGATAAGGTATGTTACAGCTAAATGAGTAATAAAATTTACAGAATCAATTGTCGTGAATTTATAAAAGTCTGATCTCAAATTTACACTAAAATGTGCATTCATACAATGTTGAATAGTGGATTTATAGTATAAATTCTTTCTATGGTTATATTAATTGTTTATGCAGTTTCAATGCATACAGAACTCTTGAAGCTGATATGCTAAATTTTCCACAGTATCTAGCGCGCTAATGTGTAGAATTTTCGTACATATGATATCCATATATAGTGAAAACAACAAATATATCAAATATATCATATTAACCTGTAAATGTTGCACAGGGGCCTTGTTATGCTACATGGTAAAAGCCCACATATGGACCTAAATAAATTGTGCCTCAATAGACCATATATTATTCATATATTTCATATACGAAATTATTACATCTTACATGTCGTAAAGAAACACGATAAAAGACATATATAGCAAAGGAACGGCTCTTTAAACTGAGCTCAGACTTAGGAAATATGTGGATATTTATAAACCATATAGCTAGTAATATCAGACTTAATTCCCAGCCATCTACACAACTGTACGTCTCCTATTTTATTGAAGATAATAACGTGTATGTAATACTGTGGCAAAAGACAATTAAAAGATAATTAAAATGGTGGTGGGATTCATTCATTAGGAACTGCAGAAGGCAGTGGAGGGTGTTCTTTGCAGCAAGGGCTGGAAGGAACATCGGCTAACGCGATTGCTTTTCCTGCGGGATTTTGATTTCCTCCTGGAGATGGGGCAGAGGGAGTAGTTGGCATGTTTTTGGGCAACATATTGAAGCTTATATCTCTACCTTCGCAAAAGCAAGCCATTGCAAGCATAAATGCAATAAACAAAACCTTTTTCTCCATTCTGTTTTGCTAGTGTATAGAATTTATATACTCATGGCAAAAAACCAGTAAGGTAATAAAATTAATTAAATTGTATTTCAGTAATTTTGAATTTAAGACTATGTTTTATTTGAATATAAGGACGCGAAAGAAAAAGAATAATAATATTACTTTTAGTTTGTTTGGTTGTAGAGAAAAAAATGTATATTATATTTTATTTAGATAAAAATATTGTTTATTTGAAATTTAGTTGTATTCATGAATATAATTAAATTTGGATCACCTACCAATTTTATTAATTGTTTTAAATTAAAAATAAGAAGAAAAACAGTCAAATTTTTTCTATATAATAAGAAATAAAAAATAATTAAATATTATAAAAATGCTCCCTATAATTACAAAAACAATAACCTTTAACTTTGACGGTAAAATTAGTTATAATTCACTAACTGATTACATTTCAATACTTGTCTTATAAGATATCAATGTACATCACAAAACGTGCCCAACATTTTATTTTTATCTTAGATTAGTCCCTAGAATCGACTTCTTATGTGCAGGCCCTCTTGATTCTTTTTATCGTTTTATTTTATGACATATTATTAGAATACATGCCTTCTCGTGGAATCCTTAATTTTTTCTTTTTTGTATTAATTTGCAATACACATGCTATAACTTAAAATTTAGTTAATTAAATTTGCATTTAAATTCCTTAAATTGACTGAAAATCAAATGCAACAGTAGTTAATGATAACAATTCTAGCCTTTTCTTATATATATATATACATTCAAAGTATATTGATGATATCCAACTTTTACTTGGACTATCTATAAACTAACTTGTACCGGATCTTTAACACCAAATAATAAGTGACAATATGTTATGAAATATAAACATATTTAAACGTAAATTATAAAAGTTAATTAAATATACTTGAAAATATTTTTAGAAGCTGCATGCTGTCAATTTGTAAAATTTTATTCATTAATCAATTTTACTAGATTTGGTGAAAAGGTATTAGTCATTTATTTTAGTTTATGAGTTAAAGAAGATAATTAATTTTGGAATTTGAACATGCAATTAAAATTTTAACATCCATATATATTGTTCATGAAGTTCAGATTTTTTGATGTAAAACTAAAAGGTGTTTTTCGAAACGAGTGGTTAATTATTGTAAGGATTTAAACGTAGGAACTTGAAAAAGAATTAAACACAAACTGTGGCCCTGAAAATGGACTATAAATTAATAAATTCACAAATCATTCACATAAATTTCATAAGAAATCATTACATCTTACATAAACATGATAGTAGACATAGTAGCGAATGACTCTTCAAACGGGGCCTTATTTAGACTTAGAAATTAAGAAGCATTTACATAATTAAAGACTACATACTAATAGTTGAACTCCCACCCAATTATATATGTAATAGTCTCCTATTTTATTAAGGATAATCAATATAATATACTACTGGGGTAGCTAGAGGAATATATATTAAGAGACAATTACAAGACAATTAAAATGGTGGTGCGATTCATTCATAATCAGTCTTCATTGGGAACTGCGGAAGGCAATGGAGGGTGTTTTTTGCAGCAAGGACTAGATGGAGCAATGCCGCCGTTGGCTAACGGAAAATCATTTTGTGGAGGAGGACGGGGATTTATTCCTGGAGAAGGGCCAGAGGGAGAAATGGGTGTGTTTTTGGGTAACATAGGGAAATCTAAATTCCTAGCTTGGCTAAAGCAAGCCATTGCAAGCATAAAAGCAATAAACAAAACCTTTTTCTCCATTATATAGATATATATGTTATTGCTTTTCTCGATTTCAATTGCTCTTGCACTAGCAATATTATGCCCTTTTATACAAAATTTTGCTGCTCATAATAAGGAATGTTGTAGCCAAATGAGTAATAGATCTAATTTTCATGCTGGCTTGTAATCAATTTATAAGGACTGTGATCTAAAATCGTTAGATCTAAAATTTTCATTGATAGAATGTTGAATAATGAGCTTGCTGTATAATTCCTTCTGTGGTAATACTTACTCTTTATGGATTTTCAATGGATAATTAGGAATATAATTCTTGAAGAAGGCATTGCAAATTTTCCATAAGAGTGTGTAAAATAATTAATATCTGCCTATTGTACAAAATTTATATACCTATATATAGTGAATACAACAAAGTAATTTAATAAAATTGAATTATAGCTAAAATGAGCAATAAATCTAGTTGTCAATACTGGCATAATTTAATTTGGATTTACATGTCATCAATTTAATTATGAAGATTGTGATTCAAAACCTGGGCATCTAAAATTTGGAACCACAGAATGTTGAATAAAGAGTTTGTTGTATGATTGATTCCTTTTATGGTTATATTTTTTAAGCATTTTTGTGGATAAAGAATTCTTGAATGAGAGCCCAAATAACTTCCTGTTTTATCGGTGGACTTCCGCATTCAGGTGGCCTATCAGAAGGTCCAAAATGAAATATAGATATTTTTTTCAATCCAAAGTTCTAATCTTTCTTTTGCTTTTTTTTTTTTTTTTGAGTATAAAGTTCAAATCTTTTGATGTTAATTAAGGAGTCTTTGAAAGTTGTTGAGGACTGTAATAGTTTGGTGATCCATTGTCAAGACCAGACTGTAGAAGTCAGAAGTGGTTTCAATAATGGTGGTGGTGTTTCATACTCCGGTGGCCCACGATAAGGGGCAGATGAAAGAATGAATTGACAATCTTTTCGACCCCAAATTCCCAGAATTTGATGTAGAAATAGGCGTAGAGGGAGGAATTGGTTGTCTTGGCTATTATAGCACACACACAGTCCCTCTGAAGCCAGTGCAAGCGAAATGCCTACCAGCAGCAGCAATATTATGAAAGTTAATTAAATATATTTGAAATTATTTTTAGAAGCTGCATTGCGTAAATTTGTAAAATTGATTAATGAAAGCAATTTTATTAGATTTGGTGACCGGGTATTAGTCATTTATTTTAGTTTGAGTTAAAGAAGATAGCTTTCGAAATTTGAGCATGCAATTAAAATTTTGAATAGATATTGTACATGAAGTTCCAATTTTTCGATCTAAAACTAAAAAGTGGCTTTCAAATAGTGGTTATGGAAAGGATTTAAATGGAGGAATGAACACAACTATGGCCCCGATCGAAAATTGACCTCAAATAAATTGTGCCTGCCTAATTAACCTAAATATATGGCCCAAAAATCATTCATATATATATACACGTATATATTTCATACGAAATTATTACATCTTACATGTTGTGAATAAACATGCATGGGAGAAGACATAGCTAGAGAATGACTCTTCAAACCGGGCCTTATTAATTTAGACTTAGAAAATTAAGAAGCATTTACATAATTAAACACTACATACTAATATCAGGATAATCAATATAATATACTACTGTGCTAAAAGAATAATATATTAATAAGAGACAATTACAAGATAATTACAATGGTGGTGGGATTCATTCATCATCAGTCTTCATTAGGAACTGCAGAAGGTAGTGGAGGGTGTTTCTTGCAACAGCTTTTCCTGGGGGATTTTGATTTCCTCTAGGAGAGGGGGCAGAGGGAGGAGTCGGTGTGCTTTTGGATAACATACTGAAGCTTATATCTCTAGCTTCGCAAAAACAAGCCATTGCAAGTATAAATGCAATAAACAAAACCTTTTTCTCCATTATATATGTATGTATGTTATTGCTATTCTTCATTAATTTCAATTTCGATCGGATATTTCAATTGCTCAGGCACTAGCAATCATGCCCTTTTATACAAAGTAAGCAATGTTGTACCAAAATGAGTAATAAATATAATTTTCGTGCTGGAATAATTAATAATTGTAATCAATTTATAAAGATTGTCATCTAAAATCTTTAGATCTAAAATTTTCATTCATAAAATGTTGAATAATGAGTTTGTTGTATAATTCTTTTTATGATTACGTTTACTTTTTATGAATGTTCAATGGATAATTAGATGCATAATATTTTAAGAAATTGTAAATTTTTCATAAAGAGTGTAAAATAATTAATATCTGCCTATTGTATAAAATTTATATACCTATATATAGTGAATATAACAAAGTAATTTAATAATATATAAATTAAATTGAATTACAGCTAAAATAAGTAATAAATCTAATTCTGAATCCGGCTTAATTTAATTTAGATTTACGTAAGTAATTTTCATCAATTTGTAAAAGATTGTGATCCAAAATCTGGATATTTAAAATTCAAAATCATAGAATGTTGAATAATGAGTTTGTCATAGGATTCTTTTTGTATTGTTATATTTTTAAGCTTTTTGTGGATAAGGAATTCCTGAAGGGAGCATGCTAAATTTTTATTAACTCTTTTTGAATAATTTAGAGATAGATTTTGACAGTCAAAATATCAAAACCAACTCTTGTAGTTCTAATTACCACTAGGCTAAACCTAAATTTAAATTTCTGTATATAAATTAAAACCTACAAATTTTAAAAAAAAAAATTAACCTGCTCTCAATTAAACTTCAGCACTAACTAAATCAACAATTACACAATTAGAAACATTTATCTACTTTCACAAAGTTCAAAAAAATAATAAAAATCTACTTGTCTCTTAATTATATTTACTAATAAAATTTAAAACTCATTTGATTTGTGATTTAAAAACTATTTTAAAAAAATTAGTGTAATTCATATATTTGAATTGAATTCTTAATATATATTCTTAGTATTTAAAAATATATTTATATAATATCTAAAAATAATAAAAATAAAGGTATTTATATTTTGGTTGATATTATTTTTAAGAATAATTTTCTATTAAAATGTATATTTAATCAACATTGTTCATTATATTTTGGGTTATCATGCTATAATATATTAATGTATACAATAATGAAATAATTTTTTTAAGTTAAATAGAAAAAATACATAATTAAATTATAATCAGGTAACAAATAAAGTCATATTATAAAATATATTAATAAAAATAAAAATAAAATTAGAGAATTAAAGTATATCAAAACTTTGAAAAGATCATAAAGGTAATTAAACAGTAAACATAAAGGATACAAACAATAGTGAATCTAGTATTCCTGTATGAAAAATTATACAAACTATAAAGTGTTTTTAAATTTTAAATAAGACCTTAACATTATAGTTGCAAGAATTTTATATCTTAATTTGTACAATATTATAATTAAAATATATATTTAAGATAAAAAAGAGTATTTAAATTAGATTGAAATACAATAAACTAAAATATAAAAAAAAAAAAGAATGTCCAATACCCTTACATTTTTTGTCGGTACTCCCTTTTTTTTTTTTTATCAATATCTCATCATTCCCTATATTTTTTCTAATATCTCATCACTCTCCTAACTTTTTTTTTTTAAAATTTTGTATTTCGATTCAAATGGTTTATATTTAATTACAAGTAGTAAAATAAAAAATATTTAAATTATTGAAGGAAAAATTCGAAATTCAAAAAAGTAATGGGATATTTAAAAAAGTATAGAGGGTGATTGGGTATTAGACTTTCTCCTTATAAAAAATTATATATTTTTTTTAAATTTTGAACTAATTTTTAGGATTTTATTCGAAAATAATTTTTAGTTTAATTATATTTTCTTACAATTTCTAATATTTTATATTTTATTTTTAAATATAATTTAATTTATTTTTAAAATTTTAGTTTCAAAGTATTAACATTTTAACAATTATTGTCATAAATTAAATATTTAAAAATAAATGCAATAATCCAAGCCTAAAATATTATGCACGTTCTTAGGCACAAAAATTATCATTAATTTATTCCCAAATTTTATAACAAAAAAAAATCTTCTTAGTTAAAAGAACCAACAACTTATAAATTAATTCAATCACTTTCTTATTAGCGATATGTGATATGACAATTCTCCCCTCCCCCTACTCTTAGACCTGACATCCTTGTAATTGGGTTAGTATAGAAAGATAATAACTTATCACAGAACATCTAGACATTGAATCATAGAGCATTCACACATCAAGTTTCGAGAAAGTGACCAAGTTAAATTATAAGATTTGAGTTCACACATCTTTTCGACCGAAATTCCCACAATTTGATGAAGAAATAGGCGTAGAGGGGGGAATCCATTGTCACCAGCAGCAACATCAAAACAACTTCTCCTATCCTTTTCATGCTTAATTAAGTTGTATAAAGTGATCTGTAGATTTGAAATGGTTCACAGTAGAATGCTTCCTTGTTGTATTATTAATTACCTTTTGGTCTGTTCATATTGAAATTAATCTAAATCAACAAGACTTGAGTTCAAGAATTACCATAAAATAAAAAATACATAAATTTCAAGGTATTAATTATGTATTGTATATGCAATTCTTAATTTTATATAGAACTAGAAGTGAATAAATTTTGCCTACGAGCTGCGGATTTATAAGCATATTATCCTAAAATGCGGTGGATACCCTAGGGAAAATATAGATAACCAACAGGTTTAACAAGAATTTTTTGTTAAGTTAATAAAAATTTGGCATTTTTATAAGAATTTTCTATTTGGTTAATAAAAATTCGGGTTTCTAAATTAATATTTAAATACATTAATAAATATTTTAAGTTAGGGATTGCTCAAGTCATCCACTAATAATCTAATGGTAAGTCCTCACTTCCGTTCCTATTTTCCAGTGAAAATTCAATAACAACTAAATCTATAAACTAAGTGCAGATTACAATAAAACATAATTGCTTGAAATATTAGATAAAAAATTTGCCAAAAATTAAGATAAGTAGAGAACGTATACATATATTCGTAACAAGAATGTCAGTATATCTAAATAATTAAATTACACTATATAAAAAAAATTAACTAACTAAAACCTTGACGAAATGAAATAAATGTTCCAAAACCAAAATATAAAAAAATTAAAATATATATTTTACGGATCAAAAGGTCCCTCAGGATCTAATTGTTTACACAAACCCAAGTAAGTAAGATAAAGAACTCTATCCTTGGCTCCAGTCCTATGATTCTTCGTATGCTTGCAGAAATACTTCAAATCTGAAAGCTTGCAGCATCCCAGCATTTGTCCCAGAAGCAAAAACAGCCAATTTATAGATTTCTTCTTCGCAGGAATTGGCTTCACACAATTACTTTGACCACAAAGTTTACAATTCGGAAGATTAGGGTTCATCCAATTTGCAGGTGCTCGATCGTGCATTGGATATTTATTCTCCGAAATAAATGAGGCAATCTCCATAAACTTTGGCTTCAAATCATATTCAATCTCAAACTTCTGGTCACACCGTCTGCATTGAACTTCCCCACTGATCTTGTTTATATTATGAGACAATAAGTAGTCGAGACCGTGTATAGTAGCACGACGGTTTGTAGCCCAAGGATAAGGAGAAGGTATTGTTTCAGTTTTCCCGGGTTTCAGTTTCTGAACCGGCGATTTTCTAGTTTTTGATTGACGAGATGAACCTGAAGCCCCAGTAGGGGCTGAACTGGAGATTATCTCTTGAGGGAGCGTGGTATAGAGATGAGAAGGCGGCGATGGGGGTGGAGGCGGTGGTGTTATTCGGAACAAAGACTGTAAATTTCGTGAAAACGGATCAATAGGTGGTGAGGATGGTGTCGTTTGATGATGTGTTTGCAGTAATGGTGATGACGCCGCCATTGACAATGGCCTAGACCCTGTTGAGAGTGAAAGCTTAAGCAATTCCTCTTGATTCTCTTTGTCACCAGAATCATTCAAAGGGGAAGACATTGATCTCTTCATTTAGATCAAAGAAATTTTTACAAGATAAACAAAATAAAGAAAGAAGACAGAAGTGTATAATTAGCAAGAAAATTACAAGGAAAGTGGGAAGAAAAGTTAAGGAAAGACAAGGGTTTGAGCTGTATTTAAGAGAAGACAAGTTGAAATAATAAACATGAGTGAGTTAAGGAAGTGCGTTATGATTAGAATTCATGTAGAATTGAAATTCAAAAAGGAAAAATCAGTCATAGTTATCTTCGGGGTATAACAACTTGGAGGAAGTGGCAGTGAAACCCGGATGTGGGAACTAAGCTGAGAGATTTCAGGAAGTTAAGAGACGTGGACTCCCATGCAAAATTAATTAAAATAAATTAATTAACAAATAAATAAAACCCATTGGTCTCAACTCAAGCCCAGTCTGTGTTTGGACTTCTTGTTGAAGTTTGAACACTCATCTTATTATTACAGAACTTTTCGTGTATGAAGTATAAACCTTTTGGAATTTGTAAGCATTATTTTTTTAGAAATTTACAAGAGCGTTATTATTGATTAATTTTATAAGACGGTCTTTGCTTTTGTTTTGATATTAAAAACACATGTAGGATTATATCTTTCTTTTTGTATATTATAATTAAACCCATTTGAGACTATATACATATATATATATATATATATATATATATATATGGTCCGGAAAAAACCACCTGTAAGCAAGGCTGCGGGTCCCAACAAAATAAAATAGTACGCCGTCAATCATATGAATTTTTTTTTTAAATTTTCCCTTTGGGATTATTAATCTATTTTTAAGTTTTTCATTAAAATTAATTTGTTTTTAAAATTTTGGATTAGGATCGTTCTCGTAAAGAACAACCGAATCCATTGCCTAAAAGATAAAAAATTATAAAAAAAAAAACATTGAATTTAGTTGAGAGTAAAATCTAGTTAGACACAAAATTCTAGTTTGAAAAATCTATCCTTGCATGAAAAAAATATTGATGGTTAACTTCAAAATTTGTGATCAAATTTAAAATTTTAAAAAAAAAATTATTCTTACAATCATAATTATTATCGATTAATAATATATCAAAAAAATTACCGACATGAACTAATCTAACACTACTCACCGAAGTTTGTGATCAAACTTATATTAATTACCAGTAGCTAACTAGTGGGGACTCATATGTATTATTTTAAAAGTTATTATCAAATTAGCAATATTGTATATCATAGTATTATACATTACTTTATGCCTTTTGCTACAAACTAAAGTAAAGATATATTTAACTACCCGTATATTTAATTATATCCCCTAGTAAGAAAATTGCAGTAAAATTTCCTGCTAAGGGTGAGCCCAATCATTTTAATTTCTTGTCCGTTGCTTGTGATAAACTCATTAATTTTGAATACTACTAATTACATAATTGGGATTTTAACTATTGATTAATGCCTCAAACTTTTACTTGATGTGGTCCCCCACCTTGTTACTCTTTAACCCCAATTCACGTACCCTTGAATCCTGAAGGGCAAATTAATTAAGCAGAAAAATAGAAGAAAAGAAATAGTACAATTTGGTTTTTGAATGGGTGACATAGTTACCCCCTTCCCTTGTCTTTACAGTTTCTGGTAGCTGAGAAACTTTTAATCATTTTGTTGAAAAGCAAAAGAAGGCCGGCACGTAAATTAAAGAAGATCAGATAGATTTTTGGTACCAATCACTATCATTGAAAAAACATTCTTGATAAAATAAAAATTAAATAAAAAAGAAGAAGAAGAAGTTAGATTCCTTATTGGCTTACTCTTCCCTATAATTCTCAGCCTCCACCTTTATTTTTCATGTTTTTAGTCAACAACATCAGTTATAAAGTTAATATTTATAAAATATATATTTCAAAGTATTGTGTATTTACCGGATATACAGTAATTGTGAGCTTCCTCTTAGCTTTGCAATATGCTTTATTTTGCTTGCACCAATCTTGTACAGTTTCAATGTCGTAATAATTTTGAGTGGAAAGAAGCATAAAGCAAGATGTAGGACCTGATATATATAGAATCAGATCCCTTTTCTTTCTGCCTTTCCAACCAAGGTTTTCAAAACCATATATTGATATATATACCCATGGATGATTTTACCTGGATGCCCTGTCTCAGCATATTTTGGGCAATGTCAAATAAAATATCAAGATTTATATAACTAATATGATTTTGAGCCAATAAATCAGTGTTTTACGTTTCTCCAAACACCGTGTTCCAGGGAATAATTCTGATGAAAAATTATGGGGAAGTACAAAGCTCCTGGAAGTATTATGGAGCAAAACCATGGGGAAACTGGCTGCGAGAAAGGGCCATAATTAACCTATTAAGTCTTAAAAGATGACAATCTTTACATCCAAATATAGACAACAGTCTCACTGATCAGATGATAACAGGATAAAAGAGAAACCAAATGACCCCTCCAGCTTTTCTTCTAAGCAATAAAGATTCTTATCCGGCTACAGTAGTAATTAATAGTGCTACACCAAGCTAAGCTACTACACATCTCCGTAATTTACATGTACTGATGTACTCAAACCTCTGTGTTTAATTTTTGATTTCCAGATTTTTACCGGAGGCAACTGCCGGTACAGAAGCTGACGGCGGTGCCGTGGCCACGGGCCAGAATTGTGCATTCTTCACCTTCGATACGCTTGCTAGGACACTTAAGGGCGTTACATCTCCAACAACCGTCACCTTCTTTGCTGCAAAATCTATGTTGAATGATGAAACGCCTGCCCATATAAGTTAGAGTACACTGTCAGCAGCTTGGGTAAATTTTAACTAGAAATTAACTGTTTATTTTTTTACCGACCAACTAGAGCTGCTCTAGATAAACAAGACTTGCAGAATAACATTAATGGCACATGCTCTAACTTTATGTGTAGAGATAAGCTGAGGTATAGATGATGAGTTCATGGGACCCAAATTGATGCCTTACCTGTCATTCTGGATAAATGTTTTCTAAGTTTTCCTTCACAGCCTCTGCAGTGCAGTGACACTCTTAGAACCACAACCTGTAAATCAAAATATTGGCGTTAGATGTATACATGGCTAAGATTTTGCTGGAAAAATTTAGAAAGAAAAGAAAATTAACCTGGTTTGAAGGAGGCTTTTCTGATAATAAGGAGGGGTTTTGAGCAGAGGATTCATAATCCTGGTTATTAACAGCTGCTGTAGTGTTTGTCTTCTTGGGTTCGGACGGAACCACTGCTAAAACCTGGTCATAATCCGACAACCCATCAAAGAAAGCTGCATCACTCAGGAGATACCTAGATGATCCAGGAGGAGTAATAAAATCACCCAGCTGAACGCAGCTCTTCTTTTTAATGTCAGCAGCAGGCGTACCAGAATAACAATCCTTATAAATAGCAACATCATTTGGATTAGAAGGGATCTTCTTAGAATGATCAGCAGATGACCTGGATGAACTCTTCTTCTTTTTCTTATCAGTAGAGTTTTTCTTTGCTTGATGATCAGAGCTCTTCTTATTATTAGGTTTGGGGAGTTGATGATAAGGTTTAGGATTGATAGGCGGCAGCTCTGAAGAACAAGGGGCGGTAGTTAAGGATCTGGCTAGTCTTCTGCCGTCTCTGATGATGGGATTGTGGCGGTCGATTGCGCGGCCGCCAAGATGAATGGTGGATGAAGAAGAAGCTTGATCCATGCTGAAGCAAATGGCAGTAGAAGCTTGGGAAGCACAGAAGATATCGATTCCTTTCATCTTAATTCTGATGTTGATAATATAAAAGGGGAGAACTAGTGGTTTATAGAATCTTCATCAAAAGATAGAGAGAGAGAGAGAGAGAGAGAGAGAGAGAGAGAGAGAGAGAGAGAGAGAGAGAGAAAGAATGAGTGAGGAGAACTTCTAAAAGAAGGTCTGGTTGGTCTGCTTTTATGTGAGAGAGAAGGAGCTAGGAAGAGTGCGAGTTCGCAGAAATTACACATGCAGATAAAATAATCATAATTTTATTCTTCTTTAACAGAAAAAAATAAATAAAACGAAAAAGCAAGAAAGAAAATGTCACCGCGGAGAGAAAGAGAGAAATGTATATGAAAAAAATGTTGGCTATTCTTGGGCCTGCGATACTTTACTCTCTTTTTTTTTTTATTAAATTTGTGACATTTTAATTGATTTTGAAAAAGTTAATGGAATAATAATTTTGAGATCCTTATTTTTCTTATATTCACAAATGGGAACATAGTTTGTCATCTTGCATAAAATAGATTCATCTCTTATTGAAACGAGATCATATTAAAAATGATTTTACCATATAAAAGATATGTTTTGATTAATAAATTAATTTAAAATTTTGAAATTATAAATTTACACATTTGTTGTTTTTGCTCTCTTAACATAGGGCATTAATTTTTCTAATTTGAAACACTAGCTATAAACTAAATAAATTAGTAAAATATATATACTCTGATTAAACAAGAAAATTGCAAAGAAGAAAGACAAATTTAATTTCGTAGTATGTAAATAACGGAGGACCCAAAAGCAAGATATGATCTTTATGAGATGCAACCAACTTTTTCATAGCTTTAATGGTTGAAAATGATTTATAGTACATATAGCTTGGCACCTAGTTATTGTCATAGACATTGTTTTAGTAATAATAAGCTTATACTTCTGATTTCTCCATTAATTCTCTCAAATCTCAATCCTCCTTTTTGCCCATCTTTCCATTATCCCAAATAGAGCTACACAAAAACTTCTATATGAACCAAAAAAGTCAATTTATTTATGAGTTTTTTTTTTCTGGTTCAAGCGTGCTATCCATATGCAGATCTAGGGAAAACAAATATGATATTTGATTAGTCATATTAAATTATTGGTTGGCTGTGTGATATAGTAAATTAATGGATTCATTGTTTTGTACAGAAAAAATATTAATTACTGTAATATTAATACTTGTGTTGTGTTTGCCTGTTGGATGTACCCTACAGCACTGAAAGTTGTCGATGAATTTAATTTTCGAACACAAACAAAAGGGTTCAGATGAGACAGACCAACGGTAAAGTCTTCAGGTTCACACTAAATTTATTGAAGAGCATGAATGATAACATAAACATTATTTCATTAATTCCTGTGTATGTATGGAGCTTGCAATTTTATTTTTTTCTTGGGCAGAATCTATGATCTGTCAAAAGTAAATACAAAGAAATACTTCTTCTCAATTTATTCCTCCAGCAGTGACGTAGTTTCTTGGCTTTAAAACCACCATTGTTGAGGTAGTTGCAGAAGATTTAAGCCTCTCGTGGTCCCTGAGGATTGATTGGCTTTGAGTGTGTTACTACATTTAATCAAAACAGAAAGTAATAAAAAAGAGGCGAGAAGAGAAGAGAAGAGAACCCCACACGTACTGCAAGCTGCACATAAATTCATTTAACTGATGACAAGTTCTGATCAAGATTGGCCCAGTTCCAGTTGCGTTAACTTATGCCTGTATGTATCTGTATGCATGCATATTGCATTAAAAAGAAAAGTCTTCTAGAGAAATCAAAAGATTTATAGTGACAACATTGGTTTGATTCTAATGGAACATATGCTGCCAGATAGTAAACTCATTGGGAATTTTACTTTCTCCATGTTCTAAAAAAAAGATGCATATGTTAAAGATTTTTCTTCTTTTCTCTGTGGATGGATTAGACACAAAGCTACTTTCATTCTCTTCCATTCACTGGAATTCTCCTTCACAAATTTATATCACGGAATCAGATGCTTGATTAGTTGGCCTTCTCCTCTTCTTTCTCGGGTAATAGTCATGGAGGTGTTAAAGTTTTAGTCAATTTATCATATAAGTTTTAATAATTTTAAAATTTACCTTAAAAGTCTTAGTGTCCATAAAAAAAATATATAATTTTACAATAATACTCTCATTACTTATTATACTTAAATCCCTCAAATTTTTAAAAAATAAAATATATTCACTTTTAATTTTAAAAAAAGATAAAAAAACTCATAACTAATTATTTATAATAAAAATAAATATTTTATTTTAGTATTATTATATTAAATTATTAAAAGACATAAAATTATTATAAATATTTAAAATTATATTGTAAAAATTATCATAATTAATATTTAAAAAAAATTAGAGATTTTGATAATATTATTATATATAATTTATATATAATTATATTTTTAAAAAATTGATATCAACTTTTAAGAGAAAAATAATTAATTAATTTTTTTAATAGTTTAAGACAATAATATAGAGATAAAATATTTATTTTTTGTTATAAATAATTAATTATGAGTATTTTTATTTTTTTAAAATTAAGAGTATTTTTATATTATTAAAATTTTAAGTAAATATATTTTATTTTAAAAAAATTTGAGATATTTAAGTATAATAAGTAATGAGGGTATTATTATAAAATTATATTTTTTTATGGACACTAAAATTTTTAAGATAAATTTTGAAACTATTAGGACGTATATGACTAATTAACTAAACTTTTAAGACCTCCATGACCATTACCCCTTCTTTTTCTTTAACTGCAGGGTGTGCTTGGATTCAAGTGTTACGAATTAAAAAATTATGTTTGGAATTAGGTTGTTCAATTAATATAGAGTGGAATAAATAATCTATTATTAATTATCAAAAATACGCTAACAGTTTTAGCTCCACATGATCCATTGATTTATATAATTTTTTGATACCAATATCATACAGGAACAGTGATCAAGCAAGGTGTTTGTAATTACGAGGTAATTATCTGTAATATGATAGATGTGGGACATGATTTAGAATTTATGGAAAATAACGTTAACCTTTTTCTTCTTTTTTTTAATGTCTTTTATACATGACTATAATGTTGATTGATAAAGGCCATCGAATTTAAAGTCAACCATACAAGTCATAAAGTATCTGTTTTCTTTTGGGCAATACATAGCCACTTCACTTTGATTCCAACGCATTTTTGTTACAATAATAGTTACGTGGTAGGCCTAGCATCCTCCTTTGTTTTGCCCTTTTTCAACGAAAGTCCGCTTACGAGACAATAATTTGCTCCTCATTTCATTGGATGCTACAAGACAACTAAAGATGATGGAACAAATGGAGTTTGGGACGGCATTTTCACTTTCTACTATTTATTCATATCATGGTCCCCAGCCCAAGTGTTGTATCTAAATACTGTTGGTTTGCTTCCATCCAGCTTTACCATCAAAAAGAAGAAAAAGCCACAAGAGAACCTCAACCCCCTTTTTTTTTCTTCTTTTCCATATATTGGGTCGGTTAGATTGTCCAGGAATAGCAATTGGAACTCGAACATTGAATTTTTTGGAAAACTTGTGTAATCATTTATAAATATGGTTGCAAATGCAGACACAAAAACATTTATGAATATTGAATTTTCGGAAAATTTTTCTCATAATACCAAAATGAGTCAATTTCCATACAACATTTCGCTTTAGTCATAAAAAAATATAGCAATACACTGCTAGAATAGGGGTGAAAAGAATGCAGTCAAATTTCAACAAAAAAGGCAGATTTGTGTGCTGATGAACATCAGATATATATTCCTATTGAGGGGGCATCTAGCTAAATTTTCCAGCTAATGTATCAGCATCATAAAAGGAATCAACAAATACAGACATGTTCTTCACACTATACATACTCATTTGCTTTCATTTTTATTAATGCCCTTTACCCTCATCTTCATTCAAAATGCGATTGCGGAAATCGCTCACCATGCGAGGCAACCCCTCCCTCAGAGGAACTTTTGGTTCCCAGTTCAGCAGCTCCTTTGCTTTACTAATATCTGGTTTCCTCATATGCGGGTCATCAGCTGTATTTGGTCTGAACTCTATTGTTGCACTTGAATCAATTGTTTCTTTAACAACCTACAAGAGGAAGATTAAATGTTTAAAAATTGCCATGGAAAGAACTAGTGGAAGGAAACCATTGGGTTGCTTAATCTAGGACATAGTAGACAAATAAAAATGATAAGAGAATAGAAGAACAACTTACGTCTATGCATTGTAAATATGTAAGAAGAAGTATCGAGAAAAGACAAACCTCGGCTAGCTCTAGCATGGTGAACTCCCCAGGATTACCCAGGTTGAAAGGCCCGACATGTTCGCTTTCCATTAATGCCACCAATCCATCCACCTGTTATTGATGAAATCCTCCATAACATTATTTCAACAGTTTGATTGGCAGTCCATGCATCAGCCTTATTTACATTAGATAACTAGCAATTTTGCTCTTTCTTTCTTTTCTGATTTTTCTTGGTACATACAAAAATGTAAAACTACTACTTAATGAAAGTTACTCCAGCAGCATCCAGCACAAATTCAGATTCAAAATGACAATAGTTGCCACTCACTACAAAAAGAAAAATGCTTGGAGTTATATTTTTGGCTTTTGAGCAGCTGAGGCCAAACAAACTGCCTTTGGGTCCTCAATTCTGGAAAGAAAGCTTTGTTTTGAGTGTTAAGCCACTGGCATCTTTTGGACTAGCCATGGTGATTATGGTGCTTCCATTCCATCACTACGTTTGGTAGGAAGGAAAAGGAAAGGAATAGCAACAGCAAAGGAGAAGGAAAAGGGAAAGGATTATCCTTCTTTTCATTTGTTTGTTTGCTTGTAACCTTCAAATAGAGAAAGCAAAAGAAACCATGACATGATAATTTGATTATTATACCATTACCTTACATGTTGAGATTGTATACATTATCCTATTTGTAATGTGTTATATTTAATAAGGGTAAGCTTATAAATGATCATGTGCCTTTAAGGTCTCATTATTTTCATCCCTTTTCTGGTCCATTTATGACAGGGTACACTTTTGTGTGTTTAAAGAAGAAAAGGTTTCCCTTGGCCCTTATTCCTTTATATATGCCTCCTTCCTCCCAGTCCCTCCCAAACAAACTGTGTTAAAGTCCAAGATGTAGGATGGAAAGCACACACAACAAATGATGCAGTAGTAATTTGTCATACAAATGATGTACCTGCAAAACAGGTGGTATTGATAAAAATTAAATAAGACGACAATCTACCATACCAAGTCAGAGACATATTGGAAGCTTCGTGTTTGTTTTCCATCACCATAAACAGTCATTGGTTGTTTGCGGATAGCCTGCATAACATCAATAAACTAGTTTAAAACCTTTGGTCAAAAATAAGTTCGTTGTCAACATCACATAATTAATCTTATTTTGCTGCCACAGCTTAAAGACACAAAACTTATTATAAAGAAGACTAAACCTGAGCAACAAAATTGCTGACAACACGTCCATCGTCTAGACACATGCGAGGCCCATATGTATTAAATATGCGAGCAATGCGCACCTGCAGATAACAATGTCCATTATCGGTTCCATTGGATGATAGTTAGAAAGGCAGATTGGTGAAGTTGCATGATAAAAATTAGAAATAAATTTCATTAGAACCAAATATCAGTTTGTTTTGAACTGCAAGTCAAGCCAAGCAACCATAACTAAGTTTACCATTGGCATAATTAGCTCAATTTTCAGGTAGACTTGATACTTACACCGTAACCAATCCAAATTCCTAATATATTAGCAATTAAACAGGCATTTCGCAATGCTCCATTTGTAAGGGTACATTTCCATTAGTTTATCTGCTATTTTAGATGCTGAAGAAAAACAAGATCCTCATAATGCTGTTATACAGAAGGGACGGCATAAGTTTAAACTTAAAATCAACTGCATCTATGTGCTGGATCCAGGTACTATCAGCAACCTACTACAACCTGATAGATGATTTGTCCAATCATCAAAATAAGTTTTTGTTGAGGTTTGCCACAAAAAGAGAAAAAAGTTTCTAATATGGACTCAAAACATAAGTGACATGTTTGAACATGGATTAGAGAATTATGTATTTGCTTGTAGAATACCCATAAAAAGTAAAAACGAATATGGTAATTACATTCAGTTTTCTGATAAGGATTGTATTGCATTCTCAAAATGTAGCACATATTTTGGGTAAATGAAGGTGAATTCTCCCCTAAATGGCCACGTGAATATAAGTTATGGGTGGATACAAAGATATGCCCTTCAATGTTTGTTGCAACAAATTTTTGGTATTAGGAACTTCTTACCAACAATACAATTTTAGCTAAAATAAATTATTTATGCACCACAGTACAGTAGAAGCTATTGCTATTCTCTATGCAACTGGTATTCCAACTTTTGTAAATAAAAGTGCCCAACCTAAAAAATGAATACAAACAATTTTAGATGGGATTTTGAAGATACTACAAACAATACCTTCAGCACATTACAAGTAAATCCAGGTTTCCAACTTTTCTAATTCTTTACCAATTCCACTGTGAATTAGAAAGTTTACTGACAGTAACTACGTCATATCATCATATTAAATGCTAGACAAGTGTTTACAACAGAAATCTTCTTTAATAAGGCAACACTTGCTACCAATGCATAAAATCAAATTCATGGCCAAAGAGTATCAAGTGTGGCCCCGAATGAAAGCCTATTTTAGTTAGTAAAGCAGCCAAGTTAAAAGATGACACTGAAATAAAAAATAAAACGTTAAATAAAATCTCAAACATATCAGTCAAAGTAAAGTTGACATTAAAAAGAGGATATGAATGTAATCCCAACATTAGCATTCAGTAATAAAAGGAAAAAAGAGATCTATAACAACACACTACCAACATTTCCAAACAGATAGATCATAGACCAATAAATATTTCCACAAGCATTACGCAACTTCTTATAACCAATTCTCTTGATAAACAATTAAAAATGCATGCACACAAGCAAATAGCAAAATCACCTCAACGCCTGCTCCCCTATGATAATCCATTGTTAAAGTTTCGGCTGTCCGCTTTCCTTCATCATAGCAACTCCTCTCACCTATTCAATTTCAAGTATATACCAAAACAAAAATCTCAGTAAAAAAAATAATAAAGAAAAAAGAATAATGTAGAGAAGCAGCATCCGCAAATTCTGATTCACCTATTGGGTTCACATTTCCCCAATAAGTCTCCTTCTGGGGATGCTCAAGTGGGTCACCATAAACCTCACTCGTGCTCGTCAGCAAGAACTTGGCGCCAACTCTCTTTGCAAGACCCAACATATTAAGCGTTCCCATCACATTTGTCTTGTAAATTTAACAGTCAAGGATGTCAAACCAATTCCGAAAAATCAAAACAAGAGAAAATAAAATTTAAAAAAATTCAAAATTTACAAAATTTAGATCTAGTGAAGGATATGATAGTCTTGACGGGATTATATTTATAATGAACCGGAGACGCGGGGCAAGCCAAATGATAGATCTGATCCACTTCCAATAAAATCGGCTCAACGACGTCGTGTCGAATAAGCTCGAATCTTGGATTCCCAAAATGGTGAACCAAATTGTCTTTCCTCCCAGTGAAAAAATTATCAATCACGATCACTTCATCGCCTCTATCAATCAATTTATCCACCAAATGACTCCCCACAAATCCGGACCCACCAGTAACGACAATCCTCAATCTTCGGCGCCCGATTCCGACCGGAACTCTCCCGGTTCTGACGCCGAAAGGTTTCGGAAACTGCTGGTTGTGGCTGGCTATTGAGATGGGGAAGGGGCGAACCTCTTGCGGACCGAGTCGGGAGAGAGTAGGCTGAAGAATGAAGAATGTAGAGCCGATTAAAATGCCGACGAGGATGAAAAGAAGACGCTGTTCTTTGACAATGTAGTTGATGGATCTGGGAAGAGATCTGGGATGCTTGGAGGTTTTTGACGAATACGGTGAGTTTTGGCCGGCATTCTCCTCGTCTCGCTTGTGCGTCGCGCTTGATTGCTTGTGCAGCTTCATAGTTTCTGATTGATAGATGCAGTGAAATCAGCAGCTGAGAGCTCTCCGAGAACGAAGAAACTCTGGCTCTTAAATCTTAATTATTGAAAAAACAGTTATGAGATAACGGCGTTACCGGATTGAGTAGACGGTAGGTATACGGTTGCCATCAGGTGCGGTCAAAGCTAAGTAGATCCGGTACAACACAGTGCTCGTGTACAATTATGCGGTCCCGATTTTGGTATTCTTGTTATACAGTGGGACCCGCAGTGGTTACTGAAATCATGAAAGTTGCTGTATTATTGATGGAGTTCGTTAGATACCACCGGATTTCCGATTTTTCTCCCATTCTGAAAATAAACGATTAAAATGTGAAATTATGTAATAATGACCAAGCATACTACATGAAAAATGAATTTCTTTTAGGGTGGCGTGGAAGTGGTTGATGTCATTCCAATCGTGGCCTATGTTGACACTTCAACTGACTTCTATTAAAATTTAATTATGACACATTTTTTGCCAGATAAATAACTGGATTCGAACTGGAAAAGCCCATTAAGCGTCAGAGATAAACAACGAAATCAAAAATACAATTAGGCCATTTATTGAATAAAGCCCGAATTGAATTGACAAGCCCATTGAACTTCAGAGCTACAAGAATTAGATTTTAATTGTGAACCACTCATATATTTTCTCGAATAAATAACTAGATTCCGAACTGGAAAAGCCCATTAAGCTTCAGAAACAAAACCACAAGATCAAGAATAAAATTAAAAATATGCCATTTATTAAGTAAAGCCCGAATTGAAATAACAAGCCCATTGAGCTTCAGAGATAAAAGGATTAAATCGTAAAAACAAAGCCCACTTGTTTATTAAAACATGAGCAATTTAAATCGACCACAGTGGGAGTCGAACCCACGACCTTTTGATCCGAAGTCAAACGCGCTAATCCACTGCGCTATGCGGTCAATTGACGTTTACATAGGCATATTATCTTTCTCCATGTCATGTTCACAAACTCTCCCCAACATATGAAATTACATACTTTTATATTTTAATTTCAACTACTAAAATAAATATCATAAATAATACACATATCTTAACTTTTAGGTCATAGATTATTATGTTTTTTGTTAATTTGCACTTTAAATAAACGGGTATTAAAATGAAAAAATTGGGAAGGTTAAAAAATGAGCAAGCAGGCGAAAAAATAAAAAATAAAAAAAGGATAGAAATAGTATAGGAGAATATTCTGCTATTTAGGGTTCTCATACTCATTTCCATCTAGTATATATGGAGATAGATATAGAGATTATAATGAGATTTGGTTTTGATTATTAAAAGAAAATTAAAACTATAACACCTCTTGTACTCGTCTCATTATATCACCCTTAATAGGATTATTACATTAATTATACACACAAGAATCACAATAACTGCAATTTAAAATATCGAACGACAGATTCATATATATATATATATAGCTTGATTATAGCAGCTTGTAAGTGAACCATATACAAAACAACGTCAACAAAATTTCTTTGATGCTCAAAATTAATACACAGGTTTCGCTCTCTCTCTCTCTCTCTCCCCTCATCTTCATCGACAATATCAACGATCCCGTCCATTCTTCCATGGTTCTTCAGGCTTCCAAATTTGTATTCATACTTGAGTTTAAAATGGTATCCTGAAATACTTTTCATTTACTGATTTGAGTTTTAATAATTAGGGTTTTGTTTCTAAATTACCATATAATTGAATTGAAAGTGATTTAAAGAGAAAAGAAAACGTATAATCCTAAAATATAAATATTTCAACCCAAAATATACAGACAGCCATCGCGATCGTGTAGTCTGCAATAGTTTATCAAAATTCAAAAGCAGGTACAGATTTGATATACGTGTACGGATCCGTAATGCTTCGACGGTTTCTTGCTATCTATAGACTTAATTATATTCTAATAAGCCGATTCGACAGGGACAACATGTTGTTTTTTTTCAAAAGCATGTATGTAAAAATCCAGAGAGGGTCGTGATGATGAAGCCTTTCGTTTTAGTCTCATTCGGACGTAAGTGTATAAGCTAAATTAAGCAGGAGAGATTTGATTTTCCATTTTTCTTTGATTCAAAGAAAGCAACGTCGTTGGTTATTATTATTCATGTTTTATCTTCACTCAAATATTTCAGTATCAATATTCACGCACGCATGCATGTAAGACGAAGACTTTTTCTGTGTGTCTGTTTTATAAATAAATAAATAAATATATATGGATGTACGTAATTGTTTTGATCATTATAAATATGAACTCATGCACAAAACAAGTTGATCACACTTGAAAACGACTGAGCATGTGAAATTTCATTATAAACATTTCTATTTCCTAGATATCGTTTTCTATCGAAATTAATTAGTAATTTAATATTGCCTATCCCGAATTTTAACGTGTAATTATTCATTTATTTTTGTGGTACTTTGGGATTGAAAATGACTTATAAATCAATTCTCCACCCACCTAACTCAACTACCTCTTTTGTCATTTCATCATTATTTAAATAATTTTCCAGCTATTATATATATACATATACATATATATATATATATATATATATATATATATATATATATAAACAAATGATGTCTTAAATTCGAAATAGCTTCAAAAGGAAAACTTTTATCAACGCTTATAAATTTAATTGTATTCACATATAAAAATAAGAATATAAAATAATAATTAATATGTTGATAATTAAAAAATTAAGAGTATATGAAGCCAATATATATATATATATATATATATATATATATATATATAAGATTAGGATTAAGAGCCATTTTTTTTACACAAAATCTTACATTAAACTTAAAACTATTAGATATAAGCACATCCAACGATTGATATTATATCTAACATATGCATTTATTATTGATGCATTAATTACATAGTCAAATATAATTTCAACTGTTGGATGTACCTAAATTTAACAATCTATGTTTGATATAAAATTGTGTAAAAAAAAAAGTCATTGATATATATATATGTGTGTGTGTGTAAATATAGGCCGTTGAATTTAGACACATCCAATGGTTAAAATTACATCTTACATGTGCATTAATTATGGATGTATTAATTATGTATTAATTATATGATCAGATGCAATGTCAACCGTTGGATGTGCCTAATTTTATCTCTTTTGATATAAAATTTTGTGTAAAACATATATATACTTCACAATCCATCGTGTATATAATTCATTGCTATCATATACATAATTATACATATTTTGAATGATGTAATAATTAATTAATTATGACGAAAGAAACATATAAGTAGAATAGATCAACTCTTGAACGTACGTACGTGATAAACTAAATAATTTTCAATGGCATAGCACACAAGTAAGACCGCCAAATAGGACTACAATAGTTAATATATCTCATATCCTTTTTCGTTTTCTTTCCATTTGATTTGATCAGTTCACATTCAAGAGCACTCCATAGAAGTAAATTTGGGCAAGTTAATTGATCAGTATAGCAGTAGCAGAGAGAGCAGCAAGATGAAATTAATTAATTCATTGCTATCATATCATACAATTAATTAATTAAATGAAACATGCATGCTTAGCTTTAAATAATTAAATTAAGATTCAGCAATTCCACGTTACATATTTGAATTGTTCTTAGTTTGTTCTCGTATAATTATATATTATATATAAGTAACATGGGTGGTCAGTCTCCATGGACAATGTCTACTCTTCCCTTTATGAATATGATAAAGTCCATGCATTTACTATCGTCTTTAATCTTCCCTAATTATTGATCAAGTCAGAAGAAACATTCAAGTTTTTTTTTTTTAAATTATATTTAATTACATATATCATGACATGTTCAATTCTACTCTTACACTATTGTTTGATTAACCCTACAGATGGTTTTTACGTAAATCTGATAATTTAAAAAGAAAATAGATAATTTATACTAAATTCCATAATTGATTCTGATTAATTAACTGACTAATAAAAACTGAATGAATTAACATGTTTTCACACTAATTATTACATCGGAAAAAAAAAACAACTGCTGATTACAAAGATAGATAATGTGCCTAATTTGACTGTGTTTTTCACATGTCAAAAATATGAACATTACAGTACTCTTATTAGTTTGGGGCAAATAGAGAACGTAATGTATTTTGATATATTTATTAAGCAATTTTGTATATCACAAATTTGACGTTTTTAATTTTTAACATTAATTTTTTATCTCAATAATTATCATTTTATGAATTTTATCATAATATACGGTCGGGTATAGACACGAGTGAGTCTCTCAGTTTATCAGTTCCTTATTATCATAGAGATTATTATAGTTGTCAGTTCGAGAAGTGGTCCGAAGGGGTTGTCAAAGAGTACTCTAAATTGTAGGATCCTCGAAATTTCTGGCCTATTGAGGATCCGAAGCTTGTGATCCAACACACATATATATAAGAAAATAAAAACTCACAACACTATCTGATTATTTCTTTTCGTAGCATGTATATACACCAAGTAAAGAGGATGTTAGTTTCAAAGGGATGGATGAAAGTAGGTGTTTTAAGGACCAATAGTTTGGAGATTATCGTTTGATATATATGATAATTATTTCATTAAGATTTATAAGGTTTTTGGGAAATTAAAACTCCTATAAGTTATGGCAATATATGCAGTTATATATATTTCACTAATTTATATATAGTAATATATTCTCTCAAATCTTATTAGATTCAATCAACATTTGTACCTCCATCGAATATGCACCTTCATTATTTTTATATTTTATTTTTAAAGTCAAAAGAGCTTATCTAAACACTACAGGCTTTCCTAGCCTGCCATTTAATTACGATTACGTGTAATTAATTGAAAGTTATGTATGTCACTCTTAATTAGAGTATGGATTTGGAATCGAAATTGAAATTGAAGGATGACGACGCACCTACTTTGATTAATATGGACTTACTTCTTTCGTCTTAAAAGGAGAAAAAAAACCAATTTTAATTCGGCAATAAAAGTCATATTATCTCCCGAATATCCTGTAAAATAAGTCCGAAAAACGGCTGGAATACATAAATAACTATGACTATCAGCATCGAGTGATTTGCAATTATTTATCAAAATTCAAAAAGCAGGTACAGATTTGATGTATATATATATAAATTTGTGTGTGCGGAGCCGTAAAGCTTTATCAATCGAGAGGGAGAGATTGGATTGTGTTTTTTCAAAAGCCAGCAGGCAAAATCCTGACAAAGCCTTTCATTTTAGTCTTGCTTTGGACGTAAGTATATATATATATATATATATATATATATATGCTTATAGTCAATTCCATGCGCATGGAGCAGAGATTTGACCTTCATTTTTCATGGACACAAAGAAAGCGACGTCGTTTTTGTAATATTATATTGTTTTGCTTTCAATCAACTAATATGAAAGTAACATTATGATGTAGATAAAGTTTTAAAACTTTATCATATTTATTTATTAAATTTTGTAATAATATTTAGAGTTATAAAGTTTAATTCTCCTAATAAACTCCTTATGATTTTTTTTTTAAATTTTAAATCAATAGTTATAGAGATTTAAAGTGTTATGAGTTACAAATTTTAAAATTTTAAATTAACTTTTTATTCTTATTTTAATGCCTTAGACTAAACACTACTATATAAAAAGTATTCATTCTTTATGCGTAACATACAATTGATATCTATTTTACTCTCTAATATTGCATACACTATCTTTCTTACAACTACGACTTTCAAAGACTTGGTATTTTCTTCTTGGTGATTGTACTCATTAAAAAAAAGTGACTGCGAGTTAGGATTTTATTTTAGAGTTGAAGAGATTTGTCAATACCTGCACAAGAAAATGACTTTTTGATTTTAGAACAACACAATACGTGACTCTCTTTCTGATACTAGGTTTTTCTTAATATTTTTTTATATTAATTTATAATTATATTAATAATTGTTAGTTACATAATATGTTCAAACATCAATAAAATAAATAGTTAATTTTATATAATATTTTTAACACATTCATCGCATGCATGGATGCATATATGCAAGACTAAGATTCTAAGTTGTTCACGTTCTCTCTATGTTAATAATAAATAAATGTATGGATGTAATTCGTTTCTTGACACCCAAAGGAGTCATTTTACAAGTTGACATCAACATGACGAGCAAGAAATAATTTTCCGATAAACTTTTATTCTAAATTTTTGTCTTAATCCATGTTACATTTGTCAAGTAGACACTGCAATGATGTAATAAATGATCTTGAAAATTACTGTTATTAGTATTTTACACTCGGTACTTGATGAATACCACAATATTGTTTTGAGAAAAAAAAATTAAAATATATAATATTACTTTACCTATTTCAATGTGTGGTTATTGATTTCAATTAATTTTGTGGTATTTGGACTTGGAAATGACTTATAAATCAGTTCACAATCCATATATCTACCTAATTTCAACTATGTCAACCATTTATTATGTCATTTAGAAAAATAATTTCGGCTCTAGATGTCATTTTGAGTTTGGTAATATTTTAAAAACTCAAGAATCGTTTTTTCGTGTGTATATTTTGTTTCCTGTTGCATATTTGATTTGACTAGCTAGTGGCTAATTAGGACGATCTAGAATATTTACGGGGTTGAAAAAGTTATTCGCATTCTTTTTAGTGATTAATGATTTTAAGGTTTTTTTTTTTGGTTTTGGGCATGAAAAATATTGCGAAAATTTCTTTGAAAATTTGAATGATGTGATTCAAATGCACTCGTGAAAATATATAATTTACTAGTTATATAATGTATTACATTCGATTCTTAACCTCATGCGGTGAAAGTAAAAAATCAAATAATCAATTCTCCCTTACATCATTTTCAAACTAAATCATTCGTTCAAATAAAAGAAAATTATATAAGCATTTATTTAAAATTTCATTTATCAAATTTCATGATTATGAAAAATACCTTTTTTCAGAAGAATTCATTATGCTATGTCCAGTCTATACACAACATCATACAAAATATATACAAATTCTTATTGTTACTTAGTATCAACAATAGGTCTAAAAAATATCTAAAAATATTAAATTTAAATATTTAAAATAATACATGTATTTAAGTACGAAAGCTTATTATTCCACAAAAATAACAACACTTTTTTAATTCTTCATACACTAAAAATTTGGGTCCATAACTAGAGATTTTAATACACGAGATTTCGTAACATTTACCAATGAAGTTCTATCAATTAGTATTAAATAAAAAAAAATTATTGTAAATACTAATATACAATTAGATCTATTCTTCATTGATAAACTTGTGATTTCTAAGTATGACCAATTCAGTATATCATAAGATCTGTTTATCTCAAATAGGAAACATTGTTATATAAAATTTACTTAAAAAGATAAAAATATATACAAATTTACATATTTAATTTTAAAATAAATTAATATTTATTTCGCAGACGTCATTTTCGATTAGCATACTTATTATCATTTCAAATTTTAAAATTTATAGGTGAGAATAATTCATTGTACTCACATTCACAAATATGAATATATAACAATAATTAATCGCGTTGATAAATAACATGCTTATTACCATTTTAAGTCTTAAATATTTTAGGTGAGAATAATTTATTATATTCACATTCATATATATATATACATAATAATAATTAAGCACGTTGATAACTAACATGTTTATTACTATTTTAAGCTTTAAAATTTTTAGGTGAGAATAATTCATTATATTGACATTTACAAATATGAATATATAACATTAATTAATGACTTTGATAAATAGTGATGTTAGTAGTCATATATCGACCCACCATATGCGTTTTCTCCCTTGTCATGATACACACATACACACGTTGTGTATCTATCATCTCCAGCACATAAACTAGTTAATTTAATTCAATGGTATAGCACACAATTAAGACCGTCAAATAGGACTGCAATTAACATACACAGCTTCAAAATTTTAGAATTTTAATTAGATTCCAACCAACTCAATTCATCTGACCCGAAATTGTCATCAATTCATAAGTTTTTTTTTTCTGATTTTATTTGAGTTCACATTCAATATATAGCAGCATTCTCATCAATTGGGATATACATATATAGATATCAAAGTTTGTAATATAAATATTTTACACTTGTATATATAACAATGCCAATTGAATTAAAATTCAACAACCCCATGTACATATTTGAAATGTTCTTAATTTGTTCATATATAATTACGTATATGTATAAATAACATGAATGCTAGTCAAGTCTCCATGGACAATGTCTACGATCTTTCCCTATATGATAAAGTCCATGCGTTTACTAATTAATATCATTGACAAAAGGACATTCTAATTCTTTTTTTCTTTCTTTCTTTAATTTCCCTAATTAATATTATTGACAAAAAAACATTCAAGTCTTATTTTTTTTTCTTTAATTAAGAGAAATATTCAATACTTTGTTTATAGTTATATATATAATTAATTTGGTGGTTGTCTCTAGGTAAAACTCAAGTGATTAGGACATATTTGATCTCAAAATATTTCAAATTCGAGTAGTAATAAAGAATAAAATTATAATATTTTGTCAACGAGATTTTCATCGCATCCAAATTCTTTTAAAAAATATATAAAAATAACTTTAATGACCTTACTTTTAATTAAATTCAGTAAATTTTATAACTTTAAAAAGAATTATATATATGTAGTTATTAAATATATTCAAAACAATAGTTAACGAATATATATATATATATTTTTTAAGTCAAATAAAATATTATTAAAGAAAAATAGCAGAAGTCCGTAGGCGAGTACAAAACAAATAACAGCCGCAAATCAAAAGCAGTAAGCATACAGAAAAACAGAAGTCACTAGCAGCAGCATAACAAATTTGCAAAAAAGCACAGAAAAAGCAAGTTGGGGCTGCACTTTCAACCTAGCAGTCAAGCAGGGCAGCAGCAAACCACCAAACAACAGTTCTCAGCGGCAGAAGCAGCAGAGCAACAGTAACACCTATACAGCAAGCAACAGAGGAGAAGCATAACAACTCTCAGCAACAGCAAACAAATGCAGCACAGTAACAGCAACAAACTAGCTTCCTCAAAGAGCAAGACAACCAGAAATGCATAAACGGCCCAGCAGTAATAGAATTGCAGAATCATCCAGGATTGCAGAAGCAGCAAGAGAAGCAGAATCAACTTTAACTACAATGCAACATCAAAAAGCTCTGCCTTCAACTATGTTCATTCAAACAATATTACATGAAATCATCCAACCTCTTTGACCTCATTGTCTCTATATAAGCTATCGAATATTAAAAATTTAATAATCGCTATCAATAAATAAAAGGGATTTTAATACATACCTCTCTCGAAGTTTGAAATTTTAACATTTAGATGAAAAGTTTGAGGAAAAACACATTTACCTTCTTTGGACTATTAGTTGACCATCTATTTTTACTTAAATGACTATAATACCCTTATTTGCTTTAAAGTAAAATTTAAGAAATTAAATTTTAATTTATTTTGATGTTTAAAAATTTAAAATAATTAAAATTTTAATTAATGATAATTTTGATTTATAGTTATTTAATATTTATTTAAAATTAAAATTTTAATTAATAATATTTAAAATTAATAATTTATTCATACTAATATTTTTTTCTAAATTTTTGTCATTTAATAGTTTTATTAAAATTATTGTGCAAACTCGAAAGTCTAAATTTATTTTATGAGTTATAGGATTGCAGCGTGAATTTAATGTAAATATGTATGACATAAATCTTATATTAAATATTGTTTGTAAAAATAGTCAAATTGATAAGAATATAAAGTTATTTAATAAAAAAAAATTAAACGAAATATGATTAATGCTGGAGGATTTGTAAAAGAAGGGAGTAAGAAAAGCAATTGTTTTGCATATTAGGGTTTGAGATTTAGATAAGTATGATAGATGAATAAAAATTAATTAAATTATTATTAATTAAATTCTTAATTTGAATAAATATTAAAAAATATAAATTAAAATTATCATCTTAAATTATTATTAATTAAATTCTTAATTTCAACAAATATTAAATAAATATTAATTAAAATTGTTACATTAAATTATCTTTAATTAAATTTCTAATTTTAAATAAATATAAATTAAAATTGTTATTAATTAAATTTTAGTTATTTTAAGAATTTTAAACATTAAAATTAAATTTTTTAAATTTTAACCTTAAAACAATCAAGGGTATTATAGCCATTCAAATAAAAATGAATGGTCAATTAAAGGTTTAAGGGAGGTAAATGTGTCTTTCTTCAAACCTTCCATCTAAATGTTAAAATTTTAAATTTAAAAAAAATACGTGTTAAAATTTCATAAATAAAATTTAAAATTTTATATTAAATATTTAAAATTTTGTATCAACTATATTTTTTACATCATTTAAAAATTATTAAGTACATACACTTTTAATTGTTGATATTGTATTTTGTATATTGATTAATTATGTATTAATTGCATATTATAAATTTAATTTTAATAGTTAAAATGTAAAGTGTAACAGTAAATGTAAAAAATTATATAAAACTAAAGATTTATCAATTTGTTCAAAATATATATAATACAGAGCATACAATATTCTTGAAAGTAGCAGCATGTGTTTTTCTTTTTTTCTTTTTTTAAATTCTTGAAGAGATGTACGTAGCAAAAGTCATGATCACATGCGAAATTTGTGTGTAAAATTAACATTGTTCTTGCTATTTATTCATTGGAGTGATGATGTCACCTCAGAAAATGATAAATTAAATTTATGATTGATTTGATTCATTGACTAATCAAATCTGAAATAACATGTTGTTTCACGCTAATTATTACTATTACGAAGAAAATAAAATGACAGCCGAACTACAAAAATAAATGATGGCCATATTTTTTCTGCGTTTTCACAATATTAGTTGTCAAAATCATGAATATTGCAGTGTTCACATTAGTATGGGTAAATTTACAATAATGGGTTTCACTGTAAATATATACACTAAATAAATTTTTTAAAAAGAAAAAAGAAAAATATTTGAACAAGATTTATCAGATCTTTGGCAGTCTCGTATCTCGTTAATTTTATAATAATTCTCCGAGATCTTATTAATTACGTGTATTCCATCAACATTTGCAGACTAAATTAATAATTAATTAAATGAAATTTTGTATTTTGACCATATTATAAAATATAAATTACACGTACAACCATACAAGCAGACATTATACTTTTTGTCCCCTATCTTCTTGTTTTAATTTCCTAATCAAATTTCGTCATCCCTGATTGATATACATAGGAAAATAATTAAATTAGACTATTAATTTTTTTTATAGTATACTTTTCCATGAGACGTGTGCTTACGATTACATAAAATTGATGATACCATCCCTTATTTATCATTTGCAACTTGACAGCAACATTAATAGAGTCAGAATTAAAAGAAAATTAATAGAAGTATGAAACCTAAACCCTCCTTTTCAAAATACTGAAAATACTTTTCTTGCTTCTTGTTTTGTAATTTGTATTGTATAGCAATGGGGTTACTTTCTCTCATTCACGTGTCATTTAATTTTATTTCTATATTCACATTGATGTGACATTTGTTGTTTTCCATTGAATTTATCGCATCATTAATCCAATAATCATGAAATTTTTTTTAAGTAATTAACTTAAAGTAGACAACTAAATTGAAAGGTAATTTACCGTTTTAGCTAGAACCTAAGGGGTGACGTTAAATTTAACGTCTGAGTGTTAACCCATGACGATTACAGAAGGTACGACACCGTACGGCACTCGATGACTTTTTATTGTTTGTTATTATTTTATTATTATTATTATTATTATTTTAAATGAAGTGTTAACCACGAAAATGGGGGGTTTGTTCCTTGTTATACTTCTCTTGCTAATGAGCTAAGGAGGATGACACGTGTACCGCGTAAAGGCCAATTCGACGACTCCAAAGTCAAAAGTCTAACCCCACAGGCTTCCTTTGCAAGCAACGGCGTCGTACATCCTTCGCTTATAAATAACCCTCTGCGGTCCAAGAATGATAAATCTCATCTTTTGTTATTATACCTAGAAAATCACACCCTCAGTTTTCTTGGGAAACAAGCACTTCTTACGCACTGTTTGTTACTTGAACTCGATTCTTCTATTTGGAATACTCTCGAGAATGCCAAGGAAAGGAATGAGAAGCATCTGCTTTCAACCGAAGACACTGTCGTTTGCTATCGCTCGCGACATGATGAATTCACCTTCAAGAGCTTCTCCTTCTTTGTTAACACCTCGACGCAGCTTCTCTGAATCCACGATGAATCAAATCATTGAAACTGCGAGTGTAATGATCATGAAATGGGACCCCGATTCATCGACATTTGCTAAAGTCACTTCTCTCTTTTACGAGAACAAAAGAGAAGCCATGCAGTTCTTGAAGTGCATAAACGATCTGCAAAAAACCATGCATTCGTTAGTTTCAGAGGATTCAACTTCTGAGAAACTGATTCAAGCTCAAAACTTGATGCAAATAGGCATGAAGATATTGCAGAAAGAATTTTATCAGATTCTCTCCATGAACCGAGCCCACTTGGACCCAGAATCAGTCTCTACAAGATCATCACGCACGTCTGCAAGATCAAGTCTGTCTGATTACGAGGACGAAGGTTCACCTTATCAAGACGATGATGTTCGTGCTGCAGGTGATTCCATCACTGAAGTTGAAGAAGTATCTTCAATCGCTATGACTGATTTGAAATCCATAGCAGACTGCATGATCTCCGCTGGCTATGCTAAAGAGTGTATACACGTATACAAAATCATACGCAAATCCATCATTGATGAAGGAATTTATCGCCTTGGTGTCGAGCGAGTCAGCTCTTCCCAAATCAACAAAATGGATTGGGAAGTACTTGACTTCAAAATCAAGAACTGGTTAAAGGCAGTGAAAATAGCCATGAGAACACTTTTTACTGGAGAAAGAATTCTATGTGATCATGTCTTCTCTTCTTCAGAATCCATTAAAGAATCTTGCTTCAGTGATATCTCCAAAGAAGGCGCTACCCTTCTCTTCGGCTTCCCCGAACTCGTCGCCAAAAGTAAAAAATCACATTCAGAGAAAATGTTTCGTGTGCTTGACATGTACACCGCCATAGCTGAAAACTGGCCGGAGGTTGAATCAATCTTTTCCTACGAATCAACCTCCACCGTCCGATCACAAGCTCTCGCTTCTCTCATCAAACTCGCCGACTCGGTCCGCCAGTTGATTTTAGATTTCGAGTCACACATCCAAAAGGACTCATCAAAAGTACAAGTCCCAGGTGGCGGAGTTCATCCTTTAACAACCTACGCGATGAACTACCTCTCTCTCCTCGCCGACTACAATAACATCCTCGGCGATATATTTGCCGACTGGGCCCCGCCCTCAAAATCATCGTTGCCGCAATCATACTTTGACAGTCCGAACACCACTGACGCTCCGGCACCAGCCGTCGGCTTACGCATGGCGTGGCTCATTCTGGTTCTTCTGTGCAAACTTGACGGCAAAGCAAAGCATTACAAAGACGTTTCTCTGTGTTATCTCTTCTTAGCAAACAATCTTCAATGCGTACTGTCAAAAGTCCGTACATCGAATCTGCACTACCTCCTCGGCGAAGAATGGATCAACAAGAACGAAGCGAAAGTGAGACAGTTCGCTGCAAACTACGTACGGTTAGCATGGGACCCGGTTATCAAATCATTGCCGGAGAATTCAACCGCCACTATTTCGCCCGGTCAAGTCAAAGATTATTTCAAGAGTTTTCAATCCAGTTTTGAACACGTGTACAAACAACAGAGTTCGTGTATTGTACCGGACCCGAAACTGCGGGACGAGATTAAATTGTCAATATCGACAAAGCTGGTGGCGGTATATCGGGAGTTTTACAATAAGCATAAGAATACGTTAGTGGGGAGAAACGTGGGATTATTTGTCAGATTTACCCCCGAAGATGTGGATAATTACTTGTCGGACTTGTTTTATGAGAAGAGTAGTAGTGATGAGTCTAGTGGTAAGGCTTCTTCCTCGTCTACGACGTCGTCATCTCATCGGCGGCATTCGCGGTTAAGAGCTTAGAGGTCATAATGGCGTTTATCAGTACTCCCATGTTTGAGCTTTTGAAATCGCCGAAGTTTTACACTATTTTTTTTTTTATTTTTTTTTGCCGGACGTACAAATATATGTACAGTCGTTTCTGTACATACCAGAATGATGATGTCAGAGATACGATACTTTATAAAGCAATTTTTAACTTAATTATATATGAAATGTATTTCTTTTCATAAATCCTTTTTTTTTTTAACAATTTTTAGTAGTAAAAATTACTAGCCTAGTGTTTGTTCCTATACCTTAATGCCTAAATCCTACACCAGTGAGATTCAATTCATGAATTCATAATCAAAATATTAACCATGTACTTAAAAATGATAAATTTTCATTAATAGTGATTATGAGATGTGATAGATTATTACTATTCTAAATTTCATATTCAATTGAACTAAAAATATATATATAATTTTGTAACGTTTTTATGATGATTTTTGAGTTGATTCAACAATTGTGTTAGCGAAATTAAAATATTTTGATATGATGAAATATATTTTAGTTCTTAATTTATGAAATAACTTTTAAATCTATGGTCAAAAGATGACATAAACAACAAAAAGGAAAAAAAAACTTGAGAAAAATTTTAAAGAGAGGAAAAAAAATTTCCATATGAATTTTAACATTTAGGCTTTTCTACCAAAATTTTGAATTTAATTAGCACTAGAATGTACTAGATAATTTTATGTTAGACTAATATAACAAAACAAAATTCCAATAAAAATAAATAAAATAAAATAGCAGTCAAATGGGAAATAAGGTAAAATGACAACGGTCGGCCAATATTACAACAATTATAGACTATAACTGTTAAATTATAGGATAATCTTACAATTACTAGATCTTTTTAATTTTTTTTTAAAATTGCTATTAAATATTATTAATTTATTTAATGTATTTTATTTTATCTTTTTTTAAAACAATTAAGAAATATAATTTAATTCTTATTTTAGCTTTATTTTGTCTGATTTATTAATTTGTTATGTCCTCTTCCGTATGAAAAGAGTATTGCAAAAGGTTTGAGAAGAATCATAGAAGCTGCCTAATTGAAATTTTGTCCTGCCAACTTGTGTTGTATTAGTTGAGTCAAATAATAACAGCTGTTTGTATAATGGTAAAACTGAAGATTCTCATCATACTAGTATTTCCAAGAAATTTAATTTCGTATTTTGTTATAATTCTGAAGAAAAATTTGATGATTTTGAAATCATTAATGTCAAAATAGCATAAATGAAATTCACATTAAAATACAGTTAGCAGTTAATTTCCACAATATACGACCTACCGCTTGAGCCTCAACTTGCCTGGCCGGCCCTTTTATTTCCTGCAAAATGATTAATGATTCAAGCCCTAATTTTTATTTCTTTTCTTTCTTACCATTGCCCCAACTGGACTGCTACTGTTTCAGGAATTATTATTCGCTTTGTTTCCTTGCACCCAAATTCAATGAAAATGACACAAAATAATTAAAAACAATTATAATAAAGCATTACTTGAAATGAAATCATAATAGTCACCACATGGTTATGGACCAGATGCGTTCTAATTATACTGATACTGACATGTATGCAGATGGAGTAGAACCTATAATTACAAGTTAAAAGTCCAGCTAATATGACTGAAAAGAACAATGGAGAAAAATACATCAACCGCCCACCACTTGATGTTGATGATCGAATAATCAAAAGAAACATTTAATATGATGCAGCAGATCAGGAAGCACGCAGAAAATTACAATCAAAAGCAATTTGTGAACGCACCAAGGTCAGCATGATAATGAGGGTAAAGATTAAAGAAGACGCACCGAGTGACACACCAACATGGGAATATTATGTATTTGGTCTTTTATCGGTAGCTGCAGATGTATACACGGCAAATACGTTTACATGATGAACAAGAGGAAGAAATTTGGAAGGCAGTGAGAACTCAGGAGAAATAGAGTTACTTGTATAAACTACTTTTCATGAGACTATTAAGAAGCTACTGCTTGATCTGCTGGCCGCTGGACAATCTGCCATCCTGTTGAGTGCTGAATAACTTGTTTGAGGGTATCTGTAGGAGGTTCCACTGTCCAAGTGGGGTAGTATTCACTCGGGTGAAACGTGCTGAGTTCTTTAGCATCAGTCATCAACCCGGCTTGAGTTCCGGCTATGAACAGATCCCCTTCAGACCTTATGCAGCCAGTCATTGCCTTATTCTTGTCAGGTGCCTGCATAAACAACAGCATAATTAGAAAAGTTAATTTCATTATACAAATAACATGTCAAAGATCACATGATATATTGATTGCAAGTAAAATTCTAGTATGTTTGGTAAAATGAAAGTATTACAATAATAATGGACTCAGAAGGAAGGGTGCCACGAGTTTTTTCACTATTAATCAAATTATAAATCAGCATCATCAGAAGGAAACTAAGAACTATAAGGACAATCATACCATATGGGCCTCTAATCAAAATTTGTCACATCCACACTTTTCCTGTAAGAATTAGCAGCACAATTACAAGGCATTTTGTAACGCTTTCATTTAGCTAACACTACTGACAATAAATTCACTGGAAAAGGCAATTAGAATGTTCTATCATTTACAGAATCATGATCTGACCAAAGCACTCACTGCAAAGGCAGTCAGAAAGTTCCTTCTAAAAGCAGTTTTAGGGTTATGCTATCCTCCTGTTTCGCAAGTCAAGCAGCATAAGCATTCTGCAGCCCAATACAAACCTCAAGCAGAACAAACTACAAAGCAGATGGAGAGATGCATATATGAGAGGCCTACTTAAGCTTCTATAACTTTTAGACTCATAACATCAACAACACTCCCAATATCATACTAAATTCCAGGCCAAACCCTGATCCACCATGATTAATATCTCAGATTTTAAGAAGATCCTAGATATGTTTCTCTTGCAGTCAATTTAAATATTAGTATAACTAATTCAAGCAGTCAAAAATAACAAAACAGAGATTTTAAGATGGTGATTTTCCGAAGTAGAGATTTTTTTAATCTTCATTCCATTTTTCTTCTTCCCGAATGCACAAAACTTGTGGAGCCACAAAGTAATAGGGTATGGCAGCAGTTGCTCTCATTAAAAATTCATAAGCTTAGGCTAAATGAGTCTGGAGAAGAAAACCAAATCTGTTCAGGTTTGATCGTGCATAAAAAACCAAGTCCATTTATTCTGTCTCCCTCCATTTTTACCTTATTCTATTAATTTTAGAGCTCGCATCTTCCTTTAAATTTTACCTTTACTAGTTTGATAGGCATTATGGGGATTTATTGCCTCTTAACATTTCATTTCTTTTCTAGTTAATAAATTCTGGAATCATTTCTCAACATAAAGCTCTTCAACTGAATTCTTCGTACATTTTACAGCAGAAAGTTTTTATCTTTTTGAATTGCATCAATATTTTCAAACTATACACAGTTGAATTCATAAAATGCTAGATGATCCATTCTGAATGCAATAGGAGAAAACACAAAAAAATGATTACCTTCTCCGTAAGATACTTGAATGCTACCTTCTTTTGTCCTGCTTCATATATATTACATTGGGAGTATATCTGATGACATTAAAAGCAATAAGATATTATTGGGGAAAAGAAATGGTAGAGAAGAGTGAAATCTTATAAACTTCAAAAGGGTGCAAAACAAAAAAGCACTTCAAATGGTAAAAGTATTGTCACCTGTGATTCCACACTGGCACAAACAGCATAAATTCCCCAATTTCTAGTGTAATTATTGTACAAATGTACTTTTGCATATCTAACACGTGGATGTCTTTGTCGAGTTCCATCGAAAAAACAATGATGAATGGTCACTCGAATACATCTATCACCACTGTGTGAGGGGTCTGCTCCAATGAGAATTGTCTTGTCATGTTGTGAAAAATGGCACCTACAGGAAATGCTTAAGGTTATCAATAACAACGATCTTTTTATTCCTATGGAAGAAACAATAATCTTTCACAGCAATTGACCCCCACCTAGAAACTGTAATATCTGTGCTTCCTCTGGTGATATCTATCAGCCCATCATCATAATCACGCAGGCTACAACGGTCTACCCATATGTGTTTTGCGTTAGGTTTTATTTGAATGGCATCAGCATCAGGTCCTTTCCCACCTTCAAACTCTAGATTGCATATAATAACATGTTCACATTCCTTCAGTCTCAAACCCTTCCCTGTAAGTTTTACTCTTTGGCCCCGACCATCTATGGTTTTGTAAGATGAAACACTCAAAAAAGAGGAGAGATGAATGGTGCCCGACACTTCAAAGACAATCCAAAGAGGTTCTTTTCTACAGCATCCATCTCGAAGAGATCCTGGCCCATCATCTACAATCCCACACAAAAAGAAAAAAGTGCAAAATCTTACAATAGATAGCAAGTAAAGAGTATGATTGTTAACATGTGTCACCACACTATTTGTGAAGAAGATGACTGCAGGAGGCTAATGAGCAGAAAAAACATCATCACTTACTAATTTCAGAAACTCAGGGCATCTCATGTTATATACCAAATTACAAACTAGAATAAGCAACCAAATTAAGAATGGGTTGTAACCATAGTTACAATTTCACAACCCAAAAGGTAACTGAGGTTCCTAGTACAAACTTTTTCCCAATGTACTATAAGATTTCGCTACAGTTACACCTAACATCAGCGAAGCATATTAGTCTCTCATGGAATTGTCACAATACAGCAAGATTAAGCTTTTTACCAAATACCGATACCTTTCTGCCAAAATTCCACTAATTCCATTGACTAATTCTACTATTTAAAACTCCAAACATAGTAACAGCCAAAAGATTCATAACATTAACCAAGAAGCAATAAAAAAGCAGTCAAACACAGATAATTGAATAAGAGACAAATTCTGAAGTCTGTGGCAACATGCACAATCTTCTTAATCCATATACTTAATTATTATAGATAGTTAATTTAATATGTCAAAGCACCAAAATGTTAAGTAAGCTAGGCTAGACAACAGTACTGCACTCAAAATCAAAATCAACACTTAGAATCAGATAAAACCATTTACCCCATTTACTTCAAAGCTCACTAACCGCATTAACACAAAACATAATCATGAATTCCATACAACACAGAAAAGTAAAATTTACCAGCTAAAGTGGTGACGTGGTATCGGGGACCATGGAGCCCACCAACGGCGAAGCGACCGAACCCTTCGGCTTGGCCGGCGAGGGCTCGCAAGCTGCAATCGACGTGAGCGTAAGGCAAGGAAGACATCGAACCGGACTGAAGTTGTGCAGGATGATGATGAGAGGGACCGCATTTAAAGGGCGAAGGAGCCCCTTTATGCGGGAAATTACTGTTGGAATCGTTACGGTTCTTGCGATGAAGATGATGAAGAGGATGGGAGTTTCCCATATTAATAATGGATGAAAAATTACGGTTCTTTTTTTCTTTCAGATACTATTTCGGAAATTATTAACTGAATCCCTGCAACCAAGAGCTTCTAACTTCAATGCCAGTTACTGTTGTATCTCTGTTTGCGAAAACGACTAACAGTTCGTCCAAGCCGAAGCTAATTAAAGATATTGCCGACACTTCTAGCTTACGTGTGTGTTACTGTTTCTGCTTTATTCTTTTGAGTTATCGTTAGATAATTCGGTTTTCTTAACCGTTAGTATGAATGCATCTTTACACATTATATGTAAGAATATTAAAAAAAAAAACTCTTTTTATTTATACAATTTTAGTAAAATCATGTTTTAATATAAGTTTGTAGAATTATATGTAATAAAACAAATTGAAATAAGTAAAATCTAATTTTTTAAAATTTTTAAATAAGTAAAATTTAAATTTTTAAATTTTTTTATATTATGTTAAGAATTGATAACAATTGAGCAAATTAATAGTACGATTAAATTGAAAATTTATTTTATTTCGTTAAAATTATATATTATTATTAATATAAATTAATGTCACAGTATTATATATTATTACAATTTTTTTAAATTTTTAGTTAAAAAAATGTGGTTTTGATATGTTGATATGAATCCGTACACAATCCTGAACGCAGCCCAAAAAATAATATGTTATTGTCATTATACTGTCGCGGATATGAATGAAATTAAATTCCACAAAGGTCTACAGAAGTAAATTTAAATTATTAATTATATTTTATCTATTAAATATAAAGGTAACAAAAGATTGAAATAAATGGAATTGATTTGACACCTCTAGAATTGGACATGAAATACCAAGTCAAACATTCTATTATTAGTAATAAACTAAAATATCATGATCAGAAGATCTTTGATTTCATCCTCACTGTTATTCTGCAAATAAAACTATTCTATGTTTCTTTTGAAATGCTGACATGGCAAATAACGAATTTCACCAAACATAACGGACAACCACCTTCATATTCTGACGAATAACCCGGCCTCCGCTTGCCTCAGCGGTCAATTTGCTTTGTAACTCCGCCCGGCGCCGTTAACGTTAACCAAGTTTTCCGATATTCAATTTACACATATGGAAGTGCAAGAGTAAAACCTCCACGTTCAATATGGAGTTAATCAAAGAAGAAGAAGGTAAGAAAAATTTTATTTGTAAGATATAGTGAACCCATAACAATTTAGATTTATGTAATAGTTTGATTCTGATAATAGGGGAGAGGGATCTGGAGCAGGGATTAAACCAACCATTTGTTCGGAAGTCGGAACATTCAGCTTCAAATTCTCCGACAGCATCAGCAACAAGACCATCTCTTGTCTTGTCAAAATCTAGCAAAGCCTTGCTTGCATCAAATTCTAGCAAAGCTTTGCTGTTATCAAATTCAAATAACTCCCTGGTTTCCAATTCCGGGAAGCGATTAGATATTTCTGGAAAAAAGTATGTGAGGCAGGTCACAGGCCGCCATAATGACACAGAGTTGCATTTGGCTGCACATCGTGGAGATAATGAAGCTGTTAAGGATATTTTGGGTGAAATTGACGCTCAAATGATGAGGACTGCTAGTGGAGCTGATTTCGATGCTGGGGTGAGTTCTTCTTTCATTTCTTCCAGTTCTAAAGGCAATGTAATTAGTGCATGGATATTCATCGTAATTTCAATTTCTAGGTGGCGGAAATAAGGTCGGCTGTGGTGGAGGAGGTGAACGAGTTGGGAGAAACAGCATTGTTTATTGCAGCCAAAAATGGGCACTTGGAAGTGGTTAAGGAATTGTTGCAGTATATGACTTGGGAAGGCATTTCGTGCAAGAGCAATGCTGGGTTTAATCCTTTGCATATTGCTGCTAGTCATGGCCACCAAGGTAATGTTTTTACTGCAATTCTAATTATGGGTTTCCTTGTTGATAATTGAATGCTATCTGGTTGATTGCATTGAGGTTTTCAGTTCAATAACAAGCTATATGCAGACATTGTCCAGGTGCTATTAGACCATGAACCAGAACTTAGCAACACGTCAGGCCAATCGAATGCAACTCCACTTATAACTGCAGCTACAAAAGGGCACGTGGCAGTAGTTCATGTATTGCTTTCTAGAGATGCTACCTTAATAGACAAAACTAAATCCAACGGGAAGAATGCATTGCATTTAGCAGCCAGGCAGGGGCATGTGGATGTTGTAAAACATTTGATTGACAAGGATCCGCAGCTGCCAAGAAGGACCGATAAGAAAGGACAGACTGCATTGCATATGGCTGTAAAAGGAGTTAACAGTGAAGTGGTGAGGTTTCTTCTCGCCACAGATTCAGCAATTGCTATGCTCCGGGACAAGTTTGGTAATACACCATTACATGTAGCAACCAGGAAAAAGCGCACAGAGGTATTGATTTTTTCAGCATTACTATCGTATATGGTTGCGTTGCTTTATTAAAAATGGTGTTTGCTTTTCCAATATTTGAGCTTGGGCTGAACTAGCTTGTCAAATAATGTGAGGAGTGAGTTTGGTTTTGCCTGCTTCTCAATTTTTTCATGTTAGTCAGTGAACAAAGCCATCGATATTGTATCGCATGGTTATAGATCTTAGGCAATCATTTAACGTAGTTACTGTTATTTGCACATAAATTTTACATCCTGTTTGTCCAAAATGAAAGTGCACAAAGCCATCAATATGAATAAGCTTAGATAGTTGTCTAGTATTTTGATGGACCTCAGTTAAACTTCAGTAGTCTTCGGGTTTTAGCTTTTCATCATTTTCTTCTGAAGACTACATGAATGCAGATTCTACTGAGTTTTAAGTTTCTGTGTTATCTTTACAGATAGTGAATGAATTGCTAATGCTTCCTGACATGGATGTCAATATGCTAACAAGGGAGCGCAAAACAGCCCTTGACATAGCTGAAGGACTCCCATTCTCCGAAGAAACTGCTGAATTAAGGGAGTGTTTGGAACGTTATGGTGCACTGAAAGCAAATGACCTTAACAAGCCAAGGGATGAACTTCGGAGAACTGTGAAGGAAATCAAGAGACATGTGCATACACAGCTCGAACAAACACGCCAAACGGACAGGAATGTGCAGGACATTGCCAAGCATCTTCGTAAGCTTCACAAATTTGGACTTTACAATACAACTAATTCAGTCACAGTGGTTGCTGTACTTTTCGCAACAGTTGCATTTGCATCTGTTTTCACACTTCCTGGCGGTGACAATGACGACGGATCATCCGTGATGGCAAGCACAATGGTTTTCAAGGTCTTCTATGTCACCAATGCCTTTGCTCTGTTCTTTTCGTTAGCTGTTGTGTTGGTACAAATCACAATTGTTAGGGGAGAGTTAAAAGCGGAGAGAAGGGTCACAAAGGTGATCAATAAGCTCTTGTGGTTGGCCTCTATATGCAATTCTGTGGCATTTACTTCTTCATCATATATAGTGATTGGTAGACAAAGCAGATGGGCGGCAATTTTCGTTACAGTTGTAGGGGGAATAACAATGGCAGGAGTTCTTAGTTTCTTGACATATTATGCAATGGTATCAAAACGGATACGGCGAGAAAAGAAGAGAGAAAAGTCATTGAGGAAAGGAAGGGAGGCACTTCCAATGGATCATGATTCAGATTTCAACCCATTTTATGTCATTTAATTAGAGCTTCTGTATGTATTTCCCAAATGGCCTTTGGCGCTTCTTCTTCTGGCTATGAATTTGAAGACTGCTATGTAAGCAGGAAATGAGCAGCTGGTGTTACAAGTGTTTTAAAAGCTGTAAGTAAATACTACAAGATCTGGGATAAGCCACAGTGCTGCAACTGCAATTCAAGAAGATATTTGTTTCTCCTTTTATTTTTAGGCTTTTGAGGATGGACACTGATCTTTAATTGTTGGAGCAAACTAGGCTATGAGATGACACTGATCTTCATTAGGCAACAGGTGAAAATCAATAAAATATATATATATATATATATATATATATATATATATATAAATTTTGGTCTCATTACACGAGTAATGCTACTCAGAATTTAAGTATAGCTCGTGGTCTGTATCATATCAATGACCAGAACTTCAAAAGTAAATTTATTTAAAACGTTATTTGTCCGGCAATTGTGAAATGTCTTCGCTGAATGCATTTAATCAACACATAATTTGCGCAGTTATAATAATTAAAATCAGGGTTGATTTGTTATCAAAATATGCACTGATTTGTTCTTTCGCAAATATATACTATTTAAGGACGAAAATGTTATTCCTCCATCACCATCAGGAAACGTAATACACGCGCAAGCAATCCAAAAGTGCGTTAGATGCGGAAACACAAGACAGCCAATCCAAAATATGGGGTGTGAATCCGCGTGGGGAATATGATTGAAGAATGATTTTTTTTTTTTTTGGGTGCCGTTAAAAGTTAAAGCAAACTGCTTTTGACATGTGCGGCTCAAAAGCGGGCGGCCTTGACCCAAAAGTTTTGGTTCAGTCAACGGGCCCATTTTCGGAAATGTAGAGCCCACGATTAGACTTTATCGAATAAGGCCATTTTCCTTTACATCGTTGCAGACGTCGCCTGTTTCAACCTTCATTTGTCACTGCCTCAATAATTAAAGGATTATTTCGATTTAAAATAAATAAAAAAATTTTAACGCTTCAGATTAATAATACATAATGTTAACATCTTCACATTGAATTTTTTAACAATCACAATGAGGAATTTTAAATGTCTTATGAAATAACAACATTTTTTTTTAATATTACATAATAACAAACAATTTATCTGACATTATTTACCAACATTTTGAAGTTAAAGGTAAGTGTAGTTTATTACCAAAATAGTTTATATGTAATTTAAATGAATTTACCCTAACGCCACTATAAGGACTCAAATGTATTTCTTTTCTGAAAAAGAGAAAGAAGTATTTACTATTATCCTCAAAATTATTGTAAAATTCCTTACTTTTACGGCGATATTAAAAAAATGATAGTTTATATATTTTTTGGATCCATATAAAATTGGTTTCATAGAAATCAAAATTTATTTTTTAATTTTTTAAAAGAATTAAATTATTAAAATATTTATTTTAGAAAGTTATTTCATTTTTTAGTTATATAATTTCTTATTAGAAAGTAAATTGTAATCCACGAATTCTATTATTTTCTTCTTTTTGTTTTCTCATTCCTCACCGTTGTTACGGTAGGGCGCCAAATTCCTTGCAATAATCTTGAGAATATTATTACAGTTTCTGAACTCAACTGCGTCCAATAAAATCATGTTACTTTCCAGTGTCTCCGATTATTAGCACCATCGTAAACACTGCTGGCTTCAATATGCTTCGTCCGTTATATGCAGCAGCAGCAGCACTCCCGCGCAGTTGAACGATAGAGCGCTGAGTCTAGTTCTGAGTGGCGCAGCAGCAGTATTGGAGGACGTTGCTCTAACTGTTGAGCCAATTTGGAAGACTTGAATGGAGAAAGGGCAGTTGCAAAGTCAACTTGAAATTCTACTCAACACGTGTTATGGATAGGATTGGGAAGCTATACGTAGCATACTCTCTCATCTCCTTACAACGTGTGGGGTTTTTATAACGTTAATAGAGCCGTATGTTTTCTTGGCAACGCTAGAAAGTGAGACACGATCACTTGTTTGCTCCACTACAGACAAAACCCCACCAGCAAGTAGGCATTAAGTGCTAGTACTTGACTTTGATTGACCTCCACTCACCCCTCGACAAGTGTTGCAGTAATTCTCTGAGTTGTTCACATTTACGCGTTTCATGGAATGATAAATCCTGTTTAACATCTTGCTTCTTCTTCGGTTTCTATACAGAACGCACAGACAGAGAGGCTCTGATTTTCAAAGCACCCAGGTCAGTTAGTAATTACTACTTCTTTTACTTAGTTTTGAATTTTGGTTTTTGACCTTGAAAGAGTGGAAATTGAGCACCCATTTGGATAAAGATTTAACTCTGGTTTAGTATTTCTAGATTTACTGTTCATTGTAGCTTGTTCAGCATTTTTTTTTCTTTTGTTTGCTTATATTGCGGGTATTTGATAACGTTGATTGATGAAAAAATGGTGCTGATAATGATTATTGATGAAAGCAAGTGGGTATTAATATAATACAAAATTTGGCTGCAGAACATGTCAGAGATATGATTCGTGTATCAAGGAATCAAACTCCCGGTTTCCACGTGCATCGTATTATCTTATATCAATTTACAAATTGATGCTTCGTCTGCCATGGATACTCTTTGCTCTTGGACTCTCATGAATAATTGAAGTTTCTGATAAGAACAAAAGAAAAACCCTTATATAAAAATTGGCGATTGGTTTTGATGGAGGCTCCTTCGGGGCAGCAAAGCAGGAAAATGATGACGAAGCAGATGACTGCCAAACGGGACGACACGCCGTTGCAGTCTTTGGTGAGAGCAGGAAGTTTAGAATTGGTGTTGGATATGATTTCTAGCAGTGGGGATTCAGAGCTGAGAGAGATGTTGTCTAAGCAGAACCATTCTGGGGAAACAGCTTTGTATGTTGCTGCTGAGTGTGGTTATGCTGATATTGTGAAGAAAATGATAAAGTATCATGACACTTGTATGGCCGGTGTCAAAGCGAAAAATGGATATGATGCATTCCACATTGCTGCAAAGCAAGGGTACTTGGGTAAGCTTGTATTGACATTTATTCTTCCGATTTTAAAATTGTAAGCACGCAATATTCAGATTACATATCTGATATACCTCAACTGATTGAATATAATTCACCCAGCATTACCAATTAGGTGTATCTTGTAGGAATTTTAACTTCTTGAAGAAAGCTGAAATTGCAACCACAGACCAACATTGTTCCAAATATTTGCCCCTATTCTCAGAGTGCTATTCCCTTGCTTTATTTTTCCTTTCTACATATCATTTTTAATGACAGGCCATTTTTGGGATCAAACTATTCTGAACAGTTGTTTGTATACTATGTTGTAGAGGTCTTGAAGGTACTGGTGGAGGTGATTCCTGACCTTTTAATGACCACTGATTCCTCAAACACCACAGCATTACACACTGCTGCCTTACAAGGCCATATTGAGGTTGTGAACTTCCTCTTGGAGAAAGGTAGCAGTGTAGCTACCATAGCTAAAAGGAATGGGAAAACTGCTTTGCATTCTGCTGCAAGGAATGGGCATCTGGAGATTGTAAAGGCCCTTTTGATCAAAGAACCTCGAATTGCTACGAGCAACGATAAGAAGGGTCAGACTGCTCTCCATATGGCAGTTAAAGGACTGAACGTTGAACTGGTGGATGAGCTCATGAAGTCAGATCCTTCTTTAATAAACATAGTTGATACCAAGGGCAACACTGCATTGCATGTAGCAACCCGCAAGGGTCGGGCTCAGGTGATGAAAGTCACTTCCTTTAAAATATCATCAACAATATCATTCTTGTTTAACTTACCCCATCAGATGATGAATGTTTGATATGATAGTGCATTTTCAGTCTTTAATGAGAAATTGAGAATCATCGTGTCACATAATGTTTTAACCGACTAATATCTCTAGTGAGAATTAGGAATCAAATCAGAGATTTGTCAATTTCTTGTTCATTGTTGAATAATTATATACTTGCTCTCATAGCTATAACTTTTATCCCAGTGTAAGAACAATTGGTTGTTACGAAACTAGAATTCCATCTACATTTTTGGCCTAACACACGTTCTTACCTTTGTACCTTCCTCAAAGAGGCACTAATAGCATAATAGGAAAGGTTTGCACATTTTAGTATCAATAGATAGTCCTTTGAGTTTCAGAAGGTTCACAAAACATCTAAATAGCACATCTTGTAGAAGTAAAATGAGTGGTTTCAGATATTGTGCAGGAGAATTCTTGATTATAACTCAATATATCGTTTTGACTACATTACTGTACGTGCATCTACTGCAGCTACTTTTGTGTTGGCCAATTTCTTATGAAAATATGAAGCCCTACACTACAGTTGACCTGACATAAGCCTTAGACAAGCATCGTTATATGTTCATTTTGCTTTTGTATTTTCTATTCTTTGTTTCTCCGCAGCACGGAGTCGATCTATTTTAAATATGATTTATACATGACACTTTAATGCTACATTCTGTTCATGTCCATGCATAATTATTGTGAAGTGCAAATATTTTCAGTATCATTTTCTTCATCAAGATCTCCTTTTTTTCTGTCAAAAATTGGACCCATTGATATATAATGCTCAACATGAACATAAGAAGCAGAGCCACATCAGATTATTTGTTTGTGCACATCAAATAATATTGATTTTCCTGCAAGCTGCAATATAAGTGTATCTATTATCTTGTGTTTGAAACTTCAGATGGATTTTGATAATTGCACTGATAAATTAATGTGCATTATAGTGATTAATTACTCCTGATTAAGTTGCCAAAAGAATTTTAATCCCCTTAACAAAGCTAATAGTCCTCAAAATATTCACAAATGCTATGCCTGCAGATTGTTCTGAAGCTGCTGAATCACAGTGGAATAGACAAAGCAGCCATTAACAAATCTGGAGAAACTGCTTTGGACACTGCTGAGAAAACTGGGCACACTGAGGTTGGAGCCATCTTACAAGAGCATGGAGTTCATTGTGCCAAGTCCCTAAAGCTACCAGCTACAAACACAGCTCGAGAACTAAAACAGACTGTTAGTGACATAAAACATGAGGTTCATGACCAGCTCAAGCACACTCGCAAAACGGGAAAACAAGTTCAGGGTATTGCTAAGCGGCTCAACAAAATGCATACAGAAGGGCTTAACAATGCAATCAACTCCACCACAGTTGTAGCTGTCCTCATTGCCACTGTTGCATTTGCTGCCATCTTCAACGTCCCTGGTCAATATGCCGATAACCCAAAAACGCTTCCTCGTAACTTCTCTCTTGGAGAAGCACGCATTGCTTCAAAACTACCATTTATGATTTTCTTCATCTTCGACTCAATTGCGCTCTTCATATCACTGGCAGTTGTGGTAGTTCAAACATCAGTTGTAGTTATAGAGAGAAGAGCTAAAAAACAAATGATGGCAGTGATTAACAAGCTGATGTGGTTGGCTTGTGTTATGATTTCAGTAGCATTTATTGCACTGTCATATGATGTTGTGGGAGATGATGGTATGTGGTGGGCTGTTGGCGTAACTGGTATAGGAACTGTGATTATGGTATCAACAATAGGGACCATGTGTTATTGGGTGATTGTTAATCGTATCGAGGCTTCCAAATTGCGGAGCATCCGTAGGTCATCGATGAACAGTAGATCAGGTTCGATGTCCATTTCAGTGTTGTCTGATCCAGAGCTTCTGAATAATGAGATTAAACTCTATGCAGTATAAGAAGCGATATGCCACATGTTCAGTCCACCTTGTCTAGCTGCTCTTACATGAAGTTACTCCTGATCTCATGTATATAAAAAGTGTAACAAGTACAGCATTATGCTTTTCACTGAAGTAACTGTTGAGTTTTTCTCTGGGAGGAACTTATGGAGAATGTCAAAGAAGCATAGAATGGTAATCTCTCCACTGCAGTCTAATTTTCCAGAATCACTGTAGTCAATGATTTGGTTCTGTTGGTGTAAATGATGTTTGAAATCATCATTTAAGTTCACAGGAATTATTCCCTGTTGCATGTATGTGCATTAAGTACTAGCAATGTTCAGCATTGGATTACTTTTTCAGAGCAGCTTATTTGGGCTATTCTTCATGGCTGTTCTCCAATGCACTATCACCAACATATTTTTGTGGGATCACCTTTACCATTCTTCTGTATTGTCGAAGACAAAACTGATGACATTATCACAGAATTGGATGCTTTGTAACGAGTATTGTGTTCTCTCCGATTTCAAAGGTACTGTTGACATTTAAAATTACAAAAAGGGCCGAATTGGAAAGCTTGGAATCTTGGGTCTAATAACCCTTATAAGAAAGGATTGGACTTAGGAGATTGGCGAAGTGTGTCCATCCCCTTAAATTATTCGCCCGTTAGCCATTATTCTCGGATTTGTTACTAAAATGAAAATCAAGTGTAAATAGATCACTAATGCTAGACGCCAATAACTGTACTCTACGTCACTGCAATTTTGCATCCATGTTCTGATAAAAGCTATGGCTGGGGTTCATTGCATGACTAGTCAATGAATAATTGAAGTGCTTTGTTTTCCTCCAATGTTTCCCTACTCAGATCTTTTTTACTCTGCGGCTTCAAATGCAGTGTACTGTTTTCTTATGATTGTAGTTTTCTTTTCCAGAACCAGGAAGCTAAGCCAAGAGTTTCTTGTCAAGAATCAGGACAGCAGCATAGAGGCCACGGAAAATGGATCAACCAATTCCAATTGGCAGAAAGCTGCCCAAATGAATCAGACAACACATTGTCACATGGGCCTGTAAATTTATGTGACCACAATTCTCAGTAATCTTGAAATTCTTACTCTTATATGCATTGTCTTTGGCTGATAATTTTCCGGTGCCCAAATGAATGAGACAACTCAACTGAATGATTTTTGTCAATCACATGGTTGATGTATACTTATCTGTGACAATTCTTAAGCCACCAAATAGGAGTCTTGGCTAAGACTGATACTGAGGACGTTTTATCCAACTGCTTAAGCTAAGTGTTTATCTAACATACTTACTCTGTGTGTCTGTCAAAGTCGATCAATTTTTGGGTCTAAGTGGTTTCACTATCAGCTTGGGGATGAAGGTATTTGTAAAAGCTAGTAAGTAAAAGATAAACTTGCACTGGGAGAGATAGAGAAGCTCAGAACTTGAATGAGTGTAGGAAAATATTTAAGAAAAAAAAATAGAGTAGATGACATGTGAATGAGAATAAAGAGAGAAGATGACAAGTTATTTACAGAAAGTCTTTTAGTCCGAAAAAAAATATCTTAAAGGAAATAATGTTGATGCCTTGAATCTCACCTGACATTATTCACATGCTCCCACTTGCTGATCGGTCCCATCATTGCTGCATATTTCCCTTCTTAGCCTATTAGGATATGCAATTTGAAGAGAGTAGATTGTGATGAAATAAGCTGTAGTTGCATCTTGACCTTGTAATATTTGAAAATAAAGAGCGACAAAGCAAATGAATTCTTCTAAATTCTAATCCCACTTAGGCTATGTTGTTGTGAGCTACTGTCGGATTTAATCCAAGGCATTATGGAATTGAATCCTCAAATGTAAAGTGAGTAAATGGTTGATAAATATTGGTTGTGGAGTAAAAGTAATTATATACCAAACTTGACTGTTATGCTTTCAAAATAGAGTAAAAATATAATTGTTACAAACCTACCTTAAATTGTAGGACAGCAGCATGTTATGTAAGAATTAAAGGCAGCATATTTCAAAAGTAATCAGGGAATAATCATGATAAATTTCTGAGTCATTGAAGCCGTAATCTATGCGGTAACTTGTTAATTTTGCTGCAGTTGATAGCAGTGTAATTCCTTGGGAACATAAGGCTTTAACATTTTCTGTCTAGGTCAGCTAGCATATCAAAGTGAAAAGTTGTCAAAATCTTAGTAAAAGTGGACATAAAGACAAAAAAAGATCTTAAAAATCTTAGATTGTTAACACAGTCACAATATATATACTTTTCGTTACTGTGCTTGGAGGGAGCTAATCAAATAATAGGAATTTCAGCACTATTCAAGATTCTGAGTTGAGTTTAGTTTAATTTTTAACGCCTTGTTTTAAATCTGTTGTCTGCGTTAGTGGAGGTAAACTAATCACTTAAATTCTCGGAAACTACGAGACACTGACACTGAGTACTGTACTAATTTTTATCATCAAGAGCCAGTACCTTGTTTTAAATTCTTGTCAAAAAGATCAAATCAAGTTTCCATTTTCAGGCAGGCAGTGCTTCCTACATTTATGCACCTCTGTTAAAAAATTAATCCAGAAAGAGGAGTCTATGCTTTGGCATCTCCATTTTTTACCAGCTATGAGCTACCAACCCTTGTAAAATCTTTATGAAATTAAAGTTTTTACTGGGGGAGGACATGGGAAACCTGCTCTTACCTTGATTCACCAAGAGGACAAGCATGCCTTGCTCAAGGAAAAAGTCCGCCTGACTTTGTTTCGGATTTTCCACATTAAAATTAGATCTACATTTTTTTTTCATTACAAATCAATCTATCATCAATCTGGTATGAATATTGCAGGCTTTTATGGACGTATGTGTTATATAAAACATGCTTGTGGCTGTGGATGCTAGACGCAGACAGGTGACATGTTGTGATGACAATCATTACCAATTAATACTGTAATACTTTAGAAGAATAGAATCCAATCATATAGTGATTGTATGAATTAGTCTTAATTATTAGTGGACCAAATGAATGGAGGATGATCATTATGCCAGTCCTGAATAAAGTATTCCTTGGCTTCTAAATCTAACATCAAGATTTCGGGTACCAAATGTTTATATGATAATTCTCTTACTTAATAGTTAGACCGAGTATTCTGTCTCATCTCAGGCATATATCTCTCTTTTTCCTCTCCTTTAACTTTCTTTCCCTTTTTTTCTTCATCCATTTACTGTCAAAGATCAGATCCAACATATATTATTCTTTTGCTTAGTCTCGAAAGTATAATGTACAACAGGAGAAAACCCATTTTTGTCTGGCAGTTAACGTTTACAAATCACTCACCCACTTAACTGATCTAAATTCTATTATATAACCATTATGAATTAAAGGCCACGTCACTTCAATCCCAATCATATTATTAGAAATTTTGTCATTTGGGTACAAGCTCATCTGAATGACTCGATACTTTTCCTTTAAGTAAAGGGAAAAAGGCAAAAAGATGATGTTCCTCACTTTTATGCGGAAATACAAATCTTCCACAGATCTTTTTTTGAAAAAGGAACGGTGGGTAAAGCTTGAAATAGCCATAGAGAATCTAGTTCAGCGGAAAAGGAACGTATGAGAACTGTTGTTGGAAAAACCATCCGGGTTTTACAGAATCCACAGAACCACAAAAGTTTTGATAACTTTACATAAAGTTTCCATAATTTCGGATGACTGGTAGTTGTGTGTTTTTTTTTTACTGTTTCATTTCACTGCTATGAAAAAAAAGACTAAATGAACAGAGATTAATGGAGTAAAACCTAGAGATCTGAGTTTAAGCATTAATCTCTAGCACAAGCCAACTGTTCTAGTCCTTTTGAGAGAAAATCGGGCCAACGGAAAGTTGGATTCAGGTGACTCTGATTATGTTATAACATTAGCAAGTACAAAAGGAAGACGGGGTGGGGCTTACACTGTTTATATGCACAATCAAATCTCTGATGAGTGATGATTAAAACTTTCTGATAAAAATTTTATTTTGAACAAATCAAGGTCTCCAATTCAATGGGTTTGTTCAAGCATAGTACTTCACTTTCATCAACTCCACTTAACAGTTCCTGGGAATCATGCAAAATACTTCAATATCATACTACATTAATGACGCCCACTTTGAAATTTTTCGAGTAAATATGGTGGGGCAATGATAGTGAAATCCGATTGTTTTCACTGTTTCTTACCACCATTCTCATATGCTGCAAACTCCAGGTCTTTCTTGGTCTCCACAGACTGAAATCTTTGATGCAGATAGTGAACAAATCGCAGCTTCATTTACAGTCTTTGTTGAACTAAGCAGCTGCTGCGACTGAGACTGTTTACAATGGGCAATTGCTCCTTCAATTGAACTTTCGATCTCTGAATTTGCGCTACTGCTCCTCCTGAGTAGCTGTAAGTTGTAAAACCCTATTGAACTGAATGAAAAGGATGAAGATGAAGAAGAACAACCAGATGAAGATGTAGACGAAGTTGAACACTTAATTGGAGAGTGCCGTTGAATTGCTCCTGAGAAGGATTTTCTATGGCTATTAACAACATGATCTTCAACCATCTCTTTTTTAATGCTCTTTGAGGCCGCAGAACATATGGTCTTGTATCTGTCATTATCAATTTTTCCAAATGGGATTTTATTTGCAACCTTCACGTACTTGTTTAAACAATCATTTCCTTTTGAAATACTTTCTGCCTCTACATTGCATGCTGCTTTGGCACAGAACTCATCTGAACAAGTGGACTTACCGAACAAAGACTTGAGATATGCCCGTGAAGCTTTGAGCTTTTGACCCAACGAAGATTTCTTGATCTGCTTGAGCTTTCTGGTCCAGGACTTCTTTGAGTGATCGCCAATGAAACCGCTCATTTCATTTGACCATTCAAAAAAATACTCATCTGGGTTTAATTCACTACTGACTCTGCAAGACTCTGATGGTGATACATTACAAGATTCCAAGGGTGTACTGGTATTCGTTGTAGTTGTTGAGCTTGCAATGAAGGGAATGGCATAGCTTTCTTCCAATGGTTCTTCTGTTTTCTTCTCTGATGAACTGTTGGAGTTTTGGAGAAGTTTCTGAACCATTAACAAGCGAGGAGGAAGATGAAGAGGAAGGAGTTTTCCCTTGTAGAAGAGTTCATCAGCAGGTGAAGTTGTGGTTTCTTTATCTTGAGAAACCGAACACATTTGGAACTCAAACTCTCTGCTCTGTGGTGGAGAGCTAATGGAATAACACAAGTAGTTGGAAGAAGAGCTGACCTCCATATCAATGTAATCTTCATCACCATGATTGCTTGAAGCTTGGCTTGTGGCCATTTCATTTGAACTATTCTCTCTTTGCATTCTATATATCTGTGAAGATGCTTATAGAGAAATGAGTTTTGGTGAAGGAGGGAGAAAGCCGGAGCATCCTTTAAAGTGAAGATGCTGCCAAGTTAAAAAAAAATGTATATTAAGGCACTGCCAGAGTTTTTTTATTTTTTTTTTCAATATCTTGAATGGTTTCAAACAGTAAAATGCAGAAAAAAATATGGATTCAGCAGCCACGCACTGACCTATATGTCTTTGCTTATTTCTTTGCTGCATCAGAATTTATGTGGCTAGAAATCGTATGCAGCTGCTTTGTTCCGAATTATTCACCCCCTCTATTAGTAAATCTCAAAATCTAACTTCTTTTATAGTTTTTAGAGTACTGTTAAAGATACCAAAACATTTCAGTGAATATATATTTCACCGTATCAAACATAATTATACACGTAAAGCCCTTATGTAATACGTCGGTTAATAGAGTTCAAATATATATATATATATATATATATATATATATATGTGATAATGTGTTGCCCAATAAATTAATTATTTCTTGTTAATGATATGCCTCATACAATCATGATTCATGAAAATAAAACTATAGCATATCAATTCAGCAATAGAAATATATATCCTAACAAGCAAAAGAAAAAAGAAAAGCACTTTTTGATTTTGCTGCTTCTAATAAATGATGCTGCTGCGGCCAACTTTTGGCGCATAGCAAAGCTTTTTATGTAAGTTGAAATCATCTGAGGAGAATCTTTATAATGCATGGAACTGTGGAGTACTGTAGAACAGTGGATGACATCAATGGAGCACCTCATGTTTGTCTTGTTTAATCTTTGAATGGAAGCACTTCTGTACAACGGTAATCTTCATACTCTGAATTTGAAATGTTTTCTTTTTCTGCAGAAGATGGAGATGATGAGAATCTATACATTACTAAGAAGACAGCGACAGTGGTTCTTGTTTTTATTGTAAGTTTCAATGCAATGGAAATAAAATCTCTTTCTACAGTGCTGAGAAAATGAAAATAGAAGCAAAATGGATCTGCATTCACTCAGATAGAATCTTACATGTTATACATAATAATTAATGTATCTACTTGGGAATTATCAAATGGGATTGAAACTTCAAAGCCTTCTAATTTCCCGAATGTAAAACTCTTTCCTCTTTACTCTTATACACCTCTTTACATGTGCTAAAGCTTGTAACTAAATTCACTTTTTGCTCATTCTCTTTTGCTATCAGAAGCTTGAAGCTTTTAATTTTTTTTTTTTAAAAAAAATCTGACTGGGCTTTTTCTTTTTAATTTTTTATTTAGAGAAGGGTAGATATCAGCTGACCACAATGATAAATAGGGCAAATAACAGTCAAGTACCCTTTAATTTGTTACATTGACAATTTAATTGTTATAAGTTTGAAAATAGCCTATTTAGTACCCACCTTAGTTTTAATGTTTGACCGCTATTGACTTATAAAAAGATTTTAAAAAAATACAACATTATTATTTTTTATGAGATCGTAAACTAACAGTGAAAATTAAAGTTTCCTTTAGAATTGTAGTACTTCTACTGTATTATAAAAGTCAAGTTAAAAAGATATTTGATGAAGGTTATTTATTTTTTCTATAGGTAGTATTTGTTTTTTATCAGTATTTGATATGATTAAAATATAAATCTAATTAACGTGTTTATTTTTTATTTTAAATATCTTAATATAAATATTTAATTATTTATTTTTTAAAAATAAAAATAATTGATATGTTACTTTTAAAAAATTTAAATTAATATATTAAATTAATAATATATATAAATATTAAATAATAAATTAAAAATATTATTGATAAATAAAATTTTAAATTATTTAAATATTTACTTATTTAAATTTAAATCAAAGTTTTTAATACTAAAATAATTATATTTAGATCTCAATTAAAAAAAAAGGTGAGATCTTTACTATTTGATATTCTTACCATAATGTCAAAGAAAACATAAATTTAAGGAGGGGATCAGATTGTTATTATAAAAATCAAAAGCAGCTATCTGTCATTTGGCATTGTAGACATGAATATGATTAATTATGTAGTATGAAACAGTAAGCATATGATATTATACTTGATGAAAGTACAAGATGAAAAGGCTCTGTTATTCCTGCAAATCCACACACTTCTCTGCAACACTTGAGTGTTTAAATTATTAAAACAAAAGCAAGCCCATGTCTCAAAACCTAGTTTTTAGCACTCTTTATCAATTCATGACTTCAATAATAGAAGACTGACTCTCTTTCTCTCTGTGTGTGTGTGAGAGAAAGAGAGAGAGAGAGGGTGTGTTTTGTAGTACTAATATTTTATTGTTATTATTATTATTATTCCAATAATTTATATTTGACTGGGGTCAAAATGACAGATTTGAATCCTCCTCCCTAGCTTTGAATTTTGAAGTTCTAAATTAGGGGTAGTTGACCTCAATAACAACAAGCATAAGACTCCAATTTGTATTACATTGTGGTGGGTTAACATTGAATAATGGAAAATGACACATGCATCCAAGGCTCCAAACACCTTTTCTTCTTATTTGTAAACATGTTTTAAGTTTTAACCCAAAATCCAAATCAAAAAACACCAGAACAAGCATTACCTGATTTGCCAATTGGGACCTAGCTTGCTAAAAGAGAGCACATATGAATGATATATGCCCACCACCTGTTTGATTTTAATACTCAAATAACTAAAAAACGCAGAACATTTGGAGTTTAATTTAGATTTAATGATTATTAGATATTTAAATTTGTGTACGAGTTTGCAACATAATATCATTACTGATTAAACAATCTATTTTTTTTAAAAAAAGAGAAGAGTAAAGTCTGTTGGAGCGGATATGATATGATAAACGATAAACATGAAATTGGTGGTCACGTGATGCTGATCTGACTCACTAAGCTGAAAAGTGGTATTCATGTACAGGTCGTCTCACAGCTACAGGACTGTATGATCAGTCTTTCTTTCTGCTGAGTCTGGGATGAAGGAATGCTTGCTTGCTTGCTTCCACAATGAAGCATAATTGCTTACTACTGAGCAATCTGCAAAAGTGAAACCTTCAGATGGAAAAAAAAATAAAAATAAAAAGTTCAAGGGAAAAAGCCAATGGGTCAGTCATTTTCTGGAAAGTGCCTTTTTTGCAAGTGGATATCCGCAACTGCTTGCGACCTTTTGGAATTCTTTAGTTTCACCAGGGAAGGTCCTAAAGTTGTAGTACCGTGGTCAATTTTCAATGATTGTGACCATTTTATTGATGAAACGAATTTCAAACATTTTTCTGAATAAATATATAAATAGTGTATCATATTGGTATTTGTATTGGTAGCTAGCTCTACCAAGCTAGAAAAAAATAAAATTCCAATGTCATAGATTGGTCATTTCTTACTCGAAAGAATTGAAAGGAGTATTACATAGCTGAAAACAAGTAACAATTCAACCATGTAAATCAGTAAATGTCCCCTCTCTGAATGTTTGAAGGGTATAATATAACTGACATTCTGTAAATGAGTAATTATGATCCACAAGATTTTCATTGGATGGTGACGCTCCATCCATCCTCTTCAATACCATCTGGATCTGGAAAGTATTCGCTCAATCAAATCTTTCATGTAATTTTAACTATCAAGAGAAGAATTCACTTACATTTGAGAGTTACGGTGGCAAGGCACCTCAAAATAACTGACAATAAGAAAAATATATGAATCAGCCATAAGTTATCTACATTTTATCATGATGTTTCAGAGAATTTACACATCAATAAATCTAAGAACTTTCAGTTCCATCCTAAACTTGCGATAAACTCAGAGCTGTTGGTGAGTGATTAGCTATCCAATGATTGCATAATACTTGTATATAACCTCTCGCGGAAGAAAGATCTGCCTTCTATTCTCTAGGTCTATCATGGTATCACGTTATGCTATTAACAAACTACAGAGATTGACGTACCAGAAGTATTGGTACACATTCTTGTTGGTCAGCCTTTTGTTTTTAGATCTTTCTCAAAAGCATCAAATTCCCAGTCATTAATCTCCTCTGTGGAGGAGCCTCTGCTATTCTCAACTTCTGAATCTAGTGAGTCCATTCCCAACTTTACATCCAGCAATATTTCTGCCTTAGTTGAGGCAAACTCAGTTTTCTCTGGTTTGTGTTCCGGAGTTTCAGAAAGTTTTTGGGAGGGAGAGGTTGGATTTTTATCAGACTCAACATTTGGTGGTAAGCCTGATCTTGGGGTTGAATTCTCAACTTCCAGAATTGGTCTATTAATGGATTCAAACTCCCCTTTTATTTTTTCAAGGGCATCGAATAGCTCTTTGACCTTTTTATTGTCTTTCCTGGATCAAAAGTATATCATGTCTCAGTTTAATAGGCTTACATCAATTCAGTAAATCCTATCTGGAAGTGCATGTAAAAGAAGGGGAAAAAAAAAACAATAAGCTGTAAAGATATGTACCGGTAAATGCCTTCATTCCAATTGTCAAACAAGTTTTGCATGGTAGCCACTATGCTTAGGGTGGTTAAAAACTAGCATAAAAGGAGGAAAAAAAGTAGATATATTATCTCTTAATAAGATGAGACAACATTGAATTAAAATTACCGAGCTAATAGAAGAACAAACGAAGATTCTTTGGGATGAAAAACATGAGGCAAAACAGACTTAATACAAACATGTAAATGAACGGTTAAAACTGTTTAGGAGCCGCACCCAGGTGCTTATGAAAATACTTATTACCTTTGATTCAAGATCTAAATATTCCTCTTCAAGACTTTTTCTTGAAATTACTGCTTTTGAACTTTTGTTGTCTATCAACAGTGATATTTCTGACCTGATAATGGAGGAAAAAATGAGGATGCTCGGGTTAACTGAGCAACGAACAATCACCAAGGTAAAATACTGTACCCTTTATTTAAGTGCAATGTATCCACAAGGGCTCTAATCTTTGTAACGGAGAACCCCAACTGTTCCTGATTACACATAAACACCCAAAAAAAAAAACAATATGTCAATAAGAAAATATATTGCATAATTTGCAAATGGCAACTGGAGAATCACTATATCTGAAGGAACTATCTCGGGCTTCAATATACCTTGTAAGCAGAGAGAAGAAAATTAACCAGAATCATAAAACGATCTCCATATTTCTCCAAGACGCCACTTAAACATGTGCAAAGTTAAAATATATCATCATATGCAGAAAATTCATGATAGAATGATAATTGGACAAAATAATGCGGCACATAAAGCATAGGACGACTGTGAGCTACTAATGCCATCCTCATTTTTGAAAGATAAACTATCTAACAAAAGCTGCTGCATGAAAATTCATCAGTGACAACGATGCAGATAGACATACTTGATCTGCTTCTCTTTTTGGTCATTGTATGTGGTCTGGAGAACCCAGGTATCCTCCAGGAAATTAACCCACGTGTTGACCACGTTTGCTTCCATTTTGCACGAAGCAATTGATCTCGACAGCTCATCTTCCTATGATTAAAAAAGTTTTGAAAACAAATGAGAAATAATCAAAAAAGAGCTGCAGTAAGCTCTAAATTTTCAGAAAAAAAAAACGAATATGAATAATTATTCTCATGGCCCGTAATGTAAATAGTTCCTATTGTGAGACCAAAAGCAGAGATACCTTTGATTTGAAAAACACAAGAATCTGATTACTTGCTTCATCAAACTGCTCTCTTTCTTCTTTGGCATTACGGAGGCGTGCACGAGTAGTAATCAATGAGGTATTGACCTAATATCAAATAACAAAACATGAAAGTAACCTCAGCAGAGGATAAGAAAGAAACTTTTGGTACTGATGTTGCAAAATATAAGACATAGTAGTCAAACTAGAAATTCCCCTTTAAAACATGCTCACACAGATTCAGGTAAATATCGATGATAATGGTAGAAATGGAAGCTAACTAACAGGCTAACTGAAGCTGACAGTGCCAGAGATCACTAGATCTCCCAATAGTGTTTTGTACTTCTCAGTATAACTCAAATAAATGACATGAACATGAAAAGGAAAAGAAGCACCTTCCTCAATGCGGTTTCAAGTTCAGCCTTTTGCTTCTCTAGTTCTTGAATGTTCACAGTTAAATCCTGGAAAATGTAATGAGATATGTGTTTAATATTTGTTGAGATAATGGGTAAAAGAAAATAAACTTCCTCTCAATCAATAAGTGATATATAACAAATAAGATGGGATCTACACCTTCTCAATTGTATAGGATTAACTAACCATAAGAAGGTGAAACTTTCAATATTCCATTTATTCAAAAGAATATTGAAGAAATTATGAAAAGAGTGTTCCATTTTCATTTTTCAGACTGGAGATACTTTTACTGATACAAATGTGAAACTTTTGCAAGTACCATTTGACTGGAGCTGAGCAGTTGACCAACAAGATGAAAAGAGATACACAAAATGTTTCATAAAGATGGAAAAATTTCAAAGCATAAAACTGAGAAAAAAATAATAACACATACACACAAATACACAGAAGCTTTCTTAGCAGAAACTAGTAGTATTTAAATTAATGCCTCCTGATCCAAGTTTAATGGAGGAGCACCACTTAGGCAGTGTACCTTCTCAAGTTGGCAAATTTCATTAGATTTAGCCATACGGAAGTTAAGTGCATCTTCTTTTTGAGCTCTGATTAAAAAATGGAGGAAAATATGTTAAAAACATCAGCTATTAAAATAAAATGCTTGAAGGGTTTAGAAGCAACAAAAGAGGAAAAATATCAAAAGAAACTAAGTGGCTTCAATAAGAAAAAATATAATCATATTTGACATAGTTTCCACATCAGATACCAATTAGCCAAAAGAAATGAAACAATTCCTTTACTTACCAATGAATTGTTAACAAGAATTTAACACCTAAGTTGATTTGCCAGTGCCAATTTTTCCCTTATCTCAAAATACTTCCAGTTGTGTACTCAATAGTAACTTAACATTTTAATGTCAAACCATCTCAGTAGACAACAAATTAACAATAGAGTGACTGGCAACATTTGAGTAATTTAAAGCTTTCCTTCAGATATGCAGGCTGTGAAAATAAACTTTCATAGATCTGGTGGACTTTTTTTTCTTTTTTTCATTTGAGGCATAAGCTCCCAATTTTTTGTACAAGTAGCTCTGTGTCAGGTCTCAGATGAATTACTTTCAAAAACTAGTTCACAAAGTCAAGGTTTCTTGAAACTAAGGGACAAAATATAAGCCATAACGTGTTTATGGCACAACTTCATCTGTGGTGGGTTGCATCCCAATGGCTATTTCATGTAATGTAAAAGGTTATAATAGAAACTTTAGATCAGAGTAAAATTGTCTGGTACATCAGTTTATTATGTTGTAATCCATTGAAACCTATTCTACAATGTGGCAATTTAATCTTTTGTATACTGTTCCTGTATGCTTTTGTATAAGATATGCTCTTAATATTCTTATATACGATAAAAATGATGCTACTGATAAAAGTAAATTTAATTACAAGGAAATTAACTTCAACAGAGGCAGTTGTATCATAATTTAATTCACTATGCTAACTGCACAAAATAACATTAAGCAACTCGGTGTACAAGGTTAGAAACTTCATGTTATAAAATGTCATCCATTAGAACCAATTTTTGGTTAATGCTCCAGTCAATTAAAATGTATTTTAGAAAGATAAACAAAAATTGTTTTCTGAAAAAATCAAAGGAAAAGAAAGATTATAAGCATTTACTTATAACACATGAAAGACTAGCCTAGCTATATATAGGATTTTAACTTAAGCCCGTGCACAACCCCTACATGCAACCTGATGACAAGTGCTATCATAGAGAGACACATGTTCTTATCACACATTGCGCTTGAAGCCTGAGGTCTAAATACTTCTTTCCCAATTTCTGCTAAGCCTGTGATCTGTACATTATCTCTTTGATGTGGATACATGAAAAATCACAGAAAAGTGTAAGACCTCACATGCAAAAGAAGTACTGAGACAGTTTATTTCAAACCTGTTGTCTAAGATGCGCTTTTCAGCTTTTGTGGTTGAGTTAACAAGAGATTCTGAGAAAATTTTTAACTTATGAACCTGCAAGATAAATGGATCATATATCATTAATAATAGCATACTGGAAGAGTAGCAGTAAGCATGAACTAAAGAATCTAGACCAAAAGAAACCATGCCCAACAGCCACATACTTATTATCAACAAATAAAAATCTCTATCATAATAAATTTTTTCATTATTTTTGTTAAAACCAGGAATAGGATTTAGTCTCAATGAGCATGTTTACTCCCAAAATCAAAAATACTTCTGAAAGTGAAAAACCACATTTCCAAATAGACATTTGAAGCACATTGTTGTCTATAGTTTGATTTAGGTTGGCTAGGAAGGATCTGCCCGATAAACTAGATAGAAAGATATAAATTTAACATACAAATGAAGCTATTTTATTGTTAGATGAATATGATACAACATAGGCTTATTGTCTAAGAGGCCAGCCTCAAGACATTGAAAACCCAATTCCTGTATGAAATATTGAGTTGAAGCAATCTGACCAAATCATAACCAAGCCTAACTAACATCCAAGTATTTTGAAGCATGAAAGCCATTTGAGGATTCAAATGTCTTAACAAAATAGCATTGCAGCGTTAATCATTTTGCCTCTTAAGGCATATAATGGAATAATTGCATGACCCCCCAGCTAATGGATGTGATTGTAGCCAGCGCTTAGAATGCTTCTTGGATCAAGAACCATTCAGCCTAATCTTGACATCAGATTTAGTCGTACACTCCTATAAACATCTTCGTACTGTTCCAACTTATAATGCTTATTGACCAACAGTGGTTCAAATTTAGGCCAGCTCTTTGCACCAACTATTTTAAAAAGGCAATCCAAGACGAAGTTTTATTAATAAGAAATAAAAATAATGATATCCAAAGAAACTCAGACCTTTACACCATGATGTTCTGGAGAATCCCCATTGCTCAAAATCTTTTTCTTCAGCAAGAGTTCTTCCAACTTGGAATACATTTGAATTTGTACAAGAGCTTCTTTTAGATCCTGCTGGAAATTCAAAGCATATTCAGTTTCAGTTAGCCATAAATATTTCACTACAGTATATGATTCAGAAACTGTCTGATACACCCTGCTAACTGGGTAAACTGATGGGACCAACCTGTGTAATGGCAGATTTAAGAAACCAAATATGTAAATGAGCTACCTAGGATAGCTTGCTTTGTTTTTCCAGTTCTACTTTCCATTGCAAATAAACTTAGGATGTCATTGTAGTAAGAATTTTGATAACATTTAGCTACATGCTTTTGTATATTGTTGTAATGTAAGTAGGCAGCTTATTTAAATCAGCCTGACCTCAGTTGATGCAATGGTTTTTTCTTCCGATGATTTATTTGGAACTGCACTTAAAAGCTGCTGAATTGGCTTCATTTCATCAAGTTTTCCCATCAGACTACAGGCTTCAGCATCTATTCTGAGAGCAGAGAGCAAAAATAAGCAGAGAGAGAGAATTATATTTCCAATCTTATCACTGTCAAAAGATAAAAATGATTATCATGTTCCAACCGAGCAATCTCAGAAATCGATAACTTAAGAAAGCATGTGAAAAAGTGGGAATCATGCAAATTGTACATTTTCATCAGCTACCTTGGAATATCAGCATTAATCTTCAGCCCAGCAATTGCACCTTGAGCATATTGGAGCAATTCTTCTCGCTTCATCTGAAGAGTTAAAAAAGAAAATGACAAACTTTAAGTTCACTTGTATTTTTATTGCAATCATTATAAGTCCAACTTCGATACTTGTCTGCAGTATATTGAATCATGCTGTCAAGACATATGCTGGAAATGTAATATTGAAAGCATACAGTAGAAATGCATATATGCCCATTTTAGTCCAAACTTTGTAAGCCTAAACTATAAAAGGTCAATTTCCCTAATATTAGGACAATATTCTGTAGGCATGTGTCACATCCTTACCAGTACTTCATCCTGGTAGTTTGAGAATGCTGTTGCTAGATCCTGTATGCTAGTCATTACTGCATTGTGAATTTCCTTTCCTCCGCCAAGACAAAGCCTTTACATAACCAAACCAAAGAAAAAGGTATTAAAAAAAGATTAGAAGAAGAAGAAGCTGGTAAGCATTAAATCCTTGGAACATTTTTGCTTTTCTTCCAAAGTGACCAAAAATATAAAGATAAGCAAATACTTTAGCACCAAAAGCTGCAATCAGACATCAAAAGACAAACTAAGAGAGTGAGAAAAGTACCCAAATATCTCCAGTAATAGTGAAATTTCTTCCTCGTTCGGTGCTTCAAGAATCTGAATCATACAAAAGAGTTAACCTGCGGTTAAACTCAATGGATCAGCAAATACAATGCCCGCGTAAGTACTAAATAATTATGACACTAAAATTAGATGTAATGCTTTGTATCACAATGCTAATTCATTCTTGGAGAAAAAATTAAAAAGGTATTTTATCCAAGCAATTGTCAAGCCATTATAAGTTATAACACGTCTCACTCCCCTTACCTCAATTCAAATCAGTAAATAGAGACCAAGCTAACACAGCATAATATATTAAAATTAAGAACAACCGATTTAAAAAAGAACAAAATTATACATACACAATATATAATCTTCATATGACTGTTAAATCTCAAGAAAATATAAAAATGAGCAATGAGAAAATAGGGAGAGAGATGCAATGAAATCTAAAGTTGAATCAACCTTGGAAAACCTCAACACACTTCTTTAGCTTAGAAAGGCAAACTTCACAATAGTAAAAAGAAATAATGCCTATAAATACACAGATTCAGTATACAACGGTTATTTAAGGTAAAGACGCGCAAATTGCATTTTACAAAGTTTCAAAGTTCAAGTGGTAAGCTCAAGGTTTCATTCAAGAACATGAAATACAAGATCACAAATAAACCTCCTTTAATCACATGGCAAGAAACCACAATTGCCTACTGATTGTCATCACTCCCATCAATCACCAAAGACTAGAGAACTTTTTAGTAGCAGAGCCAGTGTTATTGGAAGAAAGTTTGTCCTCAGCCTTTAATTTGCTTTCTACGTTATCATATAGGGTGTATGTTGTGCCAATAGCAGAATTCCATTGTGCTTGATGAACTCTAAATTACTTTATATAGGCTCGTGTTGGAGATTACCATTAAAACGCACATTGCATGGTAAGGAGTTGTCTAGTGTCAGTCATTAGTGTCTCACCAGAAGACTTGTAATATTAAATGAATGCCACATAAGACTCCTGCCATGTATAGTTAACTCAATTTATACCTTTAGAATGCATCCAGTATAAATACAACTATTGTCAAAAGAAAAGAGGTAGCTAATGTCCTACTCACAAATGTCTTTAGCTTTTCTCATATATCTAATACTTATAATCGAATTATTGGGACTAACTGCATTTAGGGCCAAAAAGAAAATGGGAAAATTCAACTTACCATAGAGAGAGTTATGCCTTCAAGAGCTTGACTAAAAAGAAAAACATCACGAAAATTCATTGGTTCACCATCCAAATCAGGGTCCACATAATAAACCTGTACATGATTTAAATTTAAATGAAAATTCACCATCAACAACCAAAGAATAAACCAAATAAAATATGATATATTCTGATTATTAAAATATTCTGATTATGAATTAGAAATGCAATAATGTGATCATCAAACTGACCAAAATGGGTTTCCTAGGAGAATCCTTGGGGTCATCAGAATTGAAGTTGTCATCCAAATCAAGATAAGGTGAAGATAATCTCTCTATTTCTTTTAAAGCAACCAACCACCTTCTCAGCAACTGAACTCTCTCTATCCCTCTACACGACACTGAAACTTCTTCCAATCTCTTCGCCGTCTGTCTAAAGCTATTGAAACTCCTCGCCCCCTTCAATTTTCGCCAACAATAATTAAAAACAAAACAATAACGATGATCAATGATAATATTGACGCATGAAATATCAAATTACCATGCGGTCCTGGAAGATTCTAGCGCCCTCCGTAACGGCATTGCCGGCGGTTTGAACCACAGAATCGGCATAATTCCTAACGGTGCGTGTGAGGTTGTTCCTCCCGCCAACTTCGACGGCCCTATTCACCGCCGTTTTTAACCAAGACATTGTCGTCACTGCTTTGGATCAAATCTAGATATTGTATTAAATAGTTTATTAATTATTATAATTATTGATTCGTTGGAACAACAGATGAATTCAGACGCAAAGGTATTACCGCTTTACAAACCAATTGCTACGTAAAAACATTGAAAATTTTGACTAACGGAGGAAAATAATTTGGCAAGAAGAGAAGAAGTCAAGCTTTAGCGCGTTCTGGTGGTTCGTTTTTTCTGGTTTTTAGTTCGAGTCATATGGCATTAGTTTCGCTTCGTCTTCATTACGGACCACCACGATGCCATTTTTCCCATTTTTTTCTTTTTTATGACTCGTTGACAATTTTCTTACAAAATTATTAAATATTATACTTTTTTTAATTTCATTTTGTCTGGGTTGACTTGATTCAGTTAGGCCGAAGAAAATTGCATCGAAAAAGGCCCAAATAATAAGTCCAAAGACGGCCCACGGATATTTTAGAATTGGACCATGTAGTTCTTTTAAAATAATAAGCATCGGATCAACTGATAAAAGTGCTTTTCCTACAAGTTGCCAAAATTGTCCGCTCGTATTAGATATTTTAGAATTGGACCATGTAGTTCTTTTAAAATAATAAGCATCGGATCAACTGATAAAAGTGCTTTTCCTACAAGTTGCCAAAAATGTCCGCTCGTATTAGAATGCTAACCACTTTTGGTTGAAACATTGTATTGGAAATGAAAAGCAAACAGAAGCTTTTTATTGTGTAAGAAGGCTAAAGATTTATCAACTACGTTAAACTTTTAGTACAAAATGAATCGTTTACAAATCACAACAAACGCCAGCGAAAACGTATATATAAACGAGCCAAGCAGCATCACATTTGGCCGGGAGTTGGGGCCAAAATGAAGAATGTCAAGTTTATCTACATTTCGCCGGGGACTTCAGGCCATTGCTCACCTTGTCGGTCGGTACAAAGGAACCATTTTTATGGACCATCTACTACATCTCGATGTCTGGCAATGGCACTCTCCAAAAATTCCATGAGTTATAATCCTCCTGCAGAGTAATGGAAACTGGGTGTCATCTTAAACTTTTAATCTAATAAACCTCCACACTGTATTCGAAAGCTCAAGTAGGTAGTTGATCAGTCCTTACCTGCTCAACCAATGACGTTGGGGGGAACATGTCATTAACAAGAGTGTGTAAAGATGTATATGATTTTACATCAGTGCGATGACTACTGGCCACCTCTCCCTGTCAATTTAAGTCAATTTATTCGAATCATTTGATTATTAAGGAAAAGATTGAAGATTTGTTTCTTTCTAAAAACAAAAATGTCGTGAAAGTATCAGCAGGAAACACCTACCTTTGGGTTGATGATAAAAATTTTACCCTTCGGGATCCCGATCTTCCTGTAACTGAGCTCGTCAGTATCTCTATTTCCAAAGCCCGCATAAAATGGATTGTATTCAGACGGGAAAAGTTTCTTAATATCCTACAGAAGATGAACTTTGAAAGTTAGATACTAGATACTGCAAAATCAGAAAGAAGGATTTGAATCAGTTGTAATCATTTGATATTTACCTCTAAACAAGCAATCTTGAATTCATGAGGAGCTCTTCTAATCACTGCCATCAGCATCCATGGAAAAGCAAGATAATCAATCAGAGAGGCAGGTAAAAATCATTTGAAAAGGGACAAAAAATATAGGGCAGCCAACAACATATTAAGCATGTGAGAAAAGAATGTGGAATGAAAACTATGTAGAAACTATTTTCCTTCACGTAAGCAGTCAATGATACAATGATGAAAGGACAAGGCAGCTAAGCTGGCTATATATTGCTTCCAGATGGCAATGAAAAATCAAGGCAACATTAACAGAATTGCATATACAAGCTGCAAGGTATGTAACTAGTTCAATTATAAATAAAAGGTGAGCTAAATATCTAATGCTTCATTTCATAGCACATTATATTACCATAGCAAGCTTTTACAAAATCCATGCATTAATGTCCTTGTAGTGCTCATACTTGTTTAATATTAAACAAACACACATCTTTCCATGTTCATAATTAGCTGTCTTTCCACGTGCCTTTCTTCTTTATATTCTTCTTTCATTTTGGAAGCAGGAGCAGGAAAGAGGGGAAAAAGGGGACAGGTCTTTGATGTGTATTACGAAGAAAAGATAGTATCACATATTTTTATTATATCCATGAGGCCAAGAATATGAACTGCTTCAGGGTAATCTTTCCCATTAACTGAACCAAATATAGGCATCGAAAAAGTCACTGCCGTAGTTGTTCAATGCGACAATAATATTAAGAAGACGACCTCACCTTCACGATATAATGAGGGAAATAATCCATCTGGTGAAATAACAACAGGTCCATTGGGCAAAGCTTTCCCATCCTGCAAGAATAAATGAGAACAATATGACTCTTGCAATTCAGTTAACATAGTAGGTGCAACTTAACAATACAAGCGCAGCACAATGCAAGAGAAAGGACCAAATGAGCCAGAACAAAAACTACATAGAGAGGCTATGGGGGTAATCCAATCAGCCATGTGTACAAAATATACATATGTATAGCAAACATAACCAAGCAATATACTTTAGCATCTTACTTCCTATAACTTTGGCTCTTTGTGGTTATAGCCACAACTGAAAGAAAAAGAATGCCAAGCTTGATGTAGTATGAGTATATTAAAGGCTGTGTAAACCTTATACCTGCTTCAGGTTGAGCAAAAAACTTCTAGTAAGATATGCCTGAACAATAGCACGTGCACTCAGAAACAGCAGCTGATATCCATTTTCCTGTGTTGTGAGCAAAACTCAGTATTTGATGTAAATATCCCAAAAGTAAGCCATTTTGTTCCAGATACGTGAAATGCAACAGAGATTCTTTTCACTTCTTGGAACAAGATCACAGATCAGTGAGGATGAAGATGCATACATACCTTAATTGCTGAGAAAAGTTTTGCTACTCCAGATTGTGTCCAATCCTTTCCAACCAAAGGCATGAACTGACCTAACACATCAGACCTGAAAGAAATGTTCAATGCAATGCAGTACATTTAATTAGAATAGATCCAAGTCAATATTATAATTATTCAAATTTCGGTTATAAGACCACTTTCTTTTCCTTTGTACATTACGCTATCACCAGAACGCCAAGAATTGTATTAATTCATATCTTGATCATTTTAAATGCAATCCCAACTACCTAAGTTGCAAGCAAAATGTACAAGTATTACGATTATAAACAACAGTCTCCATATCAAACATTTTTTACAACAACAACCACTATGAAAGTTTTTGAATAAAATAAGAAAATAAGAGAACGTGTGGCAAACATAACATACTATAAAACCCCACTTTTGTTCACTAATTAGACATACAACATTTTGACCAAGACGATGAACTATATCACCAAAATATCAAAAAAGAGACAAAGCCTTCTATGATTTGATCTAATTAGATAAGCATAGTCTTGACATCTTGAATGATTCGTTCACATTTTTAATGACTTCAATAATTTGTGCATGTACTGGACAATTTTAGTAATAAGTGTATATGCATAAAATGCATCAGAACCCTATGGATGATTATTTTACCATATTGTTATGCTCTACAAAAACAAGCCAAAATAAAATACGCAAAGATAATAATAATGGACAGAAAATTTATTAAGAAACAATCGCATCATAATTGACTTTAAAATTGAGCAAGTAACAAATTATAATTCTGAAGCCCATTTAACGAATTAATCGAGTGTCTTACTTGGTAATTGTTCCATCAACATCTGAAATCACAATCCGTGCGTTCCACTTCCACAAGTAAATATGAGCATCAACCTGCTGTGTTCCCAGAACCCGGGTAGAAAAACTGAAAGTAATCATATTTTGGCCTTCTTTCAAGTTCAATGATGCTATCTGCTCATTAGTGGGAATATTGGTCCTAATAAATTGCTTGTGAGGAGACTCACTGATGCCAGTGGATGATGCAGATTCTTGTGAGTTCTGTAAACCACTCTCGGAATCCACAAATACCTCCTCACTCGATGAATTACTGCTGGTGTGCTCAAGTGTTTTGACCCTTCTAAATGGAATAGGCCAAAGCCTCCATCTACGTCCAGAGGAAGTGGGTGTAATTGCAGAATCATTGTCTTTAGACTTTTGTGTATCCTCCTGCTCCACGGGAATCACATCTTTTGGCTCAACAGGTAACTCTAAACCAAATGCAGCCATTCCAAGAACAATAGGAGCAGCTTTTTCCCATAACAAGTACCTCTCTCTAAATCTGACGACTAAGTTTTCATTCTTAATAATTGATGCTGCATTGCATCTGAATTCATCTTCAGATATCCGATGTGCATCAAAGGCTTCAGCTGCAGCATCAAAGCCCATCCCAGCACGAAGTTCATTCCCACACAGTGAGATCTCAAACCCTGCAAATATAAGACAAATGAAAAGAAAATAAGTAATCACTAGGAATCAATCGATGACACAACATTCATAATTACAACTAAAGCCAGCATAAGGTCTTTACTTATGCCTGAAGGACTTTGTTCACTTGAACTTGTTCCTTGAAGTTCCACACTCTCACTTTTACAGCAGTCATCTTTGTCCACAGGTCTTTGCATTCTATCATCCATTTCTTCAACTGTTGCAGGTATACCAACTTGATCATCCTTCCTCTCTGCATCATTACTACCAGAATCAATAGATTCAATGTCAGAAACCACTTTTTCTACATTCAATCCAGAGTTCTCAACTATGTCATGTTCAACAAGTTCATCCGGAGACCTATTGTGGCGAGGAGAATCCAGACCACTTGAAGGAGATGGCCTATCATTATTTCTATGTATATCTGCCTCTTCAGTTTTATTATCATTTTCAGTTTTACTGACATCTTCAGATTTATTAGCATCTTCGTTTTTGTTAACTACTAAATGACCTTCAAGAGATTTCTCCTGTGAATCCAGAACCTCCAATGAGGAACCATTCTCAGTTAAATCAGCATTTCCAACCTGTTTGTCCAATTCTGTTAGCTCCAAACAGCTTTTAAAAACATCTTCTCTCCTAATATCAGCAGGAACACTACCTATGCAGTGATTTCCTTCTTTGATGGCGATGTTTGGAGTTTCATCAGCTTGACAGGCATGTTCTCTGTCTCCTTCACATACTTCCAGCTCATGCCCAGAAGCAATATCTTCATCTTTCATGCTTAAGTCATTATCATTTGCAACTTCAGCTGTAGATGAATTCAACTTACTGATATAATCATCAGCCCATCCATTACCACTTGAACTGAACTCCCCATTCCCCTCACAAAATTCAGCCCCTTCACCTGGGCCTAAATGGAACTGAGGTGTACTTAGTTGCACATTCTCAGTATCCTGTTCTGATGTTGAGACAGGAGCTGTCAGTACATGGCCATCCACACTCACCAAGATGACTTCTGAGTTCGAACCCTGTGAATCTCGATAATGCTCACCATCTAAACTTTCATATTGGTCAGCCCCATAATCTGACATCTCAACCGAACCCTCCAGAGTGGACTGCCCATCTTGAAATTCATAGAACCTGTGATCACCATCAGATTCTGCCCTATGAAGCCTGTCAACACCCAAGGAATCACATTCATTCTGCATTCGAGTCACCCCAGAATCAGAGATGCTATGTTCTAGCCTACATACCTCACTGTTACCATCAACAAAACTACTGTCATCAGGTGTGACTTCCACACTCCCGTTTGGCTGGCTACCTTTACCAGAATCAACCTCCCTTATAAAATATGCTTCCCCAGAATTATCAAGATACATATGAAAATTTGCTTCGACGCCGTTGACAGTTATGCGAACAAACTTCTCCGCCCCTTTGAGAACACCCTGAAATTTACCAAAACGAACATACCAAGGTGTGCTTCGAAATGTCCCATCTTGCTGCTGAACCACAATAACATCAACAGCTCCACCAAAGGGATGAAATGGGGTGGCAACAGAGTATACGCCTTGAGAGATTAGACTCCCAACTTTGCCCACCACGTTCATTTCATCAATCTATTGTAACCTCACAAAATTCTTGCAAAATCAACAAAACCCTATTCAAAGTTCACCTTTCACACTATCTTTTCAATAAAAAATCCCAGAAAGATTAGTTTCTCCAATAATCTAAGGCTCTTATTCTGTTGTATCTGCATTCAATTTGAAACTCAAAATAAGTAAACACAAAAGAGAACAAAACGAAAATACCACCATGATGAGGTAATTTAAAGCACTAATACTTCGTTTAGTTGGCAAGAAAAAAAGGAAAATAAAATAAAAGAAGAAATCTTGGCACATTCGAGCCGCCATTTCACCCCATTATTCATATAAAGGTGTACCAAAACACAAACTTAGAACATCAACAGAAATCAAAGAATTTCTAACACAAGATTAGAATATTCGATTCTTTTCCTACATTTCCTCAGCAGAGGTACTGATTCTCCAAGAAAATCAAACAAAGAAAGATGAGAAATCCCAAAAAGGAAAAGAAACTGCATTGAGAAATCAAATTCCCAAATCACCAGAAGCATGCTACAATCGAAACTTTCCAAGCTTGACACATGAAAGAAAATACAAAGGCGGTTAAACTTACAGATTCAAAAATCGGAGAAAACGATGACCGAACTAATCTCGCAGCTGAAGAAATTGAATCAATTCTGTATCGCTCTATCTTCTTCAAGATACTTAATTTTGTTGAATTTTCAATTCCCGTGCTTCTTATTTTTATGTTGTAAATAAATTCTGGGTAGTTAAGATTCTCGGTGGCTTCGAAATTTGGAATTTTTGGAGGGTTGTTTGGATAACCAAAAACCGGAGTCAGAAACAGAAATCTTCATGTCTAGCAAATAAATAGGTAATCCTGAAATGGTACTGAATAATTTTGTCCTATATTTGAAGTTAATTTACAGAAATACCTTGTCAATGACGTGTAAATGCTGATTTATGGGTTGGGTATTTTGGGGATTGCGTTTAGCTTCCTTGTAAATTAGATGTCACCAGGTTTGAATGGACGGAACCGGGCCACCACCTCGCAGCGGATATTGTCTTGAAGTGAACAAAGTTTAATTAATGAAACTTCTAAGAAACACATTTTAAAAAAATAAAAGTTAAGAATAAAAGTACCTAAATACCCTTGTCCATTTGTTTGTTTCATTCTTCTACCCTATTTCTCAAAATTCAAGTAATTCCTAATCTTTAATTCAAATCCTTCATTACATTTATAAGAAAGTTTCTTAAAAAATAAACCTGTGCCCTACAACTAAATGGATTGTAGTCGAACGTAAAATTAGTAAAACAAAAACACTTTTTTGATTAATAATTTCCATAAAAAAGAAAAATTACCCATCTCAATTCGTTTTTGAATTGTTTAGTGCTATCAGACAATACAACAATCCACTAGAAAAGATTAGTCAAGATTGTAACGAAATAATTTAATGCTACAAGTCACTATCCTAAATAATACGCAACTACTTTTATTTTTCACTCAATGCCTCGTCACCATTTGTACCAAAAGTCTTAACCACCAACCCATACCTTCGCATTAAAGAGAGATTTGACCGAGTTGACACGTATTTACACGTTAATTTAAAAAGTTAATTATATAAATAAAAATATGAAAATAAATTTTCTAGACGTTGGTAGGAAGGCGTTTGCAAGAAAGGGCATAATGGGTAATTCAAATAAAGCCGAAGGGCTTGGCAAGCATTGGAAGATTTGAAGCATAACGTGAATTTCGTGAGATGGATTGGCTTTATGTAAATTTCTGATTGTTTTCTGAAATCCTCTGGAGAGGGGAAAAGAAGGAAGGAAAGAAAGAGAGAAACAAAGTGACGTACACGTGTTGTCGATGTGCGTTACTTACAACTTTCTGATTTGGCAATTGTTTTCAGTTACGTTGGTTCAGTTTTGTCTAGAGAACAAGACAAGATAGAAAAAAGATGTTCTACATTTCGATACAATTAAGGACTCTTCCAGACTCTCTGCGACAAAACCATAATTATAAATATTTATCTGAATAATAATCACAGTTATTTATGTCCAATAATCTCTATAATCCGTTGATTTTGATTGAAATTAATGTAATTTATAAACCAAATTAGTAATTTAATTAAATTTTAGCAAAAGAAAAGCCAATGAGTCCATGTGTGTGAACCAGGAGAGCTGGAGAGGGATGTCGCTGGGGTCGGTGCGCCATCTCTATGGCGGACCATTCTTAATGGTATATTGGTATATGCCTTTTATGGTTGGGCCGCCTTTTTTTAACTTTTAACTTCTATTTGCCTCGTAATCGTATCTTAATAACAAAGGATTTGAATTTTGATGTGAGTAAAGATTTTGCCATCTAAATTTTGTCCCCATATCAAGTTATATCATTGACTGATAATAAAATAAAATATAAATTATAAAAATATATATATTATCGTAAGTGTGTAATTTAAAAATTCATGGTAGGTAAATAAATGTAACTTTTTGTTCTAAATAGATGTAGGCTTGTTTTTTATTTTGTACTCGTGGACTAGTCTTTATATGCTCTGACTAATTTATACGAGTAGAAGGCTCAAGCAAATCAATTGCAACTGTTTCTGAGCGTGAGCAGAGATGGCAAAATTTCCAACGAATTTAGGGCTCAACGAGATCCGTCTTAAACTGGGTAAAATTGAAATGATGTCAAAAAAAAATAGAACAAAAAATGAGAGAAGGACAAGAGATTAATTCCTATATTGTTAATGAGATAGGGAACGATTTAATACTCTTTATTATATTTTTTAAATAAAAACATAAATATACGAATAATATTTAATTAAAAAATTTATAATTCATAATTTGTTTATGCTATCAAGTAATAAAATTTATATTTTTAATATAATTATTACATATAAATAATATTATAACATATTAATAATATTTTTAATTATTATTTAGTATAAAATTAATATTAAAATGAGGATGGGGAATCCATTCCCCATATGAGAATTTTTCATCCCCGCCTCACAAAATTTTATTGGGTCATGGGAACTAAAATTAAAATGGCATAGAAAATAGAAAAGACCTCTCCACCCTCGTCTCATCTTATTGTCATCTCTAAACGCACGATACCATGTCAAAGGATTGGGCTCCATAAAATAGCTTGGACTAGTTGTACCAAATCATTGTGTTGTTTTGGAATTGGGCTTCCACCATTGTGTACTTTTAGTTTTGCATCTCATTAAAAATTTAAAAATTATAATAGTTTGTCCATAAGGTGGTAGAGGTGATAAAGGAGTCGTGCCTGTTTGAATTTGTCACAGTCCATTTAATGAATAGTCTTATTTAGTCTAACATGATTCAATTACTGTTTACAATCCGACATGATAGATGTCAAGCTAGATTGAGCGAAAAAAAAGCTTGTGTGTCGTGTTAACCTAAGCTCAAACTTGCAAAACACAAAAAATATATTTGACTCATTTATATCAATTTTTTAATTAGCTAACAAACAATATTAATTTTACATTTAATACAGAATTTAATTAAATTTAAATTATAAAATTATTCCAATAAAATTTAATTATTTATATATTCAATTTGCTTTGAATACAATTATACAAGTTACATGTATTCATTTATTTATTTATATCATCGCTTTCTCAAATATTATGTCTATTACTAATATTGTACTTAATTTGTAGATATGATATTAAATTACTACATTTTAGTTGCGTTAGTAATAAAATGACATTCATGTAAATTACTAATAGAATTAATATACTATTGTATGCATGGTTACTCGAATAAGCTTTTACAAATTTATTTAATTAATTATATTTGTTAATGTGTCTTTATAATATATTAATTATAATGAAGTATGATTGATCATTATATTATATATTTCTAATTCTTCGTATATGAGTATTTAAAACAAATAATTAAACTATGATAACAATGTAATTAGTCATCATATTTAATTATAGATTTTAAGTGTTCATTATTGTGAATGTTGTGGTTTGAAATTCTAATTTAATAAATAAACAACAAATATTTTAAATTATATTATTATTTTAACTTGTTTAGTTGATTGTTATTTTTATTATAATAAGTCATTTATTAGTCAATGATTTTTAGTTGATTAAATTATTTTTAAACTTTTAAATATAAAAAAATAAAAATAAAATATATTAATAATAGTAATTTATTATTTACAATTTTACACTATTAATTTTACTATTTATAATTAATAGTTGTAATATTTTACAAAAAAAAAAAAGTATTTTATTTAGAACAATTAGTAATAATTATTAGACTGACCCATTGTGGCCTATAGGCTAGCTTAAGCACAGGTCCGACACGGCCCATATGGTTCAGATTTTATGAGTCAAATTAGTTGTATTTTTATAAAATGGGTCTAAGACAATTCGACACGATACGTACCTGTGCTAACCTAGCACGAGTCTATATGTGCAATTTTCATAGGGCGTGCTAGCCAGACCTATTTATCACCATTGTCAACCAATGTAATGCCAAACTAATCAAATTTTTATATGTTACATATAATACATAAATATACATACATACACATAATATTTTTAATATTAGCATAGATAATATATTCTTTATAACTAATGTTTTATTTAACTATTTATTTATATAAAATTGGGATTTGTTAAAAATTTTAATAAATAAGGAGTTATAAAATCATACCTTCAAACATAATTGATCTAAGTATTTTTAATACTTAAATTCATACTAAGGTATCTTTTATCTTATTCCTCAATAAAATCTCTCTATGATAGAAAACACTTTAAATATATATTGTAAGGTTCTATTTGGCTAGGCTATAAATCTCTTTTATAGTAAAATATTTCGTAACTTAAACATTTTTCCTCCTTTCCGCTTCTATTCATTATTGAAGTAGGTTTTAAAAAACTCTTCATTAATCACAAAATATGGAAGTAGTTAATCAATATTATCTCCCACTAGTTTTGATATAAAGAACTGCCTTATTATAAGGAGATTAAAAGAAGACTTCATGAGTTATACCAATAACCCTAAAATCAAATAGTGAGTAATTATGAATTTAATTGATACAATATTTATCATTAATATGTGAATCATATAATAAGAAAAAAAATCTTATATCCTCCCACTTGAACTACATGTTAAATGAAATATTTATAAATATTAACTAATAGCTTGATAGATTACAAAACTTTAAACTATTTATATACCAAATGGTACTAGTACCTTAAGAAATATCAATACATGAATCATAGTGATTATGTCTCTATTAAAGAAGAAACATTTCCTTGTATTTTAAAATATTTTTTAACTAAATATTTTTATTTTTATGAATGAATTTGAATAAATTATTCAGGGTCCAACTTAATATTCTCAACAGACTCTTAAAAATACTTTATGTGCATACATATAAGCTTATTCTTTATTATAATTATAAAATTAATATAAAAGTAAAAAAATACATTAAAAGAGCAAATCCATAAAAATATATCAATAAGACCCATATAATCTAGGCGATCAATATAGTTTTGCCATTAATCTTTACTCATGAGATCCATTAAATAAACTCTATATTTTTTATATATTCATTTATGTTTCTTAGAGTGACTTTTTAAGTAAGCTTGGCGAAAATTCGGGTTCATTTCGGGTTTATAAAACCTCAACTTGGATTCAAGTTTATTTTTCATAAATTAGATCAAGCTCGAGCCCGCATTTAATATTTTTAGACCGGTAAAAAATTCAGATTTTTAAAAGCCCAAAATAATATAATAAATTTTATTTTAGGCCTGGTTTTGACTCAACCTAATCTAACCCAGTTTTAAATTATTTGAAGCCTCATTGATCTATATTTGACCTTGACTTAGGTCCAGCTCAGTCTAATTTTAGAAGCGGCCCTAAAAATTGGGTTTAATCGAGCCAAGCTGAAACTTAAATTTTTTTTTACCAATCATACTTTTAAGAATAATAACTTTACGTCGATATTTTTTTTTGGCTTCATTTTTTATTCTTCTTAGAGAAGACTTTATTGGAATAGACCTAATAAATTGTTCATCATCTTTCTACTTAAATTGATAACTTATAGAACACAAATTGTATTCCCTGCATATATACACTAATCTACGTACTCCATAAAAAATCCATGAAAAAATTACATTCTAAGATTTTATATATTAATAAAAGGATTTTAGTCTACATATTAATCTTTAAAGCTCGTAAATTGTATGGTTTTTCTTTTCTTTGTAAAAACTTTTAGGCTATTAATTTTTTTTTTAATGGTAAACTTAATTTCATGGGAGGATAACTTTGACTGTAAAAAGTTTTAAATTCTAAATTAATCAATATTAATACGATAGTAAATTCAATGCATTTAATACGATAGTAAAGTCAATGCATTTAATTATAACTTTTTTGTATGTAAAGGTTGCAAAATGCATTTATTTTACCAAAAGTTTTTATCTTTTATAAATATAATAATAAGATCTAACAATCGCATACACTTAGAACAAAATTCTTTACGATGGGTTTAGGAATTTTCTTATTTTGATGCACAAGTTACAATTTTATTTTCAAACTAAATTATTAAAATAATTAATTTTCTTTGTGATTAAATAATTATTTAATAAATTAATTAATTAAAAAATATATGTTTATAATATTATATATTTTATCAATATCATCATGTAAAATATTATTATATCTTAAGATACTATAGCTATTTTCAAGAGAATAATATTCTAAAATTTAGATGACATCAAGTAAACGAGTCAAATAATATAAAATATTATGACATAAGTAAAAAAAAGGTTATAACATTAAAATGGACCATAACTTATGACGTAAATATATTTTTAACCTTACTATATAATAGAATCATATCATAATATATTCTCACGACCACTTTACCCCCTTCACAATAAAAATTGTAATCATTATAATCACACTATATTACACTAATTTGATATAAATAATAATCAAAATATGAAACTTGAGAATATGTAATACTTAATTATATTGACATAAACATGTTTTTTCAATTGCTCTTTAATTAGATCTTGAAAATATATTTCTTTACCAAATTTTTTGAAGACAAATAGAGAACAGAATTGGGAAAAAGTCAAATACAAGCAAAAACTATATTGAGTGCGATGTGATTCAACTAGATGTAATAATACTTTAAAGAATAGTTTAATAAGTAATCAAACTATCATGCATAAATAAATATATTTATGCTATCTTCCTTAAAATATTAAGAGTTTAAGACAAATTTATCTAAATAATCATTCTAATATGTATCATAACATATATGAATTAAGGAGAGTGTATATAAAATCAATCTCTGTGATAATAGTCATAGAAATTATATGTGTAATTATTATGTGTATTGAGAAATAAAAATATAGTGTGTTTAAAAAATTACCTACAATTATCAAATACAATAAAACACATATATCACTATAACTAATTTCAGTATTAATCGTATTGAACAATATAATTTGAAGAAAGTTTTGATACCATTTATGTAAGTAAGATAAAAAATAAAATTGTATTTTCAAATATAATTGATAACCATTAAATAAGATAATAAATAATTATGAATTTACTTTAGTTGATACAATAGTTATCATTAACATCTATATAACAAGAAAAAATCTTACAATATCACCGCCCAATGTGGTATTAACTCAATTTTATAAAAAAAAAATAATAATGTGATGACGTGATTGTTTATTGATTTACTTGGTAATTTTCTTTCAAGGAGTGGGACAATATATTATAATGGGTTGGTGATTTGTCTATGCCGGCACGATATTTCAGAATTATGTAAATTTTTTTTTCAAATAATTCTAATATATTGGATTTAAAAACAGTCCACAAAACAATTTCGATGAATTTATGGTCTCAGCGTCCATTTGTTAAAAAAAAAAAAAAGAATTCTTCCGGAAAAAACAATCATTGACCATTAAACACACGAGCGTTTTTTGGGGTTAAATTGACTGGGCTGGACCGTTTGACCAAGACCACGAAGCCCGCTTGACAAGACGCACGAGCAAACGTAAAACAACCGATGTGAAACGACATCGTATCGTTGCCCCAAATCTGGCAGCATTTCTTCTCTCCGAATAACCCAATCTAACCGACTCGATCTGAGATCCCATTGCCAGGAACATTTTCGTCCAAATCAAGCAACTCTTAATCTTATATTTCTCCCACTCCTCTCTCTTTCACAACTCTGCACTAACGCCCCTCCACCACCTCAATCATCGCCTGATTTTCCCCAAAATGGCGAAAATACCCTTATCCTTACCGTTTCTCATCCTCCTCTCCCTCTTCTCCCTCGCCACCGCCGAGATCAAGACTCTAACGATCACAGCTGACTCCCGGCCCATGATCCTCTTCGAGAAATTCGGATTCACTCACACCGGCCATGTCACCATCTCCGTCAGCTCCGTCTCCGTTTCCTCCTCCTCATCCGCCCCTAACCCTAACCCCTCCCGTCTCGGCTTCTTCCTTCTATCCGAAGAATCCCTCCTTCAAGTCCTCGTCGAGATCCAACAGAATCCTAATTTCTGCGTCCTCGATTCCCACTACATTCTCCGTTTATTCAACTTCCGCGACCTCTCGCCGCCTCCTCTGTCACGATTCAACCAATCGTATCCCGTCACGGCTCCGAACGAGTATTCCCTCTTCTTTGCCAACTGCGCGCCCGAAACTCAGGTGTCGATGCAAGTCCGAACCGAGGTCTACAATCTGGACCGCGATGGTTTGAGGGATTATCTCTCGGCCGGTCTCACGCAGCTGCCTTCACTGTTTTTCTTCTTCTCGATTTTGTACGTTCTGTTTTTAGGAATCTGGACCTACGTTTGTGTGACAAATCCAAGATCTGTTCATAGGATTCATATACTTATGGCTGCGCTGTTGTTAATGAAGGCTTTGAATCTCATATGTGCAGCGGAGGATAAGCATTACGTGAAAAACACGGGGACCCCGCACGGCTGGGACGTGTTGTTTTACATATTCCAGTTTATTCGTGTAGTTTTGCTCTTCACAGTGATCGTTTTGATCGGTACGGGGTGGTCATTTCTGAAGCCCTTTTTGCAAGAGAGGGAGAAGAAGGTGTTGATGATAGTGATTCCTTTACAGGTTTTGGCCAATGTGGCTTCAATTGTGATTGGTGAAACAGGGCCCTTTATTAAGGACTGGGTGACATGGAACCAGGTGTTCCTGTTGGTGGATATTATCTGCTGTTGCGCCATTATTTTCCCGATCGTCTGGTCAATTCGATCTCTAAGAGAGACTTCAAAGACTGACGGGAAGGCGGCAAGGAACTTGGCGAAGTTGACTTTATTTAGGCAGTTTTATATTGTTGTGATTGGATACTTGTATTTTACGCGAATTGTGGTTTTTGCTCTTAGGACCATTGCCGCTTATAAATATCAGTGGGTAAGCAATGCTGCTGAGGAGATGGCGAGTTTGGTGTTTTATATCGTGATTTTCTATATGTTTAGGCCTCTGGAGAAGAATGAGTACTTTGTTCTTGATGAGGAGGAAGAGGAGGCCGCAGAGATGGCTCTCAGGGATGAAGAGTTTGAGCTTTGAATTGTGCAAACTGTGCTGGAATATTGCAGGGGCGGTAGCAGATGTATATTTACTGTTGGAATTTTCATCAGGTCTGCAACGGTTGCTCCTGTGATTCATTTTTTCTGTTCTTTTGGGTATCTAAATTTTACTGTCATCAGAACTTTTGTTTCTAATATAGTGTCTGTACTTTTCTAAACGGGAATTTGTGGCATGAAGGTGATAAAGAATTATGGATAGTATAGTTAGTTGAAAAGTTCTTATTCCTGCTTGTAATATTTTTTTTTCAGATAATGTTGCCATTCCTCAAATCCATTTCATTTGGTCATTTACAGTAGTATATTGGCTTTTTGTTGGTTGTTTCTTGTAAAGTTGATCGTTCCACACTTGCATAAACAATTTCCATTTTAGTTCTTAATTATTGTTGGAAAATTAATTTAAAATGTAGTGATCATATGCTAGTTCAAATATTCCGCGGGGTTTAACCTTGTTCATATGATGCATAAAGTCAACTGTTATATCGATTTACCCATCTCTTTGTAAGTGGTTGTTCATTATACTGAGAATTGGCAAAGAGCTCTTGGTGAGACTGTCTTTCTGGAATCTGTGAAAGAGACATGAGTTGCAAAGAGTTAAATAGCTATAAATTTATTATCGTTCAATATGTATTCTGAAAGAGATGACATGGCATTCTACAAGTTTCAAATTGAATGCATCCATTCAATAGCTGCTAAGTCACTGGGTTGGAGTTTTCTTTCTCCTTTCTCTTCCCATTGGGTTCACCAGTGAAGTAATGTCTGAATTAAAATCATCACCATTCCCCTTTTAAACTGCAATTTGGACATAATAATTTTTTTCTGTCTAATCTTTCCTTTTATTTATGTTTCTAAATAGTCTTCTTTGAAGTTCTTCTGCACATTTTCTTTTCTGGCTAATTGACGAAAGATTTTGTACTGTAATTCGCCATGAAATTTGTGCTGTGAAAATTCTGAGGTGCAACAATAATTAATTGACCCTGTGCTTCACATCTTCCCATTTGTTGATCCTTATATCTTTCTTGTCTCTCAAGCATTGGATTTTCTTCTTTTGGGATTTCATTGTTGTTAGGTTAGGCTTCTAGTAGAGCATTTCCACACAAAATTGTTTTTTTCATGATTTCAAAATCTCATATAGTAAGTCATGATCTTTAAAAATGACAATATTTGTGCTAAGCTTCGTCATTAGGCGTCCTTGGATACTAGGAAAAGAGTTAAATAAGAAAAAGGAAGGTTTAGTTGTAAGTTATGTCAACATGCAGTTAGCAACAAGCTGAATTTAAAAGTATGTCTCATTTAGATTGTTGTAATCTATAACTGAAGTTTATTGATATTAGTTATCTGCTTGAAGCATGGTTAGTTAGGACATGACAATCTCATTACTGTGGTTGCATCTTGCTATTCTCTGTCCAGAGGAAGAATGGTCTTGAATTTAATTATGCATCCTTTAAATTTAGGGGGTCTAATGTATGTTGTGTTTTTAGCTTAAGTTCAATGAATATCTTACTGGTATACAAAAAATTCTTTCCAGAACTGCAAATGTAAACTGTGCTCTGCTGAGTTGATTGAAGAAGTAGTGGCTGTTGGACCATTGACTGCTTTTTAACAGATGTCAGTTGTGTGTTAACTTGTTCCTGCTCTGGATGAATTACTGGGTTTAACTATAAAAGTTCATACATTTTGCCGCTACTGGCTGTTTTCCACTGTTTCCCAGTTTGTTTCCTGGGCACTGGGATAGCTTCTAGTAAGTAATAGGTTTTGTTATCAAATAAAATCCAGGAAGACATGCCCTATGCCCGATTTAACCATTTCTACATTTGTAATAGTATCCTTTGCTTCAGAGTATCTTCATATCTTCTGAAATCTTGCAAACAATGGAGTTAATATATGATTCACTTTGGAGGGTCATTCTCTTAGATTTTGGAGGTTTTCTTTCTGATTATTGTGCCCATCTGGATTTGTTGTTGCTAGTTAGGTTTCTGAGGCCTTGGCAATCTATAGGCATGCATGTGGCTGATGATTTTGGACCGTCTTTGGATAGTGGTGCTTCTCTGATAATCAGTTGCTTCTAGGTAGATGATCCATTCTTTTTAATCCACAGTTTTGCTTGAAATGGATGCTTTTGTAGATCTGCTAACAGAGCAGCCAGCAGGACAGCCATTGGTATGCAGCTGAATAAGTGTCTGTCTTCTTGGTGTAAGTCCTTACAAGTTTTGAGTTCCTGCTAAGAATGTCTTACTTATGCAACTCTTGGCAAATTTTTTATTTATTTTTGCTGTTTTGATACTGAAATCATAAAAGTAAGTACTTTTGATTTGTTAATGAGCCAAATGCTGTGGAAGGGGTTTGCTGACCGGAAAGAAATAATGATTGATTTACGATGTCTCCTTTGGACAATCAGTTGACATTACTACGAAAGCTAATCTATCAAAGTAAATAAGCGTGAATCTAATGGATGAAAGTACTATTTTATTTTACTTAATTTGTTAGATTTGTATTTGAAGCATGTATTCTGCTTCTTTCATTTTTCCGCTATATAAATCTTTAATGTTAGGAGCAGTACCTTTGTGATGATACTGTTAAATTTGTTGTATTTTTTGAGACCTTCAGCCTTAGCTGTTTCAATTCCAATAAGATTGATGAGCCCTAAATTCTAGTCCCATAATTTTGGGGGAAATGCTTCATGAAGCAAGAGTTTAGTCAATTCTTATTTTTGCATCGGCTTGGTATCCTCTATTAGTGGTAGGTAATAGGTATATAGAGTTTTCTAATTACTCAGATTTTGTGCCCTGTAGCAACTCCAAAACTCTAATCCGTTCTTTCCAAAGCATCTGGAATTGGATGGTTTCTGAGCAGATCTTGAGTGTATGTTTAGACCTTCGACTTGTATGTATTGTACACAAGGAACTTGAGAAGGGTAATTCTAAAATAAAAGCCTTTGCAAATAAAATAAAGGTTTTGGCAGGCCAGAAGCAGCTTATACCCTAGTTTGAACAATATCACTTGGTGTTAGAACCGAGTGTCGATGATCAAAACAACAGCATCTTTCATGATAATGAGCAAAGATTATTATTAATTAATAATATAAACAAACTGCCGAATAAAATGATCTTCTCTTGCTGTTCTGGACGGCAGTTTTGAGAATGGCTTCGAGTTCAACATTACATTTCTGGAAAGAAATGTTAGTTTGACTTTGAGCGCTTCAACATCCCTTCCCCTCATTTAACAGCACAGCCACTCTAATTAATGGATTGGAAAGCTCTTCTGCTCTTGGTGTAGAAGATGTCTCAGTTATTTTGATGATATTTCTCATGCTTTGATTACTTGTAGACACTGACATACATGCTTGTAAAATTTGGAAGGCCTCTCATTAAATATATTTGTATTTTTCTGTACTCAAGTAGAATAGAAGCCTCATCAAGTTTTTCTACTTTATCCAAGAAACAGAAACAAACTTAATCTTACCATAGGAAAACGTTAACTTACGGGAAATAATCAATCTCAACGCAAAATGAGATTATTTGATAATCACTCCTGAAAAGAGTTTACTAATCATAATTTGGATCCAATAAGTAATAATCATAATTTGGAGATTTTTGAAACTGTTAGGATTAATAAGAGAATTAAATTAAATTTTTAAAATTAAAAAAAATAAGTTTAACAGTCAACCAATGTTGAGAAAAGTATGTGTAAATTTTCCCTTACCTTTCATTCATATATGGGTTTTACGTCAAAGGAGGTATGGTATGTGTTAATTTCCCATCATTATTATATTAATTCAAATTTTTATCTCAAGTGATAGAGTGATTTGTCATCATTAGTTGCCTTATGATCACTTTCAATATTAATTAATACAATAGGTAATATCACAATAGCAAGTTAGAATATAAGTTAAGAAAAGTAATATTACTTATTATTATACATACAAAATTAATCTCAATCCTAATTATAAAACTAGGCCCTCAAGAAATGGAAATCCATTTTGATGATTCCTGCAAAATAGGGGCAAAGCGCCGGAAAATAGACTTGGAAAAACTCTCTTTTCTTTTGGCTTTACTTCTAGAGAAGTAGGTGCGAACCAAATTAAATTAATCAATCTTCTTTTCAAGGTTGATGCGAGGGGGATTTAATTCCTAAATGTCTTGCTTTGTCACAGCAGAAAATTAAATTAGAAATGGTGCAAGAAGAAGATTAAAATAAATCGGGGAGACTTTTGAGAAGACATCCTTAGTCTAGAAGATGTTCATCTTCAACTTCAAGTAGGGATTCTCTAAAAAATACACCAGGAGGAGAAATAGCCCAGTTTCAGCTTAAATTTTCTAGCTATATCTTTTATGTACCTACCTAAACTCTTGATACATTCGTGACTTCAGTGTTAGTAAAATTTAAAAAAGGAGAGCAAATTATGAACTTTTGAAGTGCAATGAGGTTCATACATTCCAAATAATGATGTTTTCTTGGAAATAATGGAGGTTGAAGATCATGAGTAACCTGCAAAATTGGGTCTAAGACGTGTTGATAGTGGCAGAATAAAATGGAAACATCATCATACATATACTCTCAGAAGGAAACTGTATCCTCTAGAGATTGAGATGATTACATTCTTCCTTTAAACTTTATTGAATTCAGTACAAGTATTGATGAATTGAAATTAATGGCCCATCTTATCTTCATGCTCTTGATCATGAGCTCTGAGATAATGATCAGTTGGTTTCTTAGAACACAAGCATCAGAAAAAAAATAAAAATAAAAAAACCCAATACTATACGTTTGGTGGCTGTTATGATTAATGCAGCTTCATTATATCCCCTTTTTTTCTTCATGGCCTGCAGTTGTCATCTACACTCATTCTCTGCTTTAATGAATTAGCTCCATTTCTTCCAGCTTCTGCTGTTCATTCAGCCATATGTGAAAACATGTTCAATTTAATAATGAAATCCCACCAAGTTATATTACTTTTACCTGAAAGTTTGTAGTGAAAAACTTAAAGCAAAAGTTCATTAAGTGGGTTTATTTCTTATTTGGTTATCTGGTAACAAATGCTTTTGACAAAGGACTTTGTGGTGAATAGCTAAAAGCAAAAGTGATTCTGAAAAGTGAAAATTGTGTGAAGAACGTTGAGCTTGTCTATTAACATGGGTTAATTTCCAGCAGTTACACGGCAAGTAAAAAGAGTACTGATGATCAAGTTGATACTATTATCATCTTGTGGACAATTTTGCCGTAACAATAGGCTTTCCCCCAATCAGACAAATATTTCTTTGACCAAATCCACTGTTTTTATTCCTTGCTTTTAAGTTTCTGGTCCATGGAATATATTAAACGTATGCAATCTTAACTATACATGAAGCGAATCCTATGTCAAAGTTATGTCATTTTCTTTGATTGTAATATGCATCAGCTGCAGCAGCAGCACTGTCGCTTTCACCAGCTCGCTAGCTAGGGCCAAAAAGATGATCACCGAAAATATTCTTCCAGGATTAATCTTGACCTCTAATTACACTTGTTAAAAATATGATTAACCAAACGTATGAATAACTAACTCATAAAGTTATTACTATTACCTAGTCAAAACAAAATTAAATATAGGTTTAGCTCAACTACCCACGTTACTTTCTTACAAAAACTTTTTATTTTTACAGTCATAGCTGACAACCCATACAAAATTAAGACTATAAAACCTCTTTCAATCTGATAATTAACTTCTAGTAAAGAGAGATTAAAACAATAACATTAGTATTATTATTCCCCAGAATCACTGAAATTAAATGAGGAAATATTAGCAAAATTAGACAACAGTTTTCTTTTACCTCTAACCCAATAACATGCAAATATACAAAGACAACCCCATTACATAAATCAGAAGAAAAAAAAAACACAAATCCCTTCAATATAAATAAAAAGACAAAATATATAAAACTATAGTTCATCAAAATCAAATTATAATGCTATCAGTTTTTCCCATCAGCAACATCTACAGTAGTAGTACAAGACAACAACCTGTGAAAAATCCTGAACAAGGCAGCGCAAGAGAATTTCCTCAAACACTTTCTCTTTCGCCGTTGCTCCTTTTCCTTCCTCTTCCTTCTCCCGTTACTGTCAGACTTCTTCTTCTCTTTACCTCTCCCGAAACACATCGCCGTCTTCTCATTCGTATTCTCTTCTTCTCTCGAGAATGTGTAGCTCCTCAGATACATTTGCCTGCATGAAATGCTGTCGACAACCCTAGGGGGTTGCCCATGCCTGTGCACATGCGTCCCACGTGATCTCGTCACTGACCTCACGAACTCGGCGTCGGATTCCGGCCACTTGTAGAGGTTCACGTACGTTGCTCTCACAGGAATACGTGGGTCTCGTGCGTCGTTTACACAGTTCGATATGCAAACTGAGGTCATTTTTTTTTTTATCGTTTTTCAGGCTTGGTTTGGGAGAGATGATCAGAATTCTGAAATGTGTGCTGGGGTTTTTAAATGGAAATGGAGGCTTAGATTGGAAGAAAAGCTACGTGGAGATGGAGAAAAAGGAAGGAAGAAAGTGAGATTGGTTTTAGTGGGAATTTATTCAGGTTATGATTTTGGATAATTATGAGCAATGAATGTGCTTTTGAGCATGATGTATGAATGCATGTATGTTGCATACTTGCATATATATATATATATATATATATATATATATATATGCATGTATGTTTGTTTGTTATTATATGATGTTAGGCAAATAATGGATATGAGTAGATAGGCTAATGGAGACCTAATTTTATTGACAGAAATACCCATGCATAAGGCGGATTAAGTGTAAGATTTTAGAAATTATATCGGACAAATGTGTAATTTAACATGGGCGGCGAGATTCATGATTTTGACCTTCGATGATGCTATTCAAACTTTAGGGTCAACATACAAAATTTATGTAATCATTAATATGTATTTATTTGGATAAAATTGTATATTAAATTAATAAGAATCATAATCTCATATACAGTCATAATTTTCATAAATACAAATACGAATATGAATCTAATAAAGTTAATTAATTTCTTCTTCAATTTCGCTGAGATATGTAATTACCAATAGTTGAAAAAAGGATTAAAAGAATATATAGATGTGATTATAATATTTGAATAATAAATCTGAATTTATATAAAAAAAAATGATATCATAACATATCTAATTAATTATCCACGTATTAATACCTGGCAATTTCATAATGAATCGCCCAACGTGATGATTTGGCTTTTGTTTTATATATATATATATATATAAAGATTTATATACGTTAGGTATGGTCCAATTAATTAATACATGTAATATAATGCTTGCTTATTATGGCCAAGGAAAAACATTTTTACAGTCACGTATATGAATGACTATGAATATGAATAAATCATTGATTAATGCACTAATACACTTGAGTCTAGCGTTGCTTATAATTGAACCTTCATTGATTTCCTTGTTATTTAACACTACATTATCATTTAAAATGAAAACATATCAGCATTTTCTTTGTTTTCTTGGAAAATATTGTTTTGTTGTAAAATTTGATGAAATTATAAAAAAATATACTATAGTTTTAAATTTTTATTAAATTTCAGAGAAATTAACACTTTTTTGTCACAAAAAATATTTTAAACGATAACGTATTTTACCATCACAGAATTTATTTTAACGATAAATATATATAGTATAAAAAAATTATTTTTTTATTAGGGAGTTGAATTTCTTTATTTTATTCTTGAGAAAATAGATTAATATTATTATAGGCTATTAGTTGGTAACTTTATTTTTTAATGTTTTATTCTAAGATCAACTCTCTGAAAATATTAGAATTTTGTTATTGAAAAAGAGAGAGAGAGAGAGAGATAGAAGAAGAATGACTCGCCTTCTGTAATTACACTGCAACTTTGTTATATTAATGACATTGTTGGGCCACTTTGTCTTAATTATCTATGGCCCATTCCACTGTTACAGCCCTGGAATGAGAATGATCATCGATCATCATCATTTCCTTCTCTGCATGTGCATGGGTATGTCTGTACATTCCAGTTCTCTGTGACACAAATTTCAATTATTTTCTTTAATTGAAAATTACAAAGTTAGCCCAAAAATATTCACTTACTATTTTGCCCCTTAAAATATCTTAATCACTTGCTGAATATAAACTTAATGGAAAATCTTGCTCACACAAAAATAAATTAAATCAACAATATAATATTATCACATCACTTCATATTTTTAACATTATTAATAACTAAATATTAATTTCATATAAAAGTTAATAGTTGTCACACACTTTAACAATTAAATAAAATACAACCATTTTAAATAATTTATAAGAAATTAATTTTGATTCTTTAAGATCATTGCTGATTGGACTTTTCAATTTTCTTTCTCGAAATTTGATGTCTTTATTTTTACTTTAATAAATATTTTTTTTTTAGAAAAAAAAAATTTATTTTATGAGATTGCATGTCTCTGTCTTATGCCCATATTTTTGGTACAAAAGAACCTAAAATATATGTAGTGGTTAGAATTGATTTGATATATAAAAAATAAAAAACAAAAAGGTTTAAAAGTTTAAGCGCACGCTCATTACAATTAGTAGGGATTCAATTTATCTTTATTTACTTTTAAAATATAAAAATAAATAAATAAATAAATATAGAGAAAAATAATTTCTGTTGTAGCATAAGCGCTATTGACATAAAGCTATTGTTGGGACTGTTGTTGCGTTGCCAAACAAGTGCGAGCAGCAGCAGGGACAGTAACTATCTGTTAAAGAACCTGTCGAGACGGAAATACGTCAACATTGAGGCCCAGTTCATCAACCTGGGCCCTAAATCTGTTACTAAAGAGGGCCCATCATTTGACTTCAATGTTGACGGCTCACTCATCTGGGCCTCAACCCTATAACCTAAATTACCTAATCCCTCTAGTACCATCCAGTTAGTCAACCCTCCCAACTTCGTTTTCCCTTTTAGCTATTTGCAAGGGGTCCGTATGTCCATTGCTTTCGCTCCATTTTACTTTATTTCTATAAAAATTTCACTATCATTTGACTTTATTAACTTTTTTATTAATTAAAAATGGCTATGTATGTCCCACCAGCAATCTAACATAAAATATATATATATATATATATGTATGAGTACGTCGTCGTTTTGGTATCCCCAGACATTGTTGTGACAATTTCATTCAAAGGTATATGCTTTGGGAGACTGGAATCAATGACGTCATCCGACAGCCAGTGGAGAAGAAAGTTTCTGGTCTTGGGTCTTCATATAACAAGTTCCAATTTACCATAACTTTCTTTGCGTATTTCTAAAGATTTAGTGCTAAACATTTTTAGTTGGGAGTTTAATTTTAATTAATTTCAAGATAAATTTTTTGATATAAAGCAATTTGAACGCATATTTTTGCACAATAACGTAAAAATTTGTACACATTTCAAATTCTAATGCTCATTTTTTTTAGAAGTGTAGAGAGATTTGAATCTACACACTGAATATGGGAAGAATTATCTCAATTGAACAGAAAATTTTTTAAAATTGTGTTAAATTTGTTCATATTTTTATAAAATTTTGATGTAATATTAGTAAATTAAAATTATATTTTAAAAAAAAATAGCCACGTACAATTGCATTCAAAATAATTTCAAAATCTTACATCATTTACCGTCAGCCATTACAAATAAAAAAATCTTGAGCCATTAGTTGTTAAATAATAATAAAAATAATGAATGATGCCTTCCCCAGATAAACATTGCTGTTTTACTGTAAAATAAAATAAAGAAGTGGGTAATGGCGGCCGCTGTGAGTGTTGATGAAAATGTGGAATCAATTCAAAGCAGCCCCCATTCATAAATATGGTGGACTGGAATTCCTTGGTTCTCCCTTTGACTTCTTCGACTTCTCTTCGTGTAGGAGAAAAGAAAGAGGAACGTTCGAGGAAACTTCCTAACGCTGAACCCGAGATGAGATTTTCAAATTCAATACGAGATATCACCACTCCTCCTCCCATTCAATCTCTTTCAATCGTGTTGCTATCACCATTTATAGATTCGCCAACAATGACTTAAATCATTTTAATCTAGACCCCAACAATTTAAATATAACTATAAATTGTTATAATTTTATCCATCTAATTTCTATGACGTGCTATTATAAAATACAAAATTGGATATAATTTCAACTAAATTATAATTTTTGTATTTTATTAATAAAATGGACGTAATTTAAGTTGTGAAAAGGTCAAAAACAAGTTTTGTATCCGCTTATCCTTTGATTTAGTTGTGATTAATCTTCATTTTTTATGATAAGTGCTATTGTAATGAGGTGGCTCGTATTATTACACACGTATAATACAGACAATAATTTGTTCGTAAATGTAAACGGGGAATCTCCAACCTAATTTATCATCAATTCTCATTTTAAATTAATTAGAACAATTTAAATACATCTAATTCATTACAATTCTATTGATATATAAATTGTTATAATTTTAAAAGGAAAAAGTTTAAAAATGTATATTTTTACATATATGGTTATAAACATTTATAAATCGTTAAATTTATGTACTTTTCACGATTGAGATTGAATATTGAATCTAACGTATGTATTAATTATAACATATTAATTATATATATATATATATATATATTGAATTCAATTTCAATCGTTAAAAATATATATAAATTTAACGAAATGCAAATAATATAAATTATGTGTTAAAATATGAGATTTTTCATCAATTCTTTTTAAAAAAATACATTCATATAATTTTTATGATATTTATGTTTATAACATACAAAATAGTATATAATTTTATTAAATTATAAATGTTGAGTTTTATCGATAAAGTAGACGTACTGTAAGCTGCAAAAAGTCAAAAACAAATTTTGTATATGTTTAACTTTGGGATTAATTGTGATAACCATTTCAATTAGTATTCAACATTTGTGATAAGTGCTATCGTAATCAAGCGGCTCGTGTGGGTATTTTGTTTTTACTTTTTAAATTATGATTAATTATGTAGAATTTTTTATTTTATAAAATACAAACATCCAAATTATAATTATATCCAAAGTGTTAACCTCCTACCCACCATAGATTGTATTAATAAATTTATGAATATAATTAATGTTGAAAAAGAGGTATGAAATGGAATATGCCATAAGTACATGGAACAAACGAGCACGACATGTTCTTGTCATTATCCTCAAAACTTGTAGCTTATTTATTATTATTTTTTATTAATGTTAATTATTTAAAAAAATTAAGCCTAATTAATTAAAATTGGAATAATTGAGAGTCGCCTTTTCCTCTGGCTTTAAGTTTTCTTAACACTTCATCCAAATATTTCTTACACTTCCAAGTTTTCTTCTCACTGCGTCAAACAAAAACCTTTCTTTCTCAAAAAGTCCCCTCATCGTGTCGAATTCTGCGATACAAATAAGACTTCAAAGGCTAGCCAGTCGTTTTCATGCTTTTTTGTTTTTATTTTTCTTTTCAAAAGACTAAATTGTATGGTCTTCGTTGCTTGGACAACACACTATATTATATTCTTCGTAAAATATTATATATATTTATTAACACACTTGTCGTATAAATTATTGTATGATCATGATACGTTACATACTTTTAATTAATAATTGAGAAGTTCGGTAAATATATATATATTTATATACACTACCCTTTACAATTAATTTTTATAATTTACCCATTTACTTTTACATTTAATCATTTTATTATTTAATATAAAAATTATTCTCGAAAAAATATAACTATATTTTTAAAGTACATAATTTTAATTTACTCGACTGACACCATTTAAACGATTGAAGTCGTGTTCAATGTACATCAGAGAAAATATGTACAAGCTGAAGACTATTAGTACAGTAATAATATATAAGATCTGTAAATTAACAAGAAATTTCTTTTGAAGTGGAAATTAATTAATTAATTAATATTTCAGAGGACATAATTTGAAATCTAGGAATTTTAATTTACTGGATTCATACGATTTAAGCAATTGAAGTCGTATTCAAGGTACATCAAAGAAAATATATTAAAACCGAAGACTATAATATAATAATAATAATAATAATAATAATAATTTATAAGATCTGCAAATTGTTTGTCAAGTCAAATAAAAAATAAAATAAAAAATTAATTAATATCTCAAAGGACATAATTGAAATCTTGGAAAAATAATTTGTGTGTCTCTATGTTAATATTCAAATTCACGGATGGAAGCATGGTAGGAAGCAACAACAAAACAAACCCATGATAGCGACACCAAGTACAATAATGTCAAAGCGGTTAATAATTGTCCAGTCCTTTATTTTCTATATATTATAATCAAAAGTACTAAGTAGGACAACACGGTGAGGACCTATTTGTTATAAATTGAAATACTATGTACGTAATTATAAAAACGTACAAATAAAGGGATCTTAATGTTATTGTTGCAGAGGGCAATCAACCGTACGTACGTTTCCTTCTGCCAGCTGTCCGCATGCGAATGAACAACAGGTCGCCCGATTACCAAAGCGGTTAGCACCGGCTATTTCTGAATTAAGCAACGTTGCGGATGGTACAGGGAAAGTTCTTCGCCATTATCTTAATCCAATAAAGCTTTAATTAATTCAGAAAGGAGAGAAAGTTGAGTAATTTGGGAAGCAATAAAGGAAACAAGACAGCGACATTGGCGAGGAGGAGAGAGAGAGTGTGTGGCCACTACTTAAGTGGGAATAGCGCAGACCTCGATGTGTGTGTGAGAGAGAGAATCCGTAGCCATTGGAGTTGTCTCTGGCTTTTTTTGTTCTCTCTTTTCCTAGACCAAACAAACGCCTCTGTGGATTCTATTTTCTTTTTTTCTTCTTTCTCTGAGAAAATTTTGGTTTTTGTTGATTGGAATGGGGAAAGGAGGTCAAGATTACGGTAAACGAGAAGTAATAAGTTCGAAACTGAGCGATGATCCTGATGTTTTCCCGGCTTGGGCGAAATCAGTGGAAGAATGTGAGAAGCACTATCAAGTTAATAAAAGATTAGGGTTGAAATCCGAGGAGGTGGAACGACGTCGTAAGATCCATGGCTTAAATGAATTGGAGAAACACGAGGGACCGTCAATCTGGAGTTTGATCCTCGAACAGTTCAACGACACACTAGTTCGGATTTTACTCGGAGCGGCGGTTCTCTCGTTCGTGTTAGCATGGTACGACGGCGAAGAAGGTGGCGAGAAGGAAATTACGGCTTTTGTAGAGCCGTTAGTGATTTTCTTAATCTTAATTATAAACGCCATTGTTGGCGTGTGGCAAGAAAATAACGCCGAGAAAGCTCTAGAAGCATTGAAAGAGATCCAATCGGAGCACGCTACGGTTATTCGAGATGGGAGTAAAATTCTCAATTTGCTCGCTAAAGAGCTCGTTCCTGGAGATATTGTAGAGCTGAAGGTCGGGGACAAGGTGCCTGCTGATATGCGAGTTGTGGAATTAATTAGTTCTACTCTGAGATTGGAACAGGGTTCCTTAACTGGAGAGAGTGAGGCCGTTAATAAAACAAATAAGCCTGTTGCTTCAGATACTGATATCCAGGGAAAAAGATGTATGCTTTTTGCTGGGACGACTGTTGTGAATGGGAATTGTGTATGTTTGGTTACGCAGATTGGAATGGAGACTGAGATTGGAAAAGTGCATGAGCAAATTTTTATTGCAGCACAGAGCGAAGAAGATACACCATTGAAGAAGAAATTAAATGAATTTGGAGAGGTTTTGACGAAGATAATTGGGGTTGTATGTATTATTGTGTGGTTAATTAATGTCAAGTACTTTCTTACTTGGGATTACGTTGATGGCTGGCCCAGGAATTTCAAGTTTTCGTTTGAGAAATGTACGTATTACTTAAAAATCGCTGTTGCTTTGGCTGTGGCTGCAATTCCTGAAGGATTACCGGCTGTGATTACAACTTGTTTAGCTCTTGGTACACGTAAAATGGCTCAAAAGAATGCGCTCGTGAGGAAATTGCCGAGCGTTGAGACATTGGGTTGTACGACTGTGATTTGTTCTGACAAAACTGGTACTTTGACCACCAATCAGATGGCTGCGGTGAAACTTGTAGCGATGGGTGGTGCAGCAGATAAGTTGAGAAGGTTTAAGGTTGATGGGACTAGCTATAGTCCTTATGATGGAATGATTCATGATTGGATCCCTGGTCGATTGGATGCAAATCTTCAAATGATTGCCAAGATAGCTGCTGTGTGTAATGATGCCGGTATTGTGCAGTCAGAACATAAATTTGTTGCTCATGGGATGCCTACCGAGGCAGCTCTAAAGGTGAGACTGTTATGTTTTGGTTGTTCCTGTTAGTTTTTGTTTCCGACTTTGTTATGTTGTGCTTTCGCATGTTATCGACTTTGAACAAATCATTTTTTGGTGGATGCAATTCAATGAGCATGTATTTGTTATATATACTTTTTTGTCTTTCTGTTTACTGAAGTCTGCTAACTGTATTTGATGTGATAACAAAGGCAATCCTTGTTTTCTTTCTTTCTCATATCCTTTGTTGTTTATCTTGTGCTCCTGAGAACGCAATGAACTACCCTTTTTCAGATGCAGTTTAAAGAGTACGGGTTGTTGTACATTTCAACTTGTTTCTCTATAAGAGTTTACGCATTGTGTTTAATTTGGGGCACTTGCTTTAGACTCTTAATTGGATTTGTCTTTTTGTCGTTTCAGATCCTAGTTGAGAAAATGGGCCTTGCCTGAAGCATTTAGGGATGACAAATCAACAAATGGTGGTGACATTCTACGTATGTAAAACATGATATACTTTCCTTTTTCTTTGACTATATTTCCTTTCTATCTAAAACCTTTGAAACTAGAAATTTGACATACTCTGCTTTTCTGTTAAATGTTTAAGATTGTTGCCAAAAGTGGAATGAATATGAACGTCGAATTGCAACTCTTGAGTTTGATCGCGATAGGAAGTCCATGGGGGTTATTGCCAACTCCTCCTCGGGGAAAAAATCATTGTTGGTGAAGGTACTCCACCCACTTGCTTCTTCTCTCCCCTCCTTGAATGAGCTTCAGTTATTAAAAATGCCACTTATTTCTACATATAGAAATTCCAATTGCATTTGATCCTTTAGTTTATTCATGCCTTTAATTTAAAAAGATCAAATGGAGCAAGGTTTTCTATATTCATTTCTCCTCATGTTTAAGGTAAAAACCAGAGAATATTGAAGGCTCTTCTGTATTGGGTAACAAACTTGTGAGATTTACAGGATTGTTGGGAAATGCAAAAACTTTAATGTTGAGGGATGGTAAGGTTGCCCAAGATTGTGACTGCAACGGTTCTCTTGTCATGCACCACACAAGTTAATTTTAATTGATTATTAACTCATGGCTTCAATCCTATCGGTTGTCCTAGTTTCTTATATGCATTTATGGAAGTTGTGGTTTATTTACACTTGTCTATATCGTTTGAATTATGTACCTTCTTGTAAGAACAAGAAACTAATAGTCGAGTAGATTGTAAGAAACTAATTGTAGTAAATCATATTGATGATATATTTGTTTTTTGCATTTTCTGGGTCATTGAGTTGTGTTTATCTTAGTGTTGGTTGTACAAAATTGTATGGCACTCTAACATGAAGCGCATGTGCGGCAGGGTGCTGTTGAGAATTTATTGGAGAGGAGCAACAAGATGCAGTTGCTTGATGGCTCTGTTGTACCACTAGATCATAGTTCAAGGAGCGTTATCTCAGATGCACTTCATGAAATGTCAACAGGTGCATTACGATGCTTGGGTTTTGCATATAAAGATGAGCTTCCTGAATTTGAAACCTATGATGGTAATGAAGATCATCCAGCTCATGCACTTTTACTCAATCCATCTAACTATGCATCAATTGAGAGCGGACTCACTTTTGTTGGCTTGGTTGGACTGAGGGTGAGTATGAATATATCTTGGATCTTTGTTGTTCACTTACCACTAGTTTGATCATATTTGTGTGCTGACTGTGAATAATTCTCTCTCTCTCTCTCTATATCTTCACAGGATCCTCCTCGTAATGAGGTTTATCAAGCAATTGAGGACTGCAGAGCAGCTGGAATTCGTGTTATGGTTATTACAGGAGATAATAAAAACACAGCAGAAGCTATATGCCATGAAATAGGTGTATTTGCACCTAATGAAGACATTAGTTTGAAGAGTTTGACTGGTAAAGAGTTTATGGAGGTGCGTGATAAGAAAGCCCACCTAAGACAAAGCGGTGGGCTTTTGTTTTCCAGGGCTGAACCAAGGCACAAGCAAGAGATAGTGAGGCTGCTCAAAGAAGATGGGGAAGTGGTTGCTATGACTGGTGATGGAGTGAATGATGCACCTGCTCTGAAGCTGGCAGATATTGGCATTGCCATGGGCATTGCTGGAACAGAGGTAAATTTTCATTTGGTCGTACTACATCTTATATTTACTTTCTAAAAGTACGCCTTATTGGAGAAAAATAGATGTTCAGTAGGAAGTGACTCATTAAGAGGAATTGGTAGTAAAAGTGCATCACTATAAAGTTGGGAGAATTACTTAAGGTCTAGAAGAAGAGGTGATTCAGTTCATCTGCAATGATAATAGCTATGTAGCAGGACTTTCCAGTTCCTCAGCAGTTTGGATAGGGACTTTGACAGAATCAAAGTTACTCATGCGCCTCTGTTTAAAGAGTCCTATTCTGGTTTATAGTTTGAACTTGTTCATTGTTTTACATTTCATCGATTCTCATTATTTTTAAACACAGGTTGCAAAGGAAGCCTCTGACATGGTGTTGGCAGATGACAATTTTAGTACAATTGTTTCTGCTGTTGGTGAAGGCAGATCCATTTACAACAACATGAAGGCTTTTATCAGGTATGTTTGTTCATTTTTGCAACAGTCATGGATATTTTACTGGTTTTCTTGGGGGAATATCTTATGAAAATAACAACATAAAAGTTACTGGATTATTAAAGAATAATACTAATAGTCTCTAAAAAGTAATGGTAATATCACGTTTCTTTATACTTCACAGAGGGACCATTAATTTTGCTATAAAATCTTAGTTTCTTGACTTTTGGTCTATAAGTCTTTAATTTAGATTATTAATTGTTGTTAAAGCTTATTGAGCTGACATTGTTATTTGATCATGTGACGTTATGTGGCTCAAAGATTCGTTGAAAAATTCTATGGGAGAAGCCAACGTTTTTAGCACCCAGCTAAGTGGGCCCAGTTTTTTGGGGGGTCAAACCTTGGCTGAGTTGCACATACTTAGTTTATGTTTGGTACTGTTGTGCTTTAATTTAATTTTGAAAGCATAACATTTAAAGTATTTGGCAAACGCCAACATTTAGTGATTTGTGCACCTATATTTGATATCTATATCTAGTGATTTTATCCCACAACAGTTTTAACTTTAAAGCCACAACACTTCAATCTTAAACTAAAGCCTTGACCAAGTAGCAACTGTTAGAAAGACTGCAATGTTTAGGTGATGATATTTTTAGTGTCCAGCTTTCTAAGTCTACAAACAACAGTCTAGCAACATTATATCATGCCCATCATCTATAGGCACTTTGAAAGGTATTATCAGCCTAAGGAGTTTAATTATTATATTATTACTCATTCTTTGCTTCTTGGAATAACCTTCCTAAATGCTGATGTATGGGGTTAAATATTAACTGATTTTTAACATTTGCTTCAGGTACATGATATCATCAAATATGGGTGAGGTTGCCTCTATATTCTTCACGGCAGCTTTAGGTATTCCAGAGGGCCTGATACCTGTCCAGCTACTGTGGGTCAATCTTGTTACGGATGGACCACCTGCAACAGCATTGGGATTCAACCCTCCGGATAAAGACATCATGAAGAAGCCCCCTCGTAGAAGTGATGACTCACTTATTACGGCTTGGATTTTATTCCGCTATCTGGTATCTTGTCTTTTTCTGTTTCTTGGATATTTTAACTTTCGCACTAGTGTATTGCTTGATCTCTGCTGGGTAAATTATTTATATTTTACCAGTACAAGTAATTTATTTATTTCACTGCTCTTTACAGGTTATTGGGCTGTACGTTGGGATAGCAACTGTTGGTATTTTCATCATTTGGTATACACACGGTTCTTTCTTGGGCATTAATCTCATTGGTGATGGTCACACCCTTGTCACATACTCACAGCTTGCCAACTGGGGCCAGTGCTCATCCTGGGGTAATTTTACTGCTTCGCCCTTCACAGCTGGGAATCAAGTCTTCACCTTTGATAATAACCCTTGCGATTATTTCCATGGTGGCAAAGTAAAAGCAATGACACTCTCTCTTTCTGTGTTGGTCGCCATTGAAATGTTTAACTCCCTCAATGCCCTTTCTGAGGATGGAAGCCTGTTGACAATGCCCCCATGGGTGAATCCTTGGCTCCTTTTGGCTATGTCTGTCTCATTTGGCCTGCACTTCTTGATCTTATACGTGCCATTCCTAGCTCAAGTTTTTGGCATTGTGCCTCTTAGCTTTAACGAATGGCTTTTGGTTTTGGTCATTGCATTCCCTGTGATATTGATTGATGAAGTTCTAAAGTTTGTCGGAAGATGTAGAAGTGGGTCTCAAACATCAAGAAGGAAAGCTTCAAAGAAGAAATCAGAGTGAGACAACCTGCAACTGATTCGTGGAGAGGTTGATCAATGCCCCTGATGCCTTCCTATGGTTGGTATTCATTGAAATGGCCTCAAACATTTGCTTGAATTATATTCTTTTGGTTCCATCTACAACCCTTTACGATTTTACAGCTGAGGGATTGTGTGGACCGTAAAACACAAGCTTTGGCTGTTCATTTTTGCCTCTCCACTTTAGTTTTCTAATTTTATAGATGTTAGAAACACATATATTACTTATTGTCGTGAAATGCAATGAAATTATGCAGCTCATTTTTTTTCAATGCCGTTTTATTAGATGTGCATCCAGCGCTAAAAATGCACCCAACCCAATTGAACATAACACATACATTATTGTTGACAAAACTATATCGAAGCTTCTCTACAAAGGCTTGAACAGACAGAGTCAAGCAAGCTGGTTACCACATTACATACTTACATTTATAGTGCAACAAGTCAGATATATGTACGTTTGGGAATGTGATTCAACTGTTGTATATAGGGTTCCTGTGTAGAAATGATGTTTAGACCCTATGATTGGTATGTATGTAAGACAAGATGAAAAGTGAAAGAAGAGAAAGAGATCCAAGGATTGCACACTAGGAGACAATAGGGAACTCTATTACCACCTGTAACTTACCCACACAAAAAAAAAGGTGCATTATGCGCTACGCCTTGATATTTTTGAAGCTGATCACATGGTCTTCATGTGCCCTTTACTGTTTGTTATCTATTTCAGTGCGATACACCTTTTTCCAAGACATTTGGAGTCTCCAAATCTTCTTGAAACAGATCACAATATACACCAATAACTTGTTTGTGGCTTTGCGTCTACCGAAAATTCTTCAAACCCACAGGAAAGGAGCTTGTTCTTCTTTCTTGCCAATGGTTTGATGGATGTCCATCAACATCAATTTTTTATCTACATTTCTGGTGGGCAAAGCCTCGATTAAGTGCTCAGAAACAGGGTAATAAAAAAAAAAATTAAAAATTTGGCCCTATTAGTAGATATGAAGACGTTGAATTAGACAAGAAACATTGAAGTGTATGCATTTGAAGAAACCTATATCTATTGGGTGACAATTACAAAAGAAAAATACAGCTGTACCTATATATATAGATAGATAGAACAGCCCCCTGCTCGTGAGTTTTCTTACCTACTAGAACTAATTAGGAATAACTTTGTCTAAGCTAAATGTCAAAGCAATAATAAAAATTTTGAAGTTATATTTTCGCATCTTCCTTGTTTTACCTTCTACTTTGTCTTCTTGTATTATCTGCTAAACCATTTTAATTGCTAAAAATAACATAAAGATATTAGATAGACGTTTTAAAATACATAAATTTTGATGGCTAACGATGTAACCCAAAATAGAATTTTGAGAGAACATTTTATTATATATCCAACATACAATTAGAATTTAATATATAATATAGAATAATATTCAATGATGTAATTGGAATTATGGAACACAGATGACAGCTAATTAAAGTGGTTGAGCATACATTCATCCAATGCCACATTAATTTCTGTATCAATAATTCTGAATGTTCCAGCAGGAAACAAAAACATATTGCTAGAAGTACTCAATTGTTTTCAAGACTTGCTATTATCTGCCATAGAAACTGTAACATTAACAGAATACTGAGGTCTCAATGGTACAGTTTCGGTGAGCTTGACCAGAAATAACAACGAAGACACAATCCCAGGAAACAGATTCTCAGCGCATGCAATTCCGTCTGTCCTTGTCAATGTATTTTCACGAGGGATACATATATATATTCAATTACTTCGCTTGGTTTTTACCAACTTATTTTACTTACGTGTTGGTAATCTTCGAAGCATCTCTTTCAACAGATTTCGGGGTAATGACAAATGTTGCTTATGGAAAACATCAGCAGATTTCAGCAAAGTGATCAGAATGTTTTGAAACTATCCCAAATTTAATTTCCAGCAGGAAGAAAGAAGACAGTTTGTCGTTCGGGTGCAGGGACAATTGATCTACTGTTGTAACCCAAAATTTCGAGTATCTGCCTGGTGATGAACGCTCTTAATTAAGATTACATGTTAGAGCTCGAAAGTATGTTAGCCAGCCCGCTCAAACTGATGTGAAACTAAAGCCGTTTTCCTAATGAAATCAAACAGCCTAAAACCAGTTAGTGTGCGCTAGAAATTGCTAAAAAGGCTGGTCCTTCAATATACATACCATATTATTTATACATTCATCTTATAAAATTTTATCACATGCTTCTCTATATTGAAAGTAACTAATAATGTAAATTTTTTAATAAATAAGAGTTTTTTTTTTTTTGGCATATTGAAATAATTTTATTGATTTTTATGTAGTTATATGATGAGAAAAATTAAGGCTTTGTACTAAATATACTATACTTATATGCTAACAAATGTATTCTTATTTTGATAGTCAAATAATTAACAAGGAATGTGATTGATAAGTGGTTTCTACCTTTTTGTTTCATAATTGTGACAGATGGAGTTTTTTAATTTCAGAAGCAAATGCTTTTCCATAAACACTAAAAGATTTCTTGTATGATTAAACTAGTTTTTTCGACATTTAAAACTTTTTCCGAATATAGTACCATATAATTCTTTAATTAATATATAGTCTCCATTCGAATTACCCATTTTATGAAAAAAAAATCTTCTTAAAGAATATTTAATTTAATATTTTAAAACTTTGGTTAAATTCAACTTAAACTTAACTTGAAGATTTACTCTAATTTAAAGAGAAATCAACTTTAATATTTATTTCACAAACGTACAAGAAAGATTCAACATTTAATCTTTTCAAGATATAATATTTTTAATTTTATGATTTATATAAATATATATTTTTAAATATTACATATTATATATATAATTTATTAATATTATATTAAAAATTTATCAAAAATCAGATAATCTTAATCAAGTAGAGTTTAATGTCGTCTGAATATCTGCACTCAATTTAAATGATAAAAGGATATGTGTCTTCGTAAACTCTCACTTAAGGTAGGAAAATTCTTTTACTATTTACATGGGAAGGGAATTGAAGCTGGCACTCGGATGATTTACATAAATATTTTAAATCAATTAATCACATAATTGAGAATAATTAAAAATTTATTATACAATTTCAAAAAAGCTAGCAGTCTTCCGAATTAAATAAAAATATTTTTATGTGTGCCGACAAGGCTGTTAGTCTATGTCAAGAATAAGATTTCTAAATGCAGCAACTTGTCTTCAGTTATAAGATTTGTCCATATATTAACTCGTACTCTTACTTAGCTTTCTCATATTTCTATTCAGTTTCTTTTTTTTTTTTTTCTCTTTAAACATCATTTATTTCAAAATTAATTGAATACCAATATCAGCCATTAATGATCACAGCACCCGTGAAGGCATTAGGTTCAACAAATGTACACAATTATAATGACCCAACAAGCCAATATTTCTACTCTAATTCAGATTAGCATGAGTTGTTAAGAAAATTTGACTGCGTATAAGCTAGGGTTCTTAGAAAAATTTTATGATCAGTCAGTCTACAGCAGATGAACACCTCATAGTAGATATAACATCCATACCTACCATTTAATATTTATGATTAAATTCTCTATAAAATATTGCAGATAAAAATAAAAAGGGAGAAGTGAAAGATAGTCTTAGTTGGTTCATTTATTTATATAAAATTTTTCCAATAGAAAATGCCAAAAGAGTCAAAATTAAGTTTCGTGAAGGCAAGAAGGCGTGTGGACAATAGATTAGGAATTGTAGGTCACCACTGATGACTATTAATTAATTTCACTAATAATTTTATTCCATTTGCAGGTATTGCAGAATACACGAAAATGTATTAAATTCTTCTGTAGCCAACACTGATATATGTATATATATATATAAACCCATCAAAACTGAGATTAGTTTTTTCTTTTTTTTGGATTTATTTATATAGACAATTGGAACTGAAGAGGATGAACATTAAATAGTCAGTTGCCTTTTTTTTGGGTGAAGAATTAAATAATAAACACCATATAAACAAACCATTCATATCCACTAAAAACTTGCCCCTATTATTTCCTTGTTAGCTGTTTCCAGCAATTTGAAAACCACACTACAAGAAAATCATTAATTTCATTATATATGAATCACACCTTTCATTCAATAAAATTATAAAATAAAAAAATAATATGTGTGGTTCATTTCTTTATATACATGCAAATATATTTTGTAGCTCAAACAAATTTTTATTTTTCTTAACATTTTTGAAATTTCCAAAATTGCATAAGGAGATTAAATGATTACATCTAGAAGTAGAAAATTGTGTTATTCTAAGAGAAAATATATAAAACTAGAAATCAATTTGGGCAACTCTTCTCGATCGCCAACTAATTAATACTCATGCACACACACTACACAATAAGTTAGATACTTTTGAATCACCAAACTATACTAACCATTTCTCCTCTTTCTAGATCATTTCTTCTATAAATTTCTTGCATTGAGAGCTTTGCAACTAAACACCAACAACAAAACACACGAATGTCTCGTTTTGGGGGCTCTAACATGCCGCCGGCCGAGCCTACTGCCGGCGACAACCTCTCGGCTTTTAACCGGAACCAGCCATTTGAGCTTCAAAAATACCCAAGAAGAGCAAAGCCCTCGGTGTCTCCCACTCTTGCTGACCTTTTGAAGCGTGTAGAAGATGTAAATACCTCAGGCAACAACGCTTCGATTGATCATCGAATCGTGGAGCTCGGATATGCTGGTAGTTCTGCCCCAACTTCATACCCTTTTGTTCTTTCGTTTAACAATTTAACATACAGTGTTAAAGTTCGTCAGAAGCTGGCGTTTCCATTTAGCGGAAAGAGTTCCTCGGATTCTCCGGAGAAGGTGTTACTTAATGATATATCTGGTGAAGCAAGAGAAGGAGAAATCATGGCTGTTCTTGGCGCTAGTGGGTCCGGAAAATCTACGTTGATTGATGCTCTTGCGGACAGGATTTCGAAAGAGAGCTTGAAAGGATCTGTGACTTTGAATGGTGATGTTTTGGAGTCCAGGCTTTTGAAAGTGATTTCTGCTTACGTCATGCAAGATGATCTACTGTTTCCTATGCTAACTGTAGAAGAGACGCTCATGTTTTCGGCTGAGTTTAGGCTTCCTCGCTCACTTTCAAAGAAAAAAAAGAAGGCGAGAGTTCAAGCTTTGATCGATCAACTTGGCCTCCGAAGTGCTGCAAAGACTGTGATTGGTGATGAAGGACACAGAGGTGTCTCTGGAGGAGAACGCAGAAGAGTTTCAATTGGGATTGATATAATTCATGATCCAATACTCTTGTTTCTCGATGAACCAACTTCTGGTCTTGATTCGACCAGTGCTTTCATGGTTGTCAAAGTCTTGCAGCGAATTGCACACAGCGGAAGCATCGTTATTATGTCTATTCACCAACCAAGTTATAGAATTTTAAGTTTGCTTGATCGTTTGTTATTTCTGTCACATGGACATACTGTCTATGGCGGTTCACCAGCAAATCTTCCAGAGTTTTTTGCTCAGTTTGGTCATCCGATTCCTGAGAACGAAAACCGAACTGAGTTCGCTCTTGATTTGATTCGGGAACTTGAAGAAACTCCTGGCGGAACCAACAACTTGGTAGAGTTCAATAAAGCCTGGCAGAACATAAAGAATCCGAGAAATCACCAGTCCAGCAAATCAAGTCTTTCCCTGAAAGACGCCATAAGCGCAAGTGTTTCAAGAGGTAAACTTGTCTCTGGAGCTACCAGTGCTGACGCCAACTTAACAGCTTCTGTTCCAACATTTGCCAATCCAATTTGGATTGAAATGACCGTTATTGCAAAACGATCGCTTAGAAACTCAAGCAGAATGCCTGAATTATTTGGAATTCGCTTGGGAGCCGTTCTTGTTACCGGCATTATCTTGGCCACAATATTCTGGAGACTCGATAATTCACCCAAAGGAGTACAGGAACGCCTAGGCTTCTTTGCTTTCGCTATGTCCACAACTTTCTACACCTGTGCAGAAGCCATCCCAGTTTTCCTTCAAGAGAGATACATTTTCATGAGAGAAACGGCTTACAATGCTTATCGTCGTTCTTCATACGTTCTTGCTCATTCCATTATTTCCATTCCTTCTCTAATAGTCCTCTCTATTACCTTTGCTGCCACAACTTTCTGGGCTGTTGGCCTCGCGGGCGGCCTCTCAGGCTTCCTCTTCTTCTTCTTCACAATCTTAGCCTCATTTTGGGCCGGAAGTTCATTTGTAACGTTTCTCTCAGGCGTAGTCTCCCACGTCATGTTAGGCTTCACAGTAGTCGTTGCCATTTTAGCCTATTTTCTCCTCTTCAGTGGCTTCTTCATTTCTCGGGACAGAATTCCTCCATACTGGATTTGGTTTCACTACATTTCTCTAGTGAAATACCCCTACGAAGGAGTTCTACAAAATGAATTCGCCGATCCCACAAAATGCTTCGTCCGGGGAGTACAAATGTTCGACAGCACACCGCTTGGAGCAGTGCCCATCCCTTTGAAGTTGAAGCTGTTGAAAAGCATGAGCAGCGTTTTGGGCGTGAACATTTCAAGCTCGACATGTGTGACTACAGGCATGGACATTCTGGTGCAACAGGGAATCACAGATATCAGCAAATGGAACTGCTTATGGATTACTGTTGCATGGGGATTTTTCTTTAGAATTCTGTTTTATTTTACACTGTTGTTTGGAAGCAAAAACAAGAGAAGCTAATCATGAATGTTTGATTGTTGTTCAAGGATTAGAGCAACAAATTAAAGTTGGTAAATTTTTTTCTTGTTTATTAATGAGATGAATTCATTTAATTCTCCAATTAGAAGATGGATGTGAGAGCTTGAGGGTGACTTCTCTGTAAGTTTTTTTTTTTTCTCTTAATATATAAAGTAAAGATACTGTGTTGTTTGTTCTCTCTTTTGTTCTTTCCTCATACTGCATTAAACAAATTGTAGAAGAATATTTTTTGAAGCAAAATTTTGAGTAAGAAATTTATGGATAATCTGTTTTATGTATTAAAATGTAACATGTAGAGGCACTTCAAATATTGAAAATCTACTAGTCACTTCTTTTATTTTTTTTAATCTAATTATTACTTGCTTAAAAAATATTAACAAAAATATATATTTTAATACTTTTTTTAAATATTTATTTTCAGAGAGGGGAGAATTTACTCCAAAATTTTGGTAAAATCTAAGAAAGTATTAAGGTGAATTGAACCCACAGGCTCAAAATTTAGTGAATACCAAATTTAAGTGGTGATTTTAAAAAAAAAATTATAATCTTATAGGAGTATATCTAATTGAAACGACCTACAAAGATATATGAGTTGATCGATACTCTAAAGTTGAAAATATCATAAATAAAAAAAAATTAAAAATGAGAATTCTTTAAGGATACAGAATAGGAATCATAAATTAAATTCATTAAAGGATTTTTTTATATTTTTTTGAATATGCTATGCCTTCACTCAGACTCGAATCGAGATGCTCTAGCACTGCTTTCTAAGAGCAAAGTGTTTGTCGATTTCACTATAACGGCTTACTCAAAATTACAATAGCCTATTTTTAGTCCATCTTTGAGATAGAAAGATTCAATTTCAATCAAATCTTTTTCGAAAAGCATTCAAATTGATGAACAAAAATTCATTTAAATAGAGATTAAAAGGATTGTATTTGGACTCTTTCAGTGTTGAAACTTAGGCCCAAGATTGTACAGCTCATACTGATCAATATAACACAACTCTTTTCTAGCAATTCATTGTTTTTTTTAACAATTACAACCAAATACTCATTAAATCTAAAAAAGAACATATATATATATATATATTACTTTATTTGTGATTATAATCTATATCAAAACTAAAAAAATACAATTTTTATACTTTATTAATAACATGTAAAATTTATTTCTTATTTTAATAAAAAAGAGAGAATCTTATTTTTAATACTTAAAAAGATCACGAGGTTACTTAATTAAATTTTTTAAAAACAATTTTATTATAAATAGTATTATTTTAATGACAATAGTTAGTGATTATTTTTTAGTAATAAATATTATATTAATTAAAATACATATTTTATATCTTAATTTTATAAATATAATATTATAAAATCAAATTTTAGGTGATTTTAAAATAAGAATTTAATTAAAGTAAGAACAAATTAGATCACAATGATTTAAAGAATTTCGTATAAAAATAATTATGCAGCAAAATACATGTATTAATATTAATTTAATTAAGAGTATATGGCCAAATATTTTGCGTGCACTATAGCAAATTTGAGTTCTATTATTTGTTTAACTTTTATTGGGTATAAACCCATTTTTCTTGTTCTTCTATATTTTAACTTAAGATAAATTATGTACTCGTTATTAAACATGAGTACATATTTATGTATATATATATCAAATTTAATTTTTTAATGTATAAAGTGATAAAGTAATGCATACTAGTCTAATCAATAAAATAGAGAGTAATTTAAAACATATTAAGTACCCATAGCAACCCTAATATCATATGTTAGATTGTTGTTCAAGGATTAGAGGATCAATGGGAACCAAACTATGTTAGTTTAAAAGCTATATTGAAAATGTACTAGTCACCTCTTATTTGTTTTAACTAATTATTAATTTCTTCAAAAATATTGACAAACAAATTATTATATTTTTACTTTTTAAATTATTTTAACACTATTTTTACATATTTAATTTTAGAGAGAGGGAGAGTCCACTCCAAATTTTTGGTAAAATCTATGCAAAAGTATTAAGGAGAACTGAACCTGTGATCTAAATTTAGTCCACTCCAAATTTTTTTCTAAGTACACCTTATTCACTATCTTATTTTTAAGCACACTCTACCAAATCTCTTTATATTCAAGTACATTTATTTTAATATCATTTATTAATTTTAATTAATTTTTTTTGAATAAATTAATATGTAATCTTCATTCTCTTTTTCTCTCTTCTCTCTTCTCTCTTATTTCTTCCATTGTGTCTTTATAATAGAATTAAATCACCATTGATATATCAACATATGGAGAAAAATTAATCTAATCAATGTGAAATTTGATTTTCAAAAATTTCAATGTGAAATTAAAAACTAATATATGGTGATGGTCAAACCAAATAATTTTATTATTTTAACAAGAGTTAAAATTTTGTAGATCAAAATGAAAACATTATTTGTCTTTATTTAAAATAATATATTAACGACTAAAATATTATTTTACAACTCATATTGATCAATATAATACAACTTTTTCTTAGCAATTTATTCTTTTTTTTTAAACAATTACAGCCAAATACTTATTAAATCTAAAAAGGAAAATAAATATTACTATATTTGTGATTATAATCTATTTCAAAATTAAAATATTTAATTTCTATATTTTATTAAAACATGTAGAAGCTGTTTTTATTTTTTTAAAGCAAATGTTATTTTATTAATAACATGTAGAAGCTTGTACATGCTACTTTATTTTAACATGTAGAATCTTTTTTTAAAGCAATTTATTCATTTATATTATAATTTATTATATTTTATTTATTTGTAAAAATAAAATTTATTTACAAATAATAAAATATAATAAATTATTTTACAACATATTTATGATATAGTATTTAGAATATATTGTTATATTTCAATAATATATATATGGTTAAAATATAAAATAATGATAAAAATTAAATATCAATGAAAAATAAATAAAATTTTAATATATAATAATATTATTTATTTTACTAATATATTTTAGATAGATATACTGTGAGTTTTATAAAATTTTGGAGGTTTATAATTTTTAAAAAAAAATTATTATTGTATAAGGGTATAATTATCATTTTAAAATAATTAAAATTTTAAGATATTTTTAAAACTATTAAAATTAATAAGGGTAATAGACCAAACTTTTAAGACTAAAAATTCTTTTACCTTAATTATTATAATTGTTATTTTGTAACATCAAGCAATTGATGCTTAAATCACATTTAATCAACAAAAGAAAATCAAAATATATTAATCGAATTCTATGCTGACATTTGTGATTATTTTTTATTAATAAATATTATATTAATTAGAATACATAATTTATATCTTAATTTTGAAATTATATATTATAAAATTGAAAATTTACATGATCTAAAAATAGGAAATTTATTTTTATTAAAGTAAGGAAAAAATGAAATCAAAATCATTTAAAGATGGAATTTCCTATAAAGAAAATTTAATGTGGTAAAACACATGAATTAAGAGTACTATCTATGACTAAATATTTTGCGTGCTAAATCAAGTTTGAGAGGTCATATTGAAAGAGGCAATTTGCGTTTTAGATTAATGGGTCTAAACCCATTTTTCTCGTTTTTCTATATTTTAATTTAAAATATACAAATTAAATTACTCATTAAACATGCCATGGGTACACATATATATATATATATAAATTAAACTTTTAATATATAGTTTAACGAGTAAAATACAGATTCATTCCCCTCATGTGAATTACAATCCTTGCCCTCATAACACCTCTGCATACGTATTTATACTCGTATATACATATTCATATTCAGGAGTACAACCATATTCTCCAATGGCGAATCCAAACTTGTCACCCGCAACAGCGATTGCCGATGACAATCTGTTACTCTTCAACCCTACACAAAAACCAGAAATCCAGAAGGTTTCATCTGTCATTGACCTGTCCGATGAGTGCACTGCTTGGGCAACCAGTTACCCCTTCACTCTCTCATTTAACAACTTAACATACAGTGTCAAAATTCCTAAAAGTTTGGCGCTTCCATTTCGTTGGAATATTGGCAATCTTTGCTCACAAGGGAATGGAAACACCAAAGTTTTACTAGATGATGTTTCTGGTGAAGCACGACAAGGTGAAATAATGGCCATCATGGGTGCTAGTGGAGCTGGTAAAACAACTTTGATTGACGCTCTTGCTGGGCGCATAGAGAAAGAGTGCTTGAAAGGAACTGTGACTTTGAATGGAGAAGTTTTGGAGTCAAAGCTTCTAAACAACATATCTGCTTATGTAATGCAAGAGGATATTTTGTATCCTTTGCTAACCGTAGAGGAGACGCTCATGTTCTCAGCAGAGTTTAGGCTTCCTCGCTCTCTCTCCCAAGATTAAGAAACAGGCGAGAGTTCAAGCTCTTATTGATCAACTCGGACTGCAAAGTGTAGCAAAGACTTTAATCGGTGATGAACAACACAGAGGCATTTCATTAGGTGAACGCAGGCGGGTTTCAATTGGAATAGAAATAATTCATGAGCCAATTCTATTGTTCCTCGATGAACCCATATCGGGGCTCGATTCAACAAGCGCATTTAAGCTTGTTAAGTTCTTGCAGGGGATTGCAAAGAGCGGAAGAATCGTTATCATGTCCATTCACCAGCCAAGCTACAGAATTCTGAGGTTACTCGACCGTTTGATTTTTCTGTCAAATGGACTCAACGTATGCAACGAAAAAAGCGGGTAATCTCCCACATTTCTTTGCTGAATTTGGATACCCGATCCCAGAGAACGAGAATCAATCTGAGTTTGCTCTTGATTTAATTCGTGAACTTGATGAAGCGGCCGGGTGGAATTAGCAGCTTAGTTGAATTCAATAAGTCGTGGCAGCTAACGCAGAATTCAAATAAGGTCTGCGATGGACGCAGTGTTCAACTTAATGAAGCAATCCAGGCAAGCATTTTCCAAGGAAAACTAGTCTCTGCTGGAGCAGCCAGAGATGATTCAAACTTAACTTCTTCACTTCAAACCTTTGCCATTTCTTTGTGGATTGAAATAATGGTTATTTCCAAAAGATTAATCAAAAAGTCAAGCAGAATGCCTGAACGTTTCGCAGTTCGCTTACTTACAACTGTTACCACTGGGTTTATCTTGGCTACCGTTTATTGGCAATTCGATGATTCACCAAGCGGAACTCGGGGTCGATTACAGTTCTCAGCTTTTGGTATTACTTGCATATTCTATATCTGTTCATCAAAAATCTCTCTATATCTGGAAGATCGAAATCTTTACATAAGAGAAACTGCTAACAATTCTTACCGGCTCTCCTCTTATTTAATCGCTCACACTCTAGTATCCATTCCTTCCATGATCATACTCTCTCTTGTCTATGCTGCAATGACCTTTTGGACTGTTGGTCTTGCTGGCGGGTTCGTCTCTGGTTTTCTGTTCTACTTCATCACAGTATTTGCTACATTTTGGGCAGGAAGTTCATTCATGGTGTTTGTTTCCGGACTCGTCTCCAGTGTAACGATAGGTTTTGTCATTGTTGCTTCTTTTGTGGGAAACTTCCTTCTCTTTTCTGGATTCTACATTTCTCGTGAACAAATGCATTGGTATTGGTTATGGTTTCACTATATATCACTTGTGAAATATCCAGTTCCAAGGTATTATGCAAAATGAATTCAGTGATTCCACTAAATGCTTCATGAAGGGGGTGCAGTTCTTTGAGGATACTGCATTCGTTAAACTTCCAACGTCCGTGAAGATCAAGCTACTAGAAAGCATGGGTAATGTGTTGGGCACCAACATTACAAGCTCAACCTGTCTAGTCACTGGGGCTCAAATATTAGAGCATAGGGGAGTAACAGATATCAGCAAATGGAATTGCTTTTGGATTCTTGTTTAGAATTCTGTTCTATTTCGCTTACTTGTTTCGGTTCAAGCATAAGAGAAAGTAATTCATTTTTGCTGATGTGGGGACTTGGGCTGGGATGCACTTGAAACAATGTATTGTTGCTGAATTTGTTTTCGGTCGGATGCATAAAATGCAATGTCTTTTCTTTTTCTTTCGTTTTGTACATTCTTGTATTATTATTTTTTATTTATTTTTTTCAGTCGGCACAGAATTAGAAATTAGGCAACGCACTTATACTTTTCAACCGTGGAGTCAAATCACACACGGTAACAGAAGAAATCATGATGCCACTATTAGAACCAGAAAGGAACGAGAGAGCAAACATTTAAACAGGGCAAGTCCACCGTTCTCTCTTCAGCCTGGACCGTGAACTTTAGGCCCAAGATATTTTTATTTGAGCCTGGACCCGCAAACTCCGTCTACATTATGGTCGAGTCCAAGTTTGGCCCATTGTAAATCGAAAGACGATTGGGCTTGCTTTTGATATAAAATCGTTGTTTATTTACAAAAAGATCTATTAAACTCATTAGCTTTCGTCGTTTTTTTTTTTATATTTTTAGTGAGTCTCACTATTAAGTAAATTGACTCACGATAACTTGAAAAATAACTTTTACTAATAGTTAAGATCGAAGTCAAAAATTAATTTATTGATAGTTAGGAGTTTAAGAGTTATGTTGCTTAGTTAACTAATATTAAACAAGATTTTGATTTTTTAAAAGATATTATCATATATTTGTTCTTGATGTTTGGACTTGTATTACTTAAAAAAAAAAAGAACGGAGATTATATCATTATTCCCATGTGAAGTTAGTTAACTAACTTTAAATAATGAATATATTAAAATGTCCTCAATTTAAAAATTAACTAGGTATAAGTGATTAATTAATTAGATTAATTCGACACTAACTATAAGAAAAATTAGTTTTAGTGACAACAAAAATTTTGTCTCTAAAACTCCCTTTAGCGATGACTTTTTTATCGTCATCGCTAAAACACAAAAAAAAAATTAGTAAAAAATTATATTTTATTGTTATTGTTAAAAATATATTATTAGTCAAGACACAGTATGTCATTGCCAATAATATTAATATCATAAATAATTTATTAAATTATAATATTTATTATAATAAAATTAATTTATAAGTCTTTGACGATAACTTTTATAGACGAAAACTGTGGCGCCGCTAAAAATATAAATGAAAATCCATAAACTTAAAATAGAGTTTCACACATTTTGTTTTCGTCAGAGGTGTGCAGTTCTTTGAAAATACTGCATTCGTTAATCTTCCAACGTCCATAAAGATGAAGCTATTAGAAAGTATGGGCAATGTGTTGGGCAGCAACATTACTAGCTCAACCTGTTTAGCTACAAGGGATCAAATACTAGAGCAAAAGGGAGTAACAGATATCAGCAAATGGAATTGTTTGTGGATCACTTTTGGTTTTGTCTTCGTCTTTAAAATTTTGTTTATTTCACCTACTCGCTTGGGAACAAGAATAAGAGAAGCTAATTTATGTGGGAGCGATGCAGCCATAACATTAATGGATTTTAGCTGAATTAATTTATTTTCTTAATCTTTGGCTTTGTATAGTATATTAAATTATGTCGTAATTTCTTGTTGTACTTTAGTAATTTAATAAATCAATATTTTTGGAATTGTTTAAAAATACACGTTCTATTTTAAGAATATGCAATGTTCGCTATCATCTCAATCATCCTTATTTATTTTTATAAGAATTAACAATCTTACTCTATAACTGTTTGTGTAGTACATTAACAAAAAATAGAGAGTCTCGAACACAAATTATGATCATCCCTACTTTAAGCTAACTTTCAAATTATATTTTGAACAATTTATAACGGTAATCATTATAACATACAGCCACTACATTGTAACTCTACACTCTTTATAAATTGTTATACAAATTCATTTATATATATTAATGTGATAATATTGAATTATTATTAATTAGATATAGAAATAAGAGTTTTTTTTTCCTCAAATAGGAAAAGTAATATAAATATTTATAGAGTTTATATCCTTAATATATTATTATCCTTTGCTTACTAAATATTTGTAACAAAAAGAAAAAAGAAAAGGAAGCCCTGCATATATTAAATGAATTGATTAATTATCAAAAACATTCATAAATTGTATGTAGATTGCATACACCTTTGAGAGCAGGTTTTAGTAATGTACTTGCCCATTTATTATCCTCGCTCTTATCACCACAGCTACAAGCTTCTGGTTTGTTGGTGGGTTCTCTGGGTTCTTCTTCTACATGGCAATCTTTGCTTCATTTTAGACAAGAAGTTCATTCACGACATTTATTGCCGAACTCGTCTCCGTATAATTATAGGTTTATCATTGTCGTTTCAATTTCAGGGGAAAATATTCAGTATTCCCATCAGATTTAAGAGACAAAGACTCATTATTCCCTCTACCAGATTTAAAAAAAAATCTCGTCATTTTGTTGATATTATTATTTTAGAGTACTTTACCATAATAGCCCCGGTTGATAAATTGAGGGTCAGATATACCGCCGACCACCACTAATTGTCATCACTAATCATCACTTATTGCTATTGATTATTGTCTAATGTCATTTGTTTAAATTACTATAAATATCATTAGAATTCTTTGTTGAATATTTATATAACAATATTATTATGAAAAAATATTAATTTCGTCCATAATTTATTAACATTTTACTACTTATATCGTTACTATATCAAAACTACCATTTATCTCCTTGACATTTATATTTTTTCAAGTTTTACCCTTCGGTTTAAATAAATAATTTAAATATGAACCGAATTGAACCGAACCTGAACCAATGATTTGAAACAAAACCGATTTTCTTAAAATATTTTAAAGATTATAAATATGTAATTAGTTTGAAGTGATTATTATTAACCATAATAATAAGAACTTTAAATTTAAATTATTTTACTAATTATAAAAATATTTTTAAATTATTACATCATTTATTTAAATAATAAAATTGTTTATAATAATTAAAATATTTATCATTATTTATAATTAATTTTAATTATTAATATTTATGATTACATCTTTTGTAATTAGTTTGAAGTGATTATTATTAACAATAATAGTAATAATAACTTTATTTTAATAATTATAAAATTATTTTTAAATTATTACATATTTTATATTAAAATCTTTCAAATTAAAATAATAACAAAATTATTTATAATCATTAAAATATTTATTATTTTATTTTGATTTGATTTTTAAAATTACATCTTTTATATTAATTAAAATTTCCCTCACTATTTAAGAAAACAGTAGTTAAAACTATTTTTATTTATAATACTTATTATATATATTTGAAAAGAGTCATATTATAATGATTGTATAAATTGTTTATGAAATTAGAGTGGATATAGTGGTTAAGGCATGGACAATTTTCACCTAGTTCTCAGGTTCAATTCCCATTAAAAACTTATATTTTTGTAATTTTAAGAAAATTGGTTTTTGTTCAAATTATTGGTTTGATTTGGTTCGGTTCGATTCGATTCGGTTCATATTTAAATTATTTATTTAAACCGAATGGTAAAATTGAAAACATATAAATGTCAGGGAAGTAAATGGTAGTTTTGATATAGTAGGGATGTAAGTGATAAAATATTAATAAATTAAGAACGAAATTGGTATTTTTCCTACTATTATTATTGTCATTTGAATAACCGTTTGTCATAAATTTAAAATTAAATTTTTAAGTATAAAAAATTTAACATTAGATTTACGATGAATGATTATTCAAATGAAAATATTGCTAATGATATATTACATAGAGTATTGGTCAAGAATTTTAAATGACAATTAATAGAAAGTTATCACAATTCAACTTTCTCGCCATAGGCCCTCAAATATTGCCACAACTGTTATCCGTTTAAGTCATTGTATATATCATTTAAATTTTTATCAAATGCTTTATGCAATGATACTATAATTATTGTGTAAAATATTCAATATAAATTCTAATAATATTTATAGTAATCAAAATGGATGACATGACAGTAGTTAATGGCGATCGACAGTCTGCGACAATGACAATTAATAGCTCGTTGAACCCAGTTGTAAATTTCTTAATAGCAAGATAACGTGTTATAGTGACATATACGTATATCAAAAGATAATTTTAAGCTTAAGATTATTATGTAAATGTTAATCAAACTAATAGATGGATATAAGGGGGTATTTTTCAAACCTTAAAGGGCCTTTCTCTCAAACCTGTAGGGGGTAAAAGGCATTTTTCCCAATTTTAGGCTTTTTTTTTTCTTCTCTTTCGTGGCTTACTACATTTCTCGTGATGAAAATACCTACGTATTGGATATGGTTTCACTACATTTTTACTGTGAAATATCCATTTCAAGTGTTCTTAAAAATGAATTTGGCACTCCAACGAAATGTTTTGTCAGGGGGTGGAGGTATTCGATGATACACCATTCGTTGATCTCCCATGTTCTACAAAGATCAAATTATTACAAGGCACGAGCAGTGTTGGGTAACAGCATGACTAGCTCAACATGTCTGACTACTGGGATGAAAATACTGGAGCAGAGAGGGATAACGGATCTCGGCGAAGGGGAAATGTTTCTGGATCACTATTCCATTTGGCTTCCTCTTTAAGTTTTTGTTTCATTTCACTTTGTTTGGGAACAAGAATAAGAAGAGGCTAGGTGAAAAGATTGTTAATCTATTCAAGGGATTTTACTGTTGTCTTTAATTTAAGATTTTAAATTGAAAATTCTAAACTTTCTGTTGCTTTGTATCATGCAATTGCATGTGGTGACTCCTTTTTCTCTGTACAGTTTTTGATATATGTATCCGCAATTGAGCGTAGAGAGAAAGGCAGGTTTGTGTGTATAGGACTGACATTCGAAGTAAGTTGTAAGTAATGAACTTGTTGTAGAGAGCAAAAGAGAAGTTTCTTGTCCCCTTTCCAGGTTCACGCAACGTTGGTAAGGATTTCCTTTTCAAGACCAGCCAATTTGCACGAAGTTTCTTATCAATCGCCACTCTTGTTTTCTATATCCATATGCTTCTGATCAGTTGTCAGTTAATGGTATTCCTAATCCCTGCAGCTATAAACGATGCAATTATAGTACTTCTCATCCAGTCAGCATAACACACAATAAAATTATGTTTGACTATTGAACTTGAAGAAACTCCTGGTGGAATTAATCAGCACCCTGGTTGAATTTAATAAGCAATGGCAGACCTGAAGAATCAGAAAAGAGACATTTAATTTCAAAAGAGAAACAGCTTAATTAAAATGCTTACCTCCACTTGTCTTATGTACTTGCTCATTGTCTTTCTCTATCACTAGCTTGCATGAACATCCTCTTTTTTGGGCTATTGGTCTTGCTTTGCTGGTGGTTTCTCGTTTCTGGATTCTTCATCACAATGTTTGTCTCATTTTGGGCAGCTAGTTCAATTGCGGGATTTATTGATAGACTTATCCCTCATTTCTTATTAGCTATATATATATATATATATATATATATATATATATATATATATATATATATATATATTACCATTCTTGTTCCCCATTTTCGGCTTACTTTCTTCTCTTCTCTAGCTTCTACATTTCTCATCATCAAATACCTTCGTGTTTGATATGTTTTCACTACATTAACTTCTCTTCTTAACTAACTATCCATTGCGCTCAGGTGGGCACATAAATAATACTATTTTTCGAAATTACCTATTCAGTTAAAGTTAGTAAGGATATTGGAGGCTAATTCTGAAATTCGAGGACCGACACTAGCTGATTTTAATTAATAGACAATCACTGAGAGATACACCAAAAAGTAGGTAACGACAAAAAAACTAAGACGTAGCAAATAAGAAAGCTTTTATATTCACATTAAACTCATTCATATGAAATTCAACACAAAGTGGGTATGTTTATTTAAACTCCTACGAGCAATACGTATGAGCATATCTTTCTAATGGCAAATCCAAACGAGTCACCTATATCGTTACTTGCCGATGAGCAAAACATTATTAATTCCCCTGCTAATAGGCCTGAGGATCAGTATGAAGTCATCGACCTCAATCACTCTTATCCATTTGTTCTTTCGTTTAACAACTTATCATACAGTGTAAAAGTTCGTCAAAGATTAGCACTTCCATTTTGTTGGAAGTGCAATCTTGACTCACCAGAGATGAATACCAAACTTTTACTAGACGATATTTCTGGCGAAGCGCGAGAAGGTGAAATGATGGCTATTCTCGGTGCTAGCGGAGCTGGTAAATCAACTCTGATTGACGCTCTCGCTGGCCGCATAGAAAAAGGGAGCATTAAAGGTACTGTGACTTTGAATGGAGAAGTTCTGGAGTCTCGGCTTTTAAAGATCATTTCTGCTTATGTAATGCAAGATGATCTTTTGTTTCCGATGTTAACTGTAGAAGAGACGCTCATGTTCGCCGCAGAGTTTAGACTCCATCGCTCTGTCACCAAGGCAAAGAAAAAAGCAAGAGTTCAGGCTTTAATTGATCAACTCGGACTGCGAAGTGCAGCAAAGACTTTTATTGGTGATGAGCGACATAGAGGCGTATCAGGAGGTGAACGCAGGCGCGTTTCAATCGGAATCGATATAATTCATGATCCAATTCTCTTGTTTCTCGATGAACCCACATCAGGGCTCGATTCAACAAGCGCATTTATGGTCGTTAATGTTTTGCAGAGGATTGCAAAGAGTGGAAGTATCGTGATCATGTCCATACACCAGCCAAGTTACAGAATTTTGAGCTTATTAGACAGTTTAATCTTTCTCTCACACGGGCAGACTGTATACAACGAAACACCGGATAATCTTTCAAAATTCTTTGAGGAGTTTGGGCATCCGATACCTGAAAACGAGAACCGAAGCGAGTTTGCCCTTGATATAATTCGTGATCTTGAAGAAAGCACTTCTGACGGTATTGCTAGCTTAGTTGAATTTAATAAATTATGGCAGGCGACGAGGAAAATAGATGAAGTCCGCGACAAACCCAACGTTCCACTTAAAGATGCTATCAAGGCAAGCATTTCCAAAGGAAAACTAGTCTCTGCTGGTGCAGCTACAAGTGATTCAAACTTAACGTCATCAGTTCAAACTTTTGCCAATCCCTTCTGGATTGAGGTCATAGTTATCTCCAAAAGATTGTCGACAAACTCAAGAAGAATGCCAGAGTTATTCGCAATTCGATTAGGTACAGTTCTTGTCACCGGGTTCATCTTGGCCACACTGTATTGGCACCTCCATGACTCCCCAAAAGGAACACGAAAAAGATTAGGGTTTTTTGCATTTGCTATGACCACAATATTCTATATTTGTGCAAGAGAAATCCCTGCATTTCTTCTAGAACGAAACATTTTCATCAGAGAAACCGCTTACAATGCTTACCGTCACTCATCTTATGTACTTGCTCATTCACTAGTCTCTATTCCTTCCTTGATCATCCTCTCTCTTACTCTTGCCGTAATAACGTTTTGGGCTGTTGGTCTTTCGGGTGGCTTCAAAGGGTTCGTCTTCTTCTTCCTGACAATCTTTGCTTCATTTTGGGCAGGAAGTTCATTCATGGCATTCATTGCCGGACTCGTCACTCATATAATTATAGGTTTCACCATTGTTGTTGGAATTTTGGGCTATTTTCTCCTCTTTTGCGGCTTCTACATTTCTCGTGATGAAATACCTTGGTATTGGAAATGGTTTCACTACATTTCTCTTGTGAAATACCCATTTCAAGGTGTTCTTCAAAATGAATTTGGCAATCCCACAAAATGCTTTGTAAGTGGAGTGCAGGTTTTCGATGATACACCATTTGTTGATCTCCCATTTCCTACGAAGATCAAATTATTAGAAAGCATGAGCAATGTGTTGGGCAACAACATGACGAGCACAACATGTCTGACTACGGGGATGAAAATATTAGAGCAGAGAGGGGTAACCGATATCAGCAAATGGAATTGTTTCTGGGTCACTATTGCTTTTGGCTTCTTCTTCAGGATTTTGTTTTACTTCACTTTGTTATTTGGAAGCAAAAACAAGAGGAGGTAAGAATTAATTAGATTCATTATTATTAATTTGTTAGAATAATCTACTTTTATTTAAGAACTGATTTGATAATTAATGCAAGATTATTGTCCTTAATTAATGTAAGATTTTAAGTATCAAATTATTTTGGGTATGTATGTATAATTAATTAATCTTCTTTCCTCCTTATCACCTTATATCAACTTTTGGGGATATATACATATAATGGATGGATGTATGGTTGGGTTGGCAATTTCAGGAAATTTCTTATTCCCTTATTCTTTCTCAACTTCCCGGAAGATGCATGACCCAACATCTATATATATATACATATCCCCTAGCTAGCTCTTCAATATAAAGCCAAATGCTCGAAGTTTCTTATCAATATCCACAACCTTGTTCTTTTTGTATATGCTTCGGGTTATTATCACATACCTCCCCTGAGGTATTAGAACGTATCACATAGATGAAAGTATTATCTTTATATCAGCATACCTCCCTCGACGTTAGAATAAACTATTAATTGACCGTTATGATGGAGGGTATATTTGTAAAAATATAAATTAAACAAAAGAAGCTATGCTAAATTGACCAAAACTACCTTGGATTCGTGTCACTTAGCAAATGAATACTTAACATTACTTTATTGTTTTGGTCCCCACTAATCAACCCAACCAAAAGCAAACCCAATTCTAATTCTTTTTAAATAACAATAGCAAATCCAAACCTTTCCCTAATTTTTTAATTAGCAAAAGCCAAAACACAATGCCTTTCCCTAATTTTGTAATTGGAAAAGCAAGCTTAATCTCTTTCTCCAAATTTAAGCTCGCCTAAAATTGACACTATTCCAACTACCAACACCTCAATCACAGCCAATACAAGATCTATACCAACTAAGGATAAGTTTACTCCTACTCCAAGTTCAGCCAACAATGAAACAAAGTACATTGCAATAAGGATGAGTAGAACAAGGATAACTCCATCAACGAAGAAAAAAAATATGTCCTTTCAAGTGCAAATCTTGCTCAGTTTTTGTCAACTGATGATGAAGATGACAATGATGATGAGGATGACGATGGAAATGGAGACGACGACGAAGACGTCGGTGGAAATGGAGAAGACGAAAAGGAGGATCTGGGAACTTAATATCTTTGTTTGGCCAATATGAAGAGCTCAAGACAAGGAAGATGCCAATGACTTTGAATAGAGGAAAACGATGAAAGAGGAGGAAGATGAAGATGATGATGAGGTTGTTGAAAAGATGAAGGCATTCTCAAAGAGAAATAAATTAGATAGAGAGGATATGATGACGATGATGATGATAAATGATGGTGGAGAGGATGATGGAAGACCATTCAAGCAACAATGGTCTAGATTACAATTAAATTGCTGGATTTAGGGGCAGTTTCGTAACTTTATATATTGACATTAGTCAAATAACAGTCAAGGGAGGTATGCGATATAAAGATAATACTTTCCATCTATGTGATACTTTCTAATACCTCAGGGGAGGTATGTGATAATAACCCTATATGCTTAATTACGATTCTTCAACCTCCGGGCTTGCCTTGCCTACCGACACATTTTCATATATATACATATATGCACACATGGATTCCAGCTATATATTCAAATATGTGAATTACGGGTTCGAAAGTAAGAATAATTAATTAAAATATTTTAGAAAATAATCATAATTAACTAAAACACATAATAATAGTACGTAGTATAAAAACTAAAGAGGTATTGACTTGTGCTCTTCAAAGTTTGGCATAAATATAGAGAATTTAACATATATACTTCTCTGATTAGATCTATTACCTAAATCTTATAAAACCCACTGTACTTTTAATCATATATCAATAAATCTTAATTAATTCTTTTGGGTAATTTTAATAATCTATACTCCTTTGTCCAAGTTTTAGTTACGTACAAATAATCTAATAACTGATCATGTTATTATTTTTATTTGAAAAATTAAAAATAATTAATATATCAATCCGTGCTGATTATTTTGGACGAAGATTTGTTTCTCGAAGTGAGCCAATCAGTCTTCAGAGAATGTAGCATTCGGTAGTTTAGTTTCTGCTTCGTATGGGCCCAAAATGTCATGGCAGTTTTAGGCCGTCCTGATTCTGGCCCATTAATTCTTCGATCGAGGCACGTGATTGGCCCTGCCAAAAATTATTTTAAGGGCAAGTAATGTAAAATTACCATTTTTTTAAAAGAATTATCACCATTTTTAATTATAATAATTTTAATTTTAATTTAAAAAAGATAAAACTTATGTCAATGCGGATAGAATTTTTATAATTAAAATTTTTAATAAAATATATTTCTATCTTAGTTCTTCTATCCCGTTTTCCTTTTTTCCTTCTTTCCTCCCTCCCCTTTTCCTCTTCTCTTTTTCCCCCCTCCCTCCCCTTTTCCCCCTCCCTCCCCTCTTTTCCCTCCTTTCTTTTTTCCCCCTTCCCCCCCCTTCTTCTTCCCTTTCCCCTTTCCCCCTTCTTTTCCTCCCCCCCTCTCCTTTTTTCCTTTCTCCCCCCTCTTCCCTCGTCCCTCCCCATTCATCTTGAACATCATACGGTGCAAACCTCATTTTCTTAATTATCCACAGCATAATGCCGAACGCCATAGCGCTGCTCGGCTGCAACACCGTTACCTAGCGGCACAGAGGCCGCAGCGTAGAGCTAAGAAGTTGAACAAGTCTGAGAAAAAACAAGCCAGCAGCAATAGCGTCGGCTTTGGCATGGAGAAAAAGGAGCCGTTGTGGCGTTGCGTTGACGGTTGTGGGGCTTGCTGCAAGCTTGACAAGGGTCCAGCTTTTGCTACTCCTGAAGAAATTTTCGATGAGCCTTCTGATATTCAGGTTCCTTTTGTTTTTATAACCTGCACTCTTTCTGTTTGTGAATATGAACTACGTGTAAATTCAATTAACATTTAAAAAAAAAATCCTGGGATTGTAGAGTTGACTTTCTTGCTGTGATTTTAATTTTGTGAAAGTGCAGCTTTACAGAAGCTTGGTAGGTCCAGATGGGTGGTGCATAAACTATGAGAAGAGCACGCGCAAGTGCTCTATTTACTCTGGTTAGTCTTATCATTTAGCTATGAAATTAATTTTAAAAGTTTTTATCTTCAAATTTTGAAAATTTATGGTCCTCATTTCATTTCAGAACGCCCATATTTTTGTCGAGTGGAACCAGGTGTATTCCAGTCACTGTATGGAATTACCAAGAAGAAGTTTAACAAGGAAGCATGCGGGTAGATTTTCTGGTCTAAGTTATGACTTTATGGATAACAATTTTCTACATGTTGTAATGTTGCTTATGCTCGTCTTGCTTGCAGTTGCTGCAGGGACACCATTAAGGCAATATATGGTTCCCATTCGAAGGAATTAGACAATTTCAATCGCGCAATTTGTAGCTCTGATTCTAGCTGACTTCGTTTGGCTTGAGTGCTGAAAGCTGTTTGGGGGTTTTAACGGTGAATACTATATTTACTTGCAAAAGGGTTTTGCACTAGGTAAATATATGCAACAGGCTGATTGTTCTACCTTAGCAGATGACTATAGTCCAGGATCACAGCACGACAGAGAAGCTGTTGATACCTTGCTTCACCAGTATTCTAGTGTAGCTCAATATGTTACTACTACAGGCTCATCCAAGATCATGCTTTTTGGGATGCATAAAAGAAATCCGGACTCAAGGAGTTGCTCAAATATTACAAATACAATGTCACCTTCCCTGTCAATGGTCTTAGGCTACTCTGAGAATTCTGTAGCACCGTGGAGATATAGAGTGAAGTCTGATTGTTCAGATTTAGCAGATGAACGTTGTATCAAACTTTATCTGTGATTCTATTTTGATTTTAGTTTTGTTGTGTTACCTAATGACATACTTTTGTATGACCAATTCTAACGCGGTCAGCTTCTAATAATCTTTGCCCAAGTTCAAACAGATAAGTTAATTGGTCAAAGCTTTTAGAGAGTGATTGTAGCTAGCGTGAGAAGCATATGGAACCCAATACTACCACCTCAAAATCTGCTAAAAACCGTTATTTAAGATCAAAATTAGCTTCTCACTTGTCACAAGACAAGATTCATTCTTTGACACCTCATTCTAGGATCCTGTTATCACTCTTTGATACCTCTCTCCTTCTCTCTTCAATGGAAAATTCACTCTCTCATATCTTAGCCACTGTCCTGCTGCTCCTTGTAGCTTCCCTTACAGTCTTTCCGACTATTGAATCTGTATGTTCAGACAGCATGGCCACCACTCTCTCTTCAAGTGGCTTCTCCCTCTTCGCTCAGGCACTTCACGCACACAGCCTAACCCCCAATGCAACCGCAGGTCTGACTTACCTTGCTCCACCGGACGACGCTCTCATTTAACCACCCCCTAGATGCTGCCACTGTCCGTGGCCACGTGTCAAAGGCCGGCGCCTTCCATTATGAGACTTTGCTCAGCATTCCTCCCAATACCACCTTCCCCACTCTTCACAACACCAAACTCATTGTTGGCACCGATGGAGAAAGAGTTTCTTTTAATGATGTTCTTGTTGTTCTGCCCAATCTTTACTTTGATGGGTTCTGTGCTGTGCATGGCATTGCTCGGCCACTGCTGCCAATCTCGCCCTCATCATCGATTGATGATCAAACTTTTGCAAAACCAAGAATGGAGAATAAGCGATCTCCCATGTCGAAAAGGCGTCGAGCAAGAGGAATTTTCAAGGAGTATGTTCGATTCATTCGCAGAGTAAATCATCCAATACCTGTTGATGAGAATAAGGATTCTCGCAATCCTTGAAATCCTGAGAGTTCTTGGTTTTCTTCTTTTCTATTACTGGGTTCTTGATATTTGTAATTGTAACTTGTTAGTGCTTGCTAAATCACACTTGACGTATGAAGGCTGTTACGAATTTGTTATTTTAGTGTTTCAGATTTAGATCCTATATTTTCAAGATTACGGTTCTGCAATTGTATCCTTAAAATTCTGTAGCAATGGGAAAACGCAAATCGTGTTTTATGGTTTAGATTAATACCTAATTTTCCCATCAGAATCCAATTTGACATACAAACAAGTTTGTGTTTCTTTTGAATTGATACCAAGTCTTTACAAACTATAAATTATCGATATCCTTGGCATTATCAAATGCAACTTACAGACAATATATCGAACTAGGACAGTCCCGTAATTTTTTTTTAGAGAAAAATCCTGAAGAACTCACTGTTAGGTGAATTATGGATTTTGAATAGAAATGCAATTGAACTATTTGAACCATGTAAGGATAAGCTTCCGATTCTCCTCCCCTAGAAAAGATAGAGAGCACAAACAGACAGTCGCAGAAGGAGGATGTGGTTACTTTGTTTTAGTGACGGATAAAAACTGCATCGGATTCTCTGGCGGCCGACATTCTTAAAGATACCCAACTTTCTGCCACTTTTCATCCAAAAAGAGAGAGATTCGATTCAGAAATGGTCTCAAGCGGAATATAAGTCAAGATTTGGAGATTTCAGAGTAAATCTCATGTCAATATATTGGTTGGTGCAGTCGGGCAACCTCCAATATGCCATAACAAAACCGCCAACACACAAGCACAAAGACTGAAGAAGGTTTCTGAAGCTTGACTAGCATCTTCCAATGACCACCTCCACCACTCCTCACATTCAAGGTGCAGCAATCACAAAGGATTATCCCACTGTGTTTGGGGATGGTTATGTAACTGCAGAAACTTACCACAACACTACTCCATTGTTTGATGCCATATGTTATCCCTATCCTGCTTCTGCTTCTGACAACCCCATTTCTTCTCTACAAGAAGCAGCTTACGATGGAAATCAGCTGTCACACAATGGCGGTACACACCGGCAGAGCAATTACGACTCTGGTTTTGGTAGCTGCTGGGGAGATAAGCTATTCTCTTATAACTACAGGCCCCAATGGAAATGAAGATAGTGTCCGAACAGAAGAGCCCTACCAAAATGAAGAACATTATGACACCGATTTTAGTTATCATGAGGACAATGTTAACCAGCCTGCCTTTGACTATAATGCTTGTTATGAGTCTTGTTCTGATTACATAGACGACATTTTCACTTACACTGAGAAAGAACCTAGACCTACTTACGGCTCTAGCCTAGAAGAAATGGGGTTTTGTGAAGGCGTTTTTGGTTACTGGCCCCGCTTGTACCGGGAGATGAGACAAAACTATCAACAGTGAACTAATAACTACAGGCTTGGAAAGTTAGGAAGATCGCTCTAATGGAGAAAAGAAAAGCTCTCTCTCGCTCAAAACCTTCTCCAGCGTAACTTGTATCCTAAGAGTAAGGCAAGGACTTCAAACAAATGGCTGTATTAAGAGTAATAATGCTACTCTGGACCTCCTCCAGCTACTATTATTCTACAAACACTGGTTTCATGCAAGAATTTCTGTAATAAGCTCAACTGGGTATGGTTTACTATAATCAGATACAATCTTTATTTTCAAGTTCCATTAAGAGTCACAAGTGCATAATAACCTTGAAAGTTTATGTAAAGCCTGCCCCAACTCGGTTAACTCTATGAGAGCGTTCTGTTAAAGAAAACTGGCAATATACTACTAAGTTTATATGTCGCCATCAAATACACAATTCTGCAAATATTATGCAGTGACTCCGTCATCTTATTTGCATTACTTTTCAGTCTCACATCACTTGGTCATAATACATCCACTAGTGTTACCAAAGTCAACATTATAATACATTCTGCTTCTTCCAGCAGTATGACGCATATGATTTCAGATCATCAAGCCAGTAACATACCAATTGCCAACAAGGCCAGGAGAAAACCACAGATAGAGGATACATTCTGGGTAGCAAGAACATCATATCTCCTATTACCTTAGAAGAACATTTTAATAATGTACATGCATTGCAGAAATTTCATACAAGTATAATTTTTCATTTTTTATCTGACGAGCAAAATTAATGTAAGATCAACTCACTGTACAGGAGGTATCCAAGTTATAATCAGTCATCATATTACAGTACCAAGGCCCAATTCGTCCTCAATGTCATCACCCTCTTCAAATAGCTTTAAGAACCGAGCCTGATCCTGTAGCCTCTTCCTCTTCTGCCAATACTTATAAGCAGCTATCAATCCGATAATTGTTACAGTTGAAGCCAGTACACTTATCAGTATTATTGCAGCAACATGCATTTTCTTCCTTCCAATATGCATTCCAGATTCTGAATTCAAATTTACAACATGTTAAACACAGTAATGATTATAATTTGGACAGAATAAGTTAATTACTAAAGTTGCATAACAGAATTGAAAGTTCACATGCAGATGCATATTTATCCAAATTTAAGGAACAATTCTCTCATATGGCACTATTAAAGAGTTGCATAAAAGGATCAAGGGGCATTTAAAATGTTCCAGAAACAATAAATATGAACTGAAGGCTGCAGCATCTTAGATGATGAGCAATATGTCTGCAGAATGATGCTTTTACAATCGACTTCAAGATCCATAGCCATTCATTTCATTATGTCGGCCAAATTCATCGTGCCACAATTTTCTAGCTCATTTGCATCTTGCAAGGTACTTTCTAGGACTACTTAGACATTGTAAGAACCTAGGCATAATATACCAATTTGTGAGCAACAAAAGGTGAAATTTTATGCCACTAAACTAGCACATTGACATAATATATCAGCTGCAAAGGTCCAGTGTAGATGGCCAGGTTAAAATGCAGCAAAAGCAGCTTCAGTAAAATAAAATAATAGTAGACTCACCACTTGTTCGAGACTCGCACGTCGGACACAGGAAAGTAGCATCAAATTCCTTCTCCATTTTTCGAGTATATTTACCCTCATCAGCTGTAAAATCAGAAGGACAAAACTCCCACTCATCAAATACATCATCTGATTTAAGGGTATCCTTCTCATAAAACCCACATCGCTTGCATTTCGTCCCCGAAAATTCTGTTAGAGGCTGGAGACATGAAAATTATAATTTCAGCATTACCAATTCAAAAAAAATCTTTCAAACTTTCCAGGTTCCAAAATCCTATTATCAGAAACAGTAATGCACAGATTTACAGAGTCTTTGAGAGCACTCTTTAGAAAGCACTTTCTGTCTAAGCACTTAAACAAAAGTAGTTTGAAGAAAAGCCCCTATCAAGTGCTTCCCAAAAAGCATCTCATGGGCTTTTTTAGCTCAAAACCTTTTTTTTATTTCTATTTCAACCAAACACTGACTAACTATCCAATAGTGCTTTCATAGTATAAAAAGGGCACTTGCATACTCCCTAATCAAGATAGGCTCATGAACTCATTACCAAAAAATTGAAACGAACCCTAGAACAGGCATTTTACAAGTGTACATTGACAACAAAATACAAATTGAGGAGTGTAACGTAAATGATAAACCTGCCAAGATTCTTCACCCTTGAAAGCATACTCTGTATTTTTTTCCTTGACATCTGGTAGAATTGTCTCTTTCTCTCCTTTACACTTGAAATAAACTGTTGGTTTAGCGCTTAACCACTCGTGTGTTCTATATATTTTAATCGAATCTAACGTTACAACTGCCGTTAATACGAATCCTGCCAACAAGAAAATCGGCTTCATCAAGTTCAAACTCTCATATACGAGAAACAAGATTGAAGATGAAAGTAGACTAAATCAACAAGTTCAATTTTTACGTCAATCACGACATGTTAGCTCATACGCAGACCTCGGAAAATATCAATTTCAAAATTAAACAGAAATCAAATAACATATGTTTGTTTCTCGGGAAATTTTACCTGGAAAGCAGTTGAAGAAGATCCAAATCACGAGGAAAACACAACAAACGCTCGAATTCAGCGGACGCCGAACCGACATAGCGAGCTGTATGGCTGATTGATTAAGTTAATTGAGGAAGCGCAAGCCGACACGGATCGATCAGAGAAATGTACAGGAATGCGCACTTCGCACCTCTCCGTCTTCGTTGTTCAATCAAATTACGGAGCTAGCTGCCTGGAATCGGATTTTTCCTCTCGGTTTCTTTCTTTTGCGTGTGAGAGGGACAAAGATTAAGAAGCTGACCGGTTCGCGCTGCGTGTTAGGGGCGATGGTGGCATGGGTCAGGCCGGGTGCTCATATGCACCGCTGTAAAGATATTGCCACGTCATGCTCGAGTAAAAAAATATGTGACGTGGCGCGATCAGGGAGGATGGGTGGATTACTTTGGCAAATTTAAGACGGGAAAGTGAGTAGGACAATTGGACCGTTCAACTGTCGCTATGGAATGGAGCTCTGACGTCATAACTAATAAATATATTTAATAATACCTTAAAATTTCTTAATTCGAATTCAACTTTATGAACCTCTCCATCATTTATGACGATTAATTTTTGAACAATTGTCTCGTGTTGACCTTCAAACTCTTTTAAATTCTATATATCAAACTGAAGTTTTTTACATAATCATATCAGTTATTTTTGTAAATGAATAATTTTTCTTTTCATTCATTCATCTACCAAATCCCAAACTAATTAAAGTTTGTGCTTTACTACTCTTACAAAATAGTTTAAATTAAATAGCACTGCTACGTATACAAATTTTTATGCATACAGATATACTAATATCATTTACTATAATATTATTACTACATATTTTATAATTTTATAAAAATAAATAAAAATTTATGTGAGAAAATGAATATTTATATGTATAAAATAAATAAATTATATAAGACACGTGATAATAATATAACTTTAAAAATGTGTTATTTATTTTAGTATTGCTTTTGTTACTAAATTAATCAAATTAAATAGGTTGTGTTATAACTTTTGTCAAATGACGTTATTGCTAATTTTCAAAAGATAAAAAAAAGCAATGATTAATTATTGAAAGTGTAAGTGGTACTATAATAGGTCATGTTGTGTCACCCTATTTATTAATTGATTTTGTATTTTAAACTTTTGGCACAACTAATTAATAAGTTATATTTTTGTCAATATACAATTTTATTATATTATTCTTGACACAATATAAATGTAAAATATTTATATGAATTGTCACCCATATACAAATTATATATATATATATATATATATATATAGTGACAAATTGGCAACCCTATATTTTTATACATATATTTATATTGTTTGTAGATTGTAAAATCTATGTATTTCTAACATATGAGTTTGAGTTTGAAATAAATAATTAATATATAATTAATTCACTATAATTAATGTATATATCATATTCAATTTCAAAAATGCATAAATCTAATCAATTTATAAATAAGTGTAAACATATGTGTAAAATTATGGGATTATTAAGCGTAACCTATTGAAAGTGTATATGGAAAATGATTAACAACCTCAGTTATTTTACACATATCTTAATATAATTTATAGACCATTGGATCTAGATACATCAAACAGTTGAAATTAAATCTGACATATGCATTAATTATTATGATTTATTTATATTATGATACTCAATCTCATCATTGGATGTACGTAAGTTCAATATCTTACAAATAATATAAAAATATATGTAAAATAATATAGATGTTGATCCTTTTTATATGTATATATAAGAAAATATCGACAACACTATAGTTTTATATACATTTTTACATCAATTATTAACTTTTGGATTTAAATATTTATAACAATTGATATTAAATTTAAAATATATAATTAATACAAAATTAATATATCATAATTAATATATATTATATTCAATTTCAACCATCAAAAAGTGTTTAAATTCAATAATTTATAAACTAAAATAAAAATATGGGACATATATATCAATATATGTATAAATTTCAAAATGACATTATTATAAAATGTTTCTTATCTTTAATTTCTTTTTCATCCTTTTAATTTATCTTTTCTCATTTTTTGGTGTGAGGCCTAATACTTTAGCTTTTCTATTGGGGAAAAGAAATTATTCCTTTTATTAAATAGAGGTATTATTTAAATAAAATAAATAAATCACACCTTAAAAAGATAATAAGTTATTCATTTTTTAATTAAGTCAATTTACATCTAATTACTAAATAAGATTATCAAAAAACAAAAAAAGAAGAAAATAAATTATATCACACCTAAAAAAATAATAAGTTATTCATTTTTTAATTAAGCCAATTTACATCTAATTACTAAATAAGATTATCAAAAAACAAAAAAGAGGAAAATAATTTGGTTGACTCATATCAAGAGTTCTTTTTTCAAAAAAAAATTATATTAAATAAAATTCAAATTCATCTCAATGAGTATTAGTAAGATTTGAACCTTAAAGTTTAAACAATCGAACCAACTACACCCAAGAGCATATCAAGAATTAATTTATAATTTATATATTCTTAATATATAATAAAATTCATGTCTAAAATGTTATCAATTTAATAAGATCAATTCTATCTTCATAGTTTTCAAAAATCCATCTCCAAATTTATTATTTAATTAAATAGTTATTTCGAAATTGTTAATTTGAGCAAGTCCAGAACAAGCTAACTGCCCTTAATAATAACAAAATATCACTGTATGATCGTAAATAAAAATTCTGTTATAAATTGCATAAATTTCGGAGAATGAAACCAATCCAACAATCCTCAAATTATGATGCACCATTATTTTTTATATTGAATAAAGAAGAATTGATTTCTTAAAAACATTATTAACCAAATAAAAAACAGAAAACTATAAATATATTAATTAACCAAAAAAATAAAACTAGTTGTATTAAATAAAGAAAATTACAATAATTAAGGGCCAAGTGTAGGTCCGACTAGGACGGTAACAAAGGATCCACTTTTAGAAACAACGGGCAATAAACTCCCTTCTTCTTGCTCATTCATGTGCGAGCCGGTGCTCTCGGATCCTGAGAGTAGCCTGCTTAACCCAGAACAATGTCGATAACTAGAATCCTGACAGTCACCTTCTTGTTCTCTTCTTTCCTCCTTATCATCGTCTCCGCCAATGTCATTCCTCATCCGAAACCCCCAGCAGACATACCAGATCCCAAGCCTATCGACCCAGCAAAGAATCCTGTTCCCGAAGGAGACCGACCTGGCAAGCAAGCACGAGAGTTTCTCGACGCCCACAACAGAATCAGGGCGACCAAAGGCCAGCCGCCCCTGGTGTGGGACAATCAGTTAGCAAAGTACGCCAAGCAATGGGCGGCCGAGCGAATTAACGACTGCAAAATGATACATTCGAATGGTCCTCATGGAGAGAACTTGTTCTGGGGCGGACAAGACCACTGGACTCCGACGAAAGTGGTAGATTCATGGGCCAGCGAAGCGGAGTTCTACAACGAGCAGACACATCAGTGCAAGCCAGGTGAAATGTGCGGACACTACACGCAGATTGTATGGAGAGACACTCAGAGGGTTGGCTGCACCAGAAGGAAGTGTAATAATGGAGGTTATTATTTTGTTTGCAGCTACGATCCGCCGGGCAATTACGTTGATGAAAATCCATTCGGTGGTAAATTACGGTAATCATCGTTAATCACCTCAGACGGATGCTGTCGAGGGAAGAGAGAGTTTAGTAGGGTTTGGGTTGGGTGGCAGCAGGCGGCGATCCGATCGAGTTATACATTAGCATTGGGTTCGTATTATTGTACCGTTGGTAATGTATTTTATTTCTTATTCATTCATATGCTTGTTATAATAGCGTATTTCATTGCATTGTTAATTTACCACCCAATAAATAATACCTTAATTTCAAGCTTAATATAACCCTATAATGTTGGCGTGGTTAACGGGACTTTGGTCAATGGCTGTTGTGTGTTGGCAAATGATTCGGTAACCAGCACAAGTTGCTCTTGAATTTATTTTGGCATCTTTGCTTTTAGTTGGATAATTTTATCATCTATTATAGAGATAAAAAGGAAAAGAAGAAAGAGAACACTGAACATCCTAAAATGACCCTTCAAACAGCATCATTAACCATATGACATCTACGGTATAAGAAAGCAGAAGCACTTTTTAAAAAAGAAGAATGAGAAATAGCTTCTTTAGCAATAGACAAACATACCAAAAAGCATAATTCTATATAAACAAAATTGTACCTCTAAATTGCTGCACTTATTTCTGCATCAACCTAGCAAGATACAAGAAAATTGCAAGAATTCCTAGTTTGAACATTCATGATACAAGATTATTGATGGTAGCAAACACAGAGTAACTCTACTAGCTACCTAGGCATATAACAAATACATATACGCAAATATTTCTTAGACGTACGCCTTGAATATTGATGCTATCGATCTCCGTTTCAAGCATTACATATAAAGGGGTTGAGCACTGAGAGTAAACTATTAAAGCCTCAATCTGAACGGAAGACCTTAGTTTCCAATTGATACGCTTTGGTGAAGAAGGCGGGCCAACAGAGATATGTCGACAAAATGCTGCTAACTGTAGATGCACCAATAAGCATGTTCATTACAACAATCTGCAGTTGAATGGCTTCAAGAGGAGAAGCTCCTCCCATGATCATGCCTGTCATTGCACCAGGCAGTGAGATAAGACCCACTGTTTTGGCATTGTCCAACACCGGAGAAAGTGCGATTACGAGAGACCTCTTCACCTGCTGAAGTGTAGCTTGACGAGGGGTTGCACCAAGAGCCAATGCTGTCTCCACCTGTAAAGTAAAACCACCATTTATAATGAAATTATTGAGATGTTGCCAGATCCACACTACTGAAGCTGGAAAAATTTTGATTCAGAGAACAAATTACAACTAGTACATGGTCCATAGCTAATTCAAAAGTCTGAAAAAGAGACTTCTATCACATTGGGATTTCCACAATCTTTGTAAAGGTTCTTTAAGTATGATCTTACCAAGCTTATCTGTATTTTGATATCATCTCGAAGTCTTTTCATTGTAACCCCAGTAACTGTCATTGCATTTCCAACCATCATCCCCGCGACAGGGATGATATATCTGGGAGTAAAAGGGAAAACATTGAGTATAACTAGCAGAGACATGGTCACTGCAGTTCCAGACAGAATAGAAGCTCCCGGCAACATACTTCCCACGAGGTACATGTTTAGCGCGTTGACCAGCTGTATAACCTGCAACGGTGACCTGCAGGGAGCGATATCAATATTGTTATATGTGCCATAACCAATAGCAAATCAGGGTAAGAGTCTTTGTATAACTAATTTAATTTGTTAGAGTTTAGGTAATAGTTATGTTAATAGAGGAAATTTCAGAGTCAGATTGAGGCCAGCCTAATTAGGAAAAAATGGCTGAGACAATAGCTCAGTTTAATCTTAAATCAGGTGATTAAGCTGAGCTACAACATGCGATCTCTGTATTTGTACAATAAAAATTCTAAACATACAATCTAATTATATCTTACACATGGGCAACAGTAATATCATCCATTAAACATTTTCAACAGCACATTAATTTTACTAAGCAAACAAGCAAACTTATGGTAAAACCAAACACAAGGAAGCAGGGAAGAAAAGGAGAAGAAAGACAAACCATGAACAGGTAAGATAAAACGATCCAGCCACTATTGTCCTGACTGAAAATAAACTGAAGAACAAACCCAATAACAGAGAGCTGAAGAAAAGCCCTGAAAACGGAATAGACCATCTCTCCCTCCAATCCGAGTTTCTGAAAAGACGACAACAAAACAGCCAGTAGCACCACTGCAGTAGGCAGCCACAGGCTGTATCATGCCCTTAAGAAAATCAACAAGCCACTCAAAATCCATGCTCCCAATTCCAAAACCACTCTCAGAAAATGCACATAAAAGTTGCTGGGCACAAAAGTGTTGCAGAAACGAATAAAATGAGGTGTCGTTTTGGGTACATGTAGGGATGAACGAGTCTAGGTTATTGTAGTGAAGAGCCACGAGAAACGACCTGCCTTAGATCAGAACTAGCCATCTCGCGGAGGTACTGTTTGATTTGATTTGATATGATAAATCATAATCAGAATCATTCAAAATGGAGGAGAATATAAAAGAAAGAGTGAGGGTACAATACGTGGCGGTTTCTGAGTTAATGAATGGTTGAATTTTCGGATGACGCCGAAAGTAAATGGACGTACGTACGACTCATCCGGATGGGGATTCTCCTACTTCTTCTTCTGTCGACTGTGAAGGTTTTGTTCTGTACGCGCCAGTTGATTGTTTTAACGTCAAGGTCGAGTGCGGCCCACGTCTGAGTAAAGATGCCTTGGCGCATGAGATGGTGGGTAACCACCCGGAACCGATGCGGTAGTTTTTGTTTGAAGAAATTTTCCGTAATGTCGTTATTTTGGATAATAACATCTCAATCCATAAAATACAAAATAAAAACATAATCTATAATTTTAGTTATTCCATGAATAAAAATATTAACTACAGAAAGGACTTATATGAAACTATATACAAACTATATTCTTATTTTATAATATGTTAACAGTTGGGGATGCAAATGTTATTACAGCATCGTTATTATAGTTAAATAGAAAAGATGAGATGAATGATTAGGTTAACGAACGAAATCCGTGACCGGCAGTACTGTACCCATACCCACCGTGTCTTATTCTAATTTGATAATGTTTTTTAATTAAAAAAAAAAGGAATATTCACGTCCCCACAAGATTTAGAACGAAAGCTTAGATGATCCTACCTTTCCACAGGTTATAACTGGTCCTGCCTTTTCTTGCCCCTCCTCCCTCCTGCCCACAATTCAACTTCATTTAAATATTATTCATAATTTTTAGACGTGAGGTTTTTCAAATTACTTTATTGTTATTTTCCTTTTAATAAACCTTGGCTATACTTATATATATTTTGAAAGTAATTCATATAATTATTTATTTTTCTACATAAAACAATAGTAGTATAATTGTTAAATAATTAATATATGATGTTGGAACATTGGGTACATGTTAAAATTTTGTATATTAAAATATTTGATAAATATCAACTTTTAATAGAGTACACTTCATTTTTAAATAATATTTAGTTATATCTCACAATTTTTTACTAAAGGAGTTTATGAAAGTTTGCATTCAATCTAGCGACTAAAATTGATCTTATTATATATCTTAATAACTTTTTGAATTGATTCTTTTCCTTCAGTGAAAAGTCATAAACTTTTGCTATATAATTCAACTTGCCCTTAAATATTCATTTTAATTGTTACAAGCAAGGAGTGATATAATAGTTTTTTTATAAATTTAATTTGGTCCATAAGTCTTGCTTACATCGTATTTAACATTTTTAAATCTCGAGTTCAATTGATATATAAGTGAGCGTTTTGAAACATTTCGACTATTAATATTTTTTTATTTAGTTATTTTTTTATTATTCGAATTAGTCAACTAAACATATATTAGACAAGACAACTTATTAACTTAACTACGAATCCTAAATGACTGCATCTCAATTTCAAATTGATCGTGATTTCAAAATTAAATAAAAGTATAATAACTACAAATGAGCCCAATTCTGTTTATATTATTTGATAAATGGGATCACATCATATATATATATATATTAAATATTACACATTACAATTTATCAATATTACATTAGAAGTTTACAGGAATTAGGAGCCTTAATTGATTCGAGTTTAGCATTGTCTTGAATACTTATATTCATATTTGAGCGATGTCTGTCTTAAGGAGATTGTACCCTAACAAAGTTACAAATGGATGTAATTTAGATTAGAGAAATAATTAATTAACGTAAATGGAGAAGGACATGCGGTACACGCCCCTAGCCGAGACAAAAAATGGGAATGGGGCGATTGAGAATCTCTCCTCCTAATACTTTATTTTATGATAGATAACGAAGAAATGACAATATTTGGTACTGAGCTTTATTTTTTTAACTTTTAAAAATTCTCTTCATGTGCAGGATTTTTAGCATTAATTATTAGCAGACAAAATGTGTGACGAAGTAGTACATGTCTTCTTCTCATGTATTATATATAAGTAATTTTGATTATCAAACGGTAATCTAATCACCTTTCTCTCACACCATCTTAATTAATCCAAATTTTATTTTATTATTATTATAATTGTTGTTGTTAAGACCATAATTTAACATAGATCGCAAGGAGAATAGTATTAATGAATTTACAATAATTAAAATTATAATAGTTTAAAATTTTATTTAATACTGAGTTATGATAATTTTAAAACCATAATTATTATAAGATAAAAATATTATGTATTAATATTAATAAAAAAAGAGTGAATCTTGTAAAATTAGTGTTATCAAATACATTTTAACTTTGTTTTTGAAGGACAAACACTACGGTAACAAATAAAACTCAATACAGTATAAAACTTGGGTTGGGCCAGCGCAACAACAGCCCAAGGCCCATGGTAGGGCTTTAGAAAATCTAAAATATTTCCTGCTGGGCTACTTCTGTAATTTCAAATCCTCAAACGCAGCGTTTCATACCATCAACGCTACGCAACACTCCCCCGTCTTTCTCCAGCAGCAAACCTCAGCAAAACCCTGGTTACTCCAAAATCATGAGTCTTCTTCGAAACGCAATCAAATCAAGCGTTTCGCTTCGTGCGATTAAGCCGAGTCACGGCTTCCCGTCTCTTCTTCGCGAATTGCCGAGACGTTTCTCGACAGAAACGGAGGCACCACCACCACCCCATGTAGAGGATTCATTCATCGATCCATTTCTTCAAACACCAAGGGAAGGTAATGTCATGTTCCCGCATTTCGCAGTTTTATGTCGAAATTAGGGTTTGGGATTCAGGGAAAATAATGCACTTCAACTTATATAATGTGTAACAGTAGGTCTTCATACAAATACTTCTGATATATGCTAGAATTTAAGCTAAAGATTCATTTTTTTTTAAATTTCTGGCCGTGTTTACGTTTGATCATCTGTGAAAAATTTTAATTGTCCTGAAATTTCCCTTTATCACATAAGGTTTGGCGTATGGAAGATTGACTGGAATATCAACGCACACATTGAAAAGCGATGTAATCAACTTGCTTGAAGGCTGTAATTTGACGCCGGATGATGTCAAAGTCAGCTACACCCGAAACTATATGCCTACTGCAATGTATTGTTCTTCTTGCTTTTTGTTGCTAACTGTGAAAAAAAAAGAAAATCTTTCCTGTGTTTAAAAACTTCTTTTTCCCCTTTCTGAGTTCCATTCACTTGTTTTTGTGTTCTGAAACTTTTCTTCATCTCCAGCTTCAACTGTTTCATCAGAAATATGTTTAGAAATTACCAATATTTGAATTTTTGTTTTTTAATGTTTGTTGTTGTAATCAGGATGTTGCAATTTCCATCACATAATGCCTTTAGTAATGCATTTAGGGCGATTGCAAAGAAGAATCGCTTGTACAGATTAGAGAAGGTAATGCTGTTCAGATACACATGCCAAGTCTTTTAAGATCATTTAGTCTTTGTATATAGGTTTTTGCTTGGTCTTATCTCTTTTATGCTTGAATGTCAGGTGGATCGTCTTGAGTGGGATAAAATCATGCCGTATGATGGAAAAACTGTAAGTTAATGTCTCAATTATATGTTTCCTTATAAAAAAAATAAAAAAAAAGTGAAAATCTCAATTATATCTATCTGTATATTTAACTATAATTTGGAGTTTTATTATTCGGTAGTATTGGTTGTACTGATCATCTGATGTTTAGAATTATTTTTCCTCTCTTGTCTAGAAAATAAATTAGCTGTCCTAGAATTTAAGGTTGTTTTCTGTTAAGGCTAATATGTGGGGCTATCTGGTGTATTTTATGAAGTCAATCAATTGAATGAGTGAACCATATGTGCTATATGGCATATGAGTCCTGATGTATGAGATATTGTTTGACATAAATTATAGAGAAAATCACATTGTAATTTTTGTCATGAAAGTTACTGTCACAAATAGCTACTCACTTGCATGATTGTTAGTGTGCTATCTACATGCCGCTTTATATGATAAAAAGGAAGGAGTGCACCCCTTGGTAAGATTATGATACTGTATTTAGATGGTGGTTGCATAATGGGCATTTTCTAATATAACTTCAGTTCTGCAAACTTCCAGCTCACTTGCTGGCAAAAGTGTCTTTGAAGTGTTAGAATAATATTCTGTAGATATCAGTGGTGTTGTGGGACAAAATATGAATGCCTACATATTGAGCCATGGAACTTTCATTTTATTGTTGGAGAATATGTCAAAATATATAAACAATTTAAATTTGGTATGAAGTGGCATCTCATTTTTTTCCCTTTGGAAATTGTATATGTATCTGGCATAAAATACCTTTACTAAAGTTGAGACTGCTACCCAGTGCATTGCGACTTTCCTATTACTTAGAATGTAGACATTTTACCTTACATGTCTAAGTTGATGGTAGTTAACTTTTATCTGCTCTTTGTCAGATTTTACTGCAAGGAATTCCTAAAAATGCTCTTGCAGAAGATGTGGAACGCCTTCTCTCGGGCTGTGAATTTGAAGCATCCTCTATCCAAATGTTTCTCAGGTTAATGCCTAGAATTTACATAGAAGTAAGACAATTGTACATGTTCCTTCTTATTTTGTTCTTATGTTGGAATCTTCTCTTAATACATTGCAGGCCGGGTTATCCAGCTAAAATGGCAATAGTTCACTTCCTGTCACGGACCCAGGCAATGAATGCATTCATTATGAAGAACAGAGGCCTTCTGTCTCAATAATCAAATCTCGCTGCGAGTTCTCCATTAATTGTTTGTCCCTTCCCTGGTTACCTCATGCAGTGGTATTGCAATGGGTTTAAACTTAATGTTGGATTTTTGCACCGATGAACAATGTTGACCATTTGCCTCAACAGAAATTTGAAAATTTTCCTCGTTTGTTATGGGATTTATGTAGCTCAATGTTTCTACTTAGAAGCATGTAACTTTTTTAATGTTTTCAAATAGTAGATGGAAGAGATTAGTAACCACTATGATTCCAGTTGGTTGATAATTTTGTGAAATAACTCTATGCATTTTCTATTTTGGGTTGGCTATTTTATTTTGATTTTATTTTTTCTAAACTTGTCCCGTGGTCTGTAGAAATATTAAATTACTGTAATTGTTTACCACTGCTATGAGTGAGTGAGTAGGATCGAACATTTGTAAGGGCGAAATTGTGAACGAGGAATGTTATACATTCTAAATAATATCTCAAATTTTTATTATCCCAAAGATGTGATCTTTGGTGCGGTATTCCTTATTATTCTAACTGTATGTTTCACTTCAAAGACTATTTTGTTATGATTGAAGAACATGGGGATTTTATTTAATATTTTCCAAAGGAATAACGATAGAAGTTTACCAATGGCTAAATTTGGCAATAGACTTAAATGGTGGGGACTGATTTGAGATAATTGATAATTTATAGGCCAATCCATAAAGAAGAATGAAAAAAAAAAAAGAGGATCTAATAATAAACCTTGTTGAAAATTATATATGCCAAAGCTATTGAGATTCGCAGTTGTAAAATCCAAAACTGTCAGATAACTTTTCCAGGACAGAAATTTCATATTAGGTTGCATGACATGTCACTTTCTTCTAAATTCAATATATGTGGCCAGTTCTCTTACGTAAAGCAACATTAAACTACTGCTGCTGCTCTGCCTCGCATATTTCAGGCACATAGCCTAAAGTTTTCATATGGTCGACCAAACAATCTAACGCATCAAGAATTTCGCTTAGCCTGGTGTTAGACTTGTCTTCTGCCCTAAATCTGTAAACCAAATTCTTAATCTCAATCCAGCTGCATCCAGGATTTGTTTTCAGTCCTTTATCTTTCATCAATTTCCTCAGTCTTGCTGCCTGATCCCAGCACCTTACACTTGCATACAGATTCGCCAACTGCACGTGGGTAGCTGCACATTCTGGTTCCAGCAACAGCCTGCTCTCCGCGGCCTCTATGCCAATCCAAACATCCCCATGAAGCCTACAGGAAGAAAGTAGCGAACCCCATATAACTGCATTGGGATAGATAGGCATATTCTTGATGAACTCTCGAGCCTCTTCAAGTAGTCCGGCTCTGCCGAGGAGATCAACAATGCATGAATAGTGATCTAGGTCTGGCTTCAAACCATGTTCAACCATCAAATCAAAATAGAACTTGCCTTTTTCAACAAGACCAGCGTGGCGGCATGAAGACAAAACACCAAGGAAAGTAATGGCATCGGGTTGGGCCCTTTGTTTCTCCATTTCTTCGTAAAGATCAATCACCTGTGCTGCAAGTCCATGCTGAGCATACCCAGCTATCATGGAATTCCATGATACAATATCTTTATCGTGCATGTTGTTGAATACGTACAACGCCTCTTCAACACTTCCACATTTGCAATACATTGAGACAAGAGCATTGGCAACTTGAATGTATGAAAAGAAACCCATTCGAATAGTTTGACAATGAGCACTCCTTCCCTGCCCAAGAGCTCCACTACCGGTGCAAGCACTTAGAATACTTGTGAACGTAAAATCATTGGGCTCCGATGCTGAATTTCTCATCATACGATATAGCTCTAAGCACATATCAACCTGCCACTCCTGTGCAAATGCAGCAATGATGGCTGTCCAGGAGACTACATTCCTAACAGGCATTTCCTCGAATATTTTATATGCACTAATTACCTCTCCGCATTTGCTGTACATACTGATCAGTGAACTCGCTACATAAACATTCGCAATAAACCCACTTCTTATTGCGAAGCTTTGATATTGAGTACCGCCGCGAATGTTACGTGCAGACCCACATGAACTCACAGCGTTTGACAAAAAACTCGCGTCCAATTTCAGCCCTTCCCTCTGCAAATCAGGATGCATCGAGATCGAGTTCTCCTCATCAACAACAGAGCTTTCAAGCAATTCATCAAAGGCATTCGATAATCCAAAACTTGAATTTGAAAGAGTGAAGTCATGGCTAAAATCTCGTGCAACCAGTTGGTTCGAATCTGTTTGCAGAAAGTCCTGAATGAGCCGAAGATGGACTTGACTTTTCGTATCTACTCTTGGTTTAGGCAATATGATATCTAGGACTCTCAGTGCCTTGTCTAATCTCTTACTTCGTGGTGTTTGCTTGAATATGTGTGAACAAAAATGTCTACAGATTGATAAAGTATGAAGACTTTTCACAGCATAAGAAGGTTTCTTCTTCGTACATGTTTTAAGTAAAAAAATATTCATCCCTGAGAAATCCCCATGAAAGTATGCAGCTTTTGATTCATTTGTGAAGTAATGCAAGGGCGCTTACTGCTTGGTCGTATCGTTTAGTATCTTATGAGACCAATATCCTAAAGCGACTCCATTATAATATTAGAAAAAAATATTATTTGTTTTATAAAAATACAAATAATTAGTAAGATGATTAAAATAATTTTACAATTGGTTTGTATTAATTGTATAATAATTAAATTGAGAATATTTTGCAAATTTTGCTTAATAATTTTTTAAAAAAATTAAAAAGAACCTAAAAAAGCTATATATACAAACATTTTAAGGCTAATAGATTTTGCCGGACCAACAATTATATCTAATTTTATGAATTAAATTAAATTTTAGCATGTATTTCATATGAAATACGAAACAAATTTAATAAATTTATATTCTGGATTAGATCGATCTTTAAAAGTGAAGCATGATACAAACACAACAGTAAATATGAATGACCTAAAAATTAGGTATGGTAGGAGTACGGACGCCCAACATGAATAAGTTGGAATTTTATGAATTAAACTCACATCACATATCTGCCACCTCTAGACAGAACTACCACTTGATCTTGATGTTTGAGCATTTGGGCAAAAAAGATTTTTGCCAAGGATTTCAAAAACAAAAACTAGAAGTCAATTTAATTGAAGAATGCATGCATATGCAATATTATGTCTACGGTTCACAGTAATCAAGCTATATGGCAAGAAGGTAACTTTCTACCATTGAGATCAGAAGCTGCATCATTACAGGAGTCAATTCCTAAAACATTTCCAGTCACTGCCATCGCCATCTACAGCTCCTTTTATGTACTGTACCATCTTCCTGAAAGTCATCTTCTTCTCTATCTCCATGTAAATAAACCCATAACTTTTTATCTCCGTCAAACTGTACACAAGGATCATTTTCATAATGCAAACGATCAAGGGCACGACTAACCACTTGGTTAAGTTGATCATCAGAGACATCTTCGACAATATACTGTGAGTCGCGCATAAGAGTACAAACATCTGCCCTGGTACCCATACTTTCAGGCAATCTGGCAGCTGCATCCCTCACGAGACAGAGTACAGTGACATGAGGAGGTCGATCAGCTTTAAGCATAAAATGGTCTCGGACTTTTGATGATGGCTTGCCACTGCTCCTTCTCATTGGAGCAACTGTGGATTTTCTACCATCCACTGCTGTATATGAAAATGCTCTCTCTGGAACTGAGTATCTGAGAGCTTCCTCCTTGTGGAAGTAAGCCCTTAGTTGAGCAGAGCATGGGCTGATGGTGGCAATGCATTTCCGAGGCCTTGCACCTCTTAATCTTTCCTCCAAATGTGCAGTTTTTTGCATTAAAGTCATAGGTGGTGCGGGAAGGCTTTTAATTTGCTGAAGAGTCTTTTCAACACTTCTGAACCAACTAGCAAAAGAATCAACCAATTTCGTTAGCATTCGGCATGGGAGACCCCAAACTTCTGCAGATACCTGTTCCTGGATGGCTTCATATGGCTTAAAGGAAACTGGACCAGTCCAGGACCAAGTTTTAGTTGACCTCAAATACAAGGTGAGTGCCTCCCAGCCCTTGGCACCTGAAGGCCCCAGCTTGGAAGAAAATATGTTCAAGGCTCCTCTCACTAAATCCTCAAGTGGCTCCTGGACTTCAAGAACAGAAGGATCTACAGGATTTCTTCTCACACGTTCTACAATTTCATGTATGGTGAGAGAAGGTAAGTTTATTTTCTTTGTTTGTGTAATATTACTATTGTCCTTCCCGCAATTCTTGCTAAAGGATAAAGCATCAGCTTCCTAAATCTGGCATAACCATTGCTGAGCGAATGGCAGAAAGAAAATGTATAATGGAGAACGAGAATCCCTTATGAACATTGGGGCTCATGGGATGTAATTCCAGCTTTCTTAATGGTTTTGTTTCTAGCACTGTATATCCCTTATCTTCTCTTTTTGAAATGAATGAATTAGCATTCAGTCCATACTGAAGAGCTAGCATCAGTTCGCCCTTTCTTCAAACCATGTTTCTTGAAAGAAGAAATAGGTGGTTCATCAAGGCCATTGTATTCAACTACCCCAGACTCAGACTTGTATGGTTCTTCTGTCTTCTTCTTCTCCTTCTTTTTCACCCTTTTACACTTAAAGGATGTCATCATTGACATGCCTAATGGATCACGGTCTTTAATTAAATGTTGCCGCCCTTTGTACTTTGATGGAAGCAACAAGGGTGAATTCCCAAATTTCTTTGCCTTCTTGAGTAACTGACCAGTTTCATCCTCATTTACATCACTTGTAGATTGCTGAAGCTTCTCTAAAAGATTGGTCTTGTACCCAGCTACTTGAGAATGGTTACTGTTGGTAATTTTATCATTCAATTCATCAATTACCACCAAACTAACTGGCATCTGGTTAGCATTTAAGTGCAATTGATTCTTAAGTAATCCTGAACTATCATTGGCCAGTTTCATCAAAGCAAGTGCCGCATCCAAGCAGTTTGATAATTCCACACCAGCCTCCTCTCTTACTCGACCTGTCCTTGCACCATAAGCAACTCCAAACTTATTATCTTGCACTACTTGATCATTATAAGAAGGATCCATTTCAGAACTAGCTGACTGATTGCTAATTGTTTTGCGCTTATGCTTTCTAGCATGATATTGGCTTGGCCACATTTCCATAGGTGAAATGTCTGACCCCGCATTCTTCACTTTCCCCATTGAACTTGGTTCTCCACGTTTCTTGGATTTCAAGATTACAGGCCTACTTTTAGAAGAAAGATTCAAAATAGACTCATCATCCACAGCAACCGTTGCAGCTTCACTTGTAAATTCTAACTGCCTTTTTTTACCATCATTAACATCTACCAAGGGAAAAATTCCAACTGAAACCAAGCATTTTACAGTTAATATTAGAGAAAAGATCACTGCCTGATTACAAGAAAAATGAAGTAAAAGAACAAAAATATTGAATCAAGGATTCCTCATTATCTGTGACTATGAAGAAGAAAACAAAAAAACTCTTCCTGGTCTAACACGCATAATTCAGAACGGCATTCATTTCCCAATATGGAAAAAATCATTAAATAGTTATCACAACCGCACAAATAAACTCTAAGATAGAGACCAGAAAATGCACCGCTTGATTCTTCCAATCACAAAATTGAAGAATTATTAATTTCTTTATTTTAACATTATCAGAGAATTGATTCTTGCATCACAGAATCAAAAGTTAAACCATAAGATACACAGCAAGCACATCGCTGAAAGGTTTGAATGTTTCTTGATAATAAAAGTGCAAAAAATACAACAATCACAACCCATTTCGTCAGAGAAGATCTTCAATGAATAATTAAAAAAATATATTAATCAGAGACGAAGAGAACATGTATATAAGTTTAGTTTGCATCACAAAGTGAGAGTAATACGTCTCTTATGACATGGCTGACTCTTCATATACAATGACAACCCATATAACGTTAAACATAAAAACTCAAGTCTTGCATGTTTATTCATCACAAACATGGAGTTAAAGAATGACAACTTAACCAACAGAGTAGTTACCTTGAGTTATTTTCTCAGGAAACATACAGATAGTGGGAGCATTGATGGATTAGAACCCTAGAAATAAGTGGAAGAAAGAGTGAGTTGTTTGTTAAGAGCAGGGAAAAGGAAAAGGTTGGCTAATGAGAAGTTTATACGAATCACGTCACCACCAGGAAGAAGACGCTGACGTTGATGAACGTGGGTCGTTGGATGAAGAGTGAGTGAGCGAGTGAGTTAATTTTGTTTTTGAGAAAAGACTGATAAGGACTTGTGAGATGAAGTTGTAGAGCCGAAAATAGTAAATACAGAGCCCTTCTGATTTTCTAGATTTGTTCTGACGGGGGCCAATTTTGGAAGTGCATAAAGTCTGTTGATTTGCTAAGATTTTTTTCTAACTTTCCATTATGAGATGAAAACTTTTGAATTTTTTTTCATTAGTTTATTATTTTTGTTCTATTGTAAAATAAGGATACCATTGCATATAAAAAGAAAATATACTATATTTATAATAATTGAATACCATGAAATTAAAGAAATTAAATCCCTGAAGCTTGTAATATTTTAGCTTTTCTATAATTGTTTTTTTCTAATAGATAATTCAAAACGGAGAAAAGAAAATCGAGTTACTGTTAGAAGTACAAGACAAGCAAAAGCTGTATGTTGAACTGTTATTGCTGTTCTTACCAAGTATACCAACAAGCAATAATTTCTGAAACTAAATACCTCAGCAACAGGAGGGCAGGCTACAACTACATGGCAACTAGGAAACAAGATTTAATTTTCGTCTACTACCAACTCAACATTCATTCATTTGGACACATTCATTCAAAAAATGTCCACACTTCTCTACTACATTTGTGTAACAAGAAAAGATATTGAACACAACATATAAATTGGGGTAAAACATGGTATTCTCATTTTTAAATTCACCTTGCAATTTGGCTTTACAAAATTGCACTTTCTTTTATGACCATAGGTGACATCATAACTCCGACTTCATCTCTCTCCCTGACTCCAATAACCAATTTCTAGATCAGTTGCCTTTCTTCTGTTGGTTCACTACTTCTGGCTTCTGCAAGTCTAGTTTGAATGTTGCTTACAAATCCACTCAAGCTCTATGAATTATTTAATTGTGTACCTGAAGCTTCATGTGAATCTACGTTGTCTCCCTTACTTCCCAAACTTTTGGCTTTATGTTTCCGTGACTGAGCCTTAGTTCTTCCAGACTTCAGAATTGGTTTCTGGTTCTTCTTGACGACCTTCATTGCTAATGTTTTCAGTGGAATTGTAATGTCCAGAGGCAAAAGCACCTCTTCCAACTCATGCCAGTCAAGATCTTCGAAATCACCATCTTCATACTCTACCCTGTACCAGCCAGTTTCCTTGTCAAATTGAGTCACAGTACCAGAATAATATTCTTCACCAAACAACTTCCGAACTTCTCTTCCTTCCAACCATTCACCAAAACCAGAATCTCCAGGTGATTCTGCATCATTCACAGTATTAGAGAGAACAATAGCATTGTCAATAGGGGATATGTCGGGCACTCCGTTGATGACAACAGCAGGTTCTCCAGGCAGCTCAAAAACCCCTATGGCAGAAGACTCAGATATCGACTCTTTGCATGTGTTTTCCATTTATAGCACTCTATCACATAGAGCTTGTTGAGAAGAGTTCAACAATCTGAAAAGAGAGAAATATTTCACTCTTTTGACACATAATTCAACAGATTCATGCTTTCAAGAGTGACAACACTGACAGTAATTAGACTAACAAAAATATTAAACCAAAAATAGAACAATCACTAATCTCATGCATTAGGCATTTCTCTAAAGATATGAAGAATGAAAAAACATACTCAAGCACATTTAAACCAAACTTTTATCTTTGCAATACATTACACAAGATTTTGACCAAAGTTGCAGAGATCAAGTCATCTATCACAAAATCGGCCATAGCCATGTTGATAATAACATTGCATATAGAGAGTTAATAACAAAATTTTGTATAACCAGATAATTGTGCAAGCAGCATAATAGTCGACCGACTTTTGCAATTTTATGTTTCGAGTAGAATGACAGACAAATCATAAACTTCAACCAAGTAAAATAATCAAGAAAATTCTGGCATTCTTAACATCCACCACTGCCCCATACATAACTTTAAAATCTCAACAGGCTAAACAAACACTAACGCAATCTAAAGGCAATAAAGGAAATAACATTACATAAATCCAAATTACTTGTCCAACAAGGTTTATACTTCAAATTACATATACGACCCTAAATTAAAGAAACCAAGTGAACCACATGAAATGGCGAATTGGCCACTGTTCTCAACCACTGTCTATTCTCAAACTAACAAACAGAGAATGTAGAACAGCCGTTACAGTCTCCAATACCTAGGCCACTTATTATTTCTCTACTTCAACCCATTTCTTCCTACAAAAAGCTCAGTTTTGAAAAACATCGACCGATCCAATTTCGGGAATCTAAAGCTTGGTAAACCCAAATTGGGTGAGTCATCGGCTAATCCTAACAAGGTAATCAGCATTCAAACTTTTTTTTTTTAAATTCTAATGAATTTTACAAGGAGTAGCATCAATGTTCCTTGAAGAAAAAAAAAATTAACAAGTGGGCTTAGCTTGATTAATGTACCGGTCGAAAAAAGAAGCAGAGATGAAACCATTAGCTTCGTTTTAGTTGTGAATTCCCGCCTTCTCTTTTAATAAAACCCTAATTTCTTGTTAAGATAGAGTGAACGACAACAACAAAACCCTGCCTATTTCGAGTGATCAAAGGCAATGACCATCTGAACGCTAATCTCCGAAAACGGCGGCGTCTAGGTTAACTGTAGTAGAAATACGTGGCAGTTTAATAGATAGCGTTTCTCCGAACGTCGTCGTTTATATGGAACCATAAGCCCTTTTATTACCCCCTAAAAATTTTAAAAATCAAGCGAACAGTTGAATGAAGCACAATAAGCCACCATCACCAAACATTCAAAATCTACGCGCCATCAGCGGCCAAATTCAACAAGCCCGGCGGACTCTAGACTATGGCGCGTACGGCAGCCTCATCCAACATTTCACCGACCAACGCCTTCCTCGCCAAGCCCAGCAACTTCACGCGCGCCTCGTCCTCCACTCGGTTACACCCGACAACTTCCTCGCGTCAAAACTCATTAATTTTTACTCCAAATGTAGAAAGCTCTTTCAAGCCCGCACTGTGTTCGATAAAATTCCCCGTAAAAGTATTTTCTCCTATAACGCCATGCTTATCGCGTACTCTGGTCACGACATGTACACTGATGCGTTAAAGTTGTTTTCGTCTTTGTTATCGTCATATTCAATGAATTTGATGCCTGATAATTTTACGATTACATGTGTTTTAAAGGCATTGACGGGCTTGTTTCGAGAGCCAAAATTGGCTAAGGAGGTTCATTCTTATGTTTTTCGATGTAGGCTTGATTCGAGTTTGTTTCTCTTCAATGGTTTGATTACGTTTTATTCAAGATGTGATGATATTGCTTCAGCGAGGACGTTGTTTGATACTATGCCGGAGAGAGATATCGTGTCCTGGAATTCGATGATTGCTGGGTATTCCCAAGCAGGGTTTTATGAAGAATGTAAAGCGTTATATAGAGAAATGTTAAATTCATCGGTTCTGAGACCTGATGGAGTAACGGCTGTCAGTGTTTTGCAGGCGTGTGGTCAATCAAATGATATTGTTTTTGGGATGGAAGTTCATAAATTTGTCATTGAGAGCCAAATTAAAATGGATCTTTGTTTATGTAATGCCTTTATTGGAATGTATGCAAAATGCGGTAGCCTGGATTATGCTAGAGCATTATTTGAGGAGATGAGCGACAAGGATGAAGTTTCTTATAGTGCAATTATTTCTGGTTACATGATTCATGGGTTTGTTGATGAAGCCTTGGATCTGTTTCAAGAAATGAAACCACTGGGATTAAATACATGGAATGCTGTGATTTCTGGTCTGGTTCAGAATAACCGCCACGAGGGAGTTTTAGATTTGGTTAGACGAATGCAGGCATTTGGTTTAAGACCAAATGCAGTGACAATTTCGAGCACTTTTTCAATGTTTTCTTATTTTTCAAACCTGAAGGGAGCAAAAGAAATGCATGGCTATGCTGTTAAAAACGGTTATGGTCATAATATCTATGTTGCAACTGCCATTGTCGATACTTATGCAAAGACAGGGTTTCTTCGTGGGGCACAACAGGTTTTTGATCAGTTTGAAGGTCGTAGCTTGATTATTTGGACAGCAATAATCTCAGCCTATGCTGTCCATGGGGATGCTGATGTAGCTCTTAATCTTTTTAGCGAGATGCTGTACAATGGGATTCAGCCAGACCCAGTCACTTTTACAGCAGTGTTGTCAGCTTGTGCTCATTCCGGATTGGTGGACAATGCTTGGAATGTCTTCTATGCCATGTCCGCAGAATATGTCATTCAGCCCTCAGTTGAGCATTATGCTTGCATGGTTGGGGTTCTAAGCCGAGCCAAAAGGTTATCCGAAGCTGTAGAATTTGTATCTAAAATGCCAATTGAACCAAGTGAAAAAGTTTGGGGTGCATTGCTTTATGGGGCTTCAATTTCTGGTGATGTTGAACTTGGGAAGTTTGTTTGTGATCGTCTGTTTGAGATTGAGCCTGAAAATACTGGAAATTACATCATAATGGCAAATTTATACTCCCAAGCTGGAAGATGGGAAGAAGCTGATAGGGTCCGGGAAAAAATGAAGGAAATTGGGTTGAGGAAGATCCCAGGCCGTAGTTGGATTGAATCCAGTGGAGGATTACAAAGCTTTATTGCAAAGGACACATCAAGTGACAGAACTGAAGAGATATATATGATATTGGAAGGATTGCTTGGGTTAATGAGAGAAGAAGGATATATTTTACAGGATGAGTTTGATGAGGAGATTGCTTATGTTTGAACAACAAATTATCAGAATAGCGATAACAAATGAGAAGTGGGCTGGGAAATCTAATGTACAAGATTCCATGCTAAGGCCACTGTAATTCACATACATTGTGCACCTTTCGGAGATGTCCAGCAGGTTAGACAAGGTGCCAAGATATTTCTAAGTTTCACTGAGATCTATAAATAATATATTGGATTTTATTTACAAATCCATTTTGTGTAAACTGAGTACAGCCTGGGCATGGTGCTTTGAGCTGGCTGGCTGGTGATTGATCCATCCATATTGCCATTTTCTGGGTTAACTGGCCAACAGGGGACATCAAGGTTAGAAACAATGTACAATATCATTTAATTTGTTTTAGAATGGGAGTTCAATGAAAAGGCAAAATGCATAGGCAAAAGATCTTTACTTTGGACCCCATTCAAAAGAATTGTATACATTTCTCTGGAGAAAATGAGCTGAAACTAACTTTTTGGACTGGTGCACTTAGGATTACTGTCAACTGTTTTACCCTTTAACCATCACTGGCATTTGCAAACAAGAATACCCAGGAATCTTTATCTCTTTATCACCCTTTGCTTTTAATGTCTGAGGGTAGCCTTTACTTGTAGTTAAAGCATCCAATGACCTAACTTTGGGACATAGACGCTATAGTTTATTTGCTTGCCTTTCTTTGGTCGGTCTGTCCCGAGTCCTCCCTGTAATTTGGTTGTCACAATATGACTATAATCATAACGTTTCTCCTCTTTCATATCTCTAATTTCGCCCATCCCCATAATGCCCATCACCCATTTACCATTTCTCTAAAGAAAAACACCACAATTATCTTAAGATGAAGGATAAAATGGCCAATGGACTGGGCATACTATGTGGAATCACAAACCCCTTTTACCTCCATAACCTACAACTCGAGGTGAAAGCGGCGGATGCTAGTGTGAAGGGGCGACATAATTGCTAAATTCCATTTGCATTTGTAGCTAATAATTGAGTAATATAGGAGACAAGAGAAAAGAGTCATGAATGGGCCAAATGTTTTGTTTTCTCTTGCGCTTGTATTTTTTCACTTGATTAAATCAATAGTTATTGTAGATAATAATAAAAAAGGTGTCAAACGTGTTTGAACTGGACACATGCTTGTGGACAAAGACTCCAATATTCCCAGCCAATCCATTTTATATATATAATATTCTAATCCACAACCGCAACCTCCCTTCTCTTCTCTTCTCTTCCACCCATGATTGATCAACTCTCCTATACCATATTCATGTCTCTTTCAATTTTTTCCTCATTAGACTGCTCTTTAGTACAAGTCCCATTATCACAAGTTAAGAAAAAAAAGCTTACTCCCACATGAGAAAAAGAGGTCATATATGATTAAAGTTTAATTTTTATTTGTTTCAGACGAAATTTAAAATAATAGAAAATCTTAATCCACTTAACATAAATATAGATTAAGTTCAAATTACTAGATCATTTATATACTTAATTAAGGTGTGTTCTTAACTTTAGCCCTTAAAATATCTGAATTCCTACCGGAATCACTCAGCTGTATGTCTTACACGATGGGCTAGGCAGTGTCAAACATTCAAGCTTTACAATTAAATATATGATGTTGAACCTAGTGAATGCCAAGAGAGGAGCATTTATAATTCTTCGCTTATGAAATTGACCTGATTGAGATTGCATGTAATATAAAATAAAGTAATTAAATAAAAAATACAATAATTCAATTATGAAAAATATCCGAAGACACACGTTGGATTTTATTTAAATTGAGAATTGTATGGTGATTGGGAGAATCCATGAGATGAGTAAATAATAATAATAAGTCAAAAAGAAATCCACATAAAAAGGGAGAGCTCTCAAATCTCCCACGCACACGATCCCATATCATATCATCTCATGGAAGAAGAATCAATCATCGTCATCTCTGCGCTTTCCACTCTCTCTTCTTCTCGACTCTCAGATCTCTCCCACTCCGTTCTGTCCCTCACCGACCACCGTCGCCGCCGTCTCTCCTCCCTCCTATCCTCCCCTATTCTCTTCTCTCTTACCCTCCACCACCTCCACTCCCTTTCCCTCCCCGACAAAACCATCCTCATTGCTCGCCACCTTCTCTTTTCTCTTCATCTTTTAACTCAACACTTCCAACCAACGAAGCCTCGTGTTTCAACTGTCATCAAACAACGTGATCTCGACGCTGTTTTGCTTCTGCTTTTACTCTGTGAACTCCACCAACATAACCCAGAAGCGCTTTCAACCCCACTTACTAACTGGCAAGCGCTTTTGAGTAAGCAATTCTGTGAAAGTACGTTAAATCTCTCTGGCGTTGGTACGTGTGAAAGTGCAGTTTTGTTGCCATATATTGAGATGGTGACTAGGTGTAGAAGGTTTATAAGGTCCATGGGAGGTGGAGAAAAGGAGGGAAAGGAAGTGGCAGCGGCGCCGGCGGTGGTGGTGGCGCTGCCGTCGGTGGATGTGAAATGTGGCGGTGGCGGTGAATGTGTTATATGTAAAGAAGACATGAGAGAAGGAAGAGAGGTGTGTGAGTTGCCATGCGGGCACTTGTTTCATTGGATGTGTATTTTGCCTTGGCTTCGGAAGAGGAACACGTGTCCCTGTTGCAGGTTTCGGCTTCCCGCCGACGATGTATTCGGAGAGATCGAACGGTTGTGGGAGCTTCTGGTTAAAATCAGTAGCTGCAATCTTGACGGAGAATGATCATGGTTATGTCGTATACGTCACACGTGGCAGAATCAGAAGAGTAGAGACAGAGGATTTATAATGAATGGTCGTTAATTGAGATGATATGGGATGTAGAGGATCACTTGTTTTTTTTTTTTTTTTCTGATAAAGGCTCTTGTGGTTAAGGTTACAGACAGTATTTGTACTTCAAAAAAAGTGAGGAGATGAACAGTTACGTATATGGATCAACATATTTATAATGTTTTAAGAGTTAATTAAAAGATAATGATGAGAAAATTAATGGGTTGGCATAATTCTAATTTCTAATCAACTTCTAAAGTTAATTAATGGTAAAAGGTAAGTTCTGCGTTTAATTTTGTGTCCAAATACTCTTAAATTGTAGTATAGCTAATATATCTAATTAATACATTTTTTTCAATGCTTTTACCTTAATCTCTGAGACCAACAATTAATTAATCCAGAGGTAAGTGAGTTCTTATCGAAATAGTTTCTCAAATATCATCTGAAAACCCCAGCCCAACAAAATAGATTGGAGGCTGAAATTAAAAGTGTAGTGGCCGATAGCTGTATCTATAGCAAGTTGGGTCACGTTAGGACCTATAATTAGCCCACTTTAAATGGGCTCAAGTTGAACGCTTGTCAAATGGACTCCTTAACCAAATAAGCCCAAACTAGAAACTGAACTCGGTCCAATTCGTTAATATATACATGACTACAACTTCAGATGAGCCTCGGGCCTGGTGGTGAATATCGCGCGGGAATTTAATGTAATATTTTCAATGGGAATGAATATTTGTTTCAAACTGCGCTACAACGGACATGATTTACAGTAAATTTCCTTTAAATTCTTTTCAAAAAAATCAAATTTATTTTAGAAGATGAAGAAGCTTCTGGTTATGGCGAGAAAGTATAAATAAAATAAATAAAAGAAGGGCCCATTTGATGACATATATAAATAAAGATAATAAAAAGTAGTATTGTTGAATGATAACATAGAGTGTGCTTAAAGCTCTTGCAATTGCAATTGCAAAATCAATCCAATTATTACATTCATATATGTTACACAATACACATGAACAAGAGCATGATAAATCAATTAGATTTGCATGTAATGTAATGTCTTTGAGTGAAGTGAAAGCTAATAATCTCTATGCTCTCAAATAGTTATAATAACATAATGTTTTTATATTATTGTTATTTTATTGAAAGACCAAGATTCATAATAATTAATGATCTTCCATTTCTCCTCGAGACATACTCATTTCAAGATAAGTAGTGTGTGTTCTATTCAATTACAAGGCTAACTTTACAATATCCATCTATCTCTCTCTCTTTTTATTTATACAATTAAGCATGTAAATATATAAATATTTATTCTAAAATTAAGTCTAAATATTTTTTATAATAATAACATAAAACTCCTAACAAATCATAGAAAGATGGGTAATATTAAATATTATATTTGAATAGTAACTCTTCAATTAAGTGGTAATTAAGCTCCCTTATAAAAACAATTTAAAATAAAATGAGATGGGGACAAATTCAATAACAAAACAAAAATAAATAAAAACACAAGAAGTGGTAAAAGTAATCAAGGGAGGATATTTCAGAGACATCACGTGAGTTTATGTATGCAGCTCCTCTCCCTCCGTGAAGCCTTTCAATTTTCAAAATTTGAACCCATTTTCAATTTTACTCTCTTCACATGCAAACCAATAAATGCTAATTGGTACATCTACATTTTTATGGCTGCCTATCTTTATTCCCTACCATTATTATTACATCTTTATTTAGTAATTTTGTAACACTAAAGCTAATGTTAATTATTGTTTAAATGGGTTAGGGAAACACATCATAAATTTGTAAATAACTTTTTTTCTTTCCAAATATATTCTGTAAGAATTTTATTTTGTAATTTTATTTTAGTGTTAATATTTGAAGGAAAGAAAAATGTGAAGTCACCCAGAATGTGTACAAATGGGGCGTGAGAGACAGCTAGTCAACAATAAATGGACGGTTAAGCTTTGAATCTCTGGAGAGTGATTAAAAAAAAAGGGAGAGCTGCACCAAACAGTGTAGTGTGTGGAAGTAACAAAGGAATGCCTTTAGGACTTGGATATAAGCCAAAAAAGAGCCCCGAGGTCTGTGAGTCTGTGCTGATCTTGGATTTCTAACACCATCATTGTCTTTGTAGCACTAGATATTCTCCTGTTCGAGGAGGAAAACAGAACACATTTTTCTTCTTGGTTCACTTCTCTTCATATGGTTAGCACTGTGGAGAAGAAAATGATAGGTTCTGGCAAGCTGGAAGATGGAAAGTGGAGGTACATTTTCTGGTTGATTTTCTTTCTGGGTGTGTGTTTTTTTGTTTTTGTGTGTTAATGTTGATATTTTGTGATGTGGGTTTTCTTTCTCAGTGAAAAGAAGGTGGAGGCAAAGGATGATTTGAGGACAGTAGAGTGTCTGAGAGGAAGATTGCTTGCAGAGAGACAAGCTTCAAGGCTTGCAAATGAGGAGGCTGAGTTAATTGGGAAAAAGGTATGCAGTCTCTGTTGCTCATCTTCCATAATTTGAGGCTCTGATTTACATTTATAATGTCACAATGCATCAACCAGGAAGAGAAAATCTCGGGTTTTTGTTTGATTTAATGTCTCTGTGTTCAAATTTTGTTGATGGGTACAGCTGATAGAGCTGGAGAACAAACTCAAGGAGGAGACCAAACAAAGGAACAAAGCCGAGAAAAAGCTTAAATTTTTGAAGAAAAAGCTCGAATCCTTGAAAATATCGATTCCTTCGGAAGAATCAGAGCAATCCAGTTCATCAGACATTTGTGCTCATTCTTGTAAATCATCAGCAAGCGCTTCAGGAATCAAAGATACAGAAGAATCTGAATCCAAGTCGCAGATCACAACCCCAGAAATCCCAGAAAATCTGGAAAACAATGCATTGTCCGAAACCATTTCATCTAATCAAAGCCATGAAACGTCTTCCATTCCAGAGAACTCAAGTTTATTAGATTCTGCTAATTCTAGCACGAAAGATATTCCGGATGAAATACCAATCCAGAGTTCAAGCCCAAGTAGTGACGATCCGAAGACTGACAATCACAGGTACCCACATTCTACTTCCTAATTTACTCCATGATTATGTCCTTGATCTAGAGTTCAAGCTTATTTCATTGAATCCTTAATTGCAAATGCTAATAAAAAATTCATCTTTTTGCCAATTTGTTACAGCCGCGGAAGCAAGAAAGCTGAAATGGAAGCTGATCAGAATGAAAGTGACAAGGAAAATCAAGTGGACAACACATTGGCGATAGTTCCAGTAAATTCCCCAAACCCAAATGAGAGATCTCAGAACACTGAAGTGAAGAAGATAAGCAATGGAAATGTAAGAGAAGCACTTGAAGCTCTAAGGCTGGCAAGAGAAATGATACAAAGCTCAGTGGGAAGAAGACACGTGATTAGAGTTGGCCATTCTTGAATTAATTCATGCATGTTAATAGTAATAACAATTATAATGTTAATTCTAAGTTAATACAGTAGAAAATTGAGATCTAGTGGTGTATAGACTATCGATTACTGCTCTGCTATGTTCTCTGTGCATTGAAGCAAAAATAGCAAAAATAAAAATAAAAATTTGGATTAATCAGGAGCGTTGAATGGTATGATTAAAAAGTTACAATGATTGTGGAAAGCACTGAAAAAAGCATGTGAAGTTGGGTAGGTGTTGTCCAATTTATGATAAAATCTGGGTCCCAAATTCTGTCAACCTTCTGTTTATGTCTACTCCATTGAAATTTTCTTATGCTTGGAAGTTCTTGGCAATGATCAATCATTATTAGCTTGTTTATAACATGCTTCAATTTCAGGAAAAGTTATGCCAAATCTTAGAATATAACTATGATTAAGCATGGATGAGAAATTAAAACCTCGAAAATTGAAGCAGGCTTAACGAGAGCTAAATGAGGAATTTGTCAGTTAATGAAGATTAAGACAACATGCAAGCATTGCAATTTACAAAACCCTAAAAATTTATTCTCTTGGTTGCATACATAAATATAATTGAAGTCAGACCATCACATGTAAATTTTCATGTACTTCTTTAATTGTAAATGTAATATTAAAAAAAATCATGGAAAGATAAAAGCAATAACATTAATGTATTAGCATTAATCATCAAACTAACTAGTAATGAATAGTCATTTATACGTATGAAAATGATATTGCAACTATTTTTTATTAAAAAAATTGATTGATACATGTTTTTCACCAAAATATTCGTTTGAAATAACTACACTTTACATTATTATTTATTGTTTTGTTTTATTTTCCCAACATATAAAGGGAAGGATCGAACTGAATGGGCTTGGACTGCTCAAGTATTCCGGTAACGCATTTAGAAGCAAGCATAATTTCTTTTGTTGGGCCGAGCCCAATAACCGGTCTACCATAAATCCGGTCGGTTAATTAATTTAGCCGGCAACTCTCACCGGTTTTGCATTTTTTAATGTGATTCCATGCACTCTACTGTATCCAGAGAAAGATTTACACACGATCACTCGAATTGTTATACGATGAAATTATTAAATATTAAATATAAATAAAAAATAAATAAATTTTATTAAAAATTAGTGTTTACCAAATATTTTAACTGTTGTATTCTTAAAATTAAATGAAAACACATCAATAATATTTTTCTCGTAAAAAATGTATCATAAAAAATAAGCATGTGATGAAAGGTTATTTCTCATTTTAAAGTATAAAATTAGAACTATGATTATTGGAGAGCAAAAGATTGACACCTAAGAGAGATAAAAAGCTTAGTTAATAAAGTTCATCTTCTTTATACTTCTTTCAAAAGATGTATAATGTGATCCTCACTCTTTTGTTTGTTTCTTAATTTCCCTTTTTTTTTCATTTTCTTTTTTGTTTTGAGAAAAGAAACATTAATGTTTTTATTTTTTTGTTTTGAGAAAAGAAACATCAATGTGACCTAGCTGTGAAAACTTCCAAGAGACTGGGAGATCGATTTGAAAGGCCATGGCCATCCTCTGGAACTAAATATATCAGTTGGCAAGTGCTGGAATCGATCATATCCCTGTTACCATCATTTGATTTATGACACTTGATCCAATGCATTTATATATATGTTCTGCTCTGCAGAGTTGGTAGATCAATTTTCTTTTTTGTTTGGTTTTTTGGGATTGTGGATTGGATGGTACTGGAGACAAGCCAGAATAGATTAAATTACTGAACAAGTTGGTGAATATAATGCCAGTATGTTTTAAGTTATAGTGCATGTACCAAAAATACTAGGTCACTCTGTAGCAGCACACAGGGCCCAGTTGCCACCCAGTTGCTATTTAAGCCATAGTTTTCAGGCCATGCAAGTGCAGTGGCACTAAATGTAGAAGCTGGCAGCGGTTGCTGCTGTGAATCTCATGGACTATGTTCAAACAATACAAGTAAAATATGTTTATTCTCATGATGTTGTTCGGCAAGTCTTTTAAGTGAAGTGAGGTTGCTTAACAAGAAAGAGTGCAAAATTAGTAAATGGGAATACAACAATAGAGGAAAGAGTCAAGTAGAAATTACCAAGAAAACAGGAAAAATATAAATGGTCTGTCTTAAACTCCTAAATACGTGGAAAAGAACAAAAACTTATAACATTAGATGAGAAAAAAAAGCCTAAAACGGTGGGTTATTGTTAATAAAACACCAAAAGGAGAACATAAGATTTCAGCCATGAAATTAATAACATTCAAGGAACCCACTTGGCCACAAAAACATAAAAACAAGAAGAGAGAGAGAGAGAGAGAAGAACAACAATGTCAGAGTTTTCAATTTAAATCTCTTTATTTCGCATCTTGGATCTCATCTGACAATAAATCGAAGATCTTCTGCCAAGAAACTCCAAAAAAAATTCTTATCCATTGCTCCCTTTGATCTCTTTGATCTCAGACCAAACTCTGTCTTATATCAAATCTTTATGTTCTGATACAGCTAAGTCTGTTCCTTGCAAGATGGCACAGAGTGAAGGACCAAACACTTTTAACCCAGATTCAAGGTACACGGCACCAGCAGGCCTCCATATTCTCTGAACTGAAATAAAAACTATTGCTTCCTTGTCTCTGAACACACTTTTCAGTTGATTTAGCCCATACCCTTTTGGTCTTTATCTGAGAATTGTACATATTAATGGTGTCTGGTTTTAGAGGCTATATAGTTTCACGAATTGTTGTTGTGGTCTTGGAACATAAACTGGAACATAAACTGGAACTAAGATTGAGTTTGGTTCTTGTTTTCTATTTGATTTTGATGAATATATTAACCGCTGGTTCATTTGGATGAGTTGAAATGTCAAACACTATATATGATTATATGATGTCAAGTGAATACTTGAAAATGGTAAAACCTTGTTGGAAACCATATTTTGAGGATGAAGCTAGCGGTCGTCTTGATGGGCTGTTGTGGCATAAGGATTTAGGCCAACATCTTTATGGTGAATTCTCGATGGCTGTTATGCAAGCCAATAGTGTGATAGAGGATCAATGCCAATTGGAATCAGGACCATTGGGTTCCAAGAATTCTAGTCCTCACGGAACATTTGTCGGAGTTTATGACGGGCATGGAGGACCTGAGACTGCAAGATTTATCAATGAAAATCTGTTCCGAAATCTAAAGAGTATGTTCTCTTTTCATTGCTTTGCCTATATTTCAAATTTGATAGTTAGACTTGGTTGTTAATGCTTGCTGCTATGGGTTAATGATACCGGATGATTATGTTAACTTATGTACCATTCATGATACAGAATTTGCATCCGAGCATCAGGAGATATCAGAAAATGTTATAAGAAAGAGTTTCAAAGCAACGGAAGAGGGTTTTCTGTCCCTTGTGAAGAAACAGTGGCCTAGTAAGCCACAAATGGCATCAGTGGGATCATGTTGTCTGGTGGGATTGATATGCAATGGATTGCTATATATTGCAAATGTTGGAGATTCTCGAGTAGTGTTAGGAAGAGCACATAGGGGAACTAGAGAAGTTTCTGCTATACAAGTATCCATGGAGCACAATGCAAACTTAGAATCTGTTAGAGATGAGCTTCGTTCAATGCATCCCCATGATTCACAAATTGTCGTGTTGAAACACAAAGTTTGGCGTGTTAAGGGCATCATACAGGTAACATAGGATTTGTAGCCACAGCACACAATTGACTTACTTTTGCATAAGCGCTTAAGCTGAGAAGTTTGTAGCTCAAAAGCACTTACTACAAACTCCTGGTAACGCAAGAGTACTATAAGAATCAGGTTGTGTCCTTGTGTTGGCAGGTGTCAAGATCGATAGGTGATGCATATTTGAAAAGGACCGAGTTCAACAGAGAGCCTCTCGCAGCTAAGTTTAGATTGCCTGAACCTTTCCACAAGCCAATCCTTAGTGCAGACCCGTCAATATTAGTACACAAACTTGACCCAGAAGATCAGTTTCTCATATTCGCTTCTGATGGTCTGTGGGAGCATCTCAGTAACGAGGAAGCAGTCGACATAGTCCACAACCATCCACGGCATGTAAGGATGAATTTCTCTTTACTTTGTGGTCTAATAGAATTATTTCCTCTGGCCAATTCTTACTTATAAGTGGTAGCTGTAAATGTCATTATGGGTTAAAGACTTGCCTTTAATACTGATGCTGGTCCATTATCTAATGGCTTAAATTTTTGGGTCAAGCAATTCAACTAATATGGCATTAGAGCCGAGGTGTCTCATATTTTAAAACCGCCGTACTCAATTTTGATTGAGAGATGTTGGTCAAATTCACGTTCCACCCGAGAGATCTGCTAAGACTTGCGGTGAAATGTTGCTGTTTCAAACAGTTACTTGAATAAATAGTTTAACTTTTGATGCAGGGAATTGCCAAGAGACTGGTGAAATCGGCACTGAAGGAAGCAGCTAAAAAAAGAGAAATGAGATTCTCAGACCTGAAGAAGATTGAACGCGGAGTGAGGAGACATTTTCATGATGATATAACAGTAATAGTCATATATCTGGATCCCCATTTGATAGTTCAGAACTTCAACTGCAGCCATCCTTTTTCAATAAGAGGAGGTGCACTGTTCTCTTCCCCTACTGAAGGCTGATGGTATTACGTTTAGGCTGTTTGTAAGTTACTAGCAAGCAAAGCTTTCCCCAGCAGGAATTACTCTGTTAATGTTGTTTATTAGTTATGATGTGTATTGGAAAGAACAGTTCTCATCTTTATCTAAAGTGGACTAGTGTGTAGTTAGACCCTAGCATGAGAACATCAGTTGTATACAAGGAAGATTTGATGGAGAACTGATATTGTTGAACACAATCTTTATAGTTGCTTTTGTTTAGTGAGCATAAAATCTATGAAGATATAAATAAGGTTCCTCCAGGTTCTTTTTCTCTTATTAGATATTTGTATTTTGGAAAAGATTCTAACTTTTAAACATTAGATGGCTGCATCACCGAGGCTTACGCGCAAATCCCTACATCGCCAGTGATAGAGAGTGAGGGTCCTGGCTGGTTTGTACACCCGCAACCGCAAGCTGCAAAAATGTAGAAGAAAATGGATTTTGTGTTTTCAGGCCTGCTGGCTTCAAAGTAGACTATATATCTACAAAGGGTTGGAAGATTTTATGGCATTTCGGTTGAACGGGAAAAATAAACGATCGTTTTTAACCAGTACTTTGCAAAGAAAAATTGAGTCGATGGGTAAATTATTGGTAAATTGTTCTATCCTAAAACGTGATATCAGAGCAAACCCAAGTGGTAGGTCTAGCCTAGTCACCAACGGACGGAGAACGAGTGAAAAAATGATATTATCCATCGTCCACAGGAAGATGGAAAGACATTTAACTCAATTTGCTAATTATAAGAGAACCCTCACAATGAGGTTATAATAATAAAATCATTAACAAAATTCAGAAAATAACATCTCCATCGCACAACATAAAGAGCAATTGAGCATACATAAAGAATTCATGATTCCCTCCTATCACGCTAGTTAGTACATCCATTCAACAATATCCAAACATGAAATTCCGCACTGGCTGGGTGTCATAAGGTTTTCCAGTGAAGATATTCAAAATTAGAAATAAGAAAAATATGAAACATTACATGTAAACCAAAAGAGGACAGTTTTGAAGAATATACTTCACTCCCAGCATCCTACCTCGCAGATTCAGCAATTCACTCTGTGAAACCAAAGGAAATTGACAAGCACCTTTGAACCATTCACTTATCTTAAAAGACCAATAAGAAAAATCAGAAATTCTGAGGCAACATGACTGACAAAATATTTCTACCTTCAGGACCTAAATTCTCAGCAATAAATTTTAATCTTTTTTCCATTTTTCCTTTTGGGAACAAGAAAACAACACACTGACACATCAACTCTAACCACAGTTCCTACAAGTTTTCCGTTTGACAGACTCTACAATCAATTCATCATCAAAGCAGTAGTAAGTGACATATGCATCTAATGTCTCCCCCGATCCTACAGAATAGTGCACTTACAGTTGAAAGGTGGAGCCGAAAAGTAGTGCGGGAAATCAATATGATAATATATTGTCACAAGGGTCCTAGAAATAAAAAACTGAAGTTTGTCTTATCATCCTCACCTTTTTTTTTTCCTAATTACGGTTTCCTATTCCTTTTTTTTCTTTTTTTCCACGTTCTGGGGCAAGGGATGGAGATGCAGTGGGAGGGGTTGCTCTATAGAACCAAAAAGAGAACCTTGCAGAATACTATATCTTAAATCCCAAAAAAGAAAACTAAAAGAATTAAAAAAAAGAAACTAAATGACGCATGCCTTCAAATTCAAATTACGAATCTAAACACAGTAAGCATACCATCTTAGTTTCTTCTGATTGGAAGTATTGAAGTCTACATTAGATCCTACCTTCAGAACAACTCACAATTATAACCTCGTATGCAAAGCAAAGATCAAACCAAATTAACCTAAAGATCAAGTCCTACTAAACCAAACTGATTCTCAGTAATTCCTACAGTCTCTAATTCAATTATGGAAAACCAGTAAATTGTTCCTTGATCCTAATAAAGCAAAATAATATATTTTAAAACTTAAAGTATAGGATCAGAATCTATGAAACCAATATGTCCCAACTACTGCTGTCTCCCACTTGATCATGAGAAAGCTCCATCATAAAGGTACAAGACTCTTGCAACATCACAGAAAACACAGGAATTAAATGTTGTGAACCATAACCACCTTACCTCTTGGCAGTTTCTGAAAATTACATTTAAACAAAAAGAAAAGAAAAATAGGTCCCCAGGTTGTTGCCCCAGAATTTCTGAATTTCTTAGTAAATTTTAAGATAAGTTAATACTAAAGGTAGTTGCTAATTACTCTAGGGTTCATCAGGTAAATTGATAACATATCCACATCTTGTTAAATGAAGGAAAACACCTTTCCTACACCAAAACCTTCTTAACTGCCCTGTAGAAATGATCGAAGGATGAAGTACTACTGCATCTAGGAAGTAGACATAGGTACAAAAGACATAGAGGGAATCACTGAAAGTTAGTAACCTAGACCTGCCAAGGAAAAGTAAGAAATAACATTAGAACAGGTCATTGAAATTTATAATCATACATGTACAACTGAATATATATACAAAAATGAAGCCACATTACTCCTACTCCTAAGGTTAGAATAAAAGTCCAATTGAATATACTGATTATGGTAAATGATATTGTAAAACTCATTCTCAACACATACCTTAACATGCAAATTTCACAAAGCAATTTCTATTCAGTCCCCTCCACCAGCCTTGCCCGTGATAGCAGCCTTCTGATATACAAACAAAAGAAGCATCAGAACAAGCAAAGTTATTGAAAACACTTTCTCCTTTTTCCGACAACATGCTCTAACAGTAACACACTATAAGGGCCTTACAGGTTCAATGTTTCCCTTGCCATTCACCTGCGACAGAGAACTTGAGGAGGTTTCTGAGAACCTGCAGGCAAGAAGCCTATATCAGTTATCAACCTCAACGAAACATAAATAACTGACAATTGGATTACAGACTGCTATGTACATATGTCAAATCATCTGCAAACCAAGCATGGGAGAAACAGTTTGCTTGCAGGAGTACATACCGAATTGCCCTTGCTTTCTTTTTATCTTCTTCCAGAGAATCTGTTTTGGGATATGGTGCAAATCTGGCAAGTCGAGCTTTCCTCTTTGCCTCCTCATCACCAGCTGAAGATGGCACAGGAAGCCCAAATCTGAGAAATAATAAACAACAATTAATACCTTTGCAACACAGTAAATTGACAGAGATGGATTAAAATTCAACTTATTCTGCAATAAAACAACATAAAGTTGGCATAGAACAATACCTCTCTGCTCTAGCCTTTCTTTTCAGCTCCTCAGATGATCTTTGATACTTCTGATACCTGCATCTTGGATCCAGATCCAAACCTGCGAGAAAATTAATCCATGCCAGAGCAGTTTAGTTGACAAACAGAGACAAAGAATTTGGTACTACACAGTCCGATCAATAAAACACCAGAAATTAACACTGTGTTAACAAAAAGGGAAAGACGGGGAAGAATATAAATGAAGGCAAAGAGAAAGAAGGTAAAATGAATCCTCCTTCTGCCTTTCTGTTAATAAAATGGAGACGATAGAAACATGAAAGCTATCAATTTCCATTATTTATCATCTACAAAGAGCAAAGCAAAGAGAAAACATTATATAATTATATGACCATTATATCTTCAACTACAAAATTCTGTAGGCAGTTATCTTCTTCATTCTTATATAAGGTAAAGGTAAAATAGGAATCTCCCAATCAAAGGAGGTTCACCAAATTTGCGGCCTATCCTCATCCAAAAACTTCAGAACCACAGGCTTAATAGAGAAGGCGGTGGGGAAATAAATCAAGTCAAGAATATAGAGGTACAAACACAAGAACACCCAATAGATAAGCTAAAACAAAATGTGGACAATAGACACTTGATTAAGCACCAAATCACAGTTATCCTTCTAAAATTAGATTCAATATTTAAAACCTATATACTTCACATTAACAACAGATGTGATTCTCTAGCAACTAAACCAATTACTAAGCAGATACTTATCAAATCAACCATAAGCAAGTAAAGGCTCGAAGATATGTAAACAACCAGAGTCTTTTAGTTTCCTAGAGACGGTCGGAAGTAAAAAACAAAGACTTGATGTAAATTGCTATGCAATATTGGAACTATTTTTCTTCTCCTAATTCTAAAGACCCAACAAAGTTATTGCAAAACTGGAATTAAACTAGTCACGTATATTTCCTTTCCTTCTTTTATCCTTTTCTTTTCATCCAAATTCTCACCAACAAAAAACTCATAAATCGAAAATAAAAAACCCCAAGAAACCCTAAAATTACAAAAATAAAAAAGCACAAAAAACAAATCAATTGTAACTTTACTTACCTTTCAGCACGAGAATTACGCTTCTCTTGCTCAGACAACTGTACTGGCATCCCAAACCGCTCGGCTCGGCGGATCTTCTTCTGAGTGTCGGAGACCGGACCGTCATTCCCCGATAACGGAGACGCCGCAGTCGCGGTGGGCTTCGAATCCTCGGCATCCTTCTTGATTCCAACAGTTGCAGAATTAACGGCGGCGTTGGAGTTTTTCACCTGATCCTTGGGTTCTACGTTCTTACTAGGGTTTTCTTCCGCTGATGAGCTGATGTTGTCGTTGGTGGCCGACTGTGGCGAGTTTCTCCGCTTCGGTTGCCATTGTAAGAGAGGAGAGAGATAGAAGGTAAGAGAGGTAGGGTGAAGAGAACGAGAGAGAGGGAAGGATGAAGAAGATAGATGCCTTTGGATTAGCCCTTCGTGCTGCAAGTACAGAATGAAAGACAAGAAAAATGTGGAGGGCTAAATAAGGGATTTCACACCAGCCGCGTGATCCTTTGATATTTATTGAGAAAACACCCAATACCCCCTCAGTTTTGGTATAATTACCTTATACCTCTATACTATTTAAAATATATCTCCTTACATCCAACCGTTAGTTTAACTAACGGTTAAATTAACTTTTTAAGGAAATTTACCTTTTAACTGTTATAATAATTAAAAATAAAAATAAAAATATTTTATTTTTTATTTTTTAATCTTTATTAATATTATTTTATATTTATAAATAAAATAATAAATTAACTCCTAAAACATTAACCCTAATCCAAAATCGCCTTATTTCTAATCGTCTTCTTCTTCTTTTAAATTTCATTTCATGATTTATGGCAATGATAAAGTGTAATACATCAATATCTAAACCACCAAATTGTTCCTATCACAAACAATCTAATTACAAATCAAACCTTCAAAAATTATTTTTTTTATTTATTATTATTTTTCTTTTCCTCTTTTTTTGTCTCCACAAATTATCTAACCCATAAATTCTCTAAACCCACAAGTCCTCCTCCCATCGTCAATCACCACCACCACAAACCCATAGCTTTGATTAATTTCTTGCTTAATCTAGTTCAAATTTGTAAGTTTTTTGTTTTTAATTTGTTGTGTCATGTATAAGAAATTTGTTGCATTGTTATTTGTTTATTGGGTTTAGGTGTTGTTTTCTTTTTGGTTTTGAGAAGACAGAGAAAAAATAGAAGAATGGCGGCAGAGAGTTTGGTGGTAGTGTAGAATATGGTGGTGCATAGAATATTTAGTTAAGAAGAAAAGTAAAGAAAAAGAACTGAGAAAGTACAGTGGATGTGAAGAAAAGAGGAAGGAAGAAAGAAAGAAAAAAAATAAAAAATAAACATTATTAAAAGGTATTATTATTTTTATAAATAATTAAAATACATAAATGACCCTAAAAATAAATTTAAATAATAATAAATATAGACTATTTAGTAATTTTATAAATTTATTTTATGTTATATGTAAATTTTAAATAATATTGATGGGGGCACTTTGATAATTGAACAGAATTTATTTATTTCATAAAAGTCATTCAGGGTAATTAAATAAAATATTTAAAAAGTAAGAATTTTCTGTTAAGTTAATTAATGGCTGAATGTAAAGGGATATTTTTAATTAGTAAGGAGATATCAGATAATTAGACTAATCCTGAGGGGGGTATTGGCTGTTTTCCCATTCTGACTATCCCGGACAGCAGTAGTCTAGTCGTCTCAACATGGCATATTCTTTTCAAAATTATAAAATTGGCTATTATAGTATGTGGAATTAACAAATTGGTCCTCAAGTTTATATATTCATGTTGCCATCGATCCTCAAATTATTCCATCACCTCTATCCTTTTCAATTTATATCAATTAAATATTTTATTAATAAATTAATAATAATTTTAATTATATAATTTAATATTTAATATTATATAGTTAACAAATTAATATATTAATTTTAAGTTTTTAAAATATATATATCATTCAAATGTTTAAAATAAAAAATATTTTATTTAAATTTTAATTATGTTAAAATTTTAAATAAAAAAAATACTACTTAAATTTCACCGAATTCAATTATAAATTATCCCACGTCGCCAAATCCCCGTGTATCTGTTTTATGAGAGTCGTACGTCAGCAAAACTTATCAACCCCTCCATTTCTTGCCTATATAAAGGGTTTTGTGTGCAACAAATAAGAATTACAAAAGCTTTTTAAATTTATAAAATGTTTACACTTACACACCTCTCAGCGCTTCTAAGGCTTTATTTTACATAAATATTATATTTCACCTGTCTATTTACAACAGTTTATTTTATAACACCATTCCATAAAAGCGGTTATAATGAGATTTTTTCCTCATTTTTTTGTTGTATTTTTTTATTTTTTTTAATAATATGTTGATCATTTATATTATATATATATATATATTTATTAATAGAAGAGAAATGTCTAATATTCCTAATTTTTTTACCAAACTCCATCACCCCCTATATTTTTTCTAATATCCTATCACCTGCTTGACTCTTATTTTTTTTCGATTTTATCCTTCAATTCAATTAGTTTATGTTGAATTACAAATGATAAAAATGAAAATATTTGAATTATTGAAGGGCAAAATCATAATGTAAGAGAGTAATGAGGTATTTAAAAAAATATAGGAAGTGATAGGGTATTGGACAAAAAAACAGAGGGTATTAGATATTCTCTCTTAATATAATTAATATTTTACAAATTTTTATTAAAAAAAGAGTATTGTATTGAAGTAGTACAAATGAACACACCCATGAGGAAGTGTGTTTTAACCCAAACCTTGACATAGTTCCTCTCATAATTTGTGAGATACTCTTACCACTATATATGAGATTTAACTCGTACAATATGTACACATAATTTTAGAGTAAATTATAATAGTATATATTTAAATTTTAGTAGAATTCTAATATAGTACTAACAGATGTATTTGTATTAAAAAAATAGTACATTAAAATTAAACAAATAAATATATATTCTAATCTTTTAATTATCATAAGAGAAAAAAAAATTGTGGTCGAGAAACTTATAACTACTTATTTTTAGAGTACAAATGAACAAATCTCTACACTTTACATGTTTCATGCTATCTTTACTTGTTTTCTTTTGTTCTTGTTGTATTTGACACATCAAACTCACTAACTTGCTAATATTCAACAACTCATAATCTATGACATGAAATTTTAATATTAATGGAACAATCATAAAATTCGAATTAATAAAATTAGAAAAAAAATTTAGTTGAGCAATTATATTTTGTATGTATAATTGAAGAGTGCAAATATTTTGAATGGTGTAGTATCAACATAATGATGGAGAAAAATTTTAGATATGTGGTGATTATATATAATTTTTTTATTATGTATTTAGTGATTTAGTATAATTGCCTTTTAAATTTAAAATCTTTATGTTTAGCGATTGTTTGGTATAGTTTTTGAAATATAATTTTTTAGAATAGAGTTTTATAAGTAGAGTTTTTAATAAAAGTTCATTAATTATTTGGTTGTCGCAAATAATTTTTAAAGAATTTGAATAATTACTTTAATAGACAAATTTTTAATATTTTATTTTTAAAAAATAACATAATTTTTTAAAATAATATAATGATTTTTTAAACAAATTTATTTTTTTAAAAATGTTAGAGAAGCTGTGATACAAAAAATTTAAATTTTGGACTACTTCAGTAATTTTTTTTTTAATTTTTAAATTTTTTTTCTATGATCAACTAAACTACATTAAATTTTTTTAAAAAGACTAAAAAAAGGCTTCTGGATAACCATACGTACAGGCACTTAATTTTGAAAGATTTTACAAAAAATAATGTTTGTAAATGATTTGTTATAGGAAATATCAACTTAATAATGAAAAGTAATCTGAAAAAATTAAGAATATATGTCATGACCCGACCCGAACCCCTCCTGGAGTCCGAGACGAATCCTGTATAAACATGCACTTTTCTTAACCATTTTCATAATTCACACGCAGCATAATTCCATAATAATATATTCCTGGCCTCAGGCCTCCATAACCCACACTCAGTGAGGCGTCATGCCTCATCAAAATATATATAAATAATATTTACATGCACATACATTTATACATGACGTGTTCAACTTGTTTTATGCAGCTGCGTAGAGTTGTCTTAACCTCAACTATAATTCTTTATCCTGCACGACACTCTGTGTACCTGGAGTAGATAGGAAAAATAGGGAGAGGGGTGAGCTCACAGCTCAGTGAGTGGATATACATTTTATCTAAAAATACGTTTTATCAATTTCATAATTAATTCCTTGAAACTCTCACATATCAAATCATAATCGTATAATAAGCATAACTCATAAATTCATCTCACAGGAATAAACATTAATCATTATTAGTCATTGATATTATCAACCATATATTTGAGAAAATCATATCATCATACAACTCATAGCAAATCAATCATCTTTGCACCCAACTAGTACCCAGGGGAAAATCATGCTTGGCGGAAAACATCATCGCTCAAGCGGGGGAAATATCATACTCAACCCGACGGCCTCGTATTCTCGTCCGGGGAGCTCATATCATATCATACACATGCTCAACCCAACGGCCTCGTATCCTCGTCTGGGGAGCTCATATCATATCATGTACGTACATTTTCATGGGTCCCAAGGACCTATCATCATATCTGGGGGATGGGTACTTCGTAGGGTGCTTCAAACAATCACAAATCATAATTTCACATTTAATATCCTTTTTCTCATAAATATCCAATTCTCACATATAACAATACTTTCACATTTCACTTCTCAATTCAACATATACATAAACAATTCAACCATCAAGATAAATAATAATCAATTTCACGTAATTTAATTATAACATATCACAAATCAAACATCACGTCAAACCAATCGAATTCCACACGTCAAACCAATCCAATTTCACACGTCAAACCAATCCAATTTCACACGTCAAAATACAATTTATTTATAATCTAATTTATTTCCTATATAACGTAATTAAATTCTTCCACAAATGAATTTCACAATAATATAATTTAATTCCATTATAATACAATTAATATTTAATTTTATAAACACATATAATAATTTAAATATATATCCACTCACAGTCAGAAATTTAATTTCTGGAGGTTTCAGGATCCCCTGAATTCCCTACAGCCGCTCTGCTTCCTAAAACACAATAATTAACCGATTAACTTCAAGATTTATTCAAGATCTAATAATTATTACTAAAATTAATTATATAAATAAATATACTATTCACGCAAACTAATTTTCTAACTAAATAAAATTCTAAAACTCAAATATATATTAATTCTAAAATCAAATTAACTCAAATCATAAATCTAACCGTTCAATTTCAAGTTCTTTTTTTTTTCTTCTTTCCCGTTTCTTCTTCTTCCTCTTCTTCTTCTTCTTCTTCTTCTTCTTTCTTTCTTTCTTTCCCGTTTCCTTCTCTCTTTTCTTCTTTCTTTTCTCTTTTTTCTCCTTCTCTTTCTTTTCTCTCTCTTTTCTCTTTCTTTCCCAATTTGAAAACAAAAATCGTAAACCTTCCCACTTTAGATATTAAAACATTAATAATTATTATAATATTCATTATTCTATTATAAACCTAACTAAATGATTAATTATAATAATATTATATTAAATATTTTATTAATAAAAATTTACAAATGACACCTAGCATGCTAGGTGTCACAATATATGTTCCTGAAAGCTCTAATTTGTAAACCAATTGTTAATGAGCATAGTTATTAGAATTATATTCTTATATGTGCCTTTTAAAGCATATGATATAATATCATATTTATGATTTAAAAAATTTATTTTGTTTTATATAATTTGAGTATATATTATAGCCTATATTTATAAAGTATGTATTTTTTGTATTTGTTAGGAGATATCAATAAAAAAAAATAAATTCAGTAATTTTTTAATTAATAAAAGATTATTTACAATTATTTATGCACGAGATATTTCATAATGTAAAATTATAATTTTTTATTTTTATAAAAAAATGTATGTTTTTTAACAAATGAAGTTTGTAATTTTCATTTGGCCATATAAAGTATGTTAACTTCTGATGTGTTATCCAATTTGTAAAATAAAAAGAACATAAATAGTAGAGAAAATAAAAAATCTTAAATTAATCTCTTATTTAATTTAATAACATACCATTGCTCACACTTAAAAATGATTCGAATAAAATTATTCAATATTACATAATGAAATATATATTTAATATATGTTTTATACACAATTTATTTCCTTCACAACTTTTTTTTTAATTTAAAATGAAAATTATTCTCATATTCTAATTTCACACAAAACGACAAAACATCGCGGTCTAGTTGGACCGAAGAAGCAGAAGAGACGAACAAAGAAAGACTCCCTCGAGTCCGAATGGAACAGAAATTTATAAAGGATAAGATTTATTTATGAATCAATCTGTTTCCCTCTTCTGTATATAAATATCTAGTCAATTTTGTTTCTTGAAGCAGAGCTCAAATCAGCCATGGGTTTAGCTTCTGTCATTTACAATGGCCTTCAAGCTCCTCTAAAGTTCGATTCACTTCTGCTCAGGTTTTCGCCCACTTCCCATCCAATTCAAGCTCCGAAATTGTGTAGTGTTCATTTCTATCAGACGCAGAGTCACACATTCTATTCAGGTCTTTCTTTCTCTTTCCGACTACGTCTTTGTTTAAATCTTGGGATTGAATTGGGTAAATTTTGTTGTTGAAACTTTTTAATTTTGAAGTGAGTCGAAACCGACGTGGACAGTGTTCTTCAATTGCGTGTTCGAAAGGAACTCAACAGGAGGATGATCTATCTCCCTTAGGTGAATTGCTTGAAGCAAATTGAGTATCCTCGTTTCCAATTTTTAAATGGTTTGATTATTTTTTTTGGATTAAAAAAATGAGATTTATTTGCAGGAGGTGGGAGAAGTGGTTCTCAGTCACATGATGAAATTAACAACGTTAGCACTTCTCATACTCCTTCATCTGTAGATAGTTCAGAGAAAATTGAGGGACTTGAAACTTATGCATCATCGATTAAAACTGTTGTTTTCTGGGTGAGTATCTATGAGCTTATTATGTTTAGTCTACTGAATATGTGGATGCTGTCAGTACCTAGATTAAAATCAATTTAGATGTTGCTTTTTCTATAGGTGTGCTCTGCAGTGGCATTTGGGGTTGGCGTGGGTATGAAAGAAGGAATTGGCAAGGCTTCAGAATTTTTTGCTGGGTAAGAAGATTTATACGTTGTTATTGACTTATTTTTTAAGGAATTAGATGATTAATAGGTTTCCTTGATGGAAGAAATCAACATTGGGTGGACAGGAATTGTTTGACAACAATTAGTTTTTCCTGGGGATGTTGCATAATGTTCAACTGAACCATCCCCATTCTTACAGAATCATGTAGTCTCATAACTTCCTGGTCATAAATGTCAAATTTAAATAAAGGATTCATGAATTCTGGTCTTTTGTGAACTTCTGCTCACTGCTATTGAGACACAACTGAAGATATTTTGTAGCCTCTGAAATATGAGAAATTTTCGATAAGGATCCCTTACTCGGGATTTACTAACAAAGGATACGATCATTTGTTGACGAGACTGAAGAAGAGTGCTTGCTTGAGGTTGACAAGTTTTTTCTACTATACCTTTGATCAGATTTTTGGACCCAGGAGGGTTGCGTCTCTTCTCCCCCTGCCGTTTGATTTCTTGGTTAGATAAGTTGGTGAACCATAAGAATCAAGTCCTGAACATACAGCAACTTTTTTGTTATGCCCATAGGAGAGAGATATAGTGACCACTGGAAAGTCACATATAGATCTGGCTAGTAGTTAAAAAATTATTTCTACTGACTCTGTTGTTTTTATCATGTTTGTTGATTGACTAGGTCTTAAATTGAGTTTGCATGTGCAGAATTGCCCAGATTTTACTTCTAAATTCTTTTCGTCAAAATGATTATTATAGTTGACTTTCAGGTATATACTGGAGCAAAGTTTGTCAGTGGATAATCTGTTTGTCTTTGTTCTGATATTCAAGTACTTCAAAGTGCCATTTAGTTATCAGGTGCTGCGCAAATCTCAGTCTCTCAAAAAATGTCTTTCAATATTGATATGATATTAGGAAATTGTTGCATCATATTAGTAATGGAGAATTTTATTGCTGGAAGTATAGAATCGGGTGCTTTCATATGGTATTGCTGGTGCAGTTATCTTTCGTTTATCATTGATATTGCTTGGAGCAGCTACCCTCCAGGTAAAATCCTTGTCCGTACTGGCAAGTCTTTATTACAATGCACATGATTTACTCTTTGTGTGAGCTCTTTCTGAATTTTTTTCTTTCTTGTTGTTTCAGAGGTTTGAGACAGTTAACCTACTACTGGCTGTGATACTCCTATACTCCTCCTTCAAGGTGCCATATCTCTTCTGAAAATATATAGCAAGAATTAATGCAATGGAACTGTTCATGGACTTTAATGTTCTTGGATATCAAATCTCTTGTGACAGCATTTCGCTTCATATTTTTGAGAATAAGAAAAAACAAATCTTCTGCATGTGTTTTTGGCTTTGATTCTTACAGCTATTAGAGCTTAAATGTTTAGTGGCTCATAACTTTCTTTTATTTGTGTAGCTATTTGCCAGCGAAGATGATGACTCTGATCTATCTGACAATTTTATAGTGAAGACATGTCAAAGATTTATCCCTGTTACGAGTAATGTTTTACTTTTATATTCCCTTTATGTTCTTCTGTCTGAGTTCATAGTCGAATTCATGAATGTTTGTCAAGGTTGATTGTTCAGTGTCTTGATTTTACTCTGCTGTTGACCATTCTTGTGTAGTGTTGTTTGAAGTACTCAACTAAACATTTCAATGAACTCTTCTTGAACTAGATAACTAGAAGCTTTGCTCTCATTTTTTAGGCGGATATATATTTGTCAAACTTGAGATAGCATGGCCTAATCTATTGCCTTGCTAATAAAATGAGATATATTCTTTTACTGGTTGTCATGAAGTATTATTAACTGCTTCTGTAGAAGTATTACTTTTACTCAGGTTGTCATGCTTCTCATGCATTACTTGAATCTTGATTGAATGCAATGCTTCTTTCAGTTTTAGACAGAAAATAACTATAGTTGAGGACTTTGCCAATTACATGGTATACTTACAAAGCTAGAATAAGCATTTGTTTCTTTTTAATTTTACACCACTTTATTTTGATAACCTTTAATAAACTAGACAACTAAACACTTTAGTTCCTGAACTGTAATGAAGTCTGCTCCTGCTCTTGTGGGTTTCTTTTTAAACCGCAATAACTACTATGATTTGATTGTCTGTATTGGACTATTCTCTTATAATCCCCCTCCCCTCCCCCCGACCTTAAAACCCTCCACCAAAAATACCCTAGTCAAACATGCATCCCTTCTTCCTTTATCTTTGTACTAGCTTATGTCTCTATTTCAGGATCCTAAATTCTCTCATTTCTTTGTGCTACAGCTTATTATGATGGCAACAGGTTTTTCACAAATGAGGATGGGATATGGAAAGTAAGTCGTCTATAACTTGTAGAGTTTATAATGCTACTCTGACCTTAGCGATGTCATTGTATCTCATGTTTAGTTACTAGTATGTTATCTTATTGCTGTATTTTATACAGTGTGCTTCTATGCTATCATTGTTTTTTCTTTTTCTATTTCATTTTTCTGAGTGAAGTTCCTAGAGTTTGTTATATTAATTTTACTTGATTTCTAACAGGCATCAAACGTTTTGGGCAGGCCACACCATTGCTTCTCACGGTAGCTGTTATTGAACTCAGCGATATAGCATTTGCTGTAAGCTCTCTCTATTCCTCATTTGTCCGACTCTGACACAGTTACACACACATGCATATGCATAATTGGACGGATTCGTTGATTAGGCTTTGCTGGCTGATCTTATGATGAAAACATTGATGAATTTTTCATTTCCTCTAGGTTGACTCGATACCAGCTGTTTTTGGAGTTACACGGGATCCTTTCATAGTATTTTCGTCTAATCTCTTTGCCATCTTAGGTACTATTTATTCTTGATCTGGACTTTTAGTAACTCAAAATCTTACCTCTGAAATTGTTTATTATACCTAAAATTTGGAATTTCGTCGTGTAACTGTTGGATATGATTCTCTCTCCCTCTTTTTCACTTTTAATCATATATTGTTGCTTAGTATTTGTCAATTAAGGTTAGGATAGTGCTAAAAATTGTAAATTTTGCTAGCTTATTCATTTCCAAATTAAGAAACTCTGATCTGCTGTTGCTTCCACACAACTGCTTTCTTTACTACATCAATAATATTACAAATTTATTTTGACTGTGAAATGCAAATCAGTACTGGAGTATCAAAGGAGGGATTAATTGACGACAACTTTGGCCAATGCAGGTTTAAGGTCACTTTACACCCTCATTTCTGAGGGTATGGCAGATTTGGAATATTTACAGGTAAAATGTTTCCTGGCGGTTGTTTATAAATCTTCATTAGCTAATATCATATGCTATGGTCAGAATGGATCATTTCAGTGCAACAGATGATGGTATAATTAGCAAATCACCAAATTAACTGTCCCTTGTTAGATTACCTTAGGCTCTTCTGCATAATTAGTACCTGAGTTTTTTTCCTCAGTTAAATATTCTCTCGGAATATGTGCTATTTGCATGCCCTTAAATTAAGTGATTTCGACTGATATGATGTCTTTTAATTATTTAAGTTTAAATATGGTTTTATAGGTGGTAAATATACACTTATTGACATATCATGTAGCTTATGCCAAGTATTTTGGTGTCGCTTTTTGGTAAATTGGTGAATATTTTAGATTTTATAGACGGCTATGAAGGAGTTTTCTTTGGCATGAACTATTTACAATCTTTCATATATATACATTTGCATAATACATATTATAAACACATTACATTTACAGCACAATGGCCAGAGATATACAGTGGCCATTTTGTGTAACTTTTAGCAATGTCTCCACAAGACATTGAAAACAGCATTTTCATTTTACAAGTGTATATGATTTTGATGTCGAATATTATTAGTGTCATGCATCCAGAAACATCATAATTACTAATTTCTCACCATTCTCAACATCCAATTGTTCCAGTTTACCGATAGAATCTCTTACCTGCTTATTTGTTCATCAGCCCTCCATTGCTGTTGTTCTGGGCTTTATTGGGAGCAAGATGATCTTTGATTTCTTCGGTGAGTCTCTTCTAGCACCATTATTACAATGTATAATCTCTTTCATGTGTCAATCAAGAAGGAAAAGAAATAACATAGTTTTCCCAACTCCTGCTGTAGGATTTCATGTGTCAACTGAGGCATCTCTGGGTTTTGTGGCTACAAGTCTTAGTGCTGGGGTGCTTCTGAGTCTAATGAAGAAGTCTGACTAGTTAAAGAAGCAAGCAAACCAAGCGCCAGGGAAGATGGAAACTTCATATTTTTATATCAAGTTTGTACTAGAATACAAGCAGAGCGATCAAATTGCCGCTCTCTTTCTCTGTTCCTTTCCAATTCTTCCGTTGTTAATGAGGAACAGTACCTCTTCTGTAACTCAGTATGTAAACGCTGGCATCTCCTTCAATTCTTTATACATTTGGTCACTCACCAGAGGAGTAGGGTACCAGTGTAACATGCATGTACATAATTGAAAAAACTAAATGTGCAAGTGAGTTAAAAAAGGTGGGGGACATTGCTGATTATATATTCTTTTCCATTCACATTCAACAGGCTACCAAAGTGAAAGGCCAGCCCTTCTACAAAATTCTTTTCTGTCGATGAATGACTCTGGTTCTTGGTCATTATATTTGACTATATTTTTATAGACATTTTATTGATATTTCATGTGCTCTTCTTTTGACATTGATATCAAACTTCTATTTTATATTCTATGCATCACACTCTTTTTTCCTTTTGAGTTTCCGGAATGTCTGCATTCATGTGTCTGCAATTCACATTTATGAATAAAAGTATCCGAATGGTCAACAACGCTACAATTAGTTGAAATCCTTCTTATTTGGATGATCATTATAATATAACACCGTTGAAATCTCTCCCAGAGAGACAGTTTCTAGATTCTGCCAATTTCTTTTAGCTTTCAATTTGATATAAGTTTTAGGACGTGTTTATTTTTTTACCACAGTATGAATAAAATTATTAAGATGTTTTAGAGGTATTTTTATTTTAACTTATGAAATGTTTAAATAAATTAAGTATTTTATTTATTAATAATATTTTTATTTTATAATTTTATTTTCTAAAGTTAAATTTTATCTAATATTTTTTTATCTATCTCCATATTTTTATGTATTTAAAATAATATTTTGGTATAATTATTCTTTATTTATTTTTATTATTAATTTTTATGTCATTTAAATTGTTAATTCATATTTTTCTTTACTCATAATGCAAACTAAAATTATAAATTATATGAAAACATAATATACATATTAATATAATTTATTAAAAAATTATTCAATTTATGGACTAATGTGCTGACATAATTAATTTTTAATATAATTTAAATATATGTTATACTTAATAAATATATATATATATATCTACATATTGATTTTAAATTTCTTTTATTTTTATAAAAAATAAATAAATTTAGATATTTAATGTTAAAATATAAGTATATCAATTGAATTTAAATTTCAGTTGAATTTGGATTTTAATAATATTTAGAGTTTTAAAAAAAAACAAATAGAAAGGTAGTAAAATGTGTGTTTTGGGAGATTACCTGTCAAATGAGTGTTAATTGTGGTGACGGATTCACTATCAGTAATTTTGAAACACTTCAATGTGATGTGCGTGGAATGCACCTATATAAATTTTTTAGTAAATCATGTCGTCATGTATTACGCAACTGCAGCATTTATCTTTTTCTCATAAACCTTCGGATGATTACACTTATACATCAAATATCTACATCACGATTCCCTCACTTTTTTTTTTTTAAAAAAAGTACTATAAAAAAAAATAATAATTCGAGAAAGAATTTAACTCTTAAATCTCTCGAATTATTTTTTTAATAATTTAAAAAATTTGTGCCTTCCGATGTTACATATTATTTTGGTTACCTTTTATTTTTTATTATGATTTAGGCATGGCGGCCGAAAGACCCGACTTTTAAATTCACACACATATATATTTAAATTAATATAAATGTATTATTGATTTAAATTAAGATAATAGATATAGAGGTACTAAAAATTTAACTAATTAACCGTATAAATGTTAATAATTTTAAAATTTACTTTAAAATTTTTAGCGTTCATAAAAAAAATATAATTTTACAATTTATATTCTTATTAATTATTATACTTAAGTCCCTCAAATTTTTAAAAATTAAAATATATTTACTTAAATTTTTAATAATATAAAAATACCTTTAATTTTAAAAAAGATAAAATATCCCTGTCTAATTATTTATAATAAAAATAAATATTTTATTTATGTATTATTATCTTAAATTATTAAAGAATATATAATTTATTTTTTATAATTAATACTAAAAAATATATTATAAATATTTTTTATAAATAAATTTAAAATTTTTATATTATAACTATTTTTTTATAATAAAGTGACAATAAAATTTAAAAAAATAATTATAAATAAATATTTATTATAATTTTTAAATTTATATATTAAAATAAAATTACATTAATCATTAAAAGATAAAAATTTAAAAGATTTAAGTATAATAACTAATAAGAATATTATTATAAAATTATATTTTTTTATAGATATTAAAAATTTTAAAGTAAATTTTAAAATTAGTAATACTTATACACCTAATTAACCAAATCTTTAGGGACTTTCATGTCGATTACCTTTTAAATTATTTTATTGCATTAAATATAAAATTGGAATGGTGAAGAATTAAATATAAAATGGTGGCAGGGAGGTCAAAAAAGAGGTGCCGGTAATCAAGTCTAATGTACGTGATTGGTTTCATTTCTGTATAAACCGAACCCTGCAGCTCATAGTTTGCACATAGACAGGTTTGTGTATCAGATCATTTCTACCGACAAAAGCATTCAACAACCCTATGGCTACGTAAGAATTTCCCTCTCTGTACTTCTGTTTCTGGGTTTGTTCTGAATTTCGTATTCATGATATCGTTTCTGTGATAGTGTGCACGAAGAACTTCCTACACCGTTAACTTCTAAGGCCGAGCAACCACCCCTTTTTGATGGAACTACCAGGTTTCATAATATATTTCTGAAATTGTTTTACAGAATTGTTGAACTTGTTTTGTCATTTCACTGATTGCTAGTTATATATTAGCTTGAGTTTCATGTGTTGTTGTCTTCTTCCTTGAAGGTTGTACACTTTTTACCCATGCCCATTTGCTCAGCGCGCCTGGATCATCAGGAACTATAAGGTTTTTATTTTAATGTTTTGGACTTTCTCCTGGGAAGAATAGGTCATTAATGATTTATTTGTTTGTGTTGATTAATACTCTTTTGAACTTGTTACGCTGCAGGGATTACAAGATGAGATTAAGTTAGTCCCCCTGATCCTTGATGATAGACCCACATGGTACAAGGAGAAAGTTTACCCTCCTAACAAGGTAAAAAGTGATTATTTGATTCATTATCAATGTTAATTTGATAGATAATTTGATGATACCACATCATTCAATGAGATGTTTGATAGAGAAACATAGTTATGGAAGAAGAAGAGTCTGTTTGCTTGTTGGTGTGTTTTCATCTTCATGATATTAGGGTAGTTATATATGAAATATTTTACATATTAGAGTTCTTCTTTACAGGTGCCAGCGTTGGAGCACAATGGCAAAATCATGGGAGAGAGTATTAATTTGACTAAATATATTGACAGTAATTTTGAAGGGCCTTCACTTTTCCCTAATGTAAGATTTGCAGAATTCATTGTTGCTCTTACTAAAACCCTCCAACTAGATCTCTCTTGCTTTAACTGAAGTAATTATGCTGTGAAACTTATTACAGGATCCTGAGAAAAGAAACTTCGGTGAAGAATTGTTGTCATCTGCTGATACCTTCGCCATGAATTTGTTTGCTTCACTCAAAGGAGACACAATAAAAGAAACTGGTAGGATCCAAAACTTGTTCTACTTTCATGGATATATATTATTTTGCACATAAATTGAACTCACAGAAGCTCAAAACGTTGTTACAGGTGATGCTTTTGATCAATTAGAAAAGGCTCTTCAGAAATTTGATGATGGCCCATTCTTCCTTGGCCAGTTCAGTTTGGTATGTAACTTCCCAATTATGTCTTAGCTTTTATTGTTCATCTGATGTAAATGGAAACTGATATAGCTTGTTGTCACCAGTATTTAATTAGAATGACTAGAATTAGTTTATAACTGGAATCAATATGATCTACAGGTGGACATAGCTTACATTCCATTCGTTGATAGATTCTTCATAGTCTTAAAGGAGGCATTGCAGTATGATATCACATCAGGCAGGCCTAAACTGGGAGCATGGATTGAGGTACATCAAGAAACCCTTCTTTCTCCTTCACCAATTATGGAATTACTCTGTCTTAAACAAGGGTTCATAACACATCTGGTTAAAAATTCCTGTGCAGGAGCTGAACAAGATTGATGCATATGAGCAGACAAAACCAGATTCAAAAGAGCTAGTTGAATATTTCAAGAAGAAGTTCTTGGTAGTATCCTGAATATGAATGATCTGAATTTTGTGGGATTGATTATTACTTTGTAGCTGCTTAAAAGCTGATTCAGTAACCTAATTACTTTTACAAATTATTTCCTTCTTTACAGGTCCAGAAGTGATGAACTTGCAAGCGGTCGTCTTAGAAGTATGCTGATGAACAAAGTACTGCTGCTTCAATGGAATCTCTTATAATAAAGCTGTGTTATTTGTTACTTAAAGCTGCATGTTAGATGTGCAAATGTGAACTTACTGGATGTTAATTTCTTGGAATGTATTGTGTTTGCGTGCTTCCCCAAATAAAGTTTGAGAACAGTCTTATTCTACAACTTTGTTTAGAAACATTTTCCACTATACTCTGGTGCTCAAAATTGAAGTTTCAAGTGCAAATAACATGTGCTAAAAAAAACTACACTTTTGAGCTCAAACATGTTCTAAAAGTTTCAGGTTCGAATATGAATAATATGTTCTCGAACGTGTAATTTTGAGTGCAAAACTTTATGTTTTTTTGTACTATGAGATAATTTCTTTCGTCCAATTTTGTATCTCATCATTACTTATGAAACAAATTTATGAAGTGGTTAAATTCTTGGCAAGTAGTACACATGTTAATTAATTACTTGTTTTAATACAAATAAAACAGAATGATTCTTGAGAGGCATCATGGTTCATTAGAAAATAAGAAATAAAGAACATCATTACTCACGATGATCGTGATCGTCATTATATACAAGCAAATTGGATAACCGTTGACTTTTTATCTTTTACATAAAAGTTACAAAACTCATTCATCATAAATTAATGTTGAAGTAATAATAATTTTTCTCTCTAAATTCTTAGAAATAATAAATAAGAATAATAATTTTTTAATTTTAACTGTTTCATCCTTGACAAATAGAGGTGGCAAAATGGGCAGGCTGGCTGGAGTATGGTACGAAGTCTCTGAATAGTGCCAGCACGGTCTAATACTATTTACGGGCTAGGCAAAAAAAAACAAAACTCATTGACCATATTGTGTTATGTTGTAAAAAGTATTCGTATCATAATGAACCGAGAAAAAAATGTGGATTACTATTTAACCTGTAAACAGTAAATATTAGTTATTATTTATTATATATAGTACTACTATTCAATATGTATAGTAATACTGTACAATCCAAGTGACTGCTTTTTGACTGGTTGGGTCGATATGACACGAATAATAAACTATGCCGTAAACTGGGCTAAATTTACACATTTACTGTACATATCGTGTCGGTCTAACTTGAAAGCTCGGGTGAGCTCATTTTTCGTGGGTTGGCACGACCCATTTATCGCCTCTATTGACAAATGAATAAAAAAAAAAGCAATAAGGATATGTTTGCTCACTTGTACTAGCCCTTATAAAAAATATTTTATTAAATGTTTGATAACATTTAAAAGCTACATTATACTTATAAAAAAAATAAATTTAATACCATTTAACATGTAAAAACTTAACCACCCTTCTAAGGTCAAGTTTGCACTTAACACCTTAAATAAAATTTAATATTATTTTATTATCAAATTATTTTTTCAATCACTAATTATTATTAACTGTCGCCATTAACTACCATTACCGATTATAGTTTAAATCATTATAAATATCATCAAAATATTTGTTAAATACTCTATATAATAGTATCATTAACATTACTATTTGAGCAATTGTTAGTCAATTTTAAAATTGAATATTTTGATTCAACTTTACTTCGATAATGAATAGTTACTCAAACGAATTTTATTGATATTCACACTAATCCTAATGAATGATGACCGAAGATTGGAATGATAGTTGTAGTGAGGACCAACAATGACAATTTTTATTTAACACATGTAATTTTGAATTATTTAAGTTATTAATAAAAATCAATAATTTATAATTGATTAATAAAAAATAATTTTTTTATATAATTCATATTTTATAGTACAATAAGACATCAAATATAGTATTGTGTTAGATTTTATTTAACATAATTCATTATAATATAATTCAACATAATATATTATAATTTAATACAGTTCAGTATATGTTGTTAAAGGCATCCTAATTTCACAACAACCACAATATCAGAAACCAACTTGTTAAAAATACTAATCTATATTGAAGACTTATTTGATAGAAATAGAAACTTTATATCATTATTTATAAAAAAATAAAATTTAAGGACCCGAATATTTTTTTAAAAAACAGAAGAGTCTGGATATTGAATTAAACTTAATAGTATGAAACTATCGCCAATATACGTCACGGCTCACTTCACAACATCACTTCAACGCCTTCTATATAAACCGGCATCGCCCGTTCAGCACTTGGACACATTTGTGTATCAGTTTCCATACCGCTCCACAAAGTTATATAGAAGGCGTTTTAATATATTCCATTCCTTAAGTGATATTTTAATATTTAAATAAAAAATTTAAAAAAATATATATTATTTATTTTTAAATTTATTATTAACTATTATATGTTAAAATTAAAATTTTTAAATTAAAATTTAAAAATTAATTTTAATTTATATAATATTAAATTTAATATATAAAATACCGTCTTTTTAACTTAATATTAATTTAATATAATTATATTTAATATTTATTTAAAATTAAAATTTAATTTTAATAAAATAATTATTAGTAATTAAAATTTTAATTAATTTAATTTTAAATATTATATAAATTAAAATTAAATTTTTAAATTTTAATTTTAAAATAATTAAAATATTATAATTATTTAAATATAAATAAAGGATTAATAAAAGTCTAGAGAAGGTGGGTATATCTTTCCTACGACCTTTCATATATGCGTTAAAACCCCTTAAACTTAATAGTACGAACTATCGCCAATATACGTCACGGCTCACTTCACAACATCATTTTAACGCCTTCTATATAAACCAGCATCGCCCGTTCGGCACTTGGACACATTTGTGTATCAGATTCTATACGCTCCACAGAGTTACCACAATGTCTCCTGTGTAAGAATTTCCATTCTGCTCTCCTGGATTTGTGTTTTTGTTTTTGGGTTTCTTTTGAATCTCGTTATCGTGATCATTTTGGTTTTAATAACATTCATTTCTGTGACAGTGTGCAAGAGAATCTTCCTACACCGTTGAATTCTAAGTCGGAGCAACCACCCGAGCCTTCAGACGGAACCGCCAACTTTTTTACTACTTACTCCTGCCCATTTGCTCAGCGTGTGTGGATCACCAGAAATTACAAGGTCTTTTTTTTTTCTTTTTTCTTTTTGGCTTTTTAGGATCAATTTCTTTAAATGAACAAACTAATAATAAAAAAATGATTAATGATTTGTTCGTTTGTGTTAGTACTCTCCTTGAATTTGTTGTCTTGTGATGCAGGGTTTGCAAGATAAGATTAAGCTGGTTCCCATAAACCTTCAAGATAGGCCTGTCTGGTACAAGGAAGTCTACCCTGTGAACAAGGTGAATACTCTGCTAACATCAGCTTCAACTTTCAGAACTAGAACTTCTCAATTTTTTCATGAAATTTTGAATTTCGGTGGATTAATTCCTTGAATTTCTTGTCGTCTGGTTTTATCTTATCACTTAAGTTTCTGTTAGTGTTGTTCCTCTTGTGAATAAGGGGACTAAAGTGAGGCTTGTGGGAAAGTCTCGAAGCCTTGCGCTGGATAGATATTGCTTTTTGTTGGCATAAGGATCTCATGATGGTGATGATGAAAGTACTAATAATAGATATATTTTTATGGGAATAAAATTATGTCACATAAGTTGATTTTCATCTTCATTTGTTATTTGGACTTTGGTGATCACTGTAATAGTCTATATAAGAAGCCTAGAGTACGTTTCGATTTGCCTAGTCTGGTTGATTCTCACTGAGTTAAATTTTGCTTGCTTGCAATTAAAAAAAAAAAAAAAGAAAGGAGTTGAATTGGTGGTTGTTATATTTCACCATCATGCAAAATCACTTATAACAGAGCTCTTTACAGGTGCCAGCACTGCAGCACAATGGCAAAGTGATTGGAGAGAGTCTTGATTTGATTAAATATGTTGAAAGCAATTTTGAAGGGCCTTCACTCTTCCCTGATGTAAGATGTGCAGAATTCATTGTCTCTCTCTCTCTCTCTCTCTCTCTCTCTCTCTCTAACTCACTTTGACTGAAGTAATGCTGTGAAATTAATTATTGCAGGATCCTGAGAAACGAAAGTTTGGTGAAGAACTGTTAGCATACTCTGATACATTCAACAGACAGGTATATACTTCATTCAAAGGAGACCCAGCAGAAGAAGCAGGTAGGATTCAACACTTGCCGCACTTTTGTGGATAGTGCTTTAGATATAAATTGAACTCACAGAAACTTAAAATTGTTGCAGGTGCTGCTTTTGATTACTTAGAAGAGGCTCTTAAAAAATTTGATGATGGCCCATTTTTCCTTGGCCAGTTTAGTTTGGTATGTTCACTTCTCAATCATGTCTATTACCTGAACTTTCTACATGCCTTTTGTTGTTTCCCACCTAAGTATAGTCTTATCAAACATGTAAGAGATTCATATTAATGGTAACATATGAACTAGAATGACAATACAATATGGAAAGTAAATGGTGTCATCAAAACTATGTTTATGTTACATGGTTCAGCACTGAATGGAATATTATTATATGATCTTCAGGTGGACGTAGCTTATATTCCTTTTGTTGAGAGATTCCAGATCTTCCTTTCAGAAGTATTCAAGTATGACATAACAGCAGGCAGGCCTAAACTTGCAGCATGGATTGAGGTATATTGAAATACGCTTCTATGTGGATCACAATGTATCCGAGTTTTTGGTTCTTGTACGGTAATGTTTGTTAACACATCCTTGTGCTTGTGCAGGAATTGAACAAGCTTGATGCCTACAAGCCAACAAAAACAGATCCAAAACATGTTACTGAATTTTACAAGTCACGCTTCCTGGTACCATCCTAAGACCAAACTCTGATATGAATAATCAGATTTTTATTAGATATTTGAAAGCCAATTTGGTAACCTCTGACTAGAAATTATATTCTTCTTTGTAGGGCCAGCAGTGAAGCCAGGAGTGACCAGTGGTTTTAATAGTATGCTTATGAATAAGTTGGTGCCTTTATGGAGTCTAAAGTACTAAAGATACCATATGTTACGTAACCTAAATTTCATGCCTAGATGTGCAGATATGAGCTTGTTGATGCCTAAGTGTTATAGGTTATGCAACCTAAACTGCATGTTAGATGTGCAAATTTGAGCTTGTTGATGCTTTAAGTGTCGTCTATGTTTGTTCAGCTTGTATGTTTATATCTGCATAAATAAAATTTTAAAGTCATTGAGGATTGCCCTCCTATCTGCTCTTCTCTCTTATTATTATAGGCCTTTCAATTCTATGCCTTCAAAATCGAAGGCCAGCCTGGATATAATATGTTTAGCTGTTTATTTTATCAACCCTAACTCCAATTATGGGATGCAATCAGTCAATTTCGAGAACAGTTCATAAAATTCATTGATCAATTTAATAATACCGTCGAAACTTCCCCTTCTTTTTAGTTTAATCCAGAACAGAATTATATTGTTCGTATATTTATTTATTAAAGGAGAAAGCGGTAGCAGCATCAAGTTAATAATAGTGTCCCACTGCCTAAAAAACAAATAAATACCGATAAGAATAAAATGCTTACATAATCAGCGAGCAAGACTTACCTAAACGGACATGATAACGTGGAGTGACTGTTGACTGACACAATTGCAATGAAAGCAAGTAAGCGCTCTACTGTAACTGACACTGTTACTACGACACGTGGCACCAGTCATGAAGTTAATGGCTGTTATTTGACTAAAATAACCAAGCGTCGTAGCTTTAGCCGAATCTCATATAAGCCCGCTAATAATAACTTACACGTGACACAGTCTCGTAACGACTACTCCGAAGCTATGAAACTTACAGAGAGAACTAGACGCGCGAGAAAGCTCATGAGATAGCCTGACTAGCGTGAAAGGAAACGGAATTTTGAAATCTGTTAGCAGAAATCAAGGAACAGCCTTTGATTTGATCACGCAATCTCAAATTTATCCGACAATGTCGCAAAAGAAGTTCAATTTCGTCCACAACTCCGAGCAGGAACTCTGGAGGTACATTTACATCAGTTCTGTGCACGACTTTTAGTCCTTGTTGATGTTTCCACGCGTACTGAACGCTAATTTTTCGCTGATTCATCGGCTAAGGAAGTTGACAAATTCTGCGTCGAATGTTTGATTTTTCTTGCTTTGTTTGCATAATAAGTATGTCCAATAGTGACGTGTCAAGTTGATCGAATTGTTAGCTAACAATGTAGAGACAATTAAGACGATGATGAAAATGAAGAATTAATATCTGATTGACTTATTCGTTTTATTATATGCTCTTTTCTTTTCCAAATAATTTTGGAAATGGACTATTGTTGTTAGCTTTTTAGTTTGGTTTTTGTTGTTTAGAGCAATAGTTTTGATTAAAAGGAAGTTAAGATTTAGGGTAGGTTTTAGTGTAGTCTTTAATATGTAGAAGGAGTTTTAGATTTTTGAATCTGGTGTAAAGCAAAAGAGAGCTATGGGAAGCAGTAGAATTGAAGCTCTTTGTGAATCATGTTGTTGTCCTTGTTAAGTAGGCGCTCGTTGGAAATTGATTCCCGGTAACATGACTTGGATGCAATTTATTGTTTTGACATTGTCCATTTTGTAGTTATTTGATCGTAGTTGATGTTGGAAATAGAAATAGCTCTTTTTTTTTCTCATGAATGAGAGTAATATTAAATTGATATTAACAGGGATGCCTATGGATTTGCTCTGAGACCTCAACACGTACAAGGATATAGAGAATACGCTGGTATCTACAAGGTATCTGCCACTAAAGCTTCTTTAACTCTAACTGGCATTACATTTTTGTGAGCTACTTAGATTTATAAACGTTCAACTCTCAACTGTTTTATTCTATAGAGCTATAAATGATTGCCATTATAAAATTCTTTTGAAACCAATTTTGCTATGTGCTCATTTTGGGTCCAGCGTTGATAAAACACCATATGGTAAAGTGATGAGTTCACATAATTTAATACATAACAATGGCCCTATTTCAGCTGAAAATATTCTCTCTTTAAACTATCAACATGTTAAAAAAATCTGCTAAGGAAGCATGGCAAACTTACCAGACATTATAAATATGGTCATGTCAGCTTTCGTAATCCTTTGGAATAATTGCAGTCTCAAATAGGTAATATTTTCTTCTTTTTTATTTTTTTTGGGTAAGTGCATTTTATTGAAACTAATAGAAAAGAGCAACAAAAGTAAAAGAGGTGTTTTCTCTCCAGCTTATTGATACATTTATGGTATCAGGAAGAGGAAGAGGAAAGATCGCAAAAGTGGAAGAACTTCCTCAAGCATCAAGAAGAAGTTGCTCAATTAAGCTCTCCTGAGGAGAAATATAAAGAGACGTTGCTGGCAGAAGCTGCTGAATTTAAAGAGGAAGCTGTTTCTGACAAGAATAGTGAAGGGAACGAGGGTGAAGATTCTGAATTGAAGACAATTTTTCCTCAGAAGGGCAGACAAGGGAACGAGGCTGACGCTACTGAATTGAAAGAAGAGACTGTTTCAGAGAGTGGAGGTCAAGTTGACAATGCTGAAGGTGCTTTAAAAGAAGAGATAGTTATTGAGAGAAGTAGAAGTACAGAGTATGAAGGTACAAAGGATACTGTTTCAGACAGAGGCAGGGAAGGGGACAAGGCTGAGGCTACTGAGTTGAAGGAAGAGACTCTCTTGGAGAGGGGTAGAAAAGGGGATGATTCAAGCAGGAAGTCTGATTCTGATAGTTCAGCAGAACTTAATACCAAAAAGGAGAAGCTCTCACAAGAAACAAGGACCCATAAGATCCAAACATGGGCTCAGATTAGACCATCCCTTGGTGCCATTGAAAATATGATGAGTTGTCGTGTTAAGAAGAGAAAGGTCATGGCTGGTGAGCAGATAACCAAAAGCGGAGACCATCTTCCATCAATTGATGAAGCAAGATCTTCAGGAGGGGAATCTGATGAGGATATTAAGGAAAAAGTCTGTGTTACTGAGACATCATATGGGAGTGTGAATGCCTCGCATGAAAATATTTCTCCAGGAGATAACATCTCTACAGAACCTTACTTTCCTTGGAAAAAAGAGCTGGAGTGCCTTGTTCGTGGGGGAGTGCCAAAGGATCTTAGGGGAGAGGTGGGGTTGACAGTGTTTGGTTGGAGAATTTTTTTTTAAAAATTATTGTTCTATATTAGCTAAAGTTCACTGTTGTCCCTATTACAGGTATGGCAGGCATTTGTTGGCGTTAAGGCAAGGCGGGTGCAGAGATATTACCAGGATTTGCTTGCTCAAGCAACCAATGCTAGTGAAAACAAGGAGCATGATAACTCATCTGGTATACCCAGGAAATGGAAAAGGCAGATTGAGAAGGTCAATAGACGCATGCGCCTTGGACTTTATCGTTCAATCTTTTCAATTTGTAGGTGCTACTACTTTTGCTTTGTGTTACAAATGAGATTTCTCGGTAGACTAATTTGTTGCATTGAATTACAGGACATACCACGAACATTCCCAGGTCATCCTGCTTTGAATGAGGATGGTAGGGATTCCTTGCGACGTCTACTCTTGGCATATGCTAGACACAATCCCTCTGTTGGGTACTGCCAGGTAGTTAAGAGTATTATTTTATTTTACTGTCGAAATGTCTTTCAGCTAACTTAGGGGATCCAGTGGGCATTATAACTTGTGAACTTCACCGATTTATATGATCATTTTTTCTCACAAGGAAGAGTGAAGCCCTAATCTTCATCCCAAGTTTGGAATACCAAATTTTGAGGAATGTTTTCAACTTTTCCCTCTTGTGTGTATCTTAGAATTCTTTTTTGTTTTTTCTTATTATCCTAGTTTCATCTTGATTCCCAAGTACAGGACACAGGTTTCATTTTTTAGCTTTTTCATTTATGGAAAACTGTCAGCAACTCACAAAGGCATACTCAGGTTTTAAACACTTGGATGCTGGGTTCATGTTAAATTAAACTCTTCAGATAGACTGTAAGTAGCAGTGATGGATGACATGTTTAACATGGGGTTCTTTTTAGCAAATCCCATTTGGTGTTTGGTGCTGGTGTAACGGTGAAACACATGATCTAGATATTTTTCTTTCTCCTCCCATGTCTATATTAACTTTAACTAGATTTTTCTCTATTCTTTTCATCTCTTTAAGTTGATTGAGGGGCATGAAAAAATTTAAAATTTTAGTCTCAATCAAATTTTGTTCCATAATCATGGGAAACCATAGATGACAATGATAGAATTACTTTATTCTTTTTGAAGCTATCTTGGACCAATAAAAGCTTACAATTATATAAAGGATTTTTCATAAATCTATTTTGGGTTTATTATCTTTTAATTAATCTAAAGGACATGTGTTTGATTCCTAGGCTAAGTTGGTCTTTTGACATTGAGGAAAGATCATGTCAAGAATCCTATCCTGCTAATCCATCTGTATTCGGAACAGAGCAATAATGCCTTCAAGAAAGTAAAAAATTAAAACTAGAAATATGCAGTCCTATTTGAAGTAAAAACAAATTCTGTTATGTCCAAAAATTTGAAAATTTACCTTTTTGAGAAAACCATAAAATTTGGTTCTGTGCCCCTGTATGCACCATTACCTCTTACATCAATAATTTTTATTCTTTCTAAAGTTTCATCTTCCATATAAGCTTTGTATTCTGTTAAGCTGCCAGTTAGCGACCTTGATTTTGTCTCACCTGACATGCCCATGATCTTGCAAAGCTTATATCATTTGTCTTATGCCATCTTTATATTTAACAATCACTCTTTCAATTAAATTTAGTAACTACTTAATGTGAGTCATTTTTATTTTTGTTTGCTATTGTATCAAATACATGCAGGCAATGAATTTCTTTGCTGGTTTACTGCTGCTTCTGATGCCAGAGGAAAATGCCTTTTGGTATGTTTTTGTTGCTTCTCTTTCTCTCAGCATTCTCCCCACGCCTCCTTCACCCCCTTCTTGTACCAAACACACTCACAGACAGAGATGATCTCTGAAATTCCATATGGTACATCATCTAACTCTGCACATTTAGTGGATAGTAATTTCCCTCTCTCACTCTGTTACTTCTGGGAGCACAATTCTTTCTTTTCAGTGTAAGTCATTTCAGAAAGAGTGAGCTAGTAGTTGCCTTATTTTCTGGCATCTCTAGTGGACTTCATCCTTTAGCCATCACAGATATAATACTAACCAAATTAGTTAATTGCACTGCTTTGTTTTGATGAAAATTTTCAGGACCTTGGTGGGCATTATTGATGATTATTTTGATGGGTACTTTACAGAGGAGATGATTGAATCTCAGGTGTATTTCAATTGTTTCAAGTTCCTTTAACAAAAATATTCAAGATATAGCATATATTTTCCATGTTCATTTGGATGATAGATCCAGTACTTGAAAAGGCTCTGTTGAGTTAATTAATTTCTGTTCATGAATTCTTTTGTGGTATAGGTGGACCAACTTGTTTTTGAGGACTTGATCCGGGAAAGATTTCCTAGATTGGGTTTGTTTGCTTTCCATTGCATTTGCCCTTTTATTTTTCTCTTTTTGTGATTTTTTCAAACACATGAAGCAATACTAGTAATTTTTGTATTCAATTAATTCTTCTGGTGCAGTTAATCATCTGGAGTACTTGGGAGTGCAGGTGACATGGATCGCTGGACCTTGGTTCCTTTCCATTTTTGTTAATATTCTCCCTTGGGAAAGTGGTGAGGTCTATGTATCAACTGAAAGTAATATACTGATAAAGCTGGAAAATTAGTTTTTTGTTGTTCATTAAGTTGTTCTTTAGCCTAGTGTTTTAAACTTGGCTTGTAATCACTTTCTCATGGATTCTCTTGTTTTCAGTTCTTCGAGTTTGGGATGTGCTTCTATATGAAGGAAATCGTGTCATGCTATTTCGAACAGCCCTTGCATTGATGGAGTTATATGGTACTTAGATAATATATTAATTTATGATCTAGTAAGTGTTAAATGTGCATGATAATTACTCTTTCATAATATTTAGAAGTGATGACATGTTTCATAACTGTTTTCCTGTAGGCCCTGCATTAGTTACTACTAAAGATGCTGGGGATGCTATCACTTTGTTGCAATCTCTTGCTGGCTCAACATTTGATAGCAGCCAGCTGGTTTTAACTGCTTGCATGGGTTATTCGACTGTAACCGAAGCCAGATTGCAGGAATTGAGAGAAAAGCATAGACCTTCTGTACTAGTGGTAGTTGAGGAAAGATCAAAAGGGGGTCAAGTTTCAAATTCAAAGGGGCTTGCATCTAAGCTGTATAGTTTTAAGCATGAACCTGAACCGCTGATAGAAGAAAACAAGAAAAGCGAAGAGTTAGATGATGCACATGTGGATGCAGACATGTCTCAAATGGAGCCTTCTCCATCAGATCTGGATCAAATGCTTAGCGGCTTAACTGTCAATTCAGAATTAGAGGGTAGAGATCCTGAAGACCAGGTAGCTCCCTCTTCTTTGGTCACCCAGATATCCCCCACCCCCCTCCCAACATATAAATTAACAGATAAAACCACCCACCAGTGTATATTTATTCTGTCTCTCTGAAGTCAGTGGAGGTTATCTTGCTGATTGATTTGTTGTAGAAAATTCACATATAATAGACCGTGTTTTCTCAGTAATTTCATATAATAGGCCGACTTATGAAGCTTTTTCTTTCTCCATGTTGCATTTTAACTTGATTTTGGTAATGATGCCCTTTCCAATGTACTCAGACATGTTAAGTGTGCAGTATTTAAGAATTACAATGAATTCTGTATAATTCCAGAAGTTGCATGAAATTTACTTACTGTGATATTGGTTCTTGAGATTCTGTAGAATATTAAAATGTCAATTGGAGCATGTGAATAGTAATTTGTTGCGGGTGTTGATACAGGTTTGAGTTTTTAGTAGTTTTTGTTTATTACTTTGTAGTCTTGACTGGAATTCTGTTTCTAAAATCACTCTAAATCCTGGAAGTAGATCATTGGCTTGTACCTTATAATCTAGTAAGCCTGACTAAAATTCCTTCTTGCAGAAATCATTTAATTAATCTGGTTATCCGCTCCTACTTAGTTGACTACTCTTTTTTGAATTTCAATTATTAACAGTTTTCATGCAGGTAGTTTGGTTAAAGGTGGAGTTATGCAGCATGCTGGAGCAGAAAAGATCTGCCGTGCTCAGGTTAGTACAACCTACTAGTTTCTATATTCATCTTTCCCTTATCTCATGGATCAATCACAGATATCGGCTGGTTTGAGGGAAAAAACAAACTCGCACTTCTTACTTTTGAGTTACTTTAGTCCCTAACCTAGTGCAGTCACAATCCTGGTATGCACTGTCTATCTACCTCATCCAGTCTGCAGAATCTACAGCTGATATTCACAGATTGGGATACTTAATTTCACTCTTCAAAAACAATCACTGTGTGCAGCATTCTTGGGGCAACTGGTGTCTCTCTTGCCGTTCTCTCCGTATTCTCTTTCTCCCATGCCTTAGAAGTACTGATATACATGGATTGTAATATTATATTATTCATTCTTCAAAGACAATCACTGAATTCAGCATCATTGGGACTACTGGTGTCTATCCCACTGTTCTCTCTGTATTCTCTTTCTCTAACCCTTCAGAAGTACTCATTTATTAAATAAGCCTAGAGCAGGAAGTTCTTGCTATCTTTCATGTAGTGCTCTCTTTTGTCCTCTGAGAATATGAAACTTATGGAATCATAACTTAGTAGTTGTTTATCTATATATTTAAAGAGTTGCTTAAATGATGGCTATGATTCTCAGATCAAAGGGAAGTGAGTAGTTGTGTTGGTGGAAATTTGAAAAAAAAAAAAAAGAGTGACTATTATAATAATAATTTTGGATGCTCATTGTCCTGAATTATTTTGATCATAGGTATGCCTTTGAAAGCCATCACCATATCTTTATGTATGGTTCTTGTTCTTTCCAGAGCTGATGAGCTGGAGACGGCACTTATGGAGATGGTCAAACAAGACAATCGGCGGGAATTGAGTGCAATGGTATGTCTAAGGTTGATTAAGACAAATGCTTGCCCTATTATGTCTGGCCATTACAGTATAATGAAATTTTTTTTATCATTCCTGAAGTCAAGCATGCAACATGCCTCCCTTCCCTCCCCCCCCCCCCCCCTCCCCTCCCTCTCCTCTCTCTCTCTCTCTCTCTCTCTTATCACTGGATTTTGAAAATGGTTGTCTTATTTTCAAGATCTATTGGATTACTTTGTGTTAACTCTCCTGCTGTAGTAGATATTGATGGATAGTGTTGGTAAGAAAATATCTTTGTCACATACCTAATACTTTTGCTAATCTCCTTTCTCTTTTCTCTCTTCTTTATTATGCCAATTTTATGTCCTTGTCTATTCCCCTCTGAATTCATGCCAAATTTTGTACCTTGTAATTTTCAACAACTGATAAATAATATCTTGAATTTATGAAGCCCAAATGTTGTACCATTCTTTGAGTGAATTGAATTACATTTATCAAAATGCACTCAAAAGTTATGTTTTAAGCTTCAAGGGTAATTAGTTCCGGTCCAAGTTATAAAATGATCATTTAAAAGCTTTACTCAAGTTTTAACTATTTAAAAGCATAACTAGAGATCCTTTTCATTTTCTCCTTCAACCAGAAGCTGCATAGATCAATTCAACTCTTTCATTGTAAAGTCCAATCATTCAATTGACTTGGGAGATTTTAGACTTCATTTAAAATGTCGCAGATTGAGCAATTGGAGCAAGAAGTATCTGACCTACGACAAGCCCTTGCTGATAAGAAAGAACAAGAATCTGCAATGCTTCAGGTTTGAATTTGTGTTGCATTCTTTGTTATGTCTACTTTTAGAAGAATGTTCATGGTTATTCCTGTTATGAGACCTGTATTTATCTGAAGACCACACATGTACACCGTAGGTCCTTATGAAGGTAGAGCAAGAGCAAAAGATAACTGAAGATGCTCGTAGAATTGCAGAGCAAGATGCAGCTGCTCAGAGATACGCAGTTCATGTACTTGAGGTCCTGTCATTCTTTCTCTATTTAGTGTCCATTTCACAAAATAAGAGATTTGGAAAGATATTAGGTTGTGTGGTAGAAGATGCATTTCTTTGTCCTCCATTTTTATCTTCTCCTTTGTTCTATTGATGATAGATGGGCCTCTCCTAGTTTTTCAAACATATATCCTATGGAAAGGCTATTGTATAGAGAGGCACTTTATTACATTTCTTGTTATGCTCATTTCATACTGATGAGCTGGTTGTTCCCTATATTTTTGTGTAATTTTATCTAGTATCCTGTGAAGTAGTCCTTCTGTGGTATGGACTTGTTGGGACTTGGGGAACTTCAATATTAGAAGTCCTTAAAATAGATCTATAGGGGACTTTACCCGTCTGTTTTGACTCCTGCCGAGTATTCCTTCCCTTTATATCGATGAAAACCACGCGTTGTTCTCTTGTAGTTTGATTTAAATCCACATGCCCACAGCTGAAGCGTCGCTGTGTAGAAAAAAAGTGATGTGATGAGGCTCTTGGACTCCATACCTGGCAGAATTTTTCAGATATCATATTTTATTGCCAGTCTTCCTTGTATTGCATGCTTATCTCGTCTCAACACAAATATATATGCAGGAAAAATATGAGAAAGCTATGGCTTCTGTTGCACAGATGGAGAAGAGAGTGGTTATGGCAGAGTCAATGTTGGAGGCTACTTTGCAGTATGAATCTGGTCAAGCTAAAGCAATATCTTCCCCACGGTATATGAAAAAAATTTTAGACATTAACTCTCTGTTTTATGCTGATATGTGTGTTTACTCCGTATTATGAGTTTCATAATTACATTGATGACTATTTCCTCACAAAACATTGATTTCTCAATGCTTAATTGGTGTCTGGCTAACAAGAAAATGCAAGTAAAGATGACTGAGAACTAGAATGATTGAGAGAAACAAAATATTTGCATTCTGATGAATGTTCAATTTTTTTTTTTACTCTTAATAAACAAAAGTAGAAATTGAAAGAAAAACGTCATAAAGAATTTCTGTAACTGTATGGAAAGTACATTTTGTTTACTATATTCTATTATTTGCTTTTCACCTATTTTTATCTTTTTCTTTTTGTCATCTTACTTCAGAGCATTATATCATTAGCCAAACACCCATTTTGTCATCTTTACTTCAGATCGTTATCTCATTCGCCAAACACTAATTTTACCTTTAGAAAACAATGTGGTTATCTGAGCAATCGCAGTGCTTTGAAGAATGACCAAATCTACCAAAGTATGTTTCAGACCTTAGTATAGGAGGTGGTCAGTTTTCATATCCACTTCAGTAGCTGAAATATCCCCTTCTATATGGTAATTCTTTCCTTCTATCGAGGTGTTTCTATTTTCCACCTCTAGGTGCTTGACAATCGTATTTGGCCTTCGCTATTAAAATGTGAACCACAAGCCAATTTCGTGTTGTCATAAAATGATTTCACACCAATGCTTTGTTTATGTGCAACTTGCCTAATGCTTAAGCATGAATTTGATGCCCTATAAATGTAGTCTTCCTTCTAGTAATGCGCACAACCAAGGTCCCACAGTTGACAGCCCCAGAAGAAAGATAGGTCTATTTGGACTTGGCTGGCGTGACAGAAACAAGGTAGTTCTTTTTTGCATTTTCTAGTTCACACGTAGTTTTTGGTCAGTTTTATATGCAAAAATGAGTGTAAATGAGAGCATCATAGCGAGATTTTCAAATCTACACAAAAACATCACCAGTTTTTCACAAACACAAAAAATATTCTCTTTTTCTTCCAGGCTTAAAGGAAGAACTTTTTCTTTTATGAAAAGTTTCCTATTTGTCTGGTTAAAACAGATTAAAAAATCGATGGATGGGCAATTCTTTATCTGTCATTCAAATCTGGAAGGCAAGACGCTAGTTATTAATCCAAGTTTCCGTGATCAATCCAAGTTTCCGTGATCAAGTTAATTTCGTTTTTAAGTTGGACATGAGTCATGCTGCTATGCATATTGTATTGGTTTTCAGTTTTGAAGCTTTCATCAGTTCTTATCATTGCATGTGACAGGGCAAACAAACAAATGCTGAAGATTCCAGTGACAAATTATCCAACAATCAGTAAATAGACTCAGCTCAGCGGAAAGAAACTAATGCCTGAGAACAGTGAATGTAGTTGGGATTTGGAGGGTAGCTTCGGTACCACGACATTACTAGAAGATCCCCCTACCCCTAATTCACTTCTCCGCGTTTTTGTGGCTAAACAGTTCCCCAGTCCCCTTGTAGTTAGTTATTACGCTAGTGGCATAGAGTAAAGCAGCCATCTATTTGTATAAGATGTCAACTCTGGTAGTTAGAAATATTCTAATTTTTTTCCCTTCTAGACAATCAGTTGTAAATTATCATCGGTTGGACAATCATTGTAGAAAAGGAAGAAATATCTTCAATTGAAAGTGTTGCTCTCATTTGATTTCCTATACTGAAAGTAGCCATGGTAATGGGTGGAAATGGATCTAGTCTTGCATACCCAGTAGATTGACATGCTTTGCCAGACTGGCTAGTTGCTTGACAACAGAGGTGATATTATCAGCTTTTCACAGCTTAAAGCATTCCTCTTATTTTTTATTTTTATCATTTGGTGGACTTATATTAGGCCTAATTACCCAAACTGCTGGCTTAGTAACTGGAATATTATTGGCAACCAAAACATTGCAACTTCTTTTCAATCACAGCAATACCTCATAAACACAGGTAACGAACCTCCTCCAAGCAGAAACTGATAAATATCGCGAAAGACGTCGAAGATAAATCAACTGCAGATAGAATTATTATTTATTCTGCAATATCCAGTGTTTCAATCCCTTGGTGCTTATCTGACAGCAATCGTATGTAGTAAACACAACAAAATCATACATGCTGAGAAACACGCAGGACTAATCGCAATGGAGATTTATGGAACCAAGAACAACCAAAAGCATCTGTTTATTTGGATACAACAAGCAGGCTTTACATGTACATTCTTAGAATGGAGGTACGGCAATCTGTAGTAACATCTCCCACGGTGTGAATAGAATAAAGCACCTGTTATTTGGTTTTATGCAAAATTTAGTAACAAACATGATCTTTGTGCAGCTATCGTGCAGCAACAATAACATCCCAAGCTTTCATTTACGAATACCGCGATTCATAAGGTCTGCATGGGAGCGTCTTCTCATAGTTAGCTAGCAGTTTCCAAAGCTGCCAGGCATGAGAGAAAACCAATCATTATCAGGAAGGCAAGCAACTTGATACCAAGTACATGGAAATCTCAACTTAATCTTCTTGTTCTCTCTCTTTCAGATCCACGACCACCACTGAGCTTCTTATCTCTGTCCCTCTTTGTTCTAGGAGGAGTATGAGGGGCCAGGCGGGGGCTTCGGACTTGCTCTGTATCAGGTTCGTACTTTTGAGAAGCAAGGAAAGACAAAGCAGTTACGACATCAGCAATAACTGGTCGCATATCAGGGTGCTCATTGACACACATTGCTGCAACAGCAAGAGCTTGGTACAATCCCCTTGAAGGATATTGACCTTTAAGCTCTGGATCAACGATAACTGAGAATTTTGTTCGGTCTTTGAACAAGGGTCTTGCCTGCCATGAAGTAAAGATTAAAGATATTTGCATAAGTTATAGAAAGTAAAAAACGACTTGTTTTAAAACTCTTATCACAGTTTAGAATTAGGAATTAACAGTTTTGAGTATAATTCAGTTTTTCAAGAACGAGCTACATCCAATATAAAAATTTAAGTCAGTTTATCTTTTGAGTCAATATGTTATTGTCTGCTGCTTACCCATGCAACCAGACTCTGCTCTGCCGCAGCTTTTGAAGTGTCAATTGCTTTCCTACCAGTAATAATTTCCAGAAGAACTACCCCAAAGCTGTACACATCTGATTTTAGAGTCAGTTGGCCTGTCATTGCATACTCTGGAGCACAATATCCATAGGTTCCCATAACCCTAGTAGATACATGAGTGTTATCACCAACAGGTCCAAGTTTGGCCAAGCCAAAATCAGATAGCTTGGGATGATATCCTCTGCCAAGCAAAATGTTGGCGCATTTTAAATCACGGTAAATAACTGGGGGCTTAGCTTTGCCATGCAAATACTCCAATCCCCTTGCTGCCCCAGCTGCTATTTTCATTCTTGTGTTCCAGTCCAGTCGTTTCTTACCAGATGCAACATCTATAAAAGAAGCACAAGAGACTGTAACATCTAGGCCATGCAATATAAGGTGAACTAATTAATGATGAAACATGAAAAGTAGCATTTTTATACCATGCAAATGGTCTTCCAAAGAACCTAAAGGCATATATTCATAAACCAAAAGCCTTTGATCTCCATCAGCACAATAACCAATTAGATTAACCAGGTTAGGGTGGTGAAGTAGACTTAACATTAATACTTCAACGAGAAATTCCCGGTTCCCCTGCAACCCATCACGATTAAGTTGCTTGATAGCTACAACCTACACCAAACATAAACATTTAGCAACTAACATCATACTCAAAATCCAGGAGACAAAATCGCCAGAAAAATATAAATACTAGCAGAAGAATGAAGAACATGAGAAGACAATTTAATCCACTCAGAATGCTCTGTACTTCTTCCATATAGAGTTTCGATACTTAAGAGATGACTAACCTGATTAATACTTTCTAAATAACCTTTATACACTCTACCAAAACCACCCTCACCCAAGAGGCATTCTGCTCTGAAATTTTTAGTTGCAGATGCCAACTCACGGAATGTAAGTGTCTTAGCAGTAATGTTGTTGTCAGACCCTCCGTTTATAGATGCCCATAAGGAATCCATCTTTGATTTATCTGAAACAAATTTAAGAGCTAAAAAAGTTATGCAACAGCCTAGATCACAACAAAGGGAGAAAAAAAAAAAACAACCATCAGCAACTTAAGAACAAAACGGTTGTGCAAAAGACAAACACAAGGAAGCGGTTGAATTGGAACTTTGCAGTGATAAGCAAACAACATTAATTGGCATCATCATTAACACCCATTCTTAACATATGATGCACTTTCAGAATCAAAACCATGTAAGGATTTCTACCACGTCAAATGAACAATTGATAAATCAACAATTATATAACCAAGAAAAGAAATTCTCTTTTTGGCATGCATAACTAATAATAGTAAACACATAATCCGAACAGCTAATTTCTGATCAATCCACAACGAACCCAGATGAACATACAAGAAAAACAACAAACAAAAGGAGAATTCAAACTCAAATAAAAAATATATATACAAAAATCTCATCCTGTTTTGAACCTTTAATTAAGCTCTTTTCATACAACATATGTAAATACATATATACTTGTTTCCATGTACCTGATGTTGAACTGATCCGATCAATAGGCTTCTTTTGCATCTTCATTTTCTTCTTGGCCTTAGCCTTTTTGTTTGAATCGCCAGAACACGGAAACCATCCCATGTTATATTTCCTTTCCTCTTGACCTTCTACAGCTATCAGAACATCTAAACAACCCAGAAAAGCAGTTTCAAGGAAAACTAAGAAGATGATGAAGACACCAACTGATAGAGAAGTTGAAATGAAAAGAGCAGAGCAAAGGAACCAGCCAGCGGCCAGCCAACTCCAACTAGCTTTTAGCTTCTTCTTCTTCCTCTTGCATACATTTTCAAAAATTCGTGATTGGCACAAACGCCTTATTCTTCTTCTGGACCGACCAAACGGCGTCGTATCAACTAATGGACATTAAGCTTGCCAGGTGGATTCCTGGAATACTCTTTGTCCCTTCGCTCTCGTTAATTTCGTGTATAATTAAAACCATCAAATCCAGGTGGACGGTTGTGATGTTTTCCTAGTAAAAAAGTTCAGGTGGACCCTACTCGATCGATTAGGGCTGACTTTATAAAGATATTATGGACCCAACGCTGTGTAATAACATACTGTAGTTTTCCCCTTCTTAGTAAAAACAAGTTTGTTATTATTTGGACTAGATTATATTATTTGACAACAAAAGTATTGCGGTCTATATATATTTGGCTACAGATTATTTTCTGAAATTACTTTTAAAAAATAAATCCTACCTTTCCTTTTTCTATTATTTAACTATTTCTAACCCTTTTTTTATCATAAGTTCCATGTTTAAATCACCCAAAAAAAAAGGTTCCATTTTTAGATATTCTTTTTACTTTTATTTTCAAATTCAATAATATTATTTCATTTTTAGTGATGTTTAAAATGCAGAGTATGTCATAAAAATCTCCTCACATAAAAAATTTAAAATATATTTTAATTTTTATAAATTTTAATTTATAATTATTGTTAAATAAAATTATTAATTATTAAAAATAAGTGAATAATTATGATAACTAAATATTAACTATTAAACAGAAAAAATTATTAAAAAATAAGTGATTTAAAATATATTTGATATTTTTAAATACTCTCAATAATATATTGTGAGTAAAAAATTTATTTAAAAATATTTTGTTTAAAAAATATTTAAGTGTTAAATAAAATATAATTAGTTAAATATTTGTGTTAATCATCCAATTTATTGGTAATGGTGTGTGAAGATCTTTCCAGATTTTCACATGTTGTTGAAAAAATCTAAAGAACAAATTGAATTTAAAAAAGAGAAGTCAACATCAGAGATGACAGATGGCCCCAAAGGAATACATTCGTTACGTACGTATTTATGCAACTTGAAAACCATATAATATTTTAATATTTTATTGATGGTAAAACGTTTCCCAGATAACTTTTTTTTTTATTATTATTATTTTTATTTGTCTATTAGTACGACAAAGCCTAGGAATTTAGGTGTGAAATTTCCTGCTTGAAATTAATTCTTTTTTTTTTTAATTATTATTCATTTTAGATTAGAAAGATTCCAGATCCATGCTTGTAAGTGAGACTAAACGAAGAGTCTTTTGTTTTGTTCTCTTCAGATGTAATTTCAACTTTTTCTCTGTGGATAGCAGCAATTGTTGACTTGACTTGGTCAACACAGTAGTAGTGTTTACTTGCATTATTATTTGGTAATTCACTTTTATTTATGATCTGGTTATTTAGACTGGACTTCAAAATTAACCAAAATTAATAAAACATCAAAATTACTTTCAGAATTGTTACCGTATTTTTTTAATAATTTATATTTTAATTAATAATTTATAATTAAAATATAAATTATTAATTATATATAAATTAAATTTTATTCTTTTAACTATATAAGATCGTTTTTATTTTTATGTATATAATATTAATAACAATAAAAATAAATGAGTCATTTTATTCTGTTTTTTAGTATTATTGATGACTTGTCAAAAATAAAAAATATTGATAAATATTATTAAAAAATTAAAATTATTTGTAAAGATCGTCAATAAATTAATAAATAAAACTAAAAATTGTCCTTAAACGTTTAAAGATGAAAAAAATGAAAAAAAAAAATATATAAATTTTATAATTTTGATCACGAAGATATTTTTATATAAAAATTTTGAAGCCGATTAATTTTAAATAAATTTTTGTGATGTGATTAAAACTGAATTATTAAAATAAAAAATAGTCATTTTTGAAAAATTTTCCAATTTCATGATAAAAGAGTTTGGCAGTATAATTGCCTTGACAAAGGGAAAATCTTTGAAGGGCAACTTCAGATTTCATATGCTTGTTAGAGTTTTATTTAGAATGGTAATACTTTCTACTGAGAACTTTAAGAGCACAAAAGTTAACAACTAATATGTATCAACCACCCACTTACACTGACTTACATTTAGAAGCTACCGGCTTCATATTGCAATAAGTGTGAATCAAAAGTTGTGATACTTCAAAGGAACCACCCTAACTACGAAGGTATTTTCGATAATGACAGTTAAAAGGAACTATAAGGAGAAACTAGCTTTTGTAGGATATCACAAGAGTAAACATATGATGATGAACTGTTTGACAATTACCATCTAAATCCAACTACAAGATACTTTCAGAAGTACACTTTACAGTGACATTTAATAAAATCAATCATCTTTTTGCACCCTAGAAATCGATCAAGAAAACCTACTTAACAGATGAGGCTAGTCACTTTTGCTTCAAAAGATGAAGAGCTGTAAGATGGAATTTACATTTGTGAAAACAAGGGTATCACACATCACAGGATTAGAGGCACTTCAGGTAGTATTAACTGGCAACTAGACAGATTATTATTGCTGTAAACTTATAATTATTTGAGTTTGCTCAGAGCTTGGAAGTTGAACAGATAATTCCAAGGTGAATGCATAGCTCCTAGCAAAGGGAACACAAGCAATCATTGATGCAATGCATCCATGTATACCTAGTGTTAGGAGTTGTATGAAATACAAATTAGCAGCCACTAATACAAACAGCTTTTGAACTGAGAGGTAGGAAGTGAAAAACTGACAAATTTTGGAAGGCATATCTCTTAAAAACAGAAGCATCAAGTATAAAAATCAATAACATATGAATTGGCCGAATACTTGACAGCGATTATGATGATTTATATGATAACTGTATGCATGTGAATGATGAAAACATCCAGATTATGCAGCATAATTTTTCAAAATCGCAAAGTTCAGCAGGGGGGAAAAAACGGAAAAATGAAGATACAATAGAAGCTTTCATGTAGATTCTCCAGACAGTTTCTGAGATGACACTTGAATGAACATTAAGTCTGGGCACAGCAACCAGTAAGTATGGTTTATTAAAGTATCAACCACTTTGAAGCTTCCTGCAAATGTTTTATGACCTCCAGATGAGGCAAGACAAGTTTACTTATTATATTAAGTGGAAAACAAATAAATTTCTACTTATGAGCAGGAGGCAGGGAAGTTACAGGAGAAATTGTTAAACAATGACAATGTCAGTCATTTACAATTCTGAAACTACCTGAGTTGAGAAGGTTGAGATTTGGAAACCTCAACTGAGTATTAATATTTGCCCTGAGGTAAAACTGTATTCATCAAGAAGCTTCTGCAGCTGAAACTTACTGGAAACTATAAGGTAATGTACCAGATCAGTCATAGACTACTTATTTCTCCACTTATTTGGTGCTTCTTTTTATATCTTTCTGACATACTCTGACAGATTAAGTGCCGGCTTGATAATAGTTTCCTTCAATAGTTGCAATCATGGCTTATCACTGCTGGTACGAGCAAGTAGAATCTTGTTCAGATGTCAATGGATTTGTGTTCCTTAAAGGCATCTCATGGTTATGTTTTCCCTCATATGTTGTAATAAAAGCCGTTGGATCATCTGATGCTCGCTCCACATGCTTACGCACATTGCACCTGATATTTGTACATCTGTAGTAACTTCTGCAAAACAGATCAAACCAAGCTGTGAGATGACGAGGAGAAAAGAAAGAAGTACCCCAAAAATGAAATATACTAAATCAATTCTCAGTCTCCATGTGTTGTCCCTTATTTCAGCATTGTAGTTTTTTATTCAAGAAAGGAAAGGAGGCAGGAAACCATGAATTAGGCAAATAAAAAGACCTAGTATCTTTCCGTAACTTTTCAGAAACTCATGGATCAAAGATAATCAAAATCTCATAATACTTGAAATTTTAAAGGATTAAGATCACTCAATGGAGAAAATGACTGAAAATTTCTGTCAAGTCGGGTTGGAAAAATATGAACTTCAAATGTATATAAATGAGAAGAGGATATCAAGACAAAATACTACTCATGAAATAGTTATGAAGTCTAAACCTGGGATAAGGATTTCCCTTCACAACCTTCTGCCCATATTTCCTCCAGCGAAACCCATCATTCAAAATCTCTGAATCTGTGGAACTTTGCACCACAATGCGTGGCTCTTGCATGGCCTCCTCTGCCAAGCCTGCTTCATTTGATTGATTCTCACCTTTTCTGAAAAACAAAACATAATAATTCCCTATATATTAGCATTTCAAGGAAGAGAATAATCACGATTGAAATGTTTGTATTAAAATGAAAACAATCAAAGACTGCCATGCAAGAAAAAAGAAAGACATAAAAGAGATAAGAACTAACTTCTCTACTTTTTTAATATGCAAAAAAAAAAATTGTTTTAACACTATGGTAAATCCCTCCTTCAGAAAAACTTTTAAAGCCTTCACAGATCAAAGGAGCATGGACAGGGCCACAGCTTTTCATTAACATACTATCAGTTTCTACAAAATTGCCTACCTTCTCTTATTACTGGGTTCATAATCCTCTACCTCCGGTCCCTTCCTTCCTTCATCACATTCCCCACTAATGCCACACGAATTATCAGAGGTCCCAGCACCAGGCATTGTTCACTCCAGTCAAAGCAGGATCATATGGAAATGGAACTTTGCCTTGAAAAGTTGAATTTGCTAATAATCCTACTTCATTCTGATTTTCTACTCTACCTTCTGCACCTTCAGTCTTTTCATTTGGATGATTATTCCATAGTGGCTTGTTAATATCCTGAGCAGTCCCATCAGATACTAATCCTGGCCCTTGAGTCCCTGATGAGCTTCTCTTAGCAGGCTGAGGTTTTGGGTGGTTGTGTTCACCCTTGTAGACAATTTCTGCAATATGCCCTTCAAATGATCTTTCAACCTTCTTTTTCACAGGACATCTAGGGTGTGTGCACTTGTAATAACTTCGCGGGTACTCACTTCCTTTGACTTGCTTTTGCCCATATTTCCTCCAATTATAACCATCATATGAAGGTCGATCCACAGCAGCAGCTGATAAAGATTTTGGATCCTCCTCCAAGTTTTGAGATGCTATCTTCAAGGATTCAATTGCCTGATCATTTTCTTTACGTGCAGGCATAATCAAATTATTATTTGAGCTTATTTGGGACCTAAAATTGTTTTTATCTTGGCTTGGATTTTGAACATGAGACTCAGCTGATTGCTGAGTTTGCTGATGACTACTATTAAAGTTCCCCTGGTGAAAACAAAAGAAAAGGATAAATCATACTTCGTACTTCAGCATCTGAAAAAAAAAAGGGTATTTTGAATATTCATTGTCTGTCTTCAACAGAAACTGATTCTGAGGGAGACAGAACAGAGATGGCAGAACAACAAAGAAATCCATTAGCAGCTTTTACGAGGCCATCTACCTATGCAGAAAGAAAGATAAAACAAAAAATTAAATAAAAGAGAGAGCAAAAAGGTATGTCCCTCAAATTATAAGGAACTTAGATACTGACCATATTAGCCAAGAGAGAAACTGCTGTCTTTGACACAAGCTTTGCCAGGGGTTTATATATCACAGTAGGTTTGCTATCTGATTTCAAAACGTCATCAGATGAATTACAAACTGCTGTTCTTGAGAGCTCAGCCTGATTTGGTGGAGCATGATTCACCAATGGCTTAAACCTTACAGTCTTTGGTTTAATGGCTACAACTGCAGTTTCTGAACATCCATTAGGGGGTGAGGCATTAATGGCACCTGCTAGGAGCTCTGAGAAAGGCCCAAAAGTGGAACATGTAGGTCGTGAAGGTACTGGTTTAGCTACAACAATTCTTTCAGCTTCTTTGATCTCCATTTTCTTAGAAGTATGAAATACTAATTACATTTTATTGCTGCACTATATAGTCCAAACAGATGAAGGAAAACTTCGAATTTCTTTCATCTTTCACCCTGAATAGTAAGTTATTCAGACTGCAGGATGGAATGACAGAGTTCTTGAAAGAGTATTTAATTTAGATTGATGGTAAGCAGAAAACCAATCGTCACTTTAGTTGTTGATCCCAGCTGTGCAACACTCAAATTTCACTTCTTTGAACCTGCATCATGCCAGGGTTTATTGATAACTTGTAGAAAACATAAGAGTGAATTGAAAATACAAGAGAAGAAAAATGGCAAGTTACAGGACAAGTGTGATTCTGTAACAAGTTTAAAATTGCTATCTGTGGCATGCTTCCATGAACAAAAACTGTTATCATGCAGAAATCTGTATCCAAGATTTTTGCGCTAGGAATTTTTTTTATTCTAGTTCACATCTCAAATATTGGTATACAACATAAATGATATTTTCTAGCTAGGCTGGTATATTTTTTTATATAAAATAGTTGGATTAACTTGAGAGAAAGCTCACTAGCACAGGAGACAGATTCATGCCCACGAAATATATTAGATCAAAGTTAAAGAAATTTTGCCAGTTTTGATTTCGGGGGATGATAGCAAAGCTGAAGTAGAAAGGCAAAGCAAGGCAGAAAGAAATATTGTGACTCTCATCTCAGGGGCAACAAGTAAAATTTAACATATCCTCTCATTATCTTGACTCTCTCAGGAGCATTAAAATGAACTTTCATTTAAATGATTGCATGTGCTGCCTCAAGGGATAATAGCACACCACCAAATAACTCATTTTTCATCCAACATAGAGATAATCTGTCATCTTCATCCTTCATCACTTTAAACATTGGCTGCACTCAGTACCACCAAAAATATAGAATCATAAAGTGGTGAGAAAAATCTCTCTGTTCTCGGGTGTTAGATGATATCGCTGAGAAGAAGGGAAGCAAACAAACAATCATCCAGACAACTTTCTGCATTAGAGGAAAGTTATATTCTTTCGCATTTAAACAGGATCAGAATTGTTTCTTGATAAAAATTTTGCACTCTTAGCCAAAACACAAAATAACACATCAAATTCCATAACCATTTACAGGACAAACTTTATAAGTATAAAAAATGCTTAGTAAAATGAAATAACTTTCAAAATACAGTTATCATCAACTGGGTTATATGATATCCAAAAACTAGTAGATGCATGGCCAATGAAATTCCTGAAATCTTTTTCTCCATAGATCTTTGTACTTCTACTGCAATTCTCAAACCACACATGCTTTCTTTGAAATGCAAGCCATTTCCAAAGAAGAATAGATATATTACAGTAATTTCCACTGATTGCTATTAAATCAACTAGCCAGTATCAAACTTTTCTTAATGTCAACAGGCATAATGAAGATTTTCTGTTCCTATTGTTGGAATAAGCTAACTTCTCATTGCAATCACTAGTTCACGTGATCCCAATCTTCTTAGAAAAGCTCGGCTCATACTTTTTTTATCTAGTATGCCCATATGCTTTGCTGAAAATATCAAACAGAAAACCTTTTGGACTCTCTAAAAATGTTGGTGAGAATTAGAGGATTATCGAGCGTTGGAACACCACACAGCATCCCCTAAAAAATTTCACTACATTTCATACGTCTTATAACCATAAATCAATTTGAAAATTTTCCAAAAAATTCTCAGCTTTCAAAAAATAACATAAGCTATCTCCTTCTGCATATAGATCATATACAATCTCCAAATCTTGAAATTTCCCACACTTCTAACCTAGATATTCTCTTTTCTGTTTTGAGGTTATAGGAAGTAGCATAATCAACAAAAAGAAATGATTAACTATCAGAAGTAAAAATTTCTGCAATTCTACACCAATGAATAGAAAAACATCTGGCATACCAAAGATCAACTATTTTACAAAAACTGCTCACAAGAACACCTCATCAAATCTGCTCTCTCCAATTTTTGTCAAAAGAGAATTTAATAATAGATATAAATAAAAACACCACCAGATTATGAGGATGATATAGAATTTAAAGTAGTGATATTAAAAGTGTAAAAATAAATAAATAAAAACAAAAAGCATACAAACCCCTAAAAAATGTAGCATCTAACAGCACAGAACCATATAATAGGCCAAATCCAGAGAGCCTAGACCTGAACAAGTCCAGAAAAAGGAAAAGGAAGCAGAAACTAACCAGAATGGCGAGATTATCAAAACACGAAGCTAGTTTGCCTCTGTAAATTCTCATATACTTTCATTTTTTATCATTCACTTTAACCTGCATTAACACAACCAAATATTTAATGAGAAAATAAAAAGAAAAAGCATATAAACATCTAAAAAATAGTATGAAAACTTCACTAAACTAGAATAGCTTGACCTCGGTTACAGAGAGAGAACCTTATCCGGTTGGAACCGAAGGTTTTCATTCACTCATACAGTATCTCTAGTGGGGTTTGTCTTTTTCCAAGTAGAAACAAAGAAATACAGAAACTTTTCACTGGTTTTCAAATAACTTAGGCTTGTCAACAGTAACCCATTTAGTAAAAAAGCATTCAGAGAGACTGAAGGATTGCACAAGAAAATAAGAAGAAATAAATCAAATTCCAAGGATTAATAAAAAGAAAATTACTTTTTAGGATTTTGGAATTATGTTTATGTTTATATTGTTTTATTATTACTAATGGAATTTTGGATTTAGTAATGTGGAATGGGAGTTTGTCTCTAAGAATGTGATTGGTTGGCAATGGCGTTGCATACAAAGTACTACAGCCAACTAACTATCTCTGTTTCTGTTTTGACTCTGCTTTCTGATTCAGCTCAAATGTGTAGCTGTAGCATCCCTTCGTAAAAATGGAAACCCCTGCCCCACATTCATCTTTGGCGCGTGTAACACACCGCATCCCCTATTATTTTAAAAGAATTAAACGAAAACGATCACATTTTCTTCTTCAAAATAAAAAATAATCACCATCATAAATTGTAATCAAATATAACCACAATTATAATTATTGGACCAAATTATCCTTCACTATTTAAAATAAAATCTCACGAGCACAATTCCAATTTTAATTCGCTCGTAAGTTCCAATTTACTCGTGAGCTCTTCCAGTTCTTCCTCCAATCAACGGTCTACTACAGGTATGTTTCTAATCTTGCATTGAATTCATGAATTAATAACAGCATTGGGGTGAAAACTGTGGATCGACAAAGGGACCGGACACTAAATTTTTTCAAATGAAAATATCGATTTTTTTTCGGACTACTGCTTCGCTCGTGAGTACAGTCACGAGGACTCTCTACTCGTGAGTACGCTGAAAGTTGACTTACGAGCTGGGGAGATGGGAATATTCACTCACGAGTTGAGGAGGTGGGAATATTCACTCACGAGCTGGGGGAGAATTTCCCCCAACTCGTGAGTCCACTCCCCCCGCCCCAATAATTTCCCCAGCTCGTGAATGCACTCCCCCCGCCCCCAGACACTACAGATTTTCCGTACTCACACACAAATCTCGATCTTTTTTCGACTTCATTCTATCTACCGTTACATGTAATTTAAATCTTTCCTAAACTTACTTTTTTACAACGATAATCGATAACGATCGGAAAACGAATGGACCTGAGAATATTGCTAGAAGAAAAAACGAATACCGTAAGAATATTAATCGAAATGAGGAGATGACAAATGGTTTTATAATTGAAGGGTAATTTGGTCCAACAATTATAATTGTGGTTATATTTGATTACAATTTATGATGGTGGTTGTTTTTTATTTTGAAGAAGAAAACGTGGTCGTTTTCGATTAATTCCCTTATTTTAATCATTCATGGGATTAATACAAGGCCTCGTTTGATATCTCCTGTTATGTACAATTGTAAAAGTGTTTAATAAATATTAATTTTTAACCGTTATTATATCTAACTAATTTTATCTCATAATAATTATAAATTTAAAATAAAAAACAGAGGACATGAATATCCTTAATGTTTAGTTTAATGAACATATAAGTCCTAATTATTTAAAAAATACTGATAAAAATCTCAATTTATTTTTAAAAAAAAGATTATACTCTTATTAGTAATAATTATTTAACAAAAATTATTATTAAACCATTAAAATGTGATAAAATATAATATATGTATAAAAAATAGATTAAAAAATAAAACAAATATTATTTTATAGTATATTAATTATATAATATTTGTTAACATATTAAAATTTATATATTTTATAAATACGAAAAATAATAATAAATATGTTATAATTAAAATATAAATTATTTATTTTATAGTATAATAATATTTAATATTAATTAAGTGTAAGAAAATAAATTATAAATAATATTATATATAAATAAAATATATTATGATATAATACTTATTATATTATAATTATATTTATGTGGTTAGAATATATAAATATGAAAAAAATAAAATTTAACTATTTATAAAATATATAAGTTTATAATATATTAAAATTTTATATATTAATATCATATTATTCATGTATTTTTTATAAATATATTATTTTAAAATATTTTAAAATTTTAATAATACTTAAATAATATTTATATTAAGAGTATAATCATTTTTTAAAAAAAATTAAAATTTTTATAAATATTTTTAAAATTATTAAGACTTGTCTGATTTTAACTTAAACTTTAAGAACCTTCATATTCTTTTCCTATTAAAATATGATATAAAGTTTACAATTTTGCTTTGATGAATGAAAAGAAAAGCTTGGGACTTTCCATTTTTGTAACCTTAAAATTATGTTATAAAAAAAAGGTTGTGATGTGTCAAAATTAATGTCAAATCTAATTTTATTATATTACAAAATTTAAAATTTATTGTTTATTTATTTTATATGATAATATTATATTTATTTTATATTTTTTAACATGTTAACGAGTATCCTTAGGACACATGTTAATATATTTTAATATATCACATTTAATACAATATTTTATTATATAAGTCAAGATTGTTAGTAGCAAATATTTTAATAATAAGATATAATATAAGATAGAACATCTTACCAGAACATAAATTAATAATTCTTTTTAATGAGGGTATAGTTAATTAATTCATATTTAGAGGATAAAAAAAATTAAGAATAATATATCATGATTTAATTTTTGTTCAAAAGTCATATGTTTAGTAATCACTCAATAATTATAATTAATAAATTTTAGTAATTTTGTGTGAAAAATCTTATGTATGTAGCTAAAAAGATTTTAAAATTCATTGTTGTTAGAATGTCAATGTCATGATAGTTAAGTTTGTGATCTAGAATTGTGTTTAAGAGATTTTTTTTTAAATAATAATATCAGTTATTTGATATTATTGTATTAAAAATAGAAGAAAAAAACTCATTCAAGTTATAAATTTATGAAAGCGAAAGAATTACATATATATATTTTTTAAAAAAGTTTGAATAAAAATATATTTATTAGCATTTTGTTAGAAAAAATTAAAAATATTTTTTGAAGTCTTGAATTTTTTTGTCTATTTTATTGTAACTTTTAAAACAAAAATTAAACATTATGCCTATATTTCAAAGAATAATTTGATTACAACAATAATTTACTATAAAATAAATTAAATAGGGATTTATTTATTTATGTATTTAGAATTACAAATTCACTCAATTATATTTAAAAGAACTGAATTAAAATGGGTGGCGAAAGCCTAAATGGACTTTTTCACCCAATAGACCTCCCTTTTAAAAGCACTTATTACCTACCTTAGAAAAAAAAAGCACTTATTATTAATTAACAAAACAAAGCAAAGCCGCCCCAATCAATTTCTCTTGACACATAGACAAGCAAAGGCTGCTTCTTCATAATTCGTGGGAAGATTTGTATTTCTAAATTTCAAAAAATAAATTCACATAATTTTTACAATTTTTAATAATTTAGTTATTATTTTTTTTATTTTAACATCTCTATACTATTATTCAGGGATTAAAATATTAATATAAAAAATATTTCTTAATTTATTATTAAAAAAAATTAAAGGACAATAATATTATTATTAACTATAGAGGGGTTGGAGTTTTGAAATCATAATATTGCTAAATAATATTGCAAGATAGAAAATTTTAAAAAAAATAGTATAATTTTGTTTGTTTAACCCTTTAAAAAAATAAAAAATATATATTTTAATTTTTTATTTCGATATTTTTACTAAATATAATTTTAAAATTAAGTAGAAGTGAGTGGTAGCAAAGAAATCTTGTAAGCAGGTTGCTTGCTTGTAATTGAAAAATCTATGTTGAAAGGAATAAGGGCTTGTTTGGCAACCACAACATAAGAAGCATAAAGTCAAAAATAGAAAACCAGCTTTTGAGGAAACAAGTAGGTGGAGTTTAGAAAGTTGGTTGGGACAGATGAGATGAGGGGGGCCACGTGCCTTCAACTTTCAAGTCCAAACTGCAATTCCAGAGGGCGAGACTGACTGGTAGCTGTGTTGTCCTCCGCACGTGCCCTACGGAAATTGCTTGAACAATAAATAAATAATAATAAATAAAGTGTTATATTAAAATTATTATTATTATTTTGTTTATTTTCAAAATTCTGCAATTTTCATAGTACTTTATTTAGAAATAGGACAGTGAACTGAAACGTAATTCTCCATTTCAATGTAAGAAGTTGACATATCAGCAGAAAAGAAAGAAAGTGGGCCATCTCTAACAAAGACACGTCATATTTCTATTGGAATATTTTAAATTCTACAAAATTAAAATTGTAATTGTTATTAATTTAGCTTAATTATTGCATTCTTTATTACTAAAAATTAAAACCAATTAAGAAATTAAAATTTGTTCACTCAAATATTAGACACATGAGGTATATGAAAATGAAATGAAAGAGTATTTACTCGAATTTATTTCAACCATGAATTAATTTAACACTTATCATAAAAACAACAAATAAATTAATATATTAATAAATATAAAAGCATAATATCACTAATTTAAGTAATTAATTGAGTACTAATTTAAAAGTGCTTGAGAGTTAATTAGTTAGTGATATTATGGTTGGCATTTAATATTTTTATTTTACAATTGTGTTTTATGTCAAAATGTTTAATTAATGTAATAAAATAATTAGTTTTAAAAGGGTTTGTGGGTAACTTCTTGGCCAATTTCGGATCAATTTGGTGAAATTTTTTTTAAAATAAAAAAAATTGAAATAAATTTTGCACTTCTAACTAGACCTTACTATAAAAATATCCAAGTAATTTTGGTACTTTTGGGTAAGTGGGTCCTTGAAATAATAAATATATTTGTAGACAATAATTTAAAGGCCTCCTCCACCTACTCCTATACAATGCCTTGGCTATTTCTTTCTTGTACACACTAATATTTCCAATCTTATGTTTTGACATATATATATATATACACATACACATATAATTATATATAATTTCCTTCTATTAAATAAATTCTAGTTGAACATCACTATGAAGTTATGATCACGTGTAAAACTAAGCAGGACATGTACATGGCACATTCTATAATTAATAAAACCCAATAATCATCACTATACTTCTTGGAGAACAAGAATTGGAATATTCATGTCCTTCACTTCCCACATAAAGAAAACTTCTTAAAACCTAAATTTAACCAGATTTAGAATAGTTGGACATACTTTTCAATGAAAATTACATACCATTTAGAGATGAGATGGAGATTTGCTAGTAGAGTAATAACAAATTAGGCAAATATCAGACTGGTTTTGGATATTGAAATAAATTTCTAAATTCAGAAAGGCAGGTAGCTCAATTACCTGTTGGAGTCATTTGTCAAGTGAAAATGAGAGAGAGATTCAAACAAGATTACCAAACAAATCGAAAATGTACAGAGGTTCATGAAAATCAACAATCAAAATGCAAATGGATTCAATTCAAGTCCACAATTTGTAAAATACAGTTTAAACAAGTCTTAAGTATCATTGTCAAACCAACCTATGCCAAATCATTTCCTGTGCAGATTCTTACAAACCAATGACCAGGTAGATCAGAGCTTTGCTCAGGGTTAACTAGCTTTCTCCTTCCCTGCTTGTGCTCTCTGCTTCCCTGCTTGTACTATCATTTGCAGTACGCCGCACAAATTGTCCCCGAACACGTGGTCGTTGTTCAGCTAGCCTCTTCCTGCTTTGATATCGAACCTAAAAAGAGTAAAAGAGAGAAAAACATGAACTCAAGCCCTCTGATGAGAAAGAAGTTTGTGGCATTATTGACAGGAAATGGATGGCTACTCTATTGCTTGATAGTAGTGGGCAAATGATCGGTCCAGAGGTGCCAATGAAGCAAAAAACCCACCTCCTTTACTACTTGCAGAAGTTTGCACAATCAACTAACACCCAGATTCAATCACACAACCAATGTGCTAAGAGGGACGAATGAGCAACTTGGTGCGTGCAGAAAAAAGCATCGTTCTATTAATATCTAAAGATAAAAGGTGTCGCTTAATATGATGACCTCCAGTGGCAAAGCTACTAGACAACTAAAATTGAAAACCACCGCAGATACATTTTTTTTCCTTTCTTCCTTTCTTCTTTTGTTACTTTTATTTTTTTATAGGAAACATGTAAAATCTTATTGAAGCAATAAAAAATGAAAAATCCCCCCAACTTGAGAAATTGGAGACCTCAAAAATCTATGGACCGACTGCCCATTCCCAATCAACTTGGGTCAAAGTCGAAAAATTTACTCACCTCACAACACAGAAATGGGATAAAGAAAAGATAGACGGAAGCGAAGAAAAGACAGAATTTTCCTCGAAGATAGAAAAACCATGTCCAAAATTAAGAATAGAACAAAAACAGCCAAATATCAGTTACCTTTTTCCGGAAGCATCTCTCTTTTCTCTTCTGCCGAAACTTGGTTAAGGCAGCTTCCCTTTGTGCAAACTTGTTTTGATCTATTCTGTTTCCACTTCCACTGCCACTCCCACTAGCATCACCACTTCCACTTTTCCCAGCAACCCCATTATCACTTTCTACGTTCATCCCTCCAGCATTCACGGCAGTACTGCTCCCATTTTGACCATTGCTCCCAAGATTACTGCCCGAAGCACTTCCATTTACACTATAGTTTCCAGCATTACCTTCAACAAGCCCACCTAACACATTGGATGACCCACAATGTGGAACAGCTGCAGCCATCCTTTTTAGGGATAGCTGATCATGGTCATGTGGCAGCTGTTGATGTTGCATTTTGTGGACAAGATGGTGGCAGTTATCATAATGGTGTTGGAGGTGCTGCATTTGAAGCTCCTGGCGTGTTCCCCTAGGTTGAGCCAGCACTGCTGAGGCCACCATATCATCCCCCTTGTCTGACAGAACTTGCTGAGGGCAGCATGAAAGGTCATTTTTCATAGGCTGGAAAACAGAGGACTGAGTGCAAATGATTGTGTGTAGATGACACTTCTGACTTGTTCTTCAAACCTACTCGCTTGATAAAAGCATTATCAGTGGTAGAATCCATATCCATGTTGTTGCTACCCCCAGTTGAAGACTGATTGAGAGGGTCTCCATTTGAATGAGATTGAATATCACATAGTGATCCTTTTTTTGTGACTTCTAAGCTATTATCAACCTGAGAAGCACTTTCAATTTTCCCACCAGGACCCTTATTTGCATTTGAGGCTGTATTATACCTGCACAATGAAAAAATGCATATTATAACCCAAACCATTCCGGATTTCATAAGCTGTCAATGAAAGGGTCAGAATTTCAAAAGACACTAGAGTATCATTTCTAGATCCTTGTCAGTTCCTTTTACCTTGAGAAGGCTGAAGAGTCGGAACGTCTCAAAACATTGCGGTCGTCCTGAATAGTTGTCCCAATATCTTTAACTCCTCTAAGTCTCTTTAAACTGAATTCAAGAGACAGGTAGTTCTTTGGAATCCTCAATGGCTTTACTGTTGATATCTATGACCTTGGAATGTTTGTTTGAAGCCTCATACTCTGCATTTTCCTTCTCAGTATCAGTAATCTTAGTTATGCCACTGGTCAAATTAGCAGATTCATACTTCAGTTTGCTGGACGGATTGTCACTATTGAGGTCCAGCGGTCCTTTGTCAATTTGCTCACTGAATTTACAAGAACCCCTCTCAATCTGGTTATTTTGTCTTGTGCCTATAAGTTTGATTGTAACCTCACTTTGGTACTCAAGTTGAAAATCTTGACCTCCATGGGCACCTAAATCCAGGTCTCTACCTGCGCTTTGCAATATTATCTGAAAAATAAAAGCGAACAATTTATTTCAGCAGACAAAGAGGATGAAAAAAAGAATTAAACAAAGATGTTAATCCTGTCTTGTACACAGCCACACAGATTCAAATATTTCATACATACCACATTGCTCCTCATGTTCTCGGCACTCTTTTGCTGCAGTCAGAGGGACCCTTCTGTTACGATATACTTCAGCATTTGAGTGAATAACTTGGGCACAGGTGCTATCAGGGCACTCGGCAACTGGATCGCATGGAGACATGGGCCTGGGGCTATCAACTTCTACAGCTCGTTTTGTCCAAGAGCTCTGCAAAATGTAAAGACAGTTTACTAGTGCAAAGCCAACAGTCCAAGTTGTACTGATCCTATTATGTTCTATAAGCTTTGAAATGCATAAAAGCTTTACATACTGTTATACATTAAAGAGATCACCTGTATTGGACCTTGTAAGATGAAACCTAACTAACAAGACGGACAAGACAAGTAAATTTTTAGCCATCCAGACCTTGATCATATGTGAAAAAGTAGAGGCAGCATAACAATGATTGTAATTCAAAAGAAAACCAATAAAATATCCCATCTTGTATATTTGTATTCAAATCGGTAATGAAATTACTGCTGCACTAGGACAACCAATGCAGGAAAAAAGAAAGGAAAAGAAAACAGATTTACAGCTGTTACAATGAAAAATGATGAAAGCTTTAATACACCCAGATGGTTTTCTCTAACATACAGGTAAAGCAATTGACCGATAGATATAAAGCACACAAGATTTTCTAATTCGTTCCTGGACTCGTAATACCTGAGTGCCGCTCCCATCATCACTTCCATCCCCAACATTCAAGCCAATGCTACCATTATCATCTTCATCATTGCTGCCTGTGTTGTTGTCTGACTTTTCAACATTTTTTGATTTTACAGATTTTTGAGTTTGTGTGCCGCTCTCACTTCCACTACCACTAGACTGAGAGAGACTAGAAATTAATAACAGAGCAAAAGCGAGATATCAAATCTGAAAGAAAATGAACACCATACTAAATATAATTGTGTAGGTGTAAATTTCCTTGACTAATATTCATGCTACACGAAAATCTTTGGAAGGAATAATCCTTTTTGTCTAGTGTATTATAACAGTAATGCTAGTAAGTATATAAAGGCCCTAACCCTGTTTATGGTAGGGAGCTCGAATATGAGAGGAAAGTTTTAAGAACTCACACTATGGCATCTTCTCCAAACATGCTGCCAAAGGTTTTTAAGCTCATTCTTTCGTATTGGCTTCACTAAGAAGTCAACCGCACCTTTTGATAGACACTTAAAGACTAAACCCATGGAGTCAAGAGATGACATCACTGCACATAGATCTCAACATGGCTAATTAAAAGTATCTAATAGGAAATAATCATGGAAAAGTAATCATATATTCATGCTAGAAATGGTTGATAAAAAGGAAATAAAAGTTAAAATAAAAAAAATCATACATAAATATGAACTTACTAATAACAGGCACATTTTTCCGTGTTTTGTGGCTCATAATTTTGCAGAGAAGACCAATTCCCGATAAGCAAGGCATGACAACCTCAGTTAAGACAAGGTCAATATGATTGGTCAAATCTTCCAGTATCTTCCACGCTTGTAATCCGTTTGCTGCTTCAGTAACTAGAAATACCAAAATGCATTTTAAGTTGGAACTCCTCTTCAAGATATAGTAGAAACACAATGTGAGCCTAAACTAGTTTATAAAGGTATCTATCACTTCAGAGGAATATGAACCTACACAGTTCTCATTCATGTAATAACAACCTCATACAATACACTGGTAAGTGCATTAAAGACACAAGTATTCAATTCCCTATACCTTTTTTTCTACTTTTCAGTGACTCATACAAAAATGTACATAACAAAGGAATAGAGTGTACATCGCAAAAAAATTTCCTCTCTACCGCAGAATTAAAAAGCTTATATTAGTCAAGTACATTGGACTCCATCTCAATCCTCATATACCCAAAAAAAAGGGTATCATGTCCCTCCCCAAGTCTGTCTTGGTAATATTAACAGGGAGGAAAATCTCATGCTTACAAGGACAAATTGACTATTTTAAGTATTGTGGGGCATAGCAAAAATTTGACACAACCACTACCATAGAGAAAATCACTATCCTAGTTGACTGTTTTATAGATCAATCAACGACCACACTATTTGCTTCTTTTTTTTTCCATGATAAGGAACAGAAAGTGCAACATCAATAGAAAGGAAATTATAGAAGTGTACTAGATGTCCACAATAGACGCAAAAACACCCTAGAGGAGGATCTAAAGGCATGCGATTCAGAAGTCCTTAAATGTTTCACAATAAATTTATGCTTCTATGAAAAATATACTGTAGTTCAGTTACTGTAACTTTTGCTCTCACTCGTTTTAACATACACAATAAATTAATAAAATATTGGTGATGGATTTAATTACGGGTGTCTACACAGGTATGTGAAAAGGTGTATAGCCCAAAGCTCATTGAATCTTTTCTTCTTTTTTCCTGTAGTAAGCAATATTATTTGTTTAATTCAGTTTAGCTTTAGATTTTGTCTGATCCATAAAGAGGCTTCCACGTATTTCTTTTAGAGTTTTATTGGATTGATTTGAAGATCGAAACCCTGATCTCTTGCATCCATTTTACCTCTCTTCTTTCTCTCCTTTCCCAACTGTACTTCTGCCTCTTTTCCCTCTATTCTCTCTTCTATTCTTTTTCTCTTCCAGTTCTGCATCAACTGTTTGGTTTCAAAATTACAAATCTTGCTTCAATTGGAGGTATCATTAATGGAGATCTTTAAAAAGTGGATAAGGTTTGCGGTTGTCAATAGAAACTAAGTCAATTCCAATAATTAACGCGACATTTTAGTATCTATTTTTCTACTTAATAGTGTTGTCAAGATGAACTAGGATTTCCAAGCGACAAGTTGACATTTTAGTATCTATTTTTCTTCTATTCACAATTTACAATAAATGTTCTCTCATCAAAATGTAGACAGCAATCTACTTCTTGGAAAATACATTAGGAAACAGATACCAGAACAAAATATTAGGGGTATAGGCAATCTAGTGGATCTAATTTGGGATTGTATCAATTTATTTCAGTTGTGGTTGTCCAGTTTTATCTCCATGATATGGAGTAATGGGACCAAGGTGTTTGTAAAGCTTGGTTGGTACTTTAATATGTCTATTCATCTTCAAGCAAAAGTGACTTGCTTCAAGAACACATTTACCAGGAAGACTAAACATATTAGTTGCCACAAGAGTAAAAGAAATTATGAAGAAATAAATGTCAAATTCGAGTATCATCTTTGTTTTTTCTCTATGCTTCTCAAGGAAAAATTCTGAGCTTCATAGCTCATAGGATACAAGTTGTCCATACTGGAAATGCAACAGGTTTTATTGATTACAAATTATACTCTTGAGTCCTGACATTTCATCAGATGCTCTTTTAAGTTCAGAATTATTTATAGGCAACACCTTTTGTAGTCATCCACTTCAAATGTCCATTCAATGTCAAACGCCATAGATAGACACAGAACAGAGAGACAAGTTTGTAAGATGATCTCTTACCATTTAGTTGAAAATAACAATACTTACAGACAATAATTCAGAAAATGGGCAGTTCCTCCAAAATATATCAAGTCAGTGTTCAAAGTTTTAACCTTAACAAATGGAATCACTAAAACAAAACAACAATGGAGGAGGGTAGCATGGGATAAAAGGATAACTAAATTTTACATGTTAAGATCATAACATTACATGTCTATGATGACAACAATGCATACAAGAGGACATTAACATTCATGTGTGATGCTGTTTTTGTGTTATTTGGGATGGAAAGAAATATGGGATGCAGTAAAAGGAGAAGGAAGCTGTAAGCAGGAAATTCATAACGGTTCATGTCTACGATGACAAGAAAGCATACAAGACGGTATGAACAAACATGCATGATTCATGAAGCAACCTTTGTGTTTTGGTAGAGACTGTATATTTCTAAGTCAGTTTGACCAAGTAGTATTGTGTTTGAATCTCCATTATATTATAAAACCGTGGCAATTTATGCTTGTATTTGCTGCCGTGTTTGTATCTTTGATTGTATTTGATCCAACTGCCTTGTACGCAGTCGTGTTTTAGAGCTTAAATAAGTTTTTACCAATCAGCTCGAGTTTTTGAGTTGAGTGATTACTTACCATGTTATACTAAGATAAAAATTATAACAGGGTCTTAGGCACTGACCAGTGTGTGTTTGTGTATATACATATCATTCTCCACTTGATAAACTTTGTTACTAACCTTCATAACTACAGTTTCGAAGCAGAGCAGCGACAAGATGGCGAGTAGAATCATCATTTTCCACGAGCAAAACCTTTAGGGACCTTAAATGAAGAAACCGCTCCCAACAAACCATTGCCCCTTGAGGCTGTTGCTGTGGCATTTGCAGCACCATTGAGGTTTGAACAACCCCTTCACAGCCATCTTTTACATCCTCTGCAATCTTATTGTTTTTCAACTGATCGTCATCAACTAAACTATGTTGTCCATCCACAACTCTACCTTCATCTCTCTTCTTCCCATCTTGCGAGTGATGGTTTAGTTCCTGCAACTGTTTGTCCCCTTTACCATCAACGTTCATCTAGACACTCCCTGTCAATAAGATTCGAAAAGACTGATAATAAGGAAGCTCCAAGATCGTAACAGTGAAAAATCCTCTTCAATCCGGAAAACAAATAGCACATATCTTCCTCTTCAGGAATCCAACCTCTTTGAAATTCAAACGGTTCAATCTAATACAAGCCTGGAATGAAACACTGTCCATGCAACGACACAAAAATCATGATTAAATTTACAAAAACCACCACCAATAACACCACTTGTTCTCTGCTATAAAATTTCCAGAACTCCAATAAGCTGTTTCAACGCAGTACGAGCAGAGTGTCCTGTTGGAAAAATCAACGGTCAACATCAACCGAAACCGATAACTACTCTGAAATTTCTTAAACAGAACTAAAATGAAACAACACACTCAAAACATTGACCAAAAAATCTAAAAAGTCGTTCAAGCACTGACCTATACTAATTATAACATCAGATAAAACAGAAACTTTATATCAAATTCCAAGGTATCCGTGTAAATGAAAATTTCACAACTATAATTCCAAACCCTAATCTGAAAACATAATAAGAGCCGACCATTACACAAATTATGATAGAAACAGAGAAGAAATACCAAGAAAACATCAATTTAAGATTAATTTCAGAATTTTCAACACACTGCAAACCATTAACCACTTCTTCTACAAATTAAACAATAAAAATGAAATGAAATGAAATCCTAAACAATAATTATGAAATGAAATCTAACGAATTAAATACTCTAATTTCTAAATATAATTTGGAAAATAAATAAATTATGCTGAAAAAAACTATCACCTCATAAGCTTCATCAACAACTGTTCATGAGCTCGATTAAACACGAACTCACTTGAGCTATAAACATTGCAAATAATATTATTAATAATGTCAAAAAAAGGTTTTTAATATTTTTTAATGAAATAATATCGTAATTTTTCTCAATAACTGCTGTCAGAAACAGGAGAGACCAGGAAGAGAGAAAAAATCGGCGAACTTTTGTTTAGGGAAGAAGGGAAGAAGGATATTAGACGAGTACTAGGTTGCTGACGTGGAAAAAATGGAGGTGCTGAATGTCGGAGAAAATTCCAGGTTGGATACAGAATATTAGACGTGGCAAGAAATTATGGGCCCGAAGTATCGCTGAGCTGGGCGAAATCAAAAGCCATGAGCTCGAGCACTTGTCATAAAATCTCTATAGATCTAGCAGATCTCAGTGGATGACACGTGTCGCCTTGTTAGGAGACGAATAATAAAGGTATTGTCGTTTTCACGGACGTCAAATATCAGCGTATTTTATATACGTTTGGTCGGTCTGAGATAGAGGCATGTCGTCACGGGCGTTTGGACGATTGATGGCCAGTAATAACCTCAGTAGGTTGTCTTCGTGGTGCTACCTGATTGGTTAGTTGAAGACGAGTAAAAAAAATATCTAGGCGAGATTTTGATACGCTGTTTCGCGCGGGCATCTTGCTTGTAACCTGTTGTCTGTGAGTTGAAACGACAACATAATTCTGTGTGTAATATCTTATTTATTTATAATTATTTTATTTGGTGATAAAAACCATTCCGATGTTTAACGCGCTTCCACATTCATAAAATTAAAATATAAATAATGTTGTCCTAAATTATTTATCACAACTAAAAAAACACTAAATAATATTATCGCATTATTTATCACAATTATATCAAATTCGAGAAATTAACATATTATTCATTTTAATAAATACTAATTTTTATAGAATTAAAACACCTATGAGGCCTAGAATTCTATCCCATAGAACTACTTCTTCAAAAGTCAGAAGGATCCCACCCATATTCTCCATGAAGTGGGTAGAAGGGAAGCACGCCCTCTGTCGGATTTGATATTAGTATATCATTATGTGAAATGTCATGGAGGTGCAAAGTGATAATATTATTTTTTAACTAAACGACAAACAAACTTCAGTTAGTGCTCCAAGTTATCATGATTCATCAGCATTATCAATCTTCTATCTAGATAGCAATCCAAAACAGATTATCCCTCTCTCCTATTAAACACTTATCTCTTCCTATTAAGCACTTTTTCTCTAAAAAGAATTTGAACTAACTTAATTGGGAAGCAGAAGTCAATCACCAATCACACCCTCTTAGCTGAAGTGATACCCTATGAGCAGGGTAGAAGTCGTTTTCTTTTGAAAAATTAGTAGAGACAAAAAAATTTCAAACATGTCAAATTAAATCCTATTAAAACTCTCAAATTGAATGCATTCAGTAGCAAAAAGCAATTTTGGAGGCAACTTCTGCTGGTACATAAAAGTATACAGTATATGTATATTTATTTATTGACTGTTAGACGAAGCCAAAGGCAACCTCATATTCCTGCTTTTTAGCATATTCTAACTTTCAGTGAGATTGCTTGGCCTTCTTTAATATGGTATATATCCTGCATTTATTTTCTTGGCAAGCAAACATGATGCTCTTCTTTTACCTTTTCACCAGTCCTTCACAATATTTGCTTTTCTAAAAACAAAATACACTGTAATTTATGAAACTAAATTCCAATTCCTGCAACAACAAAGGCAAAGATTCGGTCCCAAAAGTTTTCGTACCAATTCTGGGTAGCTTAATAGCCACTCACTAGCTAATAAATGACAACTTGTGATTAGAAGCCACAACACCTCAAACCGAGCATCATACCAATAATATGCTAACGATAGATCATAAAATCCTCCAGAATATAATTGAAATAATCATGGTCCGTGGCCTCACAATGCACAGTTTCATCGCATGAACTTTAGGACTAAAATTAAGAGTGTAATTGTGGGACATCATCTATCTTCACTGCCAAACTCTTGCAGTCAAGAGCTGGTTTTGTGTCCCACTTTACTGTATGCAGCTGTACTAACTTACTGTCTGGCAATACTAGAGCCAACCAGCTCGGCCAGCTGCAAAGGCAACCCAATTTGGCACGCACAAGTTAAAAGCAGTTTTTTAGTAACCAAAACAAACTTAAACAACTCCTGGGTTTAGTTCAGTTGACACCACATCAACATCATTTGGCACCCTTACTTACATGATCATGGTGGAAGAGGTCCTACACAACCATAGCAAAGAATACAATAAATAAAACATACTAACAACAATATTTTCAGAATAAAGGAGGGAGACGGAGGAAGGGAAGTATTGTGCAAAATGTGTTTCATGAGGCCTAAATTCAAAGATCATGGTCAAACTTCAATTTAGATCTACATCACAAAATGTATTCTAGTTGAGGCAGCTTGAAAATCATGCTAGCACTTCAAAAAGCACTTAGATTTTGAATAAATAATCATAGCTACATAAAAACAGTATTGTTATGCCAATAGCAATGGAGTATCATTTTCAATAAGTGTTAACCAGGAATACTTATTCCACTCTTTATCAAAATTTTCCTCCAACCTCAAAATCTCATGACAACTACTCTCCCTCATCAAATTACAATACAGCAAAACTTCTTTGTAAAATGAAAATACAGTAGCCTAACAAGGCATCAATTATGATCCAATAACTAGTTAGATCTCAATTATTTTAATTAAAAAAAAAAATACCTTTTCACTCTCAATCACACAAAATTGATCCGCATGCACTTTTACATGCAAAGAATGACAAGACTTACTATTAAAAGTACAGTAGTATTTAATAGTTTATGCTGCAGCAGACTGTTTTTCCTCGTACTCATCAAGATTTAAAGCTTCCAACAACTTTGGCCAGGATTCTGGGATTCCTCCTGGTAAACCAAATTCCAACAATTTTTCTTGGCTACGGTAGAAATCTTCCACAGGCTGACTCTGTAAGCACAACAGGAACACCCAAGCATGGATTACTAGCACAAGGGAGTTAGTCCAATTATGAGTTGCTTGTTCTTACACCATTTCACCATGCAAAAGCTATCCACAATGCATCCAAAATAAAGAAAAAAAGACGATACCAAATTTAAAAAAACTATTTCCTAATAGTATAATACCATCTTATTATCACCTGATGCATGCATATAAAAAGCTTGAAAATATATGCCCAAAAGGAATTTTCCATTCCACTAAAGCTACAATACTTTTCAGTGCAGAAAGTGTTATGACTAAAAAATATCACAACAGAAAAATAAAATTTCCAATTTGCATAGTTCATGGTTTTCCTCAATTAAAAGGTATAGCAGAAGCATGTAGTAATACCTTTTCATTGTATATACGAAGCCTTTCTTTCACCACTTCTTCAGTATCATCTGCTCGAGTGATGAGCTTTGACATGCAATGGGGAGGAGGAAGAAGTGGAGCCATGCTTATTCCAGGGTGCCCATTCTCACCCTTCGCATTAATAGAGGCCACATTGAAATTCCCCCCACATTGACTGCACATTCTTCTACCAAGGCATTTCTCAAGCAAGACATCTTCCCGAAGCTTCAGATTGACAACCAAATCGATGTCAATAACCCCTTCCAGTGTTACCTAACAACAAAAATAAACAAGGTATCCGAAATCAACATATAGATTAAAAAAATGAAACAAATCTGGAAAAAGAAAGAGAAGATCAAAGAGAATCACTCGCAGAGAAAAGTGAAATTAGAATATAATAGTTCCTTAAGGCAGTATTTGTTGTGAACCAGTAAAGAAGCACCTCACTCAGTTGGCTAAACAAGGTCAAATAGAAACTCACAGAAAGAGTTATATGTTCCAATTTAGAATTATATATTTTAACATCACAGTGAAACATTTCCAAATTGAGCATAAACCAACTGATCTCAGCCTAAAAATATTGAAATCACATGGATGATTCTATTGCAGGTGTTTGATGGGTGATTGGTTGAACCCATAAAAGAAAATGGGATGTTGGGAATCTATATGAGGTAAAATTTTAGCAGCAGAAAAGCAATATTCATGGACAGGAGGGTGCTCACTGCTTGTTTTACTGTTCGAGGAAAACCATCAAGAATAAAACCTGATTCGCCCTTAGCTTCCCCAGCTTCAAGTCTCTTTGACAGTAAGTTGAATATAATTTCATCTGACACCAACTTACCTTGGTTTACAATCTCTGAAAGCTGCAGCAGACAAACAAAGATAATATGAGACAGAGTCTTAGCAAGATACAAAGAACCAAACCACACTTCAGGGATCACTTGAACCTAACACAGTGAAAACAAAATCAGGGTCTGCACTTAAGTTTCTCAAAATATGTATTACCTTTAAACTGCTATAAATATCATATGAATTATGATTTCCAAATTGTAACAGGGAGTGCATTCGGACAGTTCAAGATGAATTGCTAATGCCAACACAACCATTAGATAATAACTACACCTTAGACAATTGAAAAGAAAGCTCGTCTTAAAACCTTGAGAAAAAGACAATTCATTGCCAATGAAATAAAAAAATTGTTTCCTAATATTTCTACTCGATGGCTTCAAAAGATATCAGCTACACGTCATTGGATTAGCGTTGTGCTTAGCCTAATTATCTTTTCCGAGAACTAAAATACATCGTTTTTTCAGCAGATCTAAGGTCAAACAACGTCAATCACCACAAACCAGGGACCAATAAACTATGAATCTAACAGTAGCAGCAAGTAAAACAAAAAGTTATACGTCAATCAAAGGAACAAGAAAAAGTTCAGGAAAACGAACACCTGTTGAGAGAGGGGGACCGGAGGAGGCGAGTTCCTCGCGAACGAGATCACCGGTGGCGATATGGGGGACACCGAGAAACTTGGAGAGACGGCTGGCGTACGTGCCTTTGCCGACGCCTGGGCAGCCTAAGAAAACCCATTGGACATTCCGGTCCTTGGGATCTTTACGCGCGAAATTGTGGGTCTGAAAATAAGGATTGATCTCAGCTGCTGCTGCAGCCGAAGAAGAATAGAAGTTGAGGCACCTGGCTATGTTAGAGAAGGAAGCTGAAGAGGGTTTTGAAATGCGTTTTAAGGCCGCCATTGTTGGAGAGATCCTGTGAGAGCAGCAGCGTTGGAGCTACAGCTTCTACGACCTTTTTAGGGTAAAATGTTTCAAGTTCAGCCCTAATATTTAGGTTATTTTCATTTTTTTTCCAGTGAGAGATTTTGTTTATATGAGAAATAGCATAATTTAGAGAATAAGTATCAAATTAGTCCCTGTAGTGTACTAGTTGTCACGGGCCGCCGAAGCGCAAGCGGAGAGGCCGTAACGCAGAGGCACATCAGCGCACAAACTCCAGCATGCGGGCATGGATGCTATGCCTTCCGACGCTCGAGCGCGCAAGCAGAATGGTTCGCGGGTGAACAGTATCCCGTGAGCAAAAAGGCTTGCAAGGGAGAGTTGGATGTGTTGGGGGCTTAATGGTTGAGTTGGGGCAGTCCACTATGATAAGGGACAACTTGGTCCAGCAACCATTCCCTTGGATTAGTCCCAAAATTGTATAGGCTTTGTTTAGGCCCAAAGTGGCCTAATCCTTGTATGTAAGCTTTTTGGTTGTACATTTCTTATTGGTCCAAATGTGTGAAGAGGTGGTAGATAGGATATTTCCTTCCTAGCCAATTCCCTTCATCCATGTATGTATGGTGGCTAATTAGATTCAATCATGTGTACATATATAAATGTAAAGTTTGTAAATGGGATAATAGGACCCATTTCCTTCTCCAAAAATCTACATCTTACGTATTGTCTTTGTCCTCCATTGTTGTTCTGTTTTGAGCACCAAATTGAGACATCTCTCGGCCTAATTGACACACACACTTAACACAAGTTAATTCTTGGGGTAAAAGGCTTACTTGGACAGTGATAGCAAGCTAGTTCAAGTGCCGCACGGGGCTGGTTTCATTCCGCAAATATCAGCACGTGACAGGTGGTATCAGAGCATATCTTGTGTGCCTTGGTGTGGTAAGCTTTTCTGCAACTTTCCCTCCTGATTTTGGAAGGTTATGCTAGCTAGGAACCCTTTATGGTGGAGATTTTGGCTGTTGTGTTATGGCTGGAATTTTTGGGGTTTGTGAATCTTTGGTTTATGCTGTGATTGTGTTTGCTAGATTGTGGCTTGCTGGTGATTGTGCAAGTAGTGTTGAATTTGTGTTGTGTTGGCAAGTTTGGTTGGGAACGGATCATGGCAGCCAAGGATGTTGAGGCTAGTGGTGTTGCAAAAATTGTGCAAGAACAGAGGTGTGTTCAAAGCTCAAAGAGAACAAGAAAAGAGAGAGCTATGTCCAAGGAAATGATAGACTCCCTTGATGCTAGGTTGGCGAGAGTGGAGATCTCCTTGGGTGACATACACGAGCGCTTAGACTTCCTCGATGATAGAACGGGTCAGCGTGAAGTGGAGATTGATGCAGCCAGTGTCGAGAGTCGACTTCAGCGAGCTTTCGACGCATTTACGGACCCCATGAGGCTGGTCATGGATGAGTTCCGGGAGAGGATTATGTTGAATGGGTTCTCAAGACGGGTGCATGGAATTCATGATGCGGGGAAGCGATACAAGGTGCCGATCGAGAGGATTCGTGTTGGCAGCCGGGTTTTGTCGACTTTCCAGGTTGTGCGGGGAGCGGAGACTTGCTTGTCGCAGCGCAAGGAAGATGGTACTTCGACTCCGAGGCTTGGTAGTGCAGAGGAAGATCGAGGCATGTTACCGAGACTGCCGGAACGACTTTCGCGAGGGTGTGAAGCTGATCACGCCAGCAAACCAAGACCTAACCGCCCAACATCGACAACATTTCGCATCGGCAGCATCTTTGAAGGTGCAGTGCGCAGAGTTCGTGTCGGTTCATGCGGGCAGCAGCGGAGCACAGCGGACCGAGCTCAAGTCCTCGACAAGGAGCTTGACGAGGGCGTCAAGCATTCCGGTGGGGAAGGGTGTCACGGGCCGCCGAAGCGCAAGCGGAGAGACCGTAACGCAGAGGCACATCAGCGCACAAGCTCCAGCACGCGAGCATGGATGTTATGCCTTCCGACGCTCGAGCGCGCAAGCAGAATGGTTCACGGGTGAACAGTGCCGCGGGTGAATTATTTCCTTGGACATAGCTCTGTCCAAGGAAAAGAGAGAGCTATGTCCAAGGAAATAAGTTAGTAAAACTCATTTTTCTTCTCCTCCCATTCCTTTTTGTGTCAATTACCCATTCCATTGACTCACAGTTGCATAACTCAAGATGTTGGAGTTGCACAAAACTTTTAACCATGGAAGATGAAAACAGGAATTTCAAATCTGCATTTCCTTCTCCAAAAATCTGCATCTTACGTATTGTCTTTGTCCTCCATTGTTGTTCTGTTTTGAGCACCAAATTGAGACATCTCTTGGCCTAATTGACACACACACCTAACACAAGCTAATTCTTGGGGTAAAAGGCTTACTTGGACAGTGATAGTAAGCTAGTTCAAGTGCCGCACGGGCTGGTTTCATTCCGCAAATATCAGCACGTGACATAGTGTACCGTACTGTGCAAATTTAATAAACAGTTCCACTTATGTTCCTAATATTTTGGTAACTTCAGTTTAATCCTTTGACAAAATTTGGGTCACTTCCCATAAATTCCATTACATTGAATAGAAAACTATTCTTTTTTCTTTTTTTCCCAAAATAATATAATAAGAAAGAAACAATATATTTTCTTTTATTTTAATGATAAAATTGTCTATAATTAGACAATAATTTAACCTTCTATAATTTATGTTACATAACCTGATAGTATAATTAGAAACAATATGTTGTTTCCTGTTCTAAATAATTGTTGGACGGAGAGAAGACTGCAACTCTGCAGCATGAAAAAAACTGGAAACTAAAGCCTTGTGTCGTTTAAGCCCTCCTCAAGAGGAAAATGAGCCAGCGATGTACCACAAGCTACACAAAAATGCTTAAGCTAGCCTGATTCCAGGTTGTATATGATGGATAATCTCAATCTTCTTTAGAAATCTGGGAATTCTGTAACAATAAACATAGCATGTTGAGTATCAAAGCATGTATCGAGAAAGACAATCAAGAATTCTTCCTCACAATCACACAGAAAGTTGACAGATCAATCCTAAATTTTACCAGTTTTGTCTATTGAATTTCTTAACCAATGCACTATTGAAGTTCCCTAAACAATTTTGTCACAATTCTGTAGTAATAAGGAAGTTATCACAAATTCTTTTAGCAATCATAATAATAATGATGATGATGATTTTTCAGTTCCTAAAAATGCAATAATTGCATATGACTTACTCAAATATTGAGGAAAGATAAAACACAGAATGATAAGAAACAACAATATACATCGCAAAAAGGTAGATGAGAAATGAGATAATAGATCCTACCATTTCTTTGAACATCTGTTGTATGGTGGTACTAAGATCGCTTTCCCAACATCCTTTATCCTCTCCTTCTGTCAACTGTAGTCTTTGGAGACTTGGTACACTTAAGACTCCAGAAGAAAAAGTCTCCATCTGTAAGCATTCTCTCACAATTACTTGATCCAAGGATGAGAATTCTAAAGTACAGTTCCCCAAGCAAAAGCTTCCAAGGCTTGGTAAACAATGAAGTCCCAAATATTGTGAGCTTTGGAAGATCTTTGTGCTGCAAGAAAAATAAGTTAGTAAAACTCATTTTTCTTCTCCTCCCATTCCTTTTTGTGTCAATTACCCATTCCATTGACTCACAGTTGCATAACTCAAGATGTTGGAGTTGCACAAAACTTTTAACCATGGAAGATGAAAACAGGAATTTCAAATGGTTACAACCCTCCAAACTCAAGCTTTTTATAATTTGACCATAAGAAGCCATAGACAAACGTTGCTCAGGCCATATCCTTTCAATGCCGATTGAGGACAGTTTCAAGTTCTCCAAGCTTGGGAATTCAACCTGCAACATATTTTTAGATTGCTTAATATACAACTTTTAACAATTCCTTTAACTTTTTTTGGTGAAAGCAATGTCATTGAGAAATTATAAACGGTTACATAATGCAGTTAATCCAAAAGAAGAATTAAAAGAAAAAAACACCCCCTTTTACCAAAAATTGTCTTGAAATCATCAGGATCATCCTCCACAGTTATTTCTGAAGATTCCATGTCAGTTGCATATAATGTCTGAGATATAAAAGGTGTCTTCACATTGAAGCTGAAGCCTGGGAACTGTTGCATTTGTTTACTTTTACGATTCTTAATTTGTTGAAAGACACATCTTTGACTGGGCCATGACATATCTTCTCCCAATTAATTAAACAATCAAGAAACAATGACTCCAGCATTGGAAAGGCATTACAAGAAATTCGTCCAGCCAAGTTAACAATATACAGAAGCTCAGGACCATTTTGTACATGAAGATACTTCAAATTTGGAAAACCTTCCTCATCTATTTCATAAAGAACATTCTGAATACCATTCAACTCATCTAGATGGAGATCTTCAGTAACATTTTCATCCCATACCCCAAATAATTGCTATGGTTGAGCTTGAGCTTCAACGTTCTCAAGGCTGCACTTGAGTAAGACCAGCTCCAGGCATCTCCTATCAAAATTCTATATCTTGTCAACTGTTGGAAAAACAAGTCTTGTGGCATAATTTGGGCATCAGGAATACATATGTTCCAAGTGGTCAGGTGAGACAATTGGTTCAACTCAGAAAGAGTAGTATTACTCTGATCTTGATTACTGAGTCCATCTTCCCATTGAACAAAGCTGTCATCCAAATACAGTTCTTCCAGTAAGCACAAGCTTGAGATGACATTTGGGGTGATTACTTTTAGTTTTGAGCATTTGCTCAAATCTAACAACTTTAACTGGATCAATTGTCCAATTTCTCCAGGCAACAGTTCAATATTTGAACGTGAGAAGCTAAGAATCTCTAAATTCTTTAGTTCCCCAATGACAGTTATATCTCCTAACAGGCAGTCATCCAAACACAGGGTGCTCAGGTTGATTAGGTAGCCAAATGATGAAGGTAGTGACAGGAGATTAATGCGATCAAAATCTATTACCCTGAGTTCATTCATCCCTTCAAAAAGGTGGTCAGAATTTGTAAAGAATGAGACTTCATGAACAAGAAGAACAACTCAAGCTGTGGACATTCCAACCTCTCAGGCAGCTCAGAAATATCTCCATAAGGAAAAGAGATAGCAGGTTGACTTTTGGATATTTTCTCCTCCAGCTCTTTATTCAGGTCACGCAAGTATTTTGAATATTAAACATAAGGCTGGCTTGTTGATGCTATTGATGTAGCAACAGCATGAACAACCTCGTACATTTTAACAAAATTGCTACTGTTGATGTCACTGTCTAACAACAAACATGAAGCTTTAAGATTATCAATTAACATATGCACCCTGTTCCTTCCTCTTTCCAATGTATGAACATCTTGAAACAATCCCAAACCCATAGCATATCTCAACAAGTAAACAAGAGATATCCAACTACTAGCATCAACTAGACTGCAAAATAGAAATAGCTTTTTGCATCTTTGCTTTGCAAAAAATTGAAACTCAATTCTATAACAGAGAACACATTTACATCCATTTCTGGAATGCTTCTTGGATTAGAGGCTTTTAGCTTATCCAAGGTATCTTCCCAGGCATAAAGACTATTATTTTTCAGTGCATTTGCAATTGTTACAATTGCAAGTGGCAACCTAGCACATTTTCTAATCATCTCTTCTGCGATAGTCCAAAAATCATCAAACCTTTCTCCTGAATCACCTGCAATCTTCCAAAACAGATTTCTTGCTTCTTCATGAGACAAAATTTTAACAAGGAAATTCTTCTGTGTATTCATGTCATTGCGTAATAAATTTAGAATTCTAGATGTCAACAAAATTTTGTAAACCCTCTGGCCCTCATCATCATTTATACTTTCACAGTCCTTATTTTGCTGAAAATTCCTCTCTTATCATCTCCAAAAGGAATGCCAATAGCCTCCAAGTCAGGCTTCACCCAAATATTATCCAATATGACAAGCACCCTTTTCCCTTTCTTCAACCTGTTACGTAATCGAAGAGCTCTCTCTCGTTTGACCAAATTCTAGGCCCAAATCAAAAGTAATTTTTTCTTGAATCTTTTTATTGTCTGGTTTCTGAGGTACTTCGACCATGACCACCTCATCGAATAGGTTATCTTCCCTGGCTTGCCAGACAACTTTCTTGATAAGTGTGGTTTTGCCTACACCAGCCATCCCGTAAACTCCAATCTTGCTGACATTCACGTCCCCCAAAGCATCCGTTATATTCCGTAACATTGACTCTCTTGAATTGAAGGTCTCGTAGTCTCTGAGATACATGGATGCAGTCCTCTCCAGACCAGGAACATTACTGAAGTTCTTTCCCAAGGGATTTGACATCCTTTCCCGCCTTCACTGCTTTCTTGCCGAGTTTGTAACGTGTCATCGAATTGGGGCACAACCCTTTAAAACAGTGCATCTTCAGTTGGCCTTCGTTCCCAGGGATAGGATCGGCCACCTGTTCAATGAACTGATTCACCTCAGTCAGCCATTGATCAACATCCTTATGAATCTCATCCCCTTGTTGAGTAGCATGGTCAATACTCCGTTGCTCCCTTTCTCTTTTATTTCTCAGCTGCTGCACTTGATTTTTCAGCTCATTGATGTAACTCTGGCACTTGAACACTTAACGGATCTCCTGTCGAATAGTTCCATAGAAGACAACTTCTGTTATGATGCCAGAAAAGGCGGCAGTACCAAGCTCTGCAGCCATTTGCCTCTCTTTTTTTTTTTCTTTTTTGGGTTGTGTTACCAATGCACAGCAAGTGACAAACTAAAACTACTCTCAGCAGTTAAAAAGAAATCAAAATGTGAAAGAAAATACAGACACCAACCAACTACAGAAGAATTTACTGATCTTGAAAATATGTAGATGTTTGAAAGAAAAACTTGCTTGCAAAGTATTCCATCAAACAGTTTACTATTAACAATAAATATGAGAAATTAGAACCAAGAGAGAATACCTAAGAAATTAAATTGACAGTAGATAGAAACTTTTCTTTTCTTTTTTTTTTAATTTTTCTTTTTGTTATAGTTACTAAGCCAATGAAATGACTAACAAACAGTAATAAAAAAACGACAATAATGAAACAAAACGAGGTTTTATGGATTTGAAACCAACAAACAGACTGAAACGAAGTATCAATGATGAGACTAAGGTTTAGAACAAGTGAACCTGATCGAGTTCTCAACTGAGAAACAATAAGAAATGTTGAATAGCAAATGAAGAACAAATGAGAGTAAACGGCCCAAGTCTTTGCCTTTGTATGTCATTCCTACCTGCTACCATATTATTATATAGTTATTAATCACAATCATACAACTGATATACAGATAATAAACATTTAATGCAATATAAATCTAGTCTCTTTTGGAAAAAAAAAGAACTATTGATAGAAACATATAATTAAAAAACAATCAATCACCATACTCTATAGCCCATCACTTTCCAATACATCAAATTCAAGTTCCCTTCGGCCAATTGAGTACTGTTGAGTCTTCAATGGAACCCCCTGATTGGGTTCCCTCAAATAAATAAGTATGAGAACAATAACAAGAAAAAACAAGGAAACACCTGAGAGTAGTATCTGAATAGCAAATTTCCTTTCAACAATTACCAAAAAAAAACAAAAGCATAGCAGAGTTAATAAGAATATTTTTAAAAATTAAAAAATATGAAACGTTATTCGAAGGAGAGGTTTAAAGCAAGCAAATGTACCTTAAAATTCGATGAGAAGAGTTTATCAAGTGATTTGATTTCTCTTCTATTCTCTGTTTTTTTTCTTTTTTTTGGGGCTCAGAATTCATTCATTCTAATCTTCGGTATCTGGAATCACTGTGATGCCATGCTAAGCTTCTCGTTTTTGGCGCGCTTTAAAAAGAATATTGCAATTTGCCCATTTTCAAAATTCAATTTCGGCCCATTTCGTTCGGCCCATGTTTATAAATAATAAAAATAAAATATTTTTGCAGTTCAGTTCAGTTCAGTTCAGTCCCCACTGTCTTTACTCTGGTTCTCATTGCGGTTGCGTTACATGGAGAAAACGGGTCGTTTAATCGGGTCGAGGCAATCGGATCTGGACAAGTCCTTCAAGCTAGCTATTCGTTCTCTTCTAACTACCTGCTCCAAAGAGGTAACTTCTTAATATAATTCTTTCTGTAATCGTTACGCTTCAATTCTGAATTACTTCCCGCCGAAATTTTTTCAATATTGTGTTTTTTACTGATAATTTAAATTTATTTTCTATTTGGGAGAAAGGAATTTAGCAATGCATTTAGTAGCTTTACTACTTCTGAGCAAGATTGTCTCCACCGCCTATTTATCCAGGTCTGCTCTCTATACTTGTATTTTGTTTACATTTAAAATTAAATTTTTATCTGAATAATTTGAACTTAAAACTAATGGGTCTATGATTTGGGGTGAAAATTTTCAGGTCATCACTTCTCTGCATGAAAATATAGAGGTATAATTCTTGCTTATTCTTCTTTCACCTGCCTAAAGCAATACAGATCATTTTCTTCTTCTAGATATCTTAAATGCTGTTAGTGATGATAATGGATCGAATATAAGTGACAAAAAGGAGCATCACCTTTTCTTTCCCAGCATATGAGAGTGGAAATGTATAATGAAACTTTTACTTGTTTTTGGTTATGTACTTCTGTGTGATTCTGCATAATGTATAAGCTACTTGCTAACCAACTCAGTGATCTTTAACTAAACATGTACTTTATGTTTGAAAAATCTTGTCCAAAATTGTATACTATCATATGTGAGTCCAATTCAAGTCCATAAAACCATTCCCAAACTTATTCCCTGAGCTAAGTTGGATAGATTATTAATTTCCGATCATCTTAATTCTAATGTTGCCTCCTTGCATATTACAGGAGGAGTTTGAGTCTTTATGCCTTGAAACGCAGGTAGTTCTCTGTACTTATTACTCCTTTCTTGTTTTGGCAGCATTATTTTGCATGGATGAGTATCAGAGTTGCCTCCAATAGTGAGATACATCCTGTTTTGTATAGCAGGCTGGTGGCACTTTGGACAGCATGTATAAATGTTTTGCAGTTTTTGTTGCATAATGGTTACTGCTGTATTTTGATGCCAAATTATGTTCACTTTTACAGGTAGGAGCAGCTCTTGATGCTGTAGAGCAACTTGTGGAAGAACAAAATCTGGATCCCTTGTTTTCAGAGAAGTAGGTATTTCTGAATCTAATCCTCAGTGATAACATAGTTATGTGTATAATGACATTCTCTCAACTCTTCCTTGGGAGATGGTGTAAAGCCCATCCTATGAAAATGATAGAGAAGGAATAGGAAATAGGAATTGAAAACAAAGAACCACTTGTAAACTTCTGAAAGTGTATGTTTATTTGTTCCCATTGTTCTCAGTTTTGATGCATTCACCTTCTTGACCTTATGATTATCTGACTCCATTGTTTTGTGCTGGAACTGGTTTCCATGGCCTTTGATATCTGCTTGACTATCATCTATTTCCTCCTATATGTCGCAATTTCTTTGTCCTGGATTGTGTGAGTAAGTTACTTCAATTGTCATGACTCACATGCAGGACAAATGTAATGGATGTTGCATGTGATCTATCAACAGCAAAGAAGAATGAGATCAGCTACTTGACAAGTATGCTAGAAAGGGTGAGTGACATTGAGAATAGCATCACTGTTTGTCCTTCTAAAATTTATTTTATAGCAGTCATCTACTTGACGAGTGGTGAAAGGATGGAAGTGAGCTTTCCCTGGGTTGGTTGAAGAGGCTATAGGTCAACTAAGAGTTGGATATGCTCCTTTTCCTTGAAAGAGGACCAATTTGTGGATTGTATCTTATTGAACTACTGCAGCAAAAATCAATAGTCTTAGGGATTTACATAATTACATCTCATATTTTTTCTTTTCTTTTTCCCCCGTTCAATGGTGTTCTTATAGTTGCTGTGCTCTTTTGGTTTCCATAGTTTCTCGTTTTACCTTGGGAAACAAGCAAGTGGGTTATTTGATGCAGGCAAGAAAGTGCAAATTTATAAAGCAGTGAATTCCGGATTCATTTGTGACTATTCCAAATCAATTCTGGCTTGAGTCAATCTTAATTTTGAACATCTTTCAAGTTAGAAAGTTGCTCACTCTATTTTATTTTTGTTTTTGTTCATTTTCAAAGGATAATTTTGTAGATATGGGGAATGAGCTTCAGTAGTAACCCTATAATCTTCTCTTGATATTTAGTAGCTTCAGATTCTGCATAGCTGTGCTTTCTTCCCTTTTGATGGATTCTTATCCCACTTCATTTATTAGGTTGACTCTTATCCCACTCAGTTTATTAGGTTGATTCTGATCCCATTTCATTATTAGGTTGAAGAGCAGAATCGGCCACCTCCAAGCACGTCTTGAACTACTTAATAAAGGAAAGCAAGATGTTTTCGGCCATGACAGATGTTGAGAAGGTGAGATATCCTCGTTGCTGCTTTGAATTTTTCCTTGGTTTCTCTTGGAATTAAAAAAATCACTACCGACAATGAATAGAGAACATTTTCTTAAAAGTAGGCTTTGAAATATATTTGCTAGCTAATTTAAGTGGAAAGAATCTCATCACGTCTGTTTATCTTGCAAAATTTTCAGTTGAGAAGCAGCATCTCAAGCTATGGAGCACGCAATAATGGGCTCCGTGATCAGTAGTCAGGGGGTAAATGCATCTTCTGGTGTAGTTATGAACCTAAACGTGTGTTGGATTGCACCCACATATATGTACTCAAAAGATTAAAACTTTTCACTTTGTTTGGTGTGTACTTACTGCCCATCTATCTATTCAGACAAAAGTTTAAGCCTGGTTGTAGAAGCCGAAGATCTTGTATTCTTCTTATGGTATCAGTTGGAAGCACTTGTGATTACAAGAAGTGTTTTATTACTGTTAATTTTATGATAAGGAATGTTTTACATTTTCAGGTTCATATTTTTTTCCAAATTAGATACAAATTTATGGCCCTAACTTGTGTTGCTATTATGTTATTCTACTAATACTGCTTACAAAAACTTACAAATTTTTCTTAAAATAAATATAATTATTTCTTAATTGCAAATTAAAGGAAGAAATCTATTTATCTATAAACTTAGGATTATATCTCCGTAATCAAGTAATTACAGCCGAGTCATAACTTATCAGCGTCTGCCACGTGTACCTCCTACATCCCACACAACATTTAACGGTCACATAGAAAGGTAACTACCTTTTCCTTAAGCCTCGTCAGTCCTCAATCATGGCGATTTCTCTCGCGACAACTCTCTCGCCCGGCACTCTCCGACTCTGCACATTCTCCAATCACACCACGACACGTGCCTTCTCCTCCCAGTCACCACGCGTACAACCACTCCAATGGAACAAAACAATCAAACTCTCCCCACGGCCAGGCCACGTCATCGCCTCTGCAATCTCTGAATCTCCCGGCAAGTATTGCTCTCTTCTTTTTTTTCCCATGCATGTTCGCCGACGAAAAGAAAAACCAAATTAAGTGTTTTTGACAAAACAGGAATTGAATCTTCTGGCTCGGTGAGCGAAGATACCGCAAATATATTGGACACTGTCAAAGTGTTTGATTTAAATGGAAACGCGATTCCGATTTCCGATTTATGGAAAGACCGAAAAGCCGTTGTCGCATTTGCTCGCCATTTCGGGTAATCACATGATTACAACTTTTGTTAGTGTAATCTTTTTTTAGTATGAATTGTTATGTAATCGTATGATTTTTCTTTTTGCCCGTTTGTTTTTAGATGTGTGCTTTGCCGCAAGCGAGCTGATTATCTTGCCTCGAAGAAGGTAATTGGAACGGACCTTTAAAAAATTAATTGAGCATACTTTAGTGAATCTCTATCAGTTGAGTTTGATTATCTGTTATTTGATCAACCTCTTTGAGATTTGTTCGGTCTTGAACTCGTGTACTTTCCCAAGATATTGCCGGTAAATTTCCATGAGAAGCCTTCTGTTCTTAAATGCCCGTTGGCTGCTATCTTTATCTCCCAATTTCAGACTCCAAATCGTTATAACCTTGACAAAAAAGCTTTGTATTATATTCATATACCTTTGTAGATTCATTGCCTTGTGACAAATGATCATGTTTTTGTGAACTCTTCATCAGTAAAGTTTGAGTAGCTTTTGTGCTTATAAGTTCAACCTTCTTTTGTGTCCAGTATGAGTCTAATGTGAGTACAAATATCTTTAATTAATCTCACACACCGAGCAACGAAAAGTTGTTCTTGTTTTTTCTTTCTTGTTTCTTCTCTATGAGAAATGGAAAAAAGTACAGTGCTCCAGATGTATGTTACAAGTTAACCCATAAATGTTAATTTGGAATTAACATGAAGCTTGGAGTGGCTGTTCTAAGATAAACAATGAATGATTAAGTAATTATTTAGAGGAAGTAGGCAACCACTTTCTTATTGTGTACCGTAACTTTGTATTTCTGCATAAATCAGCTGATGCTGCATGAGTTTTCGAGTTCATACTTTTTTTTTCCAGATATCTGATATTTTGATGGATGGCATCTTGATAAATTGGGTCCATACTTTTTCATCAAGATAGGAAAGCCTAGGTAGCCAGTCTTGGTATACTGCAAATTGTTCTTATTCCTAATCTGATTACTTGCAAATAATAAACAGAAGATGTTTTTCTTTTCAATACCATTATTTGGTTACATGGGTAAAATATATGACAGGATGTAATGGACACATCTGGAGTGGCACTTGTTTTAGTTGGACCTGGTAGCATTGACCAGGTATGTACTCAAAATGAATTTGTAGTTCATATCTGAAAATAGGATTTCTTCTATTAGTTCTGTCTGCATTTCCCCCTAAGGTAACTGGAACACATTTATGTTGAATTTATTCTTATTCTATGAGAAGAAATTTAAAGGCATCTTTCTATTAAGCTTATATCAGAAGACCTAGTTGTGGCTTTTGTGAAACATGAATGTTTTAAATCTTATTAGTTTGAGTTATTATTGTTATTTTTAGTTCTGCTGCTTCCATGCAATCACTTTCAGCCATTTTTTCAAGAAATTATGTCATGTAAATTATCCTGGTCTTTGTTATGACTATCGGCAGTTATTTGATGTAGGCAAGGGCTTTCTCTGAACAAACAAAATTCAAGGGAGGTATGTTTCTTACCAAGTGTTGTATGAGTAATAACATTCTAATTGTGATTTATATATATAAGATACATCATTCATTTTCATACTTCACGGTAAATGTCAAAATCCAAAATAAAGGCCCATACTTAACATAAGACAGAAAAATTTACAGCTCTTTGAGGCATTCTTCCTTCTTTGACTTATGGTAGCTCATGACAGACCTTTCTGTTTATTTCAGAAGTCTATGCAGATCCCAACCACTCATCATATGAGGCATTAAGATTTGTTTCTGGGGTCACAACCACATTTACTCCCAAAGTATGTAAGAAACTTTGTGTGAATATATGCAGTGTGTTTGTTCCGATAGTTGTTTATGCCTAGTCAAACTTTTTGGACGTTGTTATCAAGCATAGATTTTCTCATTTAGCTGGTTTCATGAAAAATTAGGCAGGTCTTAAGATAATACAATGCTACATGGAGGGCTATCGACAAGACTGGAAGCTTTCATTTGAAAAGGATACTGTGACCCGTGGTGGCTGGTATGTACACATCTTTTTGGAGTACCCTAGATGCATCACTGGAGATTCAGAAGTTCTCACCTCATCCAAGATAAATTACTCTATCAACAATTAGCTTAACTTAGAGAAATATTTTTTCTTTGGCTGAACTTATATTTAATATAAATTTTTATCTAATCAACCACGGATAATGGACAGAACTTTAGTTGCATTCTAACAAGAAAACCTGTTGACCATTGATTCTGTTAGTTGACCAAACAGATTTTATTGCGCTTATTTTGACCAATTGATGTGCGCTGAAACTCCCTAAATATTATAAACATCTTCAAATAAAAGGAGGTTAAGTGTCAGAATAGTTCAGAGTTTGGCTACAGCATTTTGGTATTACCTACGAGCTACTTCCAGTTTCCTGGATGTTCCACATGATAGATTTCCAGTATTTTGAAGCAGCTAATGTAACATGGATACAGTAAGTAGGCAATTTCATATATCCAGTTTATATGAGCGTTGTACACCTTTAAAATTTGATCATTACTTTCTATTAAGGAAATGCTACACTGATTACTTAATTAGGGACCATTAGCAATTTTTCTTCTTTTCATCCTAATCTTAGTATTTTGTCCTGTTTTTTTCTCTTTTTTCTTCTCCATTACATTCTTTAATATAGTTTTGGGTAATGTGTGATATTGCTTTTTCTAGGCAGCAAGGCGGAATTATAGTTGCAGGTCCTGGTAAAAGTAACATCTCATATATTTTCAAGGTCAGTTCGCCATCCTGCCTGAACTCCAGTTCTGCCTTTCTCTGTTGTAGAAGTAAATGATTTTATGTAGGATGAAGAACTTGATGAGAAACAAACGTGAAAAATTCTGTTAGAATAATATCCAACCCATTATTACACAGTTCATGAGCACACTGTTTCCTCACATGACTGCAACCAGTTTAAGGCTCATCAGGACATGCTGCATGTATGTGGTAATAAAATAAGCCTTGTTGTGAGGATCTTGACCCACGTAGACTAGTAGGAACTTCTTTATGTAACAAGAATTGAATTGTTCCTTTTATTCAATTTTTCTTTCATTTTCTCAAATCATTTGTGGCGAAATGGTTCCCAAACAGTTCCAAGGAGGAGAGAGCTACCTATAGATAATATTTTGGAATTATGTTGGGGCTCATTTGGGATTGTTATGTTGAAATTCTCAGCAATCATGATTTGTTACTATTCTGATATCCTCCTTAATTTATTGCATTGGGCAGGATAAAGAAGCAGGGGATGATCCAGATATTCAGGATATATTGAAAGCATGTTGCTCGTGAAGATCAGAGCCAGACTTTCAAATTTGTCATATCATCTTAAATAACTCTTAGAACCATAGCTTACAATCCTGTTGGATTTGGCTGCTTCCTGTTAATCGAACTTGCATGGGTTGGGTTGTTGAGACACAGCAATAACTTAAGGAATATGGAGAAGCCTAGCTATGCATTGCTAAGCTTCGTCTTCAGGTGGGAAAATCCTCTGCAATGGAGAAGATTTGGTTGATGGAAAACATACCTCTGTGTTTAATTCCTGAGATGCAATTATTCATAACATCTCAATGTAAAAACAATTAAACAATTGATCAAAGATGCATGTATAAAATAAATATTAGTTAAAATGTCGTTCTAGCGAAATGTTAAATATTAGTTAAATTGGTCTTTCTAATGACATGTTTATTGTTTAGGGCCGGTGAGTCGAGGGTAGAGCCAAACCTTACACATGCAAGATCGAAGCAGTAACTGGTTACACGGCAAATAAAATAAAGGTAAGTTGTGGTAGAAACGAAAATAAGCGAAACTTGAGGCCCTGAATTGCAGTTTCCCACCATCCCGCCAAAAACCAATGCACGGACAGATGGTACGACACCGTTTTCAGCATTTCCAGCACTCACCTCACCCTACTGCTCGCAGAACAGTACTAGATTAGCCCTAAGTGCAGTTAGCACATTCTTCATCAGTTCCCGAAATGGCCGACAAGAAACAGAAACAAAAACGTCGTCGACCCGACCCGTCATCAGACGATGAATCCGAACTGCCCTTCAAGAACATCCTCAAACCCGACCCGTTCATCCTCGGAAATCATGAAACAGCTGCTCTCCACCGTCACTGCCACCGGCGACTCGCACGCCGACGCCTCAACCTCATCCTCATCAAAACCTCTAAGTTTATCTGACCTCAATCTCTCCGCCTACGTGTCGCGAAGTCACCGACCTCTCGCTCTCCGCCGTCCAATCTGTGATCGAAACCGTAATCCTTCAAGTGACTCACTCCATTTTATCCGGCAACGGCTTCGCCTTCCAAGTTCCCTCACGCGCCTCCTCCAACCAGCTCTACGTCCCGGAACTCGACCGTATCGTGTTAAAAGACAAAACCACTCTCCGGCCCTTTGCCAACGTGTCGTCAGTACGGAAATCCACCATCACCGTCAAGATCCTCTCTCTCATCCACCAGCTCTGCTTGAAAAACATTCACGTTACTAAACGAGACCTCTTCTACACCGACGTAAAACTCTTCCAAGACCAGACCCAGTCCGACGCCGTTTTAGACGACGTCGCGTGTATGCTCGGCTGCACGCGCTCCAGCCTCAACGTAATAGCTGCCGAAAAGGGAGTCGTCGTGGGGAGACTGATTTTCAGCGACAATGGGGACATGATCGACTGTACTAAAATGGGTATGGGCGGGAAAGCGATTCCTCCAAACATCGACCGAGTTGGTGATATGAAAAGCGATGCTTTATTTATACTCTTAGTTGAAAAAGACGCTGCTTACATTAGATTAGCTGAAGATAGGTTTTACAATCGATTTCCTTGTATAATTGTGACAGCAAAGGGCCAGCCGGACGTAGCAACGAGGTTGTTTCTGAGGAAGATGAAGATGGAGTTGAAGTTACCAGTTTTAGCTTTAGTTGATAGTGATCCATACGGATTGAAAATTTTGTCAGTTTACGGATGTGGATCGAAAAACATGTCTTACGACAGTGCAAATTTGACAACACCAGATATAAAGTGGTTGGGGATAAGACCGAGTGATTTGGATAAGTATAAGATACCGGAGCAGTGCAGGTTGCCAATGACAGAACAGGATATTAAAACAGGGAAAGATTTGCTGGAGGAGGATTTTGTGAAGAAGAATCCTGGGTGGGTTGAGGAGCTGAATTTGATGGTGAAAACTAAACAGAAGGCTGAAATTCAGGCGCTGAGCTCGTTCGGATTTCAGTACTTGTCTGAGGTATATTTGCCTTTAAAGTTGCAGCAGAAAGATTGGCTGTAAGTGAGAATTATGTAACCATATTACATTTGCAATCATTGCTTAGTGATTGTATTGCAGGGCTTTTTTCATCTACCATTCTGGTAGAAATATTTGCATCTTAGCATTCTCGTTTTTCCTTTGTGTATTATCTTGAGTTTTTATGATACAATCCATATATTCAACCACTGATTCATCAGTTTATTGTCAGCAATCTGTGTATATGGTAAATGAAATAATCATATTTTTCAGAACGTTCACCATTGCCTACCTTTGTTTTATGCTGGTAGATGAAATCTTAGTTAGACTAGTATTTTAGCTGTTGTCCTTGAATGTTAAGAGTTTTGTGCTGAACATCCAGCTTATTTAGTCAATTTTGTTGCTAGTTAGATCATTCTCATGGTTGCAAACATTGGAAAAACAGATACCACAACTAAATTGATGTAAAGGGGAAGAAGATTGTTACTTAAAGTAAAAGGAACAAATTTGAAAGAATACATCTTATTATGTTATTATTTTGACATCAACTACTGTCAGTGTACAGCAAGGGTAGGTATTTTATTCTGTTCTGAAGCAATTATGGTAAGAATCAAATAAGAATGATACAAAATTGGTAACAGATTTTATACACAAAATTGGCATTTGTACATGCAACATTATTTACCTTTTAGGAGCACCCACTCTTCTTTGCAACCACCGGCATAATGATTTCTTTGTCACCTTTAACCTCCGTAGAATGGCTGGTCTTCTAGTGGAAGATTTCAAGTCAATGGGTAGTGTTTCTTCCAAATTAGTATCTGAATCAATGGATCTCTCTAAATATGCATTTTTTTTTAATTTCTATGATAAGTGGTCCATCTGGTAAAACCTCGAGCCCCAAATCGTACTGCAAAAGTTTAGTTATTGCATCTTTCACCTCAGAGTTGTGCTTTGGTTTGAATTTCATCTACTTTATTGGGTCCTAAGATGATCATCATGTCATCTTTTACTGGTAGCCCTGCAAATAGAACCAGTTAAACAAATCAAAATGCTTAAAGTTGGACACATTTCATTAACTCTTAAGTCATTGCAGAAAACATGAAACATCAAAAATCTAATGAATTATGTTAAGCAGGACCATTCATGTGCTCTCTCTTCATTCGAGCTTGTTAAGAAGGATTTGAGCTTGTTAAAAAGAAATTCACCCCCTACCTAGAGAATGGTTCTCTTTTATCATTCTAAGCACAGCAGAGAACAACAATCCGAGCTTCAACCTGTCATTATACATCACAGAAGTACCAATTAACAAAGAGATTAAACTTCTTCACAAGAACCAAATCTGATAAACAACAATTTATGAAGCGACTTTTGCTATGTCTATCTAACATACTAATGTTTGACATATTCAAGAAACCACTACAAAAGGGACAATGCTTCAAACCCTCAGTGACATATCAAGTGTACCTTTGTTAGACCCTGAAGGTCAATTCCCAGGTTTTCAGCACTGCTCTTTTGCAAATGGGCTGCAACTTTTTCAAGCAATAGACTCTGTGGTCTTTGTGAGTTGGTTCTTTTTCTGGAAGTGAGCTCTCCTCGGCTTTGATTGTTGTTCTCTTGAATTACTCCTTCGCACCACTCCTCAATTAATTTCTTGAGGAAGTAATCATTGGAATTGTACCTGCAAAATTCATGCTTAATGAAAAGGAAGAAGAATGTCTCCTATTCGCTTTGACGGAAAGGGCAGACAATGAACAGCACAAGTTTGCACATGTTTGTGTTTGCAGATTTCCAGAGATCGAGTTTGATATGTATGTGCATTGCAAGGGTGATACAGAAGCTATATGAACTATTTATAATTTTTACAATGGATTAGCTATGATATTGTAAAAGTTTGCTGCACATAGTTATTTTATATATGTTACAACCTATAATTAGGAAATCTTGCATAATTAAGAAAGTCTTGTATGGCTGGATTATAGGAGTTTAGGAAAGTTTTGCTCCCTAAAAGAGGACTTATACTTTAGTGTTATATATGCTATTATAGTGAATAAAGAGTGTACAGAATTTTCTCTATATGTCTAATTACAGGTATCAGAGCCATTTGGTCTGTGCTTGTCTCTTTGTTTTTTTTTTTCTCCCCTAAGTAAACAGTAGCTGTGGGAGTTTTTAGGTCACTATTTTAGAGCAACTTTTTATTCTCACTACCCATCCAAGAAGCGTCACCTGCCAATCGCTGGTTCTGCAAAGTCCAGCGTGTGAGTTACACACGCTGCCTCTGCCTGAAGTTTGCTGCCACAGCCTCACAGCGCGTGGAGGCGCATCTGCTGTCTGAAATTTCTCCCGTCTCCAATTCCTAGTTTTCTTAGTTTTATATATCACCTTCGTGTGCCTGGTTGGGTCAACATCCATACGGGTGTAGGATCTTCTTTGAGACAGATTCGAGTACTCTAACTTTAAACTTTGATTCCCTGTGTTTTTTGCGTATTTGGCGTTATGGCCAAAAAGAAGTTTATATTAATATCTAATGTTGTTCTAGTGATGTCAAAAATCACATAACATAAGCTTAATGGCTCTAATTATTATGATTCGGAGTAAAACCATTAGACTTTATTCATGGAGTATTGATATGGACCACTATATGACTGATGATCCACTCAAAGATGATTCAAAACAGACTTGGTTAAAGGAAGATGCTAGGTTGTTTTTACAGATAAAGAACTCCATTGATAATGAGGTAGTTGGTTTAATTAATCACTATGAATTTGTAAAGGAATTATTGGAATATTTAGATTTTGTATATTCCAGGAGAGGAAATATTAACCGTATATATGAAGTGTGTAAAGCCTTCTATCGTACAGAGAAGCAAGATCAATCTTTCACGAGCTATTTCATGGACTTCAAAAGGAACTTATAAGGAGCTTAATATGTTGTTACCGTTTAGCCCAAATGTGAAAGTTCAACAAGCTCAACGAGAAAATATGGTTGTTATGAGTTTTTTAACTGGTCTTCCATCTAAATTTAAGACTACTAAATCTCAAATTCTCTTTAATCCTGAGATCTCTTCTTTATAAGAGGCATTTAGTCCTGAGATCTCTGCACAGAGAATCCCTAGTTTGTTCCCTCACTTGTTTAGCCTAATGGTGCTCTTATTGGTTGAAGTAACAGATGTGCACCTGGACAACCACCATACAAAAGTAGGAAAGAAATGGGATCAAGTAACTCTGATGGATAATTCTGATACTCGAATATAGGACTCGAGAGGGATTGTATGTTCGCTATTTTCATAAACCAAGATATTTAAAATGTGACTGAAGAAAATTGCTAAATAAAGGCCAAAGAACTCAATCTACTCATGTTGCATCTATTCATGATACATCTAAGAAGTTCGCTCTAATCTCTGTAGATGAATTTACGAAATTCTAGCAATACCAAGATTCATTAAAGTCTTCATCTACTCCTGTCATTGCTATTGTCGAATCAAGTAAACCAAATACAATTCTTGTTTCCTCATCTTCCAAATGGGTCATAGATGGGTCATAGATTCTGATGCCACAAATCATATGACAAGTAATTATAATCTATTATATATATATATATATATATATATATATATATATATATATATATCTTTCTACTGTCACTTTAGCAAATAGGTCAACATCTTCTGTTCTTGAGTTTGACAAAATTAACCTCACTCCATTACTTCCAGTTGACATCTATTTTGAATTTACCTCAATTCTTTTTTAATATAATTTATTAAGTAAACTCACTCGTACTCTTAATTGTTGGCTCATTCTTCCCTGATTATTGCTTGTTTTGAAGATCTTATGACAAAAGAATTATTGGTAAAAAACATGAATCTAAAGGCCTCTGACATATTTGGTAAACAAGTGCCAAAATCTATAGCGTATGCTGGAGTAACAACCCCCGTTTGAAACACACTGTTGATTAAACCATCCTTCTCTTCTTTTTTGAAAAAAATGTGTCCTCAATTTCATAGTTTATCTTCTTTAGATTGTGAGTCTTGTCAGTTTGCCAAACATCATCATCTTAGTTTGAGTCTTAAAGTCAATAAATGAGCTAGTGCTTCCTTTTTAAGTTAGTTCATTCAAATGTTTAGGGTCTTTGTTCAGTTATGTCTAAGACTGAATTTAAAAACTTTGTTACTTTTATTGATGATTATTCTCGTAAGACTTGGTTATATGTAATTGAAAAATCGTTCTGAATTATGTTCTCATTTTTGTACTTTTTGTGTTGAAATTAAAACCCTAATTTAATATTTCTATTTAAATACTAAGGAGTGATAATGTTAAAGAGTACTTGTCAAAGACTTTTCAATCTTACATGATTGAATCATTGAATTCTTCATCAAACTTCTTATGTCAATACACCATTGCAAAATAGGGTGGCAGAAAGAAAGAATAGACATCTGCTTAAAATTGCAAGAGTTTTACTATTTCAAATGTATGTTCCAAAACATTTTTGGGCTGATGCAGTTTCAACAGCTTGTTTTCTAATTAACCGCATGCCTTCCTCTGTCCTTAATGGTGAGACTCTTATCACACTCTTTTGCCAACTAGTAATTGTTTTTCATTGAAGCTAATGAAGCTAAGATATTTGGTTGTACGTGTTTTGTTCAGGGATGTTCACCCTCAGGTCACAAAACTAGATCTCAAATCTTTGAAGTGTATTTTTCTTAGTTACTCTCGTGTTCAAAAGGGTTATAGATGTTATTGCCTTAGTCTTAACAGGTACCTTGTATTAGCTGATGTACTTTTCTGTTTGTCTTCCACACGTACATGTCAAGGGGAGGATAATGATGTGTTAATCTATATCGTCCAGTCTCCTATTTCTACTCCTCCTATGTCTGCTCTTACTCGAGCCACCCATCACTCAAGTCTATTCTAGACAACAAAATCCTCCCAATACATGTCTTGAACTAGATCCTTTGTCGTCAGATCCAGTATCAAGTAATGATCTTCTTATTGTCCTTTGCAAAGGTAAATGCCAGTGTCCTTATCCTGTTTCTTCCTTTATGTCTTATAACCATTTGTCATCTTCTGCTTGTTCTTTTATTGCATCTCTTGACTCTATCTCTGTTCCTAAGACTGTTGATGAAGCCTTATCCCATCCTAGATGGCATAATGCTATGATAAAGGAGATGAATGCATTAGATGATAATGGTACTTGGGACTTAGTAAATTTACTTATAAGGAAGAAGACTATTGGATGTAGATGGGTTTTTGCAATCAAATTGAATCTTGATAGGTCAGTTGCTTAATTAAAATCCCGTCTTGTAGCTAAAGCATATGCTCAAACTTATGGAGTTGATTATTCTGACATCTTTTCTCCTGTTGTTAAGTTAACCTCTGTCAGATTATGGCAACCACTCATTATTGGCCTGTGCATCAGCTAGACATGGAGTAACCTCCTAGTTTCATTGCCTAGGAGGAGTATAGAAAAATTTGTCGTCTTCACAAGTCTTTGTATGGTTTGAAACAAAGCCCACGTGGTGCTTGGTTTGGCAAATTTAGTCAAGTAGTTAAGAGGTTTGGAATGAAGAAAAGCAAATCTGATCATTCTGTCTTCTATAAACAGTTTGAAGGTAGCATTATTCTGCTAGTTGTATATGTGGATGATATTGTCATTACTGAGAGTGATGCTTCATGTATTTTATCCTTTAAATCCTTTCTTCACAATCAGTTTCATACAAAAGATTTAGGGATGTTAAAGTACTTCTTGGGTGTCGAGGTAGTAAGAAGTAAGACAGGGATCCTTTTATCTCAAAGAAAATATACGCTTGACTTGTTATATGAGATAGGAAAATTGAGGGCTAAACCATGTAATACTTCAATGATACCTAATTTACAACTCACAAAAGAAGGTGAATTGTTTGAAGATCCTGAGAGATACAGAAGATTGGTTAGAAAGTTGTATTATCTTACAATGTCTTCTCCAACAGTTGACCATTAGGGCAGCCGCAGAACGGATTTTATGTTATTCGAAAAGGGCACCTACACTTGGAATCTTGTATAAAGATCATGGTCATACTAAGATTGAATGTTCTTTATATGCTAATTGGGTAGGATTAAGGAAGATTGAAGCTATTTCAGGATAATGTGTCTTTGTTGAAGGAAACTTAGTGTAGTGGAAGAGTAAGAAGTAGAATATAGTCTCACATTCGAATACAGAATCGGAAATACAAAGCGATGGCACAGTTTGTGTGAAATAATGTGGATATATAACCTTCTAATGAATTAAGCTTTAAGATTTCAGTTCCAGCCAAGTTGTGGTGTGATAATCAAATTGCTCTTCATATAGCTTCCAATCCTGTATTCCATTAACGAACTAAGCACATTAAAGTTGATTGCCATTTTGTTCGTGAGAAAATACAAAAAGGCATGGTTTCCACAGGATATGTGAAGACTAGAGAACAATTAGGAGATATTTTTACGAAAGCTCTAAACAGAGCTCAGGTTGACTATCTTTGTAACAAGTTGGGTATGATTAACATCTATGCTCCAACTTGAAGGGGGAGTGTTACAACTTTAATTAAAAAGTCTTGTATAATTAGGAAAGTTTTGTATAGCTTGATTATAGGAGGAGTTTAGGAAAGTTTTCCTCCCTAGAATAGGACTTATAGTTTGTGTATATATCTATGCTATTATAGTGAATAAAGGGTGTACAGAATTTTCTCTCGTCTGTTTGATTACAGTATAAAAGTTGTGCCTCTTATTATGGGTCTCAAAATGGGTCTCAGAAGATAGCCACAGACCCAAAGTGTAAAATAAATTCCCCTTCAATATGATTGCTCGTCTCTAACACCTGTAGTGTATGCGATACTCTGCTGTTAATTGTTCTCTTAAAAGCTAAAAAGGTTTTAGCCTTCCAGCAAATATCATAAAACAGATATATACTCTTAAAAGCTAAAAAGGTTTTAGCCTTCCAGCAAATATCATAAAACAGATATATAAAGAGCGGCTAACCATATTAATGAATTGTAGCCTGTTACACTATGGATGTCAATGTAAACAGAGGAAGCTATTGCATCATTTGTCCTATATACTATCAATAATTATACTCCATGCTTAGTAAGAAATGAAAAGCACACGTATTAATATGTCATAGATTTGAAACTATGCATGTAAATAGAAACAGAGGAAGCTGTTGCATCAATTCTCCTACATATTATCAATAATTATACTCCTTGATTGGTAAGGAATGAAAAGCCTCTCATTTAAACGTATGAATGCAAAAATGTGCTTAATTAGGGAGCAGGAAAAGTTTCATGTTTACTAGCAACAACTAAGTCAAAATATAAAAGCCGCAAATTGTTTTGGGATGACAATCTTGCCAATAAAACAATAAATAGAATGAAAATAGCATAACATAAGTCGCTTGGCCGCATGAATAGCATGAAGCAGCATTTGTGAGAATTAGTAATCAAATGAAGTTCTAGATACTCCAAGAAGAACTGATATTGCATGTAGTCTTCTGTATTTAAAATATCATAGAAAGGAAGGTCAAATAAAGCATCTGTGGTGTATTTAAATCAATTGTGAAAAACAGCAGTTGGCATGAAAAGCCTACACATAAATAATTCATGCTTACCCTGCCTTGCCGCATATCCTGATATACAGCTAGGCATTGTTGCACTTCATGCAAGGAACCGATATCTGCTTCGAGCTCTTAAAAGAGTATTATATGTCACCTGAAAAGACAACCAGAAGAATTATACATGCCAAATTGAATTGAAAATTCTTTCATTAGTTTTCTTTTCATTAGTAGGTTTAGAAAGCCTTTGCACACAATTTGATCCATATGCAGATTGATCTTGCATTTAATTATCTAAACAATATTGATTAACTAAGATCTTATTATAACAATATGAGAAACCATAGAAGGAAAGAAAAATGTTTGACATATAATATATTCACAACATCTTAGTAGAGCGTAATTTTGTGACAGGAAAACTGGAGGCTGACTTTATGACATTACAATCTTAAGTTAAACATAAAATCATACGTCATTGACGGATAGTAAGTCTTGGGCACATACCAAGTTTGCTTGTATCTGATATTGTTTCATTTCTTCAAATAATGAAAATGCTAATTTCAATTCTTTCCTTTTCACGCAAACCTGTGAAGCACAGAGCATGATGTATCAACATCTGGACCAATCAACTTGAGATAATGGAAAAGACATATTATCAAACATATTTAAAAGGATACATCATAGAACAGCAAGCGTATTGTGACAATAAAACTTCAGACCTTAATTGCCGTGGTATATGCAACAACATCAGGACTCACTCCATCTGCACGCATAATTTTCAAAATCTGTGCTGGAGGAAAATTTGGCTATCAGATAAACTATATTCCCATTAAAGTATCCTTCGGATAAACAATGAAATTATCTAGATCCAGAAATAATGAAATGCAATCAACCAAGCCTGCTGTCAGTTTGCATGAAAATTGGCCATAAGAATTCCACCAAAATTCTCCTTCATGAAGATTTATAGTACAGTGCTAAATTACAAACCAATTCAAGATCTCAACGTGAGCAAACAGCTAAATTACAAACCAAGTCGTGTTTTGGGTTACTTATTTTAGTTATTGTTTGCATTTGCAAACTTGATATTGAACCAAAGAATGAAAATGATTTTCAGCCTAAAGAGGAACTTACTGAAACTAGTGAGGATGACCTTAGTGGGAGTATGAAACATTATTGACAAACAATATAATTTGGTTCCACTAAGGTCAACCTCACTCTTAGAATTTGGTACACAAAAGTATAATGTTAAGGAGGTATTTCAAGTATTGGCCGAGTTAAGCTCACTTGGTTTGGGAGGTGATTATGTTGTGAAAATGGAAAAATTTTGGTATAGGCATGTGACAGAGGTGGATGAGTGAATAAAGGAACAATAACTTTCACAAAGTTCACTCACTGCAGCTTGTAAGCATTTGTGTAATAGAGGATTGTAGAATTCCCTGCATCCTTGTCAGTTTTAAAGCAGAATAAGAAAAATAAGAGCAATACCACACTAGGCTAGCTCGTTCTACACAAATGCTCTACATCATCATTCAACCAGCAACCTAATTTGTAAACAAATTTGTGACAGAATTGAAAAATAATACTAAAAGGAAAAGCAAAATAAAGTAAGTTCAGATAGAAAGCACATCTTACCTGTAAGGCACCTTTGATATTCCCTGATTCTCCACATGTATCAATTAAAATTGACCAGCTTATATGATTAGGGGAAAGACCTACTGTCCTCATCTCATCCATCAGTGCTTTCACACGATAGTAATCAGTACCACAGGCCTTCATCAGAATATTATATGTAGTAGTTGTGGGTTTAAAGGGAAAACTCTTTACAAAACTTGAATGAGGTGAATTTAATACAAATTTTGGTGTATCAGTGGCACACTGTTTGTCTTTATGGTCCACACTTGAAATCCTATTATAATTACCATCATAATCTTCACCAGAAATTTCCTGAGTTGGACTTTGCTTCCAGGACCAGAAAAGACGAAATGCTCTGTCATACTGGCAAGCCTCAACACAAGCTTGTAAAAGGATGTTACAACACTGTGAATTAGGCGCATAGCCTGCCTGAAGCATCTCTTCAAACAAATGCAATGCCTTCTCTACAAGACCGGCATTGGCACAGGCATTGATCAATGATGACCATGTAATTGTATTAGGGGTAACATCAGCTGATTGCATGTCTTCTTTAACTTTTAGTGCCATTTGCCACAGTTTCGCATCTGTAAAGACCTGGTAATGCAAAGTTAATGATGGGATCAAAATATTGTACAGAGCCTCACTGCATGATCTCGCTTCCAAAAGCAAAAGGAGACCCAAAAATGTATTCAGCAAAACAAAACTGAAGCATGAAATCTAGACAAGAGAGATGCATTCTGCTTGATGCTCACTTATTGCAATGAAAAATTAGATATACCTTTACTATTGTGCTATAGGTGAAGACATCCAACTTCAACACTCCTTTTGATTCTAAATGCTTTACTTCCCTATAAATTTCTTGGGCTAAGTCAGTCCTTCCAGCAAGACAGCATGCCTTCAAAAGGATATTATAAGATGTCCATATCCGCCATGACACCATGCTTCTGGACAAGTGAAAGATATAGGTTCAATGTTTTTTTTACGGATAGAGACTACAAGAGACATTTTATGCATTCCAATTTTCAACGAAATTTTAGTATTGAGAAAGAAAGAGAGAGTGCATTACTTGCATATCCTTGTACACTTCTAATGTGAACTTCAAATCATGGGCATTCACGTTCATGAGACTGTTGAAAACATATATATTCAAAGTAATATTCTGACACAGTAAATCCTGCAAAAAATTTCATGTGCAAAGTAAATCTCGTATCTTAATAGCAGTAAAAGAATCTAGAATCAATTAAAAACAAGGCATAATCTCATGCATTGATAAGCAGCAAGGTATTGCAACCTGCAGAAACATTCAATTTTAGAAGGCATTGGGAGTACCTCATAAATGAACCTAGACTTCATGTAGTCGCCGCACATACCACAAGTATCAATTATTGTGCGGCATATATACATATTAGGACTACTCAGGTACTTCCTGGATGCCTCATATGCTGTTAAAGCAGACATCAAGTCCCTTTTCTTTCCAAATTCACGTATAATGATACAGAATAGTACATGTGCATGAGGAACTGTACAGGCATATCTGTATTACATTAAAACCAAAGTATCAATTCTTAAATACCAGCCAACATAAAAATGTGGAACAGAGATCCATTTAGACCCAAAATGATTGAAACTACAGATGAGAAAATTTTCCAACAATGTTAATAACAATTAACTTACTCTCAAGGAAGGAGTGTGCATAAAATCATGCAGACAGCACATCCCAGTGAGGCGTGTTAAAAAAATTTGAAAAAAAAAAAAGACAACCTCTCAAGGAACAAATCTCCAGAAAGCAGTTTATACCTTATTGCCAAATTTGCATCACGTTTATCAACACAAAACTGCACAATGTGTGATGAGTTACCCAGCTCTTTAATGGGGAACTGAAACCCTGACCCAAGAAAATAAAACCACTCATCATCAAGGGCTAACGAATCTCAGATACGAGAGAATAACTGCTTGGTAAAATCTTCAATATGCATAATACAGCTCAACCAAAATAATATTCTTGAGCCCCACTAAGTACTAATAACATTATAAGTTGAGCTACAGCAAGCAAAATACTTATGTAGTAATGAATTTCATTCATAAAATAAGTAATTACCAGCTAGAACCTCCGCTAAATCAACAAACTTTTCCACTTCACCGGAATCCACAATCCTTCGACACTCATTCCTAAGCAATTTCATCCCACACCCATCAAACAGCTTCAACGGAGCAACCCCAAGCTTGTCCACTTTCTCCAGAACCTCCACAACACACTCGATTCTCCCTTCTCGAAGACTCCTGACAATCCCACAGGACACCAGCTCCACGCACAACATCGACACAAACTTCGAAGCATTCCCACCAGAAACAACTACACTTTCTACAATCATAGCAAAATCTTGAAGTCTTCCGTCCTCGGCCAGCTTCGAGGCCAGGTCGGCGCAGTACCTGTGATCGGAAGTCAGGTCCCATGGGACGGCGGACAGGAGAGGAGCCTGATAAGTGTTGACGGTCGGGATTGAAGATGAGACAGTTGATGAAGATGAAGAAGAAGAAGAAAGCTTGCTAACCGAGTGATTGGAGCTAGGTTTGTGCTTGGGTTTGGATTCCGTGCGGCGGTCGTAACGGTCAGTTTGGGCGGTGACAATGGCAGAGGAGGAAGAGCCGAGAATCACTCTCATTCTCAGCCAACCGTTGGGCCAAGTGAATCTGTGTTGCTGTGGGGTCTCTGTTTTGATTTATGGATTTCGTCTTTCAAGTGGATTGAATTTCAGTGGCAGTCAGCTGAGTAGGGATTTGTATGCAAGGGTAATATCGTCAACTGAAAATATCTATGCTGCATTTTTCGCTCCATTTCATAACGGTCAGCAATTCCATAGGAATTACAAAAAAAAAATTAAGCTATAAATAAAAATATCATATTTATAAATTTATATTGAAAAAGAAAAAAAAATGGGTGTTAGTGGAAATTCAGGCAGGAAGCGGAGAAACAGACGCAAGAAGGACAGGACAGCCACGAAAACCCGCCACGTAGGAAAGCTCGAGGGATACCTCGGACAATTTACAATCAAACGCAGCTTCTCGATACCGTCATGTCCTAAAACAAAGCCTGACCGATCAATCAATCTAAGTAACCAAAACCTAAAACGGAATCATTTATTCCTCCTCCGGAAACAGGAGATTATCAATACCATAAACTAAAGCCAGGAGGCGAATTTTGTTGTTGCTGATTTTGATGATAATAAAAGATGCCGCCGAAGCAGCAATCGAAAGCAGAATTAGCGAAGAAGCAGAAGATCGTAGAAGACAAGACCTTCGGTCTTAAGAATAAAAACAAGAGTAAAAACGTACAGAAATATGTTCAGAATCTCAAGCAGTCCGTACAGCCCAAACCTGACCAGACTAAGGTTACCGCCAAGGTTCGTTCCTCTTACGATCATTCTTCCCTCTATTTTATTATCTTTTATTATTACGCACCTATCGGATTCTCTTCCGTAGACTTGGTAATCTTGGTTTTTTAACTATTTATAACGATTTTATTTCCAAAAAGAAACTGTAAAATACTAGAATTTTTTTTTATAAAAAATAAATTATTTCAACTGAAGGAAGACAGAAATCCTGGACTTCTAATAGTTTATTATGCTGGGTATATGTGTTGTTCATCAGGCTTTCAGTCTTTGTCAAATAAGGCTAGAATAAAATAATAGTGTTTAAAGCAATATATCCCGCCAATGGATGAAATAATTGCATTTTGAAGCGATCTGGAAAGTCTTTGATGCAATCCCGGAAAGCACGATTGCATGATCTTTCAGGAAAAATATTCATTAGAACCAGGTTGTGAAAATCAATTATCTAAATTAAACAGGTTTTAATGTACTTGACAAAAAAATTTTTGTAACTGGGATTAAAAATTTATTGTTAATTAGAAATGTCGTTACTTTATTATGCATAGGACCAAGGATTAAACTAGTTATTGAAAATTATTGTTTTGCAAAGGTTTTGTAAATCGAAGAATTGTTAACTTATCGTTTCCTTATTGCCAACTTTTTTTATTAATCAATTTAAGTTTATTGGAAACTTTTGAAATGTAAGATGGTTAATAGAATCTATTCTGATAACAGAAAAAGAAGGAGGAAGAGAAGGCCAAAGAGAAGGAGCTGAATGATTTGTTCAAGATTGCAGTTAGTCAGCCCAAAGTTCCCATTGGTAAGTATTTCATGTATTTGCGCTTGTTTCTATTGAGTTTCAAAATTAGATACTTAAGTGAGAATGATATAACTTAGTACTATTGGATTTGTGATCAGGTGTTGACCCCAAGTCTATAGTATGTGAGTTTTATAAAGTGGGGCAGTGTACAAAAGGTTTCAAATGCAAGTTCTCACACGATTTAAAAGTTCAGAGGAAAGGGGAAAAGATTGACATTTACAGTGACAAGCGTGATCAAGGTTATTGCACAATTTTTTTTGTAATTTGTTGGTTGTTGTACATGCGCTTAAGGATTTTGATCTTTTTTATGTTTATTTTCTGATTCTTATCTGTGGTTCTCGTGTTTCTTTCCTTTAGGAACAATGGAAGATTGGGATCAAGAAACTTTAGAGAAGGTTGTGGCATCAAAGAATAAAGAGTATCAACAGAATAAACCTACTGATATTGTAAGTGTCCTCCGTGATGTTTTTTTATTTCTAATGTGTAAGGTTATTCACTTATAATTGATTCTTACTACACAGTGAATGTACATATGTGTAGAATAGGAGAGTAGTTCAGGGAAGAGAATTGAAAGATTGCTAGTTTAGCACTAAGAAATGGCCTTATTGTATTTTATTTATCTAAACTGTGACCGTATTTGGTCCAAAGCAGAGATTTGATTTGTCTAACTGATCCAAGATAATTATATGAACTTATTTGGTTTGTCTATGAAATTAAATCCTCTAGTTTGTATGACCATGGAAGAAATCTTCTACTAATTTCCTTTGTTTCAATAGCTTGTCCTCCAATTTATGATCATTGAGAGCTGCATCTGGATAAAATTATAACATTGGGACTCTCATCTTTTCATTCATTTTGCTTGTTCGTGTTCTGGAATTAAAAGGCATCCTTGTTTCTTTTGAGCTAGGATTACTATTTTCTTATTGTTTTGCATACATTTGCAGGTTTGTAAGTACTTTTTAGAAGCTGTGGAGAAGAAACAATATGGCTGGTTTTGGGTCTGCCCCAATGGTGGTAAAGACTGCCACTACAGGCATGCTCTTCCTCCAGGATATGTTTTAAAATCTCAAATGAAAGCTTTGTTAGAGGAAGAGGCTGAAAAGATACCCATAGAGGAGGAGATTGAAAATCAGGTGATAAATTTTTCTGGAACTAAGTTTCCTTCAATTTGCTAGTTGCAGTATCTTTGGTTCGAGTGCATGATAGATGGTCAAATATTTTACTACTAACATTGTTACTATTTATTACTTGTTAAATGAGCTAACTCTTATCTGTTTTCATTATAGCGTGCTAAAATAACTACTTCAACTCCCATGACTCCTGAGTTGTTCATTGAGTGGAAGAAGAAGAAGATAGCAGAAAGAGACGCTGGTTTGGCTGCACAGATGGCAGAGAGAGCTAAGAATGACCGTATGAGGTATATCCTCTTTGTTTTGTTGGCATGCTGCGCTCTTGTCTTTCCTAATTTTTTGGATCGTAGTAGTAACATGTTGGTTTATATTCTTTTCAGTGGGCGTGAACTATTCTTGTCAGATTCTAGTTTGTTTGTGGATGATGCCGAGGCATATGAAAAGTACCTAAGAGAAGAAGAATCTCATGTCACTGAACAGAAGGTAAATCGTCTTGTTACTGTTGCTTCTCTCCATAAAGTTCACAACAGTTCACAAACTACTCCAGTGGATAATGGTTGGAAATATGAATTAATTTTTCACACATTTTCTTCTATATGCTAAACAAAATTACATCTCTTGCTGATTAAATGATAGACAAAGAAAAAGAAAATGAAATCTTGCCATCTCTTTCTCCCTCGCAGAGATCACATATCTGGTGATATAGCCAGACAACATATGTTGAATAACTATTATTTTTTCATCAATGTTTTCAAGTGTCATTACTCCTACTCCTTGCGAGATCATATAACAGTAAAAATCACCAAAAAATATACGCTGGCTTTCTCATTTTGTTCATCAATCTTTTAAAATTTCGTAGTTGTCCTCGAGTGATTCTTTTTTTTCCGTCTTGGATTTCATATGCAATGTCCTTCAGTCTTACTTGATTAACAAGGCTGGCAACTCAATGGTCTGGTTTTTGCAATCATTAAAAACTGACCTGTGTTTAATTTTTTTTAGTTATGATGGACTGAGCCACCTGTAAAACGTTGTGGCCTAAGTAACAATGGCATGGGTTTTGACACTCCCTGTGATCCCTACTCTAGCATTTTGTTGTATTGCAGTTTCTTGGTTGCTTATTTCACTTTTAAAAGATGGTAGAAGTGGTACTGACCATATTGGTTTCAACTAAAAATTTGAAAGGATTAAGTTTTTGCTATGAATACCTTATCATGGCTAGTTGCATGGAACTTTGGCTGTGTAATGGGTTATTAATTTCTTTGTACTGGAAAGTGAGAACCGAAAAGAAATTCTTTGCCGTTCTAAAACTGACAATGCAACTAAATTCTTTTATGGGATTTTAGTTTTGCTTGAAAAGATTGAAGAGGAGCTGTATAAAATCATTGTTTGTTCTGCTGATTTCACTTCAGGCCAAAAACACTTCCTCTGCCGATGGACCAAGTACCTCCACAAAAGCTGCTCATGTAGATGAAGTCCCTGCTGATGATGATGACGAATTAGACATGGATGAACTTAATGAACTAGAAGCAAGCTTGGCAAAGACCTCAATCCAAATCGAGGAGCCTAGCAAATAACTCTTAATTTTGAGAAGCAGTCTCTTCAGTCTACATGCATTTTAAAGTGTTGACTTCATGATCCTGCTGTGTACGAGATGCGCCATATGTTTCCACCAAGATGATTTTAGAGCTGAGATTCCGGTGATGACACTATGTAAGAGTAGTCGGAAGTTATCAGCTGCCGCACTATTGTGGCAACTATTATCAAAATTTAACATGTTACTGTCTATCTATAACATTCCTGGAAATTATGTTCTCCCTGTGAAAATGCTCTTGCTTATGCATATTTTACATTGGAGAAAGAATCATGAATATGAATACGATTGTTACTTTTACAGTCTTACTGAGCTTGGAAACAAATAAAAGCATGTCTAGCTTTGCCCTCTTCTGGTGGAAGCAAGAGGTTCAAAGGATTGAATTCACTAACACCAGTGTTGAAGAGAGATTAATTTAGTTTGTGTTTGGGATGGGATGGGATGGGATGAGATGCATGGAAATGTATTTAAAAAAAAAAAAAAAACACATCCTCCTTCTGGAGATGTTTTCTGAATGGGTAAAACTATGTATCAACATTATTAAGCATATTTCAATTGAGATTTTTTTTTCTTTGTTAAACTTTAAATTTATTAATTATATATTTAAAAATTTTAAACAAGACTAGCTTTTAGCATGTTCCTTGTCAACCAAGAAACTTAAAAATGTGTTGAAATCTAGTCAGAGATTGATAGGAGCCATAATTAACGGTGAAAGAAAACAAAGAAATTACGGTTTGGTTTTCAGTCGTCGGAGTTTTCGTCGGCCACCAAAGGTACATATCACATCAGTGATCGACAATTCATATTGGAGGTACTCCAGCTGTCTGCATAGTACAATCAATCATACACCCGGTGTACTGTATCCTTGTCCTTTGCGTTGAAGATGATCGCGCACGCATGCGTGCACAAGAATCTACTAGGACACGTGTTAGTTTATCAGCAAAGGACACGTCATGGTAATACTAATACTAGACATCATTGAGTGCCCTATCTGAATTCCTATCAATTCAAATCACGCAATGAGCGTGATCCAACAATCGTAAGTGGTAGTGTCATCTCAAAGCGTTTTAATTTTTGATATAAAAATAAACTAATTTTTTCATTTTCATAATTTAATTTTCTTCAATTCATTGATCAAATTAGATGCAAGTAAATGAAAATTTTGAAATTGAATTGCTGTAATTTTCAATTTAAATTGTTAGTTATTAATTATTAAATATTCATCATCCTATCAATAATATCAAACGTATTCCAAATATATAAATTAAATTTGAATAATATTATTATTATTATTATTATAAAATTGAAATATAAAATTTGTATTTAAATTAATGCAACAGTAATTAACAATAATCTCATGCTAAATAATTATTATAGCATAAACGATGTAACAAATCATCTAGGGCATGAGTCATACATGCTCACACACACAATAATGCAAAACACGAAAGTTTTTGTCTTGATTTGATTTGATGGAGCCAAGTGCTATTTAGAGGTGACAAAGCTTCAAAATTTTAATCATTTTTCATTAAATAATTAATACCCCATTAGATTATGTGCCCCTCAAAGTGGGATAGTTAGTTGCTTCATTTCTAGCTATTTCTTAATACAATATAGCGAAAGTAAAAGAAAATTAAACAATTAATCAAACAAACTTTGTGTCTGTTTATTGGAGTCAAGTTTCTTTTTATAATCTAAATGCCTGGTTTAACAACAAAACTTGATTATGGAATAAAATATAAACTCATGAATTCTTGCTTGTTGACTTGCATATATATTCATATATTTTAAATTTGATTTTTTATGAAAATTCTAATGGTACAAATGAATATATCGTTTTTTTTAATGTTCTTAGGACAATTATAAAATTTGAAAAATCACTTGGAGTATTTATTAATTATGCAATCCCATTAATTTATATAAATAAATTTATATACGTAACAATACTTTCTTCAAATATATAGAAAACTTCCACAAGTGAGCAAGACTTTATAACCCACAAAAATCCTACCTCAACTTAGAAATTTGTAGTTATCTAAAATCCCAACAAACAATTTTTTTATTTTATTTTATTTTATTTTATTTTTTCCTTGTATGAACTATGTATATCCATATTATGGTAAGCTAGTCCACAAAAATTTGGTAAAATACCAAATTACAGCCCTGACCCACACATGTATTGTTGTCCCTTATCTACCCACTTAACATTCTGGAAAAGAAAAAATGTTTTGGATTCAACAGCAATTATTTGGCATTTACTTCATAAGAAAAAGAAGAAAATACATTATTTAATTTTGGAAAACTAAGTGTACTTCTTACATTACAGCTCTGCTATCATGAGGAAATAATACTTCCGTACAAATGCTATGCCAATCCATTGAGCTAGCTCTATCTGCTCTTCAATGGCCATGAAAATGAGATGAAATGAAACCACCAATAAAACAAACCTACCCACAATTTTCTAATGGATGATCGATTATCCTTCCAAATTTATATCAGAAATGGTACATAAATGTTCAGACAGAAGTAACAATTTGATGTGTTGAAGCATCAGTTGCACAGAGCAACAGAGTGAGTCTACAGTAATCCATAATCTTAAAAACATACAATACATGAGAAGAAAACAGCATGCTTGTTGAAGTTTTCATTTAATATATCCTCTGAATTACATGTGCTTTAACCCGTGTGAGAGTGGAAACTGTGTTGTTTCCTCTGATATCACCTTCTGCTTCTTTCTCGCCAGCCTTTTTCCTGCTTTTGAAGCTAATCCGTTTACCATCTTCACAATGCTGGATATTATTCTCACTTTTACCCTGACCTCTACGCGGAGGAAACCTAGCCTTCTCTTTCTTCAAAAGCTCCACTTTTCCCATGGTTTTAGCCATTGTTTCTGAGTTAGAAGCTTTTCAGGAAGAAAAGGGCAGGCACTTGAAGAATAAAGAAACGACGGAGCTTATGATTTAGAGTGAAAAAGAGACAGATGAGGAATACAAGTATATATAGTTGTGGGGTATGAGTTTGTTGGTTCATAGGCCAAAAAGAATTGTCTGTTTTTCTTCCCTTTTTTTCTAGTTTGAAACCTTTCTTTTCATTCCCAGACAGTAACAGGGTTGGTTGACTCACTACCATAACTTTGCCATACACGTTTAGCAGAGTAAATGGGGTCAACCAATGGGATGAATTTCTATAATAACAGATAAATTTTCAAAAAATGAATTACTACTTCCTATCATAATCATCTAAGAGGCTCACCAGTTAACACTTTCAGAAGTTGAGTTCTGCAGAGTATTCTGCAAACTTCAATCACATTCATTTTGCAGACTTCTACACGACATTCAATTCTTTGATGGAATATTAATGGACTAGATAGAATTAAGGTAAAAAACAATACATGACTAGAAGAGGTAAAAGCAGAAATTTTTTTATGAATGAAATATAGATAGATATTCAAAGTCAAGCAAAAGTTTTTTGTCCATGCATTGCATGAGCGTACAAGCTGAAAAATTCTTTATTCAATGTGGGTCTTAAAAGACTATCTCTGCTTGTCTTGTTATTTCAAGTCTTGTTGTCCCCTATGAAAATGACTTGAAAGACTTCTGTAGGGAGGAGAGCAGACAAGCCAGGAGAAATGTCTGCTTTAATTAAAGAAAATAGCGAGTGGGAAGCTTAATGGGATCAACCATCTTTGGGTCTGAAACTCCACCATCCATGCCAGAGCATGAAAACACATGGAAAGAGCAAAGATCAGCTAGCATCAGGGTTCCTCTAGGCTTCCAATTTTAGCTTTATTTTTAGACATAATTACCATAAAAAACAAAGATTGTTCCAATAGATTAGGCTAAGCTCAATTCTCACATTCATCACCTTCAGCATTTCAGCATCTCCAGCAACTGTTGCCTGTCAATCTCTGTGTTTGGTTACCAGCTAGGGAAGTGGATCAATCGCCACCACAGTGAATCCGTTGATAATACGGTACTGAATTATCACACTATACATTAAGCTAATGAAATAGTAAGTCCCCTTGTAAACAAGAAAACAAGACAAACACAGTGGTAGCACAGTGAGGAGTTGAGTCTCTGCACGAATCTTAGACAAAACGTGAATCATGAGAATACCACTGAAGTCTTTAAGATGACAGGTCAGAAATCCACTCTTTGAATATCAATTTCAAAGAATTTACTCAAACGAAAGTGTCACACACAAACAACCACCTGTATCTATGGCCATGAGTGGGTGGAATGCCTGTCAACCTATGCCACCATGGAGTCACATATCAGCTTGTCACAACTCACCGTGATCAAAAGCAAGGAATCAGTCGGAATCTACATGTTCTCCTCACCACCCTCCACCTATTTAGGTTGGATCATGATTCATGAATAATCAGTTTGTATTTCTACTTATTTGCAACGAACGGTAACTACTCCACACGAGGACCTTAGATACATGAATTCGAGTTAAAGAAATCAGTGAAGTTGAACAACTCCTTATACATAAATCTTTCACTTGTCTAGGTTTTTTCTAATATAAGATACTATTGGCTCATTGCTTGCTGTCTGCAGCTATCAAAGATGGAAAACTTTCAGTATCAACAAGAGAAAAATATACAGCTACTAAGTTTGCTTACAATATTATCTGTCCCAGGAACAATTGGCTTATTCAAAAGAGGTGAGATGTTCCATACAAGACAAGTAAAATCCAAAACTCTGGAGTTTCCTCCAAAGGCCCCAGGAAAATACATAAGGAAAAAAAACTCTGCAAAACTTTTCTATTTCACGTAACCAAAATATCATATTGCAAGGGCGTCCATTTATAAGACTTGGATCAGAGTCATTCCAAGAAAATTTACTATCCATTGTAAACTACTTTTAATTCTTGGCTATACTCAAGTGCCATTGTATGTGAAAGTTTATACATGAAAAGAGACCCAAAAATGTTAGAGAAGTATTAACCAATAGAATATAAAAAGGGAAAAACAAGAAGTAGTTGCATTTACTTACAATTCGCAGCAACTCCTATATCCATTCTTGCATAATGATCTTACTTTTACTTTTTGCATAATGCAATTCTTGCATTTACTTACAATTCGCAGCACAAGACCTATTTTCTTTGGCTGGAATAAAATTAAAGTTAGATCACTTGACTGGAGCAAGAATTGTGTAAAGCAAAAGAAATGTGACAATTATGATGGCCCCCACTAGAGTAAACCTTGGACTAGTCCATAACATCAGGTTTGATCTCTCAGTTCTCTTGATGGGATCAACCTCTTCAGACAGTGGATAGTTTGAACGCCTAGGATTCCAGCTCACATACTTGTCTGGGTTAAACTGTGAGAAGAGGGATTTTTTCCCTTGCTTCCTGAAGTTTGACCATGCCTTATCCCAGTCTGTTGAGAATTTATCCCCTGAGACATTTGCATCAAAATTGGTGGGATGAGTTCCCTGTTTATAAGAGTGCTCTAACAAAAATATTGAGTGGCTGAATTATAGTTGGTATTCATTAAAAATGTACATGGTGAGGATAAAAGATCGCATTATAGTCAACTAAGAACAAAAGGGAAAAAAAATACAAGAGAGTGCCCAATCTTTTCTTTCAAATTCAGGAATAAACAGTTACAGATTCGATTAAACCAGTCAACAGGAAGTTTGAAATTTCTCAATTATATTGAAATGAACATGTAATACTATAAAAAATATAACATAAAACCACAAGGCAACCAAGTTAGGACTACGAAGATTTGTATATATGTGGGTTGTATGAATACTTAGCACACAATAGGTGAAAACCAAAATGTAGTTTCTCGAAATAAGTGGGGAAAATAGGGTAGCTTCTCCTATCTTGGCTAGGCCTTCATCACAGATAGGGCATGAAAAACAATGTCTTTTCAACCAGCATAGATGTAGTAGGCATCTTCTTATGCTATCATCATAATATATGGCACAATTACAAGATCCTAATGGACTAGAATCATCTTGCAAATGTTTACTTCAGTCCGTATAGGTTCCGCAACAATCACTTAAACTGTCAGAACTTATAATCTAAGTACATGACAGACATTGGAAATTCATACATAAGGAGAGTATCTCGTAAAAATTCTACAAAACTTAGGTATAGATAGTTAGTGCACTTAGGTACATAAGTAAAATATTATGAGAATTTACAGAGATCCAGTCTAAAACAAAACAAAATTATCACTACCGACAGAGATCAGGAAGCCCAAAAGAAAGCTTACATAGATACTAATGCATATGCCTACATCTACAATATGTATGCAGATCAAATTTTCACTTAATGAGAAGAATGAAAGAACAGAAATTAAGATAAACGATGTTCTAACTACCACAACTTGACAGCATTTCGAAATGCCCTCTTCTACCAATCTGACATGGAAATTAAATAAAAGAATTAAAACAAAGACATAAATTTTCTATCTACAGCAACACTTGCCCTCTAATTTAGCACTTGCGCACATACGCATACACACAAAACCACTAAAACAATCTGATCACTGGAACCACAACATAGGCAACATTTCCTGAAAACAACTACGTTCCTTTCTACAAATAATCCGCAATGCACTAGCCAGTGAAGAAGTTTAAACGCGCTACTCAGAATCAAAAGGACCCATATCATTAATAACTAAAGTAAACAGAAAAATCTGTTCACTCGATCAGCCATTGCAGTACCTTTGTTGTTGTCGCCATTTTGTTGGGGTTCTTGGGAACCTCTTCTGGAACAAAATGATCTAAATGGCGAGCGAGCAGAAGACGAACAGGACGGTATTTTATGTGATGAAGACCAGAAGCTGTGAGATGTTAAACTACTAATCCGAGCTTGAATATCCATTTGCATCACAACAAAGATTCCAGATTGGAATTAAATCTCAGGCTCAGCATACTTTAGCTTGTTGTGTTGGCCAGCTAACGACCAATGGTTCTCTCTCTTGTCTTATCGCTTTGTGAAAATGCTGGCCTCTACTTCTTCCACGTCATCTGATGTATGACACGTGGCTAATAACCTGGTCTCGTGGAATTGGAATCAGGTGGACCATGGCCCACTTTGCTTCTGTGTCGGACAAAAACAGAACTAGTTGGTCCTAACTGGGGGGCTCGGGCGGGTTTCAACCCGATACCATTCCATAACTATTATAAATTCAATAATCAACAATTTTTTTTTCAATATTATACATTACATATATCAATTTACTAATATTATATTAAAAATCTACTAAAAAATCAGAAGTCTTGATCAAATGGCTGCCTTTATACAAGAAGAGAATTGACCCTCACAAAAAGAAAAAAAATTAACTCACGCTCTAATATAATGGTCTCCATATTTAGTGAACAATGAACTCCACACATAATAGGGATCTCATTTAATATGAAAATATTATTTCTATAAGAAATAAGGTTCAAAGCTAATATCTCTCAATGAGAAATCTCTTATCCTAGCCACTCGAATTAGGTTCTGAGTAGTTAATTAACAATTTATTGAGACTGAAAAAATTAATAATATATAAAGGTTACAATAACATTATTGTTCATGAAAGTAAACTAAAAAACCATAAGCTTTAAAATTACGCCTTACTTTCTTCTTATTTTATTCAAGTTCTTGATTAATTTTGACCGTTAAAAATAGTCATTGTACAAGTTAATAAATATTTAAAAAGACTATTTTATCCCTAAAAATTAATTTAGTGGTTAAATGTTCATAAAAACTTTCAAATTTTGAGTTTTCTTTTAAATTTTATTACTAGACAATATATTAATCATATTCAATACTTTTACTATTAATTTTTTAAAAATAAAATAAAATAATTTATGTAATATTATAAAAATATAAATTTTTTATACAAAGGATATATATAATGTATTAAGATTCTCCGATTGACATATTATAGAATATATATAATATTATGCAATATTTTTTATCTTATTAAATAATTATATTATTTTAAAAATAAATAATAAAAAGATTGAATATAATTAATATATTGTCCAGCAAATATGATTTAGAAATACCTTAAAATATGAAGGTTAGAATGAAATTTTAACTACTAAATTTATTTTTAGGATTAAATAGTTTTTTTAAATGTTTGCTAATATTTGTAGTAATTATTCTTAATAATCAAAGTTAGTTAAGAACTTAAATAAAATAAGAAGAAAATAAGGAGAATTTAAATTATATAATTTTAAAATTTGAAAGACTTAAATTATGTACTTTTAAAATTTAAAGTTTTATTTCTTTATGTGAATAATAAACACTCAAATAAGGATAACCTTATTAATAATATGAACCTAATATGTTATAAATTACTAAACGCATTTGTATAACTAAAAGAAAAAATACTAATTTTGTCTTTAATAAATTTTGAGATTACCATTTATATTTTTAATATTTCAAAATTACACTTTTAGTTTTTGCCGTTATAACAAATCTGTTAACTTTTAATATATTTTTTCATTTGACACATTTGCTCTCAGTCAAATTAAATTTTTATTGAGCCTAACTCAATGCAAAAAAAAAAAATTATTAAGACTATAATTGCTTTTATTTTTTATTTTTATTTTTTTAACAAATAATTATTAAATAGTATTTTTTATTATAAAAATTTTTAAAAATATTTATAATCAATTTTTACAAAATATTTTATTCATAAATGGCTTTTTACAAGAAATTTGAGTTTTATTTTTAGTTAATTTTATTATAGAAATTTTAAACAATTTTATTTTTTATTTTTCTAATAAAATTAAATAAAATTAAAAATAATAAAATCTAAACAAGTTTATTTCTTTTAAATTTTTTTTAAATTTCTACGATAAAATTAACTAAAAATAAAAATAATAAAACTCAAATTTTTTGTAAAAAGTCATTTACGAATAAGATATTTTATAAAACTTGATTATGAATAATGTTTTAAAATTTTTATAATTTAAAAACATACTATTTGATAATTATTTGTTAAACCAAAAAATTAAAAATATAAGTTATATTATTAAAATAAAAAATTAAAAATCTATAAAGTATAAGTTATATTATTAAACGCATTTGTATAATTAAAAGGAAAAATATCAATTTCGTGTTTAATAATTTTGATATTATCACTTACATTTTTAATGTTTTAAAATTATACTTTTAGTCTCTACCATCATAATAGATCTGTTAACTTTTAATATTTTTTTTTTATTTGATACATTTGCTCTCAGTTAAATTAAATTTTTGTTGGGCCTAACTCAATGTAAAAAAAACAAATTTGTTTTATTATAAAAATTTTTATAATCAAGTTTTACAAAATATTTTATTCATAATGGCTTTTTACAAGAAATTTGAGTTTTATTTTTAGTTAATTTTATTGTAGAAATTTTAAATAATTTTAAACAATTTTATTTCTTTTTATTTTTTATATTTTTTACAATAAAATTAAATAAAAATAGAAATAATAAAATCTAAACAAGTTTATTTCTTTGGATTTTTTTTTAATTTCTACAATATAATTAACTAAAAATAAAAATAATAAAACTCAAATTTCTTATAAAAAGTTATTTACGAATAAGATATTTTGTAAAACTTGATTATAAATATATTTTTTAAAATTTTTATAATCTAAAAATATATTATTTAATAATTATTTGTTAAAATTAAAAATTAAAATAAAAAATTATAATCTTAATAAAAAAGGTTTATTTAATTTTTTTTTTTTTTGCATTGGGTTAGGCACAATAAAAATTTAATTTAACTGAGATCAAATATGTCAAATAAAAAAATATATTAAAAGTTAATATATCTGTTATGATGATAGGGACTAAAAGTATAATTTTAAAATATTAGATATGTAAGTGGTAATATCAAAATCTATTAGAGACGAAATTAGTATTTTTCCTAATACTAGTTTTTAAAAAAAATAGTTTTTATTGTAGTCTTTTACTAGTTTTAGTAAGAGAGAAATATAAGAAATGAAAAGAAAATTGTGAAAAAATAATATTTTCTATATTTTTTAAACATTATATTTGTAGTCTTTCGTATTACAAAGGAGTATTATTACATATTTCTCCTGAGGTATCAAAAACTATCATATAGATAAAAAGTATTGACTTTATATCACATCCCTTCCCTTTATCGTTATTTGACAAACACTTATGTAGTTAAACTTGATGGGTCTTAGGAGTAACCCATTTGAGGGGAGGGGGATGACTAGTGATAATGGCGGATATAGAGGTAGTAGTGGTGTGTATGGAAGAGAATGAATTTTTGGTGCAGAATGATGAGTTTTTGTAGTGGTGGTGGTGGCGGTGGTGATGAATATAGTTGTAGTTGGAGAAATGATGGTTGTGAAGGTAGTGACGGTTGGTTATGGAAGAGGAGGATGAGTTTTTAGCGATGGATATGGTTGAAAAAACAAATAGTGGGTATAGAGGAAAAAGATGAGTTTTTTATGGTGGTGGTGGTGGATATAGTTGAAGGACTGTTGGGTATGAAGATAGTCGTGATGGTGAATATAGAGGTAATGGTGATAGATATAGAGGAAGAGGGTAAGTTTTTAATTGAGGTGATGGTGGTGGTGGGGGAAAATACCAATTTTTCCTTTAATTTCCAACATTTTCTACCACTTAACTCCTTGATATTTCAAAACTATATTTCAACCCCTTATTACTATAACTCTAACACTAATATTTTATTTTTTGAAAGAAAATTACTTTATTATCCTTAGGAGGAAAAGGCTTAAACCATAACTTGACCCAACTCTATTTTTTTAAAAAGAAAACAAATTATTTGTGGTTACGAGGGTTTGAACCTTGGACCTTAATATTAAAAATTTATATTTTAATCATTAAACTAAATCAATAATAACTATTAATTATGTATACTATGTTATTTATTATGAGTGTATATTAGATAGATAATTAAATCAATATCAATTGTGACAACTCAAACAAATATTTAAATAAAATTATTTAATAAAAAGTAAATTTAAATTAAAAAATTATTAACAATTAAAAAAATTAAGTCATAATATAACCATTGTAGCGGGTATAGTTTAGTGATAAAAGTGTGATTCGTTCGATTAATTCCCTTAATAGTTAAGGGGTCCTTCAGTTTAATCCAGATTCCAATCAAGATTTTTTTTTTCAATAAATTTATATCTTGTCGTTTTTTTAAATTTTCAAAATAAAAATAAAAGGAATAAAATCTAATTTTTTTGTAAAAATATTTTATGAACACGATATTTATGAAAACCTAAAATGAATAAATTTTTTTAATAAATTGTTATAATCTAAAAACATATTATTAAATAATTATTCTAAAAAATTTAAAAACTATAATTAAATCAATTATAGTCTTAGTAAAATGTTCTTCATTTTTTACAATTTTTATTATTTTTTACAAAAAATTTAAATATATAATTTTTTTCTTCTTTATTAAATTTAATTTTTATTATTGTTTTAAGATTTTGGAATCATTATTTATTTAATCATCCATCTCATATATATAATATATAACATGGTGCATGAATATTTGATTAATAAGTTTGGTTAGTGGCGAAGAATTAAATTTTTAATTCTAAGGTCCAAGGTTCCATACTTACAAAATATCATCTTTTTTCCTTAAAAAATTAAGTTGGGCTAACTTATATTTTAAGCCTAATACAAATTTAATTTGATTAGGGGTAAATATATAAAATAATAAAAAATATTAACATTTAACAATCAAATTTTAATTGTATGGGGTAAAATATAGTTTTAAAATATCAAGGAGGTAAGTAGTAAAAGTGTTAAAAATTAGAGAGAAAATTGATATTTTTCCTAATGGTGGGTATAGAGGAGGAGAGTTGTGGTGGATCCGGAGGAAGAGGTAAGTGTAAATATTGGTTAGATAAAAAATAACAATTAAAATAAAATATTTTCACAATAATATTTTTAAAACTAACGGTCAACTCTAACGTTAGATGAAATATGTGATATATTGACATAAAAATCTAGTGAAAATTATAATTAAGAATTTAACACAAAATAAGTAAGGAAAAAAGAAAATAAGACACCAAAATTTATGTAATTCAGCGTATAGCCTATGTCCACGAGCAAATATTTTTTAAGAGAGATTTTATTAATGCTTAAAAAACAGGATTGTCACTATACAAGCAAAGCTTTCTCTTTCTCTTTCTCTTAGTATTTCTTAATTTTCTTCTCTATAGCTTTTTTTTCATATATCCCTATCTTTTCTTAACATTCCCTTTTATAATTTACATTATATAGTTTTTTCTAAGCATAAACTAGTTAATTTCTTATTTATCCAGAATTTCTCATCGTTAATGATATCTTCCTCTTTTCAAGTTTATCTTCATTTAGAACTTAATATTAAATTAAATTTCTATAGGTACTGGGCTTGCTAGGATTAGATTAAACTTGTCTGACTTGCCGTTGCATTTGCTAGGCTTGAATTGAACTTATTGGATTAAGTCTTGAACTTTGAGGCCTAAATATACAATATAGACACAGTTTACTGTTATAACGACACTGCTTACATCCAGTTCTATTCACATACACTGATACTTTTCATAACTAGATTTTGGCCTCTCTTAGGACAATATACCTAGCACATAATTCTTAGTAGAACAAAGTGCTTAACTTATTTAGTTTGTATTTTTAATAGGACAAGATTTCTAACTCATTTCTTTTACCTTTTTAGGATAAGCTGCTTAGCACATTTTTTAGTAAGACAAAATATCTAATACTCACTCTCTGATAAAATAATATACTTAGTACCCATTATATATAAAATAAAATATTTAATATTCATAAGATAATATATTTAACACCCACTTTTTAGAAGGACATGTCTAATATAAATATATATGAAAGTTTTTTTTAAATTATTGTGTTATTATTAGTATTTATAATTTTTATAAAGTAATATAAATTTAATATTCTTTTTTATTTATATGATAGTTTTTTATAATTTTTTAAGAGATGGGTGTGATAATACCTCCTATTACAAAAATAATTTGGATTGAGGAAAGTAGATTTGACTGTACCCCATCACTCGAGATTGCTTTATTGAAGGGGCACTATTCATTACTGCAACTGCAAGTCAAGTGTCTGTTACGCCCAAACATTTGCCCTTTATCACGGTCGGCAAGTTTATTTCAAATATGAGGTTGTTTCCATCGAGTGGAAGATCACCGTGCCACGTGTCTAATTTCCCGTTAGTTAAAAGTTTTAACATATGACGGTGGGCTCCATCAATACACTCCCCAGGCTGGCAGCGGCTAGCTGATCTCAGCCGTTGGATTCTGATGTCATTTGACATCATCATGGGATTGGATTTGCACCAGCTCTTGTTCAGAACAAAGGCAAACGGACACATGAGTACGAAATTAGTGGCTCTTAAAATTAGTGGATTACAAATACTCGCACGTCCCCATCACAAATCTGTGGTGGGGAACCTCTTCCTAGTTTCCCGATTACTCGCCCGATTTTCGATTCGTCCGGGGCGCTGTCAACGTGTGAACGTGTGATTCGCCGAAGCACGAGCTTTACCTAACGAAGAGCGCGATAACAATGTTTGGTCATTTACTGAATAAATGTCATATTACAAATGGGGTTTTAACACATGCTCCCAACACTTATCTTTATATTAAATTAATTATTATTTATTTTTATTTATATATTATTTTTTATTTATTTTTATTAAATATTATTAATTATTTATTTATTTTTATTTAAATATTATTAATTAATTATTATTTTTATTTAAATAATTATAATATTTTTTTTATTTTAAAGGGGTATTATCACATACTTCCTTTGAGATATTAAAATTATCACATAGATAGAAAGTATTAGCTTTCTATTACATACCTCTCCTGATATTAGAGTTGACCGTTAGTTGACCGTTAGTTTTTAAGGGTATAATCGTACAAATATTTTGATTTTAATTATTCTTTTTTATCTATCTTTTCATACACTTATCTACTTCTCCTTCTTACCCACCACCGCCACAATTAAATACTCATTCTCTTCCTCCATACTTACCACCACCACCTCAACTAAAAACTCACCATTCTCCTCTATACGCACAACCACTACTTTCATCCTCACCATCATTACTACCTCCATACCTACTACTCTTTCTTCAACAATATCCACAATCATATCATCACCATAAAAAAAACTCATCTTCTTCCTTCATACTCACCATTCCCTTCTCCGACCATATCCACCACCATTACCACTATCAAAAACTTATCTTCTTCTTCCTCCATAACCACCACCACTACCTCTATATACTATCTTCATAACCATAACTATACCCATCACCACCACCACCGCCAAAAATTCATCTTCCTCTATACCCACCACTCCCTTCTCCAACCATACCCAACACCACCTCCACCAAAAACTCATTTTCCTCCACAAAAAATTATTCTCCTCCATACACATCATATCTACCTCTATACCCGCTACTACCATCACCAAAAAGTCATTCTTCTTCCTTCAATGGGTTACCCAAGACCCATCAAATTTAATCACAATTTTTAAAGAAAGAAAAATGAGTTGAGGGTATTTTCGTAATTAGATAGGTAGGTGTTGGTCAAATAACGATCAAGGGGAAGTATGTGATAGAAAGCTAATATTTTTATCTATGTGATAGTTTTTAATACCTCAAGGGGGTATGTGATAATATCCCTTATTTAAAATAAATTTTGAAAAATTTAATTTTAATTTATTTAATATTTAAAATAATTAAAATTTTATTAACAATAATTTTAATTTATATTTATTTAAAATTAATAATTTATCCATATTGATATTTTTTTTTAAAATTCTATTATTAATTAATTTTATTAAAGTTTTTGTATAAATTCGAAAGCCTAAATTTATTTTATAAGTTATAGGATTGACATTAAAGCATGAATTTAATATGAATATGCATGGTATAAAATCTTATATTAAAGAGTTTTGTAAGAATAGTCAAGTTGATGAGATTATGAAGTTATTTGATAAAAAATTAAAAAAAATATGGTTAATGTCGGAGGATTTGTAAAAAAAAAAAAGAGTAAGAAAAGGCTGCCACTTTACATATTAGAATTTGATATTTGAATAAATATGACACATGAATAAAAATTAATTAAATTATTATTAAATTTTTAATTTAAATAAATATAAATTAAAATTATCAGTTTAAATTATCGTTAATTAAATTCTTAATTTCAATAAATATTAAATAAATATAAACTAAAATTATCAAATTAATTATCATTAATTAAATTTATAATTTTAAATAAATATCAATTAAAATTGTTGTTAATTAAATTTTTAGTTATTTTCATAATTTTTAATATTAAATAAATTAAATTTTTTAAATTTTACTTTAAAACAAATAAGAGTATTATAGTCATTTAAATAAAAATGAATTATCAAGTAAGTGTACTTTTCTTCAATTTTTTTATATAAGTATTAAAATCTCAAATCCCAAGAAAAGTATGTGTTAAAACCCCTATCACAAATTACATCATCATTTGAAATAAAATTTAAGATTTGTGGTATTATTGTTTAAAATAAATATAATTTTGAAAGTTATTTGTGTTACTCTCTTGAATTTAATAAAATTAAGGAAATCATCGTAAATTCTAATTAATTGGTATTAAAAAAAATTTAAAATACGCATAATATGTGTATGTTATCTTCAATTTGAACACTAAAAAATGCACGATGAGTCGGCGTAGTATATGCATGCTAGTGGACGATTAATTGAAAGGCCTGAGTTAAGTCACCACAAAGAAACGCAGAGTAGCGCGCCACATCACGTAGAGCTGGAAGAGCATTTTCTTCTTTCTCTCTATCTGTTTCTATTCAATTCTCTGTGTCTTTGAGTTCCTTTCGCTCTTCTGGAAATTCATGGTTTGACAGTTTAATGTTCTCTATGAACTCCAATTCATCATCGTCAACGCGCCCTCCTCCGCCTTCCCAATCGATGGCCACCACGTCATCAGCTGCAACTACATCAACGGCCACAGATGGAGGAGCAAGCAAGAAGGTTAGAAAACCCTACACCATCACCAAATCTAGAGAGAGCTGGACTGAAGAAGAACACGACAAGTTCCTTGAAGCTCTACAACTGTATGTTAATCGCTTCTTTTTTCTTCACATTTCTCATAGTTCTGTTTTCAAGCCTCAGTAAGTACGTGTTCTTGATCGAGTAATACGATATCTTATTGTGAAACTGGTATCACTCAATTGTCATTTGAACTTATTCGAGCTAAATTTAGCTAAGAGTTTGAGTAGCTGATAGCTTTCAATTTGCTTAGCTGTTTGAAGCTTGGCTCCTGTAGTTTATGTGTGAAAATGATTTATTTAGTTGTTTGAATGAATTTTTTGGTTTTATTTAGCTGCTATTTGTACGGTCAACAAAATTGAAGCTTAGAAGCTTTTGTTTTAACAAGAATGTTTGAATGGAACTTCATTCTGAATTGTAGTTTTCTGCTGCTGCTTGTTGATTCAGGTTTCGACCGTGACTGGAAAAAAATTGAAGATTTTGTGGGTTCGAAAACGGTCATCCAGGTTAAAGATAACGATTCATTTTTGTGGCTGAATATTTGAAGAGGGTTTTTCTTTGCTGAATATTTTCCATTGCAGATACGGAGTCATGCTCAGAAATACTTTCTGAAGGTCCAAAAGAATGGGACAGTAGCACATGTGCCTCCTCCTCGTCCTAAGCGCAAAGCTGCTCATCCTTACCCGCAAAAGGCCTCAAAAAATGGTTTGTATGTCTTATGCATCATGATGATGTATTCTGTTTTGAGTTTTAAAGCTATCTCTTTATTAACACTGGGAGGCTGTATCTGTGATTGGCAGTCCTACCGCCCCTTCAAGCCTCCATGCCTTATCCATCAGTAAATATGCTTGCACCTGGATTTCTTACATGGGACGATGCTTCCATGCTGATAAATTCTGCATCGAGTAAAATGGTGCCGTCCCAAGACGAATACGCCAATCTACACACAACTGAAGGCATGCTTATTTCTTTTTGTGATGTTTTCCTAGTTATAATATTAGTAGGCTAGTTTGAGTAATGGGAACTTTCCAGCACTTATTATGGCATACCATATTACTGATTCAGCTGATATTGGATCAAAGGGGTTATCGAGAGTAGGTAACAGTGCTGTTGGTGGTATTGTAAACTCAACCAGAACAGTTCCAAGTTCAGAGATGCCAAAGCAAGGGAAACAAGTTCCTGCTCTTCATGGTAATTCATTACTTCCCCAATCCTCTCACCTAGCATTGGATAAAAACGTAGGCTCTCTTTCATTTTGTCTGCACTATGCAGGTATACCAGACTTTGCTGAAGTGTATAGCTTCATAGGGAGTGTCTTCGATCCAGACACTAAAGGGCATGTGCAAAAGCTCAAGGAAATGGATCCCATAAACTTTGAAACAGTGAGTTTAATTAATACTTTATTGTTAGATTTAATGGTTTATGCTATTGGTACTTTGCATAAGATGCCCTTGTCTCACATGCTGCTGTGTGAAAGTAACTTAGATAATTGTCAGGTAACAGCTAAAACTACCTGATACATTGATGCTTAGTGCCCAGTATTTTAGATCAAGTCTGCAGCAAAGTGGCTTAGATTACTAAGAATTGTTTATGTTGAATGTGAGTATTCCATGCATATGTGAGTGCGTATACACACACACATACATACACACATACGTATATATACTTTGTACGTATACAATTATAGCATCATTTGTAGAATTCTCATATGGTGTGGTAAAGAGTTTTGTAGATTTGTGTCTCTTTTCTATTGATTATGTTGATAAAAGTTCCTGAATTTTCGGTTGGATGTTATTTGTTAGGTAGATATGGCCGGTTAAAATAATTTAGTAATGCTAATGTAAATAATGGAGCCAAATTAATTTATTGTTGTATACATCATGATTATAGATGTCAGATTAAACTGGTTTAGCTTCCAAGTGGCCATGTCTCATGAATAGACTCTCGGTCGTTAAATCACCTGATTTTAGCTTTTGATAAGTGGCTTCTTATGGACTGTTATAAAATCAAATCAGGATGAAATGAGATAGAATGATAGCCACTATGGGGTTGAATGTGAGAGTCATTTCTGGTATCTCAAATTGTAATTCTATTCTAAGACTATATAACTAAGGCTAAGTTTGATTCATTCTGATCCAACTTGTTACTGAATTGAGCTTGTGTGCCACTTGACAATAAGCCAGCATTCTACTCCTTGTCAAAATAGTGTTTATCAAAGTGTGTGATTTAGCCATTTTGTTTTATCTCCAAATACTTGTATCACAGTCAATTCCATCTATAGATACAGGATGCCATGATGTGGTCTATGTTCGAAGATTTTCTCAAGATTCAATGACTATGGGCGTCAAATCTTTCATTTGGCTGAACACCAAAAGAGATTCAAAATAAATTTTGACATGCAGTTCCCTCAGCATAGTGTGTAATCCTCCAAAATGTACTTTGTTTATGAGTCCACCTGGTGACTTGTGCAGGTATTGTTATTGATGAGGAACCTCAGCATCAATTTGACTAGTCCTGATTTTGAGCCAGTTGTAAGTACTAAATCTTTGCTATATAATTATGCTTAGGCATATGCCTTGTTTGCTTTTCATATGATATTGTTATTTATCATGAAGGCTGTGTTTGCATTTTCAAGCCTCATCTCTTCCAACTATGATTAGCAAAAGTTGTGCTTTCAATATTTTGCTTAGGTTCTGTTGGAAAATCACTTAAAATAACTTCACTCATGCTTTTACATGTGCTAGTTGTTTTGGTTCCGTGGGAGGAATTCATAGTATATAGCAATTGCAATCTTTATATGATTATGAGAGTTGGGATCCATCATTGGAATGTTGGTACTCTTAGGTGTAAGGCATATCTATTTACAATTTAGTTTTAATGTTAGATATAAAATCTTCATAATAAAAGCTTATACCTGCAGAAATTTGCCATGTGTATCAAAATTATGTGGCTATTGAGTAAGGTTTTCATTTCACTTTTGAGTGACTAGACATGCTTGGTGAGAAATTCACTTGGAAAAATAGAATAAAATTAATGAGAAACAATGTAAGAAACAGTACCAAGTAAAAAAATATATACATTGGTTTCTCACTGACCTTATCATCTGCATAATATGCATCCAGAAGGATAATTCTGATAATCATTTTGTAATAAATTAAAAAACCTCTCAGGCACGAGATTCTTACCAAATAGACTTCACTCATTTAAGCAGGTTAGAAAGTCCTGAATCAGTCCCCGGTTTTGAAGAATGAAAGTCTGTCTTAAGATTATAAATGGTTATAGGAACTTATGGAAGCAAAACAGAAAGTATCAAGCTGTTGCATTAATTTCTCATCGTGTTCTTCTTGGATGTCTTGATTGCTAATGTGGATTGATTTGTCTGATTACCATCTTCCAATCTTGATCGCTTGTATTCATTTCAAATGATTGTCCTGTAACTCTGCTGGTTTGATTTCAATGGTACAGAGGAAGGCCCTGTCATCATATGACTCCAGTACCAAAGCGGTGGGGATGGCTGCAGGAATTGTTGCCAACAACCAAACGAATGATATAGCATGTTGAACTATTACATACATAAAATTGCTGACTAGACTATGCTTATTCTATCTGTTACTCTTCCTTCTTCCCTTGTTTTTTGTTCCTTTTACACCGCCACCCGTATTATCTTTTTCCCTTCACCTCGAAAACTTTCTTCTTCACTAGCATAATTGACTGTCCATTAAGATTCTAATGGTTCTTGGGCCACTCACTCAGGAGTTTGCAAGTTTAGGGAGATACCATTGTGCACATAGTGAGGAGAGATTGCTGTTCGAATTGTTGTATATCTAGTGAGTTTTTATGTTTAAGCTACTGCATTTTTAACAAATTTGGGATACATGTTGCTGAATCAGTTGACTATTGGAATTTAAATATATTGTAATAAAGGTTTTTCTTATGAAATTTTGAGTAAAAACACTTAAAGAAATCTATCCATAATTTTTGTGGGGAAAACGTTCATGATGTTTATTCATGTTGGAATTTATTTTATTTTAATATCGTGATATGTAATGAAAATAATAATCAATATAATTATTTTGAAAGGATAAATATTATTACCTATTCTGATAGAGTGATACATAATCAATAAGTCAATTATTAATATTACATATTACAAATATTATTTTAATTTTTTCCCCTTAAGCGATATGAGATTCATCAATCCAATAATAAATTTTTATAATTTGTAAAATAATTTATCACTATTTACATCATTCAATTTTTCATCACATTTTTTGAGATGTAAAACTTGAAATACATAAATATACAGTAGTACTAAGTAAATCAATAAGTTTTAATTAGTAATCAACCAAAAAAAACATTGTTTAGTAGAATTATTTAGGAGTGTTGAAGATCAAATGTAGAATTAATCATAGAATCCAGGACTTGTCGTCACTTTCTGTATGGTGTAACCGACAGTTCGTTAGGCTGATATACGAACACGTGATATCACACGGTCTGAGATGGCGTTTCGAGAAATTCAGTTAACCTATTCAAGGACTCGAAATTCGCCGAACATTTCAGGTAATTTCTCTCTCCTTCTTGCCGCTGTTTCTTCGATTCCCACTCGAGTATGAGCTGCAGAACTTGCTGCTGTTCGATTCAGTAGATTTCATTTCAAATTTGAAGCTCGTATTTTTGTTAATCCCTGCCAATCAACGAAAGAGATAATGCTCCAACACCAAATAGTACCCTCACCTGCTAGACTAGGGTTAACAAACCCTAATTCCCCTTCTCTTCAAAATCCTAACGCTAACCCTAACCCTAACCCTAGCCCTCCCAAATTCCCTTCTTCAGCTGCTCACCACCGCTCTTCCACACCCGTTACTGCCGCAACCACGACTGGCACAACCAATTGCACCTCCTCAACCCTTCTCTCTCTTCTCCCACCCCTTCCCAGGGCCCAAGCTCTTCTCCTTCAAATGGCTTCCTTAGCCTCCAAACTCTTCGAAGTTTCGCCTAATCGTGCCCTTTGGATCTCCGCTTTTCGCGGTTCGCTTCCGACGTTTTTGTCGTCGCAGACTCAGTCACAACCTCCTCCTCCGATCGACTCTTCCCCTTCAAGCCCTAAGGAAATTATTTCTTCTTTTACGGCCCTTCAGACTCAGCTTTTTGAAGCTGTAGCTGAGCTTCAAGAAATTCTTGATCTTCAAGATTCAAGGCAGAAGGTTGCACGTGAAATTAAGTCTAAGGATTCTGCGATTCTTGCTTTTGCTAATAAGATTAAGGAGGCGGAGCGGGTTCTTGATATTCTTGTTGATGATTACGTGGATTATAGACGTCCCAAAAGGTTGAAATCTGAGGAAGGTGATGAGGATGGTGATGGTTCTTGTTCAACTACTGTGGAATCTCGATTGAATTTATCGGATATTTTGTCATATGCTCATCGAATTAGCTACACAACCTTTGCACCACCGGAGTTTGGTGCTGGGCAGGGGCCTCTTCGTGGGGCTCTCCCACCTGCTCCGCAAGAGGAGCAAATGCGTGCTTCTCAGCTGTATAATTTCACTGATCTTGATGTTGGTTTGCCTAAAACTGTTGAAGTCAAGGAGAAGACAATTGAGGCTATCATTGAGCCTCCACCTTTGCAGCCAGCAGATGCCAATCCTCTTAAGGATTTGGCTTCTATTCAGGGTTTGCTTCCTCCAAATATTATGGTTCCGTCCGGCTGGAAACCAGGGATGCCTGTCGAGTTGCCAAAAGATTTCCCACTTGTGCCCCCACCAGGGTGGAAGCCTGGGGATGCAGTCCCGTTGCCTCCATTGGAGGGTATTTCTTTGCCTAGAATTGAGGAACAACACTTGCGACCTGCTCCTCCTCAGGGATTGCATAAACCACCTGAGCCAATTCAAGTTAGGCATGTTGAGTTGGATATTCTGGATCAAGATGATGATAGTAGTGATTATAGCAGTGATGAGGGAAGCTCTGAAGATGATAGTTGACAGGTTGTGGGTTCATAGTTACTGATGAATACTCAGGTTCAGTATATTAGGAAATTGTAATTTGTTTTGCCAGTGCAAACAAAATAAAATTTTGCGAGCTGTATGTGATGCACTTTTCCTGTACAATGTGTTCATGTGCAAGCAACTTTACTATTTTACTTATCCATTTTAGCCATAATTTGCATTCCTTTTAATTTATTAAAGAAGAAAAAATGATAAATAAGAGATTTTAGGCTTTGTTTGGAATTGTGGTGCTTTTACTGTTTTTTGAAAACAAAGCTGAAAAGTGTTTAGTTACAGCAACCTTTTAAAAGCACCTGATCATTTTTCTATTAGTATTTGATATATACAACCTGCTAACCCACAGCAGCTGCAGGCTTTATGGCCATTGCACCTCAATACGAAAGTAAGCCTTAGATATTCAAATTGGATGACTTAGAGAAGCAATTTTTACTTTTGTTTCTAGTTTGAAGTTGTTATAATTATAAGTGACTCTGTTGCAAGAGAAGCTGCTGCACAAGATATTGCCCAATTGCTGCTTTTCCTGGACATTTAAACTCTAAGATAATGAAAATTTTATATAATTGTAGCTCCAGCTGCTGGAATGAGAGTTTGTCTAGGAATCAGGTACTTTTCTTGTACTCCAGTTTGCCGCTCTGTATAGCTTCTTATACATCACCTTTTTCAGGTCAGGGGGCTCAGAGTATCTCTATTGGCTTCATGTAACAGAAGACAAGTTGGTAGGCCTCTATGCTGTGGGTCTTATAATTTGCAGAACAACCAACATAATTTTCATCCATTTTATTGATGTTGACTTTGAAAAATCAAAGATGCGGATGGAGAAGCACCGATCCAGTATGTTCAAGAAATTAATACTAGTTTGATTGGTTTTTCCCTGTGTACTTTCTATGTATATGTGAGTCATGGGAGGAGAGGGTTGGGTGCATTGTAGGTGGTGATGTCTTAGACTGTCAGTTGGTAAATATAATGGGCTAGTCCCTGATAGCTCTCAATGCTCTAAATGTGACAGGTTGTTTCTGATTGCATTGAGGCCTGCGTTCTTGATCTTATAGCTCTTGGTAGTTTGGTTATTTACCTGGCTTGAAAATTAGAATGCTGACATGTCTGTAGTTTCTTCAATCTTAACCTTTCTAAATATTCAGTTTCATGTATATCTAGGAACAAAATTTGGAATTATATACTCTGTTAAGTTGAAGGGCGTGGGTGAATGATGACAAGTCGAATGGATTTGGTTACTTGCTCTTTGGTTTTGTCATCTTTGTATGGTTATTGCATATGCAGTCGTGTTTTTTAATGGATAGACCAGTGCTAGAAAAACCAGATTGAAGAATTCTTCCCTCTGGAAACAAAGTAAATGAATGCTATGAATCGTGCTACAACTCTTTTGAGCAAATATTTTCAAATCAAACACAAGAAAAAATTGCAGAAGAAAATGTCCTAAACATAATGTTTGCTGACCTGAATCCTAGACATCAATGAAAAGGTCAACTCGCGATAAAGCTCTAATACTAGCTGGAAATGAGGTTCGGATACCACATTTATTTGTCATCTTCTTTCTTTTATAAGGTAAGGTTGTAGCTACACACCCTTTTGTAGCATGACTTGATATATTGGTCTATCTAACCCTAAAATTTAAACAATTATAATTTTTGTTAATAGTTGGGTCTGTAACTAAATAGAATATTTTATAGAGTGCTTGGTTGTGTGATTAATTATTATAAAAAAACAATAAATTTATTTCTAAAATTATGTTCACACACTAATGTGAGGGTCTTGAGTTCCAGTATTAAGTATCATCTCTTAACTCTCAACTCTGGCTTTTACAGTTTAATAATTTAATCTTTAATCCTTAATTCTTGATTTTAACATTTTCATTCTGACAAACTAAAATGTTAATATTAAAACACAGTGTCTTTATTTATTAATTTATAAAAAAATTAGAACAAAAGTAGTATTATTCAAGTTGTAAGAAAAAAAGTGTTGCTAGTTGGATTTCTTGCAACTGAGTAGCAGCCAGCCGGACGAAACTTTAATCTTATCTAAATTAACAATTTGTTTTACATCTTTGATTCTCAGTCTATTCTAAATAATACTTGTTGAAAATATAATTTCCAAGTCCAATGTTTTATTCTTTAACCTAATTTTTTTTTTTAATACAAAGTTAAGTATATTTTTTGTGGAATTTTTACCTTATGCTGCTCGGGTTCGAATTATTGGAATGCCTCAATTGCTCACAATATCCTGGAAAACTCTTTCCTTTGACAAGGAGTAGAAATTACTTTATACAAATATAGATATATAAAATTAAACCTATAAATAATTATTATATTTTATTAATTATAAATATGATACAATCTATAGCCGAATTAATGCGTAATATACTAATAAAATACATTTTTAAGTCTTTAGAGGTCACTAATATTAGTGACGTTAAAAAATGAAAATAATTAGAGACTAAACGGGATGGGAATACGCTAACCCTCTAACAGGATAATCTAAAACGCGTAGACAAACACAAGAAAAAGAAAAAACCCTAAAGACTAGTCGACTACTCTATATATAAACGATAATACTTTGCGGTGTCATTTTGTCACTCCAAACTAAACCCTAAATAGACTCTTCTTTTTTCTCACCCATCACTCACACCACACCAATGGCAGCTGCCGCCGCTCGCCCTTTGGTCACCGTGCAGTCGCTCGAGGGTGACATGGCGACTGACTCACCCGCCACCGTCGCTTTACCGGATGTCATGAAGGCATCAATTCGACCGGATATTCGTCAACTTTGTTCACGCCAATATCTCCAAGAACAGCCGCCAGCCTTACGCCGTCTCTAAGCGTGCTGGTCACCAGACCTCCGCCGAATCATGGGGTACCGGACGTGCTGTGTCCCGTATCCCCCGTGTTCCTGGTGGTGGTACTCACCGTGCCGGTCAGGGAGCTTTCGGAAACATGTGCCGCGGCGGCCGCATGTTTGCTCCTACCAAGATCTGGCGCCGATGGCACCGCAAGATCAATGTGAACCAGAAGAGATACGCCATCATTTCAGCCATCGCCGCTTCCGCCATCCCCTCCCTTGTGATGGCCCGCGGTCACAAGGTTGAGACAGTTCCTGAGATGCCTCTTGTGGTTAGTGACTCCGCTGAGGGTGTTGAGAAGACATCTGCTGCCCTGAAGGTTCTCAAGCAGATCGGCGCCCTCGCTGATGCTGAGAAAGCCAAGGACAGCCAAGGCATTCGACCTGGAAAGGGTAAAATGAGGAACCGCCGATACATCTCTAGGAAGGGCCCACTGGTTGTGTACGCAACTGAAGGTGCTAAGCTTGTCAAGGCCTTCAGGAACATCCCTGGTGTTGAGGTTGTTAACGTTGAGAGACTCAATCTTTTGAAGCTCGCACCCGGTGGTCATCTTGGGCGCTTTGTGATTTGGACTAAATCTGCTTTTGAGAAGCTGGATGAAATCTACGGAACCTTTGAGAAGGGTTCTGAGAAGAAGAAGGGATATGTCCTGCCCCGTTCCAAGATGGTTAATGCTGACCTGGCTAGGATCATCAACTCTGATGAGGTCCAGTCTGTTGTGAGGCCGATCAAGAAGGAAGTTAAGAGGGCTACAATGAAGAAGAATCCTCTGAAGAACTTGAATACCATGTTGAAGCTGAACCCATATGCTAAGACTGCTAGGAGGATGTCACTTTTGGCTGAGGCTCAACGTGTTAAGGCTAAGAAGGAGAAGCTTGACAAGAAGAGGAAGCCCATCACCAAGGTATATCGTATTCTTAAATTCTAACTTTATAGTTAATTAACTGAATTTGAGTATTGTTTTGTATACTTGCTGTTATTTGAAGATGTGCTGTTTTTAATTCTTCTATTGTTTTTTACTGTAGTTATATTGATACTATGGTTGGGAAGGACATTAATTTTGGTTTGAATCATGATATGTGTATAAGCATGTTGCTACAAGGATCATCTGCACATTGTTATATGATGATATTATAGGTTTTTATTTGAATTCATATGCGCCCATGTTGTTTGTTGGTTCATTTCTCTCCAATTTTTGTCGGTTAGGTTTTCTTTGTGCTTTCCTTTTATTCTATGGTTGAGTCTTTTAAGGATGTAGCTTAAAGTTTCTGTGCCAAATGAGTGGTTCCAATGAATTTGCTAATTAATTTGTTGTCTGGTTTAGTCTTTTAAGACAGTCATTTCTGTTTATTGACCCTGAATCTCATGCATTTTATTTATTGTTACAATGTTTTGTATGTAAATTTGGTCCTTGTGATTTTATGAATTTTTGAAATCTACTTCTTTTGCCTGTTGTTCTGAGGAAAGCTACTTTAACCTTGCTTCATGTTGTATCTGCAATTGATGATAATTGATGTCTTTTCTCTGTTACTGTCCCCTTTCGTCTCTGCAATTGATGATAATTTGTGGTGAACCAATTTCCCCATTCTGTTAGCAATCAATGTTATTGATACATTCTAGTTTTTATGGCGAGGTTAATTTTGCAAATTTCAGTATTCTAATGCCATCCCGTATTATATTGATTCTATCAGGAGGAGGCAGCTGCAATCAAGGCTGCTGGTAAATCATGGTACCAGACGATGATCTCAGACAGTGACTACACTGAGTTTGAGAACTTCTCAAAGTGGCTTGGTGTATCACAGTGATCTGTTTATCAAGAATTTAGATTTTGTTTTTAAGACCATATTTTGATTAATCTTTTTGAATTGTGTTGGACTTAGTTTCTTTTACTGTTTTGAGTCATGGATGAGAATTTGTGGAAGGAAAATGAGTGAAATGAGCAGTGTTCAGAATGGAGTTTTATTTGTCCTTCGCACCATTTTGTCTCCATTGGCTAGGTGGAAGAGTTTTCATTAAAATCAAAACTGGAGTTAAATGTTTTAGGTGTTGGATTTATTGTCTTAAATGGTACTATTTTTTATGATAAGTTTCATACTTAAATTATATTGAATCTCTTTTGTAGCGTGTGATGCATTATTTCATCCTGTCTATGATTTGCAATGACTTGACTATGATCGCAAAATAGTGCCTAATCCTATTGGAACTCAAATCCATGTTTTAGGTTTTGCAGTAATACCCATTGTTATGGATTGTTTTGATTACAACTACGGTATATGGATGCTGCTAATATTGACATTCTCATGCTTACATTATGTTCTCACTGATCCACCTGTGCATCTTAATGTAGAAAGCTGGGATAATTAAGATGATTACATGTTTTCTCGGGTTTTCCAGCCATTTGTTCCCGCATCATGTTCTTCGACTTTTGCCCCCGCCCTTGGTTAGTTTCTTGATAACAGTGCTTCATTTCATAGACTGGCCAGGGATCAAAGTTATGGTGTCGTGCGTTATGGCCACTTTTGGAGCTCTGTTTTTTTCTTCACGATAACATAGTGCAAGTGTATTAGAATTTAGAAGAATGTCCTTTGACGTACTCTTTTATTAGGATAAATTGATTACAGGTCTTTCGCTCTATACTGTACAGTAGCTTCATTAGCTTTTTTACCGAGAGATCCTTGTACATAACACACGTATTAGTAAAACAACAGTGCTTGAGGTGGGGCTAAACAATCTCCCTGGAAGAATAATAATCAAGGAAATTTTCTCTGGATTGTTTGCGTCCATTACTCTTACCATTTAGCAGAAATGACTTGCGAGATGTTAGTTGATGGAGAGCTGTGATTGTGGAGGAGCCTGACCCACTGTAAGGTGCTTCAATTTTCCATTCCCAACTGAGGTCGCCTCCTTCTCGAATCTTCTCTATAGCTGCTTCCTTCACAAACAAACAAACAATCCACAGCAATTGATTTTGATTTTAAAGATATTATCCTTGCTCTATATGTGCTAGGATCAGAGTTAGTGATTGCTGCTTCCCCTTCTATTGGATTTTGGAAAACAGTAACAAAGTTAAAATTGAATAATAATATTATTTTGTTTTATCAAATCACATCTTTTATATACAAGTCCCTACTGTTCTGTTTTGTTATGTTAAGAATTAAGGGGGAAAATTAAAAAAAAAAACCGAATAGATTTTTACGAGAGGTGTTAAGTGAACCGGGCTGGGCTTAATAAATTCCAACCCATGTGGATTATAGGCCGACCAAGTCAAAGCCCGTCAACTTTCACGCGGTCAAACAATTTATCGGTTTGAACTCCTTATGAGCGCAAGTCACAAATTTCACTTCTTTGAACATTTTTTTATTAATATTTTTTATAAAATTAAAGTTTATTATTACTATTACTACTAGAACAGTTAGGGAAAAAAATGAGTACTTTATAATTTAAATAGAACACATTTAATTAATTAAATAAAGGGTATTATCACATACTTCCTTTAAATAAAAAATATTGGTTTTCTATCACACACCTCCTCTTAATTGGTACTTGACTAACACCAACATATAAGATTACCCAAATGCCCCTCAAGTCCACTTTTAGATGCCAGACAAAATATCAATTACTTGTACAATAAATGAGAGTGCTCAAAACATAACAAATGAATGCATACCTATACTACAAACTAATCCAAACTATCCAGTACACACTAAAAATCAATAAACATTAAGCAAGAACCAAAAATTTAGCAAGATAATATATGCAAAATTATATTTCAGCTAGCTTCCATTAATCACAAGTATGACAAAAACATGGTTGTTTAACCATACTTGTATCAGTCATATCAATCAAACAATTTGTTTACAAAATAGTAAGTATATCAAAAACAACAAAAAGCACATATCTCAAATATCCAACATTATGCAGTAAAAAAGACAAAGTTAATTATTTATGCATGTATATAGCAAAGAAAACAAATTAAGTTGATTTTGTCCCTAATTATTATGTAAACTGATCCATTTCATAACTCATAATCAATATATAATTAAATACATGCAACATCTTATATCCCTTAATAAATTTTAGGAAACTAGCTAATTAGTTACTTGTAAACAGAAACAAAAGGAAGAAGAACCGGTGTATATATAATTAACTTAGAGAGAAGGCATTAAATTTTGCAATTGTTCAACTTAAAATGTGGACCTGTGTACGTATTTTATGATCATCAGCTAATAAAAAGGGGGTTCTAACAACATAGCATGTTATTTTATCATCTTTGGTAATTCTGCTTTCAGCTTTTTCTGCTTTTGCTTCTGCTTTCGACTTCTATTATATTTCTGATAATATAATATGGATTCTCTATTTCTGTGGTTTTGGATTCTCTATTTCTGATAACCCTACTGCACAGAGCAAGTTTACCAAACTGAAGCATTTGTGTGCAAACTTCAGCTGACTTTCTTGTGCTTGAAAAATGAAATTCTAGCAAATATTTATGTACATGATACGTTTAGTTTTACCAATATAGCATGCACACAAATGCAAAATCACTTCAGATTCTTGTGCTTTGAACATGAAATTCCAACAAAATAATATCACCATCTCAACACACAATCCACGTATTCCAAATTTGCTAAATCTTAGTATAGTTAACTTACAGATTTATGGAAGAAACAACTCACAAAAAACAAAACCCACAATTCGAGCTAACATGTGCAAGTTAAAAGCCCACTCCTCAATATAAACTAAATTGAACTCTAAATCAACGTGCAAGTAAAATATTTGCGATTCTAAACCAAACAAATTAATCATTACAAATACTATTTCTCAATTTAATATGCATGCATATAAAAATGGTGAAAAATAACATTTATAACTGATGCTCATTTTCTTGTGCTTTCTCAAGCTACGATTTTTCCTTTCCTGGTGTGTAGAACTTCTTCGATCCTCTCTTCAATGAAAAATTGCGGAAAATAACACCACTTACTTGAATTGGAGTCCAAAGCACGCAAAAAAACTCCTTCCAAGCCTTGATCTCAGCCTCCATTTTAGACAATGTAGCTTATCTAACTAAATCTCGACCTACGATTTAAGAAGAATGTGTGGTTTTGGTATCGATTTTACCATTTTGGAGACAAGCCGCTCTTGCCGCTCTTCCCTCTCTTGTGTGAAGTGTGAAATCTTTCGAATATAAAGAAACAATCATAATCAACATATTTTTACAATTATACTCTTCAATCTCACATTCAACAAACAGTGAACTCTAATGTTAAGGGAGGTATGTGATAAAAAGTCAATATTTTCATTTATGTAATAGTTTCTAATACCTTCAGGGAAGGCATGTGATAATATCCCTATTAATATAATAGTCATAGAAATATTTGTATGTCGAAAAGAGCGCAAAATGCACACACCAGGACTGAAGCTATCAATCATTTGTAAAAGGTTTTAATTTTAATTAAAAATAAATAAATAAAATTTAATTAACTAAATTAATTGCATTATTATTTTTTATTAGTTTGCCTTGAATTTTTATTGTTTAAAATAAAAATTGTTTGACTGTATTTTATCCACAAAGGATAATCTAGTTAACTTGGCCTCTGAAGACAAATAATTAATTTCTTTAAATTTCTTTAATTTGCATTTAATGTATAGAGTTAAATGAATATTGTCATTATTATGAGATCAGAGGATGTAGACAACAATATTACGAGATGAGATCATCAAATAATCATTCATCTTAATTTACTAATTTGGTATATATACATATATATATACCTTCAACATATATTCGAAGTAATGTTTTCCCATATAGACTATATTTCATGTATACATATGGAGAGTCAACGAGAAATGCTAAATACAAATTCAATCATATAAATTAATGTGAGAATGATAAATTAATATTCTCACATTTCTTATATTTTTTTAAAATATAAAAATAAATTTACCCAAATAAAAGCAAATAAATTATAATAAACATGCAATAAAAATAAAAACAATATTTTATTAACTGTCACATTAGTTTGTATACGAAATTTGTACATGTAATATTTTTAATAAGAATACAAAAATTATTTTAAATTTCTTAAATTTTTAAAAAAAATTCTCACGTGTGTATTAATAATAGTTAGTAGTTGAGAGATTTAAATTATTTTATATTTTTATTTAATAACTAGTTATCATAATTCGATTTTGTGTAGAGATAAAACTACAACGTTAACAGCATATAACGAATAATGAAAAAACAATTATGCAATAAAAAGAATTGAAAATGATTCGGTGCGGTGTAATAAGAAGAGTAATGGGTATTACCGAATCTAAACACACCCGGCTACATTCCGAGTACATTAGACAGGGTGTGTGGTCAGAATGGATACTGTGGTGTTTTTAGAAAACCGAATGCAATGTGAGTCCATTGGGCCTACGGTCCCAACCTGAAACAATAATCAACGATAACTCAAAATTAAGGGAGTGGAGTTATTGGCAATTGAACCTTAAATAAATATTGTACTTGTGAAATGAATTCTCGTACCAATAATAAAAAAAATCAATATTATAATTGAACGGAGGTGGGACCTACTCTGCTCCCCCAATAAAACTGTGTGCTAAAACAAAAGGCAAACCCCACTTTAACACTGAGTACGCATCTTTACACTAACAAAATTACAATTAAAGCCCATCACAAACAAAAAGTATGCAGTCAAAATATCTTCAATAGTTAGGTTTTTGGTCACAGTTCTTCACAAGTTGTGCTTATTATGCATAATTTTTTGTAATTTAATTAAATATTTTATTAATAACTATTAATTATATATATATATATATATATATTATTGATAGTGGATTTACTTGTCATTGTCCTAAGATTTTTAGATATAATCTTAGGTTAAAATAATAAATTTAGGTTTTGGTATTGAATTCTTAAGGATTAGTGTTGAATCTTAAATTTTATCTTTCATAATTCATATATTAAGTTTTTAATCTTAAGATTTTAACGGTCGATCATATGGTACTGATTTCAATGTTGAATTTGGATTACGAGTTCTTAGATTACTAAATTTTATAACAATAACACTAAATTTAGGTCCTAAAAATTTTAGCATTGATTCTCAACTTTAAATCTCGAGGATCTAATCAATACATATTTAATTACCTAATGTTTTATATTAATTTTAATATAAGTACTAATAGTTACAAATAAAGAAATCGATACTTCCGTCAATTTTGGAGATGAGATTTAGCGTGAGTTGACAGTGTTAAAAAATAAGTACTAATTATATTTTTTTTAGCAATTTTTAGAAAAGCACTTAAATATTTGGTTAATAATCTCTAAAAATATTTATTGGTGTTAAATTAAGAATTTAGAGGTGTAATTAAAAAAATATTTTTGTATTAATAAATTATTAAAATAAGTAATATATCTATATAGCAAAATTTTTAACAAAAATAAATATTCTAAGAAATTGAATAAAAAATTTATTATGAAAATAACTACATCTTTAATAATTTAAAAGAATAAAAATAATTTTTTTGTTATAAAAATAACTATAATTTTAATAATATTAATTATCTTCTAAGTATTAAAATATAAATAAAGTTATAAATTTCATGAACATAAATAATGTATCAATTTTAATAATTTATTCATTTTAAAAGAAATAATATAAGAAATAATATATCTTCAAAGATCTAATATAATCTATTATATATTCATATATATAATCATCTAAATTAAAATCTATTTAACTTAAAAAATTAAATATTTGAAAAATATAGTTTTCAAATTTTTTAGGAATATTTTGAGAAATATAAAATTTTCATTAACTATACAAATATTACCCTTATAAGCACTTAAAACGCTAATTTAGAAAAAAATCAAATTTTAGCTAACCAAATAATTACTTTAAGCGCTAAATTTTTTTTAATTAGCACTTTTATTAGAATTGACAAATACATTATTTAACACTTTACAAATGCTCATTCGTATTTATGGAGTACTGATAAGTATCGTCAAACTCACCCTTATTTAATTTTAGGGTTATATTCCATTATACCTCATATTTATTGATATATATATCAGATATAAATCTATTTTTGTAAAAATCATCGCTTCACCCCGAATAACAACAAAATGACTATTTTATCTTTATTCTAATTAAAAATAAAAATAATAATATTTTAATCTTTAAATTTTGATAAAATAATAAATTAAGACATATTTTATCAATTTTAACATTTTAGTCTTTATTATTACTTTTACCTTCCATCCTTTGTCACGTTCTTCCATCTTTTCTTCAAACACAAATCTTTTTCAAATTATGTTGACAAATTTTACAATGAAAGCAATTATAACCCATCCAAGTAAATCCCTACAATCTTTGTTATTGTTTGTTTTAAAAAATCATGAATGAAAATCACGTGTCGTGAGTTTAATTCGTATTTTTTATGATTGAAGGTTCTTTATCGCAATAAAATTAGACGATTTTTTTTATTATTTTAAAGAAAAAAATCAATTATGTCCTAAAAATTTAATAAATGATGACAAATATAACGATAAAATAGAAATTAAAATATTAAAATTGATTAAATATATTTTAATTTGTTATTTTATAATTATTATTTAATTTTAATTAAAATAAAATAAAATAATTATTTTATTATTTTTTAAAAATAGAGTGATAATTTTATAAAAATGAGTTTATATTTAATATATATCAATAAATACAAATCTAGCCGAAATAATCCTTAATTTGAGTACTAATAAAATTTTGTTAATTTTGAATTATTACACGGAAAAACATTACACGTTATAGAAAAAAAAATGCCCAAATATACTAGTGACTTTAGAATCTAAAAAGCGCTTTCCCTTCAAACACCTTGAAAGTGCTTCTGAATTCAAACGCAGGCAAACAAACCCTAATATCGATCCAGTTGGTGGAACCAAATGGCAAACACAGAACTGTTCTTCTAGTTCCATCGTACGTCCCATCTGTGCTTTTAAAACGCACCTCCACCACCACCTCTCTCTCTCTCTCTCTCTCTATCTCTCTGCGCACTCTCTCGTCCGCTTCCTTCTTCTTCTTCTTCTTTAGCTTCACGCAACTTGTATTACCAAACCTCCCTCCTCTTTATATTCTCCAACAATTCATTTTCCATTATTTAATTATCAGGAATTTGGAAGTTTTCCAAAATTACAGCCACTGCAAACATGTTGGATCTTACCTTAAGCTTGTCTATAGGTGATTCCAGAAAGCTTCCAAGACACCCATCCGCCGGCAGTTCCGGCCACTCCGCTCCCTCGTCCTCCGTTACACCTCCCAGTTACATTTTCAGTATGCTGAAAGAATTCGACGACAAAAGCAAACAACCACTCGACGAAATGTCTGAAATCGAGAATGTTCGCGGTAAAACTATTCAGTTCTTTCCGATAAATACTGAAACCGGGAATAATGGTCGTGGAGGGTGTTTGGTTTCGCAGAGAAATGAAGGGCTAGATTTGAACCTAAACTGTATGGCTGCTGAGGACTGCGGTCCTGCGAACCAGAAGATTGAACCGCAAATTCAGCAATATAGACCGCCGGTGAAGAAGAACCGGCGGGGCCCCAGGACTACTAGCTCACAGTATCGTGGGGTTACGTTTTATCGAAGAACTGGGAGATGGGAATCTCATATCTGGTTAGTATACTTGGGGCTTCTGCTTCTATTTGCCATGAAGATTCTGAATTTTTTTTTATTTAATATTTTATTTTGTTTTTCTTTTGTAGGGATTGTGGAACTGGAAGGCAAGTTTACTTGGGTGAGAAAATTAGTTAATTTTATTTACTTATTTATTTGTGTAATCTAACCGCTCGTTAATTTTATGATGTTCTTTCAACTTATTTTCATTTCGCGAATCCGGGTGTTTTTTTTTTTAATTTTTTATTTATTTTTTTCTGTAGGGGGATTTGATACTGCTCCTGCTGCGGCAAGGTGAGCAGTTATTTATTTATTTTTTTTGGGTAATATTATTTACGTAAATTTTTGTGAGAATTAAGACGGATTTGATTTGACTTAATATGTGATGTAGGGCGTATGATTTGGCTGCAATTAGATTTCGTGGAGCCGAAGCGTATCTGAATTTTGATCTTGCTAATTATCGGGAAGACGTTAAATATGTGGGTTTAATTACTGTAAATTAAATTAATAATGAGATTTGATTTGATTTGATTTGATTTGATTTTAGTGTGTGTTGGTGTTGCAGATGAATAGTCTTACAAAAGATGAATTTGTGATGTATCTCCGTTCTAGAATTCCGGCTACGTTAGACGGAAAAGTGGCTCTGTGATCCGTACTTTAATTGATGGGGGTATTGTACTAGTACCAGTACTAGTACTGGTACTAATATACATCGTATCGTAACTCATAAGTTATTGTTGTTGTTGTTGTTGTTGTTATTATTATTATTATTTTTTATTATTATTATTATACTGGCTGTGTCACAATATCACTTGTACATCGCATGATGTTGTTTATATGTATTTTGAGTTTCTTCAATTTGGAATATATATAATTAGAGGGTGTTAAATTAGTCTAATACAGTCCCATGGACTAAGGCCCGGTTGAAAGAAAAATCAATGTATTAAGAAAATCGATATAATTATAAAAAGAAAAAAAAATCTACTCAAAATTGTTCACAAAGCCACTGGAAATTACCTAATTAATTGTTAAATTTTTTTATGAAAGAAATACATACAAGTTGTTGAAATTTAGTTTATTAAAAATAATTAATTATTATAATTTTAAAATATTCATTGAAATTTTAATTTATTAAAAAATAATTATTATATTTTATGTTATAATATTTATTTAATAAAAATAATTATTAAAATTTTAAATTTTGATAAAATTATTTATTTAAAATAAATAGTCGAAAACCCTCTCCTTAAAGAATAAATAAAAATTTATAATTTTGTATTTTATTAATAAATTAATATTTACTTATATTTTATTTTATAAGATAAAAAGACAGGATGTGTTCCAACAAAATGCTATTGATTTTAAGAGGACTTTAAAACCCACTCACAATCTCCCAAAAGAGCTTTAACTCCTAATATATAATTAATATTGTATTATTATTGTTATTTATAGAATAAATAAATTTATACTTTAATTATAACATATGAATAAGTATTTTATAGTCAATACACTATAAAATAAATACTTATCACTGTTATTTTGTTTATTTTTAGTTATAATTTTTTTTTAATTAACTACTACCAAACACGGACAAAAGTGTTAAGTTTTAATAACCGAGATTCTAATGAATATTTTTTAGACTATTAAAAATATTATATAGAGGAAAAGGATCAATGACCCCTTAATTTTATAAATTTTCTCACATTATTTATATATAATTAGATCTATATACTTTCAATCATTAAGATTATATATCATATGTGTATTAATTATAGTGTATTAATTATGTATTAGTTATATGCGTTATTTTTAATCTCAATAATTGAAAGTGCATAAATTTACTATGAGAAATTGTATAAAGTTAATAAATTGTTATTTCGTCTTCTATATAATATATATATATACACACACATAAAAGAATAATAATTTAATCATGTAGTATAGGTATTAAGTTTTTAAGAAATTGACTAATACACCCACATATTTTTTATGTTTGGGAAAAAAATAAATATCTCTAAAATTTAAGTAAATAGACGAATATCCCTTTTAGTTGTTATTTTTATCAATTGACATGTTAAATTATTATTATTTTATTTTTATTTATATTTCGATAATTTTTTAAAATAGAGTGAAAAATATGTTTTTTTTTTATTATTTTATAAAAAATTTGATATACAAATGATAATAATTTAACTAGTTAACGGAAGAAATAAAATTTAAGAGTATCTATTACTCTACCTAAATTTTAAGAAATATTTATTTTTTCTTAAATACAAAGGGAATATTTTTCTATTTTCACATATTTTAAAGGACATTAATTAATTTATCTAATTTTTTAATAAAAAAAGTTCAAAACTATACATTTAAAATAGAGATTTAAACTACAGCTTTGTGTGTTCACACCTCTTGATAGTCTCTCCAACAATCGGTTCGAGCCGGTTTCCTTCCTCATATTTGTTGGGGCGTATCTCTCTCCGATGTGTAAGAATTGATATCTTCCTGTTGGAAGTAGAAATCTGATGTTGTATTTCAATTGTACAAATTTACTGTCCAAGTAGAAAAGAACAAAGAGAAATCTTCTCACCATCTAATCTTTAGTTAGGTGGCAAGCATATGTTGGAGAAAGCAGGACTCTCCTATAACTAGTAAGGTTAAAAAAAAATAACAGTAAAAAATTTTTCAAGTATACTATAAATGTCAATACATAACAGTAAGCTTTGATATAATATTGATATTTAAAAAAAGAAAAGAAAAGAAATCTTCTTTAACAATATCAAAAAAATTCATACCACACACTTAATTTAAAAGTGGTTGGCAATATTAATTTACTTTAAATTTGTTCATGTAGCACAAGAAAGTTGGCATCATTTATACTTGTCCTTCAAAACTTTTGGCTAAAAATGATTAAAAACCAGATAACTACTACTTTTATTCATCAAATCAGATCACTTTAATCTATATATTTCAGAGTTAAAAAAAAAAGATTTACTTCGTAAGAGAAAGTTTTTGGAAAAATACAGTAACTACTATTTAAAAAAGTGTAAGATTAATATTAATATGAAAATTCAACCTTAAACATTGTACTTGGAAGCAGAAATCTCGTACCAAATATTTAATGAATTATTATTAGTACAAAATGAATGGGACCTATTTTTCTTTGTTATATATGTATACTCTCTCAACCCAATCGAAACTAACTATGCAAATAATAGCATTACCCCACTTCCTTTTTCTTTAAAACACTAAGAAATTGTCAAAAATATCTTCAACAGTTTATTAATTTTTTTAGGCACGTTTCTATTATTAAACTATATAATATTATTACTATAATACTACTTTATGCTTCATAACTCTTTTATATAATATATTACTATAATATTACTTTATCCTTTATAACTCTTTTTTAGTTGGCTACTCGTGTAGATCTTACATTCTTATTCTTGTCACATACTTGAAAGGGATTAATAATCTTTTAATTTTATATTTTTTTATATTATTTATAAATTATTAAATTTAAATATTTTTAATAGTTAAAAAATTATTATACATTTATATTAATTATTTTTTATATATTAACTATATATATTAAATTTAATTTTAATTATTAAAAATATGTAAATTCAATTATTTATAAATAAATATAAAAAATTATGTCAAATTAAAATATTGTTAATCCATTTTCATTTAATATTATGTTAAAAAAAGAAGAACAAATTTAATAGAGATATTACTAAATATTACTAAATTAAAAAAATGTAAAAAGAAGTTCAAACTTTTTCAATGTGGCTAAAGTAATATTCTCCTAATTTGGATAGAAAGAAGGGTGTTTTGAATTGTTATATTTACATAATTATCCTTAAAAGGTTTTAAAATATATGTGTACTTAATAACACGACATAATGTAATGTGATTTTATAAAAATTCTAAATATAGCTACCATAGAGTGTTTGCCATCAAAACATCCTGTGAAGCTTCACTGTTTCCGAATTGGTTTTGGACTTTTCTTGCATAGCTTAGGTGGAAGGCGAAGAGGAAGAAAAAATTAATTTCTTTTTATCTACATTGATCTTAAATTTGGTCTTTTGATATTAATTAGTAAAATTTATTTATGTTTGGAGATAGGCCTCTTTTATCTTTATTTATATACCTTTATTTTATTTCTCCTCTTTCACTTGAGTCTTTTAGAATTTTAATTTTAATAAAATTATGATTTGAGAAGTCGATGACATGAGGCTTACTTTATTTCTTTTAATTGGAATGGTTAAAAAAACTATCTTCTTTAATAGGCTTACATTGCGTAGTGTAGAAAAAGAAATAAGGGTTTAATAAAGTGAGAAGCTTAAAAAATTACGAAACTTAAATACATGAGATAGAACAAGAATCTCTCAGTTTTAATAGTAAATTTTTTTTTCTAATTGTTAAAATTTTAGCTTTTGGAATTGCAATTTTTTTATAAGATTTTTCTTGAATTATTCTCAATGATTACTCATTTCAGGTTTAGATAATTCAGGAAAAACCCTATAAAAGAGTCGAGGATCCAAAAGTTTAAGTTTCAACAACTATAAAAAAATTTCAACTATTAAAACTGAGAGACTCTTGTTAAACCTCATTTTTTTTAGTCGCAAAGTCTTTTGGGCTAATTACTCTATTAGATTCTTATTTCACTCTTTAGGCCATGTAGGGTGGTTTTAGTAAAGAAAAGAGCTTTTTTTAACCATTGGGCCTGACCCAGTTAACGAGAAATAGATTAATTATCGACTTTTCAATCAAAATTTTATAAATTTAGAATTCAAAGAGACTCAATTAAAAGAGAAAAAAGAAAGATATATAATTAAATAGAAAATAAGGATAGAAGGAGTCTTCTTTCTATATACAAATAAATTTTATTAATTAATATCTGATAAGAAATTTGGTGTGTGTATATATATATATATATAAAATAAAAATAATAGTTAAATAATATTATTTTCAAAATAAAAATATATATGTGAATAATATTTAATTAAAAACTATAATTAATTTATTTTATTTCATCAAATAGTCAAATTTATATTTTTAATATATTGTTGTACATAAATAATATTATAATATGACAACGATATTTTTATTTATTTAGTATATAAATATGAAAAAAATTAGAAAACAAAGTAGGGGATAGCAAAACCAACTCATTTTCTATTTGATGTAGAAGTAGAACATAGTAATCTCAACACCCAATTACGTAATGCTTCGACCACGTCAAGTCCGTAATGGATGTCTCACTTGCATTATTCACTAATTTTTGAGAAACTTGCATCGAACATGATAATTTTCTTATTGAAGTGGACGGTCCACTTTGATATCACCGATCATGCCCTAAACTTTACTATCAAATCAAAAGACTAACCTATTAAGACATGTTACCTACTCACTCGCCTTTATAAATTAGAAAATAACACCCATTGTCTATTTGACGTGTCCACATCATACAAATATATTCTTGGAAGTTTAAATATATTGATGATACGTATTATTCTAAAACATACATTAAATAATATTGATTTGTTTATTTCATATATAACATCAATTAATAAAAGAAAAATTGATTGATGTTCCCTCGAAGTATGAAAAAAGAATAATATCCGTTAAAGTTTAAAAATAAATAAATTCTCTCCTAAAATATGGGAAAATATAGATACTTTCTTAACTTTTATTTATGTCAATTGATCTGTTAAGTCATTTTTATCCATAAACTTTAGCAAACTAACAAAGAAAAATATGTATTTTTTAATTATAATAATGTAGTTCTTTTTTTTTTAAAACTAAAACGTTAAAATAAATTTTTTTTCTCAATTTATTATTTTAATATAAAAATTTTAAAAAAAATAACAATATTAAAAAATTCTAATAATGATTAGATCAAACTCATATACTAAAACATTTCTAACTCTTTTTTTTACTTTCTTGAAAATAATTTGATATTTAATTATAAAAAAATTAAATAAAAATTTTAAAACTTATATTTTGATACATAATAATATCAATTTAATATAATTTTTAAATTTATTATATTTTCTTAAGAAAATTACAAAAATATAATAAATAAAAATATATACATAATACATATATATTATAAATAAAAATAATCAAATTTTTTTTATATTTTTAATTAAAATTAAATTATTTAGTAAATATATAAAATCTATCTAATTACTAATTTTATTAATACAGGACATCACATTTAATTTACATAACCTCTTTTTTTTAAATATATAAAAATAAAATTTTTAAATAAGAAAAGAGTAATAAATTATAATACATGAATTAAATTTGGTGCCATATGTTAATAGAATTAGAAATTAGGTATATTTTATATTCTTATTAAAATTATTATTTAATTGTACTTAACAACATAAAAAAGAAGAAATTCTTTATTTATTTTAATTCGTAATAAATATAATTTTTATATTAAATACGAGCTCCATATTTTTCTTAATACAATGAATACAATATAATTTTTAAATAGGTATATTATGTATAAGAAATACCCCATTACCCCTTATATTTTTTTTAATACCCCATCATCTCTATGAGTTTCGGTTTTATCCTTTAGTAATTAAAATATTTTCGGTTTTGACATTTAACAATTTAAACATGAACCAATTGAACTAGTGATTTGAACCATTTTTTAAAAATTATAAAATAAATTGATATTATAAGGATTCAAACCTAAAATCTATAAAAATAAATTAATGCCTTCACCATTGTACTAAGTATATATTTGTGATCAATTATTTAATAAATAACTATTTTATACATGTATATAATAAATTCTATTAATAATTAATTCTATTGATAATAACATTTTTAATATAAAAGATTTATAATTTAAAAATAGTTTTATAATCATTAAAATTTTAAAATATTTCGAATTTAAAATTATTATTATCGTAAAATTATAAATTTTTTAAATAAATTTAAAATTAATAATGATTTTAAAATAACTTTAATTTTACAATAAATAAGATTTATTTTTCTTAATAATTTTAGAAATATTATAAATTGATAATATTATTATCATTAATGATGATTTTAGAAAAAAATTATAAAATAATTTTATTTTTTATAATAAATTAGATTTATTTTTTTTAATAAATTAGTAATATTTTAGATTAATTTTATAAATATTAAACTATTTTTATTACATTAATAAAAATAATTTTTATTTTAATATAATTTATTATGTATTTTGAAAAAAGATATGTATCAAAAGATTAGAAAAATTATCAAAATAAGTTATTTGAAGCGGTGGTAAAAGTATTAGAGTATTCATCTTATTCTAAAGTTTTAATCCTTACCAATAAATTTATTTTTACAATTTAAAAAAGTTGATTTAATTAATTTTGATTTAATGGTTCATATTTTAATTATTAAAGGGTAAAACAGAAAATCAAAAATATTTGAGAGTCAGAGGAGTGATAGGATATTAGAAAAAATATAAAGAGTAATAGAGTATTAATCAAAAAAATAGGGAGGAGCCAGGCATTCTCCCTTAGGATTATTTTAAAAAGAGGTTGAACCAATTCATTTTTGAATATTTTAATAATAATATTTTTTTATTAAAATACTCAATTAAAAATATTTTTTTTAAAAAATAGAGACTAAATTTTTATAATTAAAAATATATTTTATTTTATTAAAATTTAGGAGTTAAATGAATAATAACTTAATAAGTTAACTTACGAAAGTAAAAATCAAGTGGTATTTATCATTTTTTTTACAGTTTAGGAGAATTTATTTTTTCCAAACTTTATTTGTCTTTTTCTAGTTATACAAGGGGTATCTTTTCAATTTCTATTAATTAAATTAAATTTTATTAAGGAATACAAAACTAAAAAAAACATTAAACATGTTCATTGAAAAGATTGATTTGTAATTCTTGTACTATTGGCTATCATAATAATATATACTTTTAATGAGTGTTAATATAATATTACATTATTTTTTTGACATATGATATGATGGAATTATTTTTGACAGATAGCGCTACAATGAATATATGTTCATAAAGTATTTATATTATTGTATTACGGTTTTTATTTAGTATGTTTAAGATTTTATGTAAAAAAAAAAAGGTTATTGAATTTTTCCTTATATATATATATATGTGTGTGTGTATATATATATATATATGTGTGTGTTTGTGTGAGAGAGAGAGTGTCTGTGTGATCGCGCATACAAATATAGAAATTAATTAACTGAAAAATTATAATGAAAGCATTATCTATGTATGCAATTGCATGCCAATACAAGAAAAATTGAGAAAACGAAAATAAAGTAAAGAAAGATCCAAAGACCAAAAGGAAAATATATGAATTATATATTAATTGTGTACGAATTGGATCTTACAGTTTGGATCATATAAAAGTTTAAAATGAATGATTGAGGAATCCTTGTTTTTATTAGGTTTCCTTTGTCTATCTTTTAATTAGTTCATTTATTTAATTGTTATTTTGTCTCTTGTAATTAAAAATATTATCATGAGAGTAATTGGAATTAATCAGTTGAAGGATTTGGATTTGGATTCTTAGTTATAATAATAATAATAATAATAACAACAACAAATTTGAAATTATTTATTTTTTGAATGATCCAATCAAATTAAAATAAGAGAACAAGAAGAAAGAATTAATTGGGGTTTTAGGATCCAATACATGTTGAAAAGAGACAAACGGGCAACAAGCAATTACAGAAGAGAAGATTAGGGTATTGGAATTTTATATAAAATTTAGTAATTACAATGCAAAAATTAAGATATTAAATTGTTTGACCATATTTATAGAATATGAGATTAATTACATTAATATATATAGATTTATAGTTATATATACTTTTATTTTATTTAATTCTTGTGTTACATATTTTAATTTGTGTTAATGTTTCAATTTTTATATAGCATCTTTCAAAATCTGTATTACGGAAAGAGGATGTAAAAGTTCATCAATTATAACATTATAATGTAACCATTTCCATAAAATGCAACATCATTTATACCATCTTCTTTTAACTATTTAAAGTGAATTAGTGCTAAGTTGTTTGAGAATATTCAGTACATGGGAATGTCAATAATAGTAACAATTGATAAATAAAGATAAATTTTAAATTGGGTGGGATTATTTCGACTTAAATTTTTTTTATTTAAAAGAATATACAAATTTTAATCAAATGAGTTTAGTTAATAGGGATATTGAGCTTTATCTCCTAACTTTTGAAAAAACTAATCAATATTTCACTAATTTTGTTGCATGTACTTAATACCTCTAAATTTTTCAAAAAATATGAAGATATTTTTGAGATAACTATTTTTAACGAAAATAAAATATTTTACCCTTCAACTTTTAGAAAATATATGAAATGATCGTATTGTTCTTAATTTTATTTAATTTGTAATAACTTAATATAAATTTATTATAATATTTAAATTTAAAAGAAAAAATTAACGTTTCATATTTGTTATTAATATTTTTTATAATATTAATTATACATAATTTTTTAAATCAATCATTTTATCTTTTCAAATTAAAATTTTGAAATCAAAATAGTATAAATTTTTAAATACGAATTCTTCATTCTCACCCATTAAATTTATTAAAATCTATTCTTTATATATAAATTCTTCATTCTCACCCATTAAATTTATTAAAATATAAAGTGGAGAATATATGAATTGTATATTAATTGTACATGAATTGGAGCTTACAGCCCAGATACAAAATTTTAAAATGCATAATTAAGGGTCTATCTGTTAGTTCATTTATTTCGGTTGTTATTTTGCCTCTTGTAATTAAAAATATTGTCATGGAAGTAATTGAAATTAAGTGATAATAAATTGAAAATTACTTATTTTGTGAATGATCTAATCAAATTAAAATAAGAGAAATAGGAAGAGAGAAATGGGATTTTAGGATCTAATACATTTTGAAAAGAGACAAACAGGCAACACGCAACAGAAGAGAAGATTAGGGTATTGGAATTTTATATAAAATTTAATAATTACAATGAAAAAAATTATCATATTAAATTATTTGAACATATTTATAGAATATGAGATTAACTACAACACATATACATTTATATTTATAGAATATGAGATTATATTGTACATAATTTTCGAACTTATTAGCTAAAGTAATATTATGCTAATTTTAGTTTAAAAAATGGGTATTCTTAATTTTTATATTTACATAATTATCCTTAAAAGGGTTTTAAAATATAAATGTATTTACTAACACATGACACAATCTAATATGATTTATAAAAATTTTAGATATGGTTATCGTGGAGTGTTTGCTATCAAAACTTGAATATTAGTCATTTTAGTTCATCTTAAAAGGATAAGATCAAAGTGATCAACTAATTTTTCAGTCAACATGAGATGTGAAATTTTCACTCAATAAATATACTTGAGTTAAAATTAAGATATTATTGTAAGAAATATGACAAAGAATCAATATATGTATATATATATATATATATATATATATATATATATATTAATTTACATCCAACTCCATTGCTGTCTCTTTATGGAACATAAAATTATTATATACGTAATAGAAACTAATCTCATTTTCTATTTGATGTAGAACATGATATTCATTCTCAACACTGGAATCATGTGATGACCTAACCACATCAAGTCTTAGATGGATACCTGACTCGAAACTTGCATCTAACATCACAGTCTGATTTTAACACCACTTATCGTGAGTTAAATGTTTACTATCAAATCAAAAAACTAACCTATCAAGACATGCATGTTACTTGCTCCCCTTAAAAATTTAAAAATAATTCATTTTGTATTTGACGTGCCCACATGACATCAATATACTCTTTAAAGTTTAAGTTATATTGACTACACGTTATTTAGGGAAAAAAATATATTAAACGTGTTAATTGAAAAGAAAAATTGATTTGCAATCCTCGTAGTATTGGCCATCATACTAATATATATCTTCATAAATTGTTAATACATTATTACATTATTTTTTTGACTTATGATACGATGGAATTATTTTTAACAAATAATGCTATAACAAAGATTATTTTTCGATAAATTATTCATATCATTGCATTATGTTTTTTTATTTATAATTAGCATATGAAAATTTGACAACCAAACAAAGGAATAAGAACATATATAAATTAATTTTTTTCCTTTACAATCTTCTAATTTTTAAATATTGATATTTTAATTTTGCTGACAATATCATTATGATTTTGTTGTATTTATTTGCTTATGTATGCAAATATAGTAAATTAATTAACTAGAAAATTATGATAAATCATTATGTATGTGTATGCGGTTGCATGCCCAATATAAGAAAATTTGAGGTTAAAAAAACAAATCAAGTAAAGGAAGATACAAATTAAGACAAAAATATATATATGAATTGGTCCTTACAGTTTGGATAGTATAAAATTTTAAAAAGCATAATAATATTTGTTTTTTGTTAGGTTTCCTTTGTCTGTCTTTTAATTCATTTATTTCAGTTGTTACTTTGTCTCTTGTAATTAAAAATATTATCATGAAAGTAATTGGGATTAATTAGTTTAAAGGATTTGGATTCGGACTTTTAATTAAATATAATAATATTATTGAAATTGAATTTATTTATTATGTCAATGATCCAATGAAACATAAATAAGAAAAGCAAGAAGAAAGAATTGGGTTTTTAGGTTCCAATAAATATTGAAAAAAGACAACAGAAGAGAAATTAGAGTGTTAAAATTTTATATAAGATTTAGGTAGTGTTTGTTTTTTCTGTCTTAAGTCTAAATATAAATGAAATTTAAATTTAACTAAAATCTGAACATAATTGATATATTTATTGACATAATCAATTTAGGTGGTATATTTTTATAAAAATTAAAAAAAATCTGAAATTAATATATTAATATTTATACCTTGTTATTACATATTCTTTATAAAAAAAATTTGATTATATTGACAAAATAATTTTTAAATAGAATAATTTTTAATAAATTATATTAATATGTATGTTATTTTTATATGATATATGACTTTATTTTATCATATGAATAAAGAAAAATTATGAATTAATAATTTAAATAATATAAAAATCAATGTAAAATAAATAAAAAGTTAAATTATGTCACAATATTGTTTGAAGTATACAAAAACATAGAGATAAGGTTGATACTAGATTTCATCATCTGATATCAACTAATGAATTTGTTTATTTGCAAGGGAAAAAAAAATTTCTTCTCTTCTTTCTTTTTCTTATATAATTGTTAATTCTTTTGTTTGAAATTTGATAAAATCAAATTAAAAAATAATATATTTCAATATATATGAAATCAAGTTAGGTAGTTTCATAGATTTTCCGTTAAAGAAATCATAAGACTAATTAATTACTGTTAATTGAAGTAACAACTAGTTTATATAATCGATGGATTTGTAAGAGTGGAGGTTAATCAATAAGATAATGTTAAGATCACATGATAACAAATCTAATGATATAAATAATTTCGTACATTCAATTAATATAAATAAAAATAATTCCATACATTTACCATAAAATTTTGTTGACATGATAACCTATAATACTTTATCATAAAATTTTATTCTCACAATAACCACTTCTTAAATAATAAGAAATTGACTTATTTGTCTCTTTTCTCACAAACAGCTCCAGTTGTTGATACAAGATTTAGTCATCTGATATTAACCAGTGAATTTGTTTATATGCAGAGAAAAAGACCATTTTCTTCCTTTTTTTTTTATATACTTATTAATTTCTTTACCCAAAATTGACTATAAAATTGAATAAAAACCAAATTGAAAAATAATATATCTCAATATATTAGCAATCAAGTTAGGTAGTTTCACAGATTTTCCACTAAAGAAATAATAAGCCTAATTAATTAATGATAATTAAAATAATATCCGACATATATAATCAAGAGATACTATAGAGTGGAGGTTAATCAATAAGATAAGTTAAGATCACATGATAACAAATCTAATGATATAAATAAATCAATACATTTAATTAATACAAATAAAAATAAATTTATACTTTATACTTTACCATAAAATTTTATTGCTGTGATAACCTCTTCTTAAATAATAAAAAATTGGATTCTTGTTTTTTTTTTCCTTATAAACGGCGCCAACTGTTGATATCAAATGACGAAATTTGATATGAATAGACGATAAAAAAATAGATAAAATTTAAAATTTAAATGTTAGAAAATAAAGTAATAAACTAAGATATTATTAACAAATAAAATATTAAATTCATTAAGATATTTAGTTATTTAGACTAATTATGTTATTTTTTTACTTAAATGTAAATAATTTTATTTAGATGTTTAACATTTGTTTATTTTTTAACTTATATCTGAAAACTTGTTAAAAATATCTAACTATAATTAAGCTAAATATTTTAACTTAAATCTAGATAAAATATTAAATTCATTAAGATATTTAGTTATTCAGACTAATTATGTTATTTTTTTTACTTAAATGTAAATAATTTTATTTAGATATTTAACAATTGTTTATTTTTTAACTTATATATGAAAACTTGTTAAAAATATCTAACTATAATTAAGCTAAAAATTTCAACTTAAATCTAGATAACTAAATGTCTGAATGAATAAAATTTTTATTTGTTAATAATACTCATAATTTATTACTTAACATTTATATATGCTAATAATTTAACATATCAGTTTCATATTTTTTAAGATATATATGTCAATATGTGAGTTTTAATTTTTTTACTTTTATAAAAAGAAATATTTCAAAATTTATGTTTAAATGTCTAAGGTAAAAAAAAAATCAATTAGATTTAAATTTCAGGTATTTTAAATTTTAGATAAAAAAATAAATATTACTTAAGTTAAAAATTTTAATTTAATTATCTCTAGATACATCTAAATAATTATTTTATTCAGAAAAACAAAAAATCCCTTAGTAATTAGAATGCAAAAGTTAACATATTAAATTATATGACCGTACTTACAGAATATGAGATAAACTATATATGTGTGTGTGTATATGTACTTTTTTTTTTAATTTCTTGGACTGCATTTAATTTTGTGTTAAGGTTTCAATTTTTATGCAATGTATTTTAAATATGTGTTACCTAAAAAAATTGAATATAACAATACACATCTATCATAGTGTAGCCAATTCCATAAAATGTAACATCATTGATATCATTCTTTTTTTAACTATTTAGAGGAGAATCGTTAATTAATACTAAGTTTTTTGAAAATATTTGTAACATAAATGCCAACGATAATAATAATGTATGATTAAAGGTACATTTGAAATTGGATGGAGTTGTTTTGTTATTTAAAATAAGACACAAATTTTCATCCAGACTGACTTTACCAATAATAGTAAAGTTTTGAAGTTAAGAAATAGGATTTAATGTTGTCAACTACTGACCTCTATTTTCTCTAAATTATTTTAATATTGTTTTATACATCTATTATTATTGTATATCAAAATTTTATTAAGGTCTAAATATAGCAATTATAATATATTTTAAATATTTATTTATATAGAGTACAGTATTTAATAAATTAGAGAGATTTTTGGATATGATAAGACATTCAAAATATTACGAGTATTTGACAAAATTTAATTAAAAGTCTAAATAATCATTGAAGTGATTTTACCAAATTTGTTTGTTCATTTTTAACTTTATTTTCAACCAACAACTTCAATTTATTTAGTATCTCATTGTATGATATAATAATGTATTAAGGTTACACCACAATTTATAAAAATTTTAACTAACTATTTTTCGGCTTAATTTCATTAAATAATAAAAAAGAGAAACGTCTTTATTTTAAAACTATAATAAAATTCTTTTTAACTATTTTAAATTATCTTATTATGATTTAATATAGTAAGAAAATTTATTTTTCATGATTAAAATAATTCAAAATGAGTAAGTAATATAATGATAAAAAATATCTCATAATTAACAATCTCGTGTCCAAATTCAAATCATGATAAATATATTTGTTTATGTTATATATAAGCAGCATATATTTTACTCCTCTATTAAATGACGAAATTTACGAAAGGTAATTGTACGACATAAATGATATTTTTATGATTGTAGTGTAACGTGTTAAGGTATGTTAGATTATACTGAGATATCATCTAAAGTGATATAATTGATAGAAAATGTTCTTATTTTTTATTTTAAAATTTTGTTTGGAAAAATAATAAAATTTTGAATGGAAAATGAGGCTGAATTAATTCTGAAAAAGTATAGAAAACACACCTGACGTACAAGAGCTGTAAATAAAAACGTGTAGTCTTGTCAGCCAATTCACTCTTAAATGACTCCTCTCTCTCTCTCTCTCTCTCTCTCACCCACCAGCTTTCCACATTCCATTATTCTCCTTTCCTCTTCTTCTTCTTCTTCTTTTTTTCTTTTTTTTTTTCATATATATATATATATTAAATTACTCAGATGTAAGTCAAGATTAATAATAATCATGGTAATAAAATAATAATAAATTACTCTTTTATTTATCTCATGCAGTAAAATCACGCGCCGAAAAGCAAAAAGTTCTATAATTTTTCCCTAAATTTGTGGGTTATTAACAAATAGATCCCTAAGTATTAGAAAAACAAAAAATGAGGACAATTTAATTATTTGTAACAAATAGGTCCTCAAAAGATAGGACTTAATTTGTTAACATTGATAAACTATGTATGTAGTTGTTATTTTATAAGCTATTAGGGACTTATCTGTTGTTATCCGATCTATTTATTTATAAATTTCTCGAGGAACACAAGGGGGAAAACGAGTAACAGCAACCTTGTTCCTTCTCATCACGTCCCATCCCTTCCTCTAGACCCACCACCACCACTCTTCTCTCCTTGTTCTTTCTTCCATTTTCATTTCATCAAAATACTCTCTTTCTCTCTCTACGCACTTATCATGAACCCCAATAGCCGCCCTTTCTTCTTCTTAGCTTCTGCCGGCTAATCATTCTTACCCCTTTATAACCCAACCAACTGCACCACCATTCGTATTCCCATACACCACCACCTTTCTCTGTTTTTCTTTGTTTGTTTGTAACAGAGACTGGAGTTTCTGATTTCTAAAATATATCAGCAATGCTGGATCTTAACTTGAGTGTAGCCTCAGTTGATCATTCTGGCTTTGGTGACAAATTTCTTGAACTTTCTAACTACGCAATGGAAAGTTCAGGGAGCTTTAATTCCTCCGTCGTCAATGCCGACACCGCCGGAGACTGTTCCCCTTCTTCCTCAGACAATGTTACAGCTCCCTGTTATATTTTTAGTATACTGAAAGATGGTAATAACAACGAAAGTATCCCAAAGGTTAATGACCGTCAAGAGGAGAATACTCGTGGTAAAACTATTCAGTTTTTTCCGACGAATACTGGAGGCTACGACGAGGGGCAGCCGTCGGCTTCGCAGATACACGAAGGGTTGGATCTAACGTGTCAGCCGGCGGAGTACTGTTGTCCCTTACCTGCGCAGCAGATGATTGCACCAGAGATTCAACAAAGGCAAACAACGGCGAAGAAAAGTCGGCGTGGCCCCAGGTCTAAAAGTTCACAGTATCGCGGGGTTACGTTTTATAGAAGAACTGGGAGATGGGAATCTCATATCTGGTTAGTTTATATTACTTTATTTATTAAAAAAGTAGTTGTGGTAGTGGTCAAAAGTTTCGCTTTGGTTTCTGTCGAAGATTTTAGAAAATCGACTTTTTTGTTCTAATATTTTTGTTTATGTTTTTGTGCAGGGATTGTGGGAAGCAAGTTTATTTAGGTGAGAAAATCTATTTATTTACTTGGTTTTGTGATGGTTTTCAAACATAGTTTCTCTTTACAAATCTGGGTGTTTTAATCTTTGCAGGGGGATTTGACACCGCTCTTGCTGCTGCTAGGTGAGCAGGTTTTTCAATTTTGTTTTGAATTGAGATATTTTGTGGGATTTTTTTTTTCTTTCTAATCTTTGGTTTGTGATTTAGGGCTTATGATCGAGCTGCAATAAAATTTCGTGGTGTGGATGCTGATATTAATTTCCATATCAATGACTACAGAGAAGACATAAAAAATGTAGGTTGGATACTGGAAGTGAGTGTGTGTGTGTGATTGATTATAAATGAGTTAAATGAAGACATCTCTTACATTTTTGTTTGGTTTATTTCAGATGAATGGTGTTTCAAAGGACGAGTTTGTACTGTCTCTACGCCGCCAAAACACATCGGCGGCGAGGGGAACATCAAAGTTCAGGGGTGTGACACTGCACAAATGTGGGCGATGGGAGGCTCGCATGGGACAGTACCTTGGCAGGAAGTGAGAAAATTTGTTGAATATTGAGCTTACGCTTATTTTGAAGTTGTGAAATGAATCTGGGCGGTGATTGTTTGAACTTGGTTTGCTTGCAGGTACGTTTATCTTGGGCTGTATAACAGCGAGGAGGAAGCCGCAAGGTACATACATAAATTTGAGTATGAAATCAGTACTCTTCTTTCTAGATACTTACATGTTAACTCTCTTGTGTTATGTTTGGAAATCAGGGCTTACGACAGGGCTGTTTTAAAATGCATTGGAAGGGAAGCTCTCACTAACTTTGATCCTAAAATATACGAGGGAGAGACTAATTCTGACACCAATTTTCCTGCTGGTAATACTTCTTGCTTGTGGCTTTGTTCTGTTTGTGCATAATTAGTGCTATATTATTGCCTTTTAACCCTTTATTTTGTTATACAGAGGGCAACAATTATATTGATCTGAGTTTGGGGATTGCTCCCCCTCATTCCTCCGTTGGCCTAATGGAGAAGAACAATTTCAGCGGACATCATTTTGAAAACGGCTGGAATGACATGCCCCCCTTTGACATGGAAACAAGGGTAAAGTTTCTGCTCCTTGTTTGCTTTGAATTTTGGGTGGATTGATCACTAACACAGCTTTTTTTTGCTCTCATCAGATAGAGAGTTCTGTGCCGGTGGTAGGAAGGTTTCAAGCACAACCACCGTATGAGCCTGCTATAGCGGCGTCTGAGCACCCTCCTCTCTGGGGTGGTGCTTGTTGTAATTCATTACGATATTTTAAGGTAAATTGATTCCATTCCTTAGTAGGGAAAATATAATATAATTGGTTTAGTGGAGTGTACATGAAGGAAAAGGCTTTGATGTTTACGTGCAGGAAAGAGCATTAGAGAAGAGGAATATGAATTCCTTCCCAAGTTGGACTTGGCAATATGAAGCCCCTATTAATGTTGGGTCAGCTGCAGTGCCACGCTTCTCTACTGCAGCATCATCAGGATTCCCTTCAATGGCTACTGCTACCGCATCTTCAACCGTTGCTGCAAATCATCACCACCACCTTCATTGTCCAAACTTAATGCTGCGCAACCATTATAATAATACTCCATCTGTCATCAGTCCAAACATAACTCATTTCTGTTGCAGAAGCTGAGTTTGTGGGAAATCCACACAATGCTGATCATTTTATACAAGCAAAAGGAAAACTGACTCTTACCTATTAGAATCATACATTCGAGTGCAATTCGGATCATCTATATATATCGTGTGAGAAAGACTATCAAGCTACGAGATCTTTTTAGCTTGTTTGAGGCGAAAATCCGAGCCCCATGAAGCTAAGCTTGTTTTCGGAGGAGTTGCTGTACTTGGCGAACACTTTAAATCTATTGTAGAAATTGACAGATAAATTAATGTAATATGCACTATCAACTAATCCATTGTAGTAGTTTTTAGCCTGTAAATCTACTGTCGATTAGCACTATTATCTTATGGTCTACTTATTTGGGTTAAATGTCTTTAAATTTAATCTTTAATTTTCCTCCATTTCCAAGCTCTTTCATTCCTGTCTTGAGCGATTCAAGCTCACAAAAGTGGCCAATGTTCTTCCGAAACCATTTTTAGAGTAATTTTGGTACTTCTGCTTCCACTTGATCGTAAATGTACATAAAGTTAAACCAGTGCTTGGTAAATACCCATTTATTAAAGCTAGCATATTTTTTATTAATATTTTAAGATTTTGTATTTTTAAATTATAGTAATTATGATTTCAAAGTTACAACATACGTTCCTATAAACTCATCTTGTGATTTTAGTGGCGTGTTGATTGAAAACACGAAACTAACTATTAATATTCACGGACTTTTAGCCGAAAGAATTAATTATTAATGATACCGAAATAAATATATTTGTGGCGATCAACATCTTCTATTTATAATATCAAATGTCAATTTATAGCAAAATATTAATGCTAATAATTATAAATTTGATATTTTACTAATTGGGATGTGTACATCATAAATATCATCTACATTACTTTACTTGGGGTGACTCTTTATTATCAAGTATATTCTCTCTTATACATAGACAAATAATAAGTTCAAATTCAATCATCTCCAGTAAATTTTTTTTTTTTTTTTCAGTTTTTTAATATATGCAAATTTTCACTTAGATCACGATTTATAGTAATTTTTTTCTACTTGATAGATTTCTTCTATTTTTATGATAGTTCATATTTACCTAAATTTAAATCTATGATAATTTTATGTGTTTTTATCTATTTTTTTTGTTATAGGAGTCTTATCTTTTAGATCTAACAGGTGTAAGATTTATAAAAACTTTGAAGAATTTATTTTTTAGATCTAGTAAATACGATACTATATTTTAATTGATTAGTTACAATTTTAACATCAACAATCTAACTAGAGAAAGGAGAGTAAAGGAATATTTTCTAGGAAAGCTCTATTACAAAATTAATTTTCTTCTTAAACTTATCAAAAAATACTTGAATGTGTTAGTTTTATCTTCTCCTTATACTTTACTAGGCTTAAAATATGTTAGGTTATTATTGTAATTAATCTTAGTACAATATGTACTAAAATGGATGTTAATTTGTATGCTGTAGTCTTCCTTAAGGTAGAATAAAATGTTGTTGATGTTGTTTAAAAAAAATAAAACTCAACACTAATTAATTTGACTCATAAAATTTCTTAAATCTCATAAAAAGATATTGCGATCGTATTTTATATTTATACTTTCTAATTTTTATTTATATTAGCGTAGAAATTATTAGTTAATTAAATTAACCTCATAATAATTCAACTATTACTAAATTCTATGTCAAATTTGTAAATGTAAATTGGATTATTAAATTAATGGATACTTGTAAAAAATATAAATGTGAATAAAAAAAAGATTTGCACTCATCAAATTTATTAAAAATATGGGGTATTATGTATTTCCATTTTGATTTTACAAACAAAATATTAAATGAAAGAAAGAAAGAAGAACCATTCAATAAAATTGTGCTACTTAGGTTATTACATTCATTAATTTTAAATCAAATATATACCTAGAAAAATTTATATAAAATGAATTTTTTTCTATCTCGTGATATATACCAAAATATTATAATAATAATAATAATAATAATAATAATTGAAAAAGGTAATAAAAGCAATTTGAATTATTCATAAAAAACAAAAATATAAAGTGAAATAACAATAATTTTATATTTTTACTGTAGTAGTTTTATTCCTATGAATGGAAAGAGGGAATGAATAAAGTAATTATTAAATAAATAAATAAATAAAAACAAGAAGATGTCAGAAAAATCCATATCTATCATTTTTGGTGTATTGCCCAGTTTGCCACGTGTACAAGTTCCAATGCTTCCCCTTCTTGGCCCCCTCCTCTTTTTCTTTCTTGGTATACTAATAATTACGAATAATAAATAATAGGAATATATAATAATAATAATAATAATAATAATAATATTAAAACTCCGTATTCTTCGGCTTTGCCTGAGTCTATGTAAATATAGTACCAGCTCTAAAAGCAGTCTTTCATAGACTGAATTATTAAAGTGTGCAAAAGGCTGCTGTACTTTCATCTTTCAACAGTCTCTCTTTTTTGCTTTGATTATTCCACCCCCCACCTTAATTACATTTTCATCCCTGTAGTTTTGGAAAACGTCGTAACTTGGGACATCTTTTTCAAATTATTTCATTTAAATCCTTCTCATTAAGGGACTGCCGTAAGCTAATGTTAATTGTATACCTCTACTATTAGTTGCTTAAAATGACAATAAGTTAGAAATTATTGTGAAAAATGAAAGCAAACTCTAAAACCTATTTGCAATTAAACTTGGAAATATTTGTAATTATTACAAACATTTAGGGACCTTTATGTTATTATGTAGAATTACTTATAAGCCCTGGAATGGACTGCAGGATCTTTCCTTTTTACTCTTTCCAGATTTCTAGGTTCACGATCTCTCTCTCTCTCTCTCTCTCTCTATATATCTTTCTTTTTTATTTTGTTTTGTTTGTTGGGTTCTCTGAGGCAACAGTAACAACACCTGAAATGAATCTGATTAGCTGTTTCCAGGTTATCGATTTTACTGTTTCTGAGTATTTTGATGAACCCTTCAAATTATGTAGTGCATTGATTGAATGAGGCAATTTCCATGTTGGGTTTTTCACTTCACTGTTATAACATCCATTTATTGCCCTTTTGAGTATTCAACTTATGCCTATTGTCTGTGATTTTTAGGCTGCATTCCCATCTCATCATCTTCTTCCACATTTTGGTCAAATTACCAAACATCAAGATTTTCTTGTCCCTAAGTAAAATGGAAATTAATTTAGATTTGATAGCAAATACTTTTTGACTAAATTAATATGATTTTAGTTGCTTGTTAATTTATAGCATTCATTGTAATTTGGAGCAGCAGCAGGCAGCATTTTCTTTCCTCCTTTAATCTACAACTTGGATTATTAGAAGAAGATTATTATTAGACATTAATAATCATTCGTGGATTGAATCCAATGAAGAGATTCCTTCTCTCAACATCAATGAACTCGAATGAAGTAGAGTGGCTAAAGTTACATCCATCTCATTACCCACATTCTCATTAATGACAATGACTTGCCCACTAACCAATGTGGGCGTTTCGAATTTGATCAATTTAATTCACTCAAATTGGTAAATTTTGCTCAAGAAAAAAGGGGTTGAAAATTGATTAACAATTAGTGTTTTTGTTTTTGATTATATTCAAAATTGAGATATTATCACTTTTAACCTACACACTGCCCATATATAAATGATGGGAGTAAAAAGTAGATGATATTTTAACTATTGTACTTCATAAATTTGGCCTCATATGAGTTTGCTTGAGAGAAACATCCTCTAATATTATTGGTTAACATTAATTATTGATGTTACACATGGGAGATTGTGGGGATAGTGGCCCTAGTGGGTGGTAGTTTAGTGATGTCTTTACTTCGAATACTTTCTGCCGGGCCATAATGATCCTAGGACAAAATGGTTTCAAACACTGTAGAAAAATGTTTTGGGATTTAACTTTATGTGAAATAATAATATGAATTCATAGCTGTAAAATTTAATGGAGCATTATACATTCATCAACTAGGGCATGCGAGGACTTTTGACAAGATACATACACCCACATTCTGCCAACAATCTGTTTATATGTAATTTTCTTGTCTGTAATCAATAACTCCTTTGCTCTAATGCTCTCCATTTTCAAACAATGAGATCATTACACGACATCTTGCCCATCAAATATAGTATATGATCTAATATAATATTCATTATTTCATTTACTTCTTCCAATAATCTTCTTCTTCTCTTCCAAATTATAATAACCACGAAGAAAAATTATGAATTGCTTGCAATTGTCAGTTGGGTTTTCTGATAAGCTAAAGAAGATTTAGGCTATCTAAAAAAGATCGCGCATTGTATCATTTGTCAAATCAAACCCATTTATTTATTTATTTATTTGGGTTTTATAATTAACTTCACAGTGTCATTCCCTTCTTTCTTTGTGCTCATAATGTCAAAGCTGTTGTCTGTAAAAAATTTTCACCACCCATGCACACTACAAGATGACGGTCTGTCCAGTTTTAGCTACAGCAGTCTTGTTGCTTGCCAACACTTGGCAGAAATGTTTTCTTTGTTGCGTCACTCGAATTGCCCAGAAATCTTCCAGGGATCAAGTTATAATACCATGGAATTTTTTATGCAAAATAGAACTAGATACATCAGTTTCTAGTCTACAGATAATTGATAGTTACAGTGCCCAGAAATTTTGGACCTTGAGTCTGACATTCCATATTGTTCACTTGTTAATTTCTTTTCCTTTTTTCAATTTAGTTGTATTGTTGATGGGTCGTTTTGTGATGGAACATACGTAATTGAAAGAAGATTGAAAACCCTATTTATGCAAATAATGAATGTATAAACTCACCGGTTCATAGAATGTATCAGTATCAGAGTTGTGATGATTATGTAAGTAGTTCACCCGTTACTTTGCCATCAGTTTCACCTTCATTGTTATCAGTGTTTATACGTTATACTCAAAACTGTTTTAAAAGTGAATGTCGCTCATTTTATAGATTATGTATTAGTTAAAATTTCATAATTTTCTGTGTAAAAGATTGAAATAGTATACCTTTTAAAGTTACATGTTGTTATATTACTGTAGAGTCGATTGGTTACATTACAACTGCTTTTCAAATAACAAAAAGAAGCTAGACTTGTGTGGTACAAATGGTATTATCATAAACATGCTCTAATGGTTTTGGTAACATTAACGGAATCTTTACACCCACTAGCAAGGTAACTTCAGGAAAAAGCTTTAATGTTTTAGGCTTAAAATTAGACTTCACATATAAGGAAGGAAGGAAGGAAGGAAGTGCTAAAAATCCAATCATAAAAGAAACACTTCCCAAGGAATCAACTTTTTTCATAAGGAGGTGGTAGTGGTGGAGGGAAGTAAGTAGGAAAGTAGAATAAAACCCGGGGTTATGTAATGGAGTGTTAGTACAAGGACCCATGTGTAAAAGGGCGAAGAAGAAAACAAAGAAAGAAACAAACAATCCCACGCTCAATTGTACTACTTGAGACTGCAATTTGCAGTTGGCATGCAATGTATTTACTGTGGTACTAGGGTATAGGTGTAAAACCTAAGCCTAAGGACCTAAAACACAAGTAAAAAGAAAAGCAGAGCAAGGGAACAGTAGGAAGATGATAATAGTTGGGGACTATTCAACGAGCAGTATGATGAAAGCATCTCTATCTCTTTTCCTCGTCGTGCACTGTACTGCTATGCTATGCTATGCTATGCTATGACTCATCATCCCATTCATGCTTTTCAGGTGGGATTTGTCTCTTCGATTTGATGCCTCACTGCCACAACCCTATTAACCCTTCCCCTCGTCCTGATGCATTGAACTCTGCTGCATTCTCTTTTCCTTTCTTTTATCTTCTTTCAGACTGTAAGACTGACCCCACCCCCCCCCCCCCTTTCTCTTTTCTAGCGAGTCCTGTCTTTATTCCTAGGGCAACAAGGTTTCATTTAGTCAAAGCCAACCTTTCTTTTTCTTTTCTCCCCCCTTTTCATTGCACAAGGAGAAAGAGTAAATTAAAGAAACAAAATAAGGCTCTATTTTCCTTTCCTTTGATCTGGGTAAAGTGTCAAGTGTAGACTGATTCCACATAACTAACTATTCGTGTAAAACTGTCTTTGGCATTCTGGTATGAATTTAACTCTCTCATGCTAAGAAGCCAAAGCAGGGGAAAGAAATATGAATAAGGGATCTCTTACCAGTTACAATACTATGCTTAAAATTAAATAGAACGTGGAAGCCTCATTGTTCAGCTTCCAAGTCTAATATGGATTGCAGATATTTAGGAATTGAAGTTTTTAAGGAACAAAAAGACACCCATGTATGTCCTTAGTTCTCGAGGCAGATTACAATTTTAATAAAATATCCTAAATTTAACTCGCGGAAGATTTTTACTTAATGGAACCAAAAGCATTCATTGCCAATCTTCGCCTACGTTCGCCCAAGAAGAGAGTTGTCGAAACATTTCAGTGCCACCCAAGACAGGAAGAAGCTACTTCACCATCACTTGGTCTGAATGAAATTCAATCTTTGTTCCTTGCAAATTTGTTCTCAAATTTACTCCTCCCTCAGGGTAAATGGTAGTACAGATTTCTCTGTTAATTTTGCTTACAGATTCATTCATTGTTAGCAGCACATTGTGGAGATCAGTGTTATTGTCCCAGCGCACCTGCACACCAACAAACAGCATCAGAGAAGCAGATACCGTCAACTGCATGCTTCATAACATACCTACAGGCATGGAACAATAATCGTGTTAGCTAAATGAAGATTAACTAGGTTAAAAACATTACTGTACCATAGATCGAGTTGAGATGCTTAGGTGTGCACTTTTTGGCCTTCAGTCTGATAATAAACCAGACCATATAACCAAGTTGGTATTTTCCACCTAAGCCTCCATGCACGTCCTTCCTTCACCCCAAATGCCGTTTACCCTTGCCTTCACTAATCATGTGTGATGTCACAAAATCCAGAAAGTTTGATTCTTCCCAGGTGAAACCACGAAATTGTTGTGTACAGAATCACCTGACTTGACTTGTTTCGACTCCCTCAAACCGGGTCAGCAGAGACTATCATCCACTCGGGTCACATTTGTTGGCCATTCAATTATAAGGGTTTAAAGTTCCAACAAAATTACATGGCATATCCTCTGTTGTATAGATTACTGGAATTAGACATTTGACAGTTCAAATCCTCATATGTAGGAGTAAATTTGTTGAATCCAAGCCCTGCATTTGTCCTTAAATCAGACACACCCTGATCACTAATGCTCTTAACTCCATTCAGACTGCCCAAATGCCCACTAGACATGTGTGCATTCCTGAAATGTTGGGTTGTTGATTGCACAAATGCAGATAAATTGTCCGGTTGAGAATGGTTAAGAAGCACAGAAGAAATGCCATACGTATCATTTGGAGGAGAAAAACTATTCACTAAGTGATCTTGGATCCCTAGATTCTGATATCCATGACTTGATTGCCGCATCAGCAGCTGAAGTCTTGCATCATGGTCAAAAGGATTAAGCTGTGGAGCTGAAGTTCGCCTCACATCAGGACCTAGATTATTCGGCCCTGCTCCTTGTGTCCCTTTACCAACTTCTAATATTGCAGGATCTACAAATGCACCATCGCCATAACTGCCACCAATTCCAGCCACTGTAGAGTGAAAGAAGATCAGAGAGTTCATACAGGTATGAATTACCAGAGTAAATTTATAATTTCCTAGCACAATGGGGGATGAGAAACAAACCAGAACTGTCGAAAGGCCTGTGCATTGTTCCATGAATAGAAAAACCTGGAGGGGGTGCCCTGTTTGGCACTGCAAATCCTGGAGGAAGTGAAGTTGAACCTTTTGAATCTGTTGCAAGGCAATAGAAGCAAAAAAATTCAGGAAAGAGTTTCAGAATAGATACATAGAAAAAGAAAATTTAAAGCATCAGCAATAACAAATCCAACTTAGAAAGCCTGAAACCACACGCCATGAGTGAACAAATAGTCAATGTACCATGTAAGGCTATGAGATGATTACACCAAACGGCATGACAATGTGAAAATTGATATCTGACAGAAAACAAAAATACTTGAACTACACGACAGAAATGTGAGCTATATGGCAACAAAGGATTGTGTTTTCCCAAATAATCATCGCCAATAAAATTAAATACAGTTGCTATTACTGTTACGACTTACTACCACTTCCACTAATTTTGAATCATACGACTACAGTTTTCCTAAGAAAACTATCCAAAAGCACCATTACAAGAAGCCAAAGGTTTTGCTTACAATAGCCCCTTCCAGGATATTGTTCAATATTTCAATTTCTACTTAAAGAAACTGAAAACACAAAAATGATAATCAAAACTGATGCCCAGACTCCAAGTAAATAAGGGACCTTGCAAAGGAGGATTCATTAAGGTACAAGGCAGAGAACAGAAACCTAAATGAAGAAAAGATCCCATGAATAGGAACCAATCACTCTTTTCTGATCAACCACAACAACACTTGTACTAATTATAAACATCTTAAGAGAGCAAGAACAACCATACTCTACGAGATACTCCAATAGCTTCTGAATCTAAAAAGGACGGAGGTAACATCCAACTCTATGCCTGTAAGTAATGTACAACTCTCACACTTAACCAAGCAGTTCCAAGCACAGTCATTTCCCTTACCAACTTGAAAGTGCATCTAGCAATTGAATTCTTCCACAAAAATGAGATCCCTCTCTTGAGGCTTCAATTAATGAGCAGAAAATACAATTCAAGCAGCAAACATTTTTCTTTTCCAACCAAAATATTCTCTTAAGAAACAACAGCACTGAAGTAGGTTTCAGACTCTTGGGGATATCTTTGTACAGTTGAGATGCTATAGTGTCGTGATACTGGTGTCTTTTTGTTCTTTGGGACTTAATCTGAAATGATCAAAAGGCAACTCCTACCTTGTCCTTGCTTTTTCTGGACTTTTGGTACCCTCACTTGTACATTTCTCATATAGTTAATACTAAAAGAAAAGAAAAAGGGAAAAGGAAAAAAAAACACTAGGGTTGAGGAACATTCTGACCAATATGCAATTCTAACTAACAATATCCTCATTAATGAAGTTAGATTCAGTACAGTATTATTTTCATTACTTAGAACTCTTCAGAAAATATAAATCCTCATTAACAAAGTTGAGATTCAGTACAGGATTATTTTCATTACTTAAGAACTTGCTTATATTTAAAGCACTAGACTACTAATACCACAATGAGTATACTACCGAACTCTCTACTTACATTAAAATGAAACAGCATTTGATCAGGAAAAACAAATTAAAAATCAGTAAAATGATACTCACCGGACGAAATAAAAGAATGACTGCTGGGAAAATTATCAGACTTGATACAGCTACTGGCTGAATGGATGATATTCTGACCTTTCATCCAACCATTTGAGGCAGAATATTGATGGATATTCTGATCTTTCATCCAACCATTTGAGGCAGAATATTGATTGGCTGAATGCCTGATATTACCAAGAGAATGCTCCAAATCAGCATGATTAGAGAATTCCTCCTGTCTCGCAAATGAGAACCTAGATTGTCCGCAATCTGATTCTTTGAATAAACTTGGGATTTTGAGGGAATCATGTTGTTTGTCATTGTCACCCAACAATTTAACCAAACTGAAAGGTGAGGTCAATGAATCTTCCCATGCATCCGAATCTAGTGACAAAATCTTTGAGATTATGCTGCTCTCTCCCACGTCTGAGGCAAAACTAGTTTGTAAAGAAGTTGCATTGCTATCATGTTTTCCAAAGCAATTTCCTAATCCCACATCTGAAAACACTCTGGAACACTCAGCCGTTGCCTCCAAATCAAAAAATCTACTACCTTCATTATTCTTGAACCCATTAGATATCGAGTTCTCAGATGTCAATGGCAAAGCAACTTCTTCATGTTTCATGGGTGTATTTCTAGCATGAGCATCGAGATAACTCTGATTGCTGACATTGCCAGGCTGACTAGAAGGATAGCTAGACTGAATCAAATTATGCAGCAGACAAGGTGAAGATGACATGGATGGTAGATGACAAATGTCTTCTAAGCCCTTCAATTCTGGATCAACAGAGTCAAGTAAACCTTCCATCATTGAGCTCCAGCTGATGCCGGAAAGATTGTAGGTTCACAAAACTGCTTGGTAATTTCTTCTTGTGAATCTTGATTCTGGTTAACTGAAACATGATTAGACATTGAGCCTGTTTGAGATAACTGGAACAGGGTGCTCCTTAAACTGACCAAGCCTAATTGATGATAACCCAGAGCACAGGCCCTGAAAGTCCCTAACAACATAATAATTTTCATCCTCACCAGAACCAGGGCTGGAGAGCGGTTTGGTTTGTTCAAGAGAGCTTGTCCTGGAGGGTGGTGCTGCAATATCTTTGTCACTACCCTTTGAAGGGGGCAGATAAGGTAGGTGGTTTTCAGATGCTACAGTAGCAATTGTATGTAGACTAGCTTCTCTACTTGTATTTGATGCAGCAATTTGACTATCACCATCAATGTACTCTTTTGCCAATTCCAATGGGTCCAACTTAGAATTAACATGCAATTCAGAACTTGCCTCAGCTCCCATCAACTTTACAGTCTGGATGGATCTAGTGTTGCCTGCAACTTCTGAATTGGGGATCTGGAGACCATTAGATGTCTTCAGTTGATTACTGGGAGGTCTGAACTGAACCTGACAAATGTTTAGTTGGTGGCACCGTAGCAGAAACACGCATGACCCTGGTAGAGAAAATTTAGCAAAATAAACAATCATATGAGAAAGAATCAAATTAACGATGCCATAAATCAGAAAAAGCATACCATGAGGCTCCCGTAGGAAGCGTATTAGATTTTCCAAGCAACAATATCTGCACAAGATCCTTTATTCTGATTCTCAATATTCTGTAGAAAATGGACAAGCTCTATGAAGTTGTAAGAAAACTGCATAAATTAGAGTGAACCAGAACGTCTTCTGGATGTTCTGAACTAGAAATATAACACTCATCCGACATTTTTACATACCTTAGACCACCAGGCGATGACACATTGATTTATCCAAGAGAAACTGTAAAATCCAGAAATCAAGTGTCAAAATGAAAACATATTCAAAAAAGAGTATATTATATGCAGTCTTACATTTGAAGAATTGTTGGCAATAGGTTTTGCTGTCGAAGTTATGTTGCTATTGACATACTCATCAGCTGGGGCAGGTAAAACATTTCCAGAACGCCGATGCATATTATTTGTAGCACCAATAATTTGTTGAACTTTACTCCTTTGTAACCATAATGATTTAATTTAGAACATGACAAAGATATCAAAGAAGAGCATACAAGCACCAGAACAGCAAACAAGTTTTCCGAACATAAAATGACTTGGCAGATAATATACGGCAGATCATCTATAAATTTGTCAACCAAAAAGATAGAAAAGTATAAAAATGACAATTAATATTCTCCCTTTCCAGTAGGCCATTTTTTATTTGAAAAATTCAACATAAATCTCCTGTTTATAAGTAGTTTCATAGTCAGCTTAAATCTGAAGCTAAATATAAAAAAGATACATATCTGTAACCTCTAAACAAGTTCCTAGACGAAAACTCATTAATCAAAATATATTGATAATAAAGATAACATCCTATAACCTGCCTCCTAGGCACCCCAAATATCATGATCAACACTTAATGGTAACAACATTCTTCGCATTTTTACTGTTGATAGCAGCTCTGTTTGAGGTTGTGGTAAAATTCACGTATTTTTTTTCCACATTTAAAACAGGCCGAATCATAAAGCATCTGATATGGTGCTAAGCTGGTTTTTTCATTAATAATTCTATTCATACAATTGAATCATAAATATTTTGATAATAACGCCATACAAAAATTACTTTACCAAGATTAAAATAAAAATAAGTGCAAAAAGTTAAGGAACTACTAGAGATCCTCTCTCTTTCCCTTAAAAAATATACAACTTAATTTGTCATGAGCAAGGTAGCAGGTAGTCATTGAAAAAAACGAGCAAACTGCTTTTAAGCATGCTGAACAAACGCACACACAGAGCTTCATGAATGAAAAACATGCATACCTTGTAAAAGCTGAAACTATTTCATCCTTTGTAAAACTATCTTCTTGAGAGCCAAAATCATGTAAATACAGACAATCTGGAATACTGCATGGCTGGAGTAACAAAAGAATTAATCATATTGACAACACATTCTATGCAAAAGGAAACCCGCACAAGATAGGAAAAATCATTATTACCATGTTTCTTAGCCATGCATGACAATACTTTGTGGTTCCAAAACATGCCCTGTAAAATGAGGATAAAAATAACTCCAACAAGTCACCATATAACAACCAATACGTGTTAAGTTTGGAACAAAAACCAACACATACTTACCTCAACTGGTCTATCGTCTAAGATAAAACTATGCACTGATTGAATACATCTAACTGCTTCCTCCTCTTTTGAGAATGTATATACCTAATAGAACCATCAGAAGTTATGAAAATGAGCAAATGCTGATTAACAGGACCTACTACCGATACCATATAAGGGTTCGAGATTTGGGCTATGAGAGCAAATTTGTGAATGAGAGAGGGAGGGAGAGAAGACTTATATAACCCTTAACCAATGCACATGATTTAGTAGGCAAGATTCTTCCTCAAATGTAAAAATTGTGAAACGAAACTGCATCAGTCCGAATTTTCAACAAGAGACTGCCAAGCAACTTACACACAACAACTGTTGTTTGAAGAATGTTGAATAGCCCCAGTGGCTGTTCGAGATATAGACACCTTCAAAACCTTTCCATATTGGCCAAAGAACTCCCTTCGCTGAAGAACCTGGTGGAAATACAATAAAATAAAATAACTACAGAGAAGAGTCGAGATAAAAGAATCAAGAGAACAAGTTTCCACATAAAAAGGAATAATAGAATATGCAATGGTGCAAAAGCTACCCACATCTTCATCTGCAAGGTTAAGTGGTAATCCAATTATATACACTAGATTACGTTGAATAACTCTAACATTGCTAAGATGCATCCTTCCTTCAGATGCTTTGGGCTTTGCCTTCTGTGATTTCTGTTTACGCTCTGAATTGATTCCAGGCCACCACTCTGTGCAGCAAAGAATATATTGCAATTTCAACAGCTTGTCACATATTATAATACATTAACAAGGAGATAACCCGGTAATTAATAACAACCTCTCACAGTCAGCTGCCATCCCCACAATTTTTTCTTTGTCATAAGGAGTACGACATGCTGGGCAGCGACCCTCAGTACCATCCTTCTCAGCCATCTCCATAACGTGATGCCAACACCAAACACATATCTGTAAACATGATAAATACCATGTAACTACATAGAGAAACAAAAACACCCCCTCCCTGGGCAAAAGAAAAACAAAATAGAAAAGAACAACATAGAGCAATAAACAAAAAAGGAATAAAGAAAAATTCCTCATAATACTTCATATACAGGGTAATGAGTACAGCTCAAACCTCGTAACCACATTTACACGGCTTCAATTGCTGATCAGTCAAATCCATCTCCTCAGCGCATAATGGGCATGTCTTTTCTCCCTTGTCACTCATGATTGCCCTAAGAGTTCAGCCATATGAGAGAGACTATCTATATAAGAAAGACTATCTATATGATACTCATTCTTTTAACATGAAACTTTGTTTGTCAATCTTCAAATACACAAATTTAGTGTTGCCATCACACTAAAAGTATGCTAAATATATCACAATATCAGTAAAAGTGGTATTTTAAGTAAAACAGCAAAACTGATTCTACATCTGTTCTCTTCTGTTGAGGCAGTACACAAATTTTCCATGACAGATTCAGTAACAAAAAGCAAAAATCCATTATGCATTTCCATTAAGAAGATGACAACAGGATATATGAAGCTTTCAAATGTCCCAACAAAACAAAATCATGTATTTCCTCATTAAAAGTACAATGGTTCAATAATTTCACAAGAAAAAGATATATAACTATCTTCCCAGATAGTTATATATCAAACACTTTAGGTATTTAAAACAGAAAATCACGAAAAATAACCGAATATCAAGTAAACCAGAAATAAATCAATAAATTTGCAGTTAAATGAACGTTCATCTTCATTCAATGAAAGTTTTGGTAGAAATGGTAGTATATTCAGTACAGGTATTCGATAATTACAAACCAAATTAACTTCTGAAGTAGACTTCGATTCGACTGTCTTAATCCCACAAGAATCTATAAGTTAACTCAACTATTAAAAATTGAAAAAGAAAATCACTCAGTAATCCATCGACTTCAGGATAAGCTGATAACAGCCAGTTCCTAAATCCTTCATTCCAATTAATCTAAATATATATATGAATGGGAAAATAATAAAGTCTAAAAACAAAAGAAACACAAAATAACGAAAAATATATATATAAATACAGTAACAAGACTCAGAGAAACGAAAATCCGAACTCAATTTGAATACCTAATCCGTAAAAGAAGAAACAGATAAATTGAGCAAGAAGCCGAGTGTTTTATCTTTTATTAATTAATTAATTTATTTATTATTTTAATATTTTGGGTAGTTGGATGATCTAAAATGCGAATCTAGAGAAACAGGCCATTATTTAATGGTAAAAGAGAAGGAATCGAACTTGAGCTAACAAGAGACTTACAGTGTGGGAATCGAAAAAGCAGAAGAATCTCTTGGTAGAGGATGACACAGAGATAGAGAGAGAAAGCTCGCCTTTTGATCAATGGAAAAGCCACACGCACAGGGGGTAAGTACGACAAGGGCAGAGGCAATACTCTTTTATGTATGGATGGATGGCTTTTGTTGTTGCTGTTGCTGTTGTTGCGAGAGAACGAGCGTTACCCTGAGCTGTCACTCCAGTAATCACTTGTTCCTTCCATTGCCCTTCAACTTGCCGCTATTTGCGAACTGATTTTTTTTTTCTTTTTTGGGCCGTTGACCCGACGAATGTGTTTGGATAATAGTAGGGTTTCTTTATTATTGGGCTTGGATCGGCCTATTTAAAGTTTTAACTAGGCCCACACAAAGAGCTTAACGAGTTTTTTATCTGGCCCCCAACTATCTTATCACAATAATTAACTTCATATTATCGTCTCGAAGACACTTGGCCCCCGATAATTGGCCCACCTTACAATCTTTCTATTTTCTAGAGGCTTTGCGAGAAGACATGATACAAAATTTATCAGAAACAGTTCATTCAATCAAAAACAAATCTAACGGAGTACAACGAACACTAGAATCTTCTCGTGCTGAGCGCCCTTTATATACACCGATTTTCAACATTAAACGGCTCGTATTCAGCTCGTGATAGCTCTGTGATCGCATTTCACTGTGAACAAGAACTCTTAGTTAGCTCTTAATCTACAGGTATCTGTTTTCTTCTACAGTTTAGTTATTTTCTGGGTGAGTTTTGAAATCTTTGTACATGCATGAGCTTAGCTGATTGCTTGCAGAAGTTGTAGAGACTAAACGATCGTGGAGATGGGAAAGTCTTATCCAAAAGTGAGCGAGGAGTACCAGAAAGCAGTGGAGAAATGCAAGAGGAAACTGAGAGGACTCATTGCTGAAAAGCACTGTGCTCCTATCATTCTCCGCTTAGCGTACGAGCTCAATCTGTTTCTCTGTGTGAATTTATTATGTAAATAATCTCTGCATAATCTGCATGGTTACATGATGTTGTTTTTGTGTTGCAGATGGCACTCGGCAGGGACATTCGACGTGAATACGAAGACGGGTGGGCCGTTTGGTACGATCAGGCATCCAGAGGAGCTTGCTCATGAGGCTAACAATGGTCTTGATATTGCTGTAAGGCTTTTGGAGCCCATCAAAGAGCAGTTTCCCATCTTGTCTTATGCAGATTTCTACCAGGTAATGAATGATCAAAATGCATAGGTGATATCTCTTTTGCTTTGTTATCATTGTGTGTATTAATCAGTTTGGATTTGTTAATTGATTTCTGTATGTGTTTTATTTGTTGAAGTTGGCTGGAGTTGTGGCTGTTGAAATTACTGGAGGGCCTGAAATTCCTTTCCACCCTGGAAGGCCGGTGAGTGAAATCAATTTTTATTATCGTTTTTGTGGTGCCCTGATTGCTTCACATATACTTTGATAACAGTTCCAACTTCATTCTTCTGGTTCATCCCATTAGAACCTTGAACTGAGCCTGCACCAATTATATATAATTTTCTATTGTCGTGTGTAGGATTAAAGAACTTATGCTAATCCAAATTAGTCGAAGTTATGGAACTTGGGAGTTCGGATCAGCTTGAAGACCAGGCTTCGTTTCCATTAAGGCTCAGTTTTTCACTAGTGCTATTTTCACTTGCTACCCTGAAAAACTATCTATATCCTGGAATTGAATAGCGGTGACAATAGTGATCAATGAAACAGAAATACTTTGTAATTTATTGGGGAGAATAAGAGAATAAGAAATATTTGGAAGAATGATTGCCACCAGTAAGGCGTAAATTTAAATCAATGCCATTGACCCCAAGGAAGAACCTAAGCCATTGAAGAGTGTGAGTTGAGCAATCACTTAGAAAGGTTGAGGGAAAACACTTCATTTTTTGCCGTCTACTCTGGAACACAGACACTTGAGAGCTTCAATGCTAAATTTGGCTTCATCTTCATTCTTTTCTTAGCTTCTCTTGCAATGATCACATTTGCTGCTTAGATCAGAGTACAATTATATGTATAGGGATAAATATAGTTGAATAAAAATAGAAGAAAGAAAACAGGAATGCTCAAGACAAAGCAAATAAATCTATCCATATTTTGTGGCAAGAATGAAACATTTTATTATTGCATTCTCTGTTGTAGTCTGATCAAGATCTTTATGATCTATCTGCAGAGGAAACATCTGTTTACACCTGATTTTTTTATTTTATACTCTTCAATAATGATGACCTATACCCAAGCAATTATAGATGTCAGTTGCAAGATTTATTCTATACATATGCATATTTTTTTTACCATGTAATTATTAGCTAGTCTCTCTGAGGAATTGATTTTATTAATGTCAAAAAGGTATCCCGCCTGTCTGTATAGTAAGTTCTGAAGTCAGTGTATATATTGCAGGATAAATCTGATCCACCCCCAGAAGGTCGCTTGCCTAATGCTACCAAAGGTAAGTTAATTTGTGCAAGTTTGAATCATGGTAAGATCGGTACACAGTATTTTATTGCAAATTGGATGACTCACGCAATATTTGCTTGTCACTCTAGGTTCGGATCATCTGAGGGATGTCTTCGGCCACATGGGTCTGAGTGATAAAGATATTGTTGCCTTATCTGGCGGCCACACCCTGGTCTGTTGGCAAACATATAAATCTTGAATGGGACTGTTTCTTGTTTCTAAAAACACGATGCAGTTGACATTCTAGCTTATTGTACTGACTTGTAGTGTCGGTCTTGTGAGAATTGTTTTACAGGGTAGGTGCCACAAGGAGCGTTCTGGATTTGAGGGAGCTTGGACTACCAACCCACTCATTTTTGATAACTCATATTTCAAGTAAGCACATTTGTCTGTCTATGTTCTTGAACAAGTTTATGGTACCTCATTCAATTTGATGCGTCAACCACAAATCATTGCTTGTAGAAACTAGGATACCTGCTGCCAAAAGGCAGACTAATGTGAATTATTTATTTCATTTTCAACAGGGAATTGCTTAGTGGAGAGAAAGAAGGTCTAATTCAACTGCCATCAGATAAGGCTCTTCTTGAGGATCCAGTTTTCCTGTCCTCTTGTCGAAAAATATGCTGCTGTGAGTATCTAGCCATATTCAATTTCTATAGGGATGTTCTTTGAACTATCAAATGGGTTTATTAAACTTACTGCTGTGGTGACTTGCTTCAGGATGAGGATGCCTTCTTTGCTGATTATGCTGATGCTCATTTGAAGCTCTCGGAGCTTGGGTCAGTCGCAACTACCTAATTCTCTTCATCCTTTACCTGTTGCCAAATTCTACCTCTGATCTTGCATGCTTCCGTGTGAGTACTAACCTCTACATCTTTTTTTATCTTTCAGATTTGCGGATGCTGAGTGATGGATCGAAATACAAATCATCAGAATGTGGCTGTCCTTGTATCGTATTTTCTGTCTTCTAAACCAGCAGCAGTTCTTGGTGTGTTAGTTTTCTGGCTATGTTCTTGTATTCAAATTGGTCGATATGATGTAATTATAATAGCGATAATCAGTCACATTGGTCTGTAGTTCTTGTATCAAAAGCAATTTTCTAGTGTTCTGACCAGAAAATAATTTGACAACTACCTCCTATGTTGGTTTTCCTTATGCGCAACCTAGCTAGCATGCTTTCTGGTTTGTGCCCAATTCCTGTTCTCTTGTATATACTTTTGAAGTGAATAATGATGTATGTCAATTTTTTCTTAGATGAAAAACAGTCTAATTTGATAATTGAAAATAAATATTGTTTGTGCTCAAGATTGTTGTGTTTGTAAAATGATTTTGTGTTTCGATTTGGGGTGGACATAAAAATTGGTCTGAATTGAATCGGACATGAATATGATATTTGAAGAGTTTGGTCCAATATTATATGTAAATCGGTTCAATTTTGAGTTTTAAATTAAAAATTTTTCAATTTGATTTCGGTTTCACTTAAAAAATTTGAATTGGATTGAATTTATTATTTTTTATTGTTTTTAAAAATAATATTTTATCGTATTTATAACAAATGATATTGATTTATACTGTAAAAATTATAAAAAAAATAATTTAATTTAAAAATTAATTTTATCTAAAAATCAGTTCGATCAGTTTGGTTTATTTATGTAATCGATATAAATCGGTTCGGTTCTTTTTATTTATTTAGTTGGTTCTTTTTATTTATTTAGTTTGGTCTGATTTTGAAATTTTAAAATTCAAAATTTTTAAAATTCAGATTAGATTAGACCGTAGTCATTCTAAATTTTAATATCATGTTACTTTAACTATTATTATTTTTATTAAGAGATATTGTATTTTATCTATTTAACTTTTGAAAAAAAAATTATACTCGAGTTTTAAAAAAAGCATGATATTAAAAATTATTATCTATATTTTAATTTAATTATTTTATCATTTTATTATTAAAAATATTTAAAATAGTTATATTATATTTATTTTTTATTTTTTAATAATTAATATAATTTTATTATGATATTTAAATTTAAAAATTATAATAATATTTTAACTCTTAATTATTTATTTTTTAAAATTTATATAATATTTAATTATATATCTTTTAAAATATATTATATTATTAAAAATAGTTTATTTAAATTATATATAATTAATATTGTCAAAATTATGTATAATTGTGTAAATATTTAAAAGCTTTTGAAAACAAATTTGATGTTATGAAAAATTTATAATTAATTATACATGATTTTTTAAACATAAATATTTAATTATATTAATTATTATAAAATAAAAGATAAAGATAATATTAATAATAAAATAATTAAATTAAAATATAAATGATAATTTTAGGATATCTTAATTTTCTTTAAATATAAAATATAAAATATAAAAGGGTATCTTATTTCGTTCGAAATTAAGGGAGTATATTGATTTTTTTTTAAAATATAGGGATAAAGTAAAATATTCCATTTAATAATTTTTAGGTATATATGATCCTACCTGTGCAGTTTTTATGAAAATGGTCTTGCACCGTTATATCTAACAGTTTATTCTCCAATTAATCATGGCTGATTGACAGAATTTTGCTCTTCGTTAATGTAAATATGACTAAAAAAAAAAAGCAAAAATTGATTCCATGGCAAGTTTGATGGCTCTTTTATTACAAATTCTACGTTTTAATATCCAATTAATTTTTAGTTTTGCTGTTATGAGAGGGAAGATGTGTTACCTCATAAATATTCTTAAAAGTTGCCATTAACGACTTAAGATAAAGGCAAGGTATTTTTTTTAAACAATATCAAAAACTTTTCATTCCACATTAGGAAAGATTACAACATGGATTTTCACCCATTTTAGTATATTGTACTAACATCAATTATAATAATAACTTAACAGATCTTAAATCTACTAAAGTACAAAGAGAAGATAAAACTAATACCTTTGCACTCGGTATTTTTTTATAAGCTTAAGAAGAAAATTGATTTTGTAATAGAGTTTTCCTGGAAGATATTCTTTTACTCTCCTTTCTCTGATTAGATCCTTGAGGTTGAAATTGTAACTGATCGATTGGAATATAGTAGCATATCTAGCAAATCTGAAAAATAGATTTTTCAAAACTCTTGTAAATCTTAAACTCGTTATATCTGAAATATATAACTCATACAACAAAAAAATAAACAAAAACACATAAAGCCACCGTAAATTTAAATTTATGGTGGATATAAACTACCATAAAAATGAAAGAAATCTATTAAGTAGAGAGAAATCATCATAAATTACAATTCAGGTACAAATCTGCATATAAAAAAAATTTAAAACAAAAAACTAAAATAAAAAAAGAAAATCTCACCAGAGATGGAGTGGAACTCCATCTTTGGTGAGAAGAAATTTTTGGAAATTAGGAGTGGTTCAAAGAGAAAAAGTTAGGAGAGAGAACTGAAAAAAGAGAAAAAAAAAAAAGATAAAGACATGGTTACAGTGCAATGGGCTCATTTGGTACATCACATGACTGTATTAATTTTAATAGATTAAATTACATTGTACTGTATTGAATTGAAAGATGTGATTGTATTATAAAATATTAAATTTATTAATTTTTATTTATTTGATTACATATTCTTATTTTTAAATAAAAATTCAAAAATTCAAAACTATATTGATGATGATAACAAAAAGAAAATTACAATTGTTTACCATAATCACTGGTTGCTACCATCATTCTTAAATTTTCATGAAAGTCGTTAAAAATTTTGTAAAATTTTTTACCCAATAATACTATTAGTATCACCTTTTGAACTCTTATTCATCTTCAACTTTATATTTATAATGAATAAGAATTCAAACGGTAATTGTAATAATATCATTATGTAAAAAATTTTACAAAAATTTTATAAAAATTTTAATGACGTTAACGAAAATTCAAAAGTATAAACATTGTTAACAATCGACAATAGTTGACAATACAATTGGTAATTGTGATATACTATTATAATTTTTTTATTATTAAATATATTTTAAAATTATTTAATTATATATTAGTATTATTTTTTATGAATAATAAATAATTTTAAAGTATTAATAAAAAAAATTGAAAAATTATGTTAGAAAAATTAAGAGCAAAGAGTGGCGTGTAGACTTGACACGTGGAGAAGAACGAGTGCTTAAGCTACACTGGATTATGGGGGAAAATGTCCATTATCCCCCTAAGGTTTGCTACAAGTACTTGCTTCTCTCCTATATTATGAAAAATGCTTTAAAGACCCCGGCCGTTTGCACCGTCCACATTAAAAAAGCAGATTTTGGCTGCAATTACTGTGATGCCCCAAGAATCATGATTCAATAATGTTGTTTTCCCCACAGCGTCAATTCAACTTTATTTTACACGGCTCTTATTATTGAGAATCAATAATTTTGTTTTCCTCTCTCTAGAAAAAAACGTTTCAATTCAACTTTATTTTACACACCTCTCATTATTTTTCTTATAATAATTATAAGTTGTCTCCATTCTCAGTCTTTTTTTTTTATTAATCTCTTCTAAAAGATATTAGAATCGGTGAATCAGAAAGAAATAATTTAAAATGAAAAAAGTTATTATTATTTTATAGAATATACATATCAATATTTTTGGAAGACACCTTTCACCGTATGAGATTTTTTTAATATTTTATTATTAAATATAGTTATAATTTTTTGATCCATCAATCTATTTATTTGAACAATTTGATCTAATTTCTATCCATCAATTTGTATGTTCTTAAATCATCAATAATGATTTTTCTTTTATTTTAGATACTTTATAGATCTACTTACTTTAATTCCAAAATTAGCTTCGTTACAAAGTTAATATACCAAATAGATTTTTTATTTTTATTTTTATTTTTACAAAATAGGAAAGAAATGCCAAAAAAAAAATCAAATGACATCTTACATAATTTTATTTTCAAATTACACCAAAATTAAAAATTCTCATTTATAAATAATAGTGAAATTCACAACATCGGATTCCATTATACTATCATATTTATAACTTTTCAAATTAAAGTTTAATTTATAAAATAATAATAGGATTAGCATAAAACACCACTAAATTTTATTTTAATTAATTTCACTATTATACTCATGTTTTTTAAATTATATAAAAAATTAAAAAAATTTGTTTACAAAGATAATAATTGAGATAGTGTGTGACACTATAATTACCCTTTAATTTATTTTGACATATTAAATAAAAATTTATGAACTTAACTTTTTAATTTTTTTTTCATAAATATGAAAATGAGAGTCCATATATATTTGTTTTTGTTATTACGTTTTTATATATTAGCTATTAATCATTTAAGTAAAAATATAAATTAGCATTAATCATAATCATGCCCTAAATAATCAACCGACAAATAATCTTATCATATATAACTTTTTTTCGAAAGCATCTTATCATTTTCTAAAGGCGCGCCAAGCAGACATGATTGAACAATATTTGTCAAGTTGACTTGATTAGAAACAAATCTAATCACATAATTAAATTAATGAACAGTAAAAACATTATCTTCTCCCTTTTTCTTAAAAAATACAAAATTAAATAAAATTTTCTTTTATACCATTTATTTGATATTATAAAAAAACTTTTAAAAATTAAAATAATTATTTTTTTTTATTTTAAGATTTTGATAATAAAACTTTTCAAACGTTTTTAAATGATAAAATTATTTAAAATAAAATATTAAAATTTATTTATTAAAATAAATATTTAAGTTTTTTAAAAATTAAGATTAAAATCTCTTTAGAGTGTGTAAAACGTGTGCTTAAAAAAAATATTTTTTAAAATTATTTAAAAAAGTAATATTATATTCTTCCACACCAAAATATATACTCTGCCAAACTTGATTAACATTTTCATCGCAGGGGGTGGTGATGGGAAAGTGTTACCCGGCTGTGAGCGAGGAGTACAAGAGAGCAGGTGGAGAAATGCAAGAGGAAGTTGAGAGGATTCATAGCCGAGAAGCACTGCGCTCCGATAGTTCTCCGCTTAGCGTAATTAATTAATCTCTTGCTCTATTATTTAATTATTAATTAATTAATTAATTAATTAAGCTGGTGTGGATACATATGCATTCGTGTGTTGTGCTGCATGGCAGATGGCACTCATGCAGGACCTTCGACGTGCGTACGAAGACGGGAGGGCCGTTTGGGACGATCAGGTTCCCGGAGGAGCTCTCTCAGTTCGTTAACAATGGTCTTGAAATTGCTGTAAGACTCTTGGACCCCATCAAACAGCAGTTTCCCATCCTGTCCTACGCTGATTTCTACCAGGTTTTTATATTTATATTTTCCCTTAATATCAAATTTATTTATTTACAATGAATATTATCATATTTCTTCTTCCGTGAAGTTTGAGATTCCATTGAATACATAAAAAATATATCACTTATCTCTAGTGTTATTATGTTTGACCGTATAATTATACATAAATATGTAAAAAAATCATCTTTTTATATATATATTTAAAAATTTTACATTTAATGATAATGAAAGTTGAAAAAAATATATTTTTATTTGATTTTAAAACTTTATAAATAAATTTTGATGGAACAAAACCATTAAGAAACAAAGTTGTTACTACCTTCACTTATTTTGATGTTCTTGCTTATTTTTTTCTTTAAATATATTTTGTATTTTTTATCAATTTTATTAATACATATATTTAAGTACTCCATTTGAGAATATTTATTAAAAAAATATTTTATATTTCAAATTAACTTTTTTTTATATATATTTTTATAATTATTTTATTTATTTTGTATATATAAATTAAATAATAAGTACTAAAATAAAAATAAGTATTTTTAAAAAAGAAGAAAAAAAAATTATGTTTTAATAAAAATTAATTAATTAAAAATATTTGAGTAAATTTATCGACCAACGATTTTAAGTATTACATTTTCAAACATAAAAAAAATTATGTGATAATATCCCTTATATGCAATTGATCTTGTTCGAATAATTCAAACATTAAAAGTAATAAAGTGTGTGCGTGTGTGTGTGTGTGTATATATATATATATATATATAAATATGGTTGTTGTAGTTGGCTGGAGTTGTTGCCGTTGAGGTTTCTGGAGGACCTGAAATTCCTTTCCATCCTGGAAGACAGGTAAGTGAATTAATAATAATCCAATTAATTTTCCTATTTCTTTATTATATTTACATATACACAAACACAATTAATGCGTCTTTATTTTTAATTTTCTCTGTTCAGTTAATCGAATTTATTCCATCCGTCACATGGCACGACGGATTGAATTGTTCAATGTGTAATAAATCACTTATTCGATTGATTACAAAGTAATCAAATATAATTTAAATATTAACTCGATTTAAATTAACTACAAAATAAAGAAAAATAAGAGAGAATTTATTTATCCTTTTAACAAATAATTAGTTTTATATTTATCAAATATTTTAAAAATAAAAATATAAAAAATAGTGTTTTGTAAGCTTTTTTAATTTTAATTTAAATAGTTTTATTAAAAATATTAAGAATTATTTATTTTTTAACTTATATTTAGAAATTTAAGTTAAATTTTTTAATTTAAATCTAAATAATATTAAATATTTTATTTCTCAATAATATTTTTAATTTATTATTTAACATTTATATATATCATTATATTAATTTCAAATTTTTATTTTTATAAAAAAATAAATTAATATTTATATTTATATATTTAAAATAAAAAATATAAAGATTCGAATTTTTTAAAAAATACTTTAATGAGATTTTTTATTTTTATGATAATATTTTTTTAAATAGTTTTTTCTTTACTTTAAATACGTTTTGCTTTACTATTTTTTCTTTTTGGCTTTTATTTTATATTTATTTATTATTTAAAATTTAAAATTTTAACTTATTAGTTTTAGTAGTAGGTTCATTCACATAACATCTTAACTAAGAAGAAGGAAAGGTATAGCACAATCAAATCACTTGAAAAAAATTAAATTTTGATTTCTGTTCAATTAGATCCTACAACTAAAAATTCCTATTATCTTTTTTTATCTATAGATTTCTCATTTTGTCTTTTTATATTATATAGAAAAAAAAAAGCCTCCTCTTTATACTTAGGTCAAGAAAGATCTTTTGGATATGATATAAGAACGTGTACATCATAAATGTAAATTAAATCTTACACTTATTAATACCTGTAGTCTATGTCAAGAGCTTTATGATCCATAAACAGAACAATTGTTAAATCTTATTACTGATGATGCTGAAACCTGAAATGGTATGTATCTCCAGTCGTTCTAATTAATTTATACTAAAAGTTTGAAACTTGCAGGACAAACCTGATCCTGCCCCAGAAGGTCATTCACATACTGCAGTCGAAAGTTAGTATTTGCTTAACTTTAAACCATGGTTATAAGTACTAATTAGTTAAGTATCTTCTTCCAAATTGAATGACTGATCATCATCACTGCAGATGCTGAGCATGTGAGAGCTGTCTACAGTCGCATGGGTCTGAGTGATAGGGATATGGTTCTCTTATCCGGCGGTCACACCCTGGTCTGCTGTCGAACATACAACCCTTCTGCTACATTAATTCATAATTCTTCAATGGACTACTGCTTCTTAATTTTACATCTTAAGTTATGCATCTACAGGGTAGGTGCCACAAGGAGCGTTCTGGGTACGAGGGAGCCTGGACTAGCAATCCACTCGTTTTTGACAACTCATATTTCACGTAAGCTATATATATCCTGTAGAATTAAACTATATGTATATATTGGTGTTGATTCATTCATTTATTATGGGGAATAGGGAGTTGGTGAGTGGAGAGAAAGAAGGTCTAATTCAGCTGGCATCAGACAAGGCTCTGCTTGAGGATCCAAGTCTTTCGTCCTTTTGTTGAAAAATACTGCAGCAGTGAGTGTGACTTATGACTCTATATATATATCAAATGTGCTCATTTGGGTATATAGAAGTGATTGAAAGTTTATTATTATATGAGTAAAACCTTTTGTTCTGGGGATTTTGGCTCAGGATGAGGATGCTTTCTTTGCTGATTATGCTGAAGCTCATTTGAATATGTCAGAGCTTGGGTGAGTAAATATAATATATAACCAATCTTCTCTTCCATTTTCAGTCACTGTTTTCTTTTAATTTCTTTTAACCTTCCCGTATGCATGCTTACGTTCCAATATTGACTTCTGCATCCCTTATTTTATCAGATTTGCAGATGCTGAATAAGAGAATTGTATTGTAAAACAATGGCTGTTGTCTCAAGTGAAGAAGGGAAGGATGCGTGATTGATCAATTGCAGCATACTCCTAAGAAGAACTATATTGGCAGTGTGCCTTCTGGCTATACATATATATATATATGTTGTTGTCTTTAAATTGGTGAAGAATATGATAATAAAAGAATCAACGACAGTCACATTAGTGTGTTTGGTGTGTTGTGACTGGAGAAAAATGATTTGCTATCAAAACTTTTTAATTTAATTTCATGTACAAGCCTGAAACTGCAATGGTTAATTTCTGGATTGATGCTCTTTCCATTCTCCCAAATACCAACCTTGAAGCCTATTTTATTTTGGGCTTCATGTTGGGTTTGATTTTCGGCCACTTTGGCAAAAATTTATCCCATAAATGTTGACGTTAGTTTTTGCCTCACTGTCTAAAAAGGCTTATAAAAAAAATTTCAAAATATCTTCTTCTTTTTTTCGCCATTCAATAATATTTAAGCTTTGTCCTTACAATAATGAGTAAAAATTTGCTGGGCGACTGGGAATCGAAGTAAAATAGTTGAAACCCTAAGAAGAAAAGCACTCTATTTTTGTTTCTTTTGAATAATAAAAATGAAGTCAAAGTTTTTTCCTAAACTTAAACACGAAGAAAAGGGCTGATTATCAAATTAGTCCTCACATTTTTAAAACTTAACAAGTAGGTTCATATGTTTACCGCTTATGTCAAATTCATCCGTACTACGATATCATCATGCTATTAACTAGAAATAAATCATGCCGACGTTTTGTTATAAATATTTTAAGGACTATTTAGTTACAACAGCAAATTACAAAGACTTATTTGGATTGTTAAAAACATTTAAAATTTAAAATTTTATATTCTATATATCATATATTTTATTTTAATTTTTTATTTAAAATTTTAAAGTTTTTATTAAATTTTTACGTGTCATATTTCAAATTTAGCATTACTAAATTATTTTACTACAATCATAAAGATATTCTTTAATAAAAAAGAATTCAATTTAGATGTTGATTGAGTGAATATGTTATTACATTATATATAAAATAGTCTAAGTCCATAAACATAATAATAAAAACATGTAAATTTGTTAATATTTACTAATAAAGTTGTATGTTAGAGATCAGAATATATAAATACATGGACTTATCTGTTAGTTTTTAAAAAAGAGGGGACCAAATTGATAATTTTCGTTAAAAAACTCTCTGTATCGTTGGATTCGTTGGCCCGCAAATTCCACAGCACAAAAAAGAGAAAAGTAGAAGCATAAAAACGAGGAGAAAACAGTTTTCTTTTTGAAAAGTTAAGCCAAAGCTACTAACTTTGATAAAGGTTTTGCCCTAAACACTCTCCATAAAGAATTGACAGATCTTGTTGCAAAGTTTTTTAATAAAAAATGAAAACAAAAATAAAAAGTGACCAAACAAAAGAAATAGCTACGTGGGTTTTGCTTTTTTGTTCAATGAGATTGCTTTATGATTATAATTTAGAAATTGGGCAAAGTTGAATTAGTTTTAGCTTTTGACTTGATGATTTTGTGGACTAAAACCTCTTCAAATGGATTTTTCATAAACCTAACTAACTCCACCATTAATTGTTGGTCTTTGTTTAGAGAAAGAAAGTTGAAATGGCAAACATGATATTGATGGGAATTTTTGGATCTTATCTTATGATTTGATTTGAGCATTAAAAAATTTTATTTAAATTCTTAATCAATACTAATGTGTAATTAAATTTTATTTATTAATTTTTAATCATAAGATTAAATCTTATTTCAATAAAAGCTAGTAAAATTATCAATTTAATTCTCGATTTGTTTAATCTCTTTTGTATACTCATTTCTCATCTCGAAATTAATCTTATTATCACCGGATATATAAAATCTATCGATATTAATGACAAATAATTTTATTTTATTTTTTGTTAAAATACATTTTAACACATCTAATAATAATTCTTATAGTTGGTTTTCAATAACAAATGATAGGTATTTTTAGGTAGTTTGGATTTAATATATTACTTTTTGATATAAGTTAATAGTAGTTGGAACTTACTTAACATGCTAAGCATCAAAGTCTTTCATCACATAAATCAACTAAAGATAACTTTAAAAATGCAAAAAGAACACACTTTAATTAATGGTTGCACCACCAAATTTTCATCGCTAATTAAGTCTTCCTTCTTTCATCATTCCCAACATTTTGTCAAATGTCAACTATGCTAATTTTTTCCTTTACTTCCTTTGTTTCTTTCTTTCCACTTTCATTCATCAACAAGACCCATAAGATAAGTGGTAATCTCCTCTTCCACATTTTTAATTTAGTCTATATTTTCTATTTCTTTGTTGTTAATTTTTTTATTATATTAGTTTTAAAATTTTGTCAAATTGATAAAAGGATACTTTAGTTTCATATTTTTAAGTTATTGAAACTCATTGAAATTATATTATGAATTTAATTTATTACATTATGAATTTAATTTTTTAATTTTAAATTTGAAATTATTTTTTATTAAATAATTTTATTCTTAATATTTGTTTGAGTTTTTTAGAATTGATATTTATTTTTTAAAAATTAAGTGATATTATTATTATTATAAGAATAAAAAAATTATTTGTATTTAAAAATTAAAATTTTAAGATTAGTGTTATAATTATAGGGATTAAATATGTAATTTTAAAAATAATATAGATGGAAGGGATAATAAAAATAAAATTGATATTTTATCAAATTCCGATAAAACGCCACGCCACGCCACGCACCGTTTTGTATGCATTTCATAATCAGTTCAAATTCCGAAGTTGGTAGAAGAATCCAAGTCTTTAAGCACTGCAAAAGGGGCCCACAATTTGACCCCGTTGAATTCTCATTACTCAGCAGCTTACCATAACAAACATTTCCAACTCATTCAATGCAACGCACGTGCCCTCCACCCCACCCTCCGAATATTCACACATGCCAAATTTACCATTTTGCCCTTTTCCTAAATAATTTCAAATTTTATCTTATTTTTTGAGGGTCTAGATTTAATGAAGTATAAGCATTTTTTTTTTTATAAAAAGAAGTTTAATACAGTTTTGCCCATAACTACTACTATCATTATCCTTAGTCTCCCAGAATGTCAGCATTCAACGTAACATTAGATTATTAATTAGTTATTTTATGATGCAGACGTTTTGTCCTTTTATCCCTTTATTTTTAAATATTTCTCTCACTCCTAAATAGTTTCTATGTTTTACATTTTAGTCCATACGTAGAGCCTAGAAAGCTTGGTTAATTTTATTCTTAACTCATCCTCATTTTATGCCTATCAATTTTGAATTGTTCTTTTCCTCTTATGAACGCATGTAACACGAGATGTTTTCAAAAAATCCAGTAGCTTAATACTATTCTCGCTCACAAGTTTGGAAATTTTAAAATATTATTTAAAATTGTTGTTAAAAAAAGATTACTTAGAATAATATTATATTTTCAAATATTGTTTTAAATCATTATCATTATAATTAATGTGATATTTATAAATTTGATAGTAATTTTTTCTAATTTATAAAATAAATAATTTGTAGAATAATTTATTATATTATTTTTGTAGGCTTTAGCATTTTATTGATAAATAATAGATTATTTGGGATGATAAAATTTGAGATATTAATTGAAATATATAGTATTATCTATATAATAATTTTAAATTAATCCAATATAAATGTGTTGTGCTTGTAATTGAGTTAAAATCTATATTCTTTATAGAATGAAATGTTAATTTTTAATTAATAATTATTTTTTAAGATTTTCCATTTTTATATAAATAATCAAAATCAGTTGCTCTAAATTGAATTAGTTGATTGATTGAAAGTCTAACCAATTGTACAAATAATTAATGCGGATAATGAATTAAAATATAGAAAAAAATAAATATGTAACTGTGTGATGCTCACGTAGTGGATTGTTGCTTTCTTGGCTTTATATTTTGAGTATTTACAAACTTTAAACCATGAAAAAGGCTTTCCGTGGCCTCTACTTTATTTATTTTTTATTAAGAACAAGAAACTTCCTATAAATTCATCAACAAATAAATTATAGAAAAAAACCTTTTACTTTTTATCTTCTCTTTGCTTTCTTTTTGTTGGGTTTTGCCTTATTTTATTTTATTTTTTTAATATTGGAATAGTGAAAGATATTACATAGCATAATAAATTCATCACACAATCATTTGAATTGCAGCATTCAACAACTAATGAACGTGTAAAAAAAAAAGGTGACGAGTACCCTTTTGAACAAAAGAGCGTAAAGGATGTCCATAAAGTAATTATAACAAAATTAGGGGCCTCAACAGTGAAAATATCAGCAACAAAGTAGTCAAGAAGTGCTTAATGGCAACCTCCTCAAGCGCGTGCCAAACTAATTTTGAGGATATTTTTGACAAAATATTTTTTTACGATTTTGAGTATTAGCACGCGAAGAATATTGTTTTTTTGTTATCATTTTCATATTTAAAATGCAAAATTTGTAATTTCAAATTGAAAACTATAAATGTAAATTACAAAAATTTAAACGCAAAAAGCCAAAAAACAACGCATCTAACGGCGCGTGTAATTAAATCGCTCACGGTGCGCATGATCAAGGGCGTGCACGTGAGAAGCACAAAACTAACCCGAATGTGATGTGCGTTACGGTGAAACTGAGAATACTGAGATACCAGAACACAACAAAACAAAACAAAAGCGAACGAGCAGCTGAGCGCAAAAGCAAACAGTGGGATCCACTCCGCAACCATAACTGGAAACTTATCTTGTGATCGGCCGTCCGATCAATTTTGATCAAGTCCATCTTAAAACCATTACCCTTTTTCGTGGGTCCTACATCACACACACTCCCCAAAGAAAACCATAAAAAGAGAAAAAAAGGAAAGTTGCTGTAAACATAAAACTACCTTCACTCTCTGCAAGCCTCATGGTTTTAACTCGCTTTCTCTCTGCAAATCATTGGCATTTACTCCTTCTAGTTTATCTCTTTGCAATGAGAGAGGTTGCGCAGATTCAGCCTGTATTATTATTGTAGTATAATATTGATTAGTGGCTCCTTGCTTGCCTACTTTATTACTGTACAACGACTTGCTTTTCTTTCTTTCTTCTTCCTTTTTTCGGTTTTGGTTGTTGGGTTCGTGTTCTTTTCTAGCGGCCATTTTTTTTATGGTCTCATCTCATCAGCTGCTGTATTGAGTTAGCAGAAGAAATGGAGAGAAGGTTTTTTCTGTCGTTTGTAGTAGTATCCGAACTTCTTCTTCTTCTATTGGAATCCTCCTCTGCGCAGATGCAAGGTGTGTACTTCTATTTCTCTTTCGTTTTGCGTGAACGAACACATTCGTGTTGTTCACTTTTTTCTTTTTTCCTTTTATGGAGAATATGCACGACTATTTGGGAAAGTTACACCCTTTTCTTTTGGTAGAGATGAAGGAATTTTTGTTTGTGTGATTGATTTTTGGCTGTTAATGATGCTGTTGACGTGTTGATGTATTAGTATTTGCTTTTGGCAATTGATACTAACCCGTTGTAGATTTTTTTCTTCATTTTTAAATTATCTAACACCATGACAAAGGGAAAGTGATATTCTTGGTCTATTTTGTTCGTTTTTGTTGACAGAATATAGATTTTTTTTTTCCTTGAATCGAAATTTTAACTTTTATCTTATGGCACCTATTCAATGGAATGTGTGATTAACAATGAGAAATGAACTTGAAAAGCTAAAATAAACCCAGAAAAGTTATAGTTTTGGGTTTTTAATATATGCCCATGTGGTTACTCTAGATTTTGTCAGAAACAAGAGCCATAAACTTTCAGTTCATTGCTGGCACTTATAATGATTATTGTTACTGCCGCTTATATTTTGATGTACTGTTTGCTTGACCATATCCTTGATTACATCTGTTATTTTAGTTCATAATTAAATGGTTTAGGCTTTTAAATGATTCAATAGAAGGTCAAGCTCAATTTTGCTGGTAGAATTTGAAATCCCTCCTCTCTGTCTCATGGAGGTGCAATCTCGCTAGCCTTGATGTGAAGGCAGGGCAAAATTTCTCCGCTACAGAAATATAATTACAATTCCATTGCTATTGAAATGCATTGTGGAATATCTATTTTTTCTTGAAAATTAAACTGATGTAAACTATATGCTTGAAGTGCACAAACTAGACAACTATTGCATCCCCATCTCAATGATTTTTTATCCAGATGTCGGCAAATTTAATATAATGCACTGATGATATTTTGGAGTGGCTTTATAAGTTACAATTAGCTGTCTCATGAAAAGTTAAGACAGTGATTCTTGCTTTGGAAAGTGCCTGACTCTTGTAATTTATTTGATTGAAGCATCGACTAGATAAAAGAAAAATGATTCCTTTTTATTTCCCAGCTTACTGTAACTATACTGTTGGCATATTAATTAGCTTTTGATTTAAGTTGGTAATCAGCCAATGAAGGTAGGATATATAATCTAGCATTTTAGTCTTCAACATATCTGATTTCTTGGCCTGCATTGGTCATGGGATTATAATTGACACTCTGGAAGCGGGAAGTTAGAATTTGGCAGGTCTTCTCTACATTCTCTTGTCTCCAGAAATATCTTTGAAAATAAACTTGATTTTTATGCTGGTGATGTGTATTTGAGGAAATTAATTGGGAAAGCAAATAGAATTTCATGTATATGCCAATAATTTAAAACCTGAAAATTTTGCATCTGTTGCATGCTATTATTGCTAACATATTTGAAAATGTGAAGCAGGTTTTGTGAGTTTGGACTGTGGGGGTAAAGAACACTTCACTGATGAACTAGGACTTCAGTGGACTTCTGATGATCATCTTATTTATGGAGAGACAAGTATTATATCTGTTGCAAATGAAACTAGGAAGCAATATAAGACACTGAGACATTTTCCGGCTGATTCCAGGAAGTACTGTTACAAGCTTGATGTTATAACAAGGACAAGGTATCTCATAAGAGCAACATTCTTGTATGGTAATTTTGACAGCAATAATGTTTATCCTAAATTTGACATTTCCCTTGGGCCTACTCACTGGTCTACTATTGTCATTTCTGATGCTACTACTATAGAGGTGCGAGAACTAATATTTTTGGCTTCAAGTCCTACAATTGATGTGTGTTTATCAAATGCTACAACTGGGCAGCCATTCATTTCTACCCTTGAGCTCCGGCAATTCAATGGTTCTGTTTACTATACACCATTTGAAGACCACTATTATCTCAGTGTCTCTGCAAGAATTAATTTCGGAGCAGATAGTGAAGCTCCAGTTAGGTATGCTCATTTCATCTGGTTAAGAAGGATATACAGTCTGAACTCTGTTTTTCAAGTGTTTATTTCTCTGAATATTGAAATTAAATTTGTGGGCCATAGAATGTAGAAATCAAAACTAATAGAAAAAAGAAAAGGAAAAATGCTGTTTATGTTGTCTCTAGATCAAACAGTAACATTGACTCATAATTTAATAAGTTTTAACTGAGAAAGCTGTAATTGTGTAAAGTCTTTTCATTGCAAAAAGATTTTGTATATGAAAAGGGAGAATAAGAAAAACTATGTTTCTGTAACTTCAGGTATCCTGATGACCCATTTGATAGAATATGGGAATCTGACTCTTTGAAGAAAGCAAATTATCTAGTTGATGTTGCTGCTGGCACAGTGAAAGTGTCGACCAAAATGCCAATTGACATTAACAGTGATGAAATGCCACCTGTGAAAGTGATGCAGACTGCTGTAGTTGGTACAAATGGATCACTCACTTACCGGTTGAACTTGGATGGTTTTCCTGGCTTTGGTTGGGCTTTCTCCTACTTCGCTGAAATTGAAGATTTGGATCCAGATGAGTCGAGAAAATTTAGGCTAGTGCTTCCTGGCGAGCCTGATGTGAGCAAAGCTATAGTTAACATCCAAGAAAATGCTCAAGGAAAATATCGTGTCTATGAGCCAGGATACACTAACATATCTCTCCCATTTGTATTATCATTTCGATTTGGGAAAACTTCTGATTCTTCTAGAGGTCCACTCTTGAATGCTATGGAGATAAATAAGTATCTGGAGCGTAATGGTGGTTCCATAGATGGTAAGCACAGTTTGTGTACTTTGAGTGAATGTAGGTTATGCATATGCATGCCTCAGAAGTCTTGGGGTTTGTAATTGTGTTTTGAACTACAAGTACCACCACTTGTCAGAAAAAGAAAAAAGAAATTTACTATGCAGGGTGAACATTTTCTATCTTTTTCTTTCTTCCACTCTTTTTGTAACTTTTATATCATGCATCATAATTTAATGGTGAACCTCTGAAAATCTAATCATGACATATCTCATGATAGGTTTGTTTGAGTTGCAGGAGCAATTATTGCGAGTGTAATTTCACTCTACTCATCAACTGACTGGGCTCAAGAAGGTGGCGACCCATGCCTGCCAGTTCCATGGTCCTGGTTACAGTGTAACTCAGATCAACAACCAAGTATAACAGTAATGTAAATATTTTTTCCCTTCTGATGTTTCACGCTGTGTGTCTTGCATTCCTTGTGATGCTATATTCCAGTGCCATATCTGAAAGAAATGCTACTAACATCACACAATTTTTTTTTGTTTCCTGTACATGGTGCTCAGCCACTTATCTAGCAAGAATTTAACTGGGAATATACCTTCAGGCTTGACAAAATTAAGCAACTTAATTGAGTTGTAAGTTTCAAAGTGCAGTTGCATAATCTTTTTTACTGGACAGTTCCATATATTTGAAATTCTGGGTGTTCACTGCATAAAAGTTGGAGCTTTTTTCTTGTGTTATTGTTATCTAATTTTCCTATGATCACAGATGGCTTGATGGGAATTCATTGTCTGGTCCGATTCCAGATTTTAGTGGATGCACAAATTTGAAGATCATGTAAAATTCTGATGACTTTTTATCTTTGTAATAAATATCAAATTATTGAGCCAATTATTTACAAAGATCTTTTCCTTGTATAGACATCTTGAGAACAACCAGTTGACTGGTCCGCTGCCTTCCCCTTTAATGAACCTACCTAATTTGAGGGAATTGTAAGTTATCAGAACTTGGATATCATTTATTGTTAGCCATTGACCATTTGAAAGACATTATATTATCTTGCAGAAAATTTTATATATATTATGTTTTGAGTAGAAGCTGATGGCATAATAATTATGTTAAGATGATCAATCTTCTTTGATCTGTTTCATTCCATTTGCTTCAAAGGAGATGATTGCATATACCTGACACATTTGGTGGTTGCAGGTATGTGCAAAATAATATGTTATCTGGCAGAGTACCATCGGGTCTTCCCAACAAAAACTTGGTTTTGGAGTGAGTATTGGTTTTAAATTTGTGAACTTAAGATGCATAAAGTGCTTGTTAAAAATTGGCATGAAATTGTTGACACATATTTTTCTTGATGAACGAACATGAACACACCCTGGTCAGATTGAAACCCACTACCATTGGCAGCATGCTTGTACCTCAAGAAATTTAAATTTCAGTCTAGGGATTGTTATACTTTTTAATTTTTACCTCACACCGTCCAATTTTTATGGATATTGTGTTGCAATTGCTGTTGAAAAATACATGCACAGGCTTTGGTAGTTACGTAAAATTGTTTATAACTCCATATTATAATTGCTAATATACATGGTTTTTAGCTACTGAAACCCAAAGATATATGCTGATTTAGCATAGCTTTTTTATTGGTAGCAACAACAGTCATTGTTGAGGCTGTGGCCAATCAAATGTTATTTTGAAATTGTTATCTTTAAGAGGTATATTTTGTTTTTCATAATTCTGCACATGCAATAATGGGTTGTAGTCTGTTTAAGTGTTGAACATCAACTGCGCTATAGATTTGGTATGATCTGTTGGGTTTTTGACTTGGAAGTGTTGTAATCAGATCCATCATATGTACAAATATTCATCTTTTGGCCTGCCCAGTTCATTTTTATTTGAACTCTCTTGTTATCGCTCACAAAAGTCTAATGTAAATTCAGTGCTCATAAGTCTTTACTATTGCTTCACTTTTCTCAACAGCTACTCTGGAAACATTAATCTTCATGAAGGGGGAAGAAAAACAAGGCACCTTCATATTATTATTGGTTCGTCAGTTGGAGCTGCTGTTCTGCTAATAGCTACTGTTGTATCTTGCCTATTCATGCACAAAGGGAAGAAAGGCAGTTATAATCAAGGTATAGTTTGGGTAAAGTTTGAACTTCGTGTCTCTGTCATTGGATATCTCAGCTGGCTGAACATGCTCAACATGCTTAATTTGTATTAATTTTCTTAGACCAACCTCGGCATTCCCTGCCCGTTCAAAGGCCCGTTTCTTCCTTAAAGGAAGCTCCAGCGGAAGCTGCACATTGCTTCACATTATCCGATATTGAAGATGCCACAAAAATGTTTGAGAAGAAAATTGGTTCTGGGGGTTTTGGAGTCGTATATTATGGGAAACTGAAAGATGAAAAGGAAATTGCAGTCAAAGTTCTAGGTAGTAATTCCTATCAAGGGAAGAGAGAATTCTCAAATGAGGTATAACTTTCTGCATTATTAAACTCCATCCTATTTGATGCTCAACTCTTTCTATGTAGCAGTAAGTACTAAATTTTCTGAAAGAAACAATTGCTCTGATATAATTGCTAACACTGGAAAATTCTTTTAACAAGTTAGGTTTATTTTGTTTTTCAGTGAAAAAAATAGTTATATTAGACAGATTAGTACTGCAGTTGTGTTAGAAGCTGAAAATCACTCGTACTTCTATTTGATATAGGTGATTCTTCTTTCGAGGATACATCACAGGAACCTAGTACAGTTTCTTGGATATTGTCAAGAAGAAGGGAGAAGTATGCTTGTTTATGAGTTTATGCATAATGGAACACTGAAGGAACATCTCTATGGTAAAGTTCATGCGTTTTTGAATTACAATAATAAAAGTTTCAAGAATCACCCATGCATGAATTTTGATAGGTGCATTGACACGTGAGGAAAGTATTAATTGGATCAAACGCCTTGAAATTGCCGAAGATGCTGCAAAAGGTTTGTTAAGAGCTAAGGAGTCAATTCTTTGTTGCTACAGGGAAATCTCTCACTGTAGAATAAATGTATTGAATCTTGTGTTCTTGTGCTTATTCAGGAATTGAATACCTTCACACGGGCTGTGTTCCAGCTATTATCCATAGAGATTTGAAGACCAGCAATATTCTTCTTGACAAACACATGAGAGCAAAGGTTTCAGATTTTGGTCTTTCAAAATCTGCAGTAGATGGAGTATCTCATGTGTCGAGCATAGTACGGGGCACTGTTGGATATCTGGATCCTGAGTAAGGCCCTTTTCCAGTAAAGCCTTCCATTATTTCCCACATTGCTACTGCTTGTGCTTTGATATATAATTAATTTGAGTACGTTTTGCTTGTGGTGTTAGACTTGATTGTTATTTCTAAGTATTCTAATTCAGTAGAAACATTTAAGGCATATTAGTGGCAGCAACTTCTGTTTCTGGCCATTAACACACAATGCCTGTTTGATAATCATTCTTCCAAATACAAGGGCAGCCTTGGTTTTAATTTTGCTGACTGTCATACTTAGGGCCTGTTTGTTTTTTTTTATTGAAATCTGAATATAAGAATTCAGATGTCAAAAACCTGTTTGTTTTCTAACTAATATATGAATTTTGGGTAAAAACATTTGAATATAATTAAGTTAAATTTTTTAACTTATATCTAAATAGCAAATGTCTGAATAAATTCAAAACTTCTATTTCTCAAAAATATCCCTATATTATTAATTTATTTACAAATAAAATTAAAATCCTAGTTAACTAAAATTTTGAGTGTTTCTTCTCTATAATTGGTCTTCTCTCTGTGTCTTCTCTAATTTTCTTTTCGATTTTTACACGTAAGTTATTTTTTCTCTTATTTAATTAAGAATTTTTTTATACAAAATATATGTATATTTTTTTGGTGAGGTTTGAAAATTTTTAATTGGTATTATAGGATTATGGTTATGTTAACCGCTTAGTTATATAGATTAAACTCTTTTAGTATTGAAGAAAACAAAAAAATTTGTAAGAAAATGAGAAAATGAATCAACGAAATAACGGCGCCATGCTAAGAAAACAAGAAATTATGTGAAAAAAAAAAGGAGAAACTGAACAATGAAAGAATGGGTCATGGTCGTCTTTGTATAATATTTAAGTCTTCCAATTCCTTTATGCTCAGAAGTCAATTTCAATATTATATATAATATTTTATTACATGCATGTCTTGATATCATCTTTAATTCTTCCAATTCTTTTATGCCCGGATGTTGATTTCAATAATATAATATTTTATTCTTTACAATCTTTTAATTAAATTTTGATGTTTTTTTATCTACTATTTTGTTAATATAATATACTTAGCTAATAAAATATAAGTACATTATTTAAAATGGTATATATGTCAAAATATCAATTCTCAAAGTTTTTATTTTAACACCTATTTTCAGATGTTTAAAGAAAAAACAAACATATTATTGATTCAGCTAAATTTAAATTTCAGTTATATTTAGAATTCAGACAAAAAAAAAAACATTACCTTAGTGTCTAACATAAATTGCCTTTATTACATTGATTAATCTTTTCTTCCAATGATTGCAGGTATTATATCTCCCAGCAGTTAACAGACAAGAGTGATGTCTATAGTTTTGGTGTCATTCTTCTCGAGTTGATATCTGGTCAGGAAGCTATATCGAATGAAAGCTTCGGTGTTAATTGCCGTAACATAGTCCAATGGGTAAGTGCAGTTAGTTCATTTGAGAACCATAATTATAGGAACTTCTGACCAAACATATAAATGTTGAAAAGTCACTCTTGAAAGCTAATGCTCAAAAAAGTCTGAATGTTTGTCTTGCTGATATGTGGTGTTTGTTTTTGAAGAGAAAATTCAAATCATCAATATTATGTCATATTTTTTGCTCTTTGGTTTGATGTTGTTGCAAAAAGATATCCATTCTTTGCCTTTTCGCTAAAATCTTCGTTCTTTCATACGTATAAACTTCATTCAATCATTATATCACAGGCAAAGCTACACATTGAGAGTGGGGACATTCAAGGTATCATTGACCGATCTCTACAGGATGAATACGACATCCAGTCAATGTGGAAGATAGCAGAAAAAGCTTTGATGTGTGTGCAGCCTCATGGACACACGAGACCATCAATTTCGGAAGTTCTCAAGGACATCCAAGACGCTATCTTAATTGAAAGGGAAGCAGCAACAGCAAGAGCAGGTAACTCAGACGAAATGTCAAGGAATTCCATTCATTCTTCTCTCAACATGGGTTCCCTGGGTGGAACCGAGAATTTCCTGGCATTAGATGAATCTATTGCTCGACCAACTGCTCGATAGTTCTAGTTCTTGTACAAGCACAAAATTCCCAATTTTTTCCCCCTTTCTGTGGTCATATTCTTTGCTGTAGCTAGAAATTTTAGTATTTTACATAGTTGGAATCTGTATCAAGTTGCTCCATATAAGTTTTAAGGAAACAACCGAAAGCAAAAACACAAAAAGAAGAAGAGACGGAAAAGAATGAAAGAAGATCCTCCATGCCATAAACCTGTAAATTTTGGGCTTGCTAATTAGTTGATCTTTTTTGTTGTCAATCCATGGATTTGTTACTGCTTGTTGGTTCAATAGTAAATTTTGAGTTTTCTATGTATGTGATCTTCTCTTTTGATACCAATCTTTCTTATGAATAAGTAGGTGCTTGTAGTCGTTGGTTCAATTGATAAATTTTTGTGAAATTAGTTGAAATTCTGCTCACATTATGGTTAAAAAAGGACTTTTTTTTTTTTTTAACATCAATTGCTTAGCTGATGATTATATTTTTAGAATGGTACAAGAGGTTGGGTTACACCTTTGGTAACATTTCAAAACGTTTACTAATTAAGCCGACTAATAGTGTTTAATCAAAATTAAAAAATAAAACCTTTCATATATGGTTACATAAAATTGATCTGTTGGAAACAGTATTAAAATTTTCTCTTCCACTTCTGCTTTTGGTGGTACAATCTTGCTCATCATCAAGAGCATTTAGGGTTTCAAGAAAAGGGGTTGAATTTGCAAGCAATAGCACTTCGCGAATTATTTTGAAACGGTGTCGTACATTTTGGACTTATACAGACAATGTCTGATCAAGTTTACGTTGAGCCCGACATTACAACGAAGCTGTAGGACACCATGGTTGAACAAGCATCGTCCAACCTTTCAATCTCCGCCGTTGGATTTGGGCCTGTCGTGGTGGTTCCCACTGACATTACTTTCGGATCAGATCGCAAGGTTAATAGTCAGGCTTTAACATGTGATTGTTAACCGTACTACAGAGTTGTGTCGTTTTAGGGACATCAATTATATGTGAGCTAACAAGCAATATGGGCTCTACATCTAACTATTTATGGGCCACGAAAAAATTATGCCATCCATAATAATAATAATAATAATAATAATAATAATAATAATTTTTGTATGCTTCAAATTTTTTTAAGCATATATAAAAATATAGGTACTATGTGGATTAACTATTTTAAATCTAATAAATAGGTGAATAATTAATAAGGGATTTTTCCACATACCTCTACGAGGTTTGTGGAAATTCTAATAGGTGAATAATTAATAAGGGATTTTTTCGCATACCTTTATGAGATTTGTGAAAATTCTAATTTACGAAAATATTTGGGAAAAGAATCACAAACCACCTCTATAACATTTTTTATCTGTTAAGATATAGTAAAATGATCAAAATACCCATAATAATTACAAAATAATAAAGAGTCCATTGAGAATCGAACTCGAAACGCGTGAGAAAAAGTAGCATCACTCTTAACTAACCCACCCAACATGTTTATGTGATATATTTTTTCAATTGATAATATAAATATATTTTAAACATAATTTTATAATCATTAAAATTTTATAAAATAACTTTAAATTAAAATCATTGTCAAATAATGATAATAGTAAAATTATTCTTAAATAATTATTATAAAATAAATTTAAATTATTATAAAATAAAATTATTCTTAACTTTTTATTAGCACTAATAATTTTAAATAATTGTTAAGTAAAATAATTATTTTATTTAAAGAAATAAATATAAATAATGACAATAGTTAATATTCTCAAATAATTATTAAAAGAAATAGATTTAAATTGTTATAAAATAAAATTTTTCTAAAATTATTATTAGCACTAATAATTTTATAATTATTAAAGAAAATAAATTTAAATTGTTATGAAATAAAATTATTTTAAAATTATTATTAGCACTAATAATTTTAAAAAATTATTCTTAAAAAATTATTAAGTAAAATAAATTATTTTATTTAAAGGAACAAATATAAATAATAATAATAATAGGTTTAAAATTTTACAATCTAAAAATAAAAATAATTCTAATTTCAAGTTATTTCAATGATTATAAAATTATTTTTGCATTATAAATTTTGTATGATAACAAAATAATTTTAATTATTAAAGAAATTTATTACATATGTGTATGTAAATGAGTTATTAGTTAACAATAGAAATGAATATCACATAAATGTGTTGGGTGGGTTGGTTAAGAGTGATGTCACTTTTTCTTACGAGTTCGATTTTCAACGGACTCATTATTATTTTGTAATTGTTCAGGAGTATTTTGGTCATTTTAATATATCTTAATAGATAAAAAATTGAATAGGAGTGGTTTGTGACCCCTTTCCCAAATATTTCCGTAAATTAGAATTTTCACAAACCTCAAGGGAGGTATGTGAAAAAACCCCTAATTAATAATTTGTGCCCTATTTTAAGAAATTTGTAGGTTTGACAATATTAACGTAGACATCATAAAAATATTAAATAAAAAAATATGAATACTTATTCATGTATTTAGTAGTCTCTATAATTAAAGGCCCCACACATATTCACGGGATGGGATTTTTCATTTTTACTCAAATTATTTTATGAGTTATTATTTAAAATATTTATTAAATTTAATTAACATTAAAAATAAATTCTAAATTAACTCAAATGTTAACTAAAATAATATTTAGATTGTTTTACATATAACACTAAATATTTTAATAACTTTTTTAAAAAACTGTCAAAAAAAAAATATAACTTATAAGTATCATAAATTATATGTTCTAATGTTTTGAAAGATACTCCGTTCAACAATAAATATAATTTATAATAATAAATATTTCAAATTAGTTATTGTTGACCATAATTGTTGCTTCCACTACTTCATTTAAAACTTTTACGGTGCATTTTAATTAAAAAATTATAATATTGATAAATTATATTGTTAATAATATATATATATATATATATGTAAATTTAAATGACGGTGTCAAATACGTAATTGTGAAATTTTTATTTTTAATTTTTTTCAAATGCACAGTGAAAAGTAAAACGACTAACCAGTATTTTACATTTTAAAGCGGTGAACCAGAAAACGTTTAAAACGACGCCGTACACAAAACACGTGGTCAAATGCGATTGCCCAGGCTCCGAATCTAGAAACAAGAAAGGCAGAAAACCCGGAAAATTAAAAAATAATGATACAAAAGGAAAACCGAAAAACAAAACCAACGGTGTTGATAAACTCCATTGTTACATCTGAGTCGTCTCCTTTCTGCTCTCTTCTCCAGCGTCCGATCCCCTCTCTTTCTTCCCCATTCCTCTCCATCTAAAGCCTCTCCCTCTCTCGCGCCCTTTTACAAATCTTCCCCATACTGCCACTCACACCTTCAGGTTCGTTACTAACCTCTTAACTACCTCTCTCTCTCTCTCTCTCTCTCTTCCCTCCCTTCTTCCCTCTCTCTAACATCTCTCTTTCTCTCTCTCTCTCTCTCTCGTTCCTCTTCTTCACACCATTTCTCTCTGTGGCTCGCTTTCTCTCTCTATCTTCCTTCGTATCTTAGGGTTTTGATTTCTGATTCAATTGTGATTACGATATGATTGTGTTTCCTTTGTGTGGTGTTGTTCAGCTAGGGTTTTCTTCGAGATGGCGACCGACGCACCGGCGAGTCCAGGAGGTGGCAGCCACGAGAGCGGCGAGCAGAGTCCGAGAGCGAACGTTCGCGAGCAAGATAGGTATCTTCCGATCGCCAACATTAGCCGGATCATGAAGAAGGCGCTTCCTGCTAACGGCAAGATCGCTAAGGATGCTAAAGAAACTGTCCAGGAATGCGTTTCTGAGTTCATCAGCTTTATCACCAGCGAGTATGATTTCGTTTTTGTTTTGTTGTTTCTGTTTTTTATTTTTTTTCCTTTTTTTCCTTTTCTTGTGGTTGATTTATTTTCTTGCGGATTGTATAGGGCGAGTGATAAGTGTCAGAGAGAGAAGAGAAAGACCATTAACGGCGATGATTTGCTTTGGGCTATGGCTACGCTAGGGTTTGAGGATTATATTGATCCTCTCAAGATTTACCTCACTAGATACAGAGAGGTGATTTACGTTATCTTTGGATGCTCATCTATTTGTTTGTCTGCTATTCTGTTTGTTTACTACGGAAATGGAGCAGCAGTAAGTTCATGTTATGTGCTGCGGTGATAAACTATGACATTTTTAGATTCAATATTCTGTTCGTATTTTGACTTTCTATGTTAATTTCTCTGGTTTGATTACACAGTTATGTATTTGTCAAATTGTTTTAGCTAATGCACTTTTTGTTTTTGTTCCCTTGTATTTTGGATCGATAACTGGATTGAAATTTTGCGCAGATGGAGGTAACTTAATACTTTTTTCCTTTAATTCAATTTGTCTTTTTTCTTTTTGGCTAATTTTTCCTGTTTTGAACTTTTTATTTATTCTATTTGCCCCAACTTTTTATATTTCAAATATTGGATTATGCTAATTATGCAATTGTTAGGGTGACACCAAGGGTTCTGCAAAAGGCGGAGATCCATCTTCTAAGAAAGATGTTCAAGCAAGTTCAAACCCTCAGGTATAATGAGCTTTTCCTTCTTTAGCTTTTTTTTTTTTGTCTGCAGTAAACATGTATGCATCATTTTTTTGAATGAAATTTAACAAATTTATCAGGGTTTCTTCATTTTTGCACTTTCTTGTGTGTAATCTGACAGCTTGCTCATCAAGGTTCTTTCTCGCAAGGTGTTAACTATGGAAATTCTCAAGTAATCTCTCTCTCTCTCTCTCTCTCTCTTTTCATGTGTGTGCACAGACTGCATGATCACTCATGCAAGTAGGCCTTGCATGCAAATGCTTCTATATAACTAGTAGAAGTGAATTTTTCTCGTGATATTGTGTGTAATACTACACTGAAAAATGAAGTAGAATATTTACAGTAGAATTGAAGATGCTGCCTCCTCTGCAGTAAGGCCAGTTGCAATTCCAAATTGGAAGTCACCCTGAAGTTTAAACTTAGTTTTATTAGACACTACCAGGACCAACTTGATAATTTTTGTTGGATTGTCCAAGATGTACCTTAAGGACACAGGTTTAACTAGCTAGAAAAGGTAAGGAATTTTTTAATAATAAACGTAATTTAAGAGTCTTTAAATTATTTCTAACTTCTTAACATTTACCCTTAGGACAGACATTTTTAATAGGATCTATCTTTGTTTATATTGTGGTACTCTCTTTCTCTTCTCCTTATATTTGTACATGTATATTATATTTGGATATTTGGTTCTAGATATCATGACATTTTACTTGGAGATGTAATGTGACACAGAAATTTATATTTAAGGCAACATGTTATTTGCTACTGTCTGATTTTATTTTGTGTGTTATTCAGGTTAGAATGGTTGACTTATATGATGTTTTATGTCTGAATTGCTTCTTGGGGCAACATAAATTAGGTGATGCATATAGATATTTCATGATGTTTCATCCTGTGGTTTTCCTTATTATTGAGTGAGGAATTTGCTTTGAGTTTTCTTTACCCTATCTTGTTTCTTTAAATCCAGGGCAGCATATATCAACTAAGCGATTTTTCAATAGCATATGATACAGATGCATCTTGACATTTCATTGAAGAACTACTGACCAGTGATGATCAAAACTGCTCAGTTTGCTGTTACTGATAAAGCATTGGTCCCTGTTTGTTTGGGATTTGATGCAAAATACGTGTTTACTTCCAACTATTATGTTAATGCATTCACGTTAAAGAGAAATTGTATAGTGGATGTTTGGCTTTGTTTTCTTGTAGATTTTTTTTTCCTTTATTTGTCCATTCATTTTTCCTTCTCTTTCATTTATTTACTTATTGTTGTTTGATGCCTCATTTTATGGAGCTGCCTTCTTTCTTGGTTTTGATTCCAGGCTAGAATAGCAAAGTTTGTTTTGTATGAGCAATTTCACCCTAATTTTTTCCCTAATTGGGATCAGATATAATATCCCATGGAATCCCCAATATTGTAATTAAGCAATTGAAAAATGCATTAGTTATAGCCACTACTTGTTCAATTTTTTCTTTGAAGTGCTCTTGAACTGGATGAACTTTTAAGCAATCAAAGTTTAAACAACACAAATAAAAGGACTGAGGGTTCTACTCAACGGTTTATATAGCTGCAGTTTTAAAACATTTTGGGTTTGTATTTATTTTGTAATTCTTTTGGGTGAAATTAGGAAAAAAGGATGAGGGAGATAAGTTTTCAATTGTGATCTTGTGTGTGCAACTGGAGTAATTTTGGATTGTGTGATGTTGATCTGTGGAACAAGTGGTGTTTTGTAATCCTTTAGGAATCTTGTGTCTTGTTACAGATTTTGCAGCCATGCTGTTTTGCTTCCTTTATAACATCTGGTTTCAGTAATTCTTGGTTATTTAAGTTCTATCAACTTGTAAAGGCCTGAATCTTTAAAAAGACATGTTAGCTTTCAGAGTATAACTTTACCAATGAGGTATATGAGTTTTAATTATCAATTAGTTCTCTGGGACTTTACGCACTTACATATTTTCAGGGTGAAAGTTGAGGATTGTTTCTTTTAGCTTTGTTGTATTCGAGGTTGGTGCATTTGGAATTAGAGGTTTTTGTTGAGTGTTGTTATTTCTATGTTGATTTTTTTTGGGACAGTTCTATTTATCTATATTTTTTAAATTCCGTTAAGGCTTTGCATTATTGGCGGCTTTCCTGTCTTTCTTAATTTGTTCACTCCTATTTCAGTGCAACATCCTAATTTAAAGAGTATTTCTAGGAAGAAATTCTTATGGACTAAAATTATAGTTTGGACTCTTTCCGTCTTACTATTAAGGCACCGTAAACTGTTTCTCTCGTGTTTTTGTTTTCTCTTAATGAATCTCATTCTTCCTTGATGCACCTTTTCCTCTGAAGATAAAGACACATTTTTATTGCAGACGTTAAAAGATTTTAATAAGAAACAAAACCATTATGCATAAATATTTGAAATACTGTGGCAAATGACATGACATGGCTATGACATTAATGATGCAATAATAAAGTCAATAGTTACTATACCTGGTACTCAATTTTTGGTGCCATGTCAGTTATGAAAATATTTTGTATCCGAACTTTTTGTGTGCGATATTACTCGATAAGAAAATTGAATCTTGAATCTACATTGACACTTTAGCTTTGTGGTAAAAGGGGAATGGGATTTGGTTTAGATTCAGTTTTCCTCGCTAAATAAATAAATTAGACATTTGAAGTGAATTTGAGTGGATACCAGTTAAGTTTTCTGTCCATGAAATTCCGCAGCCTCAAAAATTTCCCAGCTATTCAGATATTCCAGAATTACTTTAAACTTGTTCAACTTTTAAGCTAGATTGAAGGAGCTGCTCCAATGATGATGGAGAAATGTAAAATGCTACATGGGCAAGCAAGCAATTAGACTCATAGACTTGTTAAGTTTAGCATGTTTTATGTTCCCTTGGCATCACTTGAATTTTGACCAAATCATTTGGTTTTGAAGAATACCTTGTACTTTTCTGGTCTAAGTTCAGATGTCAGAATTTTCCAAATCAGTAGATAGTAAATGAAAATCTTGTCAAGATCCAAACACTAAATCCTTGCCATGGGTAATTGAATGTTTATAAAGAAAAGAAAAATGATGGGAAACCATAAAATCTTTGTAAGCACTTAAAAGCAGTCTATTAGTTGAATGATTTGCATTTGGCTATGGAACAGTTTTTTGGTCTGCATATCGCAAAACCTTGAGGAAACTTATTTCTGTTAAAGGAGTTGCCTTGCTGCTGGAGCACATTCTTGTACCATTTAACTAAAATCACAAAACATTCACTGGGTACTTGATACACATCCCCAGGGGAAAATCCTTTTGTATTGCATCAATTTAGGAAGTATAATACGGTAGCCATGTGAATATCAAAGAAGTATCTAATCTAATATTGATATGATGCCAATTTGGCTTCCTGGTACAGGTATGTATTGTATCTTTAAGTATTGTATTATATATAAGTGCTTGTTTCAGTGATGTGTTTGCAATTCATCTATGGTTTGTCAGTATTAACAATAGGAACTGCTTCTGTGGCACAATCTTATGCATTAATGAAGAATTGCGTTGCATTTTATCTTAAAGCATCTAATATAAACTTTGTTAAAATGATTCGTCAAGTCAAAGTTATTTTGTTTGCATGTATCACTTCTTTCATGCTTTTTTTGGTTGACTTTCCATCCGGGCTTCTTTTTGTCATAACTCTTTTCTTTTAGTACACATGTTACAGTTGTTTGAAAAGTCGTGCGATTGTAAAGATTTGCCAGATGGTGAATGTGAATGATCATTCTTCATTGTATGAGTTTGATGTAGCGTTTTGTGGTGTGTAGGTAATCTATTGAGTAGTTGTTTCATGCATAGTTGATATTGGGTGGTTACGCCACGGGCCATTTGGTCTAATGGTTTATCATTTATCACATGTATGAATTGTGGTGTTAGTGTAATGGAGGATTTGTTGATTCATCTTGAATCTCTGAGTCCAAATACCTGAAAAATGACAGTCTGGACTGGAACCTTTAATGTCTGGCACAGACTTGTGTTGGCTTCGTTGACACTGGATATATTAAACAAATTTATGAGTCTTTTTTTTTTTTGGGAGAGTTTGTCTGTGAGGGCGGGGAATGTGTGGTGATTTAGTGTTGATGATTCATGTTTTGCCACTTCTCATGAGTATGCCCTTTTGGTAAGATATTGACTTATGGTTAATTTTTGTTTGTTGTGTTAGAAGTCTAATTTGTTTTCCTTATGTAACTCTTGGAAATAAAAATGTAAGACCGTTATTTGGGAAGTAGTTCAAACAAATGCCTGTTGACAAAACAATTAAAAATTATTCTGCTAGATAAACTTACCTTTCTTGGTTCTAATAATCTATATACTGATCTCTTTGAATGTTTGCAGTCACAGACACAACATATGATGGTTCCTATGCAAGGCACAGAGTAGACTTTTGTTGCAGCCTTCAACCAGCTAAATATTCAAATTCAATTGAAGATCTTGTTTGGCGCCTAAAGCATATATCTTATGAGACCATTGATATTACTGGTAGTTTCGGTCTGCTTGTTGCGTCTTAAGTTGTTCTGCTTTTTGAGGTGTAATTTTTCTTTCTGAATAGGATGATCATTTTAAGAATTTATGTAAATCTTGGGGTTACTTATTTCTGTAATTTGTGGACAAGAAATTGGACAAGGAGCTGATTTTATTATGTACCATACTTAACTTTTTATGCTGATAAAAGGGCAGTTGATTATTAGTCTGATTTTGCCCGTACTTAATGGAATGACTGGTTTTTATTTGGCTTTTGAAATTTTCCGAGAAGCTATTCTGTCATTACCTCCTTTGCTTAGGTCACTTATATTTCCACTGTTTGGACGGCAGGTGCTCACCGCCAATCAATTTCTGATGATAGAAATTTAGAAATGAATAATGAAGATTATTATATTATCTTGATATCAGAGTCAGTTTTCTTTAGGGGACTTGGTTTTCCAGTGGATTGGTTGGGCCCCCCCTTGTTTGTTTTTTAGCTTTTGTTTGACTTACTGTATCGCCGTTGTTGTAAGAGTGAGGCTACCGTGAATGCCACTTTACTAGCCATTTATGAGCTATTCTTTTAGATCTCCGAACTCTAGGTTGCGTGCGAGAAAATGAGTCATTAATTTAATGTGGTCTGTTACTTTCTGTGGAAAATTGGAGTGTTCCTATTTCCTGATTTAGCTGGCTTGTTTCTGGCGTTGCCTGGATGGGAAAATTATTTGCATAGGAAGCTTTCGCGGAGGGTCTTCCCCAAAAAGTAAAAGGGAAAAGAAGATGAATTAGGTGTTAGTGGGTGTTGTTATTGGCATGTTGCTTTTACGTGCCAATTTTTCAAGTCAGTATGCTCACTTTCAATTGCTTTTCGCTGCATGTGCTACCGCGACCCTTTTGCCGTCTCCTTCACTTGTAAGCTGTGAAAGATAAAACTACCTACAAACCAGCTTCTACATATAATTTGCCGTATCTTACATGCCGATGAAACATATGATATCTTTTATAAAAGCACAAAATTTTCGTACTAAATAACTCAAGTGTGTGATGTATCAATTAAACTTGAATGAACGGTGAATTTTTCACAAAATGTTAATGTGTACATGCACAAATATTAATTGGGCTTGGCCCGAATCCACAACAACCGATAGAGAATCATTAAGCGGCGCTGACCACCGAGACCCGGCGAAGAAAGTCCATCAATCGGACGGTAGATAACTCTAAATGACATCATAATGTGAACTAGCTGGCAACAACAGAGAATTATTACACTAGTCTTTCCGGCGGAAAAAACGTTTCCTAACTAGTACAATGCGATGGTCATCCTCTTTCTTTGGCCCCACTCTCTACAATCCAAATGGACAGACCATCGGCATCAATCATCTCACGTATCACGGCAATCACATCGGATGCTGTACCATCATTAATGAACCGGAGCAACACACGATAACAGCCTCCTAGTAGTAGAAGCTTGATTATAATATACATCCGTAAGATTAACTTCCCATACATATCTCTCCCGCATAAGCAGTACTCTACCCTGTCATCATCATCATCATCATCATCATCATCATCAAATATAATCAGGATCACAATCACACACGCCAATTTAATATAATCCTTTGACATAGAAAGAGCTAGACAAAGAGAAAGAGATCGTCAAATAAAGGAAGTATAACAGTTTCTTAAAGGAAAGAAAATAAAAGCCCTAGTTTTTTCACCATTGAAATTCAGGTCTTCGATTCTCTCGAAGGCCGATTAAGAACTACTTCATCAACAACAACAACTAGGTACATTAAATAGTCTTAAAATTTTTCAATGTGATCGTCGCTTCTCGCGTTCCTTCATCTCTTTTTCGCTTTGATTCTCGTTTTCTGTTTAGTTTTAGTTGCAGAATTGACTGCCTCTGGGACTGATTGTGTTCTGTTTGTTTTTGAGGAAATTATTTGACTGTTTTTCAATTAATCTTTTGAATGGTTAATATGTACTTGATATCAGAACAAACTTGTTTTTGTTTTCTTTGGTGTTCTTTTTCCATTACACCGATGTGTTGGTTTTTGTTTTTCGTCTTTTTCTTAGTTGCAAAAGGAACTTGTAAATTATATAACTTATACTACGACTACATAAATGATATTGAGTTTGTGGAAATGAAAAATATTTCATGGTCTGTGATTTAGACGATTATGTATGTTTTGGTGATTTGAGTTCATGAACAAGACAGTTATTGCTCTGTTTTTCTTGTAACGGAGAGTTTTTACTGTGGCACTGTGAATTTATGTGTGTTTCGTATTTGTGAACTAAATTCTGGTGATTTTTTTGTTTGGATTTTACTTTGGCTTGTGTTTGTGAATTCCTGAAAATGGCAGCTCTTTTAAAATATTGACTTTACAGGGGTGAATGTTTTGTGTTGATTAACCAAAGAGATTGAGTTGCAACAAATGGGAAATCGTGGACAAAAGCGCATGGAAATGGCTGTTGATTTGCCGGATGATAAGAGAGCTTGTAGTTCACTGGACTTTAGGCCAAGTACATCTAACACATCAGTCCAAACCCACCTGAATTCTACAAATTCCACACCGGAAACACATCATAATGATATGGATACTTCATCTTCTGCTTCTGCCTCAGCTTCAGCTTCTGCATCAAGTCGATCAGAAGAAGAACCTGAAAAAGATTCAGGATATGGTTCATGTGATTCTGATGATGCAGACCCCAGACACAGAGGACTTAGAGAGTTCCAGAGGAGGAGGTCCTCTGGTGATCATGGCAAATTGAGGAGTATTTTGGGGATTTTGAGTGAAGAGGGTGATCCTTCTAGGCAATTGACTGCACTAACGGAGCTATGTGAGGTTTTGTCATTTGCTATGGAGGATTCACTTTCTAGCATGATGGCCGATTCATTATCGCCAGTTCTAGTAAAGCTGGCTAGGCTTGAGAGTAACCCAGATATAATGTTATTGGCTGTTAGAGCTATAACATATTTATGTGATATATTTCCCCGATCATCAGGTTTGCTTGTTCGACATGATGCAGTTCCTGCTCTCTGTCAAAGATTGATGGTAATTGAGTACTTAGATGTAGCTGAACAGGTACTCTTTGTTATGTAATTAATTTTTATGTATTTTTTTTTGGTTGTTTATTGTGCATGCAAGTAACTTTTCTTGTTATATAGTGTTTGCAAGCATTGGAGAAAATTTCTCGGGATCAACCACTTGCTTGCTTACAGGCTGGGGCAATTATGGCCGTTTTAACATACATTGATTTCTTCTCGACCAGTGTACAGGTAGATGAATGCCCAATGTGTTATTTTGAGAATAAATAGATTCTTATGGTTGTTTTAATTTACATTGGTTTCTTTTCTACAAGTGTACAGGTAAACGAATGTCCAACTTGTTATTTTGATAATAAATATATGCTAATTTTATATTTGCCTTTTGATATGGATTTTATCTGCAATTGTTTCTTAGCATCTTTAATATAAAATCTTTAATATCTCTTTTATCTGCACTAGAGAGTTGCACTTTCCACAGTGGCGAACATTTGTAAGAAACTTCCCTCAGAATGCCCTTCACATTTAATGGAGGCTGTTCCCATATTGTGCAATCTTCTTCAGTATGAGGATAGACAGGTAGGAATGTAATTAGTATGTGGTGTGATTATTGCTACATTGATTCATGTGTAAGAATATTTATTGACCTTCCAATCTCTATTTAAATCTTTCTTTTTCAGCTGGTTGAAAGCGTGGCCATTTGCTTGATAAAAGTAGTAGAGCAATTCAGTCAGTCCTCAGAGATGCTGGATGAACTTTGTAGGCATGGACTGATTCATCAGGCTACTCATCTTATAAACTTGAATAGCCGAACTACTCTATCCAAGCCAATTTACAATGTATGCAAACTTTTCTTAGTTATTTTGCTAAGATGAACTCTCTATAAATTCTCCACCCTAGAATGATAACTTTATTTTAACGTTTTGGTTGGCAGGGTTTGATTGGGTTACTTGTCAAAATTTCTTCCAGCTCAATAGTAGCTTTCAGGACTTTATACGAACTTAATATTGGTAGCATATTGAAGGATATTTTATCTACTTATGACCTCTCACATGGAATGTCTTCTCCACATATGGTTAATGGTCACTGCAATCAGGTTTACATCTTAGACTTAACTATTTGTTTTTTAATGGAAAATTATCTGGTTGAGGGTAAGTGCCTGATTGATTTCTGATTCAACAAAAAAAAAAAATACTAAAGCTTTTAATTTAAGTTTTGGAATTGTAGTTGTAGATTTAAAAAATGTTTCTAAATTCAAACAATTACAAAAGTATGTTTGATATAATATCTGTTTTTAAATAGTATATAATCAAGTATTTAATTTGAATATTATTATGAGTTTTAGTTATATCAAGTTATTATTGTAAATACATGTTAATGTATATACTTTTAGACTTGTATGTCTAGTTGACATATTTGTATATAATTTATGGCATAGGGTATATGAAGATATTGTATAAAAATATTTGATTTATCCCATATGAATACTTACATAAGATAACTTCAGTTGCTTCTATGCTCCATTTATGTAAGACTAATAGGGAAGGTTTAGAGTCCTGTGCTATGTTTGGTTGCTTCGCTCTAATGAGTATTTTGACATGAACTACTTTACTAGTTAAAAATTCTGTAATATTGAATGAAACTTTTTCTTGAATTTCATAAATATTTTTTTGAGAGATATCTGAACTGGAGGAAACATGAAAACATAAATAGAGGTAGCATTTTTCAAACGTAAAAAAAGTTACGTAGAAGAGTCTTATATTAAAATAAAATAGAACATTTTATTAAGATACAACTATGTTGCTAGTTGAATGTAAATGCATGGTATGAATTGATACCAACACAGACACTTGTATTATGCTAGCCATTGACATATATATTGCTCATATAACTTGGCATTTAAGTAGCAAAAAAACAAAAAGGATAATTAATTAATACAAAAGAGGTAGAATAGGCCTAATGATTTAATAGGTACTTTTGTCATCAATGTTTCTCTGCATGCATGTCTGGAGATTATGTTAATGGGTTTTGTGTCTCTTAGATTGTGATTCTAATTTCATTAATCCTTGATTATAATTTAGTTATTGCTGTTTGGTTAACAACATTTTCGCCATTTGAGTTTTTTATTAATAAATTAAGTTATAGGTTTTATAATGCTAAATAGATCAGAATCATTATTAATTTGTTTTCTTTCAGGTACATGAAGTTTTGAAGTTGCTAAATGAGCTTCTTCCTACTTCATCTACAGATCAATGTATTCAGCTGGTGTCGGATAAGCAATCATTTTTAGTTGATCATCCTGATCTTCTACAAAAGTTTGGAATGGATATTCTTCCCATGTTGATCCAGGTAGTTTTCTTATATGTATGGATTAACTGCTCTTTTTTCTTTTCCATTGCATTGTATTATATTCTCTATCCTCTTACAGGTTGTTAATTCTGGTGCCAATATATTTGTTTGCTATGGCTGCCTATCTGTTATCAACAAGTTAGTTTATTTGAGCAAACCTGACATGCTTGTTGAATTGCTTAAAAGTGCCAACATCCCAAGGTGAATCTGTCTTTCTCATCATTAGAATATCAAATATTGAGTATGTTTCAACTACAGTTAACTGACATTTTGTGGTTGTGGCAGTTTTTTGGCTGGAGTGTTTACTCGAAAGGATCATCATGTGCTCATATTAGCGCTAGAGATTGCTGAGATGATCCTGCAAAAGCTTTCTGATACTTTCTTGAACTCTTTTGTAAAGGAGGGTGTGTTCTTTGCCATTGATGCTTTGTTAACACCAGAAAAATGTTCACAGTTGTTTCCAGTACTTAGTGGCATCCACCTTTGTTCTAGCTCAAGTCATAAGGCTTCTGGAAAGGAGGTTTTGAAATGCTTATGTTATGCTTTTGATGCTGTTCAGTCTTCTTCAGCTTCAGAATCACGTAGTTGCAAGCATGATAAAGATTCTGTTCACAATCTTGCAAAGAACATTAGAACCAAATACTTCTCTCCAGGATTATTTGACTCTGAAAAAGGACTGACTGATATTCTTCAAAATCTCAAAAGTTTTTCTGCTGCTTTGAGTGATTTGATGAACATGCAAATTAATGATGATTCTCCTGTTCAGACTGAAGAGAAATTTTACTGTATATTGCATCAGATTATGCAAAAGCTTAATGGAAGTGACCCTGTCTCCACCTTTGAGTTCATTGAAAGTGGCATTGTTAAAGCATTGGTTAATTACCTATCTGATGGACTGTGTCTGAGAGAGAATGTGGAACTGCGTGGTGCCCCTAAGAATTTACATGTTGTGGAAAAACGATTTGAGGTGCTTGCCAGACTATTTCTATCTTCTTCAGACATTGTTTCCTGAGGAGTCGCCTCTTTCAGTATTGATACAGAAACTACAAAGTGCGCTGTCGTCTTTGGAAAATTTCCCCGTTATTTTGAGCAATTCATTTAGACAGAGAAATTCATTTGCTACTGTCCCACATGGACGCTGCATAATGCACCAATGTCTCAGAGTTCGTTTTGTGCGAGGAGATGGTGAAACATGCTTATCTGATTTCTCGGAAGATCTTCTTACTGTTGATCCTTTCTGTTCTTTGGATGCTATTGAAGGATATCTGTGGCCTAAAGTTACAATAAAAGGATCCAAAGATGTAGGATCCGAAGCCCTACCTATGGATCAAATAAACGTACAGGCTTTTCATTTACCATTGGATGCAAAATCTGTACAAGGCGAAAGTTCAGAGGCTATGGAGCAGGATAGCATGTCGTCTGATATTCCTCAGATGCAGGTTATTCTTTATGGAAGATTTGATTTCCGTTCCTTGTATATGGTTTATCATAGAGCGTTTGAGAATTCTTTGGGTATCTAATATGTTCTCATTTATGATTCTGTGCAGGAAGATGAGGCAAATATGTCAGTGTTTGTGTCTCAACAAGCAGCAATTTTAACACAATCAAATCCTGGGGACATCTCACCTTTGCATGAAAATCATGTTGTAAGTATTTGTTTCCTGGAGTACAATTGTAAATACAAAATTTTGACTCAGTCAGTTTGGTTCAATTACTAGCAGCCTTGTTTGTTTCCCAGTAATTGTTTCTCTCTCTCATAAGTAATTTGTTATCTGGCTTTGGACTGCAATTCTAAGATGCCAATGATGTATATTTGTGCAAGCTGCTTAATTATGTTATTGTTCTCTTCGTCTCTGCAAATTGAGTGCCATATTGAATATACTTATGTTTTAAAATTGAAATACCTTACCTGCTATTACATTATTAGTACCTGTTTTATGTTTCAGGATTGTATCAATGAACATACTTCGTCTAAACTTATATTCTACATAGAGGGGCAAAAGTTGGACCGGTCATTAACACTGTATCAGGCGATTCTTCAACAACAAATAAAAGCAGATAATGAAGTTATTACTGGAGCAAAATTGTGGAGTCAAGTATACACTGTAACCTATAGAAGAGCCGTGGAATCTAAATGCAGTGATCCTCAAAAATGTTGCCATTTATGTCAAATGTCCTCTTTATCAGATCAAGTTGAGGCAAACGTGAATTGTGCTTCATTTTTCTCCAGCATGTTTGCTTGTCAACTAGCCCCTGACTTGGATAAGTCAAGTCCTATTTATGGTATATTGTTTCTGCTTAAGAGTTTGGAAGGGGTGAACAGGTTAACATGTCATTTGATGTCTCATGAAAGAATAGCTGCATATGCTGAGGGTAGACTCGATAACTTGGATGACTTGAGGGTAGTAGTCCGTTCACTGCAACAAAATGAGTTTGTAAATAGTAAGTTGACAGAAAAACTAGAACAACAGCTGCGCGATGGTGCGGCTGTTCAAACTGGTGGTATGCCTTCATGGTGCAATCAGTTAATAGCTTCATGTCCTTTCTTATTTAGTTTTGAGGCAAGATGCAAGTATTTTCAATTAGCAGCATTTGGTCCAGGGCAAGTTCAGCCTCATCCACGTAGTAATTCAGGTGCACCAAGTGATAGGCGATCAGCTTCTGGTGGCTTGCCTCGGAAAAAGTTTTTAGTTCGCCGAAACCAGATTCTGGAGTCTGCTTCACAGATGATGGATCGACATGTTCGTCTGAGAACACTTCTTGAAGTGGAATATGAAGAAGAAGTTGGTACTGGTCTTGGTCCTACTTTGGAATTCTATACCCTGGTCAGTCATGAGTTTCAGAAATCCAGCTTGGGCATGTGGAGAGATGACCATGGTGCATTAACCACCAGGAAAAGCTTGCAGATTGAGGATTCTGAAATTGTGATGTCTCCTTTTGGTCTTTTTCCTCGTCCATGGTCATCTGCCATAGAGACATCATACGGGATACAGTTCTCTGATGTAATTAAAAAGTTTGTCCTTTTGGGTCAAGTTGTAGCAAAGGCTCTTCAAGATGGAAGGGTCTTGGATCTGCCTTTCTCCAAAGCCTTCTATAAGCTTATTCTTGGAAAGGTACTTTTCATGTCTGAGATTTGAAATATTACTCAATGTAAACCTGACGTGAAATATTGATTTTGATACTAGTGTAATTACCACTTAGACAAACCCCTTTCTTACAGGAACTTAGTTTGTATGACATCCAATCCTTTGACGCTGGGCTTGGTAGGACATTGCTGGAGTTTCAGGCTCTCGTCAATAGGAAAAAATATTCGGAATCACTTAGTGGAGAAAACTCAACAGTGGACCTTGAATCATGCTTCCGGAATACAAGAGTTGAGGATCTTTATCTCGACTTTACGCTTCCTGGGTATCCTGATTATGTTCTTACTTCTGAGGCTGATCATAAAATGGTAAGGGATCCTGTACTGTATCTATATTTGTTTATGCTCAGACATTAATTATTGGATTGCAAACTCAACTGACTTTATTGACATCAGGTAAATTTGAATAACTTGGAAGATTATGTGGCACTTGTTGTGGATGCTACAATGCATACAGGGATTTTCAGACAAGTGGAAGCTTTTATATCTGGATTTTGCCAGGTATGAGCCTTGCACATACTACTACTTTTTATTCTTCAATTTTAAATGAAATATAAATGACTTTGATCCTCTATAAAATAAAGAAAAAGACATTCTTTTTAAGTTCCTACATTCTTCTCCAATGTGCTATTACCTAAGAAAGAATGGCAACTACGTTTGGCATTTTCCTGAGAAAAGTTAGCATTTCACAAATGAAAAGTGATGTAGATGTATAAAATATATGTATTATACCCATAACATAAGTTGCGTAAGATCTTGCAACAGAATCATTCGCTAGCTTGTGAGAGTGATGTAGACAAAAAGAAAATACTTTGCATTATGACAATGCTCCTGTTCTTACAGTGGCTTGATTTGGATTATTTTTACCTCACCCTAACACATCTTTAGAGGCTCAAGTGAGGGAACGCAAGTGAGGATTCTAATCTTTCTGCAAAACCATAAGACAGATTTCTTCCCAGTATATCTTCCTTAATTTATTATCTAGAACAGATTTGGATTTTATATGTAAATGTCGCTTTCAAAATTTTGTTTCCCATCCCGATTGTCATAAGTTTTCTTTGATTAAGATTCTTCCCTCTTATCATTATGCTACATAAGTAGAGGTTTTTCTTCTTTAACAAATTTCCAATTTGTGTTTTCTCATGTGATTGGTTATGTTTCTTTTAACTTTTTATCTTTGATTCTTCAGGTTTTCTCTATTGAACATCTTCAGATTTTCACTGAAGAGGAACTTGAGCGTTTACTCTGTGGGGAACGTGACTTTTTGGCTGTATGTTATCTATTATTTAATTGATCTATCCATGTGGAAAGATACATATTTCTTTTACTAAGCTTTAATATTGTTATCTGGCAGTTTAACGAGCTTTTGGATCATATCAAGTTTGATCATGGGTACACAGCGAGCAGTCCGCCTATTGTTAATGTTAGTTATGCTTAATATCTTATATTTTCATGTTTTTTTTTAATAACTTTGTATCTCAATAGATCTCAAAAAGCTCACTTACTCTTCTGAATGTCAGTTACTAGAAATCATACAAGAGTTTGACTACAAACAGCGACGGGCATTCCTGCAGTTTGTGACAGGAGCACCTAGGCTTCCACCAGGAGGTTTGGCATCTTTGAATCCAAAACTGACAATTGTCCGAAAGGTCTGGACTGGCAATACATTTTACTTTGATATATTATGTAACACTTACTTTAGCTACATTACTCATGTTTATGTTTGGGGATTTCTGCAGCATTCTAGCAACTGTGCAGATGCAGATCTACCTAGCGTGATGACATGTGCCAATTATCTTAAGTTGCCACCTTATTCGTCAAAAGTGACATCGCTTCTCTTTCTAGATGGATTTGATTTATATTAAAGATATCTTCTGTAGGTAAAATTTTACAATTGTCTGATAATTTTTGCAGGAGAAGATGAAAGAGAAACTCTTGTATGCCATAACAGAAGGACAAGGCTCATTCCACCTCTCATAGCATTCACATTTGACAGGTACATGTAATTAATAGAATAGGTGCTGATGGTGTACATAATAGGTGGTGGTGGTGTTGATGGTTTTCCCTGGGGAGCTGTTTGTTGTGCAGCAAAAGGAAGCTTCTTTAATCGCTAACTCATTTTCTGTAGATATAAGTGATAAATCAGGAAGTTGGGATGGGAATATATATATATGCTGTACAGGAAGAAATTGTGGATTTCAGAGAGTAGATGGGTTGCACTTCTTATCTTTCATGTACAAATCTTTTGTACATAGATCTTTGTCTTAGTTATTAGCTTTCTCTTTTTCAGCTGCACTGCAGTTTACCTCTCTCCGTTCATGGTTATTATAATAGTTAAATCTTTTCAGCTGCACTGCAGTTTACCTCTCTCCGTTCATGGTTATTATAATAGTTAAATCAGAACACTAGCTATGTGCACTTTTCTTCTTCTTAAATTTTTTTGGTTATCAAAACAGTTAATAATTCGATGGGTTCGTAGAGAATTTTTTTGGGTCTTCCGTTGGATTTAAATATTCCGAGGTAGGAGGGAAAATGTTAAAAATATGGTTCTTTTTTCTTCTTTTTGTTTAGAAAAATGCCAAAATGACTGATGAAGGCTTAGTAAGCCAACCTCTTGCAACCAAGCAAGTACAATTCATTACTTCCTCCGACTTTTTAGTTCCTTTAATTCTACAAAACATTAAGACATTGAATAATACTCTTTGATTGTTTCATTCAAACCTTTAATATTACAAAAGGAAAAAAAAATGTGGGGTTTAGTTTAACGAGTATTTGTTAGAATTTTGTAAGATGAAATGGTTATGGGTCCTAAAAATTTTATGTTTAATTCGCCAAAACGCGCATTTTAGACTTTTTCTCAACTATTTTGTCATTTTTTAGAAGGAATAAACGAAGGAGATATCTTTAACTTTCTCATGATTTTAGAATTAATAAGCATGTAGTTGTCATATTTTGTGAATTTACTTAGTTTTCCATGGAATTTCCTCGAGAATTTAGAGACATGAAACAATAACGTAAGGAAATAATTTGATGCAGAACAAAAATAGAAATACACTAGTAGAGGGAGTTTGTTATTTTTATCAATTTAAATAGAGTAGATTTCAAATTTTATGGTTTTAATTTTTAATATATTTTAGTTTAATTTTAGAATACATGAGGTCATCTTAACTGTTAGATATTCTTTTTATCAGAAAAATTACTTTGCTATAAAAAAAATTTGTGAATTCAAGAACTTATTTTTTCTATGATTCTTATGTTACCTTTAACTCATAAATTCTTTCAACTCTTTTATTATATGTATATGTATATGTATGTATAAAGAACTTGCACCTTCACTTTCACTTTTATTTCATATTATACAAACTAAAGAAGAAAAAAAATGGGTACACAGTACAGAAAAAAGATAACAAACTTATACAGAGAAAAGTTGTACTTTATATCTTCTTGAATTTTGTTACATTGATATTTTTCATAACGATACGATGTAAGTATGAATAAACATTGATGTGAGTGGTTGAAATTTTAACCAAGAATAGAAATTCCTGTCACGGTAAAGAATTTTTTGCCCTAATTTTTCGATGGTGTATTATGTATATTGTGCCTCACATTAGATTGAAAATTTTATAACTTTTTGAGTTGATAGAATGACACGTGATAGTTGAATAATGGATCCAAGTTTTCGTTCTTATATGAGCCTTTAAAATCTAATAAGAATTTAAAATAATAAATTCTTGTATGTCTGTGAGTCATTTTGAAAAAAATATATATATAATCTATGTTATGATCTAACATGTACCATCGGTTTAATTTTGCTGTTACGTTATATCGGATTTGGTGTTCGAATATATATATATTTGGAAAGGGATCCTAACATACTTAGAATTCAAATTCTTGTAAAATACCATCTTTATTTTATTTTAATTTTTTGAAAACTATTTTTATTTATTATTACATATTATATGTAGAACATAAAAAAATTTACTAAAATTTAAATAAATATTATTATAATATATATTTTAAAAAAATTTAACTACAAAAGAAAAGTCTGCTTACATAAATGTGTGAAATTTTTTTAAAATATTATATATTATAAACTTATTACTATTTAAACTAGATACTTACATTTATAACAAGAGGTCTACTGAAATTTAAGTATTAATATTATAATTTAGTAATAACTCAAATTAATGCATAATGTGTAAGATAGGATATGTGTATATCTCATATAGAAGTCTAGCAATTATGAAGAGTCTGGTCATAAGTCATAATCAGGACCCGAACACCTTCCCTGGAGACCCTGGAGACGTATGAAATCTATGAAAACCATTAAGATTTTAAGACCATGAAAAAGGGCAAATTTTAATTTTTAAACACAGACGTGTACTGCACGATTTGTAACCAAAGTAGTTTCCTAAAACAGACAAGAGGACGGAATCCCCTCGACGTAGTGCATTCCCTTTCCACCCACAGAATGTCAAAACTATCTTAAATCTTCTTCCCACACCATTTCTCTTGCCCTCTCTCTCTCTCTCTCTCTCCTTGCTCCACAAAAAATAAATAAATTATAAATTAAATAAACAAACAAATGAACGCCCCCCTCCCATAATTCTTCTTCTTCGGCCGTTCCAAATGGGTCAGCAATGAACATAATTCTTCCATCTCCCTCTCCCTCTTTATCATCAACCTCCAACCCTTTCCCCTTAACCCACGCTCCTTCTCTTCACTTTCTCTGTTCAATACCTTATCCCTCCCCCACCTCCATACCCACGCGCCCATTTCGCGTGCGAGCCACAGCCAGCCAAACCAACACTTCTGACCACCTCCATCTCCCCACCACTACCAGCAACTTAAACAATGACCAAGTACTACTAGCTCTTCTTCGGCAAAGAAAAACCGAAGAAGCTTGGATTAAGTACACTCAATCCTCTCACCTTCCCAACCCCACCTGCCTTAGCCGCTTGGTCTCTCAACTCTCTTACCAAAACACAAGTTTAAGCCTCACACGCGCTCAGTCTATTGTCACGCGCCTCCGCCATGAGCGCCAGCTCCACCGCCTTGACGCCAACTCCCTTGGCCTCCTTGCCGTGGCTGCTGCCAAATCCGGCCACACCCTTTATGCCACTTCTGTTGTTAAGTCCATGCTTCGTTCTGGGTACCTACCTCATGTCAAGGCCTGGAGCGCCGTGGTCAGCCGTCTTGCCGCCTCTGCTGACGACGGCCCCACGGAGTCTATCAGACTCTTCGACTCGGTTGTCAGGCGGGTCCGAAAATTCTCGGACCCGGCTATTGTTGCAGACTCCAAACCGGACACAGCAGCTTACAATGCTGTGTTGAATGCCTGCGCCAATTTAGGTAATACGAAGAGGTTCTTGCAATTGTTTAATGAAATGAATGATTTTGGTGCTAAGCCTGATGTTTTGACTTATAATGTTATGATTAAGTTGTGTGCTCGAGCTGATAGGAGAGATTTGCTTGTGTTTGTGTTGGAGAGAATTCTTGAAATGCGAATTCCTTTGTGTATGACTACATTACATTCACTTGTTGCTGCTTATGTTGGGTTCGGTGATTTGGAGACGGCTGAGGACATGATTCAAGCAATGAGAGAAGGGAGGAGGGACTTGTGCAAGATTCTTCGGGAATTGAATTGGGAAGATTTGAGCGATAATGAGGGAGATGATGATGATGTCTTTGAGAAGTTGCTTCCGAATTCTGTTAATCCCAGTAGTGAGCCATCATTGTTGCCTAAAGCCTATGCTCCTAACTCAAGAATTTACACAACTCTGATGAAGGGTTATATGAATTTTGGACGTGTGAGTGATACAGTTAGAATGTTGGAGGCAATGAGACTACAGGATAATAGTGCCAGTTATCCTGACCATGTTACATACACTACTGTTGTTTCTGCACTTGTGAAGGCAGGATCAATGGATCGGGCTCGTCAAGTGCTAGCCGAAATGACAAGAATTGGTGTGCCTGCAAATCGTATTACCTACAATATTCTGCTCAAGGGGTATTGTCAGCAATTGCAGATTGACAAAGCCAAAGAGCTGCTTCGGGAGATGGCTGATGATGCCGAGATTGAGCCTGATGTGGTTTCATATAACACTTTGATTGATGGATGTATATTAATAGATGATAGTGCAGGGGCTCTTACGTTCTTCAATGAGATGCGAGCAAAAGGGATTGCTCCAACCAAGATCAGTTATACTACACTGATGAAAGCTTTTGCGTTGTCAGGTCAACCAAAGTTGGCTAACAAGGTGTTTGATGAGATGGTTAGAGACCCACGAGTGAAAGTTGATTTAGTTGCTTGGAATATGTTGGTTGAAGGATATTGTAGAATGGGACTCATTGAAGAAGCAAAGAAAATAGTACAGAGAATGAAAGAGAATGGTTTTTACCCAAATGTGGCTACATATGGAAGCCTTGCAAATGGAATTTCATTGGCAAGAAAACCCGGAGAAGCACTTTTGCTCTGGAAAGAAATAAAGGAAAGGTGTGTGGTGAAGAAGTCAAACATGAATTCAAATTCGGATTCACCCCCACCCCTGAAACCAGATGAAGGGTTGTTAGATACTCTGGCTGATATATGTGTAAGGGCTGCCTTCTTCAAAAAAGCTTTAGAAATTATAGCATGCATGGAAGAAAATGGGATACCGCCAAATAAAACGAAGTATAAAACAATCTATGTGGAAATGCATTCAAGGATGTTTACTAGTAAGCATGCCTCACAGGCCAGGCAGGACAGAAGAATAGAAAGGAAGAGAGCAGCTGAGGCTTTCAAGTTTTGGTTGGGTTTGCCTAATTCTTACTATGGAAGTGAATGGCGACTAGAACCTATAGATGGAGATGATATTTTTGGATGATTCTATGTAACTTACTACAATACTGTATATTACATCACTTGTAATGTTACTCCTTTGGGGAAAATTAACTTTTAATGTATCTACAGAATTTCAATCAAAATGTTGTAAACTTTGGACTGTTGTTGTCATATAAATGTGAAATGGTCACTTTGTAATGCAATTCAAATCACGAGTCTGTCTGCCTTGTACTAACTTAAGGAGAAACTAATTAAGACCTACAAACAAGCAAGAAAGCATCGAGAACAAAATGTTTTCCCGAATGGATATCATATGCAAAAGTTAGCTTCATCCAGTCTCTATATATTAATGGCAATGCCATAGCACCTACTTTACATTATTTACAGTTGGAAGACTACTATACATGAGGGCACAAAAAGTCAAATTTTTTGGAAGTGGGTGAAGTCCAGCAGTCAAGCATTCGAAGCATTGTAATGAAACTTCAGAAGACAAATAGAAAGGCAAACAAAAATTGACCTGCCTTGTAATGCCTAGTAACTTTAGCATCTTGACCTTGATGGTTGACTCCGTGAATAAGACGATGATAGCACCTGCATGAGGAAGCACGAAGCAATTAAAGGTTGCAAGAGCTCAAGGCATCCTGCAACTATGAATATTATTGGAAACTTATCCATCTGTTGTCAATTAACTATGAATGAGCATAATCACTAGCAGTTCGAAGTAAAGCTAATCGACATATTGACCAGCAATATATATGAACTATCAAGCAATCTGGGATATAATAACTAATAGGTAAGGTGGCTAAGGATGCAAGACAGAATGATGGATTCTAATCTTGAATTGGTGAAATTTTTCCATAAAGAAAGGCATAAAACCAAATTAAAGGAAAAAGAAAATGCAGATGAGCGAAGGAAACTGTTGACACTTGAGATCATACTCCCCGTCTCTTGTCACTGGCAATTCTTTTTCTTTTTTTTCTCACTTGTACCAATAACATGTATTCATTCTTTTTTTTTCCCCGCCACTTGTACCAATAACGTGTATTCCTGTGACTGGAATCTCACTCTTTGATGTCATTTCTCTGCTTGTAGTTCCAGGTGCTTAAGACAACAATATTACAGTACCTGATATGTCTTTGGCCCCTTCTTTAGCAGGTAACCGGCAGTGTTTAAGTTGTCCACAAGTGTATCAATATCAGGAACTCTTAGGGAAATCCTATCTGCTAAACTGTATATTTCCTGCAATGCAACAACATTGCCGATTACTTCATATTAAAGGCAAAACTTACTGCTACAAACAACAGACAAAGTAAAGGTGCATACAGAAATTGAAAAGCAATCTTTCTGCTGCAACTCTGATTGCTTGTTGAGGGCACTTAAAAACCGTTTTGCTTCTTTCTGTTGACTCATTCCCCCACTTCGACCAAAATCCACACAACCATGCTCGTCAATATACTTATCATACAGGGATTCTCTCATTATTTCGACAACATCCTGCATATAGTAGATGCTCAAATAAAATAAACAAATGATCAAAAGCTTCTTTTTAAAGTTCCTGAACTTCTAGGTATGCTCGTGTGTTTCAACTGAAGGCTTTTCAATTGGCTAGTGTTTGTCTTCCACAGCCTTCAAGTACAAATGTAAGAGCCAAACATATTCTAGGGTTGCATCACACAGAAAAGTGCAGGACAAAAGCAGTTGATTTAAAACCTTACCAATGATACGTCATTTTAACTTGGATTTAATGATAACTCTATTTTTCTTTTAAGGAGCTTTGGCCTTAAATTTGATACGGAATATTCTGTGACCATTTGTCTAATGATTGTAGGATATCCTAGTATTTTAGTGGTTCACATTGTCCATCAGTGCCCTCAATGAGTTTATTAAAAGTCTAATTTAGATTTCAACCCATTGATTTAGGCTTCGTCTTATATTATGATCCTTCTGTTATGCTTTGAAAATACAGCTAAAAAAGTGTATAATACTAACTTTTAGTGAGACTTACCTATTATTTCTATTAATATTTGGCATTTAGTACTTTCATAACTATGGCTTTAAAGTCACTACACCTCAATACCAAATGAAATTTTAAACTCTTCATGAGAATATGTACTGAACATATTGAAAATGTAGAAATAATCATTAAGCTAGAACAAACAAAGACTGATTATTTTTCAAGCATATAACTTACTGAAGCATCTTGAGCTGTTATTTCTTCTCTCAAGTCAATCCTTGCTCGGGCTTCTGCCAACCTCACTAAACTCTCGAGTTGCCTAGCTGTTATAGGTGTACCATCAGCAGATGTACTATGGTCTCTCAGTTGTAAGTAAAACTTCTGTAGTATTTCAGCTGCCGGTTTGGTCATCCTGATTCATGTATAGATAAATAGAAATGTTATCAGGGTGAATTTGCATTATATTTCGAGGTAGTAAATACATGTAGAGATCACATCAAATCACCTGGGGAATACAAAAGTTCTTGCATAAGCAATATATTTGCGAAGGAGCTGAGCAGGTAATGGAACAAAATCACTATCCTTCTTTGGGTCAAGTCTCAACTTATAAACTAGAGAACTGCTTTTTTCACTCACATCTAGCCCTCCAGTATTCTGTGAGGCTTTATTTCACAAAACAGAAGGCAAATCTTGTTAAAGTAAAAATCCCTTGTTGATTTGGATTAGTTGATATGTAGAATAATTAGAAGTCTTCAAACATATTACCTATCCGTAGTTTTTTGGCTGCTGGTGAATGTTCATGATATCTGGAATGAAGCTGTAAGGCAGACACTTGAGTCAGTCTTATTTCTTAAATTACACCCTGACTGCCAAAGACTACCAAAAATTTGTAACTATGCTACTGGTGACACCAGTATGTCAACAACTGGCCAAAGTACCCAAACTCTTAACATACTTTGCAACCATTCCAAAAATAGTATTGAAATACTTCTGTGTCATGCAAATTAATTTAAAAGTATAAAAGTTTCCAGACAGGAGCACTTACTGACATGATGTGTTCTGAAACTCTCTTATCCAGTAGTTCATCAGGCTTATCAAGTAAAATGAAAACCAAATCGAATCGCGAGAGGAGAGCTGCACTCATTTTCAAATTTTCATTCACTGTCTTTGCACGGCTGCAATTTGGAGATCCAACATTACTTATTACAACCTATATAAAAATTACAAGTATAATGAATGGTGCCATTATTTTTTTCTTCTTTTAGAAAAAAAAAAAAAAAGGAGTTTTATCTACAGCAAGTGATCCATGAATGGAATACTAATTAATGACTCAGGATGGTATCAGTTGGGACATAAGCAATCACAACCCAACTCTAAATACATCCACTCTCAGTAAAATATTCTTCTTTGAAAAAATAAATAAAAATTCAAAGAAATTACTTATAGTGACCACCAACAGGGTTTGCCGCTGCCAAGACAGAAGTTCGTGCTGATAAACTCGCCACAAGTCCAGCTTTTGCAACAGAGACACACTGTTGTTCCATGGCTTCCAACAAGGCCTGTAGTAATTGCAAGAAGACAACAAAAGTAAAATTTAGCCTCAGTACTTGGAGATAAAAAGATTAAAAAGGTATGTTTTCAGGATGAACCTGGTGTTCAGCAGACATCTTATCAAACTCGTCAATGCAGCACAATCCACTGTCAGCAAGTACCATGGCACCTATTGGAAATTGAATTGTTATGAACCAGAGTAAAGTATGAAATTGTCAAGCTGTAGATCAAGAAACTTTTAAGCTTCTCATTTAGACTCGGTCTACTATGCTTGTACAGGTGTCAGTGGAAAACAACAATTTTCCGTGCTGCAGGGATTATATAGAAACTTTATAGAGTATCATTCATTTTGGGATAAAAAAAAAAAATTGGTAGTTCTAGGCTCACCATGCAATGCACATGTCATGGAACCATGATCACAGGTAACCTTGCTGTGTAGCTTCATTATTTAATGTATCGGGCCAGACCAAAAATATCAATTTTTTCTTATCTATCATACTGAAAAGAAACAAAATGTATGTGGGAGAGTTTCACACTAACAACCGAGGAATTTCTCATTCTCTTTACAAAGGCTTGAAGTTTTAATGGAAGTGTACCTTTAAGAAAAACAAAAATCCAGATTCCTAGATATTATCATATTAGAGATCAAGACATAATTAGTTCCTTAACAACTCCATGTTCAGTAAAAGAGATTGCATCCTTTAAGGAACTTATAACCATCATGTGTGCCTTCTGAACCAAGTGCACTTCAAGAAAATCAGTGTCCTCACTAGTCCGTAAGTACCAATACCCAGAAAATATCCAAAACATGATACTTTATGAACTTATCCTGTTCATGTTTGATTCTAAAAGCTAGCTGAAAATCGAAAGATATCAAAACTTACTTTTAGCAACAAACATTTTCAATTATCTAATCACATGCATTTATCCATTTATAGGAGTTATAAACTAGAAAAGTTTTGAAAGACATGAAAAGCTGTGTTTGATTATACTCTTGTAGTAAGTTTGTTTAACAATTATGTTATTTTTCCAGACAGTTTTAAGTTAACAAACATCGCCTTAGTTAAAAGAAGAGCAGGAAGTAAATATTTACCAGCCTCAAACGCATAATCACTTGTCATAGAATCCTTCACCACAGCAACAGTGAGACCAGCCTTAGTTGTGGCATTACCACACACATATATGCCACGAGGAGAAACAGCAGCTGCAGCTTGAAGGAGTTGACTCTTACCTAATCCAGGATCACCTGGCAAAATGGACAACCATTATCAAGTTTGTCTTCACCATTTAGAAACTTGCAACAGCGTAGACTTGGGTCAAATTTCGATTTTAGATATTTTGATTCACACTTAGAAGGAACTGAAAAACAGCAGTCCAGTTTTAATTTATTACAAAGGTCACAGAAAATATGAAGCATACCAACAATAATGACATGGATGTCTCCTCTGACAGGAACCTTGTTCTGATCCATTGAGTGTTTTCGTACACCACCAAAGAGTGCTAATGTTATTCCAGCTGTCAAAAATAGAGTTACATAAATGCAGCATTCTATTGTCAACTCTTGAGACCTTGCTTCAAATATGCAAGCAGTGAAAGTAGATTGTTTACCATTAAACAGATAGTACACATCATGCTACTTGACATAAATTCGTACAAGAATAACTGCAGATGTGAGAAGCCCACACATTGACAAGAATAAGTGTATGAAAACAACAAAACTTCATACCCTAATGTTGAATAACTCTTCAAATGCTCATATTCTCATTTATTTAAGCAATAGTGCTACTTTTTTCTGAACCAAGGATAAGGAATTTTTGTTGGAGAAATTCACACTAGAAGATAAAACATTTTATGTTTCCCAGGGAGGCATGTCATCATACCGACAATCAAAAGATAAAATGTTGGCGTAGTTTCGAAACATAGAAGCTTTCTTATAATTTTTATCACTCAGAATACCATAACCTACATATCAGATCAATAGAAAGATGGAAATAGACGGAGCATAGAGTTCCAATCATTCAAAAGATAAAACTATCGGTATTAGATAGAAGAAACAATATGGAGATAAAGGCAGCAACAAAGAAATAGGAGAAAACTAATGAGCGAACAATGGACATGCTAATTCTACCTTTAACAAGTTCATGTCCATAGATAGATGGACATATAGATCGAACCATTTGCCGGAAAATATCAGAACCATATTCATCTGAGAACTTTACAATAAATTCCAAATCCCTTGGAGAAAATGAAAATAAATCAGCCAGCTCAGTAGCTCTAGCATTGAAATTAGAATCTTGCAAATCCTCAGCAGTAGACTGTGACTTGGAGTTTTTAATTGAAACTGCTTCCAGATACAAAAAGTAGAATCCTTGACTTTTGCCTTTTGATTTACCTGAAAATTATCAAAGTTTACTCACAGTAGCTTAGTGACAAGAAATATTTGAAAATCTTAAAACTGTATACACGTAATGGATTACTGAATTTATGGGGAAGGTAATTTGATTGTATGTATTCCAAGAAATGTCACCCTTGGGAACCATACTTAAAACATGCATTAATTATTAAGTGCAATGACAGGGATTTAGTATTCTTTGACATTATAAAAATATCTAAATAATTAGAAAACAAGATCATTACATATATAATACTACAGGCCTGTAGCATTTTATTCTTGTGATATCAGTGTCATGAATTTGCACTGTATTGCTGAAGCAGCACCTCCTCTATGTGAATCATGTGACAATGATTATCATTCTGCTTATATTGCATTGTTAATGTCCTTATCTAATGGCCTGGGAAGTTAAAATGCATATAAAAATGTATACATCCATAGAGGTCATGCAAAAATATATGATGATGTGAAAATTGCATACAAGTATCGATTATGAAAAATTCAGGCTGTATGAAGCTGTGAACAATGTATAGAAGTGTCTTTTCAATCTTTTTATCATACCTCCCCCAATATCCATGTAATTGTTAATTACTCTTATGATTCCAGTAACAGTCACGACATCTCCAGGAATGCAAGAGTCAACAAGATCTTCAAACAGTTCACATTCTACTGTACGAGGCACTCGGCCTTCTTCATGGTCCTCAGGTTTTAGTAACTCCTGCAGCCTGGAGAAGTACCAAAACAAACAAGGGAAAAAACAAAAAGTATAAATACATATATAAATATATATAATACTGGAGAATGGCTGTGAACTTTAAATAATCCCATGAAACTAACCAAGATGCTTACCTTATTTTCTGAAAATCTTTTTTCTGAGCAGAAAAACGAATTGGAATAAATGTTTTGCTCTTGCACCCGTGTAAAGTGCAAATTGATGGCGGTGAAAATTTGCCCTCAGAAAATACACGGGGAATATCAGATTTGCATTTGGCACATTCAAAACTCATTTGTATCACAAGAGGCCTGACTGTGCTAGCTTTTACTACTGTTCCTCGCACCGATACAAGCTTGTCTGCAATTTCACCAAATAATTTATCATCTATGTCTTCCCCTTAACACAACCACAGTTCATTTAAAATTGAATTTAAATTTACCAATAAATGCTGCTTTCAAATTTTTCAAAGCAATCATAGATTCAGGGTAGTTGTATAGGCGGATATTTATCTTCATCCCTTCCTCCACCTTGTTCTCCCATTGTGTTAATAGAACCTGCTCTAAATGCAAATAATTAATAGTGTGTTTATAAGTGACTTTGGTGCCTTAAAAGCACATCCAAATAGTTGAAAAGTTTTTCAGTTTTCCTTTTTAAAACAGTGTTTCAATCCCCTAATCAAAAGTACCTTCAGAATTTATATGAAAAAAAGATTAAAAAGAAAAAAAAGAACTCAAAATCGTGTTTGAAAGAACTTGGAAATGCTTTTGAAGGAATTACTTTATTGGCACTTTTTCAGAACGAATGTATTAAAAAATTGCTTGATAGCTGTTTTTTCGTAAAACTCTCCTAAATACTTGCTAAATATCCTAACTCAACCAAAACTCAGACTAATGCTAAAAAAATCAGAAATTCTTTCCTATCAAAGCCAGTACCTTGTGAACTGCAGCACTCATACAGGATATAGCCATTCGAGGTTTATCCTCTAAAGTTGCATAGAATAGCTCAACGTCGCATATTTTTCGAAATTTTTGAAAATCAAGAGATAAAATTAACACTTCACCGTCATCCCTCACCTGATCCGCAACAATTACAAGCTCATAATCAAAAGTAGCAACAACGAAATAATAACTAAAGAAAAAGTGCTAATGATAAAGATATGTAACCTGCAAAACGAGATCTACGCCTGGAGGCGCAGAGAAGAAACGAATGAGATCGGTGGTGAGCATTAATTTATCGTCGTCGATCGAGAACTCGTTGTCGGCGAAGTATATGGCCAAGATTTTTCCGACGTCATATTCGCCGGTCGTGCCCGTGATATTCATGCTGTTTCCATAAGTTCCGTACATCTGGACCGGACGGGACCGTACCGAATACCGACTCACTGGATTGCTCTTTGCCTGTTAGGCCTTTCCTCAAATCTTATTATTTTTCCCTTTCTCCGTCGTTTTGGCGGGAGAACGAAAATAAGAGCCAAGGGGTGTGTTTAAGATAAAAGCATGTTGTCTTGCTGCCTACGCGCGCGTATGGAATTGACGGGTCGGTCGGGTCGGGTTTGGCTGCATTTTCCCCATTATTTTCATGCAAAAATCGTCATCCAATAATTTCACTCCACCTCCTCTCTCTTTTCTTTTCTTTTTTTTTACAAACAAATTTTAATCTCCCTTATTTCCCTGAAGTTTACAACACGTGCTTTACGAAGTTTTAAATATAATGGTATAAATACTAATAATGATAGGTTACATGTAAAATCCTACTGCCTATGTTGCATCCTTAAGAAATGTCCACGTGAGATATTGTGATAACATGGACAGTATATTATCAGAGAATGTGACGTTATCTTCACGAAATTATCTTTTAAAGAATCATGTTATCAATGAGGTATAACTATTATGGTATGTAACACAAATAAGTAGTAAGTCTTGTGAAATCATAAAACCCAATATCACGATCTAAATCTCGTGAAGATGACGTGGAATTAATAATGTAACAAGTGATTTATGTAAGAATTGACTCATTATTGTGAATTCTAAAGTTACAAAGTTATAACTAGTGTCTTGATTTGATCAAGTAGATTATTATAAAACATAATATTCTACCAATACCGAAGTAGTGGTAAGATCAAGTCGCCTCTGTAGCCAATAAAAATTGGACAAGTAGTGAAATGGATTATGGAAACTTTCTCTTCTCCACCAACCAAGTGAGGAAAGTACATATAGGAAAGAAAGCACGAGTGGAAATATGATCTTCGTTGTAGCATGAGAACAATAAGTCACGTGACAAAGAAGTAAGGGATGAGTTCATGCACCACCCTCACCTGTATAAACCAAAAGGTTTCTCTGAACAAAACTAAGTTCATCCTCATCCTCTAAAACACACATAACCAGTTTTACTCCCAAATACTTCACCTTCTATTTATTTTCTCCGATAATTATTTCACTACATATCACAATACATTTTATTTCCAAATATATCACTTTATAATTATATTTTTATAAATATTTTACATGATTTAATTATTAGAAGATATTCGTCAATTATACCATCGACACCAATTAATTTGTCCTTCTTTATATATACTTTTCATTACAATATTTAGAGTTTTAACCGTAATATCAAACCGACCGACCCTTTTCTTATGATTGACAATAACTATTAAGGCGAAGCCTTCCATTTTATCATGAATTTGTTTTCTATAAAGTTGATAAATCTTATCTGTTGATTGAAATATTTTTTATATGGAGTGCACATGATAGTAGAAAAAATTCAATGTTGTGATAAATGTATTAATTTTTTTTAATTTTTTATTATTGTAATTATTTAAATAATTAATTGATTTCAAATTAAATAAATGCGCAGTGAAATTTTAGTTTCAGGCGGGTATAGCCACACTATGACTCTTTATTAATAAAATACGTTGGTGTTATAATTGACCATTGAAAATACACTTTTATCCCTGTTTTGTATAATTCAATGTGAACAAATGAAAATCCTCTAAAAGCAACTATATTTTTTCTTCGTGAAATAGAAACAACATTAAGATATCCACATAAAATTGTCCCACCTAGGCACAGATTTAAAAAAAAATTGGACGATACAATAATAGTAAAAATGAGCCCCACATAAACATATGTTTCCAAACAGTACTACAGTATTAAAAATATAAATCTAAACTCAAATTATTGGTAGAATTGTAGTAGGAGAAAAATAAATATCCCCCATGGATTGCATTGTACGACATTATAATAATATTAATTTAAACTCGAACTCTTGGTAGAATAATGGGGCACAAAACCATATCATACAAATACACATCTAAAACAATATCATAATAATATGATTTAAATTCAATTTTTTTTAAAAGAACGGAATAACATATCGTTTCATTTAAATACAAATTTAAAAAAAAATGCTTAAATATAATTTTTTATACGAGATTTAACTATCACCTTAGTGATAAAATCATCTCACATGTACACAAATTTTGTGGCGTTACCTACCCATCGCGTTAGTAATGAAAATCATTTCACATGAACTTAGACTTTTGAATAACAACCTCCCGTAATGTCAATAACTCAAAACATAGAAATATTGATTGCCTATAAATTTATATGATAGGGTAGCCGCTATCCGCCACTCATTTATTTCCCGTTATGCTTTTATTATGTGTTTTTTTTTAGTATTTATTATATAAAAAAGTTGGCGTAAAACAATAACAAAAAGAGTGCAAATCTAAAATTTATGATTTTTATCGGTTCCGGAAGGGAGCACGGTTTGGTGATTAGGATACCTTTAACTGGCAACGCGGCGACGATATAACTATTCCTCGGAATGACGTGGAATCAATTCTACTGCCGTACTGGAATGCGTCATCTGTGTGGGCCATGGGCTACTGGGGTCCTGCGTCAGTTAAAGCTGTTTACTGAAACGACGCCGATTAGCAAATTTTATCCATTGAAACTGTTGATAGCATCTCAAAGCCCCAATCTGATCACCACTCATCAACTGTCTCCAAACAGTCGCACTTGCTTGCTTTTGTTCGAAAATCGGCCGATCTCTCCACGTGTCACACTCATAATCAAATCATTTCCACCAACCAACCAAAAAGGAAAATTAAAATTAAAATTAAAAAAAATAAAATAAAATAACGTGGAAACGATGAACGACCTTTGGTAGTACGAGACCGCAACATCCTCACTTCTTTCTCACCTGCAAACCTCAAATTCAATTTCAAGAAACTCACTCATTCAAACTGTTCACGCCGTCTCTCTATTCAACAGAAATAAATTTCAGAGGAAGTAAGTCGCCTATTTCTGTATCTGCAAAATTTGATCCATGCGCCATTATTAGGTATTTGTTTTAGTAATTTTAAGTTATTTATTGTATTTCTAGGGTTGCATGATGTCTACAAAGCATGAAGAAATCGATTTAAACGTTGACGCCGTTTCGAGTGATAGAGAAAACGAGGTTGATACACCCGTGATCGGCGATTCTGTAGCTGAAACCCTAACGGAGCCTTTTACCGCTCAGGGTGAGGTACAGAGTTCAAATGTTGATGAAGTTAGGGTTTGTGACTCGGCTGAGGTAGTTTGTGACTTGAATATATGTGGAAATGATGTTAATATGGATGGTGAAGGTGTTGAAAGAGAAGTGGATGTTTTAGATAAAGTAGTTAATGTGGAAAAAGGAAATGAAAATTTAGATAGAGGGTTTGATGCAAAAGTCAAAGAAAATTATGGTAAATGTGGTGATGATTTCTCTAGCCGTTATGAGAATGAAGTTGAGGGTGCCCCAGTGGCTGAAAGAGCTTCCAGTGAGGCACAGATGGACTGTGATCGCGATACAAATGTGGTTGCTGTGGGGGAGGTAGTGAAGCAGGATTCTGACCATAGAGGCACAGATGAGTCGCTGCATGAGAAATTTGAGAAGGCAACTACTGATGGTTTGGAAAATGATTCAAAAATAGAAGAAAATGATGGTAAATATGGCAAAGATTTCTCTAGGCATGATCTGAATGAAGTTGAGGGTACCCCAGTGGCTGAAAGAGCTTCTGGTCAGGTAAAGGTGGATTGTGATCGGAGTACAAATGTTGGTCCTGCTGTGGAGGTATCTGAGGACTCTGACAAAAGAGATACAGATGAGTCATTGCATGAGAAGTTTGAGGGGGCAACTTCTGATGGTTCAGAAAATGAGGAAATAGAAATTGATACCCAAACAAAAATAAAGGTTAATGAGGATCAACTTGTGGATGTTCATGTTTCAGAGGTGAGGGATCCTTCTGATGTTTTAAACGAGTCATATGCAGTCAGTCTAGTTGTAGACTTGAATCCATATGTGACCACAGATAGAACTAGATCTAGTAATGGGAATGCAAAATTGGTTACGTCGAATCCAGAATTTTGTGCGGGTGATTTGGTGTGGGGTAAAGTAAGGAGCCATCCTTGGTGGCCAGGGCAGATATTTAATCCTTCGGCTGCATCACAAAAGGCAAAGAAATATTTTAAGAAAGATAGTTATTTGATTGCTTATTTTGGGGATCAGACTTTTGCTTGGAATGAAGAATCAAAGCTAAAACCTTTCCGGGAGCATTTTGCACAAATGGAAAAGCAGACCAGTTCGGAAGATTTCCACTATGCTGTTGATTGCACCTTAGAGGAGGTTTCTAGACGGGTGGAGTTTGGGCTAGCATGTTCTTGCATCCCCGAGGAAGCTTATGCAAAGGTAAAAAATCAGATAATTGCTAATTGTGGAATCAGGAAGGAATCGAGTATGATACATGGTGGGGATAGTTTTTCGAAAGCAGCTTCTTTTGAACCTGTAAAGCTCTCAGAGAAGATTAGGACATTAGCACGGCTCCCATACAACTGTGAGGTTGACAGGCTGGAATTTGAGACACTAAAAGCTCAGTTGTCTTCATTTTTTCGTTGGAAGGGTTGTTTGCAGCTGCCCGAATTTAATATGCTTGGTGGGTTGTTGGAAAATGATGCAGAGATCCCACTTTCAGGGGAAGTGACCCAAAGTGATGCTCCTGATTTTGTCGGTGACAAGCAAGTATCTTCGAAAATGGGAAAGTTAAAGAGTCAGGATGGTTCTTCTCTTAAGAGGAAACGTATTTCTGGGGATGGTATTCGTCCAAGTAAAAAAGAGAAGAGTTTGATGGACTTGTTGTCTGAGAAGCGTGCGAATATTTCAAATGGTAAACAAGGAACAGATAGCAAAGATGATGAGTTGATTTCATCATCTTCTGGAAAGAAACGTAAGTCAGTTGATTCCATAGCTGATGACATGGCTTTGAAACATAAGAAGTTAGATTCAATTTCTGATGACGTGACTGTGAAACAAAAGAAAAGTGATATGTCAGCAGTTAAACATGAGAAGGGTGATGTGTCACTAGGGGCTGCGAATAAGTGTCTACCGATTAAGAAAACTTTCGGGGTTGGAACTAGCATACTTAAGGTTGCGAGTCAACTGAATGGGTCAAGTCCAATATTCAAGTCCGGTGATCTAATGCCTCAGCAAACTGTGGTTAAGAATAAGGGCAAGGAAAAATCTCTCTTTAGAAAATCTCATAGTGAAAAGCAGTTTCCATCAGACGAATCTTCCCCTGATGAGTTGCTTTCACAGCTCTGCATGGCTGCTAGAGATCCTATGAAAGGTTGCAACTTCTTGCTTTCTGTGGTTAGTTTTTTCTTGGAGTTCAGGAATTCAGTCAGCCTGGAACAGTCTCATGAGGAAGTTTCTGGTGACAAAAGCCAGAAAACATGGACCAATTCAGAAACTACTGAAATGTCTGAGTCAGGGCCTATGAAAGACACTTATTGGACTGACAGGATAATTCAAAACAATCCTGAAGAGCAGCAAGAACTAGAGGTAAAACATGAAGCTGGAGAGATATTACATGAGACCCCAAGCTCCCCTGTTGGACCACCATCAGCTGTTCAATTAAGTACCCATTTGGAATCTGCTTCGCAGACTGCTGGTGAAAATTTTGAACAGGGGGCAGTAAAGCCATTGGACCCCTTAGATGGGTGTTGTAGTGAAGATCCTACCCCTACAGCTTTGATTCTGAATTTCACAGACTTGGATTCTGTTCCATCAAAAGAAAATCTGAACGAGATATTCAGCCGTTATGGACCTTTAAATGAATTAGAGACTGAAGTGATGAAGAGTAAGCGTGCCAAAGTGGTTTTCAAGAGGCGTGCAGATGCAGAAGCGGCTTTCAGTAGTGCTGGGAAATACAGCATTTTTGGGCCATCACTTGTTAGTTACTGTCTCAAGTACATGCCTTCTAAGCCGTCTTCCCGTGCAACAAAGCGAGGCAGGAAAGCTGCGACATCTGGGAAGGATAATGCAACTTGATGCCTCAAATTCTGGTAAATTGTTGAGTGAGAATGTATAGGCATTCGTTCTCAAATGTAAACTGATTTTGCATTGCCTTCCTTTTCAGTTTTGATGGGAATGGAGGCAAACAAAATGGGCAGTATCAAATACTGTACTTAGGTGTAATTCTAAGGGAAATTAGGTTTAGTTCTTAGGGAAAGAATTCAGCTATCATATCTGACCATCTTGATCATACTTTTATTTGCTGTCACAAGGAAAGGCCTTTCTCAGTTGATTAGGTGCTAGGTTTCTGTTATACTTGCAGATTTCTTAAAGCCTCAGGAGACCTTGATGCTTGGATATAGTCTCTGATTTATTGGCTTCTTGTAACTGGATGTTTAGGTGTACATGATTTGTGAATTGGTTGCCAGACTCTTTGAGCTCTCTAGTCTTAAATTTAGATACTGTTTTGTGCTTATTCATTATCTATATTCCAAGATTCACTTTTGAAGTTACTTGGAAAGGATCTGAAACCTTTCATGCTGCGGTTTCTGTTCTTGTCTATGAATCAACATTTGTGTGAGATGCATGGAGTTTTCATCAAGTAACTTCGCTGCTTGTCATTACTTTTCAGGATACATCAGAACTATAGATGTTCATAGCTGAGTTGAAGGGTTTTGAGCAAAAAAAACTGGTTAGCATAGTCTGCTTGAAGTACAGAGCTACTTCTTGGTAGCTGATCGGATACAGGAAGTTGTAGTCTAATAGTATGAAGTCGTGATTAAGGTAGTCCTATTTTTGAGACAAAGGAGAAGAAAATTCTTTTTTCTAGCTCGGCTAATGTAGTTGTTGTAACTGGAGTGTGGATACCAAATATTATGTAAATTGAACACTATTATCATCAAAATACAGTAACTAGTGTTGGATAATCGCATGCATTTTCACCTTGTATTGGATCCTGATTATGCATATGGCACTTACCCTTCTAGGAGGATGTGTGAGTTGGGTAAGTTAATTTTGCAGTCGCTGAATAAAGGAGGATATTTGACTTTGAATGCATTTTGAATTTGGCTCTTGTAGGAAGTCTGTTTGTCATAATCAAATATCTTTTATGTGGACTCATTTTCTTGCTCTTTTTATGCCCATCAGCGCCTTGCCAAGGTGGATTATGATGGAGGCTGCTGTTGAAGCCATTATTCTGTTTTGTTTCATTATTTTTTCCTTCGATTGCCTGAAAAAGCAAAAGAAGTAAACCAAAAAATTTAATCTTTTGAAAGGGTTAAAAAAGAAGAGAAAATGGGAACATCAAATAAAGGAAAACTTTTGGAGCTGTTTGGTTTTCTTTCTTAATAGTTTTTGAGGGAAGTGATTTACGAAAATTATTTAGAAAACATGAAAAAGAAAAAGAGAATATACTGTATTATTGTGGAAAACAAAATGGTAAAATGTAATAAAATGTAGTTTCCTAAAGGATAAATAATTTTATAATCAAATAAAATTGAACGTAGTAATTATTTGCATATATATATATATATATATATTATCAAAAGTGATTGTTATTAAGAATCCTACTGAACTTTTCTTTTATTATTTTAATCTTTTTTTGGCTGAAAATGCATTATTGTTTTTAAAACATGTTATAAATGCAATTTAGAATACGGAAATGTCAAACTAAAAATATTAAATTTTCTTTTTTAAAAGTAAATTTGAGAATATCATTCGACAAAATTATGTTAAACGGATTTATTATTTACTGATATATATTCAGAAATTCATCCCAAAATTTTAGAAGGAAATGATGAAAAATTATAAAAAAAATATTAGGAAAGATATTTGACGTTGGCTTTAAGATCTTAGATATAGTTGAATGTGGATCGTGCATTATTTTGAATGCAAAAAGCGAATAATGATATAGATATTTTAGCTATTGTATTGTTTCAAGATAAGATTATAATTTATTTATTTTTTAAATAAATATAATTTTATTTTAAAAAAATACTAATTTTATCTCTAATATATTAGGATAGTACTATTTATACTCTTATTATTTTAAAATTATATATTTAGTCTTTACTATTATAACATTAACTTTAAAAATTTAATTTTTAAATACAAATGACTATATTATCCCTATAGTGATAAGTGATAATATTACCTAATTTTGAAAAAATAAAATTAAATAAATATCAATTCTAAAAAATTCAAATAAATATTAAGAATAAAAATAATTTCAAATTAAAAAATCACCAAGAATAAAAAATTAAAATCATCATATCATAAATTTATTTATTTTATTTTTTAAATTTTTACAATAAAATCAAATATAAATATAGATAACGAAATATAAATAAGTTTATTTCGTTTCATGTTTAAAATTTTTAAAATAAGATAAAATAAAAATAAAAATAATAAAATGTTATAAAAATAAAAATAAAAAATCTAAATAATTTGATTTTTTTTAGTTTTTTACAATAAAATTAAATAAAATTAATTAAAAATAAATAAAACAACTTATTTCTTTTTATTTTTTATTTTTTATAATAAAATTAACTAAAAAATAAAATAATAAAAACCTAAATTTTTGGTAAAAAAATGTTTATGAATAAGATGTTTTATAGCCTAGTTATGAATATTTTTTTGTAAATTTTTATAATCTAAAATAATATTATGCAATAATTATTTGTTAAAATAGAAATTAAAAATTAAATGAAAGCAATTATAATTTTCATAAAAAGAAATTTATTTTTTATATTTTTTTCATGTTAGTTTAAACCTAATATAAATTTAATTTAGTTAAAGGTAAATGTGTCAAATAAAAAAATAGATTAATATTTAACAACTATGTTATAATGGTATAGACTAAATATATAATTTTAAAATAATAAGAATGTAAATAATAATATCAAAATATATTAGAAATAAAATTGATATATATTTTTTATTTTTAATATATTTCAATAAATAAAATAAAAAATCTTTCCAAAGAAATCGAAATTAATCTCTATATTTTGTGTATTTTTTAAAAAAGTTTAAAATGAAATAAAGACAGTTTTTTTAAATATATTAAAAAAATTCGTGATCCATACTCAAATAATAGGATAATCCACACATATAACTTTTGGAAAACTGTTTATGTAACGTGACACTGAAAAGGTCTTTTGATCGTATCAATAATATTTTATAATTATTATTAAATACAAAACCAAAACCTATATAATTAGTTTGAATAAATAACAAACTTTAGGGGGCTAGATGATAAAACTTCACGCGATAAAGAAGAATTCTTGAGTCTTGAACTTGAAATCACCGGCTCAGCGACCGGCATCTCAAAAATAACAAAACGTCAGTTTGAACCGCTTGATCACTGCCGTTGGGGTCCACCACGACTTCATGCAACGCAATAGACGCTCCTTATCATTTTTCCTTTTCGGGCACACTTATACCGGTCTTTCCTCGCAATTTTTTTTTAATTATTATTTTAAAATTAAAACCGCCGCTTCTCCCAAATTCAAAAAAATCTCTCCCTCTTTAGAAATTGCAATACAATAAAAACCCCTTGTTTTACTCACTCTCACCTTCTCTCGATCTCGAAACATTATCGATTTAATTAACGTGTAAATTATTCCATAGCGGCTCGATCCATCGATAACCACCGCCATGGAGGAGTCCAAGAAATCGAGCGATTTCGGTATTCGAGAGCTTAGTCTCATTGACGTCACCTTCGAAGACGATTGTCTCATCAGTTCGCCTTTTGCTAGCCCTCCACACCACGCATTTTCAGGTTTTCCTCTTTATTTATTGTAATTTAATCCTGTTTAATGTGGAATCAGAGAAAATTTTGGTTTCTGTTCGTTTATTTGAGTGTATCATTGGTGAATTAGGCATAGGCCTATGAATTTTTTTTTTTACTTCTTAAAATCTGGATGTATTTTTCTTCATTTTGAAGGCATTTTAAATGCTCTTTTTGGTTTGAAATCTAACTTTTTGTCATGTTCATGAATAAATTGCTAGATATGCTTTAGGTTTCAAGTGTTTATTAATAAAAAAAATAAAGGTCGAATCTTTTGGAATCAGGTTGAAAAAGAGGAATTAATTTACTCAGTTTATTAATTTATCAATGTTTAGTAATAAAAGTTGTAGACGCGAGGTTAATTTTCCAGTTTCAAGCCGATTGTTGCACCAAATTTGATGGTTTTTATGAAGATCATTGATTATTTTTTAATCTTTAGCGGCTTATATGAGAAAAAAAGCGCAAGATATATGAGTAAATTTACATTTATGCCTATTGAGTAATGCGTGAGGTTTTATTGAACCTTTATGCCTATAGTGATGTACAAACATTTATGGTATTGCTGCATAGAAATGTAAACTTTTATTTTCTTTGAAATTGGCTCTGGTATAACCTAATGTGCTTGGGTAAATGAAATGAAGACTTATTATTGTATTAGAATTTCTAAATTTTGCATTCTGAGATGCAGCTTTTTAATCTTGTTTTGTTATTCTTATATTCAGTAGAAACCTTTACCTCTGATTTGATTTTATGTGATGTCAGAAAATCAGGAGCAAAAAAGTGTTAGGTTCTTGGAGCCCTTTGATGCTATCAATGTAGAAACCTCATTTAACTCGCCTGGAGAGAGAGAACAAGGGTCCCAGCCACGGGAATCATCAGAACCAGAAAAGACAAGAAGTGGAAAATATAATTTGCGCAAAAGTTTAGCGTGGGATAACGCTTTCTTCACAAGTGAAGGCATGCTCTTATCTATATTTGAAAATTTGAACTCATGATTTTAGTATTTCCTCACATCTGTAACCGAAGTCTCAGAATTAACGACATCTCTTGCATTTGATCAGGTTTTCTTGAACCTGAGGAGCTGTCTAGTATGATTAGGGGCAATGAGAAAAGTGAGAAACATGCATTACCTGGAATTCAAGAAGATGTTCATAGATCTACAGAGTCACTATCTACATTAGATAGTGATTCCTTGACCTTGAAAGGTCTTGAGTCCGATTTGTTTGCAGATATAAGAGCTTCAATCCAGAAATCTAGCAACGCATCCAATGTGGCAAACTCAAATATTCAGAAGAAATTAGGAGTGGAAGAGTCTCAAACCATCCAATGTGAGTTTACTTTGCTTTTTTAATTGGAGAAAATAGTTTCCTCTGTCTACTGTGATTCCTGATACACCCATTTGCTTTTTTCTTATTTCAACCTTAAATTTCTTTTGCATCTAATATTTTCTTTTTGCTGTTTGGATGGAAAGCAATGGCCTGGTCATTACCTCCTACAACGCCTTCATTCTGGGCTGATTTTTCCACTGAAATTGTTTCCAACTGTTCCTTCATGCTCTGTGCTTTCTACCTAGCATATTCAAACATTTATCTTTTTAATTAAACACAATTTATTAGGTCCATAGTATGGGATGGGGTAAGAGATGAACAGGAAATTAAGTATACTAGTTCTCATTCCTGAACCTGTTTTTATATTACATAGTGGATCAATTCAGCTATCTGATGCAAATACCTTTTAGGGAAATGAGTTAGTGTAAGACAGAGTAGTGTTCAGATGCCATTGCCTTCTTCCACTTCCTTGAACCTTGCAGGATGATTCTACTTTGTTCATATTTTTAGACAATTTTATTTTTACTGTTTTCATGCTTTTTCCCTTCCAAAATCATATTAATTAAGCTACTCAGTTAATTGGTTAACTTATACATAATTCATGGAGGTGTTGGGTTAGTTTGATATGCTCTCATGTTTCACATCACACTTTTTCTCAAACTAACATACCCTCTCTTTCAGCTTCAAAGAAGGTGGACCCTTCCTCTCGAGATAAGGTAAGGTCATCTACCATACCATAACCATTATTACTTATTATCTTGTGAATGATCTTATAAGTACTAATCAACCTTCTTGTAACGCGTAGATGAAGCCCAAAGCTGCTCTCAAAAAGCCAAGTGTTGGCACTCAAGGATCGGGGAAAGCAACAAAACAGGTTTCTGTTCGTTCACAAACCTTGCAGGTATCTATTTGCTAAATATGCTTAGCATGTGCCAATAAGTGCAATTAAGAATGAAATAGAGTACAGCCTTTTAAATATGGCCAATGCTGTATTGCTTATTGTTTCAGAGCATAGACAATCAGGTGGTTCCACCAACTTGTATCTTTTTATATCTTATTGAAAATTCAAAGACAGTTTTTGCTCATAATCCTTACTTAGTTTGGCATGCCATCTAATTGCTTTAAACACCACAGCAGCAGTGGATGTGATCTAACTTACACAATTTCATTGCAGTCTATTGCTTCAAATGGACAGTCAACTATATCTCCTTGTAAGCCACCCAAGGTACAGGGTAAAATCAATCCCATCTCAACAATATCCAGTAAAAGGGCTTCCCTGGGTGCTAATTGTATTAAAATGGAAAAGGATAGTTCCAAATCTGCATCAGGTAGTTTTGCTTTTATTTTACATTTTTTGTTTTTTTTAACATGGTTCAATGTTACATAGATTAACTTATTTATGTTGGCTGAATGTGCTTTGGATTATCTCTTCTATTGGCTGAATTGATATGATTCTTGTTCTGAATGTTGCTCACCTTTGACATTTTCTGAATGTTGCAGGTAGAGGGGCTCCAGCATTAAAAATGCCTTCTTCTGGTGGTGCACGGAATATTCTGCCCAGACCAACTCCACCTTCCAGATCTTTGCGTTCTTCGGCTGCAACCAAAATAGAGCTAACAACTTCTTGTTCCTCATTTGATAGTTCTGTCAGTGGTTCATCCAACAGCACAGGTAAAACTTCCATGAATTCCATGGGAAGAAAAAATGTTTCTGGATCACAAAATCGTTCTTCCTCGGGTTCAACTGTCAAATCCACATCAAGGACTGCATCAAGAAGTAAAACTCAGTCTGGGAGTTCACACCTCACATCTTATTTGAGATCTGTCACAAAGCTCTCTCCTAGTGTATCACCTAGTAGCTCCATCAGTGAATGGTCCTCAGAATCAACATCATCAACTGCTACGGCTAATCGAAGGGCTATGAGTACAAGAACTAGCCTGGATTCTAGCTCTTCCATGGGGGTCTCTGTAAATAGTGATGCTCCACAAGTTTTGGATTCTCATAACAAGTCCAGTGCTCAACCCTCAGTTGGAAATAATCCTAAGGTCCCTTGTTTGCAAGGTGAAAATGTAAAGGGAACTTCGACACGAACTGGTTCACTTCTTTGTGCGGCTTCCTCTAAGCCCTCTGGCCTCAGAATGCCGTCGCCTAAAATTGGCTTCTTTGATGGGGTCAGTTCTGATTTTTTTCTCACAATTGCTGCATATAGGAATTGAAGTAGTTTTGCCAAAGCATTTTCCAGTGACAGATTTTAAAAAAATAAAAAAAATGGATATCTAACTCTAAAGTGTGCTTTATCTAGTCTTTCGTGAAGTATGCATTGGCAAAATCAACTCACCTGTTCAATGTTGTTTTGAAAATTTTGATTTGATGAACAAGTATCACAGCTGCATGGAGTTTTTATTGTATGCAGGCAAGGTCCGGAGGACGCACACCCAATGGAAGTGTACAATCTCATTCTGGTGTACCCAGTGCCTTGACCAGAGTTGGAGCTGGAAGCATTAGTCCAAGTTCAGGCTCAAATAAGGCTAAACTTGGAAAGGTTCAATCTGCTAAAACTGCATTGGCCAACCAAAGCACCCAGCAAACTACCTTGACTGTGAAACGTAGACCTAGTTTACCTCTTCAAGCACCCTCAAATGTTGCAAGAAAGGTCTCTAGCGTATCAACAAATGTAAAAAGCCCACTCATATCTCCAAAGCTTCGAAGTAGAATGTCACCTAAAACTGGTGTAGAAAGCCTTTTGAAGGGTGCAGAAGCTGGAGTTAAAGTATATGATATAAGTACTTTAGAAAGCCCGCGTGTTTTGAAACATAAGACGAGCCCAGAGAGCAAGGATACTACTGATGCTCTTTGTACAAAGTTAAATCCTATGAGGGAAAGCACCCATGCTTTTGGCAATTCACATTCCATCTGCGATGCTGAAAATATCAACCCGTTTCAGAAAGTGATTGAAAATGCAAAATTGGGCCAACATTTTCTCGACAATGTCAATGAGAAGGAAAGAACTCATATAGAAGATAAAGTGAAAGATCTGACCCAACAAGTTGGAGCTATTGATATAAATGTGAAAGTAGAGAAGACAGTCTCCGCTCTTTCTCCTGAGAGCATTGTGACTAAGGGAAGCTAAGATGGAGTTACAGTTGTAGCCGCTGCATTAATCTGAGGTACTCACTATCAATTTTTCTCAAACAACCTAATATCTGGTAGAATTAGCGTTTCAAGATATTTGCCCTGGCTGATTCAGTTTTCCTCTCATTACATAATAAAATCTGTAATCCTAGATAATGTATTATAATTATTGAAGGATTCAGAAGCCTCTTCTTTTGTTAGTTCACCATGTTGTATTTTGATGTCATGCAGGTATTTTCTCTTTGCCCATTTCTTGTACAAGAGTGCAAGCAACGAGGCAGTAGGAGAGAGCATACTGTTAGTGGAGGAAAGTATTTGTGGCTTGAATGTATATGCTATACATAAGATTCATGTATTGTCATTATCCATCCAATTTTTGACTTCAGGGAATTCGCATGCTTTCTGCATGCAGTAGCATAGGCTTAATTCTGTAATATGTTTCTGTGCCATTCGTTCTTTTAATTCCAATGAAGTCTTCCCACAGCAGAATTACATTCTAGTAAATGACAGGAGAAAACATGTTCGTGTTTTTTTAACATTTCAGTTTGTGGATTTACGTCATGCATATGAACAATTCGCAACAACCCCGACACTCAGAAACCGTCTAAACCGAAATCTATCATTTGGTTACAAAGTAAATATATTGAGGTAAATTATTATTATGACCTCAATGTAATTATAATGCTATTTGATTTCGACATTGCAATTAGTTGGAATTTTTTGTGTACTTGTAACAATAAAATTTACAATTTATAATCTTCTAATGCATGCTTTTTAAAGTTCTGTTTCCGGAAACCTGTAGCCAAAAACCCATTTCGGATGATGGCAAAACGCGAATAGATGTAGGGTGAGAAAATGGATCACTACACAATAACACGACATACATGGAATATAAAATTATTTTATCTGTTGATTTGAGAACATAAACTGACTTATAATAACACTTAATCATATTTCATATTCACGCATCAAATAATTTGCAGAAGGGTGGGGAAGAAGGCCGCATTGCCCAGGCCAAACTACTATTTACCAGAAATACAAATCTCCTCAAAAGTAGTAAACACCATACACGAGAGTTGGTAACGCAGTAACAACTGCAGATCATCTCAAACGTATTTAAATCTCAGTTTATTATCCCATTTCAAAATATTATTCACCATACTCTTAATATACATAAATATTATATAAAGTACGTGTTAAATGAATAAAATTTACATTAAGCCTGTCATTATAAGTAACCTCGCTTAATAAATTAAAACAAATTTTCATATGGCATGACATGATAACACACATTGCTACTCCTAATTAGATGCGAGTGGCCGGCCAGAACTCAGCAATGATTCTGCTTTTGAAAGATGAATAAGTGATTGAAACATTAACCAAATATCATTTCTAGAGTCAAAATGGTAACACTTGGCCAATACATTAACTAAAAGATTGATCAAAACTTGTTCACAAATCCACTCTGAAAATAGAAAATAACATTCAAAACTCTTTAAAGAAACTGTCTCTCCTAAGACCTTGGCTTCTCCTTTTTCTCCTTGAAGAGTGCCAGAAGGGAGACACCAGAGACTTTCACAACCTTGAACCTGACACCAGGAATATCACCAACAGCATGTCCCTTACGCCCAAATCCAGCAATCAACACCTCATCCTACAGTGTGACACATGATATGTTTCACTATTAAAAACCGGGGTGAAACATCAATTCCAATATATTTACACAAAAATATTACTTACATTTTCTTCAATGTAGTTCAAGCAGCCATCATTTGGAACGAATGCAGCAATCTTCTTTCCATTTTTGATAAGTTGAACTCTAGCACATTTACGGATAGCAGAGTTTGGCTGCTTAGCTTCAATACCTCTACACATAAGTTTTGTACAGTATGATTAGTCATTCCAATGACATACAATAAAGCAACCAAATATAGAAAAATACAAGGCTCGTAATCTTACATCTTTTCAAGGACAATGCCTTTAGCATGGGAAGACCCGGCAAATGGCTTCTTCCACTCGTTACCAAGGTGAGACTTTTTGTATGATTTGTCAGCCCACCTTTGAGTCCTGCGGTGATTCTTCAGCTTGCGACCAGCTCCCATACCACGTGTCTTCCTGTAACCCAAATGCTCTTCATATTATAACCAGTATAACCAATATAATCCAAAAAGACCAGAAAAGCGAAAACGAGAAAACATATGGTGAAGTCCTATAGTAACAAGTGAAAGACACATATTGTGGATCATGTCACGGGAGATTAACCATGCGCCCGTGATGATAACCGATACAATTAAGCTTTGTTTAAGATAAGCTGCCACCATGAACAACCTCCAAAAAGGGCTATCTACAACCTTCATCCTTTCAAAAGGATCTCAATTTAATAACACATAAGACAATTTGGGAAGTCCATCTAAGCCCAGAAACAATTAATGATCAAATTTAAAGTTACAAAATTGCAGCAAGAAATTAGCAACAAATTCACTCAACCTTCATATTTGATTGCCCTGCAGCCAGAATCTAATTCATTAACCCACCTACATAGATTTAGCTTGACGAGCATATTGAAACTGGAGTCTTAGTTACCGAGAAGCAAATCATTAAAAGAGTTAACACAAAACTACCCTTTCCTTTTGTCCATTTTCCCAATAGGATACAACTGACCCTTCGAGTAGAATTCAAAGCATCCTCTCATTACAAATATTTATGAAACAACAGGTAATTTATGCCTAGCACAGATTCAGTGTCAATAAATTCACATATACACTGTTCCTTAAGTCTTCCTAGGCTTTCTAGCAACAAGTTACCAGAAAAAACAACGAGAAACCAAGATCTAAAATGACCAAAACCCAGAAAGACTACCACAAAAAGAAAAACTAACCAGCAATTCATCCCATTATAACATGAAAGTCAAATGACAGTCCAAGAAAGAGAGTATGAGCATACCCCATGATTGCTGAGTGAAGTTAACCGACTGCTACCGTGCTCTGACGAAGTGAATGAAACGGCAGCCGCTCAGCAAAACCCTAACCTTGGAAAGGAAGAGGATGCGCTGTATTTATAGAGACGTTTTTGAATTGGGGCATAGCTGGGCTTGGAGTCCATTGAAGGTAAGTTTTGGGCTTACTTTTGTTATGTTTATTATGGGCCTAAATTTTGTTCAGAATACAAAAAACCAGATATTAATATTTATTTCTTAAATTAACTCCATATATACAATAATAAAATGTTAGATTTATATTTTCCTTTTCTTCCGTCACATTTATTCGGCACCCAATTTTTTTTTTTATATGAAAACTAAATTTTCAATAATTGTTTAGATCTAATGTTTCTTAAATATTTTATCCCATACAAACTTTATGAACAATTTTTTTAATTAATAAAAATAACAAATATTGATACAAATCTTATTGCCTTTTTTCTCCTTCCATCATTTCAAAATGCTATATGAATTAATAAAATCATGAAATTGTTGAAGTTGAATGAAAAAAAATTACTCCTAATTATATGGTAATCAAGAGTTTTGATTGGGCGAAATATGCCTCCACAACTTTTTGAAAGAAAATATAGCCTCCAATAAATTTTGATATCTCCAATTTATTTTATCAATTCAATCAACAACCCCTACATTTTCTTTCAATGAGGTTGGTGGGTTGAACTTTAAATATATGTATATATATATTGTGCTTGTGATCTGTTAATGATCTTTTTTCCTGCTCTTAAACAATTCTTGATGGACAGGATAAAAAAAGAACTGAATGCCTTATACTTTACTCCTCATTTTATTATTCGGCAATTTCAAGAAGTGGATGCATCACTCACCAAACACCTCCACATTTAGGGCAAACGTAAATAGGGATGGATTACATTTTCAAATTCAAGAATTTGACCAGTCTCTTATAGAAAATTGGTGAGAACACGGCTATTCTGTCCTCACAGAATACTCGATTAGAGCTGAAGGAATTAGAGACAATGATGAAACAAGAAACAGAAATGATGGTAAATATTTGATCTTATAGATATGCGCTTCAACGTGCTAACTCTTGCTAGGAGTTCAAACAGACCTGTATCAGAATAACAAAATAAGATTGATTTCTCTCCATGGAATTAATAGTTCCATATCATACATACATAATAATCCCCACGTTGTAGTGGTTTAAACATAAACTGCTTCATTAACATAACCAATAAGATTCGTAAAGAAGAGAGACAGTACTTGCGCCATCTCCGTCCAATGCCCCCACAAACATAGGTCAAATGAAGTTGAAATTGAACTGACAAAAAGTGCCCAGTTTCCACATCTATACAGAATTTGCTATAGAGTTTATAAGTCTCCTGACTTTTATAACTACTAGGAAAACCTGCCAACGGACCTTTGTCAGGGAAAATTACAATGAAACAAAGTGAAGGAATTGTAAGAGAATATATGCAACCTGCCATTAAGTTGAAGTCCATCTATTTTTGGCCTTTCTTCCATAGCACCCCTATCTTCTTCAACATGTTTGCATTTTTCTTCTTGGGTGAGTCATCGTCCAATTCTTCTGAGTAGGGAGAACCCGTGTTTCCATTCATGGGATTATAGCTGCTGTCAAGAGAGCCCGCCCTGTCCACAAATTTCCCATTGTTTCCGCTTGAAAGCATAGCAGTGGCTGCCTCAGCTGCCTTCCTCCACTGGTCAGACTGCACCTTTAGTCTCCTCAACTCAGCCTCCAGTTCTGTATTTGCTGCCTGCGTTGCATCTAACTGCTCAGTCACACGTGCAGCTCTTCTGCTACTTTTATCCGCTTCCTCTGTTAAGTAGCCAACTTTCATCAATGCCTCTCGCTCTGCAGCCCTAGCTGCTTCTGCCAAAGCAAGGGCCTCATCATTGACTTTGTTTCTCTCCATTTCTCTCTTCCCAATCTCCATCTTGAGCATTTCATTTTGTTCAGTTACACTCTGCAACTCTTGCTCCTTCTCCAACAGACTAGCCTTCAACTCAGCCAATTCTGCCTCTAACTTCTTCAGCTCTGTTGCAAGTTCAGAATCACTTTCACTAGAATCATTTTTCTGGATCTTCAGATTCAGTCCCTCATTTTCTTCTGAAATATTCTGCAATTCTGTTTCCTTGTCCATCAAGTTTGCTCTCAACTCTTCTATCTGAGCTTTGGTAATTTTCAATTCTTTCTCTAGTTCAGCCTCTCTCTGGCCTAGTTCAGATTTAGTACGCTCAACTAGTTCATATGCACTTCTAATCTGCAATGTGCTTCTGATATACTCTTCCTGGTACCTGGTCTCAGAAGCATCTAATGCAGATCTGAGTTGAGTTAGTTCATATTGAGCAACGTTAAGCTCCCCTTTGAGTTGTTCTATTTCTTCCTTTTCGGCATCCTTCTGAGAAAGTTCACCATCACCCATTGTTTTGGCCAATGTGTTGCTGCTACTATTTTGTAGATCCATCTGGAGTTTGCTAACAATTTCCTCCAATGATTTAACTTGAGCTTTTGACTGCTCCAGCTCCAAAGATAAGGAGTTGCAAGCCTCTGTGGCTTTGATGCTATTTGATCTCAGCATTTCCAAATTCGCATTTGCATTTTCCAGTTGCATTTGAGTTTTGCTAACAACCTCAAGGGCCCGGGCTTCAGATTCTTTGCAGTCATTAAGCTCATTTTTCATTTTTTCAACCAGGTCCAGAGTTTCAGTAAGTTCTATTCTCAAGCTCTGCATCTCAGCATGTGCAGACTCAGCATGCTTGGTTTGTGCAGCTTCAGATTCAGCAACCTTTTCCAGCTGAACTTTGAGCCTCTGGATTTCATTCATGGCAGATGCCAGGGCAGCAGAATCCATAGAATACTGTTTCTGGACAGCATCAAGTTCAGATTGCCATGCTTTATCTCGATCTTGTGAGATCTTTCGAAGCTCTTCAACTCGAGCATCCTCAGAAGTGGTAATCTCCAGTAGCTGCTGTTGAGAATCTTCAAGCTTTGCTGACATGACTGAGAGCTGCTTCTTTGCCTCCTCGGCCTCCTGCTGGGCCCGCCTCTTCCATGAATCAGAGACATTCAGTTGTTCCTTTGCCTTTTTCAGGTCCTCTTGAAGTTGAGTAAGCTGGGATTCCAATTCGGACACCCTGCTTAGTCGCTTTTTCTATAGTTTGAAAAGGAGCAGATATTGATTGAGCAAGAAACAATTACCCAAAGCATCAGCAAATAATAGGGCAAAATTTGTTAAGGAAAAGCTTTGAATTATGAAAGAAAAAAATTTCTGCAATTAAAATGTCTAATTAGCACGAATATATGCATTTGGTACGGTAATAAAGGAGTAACAGATATAAGTCTAACATCTCTATCAAAAGCCCTAGGCAATTACACAGAACTGAACTGGTTCAGTTACAAATAATTGCAGAATACCTCCAATGCCGGACTTCTTGGTGACTTGCGTTCAGTGATTTTAGGACTTTTATCTTTTGGTGTCTTATTTGTTGAATGTGGGGAAGAGGCTGCTGGGTCAGAATCTGATCCTGGTAGTTTGAGTTGACGAGCAGTCCGTGGTGTCGCAGGAGATTTCTTTTGAGGTACTTCCGAAGTACCAGCTCTGTTGTCAAATCAGTGAGAAAAACCAGAATAAGAAAGAAACCATTAATGCATGTATGTAAGAAAAAATTATGAACCAAAACATTTAGCATGCTAAGAGTACGTTTGGTATAGCTGGCTTCCACTTAACTCTGGAAGCAAAGTCGGGAAAAGTGTTTGATAATACCAACTATTTGTGTAACCTACACACTTTTCTGGTTAATATTTGGCATTTAGAGCTTCTATCTCGCAGCAGCTATTGCTTTTAAGCCACAGTAACTCAATCCCAGACATACCCTAAAACTTCTAATATCAGGTTTAAACAGCAACATAAACAAATAGGTGGCTGATGTGATATATTTGTTTCAAGAGGATGTCCCCATATCTACAGCTTATTTGCATCAGAAATACATGCATTTGTTACAGCAGTAGGCTGGCAAAAATTTTCTGATGCATTACCCACTCTAAACATAAATGCTGATGCACATAAAAATTTTAAAAGACAAGTACAATTATAGGAGACACTTCTTTGCTAGACCATTGTTTTAATTCTCTACACATTCTTCATGATAATTATATTGACCCCTGGATAGGGAACCAAAAGGTTTAGAAAGTCAACAAATTTGTTTCAGGTTAAGACAAATATACTTCACATAGTACTATTGGTTCCAAGTAGGTCCCATCCATTTAAAATTTATCTTGACTGATCACCCTGCAATATATATGGAAACTGTAATTTAGACTAATACAATCAAATGATACATCACCGGAAAAACCATCTTACTGGAAGACCACACCAAAATATTCAGAATCCAGTAGATGGGTCCAGTACTAATGCATAACATTGATTTTACAATTTAAATGACTTTCTAGAGTCATGCAAGGTAACAAACGCCCAAGCTTGAAATCACTTTTGAATCTCATGCATGATTTATGCAAAGCAAAATCTATATTTGTCTACCTTCAACGACCAGAACCAATACTTAAAATCAATAATTCACAAAATGCAAAAGCAGAAGAAGTTAGAACTGGAAAAAGAAATGAAAAAGCAGCCTGAAGAAGCAAGAAATTAGTAGGACCCATTTCCCAATGTCTAGATTTGAAAATAGAAAACATGCCAGGTACATAGGTAAGGTAGTCTATCATAAAATCTGGAACAGTCTAAGCACAGAAAACAGAATTCCAAACCCAAAAGCAAATTTCTATATAAATGACAATCTTACCTTCCTTTTGGTGTCTGCATAATTTCTATATCCCCTCTGGCAGAAGTTACCAAATGAACAAACTAAATGTCCTCTCCTTCAAACCCCACCTGACCCACAATGCCTGCAATAGTTCAGAGAAACATTTGGGTGAGAAAGAAGAATCAAAGAGAAACTAATATATATTGTGTATATTCAAGGATTAAGTATAATGAGCCATAAGAGACGTCCACTTCTAAACACTATGTACAAAACCTAACAAACAAACAACACAATCGCTTCGAAGAAACTCCTTAGAAACTACTCCCACTACCACCAACCTGAACCAGAAAACAAAAATTAAAAATAAAGAAAAAGTTGCAATCAGATGAGTTCATAAAATATCATTACGGAAGCCGTCTTTCTACCTTTTTATCACTTATTTTTTACTCCAGTACTTAGACTGTGCTCAAATACGCATTATTGAGGCCAGAATGGGCCAACAACACATAAATGGTGACAGTACACATGTGGGTTCGTCTGTTTCATTATATTTTTGCAGAAATGCTGATGACATAAACTGGATTTTCCTGTTCTGAACAATATTTTGACTTTAAACAAACCATATCACTTTATTTATCATTTAGCTGCAATTTTTTAAGCAATTTTTTTTTAACAATAAGCTTTTCATGAAATTAAAGAGAGACATTGAAGTTCTTCAATGTTCATAAATTATAAGAAAATCCATCCCAGATCAAAAAATTTTCTGGTTAAAATTAACATTAATAGAAATAAAAAAGAAAATACAATCATTCAACCCAGAAACAGAGCATCTAAAGTTCAAACAAAAGCATTCCAATGAATCGTGAAGTATCAGGCCATATATAACTAAAAGCAGAGAAAACTAAAGAAATCTTGAAGGAAAGAAGGGACTGTTCTATATATTTGTTAGAACAACAGTGTACGAAAGAATATTTAGTATACAGCAAGAGGATTTAAAGGAAAAAGAAATTAAGAACTCTGAAAAAGGGCACAAAACAAGTGTGAGACGGTGTAGACCTCCAAACTTAGCTCGGTAGGATTTGCAGGGAACAAAATGCATAGATCAACAGGAACTCTACTGATCTATATCAAGTTGAAACCAAAATAAATTAAAACATAGGCCTGAACCTGAACTTCTCCTTCAGAATACCAACAAACACAGTAGCAGAACCAACAAAAAAAGACGAGACCAAAGAAAAACAGGGTGTCTTGTGTTTCTTCTTTAGAGAAAAAAAAACCTGCAAATCCAAAAGCAAGAAACATCCGAACTTCTCACCCCACAGCAAACCCACATTTTCACTTCAAGTATAACTTCACCTGGAAAATGGGATTTCTTTAAAATAAAACAAAGGCAAAAAGAGACATCATTACTATCAAAAGGTAAAGCCAACCCAGAACCCGAACGCTGACAACACGTTCAAACGCATCAAAAACTCGCAAAATTCATGGAAAACAACCAAACACCAAAACCAACTGCAAAAAACAGAGCAAAAAGGGTCTACTGTCGAGCAACTGTTAGATGAAACAGCAGTGCTTTACCTGAAAAAACAAAGCTTGCTCCACCGGCTGTTTTTCCAAACTCCTACACTCAAAAACCCTAAAGAAAAATTAATGCGAGAAGCCAAACGAGACGTTAAGTGGATAGCTTTAGCTTAGGTTGTGTAGAGCAGTAGCAGTAGCAGCAGCTGCTGGTAACTGCGCTCAGTTCCCAAGTAAGTCTGAGTCTGAGTCTCTTCTGTCTTCGTTATTGTCAGTGGTGAGAGCAAGTAAGCAGAAAAAGTTGCTGAACGTTTTTCTATACGTAGTGGATGCTTACTTACCACTGACCCCCACGCTCTCTTTATTCCACGCGCTCTTTCATGCTCCCCTTTCACGTGATTTGATGGCGACTGTCATATGGCGCCTTTAAATCGTCCTTTTCTGCGTTTAGTATTTTCTCTCTTTTGAATTTTGAATTAACACCACAAAATATTTTATATTAATATTATTTTATTTTATTATTAGATAAAAAAAAAGGACATAATTTTTAAAGATTTATGTGACAAAAAAAATAAATTTTGTATAATATGAAAAATCTATGGTACGGCAAGATAATTTACTGTTATAAAGTTTGATTTTTATTTTTTTATAACTTCTTACTAAAAATTATAATTTTAAAAAATTTATTTTTCTATTTATCATAGAGGTGTAAAATTCATTGAGTTAATTTGAGTATAATATACGAGCATGACATGAATAGTAACATATTGATGTTATATTATTTTTTTTTAGCACTACATTATGATATATTAAAAACGTAAATACGATAATTATATAATATTTCAAACATCTATGTATTTATAGCGTAAATTTTATCATACAATCTATTAAATATTGAGATATTATATTTTATAATATATATTAAAAATATTATTTAATATTATATATATATATATATATAACTTAAAAATGATTAAAAGAATACATGGAATTGGAATCCATTGTATTGTATTTGTGAGTTGTGGGAAACCTTGAAAGCCCAAAACGACATCTAATTTGAATGATGTTGTCTAACGTTGCCCTCAAGAACAGGGCACGTTAAGTAATGGGACACACGAAAGCAATTGGGAATAACGTGGGTTTATAGGTAAAATATTTTTATAAATAATATTTTTAATTTATTATTTAATATTTATATATATTAATAATTTAATAAGTATATAAATTAGATTTAAATTTTAAGTAAAGTTTGAATTTTAGTCATGTACATACTTAAAATATGTATGTGTATATATATATATATATATATATATATGAACATGTGCATAGTCTTGGCTCCCAAATTTAGGGCCAATGGAAAAGCTGTAATATTATCGTGGCTCGCTTTATTGTTATTTATGGGTTCACGCAATTTCCGTCGATGCTCTCTTGCCAAGGCCGATTTAAACGCCCCGCAACGGCACCGTATGTGTTGTATTTTGATATGGGATAATTATATCTAGGTCCCTGAGCTTTTATATCTTTACAAATAAGGGCATAGTTTGTTAAGCAATGATCTATTTGTTGTTATTTTGTTTGACTAAAATGTAGACTTTAAGTAAAGAATTCTCATATGTTTGTACAGAGAATCTTACTAAAAACGTTCTCAAATTATACTCTTTATGATAATATTCCAATAAAGTATTACTAAAATCCAAACTTATGATATATATAGAATATAAAGTTTATATTATAGAACCTCATATTTGAAATATTAAACGTATAAGTTGAATTTGACATATTACAAATCTTGCTTTCGTCTTGTGTGTCTTAATAACTTATTAAATAACATAACGTTACCTCCTAGTGTTTCTATATAATTGGAATTGTGGATAATTCCAAGGGAAAAGGACATAATAATATTTGAATTTTAAATTTTTTTTGTTGTTTTTTTAAAAAGAAGAATGTAATCCATTAATTTTTGCATTAAATAGGACATTAATTCACATTTCAAATGATTAAAAAGCATTTTTAATTTTAAATTAACGCAAATTTTATAGTATAAGAATAATTTGATCATTTTTGGGACATTTTTAATACAAGTAAAAAACTATCTATTATTTTTACAAAAAATAGAATATGAAAATTCAAGGATATATTTATTTTTTTAAAGTGAAATACTCGTGTGGGGGTTCTAATTATTCAAAAGTATAATATGTCACTATGATAATTTATTTATTTTATTTTCTTTAAGAATAAATGAAAGAATAAAGTAGACCTTTAAGCCTTTGCTTTGTTTACAAAGAAAGCAACAACCAATAATTTCCGTAGCCTACAAAATTGATCATTCCCTTTGGTCTTGGGTGGACAACCAAATCAATCGAAACAAGCAGCAAGTAAGGCAGCAACCCCATTTCAATAAGAAAGAGACAATTGGAAACTTGCATCATAGCATAGACCCTGGTGTTCCAACTTTATACCAAAACATTACAATAAATATGCTTCTAATGATTGTGAGAAAAAAGGCAACATAATTGAGCATAAATTGCTTTCTTCTTTATGCAGCATATAATATAATACCTATTAATCTTGTTTTCTATTGTTTGATTTGGGATAATAAAGTTGTTGTAAGGAACAAGATAGAAGACATCATCAAGCTACTGAGAAAACCTGTATTATAAAAGATACATCGTTATAAACCATGAAATGCATATTAAGTTAACAATATAAGAAACTATATTACAGAGGAGGGTTTGTTAATCTTCATATGTTAGTTATATTGGTTTAAGTCAAACGCAAACGTAGCTTGGTGTTCAATTGACATCTCCGTGGGAGCTCTCACTAGGATTTTACCTGTGATGTTTCATAGATTTTTCTCTGATTGTTTAGGCGAGTAAAAGTCTTTCTTGTAAAATGATACAAACGATCTAATGGCTATGGTTTCAGGTATTGAAGGATGAGAATTTGGGCAGAGACAACTATAAAACAAAAATGATATCTACATTCAGAAACTAGAATGATTACCATGTTGTACAATTTCTTTTCCTTTCTATATGTCTTGGTAACATAGGAACACTACAATATTCAGCAGATTCTCACATCAGATATGAGTGCAGATCACCTGAGATGCAATTACTAACAGCAAGATTATGCTTCCAAATTTCTTGATGTGAGCTTGTCTCCAAGCAATGTTATCTTCCAGCAGTCAACTTGGAACATAAAGACAGAAACCTTTTTGGGAACAACTGCAAGTTACCAAAAATGAACAGATTTAGGTAATGTCTTTCACGTAATATGTTCAAAGGATCAGAAGCAAGATTTATGGAAGGATATGAAATCAAATATCAACCAAATATGAAGCATTGCATTCACAGTTTTTGATGGCTTTTACACACCACATGATAATTAATAGGACTTAGGTAATAAAATAGAAGGTTAAATCTTTCGTAGAGTGCAATAATGCATCAAGTCCTCATGATGAAAGAACCTTGATGGCTGTTCTAGATATGGAACTCATGAAAAAACCAAATTAAACCTTCATTACATTATAATACACTTACCATGTTTTCAACATTAACCTTTTTGTTACTTGCCCCAGCAATGGCAATTATTGCTTTGTTAAGTTAAAACATCTCTTAGACAATACATGCATCTAGAGTTGACTAGAAAAGACTAAGTGCCAATCACAACAAGGGATTCCATCATGTAAGATAAAAGTTCGAACATCATATCATTATATCTTTTTACAAGTAGTTGACAAAACCAAGCAGACACTGAAATGAATCCAGATAAGTGATTTTGGAACCATGTATCATAAGTTGGACTCATTTTGGCTAAATTAATTTAAAGCATGGAGTACAGGGATCAATTACCATGGAATTTATCATCCCGTGTAACTATCCCAAATGTTTCTGCAGTTTCACGAATCATAATACCACTCACTCCAGTGAAAGCAGTTATCTTACACTCAGCAACTGCAAAAGAATGGTGAGGATAATTAGAGCAATTAAATAATAATTAAAAAAAAAACACTATGTTATTTCTTACTATTGCAGTTCAACTTTTTGAAGGTATATGACCCAGAGATCTATGGACAGTAATTCTTTCAGGATTTGTTTAAGAGCAGAATTTTCCAAATAAAATGGAGAGTATAGTTCAGGGCTAAAATCAATACTCTACTAACTTCTTGATGCAATTGCCATTTTGCAAGGGAACTAGTTTGGTTAACTATGGCTCATTCTTAATGATAATCAGTTTTCAGAACGGAGGGGAATATAAAAATCCTAACAACTAATCTGACAATTATTTGAGCAGATAGAATTAGACATAAAAAATCTGCTCAACTTGGAAGGGCTTACATGGTGCTTGGACCAGTTCAAGCAGGAAAGATCATGCATAAAATTCTTCACAAAGAAAAAGAAGAAAACAGCTTTTATTTTTCCCATTTGTTTTCATTACATATTGCAAAATTGATGTTGCAGATAAGAGATATTACCTAGAATATTGGCACCATGTAAATCTGCAGTGAGAAGACACTGAGCCAACTGATTTCTCCTGCAAGATTACATCAAAGCATGGTTATAGCATCTAAAGAATAAACAAACACAACATACTGAAAAATCAGCAAAATTATTGGGAAAAAATATCTCACCCGGTGGTTTTAAGAAGTTGCATAATATATCCCTTCCACATTTCATGCATAAGCTTATACTTTTCAAATCTGTAACTCAACTCAAACCAACAATTTTTTAGACACGGTTGTAAGAGAAAAAGAAGCATTGTCAAATTACAATGACAATATAAAATACGTCATTCGAGCACACAAGTTTGAGAATTTCCCCATTAGGAAAAACAAAAACACAAAATATGGACCAGTAAACATTCAATATGACCCCTGAACTAGACTGCATCCTCTGGGTTTGGCACCCATCACAAATCACAAACACAAGAAGTGCGGGTTGAAAAGGTCGTTGGGTCTAGAAAGTACTTCATCTGGTCCCTTATTGAGCTTGCAGCTACTACATAGCAGTTTTCAGACATAGTGTCAATTTGGATTCCCCACTTCCCAAATTCCCTATTCCAGCACTCTCTTTTCTTTTGTTGTCTTTGTTTCTTTTTTCTTTTTTCTTTTATTTTTTGTCTAGACATCTTTGTAATTGAAAAAAAATTCTCTACATTGTTGTGATCTAACACTAACGAACATAGAAGATGAAATTTGTTTCATCCCAACAAGCAATGCAACACCTAATATCAAGAAATGATAATGGAACAAAATACAGAAGCAGAAGGAAAGAAACAAAGAAGCTATAACCATCAATCATATGCATCTTAGAGAACTCACTTTTTCAGATCCCGAGGCAAATAAAATGATCCACTTTTTTTAAGTTTTTTCATGGACATGTGCTTTCTAGAGCGTTTTGAGTGGGTTCGCAAAGCCTTAACGTGAGAGGCAATAGATACACCACGTCCTTGTACATAGTTATCAAGGAGGATCCAGTTGTCAATTTTCATGCTTCTGGAACCCTGCAAGTACTTCTGAGCTGAATCACCACTCTGAAAAAGCTCGTGCAAAACTTTATCGACTGTGCTTCCTTTCCAGCAAGAAGGCTACAAGATGCCAAGAAGATATTGAGACGAAGAAGCTAAGAATAAGAATATATCATTTTTGCAAATTGTAAACCTGTAGCTAGTTCTGATTATGTCAGCAAAAGGTACCTCAACATTGGTCGAAAGCAGATTCTCATGTATTGGTCGGGAGAGCTGTGAATATGTTGGACCACTTTCTTCCACTTCTGTGCAATATTGACAACCCTTCTATATGTAACCAACATGAAAATATAGACATATGCCTTCTTTTGAAAACAAGAAAAAATAATTACACTAGAGATATAGTAATACCTTGTAATGTCGTGTAACCTGAGAAAGTGAAATGCCCTACATATAATCCATATGCAAGAAAAATTAGGTAAATGTAGGGGAATGATCAAAATGGAATATGGTAGCTGATTCTACTGAGCTATAAAATTTCTAAGAAGCATATAATCCATTTAGAAAGGAGAAGAAAATGACAACTGAAAAGTAAACAGTACAAGGCTCAATGGTGAGTACATGTTTCAACCCATAAGCAAATGAAATATCCCAACCTTTCTTAGATGAGACATTTGGGGAGTTAGCAACAGGTGTGTCTGATAGATGCAGTGATGAAGCAATAGCTGAAGAATTTGCAGAATGCATTTCCTTTTCACCTCCGTTGAGTGATCTCTTTTTTCCATGATTCATTTGTTGATGAGCCTCTGCTCTGGCAGTGGCAAACCTTCGCTCCAATGCCTCCATAGTTCTTTTTCTTTGATCTTCTGAAGCTGTATCCATAGCCATCGCTTTATATGGTTGACCTTCCTTCCTGCAATAAGAAATGGTGAAAAATCAGGAAATAACCAAAGGCGCTAAACTTACTGTATGATCCTTATCTATAGATTTATTTTCCAAATTCGTTCTAGAATACATATTGAAGTCCTACAAACTCTTCTAGAGGCTTGAATCTGGGCACTACTAAATGTTTTATACCCACTATGACTACTAGAGACAATGATGCTAGTGCTCTCAAAGCTATTCACTGCATATCTAAAACATTGTGCTAAACCAACAAAATTTACAAGCAAGCACATATTAAAATTTTCACATGAACACTTTTGATACATCATGGTCCATCAATAATTCAATTGATCAATAGGAATTAATTAGCACACCAAGCTGCTGAGTCTGTAGTTTTACTTCATATGCCCATATAAACAAGTAGCTCATTTTCTTCAAAGAAGAAACTTCTTTGTGGCAATTAATCAAACGCCTTATACACAAATTAATGCTCAAAAAATCCTTGTTAATTACGAAAAATGCATTCTTTTTTGTAATTTAATGTAGAATATAGCCCAACTACATAACAAATTCAAAACTAAAAGCAGGCAAAAAAGATTCTATAACAATACACATGAAAAAGATTAAAGCATACAAATTTTTTTGCAGAAATCACAATAACCAAGTACTTCTTTACAAACACAGAGAGATTCTCAGCAGACACTATATCCTCCTTCAATGCTGGCCAAGTTTCATTTGAAAGCTCCAAATTTTGGACAGGGCAACAGTTAAAAAGCAGCCTTTTAATTGTGAATATACACACCTTCAATCCCAACCAAAACAATAAAAACAACACCTCAAATCTTACTTGGATTTAATAACAAAGGCAATTCCCAAGCCCATCTAACTAAACATAATGACCATAAAATCATAGGCATTAAGATTTAACAGTATCAGAACCGCAAAAAATAGTTTGCAGCATATTCACAAGATCACGAGAAAACCATAAATAGATAAAAACTTATCCCCACATGAAAAATAGTAAACACACATACACGGCCAGCAAAGAAAGCGGACAATTTTAAGGGGGAAAAAGCATATATATTCTTTACTCTATATCCCCAGCTTTTCAAACACCAACTTCCAAAAAGACATAAAACCCACAAAAGTTACACTCAAAAACCCTAGATTCGTAACTAAATCATTCATGATTATTTAAAGTCAAGTGAAAATGGACGAAATAGATTATGGTCATACCAGTGATGACTGATGACTGGAGAAATAATTCAACTGCCAAGGCTCCAATAGGGTGAATGCTAAATCCGAGTCATTATAAAGAGAAAGTAGATAGCTTTTAGACCTGCTATAGCATAATTCATAAATATTCGACATATAAAAATTGCGCTACTGATTTCAGGCAGATCAAGATAGGAGTGGGATGGCCAAAAAAGGGGATCCGGGCCAGATTAAAATAAACCCTTAGGCTACACCCAGCGAAAATCAAGTAAAGATAAATGTAAGTCCAGTTTAGGTTTAGCTGGTGCAGCTATCTGCATATCCTGACCCGGATTAAAATGCAGGTGAAAGAGAATTTTTCATTATACAGGAGAGACGAAGGATCATCAAATTCTACTACTGCATATCTCATTTCATTGGTGGAAAGGTTCCTTAGAATTCATAACACCAGCATTTGAAACAAATACTAAGAAATTTCAACAACAATAATATGTAATAATTTTACATGCATCTTTCTGTTCTACTACCTACACAGGAAAAGGGTCATCTTGGGTTATTATTTCTACTCACATTGTACAGATAGAAAGTATGTGAAAACTCACAGATACCTCCCCTACTACAGTACTTCCGTCTAATGAACTGTTATTTGACTATTAAAAATACTAAAATATCCAGAATAACCCACATCATTACCGTTCAAGAAGACCACAACTTCAATAAGATAATTCATCATGAAAATCCAAATTCCAAAAAAAAAAAAAAAATCAAATCCTGCAATATCCCAACTCAAACCTATACAATTTACATTTACTGTGTTTTTAACTAAAATTCAAAAATAAAAATAAAAAACGAAAATTTGTGCAAGAGGCAACAGCAGCGGCCACCATCTTCATCCGTCCTAAAAGGCAAAAACAAACAGTTGCCCCTCGCATAAATCACCACCCCACGACACAAACTAATGTCATCACCAATTTATACAAACACAAGAAGGCAACAGAAGCCTGAGCTCGATTCGTCGTAGTCATCTCACATCGTCTTTAAAACAAATCTACCCATAATAGGCATAAACCCACCCCACACTAATAATTAAAAGCACAAAAATCAGGATGGGATTCATAATCACAATAGCAATCAAACAACAGTTTTACTATCTCCCAACAATAGACAATGTGATATCTGAACTCGAATTAGAAGCCGTAATTGCTGTTGAAATCGAGTGAGAAAGGTGAGAAGCTGTTGAAAAAACCTGCTTGATACGGGTGATACGGGTAGTGGCTGCTTGGGTAAGAATGACAGGAAATCAGCCTGCTAGAAGAAATTCGTCTTGCACTCACGATTGCTTTCGTCTTCTTGCAACAAGAAATTCGATTTTTTTCGTGAGGCCAAAATATTAATTCGTCTTGCACTCAATAAATTTCATCATTTTTTTCGATTCTTTTTTGACCTTTTTAATCTCCAACTTCCTTTTCTAATCTAATTTTAATTATTTATAACTTCCTTTCTATAATTACTATAATAAAAATAATACTCAAGTAAAATAATAAAAATAATATTAACTTTATAAATTTAATATGAAATAAATAAATTAATTAAAATAATTATAAATTAACTTGATATTATAAAAATAACAACATAATTATAAAAAATTTAAAATTAAAAAAAAAATTAATTGTGGCATACAACATATAAATACATATAAAATTTATAATTTTAAAATAAAAAATTAAATTAAAACATAAAATTTATATAAAAGATATAATACTTGTAAACGTTAAAACTAAAAGTTAAAAATATAAATTAACATAAAATAGTAAAAATGAATATTAACTTTATAAAATTAATATAAAAATATAAATGAACTAAAATAAATATAAATTTACGTGAAATTATAAAATAATAACAAAATAGTTGTAAAAAAATAAAAAAAAATTAATTATAACATAAAACGTGTAAATACATATAAAACTTGTAATCTTGACATAAAAAATTAAATTACAATATAAAACTTATATGTAAGACATAATACTTATAAACGTTAAAATTAAAAATTAAAAGATATAAGCCAATATAAAATAATAAAAATAAACATCAACTTCATAAATTTAACATAAAAAATGTAAATGAAATAGGATAAATGTAAATTAAAGTGAAATTATAAAAGGACAACAGTATAATTATAAAAAAAACTAAAAAAAATTTAATTTGACATAAAATAAATACATATAAAATTTATAATCTTTATATAAATAATTAAATTACAATGTAAAACTTGTATAGAAGATATAATACTTATAAACGGTAAAATTAAAAAACATAAGTCAACATGAAATAATAAAATTTAATATTAACTTTATAAATTTAACATTAAAAATATAAATGAACTAAGATAAATATAAATTAATGTAAAATTATAAAATGACAATAATATAATTTTAAAAAAAATTAAAAGAATTTTAATTGTATGTAAAACGTATAAATGCACATAAAACTTATAATCTCATCATAAAAAAATAAATTACAATATAGAACTTGTATATAAGATATAATATTTGTAAACATTAAAATTAAAAATAAAATAATATAAATCGACATAAAATAGTAAAATTGAACATTAACTTCATAAATTCAATATTAAAAATATAAATGAACTTAAATAAATATAAATTAACGTGAAATTATAAAATAACAACAATATAATTATAAATAAAATAAAAACAAAATAAATGTGATATAAAATTTATAAATACATATAAAACTTGTAATCTTGACATAAAAGTTAAATTATAACGTAAAATTTGTATATAAAAACATAATACTTGTAAACGTTAAAATTAAAAATAAAAAAATATAAGCTAACATAAAATAGTAAAAATAAACATCAACTTCATAAATTCAATATTAAAAATATAATGAACTAAGATAAATGTAAATTAACGTGAAATTATAAATATAACATAATAATTGTCAATCAATATTCCACTTATAATCCTATTATACAAAATTAAATTATAATGAAAATTTTGTGAAAAAAAGTACTATACGTGTAAAATTATAAAATTATTTACAAATTTTACATTTTATATAATAATAATAATAATATAAATAGAGTAATTGTAGCACATAAACATATGTTTTAATATATATTTTTTCTAAACATATGGGTACGCTTTATAAAAAATGATTATTGATGTTTTTATTTATTTCAATTATTTAAATAATTTTATTTTACACGTGTACTAATTGATTTTTTTCGTATTTTCTCTCTCTTTTTAATTGCATGATATTAAATAAAGTATCATTTTACAAATAATAAGTATCAGTAATTTAACAATAGCACCCTTATTATGCCAAATTAAATTTGTATTATATGTAATTAAGATTTATAATAATATCATTTTACTTTTTTTAATCATCCATTTCAAAATTTCTTGTTTATATTTGTACATTAAATGTATACTTTTTTCACTATAATTTATCGATTTCAAAATATTTTAATTTTTTTTAATTAATGTGATCTTAATTATAGGATTATTTTATTATATTAATTATTTTCAAAAATTATAATAACACTGGCATTTTCCAAATAATATATATTTTTCATCAATTTATATAAATACCATCATCATGATTAATATGCGAGATGTGTATTATTTTCTAATATTGATTTTTGTGTTGTAATAATTTATGCTATTAATAATATTTTTTTAGAAAAATAAAGAAAGAATATAAATTTTTATAATATCTAAATTAATGTTTTTAAATAGATTATTCCTAATATGCATAATACATTGTTTAACATTAATTTTTTTTACTATAATATATGATTTTGTATTTCAAATATATTTCTAAAAAATAAATTATAACAAAATAAATTAAATGTATTAGAAAATAAAAAAGTGAGGAAATAATCTTTAACTTGAACAGTAGGTTAATTTTACATGTTATTTACTAAGTAGGTTAATTATTATTAATATAATATTTTCAAATTTTAATTCCAAAATCTAAAGGTCAATAAAATTGAGTCATTGATGCTAGAATTCCTTATCCCAATATCATAGAATTTTCTTTATAAGAATACTAATATTGCACATGAGTGCGAGAGAAAAATCTATAAAACTATTACACACAAGCCTAAGATTTTTTATCCCAGTGTCATAGAATTTTCTCTGTAAGAATACTAATATTACACATGAGTGCAAGAGAAGAGTCCACATAACTACTACACATGAACCCGAGAGAAGTCTATAAATATTCTGTAGAGAATCCCCAATAGAGTAAGGATTACCATGCTTCGAAGCTAAGAGTTGTAGCTCCTTTGGCCTTTGGCTACTCGAATAAGGCCGAGTGATTTAAAATCATTACAATTAATTTATTAGATTAGGAGTCGGTTTGACAATGTTAAAAAATAAATATTAAAATAATTATTACTTATATTATTTAGCACTTTTTCATTTAGTAAATTTTGAAAAAATATTTAGACGCTTGGTTAACAATTTTCAAAAGTACTTATTGGTGCTAAATTAGGTGTTTTGGGGTGTAACTAAAAGAATATTTTTGTATTGACAAATTACTAAAATAGACATATATTAAAATAAGTAATACATTCATATAGTGATATTTTTAATAAAAATAAATATTACATATATATAATAATTTGTATTATAACATTTCTAAAACACCGAATAAAAAATTTATTATGAAATTAATTACAATTTCAATAATTTTAAAAAATAAAAAATAATATATTTTTGTTATTAAAAAACTACAATTTTAATAATATTAATTATCTATTGTACATTGAAATATAAGTAAAATTATAAATATCACGAACACAAATAATATATCAATTTGAATAAGTTATTCATTCTAAAAAGAAAAAATATAACAAATAATATATCTTCAAATATCTAATATAATCCATCATATATATATAATTATTTAAATCAACATCTATTTAACCTAAAAAAATCAAATATTTGAGAAATGTTATTTTAAAATTTGTTTAGGGATATTTAAAAAAAATAAAATTTTTTATGAGTATTACCCTTTTAAGTACTAACTTGAGAAACTACTAAATTTTTATTAATTAAATAATCATTTTAAGTGATAAATTTTTTTAATAAATAATTTTATTAAAATTTATCAAACACATAATTTAATATTTTATAAGTGTTAATTAGTATTTATGAAGTGTTTATTAGCACTACCAAACTTACTCTAACTGATAGATTGTGTTGAAACCCTAATCGTAGCTAGATAAGTGCTAATTCTCTCAATTAAAGCAGCAATTTCTTCTTCTATTTTTGTTCTTTACTTCTTTGAAAGAAGAGATTAAAGAAGCAACTTAAAAGGAATTAATAAATAAATTATAACGTAGATGCCTGCATTACATTGTGCCAATGTGTATCCTCGTTTCATCCCAAGTACTAACTGGTGGTTCTTTTATTCCTAACTTAACCTGACCGGAGGGTCCACCGGAGCAGGGACCGCCAGTCAAAAGTCGCGAAAAAGAAAGATGATTCGTTGGTTTACAAAAGAAATTCTGTTCTGTCCTTGATTTTGCCAGAATTCCATAACTATCCGCTTCCACTTCCACTTCCGCCCTCTTCTATCATCATCACTCCCATGACTCTTCTTCAGTACTCACATTTAATAAGTAATTATTAATAATCGGAAAAATAAAATAAAATATTCCGCTTCTTACTCACGAGCACATCTTCACAACATCTTAACCGTAGGATGCCACCTTACTTACTTTCTCTAGTAATCGACGGGTACGATTTGACTAAAATGTACTCGTTACCCCAGTGTAGTAAATACTCTTAAAAGAATTGCCAAGTAGAAGAACATTCTTAAGTCACATGCACACACCGCATGTCACTCTCTCATGCTTGGCGCCTCGGTGCCGTACACTGCAACCGGTAATAGCAGGTGAACCCCACTCACACGCCCGCAAGACACGCACCGGCTAAATCGGTACCCAGCCGTTGAGATCACGGCACAGCTTGATGATGACGTGGATGCATCATCACCGTTCCTATTTCGCACAGCTTGACCTGACCTCATCAACGGTCCGTACTCATCTTAACGCCGACCGAAAATAAAAAAGTAGTAGTTAACAAGTCAATTCATTGAAAGCTAAATAATCCGAGGACATGTAAGATTATGATCAGAACCAACGGTTTCTGTGTCGGAAAGTGAAGGATGATTAAGCACTGATGGAGATGCTTTTGGCTTTTCTAATTATATTTTAATTTTTTTTTGGAGATTTGATTCGATTGAACAATGGTCGGTGAAGTTTTAAGCCATTAAACAAAAGAGAGAATCATCATCACGCCTTTAAAGTTTCAATTTCGTTTCGTTTTAATCTATTTAGACATTATTTCTGGAATCTTCTGACTAAAGCAAGTTCTTTATAAACGTATATATCAAGTTGTAGTGAGGTTTTACGGTGCGTGAAGTGAGAATGGAGGAGGTGAGAGGAGTGAACACGTGGCGGGAGGAACTAGCCAGTTTAGTTGAGGATACGGGGATAATATATGCCGGAGAACCAGTTATTCCGACGCGGCCGAGGAAATTGGTAAACGATGAACCGGAACTTGAAAGGGAGAGTTTGAAGGATCAGGTGACCGGTTTTTTGAAATCGTGGGGAGAGATGCTTCTAGAGTTAGGGAAAGGCTGCAAGGACATATTGCAGCAGACTGTAATCACCGAGGACTCCTTTATTGTGCAAAAACTCCGTGGACCGGTGGCCAAGGTTTCGGGTCGGTTGAGATTTTTGAATGAGTTCTTGCCCGAGGATCGCGATCCGGTTCACGCCTGGCCGGTCGTTTTCTTCGTTTTTATCCTCGCACTATCGGGTATTAGTTAAAATGATTTTTAGATCTGCGCTTATATGGGAAATACATGAATTACTGCTATTTATTATAATCATTTCTTGCTTGTTTGATTGATTTATTGAACTTGCTCTGAGCTCAAGTTTGACTAGTGCTTTATTTGGAAGTTTTTTAGACCATTTTACATTCAATCGTGAAAATAACAACGTAAGTTTCTGCAGTTTTGGTTCTATCAGTTGAATATCAATGATAGAGGTGTTGAATGAATTAATAACTAAGATACATATCTGGGATCAGTGTAAATTCTATTATCTGAAGATATGAAATACCTCAGCATTCCACGCAGTATTTATCTGGAGGACTCTAGTGCTGTTATAGCTTTTCCATGAGAAGGAAATCTCAACAATTGTTTGGAAATTTTATTCTTTTTCATATTGTTTTCTGCTTTTTGGTATGAGGCGGATAGAATTTGTATTGACACCATTGAAAAATTTGCAGCACTGGGTGGTTTTAGTACCAATCGTGACAACTTGGTTGCACAAGTAAAGAAAGTGCGCATACATCCTCCTTCCGCAAGCCGCATACTGCTTCCAGATGGTAGAAACTTGGCTTATCATGAGCAAGGTGTTCCAGCAAGCAGAGCTAGATATTCCCTGATTGCTCCACATTCATTTCTTTCCTCCAGACTTGCAGGTAAAACAAACAATATTTAGTTCTTTGAGGAAGTCGTATACCTGAAATTCTGATGAGTGGTCTTGGTGGAAATCGGTGCAGCATCTCTAATTATTTAAACGTTTTTCCTATGAAAGGTATTCCGGGTATTAAGACATCACTTCTGGAAGAGTTTGGTGTTCGCTTGGTGACATATGATCTTCCTGGCTTTGGAGAGAGTGATCCTCATCCTAGCAGGAACCTGAATTCGTCAGCATCGGATATTTTGTGTCTAGCTGATGCAGTTGGTGTCAATGACAAATTTTGGGTCCTGGGTTACTCAAGTGGAAGCATGCATGCATGGGCTGCACTGAGATATATTCCCTCACAGAGTTGCAGGTATATCATTCTTCTTTATATGAATCTATAATAGTTACTGTTTGCATAACATTATCAGCGTCTTGTTATCTAGTTATATAGGAGTCACTGAGAACACTGCACCTTTCTTTATATTGTTAATTGAGTCACAGTATAGACTCTCAATCCATATGAGCCTACAACAAAAACTTTCTCGCTGACATATTTATTGTGAATGTGTTTGTTGCCTGTCTTGCCTGAATCTGCAGGTGCTGCCATGTTTGCTCCAATGATTAATCCATATGAGCCTAGCATGACTAAGGAAGAAATGAGAAGAACTTGGGAAGAGTGGTTGCCTAGAAAGAAATTCATGTACTTTTTAGCTCGTCGATTTCCGAAGTTTCTTTCATTTTTCTATCGCCGAAGCTTCCTATCTGGAAAGCATGGTCCAATTGATAAGTGGATGTCTGTGTCGCTTAAAAAGAAGGTGACTTATTTAATCTTTCCCAAGAATCACTAAATTCCTAAATATTTTCATTTGCATTTATCATAAATTTATCAGTTTGCTGAGAAAATTTAGTAATGGCTGTACTTGTAATAAAATTTTCATGTTTTTAAGAATGTAATTTCAGACTCTGTGAAGAGTTCATAATTGTTTTCTTATAGAACAGAGTACCTGATGCCACAATTGATTAACCTGCCTCAACCAGCTATAGTTGAAAATACTTCTTTAGATGCATATGCTGAGCTGATAAGACAATCTTGGCATGTTCAGGATGAAGTTCTGATTGAAGACCCAATATTTGAAGAGTACTGGCATAGGGATGTAGAGGAGTCAATTCGCCAGGGAAATACAAAACCATTCATTGAAGAAGCTGTGTTACAGGTATCGAATTGGGGTTTTAGCCTGGCAGATCTTCAAGTTAGGAAGGAGTGTCAAAGCAGAGGCTTTCTTCCTTGGCTCAGGTCCATGTACAGTCAGGAAAAATGTGAATTAGCAGGATTTTTGGGTCCAATACACATATGGCAGGTTTGCACACATTTCCATTACTTAATTGTTTGCTGCATTATTATTATGAACAGAATTGGCAGAGTGTTTATTTCTACTATAATTATGAAGGTCAGACCTCTGCTCATCTGGGCAATGTATAAATTTTTATCTCATCTTAAAATTCATTCAAATTCTACCCAGCTGTAGGTCTCTATACTAACTTTGTTTCTTCAAAATCACTTCATATGATCGCGGTGCTTAAGGAACACTGTTCTTTTATGTTATCCTAAAACAACCAGGGGAAGAGTTGCTTCCATTTTTTTCCTTCATATTTATGTTACTCTTCCATGTTATTAAAAAAAATGACAGACTATTTCCTATTCATCCATACGTTGCAACGAACAAAGTAACAAGCTAGTCATATGAAAACATGCATTTGCATCTCTCTTGGTCCGGTCTGTTTGACAATGTACTAATAGAAGATATAGGAGAAAAATGCTATATGAAATTTTTTTCTAATAAAACTATTCTAGATCCAATTAGAATGCAATAAATGATATTGTCAAAGAGAATGTGATTTGTAAAGTCTTCTGTTACCTCCCAAAAGATCAAAGATCAAATCTTGATAATTTTTATTCTGGCAGTGATCATTCCTCACGGAGTGCAAAGAAGTTGGATATCTTCTCAAATACAAGTGCATTAATAACCAACCGAGGGTTATTGTTAGTTAAAGCATTTTATTGATACAAACGTTTTGGAAATATTTAAATTATATCTTTGTATATTTATGCTGAACAGGGGATGGAAGATCAAGTAGTTCCACCATCAGTGATTGACTACATAAGCCGGGTTTTACCAGCCGCTGTTGTGCATAAGCTACCATATGAAGGTCACTTTTCTTATTTCTTTTTTTGTGATCAATGCCACAGGGAGATATTTTCCACTCTTTTTGGAAGCTCTCAAGGTCCTCTTATCGAAAAAATGGAAACTGATGAAACTCCATCCAAAGCAGAGATGGAAAAAGAAAAAGGTCTCACTGATTCTTCTTCCACTGAATGAAGAGCAATGCCACATTACAAGTTCACCAGGGTTTTTTGTGTCTCTCTTTTCTTTTTGCCCTCCCAATTATTGTGTAAATACCACAGGTTGCTCTTCTGCTCAGAGAGCATGAAAGATGAAAATCTAATTCTGTATTACAATTTTTGGATGACAAGCTAATTTGAGGAGAGGCTGAAGGTAAGAAGGCAACAATTTTGGGAAATAATTTAACAACTTATTTGTTCAATAATGGAGTTTTTTTTGTTTTTTGAATCTCAAAAGTAATTACTATTCCTCAATTTGTGTCACACTGAGAAATAGGAGTCTTTGGAACACACCAAATGTACATATAATCATCTAATTCAATCATGACACGTAGCAATCCACAGACCTACCAAACCGATACCCCTTCCGAAAGCCAAGAAGAAATGTGTGAAGCCAGTTGTCTACATACCCTATTCACTACTACGTAGACAAAGAAAGAATGAATATCGCGCACGCGGAGAGTGGTTAGCCACCTTCTTCCGTCGTGTCGGCAAAGGGTTTGATTTTCACACGTGAACGTTGGCAACATTTTTCTACAATATTACAGGCTGGTATCATGACAGAAAAGTGAGCCACAATAAATGTCACCAAGACAGTACAACCATTGCCATCAATTTGATCATATCCAGGCCGATACAATAAGTTTCCCTCAATTTCAAATGTTTTATTTTAAAGGCCAAAAAAAAAAAAAAAATCAGAATTTCCATCTAGCTTACAACTAATGGGTCAAAAGAATCATTTTGAATAATCATCTCAGGAATTTGGTGTGATGATCAAGAGGATAATCTGATAACTATTTGTGCAGTATATTGCTTTTGAAACTCGACCCCCGAGCTTTTTGCATGATAGGCGCAGAGATGTGATAGTTCAATCCCATTAAAATGCAGAACTGCTGCCCTTGGTTCTTCTGAGCATGATATCTTTTGCTTCATTAATTTTAGATGCAAGGTAATGGCTACCACCAGCATCTGGATGGTTAGCAACCATTACTCTCCTATGTGCTTCTTTTACCTTCTCTGCTGGAGTACTTTCTCTGATCAATAAAACAAGTTAAAAGACAGAAATTAGAGTTAAATATGTAGAATTTATGAAAAAGAAAGAAACAGAAGTTTGTATAAATGCATCTACAACAATCATAAAAACTGTCAAACAATTGGTGGGGGCTTTGAATATGAAGTAACTTGAGCAAATGGAATATGATTTGTACACTCAGATGAACAATGTGCAGTGCCAAAATCTCAAACTGAAGATCATACTGCTAAACTAGCTACAGAAAAATATTTTAATTTGAATAAGACAAACATGCAGAGTGCAGACACACACCCAGAGACAGAAAAATCAGTCCACAACTTCAGATTGGCTCTAAATGAACAGAGGTCAAGCAATCATCAACAGCTTAAGCTAAAGAGCTCAGACTAGTTCACACTTATTAAATGACCAAAAAGGTTTCAGTTTCAATCAAGTCTCTTTTCTATCAAGCTCAGCTCAAGACTAACTTAAACTCAGTTGAGCAGCAAACAATTGGTAAGGGAAATCTAACTTACAAACCAAAAAGCTCACCCAAAATATAAGTGAGGTCCTCCATATTTCTTACTAATACCATTTAACAGACATGAAACACTAGTACAATATTTGATCAGAAGATATCAATTATACCTGACTCCAAGTATCATCGCCGCTTCCCTTCTTGTCATGACAGGCTGAAAACCACCTTCATAAAATTTCCTCATTCTTGCTGTTGGTGGTCTTGCCTTAAATGCCTGCCAGGCCTGGATGCCATATTTACCAGCATAAGCAGCAGCTGCTACTGCAATCCCCGCTATCAGTGGTGCAACCTGATTTGACTTTTTACATGTAAGATTCATTAAGTAAGCTGTACGTTACTGATACTAATACATCTAAAGATTCATTAAAGATAACACACGTGTGTACACACATCAATGTCTATGCTTGTAATTTTTATCTTAACAAAGCTTGTGCTACATGAATAGGATCCATCTTAAACAAGCTAAAACCAAAACAAATATACAATTTATTTTAAAAAAATATAAATCTCCCCAGAGCTTAATGGAAACAAGCCTTAGAGAAGCATCTGGATTAGTCATAAACGTCAGAGACACACTTTAGCAATCATTATGTAATAAGCTGCTGTAACCGGAGCATTTACATAATCAAATTCTGATCTGTGCATCAAAATGAAAATAACCAAAAAAAACCCTAATCTCTGAAGCATCGCAATTATTGAACCCTAGAAAGAGATTTACATAGAGAAAGATCAGATATTTTGCCCCAAAAGCTAAATTTAACAATAAATTCTGGTTTGCAATACGAAATTAATCAAAAGATTGTACGAAAAATACGAAATAAGATGAATATTGAAGAGAGAGAACTCACCATGTCGGCAGTATCCGAGAGCTCGAAATAACGGAAACGGACATTCAAGAACTCTGGGTTTAAGTTTATAGGGTTTTGCAGTCAGTCTTCTTTGAAGGCACGAAATAATATGCGAAACAGGGGCACTTTGGTCAATTGATAATAAATATTTTGTTATTTAATTAATTTGTCGGCTTACGCTCTGAATTTGCGGTTATTATATAAAAAAAATTCTCATTTTAAAGATAATTATTTATTTTCTTTAATTTATATCCCTCAACTTTTATTTGAGATTTTATCATTTAAGTCCCTGTTCTGCTAAACTGAAATTGACTTACGAATGCGAGATACTTATAAATTTTTTTATGTTATAAATAAGTCAAATGTTTACATTCAAGATCTCTCTACATTGACAACTAGTTATAAGATAATTTGAGTTTCTAAGATCAAAATCTTTCTAGATTGTTGTGAATGTAACATTACTCTTTCAAAAATAATATCATTCAGTTGTGAATAAGTAGAAACTTTGAACTCTAAATAAACAAGAAATAAGAAATTAAATATTCATTACAAGTTGATACAATGAATCAAGAATGTCAACAACATCCCAACTGTTCTTTTATGAAAATACAATGACGCGAAACTCAATTCAGACATAATTTAGTTAACATCATGAATGTCAAACACCCATACGAATGGAAATAAAATGATTTCTATAAACAATAAACAGATAATAAATAAGGATGAATGAGAGTCAATCTAATAGAATGATTGACTCGTGATGCTGATTTCAACCCCAAACTAACAAGTTGAAGAAGATTTTGAAATAAAAATGATGCCTATTTTCCTTTCCACAGGACCTCTCCATAGCTATTGCTTCCCCCATACTCCTCTTAGCTGCTTCCATTGGTGACACTGATTCCTGTGTTGATGCTGGTGTCCAGTTTTGGTGGACCAGAGTGCCGCCTTGGCCTCGCCGGTGAAGGTGGGTAAGATAGCCGTTTCTTTCGCAGATGCTGAAGATGCCTTTTCAGGAGTTCCGTTTTTGTCTGCCCCCAGTGGACTTTGCAACCTGGATTTTGCTTTTGCAGACTCAGTAGGTACCATGTAACGCGGAGCCGCTGGAGAGCCTGGTAGACTCTCATCATCTCTCACTGATGAACCTGCAATGCTATGCCTTCTAAATCTACCGTCTGACTGCATACTGACCATGCTTCTGGAATCATCATCCAAACCTGAAACACTGCCTCTTGGGCTTGCTGGCTTCGGTTTTTTGGCAATTGTTGAAGATGCAGGCTTGATTGGAGTTGACGGGGACTGAAGTTTTGGAGTTTTGCTTATCTGTTGATTGGTTGTTGGAGAATTTTTATTGGTTGTTGGAGAATTCTTATCCAAATTCAATTGGTAGCGAGCATATGATTTGCTGATTTCTCCTCCAACAATACTGCGGTTTGCACTCTTTACAGATGATTGGTCGTTGTTGGGTTCTTTCTCAGTTGTGCTGCGGTTCTCCCATGGCCGGGATGCCATCCAACGTTCCAACCAGCTCCAACCCCAGCTGGGATTCCTTGGATCCATAAACATTGGGTTCGAAGGTTTTGAAGAATTCTTCCAGGTTTGCTGTTCAGTGGCAACAAAGAAGGGTTAGAATAAAACTTTATCCAATTAACATTTTGCAACTCAAATTGCTGGATGAAAAAGCTTTCAATCAAACAGTTAGTACAAGCCAGTGTTCAATCATAGACATAGTTACTTAAGTTAATGACAGGTAAAAGGTTTTACTGAATTTAAGGCTAGTTACAATCTATTTTTTTTATTCCTGAATCAGCACAATTTTCTCCTGTCAATATTAAATAGCTCACTCATCTGCAAATACAAAATTCAAAGTTATCCAACCATGCTACATCATCCTATTGATTGACAAAACTGTCCTATAACCAAGCCTGAACCTCTCTCTTTCTGAGTAAACCTGCATACACACGAAGACCAGTGCCCTTATGCAAGCTAACTGTGTGAAATAGAAAGAGGGCTAGGTTACCTGGTGTGAGAATGAGTAAGCCATTGCTCTCTCTCTTCTCATAGTTGCTTCATACTTGCCTAGCAGATTTGCTTCAATTTGCTCCTTTGACTGTAGGCTGTCATCCCATTCCTCCCCCATCTGTTTCAACATTCAAAAAAATTTCACTCAGCAGAAAACCACTTACATAGCTAATGCTAGATGAAAAGTTAATTGCCTCCTTGAGAAGCCAAACTTAAAGCTGTGTGGAAACTGAAACATTGTTGTGAACCTCTGCAAGATCCAATTTTCACTTCACCGGAATTGGGAGGAAGGGTTTGAACCCACTCAGACTAATTCGATTTATAAAGCACTCATTCAGACTTTCATATTTACTGTTCCAAAGAGAAAACTGTTTGATAATAACACACTCTCCCAGTGAAAAGTGCAACTTATATAGAGATATAAGAAAAACAAAGGGTATAGAAAAGACCTGTGTGGCAAGCTCTTTCGCATGTTTCTGTAGAAGTTGTCTCTGGAGAGCTTGATTCTCTTCAGACAATCCTGATCCTCCTAGAACGAATCTGAGACTGCACGCGTGAGACAGTCTGCATGCATCGGAGGGTGTTACAGGCTTGTCTTTTCACAACAGGTCCTTCCATTAGTAACTTTAGCCTGACAAGCCCTCTCAAAGCTCTTAATGCCCTTCGTGCCTAAAAACAGGAGATGCAAAAATAAGCCGAGCTCATAAATTGCACTTGAAACTCAGAATATAACAAAATAATAAACAGATTTTTTTCACGAAAGGAAGAGGGAAGCAAAGTTTCAAACAACAAAAAGACTTCCAAACTGAACAATACATTGAAGGGAAGAACTAATGCAATAGCCAGGGAAAGAACCTTAAGACTTTTAATTTTCTCTTTAACTGTTACAAAATAGTCTCCATGGTATCTGGTTGTGGTGATGACAAACAGCCTCATATACATCTTTTCAACTGTATGCCAACGCCACGCACAATATTGTGAACATGATGGGATCCACTTAATTGCATAAAACTTCCTATCACCAACATATATTACAAATACTAAATTTCTTGAGCTGCATTTAATACAATAAAAGTCACCTCTTGTTTCATTCCATTTTTTCTGTATCAAAGACAAGTCTCTTCAAAATCATGTCTACTACAGGATTTGCATCCACAACCGGCTCAGATATTTGCCTCTTACCACATGAAACTACATGAAAGTTCAATCTTTCCAACAAATAAAAGATAACACCACTGAGAAAACGTGACATCTTTACAGGAACTCTCTCTTGTGGATCTTCTAATACACCAAAAAGCTCAAAGTAACTGAATCAAATACTACAGGACAAAACATACCAGGTAACCACGGAATGCTGTCTGAATCCTAATTGCTGCCGCTTCCTCCCTTGATTTGCCAACAAACTGAGTATTTGTAGTGAATGGGACCTCAGTGACCACCACCTGATCAGCAGCAGCAGCATTTGTAGACACTGCTGGAGTAATCTGCCTCAATTGCCGCATGATTGCTTGGCTCATGCTCCGTTACAGTTAGTTTTACCTCCTCTGGCTGAGGAGGAGGCGGTGGAGGAGGAGATGTTCTGACAGTTTCTAGAGGAGTAGAATTGGAAGCAAGATCTTTTTCCTTTCCAAACCATTTCTTCTTTGATTTCTGGAAACACAATGACCAAAATTACTAAAATTCCATAACATTCGAAACTAAAAATGGAAAATTCCTCAAACCTTGTCTTTCTTCTCTGGGCTGAAAGCATTCTTAACACTGGAAAACCACTTTCCTTTCCTCCCCATCACCTTATCATTCGACCCCTTTCCAAAACAAAACAAAAGACAAATTTTTAACTCAAATCCACATAAAAGAAATAACTTTTATACACAATGCCACTACATAATTAACACAATATAATTAGCACGAATTCTAGAAACAACTCAGCACTTCAGAATGAAATTCATAGCAGTAAATATTAGCCAAAGACATCGTCAACAGGGCCAGAAATCTCCATTGATTATATTAAACCAGGAAATTACAGGACAATGTCAAAAAGTACAAGAACAATTAAGCTAACGTTGTCCCATTCTCATTTCCAACAGGAGCTACATGAAATTCATACAAAAATGAAAAGAACAAGTAAATTGCAGACCAATTAAAAGAGATAAATGAAGCGTACCAGTAAACAAAGTGATAACCGACAGATCTCAAAGAATGGGAAAAGACAAGATGGGTTCCTGACTTTCCCTTCGTACTTGCAGAAAGATTAAAGCTTTGAAGAGTCCCTCTTCTCTTTTGGTTGGGAAGAGAGAGCAACTAAAAAGAAGAGAAAAAATCAGATCTTGACAAGAAGCCTTCATTCATGAGAGAAGGAAATAAGAGTGTGAGGAAGAACCAGCTGGTTTCTTGCTAGTGTGACCCCACTTCTTGGGTTGAGCAATTGGGCCCCACATTTTTTAAAAAATAAAATTAAAATGTTTATTTAATGTCGATCGCCGCTGTTTTATTGGCGAAGAAAATCAAATGATTCGATACTTCTCTCCTTTATTTCGGGCCAACAAACCCTGTGATTTAGCACCGCCTGTAAAAGCGTAAATCCTGTCTGTATTACTATTTTTTTTATTTCACTGTTTACCCTACACCTTTATCATAATTACATTTCCACTCTTAATAATGATAACTTAAACAACCGAGGAACCATTTTGAAAAAGACGCTATTCGCACTATACTGAATTAAATGATATTGTTATATGATATTATATTGATTATAATTTTAACTCTACTTATGAGATTGTAAACAATTACACTACACATACATTAAATTATTGTACATTTTATGTTTCGTGATACAATTTTTAAGTCATGTGATAGTGGTTAAAAAAGTACATAATCACAAATTGTATATATAATTGCAAACGCAATATTATAATATGGTCCAATAATATTTTTTACCAATTATTTCCAATTTTTAATTTGTTCACAAAAGATGGATTCCTCTCCTATGCCCTTAATTGTACTTTTTATTTTTATTTTATAAACATGTTGTGGTTGATTAGTGTTATCCCAATAGGTGACAAGTTGTTAACAACATAGTTGTTAGCAAGTAGCACTGAATAATGTGGATAAACTAAATGAATAATCATCTAACATCCTTCTCTCCAACTACTATTTTTTTTAAAAATAGAAAAAGAAAAGTAATATATTCAAATTTAAATAATAAACATAATTTATAAGAGATTTTTTGTATTTTTATATTATCATACACATAATTTTAAAAGTATTATTATTATAAGTATTTAATAGATACTTGTGTTTAACAACTAACATTGATAAATTATATATTCGTTTATATTTGATTGTTATTAAATTAAGTCATAATAATTTTACTAACCATACTTTTTATAAATTTAAAAATTTATTTCAATTACATATACAAATCAAGGTTTAATGTTTTTCTTAGGTTAAAAGAAAGATTAATTTAAAATAGCGTTTTAATCTCTAACTATTGTACAAATCAGTTGTATTAAACATACAAATTTTATCTATATAAACTTGTACAAAAATTTATTTTATTCTCTTAAAAATAAGACATGCAATAATAATATAATACTAATATATTAATTAGTATGAATCAGTACTTATAAAAATTTGTACCCATGACAATACTCCATGTAAGTCAATTTGTATGAATAGAATTTTTTGAACATAAGTCGAGTAGTTTGAGATATATTTAACGTTTATAAATTATCTCGAGTTCGAGTAACAATAGAAGGTAAAGATTTGATATTCCAATTTGGAGCATATTTGACGTTTCCTAACCATTCCGAATTTGTGTACTAATAAGAGTAAAATTTAGTGTTTGTAATTTTTTACTTCCATCTAAAAATTTTAAAAAGAATTTTATAAATAAATTATTTATTTGAAAATAATTAAGAAAAAGGTAAATTAGTCAATAGTCATATGATTAGGCTATTTAATTTTTTTAAATATACATATATATCATCATTTCTACCCATACGGATAAAGTTAATTAATTAGTTACCACCAAAATTAACCAAAAATGGAAGATAGCATTTGGGTGACTTTCCTTCTTCTGTCAACAACAGCAAGTGTGACACATGAATCATGCGTACAACATAAGTTAATTAAGTTTAGTTGAGTGTAGAGGAACTAGCAACCAAATTTAGCCATTGTAAAATCATTCAACTCTTCTACCAAATCCAAATCATCATCATCATCATCATCATCATCATCATCATCATCATATATATAGGGACATGTTAATTAATCGAACATTAATTATCCAATTATTTGGGTAAACTTATAATATGATTTTTATTTTTCATTTTATCATAAGATTGTTATTAAACTAATCTAGTTAATCATTCAACTAGTTAGGAGTACAAGGACAAAATTATAAATTTAGTATTTATTTCTCACCAATACTAAATTAATAATACACTTGAAAGAAGTTGAGATTGATCATTCATCTTTTGGGTGGGTATTCTTTTTTTTTTTAATGTTGTGATTTTTATCTGTTTATACAATAGATATCTAATTAATATCAGTTTTATATGTATTTTAAATAAAAGAGTAGATTAGTTAATTATATATGTAATATTAAAAAAAATAATAGTTGTAATTATATATGTAATATTAAACCAAAAAAAATTTATTTGTTAATATAAGTATATGCAATATTAAAAGATAAATAAATTTTTGTGTTTAGTATAATGAGAGTTAATCTTTGACCAATGTTATGCATAAATAAACTTTAACTATAATATAATATTAAATATTTAAAAAGTTAAAATATAAAATAATTTGACAGATAATATTGTGAATTTGTAATTGGTACTATTTAATTATATATTTAAGTTACACATTAATAATAAATATATAAAAATCAATGATTATACACCATAGTTATTAATAAGTGCAATATTAGTTGAAACATCAATTTACATTTTAATATTCCAAGTATACTATCATTGAAAATAAAAAAAATTTATATTTGTAAATATTTTAAGTGTCACATTGTACATTACAACTCAATTTTGCTATACAATGTCAATATTACTATCTAATTTCATATTTCAAAACTGTAATTAATTATTTACTTTTAACACAATCTAATTAATTGGGCAACTTTATCGTATTTTATTTAATAAATAAGGATAAGAGATATTAAAATATAAGTAATGAAATTAGTTATATATATATATGCATTTTATTTTGGTACATAATTTAATATCAGTTTATTTATTCATTATTTAAGTGAAAAATTTACCTTAATTTTAATATATAAGTAATTCAATTTTTTCAATAAAGTATAAATTATTAATTATATATAAGTTAAATTTTATTTTTTTAACTATATAGGTTTATTTTTATTTTTATATATATAATATTAATAACAATAAGGATAAATGAGTCATTTTATTCTGTTTTGGAGTATTATTAATGATTTATCAAAAAATAAAAAACACTGATAAATATTGTTAAAAAAATAAAATTATTTATAAAAATTATCAATAAAATAATAGTTTAAAATAGAAATTACTCATGAAATTAATAATTAAAGTGGGTAGAGTGAAAAATTTACTAAAAAACCAATATAAAAATAATGACAAAAAAATGAGTAGCCTTCATGTCTTAATAGTGCAACTAATCCCATTATTGGGAGAGGTTTAGAAATTTGAAGATTTTATAATAATAATAATAATAATAAATAAATAAAATGGGATTTATGTGGGCCCTGGTTTGTTAACCACCCAACACCTTGTCACATTATGGAGCTTCTTTCTTATTCGTTGCTTCATTCATGTCTATCCGATAATTCAAAACTAAAACCGCGTTTTTTTTTTTCTTTTTTTGTTAAATGTCTTTTTTTTAATCCAACCTACTTATTCATCGTGTCAAAATTTTAAATATAAATATAACTTATTTTATAAAATAAATTATGCATATAATTAATAAACCAATAATATTCATATTATAATACAATTAAAAAATGAATAATAAATTAATTTTATGATATAATTAAACACGATTAATTCAATTAAATACGAATATAATTTATTTAATTTTATTATAAAATTTAATTTAATAAAGATATAATATTATCTATATTTTTTAAAAAATAATTAAATACTGAAATTTATAATAACGAAAAAATAAGAATTAAATTTATTTTAATTTATATCAAATACTTAAATAAAATAAAGAAAATAAAAAATAACATCATTATATATAGCAATTAGTAAGTAATAACACATAATAAAAAAATGAGTGGAAAAAATTAAGTGAAAATAAATTTATTTTATACTTAGGAAATTAAAGTAATTAAGAAGTTGAGATCCGAGAATAAATAAAAATGAGTGAAAAAATTAGTGTAAATTTTACTAAAATTATAATATCTTTAAATAGATACTAAGAAGATATTAAATAAATTCGTGTTATATACGAATTGACACGATATGATCATTTATTTAACTAATTATATCTTAAACAAATTGATGGTTTAAAAAATTCAAAATGGAGTATGATATGATAATTAAATAGAAAAATCGTGTCATTTTTTCTCAACCCAAACTCTTTATTCTCATAAAATTTATGTCAAATAATTATATTGTGACTCAAACGGTCATCTTTAGATGTATTGACTTTTTTTAGAAGGTCAAACTAATTAAATTAAAAAAAAAATAGGTTTTGAAAATATATAATATAAAAGAAATGTTTGTTTATGTCTTTGGTTTTATATAAATATTTCTCTAAAAAGATATGTCTCTTAATTAATAAATTACTTTAAGCCTTTCTCAATTTGGAGACTTGAAATTAATAGGCTGAATTTCTAATGCCTCGCTTTTAAATTTCTTTAAACATTTATCAGTCATCCGTTGAAAAATATATTTATATTTTGTAGACAACGCACTAAGAAGGTTACATTAACTCAATGCACGAAGATGCTTTTCTGACTAATAGGATTTCTTTTTTAATTTTTTTTAATTCAAATATTATTAAGATTAAAATAAGTTTTTTTTTAATTTCAGTGTGACTACAGTCGTGGGTTTAACACCATTAGGCTTAACAAAAATTCGAATTCGGACTAGATTTTTAAAAATCTGATTCAGATCTAGATTTATTTTTATACGCTTAATCTGGTTCGGATTCGAGTTTAATAAAATTAATTCGGGTCAAAATCTGAATCGGGTCAAGTCAAAAAATCGGACTTTAAAAACTCAAAAAAATTAATTTTTTCTTATATTTTTTTGTTTACAGATCAAATTTTAGTTTGACCCGATTTTAATTTATTTAAAACTCGAAAAAGATTTGGGATTAGCCTGACTCTGTCCAGATTATAATAAAAAATTCAGATCCCAGATCGGTTTATATTTAGAATCAAATTAAACCCCGACTCTAAAAATTGGATTTATTTGGACCGGATAGAACCCGATTTTCTGCCATCCCTAAACACAAGGTTCATACAATTGCATTAATTAAAAATTTTAAAGGTAATATTTTTATTCCTATTTTAATTGAGTTTTAATTTACACAATAAATAATTTAAATAATATCATGCCTTCACTACATCATGTCATAATTTAAAATTATAATTAATAAATGTGTTATTTATATTTTATAATTTTATAGTTAGTATTTATCAACTTTAATCATATATTATTAATTATTTTTTTAAAAAAAAAGAAGAGATCGCTATTGTTTGTGCTGTGCATTATGTCATTGACTTTGAGGTCAAGTTTTTTTAGGTGATTAGATCTTCTTATCAACCACGTTCCTACAATAATTCATGATTTATTCAAATTAGGCAAATATGTATATAGTTTTATAGACAAAATGTTATGAACATCATAAAGCAATTATTTTCATAAGAAAAAATTTGTGATTTTTTATCAATGATGATAAATTCACCTTAACATTATATTTATAATTTATGAAATAATGATAATATTATATTTATAAAATTATGATACAAAATTTATATTTTAATTAATATGATACCTTAATTAATGTAGTATATATGAAATTAGTATATGTTGTGAAGCAAGGTAGCAGTATCGAGGGGAGTGATGGCGGTAGAGATGGAGGGAAGTTAGTGAAAACTAGGGTGAAGACAAGATAAATGGAATGTGGCCGGGGAAAATAACAAATAGATCCGTAAGTTTTGCCAAAAGAATAAATAAGGCTATACTTTGGTAATTTTAACAAACAAGTTTTTGATTTAGTTGCTTTTCTAGTTCTACATATATTCTTAATATTACATCTAAAATTTCGAGCACACTAGTTAGAGAAAAAAAATGGTGATGATTGTTTCAGGCTAAATTTGAAAGTTAAGAAGGATTTTAATCATTCTTTCACAAATTGGTCGGAGATTATAATCATTCTCTCATTAAAATTTCATGGATTGAAATTGGTTAAGTGTGTATGAGAGAAATTGAATAGCTAATCAATAGATGGGAGAATTTAGGACGCCACACGATTAAATTTGTACAAAATTTTGTGCTTATGACAATTTGAAGTCAAAGTATGGACAAGAATGTCTCGACAGTTAAAAAAGGATCTTTTGCATAAGGAAGATAAGCTAAATTGGAAGATGTAGACATTGTAAAATCCTTTGGGGACAATTATTTAGGTTCACCTAAAATATAATTGTTGTATAAGTTAGTGTGCATGGTTTAGAAGAGAGAAATATTTTGTCATTCATAAAGGCATACATGTTTTTTGGTAATAGTAGTTTGTGTTAGGATCAAACCCTAATCATTGAGCCAAAAGCTATAGTTATTAGCTAAGGTGAATCGTGTTTTCTTTAAGCCTTGGTTGATTCCTTCAAGGCACCTTTTGCAATTCATAATAGCAATGTAGAACCCCACTAATAAGCGGCAGATAGATATGAGGGGTTTCGTAGTGTACAGATGAGATACCGGTAAGTTAGACGATCAAATACTGATGTCAGACCTCTATAAACCCACATGATAACAAGTCTTTAAGGGAGACGTTGGCATAAATGCCAACAGTTTGTCATATTTTAAAATTCTAAACACAGGAGTTGAGAAAAAAAAAATTAGTGATGAAGGCTTCAAGTTTAAATGCAAGAGTCAAGAAAGATCTTAATCTATCATGTGCCAACTAGTCCAAGACCATAACTATTCTTCTAATAAGGTTTAATAGGCATTTGAGGTGTCACATAAGAAAATTCGATGTACAAAGTTTTGAGCATGAAGGAGTATTCAATCACAATATGAAATTCTATAAATTTTGGCTGTTGCGAATTAATTGGGTGTATTATGAAGAAAATAAATTAAGTTAATCGTTTTTATTAAAAAAAAAAGAAATTTAAGAACATTAAGATTTGTAACTAAGTAAATTAATAAGAGTCATTTTTAGAAATAATGAAATATTGTAAAAAGAAAAAGAGATTTTGTAAAGATTTTAATAGGATAATAATAGCATCACCTTTTAAATAATTTAATTTTTTAAAAAGTTAAAAAATTTATATTCCAAAAAAATCAAATTAAATTTAAGCTTATCATTATAAAAATAAAATAATTTTTTTAATCCATACCAAACCAACACTGGACTACAAAACAAATAATTAATGAGGTTATTGATTACATTCACTAGTTAATTTAATATCATGCATACAACAATATGAAAGAGTAAGAAATAATTTTGCCAAAAAAAGATGATGGTCATCATTTATGCTTTAGATTAAAGTCACAAGCAAGAGATATTCCCCATATTAAATCATTACAAAAAAAAAAGTTATAAAATTATCAAAACTACAAAAGAAAATTGAAAAATTAAAAAAAAAAAAGAATTGAGATCCCACTCATAGGATCATATTTTCTCTCCCAATTTAATTTTTTTAAAATGATAATATTTGTTTTCTCTATTTATCTATTTATCTTTGAGAATTCAGACTATCCAATTCCGAAGCTGTAATTTGAGAATGTTGACTTGGTAATTGAAGACTCCATAGCATAATTTTGGAGCAGTCTTCTGGGGGAATGCCCTGTAATTTTGTCTCATCTTCTAGAACAACTTGCTTCACAAATTTGATCGAATTCTATAAAATAAAAAATAATGAGTAAATTAATTAAAACGAATTTAATAAGGGAAATTAATTAATTCAAAAATATGAAAATAGTTTAATATTAGTTTTAGTGTTAGGAAGTAACATGTTTGAAATAATGTCAAATACCAACTTAGTTTAGAGTTAAAATAAAGCAACATCTAATTTAATCTTCACTTCACTTCACTACTAAATTTGTGTTTTACAAGCTTGTGATTGAAGTTTAAAAGAGTTGGCAGTTGGCCAAACTCTACTTAACCTAAATTATCAATCACTTATTATTAGTGATTTGGTGAAATGGGACCCAATAATAGTATTTTGGCATGTTATTATCTTCATATATAATTAATTAAGTAATTCATTAACTACCTTGTTCTATATATATATATATATATATATATATATATATATATATATATATATAAATATTAGCATCGACACATCACTATAAAGGTTACTTAAAATATTTTAACTTATAATATTTAATTAAAAATAAATAGTTGTTTTATAATAAATAGCCTTTTATATTTAAGATATGTTTGATATTTAAATTATGGATAAAATTAGTAAGAATCTGTATATTTTATAATTATTATAAAATAAAAATAAATAAGAGTTTACTATCAGTGAATCGTTATATGTAGCTTTACATAAATAAAATATAGGGGATAATAACTTTTAAGTTTATACAATTAAACTATTGAATTTTAATAATTAAAATTAAATTTAATAAATATAATTACCGCATTATATATATAATGAAATGTTACGGTAACTGTTAAAAGTGTGTATAAATTTAACAGTTTACAAATAATAAAAAAAATTATATAAAGTTAAGAAGTTATTAATTGGTTTTCGTGATGAAAACATCAATCTTAATTATAAAATAATTTAAAGTTTATGTTGGCATTTGTATAAAAATTGACAACTTTTAATCCTAACCATTAGATATTTGTTTAAATTAGGAATTATATTTACAAAAATGGGGATACCTGTGAGGTTTGTTGAACTGAGGAAGGGCGACCCCATCTCTCAGGATCCCAAAGGATCGAACTGTTGAACCCAAAACTTGAAACATGAATCGGAGGCTTAACATCAGTTTCAGTTTCGTTGTTCATTTTCTTCAGATGCCATCCGATAACTTGCGATGAATCACAAACAGGTCCTTCAATTATTACCTTTTGCTTGTTTGCGGACAGCAATGCCATTGGCCATGTTCCGAACACCCTGCAATAATCACATGTGATTAATTAACTTAATTGCTTGTACTTAGTTACTTGATTACCGTCTGGTTCGAATATTTTGTTGTTCCCTAAGTTGTCTGGAGACATAATTAGAAGCTCTTTGATCTCTTGCTTTAGTTGGCAAGTGCTTTTGTCAGAAGAGCTTTTATAGAAAGTGATATGCAACTAAACCTGAGAACTTTTAAAAATGTCCATTTCAAGCTGCCATTTTTGGTTCATTTTGTCTAAAAATTTACCAAAACTTTGAAATTTTCACCCACCAGACAGCTTTCTTTCATAAAAAATAAAATAAAAAAATATTTAATAAGCTAATAAGAAATATTAACGGAGGAAAAATTTGCATACTCAATGTCTCTGAGCTCGTCGAAGAAGCCAAGATCATAAACATTGGAGAGGCCGGCAAAATGAACGATGCCGCTGAGCCTGTGTTGTTCAATGTGCTTAAGCGCGATGTTTCTCTGACGATCCAATTCTGCTTCTGGGTCTGTAAAATTCTCTTTGAAAACCAAATGTCTGTACATGATACCTGTTTTCCTTAATATTTCTGACACTTCATCAGAATCTGAACGTCGTTCCACTACTATCCACAGCAATGGTGGGGGAACAAGCTTTATAGTATTTGCTAATCTTCTCAGGAACACACTCTGATACTTGTTTCTCGTGCTCGTTGGTGTCACAATTATTACAAGTCTTCTGGCAACCGAATTTGTTTCCTTTCCTTGATCATGATCTTCTGTTTCCATTAACTTTGTACCTTCTGATTCTTTAGACCTTGTCGGTGACGGCACCGGCGTTTCCACAAACGAACTTCTGGTAACATTGCTGGGATGTACTGTTGCCGGTGTTGCTTGGTGTGATATTTCAGAAGGCTGTAGTTTAATATTTGTTGTGAAGGAAGAGGAAGGAATTTGACTAGAAAAAATTGGCGAACTATTTTTACCAGTGGGAGCAAAACCAGTGAAGAATCCCATAACAAAACAGAGCGTAAAATGAACTACAGCTTTCTTCCATAGCTGAACTTTCTTCTTTGATCTTTCTACAGACATATTAGAAACCTGGAAAGTGGAATTTTCAGGGAGGAAAAATCCTGGAGACAAATGGGTTTTAAGGAAAAAAAGAGGTAAGTGTTAGTTTTATATATACCAGAACTGAAGGCTTAATTAAACAGAGGGATGATTTGTATTGTAAAAATTAATGTAAGGTGGTGTATGATTGGAACTGCTAAACTCAGCATGTGTTGTTTTATGTTTGGGAGTTATTAATTTTCAGTGGTGAGACAATTGCTTCATTTGGTTGTCACTTGAAGTAAAAGAAACAAGGATTTGTTCTCTGCACCAAATAGTTGGTGGGATGGAAACCCATCAACTAAATGGTTTGAATATATAACTAAATCTATTAATTAATTATGTTAAAATGAGAAGCAGGTTGTTAGCTTTTTATATTGTGATTTTGGGTGCTCAACATCAGAATTAACCAATCACAGTGACTCAAGAGTTCCATAGGTTTCAATTATAGCATCAAAGTCCTCTCAGGACTACGTTGATTTTCTTCCCAAGTACATTTTCAAAGTTCTATCACTGCTAAATTACTAGGGATTAATAGGATTAACCTTAAAAAATTGCTAAGTCATAACCGTGTGAAACAAAACATCAAGTATCTATATTATAGTTAATTTTTTTGTTAACAAAGGAAGTATTACCCGAAGATTTTCCTGAAGAAGACAATACAATTTTGTATAGAAAATTCTATGGAAAACACCTACAAGATTCGAATTGTAGAGAGAATGAGTTCTCACCATCTAAGTTAGACTTAAATGACAAATATCACATCAATTAAAATATAAATTTTATATTTATAATATTAATTTTATAAAAAAAATAAAAATTTTACTTAAATTAAATAACACCAAATAAGTATTGAATATACAAAATCTATATTCTAATTTATGTAATAGACAAAATAGTATTGTTATAAATTTATTTTATTAGTTTACGTAAAAGAATTTGTTGTATTATATTAATCGAAATTCAAATTATGTTATAATTTTATTCACAAAATTGTTTTTTCTATTATAAACAGCTATGGAAGTGATTAAGACTGTTTAACACTAAGGAAATAAAGAAGAGCAAAAGCTAGCTTTCTCAATGATGATCTTGAATCGAAATTAAAATGATTTTGAAGTCACTTGAAACATGATTTTTTTTTGTTTTATAATAAGAAATGGGTTTAAATTATCATTTCATTTTCACCGATCAATGAATTCTTGCCACATGTCACTAGCACTAGAAGGAGAAGCACTTTTACAAACAAGTCAATATGATAACGAAACACATGTATATTGCTCTTGCTGAATTCTCCGTTCTTAACAATGATTTTGGAAATTATGTAATTGTAAACCGCATTGACCCATAAAATTAAAAAGAATTTACTGAAACATTATCTGAAATTTAAATATCATATTATTTATATTTATTTATTTAATAAAATTTTATTATAAATAATTAACCAGAATTTAATTACTTCTTTCATTTCTAATAAATTCTGTAAAAATTTCAATTTTTTATAAAGAATATGACAATAAACCAGTTTATCATTATTTTTTCAAATACGTTGAGTTAATAATAATTAGTAGATTATTATGGGATGAAAATTTCCTTTGTGCAAACTGAAATTCCGAAATTGCCATTAAACCTGAGGGCATTTCGTCGGACTCCCCTCCCCACTTGAGCTACCAATTTTGCCCCTGGATGATCTTAACGACTTAAAAAGCGCGCCATTTAACTGCTCAAAGACCTGTGTTACGTGATACGATTATGAGTCTGCTGAAGCTGAATTCATCGAGTGTTTGAATTCCTTTTCCTTTTTCTGTTTTTTTTTTCTAATTTATTCATATTTCAAACAACAACACTGCTTGAATGCATAGCGAAAACCCAACTCTTTAAGGTATTTATCTGCTACGATAGCTTGATTTACTGCTCTATTCTGCTTCCATGTCTAATTTTACTGCTTTTATGTTTGATTACAGAACTTTGTACGTTTCGTCGGTTCTTAGTGTTCATGCAAGAAGTCAATGGCTTTGTATGAGTTGTAATGCTTTTTTAATAATATTGCAGTCTTCTTGTTTGAAGAATTGCCTCTTGTCATCTATCACAATTTTTCCCCTGAAAACTTTTATCAGTTCGAAAAATGCTTTTAGAATTTGTTTAATTTGAACTTGGGTATCATAATTCATGAATTGTATGGAGGCTTTGGGGTTTGCTTTACAAAGCATTCAGCTTTATTCACTTTCCAAAATGCGTTTCATATTTTCTTTTGTCCAAGTACTGATGTTTTCAATCTTGATGATCTCTCTTAAGATTATCAGCCTGTGAGCATAATATTTGATTTGTATTTTCTCTTATTGGCTTCTGTGTTATTTGCATAGGCGATTTCGGGAATACTGGGAAACATTTGAGGTTGTGGATTCTTTTGATGCTTCGAAGATATTTGGAACTCTAATTTCAGGTTGATGAAGTAACATAAGAGTAGTGGGTTTTCCTTTCTATTAATGCATTTTACCTCTTTCATTTTATCTTTCTAAGATTACTTTCAAAATGCTTATACCAGTAGAACCTTACCATTTCATCTCCTTTCCTTCTAGACTTGGTGCGAGTTAGTTTATAACTCAATCGCAGAAAATATTTTTCTTAATTTGGTTTATGAAATCAGATAACCATGATTAGAAACTTGAAAACCCAAATGCGGTTCACTTTCAACTACAGTCAACCTAGTGCACAATCAAATCCTCTACCTTATTTTAGGACTGAACAGTTTAGCAATGATTACATAAGCTCTCTTTGCAAGCAAAATCTTCACAGTGAAGCTCTTGAAGCTTTTGACTTCTTGAAAAACAATACAAACTTCAGGATAAGGCCTAGCACTTATGCCCGTTTAATCTCTGCATGTTCTTCTCTGAGATCTCTAGAACAAGGAAGAAAAGTACATGATCATATTTTGGCCTCAAAGTGTCAGCCAGACATTGTTCTTCATAATCATATGCTTAACATGTATGGCAAATGTGGGTCATTGGAGGATGCTAGAATGGTTTTTGATGACATGCCACGGAGGAATGTGGTCTCCTGGACTGCTGTGATTGCTGGATACTCTCAGAAAGGCCAAGAAAATGATGCCATTGAACTGTATGTTCAAATGCTACAGTCAGGAATTATGCCAGATCAGTTCACCTTTGGAAGCATAATAAAAGCTTGCTCGGGTCTGGGCAATGTTGGATTAGGAAGACAACTTCATGCCCAGGTCATAAAGTCGGAACATGGTTCTCACCTTATTGCACAAAATGCTCTTATTGCAATGTACACAAAGTTTGATCAAATTGTTTATGCATGGGATGTGTTTTCCCATATCGCAGCAAAGGATATAATTTCATGGGGTTCAATCATTGCGGGATTTTCGCAACTTGGTTATGAGTTAGAAGCTTTGTGCTATTTCAAAGAAATGCTCCGTCATGGTGGTTACCAGCCAAATGAATTTATATTTGGCAGTGTTTTTAATGCTTGTAGCAGTCTCCTACATTGTGAATATGGAATGCAGATACATGGTATGTGCATAAAATTTGGGTTGGGGAGAGATATTTTCGCTGGATGTTCCCTTTGTGATACGTATGCCCGTTGTGGTTTGTTAGATTTTGCAAGAATGGTATTTAATGAGATAGAAAGCCCTGATTTAGCATCATGGAATGCAATTATAGCTGGGTTTGCTAGTGGTAGTAATGTCAATGAAACCATGTCATTCTTCTTGGAAATGAGGCATATAGGGTTGATCCCTGATGAACTCACTGTTCGCTCCCTACTTTGCGCTTGCACCAGCTCCTTGGCACTTAATCAGGGTATGCAGGTTCACTCATATATTATTAAGATGGGTTTTGATTCAAATGTTCCAGTCTGCAATGCTATGCTTACCATGTACGCAAAGTGCTTGGTTCTCTCTGATGCATTTTTGGTATTTAAAGAGTTGGGAAAGAATGCAGATTTACTTTCTTGGAATTCAATTCTTACAGCTTGTTTGCAGCAGAACCAAGCTGGTGAAATATTCAGATTATTCAGCCTGATGCGTGTTTCTCCGAGTAAGCCAGATCGTATTACTTTAACTAATGTATTGGGGGCATGTTCAGAAATAGCTTCTCTAGAAATGGGGAATCAAGTTCATTGCTTTATCATGAAAACTGGTCTTGGGCTTTATATTTCTGTCATGAATGGATTGATTGACATGTACATAAAATGTGGCTCCCTTGAAAGTGTTCAAGAGCTCTTTAATTCCATAGAGGATCCTGATGTTGTCTCCTGGAGTAGTTTAATTGTGGGGTATGCACAGTTTGGACGAGGAGAGGAAGCTCTTAAACTTTTTGAAAGGATGAGAAGTCTTGGAGTTAGGCCCAACGAAGTGACAATTGTTGGGGTCCTTACTGCTTGCAGCCATGTTGGACTAGTAGAAGAAGGTTTGCAGTTGTATAGAACCATGGAAACTGAATATGGGATTGTACCAACAAGAGAGATCTATTCTTGTGTGGTTGACTTGTTTGCTCGTGCTGGACGCTTACATGAAGCTGAGGATTTTATCAAGCAAATGGCTTTTGACCCTGATATTGTAGTGTGGAAATCTCTGTTAGCTGCATGTAAAACCCATGGGAATATTGATGTTGGGAAACGAGCTGCTGAGAATATTTTGAATATTGATCCTACAAATTCTGCAGCTCATGTGTTGCTCTGCAACTTATATGCATCTTCTGAAAGATGGGGGGATGTCGCTAGGTTAAGGGGCTCAATGAAAGCAAGAGGTGTGAAGAAAGTTCCTGGTCAGAGCTGGATTGAAATAAAAGATAAGATCAATGTGTTCTCTGTCGAAGATAGTATCCATCCAGAAAGGGACAAAATATACACAATCCTGGAGGAGCTGTGGTTGCAGATGCTGGATGATGGTTATTTTCCATTTCAGAAGTTGGCTTCAACTAAAACATCACATTGGTGGAAACAATGATGAGATTTATCTCATCCTTCAGATAATAGAAGGTGGCTGGTCATTTGAGAGGTTCCAGATTAAACAATTGTCCAGGAAGTCATGTATGGAAAGACTTTCAGGTATGCTTTTCTTCTTCATTATCACGTCTTTAGCATTTTTATTTCTGTTTATCACCTTTAAAACTGAAGATTTCTTAATCGCCTAATTATTGATGTAAATACTATCGAAGATTTTCCACATACTGATGGCAAACATCTTCTTTCTTGGTAGCTTATAGGGGAATTACTTTAGAACTCAATAATTTGCAATTTTATTACGATAATCAATTTTCAGGGTGAAACGTTAATTATTGATTGTGTATTTCTTTTTTCTTCTTCATTTGTATACTTTGGTAGGGGGAATATTCTTGTGTGTTTGACAAATTAATCAGCCTGCTCTTCCTGGTACTTTGTCAAATTCTTACGCCTCCAGTGTCCAGTTTCGAAGGTGAGATTATAGAATACACTGCAAGTGGGTTTATGCTTTCTTCAAGACTATCAAAAACAGACTTTGGATTGGGGAGATAGAGCTCTGAAACTTGATTGGATTATCAAAGATTTTAATTGCAGACCTTGGATTTGACTTCAGTACCATGCTTGCCTCAATGCTGACATTGAAACTTGTAAAACGCACCAGCAATATGCAAAAGCATAATACAACTTGAAACATTGAAACCTCCGCTGGTAAAATTTGTCGCAAGTCCATCATCTGATGTTATAAGCCGTGTATTGTTTACAAATCTCTGATAATACTTGAAAAGTTCATAGAGATGCCGGCACAACAGAACAACTATTTCCTCTTTATATTGTTTGAGATATGGGCTACGGTGTCAAGATGCAGGTAGAGGCAATTACACTGCAGACATGCACTTTTGAAGACCACATTAAGGAAATATATCAAGGTCTTATAATCCCAACTTCAGAGCATACACTTCGTGTAACTGCTCATGTCTGCGGCTGCTGCGGTTCATCCTATCTTTGCCACCAGCTGCAGCTGCTAAATAAGATCTTCATGTTCTTATGCATGCTTATTTCTGACATGCTCCGTGTCCCAGTTAACTTTGTTGCCTTGGAAGTTTGTGATAGATACATTTAGGATGAGTTTGGCGATGCTAATAAGTACTCTATAAATGTTAATTAGTACTTGTAAAATGCTAAACCATGTGTTACGCAAATTTTGATAAAAGTGCTTATTGAAAAAAATTTAACACTTGAAATAATTATTTAATTAGCAAAAATTTGGTGTTTTCTCAAATTAGCACTTTAAGTGCTTAAAAGGATAGTACTTGTATAGTTAATAAAAATTTTATTTTTTCTAAAATATCTCTAAATAAATTTAAAATTATATTTCTCAAATACTCATTTTTTTTTATTAAATAGATTTTAATGTAGATGATTATATATATAAATATATGATAGATTATATTTGATAATTGGAGATATATTATTTATTATATTTTTTTCTTTTTAGATGAATAAATTATTCAAATTAATATATTATGTGTTCATGATATTTATAATTTTATTTATATTTTAATGCATATTAGATAATTAATATTATTAAAATTGTAGTTATTTTTATAATAAAAATATTATTTTTATTTTTTTAAATTATTGAAGTTGTAATTACTTTTATGAAAAAAAATTTATTCAATTTTTTAGAAATGTTATAAAAAAATGTTATATATATATATATATAAAATATTTGTTTTTGTTAAATATATTGCAATATGGATATATTACTTATTTTAATATATGTTTATTTTAGTAATTTATCAATACAAAAGTATTTTGTTAGTTACACCTCCAAACACCTAATTTAATACCAATAAGCACTTTTAGAGATTATTAACTAAATACTTTAAATACTTTTTCAAAAATTACTAAAAGAAAAAGTGTTAAAAAATATAAGCACTAAAAATTTTAGTACTTATTCCTTAGCACTACCAAACTGACCCTTAAATTGCTTCTAGCAGATGTGGTATGAAGCCATCCGGAGCAATATTTTCTTTTGCCGGGGAATTAACACATATTTCTTTTGAAGCTTGAGAAACCTACATTTAGATGACAGGTTTGAAGAAACCTACACTTACCTCCCCTGGACTATTAGTTAATTGTTAGAAGACTGTTATGATCCAAGACATCTGCGAACATTATCATTTTCAATTTATTACATAATTAATTTTCATAAAATATTATATTATTATTCATTCGATAATAATATTTTACATAATATGAATTAGTCTTAATTTGTATAATTTTAAAAAAAATTCTAAATTTATTATTGATATTTAAAATCTTTATAAAAAAATTTAATATACCCATGTTACTCATGTACTAATTTAATATAATTATATTTTATATTATTTTTATTAACTAGGTGCACATACACATAAAACAAGTATAATTTTAAACTTGTTATTAATTTTAAAAAATTTGTAATTATGATAAATAATAATATTAAATATGCAAATTTTACTTATAAATTAATGTAATAGTATTATTTTATTTACATATATCTTATATGATTTTTCATAAAATTTATTTGAAAATCTCACTTTCGTAAATTAAAATTTTGAATGATTAATGAATAATAATATAATATTTTATAGAAATTAATTATTTAACAAGTTGAAAAATTATTAAGTTGGTAAAATATTTAAAATATCTTTAATTTTAAATTAATAATTCATAAAATATAAGCGTGAGTGAGAGAGACGTATTAATTCCCCTTCTTTTGTCATTTACAGGTTTTGTCGGTCCTACGGAAAAAAGAAATAAACCCAACCGAAAGGAATGGATGTGTTTGTCGTACACTTGTGTGTAAAATTGCTGAAATTTATGCTTATCGAAGCTTGTTTATTGCGCGTTGCAAGTGTGGGTCTTGCAGAAAATTGGATTTAGACAAAACATCGATTTGGATATTTTAAGTCAGCCAAGAGTATTTTGCAAAATTACTAAAACTAAAATTCAGGCTGCCACTTCTCAACACTTTCTTCCACCCGAAATTCAACATGTGGTCGTCAACTTGAAGTTCTCTATTCCATCCAGAAGCAAAAAGAAAAGGTAGATTACTTTGAAAATAAATATGCAACATATAAGATGATTTTGTTTTCCCAGGAAAATGTGAGCTCCAAGGAGCATTATAGTTTCTCTATAAACTCAAAATTGAATTGACAATAAATATTAGACAGTAATTCCTACAACAGAGAGAACCTATCATGATATATGATCACGTCCAAATCTTGATCACTGTTTTGCTATGGAATCATCTTTTGGTTTGGTTGAAATCGAATCTCTTCGTGGCCGATGCTTCTTACCCTTCAGTTTTGGCAAGGCTAAGATCCATGATGGAACCTCACAACCTGAAGCTTTCATGAGATTAGCTATGTTGCGAAGAAATGGTATATCATCTTCTGTATAGAAAGTGATCGCTTCTCCACTCCTCCCTGCCCTGCCAGACCGACCTATTTTGCCAATCAAAAGAGCCAAATTTTTTTGTTAAATTAACACAAATGCAACATCTATCTTGAACCATCTATTTATAAAGAACTGACAGTGTTGAGAAAGTATTGGGACAGGCACAAAACAGAATTATTCAGAACAATCTAGAACATTGAACTAATTAGGAGAAAGAGGCAAAAGACAATTCATACAACAATTCAGAACATTGAACTAATAGATGTTGCAGTTCCAATAATTCCAATCAACAGTTTTATGGAGGCATTTAAGTGATCATAAATTTTGCAGAAATTTTGTAAATTCAGACTAATTCACCATCTCAGAATACAGATTCTTTAGATCACACTTACATATCAAGGTTACAAGAGATTTAGCAACATACCTATCCTGTGAATGTATGCAGCAGCAGAATCAGGAAAATCATAATTAATCACACAGTTGACACCTTTGAAATCCATACCCCGAGCGATGACATCAGTGGCAATTAAAACCCATGTTTTACCGGCTCTGAAGTCATCAACAGCATCATCTCGCTGTATTCATTTGCAAGAAATCAGCATAAGTAACATGAAATAAATGCGACATGCAAATTAGTTACATGAAATACAGCAGTGCGTATATGGAACCACATGGGCACCACTCAAAAGATTCAGTAAATTAACCATGTTTGACCATCTAATTGGAAAACCTACTGGAGCATTTCTATTACCATACTAACATTGAGAAGCTAGTCAAAAGCTAATGAATAGAAGAGCACTGTCCAACTACACTCCATGAGCTGCACTTTTTCAATGCAATGTCTATATCTTGTAGGTACGATAAAATAAATGCTTATTCAAATATGGCCACTCCATCAATGACTTCTTTAATTTACACAAGGATTCTTCTTGCATAAAAATTCATGCAATTGATGAAGAGATTGAGTTAAATTGACAGATAAAATAATATTACCTGTGTTTGGGACAGATCAGCGTGAATAACACCAGCTCTAATGTTGTCAAAAGCCAGCTCCCCATATAGTTCCTTGGCTCGTTCCTTGCTTTGCACAAAGATCAGTACTGGCGGATTCAAGCTCTACTGCCAAGTACGATATTACAACAAAAACGAGAAATCAAGAAGATGGAAGAAGTCTTGCCATTGAATATACTACAAGGACTATACAGAAATGTTGCAATAAAACATAACAGTTTTCCAGCAAAATATTGCTACAAAGAGCTTATAAAATTGCATTTTGGGAAATTACTGTAGGACTGCTCTATCATGAAACCAAGATGCAGAAAATAATTGTACCCATTTGAAATATAGTAGATTAGTACATGCAGAGGAATAAAGAATTAGATAACTACATGAAACCAGCCAGAATCATGCCAAACATATCATTGATATTTTTTATTATGTGCCTTACGTGAGGAAGTGTCCACCATTTACTTATATCATTTCATTTATTTCCCAGCGCCCCTTAGACATTCCAGCTAATTCCAAATCAGCGGGATATGATGTAAGATTTTCTGAATGGCTTGAGCAGAAGTTTTCAAATTGCCAAAAGGAAGTTCCCTTAGACAACAATGTGAAAATGTAATGGGAAACCATAGCTAGCACAAACTACATCATTAAAAATCCTGAACAAGAATAACAAATCTAATCCTTTTTATTTCGGAGGAATTAGCACATTAGCAAAAGGAGTAACAAAACAAACATGTTTAATAGTAGCATACCTCTGCAAAGCTTTGACATAGTGCTAGAAGTTTCCCTTCTTCACTTCCAGCAAAAACCAATTTTTGCTTGATTGATTCAGAAGCAGTATTTCTGTTCAAAATTACAAACACATTATGAAAACCAGATAATCACTCGGCTTTGTGGAGAAAGTAAATTCTCATACTCACTTCCTGCCAATTATAACTCGAACAGCATCATGCATTATCGATCGTGCAAGCTCCTCAACAAAATCAGGTAAAGTAGCGCTGAACAGTGAGCGTGTTATCGAAGGATTGGAGCATGCTTTGACCACAGGATCGATCTGCTTTAACATGTTGCCAACCTCAAATAGCTTATCAGCTTCGTCTAGGACGAGATGCTCAACCCTGCACAACAAAAAACTCGTGTTGGAAAATTTCAACATCAATTAATCATTCACTTAAATTGTGCTCCTCTCTGTCCTAACATAACCAATAACAGGATTTAATGCTCAGTATCTCAGATCATTTTAGCTAATGAAGTAAAATATTCCTATTGTGACTAATTCTATTCTTCCTCTTAATAAGACCAACTGGATCTTAAATTAACTCAACCTTGCAAAATTTATTCTTTTTGGTTCCTTCTTAATCTTAAGAGATCAAACCGAAATCTGACGAATTGCCAAATACTCTTCCCCCAAGGTCAGAAAAGCTCAAAAAGACCAACTAGGAGGTAGAAGATCTCTACTTATTCTTCGTCTCTTTGATATCTGGTTAGATGGAATCTGGAAAACAAAATTCTCATCAACTAAATCATCAATTTTTAAGTTCTAAGAAACCTGTAAGAGACTCACTGATTCATCTATACAACCTTACTATACTACAACACATATTTATATCCATAAATATGACTTACTTCCATCTGAGTTTGAATCTCAGAGTAACACTAACACTAAACACCATTTGAAATCAACTGTTACATACCCAAGATTAGGATTAAATCAATAGTTAGCTTCCAAATCTAAATCTAATACCTAGATACAAGCAAGCATAATAGACAAATAACTGCAAGTAGCAAAAGAAACATTACTGATTCATTTATACAACCTTATTATAGTACACATCTTTATATCTATAAATATGACTTACTTCCATCTGAGTTTGAATTTCAGAGTAACACTCAACACCATTTGAAATCAACCATTACATATCCCAAGATTAACAATAGTTAGTTTCCAAATCTAAATCTGATGCCTAGATACATGCAAGCATAAAAGAAAATAACTGCAAGTAGCAGAAGTTTCCCATCGATCTGCTCAACACACACATGCAGGTATGCATAATCCTACCTCTTGGAGTCCGGCAAAGTGACATTCAATCGAATTGCTGATAACTATGTTTGATAAAACCAGAAAATGTTGTCATCAATTACTGAACATAGTATGTTGAATTGAATAATAATGAACACATGCTCTGGATTCACAACCAAAAACATTCATACCAAAAAGAGGGCCAACTAATTCATAATTAAATCATTAGACTAAGGCATGAAATAGTCTAGTAGTGTAATATTTCTCAAGGAACATTAATTTAATAGCTTAGAAAGTAACATGTAGTCCATCGGCTGACACCTGCTTAAATCAATCTTTTTCTTCCGTATAGCCAATCGTAGTCGCAGTGGTGTAGATATAAGTATATCACAGGAAAATTTTGACAAATCAGCACTTCTTAGAAGTTCTTTCTTCATCAACTTGATATTAAATTTATTTCCTCTAGCAAGTTTTTTGCATTCCCTGGTTGTCTGCGCTGCTAACTCTCGCGTAGGACACAGGATAACAGCTCTGATGCCATCTTTTGATGTATGCTGGTCATAAAGTGAAACTCAATTAAACAAATTCAAAAGCCAGTCTCTGAAAAGCAGTTAAAAGGATTGAACTATACCTTAAGTTTCATAAGCATGGGACACAAGAAGGCCAAGGTTTTTCCAGATCCAGTTGGAGCGCATGCAAAACATTCTCGATCCTTAGAACAAATGACAACTAATCAGCTATAATCAAAAGCTACCCAAACTAAAAGGACATTTATTGCCAACTCAAGACAATTCAAAGTTAAATAAATTCAAATGCTATTAAACAACTTTTGATCTTTTTTATCTACCAACAGACTAGGAAAGGGAAAAGGGAAAAAGAAGTAAAAAAGAGAAACAAAGAACAAAGACCATTGACAGGTGAGGATATATTAAATTAGAAGTTCATACAGATAGGAGCACTGGAATAGCCTGCCTTTGGATAGGGGTTGGCTCTTTATATCCAAGTTCAGCCAAATTGTGTAACAAATATGAGTCACATCCATATCTGCCCACCAACCAAAAAAATATCAATTGTCTTGATACGTGCAAGCATAAAATCAGAAACAAGACGGACAGACAAGGCAGTAGCAATTATGAAATTTACAAAGATTGATTAAACGGAAACAAACTTCCATTGGTAACAAGAATCATATTTCCCACGAACAAGAAAAGTTGATGATGGCATTCCAATGACAGAGATTAAAAAGGGAACCAGAGACATAATTCCCATACAAACCCATCTACTATCATAAGGACTCCAATGTTAAACTACATTGCAGTAGCATACAGTGGTGAAGTAATTATACAAACATAGCTAAATTTTACAACTAAAGAAACCAACATGTTATAAAAAATTACTCAGAAGAGAAGATTGATGCTTTGCTTATTGTATATGAATATTGAAGGAACCAAGAAGACGTTAATTTTCAGATATTCTTTCAACTAGAATAAGAACCACATTAGGAAAAGCTAGATTAAGTCAATATCATGGATACAAGACATATTTGAGGCACAATACAAGTTTAAAAGGGGTACATACCTCAAGCTGAGCTCCGCAAAAGTCTTAAGTGGAGAAGGTACATTTGTCCCAGACACATGAATGTTATACTTCTTCCGAAAAAGTGTGTCCCGCTAATCTCATAAAATTTTGAATTACAATAATGAGCCAAATAAAAATACAAAAACAGCAATGACTGTGAAAAGCAAAGCAAGGAAGAAAAAAAAAAAACCTCCGTTTGTCTATTTAATTCTTTTTTTGCTTTTGAAGGCCCGTCTTCCTCTTTGTCATTTTCTTTATTTACTACAGGTGCTAATTTCTTTGAACTCTTGAAGACATTGAATCCTTCCACAGTTTCTTTTTTCAAGACAAATGGAACAAACAAATATTTAGTTATTTTTGGCAAATTTAATAACAAATCTAAGACCAATGCCAAAGACAAGAGCCAAAAATACCAGTCACAGACGATTTCCGCTTTCTCTTCTTGGCAGACACTGTTGCTTCCTCTGGTTCAGCTTCTTCGCTCTTGAACAAACTAAAATCATCTGCTGAGGTTTCATTTTTTTTCTTTTCCTAAATGAAAAATATAGTATTAACAAGAACTAGTAATCCACAATTCTAATTGTTTTCTCAAAAACCAAATGGACAGCACGCTGAACTACTACCTTAAACCTGGAAAAATCACTAGCAAATTTTTTCTTATCAAAACTGACGCCAGCAAACAAGAAAGACGCGCCTTTCTCCATCCCTCAATCTGAAAACTTGTGAAACAACACACTCTTTCTCAATCCCAATAATCTACAAAATAGATCAAGCAAATAATAGAACTGGTAAACAAACAAACCAAAATCTAGATTCTACAATCTAGACACAACAAACCATTAAAATAAACAGACAATAAAACATGGTATTACAGTACTCTGCATTCTTAACAATAAAATTTAAATAACATTTTCGAAATATTTTGTTTAATACATAAATCGAAGGATAATCCGCTCCTACAAAAACTTAAGAAAATTCTACTGAATAAATGAAGATTCATAGAAAATCTGAAAAATATACTCTCAAAAAATTGCAAAATCCATCACATAATCTCATATGCTAAAATTTCATAGCCGAGCTTACCTCTTGACGAACAAGGATTATAAATTTATTTCGAAAGACGAAGTTAAGTCCTTTCGATCCCTTCTGTGCAGAATTTATTCGGGGCTGTTGCCGGAGGTATGAGACTGCAAGAGTCGATGGACGAACTCGCTCGAGTTTCGTTTAAACCCACTTCAAGGTTTAAGAAAAATATAATAGCCCCTCAATCTTATGATAAATTAAATTTAGCACCCCATTGCCATTAGGGTTTTTGTTTGTTCTATCTCATAATTGCTCGCCGATCCACGGGGCCTAATTTCATCTACTAATTGCCACCAGAGCCCATGGGCCCAAGCCTATGAGTTTAGAAGCAGAACTATTTTGATTGTTAAAAGCAAGTGGATAACCTAATTTCAAGATTTTCCCAATTTTCAGTAGATTAAAGAAAAAGAAATAACTTTGTAAGGATGCTGAAGTGAGTGCCATGATAATAAATCTGGGGATACATTACATTATAAAAGGGAAGAAAATGCAGCTTGAGTTTTTCTTTTTTCGTCCCTAGTAAAATATGCGATGGAAAACGTAAATTAATTAAAAAAAATACTAAATTTCAGAATGCATTTACGTATGAAATTATTAAAAAAAAATACTAAATTTCTAAGTCTTTTCCATACTAAGATTCTAAATAATATGAAATTATTAAAATAAATAAGCGTAGAATTTGGGCAATATCCAGCAAATATCTCCATAACTATTTGTTAATTTTATAAATCCTCTCCGAAAGCTTTGAACGGACAGAATTTACAGAAGTTACAGCGTCCTGTATGAAATTATTCTTTCAGCAAAGAAAGAGAACATTTGAATTCTGAGCAATCAATTGCAGGTAAAAATAGATTATTGCTCACAGATCATAGAAAACATTATGCAAAACATAGAAAATGTCATTTACTTGGGGATTAATTTTAGTTGTCACCGGTGAAGGGAAAATGCTATTCCCATATATCACACATCTAAAAGAAATAAACTTAATAAATTTACATGTTCTGTAAGAACATATTACAATGATAATACCTAAGACTACAAAATGTTCATTACAACCATTCATCTGCACATACGGCTAAACCCAAACTTTTATGAATGAACCCTCGACAGCCATCCATTTGATTTGCATTGCATACAAAATTGTCAAAGATTAGTGAGAGGAGCAGTATACAGGGAAGACCGGAACTGAGAAATGTAGCTAACCCTAGCATCATTCAACCTATTCATCGAGTCCATAGTCTTCTCCGAAGTATTTATCAACCAGACCATTTGCCATGTTTCTCAGGTCTTCATTCTCATGAAACTGAAATCTTTCCATAGCATCAATTCCATCATCCCGCTCAACAAGTTTTGGGCCCTCACCGTTTGGCATCCCCCTCAAAACCTAGATGTAAAATAATTTAAACAGCTTAAGTTAATCGCAGAACTTGTAGTAATTAAAAGACTGTCATTGAGAATGCAACATGAACCAATCTAACATTGTCATCAACGCATTCTTCACCAGTATGTCTTACGTAGAACAATATTCATTCATCGTCAAACTCAAAATCTATGCCCTAATTGACAAAATGATTCACAGTGCTTGCTCATGAATTCTCAGCAAAACATTAACTTATGGAATGATGATCATGGATATGTAGTATTACAAGATAACATTAAGCTTCCTCAAGCAGTCTGTTGTGTGGTATATGATATGCAGAAACAACTTAGCAATGTTCTAATGCCTGATACAAAAATAGACAAAGCAGGAAGCATTAGGTACTAAACAAAGTTCAAACTCCTATCATCCACGAGTTGAATGAAAATTGTTAGACAAACTTATTATATTTTCTTACCAGCTCCATGAACTGAAGGCCTAGTCTTGCAGCTTCCATATCGGCAGACCTAATCAAATCGATGAAACCAGAAAGACATCCTCTACCAACAAGGGAAACCAAGTGTTCCTGAATCAATTTTGGCTTCGCATCGCCTTCTGTTGGGGCAACACAGAGGTTGCCCAAAACATATGCAACTTCCTTTTTTATGTCAAATGGTGATGTTGAAAGAAGATGCAGTAGCAATGGCAAAGCCACACTAGAATGTATTAACTGCTTGTGTTCTACAGAACCTGCAGCAATATTAGATAGCACCCAAGCTGCTTCCTGTCATGATAATAAAGCTGTCAGAATGGGGTTGAATGTTAATTTATTTAGACAAGGTGAATAAAAATGATAACTCACCTTCTTCAAGACTCTATGCTCACTCTTCAAACATTTTACTAGCACTTCAATAACTTCATCTGTAAAATGTTTCATTCACGTTAATGTTTCACTTGTAAAATGTACTGATAATTACTCACAACAATCAGCAAAGTAATTAACTAGCCTGTAATTTCACGTCCAGGAACAAGAACATCAGAAATTGTGTTTGAATCGCCAGCCACAAGATTACCTAAGCTTCGCAGAACCTAGGCAGATAATTCTTTGTCAATAAACCATGGATAAAGAAGTAAAAGTGCTCTTAAAATCAGCTCATACCAATTGTAGCTGCAATAATATGCAATGTTACATACAAGTAACATATTGCTCATAACGATCACTAAAATAAATGGTACTGAAACTTGACGATGTTTATCCTCACGTGATGTGATTTTTGGAAATTGACTAAAATTCAAAAGTGCATGTTATAGTGAGTTCGACCACGAAACCATAGTATCCTTTCCTCCTAAACTCTCGTCAATCATTACAGAAATCAGAACTTATAAAAATATAATATTAGATTCACAACAACTCATATCCATATTAGCTGCAGTATTATGCAATTACATGTACATTAACATACAGCTGAAGAGAGAAGATATGATAAATGGCACTGTAATTTGTTTAAAGTGACGGCTCTAGGCCCACATTACAGAAGATCATAATTACGAAAACATAATATTGGATTCCATTTTCTTTTTCAGAAGCTCAGCTTCAATGTCAACCACTAGTTTAAAAATTCTAGAAGCATCATTACAACAGATGAAAAGTTTCCGAGCACACACAACACAAATTTCAGGAGGAAACTATTATCGACAACTACCATAATATAAGGTGTTAATGAATTGGTCCATCAGTAATATTACTATATAGGAGCAAAAAACATCAAGTTCAAAATAGATAAATGAAGATTTTAGGCAAGTATTCCTAGTTAATTGAACAAGCAGAAAGTTAATCATCCTGATCTTTGTACAATAAGCATGGACATATTGTCCGAAAAGGTTTGATTGCATAATTAATAAAGGAGTTGATCATTCAATTTGCATGTTACCGGAATGAGCAACTGCAAACTATTCGACTCTGCCAATCTGTCCACAAGTAGTGGAAGGACACCCCCCCTGACCAGCATGGTAGTAGCAACATTTGAAAGGGCTGAGAGATACACAACTACCCACGCTACTTCAGTTGCCAATTCCTCATCTCTGAAATGACAGTTCATTTGGTTATACACAATCCTTACTTCCACAAATGAGTTCCAATGATTTTCTTTTTCACATGATAATTGAATTATCAGAGAAACAAAAGGATTTTTTCTGAAGGAAAATAGAACAAAACAATAAATGTTTCTTAATCAAAGCCAGGTAAAGACAATTCCTCCTAGAAGAAAAGATCCCAAAGTTAATTATTTTCTCATAGAAGTCTTCCAATAAACAAACTCTGTAAAACCTACAAAACCCTTGAAATATGTCATTATAGAGGATACGTCTGCAAGTAAAGAGCAACAAATCATAAAAACCAGAGGGTCTATTCATTGAAGCCGAAAAATCATAAACTAGACAGGATGCAAATGGTTAAAAAACAAAACAACTGGAAGGTCAGAAAGAGACGAAATCCTCAAAACAAGAAGCACAGGCATATCTGCTTCGAAAAAAAATCTTATGAGTTAAACTACAATGATAATTACCCATAGGCAAAAGGATGGCAGTGGAGAACAGGCATCTGAAACTAAACAAGGCTGCATAAACTAATTACAAGCTAACCAACTGGGAACCATACCCAGTAATATAGAACCTATGTGCACCCAAATGATGAGGGAAATGGGAGCCCAATGAATTTTGAACATTCAAGTACATTTAGAATTTCTTGATTACAATCCTTAACATGGAAATATATGTAACGATTAAGGCAGTTCTAAACTTTGCATCAATATGATGGATTGTACTAAGTATCATCTTTTCAGCATCAAGTTTTTGGGCAAGTCCTGGACAATCACTATTCTGTACAATATTTACTTTTAGAAGAAACCTAGTTTCCACCGGATGGATAAGGGCTGTAATTAGGCTATTGGAAGGAAATTTTATCTAATTTTCAAGTAAAAGATAGACATGTGCAAAAGCATTACACCACAAACCAGTTTATCTATAACATTTTGATGATTTATAAGGTGTTTCTGCACAAAACAAGTTCCAAGATATCTACAGGATAAAGAGGAGAACAAGCAGGACTCTATTAATTATTAGGCAATACAAACTCCCTACAGTGACAACTTTTGGCTCATTACCCCCTCTTTCCAGTGGCAAGAGTTTTGGCTTCTTCAGCAGTTTTCTCTTCAAAATAAAAAATTCAGTCCGAAATGATTTCTTTCATAGGATTAGAACCCTGTATAAATCTTACCATGAAATAAGATAGAGTTGATACAAATAGCTTTAACTAAAGAACATTCCTCAGATGGACAGCATGGTTGCATGGCTTAAAATCAAAAATTCAAATAAAAAGATTTAGAAATGTCAGTCCAACCATGTGTATAGCACTGAACCCCGACATTGACAACTTACTATAACTACTATCAGTATTCCAGAGAGATAACTTTCCCACTTACGCCTTTTTAATATGACGAAGAATTGCATCAAGTATCCCCTCAACTCTAATAAGTTCTGTTGCAGCTTTGGGATCTGGTCCCTATATCCAAAAGCACCAAAGCATGGTTATCTATTAAATTTGGGAAGCAAAAGGAAATGCAACCATGAAATAACTATAAACGGAATTTGAAAATGCCAGGCATGCATACAAAAGAACAAGCATGTCCACGCACAAGTCAAACCAAACCAATACACAAATACAAAAGCAATTTCCAAATATAAGAAAGCAATCAAAACCTTGATCAGATTTGACAATGCCCAAGCAGCTGTTCTAACAGTTGAACCCTTATTTGGCATCATCATTCTTGCCAAAGGTGGTAAAGCCCCTTGGGATAGCAAAATATTTCGCAGCTCCTCTCCTTCACCAGCAACATTTCCTAATGCCCATGCACACTGCTCAGCAACAGGCAAGGAACTCTTTTCTGCACAAGACACGCAATTACAGTTAATCCTTTATCAGATTATTCAAAGAAAGCAAAAGACTAAATATGTATGGCAACCAATAGTTTGCAAGTATACAATAAATCAACAGTACAAAAATATGAGAAAGATTAAGCATACTTTACAAAAATAGGACAGAATTGATTTGATCTCACAGTATCTTGTACAACTATGAGCTCAAAAGCTGCAAACATTGTAGTTGTATAAAATTACCAGATAGAGGAGAAGAATTATATCTTAATATTAGAAAGAGAAAAAAGCATTAGCCAATGTGTACCTCCCAGGTGAGCAATAAGCAACGGTAATGCAGGCAGCAAAGCTTTTGTTTCTTCTTGTTTTCCTGCTGCAATGTTTGTAAGGCACCAAGCTGCCTCAAGAAGCTGCGATCAACCAGAAAAGGGAACATCGTCAGGATAGTATAATTTTCTACTCAGTTTACCAACACTAAAGAGATTATTGACATGCATCTGCTCGTTTCCATTTGTTTCACAAAAAATAAATAGCAAGTTGACACAACATTATGGGAGAAAAATAGTTAATGGAAGTTATAAACTTAAACTCCAGAAATTGACTAGTGGTATTGTAGGCTGTAAGTCATTTTCCTAATTTACTAAAACAAGTCAAGAAGGATTATTAACCAACAATAACTACATTGGTAACTATAGTTGGTCGCAATTCATTGTTAATAGCAACCACCACTGTCAATTACTGACGCATATCTTTGATTGCCTCCTTTGATCACTTTAGTCACTAGTAATCATTCTTTTTAATTTCTTAAACATACAAGGAACTTAAAAATTATGCAAAATTGATCATCTTTCTTAAAATGTTATACATTAAACTTTTTCCACCAAACAAACATGTTGGTGAATAATAGGAGCCTTGCATATTTTTTGAGTGTGAATTGTATAGCTGAAAATTATGAATTAAAGGCAATCATTCAACTTGTTTCAACATAGTTCGGAATTCGGAAACACCACCACATGGATATTTCAGGACCTATCTGTAGGTAACACCTACATAAATTCCAAGTTTTCTCCATTCCCCCCACCCCCTGACTAGATAAATAAAAATTGTTGTCACAAAATTGGTCCCCAAGAATGAAACATGTAAATCAATCAAAATCTAGCAATCAAACCACCAAATAGGATAAATTGCTCAGACCTGTTCATCTGGAGTGCCAAATGAGAGGCACTGCACAAGGACAGATATGGCTCCAGATTTGATAGCAGTTTCTATGGGTGGGAATTCAAATCTCGACAATATACGTCTCAGTTCACGAAGTGCACTCACCCTTTTCTGCATTGCCCCTTTCCCCCTAGCAATGTAAGAAAAAAGGTAAAATTTAGCTACTTCCATCAGGTATAACTTCATACAATAGAATTAAGCACCTAGCCATATAGATGACAGACCACCATTCTGTTAAACTACAAAAATAAGCTATGCGGCAAGAAATACACAGAACATTTCTGATTGTACAGCACATTTTCCTTCCACAAAGATAAAACCACTGCCCAAATTCCTGTCCCAAAAGTATTTAGAAGCAAATCTTACATTTTTAAAGAAGCTATTCCCTGTAGTACTTTGCATGAAAGGAGATATTTCTATATAAAATAATTTCTAAACCATTCAATATCATCAACAAAGAATATATTCACTCTTAAGGTTCATTGTATGTTTTAAGAGTGCTTAATTTATAATATTGCACACCCTATAACATCCAAACACATATTCCAGATCATGTTTACCATATTTTCTACAAGTTTCATGTTCCAATATAAAGTTTTAGGTCATGGCCCCCTCTGAACTCCCAAATCAGTAGCTCCCATAATGTCCTCTGACCAAGAGAAACTGCTTTTCATTTGTTTTGAGCATTCGAACCAGAAATGAGCATAAACATTGAACATAAACTAATCAAAGAGTATACACATTCAGCACCAACTTGTTTCAGAAATAAGCAAAATGTCAGAAAGTAACAAGATAGATATACAATCATGAGAGCAATTGATTATGCTGAACCGTATAACCAACAATAGCCATAAGAAATTTAATGACAATTAATCAACTTTGCATTTCACGAAACAGACTTCAATAACTTAGAAAAATTATCACACTGCTTATAATCAGTCTTAACCCAAAAAGGTAATGTGACATGTAATTATATGTCTCCAGCTATCATGTACATAGCAATGTATGATTGACATACTGATATGCAATGGCAGACTTCAGCTCCTCCACAATCGCCGAAGTTTGCGCGTCCAAAATTGATTGCTCTTCATCAATCATCATATCACTATCATGAGAAACTTCACTATCACCACTGGTCCCCACTCTACACAAGCGCTTAGCACGCACCAAAGATTCCCTTCTTTCTTTCCCCACAGTAACTGCATTTTGCCTTCTCCTTTGTGCCGCAACATTTCCAACTAGAAACATGACACAGAATTAACATTCCACTAGAACAGAATGCCACTTCACAGCAAAATTTTAAACTTGAATAGAAAAAAAAATTATAGACACATAAATGACTGATAACACAAATTTATATTATTTGAAAGATTAAAATAGAAACATGAATATACCTAATTCAGCTCGTTATTTATTTTTGTGAACGACATGTCGTTTGATAGCTCATTTAATTACTGTAATCACATTGCTACTCAAGGCACCTAATTTAAATACTTGCCAAGCTCATAGAAAGTTCTCTCTAATCTATCAAACCTCATAAATACAAAAAAGCAAGCCTCTAATTAGTGCTTTTTCCAATTTTCTCGGCTAACAAACAGAAAAATAAGAATCAATAGCTTCAAGAATACAAAACGTAGTATCAGGGTTTGGGGAACCAACCTGAAGACTTGATAGGATCTCTTCTATGAGGATTCAAGCTGTCGTCGGCCATTATAGAGGGAGTTACAAGACTGTATCTTCCAGCGAAGAAACTTTAAGTGAGGTTCTTCTTTTAAACTAGAAAGCCCCAAAATGCAACGATCGATCGCGCCCAAGCGCCAAAATTCCTCGTTTGTTGCTATTCGCCGAGAAAGCCCCCAGTTTTCTAATTTGCCTATTTGTTATTAGGGAGAATGTCCGATTTCCCCTTATTTAGGTTAATATCTTATTAATCCCTATATTGTTTTAATACTCTACTATTCCTCTGACTCTTAAATTTTTTCGATTTTACTCTTCAATAATTTAAATATGAACCATTAAATCAAAACTTATTGAACCAGTTTAAATCTTAGAATAAGATGAAACAATCTAACACATTTACAATGCACCAAATAACTTATTTTGATACTTTTTATAATTTTGAATACTATATCTCTTTTCAAAATATGAACCATTAAATTCAAAACCAATTGAACCAATTTGAATCTTAGAATAAGATGAAATACTCCAACACCTTTACCACCGCACAAAATGACTTATTTATTAATTTTTATAATCTTTAATACATATCTCTTTTCAAAACATATAATAAATTTTACTAAAAATAAAAATTAATTTTATTAATGTAATAAAAATAGTTTTATATTTATAAAATTATTCTGAAATATTACTAATTTATTAAAATAAATAAATCTAATTTATTATAAAAATAAAATTATTTTGAAATTATAAACTTATTTTATAAAATTTTCTAAAATCATCATTAATGATAATAATTTTATCAATTTATAATATTTCTAAAATTATTAAGAAAAATAAATCTAATATATTGTAAAATTAAAGTTATTTTGAAATTATTATTAATTTTAAATTAGAAATATTTTAAAATTTGAATGATTATAAAATTATTTTTAAAATTTAATATTAAAAAATTTATTATCAGTAGAATTTATTATAATAGAATTTATTTTATATATATTTAAAATTGTTATTTATTAAATAATTTATCACAACTCTATACTTGGTGCAATAGTAAAGACATTAATTTATTTTCATAAGTCCCATGTTCAAATCCTTATAATGTCAATTTACATTATAATTTTAAAAAAATCAGTTCAAATCACTGAATTTAATTCAAATAATTAATTGAAAATTTTTAAGAGTTAGAAAAATGATAGGAATATTAAAAGAAAATAAGAGGATAATGTGGTATTAATCCAAAAAGTATGAGAGAATCATACATTCTCTTACTGTATCCCTCCCAAGTATATATAATAGAGATAATAACATTTCTGTCCCTAAAATTTAATAAATAACAAATTATTTTAAACCTACTTTTAAATTTTAAAAGTGAGAAAATATGGTTAATATAATATTTTCAAAATAAAAAAATAAAAATTCTTATTTAGTTGAATATATTTTTTAGAATAATTATATTTAAAAAATTTAGTAGTAATTAAATATATTAAATAATTCAAACTATTCAGTAGGATGAACACCTTTTTATTTGATTAGAATAATAATTGAAAATCAAAGAGTAAATGACACGCAATTCTCTCTTTTTATCTATGATGACTCGTACATTATTAGTAAGATTATGTTCTTTTATTTATTTTTTATTCTTCTTCATTCTTCACCATAATTAAAAGGAAATTTACACAAAATAAAAGAATGAGACAAAAAAATGGTTGTGTATAAAGAAGAGCACAATAAAAGTATAAAAGAGGAAGAGAAATAGTTGTGAAGAGGTAAGCAAAGAAAGACAATTAAAACAATTATTGAGAACCAAAATGAAATGAAAAAAAAAAGGATAATAAACCGGGGAGAGAATAAATTACACCTATCTAATCTTGACCTTCTATTGTTATTTAATCTAAAGGCTTAAAATTAGTGTAACAAAGTGTACAAAATAAATGTATTACTTATCTTATCCCTTTAAATATATTAATATAATATGTTATATTAGAAAATTTGTCTTCTTAATTTTATTATTATAAAATTATTTGAAGTGTAATATATATTTTTTAAATTGAATAAGTTGTCAATAAATTTAGTTTCATTAATTTAATAATAAGAAATCTAATATTATGTACGCTAAAATATGACTAAAATTGTATAAAATAATTATACTTCAAGATTAATAACGAGAATTTTTTTTCTATAAACCATTATTCTTTATCAAGTTTTCTTAAAAATATATCATAATTTTTTTAAAAAATATCTAAACAATAAATAGAAAAGGGTAGGGGAAATAATTGATGATACTTTTTTTTTTTGTGAGAAATAATATAAATAAATATTGTATATGAAATATTTTAAAATTGAAATTATATTTATGTTATAAAAAAAACCTTCTAAATTTAAAAAATAAGTTTAAAAAAATTATACTTGACGTTTAATTAGAATATTATTACGTAAAAATATGATTAGTATTTTTATTAGATTTTTTTTTGTCTTCTTTAACTTTGTATTATTATATTAAAAAAATAGCCATTTATTATAAATTGGTCATTTATTTTATATCATATTATTTTTCTTTCTTCAAATTCATTGTCCCAAAAACGAAAAGTTTATTTTTTCTTATAAAAAACAATTCCAAGATTTTTGCACTATTCTGAAAACTTGATGGATTCAAGTTGATATGAAGGTTGTATAATTTATAGGTTATGATAATGCTGATGTGGCTTTGAATTATATCAATAAATTTATTTGACCTCAATTTATGATTGTATAATTATTTTGTGTTCTTATATTATTAGTGCTAAAGGCCGGCTTACATTAGTTTAATATACTTATTAGCTTGGACGAGATGAAAGAGACCATAATTTATTAATATTATCTTATGATAAAGTAATATTATCTTAAGAAATATATATTATGTTGATTCATAATTTTATTAATTAATATAAATTAGTGATTTTTTTTAAGTTGTGAGAAAAAGTTCTCTTTCTTCCTTTTTCACCCTTTATGTGCTTTTTCTTATTTTCTTATATTTGTTGGGATACTAATTTAAATGAAATTATAATTTGAAATGATTAAAGATCTGATTTACTTATAATTTAGATGGGTCATAATTTATTTCAAAAGATTTTTCATTGGACTTGATTTTAAATAGTTTAGATTAAGGATTTGGATAAGAGTCTTGGTGTTTTGTATTCTAAATTTTTAAAAATTTATTAATATGTGGTATGAATTGAAATAAAATGTTAGGATTATATTTTAAAAAGTTTATTAATTAATTTTAAAATAATTTTTTACTTTTTAATACAGCAGAATATGATAAATTTTTTAAAATGTAATTTTAATTTTTTATTTTAATGCATATCATATGTTAATAAATTTTTAAAAGTTGATTATAATTGAATTTAAATTTATTAATTAAATATTTTTTAATATAGGTTTTTTTTTTGGGGGGCCTTTCTGATTTGTGGGTCTGGATAACTGTTTAACTGAGCTAATGTGTAAGAGAGGTGGGCCCAAATTCTAACATATCTTAAATTTGGTCTCACATCGTTAAAGGAAATATATGTTTTAATTAAATAATATTATATATTATAAATTAGTTTCAATTTTTATATTTTGGCCATTGTGGAGATGGTGTGTTTTGAAATTTTTTAAAATAGAACACGTGTATCTCGTTTTATTTACTGTATGAGAATGAATGAAAAAAATGTCGTGAAGAGATTACCCTATAATTTTTTTTTTATTTTAAAAATATTATCACATACTTTTCATGAGATTTCGAAAAATATCACTTAAATAAAAGGTTTTATCTTTTTATCATAAACCTTTCCTAATATTTATGTTGACTGTTAATTGACTAATAGATTCAAGAATAAATTGTTAAAAGTAAACGATCTCATAGCTTTTACCTTGAAAACCAACGAGGAAGAAGGAGGTAGTTCGCAGAGAACAGAGGGTGACATCATGAAACAGTTGTGGGAATGGAGACGAAATCAAATCCAGCAGAAGGGATTTAATTATATTTTATGTTGTTCTATGATCCTATAAAGAGGATTTATGTTGCAGGGTTGATGAGTTTGAGTCCATCGATAATTGTCATAGTCGGGTAGATGTAACTGTCAGTCCTACTCGCCACAAAGAAAACTCGAAGAATGTTATTAATCCTGGGGTCGCTAAATAAAGTGATAACAACTGATTTTCGAGGTTTTGAATTGAAAGTTGATATAGAATTTGGAATTCGATGGCGTTGAGAGTAAGGAAGAGTAGAATGATAAAGTCGAGGGATGAGTATAGAACGAGAGAGAAGCTATTTGAGATGAAGTTAAAAATGTAAGTATTGTTGGTAATATTAATGTTAAATTTTGAAAGTGCAAAGCTTTGGGTTACCAAAATTTTGAGAAATGGTGTAATGGAAAAATAGTTCACAACTCTAGACAGAGATAATGCATTCAAGCAATGGAGTTAGGGGTATTGCCGTCATTTTATTATGTGATATTAGTTAATTAACAATCAAGAAGAGGTTTGGGATACAAAGATAAAATTTTGCATTTAAGTGATACTTTTTAAAACTGCAGGTATGTGATAATATTCTTTTTATTTTATTATATTTTTCTTTTCCTTTCAGAAAATAATTAAATAAATTTTTTGGCACTTTACTCCTTTTTATCTCGTTTCTGTATTAGCTTTAAGAAAAATTAATTTTGCAAATGGACGCTAAAGACGAAAAAATAAAAATAAAAATAAGGGAAAAGTCTACATACCTCCCTTTAAGTTTATAAAAATTTTAATGTAATAGATAGTTTGTAGAAAGAAATACAAAATATCTTAAATCTATTTTTTTAAAATTATAAAATAAAATTACTAAATCTTAATAAAAAAGAATAATACTTTAATCACTGTATCAAATACATTTTAAATATATATATTTTTTATTTTTTTAATAAATAACTCTTTTGAGAATGCATATTTAATAATTTCTATAATAATTAAAATTATTGTTATTATAAAATTTATAATTAAAAAAATATATATAATAATTTGAGTTTAAAATTATTATCAAATAATAATATTATTCTTAAATAATTATTAGAGAAAATAAAATTATTCTAAAATTAATAATTTAAAACATTATTTTTTAAGTAATTGTTAAATAAAATAAATTATTTTATTTTTAAAAAATTTAAATAATGATAATTGTTTTGAAAATTTATAATTTAACGATAATAATAAATTTAAATTCAAGTTATAATATAAAATTTTAATGATTGTAAAATTATTTTTGAATTATATTTTTTTATAATAATAAAATAATTGTAATTATTATAAATTTTATTATATATGTACTTTTAAAAAAGTTATATATTATTAATTAAAAATATGTTATTAAAATTTATTTTAATATAGTGATTATGGTATTGTGATATAGTGGTACAATAGTTAGTATAGTGGTTATTCAAAGTGATTTTATTTTAAAATTTTAAAATAAATTTGGGGTATGTTAGTAAGTTTAATATTTATAGGGGAGGTTTATATTTTTTTCAATAAACTTTCTATTAAGTCAGGATTTCTACAAACCTCAGGGAGGTATATTGCGTGTAATGCGTGTGTGAGATTCTACAGTTGACTTGCGTGTGAAACTAGCACATTCATTCTTTCAGTGGGCAGCCACGTGTCGCCTTCTCCACTGACCTATTCGCTGCTCCTTACTTTCATAATTCGTTCCATGTTTTCATCTAACGGTTTCTGGAGAAACAAACAAACACCAGCTCAGATTCCCATTTCTCATTGGTTACCTACCTTTTCGTTCACACGTCCCTCCACGCTCAGATCTCTCCGTTCATCTATGGCCACGCCGCCGTTGAAGGCCGTGACATTGACTCACGTCCGGTACCAGAAGGGCGACCAGCTCGGCCACTTCCTCGCCTGGGTCTCCCTCGTACCGGTCTTCATTAGCCTCGGCGGTTTCGTTGCACACATCATCTTTCGCCGCGAACTTCATGGGCTGTTCTTCGCCATAGGTTTGCTGGTTTCCCAAGTTATCAACGAAGTAATCAAAAAGTCGGTCCAACAGGACCGGCCTGCAACGTGCGCGATTTTAGAAATGTGTGATTCTCACGGCTGGCCCTCGAGTCACTCGCAGTATATGTTCTTTTTTGCTGTTTATTTTATGCTTTTAAATTGTAAAGGAATCGGGATTTGGGGGATCAAAAACAGGTGGTTCATGAACTTCTTGCACTGGTCTTTGGCTGTTTCGACCATGTATTCGAGGGTTTATTTGGGTTACCATACATTGGCTCAGGTTTTTGCTGGGGCTGCTTTGGGTATTTTGCTCGGAGCTGGTTGGTTTTGGTTTGTGAATTCTGTGGTGTGTCCGCATTTTCCTGCTATTGAGGAGAGTGCACTTGGGACGTATTTTTATTTCAAGGATACTTCTCATATTCCAGATTCGTTGAAGTTTGAGTATGAGAATGCGAGGGCTGCTAGAAATAATGCTAAAAAGGGTTATAAAACTAATTGATTGATGAATTATCACCCGGGTATGTGAGATTTTGATTCTTTTTCATTGATTTTTATATTTTTGTGTTTGTTGATTGAATGTTTGTATTGTGATTTGACTTGGGTAGTTAATTTGAAGTTCATTGTATATTTAGCATACTTGTATGAGGTAGAGCTAGAGTAGTTTTCAAATTTGATCTTGCAGGATAAGTAATATTAGATGAATGTGTTTTGTATGTTTATGTCATGTCAAACTGATGTCATAACTTCCACGAGCGAAGGGGTAGCCGTTGAGTTCAAAATGAAATACAGTTCTAGAATAGTGCAATTTTATACATATATTTTTCACAATCATGTGTCCACTCTAGCTCTAAACAGGTGCCTGAGGGACATTTATGTTCGGAAATTATGTTAATGGTGACCCTTTTATGTGAGTTGTATGCATTTTATTGTTACTTGTAGGATCAAGCCTATGGAAACAATTGTATTACTGGCTGACACTTGAGGAGAAGTGTCGTTAGGAAGAATGAACTTGTCATTTCAATCTAGCTAACTGTAAGGCCCACTTAAGTGGTAATAAAAGTTCAGTGGATCACGATAAACCCTGATGTCTATGCAATTTTAGGAGCTTTTAACTTTTTTTCTTTTTCTTATTTTAGTAACATTGATCTTATTAGGTTTTCCTGTTTAGGTAGTATTTGTTTTCTTGTGTATTAGTCTACTATAAATAAGCTTATAATCTCAATAGTTTCTCAATAATCCTTTGAATAAAATCTCCCCTAAATATTCTCCCGATGGGAATATTTATCAAAAACTTGTTTTTTTGAATTGTCTAGTCTAGAGCATTGTCTAGCTCATCCATTAGAAAGTTTATTTAACTTCTACTTGTTGATTCAAGAATGCTGACGCTTTTGAATATCTTATTCTGCTTTCATGTTCCTGCAATATAACGCCAAGGGTCATCTTTTACCAGTGTTGATGCATCTCGGTAGTGAAAACAGTGGGAGAGGTGCATAATGCTTTTACTGTACTTGTTAATGCCTTGATTTAATCATGACTAATACATAATACTTCCAATTGTTGCATTTAAAATGATGAATCAGTTGAAAGACTTTCTACAACTTTATTTCTGCATCATGTTTTCTTTCTAGAATGGAATATTTTGTATAGGAAGTGTCAGATGCAATTATTATTAAGCCTTTTTGGCTGTAAATCTTTTCTTAGGGTTGTAAAACTTGCTCTATGTACCTTAGCTCGGTAATTAAGCTTAGGGATGACTGGTGGTATAAAGGAGGAATTTTAGCAAGAGGCCATAGTTTCATTAATGTTTTAAATGAATAGTATAAATGTATGACGCTGCAGATGAAGTATGAAGCACAAAAATGACTTGGTGCAACAACTTGAAACTTAAACTTCAATAACTGTATTTGAGCCAAGTAATCAAGCACATAAATGATTTGATGCGGCAACTTCAAACTTTAACTTCAGTCACTGTGAACATCAAGTCGTTAATTTCCTTATCATCTTAAGGTGGTGTCAAAATCTATTTGACTGATTTCTGCTTAATTACCATTCAATTATTTTTGCTATTTTATCTTCAACAATCTTCATTACCGGGGTGTAATCATGTAAGCAGCGTACTGTCAAAAACTTTTGTGGCAAGATCTCATTTATCATATTCATTTTGTCATTACTACTTCTCAATGTAGAAGGTGTTTTGCCTTAATTACGAGGTCATAGTTTTTAAATGTTATGCTCCTTTGTCTGTTATGATTGATGTAGTTCATGTACTGAAAGTTAACATAAAGCTGAAATGTTAAGAAAACAACATAGTGCTGACATAAGTTTCTAATCTGAAATTTTTGCTAAGGCAGTAGCATAGTTTTCCCTGGAAAACCAAGTCTTTTCTTTATGTGTTTTACATAGCCTTCGAATTGACCGCTGCATTTTGAAAAGTACTTGAAATGGTTAGATGTAAAATGTTGTGTTGGAAAGTTATGTGATGAGTAGATTGATGGCCTGGTAATTTTTAAATGCGATCATTTTCATCACCTAGGATTTTATCATCCAAGCATGAAGAATCATAGACTTTGGTCGGTAGAGCTGTAGAGGTATCAGAATGCAAGAAAAGAAAAGGCTAGAAGAAAATAATACAAAACTTCTTTCTATCCACTTGTTTGGTTGAGAGAGGAAAAGAAAATGTGTCTGTGAGGAGAATAAAATTTGTTACCATTTTTATCTACTATTGGATGACAAAATTTTTGGTGGAATTATGGAGAAGACAATCCTTAGAAATGCTTTTATCATGCAATTTTCTGTAAACTGAATAATTTAAAGTAAGTTTGACCTTTTTTATTCTTCCTTTCATCTCTTCCTGTTCTCTTCAATTTGTGTCATTCCAAACAAAATGACCGAAATCAGTCTCTTTATATGTATTTTAAATGCCCTGTCCCCTGTGAGTTTTGCTTCTTTTAATTAAGGGGCCCCAGCTTTTCAATTCTGGCTCTGCCCCTCTGAACTCAAAACTTAGGTTGCTAAGAAGCCACATGCACATAAATTTTGTTGAAAATATGTTGTGATCAAACCGATGTGGAATATATAATTAGGTAATTACTGGGTGAGGTCAGTGGACTGTTCTTTCCTTCCACTAGAAGCAACAGCACTTGTAATAGATGCATCATGGGACCTTCAATTTCTTTCTTCAGAATACATAATTGGCTTTGGTGATGCTGCTATTACCTTTCCAGAGAATGTTGCTATTACCTTTCATCGTTGCTTACTTGTAATAGTCTGTGAATTGTATATAAACACCCTTGCATCACCGCTTTATAAATGTTCTAAAATTTGGCATTACTTTCCCTTTCTTCCTTGCATGCAAATGTGCACAATCATGTTGATCTTCAATGGTGACATTGGACGGCCTTCAATATTGATACTCAATTGCTCTTGTTTCTGTTGGCAGGTTGGTATATCCAAGTCTGTGTCGTGTATTCTGTTATTTGTTGTATGGACGACAGGACGAACAAATCTAGCAAATTTAATTCTTTTCAGGATCCCTTCATTTCAGAAATTGCATGCGAACATAATGGGAGCTGGATGGACCGGCTCTGAAGTTTAGACAGACAGCTTACCGGGGGCAAAGACAGCATGTTACAGTTGTCTATTTAATGAAAGTAACTGTTATAGAAAACAATAATTTTTAGTTTTTTACAAACTTCAATATAGTTTCATACTTGGGTGGTGGTTTATAGATTGTTCTAAATTTCTAATTTTTCAATTTATTAGAACTCCTTTGATATAACATTTTATGCTTGTGGGAGTTATTGATCATACTTTTTCCCTTAATCTGCTTCAAGGTCCTCAAGTTTGCTTGCTGAAACTCTGTCTTTAAACTGTTTTCATGAATTATGCAAACACATCTTGTGCTATTTTCCTTGCAGGTCCTTTCTGGATGACCATCCGGATCAAAAGACAGCATTGTAACATTTGTTGCAAATCTTTTGTTAAACTACCAGGTTGATGGATAGAAAAGTTTTTCTATTCTTGCTTAGAATGTGTACTTCTATCTTAAATGCGGGGTGCAGAAGCATAGTTAGTTGTAAGGGCTTTCTAGTCATAATCCAACTGTTGCATTTATTATTTTGACTGTAATATTTCATTTACTGCTTACCATTTATATCATTTTTCAATGAAAGTCTACGCGGCTTCGGATAAGATTTACTTACCAATTACCATTTATTTTTGAAAGTCTGTAGGGTACAAACATAAAACGTTCATTTATTGACTTTCTCCTGGATTTCTCACTATTTATTATTACACATTACAGTTTTAACAGCGTTTTAAGGCATAATTTAAGGGAAGTTAGAGAACCCACTTAAAATAAAGTAATAAAAAAGGAAAAATGACAATTGGCAACTTTCATTTTGCCATAGTCTTTTAATTCTCGTGAAATAACTAAACATATATGGATAATTCACATGAAATTACTAAATAACCTTAGATATACCCTAATTTTCTAAAAGTAAAAGTTGATTCACTATTGATTATACAAAACTTGTTACATTACGGATTATCCTTTTTGTTGGTGATAAGATAAAAAAAAAAAAAAGATTACTTACAACAATAATTAATATTATTTTTATTAATTATTAAAATCAAATTTTATCTTGGTTAGGTTTATAGTAGTTGAACCCCTAAAACCATCCATAGGAACCAACGATAATAATTTGAACTGTTATTATGACAAATTCTAAGATGATTAATGGTTTTGTAGTTTCTTGAATTTAAATTTAGTGGGGTCACGGTAATATGTTGGTGTACTCCTAAAATACAATAAAGAAAATAAAAATTATAAATAAATAAATGTAACTTACTATTTTTGTTGTTTCTTTGTAATCCACATGTTTGGACAGCTCATTGTTAATTTCATTTTAAGTTTGAAATTTAAAACTAATTAGAATCTAATTAATTAAGTTGAAATCCAACCGTTGGATCAACTATGAAGCACGTGATGGTATTGGTAGGAATAGACAAAGGAAACTCGAACGCTCGGACGAAAGCGATACAATCATGGTAGATTTTTTCAATTTGGAAACTGAAGCAAAGCGGGAAACATGTGACTGTACTTTACATTTCTGAATGTGAATCTTTAAATTGAATAATTTTTTTTTTAATGTGAGTTTTCACAAAAACTGAATCCAGAAAACAAAAAATTTAATTGTCAAAGGTGACACAGATACGCTCACACCTCACCTGACTCTCTTCACTCTTTTCTCTCTTCTCTTTAATGCACTTTCTGCGTTATTCTCCTCCAGCCCCAGTTCCGGTTCTGTTGTTATTTACTCTCAGTGTGTGCTTTCTTTGATCTTTACTATGTGGCAAGTTCTGTTGGCTGCTGCTGCGGCGGCAGGATCCACCGGACTGGTGGCGAAACACTTGTTCAGTTCGAGTATAAAAGGATGTGAAGGTGATCAAAGCAAGAAGGAAACAAACCCATTTGATGATGATGTGAAATATCAGTCTCCTGTTGTCCACAGTGGGGTTATTGAATCTGGGTACGAGAGTAATTGCGAGAAACAAGATGGGATTTTTAGGTTTTCGAGTCCCGAGTCTGGTGGGAAAAGTGGGTCGAAAAATGTGAGGAAGAAGAAGGGAGTTGGGGGTAAGAAGGTGAAGAATGAGAAAAGATCTGGTGGTGTAGAGCTTAGTAGAAAGAGAGTTTCTGTTTGCTTGAAGAAGAGGAAGACTACGAAGAATGTGGCTTCCAAGTGTGGATCGTGTACTTCTAAAGGTTAGGTTTTTCTTCCTCTTTTCATGATCTGTTTGGTTGTTGAGAAAATGTAGCAATTTTATTACAGTATTGATGGGATTACATTTTGTTTACTATTTAGGTAGAATGGCCGAGAAAACGTAAGCCCTGAAATTTATTTTCTTTTAGTTTCTCTTTGATCATATACAATTTTAGGGCTTCCGCGTAGAAAAATATTGTAATTATTTTTAAATTTATGGTTTTAATGTTGAACATTGAGGAAAACATCTTTGTTGCCATGTGTTGAGAAGTTTCATTATGATTCTAATGATATATGGCACTGATAGTAACAAGCAGAACCCCTTTTTCCTTTGGGAATTGAGGATGGGTGAATTTTTGAGTTATCATTATGTGGGCACAAAAGATATTCGAGATCTAATGTAACTAACAGCACTTTTGTATTAAAGAATTCCTGACTTCTAATATGAAAAAGTAATAAAGAATGATACTTTATTGAAAGCAAGGTGACCACACATGGCCATCTGTGTGTGTCTTAGTTAAGACATGGGGGTTACCTAAAGCAAAAATCATTTTGTACTCGGGTGTGGTGTGCTAGTCCTTTTACAAACAGAGATATAAATGCATTCGGAGTTATTTAAAGCTGAAATAATTTAATCTCGAACTAAGTGTATGTTCCTTCTTTTTCCCATCATCTTTGGATTATCTTTGATTGATTTGTTCATGAAAAGAAAGCATAATATATTAATTGTTACAATAGGTGATTGATTTTGGTCTTATGAGAACATAAGTATCTGCTCTCAATAACATCATCGTGATTGTTTGAGAACTTAAATTTCATCAGGAAGATTGTAAGAATATATTTTATCCTTGATTATTTGTCACTGATTTTATCAATCCTGTAAATCCTGACCTTGTTTCATGTTAAATTTTTACAAGAACCTTTTATAGTAAGGATTGTTGTAAAAGCACAATTTGGATACTGATTGATGTTTCACCAGTGTTAATTTTAGTCATCTCTTGAAGTTCAATAGAGTTCAAAAGCATAATTGTCATCCAGATGGTTCAGAGATGCTAGATAGTATTTCAAAAGCAAAAGTACTTGTCATATGAAAGCTGTCTGACTAGTAATAATTACCTTATGTTTTCTTGTGCATCTTATGAGTTCTATATAATTATCATATGCTTTTTGGCAAGTCTTGGAAGTCATTTGCCATCATCATCATTTCATAAGAAACTTTGTCTATGTTTCTGTGGACTAGCACCCGTGTTAGTTTGTTCATTTGGATCTATCAGTGCAGTTTCCAGTATGCAGTTCAATATGCTTAATAAATCTGTGACTTTATGTATTTTAACATTTCAATTTTTGTTTCATACTCTTCAGATAGCTCTTTGTTTAACTGGGGACTTGGTGTCGGAATCATGTACATGATGTCAGCCGGTAAAGCTGAAATCAGTAAGCTAAACACAGCCATGGATGAAACTGCCAAAGTTGTCCAGGAGTTAAAATCTGAGCTAAAAAGAAGAAAATCATCACGTAATGTGCAAGTTCTTTGTACTGCTAATGAAGTAACTGAAAACTCAGTGAAAATTAGTGACAAGCACGCTGTACAAGTGCTTATCAAGTCGAGAACTGCGAACAGAGACCTTAATGATCCAAAAGTGTTAGGTTTCCCTCTAGTTGATGATGGTGAATGTACAAGTAGTGTTCTTACTGAAGAGCAAGATGCAGAGGTAGTGGAAATGGATCAGCTGGAAGCAGAGCTCGAGTCTGAACTGCAGAAACTGCCTTGGTACAATACAGAAGCTTCTTGCCATGAAGATATGAAATTAAATCTTCACGAGGTGAGCTCTATTAGGTATCCTTGCATGTGTTCTGTTGATTTACTAACCTTTAAATGCGTTATTTCTGCTAAATGAAGATTGAGTCATCTTTAGATGAAATTATAACAACCTTTTGAGACCACTGAGAACCAGATTAAAGTGTAAGCAGTCAACATTTTGAGATCATTGAGAAAGTATAAATCCTAGGGCACAGGCAACCAGATTAAAGTGTAAACAGTCAACATTTTGAGACTATTCAGAAAGTATAAACCCTAGGGCGTAGGCAACCAGATTAAAGTGTAAACGGTCAACTTGATGCATCATGAAAGAATGAAATCATGTAAGTTAGGCTTTTCCATTAATGGACGAAAATTATCAAATTTATTAGTTGTTATTAATGATTGAAAGTTGTATAATTTAATGCTAAAACAGCGTATTTATTTTAGATGTCCAATTGACAACAGCCTAATACTGCATCTTGGACCATTCTTATTTATAAAGAGGCTCAAATAGAAATATTCATGGTAAATTTTCAATGACTGGTTATCTATTTGTCCCTGTTTTTCCTTTTTACTCTTTGTCCTAACCTTAATGACTCCCCTCTCCGCCTCTCCCTGACACGTACAAACAAACACATAATCTAGTGGCAACTGTATCTTTGTAAATAGAAGCAAACAACTCTAAGCTAATACTTATCAGTTTTTCCCTATTATCATGAAAATGGTTGAAGTAATTGATTTTCAACATAATTAGCGGAGGAATCAACATAATCTGTAGAGGAGTTGCAGAAATAATCCTCCTGGATGATTAAAAAAAGGAAGGTATAGCATATAGCCAAGTTTGGATTAATTTGTGAATAAATTGAATAATAGTGACTAGAGCTAAGGGATGCTCCCAGTTGTATGTTTCTTGAATTAGTGCTTGGGTCACAAAGCAGAGCAAGCAAACTGACGTCAACCTGAATTAGGTTTGCTCACTCAATTCTAACAATTATTTATCTTTCATTATTACAATATTGTCATTGAGTAGAAATTTCCTGCAGACTGAGGTCAGGGGGTTGCATGAACTGGAGGGGCAGACATCTGATTGTTACCAAAGTCATGGAGTGTCACCAGCTGTACTGGATCAGAAACTTTCCCATCTGCTCATTGAACAGCAGGAAAACCAAATTGTGGACCTGGAATCTGAATTGCACTCAGCGCAATCCAAACTTTGCGAGAAGGAAACTGAACTCCAAGCACTGAAAGACTGTGTTAAACGCCTGACTCAATTCTCTCTGTCAACTATCCCAGGCAGGATACACAACTTCCTCAACACAAACTTGTTTCCTAATACCATTGTTCTTATTATTCTTTTTAAATTGCTGCTTCTATTATAGTCTTGCATGATATTGCTTAGAGAATTAGATTTCCCTGCAAAACCAAGAGTTTCTAATGCTAATGTTGTTTCTCAGATGATGAAACTGAGGCACAAGAGGAGCAAGATTTTAGCAGCAAATGGGGTTGCAGTAATGAAGTAGGATTGGAATCAAGGCCAGTGGTTGGGATGAAAAGACCTATTGACACCTGAGTCGCGGCATTTATTATGTAAAATGACATTAGTTTTTCAGGATGAAAATGCAATTTAATATGCAGTATAGAATTCCGCCAGATTAATGCCATGGATGGACCGCAAGAGTAAATATTATAGCTGCCCTTAAATGCACATAGTACATTGTCTGTCTAGGACATCTTGTATTTATATTCTTAGTGTGGAGCTAAAACGTGTTAACACTAGTATGAATTTCTTATTGATTATTGACTTAGCTAGTTTATAGCTACCCTGCTGCTTGCTTCATAGTCAAGCACTTTCTTTTGATTGCCAGCAGGACAGGGAAAAATGATACATTAGTTGACTTTCTTATTCTCTTGTTGGGAAAGGATGTTACTAATTGGTCCTTTCACATGGTGGGAACATACCAAATTTACTTCACAAAATCTGGATGGTGGTGTGAATACAGGGAGAATAATGTGAGAAATATGTAAAACGGTCAAGAAATAAAAATGAGTGGTGGGGTGGTTGCTTGTTTCAGAGACAGGTGGTAAGTTGGTGGAGCCATGGTGGGGTTGTATAAAGATTGGTTTTCTTCCCATCCTATAGAGATTTATTTGACCCCTTTTACATATTCTTTTTCTGTAATGTTTCCCCCTATGATTTGATGTGCCTTAGTGACATAATTTTTCCTTTTTATAAAAAAAGCACTTTACATTTCACTGATTAAGCTTTGACAAAGAGGATTGCTAGCCCCCTTTTCTTGAAAGCTCTAGGAAAATAAGGGTATATTTTATTCTTTCTTCTATTATTTAGTTATGGAATTTTTCTTTAAAGGAATGGTTGATCAAGAAATTAAAGGTGGGGTTGTTAAGAAAACATGTCATTAGTAGTATAGTTTAGTTAAAATGTGGCATTATGATGATGATAGGAAGTTGATTTCTTCTAAGAAAGAATGCTCAATGATGTTTGTAAAATGTGAAGCCAAACTCAAGTAGAAGTTGGTTTGAGAAAGTAGCCATAAAGCAAACAGTAAGCTAATCAAGCAACCCAAGTTGTTGCTTCAAAACACAGACAGAATGTTTTAATCTAATACCAATCCCAAATTATATTTCCTTACTCTCCAAATCATTGTTGCTTCATAAGCTAATTGTTGGAGAGGAAACCTGGAATTTGTCCAAACATTAGGTTAGTTTACATATATTAAGATTATTTGTTAGGGAAATTTTCAAGTAAATTATGAATATTAAATTAAAAATAAAATTTAAACAGTTTATTGATACGGGCCTTTAAAAGAAAAAAAAGAAGCACTTTTTGACTTGAGATTTAGTATTCTGAAAATGAAAGTTCATTGTCCCTTTCATTTTTAAATAATATTTAAAAAATAATGCAATAAATTATTTTAATATATTTAAAATATTGTAAATAAGTTGTCATTAGATAATATGACAAGGGTGGTATGATTTCTAATAATTATGTTAAATAAAATAAATGAATTTTCTTTTTCTTTTTTAATATTTCTTTCACTCGATGAGAGTTACTCGTTAAATGAAAAAAAAATATACATCATCATCTTCCTCAGGTAAAGTCTTCAAGCTGATTGAATCAATCACCAAACAAATCATAGCTCTGTTCTCTTAGTGCAATTGCAATGTCAAATCAAATCACATGACCTTCCTTTCTTTCTCCTGTAACAGTCAGGTAGCGTTAGTTTTACCTCATCAAATACCAAATGTAAGGATTATAACTGCACCAGATTTACTGTACAGTTATATTTTATTTAATAGTAATAACATCTGAATCCCTCATCATTTCTTATATTCTTAATTGAAGGTATAGTTTCTCATCTGTATAAAAAAAATCCTAGTAAATTAAATCCATTGCAATGATGTTGAATTTTTGTTCAATAACACATCCATATTTTAGTTATTTTAATAGCTTGGTGGCACTCACCTAGACTCTAAGGTTTAATTCTTCTTAATGTTTAAATTAATTGACTTGTCCTTAATTAAAGGCTATATTTTTTAGTTAATTTTCAGTTGGAGTTGATTAAATTTATAATTCAATTTAATTATGGGCAGCCTCAAGCTTTAATTATAATTAATTCTTTTCAATTGAGAGTATATTGCAGAGCTAGATTTCAATTGGAGTTCTTCATGGTTGGTCGTGATAGTACCTTTAATTATTACTTGTTATAAAAAATTAAAGATTAGGAACTTATTTGATATAAAGACAAGTACTATGTTATTAATTGGAAAATTATAAAAAATAAGGACGTATACGTTATTTTGGTTATTTAATATTTTCGACAGAAGAAAGTCTGCAAACAATAATAAAAAATAAAAACTAGGCCACGAAGAAGAAGCCAACGCAAACAGAACCCTACGACCTCCCAAATAGAAAAATCTATTTACAGAGGATTCAGCCATCCGTGCGAACATAAAATAAATCACGGCAACACGAAAACGAAAACCAAAAAAAAAAAAAACCAACAAAAACAAAATCGAGTTAAAGCATACAACAAACAACAGTAACATCAAGGTGACCACCATATCTTCTTATTCATTTATCACAAGCAAAAGAAGAAAACAAAAAAACATAACTTCTTCAGTTCTTCATCTCAATCTCGAAGCAACACCCCAGATAGAGTTCTAGATGAAGATGAAGATTACTACGAAGCCCATGTCGAGTCCGGGTCGGGCCGAGAAGTATCCGCCACCATTGATGCGGTTTTTGAGAAGCAATGTTAGCAGCAGAAGCAGAGGTAGGTCACGTTCAAGCCCAATGTTTGTTCTTAGAAAGAAGAGTACCGCCATTGAAACACAGGAACCCACTTCACCCAAGGTTACATGCATGGGGCAAGTTCGGGTCAGACGCTCCAAACAACCCGGAAAAAGAGCCGGAGCTCCGACTAAGCGGCGGTGTAAATGGATAAGAAACTCCTGTTTTTGTCCCCGTTTCAAGGGAAGAGTGAAACCCAGGGCGTTTCGACCTGCTTCTTGGTGCAGGTGGGTACTTTGTTTTCGTGGGAGTTTTCGAAGAAAAAGCAAAATTAGAGAAGATTCATCGCAAAAAGAATCAAAATTTGGCAACAAGAGTGAATCTTTTGTTCAAGAAAGCCAACAAGACGAAGAACCAGAGGAACAGGAAGAAGAAGAAGAAGCAAAAGTTCTTGTGTCTTCTTCCTGTACACCACCAAAAAATGCTTTTTTATTAACGAGATGTAGATCTGCACCGTACAGATCATCGTCTTTAGCTGGTAGGTTTTGGGGTTCACCATTAGCCAATGAAGAAACAGAACAAGATGAGCAAAAAACAGAGCAGGAAAACAGAGAACAAGAGAATCCCACATCAGGAAGAGAGTCCATTTGCAGAGATTCGGATCAACAATCGAGAATGGATCCAGAAACTGAGGAAAAGGTTGATTTCTTCAAAGAATTTGATGGTCCAGTTAATAAGATTAGAGAAAGATTAGTGAAATCCGATAATATTCAAACAGAGGAGATGGTAACCGTACGTCCTCTGATACTTACTAGGTGTAAATCGGAACCGGCGAGAACCGGAGAGAAGCTCGATCCGGAGATAAGCTTCTGGAAGAAAAGAAGGTTGGGTTTCACATGAATTAATTAAATTTTATTTGTTTTCAAATTTTTTTTTTTGGCAACTTAACTGAATATAATTTTTGTTTTATTTTGATTATCGCTGTAATTTTCACATCTGGAGCTGTACGAGAGAATCTCCATGGCTCTTATGGTAATATAAAAAGTCAAGTTGATTCGTACACTGCAAGATGAAAACAATGGAAAATTGTGTAATTTGTGTTGTGTTGTGTTGTTAAGCTTCTGTGATACTGCTCTGCTTGATACAGTGGCTCATGGGTACCTGTATTTATTAGTCTTCTCAGGTTGTTAAAATTTGCTTTCTATTTTTAGTTTTTTAATTATTTTTGGAAGTGTTTTCATTGTTTTCTGCCTTTTTTTGCTTTCTGGGTCTTTTGGGGTTACGGAGCTTTAACTTATTTATACATTTTTTTTTTTTGTAAAAGAAAACTTATTTGTACATCTTTGGATACTCTGACCAACTTTTTTACACTTGGTAGAAAGTCTATTCAAAACCCTCATGAGGTGACCCACCTTTATTTTACGTGCTGAATAGAAGCCTAGTTTATTTTAATGGACAGTCTTTGTTTAAAGTAACATTAAATAAAGAAAAATAAGAATAAACAATGGACTTCGAGAGTATCTGATCATGTTTGGTTTGCCTTTTTCTTGTTTTGATTTGCAATTGGGGACTTACATTATTTTACTAGTCAAGATCTATTGCTTAAAGAGAGTCAAAAGGATCTTCAATCATGTGCACATCATTTGTATTATTAATTGCTTCTATTTTCATGTGATTAGAATCTGATGAAGACCATATTTTTGAAGAAACACAAGTATACCTTTCATTTTATTATGGATAAGAAACATAGGGATGGAGATTTTGGTTTGACAAAACTGCTTGTTCTGTCAAAAATACATGGGTTTTAGATATCTAATTGAGTTTGGACGTATCTCTAAAACAGGAATAACATCTTGAAAATTGAGACGTGTCTCCATTTTTTTCAATTAGGGTTGTTGGCATTTCCTTCAGCCTTCGCTATCAGCTCCATAATTTCAAGGAACATAGTCTGGTCATTCTCAATTTTGGTTTTGCTAATGGTGGCTGATATTGTGCAGTGATTTCAAGATTCTGTATGGTTAAGTAATTGTCATTGAGATCTCATTGATTGTTTGGAAACCACTGTAAGAAGCTTAATAATTCAAGTAAAAGATATGCTGTGGAGAGTATGGGTATCAATAATAATTCTCCTTTTCGGACCTATTGCACCTTATATTAGCAATTGGTGGTTATGAATCTGATTGATCTTATTGATTTTTTGTTTTGCAGTTGGAGTTCAATCTTTCATTCTTCAGTTATGATACTTCAATATGAATATGAATTAATTATATTTTTCTTCCTTTTAATCCAAAATGAAATCATTAACATATCAAAATAATGTTCACAAGTATTTTAACTGTTCTGTTTTCAAAATTATCGCATAAGCATGGCAATTCTTAATGCACTCTTTAGCATATCAAAGTGACCACATAAAATTTGTGATGAAAAGCCATTGACACGGCAGGCAGGGTCTCAAAAAGAGAAAGTTATGAATTTGTGACTGATTGATATAAGTAACAACCGAAGTGTGATGGATATGAAAAACCAATTGATTTTTCCTTCAATTATACACTTGTTTATATAGAAAATAAAGGAGAGTTACAGAGAAATGTAAAGGAAGATTCATAACCCAGTTACCCAAACAGTGCTGTATCCTGAGCAGAGATTGTGTTGGGTACCTGTTGTCTGCCACTCATTTGGAAAGCCCAAAAGCTGAGTCCATGAGCTTCAGAACTTGTCTCTCTGAGAGCAGAAATCAGAATGTGCAAACATTGTCCATTAGGGGAAAAGAGTTCACAGCTTTCTGTTGCCTGCAGGTTCATTAAAAAAGATAAGCTTGATGTGTTTTAGTAGTTTGCAATTCAAACGTTGTCATTCACAACCAACAATATAAACCAGTGGGCCTCCTGCCCATGCGATTAGTCATTAAGCAATTATAAGATAATCGGCCTCCACCATTTTCCCTAGCCTGTTGCACTGACCATTTTTCTTGTGATATTGCTTTGCTTTTTCCCCTGGAAAATAAGTACAATAATTGAATCGTATTCATAGATTGATGTCATTTCCTGATAGTGGGTCGGTATGCACATCCCATTATAACCATGTCTTTCTGATAGCTGTTCATCACCAGATTAATGCGCAGTCCTGTCAGCACAATTTCAGAAACCAGTGCTTCTGATATTCAGGTTTGGAAACTGGCTGAAATACAAATAGAATCACCAAATTTGAAATGGAAAGAGGCAGAAGCTGTAACCAATTAAATGGGTTTCGAATACTAACCAAATTAAGCATGGAGATGTGACATAATAATACCCTAAAAAATATGAGTGCCTTATCATTACATTCATTATTTGGACCCATCCATCTTTGGGAGAATTCTCGTTTTTTCATGTTATTTAATTTAATATTTCGTTTCTCTTCTATTATTTTAAAAACATTTTGATTACCCCTTCTATTAAGTAACGGTGTTAAGTAAAATAACATATGATCTCTAAATTTTAAACTATTACTTAAATAATCATAATAATTTTTAAAATATTTATAAAAATTTTAATTATTAAAAAATTACAATTATATTCTTATATAAAATTAGATAAAAAATTATTTTCAACTTCTAACTAAAAATACATATAAAATAATAATGTATATTATTTTAAAACACATTAAATATAAATTTATTTAATTTTTGAATTTTTTTAATATTAATATTTTATTTATTTTAAAAACTATAAAATTGATCATTCAATTTTATTTGATATTAAGATAGATTTATTATTTTTAAAAATTTTAAATTTTAGATAATTTTCTATTCTAAAAATAATATATAATATTTTATTTGATATTTAATATAACAAATATTTTTTATATTGACTAATAGATACAAAGAACAATACATTAAAAAAATATCATATCATTATTATTACATATATAAATTTATCTATATAAATTGATATGATAATGCTATATTATATTACTATATATTCTACATTTTTATAAAAAAAAAATTAATTTGAATACTTTTTAGTTGTGGAACCAATGTTTTTAGTTTAAAATATTATTTTTTTGAGTTTGGAACTTATTATTATTTGAAAGGGGAATTTTCACATACCTCCCCTGAGGTTTGGTGAAATAACACATAGAGGGAAGGTATGACGTAATTCACACATACCTCCCCTCTCATTTAACCAAAATTTATTTTTTCATGTCTTAACATCCAATTTTTGTTAAAAAGTCAATTTTGCCCTCAACCTATGTCATAATTAGAAGCTGTAAATGTAAATATCATGTCTATAAAAATGTTAAAAAATGGAGCAAAAAAAAATACAATTGTAAAACTATTTTTTCCTTCTATTTCACTATATATGCACACAAGTTACCTTGTACAATACAAATGATGCTCTGTACAAAACCAACATTACCCCTAAAATTTTCACAACAATGCTAATTTAGCTCCCAAAACACAACCACTAATCATAGTTTTTACAATTGCCCCACAACAAATCAACTAGTACTAAAAATACCAGTCATCCTAATTTTGTCTATTCTCCTCATCCTGCAAAAATAACATAATATCAATGTCATAACAAAAAAAAAAATTACAATTGACCTCAATCATGCACACACACAACAGTTTCAAAGGAAAGGTAAAAAAATAAATAAATAAATTATAAATTGATATAAACCTTCCTACACACAACAACATTTTCTTTTGTTCCATTTTTTAACATTTTTATAGACATGATATTTACATTTACAGCTTCTAATTATGACATAATTTGAGGGCAAAATTGACTTTTTAACAAAAATTGGATGTTAAGACATGAAAAAATAGATTTTGGTTAAATGAGAGGGGAGGTATGTGTGAATTACGTCATACCTTCCCTCTATGTGTTATTTCACCAAACCTCGGGGGAGGTATGTGAAAATTTCCCTTATTTGAAATTCAAAAAAAAAATTAATAACATGTGAGTCATGACCCATTAATTTGATTGGTCATGACTAATAGTTTAAAAATACTCATAATTTTTAATTGTTATAAAAATTATGCTCTTATTTAATAGTAGTTAGTTAAAAAAATAAATAAAAATATCAAATATATAATTTATTTTATTTATTTTCTAATACCTATGTAATATATTGTAAATTTTAAAATTATATTATAATACAATAATATAAATATTGTATTATAATACATTTTATTTATAGATTATTATTTTTATAATTTATTTTATAATATCTAATTAATATATTAAATTATTAATCTACCATAAAATAAATAAAGTTATATTTTAGTTATAATATATCAATTAATATTTAGTTATTAATATGTTATAAAAGAATTATTATTAGTTTATATTTTATGTTTACATGGACTTGAAAATAATTTTTTAACTAATTATTATTATATAAGAATATAATTTAATAAATTAAATTTTTATAAATATTTTACTTAATAGTATTATGTAACGGACTAAGAAATGGGTATATTTGCAAAACAACAGGGAAATAGGAATTCTCCGTTCAGCATTAGTTTACCTTGAAGATATCCTGGACCTGAATATATTATTTGCCTGGATTTGGCATTCCCTTGCCGCCTGGATATCAATGTATCCAAACTAAATTGACATTTTCACAAACACATGAGAGTCAACAAGTTCGAAGAAGGGAACGGAAACAACGGCAACCTGGAAACAGCTACCGAAGAGCAGTAAGCAAATCCAAAGATCCATTCCCATCCAGCCTTGATCCAGGCTGCTGATGTTGGCCCAAATTTGACACAAATTGAATGCATTTAACATGCACAAACACTAAAAAGGGACAATTGCAAAACAAAATATGTAACAATCACAAGTTGGATTCCCACAACTTTTCATATTATAGTTTCAAATAATCCATAAAAATTTCCATACACATTTGCTTTCATGAAATGAATGCATCGTGATAACTGCAGTGCAGGTTTTGGACCCCCTGGTCCCATTTTTTTTGAGCAAGAATATTACATTCACATATTAGACTCTTCAGTCAATTAATGGGGCATCTAATCAATCAAATTAAATCTTGATTAATCACTATATTAGACATCAATGATAATTATCAAGCATTTGTATTCTTGTGATGTTATTGTTTCTCTTGGACACTGCATTCCAGCTCTTTCTTATTGAATTTTTTCAAATGGAGGATTTTGCTACCTTATAATTCAGAACCTTTTGTGATTTATTATAACGTAAAACATTATTATATTTGTAAAATTAAAACTTACAGTCTAAAGTTGTAAATTTAGTGAATGGAGAAGACATATATATATATATATATATATATATATATATATATATATATATATATACCTGACCTGACAGATATGAACTGAGTTGAGCAATCTAGAATAAGAGAGAAGCATTTAGTGCAGTTAATAGTGAACCACAAAAATATTTACGATTCTGAAGGCACCACACAACTTCACCAATAGTAACTTTACCTGTACATTGCATAATTGAAACATATATTTAAAATCATATCATTCATAGATATCCATTCAATCAATATTTCCACATGCCCTGCCCCACTAATAATTCCTCTGAAAATGATTTTTTTTTCTCCATTAGACCCAATAAGTCTTTTTAATCTAAGCATAATCAAAGTAATTTCTTTTTTGATATTTCACCAAATTATTTTAGATAAGAAACCCGTAACTTTTGCTAACAAAATATAATGCGATAAAAAGAAAAGTGCATTGTTATTCATTTAGGAGAGAAACAATGTAAAATATATCCAGCAAAGGCAAATTAGGAGAGAGAGCCAAATGGGATGTCCCTTAATAGAACACTTGAATAATATACACATGGACTTGTCCACACCCAAAAAAAAACCATATAATAAAATTGAATGAATGAATGAAAATAACAATAGGGTTTTTGGGTACAGGGCATGGTCACGCTTCATAAATGTTACAACGCAGCACCAACATCTACATCCTTTCCTTGCTGTCGATGGCGACGGTTTCAAAAGCTGAACCACCTGCTTTTTTCTACCGTGCTTTCTCCGTGAACTTCCCATGAATTAAATTCTCTCCCCCATCTCTATTATAAATCACCAACACCAAACTCTATCTTTTCTCTACACCTCAAAGCTTTCTGAAAGCCTTTGCATTCCATGGAGCTCAAGTCTACTTTCACTATCTTCTTTCTTCTATTCCTTCTCCTAGCTTCACCGTTTTTATCAACAGGTATCCATTCATTCTCTTGTAGATTTTGAAACTCATCATAGACAACGAACTGTAAAAAATTATGTTCATTAGATCACTCGTAAGTATTATTTTGTTTTCGTTATTTTGATGGTGTTGGGTTTTGTAACGAAGGTGGGACAGTGGAGTTGGGTTCGGAAGTGTATGAGATTGATTACAGAGGTCCAGAGACTCACTCATCAATTCCTCCGCCGGATCATTCCAGCGGCAAGCCTACGGTTCACCGGGAAAGCACAGCGATGGCTCCTAAATGCAAGGGCTTAAGGGGCTGCAACGTAGGAGGAAATGTAAGAGTTCTATACTATACTATACTACACGCCATTTAACTCTTTCTTAATTAATTTAACGTGGAAAAATGTTTATAAAAGATAAATAATTTTGGATTGCAGGCTAAGAAAATTCATGGATAGAGAAGTTTTGGAAGGCGATCGATCGATCGATCTGATGTTAATTTTGGTGAAAGTTACTCTATCATAGATATCGAAATGCATGTAAAAATTTGGCAATTATGGGTCGTTTTCTGAGTGTCTGTAAATGTGAATTTGTGTGGAGTTTTGAGTAATAGTTGTAATTCCTTGATGAAATATTATTGCCCTTTCTAGCTACCTTTAGAACTAACTCGTCTCTTCTCAATTTCCCTGAAATGAGAATCCTTACACCAAATTCTCGTGAATTTTAAAATAATTTACTTCTATTATAAAGATAATTAATTTAGTATTTAATGAATTTTATAGTTAAAATATTATAAATTTTATAAAAAAAATTTATAGTAATCTCAATTACAAAATTGTACATAATAAATAATAATGAACAAATTCAATTTTGAGTATGTATAAAAATTTGTAGTAAAAAATATAAAATTTTTAATTATATTTTAAAAAATAAAAAAATTAATAAGTGATAAAAAGAAAATGTACTTTGATTTTAATATTTTTATTTTTTAATTAAAGTTATAATTTAATCATTATTTTAAGGTTGATTTTGAGTTTTTATCATTTAAAATAGATATATTTAATATTATATTTATATATAAAATTATTTTGGAGAGCAACTTTTTTTTTGTTGTTTTTCATAATCTATTGTAAAATGAGGTGACTTGATTAAAAATGATTATGAAAAGATTTTATCAAATGACATTTAACTGTTCAAACTCATTTTTATCTTTTTTAATAGTAATTTCAAATAAACTCTTAATGCCCTTCAATTAGTATTATTTTATTAGCTAAAAGGATTTTTTTAATATTAAAAATAATTTTTAATCTTTTTAATATTCGTTTAAATGATATTAAAATAAGGTTTTTAAAAATTAAAAAAGTCGACAATATAATTTTTAACTTTTTTAATAAAATTAAATTATCTAAAATTTTAATAATTATTTTAAAGATTTTACGTTATTTTTTTAATATAATTTTAAAAATTTATCTATTAAAATAATTAAATTATTTATAACAATAAAATAATTTAAAAACTCAAAATAAAAAATTTACTCTGAAAAATTATGTATAAAAAATTTATACTAAACAAACCGCTTTGATAATAATATTAAGAAGAAAAGTCTTAAGACAACTGTCACCTTTATTTAATAAAATTGTCATAAATGCATTAAATGTGAATTTGATTAATCATAAAGTCATACTGATAATAAAAATAAATAAATATTAAATTGAGAGTTTATAAATAAATTCAAAACTTTTGTCGGTATTTTTGAAAATTAATAGAGATTATTTGAGCCGATGGTCCTTTTGCATGTGACGTCTCACATGTAATGTGGTATTGGGCTCGGCCGAATTTAAGCACGAAAGTAACATGTTTTATAAATTAAATAAATAAATAAAATTTCAAAAATATCTAAAAGCCCAATGCAAGTAGGGAGGGAGACAAAGGGCCTTGGGTTGGCCCAACTACTTTGTCCTCCCTCTAATTAATGCATCTTAATTTTGTTAGGTTTAAAATTGATTATGACATATTTAATTTGTTAATTTTTCTACTCACAAAAAGTTAATTTATTTAATTATTCTTCCACTTAAATTATCTTAAAGTTTTAGATAAAAGTTGCCTATATCTTAAAAAAATACTTTTTAAATTATATAAAATAAAAATTGAGCAATTTTATTATAAATCACTTATAAAACAAAGTTTCGTAAATATACTCAAACTATTATTAACTATATAATTTCTTTTAATACAAGTAATACATTTAAGAAAAACAGTCTACTAATTGAAAAAAAAAGGTCCTAATTTATTAAGTTGAGGGCATAATTTTTCTCAAAAATATAATTTCAAAATAGTCATCACTCATTTTAAGTTTAGATATTTAAAATATGATATAACATATCAAATTATAAAAAAATACAAAAAAATTCTAATTAAGAAATTTAATGCTAAAAAAAGAATAAATTCATTAATTCTATATTTTTTTAAAAAAATATTATAAGAATTAAATAACATTGACTCGATTAACTTAAATAATTTTTAGTGAGTATATTCATATTTAATACAAAAGTATTGCCATATTTACAAAATTTTATAGAAACAAATGCAGCAATATTATATATATATATATATATATATATATATATTCATTATCACATGTTTGATATTTTTACAAAAAAATAAAAAATAAAATAAATTATATAAGATATGTGATGAGTATAACATAAACGTATCGTTATTATATATAAATTAAAATTATTGTTTATAAAATAGAACTCGTATACAAAGTTCACGAGTGCCGACAATCATTTTCACAACAACAAATTAGAAATCTTGGTTGTATAAGTGAAACGCACACCTCACGTTACAAAAATAAATAAACAAATAGATACTCACATTTTAGTCTCTAAATGTTAGAGAAATTACAAATTTTAAGTATTTTATAAGTTTTAAATATTTAGTCCTTAATTAGGGTTATTATTATTGAAATCTTTGTTATTTATAAAAACAAACTAAAAAACTATAAGTTTTAAAAGTACGTAATTTAAGTACTTAAATTTTAAAATTATATAACTTAAATTTTTTATATTTTCTTTTTGTTCATCCAAATCCTTGAACAATAAAACACTTTTAATTGTTATTGTCAACAACCATCGACCGTTTTTTGTTCATTCAAATCCTTGAACAATAAAAAACCTTTAATTGTTATTGTCAACAACCACCGACCGTCGTGGATCACTATTTAATATCAACCGTTTAAATCAACGTAAATATCATTAACCTCTTTATTGAAGTTTCTATGCAATAATATTATCATTATTGTTGTTTAAATAATTATTCACTGTAAATTTAAAATTAAATTTTTAAATATAAAAAATTTAACTTTAATTTTACGGAGAACAATTACTCAAATGATAACAATGATGATACCGTTATATAAAATATTCAATAAAGATTTAAATAATATCTACTATATTTTAGGTCATGATCTAAACAAATGACGTTAGATAATAGTTAATAGTGATCAGTAGTTATCGATGATGACAATTAAAGGTAGTCAAAAGTTTGAAAAAAAAAGGAGAATTTAAGTTATACGACTTTAAAACTTTAATGACTTGAGTGATGTATTTTTAAAATTTTTGATTTTTTTAATTTCTTTTTACAAATAATAAAGACTCAAATAATACAAATCCTAATATTAATAAATAATGATACAAATATTGGGAATAGGAGTTGTATGAGTAAAAGCTAAAGGAAAAAGACTAAATTGTTAAAATTTTGAATATAATTCAAAATTTGTTATTTATTTGAAAGTTAGGCACCAAAATGTTATTATTCTCCGTTCTAGTAATTTCACATGAAATCAGATTTCAACATTCTACGTGGCGATCATCTATGCGAGCAATTGATCAACAACCATGACTTCATCCACACCGTATTAGAACCATAACAGAAGACCAGGTGGTGAAGCTGAATAAAACGCGGTGTACGCGGTTTGGTTTCGTTAAATACCAACAAAACAAATTTTACTATTTTATTATTATTTTTAATTGAATTTTACCCTTATTTGCTCCTTCGTTTCCTCGGATCTTAAAATCGAATTTGGTTTCTTCACACAATCCGAACAAGAAACGGGAAAATGGCTAACGATCACAACAACAATGGCGATAACGTCAACAATGATTCTGAATCGAGGCCTCTTTTGAGCAATCACGTTGCGGATGCTGAGAACGAGAAGAAATCGAATGTTGACGGCAAGAAAGACGGCGTTAAGTTTCAGAAAGTTCTGTCAGATGAGAAATCTGAGGCGCGTGAATCGGGTGGATACGGTTGGACGGCTGATGGTCTGCCGTTGAGCCACGGGAGTGTGATGGGTGAGCCAATGGGTCGGACCCAGTGGGACTCGAGTCTCTTCGCTTGTCTTGGTCGCAATGACGAGTTCTGCAGCAGCGATCTTGAAGTTTGTGAGTGATGATTAATTATAGGGTTTGATTCTGCTTATTATTATTATTATCATTATTTTTGGAAGATTATGAAAGTTTGTTAGAATTGAAGTTATGGATTGATCATTGTTATGGAGAATGGTGCATAGATTTAGATCTGAAGTTTTATGAGCTTTTTAATTGCTGTTGTTTATGTAGTTTTGATTATCATCAACAAGGATATCAAGAATGCCCTTTCTCATAGAAATTAGATGGGATGATGAGATAGCTTTAGACAATTTAATGCAAATGGAGTTGATTTTAGAAATTAGCTTGTTGATTATACAGGGTTTAGATATAAAATTGACCTTGTTTCTATATCATTTCTTTGTTGATACTGAGAAGGCATATTTTGTTTTCGTCCTTGATAACTATATATGTTTATTATCTCTGTATATGTTAACATGGTCAGGATCCCAATATATTTGCATCTAACCTAAATTGGTTTGAGCGATAATTGTTTCAGCTTTTGGTTTGAATTTGCTTTCTTTCTGTGAGGCGGCTTTGGTTTTTTGTGCTTTATGCAACTTTTTGGTTCCAGGAAATTATTTGTGTGAAAAGAATACAATTGAATGTTTTTGTTTTGTTAGCTGTTGATACGTGACATTTTAGGGTCCTGAGATGTGTTTTGTTTTTCAATTTCCAATTCAATGTGCTTCTATTTTTCTTTTAATTCTAACCGTTAATCATGCCAACTGGCTAGGTCTTCTTGGAAGCATGGCACCTTGTGTGCTATATGGAAGCAACGTTGAGAGGCTTGCATCTGCTCCTGGAACTTTTGCAAATCACTGCCTTCCCTACTCTGGCCTGTACCTGATTGGTAATGCATTTTTCGGTTGGAATTGCCTCGCACCATGGTTTTCATATCCTAGCCGTACTGCTATTCGCCGCAAATTTAATCTGGAGGCAAGTTATTCTTTCATTTAATTGACTTGTTCTCCTTATATCACCTAATTAGCTAGTTTAATGATAAACATTCTTATATTTTTCTTTTTTTTATCTATGCCTTATCTTAATTAAGGATCAGTCTTCTGATCTCAAAGTATGGCCTATCTTTCTTCTGAACTTTGCTAATATGCAGTGGGTCCATGCTTATGTTTCTTAAGAGATTCTGCCCTAAATTTCAAGGCACTTGAGTTTGTTTTCAACGCTAGTTGTACATTTTTAAATTTTGTGATGCATTGTTAATGTATGAATTCCTTGTCAACATACCATTTATGCTGGACTCTTACATAACTTTTGGTAATTTGCTTTTTATTTTTGTCAACTTTGTAATGTTAAAGCATTCTGTAGATCTAACTCAGTTGATATAGATTTATTTTTAAAATTGCCCAGATTATGAGAGTGGTTTTTCCATTCAGTAGGATACAACTGTATTATTGATTATCTTTCATGTTATTTGGTTGGTTTCCTAGTTACAATATAACTTTCATCCTAAGTTTTGTGGAGTGGTCTAAGTCCCTGTCCATTGGGTATGTTGAATGTGTTCTTATGATGGAGAATTATAGGGGGGTATGCATGTAACTAACCAAAGAACAGTTGGAAGAAAGTTTTGATTGTTTAATACGTTCCTCCTTTTTTTTTTCTTCTTATAAACAGGGAAGCTTCGAGGCACTTAATAGGTCCTGTGGCTGCTGTGGAAGTTGTGTGGAGGATGAGCTGCAACGTGAGCAGTGTGAGTCCTCATGTGATTTTGCCACTCATGTCTTCTGCCACCTTTGTGCTCTTTGCCAAGAAGGTCGTGAGCTCCGCAGAAGGTTGCCTCATCCTGGGTTCAATGCTCAACCTGTCTTGGTCATGATTCCTCCTGGGGAGCAGACCATGGGCCGTTGAGCCTAAGGACATGCTTCCTTCGTGATCATGCCTCAACCTGAAAGAGTTTTCTCTTGTGCATACTTTGTCTGTGGAGTGAGAGATGAGGTGTCGTAGAGTCATGTTATATGCTTGTATTCTCAATATTGCAGTCTATGACCATATCACTTGGTTTACCGAACCGAGTGTATAAATAAAATGTAATGGATTTATAGACTTCGGATATGTTGTGTTTTTTAATTCGATATATACTGAGATGTGCCTGTGGCTGTCTCAACCGCACTACAAAATGTAATGGATCTATAGTAGACAAATGTTGAAAGTGGAAGTGCATACTTTAGCTGTCTCAACCACTCTATATTTGCTAGATTTTATAGCAATTGCACTTTTTTTCCACTGTTATGTCGAGTTATCTTTACAAAATTATCTCTTCGGTCTTAATTTGGAGTTAAGATATTACTCTTATCCAAAATTCACCAAACAAAGTTGCATTGGAATCACCACGGAGGAAATTCAATACATAAGTCTCAAATTTTTTTTGCATTGGAAAATATTTCTACCTGAAACACAGAGAAGGAATTTGCAGAAACAATTTGTACACTTCCAACGTATTGCCAACTTAGCTTTTCATTTCCATTATCATAAAAATGAATACTACAAGCATTTCGAATTTTAAAGTTGGCGAGTAGCAAATTGTGGGACACTGATCCTTCGTTACAATCTACATTGTAGATCGCATTTTGCATGCCCTTCTTCTACCTTGCAAAATGAACACAATGCTTAATTATGCTTAGTGTCACGGGGGTCTTTTTGATGATGCGGCCTACCCCGCGATGCGCTAAGCTCTGACTTAGCCAGCAATTCACTTCCGCACTACTTGCCCACAATCTCTCGACTATCTCGACAATCTGCACACTTTAAGAGAATACGCTCACACAAACAATTGAGAACACAAGTAAGGTTAAGCAAAGCAACCAATAACAACAATGTTTACAAGGGCAACTCTCCCTCAACTCCTCTTTATTCCGTCAAAGAAAAGAACTACAAAGGTTATGTGCAAAAGGAAGCTTACAAGCCTTACTCATCTCCCCTCTTTGCTCTCTACACTACCCTATTTATACACAAGGGTTGCTATGGCCACATGTCACACATACATGCTGCCATTTACACTTTTACCAAGTCAAATGAACAAGTCTAAGGCCACCATAAGTGCCACTACCCTTAAGCTAAGGAACCACTCCACCAAGTCCTCTTGACTTAGCCTTTGCTTGACACCTCATCAAGAATGGGTCTTCCTTGCTTGAAGGCCACCATGTGCACCCCGTCCGAGGCCTTACCGAACACCCCCGCTACTGCCTTGAGCGCGCTAGCCCATGGCCCGCGTCCGTATTCACCCGCATTGTCCATTTTCATCACCCATTGCACAGCCCAGCTACTGCACTGTTGCTGCCTGTACCATCCCCTCTTGCCTCTGCATTTCGGGTCAGATGGGTGCATGCCCGCTGTTCTGGTTGTGCAGCTAGTGTTCCCATAACACTAAGCTGTCCCCGGATGTCCCCCGACACCCACCGCAACGTAGTCTCTTTCCCTCATCTCAGTTCGAAGAGACCCGCTGTGCAGCCTTGTGCCATTTTCCTGCAACGTTCCCCCTTGGTGCAAGGCCCACACCAAGCATGTTGCGTGCTCGATATTTAAGGGTCTAACACTTAGCTTCTTTTGGGATTGCAATATTAGTAACACTCTTAACATTCAACATTAACGAGTCGGAGAATGCCCCATTCCCTCTATTGTTTGAGTTAATACCCCGATACCCCTTTATTATTTCAATAATACTCCGAATCCCCACTCTATTAATTGATAGAGTTAAACATAATAATATATGGGTCTCTAAAATTTTATCTATTAACTTACATAGTCTTAATATTATTAAAATACCCATAAAAATTCTAATTTATTAAAAAATAATAATTATACCCTTATATAATAATAATTAAAAAAAATATTTTCAACTCCTAATTAATAATAAATATTAAAATAATATTATATTTTATTTTATAATGCATTAATAATTAATTCATAAATTATCTTTTAAATATAAATTGAATGGTTATTTTTATAATTTTTAAAATAAATAAAACAATAATATTTTATAATACAATATTAAAAATTCATAAATAAATATTAATTTATAAATAAAATATATTGTAATACAATACTTATAATTATATATAATCATAACTGTTGTACTATAATATAATTATAAAATTTTATAATATATTAACAATTCAATATTATATTGGTATTATAAAATAAATCATATATTTAACATTTTATTTATTTTGTAGCTAACTACTATTAATTATTTTAGCTAATTACTATTAAATGAAGATATAATCATTATTTTTTAATAAATTGAGCTTTTTATAGATATTTTTAACTATTAATTGAAAATAAATATTAAAATAATAATATATTTTATTGTATAACACATTGAAACCTAAATATTTATTAATATATTATAATTAAAATTTTCAATATTAATTAGTTAATGAGTCTAATTTTAGGGGCTCGTATGTTATTAATTTTTTTCATAATTTGAAACAATAATGAGTATCAAAATTTAAAAAAATAATAATATTTTAAACTAAAAGAATGAATTTTACAATTAAAAAAATATTTTAAGCTAAAATATTTTATGAAAATGTAAACTATGTAGTCATATAATATAACATTATTATGTCAATTTATATAGATAGATTTATATATGTAATTTATTAATATGATTTTTTTTAAATATATTATTCTTCATATGTGTTATCAATATAAATAATATTTTTATATTAAATATTAAATAAATTATTATAAATTATTCTTTGAATAAAAATTTATCTAAATTTTAAATTATTTTATAAATGATCAATTTTATTATTATTTTATTTGTTTTAAGAATTATAAAATTTTATCTTTCTATTTATGAATATCATGTTAAAAAGAAATTTAAAGTTTAAATAAATTTATATGTAAAAGATAATTTATAAATTAGTTATTAATATGTTATAAAATAAAATATGTTATTATCAATTAGGAGTTGAAAATAATTTTTTTAATTATTATTATATAAGGGTATAATTGTTATTTTTTAATAAATTAAAATTTTTGTGGGTATTTTTAATAATATTAAAACTATGTAAATTAATAGATAAAATTTTAGGGACCTATGTGATATTATGTTTAACTCTGTTAACTAACAAAGGGGGGATTCGGGATATTAACTCAAACAATATGAGGGACGTTCACTATAAATATTTTATATTTAGAGATGACAACAGATATCTGTATAAGATATAAATAAGATACATATATTCTAAAATATTTTGCGGATATTTATATAAAATATCCGTTTTACCATTGTTCTTTAATTAAGTTATCAAAATAAAAATTATAATATTCATGAAAAGATGAAAATGAATATAATAATTAATATAAACGACTAATTTAATTAATTTATTATTATATTGTTAGAATATATGTAGTGCTTTTTGTAATGAACAATATATTATTATGTCTTTTTATAATATTAATAGATATTCTAGTGTCCATGAAAATTATGATTAATTTAATTCATTCATTAATAAATTTAATTAATTTATAATATAATATATGCTCTTTTTGAGATATACAATCATATGAGTATATATTATGCTCTTTTTCATCAATTTTCTGTGAACTTCTATTTGAAGATTATATATTAAAAAATATATTTATGATATGTTAATTGTGAAATAAGTTATTTACATATTTTTTATTTGAAATAATATGTAAATTTTTAGCCTAATTAGATGAATATTTTTTTAATAAAAATTTAAGTTTAGGTGAAAAAGTGAATGATTTAATTCAAATAATCAATTAATTGAGTTATAAAATATGTAAGTGAAAAATTAAAATATTTCAATTACGTCACATCATTTAAATTCAAATCTCTAGTCTCTACTCTCATCTTTTTATTCTTTATTGTTAATTAGAATTACGCAAAATCTCTAAATTATATATGGAGAAATTAATTTTGCAAAATCTCTGAATTATACATAGAGAAATTAATTCTCAATTTCTTACTTTTTGAATAGTTGAGAAGAAGAAAAAAAATGTTTTTATTGCTTTATAATATTATTGTTCAGTTATAATTTCATGAAAAAAAATATATATTAAAAAAAAATTAATGCGTTGTTTGAATTAGTCGCATGTTATTACTTTTAAATAAATTATCTTAAAATATTTTTTATTATTTTAATTAATTTAATTATAATCGAATAGATGTTATCATATTTTGTTATAATATTTTATAATTAATTTTAATATTCTATCATAAAATAATTATGAATACAGATTAAATAATAAAATTATTTTAATTTAATTTATTAATATAATATATTAATTTATAAAATATTTTAATTTTAATTTAATTTATTAATATAATACATTAATTTATAAAATATTAAAAATTAAATTAAAAATTAATTTTTTTAAAAATTATATTAATTTTAAATAAAATATACATATCCTATCGATATACATTACAAATATCTATTTAAAAAAATATAAATGTTATATAACATATTTACTAATAAAATATTCAAATTAAAATATAAATACGAATATTAAAATTTAATTAAAATTTATCAATACATATCCTACCCGTTTTCATCTCTATTTTTATTAATGTAACTTTCTACCCCACTAAGATTAGGTATAAATTACTGAAAGGCAATTATTCTACTAGTGTATCCAAGATTTAGATTTTACTCCCCGGCAGCATAGCACTTCCCTTTGGAAAAGTAAAACAAGATAGAGAAAAATTAAGAGCATAAAAATAAATTGCATACGATCAGCCCAAACAGCATTTTTTCTTCCTAGTCTACCCAAATGAAGGGTCAATTCTAAATATGTTGTCACGTTTCTAACAAGTATTGAGAAAAACATTGAAAACAACTTGGAAAATTGTCAACACCAAATCTGGAGGAAAATTCTGGACACGAATGTTTTCAACATCAAGAACCACCACCAAAACCGGATCTAAAATTTCTACTCTCCAGGTGCAGAAACACCTTGCTTCAGGCGCTCCCTCTTCATCTTCTTCTTTGAGATTGGCTTCTTCTTTCTTTGGGGCAGGTTCTTTTGAGCATACAAATACAGCACATAGTTTCCAACCAGAAATACCAAAAGCAGCCCAACAACTACCAGCAGCACTATCAATCCTGGATTGAAACCTTTGGCTTCAGCATCCTTAATCACCTTTCCCTATTTATCATAAAACCAACCCACACTCAGTAAGTACACAAATAACGAGAAAAAAAAGTGCAACTAGCTACTCGGGGCATTTCCATGTGCCAATTTGATGTTATGACAGCATCAGAATTCCAATGTCAGCATATGACACGTCTTTCTACAATAACCTGAAGTTTATTTTGTGGTTGAATCAACTTGATTAATCATTAAAATCAACAACTTTTAATAGTGCTCCACATTACTTGAAACAAATTGCATTATGCATGCCAAATACTCTCAAAAGAACAGGAGTTCAAGGTGGTGTGCTGCATAACATGATTTTGTCTATCCAGATAATTTTTCCCATGTTCATGACATGTAAAAACTACTAGAACAATGAGAATGTGACATTAATAATGTCTATTTAATGTATCCCAAGCAAACTTACACAAACATCCAAATATGTGTCTCACATGCTGTGAAAATTCTCTGTTGTACTTCATTTCAGAAGAGTAAATCCAATCCATTTTAGACCTAAATCAATAGGCCTTCCCTATCGCACATTATGCTGCAGTTTCCATGCTGCTAACAGGGTATAGGATTAAACTCTTGGCTAAATTTATCTATGGCATAATAACATTACAATAAAATAATGTACTCATTTCCATCAGATACATGTTATCTTAATAAACTATATCAAACCCGTGGTGCACAATTACACATACAAATCTCACAAGGTCTGTTAAACTGAGGGGCAATTTTCAAAAATATAGTAAAAATGTCAAATTTAGACTATGTAAAAACATAAATGATTCACGAATTCAGAAAGAAAACTCTTTTAGAATCTGAGTTGACCACGCCGAAAATTCAAGGATCGGTTACAAATTTTTTTCTCTCAGAAAACACTCCTAATTTATATTAACGAGCTTAATCACCCACGGCAAAAATTTAAAATCAAGCTGAAGCTAAAATAACCACGGTAAGCATTGGTCATAAAAAAGTAAACTCAAACCTTGCGACGAAAATTTCGCGAGAAATGATTCAAAATTCAAAATTTCGTGATGAATTAAAATACCTTAAAAAAGAAGGAAATAAGAAAAACTCCATTCACAGACGTAATCTTAAAAGTTTACTCTGTGCTTAAATCTATACGGAAGTTAAAAATCTAACGTCAACGTCCATGCATCCAACCAATCCACAAAACTGAATTTCCATAAATAAAAAGAAAATCAAAACACGAGATCAACGTGAGAACAATGAAGGAAAAATAACAAAAACAGCTAGATCTTCGAATTACAAAGGCAAATCAAATCAAATCAAGTGAACGCAGATCTCGTGAAACAGAAATTAAATTTACAAACATTGAGAATCTAAAATCGTTACCATGCGATCGAAGGAGGGAGGAACCTTGTCGGCGAACTCGAACTCGTCGTCCATGGCACAGATCAGCTCACTGTACGAACCGGACCAGAGAAGATTCGAGAGAAAAGTGTCAATTTAGATCTATCGTATGGAAAATGAAAATCTGAATATTTATAGCACAAAAAATCAGTGCTCCGTGTTTTTTCCTTTCGTAGTTTCTTTTTTTCTAAAGTTGTTGGGCCGTTTTGGGCCGTTCACACAAAAAAATCAGATTGTCTTTCGGGTAACGACAAATCACAAATAAGTTTTCTGTTTTTATTTTTTTTAATTCTGATAATATTACACGGGTGGGTTCGGGTCGAGTATGCATCGGAACCATTTTCAAATCAAGATTTTTATTTTTATTTTTATTTTTTTAATTCTGATAATATTTTTTAAAATATTATTATAATATAATCTAATTTCTCTTCTGATGGGTTCAATTTTTAAAATTTTTTTATAAAAATTAATTTAAGGTGAATAATTGATTGATATAAATAACATATCAAACAAATTTAAAATATTAATCTTCACATAAATCTTTCACATTGCGAATAATCTTTTAAATATGAAAAAATTCTTGATTCCTCCTCCACATTTAAAGGAATATCTCATTACCTTTTTAAGTTTTTAAAATTTTCTCATTAGGTCCATTCGTCAATCATCTACATACTTAAAAATATATATATTTTAAATTGTAAAATTAATAAATAATAAATAAATAAATAGATAATAAAAATTAATTTAACAATAATACTAATTTTTATTATTTTATTAAATATATAATAAATAAAGAAATCATAAAATTAACAATAAATAATAAAATTAATACAAAACTATATTTGGTGTGTGATTGTATTATGAAATATTAATTATATAATACTTATTTTTATTATTTTATTAAATATTATTACTTTTAATTAATAATTAAGAAAATTAACCATTGTTCGATCACTCACAGCCTCTTGCTCGTTGGTTGTCATTGATCATCAACTGTTTAAACTTTCATAAACATCAATAGAATTTTCTTTCAATGCTCTACGCGACAATACCATTATATCAAATATTTAACTTTAAATTTACAACAAATAGTTAGTCAAATACTGATAATAATGATATCGTTACTTAGAGCATTGAAAGAGAATTATAAAATTGTTCACAAAAATCTAAACCATTGATGGTCATCAAAGTCAGGAGGCATGCGATGGTGGTGGGTGACCAATAAATTATATTAATATTTATTATATTATTAATAAAATAATATATATTAATTAAATTAAATTATTAAATACTATAAGGAACTCATTTGACTGTCAACTCGAATCCACTTCTATCCTTAAATACTAATTAGGAGTATTTTAGATAAAATAATATTTTATCATTAATTTATTTAACAAATGGACCTAACAAAATAATTTTAAAGATTCAAAGGAGTGATGAGATATCTCACAAAATCTGAAAGAGGAATTGAAATTTTTTCTTTTTTTAAAATAGATATTTTATGAGTAAAATCTTTGACAAAATTTATCAATTGTTTAGTTATTATAAATAACTTTTAAAAAATTGTATAATTATTTTAATAGACAAATTTTTATACTATATTAGAAAATATAATATAAAAAATATTAAAAAATTTAAAATTTAAAATAATTTAACTTTTTAAAAAAAATTAAAAATTTTACTAATAAAACTTAAAATTTGGATTTATATTAGTAAAAGAAGAATAGTTTTTTTTAATTTCTAAAAATATTCTATATGTTTAATTAAATAAGTTATATTTGAAAAAAATAAATCCGCAAAGATTCCTATCATGAAATGATATTAACCCAAAAGAAAATGTAGTTTCATTTTCGTCTTAGATTGTAGATAATGATAAAATGGAGGATCCTTTTAGCAAAGACAAGGGGAGAGATGAATCATTGAACACCCTTTTTCTTTTGTATTCCCTCCATTCAACTTTAGCCTGGCTAACGAGAAATGACAACTTTTTTATTAAAGATTTATTAGCATTTTTTTTTATTATAAAATTTCATGTATGTGGTCCAGAACATTTAACTAATGGGCCTATTAAGGCCCAGTATCTTGAACGTAGTACTATTGACACTCCACTTATTTCTAACAAGACCGCCGCATTACAAGTAAGAAAGAGGTCTGAAAATATAAAATTTGGGGCTACATAATATTTCTCGATCCATTTAACATCGTATTATTGGGCTTAATTCATATATATTATACTAGTAACAAATTTATTTAAAAATATCTTCGGTTAAAAATAATATAGTTGGGTCCTATTAAAAATTAAATTAATAATATGGTTTTTTAGAGTTATTAAAAAGTTTCACACTCTCCTTTTTTATTTTTTGAGGTTAAATACTATGCACCTTTAAATAAGAATAAATTCCAATTATCTTTTATAAAGTATGTATAATTACATGTATATTATCTTTGTTTAAAATATAAATTGAAACTTTTCCAAAGTAGACGTTTATGATAACTTTAGTAATGCTTTAACAAAGATTTGAAAAGGCTAAAAGATGAGATAATTATCGTGAAAATAATAAATTCGATGTGAAAGTTCATCACATTAATCTAACTTTTCAACTTTCTACTAACAACCTCTTATTTTTCTTAGATATTTTGATCCATTTTCATCCCTTTGTGTATGTGAGAGTGAGACTATAAAAAGGTATTATTATGTAAGTTTTTATTATTATATTTATAAAATTACAATATAAATAAAGATAAAGGTGAAAGGACTTTTTAGTTTTAAAAGTATTTATTAGTCATAATAATTTTAAATATACTTTTAAAAACTTCATTTATTATAAAACAACAATTATATCTCTATATGAAAAAATAATTAACAAATCTCTATAATTTAATCAAATATAATATATTTTTTTAAAATATAAAATTAAATAAATAATAATATATTAATAAATTAATTGTATTGTAATTATTTGTAAGAATATGCACTTGTAAATATAAAGTATAAATAAATATTAATTTATTAATAAAATATAAATTTATCAGTTTATTTATTTTATACATCATCAGTGTGCTAAAAAATAGTATTATTATCGATTTGGTTAGTTTTGTATATAAAAATGTTATACTATAACAAATTTAAAGATTTATTAATTATTTTTTTAAATAATTATTATTATATAAAAATATAATTTTTATTTTTTAATAAATTAGAATTTTAAATATATTTTTGAAATTATTAAGATTAATAAAAATATTAGACTAAATATTTGAGGTTAAAAAAAATTGTCATGCAAATAATTTAAAATATGACACGTGTTATTTGTTTGGTTGGTGATGAATGAAGTATTACATATAATTAAATTTCATTTGCAGTTGTAGGGACTCGTAAAGATATTTTAAAATATCAGAACGGGAAAGGGAATCTCTCCGAACTTCACAAACGTCATTATCTGAATTTATAAAGAATTCACAATCCACAGGCCGGTAAACAAAGTGGGCAGGAGAGTCCATTATTATTATGATCGTCATTATTTTGAATTGAATTAAAATTAAGCAATAATGTGTTTTGCTTTCTCCTTTTTGGAGAAAAAAAAAAATTCTTAAAATTTTTATCAGTTTTAATATTATTTTCATTTTTTAAAAAATACTAAAATACTCTCAAATATTATTCTATACACTATTTAAACTTAAATTAACTATTTTATTATTTAATTATTAAAAAATATATAAATCATTTAGTTATTATTATTTATTTTATAATAATTATAAATTTATATAATATTTAAATATTTTACTTTATAATAACTAATATAATTTTTATTATAATATTAAATATTTTTACTTTATAATAACTAATATAATTTTATATAAATTTAAATTTAAAAGTTATAATAATATTTTAATTCTTAATTTTTTCTTTAAATTTATTATTAATTTTTTAATAATATTAATTATATATATTTTTAAAATTAATAATTTTATTAAAATAATAAATTTAAAAAATTATATATAATTAATATTATAAAAACTCATTGTCAATTTTCTATAATACTAATAGTCAAAATATTTATTTTGAAATTTTTACAATTAATTTCTTACAACTAACTAAAATTTTCTTTATAACAAATTTTATTTTATAAAAAAATTTACAATTAATATTGTTAAAATTTACTTATAATTAATGTTTGTAAACAATTGAAAATTAAAAATTTGACAATATTAATTATATATATATTTTTTAAAAATATGTATAATTAATATCGTTAAAAATTAATAATAAATTTTAAAAAATAATTAAGAATTAAAATATTATTATAAATTTTAAATTTAAATATTAATATAAAATTAAATTAATGATTATAAAATAAAAATAAAGATAATTGAGTTATTTTATATATTTTTTAATAATTAAAGAGTAAAATAGTTAATTTAAATTTAAATAGTATATAAAATAATATTTTAAAGATATCTCAATAGTTAAAAAAAAAAGAGAGAATATTTAAAATTGAGAAAAAATTTGGAGGTATTTTTTTTTTTAAAGTGAAGAGGAAAATATATTATCCTAAAATTAATTTGTGTAAAATAATAATAACATAAGCCAAATTCTGCATTATTCCCGATTCTTTATCTCGATGCTGATAATTTATTTATTTATTTATTTTTGTGTATTAAAATACAATAAGTTGTATTTAGTAATTACAAAGCAGACAAGATTCTGAGTTTATTTTGGCTTTGTTCGAGCATCTTATATACTTGTATGGTCGGCAACTCGAGACAGGCTTTGCTTTACTCACTGTATCTCAAATTTCGGGCTATTCTGATTGGTGGATGCCGATGAGCTTTAATCCAATCATTAGGTGCCACGTAGGCAAAGGCACTCACTAGTCACGTGCCCTCCAAACAACATCTTCATCCTATTAATTGATAATTGTTATCTTCTTGGCCCAGAGATGTCGTGATTTTAATAAAAAAAATATATATATTATTAAACACGTTGTTAACTTTACTAAAACAGAAACAAACGCCACAGGCATTGGAGCAGAGGGAGAGGGAGAGAGACAGAGAAAAGAAAGTGACAAAGAAGGGTCAATGAATGAAGGTAGAGAAAAGAAATTTGAAAAGAAGGATATAAACATAACAATATTGTACAACAGTTGAGCCATTCAATCCTGTTGCGCACTGACATCTTGCGCTGTACACGGGGCCATTCCACATGTTAATAATTTGACGGCGACGCCTTCGGTACCGACGGACGGATGAGCGCATGACTTCACTCACTATATTTAGTACTGTATACATGCAATGCAATCCCACGCACGAGTGATACGACAACGCATTTGGATTTGTTATTTGATTTGATGTTAACCCGAACGCCACTTTAATATTCTTTTGTACACAGAAAAAGTTAGCCTTATCCCCTCTTTCATAAGCAAAATTTTATGTTCTTTTTAAAAGCTACCACCACCCACATGCATTAAAAATTAAGTGAAAAACAAAAGAAAAGTACCCATTTAGATAGAATAATAAAAGGAGGACGAATAAGAAATATAAAAAAGATGTTATTATAAGTTATTATAGTCTAAGCAAAACAAAATATATTGGTTTCAATTGCATTGATGGTTTCATTATTAAGGGCGACCACCATTAGAGAAATTCCTAAAAGGCTAATGATAATTAAGCAACTCTTTTTTCCTACTATACTTTACCAAACCCCTACTCAAACTCCGTTGAAGACTTTTGACTATGGAGTATGGAGATTGCTTGTGAAAGCAACTAGCCAACCTTCTTCCAATGAGATCTAGAAAATGACTACCACCATCAGCTGTTGCGAGCCCCCCATAGTTGTACTAACTATGTAGCCTTATTTAATTTATGTCATAATTTATCACAACAAAATTGCAGTTTCATGTTATTGTGTTATACATACATAAACAAATGAATACAATAATATATGTATATATGAAGTTAATTTAATAAACAAAGATGGTGGAATCTCGACCTTTGATGATGATGATGATGATGATGATGATGATGATGATCAGACTAGGTCGTGACCGCGAATGAGGTCGTTTTCTGAAGAGGAAGAGGAAATGGTGATCATGCCATTACAGTCAGAAACGCTGTCTTGCAAACTCAACAGTAAATGAGAAGTGCTAAAACTCATTGAAGGTTTTGCTCTTGGGACAATAGGGACCTCAGCCTCACCCACCAGCATCTGAACCACCGTTCTCATTGTGGGTCTAGCTAATGGGTCAGGATGTGAGCATGCTAACCCGACCAAAAGCACTCTCCTCATTTCACCTTCATCAAATTGACCCTCAAGTCTTGCATCAGCTGCCGTTAGCAATCTCCCTTCCCTGTGTAAACTCCATACCCATTCAACCAAATTGCTGCTAACCCCCACTTTGCCTACCCCAGTTATTTCTTTCTCAATTGGTCTTCTTCCACTTGCCACCTCAAGAACAACAGCTCCATAGCTAAACACATCGGTTTTCTCGGTTGCTCTTCCTGTTAGGAGATATTCAGGAGCCAAATACCCCATTGTGCCCGCAGCAACTGTTGCGTCAGGGGATTTATCGTGCTCAACTTGTCTTGCCAAACCAAAATCTCCTAATCTTGCATTGAAGCCTTCATCTAACATTATGTTGCTTGTCTTGATATCTCTGTGAATCACCTGGTTTTCACATTCTTGATGCAAATAGGCCAGAGCAGAAGCCACGCCCAGCAGAATTTTTGTCCTGTGTGGCCATGGCAATGGCGATCTTGCTTCAAACAAAGCTTTATCAAGACTCCCATTGGGCATTAAATCATATACTAACAGAATTTCGCCTTTCTCATGGCACCAACCTTGAAGCCGAACCAGATTACGATGCCTAAGAGTTCCAATTATTGACAATTCGGATAAAAATTCATTCTTTCCTTGACTGTTGTGACTACATCTCTTCACTGCAACAATGTCACCATTCTCTGGCAAAATACCCTTATAAACAGTCCCAAACGCACCGTGGCCGATGATTCTATTAGCATTAAAGCACTTTGTAGCCGATTTCAACTCTCTATAACTAAATTCTTTAGGCATTTTGATAACATCCGATGCAAATGACTCAGATTTCTTTACGTGTTTGTACCTTTTAGAGAAAAACCAAATTAGCACTCCAGCGAAAATGGCGAAAAACGCGCTAGCCGTCACCACCCCTGCCACAGCCCCTGCTCCTTGCTTGCAAAGCTGGTTATGACAAGAGGAAGACTTACTGCTCTTTTGTGTAGTACTGGCCACTGAAGTAGAAGGAGCCAATGATGGCGGCGGTGACTTCACAGAATTAGCCGTTGGGTTCATCAAACTAGTCGTTGGGGGCGGCGGTGAAGAAGACAAAGGTGACCCGGGACCAGGATTTGACTCAAACGAAGAACTGAAACTCCACCATTCTATACTGTGAATCTCTGTACTCCCCTGAGTCGACCCAGAAAATCCTACGTACATAAAGTCATTCACGTACTGATCGAGATCAAGATTGATCGATAAAATTGGCTCTTTTGGCTTCAAATTGGAATACGAAACCCAAATATTGAATACTGCGGTTAGTCCATCATATTCAATCCAAGAATTCACGAGATCACCGCTTTTAAGATCAATATTTAAGGTTCCTAAATCACCAGCCTGAGTAGAAACCATGCTGTTTAGATCCAAACCCACATGGTTTCCATTAATATCACTGAACTCAACATCCATGAGAGTATCAAACTCCACTGCGACAAATCCCGTGCCGAGTCCTTTCTCGTCGAGGAGTCCGAGTGAGCCGCCAGCCGAGCCAAGTGCGTCATCGTCCGGCGAGATGACAAATGCAAGTCCGGCGCCTATCGAAGACGGATTAAGATTGGTTATTGAGAAAGAAAAAAAGGTTGAAAAACTTGCCGGAGTGGGAGTTCCTGGTTGGCGGAATCTGACTGGTTTAGAGTACAAGACTTTCCCGGCGCCGGAATAGGGAACCGAGACGTCTCGAGTAAGTCTGACACTGCCATTGTTCATGTGAGCATCGCCCAGAAGCTTCAAGCTGCTCAAAGTTACAGTACCGAAGTCGAATTCAGTTGTGCAGATTGTAATCACCGCATTGTTGAGGAGAAAAAACAAGAAAGACAGACAAAGAGATGTAACTATGCGAGAAAATTGGGAAGAAAAGAGCAACATTGTCTAGCTATGGCGGATGCTCATTGGTCGTTAATTGAAGAGAAGATTAAATTCACGAGATTTTTTAGAGAAGGAGAGAGAAGGATGGGCTTGTATTCTTTGCCTTAAGATGCAACATATAACCCAAGCGGAGAAACAAGGAATACGAAGGAATGGGGTAGAGAATCCAAAGGAGAGATGAAGAAGACAGGTGGGTGGATGTTTTGACACGTGTCCCCTTGCAACGGTTAGTTTTCGTGCGATAAAGAAAACCTTTTTTTTAATTTTTTAGACAAATGTGCGTCGCACGTGGCTGCACAAAGCGTGTGATTTACGATCCATTCACTCGACTGTGGTATAGTAGACGCCAAAGTTAATAAAAAGGACAAGTAAAATGGAATATTTACTGTAGAGAGGGCTGGAAAACTTAATTGAACCTTTTTGTAAGTTTCCAAAGTTTAACCAAACACGAGAGCATACTTTCACGCATTACCTTTCTTGGACGTGTTACTTATGTTTTGTTTTTATTCTTCATTTTACTGCCTTGCTGTTTGGGGCAATTTTATAATTATTCATTTAAAAAAGTGATAATGTTTATTTAGTATTATTTAAGAAACTTACAAATTTTGTGAAATTGAGATGAAATTTACCACCTCCAGCACGTGCGTCCGAGCGGTGAGCTCGTCCTTCCACGTCATCAGACGGATGAAGATAGAACAAGAGCCGGTGAAAAGTGTATAGTTAAACAGTGTAATTTCACGTGACTGTACTGAGTCAACCGAAGCTAAGCCATATAGCCGAGCTGAATTACTAGACTCTAATCTAAAAGGCTAGCTATACTCCAGTCAAGGTTGTTGGGCATGAGTGAGCAGTACTCCTAGCGCGCCACGCCGTCCCTCAAATTCTCCGCCACGTCATCTACATGACATTATGAGCCCACGTAACGGACTGTCGCGTGGGATTGAGAGTTTTCCAAGTTAAGAGTTACGCTCTCTAGTGTATGATTGTTGCTGTAGACTGTAGACTTCTGGTCCATTTGATTGAAATTTATGTATGTGGTGGGTCCGGTCCGGTTGTGGGGTAGCGTTAGGTGGACATGCATGGTACGACCACGCAGCATCTAATCATTGTTAATTTGTCTTGTTCTGATCCGACGGTCCAGGTGTAAGAATGAGAGTAGGGATGCTGGGCAGCCTGGGTTCAGTTACTGTATATGTGCATAGCTTTTTAAGCTTTGCATTATAAATCAATGAGATGCCGGCTGAGGACTGAAGTACATGTGGCGTCACGCCTTTAATATCGTTGGTTTGGTACGAGCTGCGCGATTTCTGACCGTCTATAGCTGTATAATTGGTCGGTCGGGTCGGTCGCATTTGGGTTGATCCATTTGTTCACCTTCTTTGGGGCCTGAACCCAAACTAGTTTGGACTTTACATGTAGGCCTGTGAGCTAACGAAATACGAATGACCATCCCAAAAGAAAGTACACGTTGTCAACTCCATTTACTCCTAGAAAAAAGTGTATCCAACAACTTGAAACTAGAAACACAAATTAATACATAAAATAACTAGAAAGTAGTTTTAAAAGTACTTTGCAATATCTATTTATATAAAATCCACAAAAACAATAATAACACATATAGACATACATAAATAACACAAAACCACGAATGATTAATTAAAATATTTAAAAATTTAAATTAATTTTTAATTCATTTTATAGTGGTATAAAAATTAAATTTAGTGATATATGAATTACATTGAGCCCCTTAAAGTTTGTCAAAATATTAGGTTTGTGGGATTATATTATTATCTATCAAGCACTCAGATATAATTCAGCAAGCGGTACTTTTAGCAACTGAAACTGCTGGTACGCTTTCCAGCTTGCAATGACTCTACATAACACTAATCAGCTTTAATTAATTAATAAATTACATTGCATTATATTTTGCTGTGATTTCTATAAATAGAAACGATTTTTAAATGTGTAAGAATTTGAGTTGCGATAAGTACAAAAGGTACATTTGGGACTCGCTGCTTCCGCTTAACTGCAAAAGTGCAACAGTCCAAAAGACATTAGGTAATTTGTACTTCTGAATATTTACAAAATAACATATTGGCAAAATCTTAATAGTTTTAATAATTTAGTCTCCTTGGTTTTAACATCTTCATATTTTCATTCATAAATTTTAAAATAATAAAATAAGTAAATAAATAAATAAGAAAGATTGCACAAATCAATAATATTATTGAAATCAATTATTACAATTTTATCAAGTACGCTGGTACAAAGAACTTGTAGAAACTCCATGAAAGATACAATTACAATTACGAAGTCATGATCTTGTGTGACCTTTTTTTATTGCAAACACAGAAACAGAAATTTGTCGTTTGATTTTACACTTGCTGATCGAGATGTTTATGTCCGAATGAATATATTCTTAGTTGACGTAGCGGCAATCCTTCCTTATTTCTCCTTGGTCTCCGGTAAGTGGGTTGTTTTCTGATAACAGGACGATGGCCCTGGAAAACTGCTGATGGAAGTAGTTGTTATCGGCGGCGAACTTCTGAACATAAGGAGCTGTCCTAGGATCAGAAGCCAATTCTTGATCAACTATGAGTAATCCCTTGTGGGTTAACAAGTTCTTGTAGTAGTAGTTGTCGAGAATCATCGGAGTTTCTCTGTCGTTTCTTGCGTATAGGACTGCATCTGGGTCAGGAGTTGGCGTGGGGCATCGGCCTTTCAGATACTCTACGTATGCTGGATCCAGAGTTGGATCCACGGTGGGGTAGAGTCTGTGTACCAAGTTCACGCAGTGCACTCGTCCTACAGAATGAGCCCCTGCACAAGAAATTAAAAGATAAGAAATTAACCGAAGCCAGTTACTGAAATCACTTTTTCAAATATCCATACCCAGTAGAGCAACGGTTGCTTCAACATCAATGCCAATGGCTTGGAAGAGAGAAAGCACAGTGGAGATGCTCTCATTGTGGTTAGGGATGAGCTTGTCCACCTCTGACAAATAACTCACTCTGCCATCTCTCCTTCCTGTCTTCATTTCAACCCGTGGTCCTCCCAACTGTAATAACGCAACAAATTAAAACCTTCTGCTTTAGATTTGATTTATCAGCAAGAGAGATTTGGAAATAATATATGGAAATACAGACCATCACAACGCCTTCTCTAGCAGAGAGAGCGACGACATCAGCGCACGAAACTTTCAAGGGGCATGCTGCTTCAAGAGCTTGTTTGATTGTAGTCACGTACTTAAAATTTCTCATCGCAAAGCTTCTCTCCGATTCCTGTTCTGATTGAATACCATTGACTGTCTCCAATAAGAACGAAGCATCGCATGACTGTAAATTAAACCAGCTTCATCATCATCAACAACCCAAGCTACCGTCGATTATTATATTTAAATTCTACGTGAATTATTGAAATATACCTTAACGCTGCAGTCATGGAAAAGATTTCTAACCCACGAAACTGCTGTGTTTCCATGTTTGTAGTACAGCTGCTTCACTTGCTCCTGGATGATTTCTTCAGCTCTGGGGCAACTCTGTGCGTAATAATTGAACTGCAGCTGGCTGTCGGCTGCATGTCAAAAATACCAATAACAGTAACAATTCGAATCTCATTCTGATTATAAGTAGAAAAAATATTAACAGAAAATGAAAAAACTGACAAGACAACAGTGTATACCAGAATAGAACTGCAAGAGTAACGGTAATAACAGAAAGAGGAAGGTTGAGCAAAGATGGAAATTCCTCTTAGCTGCCATCTTTAATTAACTTCTCTCTAAGCTTGCTTTTGGTTTCTTGGCCTTTGTTTGGAGTGATGCAAAACGAGGGACTGTCCAAGTGCTTATATAGGAAGTCCTTCTGAAGTGCTAGATGAAATTGTATCCTCCACTACTCCACTTTCTTTGACCTTTCGGCTGCTTCCCTCCACGCGAATGCCCCCACTTGAAAGCTGAAACCAATCCTATTCAGAATAATAAAACATTTTATATCCATAATCATCCCATTACTCATATAATTAAATCATTATTTTTTAAATAAAGAGAACAAATAATTGGAAAATTCGAAGAGAACCAATCAATTGTTGGTTTCACGGAGTTCATTCAAATCTGATTGGTGGGTTGTGTATAGTTTTCCATGATCAAATTAAAGAAGTAAACGGTCAACCGAATAGTTACTATTATTTTATATAATTAATTAATTAGTTAATTAATATTAATATGTGGTTCATAATAGAAGTTTCAAACGTAGAAGGAAAGTTTATTATAAATATTATATTTGGGTATTACATTATATACTCAAATAGAAACCTTATCTTGCAATTATCAATCAATGATTTATATCAATAATTCAAAATCTCTGGAAAGATTTAAATAAATTATTGCTGAATCGGATAATTTTATGGAAATTTTTTAAAATGATAATGTGTTTTGGGAGTGTTCTGATTTGGATAATTGACTAGAAAGGCATGGTGTGGACACAAATGTAGAGGGAAAGTTCTATGATTAATTAATTTGCAAATTTTAGATCAATGTTAGATGGCTTTTCATTTTCAATTTTTCAAATATTATTCTTATATTGTGACTTTATGCAAATAAAATCATATTATCCATTATCTATTCATTTATAAACAATATAACTTTGTATCATATCTAACAATTATAAATTAAAATTCGATGCATTTGGATTTCAAATATATTCTTAATTCATTCCCGTATGAGCTATTATTATATATATTATAAAGTTATAATTTAAAAAATAAAATAATATTAAAGATAAATATATTTTAGTCAATCTCGTGAATATGACTTCTCATTAAAATTAAATTTTAGTGGAATTAATCAAAACTATACTCACACAATTAAAAATTAGTGACTCTTAGTCATATATCAAATAAATAAATAATGTATATATTATTATAATTTATTAATTTTTTATTTATTATTATGCTAATATAATCAAAATTATTATAAATATAAGTATATTATTTAAAAGAGCATATATATAAAAAATATCAATTTTTACACTTTTTATTTTGTTAAATTAAATAATTTAATTCTTATATTCAAATATTTTAAAATAAAAAAGTAAACATATCATTCAAATTCATATTTTAGTTATATTCAAAATTAAAAAAAAAACTTATCATAACCCTTTATACTGATATTTTTAATTTAATATTGTCAAGAGAAATCAATATTTCCATTTCATACTCTTAATTTCCCACATATTTAATTAATTATTAATTTATTTAGTCTATTTTTGTTTCGTACTATTAATTAATTAGATAAAGACATAGCACCAACATATGCCTTGACTTTTTATAGGTGTTATAGATAAGCTTAATTAATTATTGGCAATTTAGTTATGTATAGTGATATTGGGATCCCACTAATTCCTTCAAGTAAACTCCATCGAAAATTTAAAAATTAAAACAATTAAAAAATTAAATTATTTGTACATACATTTATGTCAATGTCAAAGCTTTCTATTAATTAATTTATTTTTTAATAAATATGCTAGTCTTCTAGGGAGCATATTGACCATTAATTATAATATATTGTTAAGAAATTGTTTTTTAATGTAATAATTAATTTATTAAATTTACTTGGTGAGGCTGCAAGGAATAGTGTGATTTAATGAAGTGATGATTAATGTAATTAATCAAGAAGCTATATATTAATTTTTGTTATGTCATATCATTAATTCTTTCAATAATTGATGCTTAATTATTGAAAATGAAATTCCGTACAGATTGATTTGAATTTAGACCATTTGATGGATACAAGTATGTTTGCAATTGTTATATATTTTACTTTGGTTTTATGAGAAAATAATATTTTATATGTTTGAGTATTTATTAAATAATAAATTAAGACATATTTTTTTAATTTTAATAATTTATGTAATAATTTGTGGTTTCACACAAATTTAAAAATAAAAATATTATTATAAAATTTTAAAAATATATAGATAAATGCTTGTTGGTTAATATTTATTAATCACTCAAGACTCGTTCATTGGTACTAAATTATTAGTGATTTATTTTATAATAAATTTATTTATATTTCTTGTTATCTTGTTCTCAAACATAAGCTTTTGATTCGAAAGAAAATCAGGTCGGTGATTTTTAAAAACAAAAAATAAAGTATTATTGATTGTTTTGAATGATTAACGAATTTTTTTACACAAATTTATACACTTAAAATAAAAATAATTATACTTATAAAGATGAATAATAAAAGCTTATTATAGGGAATGATTTACAACAAATTATAAAGGTTATTTTCGATACATATTATGGGTGGTTAATGTATTTTCCATTTAAGTTATTGACGTAATTGAACGAAAGCATTGTAATAAAATAAGTCTTTTCCTTAGCATCTATTTGCTTTTGTTTTTATTAATTTTCTATACAAATATAAAATATTAATGAAAAAATATCAAGTTCTAATTAAATTACTATTATCAAACATATTTTTTTATTTTTTACTTTAAAATATAAAAAAATACCACAATTCGAAACGAAATCTGTGGCTTGCTCAGGATGTTGCTATTGCTTGGTTTTATCGTAAAAGGACGAATGTAAATAATTTCGACGAAAATGTTTTATAATAGTTACATAATTAATTAATTTAGAATTTTAATAACGCCACATTTTTGGGTCACGAAAGAGATTGGTCGAGTATTGTTGAATTAAAATGCTGTATAATATGTACATAAAAGTGGGGGTACTTAGTAAATTAGTTAACAAACCAGTGTTGGTCACACCAGCCAACCCAAGCCGAGCCCATCTCAGCCCAGCCCTCATTAGACCTTTGCAGTCGTTGATCCATAAGGCCCAAGGCCCATGTGTGTAGCAAATACATTACTTGTTCGACATACAAAATCTTTCGTTGTCCTCCCCCCCCCCCTTAAAAATTAGGATGCTTTTGATATTAATTTGTAACTTTTTTTTAAAATTAAAATAAAATTGAAAAATGAATACAGAAAAGCAATATCACAAACCATTTTAGAAGCCTATTTTAAATCCGAGATGGTTTGTGATATATTTAATTAATAAAATTGTGAAATTAATATGTATTATTTTTATTAATTAAAAATCACAAAATTTATTTTTTTGTATAAAATTAACATCAACACACATGAAAATATTCTCTTTTGATGATTATATATATATATATATATATATATATATATATATAGATAGATAGATAGATACTCAAAAATAGGCATATTATATGTTCCCTTTTAAGGTTTGAAAATTATTTATTTTATTGATGCAATTATACCTACTATATTTTAATTCACCTTTAATTCACTTACAATAAAATATTTTCACATTAAAGTTAGGATAAAAGATATTGTAATATATTTTAACGAGAAAAATTCCAAAAAAAAGGAATTTAAGTGATATGATCAAATAAATAAGAATTAAATAAAATAAATGTTGAAATATTATGGACTTATGTGATATATGTGTTGAATCAGTTGAGTAAAGTAAGAATTAGCAAAAAGAGGAGGAATTAAAATGCAATGTTTTCTTTATTTGACTGTCTTCTTGTGCTTATGTTTCCGTTAAAGGTGATTCATTTAATTTTAATTTTTTTGAGAACTAAATTTTTTTTCTTTTATCGGAAAAAAAAAACCGAATCTTGTGTTTTTAAAGTTAATTTTTTTTGAATTTTTTTAAAAATATGTTTTTATTTTAAAAATTTTACATTATTTTTTATTATGTAATTTTAAAAATTAATCTATTAAAATAATAACAATTTTTTTAAAAAAAATTTGTAAAAATTAAATCATTAAAATTTATTTGTAAAAGTTCTACTTTTAAAAAAATTTATTTAAAAAGTTATATAAAATATATTCTTAAAAAGATATATATAAATATTAAAGCAAATATAAATATAGTTTACTTGTAAATTTGGCTATTTATTTTAAAAAATAATTAAATTTAATTAATTTTGAAAAATAAATTTTAAATTAGTGTCCAATTAATATTAATTAAAGTTATTACTTACAAAAAAACTAAAAAAGCACTCTTTAAGTCTTTGTTGTTGGCAATTCTAAACCTAATCGAAACCACTTTCATTCTTTAAGAAAAAAACAAAAACCGAAAAAGAAAATACGATACACATGAATAGTGCATAAAAAATTGAACACTTAATACAGACAAACGTCTGAATCGAATACTGCCAAAGCCAATGCCCACTTGGCTCATCCCGACCCCACCCTTTCTATTCTTTTACAGCCCACCAATTTTCTGTGGGACCCGGATGATCCTCACCCACCCACCTCCATAGTTTTATCTTATTCTACTCCCAATTCCTTTCTTCCTCTTCTTTGAAGGGGAAAAAGAAAATTATTTTATTAATAATAAAGATTTATGTATCTAATTTACAAATCATACCACGTGTACAGTTTTATTATAATATTTGACAAAGATTACATTCTCGAAATCTTTATTTACCCTTTCATTCAACACACATATGGGCTAATTAATTTACTCTCTTGATTATATTACACTACAATTTTTTATGGAAATTAAGGAGATGGATTATTCTCCTTCTCTTACAGTTTTAATGATCGGCAAGGATTAATTACTTCTAATTAACATTCTTGCTCGAGTGTTGATGCAACAGTTTTAGCCCAGAATCTTAGATGTTTCTTCATATCAGCAGCTGCAGTGACCTTTGGAATCCTTAAGTTCAGTAATGGTGAATCGGGTCTCTTTATTGGCCAAGCTTCTGATAAATATGGTCTCATTATCCTTTTCTCATAATCCTGTTCTTCTTCAATTTCATCGTTTTGTTTATCTGTGTTCTCTTCATTTTTGTGCAGTTTTGCTCTTTGCAATCCTGGGACTACGCTCATCATTCTCGGGCAGAGGTGTTCTTTGTTGAACCTGAAACCGAGATCCATAAACCCTTTTACTTCTTCAAGTTCCAGATCCACTAAGCTCCTGCAACTCATTGACTTCTGCAGTTTAGTCGTCGAGTACTGTCGATTTATAGGGCTTTTTTGAGTTGATGGAGAAAACGAATGTGAGCGAGTTCTGTCTCTGATGATATTCAGTCGCGTTGGTCGTTCTTTGACGTTCATAATTTTCTTCTCTTCTTCTTCGTCGTTGGAATCATCCTTGTAACAAGAAACAATTGAGAAATCAGTCAACAAATTAAGAAAAATCAAAGGAATTGACTTCATGATGTAGAAGAAAAAGAACGCGGTGAAGAGTGTTAATTAATATATATATGTTACAGGTGAAATAGTATTCAGAGACGAGTCTGACGATTTCTCTTCGTCTTCGAGAGGAGATGAAAAAGAAATCTCTTCTTCTGATGAAGGAGGAGATAAAGAGAGAGTTGGTGAAGCAGGTTTTAGGGTTTTAGAAGCAATTATCTGATGAAACCATAAATGATCCATGGCTGCTATGAGACAGAGAGAGATTTGATCAGCCATGGGAGAGAGAGAGAGAGAGAGAGAGAGAGAGGGAGAGAGAGAGAGGGAGCGGAGATTTTGAGAAACAAAATCTAATTAGTTATGAAAGGAGAAGAGAGATTGTGGTGGAAGTAAAAAGAAGAAGAATAATAAGTGAAAGCAAAAGGAATATGGAAAGTAGTGGTGGAACCTTTGACAATGGAGGATGTGGCTATGAGTTGTGGATTCTTCAGGTGTTAAATCCACAGCTTTAAGTTGTTAAATTACCATGATGCCCATCTCTAAAATACCTTTTTTTTTTTTTTTAACATGTTCCATATTCAAGGCCATATCCATTACTATTGGACTCAAGGAGCTTCTCATAAGCCAACAACCACATATGGGAAACTCTCAGAAGGACCAGTTGCCCCTCTTATTTCTATGATTTCAAGAATACCAACAACACATTTACGTGATTATTTCGTTAAATGATAATATTTTATTGATAATTTAGCATATTTATTAATTATTATTGACTATTACTAAGACAATGCGACAATAATAATATTACTTATTTAGGATGAAAATTTTAATATATAAATTAGTATGTGCAATATATTACTCATATTATTACAATTGACCTAAAACAAACAAAGAATTTTGGTTTGAGAGCTTGTATTCTTCCACTTGAAATCCAACGCTGAAGTCTTCGTAAAGTCTTTATTATATAGGGATAAATTAATGTGTTAAATTATCAAAAGAAATTTAGCATTTAACAAAATAATCATGACAATAGGGAGTTTGTGGTAATTTTGAAATAGTAAAAGGAAGCTGGTTTTGGTAATTTTGGGTAGCTTCGAGTTAATTTTCTAAAAATGATCAGCATTAACTCAAATTAATTGATTTTGTCCATATATATATATATATATATATATATATATTCATAGTGGACAATAATGACTACATACTGTAAGATATATATACACCCATGTATACATGAAATTGGAATATTCCAATTTTATATTCTCATATCAATTTCATATTCCCAATAAGAATAATGAAGCATAAAATAAATAAATTCTCGAATCTACAAAAGTTCAAATAGTGAAGTCATTTCAAAGGAAAATCAAATTTTATTCCTAAAAGACAGTAATTAATTTTCCTTTGATCTTTTCTTTGTCTACTGTCGCCTCACTGTCTGCATTTCCACCATGAATGTTGAGGGTGGAGCCATTGATGAACTTGCTTCTTCTTTATTATTATTAACAGCTACTACTACTTCTTCTTCTGTGATTTCTCCCTTCTGATTATTGAAGTGAATATTGCTTTCATTAGCCATTGATGTTGGCTTCGGGAGAGAAGAGTGATCGGTGGGACTCGCCCTCGTCGAGCTCCAATACTCATTAGTTGACAGAGAAGTGCGAGTAGATTGTACAGATTGTTCTTGTTTCTTCCTTCTCTCCCTCACTTCTGCATGCCATTGCTTTATGATCTTGGCCGTTTGTTCTTCCAGTGCTCTGCTCTTGAATTCTGAACCCATCTGTGTATTTGAATAAATATATAATTAGTGCTCCACTCGATTAATAATAAACATTACGTACGTACGTGATTTATTTGTAAAATATAGTTATCTACCTGCGTCACAATAGCATATAGAGGAAGAGTGATATAGCTGCAAAGGACTTGAACAACTATCCTGAAGAATTAAAGTGATTAAATTAAAATCAGTACTTAAGTTTACTAATTAAAGTTTTTGAATTAATCAATGAGTGATTTTATATATCCTTACGCTAATACCACCCTTGTGACAGTGACAGCAGTGTGTTCATGGTAGCAAGAATCTACTCCAAATTCTATCTGATGAGTAAATTAAAAATATATTAAGAAAACTACATATGTAATCACCTGTATTCACATTAGAAACATAATATTGAATCGACATATCGGATTGTTAAGTATTAGGGGAGAAAATTAAGAAGAAGAATTACCGAAACCCAGATGAAGAAGGCAAGCTCAAATGCATTCTGAAAATTAAGGTAAAATATATTAGTTCAATGTTATAAGAATATTATTTCTTTTTCTTAATTTTGTGGAGGAAAATTGTACGTGTATATTACCATAGAAAAAGTAAAATGGAGAAGGAAGAGAACTAATCGGGGACGGCCGAACCAGAAGAGTTTATCACTTGGTTGAACAAGAGGAGTTCCTTTGATTACAGTGGTTCGATCATTGATTTGAAGAGCCATTTTTGCTACAATCGATTCAAGTTTCGTTCCCAGAATTAGCGCTATCAAGAGTGGAACACATGATATCCAGAGATAGACATGCCAACCTGCTGATCCAGTAATATTAATTTTTAACTAGAAAAAAAAAGTTCATTGATTGAGTTGAAAACAAGAGGGCAATCATATATATATATATATATATATATGTATGTATGCTTACCATGTACGTTCACAAGCAAGACGATGACAACAAAAAACCACATAAAAGGGCTGTTAAGACAGAAACATATATCGATTGAAAATGTCAGGTAATTATATATATCAATTTATAAATTAAATTATAGAAAGAACTAAATGGAAATTAGTTGGTGATTAATTAATCAACCTGATTCCAATAACGAGCTTGAAATCTTCCTCCAAGGTTCTTTTTATGTATTTTTGGAAATTGAAAGGGTTATAACTAGCTGAAGCTGATGACATATGAGCCTGAAAATTATTCCCATAAACCATGCATGCACATAAGTAAACTTCATTAACGTTAAAAAGAGATGGCATATGAAAGACCATTTAATTTACATACCGAGATGAAGCCATGTCTTAAGGTGAGATAATCAACTTTTGCTAACGAATGAAAGAACTGCCTGAAAAAACATTTCTGTTCCATTTCATAGTAAACAGCTATGAATTAGTCATTATATATACATTTCTGCACAAAATTATATTACAAAGAGTTAAAAAGAAGGTTTATTTATTTTTAAAGTAGCGGAAGACGCTTACAGTCCATAGCTGAACAGATGTTTCTGTACATGAATTCACATGCCGTCTTCCGAAAGTTGTTTGTCTTGTCAGTCTGAATCGTTCGGGATCTATAGTAATAAGTCAATAAGAAAAAGCAAATTAAGCAACGAAAATGATATAACATAAGTCGTATTCAATCTCATTAATATATGGTACGACTTTCTCTTTGGTTTAATTTCCAGAAAATGATATTAATTTGACTAGAAAATTACACGACGGAATGATCTTCAAACTAGGAAAGTATCAACGAAAATTCCATTTCATGTCATTAAAGTAATGCAACTATTCTTCGAACTTCGGAGAAACCTTTGAAATGATCATGAAGCTGCAGTAATACTGGCCAAAGATTTCAGGCAAAGACTAATGCAAAATAAATTAATATGAGAAAATATCTCAATCTAATTAATTCCATCCATTAAATACCATTGGCAACTAGATATTCTGTCGTTCGAGTTTCTTTCTCCCAAGCTTTCCAACGTCTCATCTGTATGTACAGAAAACGCAGCAGACAAATACGCCTTAGCATTTTTTTTTATAGAAAAAGAAGATTTACACTGCTGTAAATTAATTACGTACCTTAAGCCTTCCCAACGCCATGGTGAGAACACTATATACAATTTGCATTACTGCTAGCACAAAAATAAATATGTGTAGCTGTTGGATCCCATCTTTTGATATTAATGCAACTTTCCCCTACAAGTTAATTATTTTCAGTTAATTCATTCATAAGCACAACAAATAAAATAAAAGAAGAGAAGAAGAATATACAGCTAGATGTATAGATATTGGGTTAATTTACTTTAGACGTGCAAGAATCAGAACTAGAAACTGAGCCAGTATCATTTTTTGCGGCAGTCTCATCATCTTCTTCATCAGCCAGTCGCCTATTTTGTTGTTTCCATAGAATATGTTCGGATGATTCATCTATGAATGGTAAGTTTCTGTAAGTTTTAGTGGCGATATGCTCATAGCTTTGTATGTTCAGAGATTGGGATTCGGCAGGTTGACGACATGGAAGCATAATCTCTGCAGTATTGGTGGGTATGCAGATTTTGGATATGTAGTTTTGGGTCCCTGCTAGTATAAGTGACATGAAACCCAGAAGCATCAATTCTGCATCAAAATTAACAGGTCTTAATGATCAATATTATCCATCTCATAAACCTTTAATTTCAACTTATAGATCCCAGACATGCACCTGATTTGAGCTTGTGTAGTGCATCAATCAAGCCATTTTTTCGACGTCTCTTAAGCCACTGCAACAGTCCATGATATATAATTCATATGTTAGATCATCACCAGAACATTCACTAAATTATGGTTTGGATTGAACTTACATGGATAAGGAGATGAACAGAGTGTTCTATGATTATTGAAATGGAAATCATCACAAAGCAAACAGCGGCAAGAGCCCATGTTGGTGTGTTTTCCAGAGAACGCCCTGATGAATCTCCACCAGCCATAACTTAATTACCAAATTATATTATGTAAAACCTGTAAATCAAGCCATGACTTAAATAGCTTGGAAACACACTTGTTCCAATTTTCTTCCCTTATTTTCACACTAAGCCCGGTCATATGTACGGAAGATTTACAGCGATGACTAGGGATTCGTGGCCTGTACGAGCTGTTAAACATTTGTATAAATGTATTTGTTTATTATTTTTATCTTTCAAACTTGGTACCATTGCTTGTAATAAAAGCAAAACAAATTTGGGGTTGAAAGGTAGATGATCGTGACATATGAATGCAGATATTTTGTTTGTTTATTTCAAACTATCAATTGGAAGAAATTAGAGGACTAATGGAAAAATAATTAATTAATTACAATTACTATTACCATTACTATTACCCATTTTCAATACATTTGACAACTCTTTTCCACCCACGGTTTTACTTAAATTGTGCGGAGTTTACCAACTTCACTTGTTAAACATGGGAAACAATTAAGAAGCTCGATTACAAAATTGTCCATGGTTAAAAGTAAAACCAATAAATTATTTAGATTCAATTTAATTTATGGTAAAAGATGAACATGGTTATATGAATTTATTACGCTTGGTATATTTATTATTAAAAATAAGAAATTAAATTAAACACTTTTAAATAATTTTTTTAGATAATTTTAACATTTATTTCTTAATAAATAATACGCACAAATTCCTCCAAAATATGTAAGTTTCAAGTGATATTTGGATTTTTTTTTCAATTTTAAACAGGATTTTTCATTATAGTTTATTGAAATATAGTATTGCTATTATTACATCGACGTAAAATTTTGACCAAAATGTTATCGTCCAACTCTAATTTGTTGCATGTAATCGTCAATCCATCAGTCGTTTTCTTTTTCTTTTATTTTCCAAATACGTAGTTGAAAATTATAAATGAAAACGTCATTTCAAATTTTCTCAAGGTAATCATTCCTTAAATAAATTAACGGGATATTTTCACATACCTCCCCTGAAATTTATAAAAACTTTAATTTAATATAAAATTTATAACAATAGATATAAATCTACCCTATAATGTTTATCTCTAATTAATAAACAATAAACCTATCAAAATACCTCCAAATTCTATCTTTTTTTTTTAAATTACAAAATAATATATCCTTAGTGAAATTTAAACTTATGACCTTAATACAAGGGACTTATACATTAACTACCACACCAAACACATTTTTATAATATACATTTCAATTCTTAATCAATAACTTTTTTGAAAATATATACATAATAATTTCTATAATAACTAAAATTATTTTATAATCATTAAAATTATATATAAAACTTGAATTTAAAATTATTATCAAATATTAATAATAAAATTATTCTTAAATAATTGCTAAAATATAAATTTAAGTTGTTATAAAATAAAATTATTTAAAAACTATTATTAGTAATAATACTTTTAAAAAATTATTCTTAAATAGTTGATAATAATTTTAAATTTAAGTTATTATATATAATATTTTTAATGATTATAAAATTATTTTTGAATATAATTTTTTATTATAATAAAGTAATTTTTATTATTATAAAAATTATTATATAATTATTTTTAAATGAGTTATGTATTAAGGATTAGAATATATATTATGAAAATATATTTGATGCGACTGTTAAAGTATTGATTTTTTGTATTAAGGTTACAGGTTTGAATCTTATCAAAATATATATTATTTTATAGTTTTAAAAAAAAAAATTTGAGGGTATTTTAATAAATTTATTATTTATCCGTTAAAAACAAATATTATAATCTTTTTAGACAAATTTTTTATCAAATTGAAATTTTTATAAATCCTAACGAAGATTTGTGAAAATATCCCATAAATTAACTTCTTGATTTAAATTTTTGTTTTGTTGTTAGTCATTTCAAACTTACTGCAAGTCGGTTAAAATTTTATTTTACTTCTAATATTCCGAATAAAGTAAGTTTTAAAAGTAGTATTTTTACAGATGTCTCGTCAGATAAATATATTTTGCGTGAAAATAGTCTGGTGATAAACTACTTAGCAACCAATCTTTGTATATTATATTATTATTAATGTGATAAAACTCAACAACAACAAGGGCATTTGGTCTAGTGGTATGATTCTCGCTTAGGGTGCGAGAGGTCCCGAGTTCAATTCTCGGAATGCCCCCTCCCCTTTCTTTACATTTTTTTAGCTTTGGCGGGGACGCTTCTCCAATTTTCTGGAAATCATCTCCGGTAAGGCTTGATGTTTAAAGGATGCACAATTGTATAGAGTATTACTTACGGATACTTTATTTCCTCCAATCATAATCTAAAAAATACATATAGTTTTCTTTTTTCATATTAAATACACAGATGGGTTTAACAACAAACCCTGCCATTTCCAACAGGAGTAGCTGAAATTCAAACGAAACAGAAAGACTACCCGGAAGAATCAATACTAAACCACTTGAATTACTTCAAGCATATTCATCTTTTGGTCTACAAAGCAATCAGCAAGTGCGTGCAAACACAAAGCAAAGAATAAACAAGTTGAGATTTTATTAATGCAGGTGATGATTATCTTTTGAGCAGAGTCCTACACAGAAACCATGCTGCTATGCAACACTTTCTCTCTAAGCCTTAGTAAGACAGGTGAGACTGTTAGGTTGTTGCTGCCCCAAGCCCTCATGAAAATATCATAAAAGTTTCCTATTTAGGCTTAATTATTGAAGTATGCAAAGATTACCGGTTGTACGAGGATACAATTGAACGAGCATTATTACAATATTGATGCAAACGAGGATGAAAAAGTTCTCTCTCTAATGAAAATCTAACCTATAGCAAGCTTTTTCTTTCGTATGAAATAACATATGGGTTCAACAGCGAAACCCAGCATTTTCAGCAGGTAAACTGGCAATGACATGGAGAAAGGTTGAAGCAGAAGCTGTACTAGACCTCCTTATATGATTGGAGACATCAACGCGGAGCTAGAAGCTCGGGAGATTTTTTGATACATTTTATTATTTTGTTATTTCTCTTCTATAATAATACATTATAACAAACTCATAATTTGATATTTTATTAATGCAGGTGATGATTATCTTTTGAGCAGAGTCCTACACAGAAACCATGCTGCTATGCAACACTTTCTCTCTAAGCCTTAGTAAGACAGGTGAGACTGTTAGGTTGTTGCTGCCCCAAGCCCTCATGAAAATATCATAAAAGTTTCCTATTTAGGCTTAATTATTGAAGTATGCAAAGATTACCGGTTGTACGAGGATACAATTGAACGAGCATTATTACAATATTGATGCAAACGAGGATGAAAAAGTTCTCTCTCTAATGAAAATCTAACCTATAGCAAGCTTTTTCTTTCGTATGAAATAACATATGGGTTCAACAGCGAAACCCAGCATTTTCAGCAGGTAAACTGGCAATGACATGGAGAAAGGTTGAAGCAGAAGCTGTACTAGACCTCCTTATATGATTGGAGACATCAACGCGGAGCTAGAAGCTCGGGAGATTTTTTGATACATTTTATTATTTTGTTATTTCTCTTCTATAATAATACATTATAACAAACTCATAATTTGATGTTTTCCTTTATCGGATGCAAAATAAATTTGAATGTTATATGTATGTTTGATCAGCTAGTGTTCCACAATGCTTGCTCATTTGTTTCCTAGTAAAGCCAATGGAGGATCAGTGTTCGACACTGAATGAATGAATGAGACGACGTTTTCATCAATTTTATTACGACACTTGGCCAACTTAGAAACAGTATTCATTCACATCCGAGCGTTGTAGGCCACCAGACCCTCTTGTTTGAAGGTGCTGCTGTATCTCCATTCAGATCAAGTTAAAACCAGTCATCTCTCTTAATATCGGCAATCATTGTATTTATGCTTTCCCTTGTAGTCCTGCGTCCATTGATTGCATAATCCCACAAAACATCATGGGTTGAATGAGTTGATTAGAGGGAACCTCTCCTCTTGATCAGAATAGAGTATGCTTCTAACAAATACTGCGGGAAAACATTAGATCCCCAAATTATATACATATTTTAAAGAATTAAACCAGTAATTATATATAGCCTTATGCACAAAATCACTCGTCCATTTTAACTGGATCATTATGAAGAACTTGCAATTCCCTGGACTGTGTTTTATGCCGCCGCCACCACAACATTAAATCCAAACTCAATGATAATATAACCAGAAATAAAAATAAGAATACGCAAAAGACAATTATTTGAACCAAAAGCTTTTTATTCAAAATCATAAAAGCAACAGAGAAGAACTTGAAGAGACCGACAAAGTTAACAGGTAGGCAAACCAGCACCACCAGACCCTTTAGAAGACACTAACACCATAACCCATACACAAAAGAGCATGACCCCCGTACGATTAGAGCTAAAACTGACACAACACCGCGCTCAGAATTCACCACCACGGAGACGGAGCACAAGGTGAAGGGTGGACTCTTTCTGAATATTGTAATCAGCGAGAGTCCTACCGTCCTCCAGCTGTTTCCCAGCAAAAATAAGCCTCTGTTGATCCGGTGGGATTCCCTCCTTGTCCTGGATCTTAGATTTCACATTATCGATCGTATCAGAGCTCTCCACCTCCAAAGTTATCGTCTTCCCAGTTAGGGTCTTCACAAAAATCTGCATTCCTCCCCTCAAACGCAGGACCAGGTGGAGAGTAGATTCCTTTTGTATGTTGTAATCTGCAAGGGTCCTGCCATCCTCAAGCTGTTTTCCAGCAAAGATCAGACGCTGCTGATCAGGCGGAATTCCTTCCTTATCTTGGATCTTAGCCTTGACATTGTCGATCGTGTCAGAGCTTTCTACCTCCAAGGTGATTGTCTTACCAGTGAGGGTCTTAACAAAAATTTGCATCCCTCCACGAAGCCTGAGGACGAGATGCAGGGTGGACTCCTTCTGTATGTTGTAATCGGCCAGAGTGCGGCCGTCTTCGAGTTGTTTACCGGCAAAAATCAAACGTTGCTGATCCGGAGGAATTCCTTCCTTATCTTGAATCTTTGCCTTAACATTATCAATTGTATCGGAACTCTCAACTTCAAGAGTGATTGTCTTACCCGTTAGGGTTTTAACAAAAATTTGCATACCTCCGCGAAGCCTGAGCACAAGGTGGAGGGTTGATTCCTTTTGAATGTTGTAATCCGCCAAAGTACGGCCATCTTCTAGTTGTTTTCCAGGCAAAGATCAGCCTTTGTTGATCCGGAGGAATCCCTTCCTTGTCCTGGATCTTGGCCTTGACGTTATCAATCGTATCGGAGCTCTCAACCTCGAGGGTAATCGTCTTCCCTGTTAGGGTTTTGACGAAGATCTGCATACCACCACGGAGCCTGAGGACAAGATGAAGGGTGGATTCTTTCTGGATGTTGTAATCGGCCAAGGTACGGCCATCTTCCAGTTGCTTGCCGGCGAAGATCAGACGCTGCTGGTCGGGCGGAATTCCCTCCTTATCTTGAATTTTGGCCTTGACGTTGTCAATCGTGTCAGAACTCTCGACCTCAAGGGTAATCGTCTTCCCGGTTAGGGTTTTGACGAAGATCTGCATGCCGCCGCGTAGACGAAGGACAAGATGAAGGGTAGATTCCTTCTGGATATTGTAATCGGCCAAAGTACGGCCGTCTTCGAGCTGCTTGCCTGCAAATATCAGCCTCTGCTGATCCGGAGGAATTCCCTCCTTGTCTTGAATCTTGGCTTTGACGTTGTCGATCGTATCGGAACTCTCGACTTCGAGAGTAATGGTCTTGCCGGTTAGGGTTTTGACGAATACCTGCATATTGGAAAAAAGAAGCTTTCGTTCGCTGGAAGAAGAGAGATTTTTTTGCTTTTTTGAGCGTTGGACAAGGGGCTGAAGAAATATCGATGAAGAAGTGAGGGAAAGAGAGGTCGTTTATATAGAAGGGAAAGCCGACGCTATGAAGGAATTGGATTGGAAGAAGCATCGGTCAAAAAGTAGGGGTACTGTCGTAATTGACTATTGGCGTGGCTTCTTTTAGATTCCAGATATTTCCAGGCCATTGCTTCGTTTCTTCGAATTTTAGTTTAAAGGTTGAAATTCATTCGTATTTGGGTTTAGTCAAAAATCAAAACTGGACTACAATTAAAATTTGAATATTATAATATTAAAAAAAGACATAATTCAAAAAAGTAATTACAAAAGAAATAGACAATTTTCCTGTAGTATTTCTTTCCCTTTCTTTTTTTTTAATAATATTGTTTGCTTGATTGGGAATAAAGATTGTCCCTAACTTGGGAAAGCAATAGACAATTTTCCTGTAGTATTTCTCCAACTTAAATTAATTGGGAAAGCAATGGAGACTTTTCCTATAGTCTTACTCCAACTTAAATTAAACATCTGATACAAATAATTAAAAAATAATAATCTTCATTAAAAAGCTTTCCTATTTGAGAATTTTAGCATGAACATTGAATTATTATTATTTATTTTCTCTTTTTTTTCTATATTTTTCTTCTAATTCAAGACCGACTAAAATTTATATCATCTTGAATTTAGGTAAATACACGTGTTTATTCAAAATGAAATCTTCCAAATCACTCTACAAACATTCCAAACTTTCCTGGAAACTTCCGAGCAAGATTAGAAGAACGTGATGCCCTGCGTAGAAAAAGGGCAACACATAACAAGCATACTACTAAACTGAAAGTATTCAAAATATTAATCAAAATCTCAGGAACAACTTCTTATTACAATGCAATACAAAATACACAGTTGATCTCTCTCTCTCTCTCTCTCTCTCTCTCTCTCTCTCTCTCTCTATATATACAGCATTCTCTTTATTTCCAAAGAACAGAAAATTCAGTCTCACTGATGGAGCACAAAATCACACTGGAATTGCATTTCTCTTTTTCCAATAAGATAGAGCATCTCAGCTTGTTCTCTACAAGATTACAACTCTTTACTGTTTTCTTTTTTGCCTTTTGCTTCAGTAGTAAATAAAGAATAATAGCTCAGTTGGAACCTAACGAACAGTATACATACTTCTGCTTCCAACAAAATCAATTCCTCGGCAGGCAAATTACCCCTTGACTACTGATAACAGTTTATGGCAAGCAACTGGATATCAAATCTCCCTAACAAGCCTGTGTTGAAGCAAACTTACTAGCCTCATCAGCCATATTGCTTACGTCTACCCTCATGTCTCTATGCTGATCAAACATACTTCTGGAGCCTTGCAAAGTCCACTGATCTTTAATCATGGAACTCTGGGAATTAAGAATGAAGTACAACCTTGAGTCGGAAAGAAAAAAAATTGTAATCAAAATGCAAGACCAATCTGCTTACATTGATTTGATACAGAAACATAAGACGGAACATAAAAATGTTACTGGCTCGAAAAATACAATTCTCAGTCATCTGCTTAGTTTCTTATGTTTCAAGATGGATCCAAAAGATGATAAGATGAGGATCACCTCGTATTTTGCAGGCTAATGCTAGTTGCTGTCAATTTCAATCACCAGGTTCCATAACACTATTATTTTGAGATGCGAAATCATCATATTGAGGACTACAACTGAATCCCACCACAAGAATTTGCGTTCAAAGTTAAGCACACAACCACAAATAATAGTAACTAGTAAGCAGGCGTCTAGCTACCATTAGGTGATAGATATCTGCTGTCAGAAACACTTGATTAGTTGATCCCACGCTTCAGTGACTATGATTCCAAACTGACCTTCAATGTCAGGAGGAGCAACTTTCGGCAACTAACTGCAACCCTTTATTGAAGATCCATAAGCTTATTTCTTGAAGAAGCCCAAAAGGCTGTGATAGATTTCTAAGAATACCACCTGCCAATACCCTCACCCATTAAGTTGAGGTCAAAACAAGACAAACAACGAGGTTTTTACTAGAAATAAATGACCTTTATTTATAATACTACTACTTTCGGTAGTGCTTTTGTCACTGCTTCCAATAAGATGGTAATTTGTCTCATTACTAAAACACTTTAACCTGCAAATTGCAATCAAGAATCTTTCAAAGAACAAGGTACTTATTGTAACAACCCAGCCCACAATAGATATTGTCCACTTTGAGCACACAATCTGTTACGGTTTTATTTTCGAACTTTTCAACCCAAAACGCGTCTATTAGGGGTTGAGCTTACTATCTTATATACCCAGTATCTCTCCCGTGCTTTGTCCGATGTGGGATTTGCCTAGGGTGTCACATACACCCCCCCTTAGGGACTCAGCGTCCTCGCTGAGGTTTGCCCCACCATCGCTCAAGAGGACACGCGGAGTGGCTCTGATACCAATTTTATCGGATGTCCTCGCTGAGCTTACTATCTTATATGCGATCCAAGGCTACTCACCTTAGGCAAATCCCACATCGGCAAAGCACGGGAGCGAGGCTGGGTATTTAAGTGTGTGAGCCCCTTGATATGGTACGAGGCCTTTTGGATTGAAAAGTCCGAGAACAAAACCGTGCGGCCTGTGTGGCCAGAGCGGACAATATCGTACTGTGGACCGGGCTGTGACAATAAAAATAATCCTTATCAATAACAAGAATCGAAACCAGCACCTCAATGCTAACTTACGACTACTTTGACTAAGCCCAAGTAATTGTGGGCTCCACTAATTTAATACAATTTTAACCACTAAACTACAACCACATTTTCATTTACATTTAACTAGGAATATCTTCATTCAATTACTACTTAGTAGGACTTCACATATCACATATTGAGCCTGAGTCACCCGTCGATGACTTTCCGTATATGGGACTTCACATATCACATATTGAGCCTGAGTCACCCGTCGATGACTTTCCGTATATGGGGTATCAGCAAGTGGGACACAAAATTTTAAATACAATAAACACTCATGCCCGAAGGTAAGAGCCACACCCTCGCCCTGATCATCGGCGAGTCCTCCCACATGCACAAATCCGTCGACGTACAATTGCGAAGACTCACAAGTTCTAAGGGTACCCAAAGGTCTCTCCCATGTTATACGGAACACATAACACATATCAAATATACCAAACCCGAAGGAATAGCCACACATATCAAAAGGCTCCAAACAATTATAATTGCCTACTAAGAAAGTAATGAATTCGGATACCAATTTTATGTGACACCCTAGGCAAATCTCACATCGGCAAAGCACGGGAGAGATACTGGGTATATAAGATAGTAAGCTCAACCCCCAATAGACGCGTTTTGGGTTGAAAAGCCCGAAAATAAAACCGTGACGGGCTGTGTGCCCAAAGCGGACAATATCTATTGTGGGCTGGGTTGTTACAATTGGTATCAGAGCCACTCCGCGTGTCCTCTTGAGCGATAGTGGGGCAAACCTCAGCGAGGACGCTGAGTCCCTAAGGGGGGGTGTATGTGACACCCTAGGCAAATCCCACATCGGCAAAGCACGGGAGAGATACTGGGTATATAAGATAGTAAGCTCAACCCCCAATAGACGCGTTTTAGGTTGAAAAGCCCGAAAATAAAACCGTGACGGGCTGTGTGCCCAAAGCGGACAATATCTATTGTGGAGCTGGGTTGTTACACTTATTATATTCCAGAAAAAAGTGTGACAGTAACTACCTAAATACTTCCGTGAGAAGGGGATATTCTACAATGTCTCCGCTTCACTCAAGGCAACACAACTGTGAACTACACGAATCCATGGAGCTGGCATATGGCAGCCTACAAATAAGAACTGTAGGAAGGATTGTTGAGAAATGAGTCCTAGCAGGTTTGGATTGTAAAACAAGCACAGACTTGGCTTCTAACATCCTTCACAGGCAGCTCTCCTGCATTGCCCCATGTTAAGATCAGCAAACACCACCTTCAATGCCATGAAAGGGTCTGTCATTATTTGAAGAAGCAGCATGATGCCCATAATATTCTGGAACAGCATAGAACTCTCCTGCATTTGATTGATAGAGAAAAGGACGATAGGATGGGCCCAAGTATCTGGTTGGTGATGCTGCACTTCAACACCAGTACTTGAAATACCGATTTGAACTTGGTGCAGGTCCCAATAAGAAGCAAAATCAGCAGAGGATCATAGGATGGGTTCAAGTATCTGGTTGGTGATGCTGCACTTCAACACCACTACTTGAAATTCAGGTCCCAATGAGAAGCAAAATCAGTTTATCACACAGATATTTTCCTAAGGAGATATCCCTCTATAGTGGCAGTCCTGCCTGCAGTATAAACCTGACATAAATCTTGAGTTCAAAACAGTTGTTGGTACACATATCTCAACAGATTAAGCATCCTAAATATTCTAAAACCAGACACAACATCCCAGAACAATAAATAAAATCACAGGATGTTACATCTTTAGCTGATTGTAGTATTGTATTGGCTCCCAGATCCCTTATAAAGTTCAAATTTGCTTGAAATCATTCGCAGCTGCATTTCTAAAAACATAGGGGAGGGAAGAACAAAGCAAATTTCAAGCTAAAGTGATTGCAACCTGATTAGGAAGAAAAGCTGGAATAGGCGTTGAACATACCTTGTTGCTTGCAAATCACCGGCTGAGATTGATGACTAAAGCCAAAATTGACCAAAAATTGAAAGCGCAAGGCACAAAGGGATCACAATAAACTATAAATGATCAACAAGCCAAATTGACGGATTCCACTATCAATTCTGTGATTCTGTACTCATACATCAGATATAATCACCTAATCAATGGATCTACGAGATATATGCATCTTTACCCAAAAATAATTTATACTCCAACCTGTAATTTCAATTTCAACCTCTATACGTGATGCATGAAGAGCATAGTCATAATAGTGTCTTTTTGTCACTGACAGTATGAATAAAACCAATTAATGGACATCTGATTTATCTTGGAATAAAATCACACACGCACATGACATCACAGTCACTAATCATCATAGCCGCTCATTGAAATGACTAAGACCACAACATACTATAATCAGATATTTTATGATACAAAACAAGAACATCTGCCAATCACTGGACATATTCTATTGAAGAGTTTCCTTCCTTCCAAATGGAAACCTGATCCCACAAGGTTCTGCCATCATATCAGTTCAAGTGGAACACCAGAAAGCAAGCAATAGGCATTCCCTGAATCAAATTTTCTCAGAAAAAGACAAAGAAACCAAAAGTTCTGTGACAATTACATACCATATCCCAATTTGTTAATCACCTAGCAAACAAAGTTAAAACCTCATTTTACATCATCTTTAAATCTAACAAACAAAATCTTCGGTATAACTGACATTAGAAATAAAACCAATCATCTGGTAGCTTCATCCAATTATGCACAAGCCTTAGATCTACAAAGACTTTAAAATTTGAGATTATTGAATAAAATTATGACATTTCCCCATAATTTCTTCTAGTTTTTCTCCCTTTCTCCAAATTTTCTGCCTCTCTAATTTTCTCTCCTTTCTGTTCTTCTTATTTGGGGCTACATCAAATTGACTTCAGTGAAATACTACAACTAAAGTGTGTTACAATTTCTTTTTTTGCTTTCTTGGGCTAGAAGCACTCCATTTCCGTCACCACATTCCAGAACTGGATTTACATGCACTCAATTCTTACATCCATGGTTATACCTCAGTCCTCCACCTAAAGAACTGGGATACCAAGTTGAGCACAAAACCAGTAGGAGTAAACGGGGAATTAATGTATATAAATATTAACTGTACACAATTAGACAACTTTCTATACAGCAAATTCCCTGACAGCCTTTTTAATAATGCTGACATTATGCTACTACTCAACAATGAAAGCCCCAAAAATTCAATAAACAACATGTTACTACATGCAGCCATGAATTGCCAGACAGGAGATCACTTTGATTTCAAAGAAAGGCAATTTGCGCAATGAACTAAATGACTCAACTACAGGTGAAACATTGCATTGGGCTTTACAACAAACAGGTGCCACTAGAAACAAAATTCCAGCATAACGAGTGCATACCTTGAAAGAAATTGCTCATGGAGACTTGGCTCATGCCATGCCATTCGAACGATTGTCTGGGAAGGTAACTTTCAGCTAGCAACTGCAGCTCTTCATCTGAAGATACAACATGTCCCATGCACCCATTGCTTTGAGAGTAGTATTGCAACCACCCCTCAATGTCCCAGTTGAGGTACCACGAACTTTTGAGGGTAATAGAATTTCTACCCATGATGGAATCATTAAGCAAAGCCCCACGTTACAGAAACGAAATTATTAAGAGATGCCTCCATATCTAAAAAGCATCTGTTGTCACATGAATAAAACCACTTAAATCTGCAAACTCCCAACAAGAATCTTATAAAAGAACAAGAAATTGACATAGAAAAATCTATCAGTTATTTTCTGAAACCTGAACCCTTCCAAGAGCACAAAATATTCGACTATAATGGCTCCACTCACTAGTCAAAGACACAAGAAATCTGAATTAAATGATCCACCGAAGTAGAATGTTTATGGTGGAGAATTGAATACAAACTGCAGGAAGGAGTGAGATTGACTGATAAATGTGCCCTATTCTAAATAAAAAGTGCAAATCAGCTTTTCATGTTCGTCATAGAACCTCATCTCTAAGTAAGATGGCAAGCAGTACCTATGTAACTGGGAGCATAGTAAGACAGTGCCATAGAAAGTGTTAGTGATCTATGTCTGGCTTCATGCTGCCTCTCTCACAAACTAAAGAAACTCTCCCTAAAAATGTATCCCTCTCCATCATCTGATGGATGCAGAAAGAGAATCATAAAATGGACAAAAAGCATCTAGCTTGTTTTGTAGCACATTAACATTGTAAACTAAAATGCATCAATTTGAGCTTTGGTGAAAGGTTCCAATTAGATGCAAAATGCAAATAATCTACGGACATAATCCGCGGTGCTAGCCCTAGCTGCAGGACAAATTCATAAATAGTATTAGGTTTAAGCACAAGAAGTGTCTACAAATGTCAATAGATAGATAGTGCTTGTTCTACATGATATAAAGCCACAAGTGACATCAGAGGTTTGTTACATCCTCAATTTTCACGGATTTCCCTTAAAAAACATTCCAAATTTGCCTGAGCTTTTCTCAGTGCCCTATTTACTTCCATATACATACAAAAAATGCATACTCAGAGCATTAGACTCTACTAGAAAATGACAGCATAAAGCAGATTTTCAGGCAGTGTAACACTCTGATTGGTAATAAGCCTAAGCCATGATCCTTGCTTGTGAGGGTACAATAAAAGGCGATATAGACTGAAACCGAAGAAACATAAATGCCACAAATATATTGGAAATTTGATTGAAACAACTACAACATAAATGATCACCTAGCCAAATCACCCAATTCTATGGTTCAAATGGAAACATCAAAGAGCAAGCACCAAGGTGGCCCTAAAACCACATCTTCAGAGAAAAGAGACAAATCAAAATCTCTATAAGAATCATACATGCTTAGCCCAAAACACGATACATTTGACATGAAGAATGAAAGCATTATTTGAGCTGACATTACACTCAAAAGGCACACATGCAGACGCCCAAAAGGCACACATTATACATTCTCACAAGTTTGATAGATATAATTTCAACCTTATACATTCTCTTAAGAAAATGAAAAGCATAGAGTCCTTTCTATGCAAGGGAATTCAACAAAATAACTGAAGAATCACAGGATTATTTTATTGTGTAAAGGACAATATAAGATCAAGAAACTCAAGATTGCAGGATTATTTAAACTAAATTTTTATTCATAAGCACTTTTTAACTTGATTGACAAAAGACAAACTGATAAGAAAAGAGAGAAAATTCAACAACTGTTCTTGTTCTGGACTTGACAACATAAAACCAACTTGAAGAGAGAAGCAGACACTGCAGCAACCCCAACTTTCTCAGAAATCACCACCGCGAAGACGGAGGACAAGATGAAGGGTAGACTCCTTCTGAATGTTATAATCAGCAAGGGTGCGGCCATCCTCTAGCTGCTTTCCGGCGAAGATAAGCCTTTGTTGATCCGGTGGAATTCCCTCCTTGTCCTGAATCTTAGCTTTTACATTGTCAATTGTATCAGAGCTCTCCACCTCCAATGTTATTGTCTTCCCAGTGAGTGTCTTTACAAAAATTTGCATACCTCCCCTCAGACGCAGGACCAGGTGAAGAGTAGATTCCTTCTGAATACTGTAATCTGCAAGAGTCCTGCCATCCTCAAGCTGCTTTCCAGCAAAGATCAAACGCTGCTGGTCCGGTGGGATTCCTTCCTTATCCTGGATTTTAGCCTTGACATTGTCAATTGTGTCGGAGCTCTCCACCTCCAAGGTGATTGTTTTACCTGTGAGGGTCTTGACGAAAATCTGCATACCCCCACGTAAACGAAGGACAAGGTGAAGAGTTGACTCTTTCTGGATGTTATAGTCAGCCAAGGTACGGCCATCTTCCAATTGCTTTCCGGCAAAGATCAACCTTTGCTGGTCTGGCGGGATTCCTTCCTTGTCTTGAATCTTTGCCTTTACATTATCGATAGTGTCGGAGCTCTCCACCTCAAGCGTGATCGTCTTCCCGGTTAGGGTTTTAACGAAAATTTGCATACCACCACGGAGCCTCAGGACAAGATGAAGGGTGGATTCCTTCTGAATGTTATAATCGGCCAAGGTACGGCCATCTTCCAATTGCTTTCCTGCAAAGATCAATCTTTGCTGATCCGGAGGAATACCCTCCTTGTCCTGAATTTTGGCCTTGACGTTGTCGATCGTGTCAGAACTCTCGACCTCAAGGGTAATCGTCTTCCCGGTTAGAGTTTTGACGAAGATCTGCATGCCTCCACGCAGACGAAGGACAAGATGAAGGGTAGATTCCTTCTGGATATTGTAATCGGCCAAAGTACGGCCGTCTTCGAGCTGCTTGCCTGCAAATATCAGCCTTTGCTGATCCGGAGGAATTCCCTCCTTGTCTTGAATCTTGGCCTTGACGTTGTCGATCGTATCGGAACTCTCGACTTCGAGAGTAATGGTCTTGCCTGTTAGGGTTTTGACGAAGATCTGCATATTGAAAAAAAGAAGCTTTCGTTCGCTGGAAGAAGAGAGATTTTTTTTTTTTTTTGTGAGCGTTGAAAGAGGGGCAGAAGAAAAATCGATGAAGAATTGAGGGAGAAGAGAGGTCGTTTATATAGAAGAGAAAGCCGACGCTATGAAGGAATTGGATTAGGGGTACTGTCGTAATTGACTGTTGGCGCGGCTTCTTTTAGATTCCAGACATTTCCAGGCCATTGCTGCTGCTTCTTTTCTTCAAATTGTAGTTTAAAGGTTGAAATTCATTCGTATTTGGGTTTAGTCAAAAATCAAAATTGGACTACGATTAAAATTTGAATATTATATAAAATATTATAAAAAAGACACAATTAAAACAAGTAATTACAAAAGAAAATCTTAATAAGAGTTCTTTCTCTTTCTTTCTTTCTTTTTTATTTTTTATTTTTTTTTATAATATTGTTTGCTTGATTGGGAATAAAGATTGTCCCAAACTTGGGAGAGCAATGGAGATTTTTCCTGTAGTATTTCTCCAACTTAAATTAAACATCCAACACAAATTATTAAAAAATATATAATACTTATTAATACAAATAATTAATTCAAAAAATAATCTTCATTAAAACGTTTTCCTTTTTGAGAATGTTAGTATGAACATTGAATTGATTATTATTTATTTTCGTTTTATAACTTTTTTATTTATTTCATTTTTTTTAATATGATCTTAAATTTAGGTAAATACACGTGTTTATTCAAAATGAAATCTTCCAAATCACTTGCAAATATTCCAAACTTCCCTGGAAACTTCCAAGCAAGATTAGAATGTGACGCCCTGCTTAGAAAGAGGGAAACGCAAGCATACTAAACTGAAAGTATTCAAAATATTAATCAAAATTTCAGAAACAACCGCTTGTTACAACGCAATACACAATTACACAGTTGATTAATCTCTATAGCTTTCAAAAGTCAAAAACATCAGCCATCTATCTTTATTATATCCAAAGAACAGAAAATTCAGTGTCACTGATGCTATAAATGATCAGTCATCCAGTCATTGCTCTAACGGAGCCCAAAATCACACATGGGATTCAAGCTTGCCTTTCTCTTTTTCCAATAAGAGAGAGGACCTCAGTTTATTCTCTACAAGATTACAAACCTTTTCTGCCTTTTGCTTCAGTAGTAAGAATAATAGCTCAGTTGGAACCTAACGACAGTAGACTTCTGCTTTGAACAAAATCAACTCCTCGGCAGGCATATTACCCTTTGATCTACTGATAACAGTTTTATGGTTTCTGCCAAGCAATTGGATATCAAATCTTCTAACAATCCTGTGCTGTCATTTTCAATGCTTTCCCCTAGAGACCGTAATTTGTCTCATTACTAAAGCACTTTAATCTGCTAACTGCAAGCAAGAATCTTTTAAAGAACAAGGTATTTATTATATTCCAAAGAGAAGTTTACCAGTAAGTACCTGAATACTTGCGTGAGAAGGGGATATTCTACTATGCCTCCACTTTACTCAAGGCAACAGAACTGTGAACTAAACAAATCCATGGAGCTGGCGTTATGGCAGCCTACAAATTCGAACTGTGAGAAGGAATTTTCAGAAATGAGTCCTAGCAGGTTTGGATTATAAAACAAGCACAGATTTGGCTTCTACATTCCTCGAGCACCCTCATCACTAAATATGAGCATGCAGAAAAGGATCATAGGATGGGTCCAAGTATCAAGTTGGTGATGCTGCACTTCAACACCACTACTTGAAATACGGATTTGAACTTGGTGCAGGTCCCAATGAGAAGCAAAATCAGTCCTTCTACAGAGATATTTTCCTAAAGGATATATCTTTCTCTATAGTGGCAGTCCTGCCTGCAGTATAAACCTGACATGAATCTTGAGTTCAAAACAGTTGGCACACATATCCTAACAGATTAAGCATTCTACATATTATAAAACCAGACACAACATCCCAGAACAATAAATAAAATCACAGGTTGTTACATCTTTAGCTGATTGTAGTATTGTATTGGCTCCCAGATCCCTTATAAAGTTCAAATTTGCTTGACATATTTCTAAGGCTGCATTTCTAAAACATAGGGGAGGGCAGAACAAAGCAAATATCCAGCTAAAGTGATTGCAACCTGACTAGGAAGAAAAGCTTGGCATAGGCCTTGAACATTACCTTGCTGCTTGTAAATCACCTGGCTGAGATTGATTACTAAAGCCTATTGACCAAAAATTGAAGTAGAAAGAAATTTGCAGTGCACAAAGGGATCGCAATACACTATAAATGATCACCAAGTCAAATTGACAGATTCCACTATCAATTCTATGATTCTGTACTCATACATCAGAATTAATCAACTAATCAATGGATCTACGAGATCCATGCATCTTTACCCAAAGACAATTTATACTCCAACCTGTAATTTCAATTTCAACCTCTATACGTGATGCATGAAGAGCATAGTCATAATAGTGTCTTTTTGTCACTGACAGTAGGAATAAAACCAATCAATGGACAGCTGATTTATCTTGGAACAAAATCACACATGCACACAACATCACAGTCACTAATCATCATAGCCGCTCATTGAAATGACCAAGACCACAACATACTATAATCAGATATTTTATGATACAAAACAAGAACATCTGCCAATCACTGGACATATTTTATTGAAGAGTTTCCTTCCTTCCAAATGGAAACCTGATCCCACAAGGTTCTGCCATCATATCAGTTCAAGTGAAACACCAGAAAGCAAGCAATAGGCATCCCCTGAACCAAATTTTCTCAGAAAAGACAATGAAATCAAAAGTTCTGTGACAATTACATATCATATCCCAATTTGTTAATGTCCTAGCAAAGAAGTTAGAACCTCATTTTACATCATCTTTAAATCTAATAGACAAAATCTTCAGTATAATTGACATTAGAAATAAAACCAATCATCCGGTAGCTTACTCAAATTATGCACAAGCCTTGGGTTAATAGGTTCAGAGATAAGACTTTAAAATTTGAGATTATTGAATAACATTATGATATTTCTCCATAGTTTCTTGTAGTTTTTCTCCCTTTCTCTAAATTTTCTGCCTCTCTAATTTTCTCCCATTTCTGTTCTTCTTATTTGCTGCTACATCAAATTGACTTCAGCGAAATGCAACAACTAAAGTGTGTTGCAATTTCTTCTTTTACTTTCAAGCACTCCATTTCCGTCACCAAATTCCAGAACCGGATTTACATGCACTCAATCCTTACATCGATGGTTATAACTCAGTCCACCTAAAGAACTGGGGTACCAACTTGAGCACAAAACCAGGAGTATACAGGGAATTATTGTATACAAATATTAACTGCACCCAATTAGACAACTTTCTATATAGCAAATTCCCTGACAGCCTTTTTAATAATACTGACATTATGCTATTACTCAACAATGAAAGCCCCAAAAATTCAATAAACAACATCTTACTACATGCAGCCATGAACTGCCAGACAACAGATCACTTTAATTTCAAAGAGAGGCAATTTGCCAAATGAGCTGAATGACTCCACTACAGGCGAAAAATTGCATTGGGCTTTACAACAAACAGGTGCCACAAGAAACAAAATTCCAGCATAATAATGAGTCCGTACCCTGAAAGAAATTGCTCATGGAGATTTGGCTCATGCCATGCCATGCCATGCCATTCGAACGATGGCCTTGGCTGTCTGGGGAGGTAACTTTCAGCTAGCAACTGCAGCTCTTCATCTGAAGATTCAACATGTCCGATGCACGTATTGCTTTGAGAGTAGTACTGAAACCACCCTCAATGTCCCAGTTGAGGCCCTATGAACTTCTGAGGCTAATAGAATTTTTATCCAAAATGGAATCCTCAAGCAAAGCCCCACTTTACAGAAACGAAATTATCAAGAGATGCCTCCATATCTATGAAGCATCTGTCGTCACATGAATAAAACCACTTAAATCTGCAAACTGCTAACAAGGATCTTATAAAAGAACAAGAAATCGGCAGAGAACAATATATCAGTTATCACCTTAAACCTGAACCCTTCCAAGAGCACAAAAAATTTGACCATGATGGCTCCACTCATTAGTCGAAGACACAAGAAGTCTGAACTAAATGATCCACTGAGTTAGAATGGTTATGGAAGAGAATTGAATACGAGCTGCAGGAAGGATTGAGATTGACTGATATTGTGCCCTATTCTAAATAAAAAGTGCAAGTCGGCTTTTCATATTCCTCATAGAACCTCATCCCTAACTAAGAGGGCAAGCATTATCTCTGTCTGGGAGCATAGCAAGACAATACCATAGAAAGTTTTAGTGATCTCTGTCTGGCTTCATGCTGCCTCTCTCGTAAACTGAAGAAACTCTCCCATTAGAATGTGGCCCTCTCCTGTTGCCCAGGATAAGGACAAGTCCGTGGAATGTCTGCTTGATGATATGTCATAATTTGAAGCAGCAGCATGATGCAAATTATATCCTGGTACTCTATAGAAGAAAGCTCCATCATCTGCTGGATGCAGAGAGAGAACTACAAAATGGACAAAAAGCATCTACTTTGTTTCATAGCACTTTCACAATGTAACCTGAAATGCATTAATTTAAGCTTTGGTGAAAGCTTCCAATTAGCTGCAAAATGCAAATAATCAAGGACATAATTGGTAGTGCCAGCCCTGGCTGCAGGACAAATTCATCAATAGTATTAGGTTCAAGCGCAAGAGGTTTCTATAAGTCTCAAGAGATAGTGCTCTACATTATATAACGCCACAAGTGACGTCAGGGGTTTGTTACATCCTCAATTATCACAGTATCAGATTTCCCTTGAAAACATTGCCTGAGCTTTTCTCAGTGCCCTATTTACATCCATATACATACAAAAATGCTTACTCAGAATGCTAGATCTACTAGAAAATGACAGAACAAAGCAGATTTTCAGGCAGAGTAACACTCTGATTAGTAATAAGCCTAAGCCATGATCCTTTCTTGTGAAGGTACAATAAAAGATGATCTAGACTGAAACCAAAGAAATATCAAATGCTACAAGTACATTGGAAATTTGATTGAAACAACCACAACGATCACCTAGCCACCAAATTACCCAATTCTACGGTTCAAATTTCCATGCCTAAAGGCCCTAAACATCAAAAAGCAAGCACCAGGGTGGCCCTAGAACCACATCTTTAGAGATAAAAAGGTAATCAAAAGCTCTATAAGAATCACACATGCTTAGCCCAAAACAAGATACATTTGACATGAAGAATGACATTATTTAAGCCTGAGTCAAAGGCACACATGCTCTTAAGTTTGGTAGATAGAATTTCAACCTTATACATTCTCTTAAGAAGATGAAAAGCATAGAGAGGGAATGCAACAAAATAACTAAAAACTAAAGAATCACTGGATTATTTAATTGTCTAAAGCAAAATATAAGACCGAAAAACTGAAGATTGCATGATTATTTAAACTAAAATTTTATTCATAAGCACTTTTAACTTGCTTGACAAACGGCATGCTGCTAAACCAAAGAGAGAGAACATTAAACAAATATTCTTGTTATGGACTTGACAACATAAAACCAACTTGAAGAGAGAAACAGACACTGCAGCAACCCCAACTTTCTTAGAAATCACCACCACGAAGACGGAGGACAAGATGAAGGGTAGACTCCTTCTGAATGTTATAATCAGCAAGGGTGCGGCCATCCTCTAGCTGCTTTCCCGCGAAGATAAGCCTTTGTTGATCCGGTGGAATTCCCTCCTTGTCCTGAATCTTAGCTTTTACATTGTCAATTGTATCAGAGCTCTCCACCTCCAATGTTATTGTCTTCCCAGTGAGTGTCTTTACAAAAATCTGCATACCTCCCCTCAAACGCAGAACCAGGTGAAGAGTAGATTCTTTCTGAATGTTGTAATCTGCAAGGGTCCTGCCATCCTCGAGCTGTTTGCCAGCGAAGATCAGACGCTGCTGATCGGGTGGGATTCCTTCCTTATCCTGGATTTTGGCCTTAACATTATCAATTGTGTCGGAGCTCTCCACCTCCAAGGTGATTGTTTTACCCGTGAGGGTCTTAACAAAGATCTGCATGCCTCCACGTAAACGAAGGACCAGATGAAGAGTTGATTCTTTTTGGATGTTATAGTCAGCCAAGGTGCGGCCATCTTCCAATTGCTTTCCGGCAAAGATCAGCCTTTGCTGGTCCGGAGGGATTCCTTCCTTGTCTTGAATCTTTGCCTTTACATTATCGATAGTATCGGAACTCTCCACCTCAAGCGTGATCGTCTTCCCAGTTAGGGTTTTAACGAAGATTTGCATTCCACCACGGAGCCTGAGGACAAGATGAAGGGTGGATCTGGATTATTGTAATCGGCCAAGGTACGGCCATCTTCCAATTGCTTTCCTGCAAAGATCAATCTTTGCTGATCCGGAGGAATACCCTCCTTGTCCTGAATTTTCGCCTTGACGTTGTCGATCGTGTCAGAACTCTCGACCTCAAGGGTAACAGTCTTCCCCGTTAAGGTCTTGACAAAGATCTGCATGCCCCCACGGAGACGGAGGACAAGATGAAGGGTGGATTCCTTCTGGATATTGTAATCGGCCAAAGTACGGCCGTCTTCGAGCTGCTTGCCGGCGAAGATCAAGCGCTGCTGATCAGGAGGAATTCCCTCCTTGTCCTGGATCTTGGCCTTGACGTTGTCAATCGTGTCGGAACTCTCAACTTCGAGAGTGATGGTCTTGCCGGTTAGGGTTTTGACGAAGATCTGCATATTGAAAAGCTTTTTGTTTTGCAAGCTAGAAAAAAAGAGAGATTTTGTCTTCAACGAGCGTTAGAAGGAGGGCTGAACAAGTTTCGATGAGATGTTGAAGGAGAAGGGAAATTGGTATTATATAGAAGAGAAAGCCAATGAATTGAGAATTGTAATTGGCGGAAGAAGCGGTCCAAGTTGAGCGGTGGCGTGCGGGTTGGGGGTTAGGTGTGAGGGATGACGTAATTGACTACTCGCATGCCTTCTTAGATTCCAGAAATTTCCAGATTTTCTTTTTCAACTCGTCCCTATATTTTTAAATATTTGTATCTTTAAAATTTTGTAAAATAATAAAAAAAATATATTCCACAACAAAAATATTTTCTTTTTTAAATTTTTAAATAAATAATAAATTTAAAAAAAACTTATTTAATCTTTATATTGTAAAAAATATTAAAATAGATACTAAATTATTTTAATTAAATAAAAATTATTTTATTATTTTATAAAATTTTAGAGATATAAACATTAAAACTTAACAAATATGAGATTTAATACATATTTCTCTTAAAGTTTTAGATTTTAATATTTAAAAAAATAATTAGGAGAAATAAATACTTAGCTCTCCCAAGACATTCACTCCCGTTATCTTACTATTAGTTTTAAAGGTATTATAGTGAAGAAGTAATAACTTTTCTTTTTGGTGTTTGATTTAACATTGCAAGAGACATAAAGTTTTCAAGGAAGCTAAGCTTTGTACCTAGGTCTTAAACCAAAATATGCAGGAAAGGAAAAGAAAGTGACAGTTGATTTCAAACCTTTTAAGGCTATAAATGCATCATTGTACCTTTGTGATAACATGTTTCACATAAAAGCTTTGAATGAACTCTTAGAATTTGATGTTGAGATATTGAATGTTGTTGATGTTTCTTATGGTAGGAAAAAATGGTTTTAACCAAGCTGTGGAATTGTTAGCATAAATCCTATCAAATGCGAAGTTCATCCAAGACAAACATTGGAAAATACTTTTGAAGAGATCAATTAGGATACTAGAAAGTATGTGTTTGGTGTTGATGATGCATTGAAGGCTTTGTAAATGGGTGCTATAGAAATCCTTACAGGTGAAATTCTTATAAAGTACTTGAACAAAGAGCAAAAGGCTTACTGGATGCAGCCACTTGAATTTATCACTAACAAATCTCAGGAAGGATCACAGTTTTGCAGAGGTTTTGGCGGAATCAGAGGTGTCTTTCATTTAATCTAACTATCTAATAATGGAGAAGTTAACGAGGAATCTGATTGAAAAACAAAAGCTTAATGCTGATGCATAACGAAATGTTGTTTCTCAAGTAAATAAGACGTGCTTGCTTCATATTTGGACATATGGGCCCAACAAAGGGACTTATAAAGCTATTTTTGTCTTTATTCACAAAGTAGAAAATGAAGGGCGGTTAGATATTTTCACTTAAATTAGGTGGAGTTAGATGAAAGTAAGTGTTTCTTTTTCTAAACTATCTTTGTAAGTGTTAAAATAACAAACTTTGGGGGAAGAATTAAGTTAATGATATTTGAAACTTTATCCAAACTTAGAGATTTCTATTTTTTTACAAGCATCAAGGGTATATGTCAATTTTTATTAATTAAATAATAAATTTAAATAAGTCTCATATTAACAAGCCAACATTTTTATTAAGGATATGTTTGATATAATTTTTTAAATAAAGTTTTTTAGTATAGACTTTTATTCATAAAATTTTTAGAAATATAATTTTTAATAAAAATTATTAATGATTTGATTGTTACAAATAATTTAAAAAAATTGAGTAATTATTTTAATAAATAAATTTTAATATTTTATTTTTAAAAAATATGATAAAATTATTAAAATAATGTAAATATGCTTAGACAAATTAACCTTTTAAAAAAATATTAAAAAAACTTAAAATATGAGCCTTTCAATAGAAGTAAAAGAGACTTGTTGTGTGTAATGCAAAATGTGAATGGGGGCGTGTTGAAGAAAAAAAAAGAAAGGAACATGTTGAAAAGAAAAAGTAACAAAATAATGGAAGAAGAAAGAAAACAGAAGATAAAAAGAGAAAAGATGGAGAAATAAATAAATAAGATAAAAAGAATAATGGACAAGAGTGAGAAGGGAGAGAGAACAAATAAAAAAGAAAGTATTAAAGGTGAGAAAAAGAAATAGAAAGGTTAAGAAAAAAGAAAGAAAAAGATCGTGAAAAAAAATTATTTTTTATTAATTTAGAAGTAAAAATCTTTGAAGGGAAGAATTTTTTTATTAATTTATAATATTACCTTTAAGTTATTAAATATAACGATAAGAGCTTATTTATTTTTTTAATTAAAATTTGAATATAAATATTTAGATAGTACAAGAGTTTTAAAATTTTTACTTAAATTTAAATAAGTAAATATTTAAATTATTTAAATATTTTATTTATTAATAATATATGTATTTATATATATTTATAATTCAATATATTAGTATAAATTTTTTAGAATAGATATATTAATATATCAATTTCAAATTTTTTATTTTTATAAAAATAAACACTCAATATTTATATTTAGATATTTAAAATAAAAAATAAATATATTATTCATATTAAAATTTTAATCAAATTTAAATTTTAACCGTATTGAAATTTCAGAGAAAAAATAAACTTATTCATTTTTATATCTAAAACTTAAGATTTATTTATTTCTTTTTCTATTGAATACTTTTGCTTTAAACAAATTATTATGGTTGGGTTTTGGTTAAGGTGGTTTAACTAAAGGTGGTTATGTGATTTATTAAAACTCTTAAGCGAAATTAATGACACATATATAATCAAATGTTCAGAAAATATATTTTAATTCATTAATTATTTGTATGTACAGCTTCTAATGTAATTAGTACTTGTTATAACAAAACAAAAACAATAATTTTGATTATAAAAATATTCAATTCAATTCAATTCAAGTATTCAACGTATCCATCACTGAGGCTTTGCCTCAGTGGCCAGAAGGCTTGCCCTCCCACTGGGAGGGCAAGCCTTCGATCCTTGCCAAGAGGCAAGGTTGTCCCACAATTTGTGGGACTTTTTCCTAGGAACATCTGGGTCGACTTCTGGATGCTAGGTGTTCTACAACTGTCTAATATCTTCCCAGTTAAATTCCAAGTAAATTCCCTGATTGTAAATACCAGTAGGAATCTAGTTTAAAATACTAGTAAATTTGTAATTGTTCAAAAAAAAAAAAGTATTCAACGTATCCATCCTTCCCATGTTCATTTAACATGTACTTAGTTGTGGTATATATTATCATATAATCAATACAACCCTCAGACCTAATTTTCACCTAAAATCTGTTGAGGATCCTCAGGGCCTTTTCATTTAGGCAGCAGTCCTCATCCAGTGCTCATGGTAAGATCAACAAACGCCACGTGCAATCAAATCAAAGTGTCTGTCAATATTTGAAGCTGCAGCATGATGCACGTGGAGAGCATAGAAGGCTCCTGCTCTGCTGCATTTGATGGATGCAGGATAAGATCATAGCGTGGGGTCCAAGGCTCCCATCTGATTCATACTTCAACATTGATTGGTATTTGAAAGTAATACCCATTTGAAATTTGGTGCCGGCTTCCAGTGAAGAAGCAAAATCACTCCTTCACCAAACATATTTTGCCTACATACAAATATACTTAACATGCCTAAAGTATAAATCTGACATAAATCTTGAGGTAAAAAAGTTGGTATGCATAACAGATTACCATAGAGTTCTACATAGTTTAAAACCAGAAACAACATTACCTTGCTTGTGCTTGTAAATCAACAGGCTGTGATTTGATGACCGAAGCCAAATCGACCAAAAATTGAAGAAAGAAATACGAATAGCACAAAAGGATCACAATACATTAAAAATCATTACCAAGCCAATTTGACTGATCCCATGTTCACGCATCAGAAAATAAAGACCAAATCAATATATAGATCTATAAGGTCCAACCTTTCCCAAAAATGATTTGTAATCTAGCACGCTAAAGACAGGTTTGCATCACTTTTATATCTAATAATCTTCAGTATCAATGACATCCGAAATAAGCCCATCATCCAGTAGTTTGCTCCAATTGTGCACAAGATCACACCAATATATTACATTATGTCATTTTATTCTCTATAACCCTACAGTAATCTCCTTCTTCAACTAGAAAGAGTGCCTCTGTTTCAACCAAAATCAGTACCTTACAGCACAAATTATACAAGTCACCTCATCTGCCAAACAATTATATTAATTCTGTAAAGAACTCGGATACAGATCTTCAGTATTTTTCTGTTTCAAACAAAATGAATTGCTTACCAGGAAAATTACACAAGTCCCCACCTGCCAAACAATTAGAAAGTATGCCTGAAGTTTGAACTGAACATCATTTCAAACAAATTCAGTTACTTTACCAGCCAAAGTAGCAAAGTCCCTCCTGCCTTTTGATCTGCCAAAAAATTATATCACTTCTGGCAAGAACCTGGCTACCAAATCTTCCAACAAGCCTGCAGAAACATTCCCAATCCTTTCCCCTAGACAAGTAATTCCTACTCATGTCAATCATTCAAGATCTTTTACGATTCAAAAACCACGAAAAATTCATAAAGTAATCTGACACTGGAAATATTATGATAACATCTAGGTCAAGTTGTCTATAAGTCAACCCTTGAACAGCCGTGTTGAGATTACCATGAAAACTTCTGAGGAACTAATTTATATCCAAAATGGAATCATTAAGAAATACGCCACACTTTACCCAAAATGAAATCATTAACATATGGGGCCTAGTCCTGCAAGCATTCGTTGCACATTGCTGCCAATAAGACTTAAAACAATTAACACCACTAGAATGTGCAAACTGCCAACGAGAATCTCCTAAAAAACAAGGAATTCAACAATATACCAATTACTACCTGAAACCTGAGTCCTTCCAAGAGCACAAGATATTATAATTATACCATAATGGCTCCACTCCTAGTCAAACGCACTAGAAATCTAAAGTGAATGATCCATTACGTTGCAGTAGTTATGGTGGAGAATTGAACAGAAAATATTAAAGAAAAGTGTTGGTGATCCCTATTTGATTTCGTGCTGCCTCTCTTACCAGCTGAAGGGACTCTCTAACAAGAATGTGCCTTCCATTGCCCGCAGTAATGATCAAGGCTGTGGAATGTCCGTCTCTGATTTATCATAATTTACAGCCCCCGTATGAGGCACATTTTGTTATAGGACTGTGTAGGAGGCTCCATCTCTGATCAATGCAGAGAATGATCATCAGATGGCCAAAAAACAGCTAGTTGGTAATGCAGCACTTCCACATTGCAACCTAAAATATATGGATTTGAGCTTGGTTAACCGTTCTGATCAGAAGCAAAATGCAATCCATCTGCAGACAATCTGCAGAGCCAACCCTGACTGCAGTATAATCCATCATGGATATTAGATTTTAAGCCCAAGACAGTCTACAAATCTCAAGATACATAATATAAAGCCACAAATGTTATCACAGGTTTGTTCCATTACATCCTTCACTACACACTTTCATAAACATAGAGAATGCATACTAAAACGTTCAAACAACTGGTAATGGACAGGTTTTCAGGGTAACAATTTAATTAGGAAATAAAGGCTTGAATAAGCCTCAGCCATATCCTTTGTAAGATATACAGACAGAGATCTATAATGGAATTATACAAGATATCAAATGATACAAATACATTGGGCATCCCAGAACACGTGACCGCAAAACCAGATGCCCAATTCTTTATCAATTCTATCAGACTCGTTTACATCCTAAAACGTCAAAAAGCAAAGCATTAGGACTGCCCTGAAATCAAGTCTCAGAGAGATAAAGAGTGTAACACATACAAGAATCATGCATCCTTTGCCCAAAACATGATATGATGAAAAGAGTGGAATGAATTATTTAGAGAACACCGAGCTTTATAATGCAAACATTCACATAGCAAAAGTATAAATAAACAAGACTAGTAGACTAATAAACAGATGTCACAAAAGATTATTTAAACTAAATTTTTATTCATAAGCATATTAATTGTTTAACAACACAACAGACATTCAATAACCACTCTTGCTCTGGACAAGAGTACATAAACCGACTAGAACAAGCTAACAGAAACTGAACACCCAAACAAACTTCTTCAGAATGCACCACCGCGAAGACGAAGGACAAGATGGAGAGTGGACTCCTTCTGAATGTTATAGTCAGCAAGGGTACGGCCATCCTCCAGCTGCTTACCAGCGAAGATAAGCCTCTGCTGATCTGGTGGAATCCCTTCTTTGTCCTGGATCTTTGCCTTCACATTATCAATGGTATCAGAACTCTCCACCTCCAAGGTGATCGTTTTCCCTGTCAAAGTCTTAACAAATATCTGCATACCACCCCGTAGGCGCAACACCAGGTGAAGAGTTGATTCCTTCTGAATATTGTAATCCGCAAGAGTCCTCCCATCCTCCAGCTGCTTTCCAGCAAAGATCAAACGCTGCTGGTCCGGTGGAATTCCTTCTTTGTCTTGAATCTTGGCTTTAACGTTGTCAATCGTATCAGAACTCTCCACCTCCAAAGTAATTGTTTTCCCAGTCAGGGTCTTAACAAAGATCTGCATACCTCCACGGAGACGAAGGACAAGGTGAAGGGTCGACTCCTTTTGAATGTTATAATCTGCCAAGGTGCGGCCATCCTCCAACTGCTTTCCAGCAAAGATCAATCTTTGTTGGTCCGGTGGGATCCCTTCCTTGTCTTGAATCTTGGCCTTTACGTTATCAATAGTATCGGAACTCTCGACCTCGAGAGTGATAGTCTTCCCCGTTAGGGTTTTGACGAATATTTGCATACCACCACGGAGCCTGAGAACCAGATGGAGGGTGGACTCCTTTTGAATGTTATAATCGGCCAAAGTACGGCCGTCTTCCAACTGCTTTCCGGCAAAGATCAGTCTTTGCTGATCCGGCGGGATTCCTTCCTTGTCCTGGATTTTAGCCTTCACGTTGTCGATCGTGTCTGAGCTCTCCACCTCTAGAGTAATCGTCTTCCCTGTTAGGGTTTTGACGAAGATTTGCATGCCTCCACGGAGACGGAGGACAAGATGAAGGGTTGATTCCTTCTGAATATTGTAATCGGCCAAAGTACGACCGTCTTCAAGTTGCTTTCCGGCAAAGATCAAGCGCTGCTGATCCGGAGGAATTCCCTCCTTGTCTTGGATCTTGGCCTTGACGTTGTCGATCGTATCGGAACTCTCGACTTCAAGAGTGATGGTCTTGCCGGTTAGGGTTTTCACGAAGATCTGCATATTGAGCTATCAAACAGAGAAATTTCTTGAGAATTTGGCTGAGAAAAGAACGCGAGATTAAGAATTATCTGAAAGAAGAATGATGAAATAAGGGAGAGGGGGGGGTGATTATATAGGAAAGCTACCGACTTGGTGATGGGTTCGAAGAAAGAGGGAAATCCTTATCCTAGAAAGAAAAGGAGTGGTGCAGATGTGTGCCCAGAAAGGTGGATGACGTATTCCCTAATCTATCGCACTATCTAGAATCTTCCAGCTTTTTTTTCAATTTTATTTTTTTGGCAATTATAATGGCATTCGTGGGCCAAGAAGGATGGGCCATTGAGTTTTAGGCATTCGGGCCCATATCCAAACTTTTGGGCTGAGTGAATCCTTATGTATAGGACTGCTGATTCAACCGGTTTCTAGTCGACCGACCGAGTCCGATTCAAGCGATAATTAATTATAACGGTAACTAAGCCCATCTTTTATATCATTTACTCTTGACACAAGGCAAATTTTTACAGTCGTCCTTGATTTTGTTTTTCTACTGCGTCTTTTATTTTGTTTTTAAGGGTATTCGTTCATACCCGATTCTAAAAAAATAGAATATGATGATTGAAAAATAAGATATGAATGAGATACGATATAATATTTATATGATATAAGATATGAATAAGATATATGTATTCTCTAATATATTCATTTTACCATTTTTTTAAAAAAATTAGATTATTAAAATAACATTGTTTCGAACTTGTTATAAAAAATAGGAAGTTAACAATTTTAAATTAATTCTTAAATTGTTTTTCTCTCTCTTTCTTTTTCATCCGCTATTCAACGAGCTCTTGACTCTTGTGTTGCAATCATAGCTATTATAAAACATTTATTCGTGAAAGATAAAATCTTCTTACACCAGCTATTTCATAGCACTGTCCATCTTCTTGTTGATCTGATAATTGACTCTCTTTTAAAAAAATCTAAACAATAATTTTTTTTTAATTATTGAGATATTAAATATATAATTTAAATTGTGTTAGTTGATTGCTTGAATCCTTGATATGTTATGCTTTTTATGCAATATAATAAAGAGAGAATGACAACAAGGTATCCATTTTTTAAATAAATATCAATTCAAACTGAAAATATTTATCAGTGACATCCTTTCTATTATAATTTTTTTATTATTGTTATACTTTGACTGATAAAATGATATAAATACCTTCCTAACTTATGTTCAGAAATAAAATTACATAAATACCTTAATTTTTAATTTTTTAAAATAAATTATAAAATAGAAAGAAATGTATAACCACAGTATACTTAAAATTAAAAAATAATTAATATATTTTGTTAATAAAATTATTTGAGCATGTTTGCTCTACTTGTTCGATCCAAACAATCTCTACAAGAAAATCTTTTTTTTCTTGATTAATCGTAACCAACTTAACAAATGAAAAGCACAATACTCCTAAACTCCAAGTTACAATCATCACCACCACAACTCATCACTAAAACCAAAAAAAGAATCATAGATGCAGCAAAAATTTGAAATCAAAAAGCTGACAAGAAGAAGAAATTTTGGGTTTTTTTTTAATTAAACTAAAAAAGAATTGATAATATTTCAAAATGTAACTTTTAGATTTGAAAAATATAATTGAAAATAAGAAGCTGAGAAGAAAAAGATGAAGTTAGCAACATGCGTCAAAGAGAAAAAGACAAAGAAATGGTAGCAAGCAAGAGAAGGAGAAGTGGAAGAAGAAGATGTGGCAACAAAGATAGAGAAGGAGGAGGAGAAGAAGTTAGCGTCGACGATACCAAGAAAAAAGATGGAGAAAAAGTGGTGGCAAGAAGGAAGAAGAGAAGAAGAAGGAGAAATAGCACTAGTAACGGCCAGGAGAAAATGACAGGGTTCTAAAGTTATAATTATCTTTATTAAATATGACTTTATTTCCTATGTTTTTTTTAAAATTACAATTACTATTTTATCATCAACTATAAACATTAATGATATATATATATATATATATATATATATATTTTAAGTTATAATGACTATTATACCTTTTTTCGTCATAATAATGACGAAAGATTTTAACAAAAAGGATGTCATTGACAAATATTTTTAGTTTTAGTATCTACTTGACATTTATTTTGAAAAATGAGTATCTCACTGTCATTTTCTCTATAATATAAGATATTACTTTGAAAATAATTGTCATCCTTTTATCTTCTTGCAATATAATATAAGATTTTATCAATTTATTATGTACATACATATGCAAAAGTGATGCATATGCACTTATGAATATAATATACTATTTAATTTTGTATTTGGAGTCTCATAAATATTATTGGCAATCAGCATCTATTCATGAATCAATGTCTGTAATTATTATTGTTTTTTTTTATTTCTTCAATTTTAAGAATTTTTTTTCCTCTCTTTCACAAAAATGTATATTTTTTTGCTTATTAGAAATGACTTACTGATATTTCTTAAGATTTATGTTGTTTTGGTCTTAGATGCTATTTTAAAAACATATACTAATTTGCTTAAAAAAAATCTTCATAATTTTGGCTTCCATTATTTCTACATTATAAACTTGGTAATTGATCAATTAAATTATTATATATGTAGGTAAAAAATGGAGATAAATTTGACGATAACAAAATCTGGTGAACAAGGATTCGTTTATAGCAATGATCCTGACCCATTTCATGAGGTGGGTTTAATTCAAACTCTAAAAGATGTAAGTGAAGAATTTACTAATGAAACTATTGGTAAGAAATTAACTTCAAGTATATAAAGTCACCTTTAAGAGGGAGGGGAATAAAAGTATTGGCTATTAGAATGCAAGTTGCTTGTACTGTAAAAAAGTAATATCTTATAAGCCAAATGATAGAACATCACATCTATATAATCATTTAAAAACATGTTCTCATAAAAGACAATTAAGCATAAATTCTATCATAAACAAATTACAAGCGCATGTAGTTCATGGAAAAATGAAAGTGTGTACTTTTTCTTTTGATCAAAAAAGTGTTAAGAAAGAGTTTGTCAACATGATAATCATGCATGAATATTCTCTTAATATGATTGAGCACACAAGGTTTAGAATGTTTGTCAAGACTCGCCAACTTATGTTAAAGGTAATTTCTCATAGGGAGAATATATGATTCTCCTCTAATTTTTGAGCTAATATCTCATTACCTCCTATATTTTTTTTAATACCTCACCCCATTGAATTTTGATTTTGCCTTTTAGTAATTCAAATATTTTCGATTTTATCATTTTATAAAATAAATCAATTGAACTGAACTGATGAGTTGAACCGGTTCTATTAATAATAAATTCTATCGATAATAAATTTTATTAATGATAAATCCTATGGATAATAAATTTTATTAATATAAAAACTTATAATTTTAAAAATAATTTTATAAACATTAAAATTTAAAATTATTTAATATCATTAAATTATAAAACTTTTAAATTTAAATTTAATAATATTTTAAAACAATTTTAATTTTACAATAAATTATATTAATTTTTTTTAAATAATAATAAAAATTGATAAAATTATTATAAATAATTATTAAATTATTATCATTAGTAATGTTTCGGAATAATTTTATAAAAATAAAAATATTTTTATTACATAAATTTTTATTTTAAAAAGAATTTATTATGTGTTTTGGAAAAGAAATATTTATTAAATATGAGAAAAAATATCAATTAAAGTTAATTGGTATAGTGATAAGAGTGTTAGTGTATTTCATCTTATTTCAAGGTTTGAATTCTTATGATTTAATTTATGTTTAAATTATTAAAGGATAAAATTAAAAAAAAATAAGAGTTAGAGAAAATATAAGGGAGTAATGGGGTATTAGTTTAAAAAGTAAGGGGGAAACGGATATTCTCCCTTTCTCGTAATACATTGAAAAGCGATACTATAAAGAAAGTGTTTTTATTTTTTAATATATTTATAATTGTCATTAATTTATATATTTCATAATTAAACTTTTTGTTTTATGGTTAGGTTTAAATTCTTCAACACAAGTAGAAAGTAAAATAAAGATATTATAGATGAGCTAAATACTAATATTATGATTATATATTATACAAATATTATCTATTAATAATTTAATTTTTAAAGGAGTTGATGACTTGTTGAATATAAACTTCTTAATTTTATATTGTAGCCATCATGTTAGATGGTCGCTATAAAATTTTAGTGAAAATAAAATTTGATTGAACTTTGATGGCTTCTTGTGATAATTGTTGATGTAAATAATTTGTTAAAGTATTTATACTCTTTAATAATTTTTATTTTATTAAATTTTTATTGTTATAATTATTGAATTCAAATTTTATATTATTAGAATTTGACATAATTTGACAGTAAATAAAATTATGAAATTTAAAAATTTTTAAAGTTTATTATTTTTTATTAAGATATGAATATATTCGTAGGATATCCATAGCCAATATGGTTATTAGTAAATATTCATTAAAGAAATAATATGAATATTGAATTAAGTCTGTCAGGAACGACATTCTTATAGGAACGAATTGTATTAAATACTTTTCTTCATTTTCATATCATAGCATAATCCAAAATAATATTTGGCTGGTCCAAACCCAACTAGTGAGGCGTCATGCCTCATCAAAATTATATAAATAATATTTACATGCACATACATTTATACATGACTGTTCAACTTGTTTTATGCAGCTGCGTAGAGTGGTCTTAACCTCAACTATAATTCTTTATCCTGCACGACACTCTGTGTACCTGGAGTAGATAGGAAAAAATAGGGAGAGGGTGAGCTCACAGCTCAGTGAGTGGATATACATTTTATCTAAAAATACGTTTTATCAATTCATAATTAATTCCTTGAAACTTCACAATCAAATCATAATCGTATAATAAGCATAACTCATAAATCCATCTCACAGGAATAAATATTAATCATTATTAGTCATTGATATTATCAACCATATATTGAGAAAATCATATCATCATACAACTCATAGCAAATCAATCATCTTTGCACCCAACTGTACCCAGGGAAAAATCATGCTTGGCGGAAACATCATCGCTCAAGCGGGGGAAATATCATACTCAACCCGACGGCCTCGTATTCTCGTCGGGAGCTCATATCATATCATACACATGCTCAACCCAACGGCCTCGTATCCTCGTCTGGGGAGCTCATATCATATCATGTACGTACATTTTCATGGGTCCCAAGGACCTATCCATATCTGGGGGTGGGTACTTCGTAGGGTGCTTCAAACAATCACAAATCATAATTTCACATTTAATATCCTTTTCTCATAAAATCCAGTTCTCACATATAACATACTTTCACATTTCACTTCTCAATTCAACATAACATAAACAATTCAACATCAAGATAATAATAATCAATTTCACGTAATTTAATTATAACATATCACAAATCAAAACACGTCAAACCAATCGAATTCCACACGTCAAACCAATCCAATTTCACACGTCAAACCAATCCAAGTTTCAACGTCAAAATACAATTTATTTATAATCTAATTTATTTCCTATATAACGTAATTAAATTCTTCCACAAATGATTCACAATAATAATTAATTCCATTATAATACATTAATATTTAATTTATAACACATATAATAATTTAAATATAATATCCACTCACAGTCAGAAATTTAATTTCTGGAGGTTTCAGGATCCCCTGAATTCCCTACAGCCGTTCTGCTTCCTAAAAACACAATAATACCGATTAACTTCAATTTATTCAAGATCTAATAGTTATTACTAAATTAATTATTATAAATATACTATTCACGCAAACTAATTTTCTAACTAAATAAAATTCTAAAACTCAATATATATTAATTCTAAAATCAAATTAACACAAATCATAAATCTAACTCAAGTTCTTTCAATTTCTTTCTTTTTTTTTTTTTCTTCTTCCCGTTTCTTCTTCTTCTCCTCTTCTTCTTCTTCTTCTTCTTCTTCTTCTTCTTCTTCTTCTTCTTCTTTCTTTCTTCTGTCTCTTTCTTCGTCGTCTTCTTTTTCTTTTTTTTTTTTTCTCCTCCTTTCCCAATTTGAAAACCGTAAACCTTCCCCACATATATTATTCTAATAAAAGTAAATTTATTATTTTTTTAAGATTGATTAATTAGGACTAATATATATTATTAAAGATTATAAATATGTAATTTAATGTTGATACAAATGTGAAGAGGATATCAATATAAATTTGATTATAGGATACGAATATGATATTAAGTACTCGTTTGATTTAGCTTTTTTATTAGTCAAAAAAGATTTTTTAATAATAAAAATATTTTTTAAAATTTTTGGGGTCATTTAGTTGTCACCGGAAAAGAGATTTTAGGAATTAAAAAGGTTATTTTTCTTCTCCTAGAAGAAGCCTAAAATTTGGGCTTTTAACAGTATATTTTTTACCTTTTTTAAAAAGTAAAATTGTCTAAATACCTTTACTTATTTTAAAAAATTTATATTATTTTTTTTAAATAGAATATTAAATATTCGTCTATTAAAGTAATTACTCAAAATTTTCAAAAATTATTTATAACAATTAAACGATTAATAAATTTTTGTTAAAAACTCTATATATAAAATATATACGAAATAAAATGTCTACTTGTGACACCTAGCATGCTAGGTGTCATTTGTAAATTTTTATTAATAAAATATTTAATATAATATTATTAATAATTAATCATTTAGTTAGGTTTATAATAAAATAATGAATATTATAATAATAATTAATGTTTTAATATTATATGTGGGGAAGGTTTACGGTTTTGTTTTCAAATTGGGAAAGAAAGAGAAAAGAGAGAGAAAAGAAAGAGAAGGAGAAAGAAAAGAAAAGAAAGAAGAAAAAGAGAGAAGGAAACGGGAAAGAAAGAAAGAAGAAGAAGAAGAAGAAGAAGAAGAGAAGAAGAAGAAACGGGAAAGAAGAAAAAAAAAAAGAAATTGAACGGTTAGATTTATGATTTATGTTAATTTGATTTTAGAATTAATATATATTTGAGTTTTAGAATTTTATTTAGTTAGAAAATTAGTTTGCGTGAATAATATATTCATTTATATAATTAATTTTAGTAATAATTATTAGATCTTGAATAAATCTTGAAGTTAATCGGTTAATTATTGTGTTTTAGAAAGCAGAGCGGCTGTAGGGAATTCAGGGGATCCTAAAACCTCCAGAAATTAAATTTCTGACTGTGAGTGGATATTATATTTAAATTATTATATGTTTTTATAAAATTAAATATTAATTTTATTATAATTGAATTAAATTGTATTATTGTGAAATTTATTGTGGAAGAATTTAATTACGTTATATAGGAAATAAATTAGATTATAAATAAATTGTATTTTGACTTGTAGAATTGGATTGGTTTGACGTGTGAAATTAGATTAGTTTGATGTGATGTTTGATTTGTGATATGTTATAATTGAATTACGTAAAATTGATTATTATTTATTTTAATGGTTGAATTGTTTATGGATATGTTGAATTGTGAAGTGAAACGTGAAAGTATTGTTATGTGTGAGAATTGGATATTTATGAGAAAAAGGGTATTAAATGTGAAATTATGATTTGTGATTGTTTGAAGCACCCTACGAAGTACCCATCCCCCAGATATGATGATAGGTCCTTGAGACCCATGAAAATATATGTACATGATATGATATGAGCTCCCCGGACGAGAATACTAGGCCGTCGGGTTGAGCATGTGTATGATATGTTATGAGCTCCCCAGACGAGGATACGAGGCCGTTGGGTTGAGCATGTGTATGATATGATATGAGCTTCCCGGACGAGAATACGAGGTCCGTCGGGTTGAGTATGATATTTCCCCCGCTTGAGCGATGATGTTTTCCGCTAAGCATGATTTTCCCCTGGGTACTAGTTGGGTGCAAAGATGATTGATTTGCTATGAGTTGTATGATGATATGATTTTCTCAAATATATGGTTGATAATATCAATGACTAATAATGATTAATATTTATTCCCGTGAGATGGATTTATGAGTTATGCTTATTATATGATTATGATTTGATTGTGAAAGTTTCAAGGAATTAATTATGAAATAGACAAAACGTATTTTTAGATAAAATGTATATCCACTCACTGAGCTGTGAGCTCACCCCTCTCACTATTTTCTCTATCTACTCCAAGTACACAGGGTGTCGTGCAGGATAAAAATTATAGTTGAGGTTAAGACCACTCTACGTAGCTGCATAAAACGAGTTGAACACGTCATGTATAAATGTATGTGCATGTAAATATTATTTATATATATTTTGATGAGGCATGACGCCTCACTGAGTGTGGGTTATGGAGGCCTGAGGCCATGAATATATTATTATGGAACCTCACTGAGTGTGGGTTATGGAGGCCTGAGGCTAGGAATATATTATTATGGAATTATGCTGCGTGTGAATTATAAAAATAGTTAAGAAAAGTGCATGTTTATACAGGATTCGTCTCGGACTTTAGGAGGGGTTCGGGTCGGGTCCTGATAGATTTGGTATCAGAGCATGGTTTTGATTCTGTAGACTATTGTGTGAAATAGGTATAGTGCATGAATAATTGAATAATATTATTTGAATTAATATGCGTAGAAGTGGTCAATCCAGCACGAGACCTGTTGTAGACCTGAATTTACCTTCAGATGCGGAGGTAGATAGGGAAGTTGTCGGGGATAGAGAAGTTGAATATGTACCACATATAGGTGTCCCACAAGCTCAAGTAGATCCTCATATAAGAATGGAAAACACAATAGAGCGTGTCCGTAATTTAGGAGCAACGAAATTTGAGGGTGTTGGTGACCCAATGAAGGCAGAATCCTGGTTGACTACGATTGAAAGGATATTCCAAGTAATGGGATGCATAGATCAGCAAAAGGTGAATTTTGCAACATTTATGCTTCGAGGTAGAGCATATTACTAGTGGACATCCGTTCTGAATAGATATGGAGGATACGAAGCTGTCACTTGGAATGATTTTCGCAGGGAATTTAATGATAAATATTTCTCATTTATTTATCGAGATGCAAAGAGGAATGAATTTCTGATGTTAGTTCAGGGGTCAATGACAGTAGAGGATTATGAGAATAAATTCACTGAGTTATTGAGGTTTGCTTCTGATGTGATACGGGATGAGACTGATAAATGTAAACGATTTGAAGCAGGCTTGCGAAATGATATTAGGAGATCTGTGGCTGGGTCAAGGTATACACACTATGGCCATTTAGTTGAGGCTGCTATGAGAGTGGAACAGTGCTCAGTAAACATTCAAAGGACTGAACCACCAAGATTCGGTCAAAGCCAAAGCTGGTCAGCTAGTAGAGGTAGTAGTAGCAGAGTGATCAGAAAAGAAGGGAAACAAAGAGGGAATTCAGAGAGACAACAGTACAGGCCTACATCTGTTAATGAAGGACAACCAAATTTTATAGAGACCGCTAGTGGTAGACAGAGAGGCCAACCTGGTCGTCCTCGTACTCAGGCACGTGTATTTGCCTTGACTGAGCAGGAGGCGCAGGCCACACCAGAAGTTGTTACAGGTATGTTAACCATTTTTTGTTGGGAGGCCCACATTTTGATAGATCCAGGTTCTACGCATTCTTTTATATCACGTACTTTTGCCACGCATGCGGATAGGGAATTAAGACCATTAGATTATGGCCTAGTTGTAGCTACACCACTTGGGGACTCATTATTGGCTAAGAGTGTATATCGAGATTGTATTATCAGAGTTGGTAGTTGTGATATGAAGGTTGATTTAATCCCTTTAGATGATTTCGATGCTATATTGGGGATGGACTGGCCTTGCAAATTATCATGCTACAGTTGATTGTTTTCGTAAAGAAGTGACATTTAGAAGACCAGATGAACCAGAAATTGTTTTCTATGGGGAACAACGAATCCTTCCATCATGTGTGATATCAGCAGTTACTGCTAGAAAATGGTTAAGGAAGGGTTATCCTGCTTATTTGGCTTATGTGATTGATGCTCAAATTACTCAGACAAAGTTAGAAGATATTCCGGTTGTAAATGAATTTCTAGATGTGTTTCCAGATGATCTTATCGGGTTGCCTCCAAATAGAGAAGTTGAGTTTACTATTGATTTGATTCCGGGTACAGCTCCTATTTCCATTGCACCGTACAGAATGGCTCCATCAGAACTGAAAGAGTTGAAGGTTCAATTACAAGAGTTGTTAGATAAGGGTTTTGTCAGACCGAGTGTATCTCAATGGGGGGCACCAGTGTTGTTTGTGAAAAAGAAAGATGGAACTTTGAGATTGTGTATAGACTATCGACAGTTGAATAAAGTCACCATACGTAAAAAATATCCGCTTCCTCGCATTGATGATTTATTTGATCAGTTACAAGGTGCTAGAGTCTTCTCCAAAATAGATTTGCGTTCAGGTTATCATCAGTTGAAGATTCGAGATACAGATGTGCCTAAGACAGCCTTCAGAACTCGCTATGGACATTATGAGTTTTTAGTGATGCCATTTGGGTTGACTAATGCTCCAGCAGCATTTATGGACCTCATGAATCGAGTATTTCATCCTTACTTAGACCGGTTTGTTATTGTGTTTATTGATGATATTCTGGTATATTCACCAAGCAGAGAAGAACATGCAGAGCATCTAAGAGTTGTTTTACAGACACTGAAGAATAAACAACTTTATGCAAAGTTTAGTAAATGTCAGTTTTGGTTGGATAGAGTTGCATTTTTGGGCCATGTGATTTCTGCTAACGGTATTTATATGGATCCTCAGAAAATAGAAGCAGTGGTTAATTGGGAAAGACCTACCAGTGTAATTGAAGTTAGAAGTTTTCTGGGGATTAGCTGGTTATTATCGAAGATTTGTTGAGGGTTTTTCTAAAATTGATGGACCGTTGACCAAGTTGACTAGGAAGAATGTGAAATTTGAGTGGGACTGATGATTGTGAACAGAGTTTTCAAGAACTTAAAAAGAGATTGACTTCTGCTCCTGTTCTTACACTTCCATCTGGTACAGAAGGATTTGTGGTTTATAGTGATGCATCTAGACAGGGATTGGGTTGTGTATTAATGCAACATGGAAAGGTGATAGCTTATGCTTCTCGACAGTTGAAGAAACATGAGTTGAATTATCCGACACACGACTTAGAACTTGCTGTTATAGTGTTTGCATTAAAGATTTGGAGACATTATTTATATGGTGCTACTTGTGAGATTTATACAGATCATAAAAGCTTGAAGTATTTGTTTACTCAGAAAGAATTGAATCTTCGACAGCGGAGATGGATTGAGCTGATCAAAGATTATGATTGCACCATTGATTACCAACCAGGTAAGGCAAATGTTGTGGCAGATGCACTTAGTAGGAAATCTTTTAGCTCTATTGCACATATGAGAGTGACGTATTTTCCATCATTGGTTGATTTGAGATCACTTAGAGTTGATTTAGCAGTAAAGGACAATGGAGCACTTTTAGCTCATTTTCATGTCAGACCAGTATTAATTGATCATATTCGAGAGATGCAGGATCAAGACCCAAGTATAGCTAAGTTGAAAAAAGAAGTGAGGGATGGTTTGCGAACTAATTTTTCATTGAAAGATGATGAGATATTAGTCATGGGTAGCAGACTTTGTGTACCGAATGATTTAGAATTGAAGAAACAGATTTTAGAAGAAGCATACAGTTCAGCTTACGCAATGCATCCTGGAAGTACAAAAATGTATCGTAATCTAAGAGAGCATTATTGGTGGCAAGGTATGAAGAGAAAGATTGCAGAGTTTGTATCTCGTTGTTTAATTTGTCAGCAGATTAAAGCAAAACATCAGAGACCTGCAGGGTTATCACAGCCACTTTCGATTCCTAAGTGGAAATGGGAACATATTACGATGGATTTTGTTATGGGACTTCCACGTACACAGCGCGGTCATGATAGTGTTTGAGTGATTGTTGATAGACTTACCAAGTCTGCTCATTTTCTACCTTTCAAGAGTACTTATTCGATGGATAAAATGGCTAGTTTATATGTGAATGAGATAGTGAGATTACATGGTGCACCAGTATCTATTGTCTCTCACAGGGATCCTAGATTTTACTTCCAGATTTTGGCCTAGTCTACAGTATGCAATGGGGACCAAACTGAATTTCAGCACAGCTTTTCACCCTCAAACAGATGGACAGTCAGAGAGAACAATTCAGACTTTAGAAGATATGCTTCGAGCATGTGTGATACAGTTTAAAGGTAATTGGGATGTATATTTGTCGTTGATGGAATTTGCTTATAATAACAGTTATCAAACTAGTATCCAGATGGCACCGTATGAAGCCTTGTATGGAAGAAAATGCAGAACACCGATTTGTTGGGATGAAGTTGGTGAGAGAAAATTATTGGGTCCAGAAATTGTACAAGATACTAATGAGAAGATTTTAGTTATCAGAGATAGATTGAAAATGGCTCAAGATAGACAGAAAAGCTATGCAGATAAACGTAGAAGAAACTTGGAGTTTGCTGTGGGTGATTATGTTTTCCTGCGAGTTTCTCCTTGGAAGGGTATTCTTCGATTTGGAAAGCGTGGAAAACTGAGTCCTCGATATATGGGTCCATTTGAGATTATTGAAAGGATTGGTGAGGTGGCTTACCGATTGGCTTTACCACAAGAATTATCACGCATTCACGATGTTTTTCATGTCTCAATGCTTAGGAAGTATATTTCTGATCCTTCCCATATTTTAGATTCGCAGTCAGCACAGTTAGAAGAAAATTTAACTTATGAAGAAGAGGCTGTTCAGATACTAGACTCCAGGGAACAATAATTGCGTAACAAGACAATTCCATTAGTCAAGGTTTTGTGGAGAAATCATAATTTAGAGGAGGCTACATGGGAGCGTGAGGATCAAATGCGAGTTAGATACCCCCATTTGTTTGAGTCAGGTACATGAATTTCGAGGACGAAATTCTTATAAGGAGGGGAAATTGTGACACCTAGCATGCTAGGTGTCATTTGTAAATTTTTATTAATAAAATATTTAATATAATATTATTAATAATTAATCATTTAGTTAGGTTTATAATAAAATAATTAATATTATAATAATAATTAATGTTTTAATATTATATGTGGGGAAGGTTTACGGTTTTGTTTTCAAATTGGGAAAGAAAGAGAAAAGAGAGAGAAAAGAAAGAGAAGGAGAAAGAAAAGAAAAGAAAGAAGAAAAAGAGAGAAGGAAACGGGAAAGAAAGAAAGAAGAAGAAGAAGAAGAAGAAGAAGAAGAAGAAGAAGAAGAAACGGGAAAGAAGAAAAAAAAAATAAGAAATTGAACGGTTAGATTTATGATTTGTGTTAATTTGATTTTAGAATTAATATATATTTGAGTTTTAGAATTTTATTTAGTTAGAAAATTAGTTTGCGTGAATAGTATATTCATTTATATAATTAATTTTAGTAATAATTATTAGATCTTGAATAAATCTTGAAGTTAATCGATTAATTATTGTGTTTTAGGAAGCAGAGCAGGCTGTAGGGAATTCAGGGGATCCTGAAACCTCCAGAAATTAAATTTCTGACTGTGAGTGGATATTATATTTAAATTATTATATGTTTTTATAAAATTAAATATTAATTTTATTATAATTGAATTAAATTATATTATTGTGAAATTTATTGTGGAAGAATTTAATTACGTTATATAGGAAATAAATTAGATTATAAATAAATTGTATTTTGACGTGTAGAATTGGATTGGTTTGACGTGTGAAATTGGATTGGTTTGATGTGATGTTTGATTTGTGATATGTTATAATTGAATTACGTGAAATTGATTATTATTTATTTTGATGGTTGAATTGTTTATGGATATGTTGAATTGTGAAGTGAAACGTGAAAGTATTGTTATGTGTGAGAATTGGATATTTATGAGAAAAAGGGTATTAAATGTGAAATTATGATTTGTGATTGTTTGAAGCACCCTACGAAGTACCCATCCCCTAGATATGATGATAGGTCCTTGGGACCCATGAAAATGTATGTACATGATATGATATGAGCTCCCCGGACGAGAATACGAGGCCGTCGGGTTGAGCATGTGTATGATATGTTATAAGCTCCCCAGACGAGGATACGAGGCCGTTGGGTTGAGCATGTGTATGATATGATATGAGCTCCCCGGACGAGAATACGAGGCCGTCGGGTTGAGTATGATCTTTCCCCCGCTTGAGCGATGATGTTTTCCGCCAAGCATGATTTTTCCCTGGGTACTAGTTAGGGTGCAAAGATGATTGATTTGCTATGAGTTGTATGATTATATGATTTTCTCAAATATGTGGTTGATAATATCAATGACTAATAATGATTAATATTTATTCCCGTGAGATGGATTTATGAGTTATACTTATTATACGATTATGATTTGATTGTGAAAGTTTTAAGGAATTAATTATGAAATAGACAAAACGTATTTTTAGATAAAATGTATATCCACTCACTGAACTGTGAGCTCACCCCTCTCCCTATTTTCTCTATCTACTCCAAGTACACATGGTGTCATGCAGGATAAAGAATTATAATTGAGGTTAAGACCACTCTACGCAGCTGCATAAAACGAGTTGAACACGTCATGTATAAATGTATGTGCATGTAAATATTATTTATATATATTTTGATGAGGCATGACGCCTCACTGAGTGTGGGTTATGGAGGCCTGAGGCCATGAATATATTATTATGGAACCTCACTGAGTAGTGGGTTATGGAGGCCTGAGGCCAGGAATATATTATTATGGAATTATGCTGCGTGTGAATTATGAAAATGGTTAAGAAAAGTGCATGTTTATACAAGATTCGTCTCAGACTTTAGGAGGGGTTCGGGTCGGGTCCTGACACTACTTTAAAAAATTCTATTTAAAAAATTATATCAAACGGACCATAAGATATTCGTACCATATTCTATCTATTGTCGTCCCTAAATAAATATTCAAAACTATAATAAGATATTATAAATTTTATATTAGACTCATCCTCCCAAATATTTTATAAGATCGAAATTCGTTTCCTTATAAAATAATATTTACAACACATTATATACGCTATTTTCATGTAAAATAAAAATATGATAAAGACATATAATTATAGTACCTCTTAAATAAAATAAACAAATTAAGATAAATCACCAAGGAGAGATAATTTTGATGATCATAAAGGCTGAAAAAATGAACTTAATGAAATTACTATTATAACTCCTTAATTATTGTTTTCTATTATAAATTTTTTTTTAAAAAAATATAATTCTAAACCTAAAAGTTTGTTTTAGAAATTAAAAATTTGAAAAATTAAATCTAGCCGTTTATAAATTTGACAAGAAAAAGTCTAAAAAAAATTTGAGATTCAAATGAAACTGAAGCACTATAATTTGGTCTTAATTAATTATCCAAAATTATACTGCAAAGGTTATGAACCTATACTTTTTTAACTGGTTCAATTTTGAATAATATTAACTTAAAATGAATCAAACTGCCCTTAATGAAATTATAAAATTCATTAAAGAGAATAAAATTAATGAAATTATAAAATTCTAATCACTTTTGTATATTAAAGAGAATAAAATTAATCACTTGAGAAGTGATATTAATGAAATTATAAAATTCTAATCACTTTTGTATATTAAAGAGAATAAAATTAATCAACACACATTAATAAATTTAGCCGAAAATGTCTCTTTTTTGCATCGTAATCAAATTTTAATAAAACGTACCACATTTCATTGCTTTGAAACAAAAATACCCTTATGTTATACCCCTTTAAGCAACAAAACAACATACCATCCTTATTCTTTTTCCCTTTGGAGCGGCTAAAAAATGAGCACTACATATATAACTCAAAAGTAAAAATTTTAGGGAATTAATCGAAAATGACTACAATTTCCTTCTCAAATTCAGAAATAACCACCATAATAATTTATAATCAAATATAATCATATTTGTAATTATTGGACCAAATTACCCTTATAATTATAAAACTATTTCAGCGATATTTCAAAAAAATAAGCCCCCTTAGACGGACGACGCAGTTGAATTACTCTCCTCTGTTACTGATTCACAAATCGCAATAAAAATTTTAAGAAACTTACCTTTATAGTCTCTGTCGATCGAAGAAAGAACTCACGAGTGAATGGAAAGTATTTATTCGTGAAATTTTATTTTAAATAATAAAGAGTAATGTGGTCCAATAATTTTAAATGTGATCATATTTGATTATAATTTATTGGATAATTTTTAATTTACCCCCAACCATTATTGAACAAACATCAATTCACCTCCAAATTTATCAAAAGTCCTCATTCCACCCCCAAACGTTAAGTTTAACATAATCTTTAAATATTATCATTGACCATAACTTATTTATAAAAATACGATTATATCTCTATCAAATTTAAAAATATTTTTTCTCATTTAAAAATACCATTATTGAATTTGATACTTATATTAAAAATATTTTTAAATGAGAAAAAATATTTTTGAATTTAATAAGGATATAATTGTATTTTTATAAATAAGTTATGGTCAATAGTAATATTTAAGGGTTATGTTAAACTTAACATTTAAGGGGTAAAATAGAGACTTTTGATAAATTTAAAGGTGAATTGATGTTTGTCAATAATGATTAGGGGTAAATTGAAAATTACCTTAATTTATTAGCATGATTATTTCTGATTTTGAAATTAATCGAAAAAGTGATTGTTTTCGATTAATTCCCAAAATTTTACCTTAATTCGAAACTAAAATTTATCTTAATTCAAAAACGTGTATTACATATTCAATTCAAAAGTCCATTTTTACCTAAACTCCGAAAGTAAAATTGCTTGAAAGTATTGTTTTAGGTTTCCTATTAACACTCAAAACCATAATTTATTGTAACTCAAAAATACTATAACATTGTATAACAAGAACTTTTTTTTCTCAACAATACAATGTAACATTTTTAAATAAAATTTTGTTAATATGACATTTTCAAATTTTAACCCTAAAAGAGGCATTTTTGGTTAAATCCCCAATATCAATATCGATAAATACATTAAGAAAATAATTTATATCAAACCAAATAAATTATTTAAAAAATAAGTACAACATATAATTACTAACGATGATAAGAAAGATTTAATTCTAACATCCAAAACTCCAAATACCTAAAACTTAATCTTTCTTCAAAGAATCAATGGCAGAGGAATATCTAGGAGGCATCAAAGGCATTTTCAACTGCAACTAAAATCATATTCTCAGTAGAACAAAATCATTGAAAATAACATTGGCATTTGAAGGCAGGCTCCACATAAATTAAGATGGAAGCCTAAAACAAATGGACTGACATTGACTACCATTCCCTTTACAGATTCTCTAGAAAAGAGTCTGCTTCCTTCATTTGAGGAAAAATCCAAATATCATTTCATATCATATTATATACAAAAATGATAAATCTTAAAACATAAGAATATTTTAACTCATTCCTTGTTATCATCGGCCACAACAGAAGATTTGCAGATAGGGCATGAGTTCTTCATTGATAGCCATTTCTTGATGCAGGTCACATGGTAATCGTGGCCGCAAGATTTCAGTGTCCCAACATCATCCATGTTCTTATATTCTTCCTGTCAAAGTTATATATAGCAAGGTGTCATCAGAGCTAGTAAAATATTCACATCTCAACTTCCGCAAATTATCACCAAAGCCCAAATGAAATGGCTCCGTGCAACTGGATTGCAGATAAGAGACCAAGATATCAATGGAGTTTCTATCAAGTAATTTAGAATGGTACATAGGTTATACTTGGCACACAGATGCTACTTTATTCCCTAGAACCATTTACCCTTTTGTTTTTCACTTTAGGTGGGTAAGAAACCTTAGTTAGTGTTATACCTAACTACCATATATTTTCATCTCATACTGAATCAAGTCCTTACCAGGCAAATTGCACAATTCTCTTCCTCTTGCATTTGATCGGCTGAACAGTAAATTGTTTCTGTCAAATTCTTGGATATCAAATCCTCTGACAATCCCGTGCTCACATTCCCAATCCTTTCGCCTAGCGCCAGTAATTCCTGCTCGGGTCAATCATTCAAGACCTTTTAGGATCCAACAATTTCTACAAAGAAGTCCAAATGAAATAAGCACTTGAACTATTATAATAACCTCGTAAGTCATGTTGTCTATGTCTAGCCTCATGTCCCTATGCTGATCAAGCATGCTTCTGGACCCATAGAGAGTGCGGTCCACAATCATAAAACCCTGCAAAATGACAAGAAAAGAAGAGCTTTGACCAATAAATGATAGTGATAAGAAATGGAAGAGCACTTGATGTATTGATATTTAGGACTCCAAATAAGTCCTTAACCATGAAAGAGAATCTACCAAAATGCAACCAACTCAACATCGGATGGAACAATATTCAGTCGACTTGATAAATGTAGGTCTGAAATATGTATTTTGTAGTCCGCTGATTTCAGTGTAAGGATACCACTGAAGTCCCTCGCACTTTCTTTTTGTGGAGGGGAGGAGAGGGGAGGAGAGGGGAGGGGAGGGGAGGGGGGTGTGGTTGTTTAAATGCACTTAATCCCGACCAAAGAATTTGGGTTCCAAATTGATCCCAAGTAATAGCCTAAGTGTAAACCGTGTGTACTTCTAGCTCTAGAATTTGACTACCATACAAAATGTTTATAGGCGCCTCAAACATTCATGTAGAAAAAAAACACCCAACTGATTCATGGAAAGTCTCCCTGATAGCCCTTTTCCTATTCTTAACTCCAAACAAAATACTAGTTTTCCAGGTCTGGAAATTCAACAAAAATCATCTAAGTACTTGCAGCATGGTTAATGAACTAAAGCTTACCCATTTCAGGTTAAATGATACATTAGCTTCCTTAGAAAAAAGGCTTCCGTGAGAAAAAGGACACAAAATGTCGTGTCATACTGTTCTTCTAATTAGCATCATAAACCAACCTGACAGAACTCACAAACAACAAAATTCCTGCTCAAGGAGTACATACCTCAGACGCAAATCGCTCATGGAGACTTGGTTCATCAGACAGTGATCGATATCTCTCATTTGTCACCCTTGATCTCCCACTCCTATCACTGTGACGCCATGCTATTGCAGACAATGATCTTGGATGCCTAGAGGAGTAACTTTCAGCTACCAACTGCATCCCCTCATCTGAAGATCCCACATGTCCCATACGTATGGTGCTTGAAGAGGCCCTGAAAGCTGGGGTAGATCTCTGAGAATAACTACTGCGAACACCTCTTACGGATTGATTTGAGGTACCATGAAAGCTCTGAGGAACAACAGGATTTCTACCCAAAATTAAATCAGGATGAAACGTTCCAGCCTCTAAGGCAGCATTTGTCGCAGTGCTTCCAACAACAGAGTCATTTGTCTCAGGATTAAAACCACCTAAATCTGCACATTACCAACAATAATATTATAATAAGAAGAAAATAAAGGTATGGAAAAGAATAATGTGCTAATAACTACCTGAAACCTGAATCCTTCCATTCGCAGGAGATATTCTACTATGGTGCCACTCCCTTGGCAAGGCACTAGAACGCGGAAGTGAAGGATCCATTGAGCTAGTATGGTCATGGTGGACTGTTGAATAGGAATTGTGAGAAGGATTGATTGGCAAATGTGCCCTGGCAAGATTGGATTCTAAATCAAGTGCAGGCCGGCTTCTCACATTCCTCATAGAGCCCTCACTCCTGATTGAGAGGGCATTGCTCCTGTAACTGGGAGCCATGCTAACACGATCCCAAGGCATGTGTTGGGAATCCATATTCGGCTTCTCCTGCCACAATTCAGGAGGCATAGGGATATCAGAGGAACTTCCAGCACCATAATATCTGCTACTGCTTCCTCTCTCACAAACTGAAGGGACTCCAGGACTTTTTCGCTTATGGGGCCCTCTTCCATGGCCCATGGTAAGATCAACAAAGCCACCATCAATGCCCTGGAATGCCTGTCTATCATAACTTGAAGAAGCAGCATGATGCACATAATTTTCTGGGACTGGATAGAAGGGTCCAGTATTTGGTGGATGGAGAAAAGGATCATAGGACGGGCCCGAAGCATCTGGTTGGTAATGCGGAACTTCAACATTGTGATTTGAGACGTACCCATTCGCACTGGGTGCCGGGTTCCAATGTGAAGCAAAATGCACTCCTTCTGCAGACATATTTTCTGCTGGATACAAGAAAGAGGCATTCTCTCCAGTGCCAGCCCTAGCTGTAATACATATCCAACATTAAGATAAATCTTGAGCGAGAAGAATTTGTCCACAAACCTCAACAGATTAAGTGCTCTACATAATATTACATAAATGACACCATAAATTTATTACATCCTTTCTTAACGATTTCATGCACATCAAGTTACCAATACAAGACTACTCATCAAGGCAACAAACAAGAACAGTTGAGATTCTTTACAAATTAAAATTTTCTGTGCTCCATTCATTATGCAATGCTGCAAAGACAAAACAATTTCCTTGGCATTCATTTTAGATGTGACAACCCAAAAATAGCATTAACTAAAAAATATACCTAGATGTGAATGCATAACTTCAATGTTAAATATATCTACAATGTTCATCACCAATAAAGATTACAGTCCTAATAAATTAATGTCCAGCCAAAGAAATTTGAAGGTACAATACCTAGTGCATAAGGTTGCTCTGTCTGCATATGATTCCAGTTCTGATCATGTCCGCTGTCAAACATATGTGATGAGCCCAACATGTGTCTATGCCCCATAACTATTCCACCTAAGAGATGAGTAATAAATTATTTCCTCAAATCAATATCGACCTGCACAGAAAAGGAAAAATCTCAAGCATTCAGAACAAGATAACAAAATTATATATTTAAAAAAATATTTTATACTGGTGCCTCCATGTTACTGTTTCAAGCAATAGGACATTTTTCATCACAAAGAAGTTACTTTCAAAACAAATGACCCCATAACTATTCATTTAGAATTCAACCTTTAGGATAAGAGATATTTTCCATTTTTCACGAATTCTCGGTCTCCTACAACAGATCATTTCTTATACTTTGACAAATTGAAAATAATATTACTTTCAAAGGCCACAAAATTCCCATTTACAATATCAAATTGATTTAGGAAACATTAGTTGCTGATTTTTTTTTTTTTGGGTTAAAAAAGCATGGTTATCTAAACTATTTTTTACCCCTTTACTTGGCTTACATCGAGCAGTCAGATCAGCAACTTACATCACTTCAAATATAATTAATCAAAATTAAGCTATAGAAATTAACCCTCACAAGTTAGGTGGTCCTACAAGTATCACAATTTATCCTTCAAAAAGGGTAAAAGTGCCTGTTCATTTTTCACAATTTGAAGATAAGTCGCAGATAACTCCTTCAAATTCTGAGGCCCTTAAGCAAAGAAGAAAAGATCAAGGTATAATAGTATTGCAAGATTAATTAATTGAATACAGATGTATAGTTGGACAGCAAGTACTGACTCTACACACCTCTATGTTGCAATAGGAGCTAAGCTCTTTTATCAGTAAGGGAAAAGGAGGATCGGGATAGGGATTGCTAAAAGGAAGGACCTTACCTGGATTTGGTTCAGAGGAGGCAAGAAAAAGGAAAGTAATGGCGTCACCACTTACATCTTTTACTAAACATAAATACACTAGCATTTTCTTTATTTTTGCTGCAACTGAGGCTAGTATTCAACCACACATGGGTCCAGAAGATCTTAAAGGCACATCAGAAGAGGAAGAAGACAGCCTTTCATTTCTTTCCACCTTCGTGAGAAGAGTCATCAAACCAGAGAATGAGAATAACTTAACAAATTAGCATCCACACGAAAGTCTAGAATAGAATGCTTTCATCATATTTTGAGGGGGGGAAAAGTCAAAAAGAAGTGTGTGCGTGCATAAAAACACAAAACAAAGAGGACATGAAGAAGAAGCAGAAGTAATCAACTTGAGAGGAGAAGATGTCAAATCGCATGCATATACAGAGAGATAAGGCAAAGAGAAAGACACGAGATGAGAATACTAACGCAAAGGGACTGTTTAACAGTGAATCATTGTAAAGAAAAGGAGATGGTCAGAAACACCTTATTCACGAACCCCAATTTATGAATAAATTGTTATGATGAAAACCAAAAGACTTGGGAAAGGTTGAAAATTTCCCATTCTCCCAATCAGATTCCATTTGAGAAGAGATTGTAGTCATTTCTTCTGGTTAGCAAGACCACAACCTACAACTTATTTCAAACCCATCTCTATTCTTTTGTGTCAGACCATACATACACACTAATTCTTAACTACATTAACAATTTTCTTCTTTAAGGAAACGGATATATATCACAATGATGACCATTATTAAAACCAGTTGTCATATGGCTTAGATTAGGATAGGAATAGGCCAATAATTACTTGCTGGCCATATATGGAATATTACCTTAAATGGAAGAAAAGAATCCAACCTATACATATACTTTAAATTCCAGTTCAATAACATCATGCAATCTGTTTATAGGTGCTCTTAGAATAAGATCAGAATGAAGAAGACAGGATTTCTTGAACAAGCAGAATATGAATGAACTATATCCTTTCGTCATTTCTTTTAAGTTCCAAATACATCAAACTAAGACAAAAACACAGAGCCACAAGTATGAAGCAACTATGAGCTCTCTCATTTGCATTTGCAGGCTTCAGCAAAAACAAGGCCAGCATAAATTAATATTGAACTCCTCAACTATATTATCTTAAGCATAACCTGTATAAAATCAAACAAAAATAACTGTAGACCTATTATCCTGCCAATATTGCCTTCAAATCAATATACTAAAAATTAGGTTTAATAAAACCACCATCATTGATATAGAAATACAGAGATGAAAGAAACAGAAGAATAATAGAAAAACAGGCGCAGAATATTTAAACAAAAAAAATTACAGTCATCGTTCTTTTGATACACAAATGGCCGAGCAAAAACAAAACATAGAAGAACACAAAGAAAAATGCCCAAATAAAAAATCACTTTTTTTTTTCTATATTTTCAAGTACTCTCAAGGCCAAAGATCAGTCGGTATAACCACCACATTCATACATTGCTTAAAGTTGCAAGTCTTCTATTATTAACAGTTTTAATCTTACAATAAATTTGCCCCGTTTCTCTAAAAAATTCAAATGCTACTTCTACTTATCAGACAAAAGCTTGGAGAAGTTCACTATCAAAGCTTTGGCAATACACATTATAGGAGATAAATGTAAGCTAGAACAATATACATTCGAAAGTTTGGAGACGAAAGAGGTTTCTCACACAAGTTTACAGAACTCTCTCCCTCTCAAGAGAGGCTTGTCAGTTAAGATACAACCTAATATGCAATGGGAATATTCTCACAAGTATAAAATCTTGGAAATTGTCCTTCAGTATCAAGCAGCCAAAAGACCTTGTCAACGGCAAAGTTTAAGTGTATTTTTTAGTGAGTATTGAGGCCTCCTGTCAAGAGGGTCCAGTGCCCTGCATCTAGCAAATGACTATCATAAGTACTGGATTTTATTACAAGACACAACATTCAGCTACAGGTTCTCCTCCTCCCCCACCTTCATATACATCAACCTGAAGTCATCAAAGCTATTTTCATTTATATTTATATGAGCATCAGCACCTTGATGCTATGAGTTATTACTATCCCTTACTCACAGACATCAGGTCACAACAAGAGTAAGATAAGAACCGCCTAATGAATGTGTCTGCAAAAACATACATAATCCCAAGAAATAAAATCCACATACAACCTCAATGCAATTCCCACTGTGTACCTGCTGCCACCACCACCACCAATAAATCAAGTTTTTTTCTATACAATATCACACATCTATTCCAAACAAATGCCATATGAATAGCATGTTTAAGTGAACCTCCACTAAGAACAGACAGTTTGGTAAATCCATCATGAAGCCCTAAATCCTTCTGGCTTATAGCAGTAGCAATAGCCCAAATCACAGGCTATCAATACAACAATCATTAGAGAGTTGATTACCAAATTGTTATGGCAATGAAGATAACCTTGGGTTATATTAACCATCCAACATCATATAAGCACCGCATGCCACGTGCTAGAAATCAAATGCTCAGTCATGTGCTTCTTTCACTCAAATCCCACTCCCTATATCTCTGGCAAAACTCTCAACCAAACATCTGGTATCATTGACGGAGATCTCCAACATAAGAGATCTAAAAATCAAGGCATCCTTGGCACAGTCACTAGGTTCCCCACCCCCCAACCCCAATACAGCCTCCATGTCATGGACTAGATGACACTGTTGTAAAACCAATTTCAATGAATAAGGTCTAAGAAGTCAGAAATAAAATCACTAGCGAAATATAATTCGCTCGCCAAATGGAGGTCAATATACAACACTCAGAACTTGCAGTTCATATGCTAGATATTTCTCCAGGAAATACAGATTTGCAATTCATATCTGTCCTTCAGTTGCCCCACCACCCAAAATTGCCTGCAACACATTTGCACCTCAGAAAATGTAAACAGGAAAGACTTAATAAACCATTTGCCAAGTACTGGCTTGTTCAAAGGGGTCAGTCACCAATTTTTATAATAATAATCTGCAACTTATCAACCAAAACGAATCAATGCCAACTGTTGCGATTAAAATATTTATGAGACCATGTTAACATAAGATATTATAATAATAATTAACAAAATGTAAAGAGAAGAATAAGCTCACTGACCTAATTAACCACTGGCCAAAAACCTACAGTGGATATACACGTATGCATTCTTACTATTGTTTGAAAGAAGTGATTTCTCGAACAACAACAGGATCTCATAATATCAAAGCTTCTCACCAGTAGCTGTAGACGTGCTATCGTTCCAAAACCTCCATACTAGTTAATGCTCATTGCAGTGCTCAAACTCAAGACATGTGAGCATTATTGAGAGACCATCAGAGAACCTAAACCTGCATAATTAGAAACCGTCTAAACCTAGTTGATGCTAAGGGTAATCATGAGTAAAAGCTGGGACCAAGGCTATCTGCTACAGTCCCTCATCCAACAAGCATTTATTTTTTGTATGTGAAGATAAACTACCATCAATGGAACAACAAAATGATAATCATTTTCTCTAAGAACAGGTGGGAACTGGCTGGTACTTCTTTGTATCTTCTCTCCAGTCACTAACTGAATGGACCTCTGATTTTGTAATGGAAGCCCAATACTGGCAGCATTGATATGCTTGATTAATTGCAGCTCATTATGTTATTTTTTAAAAAGAATACAACTATTCCATAGAGTGAAAGTGTACAGTGATTACAGCAAGGAAAATGATGTAAAATACTTCAGAAAACAACCAAAAAAAAAGGGATGAACAACAATAAATCGTGTAACTTCCAAGGACTAATCTCTGATAAAGCTTTTAAAAATCAGTTAATTACAAAAATATCTTAAAAATAAGTTAATTGCCGATAAGCATAATCCAGCATTATTAATGAACATCAGATTTGACATATACATGGTCACGTTATTTTAGACAACAGTACCAAACTAGAACTGATCAGAAATAATATTCAAAGCAACAAGTTCTCCGCCGCATGATAAACATATCATATGGAGATGACAATCATCGTCATGATTGTCACCATGATGAGAACTCTAATACTTATTGGCATATTCACAAAAGTTAAAACACGGATAAGAATCACAACCACGGTGCCATCTGAAAGTAACAAAAACCCATAGATTATAATCCCAAAAATCACCAGATAAACCCCCCCAAAAAAAAGAAAGAAAAAGACGACGCACAGCACAAGCACGAGCAAGAGCAAAACGCAATGATCAAAAGCTAAAACCGAGAAGTTAAACAAAGCAGTCGAAGGATCAAGCAGAAAATCACAAACTTGATCAATTAAACAACGATCGGGAGATGAATAACCAAAATTTAAACAAAAAGCCGAACAAACAAACAGAAATACAAGCGTCTATAACATCCGTACGTAATCAACTATAAAATTTTTACCAGAAAAACATACCTTGGAATAGATTACAGAGCCGACCGGAGCCGCACCGTGCCGATGAAGGAAGAATCAAAGGGAGATTTTCAAAAAGAGAGAATTTTAGAGAGAGAAGAGAGAGGCGTTCAGAGGTATGTTCTTAGAAGGAAGACAATGAAATAAAGCGTTGTATGCATTAATAAGAGGAGGAGAAAATTGGCTGGTCTGCCCACCCTTACCGGCAACCGGTATTATCCGTATTAAATCTTTCTTATTTATTATGGTTGCTTGTATTAAACCTCCTATTATTTATTATACTTGTTTGTTGCTTCTGCTGTGGGTTGGCTTTTACATAATAGTCTTTTTCGTATGTATAATTAAAAAAAATACTAATATTATATTATTTAATATTTTGACTTGAGCCATGAAACAAACTCCTAATTTGTTTCTTTTATTTTTATTTTAATTCAATTTTTTTTACACAATAATTAGTTAATTGAAGTTAACAAGTAATATTTAATATTCAATTTAACTACTCTTTTTAATTTTAAAATAATTAAATTATTAATAATTTTAACAAAAATCCAATTTATTAAATAAATTAATAAAATATAGTCAATTTTTATATTAAAATTCTTTTTTTAAATCTTAATATTTTTTTTTAAAGATTTTGGATGAAAATGAGAAACTTTATTGACAAAACACCAAATCATTATTTTTTATTACTATTTAAATTTAAAATAGATCGAAACGTCAAATATATCTCAGACCACTCATAAAATATTAAACTCTTATTTTTTATTATTATTTAATAATTTAAAAATATCAAACGTATTTTAAATCACCCAAGTTACACTTAATAAACAAGTTCTATATACATATTCTTGAGTTTTTAATATTTTTATTTAAAAATAATTATGTTAATATAGATCAAGTTTTTATTAATTTTAATGTGAATGGGATTCGAACTCAAATTCTAAACCTATTATATTATATATATTGATATTGTACATACCCAAATAATAATTTTACAAATATTATCTAATTAAAGAATTTGCTCCCAATTTGTCTTTATATTTGTTTGTTACTAGCTACTTGTCAAATAAAAACTATATTATTTTATCATGGTTATAAATAAATAAAAAAAATTCCCCATCCTTAAATTCGGCAAAATTATGAAAAGCTGTTTGATTTGAAAATACATAACAATCTATTTACAATTTTTCATATTTTTAATTTTATAGTTATTTTAAATGACAATTTTTTTTCATAATAATAAAAAAAAAAGCTTCTTGAAATTTAATTTGTACCCGTACTGCAATTTCAATTTGTGTGATTTAATGGGGGCGTGGGCTATGTGCCAGAGTGAAAGACGCACATGAGAGGGGTGTTTTGGTAATTGTATTAATATAATAAGGCCACTAAATACGGCTACGATGGGGCACACAGCAAGCACGAAGTTTTGATTTTAGTGGCAAGGACTAGGAGAGCCACGTGTAAGTTAAAGCGCAGGTTTTTTGTATTTGTTGTTCTTCCACTGAATCTGAATCTTGACACGTAACGAAACGTCAAACAGTTTTGCGTTTAACGTGTATGTCGTGGCTAAAAGGAAATGCTGCATCTTTTTCCTGTTCAGAATAATACAACTAGTCGACAAATTTGAACGAAGATAAAAACGTATACCTGTAATTTTTTTTTTTATTTTTAAAATAATTGTTTTAGAATAAAAATTTTAAATTAAAAATTATGAGTACACCGGGGATGAAAGGCTTTGCGACGTGTGAAGCGTTTCAAAAAAATCTCCAACGGATTTTTAAAATATTTATTATATTTATAAAAAAATTTAAAACATCATCTGACGGATTTCAAAATTAATAATAAAACTTTATTATTTATGTTTTTACCAAATAAAAATTATAATTTTTTTATATTTTATTAAATAGGTCCATGTCAATTACTTTTTTTCTTATTAAAAGAAATTTTGTGTCGAACAACAAATAGAAAAAAAATTAACAATAAGTGAATATATTTTAAGAGTATTTTTAATTAGTGTTGTGACTTTTCACACTCATAGAAATATGAAATTATTAATAATAAATTAGTAATTGCATAAAAAAATAGGTAAATGTGAATCGATGAGTAAAAATATATGTTTGCAGGAAAAAAAATATATTATTTGATAAGAAAAGGTGAATAATAATAATAATAATAAGTCAACGTACCAAACATTAGGGATAAGATTCTTCAATTCCCACTTTTTTTTTCTTTTTTTATTTATATTATATATTAAATGAAATTTCATAACATGTTCTAGTACTATGTGGGTGCGACAACTTTATTAAAAATATAAATTTAACTATTTAACATGATAAAAAATAGATTATAAAATTTTTTCATTAAATATTATATATTTTTTTTTATTTTAAAAATAATATTATTTAACTTTTTTACTTAATACTAATTTATAAAAAACTTAATTTACATTATCATAAATATAAGAAAAGGATCCGCAATCTTATATTTTTTAGTAACTTCATATTTTAATACATATTTTTATTTAATTATTAATCATTAAATTTAGATATTTACATAAATTATTAACAGTTAAATTATGTATACTGACAATGTGGAAGGCGTGTTGACATAGTGGTGTTGTGCAATAGTTGAGTAGCATACACGGTTACATTATTTATGGTTTGGAAATAGCACTGCCAATATTGGACATTGACAAGGCAGACGAATTAATTTCTTTTCTCTATTATTATCATGTGATCCAGCCGCTGTGAAGTACTCCAATTTAATGTTTATAATTAATTCATTTTTTATATTATTTTTTGATAAATAATACTTTTTTTTACATATTTTCCAAAAATTTTATGTTATTTTTTTATCTAATTAATTCATTTTTGGATGTTTAGTTGTGTTATAAAAAACTTACTGTTGTAAAGCCTATAAAGTTAAATTGTCTTATCTTATTTTAAAATTTTTACCTCTTGTTTTTAGTACAATTCTTAAAATTTTTTATATTAAAATAATTACACAATTTTATTAAAATATCATGAATAAATTTATTTAAATTTTAAATTTTATCCTTAAATTAAAATTTTGAACTCAATTTTAATCATACATACCAAATATTTAATGTTAAGTTTAAAAAATAAATACCTTAAAAAGTATTAAAAATTTCTTTATTAATAGGGTTATTTTTAGCTAGCTATTCTGAATTTGTTTGGATCTATTTGTGATACAATAATTATTTTAAAGCTTCGTTACAACTTAAAAATATTACATTTATCTCAATAAATTATAAATATTCTAACAATATACGGACAAAATAGTCTTTTTACTTAAATACAAAGTAATTTCGTGTTCAACCCACTCATCTTCAATTCACTAACAAATAAAGTCGCAATAATCTCCACGAGCATTCACTTGGCCTATTTCAATCTCCAAAAGCAAAAGCCACACGTTACTTTCCTCTATGTGTTCCACCTCTTCTCCCTTTCTTCTTTCTCTCATCACAAGCATTTCCTTTCCTTCGTCTCCGTCCAAGTTTGTTCTGCAATATAACGTATTGTATTATAACAAAATTTAAGTATATTTAAAATAATTAATTAAAAATAACTCTATTAATATTATCATACAAGTTTTACTAAAATATATTTATAATAACTAACAATCGATAAATAAATTTCAAACTTTAGCGTTAACTTAAATTTATTAAAATGTAATTACTAAGTTTTCAATGATAAGCTAAAAACAAATATCTTTGAAATGTCTTAGTCCCTTAAACCTAAATATGTTCTGGATTGAAAGAGCAAATACACATTATAAACACTAAAAAAATTAATATGAAAAGTCATATTAAGTCAACCCTAATTTAATTAAAAAAGAGAATAATTTAACTGGGATATTTTTTTTAAATAATACTACTTACATATATAATTTATTTATAATATATCGAAAATCTATGAAGAGTTGTGAGTTTTAATCGAACCTCCTCTACTTAAATAATCAATTTCGTATGAATTGTGAGATCTAAATAAAAAGTATTTTGTAATTTGTTGGCTTTACAACAACCAAAAAAAGAATTAATAATTTGAATTTGAAAAATTCTAAGCACATAGTGTTTACGAATTATGGAAAATGGTTCATCAATCAAATCCCATCACATTATTCTTTTCGGGTAAAATTATAATTAAATATTTACAGTCATCAAACTCTATCTTATCAAACAAATTTAATGTTTTTTAAAATATTATTTTTAAAAATAAGTATAAAATATAGAAAAATATATTTTATATTATCTTGAAAGAATAATTAAAAATAATATTTTTGTTACTTTTAAAAAGTAAATTTGATAAATCATAAAATACTATATATTTGTTTTAAAAAAAAATAAAAAATGAGTTTTGAAAACATAATCAATCAACTCAACCATTTTAAAACGAAAACAAGAAAGCATTAATAGACGGCGGCGAAGTGCGGGTGCGTTAACCACCATATAATTTTTTAATAAATTATATAAAAAATATATGGCTTAGGATCAAAGCAATTCTTAGATTTATTGTATTATTATGTATGAATAAATAAATAAAAATAAAAATTAAAAAAAAAGAAGTCGTTAAACAAATGAGGGGATGGTGAAATTGACTTAAAATTAGGATATAAAGCTTACCTACTGCTCTCCACTTTCTTTGCTTCTCAAGCATTTATTTCAAAAAATAATAATTGCTAATACCTATCCGTATATAGTCAGTAACTCATTCAAATCACCTGTTTATAGTCGTAAAGTTCGTTGAAAATTGATAAAACTCTTATTTATATTCATTATTGCTTTTATAAGTGATAAAAATATAAAAAAATACTAATTTTATTCTTAATATATTTTAATATTATTATTTATATTTTTATTATTTCAAAATTATATATTTAGTCGTTGTCGTTGTGATACTAACTAAGCTTGATAAAAATTCAATTTAGACATAAATTTATTCTTTATACATTTAACTCGACTCATATTTGAATTTAATAAAATTAAGTCTGGTCAAAACTCGAAAAACTAATTTTTTTTTTATATTTTTGTTTACTAAAACCCGGCCCGGTCTAATCCGACATCAATTTATTTAAAACTCAAAAAAATCTGAAATTAACTCTGCCCAATCTGGATTATAATGAAAAAATTTGAACCTGATCCGATTTATATTTAGAGTTGAGTTAAACCCGATCCTAAAAAATCAGGTTCATCCGGGTCAACCTGGGCCCGAGTTTTTTTGTCATCCCATATACTAACCTTAAAAATTCAATTTTTGTGTGGAAAATAACCTTATTGTCTCTATAGAGATAATGATGATGTCACATAATTTTTAAAAAATAAAATAAAATAATTGAAACAAATATTAAGAATAAAATTATTTAATAAAAAATAATTTCAAATAAAAAATTACTAAAACTAAAAAAATTTAATTCATAATGTAATAAATTTATTTATTTTTTATTTTTATAAAAAAATTTAAAATAAAATCAAATGTAAATATAGCTAATGAAATATAAATAAGTTTATTTCTTTTTATTTTTTAAATTTTATAGTAAGATCAAATAAAAATAAAAATAATAAATCTAAATAGGTTTATTTCTTTTTTGTTTTTACAATAAAATTAAATAAAAATAAAATAATAAAATCTAAATAAGTCTATTTCTTTTGAGTTTTTTTTTTAATTTTACAGTAAAGTTAACTAAAAATAATACAATAAAACCTAATTTTTTTTTGTAAAAAATCGTTTCTGAATAAAGCGTTTTATAAAGTTTTATTATGAATATTTTTTTGTAAATTTTTATATTCCAAAGAAATATTATTCAATAATTTTTTGTTAAAATAAAAAATAAAAAATGAAAAATTAGAATTTTAATAAAAAAATTTATTTTTTATACTTTTTACATTAGTTTAAACCGAATACAAATTTAATTTAATTAAGAGTAAATGTGTCAAATGATAAAATATACTAATATTTAATAATAATGTTATAATGGTAGAGATTAAACGTATAATTTTGAAATAGTAAGAATGTAAGTAATAATATTGAAATATATTATAAATAAAATTAGTATTTTTCCTAAAAGTATTTAAGACAAAAAGAGTGAGACACGAAATTTTTTAAAAAAATACTGTTGATAATATAGTAATCATCAAGTATTTATTATATCATTTTACCACTTATTTAATGAATGTCATTTATTTAAAATAATTAATTTAATTTAATTATATAGATAAATAATTTATTTTTTAATAAAATATACATCACAAATTATACATACAAGGTTAATTTATCTTTTTATTAGATAATATTCCTTTTATCTTTACACCATGCATGCATTGTATTAATTACAATAAGGATAAATATGTTATTTTATTATTTTTTTTATTATTTTTAACGAATAATTTAGTATTAAAATTTAAAATAAACATTGTTGAGTGTTTGACACTTTAAACAAATTTTATATCAATAAAATACAAGAGAAATATTAGATATATAAAATAACACATTTAACCTCTTAATATACGCACTTTGAATTAAAAAATTTGAGAATAAAATCGTGAGGGACTCGAACAACATCTTTATTGGACATTTCATTAAAAAAAATATATTAAGATTCCAAATAAGAGAGTAAAAAAAGGTGGATACAATTATAGATTGTTGTTAATTAATCAAGAAAGCAAAGTGACAAGAGACCAAAGTTTAATTAATCCTTGGAAATGGTATCAACTCCTTGTCAAAGAAATATTTTATTACGCAACTTTTATATATATATATATATATATATATATATATATATATATATCCTATAATATATGCATATGATGAAGTATGATTACACAATATATTTTCATAGAGCTAGTCCATGGTGAAGAAGAGTAGCCTCAATGATTGTGTTACCAAAGAGAGTCCAGATCACAATGATAAGGGTTAATAATTATCCCTGGTTAGGGAGGTTGATTAGTTTACCCTCTACATAGAGGGAGAGATTCAACTCTTTTTTTTAAATATAAAGTGAAAATACTTTTTTTTTTCAAAAATAAATAAACATCCATTTAATTAAAATTATTTTTAAAAGTAAAAATAGTCAGATTTCAAGTATAAAGTATAGATAATTTTTCTAAAACTTGGTAAAAATATATTTATCTTTGTAAATATATTTTTACTTGAATTGAATATAAATTTCGTTAATAATATTATATTAAATTTATTTAAGATTATGAATTTTTAGTAGATTTTCGCCAACAGCTAAATTTAATTAAGATAATTTTCTATATAAGATCAATAGAGAAAACTATCTAAACCAAAGATAAATAGAAGTAATAGGAAGACCCTTGCTCATGTAACACGTGTTTATGATTTTTTCACTTCGTATCTCAACTTTTACCAAATTATATTATCACTCAAATAGTTATTTGAAATGTTTAATATTTACTATTTACTCATTTGGCCTAAAATATAAGAGTAAGAGAATGTTACAAGCTTTCCACAATTCTTACTAATATTTAGTAAGTAAAATTATTTAAATTCTATTCTTTAAAATGAGAAAATTGCAAAATGTGTTACTAGCAAGATTTTGAAAAATTGAATTTGGAACCTAATCAATTCCATTCGTTGCAGTCAATTTCCAAACAGTGCAGTTGAAAACACAGCGGGCGCCATTTTGCCCAGCTGTACACTTGGAGAGTACAGTAATGATAAAGGCTGGACGACATTATCGTTTTAATAATCGACTACTACGACACTCACACTTTTAAGACGACTTGTCGTTTTGGTGCATAATGATAAAAGACGACTTGTCGCCTCCAGAGTGTGCTTTGCCACGCGGCTAGTGAAAGGAATCGTTTTCACTTCGTACAGGCTGGAGTGTGGACTCTCTCTTCCGGCGTTGGTTAACCGCATCTGCAAGTCTGTAACTGAAATTGAGCTCAAATTCTTCTCTTGTCTCTCAATTATTCTTCTTCATATTCCCATTTTGAAGTAATTTATACTGTAAATTTGAGGAAGAAAAGAAATTAGAAAATGAGCGTTATCGACGTTCTAACGAGGGTAGACGCGATCTGCAAGAAGTACGACAAATACGACGTCGAGAAGCATAGAGATACCAGTGTCGCCGGTGACGATGCGTTTGCTCGCTTATACGGCGCCGTTGAAACCGACATCGAAGCCGCCCTCGAGGTCAGTTCGATCTCCCTTCTTTTACTTCTCATATTTGAAAAATAAAGCTGAACAAATTGTCCATTTGGATGATTTTCGTCAAATTAATGGATAACTGGAGTAAATGAGCAGCTGAGACAGAGATAATTGGAGATCTATGTTCTTTACTTGACTCTTTACCGTATTTGATAAGGTTTAGTTTAAAAAATTTGGTTTCGAGTTCAATTCCCAAAATGCTTCCAATTTGTCTTCAGTCAGGCTCTCGCTCAATCGTTGAGAAAGTGAGGGGGAGCGAAATTTCAAACATGGCGATTTGTGCGTTGTTTTGATTTTGGATTAACTTCCAATTTGCATTAATTTATGTCAACTGGTAGTTGAATTAAAGCAAGTTATGTGGAGATCTATGGTATCTCACCTACATTTTAGTGAAAATCAGTAGCAGTATTAGGGTTTCACTATTTCTTGTTTTTGTTTGTTTATATTACTAAACTTTAGGGGATTTCATCTACAGAAAGCGGAGGTTGCTTCTAAGGAGAAAAATAGGGCGTCTACAGTTGCGTTGAATGCTGAAATTCGTCGGACTAAGGCTCGATTGCTAGAAGAGGTGCCCAAGTTGCAGAGATTGGCCATAAAGAAGGTTAATTTCCACACTCTTACTTGCTTCATTAATAGTTGTAATTTTATTGGTCAAACATTTTAGAAAATTCTCTTGATAGTTAGAGAATTTTTTATTTTTAAATGAAAAAGCACTTAGATTTTACTCTCAAGCATGATGTTGATCTGCAAACATGGAATTATTAATTCATCACCTAGTTCTATATATGTTGAGGATCTTCAGTCCTGTGTTTTTTAAGTCCCTAGATATTCATATGGTTGTAACTTGAGTGGAATGGATTAGAGACTCCTTTGTTTATTCTTCACATAGTCAAGAATGTTTTGGATGTTGGTTTTAAGAACAAAGTAAACAGGGGAAGCTGTTGTCAACGAATCACACACCTTAGCCTTAGTATTCTAATATCATTTGGTCAGTGACATACATTATACAATTTACTTACAGGTTAAAGGGCTTTCAACAGAAGAGCTTGCTGCCCGCAATGACTTGGTTCTTGCATTGCCTGATAGGATCCAAGCTATACCAGACGGAACCGCTTCTGCACCCAAACCTAGTGGTGGAGGTTGGGGAGCTTCAGCATCTCGTGCTGAAATCAAATTTGATTCAGGTAAGTTGTGGGTTTATTTAAATTGCATTTACAGGCTTACATTGAAGCTATTAGATGGATTTATGGGCTTTATTGCAAAAACTTTTCTATATCTCTCATGTTTTCCTTTTAATGAAAAGCATTTCTCAATGGACTCATAAAATTAAAACTAGTGCATTAGATTTATTATTTAGGCTTAGTTGTTGTATGCTGAAATAAAAAACCAACAGAAAGTATAGCTAGAATTTTAGCTGTGGCAAATGTCAATGTGCTCAAACTGAATATTGGCATTTGGATTTTTCTTGAGCATTTAAATTTTAAACCTATATGACTTTGGCCAATGATTGTTTATCATTTATTATTTTATGTTTAATTTTGCCTTTTTCTTATATTTTAGCATGTGATGATTAAGCATGGATTACAGACAAAATGAATTTATCTAGATTTGAAAATCAATAATAAAGAGAAAATACATTATAAATTGGTGGCATTTAGGAGAACCTTACCAAAAGGGGTGAAAATGACAACATTAAGGTGGGCTTACACCTCAAATGCATTTATTATGTTATGTTAAGTCAATACGAGTTGATCTGGAGGTATGGTGGCTAAAATCTCTGTGGTCAGACGGCAAGTTTAATATGTGGAAAATCATATGATACACTATTGCTGTCATACTTATTTTTACTGTAGATGGTCAGTTTGATGATGAATACTTTCAACAATCTGAGGCGTCGAGTCAATTCAGGCAAGAGTATGAAATGCGTAGAATGAAGCAGGCAAGTCACTTGTCTTAGATGTATTTTTTCTTCGTATGGTTTTTTAAATTAAAAGAAGTGTGCATATGATTTGGATATGATTGCCATTCACACAGGATCAAGGTTTGGATGTAATTTCAGAAGGCCTGGATACTTTAAAGAACATGGCCCATGATATGAATGAGGTATGGTGGCTTGAATGAAACTACTAGCTCATTTACAAAATCTTTACGTTTTTGTTCATTATATCATGGGAATGTGCAGGAAATGGACAGACAAGTCCCATTGATGGATGAAATTGACTCTAAGGTTAGCAAAGTTGTTATATCCTTTTTTTTGTCAGAACTCTGCCCTCTTGAAGTGTAAAGTCTAAGTTGGTTCTTCATTCATCCTTACAGGTAGATCGAGCAACAGCTGACCTTAAGAATACTAATGTTAGACTTAAAGACACTGTTAACCAGGTGATGATCGGCAACTTATTGAAGCTCATATTTACATCTTTTTTTATGCTGTCTCCAGTTGTACATTTCTTTAACATAATTTCTCATTCTGTTCCAGCTAAGGTCTAGCCGCAACTTCTGTATTGATATAGTTTTGCTGTGTATTATTCTGGGTATCGCTGCCTATTTGTACAAGTAAGCTGCTTCTTCTTTGATAAGAACTTTTTGCTACTCTTTATCAACTTCAGTGTATCCTTTTTTCCCAATTTGATGTAACAGAGGAATCTGTAGAATTTGGCTGATCATTCAGTTAGATCCCCCTAATGAGGAGTTCTTAAAGTTCCTATAGCTTAGGACTACCAAATCTAAGCGTTGAAATTGAATTGCACATGGTTTACTGATGGCACTATATGCAATATCCGGACATTGCTTCATGGCAGAAGAAACTCCTTATCATTGATGCTTTCTTAATTGATTTTGTTATATCTCATTTAATATTTTCTTGGTATACGTCCCTTTAATCTCGTCTACCTGCAACCTATATTGCTATCTAATACTTTGTGGACTCAAGTACTTTGTGTAAGCCCCTCTCTATAAAAAAAAGCTTGATTGACCCCAATTGGCTTTTCAAGAATGGCATGTCTGCATTCTTTTTATAGTAGAAACCATTGTCGTTTGGGCATCGACATGGATAAATCTTGAGTGATCCATGTAAATTGTTGTGTGATTGAGGAACAGTAGTGATTGGAATTTTTTTTTTGGACTCCGATTGGAAATTTTGTTGGATAGATATAAATGCGTTGCCAGTCATTTTGGTTATTCAGAAATTCAATTATTGGATATTGAGATTGTTGACAACATAGGAAGGATAGAAGTTATAGACCGATGAATTCTTGAGATGTTTGGGGTAGCACCTTTTGTGTATTTAAGAGAGAATTTGAGTTTGCTACATTGTTAATGATCATCATGTCCTTTAAACTTTTAAAATGATTGGTTTGGATCGTTTGCACATAAGATACCTTCGTTCTCCATAGTCAGTTTGCTTTTTCAGCTTGCACTGCATCGGAAGTATCTAAGATTTTCAGAGAGGAAATGAAATATCAGATTTCACAAATCACAGTCTACATATTTTTTTTGGGTGTGTTTTAGTTCTTGTACAAGTAAAAGTGAAATTTGGTTCTCAAGGCATGAGGGTGCCTTGCAGAGATTGGAATTTCCCTTTTAGCACTTAGTGTTATTTGTGTGGCCCCTGAGTTCGTTTATTCATCAAATAGATAGGAGTGATGCTGATTAATGACTAACTTGTGATTCAGAGATGTTACAGTGATTGTCTGCATAGAGTTGTCAGCTTGAAACTTTCTGTGATGGGTTGGTCAATGGATGCTGGTATTATTATTTTTGTTATATTTTGTTTTGCTTCCCAAAATTTATTCCAATGGAATGTGCTTTATTTGCAGCGTGTTGAAGAAGTGAAAGGATATGAAGAGCTGCTTCACCCATTTCCCTCATGTCGGCTGCTTTTTCTTCCGGTACCTTTTTGCCTTTGTCATGATTTATGGTGGTGCTTGATTTTGTATTTGATTTGTCTCTATTATATTTGGGATGATTGTTCACGTTTGGAGAATGTGTGATATACAGAAACTCTGATTGTCCATAGCGATGTTGATTTTGTTTTGCTCTCGTTTAGTTTCATCTTATATTTGTAGTTTAAGCTGATTTTTTTCACCCTGATTCAGTCTCTTTAACCCACCAAGTTTGAAACATTTTGCGACATTATAACTGGTGCAACGTCAACATTGGATGGATCGGAACGGATATTTTATTGTTTGAAATAAAGTATGATATTGGAAAACGATGTTGTATTATAAATATTGATATATGATATGGTCAGTATACGTATCTTTCTGATTAGAGCTTTAAGTTTATTTACTTTTAATGTAAGGGATAGATATTAAGCAACCAAAATTTGGGACACAGAACTGTCAGCAAACATGGATAATGATATCGTCCGATAATTTCAGCTGTCGGATTAACTTTCATGATTTGTAATCGTCTGAATTTATGAAAAATAAAAAAATAGTGGAGTGCTGATCCTGGTCATAGAAAGAAAAATATGTAAAATTTGTTCAACTCTGTTAAAGGAAAGAATGGTTGTATCTCAAGTGTCAGTACTGAATAATTTCACATTTAGCCAGAAGAAAGCAAGATTTACCACAATTTTACATTTTTAAACGATTATATAGAATATGCTGGAGAAATCCTACCAATTTAATATGTAAAATTTGTATTTCTAAGTAGTATCTAACAAAGAAAATTGACAGACATCCCCTAAAGTAAGGAATGATATTTTTCTCTTAAAAATTTTAGAAACGACAGATGTGTTAATTTCAGAGGGATAGTTTGGTATTTTTAACTATTATTAAAATAAATATAAACCGAAAAAGAAACCCTAATCTTGTTTGCACCTACCCACTCACTTACCCGCTCGCCAACCCGCCCAAACTGTCTAATAACCCATTTTTATCCCAAATTCACTGCCTCTCCTCTGATCAATGAAACCCAGAAACTACTGCTTCTTCTTCTTCCTTTATTCACACGAGATTGCTTCTAAATTCTTGCAACTTTTATGGGTTTAAGATTGTATATGAATTTAGTTTGATATTTATATTTGGCTTAGGTATTTTAGGGTTTGTGATTGTGAATTCAAAATGGGTTCGATTGGTTAGAGAGAAAGATGCATAATTTCTTAGTTGATATAATGGTGGTTGCTGCTAATGGTTTTGTTGGTAGCGAGAGCTCGAGGACGTCTAGTAAAGACGGAGTCACTTTGAACCATGGCCGATTGATGATGAAGATGACGGGTATATGACCGATCTGATGAGTAACCATGTGGCCAAAATTGGTTAATGGTTTCTTAGGATTTGTTTGATTTCCAAAAGAGATTTAATAAGCAATAGAAGATTGTCAATAATAAGGAAAGCCATGGGACCAACAAGAAGATTTTGAGATTTTCTGTTGGGAAGAGAAGATTGATGAACGCTTTGAGAAAGACAACAATACATTGTTTTGGAGGAAGAACCAGAACTAGTTACAGATAATAATGAAATTACTAATTGTCCCTCTAAAACTAACAGGAAAGGGACGGCACACTAACCAGGGTATTTGTCAATTCCCCTGTCTAACAAATAATATAACACTATCAATGAATATTGTACATAAAAATTTTTACATAGCATTTTATAATATAACTACACTTAAAATACAGAAGTACATAGCTTACAAAATTGTTACAAGGATATCACTTATTTTACATGTATAAGAATATAACAAATATTCTGGCGAATTAATATAATCGCTATGGACTCTAACAATACCATTTAAAGTACATCAAAACATATACAAACTTTTTTAATCATTCTATGTACAATTTATTTTCTTAACTATCACACGTTGGCCAAACCTCTCTCAAACATACTAGATACATGAGGGAGTATTTCACCATATCTGAATACGATGTATAGCATACAACAGCACACTTCACACCATTTTCAAATGATAAGAGTTACAATACAATCGTAAATTCTTTAATTTTTTTATTGCAATTCTTAATTTTAATTTATATATAAAATTTAAGAATTACAACAACAAAAAATTAAGAATTAAGTAGCACACCCTATTGTATTGTGCATGACCATCTTCGAAACGTTCCTTATTCATATACGTATATATATACCATAGATTTAAACGTAACTTGTTGCAGAAACCCTAGAATTCATATACCCATTAATTATTGTTCTAGTCAGTTCCTGTGAAGGCCAAGTGGCTGAGCTCTTGATATTTCATGATAGAACTCCATTGATGATCTTCACTGAAGTTGTTACCCTCAGAATGATCTGTTTCATAAATGTTCATCTCTACAGTCCCATCATAACTGATCACAGATAATATATTTTCTTCCTTCTGCTGAACATTTCCCTCCTTAATTTTCTTGCTTGGTGGAACCCGATTGTCTCTCTGATTATTTCCTTCCATAAGCTTTCTTTTCAGGGGGTTGCACAAGCTTTCAAAAGAAGAAGCTGAGAGCTGGAAGTTTTCCTTTTGATTAGAATTGCCCTCGTAGACTGCAGTGCAAGATTTATCACTGTCCTGAAAGCTTATGCTTGACCGATCAGTATCCATGCAGGTGGGAAAATCCTGAGAGGCAAAGATGTAAGGTAACATCGGGCAATCGTTGTAGAGGTAACTTTTCACCATCTCAATATTAGGGTTTGTGTTCATAGGCCATAGCTCATTCACTTTTGAGACAAAACCGGATGCTTCATAACTAGAATCATTTCGATCTTCCCAAGTATTCCTATAATTGCTCATCTTTTGCCTCACTCTACACAGCACCCAATCATCCAACTGCAAAACAAAATAAAGTAATAAACGTTATTCTTATCTATCAATCATGTTGTCTATGAATATTGGGTTGAATCAGAAATAAGATAGCTTACCCTCATAGACCCTTTACGTTTAGGTGTCCAAACAATTGTATCGACTAATCTATATTCATGCATGATCCACTCTGTCTTGTATCCTTTCGGAGGACGCCCTTTGTAAAACACAAGAGCTTTCTTAACTCCAATACTCTTCGTTCCACACGAAGTAAGAATCGGTTTATCTGTTCCAGTTGCCTTCCAAAAACCTGACGCTGTTGCTCTGTTTGGCCTCGCTCCATTTGGATACTTCCTGTCTCTTGGTGTGAAAAAATACCACTCTTCCTCTCCAAACAAAGCCTTCTCTGCTCAAAACAGCAAACGTAGCTGTTAAAAACTTACCGTAAATTTTGAAATAGTTAGAAGGGAAAATACGTATGTAGAATATATATACACATCATACATACTTGGAAGATCCCATGGATTAAATTTATATAAATCGATATCGGCGATGATGGAAGCTGGAAGAGGATTGGAAGTGACTTTGTTTTTTAAGTAATGAATTATGAGCTCTTCATCAGATGGATGAAATCTAAAACCAGGAGGAAGTTGAATATTTGATGAAGCTTTATCTCTCTCCATGGAAGAAGGAAGCATTGATGAATATTGTTTGTTCTTGTTGGGGACTACGCAGCTGGAAAAACAAGGGAAACCAATGATATTATCGAAGAATTAATATTAGGTATGAAAATCTGTTAGCACACTGTGCATAGGTTATATAGGAATTAATCAATCAATGGATGTTCTTTCCCATGCAGACGTGGGCGTTATTAACAGAATAATTAATTAATTAATCAGTTAATTAATTAATTAATTATATATGTTTTGGTTGGTAAAATGGTGAAGGTTCAAAGAAAAGAGAATTGAAGGCAACCCAATATTTGTCATCATGTATATATGACTTGTTGGACCAGACATTCTCTTGGTTCAAGTTAACTCAAAATGGTATATAATTAATTATGCCTAGATTGAATTTAATTTGATGGTAATTAATTTAATTAATATTATTAATGATACATGATGTAGAATCTATGGGCTGCTTTTGTGAAATGATGTACAACTTAAACCCTATTTCAAAGGGAAATAGGGTTTGGTAACTCTTAATTAAATTATTAGAAATTACTATTATAATGCAAAAAAATCTTGGGTACTCTTGAAACATCATGTTAATTTCAAAATTTATGTCTACTTTTATCTAATTAATGAATAATATAATATATGTGTGTTTATTCTAATTTTAATTTTTCTCTTTCACATTTTGAAACTTCAAAAGTTATTGTTATCTTTTAATGAATTTCGCATATCATTTGTATTCTTTATATTAGCATATGACCACATTTTAAAAGGTGGGGTACCAATATCAATTTTATAACATTTTATTGAAGAATTTTTTTCTTATAGTAATAAAATTTTTATGGTTTAAATTATATACTATAATTAATTCAATTATTGTATTTAATTTCAACCGTCGAACGTGTTTAGATTCAATAGTTTATAAATTAATGTAAAAATACATATAAAAATATGTGTTATTATATATATATAGCAGGTTATTGATTTATGTTATATTGTTTTGTTTGTTTGAAAATACATAAAAATTATGTTAAGACTAAGGAAACATACAACATATTTGCTAGCAAAGAACAACAAATGAATACTTCTCGGAAACTTTGCTACCAAGTAGAGGAAAATGGTAATGGAGAACTATTTGTTTTGTGTGGTTGTCTTAAATATATATATATATATACACAGACAATGTACTGTGGAACTAACAATATGATATATTTAAGAGATAAGAGAGTGACATTTCATACATATTTTTGACATTTGCCCTTGTAGAAAATTGTAATAAAATTATTATTATTATGTCCATTTTTTCCTTTAATTGCCAAAAGAAAAATGCCATTTTCCCATTACTTCAATTTTTATGATGAAAATTTTTAGTTGTATACCCTAAATTTTCCCTTTATTATAAGAATTTAACTATAAAAAATAAATAAACATGAATTATCATTCAAATAGTCATAAAATTTCTTTACTATAAAAAAATTATAGAGTGATACTATTACCACTTCTTCAAAATTCTTATAAAAAATATATTAAAGTATATAGAGAGAGAGTAATACTAGTCATTTTAATTAATTATCTTAAATTTTCTTTATTTTAATTAATGAAACGTTAATGAAATAAATGATAATATTTTATAAAATTTAATTTTCTTAGATAATTTTATCATTTAATTGATTAAAATGGCATGTAAAAAAGAGGTAATTTTTTTGCCGGCTTTGTTAATGTCGGCGTAAGAAATACATGTTAATATATGGCTTGTAATTACTCCAAAATGGAAATAGTCCAAACCAAATGTCAATTCCAATTCTAATGTAAAATAATTGAAAAAAAATAAAATAAAAACTTAAAAAGAAAAATATTAATGCCTGTGGATCAAAACATTGTTACTTGTCCCATATCTAATTTATATATATAAATTTAATAATTTAATAATTTTTTGTTGCCATACATTATTATTTTAATTACCATTATTTTGCAGCCCACCATTTTTGATAAATATATGTATATAGATAGATATGCTTGAAATTCTCCCTTTCTTCTTTCAATGTCTTTTTCTACTAATACTTGTTGCCATTAATAAGAGAAGAATTCAACATCATTCAACATACATAGGCCAAACAATTTGGCTTAAAAAAATAATTTTTAAAAAATATTATAAAAGATAAGACTTTACTAGAGTATGTTTGATACTACCGACTTCTACTTAATTTTAAAAGTACAAATAAAAAAAATATTTGATAAACATCAATTTTAACGAATTTTATTGACTATATTTTTTATCAATGTTTAACATTTTATAATTCCTTACCATAATAACATGACTTTAAAATTATGTCTTACGAATATATCTTTAATATATTAAAGAATATATTATTTTAGATTAATATTATATTTTTCAATTTATATTTCAAAATTTTCATTATAAGTAATGTGAAAGCTAACTTAATTATTATTATCACACCATCTCATATATTAACTAATATATATAATGATTAGTATTTTAAATTCATTAAAACTAATTAGTATTAAGGTTTTCATCAATTGAATAATAAGATGGGATAATTAGTCATTAATTTTTGAATAATACAATTAATATTTATCATTTAAATGTTTAAAAATATATCGTACGATTCACGAAATCCATATAACCACTTGAGATACAAATAGAAAAGTTTAATATTATTTTATTTATACGAAAGGGATGTGATATTAGTAAGTCAACTTCGACATATACAAATACAATCGAAATTTTATGTTTTAAAAAATATTATCAATATGACTTTTATTATTTCCAAATACAACTTTTCGTTGTCCCGATAAATACTCAAAGATATTCTCAATACCTTTTTAACACGCTAAACAAATCCCTACAAATTTGTCAAGAAATTAATTATAAAAGAAAAAGAAAAAGAAAGCAGAATTATATATGGTCATAGTATGTAATAGAGATATAGAAGTTGTTGTTAAGTTCTATTATTATTTCTCCGATGCCTGCATATATAATTCCTTAGCTTAAAATTTCTTGCACAAAACTCCAAGAAAAAGAACATTATAAGGAAGACATGGTAGTCCAAGTTGATAGGATAGATTCCATTCTATGTTTGTTACTTCTTGGAATTTCCTTCTTATCTTTTTTAATTCTTGCATATATATCCAACCCCATTTTGAGTCTCTTTCAACATTATATTCTTCCACATCCCAATCCTTGCACTTATATGTTTGTTTCTATATTGAGAATAGAAGAAATTCTAATTATCTCATTAAAAAGGGTTTCTTGTATTGTATATAATTTGAAAATTGATTAATTACATGATGAATTTTGTTATCACATGCATTATGTAACTTGTTTGTACTTTATCTGTATGATTTATGCAATTTTATAAAGTTTATCAGAATTTAGAAATATTATACTAAGTTTATTCTTCAAGAAAGACAGCGGCTTATCTGTAGCTTACTCTGCTTACTGCTTCTGTTTACTGTTTACGCAACCTTCTCCTGCTTCTGGTAATGCCATAGCTACTGCTGGAGGTCTTCTTTTGCTCCTGCTTCATGGGTTAATTGGTATTGTTTGGACTTTGCAATTGTATTCAAAATTATAAGGATTGGTCTTGTAATCTCCCTTTCTCCCCTTTTCTATTAATAATATATTATTTTGATTTAAAAAAAAAAAAGGAAATATTATACTAAGTTCGAGGTTTCGTGTTTGAATTCTGACATGCTTATTTTGTCTCATTTGTGGCAATCAAATTTTCAAATTTTTTTTTATATATATGTATGGATATATATAATTGTATTTAATTTTTAATGAATTCACGTACACATTCATATATAAAGAATTTTGAATTTTGTAAAACTATTTTTAATATTAATATTTAGTAAAATAATTAAATTAAAATATAAATAATAATTTTAAAAAAATATCTTATATTTTTTAAAAAATTCAAAAAATATATTATTTTTATAAATATTTAAGAGAGTATATCCTCTTTTTTCAAAAGTTAAGAGTATATCCCTTAAATATATTCGATTCATTTCAGTACATAAACCCTTAATTTGTTTCTTCCGAGGTTTCCTTTTCATCATCTACAGACAAAATTGTAGAATCCTAAGAAGGCTTTTGTCTTTAATTTTTGGCTCATGAATATTTATCATTAAATTAAGCTCTTTGAGGACATTGCGTAAGAGGGCAGGAGGCTGCTGATTACATAATATTATTCTAGGACAAATGATTAATTAATTAATTAATTAGAAAATTTTATTTTCAGTTCTTTTTTTTCTTGTCAGTTAATTTTAGTCAATTTTTAAATATGATTGAATATAGTGTGAATTTTACCATGATTTCAATCAAATTATGTGTGAATATTCATGTGATTTTAGTTTCTGTTATAACATTATAAAATTTTTATTATTTAATTGATAAATATCACATCATTTAAAATGACAAATTTTTTTAATATAATAATATTGAGATATAAATTTTATTCATATAAATTAATGTGACAATTAATTTATATATATATATATATTAAATTTTTTATAAAGATTGACTCATTGACTAAATTTAAAATACTCGATGCAAACACAAGAGTTAAAATTGTAAAATGATTTTATTATATATTTATCAAATTATAAAAAAATTTATAGATAAATATTTCAAAAATTATTAATGATCCAAGATTAGTATAAGGGAAAAGGACTTATCAGACTTTAAAGTTTAGTCTATTAGACTGTTTAATCTTAATAATTTAAAAAATATCTATTAAAATTTTAATTTATTAAAATATCACGATTATACCTCATCTAATAGTAGTTAGTAGAGAAAATTATTTTTAAACTCTTAACTAAAAATAAATATAATAATAATAATGTATTATTTTATAACTTATTGATAATTAAACATTTTTTAACATCTTATAACTAAAATATAAATTTAGTTATTTTATAATATATTAACAACTCATCATTAATTACATGTTAAAAAGTAAATAAATGAAAGTATGAATAAATATTAATATATACTAAATATCTTCCAATATAAATACTTATAATTAATATATTTTAGATAAATATATTCAATTTTATCAAATTTTAAAGATTTAATTTTTTTTTTGAATAACTATTATTGGCACATGTATAACCATTACTTTCTAACAAATTAAGAGTTTAATGGATATTTTTAAAATTATTAGAATTAATTAGTTTAATAAACTAAATCTTAGATATTTATAAGTCTTTTATCTTCTTAATAATATATATAAATAATAGTTAAATAAAGTTCATATATTAATTTTTTATACAAATTGACATTACATTAAAATAGCGGAGGAGTTTAATCACATAAGTTAAAATATTTAAATAACTTTATTATTATGTGTATTACTTTATATAATAATTATTTAAATGTATCAAAAAACAATTGAGAACAAAAAAATATTTTTTAATTTTTAAGAATAATTGTTTTATGTAAAAAAAAATTTACCTTCGTGAAAGAATAAATAATTAATATACATTAATAAATAAATAAATATATATACATATATATATATATATATATACATGAAAATTAAAAAATTATTTTTGTGCACCGACAAGCGACAGCTTGATGCCAAGTTCCTGCAGCAACAAAACAAGCCTCGAGAATAATTAGTCTGTGTATGAAATTACTCTCTTCAACACAACGAGTGAGCAGGAAGAAAGGAGAGAAATTATTTAGACGTTTTAAAGTATTTATTTTTTAATTTAATGATACAATTTTAATAATTATATTTAAATAAAATTTTAAAAACACTAATAAGTTTTGATTAATTTTCATAAAATTTATCTTAGTTATTAATAAAATTATGAGGGATAAAATTACTAGTTTTCAAATATTTATATTCAGATATGGTAAGTACAAACAAACATATTATTCAATATTATTCTGAATTATAGATTTAAATTTATTTAGATGTCATATTCATTTATATTTCAAATAAATAAAACGCAAACATTATCTTAATTTGTTTAATTAATACTACTGTTTCTTATACAACTTAGGTTAATTTTTTATATTTTTTGAAGTAGAATTTTTAGAGTAGATCTTTTATTAGTAGAACTTTTATAAGTGAAGTTTTTTTATAAATAAATTTTATTAATTATTTGATTGTTACAAATATTTTTAGTAAAAATCATGTAATTATTTTAATATACAATTTTTTTAACTTCATATCACAAATTAAATAAATAAAGTAAAATTCTTAAAATAAAATAAGGAAATTTTAATATTTTAATTTTAAAAAAATTTTAAAAAAATTTATTTTCAATGACCTAAAATATGAGTTCTTTATATAAAAATACAATGATTTTTTTAATCTTTAAAAATTCTTTTTTAATGACAACTAAATGACAAGAAAAAAAAAAAGATAACTCTATTTTGGCTAGAAGCATACTACATGTATACACTCAAATTTGTAAGTAAAATTTCTAAGATTACATAATATCTACAAAATATTATTATATTTTATAATTCATATTTAAAATATTTTATCTTGACCATATGTTCCATTGATACAAGATTATCATGTGAATATATAGTATCATATTAATTAGTGTCATGTTATAATATATTCATACAATGCCATAATATTTAGAGTTATTATTATACATATCCAACTATATTGTGCAATATTTTCACTCTTTAGTTATAATTTTTAATTTCATATACACACACATTAATATAACTTCTAAATCTCTCTTAATTTCTCCCTTAGTCCATAAAAAAGATGCTAATAAGTTGAACAACCTTCATTTTATTATTCTTATTGCATGAAAATTTAATAGAAACAAAAATATATAACTAATTTTCTTTTGTTATTAGTTCATTATCTAAAAAATTTCTATTTTTCGTTATAGTTTTAAAAAAAATTTAAATGTGATCTATAAACTAAGAACTATAATAAAAAAATATTTGAAAAATAATATGGTAGAATTAAATAAATGAGGAATACCCTAGAGATAAGAACTTTATTTTATAAATAAAATAGTATCAGTTGTAAATAAAAATGTAGGGCAGATACACAGTAGATTTCTTGGATTGAGGGGAATTGATAGGGTTCCAATGAAGATCTAACACAATACCGCAATTCGTGGGACTACAATATTTCTTCAACAACTTCTATATATAAATATCAAATTAATATATATATATTTCTCTAAATGAGCAATTACAAAACGCAGAGTTTGGATGAATAAAGAAAGCAAATGGGCATTCTGAATACGTGCATTGTGGGGCAAATAGAGGGAATCTATGAAATGGATGATGATAGAGTATGAGAGCGATGTCGTTTTCTGGTCGGAATACATTAACATATATTTTTTTTTATAAAATTAATTTCATTATTCTCTTCGCCAATAATATTACTCATCATCTGGGAATTAGGGTTTCATTTATTATTTCGATTTTTTAAACTAATTAATTAAAAAAACATAACATGGGTGTTGTTGGTTTGTTGTTTCTTTGTTTGTTTCTTTGTTTTGTATATAAATTAAATCAGCTTTGGATACCTACCAGAAGATGAGGAAGAAGCATCAATTATGTATAAGGAACATCCGAATGCATGCAGCCAAAACCTATAGATTAATATATATATATATTTTATTATATACTTTGTATGATATATACATCTCATTCCATGTATTTATATATATATATATATAAATTAATTTTTTTATAATTGGGTTTTTTATCTTATATATGCATTTATAAAATGATTTGATTATAAACTTCTTTCAAATTCAAGTCAACTACTCTAATTATGCCTATAATTCTAATAAAAATAATTACTTTATCCTTGTAAGGATGAAAAGTTTATTACAATTAGAAATATTAAATTATGAGTGTTGACTCGTTAAAGTATAAGATTTTTTTAAATAGTGCTATAATTTTATTTAAATTTATTTAAAATTAATATGATAATATTATATTATTGATACGTATTTAATTTTTTAAAAAAATAAAATAAAATAAAATATATAAAATATATGACAATAATATAATATTATAATTTTAATTTATATAAATAAAATTTATATACGTAACTTTAACATTATTCTTTTGCAAAATCCTAATTTATTGACTTAAAAAAGTTATTAAGATTTTGCCGCAAAACCCTAGTTTTAATTCAAGGTTTGAAAATGTTTTCTAAAACTGTTTTTATTGACGAAAAGGAATTAATATTTTCAAAGCAATTATTTCAAATTAAACTCATTAATTGGAGAGAGTTATAATTGGGTGTCGGTTAGATATCAAGTCATATAACTATTTGGAGATGGTGAATTGTCATTTCATAGATAAGGAAGGATCGAATATTCTCCATTAATTATTTGAATTTTCAAGAATCAACAGACTGAAGATCGATCGATCCACTTAATTAATTACTACAACTGAAAGAAATTACCATAAATGGAAATATACTGAATTTGCTATAGGTTGCATCAGAAAATTAACGAGATATATACACCATCATTAATAATAATAATAATAATATTATTAATTTCTCTATTTTTAAAAAATATATATATTATTACATAAATATATATAAACCAAAGTTTTTCTTAATATACATTAATATGAGGAAGATTTGAATATCATTACTTTCACTTTGATAGTATAAACTATAAAGCCTAACCTAATTACCTACTGGACTATTCTTTTTTATATATAAACGTCAATAGAGAAGTATTTAGTTGTTAAAATTAATTAATCTAAACTAATCTGCACATGAAAAGGAGGAATTTTATGCTTTCTCTAACACTAGGTATGCACGTGCAGACAGTAGTATATATGTATAGCTACCAGTACGTATATATTATATTAATCCAGATTAATTATTATTAATTGACCATATATCTTAATTAATCAATCTAGTAAAATATTGATTTCTCAACTTTTATTTATTACGGTAGTTTTGAGATAAATTTTCAAAGTAATTTTTTTTAAATTAAATTTGAGAAAATGTCATATACTTCTTACTTTTAAGTTTAATACTCAAATTATTTTTAAATTTTAATTCATATCTTATTACTTTTTTACTCTTGTTGTTATTTTTACTATGATGGAAAAAATATTTTTTAAATATAAAAAATAAGGGTATTAGTTAAAACTTAGAAGGATCACTGAGATATTAGACCTAAAATTAGGATTATCGAATATTTTCGCATTGAAATTTTAGCAAATAACGATATATCTCAAATTGCAGTGAAGTAAAAATTGATCAGTAGCAGTAAAATACATGGATTGATGTATAAGCAAGCAAGCATATGTTGTGAAGCACATGAAGCATGCGTGCAGATACATAGTAGTAGACTAGCAGTGTAGTTGTTGATGAAACTCACTTGGAGGTGAGGTGGGGCAGGGAAGACGAAGCAAAGCAATCAAACTTTTTGAATGGATGGTCCTTAGATCCAGCAAATCTGGTCCCACTCACTCGACAGTCGACGCACTCAGTGAGACGACAGGTATCACGGACGGTCCTATCACTTCCTCTCCCTAGCAGCTACCCTGTTGTATCTGCCTCCTGCATGCCTCGGAAAACTCAACCCTCCTCCTTTTCTCTCTCTCACAGACTTAGCTTTTACACTGCCCTTCTGCTTAATTTCCTTTATTCATCATTTCTTAATTACTGTTAATTACGTGTTAATCATTTTACTCTCGGTTGATGATGATGATGATGATGATGATCATTGATCATCAAAGCAAGTAAATTCAGGACACCTTTTTATGTAGAGCAGAGCTACATGGCCCTTTCCTCTTTTTCTGTTTTCCAACATCCTCTCCTATCTTCTAACTGTTTCAGATACATACACCTATCATTCTTTTTTAACCTTTTTACTCTGCATGGATCTCATCCTCCCCTTCCCATGCACTCTTCCCCTTTTCACTCCACCTTTTACCTTTTTTTATTCAAATAAAATCAATATCAATCACCATCTTATGCTTATAAATACAATAATATAGGAAATGTAGTAATGATACAACGACATTATGTAGTTTATATTCATATACAAGAGGCTTGAACATAGAACATGGCATTGAACTCGAGTCTTAATGTATTTAGGTTAAATTGTATTATTTTATTGCAGTATTTATTTGATACGGGAGTTGATCATCGTGTAATTAATTATATTTGAGTTGAAAACACTTGTATATATATATACAGAAAATGTTTTTGATTAAATAATTGGAAGAAATGTGTTTAATTTATTATTTTGTTTGGGTAATCGAGGGAGGGGTCTCCGAAAATAACTTTTTGTTTAGTTCAAAGTTGGTAGTTGTCCCAAGTTAAGTAAAATAACATAACACTTCATATATTATTCTTGATTTTGAAATGTAATTGGCGTTTGAGCTCAAAAGACACACAGTCCTACACATTCTGGTTACACGAGGAAGCAGCCGAGTTAGCTTAAGCTAACCGTCTCTCACACATACAATAGCTCTCGCGCGTGTGAGAAATCAGACAAAGAAAGAGGGAGGCTAACCGTCTCTCACACATACAATAGCTCTCGCGCGTGTGAGAAATCAGACAAAGAAAGAGGGAGGAGTGGCCCACATAAATCAATGGCTGACCGACTTTGTGGATATGTGTAAGATAAAAAGAGTGAGCGTATAATGTAATGTAAGACCAAGAGAAGAGAGAGCTTAGAAAATTAAGAAGCGATAGATATATTCTCTCAATAGCCATCATGATTTTTGGTGTTTTCCTTTGAAATCAACCAGATCTCTGTAGGAAGAGTCCGAAAGTTTCATGCCAACATATACTATATTGTTTTTAGATTAAAGTTTGGGTTGTGTTTTTCTTGTCTTTTGGCTGAATCAGAGAGATAGAGAAGTCATTTGAATATATATACTGAAGATTTTATCTGCTTGTGTTTGGAGAAAACCCTTGTTTGTTTTTTCTTACTTAGTGTTTTTGTGAGTTTTTTTTTGGTGAAAGCTAGTTGTGTTTTGTTGTAATTCAAGCCCAATATGCAAATGATGTCTGGTAATGTGTTTTCTATACCTTCTTCCTTAGGAGGGTTTGTTCATCAACAGGAACAAGACGCCAACCCTAACCCTAAACCTAATCCTAACCCTGCTGCCAAAAAGAAGAGAAATCTCCCAGGAACACCAGGTAATAAGCTCAAGCTCTTGAGTTTTTGAACTTGTTACTTAATTCTTTGTTCTTGTGTAGCTTTTTTAAATTGTCTTCTGTAGTGGTTTCAGTAATTGTTAGAGATTTGATGGGTTGTTTGTGTTAAGCAGATCCAGATGCTGAGGTTATCGCTCTTTCTCCCAAGACGCTCATGGCTACCAACAGATTTATATGTGAAATATGCAATAAGGGGTTTCAAAGAGACCAAAACTTGCAGCTTCACAGAAGAGGTCATAACCTTCCATGGAAGCTCAGGCAAAGAACCAACAAAGAGGTCAAAAAGAAGGTTTATATCTGCCCGGAGAAAACCTGCGTTCATCATGATCCATCGAGGGCTCTCGGCGACCTTACTGGTATAAAGAAACATTTCAGCAGAAAACATGGAGAGAAAAAGTGGAAGTGTGAGAAATGTTCCAAGAAATATGCTGTTCAATCCGACTGGAAAGCTCACTCCAAAACCTGCGGCACCAGAGAGTATAAGTGCGACTGTGGAACACTTTTTTCTAGGTATTACGATCGATCTTCATATTGTTCTTGCTTTTGGTTTTCACGTTGTAGCTTATCATGTTGAGGGTTTCATGTCTTTTTGCTTCGAATTTAATGTGATCGAATGATTGAATACAGTAATTGTGATTTAATTATATATGTTCTGAGTTGGGGTTCAATTCCTTTAATTCAACAGAAAAGATAGCTTCATCACCCACAGAGCTTTCTGTGACGCCTTAGCTGAAGAGAGTGCGAGACTCACTTCAGTTGCAGCTGCAAATCTGAATTTCAGAAATGATACTGTAAATTTGCCTCATGGATTTCCGAACCAGGGATTACAAAATGTTTCCAGCGTTTCCCAATACGGATCCGGCTTTCGGCCCGATTTGGCCGCCACAGGTACATATACTCCATCTCTTAATTTGGTAAGAAATCAGCAGAAGTTAGGATCAATTATCCCTTTTAGTAGACTAATTCTTAGATTAATATTAACAGTGTGTTACTAAATTAATTATTCTGGTTTTTACGTTTCATCGAGAATTCACAGCTAGTTTGCCTGAGATGGTGCAAATGGCTTCTGGTAATTTGTTTGGCTCATCCTCAAATACAGCTAATTTTGGAAGTCACAATCAGTTTCGAGGCTTTGACAAGAGTATGACAACATCTTCCAAAAGTGAAAATCTCTCATTATCCGCAACTCCCCAGGGATTAAAAGAAGAAAGTTCATCTCTTTATTCTGATACTCGGAATAGGAAATCAAAACCAGCTACGCCCATGTCTGCTACGGCACTCTTACAGAAAGCAGCCCAGATGGGTTCTACAAGAAGCAACCCGTCAATCTTCGGAAACAGCTTCAATGTAATGAGCTCTTCTTCTTCCAACACATCAAACTTCAATTCTCTCCATCAGAACCGAAGCGAGCTGCACCAGGTCTTTCAAAATGTTAAGCAACAAGAGAATTTTGCTGGAACAGTTACTCTAGCAATGAGCGATGGTGTGATGGGTAGTTCAAATTTGAGCTCGATGAACACAACCACCTCAGCAACAGCAACAACAAGCAGTACACTTAATCAGCTGATAATGCAAACAAGAGGAGAACAGAATGAACAAGTTCAGTTGAAGCTGCATCCAGGTTCAAACTCAATCGAGCACAGTCTAACAAGAGATTTCCTAGGCATGAGTGGTGATCAATCCGGTCGTCCATTTTTGCCACAAGAGCTAGCAAAGTTTGCCTCAATGGGATCATTATCAACCATGGGTCTGAGCCAATTCACAGGCAATCACTGATCAAGTCGTTTCACATGCCATATTTTATTTCCAAATTCCAGCTAGCCCGTACGTGTAAATGCGACAAACCTGGGGCCATAACTAAATTTTTACTATCACAGTAATTCTCAGGTATTGAAATCAGTGAAAGTGGAATGGAATCAATTATCAATCAAACACGATGAAGACAGCAACGCTATAGAAGAAGAGCTTGTGAATCGTCAGTGGGGAGTGGGGGCTAGCGCAGGGGGCCATTGGAAGTGACCAAACATAGAGCGAACTCCAAGTCATGCATGTTCTCTCTCTCTCTATCTCAGTTGTTGTTCTTGTTGTTTGTTTTCTCGTGTCTGAACGCTTTTATCGTATTTTCATCTTTTGAAATTGAACCACAGCTAGCACAGAAAACTACGTTACATTAGGTTTGACTGTCCGTCAAAGTTAAGCATCTATCTCGTCAACGTTGGTGGGTATACAAGAAAATTATAAGTCTTTGTCTGCAATTTATTTAGGCCAACTTACCCTAAAATATTATTTAACCCAACTAATTAGATTTAGACCATTAAAAAAAAAATTCATTTCTCTCCATATTTTATGAAACAAATAAGGCGAGAAGACTTCTCACGTCTCCTTACATTTCCATCTTTGATCAAATCATCAAAACTAGCCAGAATCTAGCTAGGTCCTGTGGAGAGAGGCCCTTAATTATAGTATATATATATTTAGAGAGGAGCTATAGAGTAATTTATGGCCAAGAGAACCCTAGGGAGAAAGTATTAGATGTCGAGGATAGCCGTCTGATCTGTCCAAAGAAACAGATGTGATTGCAAAATCATAATACGCATGATGGGATTGATAACAAGTATATATAGCCAGGGCAGCTCCTGGAAACTCTACTTCTTACTTTCTGAAGCAAGTTGTTTTTGGAAATGACTTTGTATTGGCTTTCTTGGGAAATTTTTCACATGGTCTGATTCATTCAATAATCCAGTGGTAGCGGTAGGTGATTGCCTACTTGTAATAACATCATCTTACAAATTTACCTGGCTACGTACTTAGCTTGACCAGTAATCTGTTACTGTAATTCAACCTGTTCAGGGAACACATCGTGTTTCCCAAAAGATTTAGATATGGAGTTAACTATGCTTAATCCCAGGATCAAAATCAATATTAAATCCATGAATCCAACTGAACTATATTTAGAATAATCGAGGTAAAGTTAAAATAAATTAATACAAAAAATCTTAAACCTGTTTTATCTTGATTGAAAAAATAAAAAATATTGGTCTATAAAATCTTTTGTTTTTCAGTTATCCCATCCCTGTAGATCTTCTACTTTCTACTGATCATATCGTACAAAACTCCACCCAGTTTATTTTTCTTCGTCATCAATCAGAAAAAGAAGCCTAGAAAGTAGAAAGTTTTCACTTGTCAGTATAGAGAGGGGACCCTAACTTTAGGTAAAACTTTTGGTCACCCTCCTATACTAGGGCACTGTTGTCCCTAACTAATCGTTTCTGGGACAGTTTTTGACTTTCAATGGCCCTTTATTAACATATAATATTGCCCTATAGATAATTTTTTAAATGCCTTCATGCGTTACAAATTTTAGAAGCCGGGTATTTCTACGCGACCAATGGCCATGCAGACAACAGCTCCTCGGATAAGCAACGAAAACTAGCACGAAAAGAGAGAAATTTTTTAAACATAATTAATTAAATTAAGTACTGATCAGTTAATTCTTGATTTATTATTATAAAGAGTTTTGCCTTTTTATTGGTACTTGTCAAGATCGACCAGCTTTTTGAGACGTGGGCTTGCTATGACCTTGAATTTAGAGCTGTTTTATGCAACACTTCTACCATTTTTTCACATGTCACATAAATATCATACGAGTTAATTTAGGCCAAAATGTATTGCTTAAAGTATACTAATTAAGATATTTTTAAGTTAATTAATTACTGATCAACTTGTAGGTGTTATTTAGAACTGTTAATTTCCTCCTAGCTAGGGTAGGTATATATAGCTAGCTAAGAAAACATTAATATGGAAATTAATTCATGTCTCATCTTTAATCTTGCACTATATATAAGTTTTGTTAACTAATAAATATTGAACTAGCTATATATGTATAAAAACTTCACATTTATGTCCTTTTAATATTATTAAAATAATACTTTCTATATATAAAGTTCTTGAAGAATGCAATACAATTTCACTATGATTTCTAGATTTTACACATTTGACATTTCTTATTTTTCCTTCATTAATTCTAAAAAGCTTGAAATAGTCATAATTCTACCTATTTATCATAATTTGAATATATTTATTTAACATTTCATATATTAATTAAAAGAGAAAAATTGGTTTTCTTTTATTATTTAAACCAACACATGAACTTTCATTCCATAAAAGGAATAATTACAACATATAGATTAATTTACACTCATAACAACATACATGCTAGAGAGATTGGTTACAACAAGCAAATATGTACCTAGTTGAAGCTACAACACACCTCCTAAAATATATTCGTTATAGTAGAAAAATTTCTAAATCTAAAGTAAAAACTTATCAAATATGTTTATATAATTCTTTAATTTTGCAGATTTGAAGAAAAATATCATTACAACAATATGAACACACAAAAAACTATAAAATCATCACAATTCTAGATATGGGTGGAAGTAAACTATCATTAAGTAAATATAATTCACTAGGTAGAAATACACTACCACAGATTTAAATTAAAGTGAAAATGTATATATATTACTAAAAATAAAATAAAAGAAAGGAGGAAAATAGAATTATCCTAATTCAATTTTCTAATATATAACATGAATCAAATTACCTTTGTTACTGGTAAACCATTTGTCCTTACCATTTGATAGTATCAAAACATGAAATTTTAAATTTTAAATTTTAGGAACCCTATCCATTTAAATAAGCGTACAATTTAACTACAATTTAAATTTTTAATCTCGTTCTCGACAATGAATATTAAGTACACTCCCTTAATCCACCTTAAAAAAGCAAGAATTGAATGTGGGTGTATTCAGTTCTATACCTACTGTGCTTAGTATAACTCATCCTAGCTGCCCCAAGGTAAGGCCCGTTAGGGCTTGGCGAACACAGAGGCAAAACGGACCCAAAGCCGAAAGAATGTAAGTGGACTCGTTACTACGTGGCGCCTCTTTATTGGTGATGATAACCAAACACGTAGAAAAGCATCGGTCTGAAATCCACGTGTAATTCAACTATTGGTATTAGCAACGTGTAATTACATGCAAAACTATTACATACTTCTTCGCTTACCTCTATGGAATTCGAAATATAAATAATCCAAAAAATTTATAGAACTCTGAGTTATCGAATTCCTCGGCTCCTCTCTCTCCTCTCAATTTCAATCTCCAAATCAAAGAGTCACACGGACGTACGACATGTGGTACATGTAATTTACAGCATATTACATTTAGTAATACGCACGGACGAAAGAAGAAGGTGACAATGAATCTCTCGAGTTTGTGTTCTGTGATGGATGCAGTGGCGTGGAGAGGGGTGGTCTATACAGTATTTATTCTTCATTTTGTGTTTGCTTGTCAGCTACTTTTGTTGCAGCCGCTTGTTTCCGCTTTAGGTATAATTTATTTCTCACTTTGATCTGTGTTCTGGGTTCTATTTGTTTTCTTTGTTTTAGAAATTTTAAGGAACTACTGATCATTGGTTGGAGTTAATTGAGGGGAAAAATCATTATGTGCCTTGTGATCTGTTGTTGGTGTGTTAATCTCTCTTACCTGGTCAGAATTATTGGATATTTAGAGTAATTTTGATTTATAAAGTTGCTTTTTTTATGCTTAGATGTAGTTGGAGATGCACAACTGTATGTGCCAGGAATTTATTAGGATTGCCTATTTGTGTATTGTTTAGGCGTTTTACGTAGCAAGGACAAATTTTGTACTCTTTATATATTATTTTCTAAAATCTAGGTGTAATTGTTTGTATCGGAATATGATCTCTGATCACAGATAGGACATTTTGGTTTTACTAGTTTTGATTTATTGCTTGCTGTTATAAATATTCGGCCATCTTAATTTAGTGGAGTAGAACAAGAACTTGTGTAATATGCAGCTAAAGTTTAGCTTTGGTTGACATTCGGAATATTTTTAAATGAGGGCGGATAAGGAAGAAAATGGTTAAGCTAATGAATATTTCTAGTGGTTCCTAATTTTTGCATTTCAAGTTCAGTTGTATGGAACTTAGCTTGTTTTATTTCCCCCAGCTTGATGACATTAGTATGAACTTGAAAGCAGATTCATATATCTCGTCTTTCTTTGAATTATGTACATACACATGTTTGATTTCCAGCAGATGAACAGCAGAGGCTGCTTCTCCATATTTTAATCTTACAGGTTCCAAAGAGTTGGAGTTTATCAAATTGATTATCATTGATAGCTTGTGAGATGCATGTCTTTTGGTTTTATCTGGGTATTTGATGCTTCCAACTTCGATGTTGTAGATAGCAAGACCAGTGATACTGCTGAGTTATTCGAGAGAGTTTCACAAAGTATAAAGGTGAAGCATTACAGTGAGGCACTTAACGATCTCAATGCTGCTATAGAGGCAGATCCTACTCTTTCAGAAGCATATTTTCGTCGCGGATCTGTTCTTCGCCAGTTATGCAGGTTGTTCAGTAGTGAAAATTTATTTCCTTTCTTTCTGTCAATTTTTTCTTCTCTCATGATCTTCATTAGCAACAAAAAATTTGTAAACTAAGAAATGAGCAATAAAAATTTATAAACTAAGAAATCTGAGGCATTTTGTGAGGTCCAGCATCATGATAGGTTTCAATGGAATAAGTTATTTGCTCTATTAATTCATCCTGCATTTGTGCGTGTAGCCTTTAACCCATTGTCTCTACCACCTTTAGATTTTAGTTCCATTCATAAAAACATCAATTCTGTGTCACCTCCTTAATACTTTTTAGCTGTAGGTATTTTTCCTTTCCTTGGGGACCCTATGTTTTTGTTTCCATGAGTGTTTATAACCTGTAGCCGCGATCATCATGATTTCACAACCAAGCATATTGCTGCAGCTCCATAATATGCTTTCTCACAGCTTCTGGAGAGTCTTTTTCGGAGCATGATACTAGCAACTTTTATGTTCATTAGAAACCTATTAAAACTAGGGCACTGGTGGATTGCTAATCAATTATCTTCATTCTTTTTCAAGTTGGTTACCTACGAAGCTGTAGGATACCAAATGAACGATGTGATGCTTGACAGCAATTATGGTCAGTGCTATTGAATATTAATTATATCTATTGTATGTCCTAAATTGGCTGTCAGTCATTGAAGGAAATATACTTATAATTTACAGATCATATGGGTTTTGGAATATTATAAAGGCATGTGTAACACCTCTCTTCTCCTGCCCTCCGACCTCTGATTGGAAACTTATATGATTCAGGCGCTTTTTCAATGTAGATATGAGGAAGCTGAGAAGAACTACAGAAAATTTTTGGAATTTAAACCGGGGAACTCAGTTGCAGAAAAGGAGCTTTCTCAATTGCTTCAGGCTCAGAGTGCTTTGGATACAGCTTTGACACTCTTTGATTCTGGTGACTATGCAAAACCATTGGAATACATTGATAAAGTTGTACTTGTTTTTTCCCCAGCATGCTCAAAGGTATCATCTCCTTTGCATTTACACGTTATTATGCAATATTTTTTTTCCTTGTAATAGTCCAAATATTCCAGGAGCTTTTGGTTGACTCCAGGAAATTGGGATTAAGGCTTTGCAAGTTGAGTGCTTATCACACTATTAAATCTATGTGAATTGCATGTGACAGGCCAAAATGCTGAAAGTGAAGTTGTTACTCGAAGCTAAAGACTATTCTAGTGCCATTTCCGAAACTGGATTTATTCTCAAGGAAGATGAGAGTAATTTAGAAGCATTGCTGCTCCGTGGCCGTGCTTACTACTATTTAGCAGATCATGATGTCGCTCAGAGGTTTCTTAAATGGCACACTTTGTTATATGATCATATTGCCCATATAAACAAATTACAATGAGAATTGTTATATTCATTAGTTTATGTTCCCTTCAGGCATTACCAGAAAGGTCTTCGCCTGGATCCAGAGCATAGTGAACTGAAGAAAGCATATTTTGGATTGAAAAATTTACTCAAGAAGACAAAAAGCGTAAGACCACAAACAGATTTTTTGTTACATTTTCTTTTGTTTAATTTTTTGTGGGTGGGAGGGCATGCAGACTTAGATGGAATGGAATTTTCCTTGGTGTTTTTCTCATTAAGTAATTCCAATTTAATTTGTGCAATTGACAATTTATCTGCTTTATCTATTGAATCTTGTTATTATACTTGAAGATGAATATATTTCATGTAGGCTGAAGACAATGTAAACAAGGGTAAGCTGCGCCTTGCGGTGGAGGATTTCAAGGCAGCCCTTGCATTGGACCCTAATCATACTGCACATAATGTGCATCTTCATCTTGGTTTGTGTAAAGTCTTAGTCAAGCTTGGCAGGGGAAAGGATGCTTTAAGTAGTTGCAGTGATGCACTTGACATTGATGAGGAGCTTATTGATGCTTTAGTTCAGGTTTGTGAGTTTCTTTTTGCTGATCTGTTTAAGTTGTTAGTGGAATTGACTATGCATGATGTGTCGTGTTCTCGCTGTGTCCTCCACCAAGATGAGATTCTTTTTTTTATATTTGGATTTGCTCATATTCATAAGTTTACTTGGCATGTTTCAGAGGGGTGAAGCAAAACTTTTAACAGAGGACTGGGAAGGAGCAGTCAATGATTTGAAATCTGCGGCTCAGAAATCACCTCAGGTTAGTCATGATAGAAGTTCATGTAATATTTTCCCCGTGATTACATTAAGCTTTGTGATAATTTTGTGGCCCCTATTACAATTTTATGTATTCATTCTTATTGTTTAAATGTCAACAAAATCTCAGAAGAGTCATTTTCATGTTGTTAATATTCTTGTACAAATGCCTGTCTGGAGTTTATTATTTAGTGTTAAAGCTGTGAGGTGTTATGTTCAGATATTTTTCTTTACCTCATGCATCTGTGGATTTGTAAGGGTTAAAAATTGGCCACCCATGCAGGACATGAATATCCGGGAAGCTCTGATGAGGGCTGAGAAAGCTTTGAAGATGAGTAAACGCAAGGACTGGTACAAAATTTTGGGAGTTTCACAGACTGCATCTGTAGCTGAGATCAAACGTGCATATAAGAAGCTTGCTCTTCAGTGGCACCCAGATAAGAATGTTGATAATAGAGAAGAAGCAGAGGCCAAATTCCGAGATATTGCTGCAGCATATGAGGTATGACCTGTAAATTTTAAACTTCATGTATTGCCATTTTTAATTTTTAATTTTTGTTTTCCCTGCTTTTTGGTTGACCATTTGGTACATGGAGTTTTGAACTTACATACTGCGATTAACAATTACGTCCCTCAACATCCAATAACTGTGTCATATATATAAAATCCTGAGATTTTCAGTTTTTCTAATTTGAAACATAGATGTCATGTTTCTTACCAGACACTTATATTGCTCTTAACAGGTCCTTGGAGATGAAGAAAAGCGCACAAGATATGATAGAGGGGAGGATATTGAAGATATGGGAATGGGTGGAGGTGGAGGTGGTTTCAACTTTGGTGGTGGCGGACAACAGTTCACTTTTCATTTTGAGGGAGGCTTCCCTGGTGGTGGTGGTGGTTTTCCCGGTGGTTTTGGATTTAATTTTTGATTCCAGCGAAGCGCGGCTATTGGTTTGCAAAAGGTTTCAAGTGCAAAGTCGTTTCGGTAAGCCAGGAATACCAATTTTACTAATGCTGGCTGGCAAATTGTGGTATATAGTTTAGGCCATAAAAGGAGGGGAGGTTTGTTATATGGAAAATGTATCTCTTGACAAAGGTTTGCTTCATGGATATATCTTAATTCTTGAAATTCTTTTAGTTGTTTAGAAGGAAATTTTTAGCCCTTCTATGGTAATATGTTTCATGTATCTCTCAGTTATTAATATGATTGAACTCTAGCTGGCTGCAAATTCCATCAACACAATTGAATAAATCTTTCCCAATATTAAGAATGAAGATGTATCCAGATTTTCACTTGGAGTAGTTAAATAGTAGCATATGCTGATATGGAGTAACGTCTCTTTTGTGTTTTAACTTAAATTTTGAAAGGGATTTAAGGGTTGAAGTATATGATGATTCCTCGCTTCATTACATACGTAACAGCTAATGATTTCATTACATGGCTACGTAAATTACAAATCAATATTTTTATCCCCAACATACTTGTTCAGAAGATTTCTGACATGTGAGAATCAACAGTACAAGAAAATTGATTGAATCGAAGGATGAAAACCTTCTTTTGTCTGAGACATCGTCTTGATAATAACTTGTAATTATTTGAAAGAATAAAGATTTCAGTTCAAACTTTGACAATAATACAAAGATCTCATGATCAACGGATACAAAATCTCAGCCCCAACCAACACAAAATCTTGGCATCCAAAATAAGACTTATAGCCACAAAGAGACAGCAGCAAAAGCTGCAACTCCAATGGATAGCATTGTTACTGCAGGATGGTTCACACTCAATGCACCAGAAGTATCAACGGAGGCATCATCAGAAGATCCTTTAGGAGCCGAACCAGTTGGAACATCCTTCTCTGACTTGGAAGGTGCTGGTGCCGGAGCCGAAGCTGATGATCCGAAAAGGTCCAACGGAAGCAGCACGTTATCAACCTGATACACAGCTAAATTGCTTCCAGTAAAGATAGTGTTGGCAACTGTGGCATCGTTAACCCCTGTTGTCAAGTTCACTTGGTTTCCTGAAGTTGTGACATTGAGCGGGAACTCGCCGTCATTGCTATTTCCAGCCTGTGTACGCAATGGATTGCTAGCAGTTTGGAACTGTGACATGGACATCGAATTAGGGAGAATATGGAACTGCACTAGCTGGACCTTTTGCTGATCACTTAAAGAGTTGAGTGTGCCTGATTTGAGACTAGAGAAAGCATTATCGGTTGGTGCAAATATTGTAAGCCCCTGGTTTGAGCTGTTGAGCTGTGTGTTGATTTGGTCATCCTGCTGGGTGTTTTCGAGTAACCGAATAAAGGAAGTAAACTGGCCAGCCTTTTCAAGAATTGCTGTAATGTTGGGAGGTCCTGATGGCGCTGCAGCAGGTGTTTGAGCAGAAGTTTTGCTGCAATGGAGGAGGAAAACAAAAAGAAGAAAGAACAAGAAACAAAATTGCTTTATCATTTTGTTAAGCTCTCTACTGTATTGTGGGCTAACTGCTTTTTCAAGTGGTAAAGAAGAAGAGTTTTTGAAGCGTATATATTGACTGAAATCAGATGGAAGTGATTGTAAAAGTTAGGTGAAATGGTCCAATTTAAGGTGGAAAGGAAACCTCAAGATTGGTATCTTTCTTTGTAAGGAAGATAAATTAATTCAAGATTGCATTCCAAGGCATGGAAAGAAGAAACTGGAGGAATAGCAAATAGAATCATGAAGTGGGTATCAGTTAAGAAATGATTATGCATAAACTTTTGCTTGTTTATGGGAACAACTTTTGAGAAGAAACCTTCAAATTCAAGTTGTCAAAATTAGCAATAGTCTAGAGTTGTATGATTATGATTATGATGATGATTATGAATATGAATATGATGATGATGACAACAATGTGGACCAATTCTGATCCTTATTTTGAATACTTTAAACAAACTTTGACAAAAATTATTGCATTGAAAGTTAAATTGAAAGCCTATAAATTTTGTTGAGCAATCTATTTCATATAGCTTTAAGACTTAATATTGTAGTGGATAACCATGCACTACAGCATTAATTAACGAAGATAAAACAAACCAAAAAGCTTGTGAAAAACCATTATTGTGATAGCATAGCGTAGCGTAGCGTAGCATATTCAGCTTTCTATGGGTTTCTGATTTTTCAAAAACTTAGCACCATGTGTACTGGCCGTACTGCCTCATGGGTTGAGTCCCTTAGAAAGGAGGAGTAAACAGATCAAGTAGGTTGGAGGAGATGGAGATGGAGATGGGCTGCTAAAGTTAATGTAAACTGTAAAGCATACAAATTAGTATTGGGCTCATAGTCTTTGTTCGGATTGAACCTTACTGAAATTACGTGAAAGGTGTATCAAAACTCTTAAACAGTTTTGATTGACTCAATGTGAAATAAAGTGTGTCTTCACATTTTTAAGAGAAATATTGGCCTTTATTTTGTACTAAACATATCGATCCCCGGCGATCACCTCAAATAAAAGGCGATTGGTTTATTCACAAATATTTTTAATACTAAAAATTTGTTAAATTTCATGTAAAAAGTTTGAGCAAATGTGGGCCAAAAATGATGCTGAGATGAGCCTTGTTGAACGTTATCGGCCCAATGGACGATGGCCGTTCGTGATTCGTATGATATAAATTTGGGCTTCTCTTATGACATTAAATAGAAAATGAAAACAGGCTGGGCTCCTCATATATACTAGGCTTCATGTGCCTGCAAATTTGAACGCCCTATTAAAAAAGTATGTGTAATTAATAATTAATCTTTTTTTTTATCATATTCAAAGTTAAAAGAGGAGATTATACAATAGAGTTGAATCTTATTTTGTTTTTATGTTTATTGATTTAAAATCATAAATTATTTCGTTCAAAATTGTTGTGTTTACGTTATATACTTAAAAAACGTTAAGTAATATAAATTTTTTGTGTACAAGTAAATTTACTTAAGAGATTGTCAAATTTAGTTTTAGTAAAAAGCTCAATCTTGTTTAATTAAGTAATGCATAAATTGATATAATTAAATAAAAATATTAAAAATTAATTTTAATAATAACATAAGATAAAAACAGTCAAAACAAGGAGGAGAGTAGTAGAGTTGCATAATAAATAAGTTCGACAAACCCAATATGAATATGGTGTCATTAACTGTTGATGATTGTGTAAGCCAGTATCACAGATAGAATATGCTGTAATCACCGTGCATATACTTTCTTAATGATGGACCCTAATGTACAGTATAATTACTCCAACAAGTTTGAAAGCTGTAAACACAGTTGAATCCAAGAGCCCCATCCATTTTCTTTCTCTCATTCGATTTGCTGCTTCTTAATTGCATCACTTAGTGACTCGTAACAGAGAGATACAGCATCGTCTTTTTCATCATCACCGTCCGTTTCGTTGACTTTATTACTCCAAAAGTCAAATGTCTTGCAAGTAATCGAGACGTTAAAAACCAAAAACCAACCTCAACGTTCATATTCGCATAAGCCGCAAAACACAGGATCCGAACCCATCTTTGATCCGGTAGCCATTGAAGAAGACCCAGAAGAGCAAAGCAAAGCGAAGCAGACAAACGACAAAAGCTACGAAATAAAGCATACTCGCAATTACAAATCCTATTCGAGAAAACCCGACACAGTAGTAAAAACACGATAAATCATAAACCCTAGTGTCATGATCAAATGCTCTCGGGTCTACCGTAGGAGAAACCATGATCAACACAGCCAACGGTATGATTTCGCAATCATCTTCATCGGCAAACGCGCAGTCGCCGGGTCTTAAGACCTATTTCAAAACCCCTGAAGGAAGATATAAGCTTTACTATGAGAAGACTTACCCATCAGGTCTTCTTCACTACGCACACGGAAAAACCGTCACTCAGGTACTTCAATTTTTTACTCTCTCTCGATTTTTTAAGTACCTATTACCAGATATTAGTTTTTGGATACAGTTTTTTGGTAAATATTGAACCTTGGGATGTTTTTGTTGATACCCATTTCTTAATATCTAATATTTCGCGAGCATTATTTTCTTTTTATGTTATTTCTGATTTATATGAATTTATTGTTGTGTCATCGGTTTTTGTTTTTCAATGTCAAATTTGAATTTCATTAATTAAACTTCTGGGTTATTAGAAATGCCCATTCCACAAAATTTGGGATGTCATTTTATTGTTGGTTAATTATTTATTTTCATGCATTTATTCAAGGTCCAATTTCTAGAATAATTTGTTTAGGAGCAATTATTTAGTTATGTATCCACATTGTAAAGTCAATTTTGATGGCATCTGTTGTCAAGTATATGTTTTTAGTCAAGTTTGCTATCAATTTCTTAAATTATATTATGGTTGGATTTCAATGCCAGGCTACCTTAGCTCACCTTAAGGACAAGCCGGCTCCATCAACACCTCCTGCCCCACCTTCAAGCTTCAGTGCTAGCAGTGGGGTACGTTCAGCTGCAGCAAGGCTTTTGGGTGCAGGGAATGGGAGTCGTGCACTTGGTTTTGGTGGAGGCAATGGGGGAAGTAAAAGCCTTAGTGGGAGTAGTAGGATGGGTTCATTGGGTGCTTCAAGTTCAAGTACTTCACTGACTAATACAAATTTCGATGGCAAAGGGACTTATATAATCTTCAATGTCGGGGATGCTATCTTTATAAGTGATTTGAATTCTCAAGATAAGGTAATTTGTTGGTATTAGATGTTTAGGTTTTGCTTGCTACTGGGTATTTTGGTTGGTACATAAAACTTTTTGTCTATTATTGAATGTAGGATCCAATAAAGTCTATTCATTTCAGTAATTCAAATCCAGTATGCCATGCATTTGATCAGGATGCGAAGGATGGGCATGACCTGCTTATTGGGTTGAACTCTGGTGACGGTAATGTTTTCAACTTGAATTTTGAATCACAAGTTTGATGGGAAAGGTCAAACTTTTCAAATTTATTTGTTCTGTGTTTATTATTGTAGTCTACTCAGTATCACTGAGACAACAATTACAGGACGTTGGGAAGAAGCTTGTTGGGGCTCAACATTATAACAAAGATGGTTCTGTAAACAACAGGCAAGACTGATTTACAATACCTACCCTTTTGTTTTTTCTTTAAAAAAATTGGTTGTTATGCACAGTTGCTGATATTGATTGCTCTTCTAAATGGGAATTTTAGGTTTCTCTTCTATCCTCAATTTGCGCTCATTAGATATTGTATTCGTGTTTGTACAGCTACTCTTAGCTGCCACTGAATTAGGGAAGGTGGCTGGGAGAGGACTTTATGGGTTATGTTTTTTTCCCTTGTGGTACATGTTGATGGGTAACCTGTTGAAAGATGTGCAAATAAGGAAAAATATTCAGGTTTTCTGCATGCATGACTGTTGTAAATTTGTTTCTCATGATTCTTTTGTAGATTAAGAGACAGATTAAGAATGACCAAAAACTGTTTGGCCATATTACCTGATTGATAAGGCAAGATAAACTTTCCGTACTTGAGTTAGCATAGTTCTTTTCATAAGACATGCTTTGGCAGCTCATAGTATTGGTAATTTGGAAAAGGTTATTTTATTTCCTGCTTTTTGTTTTCATTCCATGAATGCTGTATTCTTGTTTAAGTGGACATTAGAAGTAGATAAATTACCTTCTTAAATAAACATAGTATTCAAATATATGATGAGATGCGGGAATGGTGTTCAAAATATCCATGCTATTTCAATGTGTATAAGGGATTCTTCCCTCTTTATTTGGTGTCTTGTAATGTATTTTTACTTGTCTAACAATAGAAATTCTATGTTAAATTACTGGGATAACTTAGACCAATCATGTGTACAAGTTCTTTTATCTTTTAAGAAATAGTTTGATTTCAGAAGATAAGGCAGGCCACCAGTAGATTGAGTAGTGGCTGGTAGAGACTTTAGTTGTGCAATTTGTATAAAGGAGATGGACAGCTCCATGTATGGTCAATTTGACCAGTATTTTACGCTATTTATCTACAATCATCTCTTTTGGGGGCATCTTTGTGCTATACATATATATTATTTTTATTTTTTGTGCATCATTAACACAATATTTAATAGTTTGATCAGTGGGTAATCATTACCCTTCCCTGGGATGCTTTAGAAAAGGAAAATAAAAAGAAAAAAGTTGTTCTTTTTATTGGATGTTAATAGGTTAACTACTCCATAAGTGCGGTTAAGCAAGTTCAAGGATATAATGCAGACTCTCTAGGAAGACAGACAGAAAACTGAAGACATATAGAAAAACTTTTAAGCCTTGTTTTCTAGTTTCTCTCTCTATATTCTTGATGAAGCTTAGTGCATGAAAAGCATATCAGCAAGATACTGTTGGCATGGCTCTAACCTGTTGTCAGTATTTGTTTTTTTCAGCATTTTCTATTAATTTTTAAATTTGATCTACTTTGTCTTGCCTTAATGAGTAGTAAGAACAAAACTATTGTCTTTGATAGCTTGTAAACGTTCTGTCAGTTTTTGTTAATTCTCTATGAGAACTTTTACATATTTTATATTTAATGCACTTTGAGACCTATTCAGTTAACTTCTGTTTCCACAGTCGTTGTACTAGTGTTGCATGGGTTCCTGGAGGTGATGGTGCTTTTGTTGTTGCTCATGCTGATGGGAATTTGTATGTGTATGAAAAGGCAAGCCTCAAATATCAAGAGAAATACTTTATTCTTCTTAATATTCATATTGCATTTTAAATATGTAGTGATGTGCCCATGCTTTAATTTTTTTTTTTTCCAGAGCAAGGATGGTGCTGGTGATTCTTCCTTCCCTGTTATCAAAGATCAAACTCAATTTTCTGTTGCACATGCACGCTACAGTAAAGTATGGGAGTCAATGTTGTTTAAATCTAAAACTTTTGGATACATTTCCTAATTTTTTTCTTCTTTGTTCCTGAGGTGAATTTTTTAGATTCATAACAGTAAACAGAAGCTAGTGCTCTTCGGAGGTTATGGCACATTTTGCTAGTGTTGTAAATTTATGATCATTTTGCAGTGTCTACTTCTTAGTGGTATTAGACTAAGATGATTTGAAAGAAGTTTATTTTGTGTCTTTGATATAGACTTGTTATGCTGGAAGCAATTATTCTTGTTCTATGGTCATCATTTTAGTACTTACCATGTACTATTATGACCAATTGTGGGGACATATTATATTGTGCTGGGACATTGTAACACTGTGCAAGGACTCGGCAGAATATTGGGTTCTGATAATTACTGTGTTGTTTCAACTTTTTGTGGGCATAGCATTGACTTGGAAGTGTGTACATCTCAAATGCTGGATTAATTTTATGTCACCTGCTTTGTCTATTTCTGTTTGTTTACCTCATGCAATTTTTATGCAGAGTAACCCTATTGCCAGATGGCATATCTGCCAAAGTGCCATTAATAGCATTGCTTTCTCTACTGATGGTGCCTACTTAGCAACTGTTGGAAGAGATGGTATGATGTTGCCCAAAAACCATTGACATCTTAAGGTTGCTCATTTTCTAGAATATTTTGCATGAGGTTGGCTTTTAAATAATGCAGGTTATCTACGAGTTTTTGACTATTCTAAAGAACAATTGATTTGCGGTGGCAAAAGCTATTATGGTGCTCTATTGTGTTGTGCTTGGAGGTAACTATATTGTTTACAGCTCAAGCTATTCATCTCTTGTGCAAGATATTTCTTCCGTTTTCAAGATTTCTTTTCTATCAAATTTTTTGTCACATCCCATAGTTATCCTTGCTTTTAAAATCATTTCATTTCCTTTCTGAACACAAAAGACATATCTGACTACAAATTGCTGCCGAACAGCATGGATGGAAAATACATTCTAACTGGTGGTGAAGATGATTTAGTTCAAGTTTGGAGTATGGAAGATCGTAAAGTTGTCGCTTGGGGTGAGGGGCACAATTCGTGGGTAAGTTGCAGACTTTTTACAGTTCAATGCACATGATTATAGCCATGTTACTTGATTCTTACTGGATAGTTCTTGCTGGATGGTATTGACAGGTCAGTGGTGTAGCTTTTGATTCATATTGGTCATCACCAAATTCGGATGGCACAGGGGAGACTGTCATGTACCGGTTTGGTTCTGTTGGTCAGGTATATGATTGGTAGTGATACCATATGCCTGGTTAGATGTATATGTGATGGTGGTACTCTTATTTATCTATATTGCCATGATTCAGGCTGCTGCCTGTGCAGAATTGTAAATGTGTTGTATGACTGAGGTAGTTAAGCTTCAAGTATGAAAAACACTTCAAACTCTACTGATGGAACTTGAAACAATATTTCTATAGAAATTTCAGGTTCGCCTCAAAGGAAAAGACAAGTTTTTTCTCTTCTGTATGGATTATATATGATAGGCCTTTGTTCTGCTTGTTCTTTTTAAACTTGATCATGAAGCCAGAAAAGAATGAAGATAAAACCCAGGGAGACAACATAAAATTGGGTGACATGGTCTTCCTGTGTATATCAATGATTACTCAGTCAACTAGTAATATCAATGACATTGTCTTCCCAACTTTGCCTTCTGTAAATCACCTTTATGCTTTGTATCTTCTTATGATCTTATCTAGCCATTGGTGTAAACACCTATTTGTGATTTGTTAACAGGACACACGGTTGCTTCTGTGGGACCTGGAAATGGATGAGATTGTTGTGCCATTGCGTCGAGGTCCTCCTGGAGGGTCACCCACTTTCAGTACTGGAAGTCAGTCAGCTCACTGGGACAATGTTTGCCCTGTGGGCACTCTGCAACCTGCTCCAAGCATGCGGGATGTACCAAAGCTCTCTCCACTAGTTGCTCACCGGGTCCACACTGAACCCCTTTCCGGTTTGATATTTACTCAGGAGTCTGTTCTTACTGTTTGCCGAGAGGGACACATAAAAATTTGGATGAGACCTGGGGTGGCTGAAAACCAATCGGGCAACTCTGAAACTGTGTTAAGTACCAGTTCAAAGGATAAGTCATTGTTGTCAAGCAAGGTTGGCAGTTCTAGTTACAGACAATAGCAAACTGTCATTGCATGCAGAGGCAAATGAAGCTCTTTTTTTGTCACGATGTTGCATTTCTATTTGCTAGCATGGTCGTTCATCTCCTTTCATCCAGTTGGTTTTCTCAGGACTAGCATTGTGTGAACATAAACTGGTTGAAAATAGATTAACCAACGGGTTCCATTGTATATTCAAGGTCAAAAATGCCCACTGACGGCACTTAGAGGCTGGGAGAAAGAGAGAACCTCCTTTGTAAGTACAAAACGGCTGTTGCTAGGATATATTTAATGACACTTTACAGGAATAATGTGAAGTTCCTCCTTTAAGAATTGGATCACTTTGAGGTGCATTCAATATTGAAGTGATTATTTATTCTATTGGTAATGCATTGTTACATTGACCATATAATTTTTGTTCCATACCTTAAGGCTGATTGCAACGCTGCTAGGCTAGCCTTAAGCTGTTACAGATATCGCTACTGGTGTTTTATGGAATTTTAACAGAAGATGTGTGATTTTCTTTAGATTCAATGTCTTTTAGTAGTGTTAGATTTGAAGCAGTTATCCTGCTTTATATACAATGTGTAGTTTGTGATGTTCTTTAATGTTGCAGAGTGGATCAAATTCATCCCTCTTGCTTCTTCTCAAGGCTACAAACTGTTTTGAATTTCTCTGTGTATCTGGAAATTCTACTGATTGGCAGATGTGTATTGCGTCTCTGGTGACATGGAAGTATATCACTACTAATGTTGCTTCATTTACCTTGTTTATTCACATGTATCTATTTGTTTATTTTTTTTTTCCATTGAGAAAAGCAATTTTCTTTACCTATTTGCAGTAGAAAAAACAGCTTAGTACAAACAAAAATACTGTAATTTTCCACGGTTCAATTCCATTCCATTCCATTCAATCCCAGAGAAACTGAAAACCTGTAGTTGTTACTTCGCAAAGCTAATAATATGTATTAGAGACTGTCTATACAAGCAAACAGCTAACCACTATACATACATAAATAATGTATTCTCTATACAACCAAAACACACTCATCTTAAGCAATTGTTTTCTTTCCTTGTAATACATATTGGAGGGCGTCATGTCGGCTGCTGCCGTGTGCCAGTCTGTGAATCTCTAATTTCAGTTTCATTTTGTTGAGGATCTGCCTCGCTTTGATGTGCCGACGTGGATTGTTGTTGATCTGGTTGTATCACCTCCTGAGACCCACGCTGTTGATTTCTTTGGGCTAGCCATGCTCTCCTCTGCTTCAACACCTCGGCAAGAGCAGAAGTTCCACTCATTGTGATTCCAAAACCAGCGAAAGTAGAGAGTAAAACAGACAGAACAGCTTGCATATGAAACTGTAGATTCCCACAAACATACAAAACAAAAAAGTCATGTCTCAGCACACCGATATTTTTATAATACTAAACTGATCATCGTTGTTTCATAATCTGTTTCAATCTATTTCTTTAGTGGAGGGAGCCATAATATTGAAATAGTAATTTCAAGCAGAGAATTCCTCACCAAAGAGTAGAAAATATGAGCGGAGAGAACCACCAATCCAAATTGAATGAGTGCATAAAGCCAGACATATTTTTTCCCGACTGAACACAAAGTTACAGGAGTCAATAAATACTGGTAGCTGACTCAATACTCCAGCTTAAAGTGAAAATACAAACTCAATCCTACCCATAGTTGTTGCTGTCATCGAGGCAAGAAGGCCCAATATGCATGAAAATGGAAGAGAGATGGCAATTGCACCAGACTTCATCTTTCCAACCTGTCCACTTTGTAATATTAACAAATGTGACAAGCTTCAAAGAGCAGCAAGCAGAAGTTGCCAAACTTACCAGAAGTTGCTCAAGAAAAGAAAAGTAAGCAAGCATGCTGACAATCACTAGAACAGGAATATCCTGCCAAACCCTGAAAATTTTGAAAGAGAGGAAATTAAACAACCCTCAGATTGCAAATTTGGAAGCCCATATCCTCAAATGACCAACCTAAGATAAGCAGGCATTTTCTGGTGCAATGTACTTGCCTGTATCGAGCAACGGGAACTTGCTGACCTCTGTTTCCTCGCAATGTATTAGCATGGACACTTTGAAGTCGTAAAAGGGTAACAGGTAGGTTTTGGACTTCTTGTTTGCACACATCGCATGTTTTATTACCTTTAAGGCTAAACCATTTTACAGCACATTCTTGATGGGCAAGTGCAAGTGCACCTTTGCAGCTACATTCCATCTTGAGGGTATCAGCACCTTCTCCCAGTTCAATCAAGCAGATTCTACAAACAGCTTCCTCTTCAAGAATATCTTCACCACCATCATTGTTTTTACCTGAACAATAAGACTAAGATATGACATAGGTTGGTCATTGCAAGTTAAATAACATAAATAAAACTTACTGCTGAAAACTGAATATGCAGGTGCACGGTAATATCCCAGCATTCAGAAATTTCCAGAAAAAATTTCAGAATAGATCCGGCAGATTAATAACTGCCAAAAACTAAAGCACCTGGAAAGCATTAACCTAATTTGATGCATTACTTCAAAATATTAACCAGCTTGTACTGCTACTTGTCATAGTCATTGGTTTACTTCTTCTTTACTCTTATGATGGCCTTTTTTTTTAACTTGTTTTCATTTGGGAGATGCATAGATAATAGAATTAAGAAGCGAAAGCAATAATGACATTGAAGTTTACCTGTATCATTTGAAGGAAATGCATTTGATGGTGTCATGGCAGCACTCTCAGCCATGGGTGGAGTGGTAGGAATTACACGGAATACACCAAGCAAAGAATCTGACCGCACAATGGACCGGCCAATGCTTCCTTCTTCGTTAAGCACAGGGACTGAACGTGAACGATGAATAGGTAGTTGAGTTCCTTTCTGTTAAAAGAGAAATTCTGTGAGAAGTTAAGTTTAGATAAATAGATACATGGAATTTGAGGAACAAATTCAAAATGCCAATTTATAACGTGGATTAAATATCAATGGACTGCGTATGCAGAGGGAAAATCAGCACATTTTATGTATAAAGGGTTATAACTAAACACAAATCTTCAGATATTAACCTCTCTGCCAAGAAGCTAATTGTGCTGGACAACTGATTACAATGAACTAACTTAAAATTATCTATTAAACTTCACCAGAGATTGAATTCACCGTAAATGATTAATAAAAGAGAGAAAGGAGAGGTCAAGAGAACTCACATAAGTGAACTAGAAGTCACATACGTGGCCTCACCACCACACCTATATGTGCATGAGCATGACAAATTAAAAGGAAGACAATTAATTGGCTTTGAACATAACTGAAAATTTTCAGTAGGTATATGTAAAGCTGCAGAAGTTATTATAGAAATTGTGTTAGGGTATCTTTGTAATTGTTGGTTTCTACTTAATTTTGAAAGCTTGGAAGCTAGTGTTTGATAAAAACTTACTTTTACTTGGTAACTAATGTTTCCAATCACCTGCCTACTTGATACCTAGTGATTTTATTCCATTACAGCAGTGGATTAAAAGGTACAACACCTAAATCCCAAAGATATCCTTAGAGTAGCATATGGTTAGAGAAAAAGCACTTAAGGTTTAGTACTCACACCAAAATTCAGTGGATCAGTTGATTTTTCTCCATGCATAGACTCTGGATTTGAGTGAGAAATTGGGGGTAACAGGCAAAGATGATGTTTTCCTTGTTCTGGGTGTGAAAAGCTTTGTAAGGGATAATGTCCTTGAAATACGAGGCTTCTCCCGTGTCTCTGCAAATGGACTATCCAGCGCTTGGATAGCAGCCTTTTCAATATCTGAAGTAGTATTTCGAGATTTGAAACTTAGCCTCGGAAGAAGGCTTTTAAAGGTTGCTTTACTTCTTGATGATGATGTACCCAGGGAATCGTTGACTTTGGCAAAACTGGGACTCAAAGTGGGGGAAAAATTAACTCTTCTAGGAGTAGTTGGTGTTAAGGGGATGTTTATTCTCACAAAATCTTCTCCAGCATCTTCAAGAGTTCGTGATTGTGTCTCAAAATTAACCTCTTGCCGACTGCAATGTTGGCTAGGTGATGTTTCTTCAACTATTTCCGGTGAATTTCCAACCTACAAAACACAAAAAGCTGAAACCAATTAGATGTAGTAAAATGGTTAAACTTCTGTACTGTAATAAACTAATCTCTAAGTTTAAAGCACAGCTACAAACCATCACACAAGCTCACCGCGTCCAAGAAATTGTGAGTTTCAGACATATGAATGAATACTTGAGAATCAACATTAGTCACTTGAGTCAATTTTGCATTCATGAGCCAGTGTAGAAATGCAGCAAAGATAAAGGGTAGGTTAAGATTAAGATACAAGGACAGACATGTTGACCAAATGAAATAAGAAAAGCAGAATCAGGAACAGATTGCGACAGCCATGCTTGTTTCGGAAGGAATGTCTCACCAAGATCTGCTATAATCTCATGGTAAACTGAGAAGGAAAAATAAATTGAAGACTCTGAAACATGGTTGATTCAGAGTGAAGGCAGGATTGAACTTAAAAGAATTTGAAGAAATTTGGTTTGCTCAGCATGATCCTTAAAATTAACAGCACCCAGTATCCAAACAATAGCTGTGAATGTTTTGTTTCCTTATGCCCGAGCCCCCATAGGTACAGATTTCTAAAGGATTTTTGTCAGGGTGATTAGCTACAGAAAATTCATTTTATTTGCATGAAATCAAACAGCGTTTGGATGTGGTACAAAAACACTCTGGTAAATTAACCATTTACATAGATTCCTGTCTTCTCTAAGGTATCCATCTCAATTACAGAATGCAAAGAATTGAAACCAATCAGTAAAAGATGGGAGATGACAATTACCCAATTACAAAAACAAACATCAGAAACGCTTCAAACAAAACATACCTCTAATCAAATCACCAATTGAACTAAACAGAAGCAGAAAAAGAAAGTGAAAAACTAAACAAAATCAAGTACCCTTTGACCGGAAGGATCATCAGCAATGTTGGAAGCGGGTTGATGATCATTATCTTTCACAATGGATTGTTCTTCTTCATTTCCCATATTTGGTAAAAGGAAAGAAATTCAGAAGGTCGAAGCTGATATATACGTAAGTAAATATGAGAGACAGCAAATATTAACGAAAACCCGTCTTGTAACGCAAAATCTACAAACTTTCGTAACAACTTAGAAGCTGGGAAGTACAGAAGAGATTTCATACGTGGACAGAACCAAGTTACACCTGAGAGAGAGACACAACACAACAAACAGCAAGCTCTGTGTCAAACGAAAAATGGAGATAAAATTGATTTTAATATTCTTTCGTTCTGTCTCTCACGAGTTTCTTTCTTGTTATGGCTTCGTTAGGCTGTTTGAACCGCTGTTAACTACTAATCATAATATATGATTTATAAAATGTTAAGTGGAACTAATTTTATATATTTATTTAACATAAATATTAAAGAAAATTAAATCATTATTGTTTGCTATATTTAACATAAAATACAGAATGACAGTGGATAACCATGCAATTAATTAGTATTAATTATGGATAATATTTGTTTACGGAGATTAGAGTCGTCGTCAAGGCTTATCTTATCAATTTGTACACCCTCAAGTAAACGAACCAGGAGATAATTTTATTGATTAATTAATTAATTAATTAATTAATTAATTATTCTGGTAGCAGTCAACAAACCGTGGAGAGCATAACTGATAGACATGGATTAACAATGTTGTCAAAATCGACACGAACCCAACAAATGAAAGTATATCTAAATTTGTTGTTACATATATATGAAATTTATATTATAATTAAGTAAGAAAATTTTAAAAAATATTTAAATAACTATAAAATGTGTATAATGAAAAATTATCAGATACTCCTAAAAGATAGAGAAACAACAAATATTTTCTAAATTTTAAAGAAATGATAAATACTTAAAGTTAGTGCGTGGTTAGTTTACTGTTAAGTTGAGAGAAATAATTTAGTAATTTTAACTAAAATAATACAAAATATAAAATAAAATCTTAATTTTTTTTAAAAACATAATTGTTATTATGTCATTTCAAATTTATAAGGTTAAAATATTTGATGTATATGTCTTTAAAATGTATAAAAGTAAAATAGTTATTTTGCGTAAAAAGATAAAATTTAACAGACGATACACTTCTTTAAAAATATTTATTATTTTTTGGATATCTATCTTTTATGAAATTATAAAAGAATATTAGTCGTTTCTTTGTAATTTAGAAGGATATATGTCAATTTTTGTAAGTATAAATTTATACATAAGTAGATATGCATAGACCCTCTAATCAAACACTGTTAATAAATAATGACCAATTTGTGTTTGTAAACATTGTTGCGGACTTGGTTGCATATGGGGTAGGTACATATGTGACCAAACTCAAATGGCCAAATTATGCCTTATTGTTGACCTTTTCTTAACCCAAATAAACAAAAAAAGTGTTGAAGAACTTAATGCTTTAAGATTAGCTCCACCACTTTCAAATTGCATAAAAATTAAGTCAAACTAATTAATAATAATAATAATAATAATAATAATAATAATAATTTGATGGTTGAAATTTAAGTAACATTTATTTGGTTTAGAAAAAATGCACATACAATGTGCAACATGGCGTATGCAAAAGCACCCACAAAGTTGTTGACTAGAATTCAATTATATGGAGCATTTCCTTTCTTTAATTTTCTTCTAAAGGAGAAAGATGCCTGCCTAAGTTGTAATGACAGTGACCCTTAAATCTAAGTCTCCTCAGTCCTCATAGATTCTATGCTTGCTAATGCTAGTAGCTACTTATTTAATTATTAACCAATAATCACTTAGACTTTATCAAAAAAAAAAATCTTTTTCATTTTGAGAAAGTTATGTAACACATAAATGTGCGCTGATTGTCTATCACTATCTTATACTTAATTTTAAAATAAATTTATTAAAGTATTGGTTGGATTATTATTTTTATTTAATTATTAATATATCAACCACTCATTTATTCGTGTTATATAATCATTTTTCACTATTTACTAATAAATAGTTGTATTGCAATTATTTTGAGAAGATTTTCTAAAAATTTATATATTTGTATTACTTTAACACATTATGCTTTGAACCACACTTACGTAATATATTATTTTTATACTATAATTTATTTATATTAAAGTTAATTAAAACAATGGATTATTATCAAATTCTTTTCCTAGATTGTATCACTTAAATAAAAAATTTAAGGAATATATCAAAAACTTCCATTTGACCGATAATCAATTAACCTCAAGTAATATATTTACTAAAGTGTCTTCAATATTTAAATTTTATGTTAATTAATTATACAAATCATTTTTAGTCCAAAAAGTTTGGTGTAATACCCTTATAACTCTTAGTATTTTTAAAAATTTTCTATAAGTCTCAATTTATTATAAAACAACAATTATACTCTATATAATAATTATTATTATTTAAAAATAACTAATAAATCTCTAAAATTAGACAAAATATAATATATTTATATAAAATAACAATATCATTTTAATAATATATTAATAAAATAATTGTATTGTAATTATTTGAAAGAAATTAGATAAAAGTAAATTACACATTCATAATTATTAGAAATGAAATAAATAATATTTTAGATTTATAAATTTTATTTTATTTTATAACGTATGTAATAAATATTTATAATTATATTATAATTTAGATAAAATATATGTATACATATTTCAAATGTAAATAAAATAATAAAATAAATATCAATAAAAATGTATAATAAATTGTATAAGAGTAAAATATAATATATTTATATAAAATATGTTAATTAAATAAATAACAATATTATTTTAGTAATATATTAATAAAATGATTGTGTAAGAAAAATGCTTAATAAATTTTTGAAATAGTATTGTTATTTATTTTTATTAAATAATAATTATTATAAAGGGGTATAATTATTATTTTGTAATAAATTGAGATTTTTAAAGGTGTTTTTGAAATTATTATGACTTATAAGAATATTAGATCAAACCTTTATAATTAAAATAGCTTTATAATTAATTAGGTAACATGAAATTTAAAGACTGAAGGTATTTCAATAAATATATTATTTGAGGTTAGTTAACTAACGGTCAAGGAAAAGTTTTTGATACATTTCCTAAATTTTCTATCTAACTGATACAATTTCAAATTTTAAGAGAGGAATTTGATAATAACCTTTAAAATAATATTTGTTCCCAAATATATATATATATAAAAACATAATTTTTTTCATTGTAAGAAATTAGAGCCACTCTTTTAAAGTTGCAATTGGGAATATGAGCAGACCACACAAATGATTTGCTTGTGTCACAATTATTTGATAAGAGTGCTCTTGAAGTTGACTTGTTGTTTGGTGATGACTACAACTCCACCTCCACCTCCATTTATATAACTTATTATTTGAGCACTTCTCTTCAAGTTGACTTCTTGAAGAAGATTTATCACTTTGATTATGATGCAATGCTCTATCTACACTACATATAATTCCTAAGCTTAGATTTTTAAACTAAATTAAATTATATAATACTATCCACTTGATCATTATATATATCATTGATAGGTTCCTTCCAACCAATTGAATTTTTTTAAAATTTAATGATTATTTTAAAATAATTTTTGTGGGATTAAATTTTTATCGATAATTTATTTTAAAAAAAATAGATAAAATAAAAAATTTTACACGTAAATATCAAACTTTTATTCTTACTGTTAATTGAACTCGAAATAGTTGAAACGTCAAACGTATTTTAAACTATACAAATTAGTGCTTAAGAGTCTTTAATTTTATGGATTTAGTTATACTCATATATACAACATAAATTTGAAATATATTACATAAAAGTTTAATTAAAATTTTAAATTTGATATTCAATTTAAAATTATTTAACAAATTGAAGAGGATTGTCCAATTATATGAAATATGTGAAAACCCACCATGGGCACACTTTGCCAAAAATATAAAGATTTCTTCCTTAAATTTTAGCTACTTTGATCTAATTACATCTTTGATCAATTATGCATGATTTGAAATAGTATGAAATTCATATGAAAATAACATATAACTGAATGAATCTTAAATTTCTTAAAATAATGAAATTCAGGAAGATATAAGTTATAATATGATTAATGTTTTAATAGAAAAAGGGAAAGGATTGATGATGACCCCTTAACTTTATATTTTTTTTATATTATTTTTAAATTGTTGAATTTAATTACTTTTAATGATTGGAATTGTATTTACATTAATTATACATAAATTATATATATTAAATTAAATTTTAATTATTAAAAATATTTAAATTTAATGGTTTATAAATAATATAAATTTTTTTTATAAAATTGAGGAATTGTTAGAATTTTGTTGAGGAACATAAGGCTTGTAGATGGACAGTTAAAATTTTAATTAAAATCATGTTGTTCTAATTTTGATTTGTAAGATCATAATGATTAGGTAACGAAATTTAGAAGTATTAGGTAATGTAGACAACACAGAGCCCACGGGCCGCAGCTCATTTTGATGGGCTTGAACTCCTTCGGGCCTTAGTAGGCCACTTGCAGACTAAAAAGTTACACTATTTTATAACTTAAACTCAAGTAATATTGAAAATAATTCACATTGTAGATTAAAATTGGTACTATTTTCTTTTTTTTTTCTTTATAATAATTCAACACATAACAATAATTATAGTGAATATAGTTTTATCTACATTTCTTCGCATTAAAAGTTCTGAGCTAATTTTAACTTGTCATTTTCATAGTAATCTCTCATCAATATTACAACCGATAATTTAAATCAAGGGCAAATGATATCTAGACTCTCAATTTATTGTCTAAATAACGTTTATACCCTCTTTCTGAAAATAATTATCACACACTCTTTTCTGGTAATATTTTCTATTAAAATTAACTATTAACTAGTTCAATGACAAAAATACCTCCTAACCTTTATTTGATCAATATAATTACATAAATATATTTTTATAATTTTTAATTAAATAAATTATTTATATGAAGACAGTTTTATTTTAACTAAAAAAATTAAAAGTTCAATTTATTTTCATTTTTATTTTTTATTTTAAGATTTTTATCTTTTTTTTATTTTAAATTTTCTATGATTTTTTATTTTTAATTTTTCATCTTTTTTTATTCTTTAATTGATTCTAACCCATAATTGAAATACACTTATATATTAGGAAATAATAATCATAAATTTACTAAATGAGAAAGAAAGTAGTCAAAAAATATAATAAAAAATAATAATATTTTTATGTCTAAGGTAAAAAATTTCAATATATATTCAATTTTTTTAACAAATACTGTTAGTTTTAATTATTTTTATGTTGTTTGACTAATTTTTGTTATCACTTATTAAATTTATGATTATTATTTACTAATATATGAATGTTATTTCAATTATAGATTAGGATAAAAAATGAAATAAAAAAGTATAAATTTAAAGTAAAAAGTAAAAAAAAAGAAAGGTGAAAATACGAAAATAACAAATAGAATTGAAAATAAATTAAATATTTATTTTTAATTCAAATTAAATTGTCTTCATATAATTAATTCATTTAATTAAAAAAATTAAAATTTGTAAAGAAATGAGATACTTATGCATTATATTAGTCAAATAAGGGTATTTTTATTAATAAACTAATCAACATGAGTCAACAATTAATTTTAATAAAAAAGTTGACACATATTCGACAATTATTTTCAAAGTGAGAATATAAATATCATTTATAAAATAAAATAAGAGTTTATATATCATTTGTCCTTAAATCAATTACAATATTGTAGAATATATTTTTATAATTTTATAAGATATCTTTGAAGATTATAACTAACTTTAAAAAAAAAAAAAAAAGTCAAGACGTTGTCAACTCTCTAAGTTTGGTAATGAATTTTTATAATTTTAAGATTATTCAATCAATTAATATCATGTTACTTAGAATATACTTTGTGAAATATGTTTTTGGATGTCTAAAATATCTTCTTTTAATAATATACAATTTATTTATTCTTTTTTAATTTATATAGAAATTTCAAATTTATATTAATTTTACTTGTATTTAAAGTGAATTATGCTATAAGAAAATATAAAAAGATTCATGCAAGAATTGACGTTAATACGAAGAGAATCATTTTATAACTTGATTACTAAAAGATAACATATGAAGATTATCAGGCTTTGTTTTAGTTGTGACTTATTGATTTTTTTTTTTCAAATATATGTTAATTCGAAATTAGGTTAATAATAATTTAATCCCTGAGTTTTTTTTAAACAATAAAATAAGATAACATTTATTTATTTTTAACTGTTTAATCCTTATGTAGTGCACTCACAATCGTGCACTTTGCCTTTTGTCCTTTTTAGAATTCATTTGATATAACTTTTAAAATATAATTTTTTGTAATAAACATTTTATTCGTATAAATTTTATAAATAGAGTTTTTTAAAAAGTTTATTAATGATGTGTTGTCACAAATATCTTTTAAAAAAATTTGAATGATTACTTAATAAAAAAAAATTAACGCTATAATATAAAATTTTTGAAATAAAATAACAGTATTTTATAAAGTTTTATTTTTAAAAAGGTTATAGAAATTTTATTACTAAAAGTCTAAACTTTAAATTTTTTTAATAAAAAATTTCTTTTTTAATTTTTAAAAAAAAATTTAGCGTGAATTAAACAACATCAAAAAATTTTAAAATATATTTTATTATTTAAAAAGTTCTTTTAATCAATGAAAATGTAACATTAAATGGACACTTTTTCCAATAGAAAACTGAAGTTGTTGTCATCGGGATAACATTGTTAAAATTAGATAAATGTTATCTTAATTGGTTGTTTTGAAAAAATCAGCAACTAAGTTGTTAATAACCCAATAGAATTTAGGAAAATTTACTTTAATGCCGACTGTCACCCCAAAATTTTTAAATTAACCACCGTTCAAAATTGTTTTAAAAAATGACCATGTGAAATATTTTAAGACCAAATTACCCCTCTGACCCAAAGATTAACATTGGCCTTCTTTTACTTCTTTTTTTCCCGTTTGTTACTTTTCTCTCCTTTATTCCTTCTTCTTCTTTATTTCTTCCGTCTTGCCTTAATAAAAAGACTTTTTCTTTGATTTTTCTACGACAGACTCAAACTTTTATTCTATTTCAATTGAAGAAAATCAATCAAGCATTAAAATGGAAGCAAATGAGTGATTAGGTTTTGAAAAATGAAGAAAATTTGTTGAAAATGAAAAAATAATTTTGTTTGTGCGTAATTAGATATTATACTTGTAGAAATTGTTACTGAGGTGTATGTTGGTTATTTAAATGTATTTGGTGTAGATGATTGAGAGAAAAAATAGAATTTGAGATTTTGAAAACAAAATTGCTATATAGTTTCGATCATGGGTAAATAGCCATGCTAGAAAGAAATTTTTCAACAAGGGTAAAATTTGATGTTTGTCTTTCATTTTTAAGCAGAATTTTAGCACTTTTTATTTTTCTTAAATGATGAAAAAATTTCTTTAGTTAGGATTGTGTGTGTAATACTATTACCATTAATGAGTTTTTATGTAGGCATGGTAGAGTCACCAACGATAGTTACTGTAGACAGGGGCTTAGAGAGCGAACAACATATGAAGGTGAAAAATATATTGGTGGGAGGCAAGAGGGCCTATTCATGGAGCGAAACATAACTTATAATGAATTTATGCAGATGTTGTATGAGGCATTAGATATTACTCCTTCCAAATTTATCATCAAGATAAGGATGATATATTTGTTGTGTACAAAACCAGAGGGAAGGCGTTTGGCCACAAATATTACCAATAAATTTAACTTTCGATCGTTCATAACTGTCAATAGCCATTAGATGACGAGCAAAAGAGGTTATTATCCATTATACATCACGTTGGATTGTGCAGGTAATGAAGAACAAATAAGGCCACACGTTTCTAATCATGGTACAACAGGTGGAGTCCCTGCAATACCAACTCAGTTTAAGTCTTTGAGTGGAAGCAATCGACTGAATGATACACTTCATGCAACGACACAAGAGTTCCATTACAACATAGAATTTCAGTACACAGGTCAAAGCTTAGCATATCATTACTCCCAACCAAGCTAAGCCCATGAGAGACCTCCACAACATTGTAATCGATTTTCTTATAATGTGACTCCCATATACAGAGGTGATTCTCCTCTCCTATATAATAAAGATGATCATAATGATTATCACGATTGTCAGTTGGATATTGATGGCAATGATATTGCTCAGCAGTGCGAAAAAAGAAGAAATATTGTAGCTGAAGACACTGGGAAAATGAAAGGGCGTGGCCTCGGGCTAAGTCATATGAATAGCTTAACAACAGCTCCATCTACTCAAATTAATTTATTCGGTGATTGTCTCCCTTTACACCATGCACCACAATGCCATCAACTTCAACATCCAGTACGGGATCAGGTGATGTGTGTGTTGGGCAAATTTTTAATACCAAACAAGAACTTAAAGATAAATTGGGTTTAATGGCATTAAAGAACCATTTTTAGTTTAAGGTTTACAAATCCTCAACGGATTGGTTTGAAATTAAGTGTATTATTGAAGGTTATAAATGGCAAGTTAGAGCTACAAAGAAGAACAATGACACGTACATTATACTATTATATTTTGTTATTACTATCTTTATAAATATGCTCTGTGATTGTCACTATGATGAAACTTTTCACTTTAAAAAGTAAGAATAATATATTGTTATTTATGATGTTATTTTTATAAGTATGTTCTGTAGTTTCCATTCAATTAGATCCTCTACAATATAAAATAAGGATAATATATTGTAGATTTTTACCTATGTCAGCCTATTTGTTGATATTATAATCTCAATATTCATTTGAGTTATATTATCATTGCAATATAAAAATTGCATGAAGTTAAAGATACATTGAACTTATAATTCATTATTCTAACATCTATTTTCTTTCTCTAGTATATTAATAGATCTTTAAAACGGCTAATCTCATAAATTTGTAAATTGCCGCCCTTGATGTCTTTGGAAGCAATTATCTTTTATGGGTTTTGGATGCAAAATTCCGTCTTTAAGCTATGGGCTTAGAAAATATAATCAAAGAGAAAAATCAATCATTCTTGCAAGATAAAGTAAAAGCTATGATTTTTCTTTGCCATCATTTACATCAACAGTCCGTGGAAAAACTTAAAAGAATGATATGACCATTAAAGAGACATATTCTTTCGTCGAGCCAGGCACGAGTGGATTAAGTTAAGATTGCAAGACTATAAAACTATTGTTGAGCATAACTCTAATGTTGGAGAAAACATTCTTTACGTTCCATTCGTCTAATATGGCTTTGCAGTAACAATATCGTGAGCAACGTCAGAGGAAAATGTCTCTTTGATGTAAATAATGGCGAAGAAAAATCATAACCTTTGCTTTATCCTGCGAGGATGATTGATTTTCCTCTTTGATTGTATCTTCTAAGCCTATAGCTTGAAGATGTATTTTTGCATCTGAAACTCGTGAAAGATAATGACTTCCAGAGATATCAAGGACAGAAATTTATAATTGTAAGAGATTAGCCATTTTAAAGATCTATTTATATATTAGAGAAAGAAAATAGATATTAGCATAATGAATTATAAGTTCAATGTATCTAAAACTTCATGCAATTTTTACATTGCAATGATTATATAATTCAAATGAATATTAAGATTATAACATCAACAAATAGGTTGACATAGGTAAAAATATACAATGTATTATCTTTATTTTATATTGTAGAGGATTCAATTTAACGGTAACTACAAAACATACTTATAAAAATAACATCATAAGTAATAATATATTATCCTTCATTTTTTATGTGAAAATTTTTATTATAGTGACAATTACATAGTATACTTATAAAGATAGTAATAACAAAATATAATAGTATAACGTGAAAATATTTAACAATATACTTAAATAAATATTTTACATACCTGGATCAGATCTCGTACTGATAATATTTTGTGAAATTGTTAACCTAATTGTAATTAAAGAATACTTGTTGACACAATGGTAATTTTATTAAGAGTGTAATTGTAATTTTACACTCAACAGATTACAAATTGCTACTGGAGAGGACAAGAGGCGAGAAAGGAGAGAAGAATGGGTTTTGGCCGTTGAATTTAGAATCAAATGAAGGGGGTATTTATAGGTAAGAAATAGGGAATCTTATTGATATTGATCAGATAACTTTTACTATTATTTATAAAATAAAGAACCGAATTGAAATTATTTATTTCTACCAAACACCTTTGTGAAAAGTAATATTAAATAATTTATGATTAAGAAAGCTGAAACTAAATGATAGAAGAAAGTGGTAGGAAACACATTTTGGAATTGAGTGGTTAGCCAGGATTAAATTTGTATTTAAAATATTCGTTCTGGACTTTTTCGTAATTTAAAAAAAAAAAGAATTCTCGGTAACGCTAACTTTGTTAAAGCAGTTGCCTTGCTGCTCTTCTCCTTCCTAGTTGCAGCTTGTATGGAACTGATCCCAAAATTCTATTTTCTAAATAAATTTTTATTATTTATAGTACCAATACCCTTTATTCTTATTCCTGTTGTATATTCTTCATTTAAACAATATTCAATATTATTTTCATAAAAATTGGGGTTCTAATTGTAATTTGGTTGCCACCGACACTTTTGGAAAAACAAAATTATTGAGAAAAGAAAAGTGAAATGATATATGAGCCAGAGCCGCAACCAAAATGAACGGCAAATAATTGCGCTCACATTATTGTTGTCGTTGGTCAATCCTGATAGATTATTTAATATTATTAGACAAATAAATTTTTGTTTTATATTTAAACAAAACTATTTTTTACAGTTACTTATTTCTGTATTTAAATACTAAATTATTATTATTATTAAGTCATGATGCATGGATAATTATTACTTTGACAATTAAATTACTTAAAATGCAACGTAATAATTAATTTAAAATAAAAATAACCTGTAAATTATGTTGCAAAATCATTACTTTTCATCGATGTATCTTACATCAACATAACTTTTATTAGACTACATAAAAAATGAGTTTATGATATACATATTATATCATAACTTAGTTTAGTTTAGTCAAACCCAATTCAATCTCATTTAATACAAGTTTAATCTAAACCGGTAGTAACACTATCAAAATTATTTTAAAATCTTCCTCAGTGATGATGCTAAAAGCAGTTCAAGCATACTCTCCTTTTTAACTTTTACCGAAAAATAGTAATAGGGGTGTATATAGGAACATCGGGGGTGTATTTAGGATCAATCACATGGCGCTTTTCTTTGGCCTTTTTTTTATTATATTAATATAATATACGCGTCACTTGATTCGATCTAATGTGTGGTTTGCGAAGCACCTTAAGTGCGGGCCCACACCCACGCGCTTCTGTCAGATGATAATAATTTATTCAGTAATAACGTCTACATCCTTACTTGTTTACTTATTTACAAATAAATACATTAGTTTTCTATTTATATCAATAAATCCAAACATGGCCAGATACATCCGGATATTTACGATGCTTCGTTAGAACTAAGAACTATGGGGGAGTCGGTGATCGATTTCGAGTAAATAGAAACGTGAATAAATCTAAAATTTTAATACATTTAAATACATAAATCTAAATTATATTTTATTTTTTTATTTATTATACTATTATCAATATTTAAAAAATTAAAAAAAAATTATATTAAAAATAAAATTAAAATTTATAAAAATATTTTTTAAAATTTTAAAATAAAATATACGACCTCAATATCTTCAATTTTATTTAAGGTGGATAATGTCTTACTTTTACGCGTGAAAAAAAATTTACTCACATTTAAATACAACAAACCCTACATATGATAAGTAATATTTTTTAATTATAAAAAATTACTTAAAAAAATTTACTCACACTCAAATTCAATAAATCTCATATATAATAAATAATATTTTTTAATTATAAAAAATTATTTTGCCACTAAAATTACGTTTAAAATTTAATTTTTTGACCCGTCAGACAAAGTCCGAATAATTAATTATATTAAAATTTTAGACAAAAAGAAGATGTAAAAAAAAACTATAGACGTTTCGTGAGCACTAAAATCAAATTTGTCCTTGTATTTGTAAAATGTAAACTTATGGGATCCAAGTGTTATTATCCCCATAAATAATATGCCTCCCATGGATCGAATCGTATCCCGACACCTGTGATATATTCTAATTATAGAAGCTCCCTGGTGCTGCCACGTAATCAGATGACGTCATCAATCGCCCACCTTGAGTTGCTCTGTTTTATTATAGATCAGGTCTAGTAGTTACACTCTCCTCTACTTAACCTCGTTCATTTACGTTCGTGTTCATATCTTTGAAACCCTAACGCTGTTTGTGTAAAAAGCTTTTCTCTTTCTTTTTATTCTGTATTTGTAAATCAAACCCATTAACATTGAGAGAAAGCCGATAGCATCAGGGATATAATGTAGATTTGTTCAACTGATGATTTGGTGGTTCGTTATTGGAAGAAACATGGATCAACCCTTGTTTGAGCCAAGGCGGAAGAGGGTTCCGAGGGGGGTCTGGTTAAGGTTCCTAATATCAATGGGTGTCCTCGTGGGTGGGAATCACACTTCCTCCAGGTTTTGTACTCGCTAGATTTTTCTTTCTATTTCGTTTGGCTGGCTTTTACTCTCTCTTGATTTGACAAAAACAAGCGTTTTCTGTTTAGTACATTCATCGAGGTTTGATATTGCTGCTCCTTGTTGGGTTGAAACACAAAATCATGGATTTGAAATCCTTGAAATTCAAGATCCTTAATGGGTCTATAGCCAGGCGTGTGCTTTTACGCTGTTTTATGGCTGCCTTGGCTTTCTCCATTATTCCTTTGCTGCAAATCTTATCTGGGTCCGATCCTATTACCTTCAATACGGTGGCCTCTAATGGTTGTGGTGTGATTTCGGGTTATTCGAATCCGTATATGTTTCTGGATCGGTTTATATATCCCATTGTGGGTTCGTTGGAGTCAGTGCAGTGCAAGGAAAATGCGAATTTGACGATTAATGTGGTTAAAGAGCTTATGGGCTTGAAAATGTTGAGTAATGATGCCCATGCTCTCTGTGTTGGTGAGGGTTCGGCCTCATCCGTGTATGCATTGCGAGAAGTGGGGTTTGACAATGTTTGTGGTGTTTATAGACACCCATTTTTCTCGCTGAAGCATAGAAAGTTTGTTTACAAACTTGATTATGAGGACAATTCCTTTGATTTTGTGTTCTCCAGGGATCTAGATAAGGTTTCTGTCCCTGCAGTTCTAGTGCTCGAGATCGAGCGAGTCCTTAAGCCCGGTGGAGTTGGGGCTATGCTTGTGGGGGTTAGTAGTTCGAGCCCTAATAGCTTGATTAGATCTGCAGCCCCTGTATCATCAATACTGAAAACTTCCAGTATTGTGCATGTTGATCATGTCAATGGGTTTACCCTGGTTGTTTTCAAGAAAAAAATTGAAGCTGCCTCTTACTTCGAGCAGTTTCACCTTCCGGCTGACTGCCAGTCTCTCAGAAACAATGAACCATTTATGCAGTTCCTTGAGCCTCTTGTGGAGGAAAAACCAATAGGATTTGAGAAGAATATTGTCTATTTACCCAAGTTCATGGATGTTGCCTCAAAGAAGCGTTTAGTGTATATTGATGTTGGGGCAGGGGAGCATCTGAACTCCAGTGTTAAAAGTTGGTTTTTGCCATCTTATCCTGTGGATCACAGAGCTTTTAATGTTTATTTTGTTGACCATAACACTTCAGTCATGCTATCCTATGTCAAGAGGCCCGGTATCACCTTCGTTTATCATCCAGACCTAGCTGGAAGAAATGATAAAGCCAATCCTGAAGTGTTTGAAGATTTAGATCCATATGCAGGGGATGAAGGGTTCGACTTTCATCTCTGGTTTAAAGAAACTGTGCGCTATGCAGATTTTGTGGTTCTGAAGATGAATGCAGGAGAAGTAGAGCTGAGATTTCTCATGGAGTTGTTCAAAAGTGGAACCATATGCTTTGTTGACGAGCTGTTTCTTCGCTGCTTGGACCGTGCAGATGCCAAAGATGCGGTGAGTGGAAGCTGCATGGACCTCTTCAAGAGTCTCAGAAACAGCGGTGTTTTTGTTCATCAATGGTGGGAAGACTGAAAGCCATTGATGCATGGTGGTGGCTTACGTTTGATGTTGACGAGTCAGAACTATCTATGTGTTTGCTTTTTAGTAGTTGCTGTGTCTGTGTCTTGCTATTGTTGTTTAAGTCGCCAGACTAAGTGTAGCAGTCAAGTTGCTTTGTGGTTCGGCACTTGTGCTTAGTATGTTAAATAAGCAACCGCGTACTTTCCATGTTATTGAATAGACAGTTGTTGTGTGTTTAATATATTACTCCAGCAAATTTCTACTTTTCCTTCAATCTTTTTTGACTATTAACAAGGAAAGGGTCGCACAGTATGACCACCTGAAGAACCTAAGAAATAATATACCGTCAATCCGTCAGTTTGATATTTGAGATGAGTAAATTACCACTGTGAGAAATCTGATGACATGGAAGCCTGCTATTTTCATGTTCTAATCATTGCAGATTGCATTTGGAATTGGAGGCGTTGCATAAACGCACTTGGTTGTCGCTCTTAGAACGGTACTAACATGTCTGATGGAAGTGGATATGGAGATGGAGATTAGAGAGGGCATGGAGATTAGAAAGTTAATTTGGAATGGCAAACAGAGAACTAGGTATCTCAAATTTTTTTGAGGTTCTGAAATTTTATTTCATAAGAGAACAAAATTAGGAAAAAAAACAACTAAAATATAAAAATCTGCCTTAGAATAGGAATTTGGGTAGAACAACCAAAGTAGTAAAAAATTTGACAAACATCATCATCCAGAATCCAGATGACGATGAGCTTTAGTCTAATGTTCCTAGTCAAAAGCTTCCAAACAAAATATCACACACCTAATGATTGTGGTGTCCTAATCATAATCGGCCATTGGCTGTTTGCAGAAATGAATTCTTCCTAGTTGACTGCTGTTGCAGTAATTTTCTACCACCAACCTGCCAACAAAAAGTTATTCTACCATGACCTATTAAATCAATAATTCCTGAGCCTTCATCACAAACAATAAAAGAAATAATTACTAACCCTTTAGCACAAACAATAAAAAGAAGAAAAGAAGAGAATTATACGAAGTACTAAAAAAAATAAAATCGGGCATTCTTCATAAGAAGCAAACAAAAAGCATACACTGTATATTATATTATCATGTCATATGATAAAATTCCGAGGAATTGCCTCAATGCGCTGACACTTGCATCCATAAGGGACCGGGTTATATATATTTCTGGTGCAGTGCCAGAAACTCAATCGTGCAACGATTGTAAGTTGTAACTTCCTGTCTGATTATTACAAAGGCAGGAAATGCCTATGGGAACAAAAGGAAATAAGAAATAAAATTGAAAGAGAGTAAAAGCAAGACAACAACAAACTATACTATACATATAAAACTACAAGCGGTAACTTGTTCCAACTTCATTCTTCAGGACCATTGACTTTTATTTCCAAAAGCCTCTCAACTGGTTGTCTGCAAATTGGGCACCTATTTGTTTGGAACCTCAGAACCTTTGCACAACCACTGCACATACACTGCACCACAGAGGAAATCAAAGCATCAAAAAGCTATTGTAGGTGAGTGATTATACTTATTCTTGCTATTCTTTTCTCTTTCTGATAAACAGGTTGTCTACCAGATTAAAATGCTTGTAAATACACAAAAGGTTAGAAGATGCTTGTGAGATGCTGTAACTTATTAAATCAAATTTAACAAGGGAATGCCTGTATCGAATTAGATATATCTTGAAGAATTTCAAATAGTGCAGGTTGAAATCAGCACTTTGACTTGCATAAACATATTTACTAGAATTATAGCAATTACCGGTCATTTGTATATCAACCCACAACCAGTGGATAAGGTTATTATCGTTTCATTGCAAGAAACTTGAATGGTCACAAAATTTGAAGATGAAGTACTGTGATGGGCCAGGAATATAGATCTTGTGCCAAAAAAAAAGGTACTTGGCAACAGGGGGCAAATGTCAAATTGACGAGCAATAGTTAATAATGATACATACCATGTGTCGGCAGGGAAGGACAGTCGTATCCCGTGGCTCTGAGAGGCAAATCACACATTCTTTTCCTGGATCATTTGCATCAACGTCACCCTCAACGGAATTCCCAATCCCATATATCTCCTGCAGCTCATACCTCATCCCATTTACCCACAGAATCTGCTTCACAACCCTCACCTGGTATTCACCTTTCTCCTTTTCAAACAACGCCTGAGTTATCTGAGAATTAGCAGGTCCAGGAATTGGGTTTCCATCTGACCCATTCTGATTAACAGGAAATGCCTCTGCCTTCACCGCAAGAGGATAGACATCCATGTTGTCCTCTTTCAGTAACTCTGTTTCCTCAAACAGTGAAAAGTCTATCCCTGATCCAGAAGGCTGTCTGAACTTCTGGCCCAGACCTTGTTGGAATTGCACTGTCACCGGTGCAAGGTTTTCCTTTGTGGGAGTCAGGTTACAGTCTTCACCTTCTTTAGCAAAGAAAATAATAGTGATGCTGTTTGCAAGGGAAATGCAATTGTGTTAAAGCGAAATCCAGATAGACAACAAGAAGAAAAGGAAAAGTAGTAATGGAACACAAAAGCATTTAAAATTCCGACAAGATGTCATACAATCTCAATGCAAGAATCGGTTTCTATTGCAAACAAGATGCCTGTTGCAAGGACTAATATTTAAGAACAGAGAAAGCAATGTACCCTAGGAAGTGAGCATAATACTGTTAGCCGAAATTTTATGCATATAGAAAATGTTATGCTGCCACATTCCCTCCAAAAAATAATCTAAATAAGTAGCAGAGATTAGCCAACTAACCCAGGGGAAAAAAAAAGGATCCTTGTTCTTATAAATAAACCAAGATCTTATGAAAAGAATAAACTTAGTGTCAACAATCCTAATTAGAATCCCAAAATTAAATTAAATGTCTTTGACCCTTTATCATACTTTAACTTCATCTGAAACACATATGCCTATCACAGGGGAACAAGTATCATTTCAATTGACTTCATAAAATTTCAGCTGCCTTATCATCTCGCAATTAAACCCCCATACATTTCTAATTTATCTGTTTTCAAAGCACTTGATTTGGGAGAAGAATCAATGTTTCTTTGCACAACAAGATATGTTATAGACCATTAAAACTATATATAAAAGATAAAGAGTCTTAGTTGCAAGATAAATAGTGGAGTGAAATATTTTCATTTCTATGATTTTCATAATTTACAAATAACAAAGTTATAAATAATCGGATAGGAGAAATTTCAGTCATGTAAAAAATGTTGGAAGAAACATATTACCATGTTTTCCATAGTTCATACAACACAATAATCTTCACATGCCGGTGGTAATTACCGCAAAGCATATGTTGGCAAAAAGGAAGGAAAAAAAAAGACCAAGTCAGTTAGATACTCACTGGCATAGATATACTATTTTACCACAAAAAAATTGTTCTGCTAGAAAATTAGCATCTATTTGCCATCCCAAAGATGAAAGTTTATTATTCTAGAGCTTCAATAACTTAAAATTTCACCTCACATATAAGTAATTCATGGCAATCTACAATTTCAAACATATTCACTCTATCCTTTTCAAAACTAGCAATCCGGTTTTCTGATAGAAGAGTTGTTTTATCACAATTACACCAGGAGATAGGAAATGACAAACAATTAAAAGAAGATGCCTTGACAGGCATCAATTCGTATCTCAAAAGGGCAACTTCAAAGGGATAAGGAGGAAGCCAATGTTTAACTTCAAAGGGATAAGGAAGCCCATGTTTTCAATTATGGTTATTTACAACATTCGAATATTTCTGAAATAAGGTCAAAAATAAATGTGTAAAGTTTTAAGATATTTACCCTTAATATTACTAACTTGGCAAACAGCCTTTTTCTTTGTACGTGCTTGTATTTAAAACAACTCCAGATTTGACAATGAATTCTAAAATTGCTCCATTATGGTGATTTGCAGGGAATCAGTCCATTTATTCACCCCAGAAGAAAATGGATTCCACTGAATTGAAAGAAATACTCCTTGTCTCCAAAAAAAAAATTTCCCTTTCTATTGTCAAACTTCCTCCCACATCTAACTCACTCCACCCACCCTATTTTAAATTGACAAGGCCAGAATCTTCATGCAGTGAAATAAGGAACTTGGATAAAAAAACAGATTTTTAATGAGCTTAGCTATACTAGGCATCATCATCCATTAAAGAAACATCATACCATACATACTAATTAATCCCATAGTGTATAATACTTTTCAGAGACTATCAACCACAAACAGAACAAACAAATTCAAACAAATTCAAACAAATTTTCACAAGCATAAACAAAAACCAAAGCTCTGGCTTTTTCTATTACCTGCCAGGAACAGTAGCATCAAACGTGAACGAAACCAAGAACTTTCCAGGATTATCCTCGTCGGCCTCCAGCCGCAAACTCTCTTTCTTCAAATTCACATCATTCCTTATAGTAACAGCCTTCTGGTGCTCCACATACGGCGGGGGAGGCGCCACCATGGGCCCACAGGGGTACCTCCAGTGTGCAGGGTCCACGTGAGCCCCGCCACGATGATGGTGATCATACGGAGCAGGAAGTGGCACCGGCATAGCCGGAGGCCCAGGCGGATAATAACCACCCGGTGGGTACTGATAGAACTGAGGCGGATTAGTATTAGAACTCGTGTATTGGGTCGGGTAGGGCGTCACCGCGGCGAAGACGTAACGGTTGGGAGTGATTTCTTGCTGAGGAGGCGTCGGCGGCGGAGGTGGGGGATGACTCCGTCGACTCCCATGCCTACGGCGGCCGTTACCACCACTGCTACCGATGTTTCCCATAAATTGCACAAAGTTCAGTAAGAAGGATCGAGCAACAAAAACAGAAAACCAAAACCGTTAAATAGCGAAACGGAGAAAAGGTGGATCCGTAACGGACGCGGAAAAAAGGAACAAGGAAGTCTTGCGACGGGGGAAAAGAGAGAGAAAGAGAGAAGGAAGAAGAACAAGAAGGAAAGTAAGAATCTTTGAAGGGGTGGGTGAGGATGAGGAAGTGAAGAAGACGGGTATCATGGGATTGCGTAAAGCTCCACCCAAAACACCATCCATGATTATGCGGGTGGACTGATGGATAGAGAGTTTGCTAAAGTTACCAGCTTTTCTCTGTTCTCTTCTTTTCTTTAATTATTATTATTATTTTTTATTTTTATATCAAAATTAATATTATTCGAACTTTGGACCAAATTGCCCCTGTCAGGTCGGTAACGTCGTCACGACCGTAACCTTTAACGCGTCGGGTAAAAAGCTCGCATTTTTTCTTTTCTTTTTTTTTTAATTACTTCAAAAAATAATGATATTGATTCTTAGTTTTAAGGTGCATCATTTAATTGTGAAAATTAGTTAATTTAATTGATACAATTTTTTAAATTGGTTACATTAAAGTTAGTGATATGAAACGACAAGTATGGATCTATGTCCGAATTCAACAAGAGATTTTGTCTTATTATGTAATAAATAAAGATTGTAATAATTGTATTTTAACAGTTAAAGTTCTATGAGATTTTTTTAGCATATTATCATTACTATAATTTTCTTAGTAGAGTAGCCTTTCTTTTAAGGAACGAAATTTCAAATTTACCTTAAAACCCCGCATTTTTTTATTAATTTTAATTAAAATCTGATAAAAATATATTTAATTAAATTAACATATTTTAATTTTATATTAAACACTTTCTACAACTCATTGTATGCATAATTAATTAGTATTTTTACTAATTTTTAACTTTTATTTAAAGTAAATTTTTTTTATTCAAATCCTAAATTAAATATATATTTATTCTTTTAACATATTTATAAGAGTTTTAATTCAACTAACCAAAAAAAATTATGGAGAAAATTTTTTTAATTATAATTTATTTTTGTACTTTATTTTGAAAATTTTTTTTTAAAGAAAAACGTTTAGTTTAATATTAATTAAAGAGAAATTTGATTTATATTTATATAATATTTAAAAACCTAAAAAAAGTGTTTAGCATAATTTTTTTAATAATTATAAAGAATGTTATATTAAATTTTTGTAATAGATTATTAAAAATAGATTTGGATTCTTAAGAAATTTATTTAAGGATAATGAAAAATAATAATTTTCACTAAAAATAAATTAAAAATACAAATTGAAACAAGAAATTCATAGATTGAATGGGGACCATCCACTATGCAATGAAACAAGTTGCCTAACTTTAATTTCAACTTTTAGTCAGTGATATTATAACTAAATGTAGATTAATATTTCTTTTTGCTCTTCAACAATCAAACAATTTGAAGACAAATTAATCATTCAATTAGCTTTTTTTATAAAATATATATATATATATATATTTATTGGGTAATTACCCAACACTTGTTTTATTTATTAATTTATTTTGTTTAACTACCATCCATTAAGTAACACCATGGGATGTGCTAAGCTTACAGCCCCTAAGAGTTGATTTGCTATTATATTTTTTTTAAATAAGATTATTTCTCTTAATAAATTGTATCAGTGTCATGTTGGATTTTAGACATTTTCTAATTTTTAATTTTTTTAAATTTAAAAAATATCTTAATATTTTTTTTTGTCGGTCAAGCCTCTAAACAATGTCATGTTATGTCGGGTCGGGCCGGGCCGGGTCGAGATATCTTAATATTTTTTACTCTTATTTTAATATCTTAATAAGATATTAAAATAAGAGTACAAAAACTAATAGATTTAGTTTAGGTATCTTTTTACAAATATTATGCTCTACACGTGTTTTGCACTATCAATCCTCACCACAAGCATTATTCCTTGAATAGAAACCCTAGGCTCCCTAACTCACTTCTATTGTGAAAGAGAGATTTGCCCACTTTTTTGGTTTTTTTTTTTCTGAAGAATTATATTTTTTTGAGAAATAAGAAAAATCCCAATTTCAAATAATATTGTTTTATTCATTCTCTCCATAAAATCAAATTAATATATAGTTTATATCTTGGTTCTAAAGTAATTCTAATAAATATATATTATATACATCCTATCGAACAAAATTCTCTTAGCCAATTAGTTTAATCTTAATTTACCAATTTTTTAAATTCACAATCATTCATAAATTAATTGCAAGGCCTTATAAAAAATTCATAATTAAATAATAGTTAAAATTTTACCTATAATTAAAAGTAACTTTACACTTACAAAATATAGATATAAAGTTTATGTTTATTTTGATTAATATAAATGTTAGTTGTCGTATAATTAATTCTCATAGGGATAATGTCATGATTAAATTATACGATTTGCGAGTCTAATCCTAAAAGTGAATTCTACAATGATAATGACTTTGGAACCAATTAAGGAGGCAAATCATGCTGGACAAAAGAAGGAACTTCAAATTAATATTCCAATTATAGTTAATTAATTAGAGATTTCAAATTAAAATTTAATTGAGTTTTGACTACGAACAAAAATGTCCAAATTTTTGTCGTCCTCTAAATGTGCCTGTTAAACCTTTATAAGCATTAATTTTATCCAATTGCTAGAATCATGTCGGCAGGATTTTCTTCTTTTTTTTAATAATATAATTTATATTTGTAATTAATTTAACATTATTTTTAAATAATATTAATAACAAACATATAATATCATTTATTTTTTAAAGGGTAAAATATGCTATAAATTATATTTTTTTTCATTTTCTTTTTTTAGTGCTACCATGATCATGGTCTTTGACACTTTGAAACAAACCTAAAAATTTTGTTTATTTTAAAGATTATTATATAAAAATATCTCATGGTAACCACCTAAAGAATTTTGTTACAAACGAAAATAATGATAAGCTTCAAAATTTGAAGGTGAAGTTCCTTTGCCTACTCTTGACTAGAGGTCAAGAGCTTAATGATGGGTTGGTGAGAAGCAATTCATATTACAATTTTTAATTGAAAATTAAAAAAAAATTATGTGAAAATTGCACACCCTCTCTAATGTGTTATATTGTGCGAAAGAATTTTGAGTCTTAGTTTTTTTTTTTTGAAAAATTCAGAAAACGAGCGTGCGAATTTTTTAAAAACGGAAAACACTACGCCTAAAACGGTTTCGAAAAACGGTTTCTTGATTTATCATTACGTCATTTCGGTCCGATAACTGTACTATACTGGGTCATCGTTGATCACATGTGATTGGGCTTTAAAGCCCACATTTATGTCTCGTGTATAAAAGTGCATGGACGACGCCGTTTGGGGTTTAGGGTTTAAGCGGAATCCAGTTCGCCAGACTGAAGAGGGTTCTTGCCATTCTCGACTGAAAGGTTGAATTACTTCCCACTGGTGAGATTTCAATCTTCCATATTCCTTTGCTCTTGGCTTTCCGTTTTCTATTACAGTATCTTCAATCAAAAAGAGACCTTTTTTTTTTGTCAAGTTTCTCATCCTTCAAATGGGGAAGACGACGTATAAGAGAGTGAAGGGAAGCCAGAGCTTTAGGCAGAGATTGGTATTGGCTACGCTTGCGTCCACTCCTATTCTCGTAGAGGACATTCGCGCCGAAGATACTTGGCCCGGACTCCGCCCCCGTGAAGTTTCCCTCCTCCGTCTAATTGAAAAAGTCTGCGATGACTGCGTCGTTGAAATCAATGAAACTGGTAATTATTGATTATTTTCGTTTTGGTATAGGATTGGGTTGTATCTTATCTCTTAATGTACGTGGGCAGGTTCCAAATTGAAGTATAAGCCAGGAATAGTGATGGGAGGGAAGAATCTAGTGCACGACTGCGGCGTTACTAGGTCCATTGGATATTTCTTAGAGCCGTTGATTCTGATTGGATTGTTTGCCAAGAAGCCCATTTCGGTAAAGCTTAAAGGTAAACTCTTTTTTTTTTTTGTTTGAAAATTTGGTGTTCAGGATATGCCTGCGGATTTTTGTTCTTTGGCAGTATGACACAGTGGCTTTTGCTTAATGAATTTGAAATTTGCATTGGAGCACAAGTGAAATTTGGTGTGTCTTGAATAATTTTGATTTTACCCTAATGTTTTTCCAGCTGGTTTTTACCAATATGTCAAAACTAAGGACTGTGGAATGCAGATGTGTGGCCATGTAAGCATAGGTGAATTTTTTATGATGAAGTGATTTCATCTCTAGACCCTAATTGGTAGGACTAGGAAAGATGGGAAATTGGAGGCAGGGAAAAATTAATTATTTTTCTTACTAGAAATAAGTGATTGGCTTTTAAATTAGCCTTATTCATAAGTTATTCCATTTTCTATTCTGGTTTCCATTGAACTTGATATTCTCATAAGTTATTCCATTGTACTAAATCATGGAAAACTACCCTTCACTATTTTGATCTTCAGACTTTTTCTTTCCTACCAGGCGACAACCCATTATGAGAATAAGTGTCACAAATTAGGTTGACAGACTCCAAAAATGCTTTTATGAGCTACTGAGAAAATTGCACCAGTATTTGAAAGTTGCTAATCCCCACCATGTATTTCCTTAACTGTTTAATTTAGAGAGAATTGATATTATGCTAGCTCAGATATTTTGTTCTGCTGAGGCCATATATTCGTAATTCGTTTACATATGGAGCTATTTACATAGTTATAACTTTGTAGGAAAGCATTATATTGTTAAGTAAACCCCTTTTTTGAGTTATTTTTTTATATTAAGCAGTCCTAACCTAAAACTGAGTTAAGATTATTTGTACGTATGCATGAAATCAGCTGTGAAGCACATGCATTAGTAATACGGGCAAGTTAAGTTTAAGAAGTGCCATCTTAGATTGTAATAAGAGCAAAAGAATTTAAAAGATGCTTTTTAGGGAAGCTGGAAGTTATCATTTTGTAGAAATTCACTTTTCTTTTCCTTAATTTAGATATCTATGGGTGATGATTGTACACAAGGATAGACAATTTCGTGTTTGTGACTGGTGCATAACGTTATTTCTCAAAGACAATGAATACCATATTTGATTCATGACTAAAGACCTTAGAGAAGATCCTACACTGAAACACAATTGGTATAAGAAGCATCTGCTCTCGGTGTTTACATAGCACTTAACTCGATGATGTCTTGCTTCGTGTCTACTCAGTAAATCATTTGTTGGCATACATCTGTGGTTGTGAAGATATGACTTGAAGTACAGTTTTTTTTTTTTTTCTTCAGGAATTACAAATGATTCTAAGGATCCTTGTGTTGATACTTTCCGTTCTACTACCTTACCCATGTTAAAGCGCTTTGGAGTTCCTTCTGAAGGATTGGAGCTGAAAATAGAGAGTCGAGGAGCCCCACCTCAAGGCGGGGGAGAAGTTATTTTGACAATTCCGATTGTTGATAAGTTAATGGTGAGTCTTTAGTTTTATGTTAGTTAAACTTAAATTGTAAAAGAGTGGAAGAAAAACCCTGATGCAAAAGAAAAGAAGATGCAAGTCCGGTACATGGGACTACAAGAGAAACAAAAGATTCGAAAAGAAGAAAGAGAGGAAAAGGAGAAAGCTAACTCCCAAGCTAGAAGAGATCTAGGAATTAGATAAAGAACAAAGGATAAAAAATCTAATGTAGCTCATATATTTTGTATATTGTTTCTGATGTTTTTGCTGTACAGGCAGTTAACTGGCTTGATGAGGGAATGGTTAAGAGGATTAGAGGTGTTACCTTTTCAACCAGAGTGTCTTCACAGTTTGAAAATACAATGATTCATGCTGCTCGTGGAATCTTTAATCGCTTGCTTCCAGATGTTCACATTTTTACTGATCATAAAGCTGGTCCTCAGGCTGGAAAGTATGGTTTCTAATTGCATTAGATATTTTCACTTGGTTCATTGTGGAGATAATTATAACAATGATGAAATGTTGTCCCAACTATTTTATACTATTTCTTGGCACAATTTATATTTTATTAAAAGGAGCGATTTGATGGCAGGTCTCCTGGTTATGGAATTTCACTGGTTGCCGAAACTACTTCTGGTTGTTTCATTTCTACTGATACAGCGGTTTCTTATGCACAAGGCGAAGTAGGTGCAATTGATGACGATGAGAAAAAAGAACTGATGCCACCAGAAGATGTTGGTGAGCAAATTGCTTCTCTTCTTCTTGAAGAGATTGAGAAAGGAGGAGTCGTGGATTCAACACACCAGGTTTGTGCTCTAAATCATCTACTGCATAGGGTTACCCAGTTCAACTTCTATTATACTTTAACTAATTATTATGAAGGCTCTCTTTCCCCATTCTGGGTCTTGGTCATTGATCACAATTATATTGTTTTAAGTTTTTAAGTTAGTTCAACCCTGGGCCCTATAATTTACAATTGTAACCTGGCATTATGTCTCAACTTCTTTCTTCCCTCTTGGTGTCTGTTTGATCATAATCATATGGTAAATATAGTGTCCTTTTTTCAAACTCTACTTTGTGTTGTTGCTCACTCCAAACCTTGACAACCAACAAAATTATCTCTGGAATTTTGTTTGACAACTCCAGAAGGGTCACCAAATGCAATATTTTCAATTTTTTCAAATAACTATATCATCTTATGTGATTTTTCTTTTTTTAAAAGAAATTATTGGAGTTTTTTTTTTCGAAGAATGTACACATAATGGCCCAACTTTCCGTCTTCTCTTGCATTCTTCTTATATATTTTAGATTAGCTGTATTGCCAAACTATCTACCTCTATTTGCTTCTAGTTATTGGACATGATACAAAAGTGTCTGTAAGCATCTCTGGTCTTAAAACCAGTGGAGCCCTTATTTTTGCTTGTTTCGTTTTTGGTATAATTCCTTATTATTGAATACCTTGTAAATTTTGTTCCCGGCTTGGAATGAGAGTGCTTTTTATTGGAATATGAGTTTGTCATACCTCTTTTGGTTACTTTTATTACTGATTGCTGTTTTCTTTTGTTTCTAGGGATTGTTGTTTCTGCTTTGTGCATTATGTGAACCAGATGTCTCAAAGGTTCGCGTTGGAAAGCTGTCGCCATATGGAATAGAAACACTCAGGAACATCAGAGATTTTCTGGGTGTGACATTTGATATCAAGCCAGATCCAGCAACAGGGACTGTTATACTCAGATGTGTAGGATGTGGATATAAGAACCTATCTAGAAAGCGTTCATGATGATTTCACAAAGCATTAGAAATTAGTTTTTCTTTATAGAAGATATATGCTCCTTGCAAATCAAAAGTTCTACTGGAAGGCTGTGCCATTGGAAGGTTACGATATTCCATGGCCTCTTTTGCCCAGTTGACTTCAAATTTTGAGGTGATTTTGTCAGCTGGGTAATGGATATGAGTTTTGGATTGTAGAATTTGTAGTTTAGGCTTCATTTTTTTGAAAGATGGGAGAGCCCTTACCTACGATGTACTATGCAAATGATGATTAAATACTCTTTCCTGTATTTATACAACAGTGATTGGAGGAACTAAACAAGCTTACCAAATTGTTGTATATGCTGTCAAAGTTTGTTATGGAGATAAAACTTTTTCTGTTTATGTATACATTTATGTGGTGATTCTGTCTGTCACAAGCCTGATCTCTTGCTTTTGTTTGATCTTTGTCAATGATAGAATACAAAATGTAAGAGAAAAAAAGACAGAATCATGATAGATGGAGAAGAAATTAGTACAGAGGAACTACAAAGTCTGCAATCATATTAGCACCATCTAATCTTTCATTGTTGAACTTGATGCTTGCATTTCAGAATGTCCTGTACTGTGAGGAGACTTTCAACATGGGTAATCGTACGAAAATATTTTGGCAGCCCAGAACTCAGCACATCCTGAAACTCCTCCCTTTCTGGATTGTATAAAACTAAAGTTCTATTCTCATACTCCAGCAAGATCTCTCCATCCTTCAAACCGCATACAACCTTAATTGCTCTGCCTAACATCGTCTTCCGTATTTTTGAGTTTTGTAGGGAATTTTTGCTCAGACTAGTCGGCAAATATGTTGTCCTAATAACATAATCTTTGCTCCATGACTCCTTCACATTGTATTCTTTCATAATCCAGATCTCTATTTGTTCATCATCATCCAAACAATGAACAGCAGAAAGACACCCTCTTAAAACCACCAGATGATAATTACAAGCATCAAGACTGCCACAAGTTGGACGTTCAATCTGTCTGAAATTCTCCTCTGCCAAATCAAATGAAATAATCTGTAAACAAACAAAAGGATACCGATCATAACACTTAGTCAACCAGTGTAAAGCTCCATTTAACAAGACCTCCGATGTTCCAGGATCAACTCTCCAAGGAATGCTTACAGGTCCTAAACTTCTCCATGAATCATCACCTAGAGTAAGAACTTGAACGTCTGATTTGTAAGAGCAACTTATAACGCGTGCTGTGTGATGAGTTTTGATGTAATATGTTATCCTTACCAATTTATATTTTTCTGTAGTTGGATGGTAACCAAATCCGAGAGCTACCTTTTGGTCTGGATACTTAAATGGCTTAGGCAACTCCATCAAATAGCCAGCAAAAGGGTTGCATGCAAATATAGGGTCAAAATGAAGTGTGTTGGATATGCATAACACCCCATTACAGGAAGAAACAACGCGGTATTCAGTGACAGCAGAGTTAATCCTTGTATTGATTCTTCTGAGCTCACTGTTATGCTGTTCAGTTCTGTTGCCGAGGGTAACAAAGTATAGCTCGTTTGGAATGAGAAAATCGCAGTGAAGGATGAGGCATGGATTCCTGGTATATGCTCGGGCGTGGTGCATGCTAGGCAGACGAGGGTGTTGGGCTAAAGCTCGCCAACTTTTGCATACACACTTGATTTGTATTAGTGTCGTGATGGGCAGTCTTGAAAGTATGTCAAGAGCCACATCATGGGGAAGATTCTCCATTGCTAATTAAGAGGATTACTTCTGAAACTGGGGGTGGGGGGTAAGATGATGGAGCTAGTAGGCTCATATATTGCTCAGCCAGACAAAAGTGGTTGTAGGTAATTGGCAATTTGTGATAGAGACATTGAATACATGACATTTGCTTGATGACAAAGTTGTCAATTTTTGACAACTCAATCCATTTTGATAATCTATATATTTATTAATATTTTGGAGGGAATTGCAAGGTTATGTTTCATATATGTTGGACATGACAAAGAATTAAATGATATTCTATCTTCTTGTTATTATCAGGGAAAGTTTCAAAGGGATGATAGATGTTTTAAATTCGGAATTGATTCAAAGAGAGACTAAAAAAGTTGGCTAATCTAACCCCATACAGACGCATAAAACTACATGAGATGGGATCAGGAAATTGATTCAACTTGATATAATAAGGTATTTCTTTCTTAGATCAAGATATTTCCCATAAGCAAATTCCGTAAGTCAGTCACATGCTTCTTTTCCTTATGTTTTACCATATTAAGTACAAAAAAGAACGACGTAACTCTCTCGTGAAAAATATACTAAACAACTTCTACAGTGCTAGAAAAGATCCCTAATTATAACAAGGTACAAAACTGCATCAAATATGTGTAAAAACGATTGAGCATTTCAAGATCGGTGACATAATTTGCACAAACGAGCTATATTCCATTGTAGTTGAATTGCAACCAAATTCACAATCCATATCTCGCAGTAGATACTGATAAACTGCCTTAGCCAATTCTATACAATTATCAGTAAATGGGTTGCATCCATGGAGGCTTGCAGATAGCCTGAGTCATTGAATAAGAAATGTTTTATTCACAACCAGCAACAGATGATGCAGCTAACGAGCAATAGTGAAACATGCTCACAACAAAGAGGTCTGTGCCAAACCTCTGATCATACATCAAATTTTTTGCATTTCATCAAGGCCATTGATGTGTGTATAAAGCGGAAAACCTGTGGATTAGTAAACAATTAGTCCAAGGACTATCAATTATTATGCAACGGGATTATATAACCTAGTCATCAGGACCCCAAGCATCATCTTTCAATTTTTGCCTCGTCTGTATACGATTTCTTCTGGCTTCTTCCTGACTTTTCAGCTCTCTAGACCCAAAAGCTGTGGATGGCAACTTAAATCCCATTGACTGAGCAATTAATCTTTGTGCAGTTTGTGCTGATGTCTGCGGCCTTTGACGAGGAGGTTCCAGATCTGAAAATGAACAATAATACAATGCTTTCTGAATACAGAAACCAAAGACACAGAATTTTTCTAATACAATGATCTAGAAAGCTATTTACTAAAGAATACAGTGTGTTTTATTTTTGAACATTCCGATTGCAGGAGATAAACAAATAATTGATGATAAGAAACATAGCATCTTGCATTATAGTTCCTTTCATTTTCCTAGTCCACCAAATGAGCACATTAATTAGGAGGATTCCAGAAAAAGCAAAGAGCAGAAATCAAATAACGTATGATTGAACAACAGTCTATTAAAGGTTTTCCCACATCAACAGAAAGAAAAAGAATTGATAAGTATGGATCCAAGACAACAATATCCTAGAGCACAAAAGATGGCACAATAAAACATGATAGCAGAACAAATAATGGAAGATTCTCATTTTGTATCCCAGAACTCAAAAGATGGCACAATAAGATATGATAGCAGAACATGTAATGGAAGATTCTCATTTTGTTCATTCTGTGGAATATGACACTTCAAGTGAATATACGAATAACATTTTCCAAGGATATTTCCTCGCATGGGGTCATCAGTTCCTTGGGTGCTTCTAAAAACTGAATCAAGTTAAATGAGACTAACAGGAATTTTTATTATTCTCCAACTTCACTAATCAAAATGTTATGTTCCCCCCATGTAATTGAGGTTGGCCAAAAACAGACTAAAAGAATTGTTACCACCATAGTATCTTTAAGCTGAACCTAAGTAGACGGAATATTACATGAGGTAGACTATTATACGCTGTGGCAAGGCATTTCGAGATAGAATTGACAGCTTATCAAGGTTTCTCAGCAACATCAAGATTTATAATGGTAACACTTTCAACAATATTGTAGAGAGCAAAAGCTTATGTAATTTACCTCTTGCAGAAATTGAGCCCAAAAGGATGTCATCCTTGTCAAGTATGCGCACTGTAAATGGAAATTGAATGTTGTTGCGGGCCTCAAGTGCTGCATTAAAAGAATGAGATTGTTAATTGGTTAAGACTAAACATTACAGCCAAACTCCGAAATGTTGAATCAATAAAATTGATGCCAATACAAAAGCTAACTCTAATGACAGAAATTGAAGGGCAATGTTCAATTTAAAAAGAGATAGAGCAAGAGAGAGAAGAAGAAGGAAAAGGCACTTCCACAGTAAGGCAGATGTTCACATGTCACATGACCCCTCTACCACCCAAGAAAAATCAAGCAATAACATCACCTCTTATTCACCATATTTTGATCAACCTAAAACTTAAAAGTGAGTTGATGATTATGATCCTTAGCCAGTTTATCTCAGAGAGAAGTGACACATAGTTGGAAGACAAGAAAAGTTTAGATGTCACAGATCAGTTATACATCTAGCAAAGAGCAGCTGTCTCCAAACTTTGCATATGCCTTCAGTAATTTCTTTCTCACAGAAAAACCACAGCATCAGGCATCAACAATTTAACTATATTCTTTAATTAAGTCTGAATTTATTAAATGAATAGCTACAGGCTTCAATGCATGCCAATAGACAAAGTCAAACATTTACTTATTAATTATTTCCATCAAATCTAGCCACAGATTCAATTTTGACCGTCTCTGTGATGGTTACCCCCAAGTCATCTTAAACAATTCCATCACCTTCCTATGACCATAGGTAAAAACCTCATATCAGAGACTTCCAGGCAAAACCTTATTCATATATTTCGAATGCACAGCAAAAGCAGGCAGAACTAAGATGAGAATGTAGGAGAATCAGTTTTCACTAGTTTCAGACCACTGGTCACGAGATAAAAAAAAAAAAAATCACCCTTTCTTAAGTTACAAGCTTAACATCCTCCTCCACGACCAACTAAAGTCCATTCAAGTTCTTGGTAGAGAAACATTCTCTTTATGGTTTAGAGTGCGAAACTTAGGATGCCAGGCTTCAGGTTTAGGGTTTAAGATGCTCTGATCACTGCACAAGGGTTGATTGCCATAGCCATTAAGATTTATTTGTTGTTTTCCCCTTCAATTGGTGTCAGAGCCATAGGAAAAAATAAAAGATAAAATCATAAGTGTGCAAATGAATGCAGATGAAAGAATGTAGGTTTACGAACAGAGATGAGCTGTAAAGAAATTGAATTGCCAAGAGCTGAAACAAAACATTTAGTAGAAGCTAATTATTTATATAAAGATCTTCAAGACTAATTGGAAAATAAAACATTGTTATAGAATCTATAGGGATATTAGAGATGAAGGAGGATATATTAATAATCCTAGAGAAAACACAGGTACATTTAATAATACTTGGATATACTACCAGGTCATGGTGAATTATTGAGAACTAGAAAAAAAGAATAGAAATAAACTGTCAAAGAAAAAGATACCAAGAAAGGAAGCAGAATCTACAAAGGTTAGCAAATGGTGAAAGTCTTTGCAGATACTGATGTAACATTTAACTGTTCTCACAAGAGTTTAGTATCAGAAGGCTGAACAACTTAATTGAAATATATTACCGATTGATGGTGTTCGAAATACAGCCAAGGCAGTTGTATCATTGACCCAGCGGATAACAACTCCACGATCTCTAATGTCCTTAAAAAGCTTCTCCAGATCTATCGTCCTAGTGCTCGGTGAAAAGTCAGACAGAACAAGAACGTGGTGTGTACCATATTTAGCTGAATCACAATAAGAATTTTTAGAACACAAAGAAACAAGCAAGTTAAAGATGAATTCTGCATTTTACAGTGAAGTTACAGTATTCCAGTCTGCATGGGAGATTCTACACATTTTTATAATATTATACAAATTGAAATAAAATTCAATCAAGATATTAGCAACCGTAATTTCATTGAGTGCAGTCAAAAGACATGCTATTATATTGCTAGAATAACAGATCAACGTGGCAACCAACTGCCAGCACGTAATCCCTGAAAGCTAACCAGCGCTTTTCTGAAGCTAAACCAACATCACAGGCCTTCAACATTGAAATGCAATGGTAGATTCACTTCCATTCATAAATATGATACATTTTTCCCAATTCTTTAAACTATCTTTTTCACTTCAATAGAGTATGTAAACTTCTAAATACTCCAATCAATTGCATTGCACACCTTCAAAACGCAATTGCATTTTATACAAAGATCCAGTGCCACCAAAGAGTAGATAGTTAGAGATATAAAGGCTGTAGTAACTTAAGACAAGAAAAATTGAAGTAACTCTGGGATAAGGAGAATTACAGTGTCTTGGTTCTGTATTGCTTTCAGAATTACAGCGCACATCTTCATCTTCTACATCTTCTACATCTTCAACAACAATTTTATCATCTTGCCGATCACTATAAAGTTCATTCTTTTTATATGAAAATGTTCCCCTTCCACGCCGCTTAGGAGCTTGAACTTTGGTATCTTCAAATGACAGCTTCGATACTTCAGGTAAGCTCTGAGAAGAAAGTAACTCATCGGGCGAACGATCAGCAATAGCTTCCCAATCTGTAGTTATCAATTAAATCATATTCATATCCACAGCATTCTTGAAGAAACTTAACAACCAGCAATACTTAGATTTCCCTAAGAATGAACAAATCAAACAAGCAATAGAAACAAACAAACCATCATCCGAAGATCCATCCTGAGGCACCTTATCGTCAACCGATTTCCAAAGATCTCCTTCACAAACCATCCAATAAACTAACAAGTTACTTCTCAAAAGAGAATATGCTCGCACCAAAGAAGCAAACACATCATATGACTACGATACCATCAGTTGAAGAACTAGTGAGGGCAGAATCATTAGAAGCTTCCTTCAAGTCTTTCTTTACAACTTTTGCATTACTGAAATTTCAATAACAAACATAAAAAATAACTAACTTAGATTATAAATAAGCTAGTAGAGAAAAAGAGAACATTCTTATATACCGAATTTGAAAAGCGCGAGAGAGTAGATGGTCGGATTTGAGAGAGAAGCCTTTGGAAGAGTAGAGATTGGCCAAATTAGTGAGAGCCGAAGCTAACTGTAGATTGACGGACTCGGAGGTTGATTCTTCATTTTCGAGTTTCGAAACTGTGGATTCGAGAAGAGAGATAGCGGCGTCTGTGTCTCCAGCTGCTACAAGATCTTCCACTGCCTCGCTCCAGTTGGAGGAGCTGAGCTTAGTTTCTTCATCTGGTTTTTCCATTTGCTTGAGCTTTCTCTGTAATAGAGGAGTTCTTCTTCTTCCCTTCGAGATTTTGTGGAAACACTAATCGAAGGAGAAGACCTTTATGGATCGGGGCAGCTTAAATTAAAAAATATTTTGTAATTATTTATTTATTTATTTAAAATTTTAATTATTTAAAAGATTAAAGCTTATTCAAATTAATAAATAATAAAAATAGATTCTTAAAAGTTTATATTATAACTAAATTAAAAAAGAAACAAATTACTCAAACTAATAAATAATTAAACTTATCTTAAGTTCCGGCGCCATATGTTATATAGTGTTTAAAGCTAATTCTAATAATTATGTATAGAATTAAAAACAACGTTAATTAGGTTAAATTGGTTATAATCATATCACTCATCTAATATATTCTTTTTTTATATATTTTTAATTTTTTTTAAAATACTATATATTTAAATAATAACAAATTTTATCTTAAAAATTTATATAATTATTCAAAATACATTCATATTATCTATTTATTATTAATAAATATATATGACTGATAGAGATTTAGCCTTATAATTTTTTTATATCTATTTATATAATTTATGTATTATTAGATTTATGAACTTTCAAGATAATTTAATACTTGTAATTAATGCGTAATCTCAAATTATTGAAAATGTATATATTAACCATTTATAAATAAGTGTATATATATATAATATTAATTACATGTATCAGATTTAATATCAATTATTAAAAATATATAAATTAATAAATTATAAATAAATATAAATTACATAAAAAACTAAACTCGGTTAATTTCATATCCATTTTGATAACAAACTTTAATTGGTTTGTATTTGTAACGCGGGGGTCTTGGAGACCTCTTCAAACTTCGACCTTGGCTACTCTGTAATTCTTCTATCATTCTCCACCCACACCCAGTAAGAGTAATTCTCTATTTTTTTTATTTTGAAAAGTAATTTATTTATTTACCCATTAAATTTTTATTTTTTTATTTTTATAGAATTAATAAAAAAAAAAGAGAGAAAATTCTATGATACTGAGATAAAGAATTCCAATATCAATAATTTATTTATATTAACCATTGGATTTTAAAATTAAAATTTGGTCTATTCATTTTAAAAAATATTAATTAACCTAATCAATAGGTAATATGTTAAATTAACCTATTATTCAGGTCAAAAGCTATTTTCCTTACAGTTTATTATTTTTTAATATATTAAAGTTATTTTGATATAATTTATTTTTTAAAATATATTTAAAATATAAATTTATATATCATAATAAAAAAATATAATGATAAAAATATGTTATGCATGTTTTGAATAATCTATTTAAAAAATATCAATTTAGATATTATCAAAAAGCAGAACCTTTCTTTAATTTTATAAAAACATTATTAAAATAAAATAAATTATTAAAAATTAAAATCAATATTATAAAGCATAACACATCTCATCTGTTATTTATGTTGTTTGTATTTATAAGAATTAATGAAAAATTTATATTACTTTAAAGATGCAAATATTATTGTCATAATTGAGAATAAATAATATAATGAAACAACCCTATAACTAATATCATATTAATAGATAAAGAAATGAAAATATTTTAAACTTGATAATTTGTTAGTGAAAAAAACATATATGTAATTATACAAATGGGGAATTAACATTTACCTCCCCTAAGGTTTACAAAACTTACACTTAAATAGAAGGTTTGAAGAAACTCACACTTACCTCACATGAACTGTTAGTTGACCGTTAGAAGACCGTTAAGATTAAGGACATTTTAGATATTTTATTAATTTAATTATTTTTCAACTTGTTAGATAATTAATTTCTACAAAATATTGTATTATTGTTCATTAATTATTTAAGATTTCAAGTTATAAAGGTGAAATTTTAAAATAAATTATATGAAAAATCATATAAGATATATGTAAACAAAAAAATACTATTACATTAATTTTTAAGTATGATTTACATGTTTAATATTATTATTTATCACAATAATAAATTTTTTTAAGTTAATAACAATTTTAAAATTATACTTATTTCAAGTGTATGTGCACCTAATTAACAAAAAATAATATGAAATATAATTTAATTAAATGAGTATATGAATATACCAGATTTATTTTATAAAGATTTTAAATATTAATTCTAAATTCAGAATTTTTTTAAAATTATAGAAAATGAGACTAATTCATGTTATGCAAAATGGTATTGTTATATGAATAATAATGTGATATTTTATGGGAATTAATATTGTAATAAGTTAAAAATGATAATTTAATTATTTTTCAACTTGCTAGATAATTAATTTCTACAAAATATTGTATTATTGTTCATTAATTATTTAAGATTTCAAGTTATAAAGGTGAAATTTTAAAATAAATTATATGAAAAATCATATAAGATATATGTAAACAAAAAAATACTATTACATTAATTTTTAAGTATGATTTACATGTTTAATATTATTATTTATCACAATAATAAATTTTTTTAAGTTAATAACAATTTTAAAATTATACTTATTTCAAGTGTATGTGCACCTAATTAACAAAAAATAATATGAAATATAATTTAATTAAATGAGTATATGAATATACCAGATTTATTTTATAAAGATTTTAAATATTAATTCTAAATTCAGAATTTTTTTAAAATTATAGAAAATGAGACTAATTCATGTTATGCAAAATGGTATTGTTATATGAATAATAATGTGATATTTTATGGGAATTAATATTGTAATAAGTTAAAAATGATAATTTAATTATTTTTCAACTTGCTAGATAATTAATTTCTACAAAATATTGTATTATTGTTCATTAATTATTTAAGATTTCAAGTTATAAAGGTGAAATTTTAAAATAAATTATATGAAAAATCATATAAGATATATGTAAACAAAAAAATACTATTACATTAATTTTTAAGTATGATTTACATGTTTAATATTATTATTTATCACAATAATAAATTTTTTTAAATTAATAACAATTTTAAAATTATACTTATTTCAAGTGTATGTGCACCTAATTAACAAAAAATAATATGAAATATAATTTAATTAAATGAGTATATGAATATACCAGATTTATTTTATAAAAATTTTAAATATTAATTCTAAATTCAGAATTTTTTTAAAATTATAGAAAATGAGACTAATTCATGTTATGCAAAATGGTATTGTTATATGAATAATAATGTGATATTTTATGGGAATTAATATTGTAATAAGTTAAAAATGATAATGCCCAAAATATCCTTAATCTTAGCGGTCTTCTAACGGTCAACTAACGGTTTAAGGGAGGTAAGTGTAGGTTTCTTCAAACCTTTCATCTAAGTGTAGGTTTCTTAAACCTCAAGGGAGGTATGTGTTAATTTCCCTTATACAAATATGAACAAGAAAATTTAAAAAAGATTATTAAGAAAAGTAAAATATAAATTAATCTAATTTTTTAAAATCGATATAATTTGTGATTATTACAAAATTTAAGAAAGCTTAATCACATGTAATGCAAATTCAATTTAGTATAATAAGAATGATATTAGTAAATTATACTGATATTTGTCATTTGTAAAGCGATACTTTATCTAATATTATGCAACTAAAAAAAAGAATGAGAAAAAATTTATTAGGACATATGTAAAAAAACGATTAAATAAATGAAATAAATTAAAAAATATCAATAATCAATTTTTGTCTCTATGGCAAAACACACAGCCACACACATACATTTATAATATATATATATATATATATATATATATATATATATATATATATGTGTGTGTGTGTGTGTGTGTGTGTGTGTGTGTGTGTCACATATAAATTATTTATATAATAATAATAATAATAATAATAAACAACTATGTAAAATTTTTAATTATTTTTATAATTTTACAAGTATTGTTTTCTTTTACAAAACTTTTATTGTAATTCAATTTTCTATATCAGGATTACAAGTAAAATTTTGATTTACAGTCCTTATGTTACATTTATATTCATTTTGTTTCATATACAATAATAATATTATTATTTATTAATTTGTATTCATTTTCATTTATTTCATCATAATTATATTTTTTCTATTGTCTTTATCAAATTGATGTTCATTTTAATTCTTTTATGTTAGTTTGTACTTTTTTTTTATTATTTTAATGTTTTACAAGTATTATATTTTACATACAAATTATATATTGTAATTTCATATTTTATGTGAATATGACAAATTTTATGTGAATTTATAATTTTTACGTTACAATTACAATTCTTTTAGTTTATTTACGACCATGCTGTTGTCATTTGACAATTTGATGTTAATTTATATTTATCTCATATATTTAAATTTTTTAAGTTAAATTTATAAAATTGATATTTATTTTAACTCTTTTATGTTGGCTTATATTTTTTATTTTAATATTTTACAAATATTATATTTTACATATAAGTTATGTATTGTAATTTCATGTTTTATGTGAAAATTATAAATTTTATATAAATTTATAACTTTTACGTCACAATTATAATTTTTTTGGTTTATTTATAATTGTGTTATTGTCATTTGACAATTTGATGTTAATTTACATTTATCTCATGTATTTAAATTTTTTATGTTAAATTTATAAAATTGATATTCATTTTAACTCTTTTATGTTGGCTTGTATTTTTTTTTTAATATTTTAAAGATATTATATTTTCTATAGAAATTATACGTTGTAGTTTCATATTTTATATGAACATTATAAATTTTATGTGAATTTATAATTTTTACGTTACAATTATAAGTTTTTTAATTTATTTATAATTATACTATTGTCATTTGATAATGTGATATTAATTTATATTTTTCTCTGTGCATTTATATTTTTTATGTTAAATTTTTAAAATTAATATTTTTTTCTTTTATGTACGCTTATATTTTTTAATTTTAACTTTTAAAAGTATTTTATTTTAAATACATGTTAGATGATATAATTGAATGTTTAAAATTATAATTTTTATATAAATTTATAATTCTTATGTTATAATTATAATTTTTTTAATTTGTTGAAATTGACGAAAAGTTAAAATAAATATTAAAATTTGAATAATCGGTAAATTAAAAATATATTATTTAAAAAATTAAATTTATATTCTAAAATAAAAAAATATGAGACCATTAATTTTATCTAATGATTCATATTTTTTCTATTATCGATATTAGAAATTTTTTCCGAGTACCGTGGAATGACTCTAAGGAAGAGTAGTTGTAGTCAATTTTATGGTCCAAATTTTGAAACTTCCCAAATTGGAAAACCCTTATTCAAATGGAAGTCATTTCCAGTGTTTCTAGATTTTGTTAGGCAGTATTCATTACTTAAAAATTCTAAAGCCAATACAATGACGATACTTTAAGAAATTGAATTAATCTCTACAATTTTTTATTACAATATAATATTTATTATTACTAAATAATTCTAATATATATAACTTATATATTTTGTACAGTTATTTTTTGATTAATTTTGAAAATAAAAATTAAAAAATTTACAAACATTAACTTTTAATGAGCCTACTTATTTTTCTCGCTCAAATTTAATATTTTATGTGAGATTACATTTTTTTTTGTGCACGTTTAGACGGTTTAGTAACCTGTAGGGCAAGGCTTTCTTCTATTCTCCTTCCAAATTATTGATGTATTTAATTAATTTTAAAATTATTAAAATAAAATATATTATTATTCTTAAGATATTTTTGTCCTTTGATACTTTTTAGTTATATAATAGATATAAGGATGAAAGTTTTTTTAATTCTAAAAATTTTCATTTAATACCCTTATTAGTATTGATAATTTTAAAAATATTTCTAAAAATTATAATTTATTAAAAATAATAATTACATCCTGATTAATAATGATAATTTAAAAAATAATAAATAAATTTTAAAAATATAATATATTTATATAAAATAATAATTAATTATATTATAATTATTTGTAAAAAATTAAATTAAAAATAAAGTTTAAATAAATATTAATTTATTAATAAAATATATATTTTATTTATTTCACAGCATATTTATAGTAGATATTTATGATTATATTGTAATTTAAATAAAATATATATTTAAAATATAAATAAAATAATAAAAATAATAATTTTATATTATTAATGTGTCACAAAATAATAATAATATTTATTTAATTAATGTATTTTATTAAATTTTTGGAGATTTGTTTTTTTAAATAAATATTATTATATAGGGATATAATTGTTATTGTTTAATAAATTGAGAGTTTTGAAAATATTTTTAAACTTATTGAGATTACTTAAGGTATTAAACTAAAGTTTAGGACTAAAAAGATATTTACCCTATAAATATTTTTAGTCAATAGTGGGGTAAATGAACTCGTTGTTGAACACACTAGGATCGACAACAACGTGTATAGAGAAAAATGGTCAAAATTAGTAAACGTAATCTTAAATTTCTCTTTTCTTAAATTAAAACGAGACTTATTCTCCATTTTGGATAATTCAACTTTGAATAGAAACAATTTTTAGATTTAAATCTTATGAACCAAGGAACAGGAAATTTGAAGATGGGAAAAATATAGGCACATGTTCTTTTCAATGATATATAACATACTAAAATATTTATAAATATTTTGTATAATAATAATAAAAAAATATGAATAAGTAGGAAGTGGGATTGGTTAAAGGGCAACAGCATATTCCTTCAACCAAACATTATTTTCTGTCAGTTTGTGAAGCTTGGAAGAATTCAAAGGCGTTCTTGGGTTTTAATCAGTCAAATTCAAGGGGGACAACTCTGCCGTGTTTGTGATCATCAAACAACATTTGAAATATCCGCGACTATATTTGCTTTCTTACTCGGCCGAACATTTTCAGATTAATTTCAACGAAGATTAGGTTAAGGCTGAAGGATAATACATACGATATGAAGTTCTTTTCTTGTTGCTTATTATGTCGCGATAGCTCTTATTCTGCAACAGAAGCTGCTGCCATCGTTAGAAGCGGTAACGGTAATTAAAGCTTGAAGATTTTCTCTCTTTTCAGTTACTTAATTCTTCTATTTTTCTTTTATTTCAAGATTGACTCTTGATTGCTTTAATTCTGTGGATACTCGTAAAACCAGGAGGACAGAATCATCAGAATTTTCGGGTGTTCACTTATAATGAGCTGAGAGATGCTACTCAGTGGTTCTCCAGGTCGAACAAGGTCGGAGAAGGCAGCTTTGGTTCTGTATACAAGGTTGACTTTCTTATCTGAACAGCACATGTGAACAGAACTATCCTGCTGTTTTGATTGTGCATATATGGGAATATAATATAGCATTATTAATTTTAGCTCATGTGGGTTATTTTTATTGATTTTAACTATTCCATTGACTTTGAAGGGCCGGCTGCGAGATGGCAGTATTGTGGCTGTGAAAGTGCTTTCGGTCGAGCTTGAATCAATGAGAGGGGAGAAGGAATTTGCATCTGAATTAGCCGCACTTTCAACAGTCAAGCATGAAAATCTGGTCACACTTCAAGGATGTTGCATTGATGGAGCTAGCAGATATCTGGTCTACGAGTACATGGAGAATAATAGCCTTGCCCACATTTTACTTGGTAAGATATCTATTCATTTCATTTTCAAAAAACTTGAAGAGAAATTCCTGAATCAGAAAAATTAAGCTGCATGTTAGGTACTTTCTTATAGGAGGGGAGCATAATAGGATGAAATTCAACTGGGAAACCAGGCTGAAAATTTCATTAGGAATTGCTCGAGGGCTTGTCCATCTGCATGAAGAGGTTGAGCCTCACATTGTGCATAGAGATATCAAGGCCAGCAACATACTTATTGATCAGAATTTCACACCAAAGGTTTCTGATTTTGGCCTGTCAAAGTTACTAAGAGACAACACGTCTCATATCAGTACTCGAGTTGCAGGAACATTGTGAGTGAATAACTAATTCTTTCAGAACTATATCTAATTATTTGCCTTTCCGACACATTATGGAAACTCAAATCAACCATAGCTAATTAGCTTTCTTGCAATCTCATCCGTGAAAGAGGCTATCTTGCTCCTGAATATGCTGTTAGCGGACATTTGACGAGGAAGTCAGATGTTTATGGCTTTGGAGTACTACTCTTGGAAATTATCAGCGGCAGACCAGTTGTATGCTTTGATTTAGAAGAAGGTGAACAGTACCTGGTACAGAAGGTAATTATTTTCTTATGCATCAGCATCATTCAAATTTTTTATGTGAAAATGAAACCTTAATTAGCTTGTTGTTTGCAGGCATGGGAAGCTTATGAGTCTAACGACCTGCTAAGACTGGTGGATCCTACACTTGAGGGAAACTACTCAGAAGAAGAAGCAGATCGATTCCTGAAGGTGGGCCTGCTGTGCGTGCAAGAAAATGTAAGGTTGCGGCCATCAATGTCAACAGCCATTAAGATGTTGAACAATGAAATGGACATCCGAGATAGTCAGATTTCTCAGCCTGGTCTTGTTTCTGACTTTATGGACATCAAATTGGGGAAAAGTACCATTTCATAGAGCATTTCGCTTCTTCCACCCGCAGTATTCTAACAGTAGCATGTCTTTTTCTCTAGTTTTAATTTTTAATCATTAGTTTATCTTTTGCCAAGCAACCTGTTTTCACACTGTGGGGAAGAAACTACACTTTGACAACAACTATAACAACTGACAACTTGTGTAATTAAATTAGTCCATTGATTGAGAAGAATCTTACGAGTTGCTTGTTTTCAGAGTTGGAAGCTACATATGGTTTGAGTCATGGTTATGTTTTAATATGATTATTCATTAATTTAACACTGAATATTTGATAGCTACATATAAAAATTAATTTTAATTAATATAAGTACTTGTAATTCAAAAATATCCTAAAATCCCGAGTTTTTCTATTCATGTACAAAGGTTTAATTGTTTAATCACATAGCTATCAATCAATAAACACGAATACATCATTCAAGCTTATATTTTGATTTAATATATATTAAAATAAAATTCCTAGTCTGCTACCTAGCTAGTATGGAAGAATATGTGAACTATATATGCATATGAATATGATACATATTCATACCTTGGAGACGGGGAAAATAAAAATTGATGAGCAGGCCAAGCGAGCTTCAGCATCCATCCTGCCGAATACCCAGAAAAAGAAAATAGATGTGATTTATTTGCTTACTAACTTGTTCTAATATCATTCTTGTTGAAAGATCGATAAGCAAACTCACTGAGAGTTTCTACAAATTCAGTTAGGTGCTATGTCCTTTCTTGCTTTTTGATCCTCCAGTCTATGCCATTTTTCTGATATAAATCACTCACCATTATAGCCTACAAAATTGATGGAATCTTTAGCTTGAGTGGATGAATCTTTTGTCTGTTAACAATCAACATCTGAAAGTGAAAACCATATATATCAGCCGTTGATTGCCATGATCTATCTGCTGTATGTATGATAGAAATGATATATATTCGTATTGAAGAATGGAAATTAAGGTAACACGGCCTGGATATTGATCACAGGTTCACCAGGTTCTATCTGTATTTACCTTAGTAATGAAAGAGCTATATATCATGGGCAAAAAATGAAGACCTTGGTACACAATTTATCGCGATTAAATGCATTAACTGGCTAGGAATTCCCTCATCAGCAAGGAACTCTTTGAAGTTGAAAGGGATAACTCCAGGCCTCGTCCATAGCAGTTTGATGAAAATGCTTGAGTTTATTTTCCAGGAATGAAAACAAAAGAATAAGAAACACACCTGCAAATGACAGTAAATTGGCATGCATGGCTCCTCGCACGCTATCCACGAAGACCACCAATCTTCTGATGGGCTTAGCAAATGGCATACAGGGAGCCAGGCATACAATCTAATACTTCCATGCATACACGTTTGTATAAATAAACATATGCAAATGATCACTGGTGTATCAAAACGTCTGTCTATATTTTCTTAACGCTTTTAACCCACAAAAGGGAGACATCACACAATTCATTGATGCTGGTAACCGTAAAGAACCTGAAGCAAGAAAGTTAGCAGACGCATTAAAGCATAGGAAATAAAGATAACCAAATAACAAAGAGGGAAAGAGTTTGATCTCTTGAATATCTCTTTAGTTTATGGTCAAGTTGGCTTCTGGGTTACTGCATCCCATGCTTCTTCCCCCTTTTCCCCACTGTTTTTCCTGGAAACAAACGATCACCGCCTGGCTTTTGAGTTGGCAATACATTAGATAACCCGGATCAACGAACCACTTCACCTGAAAGGCCACCTTCTTTTTCCTACTTTTGTCTCTAAACTTGGTGAAGCTCGTATACTTATGTGTGTCACCATAATAGCGTAAGAATGAAGCTTTAGAGAGAGAGAGAGAGAGAGAGAGAGAGATAGAAATGAGAATTGGGCTCCTTTTTCCTCTTTTCTGGATCATAAAGCTAAGTTTCTTTTTCTCTTCTGAAACTGATTTGTCGTCAAGTGCTTGTATGATTTGGATTCCCATACCTCTACACCTGGACTTGCTCCAGAGAAAGAAAAGCTTCTTCCTCACGTTCTCATCCCTGCCCAAAACCAAAGAGAGCGTGGAACATATTTTTCTTTACACACCGTTTCTTACATAATGCCATAGAAAAGCGAACCATGTTAGTACCTACTATTACTTATTCTACATTAATATCTAGTATAGGATGTATTGTAAATCAAATTAGTAACTGATTACATGCCACCTACTCGTAAGACAAACCTGAAAAACAACTTAACGAAGATTATTTACCCACTATATTCAAGATTTGGTTAATGTATGAGCAAGAGAGAGAGATCAAGAGCTGGAGAATAAAGTTCCTGGAAATGGAAAGTATTTGACGGGGGGCAGATGGACCAATGTGTCAGTCAATAATTCAATGGAAAATGGAGAGACGAAGGCTGCAAAGCAATCGCAGTGTTTCCCTTCCTTGGTTATTGAAAAAGATGGAAAAGTTATGGTTGAAACTGTTGATAATTTTATCATTTGCAGGTTTGGAAGCAAACCCATGCGTTGGGAATCCTCTTTTTTCTGACAGAATTCAGAATCCATAGCTCAGAAATCACAAGTTTTTCCTCCATGTTTAGGGTTGCACTTGCCTCGTTAGTCATTACCAACTGTGCGTAGATTCTCCATCTCTAGCAACAAAGAAACACATACACGCTCTAGCATTAAAGGATGGTGTACGTGGGGGAATAGCAACAATTGTATAAGAGCTAATTTCATATTAACCCTTAAAATATTGATATATTTCATTAGACCTCTCAAAGTTTTGAAATTATCATCATTCCTTTGTCCCTTAGTTACTCCTGCTAGTACTAATAGTAAGGATAAACTAGACATTTTACATTACTACAATTAGAGTTGCTAACAATTGGGACCTGATGATGTATATCAAAATATTATGGAGTAATATGAAATTAGCCAAGTCTACGAAGGGTATTCAAAAATAAAGTGTTCAAAATGGTGAGAAGAGAAGTCTTCCTATCCATTTTTAGGAAATATTTTAAGAATAAAAATATTTTCTAAATACCATTTGTTAAATTAAAAAATATTACTTTCCTCAAAATTTAAGCACAACACGTGCTTTTGAAAATATAAAATCACTTCTTTTTTCCCCTCCCCAACAATGAAAAGTGCTTTGAAATCTTGGAAAGCATTTTTGACCATGAAAGAGCACTCTTCAATGGACCAATATCATGTGAAGACTTGTTTCACTTAGAGGTGGAAAAGCCATTGCATTTGTGTGGTTGATTGAAACGACTTAATTAGTTTATAATTAATGTCAAATATCTAGAATCTGTGTTTCACTTGCTTGGTTATAATTATCTTTGGGCAGCATAATTCAGCAAATGGGGTTATCTTCTAAAAATTATTAGCATGTCTTACACTGTTAGCTAACATGCATAGATCATCCTACTAACAGTATATGTGGCATATATTCCCATGTGAGGTATTGTTTCTGCTGTTAGCTAACATAGTAAGGAAGAAACAGTAGTTATCATATATTCTTCTATAGATTTCATTTCTGCAAACAATATGTGTAGATTTGATTTCAGGAAAATATTATTTTTCTCGTTGCTGATACAGCAGCTTATTAAGGAAATTGAATGAACTAAACTAAAGACTTTTCTGTGGATAAGGCTGTTAACTAATCTGAAAACACACGACAAAATGATTCATAAAGGTTGTAGATCCTCTGAAAACAAAGGTAAATTGCATCTGAAAGGTTTGAGACTTGTTATCAAAATAAAAAACCAGAGCACTCAAAATAAGTTAAACTTTTGGAGGAGCTGAGCTTCAGTATCACCAAAGTGGGGTAATGCTGTGATAATGTGAGGACGAAGACAATCATGATGAGATGAAATTGTCAAATCACAAAAACAATCATACTCGAAAGCAGTTCAAAAATTAATGAAACAACTATAGTCATGAGACCTGAAAAAAAAAAATGTATACATTTGAGAATGTTGCATTTCATTATTTATTCCTGAAATACAAGGAGGCATGGTTGCTTCGTTACAAACGAGGGAAATTCATTGTATTGATTTTCATAAAATGAACAAATGTAAGATGTTGAAAAAATTTCATCTCCTTCAATTTTGGGAGATTAATAGAAACAAACACAAAGAAAATGAAAAGAAATAAGAGGGCTTTACGTGGTATGCGGGTATGCAATGTCATGTACAAAAGGCTCATGAAAAATGTACAGTTTTCAAATAGCACTACTCGCTTAAGCTGATGTATGTATGAATTTGATTTTGCTTAAAATATGAGACCCAAGTTGAAGACTATAAGATCAAACCATCCTTTACAATTTGCTCCAACCAAGTCACCACTTCTGACATAGTAGGACGCTCATTGGGGTTTTCCCTGATAGCCAACTCTGCAACGTCAGCAAGTTTAAATAGAGGCTCAACATTTCTAGGCAGTGCCACATTCCGATCAATTATTGCAGCTGCCTTACCCTGTTTGATCAAGGGCAAAGCCCACTCAACTATACCAGGAGGTGTGTATTCTCTATCACATGCTTTTCTTCCACTAAGAATCTCTAACAGTACAATGCCAAAGTTGTACACATCATTCTTCATGCCTCCACTAACATCCCTTTCACTTGACGTGAGAAGCCCAAAATCAGCAATCCTAGCTCCCCAGTCAGAGTCCAAAAGAATGTTTGAAGTCTTAATATCGCGATGGATGATTGGGGGAACTGCTTCCTTGTGGAGGTACTCAAGCCCTTTAGCAGCCTGCGTTGAGATTTTCAACCTAAGGCTCCAATTCAGAGGAGACAGTCCTCCATGGAGGTGATCATGAAGTGTTCCATGTGACATAAACTCGTAAACAAGAAGCCTCTCCCCCATCTCTAGACAGTAACCTAGCAAGTTCACGATATTGCTGTGCCGGATATTGCAAAGGATTTCCAACTCTGTTTCAAACTCTCGGATGTTCGTGTGGATTATTGTGGCAGCATTTGCTCTCTTGACAGCAACTTGTCTCCCATCTGCTAAGACAGCTTTGTAAACAAAGCCATAGCTTCCCCTGCCAAGCTCATTGAACTCCTTGAATCCATTGGTGGCATCTTTTAGCTCTGACAGCCGGAAAACTTGAGCCATCCCAGGACAGGTAGCAACAGGTGGAGGGAGTGAATCAGCAATACCGTCAGTGTCCAACTCTGGTTTACCTATGCAAGATTTGAATTGTTTTTTTGACCCTTCTTCTTTTCTAGTGGTAAACAAGCGTGGAAGAACGCACCAGCCAATAATTATCAATAAGAAACCCGGAGCAGCACAACCAATTATGATCACCAATCTGCGTAACTGATGCCAATGCTTCTCTGGAGATGGCTGAAGCCCACAAATATCCCAACAAGAGCTATTCTGGCAAAGAGAGCAAGCTGTGCACACTCTATCAGCATTCTCAGTACATGGACTAGACAAGAAGAATCCTTCAGAACAATTTGACCCACAAGGTGAACAAATATTGAGATCTTTCCTAACACACAAGCTAGTCAAATCTGGCTCATTGAGAATACTTGCATTGAAGGCAAACTCCCCATTGGCACAAGGACCAGGAGCACAAAGCCCTGGACTACACAACTCCAAAGGAGGATCAAAATCTGGTGCCATGGAGGCATTAGCAAACCAGCAATCAAGAACCAAATCATTTTCCCTAATACCACATGTAGTGAAATCAGATGAAGCGATCGACAAAAACCCAGAATTCTTAGGCATGGATGAAAAGTTAAAGCTTCCCCAACACTCAATCCCATGATTATCTTCCCTAATACCACAGAAATTATTAGCACCAGCTGCCAAGGACACAAATTGAATTCCAACCGGAGGAACTAACATTGAATCGTTATTACTCCAACATTTGACCTCTCCAGATAATTCCAAAATCCCACAAAGAGAAGTTCTGCCTGAAGCTAAAACTTTGAAACTATCCGTTACATTAGAAACTCCTAAACTCCCAGAGTTTGGTCCCCAGCAAACAATCCCACCATCTCTAACCCCACCACAACTAAACCCTTCACCAGACACAACATATTTTAAAACAAGAGTACTAATGTACTCATCATAGAACAAAGTACTTTGTACTGAACTGAAAGTGTTATTTCCACTTCTAACAATCTCCCAACAATCAACAGTACCCGAATCATGATCAGAATAATAAGAACCTCTTACAGCACAGACATGATTCTTGCCGGCAGCGATGCTTGAATAAGCAGTGGTTCTATATACAGAAGGTACGAGATCTGTACCTGAAGAAGTATTAGAACCCCAGCAAAATGCGAGGGAAGTGTTCGCTAGAACGCCGCAAAAGAAGCCTTCGCCGCCAGAGAGAGCTGCCATAGCAGGAATATTGTTAAAATAAGCAGAGTTTGTGGAAAAAGACGATGAAGATAGCGATGAGCTATTCTTAGCCCAGCAAATAACGTCTTGTTTGCCACCAGCGTCAATAGCGCAAAAGAAGCTGCTTTCGCCAAAAGAGGCGGAGATGGGACCCATTGACCCGAACCCAGATGCGTGCATGGAAGAAAGAAGCAGGAGAGTAGAGAAGAGAAGTGAAAAGCAGAGGATGCGCATGCTTCGATGGTGGGTATGGGTATGGGTTTAGGCGTTGGATCAAGAAAGTCATGGACTGATAAAAGCTCCAAGTGTTGTATGATTGGAGTGCTTGTTCCTGCTCATATTGTTGAAGTTGTAGCTGTAGTTGATGTGTTGGTGGTGACGATGGAAGAACGTGGCTGTCGCCATTTTTACAGTGCTCGTTAGACCGTTAGAATTCAAAAACTACCCTGCTAATTACCGCGAACTTAGCAGTAACTGTCAGCATATAGCTTCCATCATAATTATTACAGCATGCAGTTGCATTGAATTTTAGGCTGTCTAAATCAACATCAATTTTCACGAGTGAGTTGTTAACATGGAATTTTCATGATCCAACTTTACTATAAATTATGAACTATAATCCCGAAAATCAGAAGTTAATTAATTATAATATTAGGAAAGTTCTGACTTAATTTTCACCAGATAATTAATAATTAATTTATTAGATTGGGAAAAATTAATACAGGGCACTGTTCTGTACTCGGTACGTGTACTGTATCTTTATTTATGACAGTATGATCTGAGTGCGATAGTTGTGGTTGCTGTAAGTAAACATTGTCGTAATATGAACACTTTATGTCTGTTTTTGCATTAATGAATAAAGCAAGCAGCTGAGTATCCTAATTATATAATTTTTTTTTTAAAATATCTCCAAATTATAGGTACAATTACAAAATTATAGTCGAATATTTACAGAAAATTGAAACCCGAGATAAATACAATTTTATTACCACTTACAAAAAATTTCATCTAATTTAAACAAAATTTGCTTTTCAAAATTAAAATAAAAAATTTTAAAAAATCAAACAGTGAATTTTTATTTTAAAACTATTCAAAAATTAAATAAATAAATAATTTTATTTCTCTAATAAAAAATTTAAAAAATTGATGATCGAGGATAAGGAGATGTTTAATGTCCATTGATCAATACTCAATATTGATTAAGAGACATTTAATGTTTTTCAGTTAAAGCTGAATGACGATCCATTGATATAAGTTATCTATTTTTTTATAAAAAAGATAAAATTATTAATTTTTTAATATTTTTAAATAGTTTAAAAATTAAAAATTATATAATTTTAAAATTTTCCTTTTAATTTTAAATATTTTCACGAAATTTTCTAATGGATTAAAACCTACAATTATTTATTCAATATTCTTTAATATTAGACAAGTTAATCAAGTTTGAAATTTTTATATAATTTTGCATAAAGCAAGCAAGGAGCAATGCAATGCATTATCAAATAATTAAGTTAATGTTTGGGACAATAAAATTAAAAAAATGCAATTAAGTAGTTGGCAACTCTTTGAGACACATACAAACACTAACATACACCAAGAGTTATTGTATTTATGGAGAGATCCAAATCCAAAAATGTCTCTCTAGTCTCCAAGTACATTACTACGACCAGACCTAATTACAATAATTAGTAACTTATCTCCAACCCAAAATTATATTTAAATTTGGATAATAACATTCAGATCCCTAAAACTTTTAATTATATGTATAAATATAATTTATCTATTTATATCAAACAAATTCTTTTATCTCTATTTGAATAACCAAAAAACCCTTTATCTTCAAGTCACGTGTCCTTATATATTGACGATTAAAATTTAATTTTATAAAGATAAATTAAAAATTCTCATAAATACATGATTTTATTTATACAACTATTTACTGACACTTTAATATATGTCAAATATATAACGATAGTTTTTGTTTAAAATCGTAACGTTTTATTATATTTTGAAGTAAAGTTAAAAATAATATTTAAAAAAATTAGTGTAATTCAATTATTTTTTGTTAATAGTAACATCTAATACATTTATCTCAGAGTAATTATGGCTATAAAGTTATAGAATCTTAATGCAAATGAATCTTTGTCTTTTGATGACCTATTTAGATATAAATAGAAAAAAATGTAACTTTAATTGTGAAATCGTACAAATGTAGGGGGCATAATGTTACTATCCAATAAAAAGAAGGTAAAACAAAATTGGCCCATATTAGGTGGGGTCTAATAGGGTAATTGGAGGTGCACATGGAGCCAAAAGTACCTAGAAATTCTCAACCGCCGATCTCATCACGTGGTTGCTTGGTCAGTTGTCTGGTCTCTTGTTCTGTACTCGAATCAAACTGAGTTTGGTCAACCCAAACCCTGTCTGTCTTCTCTTCCCTTCCCTTCCCTTCACTTCAATTTTAATATCAGTCATGTTACTGTTTCCAGTCAAACTCAAACCCCTAATTAACTTACATTGTCCAAAATCTAATCTAATCTCATCCTCTTCGATCATATCTTCCAGGTTTAGTGGACCCCATGGTATCTCACATCGATGAAAATATTTACTCATTCTAATATTCTTACTGTTGTATTCCATTCCTGCTATCTGATGTGAAATCAATAGCTTGGGTAAGGTTGATAGAGATGAGAAAGAGGCGTGTATTTGGGACGCCCATTGTTTTGAATGACAGTGATAGTGCATGTGGATTGTCCTGAGGTTGGAAGCAGATGGATGAACATGGAAATTGCTATAGATTATACTTTGTAGCATAATCTTCAGGTTTTGTCTGCTTGTTGGATTTGTGTTTTGAACTGTATTTTGCTTGGAACAAGCAGCTTTTGATGGGTCAAACTTACAGACAAGCGTGCTTGCTTGCCTACGTACCTATCTATATCTACGATGAGCCTTGGCCTGCTAATCCAAACTTCTAAAATTATACATACATGTATGTATATATAGTTCGGTTTGGTTTGGTTCGGTTCACAATTCGATTAAATTCGGGTAAGACCATAAGACCGAACTCTATTTCGATTCAAGTCGATTTCTAAAATTATCGGCCAAACCCAATTATGCCCACTTGGTTGATTTATAAAAGAAAATTAAAATGAATCATTCAATAGTCATCACTATTTTATATATGATAGCAGAGATGGTGGTAGAGATGCAATTAATAATAATAAATTCATTTATAAAAGAAAATAAAAATGGATTAATCAATAACTATAACTATTGTATGTACAGTGATAAATATGCAATTAATAATAAATTCATTTATAAAAAGAAACAAAAAGATTAATATATATATATATATCAACTTTTAGATATAATTCGACCGAGGAAGCTACATATATTTATGAAACGACTGTGAGCAAGAAAAGAATAAATTTTTACTCATAATGATGTCGATGATGATAATAATAATAAATGACAAGGTTTATACGATCAAACACATTTTTATGGATAAAAAAATGTTTCATTGGATTGAAAATATTTTATTTGAGTGATATTTGAATTATAAAATTAAATTCTAATTTTCTATCTATAATGTAATAAAATATAATTTTCAATTATAACATTGAAGTAAATTTTTTAGAGCAAAATTATAGGTTAAACAGTGGGAACACAGAAATATTTTAATGAATTCCAAAGATATTATAAAAGGTTAAAGATACATAATATAATTATCAACATTAATATACATATAAAATTAGAATATAACGTTAGTGTCTTTATCCATGTGATAAAATTAGTAGTACAAATATATATACAATGGGGTACAAATCTGTAGTATAAACAATTGGTTCTGCGAGAGGAATAATGGGTCGAGGCCTGTTGGGGCCGAAACTTCATGTACCCCATTTATTTGTTAGGCTCAGGGTGAGATTGAATGTTCCCTTCCTATTCCTCGAGACACGCATTTTACATTTGGAAAAGGGGTGTCATCATCACTCATCAGGATAGTCAGGTGGTTTTAGGACCAGTCTATTTGTACAGAAGCACTTAATACATAATTAGAAAAGGGGTGTAATCTGGAGGCTTTCAGAGAATATTGGGTGAAAGCAACGAGGTAAAGTCCTGAACAAATCATATAAGCTCAGATTGTGCTTGCGGTTGCAGGACTGTTTCTTTGACAAGAGAAATTATTTCCATTCCGTTTAATTCCTTGGCGGTATTATGTCCTCTAACCTATAATGGATTTTACTTGATGTACTTCTGCATAAAAATAGTGAAGAAACTTAAAGAGGGAAAGCAATGTCCATGAGACGTGAATTTGCTTTCAATGAGAACCTAATGTTGAAAGTTGAGAAGGTGAAGGTCACCGCGTTCACTTTAATTGCACAAATGCACTAATGCAAAACGTTTCTTTGGCAATAAGTTATGGACTTATTTTAACAATCACCACAATTTGAAGTGCAACGAACACATTTACTAGTTTAACATAGTACAAACAAAAATATACCAAATAATGAAACAACCAATGCAAGGATCCTAATTTTACAGCACAAAGGAAGTCTAAGATCCACAATGAACTGGGGAAAGAGAACAAGATCTCTGTTGTACCGACTTAAGCATCAAAGCGCTTAATTCTTCACAGTTGTCACATGCTTCAGGAGCATTTGGACAATATCATATGATATTTTCTCAGCCTCAGCTCTCAGACGTTGAATTTTTGTATCCGTTTCTTGTTCAAGACGCTTCACGTTTGCACCTGAATCTCCACTACTCTGTTCAGGAACACATTATAACATGATAAAGCAACAGTTAAACATTTGTATCAAGTTTACTGTGACAAATTAATTTTACAGGAGCAGCAGTTTTCAGGAATGGCTGAAAAGACACATTTCTTGCCAATAATTTCAAGGCATCACATAAGTTACTTTGACAAATAACAAGCTATAAGATTAGAAGAATCAGGATGAGTTCTCCTAGTAACTTCATATGAATAGGATTCATCAGCATAACTAACCTCAGCAAGTTTCCTTTGGAACTCACGCTCCATTTGAGCACGATATTCAGCGATTTCCTTTTCAGCCTCGTCTTTGGCTTGCTTCAATCGAGCCAATTTCGCTATCAAAGAATCAAATTAAGCATTATGCACCAAAGTGACAAGGTAAGAAGCTTCAGCACCAAATTTTGGTTCAAGTCTAAGTAACCAAAAGTAAGGAGTTGTATAACGTAAAAGATTTTGAGCACGTATACACACATAATCTAAATGTCACCCTTCCATATGACAAGAAAAGATTCAACTAATAACTGAAGCAGCTAAGAGTTAAAAATAAGCTATGCAACTACACTTTTGTCATGCAAAATATAAAAACTTCTAAATTACATAAACTGTGGGCACGATTTACATGAATAGAGAAATATTCATCAAAATTCCAAAGGCTTTGACAATACAAGAAGGATTGTGTGATTACCGTTTCTGGCAGCATTGACAATGTGCTGAGCTTCTTGTTCTGCAGCCAGCAATTGCTGAATTCCACCTTGACCCCTATTTGATGCCATGCTTTCTTGATTCTAATAACAATATTAAAGACCACACAAATATAAACACATTATCTTAAAGAAAGACAGCCTTAATCATGAACATTCATATAAACAATATAACTGCCAAAAAAATAGAGAGATTAAAATTTAATGGCGTCATACATAATTCACTCAACAGGTCAACCTAATACTTTCTACACTATATATTCCCTCAAAAGAATCAAATTTACTGTTAAACCAAATGTAAATTATCAAGCTTCCAAGCATAAAAGATTTGTACCATAAATTTTGTTTCTTTGTTGTTTTAAGAACAAGTACTGTATTTTTATACTCTTCCCTTTCAGGCTTCTCACAAATTAAATTTAGGGTATGTTTTGAGGCAGCAAATTGAATCACAACTAAAGTGTTTGATGTATAATCCCTTTTAGTTGGTAGCTACCCACAGATTAAAAGCCACAATACATCAATTCCAAATATACCGTTAATATTTGTTTTCAACGTCTCAAGAGACAATATGCATTGAGTTGGGATGTATTCCATAATTGAAATACTTCCCACGATTTAAACAACTAATTATGCCCAAATAACATCATTAGAGATCCAAATTGTTGCTTTAATCGCCTTAGAAAATTGATGGTTCAAATAACAATTTTAATTAAAATTCCTTGAGCAATCCATATCTAAAATTTGACCCAGAAAGCGATTGATTTCGTTTCGTTTTATTTAAAATTGTAAAAGGAAAAGGATGTAATTTTACAGATCCAAACTAGATTTCTAATAGATGTGATTGAAGAAAAATAAAATAAAATCTTAGAGAAAAAACTGCGAAATCATCAGAAACAAAAGGAGGATATTATTATTGTTTTACAACAAGATCCGATTAACAGCAAAGGGTAGTTAAAAGTATGAATGTGGCAGATCGAAATGCCAGAGTAGAGCAGAGAAAATTGAATTCATGGGATACGTACCCGTAGAGCCTTGCCTTGCTTTCTGCGAAGATTCAGGGAAAAGCGGGTGTACACGCGCTCGTAACACCGCAGACCTTTTCTTCACCAATATAATATAGGAACGTGGCCGACCCGACCCGACCCGACCTGACTCCGTTACTATTTGTCAAGGCAATAAGCTCCATCATCAGGCTTACACGGTGTCGTTTAACTGTCTTTTTCTATTTTTTTTTTAAAACCGCATTCGGTAGATATAATTTTCTTCTCAACTAAATTTCCCAAATGATTTTAAAAAATGGTATTAATTGAACAAATTTTTACATTTAATTTTAAATATTCTTATGTAATTCTTTTTCTTGGAAGAGAAGTACTTGTAGTAACTTACTTTTAAGATCAATTATTTTGCATTATTACTATTGATCAACCAATGATTAGTAACACTAATTGTTATAATGATTGGACAGATTTCATCATGTAACAACAATTTTGTTACACATGTTGATGTAATTTAACAAAAATAATGATAGTAGAGAGAAATATTGCTATGCTAGCTTAGGCTCCTTTATACAAAGACTGGTATTGTAACTCTGTCTTCTTCTTATTCTTGCAAACAAGACCTGCCAACAGAATAAAACATACTCCAACTATGACTCCACCCGAAACCAGATTGTTCTGTTCATTATTCCAAGAACCATCCCTGTCTTCTTCGTATACAATATCAACAGTTTCATCTTCAGCGCTGTAGTTTGAGGGAATAACAGCTGAAGGGTTATTAATCGTGGGGGGCATATCAACGCCATCATCATCAATATCTACTCCCGATGAAGAAGCCTCCTGGGAAGACTCCATGTCTGCTTTGGGCGGTGTTGTTTCAGTTGTAGTAGTGTTGTAAGCATCTTCTGCTGTGTAATTGTTTGGTAGATTTGAACGAAGAGGCGCGGGAGAAGCCGCGTGCATTTCTGGTAATTGAATTGCCACTGATGGTGCCGTCGCTGGAGTCTTATTGTCATCAATATTAGCTGAAACTGCTTTCGTTTCTGGTGATGTGAAAGCTGTTGATGGTGCAGTTGCCGGAGGATTGGCTTGAGATTTACTACCAGCAGATACTGCTTTTATTTCTCGTAGTAACGAACCTGTTGATAATGCAGGAGCACCTGCAGCTTCAATTTCTGGAACGTTTATGGCTTCAGGTTTAGCAGATGCCTTTGTCCTTTCCAATAATGTGAAATCCGGTGGCGCAGCAGATGGGGTTTGGATTTGAGAGATATGACCATTGGCTTCAGTTTTAGTAGCGAGAGCTTCTACTGATGGAGAAGGAGAATAGAGTTCTGGAGCGAAAAAATCAGGCTCTTCTACATGTACAGGAGCGGTATCATCAGCATATTGATCAGGGGAAAGACTTTGATCTTCCAATTCAGAGACTGGAGCATCATCGATAGGAGGAAGAGAAAGGTTCCCTTGAGAGGGAACAATTTCTTGGTTAGATTCAGGAAGTGAATAAGATATTTTATTCATTGATGAGAGCAAGACAAGCACAAAGAACCACATTTTAGAGGCTTGTTTCGCTGGCATGGTTACAGTACAGAGAGAGTTTCCAGGCAAATTTGAAATGGGAATTCAGAGAATTAACGAGAAAAAATAACAGGATCAATTGATACTAAAATTTATGGGTCACCAAGAACCTCCCAACACTACAATTGCAGTGTAGCTCATAGATACATACATATATATGGAATAATATTGGTGGGAAATGGTTTCTCTTTCGCTTTCTGGTTGATATGTAATAGGTACAATAATACGATACTTATTGCAGTAAATGAGCTAATTATCTCGCTGAAAAGATCTACTTTCTGAAATAAAAATGCCTTAATTGCTAAATGAAAACTGAAAGCTAATGACATTCAACCCGAAAATTATTGCAAAGAAAGCTTGGAAGAAGACAGTACATCATGAGATAATTACGAAAATTGGCGTACTACACATGAGAAAAATTTGTCCTCCTACTGAGCCTTCACATGATTATGATGTAATTATTAAAACAGATCAAAAGTTGTTGGAATGATTTGAGATTAAACATGGATTATACACACACAGCATACACACGCTTACGCACACGTGCACACATTGAGGTTTAATTCAAGGTTGGTGTGTATAGTATTTATGCAACTTTGTTAAGCTATCAATTCACAAACTAAAGATTTTAATTAATTAAGACTAAGAGTCCGTTTAGCGTAGCTAATTAGCACTTTGAAAATGTTTATTAATATATTTGATAATTTTAATAAAAGTATTTATTCACATAAAATTAGCATTTAAGGTAATTTTTGAATAAACACTACAAAATCAAAACTTAATAATAAAGCACCTAGCACCCTAATTTTAATTAAAAAATTTTGTGATTATCAAAATATCCTCAATAAATTTTGAAAATTTCACCTCATATTGATGAAAATTTTATCATTCTCAATAGAGATATTGTGATTTATCCCCTAAGTTGAGAAGAAAAATCAACTTACCTCCTTAAATTTTGAAAAAAGTCAAAATACTCCCTTAAGTTATTATTTATATTTTAATTTTACCTCTTAATTATTAAAAAATTTATAAAATAATTATATTATCTTATTTTTATTTTATAATAATTAATATATTCTTTTTTAATATTTAAATTTAAAATTAGAATAATATTTTCACATTTAATTATTTCTTTTCATTCAAATTTTTATTATCAAACTTTATAAATAGTAAATAAGGGGGTTATCTTTATTTTCTTCTAAACCTAAAGGGTTATGTTGTTTTTCCAAAAATCTAGGGCGTAAGTTGATTTTTCTTCTTAACTGAGGGATAGATCACAATATCCCTTCTCAATATACTCCTAACCAACTTTAAAATTTTCAATCTTTATGCCTTGTGTTAGATTTCCTTTTTAATTGATCATTTTGTAACTTTCAGACTATAAAATTTACAATTATTTTTATAATAAATTTATTTACTTGAAATTTTTAATAATAATCATAATAACAAATAATAATTATTTTTAGAGATATCGGTAAAATAAAAATAATATTGTTACATAATTTTTTTTATTTGTAGTATATTTATTATTATTAAATATAAAAATATGACTAGTAAATAAATATTTATTATGTCTTTCTTAAATTTTATTAGTTAATTTAAAGAATATAGAATGTGGATTTATTTTTATAATTTTTATTTTTTAAAATATTTGTTTTTATTAAAAAATACTAATGCATAAATATTAATTTTATATATTATTTAATTTAAAAATGTTATTAATTTTATATATTACCTAGTTTGAATAATGTTATAATATTCATTTTAGTAATTTGTTAATATTAAAATACTTTTTTAATTACAAATTACAGTTAAAAATATAATAAATGTCTCTTTAAAAATTGTTAAAAAAAAGTATTAAATAGCATAAATACTAAATATATTAGCGCTTTTTTTTTAATACTCCAAAAGACTCATAAGATTGAATCAAAACAAGTAATTAAGTAAAATACAATTGTAAGAAATCAATGATACATTAGTTTTAGTGGTTGGATCAAGTATATGTTAATAAAAGAAATAGAATTCTTATTTTCACTATTTTATTAATTACTAATACTTTTATAGTTAGGAATTTATCAGATTGATCAGTTATAGCAGAGTTGGAATAGGACTAAATTGACTCCCATAATATTTAGGAGATATCTGTTTCATTATTGGATTTGTTAGGTACTGCAGAGTCTCCACGTTAAGTTATAGGAGCAATTGAGAGAAGAATGTGACAGAAAAGCGCTCGCTATTAAATTTGTTGGATAAAATCACGAGACCAAAACAGAGAAGGGAACGGAAAACAGAGCAAATGACACACTTGTGGGCACATTTAAAACAAGTGCCTGCAAGTAGAAAAAGAAAGACAACACAAACTCACGTCCATCGACTTAATGCATATACTAAATTTACAGTTTCCATGGTCCTGCAGAGTCTTCACCATATAATTAAGAGTGCAGAGCCATTGATTCTCCATTATTGTAAAAATTATATGTTGGAGGAGCTTCTGAAGGATCCGAGAGCTTTAACAGCAGATGCTCTAAGGACGAATTGATAGTAAACTGCAGCAATGGCAGCACCTATGAAAGGTCCAACCCAGAAAATCCACTGCAACAAAGTACAGAAAACAAAATTGCGTAAGCATAACCACTACAAGAAACAAGAACAGACAAAACATTAATTAGAATCAAGTTTAGTGGTGAAGCTAGCTGGTGCGTACTTGATCATCCCAAGCCTTGTCCTTGTTGTAAATAACTGCAGCTCCAAAACTTCTTGCTGGGTTAATACCAGTGCCAGTGACTGGAATTGTTGCCAGGTGAACCATGAACACAGCAAATCCAATTGGGAGTGGAGCCAAAACCTTTAAATTCAAATGTAAAACATCATCAATAATCAAAGAATATATATATTTTTTCTTAAAAGAATTATATGGAAGACAATTAAGGTATGGTAACGTACAGGAACATGGGAATCCCTAGCATTTCTCTTGGGGTCAGTAGCAGAGAAAACAGTGTAGACAAGAACAAAGGTTCCAATGATTTCAGCACCCAATCCGGTGCCAGTGCTATACCCATCAGCAAGCTCGTTGGCTCCTCCACCGTATCTGGTGTAGTAAGACTTTTGGAACGCCTTGACGAGCCCGCAACCGCATATGGCTCCCAAGCACTGAGCCGCCATGTACAAAATGGCTCTCACCAGAGACACCTTTCTGGCCAAGAACAACCCAAATGTCACCGCCGGGTTAATGTGCCCACCTGCACAATTAATTGATAGAATTAATATCACGAAAAGTCGTTGATTAATTTCCTATAGAACCGAGATGTCGTATATTAAATGGGGAAGGTGATGATTTGTCGTTGGGAACTTACCAGAGATACCAGCAGTGCAGTAAACAAGAATGAAGATCATGCCACCAAAGGCCCAAGCGATGCCAAGAATTCCAACACCACCGCACCCATCATCACCGTTCTTGGGGTCAGTCTGGCTCTTGTAACCAATCACAGTCAAAACAGTGATGTACAAAAACAAAAGAGTAGCAATAAACTCAGCAATGATAGCCCTGTAAAACGACCACTGAGTAAACTCCTCAGCGTCAATCAAAGGAGCGGGAGGAGGATCATGGTAATCCTTTGGATGAAACTCGCCTTGCCCACCAACTTCAATGTCCTTAGCCATATCTAAAGCTTGCTCTCGATTGAGAAGTAAGTGCCTTACTAAGAAGAGAGAACTAGCTAGAGCTCTGTAGAGTCTGTTCAGTACTGATGGAGGGAAGTGTGGAGAAGCGGAGGCTATTTATGGGGGAGTGTTGAAAAAGATGGGTAAAGTATTAATCAAACGGAGTATAGTATTGCCGCCCCATGTAGCTAATATTGGTTTCAATCATTTTCTCAGCCCCACAGTGCATGATTATGGGAATGTGCTCTTCTGGCTTTCTGTGATTTGGCTAACCTAAAGTTAGATAAGGCTTCCAGTATGTTCTTACAACCACTCAGATAATCCTAGGAATGTAATTAATGTCAATTAATTATATGATTTAATGGACTGTTTTACCCTTTACCTAAATGTAACGATGATCATAATCATTCTCATATGCTCTTTATTGTAAACATGTTGAAGAATTATGTTATGAGCATATTTACTCAAATCAATTCACTCGATGGATTGTTTTCACTAATTAAAAGTAAATGATTGTCAATCGGCATACTAATTTATTTATGACTAAAATATATCAATGAGTATATGTGTTATTTGTAAGTGCTGAATAAAAAATAGTTAAAAGTGTAGTGGGACTAATGTGATTTGTTTTAATATTATTCAAATATTATTGTAATTTAATTCATTTTATTGTTTTTTTAAAAGAAAACGCATTATCGGACCAAAGTGCTTTACTTCAAAGGCACATTATTGACTCTACTTAAAGATCGCCGCCATTCCACACTAGTTTTTCCACGTTCCACTCCTATTTGATCGATCGAGTAAATAGAACCGAGAAATTAGAAATTAAATGGAGCGATGCGACGTCGTGTTTTGCCCCCTTGCGATTGTGGTTTGCAAATGAACGGCTACTGTTACGACACGTGTTTGCAATTGTGGGTGGCGGGCGGACCCACCAATCACATGATTATTGTGAGCTGGTGTGAACAAACCGACCAATCACCAATTCATTCACCACCACCGTCCATCCAACTCAGTCCAACAGCACCACATCCGTTGATTCTTCCAACCACTCATGTCCTGCCACGTTCTTCATCACTGCAGCCGTCATCAATCATTTATTTATTTTTATTTTTTACTTTTTAATTTAATCAAAAATGAGAATGACGTTGTTATCGCTATCCTCAACCCCGAGATAATGAATAAAAAGTTCCTGGCTGATATTTTGCCACGGTCCCGAGTGGTCGGTTTGTCGTCTTCCTGATATGGTACGCTTTTGTTCACGATAATACAATGAACCTACAAGCTTTATCTACTGGAAATTCAAGCACGTGAGTATGAAAAAGTATAGAAGAAGATCCATCGGGAAACACTACAAAAAGGGAAGCTTCCAGCTCTTTCCAAAAGAAATTGCCATTTTCTCTAGAAAGACCAAATCTGATTGGATAGAAGGGCTAATGATGTGTAAGGGGAGCAAGTTGTAACGTACTGAGAATACGAAATAAAATCAGCCCCGTGTTATACTTAAACTTGCTCATTATCACTGTTTAAATAAGCCAAATACGAAATAAAATCGGCCCGTATTATACTTGAACTTGCTCATTATTACTGTTCAAAAAAGCCAAAGAAACTCAAGAATCACTTGTGAGTGTGCTGTGGGCTGTGAATGGCAAGATAGTGCACTTTCAAATGAAGAAAATTTCAGTTCAATTTGAAAAGGAGAAGAAGATACATGGCTGCCCAATTGGAGGAAAAATGTGAAAAGCTTTTATTAATTTACAAGCATTACATTTATATATTTACATGTGAGTGGCCAAGATTTTTATACATATGCACTACCAAATGGCCAAGAATTATACATGTGTATACATTTACATCATTTATACAAAAATCTCACCTACTACTACTAAGTTAGAAATTGGGCCTATTGGGTCACAAGGCTAAGTAAGCTATTTGGGCTATTAAGCTGCCACACATGATCTGCCCATATTCCATTCAACTGTGCTGGATGTGGTAGACAACTGGGCATGCATTTGACACACCCCGCTCAGCTCCGCACACCTCTTGTTTCTGTCGTCCCGCTCTCGACACGCCAACAGTTCACGCGAGTACTGTTCATTGGAGAATCGACGCTCCGTTTCGAAAAGGTAGGCGAATCCGGAACTTGTGCGCGCTGGTCCAAAGAGTTACGCGCTAACTTGCTCTTGTGTTTTCGGCGGTTTCGCTTTCGTTTTTGGCGTCTCCACCATAGACTTAGAACTGATTCGGAATCCATCATTATGCAACTGAATTGCGTCAAAGTAGCGCTCCATCATCCACAAGAAGCTGTCAATCTCCTTGGCATCCCACTTACCCGAAAACTTGGGCAGTTCCAGAAATCTCACTGTCAGTACGCTACCCGCACCTACACCTGAGGCGATGGTGGTTTTACAAAGCGTAAGGTCTTGCCGTACCTCTCCCAACTCCGTTTTTACGCCATCTATTTGAGCCATCACCATTTCCCTAAACTCATCCATGGCCAACCTTATAGAATCTGTAAATGCGTCGAAAGCTCGCTGAAGTCGACTTTCGACACTGGCAGTACCACCCATCTCGCTCCGCCCCACTTTATCATTGAAGAAGTCGAGACGCTCATGAATGTCGCCCAAGGAAAGCTCAATTCTAGCCAACCTAACTTCGAAAGAGCTCACCATCTCCTTAGACGCTCCCCTCTCCTTCGCTGCCTTCTTCGAACTTTGGGCAACACTTCACCCCTCATACTCAGTCTCCATAACACTACTAGCTCCTACATCTTTGGCTGCCATTTCCAAATTCCACAACACAAACCACAATTGCAAAGCTTGACAATAACAATCTCCACAAACCCACAATTCTAGACCAAACTCCGCAATAGCAATACCACAACCCAATTTAACACAACAACCAAAGACAACATAGCAATTAAATTTCACAACCCAGAAAATTCGGCTACTTTTCACACCAAACCCTAGGCTATAAAATCCAAGATTGCTCAAGCTAGCAATACAAATCAATTCACCACAAGTTGTAGAGCATCTTACCACACAAAAACAACACAAGTTTGCTCTGATACCACTCTGTCACGTGCTGAGAATGCGGAATAAAATCAGCCTCGTACGACACTTAAACTTGCTCACTATCACTATCCAAGTAAGCCAAAGAAACCCAAGAATCACTTGTGAGTGTGTGTGGGCGTGAATGGTAAGATAGTGCACTGTCAAATGAAGAAAATTTCAGTTCAATTTAGAAAGGAGAAGAAGATACACGGCTGTCCAATTGGAGGAAAAATGTGAAAAGCTTTTATTAATTTACAAGCATTACATTTATATATTTACATGTGAGTGACCAAGGTTTTTACACATATGCACTACCAAATGGCCAAGAATTATACATGTGTACACATTTACATCACATATACAAAAATCTCACCTACCACCACTAAGCTAGAAATTAGGCCTATTGGGTCACAAGGCTAAGTAAGCCATTTGGGCTACTAAGCTGCCACACATGATCTGCCCATATTCCATTCATTTGTGTTGGATGTGGTAGGCAACTGGGCATGCATTTGACGCAACCCGCTCAGCTCCGCACACCTCCCATCTCTGTCGTCCCGCTCTCGACACGCCAATAATTCTCGCAGGTACTGTTTATCAGTGAATCAGCGCTCCATTTCGAAAGGGTAGGCGAATCTGGAACTTGTGTGCGCTAGTCCAGAGAGTTGTGCGCTCGCGTGCTCTTGTGTTTTTGGCAGTTCCGCTTCCGTTTTGGCGGCCGTGTCAATTGTGCTTGCTAGTTTGAGGAGCCAGTTATTGCACATAGATGTATCTTCAGGAGCCTGTGGTTGTTTTCCATGTTCTTCGGCAGACAGCTATCAAGTGACTTCAAACTCTGTCCTTCCCTACTTTCATTTTAACTTCTATACATGGACCTGAATTTCAACTGTTACTATATTAATTTAATTAAATCACTTCATCAGAAACTATTGCCTAATAAGAATATCAAGCATAAGTCTTTTAACTTATTCTTGAATCATAACGCAAATCCAAAACATGAGCAGCAATCTTCTGTTAATTCTGCAGAGAAAATGGGTATGAATAAAGTGTTGGTCGAGTAGTCTCTTCTGTATATACACAAGGAGATTAAAAACTTTAACGGGTTACAATTTGCACTTCCATTTGCTTCAGTTTAGTAAACAGGAATTATTTCAATGAAAGTATATTAAAATATAATTATTTCTGGCATACATATTGGGACTTGCAGTACTTTAATGAACTATAAATTGAAATGAAGGAAGCTGCTGAATATTCATTGGCTACAAAATCGTCTATTACACAGACAGATTGATACAATATTTCTACAAAATCTAGAGACAAAATTGGTGAAATCCCCAGTTTACAGATCTTCTTCTTCACATTCCTCTGTTTCCTCCTCTGTAATTGTCTCCAGCTCGGGAGAAATGGAAGTTCTGAGAGGGGAAATCAAAAGGTCTGGAGCAACTTCAATCCAAGAACTCAAACATCTTGCAGTCTTTGCCATTGTAGCAACTAAGATGAAAAGCTCTTTCTTCCGTAAACCAAATTCCAATGCATGCAAGGAAAACAGCCTCAGTACTTCATCCCCAATTATAACTGGACTCTTCTTCCTTCAGCGTCTCACAAATAGAATAGAATAGAAAATACGATATTTGTCTAAGTTGCTGTGTCCGAGTTGGTTGTGGACTGAGTTGAGAAGAAAACGAAGATGGCAAGTGCTTTTATAAGGGCTCAAATAATGGAGCACAAAGGAAGTAACCGTGACCAATCAACAATCAATGGTAAAAGAGGTGCAGAACGTGGAAGATGAGTATTACACTTGTGACTAATACGGATAGAATTATACACAAGGCAGCATCAAACAGTGCACACGTTTTAAGTTTCGGTGTGGTTGCATTTGAATGAAATGGACAGGACTCTTGGCTTTTCTGATTTTTATAATATACTTTCATATTTTTTTGGGTTTGATTCGTGGAAGATTCATTTGCGTGTTGAGCGAGCATATCCTGGAACAAGGAAAGATTCATTTACGTTTTGAGCATTTCCTGGAACAAGGAAAATGTTGAAAAGGACGTAAAAAGAATCCAAGGCTTAAAAGGGTTAGGAAAAGTTAATAACACGTGATAGTAATAATAACTTTTGATATTTAGCAAGGTAAATTTTGTACAATAAAATTGAGAAAAAGAGTGTTAGGTTGCTATTGTTTGATAAGATGTACCGATAAATTGCTAAAATTTAAAAAATATCTATTCTAGTCTTAATTTATTAAGTATATGTTATTTTAACTATTTATTTTATATGTCACCAAAATCATTAATTATCATTGACCGTTATCACCTTCTATTTTATTATAAATATTATTAAAAATTTTGTTAAATAATTTACATAATAATATTATTATTATCTTTATTTAAACGACCGTTTATTATAAATTTAAAATTAAAATTTTAGATTTTAAAATTTTAACTTCAAATTTATTATAAATAATTATTTAAATGAAAATAATAATAATATTATTTATAAAATAATTAAATAAAAATTTTAAAAATATTTATGATTGGATAAAATAAAACATCTAAATAAATTATTAAGAATTATATTAGAAGATAACAAGTTATAGTATTTACATTGAATATCAATTTGGGGCCTGTGATCTAATATAACATGGAAGACAGTGGGAAGAGGTATAAGAACTAGAAACATAAACTAAACTGAAGTCAAAAACTTGAAAAAAAATAAGTCTATTTTTTACAGAGGACCGTCAACCAAATAAAAAAAAATCCTCAACAGAAACTGTTACAATTTTAGCAATATTATTCTGGACTAAGAAGAGGTAACTGCCCACTTTATAAATCTTCTTCATATTCCTCTGTTGCCACTTCTATAATTGTCTCCAACTTGGGAGCATTCGAAGTTCTAAGATGGGAAATCAAAAGGGCTGGAGCAACTTCAATCCAACAACTCAAACTTCTTGTACTCTTTGCCATTGCAGCAACTCGAATGAAAAGCCTTTCTGTAAACCAAATTACAAACTGAGCAAGAGAACTTCAGACCCGGATGACACTAATCAGAGTCTTCTTCCCTCAACTTCAAGAAAGAGTCTTACAAATAGAATAGAAGAGGGGATATTCCAGGAAGTTGTGTGATTTTCCTCTGGGTTGGTTGCGGACTGAATTGAAAAGGAAATGAAGGCAGTAAGGGCTTTTATAATGGTTCAATAATGGAGCAAAAATGTAGTAACAGTGACCAATCGAGAATCATTGGTAAAAGATATGAGCAGAATGTGGAAGATAAGTACTGACACTTGGCAGCATCTACAGTGCACACGTTTTAGTTTCATTGTGATTGCTTTGTAAAGAGAGAGAGAATTTTGCAAATATCGATGGAGAAAGACAAGAACGGGAGTTAAAGAATCTTATATGTTAAATTATAAGAACAGAAACATAAACCAAATTGAAATCAATACAAAATGTGAGATTATTAATTACAGGACCAGTAGATCCTCAACAGACTGAATGATACAAAGGGTTACAAATCTTCTTTGCTTTCCTCTGCTTCCTCTTCTGTGATTGTCTCCAACCTTGGAGAATTAGAAGTTTTAAGAGGAGAAATCAAAAGGGTTGGAGCAACTTCAATCCAAGAACTCATCAAACATCTGGCGACCTTTGCCATTGCAGCAACTGAAATGAAAAGCCTTTAATGAGATACAAATTATAAAGCAAGGGAACACAGCCTCAGTGTTGCAGACCCAATTGACAATAATCAGATTCTTCTTCCTTCAGCTTCAAGAAAGTATAGACTGAGTTGAGAAGGAAATAACACTAACCAGATCACCAATCAATGGTAGAAATCATGTGCAGAATGTGGAAGATGAGTATTAATACAGTTGTGACTTTTTTAATTCAGAATTGGACTAACAGAACGGGTGGGTGGCATTTTGATGAAAAAGCTACCTACTTTTGGATTTCTTTTTATGAATGAAAAGATTTGTTTGGTGATCGAACATTTTCAGAGAAGTGAAAGAAAAGAAAGTGGAGGAATCCAGATCTTGATTTGATGATACGAAAAAATTGAAATACAAGCAAGTAAGATAGCTTTAGTTTCAACTATTCTCCATTAAAATTGTGCTAAAAGATCAAAAACCAAAATTACTTGGTCTAGTTTTAAATTTCAAAAATGCTATTTGATTTCTTTTACAAGAATTAAAAATAATGAATTTCATTTTTAAATTAAATTTAACAAAAAAATCAAACCAAGAAATATTTAAATTTTAAATCAAACAATATATGTGATACTTTTGATCCTTTGTAACATAAAAATATATAAACAAAATAATTGTTTATACAAGTGGCCTAGCCCTCCAATAAATAAAGTAATAATAAAAATAAATACATAATATTTACGTGATAAAACCCTTAATTTGAAGAAAATATTTACAGAATAATATCGAAAAAAATTTCACTATCTCACATAATTACAACTATTCTCTCTTAAATAGAACAAAGAAATTTTGTAGTTTTACCTCTATAAAATTAATTTTTACAACTTATATTTGGAGCTATTAGAACATATAATATATCCTAGATGAAAATAAGGTTACAAATAAAATAATACTCAATAATATAGACTTCATGAGTGTTACTTAATTCATTATAAGTAAGAAAATGAAGTATCATCCAATGTACCAATCATTTAAATTATATAGAAAATAATAATAATTTAGTTTATTAACTTAATTTATAATATATTTGAACTCTTACATTAACTTAGAAAATGAGAACGAGGGTGATGATGGAGATGAAGGTCAAGGTCAAGAGGATTTTTTTAAAGATGAAGTTGGAGGTGAAGATGGAGACAAAAAGAAGATGGAGAAGAAGAAGAAGAATGGGATAGAGATGAAGATAGAGATGATTTTGACTATACAGGTGTTCTCCTTGATTTTTTTTATAATTTTTTAATTTTTTAATATAATATTAAATTTTATATTAATAAATTATTAAAAATAAAAAAAATTAAACACATATTGTGATAAAATTAATATGGAAGCTAGTTTAGATGATATGTTATAAGAAAATATAAATATTAATTATTTCTTAACAAATAAATTTATATTTTATTATTTATATAATCTAAATTTTTAACAACCAACTTTTTATTTTTTTACTTTCTTTTGAACAGTTGTTGACATAGATGAAATGAACCGAACCGAACCGAACCAATTTCATTTTGGTTTGATTCAATATTATTATATGTTTTGGTTTAATTTTGATTTTCAACAAACACCAAACTGAACTGAAAAATATTCTCACTAGAGCATGTAATTCAAGTATTACATTATAGTTTATATCAATTTAATAATTTTAACCACTCACCCTATATTAAATATATATTGATAATAATTAATAAATAATATATAAGTTGTATTATCGAGTGCTATTCTTATAAAATATATTCAATGATAATATAATTAATTAGTATAATATCAAAGTTCATATACAAAATACAACACAACAAATTAAATGGAGAATAAGAAATTTATCACTACAAAATCATAACTAATTTACTCTTAATTACTTCATTTATATATGAACTTTATAAGGATGTCTCATTCGTTCACCCTTCGTCCATAAATAATAAAAATATCGAATATAAAAAAAAATACACTTTATTTATTTATAAATAATGTCGATCTTGTTGGATATTATATATTACTCAACAAATTATTACAAGAATAGAAAAAATCAACAATACATTTACATTCAAGATCTTTGATTTCACCTCCCATTTTGAACCATCCTAAGGCAAAGAAAAATTGAAGCAAACTCTAGCAGATCCATTAAAACAAAAGAAAATTGTACATTACTACATTTTGTTCATCATCAGTTGATGTTTTTGTACAAAAACAAAGGTCTATTATTGCAAAATTAGAGACCTTTGAGACCGTCAACAATCAACCATGAAGCACTGTTAACAAACAGACTTGATACATGATTTAGAGAAGCAACAGACGGGAACTCCAAACTTTCCAAGTCTTCTTCATATTCCTCGGATTCCTCTTCTGTAATTGTCTCCAACCTTGGAAAGCTTGAGGTTTTAAGAGGGGAAATTACAAGGGCTGGCGCAACTTCAATCCAAGATTCCACACATGATCTGATCTCCTTCGCCATTGCAGCAGGAATTAACCAGAAATATGTTTTCCGAAAACAAAAATTCCAACAACAAAAACACAAAACAAGCTTGGACCCAGTTGGTAATATCTTATCTTGTCTTCTTCCTTCAGCTTCAAGAGAGGCAAATGGAAGATGAAATTTTTTTGGAATCTGCTCAAGAATGAGTCTAGTAGTGGCCCCTTTTATAAGAGCTTAAGCTTAACAATTAATGGAGTGAAACAGAGACAAAAATGACTCTACATGAGTTTGGTCACCCACTGAAAAAGGACACGTGGAAAATGAGAGCACTTCCGACACAACTAAATGATTAACGCACGTGGCAAGCTGTTCTGTTTACACGTTTTTGACGTTAGTGGGATAATGAACGGTCGGGAGAGATTTTTGCAATTCATAATGGAGTTTTGACGCGGACCGGTTTTGATTAGGTTCTGTGTTTATATGTTGACATAATAACAAATAGATCCCTTATTTTTGTTAAATAAATTGCATATTTTTGTTATTTACAACAAACAAGTCCTTAGTAATAGTATAGTGAGAAATGATGGCAAACACATCGTCTCACCCGTAAAACTTAAATTCATTCGAGTTTTATGTCGTGTTCGTGCAGCTCCTAATTTCATAACTTATAAACTTGCTAAATTTATATCATATTCTATTAGATTATGAATTTTTTAAAAAAATTAATAGATTAAAATTATTAAAACATTACTAAATTTAACATATCACTATTATATATATCGTTAATTTTTTTTAATTTTAATTAATTATCATATAAATATACTTTTTTAATATATTCTCATGTCTAAAATATAACTTCAATATAAGTTTATGTATTGTAACATGTTGTGTTAGTGTACTATTTTTGTTGCCAAACTTATGCCAAACAAACTCTCTTGCCACTTTTACTAGTAAGATTCTATATGAAAGTAAAAAATATTTAAAGTTAGTGATCTATCTGTTAAAATTATCAAAATATACTTTTATTTATAATATTACAAAAAATTAGGGATCTATTTGTTGTTATTCCCTTATAATATACTATTAAAAGTGGAAATAACAAAATATTTAAAGTGAAAGTTTGGTATTAGGTTTGTTTCATTAGATCTTTATATATAAAGCACACGCTTTAATGTGTTTCATATGAATTTTTAATCACATTAAAGTTTAAGTGGACTTACACCTAATCTGATACTAAAAAGCTGTCTGATTTTTTAGTTTGTTTGCTTTATAAATAAATAAAGAAAATGAGTATTTAATAAATACATTTTTTATTCATGTGTTCAATTTTGTTAAATAATAGTTTCAATGCAAATTCATTCGTAAAACAAGCGGTACAATTCTTCTTTCAATTGGATTGAAGATTCAAACAATTAATTTAATTTAATTTATCAACTATTAAAAAAATGAAAAAAAAATATCAATTTCTAAATCAAATCACTTTTCTTCTAATAAAGGATCAAACCTACATCAACTACAATATAACAAAAAGAGAACCATTTTACAAAAATATACAATTACATCCAGCTTCATACTTGTTGCAAGCCATTCCCATTAGTCCCTTATTCTCTCTGCGAATCAAGAAATGAGGCTAGAGGAAGCATAAGAAAGAAACTACGAATCATCATCGTCTTCCTCCTTGGCCTCCTCCATGATCGTCTCTAAACGGGGAGAATTCGAAGGTTTCTTTGGGTATATGATGGGAGCAGGAGCTACCTCCATCCACGGCTGCAAATTTCTAACAGCCTTGGCCATTGATGCACGAAAGAAAAGCAAGTGCTGGTTGGTTAACTTGAGTCAAAGAATTTGGTCTCTTCTTCCTTCCTCCAAATATATCGGAAAGAAGAGAGATGAGATTCAATTAAATGGTTAATAAGAATATTCAGAGGAATTTTGCTTTGAGGGGAATGTGTGGGTGAAGGGGATGTTATAAAGGGAAGAGAACCAAAGATAGCAAAGAAGGGAGACAAAAGTGTATGGTAACAGAAATTTGGGCGGTAGGGTGTGTGTACATTTGTCCAACATTCCAATGACTTGGAAAAGATCCTAAAATATCAAACAGCTAGTAACGTAATAGAATTTTGGACAACCTAAAATTCTGGAAACATTAACAACTAAGGACCACATACATAATAGAAAAGTTGGTAATGTATGTGTGACTAAATTGAAAGAAACCCTAAGATCCAATGACAATTCATTAGGGCATCAGAATATGCCCTCTACGTGTAGCTGCCGCAAAACAAACCTTTAGGACATGGCATCTGCACTTATACGCGATTATTTTGGCCAAAATTGGGGGACCTGGTGCCAAATTTCAATAAATCAACATCGGATCAGCCCATGATTACAAAGGCATAATTCAACATTTGGGTTTTACTCGAACCTGTTCCACACAAAGGAAAACTTTGTGAGAGGTGGTGACCAATAGGCTTTAATAAAATTTTGTCAAAACTTTAAAATAGATATCTTGTATATAATACATATCTTGGGTACCCCACTATTGGTTAAAAAACTTGTGAAAGGCAGGTATATGATTCAGAAGTACCATGTTCAACAGATTTTTGTTATCACTAAAACCACAAATCACTCAAAGGCCTGAAGTCCTCTGGCTTTGGCTTTCAGTAACGCAAATATTGTGGAATGAAACCACTAGCTATAAGTACAAGTTGGTGGGTGATTGGTAGGTATAGATTAGCTACCAAATATGAGTGAAAATTTGCCAGCTACCACCCTGTTTTCAGAACTAACAAGTAACACAATAGTTACAAACATACTCTTGATCGTAGTAGCAACTCAATTGCGCCATCTGAAACTAAAATGCAAGAAAGATGTTTTCTTCCCTGCTCAATCTTTTGTATCATAGATAGAATGGGAATACACTGCTAATTTTGTACAAAAATCAATCTGAGTTCCTGAAGTGGAAGATCATGAAGCAAAGCCCAAACAGAGCTCAGACAACATCCTGGAAATCTTCCATAATATGCTATGTTCTTATCACATACCACCATATATAAAGCAACAAGGTGGTTGCACACGTAAAATCAGTCTACAGGCCAGGAGTAGGATAGATATATCAGAATTTTGACCTACCTCAGGACTACTTTTCATTGTTGGGAGGGACCATTAACTGTATAGGAGTGCAACAGTGTGTAAATGATATATGTAACCTTTGACCTATGAGAATAAACAAATTAACCAATGCATACAATCAAAACTGAAACTTGAATCAATGTTGAACTAGAACAAAGGGTTTAAACATAATACGTTGCAAAATCAAAATAAAATGATCCAATTCAGGTGCTAATGCTTGACCTATGTGCCAAAAAAGATCTTCCATCTGCTTAATTATACCATAACTTCAAAGGAAAGCAAAAAGTCATGAACCTCCTACTGTAAATCTAATCCACATTCTAAATTCTCCAAATCATTAAAACTGTTTGTTCTAACCAATAAGCTAGATTAGCAACACAAACATAAGACCCTGACATTCAAAAATTTGGCAAGAAAATGTAAGTTTTTAACACGCACTAAAACTTAATAAATAATCCAGAACACATCCTCATACACTAATGGATAACAAGCATTTCCATAATCAGAACATCAATCACACATTTATATGCCTAATAACAACATAAAATATAAATTTAACAACATTCATTTCCATCATGAAATGCATTATAGAACTTAAACTTAGGATCCAATTTTCGTCTCGAGCATTATCCAAAAAGATCCCACTAAATTAAACGTTACATCTCCTAATTCCAATGAAACACGCAATAAGCTCTCAAAAGCTCGAATTTGGAGACATAACCAAAATCCTTATAACCATCCAAAACTGATAATAAAAAGCACAGATATTCAACTTAAAAAGAACTAAAATTAAAATTAAAAAAATATAACTAAAAGAGACCCTCACAATCTTCAATCAAGCGGAATCTCGACGTCACCATCAGCAATCTCCTGCTGCAGGTCCTTAGGATCCTTACCATCAACCGTGCAACCAACTGATACGCACGTGCCCAAAATCTCCTTCACGGAACCGCTCAGGTCCTTGGCCATCGACCTCGGCCGCATGATCTTGGCAATCTCGATGACATCATCAAGGGTTATGTTCCCATTGTGCTTGATGTTCTTGGTCTTCTTCCTGTCTCTCTCCGGCTCCTTGAGTGCTTTAATGACCAATGCTGCGGCGGAGGGGACGACGGAGACCTTGGCCTGACGATTCTGGACTGTGAGTTTGACGGTGACACGTAGACCCTTCCAGTCCTTGGCCGTTTCCTTCGCGATGTCTTCTCCGATTTTCTTGGGGGAGAGACCGAGGGGACCGATCTTCGGGGCGAGTGAACTGGCGGCACCGACCTCACCGCCGGTGACACGGACGAAGACGTCCACCACTTGGGTTGGATCGAACTTTGGCGGCATGGTGACTCTGTTAGGGCGGTTCTGAAAAGAGCGGGGATTTGTGCTCTGTTGTGTTGTTTGCGGAGGCGCAGCGAGAAATGAAGGGAAAGGGTTGCTGCTGAATATAAGCAAAAGCTAGGGTTTTTGCGGGGGGTTGAACTAAAATGACTAATGCGCCCTTTGGGCTTTAAATGGGCCGTTAGTAGTGATGGACTGAGCTGGACACTTGTCCCAATTATTGGAAGGCTCCGAATTTTCAATTGTACTACAAGTTCAGTCACATAAATTCCGATCACACCCCTTTCTAGTGAGCGGTATGTTTAGAAGTATAGTGGGGTGCAGTTAGGGCTTCTTTAATTTAGAAAAACAGAACCGATGTAATGGTAAAGGCTGACTACTGATTCGGGCGATTAACTTGTTCCACTTTGATAATTAATATATGTGGGGTATGATTTTGTGACTATATTTATTTTATACAAATTGTCATATAAAATTTTTAATCATTAAATTAATATATTTTTAATAATTAAAAATATCTATTATATAATTTAAAACATATGTGAGATATAAGTTTAATTATTCAAATGATAGTAATCTAATAGCCTAAATATGTTTATTGTAACTCATGGTATATTAGTGTTGTATTATATAAGTTAATTTATAAATAAAAACTGTTCAATTTTTTTTTCTTTACAAAATCCAAAAACAGTAATAATTTATAATGCTTTCTTCCTAAAATATTATAGACAATAACGAGTCATAACTAAGAATTCTCTCTTTACTCTAATCTTTCTTTCTCTTTTAAACTCTTTGTTCATTTTCTTTTTTTTTTTTCAGTAATTTCATCACATATAAGCATATATAAGATGATAAATTTATTTGTTTGCTCTAGAAAATGAAATAAGATGGCATTGGATGGGATAAGGATGAGCAACTTGTCTCCTTGTTTGAGAATTTTTCATTCTATACATTTTTTTTTCTCATACTAGAAATGGGTAAGGATGGGGATTGAAGATGAAGGGAATAAGTTCGATATCCCTTCTTTGATTAGTTAAATTCCTGTTATCCCATATTATTTTAAAAATATCTCAAGACCCCATCGACGTTACTTTCGTTAATAAAAAAAGTTAGTTTTTTGAGTAAATATAATTTTACCCTTCTATTGTGTCAAAAGTTGGCAAAAGTCATTTAATTATGTTAGATGAGAATGCTTTGAAATGAAAATAAAGCAAATTACTTTAATACTCTATAATAAACAAGTAAAATTATTTTAATATCCTTAATTATTTTAAAATTCTTTAAAAAGAATTGATATTACTTAAAAAAATATTTTATATATTATACTGTTTGTTTATATATGTACATACATAATGTCCTTCAATTTAAAATTAAATAAAACATTAAAGTTTAATTTTTATTAATATTATTTTTTAATAATTTATAAAAATAAATAATAAAATATAATTTACATATATTAGTTTCTTTTTTAGATAATAAATATGATATGTTACTAATAATAAAATACGATTTAAAAATATTATTTTCTTTTAAAATAATAAATATATGTTAATAATAATAAAATATAATTTAATATATTATTTTATTTATAAATAATAAATATATATGCCAATACTGGTAGAATATAATTTAATATATTATTTTCTTTTATAAATAATAAATATAATGAAAGAGGATGTGCAGAAGAAATATAAAAGAAAAGTGATATTGATAAATCATAGCAAAACTATTTTTAGATTTTATTTTAATTTTTTAATTATTTTTTAAACTTTTAAAAAATAATCATTATCTTAGAAATATATTAGTATTATTTTTAAAAAATTCATTTCATAAAGCATTTAATACTCACTGTAGTGTGTGTGAATTTGTTCACTAATGCAAGCAATCTTGGATAAATTATCATATGGGGATAACGAGGATTTGACCAAATAAAAAGGAGTATCAAACTTATTCCCGAAAATAAAATGTGAAATAAAAATGGAACAACATTTCACACCCATTTCATTACTATTTTTATTAATCTATATATATATATATATATATATATACTTATAATAACTTTTTAATTTTGTGACTTTCTTTTAGCTAAATATAGTTGTAAATATTCTTCTAATATAATCTAGATCTTTCATCTTTCATCTCTCTTCTCAAATGATATACAATTTGTATATCATTAATTTAGACAAGAGATATTGCTAAATATTGACCCCAATTTAGCTTTTAATAATCCTAAATGTAAGAGCTCCATTATTATAATCTAGAAGTGGCCTAACTACTTGTATAAAAATACAAAGAAGATCGCTATATCTTATCCTATAAAGGGTATAGCTTGTTGCATTTAATAAAACACTTATTTGGATTGTATAATTTTCTTTTTTACAATAAGCTTTTGATGGATTTCATTAGATGCCTAATTTTTATTAAACTATTTGATTAAGATAATCACCTATATTATACAACAAGATGTGTTGCTTTATTTATTTAATTTCTTTTAAAATATGGGCTTAGAAAAATCGAGAAATGTTGAAGTCTTTATAGTGGTCCATAACATATAGTCTAAAATATTATGAATGACCCATTATTAGGATGTACCAATTCTTTAATGGTTATATAGGAGATTGAGCTTGATCACATGATCTGCTTAAATTCTAAATAATTGAAGACAATAATGTGAGCACAACAGTACATAATAGTTATTAAAAAGAAATTATTTTTTTGTTCTAGATCAAGATTTTTCTTGATATGGGCATTTATTTAAAAGTAAAATATACATTCTTATTAATTCTAATTATTTATGCATTATTATTTTTAAAAGTTTGAAAGAGTATAAATTATGAAATGATTTCCATTTATTTATTTGGGAAAGTATATGATTTGATAGACATAATTCTAATTAAAATAAGAAAAAATACTAGTATATTTATTTAATAAAGTATTTATATAATTTATATTTTAATAAATAAATTTTATATAACTATTAAAAGATTAGTTTAAGAAGTAATTTTATAAATGTTAATTTATAAAAAAATAAATATATTATATACCCTTCTCTCTCCCTCTTAACCCTCAAAGTTAGTTATTATTTTATATAAATTAATTTAATAGATAGAATTAATTTTTTAAAATTATATTATAAGAATATTTCTTAATTATTTTATCTTTTAAGAAACATTTTTTTAATGTTTTTCTTAGAAGAAATGTATTCATTATCAATTCTTAAAATATAATATTGCCAATTTATCAACCGGCTTTATCATTAAATTAACTAAAATCCATGGTTAAAATTTGTCACTTTTTCTCTTCTGCTTACTAATATTAAACCATATATAAACATATATATATGCTCTAATTCGATAATTCTCTAATAAGTGTTGCACGTCACAAGTCACATTAATTGGTTGATGTTCTGAACTCAAAATATATTTTAAGTAACAATAAAGTTATAATACGTTGAGATGTTGCGATACGTTTCTTAGTATTTTTATACATTACATTTACCATTTTTTTATTTTTTCAGAAAAAGGATAGGCAAAAGTTTATCCATAAAGTTACACGGTTTCCACGTTGTCGTTTTTGCCGAGCTCATGACGCGTCTCCTCTCCGTTTGCTAAAGCCGGGTTGTCGTCTAGCGTGCCACGTCATTTTCGTGTCCCGACAAAAAATGGAAATAACCCTTCATCACAGGAGAAAATTTCTTAATCTGACGTGTCAAAGATATGGACATTTAGATCTCTACTGGACGGTGATGGGCTGTGAGCCCCACGTATCAGACTTGCAAGACGTCGTTGGTGAGCGTGTGACTACTCGATAAAGTACAGGGAGCGGAGCGTGCCGATGAAGCTGAATTGATCAGTGAGTGCAAGTGAAGTTGAGCTTCTGTACATCGAATGCCCATTGGTACACGTGTCCAGTTAGCCTGGACCGGATAAAATTCGACGTTATCGCTGCTAGAGGCTAGCTAGAGCCGCTCTAGTTCTGTACGGTAAAATAAATCAATTAAGACTATTTATCCGACGTGTCAACTCACGGAGAACTGCGTGTATCCGACGTGTCATTCTATGGAAATTAAGCACTCTTTTTCATTGAACAATTAATCTCTCCTGACGACCCGAGGCTTACGGCGTGCGAGATGGAAATCAAGCCGTTGATATAGAAATCAAATCGAGAGATCATGATAAACACACTGGAGTTTGCCGCTTTTAAACACTTCCATCCTTAATTATTTTTCCTTTTTTAATTGCCTTGTTCAGAGAATGAGCTTATCCATTACACTATAAAAATGAGAAAGGATCAACCGTAACATAACAGCACAAAAAAGTAGAGTAGAAGAAACTCATTACATAAAACTGATAACGTCTAAAACTTGTCCATTTTTCAAATAAAGCATAAACCGAATCCTAATTTCAGAAACCTGTCGCTGCTGCTTTCTCGTTCTTCTTCAATGGCCTCAAGAAAGTTCTTTCATGCAAAACCAAACTACATCTATCCAACCCCAGTTGCTGACGGTACTACTGCTGATCATCATAATCTTTTTGAGTTCGATGAAGCTGATATGTACAGATCAAATGAATCGCTTCCTATGGAGATCAAGAAGCCGATACCCACTTCACGTTCCTCAAGGAAGCTTGCGAAGAAGATCGATGCCGGAGACAGGAGGATGCCCGTGGCGTCCGCGTCATTGCCGGTGAACATACCGGACTGGTCGAAGATTCTGAAAGAAGAATACAGGGAGCATGGAAAAAGGGAGAGCGATGAAGATATTGGCGATGACAACGACGACGACGACGGTGACGGCTACTACGGGTTGGTTCCTCCTCATGAGTATTTAGCGATGAAGAGAGGAGCTTCGTTGTCTGTTCACGAAGGGATAGGGAGGACTTTGAAAGGAAGAGATTTGCGGAGGGTCCGAAATGCAATTTGGAAGCAAGTCGGCTTTGAAGATTAGCTGCAGAGAGATCAAAGAGAGAGAGAGAGAAAGAAGAAGAAGAAGATTAATTATTATCATTAATTAAATTTTGATACAACATAGAGATCATCAATGCCTCCTCTTCTGGGTTGAGCATCATGATCTAAGTAAATCTTCTGTTTGGGAAATTAATCCTCTGATTTTTTATGTTTTTGTATAATCAGAGGATGGATTTTACGTATGTAACGTAACTATTTTAACTTTTGATCAGATCATATTAATGAAGCAGGGGAATCTGATTATTACATTTCTCCTCCCCCTTCTTATTCTTTTTATTTATTTTTAATTATTTATTTAATTTTAAATCTGGGTTAATTGATAACAATGGAAAAGGGAGGAATTAATTAAGAAATTAATTAATTTGCAGAGAAAATAAAGAAGATGATGGGGACTGATATAGCAATGGTTGTTGGCAAGAAAGCTACAGACTAGCTAGAACAAGTACCCTTAAAGTAAAATTCATTATTTCTTTTTGTTTTTTGTTTTTCTTCTATAATTACAATATAATTAATTTGTCTTTATATTGTTTGTTTTGTAATAAAAATATTTTTTTTATGAGCTGATTGATATTGCCCACAATAATAGAACAGGTACTGAGTAAATTATTGACTGCTTAGAACCTTGAAATAAATATATAAATATTATAATAATTTTTTAATATATATAATAATAGAAATCATCTTGCATTGCAGTACGTACATTTTTAATGGATAAGGATGAATAATTGTCTGGATTCATACAATCTGAAAAATATGAAACTCTATATATAATTAATTAATTTATAGTAGGTTTTTTCATGTTTGGTTTCCGGGAAAATGAAAAAAAAAAATTAAACAAAAGAAATGTAAATCATACAAGTCAACATTACTAATGAGGCACTCTTGTAAATGAATTGAATAAGATTTCAAAGAAAACCCCATTAGCTTTCTTAGATTTTCTCTTTCTAAGGAATATTATCACATTTTTTTTTAAAGTTTAAAATTATCTTATTTAAATAAAAATTATAAAAAATATATTACATATTTCTTTTATAGTTATATTTAACTGTTAGTTGATCGTTAGATGTAAGGATAAATACATAAAATATAATTATTTGATATTTATTATTTTGTCTAAAAAAAATTTTCTTTTTTAAATCAAAAAGAATTTATTTTTTTTCTCTTTTTTTAATCAATTTTATTAACTATATGTATCTCTATATTTTATTTAGAGAATATTTATTTAAAAAAAATTATACTTCAAATCAAGCTTTTAATTTTCTTATCTTTTATTCTATTTTATGGTTATTTTATTTATTTTATATATTTAAATTAATTAACATACAACAAATTAAAAATAGATATTAAAAAAATATATTTTAATAAAAATAAATAATTAAGGGCATTTGAATAAATTTATTATTTGGAGTTAGTTGACTAACACTATAGGTAGGAATGAGAATTTTTCCTAAACCTGTGGGGCCCCACCTCGCTTCATTTGTGGCACATTTGAGGCCTAAAAATCCAACTCGTTCAAAAATCAAGGCGGGTTTGGGGATTTTATATTTTATCCTACCCCTTTTCAACCCACATACATTGTAGCGAATATACTGTAACAATCCAAAAAAATAATCCAATATTGTGACAACAGTACTGTAATGGCCCAAAAAAATTAATCTAAAACTATAGTATATTGTAGATGGTCTAAAATATTAATCAAATACTGTAGCGAACACTGTAGCTTAGTTAAAGTGGGGTTAAATCAGGGAGGGTTGGAGCTGAGTTAAGTAGGTTAAAAATCGGGGCCAGTTAGCCCAGCCCTGTTTCATTTTACAAACGAGGTGGGATTAGTTCGAGGACAAATTCTCCCCAAACAAGGCGGATTCGAGGATGGCAAAACCCGCCCCAAACCCATCCTATTCTCATCCCTAATCATAGGGGAGGTATGTAATACAATGTTTATTCTTTCTCTCTAAGTGATACAAACCCAAACATCAGAAGATGAACGTGATAATATCTATTCTAATTAATAAGAATAATTTTTAAAACACAAAATACTATAACTAAAAAAAGAAAAAAAAATACATTAAACATAATAAAAAATAATGTGAAATAAAAGTTGGCTACTTTCGGACCTTTGGCTATAATTTTTACCATAAATGAGTTAAAAAAAAACTATAATTATGTTTTTTTTTATTTTAAATTATAATTATTTTATACACAATAAACGAGGACATTGTATTATTTTAAGGCAAACATGTTTCATGTGAATAAAAATATACTTCAATCGATAATGAACAAAAGGAGTGTTTGGTATGGTTAAAGTCAATTAATCTAGTTTTCATTATAATATGAGTATGAGCAAGAAAACATCCCCACCTAATTTTTACTCTTCCTTTTTACAAATTTTCAAAATAATTATGACATAACCTTTCATTTTTCTTAAAATTTTAAATATTAAACACATGAAAACCATTTTTTTTTAGCTAGTCGGTGTTTTTGCATGTCTAGTGGCTACAAAAGTCTTTGTCACTTTAGGTGAAATCTGTCTTATCAGTCCCAACTCTCAACGCTTTCATCTCCTTGATGGTATCCTATCCACTCTTCATTTAATATATATATATATATATATATATATATATATATATTCTAATAATAGTTTATTTATTATAATTTTAAATATTTTTTTTAAAATAAATTTTTTAGTCATAAAATTTGTATAAATAATTTTTTTAAAAATTTAAATAATTATTTTAATACATAAATTTTTAATATTTTATATAAAAAAATAACGTAAATTTTTAAAGTTAAGTTAAATTATTTTAAATAATTTTATTTGTTAAAAAAATTGAATAAATTAATTTTTTTTCTTTAATGTTAACTAAATTATATCCTAAAAATTTTAAAAATATTTTTATTATTAAAATTTTATTTAAACAATAAAAAAAACATTAAATCACTATAAGTAATGATCAAACAAAGGGCGCTACTTGATTTCCTTCCTTCTTTGTTCCCCTATGTTTATTTATTGATTTATATATATCTACTAAGGTTGCGTATTGAAAGTACTTAAAAACTTGGGCCACCATCGTGTCACACGATTAGATTTCACCACAAATGTATTCAATTGTTGTTGTTGTCAAGAAAGAAAAAAGTTTTAAAAGTCTCTATCTTACTCTTACACTCCTAGTCCTAGGGTTATATAATAATAAGAACAATATGTATATATATATAAATCAAATTATCCAACATGTAAAATGTGAATCCGATTTAAAGTGCATTAGGAGATCACGATATTACGTAGAATAATTGATCTTGTGATTTTAAAGTCATAGCTATTATAAAATAAAAGTGAAGAAATATAATTAATAAATTAATTTTTTAAAATTTGATCAAATTTGTGTCAAATATTTCACACGTTTGATCTATTATTAAAATGTTCTAGCAACTTATTTTGAATATCAAAATTAACAAATTTGACATGTGTAAGAGTGCAACAAAGAGAAATAACTTATCTTTGTTATGAATTTTAAAATCTTTTTTCTTAATACTTTTTGGAAAACTTCATTAAAATATTTTTAATTTTAATTTTAGTTTTTTTTACATCATTTATAAATCAATAAATATAAGTACTTTTAATATTTGAGGATAAATTTAACATATATATTAATTATGGTAGATTAATTATGTATTTTAAATTAATTTTAATGATTAAAAATATTTGAATCTAATAATTTATAAATAATGTAAATTTACGGAATTGTTTATTTTTTTAATTTAATATTTATGTAGGAAGTCAAGCATGTCAACATGTGTCAAATTTTGATGGGCCCAAATAGAATAAATTTTATTAATTAATATTGTTATCATCTATATCATAAAGAAGGCCTATCTGGGACTAGTACCTGGGCCGTACATAATTATGGACCATGAATTTCTTGACTATTAAGCCCACTAAAAAGATATGGGTGCGTATATTTTCAGACATATCAATTATAGTAACTCACGAAAATCCGTATGGAGTCGCGAAAAGAATTTCTCAAATCTATGCTTTTTTTTTTCCGTACAAAAATCTCCAGTCAACTCAATTCAACAACAAAAGAAGTAATGGAAATAATAAATTTATCTCGTAGTTAAAATTAAACTTAATAAATATAATTAATCTTTAATTATATATCACTTAAGTTGTATACGGAATATTATAAAAAAATTCTAGATTGAATGATAAATTTTATCATTGACAATAAAAATTAATATATAATTTCAAATTTTAGTATTACTTACATTTTACGCATTGTAATGCTATGAAAAATTTAAATTTAATTTATTATATATGTATATCTATATATATACATATATAATAAAAGTAATTAATTTATTCAAACTTTTCAATCAACAATGTTATTATTAATTTTCTTTTATCACTTTTACTTTTAACCTAAATTTAGATTTGTTAATGTTATCTAACAAATTAAAGAATAGATATATTTACTTTTCATACAATGTCATAAACCTATAACAAAATGTCTATGACTTAAAATTATTTTATTTTTAAAAATATTTTATTATTTATTTAACATTTAAAATATACAAAGTACAAATGTAAAAATATTAATTTTTAATTAATTAAAAAATAATTTAGTACTTACCTTCATTTTCAAGTTAAAAAATAAATATATTATTTAAATTTAGACATTTAAAATTATTTAAATTTCATATTTCGTAAATATTTAATAAAAAAAAACAGATGCGTTGTAATAAGGATTTGTTGTTACACTTACAATATTAATTTTGTAAAATAAATAATGATATTTTTATTTATTATTTTAATAGACAAAGTTGTATAGGAAGATTGTCTAAGAGATTGTTTAGTCCTAAAAATACAAACATTTTTTTTTAATACTTGGATAATATAACGGTTGAAAGTTATGAATTGTACAAAAATTATTTATACATTAAAATCTATTTTAATTTACTCCTTAATATGTGATATTTAACATGTAATTTCTCAATATTTATAAAATAAGAATATGATTTGTGTATTTATATAAAATAAGTCCTTGATCTGATTGTCGATTGATTCCTATGACTAGTTAATTAGTCAGACTTATTTGTCATTAAATAATAAACTATAATTTTATTTATAAAACTGTAAAAATATAGGAGCTCTAATGATATTGTTCCAATCAAAATTATCCTGTGGTTTTTGTATCTTTTACGGCTTATTAACATACTAGTCCCTGAGAGTTATTAAAACAGCAAATAGAGACATTGTTTGGTGAATATTGACAATTTAGTCCCGGGTTGTAAAACGTTAATCAGGCAATGCCAACTGCAACGAATCCAGACCAAAAGTGAGCTGGTTAACATGTCTGCATCCGAGTCCAACTTTTAACCTGTGGCGCTGTGTTGTCTTTGGTAACAGAAGAAAAAGGAAAAAAGAAAAAAACGGGGGTTTGCAGAGAATGAGAGGGAGGAAGCCGATAGTGGTAGCTTTGATGGTGGCTATGGTGATGGGAATTGCCATTTATTTGAGGCTTTGGACTATCGATTACACTGTTTCTTCTGTTGATACTGAGTTGATAAGGTTTCTGCCTCTGTTTTCCTTCTCTCTTACTTTCATTTCATAATTTATACTTTGTAATACGATAATCGGATTTCTATCTGTGGAATAATTGTTTCTGTTTCCAGTATTTGAAGAAATGGGGTTTCTTTGTATTGAATAATTTTTGTAGGAGACAGTTTGATATTGCGAATAGGGATGCAATGGATGAAGCTGCAGAATGGAGACGGAAATATGACGAAGAGTTTGAGAGGGCTACCAAGTGCGCTGTGGAACTAGCAGAGGTATGCTCATCTAATCATACAATCTTATGAATTTCGGATGTTCTTGTGATGTTAGTGCTGCTAAGGAATCAAATTAAGGTTTGTTTTCGTTCTTAATGAATTGTAGATACATGAAATAATAGATTAATTATCAGATAGAGCTAAGCTAGATCCCCCATTAAATAAGCCACTAAGGGCATCTTAACACATTGTTTCTGATGGTTGCTCTTTGCGGGTATTTGCCTTTTGCTACCAATCTTTTTCCTAAGGATTGACACACAGAATTATGATTATTTATGAGCATCTTTCTGATGTTCATAGACAGTTGATTGGCCTGAATTGACGATTGTAGTTGGGCAATTCACCTTATCAATAAGCGCTGATATTCATTTGGTTGCACGTTGATAATGTTATACAACCTGTTTGATAAAATTCATTCTATTTTTTCGGTATGATATTGCCAGGCATGAGTGCTGGCAGAAGGTTTCACACGTAAGATATAAAGTAGGTATAGAGAATCTTTAGAAGATTAGTTGTATGAAATACTATATCAGTCTGCTGGTTTGCAGCTATGAAATTGAGACATGTTTTTTTGTATTACAATTTGAGTTTTTGTCTGAAGTAGCTTTGCATGTTGAAAAATATAGATGTTCTTTTTTCTTAAATATTTTTCTTTATTTTCCTATATGTAGGAGATGAATATATTGAGCTTATTACATACTGACACTATTTAAAACTATTTGCTATATTTACAGGCTAGGGATTCCTTGGGAAAAAAGGTTGACCGTGCTTCCAACATTAAGCAAAAGTTAGCAATGCTTCAACAGGTGGCTCTTGAATGCCATAGTTTGTTTAGTTCATTTCTTATCTGCTACCGTTTCTTTCCTTTTGATGAAACTTTTTGAAATCTTTTTAGTATTTGAAAGTTTGAAATGTCACCTCTTAGATACTTTCTGGTTCTGCTGCTCTTTGAGCATCAAGTTTTTAACAACATTGTCAGCGTTTTAAATGGGAAAAACTTGATTATTGTAGAAATACATTATTCCAATTGAAATGAAATTGGCTCTAACTTCTCTTGTCAAAACCTAAAAGCTTCATAAAAAACATTTGAATGTGTTCAATAAAGTATCTATAGTGTGTGTTTGAGATTCTATAATATGTCTTTTTCTTTTTTGCTATCATACCTGATCAATGAAAGATCTGAGTTCCTGGATAGCAAATGTAACAGAGAATGACATCTTCAGTTTGATTTTTGTATGTATTTAACAAGATTCCATCATCACCAGGAAAATGCAGCCTTGCTTGAAAGGGTGAAGGTCTTAAATCAGCAGCTTGAGTCTCAGAAGTTGAAGTGCGGCTCATGATAGATTAACTGATTTCTGAAAGTTGGTTTCGGGTTATAATAAATTTCACTACAACTTCACCATTTGCATGACTACATAGCAACTAGTTAGCTGATGTCTGAAGAAAGAATTTCAGATCATAAATCTCCCAAGTAAGTTTACAGGTTCAGTCAGACAGTAATTCAACCACAGAAAAGGTCATTTTGATCAAGGTACTATGTTCCCTATCAGCCATGAGCATTACCAACTAGACATCAACTTTATTTAAGCCAAGAGGCATGCATGGAACGGCAATCTTCTTCATCCCAAGAGCACATCCTATATTCCTTTTTATCAGTTTTGTTGTTTATACTGGAAGAGTTTGGTTGCTCGTATTCAGCTTCTTGATGCTGGATGTATATTTTTGTTTGTATTTTGGAAGAACACTTAGTCAACTTTTTGAACTGATACAAGTCTAGAATTACATTCTGTTGAAGAAGCACGAATTTTTGCTTCTCTCTACTTGGTCATACTATCATAGCTTCCTTTAGATTCTTACTACTGCCAATGTACAATTGCACCGCTATAGGATGCTTCCAATTTTGTCCCAAAAAAAAAAAGAGAAATCTGGAATTGAATGATACTGTGAGACATGTTGAAACTCAGCTTTCTTCCGTTTATACTGGATAATCAAGTACAATAGTTAAGAGGACGATGGATATCATATCTTCTGAATATTTCTTTCGTATGTTCAAATTAATATTCTTAAATCTGTTCCTGATTTCGAGTGCTTGTTGAACCATCAGGATCTGTTGTAGAGTCGGCTCTCAGTTCATGGAGAAACCTTGAAATCGTCTGCACAAATACCTCATTGTTATTAGGCTGACTTGAGGAGGCAGGTGTTGTCGCATTGCTGCTTCCTCCAGAACTCTATAAACCAAGAAATCAGAACCATTACCAAAACATTAACAACAAAGAAAGAAGTATTCCATCGTTGATATAGCTTTCTGTCTCTAGCCATAGACGGTACTGTGGAAATGCTAACATGGATAAACAGGTTGCAGTCATTGTTAAGGAATCTCACCGAGTTTACCCTTCTTCTCTTCGGTGGTTTTGTTCTGGAGCTTATCATCTCTATCAACTCATCAAACTGAATCACACAAAAATGTTTATCATTGGTTACTTCCATTCCAATCTTTCGAAAGAACAAGCACACAAAGCCAAGCATTGGAAAATAATAAGCTCCATTGTAAATTATAACTCACATATAGCAATGATTTGTAACGTAAAATCATAAACATGTAATACGAGTCAAACAAGCGAAGATTTCCAATATTACAAATCTTGGCATGCGTTAAGGTGAAACACCAATGTCTAACACAAGAAGTTACCTGTTTTACAATCTTTTTATACTTCTTGACACATCGATACAACCTTCTTTCATCTTCTTCTTCGTTGGACATAGCAAAACAAATCTTCACTCTTACTCTCTGTTACTATGTGGTGTTGGTTATATGAAATCTGCTTAATATTTATAGCTGCTTAAGAGCATGTAATTAACATGAAAAGAGGATTTCTTAAAAGGTGTAATATGGGCGTTACCACCGACCTCTGCAGAGACATTAAAGAGAAGAAGAAAAATGGACAGTTAACTTGCCGCCATAGCTTTCTATTTTATGCATGTAAACACAATTCTTGTGAAGAGAAACTTCGTCAAAGCTTTCAGACAAATACAGAGAGAAGACAAAAACCTTTATCAAATGTATATAACTAACTACTCCCAGAAGAAGCAAGACACAGCCAATAACAAGACAATAAAACACTTGCCATAACAAGAGATTCACACTTTATTAACTAACTACCCTCATTACCCGCCCCCAGAACTCAAAAATTAAAGAAATCACAATTAAATTATATATTTGGGAATTTTTTTTATCAGACTATTAAATATTGATAACAGGTGGTAACTGTGTTATAAAATTTCTCTATTTCTGGGTTTTCACTCTTTTTAAAAAAAAAATTTTGAAAGGATTATCCTCTCTCAATTGAGTTTTTTATATTCATGGTAAAAGTTAGCAATTCCAGTATTTCCTTGAATTATGGAAACAGAAACATCAATTTCAGACTCCCATACAAATCAGAGAACATGTAAACCATGAAACAGAAGATGCTGCTTGAAGAGGGCAGGTAAAACAATGGAATGATTACCGTTATTTCCTGAAAACGGTTTCAACACCTCTTTCAAGAATCAAGACAATGACAAAAACACGTTTGAAACTAAAACTACTGAGAATATGAACATTTCATTTTAAAAGTAAAAAGCAAATGTTACGACCATGCAATGTAATTTCAAGGCGTGAGCACAGACAATTCGCCTCATTCATTATTTGCCAAGCAATATTAACAGGAACCATCACTGTGATAGAAGAGGATCATGTAAAAGTAATTGCAAAGTTTATGTATTTCTTGCACTGAAAAAGTCTAGCAAAATTTATCTATGTACACAGTAGGGACGACTTAATCAATCTCCATAGCTGATATTACACGGGAAAATCTGTCTAATCTGGAGAAGTTTTATGCTGACTACAGATTCCACCAACCCAAATCTTACTGGGAAGCCAATGACCAGAAATTCAAGAGAAAGGATGGTGAAATGGCAAACCAACTGAGAAAAGCCATTCCTGTAGCCACATCAAACGTTCTACAGTGATTCACTGCACATTTTCGAAGATCACTGCCAATGAGGACTGTGATGCCAGCAGATGCACAGGCAGCTGCAAATGTGAGGGTGGATGTGATCTGCACCAATATAGCAACTTCCATTAAGGTTGAGGTGAAAGTAGATTCAATTGGAGGAATTGGGAAAGAGAGTGACAAAGAGATAAGTATTTGGCATCCCAAGTGTTTAAAACTACACTATGCATACACACACAAACACAAAAAAAAATTTCTTTTAAAAACAAGAGAAAAGGTGACAGAGAAGTTTTTTACAAATGGATTACAGAAGCCGTGTACGTGACTCATAGTCAACTCTCAGCATGAAAAATCTTTTTCATTAAGGAGTAAATACTATTATGCAAAATAAGCATCTTAGCTAAACTACAATTGTTGATTTCATTTTATCTCTTAAGGAATTATGTTCAAACGAGAAAAGACCAATTCATTAGACTAGAAACTGCAATTGTCTGCATCACTGTGATTAATTGGAAAACTTTATAGCTCAAACCTATTGCTACGGCACATCAACCCCAACTCCACACCCACTGATAAGCCATTTTTTTTATGCCAGAAATCCCTCGGCTTTTTTATTTTCACCGGTAACTACCGCCAGAATCTAAGACATTGGGCCTCTTGGTTGAGGCCAAGGATCTTTTACTACTCGACCCAACCTTCAGAATCTAGGCCACTAGGAAACTGAAAAGCTATCATGAACAGATTGATAAAATTAATTTAATCCTAAACCTTTGAGATTGTATTTCAGTGTAAATACTTCTGCTCCCTACTAACTCTATGTTCAGTTGTTGGATAACAAAACGACCAGTAAACAAATATTTGCCAGAAATAAAAAACAAAACTTCCTCCACAAACTGCAGACACCAGACAAGAAGCTGGTATGTATCATAGCATAACTCGCACAGAACACAGTTGAGGTCACTGTCAGTATTCATTCATGAAATGGCAAAGCAATAACAAACATAGGGGAAGCCAGTTTCCTAGAGTTATATCTATGAATAAATATATGGCATCTAATCAACAAAAGTTCCACATTAAGCTTGATAATAGAAATTTTCTTACCCCGTCACCGATTGTAAGAAACTGGATAACCAGGTAGTTTCGGAGACTCCGTCTCACCAAGAGAGCATATATATCAAGTGCTGCCAAGGACAGACTCCACAAACTTTGCAAGCCAACAGCAAGAACGAGGTAACTGATGCATTAAAATGAAGAAAAAATTTACGTCATCTTCTTATATATATTCAAACAAGCAAAACTAAACTACATCAACAAATCTGCATAAATCAGATATCAGTTTGTCAGTTGCTTAGATGCCACAGGAAATTCTAGTTTAGCAAAAAGGAAAAAAACAAATTCTCTCACCACCACTGCAAATTAAGCATGCCGAAATTCAATGCTCAGATGTTCTCTACCATGACATTCTCATAATCTACCGTAGTAAGAAAAATGAAATGAGATACTAGGTTTAGTTCATCTTTTACATTCAATCTCTGCTTAATTATTTTTTGGTTGTTCGTCTGAATTTGCTCATTAGGCAAAAGGATACAGAATTTGGGAATCAAATTTCTCATTAGACATAAAATATTTAAGAGAAAAAGGTTTTTCCAATTGCTTCAGTATGTTCAAATAAGTGAAATTTTCTCTGGCCATTTGACAGTTTTTCATTGAAATAGCAATCTTGCAAGCATATTTTGTGCGTCTATACAGAAATAAGTGTCCAGCTTAATACTCTTCAATAAAAGGGCAAATTTATGGCTTCATTGTCTGAGATGAAAGAAAACCTCTACCAGCTTTCTCTAAAAATAACAAGAACCTACGGAACCCAGGTCGAAAGATTGAGAAATAGAACCCAGAGGTTTAAATGGATACCAAAAGGCGGTGGCTTGGTGAAAATCATTGGTGGAAGCCATGTAAGAGACAGATACCACAGCAGAGAAAAACTGAATGAGACGAAGAATGAGACCGCCAGGTGTACCAGGCATGCCCTGTACGTCCTTCATTCTAACTCTAGGACCGGCCGCCTCTGTCAACGGTGGTGCCTCAACTGGGTGCACCGTTGGACGGCTCCCGTTCATCGCTCTAGTTGAAGCCCTTATCAATTAATCAAATCATCAAACAAAATCTTTGTACGGTTTAGAGGGAATATATTGAAAGGGGAAAGTAACCATTTGCTTTCCAAATGTTAATCGCGTACTGAATTTAGTTCGCTGGCATTTAGCTCAGCACTAGTTTCGCCCGTACCCTCCGGTTGCATCTGGGCCGTTGGCCAAATCTTTGGTGGGTCCGTTTTAGATCAATGGTGAAAATTTTCTGTTGGTTTCTAGCTTCTTTTTCATTTCTGTAATTTCATTAAAATTCAAATTTATGGTAACTCGGGAAATGACTACATCGTTACGACAAGCAACCTCCTTCTGGCTCTGACAAGCATTAAAGTTTGTCTGGCAAAAGCTAAAGCTGAGGATGAATATATATTATAAACGAGTACTTTTATTAATATATCAAACCAGGCCTAATGGCCATTACATACTTATAAAACTACTTATTATAAAAGCTAAAAACACCCATTCCAACCCCCATTAAAATATTACCCACAACAGACACTTAGAGCTGACGAGACTGACCCCCCAACATTCTTAAAATTCACCGCCACGGAGACGGAGGACAAGGTGCAGAGTAGACTCCTTCTGAATGTTGTAATCAGCCAAGGTACGGCCGTCCTCAAGCTGCTTCCCAGCGAAGATAAGCCTCTGCTGATCCGGGGGAATACCCTCCTTGTCCTGAATCTTTGCTTTCACGTTGTCAATTGTGTCCGAGCTCTCCACCTCCAAAGTTATGGTCTTTCCGGTCAGAGTCTTGACGAAAATTTGCATTCCTCCCCTCAGACGCAACACAAGGTGGAGGGTTGACTCCTTCTGGATGTTGTAATCCGCTAGTGTACGCCCGTCCTCCAGCTGCTTACCAGCGAAGATCAGCCTCTGCTGGTCTGGGGGGATTCCTTCCTTGTCTTGGATCTTGGCCTTCACGTTGTCAATAGTGTCAGAGCTCTCCACCTCAAGGGTGATAGTCTTCCCGGTGAGAGTCTTGACGAAAATCTGCATACCACCACGGAGCCTGAGAACCAAATGAAGAGTTGACTCCTTCTGGATGTTGTAGTCGGCGAGCGTACGGCCATCTTCCAACTGCTTTCCGGCGAAGATCAACCTCTGCTGGTCTGGGGGAATTCCTTCCTTGTCCTGAATCTTAGCCTTAACGTTGTCAATGGTGTCGGAACTCTCGACCTCAAGAGTAATAGTCTTGCCGGTCAGAGTCTTAACGAAGATCTGCATACCACCACGGAGACGGAGAACAAGGTGGAGAGTTGACTCCTTCTGGATGTTGTAATCGGCCAAAGTACGGCCATCCTCGAGCTGCTTTCCGGCGAAGATCAAACGTTGCTGGTCTGGGGGAATACCCTCCTTGTCCTGAATCTTAGCCTTGACGTTGTCGATGGTGTCGGAGCTCTCGACTTCGAGAGTGATTGTCTTGCCGGTCAAAGTTTTCACAAAGATCTGCATCTGAAATCCCACTCAAACAATTTAACAAACAGAATAAGAACACAATATCACAAACAAACCAAACCCGCAACAAGGAGAACAAGAAATTGAATCAAAGGAGTTACCTTGAAAGGCTGGGATTGGGGGCTTCGAAATTCTAAGAAATAAAAGAGAGAGCTTTACAATTGAGTGAAGAAAACCTGCAACGATGGCCGGTTTATATAGAATTGCTTGCCGACTTAAAGAAGGGAAATATCGTCACCTAACCCTAGAAAATAACGCACCACGAAATTTAATGGTAAGACGCAAGCCACGGATCACCGTTCGTTTACCTGACCCTTACGCCAAAGTTAGGAATAAAAAACGACAGATCCAAGGGCCCCACACGCTCCTCCACTACCACTTCATGATTATCCACCAATCATACGGTTATAAAATATTTATTAATTTATCGTTAAAATAAAGTACACCAGAAACGGCTATTATTACACCTTGGATCCTCCGGAAAAGAGAATGTGTTTTGGATAATAACATGTCGGGCCCTATATTTTATGATAATATATGTAAGAGCATAGTATTTCTATATGTATTGAACTAGTCCCAGACCCTAATGAAAAGACCAAATTACTCTATTAATCAGTAGCATGTTAATAGGCTTAATAAAAATCTAAGTTTAGATGGAATGTATAAAAATTCAGTTTAGACTCAAATCAATTTTTTTAAAATTTAATCTAACTTAAGGTTGGATTCGATATTTTTTAAGTTGAGTTTAACTTGGCCTCATAAGGGTTTAGACCTTACATCCAAATTTTTAAAGCCTAAAATACCGAATATCATTGATAAAAATTTTGATTTTTATATTTGTATTAAATCTTGATCCGATTCGATTTGAACTCGAACTTATAACTTTCTATATAATTTATAATCAAGTAAACTTAAACTCTAACTTGACCCGACCCATATTATTATTTAAGATTAGGTTGGAATTTTTTTTTAGACAAATTCAGATTTGGACTTTTTTGTCAAATATATATGTTAACCTAATAATAAAAGTTATTTTAAATATTTTAGCTGAGTTAGAGATTTATTTAGTATAAATAGATCAATTATATTTTTTTTATAGTAGATTGTAAGAAATTAGGGACCTAAATGTTAATAGCAGAATATGAATTTAATAAAGAGGAAAGAGGAACGCGTTTACTTTGAAATGATGTATCCATACAAATTATATAATAAATGGTAGGTAAGCTGTTAGCATCAACAATTATTTTATTTTAGGTAAATTATAACATAATTGGTGTAATACTACCTTACGGAGTTGTCAATAATTATGGTTACATTTTGTTGTTTTGCCGTGTTGGTTTTGCTTTGTTTATAAAGTGGTTTAGTTAAAGTGTTTCAGAAAATATTATTTTTATTAATATTAATTATTCATTCATTTCAAATTTAATAATAACCAAATTATTTGTTTTAAATATTCAATAAATTTTATTGTTATTTAATAATAAATTATTTTATTTCATGTTGTGATTTGGTTACAAATACGACAATAACAAGCACTTCCCTTATTGCACAATAATTTACCCTATTACGTATTTTTACAAACGTGAAAAATGCATATACTTATAATAGTTGGAAATAACTTAGTTAGATCACTAATCCTAACCCACATGTTATATATTAAATATAAATTATTGATACAGAAATTTGATCAATAGTATTATTAGAGATTTAACATAAAAAAAAAATAAGACATCAGAGTTTACGTGATTCGGTGTATAGCCTACGTTCATGGGTAGATCTTTAAAGGAGATTTTATTAATACTCGAAAAATAGGATTACCACAATATAAGCAAAACTCTCTCTCTTGATTGTTCTCTTTGTTGAATCCTTAATCTAACGTTGGACTTATACGTGAATAATTATGCTTTGTGGATTGTCAAATAAAGTCAAGCCCGAATTAAAAGTGATCTACCAAGGTTTTGGATAATTAGGCTCTGATGTATCTAATAGAATGTGGGCCTTTAATGTGTAGAGACTAAAGGGTAATTTTTATTTTTATGATGGGTAAAAATAGAAATATCATATAATAATAGGAAAATTATCTAATATATAAAATGGTCATGGTCTCCAGATTACACGTAATGTTATTTTCCTGATATCCCATTATCAGAAAATACGTAGAGAGAAACAAATGACTTTTAATCAGAACATGTTAATCTGGAAGGCCAACTGCAGGATTCTAGAGAGTAACTGAAACATCTAAGTAATTAGGTGTCAATTGAAAAAAAAATAATTAAATAATAATTAAATAATATATAATAATAATTAAAGCGGTGAGGCGGTGTGTATATATATATATATATATATATATATATATATATATATATGTTTTGCTTTCGTTTTCAGAAGTCAAATTGAAAAAGAAATCAAACAAAAGCAAATTGAATTCGAGAGGAAGAGAGGAAAAGAAAGGAAAAGAAAAGAAAAATGGAAAAAATAAACAGAAATCATTCGTAGGAAAAAGGAAATTGTGCAGGAAAAGGTATTAGAAAATTGAATTGATGTCCAGGAACTTTGTGGACAGTGTATTTATAGAATTAAAGTAGTTTCATTGTTATATTTGTGATACGTATCAGGTTTTGGATTAGTTTTAATAATAAATTATTGAATTATGTGTTTTTAGGGAGCAGTGCGGTAGTAAGAAACCTAGTGGACCTCGAAATTTTCAGGGATTGAACGATTGAGCTGTGAGTGGATATATTTTTAAAATATTATGAATTTATATTATGTTTGAATATTTAATATAACATGATTGATCTGTTTATTAGTGCATTAGATTGCGTTATGTGTTACGTAATATTTAAATTATGCGTGATATCCAGTGATTGCATAAAAGTGATTATTTTCTGTTTGAATATTGGTTGTGTTTGTTTGAAGTACCTCACAAGTACCCATTCCCTAATATTATGTAGTAAGGTCCTTGGGACCCATGAAAATATATGTATATGAATGTGAGCTCCCCGGGCGATAATACGAGGTCGCCGGGTTGAGTATGATTTTTTTCTACTTGGGCGTTGACATCCCGTCAAGCATGATATCCCCAGGTACTAGTTGAATGTTGTATAAACTGTTTGCAATTATATGCATTCTTAGTGTATAAATGACGCTTAAATTATGTACGATTTTAAGATGTCGTACAATAGTTGTATGAAAATATATTTTTTTTAAAAAATTATGTCTACTCACTGAGCCGCAAGTTCATTTGTTTTCCTATTTTTCCTATTTTTCCCATTTCTCCTCAGGTCAAGCAGGATTTCGTGCATGGTGTAGTTTTGTAAATGAGGTTGAGACCACTCTACGCATGCTGCATGAAACATTTTGAAACATATCATATATGTATGTGAATATGTATATTGTGTGATGAGACATGGAGTCTCAATGTATATTAATAATGGAGGCCTGAGGCCATTTTCTTTATCAATGAGTGTTATTATGGGATGTTTATGAGAATGACAGGTACTTACTATAAATATTTAGCAGGATTTGTCCCGGACTCTTGAGAGGGCTTGGGGCGGGTCTTGTCAGCAACTTCAAACTATAGATTCAGTATGCTTCCGCTTTTATGTTAATTTATTCTTGATTATCTGACATGAATTATTCTATGTATTGAGTGATAATTTTCACCGTAGATAATTAATTCTAACAAGTGGTATCAGAGCTTATTCATGTTGAATCATTGTGAATAAATACATAATAAATTAAGATCTATAATTGAAAATAAATTCGAAATTTTTCTATATGATTTTGAGTTTGGATACATATTTGTATATAATTTTTTGTTGAATTGGGTTATGAATATAAATGTATAAATATATATTTATTTATTTGTTATTGTGGCCGGCGGTTTATCACCGCCGGCGTTAGGATTTAGGCGAGGCCTGATAGTCGCGCCGGGATATGGCCGCCACACATATAAAGTTTAAAAAAAAAAAAGAAAGGTAGTAACCGGTAGTTGCCCACCGCCGGAACTAGGAGATCGGCGAGAGCTCTTCGTTGCGCTGGTGAGACGAAGCTGCGGCATAAAGTGAAGGCAGCCAAAACGGCCGCCTGTTCTTGACAAGCGAAACCCTAGGGTTTCCTTGCAAAAAAGAAAAGGGGATCGGGTCTTTGGGCTAGAGCAGGACCCGGGTTGGGTTAACCCGACTCGGTCTAGCCTTGACCCGATCAAAGCATGCCGGTCAAAAATTGACTGTTGACCAAAATTTTTTAAAAAAAATATATAAAAATATATATATAATTTTTTTTTAGGTGGCCTGTGTCAAGATTCGGGTTTGGGTCAACCTACCCTATTCCAGTCCTAGAGCGGTCAATGTCAGACTCAGTCAATGGTCAACAGTTGACTGTTGACCCTAGTTAAATTTTTTTTTTATTTTTTATTATTAATTAAGGATTAATTGGGTGTATTTTTAAATTCAAATATTGATTTGTTATAGGTAAATATATATATATATATATATATATATATATATATATATTTGACATGAATTAATTGAAGCAACACGTCGCTAAAGTGACCTCTTTTATGAAAATTAATTTTATTTTGAAATATAAATGGTTTTGTACATGTGACTTATGTGAATATTAATTGGCCCAAAGAAAAATTAATATTTATCATAATTGTATGTATATTTTGTGGTAATAAATGCGTGATTATTATTTGGTTTTATATATGAATAATAAATCGGCCCAACGGAAGGTTTATTTTTCGATATGTTTTTATTATCAGTGTTTTGATTACTACATCAAGATATCACTTACTAGTTAATATTTTGTTCAAAGATAAAATATTAATGTAGTGCCCGGTATCTTGAGATGAGATTTATCTTATTTGAATTTAATATTATTTTTTAAGATTTGCATGAGCATGTTTTTTGATTGATTATTGTTCTCTGATTTAGCCATGACTCCTACTAATATTACTGCCAACATCAACTCTATTCCTTTATTAAATGACTTAAACTTCAAGTCATGGAAGGAGAACCTAGAGATAGTTCTCAGGGTCATGGATCTTGATCTTGCATTAAGGGAAGATTATCCCCCACTTCTTACAGATAAGAGTACCTCTGATGATAAGAGGTAGAAAGAAAGGTAGGAGAAATCGAACCGCATGTGCATGATAATAATAAAGAAAGCCATTCCAGAAGCATTTAGGGGCACTATGTCTGAAAAGATTACTACTGCTAAGGATTTTCTTGCTGATATTGAAAAACAGTTTGTCAAGAATGAAAAGGTTGAAATGTGTACACTTTTGACAAACCTACTTTCAATGCAATATAAGAATAAAGGTAATATTAGGGAGTACATTCTGGAGATGTCTCATCTTACTTCAAGACTAAAGGCACTTAAACTTGACATCTCTGATGATTTATTGGTGTGTTTAGTTCTAATTTCTCTTCCATCACAGTTCAGTCAGTTTAAGGTGAGCTACAACTATCAGAAATAGACTTGGTCTCTGAATGAGCTCATCTCACACTGTGTTCAGGAAGAGGATAGGCTAAAGTAAGAAAAGATAGAAAGTGCTCACCTGACCTCACACCTTAAGGACAAAGGCAAGAAAAAGAAGAATCATAAGGATGTTGCAGATACTGGCACCTAAAAAAAAACAGCAAAAGAAATCGAATGATTATGAAGGAAATGACTATTTTTTCTGTGGAGCTAAAGGGCATAAGAAGAAGCAATGTACCAACTATCACGCATGGCATGCTAAGAAAGGTATGCTTCTTAACTTGGTTTGTTCTAAGGTTAATTTATCTTCGGTGCCTAGACACACGTGGTGGATAGATTTTGGTGCAACAACTCACATTAGTGTGTCTATGCAGGGTTTTCTGAGTTGCCGAAAGTCAAATGATGCTGAAAGATACATCTATGTGGGCGATGGCAAGACAGTGCAAGTTGAGGCAATTGAAAATTTTAGATTACTATTAAAGACTAAATTTTATTTGGATCTTAATGAGACATTTATTGTACCGTCTTTTAGATGAAATTTTATTTCTATTTCTAATTTGGACAAATTTGGTTATTCTTGTTTTAATTTGTTTCATGATTCAAAATTAGTTAGGTCCAGTTCTTTATTAGGTTACGATAATCTTTATTCGCTTGACACAATTAATTTATTTAATGAATCCTTACACTTAAGTTCACGTGGCACTAAGAGAAAATTAACAAATGAGAATTCGCTGCATTATGACACAAGTGATTAGGTCATATCTCCAAACGGAGAACAGAAAGACTTATGTCAGATGAAAAGACTTGTATGTTTGGGATTGTCCAGCTGAGGTGAAGTCTTATAGGCCCAATGAAAAGAAACTGAACTTAAGGACAGTGAGTTGCTATTTCATTGGATACTTTGAAAGCTCCAAGAACTAAGTCGATATTTGAGTTGGGAAATGCCTGGTTCTTTAAGGATATCGAGCTTGTGAGGGGAGATAATGTTAGGGACTTTGTCTTTGAAGAGGAATATGTTGATATTCACACAGGTGTTATTGGCATTAATCAGGATTCGATTTCTGACCTTGTTCAAGACACAAACCAAGACAATGTCAGAGAACCTCCAATTCAAGAAATTGTTCGGGAAGAACAAACTCTAACACCTCAAAAACCTATGCCATTAAGGAGATCCTCTAGAGAGAGGAGAAATGCATTATCAAATGATTACATTGTATTTCTCCTAGAACATGAGGTAGATATTGGAGTGATGGAAGATGATCCTATCAACTTACGTCAAGCCATTGAAAGTTCTAACTCTCAAAAGTGGATTGATGCCATGAATGAGGAGATTAAGTCCATAAAGAACAATAACGTGTGGGATCTTGTCCCATTGCCAGAAGGTGTGAAACCCATTGGTTACAAATGGATATTTAAGACAAAGAGGGATTCAAAAGGTGATGTGGAGAGGTACAAGACACGTCTTGTCGTAAAGGGCTTTACACAGAAAGAAGGCATTGACTATAAAGAGACTTTCTCTCCAGTTTCTTCGAAAGATTCTTTTAGGATCATAATGGCATTAGTGGCGTATTTTAATCTTGAGTTACATCAGATGGATGTAAAGACAACGTTTCTCAATGGTGACATTGATGAGAGGATTTACATGGTACAGTCAGAAAACTTTGTGTCGAGAGACCCAAAGAACATGGTTTGCAAACTTAAGAAATCCATCTATGGGCTCAAACAAGCATATCGACAATGGTATTTCAAGTTTCATCAAGTGATCATCTCGTTCGATTTTGAGATGAATTTGGTAGATGATTGTATATACCATAAGTTCTATGGGAGCAAATATATTTTTCTGGTTTTATATATCGATGATATATTGCTTGCTAGCAACAATATAGGCTTACTGCACGAAACTAAGAGATTTCTAGCTAAGAATTTTGAGATGAAAGATCTTGGTGACGTCACTTTTGTATTAGGTATCCAGATACACCGAGACCGCTCTCGTGGTATTCTTGGATTGTCACAAAATAGTTATATCAAAAAAGTTTTCAAGAGATATGGCATGCAAGATTGCAAACCAGGCAATACCCTTGTGGCTAAGGGAGACAAGTTTAGTCCCAAACAGTGCCCTAAGAATGACATTGAGAAAATGAAAATGTAGAAGATTCTCTTTGCCTCAGCAGTAGGGAGTCTGATGTATGCTCAGGTTTGTACGCGCCCGGATGTTGCGTACATTACTGGGATGTTGGGAAGATATTTAAGCAATCCAAGAGCAGACCATTGGAAAGCAGCTAAACGGGTCTTACGGTTCTTACAAAGAACAAAAGACTACATGCTCACATATTGCAGGTTGGATAAGCTTGAGATCATTGGGTATACCGACTCTAATTTTATTAGATACCAGAATAGTATGAAATCTACGTCAGGCTATATCTGTCTGCTAGCAGAAGGTGCTATCTCTTGGAAGAGTGCTAAACAATCTCTTATAGCATGTTTTGAGGCGTCCAATCATGAAGTATGGCTGCGAAATTTTATCACGAGGCTGTGCATAGTGGATGGTATTGAAAGACCACTCAAGTTACTTTGTGACAATAAGTCAGTAATTTTATATTCCAACAACAATAGGAGCTCGACGAAGTCAAAGCATATGGACATCAAGTTCCTAGTTGTTAAAGAAAGAGTTTAGAGTGGAGAGTTGTCTATAGAGCATATCTGAATAAACTCCATGGTTGCAGATCTGTTCACTAAGGGATTGCCACCCAAAGTGTTTCATGAACACATTGCTCGTATGGGTGTTATGTTATTTGATGATATTCAGTTTTAGTAGGAGTTTGTAATTTTAGATGCTCTTATGATAACAAACATTTATCAGTTATTATAGTTTATGGATATTTTGAGGTTATTTTCTGCAGAAATAAAATTTTAGTTTATTTACACTCTGATTCTAGTATGGTTTGATCTTACCAAGGTTTAAGGAGGATCAGTTGGAAATAAGCATGTTAAAATCACATTGCATGTAATTCCCCTGCTGCACATCCACATTATAATGTATTCATTGAGTTGTATCGATATATGTGACCATTGATGGGTTGAGTTACGACAGCTGTAACAAAGACCGCTTTGATCCTATGTTGGCATAATTGATGGACTAGATTGGTTATAGATACACTTTGGTTATGACAGCAAAGTTGACCTCGTTTTGATTATTTTACAAAGTATTATTATAAGGTTATACATATAGCCCAAGTGGGAGATTGTTAGATCTTTAATCCAACATTGGGCTTATATGTGAATAATTATGCTTTGTGGATTGTCAAATAAAGTTAAGCCCAAATTAAAAGTGATCTACTAAGGTTTTGGATAATTGGGCTCTGATGTATCTAATAGGATGTGGGCCTTTAATGTGTAGAGACTAAAGGGTAATTTCTATTTTTATAATAGGCTAAAATAGAAATATCATATGATAATAGAAAAGTTATCTAATATAGAAAATGGTCATGTCCCCAGATTACAAGTAATGTTATTTTCTTGATATCCCATTATTAGAAAATACTTAGAGAGAAATAAAGAGCTCTCAAGCAAAACGTGTTAATCTGGAATGCCAACCGCAGGATTCTAGAGAGCAACTTCAAATTATAGATTCAGGTACGCTTCCGCTTTTATGTTGATTTATTTTTGATGATCTGACATAAATGATTCTATGTATTGAGTGATAGTTTTCACTGTAGATAATTAATTCTAACACTATTTTCTTACCTCTATATCTTTTATTTTACCTACCCCTATCTTTTTCTTAACACTCCATTTTATATTTTACATTATAGAATTTTTCCTAAGTTTAAACTAGTTGATTCCTTATCCTCCTAGGCTTCTCATCGTCAACGAGATCTCTTCATCGAACTTATCTTCGTTTAAAATTTAATATCAAGCTAAACTCTCTATGTGCTAACGGGCTTGAATAGAACTTGTCTGACTTGCCTTTGCACTTACTGTGCTTAGATTGGATCTATTGGATCATGTCTTGAACTTTGGGGCCAAATGTATAATTTAGACAGAGTTTACTGTTACAACGATATTATTCACAACTAGATTTTAGGCTTTATTGCCTTCTAGGACAACATGCCTAACACATACTTCTTGGTAGAATAAAGTGTCTAACTGGTTCCTCCTAATAAGATAAAATGCCTAACTCATTCTTTTTCCTTTCTAAGTAGCCTAGCACATACTTCTTAGTTGAATAAGGCGCCTAACTTATTCTTTTTTCTTTCTTAACCAGCTTAGCACATACTTTTTGATAGAACAAGATGCCTAACTGGTACCTCTTAGTAGGACAAAATGCCTAACTCATTCTTTTTTTCTTTTAGGACAACCTGCCTAACATATATTTTTTAGTAAGACAACATGCCTAACATAGATATGCATGAATAACTTTTCCTTCTTTCCAAACTGCTTATATCAACTACTAGTATTTATTATTTTTATAACATAAATCGTATGGATAATCTAATTGCAAATCATATGAATCATTAGTGTCATTAGGTGAATTTGACTTTTATTTTAAGAATGAATCAATTCACAATTACACAGAAAAAATTTATTATGAATACCCATAATTATTATAAAATAGTTACGGTGTAGTTTATAATTGAGAACCATTTAATCTAAGTGCATATTTATTTTTTAATTGAAATTTAAATATAATTTAATTTTAGTAGTTAAGATATTTTAAGGGTATTTGTTTTTAAGTTCATATTGAAAAATTGTTAGTCATATCTCAATAAAATTTATTAATTTTAAAACTCAAATATAAATAAATTTATTTAATTGTAATTTTACAAATACCCATATTAATTTTATTTATTTCTTAGTAAATGGAGATTGTCTTAATCATTTGTAAGAATATAATAAATAAAATTAATAGTTTCTATAAATATATATTTTAAAAGTGAAAAATAAAAAATAAACATATTTTCATAATCATTCAAAATTTATATATTTAAATTTAGGGAGATTATCCGATTCTCCCCTGTTATTTGATCTAATATCCCGATATGTCCATATTGTTTTCATAATATTCTAAATTCCCCTTCTGTTAGTTGACAAGGTTAAGTATAATAACATATAGATCTCTAATATTTCGTCGATTAACTTAAATAGTTTAATATTTTTAAAAATACTCATAAAAATTTAAATTTATTAAAAAATAATAATTATACTCTTATATAATAGTAATTAAAAAAATTATTTTCAACTCCTAATTAATCATAAATATTAAAATAATAATATATTTTATTTTATAACACATTAATAACTAATTTATAAATTATCTTTTGAATATAAACTGAGTGGTCAATTTTATAATTTTTAAAATAAATAAAATAATAATATTTTATAACACAATATTTAAAATTTATAAATAAATATTAATCTATAAATAAAATATATTGTAATACAATACTTAAAATTATATATAATCATAACTATTGTACTACAATATAATTATAAAATTTTATAATACATTAACAATTCAATATTATATTGGTATTAGAAAATAAATCAAATAAATCATAAATTTAATATTTTATTTATTTTTAAGCTAATTACTATTAATTTGTTTAGTTAATTACTATTAAATAAGAGTATAATCGTTATTTTTAATAAATTAGAACTTTTATGGACATTTTTAACTCCTAATTAAAAATACATATTAAAACAATAATACATTTTATTTTATAACACATTAATAACTAAATATTTATTAATATATTATAATTAAAATATCAGTTTATTTATTTATAATATATTAATAAAATCAAGAATAATCAGGTTAATGGTCAAATTTTAAGGACTCACATGTCATTAATTTTTTTCATAATTTAAAACAATAATGAGTATCATAACTAAAAAAATTAATATTTTAAATTAAACGAATGAATTTCACAACTAAAAAAATACTTAAAACTAAAATATTTTATAAAAATATAGAATATGTAGTAGTATGATATAACATTATCATATCAATTTATATAGATAGATTTGTATATGTAGTTAATTAATATGATTTTTTTAAAATATATTATTTTTTATATGTATTAGTCAATATAAATAATATTTTTATATTAAATATTAAATAAAATATTATAAATTATTCTTTAAATAAAAATTTATCAAAATTTTAAATTTTTTGCACATGATAAATTATCTAAATATTAAATAAAATTGAAATATTAATTTTATTATTATTTTATTTATTTTAAAAATTATAAAATTTTATCAAACTGTTTATGAACATCATGTTAAAAAGAAATTTAAAGTTTTAATAAATTTTATATTTAAAACATAATTTATAAATTAGTTATTAATGTGTTATAAAATAAAATAAATTATTATTTTAATATTTATTATCAATTAGGAGTTGAATTTTTTTTAATTACTATTATACAAGGGTACAATTGTTATTTTTAATAAAATAAAATTTTTGTAAGTATTTTTAAAAATATTAAAACTATTTAAGTTAATAGACTAAACCTTAGAAACTCATGTATTATTATACTTATCCTTATCAACTAATAGAAGGGAGATTCAGAGTATTATAGAAGCAATAGATGGATATCAGGATATTACGTTAAACAATAGGGGAGAATCGGACATTCTCTCTTAAATTTATTCAAATTTTAGATAAAAGAACAAATACTATCAATTAAATAAATCAATACTACTTTTTACATCCATTTAACTACAATTATTTACTTCAAACTCTAAACTTTTCTTCATAATTTTTTTTGCAATCATTTTACTTATGAAAGAAAAAATCAATATTTAGGAAGATTCAAACTATAAAAAGATTTTTCTTTTTTTCTTTATTTTAAAAGTCATATATCGTGAATGAAAAGAATTTAAATAATTTATACAATTTGTATATCATAGAAAAATAGGGGAGAATCTCTTTTTAAAACACTATTATTTTTTAAGATAAAAAGTATTTCAATGTGATGAATATTTTATAAATGTGTGAAGAAGAATTAAGGCATAATACTAAAAACTATATAACTGAGGATTTACTTAAGTATTTATAAGGATATAAAATAAATTTTAATTTTTACATGTATAAATATAATGAAGTTGCTGATGAGCCCAATTAGAAAATGGGTTGAAGACCTCAAGTTGGACAAAAGTGTGGACTTAATTTTACACCCACATCTAGTGCTATCTAAACCACACATTTTATCTCATGAGACTTCTGTTATCAATTTTTTGGCAATCAACGACTGTTAGATAAATGAACCACTCGGAGTCCTGCCCGAGTAAAGGAGCTATAGACGTAGGAAACTCACGACTTTATTAAGGATTCTCCTACAATATGTATGTGGACTTCTTTCGCGTTTATGTGTATAAAAATTTCTGAACTGGATTATTTAAACTCTCTAAAGTACTTTAATTCTCATACTAATAGTTTTTTAGTTGTAATACTAGTAGATATTGTAGTTTAAAAAAAAAAACAAAAGGACTATTAGATAAATGAGGGTGAAAAAAGAGTCGTCGGATATAAATCAATTTATAGTCATCATATATTAGATATAAACTACCATTTATAAAAAATTACTATTTTATTTTTATTATAATTAAAAATTAAAAAATAATATTTTAATACCTAAATTTTAATAAAATAATAAATTAAAATATACTTTAATTAATTTTAACATTTTAAACCATATTATATCGTTATATTTGTCATCATTCGTTAGAATTTTTAAAGTATAATTGACTTTTTCTCTACAATAGAAAAAAGTTATAATTTTACTACAATAAAAATCCTAGATCACTGGAAACACAAACTAAATCTTCGACACATGACTTTTATTCACGATTTTTTAAAACGAACAATAACAAAGATTGTAGAAATTTATCTGAATAGGTTATTATGGTTTTTATTGGTAAACTTACGATATAATTTAAAAAAATTATGTTTAAAAAAAGATAAAAGAAGAATGACAAAAGATGAAAAAAAAAATGGTAAGTACTACAATATTAAAATTAGTTGGAGTATGTCATAATTTATTATTTTACTAAAATTTAGGGATTAAAATAATTATTTTATCGTTATTTGGGGTGAAGTGATGACTTTTATAAAAGTTATTTTATATCTTATATATGTCAATGAATATGGAGATATAACTGAAAAGAACCCTTATTTTTATTACTTATGAAAATAAATAAAATACTTATTTAACAAATTATTTTTTAAAAATTTTGTTAAATAGCGAAAATGTGTTGCATACTTTTTAATTTAGAATAGATAACAACTTTAGGTTATTAACAGAACACTTATGAAATATTTTAAAGTAAATTCAATAAATTATTTTGCTTCATTTTTATTGTAAATTTACGGAATTTTAAGCTCAAAGTGATCAAGTTGTTTGTTTACTTATTGTAAGATAAAGTCAGTTAGCAAATATATGAATATGAGATCATATAGTGAGTTATAATTAATTTTATTGTTAAAACTAAAGTTTGTTATTATTGTAATTTTTTAAATCTTTTTATTTTTTTTAGTTTTGGTCTTTGTTAGTTCTTACTATATAAACAATTGAATCTATTTTTTTAATTTTGAAATTATGATAATAAAACTATTAAATATGTCGATACTTTAAATATTAAAATTTTAAGAATAGTTAAATTATAATTAAAAATGTTAATAGGTAATTAAAATTTTATCCAAAAGAAATATAGAAAATATTATTTTTTCTACCGTAGTTCCTTGTTTCAACCAAATAGATAAGCACTATTCTCTTGCTCATTTTTTTCCCTCTTTATAGGCAGAAAATATATAAAAATAAATAAATAAAAGAATGATTTAAAAGAAAAACAATGCCGGAGTGTTCCGGTTCAAGTTAGGCCCAAACGTCTACCAGGCTTTTTGCTGGCCCGTATTAAAAAATCCAGTCTCATGGAGCAGCCCACTAGGCCCACTAACAGATGGCGTTTCCTGGGGTACACGAAACTAGAGTAATGTCTCCCGAATTTACTACGACACGTCGCCATCAGATGACGTCAAACGTGTCAGTTGAGGTCGTACCTTTGGATGTTGGTCTCGTCAGGACGAGAGCCGTTCCTGCGTGATTCAGTTGACAGAAAAACCACCAAAATAAAAAAAGGTAATGGGGACCACCGCATGGAAAGCGTAGGCGTATTGCCACGTCATCAAGAATCATCAAGAATCTCTGTCGTTTTTGCTCTGGAGTAGACTTTTTACAGGGTGAAACGAAATCACGGACGTTGATAGTGACAACTCAAATTTTTCTTAATATTTATCAGGTGGGACCAATCTTATTTTACTTGTACGAGACGCATCATCCTGATCACCGATAAATCCTTTTATGGTTGCATTTTTGACTTACTTGCAATTTTGAACTTTATTTATTTATTTATTTTCTTTCAAAAGTCTATGTTTTAAAATTTGTGACACTCCAACGTGGAAAGAGACAGAAGTTGATGTAAAAAGATGACGAATAATTTAAAAAATTAAAATTTTTACGATTTATTTATAATTAAATCCGCGTCAGTTTTAATTCTTCGAAAATGATTTTTAAGAATAGACAAGAGGAGAGAAGACTAATGTTTTGGATTATATGAGGTTAAATCAATTTTGTCACCTAGTTAATTGCAAAGAGTCAAATCCAATTTTTATAAGTCAAACAAAAAATTTATATAATTTTAAGACGTATTTGATCTGTTAATCATATTTTTGTTAATTATTTGTATGTACCAACACCACATCATTCTATATTGTCATCCAATTAGTAAGACTATTAATATAAAATTATTTAATTTTAAAAAATAAATGTAGTTGATTATATCTATTACAATGAAAATAAGTTGCTAGGATATCAATGCGCACCTTCTTCATTTTTTTTAATGTATTAATAATTTAAAGATTAATCTTTTTTTGCTTTTTTTCTTATTTTTTATTATATGATTCTAATTTTATTTTATTTTATTTAAAACGGGAGTTTATAATGTTCGTAACAAATTTTGTCATCTATAATCTTTGATATATTTATTTTAATAGAATCCGGTCCGATTTGAAAAATTGTATACTTAGATAACTTTTCTTCTTCTTCTGAAATATGAAATATGAAGTTAACTGAAATTTAAATAATATATTTGTTTTTTATTATAAAATATCTAAAAATTCGTATTAAGATGTTTATTTTGGCAAAATAAAAAGTTTGAAAATTGATATATTGATATATATATCTTTTTAAATAATATACTTATATTTATAATAATTTTGATTATATTAACACAATAATAGATAAAAAATTAATACATTATATTAGTATATATATTATTTATTTGTTTGATATATAATTTAAAAAAAATAATTTCTAATAGATGATATAAAGATTAATAAAAATTAAATAAAAATATTATAATATAGTTGTAATTATATAAATATACAAATTTATTGTGATAATTAATATAAAAAAATAAGTAAGATTGTGAAGATAAATAAGGGGACTCACAATAGTTAAAAATATCTAACTAAGTTTTAATTTTGTTAATAGCTAAATTAATAAAATAAAAATATTAAATTATTTAGACATTTGTTCATTTAAATTTAAGTTAATATTTTTAACTTAATTATGTTTAAATATTTTTAATAAATATTTAAATAATTATATTCAGACTCTAATAAGAAAAATAAACTTACGCTTAGTGATTAAGAAAGGTGGAGGGGATGATGTGTGAAAACGTGGACACAATGGACATAAATGTATTGAAGAAATGGAAGAAGGTTACGAGTCTCACACTTCATGCACTTATGAAACAAATAATTTTAAAAGAAACTAACTCTATAATCACACGCCATATAACTGTAAAGGTATTAAATTTTGTTTTGATTAATTAGCAAAGTCCTAATAAATGCGTCACAATTTACAAGAGGAAAAGAAAATCAAAATTAAAACACACAATTATGAATGATAATTAAATTGGGAACATTAATGATAGTTATCTAAGAATAAATAAATGAAGAACAAAAAATAAAAATTTGAAAGTCAAAAAAAGGAGGAGCATTGAGTGTACAGTGCCCCTTTCCCCGTGACTTGGGATCTTTCAATGAAACCAATTTACTATAAATTTTGTTGAGTTGGGTGGCAGTTTCTTGACGTAATTTGGAAGCAAAAGTAAATTAAAACCCACCCTAGAGAGTAGGGCAAGAACAAGACAACAATGCAATGCAATGCAATCAAATGGATGAAGATGTGTAATGTAAGCCTTAAGTTTAATGATACATAAGATAATTAACAATTAATTTTTTTTATTAGTTGAATTTGTACCACAGTAAATGATGCGCTTATAAATTAAAACCGAAAGAATTAAACATGAGATTGATGCTGGTGCAATTACCAACGCGAAGAAGAAGAAGAAGAAGAAACCAAATCCTGAGAAGCCGTCGATCAAACGGTTTCAGAAAAATTTCACATGATCCCACCAAGGATCTGGTCGCCGTGGATGCTCCTGCTTTGGGCTCTGTTCTTTGTCGGTGAACTTATTCTACATTTTTTAATACCATTTTATTTGAATTAACTCGTTAATTTTGTAGGAAAATATGAAAACAAAAAACAAAATTAATAGTTTGCGGGAAAGCCGCAGTCAAAAGGAAGACAAAAAGAAAACATCACGATCGTCGAAACGCCGCAACGCATGCAAAGTAGCTGACGTTGGCCACACGTGAATCATTATTAACCCACACCTCTTTTTCCTTCCTTAACTATCAAATGGGTCCCACCTACTCACTCCCACGTGCGGCTGTTTAACTTATTTGCTTTTAGAAAGTGTTGTCTTCTGCTTTCGTCCACCGCCTCCTCCTCCTTGCGTTTTCTCGCATAACAGAACTATTGACTTTGTACCAACACTAAATTAATTAAAATTTAGTTTTACAATCCCGATGATGCTTAAGCTAATTAAAGTGGATTAATTTAATCCCACACTAAGCGGCATCAGGTTGGGAAGGAAATAAAGATGGTTAACATCGGTGTTTCTACAGAGGAAATTGTCAAATACACGTGGAAAGGTTTTACTGGTCAGGAATCACTGTTGATAATCTCTGAGAATCTTGGTTGTCGTGTGAAACATATTTGATTTGATACACCGATTTATTATTAGTCAACTGATTCAGTAATTTTATTTTTTTTGGGGGTTGATTAGACGGATCGCTAACCGCATTGTGTTGTTCTGTTGCCTAAGTCACGCACGGAACATTGGATTTTTCCGGAAACTGTTTTGTTATGTTTGACAAAGACATTTGACAGGAAAATGGTAACTTAGTCAAGGAGTTAAGCTGCTGTTAGACGAAAGTAAAGGAAAGCGGGGGGCGTGTGTGTGTATTTATTGTGTGGCGCGAAATTCAGCCATGGTTGGTTGGTTGGCTTTTACTATTTTTTGTGGCTTCTGTTACCACCACTTTGCTCTTTTTCAAAGAACAGAGATACGATTACAATGACAGTTATTGTCAGTTTCGAAGGCAACAACAAAAACAACTACTATGTATATCAGTTTCAAACTTACAGCTGTAATTTGCATCAGCATTCCTATTTCTTAAGCATGCTGAAGGACAAATGTGAAGGGAAATGAACAGTTGAGAAGAAAAAATGGAACTATTGCTTGAAAGGGAAAAAAATAAAATAAAAATTAAGAGAAACAACAAGAATCCGAGAGGATTTTTTTAGATTGAAAGTCGGAAAAAATGGATCAGAGCAGCTTCTCAGACAACTTTTAAGAAGCATGAAAGGTCAGCAGGGAAACAAAAGATTCAATCAACCGGCTGTACAATTGAAACCAAAGTTTATTTAAATGCTCTCTACACTCCTACGTTGTCACTGCTTGAATCCATTAGAATTGTCAACCTTCTAGCTGTTTTCAGGAAATCACTGCAACACAAAAAAGGAAACATTTTCAAATTAAACCACTGCCAGGGACATGTAACCTTCTGATAATACAACAAATTGATGGCAACAGAAAGGGATAAAACTCAAACCTGAATGATTCTTCTCCTATTTGCTTGACTGCACCTGTAATGTCACGGTAAAGCACATGGCTCAGTGTCTCAGAATTTTCTATGCCGAACATGTCTGCTAACTTTCTGTACAATTCATCATAAGATCCAAGCAATGAAAGATCAAGAGTACGGCCTACGTCTTCTGATTCCATGAATACTTTACAGTGACCAGTCTCTAAGTTGGGCTCAGTTTCTTGGCGATTATCCTTGTACCACTGGAAACCTTCACAGAATGTGCGCTCCTGTAGGCCTTGTTGATGAAATGCAGATCCAGAACCATCAGAAAAATTTGCCATCTTATCTAAATTCCCTTCTGAGGAACTATTTCCAGTAAGAACCGGTGAAACTGTCTCACCAGAGCAGCTGAGTGACATCTGCTGTTCTGTGAGTATTGGTTGCCCGAAAAGTACGAGCTGGGGTGTCTTTACATCATCAGCTTTCTTTGAGGTTTGGGTAGAATGTGCCATGGTTAGCAAACAAGAAACATTCTCACTCATGCTAGGCTTCTGGAAGATAGGGCTATGGGGAGCCCTTGTCTGTGTAGCAGCACGATCAAACGGCGGGAAACCGGCCGGAAACAGACCTGACTGCAGTTTATTGAGGTGGATATCTGATAAGGATAGACCATAGTGAGCATGCCTGGCTCCCTGCATGCCAGCAGGAGTGTGATCGGGTAGACACCCAAAAGGGCTGTTGGGCCCAAGGAGGCTGCCGGAAAATGTCGGCATTGGTAGTTGGCTATCAAGGGGGAAATCTGGATGTTGTGGCAATCTGGATTTCTTTGTTGGCGGTGAGAAGGGGGATAGATGGATAGCGGGCATGTTTGACACCAATTCCACCAGCCATGGGCTGACGCGTTTCACATTTTGGAGCAAATCGGGTTCATCCCATGTAACCTGCAGCATATGTTTTACTGTGTATAAGAATAGATTCCTGGAAAATTGAAATATACCTGAACAAAAACTAAAGAAACAGAATGTAGTGGCCCATGTGAAATTTCCATCTAATGTAAAATGCTAATTAAAAATATCAACTAGGAAAAACTAGTATGAACATCTCTTCAAAAACATTTGACCAGGTCTGAATGAAACATAAGGTAGTTGATAAGGATACGTGTAAGTAACCTTAATCAAGTTAACAAAAAATATGTTTAGTCGAAAGTTGAACAAGTTATATTGAAATGCATCAGCAAGACTCACAACTAAAATGGCCTCTTATCTATTTCTATCAAAAGCTTTATCAACTATTGCTTAAATTAGAAAAAGACTGCTATTTATTTATTAAATGACTTCAATCAGCAATTTCGTCCATCTTCATGTCCACACCATTTATTTACAAAGCTCAGTGTGAATCAATTGTCGTATGTCTTAAAACATCAAAATAATTCGCAAATAATGTAAAAAAGGGAAAAAAAATTGGCAACTTCCTGTCAATCACAAAGCACAAACAACAAAATCATGGCTGCACTTGAACTACCCAAAAATAAAAATAATAATAATAATAATAATAATAATAAATAAAAAACAAAGGAACAGAGAAAATTTCGTAGGAAGAAAACACAGGATGCAAAAAGGAAAGAGGAAACATGATTACCGAGTAAAGCTTATCAATCAATGGTAGATCAATTGTTAGCATGAGTACTTAGAACTCAATAGTATCACATGGACCCAAAACTTTTGTACAAGAAAAATATAAATTCAAAAAATAATCATAAAAAAATTATGCAGATCTAAGGCAGATGACTTTACCTGGAGAAGCCTCCAAGGCGAATCAGGCCAGTAAAGGGGATCTGAAACATGAACAGAAGAAATAGTTCCCATAAACCAACTAATCCGAGAAGAATCCTCTGTTTCAAAGGCCATTTTAAACCTCATTCCTGAACACCATCTGATCTGCAATGCTGCTTTCACCATTGAGGCCTTCACACAAAACTCCGGAGTACTAGCTCGTGGGTAGTATACAGCCTCAAATGGCTGCCTATTAGCAGCAAGTGTTGCAGCTTCAATAACAGATTCGGGCCTCACTTTCCCCTTCCCCATCAAATTAGTTCCATTATTCGAGCTTGACCCATTGACATTTCCATTGCCATTTCTCATTAACTTGCTATCATCCTCCCTCAAAAAGGCTGAAAAACCTCCATAAGGCGAAACACAATTTCCATTCCACCCGGAAGACACCTCTGGTCCACCTCCAATTCCTCTCTTTGCACGGCGAATCCCAACACAAAGATCACCGTTTTCCGCCCTCAGAAACACAATCGAATCCCCAGCAACAAGTTTCTTATGATTCACAAAAGTACTCCACCCAGTTGTCAACAAATGCCTTCTAGGCGTCCCTCTATATATATGCCTAAACTTCCATGTCTCACCATGGACATCCTTAGCAAGAATGGTTTGTACCGGGGGATCGGCAGAGTAATCCAATCTGGGAAAGATTGTTTCTGCACAATACCTTGGAACAGAAAATCCTCCACCATTATTCGCATCTGACTGTGTCAATGTCTTGGCAAACGACGCCGGTTTATCTTGGGATTCAGTGTTATGAATTTCAACAATTCCATCATCATCAAAATCAGGCGCATTATTACGAACTGGAATCAACTTAATTTTGGCATATACCTCATCAGTTTCGGGATCAGCCATGAATTTGATAGCTGAGACTCTACAGAGTACGTAAGGCGGAATTCTTTGACAGCTTCTGAAATCGACTGGCCCACAGGCGTGCTCCGCGTGGCCCTGGGGGAAGTAAAACACTTTGGAGTTCACCGGCGGCATTTGCACCATTCCTCCAGCGCAGGCATGCCATAGCTGAGAATCCAAGCACTTTTCCACCTCTTTTAGCTTCTCCTTTGAGTCCATAAAAGTAATCATCTCGACTTGTTCATAAAAGAATAAATTCCCTTCTTCTTCTTGACGCTTATCTCTTATTACGTGCTGTAGAAACCACAAAGATTATCAAATTAGACATTTTACTCGCTAAATTGAAGAGAAAATAAAGGAGAACAAGAAATACAAATAACAAGAGTGGAATTTCAAGAACCTCATACCTTGCAGATTATGAATCTTTATGCCACATCTCCGCAGAAAGTGAAATACTTGTTTTGATTCTTTACTGTACACCAAAAAAAGCACAATCCAGAAACGAAAATTTGTAACTCACAGAGACTCAACATTCCCAACCAAAAATTACTTCAAATAAGGCTAATAAAGCTCCACATATGTCTCAATTCGGCCCTCAAAGTTCACCACTCGGCAGCCAAAAAAACCCAACTACTGTAAATTATGGAACGGTATACAACGTCCATCAACAGCTTCAACCTCAGAAACCCACCTCCAGTGAAACTAACACCCTCTCAAAAATCCAAAATAGATTTGCACCCAAGACCAAAACTGTCGAACAAGAGTCTTTACAAACAAAATCAAAGATCTATCACACTGTTACACTTCTCTCGATCCAAGAAAATAAAATTATCAGTCAACTAACTACACACAAATCTCTACAACTAAACAGTCCCGGGGTTCTCTTTGAAAAAAAAAAGGGAAAAAAAGAAAACAGAGTGATGAATCTTTCTGTTTCTGTTAGTTCAAAGATTCAATCAAGAATCAGCCGACACAGGAGCAGATAAAAAGCCATAAGTCCGCACACACACTCTCACACAGAAAGAAAGAGAACACCTTTTCGGATCATGCAAGAGCCCAAAAAGCACACGCTTAAGAAACTAAATAAGCTTTTTAACAGAGAAAGAGAAGGAGAAAACTTTTAAAAAGAAATTAAAAAGAAAAAAATTCAAGTTGCACAGTACTGATAGTAGTAAATAAATAGTTAGTACTGTGGTTTATGATTTTTTTTTTCAAAAAAAAATTATTTAAGAACCTTTTTCTTCGGATCTGAAGTAACTCTGTGTATCTTCAGAAGCCAGCAAAACAACAAAGATTTTTAAGGAACCTATCCATTTTTATTTTTTATATTTAATACTTTTAATAAAATATTTATTTATGAATTCTCTTTCTGATTAATCTAACAGATAATTCTTGCTTTATTTATCGCGATATATTTTTTTTAATGTCTCGCGAGTTTATTGGTTGTTCTAAAAGCGAGGAAATGGTTAACCAAACAAGTTAACTGTGGTTAGTGGGGTACGGAATTTTAAGTCAACTAGGGTTAACACTGAACTGTACAAGGGTTTGGAGTTCGTAAAGTTGATTAAAAACCGTTTGCTGTACTTTCGTTTCTTGGTGGTGTAGGAGGTGTTGGGTTTTCGTTACTCTCTTGTAGGCGCGTGGGAACAATCTCGACGTGGGCTAAAACACAATTAGCTGTTTTCTTGGGGTATAAAAAGAAAAATATTTATATTTATACTTTTATTATGCTACTTGGGTAATATATATCTAATATAAGTTTTTACTTTTGTATTTTTATAAATATTAAACTAATTTTAATTAATCTATTTTTATTTAATATCTTGTTTTTTCTACCCTCCTAATAAATTTTACACATTAAAATTTATTTTCTTTTAAAATAAAAATATTGAGATTAATTAAAATTAGAAAACAAAAAAAATCATAAAAAAACAAAAATCTAAGACTATGACCAAAAAAATTGATTCAATTTGTTGCATTATTAATAACCAAATTCTATACCTAAGACACAAAATAGCATTTTCACTTCATACAAACTCTTTCTGAAAGTTAAAAATAGAAAAAACTTAATTAACATTAGAAAAAAAAATACTAAATCACTTGATACAAGATCCTGATAAGTTGAATTTATATTAAAAAATATTTCTAATAAAAAAATAATTAAAAATATAATAAAAATAAAAATGTTAAAACAAACTTCATGCCATATCAATTGGTTATTGAGGCATTTACACTAAATTTGTTTTTCTTTATTTTAAAAATTTTATGTTAATTTTCTTATAATAAAATTTTAAAAACTTGTCCGTCAAAGTAATTATACATTTTTTTTAAAAATTATTTATGATAACTAAATAATTAATAAATTTTTATTAAAAACTCTATTTATAAAAACTGTATCTATAAAAGTACATTTACATATTTTTTTTAATAGCCTTATATATATATATATATATATATATATATATATATATATATTACTGAATCTTTTTCTCAATAAGAAAGTAAGAAATCTTTTAAAATATTTGAGATTTTTTTATGAGTTATTTCTATAGCAATTCTTACTCAAATACGATCTCGATGAGAAAAAAAAAGAAATTATATTCGTTTACATATTTTTAATAGGCAACATCAAACCCTTGAAGAAAAAAATGTTAATATTTTATAATAAAAAATACCAACTTTGATGTCAATATTTATTAATTTTTTTTACATAAATACTAAGTTATGAAAGTTAATTTCTCAATAAGGGTTTTGCTTCTTTTTTTTTTGTGTTGGAACTTGTTTGTTACATACACAATGATTTAATTGAAATAAGCTTTATTTCAGCCGAAAAAGTAAATATGCAATTACAAATGATTCCCTCAACCATTTGTAATGCCAAATAATATCAAGGACCTGATTGTTAAAGATAATCGTATTATATCTTGGTTGTTATTTTTTAACCAAAATTAGGGACCCGGTTGCCAAAAATTTGTTAAAAATTTCCACGCATACTATAAAAATTTATTCTGATTTAATAAAAATGAATTTGATATCATTTTTTTCAAAAAAAATTAAGTAACAACATTCATAACGGCTTAAATATTATTGTCAATAAGGGATTAAAATGTTAAAATTAAGCAAACTTATCCTACCTTTTTATTTTATTAACATTCAGGGACACAATTATTATTACCCTAACATTATTATATAAGGATATTATTACGCGGTTAACTTATTTGGGATTTTTTTTCAATTTTAAGTAATGTGCTCACATTCATCAATAAGATAAGTATTTTCATAATTTAAATAAAATTATTTAAAATGATAAAATTAGGAAGGATTAATAGTTCATAAAATTTAAAATGATATATATGTAAAGTTAAGTGGTCAAAACTTATAAAGTACTTATCCTTTCTCATATATAGAGAGAGAGGGGGATCAATAATTCTTTAATTTTATATATACTTTTATATCATTTGTAAACTATTAGATTTAGATATTTTAAAGTTTAAAATTGTATCTTATATGTACATTAATTATATATTAATTATATGTGTCAAATTTAATCTCAACTATTAAAAGTGTATAGATCCAATAGTCTATAAATGATGTAAGAATATATTTACTTCTAAGAGTTAGATCAATAACTTCTTAACTTTACGCATTTTCTAACATCATTTATAAGTAGTTAGATTTAGATACCTCTAAATGTTAAGATTAAATCTAGCACATGTCATTAATATATAATTAATGCATATATGAGATACAATTTCAACCGTTAAAAGTATTTATATCTAATAGTTTATAAATGATGTAAAAATATGTATAAAAATATTTTTATCTTATAACAACTATAATTCTAAAGTCATAACCCCTCTTTACCAAATAAAGTCTTAAGCTTCAATCTAATCTTTTTAGCATATAGTAGAAATATTTCTTCTTCTTGTTGTAAAAATACTTCAAAATAAGAATTAAAATTCTAATCTTTTATATCCTAAATTTTTAAAAATTCATTGACATGTGGCATGGCTTAAAATAAAGACTGATATTATTTAAATTTTTTTTATTAATTAACCACCACAATTTATTGTATTGAGTGGTAAAAAAATAATTTTAGAATTAATTGATAAATTTTTTGAAAGATTATCTTGGCTTTTCATTTTAAGTTATGTCATGTGTCATTTGATTCTTGAAAGCTTCGGATATAAAAGACGAAGATTGAATCTAAATCATCAAAACAAACACATAATCTAGATTCATGCATCAACAAACAGTAGAAACTCCTCTTCTTTTCTACTAACAAAAAGTGCTTTTTTTCTTTTTTCTTTTAAATTAAGGGATATTATCACATTCTTCCCCTGAGGTTTATAATTGTATCACTTAAATAGAAATTATAGAGAATATATCACTTATCTCACCTATAGTTATATTTGACTGTTAGTTGACCATTAGATATAGGGGTAAATACGTAAAATATCATTTTTTGATATTTGTTATTTTGTCTAAAGAATAAAATTTCACTTTCCTAAATTTTTACTTAATGAAAGAGAAACCAAAAAGAATTTATTTTTTTCTCTTTTTTTAATCAATTTTATTAACTATATGTATCTCCATATTTTATTTAGAGAATATTTATTGAAAAAAATTATACTTCAAATCAGGTTTTTAATTTTCTTCTCTTTTATTCTCTTTTATGGTTATTTTTTATTTACTTTATATATTTGAATTAATTAACACACACAACAAATCAAAAATAGATATTAAAAAATATATTTTAATAAAAATAAATAATTAAGGGCATTTGAATAAATTTATTATTTGGAGTTAGTTGATTAACATCATAGGGGAGGTATGTGATATAATATTTATTCTTTCTCTTTAAGTGATACAAACTCAAACCTCAGGAAAGGAATGTGATAATATCCCTTTAAATTAATGTAGCCACCTGGAAATTCTTTTGAATCCAAAATTAATAATTGATGCTAAAATGACTTGGAAAAAGCTGTATTATTATTGTTATTAATTTCAAACTCTTTTTGCCAATTTGTCCCTCACTTTAACATGCAAACGCAAACCCTACAAAAGTAGGGAGCCCCCAACTTAGCTTTTTCTCTTTATATCATATTTGAAATTTGGTTAGTTTTAGCTAAAATTTATGAAGCCTAAATAAAGTTGAGATAAGTTGATAAGGTATAGGATAAGTGCATACAAGGCACATTTGGTATTGTGGACTAGACTGTATTATTTTAAGTGGATTAAATTAAATTAGAATAGATTGTACCGAAGTAAATTAAATGAAAATTTATTCTATATTTGATATAATAACATACTGAATTACTTGTAAATTAACTTATGTTTAATGCAGTAACGTATTAAACTGTATTAATATTTGTCTTTTTAAAAATTAAATTAATATCTATGAACAATAAATAGAAAAAATATATAATTTAAATATATATTGTTTATAAATTTTATTAATTTATAATATGTAATTTAAAAAATTATGTATATATAAATATATATTTTTAAATTTATTAATAATTTTAAATAAATAAATTTATGGTGCATATACATAACATTTATTAAAATTAGTTAAATAATAATTTTTTTTTTTGTTATTTAATTGTTTAACATGCAAACGCAAAGCCTACAAAAATAGGGAGTTCCCAACTTAGCTCTTTCTGTTTATATCATTTCTGAAATTTGATTAATTTTAGCTAAAATTTATGAAGCCTAAATAAAGTTAAGATAAGTTGATATGGCAAGTGTATACAGGGTTTGAAACCCAACATAATATTGTAACTTTACATTAGCATTTTAGATATATAATAATCAAATCCGATTCTATTATAATTTAAGTTCAAATTAAACGTATTTATCATCATTGTTATGGTGTACGATATATGATTTTTTACCTAATTGTATCTATTTCTTTTTTTTTAGTTTGATCAACTGAATCGGTCATGAAAATTAAATATATATAAATTTCTTCAATCTATTTATAAAAAAATCTAAAAAATTAGGATCTATTTTAATACTATTTTTGTAACTTCCATATCGTAATTAATACGAAATAAAATCACTAATTGTGAAATATAAATATATGATATGATTATAAATGTTTTAGCTGTTATGTTTTTAAAGTATAATAAAATATAAATATTTTTTTCAATTTTTTTATATGAACGTAATTTATACTTGAGTTTCAAACATTTAGATGTTTTAAATACACTGATTTAATAAAATAAAATTAAAAATTTTGACTTAATGCAATGATTCTGAATTTTTCATATGTAAAGTTATATATCATATGTCAAATTAATAATTTTAAGAATTTTATATTTAAATCTATATTAGAAAAAATAATTTAAAAAAATCTGGAGTTGAATAATATTGACAATAACTTATTTCGAACGTATCATCGATATTAAATGAGAGTTAATAAATTGAAAAGTCTGGCTTCAATTGCTTTGCTTCAACCCAACATGAAAGGTTTGAAGGTTGAACACGTAAAATTAAAGGACAGTCATGTTTTAAATATAGATAATATTATTTAACTTCTCTGCTACAATATTTAATTAATTTCTATTTATCTTTAATTAATGCTTTTTATTGAAAAACTTTTATATTATATTATATATTTTTGGGTTTACAATACTAGTTGAACAAGATTCTCAATTTTATTACTTAACTTAAAATTAATTTCAATTGAATAATGAAATTGCACACACACTCTCTCTCTCTTTTCTTATCTACATATAATATAAAAATAAGATAAAATATTATTTTTATTACATTAAAAAATATATACTAATAAAATTTTCTAAATTTTTTTGTGAATTTAATAAATAATGATAAAAATCAAGTAATTTTCATATATACAATTATTTAAGGTTAGTTTAAAATTGTAGTGCTTCTACTATATTTTTGGTTACACTCTGAAAGCACAATTAGTAAACTACTCCATAAATTCACAACACCAATAAATTCAAAATCATAACAATTCAATACCGATAAATTTTTAAGTATCATACTAATATCTCGCGTATCATATTTTTGTAAAATAACATTTTCATTGATCTAAGATAAATATCACACATCACTCAATGTTTATCTAATAAATTTTAATCATGTACATATATATTTTAAATATTTAGTAATTATAATAAAATAATATTTAAATACGTGACGTATATTTACTAAATGATCTTATTAAAATCGTGTGACCTAAATTTTTCTCCTATACAGTAAAATATATAACAATATTCATTCATTCAAAATTAAACAAATCCAAATTTTCAATACCATTGATCTTCATCTTCTAAACCAATTCCATTATGAAGAAAATAATTATCAATCGAAGCCCATGTACATAGAAACAAGTTATTTATTTTGGTGGGCCAGGATATTATAACACATGCAACAGGGTCCCATTATTACAAAGAGTTGCAGTTGCAGAGGACACAGAAAGACATTCATTGTCAGATTAAAAGAAAGTTCGTTAATAAACAACAAAATTTCAGACGACGACGTTTAGCCCACTCCTATCCCTACCATATCTAATTAATGCATAGGAGTAACAATTGGTGTTATGGTGTCGTATCCGTACATATAAAGGTAATAATTCGTATCATGGTATTGTATTCGTGTTATGTTATAAGAAAAATGTAACAAAATTTTATTTTTACAATAATATAATTCATTTATTATATAAAAATTTCAAATATCGATCTAACCCTTTTATTAACTATGCCACCTATTTATAAAATAAGTGACATAACACAATTAATAAACGGCTAATTATCGTGTTATGATATGATATAATCAGATTATTAGAAATATATATTTAATTAAATTAATCGTATTTATGGTTTGATTTAAATAAATATAATTGAACATAATTATACATTTAACATGATTAATTATACGTGGATTTAATTTGTCTAATTTTAATAGAAAATTTAATTTAATTTTAAAATTAAATATAATATTACGCAAAAATTATGTACATTAATAAATTAAATTGTCGAATAGTTCATTTAACAAATTAAAAGCACAAATTCATAAATTCATTAAATTTTTGTTGAAAACAAATTAAGATGATATTATTATTTATCTAATTAATTAATTATGTCTTAAAAAAATTAATGAACCTAAATTTTAAATACAAATAAAATTTAACTCATTTATAAAAAATAAGCAACACGGATATGGACCATTTGTTCTTTATGCTCCTTTTTCTCAATCGAATGTATTTATTTATATAAATTCGAGTTATGACTCAAATTGTCACCTCTACGTATATATTATATTCAATTTTTAATCTTCCGACAACATAAATTAAATAAAAATAGACAAATAATCCATACGAGTATAATAATACGGTATTTTTTAAAAAATGAAAATTAAAGGCTTAATTAGTGCCCAAGTCAAATATAGGTGGGCGATTGTCTCTTCTCCAAAAGCACTTATAACATACAAGCCAGCTAACCCACCAACAATGAGGGGGTCATGTATAACGACCAAACACTGTCTTAATTTATGTCCTACTTATTTTTAGTCATTTCATAGTAGGGTCAATATGTTATGAGACCTTATCAAAATATCTTTTAGTCAAGAGGATCCTAATTAGAGTTCTTTAATTTTAACAAGTATTTGTTGGTTATAGATTTTATTTTAAAGAAAAACTCAAATATTAAATATGGGTAATTTTAATTTATAATAATCGTGATTTTAAAATTACAATATTTCAATTTTAAACATAATTAATTAATCTTTTAATTAGATAAAATTAGAATTAGAGCAAGCAGATGATGGAATTTGAATGTAGGAATGGAAATATGATTGATTTTATATAAATGAAGAATGTATGTTTTCCTTTTTGTTTCTCTATAATTTAAGTAGCTTACAACTATCAATCATTAATTTTAGGGTTAGAACATCCATTGTGGGTGGGGTTCTGCTCTTTGTCTTTATGAAGAAGCAATATAATTATTAAATGAATTAATTAATTACATAATATATATATATATATATATATATATAGAGAGAGAGAGAGAGAGAGAGAGAGAGAGAGAGAGAGTGAAATATATTACATAAATAAAAACACACCATGTCTTGATCTATATAGTAAGAAAAACATAAAAGAATTAATAAAAAGAATATGATTTTATGAACCATTGGTTTCCTACATTATTACAATAGCAACTGCATTGATGCTTAGTTGTAACAACTGTTTTTGTTTGGTTTTAATTTTTAATTTAATGGTCATATTTTGATAAATTTTTTATTTTTGCTTTGAATTTAATTTTTATTATATGAAAAATATCTATATCTAAATCAACGCAAAGTGTTTGCATATTGTATAATACTATACACTATAATTTAATATTCATATTACTATATAAATTTTTGTACCAAATAAAACTTACCAGTATATTATATTTTCTAAAATGTATTTCAATTTTAATTTACGAGTATATTATATTTGTCAAAATGACATAACCTCATATATTAATTATATTTTTAAGTGATTAATATTTTAAAGTCAATTAAAATTAATATATGCTCACAAGTTAACTTTCATGTTATTTGAGACGAAAATTTTAGAATACAAGTTAAAAAATGTAATATTATTAATACATATTCGCAATTTTTAGAATGTAGGTTTAGTGTAACTCAAAATCAAATTGCTTTCAATAACGTTGATTTTAGTATAATTCAGCAAATTTGCATACATAATTTATACATGCATACATATATGTGCATGTAGTTGTAAGAGGTTTCTCTCCTTCATTATTGGATCAATGAGGCCAAAATGCTTACTAAGCTTGACCCATAATAGGAGCCCATTTAATATTTGTTCCACCACCAACTTCCGGTTAATCTCACCCACCTACCCAATAATATGAAATTCAATTTTCATATTAATAAAATTTATTTCTAATTTTAAAGGATCAAAAAATAGAATTTAATTAATTAATTAATTAATTAATTATAAATTAAAATTGTGAAAAGAAGCTCTTCTAAGTTCTAACTAAACTAAGCTAAACGGGGAAGCGATGACAGCTACAAGACAACAAAAGAAGGCAGAATGTGAACGTGGAAGTTAACAGTGCTGTGATGTGTTCGATCCTCTGTACAAGAATCTTCTATCACGCGTCGTGTTTACATGGTTGATTGCGGTCTTGGCTGTCACACAACTTGGGCCCCACCATTGACAACTTGCCATATCTCTGTTCTTACGTTGAAACTTTGACATCAATTAGAATGGCGTCGAGAAATTATTTTTCGCTTCACAAATATAATTCAACGTAATTTAGTTTAGTTTTTTTTTATATTTTTTCAAGTAAAGACAATTCATTTATATTAAAAGCTTTCCTACTCCCAAATTTTTTTAATATTAAAAAATTAATATATATATATATAATCTACCTATATTTTAATAAAAAATTTATTAAGAATCAAAATCGTTACAAGTTTGTCGTTATTTACAAAAATTTACTCTTAATAATAAGACTCTTTTTTATCCTATCTAAGAATTTAGGACAAATTTTAATAAATGCCTATGCTTTCTTGTCCCATTATAAATTTTTTCATAATTTTAATATAACAAAATTTTCTAAATAATATAAACAGCTTCACGCCTCTATCATTTATACACATTAAAGTTTTGAGTCTTATTAAACATATATACATAATTTATATTATTTTTACACACACACACCATATATATGTATGTATCTCTCTAGTAATATATACATATAAGTATAATATACTCAAAATATTTTTATTCATCATGCATAGAGTGTCCCAATCTCATATAATAAAATTACACCTTTTATAAAATCTGAGATGATATGGAAAAAGATAAAAAAATGAGTTTGCAATTCAATAAATAGATATAAATTATAAGAAAATATATTTCTACATATTATTATAAATTATCTTTAAATCATATATAAACAAAATATCATTCACATGTTGGAAATATAAATCACCACAAGTAATTCAAATTGTATCCAACTAGTATATGGAGAATTCTCATGCTTAGTGAAAATATCATTTCCCTAAGTGAAAAAATTATACTCATACTCAACGGGCTCGTCTTATTACTTGGAGGGAAAATGATTCACATTAATATTATAAACATATTTCTATAGTCATGAAGACCTTAATTTCATCATTGGGATATGTGTATATGTGGAGTGTTTTAAATAACGATAAACATTATTTAAACGTATGATAATCACTTTCATATAATTACCAAATATCACGTATAATTTAAATATTATTTTTTATGTAACACAATTATCAACATATAGTTTAATCATGACAGAATAGTTTAGATATATTGAAACAATAATAGTTTATATCTATTTAAAGCCTAATAGTTCAATCATGTAAAGTTTTGAGATTCTCTATATTCTTCCTAACTTTAATATTTTCTAAAATACATGATTAAAAAGTTTATCACTAAAACTTATTCAAAATCTAATATGTATTTTAAATATGAGAATAAAAGTATTTTAATTTTATAAATACACAATACACTAAATTTTTGAATACCGATTCAATTTTCTAGTATTTTTCTTTTACCTATATTAAACATTTCTTCATCTTTTTCTCTTTTCTTTTCCTCTTTGGCATTTTTTTTTCTTAATTTTCTTTCTTCTTTTTGTTTATGATTGGTCTCTCTCTTGGTTCAGATTTTGCAAAACTCAATCATTTCATTCCTTTTCATTTTTTTTTATTATTTATACATGCATCGCTCCAATTATAATGAAGCAAGCTGCTTGTAGCCAACAAATCTTTCCCGCCACGTTATAAATCTACTATAATGTAAAAGTTGATTTTGTACCATATATATATATATATATATATATATATATATATATATATATATATATATATATATATATGAACCCCAAATAAATCCTAATACAAGGATAAAAAATAATATTGAACGTATTTGTAATATAGGTGTAACAGAGTTTGAGAGTATTGATGAACTAATGAATGTAGATTAATTGATTACAACAGAGAGAATATTTCAAGTAATAGGGTGTATAAATTAACAAAAGATGAATTTTGCATTATTTCTGTTTGGAGGTAAACATACTAGTGGTGGATATATGTGTTAATTAAATAGATATAGAGGATATTAAGTTATTATTTTGGGCTCACTTTTGAAGAGAATTTAATGATAAATTTTTCTAATCCATTTATTGGAATAAATTATTGACATTGGTTTGAGGGTCAATGACAATTGAAGAGTATGACAATAAATTTACAAAATTGTTGAGATTTGTTTCTACTATGGTACAATATGAAATATATAGAAACAAATAATTTGAAGTAAGTTTGCGGAATGATATCAAGAAATCTGTGGTTGGATATAAATATAAACATTATGTCAATTTAGTTGAGACTGTTATGAAGGTTGATCTAAACACCCCATTACATGAAATATTCTCTCCATTGTAGTCAGCTAATTTGCATTAATTGGATCACCAATAACCTCATACTTTGTCAAACCCAGATTGCTGACACATTCAATAATGTTTTCTACCACTATATTAAGATTTACTTGGGATTGATACGTATACATATGTGGTAAAATTCAGCTTATTCTTCTCCTATAACTTTCCTTTCTTCTCTTCAACTGAAGGTAAATTCAGATTAACGATAGGCCTTATATTAGATTAACCACTTTTACGCAGACTAATATTATTTCAATCATATTATTAAATGATGCATGTAATATGCATATGTCACACAATAGACTACATAATCAAAACCATGCTATAATACCAAATTGATAGAACCCACCTCGAACCTTTCAAAGAGTTCGGGATGAATCATGCTAAATACTTGTATTTTTCATGTGTAATCTTTTTTCATAAACCTTAAATAATAAAATTCATGAATAAGGTAAACGGCCTCCGGCCTCCATCATCAACATAGATTGAGGCTTTGTACCTCATCAAATATTTATACATAATTTGTATTATTTCACACACACATGTATTTTTCTAGTAGTTATATATGTTAGGGATAATGCTCTAAAAGCATGTAATTTGTACTTTTTTTGGAATAAATAAAATTAGCATTTCTTTATACTTAATTATATTTAATTTTAATATCAGAAAAATCCTAATTTATTTATGTAACCATAATCTTAGTATATATAAATGTTATATATACAAGAGGATTAAGATTATGGATAATTAAAGTTGGGTTTTTTAATTAAATATTACTAGTACGGTCTAATAACATTAAGAGTTTGATAGTTTTATTCGGACTGTCAATGTAACGACATCACGGTAAGAGACACTTTATATTGGTATATGTTCAATTCTTCATGTATGACAATATTTATAATAATCAATAATTAAATTTATTAAATCAAATTCTTGAATGACAATATTTATAATAATCAATAATTAAATTTCATTTCTAAATCTAATGACTGATTAAATTTTGATCTTAAATTAATATTATGTTCTTCATATTGGTATATGTTCAATTCTTCATGTATGATATGAAATACATAGTGATTCGATTATGTTTAAGTATAATCAATATAATATAATTATTGATTATTATAAATATTTATACCAATATGAGGACTAATTACATGACTAATTATATAAATTTGGCAATAAAATTATAAAAATTTGGATTAATAATATAAGTTTATAGTAGAATATGATGACTAATTATATTATAATAACAAATTAACAACTTAATATAAACACACTAGTGCACATTGAAAATACATATTATGTCATAGTGATAATATAATAATCTATTATACTTATTTGTATTTTGTTAGTATATTTAAAGAAGTAGTTTCTTAAAATATATTCAAATAATTTAAGTTTATAATATATTAGGATAACAAATTATATTTTAACTTTAGTTCAATGACAATTACATGTTCTAAATTTAAAATTCTAAATGTTGATATAGTGACTAAATTATAGTTAATTACAATTAAATTAATACAAGAAAATTAACAATTAATCAATTATAAATACATAAAATTAAGTTAATAGTAATTTCATTTGTTTAAAATTTTATATTTTTACATTTCACTAAATTTAAATTTTAAAAATTTAAATTATATGAATAAAATGATTTAATTTATTTTTTAACATTCAAATGATTTCGTTTTAATTTCCAACGGTACAAAACAATATAAAGTATTAAAGTCTACAAACATAATCATAATGTCCCAAAAGACCAAAACATTAACGTTATAAAGAATTAATTTTTTATTTTTTAAACGTTGTAATAGTAAAGAAATTAAATATAAAAAACTAAAAAACCCTAATCTCATATCCTCATTTCTCTTCAGTCTTCTACTTCTCCTTTATATTCAAAACAGAAAACCTAAAATATTATCTGCGCCGCCTATACTTGCTCACACACAGCCACACTCACCTGCCGTCGCCTGTCGTCGGACACAGCCACCACATACTCCATGGCCGTCGTTCGCACAACTGCACTCACCTTCCATCGTCAGTCGTCCAACACAGCCTCAACATAATCCCTGGTCGTTATCTGCACAACACAACCACACTCACCTGTCGTCAGACACAACCACCACATACTCCCTGGCCATCATTTGCACAACCGCACTCAACTTCCATCGCCAGTCGTCGAACACAACCTTAACACACTCCCTGGTTGTCATCTGTACAACACAACCACACTTACCCATCATCGGACACAACCACCATATACTCCCTGGCCATCGTTCGCACAACCGTACTCACCTTCCGTCGCCAGTTGTCAGACACAGCCTCAACACACTCCCTGGCCGTCATTTGCACAACACAACCATACTCACCCGTCGCATACAGCCACAACCCATAACATACTCCCTGGCCGTCGGCCGTTACACACAACCACACTCTTGGCTGTTACTCGTCATCAAACATAACTTGAATACACTCCTTGGCCATCGCCTGTCATACACAGTCTTTGTGAGAAAATCATAGCCCGCGAACACAGAACAACTATCCATGGACTGCGGTGGTGAGACTAGATTCGCCTAGATCCGACTAATTTTGCCACCTCATCCTCTGGTTTGATTCTGTTATTCAAATTTTTTTTAGTTGAGTGATATGTTGAATTGAGTTTTTGAATTAATTGAATCGGATTAATTTGTGTCGATTAATTTGCAATTTTTGGATATTGGATTTGAAATTATAGTTTGATTTAATTTTGTATTCATTAATTTTGCATTGGATTGATTTGGGATTCCTGAATCTAGTGATTTATGTACTGGATTACTTGATTGCTCTTGAAATATCACTGTTCTTGCATACTGGATTTGTTTCTATATTCATTAATTTTGTATTGGATTGATTTGCGATTCCTGAATCTAGTGATTTATGTACTAAATTTAGTAATTTATATATTGGATTACTTGACTGTTATTGAAATATCACTGCTCTTGCATACTAGATTTGTTGAACCGAGTTAATTCTGCATTAGAATAATTTGTGTATTACATATCCTCTATATTGGATTAATTGATTGGTCTAAGTTATATCAAATTTTTGCTCGTTGGATTTGTTGAATAGGATTAATTCTGCAGTGGATTAATTTGTGTATTGCAACCTTCTGCCTTAGATTAATTTTTGAATTGTAAATTTAAAAATACCAAAATTTGCTTGCTGAATTTGTTGAATTGGATTAGTTCTTAAAAATGTCTAGTGCTAATTCTTCTTTTACACCATCAAGTTCTAAAAGAACTAGAACATCTATTGTTTGAGAGTATTTTACTATAGAGTCTCGACCTAATAATATAACTGGACAGAGTAAAAATAAAACGATTTGTAATTTTTGTAAAAAACCCTTAAGCGCTTCAAGTGCTAATGGAACTGGTCATTTAATACGTCATGCAGAAGCATGCCATAAAAGACATGCTCCCTCTAATGATCAAACACAATCCCAAATTGTATCAAATATTTTTGGAAATAATTTAAGTTGTTTTAGGTATTCACAACAAAATATGAGAGAAGGGATGGATAAATGGATTGTATCTAATGAACATCCTTTCGTTCAGGCTGAGAATAAAAGATTTGAAAAATTTATGAAAAAATACGTTCAACCTTCCTTTAAATTAGTTCCTAGAAATACATATAAATATGATTGTATGAAAATATTTACACATATGAAACAAAATTTAATTGCAAATTTTCGTACATTCAAAGGTGTTTTTTTCTATTACTTCTGATTGTTGGACTGGATGTAATCGTTTAGGTTATATTTGTGTTACTGCACATTATATTGATGATAGTTGGATGGTACAAAAAAGAATTATTTCATTTCGTGAATTAGAATATCCCCATAATGCTTTTGCAATTTTTAATGCTATTATGAATGTTTTTAGAGAATATGAAATACAAGATAAAATTTTTAGTATTACTTTTGATAATACATCTTCAAATACCGTTGCTATTGATATGTTCTCTAATAATATAACACCTGCGCGTGGTCTTGGAATGCAATTTTTTCATTTAAGATGTGTTTGTCATATTATTAATTTAATAGTACAAGATGGTTTAAGTTTAATTAATGTTCATATAGAAAAAATTAGAGATGCATTACAATATATAGGATCACATGGTTCTAAAAGGCAAGATTTTAAAACTATTATGTTACAATATGGCTTACAACCTAGGAAATTTGTGCTTGATGTGAAAACTTGTTGGAATTCTACGTATTTAATGTTAAAATCTTGTGTTAGTTATAGTGATGCAATAACTACTTTTTATAATAAAAAATTGGGTAATGTGGTTTTATCTTCTAATGATTGGAACATTGCATTTAATTTTATGCAATTTTTAAAAACGTTTTATAATATTACATTATCATGTTGGCGTGTTTATTTTTCTACATCATATTGTGTTTTAAATTATATTCATGATATTAGTTATGTTTTTGCTAGTTATAAAGATGTTGAAGAATTTAAAAATATTTGTCATATTATGGAAGCTAAATTTAAGAAGTATTGGAAGGATATTCCAAATTTTTTTATATATGCAGCAATAATGGATCATAGGATTAATTTAAAAGGTGCATTTATATTAATAAATGAAACTGCTAAAAATATGAAAATTACATGTGATGTGGATGTTTCAAATATTGAAAAGTCTTTGCATGATATTTATATTCAATACCAAGGTTTAGAAGGAATAAATGTACCAATTTATAATGATTGTAATGAACCAATTGCCATACTCCTTCATGGAAAGTTTTAAATAGTTCAACTTCTTTTATTGCTGGTTCTAGTGACTTAGAAAAATATATTTCTATTGATTATAATAAATTATTAAGTTATGAAGAAAAATAAAATCTTAATATTTTACAATGGTGGAAAATAAATGAAAGGATTTTTCCTGTGATGTCTATTATAGTTCGTGATTTACTAACTCCTCTTGTATCTACTGTAGCATCAAAATCTGCTTTTAGTACAAAAAATAGAGTATTAGATGAACAAAGATTAGGATTATTTGAAGATTCTTTAAATTGTTTGGTTTGTTTGAAGGATTGGGAGGATGCAGAAGATAGAATACAAAATTCTACTAATTTAGTAGAAGTAGAAGAAATAGAAATAGAAAATAATTCTTTAGATATTTCTGTTGGTGAGAATTAATTATATTTGATATGTAAATTAATTAAGTTTGTAATTTTTATTTTTTATGTAAAATAAATAAATTAGATAAATTGCAAATGATAGATAGTGCAATATGTGCCAACCTAGTTGGGATATATTGTATCTATAGTGATGCAAATTTGTCCAATTAATGTTGTAAATTTGAATTTTATGATTTTTAGAAATTTTATATTCTTAAGTTAAAAATTAAAATTTAAATTAAAAATAAATTAAAAATTTAAATTTCATTATTTTATGCACTTTAAATTAATGTAAATTAATAAAAAATAATAATATATTGCATTAATAAAATTTAATAAATGGGCTTAATAGCAAGAATTTTAATATGCAGTCCGCCCGGTACATAAGGCTCATGAACAGTAAAAAATTAATAACTCAGCCCAATATAGCCCATTTACTATTCACAACACGGCCCGTTCGGCCCACGGGCTAGAGTAACTTAGCCCAGTACGGCCCATTGATGGGTCGTGCTGTGTCGGGTTATGAACAGTAACCGTGCCGTGTCGGGCCTGTGCCTATATTATTCACGAGCTGGGCCGTGCCGTGCTCGGGCCGCCTGCCCTGTTTTGCCATCTCTATGCATACATGATATCATTTCTATTTAATAGTTAAATATGAATATGATTATAATTAATTAGATTAATTGAATAGAATAATAAATTAATTAATAGGGTAGTTAAGTTTTATAATCAAACTTAGTAATTATCTTATTTATTTAATTTGGGCTTATCTAAATTAATTGTTAATTTTTTAAATTAGCCTATATTCTATTTTCTTAATAATAAAATGTGATTTTATTACTTTTCAGTGGTAATTTTTAGGCATCTATTAATAGAATTAAGTTATTCTAATTTGTTAGACCTAATTAAATTGGACTCTTTTAATCTAAATAATTAACCTAAATAGAATTATATTTATCTAGTAATTATTAATATGAGATATAAATAATTCACTAGGGTTATAAAACATAAGATGTTTTATAAACACATAGTTTTTAAAAAATAACGAGTGGGAGAAGGATATATGACAATATACTCCATAGTCTCTATTATTAGTACAATACCATAAGATATAGGTAGCGCCTCGCGACGCTTAGATTTCGTCGTCCCTACGGAGGGTGTCTATCTATATTAATATCAAGGTTGGCTTCTTAGAGATAGGATTTAGATAATGTATTTCAAAATTGACCTACCCTACGGTGGCATTTTTGAGTTAAGTTGTTAGAATCCAAAGCAATGGGTTACACTGCATAAATATATATATTAAATTGTTAATGGTGTCTTGACAAAAATAACGGTAATTAATAAATGAATGAAAATATGAGATATTTTGAATTTCATTTACTAATTGAGATAGTCTCAATTCAATTATGTTAGTGTGACTTACCCCTACAGCGGCACATTAATTGTAAGATTGAATTATTGTGGTTTAGTAATTTATTCATATGCATTATGCATCACGTTTACTATTTCAAAAAATATTTTGATATTATGTTACGTATATTAAATGCTATATCTATTTATTTCAGCAATTATGTCTGCAACCAATCCTATTATCGCTTTACTTGCAAATGAAAAGTTAAATGGTGAAAATTTTATAAAATGGAAGAGTAACATGAATATAGTGCTGAAATGTGAGAACCAAAAGTTTGTTCTCCTCGAGGAGTGTTCTCCAGAACCTGCTGCCAATACACCTCGTAATGTACGAGAGCGATATGATAATTGGATTCAAGCTAATACCAAGGCCCGCTGCTACATGTTAGCTAGTATGAATGACGTGCTTAGACAAAAGCATGAACGGATGGAGACTGTATATGAGATATGAGAGTCCCACCAGGCCATGTTTGGGTAACCCTCGGATTAATCGCGTCATGAAGCTACTCGTAACTACATGAATGCGAAGATGAAAAAGGGTGTTTTAGTTAGAGAGTATGTTTTGAACATGGTGAATTATATGAATGAGGCAGAGATCCATGGTGCGACCATTGATGAGCGTACTCAAGTCAGCATCATTCTTGAGTCGCTATCACCGGCTTTTACCTAGTTCAAGACAAGCTATATTATGAATAAGCTGAATTACAACATGACTCAGCTACTCAATGAACTGTAAACCTTTGAGGCTATCTCCAAAGAGAAGCCCAAAGAAGGTGAGGCAAATGTTATCGAAGATGAGCCTGCTTCCTCTAACAAGAGTAAAAAGAGGAAGAATTCGAAAAATGGTTCTGGAAGCACAATCCAAGAAAGCCAAGAAAGGCTCCAAAGGCAACGAGAACAAAACATCGAAAGGAAAAATGTTTCCATTGCGGAAGTTAATAGGGCATTGGAAGAGAAATTGCAAAAAGTATCTCTCTGAGCTGAAGGACAAGAAGAAAGGTAAATTCAATTTACTAGTTCTAGAAGCTTGTTTAGTGGAAGATGATTTATCTCCTTGGATAGTTGATTCAAGAGCCACTAATCATGTTTGTTCTTTATTACAGATGCTTAGTTCTTCCAAGGGAGTTTGCTGATGAAGACTTCACCATGAAAATGGGCAATGGAGCAATTGTTTCTGCATTAGCAGTGAGAGTTGTTCGTTTATATTTTCAAAATAAATTTATTATTTTGAACAATATTTATTTTGTTCTTGGATTTTAGAAGAAATTTGATTTCAGTTTCTAAATTGGTTGAACAGTTATTTAGCATTTAATTTAATAATAATCAGATTATTATTTTAAAAGATGGTTTATATATTTGTTCAGCACAAGAAGAAAATGAGCTTTATGTTTTAAAGGCCAAATGAATGACCATTGTTGAATACAAAACTATTCAAAGTAGAATATCCTAAACCTAAAAGACAGAAAGTTTCTCAAAGTAACGAGACATATCTTTGGCACCTTAGGTTAGGTCATATTAATCTACATAGAATTAATAGACTCGTTAAGGATGGTCTTTTAAGAGAGCTAAATGTTGGTTCTCTACCAGTATGTGAATCCTGTTTAGAGGGCAAAATGACTAAAAGACCTTTCTCAGCAAAGGGCGAGAGGGCTAAAGAACCACTTGAACTTGTACATAGTGATGTCTACAGGCCCATTAAATGTACAAGCTAGAGGTGGTTATGAATATTTTTTCAGCTTTATTAAGGATTATTCCAGATATGGCTACGTATACCTAATGCAAAGAAAATCTGAAACTTTTGGAAAGTTTAAGGAAATTTTAGCAGAAGCTGAAAAATAGTTAGGTAAATCACTCTGTCAAACCCAGATTGCTGACACATTCAATAATGTTTTCTATCACTATATTAAGATTTACTTGGGGTTGATACGTATACATATGTGGTACAAAATCAGCTTATTCTTCTCCTATAACTTTCATTTCTTTCTCTTCAACTGAAGGTAAATTCAGATTAACAATAGGCCTTATATTGGATTAACCACTTTAACGCAGACTAATATTATTTCAATCATATTATTAAATGATGCATGTAATATACATATGTCACACAATAGACTACATAATCAAAACCATGCTATAATACCAAATTGATATAACCCATCTCGAACCTTTCAAAGAGTTCGGGACGAATCCTGCTAAACACTTGTATTTTTCACTTGTAATCTTTTTTCATAAACCTTAAATAATAAAATTCATGAATAAGGTAAACGGCCTTCGGCCTCCATCATCAACATAGATTGAGGCTCCGTACCTCATCAAACATTTATACATAATTTGTATTATTTCACACTGCACATGTATTTTTCTAATAGTTATATATGTTAGGGATAATGCTCTAAAAGCATGTAATTTGTACATTTTTTTGGAATAAATAAAATTAGCATTTTTTTATACTTAATTATACTTAATTTAATATCAGAAAAATCCTTAGTTTATTTATGTAACCATAATCTTAGTATATATAAATGTTATATATACAAGAAGGATTAAGATTATTGATAATAAACTGAAATAAGTCCGTAATAAATTAATTAAAGTTAAGTTCTTTAATTAAATATTACTAGTACGGTTTACTAACATTAAGAATGTGATAGTTTTATTTCGGATTGTCAATGTAGCGATATCACGGTAGAGGCATTTTATATAATATGATTATATAGGCACTGGACTAGACATAGTTAGAATTCTTATATAAGTTCTGTTACTAACTGAGAATTCAAATAATGTCAATAGATGATCATATGTAGATCAATCTTAATCCTGAGTAGTCATAAATTCCTGTTTATGTTATTAAGTCTTTTGAGTTACTTGTTAAGGTTTATTCTAAGAACAAGCTCAACACTTGTTTCTTGGAGATTTAATGGGATAAATAGCTGAGAATGTGACATACAGATATGGAATCCATTCATTCTTATTAGGAATTCAGAAAGATGGTTTCTTTAAGTGTTAATTCTAGAAGTTGAACAGTTTGAGCGCTCAATTTATAACTGGTTTATAAATTAACTGTTCAATGATGAATTAATGGAGCTTAAGGATAAAGATGTAATTAGAGAGGTAAAACGAAAAATTGATCTAGCTCTAATTATGAACCGTTTATAGAGGGTTGAACTGCATGTAATAATTATATCAATGGATTGCTCAAAGTTTTTTGAATAAAAAATATATCTATAATTTCTAGAGTTCAATTCTAGATTTTTAGTGGAATAATACTGAAATTAATAAATTGGATTAATTAATTAAAGAGTTTAATTAATTATCTAAATTTATTGGAGCTTGAAATTGTAGGGGTCTCCAATACCACATTTAAGATTAATGTCGTAAATAATACAATGGATAATATTATTACACTAATTATTTTTATGTCTAGACAATAGTTTTCTGGAATACGTGTTTTAATTTGAACATTAAATTAATTAATTAAGAATTAATTAATAAAATATTTTAAGATAAATATCTTTCATTAATATCCAAATGAATTTAATTTAAGAAATTAAATGGATAAATTCTCATAGAGGATACTTATCCTCTTTAGTCGTTTATTTTAAATATTAATTTTGAATTAATTAGAGTTTCACTTCTACTAAAAGTTGTTTAACAAATTTAATTATTTAATAAATATTATTAATTAATTAATTTTGTTTTAATTAAAATTATTTTAATTAAAGTAGAAGTCGTATAAAAGAAACATAAAGGGTGGAAACCCTAAGAGAGTAAAGGTGAAATATATATATAAACATGTATTTCAGTGAAAAATCAGTTTTTCTCTAAACCACCATTGTATTAGAAAAGAAGCACACTATTCTCTTTACGGTTACTGCTGAAGGATTGGTTTGAAAACTATTGGTGAAAGAAAACTTGCAGCAAAAATATTCTAACAATATTAAAAGGTAATTTTTCCATACTATCTTGTTTTTTTTTAATTAAATCCGTATACTCATATAAATTTTATAATTCTCCTGGCTTAAATTTCCGCTGTTTATTCGATAAAATTTTTCAACAATATATACATAAATACATAATATGCTCAAAATATTTTTATGTAATATATGTAGAGTGGTCTCAACCACATTTGCTAAAATTGCAACGTATACAAAATCCTATGTGACTTGGAGAAAAATAAAAAAAATAGGAAAAAGAATGAGTTTGTGGCTTAGTAAATGAATATAAATTATAAAAAAATATATATTTTCACATATTATTGTAAGATATCTTTAAATCATGCATAAATATAGCTCATTTATATAATAAAAATACGTATCATCACAAGTAATTCAGATTTGCATCTAACTAGTACCCAAAAAATTCTCGTGCCTAATAAAAATATCATTGCCCAAGTAAGAAAATCATACTCACACCTGGCAGCCTCGTATCATTGCTGGCAAAAACTAGAATTCACATTCACATATACACAAATTTTCATGTGTCCTAAAGGCCTTCATCTCATTGTTGGAGAATGGCTACATATAGGGTTTCAAATATATAACAATTACTTTCATATCATTAATGGAGGGAAAAAGACATGCAAGTCTTTAAGGTTTGGTTTAATGACTGATTAGTCCTAGTAGTTTAAAAAATACTTACAAGTCTTAATTTATTTTAAAATAACAATGATACCCCTATCAGTATTACTTGTTTAATAAAAATTATTATTAAATATTTAAAATTTAATAAAATAAATAGTATTTACCAAAATTACATTAAATATAATATTATTTTATAGTTCATTAATATAATATGTACATACATACCATAAATTTACATATTTTATAAATAATATGAATAATACTTGTCAATATATTATAACTAAAGTATAAATTTATTTATTTTACAACATGTTAACAATTCAATATGAATTAACTATTAGATAAAAATAAAATAAACCATAACTACATATTAATATAAATAAGATATATTATTTTTATTATAATATATATCTAATATTTAACATATAATATACTTGTTAAACATAAATATAAATTATAATATACTTCATAAGTATTTTATAATATATTAAATATTATTAATATACTATTTATTAATGTATTTTTTATAAATATATTATATTTTATCAAAATTTAAAGGTTTAATAATAATTTTTATTGAATAATATTAGTTATATGGGTATAATCATCATTTTAAAATAAATTGAGACTCGTGTGAATATTTTTAAAATTATTAAAGCTAATTAATACATTAGATAAACTTTAAGGACCTGCATGTTCTTTTCTCATTATTAGATATCACATAATTTAAATATCACTTTTGTACAAAGTAATTAAATACATCAACTACAAATCAATCATAAGATAATTAATATTTAAACTTATTGAATGAAGACAAATAATATTTTAAAAATATCCACTCACTAATTAGTGGCTCAATCTCGAAATTTTTTTGGGTTTTTTAAATTTTTTATTACTGTACTGCTCCAGTAAAATACAAGATTTAATAGTTCATTGTGAAAACTTATTCAAAATCGAATATGTATTACAAATACAAATACGAAAATAGAACTATTATAATTTTATAAATACAATATTCGCTATGTTTTTTAATACTAATTCAACTCCTAAACCTTTTCTTATAATTTTTTTTTCTGCGAAATATCTTACTATTTTTTTCCTCTCTTTTTCTTCCATATTTCTTCTCCTCCTCTTCCCGGTTTCCTTCTCCTTCTCTCTCTCGGGCCCTTTATGTGCTACTGTTTTGTTTTGTTTTCATTTCCTTGGAACATTATTTATACATATTCGGCGTCTCGCACCGCTTCAATTTTTTTCTTTTATGTTATTATTATTATTATTATTTTTATTTTTGATACCTGTTGTATAGGTGACTTAGAACATGATGGTGAAGAATGAGAAATGTTGGAGGACTTTCTGCCAAAAGATTTGGTTATAAACAGCAGTTGCAGCCTTGCATCCCAATAGAATCAAAGTACTGCAATTTAGAGGAACACGCATTTATTGGGAATGGAAACGAAATTAAATAATGCTGAGGCGGTTAATTAAGCTTTAATTAAAACTCAATTAAATGGATAACAATGCCCCTGTGTATAGTGTTTCTCCTTTTTCTGTCAATCCTTAACTTCTATAAATAAATGGCTTAGTATAGACAGCATCAATCTCTACAACGGTCATGTTATGGCCAGCAATCGCAAAGAAGAACTCGTCATTGACTGCAGCATTGACAATCCTTAGAAGGTAAGTTTTACCCGATTCAACCGCCATGGAAAATGTATCTAGCATAGAAAATAAAAATAGATTAGAGATGGTATGCAGTACTATATGTTCTTTTAGTAACTTACTAATATAAAATTTGCTTTCTTCTTCTTTATTAATTTTCTTGTCTTTGAATAAGAAAGTGTAACTAGGGTTAATATACGTTTCTTAGAACAAGGGAAGAGTGGCCCTGTTTTGCCATTGATAGTATGAGAATATGAGGTGGCAAACCCAATTTATTAGCTTGGTTTACAATCGTTTCAACATCCGAATTCCACTACTCTTGCATATCATATAAAAACTTAGTTAGCATGTCCTTCAAAACTTTCAATTTTGTTATGTTGATCAATGATTTTCTATTGAAAATATTATTGACCTAAGACTATATTGTTTACTTGATAAGGTTGAGGAAATGGAAATGGAGTTCCTTCTTTGGGCATGATAACAATGGCACTATAAACTGTGGCCCTTAGCCACAAAATATGAGCATGCCACCACAGAGTTCCTCGTTGTCCTGTGACATTGAAATCATAAGTGTAGCTTTTTCCAGTCTTGATAGGGCACTGTGTTATATATGCTAGTCCATTTGCCCAACCATTGCGATATTGCTTCAAACCATGCCTACATTTAGAACAAATTTGTACATTGTTCAATCACATATATATGCTTGCATAACTTTTTCTTTGACATAGTAATTGGCATACCAATGGATAGACATGTTAGTAGCCTATGTATACTCTTGCATTGTACCATTTTTACTCAATAAATACAAGCTATTTCTTCAATCTTTATATGGTATTAGAGGCCTAGAACACTAAATTTTTTGGCCTACATTTCCTATTTCTCCGATATCTTCTTCGACAGAAGTTTTTTTTTTCTCTAATTTTGTCTTTGACGTGTGAGGTGCACGTGCCACCACCGATAGCCATGCGTGAAGTACATGCGCCACTGCTGACATCTCTAATTATGACACCGTCGACTTTAGCAGCTTCAGACTCCATCGACCTACCAATCTGTGGCCATTAGGACACACCACACTCCACTATTTGTCAAGATTGAGAGCATTTTTTATTCGAACTTTGCAGCCTTCAATCTCCTTAAGGCCTGTGCTTTTCCGTCACTGCCATTGTCGTTGAACTCAGAATAGACCGCTCTTCCTAGCCGTGGTCTTCACTCTCTCTTTTCGGCTACTGATTGCTTCGGCCAATTTTGAAATAAAGTCGGTCTTCGACCTTCAAATTTGACCAAATCACTGGCGATCGATCACTTTTGCTATTATCTGACAAGCTCTCTTGAGGTATTTATTACACTAATCCAACAATCACTTTCTCTGACAGAATTGATTATGAAGAAACATTTACACCAATTACTTGTATGACTTGAGGTATTTATTACACTAATCCAACAATCACTTTCTCTGACAGAATTGATTATGAAGAAACATTTACACCAATTACTTGTATGACTTATGTAAAGAACTTATCAGTTGTTATTGCTATACACGATGGATTCTTTTTCAAATGGATGTCAAAAATATTTTTAATAGAGATCTTATCAAGGAAGTTTATATGAAACCTCCTCCTGTATATTTTTATCTTCCTTATAAGGTATGCAAACTTCGTCAAGCTCTATATGGCCTTAAATAAGCTTCTTGCGGTTGGTTTACTAAATTCAGTTCTAAAATTCAAAATTTTGATTTCCGCTTCAGTTCACATGACTAAACTCTTTTTCTTTGTTGCACAAACCATGATTGTATTCTTTTACTATTATATGTAGAGATGATCTTGTTGGCATATATGATCTCAAGGCTTTTCTTCAACAACAATTTGAAATAATAGATCTTGATCATCTTACATATTTTTTTGGACTCAAGGTATTCTTTGATTCCAATGAATATTATTTTTTCGAAGCAAAACATGCATCTAATCTTTTTGCACGAGCTGGTTTGATAGACAACAAAATAACCTCTACTCCACTTCAACCTAATGTTAAACTTACACCACTCGATGGGACTCTACTATCTGATGTCACACTTTATAGATAACTGGTTAAAAGTTTAGTTTATCTTACAGTTACTAGCCCTAATATCTCTCATGCAGTTTATCTTATTAGCTAATACATGGAAACACAATGATCTACTCTTTATGCAGCTGATCTTCATATTCTTCGATATACTAAAAGCACTTTATTCCATGGTCTTTATTTTCCAGCATGTTCTTCTTCTGAGCTTCGTGCTTACTCTGATGTAAATTGGGCTGATGATCTTACGGACCGTTGATCAACTACTGATCAATGTATTTTATTGGGAGACTCACTCATTTCTTGGAAGTGCAAGACTGTCATTGCACGTTCTAGTACTAAAGCTGAATATTGTGCTCTTACTAATATTACTCAGAAAATTATTTGGCTTTGTTGGTTATTGACTGATATGGGTATTTTCTTTTCCCATTCAATACCTCTCTTCTATGATAATTGTAGTGCCATTCAAATTACATGTAATGATGTCTTCTATGAAAGAACTAAATACATTGAAGTTGACTGTCATTTTATTCGTCAACATAGCATACAAAGACTTATTACACTTCATTTCATCTCATCCTTCGATCAACCTGATGATATTTTTACTAAAAGTCATCCTCCTGTTCGTTTTCATGAATTAATGTCCAAACTCATGCTTGTTCCCACTAAGCCATCTTGAGTTTGAATGAGAGGGGGAAAAGGGGGGGACGGTATTAATGTATTTAATGTAATTAGTTGGAAATATGTTAGATAGTAGGAAGAAGATATTAGATAGAAGAATTCATTTAAGCTTAGTAGATAATAGTTGTGATAGTGATGTGAGTGGCTTATATATACTCTTGCATTGTACCATTTTTACCAAGAAATACAAGTTATTTCTTCAATCTTTACAGTACTCAAGCCTAATTTACAAGGACTAAAAGTATTGTTCTTAATTAATTTATCTATTTTTAGACCAATTTAATTTTTTTAATAAAAAAAGCTACTACAATCTTTGAAGTTTTGGGACAATTAAAAGAAAAATTCATATAATTGAATTCATATCTTTTAGGCAAACATCATTTTAATAAACTCTCGTTATATTAGTTACTCAATTTTCTTTTTCTTTGTTTGTTAAAGCTACTGAAAGTAGATCAAATTATAAAATGCTAGTCAATTTACTGACAGTTGACCATGCAGTAAAAGTTTCATGATAAACTCAGGCCTAAACTATTTTTTAAAAAATTTCATTTGAACTTCTCAAGTCTTTCAATTATAATTTTGCACTTAGCTACATCTCTTTTAAAACATTAATAACGATTCGAATATTAGGATTTAGATAAAAAAAAAAATAGTACATTAGAATAGACTATTAAAAATTCGTAAGAAAAAATTCATAATTTTTAAAAATGATTTAGTCTACTAAAAGAATCTCGTAATCCAAATATTTTGTAAAAATGAACATTTTTTATTTTCTTAAGGTCATGTTTGAGAAATTATTAAAAATTAAAAACTCAATATTTTTCAATGAAACAAAATTTATTAATCCTAGTAAATTGTTTAGTTTTATCAAGTAAATCAATTTTAAAAAAACTAGAATACAAAAATTTGTAAAATTCCTACACTATTTTCATGTATCAAAATCCTCTAAATTTTTTCCTTCCATCTTTTCTTCATGATAAACAGAGATTCCTAATAATTGCAGTCTAGAATTAAACTAGGAATTAAATTAAATTAACAACCAAGCTCAACATAATTGCAGTCTAGAATCACTCTCAAGCACTTAAGAGTCATTTTTTAGTGCACAATGCATTAATTACTTTTGAAAATCACTATAGAATTTTTATTTTTCTTTTCTAAATGCCGGCAAAATCATCCATTTTTTTCTGTTAGATTAACAATAAAATTTTAAGTTGACTAAATTTAAAAATTGGCCTATTTTTTTTATTATTTAAGAAATTTTTTCTTATTTATGTATTATGAATGTCTTGTATTGTGGATCTTATAATTATTATTAAACCTATAGTAGAGGGATTGGACTCTCGAAAATTCTCATTAAAAATAAGTAACAAATAAATAAAATTCTATTTAGATTTTATTGTTAAATTAACCTAATCTCAAAAGTGTAGCTCATATAATAATTATGAGGCCCATAATATAAGAAATTCATAGTATATAAATAATTTAAATAAATAATAATAGAATGTACATTTTTTTTTTCACTACTTGCGGTCGTTAACTCTTAGACTAAATTAGATTTATTGTCTTAAAATTAGGTACATCACAAAAATATTTTTTTATCGAAACACACGTGCACTTAATTTTTATAGACACAACACATTTGTCACATTTACCCATTTGATTGTGTATGATTTTTTTTTTTAATAGAATTTTCACTTATTTGACTCAAAGTATGTAAAGCTTTTTCATACAAAACACTATTAAATCAATGTTGTAAATATTGAAATTGCTTTCTTGTGTTGCATTACTGCATAAGCATGAGTACCTCTTGGAGGATTATGTCAAAACAGAAGGATTTCTCCTAAACATGCGAAGGAGATGACAAAATTATGGTATAAAAATCAAAGCTTTCTTGATTGAATGCTTTATTACATAATGGAGTTCCATTCAACTCAAAGAAAAATCTCAGGGAATGACACAGCATTAGAAATTAGAATTAACGGAAATTCCCTCCGGAAAGAATCATCTGCAACTTTTGCAGAGCATCAATAAATATGGTAAGAAAAATGACTTACAGTATAGAAGCTCCATGAAAGAACTAAATGTTTCTTGAACAGAGATTTAGCAGGGTGGAAGGTCCTTGGGTGGTGGTAGAACAGATTGTTCTGGCGAATTTCCATTCTCAACAACAAAAGCCATGTTCAATCCCCACATTGTGTGCAGTTCCAGGTGACAATGCATAAACCAAACACCTGCAAATATATCATGCACTTGGAGTAAGTTTCATAAACCTATATCTATATATGAATTTATGAATGCAGAGTTTTTTTTTTTTGAATTTACCTGGATTATCAGCTCTGAACCTGATTGCAGACCATCCTCCAGTTGGGACTCCCACTGTATTTCTCTCAGGAGGATCAACCAAATTAAACTTAGCGGGGTCTTTCTTGGGATCAAAATTCCCAATCCCACTTCCAACAACAAAGAAATTGTAACCATGAAGATGAAATGGATGCGACTAAACTGTGAAAAGATTGGTATCCTGCAAAACTAATTCAAATGTGGAATTGAAGGCCACCTTGCTGAGCCTGGTCCCTAATGAAGTACCGAGGTTGGCTGTAAGAGGTGCACCCGTGTAGTTAAATGGTACAGGAGGGCGGTCGGGGAAGTCAGTTCTGAAAACTCCCGAGATGTTGAAATAATGAGCTTGCAAGAGTCCAATCTTGGGCATCACAAAGGTTATGTTGTTCAAAGAAGCTGTAAGTTGAGTACCATTTTGGAAAGGGGAACATGGGTTTTGTCCTAAACCAATTGTGTAAAAAAGATGGCGATCAACCTGAAGAGGGACATTTGCCGGATATTGTGGGGTGTTTAAGCTCCTAAGTTTACTGTTATAGTTTAATGCAAAGTTGGTGTCATTTGGAGCAGGCAGAGTGAGTAAGATTGGAACAACTGTGTTTGGAATGCCTTTGTATTGTAGAATGGCCGTAACAGTTTTGTTGTCTACAGTAATTGGTGCATCCATGGAAGGGGTTGCTGCCATGAAGTATCGGCTTGGAGATTGGTCAGCTTTAACAAGAACATTTGTAGTTTGACCCGATGCAATTAGGATAGCCTGGGTTGTAAATGGCTTGGTGTAGACTGCATCAATCTCTACAACGGTCATGTTATGACCAGCAATAGCGAAGAAGAGCTCGTCATTGAGTGCAGCATTGACAATCCTCAGAAAGTACGTTGTCCCTGATTCAACCTCCATGGCAAAGGTATCTATGGTACATAATTAAAATAGATTAGACATCTTATATGTAGCAAATAATATTCTTAAATTTCAGTACTTAATATAAAATTTTTCTGGTTTTAATTTGAAAAAAGAATCATGAATAAACTGAGGGGATTTACGTTTCTCTGAACAAGGGAAGAGTGGCCCTGGTTTGCCATTGATCGTATGAGCATCTAAAGTTGGTGGTGGCAAGCCCAACTTATTAACTTGGTTTACAATCGTTTCCACGTCAGAATTCCACCATTCCCCCGCATATATATAAAAACGTTGCATGTCAAAATACTTATTCCATTAAAAACTTTCAATTTTAGTATGTTGATCAATGACTAATAATGATAGTACCGACCTAGGACTATGTTAGTTTCCTGATAAGGTTGAGGAAATGGAAACGGAGTTCCTTGTTTGGGCATGATAACAATTGCACCATAAACTGTGGCCCTTAGCCACAAAATATGAGCATGCCACCCCAGGGTTCCTTCTTTGTCCTGTAACATTGAAATCATAAGTATAGCTGTTTCCAGTCTTGATAGGGCACTGTGTAATGTATGCTGGTCCATCTGCCCAACCATTGCGATATTGCTTCAAACCATGCCTACATTCAGGACAAATTTGTACATTGTTCAATCACATATATACGCTTGCATAACTTTTTCTTTGACATAGTAATTGACTTACCAATGGATAGACATGTTATATTGTGCACGGTTTGTAACGTTGACGAGAACTCGATCTCCTTCTGGAAGCATTCCATTAACAGTAACAATTGGTTTGGCATGGCACAAACTGCTCACATTCTTCACTTGAATCTGAATGACATTGAAAATATTAGCATTAAACTTCGAAGTGGGGAAGCTATATATATTGCAGTGAAGGAAAGCCATAAAGGAAAATATTATTGACAGATTGGTACATACATCAAACTGATACTTCTTCTGAGCTCCATGGGCTGGAAATGAAAGAAACCCCACAAAGCAAGAATTGATCAATAGCAAAACTGAGCAGTGATGATGCTTCATTGTCATTTTCGGAATGTATTTGTCAAGATGAACTTCTTCAGGTTTTGATTATATCTTATGAAAGTGTATCTGAATGAATGCAGAGGAAGAAGAAAACAGGTAGTATTTGTAGTGATGGGAGAAACTGAAGGGTTTTAGGCTTATCGGTTGTTAGTGTAGAGTTGGCAGCATAGTTTCATTTCATTAGGTGAAGCAAACTGGGAGGGCTAAACAAAGCTTGGAAGCAACTGCTCTAAGAAGTTGAGATATCCATGTACTGTCTATTAACAACATATAATATACAATATATTCATTTCTAATGGTGTCCTTTATGAACTAGTTTCGACCAATAGGATTTTAGTGCTTTGACCAATTACATATTACAATGAATAAATTATAAATAAATCACAACCTATTTTGAATATTATCTTAATGGAATGTTATACTGTTTCATTTTTAATAAAAAAAAATAATTTGTAAATTTTAAGAATGGTAAAGTTGTAAATAATCCAATAACGTGCAACAAGTTAGCAAGACCAATTGATGAATAAAATACTTCCTATTGAATACACCCCACTACTTTTTAAGTATATCCCAACCTTGTTGAATGTAAAGGTGTATTTAGTAACACTTTTTTCTTTTTACCCTCATGTTCTGTGGCTTGGCCACCCATCTCACTTGGATTTTTATTAAAATGCTTCAATCTTGACTATATTCTATATATCAACATTTATTGAGGGCCAGTTAATTTAATGAGAATATTGTTTTTAGAGCAATATAAAATATAGTTATTAAAAAATATGATATGGGGACAGATCAACAGCTCATAGTTTTATATTATTTTATAAACTATTAGATTTAAATACTTTCAACAATTGAGATTAAATATAACATATGTATTAATTTTAATGTATTAATTATATATTATTTATATGTTTTAAATTTAATTTCAATTATTGGATATGTCTATATCGAGGATTAAGATTTAATGTAAAAATATGAATATGTTGATCCTTCCTCATCTTATATAATAGTAATATATTTTTATCAAAGTTATATAATTTTATCTATGGTAAATATTTTTATTTTTTGAAGATGTATATACTATTACCTGTGCCATTATAATGAGGCAAACTTCTCCGATTTCTATTATTTGCAATAAAATTGATGCAAACTATGAGAATAATTGGTGCTACCCGTATTTACTTAATTTTGAAAAATAAAATTAAAAAAATGTTTGATAAATTTTTTTTACCTCAAATTATTCTTTTGTTTTCGAGTACTTGATATTTTATAATTTTATTTCATTGTAATTATGATTTTAAAGTAATAGTAATTAAATAGTATTTTATATTATGATGTTACATTATTTTGTGTGTATATTACATTCTTCAACTAGTTATATATATATTTTAATAATAAAAATTATGTTGAATAATTTTTTAAAAGGAATCTAAGGAGAGGATGAGTACAAAATTCATATCTTAAAAATTAAAGTGTACTTATATATAACTTTATATATAAATAAATAAATAAGCTATAAGTAATCCTATCTATGAGTCTCATACATATAAAGAAACATTTTATAAACTTTTGGAAGTCATAGTCTTTGACTTGAAGGCTAAGAGAAGTGAGGTAATCACTTATGATTAACACAAAGGAAGATGAATTAATATTAAATTATTATTAGATAAGAAATTATAATTGAGACTTGAGAGAGTGCCTCACTTCTTGTGCTTTGGGCCATATATATTAAATTCCTTAATTAGCAGATAATAAATTTGTCTTTACTTAGTTGCCTTTTCTCCCTTATTTTATTACCTAACTTTCCTTCAAATTTATGGACCAAATCATAAATTTTGATGTGGAAAAATTAATTAATTAATTAAATCTAGTATACTTGAATATTTTAATTGTCAACTTACTTGGTATACTTGAAGTTTAATGATGATTATGATTCATTTTCATGCATGCTTAAATTTTGGCCACATGGGTTATCTTCTTCTCCTAATTATGTTAACCACAAGGGCAATTAAAACCCTAAGGGATTGATACAAATCTTGCATAAGAAGGCTGGAAATTAAAAGTACACAGAAGCCAAGAAAATCAATTACAACATTATAAAAAGATATTACAGGCTGATTAAATTAAGGGTGGTAAACTTAACCAATGATCAACTGGTAGATAAATATAGATTGTAATATTTTTCTCTTGGGATATAAATTTTACGATATTTTAATAAATATTTTAAAAAATAAGATTAGTAATTTAAATTTTATATTATTTTTAAATAATTGAATTTTATATATATATTTAATGATCAAAATTATTAAATATAAATATACGTATAAAATTATAAAATTATCGATTTTTTTTATATTTAAAATATATTTTTAATAATTATTATTAAAACTCTCCCACAAAATTTTAATTCGTAATGTCAGTAATTAATAAAAAACCCCAAAAGTAGTAAAGCTCAGGCCTTATTTCTCTGCTAATTTTTTTTTAAAAAAATTATAAATTTTAATTGAATTAATACTGTCAATTATGACCAATATCATATTTTCCAGGCAAAATTAAAAAGATGGACCCAGTATTTTTGACAATGTCAGACTGAGAACCTTATGAAATATAGTCGGCAGAGTTGGCCCCACTTTGACTAATGGACTCATCAGTAACCTTGCAGGATTTTCTTTCTTTCTTTATTTATTTATTTAATTTACACCCACAAAAATAAAAACAAAAATAACCATAAAATTGGTTAATGTAAGCTTTCTTCTAAGTTTCTAACTATGATTACAAGACTAGATGATTAGTAGGACTAAAATTAGTTGCTATATATACGAGAACAGATTAATAATATCTTAATTTTATATTATTTATATACATAAAAAAATTATGATAAATTTTGAATTCTCATTTAACGAAATAACAGATATTATTTTTATAATATATGAGTGGGTATATTTTGAAAGTTAGTCTAATAAATCATTATAATGTTTGCATGAAGAAAACATAAGATAGTGCAAATGGAAAAGTATGAAAAGTAGTCTATTTAAAGAAGATAATTAGAAAATGCGATGGACCACACTCAACTCAACTCAACTCAACTCAACTCCATCATCTTCATCATCATCGTGCCCTCATTTTGTAAAAATGGGAATTGAAGATTATGATCATGAGCCCCAATTAGTTTTAATTAATCTAAAATTCAATCTTGTAAGCCAATCAAACTCAAAAAATTAATACATTTTCTACCTTGCATATAGGAGAAATTAATAATTGCTTAGTGCTAATTAGAATTCATTACAATTAGAGTATTAAACAAATTCTCCTTCTACTTGCTAATTTATAATTAGGAATCATAATGTAATATTAATAATTATATATTTAGTATTATTTAAAAAAATTAAAAATCTCACTTACACTTCTTACTGTTACTTATATAGACATTTATATCAATATCTTTTTTAAGAATTCGCTGTCACGTAACATCAGCGTTTGACAATTTAACTTGTCAACGTATTATGTGTGCACAACGAAACTCTTTTTGTCTATCTATATCTCAATAGTAAAACTTTACGCTGTCTCGTGAATTACAAGTGATTCTTATATGAATCAATCAATAAAAGAAATATGATTCATCTTAGCTAATAGTTATAGCTTTTGACTCAACGATTGAGTTTAGATCCTGTCGACTTAAATTTGAGATAAATTACAATTATATGTTTAACATAATCATTTAGGGTTATCCGATAACTTATTCAAGGTAAGTTAAAGGAGATCAGGATAGTGTGTGATAATTGAGAGTAAAAAATATATAAATAAATAATAAAAAGAGATTGAGATTTGACTTAACTAACTCTGTGGATATAACTGTTGGGGCGACTGTTGACTAACCGTTATGGCACCCCAATGCAATGGACAAAGACAAATGAATATGAATTGGTGGGTCATGGAATCTCACGAGGAAGCTGCCTTTCTTTTTTTTTTTCGAATCGTTAATTTGTTATTAATTAAGATTTAGGTTTGAAAGCAATTTTTATCTTAATTGAGGGAGATCATGCGTTATTAGGTGTTAAAAAAAGAATTAACTTTCAAAAAACTAAAATGTTTTCATAAAGTAGTTTCAGGATACGAAGGTTAACTAAAATAAATGCAAAAACAAAGAAAATTAAAATTAATTATTAGTTTTTTAAATATCATAAATTTATTAGTATTTAAGTAAATATTTATCGGTATTTAACTACAAATTTACTAAAACTTTTTTAAAAAAATAACATACAGTGATATCTAATTAGATATTTATTGATATTTAATAAGATATTTATTAAAAAAAATTTAAAAAAATAATTTGTAGTTATAACACACTTAATATTTAGAGAGATTGCTTTTAAAAGAAAAGGAATTGTTACCCAGAAATTTTTAAAAATAAACTATACAATGTATATGAAAAAATAATTTATAATTATAATACATTCAATAGTTAGAGAAATTATCTTCAAGAGAGAAAAAACCATTACCCAAAATTTTTTAAAAATAAACTACACAATATATGTAAACAAATTTGTGAGAATATCCACAGAGTTCGAATGTATTCTCTCTATGAGGAGCCAACGCGCTCTATCCAACTGGTTGGCTAAATTAATTATTATTTCAAAGCAAAGGATTGTGATTATATGAGCAAATTAAAAACAATAAACACATGAATTTCGAAAGAAATTTATCTTGAAATAAAATTTTGTGTTCTGATATTTAATAGTTCTACATGAATTAAGATCATATATATATATATATATATATATATATATATATATATATACACACACACACGCACAGCACCTTTTCATAACTCAATTAATGCTGAAAAGAAAAAAAAAATGTTGATGTGTTTGGCCAATAATTAATTTCTTAATTATCGATGAAATGTCAAACCAAATTACAGGCTTTTGAAAAAATATATGAAGCCAAAAGTCATGCCTGCCGACACCCACATTTTCTGTCAATATAATTTATTTATTTTTCGTTCAAAATAGATTTTGACCCATCACTTGTAGGTAAAAAATCAAATCAACTAGAGTATCTATTCTCTTTTAAGGAATCAAATTAAGTATATAATACAAAATATTTTAAAGAATTAATTAATAATTTTATACATATGTGACTCTACCATTACTTCTAGAATATTCAAATTCGAGCAGTAGTGGAGAAATAGATTTAATTTTTCGGAAACGAAGTTTTCTATTACCATCCAAACTATATTTTTTGTTTTCTTAAAGAATATACATTATTAATTTATTTTCAATCAACTTAAAAATGTCTAAATTTATTGATTACTTTCTTTCAAAATTTATGTTGATCATAACAAAAATTATGTCTACTACTACTGAGTTTCAATTTAGTTACAAAAAGTACGATAGTTTTATAAAACATTTTACAAAATTTATATGACCCAAACTAATATCATATACATGATATCACTAATTGATAATATAAAATTAATACAATGAATAATAAATTATGTGATAACTAAAATTATATTAATTATACCACACTTTCAATTAATAATCTACTATTATATTTAATATTCAATTATGTTGTTGACAATAGTCGTAAATAAAAGTTACACACAACATCTTTATCTTAAATATTATATATACTTGGTTAAAAACTTGAAAAGCTTTACATATATCAATCCCTATTCCTCAACACCATCCGATAATGATAGAACAACTAAAGATTTTTGTTACATTCATGAATGTGTATACTATTATATTGTATAGTTTAATCTGAACAAATCACATCGCTATTATCTAATTCTCTCTCTCTCTCTCTCTCTCTCTCTCTCTCTCTCTCTCTCTCTCTCTCTCTCTCTCTCTATATATATATATATATATATATATATATGTATATTCCAAATTTAGACACAAATTGACTGCCTAGCCTTAACCCAAAAGAGAAAGAGACTTGAGCAGATGATCTGGTCAATCCCCTAAAATTTAGGCTTTTAATAAATAATTAAAAAACAAAAAGATGAATTGGGATTTTGACACTGTTTAAATGTTAAATTCTTTTTGGTAAGTGTCTTTGATTTTGTGTTGTGTTTTGTCAATTTGTTAAGTAAATATATATATAATATTAAAAAGATCAAAGCACGAATAGGAGAACAACGAGAGTTTTCCCCTTCAAATCACGCTAACTACACGAATTTTCTCAATTTTTTTACTTGCTCTCACAGGAAACTTGAGATCGAATATCCCTTTCTTGTTGAAAATGCTAACCATTCTCAGCCAAACAATTTTAGAATATATAGTATAATTACTATGTTACAATATTCTCCATTTAAAACATATAAATTTAATAATTTATAAATAATATAAAAAATATATAAAGTTAAAAAACTAATGATCTTTTTTATACATATTCTTCTTTGGTGCTTGTTAATAATAACTCAGAGTCCATTGTTTTAAAAACAATGTGTAAACAATGGTGGTAAGTCGTAAACTATTAAGTATGATAGATACTATATATGGTTTAGACTTTTGTTATCTAACTTAAATTTTTAGATTAAAATTAATTTCATATGAATATGTGTACATATATATATATATATATAATTGAAAATTTTGGATGTGATTTTTTAAGAAAGAGAGGTGATGTTAACGTGTGAGAAAGGATCAATAATGTGAAAACAACATATATATATGTTGCGTATGTGAAATGCAAATTATGCATAATTGTGTGCATGGGGGACAATGCCGACGACGAGAGCATGTGTACATGCCCTAGCTAATTGACAATTATTGTTTGCATGTTCTTTATGTATTAATTTGCTTAAATATAGGTCAATATTATTTCTGTACATGCATATGGGATATATCGCTAGGTTTGGATCACCCCCACTTTTTTCTTAATTTTTAGATTAATTATTTCTAATATACGTTCTAGTTTCATACTCAACAAGACATGTTCGATCACAATCTCATATTAAATATATAGAAATAGCAATTTTTTTTCTAAATTTGGAGTCAAGAAAATTTATTTTAAATAGAATAAAATTAAAATGATATGATAGATAATGTGATAGAGAATGAGAAGGATTAATCCCTGCATTATTAGTAGGGTAGAGAACGAATTAAATAAATATAATAAATATATATAATATTTAATTAAAAAAATTTATAATTTATAATTTATTTGCTCTATCAAATAATCAAGTTATATTTTTAATATAATGATTGTACAAGAACAATACTATAATATGTTAACGATATTTTTAATTAATATTTAATATAAAAAAGAAGTGAGAATAAAGAATTTATTCTTATATTAATTGAGTCAAAAATAGGGATCAAAATGAAAAAAAAGTCAGAAATAAAAACGCCCTCCTAATTTATTGTCATTCTTATAATTATGATGTGTGTTGACGTTATGATATCGTTATAAAAAAAAACAGATAAATGGAAATTTCTCTCAAACACCGACTTTTAGAATAAGGTGTTTAGGATTATAATTAATTATTATTAATGTCGTTAAATTAAGTTGGGTAGTTTTTATGGTTTAACTTGATAGCTACTGATGGATTCTTACCACTACAAAAGTCAAAAAGGACCAACCGACTAAACGGTCCGATTCCAACAATATCATATCAAGTTCAGCGTATAACCTGAGGAGAAATCTTCTGCTTTAGTTTCGGACAATAACAAGAACAAGAACAAATTAAAATACGACCAGCCTCATGTTAATGGCGGATTGTGTTCCAACTTTGAAGGACAAGATTGAAAGGTTTTTAAAATTTGATTGAGAATAATTCTATAATGTCAGAAAATAGAGAATGGGCCACATTTCTATGTGATTCCTAGAATGGAATAGTGAAACCTGGGGCCACGTGTCACCTTAGGGTGAGGATATATGATGATTTCGGTACAGGACATCAGGATGGATATTGCCAGGCTTTATGATGAACATGAGTGCATCTGATTTTGCAATTTCCGAAAGGGAGAATGACTGATCAATCCTTTGAGTATTACCAAATATATGATTTCATTTAACTCTCCTTCAACGCTAATAATGTATGTACTCAGAATAAGTCGATTTTAGTATTATTAGATTCAAAATTTTAGGATCTATATGATAATGCGATTAATTTTAAAAATGAACAATTAAATAAATAAATTTTAAATTACTGAAATTAAATCGTATATTTTAAAAACCCATCAATCTTTTTAAATTGGATGATTAATGTATTTACAGTTTGTAAACTTTATTGTTACAGCTCTACGAAAAATTGAAAACAAAAATTATTTTGGCACTATTTGAAAAAATTAATAAATGGAATGGCGTGTATATATATATAATATTAAGTAATTAATTTTATCTATAATTTGCAGGAAGAAACTTATGGGAGTTAACAGGAAATGAATGATTCATTGGGAAATGAAGGTAATAAAGGAATAGGTCGGGCGTTGGTAAGACTAACAGCATCAATATTTCCCTCAGACTGCTGCTTGCAGGAATCACAGTTTTACAATTATTTAATTTAATTTAATTTTCTTTAATATAGCTTCTGCTTACTCATATATCAATCATATCTTATAACTAAATTAATGAATAAGCTTGGTTGATTGATTTTTGGGTCTTTTGATTTCAATATTCATATGAATTTACACACTGTACTTAAGATATATGAAGTTCAAATTTTCTTCATGCATTTTAGAATTAAAGAAGAAGAATACATATAATTATATGTGATAAAAATTTTAATTTGGTATATACAATTTAGAGTAATGCTATATATGCGTCTCAACTTTTTTTTTTTATCTTAATTTTTTATTTCAAATAATATGGTGCACATATATCAAGTGGATGATAGGCTTTCACATTAATCAAAATTATTTATATCAAATCTTACTGCTTAATTGGTAACAAAAATTGAGATAAAAATTTGGTACATATAATACAGTAAAAATGATTCAGCTCTCTAGAATATCATCATGATGGCTATGGGTACGTGATAATCTCTCCATTGATTTTGTCTTGAGTCGAGGATTCATCATTTACCATTGTTGCAAGATAAGTTTTTCCATAATGTATGTATGTATGTATGTATGTATGTGGATTTTAGCTTTTAATCCTAGAATAATGAATCTATGTAGTGCCTCCTCTTAGATTGTTATATGTTACTCAGTTAATTTAAATAAAATAATGTTTTGGTGTATGACCTAAAAATAATTCTCAAAATAAACTGAAATTAATTAATCAAGATTCAATGACACTAAAAAAGTAGTCAAATTAATTAGCTTGCGTCGAATATGATTTTAATTCTGGGTTGATTTTGGTTAGCTTAGTCGTCAAAGAGTAATTAAATAATTGATTGAGAGTTTTATTTTTAAAATTATTCCTTGAAATTAAAAATGAAATGCAAAACACAAAGGGATACATACACTTGAGAGCTAGCACTCACACAATGACACACTAAAAAACAAACACATAAAAACATGGGTTAAATGCGCATGCAAGCATGCAGAAGCTACAAAAATACTTTATTACCATAAGCTCGATCCCCTATTAATTAAGCTACAGCATCAGTAATTATGAGTTTATTATCTCTAAACGTAGGGTAGGTGTGGGCTGGAATTAATAGCTAGGCAAAACCATATTCATACATATGTATATTCTAATTAAGCAAGAACAGGTAGGTAGCTAGAAAAGGCCAATTTGGGGATTGAGGATGTTAAATATTATTAGTTTAAGAGCATGGGTTGAGTTCCTGCAATCCTGGCAAATCAAATAAGATTATAATAGAAGAAGAACAAGTTAATTGATAGATTCAATAAGAAAAAAATAACCCATAAGAAAATAGCAAATGGGTCAGTGTAAAATTGATTTTAAAATGTTGGGGTTTAATGTGATTGGTGGAGAAGAGGCAAATGCAATTAGAAAAGAGAGAGGATATGGGGCTGGGGACAGCATGCTTGGAGAGAAGAAAATGGGATGCGTGCAATAAAACTACAATGTTTCCTATGTAAACAACAACTTTGTCTACTAAGAGAAGGTCGATGAGGGCACAAGCTGATAAACCACAACCCACTTATGTTTTTATTCAATCATCAATGCACAATGCTCTATATGTTTTTTCTTTTTTCTTTTTTGTATAATTTCATTATATTATTATCCGCTCCATACTTTGTTCAGAAAATATATGTATGTTTTTGTATTGTAAATTGTATATATATATATTCATCTCTTGTACATGTAATGCCCATGTCATAAAGGATTAAAGAATTGTACCCATCTCAGTATGTCCATATTTGATCTTTTCTGATCTGCTAAAAAGATATTTGTTTGTCTTAGATCTAAAAGTTAAGCAACTAAACGCTAAAATAAACCTAACGGGGAAGACCTGATCAGTCAACAAAATGCACTAATTAAAAGATGTCTTGAAGCACATATATTTATATATGTATATATGCGTAATCTAATTGTCCTTTTTACGTGTAGAACAATTTCAATATTGTGTGTACTTCTATGAGAAACATAGAGATTTTGGGTAGTTAAAGCATCAACTAACTAAATGAAATTATTTCTTTTAAATGGTGACATACAAAACTGTAGTTATAGGATTACAATTATAGCAATTTTTTAATTCTTTTACATAAAACATAATTATTATACATAATTATATACATGATATAATAACGTCATATCAATAACATAAAACCTTATAACCGATATTGATTATAACAGTAACAGTATCTTACCATATACATCATGCATATACAGCATACATGAGAAGTTATTTTCATTTAATTACTTAGCTAAGCCAAACCAGAGAGCAGCGAAGGGAGAAAGTAGGAATCATAATTGGGAATTTTTTTTTTTTTTTGGAAGAAAAGAAGTGGTCCACGCGGGCGCCAACATGAGCTGTATGTGCGGGTTGTGTTGCAAGCGTGCTCGAGGGGCACTCACGTGCGACAAGGTTTTATAAATAGGCATGAAGAGAAGAGAAGAAATGCACTGAGAGTCAATCTTGAAATTAATTTAAAAGGAGTGGAGTTAAGAGTTGATGCTTGTATTGTTCTGTTCTGTTTCTGTCTTGTGACAAATGTTGTAAAGCATAGAGACAGAGAGAAGGAGAGAAGCCATATTCTTGTAACTTAGAGCTTTTTCTGACTTGTTAACGATCCCAGACAAAAGCAAACGTAGATAAAATAGTTAACAAATGGAGGTTGAGAGTGAAGTTCAGCGGTCTAAGTTTAGGAGGATTTGTGTGTTTTGTGGGAGTAGCCATGGGAAGAAGAGTAGCTACCAGGTTGCTGCTATTGAGCTTGCCAAAGAATTGGTATATTTAATCTTTATTTCCTAATTCCTACCTTTATATGTTTTGTTTTTGTTTCTTTCTAAATTATTGTTGTTGCTTTTGATATTTTTCTATATCAAAAGGGTTTTCCTTTTCTTAAATCTATTGAAAGTTGCTTAAAACTTCCATCTTTAATGTGTTTGTGTAATAGGTTTATATGCTTTTACACTTTGATCCGGAATCAGTAGTTAAAAATTGACCTTTTTCTTCATTGGTTGTCCTTGTAGCATGCATTGTTATGTAAATATGCTCTTCTTCTCCCTCTCTCATTGTCTTTATCAAGAAACAGGGAAATTGTCATTTCAAATGCTAGGTTATTTTTTTCAATGGAGGTGACTGTTATAACCGTTCATCTTCCCAATTTTACCTTCTCTTCTCCTAGGACTTGCAAAGTTCGAAACTTTATTGTACAGCCAAAGTACCATCTTGTTAAATGAGTTCAAACAGTCCTTTTCAATTCTGTAGTCTTAGAATAGCTCTTGAAAAACATTGCTTGGTCGAATGATTCGTCATAATGATGTTCCAGTCCAGACCCACTACAAAATATTCCATTTTCTTTAAAAAGGAATGGTTCTTTTAATACCTGTGGGCTGATTTAATATTAATGCTATATGTTGCAGGTCTCTAGGAACATTGATCTGGTCTATGGCGGTGGTAGCATAGGTTTGATGGGTTTGGTTTCACAAGCTGTTCATGATGGCGGTCGCCATGTTATTGGGTAAGCCACTTTTTTCTGCTGTTTCTTCAAGTTGGTCCTCAAATCTCGCACAGAAAAAGTGAAAACTCATTGAAACAGATTATGAAACAAAATCAGTGAGTTGGAATTCTTGTTTTGTTGGTGTTGTTCTATTACAATTGATTTTTTTGGCACGTTATTCTCTCTCTGCAGGGTTATTCCCAAGACGCTCATGCCTCGAGAGGTATGTCTACTCTATCTACAAAAAGTCTTGAACCTTTTTCCTGTTATATTAAAAACAAAAGAAAAAATAAACAAGCCCTACAAGGGTTTGCTTTTTCGTTCTTTTTTCTTTCCTCTCTCTTTCCCCCATTGATGGCTTTTACAGTTTTGTTAACTTCTCTCTACCTAGCTTTCTGTCTTTATTTTTCATACTCTGTTTGCTTCCTATCTTTGCTTTTAGCTGGTTTGTTGTTGGTTTTTACTATTCCAACTTTCCTTTTATTATTTCTGTTTGTTTCTATACACTTTGAGCTTATTTGTTGAGTACTTGATAGCCTTATCCACCATACTAGCAGGGTAGTTGGCAGTGGTACTGCACCTTTTTCATATGTATATCTGATTTATGTTATTCTCACAAATTACTCCTTTGCTACTATTTTCTTTTTCGTCCTTTCCTTCATAGCCTTTTCTAAAATTCGAATAGTTTTGTCCTCTCAGTTTGCTAAAAGAATTTACTTTGAAGTCTTTGTATTAACTTGGACCATTCTGCATTTGCAAAACTCATCATTGCTTTACTGCACAGCCATAACACTCCAAAACTTCTCTCTTCAAATTTCAACGTCTTTCTGTTTTCTGTGCCTTTTGCAGTTAACTGGTGAAACAGTAGGGGAAGTGAAGGCAGTTGCAGACATGCACCAAAGGAAAGCCGAGATGGCTAAGCATTCAGATGCCTTTATTGCCTTACCAGGTTAATGATAAACCCAGCCAAATTTCTAACATACATCAAAATTCTTAGGCAAATTAAGAAAATTTATAGACCATCAGGTGCCTTTGGTTTACTACTTGTAGCATACAAGATCAATTATTTCACGTATTGGTTCAAGTGGGTCGCTGAGTTTGTTTTATCTCTTTGTTGCCACTTGCCACTTGCTTGTCAATTCTTTATATATATATATATATATATATCATATTTTTAATTCCTACGGATTTTATTCATCTTGACGTAGCAGTAGCAGCCTCTTGTTTGATTTTAGTTATTAAATAAAAATAAAACTATTGTACTGTTTATGGCATTGTTAATGCTGTGAGCATACTTTGTCTCATGCCTCTTAGACTTTCTGTCACAAACCCCAAGACTATGATTAGAGAGCAACTCTTCAAACCCTAATTCTTGACCCATCAACATCTGACACTGAATATTAGAGCTTCTGAAGAACCACCCTTCTTCTGTGGTTAACATACTTTTCTCCTCTGATGCAGCCTGCTATGTTACTGTATCAATTTTTTTTCTACCATATTTGGAGTAAAAGACAGTCATAAAACTTTCACCAAATTGTTTTTGCCAACTAGCACCTGCACCTAACAGGAAATCATGTTTACCCCTTTAGAAAGAGCACCCTTTTCTTTTTTTAGGGCCGACATTAAAGACTAATTATTATCTTGAATCCTGAGTTTTGACAACTTCGAAAGATGGAGGATATGCAAGGGTATAACTGTCATTTTATTCTTCATGGGGACTTCCTCAGGAGTATGAGGGACATTATGACCTGAAGAAGGGGTTGGCAGAAGATTATGCCTGTGTTTTCACAAGGAATGGGAGCAATAAATATCATGTTTTGGAGTGTGGGAAAAAGGGCATGGGCTAAATAGTCATACAGTACTTTTGTGGTTCATGCCATGGAACTTAGCAAGAGTAGTTGAAGTGGACTATAATAATCCTTACACCTTAATTGAAGACATTGATCTAGATTTCATATGAGCACAACAGACAGTTGAAATATGTCTTTACCCTTTAGCACTAAGGAGTTAATGATTAATACTGTAGGTCTTACCCTTAATCTACTGGTTGTCTTCTACCTTTTTTTTTTGTTTTTAACCTTTTTTTTTTCGTTTATCAATGTCCTTGCTTTTTCCTCTCTCTCAACAATAGGTGGCACTAATCATAGTACAAATGTTGTATTTGGGTATCACATGATGATTCCAGAGGAAACATATTGGTACCTGGAAAAAGAAATTCAGACATTACATGGTTTGACTATGATTCCAATTTAAATTTTGATAGAGAAAGTCATCCCATGCAGGTGGTTATGGTACTCTGGAAGAACTACTTGAAGTGATTACCTGGGCTCAACTTGGGATACATGACAAACCTGTATGTGATCAGCATTTTTTTTATACTTATCTTATGGTTGTTACTTTTTAATTGATTTGCGGAACTAATGATGTTAGTCCTTTTCCTCTTTTTTAATTCGGTAGGTGGGATTGTTGAATGTTGATGGATACTACAACTCCCTCCTCTCATTCATTGACAAAGCTGTGGAAGAGGGATTTATTAGTCCAAGTGCACGCCAAATCATTGTTTCTGCTCCAACAGCGAAGGAATTAGTCAAGAAATTGGAGGTATATATAATGATAAGATACTTTCATGTCTGCTTATCCTACAGTGTGTGTTCAAAAGCAAAATCTCCTGCCTTTTACAGCCTTTACATTCATCCCAAAGATAATCAACATTTAAACTAATTAATGTTTGCAACAGTGAATATATCATGTTGTTTCTGATGTTTAATTACTTTTTGGTTTCTATTTGTAAAGGAGTATGTCCCCTGTCATGAAAGAGTTGCTTCCAAGTTGAGTTGGGAGATGGAGCAGCTTGGCTATGCTCAAGAATATGATATCGATTTATCTACATAACTTCAGGATTTGCTGGAATGAAGGTTTCTATATTCTAAATATAATATCTAGGAGTTGGAGAGATTCTAATTTGGAAAAGTCTAAATTTCTGAACTGGATTTGGGGAGTTCCTTTTGTAAATTACAGCTATTGACCTCAGTATGTGAAAGCTTCATCATTCCCTATTTGTGGAAATTTGGTATTAATTAAGTTGTAAGTATTAGAGGCTTATGAACGTTCCCCTCTATAATGTTAACTAATTAAGTTCATCTATATGTTCACCAATTAAGTTCATTTCTTTTCATTGTTACTTCTCTTTGTCGGAAAATATGACAAGGCTTGATGATGAAACTTATATCAACATGATTACTTCATTTGAAAAGGGGTAATGTAATGTCCCCGAGTGAAATCAATGGAATTTTTGACATTCTCCAACTGATTTTAAACTTGAAAGACTGGTGTAAAAATAAGAACTTGGGATAAAGGGTACAACCGTACAAGAGTTTTGAGGTTCAAATTCAGCTCACTCCATTTAGTACATCGATCCTCATTAGCAAAGAACTTATAAGGAACTTTAATTCAACATATTCTGTATGGTTGGTTTCTCTTTAAAAAGTCAGAAGTTGCAAGAGCATTCAAGTGTCGATGTAAAAGCAAAAAAACAGTAATGTTATTATGGAAGGGACCAAATTCTTATTGGTTAGAAGAAGAGAGAATGGGCCTATCATGTAACAAACATGTCTTGAGTCGCTGTTTAGTGTTTGGTGTTCTGAGATAGGAGCGGCAGACAGGAGTAACCTACTCAACTACATGTAAACTGGAGGGGACCCGGTGTTGTTGAATTGTAAGAGAAAAAAGAGGGGGGCTTCTTCTGGTTCTTGAGAGAAAGAGTGAAGTCCTTCACCGTCCCACTAATGGGAGAATGACAGGTGTAAGGAAGGCAGCCATGTTAATGATGTAAGGATAAAGGGTTGATCATGTGCCACAGACAATTTGAGAGAACAGTAAAACAATGTATTGAGTTGATGTTGAAAGTTGAAACATAGGGGATGAGAGAGGGCAGAAATGAAAACTACTTGTTCTTATGTCAATTCATTCAACTTATCAGTGCCGAAAGCATTCATTTTACTTGCTTTAAAGATGCCATGAAGCGACCACGAAATCAAAAACACTGTGCCTCTGCTATGACCAAGATAACGAGATATATTTATTATAGGATGTAAAAGAAAGACTGAATAGAATGCTATGGTATGGAAAAGCAACAGAATAACAGATTGCTCACCTACCTACACATAGCTAGTAAAGTGATTTCACCCATCTACGGCCTTAGCCTTCGGCTTGGAATTATTCTAAAAAGTTCTTACAGTTTTCCATGGAAATACTGGCTTCTCGATTAATGGTGATTATGTTCTGTCCCACAGCATTGACCATGGAATTTTCAGCATTTTGGTCCTTAACAAAAAACCAATAGTTAAATATTATAGCTTAAATGCATGACCTCCTTTAAGATATTTTCCAAGATTCTTCATTGTGTGGGAATCAAAGTTGAATGAGAACCAATATCCAGTTGTGGTTTGAATCTGGGCCAAAACTCATGAGACCAAAGACCCAGGAAACCTCCATATAATATAAATGAAGACTCAGTGGCCCAAACCAAAACAAAGAAAGCAACATCAAAAGCTTTGGATAATATGAGAGACTTATATTATCAAATTCTAAGATTGTTAGCTAAAGGAAATCCGTTTGGTAATAAGAAGTTCAATAGTAAGTTATTGTGATGGACAATGCATATCAGTCTCTTTCCTTCACCCAACATCCGAAATGCAAACCAGCAGCCAAGCAACAGGTTCTGCAAAGCAAATATTAGTAAAAGCAGTTACCATTTTGCTAACATATTATTTTAAGTTAAAGACGGTCAGATATCACATTATTATCAACTTTCAAGGTACTCCATATTTATAATATGTGGATATATATGTTGTTAACAGACAGTATATGGATATATCAACTTCTTTCGACTGTTGCTTCGAAGCTTTGTTTAGGCCTCGCAGTTTGCTTTACCTAATGAAACTATGATGCCAACTCTGCACTAACAACCCAGTAACCTACATTCTTCCCTTGTGCCTATCATTATAAGTACCATTTGTTTTCCTCTTCCTCTGCATTCACTCACATACACTTCAATAAGCTATAGTAAAAGCCTGAAAAGGTTCATCAATTTTAACTAGTACATGCAGAAACTGACAATGAAGCATTGTTGCAACTCAGTTTTGCTTTTGATTATTTCTTGCTTTGTTGGGTTTCTTTCAGCACCAGCCGATGCAGCAGTGAAGAAGTATCAGTTTGATGTATGTATCAATGTGTTAATATTATTTTTCCTTATCGCTTTCCTTCATTGCAATATAGCTTCTTCATTTTCGAGTTTAACACTTCTTTATCACGATTCAGATTCAAGTAAAGAATGTGAGCAGATTGTGCCATGCCAAACCAATTGTTACTGTTAATGGAATGTTTCCAGGACCTACCATCTATGTTAGAGAAGGAGATCGAGTTCTTGTCAACGTTACAAACCATGTACAATATAACATGTCTATCCATTGGTATGTGAATTACTATGTCAAACAAAAAGTTAAGCAAGCATATATATGTAAGTGAACAATGTATGAATTTGTTCTGAATGTAGGCATGGACTGAAGCAATATCGCAATGGTTGGGCAGATGGACCAGCATATATAACACAGTGCCCTATCAAGACGGGAAACAGTTATACCTATGATTTCAACGTCACTGGACAACGAGGAACTCTGTGGTGGCATGCTCATATTTTGTGGCTAAGGGCCACAGTTTATGGTGCCATTGTTATCATGCCCAAACAAGGAACTCCGTTCCCATTTCCTCAACCTTATCAGGAAACTAACATAGTCCTAGGTCGGTACTATCATTCTTAGTCAATACTCATTGACCAACATACGAGAACTGAAAGTTTTGAATGGAATAAATGTTTTAACATGCAAAGTTATTATATATATGCAGGGGAATGGTGGAATTCTGATGTGGAAACGATTGTAAACGAAGCTAATAAGTTGGGCTTGCCACCACCAACTTCAGATGCTCATACTATCAATGGCAAACCAGGGCCACTCTTCCCTTGTTCTGAGAAACGTAAATCTCCTCAGTTTATTCATGATTCTTTTTTCGAATTAAAACCAGAAAAATTTTATATTAAGAACTACTGAAATTTAAGAATATTATTTGCTACATATAAGATGTCTAATCTATTTTAATTATGTACCATAGATACCTTTGCCATGGAGGTTGAATCAGGGACAACGTACCTTCTGAGGATTGTCAATGCTGCACTCAATGACGAGCTCTTCTTCGCGATTGCTGGTCATAACATGACCGTTGTAGAGATTGATGCAGTCTACACCAAGCCATTTACAACCCAGGCTATCCTAATTGCACCGGGTCAAACTACAAATGTTCTTGTTAAAGCTGACCAATCTCCAAGCCGATACTTCATGGCAGCAAGGCCTTTCATGGATGCACCAATTACTGTAGACAACAAAACTGTTACGGCCATTCTACAATACAAAGGCATTCCAAACACAGTTGTTCCAATCTTACCCACTCTGCCTGCTCCAAATGACACCAACTTTGCATTAAACTATAACAGTAAACTTAGGAGCTTAAACACCCCACAATATCCGGCAAATGTCCCTCTTCAGGTTGATCGCCATCTTTTTTACACAATTGGTTTAGGACAAAACCCATGTCCCACTTGCCAAAATGGTACTCAACTTACAGCTTCTTTGAACAACATAACCTTTGTGATGCCCAAGATTGGACTCTTGCAAGCTCATTATTTCAACATCTCGGGAGCTTTCAGAACTGATTTCCCCGACCGCCCTCCTGTACCATTTAACTACACGGGTGCACCTCTTACAGCCAACCTTGGCACTTCACTGGGGACCAGGCTCAGCAAGGTGGCCTTCAATTCCACCATTGAACTAGTTTTGCAGGATACCAATCTTCTCACAGTTGAGTCGCACCCATTTCATCTTCATGGTTACAATTTCTTTGTTGTTGGAAGTGGGATTGGGAACTTTGATCCCAAGCAAGACCCAGCTAAGTATAATTTGGTTGATCCTCCTGAGAGAAATACAGTTGGAGTTCCAACTGGAGGATGGACTGCTATCAGATTCAGAGCTGATAATCCAGGTAAATTAAAAAAAAAAACTCTGCATTCATAAATTCATATATAGATATAGGTTTATGAAACTTACTCCAAGTGCATGATATATTTGCAGGTGTTTGGTTTATGCATTGTCACCTGGAACTGCACACAATGTGGGGATTGAAGATGGCTTTTGTTGTGGAGAATGGAAAGTCGCCAGAGGAATCTGTTCTACCACCACCCAAGGACCTTCCACCCTGCTAAATCTGGTCAAAAAAGATTTAGTTCTTTCATGGAGCTTCCATAATGTAACCCATTTTTTATTTTACCATATTCATTTATGCTCTGCAAAAGTTGCAGAGGATTCTTTTACGAGGGAATTTCTGTTAATTGTAATGCTCTGCCTGAGATTGTTCTTTGAGTTAAATGAAACTCCAAAATGTAATAATAAAGTATTCTCAAGAAAGCTTTGCATTTTATACCATAATTCTATAATCTTCACCACAAATTTAGGAAAAAAAAACCCTTTTGTGTTCTGACAATACTTGGAGTAGTCAGGCTTGTGCAGAAGTGCAATTTATGGGTCACATAACAATGAAAAAATTCACAGTTGAAAAGGACTTGATATCAAGTAAAAGGACCAGAATTATCTCAGAAGCATAACAAAATGGATTCATGAAAACAGGTGGCCCGAGTTTTTTACAGGCAAACTATCAATATAAAGGTCAGATTGCAATACAAAGAAGGGCCAGGCTTGTAATAGTAATTACAATTTCTTTTAAAAAAATAATAGTTGCTCAAATTGACAATGAAAGATATAATTAATGAAATATGAAAGAGAATATAAATAAAAAATGGTATATTAGCAAATGTCATAAAAATACTCATATATATATATATATATATATATATATGTGTGTGTGTGTGTGTGTGTGTGTTTGTTTTTCCAATATAGTTAACATTATCTAAATGTTTCTGATAGAGTAGCTATGGTGTAAAATGAAGTTACCAACTATCATCTTCCAGTGAGTGGGTGATTGATACATACAAACATTTAAATATTTTGCTTTTCAAAATTAAATAGAAGCATAATAGTCATAAAAGTACATTACATCTCAATAACATAATAGTTCCCTTATATATCCAAGACATAAATAAATTTATACTTGTATTCTTGCAGTAGCTGTAAATTTTATCCAGTTCTTACAATTATTATTGTACATGATATTTCTCAATATAATCACCAAACAAGATACCCTAATCAAATGAAACAATTAAGTACCAACCTATTATAACCTCAAAATATGTGATAATCTAATTTTCATAACTGGGCATATAAACAGAGAAGGGTGAACTAAACTGAAGAAAATTAATTGAATTTGTATCAATAAATGTCCTGATGATGTTAAGCTCCTTCCAAACTGTCTTCATCTATCTTCAACTGTAAAATCTGGTTCATTTGGCTTTTGTAATGATGAAAGGATATTGAATTCAGCTCCAAATCGCTGGCTTCCTCCTCTTCTGGTGCTTGCAGTCAGTTTTGCTGCAAATGAAGCACACCTGGCTGATGAGCTCATTGAAGGCAAGAATGCTTCTCTTTGTTCCCTTGCTTGATCAAACACGGAGATCACACTCTCTTTTTTCTTCAGCTCAGCTGCTTCCTTCCTTCTTTTATAACGAAACCAAGCTGCTTGTATAAAGCATGCGGCCCATGTTCTCCACTGAGGGGAGTGACACCTAAAAGTATGCCTTAGTTGTTTGCTATGCAGCCTTCGATATTGTGATGCTACAAACTTCAAGTCCTCAGCAACAAAAGCAAAGGCTTCGACTTCAGTGACGGCTTTAACTGTGCGTGTGGATGAAGGAAGGATGACACTTGGGCGAGGGTCCAGAGCCCAAGTCAGTAGCTCTTCACCACAAAAGTCACCAGGACCAATACGGCATGAATTGAAGAATCCTGTGCGGCCACCACCAGTGGTGTAAGAATCTAAGTGGCCACGGACAATAAAGAGCATGTCGTTGACAGGATCTCCCTCGCGAACTAGGCAGGTACCCGGTGTACATAGATGAGGCTTCAGTCTTTCACATATTGCATCCAGCATTCTATCGTCCATCAAATCAAAGAGTGGTACCTGTTTCATAATTTATAAGAATAAGCTATTTCTTAGATCAGGATGAACTGCTATCTTGTATACCATGTTTGCAAGTATCTGGAGATTCTAAAATTCATACTTGTCGAACTAGATCAAGGCAGAGATGGCGTTTGATGTCTCTTCGAAGATCCATGGGGAGGCCTTTTAGAATCATTTCCTCGTCAACTCCTCGAGTTGCAACCCATTTATATTGATCATACCTTCGTACACTCTGCTTTAATTCACGCGGAAGCTGCCTATGTTGCATCCATTGTTCTGTATCCATCCTCGTAATCCTCCACTCTTCAAGTCGGACAGTAGTAGATTGGAGATATGTCTAGTGCACAAAAATTGAAAAAGACGAGATATTTGAAACAGATACTTCATCCATGTTATAAATTTTTAAGCGGGAGTTATTAAATGCCTGAACTTACTTGCATATTCCCAATAAGCAGTCCAAAAAGCACTAGTCCAAGAATGGCAATGACAATCGCAAAATTTATTTCCCAAACATGAGTACTTGTCAAGAGATTCTGTCCCAGAGAACTGCCAAGTAAGATAGAAAATTGGTTACTTTACAATTACATGACATCATGTTTGAGCTGTTGAGAGTAGTGAATGAATCATCAGACTAAAGGGGACTCTAAATAACAATGCCAACAGAAATGAAATAATTTCCTTCAACATTTTCAATTTCAATCCACAATATTCTTTACCTTAGATTTCTCAAGCCCCACCAAAGACAGTAAAGGTACTTGTCGAAGAATTGGGAGGCTGTGACTCCAAAAATCACTGCATCAGCATGGATGCCAAACTGAAAGAAATTGCTATTCGGATCACATAGATTTGAAATATTGCTTGATTGAAACCAAGCAGCCCTAGCTGGGTTATTCATAAGATGGCAGTCAAAATATTCAACGCGGCAGTCCACATGACGTAATCTACAAACTTTTCTCCAACACTCTTCCTGCCGCTCAACTGATAAGAGGTACCAACAGGCTCCTAAAACCTTTTAAAAAAAGTGGCAATGACTGAAGTCAGATCTATATTCTGCTTGAACATAACATACTAGAGAATATATAAAATAGAGTAAATTAGTTAGTAGAATGTCACTTTAAATTATTCTGTCTCTTTAAAAGACAACTGACATACAGAATATGTATTTTGCCATAAGTTTCTGTTTCACAAATGAATTATAGTTATAACTTACATGGCTGGCCAACATGTAGAGCATCAGATTGTAGGCTGCCCCAGCCCATGCTGTTTCCAACAGAACTCCAGAAGCCTTAATGATTTGAGATGAAAGTGGAAAGATGAGGTATAGCCTCAGTAGATACTGCAATATGATGACTAAGCGGATAAAATTTTTCGTGTTGACCATTGAGAGACCCCTTAAATGGGGGATTACTGCCCAAACCAGCACCTGAAATATGTTAAAACATATCAGTTAGTTCAAAGAAATCATAAGATGCTAGTTCAAAGAAACAATAGGATGCCTCTATATGCAATATGACAACTGAGTTAAGTATGTGGTCGTACAAAAGCTTCAACAACAGAAAAAAAATACAAAGTGATAAATCTAAACCAAGAGTAAACAGAAATTATGTTGATACCAGGAACTAGATAAGAAGACATCCAGTCTTCAAGTAGGAACTAGATCAGATAATATCTAGTCCTCAAGAAGATCTCCTTCTATCAAATTGGCCCATAACTCCATTTGGTTGCCAAGAAAGATAAGAATTGATAACTTAGGCACGCGATTACAGTTTGGAACTGGTGTACTAGTTATATTTAAGTGCATTTTCATCTGTCCTATTAAATGAAGTTGAACTAGACCAAAATTGTTTATTTTATTTTCAAGTAATGAAAAAATAGGGAATGATCAACTTTGTCAGGGATCATAGTTCTCTAAATTATTAAAAGAAGAATTCTATCCAATACTATGTATCAAGTTTACAGCTTGTTCCTAAAAACAGATCTGAAAATTACTTACAAGGGCAGCACAGAAAGGAGCCCCAAAAGCAAGTTGCATATATACCTGTGGAAGGGGCTGAGCTGCCACTATGTCAAGCCAAAAATCTTTGCGAAGGTACCTTGAAGATATTCTGGAAGGGTCTATCACCAGCTCTCCTCTCCCGAATACACGAGAGGAAGGAGCAACATACGCTGTCCGAAATCGAATGAAAATCTGAACAAAGTAAAATGCATCCGCTAATGATCGAATGACTGTAATAGCTATTTCAAGGGGTACAGAAACTTCAATGCACACATCCTTCTTAGCTCCTGGTAAAAAAAAGACTAGAGGGTCAACAAAAAGAGAAATCAAACATGCTACTAAGAAAATTTTGTTCCATCTGTTTATGATGGGTCCTCTAGGATCCAATATCATCCTCTCCACAGCCTCATAATCCTCAGAGAAGACTCTGGAAAGTTCCTTTTCACGGAAGGTCTTGCCCCTTGCATCCTTCTCAACTCCCTTTGAGGACAGCTCTGGCCATGGTTTCCCAATAAATTTATCGGTAAACTTTGACATATAACTGCTTTTGGACAACGTGAATTTTGCCATCTCAGGTTCCTCTTGGAATCTGAAATTTATAACATGACTTTCATTGAAAATCCAGCCAAGAATTAAGAATCCCAATTTCATACATCCGATTAGTTAATGTATCTACAACAATTAGGAAACAGAAAAGGTTGGCAGCATTTTTTTCTTTAATGAGATCTCTTAAACAAGAGTACACTGTTCTAAATTGCAGATTCACAAAAATTAGTTAAAGAGAGGTGGGACAGACCTTAAGCATTTGGGTCTATCAGCAGCCATGTCGCAAGAAGATAGAAGTAATGTAACTTCAGTCGGTGAAATTGATCTACCACGAAAAAATTTGAGGCATTTATTCAAAGAAACAATGGATTCAAACCACATAAATCAAAAAAAATTTCCTTACATATCTTGTTGAGAATCACGAGAAAATAGATTATTAAAGCTTAAAGCACTGCCACACTTTCTGGGTAAAAAGTTCAAGAAAAAACTGTGGTCTTTGCTCTTGCCAACAAGTTGAAAGAATCCATCCCGTGACAGCAGCAAAGGAAACAAAGATAGGACCACAGATTTTTCCTTTTCAGAACCATTCACACAAACAAGTTATAGATATCAAGAGAGAACTTACAATCATAACACGCTAGAATCTTGCCCTCTATATTGGCTATGCTTCCTGTCTTCCTCTCAGCTCCTCACTGATTTCCGGGACTGGAAACGACTGAAACCCAGCTCATGAAACTTAAAGACTATGTTCAGAAAATACTTCCAAAAGAAAACAGAACAAGGAATATGGGTTCAAAGACCCACCCCAGCTCTCATATAAAACAACCATTTTTAGTAATTTTGTAAAAGGACCTGCTTGTTTTTGTCTCACTAACCCTTCAGGCTTCTGGGGTTGGAAAATTTTCCAGTTTCAGTCATCAATGATCAACCAACTGACACCCATATAATGTTAGAATTGAAGTAAATATGTTACAGACTTGGGACCAACTTTTTTAAAAAAAAATACATAATAAAACACAATAAAAGAGTGAATCGAAAAACAAAAGTCAGAATATTTTGATTTTGATTTTGATTTTGATTTTGTGGTGTCTTTAAATTCCCCGAAATCTATGAGGAAAGTTAAGTTGGATTTTACTCAAAATCCAGCTAAGACGAGGACAAGGATGGAAGTAGGATTAAAGAATTGACAAGTTGAAAGAAACATGACCAATGACATTATAACGCGAGCATAAGTTGCCAAATCAGTGAATCAAATTCGGACAACAGACAATGGCGGTCTTTTCCATTTGACTCGAGGATCAACAACAGTTGTACACTTGTACTGTTCCCTCCTTGTCTTCTTATTATCCAAAGTCTCATCTCTCGTGTGAAATATTAATTAATTTATAAAATTCTATTACGTACGTTTTCTCTCATAAACACCATTAAGATTTGATTAGCGTAAATAATATCTCCACCTCACTTTATTACCCGAATAATATTTATACTTTCACCCCAAAAATAACCGTAAAAACACACATTTTATTAATTTTTTTTAAAATTAACTATTAATTAGATCAATAATAAAAATATTCATAACATAAATATCTTCTTTTATTATTTGACAAATACAATAACATATATATCTTTTTTATATTTTTAATTAATTTTTAATTAAATAAATTAGTTATATCAAAACAATTTTATTTCAACTAAAAAAATTAAAATTTTAATTTATTTTTAATTCTATTTTTTTATTTTAAAATTTTCATCTTTTTTTAATTCCTAATCCATAATTAAAACAACACTTATATATTAAAAAATGATAATCATAAATTCACTACGTAATAAGAAAAATAATCAAATAATTAAAATAATGATAAATTCAATAAATACCATTATTTTTATAATATACGAGTATTGTTTAAATTATAAATTAGGGTAAAAAATTAAAAATAAAAATTGAATAAAAAGTCAAAAATAAAAAAGATAAAAATTTTAAAATAAAAAATAGAAAATAGAATTAAAAATAAATTAAATTTTATTTTTTAATATAAATTAATTTTTTTATATAATTTATTTATTTAAAAATAATAATTAAAATTATAAAAAATGTATTTATGTCATCATATTTATCAAATAAAGGTTATAGGAATATTTTTATCATTAAATCGATCAATATTAATCAACGATTAATTTTAATGAAAAAAATTAACAAAAATATAGTGTTTGAGTATTATTTTCAAAGTAAGATATAAATATTATTCCGTTAATAAAATAGGGTACAAATGTCATTTGTATTTGTGATTATCACGAGTAGTTGTTTTATATGTGAGTTGCTTGCCCAACTTTAATAGGATAATAAAGGAGGGTTGGTCTACAAATGATAGTGGTAGTTGGTAGTTATACGCACGTGTTTCATTATGAATTAGGTTAACTCTTCTTCGGGGTTCTTGATATTCACCTGGGAGGGGGATGAGAGGATATAGAAAATCAAAATCTAGACCGAAATGGAAAGTAAGGTCAGGTTAGGTCGAGTGTGTAACAGCCCAGCCTATGTTATTTTGTTTTCGGACTTCTTAAGTTAAAATGCATTTATTAGGGTTGAGGTTTGTTCCACCATCGCTCAAGAGGACACGCGGAGTGGTAACTCTAATATCAATTGTAACAGCCACAAGAGATATTATCTGCTTTGGGCAGACAGCCCATCATAGTTTTGTTTTTGAGTTTTTCAATCCAAAAAGCATCTATCGGGAGTTGGAGCTTACTATCTTATATACCCAACATCTCTCCTATACTTTGTCGATGCGAGATTTACCTAGAGTGTCAAAGAGTATATTTTTTAACGAATCAAGATAAATGTTATAAGTTGAGAAATCAGTGCATAATTAAGAGAATCATACTAACGACTCTTCATAAATTACTTAAATACAAAAACTTTATCTAATTTAAGTATCAGAAGATTTTTGCTGATTAATTATTATATCGGAGGATTTTTGCAAGTAAAATCGATTTTTTTCAAGTAAAATTGATTTTTTCATAATTGTCACTTTATTTTGCAGATTAATTACTACAAGGAATTGTTGTTGGATATCGAGACTTACGAATAAAAATAGATATCAACAACATTTTTTATTATCACAATAACAATTCCTTTGTATGATTGAATTATTTGTTTATTATTATCATATTTGAATAACTTGATGTGTATATACTCGAAACATGAAAATTGTTTAACATGGCTAGATTTTTAGAACATATTATCATTTTAAAGAACTATATGATATAACATCATATTTATCACCACTGTAAGCCTTTGGTATTTTCATTATTACCAATCATATATATCCAGCTTCATCAATATTTCTTATGGCTTCCATGTTGTCAATATATAGAACAAGCCTCATTAACAGTCCTATCATCTCCAATGCCTTTGCTCTAGCATTGTATAGAGTGAAACTAATTCCACTTTGTATTTCCTCAAATATATATTTGTAGTGACTACGATGTTGATCTCAGGTTTAATAGCACCAACAGAGAATTTAGGAACACATGAATAACACCAACACTTCCACGGGTGATTGAAAATGGTAAATCGGTGGAGAGAGAGGATTTAAGGGCAAGTAAAGGGACATAAATCCTGGAGTAGGCTGTTGGCCGACAACTACCAGAATCGCCGCCGCAACAAAACTGGTCGTTTCTGAAAACGGGACACGGATGATTACAACCCACCAGGATGCCTCAACTCTGTCTTGCAACAATCCGTTGAATATCACCTGTGCATTTGATTTGTTCACTGTACCCACTAGACTTTCCTTTAAATTCCATGGGAACGTTGAGTCCATTAATCAAATATACCAAAAACTTCCAAGTTCAATATATTTCGAAATGAGTATTCTGCTAAGTTGACTGGAGGCGATCCATCTGTAACGCAGTGGAGAACCCCGTCGCAGTCTCCGCTGTCGCATTTACCGACACAGGTTTGGTCAAAGTTGCAGTTGGTTCGAGCCCAGATGCGGCCCGTGTTATTAAAGTTGAGATCCGTGTTGACATACCATGTTTGGCCTTGACGGAGTTCCAGGCCGCCGCCAGGATTGGCGGCTGCCCAAATCGTGTAGCCGCAATTGTTACTACTATTATAATTAGTCTGAGTAGTAATTTGAAGAAGCTGAAGATCTTGTTGGTTCGGTTGGACTTTGGAGAGATCGAAACGAAAATGATATAATTTGACTACTAAATTGCCTTTGATTTAATCGTATTTCAAAAAAATTTATTAAATTAATTAAAATATCAATCTATAAAAGGAAAAATGCTTTTGAACCCCCTAGGTTAGGAGTAAATACTCACTTTCCCCTATTGTTTTAGAAATGCTCTGTACACCACGCCGTTAGCTTCGTCCCAGTTAAAATCCACTTTTTGAAGGACAATTACCTACATGTGGATCCATAATGCAGACTTTATTTTATTTTTCTCTCATTCTCTCTCCCATTCACCAGTATATAATTAATAAATAAATCATAAAATTAACACTCAATAATTAATAAGATATATAACTAGGTTTAACATTAATCAATCGATCATCTAATTAATTAAATAATTAGATAATTTTTAGTTTTATTCATTAATTTATTAATAATCTTTACAAATAATCTTAATTTTTTAACAATACTCAGCAGTACCCTTTATTTTTTGATAAGTTATTAACAATACTCGAAAACAGAATAAAATGATTCATTTATTTTTATTATTATTAATATTATGTACATAAAAACAAGAATGACCTTAGAAACTTTTTTACCCTTAAAAATAGAACTAACAACAGTGTTTAGAGAATTTCTGAAATAAGGAAGTGAATATTTACCCCGAACCCTAGGAAGCATGAATATTTTTTCTTTATAAAAATGCCCTAATAACTATAAAATATAAATAACCTCATTTCTTTTTCTCACATCTTCTAATTTCCCAAATTGCAAACCATAATTTCCCAAATTCTGAACTCTAATTTTCCAACAGAAAAACCCTAATTCGCGTCCTCCAAATCGAGCATCATTTTCGGCCATACCCTCCAATCAACGCCCAAATTCATTCGAAAATTCAAAATCATCATAAATCATTTAACATTTCATGATTTTCAAATTAAATTGGGTGAAAATCTCAAAAGCTAAATGGATGTAAGTACTTCGTCGTCAACCAATCATTGCGTCGTCTATTAATAACACTGTCAATCGTTGTTAGGGAAGTTAGGATTTTTCATTTTTCAACAATTGTATAATATAACTTCAACAAATTTATTACGAAGTGTTGTATAAATAAATTAGAGGATGTATTCTCGTAATCCGTATAGATTGGTTACGTTAAAAGAAAACTTTTCAAAATATCCTCTGGGTTTTTCTTATTAAAATTTGAGTATAATTTTTTCAAAATATCCTCTGGGTTTTTCTTATTAAAATTTGAGTATAATTATTTAAATATCTAAAAGTTATTTATTTTTAATTTATATTTAAATATAATTAAGTTAAATTTTTTTACTTTTAATGAATAAATATATGAATAATTTAAATATTTTATTTATCAATAATACCTTTAAGTTATTATTTAACATTAATATATATCAATACTTTAATATATTAATTTAAAATTTTTTAGAACATATATTTTTACATATCAATTTTAAATTACATATTTTTAGGACATATATTTTTATAAAAATAAATAATTTAATATTTATAATTTAATATTTAAAGAAAAAAAATATCAATTAATAAACAAACAATACCTTAGTACAATAGAACTTCAATGAATTATTACCTTTTATATTATATATTTTTAGTCTATAATACACCTTTTAATAAAAGAAACTCATTATTTCTTTACATAGCATAAGGTACTTTTTATTATTTTTTTATCAATAGCATGTGATTGAGACTTACATAATGAGGCTGAAAAACTTTCTCAACCCAACTAAAAATAAATTTTTTTTGTTTCATCCATGAATTATAAATCATAGAGTTTTCCAATTAACAATATCCTATTATAACCACTAATTTTCATCTCTTTTTGTCCAAAAAAAAAAAAAAATACACAAACACTACAAGCTAGTTCCTTGGATGATATATAGATCCATTGATTAAACATAGTAAATCGCAAAAGAGATATATAGCTAAGCTAGCTTCTATGGGCAGAAGAAAACCTTATAGTCGAAGCCAGTAAGGCAAGTGAATATGCTTGTCGCATCATCCTTGAGGTATGAAAAAACACTGGGCATAAATCCTTGAAGAACCTAGAGTAGGTTGCTGGGGTATAATTAATTGCAAAAAAATTGTTCGTTCTTGAAAACTCCACACAGATTATTACACCCACTAGGGTACCTCAACTCTTTCGGACACAATCCATTGATGTCACTTGTACATCTGATTATTTTACTGTAATTAGGCTTCCCTTTAAATTCTACAGGAACGTTGAATCCATTCAGCAAAGAAATATCGAAATAATATGTATTCTAGATCAAATCAAATGAGTGTTCTGCTAAGGTGAATGGAAGCAAGCCATTTGAAATGCAGCGGAGAACTTCATTGCAGTCTCCGGTGTCGCATTTATCGGTGCCAAACAACCTAAGAAGCATTATAATTGATAGAAATACTCAAATTTTAGAACTTGTTCATAGTGATGTCTGTGATTCTAATATACCATCTACTAGAAGAAATAATAAGTACTTTGTGACTTTTATTGATGATTGTTCGAAATATTGTTATGTGTTCTTGATAAAAACTAAAGATGAGGTTTTTAATAAGTTCAAAGTGTATAAAAATGAGGTAGAAAATCAATTAAAGAAGAAGATAAAGAGACTTAGATCCGATAGAGGTGAAGAATATATTCTTAATGACTTTACTATATTTTGTGAAGAAAATGGAATTATACATAAGCTAACACCACCATACTCACCACAATCTAATAGTATTACTGAAAGAAAGAATAGAACTTTGCTAGATATAGTAAACTCAATGTTGTTAAGTTTTAGTTTACTTGATAACTTGTGGAGGGGAAGCAATGTTATCTGCATACTTTATATTGAATAAAATTTCTATACAAGATCAAGAGAAAATACCTTATGAAGTTTGGAAAGGTAGATAATATTCTTAAAGTGTGGGGGTGTTTAGCGAAAGTAGGTATACCAGATCTTAAGAGAAAGAAAATAGGCCCTAAAACCATAGATACTGTGTTTATAGATTATGCTAAGAATATTAGTGCCAATAGATTTTTAGTCATAAATTCTGAGGTTAATGAAGTATCCAATAATACAATGATAGAATCTAGAGAAACTACTTACTTTGAAAATATCTTTCCTTATAGAAATAAAGTTAAAAAACCAATAACTTATGAAAAACCTTTTAGTAGTATTTATGTTGATCCTTCAGAGAAACTTAGAATAAGTAAAAGACTAAGAAAGGTTAAGAATTTTAGAAAAGATTTTTTTACCTTTCTAGTTGAAAGAGGTTCAATGGGTAGGAAGAATTCATATTGCATGACTTTTTAGCACTAATATTATGAACATCTTAAAGGAGATATGTTGTTACTCATCTCTATGGCAAAGTGATAGTTTGTGACATTAAGGAAGGATATTTACCCTGAATGAATCCAAGGCAAACATACTCTTGCAAGACATAGGTCATATATACCTTTGGAGGATTCATTTAAGTGAGAGTTATCGTGAGGCCGTGACCGTAAAAATTAAGTTATTCTCTAAAAACTCTCATGAGAATCAAAATGTGAGCGCATGACTATTAATAGCGCTAACCCATTAAAATTAAATCTTTGTCGCTATTATGTATGTGGTAATTGAAGTTTGGTCAAAGGAATTAAGTTGAAGACAAAGTTCACTCTAATGTATAAAATGAATGCTACCAACACTAAGTGTAAGTTTAAGCTCCAAAGACACTTACATCAATTACATAATATAAATGTTGCAAATATATGTATATATATGTAAATAAATTCCATAGAGGTTATAATTTCATATTTTAAATTTCAAAATCAATGGTTATGGAGAGTAAAGGTAGTAGGAGTTACAAATTTTTAAAATTGTAAATTAACTTTTAATTCTTATTTTAATGCTTAAAACTAAACACTATTATATAAAAAATGTTACCTCTTTGTACATAATACACTTAACTATCTATTTTATTCTCTAAAATTACATGCACTATATTTATTATTTTAATATATTTTAATAGCGTTTATAAAAAGAATTACAAAGATTTTAGTACATAATTTTTTTATTTTTTAACAAAGGGTTTAGCATATGTTTCCCTCGAGTTTTCATACTCTATTACCTAGAGAGAAACTGATCACGCAACTTTGTTAGTCAACAATGAAGGGCAATTTGGTAAGATTGGTTGTAGCTCTTTACTCTTTTGCAAAGACAAGCTAGAAACGAAATTTCAGATCTTACCTAATTTTGAAAATACTGGAACTATTGTGTTTAGAAAATAACTACTTTTTGCAGTGATTTCATCCACATGAATTACTCGTATTTATATATATTCCATGTCATAAAAATATATAGTAAATGCAAAACAACAAAACATCAATCTCAAACATACATGAAAGTTATTGCCATTTTATCATCCACTTTTAGGAATAATGTCACTTAATTATTTGATATGAAACTGAGATTTTGAGACAAAAATTTCATCCAGGCATCGTAGAACTTTCCACAGTTAATAAAATCTATTCATCGCCACTGCATTTTCAACTATTGTTTTCAACGCAAAAAGAAAAAAAAAAGGCAAGCAGTAATACATCTATGTATGGATGATAAATCCATTGATTTTGAGATGATAAATTGCAGGAGAGGTAGCTAAGTAGCCTGCATTAATTAAGGGCAGAACACAACCGTATAATTGGAACCACTAGGGCAAGTGAAAGTGCTTGTTGCATCATCATAGGCGTAAGAATAAGCACTGGGGCAGAAACCCTTGAAAAACCTGGAGTACGCTGTTGGCCCACAACTACTAGGAGTAGAATTGCCACCGCGGCAACAAAACTGGTCATTTTGGAAAACTGTACATGGATGATTACACCCACCAGGGTGCCTCAACTCAGTTGGGCACAATTCGTTGACGTCACCTGTACATTTGATTTGCTTAGTGCACCCACTAGACGCTCCTTTAAATTCCATGGGAACGTTGAATCCATCCACCAAAGAAACATCAAAAAAATCCATGTTCTCGAATGAGTATTCTGCTAAGGTGACGGGAGGCGAGCCAGATGTAACGCAGTAGAGATTCCCATCGCAATCTCCGCTGTCGCATTTACCGCTGCTGTTTGTGTCAAAGTTGCAATTGGTTCGTGCCCAGATGCGGCCTGTGTCTTTAAAGTTTGGATCTGTGTTGACATACCATGTTTGGCCCTGACGGAGTTCCCTGCCGCCACCAGGATTGGCCGCTGCCCAAACCGTGTAGTTGCAATTGTTCAGGATCTCAAAAAGGGCAGCATGGATGCTGCAACTGAAACTAATAGTGACAATGATAATGAAACCGAAAGGGAAAGAAATGACTTTGAGGTTGACGAAGTTGAAGGTCATGTTGGTTCGATTCGAGGGAGGGAGGGAGGGAGAGGATCAAGAAAGTAATGTGTTTGACCTGATTGCTATTGAATTATTTGGAAAAAAATACGATCCAGGATCTCTTCCAGGAAATTTCTAGGATGAAATCAAAGTCAAAAGTGAACACGGACCAGAGAAAGAGATGATAGAGTCGGGTCAAACAAGTTAAGCTTCGTGAGAGCAAACTCTGATTATATTAAAACAGAAAAAGGATGGCGCCCACTTGTACTTTGGCCGATTTAGAACATTTAACAACCATCCGGATTAGCAACCCGTCGCGCTCAGCCATCTCTCTTAACCAAAAAAAGAAAAAATTACTATGTTATATTACACAAACAATAATGTTAGAAAAAAAAATCTCTTCTTTACTTTATTTTAAATTTTTACTTTTTATATTATTATATTATTTTAATATAACCTTTTACTCCTGATAAAACATTTAATTTATAAAAAATATTGATATAAAAAATGAATAAAACTCAAAGAAAATTTATTATCTTTCACATATTTTAAACTCAAACTCAAATATATATCTAAAATAGTGTATCAATCACTTGAATTGAGTACTACAAAATGATTTAATCTATAAATTAATCATTATATTATATCAATCAATTTGATTATATCATTTATAGAAAATAAAATTTATAAAATTGACTTTTTTTTGTATTCTATTATATAAATAAATGAAACTTTATATTAATTCAATTTATATAAAAAAAAATGAAAGAGATATCTTGAATCAAATAGAAAAAGTGAATTTATATTAAATTCATTTCAAGATGCTCATTAAATTTATGGGGTTTTAACACATACCTCCCCTGAGGTTTCAGACTTTAACACTTAGATGAAAGATTTGAAGAAAGACACACTTACCTCCCATGGACTATTAGTTGACCATCAATTTGTACTTAAATAACTATAATACCCTTAATTACTTTAAAGTTAAAATTTAAGAAACTTAATTTTCAATTTATATAATGTTTAAAATATTAAAATAATTAAAATTTAATTAACAATTTTAAATTATATTTATTTAAATTTTACTTAATAATATTTTAATTTGATCATTTTAGTTTATATTTATTTATTATTTGTTAAAATTAAGAATTTAATTAATAATAATAGAATTTGATAATTTTAATTTATATTTATTTAAATTAGAAATTTAATTAATAATAATTTAATTTTTATTCATCTATCATATTTATTCAAATTCTAAACCCTAATATATAAAACGACCGTCAGTTTTTAATTATGTATCATATTTAATATTTATTCAAAATTAAATTTATAACTTTAAATAAATATTAAATAAATTTAAATTTAAATTATTGTTAATTAAAATTTTAATTTTTTTAATATTTTAAACATTATATAAATCGAAAATTAAATTTCTTAAATTTTAACTTTAAAGTAATTAAGGGTATTATAGTCATTTAAGTAAAAATTGATGGTCAACTAATAGTCCAGGGGAGGTAAGTGTATCTTTCTTCAAACCTTCCATCTAAGTGTTAAAGTTTGAAACCTCAGGGGAGGTATGTGTTAAAACCCCTTAAATTTATTAATGTCTTCCACTAATTCGATAGAATCAATTCAATAACCTTGAGACTTCTTTAAATAGTAAGAATCATAGAAGAATCAGGTGTCTTTTTTATTTTATTATTTTCATTAGTTAAAATAATTTTTAACATTTTATAAGTTAAAAATGCATTTAATTATAAAATTCTTTTAAAATTTTTAAATATCATTTAATTTATATAAACAACTTTTAAAGATTAAAAATATTATTTTTTTATTAAAAAACTCAAATTTTAAATTTTTTACAGTTAAAATTTTTTAAAACAATAAAATTATCTAAACTACTCTTAACTTTTAAAATTAAAAATTTTTATTAAAATTTTACTTAAAAAAATTTTACAAATAAAAAATCTATTTTAAAAAATTTTGTTTAAAAAATCTTATGGCATTTGATTATAATTTTAGTTAAGATTATATGGGAAATAACTAAAAATGTCCACATTTGACTTCAAAAATTTAAAAATACCCTACTCCGTAATTTTCAATTAAACATGTTTATTTTCATTTATTTTGGACAAAAATATTATGATGCCCATATAAATGAAACACATACCTTTCTTTGTTTTCTTCTTCTTCTTCGTTGGAGATTTTCAATACAAAACAACTTAATTTCAATTATTTTTTATAATATACTAGTTTTGATTCAATTTATAAACTCAATTTAATATTTTAGAAATTGATCTCACTTAAAATTAAAATTTTATAGAGTAAAATTCGACTTTTTTAATCGTACTCAAATAAATTCACTGTCAAATAAATGATGAATATGATCGAATAAAACGATATCAAACTTTACTTAACAATAAAATTCAACTAATTCTTAATTTCACCTTATTCAAAAATAATCTTCGAATAAGATAAAATTTTTAACTTACTCAAAGTTCGTAACTTGAAGATGATAAATGTGATTATTATAAGTTGGGGTACAATTTTTTGATAAAAAAGTTATTTAAATCTAAATTAGAAAAAATAAAATATATTTGAATAGAATTTTCGGAGACAGCATTTTTGAATTTTTTTTAAAACAAAAGCATTTTTGATTAAAACCCAGATTATATTTGATCATTATAAGAGATAAATCCATATTCGAATTGAACGAATTCAAAACCATAAATGATTTAAAACTGAGAGATAAAACGAATTCAACATTTAAAACCAGGAAATTGTTGTAGCGAAACATGTATTAGGCAAGCAAAACAATACATATTGCATAAACCATCTCTGTCAAATGAAGTCAAATATAAGGCTACATATCCCTGTTTCTTATCAGAATTCAAGTTAGCAGCAGACATTTTAATCTCTTGTTCATCTAGCAGGAAGCAGAGCAATCAAGTTGCCAAAATGTCAGACGCAGTTTGAGCAAGGATCCTGTTTCTGAAAATCTGCGGATGAAAAGCAAATCATTGCAGTTCATATTTTCCAGGCTACGTTACAGAGATTAGCAGATTGTAACAAGGCAACCAAAGATTTCCACATTTGCAGAAATTATATCCTGGACCAATCTAAGATAATGAATTCATATCGCCGATGTGCAGCATTCTAACACACACATAACTAACCTAAATTTAAAATAACTGAAATCAGTTGCTGCCACAGCTCAAAATTGACGCCTTGGTGGCCTAGCTTCAGCCACAGAAACTCGAATTGCTCTACCGGCCAAATCCTGCACCAAGCCATTTCCAATGTTAACAACGCTGGTAAACTTTTTAAGTTCTGAAGGTGTAAAATAGTTAACGGGACATCTGTAACACTACATGTGAGCAGGCATAAAAAACAAGATCGAAATCACGTACTCAATTGTGATTCAGCAAGCAGAAAATATAATAAATTACAACACAAGTGAACATATCGCATTGGTACCACATATCTAGCAAAAGCATATGGGAGATAATTGGTTTCTGAATGATCATAACATGCAACAAGCTGAAAAAAATGAAAAATATATGAATGACATCCTTATCAACCAGAAAATTTGGTCGATGCATTGGTGACCAAAGCATATATAACCCTCAAATGATGCTAAATCACAAGATTCCTTTTTGTATAAGAACATGTGATCCTTTATGTGCCAAGGATAAATCTAAAATCATCACACAGATGTCAGTTAATTGACTGCAAACATAGGTAATAACGCATATATCATAGAGAAAATAAAAAAAGCAAATAATGAACTTACAACTCCATTCAAGGAGTCGATCGCATTGTCAACCTCTTCTGCAGAACTGTAAGTCACAAACCCAAAACCCCGGGATCTGCCACTTTCTCTGTCATATACCACCTTGGCTTCCACAACTTTCCCTTGCTCACTAAACAAAGTCTCAAGGGCCAAATCATCAACACCCCATGAAAGGTTGCCAACATAAACACGGTTGCCACCATCAAAATTTGCACCACCACTACCACCTCCTCCTCTAGGCCCTCTAGAAGAGAATTCTTCCCTCCTAGGAGGTGGAGGTCCAGAGTTTACCCTCAGGGGCCTGCCCTCAAGCTCCTGCAGTGTCAGAAAAACTCTTGCTTAGTTACATCAACCCCATTGCTAATATATATGATATCATCTTAATAAATAACTCACAACATTTTATTGCAATATAAAGTAACAATGGAGTAAAAATTATAACAGAAAAAGCACAGCACAAGGTAATATCAAAGGAAAATGGTTACTTTTAAAGGCTTACTTTCACTTTTACACAATAAAAATAGGAATTTAATACTCTATATGGAATCAAAATATAGGCAAGCGAAGTATTTCATCACTTACATAGCCATTAAACTGTTGAGCAGCTGCTTCAACCTCCTCAATGGATGACATTGTCACAAAACCAAATCCTCTACTTCTCCCAGTGACCTTGTCATAAATCACCTGCCACAAACCAAATCCTCCACATTTGAACAAGAAGGTACAAATAAAAATTAAAAAAAAAATCCCTCTGAAATATAAATCACTAACATTTACTCACAATCAAATCACAATAATGTTATCTCTTCAAGCCTAATAATTGTTTCTTTCAAAACATTTTCTCTAAAGACAAACAATTACATAAGCCAAAACCTTCTAAGACAATATTTTGATTAGATATTCACTTACTTTTCTTTCTCCTAAGAGATAATTAAGCGGCAACATGCCATGGAATAAGCCTCATGAAAACAATTAACAACAATGTAACAGAGAATTAACAACAAATAGAATTTTAACAAAATGAAACCCAAGAAGCAAGAGAGGGCAAAAGTACCTCGACCATCTCAACATTTCCAGCAGTCTCAAACAAGCCAGCAAGCTGAGCACTGTCGACGCTAAAAGGAAGATTACCCACAAAAAGTTTCAGGTCAGGGGAGAAATTTGAGCCCTCTTCATCGCTCAAAAGCTCCTCCTCCTGGTCAAACTCAGAGGAAACAGCAACATGTCTAACAAAACGAGAAGAGGGCAGGGGCTGAAAAGACTGGAAGATTGAAGATGATATAGAGATGGGTTTTGCATGGTTTTTGAAGGAAGTGGAAGAGAATAGAGAAAATGAAGTAGGCTTTGTGTTGTATAGAGATAGGGTTTTGGGATTGAGAGATGGGAGGACGAGAGAAGAAGCTGAAGTAGTAGACATGGCTTGCTGTTAACAGTCTTGAAATTGAAAGAGATAAGGTTTCAGCTGCCGAAGAGGTGCAGGGTTTATAGAGGAAAGTTGGAAGTGATAAGATATTTATCCGACGAAATTTGGAAGATATTTTAGGTTTTACCAAAAGTCTAAAATACCCTCAATCAAAAATAATTCCGAAGCAGAGAAAAAAAAAAACTCAAATGCAATATTTAATTTCTAACATAAATATTATATGAACCAAACTAAGTAGACATTGTTTATTTTAACACACAATTCGTTATGAATTTATTCGCAAATTTTATAATTTAAATTATATTTATATAATTAAAAAATTATAAATATTAAATATTATGTGCATATAATAGATCACAATAATTATGCTAATAACATAATAAAATATCTATATATTCAATTATAAGATATCTCTAACATTGAATATAATATTTCGAGTTAAGCAATTAAGTAAATATTATCACATCTTACTATTGTAATAAAGAATGAATTAGATTACAAAGTTAAAATTTTTTTAATTAAGTAGACATAATTTTTTATTATAAAAATTTAAAAATAAATGTACAACAAATTATTTACTTTATGTAAATAATTTTTATTTAGTTATTAGAGCGTGTTGTTCATAATTGAGATATTAAAATATAAAATAGTTAGAATATTAATTAATATTGACAAAACAAAATTGTTCATAATTGAGATATTAAAATATGGAAAGTTAGCATATTAAGTAATGTTGACCAAAATTTTGTTAAAATTCTCCATATTTATGAAAATCTACATAAAAAAAGATAAAATTTGTGATTATCCGGTTGGTCTGCGTGGGTGAAGCTTAAACAATTAAATTATATTTGGGGCGGGTGGGGACAAAAAGGGGATTCTAGGGAACAAATTATTGATGTTAACAATCTGCTGTGGTAAGCCTCATGGAATTGAATGTACAGTAGTGCAGAAGCAAGTTGCACAATGTCTGGATGTTTTAGGCCCACACGAGTGTTGGAGGGAGATCAGGACCGTCCAATTTGAAAGGCCGAATGAGGAGGCTCGTTGGGTTCAGCCACAAAAATCAAAAAGAACGATAAGATGCCTGACTGGATTTCCTTGTAGAAGACAAAAATGGTGAAGATATTTCACTGAGAAATGGATAATCCCCTTGGGTAGTTGTGTGTGAACGTCCAATTTGCCTTTCTTTAATCTTTGCTGCTAATTTCTTTGGCACATTATATTTATTAGGACATAAACTCTCAGTATCATTCTCTATCTGCTACTTAATTGCCCATATTGCACTCCATGATAGGAATAGCTAATATTTTTCCGGACTTGGAATGTTAGCCATTGTTCATTTGGTTAATGCTATACCAAAATGTCGTAGTCCCAACTGCCCAGAATAGTTTCAATTTCAAACTATTACAAAGAGACGCTCAAGGAGAGACAGTTGTACTGTGAGTGTAAAATTTGGTCGAATACATGAAAATGATATCAGCTAGTGGTGAAAATACAATGCTCCAGCCTATTATGCATGCTGTTGAGATGAAGTGTCAACCGAAAACACATTCACTATAACATGCTAGAAGTTTTTGATGTTGAACCAATGACAATGACCCGAGAATCAGAGGCTTAAACATAGCTGAATATAGCAAGCAGAACTTTCTGCTTGTACAGAAGATGCTCAAATGCTTAGAGGAATTACACTCCTCCCTTCACAAAAAAAGAACATAACAGTTTACAGTGTATTTTTCAAAAGTTATTCTGCAAAAAGTAGAACTCTTCAAAATCAGCCTGAAACTAAAAAAATAAAGCTTAATATCTGAACTTGAAACTACATAATAAAATTAGAAAACAAGAAAGGTGATATTAGCTGGCAAAAGCAGCTTGTTTCTTCCCTTTCTTGCTCCCACAGGATGCCTCCTCTCCTTTAATCATCCTAGAGAGTATATCTGCTTGCCTTGTGTTTCCTTCCTGATTAAGGCTAGCAATCAAATCATTGCAACTCTTCCAATCGGTGACCCCTCCTTTCTCCATTATTTTACAAAGTATTGAATAGGCATTGAGGGTCTTCCCTGCTGCTAGGAGAGCATCCAATACTTTCTCATAGCTTGAGAAGTCTATAATACAATCTCTCTCCAAGCAAAAATCTAACAACTTAAGAGCAGCAATGGTCTTCCCTTTCTCTGAGAGAACAGATAGAAGACTGTCAAAATTGGGTGCACACCCACTTTGCATCAGTAGATCAATTCGTCCAAGGGCTTCCTCAACATGACCTCTCATAAGAAGAGCTTCCAAAATCTTGGCAACCAAATCCATATGCTCCTTCACACCCTTTTCCAACATGCTCTTCACGACTCGGCTTGCGGTCTGAATCCTTCCATCTTCAAACAAACTCTCCATCACTGACCTAAATACTGAAGAAGCTGGAATATGCCCATCTTCAATCATACTATCCAAAGCAGTTTTAGCATCAGCTGGTTCACCTTTCCTCAGGTAGCTCTCAATGAGAGACGTGTAAGCTTCTGCATCTCCAGGTATCCCTCTCCGACCCATAATCTTAACAATTTCAAAAGCAGAGTCTGGATTCCCTTCTTTCGAATGCCCACGAATCAAATTATTGAAGGCATCAGGATCTAAAACACCCTTTTTCATTAATTGCCTGAAAAAGGCTTCTGCTTTCCACGTTTGACCATGGTGGCACAGATGCTGTATCATTAGGTTATAAGCGCTAGCCTCCATATCCAAAGAACTTTGCGGCCTCAAAATGATTTCCTTCTCAACAAGCTTATCCAATAACTTAATTGCCCGGTCAAAAATTCCAGCCTTGCAAAAGTTCTCAATTAAGATACCATAGTGTCCAGCCTCTGTGGGAATGCTCAACCGAATCATTGCCTTAAGCACATCTGCAGCTGCATCTAACTCCCCAGCCTTACACTGAGCAGTCAAGAGCTTCATAAATACAGAATTATCCTTAGGAGCAATATATCTCCCCACCATTTCCTTCAAAATTCTCTGCGCTTCAGCCATTTTACCAGCATCACATAATCCCGGCAACAAAGCCGTATAAGTAACTGCATTGGGCTTAACATCACAGGACTTCATTTCCTCAAATATTCTCAGTGCATCATCAACTCGCTCGCCTGCAACATAGCCTTTTATCATAGTAGTATAACTAATAACTGTAGGCTGGACATTCTTCTCCTTCATCTCTGAAAACAACTTCTCAGCCTCATCCATTTTCTTAAAACGGTTATACCCGCTAATCATTGTATTATAAGTAACAACATCTGGTGAAATCCCCCTATTCTTCATATCCTCATAAAACCTCATAGCAGTCTCAAGCCTCAAACTCAAAAAGAAACCCCAAAGCATGATATTATAAGTATGCCGCGTAGGCTCAATTCCTTCACTCAACATCTTATTAAAGTACCTCTTTGCCATCATATACCGGCCACGCCTCAAAATTACCTTAAACAAAGCATCATAAGACTTACCACTCCTCTGCACACCCAATTCCTTCATTGTATTAAAAAGTTTAACAGACTCCTGAACAATTCCCTTTCTACCGTAACTATCAATCAGCAACACAAACATATCTTCATCCCATTCAACACCTTTTTTAGGCATATCTAACAAAATACACCTGGCATGGTTCAACTTCGAAGCTCGGCCTAAAATTTCAATTATTTTCAAATGGGTTTCTCGGTCGTGGTTGAACAACCCGGCCCGCTCAACCCACCGGAAGAACTGTAGCGCATGCTCCGAGTTCTTTGCTTCATGAAGTACATTATAAACAAGGTTGTGATCAAATACAGGCACTAAAGCCCGGATCGAGTTCTGCAACCGGGTTGTCCAGGCGCGATTGGCCATCATTCTACAAATTATATCCTCTAATTTTTCAGGGTTTCGTTGCCTACCTCTTGGGATCCTCTGTCTCACGAGCTGTTCCGGATTCGGTTCCGGTATCGTGCCTCCTTCTGCTTGAACAGGTTCCGGTTCCGGTATCGTGCCTTCTTCTGCTTGAACAGTATCCGGATTTGGAGTGGAATTGCCTTCAGTCTGTTGGTCATTGATTGAGCAGAAGAAATGCGGAAGATTGAGAGAGCACGGGATTTGGATTCTGGGTATGGCGGGATAAACCCTAGGTTTTAATTGATAGGGTTTACAGATAGAAAAAAACGCCATTAATACAAGCTCTCCAATCTACAAAATGGGTTTCAGGTGCGTGGGTCTTGTTTGAAATTTGATTTACATGTAAAAACAGTGAGAGAGGTGACTGAAGTTGCAGTTGCACAGAGAGCTAGGGTTTAGGCAGAAAACCCCATTACTGCTTCATCATGTTGTACACTTGAGTACAAGTATCACAAAGCACAGCTCTGTTATTTCAAGCTATCTTGGGCTCAGATGGGTCCAATTACTAAACTTTGAGCCCAAGCTCGAATAACTTGTCTCCTTTGTCATAAAAATGATTTAGATTGAAAGCCTCGCATGTCCTATGTTTTTCCTTTCATACACAGTAAAGATAATCAATTTTATAATCAAGTTAATTTTACCTTTTATCGTAAAAATAAGAAATCATTGGAAGACGATATGATTGATTTGTGTTTGTACAGTGGTAGTGTTAGTTGGGGTATTGAAAATCAAAGGAAAAAAAAAATGAACATTCATGAATACAACTTGACATAATCAAGGCAAAGCCAACAGTGTTGGCTTAATCAGGGGCATTTACTATACAAAAATTCAACTCAGCTGCAGGTAATGTGTTCATTGTCACTCGTAACAGCACATTTACTTGCATTTGAACCACAGTATCACTTTAACAATATGAATCTTACAACAGTGTTTGATTTCAATCACTACTGCAAACAAAGAACGAATTTGAGGGCATGCATTCCTTCACGTTGAACCTCACAGCTGTTTGTGTATTTCTGCAGGGTGATTCAAAAGATATGGATATATAATCTGAAAAACGCACAACCCCTGAGGCTGAGGTGATAATCACTCCCAGAACCGAGTAATTTGCAGCGTACAAGTATGATGCTTGTTGCTTGATGATGCCTAAATTGCTTTCCATCTCATCTCAACATGAACAACTCCATTTTTTGAGTTGATCAGATGGTACTTCTCTTTCATGCGTCCATTATAGACTACATCGTCCAGATTTATATCCACATATCCCAATGACTCCTAATATATCAGAAAATTTTAGAGAATGTAGTTTCAATACGAATACAAGGAGGCCTAAACCTGAAAGCAAACCAAAAGAGTTTATACCAACCTTTGGTCGAAGCCTTAAGCCTGACCGCTTGCTCTTGACTTCAATGTGGATCTTCTCCTTCAAAGGCGCCTCTTCTAGCACAAACTGGAATTCTTCATTCCAACATGGATCCCGGGATTTCCTGATTATCTGGACAAAAGCACGTAAAAGTTGAGTTGAACTTATCGACTGACTTAATGGGGATTGCAAATCACCCCTAATCTCCTGTTTGCAAATCTCATAAAGAAAAATATAGACCTTTGTTTTCTTCTGTTCTCCTCTAAATATGATTAAAGCATAAGGATTACTGTGATGCTTCCCCTCAACATCCTCAGCTCTCTGAACTGTCACCAATAATAATCCAGCTCCTAAAGAAGCAAACTCAGTTGACACTCCAACGTCACTTTCATTCCTCACATGGTTGTCGAAAGAAACACTAAATCTTTTACTGTCGTCTCTGAAAAGATTAAATGTCAACTCTACCACAAGCTGCCCTCTCCATTTCTGGTTTTGTGGATCATTAGGATTTGTGTTCTTTACCAAATCAAGAGTAAACTCTTTAGTCTCGTTTGGAGTAATTGATCTCAGCGGAACAGTTTGCATTCCCAACTTATCATGCGTTCCGACCTAAGAAACCAAAAACTGAAAAATCTTAACCTGCATGTGACTAAATTTAGAAATATATTAAACAAAATCATCTAGAAGAAAATTTCAAAATCCGCTTCTAAGATAGTATTGGTAGATATTTGGACCGTTTCCCTCCCACACTTCCTAGAGCCCCAAATGCTGCCTAACTTCATCTTAAATGTGACAAAAGACTTTTTGTTAAATAATGATATTTTCTTTCAAAAGTAGCAGCAAACAGGATATCTTACAGTGCATAAATTCAGGAAAAGTCTTGAGGATTAAGTGGGGGAAAAGGGTACCGAACCTTTTCCCAGTCATAGACGTGCAATTGGAGAACTTGAGACTGAGGGTCCCTGACTGTAAGCTTGAAGTCTTCATTCCATTCAGGGTTCAGGTTCTTCATCTTTATTGTAGTTTTCTTTGCTGGAAGCCTTTCCCCACTTAAGCTGAGTTGAACATAGGGATCAGAAGCTCCAAATAAATCCATCTTTAAGAGTTTGATTGCTCGAACAACCTTTACATGCAGTATACCCATAGGCTTCTTCGTGGCCCCTCTACGGGCAAAGAAAGAATACAAGGAAAAATGTGATTGTAAGTTTTACTACAGTAACACTTGTATCAAGGTTGGGATTAAGACTTTGAACACAAAATTAATGTTGATACTTGTGTCCTTCATCCTGAACTATGCTGCATTTGTATTAATGTAAACTTACACTGAACCATCAAGAATTGGTATTTCAAGAGTTTGGGGCCAGAGATAGAGAGCAGCAATCTGTTTTCTTATTGTTTCCTGAAGTGAAACAGGATAATAGTTATAAGGTAGCACAGGAAGATTATATATGTCTCAAGTAATGCTCACTGATTTTTTCCAGATTCAAATTAACAATGACCAAAAGTTCAAACATATACTCAATTCATCAGAATAAATGCATAATATTATAACAATTCTTCACATACAGCCTTTCAGGATGTGCATGAATTTACTAAACAAAGCACAAGTAGCTAACTGGGTACAAAAATTTTAAAGAAAATATATTCTCTTTTCCCTCATGTTCTGTAGTACCTAACATTTTGAAACAAAAATTGTTGGAATCTCAATAACAGTTCGGTTTAATGCAATCTTGGGTAATTGAACTGTTCCTTGAAAAGCAGAGCACTGAAACTACCAATAAACAACTGAGTTTAGATTTATTGCTCCTTGGCTTCAACTTTAGTTGTTGGGTTACCATAATTGGGAAAGGTTCCTGTTCCATCAGCATTTTGCAGTTGGTGATTGATAATGACGTGTTAGGTTCATAATTTCATTCAAGCATTACCTTGTCATATTCAATGAAAACTGTATACTAACATGGCTTACGTTCTGATGCAACAATAACGAGAAGAAAATAAAGACTATATCTTCCAAATATTTGGAGGTCGTACAAAAAAGTCAACTGAAAAAAATAAACAAAGTAGACAAGTTGGTGGGATTCCTAATTTTTCCCGGTTGATGTAGTTTTAGCAGTTGAAAACGTGCTCCCTATTTAATCATTGTGTTGTATTCACATGAGCTGTTTTGCCAAAGGTCAACCAAAAGCACAAGATAAATTAAACAATTACCAATAGAATATTCAGAAATCAAAGTCCAACTTACAGTTGTTATAGTGCCATTAGCAAATTCAATTCAAAACAAAACTGTGATCTCATAACAAATTGATAAAATGAAGGTAAGCCATTCCAAATATTGTAACAGTAGATTCCCTAGCCAATGTCATATGCATAAAGAGAGAAAGAGAGAGCACCTGAATAAATTGGTACAAGCCTGGGATCGCCATTATATCACCACCTACTAACTTCAGTCCAAAATCGACATCTGGCTGCATAAAGATTTAAAATTTGTTCATCCCAATTTTATATCAGCAATCATTTGTGTGACTCTACATTATTGGAAGCTCATGACTCAAAGCTTTCTATGCACAAGCAAAATGTTTAACTTTGTTGATGTTTTGTACCAGCACTTACCTTCTCCATCAAAGAGACCGCTACGCTAGCAAAACATGGGAATGCCGGCACAAGAGGTTTCAATACTATCCGAGGTGCTGCACGTATTTGTACGTCCACCAGCTGACAAAAAGCATGAACAAATTTTTTAAAGAGAAAGTCTTATACAAACGGTAATATCAGTAAAGCATCTTCAACGCACAAGGAGAAATGACATTACTTAACCCCAGTTGATAACTTGACATTAAAATGATGTCATGATACAATGAAGAAAGAAAAAACTAATAGAGAGTTTACTTAGCTCTTGATTAATTTTATTTAATATCAATAAATACATGTTGACTTGTATATAATGCCTATAAAATAAGGTGTTGTGTCAAATTCTATTAAAATTATGATTGAAGAACTTCAGTTTTTAATTAGTTCACCAAAAACCTATTAAAATCTGTGAGGACTTCAAATATGGTTTAGAAGCTCTTGTAACCTGAACTGTGATTTGAAGAGAGAAGAATTTCAAAGCCAGGGTTATGTCGGGATTTCCAGCCCACCTAACCGCAGGCTCGAGTATTACTTCATTTTCATTGGTGTCACATACTTTGATCCCTGTCAGTTTGATAAGTACAATGTCAAAATCAAAGAAAATAAATAAACTCCATATATGTAGCAGGGCTAATATACTTACCATGAATTGCAGGAGGAAGAGTTCCAAGGGTAAGACTCTTAAAATCTATTGATTTCAAGTGATACTTGCCAACATATTCTGCAAACATAGGCTTCAGATTGCTTTTTATAACACCACATACTGCCTGCAACAACAGCAGACTAAAACCATACTAAACCATTCATATAGATGATTATACAAGGTAAATTACAAAACCAGTCAATCTGAACTTTCTGATCACCTTATCAAGGTGAGGCCATATATCGGATACAAACTTGTTGAACCAGTCAATCTGCACAAACATACAGGTAAAATCATTTCCAATGAGGAATTTTGACCAAGAATGACGAGGACTGCTGCAATGAAGTGCAATCATAAACAACTTTATTACTTACTCGATCATAATCAGGCTGTTTCACCCACAGAGGTATTTCAGGCAAAATATCAAGCAGAGAGCTTGTATCAAACTCATTAACTGGCCGAATAATCGGTTCCTGCAAAATGTAAGCTTCAAATTTATTTCCAAAGAACAACACAACAAAAACATCTTTTATTCATGTGGGGTTTCATCCACAGAACTAAAACTTGCAACCCAAGAATCTCCCAGAAATTACCTCATACAATCAGCTCGTCTCCCAATATTTTTCAAAAAAAAAACCTATGACTAAATAATTCACTTAATTAGCCTCCATTAACAACTTCAACGAAATACATAATCTAGCACATCAATAACAAACTTCACATGTAAGCAGAACTATTCATCCAGATTATTCATACAATGGTGAATGCTGAATGACAAACAAAGAATTAAAAAGTGTTTACCGTAATCTCTGTGGACTCAGAGTATATGAATAAGAAATAACCCACTAAAAGACCGATCGGAATTCCAAATCCAAACCCAATAATTCCCAGGAAAAAACTCACCAACCCCATTATTTTCAAATTCAAACATACGTTTGATAAGAAAACTACAAGAACATGTTATCAGAATTTATTAAAAACAATTTTAGAAAATAGTAACAACAAAAATAAATTAAAAGTTTTAAAAATAGAATTAAATCAAAAGTAAATTGTATTATAAAGACAGAGAAAAGGCAGAAAAAAGAAAAACTGAAAAAGGAAATCAGAAACGCAACGGAGGGAGCGCGCTAGAAACTGCCAAAACAGAGTATCGTTGATTTGCATAATCCACGTGGACAAACGTGGAGCCCATTTCGTGGTTAAATTACATTTTTACCTTGTAAGTGACAGGTGGGTAATCATAACGTAGATTGTCCTTTTTGTCCGATGGTTAAATACTTTCGATCGGATGTGGAGGGGGGGATCAATGGAATCTAAGCTGGAATTGTTTCGTACATTAAGTAGGATGACGTGGCAATGGGATATTGGACACGTTGCAAGTTGGAGACCTAGGAGGATATGATGACCCTATGATTAAATAAACATTTATCTTCGAAATAAAGTTATTTGTAAGTGGTTCGTATCTCTTAAAATATTCAGAATAATTAAGAATTTTTTACATCGTTTCTTTAAGTCTTGATACTTATCCTTCTGATTCTTTTTTTCTCTTAATTACACATATATTTATTAGTATTAGAGAAGAGGTCCTACATGTTATTTTAGCTTACAATTTACAAGCTCGAACGCATGCCTTCCAAATGAAGGAAGGGCACGTGCCTTAACCACTAGAGCTAGGTTTGCGTGGCTAGTATTTTATTTCTTTACTTGTAATAAAATTATAATTTTGAATGTTTTCTTTTATCTTTCTAAAGAGGTAAATGTTAAAACTTTATTTAAATTAAGTCCAATTATATTATAAATAGAAAAAATATTAATTTCATCTTTAATATATTTTGATATTATCACTTACATTCTTACTATTTCAAAATTATACTTTTAGTCCCTAACATTATAACACTAACCTTATAAATTCAATTCTTGAGTGAAAATAATTTTATTGTCCTTTTATTGATAATGATAATGTCACCTAATTTTTAAAAAATAAAATAAAATAAATATCAATTCTAAAAAACTCAAACAAACATTAAGAATAAAATTATTTAATAAAAATTAATTTCAAATTAAAAATTACTAAAACTAAAAAATTTAAATTTATAATGTAATAAATTTATTTATTTTTTAAAAAAATTACAATAAAATCAAATATAAATATAGATAATGAAATATAAATAAGTTTATTTCTTTTCATTTTTAAAATTTTACAATGAGATCAAATAAAAATAAAAATAATAAACTTTTAATAAAATAAAAATAATAAAATCTAAAAACTTATTTCTTTTTAGTTTTTACAATAAAATTAACTAAAAATAATATAATAAAATCTAAATTTCTTGTAAAAAATCGTTTATAAATAAGACGTTTTATAGAACTTAATTATGAATATATTTTTTATAAACTTTTATAATCCAAAAAAATATTATTCAATAATTATTTGTTCAAATTAAAAATTAAAATTGAAAATGAAAGCAATTAGTATCTTAATAAAAAGAAACTTATTTTTTATATGTTTTTGTATTAGTTTAAATCCAATATAAATTTAATTTAATTAAAAATAAATGTGTCAAATGATAAAATATATTAACATTTAATAGTTATGTTATAATGACAGGGATTAAAAGTATAATTTTAAAATCATAAGGATATAAATGATAATATTAAAATATACTAGGAATGAAATTAATATTTTTTTTATGAATATTATAATTCATCTGTTTCGTCAAGAGACGAAAATCTATCTACATATTAATACAATGAATCTCATTTAAAGTGAGTAAAAAATCTCATATATTACGGAGGTTCCAAGTTAAGACGAGAAATAATAATTATTGATTGACACTAAAAAAGTTTAAAGACTTGACTCCTCGATTTGGAGTCCAATCTCCTAACTACTCAGACTAAATCCAAATGACTTAAGGTTCATTCACTTCTAACTGAGAGTAAATTTTCAAGTTGAACTTGCAAGAATATACCCTAACCACAAAATAATGTCAAATAATAGAAAAGAAAAAAGAAAAGTTTATCTTCTCGCAGAGAAAAGAATTTGGTGCGAAGCACTAGGTTAATTAGTGGCCATCAAGTGTCTTCAAATTTAAAAGAAGGATTAAATCTTAGTGACACTTTGAATTATTTAGTGTGAAGCATCATGCGCCATCATTATCACTAATAAATTATCTTTTAAGCGCTAAAATTCAATTTACTTTTCGGCCGAAATCATCAATAATTTCTTCTAATCTCTTTCTCTTGTGTACGGCTTCCATGTCACATTAGAAAACCTATGTTAAAAAACAATTAATTAATTAATTAAAGTATTCATGACTTGTAACCATAAAACAAAAGCACCTATTAATAACCTTTTACTATTTATGTTATTATGCTTTACATTATATTATAAATTTTATATATTATATTACGATATAACATATGTTATGCTTAAAATTCACAGTAATTATCACTCATAACCTAATTTTTGAGTGTCACTATGCTATTATAAATATTCTTAAAAGTAATGTCCAATATTCTCTATAGAGAATAAACTCTATATCTCTTTAGAATATAGTATTAAAGGCTAATTTAGAATTATTATAAATTCTAAAATAACTTGTTTCTGCTCTACTTTAGAAATAACTTGTTTATGCTAATTTAGTGTTTGATAACTTTTATATTAAAAAATATTATAAATTTGAAAAGTATTTTAACAATGTTCATTAATTTTTTTTTTAAATATTGTAATGATATAAATGACTAAAATCAACATATAATATCACATATAATATTTATTTATCACGATATACAATATAAAATCATTTATTATCAAATAATGTAATGGAACTTACTTAAAATTAAAATTATATGACATTACAAAGATAAGAAAATCATTAAACTAAATCAGCAAGCATTAAAATAGTGACCTTAATGATGGTTGTACAACAATGGTGCTCAAGGTATAAAACTATATTTTTAAAAATAAAAGTTTACGTAGAAGAAAATAAATAAAATAAATTATTTAAATACTTAAATTTTATTAAGGACAATTTTGATTTATATAATTTATGCAGAGATATAAATGATTTTATAAAGATATATAAAATAAATTTTAAAAATTAGATTTTAAAAAATAAGTAAAAATCTACTTATAAAAATTTACTCTGAGATAATAAATTTTGAATAAAAATAATTTTAAAAAAAATACCAAATATCTAAAATATATTTTGACGATGAAAAATCATTTTTCAAGTCTCTAACAGAAATCTCAAATGAGTTCTCTAAGTAAGATTCATTCAACAATAATAGTATTGTTTATCATGATATCTAGAAAAGATTTCAACTAAGTTAAAATATTGGTGACGTATATGTCAACATGAAACAAAGATAGTTAGTCTATTTTTTTGTCATCAACATCAAAGAAAGAAAGATAGTCACTTAGTCTATTACCTAATCGATACATTGGATTAGTAGGTAAAATAGTGAGAATGTTGAAAGTAAAAGAATTTTGCACTCTTTTCTTTTGAGTTGAAAACTTGCACATATACATACTAAATGTGGACATGTTTCCTTTGTAGAATGCAATGCAAATTATATTCATTGGCTAAGATTCTAGGCTTCTAGTTTTTGTATACACGTTTTAGATACATTGTAATGTTTGACATTAACAAGAAATATCATTACCGAGTCTATAATTGTGTACAAATATAACTATCTAATATGACCTCAATGTAAGACTTTGTTTTAATTTGATAAATAATAAATAAATAATAGCTCTTTGGTTGCGTTGATTACTAAATAAAGAAATGATTTGATTGAATATCTTTATTTTTAGACTTTTTTTTTAGTTAATATAATTGACCAATAATTTGTCGAGATCTATTTTAGAGTCAGTTTGAAATTATTGTTGGAAGAAACAAAAATAATTTTAAGTAGCAAAAAGTCATTTTAGGTTTTTTATAATCACTTTTAGTAAAATCACTTTAAGTAAAATCACTTTATTTTATAACAAATTTTGAAAAGTAGAAAAAGAATTGATATTTCAAAATCTAACTTGAAAAATAGTTTAAATTATAAATATAATACCAAATTTACATATTTAAAATTAAAATTTAAAGTTAACCGGAAAATAATTATTAAAGTTCAACTTTAATTTAAAAATAAAACCATTAAGATGAAAATATTTTTTTATTACTTATTACTTTTTTTTAAATATATTCAAAATTTGATATTTTTTTACTATAAATTATTTCATATAGTTTTTGTATATATATAAACAAAAAGTTATCTAAAATTAAATTTTATTTATCATTATTTATTATATATATTGTAGTAATAAGACTACTATAATATTTTAACAATAAAATTTATGAAATACATAAAATTAATTTTAAAATTCGCAGTACTTTAAAAAATAAAACTTACTAAACACTAATTCTTAATCACTGTATTGTTATTTTATAAATACAAAAATTAGTGAATTACCATTAATGATGTAATCAATGACATATTAAGAAAGAATAATTAAACACATGTACTTATAAAATCAAAATATTTGTGACTGAATATAAAGAAGATACAATGAACCAAATTTTGTAAAAGCTACGAAGCCCGAAAAATCACAATCTAATAAACGAAATTAGACAAAATAGATTCTTGGCAACTTAGGGATCTGTACCATGTTGCCACTATAGGAATTTGTCTCCCTTAACTGTAACTTTAACTGCCTATTAGATAAAATAATAGGGATTATTATTAATTAATTGATATGTTAATTAATTGGATTATTAATTAGCACCATTAATTAATATTTTAAATTAAATTTGATTGGGGGCTGCCTAGGATCCAAGTTCATTGAACATGTACGTGTATTGCTTCGATCGATTGATGTATTTTATTTAATCAATTAATTAATTATTGAATTGTGTCTATGATTTATTAATTATTTGTTTATATTGAATTAAAAAGTATTTAAAGATTTATAATTATATAGACTTAGCAGAAAAAAAGAGTTGTCGTTTGATGCATTGAATTGTAGACTACTAAATCAAGATCAAGCATGTGAAGGAAGAGTGCCTTCATCTTCATTAATACTATTTTTTTAAGATAATAATAATAATCATCTTAAAGCATGCATGAATTTTATTCTTTTTGCAAAAGTATTATTTATACATTAAAATAAAATAATTAAGTTAATATTTATTAATAACAAGTATTAAAAAACCAACAAAATTTTATACAAAAACAAAATCAACATTATAGTCAAAGTTTATATAATCATTTTTTATAATTTTAAATCAAAATCAAAATCATTTGTTTTAACAAAATAAAAAGTCTGAAAATTGATATTTTGACATACATATAATTTTAAATAATATACTTAAATTTATGATAATTTTAATTATATTAACACAATAATAGATAAAAAAGTTAATAAATTATATTAGTATGTACATTATTTATTTGTTTGATATATATTTTTTAAAAATAATTTCTAATAGATGATATAAAAATCAATAAAAATTATATAAAAATAATAAGTCATATTATAATATAATTGTAATTATATAAATATATAAATTTATTATAATAATTAAAGTATAAAATAAGTAGAATTTAAAAAAAGGTAGAGGAGACCCACAATAGAGAAAAGATAAGTAAAAATAGTTAATTAGAATTTTAATTTTATCCATAAATAAATTAATAAAATAAAAATATTTTTAGATAATAAAAATATAAGATTATCCATACATTTACTCATTTAGATTTAACTATTTAAGACAAAAAATTTAATTTAATTATATTAATATATTTTAACAAATATTCAAATATAAATTAAAAATAAATAACTCTTAGATATTTAAATAATTATATTCAAATTTTAATCAGAAAAACAAACATGATCTTAGTATAAAACTCAATATGAAAGAGTATGAAAAAACCAACTTTTAGAATTAGAAACTCAATAATAAAAGGATATTTTTCTAATTTCAATAAAAGTAAACAATTTATTTTATATAAATAGATAAATTATATCTTTATTAAAAATCATAAAAATTCAATATTCCAAAATCAAACACTGCATTAGTGCCTTTCTATAACTTTAAAATGTTTGTAGCATCAATTTTTAAATTTATTAATCAATCTTGATTATCAACAATTGATACATAACTATTAATGAATAGCAAAATTCATTGATTGGTCACTTCTAGTTTGTGCCCATAAAACAAAACGACAATCAAGTACAGTCCTTTTTAATTTTAAAATGTCAGATGGGTCATCCTACATTATTAAATTTGAGCAGATAATGATTTTAAAATATTAATAAAATTTAGGGTTAATTATAATCTTAATTATTTTATTATCAATTCACATTGTAGTGTAATGTAACATTTTCACTTATAAATATCAAAATTGTATTATTCAAATTGTTATAGTCATTTTGCCCATTATAAATATAATAGAATATCAAAATAATTATCTAAAATATATTATTTTACTTTTTATAAATAAAGATTATTAATTAAATTTTAGTGTTTTATTTTATTAATTTATCTTCTAATAAATAGTATAGTTAATTAACTTATTATCTTCTTTTCTAAATTTTTTTATATGTAATTGCATATATTCTAGTAAACTTGTTTATAAAATATTAAATAACCAAAAAAAAGAGAATAAAATTAATGGGTAATTAAATAGTAGATAAAATTTGAAAATTTAAATCAATTATTGTGTCTTTAGATTCTTAAAAGAATGATTTTGTTTTAGCATAGCCTTACCACAAATAAAATATAGAGAGATTGAAATTTATTAAAGAAGAATAAGTGGATACTAATTTAATAAAATAACTCTTTATTAATTTACTAAATTATTCAATTGAAAGTAATGGCTTTTAAATTTATTTTAATGAAATCTAACTAAAATAAAGTATTAAAATTGAAAAGATGCTATTAAATAAAATTTATACAATACATTATAAACAATAATTTTTTAAAAAAAATATATAAGGATAATCCCTTTATGGGCCTTTCAGGTGAACTGGGGTCCTAAATTGACTAGGGATTCAGTTGTCTACAACAAAGACATATGGTATGCCCTAGGAAATCATGTTAGAACATGTACCATGTTTGGATTATGGGACCTATTTTCATTAACTACCCAAATATTAATTCTCTATAAATTAAATTCCAAAATTTTTAAATTAATTTTTCGATTTATTTTAATAAATCAAGTAATCATACTTAAGCTATTTTGTCAACTACATAGTATTAAATTCATTTATTTTTTTTTAAAAAAAAATTATTCAAAATTTAGCTCTCCTTGTACCCATAAAAAAACTATTAAAGTTGCCAATTTTCAATTTCGTAATTACAATATTTAGTGAAAAAAATTAAGCGTATTTATAAAAATGACATAGTTTATTTTTGTATATAGAGTAAGCGTCGAATTTGATTAAAATGATTAAATATCCTTTAATTTTAAATTACCAGAATAATTTAATTATTTTAATAGAAATTAAGACTTTATTTGATATAAATAAATGAATAATACTTTTATTTATAAAACATAAAAAATTGTTAAATCATATGAAAATCATTAATACTACTACCGAAAAAGATTACTATATATATATCTTTGATTTGACTTTTAATTTGTCTTGCTCTTTAATCTTGAAAAAAAGGGCATTAAATGAAGGCATGACTACAAAGCGTCTACATAGTTACATGATTTATGACAATTTATGATAACGACATATTAATTAAAATACAAACTCCGTATCTAAAATTTGTTTACAATACCTAACTCAATTAATTTAATTGACAACTCTTAGTTAACTAAATTCAGTTCGTGATTATGTAAAGTGATAAAAGATTTGGATCAATTATATAGGTTTTCTTTAGCAGTATAATATTATAATTTTCGAATATTTACATCAAATATTTACTCAGAATATAAATTTAATAATATTACAATTCGTTGATATTTACGTTAAATATTTGTTAAAAATTTAGATATGTCAATTATGAAACAACATAATATTCAATTCTAACACGACTCAAAAACGCTTTCATCCTTATGAATGAAATATACTTTTATCATCAAGTCTTAGATTGGATAACTGACAAATTACATTAATATTTTAACTTAAGAACTAATTACTTCATAAAATTATTTTATATTTTTATAAAAAGCATACATAAATAGGTAACACGCAATTCTTAAAATTTTTTTAAAATATCTCATTAATTAAGCGTAATTGTAAATTTTTTAACCCACAATAATATATATATATAGAGAGAGAAGACATATTTCAAAAATTTGAGAGTATACACCATTGTTTTTATTACAAATATTAGAAATGTCCTGTAACAAAATTAATTTATGTAAGATCTCGATAGATCTATAACCAATAATGTGACTATTAAAAAATAAATAAAAAAAAAAATTCCATGCTTCTACTTTTGGAAGGAAGCTCAAAGTTGCTTTTATGTGGATTGACCTTTATTCTCTCTTTAAAATTTGGAAGAAAGTATTTGGACCAGTAAATAAAATTCTAAGAAGTTCTTGGCCTTTGTGAATTGTGATCACTAAATGACAAATTAACCTGAATTTTGTGAAAAATAAAATAAAATGAATGGCCAAAATTCACTTCAATATTCCAGTGCAAAGGGGTTTGATTCCATCCTCTAGTATTTTCTTTTTTTATTTTTAAAATAAGCCACATATTATATGATTGTCTAATATAGTAATAAAATAATAAATCACATAATAATTGGTCCAAATAAACAAATTTACACATTGAATAATTGCATCTTCTACCACATTATTTTAAGTAATACCCACATGATAAAGATGCTTACAAGTCGCATTCTCTAAATATTACTCCATGTAACATTTGGAAAAAATTTCAATCGATTTTATAAGATCAGATAAAACCAAAGTTAGATAGGTACATATTCTTTGATATTTAATATATATATATATTATAAACTAAGGTGACATTTCTAATTATTATAGTATCATTTATTTGAATCAAAATTTTTCTATGATTAGATGCTTATCTAATATTTATAACACATATACATCACTGCTCATGTGCCATTAATAATTATTTTTTATTAACTATTAATTATACACATAAATTTGTAAATGGGGTATTATCAGTTTCCTCCCTTAAGGTATTGCTTATTATCAATTAAATGGTTAAGAATAAAAAAATAAACAAACACCTCCCTTAATTAGATGATAATCTTCTAATTTTTTGTTAAATGACCGAACTGTCCACAATCTCTCATGGACTTTAATATAAACAGTGAATTGGCTTAACAGAGAAGAGGACAGTTCGATCATTTAACAAAAAATTAGAAGTACTATCATTTAATTAGGGAAGATATTTGCTTATTTTTTCATTCTTGACCATCTAATTGATAATAAACAATACCTCAAGGATGAAACTGATAATATCTCATTTGTAAAGATTGAAAACGGATACATGAAGAGAATTTATTAAAGTAAACATTAAGACGAGGAGAAGATCACGGTCTCATCTATATTCATTAACTCTTATTTTCTATTTTCTACTATTATTGATGTCAAATAAACAATTAAAGAAATTTTTTTAAAACTTTAGAAAAATTCTTGGTTGTTAAAGCCCCCCGTTTGGTTTAAAAGTTTCTCTTAATATTACACGTGCGAAGTTAGATACAAAGTTTTTATTGATATGGTATGTTACTTAAATTGGACCATACTACAACTTGCAATAGATTTGAAATGTACCATACATATATTCGAATAATTTATAGTACAACTTCATGTCTTTTCGAATTTTACTGGTGCAATTAGATGTATCGTAATTTTATTTATATTCATAATCGAATAATAAAATTAACAACGATCTCGAAGTAATTTACCCGCGTTAAAAATGTATACTATTTTTCGGAAGTATAAGGTTTAAAATCATAAAAGTAAATTGTTGGAGATGGAAAAGAATAGAAAAAAATAAAAGACAATGCATGTGTGAGGCAACTGTGCAGGCTACAGGTGTGAAAATGGAAACAGTAGAGTGAATAAGACTCTGAAATTATCCCGAATTGTGTTTGAGGAAATGCCCAAGACAAAGCTAAAGATAAAGATAAACCTAAGAGAGAGAGAGAGAGAGTCCATAACCAAAGACTCAAACAAGGAAAGAAAGAAAACAGGGAGAAAGAGAAAGAGAAAAGAGGAAAGAGAGAGACGAGGAAGCGAGTTTGCTTTTGCCTGCCTCATCAGCCTCAGAGATTCGTTCACATACTCTCTCTCTCACAGCTAGATATATAGAGATATAAATGAAAAAGTAGGGAAAACGCTAACTGTCTTTTAGATCTTTCTAGCTTTTAACTCTTCATTTGATGTGAAACTTTTCCCCACTTCACTCTATTTTTCTTATTTTCTTTTTCTTTATTTATTTTTCTGGTTTCTCTCAAACCGAGGAGGACTCCCCAAAATATACATAACTATTGTTTGTTTTGTTTTTTCTTTTACTTTCTTTCTCAGGAAACTGATATACTTTTTTCTCTCTGTCTCTCTCTCTCTTATCTGTACAAAATTTGTGTTTAACTCCTCTGCCCTCATTAAAGCAGATCCTGCTAAAGATCTACTTGTACACTACTACCAGATAGGGATATAGGTTGCAGAGGATAAACAAACAAAGAGGAGGAGAAAGTGTGCGAGGAAAGGTAAAGGTTTTAAATGTTTATCAAAACCCTAATCTCGTACAGAGTTTTCTTTTTTTGTGGGTTTTTGTTATTGTTTTCAGTGTTGTAATCCACCTCGAGATTTGTGCAAAATGTTATCTGAGTTTGTGGTTTCTTAAGGGATTCAGATCCATCGTGGTGATTTTGATGTTTCTGATATGTGGGTTTGGTTCTTTCTGTGTTTTGCGATTAGGTTTTTTTTTTATACTAGTTGGTGGCTTTTGTATATGTAGTATCTGTTTTTGGTTGTTTTTGTGATTTTATGGGAAGATCTGAGGTGTGTTTTGAGTTGGGTTTTCACTTTTGTTCGTGCGAGGTTTGCATTTTGATGGGTTTTTACCAGATTCTTGTTGAGATTGTTATTGTTATTGTCATTGTTAAATTTCTGAAAGTGTAATTGTTTTTTTTTTGGTAATATGTTCAGTGCTTTGGATTGTTGATAAACATGTTAAGCCATTATTGGATGGTTAAACAGCCTGAGGTCTGACCATGGTTTGTATATGCAATTTCTATGTGTGGAATATCTTATAATTATGCTTTATTCTTGTGGAATTTTTGTTCTTTTTAAGCTGTAAATGATTTGAAAACTCTATTCTGTAATAGGGTTAATGCGCACATTTAATTAGTGCCAAATAAACCTGATTGCATGTATATTTTTTTAGTTAGCTTGTTGTGAAGTGATCTTGTAGTATCAATTACTTCATCCGGAGAACTGTGTGCAGACTTCTGACAATTTGTTGAATTTTTTAATTTGTGATGTTTTTTATTTAACACTGAACTGATATTTCTCATTGAATCAGACTACACATCAAAGTTGGGTTGCAAGGAGGAGTTGGCTGGAATTACTTGGAGATATCCTGGTCCTGGATTGCAGTCAAAGCTATTCGATATTTTACAGTTGTGCTTGGTTTGGATGAATCTGCTGGTCATGACCAGGAGATGAAGAGAAAATTTATTGGGGTGATATAAGCAGATTTGCCTATCAACATTAGATTGTTGTTGGACGGTTGCAGTGAGTGTTGGAATTTTACTTCTCCTGCCATCCTTGGCAATAATTGTATCATAGGGTAGAGTTAAGAGCATTTATAATTCATGCTTCTTCAGGATGCCATTGGTGCATGTGGTCCTAGCAATTAATGTAGTAAAAAGATTGTCGATTTCACTTTAACTTTGCAATAGGTATCTATGTGTAATAGAAAAAGTTGGAGATCTGGTGAATGACTTTTGTTGGGTGGCACCCTTTGTCAGTTGATGCGGTGGCAGTAAGGAGCCATGTAATTTATTTAACTTGGCAGACATTTGGTGGTTCTATGATTAGAGGTGCAATATAAGTATCATACTGCACTGGTATTCATTTCTTTAAATACAGAGTACTAATATGGACGTTGAGGTTGCAAATACTAACCATCAACCAGGTGTTCTTCATCGGCTAGTTCCTGCTCTCTTACCTGTGCTTGTGGTTTCAGTTGGATATGTTGACCCTGGAAAGTGGGCAGTAATTGTTGAAGGAGGTGCCCATTTTGGGTTTGATTTGGTAGCAATAATGCTAGTATTCAATTTTGCTGCCATTCTGTGTCAATACCTGTCAGCTCAAATTGCTGTTGTCACTGGCAGGGATCTTGCTCAGGTATAATTTCTTTCCCTTTGCGAATCAGCTTATGCTGCAACAGTTGCAATTTTGATATATCAGGCTGTACATGGTTTGCCAGCCAGCAACCTAAGTATTATTGTCTCGTACTCTAGCATGTGGTTATTTGATGATATGGTTGATTATTGAAATTCCCTCTCTCTCTGCCCTCTTTTCTTCTCTCATATTCTCTTCTGTTCTCTTCTGTTCTCTTCTGCCATATATATTTTTCTTTTCCCAGGAAGTTTAACAAAACCAACTTTTTTTTTCTTGATAATGGCTACAGATTTGCGGAGAAGAGTATGACAAGTGGACATGCGTATTCTTAGGAGTTCAAACAGAACTTTCCATTATTTTGCTGGATCTTACTATGGTAGTTCTCTTCTCCTGTTTCATATGCTGATGTTATGTTTATCTTCGAATGCTGATGGAACTAAGGCATTTATGATGATTTGCGACTTATCTTTCCTTGTTGCTTCTTGTTTTGTTACTAACCTCTGATCTTGCCAATTTTGCCTCCAGGTACTGGGCATTGCCCATGGACTTAACCTTCTGCTAGGGGTGGAATTGTCCACAGGGGTTTTTTTAGCAGCTGCTGATGCTGTTGTGTTTCCGCTTTTTGCTGGACTGCTGGTACGCTGATTGTTTTATTCTTTTGTAATCTGAGCCTAGCTGTTTTGTTGAGAGCTAATCAGTGTTGCATTTTCAGGAAAATCACAAGGCAAATTTCCTGTGGATATGCATGGCAGGGATCATATTACTTTCTTATGCTCTTGGAGTGCTCATCAGTCAACCAGAAATTCCACTCTCTATGAACGGGGTTCTAACAAAGTTGAGTGGGGATAGTGCATTCACTCTAATGAGTCTCCTTGGAGCAAGTATGATGCCTCACAATTTTTACCTCCATTCTTCTATAGTTCGGGTATTTCTCTCTCCCTTCAGCAAATTGCCCTCTCATGCTGTGTATTTGAGAGCCTGTCTTTGTTTTTGCTTGACTGTGCATTATTGTCATCTGTGGTCAGATGGTTATGGACTTAAGAGTACTAGAATTGATTTATACTCCACGTGGGAGGATTCTTTTGTTGTCATTTCTTTCTCTGAATTTCTGTTGACTAAAGCATGCAAATTCCAAAATGACCATTGTTTGTTGGCCCATGTCAGGTCAATTAGTGCTTGAAATATTCAAAACTTTTGATTGTGAGCATTCGATAATCTTTCCTTTGCAATTTCTCCTTTTCATTTATTTAAGAATGACTGTGAATTATTGTCCCTTGTATACTCTTTTGCTGGTATTTTATTGAGCCATTCTCTTCTTACTTTTGATGCTCCCTTGAACTGTAGCTCAGTCAGGTCAATATTTGTTTGTACCTTTCTAAAACATTTTGCACACTTTATTCTTACAGCAGCATCAGGGACAGCTAAAGATCTCCAAGGATGCCTTGTGTCATGACCATTTTTTTGCCATCTTATGCATCTTCAGTGGCATTTATCTTGCGAATTATGTGCTGATGAACTCTGCAGCAAATTTGTTCCACAGCACTGGTCTTGTTCTGCTTACTTTTCAAGATGCAATGTCTCTGATGGAACAGGTTTTATTCTCATTTTCTTTTTCTTTTTCAATTTCATAAGAAAATGCCACTTATTACTTTCAATTATCATGTTTTGTGTAGCTATTTGCATGCAGTTTACTGTTTGCATCGTTATCAGTTTTATTTTGATGTACACTAATCAAATGCTCTCTCTCGAAACTGATGAAATACAGGTGCTTAGGAACCCAGTAGCACCATTTGGCTTCTTACTGGTTCTATTTTTTGCCAACCAAATCACAGCACTAAATTGGAATCTCAGTGGACAAGTAGTCTTACAAGATTTCCTCGGACTGGACATACCTGGTTGGCTTCGTCATGCTACAATCAGAATCATTGGTTTAGTCCCTGCTCTTTATTGTGTGTGGACTTCAGGAGCTGAAGGAATATATCAGTTGCTTATATTCACTCAGGTTATGGTAGCTATTCTGCTTCCATCTTCTGCAATCCCACTCTTTCGGATTGCCTCATCAAGACAGATAATGGGTGTCCATAAAATTTCTCAGGTTCTTGAGTTCCTAGTACTAATTACATTCATGGGGATGCTAGGGTTAAAGCTTGTATTTATGGTAGAAATGATATTTGGTAATAGTGATTGGGTAGGTAATTTGAGATGGAGCACGGGAAGCGGTGTGACATTACCATTTGTTATCCTTCTCATTACTGCTTGTACATCACTCTGTTTAATGCTTTGGCTAGCAGCTACCCCTTTAAAATCTGCAAGTTCTAGAAATGATGCTCGGGTCTGGAGCTGGGATATTCAACAAGGAGCTGGGATCTTTTCAGAGAGGGAGGAAGATGTAACTGAAACTAGATATCTTGGAGAGGAACCTATAGAGAAGCAGGAAACAGTTCCAGCAGCAGGAAAGCCTGTAGAAATTCAACCAGATCCATCTGTCACAAATTATGATCTTGATTTGCCTGAGACAATCATGCAGTCTGATCAGGAAATTCGTTTGGCTACTATTGAGGAAAATCGTCCTAATATTGCATTTCCTAGCCCCACACAATGTCTTAATGAGGAACCAGCATGCCCTGTAGATTCAGTGTCCACCTCAACTGGGGCAAAGGATGTCACTGATGATGATTTGTTGGATTCTGCGACCTTGGAGATTGAATCAACGGATCCAATAGCAAAAATAGTAGGTGCAGAGGGAGATTTACACACTGAAAAGGATGATGATGAAGGAGATACCTGGGAGCCTGAAGAATCAACCAAAGATGTTCCTGAGAGTACCTCATCTTTGGCATCTGATGGTCCAAGTTCATTGAGGAGTCTCAGTGGCAAAAGTGATGACAGTGGGAATTGCATTGGAAGTCTTTCAAGATTAGTGGGGTTGGGGCGTGCTGCCAGGCGTCAATTAGCTGTGGTTCTTGATGAGTTTTGGGGACAGTTGTATGACTACCATGGGCTAGTGACTCAAGAAGCAAGGGGTAAGAAAGTGGATTTATTGCTAGGGGTTGATTTGAAGCCTGCCACTTCGCAGAAAGTTGACACTGCAGCAAAGGAATTTAGTGGATACATCCCATCTGTTGGAAGAGGTTCTGATTCTCTGTTGAATTCCAGTTTATATGACTCTCCCAAGCAGCAGAGGGTGCAAAGCAGTGTTGATGCATTGTATGGAGTTCAAAGGGGGTCTTCAGCATCGTGGTCTAATCACGTGCAGTTGTTGGATGCATATATGCAGAATTCCAGCCCCAGTGTTCATGACTCTGGTGAGAGACGGTACTCTAGTTTGCGCATTCCATCAGAAGATTATGGCGAGAGGCGGTACTCTAGTCTGCGAATTCCATCGTCAGAAGACTTTGGTGAGAGGCGGTACTCTAGTCTGCGAATTCCATTGTCAGAAGACTCTGGTGAGAGGCGGTACTCTAGTCTTCGCATTCCGTCTGAAATCTCTGGTGAGAGGCGGTACTCTAGCCTACGCATTCCTTCTGAAGACTCTGGTGAGAGGCGATACTCTAGTCTGCGCATTCCATCAGAAGACTCTGGTGAGAGGCGATACTCTAGTTTGCGCACTACGTCTTCTGATTCCTGGAATTATCAGCCATCAACAATGCATGGTTGTGACATAGCCCTTCTCAGTCGTATTGCTAGGGACAGAAGCTCTGATTTCTTGAATGGTCAACGGGAGTCACCAGCTCCTAAATCCCCTTCTTTGGGCCCTACAAACTACATAGACTCGGTTGCTTTTGCTATGGGACAGAAACTGCAGAATGGGATAAACTCTGTACCAGCCCCTGGATTTCAGAACCTTGCGGTATCTAGGAATACTCCATTGCAGTCTGAAAGATCATATGTTGATGTCCGCTCCTCTGGAGCTGCTGATACTGTGGGGATACCATCCAATGCGAAGAAATACCATAGTTTGCCAGACATATCGGGAATATCTATTCCCCTAAGGGATCAATATATGCCCAATAAGGGTGCTCATTTGGATGGTTCCACTGCATATAAGCCATCTGTTGGTAGAGCAAGTTATGAACGTTCTCTGTACTCAAATCCTGCATCTAGGGCTGGTGCACCTTTGGCATTTGATGAACTCTCTCCTTCAAATGTCTATGGAGATGCTTTCCCCTTGCCATTAAGTTCAGCTCCAGAGACTGGATCCCTTTGGTCTAGACAGCCTTTTGAACAGTTTGGGGTAGCTGATAAAAGTCGGACTGTTAGTGAAGGGCTTGGAAATAGGTCCAATGCAATTGCTCTAGAAGCTACTTCTATTGTTGATGCAGAGGCAAAACTTCTTCAATCTTTTAGACATTGTATTGTGAAGATCTTGAAATTGGAAGGATCGGAGTGGTTGTTTAAACCAAATGATGGAGCTGATGAGGATTTAATTGATCGAGTGGCTGCTAGGGAGAAATTTCTTTATGAAGCTGAAACTAGAGAGATAAACCATGTGGTTCATATGGGTGAATCTCACTATTTGTCTTCAGAAAAGAAGTTTGGTACCACGCAGAAATATGACGAGGCGGGTTATACCAACTTTTTGGTTTCCTCAGTTCCTCACTGTGGAGATGGCTGTATATGGAAAGTGGATTTGATAATAAGCTTTGGTGTCTGGTGCATACATCGGATTCTTAATCTGTCACTCATGGAAAGTCGGCCTGAGCTGTGGGGAAAATATACTTACGTACTGAATCGCCTTCAGGTAAATTTGTAAAGCGCTCTCCATCTATTGCTTCTAGTACTTGTATCAAGTGACCTTGGTTTCTGTAGTAAGAAATTTGTTTTGGTTCCTAGTTGACTAGATACAAAACCTCCTGCTAAGGATTAGTAGGGTAGGGTCAGCTTTATAATCGCCGATCCCACTTGAGAAGATCTTATGTGATGAAATTTGCACTCTTGATGCCTGAGAATTATCATTGAGTTACTATCATTGTAGGAATCTCTCCAATGGCCATATTTAGAGGTTAAATTAGGCGTTGCTTTTGTTCTCTACAACAATCAATTCATCCTCAGGATTCAGTGTCTCAAGCTTTCTCAGGAAAACCTTTTTCTTGTGCCCCTTTTATTTGTTTGATACATGTTACATTTGCCTTTGACCTGTATAGTGATTGATCTTAAAGTTGGGTCACCAGCAGATTGTAGATTGTACAATGACAGTTTGTGCGTAGCATGAACATTGGAATTATTTATCATTTCTTATGTCTTCCCAGTAGATAAGCTTGAGAGTAATGTTTGTCTATGAAAATTTTACAGGGTGTGATAGATTTGGCATTTTCAAGACCTCGTTCCGCAACAACTCCATGCTTTTGCCTTCAAATCCCTACAGTGCATCAGCAAAAGTCAAGCCCACCAGTTTCAAATGGCATGTTGCCCCACGCTGCAAAACCAGGAAGAGGGAAATTCACAACTGCAGCAACACTCCTAGACCTTATCAAGGACGTGGAGAATGCGATATCTTGTCGAAAGGGTCGAACAGGCACTGCTGCTGGTGATGTGGCTTTCCCAAAGGGAAAAGAGAATTTGGCATCTGTTCTCAAACGCTACAAGCGTCGATTATCCAACAAACCAGCTGGCACCCTCGAGTTGCGAAAGGTACCTACATCATCTGCTTATGGTTCATAGACAACTTTGTCCACTGTTTGCTTGCCTCCCTCAGCTGGGTGGATGATTTTTGGGCTTCTTGATTTTGGAAAGCAGCTCAAACTGTACATGAGGAGTGCTCAGTTGTTACAGGACTCTCTCTCTCTCTCTCTCTCTCTCTCTCTCATCTCTCTGTCACACACAGTTGCAGTGTCTTGTGTATTAAAAAGTTCATGCTGCAAATTTTATTGCCATGTATGTTATGTACACATAGGATAAATGTTACTGGACATGTAATTGCAGCAGCAGAATTAATGAAAAATGGGTAGATGAAAGGTGGAAATTGATTAATTTTCAGTTCAGAATTCAGATCTTGGTGCCTAGCAGCATATAGAGTCCATTCCATTGGAAATGGGTCGGGGAAGAAAATCCTTGCTACTGATAACTAAATTTTAAGTTTCCCTCTTGTTTTATTCTCTGCTAGTTGTTTAAACCTCAAATAAACCTTTTTTTAATCCTACCCCTTCATTACATTAGAGAGCATATTTCTTGTATACCCTTGATTCCTCCTGAATATGAGAATTTTGAGCTCTTAATGTTATGTGCTTCTTGAATGTATTATTTATTGGTTACTATTCGGTGGAGACGCGATGTTTTCTTTAAATAGAATTGTTTCTTACCCTAGGTGAACATGATTATTCTTTTTCCTTATATCCCTTCATTTATCTTTTTTATTTTAAAAAATTTCACTTTTTTAACTCTTTAGTAATTACATCAATTAATATATTTTTTTAATAAGTGGATAGGCTAGCAGTTATATAAGTTTATGTATATTTTTATATTATTTTAAAAAGTATTTATTTTATTTTTATACTATTTTATAAAACATTTAAAATATAATTTTAATTTTTTATATTATTTTGTGAAGTATTGAATTTACATAATTTTAATGATTAAGATTAAATTTAGTATGTATATTATTATAATATATTAAATATATATTAATTTTATATGTCAAATTTAATTTTAATTGTAAGAAAAAATTAAATTTAATTGTCAATAAATAAGTAAAAATATTTGTAAATTTATGAAATTATTGATTGTCATTTATTTCATGGCCAATTTTTGAAAGTTGACCTACCTTAATTCGGGGTTAATAATGTTTTGTTTAAATGAATAAAATTGAAAAATAAATTTGATTCAAGATATCGACATGGACAAATCCATACTTTTTCACTTCTAAGCTACACTTTATAAACTCCTATCATCCTCTTCGTTACTCTATGTATGATGTATAATTTAAAATATGAAATTTAGTACTTCAAAATATTAATTTTATAATTTTCTAAATTATAAAAGTAACCTATTTAATACAGGGCTTAAATTTTATTAGCAGCGCTTGGTTGACTTGACACACTAATATTTTAGTTTTAAATTTATTCGAGACAATATCTAATACTTTCTAATTTTTTTCTTATATCTCATCATCTCCTTATATTTTCTCTTAACATCTTATAACCTCCTTGACTTTTATTTTTTTTCGATTTATCTTTCAGTTTAATTAATTTATGTTAAATTATAAATGATAAAATTAAAAATATTTAAATTGTTGAAGGGTAAAATCTAAATATAAAAAATAATGAGATATTTAAAAAAATATAGGGAGTGATATGTTATTGGATAAAAAAATAATGGGGTTTCGGGCATTCTTCCAATTTATCTAATGATAATTACGAAAAATTAAAAAATAGAAAGAACCGTTGAGTACATGTGTGCATCAAAGTTCAGACACGTGGATCTCTTTTAAGGAACAAACGCAATAGCATCATCACTTTCATTTTCTTAATTTCTTCTTTTCTGCTGCTACTCTCATCAACTAAACTCATCCTTATCTTCACTTTCTCGGGAAAGTATTTGTGGAAGAAATTAAAAGGTACGCGTGTAGTTTCTGTGATTATTTTCAGATTAAATCTTTCTTTGTTTCTTTGTATATGTAGTTATTGATCTCACCTGTTTAATCATCGGCTGCATATAACTGTTATACTTGATTGATTGGGAAAGAAAATCAATCGAATTAAAATAACTTTCTAGGAAATCTTTGACAATATGGGCATCTCTGTATAGGAACAATACATGAAGAAAATCAATCAATTAAAGGCAAGATTTATTATTCTAAGTTTTAAGCACATATTTGGTTGAAAGTTGGTATTATATTTTATTATGTGTTTTGAAATATAGACAGAAATTAATAATATCAAATATATTTTAAAATCAATATTAAAAAATTTTATATCTTTTTTTTTAAATTAATATTTCAACAAAAATTTATAAGTACTTCTCGTACAAACTTTTTAAATTAGTATTATTATAAATTTATAAAATATTCGATAAACACTAATTTAACAGCGAATTTATTATCTTTTTATTTATATTTAATATCGACTGATTTCATTCATTTTATAATAATTGTGACTTTAAAATTATATAATTGAGTGACTTTTAAAACAGGATTGTAACCTAATTCATGCGTTGCAATGGTATTTTTTCATTTATATTTAATATCAGACTGATTTCATTCATTTTATGATAATTATGACTTTAAAATTACATAATAAATAACTTTTGAATCAGAATCTTAACTTAATTTATGCGTTGCGATGGTGCAGGAGAATCAATGGGATATATAGTGGTGTCACTGCCATTGATATTGTTGTTCATATTGATTGTAGCACTTGCATTTTACCTTCTTGGAAGGTTAAGAGGGAGAAGCGAAGCAGCTAGAATTCCTCAGTATTATGGGCCCCCTGTTCCAGCCCATCCATCTCCAACTCCACATCCTCAGGAAAAATAAAGGCCTTCTGAATCTCAGTCAGCATAATATTATTATCTTATATAATGGTGCTATATTATTATACATGTGAGAGAAATGGTTTATGTAGATATATAAAGGTCAAATTTGTTACGTAAATTTCGATGAAATGAACTTTTACTACTCTTTCAAATTTTTATATTGAAGTAAATAATAATTTGTTAAAAAGAGAAGTTGAGTGTTCAATAAATTGTATTATTAAAAATATCAATTTTATTAATAAATATACGTTTGAAAATATATAATAATTTTTGTTGATATCATATTTTGTTACCTAATATTAATTAGTAAATTTACATTCTTTATTCTTTATTCATAAATACTAAAATAAATACTAAATATACGTTTGAAAATATATAATAATCTCGTGTTTTCATATATATTCTTTAGGTTATAATTTTAAATCTATATAATATACTTAAATACTTTAATTAAGTAAATAAATAATTGTCAAATTGAAAAAAATAAAAATCATAACTTAAAATAGTTGTTGTGAAGAACATATATTTGGGATTGAATGATGTGCAAAATTAATAATCGTTAAATATATATAAGTAGATAGATAATTTACAAATATAAAATCAAAATAAGAGTGGGTATTTATCTAATATTTTAAGTATTATTTTTTTAAAGTTATGTTGAAGTACAACAATTACTTATATAAATAATTTTATGTGTTATAATAAATATTAAGGGATATCACGAAGACACGTACTCTCAATATTTCTTGAAAAATTAAATCTATATGTTGAAAAAACGATAATGCCTGTAGTATTAGCGGTGGTCATATTTTTCATAAAAAATGTATATTACAACAATAAATGTGGCCATCAAAGAACTTAACTCGGAGAAGTTTACCGGTATTTTTCTTTTAAAAAAAAATGGTATTTTTGTTATCATTATCATTTTCATAATAACTTATAGTCTTAATACAATTATAGTGAATCTCAAAAATAGATTCGTTAATTAATGAAATTATTTTTCATCAAAAAATTAAATTTTATCATAATTTCAAATAAGGAAATAAAGAGATCTCTAATAGTATTATAAACAAATCTTATATATAGAGTATAATCACAAGAATATATATGAATTCACGAAATTCCTACTTTATTTTAGGACTCTTTCTTTCTATGGATAAACTTTTATTTGTGTTTTTGAACGGTTCACAATTTCTTTAGGATAATTCTACAATTTGAGCTTCAAAATATTATTATTGATTATCATATTGACGATTTTTAAGAAGATAAAACAAATGTAATATAATTTTTTAAATAGACATATTACATATAAAAATAAAATACTAAAAATGTTTCATTTAAATATCAAATTATTATTAAAAAAATAAAAAAATAAGGGTTAAAAATATTTTAACATATGAGTTTAATTAAGTTATCATTAGAATTTTTTTATTAAAATAATAAGTTTTTTTTTTAAGTTTAACATTTTAATTTTTAGTATATTGTGAATAATAAAAATTAAATTGTTATTATTGAAAAACATATATCTTCTACAATTATTTGTTAAATTATAAAAATATAAATAATAATAACTTAATAGATTAACTAACGGATATCAAAATCAAGTTGTATCTATTTATTTCTTTAAATTTGAAAGGTATCTATCAATTTTTAAACTCTATGAGGTATGTCAATTCTCTCATTAATTATTAATTAAAAGAAATTTGAATTAAATTATTAAAAAATAAATAAATTATGAATTTAACTATATTCAAATAATCAAAGATTAAGAAAGAGACAGCAAAATCTCTAGATACATTCTTCCAAATATCAAATTAGAAAATCGCATTGTTCCAAATAATTTGAGTTTGAAGATTGGTCTAATAATATAAACTGTTGAAAATTGACCCAATTCTAAATTTTTATCATCAATATACTTTACATTAAAACAATTTCATAAAACTATATTTTTATAGATGAAAAATTGACAAATATTCCTCTCAACTATAGAGAAAAAACAGATACCTTCCTAATGTATTAAAAACGACAGATACTCCTAATTTTATTGACAAATGACACATACCCCTATGATGTTAGATTGTCCTTAGTTTGACCAGTTAACTCATTATTATTTGTATCCTTAAACTGTTTATAAAATAATAATATAATATATATTTTATTTAAATATAATAATTTAGTCTACATTTAACTATTTTTAATAATATACTTTTTTAAATTTAACAATTTAGTTCCATATTTAATATTTGTTACAATATATTAAAGACTAAATAAATTTTTAATTTATTATTTCAATAATAAAATCAAAATATACAATTATTAAAAAAATTCAAATAATGAGTTAAATCATACTTATCTACTGAAATATTTTATCTTTCTTATATTATTTTTGTAGTAATAATTCGATATTTAATTATTAAAAATTTTAATTGAAATATTTTTTAATATTTTATTTTTACATATAACATATTTATCTAAAAAATATTTAAATTCATTATATATTTTTTGCAAAATATATGAAAATTTAAATAAAAAATATAAGTAATAAATACATGTTATAATATATTTATATATCATAGATAAAAATAATCAAGATTTTTTTTAAACTTTTATTTATATTTTCAAAAACTTTAGGGTGTCATTTGTCAATAGAATTAATAATTTAGATATATTTTATATTCTTACTAATCAATATAATTTAATTTTAATTTTAAAATATTTTTTAGATAAATATTTTACATATAAAAATAAAACATTAAAAAAATTTCAATTATTATTTTTAATAATTAAATATCGAATTATTATTATAAAAATAAAAAAATTTAAAAATATTTTAGTATATGAGTGTGATTTAACTCATTATTTGAATTTTTTTAATAATTGTATATTTTGATTTTATTATTAAAATAATAAATTAAAAAATTTATTCAATCTTAAATATGTTGTAAAAAATGTGAAATAGGAACTAAATTATTAAGTTAAAAGAATATATTATAAAAATATTAAAATATAGATTAAATTATTATATTTAAATAAAATATATATTATATTATTATTTTATAAATATTTAAAAATATATATAATAATAAACTAACTGATGAAATTAAGGACAATCTAATATTAGAGATATGTATCATTTGTCAATAAAATTAAAAAGTATCTGTCATTTTTAATTTATTAGAAGAATATCTATTTTTTTATTATAGTTAAGGGGCATCTGTCAATTTTTTTTTAATAAATTTCACGAAACAGATGTCCTCCAAATTGTATGGACGAATGATATGGTATTTGATATACAACAGCAACCATCTTGTCGTAATTGAGTTCGGCCCAACCCAACTCTACATCATGATGTCGATACCGTATAGTATGTTAGTTGTTATGTGTGGATACTGGATAGTATGTTAGTTGTTATGTGTACGTGTCGTTCGTTTTTGGTTTTGTTGTCTGTCTTGTCGTTCGTTAAATCTGTGGATCTCAGATGTTTTACGTGCAACATCCTATACCTTAACTCCAATTATTTTTATACGTACATTTCTAAAAAAGAAAAATACTAATAATAATAAAATTTTAAACCATGACACTTAAATATCTCCATATTTTTTAAACGTAAAATTTGAAATATTTAAAAAAAATAAAATTTTAACAATAATTTTAAAATTTTAAGATTTACAATATTGGATCTAAAAGTTAAAATATTTAAGTTACAAGGGTTTGATGTATGTTTGCAAGTCATTCACTTTAATTTTTTTAATATATTTATTAAAGTTAAAATAAATATTACAAAATAATATTGGTTAAATTTATGAAACTAGAAAAAATAAATGGGATTAATAAGATTAAATAATATACACCATTAAAATTTGCAGCTTTATCCTAAAAGTTATTTAAGGGAGAAATGAAAACATGTATAGTGAACATATACACAAAAATAATTTTATATATCTTAAATTTTTATTATTTTTTAAATTACATAATATTTATTAAATAAATAGTTAAACGGTGTAATAAATAATTTAAAAATAAATTATTTATGCGTTAAATATTAGATTATTTGGGATAGAAATGTGGGGGCGTGTAATTGTTGGTGAAGGTGACATCTCAATAAATAGACTTTGATTACTACAAAACAAGGAGGATACATCAGGTATTAATTTATGGAAAATTGAAGTATACCGTAAAGTTTGGGACACGATGGATATTTTAAGACTTTGTGGAAGTTAACAGATATTTTCTCGAGTTTGAAAAAATAGACTAATGCCCCTTTAGGTACGTATTTATCAAATATGATTCTTTCACTTATAATAATTTAGTTCATATTTTTTTATGATATATTAAAATTAATTTTTTAATTTATTATTTATTAAAAAAATTTTAAAAAAATATTATTATAAAAAGTTATAACAGTGAGTTGGATATTAATAATAATTTTTTAATATTTAATTTATAAAAAATTTCAATAAAATATTCTTAGCATTTTATTTTTATATTTAATATATCTAATTAAAAATTACTTTACATTCATTATGTTTTCTTAAGAAAAATTATGAAACTCACAATTAATATAAATAAAAATATAAAAAATACATATGTACTATATTTAATAGGAAGATAAAATATATCTATTTACTAATTCTATTAGCATATGATACCAAATTTTATTTGCATGTTATAATTTATTATTCTCGTCTTATTTAAAAAATCTTTTCTTTTAATTATTTTAACAAAGGAAGAGGATTATAAGTATTTATGAAAATATTTTAGAAATAAGCTTTTTAAATAAGAAGAAAATAATAAATTATAATATGCGAATTAAATTTGGTATCATGTGTTAATAGAATTAATAATTAGATATATTTTATATTTTTACTAAATAATTAACTTAATTTAACTAAACATGTAAGAAAATAATTTTTGATTATTTTTATTTATAATAAATATAACATTTATATTTTATTTTCATTTATATTAATTATGAGGTTTCATAATCTTTTCAAGAAAATATAACGAACATAATATCATTTTTAAAATAGATATATTATGTATAAAAATAAAATACTAAAATTATTTCATTTAAATATCAAATTATTACTAAAAAAATAGAAACAAGGATTAAGAATTTTTTACCCCTTAGGTTTGGTCATTGTGAGAAATTTTTTGATATCAGTATATAATAAATTAATTTTTTTAATTTTAACTAATTTAATCCTTAATATATGGCGTGAATAAATAGGGATTAAATTGTTATTATTGAATAAATATATAGTTTATATAATTATTTTTCTAATTATAGGAATATCAATAATAATAACTTAACATATCAACTCACAGATATTAAAGTTGAGGTATCTATCTATTTCTTCAAATTTAACGAGTATTTATTAATTCCTAAACTCAAGAGTATCAATGTTTTTTCCTCAAACTTCAGGGGGTTTGTGTCACTTTCCTTAATGGTTTGTTCATTAATTATTAACTAAAAAAAATTGACAAGTACCCTCTCGAGTTTGACAAGACGACAAATACTTCACAGAGTTTTAGGATTAATAAATATCCCTCAAGTTTGAAAAAATAGACAGATACCCTCTTATATTTTGACACTCGATTTGTTAGGTTATTATCATTTTTCATTCTTAAGTATTAATAAAATAATAAAGTAAGATTTAATTCTTTCAATTAAAATAACGTAGTTCATATTACTCAATTAAAACATTAAATTAATTTTTTATTTTATTATTTTAATACAACTTTAACCAAAAAAAAATATTATTATAAAAAAAATCTAACAATGAGTTGAACCAAATTTATATGTTAAAAATATTTCTAACCCTCATCCTTTGCTTTGTTAGTAATAATTTAATTATCAAAAAATATTTTAACTGAAATACGTTTTAGTATTTTATTTTTATATGTAGTATACCAATTTGTAAAATTATATTATATTAATTATATTTTCTAAGAAAAATTATGTAGCTCACAATTAATACAAATAAAAAATATAAAAATTAAATATATTATATTTAATAAGAAGTTAAAATATACCCAATTACTAATTCAATTAATACATGATACTAAATTTAATTCACATATCATAATTTATTATTATGGTTGTATACCAAGTTGAAGACATGTCGTAATTTCCCCATTTGTATTGATTTCTCATGAAACTACATGGAATGCATAATGTGGAAACTATAAAGCCAATTCAAATGCTTTTATCTGCTTATTAAATTAATATACCGCAATCACATGATTAGGATTTAGTAACATTATATACCACTACTTTGACCTCAAATGCTTATCTTAAGATCATCATGAATTCCAAAGCTGGTTTTGTTGATGAATGTTTTACCTTTCTTAGATCAAACAAAATCTTTAACTTCTATTTTTATTTGTTTTTCAAGATCATGCTAACCCAATTGATCACAGTGCTATATATGCATGGCCTAAAACACTTCTGCTATTAAGAAAATTTATACCTAAAACACCTACTGAAATCTATGTCCTAACTCATAAATCATCTCAAAATGATTCATAAGCAAAAATGTATATTCAGAAACATCTCAAAATAATTGTTTTCTGCAATCATTTGCTATGATTATTCCAGGATTCCCTAATTCTTAATGAATTTATTATTTTTAATGAATTTTTTGGCATTACTAGCATAATACAGTTTTTGAGATGTTGATCATAAGTATGACATCATATACCATTGATTATGATGTCATTATACATACACAAAGACCAGACCTGATCAACAAAGGACGCTATACATGTCCTACTACAACATTTTATTGAGCAAAATTTATGAGATTTAAGTAAAACTTAAATCTTCTATTAGTCATCATTAATGAGTGATTTAGAAAAAAATTTGTTAGGGGAATATTTGGTATGTAAGGCCAATATTTTCTGCAGTGAAATGGGAAATATGTTTTGGCCAGCTAGAAAAATGAGAGATACTATTAAACGATTGTTTCCAGAGTGCAAACATTCTTCATTTAGAAATGTTAATCAACACTTGGTGAGCAAATCTGTCATTAAATAAAGCTAGTCTAACGGTAATCATTTTAATTAAGGGCCAGTTTAATAATGATTGTCATTAAGTTTATAGTAATAGTCAAAAGAAATGAGGCATAAAGAAAAGAAAATTTTTGCCACCAACATAATCATGACATGCTAATTTGATGTGGCCCATCAAGTGTGTAAAATGTCCACTACATGTAGTTCACTTCATAGTGGTGAGAGCACTCACATACAATACTTGGAATTATTATAGTACATGTAAAATATATAAAATATAAACTTAAAAGGTATAATTTTCAATAGTACTAATTTAAAGCAGACAAATTTAAAAAGTAAGAATAAGAGTAAAATATTCAAATTCCTTAGCTCGATAAACTCGAAAACTTCTGTTATGAGATAAAAAAAAATGAAAACCTAAAAGATATGAAGTGTGAATATCTCTTTTTTAAAAATTACAAACAAAGAATTAGCATTTACTCTTATTCTTATTTCTAATTTATTTTCAGTTTCAGTTTTTCAACCACCAATATATCTTTATTATATTCTTGAATCTAATAATCTGCAAATTACAGTTACAATACATTGTAAAATATCAAAAATAAAAATAGAATCCCATTGTTAATATTTGGCCATTAACAGCGCAAGCTTATGACAATGACCAGAAGTGCTTGCAATTATAAATTTGAAGCTCGTTTCCATTACCTCAATATATGCCTTCTTAAACATATTAGATAATCAAATGCACCAACACCTATAATACCTTCAAAATGAAACCGATAAAAACCAAATCAATCTTAAACACTGACCACAAATCCCATTTGCAATCAAACCCATTAACAAAATATTATCATACAAAAAGACTCGTGCAGTACTACTCAAACCTAAACACTTATCATTCATCACTACATGCAAAGAACAAAGCATGCAATGCCCAAAAAAAGAAAAAAGAAAAACAGAGATTCACCTGATTTTATCTTTCATTTTAGCAACATGCATTCATTCTATTTGTATTACCAAACATTATCACATGAAATCGATTCGCACATGTTAAGGTTAACACGAACACCCAAGACTCGTTCGCTTATGTCTGCTTCCAATGGTTGTATCTTGACGACGAATCAAAAGAAAATACCCACGAATTGCAGAGATATTGAGCTTAAATCTTAGGTCAATCCATTGGTATCTTTGTAAATATACAAAAAATTTGCCAATGGTTTCTTATATGCCTTAATGATTTTCCTCCATTTTTAACTTCTTTATCATTATAGCTGAAAAGGTTAGATGTTTGAAAAGACAAATTTCGACTATAACTGACAAGCATACTTGAACACCAAATTCATTTCTTTTCATTTTTAAATCACAGTCTAAAATATCTCTTTTACCCCTCACTCTGTTACATTGAACGGTAAGTAACCGTTTCACAGAATTAGATATATCTATGATATTTGTCAATAAATATGAGCGTATGACTGAAATTAACTTTAATTTTTTTCAATTTTATCCTAAAATATTATTTTAGATAATTTAATTTTTATTATATTAATTTATTATAAATAAACCATTAAAATATATTACAAATAGAGTTAAATTTTCATGTGAATAAAATACAATTTTTTTCTTAAATTAATATTATTTAAATTTATTTTAATAGTTTATGCACAATAAATAATATAATAAGAACAAATTGTCTCAATTTATATAAGTCTATAATACTAAATTTTTATGTAAATTAAACACAATTTTTTTTAAAACTAATATTATTTAAAATCTATTTTAATGGTTTATGTACAATTAATTAATATAATAGGAATAAAATTATCTAAAATAACAATAATTTAGGATAAAATTATAAAAAAAATTAATGGCATAATTTAAAAGAAATAAATTGAGAATATAATTTCATTATATTTTTTAAAGTTAAAAGGTTATATTGATCATTATATATTAATAATAGGGATAACATGATCCATTTATATGCCTTTTAAATATTTAAGGGCATAAGAGTTATTTTGTTTAAAAGTTAGTAACTTCAGGGGGAATATTTCTTTTTTATCCAAATTTCAAGGAGATATTTCTTTATCTTCAAACTTTAAGGGAGTATTCTTCTCTTACCTTATTTTTTAGGTGGTATATCTTAATATATCTTTAAGAAATAAATAAATACTTTCTTGATTTTGACAACCGCAATTAATTTTTTTAGGTTATAATTATTTTTATTTTTAAATATTAATAAAATAATAAAATAAGATATAGTTTTTTTAATTAGAATAATTTAGTTCGTACTACTAACAAATGCTAAAGATTAAAATATTTAAATTTTAATTTTTTTTATTTTATTATTTAATACAAATTTAAAAAAAATAAATTAATGAGTTAGACCAAAGTTAATAATAAAATATTCATAACCTTTATCTTTTACAGTTTTAGTAATAATTCAATTATAAAAAATATTTTAATTGAAATATTTTTAACATTTTATTTTTTTATTTAATATACTTATTTACAAAATTACATTATACCCATTACATTTTCTTAAGAAAATTTATGAAATTCTTGATTTAAAATACATATATGTTATATTTATTACAAATAAAAATAATCAAAATTCTTTTCTTTTTTATATTTTTAATTAAAATTAAATTAAATTATATTAAATTTAAATAAAACAAGGGTAATAAATTATAATATGTGAATTAAAGTTAATGTTCGTATTAATTAATAATTGGATGTATTTTATATTCTTATTAAATAATTTAATTTAATTTTGATTAAGAATATAGAAAAAAATAAAATTTTGATTAATTTTTATTTGTAATAATTATAATATGTATGTATTTTTCTAGTCTCTTGGGCTTGACTCAGGCATTCTAGAGTACGCTTTACATTCCTAAACCATTTTAAGTGTAAATAATAATATAGAGTAAGTATTTGATATTTTGTAGGTGAAATGTTTTACTGTCACTCAAAATCTTTTTTTTAAAATGTATTTATATTTTATATTTTTATTTATGTTATTTATGATTTTCATAATTTTTTTAAGAAATTTAATGGATCTAATTTAATTTTTTAATAGATTTATTATATATATATATATATATACAAGAGTTTCAACATCTATCCTCTTATGAGATTTCACACTTAACACTTAGAGAGAAAGTATGATAAAAATCACACTTATCTCCTCTTTAACTATTCACCATCATTAGTTAACTCACAGTTCCAAGCAGATAAATGTATATTTTATTATATTTTTATATAGGTGTTAAAGTGTGAAAAAAAAGTAAAAGGTAATAGTTAAAGATATTTTAGTATATAATTTAGTCAAATTCATTGTTAGAATGTTCTAGTCTTTACTATACTGTGAATAATAAAGATTAAATTATAATAATTGAAAGGATTATAACTTACATTGTTATTTTACTAAAATTTATGAAAAAAAATATAATAATCTAATATATCAATTTACTAGTGTCAAAGTTAATAGAAATATTTATCTATTTATTTACACTTAACGGAGGTACTTGTCAATCCTCAAACTTAAAGGGGTATAATATTAATTTCCCATAATTAATGGTTTGTTCATTAATTATTAATTAAATAAAAGAAACTGCCAGCACACTGCATGCATGCATAGACGTCACATTTGAAACCAAAGAATTAATTATAAACTAAAAGAAAATTGACTTAATTTATTAAAAGTAAATAAATTATGAATTTGAAGCTTCGTAAGTCACGTGACCCAATACTTGACCCGACTTTCTTCTTCTTCTTTTTTTTTTTTTTTGTGAATACATTGACCTGACTTGACTTACAGAAACCTACCACTCTTTTGATGGAAATTACAACTCACTTCACATGTTCCCTAACCTTTATTTCCTCTTTCTTTCTTCTTCTTTCTCAACAACCCTTTCTTAACGTTGGCCTAACTAAATTGTATATGTGTACACACTCAACAGTCGCAGCACATTTGAATATTCACATGAACATGTCATGAAGGGACCAAAATGTTAATATTCAAGTCTAAAGGGGTCAAAATGTTAAGGATATTTTTTAATTATATCTAGAGCATTAGCATATATCAACAACTAGAAAGACAAAGAAATAAATCTGGGTGTGCAGGAGGAGGAATGTGCTAATGCATCTGCAGACAAAAAGCTATGTAGTTTAGGAGCAGCTTCTATGATATTGTCTTGTATATACGTGTTCTTGTCCAAACAAGTGTTAATTATATATTATAAAATCGTATAACATACCTAAAATTACATATAATATATGTTGATAGGGTGATTTAAAATATACTTTGATGTTCTCAAATTATTTTGAGTTCAAATAATAATAGGAGATATCATATCTTCGAACCTAATTTTGATGGTCTTGAGTTCGTATGATGCTCCCAAACTATTTTCCGCTATAATAATAATAGGAAGTATCATATTCGTAAATATAATTTTGATATTTTAGAGCCACACTTAATATTTTAAATTTAAGTATCAGTAATAATTCAGATAATAATAAAAGGTATAAATTTGATATTTTACGAATATGATCTTTAATTATTATTTAATTATATATATATTATCAATAATCTAAATTTGTCTTCATATACACACACACACACACACATATATATATATATATATATATATATATATATTTGTGAATTTGCCTTTAGGATAGCACATTTTAAATGGGAATTTTCCTAACATTGAATATTATAAAGTTGGTAGTATCTAGACCCAAAAACAAAAAAAATCAGTTTTAAATATAATAAAAATTTAAAGTGGCATGAATTTTTAATTCATAGATATTGCAAACGAAATTCATTATATCTCAAATAAAATAAAAAAGTGAATGCTAAATAGATATTAATTGATTAACAAATGAAGGTTAATATATATTAAACAATTTAAGTACTATGTATTAAAGTATAAACACATTGATGTGAATTTAATACTGATATGAACTAATAAGTTTTTAGTTAGGTAATGTAGATGATTAATTTAATTGTCTCAATCAATTGAAATAAATAAAATTGTGATAATTAATTAAACAGAAATTTTTTATATAAATTGAGTAAATTTGCATGCATGAAAATGAAACACGTTTTGCTTAAAGAGTCAATGGAAGAATGTGCGAGGGAAAGTGATTGGTAATATAATTAAATTAATTATGAATTGTACGGTCCATGTTTTTCAAATTTATTTCATTGGGTGGGTGGGTAGGTGAATTGTATGGTCTCTATTCAAAATCTCTGCTTTCTTTCTTGGCAACCACATTCCATTCCTACCATGTCTGTTCCTACTACCATTTTCTTTTTATTTTCTCTAAGTAAATTGGGAGGAAATTAATTAGAAGACAAAATCCCAACAACTTCAAAGAGAAGACAAGACAATAAAAACATGAATAAATATGTTAATGCGATGACAAAGTTTATGTGGAAAATGTTTTTTTGAAAAACGGGTATAAAAAAAGATGAATTAAATAGATTAGTAGTTTTTTTTATATAATTTTTTATATCATTAATAAATTTATTAAATTTAAACACTTTTAATAATTGATATTATATCTCAAATATATATTAATTATATTTATTAAATTTAACATCTATTATTAAAAGTGTTTAGATTGAATAATATAAAAATTTAAAAATAATGTAAAAAATTACCTAAAATTAAGAATTGTTAATTCACTATCATTTATATGTGAGTCTCTTAGCTTTAATTTTTAACTTAAATTAAACAATTAAATTTATTAGCATTAGATTTTGTGAATCTAATAGTGAGATTTAAAATAAAATAAAAAATATGGAATATTGATAACTTGACAATCATATCTATTAATAAATTACATTTATTAAGGGATAGATATATATATATATATATATATATATATATTTTTTAGAATTACTTCAAAAAATCTAAGAGAACTCCACAATAATTACTACAATTATTGTATTTGCAGGTTAGTTAATTATATATGCAATTATGGTTACCAATGATAACCAATATTTATTGATAATAAGTAAATGAATGATTAGAACCATTATTATTATTATTATTATTATTATTATTATTATTATTATTATTATTATTATTATTAAGAATTTCTTTAAAAATGAAGAATGACCAGACATTTCGAACAATAAATCATGTGGTTATCTTATTGTATTCACCTACCCCGTGAGAAAAATGGACACACGGTTGTTGGCAAACTCTTATTGTAGGCTCAACAACTAATCGATATATATGTACTTTAATACCCTCTTTTATTTTAATCAATTAATTGAAAACTTTCAAATGTTTAATTCCAGTCATTCAAATATTTTAAATTTTTTAGTTATAATGAATTAAAATGTGCAAGTATAATATTTCAAAATTAGGTGATGGATAAATTAAGTGGCAGTTTTTAACTTTTTCGAATTAGTCTTCAAAGACTCGATTATCTTAATTATTTATAAGAATATAATAAATAAAGTTACTTTTATATTTAGATCTAATTAATAATAAATAAATATATTATTCAGAATCATTCAAATCTATAATTTAAATTTCGGATAAAAATAAGCATCAAATCTCAATCTTACGAAATTAAGTTTATACAACATTAATTGATCTTAATTTTCAATGAAAATATAATAGAAATATTTTTAATTTAAAGAAGTTCTAATTTGAAAGTAGACACTAGTTATTTTAAATTCAAATATTTGAACTATATTATAATAAATTTAATTAAAAATACCAAACATATCAACATTGAAAATTATTAATTAAAAATATTGCATAATTTAATAACTTCTAATGGCATACAAGTTGGAGACATATAATTTTGCTGCGATTTTAAGCATATCCTAACTTAATTAGATTCTTTCGTAATTAAGTTTCATAATAAGTCAAATTGGACGGCTTATAATATAAAATTAGTTAGATGTTAATTAATTATATATTAATGAATGCATGAACGTAGAGTTAATGGGACAATATTGTATTGTAGGGCTTTGAAGGGCGAATTCTTGGTCAACAATTGAATTTTATGTTTATTAATTCATCGTATTATATATATTAGTATTCAAATCTTATTTTAATTTAAAATTTTATTTGAATATACATTAAATTTTGATATATAATAATTATCATATTATAGTAGTTTTAAGTTTTTATTGATCTTTAGGAAACATTTTTTTCTACCTTGTATTATTATTATTGTCCCTTAATAAAAGTTGTTTTCCCTAAGACAAAAAATTAAAATGAAAGAAACATTTTCAGAAACAAAATGTGATTGAGAAATTAAGAATTAAATTATTTTCATAGCACTATATGTATATATTTATGAAAGGATCTATATAGCTACATTTTTATGCATATATTTATAATAATTTATATATTGTTAGATTTACATACTTTTAATGATTGAGAATGAATCTGATATATACATTAATTATGGTGCATTAAATATATATTAATTATATGTGTTAGATTCAATTTTAAGGTTTAATTTTAACTATTAAAAATATATAAATTTAATAATTTATAAATAAAAATATGAGATTATTAATCTTATTTTTTATATTTTGGTAGATAAATTTTATTTATAACTTAAAAATAACTTTATTCGTGCCTAAATTTTAGGTGAATTCTAATATTTCAATATCTAAATTATGATAATTTCTTAATGTTTTCTAATTAGTATTATTACTATAATATTAATAGATTGTAATTAGAATATTTTTTTTAAAAAAAAGAAAATGCTAAAAGTTTGAACAATTAATAAATCACTTGATGAAAATGTAGCGAAGTAGGGGCTCAAAGTCCCAGAAAATTCCAAGAATCTTCTGTCTTCCAGTTGTTTGTTTTTGTACTGTACATAAAACAACAACCGACTTTATTAACAGTTTCTTTTGTTTAACTAGATTGAACATTATTGTAAGATTTAGAGTACTTAATTGTGATCGTCTCCTAACAATCAAATTCATTGATTTAACTAATTCATTTTTCTTAAAAAAAAAAATTAACTAATTAATTAGTTTTACATTGTGATTTTAGTACGTAGGTTGATAGGTTCCGTTATCTGCTGGCTTAATGTACTTTGACTAAGCACTTTAATGATAAGACCGAACCAGATACAGATCCGGTTCACACTTTTACATTAAGCCTCCATTCTTCGCTTCAATTTCATATCTTTCACCAACCGCGAGCTTTCTTTCTTCACCAATCCCTCCCACTACCTCAGTCAATATTATTACATCTTCTATTCTCCTCCAATGAATCTCGCTTAGTCCACGCCATCACATTCTCAACCCTTCGATCTTATTTCAATCAACGGCTCTCATCTCTCTCCAACCAACCCCGCATTTTCCTTCTCCCTCCCTTCATGCTTACCTACCAACCCCTCTTTCCCTGTTACTACTACGAACAAACACCACATACCATATCTTCTCTATAAAACCCCCTCTCCCTCTCTCTCGTTTCCTCAGGAAATCCATTACTAGATATCTCTAGATTTCCTTTTGTTTAATTAATATATCTCTTTTGCTCTTCTCTCTTCTTCTGGGTTGTCTTGTGTTTGTTGTTTTCTTGGAATATATATTTGTAAGATATGGAAGCTTCAGCTGTCGAGAAAGTTCACCAGAATGGTAGCTTTGAGGGTTTGTGCAAGAGCTCTGGTGTTGCCGGAGGTGATCCTTTGAACTGGGGAGCGGTGGCTGACACTTTGAAGGGGAGTCATTTGGAGGAAGTGAAGCGTATGGTGGCGGAGTACAGGAAGCCGGTGGTGAAGCTTGGTGGGGAGACGTTGACGATTGCTCAGGTGGCCGCCATTGCCACGTCTGATGACTCTGCCATCAAAGTGGAGCTGTCGGAGTCTGCTAGAGAAGGTGTTAAGGCTAGCAGTGACTGGGTTATGAACAGCATGAATAATGGAACTGATAGTTATGGCGTTACTACTGGTTTTGGCGCCACTTCTCACAGACGAACCAAGAATGGCAACGCTCTTCAGAAGGAGCTCATTAGGTAAGCTTAACCAATCGCTACCTTTTCAACTTTATATAATGATACCTGTCCGAGTTGACTCAGTCGAGTCCGGTGAGCCATGACCGAGTCAGGCCTCGGAGGACATGAATAAAATTTCTTTATTGCAATATTAATTCAATGCAACTTTATGAAGCTAACGTTGAATCTGGTGTTAACTCTTCAGATTTTTGAATGCCGGAATCTTCGGCAATGGAACTGAGTCATGTCACACGCTGCCACACTCAGCAACAAGAGCCGCTATGCTTGTGAGGATCAACACTCTTCTCCAGGGCTACTCAGGAATCAGATTTGAGATCCTGGAAGCAATCACCAAGCTCCTCAATCACAACATCACTCCGTGCTTGCCTCTCCGTGGTACAATCACTGCTTCAGGTGATCTGGTTCCTCTATCCTACATTGCCGGACTACTCACCGGCCGCCCCAATTCCAAGGCCACCGGGCCCAACGGAGAAATCCTTAATGCTCAGGAAGCCTCTAAGAAAGCGGGGTTCGGGTTCTTCGAGTTGCAGCCTAAAGAAGGACTTGCTCTTGTGAATGGTACTGCTGTTGGTTCCGGCATGGCTTCTACGGTTCTGTTTGAAGCAAACATTCTCGCCGTGTTATCAGAAATTTTGTCAGCAATTTTTGCTGAAGTGATGCAAGGAAAACCTGAATTCACTGATCATTTGACACACAAATTGAAGCACCATCCAGGACAAATCGAGGCTGCTGCTATTATGGAACACATTTTAGATGGTAGTTCTTATGTGAAAGCAGCTAAGAAGTTGCATGAGATTGATCCTCTTCAAAAGCCAAAGCAGGATCGTTATGCTCTGAGGACTTCACCACAATGGCTAGGCCCTCAGATTGAAGTAATTAGATATTCGACCAAATCGATTGAAAGGGAGATTAACTCAGTGAATGACAACCCTTTGATTGATGTTTCAAGGAACAAGGCCTTGCATGGTGGAAATTTCCAGGGGACTCCAATTGGTGTCTCAATGGACAATACCCGTTTGGCTATTGCCGCGATAGGAAAACTCATGTTCGCTCAATTTTCAGAGCTTGTCAATGACTTCTACAACAATGGATTGCCATCAAATCTCTCTGGTGGTAGGAATCCAAGTTTGGATTATGGTTTCAAGGGTGCTGAAATTGCTATGGCTTCCTACTGTTCCGAGCTCCAATTTCTTGCCAATCCAGTTACCAACCATGTCCAAAGTGCTGAGCAGCACAACCAAGATGTAAACTCCTTGGGACTGATCTCTTCAAGGAAAACTGCTGAAGCAGTTGATATCCTGAAGCTCATGTCTTCCACATTCTTGGTAGCACTTTGCCAAGCTATTGATTTGAGGCATTTGGAGGAGAATTTGAAGAGTACGGTCAAGAACACTGTGAGCCAAATAGCTAAGAAAGTCTTAACCATCGGTGCCAATGGAGAGCTCCACCCATCAAGATTCTGCGAGAAGGATCTGCTCAAAGTAGTTGATCACGAATACGTCTTTGCCTACATAGATGACCCCTGCAGTGCCACCTATCCTTTGATGCAAAAGCTAAGACAAACACTCGTTGAGCATGCATTGAACAATGGCGAGAATGAGAAGAATGTAAACTCTTCAATCTTCCAAAAGATTGAAGCCTTTGAGGAGGAACTGAAAACTATTCTGCCCAAAGAAGTTGAGAACGCTAGGCAGGTATGGGAGAATGGGAGTGCTGCAATTCCTAACAAGATCAAAGAATGCAGGTCTTACCCATTGTACAAGTTTGTGAGGGAACAGCTAGGAGGAGGATATCTAACTGGGGAAAAGGTTACATCACCAGGCGAGGAATTCGACAAGGTGTTTACAGCAATGTGCGAGGGGAAGATCATTGATCCAATGCTTGACTGTCTCAGAGAATGGAATGGTGCCCCTCTTCCAATCTGTTAATTGTTTTATTCCATTACATAGTTTTCAATCCCATTTGTGTTCTTACAGTTAATATAGAATTTCCTAATTAAATGGTACAAATCCATTGTAATGTTTGCAATTTGTATTTTTTTGGTTGTTCAATATCAGGAGATGAAAATGATGTCTCATTTTTTTTCACCCTTGTCTTCAGAACTCTAGCCTATATCCTCAATAACTAATTATCATTAGTAGAAAGAAATTTTCCAAATGATTGGCTCAGTTTCTGTGGACTTGTCAGTTCGAGATCTAAAACTTCATAGTAATGCTGAAAAAAGTTCAGAAACAGTCGACAAGAACACAATTGTAGAACACCAGAAGATTGATCTTTCAGATCTCTGCGTCAATCAACACAAGCCAGGACTGACAATTTTGAGCGAAAAACAGACAACGATCTTCCATTTCTGTGAATTGGTAGCAATAATCCATTGAGCCAATCCAACATTTTGGTGTCTGCCAAATTGATTGTATTATAAAGCAAGCAGACAAAGTGGGCAACCAATCTTTTCAGGCCTTGGAGTCTTCCTCTTCATACATGTATTATAAATGAGCCATATTCATATTGGTTTGGAATTGGAGTTGTCTCATCATCATCATCATCATCAAAGTCGTTGCCAGACTTCTGTTAACACATGCCAATATATCCTGCTTAAAGCCCGAAAATTTATCCAAATCTCAGAAGATGATTTTCATGTGACATCAAAGCCATTCCTTTGCAGGTTTTAACAGGAAATTCTTTAATTAACTATTAATACCAAATTCACAATTTATAAAGTCTGTATTTTCATATTTGAAAACACTTATTTTTGGACACCTTTATCCATAATCTAATGAAAAGAAAAAAATTGCTAAAGGAAGAAACTATTTTGTCCTCTTACAATTTGTCAACTGGTTAACAAAAGACAAACATAATTAAAATTCTGAATTCTAATAATATATGTGGATCTGGATTGAGTTGAGATATATAGATTTATAAGAGTTGAATGCAAGTGGATTTAATATTATAAAACAAATGAAAAAAAGGAGACTTTTTTTTTTAAATTTGTTTTATAATATCATTAAGAGTATTTTAGATTTTTTATTTTTAATTTTAATAAATATTACGAGGATGAAGTTGATATAAAACACAATTTTACATATTTTAACTAGCCACTTGCTTTTGGTATATACTGTTCCAAATTCCAATTGTCTATTACTTCAACTTGCTCAACTAGCCTCAAGAAATTAATGCAGCATTTACTGTTCATTCCTGGTTCATTGATTTCAACAAAAAAAAATCTCAATAAAACCAAATAAAATCTATTTTATTGAATTATTTCACAATCTAACGATGACTTAACTCCTCATTTTTTTGGCTCTTTGTAGGGAAATGTTCTATTTTGACCACATTTTTCCAGAGGATGTCCAATTTTTTCTAATTGTTGAACTTAATATTCCAATAACTCTTCTCTTATTTTCATAATATTCCAAATTCATTTTTATTACTTGGGAGAGTCAAGTGTAATAATATATAAATTAAATATAATCGTTATTTTTTAATAAATTAAAATTTTCTATAGACATTTTTAACTTCTCATTGAAAATAAATATTAAAATTATAATATATTTTATTTTATAAACATTGATAACTAAATATTTATTAATATATATTATAATTAAATATAAGTTATTTATTTTATAACATATTAAAAATTTAATATTAATCAGGTTAATGGGTCAAATTTTAAAGACTCACATGTCATTAATTCTTTTTTAAAATTTGAAATAATAACGAGTATCATAACTAAAAATAATAATATTTTAAATTAAAAGAATGAATTCTATAACTAAAAATAATAATATTTTAAATTAAAAGAATGAATTCTATAACTAAAAATACTTCAAACTATTTTTTTTTATGAAAATGTAAAATATGTAATAATATGATATAACATTATCATATCAATTTATATAGATAGATTTGTAAATATAATTACTTAATATGATATTTTTTTATATATTATTTTTCATATATATTAGTTAATATAAATAATATTTTTATATTAAATATTAAATAAAATATTATAAATTGTTCTTTGAATAAAAGTCTTTCTAAATTTTAAATTTTTTTACGCATGATAAATTTATCTAAATATTAAATAAAATTGAAAGATCAGTTTTATTATTTTACTTATTTTGAATTTATAAAATGTTATCTTTCTATTTATAAATATCATTTTAAAAAGAAATTTAAAGTTTAAATAAATTTATGTTCAAATTATTTATAAATTAGTTATTAATATGTCATAAAATAAACTATATTATTATTATAATATTTATTATCAATTAAGAGTTAAAAATAATTTTTTAATTACTATAATATAAGGGTATAATTGTTATTTTTAATAAATTAGAATTTTTATGAGTATTTTTAAAAATATTAAGACTATTCTAAGTAATAGGCTAACTTTGGAGGCACAAGTGTTATTATACTTAATCTTGTGGACTAATAGAAGAGAATTCGGGATATTATGAAAATAGTAAAGGGATATTGAAGTATTATGTCAAATAACATGAGAAAATTAGGATTCTCCCCATATTTTTCTTATATTTTTTTTAGTTTTAATCACTTCACAAATTTCTTTTTTAAGTTTGACCAAATTCATAATTTTTGGACAATTTTATCCCCTGGATCACTTTTGAATCTCATGTATTTTAGCATTTTTGAATTCATTATTTTTTTGTTGAACTTGAAAGTAAAATCAAAATGAGTTGAATTTACTTGGTTTTTTTTTTGTTAAATGGTCATGAGGCAAAAGCATCCAATTATCGAGTGCTTGATTAAGTTTGAAAAATATTTTGTTAAATGGTTAAAGTTTAAAAAGGAGAAAAAAAAGTGGTCAAAATAATTTTTTTCCCCCTTTTTTATGAACTTCGTCTTGTTGCCTGTTGGTAGCAAGTGAATTCTTTCTACTAGTAATGTAAATGTCATAACGTATGTGAAAGATACAATTGCATGTATTAAGTTGGTGAAAGTAATTGTCTACCACTAAGAACAATTAAAGGATATATACTTACTATCTAGGAAATTGAATAAATTATTATTAATAAGAGTATTTTAAATAAAGAAAAGTGATCAATATTTAACATAGATACGAAGGTGTATGTTCCAATTTTGCTTAAGGTAGGATTTTATAGCTAAATATTTTTTTTCTTAGAAATTATAGTATTTATACGATACAATGATAGATATTAATGTTAGTACATAAATTTTTAATAGAATTGTAACCGTTTTAATATTAATATTTTGTTGTATTTTATGTGAAGTATTTCAAAATATAAGTATCTCACATTGATTAGTTATAAAACTTTTGAAATATTTATAAAAACAATTATAAAATGAGTTAACAAGTAAGTATAAGAGTTTTCCTCGCGTACAAAATAAGTTAGCCCAAACTCGATTGTGGGGGCTCAGTTTGGAAAACGTTCAATGCGCGTCATCGTGAGCGTCATCCCCCCATATGATGGGCTTGATTTTGGGCCTTCAAATTTAAATTAAATAAGTAGATACCATCTTAAAAAGGGCAGAAATAACTTTCAAGACAATGTCTTTTGCACTCCTTGAAGCTTACATATCACAAGAAAAATTCTTAAAATTTTCAACATAAGTAAAAGAAAAATAATAATATATATGAAAAGAAAAGAGACTTGTTTTTAAGATTGACTAAATAGGGATTTGAATACGATCATTACTAAATCAAGAGATTAATCGATAGACTCAAAAAATTTGCATATTACCACTTAAAAATATGAAAATCAGGCATCAACAATTCAAATTTCTATTAATTTTTTATTTAATTAATACTTGTATACTATATATAATAATTCGTTTAAAGATTTATATCATTGATGTTGTTATATCTTTTTATGCTGAGTAAACTTTAATTTCGTTCATTTATGTTAATTTGTAAATACTAAGAAGAAAAGTAATTATAACAAGAAAAGTTGGAAATTCCAAACTAGCCCTTAAAATGTAATTAAAAAAAAAATACTCCTACTGCAAAAAATGTGGGTGTGTTGAAGAATACGAGGGTGTAATTTAGACCTAATTATGGGCCCAAACTACAAGTCCGGCACTGTACTGTATCTATTGAACGGGCTGATTTCATACAATCCAACCCGGCCTAATTTCTTCCATTAATAAGAAAATGAATTATTTTTATTATTATTTTAAATTTACTCAAAAAGAAAATTAAATACCTTAAATTGTTGTTATATTCATAAATTAAATTGACTTTTATACATACATATATATATATATATATATATATGCTTTCCTGAAATTTTTTTGACTTTTTAACATCATATTTTTACTCTACACAAATACTAATTATAAATATTTAATGCATATTTTTCTTTAGAAAATCCTCAAAAAATTACGTGGCGTTAGACGATTAGGCCAGGTTGGCATAAGTACCTTTTGACTTTTGAAAGCAGTAGTCCCTCACAGAGTAGAAAAGCCAAATTAAATTAAAAGATTTTTTTTTAAAAAAAAGGAAAAGAAAAAGAGAATCATATCGCTCTCTGAAAGTTGGAATTTATATTTGATTTTGGTTTTGATTAAATCAACGGAGCAAAAATAACGACAATCAATCAATGGCGACTCAGCTATTGAGACGAGTCCTAGGAAGCCGATCGAGCCAGATCCTCTCAGCCGCGAACCCTAACCCTAACTCAGCTTTGCCTATTGCCAGAGCTTTCTCTTCTGACACCACTACGATCCGAGCTACTCTCTTTCCCGGCGACGGAATCGGTCCCGAGATTGCCGAGTCGGTTAAACAGGTATTATCCGTCGGTCTTCTATTCAAAACTTGCTCTTTTATGTTTGCTTTTAATTCTTGAATGTTTTCTGCAGGACAAACTTAATGTTCACTTAATCGATATCCTCTTATACTAATTAATTATTGTTTACTACTGTGCTACATCTTGTTGACGAATTTTACCATCCATCTTATAGCATAATTGTGACTGTAAAGTAGATTAGACAGTTTTTTTGGAGCATTAAGTTAGCTTCATTATATATATAAAGTTTGAAGTGGATAGTGATGCTTAGAAAAACAAATAGATTTTATATAATTAGGAGCACAGAAGTTACATCTCAATTAAGGGAAATTGACTTATTGCCTGGATATAAGTAAATAGAAGTTTAGAATTTCAATATTGTGTGTAATAGGTTGTTGATTAGAATTGCAGTGAATTTCCGTGTTTGAAAATTAAGGGTTTTTTAGATATTCGTATTGAGATCAAGAGGTAAAGCATAAGGCTTTGACCTTCTTTTATTAATGGAAATATGTTGTAAACTTTTGTGTTGAAGAATATTTTTAATTTCTGTTATATATTTATATATTCTTTTGCTATTTAATCATTGGCTTTTTTTCCATTTCTTTGCAGTCTGTTTTGAATACCGTTTTGTTCTCTTTATATATTTTTATTTAACTTCATGTTATTGCTGACTCAAGTAGGAAATATTCTAGTGTTTGTGTTAATATTATTTTACTTTAATGTAATTTAGATTTATCATGGATTTTGATATCTTTGCAAATGCAGGTATTTAGAACAGCTGAAGTGCCGATTGAGTGGGAGGAGCATTATGTCGGGACTGAAATAGATCCAAGAACTCAAAGTTTTTTGACATGGGAAAGTTTAGAATCAGTGCGGCAAAACAGGGTAGGTCTGAAAGGTCCCATGGCAACCCCAATTGGAAAAGGTCATCGTTCCTTGAATCTCACACTAAGGAAGGAACTTAATTTGTATGCCAATGTCAGGCCTTGCTACAGCCTCCCAGGCTATAAAACTCGGTATGATGATGTGAATCTTGTCACTATCCGTGAAAACACAGAAGGGGAGTACAGTGGACTGGAACATCAAGTGAGTTTGTTTCTCCAGTAACAATGTTTACTATCTGATATACAATAAATGTAATATAAATCTAAAGGAGTTTATGCTTTTGATAGGTGGTGAGAGGTGTTGTTGAAAGTCTCAAAATCATTACCCGTCAGGCTAGTTTGAGGGTAGCAGAATATGCTTTTCATTATGCCAAGACCAATGGAAGGGAAAGAGTGTCTGCGATACACAAAGCAAATATTATGCAGAAAACAGACGGTCTTTTTCTCAAGGTCTTCAAGTTTTTAATGTCAATTATAGGCTATTCGATTGTGTATTTTTAATGTATGTTGAATCCTGATTTAACTTCACTTGCAGTGTTGTCGTGAGGTTGCAGAGAAGTACCCTGAGATAGTATACGAGGAAGTTGTTATTGATAATTGCTGCATGATGGTATTAGAGCATTTCTTGAATTTTTGTCTTCTGTAGTTGCACAATATTACCCATGCTGCATAATATAGAACTGCACGATTGATTTTTTAAGAAGATTTTAAAATATTGAAGACAAAATTAGGGTCAAAACTGACATTTTTTATGGTGTGCACAGCTTGTGAAGAATCCAGCACTGTTTGATGTGTTGGTGATGCCTAATCTTTATGGTGACATTATCAGTGACCTATGCGCTGGGTTGATTGGTGGTTTGGGCTTAACACCAAGGTACGTACATCCCTTATACTCTCCAATAGCATATGTCTACATCATTTAACAGACTATAACTTCCTGGTGCAGTTGCAATATTGGTGAGGGAGGAATTGCCCTTGCTGAAGCTGTACATGGATCAGCACCTGATATTGCTGGAAAGGTTAGCCTTGAAACCTGCTTAATGATATCAATCTTGTATAACTATTTTTTGCTATTTTACTTTGCCATATGCGTAATGGTGTACATGGGTGGGCTTTTTTGGGGGGTTCAAAACAGATTATTGGGTGATGTTGGCTGTTTCTGTACATCTTTGCTCCCTTTCTCTACAGTGGTTGGCTTCCTTTTGATTCCTGGTCCACTATACACTTGTAATACTTTAAAGTTATTTAAAAGAAATAAAATAAATAAAAAATTTCTTGTTGGAAAAACATTGCCAGTATGCATATGACTGTCTGCTTGGTTCTATAGTTGTGTGTATCTTCCCTCCTGTCAGAGAAAGAGGTGAAATCATCTATGTCATGTTATTCCATTTATTGCCTCAACCTCACTTAGGGTATGAACGTAAAATTAGAATAATTAGGTTTGTGATTACTATATTTTGATCAATAGCAAATAGCCAAAGCAACTTGAAACTTGATCCAATATAGTAGTCTATTGAGTTTATTATTATTATTATGAACAGACCTGCTCATTAGAAGCAAATAGAAGTAAATGGGTTATTTAGTTTTTTAGATGAATTTAGTCTTCAAGATTGAGTGTGAAGTGGAGAATACATGAAAGCTTTTAAAGGAATTGGGGGTGTTCAAAATGCAATTCGATTCGATCAATCCGCTTGATCCGATCCGATTCGATTTGTTTTTAGAGGATTTGGTGCATCAGTGGATCGAGCTGGATTCAAAAATTTAAAATCCGGTCACTGTGAATTGGATTGTGGATTCACATTGTCAATTTGCTCGAATCCCATCAAATTTGCTAAAAATAATATAATAATAATTTAAATAAAATATTATTTTATTATTCTCTAATTTATATTATTAATTTTACCATTTACGATTAATAATAGTAAAATTTCACATTATTTAGAAAAATTATTAATTATTGGGTTGGCTCGTGGGTTTTATAGGTCTTACTGAGCTCTTTTTTTGGAAAGTGGCGCGGCACAATTGTTGTGCGTGCCTATGCTGGTCTGACACATGAACACACATGGCTCAGTTTTCATGGGCTATGTGGGGGACGACCCATTTGCCATCACTAAACTTAATAAAAATATAAAGCATATATATACACTCTACTAGAATTTTTCCTTTATTCTTTCTTTTTCTGTTTCTCAATTTTATTTATTGATTTATTTTTCAAACGATCAATATTTTTTATTAACGATATACTTGTTTTTTTCTTGTTAAAATAAAATTTGATAACAATATTGTGTGAAGGGTTATAAGTTTTAATCATGTATTCTTGTAATCTAATCGCTTTTTTATTTTTTATATAACTTTAAAGAACACAATTTTTTTTATTAAAAATAACCCAATTATAATTATTTATGTATTTATTTTTAAATGAAATATATACTATTTTCACGATTATCTTCGTTAATAAAGTATAATCAACATTAAATACCTTTAGTTTATTTGGATCGGATCGGATCATATCGGATTTGAAAACTTTTTTAATGGATGGGTCGGATCGGATTCTAACATATGGTGGATTGGATCAGATTGGATTCTAGCATATGGTAAATCGGGTTGGATTGAAAAATATCAATCCGCCAAGTGATGGATCAAATATGGATTTAGTCAAATCCGCTCAATCTGATCTATCCTCTCAAGGACATAAAGGAAGCTTGATTTGAAAGCCTCGTCCTCTTCATAGGTTAAAAGTTACTTTGACCAGTGCTCATGCTTGGGAATTGTGCCTTTTCTAATTCAAAAGTAGCATGCATGTAGGATAATTATATAGATGAATGTGTTGCACTATTAATCAATCTGTGAGAGACTTGTATTTATGGTGTCTACTCGGGAAACTTTTCTGAGTGGTTGAGCTTGGTGAGATAAGGACCATGGGAAATGCGTTTATTTTTTCTGTCAATTATGACAATGAAGCAACTCCTTTCATATTGCACTATGTTCTTGCTTACTAATACTTTCTGTAATTTGACCTGACCTAGAATATGGCGAATCCAACTGCATTGCTGTTGAGTGCTGTATCAATGTTGCGCCATTTGAACCTGCATGATAAGGCTGATAGGATCCAGGATGCTATCCTCAAGACAATTGCAGAGGGGAAGTATCGAACTGCTGATCTTGGTGGTTCTTCAACTACAACTGATTTCACAAAGGCTATTTGCGATCATATTTGAAGATTTTTTTCTGCATAGAATTTGAGTTCTTGTTCAAGATTTTTTGTCTCAAATGTTCTTTTCTTTCTTAAAAGTTGTGTTTAAGGGGGGGGGGGGGGAATAAGACCCATCACCTTGATAACTATTGAGAAGTATGCCCTGTTGTACTGTTCAGCAAGGGGGTAAATGGGCATCCTTAGAAAAAGGTAAATATGGCATAAGTTATTTGCTCGCTGTCTCTTGGAATGCCAAAAATTGAAACTAACAGATTAAGAGAAATTTATTCAGCGTTGGCTGTTGTGTATGTTTCTGATATTCTGATAATTGTTACTATAACATGAAATAAAGCATCACAATGTGGTGTTTTTCCTCTTTAGCTTGGGTTTTAGATATTCGATTGTCAATTAGTTGACTTTTTGTTCTAATTTATCAAGTTTATATGATTGCATTTGGTTGATCTTCTGCGTGGAATCTCTTAACAAGCTTGAATAATAATATAATATTGAAAATGCAACTGCCAGTAAGCTTTGCTATTTTGGTTCAAGTGCAGGAGGGAAAAGCCTCTAACAAGAAGAAATAATTAATTCTCTTTTGTCTTCTTGTAGTTAGATCCCCTTATGTGTGGTACGTAATATCAAATTATGCAATGGATAGCTACTTTATATTTTTACACATCTTATATTATTTTATAAATTATTAGATTTAAATATTTTCAATTATTGATATTAAATTTAATATATATTTTAATTATGTATTACTTAAATATGTTAAATTTAATTTCAATCGTTAGATTTAACTATTAATAATATGTAGTCCATAAGGGTTAATTTGAATAGTTAAAAGTATTGTTTAGTTTGTTCGGGTCTAAATTTTGAAACAAATATCTTACAAGAGAGAAGGGAATTTAATAAAAATAATTTGGGTTATGACCTATTTTTTTTATCTTTTTAAAATAATATATATAAAAATATGGACTGTCGATTCTTTTTCATTATGTGTATATATCATATTTATTGTAATTATTGTCAACTAGTTTTTTAAAATTTAAATGTAGATTACATAGCATGGATGATGTGATTTTTGCGAGATATTTTAGTCTTTTCAGCTTCGGTTTTCATTTTTAGTATTGATGGGAAGTTAGGCGTATGAACATGTTCTACCAGTAAAGTTGGTAGGTTCATTAAATTATTGTCCCGAAAAGGTGCAAACGTGTATTTTGCAACTGAATTTGATGCCTTCTCAGTGTTATATATAAATACCTACCTTCACTTCACTTCCAAATTGATGAGCCCAAAGCACAGTGCCTCCAAAATGCTCGTTGAATCAAATGTCAACCTTGCAATGCCGTCAAGAAAGGCATATTTTCAAACAAATACATAAAGCTTAGTAAAACTAATAAAAATTAAGATGAAAATGATAGGTTTATACCGAACACGTTGAATAAATAGTTAAGAGTTGGCTTGGTTTTACTTTCTTTCTTTCACCTACCAAATCCTGAATTCTGCTGCGACCACTGCTACATTTTCTCTGCTATCGATACGATTGGCCAAATTGGCAAATTGGGTTGGTGAGAAACAGACGTATATATCTTCCCTATAATTGTATAAACACTGCAAACAATCTTCCACAGCACGCAGATCTACATGTGAGCTTAAAAGAGCATAGCTAACGACCTTTCTTATTTGCTCTGCTTCAGTTTCTGCACCTACTCTCAAAGATGTCATTCGATGGAATTTTACTGGGCATGGGCAACCCTCTTTTGGATATCTCTGCCGTTGTGGATGATGACTTCTTGAATAAGTACTTCCTATCCTTTCAGTTTCTTATCTTGAGTTACTGACAGTTCTTTTTACACTGGTGAATAAATGAATTTATATAAGGTTTCAGACATTAATTTACCTGCAAATATTTCTGGGGTTGTGCTTAATTTTAGCAGCGTAGGCTCATGTCTCCATTTTTGTTGTAAAATTTGATTCTTGGGGGGTGGGTGGTGGTGTGGTTAAAATTGTCTTAAGTCATACTACCAGTGTAGCTTATTTTGATGGTGAGAGTTTTAGAGTCATATTCATGTTACTTAACATTCTGCTTTGGTTGTTTGGTCTAATCAGTAACAGTGTAGTCCTTGAGGGTTGGGGGTGGGTGTGGTTAAAATTTTCTTAAGTCATGCTACCAGTTTAGCTTATTGATGGTGAGAGTTTAGAGTCATATTCATGTTACTTAACGTTTTGCTTTGGTTGTTTTGTCTAGTCAGTAACTATGTAGTTTTACTTTAATACTGTGTATTGTTGTTAGTTTTAGGATCTTCATATATTTTTAATTTGGGTTATTATTTGTGTTGTAAGTTTGTTGTAGGATGTCTATGCTAATATTTGGATGTGAAATATGGTTATGATTTAATTGGGTTGTTAATAACAGGTATGGAATCAAGTTGAACGATGCAATTCTTGCTGAGGAGAAGCATAAGCCTATGTAAGGAATTTTGCTTTGTTACTACTGATGTTGTCTTCTAATTAGGTTACGAACTTTCCTCTTTGAGAAGACAATACTTTCTTGTTTGAAAAGGCTGAAATGGATCATAATAAATGACACTCGGAGGATGTCGTCTATATGATAGTTCTCAGTCTTAATGTTGTTCACTATTGGGTTCCAGAAGGTACTGATGTTTTAGGTCTACTATATCTAATATGCATTTGTTGGTTGAATGTTTATATGTTAAAAATTTAATTCACTTTGCATTTCTGTAAGATAGCTATGTTTGGGGCTTAACTACCCTGCATAATCTTATGTCTATGAGGAATGAATTTAATTGGTGCATGCATGATTGACTCAAAATTTCAAACAAATGGCCCATTTTGCCAAAACATTTCAAGTTATTCTGGGTGATGAGCTTGAGCATGGTATGGGCGAGGTTGAAATGGCTGGAATGAATAAACAAAATTACTGATGCTTAATAAATGCCAGTGTGTTAGCGCTTACCTGGTATAGAGCTACGAAGGTTAGATGGTGAAGGAGGGTGGGGAAGCAAAACGACCTTAACTTCAGTTCATAACACTAAAACTTGAATCTGGTTTACCAATTCTGACTATTTGTCTTCCGTTTAAGATCTATGCAGGTTTGACATCCGTGCAATTTAAAATGAGATTCTATAGTCTATTTTATCAACATGCTGATGAGCCCTCAGGGTACACCCTTCTTGCTTATTTGTTTTCAAAATGTGCTCTCATCTTAATAGAAGAAGCTAAAGTTTGAGACCTATGACGGGTTTGACATCCATGAAATTTAAATTGTGATTCTATATTCTATTAAATCAACATGCTGAGCCCGTAGGGTGCCTTCTTGCCTTTTTGTTTTGAAAATGTGCTCTCATCTTAATAGAAGAAGCTAAAGTTTTTTTCATCTCAGCTCATCCAAAAGATTCCTAATTTGTGAAATTTCCTCCTTAAAATTTAAGGATTTCAATATGTTTATCTTGTCAGATACTCGAGTCCTCTTTTCTAACTGGCATCAGGCATTTTCTGTTCTATATTCTTCATCCTGTCTGACAGATAGGCCTATCTTATATGGATATTGTCTCAGGTATAAGGAGATGGCTTCAAAATACAATGTGGAGTACATTGCTGGAGGTAATGCTTTTTGATAGTTTACTATCACTTTGATGAGTACTTATTCATTTAACGATGGCCTATATGTGAAATTATCACGTGCAGGGGCTACTCAAAACTCAATCAGGGTTGCACAGGTGTTGTTATGAATTCACTTTTATGTCACGGGAGGAACCAGGTAGATTTTATCTCACCGTTAATGTAGTTATTATTATAATTTTTTTGTGTTTTAGTGGATGCTTCAAATTCCTGGTGCAACAAGCTATATGGGTTGCATTGGAAAAGATAAGTTTGGCGAGGAGATGAAGAAACACTCAAAACTAGCGGGGGTTAATGTAAGTTTCTTCATTTATATACCTATGAATTATTTTTCAGTATTTTATATTTTTTTGAAACCCAATTTCTTCATTTATTAAGATGGAAACCTGACGATACAGGTGCTGATAAAATTTGCTCGCATGTTAAAAATCAGGTTCACTATTGTGAGGATGAGGCTGCGCCAACAGGAACTTGTGCTGTCTGTGTTGTGAGTGGTGAAAGGTTAGTTTGAAATCAGGATTCCTTCATAATTTCTTTACAACATTTGTCATTGTGTATGTGCTTTTTATTTCTTCTACCTGTTTTTCTTAACAAAAAAGATTTTAAAATATTTAGCTATAAATCAACATTTTGTCTTGGGTTCATTTATAGGTCGCTAATTGCGAATTTAGCAGCTGCTAATTGCTACAAAACTGAGCATCTGAAAAAACCTGAAAATTGGGCATTAGGTACTCTATTTGCTGCCCATTCTTCCTTTCATCCTTTTTTATATATTATGTGTAGTTGTACATTCTTTTAACTGATATTTCTGAAACCTATTCTGAGCAGTTGAGAAGGCAAAGTACTTCTATATTGCTGGGTTTTTTCTCACTGTATCTCCAGACTCCATACAACTTGTTGCTGAACATGCAGCTGCAAATAACAAGGTATATTATATGATATAGAAGTAAAATCCTCCTCTTGTATGTTGCTGATGGTAGCTTAAATGTATAAAAAACAGCTGATGTATTTTTCATCTGCAGATCTTCATGATGAACCTTTCTGCTCCATTCATATGCGAGTTCTTCAAGGATGCAATGGATAAAGTTTTGCCGTAAGTTTTTACTCAGTTGTTGCTATTTAAGGTGATATATGCATATTGGTGGGAGCTAGTTAATTCAACTGGTAAAACTTCTTGGAGTAGTACAAAAGGTCTGGATTTTGGTTTATTTCTTATAATATTTATAAAAAGGATCTTTCTTTTTTTCTATATAAAAAAAAAGATGATGCATGCATAAATATTGACTAGAAGATGGTGTTTTTTGGGTTTAGGTATATGGATTATATCTTTGGGAATGAGACAGAAGCAAGAACCTTTGCAAGAGTTCATGGCTGGGAGGTAATAGTTGCTTGTTGCCAGAATTTTAAAATATTGAATACGTTTTTTTTTCAATTGTAACCTGTTTGTGATGTTTGCATTGACCAGACTGATGACGTTGAGGAAATAGCTCTGAAGCTTTCCCAGTTGCCCAGAGCATCAGAGACACGCAAGAGGATTGCCGTCATTACCCAGGGTGCAGATCCTGTGGTTGTTGCTGAGAATGGGAAGGTGAAGAAGTTTCCTGTGATGGTGTTGCCGAAAGAAAAACTTGTTGATACCAATGGAGCAGGTATGAATTTTTTGATGTTTTTCTTAAGGAGTTGTAAATGCTGAAGTTGGCTAGTCTAGATAGGCAACTAAAAAACGATAAAGCTAACTCTGACTGTCATAAGTAGCTGCAAGACAAATTATGTGCACGAATACACTCGGTAATAGCATATAAGTTTTTAATTTTTCTATCTTTTTCAGGGGATGCATTTGTTGGCGGATTTCTATCACAGTTGGTTCAACAGAAGCCCATTGAAGAATGTGTGAGAGCTGGCTGTTATGCATCAAATGTCATCATCCAAAGACCTGGCTGCACGTACCCAGAGAAGCCTGATTTTAAGTAAAGGATGCCTGTTTTCCTCGGTCCCTGGCTGTATCTTAAGTTATGATCTTTCAGAACCCTGTTACTATTCTTCCGATATTTGAATTGCTCAGATTATTAGCTTACTATTATTGAGGCTATGCACTATGTAGCCCAAAATTGAGTTATGTGTTGATGGTACCCCAGAGAGCATAAAAGAGGAAAATGAAAGTAGGAAACGTTCACCTTTATGTTAATGTCATTATTGTTGGATGATGTCTTAGGATCTATGTTCTGTGCTTCTTTGATATTATCAGGGGAGCTTGACTGTAGTAATATGAAGAAATAAAGAATTATATTTCTTACTAGTGAACCCTTTGAAAGGTTTGTTTCGATGGATCTCTATTGTTGAAAACAAGTGTTGTCTTGCTCAAACAAGGTCCATTTAGAAGTGTTAAGAAGAAAACCTTTATATATCAACGCTTTTTTCATACTCAGGGATTGTGAGTGAATGAATTGTCATTCTATGAATAATTTCTCTTTGTAACTTTGTTCCCTGTTTTGTTCATTTAAACAAGGACTAGTTACCAACTGGTTAATTGATTGATTGCTTCAATATCTTTTTGTTTTTCTGGTTGATTTATGGATCAAATATAGATAACTTCAATTGCTAGATTTTGGTATTAAATTAGTAAACTATTCTCATACAAGGATGAATAACAACTCAAAAAGTCTTTCACATTTGAATCATAAAAGCTTCAAATATTGAAAAAAAAAAATCCATACAAATCTTTAAAATATTTTATAATTATTCTTTTATTACGATTTTCAAAATTTTCATTTTGTTAAATGAAATTGTTCATGCTCTAATACATTTAATTGTACTTTATAGCTTCTGTATTTCTTTTGTTGCAATTATAACCCCTATTCCAAATATATAATCAATCATTTTCAATTGACACAGACTTTATACCACCAATTGTTTTTCAATTCACTTTTAGCTCTATATGTGTGGAATAAGTCGACGTGCATACATGTGCAAGTAAATTTTGTCTCAAATTTTTCAATAAAAATGATCTTTTTGTTGAATTATTAGATAAATAATATTTTTTGATAATTCATATAAGGATATATTTTAATACTTCGTTTAATATTTACAAAAATTATAAATAGAGAAAAAATTTGTAGAAATTTATAAGATCATCTCTGCTGTGTATTTCTATCCATCGTGTGTTGACTGTTAAAAAAATATTAAATGGTTAAAATAATTTCTATCAATACATATTAATAAAATTTTAACCCTGCTATTCTCTTACCTATCTATTCACCTTTTCTTTAAAAATAAATTCTCAACTAACTTTAAATATAAGATTTAAATTTCATATATTTTTTATTTTTGATATTACTGTTTGTTATAGGAGAAAATACAACTAGACATGTGACAAAAAGCAAACTCATGAAAGTCCTAGACATGTCACTACTTGGTAATTTACCTCGCACCGACCTCAAGATAAGACGTGGTACGAGCCCTGCTCATAACGATTAGGTAAGACCCATATTAAACTAGGCTCCCTACTAAGTATTGCTAACGTATACACCATTTAAGCGGTTATGTCAGGACCCGACCCGAACCCCTCCTGGAGTCCGAGACGAATCCTGTATAAACATGCACTTTTCTTAACCATTTTCATAATTCACACGCAGCATAATTCCATAATAATATATTCCTGGCCTCAGGCCTCCATAACCCACACTCAGTGAGGCGTCATGCCTCATCAAAATATATATAAATAATATTTACATGCACATACATTTATACATGACGTGTTCAACTTGTTTTATGCAGCTGCGTAGAGTGGTCTTAACCTCAACTATAATTCTTTATCCTGCACGACACTCTGTGTACCTGGAGTAGATAGGAAAAATAGGGAGAGGGGTGAGCTCACAGCTCAGTGAGTGGATATACATTTTATCTAAAAATACGTTTTATCAATTTCATAATTAATTCCTTGAAACTCTCACAATCAAACCATAATCGTATAATAAGCATAACTCATAAATTCATCTCACAGGAATAAACATTAATCATTATTAGTCATTGATATTATCAACCATATATTTGAGAAAATCATATCATCATACAACTCATAGCAAATCAATCATCTTTGCACCCAACTAGTACCCAGGGGAAAATCATGCTTGGCGGAAAACATCATCGCTCAAGCGGGGGAAATATCATACTCAACCCGACGGCCTCGTATTCTCGTCCGGGGAGCTCATATCATATCATACACATGCTCAACCCAACGGCCTCGTATCCTCGTCTGGGGAGCTCATATCATATCATGTACGTACATTTTCATGGGTCCCAAGGACCTATCATCATATCTGGGGGATGGGTACTTCGTAGGGTGCTTCAAACAATCACAAATCATAATTTCACATTTAATATCCTTTTTCTCATAAATATCCAATTCTCACATATAACAATACTTTCACATTTCACTTCTCAATTCAACATATACATAAACAATTCAACCATCAAGATAAATAATAATCAATTTCACGTAATTTAATTATAACATATCACAAATCAAACATCACGTCAAACCAATCGAATTCCACACGTCAAACCAATCCAATTTCACACGTCAAACCAATCCAATTTCACACGTCAAAATACAATTTATTTATAATCTAATTTATTTCCTATATAACGTAATTAAATTCTTCCACAAATGAATTTCACAATAATATAATTTAATTCCATTATAATACAATTAATATTTAATTTTATAAACACATATAATAATTTAAATATAATATCCACTCACAGTCAGAAATTTAATTTCTGGAGGTTTCAGGATCCCCTGAATTCCCTACAGCCGCTCTGCTTCCTAAAAACACAATAATTAACCGATTAACTTCAAGATTTATTCAAGATCTAATAATTATTACTAAAATTAATTATATAAATAAATATACTATTCACGCAAACTAATTTTCTAACTAAATAAAATTCTAAAACTCAAATATATATTAATTCTAAAATCAAATTAACTCAAATCATAAATCTAACCGTTCAATTTCAATTTCTTTTTTTTTTCTTCTTTCCCGTTTCTTCTTCTTCCTCTTCTTCTTCTTCTTCTTCTTCTTCTTCTTCTTTCTTTCTTTCTTTCCCGTTTCCTTCTCTCTTTTTCTTCTTTCTTTTCTCTTTTTTCTCCTTCTCTTTCTTTTCTCTCTCTTTTCTCTTTCTTTCCCAATTTGAAAACAAAAATCGTAAACCTTCCCCACTTTAGATTATTAAAACATTAATTATTATTATAATATTCATTATTCTATTATAAACCTAACTAAATGATTAATTATTAATAATATTATATTAAATATTTTATTAATAAAAATTTACAAATGACACCTAGCATGCTAGGTGTCACAGGTTAGGTAAGACCTATATTAATCTGAGCTCTCCGCTATGTATCACCAACGCATTCTCCATTTGCTGATATTGTCCCATGTGATCATATATCATGGCACGGGTGAGAATGTCCACGTGACCATATACTGTGGCACGTGTGAAAAAACCTATGCGACTATATACCGCAGCGCATGTGAAAAAGCGTGGCTATATACCGTAGCACGCAATAGATAAGGAAGATGACTCTAATTTTTATTACTCCTTGGATTGGCTGTACCAGCCTTCAATAAACAAGAGCTTCGCCCTCCTTAGCAAGGGAGGTAGGATACCCAACTGCCTAGGCAGGTGGGATGCCCAATTGCCTAGGCACCTAAGTGTGCGAGTGCCCACCTCTTTGCCCCCCTAAAGAATCCTCAAAGTGGCACAATGCACAAGAAAATATCTTGCGGGGATTATTTCAAAGGCAGGAGACAGTCCTTGGTCTTGACAGCAGCTAGGCAAGTATTGTGTAGACAGTGCACAGAGCCTAGGTGGGGGACCATGTGCCAGCTGGGCGAATAAGGTCATGTCACTTGTCCACCAAGGTACACAGCAATCTCCATGGCCAATAGAGAGTTGGCACGTGTTTATTGAGCTTAGATAAGGAAAAGCTCATCAATCATAGCTTGCTACATAGCGTTTAAGTTGGGCTAACAAGACCCAATGAGAGAAGGATACGTGTGGAGGTAAAACTCCTAAAATTAGGGCAAAACAAGCTATCCAATCAGGTTTAAGCATTCTTTTGTTTCATATAAAAAGATATTTTTCTTATTTTTATAAAAAAAGACAGACATATAACATACCAAGAAAAAAAAGATTATCTTCTCTAAGAGGATTTTCTCTCTTCTTCTATAGTCCACACGCCCACCATAGAAAACCTCCATTAATGAACCAAAATACACTGTAGCGTTTATTATTCACCCATCTTGTAGTCTCCTCCCTTGACCTCTTGCTTTGCCTTAACCATTTTTGCACAAGACAAGTTATTAGCTACAAGATTCCTAGGAAAAAAGGAGTTCTCTTCCCAAGGAGGATCTCCTCTTTCTTCTCCTATCAACACACACACAACCTCCATAGTCAAAAACTTTATGAACATACAGAAAAAAAAAACCTCGCTGCTCGTCCTTTGGCATCTCTATTTGCCTTACCCATGACCTTGCCTAGACCACTTTTTTGTGTTCCTTTTGCACCACCTTGGCATACCTATGTTTTTCTTCATTTTGAGGGATATACTATGCCCTCAATATTTTTCTCTCTGACCTGAAGCTAACTTAGACATCGAAGAGGGGTCGCCGAGGAGACTCATGTCTGAGCCCTACTTTATTTCACAGAAAGATATGGACCAATTTAGTAGAATCTTTGGGTTGGAAGCATTCGGGTGTGAATGGAGTTGGGCTTGGTAGTTATTTAAGAAGCGGACAATAGGTGTATTGTCGCTCGAGGGGTCTTGGGAGGTTTCGGAGTCGCTGGAAATAGGCTTAGAGTTGGGAGGTGGTCGGAGGCAGTGAACGTGAACAGTAGGGTGATGTGAGTGTGGTTTGAGTATTTGGACATTGAAGCTACTAGTAGTTTCTATGAGTTAGCATTGGGGTGTATTTTATTATAGGTTTGTTGAGAGCCGATAAGTTTGGACATGTCTTGTTGGGAGCTCACGGGCCAGCTCGTTGGTATTGGAGCATCTAGAGAGTTCGGGGCAAACGGAGGTGGGTGAAGATAAGTTTGTGTGAGAAACGAGTAGTATATATTATGCCATTATTAGGTTTCTTTAAGGTTCTGTGAGTTGGCGTTGAGATATTTTGTGTTGTGGATTTGTCGAGGGCAGACCAGCTCAGATTTGCTTTGCAAAGAGTATGCAGACTAGTTCGGCAGAATTGTAAAGTTGAGAATGTTTGGGGGTCAAAGGAGCTAAGTGAAATGATCGATTCAAGAACGGGCAGCAAACGAGTCATCATTTTCAAGTTGTATTAAAGTTCGGTGATTGTTTGATTATACATCTTATATTGCGTGTTGCCAAAAACGGGGCATGTAGAACAAGAATTTACGTGTGGGTAAAGCAAAGTATTTACAATTTGATTATTCTTGATAGATCTCGGTGGTTCCACCCTTCGAAATAGCTTCAGATTGCATTTTTCATTTGAGTTGGGAGGACCTAATTTGAGCCATTTGACCATTTTAAGTGTACCCAACTCACCTCAAATACATATATTTTCTCTTTCTGTGTGGGTGCGAGATTCGCAAAATCTGCGCATCAACACTATTATTATTGTTGTATTTGTTTTTACTTTTATTGTAGAATGAAAAGAATAATTGTTGTTTTATGAAAATAGTAAGAAAAAAATCAATAATAAAATAATAATATTATACAATTGCAAAAGAATTAACAATAAGAAAAATAAACATTAAAAATTAAAAAATTGATTTTTTTCCTTGTTATTTTTATACGACAATAATTATTACTCATTATTTTTCAATAAAAATAAAAATGAATCATAAAAAATATATACAAAATATCAATAACAATAATAATAATTTAAAAAAATTGCATAAAACATTAATAATAATAATAAAAATTTTAAAAAATTGCATAAATCTCAAGTGCTACATTTGGATTAATAAGTTAAGAATTTTAAAAAAATAAATAGATTAAAAATAATAAGATTATAATTTTGTTAATATGTATTAATGAGATTATTTTGCTTATCTAATACTTTTTTAATTATCAATACACGGTCAACTGGATAAAAATACAATAAGAGATTAATAGGGAAGATTCTTATACGTTTTCATAAATATTATCTTTTATTGTGATTTCTATAAGCCTTAGGGGAGGTATGTGACAATACTCCTACCCGTAATTTATCCAAAATTGGAATCTCCGAACATTGATATGTAACCAAATTTGGCAAATTATCCCAATACGTTGAACGAAGACAACCCACGTGCCGCGCGTCTTATGCACGTGAATCCGCTGCGCGTGATCGTTTATCCCCGTTCCCAACCCCCGCTTTGAAGCTGACACCATCTCCACCACCACGCTCCATCAAACACCCCAAAAGCATTGACAACAAAATCAAACTAAAAACAAAAACAAAATCCGAAAAACAAAAAAAAATTAAAAACACTTTCTCAGCAACCGCGATGACCGATCCACCGCGGCTGAGCCGCCTCCGCACCACCTCTCAACAATTAAAACAAACCACCGTTATCTACGTTAATAACCTCTTCACATTTCTCTTTCTTTCTCTCTTTTTATTCTCTTTTCGTTCCCTCGTTGAAAACGGCTCTCATCTTCTCACCTCTTTCATCGATCGCGACGCCTCTCTCAAGTCCCTGCTCTCTCGCATCGACTTGTCCGGTCAGCACTCCCCCGCCACGCGCCGTATGCACCTCCATCATCCCCGCCCTCTCCGTCGCCGCCAGTTTCTCCATCTCACGCGTGTTGGTACTATTGACGATGATTTCTTTTCCGGAGATGATGAATTTGACCGCTCGGCCTCCTATCCTTTTAAGAGACCTCTCAATGGAACTTCGGTAATCCTCTCGCATTTCGATCCAAGTTTAGGGTTTTCAAGTCAAATCGTTGATAACGGAATCGACATTTTAAAAATTGTTCACTCAGGTGTTGCGTTCGAAACGACTGGTAGTTTAGATAAGTCTTCTGATGGAGGGGAATTAGATAGTGATTATGATGATAATGAACAAGAAAAGGGTAAGAATGGTCAAGAGGTGGAGAGCATTGTAGATTTACATCTGTTTATCAAGAGATTAGAGCTGGGTGGGCGTGATGCGGTGGCATTGTTTTTGGTTGTGACGTTTTTATCTACTGCTTATGGTTATGTAATTCTTGGGTTTACTGCAATTTATTCATGGGTTCTAGGTATTGTATTTATCACAGTTTGTAATGATTTGATTGGGAGGTTTAGTTCATTTGTTGGTCTTGTGTGGGATGGATCAAGATTGGGGTTAAAAAGACTTCCTGGGTTTATTTTAATGAGATGGGCGGTCAGAGATGCATTGACTCAGCTTCTAGGATTGTGGTTTTTTGGTGAAATAGAGGATCAATATTCGTTTTTTAAGCTCTTTGTGAGGCTAAAATTGATGCCATTTTCAATTATGTCCCCGTGGATTCGTGGGTTCGAGAAGGAGGTTTCAGGATTTTTGTTCACATGGGCTTTGTTGGATACTGTGGTGGCATTTATATTTTCTGTTGATGCGTGGATTGCAATTGTTGATTCAAGAAAAACAGGGAGAGAGATAATTAAAGAAGGTTGTTATATGATAATGTCGTTGATGAATCAGGCTATACAAATTAAATGTTTGGAGGCTATACTTTGTGGGTCATTTACAAGATGGGCTTTGGCTCACGTGGTTGGGAAATCTTTTGCTGCCATGATACAGTCAGCTGCAGAGGTTTACTTCATGGTGGCCTGGCTTGTATTTTTCCTAGTTGCAAGGTGTAGGGATGCTAGTTTGGAGGGAAGAAGGTTTGGAAGGAGAGATTTGGAGGGCTTGGTTGAGAGAAATAGATGATATCGCTTGATGATGATCTGACAGTTTCACGTGTAGCAATAATCTTTTCTGTCTTTCAGTGTTGCTGATTTGCAGTTCCTGCGACTCAGCACTGTCACTTTTGGGTATCATCTCCAGCAACATGTTGTATGTACTCTATGATGAGACATTATACTACTTGTGTATATTTTCCATGAGAAAGCTTGTGTATATTTTGTTGCAATTATTGCATTGGATGCATTGCAATATCTGTGACTGGATGATGATATAATTGAAAATGGTGTTGATTTACCTAGCTTCAGATATTACTTTGTCATGCTTCTGGTCTTTTTTCTATAATCTTTTCAAAATTTTGTTGATCAATTTATTACTGAAATATATCAATGGGTGGTCTTTGATAGCGTTATCAAAAAACTGGATCAGGGACTGTGCTGACTAGCATGCGAAAGATGTCTTATTTTTTTTATTTATTTGTTTTGTCCCAAAAATTTAGCATACTCTAGTATATGCTTGTATGGTATATGAGCTTTTTTCACCAACATATCTCTTGCATGTTCTTTTTGAGGCATTATGTTGAATGTGTTATGTTGGAAGTAAATGAATTTTTTAAATCAGGAAATCCAGGACAAGAAAACTCAAGTACAGGATCAATCACAAGTTTTGTAGTTTGAAATAGAATAAGAATCTGGGCCGAGCAAGTTTAGGAAGTTAGCCAGTGTTCCGTAATAGTTTGGTGAATTTTAAAATATGTACTTGGGAAAGCTACTACCAAGGACATTTATGAGATTGCTATGAAAAATAGAAGACTGAGGTTATGTATGAGTTTAGTTGTGCGAGGCATTGTTGAGGGGTCATCATTAATATCCCCTTCTTTTGCACTTGTGTAAGAATTGTAGTGTTTATTTCTGTTTGAGAGTAACTTGTTTGTGATATTTAACATCTTCCTATGTTTGTAGGGAGAAAGAAAGGAGTAGAAATGTGGTGTGAGATTAGATGAAATAGCAGAGGAAGTTGAAGACATTGTGTCAATATTGTATTATAATGGGTTATTTATGAACTTTGTGTATATGCACCTTAGTTAGGGTGATAATTGCAGTTTTCAGAATATATTGTTGGAGTAATTGCATTGGTATTCAAAGTAGTGATTTAAATTTCAAGGGAATGGCAACACTCGTAAAGCTGACAGACAGATTAACTTAAGGGGTTCTGATGTTTCAGTCATGATAAAACTAATTTTAGCAGTATTCACTTGGAATTGTGGGTAAGATCAAAGTATGTAATTACTTGAATGTAATGGGATATGGGTAGAGAAGATATGTGAAATCGGTATCAAGGCTTGGATGTGCTTAATAACTGGAGGACAGATTGACTTTAATGGTGATGGTGCATCAGTCAGTATGCAGTGAACACTCTCTGTATGCAAGTATGATAGTTCAACATCACGGAGTGCTGAGGTTTCCCCAGTTTCTAGTCAGAGGGCTTATGAGCAACAGATTGTGAGTCTATAATAAAGAAATTTCCTTACCTCTGGGGTGGCCAATTTGATGCTTTGGCAGACTATCATTACTTTGCACTTTGGTCTCTGGGCTTAAAGATGTCAGGAGTGTATCATACCAGTCTGCAGCTCGATTTTATTTGTGGTGGGTGCTTCCACCTCCACCCCTTTAATTGTTCTGCCTTCTTAATTTTCTAATAAGTCTGGTCAAACCTTCCGAGAAGGAGTTCTACTATAAAAAGTTGTCACGTGGTAAAAGTAAATGGCCCTTGAACAATTTGGCACTTTATAAGCTCTGTTTTTGATGTATTGAGTTGGGTTCTAGTAAGAAGGAACGAGCTTGTGTTGAACTTTATGTCAAAATTTCTTGTCTCCTAGTTGTTAAGAGCAAACCTGCTTAACCTTTGATCAGATATTAGTTGTCATGATATGTCCATCTTAACTGGTGGAGACTACCTGGGTATCTTTGGACACTATCAAGAAGAATTGTAGTCAAGGGAAGGAAGACTCCTGCTTAAATCAGATTCTCTTAGTTATATATGTAACTGTATATTTAGAAAAATTCTCTTCTGAGTGGATGCATTAGGGCAGCAACTGCTGGGTCTACTTTGTACCCTGTAGCCTAACTCTGGCTCTTGAAGTTTGCTGCCTGTTTGGAGACTGTTCAAAACCCAATTATTGGTAGTCCTTTCGTTGGAATAGCCATCTTCTGACTAATTCCATATTGTTTCATCAGTATTATGATTTTAAGAGTGAAACAACGTATATCTTTAGTTGCTGAATGAAATCCTCGGAAAGATGTGTATAGTGGTATAGTGGGAATTGTTTCTATAATCTTGATGAATTTAAAGGTAACTATATTAGGCAGTAAGATTATAGGAAGTGTCCAAGTTTAACAAACATGTTCTAATCCTCAAAAGAGCATGCCTTCAGTGCTATCCTGGTGCATTTGCCTTCGGGCAACTGTTGCTTACCAACAATTTCATCATCTTAGTTGAGTAGTTTAGTGGTTCAACTTCCTGACGAGGATGTTTCCTACCCAAATACTGGCCCAAAATTTGTTTTTTCTTATCATGTCTTGATGAAGTTTACACATAACTGAATTTGGTATCCTTTCTCAACCTTTTCTCCTCTCTCTATATATATTGTTCCAAGGGACAGCAAAGAGGTTGCCTTGAACTTCAGAAAGCTGGAGTTTGTAGATTTTGCACATTTACATCAGAGACCTAATGGGAATCAGCTTCTGTCAAGTATTATAGATTAGTCAGCACCCTAGTACTTGACATGTACTTTCTTCCACTTGAGAGAGAAATTTGAAAAAGATGAATTGTGTAGCAGTTTGCAGAATTTTGTCTAGGATTCTCAGAAGAGACCTGGGACGATGTATGAGTTTATTAGGGACTATATCGAAGCTTAATATTCTGTCCTGTGCAATTGATTTGTTGGTTTTAAGGTCTTGCGAAGATGGCTTTTAAGTCTTGTTTGCCATGCTCTTATGGGTCCTATTTCCCAGCTTCCAGGTAAGGCGTGCTAATGTTGTAGCTCTACTGTCTTAGATAACATTCTTATGAGTTAACCATCTATATGTTTCAAGTGCCGGTCTATGGAACTTGTATCAAGGTTACAGTGCATACAAAGTTCTGTGCACAGATTCTATGGAATTCAGTGTATTTGTTTGATATTTTTTGGATCTCCAGATACTTGGTGGGTCAAAATAAATGATGTGGGGTAAACTCATGGTTGTATTGGAATTGATTTCTGTATGAATCCAGTTGTGTTTGTTGGTACAGATAAAACAATGTAACCAACATAGGATTCTTTAATAATCGGAATCCTCAAGAAAATCACTCACATTTTTATTGAGGCTTCAGCTTAACTCTTCTAGAACCAAAGCTACAGAAACACACTGAAATCCTCCCAATTTGTTGTAGATTTAGTAAACCGTATATTTTCTAGGAGACTTTGGAATTCATTATGTTCCGAGTGTTATTCACTGTTCTTTCTCTTACAATAAAACCTAGCTACTCGATCCTGGCATTGAAGATGGGCAATCTGGGGTTGCACATAATAAATTGAACAATAACGATGTGTACCAGAACTGAAGTACTGCTGCATTATACATGTTCTAACTTCTGTAATTTATTTATTACATATCCAAATAATTGAATGTCGGCACTCCTCAGTTGGCCATCAACTGCCCTTTAATGCAGTTCCATTGCAAGTTTCAGGCCAATTGAAAACTACATTTCTTGTCTTCTTTTGTTATACAATTTATTTTTATCGAAAACGTCATGAGTCAGTACTGGATAGTCTGTGCTTTTTTTTATACGAGAAAAACATCAAAATGTTTACGAATTAAATTAAGGGAAATTACACTCAATTGATAATGGGGCAGAGAAAAACTATATTACAAAATTCTACATAGTGTACAACAAATTTATGATCATATAATATGGCTGTTACATATTGGGCATGCAACTCATTTATCAGAACTTGAAATGACCGCAGGAAGGAAGCATGAATCAATTGAATTCTCTTCTCAAAAGGGTAGATGATGAATGAATTAATATTAAATTATTAATTATTAAAGACAAAGAAAGATCCTCCGATCATCTACTGGAGAGGTTGCACAACGAATAACGTCAAGGAATGTGGTTTCTTCACAAGGAATACAAAGTTTTGAGTCAGTGGAAAAGTCATATACATCTCGAGCTTGATCCAGAAGTGCTTTGAAAAGTGGGTGTTTGAGCAAAGTGATTTTGATCACATAACGCTTGTAATTTTCTCCTACATACACTACTAAATGACCCTTTGGCACATCTCTCGGAATTGAGTTGTCCTCTCTCTGCATGGAAGGCCACAACGCCCACTGATAACAGTTCTCACAAGCTACCCGACTCCCCGTCTTCCTCCATTTCTTCAAACACAACTTTAAAAACCTCCACTTCGCCATTTTCATCTGCAAAATTTGACAGACAGAGAAAGAATTGAAAGAGAGATTCTCAAGTGAATTTTCGAAGAATGAGAGTTGTAACTTGTAGTAGAAGAAGTGATGAAGGAGAGAAGCTTATATAGGCATAAGAATAAGAAAGAACCACATTTTAGGGGGAGCATTAAATTAAATAGTTGACATGACAGGTAGCTAAGAGGTGATCAGCTTGAACATATACCGACTGATATTTCTATATAATATACACATAATAACTTTATATAAATTTTGAAATAATTATTCTAAAAGTTGCTGCTGCGGTGTTGTACATGTAGTATTGCATCTTGATACGAAACTGTACGAACATTCAACTCATTCATGATCATTTAAAAATGTCATATAAAATTATTGCTAGAGCATGCATGATCATATGATACAGTTGATGATATATATATCATTGAGCCGTATATACAACCTTTTAAAATTTTCTTCTCACGTTCTCAACTCATGCTCTACATTCAAGAAATTTATAATATATATATATACAACGAAAATTATAAAAATTATAACGAAATTAAAATTTGAGAATTGGGTATGTAAAATAGAGTAGAGCTAGCATAGGAAACAAAGACTCTGAGTTGGTCTTGAGAAAAGGATGGTGGTGGATCAGTGATCTTTCGAAGTTCTCGAAGTAAAGACCCCACAAGTTGAGTATGGAAAAAAGATAAGATATGAAGAAAGAGGGATGGGGATAAGCTTCTTGGGCAAAGTGCGATCCCACTTATTTCTAACTTGTACTTACGGATATTGTTTAATATTTCTCACTTTGCTGCTACTGCTACCATAAAGATTAAAGACTGTCTACTCTTTTGAACTTACCATTTTCAGCACGAATATAATGCCTGTATTTTAATGGTGAAAATGATTGGTCATATTAATATATAATTTGAGTCATAAAGCAGCAGGAAAATGGAGATTAAGTTGCCATTAATTAAGGGAGAGTGATTTTGTGCTGAGGTGCACGCATAATCAGCTGACTAATGAATCAGTATATATATATGTGGTTTGATGCTGACTTGCTAAGCTGGATATCACATTTAGTGAACGATGTGCAATGTGTTAAGCAATCACTTTCATATATAATCCTCACTATCTTTGTTAATACAAGCACCATTTTGTTTCCTTTTTCTGATTGGGGTCTGCAGTCACCTTTTTGTTTTGTCTTAATCACTGATTTGCAGGACTAAAAGTGGGCTAAAATCCCATATAATCCTCTTGATTTAACACTAATTTTACTGTGTCTGCTAGCTGCATAATTGATTCGGGATAAGTTTTGCGTATCTCTGCACTCTGAATCACCATGCATGCAGGTAATGGGCTATTCACTGCAAAATGGATGGAGAGAAATATCTTGAGCTGCAGAAAAGAGGAAGATATCAGCTCAAGAATGGAAATCATGCTCATTTTGAATCCTAAAGAAATCATGCAATTCAAACCTTAGCTCTGATCTATCTTTAGAACATTCCGTATATAATTAACTAAATAATTCTTTCAACTCCAGTTTCTTACTCACCAACCAAACGAAAGGGTTTGTTTTAGGTTTCCATATACATATAAGATTCCTTATACTAACAGTAATAAGGATTAAAATAATATTTGAAAATATCTCTGCTAACTTATGAATATTACAAATAGAAGAGAAGATGGTAGCAGAAGCTACAGTAGTGTTGGAAGTTTTGGGTGAAGTAAAGAGTAAATTAATGAATATATATAGTAGACAGGATTGGAACTGATAGTGAAAGAAAGGGAGAAGTGTTTTGGTTTTGTGTAATAACGTGTTGTGGGTTGAATGGATCCGTTGCTCTATTTGCTCAGAGATGATTAAAAGCCAGCAAAGATTCATCCCCTAAAGACAATATTATGTGCTATACACGAGTACTGAGTTTAATTTGGATGGAGAAAAAGAGAGATCCTCAAATGTACACATCAGATAAGTAAAATTGCCAACAGTTTTGCAGACAAGGAGAGAGATGGATAGTTAATATTTCTGGCTCTTATTTTAGTTTGGAAATTGCGTTAGGTTCAGTTGTATCTTCCCTTCTTAGCTCACCTCTTACTGTCAACCTTTGCATCGGTCAAACTCCATATTACCTGCTCTACCCTTTAAAATTCGAGAATCTTACACAAATAGAAGTAAGATTATATAGCGATTCAAACTAACAAAACAAACTTATCAAATGAGATTTTAGTACTCTTTAAGAGATATATATGTGTGTGTATACCTTTTAGCTTTGCCCTGGTATTTCCTTGATGTATGATTGATAACAACTTATATATAATAATATGAATCGGGTAAGATGACATCTAGATATCATTGAAGAATGTTGTCTGTGATAAGAGTATATGAAGAGAGGTGATCATGATAGGGTGGGAATGGTGAGAAATAGTTCGTTAGAATGAAGGACATGGAGTGCACATGAAGTCGGGCCACATTACAATACAAACCCTACTGCGAACCCCCATGGGGCTCACTGCTAAGCTTGAGAGCGTGTTGACTATGTAATGTAACACACACAGCAAACAGCAAATAGCTAAGTTGGTGACACCTTGCAAATGAAGCAGCTAGCCAGCTAGCACTGTTAATTCATCCATTCATGTGGGTATGTGGGTGATTGAGCTCATCGTGCTCTCACCACCACCGTGAGAACTTTGCTTCCCAGATGATTTGATTGGACTCTCTCTCACATCGATCAGTACTCAGTAGTACTTTCAGGCCCGGACCCTTCACGCACGTGTAATATTCAGTTCTTATTAGCTGTCAGCCTGCTGCATGCATGCTTCCTAGCTACAATATTGTTTTTTCATTTTTGTTTTAAATACATATTTTATTTTCTTCACCAACACCCCATGGGTGTCATCACCTCTTATTAATTCCTTCCCATGCTTCCTCTTTGGAAGCACTTCTTTTTTCATTTCCTTCTTTAGTCTTTTTCCCCTCTCCTTTCTGTCTTCATTCTTTAATTTTTTATTATATTATATATATAATTCCTCTTATCTATGATCAAAAGTCTTCTCTTTGGTTTTTTTAGTTTTATATTTCAATTTTTTTATATATTATATGAGGTTTTCGAGATATATATAATAATTTTTTAATGTGACATTTGCATTTTTGGAAATATTATAATCCTAATGTATTATTAAATAAAGGTACGGTAGGAAAATAATTACAAATATATACAATGAATAAATATAACAATTCATTTTCTCTCTATTCCATTATTCACATCTTTCCAACAAGAATGAATAAATTGACATCTACATGAAACATATAATCATTTTCAAAACAACTAATAATTTTGCATAAAGATAATTGTTGATTTAAGTGCACTAATTATACAATTCTATATACTCTTTTGTGTAAAAACTTAATTATCAATTTGAATCCCACACATTATTTTTCTCTCTTTTTTTTTTCAAATAGAGGATAACAAAATTCTTCATTTCATTGACTATGGGTGGGTTTGCATATATTTGATTTGGGCTTGTGTTTGGGTCTAGGGTAGGCCTCACTACTTATTGAATATGATGAGTAGCATCTTTATTACTAACTCTCGTTCAATCATTTTTCAATTACTTTTCAATTTTGTTTATTATGTAATATTATTTTAATTTTGTTTATTAATAAGTAAAATTAATATGAACTTATAAAATCAAAATCTTATAATTAATTATAGTTAAACGTAATTATCAAATTTGAAACGTTAATTAAATTGGGAAAGAAATACTTTAAAAAAAATTGAATGATTAAAGTTTAAATATATTTGATATTCAAATTTAAAGCTAAACAATTCTAAATATGTAGAATTAATATATTATTGTTGATACTCGTTATAACATAAATCATAATTTTATTTTATTTTTCTTACCATACCCACAAGTTTTAAATTCTTTTAATAACATAAATGTGTTTAGAATTGTAAAGACTAAAAATAAACTCATAACAAATTGTGACATTCTATATGGTGTGTGAATACTCTTCACTTAAAAAAGGACTATTAGCTTAATTAATTAGCATTAACGATCCTAATCAACTCTTTTCTTATTACTGAAGAGAAGAGATTATTTAATGTCCTTTTTCTTCTTTGATATTTTTGTTGGTTTTTTGAGAAATCAGTGCTTTCTTTTAAGTTTTAACATCAACGAAAAAGGCTTCAAAAAGTTTTGCCTTGTACTTCGACCCATGGCTAGCTATTATATATATATATATATGAAGCATATAATTATAAATATATATATGTGTGTGTGTGTGTGTGTGTGTGTGTGAGATGGCTTTTGAATTTTGTCTTTTTTAGTGTTGATTTTTATGAAGATGAAATCTAAAATATTATCTAGGTTAGCTTTTGAGTATTATTTTATTGATATTCTTTGGCTTGTGATAATATAAATTTAAGCTTTACATTATTAAAAAGAGTATTGAGAAAGATATTTGTTGAATAATCACCTCACATGGAGTGGAATCACAATCCTTCACTGATAATGGGATAACTATAATAATTATTTGAACAAGTTTTTGGCTATGAAATTTATTTTTGTAAGTGTAGAGAGGATATATGGTTCGTTTGATATTATTTTAAAGGGTTATATATCGACTTGCTGAGTAAAAATTCATATTTTAAAATTAAATAAATGGAGCCTTGATTATAGAGATTTTTGTGTTATAGTATTCTTCAAAAAATTTTAAATACTCTTAACTAAATTTGATAATTAACAAGAGCTTTTGTTGTTTATTGTTATGTTAATTATATATACACACATACATACATACATACATACATATATACATACATACATATATATATGTATGTATATATATATATGGTATATTGTCATATTTCTCCTTTGAGATTTGAGATTGTATCACCTGAATGAAAATTATAAAAAATGTATTACTTATCTTTTTTATAATTATATTTGACTGTTAAATATAAAGATAAATACGTAAAATATCATTTATTTGATATTTCTTATTTTTTCTAAAGAAAAAAATTTATTTATTAAATGTTTACTCAATGAAAAAGAATTTATTTTTTTCTATTTTTTAATTAATTTTATTAATTATATATATCCTCGTACTTTATTTAGAGAATATTTATTAAAAAAATTATACTTCAAATCAAATTTTTAATTTTCTTATCTTTTATTTTATTTTATAATTATTTTATTTACTTTTTACATTTGTATTAATATTAACACACAAGTCAAAAATATATATTTTAATAAAAAATAAATAATTAAGGACATTTGAGTGAATTCACCATTTAGAGTTAGTTGACTAATAGTATAAAAGAGATATGTGATACAATCTCTATTTCTCTCTAAGTGATATAAACTCAAATTTTAGGGAAAAAATATGATAATATGTCATATATATATATATATATATATATATATATATATGTATGTATGTAGGTTATTATCAAAATCCTCCCCTGTTGTTAGGGATTATATTAATTGAATAGAAAATTTGAGTAATGTATCAAAAACCTCCTCCTTAGGCCTTAATTGTTAATGAACTAATCTTAAATAATATATTTATTCAAATGCCCTCAATTTTTAAGTTTCATGTTACTTAATTAATTTTAAAATAATTTTTAGTCCTAAATATTTGGTCTAATATTCTTATAAATTTTGGTAATTTCAAAAATATTCCTATAAATTCAAAATAAAATAATAATTATACTCCTATATAATAATTATTATTTAAAGAAAATAACTCATAAATCTATAAAATTTGATAAAATATAATATATTTATATAAAATAATAATATTATTTTAATAATATACTAATAAAATAATTGTATTGCGATAATTTGTAATAAATTAAAAAATAAATTACACATTCATAATTATTCAAAATAAAATAAAAATAAATATATTAATATTTTAGATATATAAATTTTATTAATCTTACAACATATTTATAATCAATATTTAAAATATAAATAAAATAATAAAAATAAATATTAATGAATATAAATAAATTTATAATAAATTAATAAATATTTATATTATTAATTATGTCATAAAATAATAATATTATTTATTTAATATATTACATAAATATATTATTAAATATATCCTTAAATAATTGTATAAAAGTAAAATATAATATATTTTTATAAAATATATTAATTTAAAATATTATTTTAATAATATATTAATAAAATAATTATTTAAGAAAAAATTTATTATTTAAAAAATAACTAATAAACTTTTAATTAAAATATTATTGTTAGTTATTTTTCTTAAATAATTATTTTATATAAAGTATAATTATCATTTTATAATAAATTGATATTTTTAATGATATTTTTGAAGTTATTAAAACTTATAAGGTATTAAATCAATGGTATTAGACTAAACATTTGAACTAAAATAGCTTTTATAATTAATTAATTAATATAAAACTTAAAGATTGAGGCATTTCAGTAAATATATCTTTTGGGGTTAGTTGACTAATGGTTAAAGAGATGTTTTTGATACATTCCCTAAACTTTCTATCTCACTGATATAATCATAAACTTCCGCGAAGAAATTTGATAATAACCCTATATATATATAGGAAGAATTAAAGGAAATTTTCCAAAAATAACCATAATTAGCTTTCAGTTTATGTAAATAGCCTTGTAAAAAAAATTTACCAACCTAATCCAAGATGTATTTTTGAGACAAAATTACCCTCAATAGCACACTTCAATTTTTTTTAAAAGGTGAATTTTTTTTATTTTTCCTTATTACTCTAGACTTTGACAAATTCAAATTCTCTCGAACTCAAAATTTTTTCTCTCAAAGCATTTTGTCTCTCAAAGATCATCTCTCTTGCCAACGACGACACTGGTGTAGTTTTGACGACAAAACCTTACTAATTGATATTAAATGATTTGTTTTCTTTATAGATATGTGTTTTATGTGTGAATAATGATTATAATAATTATAAAATAATGATTTATGCACATGTGAATTTATAATTTAATTTTGATTAAGTAGTAAAAAATGTTAATTTAAATTTAAATTACGTTGATTGGTTGTTATATGAATGTAAAATTATGGATAATTTAAGGATGTGAAGAGTTGTATAAAGATTGAAAAACATGTTATGCCATTTTGGGATATGAATTTTTTACCTAAAAAGTGAAATTTTGGTAAGGCAAAACCAAAAATCATTTTAGGGTATAGCAAAATTTTGCCTTACCCTAAAATAATTTTTAGGTAAGGCAAAAATTTTGTTTTACTCAAAATCTATGTTTCGAGTAAAGTCAAGTTTTTTGGTAAGTGCACTTCTAAGTTGACAAATTCATTTTTATTTTTGAATCATAGTAAAATTAGAGAATTGAAACATATAATTAAATAACAATTATTATTAATGATAATAAACTAAAGGTTTACTAATTTTTTATGATTATATAAATTAACAATAACTATAGACTAATTAGAATAATATTAACTTATAAATATTTGATTTTGAATAAATAATATTAACAATTAATAACTTATAAATATTTTTAATTAATTTTGAATAAATCCCATTTTTATGTAGTCAACAAGACACCCAAAAACCAACTCAGCAACCCTCCTCCAAAAATTACCTAGCACCCTTAAATATTTTCCAGAACCCTCGTCCCGAAAATTGATTCCAGAAAATTACATGCTCCCCTCAATATTAGCTTCCAGATCTGGCCATTTTTTGACAAAATTTTTACAGATCAATAATATTTTATCTAAATACATTCATATTGTTGATACTAAAAAGAAAAAAAATTACCCAAAACATATTCATTTCACTCCAAATTCATGAATTTTTTTTAAAATAAATTAAAAACGTTCATTCAATGATTTCATCACAAAGTAAATCCTAAAAATATATTTTGAACATTGTCATTATATTAAAAACATCACAAATCACATTTCTCTTGATCTTGTACTTGAGAGAAAAAAAAAACCAAATAGATCTACCTTCGCTTGAAAGGAAAGAACAGAAATATTAGAGTTTTTATTTGATCAAAACAGTAGGTAAGAAAAAAGAAAAACAAAAATTGACTTTTGTTCGAAAAATGTATTTTGGATTATGTTAGTAAAATTTTTTAAAAAATAACTGTTTACATAAACTGAAAACTAATTATAGTTATTTTAAAAAAAATTCATGAATTAATATTATTTTTTTTACACAATTTTTTATATTAATGATAACTATTATATCTAAATATATTCAATAAAAATTACATATGATATATATATTAATTACATAATTAAATTTAATTTTAATAATTAAATATATTTAAATTTAATGAGTTATAAAATGATGTAAAAATTTGTATGAGAAAAGGCTTGTAATTTTCTGGTATATGTGTGTGTGTATATATATCTATATATATATATTAGTTTTACCCCGTATTATGAATATTGTGTCGTCGAAGCTTCGTGAATATTGTATAGGTTTAGGGTTAATTAACTTCTCGTGATTGCTAACATTCCATCTGTCAAAATGAATCATTTTGAATCTTTAACTATTAAGAGATTATGATTGTGTTGTAAAGGTCACCAACTAAACAAACATTTAGAATCAAACCTGAAATCGCCACATGGAGATTATATATATTCAGACAACTTATAATTTTACGACAGGTACAAAACTATGAACTACTGCTACGTACTGTGATCTGTAAAGCTGAAGTATTGTTCGGTTGAGAAGATTTTTGTGTAGGAAAGTTGTTGAAAGGGAGTTATTACTGTTAGTAGTGGATTATGATATTTAATTTGGTGGGAAAGACACTCGTTCACAATGGATTTGTCTGCCCACAAAACCCTAGTTAGCTAGCTAGGTTAAATGAAATTCTCCAATATATATATTTTTATAATTTTATTTTTATATTATTTAAAAGTAATTAAATTTAAATATATTTAACGATTATAATATTAATTATAATACATTAATTATATGATTAAATTTAATTTTAATTATTAGATATATTTAAATTTAACGATTTATAAATAATATAAAATTTTGTATAAAAAATCGATTATCTTTTAAATATGTATTTATCATTAATCTCTTTGATATTATAATCGAAACTTCTAGTAATTGCTTTTCAATTCCAACAATTTTCAATTGCCAAACCCACAAAGAAGGTGGTGGAATATTGATGGATTCATAAGCATAAATTTTAGTGTTATGAATATGATATGTATGATGGTAACACTACTACTCTTAATGCACATTATCACAAAGCTAAATGTTAAATTTGATTAATTAATTAGAAACATAAATAGTTATATTGATAATATTAAATGTTAGTTAACATTTTGCACATCCTTTGGTAGTTATCAGAGATTTTTATGATTTGACACATGATAAAGCTGAGTAGCAAATATAAAAATACCCATTATGATTGATTGACTTTTAATTAAGTATGGTATTTATTTATTATTAATTAATTTAATTCCCACTTAGAAGGTGGAGCTTCCCTGTTAAGGCTGCTAACCAGACAAATTACTAAATGGATTTCTCTTAATACCATCATTAAAGTTGGTATAATAATTTGAAATTATATGCAACCCACTGAATCTTGTCTCGCATCAGACTTTGGTGGACAGCCCATAAATAAAATAATTCTTAATTAATAAATATTCTAATTGTCACTCTCCATAGCTCTCTCTATATAAATAAACTGCAACTTTGATGTCTTTCTGTAAATTAAACATCGATCAGTCAGCAATCAGCATGATCATGAGCTGCTCAATATTCCATGTAAAAATGAAGCTTCTGGTGGTGTTCTTGGTGGCGATGGTGATGATCTCTTCTTGCTTGGGATTGTCAAAAAGAGAGATGCTTGGTGGAATATATGGGCAAGAGCAGAGACACCAAGTTCAGAAAGGAAAATCTGTTGAAGCTAAGAAGTACTACACATCACTTGATGATGATCAATACCCAGAAAAAAACATCAACAATCACCATAACATACCAAGACAAGACTATAACTCAGGTGATAGTAGCAATGATGGAAGTGGGTAATTACTTAGACATGCTTAGATGGAAGTATTGTAATATATATAATCACCTATATATAAGCTGCAGCTTATGCTATGAATATTATCATATGTATTGATATATATTATCCTACAGTTTTAATTTCTGCTGGTGTGTAAGAATCTTCTTGTACTACTTTTGCTGTAAGGAGTTTGATTACAGTAATGTTGTGGTAATATTGTTGTTTCGAATCTTTGTTCTGTTGGATGCAGAAGCTAGTAATAATATGAAATCTGCTGAGGGATTGAAATTGCTTTTAGGGTTTTTCAAGAGATTGATCATGATGACTTCATGCATGTATTCACTCAACTATGAAATAAAAAGGTTAATTGGGTAGTCTTTAAATATGAGCTACTTGGCAAAAATTTTATTTGATAGACTTTATACAGATGATATAGGATATTTATTCAACCTAAAAGATATAAAATCCTTATAGACAAAGATTGAATTATGAATCTGCAACTGCAACGGAAGAGTAAGACATCAAAATCTTACACGTTTTCTATTCATAATATCTTTCTTTTGCTGATATATTTTTACTATTTTTTTTTTAATAAAGATGTTTTTGTAAAAGTAAAGATGTCTTAGACTGTTATTTTATTATTTTTTACAATTAATTTAATAATATTAACACAAAAGACAATAAAATAAGAGCGATGAAAATAAATAAAATAGAAATATTTTTAATAAAAATGAAGTCACTATTTTATCTGTCTATGATAAAATTATATCATCTTAAATCTCAATATTATTCGGTTTAATTATTTTTATTCCTAGACCTATTTATTATTGATATAAATGCGGGGTGTTTATTTAAGTTTCCTAATTCCATGCAGTTCGAAATACAGCAATTCCATGTGCTAAACATTATGTATGAGAAAGAGATTGAAGTGGTGTGTAAAATAAAAATTCAAAATATCAAATATTGATAAAAGAATAAATTAAACTTATGCAAAATTGATACTATCAAACATCTTTTATAACTTTGCTTTTAAAATCAAGTAAAAATCAACAATTATGTACATACTCAAAATGTAATCAGAGCCGAACATTTTAAAAGCTATAATTTCCAGGCATAATCTCGGAAACACTTTTAAAAAACACAGGTCTCCGTGATCAATAAGCAACTGAGTATCAAGCAACCAACCCATTTTCCTAAGCCACCAAAAGCAATAAAAATAAAAAGTTAAAAAAAAAGAAAGAAAATAGGCAATAATAATGTCAAAGAAAAGCTACTCTCCCCTTTAAACATCAGTTAGGTCATATTATCACTGGGCTTTACAATTAGCAATAGAAAATTTGGACCCACTTTGTGCAACATTCACCAGATTTCTTTAACCCGACAGATCTGAGAACATATGGTGTTGTTATGTGCAGATTACAAAAAGAGACACTGTAAACAAAACAATAAGTTCCTTTACAACTTAATTTTGTAAGATTACTGACCGACTCTGATTTACTGCAACTGATATGAATTGTTCCTCAAGTATGCTTCTTCCTACGTACATTTCTTCCACGGGAGATCAATGGAACACCTTTAGCTTTGGTAGACTGTTTCAATGACACAACATTCCCATTGCCCGGTATCTTTAAGTTGGGAACCCTTGGATATGGATGAATGGTCGCCAGTTCCCGAATTCGGCATAACACAGGCTTTGGTAATGTTCGCATGGCGTGCTTTTGCTCAACCTGTTTCAGCCATTTTAACTTCATTGTTATCAATCAATCTCCAATACGGAGTTTTTAGTTAAAAACTAACATTAGATCTGTAAAAGAATACACTAATTCAAAAATATGAACAGTGCTGTGTAATTTGATGGTCATATGTGCTTGCTAGCTAGTTCCTACAGAGGATGATGATCCACTGGAACATGCAAAACAGCAAAAGGTTCATACTTGGCCATTAATAGGAGTTGATACATATGTAACAAACAAATTATCAACATTATAGCATCTTAAATATCTTTAACTTGAAGTGAGTGCAAATGCAATATGTGCCAAATAGGATTGATACCAGCGACAATGAAACCAAGGTACAACATGTTGGCTCAACTGCAAGTATGGACACCCCAAGCATTTATAAAATGGAAAAACCAAGGTTTCCATTCTAAACTATTTGAGTGAAATTATGAGAAATAACATGTTGAACAAGTTAAATGGTGAAAGTGCAAGATAAATGTAAGTATGTAACTTATAAATCTCACCTCTCCCTTGGTTTTCTTCTGTGCACAGCTAGCTCTTAGAAGATTACGCCATTTGTCCTGCAGAGTTCACCAGTAAACAACATTTAACCTTGAAAACAGGAACTGTTCAATTGGTAAGCAAAATATAAAGTACCCTCAGATCTATAGGTGTGCGGTGAGCAGATGATGAAAACAAGAGCCTCTTTATGTCAGTCCATTTTCCAACTCCAAATTGAGATATACCGTCAATCAGCTTCATCACCTCAGAAAGAGTCCACATCCTTTGATGCTTTCGCCGATCAACATCCACTTTAGATTTCCTCTTTCTCACACGGTCATCATCAGTATCAGAAGAAGAAATGTCGTCATTCGATTCAAAACCCTGCACAGATAAAGCAAAAAACTGACAATTCAAATACTTGAAGATATCATATATATAAAAATTACGTGTCATTTAGATTTCATGGTCATAAACTAAATAACACTTTCCAGAATCGGGGGAAAGACGATAAAGAAATTTAATTCACTTTTGGAATTAAGAACGAAGGAAAAATATGCTTGCTCCTTCAATTTTAATCACCTTTTCCAAATCATTTATTCAGACATGTACAATTTTCATGAAAAACAACAGATAGATCCATCAATAAAGCAAAAACAAGTTTCATCTTAGGATTTAGGAAACAATGTGGAGGAAGAGAGGCTAGAAATTAAACACACATGCAATAGAATCAATGGAAATTGCAGAGAACCCTGCCAACATGCTGATAAAAAACAGGAGACTCATCATAGAATGCTGCAAAATTTGAGGATTAACAAGCACAGCAGAATTCTTAGCAACACAATGCTTGATATTTCTCCCCATTTTTCAATAGCATAGACAAACACTTCCACAGCTAGCAGTAGCCGGTCTTACTCTTTCTTTTGGGAATCATTGCTAAATTAACAGAACTATGAAATAGAAAAGAAAAGAAAAAGAGAAATTAAACATATAGACTAAATTACGCTCTAGAAATATACATGCATGACAGAATCAAACATAATAGGAATCAGAGAAAAATGGAAAACCCTATTTCAGAAATCATCAATTTTAAGGTGGGGAAATTACAATAATATCAAGCAGATGAAAACCTTACCAACATGGGTGAAGATTTCTTTGAACGTCCTCCCCGTAACCATGATTCAGATGGTCCTTGACTACTTCCATTGAAAGATTCATCCTGTGATTTGACTTTCTGATGTTTATCCTTCAATGTGGCAGTAGAAATTTTTTGTCCTCTCAGTAGATATCCCGACTTCAGATCTGAAGATTCCTCAATGTACCGTTGGGTAGGTTTCCGTAATCTCTTAACTTTAGTTCCCAAAACAGAACCCTTCACCCTCTTTTTACACTTAGAAAAGATGCTACTTAATAAAACATTGTCATCATTATCCAACTCATCAAAGTTATTCACATCGTTAGTACAGGGACTTTTTTCGTCAACTGGTATTTGACGCTCACTGCTACGTAATTCACAAGTGACCATCTTGTCAGGTGATTCATCCTTGCATTCAGATTCTGGAGCAGTTGATGAATCTGATACCCCAACAGCAACATTACTTCCACTGAAACCTGGAGAATGACTTTCTGAACTTGAGTTACCTAAATGTGATCCTTCAACAGGAACACAATCCAATTCAGTTACTTTCTCAGCAAATTCAACATCTGTAATTAAGAGAGATAAAAAGGAACATTAGTATTAGGTGTATTCTCTAAGTATCATAATTATAGCCACTTAAGACAAATAAGAGGACTACCCAAAAGAAAATCTTCACATGCAGTGGAGATATCAGTTGCTGCATAAAAATCATCTACTTCATCCACATCATCCAGCAATCCATCAAGAACCTACTAGATCATTATCTGATCAGATAACAACCATATAAACAATAAAAAGGTTTTTCCTATTGCACATAACATTATCCAACTTGGAGGGAGAAGTACAAAATGTAAGATTTATAAAAGTCAAAATGAATGATGCAGACAAGAAAATACTTCAGAGTGAGCAGGATTACAAGCTTAATTCAAGCAGCAAAGAAGAAGAGAAAACGATTTCAGCAAGGAGAAAAGTGTAGAGAATAGTAGCTCTCTCATGGAAATGTACAGAATATAAACTGAAACATGAGATTAAAATCAACAAAGCTTAAACTGAAACATAGAAATAAAACTAATGAAGATTAAAATAAAACATAAGATTAAAATCAATGAAGATACATACTTCAAGCTTTAAATCGTCTTCTCCTTGAGCATTATAAGAGTCCAACCCACCTTAGTACAAACATAAACCAATAGTTAGAGACTAGAAAAATAAGTTTTAAAAAAAAAAAAACCACAGACCACAAAGCATTATATCATTTTCAGCATAAACATCCAATATCTAGTTTTCTATATCACCTCATCTACTATGTATTACATCAATTTAGATATAGGGGCCCACTACATGTATGAGTCAAATTTCTGAGTATTCAGCTCTGACATGTGGCTGCTCACGTATTCAAGGATTCAAATTGTACCTAAATTTTGAAATTTATCAATCATCCACTGGTTATTTATACTTGCAAAGAGAAACTGCTCGACCACATTAAATGCAAGCATAGTAATTCCAAAAGTCAAAATGCTCAAATAATGTTGTATTTCTGAAATACAAGAAGGTTGAGTGACACGATCCTCCTCACTCAATGGGTGACTTCAAATTGTATCAAGTAGTTATGGTGCTGTCAAAAACTATACTGTGCTAGAGCAGCAGGCTTTGGCATACAAAAGTATGCTTCTCCACCAAAATCTTGCTAAGTGCCAAAACCAAAATTTCTCTCCCACCCTAAAAACAAAAGTTAAATCACCCTTATATATTGAGTTTGCATGTGCTAACCTCTTATAAACAGAGGTGAGAGAAGCTTATTTGCCACAACCCTGTTTTCCAAATACAGGGAAGTTTCTAAAATGGGGTTACTCATCCATCAGTAGTGTGTCAGCCTCTAGATGCTATGCAAGGGAAGAGGATTATACATGCATATGTATATATAGTCTTGTCAATGCAAAGAATTTTAGTAAAACCACATATAATTGTTCCAATGGTGACATCAGAATTGGTTTGATTTGCAAGAAAACGAGTCAAATCAATAAATCTGGCAACCACGGCAATGTGTGCCCTCTAATCACAGGAACAAACAAATAACAGCACCAACTAAAATGATAGTAAGAAAACCATCAAAATATTACCAAAGTTTGTTCTAAAGCCAAACTCAAGTCCGCATGAAAAGCCCTCTATTCCTGAACTTTTCCCTGAATTCTCCTTATTGAAGCATAAAACACCATCGACTGAAACATGATCATTTTTTGGTTCATCAAGTAAACGTGCAACTTCAGCTACTTCATCTTCTAACGGAGGAACAAAGGTTTCGTCTCTCTTTACCTAAGAAAAAATAAATAAGAAAATGAAAGAGCATCCAAGGCAAGCTGGCCAGTGAAGGAAAATTCAAAATACTAACTTAAGCATGCATATTTAAAACAACAACAATTATTCAAAAGAACAAATCAATACTAACAAAACTTAACGATAAGCTTAAGCCTTTATGAAAAAACAGGGCATTTGTCATATTAGCATAACATATTAAAGAATGGGAACGACTGTGCCTAACAGACCTCCAAAATCACTAGGAAGAAGCATTAACATGTATAAAATATTATCACATAGCTTCACTAGAGACAAAATGGAAAGAAATAGCATTACCATATACTTCATTAAAATCTTCTTGTTCAATAAACAGAAAGAAAATAAAGCATATATTAAAATTTTCAAACCATAAAAGGGAGGACACAGAAGGGAAATTTACTATTATAGATAAACAAAGCGTCACAATTAAAGCATGTCAACATTTAGAGACCACTCATGGTCCACAAGAGAAAAAAGAAAATACTAGTTCACTTAACAAATTTACAGATTGAAACTGGCATGTCTCTTAGAGGAAACACAAATTAAAAGACAAATTTACAATTAATTTTCTCATGTATGTAAAAATACTCAATTAAAGGACACGATAAGAGACTTTTGGATGACTTTGCCAATGGATGGTTCACTTTTTCAAATGGTGACATGTTATTCATTTCCCGTGATGTTATGAGTACTCCAAATTGTAATAGACAGCAAAAATAAATGACAAAAAACAATTTGCCTGCATCCTTAAATTCCAGGTAGATAAATGTGCAAAGAATGCCGTTACAAATGCATGATGAAGTTCCAAACCTTTGAGCAAAAGATAGTATCATAACATAAAATGATTGGCAAGAAAAAAAAATATGTTCTCACCCTTTGGCTTTTCATGTTGGAAAAATTTTCAAGCAGAAGAGGTCCTTTATCCATTTCATGCTATTCTTTTAACTCGAACTCGCATTTATAGTAATGTACTGACTGGTTCATGTTTCCTATCATAGAATGAAGAGGAAAATTGGTAAATTATTGTTGTTGGTCGTCACAGTTGAACAAAACATACATAATCTTTTCATCATCAAACCATTCCAAATCCCAGAAACAAGCATGAGAAAAATGTGCAAAACTCAGAAATTTGCATGCATTTACAGCCAATCCTTCTCCACAAGAATACACCAACCAGATTCAAAATGACATTTCCGAAGTTATAATCAAATTATGCCTAATATCTTTCAACCGATTATGAATTTTCCCCTCATTAACAGATGTTTTTCCAATGCACATGATTAGCAAAGTAGCAAGTTTTCCACCTTCTTCCTTAACTTAAAGCATAGTGATATGAACATCGAGAACATAAACTGCAAGAAATGAAACAACGTGAACCGTCAATTTTTTTTTATTATTATTAATATTTTACAAAAGAACAATCTATGCTAAGGTAAAGCACGATATTAAGAAACCAAAAACAAAACGTTAAAATCTGAGGAATACGCAGAAAACTTTGAAGTCCAAACATCATTTACAGAACATCACATACAACATCGCAGAGCCTTCAGTTTCCCTTGGGGGGAGAGAAAATGTCAGTAAATTAGTAAAAAAAATTATTATTTTACAATAAAATAATCAAAAAGACAAAATGAGAACCCTCAGTGGGCCTGATACAGCTGTGTAGCTAACTCGACCATTTTTTTTCCATTAAAAAGACGGCTTAGCTGAGAGCAAGCTTATCCACTCTAAGAATCAAAAAGCAGACAGAAAAAACAAAAAGCGATCGTATTTTCTCTTCCTTTCCTTCATTTTCCACGCAACCAAACAGAAACCTCAAAAACCAGACAAAAAAATAAAAAAAATTTACCTCATTCCTCATCAGTTGAAAATTAAAAAACAACAGCAAGCTAAGGTTCTCCGATCTAGCAAACCTCAAGCTTACGACGTCGTAAAAGAAAATTAAAAATAAATAAATATCTAAAAATAGACTAAATAAAAAGAGAGATGAAAAGAGCAGACCTTGAAGAGACGAAGAGTGGAGAGAGAGAGAGAGAGAGAGAGAGGTGAGAAAAATTCGGGAGAATGTAATAAGAACCCGTAAAGCGCAAAATCGCCAAGCAGACAGAGAAAAGCGACACGAAATGGACCAAAACGGCGTTGTGTTTGGTTTGGGTTGTGTTTGGGCTGTAAGTGTTTTTTTTTTTTTTTCCCCTTTTAATCAGACGGAATCGAAATGTGTTCTTATATTATGTTTGGTAATATAAAGTGCGTTTGGAGTCCGCTGCAGGGAGCTGCGGTCCGTCTCAGACAGGAGGAGAACATTATATTGTAGTGGATAATAACACCGTAGTCCCTAGTGTTTTACTGTTGCACAAATACATGCATAAGTTCTCTATTTATAACACATAAGTTGATAATGTCTATGCAAATAAGGCTGACTTAATAGTAAAGAGTGCCTCGCCCTTGCAAGTAGAAGTAACAAATTCAAGTTAATTTATTATGTCAAATAAAGGTTAATTTTAGCCTGCTTAAATTTATTTTAATTAATAATTATATTAAAAATTATAAATATTATTTAATATAATTATTAAACGAGTTAAGTAATTATTATCATGTTATTCACTTAACATAATTTTTTTGTATATTACAATATATTTTTACAATATTTAAAATATTACTATTGGAAGATTTTTACTTTACTTGACTTGACTTGACTTGATTTGAGAGTAAGACCTAACCTAAAAATTAGTTCAGGTCATCAAATTTCAGCTCACCTCATCTAAAACTAGGTCATCTCATCAAACTTAAGTTCACCTCATTTAAAATGAGTTCACCGCATCAGATTTTAGGTCATTTTATTCAAAACGGAATTATCTCATTCAACGTCAATTTACTTCATTCAAAACGAGATAATCTCATCCAACATAAGGGAGAATATATAACAAATAAAAGACAATTAATGAAAAATTTTACAAATAATTGTCTATTATCTCATCCTATAAAATGTCTTAAACCAATTTATGTTGACAAAAGAAAAAATTATGGTTACCTTAAAAAATCAAATATAAAAAAAAAACCGATAAATAAAGAGAGATATGAAATTCTCAATACTAAAATATCATTCTCTAATATTCATATTTGTACAAAAATCTTTTCTAACTTAAACATTGGATGATTTTTGTCAAAAAAACAAGCTTTCTCTTGATCGTTATTTACTTTGTAGATTATCTACGACAAAGAGAAAAAAACATTGTTAAATATTGAAACTACAAAAATTGGTATCAACAATTATCTATTGAAATATTAATAAATTTTATTTTAAATATAATTAAATAATTTTTAAGATATAAAAATAAATCACAAATAAGTTAACATGATAAAATTATTCAATATGACTTAATCATATCATGAACATATTTATACATAGAGAAATTTTAATTTAAACTCGGTGCAACTATATTAGTGATAAAGTGATGAATCAGGTCACTAAGTGCGAACTTAATTGAAATAAAAATTAGGAATCTATTGTAATACTTAAAAAAAAATATTAGGAATCTATTTAATATAAATGGACAAACTATTTCATTTTCTGTAAAACTTGTAAACTATTGGGTATCCTATTGTTATTATCACTAACAATCACAACGGGTAGCAGCTTGTCCACGCTGGCAATTCTTGACAGGCGTTACGATTTGCGATCCTAGGCATGCAGGAGGATAAGGCTAACGCATTGTTTGGATGTGCTGGCATTTTCCTAGTGGTTTAACTTCTTTTACCAGTAGATTAGCCCATAGATTAGACATTAGCCATACATGCCTTAACCTCACTGTTTAGTATACGGCCAGTCTCCGTCTCCAGCTCAGGATAGCGCCACCAAGTGGGCCCCACACAAATCATGGGGTGTGACCTGTGAAGCGTACCCAATTGGTCAACTCACATGATTTTAATAGGGATATTTTAATTAGTACCCTATAGTTTGGTTTAACCTCAAAGATGTACTTTATAAAATTGAATTTGGTACCCCAAATTTTCGAAACTAGTCTTTAATATCCCTATAGTACCATTACTAAATTATGTTGAATTAGCTTCCTCTCAAGTTTCCAAAGCATAATTAACTATTATTTTGAGCCCTAGCTCTCATGAAAACACCCAAATTAACCAATAAAAACTAAAATTGACTAAATTCACAAAAACCAGCTTACCAAAAAACAAACCAAAATCAATTAAAATTAAACTAATAAAAATCAATCGTGAAGTTATAACCAGAGGCAAGGTAATAGTGCACCTACTAGAGGAACAACATCATCTATGCATGATTGTGATCAAGAATATTTTTCTTAAAAAAACACAATAAAAAATAAAGCAAGAAAGAAAAGAAATAAAAAAAAAGAGCGATAAAAAAAATAAAAAAATATTTGGCAAAACTTGGTGGTGAGGGGAATGATAAGTTAATTCTAAAACCTCATAAACATTAGAGATTAAATTCAAAACTTGGGGAGTATTGTTGATATTTGGCAAAACCTCACCGGTATTAAACCTCTCTAATAAATAATTTTTTTAAAATAAAAAGACTTTTATCGATCACCTTTAAAGTTTCTTAAATTTTCAAAACTTTTTAAAAATAATATCTAGAAAATTTGTATGTATTTTAAAAATGAGAGAATCAATTTACAATCAAACCAAACTTCTCAGAACATTGATAGTATAATTGAAAAGAGAATACTAAAATTGAATTTAGTTCTCAAAAAATGCATAACCTATGAATTGAAATAAATATAATCCATTTTAATTATGTAAAATTCATGACAAGTTTGTGAATAAGGAAGATATAAAGTTTACATCATGATATAAAATTCATTAATAAATATCACTTAACATTTAACTTCATTTCTAAATAGTTAATTTCTCCCTTTATAAAACAAGAGTAACCAAAAATAATAAAAATATAATATTAATGTGAAAATACGTAAATCCCCTTAAAGTTAAGATGAATTTTTTTATACATATATATCCTATTTTTATAATTATAGTGTTATTGTAAGGAAAAATAAGACATTTAAAAAAATCTGAATAAAATTTTGAATTAATTATGTTTTTACTACAATTACATTTACATAGCTCAATTACTTTATTTTTTATTTATTGATAAATTTTGACACGTGCCTAGTTTATTATTTAAAAATATTTAATCTCTAGTATATTATAAAAAATATTAAGATAGAAAGTAAATTGTTATAATTAGAAAAATATATTATAGAAAATATTAAAATAGAGACTAAATATTTATAATTAAAATATATATTTTTTGATTTATTATTATTTAAAGTTGAGGAATATCATCAAAGTGAAGAGAGAATTTGTTTTTTTGGGATATTATCACTTTTCTCCCATAAAGTTTAAAATTGTATCATTTAGATGAAAAATTATGGAGAATATAGCATTTATTTTCTCTATAGTTATATTTGACTGTTAAATGTAAGGTACATACGTAAAATATCATTATTTGATATTTATTATTTTATTTAAAGAAAAAAATTTTTACTTTCTTATATTCTTACTTAATGAAAGATAAACAAAAAAGAATTTATTTATTTTTTAATCAATTTTATTAACTATATGTAACTATATATTTTATTTAAAAAATATTTATTAAAAAAATTATACTTTAAATAAAATTTTTAATTTTTTTTATCTTTTATTCTATTCTATTTTAAGTTAATTTATTTATTTTATATATTTGAATTAATTAACACATATAATAAATTAAAAATAGATATTAAAAAATATACTTTAATAAAAATAAATAATTAAAAATATTTAAATAAATTTATTATTTAAAATTAATTAACTAACATCATAAAAAAATATATGATATAATATTTATTTATTTTTATATAAATTTAAATTTTAAAAGAATAATGTGAGAATATCCTTATTTTTTTTTAATCACGAGACGTATATGTTAATTTTCTTAATAATAATAATAATAACAACAACAATAATAATAATAACTCAATCAGTTCCCAGCCGGCAAGGGCCACTGATGGCGCCTGCAAGCAGGGCACGTGGCGGCTTCTACTGGGCAGGCAATCTCGCTCTCATATCATATACTGGCAAAGAGGAGAGAAGAGAGAGAAGAGAAAATATTAGAAAATAATTATTTACTTTTACACTATCAAAGGTAAAAGAGCACTTTTACTCATAAAAAACGGCCAATGATTGCTTTAAAGTGGGTGTGAGAGAAAAAAAAATGAAAAATTTCAAACAAATTTATATGTAAGTTGTAATTTGTCAATAAATTAAATAGTAAGCGGATATACCATCATCCCTCAAATCTGTTTATAATCATTCGAGTCACAACTCAAAAACTATAGAAATAAAGACTATTCACAGTATAATTTGGTTCATCCTTATTACGCTCGGCTTAAATATAAAAGAAGGTCATTATAAGAGTTTAAGGATTCTTTCACCTTCGGTGGACGTTTAGTTTAGACAAAATTTATTCGTAAAAGAGAAGTTGGGACTTGGGAGTGTAAATAATACAATTATGGACATAATTTGCAAAACACCAGGCCTCACACTGAAGCTGTATCTTTCCTCAAACTGAACTCAAGAGTCAAGACCTCCCTCTAAGAGACCTGAACCCATATCCACCAGCCAAGACTTTTGGTGACTTGTATTTATCATAATTAATGTTATGTTCCATATATTTTTTTTCACCTTTTATATATAATGACCATCCGAAATAGAAGTGGGGCTACGGGGCGTCAACTTTGTCGGCGCAGTAGTGAAGCGGTTGACGACAACGACTGGTAAGTGGTAACTGGGTTCTTGACGGGATAGGTTGTTTGTTTCCTGGTCTACTGTTCGAATAAGAATCCAAAAACTGTTACCTTGTCATCAAATTGATGGACGGAGGAGGAGCCGTGCTGATGCTACTTTTTCAAATGCACTCCAGCGCACGATTTGGATGTATTACATTTTTATCCCCCATAGGCCACGCTTTCCGCAGCAGCCATCTTTGAAAACAATGATCCTAGAGCCTCTCATCTCTGCATTGATTTCGGCGGATAGTAGCTACCTACCCTCAGTATCCATCCTTTTCGTTGCAATTAGTAAGTTTTCTAAACTATTATAAGTTCTCTTGATAAGGAAATAAACAAGCACAATAAAACAACTTTGAATAACCTTTATGTTTAACCTCAATTTATCAATACTAATTTCCTTCTTTCATCTCCTCAAGAACACAACATTACAGCTCAAGAACACAACATTACAGCTTTCTCTTGAAGTTTAAGAGTTGCACAGCTTCTCAGGTCATTGTAGTTCCAGGGAAGAGAAAAATTACAGACTTCTTTAAGTAACAACTGAAAGTTATGATTGTATAAAGATCTTTGGTGACCTACGATTGTCCTTGGTTTCCATTATCTCCAGTTGAATCCTCATCGGCCAAGTGTCGGATCTTCATGTCATAATAAACTTCTTCAACTCTTTTTAGGTCATACTTCAGACCTGCCATGGGTAAGCAAGGATTTCAGGAACTCAGGTTACACAGAATATTATTGTTCAATGATATGGAGAAGAAATGGTTTAAAGCTTACTGTCAAATTTCTTGCGTAGAAAATCATTTCGGAGATTAAGCATGCGGAAGGCTGCATGAAGATCTGTCAAGAACTTCAATGCCTTTCTTGGGCAATCATAGTTCCCAGCAAGCACTTGGTTCACCACATACCTAGGCTGTTAAACCACAACAGAATGCATTCTGAGCTTAGTCTATCTATTGTTTTGAACTGACACCAATTTATAAACCAATCTGTAACCAATTTGCCCCCATAGCATAACGCTGACTGCCAAAATCTCATTTGTTCTTTGTATGTAATCAGAATCTATTTTATTTTATTTTTTCATGAATTTCTATAGACAATTATCAAAACTTCCTAAGTTGGCGGTCATCCTCAAATGTCTTCTTTGAAAAATTGTCAACTAATACAAGAATAATGCATTGCCCTCTGAGAAGGTAGGACAGTATGTGCTAGTGAAATTCAAAAGATAGTTCTTACCATTTCATTTGACAGAAAACAAAGGCCTGCATAATATGCAAAAATCTCTTATCAGTAGATCCATTAAAAAATACAAAACAAGCCCAATTTACAAGTTAAAAAATCATATTCTATTTGCACCATAAACACAATAAAGAAGAAAGAACTACCACCACAACCACCACCAAGTAATACTCGTTTAAGTTGAAAATGGAATCAGAGTTCATCAATGCATGCTTATATTTTTCAAATATCTCAACTAGTTTGATGATCAAACAAGTGTAACTCCAAAACATTGATCTACCACTATAACCACAAGACATGGGACTTTCTTTGAACCTGTAGTGCTCATCCCAATCTTGTCAAAGTTTCCAGCTAATTTCAAGGAGTTCCAACCCAGTAGGTCACGGGATGGTGATTGCTTAGAACCAAATGTTTCGTAAACCAATCAATCAGCTCACTGCACTCAACATTGAGACATACACTCATGAACCACCAGCCCCAACCCATATGGCCTGATTTAAATCAATGCAGTTGTCTAATTATTCAACTGTTCTTAAGACTATCACACTGATTCTGCATCTGTGTTGGTTTTTTTGTTTTCTCCATCAAAAAGGTCATTAGTGAATGCTGGTCTGGCTGAAGTTTTACACAGACATATACTAAATAATGAAAAATGTAAAGACCTAATCTGCAATCCATGCCAGCCGAACATGGCATCATTACAAGAAGTTATATCATTTCATAGAAGCAATGTCTTGAAGCAGTGATATATGACATTCATCAGAATGCTCACCGATAAGGTAATCCTCAATATCCAATGCAAATTCTTCATTCACTGCATAATTGAAAATCAAATAAAATTAGAGCTTATAACGTTGTTGACGTTTGAAAATCATGTGTGATTCAGAGGTTGGAAAGAAACAAAATAGAGTGTGAGAAAAGCAAAAACTAAAACAATATGCACACTGCTGTAGCTTCTCTTTTACCTATCTCCCTTACAGGACACATCAATTTAACTTACAACATAAGTAGAAGACAACATCTTTGAAAAATATATACAAATACATGAATTGACAAACTTCTCTGCCACTCTAGCCTATTGCCTCATCTCTAAGTCTTAAGCTTTAGAAGTCATCAACTATACACATTATGTGATTATGTCTTGACCAATATCAAGCTTGCAAAAAGCAAAGATGATAAAATTATTCGAAACTAAGGCAAGCAAAGTTGCCAATTTCACAAAATAAAAAGTTATAACACAAATAAGATCCTTTCTTTGCTAAAGGGTAAAGAGAATAAGGCGTCTGAAAGCAATTCTTGATCAAGTAACTAATTGCCCTCCTAAATCCTATGTTTAACTTCACTGTTCTACTGAAACATTGAGTATGTACGAGGATTCACAATCAATCAATCGGTCAATCATGTTGTTAAATCTTTCCAATCTCATATAGAACGAAAACTCAACAATTGGCAAAGCAAAAAATATTTTCCTTCGCAAAATTTGGCTCTCTGAATTAGGTCGCCATTGCAAAAGATATTTGAAATTATTTCAAACTAATTTGATTTTCCAAATGATTGACGGAGCACTTCCAACATGAAACAAGTTCCCCATTCATAGAGGAAACAGTACCCAGATAAATAGGTAGGATGTACTTAAAAATATGGCAAAGAATTCTTAACAGTGAAACAGAATGTAATATGAATGAATTCGCAAGAAGCTATAGCTCTCGTCTGAGTATGTTCATTATCATCAACTAAGAGCTACATAATCTTTTCTCACGCATGCACACACACAAAAGACACTAATCACTAGTGGTCTCCAAAAGCTGCAATAGATAGTAACACATACAGCCAAGTTTTTCCTGAGCTTCTGTATGCATAAGAAGACTTCCTGTCTCCAGCCAGTGCATAAAGGCAAGCAACGAAACAACTGTCTGTGTTTCACTCCTCCAATCATTATGATACCTAAGTATAAACATAAGAACAAGAAAAAATAATCACCAAACATATTAAGAGATTCAACTAATCAAATAAAACCTCTTTTTTCTTTTTAATTTTTTTTTTATTTTGTAGCAATGCTCACCTGTAATAATCCCCGGGGCATGCACACAGAATTTCAGCCAAGCGTCGGTAAAGTTCCTTCAATGTATCAACTTGAGTCTTATGCTTCTCCAAAACCTCTATAACAACAGAATCAAACAAACATTATTTCATTTCCTGAACCTAATATCAGCTATTATTTCTTTTTGTCTTTTTTCCTCCAAACAGCGCAAGTAAATGCTTTTCCAGCTCAAAACGAATTTTCTACAAAGCACTCCCAAGCGTTTTCTTTTCCCCCAAACACATGTTTATCGACCATTACAAAGTCGACTCAAAGGCATTTTTAACTATTTGAAAGTGCTTCTAGCAGTGTCAAAAGCGCTGCCAAACGTACTATTCTATCAATTTGTCATAAATTTCCCAAACCACACCAGCAATTCTTTCTTGTTCGTCTTGTTCTTTTGTCTTTTTGTTAGGTCTAAAAAATGTAAGTAAAGACATAACTCAAAATAACTTTGGACCATTAACATCAAAATGAAACAGAACCAGCAACAACAGAATAAATCAAACAAACACCAAACAGAAAGCAATATAGTAACTGATTTGGTTACCAGAAAGTGGCCGAGACTGGTGAACAAGGAGGAAGCTAGCGTACATGAGCCTCGTGGTGGACTCGATCTCCATCACAACTGCTCGTATTCTCTCACGCAAGTTTCCAGCCTCCTCCAGCTGGATGCGGAAGTCCTCGAACTGCTTCTCCATAGACATTGGCGCGTAAGCCTCACCGCCCGTCATTGATGAGTGCCGCTGAGACGAAAAGACTCGACGAAACCGAAATGTCTCTGGTTTGGCTAGAGAGAAGAGCAACGGAGGTGACGAAGAAACGGCTGCGACAGAGAAGTGGGGGAGAAGAGAGCGGAAGTGAGAGTGAGGGTTTATGGAGCGAGATAGTGTTATCAAAGCGACGGTGTTTCGAAAAGCAGTTTTCATGCTTTAGTGTGGGGTTCTGCCCCTTTGAAAATGTTTAAGACCGCTTTACATACTTTACACGTGTAAAGTACCACCATTTACTGCCACGTCAACATCATTTTTGTAAATGATAAATTGATAATCATTTTTATTTGTGTGCTATAAATCAAAACTAATTTTTAAAAACTATTCAATTATGATGCCAGTTTTTTAACAAATATGGCTTCATGATTGTTATTTTTTTTAGTTATTACATTTTATTTTCACACCAATAAATAAATATAACTATAAGAAAATCAATAATTTCATAAATTTATATATATTTTTTCGTTATTTTGTGAAACCGTTAAATCAATATACTTTTTATAGCTATAATTGAATTTAATATATATATTAATTATACATTAATTACAAGAGTAAGATTAAATTCAATTATTTGAGATATTTAAATTTAATAATTAATAAATAGTATAGGAATATGTATAAATTTATGATACCGTCAATATCCACATATATATATATATATATAATATTATATTAAATCAGACCTTTATTTTATATACAAATTTAACAACAAAAAGCTTCTTTCATATGTTTTCTTCAACATCTACCCACAAATGTTAGTTCTTATGTACAGAATTAGTTGAACTGTTAGTCATTGATTCTCATTGCTAAAGGGAATTCTCCACCATTTCTGAATTCTCATAGTAGTTGTATAATCCCTTGTTGAGTTGCTATTATACAAGGCTATCAAACTATGGCTTTCCGTTATATACATTTGTGATTTGGCAACAAAACAACTTCTTAATCACTTCTTCTTGAAGGTCACCATGATGAAGTAAGCAACAAAACGGCTAAGAATGCCGGCAAGAATGAGCAAGCTTAAACAACGAGGCCAATCATCAAGATCATACCCATTTTCCATTAATGAACCGCAACGAGTTATAAGCCATACTCCATTGTATCTGAGGAACAGAAGTGAAGATAATAAGTTTATGACAATTTTAACTTCTTACTAGGCAATTTAGTTCACAGTGAAGTTCTTAAATCCCAATACATACATATATACTGGAAAGCAGTGTTTTTGTGAGAAAATGACAATTTTTTTTATTGATGTTTTGCCTTGTGCTCGATAACTCTGAATCAAAGATCTTTCAACTGTTACAGAATCATTCCTGGTTTACATTTTCTACATTATGTACAGAATTTAATATCAGCTATGTATGCTAGATTTTAAGAGTTCTTGTGTATCTCTTGCCGAAAGTAAATTTACTAGCCTCATGAATAACTTCGCATCAGCATTCACAAGTCAATGTGTGTTCCTATTGGAATTTAAGCATTACATTCTGAATAATTAATTCTAAGCTGCGGTATACTTGAGCACTACCATTCACAAGGTGTTAAAAGAAGAATTATAGTTATTACAAACCTTTGTGCATTCGCAATGACAAAAGCTTCTAGAGCCCACCTTGTATAGCAAAACTTGCCAAAATGCTTCATAACTGCACTATCTTTGTCCTGGTTTGCGATGAGACTCAAAACAACTGGAAGAAGCACTGACCACTATAAGAAAATGAGGGAGAATTAGCTCAATTTATGAGAAAATGAAATCCTCCAGTAAATGAGTCGGTGCAAATGCATATTTATAGGACGTACCAGTTGGGCTGGACTTGGTTCGAGGGAGACAGCTAGCACATAAGCCATACCAGTAACACAATACACAAGACAAAGCAAGACAATGTAATTGTCTGCAAAAGGTGATCGAGGGTTGTTGAAGAAATAAAACATGGATAAATAAACTAGAGGCTTAATGGCTGTATTGAAAAGGTCAACTGTATCTTTGGATAGAAAATAAGCCAGGCTACTCATCCCAGATGCACTTTCTCTGTAATAGTTCAGTTTTTCTAGTGAAAATGATCTTAATGCTGCAATCTTGCAAAGTAGTGCTGCAATAAAATTTTTTAAGATTATATTAATAGAGAAAAGAAAACAGTAGAAAGGTAATTAAAGGTCATAAATCTTAGATTTGGAAACAGTAGTTCTCCATGGAAAGGATGATGATAGTCTTATTTGCAAAATGTTGGTGGAATAGGCAAAGCAATCTCTCTGAATCTCATGATTATGATCATGAATAGCTAATGAGTTTAGATTTGTAACTTACAGACAGCAATGACAGTATATGTATAGCCAAGGGTACCAAATGTTTCATCGCCCACTTTCACAAGAATGCCTAAGCAGGCTCCTGCTACTAGTAGAATCAGATAATCAACTGCTTGTATTCTGGAATCTCGTAGTCGCTGCTTACTAACCCTGCAAGAAATTTTGTCACAAAGGACCAATTAACTGATAGATATATTGGCCAAACTAAGTTGCCTAAATCCCTTTTTAAGAAATATCACTGATTGATATTAAAGAATAACTTTCTCCTAAAGTTTCAAATCACAATGTAAAAATGGACTGGTTCATCCCTATTCTCTCATTAAAATTATAATTCAAGAGACGGTGCCAAACTTTCAGTTCATTCTAATATCTCAAGAAAATGGAGTATTATGTTGGATATATTTTGAAATACGGAAAAAAATAGGTTCTTTATACCTCCCAAGATAGTATCTGTACTGTCGGCGTAGACCGGGAGTTCTTCTATTGGACAAATCATTAGAGTTTAAGAAATTATGTTCTATATGATCACGCTTCAGCTGAATGCTGGAAATTACATCTTGCCACAAATCTCCAGCAAAAGATTGTTCTGTGGCTCCAGCAGTAGGATCTGCCACATTGCCTTTCAAGGACGTAGCATCTCCATCGATGTATTGCAACATATCAGGAGGTACTGCATATCCATTATGTAGCATCCACCTGACTGGAAGCTTTTGACGATTCAAACTCCCACTTGGTTTCACTATGCCTTCCAGAATGTCAATGAAGTGGTCTGGAGGATTAATGCGCTCTGGAACAATGATTCCAAGCCCAGCAAAGTACTCTTCAACTTTCTTTACAGGTCCATGGTACACAGTCATGCCACCTTTGGCTAGAAGTATTAAATCATCAAACATCTTGAACAATGTATAACTGGATAAGAAGAAAGAAATCATCATTTATACTAGGATAAGATGAACAAATGAAAACAAAATGGATAATCGCAAACATATCACTCAAAACTTCTTATGCACCTTTAACAGCTTTAATAAAAGTTGGACTCAAAGCTTATAAGCAGAGTTGGGAAAATGTTCAACGAAATAAAGGTTGTATTCTTCATTTCCTGTGGGCATACCTTGGTTGGTGAACTACCATGCAGATGTTAACCCCTTCTAGAGCTTCACGCCGAAGTGCTTGAAGAAGTAGCAGTGAAGATGAACTGTCCAAACCAGAAGTGGGCTCATCCAGAATTAAGAGTGAAGGTTCCATGACCATTTCTATCCCAACGTTAACACGTTTCCTCTGACCTCCAGAAATTCCTCGTCTTTCCACTGTCCCAACAAGTGAATCTCTCACTAACTGTAGTCCTAAAGATTCAATAACTCTTTCAATAACTAGAACCTTATCAGCTTTTGGCAAGTCAGCAGAGAGTCTCCAGTGTTAATCCAGTAACAAATCAAACAAAGTCAGAATTGAACGAAGGGAAACATGAAATATGAGCATAATGCAGATGAAGAATTTAATAGGGACTGAATTAACGGAATAAAACAAGACATTTAATTCTGAGAAAGCATTTGAAAGCAGACGAATATGAAAAACAATAGTTGAAGGGGTATTCCAATCGGAACCATGATAACAGGCATTGCACTCCATGTCAAATAAAGAAGATAAAGATATCAACATCAACACACACCTTTAAAACAAGTTATAATAGTGTTACCAAATTTAGATGCATTATTTGCTGGAAGGAAGATAAACATTAGTGGTATCACGATTATCTATTGATTAACTTCTTCAATAGTGAAGATAATAACTGTACAGAATAAGCTTAATAAATACCCATGCTATTAACCAGAAAGTGATCCATGCACACTAGTATGGAAACTTTTGTTAGGGAACAGAAGGAAAAATAGCCAAGGAAAGAAAATGAGTGCCGCCGCATCCTTTACAGGTTATATGACTGGTCAGAGTCCAAATGCAATATACAGATAGCAGAGTTAAAAAATGATGTTGAATTTCAGGTTCATAAATTGGAGGAAAAATGGCTAAGTAAATAATTAAGTCAATCTTATGAGAAAACATATTCTTGCAAAATGATTTCTTACATATTCAATGCTTTAAAGATGGAAAAACTAACTGCCCTGATTGATTAAGAGGTGCTGTCTCTGAAATAGTTTGACTGAGAGCACTAAACCAGTAAAAGGAACTGAAGGATCTGAACATTAAAACTTGGTGGGTATAGTTATTTATTTGATTGTCAATGTTATTTCCGCTAACTGGTTGGAATGATTTTATGAGACACTTAATTCCAATTAATAGATCATGGATCAGAAGCATGAAAATATTTCTGACATACTGGTTCTCCACTAGAGCATGGGGACAAAAGCCCAAAGCTCAAGTTACAACTAAAAATTATCAGAAAGACGCATTTTTTTCCAGAACTAGACATTAGGCATGAAGGTAAACGGGAAATTGGTAGACCCTAAAAGCTAATTTAAGCTTAATAAGACAAACTAATAAGTTATTAATATAGGTTTAATTAAGATTTTCTCTAAATTTTCATGTCAGTTAGTTGAGCCCAACTATAAATGGATTGGAATGTTTCTAGTCCATGGCTACTCACATGTAAGAAAGATGTTTTGATAATAGATCTTAGACACCAATGTTCTAGAGTCTTAATAACAATGACTGTTGTTAGCTTGCATGACAATTTTGGTCTCATACCTGCACCTGGCATTGAACTGGAGATTTTCCTCTACAGTCAAGTTCCCATGCACTATGTCATCCTGTGGCACAAAACCAGTAATTTTCTTATATGAATGGATGGATTCAGCTTTTCCATTTATAAGAATTAAGCCTTTCATTGTGCACCCGGTTGCTTTTCCTGCTAAAGCATTAAGAAATGTTGTTTTTCCAGCTCCAGATGGACCCATGACAGCAGAAACTCGACCAGGCATGATTTTTCCAGTTACAGATCTCATAAGATGTTTGTTTTTTCCTTTCAATGTTAGGGTTAGATCTTTAAAAGAAACCTCAATTGGAGGCCTAGTCTTGATGTCAACATCGACGGCCATTGAAATTACTCCTGAGAAGGACAAGTTATTCTGCTGCTGCTGCAGGGCTTTCTCCTTCTCAAGTTGACCATATGCATACTTGAAAATTTGGCTGTGAGTATGCAGTTGTTTACCCTTTGGTGCTTGCTTTCTAGTATATTTATCTCCAATGTCTAGATTAAAGCCTTCAAGACTATCTGAATCATCATCAGAGGCAGGCACCATTTTTGCCAGGTTGCTTGCTTCATTTTTCTTGGCTTTTGAAGCTGTTGACGATTGCCCAGATGAGTTTAAAGCACCTGGAGGCAAAGGTGGTAAGGAAACATTAGATGCACCAGGTTTAGTTTGATCCGAAAACTTCAATTGCTCTGTTGGCCTTGCAGATTTTTTGCGAGAAAATGTTCGTGAGAACTGTTGTTGTAATCCCATTGCACCTTTCTTGGCAACATCTTTTGCTGATTTCCACCTTTCATGTGCCTGAGCAGTTTCTCGAGCATGTTTTGCAGCAGCTTCTCTGTGTTCAGCCTGCCTTTTTTCCCGCGTACTGAGAGCTTGATCAGAACAATTATACATAACAAGAAGCAGAGCACTCAATGCAACCTACATAAGAAAATGAAGGAATTTCATGATGTTGGCTGGAGCACCCCAAAAGAAATGACATGCAGCTTGATCTAAAATTGCTTGGAGATTGTGGTAAGTTGCTTTGAATTCTTTCTTTTCTTTTTATTCTCAGGTTAGCAATGTTAAAAGAATCATAGGTCAAAAAAATTCTTACAGAAACTACTACTACATAATGATTTCTTATAAACATATACAACAAAAGAGAAAAAACAAAAGAAAAGGAAAAAATTTATTGCAGCATAAGCCTTCCAAGTAAATCATTCATTCAAAGAACACTCTGATGGAAAATCTTATGAGAGTGCCCGACAACGAATACAAATAGCCACAAAGAAAATAATTTCATTGTATTAACAATTAGTCATTCAAGTAGGTTAAGAATAACAGTATTCAAATCACTAGAATCATAATCACTTACTATAAGCATCATCCCGTAAGCATGAATATTTTGGTTTGCAGTATTTGGATTACATGTAGCCAACTTGAAGCATGCTGCAAAAGTGGTTACAAAAATAATATTATCAGTTCTCCAATTATTCTCGTGCAAACTAAAAACATTTAGCAAATTTTTTCCCGAGGTCTGCAGCATAGTTAAGATAAAGAAGAAACTGTGAGACGAGAAGAATGGATCATTAGAAAACGTATTGCATCATTTAAAGGCATTCAATCCTTAATTATGTCTATTTCAACTGTAGCTTAGTAACACATAAAAACATAATTTCTTTGTCTGAAATAATCAAAATATATTGACCATGAAGGCACACTTATGATTTCCTATGTCTTTATTTGTAAATTTATGAATCCTAAAATAATAATTCAATGATCTACCCTTAACTTCCTCTAGAAAGCTTTGACATTCAAGCGCCTCGCTGATTGTTTCACATGGATTTTATGGAAGGTATAAAGGATTATGTCTATCTTGAGTGAACTAGACCAAATATGCAGCTGTTAAAGTATAATTCCCCGAATGCCCATTGAAGTTAATGGGCTTATCAATCTCTATTCTATGAAATTTTACTATGAATTTAATTTGATGGGTCACTTGAATTAGCTTTCAGTTAATATCAAGATGGCATAACTTCAACTTATGTGGAAGCTCAATTTCAGTGAACAATGTCTAGAACTGAGATTCAAAGCAGTATAACATGTAATAATCTTATAAAAATAACTAAACTTACGTTTTTGAGAAGTGGAACCTGTCCTGCAGTAATGTCTGTAATTGTATGAAAATAATTAGTTAATACAGATGATGAGAAACAAACACTTTTACTCTACCATATATTAAGACTAAGATAGATTAAATGAAAACAAAAAAATTATTTGCATTCCAAGTACTTTAATATTTAAAAAATTTAAGGTTGCAAAAAACAAGTGAGTTTTAGGATAAAAATTAATACCCACTACTGCAAGAGAGTTTACTTGTGGTAGTTGGACAGTAGGATCCCGGCAAACAGAAAATTTCAAGACTACTTCCAACGTTCGACCAAACGTCTGCACTGCCACAGGTATGATTTAATTGTCCAGGAGGTACTCGATATGAGTATCTGCAAATTTTTTCCACCAATAAAAAATAGTGGATAATGCAAAATGCAAGAACCTGAGAAAAGAAGCCAATGGATTGAAGAACAGGACAGAAACTTACGGATCACATGCTCCGGTTGTTTTATTGAGTTTTGCAAGTGGACAGTAAGAACCTAGCGGGCAAGCTTCATTGACATAAATATGAAAGATAAAAAGGATATTATATACCATTTCACTTTCTTCAATAAAATCTACTATATCAGCTTTCGAATACTTGCCACAGGATTTTGCAAACGTATTTTCCAAAGAAGTGAGAACTGAAGAAGGAAAAAATAGTTTTCAAATTGCACAGGCTAGTTAGTGATTCTACCATTTAGGGTCATAACAAGCATGTAATTTCTGTTAAAAGATGATGGAATCCTTTGCCAAGTGTGAAAGATGTATGCATGTTTTGCCTTATATCTTACTCAACCAATGTCAGGAACAATATGACCTCCAGGACGTCTTTCTTTCTTGTTTTCCTCCTCGTATTTCAGTTAAAAATATTTATATCAATACATTGCTAGGATATCTACAGCCCCTAAAATCATGTAGTCAAAATAAAGCTCTACTCAACCATCTAGCAGAAAAATAATTCTATCACATACTTGTCATTACACATAATCGAAACATTTCCCTCAAAGTCAATTACTTGTCACCGTCCTCATTTTAGGTATGATACTTCTCTAAACATATTTTTAGTTTTATGGTATAAAATTGCTATCCATCTCAGGAACCAATGAACTTTGGATGAACACTTAGTCAAGTTTTATGAAATAGTAGAAGCTTGTGAACTTCAAAGTGATGAAAAATGGACTTTCTTAGATACTCATATCACCAAATAATCATAGCCTAAATATACACAAGTAACAAAGAAGAAAGGATAAACGCAAAAGAACTAAGAAATTGACAAATATAGAATCTAATGACAGTAATTGAGTTGTCATAGACGTACGTATCATGCAAGTAAGACCCTGAGGGCAGAAGAACCCCTCGCAACAAGGTTGGCAGTCGTGAGTCCTAAAAGGCATGTCCTTAGAATTTTTCAGTTCAACCTTTTGGTTAGAACTACAACCCCATCCTGGTTCACATCCAGAAACCCATGACGTCAAATTGCAGTTCTTGTTTGCTTTTATGTAATTGGTTTTTTTGGTTCCACTTCCAAATAGATTGCTGAAGTAGAATTTTATCTCTGCTGCCGTACATAGCCGCTGTGTGAGATCATCTGTTAGTTATATCACATCCTTCATCAGGAACTAGAAGAGAAATTGAATGATAGATATATGTATATAAAGGAGAGAATTACATGAAGAACAAAAACAAAAATGTTTTATGAATGCCTACAAATAACTTGGCCAACAAAATTTATGGCTTGTGTTGTTTTCCCATTCTTTGCAATGTCTCTTTTTCTTGGTTTCTGAAAACAAGTTTTGCAAGAAACTTAAAACAAACAGATTTTGGACTATTTTTGTCTTCGGAAATGATAAAAGACAACACAACCAAACATCTTCTCAATTTCATTAGTATACAGTTATAAGCTTCAATGCAATAGTCTATCAATGTAACAGAACAAAAGTTTTTGGTCATAACTAATGCATTGTCAAATTTTCAAAAACTTGTACCTTTTGTCTTCTTAATGCAATTTGTCAGGAAATTCAAATTTCCGTTAAAATTGAATGCCCCATTCCAATCATCATTCCTGGAAAACAAGGACATTCAGGGTATAAAACATATAAAAGGCAAACAAAGAAACATGCAAAGCAAATAACCATAGAAAATTGTGATGTACGCACACGTTCTTTATGCAGAAGCCCAACTGTAGCTGAATATCATCAACTAATGCTAAAGTGAGATTGGAAAGCTGGCTATAGATGAGCTGTGTAACAAGAGGAAGCATAGCTGGGTTACTCGTTCGACTGTAATCATCTTCTTCAACACATTCCACAAATGGAAATAAACTTAAAATTAAAATTAAACACAATATAACATGAGGCATCCAAAGGACATTAATCCTGAATACCCTCATTTCTATCTCTTGTAGCTCTTCCAATCACAAATTTAAGTAAAACCATCCAAAAATTCGGTAACAAGATGCTTGAATGATGTAAATTCAAATTTACACAACCTAAATGTGGATTGATCATTGCTCCACCAGCAACATGATTGAGATCATACCCTGAATAATCTACCAATCTGAAACAAAATATAACCCTTCACAGACCAACAATAAAGAATTTGGCAATGTGCATGGGTTGTCGAAATTTTCACAAAAGACAAATGTGAATTAACATCCATGGCATTTGTTCTTATTTCAATAATCTTCTATTGCATCAAATATTACACTTCTATGAAAGAATTTATAAGTCTTCATGAACACTAAACAAAGAATTACTTAGAGGGTGCTTGAAACAACCAATGAATTGTTAAAATTATGTTGCAGTACAACAAAGGAGGTCGATAGCAGGGTGCTTGATGGATGAAAAGCAGAAGAATTTTTTATCAGAAGGGTTGAATGATTTTCTTGGGCTTGAAGGGAGATCCTGGTTTTGGGAAGAAGAAACGGAGGAGAGTAATGAATGGCTACATTGAAGGAGAAACTACTAAGTGATTGTGTGTCGCGGCAACTGAAATAACTAACAGTTCCATCTGCGTACTTACATTTCAACTCTTGGATCATTGAGAAATTGCATCAAATGGTTGGCATGCTGTTCCAAACAAATGATCACCTAATGTACATAAACTAACAACCTTATTTTTATGATTTTAGAAAAAAAATCTTAAATTTTGTTTTCAAAATAGATTTCATTAGTTTGAATGACAATAAGAACAACATAGTACGTTTATTCTTGCAAATAAATGTGAAATAATTTAATGGGTTTTACATTTTATTTTTGTATGTTTTATTAAAGTAAAAAATAAAAAAATTAAAAAAACAGTGACGATTGGCTTATATTACTTTCAAAATATAACAAGTAAATTTATGACAATATTATCTTCATAAAAGAAAATCAGATATTTTAAACATAGTACACATACATCTACATATGTTCCCTTAAATTTCATCACAATTTTTAACTATTAGTTTAAGAAATCTAGATAAATTATTAAGTAGCAATGTTAAATGCTATTTTTAACTATAAATTTTTACATTTTAATTCCACAGTTGAAAATTTGTATCTCAATGTATATAAAAAATTTAAGTCAAAGAACATTAATTCATTTATATATATATATATATATATATATATATATATATAGGATTGTTCAGCAGAATGGATTGGACTAATTTGACTAAATTTATATTCGATTTATCATTTTGTAAATTAAAGTTTTTTGAATAGAATTCGATTCATAAATAATAAAAATAAAAATATAAAAATTATAATTAAGTATTAAATAATTTATTAAAAATAAAAAATAAACTATTCATTATAAAATTACGGGTCTGTTTGGTATAACTTTTCAAATAGAATTTTTTTAAGTAGATTATAAAGCTTTTATAAGTAAAATTTTTAATAAAAATTTTGAAAAAAATTGAAGTAATTACTTCAGTAGACAAATTTTTAATGTTTTATTTTAAAGAAATATCGTAAATTTTTTAAAATAAAATAAGAGTATTTTAAATAATTTTGCCTTTTAAAAAAGTTGAAGAATTTTACTGTCAAAAGTTTAAATTTTAAGTTTTATTTCTATAAAAAAAAATAATTTTTTTAATTTTCAAAAGTCTTTATATAGTATCAACTAAAATGATATCAAAAAATTTGAAAAAAACTTTTATCATTGAAAAAAAGTCCTTTTTAGCCAATAAAAAAAATTAAACCAAATGGGCATTACTAGAATGTAATAGGAGAAATAATCGTTACTCCTTTATGATTTGGGCTAATTATCAAGTTCTCCCTTAAGGTTTGAACAATACCCATTATCCCCTATCTTCATTTTTCTTCCAACCTTGTCTTTATATAAACTAATTTACATAGTCAAACTGTATTTGAATTGCCAAACCGAACCACACTTAAACATTTGAACCGAACTGTTATTTTTAAATTCAAAATTAAGTATTATTTTGATTAATGTGTCTACTAAATTAAGAATGAATATTTAATATATATAATAGTTTATAATTTTTTAGTTTAAAATAATTTATTTTCTTCCAAATAATTTATAAAAAATAATAGTAATAAAATTATTTTTAAATTAATGGATAAATCATGTTTAAAATAAGTTAATAATTGAAATTATCTAGGGTAATTATAATGATTAAATTCGAGTTATTTTTAATAAATAAATTTAAATATGAACAATTTATTTTTAAAAAAATTAATTTTAAAAGTTTTAAAAAATATATTTAATTTTTACATATAATAATTATTTAATTTTTAAATTCTTATAAAATAAATTTGATTATAAATATATTTATTTCTTAAAATTTCTAAAAATATATTTAATTTCTACATAAAATTGTTATTATTTAACAATTAGTTAATAATATAAATTATATATACATAATTTTAATTATTAAATCTAAATTATTTTAAACTAATTTTTTTAAAATTATTATATATATATGGTAAATATCTATTTTTAATTTAGGAAAGGTTAAACACATTAATCAAAATAATATTTAATTTTGAATTTTAAAATAACTAATCGTTTGGCGGTTCAAGTATAATTTGATTTAACGGTTCAAGTACAATTTAATTTTGGCGGTCCAGGTACGATTCTGTTTGGCGGTCTAAATTAGTTTATATAAGGGTAAAGCCAAAATAAAAATAAAAATAGAAGGGTAACAAATATTTCTCAAACCTTTGAGAGAATTAGATAATTGGTATAAACCTTAGGGGGCAATGGACATTTTTTCAATATAATATTAAAACTTATAATTTTTTACGCAATCTTGTTATAAAATTTTATTTTATATTATAAATAAAAAATATTGATTATTAAAAAAGAAAATGAGAAGGAAAAAATGGGATGATGCAAGGAAGAAGGCCAGTTGAATGTGTACTAGTGTAGGGGATGTATATGTTAATTTTACAAATGTTCTCCATAGGATTTTACAAACCTTAAGAGAGGTATATGAAATATGCCTATAATAGTTGTATGTTAGTAAATAGAAAATTTTGGTATACCTCCCCTAAGGTTTGGCAAAATAATAGGTAGAAAGAAAGAATGCTTTAATTAACATGGAGTATTCCTCTAATATAACGGAAAACGCCTTTTTCATCCATGTTTTCAATTTTTTTACTAAAAATCCTATTATATCTTCAAGGAAACTAAAAAAAGCAAATCAATGTTAAACATTACTGTCAACTAACATTTGTTAAGTTCGTAAATGAGAAATATTTTTAAAATAATCCATCAAATTGTTGCATTTGCAATAGCTACTTCATTCACCTATATATATTGTTGAATAAAACTACATAATTATATCTACATTTCTCAATTCCATACTACTATCATCTAGCATTATCAAGCAAACTCATTGCAACATAGTCTTCCAAAGTTATTGTTATATACTACATGCAGCCAATAAAGCAATCCAATCAAATTCTTCTCAACAAGGTTCCATAAACCACTTATCATTAAATATATCAAGTCTACCAACAATGGCATTTTCATGTTCAACATTAAGCTCAAACAAAAGTAAAATAAGAAATAAGCATTAGAGAAGGGAAGTTAATGACAACATGATTAAATTTGAGAATAAGATAAGCATGTGTAACAAGAATGCTGTAGTTAAGATTTCTGAATCAAGACATAACCCTAACAAACTCTATTATTGCTGTAGGTATGATGAATGCTTATTTATTAGATTTTGGTATCCTCTGGAGTATGATTTCAATGGTGGTGCACTATTTGTGGAAGGTTAAAATGCAGAGAATGTTGAAAATGCTAGAAATGACCTATAAAGGATGGTAATTTAGATAAACGAATCGAATTTGAGTTAATACGAATACAATTCGTTTATTATTCGTATCAATTCTTTTAAATTCGAATACGATCCGTTTATTTAGATATGATTTGTTTATTCATTTAAACATAATTATTCATTTCAGATCGGATTATTTGTTTAAGACATGAATACAATTCATTCATGTCTTTAATACATTATTAATTTATAACAAAAATAATAAAAAAAAACTAATTTACTATTTTTAGCCGAACACCATCCATTTAAATTTCTTAGTAAAAAAACACAAATCTTGTAAATAATATATTCTATCATCCATAAACAATTAATAAGTAATATTATAAATTCAATTTCAATTCTCCTAAATAATAAAAACATAAACAACAAATAAAAACTAAACAATAAAAATTCAATTCAATTATTTCAAATAACAAAAATAACATAAGTAACAAATCAACAACAACTAAAAATTAAACAATATAAATTCAATTCAATTATCCTAAATAACAAAAGTAATATAAACAACAAATCAACAGCTAAAAACTAAACAACATAAATTTAATTAAATTCTCCCAAATAACAAAAATAATATATATAACAAAAACTAAAAACTAAAAAATATAAACTCAAATATCAATTTTTCGCAAGTAACAACTAAAAACTATTAGGAATCATACTAGTTTATGAAGATGAAGTACTTGAGATATTCAAGTTTAATATCTCTCCAGTAAGATTAGTCAATTGGGCACGAGTACTTTTTGTAACAATAACAAAAATAAATTATAAATATCATCACTTATAAGTAACAAAAAGAAAATTTAAATCAATTATATAAAACATTTATTACCACTCTCCTTATACAACCAATCTTTTGTACAAACTAATACCTCCATTGTATCCAGCTTAAGTGTACCTCGAAATTGATCAAGTACTATACCACAAATGCTAAAAGCTTATTCATATGCAACAGTAGATATAAGAATGCTCAAGATATTACGAGCCATGAAAGCAAAGTTAGGATAACGAAACTCATTTCCTTTCTAAAAGTTTAAAATGTCTAATTTGCATTTTTATCTACTCGCGGTTCATTCAAATAAAGTTTCGATTGAGTTTTTTAATTTAAATTATTATAATCTATACTTTCAAAGTCATCAAACTCCTATAAGAAATATAATTATATTAGAGTTATTAAAAGTCATAAACAAAAATTAAATAATTGAAATATTAGAAATAATTATAGATTTTACCTTTAGTATGTCTACGGCCTTATTGAATGTAAGATCATTACACACCATATTTGAATCAATATGTTGAACTTGAGTAGAAATCGTGGATGTGGTTGTGGAAGATGATTAAAATGAATTAACCATGTATTCATTGAACAAAGAAAATATTTTATCTTGAACATACTTAATCTGTGTTGAATCTTGACCATAAACTCTTTTGTATGCAAACTCAACAAATGACATTTTGTATAAAGGATCTAAGACAAGGACAATTGCCAATATAATAGAAAAGTAGGACCAATACTTCAAAATTTTGACCATTAATTTTTTTTTGCCATATGTTTCATATAGTCATTCTCACATTCTATCAAACCTTTCAAAGTTATATAAGCAGTAAACACTTTCGAAAAATACAAATTTACAATGGGGTACTTTGTGTTAGAAAAGATGTAAGTAATTTCATAAAAAAATACAAGAATTTGCTAATTTTTTTCTACTTTCTCTCACTTATCTTTAGAAGGACAATGCTTAAAATTAGAGTCACTTAATTGTAAGTGACAAAAAGCATTTTTATAATACAAAACACTTTCAAGCATAAGAAAAGTAGAATTTTATCTTGTGAGAATATCTTGCCTTAATCCTTTCTTACTATTTAGAGACATTTGTATAACACACTTAAAAAATGTTTGTTTTCTCATTTGCTACCGTTTTAGATATTTCACATTCTCACAAACCTTTTTTATTTCTCCCTTAATTTTTGTTAACTTCTCTTGAACGATCAAATTAATAATATATATACAACAACGAACATGAAAAAAATCTCAATCAGACAATAATACTCTCCTTATTTTCAATTGACCTTTGAACATTTGAACACAAACATCATTACTTGAAGCATTGTCTAAAGTCAATGAAAATATTTTTTTCTCAATACCCCAATCATATTATCTTATCAGCTAAACATATTCCAGTATGTAAAGATGACATTCAGCAAAAATTTAACATTTTTTTTCTGTAGTTTTCATTATTTATCAATGAAATGTGCCGTCAAACATAAATAATCATTTGTAGTAATAGAGGTCCATAAATCAGAAGTTAAAGATATTCTACCAGGAATACCTTCTAACATACAAATGATTTTTTTTCCACTTTTATACATCTTTAACACATATGATTTTGCAGTGCTTCTAGTTATTGTTGGCACCCAATCTCCTAAATATTTATGAATATCAATAATATCTTCATACTCAACAAATTAAAAAGGCAAGTTATGTTTCACTAAAGCATAACACAATAATTCACGATATACATTAGGATCAAATTTGGGAACACAAACTAATATAAACCCTAAAGCATATCAATAAGCATCTACCTAGGATCACGTGGCATCAACAATTTAGGACAAGTAGCCGTGTGTTTTTTCATATTACTTGTACCACTCGTACTTAGACAAATGTAAACAATGCCACACTTTTTGCATTTTGTTCATTGTTTTTCATCTGAAAATTGGATGATTGGCAATTTCTTAAATAATGTCCAAACTTCTGAAGTAAGCTTCCATTTATGTTTTCCAATATGTTTTAAGCAACTTCTATCAGTATCATCCTCCAACTGAATAATATTATCACTGTCATCATCTTCAATACTTACAGAATTATCAACCATATTAGTCTTAGAAAAATCTATTTTCTTTCTACAAAATACAAAAATAAAGTTAATATAATTCTTATTCCTTACAAGTTATAATATGATAAGTGTGTAGAATAAGCACTTATTGAGTATGTCAAGACTTGAATTGTTTTATAAATCCTCAAGTTTAATTAATATTTGATGAATTTTAGTATTTTGCATAGAAAAGATAGCAAATGGGCATTAAAGATGAAATCGGCTTGAGAAAGCAACGTCGAAAAAGTTACAAAGTTGAAGGGACCAAATTACAAAGAAATCAAAGTTGGAGGGGATGGCGCGGCCGCGCTATGGCATGGTGCGCTAGTGCTATACCTACGCTTTAATCCCATTTTGGTCGCGAGGATGGCGCGGCAGTGCCATAGAGTGCTCGACCGCGCCACCCATTCTGCCCCATGATGCCTCAGCGCGGATTTTGGGCACTCCAGCGCCCCTTAGACGTGCTTGGATGATTTTTGGCCTTAAGATCATCACCCAATGACCTGATTAGGGTATCGTTTAGGTTTATATGTTTTAGGATGATAGCGACTAGGGGAGAAGTAACCTAGAAGAGAAATTGAGAAGTTTTAGAGTGAGAAAGAGGAAGAACAAGTGACGATCGTAGACAGAGAAGTGAAGTGATTTAAGTTGGAGCCCTTAGAAGAGGACTTGAAGGAGGATCATTGAAGCTTAGATCTCTAGTCTAGTTTTTCTAAACTCTTTAACTCTCATTTTGTATTTCATTTGAACTTTAATTATTGAACTTTATGATTATGGAATACATGTTAATTGTTATGTTGTTATTTGTGATGGTTGGCTAGTTTTTTTAATCTAGAGTCTTAATGGACCTTGTCTAAACTCTGTTTTAATTAATTGGCATGTTATTAATATTGTTATAGTTTGATTCACTTGTATTTATCTTGCTTAATATTCTGATTTGTTAATTAATTAATAAATTGGTTAAATTGGAGATGGATGAATTAAGTCTTAGGAAAAATTAATTTGTTTGTCGGACTAAGTAAACACAATTTAGATAGTTGTGAGACTGGGAGATAATCGACATCTAGATAATCAAGTTAACGATTAGGATTTTAATAAACTGGGAGGTGAATTGGGTTTTAAACGTTAAATAACAAGTAATATATAATGAGCGTATAATTATTCAGGTTAGATATAGATATCAACTTGAATCACTGTACATAAAACCTTAACTTACACTCGAGAGAGGTGTTAAGGTTGACTTAAGTCTTGTGATTAGTGAATTAGACCAAAACACATTAGTAATGGCCAATTAGGAGAAACAAGTGATTGATATGTAAAATCAAACCCTAGGTAATTCATCTTTGCATACTTTATCTTTTATAAAATTCTTAAACTCATTTTCTATTCCACACAACTTAATATTTGTGTTTTAGTTTATTTCCCATTACAGTTTATTAATCTAGTTTGCTTAGATAAAATTGACCTTTCAAGCTATAGTACTTAGTATTTAATTTGAATATTAATCCTTATGGGACGATATCTTTTCTTATTACTTTATTACTTAATACGACCCGTACACTTGCGGTTAGCATAGTCGCGATCAAGTTTTTGTCGCCGTTGCCGGGGATTGAAAACTTTGAATTATTACTAATACTATAGTAGCATTGTTCAATCTTAATCTAAGCTTTTATTTTCTTTTGTTTTCGTTTATGTTTTTGGTTTTGTTTTTAAAATTGTAGGTGCATGTGAAGAACCCCGATCTTGAGTTAGTTGCATTTGATCCGGAAATTGAGTGGACACTTCGCCATTTAAAAAGAGAAAGAAGAAATCGAGTTACAAACATGGCTGAGGAAAGAGAATAAAATCCTCTACCACCACAGCCACAACAACAACCGAGAGCACTTCGTGATTACTTCCGATCGGTGGTTAATGATAACTATTCGGGAATTCGTTGGCAAGCAATCAACGCCAACAATTTCGAGCTTAAACCCGCATTGATAAACATGGTTCAACAAAATCAATATGGGGGCTTGTTTTATGAGGGCCCCAATATTCATTTGGCTATGTTTTTGGAGGTGTGTAATACTATCAAGATGAACGGAGTAGACCAAAACTTGATTCGAATGAGGTTATTTCCGTTCTCATTGAGGGATGAAGCTCGAGGTTGGTTGCAATCCTTACAACTGGGTAGTATGAGCACATGGGAAGAATTGGTACAGAAATTCCTTACCAAGTTCTTCCTATCATCAAAGACTTCACAATTGAGAGGAGAAATTGCTAAATTTAGGCAATTGGACTTTGAACCATTGTATGAGTCTTGGGAGTGGTTTAAGGACTTAATTCGGAAGTGTCCTGAATATGGATATCAAGATTGATTCCACATTCAATGCTTTTATAATGGATTGAATAGGCAAACCCGAACAATTATGGATGCAGCAGCTAGTGGTACTTTGTTGTCCAAGACAACTAAAGAGACATATGCTCTGCTTGAAGAATATCGTGCAACAATTATCAATGGCCGAGTGAGAGATCAATTGGAAGGAGAGCTGCATAAGTTCATGAGGTGGACCAAATGGCAGCACTTTCAACTCAAGTTGCTGCATTATCAAATCAAATTAAGATATTTACCACAAGGGAGACCTTCACAAATCAAGATAAAGAGTTGGTTGCAAGTTCTTCATGTGTTGATAATGGCTTTGAGCAAGAACAATGTCAATATATCAACAACTGAAACTACAACTTTCAGCCAAGTAACAACTTACCAACTCACTATCATCCGGGACTCCGTAATCATGAGAATTTTTCCTATGGCAATCAAAGAAATGATTTGCAACCACATTAACCACTGGGTTTTCAACAAATAATGGCGGACAAAAAACTATCTTTGGAGGATCTTTTGGGAACATTTATTGTGGAAACAAGAAACTGATTCAACAAAGATGAAGCTCTACTTGATAACATTGAGACTCATTGCACAAATATGAGTGCTACAATGAAGTCATTGGAAACCCAAATTGGTCAGCTTGTCAATTCAATCAAGGGGCAATCATCCGGGAAATTCCTTAATGACACAACACCTAATTCGAAAGATCAATGCAAACCAATAACTCTTAGAAGTGGCAAGGAGTTAGAACCACCTAAGCCTAAGGAAAATGAAGTAAGAGTGGATAAGATGAAGAAGAGTGAAGTGAATGGTAAGGAAGTTAAAGATGAAACGCAAAAGGAAATGTCCAAGTCACACGAGATTTCATTTCGGAATAACCCTTAATTAATTGTGCCACTATTGCCTTTCCCGCAAAGATTCCAAAAGAAAAAGCTTGATGCTCAATTCTCCAAATTTCTTGAAATGTTCAAAAAGCTTCATATCAACATTTCGTTTGTTGATGCGTTGGAGCAAATACCTAATTATGCAAAATTTATTAAGGAAGTGATGTCAAAGAAGAGGCATTTGGAAGAATATGAGACTGTAAAGTTGACAAAAGAGTGTAGTTCAATCCTTCAAAGGAAATTGCCTAAGAAAAAGAAAGATCCGGGTAGTTTTACTATTGCATACACTATTAGGAATTCAAGCTTTGAGAAGGCATTATATGACTTAGGAGTAAGTATGAATTTGATGCCTCTTTCAGTTTTTCGGAAGGTAGGACTTGGTGAAGTCAAACTAACGACCATTTCGCTACAAATGGCGGATCGCTCACTAACGTATCCACGGGGCATTGTTGAGGATATACTTGTGAAGGTGGATAAATTCATTTTTCCAGCTGACTTTGTGGTTTTAGATATGGAGGAGGATCGCGAAGTTCCTATCATTCTTGGAAGACCATTCTTGGCTACTGGTAAGGCATTGATTGATGTGCATAATGAAAAGCTCACCTTACGAGTCAATGAAGAAGAGGTAAAATTCAACATTTTCAACACTGGGATCATTTATGCCATTTCGGATAGCTCATGAGTAAATCCAGTTCAAGTTGTACCTAAGAAAGGTGGTATGACAGTTGTGAAGAATAGTGGCAATGAGTTAATTTCTACAAGAACAGTGACAGGTTGGCATGTTTATATTGATTACCAGAAACTTAACAAAGCAATAAGGAAAGACCATTTTCCACTCTCATTCATTGATCAAATGTTGGATAGGTTGGCAGGATATCAATATTATTATTTTCTTGATGGATACTCTGGGTATAATCAGATTCCTATAGTCCCTGAAGACCAAGAGAAGACCACATGTACATGCCCATACGGTACATTCGCATTCCGACGAATGCTATTTGGTTTGTGCAATGCCCTTACCACTTTTTAAAGGTGTATGATAACAATTTTTGCAAACATGGTAGAGGAGATAATGGAGATATTTATGGATGACTTTTCTGTTTTTGGTTCATCATTTGATATGTGTTTTCACAATCTTTCTCTAGTTTTGTGTAGGTGTGAAGATACAAACTTAGTAGTCAATTGGGAAAAGTGCCACTTTATGGTGCAAGAAGGAATTGTTCTCGGACATAAAATCTCAGTAAAAGGAATTAAAGTCGACCGTGCCAATATCGCAGCAATCGAAAAGCTCCCACCACCTAGGAACATCAGAGGAATACGGAGTTTTCTTAGACATGCGGATTTCTATAGAAGATTTATTAAGGATTTCTCTAAAATTGTTAAACCTTGTGTAGTTTACTTGAAAAAGTTGTTGTGTTTGATTTTGATGATGATTTTTTGCAGGCTTTCGAATTGATCAAGACAAAGTTAATAAAAGCCTCAAAATATTGGTAGCCCCGGATTGGAGTCAACCTTTTGAAATCATGTGTAATGCTAGTGACTATGCTCTTGGCGCAGTATTGGGACAAAGAAGAGACATGGCATTTTGAGCTATATATTATGCAAGCCAGACTCTTAACAGTGCTCAACAAAATTACACAACAACTGAGAAAGAGATGCTTGCTGTAGTGTTCGCTTTTGGTAAGTTTCGGCCATATATTATTGGTTCCAAGGTAATAGTGTTCATAGACCATTCTTCCATTCGTCATTTGTTTACAAAGAAAGATGCAAAACCTCGACTTATTCGATGGATTTTATTGCTTCAACAGTTCAATATTGAGATAAAAGATAAGAAGGGCAGTGAGAATTCAGTAATGAATCATCTTTCAAGATTGAAAACAGAAGAAAAACCTGCAAACTCACAAGTCCTTGAAACAGTTCCTGCTGAGCAGTTATTTGCAATGGAATCTAAACATCCTTGGTATGCGGATTATGTGAATTACTTAGCTTGTGGGGTACTATCACCAGATCTTTTATTCCATTAAAAGAAGAAGTTTCTGCATGATGTGAAATCATTCTTATAGGAAGATCCATTGCTATTCAAGAGAAGTCCAGATCAAATCATTAGGAGATATGTTCCGAAAAATGAGATATTAAATATTTTAAAGCATTGTCATTCTTCGAAATATGGGGACATTTTAGTGCAACAAAGGCAGCTGCAAAGGTACTTCAATCGAGATTCTTTTGGCCAACGCTGTTTAAAGATGCTTATGCATTCACTGTCACTTGCGATCGTTGTCAAAGAATCGAAAATATTTCTCAACGCAATGAGATGCCTTTAAAGAATATATTGGAGGTAGAGCTCTTTGATGTTTGGAGAATAGTTTTCATGAGACCATTTTCGTCATCTTTCTCTAATCACTACATATTATTAGTTGTGGATTATGTTTCGAAATGGGTCAAAGCCATAACATGTCGGACAAATGATGCCAAGGTTGTCACCCACTTCTTGCGTAAGTGCATTTTTACTTGTTTTGGAACTCCCTGTGCGATTATTAGTGATGGTGGAAAGCATTTTTGCAATTGTCAATTTGAAGCTCTTTTGAAAAAATATTGTGTCAAGCATCAGATTACAACTCTATATCATCCTCAAGCAAATGGGCAAGTTGAAATCTCGAACAGAGAAGTAAAAATGATCCTTGAGAAGACAATGAACAGTTTACAGAGAAATTGGTCAAAGAAGCTAGATGATGCGCTTTGGGCTTATCGCACAGCATTTAAAACTCCCATCGGTATGTCACTGTATAAACTAGTATTTGGAAAAGCATGCCACCTTCCAGTCGAACTTGAACACAAAACCTATTGGGCAATGAAAGCTTCAAATTTTGACATAAAAGCATTAGGTGAAAAACGATTGCTTCAATTGAATGAGATGGAAGAGTTTAGGAATGATGTTTTTGAGAATTCTCGGATATACAAGGAAAAGACTAAAAAATGACATGACGATAGAATTTTGAGACGAGAATTCAAGGAGGGTGAAAAAGTGTTTAATTCTAGATTGAAACTATTTCCGGAAAAGTTAAGATCAAGGTGGTTAGGGCCATTTGTCGTTAGCATATTTTTTCAGTTTGACACAATTAAATTGCAAGGAAATGACGGGTGGTTAGTTCTAGTCAATGGACAAAGACTTAAGCATTATTTTGATAACGAAGAAGGAAAAATCTCTAGCATTTTACTCAAAGTACCTGTTTGATCAATTTACGGCTAAGTCCAGCTAGGGACGTTAAATCAAGCGCTACTTTGAGTTTTATTTTCAATTCACATTATTTTGTTACTTTATTTTATTTTGTTTAATATTTTTTCTTTTCACATATTTTCTTGTGTGTGGTTGTGTTAAGGTAAATGTTGATCAGATAAATCAAAGTAGTTCGATGCCACAACCCAATGCTTCCATAAGAAATTCATAAGAGTAATTCGGTTGTGTATGGTTGATGATTTGGGTGCCACAGCCCCCCTCCCCCTCTTGTATTTTCTTTTTGCGTGCAGTACAAGTGCACACCAACGCCTTGTTTGCGCGCTCTCATGTGCCACAGCCCATTTCCCCCTCGCTTAACCTTATATACCCTTGCTTTCTTTTCTTCTCCTTGCCACTTATTTGCACAAACCAAACACATAATTTCTGCTCTACCCTTTCATTCCATTTCATTACCCTAATCATCAACATTCCTTCCATTTCATAAACTTCAAGTTACACTCAAGTAAGTCAAACTTCCTCTTCCCTTTTTTCTTTAGTTTTGCACTATTGATTAGGTTATGGGAGATGACATTTGGATTTGCTTTGATCTTTGGATTATGTGAAGTTTAGGAGATTTTAATTGAATGTTTGAAGTGTTAGAATTGTTTGCACTTGTACTTGGGTTTAGTGATAAGTTAAAGGACGTTTGACATTTCACCATTGGATGAGTCCACTACTTTGCCCACCACGTTTTTGACAAAATGCTAGAGTGATACCTTTGGTGAATTCTTGGCGTTTTCTTCTATATTAACCACTTAAGGAGTAGTGGAGAGTTGCAAGGTAAGAGTTTTAAGAGTTTTAAGTAGTAGTCGAAGTTTCAAATAAGTACGCCCACTAGGTGTTCGACGAAAAATCTGAGAGAAACCTTGTCTAGCACTTATGGCTCCAAAAAAGGGTAGCTCTTCAAAATCCTCAACAAACTTTGATCATAAGAAATTCATCTCCTTTAAAACTGCCAAGAAATATGAAAGGTTTGCGGAAGTAGAAAAGGCGATAGTAAGAGAAAGGGCTTTGAAATCGAACTCGAATGATGGAAAGATTTTAGAATTCATTCATGCTAGAAATTGGGAACAACTCATTGATTTTCCACTAAAGTGGTGGTTTCTTTGGTAAGAGAATTTTATGCTAATGCTTTTATTATGAGGGAGAATGATATTGTGTTTGTCTGTGAGAAACGAGTCTTTTTCAGTCCTCAAGCTATTAATAGTCATTACAATTTATCTTATATCGTCGAGGATAAAGACTTATATGATGAGCTCAGCAAAGACACCTAAAATTATGACATGATTATGGAAGAATTGTGTATTTCGGGGGTAAAATGGGTGACAGGTCGTGGTAAGAAGCAAGAAGCTCTTTTGTTTCTTGAAAACACTTTGAACAAATATGGCAAAGCTTGATATAAGTTCATTTTTTCAAACTCACTGCCTACCTCTCATCACGATAAAGTGACGGCACCGAGGGTTACACTGTTGTATGTTATTTGCTCTAAAATCCAAATTGATATTGATCGGGTAATTCATGCCAATTTGCTCAAGACAATTGAAGCGAAGACAACTGGTGGGCACACACACCTATGCCTTATCACGGATCTATGTTTGAAAGCCAGAGTACATGTGAGTGACATGGAGAATAGAATTGATCTGGATTCCGCCATCGACAGCCTTTGTATTTCCAAATTTGTATGTTGGGTTGGAGGGGATTCCAAATTTAACGTGCATATTGAGAGGAATATACCACCACCGTCCGAACCTTTACCTCGTCTTCAAAAACCTGATACCAAAACCATTGCATCTGATTATTTTACCCAGCACTCCATGCACACATTTAATGCATAGAGCACTCGGTTCAATAAAGACCACCACGGCACTCATTCCCCCACCATGACACTACCAGTTCATCTTCTTTCAACAATGAAGGGCATATACAATTAACTATTGCTGCTTTGCAACAAGAAATATGAGAAATTAAACAAGAGCAACTGAAAATGAATCAGTATTTATTCGATCTAAACACCACCCTTGGAGCATATTTTCAGAATCCTCAAGCCAACTCGGGCCTCTCTCGAATTCCACCCTACCCGGATCAAACAACCGAGCACAATGTATCCAATCCACCTCCACAAGGGAACGATGATTATATTGAAGATTAAGAGGTGAGATCTCACATGTCCTTCTTGGGTATGATTTGTTTCCCTTGCTTTTTATTTCAATACAAACATTGAGGACAATGTTTACACTAAGTTTGTGGGAGAAAACTTGTGGAATGATTAGGAATGTTTATGGAATATTTGTGGAAGTGTTTATCTTGTTGATCAAAATTTTTGCTTAAGCTTATGCCATCTCACACACAGTTTTATCTCGAATTTTTTTATGTTTTCGTAGTTCTTATTCTTGCATGTGAGTTAGTGCTTTTGTTTGTTTTTGTGTGTTTGTTTCCTTTAAGTTTCTTTTTCTCTCTGTAGTATTATATGCATGCAATCGTGTTTTATCTTTTGAGTTATTTTTAATTGTCTTGTGAGTTCTCTTTTGTCAATTCTAATGAAAGCCAATGATATAATTTTGTTGAAAGTGCTTAAATTTTGGAAAATGATAAATGTTTGCCTAATTTATGTGCTTAACGTGCTGCCAAATTCATTCTACTTGATCACATCCTAAAATTTAATTGTAATGCTATGATTACTTGATGATTTAGAAACTTATAGAAGGTTTATGTGAACCAAATAAACTTGTAAGACTTCATTGAATTCCAAAATTGTCACTTAAGGCGAAATTATAAGACATGCTTCATTAAGGAAATGATTTAAACCATCTTTGATCCATTTTTTTTTTGTTATCACTCTTTGTTGATTTGACCTTAGAATTAAGTTTAATACCCTTCCGTTTAAACACCCTAAGTTTTTGATTTTTCTGATGTTTATTTATACACGGAAAGAAGGGTAGAGTTTAGGAAAAAAAAAATTCTCAAGCCAAGCTCTTACCGAGTAACCGAGTTTTATGCCTAGGCAAGCATAAAGAACTTGTATAAAAAGGTAGAGCGAGGGATGAGAAATAAGAGTTCAAGCCAAGCTTTACTGAGTAATCGGACCTCATGCCTAGAAAGCATGGAGAGTTCGCGCAAAAAGGTAGAATGAGGTCGAATTTGTTAAAAAAAAAAGATAGAGAAAGAAAGCGAATCAAAGAGAGTTGTGAAGAATTGATGATTATAAGAAATAATCAAAAGGATTTAAGGAAAAGTTCTAAGATGGTTTTTGTATTTAGGGTGTTTAAACCTCACTTATATATCTTTTTTCCACTCTAAACATAACTTATCATTTCTAGCCTAATCAAGCCCTAAGGATCCTTGATGTGGTGCCCTATTACATAAGTGGAGAGTGACATGAAATTCAAGCCTATGGAATGCCTTTAGAAGTTTGAACAAGCTTATTTATTTATATAAACTTATCCGAGTTGAAGAATGATTAAGTATAAGTGGAAACTCACACACTTGCACAAGAAATCTTTAAGTAGAGTGGCTTTTAGTATTCAAATTGATCTTTTTTAGATGAATTGCCAACATTTTGAAAGTTTCCTTAATTTAAGTAATTACTTGATCTATGAGGCTAAAGTTTGATTTCTTTGTAGTTATCTTTGGTTAAGTTTTTTTAATTAGTTGTGTTTGTTTGTTTGTTTGTTTGTTTTGTTTTGCTTGAGAACAAGTAAATATTCAAGTTTGGGGGTATTTGATAAATGTAGAATACGCACTTATCAAGAATGTCGAGATTTAAATTGTTTTGTAAATCCTCAAGTTTAGTTAATATTTGATGAATTTTAATGTTTTGCATAGAAAAGATAGCAAACGGGCATTGAAGATGAAATCAGCTCGAGAAAGTAATGTCAGAAAAGTTACAAAAGAAACAGGGACTAAAATGGAAAGCTGAAGGGACCAAATTGCAAAAATATCAAAGCTGGAGGGGATGGCGCGCCAACGCCATACCCACACTCTAATCCCATTTTGGCCATGAGAATGGCACGGTAGTGCGATAGAGGTGCATGGCCACGCCACCCATTCTGCCCCATGACGCCCCAGCGCGGATTTTGGGAGCTTCAGCGCCCTCTGGAGGTGTTTGGATGATTTTTGGCCGTAAAATCATCACCCAATGGCCTGATTTGGGTATCGTTTAGGTTTATATGTTTTAGGATGATAGCCACCAAGGGGTAAGCAACTAGAAGAGAAATTGGGAGGTTTTAGAGTGAGAAAGATGAAGAACAAGTGAAGATCTTAGAGAGAGAAGTAAAGTGATTCAAGTTGGAGCCATTGGAAAAGTACTTGAAGGAGGATTATTGAAGCTTGGATCTATAGTTTAGTTTTCCTAAACTCTTTAATTCTCATTTTGTATTTCATTTGAACTTTAATTGTTGAACTTTATGATTATGGAATACATGTTGATTGTTATGTTGTTATTTGTGATGGTCGGCTAGTTTTCTTAATCTGGGGTCTTGATGGACCTTGTCTAAACTATGTTTTAATTAATTGGTATGCTATTAATGTTGTTATGGTTTGATTCACTTGTGTTTATCTTGCTTAATGTTATGATTTGTTAATTAATTAATGAATTGGTTAAATTGGAGATGGATGAATTAAGTCTTAGGAAAGATTAATTTGTTTGTCGGACTAAGTAAACACAATCTAGATAATTTTGAGACCGGGAGATAATTGACATCTAGATAATCAAGTTAACGATTAGGATTTTAATAAACTGGAAGGTGAATTGGGTTCTAAGCGTTAAATAATAAGTAATGCATAATGACCGTACAATTATTCAGATTAGATAGGGATATCAAGTTGAATCATTGTAGGTAAAACCTTAACTTATGCTCGGGAGAGGTGTTAAGATTGACTTAAGTCTTGTGATTAGTGAATTAGACCAAAACGCATTAATAATGGCCAATTAGGAGAAACAAGTGATTGATAAGTAAAATCAAGACTCTAGGTAATTCATCTTTGCATACTTCATCTTTTATAAAATTCTTAAACTCAATTTCTATTCCACACTACTTAATGTGTGTGTTTTAGTTTATTTTCCGTTACAATTTATTGATCTAGTTTGTTTAGATAAAATTGACCTTTCAAGCTATAATACTTAGTATTTAATTTGAATATCAATTTTTGTGGGACGATATCTTTTTTTATCACTTTATTACTTGATACGACCCGTACACTTGCAGTTAACATAGTCACGATCATAATGAAATATGTATGATTATAAAAAAAAATTACAAAAGATATATGTAACACCACGACTCCGACATTACGAAAAAATTCAAACTTTCAAAACGTAATCATTCATTTAAGAAAGTTAATATTTTTAATCCAATTTGAAACATCTTTTATTCTATAAAAATATTTGGCAGAATTTCCTCTATTACAAATGTATGCCAAAATATATATAAATATGCAAATTTTAAGATTTCATTATAAACACTCCCAATAAAGTTCAACACCAACTGCTTCATTTCATTACCTAACAAAACATAATCAATTTTAAGGTTTCTAAAATTCAAATACAAATATAGAATAACACATTAAAGCCATACATTACAAATTCCTACATCTATAATTACATATTATTTCCAAAGTGGTAAAACTCTTGTTCTAAAGTATCATTTGTCTGCTACATACAAAATCTCCAACATTGCCTAGAAACTTGAAAAGTAGAGGTGACCTAATATTTAGTAAATATTTATATACAAAGGTAGTTTTAAGAACTTTGCAACAAACAATTTTGCATATGTAAAACACTTTTCAATTTCAAACAACAAGTTTAACCAAATATTAAAACAATATTTCAATTTCAGTATTCACAAAAATGACAAAACACATTCATTCCACCATTTAAAATAATTTCTACTAATTTTTATTTTTGCGTACTTTACGGACATTATTTCAAGGGACCGTCGCCTCAAACACTAATGCCACATGATAACAACAACCATGGCCATCACATTTTCATTTATTCATTTATTTTACAATATATCCATAGAAATAATTCATTTATAAAATCACAACACGTGCTGATACAATTTTCTCATTATATTTATAAATGTGATATTCGTATAAAAATTATTATTTAAATCTAATTTGAAAAACAATCAATTGGATCAACACGTAATAATTCAGGAATTTCGTCAACATTTATCAAACCGTTAAATATAATAAAATACCCTACTTTTCAGTTTTAAAATAAAAATCTCCCAAATACATATAAATACCTACCTGAATATCGCACGATTATTCCTACACTTCTATTGACTTTTTGTTCTCCTCTTAATCACTCCCTAATATCAATTTAATAGTAATAATAAATAATGATTCAATAACAATAAACGATACATAGGTATTAAAACATATATTTATATACTAACCAAGCCTCATCTCCTCTTTTTCTTTTCTCTCTTCTCCCCTTTCGATTTTCTGTCTCTGCTTCTAATTCTCTTTCGTTTTCTGCCTTATCTCAAACTTGAGAAAGCAAATGCTTATATATATATATATATATATATATATATATATATATATATATATAAACTCATCCACCGCCACACTCTTTATTTACTTATATTATTGTTTTATTATTTTTTCCTTACACTTGCACACTACACATACACGTTACAACCCAATTCTAAAATCATTTAAAAGAAAGACACATGGCATTTCAATTTGAATCAGACCTTTTAACTTCTTTTTGTTCGCTTTTACCCACAATAAAACTTATATTACCCAAAAATTCTATTTTTTTAAAATTAGAAATTTATTCATCCACAATTAGATAATCCATTTCTATTAAATTTCTTTATTTTCTAATTTCTCTCTCTATATATATACATTAATCAAAATTCGAGTATCACAATATGAAAATGATTTTTTTTCTTTTAAAATATCTTAAGATTAACTGTAAATAAATTCCACATAAATAGCTATTGCATTGGAAGCTGCAATTAAAAGTGGCTTAAAAACGAAAAAGATAAGAAGTTTACTTAAGCTTTAGAGATTTAATTATGATAAATACATACATGTACAAGTGGAGTTTGAGGTCAACAACTTTACCAATTGAATAAAATTTATATGAAAATTAATTAAATATTAAAAGTGTTGTAAACTTAAACAACTTTGCTAAATGGAATTATACATATTTAGGATTACATGCATGCAATAAAAGCTAAGCATAATTCAAGTTTGAGGTAAAGTTAAGCTTTGAGAATTATATAAAATATTTGGAAGAAAATCTTACAAGGTTTTCTATAAAAGATAGAAATACCCGAATATTTGAAATATTATATTTCCTTTTCCTTAAAATTGATAATGAACTTACACACAGAACAAGGCATTCGCATTAATATTATTATATATGCATGTTATACAATGTTAAGTAGATAATATTAATTATGAAATTAAAATAAATAATTACAATTTTTTTTTACATCTAGATACATAGATTAAAAATATTAAGAAAAAATTACTAATCTTTTATATTAATATATTTGAAACCAAAAATGTCAAAGAAGGAGGAGAGGCCAAAGAAGATAAATTCAATTGCTAGGTGTTCGGTGACAGTGGGTGTGAGTCTGGGAGAGGGGTGACGGCTTCTAACAAAGAAAACGAAAGATTTAGGTAAAGTTGGGTTAGGTTAATTTGATAATTATTATTAAGATCTTTAGAGATATTATAAATTATGTATTTCAAATATAATATTTATTTAATAATTCGATCCTTATATTAGGGGTTGTTTATAATAAATAAATTTATATTATAATTTTTTATTTTTTTAAATATATTCATTTAAGACACGATTATTCGTTTAAAATATGATTATTTGTTTAATTAATTGTGTCTTAATCGAATAATTGTATCTTGTGGGTCAAATATAGATACGACACGAATAATAATTATGTCGACACAAATATGATATGTTAAGATTTATAAATTCGAATTCATTTAATGGCATCGAATTCATGTCGAATAATTGTGTAGTATCCCAAATTGTCACCCCTATGATCTATTAATGGAATTAAATATGTTAATAAAAGGTTAATACAAATATGAAGAGTCTTAAAAACATATGGGAGAAAGCAAGTGGTGGTTAGACAACAACATTTACACATGCTACAATGTTCATGGTTTTCATCTATTTACTTGTAACTAGCATGAGAAGATAAACTAATTTGCTTTTTAAGCTAGATCAAGAAACATATACACATAATCAATATTCTCAAATATCAATAATGTGAAATATTATGAAATTTAAGGATAAAATGATAATTTATGGCTATTATGATTATGAGAATGTTATAAAAGTAAATACAACACAATAGAATTGCAAAAAATACTCAAACCCAGCATTATAGCAAAAAGGAATAAGTTTTGTGCAAATCAAACTAAGGTCAGAAGGCTTACCACAATTATGCCTTGCATCAAAACATAATAAATTTACAAGTTTCGTAAGTAAAAGTAATAGTACTATAAGTTTTAGAAATCACACATTTGAACTTGAAAAGATAATGCTTCATCTTATTTATATTGCCAAAATAGATGTTGGATCATCTAAACTAAAAAAAAAATACATCATGTATGGTGAAATGAAAGTCTGTTGCTGAATCATGTTCACTTTCAAAAATGCTAGATTTTGAGTTTTATCAAAATTTTTACTTCCTAGCAAGTGCATCTACCAAAAAGGTATATGAAACTCAGTTAGAAATGGTGTTTTTAAAAGATTAAAAACATGAAACTCACCTAGGGCTAACAATATACCTGATGATGATGCAAATGGTGCACTTGAAGATTGAACCTATGACAATGGACCACAAGAAGCATTGGTTGCCATGAGCTACATTTACAAACAAATGTCAAGTAATTGTAATAATAATTTAACGTGCATAATTGACAAAAAATCTGAAGTAACCTAAACTATTCTTGGGTATGGCTTATGCCTTGTTGACTTTGACTCGGGACAAGTTCTCTTATTGTGTTTCCATTCGTTGCAAATAATACCCTAACACTACAAATTCTTTTGATTAGTTGTGATTCATTGGCAGCCCTCATCTTTGCAAGTTTGGGTTAACCTGCTTGCCTTTTGACTTCAGGTGGTTGCATATCATTATGAAGTACCAAAAGCGCATGATTTCATTAGGAATTGGGTATACTTGCTCACTATATGTCATAAAAAAGGCGTCCCTTTTTAGAAGTGGGTCTATGTAGTCCTCTACATCAACCATTACAGTATCACTGCAACATACAATATGCTTGCAAGGGAAGCCTGATACTTGCCAATGATTACAATCACATTCTTTCTTCCCCAAATCCACTACATTGACCTTAGAGTTCTCAAATACTACCTCAAAATTTTGATCTTTTCTAAACACTACATGCAACTCTCTAACTTCTTTCCTAGCCTTAACCAACTTTTTCTACATTAATGAAGGTAGATTTCTCTCCCACTTTAATGCACTGCTATACCTTGTATGGATAAGTCTCATGTTTCTCTTTCTAATTTACTTAAACATTTTGGTAACTAATAGCCCTCTATACTAGTTTATCTAGTTATTGAAACTCTCACTTATGTTATTGGTAACATGAGCACACTTTGTGAGTTATGAATGTATGTTTGGCCCAATTCCTAAGTGGGATGTCCGTAAGATACTTGTAACTAACCTCTGTTACATATTTTATTTCCTCTATAAAAGCACTAAATTCTCTTAGATTTCCAGCTCTACGATATGCCCAAAATTTATTTTTCAATAGTTTACCAGGATACTTAGTCTTGAAATTGGCATAAATATGACTACAACAGAATCTTTTTACAGCCATTGGAAAGTATTGTTCTAAAGCAAATAAAACCCATTTCTATCTATCACTCATGAAGCATAAACTTTTGTTATAATTATGGCCAAATTATTGATAAAGCCTCTCCATGAACCAATGCCCAAGATTGATGGTTTTCAGTGTTAGCAACTACCAATACCAAAGGATACACACCATGGTTTGCATTTATGGCAACTGTAACCAACAAAACTCCCTTGTATAGCCCCTTAAGGTGATAACCATCCACCCCAATGAACTGTCTATAATTGAAAAACCTTATTCTTTATGCATCAAAGCTGACAAAAAATTTCTTAAAATTTGGTCTTAAAAGTTTGCCAACTCACTCAAATTAAAGGTCAACCATACTGCCTGGATTACTTTTGCTGATTGTTGTCATATACCTTATTAATTTAGTATATAATAGCTTGTAATCAGCATCTAGTAGCTCCAATGCCTTTGTTTTTACTCGATATAGCCTTATTGGATGAAGTTCAACCTTATATAGCCTCATCAACTCCCCAACAAGGACTTTAATGCTCAATTCAGGATTTTCCTTGAATAAGTGCAAGAATTGAGTAGTTATCCAATCTAAAGTTGCTTCCTAATTGTCTACAATCCTAGGACATGTGTGCTCAAGGTTTAGTGTCTTGATTTGAAATGAAAGTCTGTCCTATATAAGGTTTGCATGAATTCTCCATTTGTATTTACTCTAAACTCACTTACAAGTGACTCTAGCTTTTTTATTCTTCACTTTCTTAAGCTTAAACCCTTTCTTAATAGCAAACACCTTTTTTTGAACTGATGTACATCATTAAATGTATGCCCACTTGTGATATTATTTTCTCATTGACATCTATACAAAACCTATATTCTCCACTATTACAACTGTAGTGTTTGCTTGCTGTGTCCTTTACATCTGAGTCCTTAGATTGCACATTACTATCATCAGCTGACTTATAGTCTTCCAATTCATGGTCTGTTTTAACATCAGGCATCGTAATATTGTCTAATTCTTTATCATCTATATCATCAAGGTCAACTGGGTTCCATGTGTTGTTTACGTTTATTTTACTTACTGCTTCTCTATAAAAATATTTATCATTTAACATGAATACAATTTCTTTGTCAATTAGATCTTTTTTAATAGCTTAAATCCCCCTTGTTCATTAACGTCATCTCTCTCTCCCTAATTATAATCTTCCTCACTTACAATGTCTATAACAAATTGATTTTGAATTATTTGCTCTGTTGGAGGTGATTTGGGCTTACCTTGATTTAAAAAAAAGTTAACATATCCACAGCCTTTGTTGTTAGCCTCTTCGAACAATGATTGGAGTTCAACATTTATTTGCACTGGGATTATGGTATTTCCATGAATACTTTCAGCTTTGAATAGCACACACCCCCACTCACATATGTTTTTATCCCAACAAATCTCTCTTACATGGGTCTATAGCTTGCTTAATATGTAGAACTTGGGCATACTTTGATTACATCGTAAAGAGTGCCACTAATATCACAATAAATACTTATATTCCTTATCCTACAAAATAATTTCAAGTGCACATTATCAAAACTTTGCGTTTAACATATGTTTGCAATTAATGACAATGATAAAAACATAAAAGCATCAATAAGGAAAGAATAAAGCATACAAAGTTCTATAATAGATTAACCATATATCATGTTGGTTTAGTCATTTAAGAATACAAACAAGCCTTCTAGGTACTTAAAATGTTGTTTAATCGCTTTCTTAACCATATATTGTGCTAACCATAGTATTTAACACAAATTTCATGCCAAAAAATTACAAACAAAAAAACGTATATACAATGTTTAGGTAACAAGCTAGGATAAAAGAAAGCTGGTTTATTAGTTTAAGAACAAAATAAGAGTTCAAGTTACTTAACATGCTGTTCGTTAATAGTTTAATCATATATTATGCTAACCGTAGTATTCAACATAAATTTCATGCCCAAAGAATACTAACGAAACTTGTATGTGCATGTTCAGGTAACAAACTAAGATAAGATAAAGCAGATTTAGTCATTTAAGAACAAAAATAAAAGTTCAGGTTACTTAGCATGTTATTCATAAATGACTTAATTATATATAACGCTAATTGCAATATGCAATACAAATTTCATGATTAAAAAAGGTCAAACAAAAAAACTTGTATACGACGTTTAAGTAAAAGACTGAGACAAAACAAAGATAGTTTAACTATTGAGGAACAAAAAATAAACTACCACTACATCAAACACCACATAAGACTTCCAATCGTACCTCACTATCACAATATAAACTGTATGCCTAAAAATCAAACTATCATAACATAAATCAGTACTATGGATGATTAGAAGGTCCAATACAATATAAAAAATTCCCCCTAAAAGCAAATTAGATCACCTATGCATGAAATCCCTAATTTTAAAACTAGGGTTTATCTACGATTAACACTAAAAAGTTGTAATTACCACACAATATGCCCGATTAATGCCAAATCGCACACAATCAATGTTCATTTAATCCTCAAAATAACATAAAACTCTGTATCGTACCTTACTTTTGTTGAATCAACCCTTCTTCCTTCTTTAACAAACTTAGATTCTTACTCACAGGCTTCGTCGTCTTCTTAGTTGTATTTCACAGCTAAACCCAACTACTATCAGATGCATTAGCCCAAAATTTGCCCTCCACATTATATATATCACCATGTCTGCAACCCTAGCAATGATGTAACATCAGTAGGTTCCACTAGCCCAAATGGCGCAAAAACTCCCTCTAAACACTTGCTACACTGCTATGATAACCTAACTTCATTGATTAATAGTGTCAACTTGTTATTTCTGGTTGAAATAATAGATTTCAGATAATCGATTTCGGCTCTGAGTGTGTTTCCATACAGAGAGATAGTTGAAAGGGAAAATTTTTTGTTGTGTTGACTCTGGTTTCATTTTTGTCCCTATTAAATTTACATTGTTGCCTTTAGGGTGGATGGAAAAGGTGTTTCTTATTACGTTAGAGGGGTATTCCTTGTTAATTAAAACATTCTTTATCTTTATATATTATTTTGCCTAGCCTTATGGGAGGTATGCGAAAATTCCCCGTTGGTAAATATGAGTACTCTAATCTTTTGGAAAATGTAAACAAAATGCCTTTCTATAATTTAGAAAAAAAAATAATTAAATAAATTTTTAATGTTCAAAATAAGTATATAAAATAAACAAAAAATACCACCCCACCTTAATTTTAAGTAGATTTTATCATAAAATGTTAAACTAATTTTAGTTTTCAATTAAATAATCATCTAGTTATTCATATTTTATGAAATAAATTCATGTCATTAATTTTATGTCAATACACCGGTCAAAGACAAAAAAAAAAATGAGAGGTATTTATACTAATACATTAGTCAATGCCTGTTAAATATAAAAGGTAGCACGAAAAGAAAAATAACGAAAGAAATTTAATTGATAGCTATTTTTAATTCGGATCTTATTGTCATATTAACCAATAGTTTAAGGGATTACCAACAATTTGCCTTTCATAATATTGACACAAAATTTTAATTTAATGCAATTGAGTTATAATTTGTTTGATCTCAATTCATAATTTTTTTATTTTATCTTTTCGTCAAGGGGTTATTTTTAGTTTCCTCCTCTAAGGTTTAGGAAATTATCAGTTTGCGGAAAGATTTGGGGAAAGCCTTAGTTACCTCCCCTGGACCGTCCCTCTCTATTTGTTGACCATTGATTTTACTTAAAAGCCACTGATATCACTTGTAGATGCCAAAAATTGAAGTTAAATAGAGACATTGTTATTGACATATCAGTACGCATGGCTATGATTTGCACCTAGGTAGCCGTTATAGCTAATTTGGGCATTACCTCTAGCAAAATTGCAATTGTATGCGGTATCAGCACAATCTATATAGATCAAGCATGTATTAGAAGACAAGTCACACAAATGGCAACCATCTAATAGGCACATGCAATACATATTTGAATAAACTTTAGTTGCACGTGTTGCAAGTAAAAAGCTTACATATTGTTGTTCATACAAAAAGCTCAAATACTAAACATATGTGATATCATCTTGCATTAAAAAAAATTTAAAGATTTTATACATGGCTGACACCTTGTTATGGTAGCTTGGTCAACAATTGATATTGATGGTCTCTGAAATAACCTGATACAAACTGGATTACTTTCAAAGTTGGCTAAATTTAACATGTTCATGGATGACATCAAACCAGTGATAAAAAAATCCAATATTTCTAATAATACAGATATTTTATCACTGGTTTGAAGTCATCCATAAACATGTTAAATTTAGCTATTTTCTTATGAAGCTTCTTCAGAGTTTGCTTATGGGTTTCACTACATTCTCTATTTTAAGGATGATATAATCCAATTCTGACCTCTCTTTTTATATTTGTTTCAACATTTTCATACTTTCTGTTGAAATGTGTGGCTCAACTTCTGACCTAGCAACTAGAAAATAATTTGTATGATTCCTAAAAATAACAAAATTATATTGTATGATTTTTTTTAGATGATAAATTCTAGGATAAATGTGAAACCAATATCTTGGGAAGTATCAATACGTATCTATGCCCAAGAGAAATGATACCACTCTCCTTTAAAATCCCTTCATCCAAAGATACAACATCATCATATTAATTACATAACCCATGAAACTCATAAACTACATACCATGTATTGTTGAGGGGAGAATCTAGCCATATTAATCTCTTCTCCACCAACAGTGCACTTGAAATCTTTGAGGTCTTGAACAACACCGCATACAAATTAAAATAGAAACTCATAAACAAAATTCCTCAATAACATAACCAAAAAGCATGCACTGTATATATACAATACTTAACAAAAATCAGAAAATATTGTATATCTAACTCATTACAACAACAATCAAGAAAATCCAAATTTAACTAAAAGGACTATAACCAAATTCAACAATGACCATAACTGAAAATTAGGTAAGGTATGAATATAATAAAGAAATTTACATGATCAACATGAAGATTCTTTCCCTTCTTCAAACCTATAAGATATTAATTGAAATATTCACTTCTATTAATTAAAAACGTATCAACACTTGGTACATAATGTTGTTTTTACTGTTTTTAACTTTTGAAATGTATATTCAACAGTCGATGTAAGATTTTAATTAACAAAATAATTTATCACACATGTTTCTGTTTGGTATTGTGTTGTAAAACATAATTTAACATGTTTTATTGATTTCAATTTCATATTTTCAGAATCCCAACTAGTTTAATCCAAACCTGAACTAATTTATCACACATGCTTCTGTTCACTCTGTTTTATCACTTTGTAGGCCACAACAGAGATATTATCTTCTGTGTTTTCTGTGCATTCATTCACATTCAAACACGAGCACACATAAAAGCTATATGATCAAATGAAACCAACTACTTATTCATTTCCAGTCACACATTCATACCAACCAATTATCCATTTAAAGAACCACAAATTCACTTGAATTCATTGCTAAAAAATTGAAACAAATGCAATGCAATATCTCAAGCTTAAATCGTGTTTCTATTAGTCAGTTCATATCACCAACAGGATTCGTAAAGTTAATAAAATTAACTCAGACTGTTAAAAGCATGTAATAAATCTTTTTTCTATTACTAATCATTTTCACCAGTAATCTTAAAACCTACAGTCGCAAATCCATATATCACAACAAACAGTAACAAACCCCAATATTTATTAGAACACACACAAAATAGTATAAGAAATAATATCCACAAATTTAGGTTAAATATTTTTGGCACATTTACAAAATCAAACTCGTACCTATGTATATTCAGGGGTACACTAGCAATGCCATGTCATTATAATAACAAAGAACTCAAAAACGCAATCAAATAACGCATCTCACATACTCCAATGTATGATAAATCCCCTCAAATAATTCATGCAAAGCATGATTCACAAATTGAAACACCTCAATAGCTTCATACTTCACACATGCAACAAACAATTAAGTTCTGGAAACATACCTCACATTCATATCTGCAGCTTTGTTCAAATGCGTGGCGCAGCTAGTTTCTTTGTTATCTGTCCATGAAATGCAAAACCCACACACAAACAGGTTGATTGATGTGGGTTTTCTCTCACTCGATATATATAACCAACACCTTTTGGCATGAATTTTTCCCTTCCTTGGTCGAACATAACACCCATAATCCTAGGTTTAGTTATCGCAAGGATTAAATTAAACGAACTTTTCAATTTCCATTCTCAGCTTCATTCTTCTTTAGTTCAAAGAAAATGACACAAACAAGTCTTCGACAAGATATTGAATTGGTTTCTCATATCTATTTACAATTTTAGCCTCATCATTAATGGTCAACAAACGGAGAGTGACGGTCCAGGGGAGGTAACTGAGACTTTCCCCAAATCTTTCCTCAAACTGATAGTTTTCTAAACCTCAGGGGAGAAAACCGAAAATAACCCTTTCGTCAAGCGGTTACAAGTTAGGCAGCTCACTTTCGCGCCAATTCTAGAACCTTGAGGTCTATGGTATTTTTCCAATTTCACGAAACGGGACGACAATATTTTTGTCCCTATATTTCAAAATAATAAGGATCCTGGATATAATATTTTTAGTGTTAACAATTTACCCCCTACATTTTGATAATTCAAACATAATATGTTTAATAATAGTGTTAAAAATTAAAATCTCTAACCTGATGTAATTATTAAATAAATTAAATAAATTTTAATCCTGCTATATTTTAAAACATAATAATCATGTTATCTGCTTAATTTTTTAATATTTTTAATAAAATTTTTAATATTTTTAATAAATTTTTTAATATTTTTAATAAATGTTTTAAATTTTTTTAAAAATTTATAACACTACTTAAATGATAATATAATTTTATTATAAATAAATATAAATAATTTTTAAAATACAATAAATATAACTAAAATTTTTTATAAATATAAAAAATTAAATAAAAAAATTAAATTATAAATAAAATAAATTTATTAAATTATAAATAAATTAGTATGACATTATTACATATTATTATTTATCAATTATTAATTAGGAATTAAAATGTTAAAATGTAACAACTATATCTTGCTTTATTATTTCATAGAGGTTTACGGATAAAAATATTATTTTCCCTTTCTAAAACCCTAAACCCACTCTTTCACGTCCCTTCAAAATTTCACTCTCAATTTCTCATCTTTCCCCAATCTCACAGAGACTATATTGTTCTAGGTAAAAATCTAATCTTTCTTTGGCCAGACCAACACTCAGTTGTTCTATTTCAGGGCATAATCCGAAACTGGGGTAGCGGAGAATTTTCATGCTAATGGCTGAACAAGAACTGGAAATCCTCCATGGGTACGAGCTTCGGCTCCTACGCTGCACCCTTACTTCTCCATCCTCCAATATTCATCTTAAATCGCAAATGTTGAACGACCAGAGCCCATCCATTGCCCCTCTTCACGCATACATCAACAACCTCATCGATTCCATTGAGTCTGGAAACTATCTCCAGGCCCTCGCATCCGACGCTGCCCGGATTGTCATTGGCTCGCTGGAGTTTGACTTCACTGACACAGCTGAGTGCGCCGACCAGGTATATTCTGAGTTACTCCACCGTGTTGAGGCATTTATTGTGAATGATTCAGAGAATGACATGGACAAGGCTTGTAGAGTGGTCCTGGTTACGTGTCTTGCAGTTGCCGCGCTTTTCTGGTTCATTCAGTGTAACATGATTGGGTGAGTTTTTTTTTTAAAATAATTGCAATCAAATAACTGTTGGAAAAGGGTTAGTGATTAATATCTTGATATAAATGAATAGGCCTTTGGTTGGGGATTTGCCAAAGTGTTGTTTTCCATTAAAAGTTTCGGAAACAGAAGGCAATGAATTGGTAGAGTGGGAGAATTGGGCACGCAATCAGCTCATGTCTGCTGGCTCTGACTTGGTTGGAAAGTTCTCTTATCTTCAGGTAGGGAGTTGTTCTTAATCTTAGTGGCTCCCTATTTTTATTATTCACTTTTACTTATTTATTTATTTAATTTTGTAGCATATAGTTTTTGCTAAAATGTTGCTCATGAAGACAAGAGATTTGGTATTTGATGCAACTGTGTCGCTTGTGTATGGGATTAGAAGCATTCCGTGGTGGCTCACAAGAATCTTAATTATTCATCAGAGGATTTTGGACGAGCGGTCTTCTTCTTTGTTTGATCTGTTAAAAGTTTGTATGGCTGAGACTTTGCAGCATTTTGGCACTTTGGAAAATGTAACCACTTATTGGGGTAACCAGTTGCATGATATTGAACCTTCAGATATTATTTCCATAGCCCATTTAGAAGCAGGGCTCTTAGAACACATTTACGGGAGGGTCGATCCTTGTAGGTGAGTTTTCTTGAGAAAGTTTTATAGTTTTCATGGGCTTATTTCTGGCCATATAAGAAGTTTTCGATGCGGAAAGTTGTTACTTCCACCATGGAACTTGCCCTCATCATTATCACATCCTTTGTGATTATTTATGCATGTGCAAGAGGGATATGGAATTAATTCTTGTGCTTGAAATTCATGACATCTCCCATTCCTTAATTTATGTGCTTTCAATGATTAGACATTATTTTCAGTTAGCAACATTAGTTGATTTTGGGTGGACTGATGCACAAAATCAATTTTTACCATTGATATAAGACTTCTATCCTTTTCTCTCTTTTTTTTTTTTTTGGTTTTTCAGTAAATTTGAAATCTCTGAGGTTTGTGGTGTATTCTAAAGCATTTTTATGGTATCAGGCAACATTTTGAATTGGCTGAACTGGCTGCTGGTCTTCAGCTCTCGCTTACTGGTTCTCTTGGTTTCCGCACTGTACATCAGGTGAAGATTGAATGTTTATAATCTATGTAAGTTGTTGGGATCTTCCTTCTTAGCTTTGGGATTCTTCTTGGATACAGGTAGAGCCAAAGGCACAAATGGTACTCGTTGCAAACACAAATTCATCAAACACTCCCGATACTGGTGCTTCAATAAACCAAGGGATCCATACCCGTTATTCTGCTATTGAGGATCCTTCTGAAGTTTTTATGACCCCAAAATTATTGGAGAATGATCATGAATTCAAATCTGGAGCCCAGTGCCTTGCCAGTGGTGGCTCAGTCACCCATTTAACAACAACCCAACAGGCAGTGATCATGGCTCAGTGCCTTCTGATAGAAAAGAGTTCTCGACAGGATGAAATGCAAAGTAAGTTGCCTGAGTGCACGGTTAGGTGAACTTAGGGTCTTACTAAGATTATAGCATATCATACTTCATTTCAAATGATTGTACATCATATGTTTTTCCTTTAGTAAATTGAGGATAAATCATAATAATTCAATTTGGAAGGACCTTTGGATTAATTTTGTTTAATCTGATTTCTTTTTGGCTATGGAAAGGACTGATGCGAGATTGGGAGCACAGGTTTTATTGTTTGATTTTTGTAATCTTACTGTTTTTTTTTTTCTTTGTGGATACCTGGTCCACAGTTGTATCCGCATTTTTGTTTTTTAACCTTTAATGCATTTTCCTTAAGCATCTAATAAAAATCACATTTCTGCATTCAAAACAAAAGGGAAAAAAATTAAAATGGAAGAATCTGTCTTGATATAAGGCTTATCTTCCTAATATATATTGAATGCTGATTGAAAAAGATAAATGCACTTATCTTGAAAGACTAGATAAAGCCAATTGAACTCAATTGAGTGTTTCTTTTCTCTTAATGGAAAAATTATCACCTGATCTTCTCTCTCTTATTCTCTTGTTCTCAATGCTTGTAAAATTTAACTTCTGTAAGTAAATACATTTCTTATCTTGTATCCTGAGACATTAGCTTAATCTCCTCTTTTTAGTCATGAATTTGATGGCATGTTATCTCTTAGCTGCCTAATGGTCCCATTTCACAAATTACAGCTGGCCATAAAGCTGTCCCATAATTTAAGGAGAAAATTTTATTTTTCCTGAAAAAAGATTTTTTGCTGTATTGGACTAGAAGCAATAGGAATAGATGCTGTAGTAGCTCTGTCTTTACCATTTCTGTAAGACTAGGATCTCATAGTAAATAATTAAAATCATCATCAGCTTGTTTGGAACTTTTGAGAAAGTTTCAGATATAAAGAGAACAAATTTTCAGAATTAACAGAGTGCTCAGTGTGTGTGTGGAGCTTCTGCAAAAATTTCAGATATAAAGCAGCACCACCATAGCGTTGCTGTTGGAAAATTTTCACTTTCTGCTGAAGGAAATTGCCATTTTGTACAGATAGTGCTATGCAGTGATGCAAGTTTTTCTAGTTCATATTATTGATGGTGCTTGTTCAACTTGAGAAACATCATAACCATTTCTTAGGAAGTCTCTTTTGTAGCTGATGTTTGGTGTACAGAGGCATGAATTTCTTTCTGACGTTGTGTTATTTTTTTCTTTTCATTAACTCTTGATTTGATCAACTGCAATTTACTGCTTGGTTTTTGATTCAGGATGGGATATGGCTCCATACATAGAGGCAATTGATTCACAGCCCTCATCTTACTTTATCGTAAGTAGATAAACACTATAGTATTAGTTTTTGTTAATCATATATATTATTTTAATATTTCTTAGCTGTCAGACTTATCAAATGTTCTCATATTCTTGCAAATGATGACACTGAGCGCATGTAGATTTCTTGTACATGGACAAAAAAAATAGTGGTAGTTGCTATAGTTTACCTTTCTGTAGTATAGGAAACAAGATATTCCAGGACTTTATGGTTTGAACTGTGAAACATTATTGCACTTCCATCTAATAAAGTGCACTTCTTATATTCATTTCCCCCCTGTTTCCTCATATGTGTAATTTGGTTATGTTCTTTGCACTAGTTGGTAATGCTTTTGGTTTAGTTTTGATGTAGCTAAACTTTTAAAGATTGCTCTTGAATTTCTTCTCTGATGCTTACATGATTTTTCCCTCTTTCAGCTACGGTTTTTCTGTGATATATTACGTATTAGATGGGAGGCTACTCGTAGCCGCACGAAGGGGCGTGCTTTAGAGATGATGGATAAATTGGTATGAGTGGTATCTTTGTTTTTTGTCTTCCTATTCAGGAACTTCTTTAAGTGCTTGCTTTATGGTTCACCTCAAATATATACTTTTTGCTTTGTTTTAGGTTGAGGGTGTGTATAATTCTTCTCCTGAAGTGGCACACAGGATCCCCTTTTGTTTTGTGGTTTATGTTCCCACTTTCCCTGCCCTGCGAAAGTAAAACTATGTCTTCTCTATCTTCAAATGATACTGTTGACATTAAAGTGTTTCTATTTTTTATGAGAGTTTGATTGCTTTACTCATTCTTTTGTTTAACTGTTCATTTCCATTTTCCTTTATTTTAGGGAATATGGTGAACTTTTAGTAAGCTGTGGTTTGATTGGAGAGGCCATTAAAATTTTTGAGGATTTAGAGTTGTGGGATAATCTAATATACTGCAACTGGTATGATGTCCTGGACAGCCATTATCTTAATCTGCCCTTTTTGCATGTTTACCCTTTTTCACCTTTGTCTCCTCCATTGTTGCTAATAGGAGTTTCTTGTTTATTTGATATTTGAAACAGCCTACTGGGGAAGAAAGCAGCATCTGTTGAACTTATAAAAGCCCGGCTGTCTGAAATGCCCAATGACCCTAGATTATGGTACATGCATGAGCCTTGTCATTTGGTCTTTTCATTTTATGGTTCACGGATGATGTGTTCTTACTGATTGCTTTTACTCTTGGTGGTTGAGTCAAAGAATGCTGAACTTATATACAGACATGTGCTGTTAATTTTCTCACTGTTCTGCACCTTACTGTTATAATATTTAACCAGTATCATTGGAAAGATAGATTTGGCTAAGAAAAATGTTGATTGTATTCCTAGGTCTTTTTCGTGAAGTTTTTTTTAGCCTTTTGTTTAGTTTGACCTGAATATCTTTTGGGATATCTATTCCTACTTATCTGCTTGATTGATCACCAGTAAAGAACAAAGGAAATTCTGCATTTCTCGGTTCATATCGGATCACTAATAAAGGAAATGAAGAATTCTTTTTTGGGTTTCACTTTCCTGGTGTTGGGGGTCATGCGAAAGATAATTTGAATATTTTCTACTCATGAGTATAATTGGGATTATCAGTCACATAGTATAATGGGTAAATGTGAGTTATCAAATGTTAGAGCACTATGCACTAGAGGAGATTCACTCTAAAAGTATTATTGATAAAGTTCATTTTAGGTCTCAGTTATTAAAGCATTCAATGCAATTCATCATTTGAGTATGGAATTCCCTTTTCTTGTGTAACATGTGGATTGCCAATGGTGGCTTAGTGGATAAATTTTTGGATGAGTTTCTCTTGGTGACTCAGTGCAGTTCGAATTTTTTGCTTTGTCTGATATTATGGGGGATGGAAGTCAGTAATCTACTGTGGCTGAGGCTGGTCAAAGTAGAAATGTCAGTTCCTATAGTCAGCCAAAGTAAGTTGGGCATTTTGGGTTTAAGAAGACATTTCTGGAGGGTGATTTTAGAGATGGGATTGACTTGGTTAGTAAGGCTCTTTGTAGATCCTGGACTGACTTTAAGTTCATGCATGAATAGTCATACATTTATAAAGTTCTCTCATTAAACTTCGAGAAGCATCTTCTTTATTCATTGACTAGCAGGATATGAGAGGTGAGAAGCTCCTGGATCACAGTGAAGGAAGAAAAAAAATTAAATGCCAATTTTGGATTTCATGTGACTCTGAGAATATTGTGATGTGGCATCAAGCTTTTCCTTCATTGAGATATGGCATCAAGTTTGTGGGCCAGATTGAGCAAAGACCTCAAGATTTCACGGCTTGTTCTTGGAGAATATTTTTGCTTTTCGGAAAGTGAAGAAGACAATTTTGAGTGTTATGGCCAGAGAGAAACCATCACATTTTTGGAGAGAAAATTGAAGAAAACATAGGTGGTTTTTGGGATAGAGTTCCACTTTATATGTATATCTTTGGGCTTCAGTTGCTTAGGACTTTAAATATTTTTCGTTTTCTCTTAATATATATATCTTAACTGAGATTGGGTTTTAGGTTAGTTTTCTGTATATTGTTTTTATGGCTAGGGGAAGGATGTAGGATAGTCTTTGGGGTTGTCAGAGAGGTGTTGTGTAGGTTATTTCCCTTTCCCTAGTTTTCTATTTTTGTTTATCCATGTTGACTCCTAGTCAGCCTTTGTGTTTTTTCTTATGTCTTCTGGTATAATGCTCAGTTTCTTCTTAAAAAAGAACAAAAAAAGACTCTTGAGGAGGAGATGCATATAAACTAAATTTTTAACTGAAGTTGAAAAGAAAAGCAAAGCAAACAAAACTTTTTGTTATTATTTAAGGAAACCATTTCCCTCGTTGGTAAAAATAATTGGAAGCCTGAAGAACAACTTTGTGAGAAACTAGCATTAGGCCTGGTTGCATACTAACTTAAAATGAATTGCTGAAGTTTGAGTTGTGAAGGATCTTGTAGTGACCAGTGCTGTATTTCATGATCGATTAGGTAAAGATTTATCAGCTGGTCTTATTTATATTTTTAATTTTTTGATTTTTTAATTTTTTCTGCTCAATTATCGTTAATGCCTCTGTATCAGCATATCCAGCTTATGATAACGAGACGGGGTATCAATAATTTTGAAATATATTTTCAAATAGTATTATTTGCTAATGAGACAGGTTATCAGTAAATTTGAAAAATATTTTCAAATAGTATCATTTGTTAGTATCTGCAATGCTTGGATTGGTTTCAAAGAAATGGGGAAAAACAGAAAGTTGGTATCGCCTTATAGCATATCTATCTCCAATAGTTCCCGTTCCAGAATAATTATTGACGCTATTTATGTTGACCAGGTAAGATTTTGTTTGATCAAAACAAAATGGAAAAAAATAAATGACTTCAAAAGACATCTTTCTTCTGTTTCCTTAATTTTCAAGGCTACATGAATCGTCCAAAAGTAGTCCTCTAGCCTTATCATCCTTTATTGCAAATCTATTTCTCCAACCATTGCTCACCGGTTAACCTTGATGTTGGTTTGTGGAGAGTAATTTTTCTTCTTGTTCAAGTTTTCTTAAAAAAGAAAAAGGGAAAAGGCAAATTGTGACTGCATTAACTTATCTAAGCCTCTTCCTGTTGCATTTGCTGCCCCAATCTTAGTTGTTCAGCTACACAGGTGCCAGGAAAAGATTGAGAAATATAACAGGGTTGAAATGAATTTTGGAAACCATGTCTTTTTGAGAAATTTAGGCCGGATGTGAACAAATGCCTACAATTTGAACAATGAGGATCATCTGCTTAGACTCTTATAATGGATATATGGATGTGAGTTCAATTTGAGACGATGCCTCTTCCATGCCATTTGTTTATGATAGAATCTTACTGCTCCCAAAGAAACAGAAATCAACTAGTAGTTATAGGAACTTCAGTAGCTTAAGTTTTTCAATAGAGTAGTAATAAGTTGGGACCATTGTTTGGCTTTTCTATCTTATAAGCTCTGTTTTGGTATGGAAGGTTCTGAGGCAATATCAATTTCCCCCAACTGCTTTTGTCTAATGCATATGCTGATGCACAGGAATATTAATATGCTCAGTTCTTCTTGTGGACATATTGTGTCAACGTGAAACATAATATTGAGGGTTGAATTTTGTGTTGTTGACTGATGCATGACTTTAATTTGTAGGTGTTCCTTAGGTGATGTTACGAATAACGATACCTGCTATGAGAAAGCTTTGGAAGTTTCAGACGATAAGTCAGCTCGAGCTAAGGTGATATTCATTTCTCAAACTAAATGTGATTCACATTATCTTATACCCATCAGTTGTTATAACTGTATTTTTATGTGCACAGCGGTCTCTTGCTCGTAGTGCATATAATAGAGGGGACTATGAGGCATCTAAACTCCTTTGGTATGTTTTCTTTAATGGGTTTAATTTTGTTCTATAGTGAAGTGTAGCTGATAATGTGTAGTTAATGACTGATATGGCTAATGACAAAATTACCCTTGGTTATGATTCAGGGAGTCTGCTATGGGCTTGAATTCTTTGTATCCAGATGGTTGGTTTGCACTTGGTGCTGCTGCATTGAAGGTAAAATGTTTGCACTACGGTGATTTTTCGTTTATCATATTTTTGTACCAGTGTACGCGTGCTGTGAGACTTATATAATCCTGCCAAGTTTGTGAAACTTGATGCTGAAATATAAATACAGGCTCGGGACATTGAAAAGGCTCTGGATGGATTTACTCGTGCTGTTCAACTTGATCCAGAAAACGGGGAAGCTTGGAACAATATTGCTTGCTTGTATGCTCTTTTCTTTTTCATCATGTCATATCATCTTTATGCTCCTTCATCGTCAATACTTTGTCATACACCTTTCTCTTTGCATATTTAGTCTACTTTCTCTTGACCATGTTGAACTGTTGTATATAATTTTGGAACAGTATCATACTCCTTCTTTGATCAGAAAATATTAAATTGCTCCAAATGCTAAGAACTAGATATGGCTATCGTTATTTAGATTAGGGAAAATATTATCCACCTCTCTTCAGGTTTAGCTAAACGTTAAAATACATTTAGCTGGTTTTTGAAACTATCAGAGTCCTCCCCTTGAGTTAACAGAATTAGTCAAGCTTGGCAAATGAAGGATATAAGAGTAACTTAAGAGCGCAAAGGAAAATAAATGAAAACCTTCCCCGGCTTCTCTCTCTCTAATATATTGTGAACATGGATTCTAAGAGAGGCAATTTCCATGGATATATTCTACTGCCATTTAATATATCCAAGGAAATAGGGGGCACAAAAACCTTCATTTGTCAGCTGACCTGATGCCGTCGCATTGTATTGCGCAATGGCTCATAAAGCGAGGGGAGATACCAGCTTTTCTGACCTTCATAGTGGCCAACTTTCATCTCATTTTCCAACGAGTGAGGGACAGGAGATGAAAGGCGGCCACTATGAAAAATGTTCTTTTTGAAAAATGAGATGAAAGTTGGCCATTATGAAGGTCAGAAAAGCTGGCATCTCCCCTCGCTTTATGGGGCATTTAGCAATACAATGCGACTGCATCAGGTCCGCTGACAAATGAAGGTTTTTGTGCCCCCTATTTTCTTGGGTATATTAAATGGTGATAGAATCTATCCACAAGAAGTGGAATTCCTCTCCTGGAATCCACATTCACGATATAACTGATATGCTTTTAGATGCCTTTGTAATATGAAAACATTGAGTTCCTTGTTCAACTGAGAACTTAATTTGGAATCCATTATCTGTCTGTCAATAGATGCTTGACGCGGGCGGAATAGCGAAGTGGGGTGAAAGCACCTTGGCGAATGCCGAATCTCGTTCAATTTTTTGACGCAGTGGATTAGATAAACGTTCTAACAGACGGGAGTAGATATCGTTCTAACCCTAACGGCTCGAAACACGAGTGCCAAGATAATAATCCCATAAGGGATAAAATCAAAGGGGAATATTTTATTCAATGAAATATTGTTTCAAATAATAGCATAGACTCTCTATATATAATAGAGAAAACCTAGTGTTACAAGTTAACTCAAATAAGGAAATATAACTCCTACTTAAATGAGAAAACTAGGAATTAAATAACAAATTAAATTGGTAACAATAAAAGACTTCCTAAACTAATTAAATTCTAAAATTGTCCTACATCAATGCTTCTGAGAGAGGTTGGTGAATACTTCCCAGAATTTATATAAAATTGACGGAGAAGTAGGCAATAACAGTGCTAGAGTTGAGGAGTAAGGTTTTATTTAGAGTTCTGTGGAAGTTGTGTGAGGAAGGATTGATCTATGGTTGAGGTTGCTGTATCTATTATTTCTATCATTTTATATATTTTTCGTTCTTATTTGACAGTGCAGTGAAAGTTTGTGAATGTTGAACTTCTTGTGCATGAAGTATGTATCGTACCCATTCCAGGATATTTTAGTTAGCTACATATTTGAATGTTTGTTGATGCAACTTATAATAAGATACCAAGAGCCATTTGCTTTGTCTTTTGGTATTATGAAAAATTCAAACATATAACTTTGAATAATGTAAATCATCTGTCATCTATAACTAGGAAATAATTGTTAGATTTACTGTATCTTGCAGGCATATGATCAAGAAGAAGAGCAAAGAGTCTTTTATTGCATTCAAGGAGGCTCTGAAATTCAAGTACTGTCTTTTTCCTTTGATTACTGCATTTTGATTACTGCATTTTTTCTTCTGTCATGCACTATGTGTGCAGACAGACCCCAATAAAAAAAGCACCCACATTACTTGCTGTGGCAAAGGATATGATGTTTAATAGCTTAAACTGTGATCTGGTAACAGACGTAACAGCTGGCAGTTGTGGGAGAACTATGGCCACGTTGCTTTGGATGTAGGCAATGTCCGTCAGGTAATCCTTGATATGTAGTTAATGTTGAACTGTTAACTATAATCTTTTGATAAGTCTCTTAGCCCACTTTTGATGTTTTTGATTTCTTCATTTGGAAATCTAATGGGAACTGCAGAGACTTCGTCACATCTTCATCTGAAGGATCATGGTAGGAAAATGTGGCCATTTTTGCACATAAATTATCATTCTTTCTACCTTCTTTCAACAGCTGCTTTAATCCCTCTATGTGAGCAAATTCTTTTATGAAGAAATGTATGATTAACAATTTCTTCACTTGAACATTTGTATGCCCATCAAGTTCCGTAATTGGCATGGTATTACATTACTTGTACTCATTTATATCTATTTTATCACGGTCACCATTCTTTAATAAAAGAACATTGATACCTTGCTTCTTAAAAATTATTCTTAGCCCTCACCTTAGTTATAAGTATTTGGATGAGTTGCACATGTTGAAAAGGAGAAACTAGATTATAGGAGGACTTTAGGTAGAAAGGGTATTGTAGGACTGTTGTTTAGTTGGAAAGTAAGAAAGCCAAAAATTTGTGGAAGGACGTTGTCTTAAGGTATGTTTTGGATTGACGTATTGTGACTCTGAAGCCACAATTGTTGTAAAATGGAATCACTAAATGTCAAGTGGTTGGTAGAGGCTAGGTCTGAATTAAAAGATGGAGTTTACCAAACTCTTTAGTAGTGTTTTCAAAGTCAAATAGAAGCACAACAGTCCTAGACATTACCTTTGCCTTGTTATATGGCAAGAAAGAAATCAATGTAGTTTTGAACATAAATAAGTGGAGAATCTTGTAATTCAACGTAATGAAACGCAATGTTGATTCCAAAAGGAAAACCTGGTCAAGTGCTCAGTTTTGGGCTTCTTCTACAAATTGGAGCCCTTTCTTCAACCCCCAACCCACGGGGATGGTCTATAGGGTTCATAACTACTACTATTACTACAAGAGTTTTAGCTAGCCAACATTTAGATCTGGCCCCACCCAGTTTTTTATGATTCACCCAACATTCACCACTTATCCGACTGTTGATGAGCAGTTTTTTGATATCAAATGCCTGACACTCTGCTGCAGGGATTTAACTGAGCCCCATATGGGAAAAATTAGAATTTGCTTCTGTTTCGGTTTCCACTTCACAGGACATTTAAGAATCAACCCTTTTTTCTTTTTCATAAAGCTTAATTTGGGAAGGGTTTGTAAAATGGTTAGGTTTTAGATTTCCTGTTCCGTTTTATAAAGATGTCTGATTGAGAAGTTTTAGATGCAGGGGCTGGAGTGTTTGTTTATAGCTAGGTTAATGAGTATACTGCTTTTCTTAAAATTTTGTTTTCCTTGGGAAGTTGTTCTTGAGTCTCTAGTGGATCTTTCTACTTATCCTTTTACACTTAATATGTTGTTCTGTTTCTTAAAAAAATAGATTAGGAGGATTTTTTGTGATGCTAGGAAGACACCTAGGATAAAGTTTGCTTCATTCCGTCTTTTGGATGTAGATTTTATTTTCAAGAATATTCCTTCTTTCTTTTACAAGAAAATTTAGAATTGCCAGATGAATTTTCCTTCTCTTTTTCTGTGTGGTAGCTTGTTGGGAGTCAATTTGTGAACTACAAATACTTTTGAAATATAATATATGACATCAGTTTCCTTTAAATAATCTTGCTCCAGTTATTGCTGTTTTATTTATTATTGTTCATTTGTTTTGTTGCAGGCTTTAGAAGCTGTACAAATGGTGTTAAATATGACCGGTAATAAAAGAATTGATACTGAGTTACTAGAGAGAATAACGCGAGAATTGGAGGGAAGGGCTTCAACTACGCATTCTGAGTGTTCTGCAGCTACCAATAATTATATTGATGCCAATCTAGCTTATCCTACGGATTCACCTGTGGAATCTGTGAATGAATCAGCATCCGAAGAGTCAATTGTAGGAAGATCACAGGAAACTGAACACTTGATGCAGTTGTTTGGGAAAATTCTTCAGCGGGTTTGTAAATTCTTTTCACATTCGCACACAAGTAAACAAATACGACACAACTCATGCAGACACATCTTATTTCAACACAACACATGCCGACACATGTTATGTCTTATTTTATGTAGTACCAGTGTTCTGCCTCCTTGGGTACCAGATATGCATGCATTTGAATAATTTAAGACACATTAGGCAAGAATGCCCTCACTTTATGTATCTTATGTTGGGTGTTTCTCTGTTTGGTGCAGATAGTTCAAAGTGAAAGCAGAGCAGATATGTGGGGATTGTACGCAAGGTGGCTCAAAATTAAAGGAGATCTCACAATGTGCTGTGAAGCCCTCTTAAAGCAAGTTAGATCATATCAGGTTTGAACATAGATCTCAGTATCCCATTAAATAATTATTATTATCCAAGTTGGCAGAGTAATCTACTTGATTCCTTTTTGTGCTTTCATTTATTATGGGAAATGAATGATGCATGAAATTTTTTTGATGTATAAGATGGCATAAGTGTACATAATGTAACTGAAATATTTTCAATCACATGGAACTTTTCTTCATACTTCAAAATTTTTTTAAAGCATATTTACCACATAATTATAATATGTTGTGGACTTTAAAACATAAATGTTTAAATGGAAAATCAAATAGAATAGGATAGGAAAGATACTAAATCAGTAAAAGGAGAGTACAGAAGCTTATAGGATACCATCTACCATGGTATATATTATGAGTTCTAGCTACTATTTGATTGGAACATTTTTACCACCATATGAAAGCAACCTCATAAAGTTAAGTAGGTCATTTATCATTTTAAAGAAAAAAAGAAAGGGATCATAAATATTGCAAATGAAGCAATATCAATCAAAAAGATTAAAGAGATATGATGCAATATATGACACTGATCTGAGGAGCTTAAATTTGTTAGAACATTATTTCTAGTGTCCACTTGATTTGATAGGTATTAGCAGATACCTAGTCAGTAGTACTGAGGCAAATAGTTTGCTATGATTCAATTGGCTTCACTGTCATCAAAGTGGCAAAAGGATATACATAAATTATAGTTACTTCTCTGCTATATTTTAAAAAGGACTTAAGTTTCTTATAGCTTTTCTTATCACAAAGAATAATCTGCATTTGCTATGTCATAAGTTGGTTGCCAGTTCTATTTCACTTTTTTGTTTTTCGTCTTCAGATCTTGCTCATTATGTCTAAGGGTATGTTTCATATTGTTGGCTTTCACTTGGCTTTGAAAGTAAAGTTGGAAAAAGTGTCTTATAATACCAACTTCTTATGGGACCTCACCTACTTTTCTTTCTAATATTTAACATTTAGAACTTTCATCTCATAGCAGTTGGTGGCTTTAAAGTCACATCACCTCAATTCCCAAGTGTATTTACTAGACTGCTGGTTCTCTATAAGTACATACTTACAATGAAATATTCCTGAATAAAATTTATTACCGTTCCGATTGAAACGAAAAAGTCCACATCTGGCGGACCTGAAAACATATAGAGGAAAGAGATAACAATAATGCGGTTGAGACTTCTCTATGTAATGAAGTGCAAGAAGCAGAAATATTGCTGCAATACATTTGTCAATGCTACTCTGATGTAGTTAACCTCCCTCTGTCACTCTGTTAGGGATCCGATCTGTGGAAAGATAGAGATCGGTTTAAAAAGTTTGCAAATGCATCCTTGGAACTTTGCAAGGTTTACATGGCAATTTCTTCCTCTACTGGTAGTCGTCGAGAACTCTTTGCTGCTGAGATGCACCTGAAAAACACACTTAAACAGGCAAGACTCCTTGTATTTTGATGTTTAAGACAATTGAGTTGGTGGAAACATTGCATTTTCCATTTCTTTTCTTTTTTTTTACTGGCTCGGGTTATAATATTTTACATGCATTTCTCTTACTTCTTTTCTTGAAATGACTATAACAAACCCTTTTGGAATCTCAGGCGGAGGGATTTTCAGACATGGAAGAATACAGGGATCTTCAGGCCTGCCTTGATGAAGTGAAGATGAAACTTCAGCCGGATCCAGTGGCCACGTAAGATTCAGAAATACACTATTTGATGATTAAATATAACTGCTATTTATTTCAGTTCATACCATAGTCCAGATCGTAGGCATGAGTGAATCCTCTAGATGGCGGTAGCATCAGTTTCTTTTGTACCAATTTTCCTGTAATTGATGCCCTTTTTTCAGTAAATTATGTTTGTATTAAGTTTATTGTTGTATCATCAAATTTTGCGGCAATGTAAATACTTGGCTTTGAGTTTTTCAAATTTGACAGAAAAAGCCAACATATATTCCATGTCCTTTCTTTTTGAAAGGTAACATTATAATTAGAAATCTACTAGAAGCTTGCATCAATTCTATTATAAAACAGTCCAGGATTCTATATTGAGACTAAAGACCATTTCAACTAAACATTACAGTCAGAGATCTAATCTATTAGAAGTTTGCATCAATTCTATCATAAAATACTTTGAGAATTTTATATACAGATTGGATTCTTTTAACTTCCACATGTTGAGAGGAAATCTTCTGGAACATGCTTACCAACTATAATGGTTGGGGTAATGTTACACGTGGGAAATTGCCACGTATTCTTGATGTTTGAAAAAAGAGATACATATTTCTTAATGTCCGGAAAAAAATAAAAAAATAAAATAATTTATAATTATTAAAATATTTATTATTTTATTTTGATTTGATTTTTAAAATATTTTTTATATTAATTAAAATTTCTCTTATTATTTAAAAAAATAATAATTAAAATTATTTTTATTTATGATAATTATTATATATGCGTTTGAAAAAAAATTATATTATAATTATTGTATAAATTTTTCATAAAATTAGAGTGAATGTAGTGATTAAAATATGAACAATAAAAATAAATGAGATATATATTTATTTGTCTAAACTTGAAGAAAGTATTTTTTTTTTCTTCCAAACATCAATAGATGTATGTCTATTGCTCCAAACAAACATCAAGGGGTATATATCAATTTTTCTTTATTATGTTTTAAAGCATTCAATTATATTTACATCCAAGATTGATTAAACTAAATGGATTCTATTCATATAGGTCTAAAATATTTTGTGCATTTGACACAATACAAAAATTGAAAATTGAAATTCGCCCATACCCTTATCCTCCAGAGCATCCACAAATTATGGAGTTTGAACACTCTCTCTTTTACATTGACATTTTAATATTTATAAAATAGAAAGTTAATTTATCTAAAAATATGGGCCATTGGTATACTCATGACCAAAGCGAGTATCTTTAAATACGATGGTTGGTTGGTATTTTCATCTTTCAAATAGAAGATCGATCAAATTTTCGTTAAATGAAGATAAATTAAATTTTACTTTAATTGAATTCTGCTTTTAATATATAATGGAACACTTTTTATAATTTGATTTCAAACGAATAACAATACGAAAGTGTTGACTGGAGAAGAATCAAAATATGAAAGGGTTGACTGTTTAGGCTTTGACAATTATTGGAAATAAAACGGTGTGTTTTAATAATTCGTAACATATTATAAGTAAACAGAAGATAATCAACAATCAATAAGACTTCTTTTTATTCTAAAAATTAAAAATATCTACCTTATAAAATGTTAATAAAAAATAAAAATTTTAATTTTTAGACAAAAATATCTCTCGTACTCACTTTTAATTAAGTGAAATATGGAATTTTAGTTAAAAATAGGCATGGAGAATTTTTTATTCAAAAATGTGAAAATTGATAATTTTTAAATGACAATATGTGTTTAGGACGAAAATGAAATTATTTTCCTAAATAAATAAATAAATACGCAGAGAATAAGTTAAGCTGATTAAGCTTGTATCACGGTTTGAAAATGGAAAATTCCGCAGGAAGGTAAGGACCACTTTGATTTGGCACTACGTGAGTCGTTCGTAATCCCCACGAAAGAAAGACGAAGACTCTTCAAATTCTTTCTTTCTTCCTTCCTTATTAATCAAGTCTCTTCTCTCTCACCGCTTTTGACTTGAGTTGCCTCGTCTCCCATTTACACCTAGGCTTTCAGTTTTATTGTTTGTCTATCGTATCATGGGGTAAAATTATTTGGGATTTACATTATATTATATACAGTATCTCCATTGGTACACAAATAATTGTATTAACATATTATATTATAAGAAAATAATATGGGGGTCTCTGTTTTAGTTGACGAGCTGACTTGCTGTTCTAGTTCCAGCTGCCGTGTATGGACTTTTATGTCATTTGGTAAATTTTCCCACCAAGGCAATTTCCCAGGCTTCTCTTGGCTTGCACAAATTAGCTTCCCTCCCAACTGGAAATTTGATCATCTGCAAACCCAGTTGACAAGATTGATAAAGGTGGGTTGTTATCTTTCCTTTCATGTTTGTTTTCTATCCTTTTGGTTATGATATAATTATATTAGAAATTCAGATTTTGTGTGAAAAAACATTTTGAGTTTTTCGGTTTCATTTGCTTGGTTTTCGATTCGAAAATGCAATAAATGGAAGTGGGTTTGGTGAAAAATGTCGAATTTCGTTTATGAAATGCGACAATTATTTATATTTTTGTTCTATAATTATGGTTTACTGATTATATTATAGTTGCCTGAAGCTGGGATATTTGAAGCTTAATTTATTGACTCTGCTTGAACTTAATTTTATCTGGCTTGCAGATATTTAAGAATAAGATCTTCCCTTTTTGGTTTCATACTATAATACTTACTGTACTACTACATTAGTGAAATTTCAGCCCTTGATGTTGTCTCTGTTGGTGTTTTATTTTGATTGCTTTACATTGAGTTTTGTGTCTTTTGTTGGATCTGGATCTGCAGTACGGAAATTTGTGTTTGTTGATCTGTTGAGATCAATGAAGTGCTTCCCATTCACTTACCGGGACAAGAAAGATGAACCACAGACTCCAAAGTCTGCAGTTTCGATCCAATCCTCATTCTCTACGTTTACTGACAATGAAGGGGGAAGAAATGTGTCTCAATTAACTTCACTGAATGTATCAGCCACCAGCACGGAATCCATGACAAGGCCATCATTTCCCAGTATCTCTCAGAAACCCATTAATCTTAAAGTGTTCACCAGTGCTGAGCTGAAGTCAGCCACTAAGAATTTTAGCCGTTCTGTTATGATAGGAGAAGGTGGATTTGGTTGTGTTTTTAGGGGATCGATCAAGGATTCGGATGATCCTTCTCAAAAGATTGAAATTGCGGTTAAAAAACTCAGTGGAAGAGGGATACAGGCAAGGGTTTCTTTATTATTGTAACATTTTGCCAGATTTTTTCTTTTTTTCGGTTATCGGTAACACTTAGAAGTGTACTTTCTCTGCCTTTATTTTGGAAGTATTTCTATAAGAACTGATATACATTGTGAATTGCCACATGGGACAGGTTATTTTGAATTTGAGTGGTTAAGGCTTTTGCCAAGTAGGATTGGTCTAACTTACAAATCTTATGACTTGATTGATAAGCAAGTATTTGGAGAAACTATTATAGGACCAATTTTTTGAGGAATGTAAGGACTGCTCATGGTTAGTTCTATATTAATATGTAAAGAATTAAATGATCAGAATGTCTCATATGGATACTGATAATTTAAGCTGTGATTAATTCTTTCCAGTTAATTAAGGGTATGTTTGGTATTGAGGTATTTTGGTCTTTGAAGCCACTGGAATTGTGGTATGGAAGCATATAATGTCAAATACTAGTTGAAAAAGTGGGTGGACTTCATTTAAAATTGGTGTTTATCAAACACTTTTTCAGCTTTGTTTTCAAAATTAAGTGTAAGGTAACAGTACAAACATACCCTAAATTTTAGCACACTCATCAACTCCTAGCACTACAATGTGCTTGTGAATGTAACACAGAAGCTTTGTCATTGCAATTCTCTTTGATTATTTTTGTTTCTTATAGTGACTCAAAATAACCTCTCTTTCTTCTTATCCTCCAACTTATTCTACTGTTGATTATCCAGCACGCAATTCTTCGGTGTAGTTAATCCTGCAAACATTATTTTATTCTTATAAGAGTTGTTTGTCAAAAAGAATTCTCCTTTTTAGTTGACAAATTATGTTTTGGATCAGATCTGAGGGTCTCACTTATCGGTTTGCAGGGGCATAAGGAATGGGTAACAGAGGTGAATTTCCTAGGAGTTGTTGAGCATCAGAACCTTGTAAAACTGGTGGGATATTGTGCTGACGATGATGAAAGAGGAATCCAGCGGCTTCTGGTATATGAGTATATGCCTAATGGAAGCGTGGATAAACATCTATCCCCTCGGTCAGAAACAATTCTTCCATGGGCCATGAGACTGAAAATAGCCCAAGATTCTGCCCGTGGTTTAGCATACCTGCATGAAGGAATGGATTTTCAGGTATTCTGGTTGTAGTTATCTATTTCAATATGTTCAAAGTTCGTTTGCAAAATCCTACTAATATACTTGTTGCTCTTAGTGATGTGACTGCAACATTACCTGTGGGGGGTTATCTTCAATGGCATTAAATTTTTATTTCTTTTGTGTTCATCACAGATCATTGTCCGAGATTTCAAATCTTCAAATATTCTTCTGGATAAGCAGTGGAATGCGAAGCTATCAGATTTTGGATTGGCTAGATTGGGCCCTTCAGAAGGATTCACCCATGTTTCAACAGCCGTATGTCCATTTATCTATGTTCTGATTTATTTGATGTCTATCACTAAAGCCAAACCTAAAATGCCATATTCAACACTTTACCTACAAAAACCTTCTAGAAGTTGTGCAACTCTGATGAGTTAATCGAGATACACTTATAGAATGGTTTTTCATATTAGTTACCATTTGGGTTTGTTAAATAATAAATCTTTCTTCCTGCAGTAGCTTGTTCTGCAATTTGCCACCTTTCACGCCCACACACACACAAAGTGATCTTGGGTTGTTAAGGCTTACTTGGGCAGTGCATAGGAGCTGCTGTAAGTGCCACACGGAGCTGGTGCAACAGCATTGAAAAGCGAGAAAACTCAGAGGGCTGATTTTCATTTATCTTTTAAATGCCTATGCCATGCAAATTGTTGAGGAATCATCAGTCAGTTAGGTTATGATATCTCAATGCAATATGTTGGTACTCCTTTAACCTACTGTTTATCAATAGATGAAGAAGATGATGACGATGTTGAATAATAGAAGAATATGGATACCCGACTGAAGAATGCTAATAGAGATTTGAGCACTTAAATTTAATGGTTAGTTGTAGAGAAAAACTAGCAAAGATAGTATTTGATGATGAGGACATGCGTCTAGCTGAGTATTTGTCATTGAAAAAATCATAAAGCAATTATGGGGAATTTATGGGACATCGGGATTATTTGTCACTGAAATCATTTTTACTGTTCATGGTGTCTTTGGATATGCCTGATTATTTTCGTGGCTTGTTTCAAAATGGACTAATCAAAGTTGACATACCCTCAAAAGGAACCTTGGAAAGTTAATGCCAAAATAAATTCATTTGAACTTGAGGGAAGTCCTAACTCACTCGGTTATTTTATGACAACGAAACGGGGTTTTAAATAACATTACAACCACATTAATTGTTGCTGCTTATTTTAACCAAATTAATTGTTGTTGCTTATTTGTTTTATACTTTTACTATCTTTTGATTTTGATTTGTGGTGTTGAAGTACCTGTAATAGTAACATAATACTCACTATTGTTTTATTTTGTATATTTGCTGAACTCTTTTTTCATCACTAGGTTGTAGGTACCATGGGATATGCTGCTCCTGAATATGTCCAGACTGGTCGTCTTGCAGCCAGGAGTGATGTATGGAGCTATGGTGTCTTCCTCTATGAACTAATAACGGGTAGGCGTCCTGTAGATCGAAACCGTCCAAAGAGTGAGCAGAAGCTATTGGAATGGGTAAAGCCGTACTTATCAGATCCAAAAAAGTTCAAACAGATAGTGGATCCCAGACTTGAAGGTAAATATACCCTCAAGGTCGTCCACAAGCTTGCTACTGTAGCCAACCGATGCTTGGTCAGAAACCCAAAGTCACGCCCAAAGATGAGTGAAGTGTTGGAAATGGTGAATCAAATTGTTGATGCATCAACGGGAAGCGGTAGTCCTCAACTACCCTTTAGGAGTTTAACATCTATGGAAACTTCCCATGAGTCAAAAACAAAAGGTAAGAGAAGGATTGGAACTGGAGAAAGTGGTTGGGTGTTCCAGAAATGGACCCCAAAATCAGTAAGAACTTGCTGAATAGTATACTAGAGCTTTTACTGAAACCATGCGGATGACACTGTGTGTCAATTTGAGTGTATAAAGCTGCTATCATGTATCCTTGCCAGTAAAGATTTTGGCCTCTGCATAAGAAAACTTTTGCAGAAATATCAGGAAGAATATAGAAACTGTAAACACCAATGCTCGGAAGGAGATGCCGATTGCAGCGACCTCGGCCAAAGAGGGTTTGATTGCTTTTTTGTGGTAATTCAGGAATCTTGCAAAGGTATAAAATTTCTGTATTGTAGATTAATGTATAGTTTGTGTCATTCACATGTGAACCCCTCATCTGTTACACCGCTTCCTGTGAAATGTTAAATAATTTTATCGCTAAATTCAGTAATATCATAGATCTTTATGTCACAATTTATAATAATATACCATGACTACAAACAGAGAAATTTGTAACCTTATTTTTAACAGTGTTGAAACAAGTTCATGATTTCTTGTATAGTGTGCTTTACAAATTGGTAATGAGCATGTGAGTACAAAATTGTTGCAATTACCTTTCTGTTGAAGTAATTGATTTTTCTTTTTCATAAAAAGAAGAAAAAAGGAAGAAGAAGAAGAAGAAGAAAAGACTAATCAATGCTTTTTAAAAAGTGCTCTAAAGTCTTTTAAAAGATATTCAAGATTTTTTAAAGAAGACTTAACCTTTACTTCTTCAAAATGCACTCTACTTGAAAAGTAACTTTATTCATCTGAATCAAATATCATCTCATGTTTATGAAACCACTTTGATACTCTCAAGCACATTCTGGTGACACCATGAAGCTTGTCAATATTGTAAACCTCATAAGTTAAAACGGTTACTATTTCTTTCCTTATAAGTTTCTGCTCAAAATCAGTTAATTAATAGTTTTTTTAATTATAAATATATCTACTAACATAAGGTTGATGTCACACTACAATTAGTTGAGGGAAATCTACCCACATACATGCGAAGGAATCCCCACAATTGGTAGAAAAAATTCGGGTTTTACAAGACTTGAATTCATGTCCTCCAAAGAGCACATGTTATTGTTAATATATGGTTAACAATAACATGTGTTGTATTATCCAAATTCTCAAATGTGAAAAGGAACCATCACCTTTACACATATTAGATTCTTGCGAGTGTTATAATCAACTTTTTACTTGCACAAACAAACTGCTCAAAAGAGTAAAAGTGTAAAAGTGATTATAGGTTAACTCTCAAGGAAAACTCTTGAAGAAGGAAAGAAATAAAGTAGAGGGATAATAATGAATAAGTCTATGAAGTTTGACAAAATAATAAATATAGGCACATTTTAGTAATTTTAACAAACTTTAATATTATATATCCTAAATTTTCATCTCTAATGATGTGACATTATGATGAGATGGTGCGATAAATAATTATTGTACAACGAGCTAGTCTAGTTTTAGGGTTAATTTTATCGGAGCCTTTTCCACTAAGTTATAATTATATTATGGATTTTTATTATTTGAATTCTTATTATTTGTGAGAAAGAATTCAAAAACCAAAAGTTTTAAAAATAAATAACTTAAGTTCTTAAAGTTTGAAATTTATATAATTTAAGTCCTCTTCATTTTCTTCTCATTTTATTCAAGTCCTTTATTACCTTTGACTACTACTATCGATAACCATCGATCGCCATTGACCATCGTCTAATATCATCAATTTAGATCATCATGGATATTATTTAAATTTTTATTAAATATTTTATATAACGATACTATTATCATCATCATTTAAATAATCGTTTGTCGTTATTTAGTATTCAATTTTTGATATTCGAAAATTTAACTTCAAATTTATAACAAATAATTATTCAAATGACTATAGTGATGATATTGTTAAGAAAGCATTCAATGAAGAGTTGAATAATATTTATGATGACCTTAGATGATGTTAGATGGTGGTCTATGACTGCTAGTGATTGTCCATGACGGCAACTAAAAATGATCAAGGACTTAAATGAAATAAAAAGAAAATAAAGAGGACTTAAGTCATATAATTTTAAAACTTTAAAGATTTATATTATGCATTTTTAAAACTTATGGTCCATATAATAATAATCCTTATATTATTTGTTCTAGTTAATTCAACTTTTCTTATTCGTTTTATAATAGAATTTTTAATTTTATCTTATGGTGATTTCCAATTTTTTCTTTGTTTAGGTTTATGCCTACTATGAAAAAGAGTCTTAGTATTAGTTGTCAGAATAGACTCAGAGACTTTAAGATTATTGAATAACAAGTGTAATATTTACCTCCTAATTTTTATCAATTTTCTCACTTTCTTCTAGATTTTCTCTTTTTCTGTCTTCAAACTTGTTATTATATGAATAATATTAAAAAGTGTGAAGATATATGACCCACTTCATGAATATAATACTATTTAGAATAGAAATTTTAATCTTAATTATTTTAAATTTTAATCTTAATTATTCATGAATATCTAGTATTATTCATTTGACCAAAAAAAAATAATCTTAAATATTTTAAATTTTATAGTCCCTACTATTACTCAAAATCTATTTGTTGCAAATATTAAAATATATCTTTATTTATTATTTCATCAAAATTTATGAATATATCCATTAATATCTATTAAGGAATTGATTATGATATAAAACTAATTTTATATTCTAAGTTACAAAATTTTATTCTACATATTATAAAAATATTTGTACTAATAATCAATGAGATGGAATAGTAATCCCATAAATTTATACATATTCTTATATTATTTTATATTTAAACACTTTCAACAGTTGAAAATGAATGTAATATGTGTATTAATTATATTTATTAAATTTAATTTTAACTAAATTTATATATATATAAATTAACGGAGTGTTAATTTGTAATCATAATCAATATCTCTATCGTATAGTAGGCAAATCTATGAAAAGAAAAAAGGCCAATCCAAATAAAATAAGCTTTAATTTGCCGGCCATAAAGTGAGAATAGAAAGCTATTATTTAATTATGCAATAATGTGAAGCTAAATTCCTATTCAATTGAGTTGCTTTAACTTGTGGAATAAAGAAAGAATATTTCCATGTTTATAAAAAATGGCATCCACAAATATATTGCAAATTGTTGAAAAAAGTTAAAAAAAAAAAGAATTGTGATTACGATCGATATTCAAATATGAATTCCACACGTAATGTTCTTCATCAATGACTTGTTTGTTTATGGTATCCCATTCGTACTAACTTATTATAATGATTTATTGTCCTTTACTTGAAAATATTCAAAGTAGTTTATTGCCCCTTTGAATTCATAAATTCTAATAGAATTTTAAATTTAATAATTTAATAATAATAGTAAAAAAACTTAGATGAAATGGGTGTATCACCTCCTCTATACATTTGTTTACTTAAATTATGTTATATATACATTTAATTTATAGCAGAGTAATAATTATAATAGAGACTACGATAAAGAAAGAATTTAAAACTCGTGACATAATTTTATTGAATAATTTTTTATAATGTTCTTATAAAAATATTATTATAAATTTACATTCAATTTTGATGAAATTTGTTCCAATTTAAAAAACTCTCTCATCTTCATTTATTTTAAGAAAAACAATTAATCTTCTTCCAACCACTTATTAAAATGATAGTTGGCTATTCATATTAATTACTTTAATTACTATAATTTTTTAAAATAAAAAAAGTTGGAATTTAAATATATCTTATAATTTTTTGAGAAAGAAGGTAATTTATATATTAATTTATTATTTATAAAATATAAAAAATTTGATATTTAAATTCTCATATTAAAAATGTTAAAAATTTATGTAAAATAATATTATTAGTACAATTTAATTATTTTAATAAAACTTATGAAAAAACATAAAAGCTTAGAAATTAGTATATTCCTCCTTCTTATTTTATGCTATCAAGGATTGTTTTTGGCCATTATTTTTAATTTCCACCATCCAAAAATTACTATAATGACCCCCACAAATGTATAATAAAATTAAGGTTTTATGTATACTTCTCATGTCACGTTCTTACTTAAACAAAAATTAATAAATTACCTTTCAAGCATGATAAATGGTGATAATGTAAATATTTAATTTAAAAATAAATTAGTGGCATGAATTGAATTACATTAAATTAATTAATCTATTAATTATAACCTTAATTAGTGCCTCACACGTGCTAATTTTTTTTCTTCCTTGGATAATTTTAATTATTAAATTACTTTTCAGTGCTTGGACCTCGGACTCGAAAACCGATTTTGACCACAACAAATTCCTGACAAAGAAAGGCCATAATAGTCAATTAACATTTATCAGAAAGTTAGTTACGCAATCTCTGCCGTACGATCCACTAATCGCAGCCATTGACGAATTATATTTTTGAAAAATTATTTTTTTAAAAATAAACTTAAAAATCAAACAGAGCCGCTTAAATGGAGGCCAAATGTGTCCACCGTAATCGCAATCCAACGGTTCAGCGAACTCCGTACTCTCCTGAAAACTTGCTCGACCTTTAACGGCGCAAACAGTATATAGTTGCGCGAAAATGAAATGGGCCTGTTTCTCTCTCCAATTTCTTCAAAAGTTCTTTCCTTTTTCCACAAATTTTCAATCGTCATCTCATTTACTCTCTGTGTTCCATTCATTTGTACGCTACAAAGTGCAGTTCGTACAAGCCAAAATTCTGTTGATCTTTTGATAAATTTAGGAACTAATCGAAGCTGCTATCAGGTGAGGTTAATTGCTGATTTCTCAATATGACTTGATTATTTTCATATTGGTTCTTTATTCTGCTTAATTACTAGTAATTTTTGCTTAATTTATTCTTTTTAATGGGTTTAATTTCGATTTTTAGTATTAATAGATGGTACTTGGTAGTGAAAATTTTGATCAGAAAATATTTAATTTGTTGAGAAAAGTAAGGTTATTTATTCGTATACCATTTTTACAGATGGTAGTTTGATTGGTGAGGAATGATCAGACTGATTGGGGTTTGATTAAGGGAGATGGCTATAGAGGAAGAATCGGGTTTAGTTCAATGGGGTCTTCGGTTTTTTGAATGTGACCCTTATTTGCATTCTGGGTACCATGGCGACATAATACAGCATGATGTTAATGACATGTATCATGGTCAGTATTTCAGAAATAATGATGATGCAGAGAGTAATGATGTAGAGAGTGATGAGATTATTGCCCGTACCCTTCAAGAAGAATTCTCGCAACTTGCAATTGAAGAAGCCTCTCAGTATTCCAATACAGGAGGGGAGCAGTTGCAAGAGTCTGTTCAGGATCATGATTGGAATTGTTCATCAACAAATAATGACAGTTCAGGTATTTGTGAATGATACTTTTTGGGCCGTCAAATTTGTCTGTGTGGTTGTGGTTGCTGATATTGATTGTTTTGATGATGTATTTTACATGATGAGAAGAATTTGAGGTTGGCCAAGATGAATATGATGATAGGGGGCCATCTTGTTCAAGTTCTAGTCCTGGTGGAGATGAAGATTCCTGTTCTTTGGAGTTAACTGATGAATATGCACTAGATGATGAAGTTGGCAAGAGGTTGAATCAATTGATTGCTATTCCCGTAAGTCAGCTTATTAAAAGTGACATCATCACCTGTGATTCTTTTCTTTTGCAGCTTTTGAAGTTATATTATGAAATGGATTCACCATCTATTCTGCGGCTTTACACTGTTGGATAAATTGTATTGTGCTCATCATAAGATACTGAAGGTCCAGATTCATATTTCTCACATCACATGCTGAGGGTCTCAATTCATATTTCTTCCATTGCCACTCCAATGATGCGTGACAATTTGTGGGGCCAGTTTTTCATTTCGATGCAGTTCTGTGCTTGGTATTATGAGATATACCCATGCATTATTGAAGTACTTTATGTTCTAGGAGATGTTAAATATTTACTGGTTCTTATTTCCGCAGAACCTGACTCTTGTATTGCTTGTGGATATCTTTTCCCAAGCTCATAGGTTTGAAAACTGATACGTATTTCCTGTGATGCATGAGTCTTATTGGTGCTAATTTTGGATTATTGTTCCCTTATTCTGTTGCTTATGGAAAATGAGCTGCAAAGCTTAAACATCCTGTACATTTTATAAGCATGCCCAAAATGCCTGCTTTGAGTTATTGCAGAATTATCATTTTTAAACATTATTTACGCAGCTGATCCCAATAACTCAGACTTCTTACTATGGCTCACTTAAAATTTTTTATTTGTTGTATGTAGCATGTTCCTAGAATTAATGGGGAAATACCTCCAATTGATGAAGCAATATCGGATCATGAAAGACTGCTGAACAGGTATTTTCTATATTCTTTTTCCATTTCAGGAGTGCATGTATTATGAGCTGAAACCTTTCTGAGATTTTGTTGAAGTGAATGAGGGATGTAGAAGGATTACCATTCATGAATTAATATTTAGTTTTATGTAACTGTGTAATTTGATACAAGACTATGGTGTGTTGAAACTATAGTCTGCCTTTTTTCTTTGCAGTTTCTTCAGCTATGTAGTCTTCTTGTAAAAGAATTGATTGCTGTATGTTTTTTCTAATATAGGTTGCAGTTATATGGCTTTGATGAGCATAAGGTTCAAGGCGATGGTAACTGTCAGGTTTGTTGCTTTAGTTCAGCCCTTTTTTCTTTTTGTTTATTTTTATTTATTTATTTATTTGTTATTATTATTATTTATGTTGCATTATGAAGCGCCTACTGTCACTTATGTAATAATATTTACCCATTGTTTTTTCATTTTTCAGTTCCGAGCTTTATCAGATCAACTATATAACACACCTGAAAATCACAAATCTGTAAGACGACAAATTGTCACTCAGGTCTGTTGTCTCAGTAGCTACTTGCATGTTGCTTAACCAATCGTGGTGCATACCAATGGATTTTGATATATCTACTCAATGATTTGTTATTGACAGCTTAAGTCTCATCCAGAGATGTATGAGGGATATGTTCCAATGGAGTACAGTGACTATTTAAGGAAGATGTCCAAGTAATAATTGTGAAGTCTTTCCATTATTGTTTTTACCTTTTAATGTTTTTGGACTAAGGATGGCCATACTAATACCCTTTGTGGATGAGACTAGGAGCGGTGAGTGGGGTGATCATGTTACATTGCAGGCCGCTGCAGATTGGGTATGATTTTAGGAAACATCTATTTCTTTCTTTAAGTGCATGAAGTTTCGTATTTACTGTTTTTACAACAATGCAAAAGTTTGAAAGCTACCTTTTTTCTCCTTACTTTATGACTCTGTGTTTGTGCCAATGTGCGATTAGTTGCTTATCTGGATGGGGAACCAAACACTCTATTTATGTAGTGTCAAATAAACTACAATTATCTTGTAGTTTCTACCGATGGCTAATACTTGTTCATATTATTTTGCAGTTTTGCGTAAAAATAATTGTTATAACTTCTTTTAAGGACACCTGTTACATAGAAATTCTTCCAAATGTCAAGAAAGCAAAAGAAGGTAAAATTTCAATTTGTTTCCGTTGTATCTATTTCTAGTTTGATGGTAGATCTGATGATTTTCTCCTGATTTTTTTTTGGCCGGTTGCACATTTGTAGTTATTTGGTGTTGTATTTTTGGCAACTGGTCCTCTCTTCTTTATTTCTCCTCTTGTGAGTTTGGTACTCGATTATTTGAGAATAATTTGTATGTTAAATACTATCTCAGAACATTGCTCGTACCTAATATTATTTTTGCCATAAATTTTTCGATCTTTTGGGTTACTTTTTACTTTTGTTGAAATATATATATGGAAAACGGGTCATATTACAATGTCGAGCCTAATGTTTACTCTTTTGGCTCATGAAAAGATAAGTTTCTGCCCCTACCCACAAGCCCTCGTCTGTTCTTCTATGATATTTTGCATGTATTGACTACTCGTGGAGAGTACATTGTCTTCACAACAATATCCAAATAACTTGGCGGTTAGATATCATGTTTTAATTATCTATCATCTTTGCATGCAGTCATTTGTTTGAGTTTTTGGGCAGAGGTTCACTACAACTCAATCTATTCTCAAGGAGGTAATTATCTTGAGCTCTCTTTGATGGTCTTTTACCCACAAAAGCTACGATTTAAAGTTTTGAGCTACCTGCCATTTAGAAGAATGCTCGAGTTAATGTCAATTGAACTACAAATTTGAAGTCTCAGATAATAGATTTCGGGCGCGTTTATAACCTCTGTGCAGATAATATTTTACCAACCATCCACCTTATTAAAAGTTACAATAATCCAGCTTTTCAATCTCAAATTTCCCCTTTTAACTGCTTCATGAATTGCTAAGATCAGAAGCTTTCTTTCTTACTTTTTAACCCTTTGGATTATTCCTAATCATCTTATTACTTTTGTATTATTTCAGAGATACCCTCCTCTCGTGAGTATAAAAGGAAGAAAAGGTGGTGGAACTTTGGGAATTAGCTAGCTTGCTGTTGGTAGCATATGGAATAATACCACACGGGATTATTAATACACGCTTCTCGTTTGTTAATTGCTGCTGGCTGCTGCCGCCTCTTCATGCACGCTCTCTTCTATACACTAATTACTTTTTATTTTTTGTCAATCGCTTCATATCTTGTTCAGATGTTCTTTGTATAAACACATTATGTTGTATCTTTTTTCCTTTATTTTTCTCTCAATAGCCGTTCTTTATACTTTCAACCTAAAGCTGCCATTTTCATATGTATTGTAATATGAAGTTGAAATAATAATTCAACAAGTAATGGGTCCAAATGTAGTTATTGTCCAATACCCAAAGACAAACTCTCTCTTTTCAAAAAGATACACATTTTGGTTGGTTATTTCATTTCTTACCTTTTATCATTTGCAGCTGCTTCAAATGTACATGTTTTCTACCCTGAACCCCAACCCTAGTCTAAGCCTTTAAAAAAAGAGAAAATGTAAAAGACAAAAATTTAACAAGACAGAACTAAAACGACACTGACGGTAGCCAAAACGGCGGAAAAAAGGACAGGGATGAGCCCATTACACTAAACTATTTATCTGTAGATACATTTGAAATCCTACGTCTCTCTTTCTCTATTGACGATCACCAATCACTTCGTCTTCCTCCTTCTCTTCGGTTTCCTCTGCAGCTGCCGTTCCCAATGCCGGCTGCAACAGCAGCGCCGTGAACGGCATGTGGTGAAACCCATTTCCCGCGTACTGTAACCCCAACGGCTGGCACAAGTCGAGCCGACAGTTGGGTTGCGGCGCTGCCACGAACATACCCTGACTCACACTGCTTAAAGGCTGCACCCGACAAGCCACTGAGGGTGGTGACGACGAAATGGGAGTGGGCCCGGCAGTAGATGATGATACAGCGATGGCAGGAACGGTGCCGGTGCCGGTGGCGGCGATGATGGAGGGCTCAGCTTGGCGAAGCAGCCACTCGATGGTCTCGCCGTCTGACCGGTGGCCGAGTTCTCGGGTAAGCTGAAAGATCCGGGCGGCGCATAGAGCAGGCATCCGAACCCGGCGGCCCCTGCCGTTGACCTTGGTGTGTCTGTCCTTTGACGATGATGAGGTGGAGACGGTGCGTTTGCGGGGGTGGGCGAGTTGGGTTTCGGATGCTGACTCTGTGGTGGTGGTGGTAGCGTTTGTGGGAGTCACTGTGTTGGGGTTAGGGTTTTGGTGGGTGTGCACTACCATGTCCGAAGCCATTTCGTTAGTTAGCTGCTCTTAGGGTTTTGGAGGATGAGGAGAAGATTTAGGGTTTGCTTGCAGAGAGGGAGAGGAGAAGATGAAGAACTGGGTCTTGTGGATTCTATTGACCCCACGCACCGGAAGAGGAGGTGGACCTTTTTATGATAGAGGATTTTGTAATCGGGTACGGTTGTGGGGTCATGTTCTCTGCTTACGTGTCGTGATGTGAGCCCCACAATTAAGGAGATAGGTCGGTCCCATCAGGAAGCGGATGATAGTGGGGTCCATGATAACAAATTTGCATAGATACGGACGTATCAGCTGGGCCTGGGTCTGGGTCGGTCCCAACTTGGGAGTTATTGAAAGTGCAGGCTCAACAGATCAAGATCATGCTTGATGTGGGGTCTACTTGGGATTGGTGGGGTCCACGTATGTGTTGTAACGGTTCTGATCTGTTGATGTAGTGAGGTGACACGTGTCTGTACAGGAAAGTCCTGGGTTAGGTGGGTTATAGGTGGATCCCATTTCATATTACTAAAGTCGTTGGTGGATTGACATCACGCATACATACCCCTTGACCGTATGTGTGTACGGAGTGGCATGTAATTCAGGTGAATTTAGGTTAATTTTTTTAATTTATTATTAATTATTTTTAATTTTAAAATAATTAGTGAGTGTTTATTTCTTAATTAGGCTAGTACCATGAGCTAATAAAAGCCTAGAATGTAGGTATAGAGTCTATAAGAGTAGAGTATAAAGGTGGAGACATTTTCTTAGAGAGGAGTGAAGTGTGCAAGCGACGCGCTCGGGTTGGGTTAGGACATAGGCGTGGTGTGTAAAGTGCAAATAGCTGTCTTCTCAAACGGAACTCGGTGACTTTCAAAAAAAAAAAAAAAAAAAAAAAAACGGAACTCGGTGAGCTCAGCTAACCGACTGACAGTTGGATCAATCTTGGAAACAGAAATCGAATTACCGGATATACCCTTGATCTCACGAGAATTTGACTTTGAAAACCCAACCAAACAATGTTCAAATTAGGGTGAATAATTTTTCGGATTCGGACAAGACTTTTAAAGTCCGACTTATATTTGAAAATTTTTATTCTAATAGGTTTGGATTCGAGTTTGGGCCCAGTTTTATATCCGAATTTTAAGGTTTTTAAAAAATTATTAGATCTAATCCCAATTGATCTAAACTTATATATAATAAAAAAAATTTTAGGACCCTGAACTCTATTTAGTCTCGATTTGGATTCGACTCCACATATATTCAGCCCTATAATATGAGTTTTACTTGAACTGGACTTGGACGTTTTTGTCCAACATAGTTCGAACACTTTTACGTTACATTCGCTTCGTGTTACGATTTACAAAAAAAATATAATGAAAAATCTAATAATTTTTAAAAGTAATATCATATTTTTTTAATTTTTATTTTAATATTTTAATGTTAAATGTTGTCAAAAACTGGTTTATTTAGTATAAGATAACTTATTTACTTCGTATATTAATTTTAATTAATTTAAAATTATAATTACTTTGAGTTAATAATTTAAGGGAATTAATACATATTGTTATAGGGTAAAAATGAGTTAGACACGTGGTAGTACGTAAATTTACGAAACTTCACCCAGCACCTATAGGACAATTCGCTTATATCGAAACCAATATGATAAGAGATATTTGTTGAAAGCAAAATCTTACCTCAAAAAATTAAAGGGTGTTCACATAAAGAATATCACATGGTTATAACCAATGAAAAAGATAAAGTGAGTGGACTTCTCGGATATCAAGAGGTTCGGTATCCAAAGTCTCCATTAAAAAAATGTAAAAGCTCTCTTAGGTTTATATAAGTCACCTGAGGAACTACTTGACGCTAATCAATGTAATAGTATTAGGTGGTCGTTTGATTAGGAAAGACATTTCGGTCATGTTAGATACGTCATACTGGTCTGTATAAAAATAGAGATCTGCATTAAAAATAATTAACTCTATGTTTGGCAACCAAAATTCAAGTGACCCGTTAAAAGGTAGGCTCATCTCTGCACTGTACATTTTTGAAGTAAAAAAATCATAAAATATTATTATTTTTATTTTATCATCACAAAATAAAATTACAAAAGCTGAATTAAATAAAAGCTTACTCGTCAACCTTCTTTCGCCTTGGCCCTTAGTCGTCATCATCCTACCCCGCCACCGTCATCCTTATGCCTCTGCAGTCATCCTCCTCACGCTTTTGCCGTTGTCATTAATCTCCCTTGGCCATCGTCATCATCCTCCCTCTGCCTTCATTCCTTGCAATTGTCATCCTCACGTCATCTCCATCGTTGTCACCCTCCTTTCGTCATCGTCATCACCCTCCTTCTGCCTTCGATTTCTGCTGTAGTCAAGCTCATGCCCCCGCCGTCCCCTCAATCTCCCTTTGCCATCATCATCATCTTTCCCCCGCATTCGTTGTCAGTTGTTGTCGTCATCTTCACGCTCCCATTGTTGTCAGCTTCCCTCCGCCTTTGTCATCAACCTCTCTCTATTGTCGTCTTTCAAAGACATTGCTCAAACGTAAAATAATATTAAATAATAAATAATAACCTTTTATATTTTAAAAATTAAAGTAGTCTATCAACTACACCAAACACAATAATGGATTTAATTTTGATACATACAGTACAATGTCAGTTCAATTCATATTTTTTAGTACAGTATAATACGATTCACCAAACATGTCTTTCAGCTCTTAAGAAGTTGAAGGTGGATCCCACCTAACGTTATCAGTATTTAGGGGATCAAAAAAAAAAAAAAAGCAAATCAATTTTTACCATATGTACAAAATGGATAAAGTAATCCCCTCTCCAAATCAAGCCATGCCACATAGCATGTAATCTTTGATATGATCATGGTGATTAATTCCAACTCATCACGTGTCCTTAGTTTTAGTTCAAAGTTAAGATTTCAAATTATGAAAACATGGGAAAGAAAAGGTGGGAGGTATGGTATAAATTGACACTTATCTCTAGGTTTACGCATCTTTTATCTCTCTCATATTTTATTTTTGGCTTACTTCACTTTCTCTCACTAGAAGGAAAAGTCTTAGTTAAACTACTTTAAACGCATCATTAATAATGGTCTTTTTCTGATTCTTAAGTTGTTTATGTCTTTATTATTGAAGCTAGAGGGATTTTTTTTGCTCTCTTTTTCTCTTTCTTGTACCCTTCTTGTTGACTCTATTATTCCTTCACAATACGCTATATGTTTATCTATTTAAGCTATAAAAGTTGAATTTAGAATTCGCTCCCTTTAGGTATTGACTTGAGTATTGGAGTGGGCAAGCTGAAAAACATCTAGTGTTCTCCTTTTGACCATGTTTACTATCGCAGTTGATTTTATCCAGCTCGGGTTCGAGGTTGGTAGGGATACGAGGTAAGAAAGGTGTATCTAATGACCTTGCATAATACAGAAGAATATTCTGGGGATGTCATCGGAGTAAGAACAAGGTTAGGTTAAGTACAAACTGTTGTACTTCAACTGTTGATTAGGCATCAACATCAAGCTTAGACACCAGATCATCTAGAACTCCACCTCACTAAGGATCGCATATTTTACCGCATCAACATATACTTCCTCTAAGATTTGAGAAACCTACATATCCACATACCTTAAAATTTAATAAACGTACTTATAACATATATGTAACATCCTTAATTCTAAGATATTTCAACAGAATTTTCACTATAATGTAACATACGTCAAATACGTAATCCTTTAAGCTTTAAAATTTCATTCTAAATACTACCAATAAAATTAAATGCCAATTGCTTTGTTTTATTAGTTAACAACATATATAACCAATTCCATGATTTTCAAAATCCAAGTACAAGCATGAAAATTACATCAAAATCATACATTATAAAATCCTACTCCTATAACTACACAGTTTCAAAAGTAGCAAAATCTTTGTTCTAAAATATCCCTTGTCTTCTACTTACAAATCTCCAACATTGCCTAAACCTGAAAAATAGAGGTGAACTAATGACCAGTAGATATTTATACTGTTATAACGAAAGCAAGAAAGATAATTAAGAACGCAAATAAATAACACAGAGATTTAACGTGGTTCACTAACGATGTGTTAGCTACGTCCACAGGCAGAGGAGAGAAAAGTTTTATTGATCTTGAGGAGTAAAGATTACAGATTGCGGCTAGGTTATGACCTAGAGAGTTTATATAGTACTCCCTAGACAGATGCGGAAAAGCCCAGAAAAATAGGCCCAAACAGATAACCCTAGCCCAGGGACTAACTGATTCAAGGCATATTCTAACAAATCTCCACCTTGACTTGAATCCTCTCACAAATAACAGATGTACCAGATGCACCATACACAATGCCAGATGTACCAAAAAAAAACCTCCTCTACCTCAGATTTTGCCCTCTAAAGGGCAATCAACAACTCCTAACATTTAGCAAGTCCAAACAATGTTGGAACTTGCTATGCGGAACCGGCTTGGTGAACATATCAGCTGGGTTATCAACAGTACCCACTTTGTTCACCTTAATTCTCTTCTCACTTCTTAGAAAATGATACCTTACATCAATGTGCTTAGTCCTCTCATGATGAACTTGGTCCTTAGCTAAACAAATTGCACTGAGACTGTCACAATACACTATAGCTTGATCATGATGTAGACCCAAATCACTGACCAATCCTTTCAACCAGATTCCCTCTTTGGCTGCTTCTGTCAATGCCATGTACTCTGCTTCTGTAGTAGACAAAGTCACTGTAGGCTGCAAAGTAGCTTTCCAACTGACAACTGAACTACCAAGAGTGAAAAACATAACCAGTCATAGATCTTCTACTGTCAACATCTCCAGCATAATCAGAGTCTGAAAACCCTGTCACCAAACACTGTGTATCACCTTCGTAAATGAGACCAACATCAAATGTACCTTTGAGATACCGAAAAATCCTCTTCACAGCTTGCCAATGCTCCTTGCCAGGTTCACCCATAAACCTACTAACAACACTAACAGACTGCGCAAGATCAGGTCTGCTGCAGACCATCGCATACATCAAGCTTCCTACTGCACTAGCATAGGGAACTCGAGACATGTACTCCTTCTCCTCAACAGATTTAGGTGCAAAAGCAACGGACAGATGTGCATTTGCAGCACTAGGAGTATCTATGGGCTTTGTGGTAGACATGCCAAATCTTGACAAAATCTTCTGAATATATCCCTTCTGTGACAAGAAGAGCTTCTTTTTGCTTCTATCCCTATAAATCTCCATTCCCAGAATTTTTCGAGCTGCACCCAAATCTTTCATCTCAAACTCAACACTAAGAAGATCCTTCAACTTCTGAACATCAGACTTGTTCTCTGCAGCTATCAACATATCATCTACATACAGGACCAGATAAATTAAAGAACCATTTGTTGCCTTGCTGTAATAAACACAACAATCATACGGACTCCTAGTGTAGCCAATCTCTATCATATAGCTGTCGAATCTCTTATACCACTGCCTCGGAGACTGCTTTAATCCATACAAGGACTTCTTCAACTTGCAAACATAGTCTTCTTTACCAGGAACCTGAAATCCATCTGGCTGAGTCATGTATATCTCTTCTTCCAACTCTCCATGCAGAAAAGCTGTCTTCACATCTAGTTGTTCAAGCTCCAAATCCTGATGTGCAACTATTGCTAGTAGCACCCTGATGGAAGTGTCTGACCACTGGCGAAAAAATCTCATTGTAGTCTACTCCCTCTCTCTGAGTGAATCCTCTAGCTACTACTCGAGCTTTATACTTGATACCCTCAACAGATGTTTCTCCTTCCTTCTTCTTATAGACCCATTTACACGTGACAATCTTTCTGTCTCGAGGTCGCTTAGTTAATTCCCAAGTCTGATTCTTATGAAGTGACTCCATCTCATCTCCCATTGCAGCAAGCCATTGGGTAGACTCAGTATATGTAACCGCTTCTTTATAGGTGGATGACTCATTAGAGTTAGTATCTACTTCTTCAGCAACCTGTAGTGCATAGGCCACCATATCTTCAAAACCGTATCTCTTGGGAGGTATCCCATAGTTAGCTCTCTTTGATCGATTAAGAGCCAAACTGTGCTGACTTGCTACTGGTAATGAAGAACCTGATGGTTCTGATTCTGACTGTGGGTGTTGATCTTTATGTTGTGGTTCACTCTCATCTAGAGTGACTTGCTGCTCCACCTGTTTCTCAACACTACCATTTTCTGACACAACAATAGACTTCACAGTAGGGTTAAACATAGAATTTTCATCAGAAACTACATTTCTACTAAGTATAACCCTCTTTTCAGATGGGGACCAGATTCTATACCCTTTAACCCCATCCCTATAACCTACAAATACTCCCTTTTTAGCTCATGGCTCTAATTTACCCTCATTTACATGATAATAAACAGTACAACCAAAAGCTCTTAAATTAGAGTAATCAGCAGGCTTACCAGACCACACCTCAAAAGGAGTTTTGAGATTTATACCTGTGTGAGGTCCACGATTTATCAGATAACACGTTGTACTAACCGCTTCTGCCCAGAACCTTCTAGTTAGTTCAGCATTAGAAAGCATGCACCTAACTCTCTCCAAAAGTGTCTGATTCATACGTTCTGCTACACCATTCTGCTATGGTGTATCCCTGACTGTATGATGCCTAGCAATCCCTTCATTCTTACAGAACTCATCAAACTCAGACCAGCAAAATTCCAAACCATTATCAGTTCGCAGCCTTTTGATCTTCTTCCCTGTTTGATTCTCCACTAATGCCTTCCACTGCCTGAAGTTCTTAAAGGCTTCACTTTTATGCTTCATAATGAACACCCAAGTCATCCTTGAGAAATCGTCAATCATCGACACAAAATATCTGTGACCCCCTAAAGACTCCACCCGAGAAGGACCCCAACAATCAGAATGGATGTAATCAAGAGTGCCTTTTGTTCTATGTATTGCTTTAGGAAACTTGCTGCGATGTAACTTCCCGAAAATACAATGTTCACAAAATTCAAGATCCTTGATCTTGTGGCCACAAAGAAGATCCCTTTTTGACAGAATTTGCATCCCTCTTGCACTCATGTGACCAAGCCTCATATGCCATAACTTGGTCATGTTGTCCTTATCAATCTCCGAGGATGCAACAGCAACAGAACTTGACAGCGTAGAACCTTGAAGAAAATATAAGGTACCACGCTTTACACCTTTCAAAACCACATTCGAACCCTTGCAGACATGTAAGACTCTACCTTCACCTTGAAAACTGAAACCCTTGTTATCCAACATACTCAACGATATCAGATTCTTTGTCAAAAGTGGAACATGCCTAACATTATTCAATGTGCAGAATTTACCATCATGTGTTCGTATTTTAATCGAGCCTATTCCAACCGCCTTACAAATAGAACTATTAGCCATAGAAATATTGCCTCTATCTACCTGCTCGTAGGTTGTAAACCACTCCCTGCGCGGACATATATGGTAAGACGCTCCAGAATCCAGAATCCACACATCATTGTGATCCGTGTGCTCATCAGCAACTAGAGCAATATCTTCTTCAGAATTGGTATCTGTTACAGCAGCAGTACCTGTCAGTTTATCCTGCTGCCTCTTCTTCTTAGGACAATCAGATTTCCAATGTCCCTTCTCTTTACAGTAGTTACAGACATCATTGGGTTTTGGACCCTTAGAAACTGGCTTCTTGAATTTCTTCTTCCCCGAATTTTCATGTCCATAACTCCCACTGGCTACTAACCCAGCAGCCTGATTATCTGCACCTGTACCAGTCGCCTTGTGGCGCAGCTCTCTAGTATGGAGGGACGATCTAACCTCCTCCAGAGACACAGTATCTTCCTGCATTTGCAGACTGAACAGACGTTGCTTTAGAAGCAACTTATTGGTTAAGGACTTTGTCATATAGAGACCCTCGAGCTTAACCCACAGACCTTGCGCAGTTTCCTCCTCCGCGACCTCGGTGATGATATCGTCTGCAAGACACAGCATAATCGTCGAGTGTGCCTTCTCCTCCAAAACGGCCATCTCAGCGGTGGTTGGATCCGCCGGCTTCCTCGCAAGCGGCGCCCACAGCCCTTGTTGTTTCAACAAGGCTCGCATCTTGATCTGCCATAAACTAAAACTATTCCTCCCCGTGAATTTGTCGATCTTCACGTTCATACCAGACATCTTTCTTACCGAATTTCAAACCCTAGACAGATCTAGCTCTGATACCAGTTTGTTATAACGAAAACAAGAAAGATAATTAAGAACGCAAATAAAGAACACAGAGATTTAACGTGGTTCACTAATGATGTGTTAGCTACGTCCACAGGCAGAGGAGAGAAAAGTTTTATTGATCTTGAGGAGTAAAGATTACAGATTGCGGCTAGGTTATGACCTAGAGAGTTTATATAGTACTCCCTAGACAGATGCGGAAAAGCCCAGAAAAATAGGCCCAAACAGATAACCCTAGCCCAGGGACTAACTGATTCAAGGCATATTCTAACATATACATGAAGATAGTTTTAAAATTTACAATAAATAGATTTGAATATAAAAGCATTTCTTGATTTCTACTGAGAGTGTACTAGAATATCAAGTCAAAATCTCAACTTCAACATTTAGATAAACAACGTAAAACACATTAATTCCATTAATTTTGTTTTTGTGTATTTGAATCACTTAATAATATTAATTTAACAGTAATAATAAATAATGATATAATAACAATAACGGTGCTTCAAACTTTGTCATCTAAAATATGCATATATATGCATAGGCATTAAAACATATATCTATATACTAACGACTTAATTTTCTGCAACAAAATTACATAAATGATTTACTAAACTTAGAATCCAATCATTAAAATTAGATACTAACCTATCCTCTCCTCTCCTCCTTTTTTTTTTTCTTTTCTCTCTTCTCTCCTCTCGATTTTCTGTCTCTGGCTTCCAATTCGCAAAAGTAAATGTGTATATATATATATATAGTTCACCCATCGCCAAAGCCACTATCTTTATTTACTTATTTATTTTATCATTTTTTTCCCTTACACCTGCTAACCATTCATTCATACACGTACTGCACCAACTCTTAAACCAATTAAAGAAAAGATATCAAACCATTTAACTTCTCTTTTTACACCTTTCACTAAGGGTAGGCATTGAACCGGAACTGGATCAGAATCAACAGGTTCGGTCCGGTATTTCATATAAATCAACCCAATTTCGGTTCTTAAACATAAAATTCCGAAATTTTTCGATTTAGTTATGGATTTAACTTAAAAAACTCAGACCGGACCCGACCAAATTTATTATTTTTTAATATTTTTTTCTATAAAATGACGTCGTTTCAAGAGAACAACATCGTGTTAGCCCTAAAAATTATTAAAAAATTAATAATTTAATATAAAATCGAACAAATCTAAAAATAGAACCATTTAGTTCGATTTTTCTTTTTATATTCAGTCCTGTTCGATCTGATTTTTTTTTTTCTATCTGGTTCAATCCAGTTCCAAAATTAAAAATCCGAATTTTCTAGTTTCGGTCTGAGTTTTAAAAAATCTGGACTGAACTAGACTGTGTCCACCCTTATCTTTCACCTACAACAAAACTTGTATTATCCAATAATTCTATTCGTTTGAATAAAAAATATATTCATCCACAATCAAATAATACATTTCCATAAATATATTTATTTTCTATTATTTATATATTTATATATATACATTAATCAAAATCTGGGTATCACAATATACCTCCCACTAATCGTCAATTGATCATAATTAACTATGAATTAGTTGATAAATCTCTTGTGAACCATTAATTGACCTTGACCATAATTGATAAACCTAGCAACATTTTGTAAAACAATATTTTGCTTTGAATCTTTTTAATACAAATAATCGAATCCCTTCTTTTCTAATAAGGGAGGTAATGACTTACCATTATAATATTAATAAAAAGGTAAATTTATATAATTTATGTCAATTACTTGAAATAAAATATTTATTTTAAAAAATAAATTAAAGGATAAATAATATGTAAACCCTCATTTTATTGCATAAATGATACTTACATTCCTATTTAAAAAATAATTGTCAAACACATGCATTTTGTTAACGTTTTCTGTTATTATTAGAAAAAAAATGATGTGAACTATTACAATGACAATTATATTCTTTACTAAATATAGTGGATGATATTGAAATAATAGCATCATCACATAAAACAATTAAAATGACAAACATACCCTTACAATAAAGAAAAAGGATAAACAATAGTAATATCAAAAGTGAAATTTATGTGTAAAGTCAGAGGGTAAAAAATTAGGCCTGCACCACTCAAACAAAAGAACAATGATACAATTGTTTTACACTAACAAATAAGCACTCATTTACACATTAATTCAATACACAAACACATACACTACCATATCTCAATGTGGCTTCCTTTTTCTGCATCAACATTCAACACTAAGCCCCCAAGGAAATCACCAATTTCATCTTCTTCCAATTTCTTCTGCCAATCTCTTCTTCCATATTTCAAATTTGTTGCTAAAATTATTCAAAAATTGTTGTCAATTAGAGTTTGAAGAACTATGTGAAATTTGCTTGAAGGAGAGAAAGAAGAAAATTTGAAGTCAATAAATCCAGAAAATTTTAGAATTTTTTTTTAATTTGTTGGCAGCGATTTTTCAGAAGAATATGTTATTATTTTAGCCATTCACCAGTATCATCCAATATGTGCTACTTTAGCCTATGGTTATCTTTATATATCTATGAGATTTTATATGAACTATGGTAATAATATTTATTAGGAAAATAAATTAAATGAGAATCATAGAAGAAAATTTTGGCCCACAAAATAGAAGAATCATCATCATTATTATTATTATTTTCTTGCAATATCATATTAAATGATACATCAGATCACTCAGGCTTAATTTGGGTGGTCGGATACATGCCCTCCTTAAAGGAGAGCGTGTGTTCGAGTCTTCCAAATTGCAGGGCTCCTCCCATTATATGTGGGAGTCTTTTCACGTACTGTGAGACTATCTCAGATTTTTGTATCCGGTGATCTCTAAGGTACATTACAACAGTAGTTATCTAAACTCTCAGAAGTACTCTAGTCTAATCTGTAGTACTAGTAAAAACTCTAATTTGTAATACTAGTAAGATATAATTGTAGTAGAAAAAATAACACATCAAATAAACAAAATTAAACAAAAAGAAAATATTGGAAGCTTACAAAAAGATTATTTAGGAATGCCTCCCAAGGTTTTTATTAAAAGAGACTAGGAGATTTTTCAAGCTGCATCGTTGCGGATGTTTTGAGAAAGGTGTTTGATGAAATCGCTAACCGAAAAAGAAAGAAAGAAGAAGAAGAAGAAGAAAAGAATAGAGAAGAATCAAAAAAGAGAGAAAAAAAAAAGAAGAAGATGAAATTGCAGTTTCTTTGTTTTTTAATATGTATTTACTATTTTAATTTTTTTAACAATAACTTAAAAAAAATTAACAGAAAAAATGTATAAAATGATAGTATAAATATCATTTATATAATATATATTTATTATAAAAAATTAATAAAAAAATATATTTAATAATTATTTTTAAAATGTCAATATAAATATCATTCTTATAACAAAATAAGAGTATAAATATTATTTTTGGTAAATTAAATAAACATAAGGAGAGCTTAGGTTGAACTGAAAGTATTATTTAAACGTAAAAACAGACTCGCGAGGGGCTTAACTTTTTACTTTGTAGTAAATTAACAAGAAATTCATTATTTTAAACTTTTTAAAAATTTAAATCCACATGTAATTGAAATCCTGCCTATTAGAATGTCGTAATTATTAGCTTTCTCTTTGTGTTTTTTGATTCCTTATTGATTTTTAAAAAAAATATTAAATAACTAAATAAAAATAAAATAATGCATAGTAAATTGATTTTCTTTAAATACTTTTTTGTTTTTCAATTTTGAATAGGGATATTATCCAACAATTGATTAATTTAAGTACTTGATTTTCAATTTTTAATAAGAATATTATTATATACTTCCCTTAAAATTTGAGATATTATCATTTAAATAAAAAATTTAAAAATATATTATTTATCTAATATTTTATTATATTTTAACTGTTAATTGATCATAACTTAAAGTAAAAAACGTAAAATTATTTTTTTATTATTTTATAGTTGATACAAAACAAGAGCTACTTGACCAAGATATCATGCTAAAGCCACGAACAAGATTAAGTAATTGGGCGTTTCTTATTGATGGCAATTTGTTCGAGTATAGCAGTATTTTTTTTTTCTTCTTCTATCTATCTATTTTATTTTTGTGGATAGCAATCTATGTTGTAATTACTACAAATTTAAAAAAAAAAAAAGGGTTTGTTTGTATTTTTGAATTTTCTTTTCAATAGTATAATTTTAGATAATGAGGAGAAAGAGTGTTTGATACCATTGGTTGCACTTCAATGGGAATTCATAATTTATTATTTCATAATAATGAGCTATTCAAATTATGGATTCTATTATTTCTTCTTCTTTTATTATTCCCTTTGTAGGGTTGTTGTTGGTGTTGCAATTAGTAATATTGGTTGATATTGTGCAGGTTTTTTGTTTGATTGTAGAATTCTCTTGGTGTTATGCTATTTTTTCTTACTCTGACTTTCCTGTATTGATTTTATTTTATGCAATTATTGTTTATTGTGGCTGTGGCTTTGGCTTTAGGTGTAGATTGTTTCATTTGTTTCTCTGTTTAGTGTTGTCATCTTAATTTTCGCTCTTACTATTTGCTTAAAAGTATATTGAATAATATATAACCAAGATTTTCCAATTACTTAGTTCCAATCATTCTGATAATCTTTTCTCTTTCTGATTTAGAAGATCATCAATCAGAAGGCCGATATTTATATAAGAAGACCCACTTTGGCCCACAGCCATCTTTCCCGTTTCGCTGAATTGACGCACTCGCTTTCTCATTCCTTCAACCTCATCGTTACCGTTCATAAACTGAGTCACCACTTTTGCAACTCGGTCTCTGTTAATCAGAACGCCGTTCTTTTCTTCTTCTCCCCAAGCCAGCCCTGTTTCCACGCCAATTGCAACTCCGATTTTCAAATGATTCAGCACAAAATTCTCATTGTAAAATTGCTCGGCAAACAGCGGCCAAGTTATCATCGGTATGCCTGCACTCACTGATTCCAGTACCGAGTTCCAGCCACAGTGAGTCATGAACCCACCAACTGCTGGGTGGTTCAGTATAAGCACTTGCGGTGCCCAACCCTTTATTATAAGCCCTCTATCTTTAACTCTCTCTTCAAAATCCTTTTGCAAAAACTCACCGCTACCATGTCTGTGATCTCTGATAACCCAGATGAAAGAAGCTTTTGAAGATTCAAGGCCTAAAGCAATCTCCAGAAGCTGAGACTCTGCGGATTCACAAATACTTCCGAAACAAACGTAGAGTACTGAGTTGGGCTTCCTCGAGTCAAGCCAAGAAATGCACCGGTCTTTGTCAACGGAGGGTTTGTTTCCTCTGTCTGCCACGTCAATACTCTTCGCGTTGAAGAGGGAAACCGGCCCAACCGGATATACTGGCTTCCCTGTAACTTTCTCGTAATGTTTTACATACTCCGGTTCAATCTCAAAGAAAGTGTTAGCAACAGCCCCATGCGTATGACGCTCAGCTTCAATGAATTTTTGAAAGAATTCTTCCAAACCGGTGTTACCGAAAAACCGATCCGGCATCTGAGCCAGCGTAATATAAACCGGTTCAGGTAAACCGGGAACCAAGAATGGTTCTTTATCAGAGTTCACCTGCACGTTTGGCTTATGTAGGCTAGCAGCCATTGATAAAGAAAGAGAGAAGCAACAAGTTCCATGAAAAACTAGACGAGGAATACCATACTTCTGGGCAATCTCAGCTGTCCATGGGATGTTGAGATCAGAAATGATAGCATCAGGTTGATATTGACGGACAAAATCATCAGCTTGAGACTGTAACATCATTATTGCCTTGCTGAAGTTGTACGAGAGGTTTCTCGACGGAATCGTGTCGAGGTTTTCACAGTTGAGAGGCAAGTTAGCAGCAGCAGAAGGGAAATCAAATAGAAGAAGGTTGATAAGTTGTTGGTCGTCGCGATTGATTGTGCCTTCAAAGCGAGAAACATTTTGTGGGGTGGAGATAACGGTGGCTTTGACGCCGTGGGAGGCTAAGATACTGGCTATTTCTATCATCGGAATTTGGTGGCCCGGCGACATGAAAGGAAAGAAGAATACATGCAGCTGATCATGAGATTTTGTTATGGACGCCATTGGAGAAAGAGATGAACCTTGGCTGAAGTTTCAGCAAAAGAAGGAATCAGGCGGTTGAATGTACGCAATTCAGACCAAGTTAACTGCCCTTTGAAGCAATCAAGACTTCAATTTGATCAAGTAACTGATTAAAAATGTTCGTTGAATAGAAAATTCAAAATTTGAAGTTGTAGTTATTTGACTTGGTGTGTGGCCGAAAAAGTTTGTAATAAAAAAATGGCATTCTTCTTTATCGGTAATAAAATTAGAAAGGATGAGGAGATATGATTATAAAAAATAAGTTACATTTAATAAAATTAATTATATTATCTTTCTCCTTGTCGCTCCCGCTACTGCAACTACTTCTCCTCCTCCTCCTTGTTTCCGCTGCCGTTAACTTCTTCTTCTTCTTTTTCTCCTCCTCCCCCTTCTTGCCGCCATTTTTTCTTCGTCCCCTTTTCCTTTCCGCCACCACTGCTAATTTCATTTTTTTCTTCTCAGCTTCTCATTTTCAATTACATTTTGAAATACTATTAATTCGATTTTAGTTTAATTAAAAAAACCAAAATTTCTTCTTCTTCTTGTCAGCTTCTTATCAAATTTTAGTGTATTGTGTTTTTCATTTGTTAAGTTGAGTGCTGAGCAGTATGACTGCATAATGTTGATCACCAAATAAAAATTACTTACAAATTGCTTTCGTTATGCTCATTGAAACAATATATTCAATTTTAGTTATGTTTAATTAAGAAATAGGTAGGGAGGACAAAATTTCCTCCATCACTAACAGGATAAAATTTGGATGATGTGATATAAATGAGAGGAGATTAATCTCATATTGTTAATGGGGTGAAAAATAATTTAATACCATTGCCTCATTCTTTATATATATACAAATAATATTTAATCAAAAAAATTATAATTTATAATTTTTTATCCTATTAAATTAAGTTTATATTTTTAATATAACTATTACATATTAATAATATCATAATATATGAATGATAATTTTAGTTAATTTTTTTTATATAAATAAATAGGAAAATAAAAAAATAAGCGAGGATCGAGAATCCATTTGTTATATGGGGATTCTTATTAATTCTTTATCTCACAATAAATTTTATTGAAGAATAAGAATCAAAATTAAAAAATGAGGTGAGAAATGAGGAAGGTCTTTCTATCCCTACCCCAGCACATTGCCATCCCTAAAACAAAAATAATGGTCTTCCTATTGAGATTGTTTGGACCAAGCAAGCATTCTAAACATGCTCAAATAATTATATTAACAAAATATATTAATTATTTTTTATTTTAGGTGTACTGTGTTTATATATTTTCTTTATATTTTATAATTTATTTTTAAAAAATTAAGAATTATAGACATAAATGTAAATTTATTTGTCAATATAAATTAGTCAGGTATTTATATCATTTTATTAGTCAATGTCACTCAAAATCTAACCATGACAGAAAAAACTAAATGATTCTCATTAATAAATATTTTCATTTTAGGTAGTTACTTGATATTTATTTTTAAAAATGAGACCCAACTATCTTTTTTTCTTAAATATATGATCTTTTACGTTTTTACCGTTATATTTAATAGTTGACTAACGGTCTTTGATAACAACTAAAGAAATAAATGATACATTCTCAATTCTTTATATTTAAACAATATAATCTCATATCTTAGAGGAGAAATATGATAACATCTCTAGAAAAATTAAACTTTTAATGTGTATTTATTTGACTTAGTGTGTGGTCGAATATTTTTTTTTTTAAAAAAGGGTTTTAAATAGAAATGAGAAATCTTATTCGCAAAACATTAAATCTTATTTTCAGTATTATTCAAATTCAGAGTAGTTTGAGAGTATCAATCATGCCACAAATCACTCAAACTATGTTGAAGATAACTAAAAAAATCAGTTTTGAATCATTTTTGTTTGAATTTACTTGGGAAAATATTAAAAGCTAATGTAAATATTTAATATAATTTTATTCTATTAAAATTTTCCTTTCTTATTTATTCTTGACAATGGACATTTTACTCCCTAAAGTTTGATCTAATTGCCTGATATGTCCATTAGCTATAAAAATATTAAAAAAAATCCTATTTTTTTTTAGTTTGTGTCATTTATTTGGATGAAAAAAATGTAATTTTATTGTTATATCCCTATTGATTAATAATGTACATCTATATAGTTGTTTGATGTGGAATATTATCTATGGCAACAACTTTGAAATTTAAAATTTATAGAGAGTTTAATGAACTATTGACCTACCCGTTATTGACTAGCACCGACCATTATTAATTATCGTCTAACACTATCTCTTTAGATCGCTATATATATTATTATAATGCTTTACGTGATGGTACTATTACTATTATTGTTTGAGTAACTATTAGTTATAGATTTGAAATTGAATTTTTTAGTTTTGAAATTCAACTTCAAATCTATGACGAATTTGTAACTTAAATGACGATACAATGATACCATTGTGTAGAGCGTTGAGTAAGGATTTGAATAATATCTATGATAACCCAAACGAATAAAAATTGATGAAAAATTGTTGCCATCCATCTTTCCCACCATGCCAGCTAGCGCTTCCGACTGTTATCTATTTGAATTACTGTGAACATTATTCAAAATTTTGTTCAATTATTTAATAACGGTACCATCACTATCTTCATTTGAGTAATGATATGCTAACTTTAGGTTTACAATGAACAACCATTTAAACGTGATGGTGATGGTATCATTATGTAAGACGCTTAACAAGAATTTTAATAATATTTTGTTAATCCAAATGAGTGTTATTAGATAGTAGTTAATGATGGTTAGTGGTGGTCAACGACGATCAACAATTCATTGAATTAGTTATAAATTGCACAATAACATGGTGACACATGTGTATAATGACATGTATACATACATATATATATATATATATATATATATATATGCACATATATATATATTAATGAGTTAGGTAAAACTATTTTGTCCACTTTATCATTCAAATATATGGTATAAACTAACCCCTAATACTTCTTTGGATATTTTTAAAACTATATGACTTATATAAGCTATTAGGCCAAAATGTAGGGATTAAAATATGCTTTACCTTTTATTTATTTAAGATATATTATAGTATACCCTTACCTTTTGAGAGAAAGAGTAAATTCTTTTAGGTTTTTAGAGTGGTAGATACTCTTTGAGTTTTGAAAAAATAAGAAGATATCCTTGACTTTTGAGAAAATAGGAAGATATCTTTGAGTTTTGAGAAATTACACCTAAATTTAACTCTTCATTAGTTTAACCTATCAAAATATTATTATTTTAATCTCTCAACTTAATTAAAATAACAAAATAAAATATATATATTTTTCATTTTTAACAATCTAGTCCCGATTATTTCTAATATATTTAAGACTAAAATGTTAAATTTAAAATGGTTAGTTTTATTTTATTATTTTTAAAGAAATCTTCAAAATAAAAAAATATTTATCTAACCTAAAATATTAACAATTTATTTAGATAAAATTATATGCTAAACTGCTCCTAACATTTTTTTTAACTCTCTTAGTAATGATTTAATATATAATGATCATAAATGTTTTAAAATAAAACATGTATAATATTTTATTTAACACACACACACACACACATACATATATATATATTAAAAAATTATATTAGTTTCATTGTATTTTCTTAAAAAAAATTATCAAGCACATAAGAAATATAAATAAATAAAAATAAAAATATATATTATATTTATAAAAATTTAAGATAATCAAAATTTTTTAAATCTTTTAATCAAAATTATATTAAACTATTAAAAAAGAATATAAACCATTCTATTTACATAAAACTAAATTTATTTCATATACTATAATTTATTTTTTATTTAAATGTTTTTATTATTCTATAAATGTCCTTAATCCATTTTCTTCTCACAAAATAATTATACATTTTTTCTATTTATTCTTGATATTTTAATTTGAATAGAAAATCTATATTTTTTTCAAAAGCTAGGAGAATGTATAGTAATATCTAAATAAGTTAGGGATAAATGTACATAAATATTTTTTGATAAATAATGTATTTATTTCTAAAATTGTTTAAATAAAATAAAATAAAATAATTTTTTAAGTTCAATATTTTAGTCCTAAATATTGAAATATATTAAAAATAAAAGAGATTATATTTTAATAGTAAAAATATTTTATTTAATTGTGTTATTTTGATTAAATTTAGATTCAAAATGATAATATCCTAAAACAAACGAAAATTTAAGTATAAATAAATATTTTCCTATTTTTCAAAAAATTCAGCGAGAGTTATTACAATATCCCCTTTATTTTATAAAGGAGTTTTAACATATACTTTTCTTGAGATTTGAAATTTTAACACTTAGATGAAAAGTTTAAGAAAAGATACATTTACCTCCTCTTGATCATTAGTTGACCATCTATTTTTTATTTAAATGACTATAATACCCTTATTTACTTTAAAGTAAAATTTAAGAAAATCAATTTTAGTTTATTTAATTTTTAAACAATTAAAATAATTAAAATTTTAATTGATGATAATTTTGATTTATATTTATTTAAAATTAGTAATTTACTAATATTGATATTTTTTCTAAATTTTTAGCGTTGGTTTATTTTATTGAAGTTTTAGTACAAACTCGAAAGTCTAAATTTAATTTACGAGTTATACGATTGATGTTGAAGTATGAATTTAATGTGACTATATATGATAAAAATCTTATATTAAATAATTTTTGTATGAATAGTCAAGTTGATAAGGTTGTGGAGTTGTTTTATAAAAAATTAAAAGAAATATGATTAATGTCAGAAGATTTGCGAAAAAAGAGAGTAAGAAAGGCAGTTGCTTTGCATATTAGAGTTTGAGATTTGGATAATTAGGATACATGAATAAAAATTAATTAAATTATTATTAATTAAAATTTTAATTTAAATAAATATTAAATAAATATAAATTAAAATTATCAAGTTAAATTATTGCTAATTAAATTCTTAATTTTAATAAATATTAAATAAATATAAACTAAAATTATCAAATTAAATTTCTAATTTTAAATTAATATCAATTAAAATTATTATTAATTAAATTTTTAGTTATTTTAATAATTTTAAATATTAAAAATAGATTAAAATTAATTTTTTTAAATTTTACTTTATAGTAAATAAGGGTATTATAATTATTTAAATAAAAATAAATGGTCAATTAATGATATAAGGAAGGTAAATATATATTTTTTTAAATCTTCTATTCAAATATTAAAGCAAAAAATTTTAGGGCAGGAATGTTTTAAAACTCTATTTTATAAATAAATAGAAAATGGGATTAGTCAATCCGACCCGAACCGTTTCGACGACATAAATACCCAGCCAAACCATCTGCAATTTGCAAAACTAACTCGTTTGACACACAGAGAGCGAGCTCAGTCGCTGACACAGCGAGTAACGTACTTCTTCAGCTGAACTCATTAATCGACAATGGCGACTCAAAAACTTATTCAATCCTTCACCAAAACCCGCATAACAAATCCCAATTCAGTCTACTATAAACAGATTGCTTCAAACATATCTAAAACCCTTATCAAATCAGGCCTTGAACCTTTCAAAACTACACCTTCTTTGCTTTCAAATCTTAATTCTTCCATAACCCGCCTCGTTATAGAAGACACAAGTCTTCCTCCTCAATCTTGCTTGAATTTTTTCAACTTTCTTCGCACAAGCCCGTCTCTCTTTTCACATAGACCTGATCTTCAAGCCCATGTAACCCTCGCTTGCAGACTGTACGACGCTCGGAAGTTTGCTGAAATGAAAAATGTGTTGAATTTTATTGTAACTGATGCTAATCTTCGATGTTCGATTGAAAATTTAGTTTCTTTGGTTGAGAATGGAAGTCAGAAGCTTAAACTTGTTGAGAAGTTCTGTGATATGTTGTTTAGAGTGTATGCTGATAATAGATTGTTTACAGACGCTATAAGGGTTTTTGATTATATGGAGAAAAGCTTGTTAAAGATTGATGAAAGGTCTTGCATTGTGTTTTTGATTGCTTTGAAGAAATGTGATAATATGGATATGTGTTTTGGTTTTTTTCAAAGGATGATCGATGCTGATGTGGAGATCACAGTTTATTCATTAACGCTTGTGATTAATGGATTGTGTAGAAGGGAAGAGGTCAAAAGGGCTAAAGATTTAATGGGGGAAATGTTTGTTAAAGGGATTAAACCCAATGTTGTTACTTATAATACGCTTTTAAATGGGTACATTAAAAGAAAGGATATTGGGGGTGTCAATGAGATGTTGAGTTTGATGGAGAGGGATGAAGTGGCTTATAATGCTGCCACATATACGCTTTTGATTGAATGGTATGGGAGTACAGGAAGGATGAGTGAAGTTGAGAAGCTGTTCGATGAAATGCTTGAGAGAGGAGTTGAAGCAGATGTTCATGTATATACTTCGGTTATCAGTTGGAATTGTAGAGTAGGAAATATGAAAAGAGCATTTTCCCTGATTGATGAGTTGACCGAGAAAGGCCTTGTTCCAAATTCTCACACTTATGGGGCTCTGATAGATGGTGTTTGCAAGATTGGGGAGATGGGGGCAGCTGAAATGTTGCTAAAAGACATGCAGAGTCGAGGAGTTAATGTGAATCAAGTGACTATTCAATACACTTATGAATGGATACTGTACAAGGGGTATGATTGATGAAGCTTTAAAGATGCAGGCTATCATGGAAAAGAAAGGGTTTGAGCCTGATGTGTTTACTTATAATACAATTGCAAGCGGGTTATGTAAATTGAAACGGTATGCCGAAGCAAAAAGGTGGTTGTTCACCATGATAGAAAGGGGTCTGGCTCCGAATGTGGTGAACTTCACTACTTTGATTGACATATGTTGCAAGGAAGGGAAATTGGAGGAGGCAAAGTGGTTGTTAGAAGAGATGAAGATAAAGGGAGCAAGACCTAATGCTGTTACTTACAACTCTCTGATTCACGGGTATAGCAACAAAAAAAAGATGAAGGAAGTTCATCAGCTAAGAAGTGAGATGGAAGCGATGGGGATGATGCCGGATGTGTACACCTACACATCACTTATACATGGTGAATGTGTATTTGGAAAAGTAGATGAGGCAATGAAACTGTTTAATGAAATGAAACAAAAGGGTTTAATTCCAAATGTAGTCACTTACACATCAATTATTTCGGGTCTTTCTAAGGATGGGAGATCAGATGAAGCTTTTAGATTGTATGATGAGATGATAGAAGCTGGCCTTACACCAGATGAAAGAGTGTTTACTTCGCTTGTGGGTGGCCTTCATACAGCCAGGTCCTAGCACCAAATGGTTCTCAACAACAGAATGAGTTAAGTTATAATATGTTCTTTCAAAGGAATGGTTGGTAAAATTGATGACACCAAATGGTTCTCTTTGGTCTTTGGAATATGGAGGTTGAGGGAAAGGAATTCAAGTTTACTAATTCACCAATGCTTGCATTACTGCTAATTGGTTGTTACTGAGATTGTACAGCTTTAAGTTTGTAAAAAGGAGTTCAAGTTTGCAACGCTGCTAAACTGGATCTCAGCAAGTTTTGCAGATTTCACTTTCTCGTAATCTAAAGAGGTTTGCTTCTTTAAAGTACTTATTTTTCTTTTTTCCACTTTGCTTCTATAATGCTAGTGTATGTCCACTTTAACGATTATCAGCATTAAAGAAATTAGTGGGTTCACTAATGCATCCTTTTGCAAACTTTTAGGAAGATTCACTGCTCCGCTTTCATTACAACTACAGAACATAAATGTTGCACAAGGATACAGAAGCTAATTTTAAACTATAGAAGTCCGGAAATAAGAGAACCTTTGCGTTGAAACTCTACAAAAGGTATTGGCACAGAAGCTAATATTTCACTGCAACATATTCAGGGAATTGGACTACATGAAACTCTACAAAATGTATTGGCACAGAAGCTAATTTTTCACTGCAACATATTCAAGGAATTGGACTACCTCTTGCATGGTTGGCCTTTGAAATGGATTTTCAGTTGGTGCAGTTCAGACCCAGATGTAGCAACTTAAGCATCCCGGCCTTAACTGTACTCTCACAGAAAACTTTCCCATCCACACATTCAGTTTCTTTTCCTTTCGCTACCATTCCCCTCACCCACCCAACCAAATTCCCCCCTTCCATATCCTTAAATTCAGGACCAGTTGGCTCCTTTCCTGTGATAATCTCCAGCACCAATACCCCAAAGCTATACACATCACCCTTTGTTGTGGATCTCCAGCTTTGACCATACTCAGGGGCAATATATCCAAATGTTCCTGCAATTTCAGTGGTTACATGGGTTCCACAAACACTAAGAGTCCTAGCCAATCCAAAATCAGCAATTCGAGGTTCAAATTTATGATCCAGGAGTATGTTACTGGCCTTAATATCCCGATGAATTATCGGAGGAACGATACTGTGATGCAAAAAAGCAAGCCCTCTTGCTGTTCCTAAAGCAATTTTTAACCTGATATCCCAGTCCAGTGCTTGCAGCTCCCCTGGTTTGTTCCTCAACCAGATGTCAAGGCTTCCATTTACCATGAACTCATATATCAAAAGCTTTTCACCTCCAAGAGAACAGAACCCAAGCAGTGGAATTAAATTATTATGTTTCACGCTCCCTATTGCTTCCATCTCTGCAAGAAACTCTCTGCTTCCCTGGTCTCTTGCTTTTCCAAGCTTCTTGACAGCAACTAATTGCCCACTGGGGAGGACGCCCTTGTAAACTATACCCGACCCTCCATCACCGATCACATTGGATTTAGAGAAATTGTTAGTGATGTGAACAACTTCTGAGAATGTTAGCTGCAGAGAAGACTGCTTGAAGATAGTAGCTCCATCATCGTTCAAATTATCTCTGCCTTTCCCCATGCATTTTGGGAGAGGCTTCAAGTGACTGACCTTAAGGGTCTTCCTCTTAAAGAAGACAAGGAATAACCATAGAATAGAAAATGTTGTGCTCAGTGACAAAATCAAGAGCACCAGAATTTCTAGCAAGTAGCATTTCCACCTTACTCTAGATTTGCAGGTGTTCTTTAGCTGAAGAATCACAAATATCACCATTATCAGGAGAAGCCTCTACTTGGAATTTGATGCATTCTGGGACTTGGCCCTGTAACAGATTACTTGAAACGTCACAGAATCTTAATTCAGTAAGGTTACATAATTCTTGAGGAATTGGTCCATGGAAAAAGTTCTCAGAAATGTCAAGGTACTGAAGCTGAGATAGATTGCCGAGGAACCCAGTTATAGTGCCAGATAGTCTATTATTATGGAGATCCAGGGAAGTCAAGTAAGAGAGATTAGCAATCGAGCTTGGAATTTTACCATTTAATCTGTTTAGGCTCAAATTCAGTGTACCAATTTGGTTCCATGATGAGCTCTTGCTTAGTAGCTTACTAAGGTTGCTTGACAGTTCATTTTCTTGTAAGTCAAGGCCAACAAGAGATGTCAATTTTGAAAGAGAAAAAGGTATTTCACCTGAAAGCCGAATTGCTGCTAAGATCCAGATCAGAAAGGCTTTGTAGATTGCCAGTGGACAGAGGAATTGCACCTTCTAGCTGATTTCCTGAGAGGTTAAGTTTGACCAGATGTTGAAGCTTTCCAATTTCTGAAGGAATCTGTCCGGTGAGGTTGTTGAATGCCAGGTTCAGACCTTGAAGCTTCATTGCATCGCCTACCTCCTTTGGTATTTTACCTTCTAGGTTATTTGAGGAAACATCAATGGACACAAGGTGTGGGAGTTGAAAAATGGATAATGGGATCTTTCCAGTGAAGTTATTGTTTGCAAGCTGCAAACTTACAATCACAGAGCAATTTCCAAGTTGTTCAGGTATCTGGCCAGAGAGTTTGTTCATGGAGAGATCTAAGATTCCCCGATGCTGTAAATAGCTTGTACTAGGAATCTGAGGTTGTTGGAAACCCTCTATTATCCCCATCGGAAGTGGACCTGAAAGTTGGTTATTTGAAAGGACCAGATATTCCAATTCTTTCAGCTCCCATATATTGTCCGGGATACTTCCTGTGAAGTTGTTATACCCAAGATCCAGGCTTGCCAAGGACCTTAACGTAAAAAGTTCATGGGGTATTTCTCCAGATAACATGTTTTTGTTCAGTGAGAGTACCAATAAACCCTGTAAATTTCCAATCTCCTTTGGGATTCTGCCTTGCAGCCTGTTATTGTCAAAGATAAGGCGTTGAAGCATAAGATGATTGCCAATCTTTTCAGACAATAATCCTTCAAGAAAATTGAAACTGGCGCTGAATTCCAACAAGGTCTGTGAACTCCATATCTCCTCAGGAATCCCTCCTGAGAAATTGTTATAATCAAGCTCCAAACTCAGAAGTGGAAGATGAGATAGATATGCAGGGATAGTTCCACTAAGCTGGTTTTGAAAAAGAATAAGTTCAGAGAGGTTTTTACAGTTTTCAAATGTTTCTTCAATCGACCCCACAAGGTAATTGTTCTCAAGATCAAGAGTAGTCAAGAATTTGCTGTTGCAAAGCGTTGAGGGGATGATACCTGATAATTGGTTATGGCCAAGGCTGAGGTAAGTAAGGGATGAACAATTGCCTATTTCCGGGGGTATACTTCCATGGAACTGATTTGATGCCAATAAAATAGAATCAGCAAAATGCCATTTGCCCAACCAAGGTGGAATCGCTCCTCCAATTTGATTCCTTTCTATGCTGAAAGAGATAATAGATTCTGAGAGACGGGCTAGACTTGCTGGCAATGCTCCTGAAAGGTCATTAAAGCTCAAGATGACCTGCTTTTAGCTTCCTGCAGTTACCTAGCTCTGGTGGGATTGTCCCAGTTTATTTCAGCATTGCTGATGAAAAGATATGTGAGGTTTTTCAACTTTCCAATGGTTGGGGGTATTGGTGATAGCAATTGATTTCCAGAGAGGTCAAGTTTGTTGAGACTTCTTAGATTGCCGATTTCATAGGGTATTGGACCTTTGAGAGTGCAAGAGGGAGCTTCTAGGTTGAGCAGGTTTGAGAGATTGCCAATTTCCTTAGGTAATGAACTAAAAAACCTGTTATTTCCAATTTGAAGGTGCCTTAATGCCACAATCTGCCCAATGTCGGAAGGAATAGGGCCCTGTGATGGAGTTGTTGGAGATATCAAGCATCTGCAATCTTGTCAATTGTCCAATACTCATGGGCATGCTACCAGAAAGAAGGCCATTACTAAGATCCAGAACTTGAAGATCAGAGAGCTGTCCAATGGTTGATGGAATTCTACCTGGACAATGCATTTCCTCCCAAATCTAGCACTTGTAATTTGGATAGTTGAAATAATTTCTCTGAAATTTTCCCGTGAAGCAATTTGAATTCAAATTCAAGGTCCAGAGGCTTGAACATGAGTATATTGCAGGGTTTAATGTGCCTGAGAATCTGTTAGAGGCAAGGTTCATAATTTCCAAGTTTCTGAGGTTCCGCACATCAGAAGACAGTGTTCCATTGAGAAAGTTGAAGCTCAGATCAAGGGTTTTTAGCTTTCTGAGTTTCCAGAGTTGTGATGGGATCGGACCCAAAAATTCATTATCAGTGAGGTCTAGAAGTTCAAGATTTGACAATGACATCAGAGATGAAGGAAGCCATCCTTGGAGACCAAGATGCGGTAGAGAAAGGGCAACAACACTGCCATTTCTGCAAGTAATCCCTGTCCATAAACAAGGAGATGTTTTCCTACCCCAATCAGCAATTCCTTCCGTATTGGTGAGACCAGATTTGAATGCCATGAGTCCATGAAATTCTGAAGCATCTGCATTTGTGACTGAAGAACATAACAACATCATCAAGAACAGCCTCAACTTGGAACAACCTGAAGAAGACATCTCAAATCTTGTTGGAAGCTCTGCAGGAATAAACCACGGTAAATAAGTAATAGAGAAGAATTTAAACAGCAAGTTTCTAATAATATGAAGTGATTGCATGCACCTTGAACAGAACAAAAATTCATATTCTATATCATGACAAATTTCTATGTATCAAAAGCAGCTATGCTGTAAATTGTACCCAAGAATTCTAGAGACTAAAAAGAGTATAAAAAATAAAGAATAATCAAGAATACAAATTAAATTTATGGAAGTGTACTCCCTTTTAATTTTTTCAATGAATGAAAAAAATATTTGGCAAATTCTTCCCCAAAGAAATTGCAGACATAGATTTATTGTTTTTGTGATTTCTCAAATTCATTTATTATTATTTTTCTACAGATTCGGAGGAAATTAAGCAGCTGGTATAGTAAATGCAAAACTATGTCAGACCGGTTACGAAGCTGTTAAAGCAGGAGAAAGTTTTAAACTCTAATGCCATGAAGGAAGACTTGTTTCAGGTAGAAGCTGCTCGAGAAATGAGCTAAATAAATAAACAGCAGACATAAAATTCAATCAAGTATGACATTGTAGATAGAATTATGAATCATCTGTAACTTTTCTTGATAAACTTGCAGTTTATAGATTTAGTAAATGGTTTCACGATTAATTTTTTGTTCTATAGTTCTCCAGATTAAAGGAAGCAAAGCATGCACAAGGAGAGAAGCAAAAATGATGCAAATTGACTGTACAGCTAAATTTAAATGGTGCTAGTATAGCGTTCTACCAGAAAAGAAAGATGCAAGTTATAATGCACATACCTACTCTTTCAAACTTGTAAACTCATTAATGGATATGCTGCTCACATGCATGCAATGCAGCTCACAGGGGCTTCAATGGAACGCAGCAAAAAGTTAGTTCTGAAATGTTAAGAATCAGCTGCAAATCACTCTTATCCATGGAAGAGAATGGCTGCTGTATGAAAATAGAGAAAAGAGAGTTAAAAACAGCAGGAAGAAAGCTTTGAAGAAATAATGAAGTGACCTTCACCATTCTTGTACGCTAAAAATTGGTGGTGTTGTCAGAAGAAAACCGCAAAAGTGGGATTGCAGGGGAAGGACGAAAGGACTGAGCAGGTGTAGCTGTTCACCATGCTTGCACAGAACAGAAGAGTTGTTGGAATTGTCAGTAACATAAATGTGAGCTCGTATTTCAGTCCCTATAATTGCATGAGTTAATGAACTAGTAGAGGTGAAAAACAACACCAAAGTGAGCACTTGATATAAATTTATGTGTCCTTATGTTGAAGCGTTTACTAGCCCTTCAGATTCTGAATGCAGAAAAAAGAAGGGGAAAAACTGGCTAAGTGCCAAACCTTTTGATCTGTAGGCCCCTCATCTCAATCTTTGAGGCAGTTTTATAATGTTTCAGTTTTTAACCTTTTGGCCCAGGGCATATTTACTTTACAACTCACTAACGATTGTAAATAAATTGATAAATTGAATGAAAATTTTAAAATGTATACAATAGAAAAGCTTACATTACAGATAATTTATTTCTCTGTGCATAAAGAAAACTGTTTATATTATACAACTTTGCTGCATTTGAAACCTATTGTAGGCGTTCATACTCATATCAAGGTCACTTTACAAAACTAAATACAAAACAGCTGTCTCTTATGTTTAAATAAGCAAATCTGCATATCCATCAATTGCTTGGGTGCCAAGGGACTGCTTGAGCCTGTACAAAGCTCTACTCTCCAGCTGCCGCACTCTTTCCTTTGATAATCCAAACACATCCCCTATTTCAGACAGTGATTTTGGTTTGCCATCTTCAATGCCAAACCTTAGCCTGATTATTCGCCTCTCCTTTGGATTGAGAATGTTTAGAAGGTTGCGAATGTGTTGCCTCATCAATAATTTTTGCACACTAATGTCAGGGATCTCAAGCCCCGTGTCTGCAGTTATCTCCTGCAAGTGTAACACGGATTATGTATGATTCTCACATATTATGAGAATTTATCATAACTCATGCTTTTTGTTTCAGACAAAGTATAAGGATTTAAGCACAAAAAATGACTTTCGAAAAGGACATCAAGAACAAAATGTGAAGTTGATCTTTAATAACTTTGATATTTCAGTAACCACTAGTCTCAGGCATGATCACGGAGAACATTAATGACAAAATTGATTAATAGCAAGAAACAAAGTTGTAGCATATCATATGCCAGCACATTATCATATATGTGCGGTCAAAATAGAGCCACCATCCATTCCTTTGAAAAATCCAGATGAAAGATATGCTAAACTGCAGTTCATAGCTAGTCCCCGCCTTCCATAATTCTTTCTTCCAGTAATTAATCTAGTTATGCAAATTCTGTGAATTAATTTCTGAAAGTCTTGCCAGATTAAGTGGCTGTAACCGGCTTCTTAAACACTCAGAACATTTTGCAATGATTATTATTTATCAAAATATGTAGGTACCATGTTCAGATGATCAGACTCCCAGTTTTGCTTAGAAATTAGTTGTATAAACCATGCAATAGAAACAACAGATTTTGTGATCAAGGGAAGAAGACTTCTAACAGTACTTTTCTTTTAGTTGGTCACAATACTCCAGCTATTCCTAAGCATCTATACAGTTTTATAGTCATCATGTAGTGGTATAATATCAGATGGAAATTATGGTAACAGAAAACAAGGCATTACCTGATAGGTCGTATCCTGGTCGGCCCAAACAGGTTGCTGCATTGAGAGAGGCATTCTTGTCATAAATATCACCTTTTCCAACTTCTCAACTGTAATTCCAACACGTTTTGCCAAATCTTCTTTGGCTGGAAAACGATTTCCTTCTTGAATGCATAATCTCTTTGCTTCCAGTACCTTGCCCAGGAGTGTATATACATTCTCCTGCAAATAATAAATAAATTTTATCACCCAATAATAAATTTTTTTCTTAAATAAAAGTTGGCTTGCTATATATCCATAATAAAAGTGCTTCTTTCCAATAACTTCAATAAATTTTGTTAGATTAAATAGTTTTCAAAGAACATTCAAAGAAACTAAAAAGAAAATTTTCAAACAAAAGAATGTCATTACCGGCAAACGGATCGTCCTGGAATGTTGAAATATAGCCTTCCTAACCGTTTGCCTTACCCACCAGTAGGCATAGCTGGCAAATCGGCAACCAGCTTGAGGTTTGAACTTCTCAACACTTTTCATAAGACCCATACTTCCCTCCTACAAATTCAGAAAAGAAACAGAAGACATATTAGTTAACAAAATTTGTGAAATCATCCAGACATGTTTCTGAATGTAATACTCTTTATTTTCCATGAAGTTGTTTGAGAGGAGAACCTATATTTTGTAACTGTTAAATCAAACAATAACCTAAGTTTTCATTTATATATATTGTCCTAATGCAACTAAACAGAACACAAATGTGTAGATTACAGATCATTAACAAGAATAGGATCATTTTGGTTTGCTAAAAGGTGAATAAAATGGTAACAACAGAATTACAATATCTAAAACGATGTTTTGCCAGCATTCTAAAATGGCTCGAGTTCGAATAAAAAAATTATTTTGAAAATGAGTATCAGGTATCAGGAGACCCTTATTGAAGACCTCAATTTATCTTTTAATATCCCTAACCCTACAGAACTGACAAATTAAACTGAACATACATTTCCAAGCCCTTAAATCCTTTATGTTTTGTGTTCCTGAAACCTCCTAAGGCAGAAATTGCAGCAGTCAAAATATTTAAGGATTCTATTAAACTAATGCAGGTTCACATGTTTAATATTGTTAATGATACTGAAATAAACAAAAGCCATTTTCCAAAACAAAATGCTGCCCAGTTCACCTGCAATAAGTCTTGAAGGCTGAGACCACGGCCCTGGTACTGTTTGGAAACATGAACGACCAAACGTAAATTTGCATTTATCAGCTTTTCCCTGCTGCTGTTACCAGACTGAAGTTCTGACTGCAAGTCCCGACAACTTAGACCAACAGCTTCAGCCCATTCAATCAAGGTGGGCTCACGACTGAACTCAGACTGAAGCTTACTCTTTGCCTTCTCTAATTTTATTAAATCCTGTTACATTTCCATGAATAAGACCATTAAGAAATTAAACATATTATAGAAATAAAATAAAATAGAATTAGAAACACACCTGTATTTGAGCAACCAATGCAGACTCTTCTTCAGCTGTCAAAAGTTGTCTTGTTTCAGGGCCCCACAAAAACAATCGAAGAGGATCATTAGGATCAAACCCTTCACTTAACTTTTTCTTCACTGGAAGCCTTTCTAGAACTATAAGTTTCATGAATCATAATTTGTGGTTTAGAAACCCTTCTTTTCTTTGATCTTCTCTCTGCAAACCGGGTTGATCGAACTGTTTTCACATCCTCAAGCGGAAAGTTCAATGAGCTAGTTAAACAAAATTAAAAATATCAGCCCACAGAGAGACTGGCCTTAAAATGAGAACGATCAGGAAAACAATCCAGTACAAATACAACAATAAACCTGGTCAAAGATATATCATGAAATTCAGCTTCATGTAGTTTGGGGTTCTCAGCTAATAAGGCCGCTTCTTTTGAGGCTGACAAAGCCTTCTTAGCAAGGGCAACTGCATTAAATGGTTCAACATCCACAAACTCCTTTGTATTATTTGTAATTGACTGCATGGTCAAGGATAAGGAAGGATCTTCCCCTGTTTGTATTGGTGGCAATCTGCAGGAGAAAATAAAAGCACATGAAATTCAATTCATAAACAAAATTGCACAGACAATTAGTTAACCAATCAGCAACATAAGTAATTTCATTTCATCTTACAAATTCCATAAATCAGGCCAGTGGAGCAACTGATGCTCAAAGTCCTGCTCTAGTTGATCCAAGTCATCTGAATTCTTCTCTTCAAGAGCAGAGGTCTCAGTCTCAATCTGCCTCTTATCTGCTGTTGTCTGCAATGACACATAAGGAAGGCAACAAATGACAATAAATAAAGAGTTTCAAAAAGAATCAAACAAATAGTCAATCATTTTCCTTGAAGAAAAAACAAAGAAAAATTGTTAGAAATGAAGGGATACATCAATATATCTTCCCATTACTAAGTTACATGCATATCAACACTTGCAACAGATGTCTAACCTGTGGTGTTTTGTCTTCCTTAAACATGTGTAAGGGAGACCTATACTCATCCCGCTGCTCTTGCAAAAGGACTGAGGTGGGAAAATGCCGAGCTGTAGAAAAAGTTGGAACAGAAGATACTGCAGGAGCTGATTGCTCATGTCGCATCAAAACTGTGAAGTACATAAACACACAAGATGTTACTTGAAAAAATAAAATCACCACCAATCTCTTGAGTAGCTCATGGAAAATCAAGATATTTAGTCAACACGTAAGAATAAGAATAGTCAAACAAATACTAGCATTACTTTTCAACAGATAAATATACAAGAATGGTGACAGGAAGAGTTGAAGTTGCAGAAGAACTTGAACCTCTCAATCGCTAATGAGAAGGAGAGAGGTGTTTCTTTATCTCCATAGAGTGAAATTGCCATAAAAAATGCACACACAAACAAGTGCAGCAAATAATTGACAAGCAAAACATCAGACATTAATGTCACCTCTGCAAGTCCCATTGACATATCAATGCACCCATAATCCTTAACATAAAGTCATAATCATATAAAGAACAATAAAATAAAATATAACTCATCCTTCATAATGAAACAACTAAAATACTTAAAAGTAATATTTCATAATGAAACAACTGAACAACACATGAAGGAAAACAAATGCAAAGTAAACGCAATAACTCATCCCTCACTTCCCTATTTGCTTTCCTACATAAAATGGACCACACAGAGTATTATCACCATCCACTTTTCTAAGCAATTGCATGAAATGAAGACGTTAAGAGCGTATGACAGAAAAAATTATACATTGACTTCATGAATAACTCCTCAACAAACAACTGGGCAGCAGAAGAGAACACAAAAACAAAAGCAAGAACTTGCAACAGTCCTTACCTGAAGATGAAGAAGAAGATGATGAGAGAGAATGTTTAAGGTGGGTTCTTGCAGGAAATGAAGGAGGCGAAGATAGCAAATTTCGTCCAGCCTCCATTGAAGAAACAGTTAGAAGTGGAAGTTAAAATGCTCTCCGAATAACTACACTACGTTGTAATCTACGACATCAGAACAGAACAACATAACATGGGTTTCCTTTCCTTGTTCTTCTGAAGAGGATTTAGTTCGATGTAAGCGTGTAGTATTAAGTCATGAGTGTTAAAGATAAAGAAAGCAGGGAAAGCTCTGCACCGCTTTCAGAAACTATTTCACGCCTCAAAATTGCTAACCCAAATTCTTGAAAGGATCAGATTGTCTTTATTTTCTTTCCTCCACTCTTTTTCTGTTTTAATTTTCAAAGACGATGCCGTTTAGAAGTGAGCTAGAGCAAATCTGAAAACGACGCCGTTTCTCTGTGATAATATCCTAGGCAATAGATTTTTTGCTTCAACCTAAATGCCAAGGGAATTTGAATTATAAATACAAAAATTATACATTAACTTACATAATATATATTATATAATATTATTATTTTATTTTAAAAAGTAAAATAAAATTGATTAGTGTAAATTTGAAATAGAATTGGGACCATATTTATTATTTCTTTTGGAATGCTGATATTATTGTGAAGGGATTGAAACTCGAAATATCAGCACCCATATTTCCCTACGTTAACTGGGAGATCAAACAAGTTTTCAGTTTTGTTTTTTTTTATTTTCTGTTTTTTCGTTTTAGTTTAGTTTAGTTTGGACCAAGTTGATGGACCCCAAACCATGGGCTCAACTTAGCCTGTCTACGGATTAATTTAGACTGGGCTTTTTAAAAGCCAATCAAGCCCATCATTAATTTAAACAACAATACTAAATTTGTCATAGAAACACAAAATTATGTTTATGATAAAATAATGAAATCAACATCATACTTCCAATTATTTTAATGATTCTGAGTTCACTTAATTTTCACTTCAACTTCAGAAACCGCTGCTCAAACACATAGTATGAAGTGTTAAATTAAAACATATATATGGTTTTATTCAAGAAGAATAAAAAAATGTTTAAATTAATTAAAAAAATATAAATTAATGGATCGACAAAGCCTAACTTGACAATTAATAGCTAATTAATTTCAGATAATGAATATTGAAGTTTGGAAACTATATATTAAAATTAATTTCTTATATTAGTTAAATATATTTGTTAGAATTAATATATATTTTCTGATTAAAAGGACCATCTAACTTATAATATAAGCAGTGATTTGGAAAAGAATTGTTCTTAAAATTTGTGAGGATTCTATAGAAAAACCATAGGTAAAATGTTTTTATGATTTTTAAATCATTAAAATTCATTAATTAACTAATAGCATAAAATGTTTCCCTGAAGGAAATTATTCAAATACATATTAAAAACTATAAATAAGCTAAGAGAAGTGAACTAATCACCCCATTTATTCATTTTGCTAATCCTAATAAGTTAATTATGATAATGGATAAGAGCACTTCCAAAGGAAATTACATCAACGATATGCCTTGATTTCAGCTTCAATCACACACCCTGGGCAGAGATAGTAAGCAGAGACAGGAGCTTCATCATCATCAATCATGATGGATCCCATCTTGAGAGTTGTATTCTTCAATGGAATCCCCCAAAGCCTTGCAACTTTAGCCCTCATCTCAGCAACCAGACTGGTTTGCCTCACAGTCACAGGACCATCCTGATAGGAGAGCTTAACCACAATGTCATATCTCGGGTCACCGGGCATCGGTGTCACCTCGAGGGCAACGTCTGCAGACGACTTGATATCATAATCAGCAATGGTTTTGTCGTTCTTCAGCTCTTCATTGTTGAACTTGAGAGTTTGCCTATCCACCTCCACTTTGATGAGCACTTCGATCTGTTGTTTCACTTCGAGAATGGTTATGGACTCGGGTACTTGGATCTCAGGGATGAACTTTCCACCAGTGATCTTCAACAAAACTTCCATGATGCACCAAAACACACAAAATGATTTTCAATTCAACTTGATTGATTTCTTAATTTACTGCAAGTGTTTTCTTTGAGTATTGATTAGATGTATATATATAGAAAGAAAACTGTTGCCAAAAAACAGTAATTGCTATGTTCATTCTAAAAGCATTTTTCTGTTTATTTTCATGAGAAACTTTCTCTGTGAGATTAAGTATGAAGTATGAAGTAACTAACACAACATAAGAAGTGCATTGATATATATATACATGAATCTTAATTCACATGCTCTTGCTAATTAATATTGTTTTTTAATTAATCTCATTTAACTATCACGTCATATATAATTAATTTGTATTTAAATTTGACTGTACCTTAGCTGTTATGTTCAGTTTAGGGTACTCATAAAGTAAAAGAGAGAACAAAAATTGAAATAAGATTTATAATATTAAAGAATTTATTAATGCTATAAGAATATTAACTATAACATTGAAGAAAATGTTTCTTTTATTATCTGCACTTAATTAATTACTGCATAAAATTGTGAAGTAGATAATTAGAACAATTAGATTATCTGTGTATTTTGCCTTTAATTTCACAAGTAATTATTCTAAATCTTACATCTCAAATCATATAACGTACTCAATGATTGAATGATGAGATTATATAATAAATTATTTTAAAAATTATAATAATTTATCATTCAATTAATGAGTACATTATTACAATTAAAAATAATTTAGATTAATTAATTTTGAAATCTGTAATATTACTCTAGTTTTTATGCATATAACAAAGACATCATTAATTTCTCATGCTGCCTTTTTCCAAATCTAGCAATATATAACACAAGCTAGTGAATTAAAATGCTACATGTTTTAGTTTTAACCATTATTCAAAATCATAATAATTATAGGCACTAATTATTTGTACCATAGATAAAGAGAGCTTATAAGGACAATACACCCTGCAACATATGTATCTCTTTGGTTGGACACCCTCCATGCATAATCTTGAAGAATAAAGTTTGTTGATGAAGAAAATTTTCAACTAATCAGCAGGCATGTAAGCAGCTTCAAGCTTATTATATAAGCTCGATTGCTGTTTAATGAATCCTTCTTCATTCATCGAGACTCTTCCTGCAAACAGAAATACACAGCAGATGTTAATTTGTAAAAAAATGCCAAAAATACTCTTTGTTCTTACTATTGGGTGAATCGTATTAACCTTAAAAAACCCTAATTTTAGTTCTTCGTTCAATTGTCAAAGATGGAGAATCAAGAAGAAAAGAGAGGATTATTATTGCAGTATCAGACAAATATGAAACACATATATGCAACAAGAATTCAAGATCCAGTTGGGTTTTTCCTTGCTCGACAATCCAACCAATTTCGTATACGCATATAGAAATTAAAATTAAGGGAAAAGAATTCTGTCGTTGAATATAAACAAGAAATTATAACAGCTAGAAGCAAGTTAAAAAGCCTAAAGTAAAGAGCATAGAGATCAATATTGTTAGTCTTCAGAACTTGTAATTTTCCTTTCTTTTTCTTTTTTCTTGGTGGGTTGTTCTTCTCATCTATCTGCATGATTAATCCAAGCTTCAATTTCCTAATGAAACTAGCAGATCAACAGATCACAGTTCCAAATCTAGTTATCAATTGCAAATGCAGCATCATCAGGATTCACAGACATGGCATCTCATATATATGTGTGATGTGAATCTTGATGATGATGCATCTGAAAACAACAACTCTCGATCAATCGATCCATATATCAGCTGGTCACAAGGCTTGCTTACAAAACCCTAATACACAAGGAAAACTAATCTAGCCTTGTATTAATTGGATCGAATCACAGAATAAACCCCTAGCCCCATGATTAATAATAATCAAGAAGGAGACCTGTATCAATTATTGCCTAGCTATAGCTAGCTAGTACAGGATCATGGAGAATGAATGAATCAAAGCAAGACTAGATTAAGAGAAGAGGGCTTAGAGCAACAGAGTCAGCGAAGCAAGGAGGAAGAAGAATAGCTAGAACACTGAGAAAACAAACAGGCATAGCCACTGGAGACACAGTGCTTTCAGAGCTAATCAAAGCAGTCAAAGACTTCTGTGTGCGTTAGTGAGAGAGAAGAGAAAGAGAGAGTGTACAAACCATAAACTGCACTAGCATTATTCATTTATTTGAACTGGGGCTGCCTGCTTGCTTAGCCCTATACGAATATCGTAAGATCTATCTCATACGTGGCCCAATGAAATCACGACCAATATATCATCAGTCTTTGCAAACGTTTCTAGGCGAAAGAGACTTTTGACCATTCTATCAACCGTTAGTTTTCAAAAGCCTAGGTTCACAGAATGCACTGTAATCCAACTGTTGCAAGGAAAATTACATAAATATCAAAGAGCATATGCCTCCTGTGAGATTGCTTTCACATTGAGAATGTTGGATAAATTGCAGAGGATTTGTGAGAAACTATAAAACAAATCTTAAAATTACTATTAAACAATGAGTAGCGAAGAGAATATGTGAATTATCCAATACCACGTGTCATTCCAAGGTCCGTTTAGTATATTTTTTTAGAGTTTTTTAATAAAATTTTTATAAATAAATTTAATTAAAATTTATTAATCGCATAGTTGTTACAAGTTATTTTTTAAAAAATTTAAATAATTAGTATAATAGATAAATTTTTAATATTTTATTTTAAAAAAGATAACATAAAAATTTTAAAATAAAATAAAAATATTTTAGACAAATTTATTTTTTAAAAAATTTTACAATTAAATGTCTAAAATTTAGGTTTTCTTTAGTATATGAAAAATGATTTTTTTAAAATTCTCCAAAACCTTTTTTTATTAACAACCAAACTACATTAAAAAAAATTTAAAAAAATTTATTGTTAAAAAAATCTTTCAACTAATCAAAGACTAATTTTTTAGTGTTTATACCTAAATTTCGTCTTTAAAAAAAAGTCTAAATTGACGAATTCAGAACATTTTAAATAAAAATATTGTTATTAACCATCCATCAATGAAACTTCGTTTACCATTTAAGAAGAAGATTATAAATTATTATATATTAATTAGTAAAGAAAAAAGAAGGCTAAAAACACTTTTAGTCCTAAAATTTGGCTTAATACTTTTATAAATTCTTGTGATTTTAAAAATACCTTTAAAAATTATAATTTATTGACAAATGACAATTATATTCCTATTTAATAATAGTTATTTTTAAAAATATAATAAATAAATATTTTAAATTTAGAACATGTGATATATTTTTTTGTAAAATATATATATATTTTATTATTTTATGTTACATTGATAATATAAATATTTATTAATATATTATGGTTTAGTATTTGTATTTATATTTTAAATGGAGATAGAGTATATTTTATTTAAATTACAATATATCATAAATATTTACTATAAATACTTTAAAATAAATAAATTTACAAATCTATATTTTTTAATAATTAATATTTTTATCTTATTTTTATTTAATTTCTAAAATTACAGTTTTTTATTTTTATTTAATTTCTTACAAATAATTACAATACAATTATTTAATAATATATTATTAAATAAAATATTAATTTATTAATGTATTTTACATAAATATATCATATTTTCTCAAATTTTAATATTTATTTTTTTTTTTTAAAATTATTATTATAGAAGTATAATAATCATTTAATAATAAAATAGGATTTTAAAAGGTATTCTGGAAACTATAATAGTGATATAGGAGTATTATGTGGGGAAAAAGCCCTTTACGCCCCTGGAGTTTACTATAAGTACCCCAATTTTTTCCTATATTTTGAAAATACCTTAAAGACCCCTGCCGTTTGCTCCGTCCACATTAAAAAAGTTACTATTAGGAGTAAAAATGTACTTTTCTATTTAAATCTAATTTTAATTTGAAAAAATGTTCATTACACCCCTAAGATTCAAGATAAGTACTCACTTCCCCCTTATGGTTTAAAAAATACCCTTTATTTTTAAAAATTAATTATTTTAGAATATTTTTTAAATAAAATAAATTAGTTTATTAAGTTTTATAATTATTAATAACTAAAATAATAATAGTGATAATATTTGTAATAATAAAATTTAAATTATTTTAAATTATGAATGATTATACAATAATATTTTAAATTATAAATTTTTTATATTAATAATAATTATTTCAACATAAAATTATAATAAAAATAATTTTATTACTATTAAAATTTTAAAAGAGATTTATTGTAGTAAAATAATTATAAAAATAATAATAAAATTAATTCAAAGCCAATTAATATAAAAAAGACCAAAATAGTATGTTCAAACAAGTAATACATAAATAAAAAATGAAAAATAAATTCCAATTGGTACAAATTAAAAGAATAAAAAATTCGATGCAAAATAAAGAAATAATTTAATTCAAAAATAAAATTATGTAATAATGTCCTGATATTAGCAAAAAAAATTTAAGTATTTAATTATTTAATTTAATATATATTTTATAGTCTATGATCAAATGGCACCCTTATATTTTTTTTCTTATGTGAATACTTTTCTCCCAATCAATTAATTTATAATTATATATGTCTTTTATATTATTTTTTAATTTAAAAAATTGTATAAATTCTGCAGTGTGGAACCCTTTATTTATCTCTAAGGACATAACAGTAATTGTAGTCAAAATCTAATTTTTTAATGTGGACGGATGTAAACGGTAGGAGTCTTTAAGGTATTTTTTAAAATATAAGGAGGAATTAGGTACTTATGATAAACTCCAATAGGGTAAAGGGCATTTTCCCTATTATGTGAGATAACTTTATGGTATGTGAGATAACAAAATGCTGCTAGCAAATTAATTACACCTTATCATGACAACTTTGAACATAATTTAACTACTCGATTGACAAATATAATATTATTTAAATAATATTTGAGATGTCGAGCATAGAAAATAAAAAAAAGCAGATTCCTTATGTAAAGACATGTAAAAATCTGATGAAGATGGTGAAGATGTATTCAATTTTATCAACAAGGTGGGGTTTGTGTATAAATGATCGAGTAGTAAAGAGATTTTGCCAATCGTCCTTCTTGTACCTGCTGTTTCCTCGACTTGAAAGCAAAGTGTAATGGGTCTGCTTGATTGGTGAAGTCGGTGCATATATGATGATGGGTTATTTCAGCTTCAGTACGTATGGTAAATATAAACAAAACACAAATAGACCTAGTCACATCTACCTATATAATTAATTTTTCTTGCAAAGGGTATTGTTACCTACTTTTTGTTCTTACAAATGTCGTGTGTTTCTTCCCTTCTCGTACATGGTGTCTTACACTTAGGTCAGAGATATATATTATGTAAAAACATGTGCCTTACGTATTAGGACTATTTCTCCCATTTTTTGTAGGTCTTTGTATAAATACTCCCCATGTTTAAGTAAAGAAATAATTAAAGATGGTAAAAATCGAAATCGTATTTCAAAGTTGTGTGTTTACGGACTTGATACTTGCAAATGATGTCGCGGTTAATGAATTTTCGGAACGAGGTGACATGGGGATACAATTTTTTATTTAAATATAATTTTGATTTATTAATATATTTTTTATAAATATATTATATTTTTTCAAATTTTAAAAATTGAATAATAGTGTTTGTAAATAATTACTTCTAATAAAAGTATAATTATTTTTTAAAAATAAATTAAGATTTTTATAAGTATGTTTATAATTATTAGGACTTATGTGTCCATTATACGAAAGTCATGATAAAACAGAAACATAATATTGGAAATCATTTGTCTTATATGTGCAAATAAAAATTGTGTAAATTCTTATTAGGAATAGAAAATAAACTTAAAAAAAAAAAAAAAAGAAGAAGTCCATTCAAAAATAAGAAAATGATATCATAATTTTTGGATTGGAATTCGATGAAAGAATACATCAATGAAAAGTGAGTTCGATTAGTGAATTACTTAAAAAAAGGTAAATGATTACTTCGATTCTGATAATCATTTCTTTAATTGAAGGATAGCAATATAATCTGAATCAAAAAGAATACTGCTGGATCATTTCTACCAACTTAAAGGCCCAATTAGTATTTTTTTTTATGTTATGCTGAAGTATCTTTTTAAATTCTTCACATAACCTCCATTATTAATTTGTTGGTGTTCTTTACTATCCACCTATTTTTTTCAATCTCCTATTTTGTAATATATGTATTATATTTGGAATATATGTATTGTAATAAATGCAACCGTCAATAAAAATTCCATACAGTCAATCTTTTGAATTTACAAAGAAGTTTATGAAGTCGAAGTACAATTATAATTATGCTAGAAATCAATTTTCTTTATACAATATGGTCCAGCCCAAGACCTAATTGTTTGGTTTGATACCATCGCATTACAAATGCAATGTTCTAACCTCTGAGCTAAGTGGACTTAAATGACATAAATTGTAATACACAGAAATTCAGTAAATTTCTAAGATCTTATCTATTATCTTTCATTCTTATAAAACATAATGATTAATAGAATATAGCGATCCATATTATAAAATTTTGATTTATTTATTATTAATAAATATGTTACACTTAATTGCTAATAAGTTTTTTTTTTCATTTTTGAATTCAAATTCAATTGGCATTTTAAATTCTTTTTTTTCTAACTTAATTTTATTAATATATTCTATTCGATTATTTTATATATTTTATATTATAAAATATACATATTTTATTAACATATTCTACTTGATTATTCTATATACTATATATTATAGAAAATATATATTTATTAATATATTCTATTCTATTATTGTATATATTCTATATTATAGAATATACATATTTTATTAACATATTCTACTTGATTATTCTATATACTATATATTGTAGAATATATATATTTTATTAATATTTTCTATTCTATTATTGTATATATTTTATATCATAGAATATACATAATATTCGATATATTTGATTCTTATTATATATATAATTTAGTTATTCTTACTAAAAATGGGTGAAGGCATTTTGCTTAAATAGTAGATACAAGTAATAAATAAGATAATGCTAAAGTTTTGAGTTATAGAATTTCTTAATTTTGACATAAGTATAAAGTACTTGTCAATTGTCCCACATTACTATCTTTCTAAGCTGTCATCTTTGTTATATATGGATTTGGCACCCTCTCCCCTTGAGCTAGCTTTTGGGTTGAGTTTTACCTAAGCCCATTTCTAACATGGTATCAGAGCCAAAATTGGCTTAGAATCAATCTCGGTTTTCTTCCTTCCGGTTATACCTCCGAAATTCTGTTCCTGACACTGCCAAAAGAGCACCCAGGGCCGTCAACCGCAGCCGCACGTGTACCTCACCTATTCCGATCCTTGCAAATCTTCAATATGGATAGATCCAATGTTTCTCATCCTATTCACATCCAACTGGATGGACATAATTATGTTTTGTGGGCACAAGCAATATCTAGCTTTCTCAAAGGGCGTCATCTTTGGCGGTATATTACTGGTCACATTACAGAACTTGTCAAGACCGATGATGATACTGATGAAAAATTTGTTGACCGTTTGGAAGAATGGGATAGCAAAAATCACCAAATTATTACGTGGTTTCGCAATACTTCTATCCATCCTATCCATCTACAGTTTGGGAGATTTGAAACAGCCAAAGCATTATGGAATTTTCTTGCTCATCGATATATTGCCACTGATCTGTCACACCAATATCAGATTCTATGTAAGCTTCATCAAATGCGTCAGGAAACCGGCCAGTCTATCTTGGACTTTAATTCACAGATGCAGTTTCTATGGGACCAACTTTCTCTTTCAGAACCTAAGTGGACAACCTCTGAGGATGTAACAAAATTTGCCACTTATAGAGACCAACAACGGTTAATGATGTTTCTTATGGCCTTACGAGACAAATTTGAACCTATTAGAGCTTCCCTTCTCCACCATAAACCTTTACCTATTATTGATGAAGCTATTGATATGCTTGTCTCTGAAGAAACTCGTCTTGCTCCTCTTCAACCATCTCGTCCTGATACTACTCTAGCTACAACTTTAGTTTCTCAGCCTACCTCTATAGTAAGTTATAACTATTGTCATAAATCTGGTCATTGGGTTCTCAATTGTCCTATCAGGAGATGCAAAGTTTGTCATAAGATTAGTTCTCAACATTTTGCACGAGATTGTCTTAATAAAGGAAGACAGAAACATCCTTCCTCCCTATTTGCTGCTGCTACTAATGGTCCCAATGACTGTTCTACCTCTCCATCCCTTACCACCATCGATATCGCATCACTTCTTCAACAACTTTTGCAAAAATCTGGTAATCTTCTCATTTCAACTTCTGGTAATCCTCAAATTACAGCTTCCTCAGTTCCCTCAGGTAAATCTTCCTGGTTCTTTGACTCTGCATGTTGTAATCATATGACTCCCGACTCTACTCTTTTCTCTTCTAAATCTCTTGTCCAACTATGCATGTCAGTCACTTAGGCCAAATTACTTTATCTAATCTCTCTTTACTTGACACTCTCCTGATTCCTCGTCTCACTTTCAATCTTTTATCTGTTGGTCAATTATGTGATCTTGGTCTTCATATCCTTTTCACTACTTCTGGTTGTCGTGTGCAGGATTCGAGGACGGGTCAAACGCTTAGGATAGGCCGTAAAGTTGGACGTTTGTTTGAGCTCATCAGTCTTTATCTTGCATCCACACATCCATCTATTCCCTTGCCTGTTGCCTCTATAACTCTTGTCTATTTCTTTAGTCTTTGGCACTCCCGACTAGGACATTTGTTAATTAGTCGTCTTCGTTCACTAGTTTCTAACGGTATTCTTGGTAAAGTATCCCATGATCAAATAGATTGTGTCTCTTGTCAGTTAGCTAAAAATATTGCTTTACCTTTTAATAATAGCGACTCGATATCTAAAGCTCCAGTTTTATCTCATCCATTCTGATATTTGGGGGCCTTCCCCTAATGCTACTATGGGAAGTTCTAAGTATTTTGTTATTTTTATTGATGATTATTCACGTTATACATGGATATATCTAATAAAGCACATATCAGAGTTATCAAAATCTATCATGATTTTGTTAAGATGATCAAAGCACAATTTTCATGTCCCATTAAAATCTTTTGCACTGATAATGCTATGGAATATAGGGATTTTGAGTTTTTAGACCTCCTGCAAACCAATGGAACCCTTTGTCATCACTCTTGTCTGGACACTTCTCAACAAAATGGTCGAGCTGAATGAAAACATAGATATATCCTTGAAACTGTCCGTGCACTTCTCATTGCTGCCTCCTGCCCAGAACGCTTTTGGGGAGAAGCTGCTCTCACAGCTACTTATATTATCAATCGTCTTTCTTCCCCACTCATTGGTAATCAATCTCCTTATGAGCAATTGTATGGGACTCCTCCTAACTATAGTCTTCTTAAAGTATTTGGTTGTGCTTGCTTTGTTCTTCTCCAACCTCATGAGCATACCAAATTAGAACCTCAAGCTCGCTTATGTTGTTTTTTAGGATATGAGATTGAACACAAAGGTTATCGATGTTGAGATCCTGTGTCTAATCAGGCTTCGTATTTCTAGACATGTGGTCTTTTGAGAACACAAACTGTTCTCTTCTATGTCCAAACTCGGTTCTGAACCTAACCTTACTCTCTTTTTTACTCAAGAGTCTATAGAACTATTTCCTGATAACACTGATCCAGGTAATTCTGATAAGTCCTCAGCAGATATGTCCACTGAACTCTTGCCTAGCTAACATGTTAGATATCATCTAACATGGTATCAGAGCCAGCTTCTAGGCAATTGTGAGATTCTGTTCCTCTACCCTCTCCCGCATTTGATCCACGCTTCGCGTGAGGGAGGGTGTCAATTATCCCACATTGCTATCTTTCTAGGCTGTCATCTTTGTTATATATGGATTGGGCACCCTCTCCTCTTGAGCTAGCTTTTGGGTTGAGTTCTACCCAAGCCTATTTCTAACAGTACTTATTAAATATGATGCTCAATCTTTACTTACTGACACACCAAACATCGTGATACAAAATCAACAATCTCATTCTTCATATTTTTCCACCAAAAGTTATTCTTCAAATCACGGTATATTTTGATGCTACCAAGATGCATATTGTAACTTGACTTAACGGCCTCTCTCATAATTTCTTTCTTTAGCTCATATTTCTTTCGCACACATAACCTTTGCCCTATCTATAACACACCAGCTTCTGCTAGTCTAAATTCTAAACTCCGTCCATTCTTCAATTTCTTAGTAATCCTCCCTCTGAGCCACTTTAATTTTATCAAGTAAGGTAGGTTGGATCTTTAAATGTGCCAAAAGGTTAACATGTCCCCATGTTACCACTTCGAGGCTCATCTTATCTAAGTCCTCTAAAACACATATCTAAGTAGTGATTAAGCAAGCCACAGAACCAGATGATTTCTTGTTTAGTGCATCTACCACCTATTTGCCTTACTAGGGTGGTAATTAATAGAAACATCATAATCTTTCAACTCTTATGATCAGTGAAAATCTCACAAATCTCCATATATAGATAATGTCTCTAATTTTAAGAGCAAACACCACTGCTGCTAACTCCAAATTATACGTCGGATAATTCTGCTTATGAATCTTCAATTGTTTGGAACCATATACAACCATTTTATCGTGTTGCATTTGTATACAACCTAACCATTGCAGACGTGACATAGAGTTCCAAGTTGTAAATTTTGTGTTCTTGAAGGTGTCCCCTTGGAAAAGAGTTTTTTACTTTGGGAAGAGGGGTAAACTTAGCCCTAGATTTATAAGATCGTTTGAGATTTTGGAGAGAATTGGTCCTATGTCCAATTGCTTAGCTTTGCTGCCAAATCTTTCTAAACTATATAATGTGTTCCATATTTCAGTATTAAAGAAATATGTATTAGATCCAATGCACGTGCTAGACCATCAATCGATTCAAATTAATGAAGATATGTCATATGAAAAAAAGCCTACGGAGATCATTGGTCAAAAGGAACGAGTCTTGAGGAGTAAGATCATTGTATTAGTAAAAGTATGTTAGTGGAATCATACAAGAGAATAAGCAACTCAGAAGCGCGAAGCAAAAATGAGAGAAAAATACCCTAAGCTTTTTAAGGTTTAAGGTATATGTAAATTTTGAAGACAAAATTTCTTCTAAGGAAAGAAGGATTGTAATACCCAAATGTTCATTTTATAAAAGAAAACAAATTTTTACCTATGTATTATTTTATTTAGGTTAGTAAGAATAAAAAAATAAATAGAGAGACTTGATTGATATTTTATACTCTAAGGTTTCTATACAAACATACTTTTCTCTTTTTTGCCTCAATTCCGTCCCTTACATCACAAACACAAATTCATCTTCTTTCTATTATTATGACTTTCCTAACTCCAAGCTTTAATTCAAGGCAAGAAAATCTTTAATATATATTGTATTAATCTATATCGAGTTTTAAAAAAATTGATCTGAATATGATATTTTTTAAACAAAATTCTAAACTCTAAAGCCTGAATTTAAAACTCAACCAAAATAATATATAATCTAAGTCCGGGTCAGGGTTGAATTTAAATAAAAAGTTTTGGGTCTAAATCAAAATTTAAAAATTCTTACCCGTACCTGAAAAATTACCCACCCTAAATAGCATTACTATTTTTATTATCATATCAATAAGTTATAGAGATCTAAAAATAGATTGAATCAATGTAATAAAATATATATGAAAAATATTTGATAAGTCTGATACAAAAATACTTGAAGACGATCATATGGTATGAGAGTTTAAATAAACTCATACTAGACTAATGTTTTAAGTATAATTAACACTTAATATGTTGACATAAAAATATAAATAATTAATTAATAATATGGCTGCTATTAATTTTATAAAAATCAAAGTTGAGTGATTAACTAATAATTTTAAGGATAATTTTCAGTTTTAACCATAACAATCTTCACAAGTAATCTTAATTTTTTAACAATATTTAGCAGTGCCTTTATTTTTTGACAAGTCATCAATAATACCCAAAAACATAATAAAATAACATATTTACCCTTATTGTTATTAATATTATATACATAAAAATAAAAATGACCATGTATAGTTAAAAAAATAAAATTTAACTTATATATAATTAATAATTTATATTTTATTAAGAAAAATGAGTTGCTTATATATTAAAATTAAGGTAAAATTTTCATTTAAATAATAAATAAATAAACTTAAATCAAATTATATACCAAAATAAATTGTATATATATTAATTAATTGATATTACTATTATAATTGTGTATATTTAAATTTTTTATTATGTTTTTCATATATCAAATATCAAATTATTAATTAATATCTCTATAAATATTAATTAATTTATTATTTTTAATTAATTAATGATTAATATATATGTAATTTATTTTGAGACATAATTTAATTTAAGTTTATTTATTTATTATTTAAGTGAAAATTTTACCTTAATTTTAATATATAAACAACTCATTTTTTTCAATAAAATATAAAATATTAATTATATATAAGTTAAATATCATTTTTTTTAACAATACAGGGTCATTTTTGTTTTTATGTATATAATATTAATAACAATAAGGATAAATGAGTCATTTTATTTTATTTTAGATATTGTTGATGATTTGTCAAAAAATGAAGGGCATTACTGAGTATTGTTAAGAAATTAAAATTATTTATGAAGATTGTTAATAAAATAATAATTAAAACTAGAAATTATCATAATTTTAATAAATAGAAAAAAGGAGTTCAAAGCTCAGTAACACAAGATAAACAGTAAATACTTAAGGATTTCATGGCTCGTTAACCTTGAAAATTAAGCACATTATAAATATGACATGTAGAACAAATAAACTTAAATTTTCTACGTTCAGTCAATACAACACGATTAACACTTATATTATCATGTCAGTATAAATATATGAAGAATTTTATATTAAATATAATCCCTTTTCTTTCAAGTTCAACCCTCTTAGATATAAAAATTAGAATAAATTTTCTTTCATGTATATAAATATCAATAGATATTATCTTTTTTTGCTCTAACTATTTGTATGATATTCATGAACACTTGATCGACCAACTTATTATATTGCTATATATAACATATTCAATCTAAATAAAATTATAAAAAAGCAAACACAACTCTCTGTAGTATAATTTAGTTATATAATTATATGAGAGTAGATATATTTTTTATATTATAATAATAAAAACTGTAGACAATAATTAAATTTTATATAATTTTTTACACTATTTATTACAATTAGATTTAAACACTTTTAACGATTGAGATTATTATAACGTATTTAATTAAATACAGATATGTAAAATTTAATATCAAACATCAAAAATATATATTAAATCTAACTATTTATAAATAATCTAAGCAAATTGTATTTTTAATGATATAAACACTATTTTTTTTAATCTTCTCTTAGTAATTAAACACTAATTGGTAGGGATGGACATAGATATGATACAGTACGAATACCTCAATATCTATATCGTACAAAAAATTTCATATTCATATCCTCCGCAGATATTTTATTTAATATCTGTATCCTTTTAAATGAATATTTATCAATATCCATATCCTAACAAATATCTGTAAGATATATCAATATCTTAATAAAAATAAATAAACTCTAAAAAATTTTATAATTTAATTTTTAACATTTTAAAATTTATAATTTAATTTTTAATATTTTAAAATTAATATACCATATTAATAATTAAATTAAATTAAAAATAATTTTATATAATCCATGTCCATAATTATTTTATTATTGTTCTATAATAAAATATTAAATTAGTCATACAAATGTGATAATAATAGTCATCATCTCTCCAATTATAATCAAATTAACCAAAATAATAAAAAGATATACTAAGATAACTTATTTAAAAGCAGCAACAAGCTGAAGACTTCAGATAATGTATTATTTCTTTTTGAATATATGTACATTTTTTTCCATGAAACTACAATCACTTTCACAAAAAAATATTCATCTAATTATTATTTCAAATAAATAATATATAATAAGTTATTGCACAATTAATATATCATAATTATTTTTCTAATATATAATCTTCAATCAACGGTTTAGAGAAAATTGATTAAGAAAAGAAGAATATATACTCATACATAATATATTACAAAAAGGAACAATATATAATAAATTAATTAGAATTTTGTGGACATTAGGATATACATTAATATTATAAAAGGATATAATAATATATTATTAATTGTATTAGACATTACATGTATCCTTTCAATATTAGGATAAGCATATGAAAATTTCTAATTTTAAGGTATTATATATTCCTAGCAATATAATATAAAATCAATTAAATTAATAAACATATTATAAAGAAAATCATACTTACTGATATAAAAAAAATTATATTATAAAAAAAAATATTTAGAGTTACCTATAATTGATATTTTATATTAAGCTGATTACGACGTTGTTTAAATAACTTAATTAAAAAAGATGAAACAGATATTTTATGCAAATATTTATAAGATATTTTATAATATTCGTATCTTATTTATATTTTATTTTATAATATTTATATTTTATTTATTAGAATAGAATATGGATATTCGCAAAAATAATTTCCCTTGCCACCCTTTCTAATTGAATCTCATGGGTTCAATTTGTTTTCCATATAACCAAGCAGCATAAGCAGCAAACCTTGACAACCCATTACTCCGTTTTCCAACTTTGTGTATTAATGATTCCATCAGTTTAATTAGTTGGTGGGCAAGATGACATCGAGTAATAGTATTGGGCTAGTAATTGAGCTAGCTATTAATTTTGAACTGAAAGTCAATACCAAACTGAACATAAATGGATCTGGGTCAAATAATTAAAATCTGTATCACCCAACCTAAATTACGTTATATATTAAGCATATTCTTAACATATATTTTAACCTACTCTCTCTTAAAATCATTAATTACGAGGTCATTTTTCTAACTATATATGCACCTGTACCATATATTCTCACTGATTCATAGCCGATGTTGAAATATATATAATAATGAATTAATTCAAGTCATTGTATAATACAATATAGTTCATTTTGAAAATGATACATAAGTTATGTAAGCATATGTAAATTCCCTGAGAAAGTGAGGATTTTGTCACGAAAACAAACAAATAGATGAAGGCCAATCTGAGTCACTAACTTATATATGTTTCTCTTGTCTTATGTACAACAATTTTATACTTGATTACGGCTTATCAAGCTGGAGGTTTGGTGTAATTTTAAGGGAGACTGGGTTCAGTTAGTACAATAGAGAAGATCTAAACAAGTCCAGACAAAAATTTTGGGCTAGCTTTGAACACTATGGACGCATAATTACACGAATATTATTCTTTCTTTAGATGAATTTTATTTATAAATATATTCTACAAAATTATATACCTATATATACCTATATATATATACATTAGAAAATATATGAAAGTACTATGACCATCGATAAAAGAAAATAGTAAATTCATTCTGTTTACGGTTGTATTATTTTAAATGTAAGAAGCTTCAAAAAATTTTATTTCTCGAACCAATTAATATCATAAAATAAATTGAAGTAGTTGATTTTTTGTTGCTTGCCCAGAGTGGTATAGAATTTATAATTGTTACACAGGCAGAAATGAAGGTTATGTTACATAGATGCAAACAAATTAAGACAATTCCTATCTAGCTTGTAGTTTACTACTAGGAAAGGTCATTATAGCTTAAAAAATAAACTTAAATTAAATTAAATTTAAAAATATCTTAGACCATGCGAAAGGGTAAGGAGGGAGTTATGAAATAGATTTATGTCTTTGTCAACCTGGGAAGCAAAAAACTGAATGAAGAAAATTTGAATTTGAATTTGATTTTTTTGTAGTAAACAACTAGGGGATGAAAAATTAATTTATATTTTGTGGAAGGAAAAAAGAGGAAAACGACAATCATAAACAATTTAATTAAATTCTATCATTTTGACTAGAGGAATATGCTGGCTATTTTCTTTTTCCAATCATCTTGGGATTTACTGGATTTTTATATATATGTGTGTGTGATTGTTCATCACCGGATATTACAATTGATAAAACCAGTATATTTTTTTTAAAAATAGTCATAATTAAAGAGATAATCTCACGAGATTTGGAAAAACTCTATCGACAATCACAATTTATTTGTACATGAAGAACAACTACTGTGTGCAACAACATACCAAAGAGTCCCAAATAGCCTCGACATGCACTGAGCGAAGTACCTTCTTCTCATTGATGAGTCTCCATCAAAGCCATTAAGAATGACTGCAAATAGACAAAGGTTCAAGTCAAATTTCTATGGGGTGTCACCGGCCGCCAAAACGCACAGGGAATCGTCGAAAACATAAGAGCACGACAGCACGCAATACTTAGGATCAGCACGCACAAGTTCTGGATTCGTCTACCCTTTCGAAACGGAGCGCCGATTCGCGGATAAACAGTACCCGCGTGAGCAGTAGACATATCGAGAGCGGAATGGCAGAGCCGGAAGGTGTGCGGAGCTAAGAGGGGTGTGTGAGACGCATGCCCAGTTGCCTACCACATCCAACAAAAGTGAAAGAAATATTAGCAGAACATGTGTGGTAGCTTAGTAGCCCATTATGGCTTACTTAACATTGTGACTCAATAGACCCAATTTCTAGCATAGTGATAGTAGATATGATATTTTATATATTTAGTATATATTTGTACACATGTATTAATCTTAGCTATTGGTAGTGCATATGTAGAGAAACCTTGGCCACTCAAATGTACATATATAAATGTAATATTTGTAAATTAATAAAAGCTTTACACATTTTCTCTTATAACTTTGTGCAACCGTGTAACTCTCTTCCTTCTTCCAAATTGACTACAATTTGTTTCACTTTGACAGTATTTTTTTCATCATTCACGCCCACACACTAAACACAAGTGAATCTTGGGATAATTGGCTTACTTGGACAGTTATTGCTATCTAATTCAAGTGCCGCACGGGGTTAATTTTTTTCCGCATTCTCAGCACGTGATAGGGGGCACTCCAACAGTCACATCTAGTCGGTTCCAAAAGTCATATTTCTACCAAGACGAGCGTTCTTTTGAATCACCTTTCTTTCATCAATGTCAAAATTTTTCTTCCTACCGAGGTGAATTTCGTCCTTAGAGTCGCAACACTTCCACAGTAGAATGCCGACTAAATGTACCACTTGACTACTCCCATAAATTTCACCTTATGGGTTGTCTTTATCGGTATTTCCGCATGATTTCTTTTATAGATGGCGCTACGTGTCATGATCATATTAGTTTAGATTTGATTAAAAATCTCAAATTCATCGTACTATTCTGAAATTTTTTATTCCTTAAAACTAATTAATACCATAAAATATATGGAAATAGTTGATTTTTTTGTTGTGTTAAGAAAACTAGTTCTTGATTTATTGAGCTTGAAATTAAAAATACAATAGCTAGCCTTTATATAGGCAAAGAAAAGAAACCTAGTAAAGAAAGGGAAAGAAATCCTAGTGAAGAAAGAAAAGGAATTCAAAACAAAATAGAAAACTATAAAACATATTATTGTTTTAACAGCCCCCCTCAAACTCAAGATGGTGGAGTAGAGACGATTTTGAGTTTGGACACTAAATCACGAAAACGACCCCGATGATGACTTTTGGTGAATAGATCTGCTGGTTGATCCAAAGAAGAGATTGAGCGAAGAACAATAGTGCCTTGAGTGATATGCTGACGAATGAAATGACAGTCCACTTCAATATGTTTTGTGCGCTCATGGAATACATCATTGTGAGCAATCTGAATGGCACTCTTATTATCACAAGCAAGAGGAGTAGGACCGGAATGAGGAACTCCCATATCACTAAGAAGCCAATGAAGCCAAGTAAGTTCTTGAGTAGTATCAGCAAGAGCACGGTATTCAGCCTCTGTGCTAGATCGGGCAACAGCAGTCTGCTTCTTACAACGCCAGGAAATAAGAGAATCTCCGAGGAAAACACAAAAACCGGTGGTGGAGTGTCGATCAGTAGGATCACCAGCCCAGTCTGCATCTGAAAAGGCACTTAACTCTAGAGATGATTGAGCAGAGAAATGAAGTCCATGAAATAGAGTGCCCTTGATGTAACGAATGATGTGAAGAACAGCGGCGTAGTGAGGAGAGCGAGGAGCAGACATGTACTGACTTACAATATGAATAGCATGAGAGATGTCAGGTCGAGTAACCGTAAGGTAAACCAAACTTCCAACCAACTGGCGATAAAGAGTGGCATCCTTAAGTGGAACCCCGTCAAGGGATGTAAGTTTGGCATTTGCCTCTAATGGAGTAGATGTGACCTTACTATCAGTTAAACCAGCTCGAGTAAGGAGATCTGAGGCATATTTTGGCTGAGAAAGATAATAGCCATCAACGTTAGACAGGACCTCCAAACCAAGGAAGTAATTAAGTTGACCAAGATCTTTCATCTCAAAGTGTTTCTGAAGTGAGGTTTTTAAGACAGATATCCCATCAGTATCATCGCCGGTAATGATCATATCGTCGACATAAAGTAAAAGAAGAATACAACCGTGATCTGTGTTGCGAATAAAGAGAGCTGTATCATAAGAGCTAGAGCGAAAACCAAGTTGTTGAATGATAGTGCTAAATTTGGCAAACCATGCTCGGGGAGCCTGCTTGAGACCATACAAGGCACGACGTAGTTTGCAGACTTTGTGTGACGGATGAGCATATCCTGGAGGAGGTTTCATATAAACATCTTCAGTGAGGTCACCATTAAGGAAGGCATTTTTTACATCCATTTGAGATAGTGTCCATCGGCGTATTGCTGCTACTGCTAAAAGACTCCGAACAGATGTCATACGAGCAACTGGGGTAAAGGTCTCTTCATAATCAATTCCATACTCTTGATTGAATCCCTTAGCAACCAGTCTGGCCTTTATATCGTTCAATAGAGCCATCAGCTTTTGTCTTGATTTTGTAAACCCATTTACAGCCAATGGCGGATTTTTGAGAGGGGAGATCGACTAAGTCCCATGTATGTGATTTCTCAAGAGCTTGTAATTCTTCTGCCATTGCTTGCTGCCAAACAGGATTAGAACTGGCCTCGGAATAGGATTGAGGCTCATACAAGAAAAGAGTAGTAGAAAAGCAATGATAATCTCGAAGGCGAATAGGAAGTTCTCTTACCCGATTGGATTGTCGAGGGATAGGAGGAGGGTTGGATGAAAGAGATGGGGGAATCGGTGAGGTGTCTGCCGTGGATCCAGAAGGCAAAGTCGTCAGCTCAGGAGCAGGTAGGAGTTCAGTGGATATATCTGCTGAGGACTCATCAGAATTACCTGGATCAGTGTTATCAGGAAATAATTCTATAGACTCTTGAGTAAAGAATGGTGGACAGTTAGATTCAGAACTGAATTTGGACATAGAAGAGAATAGTTTGTGTTCCCAAAAAATCACATGTCTAGAAATACGAAGCCGATTAGACACAGGATCCCAACATCGATAGCCTTTGTGTTCAATCTCATATCCTAGAAAACAACATAGGCGAGCTCGAGGCTCTAATTTGGTATGCTCATGAGGTTGGAGAAGTACAAAACAAGCACAACCAAATACTTTAAGAAGACTATAATTAGGAAGAGTCCCATACAATCGTTCATAGGGAGACTGATTATCAATGACCAGGGAAGGAAGACGATTGATAATGTAAGTAGCTGTGAGAGCAGCTTCTCCCCAAAAGCGTTCTGGGCAGGAGGCAGCAATAAGAAGTGCACGAACAGTTTCAAGGATATGTCTATGTTTTCGTTCAGCTCGACCATTTTGTTGAGAAGTACCTGGACAAGAGCGGTGACAAAGGGTTCCATTGGTTTGCAAAAGGTCTAAAAACGCAGAATCTTTATATTCCATAGCATTATCAGTGCGAAAAATTTTAATGGGACATGAAAATTGTGTTTTGATCATTTGAACAAAATCACGATAGATTTTAGATAACTCTGATTTGTGCTTTATAAGATATATCCAGGTATAACGGGAATAATCATCAACAAAAATAACAAAATACTTAGAACCTCCCATAGTAGTATTAGGGGAAGGTCCCCAAATATAAGAATGGATGAGATCAAATGGAGCTTTAGATATCGAAGTGCTGTCATTAAAAGGTAAAGCAGTATTTTTAGCTAACTGACAAGAAACACAGTCTATTTGATCATGAGATACGCTACCAAGAATACCGGTAGAAATTAGTGAACGAAGACGACTAATTGACAGATGTCCTAATCGGGAGTGCCAAAGGCTAAAGGAAGAGACAGGAGTTGTAGAGGCAACAGGTAAGGGAATAGATGGATGTGTTGACGGAAGATGTAGACTGATGAGCTCAAACAGACGTCCAACTTTACGGCCTATCCCAAGCGTCTGACCTGTCCTTGGATCCTGCACACGACAACCAGTAGCAGTGAAAAGGACATGAAAACCAAGATCACATAATTGACCAACAGATAAAAGATTGAGAGTGAGACGGGGAATTAGGAGAGTGTCAGGTAAGGAGAGATTAGACAAAGTAATTTGTCCTAAGTGACTAACATGCATAGTAGATCCATTTGCAGTTTGAATGGCAGGAAATTGTTGGACAAGAGATTTAGAAGAGAAAAGAGTAGAGTCGGCAGTCATATGATTACAACATGCAGAGTCAAAGAACCAGGGAGATTTACCTGAGGGAACTGAGGAAGCAATAGTTTGAGTATTACCAGAAGCTGAAATGAGAGGGTTACCAGATTTTTGCAAAAGTTGTTGAAGAAGTGATGCGATATCGGTGGTGGTAAGGGATGGAGAGGTAGGACAGTCATTGGGACCATTAGTAGCAGCAGCAGACAATGATGAAGGATGTTTGTGTCTTCCTTTATTTGGACAATCTCGTGCAAAATGCTGAGGACCAACTTTGCGACAAACTTTGCATCTTCTGACAGGACAATTGAGAACCCAATGACCAGGTTTATGACAATAGTTACAACTTACTATAGAGGTAGGTTGAGAAATTGAAGTTGTAGCTAGAGCAGTATCAGTACGAGATGGAAGAGGAGCAAGACGAGTTTCTTCAGAGACAAGCATATCAATAGCTTCATCAAGAGTAGGTAAAGGTTTGTGATGGAGAAGCGAAGCTCTAGTAGGTTCAAATGTGTCTTGTAAGGCCATAAGAAACATCATTAACCGTTGTTGGTCTCTATAAGTAGCAAATTTGATTGCATCTTCAGAATTTGTCCATTTGGGTTCTGAAAGTGAAAGTTGGTCCCATAGAAACTGCATCTTTGAATGAAAGTCCGAGATAGATTGTCCAGTTTCCTGACGCATTTGGTGAAGCTTACATAGAATCTGATATTGGTGTGACAGATCAGTGGCAGTATACCGATGAGCAAGAAAATCCCATAATGCTTTGGCTGTTTCAAATCTCCCAAACTGTAGATGGATAGAAGGGATAGAAGTATTGCGGAACCATGTAATAATTTGGTGATTTTTGCTATCCCATTCTTCTAAACGGTCAGCGAATTTTTCATCAGTATCGTCATTAGCCTTGACAGGTTCTGTAATATGACCAGTAATATATCGCCAAAGACGACGCCCTTTGAGAAAGCTAGATATTGCTTGTACCCACAAAACATAATTATGTCCATTCAGTTGGATGTGAATGAGATGAGAGACATCAGATCTATCCATAGTTTGAAGATGAGCACTTCTGAGTCAAATGATGACGGTAAAGAGGTAGAACACGCCGGTGATAGGCCGGAACAAGAGTTGACAATGGCAGGTTTGGCCCGAGTTTGACCGAGTTTGACCCAGCTATTGATCTATCAGATAGGGGGCCACAACACTAGATCGGAGACACAGGAAGGATGGCCGGATGATTCTGAGTCAGACTGTGGCGGCGGTGAGGTAAAACGTGCCGGTGATCGGCCGGATCGAGGTGTGAACGACGGCGGTTTGACTCGGTTTTGACCGTCGCGATAGGTGGTCGTAACGGAAGATCGGAGACCACGAGGAGGATGAACGGACGATTCTGAGTCGAACGGTGGTGGCGGTGTCGCTTAACTCGCCGGGGATCGGCCGGATCGAGGTGTGAACGACGGCGAGTTTGACTCGATTTTGACCGTCGCGATAGGTGGCCGTAACGGAAGATCGGAGACCACGAGAAGGATGGCCGGACGATTATGAGTCGAACGGTGGTGGCGGTGTCTCTTAACTCGCCGGCGATCGATCGGATCGAGGTTCGTCAGAAACGGCCTGGGGTTTCCTTCGTGGCGGCGAACGGTGGCGCGTGTGAAGATATGTGGCCCACAGAAGGGATGGCCGGCGTTTTCTGAAGCTAAGGGGACCGGCGGTGCATCAATCGGCAGCTGACAGGGGCGGCGCGTGTGACACACACGCGGCGGTGTTCGGCGGCGCGTGAGGTATACGCGCGGCGGTGTTCGGCGGCTCTGTGTGTTCTTCTGGCAGCGTCGGGAACAGAATTCCGGAGATATGACCGGAAAGGAAAAAACCGAAATTGATTCTAAGCCAATTTTGGCTCTGATACCATGTTAAGAAAACTAGTTCTTGATTTATTGAGCTTGAAATTGAAAATACAATAGCTAGCCTTTATATAGGCAAAGAAAAGAAACCTAGTAAAGAAAGGGAAAGAAATCCTAGTGAAGAAAGAAAAGGAATTCAAAACAAAATAGAAAACTATAAAACATATTATTATTTTAACATGTTGCTTGCCCGAAAGTGGTATAGAATTTATAATTGTTACTTGACAGATGAATGTTACCAAGATTCAAACAAACATAATTCTTAGCTTGTAGTTAGCTAGGGAAGGTAATTACTTAAAAAATAAATTTAAATTAAATTTAAAATCTCTTAATACATGCGAAAGGGTAAGGGGAGAGTTATGAAATAGATTTGCGTCTTTGTCAACATGGGATGCGAAAAACTGAATGAAAGAAAAATTGAATTGTTAATCTGACTTGGTAGTAGACAACTGGGGATGAAAAATTAATTTATATTTTGTGGAAGTAAAAGAAAAGGGAAAGGGAAATCATAAATAATTTAATTAAATTCTATCACTTTGACTAAAGCAATATGCTAGCTATTTTTTGCCATCATCTTCGGATTTACTGCTTTTCAATCCAAATACTCTATGCAAGAGGTTAAACACTTTACTTGAAAAAGTCATAATTAAAGCCACTGTAATCAAAATGACCTTTGGTACAAGCAGTGAGACCCGTTTGTCTCAACGATTAACATCTAAGAATCTAGATATATAGTGTTTCAACATCGGCCGATGGAATCTCCAACAATTAATTATATGTAAAAGTTTACACCGTATAAATACTGTTTAATTTACCATAATTAGGCAACTACACAATTTACAAAGCTTCAGAAGGATGTATATATAAAAGCTTTTTTGTTATTTTCATTTCGAAGAGATCACTCAAGCCCCAAACATGGCGGATACAGAAAACTCTCCGGGAAGCTCCATGCATGGAGTTTCAGCCAAAGAACAAACTTTTGCCTTCTCTGTCGCCTCTCCGAGTATCCCAACAGACCCAACCGCAAAATTCAAACTCCCTGTGGATTCTGAGCACAAAGCCAAAGTCTTTAACCTTCTTTCCTTAGCATATCCGCACATGACCACTTTCCACCTCTCTTGGCTCTCTTTCTTCACTTGTTTTATCTCCACTTTCGCCGCTGCTCCTTTAGTTCCCATCATCAGAGACAACCTAAACCTCACAAAGACCGATATCGGCAACGCCGGCATTGCTTCCGTCTCCGGTAGCATCTTCTCTAGGCTTGTAATGGGTGCAGCGTGTGACCTATTAGGCCCCCGTTATGGCTGCGCATTTCTCATCATGTTATCAGCCCCAACAGTTTTCTGCATGCCCTTTGTTTCATCCGCCGGAGGATACATAACCGTCCGATTCATGATCGGATTTTCTCTGGCGACATTCGTTTCTTGCCAGTACTGGATGAGCACGATGTTTAATGGGAAGATTATTGGGCTGGTTAATGGGACGGCCGCTGGGTGGGGAAACATGGGAGGAGGAGTAACGCAGCTGCTTATGCCATTCGTTTATGAGCTAATTAAGCGAGCTGGGGCAACCCCATTTACAGCATGGAGGATTGCATTTTTTGTGCCTGGATGGTTGAATGTAATTATGGGGATTTTAGTATTGATATTAGGCCAAGATTTGCCTGATGGAAACCTCGGTATCTTGCAGAAGAAAGGGGAAGTTGCAAAGGATAAGTTCTCTAAGGTAATTAATTAATTAATTATCTTTTAACTCACCTTCAATCTCTAGTACACCATGCTCGTGTAAATCTTTCTTTCTATTGGGTGCATATAGTTTTATAGCAACACTACATTTTTCAATCATAGCATGTGACATATTTATGAGGTGATGTACTAACCTAGTAAATTATTGAAATATAAGAAAATATTACACATATGAATCATAATCAACCAATTTTATTGGTCTGTAAACCATTAGAGAAAAGAATTAAGACAAATTCAATTTACTTGATCTTTTAAAGATCTTTTGATACGTACATATTTTTATTTATATAGGACCAGACATTATTTCTTATTTATTAATAATTAATTCCAAGAATATAGTTACTTAAATATATAAAAACTTAAATCAAAACCTAATTATTATTGGAAAAGAAAATGAGAGATTTTTGAGTATTTTTCATGTATTGCATTTTTTCTCCTAAGCTTTTATTATATGCATATTAATTATTTTATAATTCATTGAGCTATAAAGATGACAAAAACTTAATAAAAGAAATGAAATAATTTGCTCTCGTATATGCAGGTACTTTGGTATGCTATCACAAACTACAGAACATGGATATTTGTTCTTCTTTACGGCATGTCCTTGGGTGTAGAATTAACCATTGATAATGTCATCGCCGAATACTTCTTTGACAGGTTCAATTTGTTTTTTGTTACCAAATCGTATATATTGATAATCACTAGAGAATTATACACACACACTAAAATACAAACATTAACGTTGCTATTTCTCCACTAGGTTTAACCTCAAGCTCCACGCAGCCGGCATCATTGCTGCAACCTTCGGTATGGCCAACATCTTTGCTCGCCCCTTAGGTGGCCTCATGTCCGATATGGCAGCTCGCCCTTTCGGCATGCGCGGCCGCCTCTGGAACCTCTACCTGCTTCAAACCCTAGGAGGTGTTTTCTGCATCTGTCTAGGCCGAGCCTCGTCTCTTCCTATCTCAGTCCTTTGCATGATCCTTTTCTCCATCACAACACAGGCTGCCTGTGGCGCCACTTTCGGGATCATCCCCTTCATCTCCCGTCGTTCACTTGGTGTCATCTCTGGCCTTACCGGTGCTGGTGGTAACTTCGGCTCTGGTTTAACCCAGTTGTTGTTTTTCACGAGTTCAAGATACTCGACGGCTGCTGGGATTTCTTTCATGGGGATTATGATTGTGTGCTGTACTTTGCCAGTGGTTTTGGTGCATTTTCCGCAGTGGGGGAGCATGTTTTTGCCGGCGACAAAGGACGTTGAGAAATCAAAGGAAGAATATTATTATGGGTCGGAGTGGAATGAGGAAGAGAAGGAGAAAGGATTACACCAAGGGAGTCTCAAGTTTGCAGAGAACAGCAGGTCTGAGAGAGGAAAAAGAGTTGGTTCTGCACCTACACCATCTTCTACAACTCCATCTCATGTGTAGAGACAACGCACGCATAATTAGACAAATATGTATCTTCATTAAGCTTCAAATTATAATGTCCTTGCAAACTAAAATGATCAAAGGATAGATTAATTAATTAATTAAGCATTCATAGTCCAGACTCCATCTCGGACAAGTTTGTGTAGGGTTGATCAAGATTCTTCTTGACTCCTATATACAGTCTCGGAGTTCTCATCACTAATCTCACAAACTAGTATGCTTCAAATTTTTTTGGTGTAACAGCTATGTTGTTTAATTGGGACAACGAAAATAAAGTTCGAAAGACTTGGGGTTAGTTTGAAAGTAGTGTAGAGAAAGTGTTTCTAAATGTGTCTTTGTAAAAAACAATGTGTGCAAATTATGAGAATTTATGAAGAATATCTTTGGAAATCTCGAGCTCGATAGTTTGAAATATTGAAGACAAAGAATCAGATTCCAAATAGAGATCACTGATATCTGTTGATGCCGAAATCTTTCCTACTGATACGTGCTCACCATATAGGATTGACTCGGTCAACAATCAAGATTTCTCATGCATGAGTCTTGCTGTCGTCGATATGATTGGCCACTTCCTCTGAGATATGATCCTATTCGTACCGCCACTTGCTATCAAGCATGCCCTCATTGCCATTACCTGCAAGAAAAGGAGAAGTCAGTAGGCGCTAGTGGGGACATCAACGAAAACTTTCGAACTATTAAGTCAGGTTAAGAGGCCTTTGGAGAAACATATGGAAATGAACTTGTATTTCTATATATTTTTTTTAAAGCGGAATCTAATTTCTTTTCTTGTAGAATTACTTGACTTATATAAGCAAGAGGAAAAGTGGAGCTACGTGGGGCATTGCAACGATCGCGTGGTATCGTAGGACCCACTTAGGTAATATTCTTCGCACGTTTCTGTAAGGGAGCTTTCCAGCCTATCCTAATATGTCGCGTTTTTTTTAGTTAACTTTTGGCAAAAATTTCACGTGCTGTGACTCAACAGTCTTGAAGGTTGCATTGGTAGATCCATATCAACATTGTAGGCGCCTTCATGACGCTTACCGATGGTACCACATGTGGCTAAATTCTTACCATAACAGAAGCCCCTAGTTTTCAAGCCCTAGGTAATGCAGAAGGCTGTGAAAACTACTATCTTCTTCAGTGCCTTTTATTACGGTATTTGTTTTCATACCTTCGTGAGAATTTTCAAATTTTAAATTTTGGAATCGCCACCTCTTTATTTGAGGTAGCTTCAGCGATCGTGTGATTTATGAGAAATAAATGCACATATCTTCAAATATCTCATCTCTTCATTTTCCCTTGCTAGGTGGCGCGCATCCATCTGCAAATAAATTGAACGGTTCAGATCATATTTTTTTTTGTGTATATAAAACTAGAAGAAGCCTTTCTTCCCCATTATCTCTTTTCTTTTTTACAGTTATGTCTTCCTTTCGCAGTAAGCTTTCGCCACGTTATCAGGGTTCTATTATGTCGTTGTTTTCTCCAATCGCTTTGTCTCATTTCTGATGAGTTCTAGGCATATTAGGAGGAATAAAAGCCTTAGATCTATTCCCATACCTTATGCCCTGGACTTGATTCCTCAGATAGTGACTCAAGATATGTTAGATGCCTACTAAGATACTTATATTATTCCTGGTTTGGTTAGGATAAGGCCAGTAGCCCCCGGTGAGTCACTAAGCTGCCCCCCTCCAAGTTTTACAGCAGTTAACTTAGATTTTCTTAGGTTGAGTCTTAGGCTATCACTGCAACTATACATTCACAAGGTGTTGAACTTTTTCGGCATAGCCTCTGCTCAGATGAGTCCTAATGGGTGAAGGTGTGCTATAGGTTTGTGGGTCTTATATAAAATGCACTGCAGGTTGAGCTTAGGACTAAAAAACTTAGTTACTGTTGATGCGTGAAAATATCAACCAATGTGAGGTGGTAATGCCTTGCTGATCTAGTATCCGAGCTGAAGACGGATGCCCAGTCAATAATTTGAGCTCAGTAGTCCGCACCCGACTCAGTCTCGTCCTAACCTCGGAGGCTCCCAAGCTGATCTGTCACGTCTCGCTGATCCCGGGCCAAATCGCTTAAAATCTTCCTGACCTCGCTCTCCTTGCTGACCTCGGACCCGAACTTGGTGAAGATGCCTGCAGCAGAGAACACAATCAAAAGGGGGGCATCGGAGGTTTTCGGCGAGCCCACTCCGACGCTCAAGTCAGTACCTTGAGGGGGTGATGTTATGGCTCGATTTTGGTAGCTTGAAATAGCTAATATGTGGAGGAGTATGTAGCTAGGAGCTAGTTGACCAAATGACACACAAAACACATGGAGAAAAGAATAAGTGTGGCCTTTTGGAAAGCTGGAACAGTAAAACCGTCCTCAAGGGACAACCTTCAATGGGTGTTAAGGTTGTCTCCTTGTTTCTTAGAGAGAACAATAATGAGGTGACTTGTGCTTGTGGTGTGTGTGAGCAAAGAATGAGTTCTAGCTTGAAGAAGACCCTTATCTTACCTTGACATAAGTGTCTTTTTATATTATACCTTTGTGAACACATGATTGGTCAAACAATGTTGCCCTAGTTCCTCATTTCCTTCCTCTTCCCAAGCTTGAAACCTTAGCTTGGAGTCAAGACTAGGGACACTTGGTGAGCAGGGATTGGTCCTTTGGTGAGCAGGGATTGGTCCTTAAGACCTTATCCGAGATTACATGCCACATGGCACGATTTGATTCGAGTAGGTGATTACGTTATCCCTTATGTACAGGTGGCGAATGCTTATTCGCCTCTACTTGTGGTCTCTCAAAGGTTGACCACATCAGGTGAGGCCCCTTTTTTAGCTACCAAGGTGTTACACTGTCTCCTTGGTCAGCTTTCCATTCTGGGCGATTTCAGGTGGTCCCCTCAGGTGACCTAGGATCATAGGACACCTTTTTCACATTTTTGGGGGAACCAAATCCCTTTACTTTTGGGGCTGTTCCAGAGTGGGGTCCACTCGTTTTGCCCTATCTATGTGGACTATCGGTTATAGACCACGTGGCACCCTTCATGTGAACACCCTTTATACTACCTGAGGTCGGATCCTGCCTCAGCTGGGATCTGAGGTGAGGTGGGTTTCAACATGAATGGATCGTCCCATAGGTGCCGACTAGAGCGTCGTGGGTTTACGTATCGCCACGTGTCTAGCCTATTTTTACCCCATAACAATTATTTTTTCATAATTAAAGCTAACCCTAGTGATGACCACTTGGGTTTCTTTTACCTCGATGGTCGTTCTAATAAAAACGAGATAATTATAGGTAATCCCACCTCTAATAAATTTTGAAAAGACAAACATTTCTTTATAAGTAGAGCGTGGGGACAAAATTATACTAAGAACTCCATCCTTAGCTTAATACCATTAGAGTTCCAAGAACCAAGAACCAAGTCTCATCGCTCTCATTCTTTCTTTTTTTTTTTTGCTAAAATTATTATTTCCAACTATAACTCTTTATTATGTCCCTTGTAGTAAGGCATTCTAAGACAACAAAACTCACTTATACCGAGGTAAGTAACATCGAAGCTATATTACTTCAAGATCAACCTGAACAAAGCCAATTGAATCTTATTAACCCAGTTTGCCTTTCAACGCTAGCTTCATTGCAGAGTACACCAAAGCTCAAGGTTCGAGTTTCCTTACTCATTTTTCCCTTTACATTCCTTTTGCTTTTGACTTAACCTTCTATCCATCTTTACTAATTCTGTCTTTTTTTATTTTATTATCCTTCTTGTTAAAACAATATTATATTTTATATTTTCCTTATTTCCTTTGAATTCTTTTTCTTTCTTTATTAGGTTTCCTTTTCCTTTATTTACTAGGTTTCTTTTCTTTGCCTATATAAAGGCTTCTATTGTATTCTTTTAAATTAAGAAATCAAGAATTAATTTCTTAATATGGTATCAAAACCAAAATTGGCTTAATTTCAGTCCCGGATTTTTTTCCTTCCAGTCATACCTCCGGAATTCTGTTCCTGACACCACCAAAAGAGTACCCAAACCATCAACCACAGCTGCGCGCCTATCTCACGCGCCACCATCACATTTGTGCGTGTGACTTACGCACCGCCACTATCCGTCCTCCGTTTGGAGCACCGTCGATTCCCACAGCTTCAGAAATCATCGGCCAACCTATCCATGGTCCTTATCTCGCTACACGCGCCACCGTTCGCCTCCACAAAGAAACCCGTATGTTGTTTTTCACATTTTTTGGGTTTGAACATCTCTTTGTTGCTTTTTTCTGTTGTCCAAATCTCATCCTTGTCCTTGTGATTTGGTGACCTATTCTGATCCTTGCAAATCTTCAATATGGATAGATCCGATGTTTCTCATCCTATTCACATCCAACTTAATAGACATAATTATATTTTGGGGCACAAGCAATATCCAGTTTTTTCAAAGGACTTCGTCTTTGGCAGTACATTAGTGAACATGTCAAAACCAATGACAATACTGATGAAACATTTGCTGACCGTTTGGAAGAATGGGTCAGCAAAAATCACCAAATTATTACGTGGTTCCATAATACTTCGATCCCTTCTATCCATCTACAGTTTGGGAGATTTGAGACAGCCAAAGCATTATAGGACTTTCTTGCTCATTGGTATACTGCCACTGATTTGTCACACCAATATCAGATCCTATGTAAGCTTCATCAAATGCGTCAAGAAACTGGCCAGTTTATCTCGGATTTTCATTCACAGATGCAGTTTCTATGGGACCAACTATCACTTTCAGAACCTAAATGGACAACCACTGAGGATGCAACGAAATTTGCCACTTATAGAGACCAGCAACGATTAATGATGTTTCTTATGGCCTTACGAGACACATTTGAACCTATTAGAGCTTCCCTTCTTCGCCAAAAACCTTTACCAACTCTTGATACAACTGTTGATATACTTGTCTCTGAAGAAACCTAGCTTGCTCCTCTTCAACCATCTCGCCCTGATACTACTTTAGCTACAACTTCAACTTCTCAGCCTACCTCTATAGTGAGTTGTAACTATTGTCATAAAACTGGTCATTGGGTTCTCAATTGTCCTATCAGGAGATGCAAGGTTTGTCGTAAAGTTGGCCCTCAGCACTTTGCACGAGACTGTCCAAGTAAAGAAAGATAGAAACATCCTTCATCACTGTCTACTACTTCTACTGATAGTCCCAATGACTGTTCTACCTCTCCATCCCTTACCACCAACAAAATCGCATCACTTCTTCAACAGCTTTTGCAAAAATCTGGTAATCCTCTCATTATAGCTTCCTTAATTCCCTCAGGTAAATCTTCCTAGTTCTTTGACTCTGTATGTTGTAATCATATAACTGCAGACTCTACTCTTTTCTCTTCTAAATCTCTTGTCCAACAGTTTTTTGCCATTCAAACTGCGAATGGATCTACTCTACATGTCAGTCATTTAGGCCAAATTACTTTATCTAATCTCTCTTTACCTGACACTCTCCTGATTCCCCGTCTCACTCTCAATCTTTTATCTGTTGGTCAATTATGTGATCTTGGTCTTCATGTCCTTTTCACTGCTTCTGGTTGTCGTGTGCAGGATCCGAAGACAGGTAAGATGCTTGGGATATGCCGTAAAGTTAGAAGTTTGTTTGAGCTCATCAGTCTTTATCTTCCATCCACACATCCATCTATTCCTTTGCCTGTTGCCTCCACAACTCCTGTCTCTTCCTTGAATCTTTGGCACTCCCGACTAGGACATCTGTCAATTGGTCGTCTCTGTTCCCTAGTTTCTAATGGTATTCTGGGTAGTGTATCCCATGATCAAATTAATTGTGTCTCTTGTCAGTTAGCAAAAAATATTACTTTACCTTTTAAAAATAGCGACTCTATTTATAAAGCTCCATTTGATCTCATCCATTCTGATATTTGGGAGCCTTCTCCTAATGCTACTGTGGGAGGTTCTAAGTATTTTGTTATTTTTATTGATGATTATTCATGTTATATCTAGGTATATCTTATAAAGTACAGATCAGAGTTATCCAAAATCTATCATGATTTTGTTAAAGTTTTTCGCACTGATAATGCTATGAAATACAGGGATTCTGAGTTTTTAGAACTCCTGCAAACTAATGAAACCTTTTGTCATCGCTCTTGTCCTGGCACTTATCAACAAAATGGTTGGGCTGAACGAAAACATAGACATATCCTTGAAACTGTTCGTGCTCTTCCCATTGCTGCCTCTTGCCCAGAACGTTTTTAGAGAGAAGCTGCTCTCACCGCTACTTACATTATCAACCGTCTTCCTTCCCCAGTCATTAATAATCAATCTCCTTGTGAACGATTATACGAGACTCCTCTTAACTATAGTCTTCTTAAAGTCTTTAGTTGTGCTTGCTTTGTTCTTCTCCAACCTCATGAGCATACCAAATTAGAACCTCGAGCTCGTTTATGTCATTTTTTAGGATATGCCATTGAACACAAAGGTTATAGATGTTGGGATCCTGTATCTAATCGACTTCGCATATTTAGACATGTGGTCTTCTGGGAACACAAGTTGTTCTCCTCTATGTCCAAATTTTGTTCTGAACCTAACCTTACTCCTTATTTTACTTAAGAATCTATAGAACTATTTTTTGATAACACTGATCCAGGTAATTCTAATGAGTCCTCAGCAGATATGTCCACTGAACTCCTACCTGCTCGTGAGCCGATGACTTCGCCTTCCGGGTCCACACCAGACACCTCAATTGTCCCTCTATCTACCTCCTCCAATCTTCCTCCTATCCTTCGATAATCCAATCGAGTAAGAGAACTTCTCATTCGACTTCGAGATTATCATTGCTTTTCTACTACTCTTTCCTTGTATGAGCCTCAATCCTATTCTGAAGCCAATTCTAATCCTGTTTGGCACCAAGTAATGGCAGAAGAACTACATGCTCTTGAAAATCACATACATGGGACTTAGTTGATCTTCCCTCTCAAAAATCAGCTATTAGCTGTAAATGGGTTTACAAAATCAAGACCAAAGCTAATGGCTTTATTGAACGGTATAAAGCTACGTTGGTTGCTAAGGGATTCAATCAAGAATATGGCGTTGATTATAAAGAAACCTTTGCCCTAGTTGCTCATATGACATTTGTATGAAACCTTTTATAGTAGCAGCAATACACTAATGAACACTGTCTCAAATGGATGTTAAAAATTTCTTAATGGTGATTTCACTGAAGATGTTTATATGAAACCTCCTCCAAGATATGCTCATCCGTTACACAAAGTCTGCAAACTTCAGCGTGCCCTGTATGGTCTCAAACAGGCTCCTCGAGCTTGGTTTGTGAAGTTTAGCACTATCATTCAGCAACTTGGCTTTCGTTCTAGCTCTTATTCGTAACACAGGACATAGTTGTATTCTGCTTTTACTTTATGTGGATGATATGATCATTACAGGCAATGATACTGATGGGATATCTGCACTAAAGACCTCACTTCATAAACACTTTGAGATAAAAGATCTTGGCCAACTTAATTACTTCCTTGGTTTGGAGGTACTTTCTGACTCTGATGGCTATTATCTATCTTAGGCAAAATATGCCTCAGATCTCCTTGCTCATGTTGGTTTAACTGACAGTAAAGTCACATCTACTCCGTTGGAGCCAAACGCCAAACTTACACCCCTTGACGGGGTTCCACTTAAGGAGGCCACTCTTTATCGCCAGCTGGTTGGTAGTTTGGTTTACCTTACAATTACTCGACCTGACATCTCTCATGCTGTTCATATTGTGAGTCAGTACATGTCTGCTCTTCGCTCTCCTCACTACGCAGCTGTTCTTCACATTCTTCGTTACATCAAGGGGACTCTAGTTCATGGACTTCATTTCTCTGCTCATTCATCTCTAGAATTATGTGCCTTTTCCAATGCAAACTGGGCTAGTGATCCTACTGATCGACACTCTACCATCGATTTCTGTGTTTTTCTTAGAGATTCTCTTATTTCATGGCGTTGTAAAAAGCAGACCGTTGTTGCACGATCTAGCATAGAAGCTGAATACCGTGCCCTTGCTAATACTACTCAAGAAATTACTTGGCTTCATTGGCTTCTCAGTGATATGGGTGTTCCTCACTCCGGTCCCACTCCTCTTGCCTGTGATAATAATAGTGCTATTCAGATTGCTTACAATGATGTCTTCTATGAGCGTACAAAACATATTAAAGTTAACTGTCATTTTATTCGTCAGCATATCACTTAAGGAACTATTGTTCTTCGCTCAATCTCTTCTTTGGATCAACCAGCAGATTTGTTTACTAAAAGTCATCATCGAGGTCGTTTTCATGATTTGGTGTCCAAACTCAAAATCACTTCTACTCAGCCATTTTAAGTTTGAGGGGGGCTGTTAAAACAATATTATGTTTTATATTTTCCTTATTTCCTTTGAACTCTCTTTCCTTATTTCCTTTGAATTCTATTTCTTTCTTTATTAGGTTTCCTTTTCTTTTATTTACTAGGTTTCTTTTCTTTGCCCATATAAAGGCTTCTATCGTATTCTTTTAAATTAAGAAATCAAGAATTAATTTCTTAATACTTCTAATGTTTGTTATGCTTTTGACAGTTTGCCACATTCATTCGCTCTAGGAAACAGGATGCAAAGGATGTTATAATTGCCAAGAAGAGTTAACAAGTGCTTGCTTCTTCTTCAACGAAGAAGTTGAACAACTTGCAAGTAAAAGCAGATACAGAAGTCATCATGCAGAAGGTTGAGATGTAACACCAAAAGGTTATCCATAAGAAGCTTTAAACCTCATTGGAGTTGGTCTCTAGAGAGCTGAAGAAAGAGAAAGTTAAACATGTCGCATCGATGGTACACTTGGAGAGGCAAGGGGCGGTCTCATACCTCCTTGGTTAATTTTGACAAAAAGTAATATATTTTATTTTTACATCTAATTGTTACTGATTAAAGGTCTATTTGGTATAATTTTTTAAATATAGCTTTTTGCAGTAGACTTTTTACCTATAAAACTTTTATAAGTAAAACTTTTAACAAAAATTTATTAATCATTTGGTTGTCACAAATAATTTTTAAAAATATTTGAAAAATTATTTTAATAGATAATTTTTTAATGTTTACTTTTAAAGAATTAATGTAAAGTTTCTAAAATAAAATAAATTTATTTTAGACAATCTCACATTTTTAAAAGTTGGATAAGTTTTTCTGTCAAAAACTCAAATTTTAGGCTTTTTTATAGTAGAAGATAAAACAAATTTTTTTTTAATTCTCAAGAGTTCTTCTCTAGTCAAGTGAATGATATCAAAAACTTAAAAACGGTTTTTATCATTAAAAAAACTCTTTTCGCCAAGATAAAAGTCAAATTAAATAAACACTAATAATAATTCAATAATTTAAATATAATAATTCAAATTATGTTAAACTTTTACATATATTTATATTATTTAATATGAATATTTATAATTATTCAACTAAAATTATTTTAACATATAAAAATCTTTTAAATTAGCAATAATAATTCAAAATTTTAACATTATTTATTAAATATATAATATCAAATAAGTTATCTAACAAGACCCGACCTGACCCCTCTCAAGAGTCTGGGATGAATCTTGCTAAATACTTGTATATGTCACCTGTCATTCTCATAAATATCACATAATAAAATTCATAAATAAAGAAAATAGCCTTAGGCCTTTATCATTATTATAAATTGAGACTTCATGTCTCAGCACACACACACACACACACACACACACACACACATATATATATATATATATATATATATATAAACATGCTTAAAATGTTTCATGCAGTATGTGTAGAATGATCTCAACCTCATTTACAAAACTGCATCTTGTATGAAATCTTGCGTGACCTAAGGAGAAATAGGAAAAATAAGAAAATGAATGAGCTTGCGGCTCAGTAAATGTACATAGTTTTTTAAAAAAATATATTTTCATACAACCACTGTAAGGAGTACAAAAGTCATACATAAATTGAGCATCGTTTGCACACTAAGAATGCATAACATCACGAACAATTAAAGTAGTACCTAGAAGATATCATGCTTGGTAGGTTCCCAACGCCCAAGAGAGAAAAAATCATACTCAACCCAACGGCCTCATATCATCGCCCGAGAAGCCTATATTTATAAACATATATTTTCATGGGTCCCAAAGATCTTATTACATAACATTAGGGGATGGGTACTTGTGGGGTATTTTAAACAATCACAAACCATATTCAAATAAAAAACAATCACTTCTGCACAATCATTAAATATCATGGACAATTTAAATGCCACTTAACACAACACAATCTAACTCATCAATAAAAAGATCACTTATGATATATTTAACATTTATACACATTATAAATTATATTATTTTAAAAATATATATTCACTTACAACCTAATCGCTCAATCCCTGAAAAATTCAGGGTTCTTTGAATTTCGTATTACTGTACTGCTCTCTAAAAATACATAATTCAACAGTTTACCATAAAATTGATTTAAACCTTATACTATCATAATTACAGTAATAAAACTATTTTAATTTCATAAATACACCATCTACAAAGTTCTTGGATATCAATTCAACTTCTCAATATATTTTTTCCCATATTATTTTTTTTTCCTACAAATGATTTCGCCTATGTTCCTTTTTCCTCTCTTTTTCCTTTCCTTTTCTTTTCTTTTTCTTCTCGATTTCATTTCTTTCTCTCTTTCTCAAATTTCAATTTGGTTTCTGTTTGGTTCCCTTTCCATTTGTTTTTCATTCCCTTTACAAAACCGAAAACAAACAAACAATATATATATATGAGTCCACCGCTTCACTGTTTAAATTATATATTTATTATTTATTATTTATTTTTTATTTGTAATTTTGATACCTACAGCATAGGTGTCTCATTATCCCTTAAATATTGGAGATATAAACATATTATTAAGTCCAATTAATGCAATGACAAGTAAATTATTCTTTTTTCTTGTAATTCCTGGGTTCAAATTCCAAACTTTTTATTATTTTGTATTTTAATAAAAATCTTGCCAAAAACAAAAATATTTAAAGGTCTAGGGTAATAGTGTGTTTTCTAAATATTTGGGGGGAACTGGTTAATAAGACAAAAAATTAGGCAGATATTTTCTCTAATTTCAATAGTAAAATACTACAAACAAACATTTAATTTGTTTTTTGTACAAATAGTGATAATTAAAATAAGGGTAAAACTATAATTTAGTAAATTCTATTAATGTTAACTGCCATCATGAGTTATTTGGAGAAGGTAGATCAACATGATATATGTCAATAAATATAGGATAAAGCCGAAAATAACCTTATTGGTGTGCTTAATTTTTATGCAAGTTTTGTTATACTTTTACTCTTAATTTTATGCCACTTTGTGTTTACTTTTAATTTATTAGAGTTTTATTTAGTTTGTTTGTTTTGTTACGAATAAAATAAATTACGGAAATTGAGGAGAAATCTTTCTTTCTCAATTTTTTGAAAGAACCTTCACTATTTCAAGTATAACATTTAATAGAGAACTCTAAAATGAATGATCATCAATTCCTAAAATGAACCCTACAATGTTTATGTTGAAGACTTTCCCAAGAAAGATCATCTTAATAAAGAAAATTGGGTATCAATTCACAGGTAGAAAGTTACATATTTTAGAAAAAAATCATGTGATCTTATTGCTGAAATCAATATGTACATGATGTCATTACTTATGTCATATAGTTTAGCTTCACATGATATATGTCGTAATTGAATGAAAGATAAAAATGTGCAAACGTGATTTGTGTGCTTTTATGTGAAATAATATTAATCTTAATGTGGGTTATTGTATATGGGTAATTTTAATTGTACTCGAGAGAGGATCTTAGATAAATTCGAATATTTCACTATAAAAAAGAATGATAATTGATTAATTACAAGGTTAGGATTTTAGACTAGATTGGTTAGGTGAAGTCAGATGCCTTAGTATTTTCTTCATCATTGAAAACTTGCTCTTTGTAAGTGATTGTTTTATTTATTCCAACAGCTTTTCCATTGCGAATTTAAGTGTTTTATTTTCCAAAATCAAATTCCACAATTCATTTAACTAATCAAATAATTTAGAACTAGAATAATTTTGATAGTTAAAAGGCAAATAATTCTCATGGGTCCGTCATCTTTTCCAATCACAATATTACTTGCTACAATTTCATGCACTTGTAGTTTTTCACAATACTTATTTTATGCATACAATAATTTTGTATTGGTCTCAATATTTTAAACAATATCACTTTCACATGCTTGAAGGATTAACGCATACCTCCCTTAAGGTTCGGGACACCTAAACTTAGATGGTAGGTTTAGATAAACCTACATATATATATATATATACCCTCTTCTAGACCATTAAGATCAAAGGTATTTTTGGATATTCCATCAACTTAACTATTTTTTTCAAGTCTTGGCGTTATTCATTGATTGAGATAGACTTACGGAGAGCTACTTAATATAATAAGTAATGTAGTTTCAGGATTTCTATACAAATATTCAATCACATCAAGTCCATAATCCCCCTACAAATGCTCAATACACATAAAATCTTTGACACTTAAATGCTCCTGAATTAAATAATCGCTATATTTTTCAATTATGTTAATCAATTCCCTCACTCTGTTGGCAGCCAAAATTTATTGTCCTTATACTTGAACATGATCTCTTCTTATTGGTTTCTTTGTCTATGATTGCAAGAATAGCTCTTGGAATCCTAACTCACACAAACAAGTTTATTATTCAAAATTTGATACCTTTCCTTACCCATCGATGTCATGTAATCCTGAGGCAATAGTTAATAGATTTCTCTATCTGCTTCTACTTTATATTAATTTTGGTAGAGCAATACTCGGTTAAAGTGAAACAGAATCTCCATATGCACACTTTTCAAACTCTTCAATAAAATCTTCATGCCTATGTAAAATAGCTTTAACCTTTCTCTTCAACTCGTACAACAACTGCTTCGAACATTAATGCTTTATACCATGTAAAAACTCTGTCTGTGTTTATTCATCGTTCCACAAATGTATCTTCATGTTGTTTATAAAATCAATGGCCACTTTAAGCTTTCCTTTTTCACAGTGACTTCATCGTTATCGTCTTCTTCTTCTTCTTTATTATCTTAAGAGAGAAAGGTACTAAACTTGAGAATCTTTATCCTCTACAAGGTATTCTTTTGCTGGGGCATTTTGGTCATTCTACAGAAATTAGATGGTCAACCAATGGTCCAAGAGGGGTATGTATTCTACAAAACTATTATCTTGTTGCGAAAAACTAGCTTCAGAAACAATATTCTAACACTGATATAATTTAATCAAGATTGCGATCTAATAAAAATTATCAGGTCTAACTAGATAATAAACACAAAATACATAAATAATAAGCAAGCTCAGAGACAAATAAAAATTATGTGATTCAAAAAAATTGCCTACGTCCACAGAGCAAACACAAAGTCTTTTATTAGAAGTAGAAGATAGAATATGTATAAGATGACTATCTTCTCTCAAATCACCTTTCTTCTTACTCTTCTCCCTCTAAGCTCTAAAAAATAAGGTTTTTATAATGCCCATAAATATCCCTAATTCAAGTAAGTTTAATACCCTAATTCAAGAAAGTTTGATATCATTTTCAAATCAGAATGAAAATACCTCTTCAGATCCTCGGATCTTTAGGTACTCATGTACTAGGATACAAAATCAAGTTCTCTTCAAGTCAAGATAACTACGCTACCTTGAGTCCTTAGGTCCTTAAGTCCTCAGGTATTTAGGTACTCAGATTATCAAGTTCTTAAGAATTTGAAGCATTTATTCTTCACAATTCTTCACCTTGCTTCTAATTCTTTTCCCTCCACATGCTCTTACTCAAACTAGCTTTATAAGTTGCTAGTGCCCGCCAAGTTTATACAAAGATTGAACTTAGCACCTAATAATGACTTTGTCAACATATCAGTAGGATTATCGTCTATATGTATTTTGACCAAGTTTATAAATCCCATGCAATTTGATCCCGATGAAATAAAGTTTAACATTTACATGTTTGATTATTTCATGATGCACTGGATTCCTACTTAAGTGAATCGCATTTTGATTATCACAATGCACTACCACATATTTTTTAGATAGGCCCAGTTCTCCTACCAAGCTTCTGACCCATAATGCTTCCTTTATTGCATCTGCCACTGCAATATACTCTACTTCTATTGTTGATAAAGCTACAATATGTTAAAGTGTTGCTTTGCAACTAATTATGCAATTGCATAAAGAAAACATATAACATGTTATAAACCTTCTCTTATCTAAGTCCCTTGCAAAGTCAGCATTAACGTATCCTTCTAACTTGATCTTATCATCTTTAGCTGTCTTGTACACTAGACCATCTTCATAAGTACCTTTAAGATACCTCAAAATCCATTTAACAGCCTGTCAATGGCTACTTCCAAGATTAGCCATGAACCTACTAACTATACTGACAGCATATGCAATGTCTGGTCTTGTACATATCATTGCATAAATCAGGCTTCCAACTACATTTGCATAAGGCATCGATTATATCTGTTTCTTCTCATCTTCTGTCTTTGGATCTTGTGAACTTGAGAGCTTGAAGTGAGCTACTAGAAGTGTCTTTTCCAGTACCCTTTTAATATACTTCTCTTGTGATAGAAATATTGATCTCTCACTTTTGTTCCTTTTCAGCTCAATGCTTAAGATTTTCCTTGTTGGTCCCAAGTCCTTTATTTCAAAAGCTTTATTCAGCTACTTCTTTAACTTATTAATCTCACCCTTACTTGGACAAGCTATCAGCATGTCATCTACATATAAGAGAAAATGAATAGTTACACTCTCCTTGAGAGTTTTAAAGTAGACACAACTATCATATCTACTTTTAATGAAATTTTGCTTGATCATAAATTCATCAAACTTCAGGTTTCATTGCCTTAGTGATTACTTGAGGCCATATAGTGACTTTTTTTAATAAATACATCTAATCTTCTTTTTCAAAAACTACAAAACCCACAAGTTGAGTAGTTACAATATTCTCAAACAAATCACTATGTAAGAAGGTTGTCTGGACATTCATTTGCTCAAGTTCCAAATCTTTAGAAGCTATAAATGCTAAAAATGCTTTGATAGAGCTATGTTTCACTACTAAAGATAACACTTCTGTGAAGTCTATCCCTTCTTTCTGAGTAAAACTTTTTGCAACGAGTTTGGCCTTATACCTCTTTAGTTCACCACCTGATATACCTTCTCTGATTTTGTAGATCCATTTACACCTAACAACTTTTTTGTTCTTTGGTTGGTCTATAAGTTGTCAAGTCTGATTTTTCATCAAAGACTTTATTTCATCTTATATAGCTTCAACCCATCTCTTCTTGTAGTTGAAATTCATAACTTTCTTATAACTTGTCGGTTCTTCATCTATGACTTCAGTTGCATCTGTTAGTACATATGCTATCAAATTAGCATAACCAAACCTACTCGGAGGTCTGATTGTCCTTTTTGTTCTATCCCTTGCTAGCTGATAATCATTAAGATCATCTCGACCTATTCGCTCAACTTGGTCTTCTTGTCGAGTTCCATCATCATCAATCAAAATTCTGTTCTCACCCGATGTACCTAGAACCCCAGATCTTGATGTTTGCTCCACCTCAATCTGAAACCTCTCAAATTCTAGTTTTGATGCCTGGTCGTCATCTGACTCTTGTCTTTTTTGCTGATAATCAAGTAAAGCTTCTTTATGGAATTTTACATCTCCGCTCAAAATGAATTTTGGTGGCTTAAGTGAATGACACCAAAATTTATACCCTTTGACACCTCCAAATAACTAACAAACACGTCTTTTATTGCTTTAGCATCAAGCTTTTCTTGATTTGTATGTGCATAGACAAAGCAGCCAAAGATTCTCAAGTGATTGTATGATGCTTTCTTTCTAGATCACATCTCAATATGAGTTTTAAGCCCAATTGTTGTTGATGGACTCCTATACACCAGATATGTCGTTGTCATCAAAGCTTCTGCCCATAAAGAGTTTAGAAGCTTTGAATGCACCATTAAGCATATTACATTCTCTATCAGTGTCTTATTCATCCTCTCAGCAAGACCATTCTATTGCTCGGTCATTCTCACAGTTTTATATCTTGAAATGCCACTTTTCTTACAAAAGTTCTCAAACTCTTGATTGTAATACTCTAAGCCATTATCAGTCCTTAGCCACTTCACCCTTTTATCTATTTGATTCTCTACTTGTGATTTCTACTCTTTCAAGTTTTTTAAAGAACATAATCCTTAGATTTTAGTACATATACCTAAACTCTTCTAGAGTAATCATCTATCAAGGATAAGAAGTATCTTGAGTCACCTAAAGAATTGACTTATAAAGGTCCCCATAGATCTAAGTGAATATATTATAAGATCTCTTTTGTTTTATGCTCAGCAGTCCCAAATTTCACTCTCGTAGATTTTTCTAAGACACATTCTTCACAAAAGCCTAATGATTCAATCATATCATTACGAAACACTCCATGTTTACTTAATTCTATTTAACCCTTTTTTACACATATGGCCTAACCTCATATACCACATCCTAGTCTTGTTATTGTCAAAGCCTATTGCTGCATTAACAGAACCAATAACAGTAAATCCATCCAAGACATATAAACTATTTTTCCTCACCCCTTTCATAACTACCATAGAACCGTTAATTACTTTAAGAGTCTCATTTTCAACCCTAAATACACACCGTGACTGATCTAACATTCTCAAAGAGATCGGTTTTCTTTTCAGGTCTGGTTCATATCTGACGTGATGTCATTCTCTTACCACTCCATCAAACTCTGATCTTGACACTATCAATCCCAATAACTTTACATGCGTCATTATTGCCCATTAATACTTTACCCCATCATATATTTAATAAGACTCAATATATTTAAATTAGGCAATACATGGACAGAACAACCTGAATCTAATACTCACTCACTATCTGTCTTGGCACTAGATATGATGAGTAGATTTATATATTCGAAGTAATCTTCTATTACAACAGCTGCGTCACCATCTACCTTCTTCTTGTACTTTCTTCTTAGACAATCTTTTTTAAAATATCCTTCTTTATGGCAATGAAAACATTTTAAGGTTTTTGGCTTTGATTTGGATCTGACATATTTCTTGCCCCTATGCTCTTGTTTTTCTAGTCTCTCATTTGCTATCAAACCTTCTCTTTGACTTGAGTTCTTCTCATTTTGCTTTCTGGTCAGTTCTTTAAAGTTCAGGGCTATCTTAACATTTTTCATAAAGAATGAGGTTCAATCATATGTTAAAGTCTCAACAAAGTGGGCATACGATTTTGGCAAAGAACTCAACAAGATCACTGCCTGTTCTTCATCTTCAATCTTCACGTCTATTGTTTCAAGGTCAAGAATTATCTTGTTAAATAGATCAATATATTCTTTAACTAAGGTCCCTTCAGCCATAACAAGGGTATACAATTTTTTTTTAAGTATATTTTATTGGCCAAAGATTTCGTCATGTTAATCGCTTCTAAGCTGATCTAAAGCCCGACTATAGTTTTTTCTTTTGAAGCTAGACTTAATACAATTTCAAAATAAGTTTTCCTCATAATCTCTCTCTTCTCAAATTCTGTTAGTGTATCAAACATCTTGTCTTCTCCATCAAGCGCATCATCTAACTTTTGATAAACCAAGATTACCCTTATTTTCAGACGCCACAAGTTGAAGTGATTCTCTCCATTGAATTTTTCCAAATTAAACTTAGGTAGAGACATCATTACTTGGGAACCTGACTCTAATACCAATTGTTGTGAAAAATCAACCTAAAATATATTGTTCTAACACTGATATGATCAATCAAGATTGCGATCTAATAAAAACTGTCAGGTTTAATCAGATAATAAACACAAAACACATAAATAATAAGTAAAATCATAGACAAACAAGAATTACGTGGTTCAGCAAAATTGTCTATGTCCATAGAGGAAACATATGTAAGGTCTTTTATTAGAAGTAGAAGATAGAATTTGTATAAGATGACTCTTTTCTCTCAAATCACCTTTCTTTCTGCTCTTCCCCCTCTAGGCTTTAAAGAATAGGGTTTTTATAACGCCCCCCTAAACATCCTAATTCAAGTAGGTTTGGTATCCTAATTCAAGTAGGTTTAACATCCTCTTCAAACCAAAATGATAACACATCCTTAGGTCCTCAGGCTCCCAACTTCTCAGGATGCCAGATCAGGTCCTGTTTAAGTCAGGATGACTACTCTACTTCGACTCTTTGGGTCTTCATGTCTTTAGGTACTCAGATTCTCAGATTCTCAAGAATTTAAAGCATTTATTCTTCACACATCTAAATATGAGCTTTCCAAACTATTAGGGAGATATATGTTAATTCTCCTTTAACTATTTTTAAGAAATATTACTTTTGTGCTTTCTGGAGACTTGCATCACTACAAGATTACTTTTATATCTTAGGATACTTTGCTGTCCAACAGAGGATGTTGGTTTTAGGCTTAGAATTTATGATACACTTAATCATTCATGTCTCTCAAGTGATATAGGATGCTAAAAATTTCACGTCATTATGTACAGATTTCCTAATCGAGCGTTATGGCCTCCCAAATTTGAAAAAGATTTCTTTTAGACCAATGTAAGTCATGTTTATAATGGCTCATTGGGGATGATTCACAAATTAACTTTTGGCTTGACAATTAGTTGTCTACTCCTATTCACACAATTATGGTCTTAACTTATGAACTAATGTGTCAAACGTTATGAAAAATAGTGAGTTGAATGTAACAAGAAGCTATTTTTAATGTTTTTTTACGTATACCATAGCTTATTACAAATATCTTGCTTTCTCAAGATACATGCAAGGATTGATTAGTTTGAATAAATTTGCAAATGGTCAGCTCTCCCTCAACGACAACTATAACTTTCTCTGAGCTTGTCATTATCTCAAAGCTTGGGGTTTTATGGCCTGGAAACATTTCATTTTGTCAAAGTTTTCAATCGTCCACCGACATTATTCGTTGTAGCTGCAAGGTTTGTATTGGCTTTATGTGTTTGTTGTGCCTATTTCCTTCTCATGAAGAAACTATTGATCACTTACTTGTTTAGTGTTCTTTTGCTAATAACTTATAGCTTTGGCTTGGTCCTACTTTTTTAATCCAATTTCTAATTCTTTATACAACTATAGATCTTGGAAGGTTCTTATTACTCGGGTTTTCAGTCCTTAACTCTTTAACTCGTGGATTTTAATAGCTTATCATTTTTTTTCATTCATTATGGAAGACTAAAAACAAGCTTAGGTTTAAGACATTACTCTATCCCTTACTCAAGTCCAAGTTGACATATCCATATCCATATCCACATTAAATGTTTCACCAAATTTTGCCTTGGATATGCTTATTTCATATTTGACTATGACATTCTACATGCATTAGGGTTCCCTTTGGTCTCTTGGCAAGCTTTAAAAGTTCACATCCTCACTTGAAGCCATCTTCCTTTTGATTGGATAAAAGCCAATGCTAATAGTTTTCCTAAATTAAGGCAACCTTGGAGAAGCAGGATTAAGGTAAGTTTTTTGTGATGATACTGGCTAGTTCGTTTGTAGTTTTAGTCTTTATTTAGGAAATCCTATGGCTTTCTTTGTGGAGCTTATGATAGTCATCTTGTTAGTAGACGTAGCATATGACAAACACTGGCATAATTTGTGGCTCAAAATTGATCCGCTATTGGTGACTAATTTTTTCTCTGACAAATGTTCAATTCCTCCACTAGGTACAACAATCTTAAATCAAAGAAGAACAAATTAAAACTTAGCCAATAACTTCATAAGGACATTCGAAAGTAAAGCATGATTAAAAACAAGAACAATAATGAGATAGCCATATAAGAGCATATAATTAACAGTGCTACAAGAAAATATGATGTTAGTGACAACACTTTTAATAACGACAAATATTTTGTCGCTAAAACAGCCTTTAAGCAACGACATTTTTCGAGTCATCGCTAAAACATAAACTAAAAAAATTAACAAAAAATTCTTACTTTTAGCGATGCATGTTTCATCGTTAATAATTGGACAGTTGGCGATCACGTGCAATGTTATCACCAATAGTCTTGGCACTATATGATATTGTGGAATGTGCAATGAAATAATTATTTTTATGGATCAAAATCTTTTCATTCCCATCGCACACAAAGTTTTCAAGTTCTTATTGTGTTTTAAATCTTTTAATACAAAATTGTACAGATATTAATTTATTTCATATTATTTTAACTATTATGCTAAATAAAATAATATTGATGTTTTCAGTAACCTTTTATTGTAACAGAATGAGGATTCTCGTTAATGTCAAAGTTATCCATATCCTTTTATTCAGATTTTTTTCGTGTGATTCCATTACAATAAAAATGAATTAATTAATTTAGATGTACAAATCACACATGTAAGTTCTTTAATATTTATTTGTAGCATTTTTTTTTATCAAATTTATTTTTAAATTTGAAATTGTTGTATATTTAATTTAATTTCTTTTCAAGTAGGAAAAAATGGCAGAGATATGACTATTATTTCTTGAAGAGGGTTTTTAATGAATTAGTGAGAAGAAGATTTATCGTCAAGTATTTAGCAATCAATCATGTTATTATAGGGAGTTTGCCAAAAGCAAATGAATAAGTGATATTGATCGAGATTATTTATCCAACGATGCAGGTTTACATGGTGAGTTAAAGTACACTCAATAAGAATTGCAATTTATATAATCTCACTTATAATCTAGTGAAAGTGAGCTACAAACTTATAAAGATACCCAAAAGAGTTTAAATCTATTTTGGCAAAGTTGGGACCACATTGATTTCCTTCTTGAAAATATTAGTTGCATTAATATTTCTTTTCTAATTATTATTTGTGATGATATTTGGATTATTGACTTGTTGGCTAATTTGAATTTTTCTATTGTTTAATTAATTTTTGCGTTTATCATTAATTAATTGCTATTATTATGATAAATTAAATTTATATAAATAAAACAATATTACAAGTTCGTGCTAAGAAATATTAAATATTACAGATTTAGTTTTATAATTTGGGCATGAACACAGTTCGAGTGCTAAATATTGTCGCCAATTACATTTTTGGCGACAACATTTGATCGTTACTGATTTGTTTTCAGTGACAACAAGACGTCGTCTCCAAAAGAGATAAGATAACAAGATGTCATCGCCAAAAAAGGTTTTAATTATAAGATATCGTCGCCAAAAGAATTTTTAGGTCTAGACACAATGCTACCAAAAGCATTTTTAATGACGACATGTTATTGTCACCAATAGTATTTTTGGATTTGTCCTTAAAAGTGCTTTCAGTGATGAGTATATGTTGCCACTAAAACATTTTGGGTAAAGACAATAAGTTGCCGCCATTAATTGTTTTGGCAACAATGGACTACTGTAACTAAAGCGGTTTTGGCAACAACATCATCTACGCCAACAACGTTAAGCAATGAAAGTTATTGTTACTATTAATTCAATTGGTGACAACTTTGTTGTCGTTAATATAGGTTTTGGCGATGACTGTTGTATGTCATTATCAAAACCTTTAGCAATCACCTTTTAGCGACAACCTACTTTTTTTGCTAAAAGCTTTATTGCACTTTTATAAACAAAATTTTAATAAGAAGACAAGATAGTTTTATAGTAGAAATACTAAGCTCACCAAATAATTTAATTATAGATAAGTCTGGTACAACAATTAGTACAACATCTAAGCAATACTTAATTTATATTAAAGATTAAGCAATGGTTCTCTATTTTTTATAACATTAAAAGATAAGTTGGACTTGAGCAAAATAATATAGGCAAATATAGAAGTATAAGCATATAGTTGCATGCCTAATTAGCATCGGAGTAGTAACATGTAGAAGATGGGAATGTCAAAAATATAAGTTATATGAAATGGTGCTTTAAATAACTAAGAAGGTATTTGACAACAATCTAATGTGTTTAGGTCAGGGAGTGTATAAATAAAGCAACCTTTTATAAGTAATATCTAGTTGAGAGAGAGAAAGGAACTGCACACCATCAATCAAACTACGAAAACTAATGGCATCAATAGAAGATGTGATATCACAAAGAATCAAACGGCTAGAAGAGTTAATCAACATTATAAACTCCTTGGTACCTTCCATACTAACGTGATCGAGCATATCGTGAATATATTTAATGTTAAGAAAAAATAATTTATGATTATTATAAAGGTCCTAGAAAAAAACGAAGAAAGCTAAGATATAAAGAATAAATTGAAAAGAGCATCAATATTATGCTAGATAAAAGATAGAAGAGCTTTCTACAACCCAAAAATTATCAACATAGACAAGAAGATACATGTTAAGATTGTAGCCAAAAATCAATGGATAGTACTTAGAGAAAATAAGAAATAAGTAAATTCTTTAATTCTTGAAACTAGGTATGAGGCACTTGCTTAAGGTAATAAAGAGACTAATAAAATTGAAAAATATGATGTGGGTAAGAGTAATCAACTAAGCATTAAGGGTAAGACATAACACCTTCTCTAGCATTGTTGACATCCAATTGATGAATAGGTCAATCATATGAAAAAGCAATTATGAAAATAATGTGAATGGTGAAAGCCTAGATGATACAATGAGAGCTTCACAGTAGTCAAATCTAGGACATTGTTTATAACTCTTCACAAAAAGATAAGCTTTGTAGCAACCATCAAGATGTCTCTTAACCTAAAAGACAAAGTTGCATCTAATGATATTTTGATTAGTTTAACCAGGAACAAGTTTTCAAGTTTCATTGTGAGAGCTTTACGTCCATCACACAAGACTTCTTTTTATTTAGGATTGGTAAGGCCATGATAGATTGAGGTAGGTTTAATAGTTAGGGCAAAATATTTTTTAAACATTGCATAGGAAAATTAAGTCAAAGATTTAAATTTTTTTTTTTTTGTAGCATATAGCTATGTGGCAGGTGTTGGAAAGGTCAACAAATTTAAAAGCCTAAGATGATAAAGTAGATGAAAAAAAATGAAAGCTGGATATAGTTTTACACATAGAGGAAGTAAGCATCCAAGTTTAAACCCACGACCAATGAGGTATCACCAACATGTATAGTGTCAAATTGAAAAGGAGATTAAGACATAGAAGATATTATAGCGTGACTTTAGTCACAATGACAAGAATAATATACAATAAATCTAAAGGACATCAAAAAACTTGAAACCCGAAAAGGAAGCTTGCGACTTTTGTTGCAATAACAAGATTCAAAATGACATTCTTGATAGGCTCACTCGATTACATTGAGAGTTTATTAAAAAAAACATAATTTAACAATGAATCTTTGACAAAAGGTGAACTAAAGCGATCATGTTAACAATCAAGCTTAGTATTAATGTCATAACACACTTACTTGGTTATAGAATGATCCTCTTTATGTTACACCATTCAGACATAATTTTTACTTTGCCTAGATATAGGGGTGGGCAAAAAACCGAAGACTCGAAAAACCGAACCGAACCGAATCGGAACCGATAGGTTCGGTTTGGTTTTATAAATTATTCGGTCCAGTTTTGGTTTTATTTTTTAAAAATCCGAAAATTTTGGTTCGGTTTCGGTTTGAGTATAAAAATCCAAAATTGGATCGTAACAGTAATAATAGTGAAACGACGTCGTTTTAGAGAACAAAACGACGTCATTTCTTAATAAATAAGAAAAAAATAAAAATAAAAATAAATAAATAATAAAACCCGAACCGGACCAATTGGTTTTATTTATTCAATCCGATTCTGATTTCGGTTCTTTTCTAATTTCGGTCCGGTTCGATTCTGAAAATCAAAACCCGAAAATTTTTCTGTCCGGTTCGATTTCGACAAAATCCGGACCGAACCAGACCGTGCCCACCCCTACCTAGATGTCCTCATTGTTAAATCCTGAACATAAAAATAAGTGGGATAAAATTCAATTAGGCATACAAGATTAAAATACTAAATTTATACTTTATTTCATGGATGAACATATAAAACATTTTGAAACTGACATGGAATTTATATAAGAGGTGAGTATGGATTTTCTAATATATGTGATGTGCAAACTTGTATTATCACCAATGAAATATCATCAAGTTCTTCCTAAGGTTGATGAATTGAAACATTATTCAAATCTATAGTAACATGGTAAGAAGCACTAATGTGAAGAAGCTTGGTAGGATGTGGGCCATGACGTTGCCCTTGGTTGTATATTGGCTCTAAGTGACACAAGTAGTCCAAGTAATCACTTTAAGAAATAACACTTATAAGCATTATGATCTCTTTTTGTATAGTATTAACATATCACAACAAGGCTTTTGTTAATGTTGTTTCCTTTTTTACTATTGGTGGTGTTTGATAGGAATCAATTAAAGATGTTAAAATATCCTTCACAAATCCAAAAGAATTATTCTTAAGATTCATGGATTGATTTACATGGAAAAAAGTCAACATGATTATCTATCATAATCAATCAAATATTTATTAAATCCTACATTACATGATTTTATATTATTATCAAATTTATCTTTAATCTTCCTTTATATAAATAAAGAGTTGCATTCTTTCCCTAAAGAAAATGAAAAATATCACTTCTCTTTATATTTAAAATGTTTTTCATGGTATGAAATTAGATTTGAGAGTATGTTTAGATAAATCTAAAAACACATCAATGATGCATTACTAGTAGTATTGGTACAAAAGGTGTGAAATTTTAGCTTTCTTAAGTTAAAAATTATTTAAAAAAACACAAAAACCATAACTCCAACCATTGTCGTTGCTCAAAACCGTCATCTTAGCTCCTTCCAACATAGATGGAGACTACAAACTGACTCTTAAGATATTACCAGTTAAAACTGATTAAACATCACCGTCAAAAGTCGCCAAAAATGACGTCAATCAATGTCAAACTGTGCCTACTAACACCAATCAATTCGCTATTGTCCAACATCAATGCATTCGTCGTCACCAGATCCTTTAGATTTGACCCAAAAAAAGTCCATTTCCAGCCATTTTTCACCGGCAATGACAATGATTGATTCATTTTAATTATGTCCTCTAATAATTATTTTATTATCATTATATTTTTAATAATAAATAATGTTGCATTTTGGTCCTCTATTAAAAAAAAAAGAGCTATTTTTCTAAGTTTTCTCACTCTCTTTCCTAGTATAGAGTCTTAAAAGGTCCTTAGTTTGAGTTTAAGCCTTAAAGAAAAGAGAGGGAATTAATTCTTAGAGTTTTGAGGAAGAAAATTTGAGGGGCAAATGACATCTGGACTCCCACTTTATTGCATAATTGACATCTATACCTTCGAAAAAAATTGTCAAACACATCTTTTCTATTATTTTTTCTATCATTGTTAGTAATCAAAAGGGTATAATGATCTTTGAATAATAAAAAGTTAAAAAGAATTATATTTCATATTTATAAGGGTAAAATAGTCTTGCCGCCTTTTCTTCTTCTTCTTCTGCCCTCCAGCGACTTCTTCTTCATCTTCTTATTTTGTCAATCTTCTTTTTCTTCATTTCTTCTCCTCTTCATCCTAGTTTGTTGTTATTGATGTTGTAGTTATTATTACTATTCTTATAAGTAAGAGTTTGTTGTAAATGTTATTTAATTGAGTGGATGCAGTTTGTGGTCATCATACAAGCGAATAATTTGATTTTGGTAACAATAATTCAAAAAGGCAACAACAATTTGCTGCTTCATTGAAGAATTGTTCATAGGGTTTGGTGAACTTGCTAAGATTTCATTGAAAAATTGTTCGTGGATTTGATAAATTTGTTGGGATTTATTGAAGATTGTTCATGGGTTTTGTATTTGCAGAGAAAATATTATGATAGATGATGGAGAGAAATATATAGAAATAATATTTTTATTTAATATTAATTTATTTATAATAAAAATTAATATTATATCTTTAAAAAATAATATGTTTGTACTTTTAATTATTCTTCAAATATAAAGATTAGTATACCCTCATAGTAAAACTCTTTGATAATATGCATTTTATTATTTTTACTTTGTTTATTTAATTAATTTATAACTATGTAATAAGACCAAAACATATTTAAAATTGAAGTAATTTAAATTTACTATTATTTATAAAATAATATTAATTTTTTAAAACATAAATAGATTGATAGTTGATAAACATTAACTATCAAGATAAATTGGTATTTATTAAATTAAGTAGAAATATACATAGACAGAATAAAATTAAAAATTATTTTATATAGAGTTTATCTATTTATCTATAAAGGTATAATATATCAAATATATAATCATCAAATATTTATTCTAACATAAAAAATACATAAAATCAATGATTACATAATTAGGTTAGTAAGAGTTTTTTTGTCATTTTAGATGATATAAAATTTTAACTTTAAATTTTTATAAGGATATATTTGTCATTTCATAACATGTTATCATTTTAATATCAATCACTATATTTAACAAAGAGTAGAATGAATTGTCATTTTAACAGTCCACGTCACTTTTCCTCTAACAGTGACTAAAAAAATTAACAAAAAATGTGTGTATGACAACTATTTTCAAAGTGGGGATATAAGCGTCAATTATGCAATAAAGTGGTGGCTGAAATATCATATGTTCAAATTTAAAATTGCTACCTTAAAAAGGGAACAAAAATCAGGCCTTCTTAAAAAAAGGACAGCACACAATGATAAGTGCGTAGAATACGCATTTATCGGGCATTTCGAGACTTGAATTATTTTGTAAATCCTCGAGTTTAGTTAATATTTGATGAATTTTAATATTTTGTATAGAAAAGATAGCAAACGGAGATTGAAGATGAAATCGACTCGAGAAAGTAACGTCGGAAAAGTTGCAAAGGAAATAGGGACTAAAACGCAAAGCTGCAGGGATCAAATTGCAAAGAAATCAAAGCTGGAGGGGATGGCGCGGCCACGCCATTGCATGGCGCGCCAACGCCATACCCACGCTCCATTCTTATTTTGGCCACCGTGAGCGGCTGCGCCACCCATTCTGTCCCATGGACGTGTTTGAACGATTTTTGACCGTAAGATCATCACTCAATGGTCTGATTTGAGTATCTTTTAGGTTTATATGATTTTAGGATAATAGCCACCAAAGGAAGAGACAACCTAGAATAGAAATTGAGGTTTTTGAGTGAGAAAGGGGAAGAACAAGTGAAAATCCTAGAGAGAGAAGTGAAGTTATTCAAGTTGAAGCCCCTGGAAGAGGACTTGAAGGAGGATCATTGAAGCTTGGATTTTTAGTCTAGTTTTTCTAAACTCTTTAACTCTCAATTTGTATTTTATTTGAACTTTAATTGTTGAACTTTATGATTATGGAATACATGTTGATTGTTATGTTGTTATTTGTGATGGTTAGCTAGTTTTCTTAATCTAGGGTCTTGATGGATCTTGTCTAAACTATGTTTTAATTAATTAGTATGTGATTAATGTTGTTATGGTCTTATTCACTGTTTATCTTGCTCAATGTTCTGATTTGTTAATTAATTAATGAATTGGATAAATTAGAAATAGATTAATTAAGTCTTGGGAAAGATTAATTTGTTTGTCGGACTAAGTAAATACAATCTAGATAGTTGTGAGACCAGGAGGTAATCGACATCTAAGTAATCAAGCTAATATTAGGATTTTAATAAATCGGGAGGTGAATTGGGTTCTAAGCGTTAAATAACAAGTAATGCATAATGAGCGTATAATTATTCGGGTTAGATAGGATATCAACTTGAATCATTATGCGTAAAACCTTAACTTACACTCGGGAGAGGTGTTAAGGTTGACTTAAATCTTGTGATTAATGAATTAGACCAAAACGCATTAATAATGGCTAATTAGGAGAAATGCGTGATTGATAAGAAAAATCAAGACCCTAGGTAATTCATCTTTGCATACTTCATCTTTTATAAATTCTTAAACTCAATTTCTATTCTACATTAGTTAATATTTGTGTTTTAGTTTATTTTCTATTACAATTTATCGATCTAGTTTACTTAGATAAAATTAACCTTTCAAGCTATAGTACTTAGTATTTAATTTGAATATCAATCCTCGTGGGACGATATCTTTTCTTATCACTTTATTACTTGATACGACCCGTGCACTTGCGGTTAGCATAGTCGAAATCACACAACAGAGATTGTCTTTGAAAAGAGGACAACACACATCAAATTAGAAGATTTTCTTGATAGAGATGATAGGAATACCTACCTATAAAGATTTGCAAGATTTATTTCATAAAATAATGTTATTAATGTTATAAATGATATACTAGCTAGATTTCCTTGACAAAGGTAATAAGAAATTTTACCGATAAGGATTCGGAAGATTTCCTTATAAAAGAATGATAGAAATGATATACTAGCTAATATTTAAAAGTTAAAAAATTTTCTTAACATAGGAATGTCTTTTTTTATCAACATTAACATCTAAAGAGAAGTTGTAAGTGCACAAAGTTCTTTTAATAGCATCACAAAACAAGTTGTAAGTAAACAAAGTTCCTTCGCCAATGTGAGAGAGGATAATAAAGTAAAGATGCTAAAAGATTTTTCTCAAATCCAAGATAATTATTCTCAAGATATATGTACATATTGATTTACATGGCCAGAAATCAAAAAGATTATCTATCATAATCAATCAAATATTTATTGAATCCTATAATTATGTGATTTTATATTTTATCAAATTTATCTTTGATTTTTCTTCTTTAAATAGAGGGATATTGTAGTATTCTTTGAAAAACAAATATGGAAAATACCATTTCTATCTATGTTCAAAATTTCATCAGCTATAAAGTTGACCATTTTGATTGTTGATGTTTCAAGAGTTTAATTTCCTTTTTCTGAAATTGATTTCCTTGACTATGTTGATTGCGAACAACATTAGCAATCATTATTAAACTAAAGACTTGTTTTGTCACATTTAAAGAATGATTCATATTCTACAAGTTTGTAATGGAGCTTTTGAGAACTTTTGACGTCTCTAACGTTGATAATAGCAAGAAGTTCTTTAAATTGAAACCAACCCCATTAAAAAATATAAAGTATAAGATTTGAATTTGGAAATGGTGAGCACAATGATAGTAAGTTCATCAACTATATCATGAACAAACCTGAGATATGAAGTGATGGTTTCATTTCTATAACTTTCGGAGAGTTTATATAACTATCATATAGCTTAAGAGGATAAGAAATTGGCATATATAGTACTTAGCAAGGCGATTCTGTGCCTCAGCAACAGTGTTTAACGAACTTGCCATGGGTATTATCATCATATCAAAGAAAGATGACAGCATACCCAAGAACAAGCAACATGTCTCTATATTTAGAGTTTGTTTTCTCTCAATTAATCATAATTTAATTGATGGGCATAGCGTTGATGGGTGTGCAACCAAAATTAACTTCAGAACGATGTAAGAGATGAGTCCTTGTACAATCATCTAACTAAAAATTGATGTTATAGTGACCTTAAAGAGAAAGAATAGAAGACAAACCAAATATATATTTCATAGGATTATAATTGTAGATATTTAATCTGTTAAACTTGTAGTTTTCTCTACAAGAATTGATTCACCAACTCCTCATCAATTGTTAAAAGAAAATTAAAGTCTTGTACTCTTTCATTTTTTACTTTGTTCTTCTACGAGAAGGAATAAATCCACAGACTACTACTCTGGCATTAAGAACTTTTGTAATTTTCTTCTTTTGATCCATGCTATTATTTGAGAATTGACCTTAATGGCTTTATTACAATTAACTAAAAGATTGAAAATAAACATTTAAAATGAAAAGCTTTTAGGTATGTATGAGAATCCTTTATTGTAGGTGTGATGATTACTAGCTTTAGTAATAATAGGCAATCTCTTTATCAAAAGTTTTAATATTTTTAACTACAAATGTTTGATCTTGTTGATCAATGATTATAGTCACATGATATTAGAATTAGATTTGTGAAATGATAAATATTAATCAAATTAAAACTTTATCTTGGAATGAACAGCATTTGGTTGGGTTTTGTTTTCCCAAAAACCAAATGAACTAAAAAAAATTTATTTCTTAGAAATTGGAAGCATAAAAATACAAGTTAGAAGACGAAATCAATTCAAATCAAACTAGATAGAATTAGTTTGATTTTCTAGTTTTAGGTCTTTTTGGCCTTTTTTGTTAACATAATCTAGTAACTTATAGGCCTAATCTTGTATTTTTTTTAATTTTTTAATTTACTTTTATCATTATTAATAAAAAAACCTAATATATTTTAAAATTAAATAAATATTCTTTAGCCAAATACATGCACTCAATATATATATATATATATATATATATATATATATATATATATTCATTTCCTTTTCCAAAAAAATGGGTATAAATTTATCTAAATACGAATATATTTAAAGTATAAGACTTGATAATGTCTGTTGATACATGAAAATTAACCTTGGACCCGAACCCGAGTCCAAGCCCAAATTGAAATTACAACGATTTGTCCAAATAATGTATAAAAAAGGCACAAGTAGACCCAAACCACTCATTGGGGACTCAAATTGTAGCCTATGTGTGAAAGTTAAAAGTAAGCTCAAGTTTGGCTCAAATCAATATAATGACTTTGATTCATTCCACCTGAAACTTAGGCCCAAATAATCTATTATGTGATTAGACTAATATATAAAGGACACAAAAAGTCTAAAACTTTAGAATCCATTTTCATAGTCTAAAATCTTATTAATCTAGGACAAATTAGAATAAGTATTTTACTTTAATTAAGACTAGTTATAATAAATATTTTATTGCAAGTATAAGTCTTTGAACTCCTCTTTTGGTTAGGATTAAATTACTCTAATTTAGTTCCTAAGCATAGACTTATTTATGAAAGATAACTTGTATTATAATAGGATTGCATAAGCTAGTTATGTTTCATTATAACTCCACATCACACACTATATAAGAAGAACATTATTCCACGATCAAGATATCTTAAAAAAATCTTGAAACGCAATCTTAGCATCTTAGAATCTTGAAACACCCTCTTAGAGACCTTAAGATCACAATCTTGAGGTAGTATTTTCTTTTTTTCTATGTCAACAACAATAAATTAACCCCTAGTGATCCTTATTTCTTAACCATCTTTTTTGGCCCAAGTTGACCTTAAACATTACCCTAACATCCTCACATCTTTTTTGCATCTGTAAGCGTTAAATTGATTATTTTTAGGCATCAAAAGCACTTTTTCCTCAATCTTAGATCTAATAGGTCACAAACGAATGTATCAAATATAGTCACAAGCGAGTTTATCCGATATCGATCTGATCTCATAGTGATTGTGACCTACCCTTAATAGTTGTGCTCTTTTATATTGTTACTTAGGACTATCTTGCTCTGAAACACATCATTGACTCAAAATTTGAGTCTCGTGCTATACTGAATATTACAAAAGTAGCAACAGTGATAGCGAATCTCTTAAGACAAATCCAAGTCAATCTTATAAGGTTACAATATCATGACTCTCGGGCTATCAAGTGAAATTCAAGGGATATGGCGGGCCTTACTTCCTACAACTCAAAGGGTTCAAAAGCTCAATCTAGATTCAAGGGCCTAGCAATATTAAAGCCCATCGAGAGTAATATAAAGCCTACTTAAGCGATCAAGCAATCATGATTTGATACACGGATTGAGTAAATTTTTTCCACAATAATGTCATATATAAAATAAGTCTTTAATAATCATTAATCATATAAAAATGTTTTCATAACAAAAATGTTATTCAAAATAAGGTTTTCTTTAGTAAAAATTCAAATTGATACTAAAAAAAGAACGAGAGATTGAAGAATATATTTTTTAAGTACATTTCTTTAATTTTACTTATAAAAATATACAAAACAGTAAAAAAATAAAAAACTACAAACTATAAGAACTACCAAGTTAAATTAAGGTATAGACAATATAAATATACATAAAATAATTAATGAACATATCATTAATATTTTCTAATATCTTGCATACAAAAGTATTGTCCGTATATATTGACACGACATAATTTCTTAAACTGAAATTTAAAATAATGAATTAGATATGAAAAGATAATTAAATATAAGTAATACCAACAATTTGGTCAATATCAAATTATTCCAATTTCCAACAGTTTGGTCAATATTAAATTATCATCAATGATCTCAATGCCACTTTTTATGAAAACTCAATTAGTTAGTCAATATTGCAATATTTTGAAAAAAATAAATGTTTATACAACTTTATCATCACCATCTTATCAATCATCATTTAAATAACTTTTCTTCAGTTTGATGATCATCCTCTCATCATTAATTATCACCTCGATATTATCACAAACATAATTTCAAAAGCATATATATAGTATACCAATTTTTCAACAATTTCAATAGCTTTTGACCTTAAATTTGCTCGAATTTTGATAGCTAGTGTCCTAGGTGTTCTTTGATAGCCTTGATCGAAGATTAAGGATTAGACTGAATAAAATTATTTAAATATATAAAAAAATATTTATTTTTTAATTTATATTCAAAATTTTGTTAAAAATATCTATATTTTATTAAATTAAAAATTTTAATTTAAATCTAAATAACTAAATATATAAATAAATAAAATATTTTATTTGTTAATAATATCTTTAATTTATTACTTAATATTTATATATAGTCAAAAATATAATATTTTTGTTTCAAATTTTTTTAGATATATATATCAATATATTAGTTTCATACTACCTCAAATATGCAATTGTAATTATAAGAATTATTGGCTATGTTCTATACTTGTCAAACATAACCAAATGTGTGACCAAAACAAAGTCGTGAGTTTATATTAAAATTTTTGGGGGTTAAATAATTTGAAATTCTTATTATACATTATAAACATAGGAAGGTTCGAGTAGGTAAAAGGAAAAAATTGTTGTTCTTTATAGCATGATTGATACCGAGCAATAATGTTGTCCAATATTAGAGTGAAGATTACAAAATATGGTCATTGACCTTACTATAGACAAGCTGAATGCACCATCATTGAGAGGGAAAGCGAGGTGGAATTTAGAAATTCTAAAAGAAAATAGAAAAAGAAGTAGACGAGAATAAAGGCGTGAACTATAAAGAAAAAAAAAATTAATTTCTTTTCAAGACTTACGAGAAAAATCTTTTTCAAATAAGCTTTCAACCTAGATTTAGATTTGATTATAGGAAAAATTATTTCTTACTGAATGCAAACCAAGCAAGTCTAGCTAGTAATATTCTAATTTTTTATATTTTCTCTTAAGTTTATTTAATTCAGTCTCTTGGGAGATTTTTATCAAAATAGCTAGATGCTTACTTTGTTTCAGATTATTACCTAGGGAATAAAAACCTTGTCACTAGAATTGCGACTAAAATGTAAAAAGATAACAACATCATTCTAGGTCCTTCAATCAACCACAGAATGATGAAAGATCTTGCAAAAATTGGAGATTTCTATTTTAACACATCACCTTAAGATGCCCAGATTTCTGAAGCTTTAGACCTTTCATTATAAGTGATAGAGAGGTGCTTTGCTATAACTCCAAATAGAATAAGAGTAACCTCTAAGATGTCACCAATGATGTTTTACACTTGCATGAATTGGCATTTCTTACTCTGGTTTTTCCCTGCTAAAAATGCAAAAGCTATAGCACCACTAAAATGTTTTTCCATATCATCTCTTGCCCTCATTAAGGCACTTCTTTTCCGATCTTTAACTTCAAGAATAATGTTCACATAAGCTTATAGGTGCAATTGATTTTACTATATTTCTAATTGTTTTCAAAAATGCTGGATTCTACAATGATGTTATTGATTTCTGAATGCATGAGTCTTTCCAGATCATTGAGAAGAATAACAATTTCACCCAAGTTAATTATTTCTCTGCTATTGTTTTAAGAAGAAGCAAAAGCACGGTTTTCAGGAGAAATGAATAAATGGAATTCTTCAAGTCTTAAAAGAAGAGCAAAGTGGTAACTTGAGTCAATCGTACAACAAAGGTCAATCTTCTTATAATAACTAAGCACAATGTTCTATGATTCTATTTCTTTTTTTAAGAAAACACATTCTTTTCAATTTCAGATTTCTCTAAAAAGATGTTACCATAATAAGACCTAATTCCAATCCATAAAACAGTCTCTCCTAATTCAATTTTCTCTAAAGACATGTCGCGAGAATAAGATCTAATTCCAGGCCATAGAACATTCTCTTCTAATTCAAATTTCTCTTAAAAATGTCGCGAGAATAAGACCATACTCAGGCCATACGGCATTCTACTACTCAGAAAAAAGAATTAAGCTAGTATTCTAGTTCCGAAAAGTTGAACTAAGCACTTTCATACTCCAAAAATCTAAGCTGAGCATTATTCTAGCTCCAAAAAGCTAAACTGAGCACTTTTATGATCCAAAAGGCTAAAATAAGCACTATTATTGTTCTAAAATACGAACACATATATCACATGCTTGATAGCTATGAAAAATGTACCTAAAACTTCAAGTTGTTAGTAAAGAACTGATGACTCATCATTACTAAAAACTAAAGGGCTATATATGTTGGGAATTTTTACCTAATCTAAGCTGAGCAAAAATTAGCCATTACCCAACTAGGGCTCATCCTTACCCAAATTGATCTCATCTCACTCTTAGCCGACTTGAGTTCATCTCATTCCGGCTTGAGCTCATCTCTACAAGACCTAAGCCCATCTTAACTTAACTTGAGCCCATCCCATCTCGGCTTAAGCTCATCTCATCCTTTATCCAACCTGAGCCTAACCATATTCTTCCAAAGAAGACAGAGAAAAAATAAGAGCTCAAATTAGAAAAAAAAATAGTGTAATCTAAAAAAATATAATGTAATGGACGAGAAGGTAATTAATAAGAAAATCTCATTAATAATTGTCTATAATTCTTTCTATTAGGGATAATATCTTAAAAGCATGTAATTTGCACATTTTTTTTGGAATAAATAAAATTGACATTTCTTTATATTTAATTATGTTTATATTTAATATTAGAAAAATTCTAGTTTATTTATATAACCATAATCTTAATATATATATATATATATAAGTGTTATATATACAAGTGGATTAAGATTATAAATAATAAACTGAAATGGTTCGTAATAAATTAATTAAAGTTGAGTTCTTTAATTAAATATTACTAGTACGGTCTACTAACATTAAAAATATCATAATTTTATCCAAACTGTCAATGCGGTGACATCATGGTAGAGACATTTTATATAATATGATTATATAGGACTTGACCAAATATAGTTTGAATTCTCATATAAATTCTGTTACTGAGAATTCAAACAATGTCAATAGATGATCATATGTAAATCAATATTAATCCCGAGTAGTCATAAATTCTTGTTTATGTTATTGAGTTTTTTAAGTTACTTGTTAAGATTTATTCTAAGAACAAGCTCAAAACTTATTTCTTGGAGATTTAATGAGATAAATAGCTGGGAATATAATATACAGATATGGAATCCATTCTTTCTTATTGAAAGTCAAAAAAATGATTTTCTTAAGTGTTAATTCTGGAATTGAACAATTTGAACGCTCAATTTATAACTGGTTTATAAATTAACTATTTAATAGTGAATTAACGAAACTTAAGGATAAAGATATAATTAGAGAGATAAAACAAAAAAATTGATCTAGCTCTAATTATGAGCCGTTTATGAAGAGTTGAACTGCATGTAATAATTATATCAATGGACTACTCAAAATATTTTTAAGTAAAAAAATATATTTATAATTTCAAGAGTTCAATTTTAGATTTTTAGTGGAATAATACTGAAATTAATAAATTAAATTAATTAATTAAAAAGTTTAATTAATTATCAAAATTTATTGGAGCTTAAAATTGTAGGTCCATAGGTCCCCAATACCACCTTTTAAGATCAATGCCGTAAATAATACAATGAATAATATTATTACACTAATTATTTATATATTCATAAAATAATTTTCTGAAGTTTTAATTTGAACTTAATAAATTAATTAATAAAATATTTTAAGATAAATATCTTTCTTTAATATCTAAATAATTTAATTTAAGAAATTAAATAGATAAATTCTCATAGAGATATTTATCCTCTTTATCGTTTCTTTTGAATTAATCAAAATTTCAGTTCTACTAAAAATTGTTTTACAAATTTAATTAATTAATAAATGTTATTAATTAATTAATTTTATTTTAATTGAAATTGTTTTAATTAAAGCATAAGTCATATAAAAGAAACAAAAAGGGTGAAAACCCTAAGAAAAGGTGAAAAAAAAAATAATATTATAGAGAAAAATCAATTTTTTTAAAACACTATTGTATTAGAAAAAAACTCACTTTTCTCTTTATAGTTACTGCTGAAGAATTGATTTACAAAATAATTAGTGAAAGAAAATTTACAGTAAAAATATTTTAAAAGTATTAAAAAGTAACTTTTCTATATTATTTTTATATTTTTTTTGAAACCATATACTCATATAAATTTTATAACTCACCTAACTCAAATTTTTGCTATTTATTTGATAAAATTTTCCAACACCTTCTTCATAAAGAGACTTAAAATGATTTTAATTACAAAAGAAGAATACAACCATTATCTAAGAAAAACAAATAATAGAAAGTTAATGGGAGAAAAAGAGATATGAGATTTTTGAAAACTAACTAAAACTCTATCAAAATATCGTCTCAATTTTCTTATTCTCAAAACATAAAACAAAAATTTTTTGACTTAATTATGATGTTTGCCAGAAAACTGGCTTTCCTCTAACTTTTGTTTGTCTTATAAATTTTAAGTGACAAGGAAATGATTGTTGTTGGATATACAAAATTTTGTATCAACAAATCTTAATTAGCTTTACTGTAATTAACTAAAATATTGAAAATAAATATTTAGATGGAGAGCTTTTAGGTATGTATGAGAAGTCCTTTACATGTCGATTTTATATGTAGTTGGAAGAATGATGATTACTAGCTTTAATAGTAATAGGCAATCTCTTTACTAAAAGATTTAATATTTTAACTAGGAATGTTCGATCACATTGATCAACGATTATGATCACATGATATAAAAATGATTATGATCACATGATGTAAGAATTAGCTATGAGAATGATGAATACTAGTTAATCAAATTAAAATTTTATCTAGGAATGGTCAGCCTTTGGTTGGGTTTTGTTTTCCACAAATCAAACTGAACCAAAAAATTTCAATTTCTTAGAAACTGAAACCATTAAAATATAAATTAGAAGAAGAAATAAACCAAATCAAACTAGTTTGGATCAGTTTGATTTTCTAGTTTTAGGCATTTTTTTATTTGCTTTTTTTTTAACATAATCTAGTTGCTTATCGACTTAATCTTATATTTTTTTAATTTTTAATTTATTTTTACCATTATTAATAAAAGAACTAATAAATTTTAATATAAAATAAAATATTCTCCAGTCAAATGCATGCACTCAATATAAATATTTATTCATTGCTTTTTTATAGAAAAATGAGTAGAAATTTATCCAAATATAAATATGAGACAGGATCAATGACCTTTTTTTTTTACACGAAATCTTATATTAAATATAGGTCGTTAGATCTAAGTATATTTAACGATTGAGATTATATCTGATCATATAATTAATGTATATGTCATTTACAATCTCAACCGTTAAATATACTTAAATTCAACATCTTATATTTTATATAAGATTTTAAATATAAAAAAATGATCATTGATCCTACCTCTACAAATATATTTGAAGTATAAAATTTGATGATGTCATATTTAGAATAAGTCTTTGATAATTATTAATTATATAAGAAAAAAATTTCATAACAAAAATGTTATTCAGAATAAATTTCCTAAAAAAAAGTTACAAATTATAAGATAACAAATAAAATTAAAGTATAGAATATAAATATATGTAAAATAACTAACGAACATATCACTAATATTTTTCTAATATCTTGCATACAAAATTACTTTCCATATATACTGACAAGACATATTTCCTGAATTAAAATTTAAAATTAAGAATTAGATAAAAAAAATAATTAAGTAAATAGAGTTAATACCAACAGTTTAGTCAATATCAAATTATTCTAAAAGGTTTGGTCAAGATCAAATTATTATCAATGATATAATTACAACTTTTTATGAAAATTCAATTAGTTAGTCAATATTGCAATATTTTTAAAAAAATATATTTGTACAATTTTATCATTGCTATCTCATCAATCATCATTTAAATAACTTTTCTTCGATTTGATCATCATCCTCTTATAATTAATTATCATCTCGATATTATCACAAACATAATTTCAAAGCATATATTTAACATACCATATTTTCAACAATTTCAACAGCTTTTGACCTCATGGTTTGCTCGAATTTTGATAGCTAGTATTTTAGGTGTCCTTTAGTAGCCTCAATAGAAGATCAAGAATCGGTTTGTATTTTGATTTGAACTTGGGATAAAATTATTTAAATATTTAAAACGTGTTTATTTTTTAATTTATATATAATAATTTATTAAAAAATTTAAATATAATTAAATTAAAAATTTTAACTTAAAATTTAAATTATTAAATTTATAGATGAATTAAATATTTTATTTATTAATAATATTTTTAATTAACTTAATATTTCAATTTTAATTTTTTTAAATATATATATTAATATATTAATTTTAAATTTTTATTTTTATAAAAATAAATATATTAATTAAATTAATATTTTAGCTATATCAAATTTCATGTTAAAAAAACTACCGATGGTCATTTATTCACTCTCTAAAACTAATTTTAATACTATATTTTCATAAATATAAAATATTATATCATGTTAATCATACCTTAATTCTTATAAATTAGTCAATAAATCTTGAGAAATAATTGAGAATATTGAGAAAATTTTGTAATATTCTTGTGATCGTCGATTGGGGCGATTATTATCATCCCAAGCCAAAATCTAGTTGGTTCTAAAATTAGGTAATAAGAATATGCCTGGTGAAATATTAAATTAATTTTTAATTTAATATTTATATCTGGCCAAAATAATCTTTTACTGGACATGTGACAACTTCTTGTTGTGACCTTCATATTATAATTAGAGACTAATAATTGACGTTAGTTGAATTGAGTTTTTTACTTCACCAAAAGAATGAGTAATTAATTAATTAATTTTGATGGGTAAAAACAAGAAAGGTAGGGTAACCCAAGTTTCACCTGAGTAATGGTACTGGCCCCAGATATATACAGATCATAGCCAACAGAATTTAAAAAAAGGTAAATAAATAAATGGATAATTTTCAGATTTGTTCCCTTAATTTATTAATATATACTTATGGCATATCTTTTTCATATCAATAAATCGGAGGGTAAGATTAAAAAATTCGTAAATAAATAAAGAAAGAAAGAAGTGACTGATGAACGTACATGATTACATGGTTGTTTATTATAAACCCTAGGAAGCAAAAGGTTAAAAGAGAAACATTGCAAATGATGCCGAAGATGATAAACATGAGAGATGGCGACCCATCAATTAAGAGGCCTTCTAACTCTAAGACCGAAAAAAGACTAATTGAAACTGGCTTAGCACATGGGAGGCCCCATTTTCAGTATCTCTGACTCTCTTTTTTGAGATCGTACACGATTTATCATCATGACATTAACGTCACAAAACCAAAAACAAAACCAAAACCAAAACCCTAGCTAAGCTACCCACACCCACCATTCCTCTCTCTCTCTCTCTCTCTCTCTTTTCAATTCTTCTTTCTCTACTAACAGTAATTCACCTTTCTTCATTTCATTTTAATTAGGAAGAATAATTCAATGCAGTCTTCGTTAATGATTGGTTAAAATCTTTGTCGTCGTGATTATTAACCCTAGTCATTGATTGTGAGAGAGCATCAACTACAGTTGCATGGGCGGTAAAAAAATTTTGGGCATACAATGAATTACAGGAAAAAGTCATCGTTTGTACTATTTCTTGAGGCTGTTCAATGATCATCAGTTCATCACTCTAATAACCCTCCTTTTTTCTTCTTTCTCTGGGCTGTATGACGCCTTGCCCTATACATAAAAGGAAATCAAAGCATTCAACAGCAGATTTAAAAAGAGCAAACGTACATACTGTTCACTCAATTCGATTCCCATACAAAACAACAAGAAACACATACAATAGTATCATGAAAGAAAAGCTGAAAGAAGCACAGGTTTAGTTAATTATACAGTGAGGAAAATTAAATGTTGCTTTAATTTACACCACTGTTCTTGGCTTGTATTTTTGCCTGCGTACAAATTCTTTGCACTAGCTATTCCGGAATACTATTAGTACTGAATATGGGAAGCTGAAAATGTAACACGTAAATAATCAATAGTACATATCCTGTTACATCCAAGACCATACACATTGAATGTTTGACTTGAAACAGTTAGAAATTAATCACTAATTCTCTGATTAAATTGAAGACTTCTTGTTTTACATTAGCTAAGCTTTTTAAAGTTGAAAAAAGGAAAGAAATTCAGCATTATGCAAGACTGAAGCAAGAAAATGAAAGAAAATGCAAGGGATTAGGACAAATACAGAATAATTAATTAAAATTAAACATCAAATAGTTAAAATTATAATGGTAAAATCAGGCATATTCTGAGAGGGACAAGGAATTAAGAACGAAGTTTGATGGTATTTCACGCGAAAATTAGAAAGGAACATTGGTCCATACTGTATGTATCTCATATCATATGGTATCAATCCTGACACAGCTGATGGGTTTCAATGGCCACAGTGATCCATACCTATAATTTAGAGTATCTAGCCCAACCCAGAACAAGAGGCACACATAAACTACACCAAAAGTCCTTCCATCCTTTATTATAAATACACCACTAGCGAAGCTTCATCTACCTTTAACATTTACTGCTTCTACTTGTAGCAGTAACAGTACTAGCAGCTGAGGAAGCAGCCTGCAGCTTCTTAACTCATTCATGGCAGGTAAGGAAAAACAAACGAGCTTTAATAATAATAATCAGGATTCGTGTGACCCTTGTAGATCCTTTGGCCAGAAGTGCAGTCACCTGGTGAAGAAGCAACGAGCAAAATTCTACATCCTCCGCCGTTGCATAGCTATGCTTGTCTGCTGGCGCGACCGCGGGGAGCCTTGAGCATGCACCCACCTTGTAATCTATTGCTTAATTATTGTTGATCTTTTTCTATATATATAGTACTGTGATTATTAATTAATAGAATTGGCTTTGATATATATATCTCCTTTGTAATTGTGTAGTTTCATTCTAGGACAACTGAAGTATAGTGTTGATGAAATTTAGCTTCTCAAATAAATTGTAGATCTGTCCAGGTTTGGATATATTTTTAAGATAATGTTCTATTTTTTTTTTTTCTCTTCATTTTCCTGGTAAACAAACAGAGATTGCTCTCTATCTCTAATTCCTTGGATGTATATATATGCAACTTTGATGGCCTGAGTTCCCAATTCCTCCTTTTTAACTCTTTCCTTTTCATTTGAAGGCTCGATGAAATGGAGAGGAAATATGATCTTTTAGCAAATTCTGAAGGTGGGTTAGTAATCTCCATCATTCATAATTCTTAACTTGTTGAAATTTATGGCTTTTTTTAAGAAAATATTTTGACACATTAGTTCTGCAACTCTCCTTTATTTTCTGTTAATTCTTCAGCTTTTCTGGGACTAAAGTAGTGTTTGAAGCTTCATGGCCCTCCCGATCTAATATTCTGATGAATTCTTTCATGCAAATTTAAAGAAAAAGGAAAGCAATAAGGTTTAAATAGAAATTGTTGATTCTCCTTTTTCCTCTGGTTCTTCACATGACATTATCATTGCTAACAGAGAAAGTGAAGAATATAAAATACTAACCTTTTCTTCCTTCTCTTTTCCCAGATTTTAACCTTCCTTCCCTTTTTCTATCATTTGAATAACATGCAACTACAATATTGTATCAATTTGCCGCAGAGAAAATAAAAATAAAAAGAATAATATTCACTTCTCATAAGCTGCTTTTTAAGCTTTCTTTTTCTTTTCATGTCAATCAAATGGAGGATGAAGAAAGTTCAATTGATTAAACAAATGATTGTTTAAAAATATGGGAACATTTCATTTTCTAATAAAGCATGAGAAATCTATAGATTTTGTTTCAATTGGTGAGCATATAGTGGCATTAATTATCATGCTGCCCATTCCTCCAACTTTTAAATTCTAAATGATTTGTCAATTCAGACAATCTAATCACAAAGGCCTGATGCTAAGGGAACATCAGACAAGAGCAAGCAAAAATTTTTGAGTTATATTATTGTTGGGGCCATTCTACAATTTTTAGTGTTGTGTCCTCAAATCCCACCATTTTTGCCTAAATGTTTCTCTATGTGCAACAAAATCCAATGGTCTAGATCAAATGGAGTGGTTGGCCATATATTCAAAACCCACTATATGCAAAAATTTTAATTTCGGATATTATATAGTAAATTGAAAACAAATCATCATTGAAATTGTAAGTAATACAATTAGTTTTGAACTTCTGATATTTCGAGGATCATAGATAATATTCATATTCATTAGAGCTACACTTTATGTTGAGTTATGTTTTGGGACCCTTCATAGCAAGATACTGTGTATTGGGCATATATAGACATGCCCAATTAAAACAAACTTTCAAAGAAACTTGAGCCTAACTTTGACTACCTTGAAGAAGATGGTAATGGAAAAATAATAGAGGATCTTGCATCAAAAAAAGAGAAAAAAGAACAATCAATGCTTTCAACAAATGAACAAAAGACTTAACATAAGATAATATCAAATGAGTGGAGAAAAGTGTATAGAAAATGACATTGGAATAGACTAGTTATTCTTGTTGTTACTGCAAAGTAAAGGACATAAGGTTAACAATAAATATTAAGAGAAAACAGTCCCCATATATAAAGTTTACCTTATCCTTTAGAAAATGGAATCTATATATCCTTACTTCTCTCTTGACTGTATATCTATGGTAACAAAACACACTATATACCCACATATATATCAGGAGAAAAAGAAGACAGTTATGGTAAAAGAAAGTAAAAAGCTAAAGAAAAAAGAAAAGAATCACTGCTTACCCAAAAACCCAAATGAAATCACGAAACAAAAGAAAGAAATAGTGAAAGAGTGTACTGAAAAAGAGAAAAAGAGTAATTGTTTTTAAGTTAACGAGAGAGAGATGAGATGGGATGGGATGGAATGGGGCCAAAGATGTATGGAAATGTCAGCCGACAGCGAGAATCCTTAGAGAGGAAAGGAGAGAAGCTGAGTACAATCCCTGCCTGCATTTCCCTCCCATTCTCAGTGCCCCCTCGTGCGGTCCCTTTTTTTTTTTGGCCTATGGCTATGGGATTGGATTTAGAATAGGATCCCACCACCTCTTTTTTTCTTTTTTTGACCTTTCTCTCTATCTCTCCTGCGCATTTACTGTCTCAGTCTCAGTCTGCTCATTGATTTCCTCCTGCTATTCTATGATGTATCGATCGTAATCGTATATATCACTTTGGATTCTTAGTTTGTAACCTTCTTATATAATTTGTAAAGACCTGCTGGATTCTATCACGTATGTGGAACTCGATCGATCCAACTTCAAATGTTGTGTTTGTTAATAGAATGCAACAATATTATCATTCTAACCGCATTCACTTAGTTCTAATGAGTTTTAGTTAATTAAGATGTCAAAACTCAATACATATACGTGTTTAACTATTGATTATATGATCAAGTTGAATAATTGTGTTTCACTAACATTGTAAAGCATTATTATGTTTTCTTTTTTTTCTTTTTTTAGAAATTAGCTTCATTTTGACCGATAGAGTCTATTGTTCTTTGTACCTACTCGAATGCAAAATATTTAAAATTTCTTTCATTATATATATATATATGGTTGGTGAGTTATTTCTATTATTATTTTCAAATATCTAAGAATAATAAATGTAAAAGCTATATAAATATATAGTAATTGTATCTCAAATCATTTTCTCTTACAGACATTCAATCATGTTTTATTTTAAAATTATTGAAAAGAAAAAATTTACTGAATATTTCTATAAAAAGAGTTACATAATTTTTATTTCTTTTAATAATTTTTATTATAGAAAATTATTTATCAAACCTTAATAACGTATAAAAGTTAAAAATATTATTGATAACCAATTATGTTTTTATTAATGTGGTGGAACATTTTTAATATAAATTAAATGTAGATTTTACTCGAATTAAGTTTTTTTAGTAGTATTAGACTAAATTTGATTACAATTTCTAATTTAGGATAGATTTTTTTATATATAATATTAATATATTGTATACGTAATTTGTTATTAAATTCGACAAGAATAAAGGTCTAAAGTCATGGGCAAGAATAGTATAGTATAAAGATGGGGGGTGTGAAATGAAAAGAAAAGTGGGACCAAAAATGTAGGACTAACACGTGCATTACTGACAAGGTTGAAATATAGATGTAACCGTGTGTCTGTGTGTTGAATAATTAATGTGTAATAACCTTTCCACGTGGGGACGCACGTGTGGTTTGCAAGAAAAGGACTGGACTGAAGACTGAAGAGTAGCAGTAAAGAGAGTGAGTGAATATATTATCAAACGTTTCCTTTTTCCTTTTCTTTTTTCTCTCTTTTAGGTTATCTTCTCCAACCACTTGTCAGTTGTCGCATAATTTTCTTTTAGATTTTTTTATTTATCTCACAGTTATCTGCTGTGCTCGTGTTTATGTCAACCACAGTTGCAGTTGCAGATCAGAACCGTTGATCAACATCGACGGTTCATCATTCCTCGATGATCATACAAAACCCATGAAATTTATCAAACACTTTAATTATTACACTGTAAAAGTATATACAATAGCAATAATACAATGATTAGAAGAGTGAAAATTCACTATCTCATAAATAAATAACAAATTAATAAATTTTGGAGATCATAAGTGTGTTTTAGGGTAAATTTCTAGTATGTTAAATTTAGATATAGACATTTGAGTTGTGTTATAATATAACTAAAATAGAAAATATCTCAATAATTTTTAATTATTTGTGTTAATAATTCAAAAAAAATTAAAAATATCATTGAAGGTTGTTTTACTTTTACTTAATTTTAAAAATATGATATTTAAAATATTTTATAAATTTTAACTCTCACTTAAACGTTTATATTTTTTATTTATTCTTTTATTTATTTAAATTATAACATTTTAATTTTAAATATATTTTTATTTTTTAAAATTTTAGTATAAGTTGACTTTATGTCAACTCAAACGTAATCCTAATAATATAAATATTTAGTCAAAATAATTTTAAGAGATATTTAATGTAATCAATCATCTAATTAGAGGTAAACATGGTGATTAGATTGATCATATTACACATCTAATTTATCAAGTGCACTTTAGCATGTTGATATTTATTGGTTGTGATTGAGAATAATTGGGACCCAAATGGAGTTTTAGATTTTTTTAATATAATTAAAAAAAAAAAGAGTAATGTGGTGGGGTAATAGGGTATGCCCCACTTAGACATGATTGATTTATATATGTATACATATGTCTATGATATGATATGATGTTCCTTTTTCCTCTATTATTATTTATATGGTATATGATATGATTTGATATGTGTTTGTTAGCATTGTAGTATTTCTAATGTATTTGATGATTGCCAACTAACAATGTCTCCTACTATCACAAAAAAATAAGGCCATGTTTGGCTTGTGTTGATGGAAAAAAAATGAAACAATTAGAAAAAATTTCTTTGGATTCCAAAAACATTATCAATGTTATTGACCTTGTGAAACCCATTTGAGTGATATGTTTGGTAATAGTCTTGATATTATATATAAGAAAACAGTCCTTCAAAATATTTTATAATATTTCATTAAAATAGATACAAATATCTAAAAAAAAATTAGAACTACTTGTAATTTTTTTTTTCACATTTAAGTCTTTTTTATTTCGTTTTTAGATATAGTTTTGATGATTCGGACGACTTGGTACTCTCAAATTATTTTAAATTCAAAGAATAGTAGGAGACTTATTCAAAACTTTTTGAATTTTTTTTTTATATAAATATATTAATGGGATTCCATAAATATTTTTAAAAGTATTTCCTACAAAGATATTTTTATATACATGAGGAGGAAATATTTTTTAAAGAAGGATTTGAGTGGTGCTTTTATACTAAATATTATAAAATTGTTTTGTGCAATACATGAAGCTATAGTATATCATAGTCTTTTAGAAAATATGGGGATAGTGAGGGATAAATTATCAGCAAAAAAATTATAAGATTTATAAATAGATAAACATTAATGTTTTAAATATATTATTTAATTTATTATATTTATAATAATATAATATCCGATCAAAACATGTTATGTCAATATTATTGAGAATAAGGTTGCAGCGCTATTAGAGTTTGAGGGGACCTTAGCCTCTCACGCGCTACAATTTTTTTAAATTTTTATTATAATATTTATATTTTAGATTTATTTTTTTAGGTTTATATATAATTTGACTCTTATACTTTATAAAATTATTCATTTATCCCTTAACTTATTAATTATTTTTAAAATATTAGTCGAGTAATTTTATCTTTTAAACATTTCGATCCTCAATTATTCATTTTTAGATCCGCTCTTAATTAAAAAACTAAAGAAAAATATTCAAATAATTAAAATAATCTATCTCACATATTTTAGCTCTTTTTTTATACTAATATTATTTATAAATTAAAAATTGATGAAAATTTTATAAAAATAATTAAAACCCTAAAAAACTCCAATCAAGATTTATGAAATTTGAGGTAGTGAGTTGGTTTTGAGGTCACATTTGTGGGGATTAGGAACACAAACATGAGGTTATGATCAAAGCTTGAAAAGGGCCAAAAACAAGAAGCCTATAAGGCTAAGCTAAGTGCAAGGACAATTATACATTAGTAGAGACTAAAGAGAGTACAACCCAAACTCAAAGTGTTTTATTTATTTAGCTATTTATTTATCTATCTTCATTTTTCAAATTTCCATGTGGGGTTGTCTCCCAAAAAGTGGCTTAGTCTAATCAATACCCAACTTATCATACTTCATCATAATTCAAAAATAATTATTTTAAAAAAAAAATAGAAAACATGTCTACATCATTCACCCTACTTTCCATTCATTTTATGCCTTGCTTTACTTGGAGGACACATGACTCCCCACTCTCATGCAATTCTTAATCCTTTCTCTTGTTTGGTCTGCGTCTACCCGACCCAATTTATGTGAGAGGTTCGAAGACTAGTTTGTTAGTATTATAAATTTTATATACAATTTATTAATATTATATTAAAAATTTATCGAAAATTAAGAGTCTATCATCGATCCGATTTAATTCGATTCATTCTTATTAAAATTATTAACTTAAATTTTTATATATGTTAAAGACGGTTTGAAAGAATTATCTCATTTATAAGTAGTTTTTGTAACATAAATAATATAATTATTAGTCAATTATAACATTATTCATTAAAAAATATATATTTATCAAATAAATAATACTAAATTATAACAATAAATATGTTTATTTTGAACACATTAATAGAGAATAAAAACTAATTAATTAAATGATAGTTTTAAAAATTGAAAAGCGAAATGTTAATAGATAATAAAATAACGTATGTGTTTATTTAGTCATTTAACTTGCAAAACACATATTTATATGTTTTGAATTTTATTACATCAGTGGCTAAAATGTCAAAATTACCCTTTTCAAAAATTTTAAACTCCAAAATGATCATGCATCCATAATTAAGTATTTATTCAATATTTAATCGAAAAATATCTATTAAAATTTTATTAAATGTAAAGAAAAGAAAATAAAATCCAAAATCAGATGCTGTTGCCGCCAATGCTTCTTCAGGTCTCTTCATATTATCATATTTTATGTTAACAAAAATACATATAATATTAGTTGATGATAAAAATTATATTTTGTAATTTTAACTCTTCTATCATTGAGTTTTGAACTTCAAAATTTTATATTATTATTTTTTTTTTGTATTGTAGGGAAGTCCCATACATATTAATATAAATATATTCTTTTGTTTTACATAGGTAATTAAATTATTTTATTTTATTTTTTACATTAATATTCATACATTAAATATATATAAAAAAATGTATCAGTAATATATTTGAAAAGTGATTCTCTAATGTATTTAATTAAGTTTACCAAATATATTAGTCACATTAACTTAATATAAACATTGTTGATAAATTAATTATTAAGTTTTATAAATACTTTTATTTATTAAAATCTTTTTCGTTCAAATAAAAAATTTTAAATTAAAATAAAAAGAATTATTTGAAGTCCGACTGACTCAAATTTAACTCAATCTTAACTCAATCTGAGTTATAGTGAAAAAAATCTGAACTCGACTTGGTTTATATTTAGAGCCGAATTTATTCAAATCAAGTCGGGTTTGGGTTTTTTGTCAAGTCTAATGCTATAAAAGTAAGTTTATATTCAATTTAAAGACATTCTCACGAGATTTAAAAAATAAATTAAAATAATTAATATAAAAATAAAAAATAACAATAGTGATCATTATTTAACTCTTAATTTTAATAATACCATTATTTAAAATATCATTAAATAATAACTAATTTTTTATTTTTGACCAACATTACTCTTATAACCCACTTTCTCTTTTATTTGAGTGTACTTTTGAACACAAATAAAATATTTTTGTGTTTAAAAGTATACTATGTTTAAAAATACATTTTTAAGCACAAAATAAATTTTTGAAAAAAAAATTGATCAAAAAAAATAATTTTGTCCCAAAAAATTAAAAATTAAACATTTTTAAAAAATATTTTAAACGGTAATTATTTTTAAAATATGTAAATAAATAGTAGTTATTGTTGAAAAATTAAAAAAATAAATATTATTAATTTCGTGTAAGATAGTACAACTGCAAGTTGAAGTCAGGAAGAGCATGAAGTACAATCGTTATGAAAATTAATGCACCGGTGATATAAATTAAAAAACCAGCAACCATCCCGAGTACATTTTGAAAGACAGAAAGTAAGAAGAAAAAATATGTTTCTGCACTTGTATTCAACCCACAATAAGAATTCAGAACCGTGTCTGTTTCATTTAATAAGAAAGAAGTTCACTTAGATCTTGTAAAGCTTCATTATAATATTCAAATTTAAAAGAGAATAATGTGCCTAGCTTGCCTAAACCCAATAACTTCAGTTCAGCTTCAATGCTACAACCAACCATTGATAAGCTTTCACCACATCATACACTGAATCATCGAAATACATATATATATATATATATATATTCTCAAAGCATAAAAGTCTAACATTTGACATAAATTAGATAAACACATGATCGTTGAACATACATAAATTCTAACTGTAAAGGTCATCATCATCTGCCCCGCCTGCGGAAGCTGCAAAAGCATCTGTTCCGGTACCAGTGGTTCCACCAGTTCCAGCCTCGGCAAATCTGAATTCGGATCCAAACCCTCTCGACTGCTGCAATGTTTGAGCAAATGCCTGGTATTTGCGGATGTCAGCATCACTCACACTCCTGCGAGCATACTTCATTGATTCCTCAAAATGAGCAGCTTTAATCTCAGCCACATCATCCTCTACATCCTCCTCCATTGCCTCTGGGTTATCCCTTCTCCTCCTCTCCCTCTCAATATCCTGAAACACGAAATAGAATTTATTATGTCATGAACCACATAGGTATTTTGCACAAAGAAAAAAAAAAATTTAAGTGACAAGATCAGCAGAAACATACTTTCTCAATATTCTCTCTAATGGCATATTTGCAAGCCCGCTGGCATATTTCTGTGATATCTGCACCACTGAAGCCCTGAGTATACTTAGCAAGAGCTCTGAGGTCAACATCTTTGGACACTGGTGACTTCCTCAGGCAAGCCTTAAAGATTTGAAGGCGAGACTCCTCATCGGGGAGAGGGATATAAATCAACTGGTCAAGACGACCTGGACGAAGAAGGGCGGGATCTATGATGTCTGGTCTGTTAGTGGCTCCAATGATGAAGACAGTTTTCTTTGCAGACATGCCATCCATCTCAGTCAAAAGCTGGTTCAGAACCCTGTCAGCTGCACCCCCAGCATCTCCTACACTGCTTCCTCTCTGAAAGCAGGAGCAAAATTATGAGCCAGAAGCACACATATAATAGCAGCAAGTCAACAACTAAATTACAAGTGAGCGTTACATAATTAGATGCATATCCATGTTTCAAACTAATTATTAATGTTTACGAGCACCATGAGTCAGCTCCCAAAACATCCAATAATGCATATGCGGAAGGCAACGGGGTATCAATGCTAAAATAGCATCTGTTGATCCTAGATCAGTCATGAAATTTGTGTAATGCCATAGATACCTAGTGCCAAATGTTTATCAAATTCAATAGCAGCCATCATTTAAGAGAAATTATAAGGATTCAGACAAAGAATAAGCCAGACCTGGGTAGCAATCGAGTCAAGTTCATCAAAGAATAAGACACAAGGAGCTGATTGGCGGGCCTTATCAAAAATTTCTCGTACGTTTGCCTCACTCTCACCAAACCACATTGTAAGCAACTCTGGACCCTTTACACTAATGAAATTTGCCTGACACTCGTTGGCAATAGCTTTGGCCAAAAGGGTTTTACCACACCCGGGAGGGCCATAGAATAGAACTCCCTTTGAGGGTGACATTCCAAACTTCTCAAACTTCTCAGGATGCTCCACTGGATATTGAACAGTCTGCAAGGAAAGTTAAGAATTGATTAATATTTTGGGTCAACATGAATGAATGATAAGGAACATCAACTCCGTGAAGCAAACGCAATTACCTCTTGAAGCTCTCTCTTAACATTCTCAAGGCCTCCGATATCCTGCCAGCTGACATTGGGCACTTCAACAACCTGACCAAAATATTTTAGATTAGAAACCCAACAAATAAAAAGATTATCCAATTAGCAAATGAACTCCAAGTCACTAGAATATCTCAATAATACTCACAGTTTCACGTAGAGCAGATGGGTTGCTTGTTCCAAGAGCAGTCTTGAAGTGTTCATCAGTCACTGCCATAGAATTGAGTATCTCAGCATCAATCGTCTCATCTTCCAAGTCAATAACATCCATCTTCTCTCTAATGCACTGAAGTGCAGCCTCGGTACACAAAGCCGCTAGATCTGCACCAACATAACCATGTGTGTCCTTTGCAATTCTTTCTAAGTCAACCTACAAACAAGGAAATTCTCATCAGATTATGTACATTTTTCTAGACAATAGAAAAGGAAAACACATCTATGATTAAAAAGTTCTGTTGACATTACATCCTCAGAAAGCTTCATGTTCTTTGTGTGGATTCGGAGAACCTCAAGGCGTCCAACTTCGTCTGGCACACCAATGTCTATTTCCCTATCAAATCTACCAAACCTTCTCAGAGCTGGGTCAATGCTGTTGGGACGATTAGTAGCCCCAATAACAATTACATGTGCACGCGATTTCAACCCATCCATGAGTGTCAAGAGCTGGGAGACAATTCTTCTCTCAACTTCTCCATGAGTCTTCTCACGTTTAGGAGCAATAGAATCTATCTCGTCAATAAAAATAATTGATGGTGCATTCTTCTCAGCTTCCTCAAATGCTTTCCTAAGATTGCTTTCACTCTCACCAGCCAATTTTGACATAATCTCAGGTCCGTTGATACAGAAGAAGAAAGCACCAGTTTCATTTGCAACAGCACGGGCAATCAGTGTCTTGCCAGATCCAGGAGGACCATAAAGCAAAATTCCCTTTGGTGGCTTCACACCAATCGACTTGAAGAGCTGAGGATGCCTTAGTGGAAGTTCCACTAATTCTCTAATCTGAGCCATTTGTTTTCTAACACCACCAACATCATCATAGCCAACTTCATCTAATCTATTCTCGTCTTCCCTTCTCACTGGCTCTCCCTCACAGAATATCTCGGTATCCGGGGCAACCACACAATACTCAGGTGGGTCGGTCTCAATGATCTTAAATTCTACACTTCTCATTCCCCCTCTTACAAGAAATAGGTCACCCTTCCTCACTGGACGGTACGCCTCAACGAAATAAGCTGCAATATTAAATCAACGGACTCATAAATCACCCAACCACCAAGCATCAAATGAATGATACACCAGAACAGATTGATGATTTGATCACAAACAGCAAGCAGTACATAGTAATCAAGAAAGTAAAACCAACAATTTTATTTCCATTTCCCACAAGAAAGTGCAGAGTTCGTTAAACACAGTCAATACATTGAAAGAGGAAAACAGTGAGAGTTAACTGATCACATTGATCATAAATAATGCTTCTATAATTTGAAAAGATAGCTCCAAAATAACCATAAAAGTAGAATTCTCCCAAAAAAAATAAGATAAGAAATCAACTAAGTACATTGCATCTACAAACTCTGAAATAGAAGAAAGTTGCAAAATTAAGTATCTATACACCATATAGCAGAAGCACAAAAGCACATGCGCAGACAAAAATACGGCACCCTGACACTGCATGAGCATGCATACATTTGTGTGTTTTTGTGTGTGGGCAAGAGACAGAGGGAGAGAGAGAGAGAGAGAGAGAGAGAAAGTGGAAAAGAAGAGCAGGGAACTACAATAAGGAGTGGCTCAAACCACCAAAAGAAATCACCACTTTACCATTCAAATAAAAAAGAGACTCCGAAAATATTACCACTTTTACCATTATACGTAAAGGACATGTAAAGCTTGAGCAAAGGCACCAATAAAAGAAATTACTGGCTACCCTTTTCAATGGAAGCCAACAATGATGAATGAAACGACCATAAGGTTTAACAAAATAAAATCCAAGGCTGGAGCTCAAGACAACCTTATCAGTGTATACTGGTCCAAATAAAAAACAACTAAAAACAGAACAATATTAAAATGCATCTAACTTACCTACTCTAAAAGCATACGCTAATACTGTAGTGTAATAGATTTCCTAAATGCAAGAAGGTGAGGAAATCAGTTGAAAATAAACTCACGTTTCAAGTAAGCATCAAAGAGATTTCCAGTGACCCCTTCAATTGTGTCATCCACAGGTAATATGTGCACACGCTTTCCATACTTGACATCAGGACACTGGTGCACTGAAACAACATCTCCAAGCCTAACCCTCAAGTTTGACCTCACAACCTTGTTCATCCTTATCTTTGGTTCTTCACATGTATCATCAGCAAGGGCAATGCATACAGTATCCTTCCTTTTCTTTCCCTGATTACCAAAAGTAACAAGGTAAGAATCACATCAATATTCCCCGATTACAAAAGGCAAACAACAGTTTTACAAGTAACTCATAATCTCAGCCAAAACAATCATAATTCAATCATTATCATTGTGTAGGTATAAAGAGATGCCACTGCCAATACCAAAAATCTATCTGTAACATCTACCAGCATTGTTTATGAACTAAATAAAGAAATAAAAAGAACAAATTGCATAAAAACTCTTTCTTTCAGAAATTATTGCAACCCCAATTCCTTAAAACACATCTGTAATCTACATTATAACATTACCCAAGAAAACCCAGAGAGAACTACAGCATTAACCTACATAAAAGACCGTTTTCAAAACACACACATAAAACCCAAGCCTCAAAGATACAAAGCTCATGCATAACACAATCAAATGACATCCAATATTAAATCGAATGAAAACCCATTAGAAAAAAAGAAACCTTGATGAGGATCGTGTCACCCCGGAAGAACTGGAGCTTCTCCATGGTGTCAGGATGGAGGGTAACGACAGAGTTATCATCATTTACAGCTTCATCAACAATGAGACGGTTGGGAGCCTTCTTCCGCTCCAAAATCGCCGTACTAAAATCCCTTTTCGTTCCCTTCCTGTAAACAAAACCAAAAATCAAATCAGAACCAAAAACAAAAACCCATCAAAAGAATCCCAGAAAACAATTAAGATCTGAAACGTACGCATCGGAGGATTCAGCTTGATTAGTCATGATGGGTTATTTTCCTAAAGAGAATTAAGGAAAAGAGAGTTGCCGAGAGCAATTAATAGAAATAGGAAATGTTCTGAAGATTGGGATCTGACAGAGGAGGTGTTCTGTTGAAGTAATTATATAGAGGCGAGTACCTCCGTTTCTTGTTAGGAAAGAAAGTGTTTAGTTTTAGTTTTTGTTTTTGTTTTTGTTTTTGTTTCCTTTTTATGTTTTTGTTTTCATTTTTGTGTTTTGTACTTTGCTTTCTCACTTCTACTTCTAGAATATAATAGAACTTTTTTGCCCTTTTCAATTAAAAGCTTATACTATGACACAAGTTTTGAATTTTTTTTATTATTATCATTAATTAGGCATGTAATTGAAAAAAAACTATTAGATATATAATTTTTATGTATTAAAAGTAATATATTATTTTAAGTACATTTTATACTTTATAATTTTTATGTATTAAGTAAGTTTATGATGACTTTTGAATTAATGTGTGACAATGAATTAGTTATTGATACGAAATAAAATTAATTGTTTTTTAGTATTATTTTTGTAAAAAAAAAAACGTATGCAAATGATTTTCTTCTAATGTATAATGAAAAAAAAAATACAACATTTCAATAATGTCGTTTGCATTATAAAAAAAAGACAAAAATAAATAAATAAATAAACTATTCTTTTAAAAACACTCAAAGAGAATCTAAATAATGAAAATTTCCCATACATTAAAAAAAATCTGTTCTTTTTATTTTTTTTCAATTATTAACATCTTATCCTATTAAATAAAGTTCAATTTTTTTATTATTTTGTAATTTTTATAATCACTATTTTATCTTAAAATATTATTCTACTTAATTCATTTTCTATATTTATATATGATACGTTTTTAAATTAAAAAATACACTCTCACTTGTATTTTCAAATTCTAAATATTTTTTTTAATCTTTAAAAATTCTTTTAAATAATATAATAAAAAATATAATTAGAAACAATTTAAATAACCAATACCATAAGTTGAAAAAACCAATAATTAATTCATATTTATTTAATAATTTAAATATTACAACACATAAATAAAAGTATATACGTGTTAAAACATAAAAATATAAGTTAATTTTAATTTTTTTTATAATAACACCTACTACTTATACATTAATTAAATATAATAATGAAATTTGATTCTTGAGTTATTTTTTATGAATTATTATTATTATTCCTTGAATTAATTTATTGAATTGACCTTATATTAATTTTATTATTGAAATTTCTTATCTAACAAACCAACAAATAAATTAAAATATTCCATCCAATAAAATATAAATATTCCATCACCTAAAGAAATCTAAAGAAATGACGGGGAGTATTATTTTGATCTTGAAGCTCTAGAATGTTCTATATATTATAGGAAATTACTTGACTCTTTATTTGAATAGAATTATAGTGTGTGTGTATATATATATATATTAAAAAAATTATTATATTTTTCCTAATTTATGTTTTACAATTAAAAAGTTTAGTAAATATAACAAAAATAAATAAACAAAACAATGAAATATACACTTTTAAAATTTGGTAAATTTATAATTTAATTCTATTAATTTTCAAAATCTCCACATTCTTGATTGCTCAAAAAATTTATTAGTTAGAATAATTTATTTATTTATTTTAAATTAAATATATTTTATTACATTTATTTTTGTGTATATTTATAGATTAAATTAATAGACAAGATCTACAAAAATATTTTTAAAATAGATAAGACCAAAAGTCTATTTATTTTTTAAGCTGAAATTTGAATAAAATTATTTAAATATTGAAGAGGTGTTTGTTTTTAACTTATGGCTAAAAATTTGTTAAAAATATATGAATATGATTAAATTAAAAATTTTAACTTAAATTTGAATGTTCAAATGATCAAATGAATCAGTATTTTATTTTTTAATAATATCCTTAATTTATTATTTAATATTTATATATATTAATAATTTAATATATAAAAGTCGGATTTTTTAGAGTACATGTGTCTAAAAAATTACTTTTAAAATTTTATTTTATAAAAATAAATAATTTAATATTTATATTCAAACATTTAATGTTAAAAAAATAAACATATTAAACATAGTTAAATTTCTTAAAATAAAATTATCTAAATGAACACAGCCAAAATTCAAAGTTTTATACATGTTTAAAAAAAAATTCTTAAAACAATAAATGAATACATAATTTGTTCAATTTCAATAATTTCATATTTGACAAGCATCAACAAGCAATATTAAACTCAAAATAATTAAAGTAAAGGGATGTTTTGTTTTCAAAGTTGTATTAATTATTATTTCATAAAATTTAGGAACAAAAATAGTATTATTCATAAAAATAAAAATTAAAAGTAATCCAAATATATATCCAAATTTTTAATTTATAAAATGACTAATGAAATTAAATAATTTATTTATATTAAATTATCTCATCATTTAAGACTCGAACCAATCTCAACTCATGAAAAAAGAACTGATGACCCAAAACTTTTGGGTTTCCAAAATGTTGTTATTTGATGTAAAAATCGGCAGACGGCGACAATGGATCTTGACTATATAGTATATGGTATGGCCCACTATAGCGTCTCCTCTTAGCTGACTTTTGTTGACCGCTTCTCTCTCCTCTTAAATTAATTATTTTATTTTTTTGTTAATTTATTAATTTAACTTATTACTAGTTGAGCCTTTAACTATTTCTCTCTCCTTTAAAATCAGAAGAATTATTTGTGTGTGGACGTTTGGAATTAGTTATAGATGCTATTATGTAAATTTTTAGTAAAATTCTTATATAATATTAATATTTTTTAAAAATTTATTATTAGTTAAACTAACTCGAATTCGATCAATTTAATCATCATATCAAGAATTACAATCATAATAAGATCTGTTTAATAATTGTCTCACCTATTTAATATATTTTTAATATATATTCTAAATAATATTAAATATTTTTTAAAGTATTAAAAATATGATTAAAAATTTTTAAAATATAAAAAATATAAAGTAAATATGTTAAATTATACATTAGTTTTTTTTAAGGAAAATTATACATTAATTAGAATGTGATAATTATTTAATTATTTAATCGTATCATAAACGGGTTTGGGAGTAAGACTTCTGAACCCGAACTTGATCCAATTATTAATCATATTACATTATTACGACCTATTTATTAATAGTATTATTGTAAGTGAACTCGAACTTACTAATTTCCACTCCTAACTCTATTGTGTTTGGTTATAATTTTTTATTAGATTATACTAATGATAATATATTTATATTGACATAATATTTATAATTGTAACAATTTAGTCTCTATCAATCAATTAAACTACTTACTTCATAGTTAGTTATTTTTTAAAATAATTATTTATTTTCACATTTTAGTTATATGTAAAAATGTTAAAGTCAAAGAGTAGTGATTAAAATGTAAAAGCATAAAATTATGTAATTTATTATTTTATCTAAATTCGACCGTGCCGTAAAATCCGGACAAACTCTAAAAAGAAGTAGCGAATATTACTTTTCTTAATTTTTTTTTTTGTAACATGATATTACAATTAATTAATATAATGATAACATACTGATTTTTTATTTAAATTTTTTTTTAAATGAGAGTAAAAAATTATACTCACGAAACACTAAACTCTTGTTCTTCTTACTTTTAGTCAAATTCGAAATAACTTGCGAGTGTCAAATATACTCTAAATAACCCCAGCCATGTCAAATGAGACATAGCATCTTAATATATATCATGTAATTTATGTAAAAGTTTTGTATGCCATAATATTTTTATTCACAGTGAATAACGGAATTGATGCCTTCCTAGTGAGCATCAAGGATCAAATTCTGTTTCATTTAATATCATTTCAGTAACTAAATAGTTAAAATTTCATTGGGCCGAACCATCATCTTAGGCTCACAGGCCGGACCTATAATAGATTTGGGTTGGACTTACCGGGCCTTTACAGTTCTCTTTAAACCTAGTAGTTTTACTTATCAGACCCCATTATTGAGTTCGATCATTAATATTACATTTTTTAAGTATTATTATAAATTTGTTTCTTCCGAAATGCCATTTTTTAAATAGTCTGTGAAATAGTGTAATTAATTTGGTTAAAAGAAAAAAAATTTATCATTTAATTAATGATTTAAATAAAAAAAATTGGTTTGAAAGCATTACATTACTCATATTATAGTGATATTGATAACAATATTTTTATATTGAAACCATAAAATGTTCTTAGGTTAAATAAAATAATTATTTTTTTATCATTATTGAAGTGATTTAGTTGGTCACATTCACATACGATCAATGGAGAGTAAATGGCAAAAGATAACAGTGGGGGTGGGATGATGAGCTATAATGAATGAGGGTAAGTTTTGGAGTTTGTTAATAAATAAAGGGGTAGATTAAAATTAACCCAAAAATATTTTAAGCCTACAGTAAACAGTAAAATGCATAACTTCAGCCCAGTCAACAGGCAGGGTACTGTTAGTACCACGTCAGTTTATTAGAAACAGTTTAAACACGACCCATAAACTAATGGCCGAGGACTTTGACAAGATTGGGCCAAGCAAGCGATGTTCAAAGTTAAGCCATTAATGTCAACTTCTTATCACTTTATGGGCCTCTTAAATTGGGAGTAATTTCTTCTCCTTATGCTTTCAAAGATGCAACAAATTGCTTAGATTCTTTTACTTTCAAGAGAGAAGAGATTCGGCTCATACAGTTATGATATTGGTCATTGTGTTGGGCAAATTTTTTCTGAATTGCGGTAGATGTCATCCGATTGGATCATGTTGTCTCTCGACAGATTATATATATATATGCAAATACTTGATATGTTTAAATTTTTTATTAATATGCCAATCATTCTCACAACAATTTTTCTTCTAAAATAAATAAAGGTAATTTCTTTTAATACGGATAGATTTCTCTTAAAATTGAACAATTTTTTTTTGAAATAAGAACAAATTTCGTCAATTTAAATTGGGTTAAATTTAAATATTAATAAATTATACATATAATATAAATATTAATAGATTATTTATGTATATAAATATGTAATATTAAAATTTAGGATTATTTTATCGTATCCTTATGTTTATTGATATATATTAAATATGGATCAATTTTTGTAAAATTTATTATTCAACCCCCAAATGACTGTTTTACTCTTACTCTAATTAAAAATAAATAAAAGATAATAACATTTTAATCCTTTAAATTTAGTTAAATAATAAATTAAGACATATTTTAACATATTTAAATATTTTAATCCACAATTCGAAAAAAAAGTGTTAAAAATGAAGATAAAAAAAATGACAAATGATAGTTAGGATTAAAATATAAAAATTGACTAAAATATTTGTTATTTTATTAAAATTTAAAGATTAAAATATTATTATTTTATCGTTATTTGAGATAGAGTGATTTTTATAAAAATTAGTTTATATTTGATATATATTAATAAATATGAAGTAATACAAAAAATAACTCTAAAATTTATTAATAAATGAGTTAATTTTAATATATTTTATATTTAAAAAAATAAAATTTTATTAAATAATAAGACATATGACACTATATATTACCCTTAATCTATACTACAATATTCCTGTCTCACCCATATCTTTAATTTCCCAAGGCATGATAATTATAAAGGTAAAATGGTTGGAGGCGTTCAGCTTCTTCTTTATTACACGTGACTGACGGAGAGGTCTCAATGAAAGTGGGATCACCGCGAGCAATCATGCAATCATGTACCGACAACATATGTTTCAAGATATTGATGATCAGGCTGGCCCACATCTCTTCACAATCTTCATTTTGACGTCGTCGATGAATCGGGTGAAGTTCTTTTCTGATGATCCATCGCTGGATATTGCATTCTCTAGTATCTTTCTAACTTCCTTGACGTTTTTCCTTGCTTCATCACCTGGTTTTCCGCTCATCAGACCGTTGACTTTATCAGAGACTTCCTCCTTCGTGATTGATTTCTTGTCACAAAGATTGATCCCAATTCTCCAATCATCAACCACTAGTTTTCTGTTTGTGAATTGATCAGTCAATAGAGGGAAGCAAAGCAAGGGAAGGCTACACCATATGCTTTCCAATATTGAGTTCCAACCACAATGAGTGAAGAACCCTCCGATTGCAGGATGTGAGATCACATCAATCTGGGAGCACCAGGTAACAATCAACCCTCTGTCTTTGATATTTTCTTTAAATCCAACGGGTAAGAAGTCGTGTTCATCAGAACTAACAATATCAGGCCGAAGCACCCAAATAAAACTCACTTCACTAAGCAAAAGCCCCGTCGCAATCTCCATGATATCATTCTTGCTACAATGAGCGTAGCTACCAAAAGACGCGTACAAAACTGACCCACGAGGCTTGTTGCCGAGCCACTGGGTGCACTCAGACTCGGACCACAGGCTCGTAGCCACTACACCTTTGGTGAACCCAGGTGGAAAAATGGGACCAATTGCATAAGTCGGCTGCTTTTCATGTAAGGCTGAGATTGTTTCCGATTCAAGCTCTTGGACTGTGTTGCAGATGATGAAATCAACTCTCTTTACGTCAGCAAAGGCTTTGTATATTATACGGTGTACTACTGTCGACGTATCCTTAGCTTGAAGATATGACATCATGTCCTTTGGTTTCAGAGACCGGACACCTGGTATATAATCAATGGCGTCTTCTCGATTATCTGATAACAATTTCAAATAAATAAATTAATAAACATGTTATATTAATTTGATTAATATTATTTACATAAGTAGTTGGCTGAAACGTACCAGCAGAATCAAAGTGGCCATGGCTTCTGAGAAGATCCAGGTGATAATACAGAGTTAAAACCAAAGCTGGTTCAGTCCAAAACGAGATGCTAACAAGGTTATACTTGTTGGCAATCACGGAAGACCAAACGTAAAAGGTATCGGTGATCAAGCAACTGATTTCAGGGTGGGAGTTGACCAACCTTCCGACGAGTTCATCGGCATGTGCAGAGAAGTCATGCAGAAGACCTTCCATGAATTGGTCATGGTTGAGAGATCTGTCGAACAGTAAAGGAAAACCGTCGCTGACCGTCGTGTAACGAATGTCGAGATCCGATTTACGTGCTTCGGCAAATATGTCTTCGCCATCGTCGGCGTTGGTGGGTTGACGAGCTTTTGTTATTTGTTGATGGATTGAATCAGTATTAATAAAGGTGATGGTGAAGCCATAGGAAGCAAGCTTCAGAGCTAGATTGACGAAAGGGATTACATGCCCTTGTAGAGGGTAAGCCATCATGAGTACATGAGGGTTTTGGTTACGGTGATAATGATTGTTCTCCATGATTAATTTTTGTGTATGATTTTTGTTGGAGAGACTCACGATGATCGATCAGAGAAGACTAAAATGAAATTAGAGTGACAAAATTTTGTGGCCTATTTGTTGTGCAATAATGAAACTTTGTACACGACAAAAGTTGGAACTTCTACTCATATATTAAGATAAGAAAGTGAGTATTTTCCAATCAAATAGTAATTCTTGAAATCAATACGGATAGGGATAATATTACTCTCTTAAAAAATATTACCGTTTATTTGAAGGGTATAAGTTTAAGCCCTAGGGATTACGGGAGTCTCCAACATTTGTACGTGAAGTAATTACCTTAAGGTGGAAGAGTAATCTCTTTCTTATGTGAGGATAACAATCTTATATAACAATAATTATATAATTTCACATCAATTATTTAATCGTAATATTGTAATTAGGGATGGCAATGGGGGCGGGGTGAGGGAGAGCAAGCCTTTTTCCTTTCTTACCCGTTATAATTTTGATCCCCATTCTCTATCTAATTCTCCAATAAAATTTAATCAGATAGGGATAAAGAATCTCGATATAGGAAATAAATATTACTAATATATTATAGTGTTATTCATATGTAATAATTAAATAAAAAATATAAATTTTACTATTTGATAAAATAAAAAATTATAAATTATTAATTAAATATAGTTCGCATATATATGTTTTTAGTTAAAAAGTAATATATTATAATATATAATTACATATATTTGAGAAATTTGGTAGTAATGAGGTGAAAAATATTAAACTATTTCTTACCTCATTAATAATTTAGGGATTAATCTCCCCTCATTTTCTGTCCCATTTCTTATTATATCATCCAAATTTTATTATATTTGAGGCAGATTCTCATAATTTTTCAAATTCGTGAAAAATTTACTATCCCTAACTGTAATATATTATAATGATAATATATAAAAAAAATATTACTAAAATGAAAATATATAGACACGAAAAAATATAGAGTTTTATATTTTTATATATATATTTATATTTATTTATATACAATCAATATATATTTTTAATAATTAATATTAAATATGATATATCTATTATAAATTATAGTAATTAATTATGTACACGTGCATAAATTTAATAATATAGAAGTAATATATATATATATATATATGTAAAGGTTTTACTAAAAGATTTTTACTATGTGTGTTGAGTTTTAATTGATTGAGAGGGGTATAAGATAAAATTTCGATTAAAATAGTATTTACTTGGAAGAATCTAAGATTTTCTTCCAACAAGAATTAGATAAATATGAATGAAACGGTGGAAAAAGGTGATGTTTCATCGAATTTGACTTTCGGTCGAATTAGGCATAACATGTGTACACATCTCTATAGACGTTAGTTTCTGTATTTATTGCCAAAATAAAATAATAAAACCACAAGTGGTAATTTGTTTTATGAGTAAATCAAATATTTAAAACTCTTATACATATACTTACTTTTGGGTTTAATTATAATAATTCCAAGAAACTTTGGGAGTTCTAGTCACTTTCCATCAATCAATAATCAATTTGCCGCCCTTCAATAATTTCCTTGCTAACAAACAATGTGTTAATTTGGGGATTTGGACTGTTATATATCTTTTATTTTATAATTATTATATTAAAAAATTGATATACTAATAATAGTATACATTGAATAGTATGTATTAAAAATTAATATCTCAGATGTCACTCCAAAGCTTTTGACGAAACAAATAGAACACGAAACCTCCTTAATGATAATTATGATATTTAGGGTCTAAAATTGCATTTAAAATTATCGGTAAAAGAACTGGAATTTAATGTTGTTTTCTTTATTTTTCTTATTTTGATTTATAGTATTTTAATAGTCAATAAAATACTTAATTTGGATAAGTCTAGAAAATCACTTAATTAAGAGTAATTTTGACTTTTAGGAACTAGTGCTACTGTCATTCCTATAGGTTTCTTTAAAAATTTTCTTTTTTAAATACAATCTATTTTATAAATAATAATATTCATTTTTAAATTTCAGTAATTACAACAATACAATGAATCAAAGATAATGGTAGATCAAGATTTAGTTATTACTATTTATATAAGTCTTCTCATTAAACCTAAAAAAATAAGAAAGTAATTTAATAAAATGCTAATATCTTTCAAGAAAGAAAAAAAATATGAATAAAATCATTCATATAAAATTATATTATGGTAGAATAATTGAGAAAAAAATTGAATTTTCACTATAATTAAGAGACAAAAAAATGTATGAGAATGAAATTAATTGAGAATAAAAGTACGAAAGGAAAAAAAATAATTATTAAAAAATTTAAATTGTTTAATTATTTAATAGAATATAGAGTATGAATTCTAAAAAAATATTAAAAGAATCAACAAAGTTTTTGTTACCATAAATCGAGATAGCTATTAGTCAATGACAGCAATAGCTATCACAATAACAACATTCATTAGTATCATTTAATTTTTAAATTTTGTATTCTAATTTTATTTATTTGTTTGAATTTTTTTAAAAAAAATAAAGATATGAATGTATATCTACCACTTGACTCGTGGGTAATGTCACCCACAACCATTTTAGTTGCAAAATTTGCACATGGAGGCATCAATCATTTTGAGTAAGAAAACAATATAATAAATATGAGCACATGATAAAGATCATCAATATTTGAGATAGTAAGGGGTATTAACACATACCTCCCCTGATATTTGAGACTTTAACACTTAGATGGAAGGTTTGAGTAAAGGCACATTTACCTCCCCTGGACTTTTAGTTGACCATCCATTTATATTTAAATGACTAAAATATCCTTCATTACTTTTAAATTAAAATTTAAGAAATTTAATTTTAATTTATATAATGTTTGAAGATTAAAATTTAATTAACAATAATTTAAATTTTTATTTATTTAATATTTATTTAAAGTTAAAAATTTAATTTTGTATAAATATTAAATATAATATATAATTAAAAACTGAAATTATCAAATTAGAAAAGTGGCCATTTTGCACAATAAAGTTTAAAATTTGAATAAATATGGTATATGAATAAAAATTAAATTATCATTAACTAAATTCTTAATTTAAATAAATATAAATTAAAATTTTCAAATTATATTATCATTAATTAAATTCTTAATTTTAACATATAATAAATAAATATAAAGTAAAATGGTCAAATTAAAATATTATTAATTAAAATTTAAATAAATAAAAATTTAAATTATTGTTAAATATATTTTAATCTTCAAATATTATATAAATTAAATTTAAATTTCTTAAATTTTAATTTAAAGGTAATGAAGGGTATTTTAGTCATTTAAATATAAATGAATGGTTAACTAAAAGTCCAGGGGAGGTAAGTGTGCCTTTCCTCAAACCTTTCATCTAAGTGTTAAAGTTTCAAACCTTAGGAGAGGTATGTGTTAAAACCCCATAATAGTAATAGGTATTATTATTATTATTATTATTATTTTTCTATGTAGCCAAAAAAAAAAAAAAAAACCTTGACATTACACCCACTTCAAGAATCAAACTCATACAAATATAAATAGACACTGCACTTGTCCCCAACCCAATGAATTAAAACAAATTCAAAAGTATTCATTTTTAAGAAGTTTGGCCATCCAATTTCTAAGAACATCTATAAAAACAATATTTTTTAATCATTTTTTTAGGATTTTTTTAATAAATTTTTATATATTTTATTATTATTTTTTAATTTAAGCGTGATTATAAGATATTTATATATAAATAAAAAAAATTATGCCTTTTCATCTTAATGAAAAAATAATATTATAATAAATTTTATACCTCACTTTTTTAAAATTACACTTCACAATTGGTTTTTAGCTATATAAACCTAACCCTTTACTTTTTATTAAATATTTCAATCCTCATAATAAAGTTAAAACCTATAACTTAAATAGATTTAGAGTGATATAATATAATATAGTTTATTTATCATATATTAATTATTTTCTTAATTCAAATAATTAATTTGAGGTTAGCTACTCTTATGTTTTAGAAAAATATAACGCAAGCAACTTGCGGGGAGGCTATAGTGACGTTAATTATTTTTAAATGTTTTAATTAATTATTTATATTTTTATGATCACTCACTTATTAATTTATAAATTTTTATATTTTCAAAATGTGAGTCCAGTTTAAATTAATGTCAACTTGTATATATTGACTCTAATTTTTTGGTTTTTGATTGATTCATTTGACATCTCTAATTTTAAAGTTGGAATTAATGAGAAATTTTAATTTTTCTTTAAATAGTATTTTTCTTATATTTAAGAGTAAATATTGTTAAAATAAATATAAAATTACAATTGTTTTTTCTATAACATATTTAGGACATAGGTGTTGATAGATACTAAATTCATTTTTTTTTAATTGAGTGGTTAATATTTAATACCCATATTCTATCAATTACAAGTAGAAGTCAATTTGTCTTCCAAAAAATAAGTAAAACATTATTGTTATGAGAAAAAATACACTTGGACACGTGGCGGAAAGTAAACCTACGAAAGTCTAAATCTACTCGTTACGAGGTAACCCACTTCGAGTTCACCTCAAGGCAAGATGTGGTACAAGCCTTGCTTGTTGTGAATAAGTAAGACGCATTGTGAGCTAGGCTCCCCACTGAGTATCGCCAACGCATTCGCCATTTGAGTAGTTAGGTAAGACCCACTGTGAGCTGGGCTCTCCGCTGAGTATCGCCAACGTATTTGCCATTTGAACGGCTAGGTAGGACCCACTATGAACTGGACTCCTCGCTAAGTATCGCCAACTAATTCTCCATTTGCTGATATTGTCCAACATGACCATATACTGTGGGACGAATGGAATTGCCCACGTGGCCATATACCGTGGCGCGTGTGGAAACACCTATGTGACCATATACCGTGACACATGTGGAAACGCCCATGTAACCATATACCATGGCTCATGTGGAAAGACGTGGCTATATACCGTAATATGCCAAAACAGATGAGGAAAATAACTCAATTTCTCCATTATGCCTTGGAATGGTCGCGTCCGCCTCCGATAAATAAGAACTTCGCCCTTCTAAGTAAGAGAGGTAAGATACCCAGCTACCCTAGACAGGTGGGTCGCCCAGCTCCCAGCTGCCCTAGACAGGTGGGATGCCCAGTTGGTCAAACACTTAAGTGCATAAAAGCCTACCTCATTGTGCCCCCAAAGGAATCCTTAAAATGGCCTGACACAAAAAAAAATATCTTGTGGGAACCACTCCAAAAGTAGGAGACAGCACTTAGTCTTGGCAGCAGCCAGGTTGGTACTATGCAGATCTTATATGACATTATGCAGTCAGCGTGCAAAGCCTAGGTGGGGACCATTCTGGGCCCAAGTGGGGGACTATGTGCCAGCTAGGCGAATGAAGTCATGCCACTTGCCCATAAAGTACATAGCAATCTCTATGGCTAATAGAAGCTTGACACGTGTCTAATGAACTTGGATAAGGGAAAGCTCACTAACCATAGCTTGTCATATGACATATGAGCTGGGCCACCAAGGTCCAATGCGAGAGAGACACGTGGAAAGGTAAACACTCTAAAACTATGGCAAAATAGGTCATCCAATCAAGTATGAACATTCCTTTGTTTTATATAAAAAAAATATTTTTCTTATTTGCAAAGGGACAAGTCATATTTTTTCTAGCCACATTATTCCTAGGAGAAGGGCTCTATTCCTAGAAGGGATTCCCTCTCTTCCTCTATCATGTACACAGCCTCTATAGCCAAAAAATCATATGAACACACATAAAAACCCAGAAACAAAACCGACTGTGGACCTCTTTGAATCCTAGTCTACCTGATTCATGATCTATGCAGGACCTTCTCCTTGTATTTCTTCCTCATTATATTAGCATACTTTTGCTTTTCTTCATTTTAGAGGGACATATACACGCACTCACCATTTTTCTCTCTGTCTTAAGGCTTACTTAGGTATCGGAGAGGGGTCGCCGAAGAGGCGACTCTTGTCTGAGCCCTGCTCTATTTCGCAGAAAGACGCGGACCAACTCGGTAGAATCCTTGGGTTAAGGGTATTCGGGCTTGAAAGCAGGTGGGTTGGGTAGCTAGTTGAGAAACGGGCAGTAAGTGTTGTATCGCTGGAGGGATCTTGGGAGGATTCAGAGTTATCGGAGTTGACCTGGGAGTTGGGAGGTAGTAAGAGGTAGTGAGTTGGGAAGTGGATCGAGGTAGAGCTGGAAGATAGTCAGAGGCAGTTAGCTGGGAGGTGGACTGAGGTAGTGAGCTGAGAGGTAGTCAGAAGCAGTGAGTTGAGAGGTGGATCGAGGTAGTGAGTTGGGAGGTGGATCGAGGTAGTGAGCAGGTGGATAGACTTGGACATTATGTGGGTAGCTGGGCAGTGAAGCAGCAGGGCGGTTCTTGGTGGTTTTGGATTGTGGACTTGGCGTGTATTTGCACCATTTACTCTAGCCACTAGGCCGCCTCGAATGTATCTATTCTATTTTTCTGTGTGGGTGCGGGATTTGCAAAAATCGTGCATCAACAGTGGCGCTGTCTGTAAGGATCTGTACAAAAAGCCCTACCATAACATATATGCTCTCCAAATGAGTTACATGCTGGTACCCAAAGCTCTGAGAAATAGTGGTCGAGAACACACCCGAGAGCCCAGCTACAAGAATCGTTCGTTAAGGAAACATGCTCCTATGGATGTTGCGAAAACTTAGAATAGAAGAAGTATGGTTGTGGAATTAGCTCAATTGAGAAAAGGCAGAAGAGCAACAATAAGAAAGTCAAGAAGAAGAAGAAGGTATGTGTGCGCCCATCTCGAGCTGGGCAACGATAACAAGAGACTCAGTCAAGCCCACCTGGTCCGCGAGGACATCAACTAGCATTATTGTCATTTAAGCAACATTTTCTGCCCATAAGAGAAAACGCAAGACAGTAACTTATTGGAACATTAAGACTAATACATGAAGGCATGCTTATATGACAACTTGGCATTTTACCACCTCCGCTTCAAAGACCAGGGGACCAGCTAGATAGTCACCATGAACGTGACCCAACTTAAGTTGTCTAAGGTGAGCCCAGCTCTTTTCATTTTTTTTTCAATTATTAACATCTTATCCTACTAAATAAAGTTCAATTTTTTTATTGTTTTGTAATTTTTATAATCACTATTTTCTCTTAAAATATTATTCTACTTAATTCATTTTCTATATTTATATATGATACGTTTTTAAATTAAAAAATACACTCTCACTTGCATTTTGAAATTCTAAATATTTTTTTAATTTTTAAAAATTCTTTTAAATAATGCAATAAGAAATATTATTAGAAAGAGTTTATACAACCAATACCATAAATTGAAAAAATCAATAACTAATTTCATATTTATTTAATAATTTAATATTACAACACATAAATAAAAATATATACGTGTTAAAACATAAAAATATAAGTGAATTTTAATTCTTTTATAATAACACCTACTACTTATACATTAATTAAATATAATAATGAAATTTGATTCTTGAGTTATTTTTTATGGATTATTATTATTATTCCTTGAATTAATTTATCGAATTGACCTTATATTAATTTTATTATTGAAATTTCTTATCTAACAACTCAACAAATAAATTAAAATATTCTATCCAATAAAATATAAATATTCCATCACCTAAAGAAATCTAAAGAAATGATGGGGACTATTATTTTGATCTTGAAGCTCTAGAATGTTCTATATATTAAGGAAATTACTTGACTCTTTATTTGGATAGAATTATAGTGTGTGTATATATAATAAAAAAATTTATTATATTTTTCCTGATTTATGTTTTATAATTAAAACGTTTAGCAAATATAACAAAAATAAATAAACAGAACAATGAAATATAAACTTTTAAAATTTGGTAAACTTATAATTTAATTCTATTAATTTTCAAAATCTCCACATTCTTGATTGTTCAAAAATTTTATTAGTTAGAGTAATTTATTTATTTATTTTAAATTAAATATATTTTATTACATTTATTTTTGTGTATATTTATAAATTAAATTAATAGACAAGATCTACGGAAATATTTTTAAAATAGATAAGACTAAACGTCTATTTATTTTTTGAACTGAAATTTGAATAAAATTATTTAAATATTGAAGAGGTGTTTGTTTTTAACTTATGGCTAAAAATTTATTAAAAATATATGAATGTGATTAAATTAAAAATTTTAACTTCAATTTAAATAATCAAATATTTAAATGAATCAGTATTTTATTTGTTAATAATACCCTTACTTTATTACTTAATGTTTATACATATCAACAATTTAATATATAAATTTCATATTTTTCGAATATATGTGTCTAAAATATTACTTTTAAAATTTTATTTTATAAAAATAAATAATTTAACATTTATATCCAAACGTTTAACGTTAAAAAAATAAACATATTAATTATATTTAAATTTCATAAAATAAAATTACCTAAATGTACACAACCCAAAATTCAAAATTATTTACATTTTTAAAAAAAAAATTCTTAAAACAATAAATTAATACATAATTTGTTGAATTTCAATAATTTCATATTTGACAAGCATCAACAAGCAATATTAAACTCAAAATAATTAAAGTAAAGGGATGTTTTGTTTTCAAAGTATGTATTAATTATTATTTCATAAAATTTAGGAACAAAAATAGTATTATTCATAAAAATTAAAAATAAAAAGTAATCCAAATATATATCCAAAATTTTAATTTATAAAATGACTTATAAAATTAAATAATTTATTTATATTAAATTATCTCATCATTTACTACTCGAACCAATCTCAACTCATGAAAAAAGAATTGGGTTTCCAAAATGTTGTTATTTGATGTGGAAATCGGCAGGCGGGGACAATGGATCTTGACTATATAGTATATCGTATGGCCCACTTTAGCGCCTCCTCTTAGCTGACTTTTATTGACCGCTTCTTTCTCCTTTTAAATTAATTATTTTATTAATTTAACTTATTACTAGTCGAGCCTTTAACTATTTCTCTCTCCTTTAAAATCAGAAGAATTATTTGTGTGGACGTTTGGAATTAGTTATAGATGCTATTATGTAAATTTTTAGTAAAATTCTTATATAATATTAATATTTTTTAAAAATTTATTATTAGTTAAACTAACTCGAATTCGATCAATTTAATCATCATATTAAGAATTACAATCATAATAAGATCTGTTTAATAATTGTCTCACCTATTTAATATATTTTTAATATATATTCTAAATAATATTAAATATTTTTTAAAGTATTAAAAATATGATTAAAATTTTTTAAAATATAAAAAATATAAAGTAAATATGTTAAATTATACATTAGTTTTTTTTAAGGAAAATTATACATTAATTAGAATGTGATAATTATTTAATTATTTAATCGTATCATAAACGGGTTTGGGAGTCAAGACTTTTGAACCCGAACTTGATCCAATTATTAATCATATTATATTATTACGACCTATTTATTAATAGTATTATTGTAAGTGAACTCGAACTTACTAATTTCCACTCCTAACTCTATTGTGTTTGGTTATAATTTTTTATTAGATTATACTAATGATAATATATTTATATTGACATAATATTTATAATTGTAACAATTTAGTCTCTATCATTCAATTAAACTACTTACTTCATGGTTAGTTATTTTTTAAAATAATTATTTATTTTCACATTTTAGTTATATGTAAAAATGTTAAAGTCAAAGAGTAGTGATTAAAATGTAAAAGTATAAAATTATGCAATTTATTATTTTATCTAAATTCGATCGTGCCATAAAATTTGAACAAAATCTAAAAAGAAGTAGCGAAAACTACTTTTCTTAAATTTTTCTTGTAACATGATATTACAATTAATTAACATAATGATAACATACTAAATTTTGATTTAAATAAAAAAAATTTTTAAACGAGAGTGAGAAATTATATTCACCAAACACTAAACTCTTATTCCTCTTACTTTTAGTCAAATTCAAAATAACTTATTGAGTGTCAAATATATTCTAAATAATCGAGCCATATCAAATGAGACATAGCATCTTAATTTATATCATGTAATTTATGTAAAAGTTTTGTATGCCATAATATTATTATTCATAGTGAATAACGGAATTGATCCCTTCCTAGTGAGCATCAAGGATCAAATTCTGTTTCATTTAATATCATTTCAGTAACTAAATAGTTAAAATTTCTTTGGGCCGAAACATCATCTTAGGCTCACAGGCCGGACCTATAATATATTTGGGTTCGACTTACCGAGCTTTTCCAGTTCTCTTTAAACCTAGTGCTTTTACTTATCGAACCCCATTATTGAGTTCGACCATTAATATTACATTTTTTAAGTATTATTATAAATTATTTTCTTCCCAAATGCCATTTCTTAAACAGACTGTGAAATAGTGTAATTAATTAGGTGAAAAGAAAAAAAAATTATCATCTAATTAATGATTTAAATAAAAAAAATTGGTTTGAAAGCTTGACATTACTCATATTATAGTGATGTTGATAACAATATTTTTATATTGAAACCATAAAATGTTCTTAGATTAAATAAAATAATTATTTTTTTATCATTATTGAAGTGATTTAGTTAGTCACATTCCCATACGATCAATGGAGAGAACACTAAAATGAGTAACTTCAGCTCAGTCTACAGGCAGGGTACTGTTAGTGCCACGTCAGTTCATCAGAAACAGTTTAAACACGGCCCATAAACTAATGGCCGAGGACTTTGACAAGATTGGGCCGAGCAAGTGATGTACAAAGTTAAGCCATTAATGTCACCTTCTTTATGGGCCTCTTAAATCTAAGGATTAAAATATTATTATTTTATTTTATTTTTAATTAAAATAAAGATAAAATAGTTATTTCATCTGAGATAGAGGAATAATTTTAACAAAATTTAATTTATATCTAATATATATTGTTGATGCGTGAAAATATCAACCCAGGTGAGGTGGTAATGCCTTGCTGATCTAGTATCCGAGTTGAGGGTGGATGCCCAGTCAACAGCTCTAAGCTCAGTATTCCGCACCCGATTCAGTCTCGTCCTAACCCCGAAGGCTCCCAAGCTGACCTTTCACGCCACGCTGATCCCGGGCCAAATCGCTTGAAACCTTCCTGAGCTCGTTCTCCTTGCTGACCTCGGACACGAACTTGGTGAGGAAGCCTGCAGCAGAGAACACGGTCAAAAGGGGGGCGCCGGAGGTTTTCCGACGAGCCCACTTCGACGCTCAAGTCAGTACCTTGAGGAAGTGATATTATGGCTCGGTTTCGGTAGCTTGGAATAGCTAATATAAGGAGATGAATGTAGCTAGGAGCTGATGGACCAAATGACACACAAAATACATATTGAAGGCAACAAGTATGGCCTTTAGGGAAGTTGGAACAGTAAAACCGCCCTCAAGGGACAACCTTCAATGGGTGTTAAGGTTGTCTCCTTGTTTCTTAGAGAGAACAATGGGGAGGTCACTTGTGCTTGTGGTGTGTGTGAGCAAAGAATGAGTTCTAGCTTGAAGAAGACCTTACTTTACCTTGACATAAGTGTATTTTTATATTATACCTTTGTGGACACATGATTGGCCAAACAATGTTGTCCTAGTTCCTCCTTTCCTTCCTCTTCCCAAGCTTGAAACCTTAGCTCGGAGTCAAGACTAGGGACACTTGGTGAGCAGGGATTGGTCCTTAAGACCTTATCCGAGATTACATGCCACATGGCACGATTTGATTCGAGTAGGGGATTACGTTATCCCTTGTGTACAGGTGGCGAATGCTCATTCGCCTCTACTTGTGGTCCCTTAAAGGTTGACCACGTCAGGTGGGGTCCCTTTTTCAGCTACCAAGGTGCTACACTGTCTCCTTGGTCAGCTTTCCATTTTGGACGATTTCAGGTGGTCTCCCCAGGTGACCTAGGATCATAGGACACCTTTTTCACATTTTTGGGGGAACCAAATCCCTTTACTTTTGGGGCTGTTCCAGAGTGGGGTCCACTCGTTTTGCCCTATCTATGTGGACTATTGGTTATAGACCACGTGACACCCTTCATGTGAACACCCTTTATACTACTTGAGGTCAGATCCTGCCTCAGCTAGGATCCGAGGTGAGGTGGGTTTCAGCATGAGCGGATCGTTCCATAGGTGCCGACTAGAGCATCGTGGGCTTACGTACCGCCACGTGTCTAGCCTATTTTTACCCCATAATAGAGGTCCCCCAGCTTCCAATGGCTAAGGAGATGGCGAAGGCGTTGGAAGCTTCTAAGAGTTCCTAGCCCACGTCGCATCGTTATCCCTCCTCCTTAGTAGTCTTTCTCTTGCCACCTTGGGGTGCATGCACACCTCGTCACCTCTTCAGAGTGATCCGAGATTGCTTATAATGTAAATTTATAGCGAAAATGTTTCCGAGCTCATGTCGTTCTTCCCTCCCTTTCATCTAGGTAGGGCTTGACAAAATTTCTACTTTATTTTTGGGCAAAATTAAGGGATTATTCCCTTTTATTTGGAGACTGAACCATGCTGAGCTAGGATTAACATGGGCGTAAATTCCCTCCTAACCTGGGAGGTCGTTCTTCTTCAGCTCAGATCAGTGTACTTAAAGTAATATTTGTGAGGCCATTACAATCTCATCTCATTGGGTTATCCTGCCTTTCTTTTATCAAGGTAGGCTTGAGATTAAGCTTGGCGAGATCCCTTATCTTCTAGTGTTGAGCTTGGTGAAGCTCCATTATGATCAAACATAATCCCTCTTAACTCTAGGATGATTCTTCTTCATTCCATTATGGCTATCTTGCTGGTGGTGTAGTGCACCAGCTTAGGTTGGCTTCTTTCTGCTGGAAAAAATAGTTTGATTCCCTACTAAGCAAGGGCCAAAGCGAGCTGAGCAGGGTCAGATTCTTAGATGGAAGCTTGATTAGTCTAGCATGTTTTTGGCAAGTAAGGCAGGTTTCCCAGGTGACCTTGGAGTCCCTAGTACATGATCAGCTAGGAGTCGTTCTTGACTATCCAACCTCTTTCTCAAAAAGTATTTGGCAAAGCTGAGGCTGAATACAAGGCTAGCTAGCATGGCTTGAACAAGGTTGTCGTTCCTGATGATGATGTAGTCTCTCTTTGTGAAAATACCAAGCCTACTTGAGCTTGCTTCTGCCCAGCTCAATTCGATGTCATGGAAGAGCTCAGCAGGGTTGTATACACTGGGATGGACTCTATATGCGGTCCCTCAGCTTTAATCAGCTCCTACTTCAAGTCGGAGGTAACCTTTCAGTTTCTTCCTTCTTCATTTCCTTCTTCCTCAGGTCCTCTCATATGGTTCAAGTGATTCCTATGTGGAAATTCGCCCTCTTATCTGTTGATGTCAAGAAGACTAGTAGCATGGCTCGCTTAGGCTTTAACGAGGCCTTGGGCTTGGCATCCCAAGTACTGTTGATGTATATCCTTGCTCATGTGGGATACCAGGCTCTGACTCTTTTTCATATTCATGCTGAAGTTGTCGGTTGAGTTTGAGACAATTACATGGCGATAGAATACCGAGATCAACACTGGGCTTGACCAATGTAACAAATAATACTTCCTCAGCTGGTTTACCAAATAAGCTTGGACCTCATATGAGCTTGGACTGGATAAGATCATTCTTGCTAAGCTGGACAGACTCCAACTCTTCAACAAGTTTATCTCGCTGTTCAAGTTTGGTGCTCTAGGGTCAAGGATGAATACTTGAAGGCACATCCTTACTGAGGTGGGATAACACCTTATCACTATATGCTGATCCCAGTTGATAATTCCAATATGGTTCCCCACTGAAAACTTTATTTTTAAGTGGTATATGGAGAATAATCATTTTGTGGCTATTGTATCCCTGCTGATGTCGAACCCAGCTTATCAAAAGCTTCCTTAAACGGGATGTCTAAAAATATTCCTGCGTCAGGTAGGATTCCAGGTACATCCTTACTGACCACCTTCATGGAGGTGACAAAGGCATCGTCATGCGAGTAGACCATATCTTGTATCTTTCTCGCTGAGCAAGATTTGAGTAGAGGTCATCTCGGATATCCTTTCTGAAGTTTGACTTCATAATTTCTGTGAGATAAAGTGAGATCACAAAATTGTGTCTTCCTTGCTTTACTGAAGAGATCCCAGTTAAGGTGGGTCCCCCACTAAGGGTGTAGACGAAGTCACTTAGGATCCCAGCTGACCTTCGTTATCTTTCTGGATATCTTCAGGTTGTCTTTCTTCTTGAAACCCTTTTTTTTTTTTTTGGTTACCAAGGATGGTATGCTAAAGAGTAGATAGATTCCACTTGTTTTCTTAGCTGGAGAATTTGCTCCTTTAATAAAGAAGGTGGACGCCTAGAAGGTGTAGGCATTGACAGGTATCCCTGATGAGGTGGGATGATACCTTGCTGACATGGTCAACTGAATGGCACTGATGCACTGACGTAGATATATCCCTGATAAGATGAGAGTTCTCCTTATTGAGGTAGGTGCCTATATGGTACTGGCACAGGTGGATTTCCCTGATGAATGGGAAAATATTCTTGCTAAAATGGGCACCAGTATAGCACTTGTACACTGGCACAGATGTATCCCTGGTAAAGTGGGACTTGTCCTTACTGAGGTGGGTGCTTGCATGGTACTGGCGTAGGGGGATTTCCCTGATGAAGTGGGAAATATTCTTGTTGAAATGGGCACCAATATAGCACTGGCGCATTGGCAGAGATGTATTCCTGGTGAAGTGGGACTTGTCCTTGCTGAAATGGGGTCGTACCTTGGTAATAATGGACAAAGCCACTGATGAACACACAAAAATCCCACAACTTCCAAATGAAAACTTCTTTTACTAAGTCCTTATCAATCCATCCAACACCATACAAAATATTTACACATAAAGTATCAAATCATGGAAAATAATATGGGCTACCAAGTCGACCTGACCTTGGTGGTAATATATGTAAGATACTCCAAAATTTCTAAATAAGCATGCATTTCTAACCATATCAGCAAGCATTTCTAACCATATCAGCATGGAGAACAAAAAAGTCACCTAGATCACCATAGGTAGTCCACAAATATTTCACAGAAGAAGGTTTAGAGTTACCGTCCTTTGGAGGCTCTATCAATAGGGCATATCCTAAATCACCATGGATAAACCCATTAAGTTGGCTCTTACGACTCTCAAGCTTATTGTTGGTAGTAATCTCTAGTTGTTGTGATAACTTCTGAGCAGTTAATAGAAGTGCGTCCTGAGCTGGGATAGTCCTGGTTAAGCACTATAGTGACTAAGTGCGGTGGTCCTTCCTGAGCTGGGTTGATACTAGGTTGCTTCTCCAGCTGGTTCCCCTTGACAACCCTGACCTAGTCACCACCTTCAGCTTTAGGTGATGGTAGGCATATGTAGTAGCGGATTCTCTTCTCGGTAATTGATGCACTTCCCTTAGCGACGGTGAGGGCTTAGGCCTCACTGGCTCTGGTCCAAGCTGAGGTAGGCACCTGTAAGGCAGTAGCAGCATTTGGCTATCTTGCTGACGCAGGACTAGCCCTTGCTGAGGAGGGATAGGCCTAGATGGCCTAGTATCTTGTTTCTTCTTATCCCTCTTTACTTGACGTATTGGAGAGAAGAATAGTCCTTAGTAGATGGCTTGGCTCCTTAGAAATGTAGGACAAACTTGCTGGCGAAGGTGGTGAAGTCCCTTATACTTCCTGACGGAAGCTTCTTATACCATATTCTAGCCGGCCCACTCAAGGTGATTGGAAACACCTTACACATTATCTCATCGGGCACTCCTTGAACCAACATCAAATTCTGAAAAAATTTCACATGTGCCACAAGGTCGGATTGTCCATGGTAAGGGTCAAGTTGAGGCATTTTGAATCTCCCAGGTAAGGTTGCGTTCTTTACTGAGTCAGTAAGGGGGGCAGTGAAATCTCCCAAGATATCAGGTGAGCTGGGTTCCCCCTTGCTGAACCTGAGCTATCTCATTTCTTCTTGCATGATAAGTAATCATTCCACGTAAGGAGGTTCAAGATCGTTACCTTCTCCTTGGCATCGGGCCATCAAGGAGTACCTCAAGTTGCCATACACAAGTCCCTCAAGTTGACTTCTTACTTGCTTGGGTCGATTACTGGGAGTTGATCGATGTTCACCACGGTAACTTTTGGGCGGTTCTCTGGTGTTCGTCCTCAACTAAGATGGTCGTAGTAGTGCTCCATGCTGACTATGTGTGGATGGCTCCACCTGAGCAGGGTTGCTTTTAGGTTGACTTCCCAGTCGACTTGTTAGGTTTCGAGGAGGAGGAGGCGGTATGCCCAAGTTGTCGCACAGGTATTTCATTATGTGTTGAAACTGTGATATAGTTTTAGCCAACTCTCTCACCTCCTTAGCTTTCTCTGCCTCCACGTCCCGGCTGGTGGCGGCCTTCTCTTTTCCCTTCCTGCTGGGGCCTAGGTCAAGTGCTCTCACGTTCTGACTCTCTGCATACTCGTCCTGAGGCGGAGCCGGAGGTGGGCGACTGCTTTGGCCAGGCTCCCATGTGACCTCTCTTCTGGACCCTCTTGGGGCCTCGGAGTTAGGTATTTGGCTTCTCTGACGGGTACGTAGGTTGTAGTGGGACCTTTCGTTCTGGGTCCCCACAGATGGCGCCACTGTTGATGCGTGAAAATATCAACCCAGGTGAGGTGGTAATGCCTTGCTGATCTAGTATCCGAGTTGAGGGTGGATGCCCAGTCAACAGCTCTGAGCTCAGTATTCCGCACCCGATTCAGTCTCGTCCTAACCCCGAAGGCTCCCAAGCTGACCTTTCACGCCACGCTGATCCCGGGCCAAATCGCTTGAAACCTTCCTGAGCTCGCTCTCCTTACTGACCTCGGACACGAACTTGGTGAGGACGTCTGCAGCAGAGAACACGGTCAAAAGGGGGGCGCCGGAGGTTTTCCGGCGAGCCCACTCCGACGCTCAAGTCAGTACCTTGAGGAAGTGATATTATGGCTCGGTTTCGGTAGCTTGGAATAGCTAATATAAGGAGATGAATGTAGCTAGGAGCTGATGGACCAAATGACACACAAAATACATATTGAAGGCAACAAGTATGGCCTTTAGGGAAGTTGGAACAGTAAAACCGCCCTCAAGGGACAACCTTCAATGGGTGTTAAGGTTGTCTCCTTGTTTCTTAGAGAGAACAATGGGGAGGTCACTTGTGCTTGTGGTGTGTGTGAGCAAAGAATGAGTTCTAGCTTGAAGAAGACCTTACTTTACCTTGACATAAGTGTCTTTTTATATTATACCTTTGTGGACACATGATTGGCCAAACAATGTTGCCCTAGTTCCTCCTTTCCTTCCTCTTCCCAAGCTTGAAACCTTAGCTCGGAGTCAAGACTAGGGACACTTGGTGAGCAGGGATTGGTCCCTTGGTGAGCAGGGATTGGTCCTTAAGACCTTATCCGAGATTACATGCCACATGGCACGATTTGATTCGAGTAGGGGATTACGTTATCCCTTGTGTACAGGTGGCGAATGCTCATTCGCCTCTACTTGTGGTCCCTTAAAGGTTGACCACATCAGGTGGGGTCCCTTTTTCAGCTACCAAGGTGCTACACTATCTCCTTAGTCAGCTTTCCATTTTGGGCGATTTCAGGTGGTCTCCCCAGGTGACCTAGGATCATAGGACACCTTTTTCACATTTTTGGGGGAACCAAATCCCTTTACTTTTGGGGCTGTTCCAGAGTGGGGTCCACTTGTTTTGCCCTATCTATGTGGACTATTGGTTATAGACCACGTGACACCTTTCATGTGAACACCCTTTATACTACCTAAGGTCGGATCCTGCCTCAGTTAGGATCCGAGGTGAGGTGGGTTTCAGCATGAACGGATCGTTCCATAGGTGCCGACTAGAGCATCGTGGGCTTACGTACCGCCACGTGTCTAGCCTATTTTTACCCCATAACATATATTAATAAATATAAATTAATATAAAAATAACCCTAAAATTTATTAATAAATGAGTTAATTTTAATATATTTTATATTTAAAAAATAAAATTTTATTAAATATTCCTGTCTCACCCATATCTTTAATTTCCCAAGGCATGATAATTATGAAGGTAAAATATTCTTTATTACAAGTCGCTGACGGAGAGGTCTCAATGAAAGTGGGATCACTGCTTGCAATCATGCAATCACGCACCGACAACATTTGTCTCAAGATATTGATGATCAGGCTGGCCCACATCTCTTCACACTCTTCATTTTGACGTCGTCGATGAATCGGGTGAAGTTCTTTTCTGATGATCCATCGCTGGATATTGCATTCTCTAGTATCTTTCTAACTTCCTTGACGTTTTTCCTTGCTTCATCACCTGGTTTTCCGCTCATCAGACCGTTGACTTTATCAGAGACTTCCTCCTTAGTGATTGATTTCTTGTCACAAAGATTGATCCCAATTCTCCAATCATCAACCGCTAGTTTTCTGTTTGTTAATTGATCAGTCAATAGAGGGAAGCAAAGCAAGGGAAGGCTACACCATATGCTTTCCAATATTGAGTTCCAACCACAATGAGTTAAGAACCCTCCGATTGCAGGATGTGAGATCACATCAATCTGGGAGCACCAGGTAACAATCAATCCTCTGTCTTTGATATTTTCTTTAAATCCGACGGGTAAGAAGTTGTGTTCATCAGAACTAACAATATCAGGCCGAAGCACCCAAATAAAACTCACTTCACTAAGCAAAAGCCCCGTCGCAATCTCCATGATATCATTCTTACTACAATGAGCGTAGCTACCAAAAGACGCGTACAAAACTGACCCACGAGGCTTGTTGTCGAGCCATTGGGTGCACTCAGACTCGGACCACAGGCTCGTAGCCACTACACCTTTGGTGAACCCAGGAGGAAAAATGGGACCAATTGCATAAGTCGGCTGCTTTTCATGTAAGGCTGAGATTGTTTCCGATTCAAGCTCTTGGACTGTGTTGCAGATGATGAAATCAACTCTCTTTACGTCAGCAAAGGCTTTGTATATCATACGGTGTACTACTGTCGACGTATCCTTAGCTTGAAGGAATGACATCATGTCCTTTGGTTTCAGAGACCGGACACCTGGTATATAATCAATGGCGTCTTCTCGATTATCTGATAACAATTTCAAATAAATAAATTAATAAACATGTTATATTAATTTGATTAATATTATTTACATAAGTTGAAGGATGAAACGTACCAGCAGAATCAAAGTGGCCATGGCTTCTGAGAAGATCCAGGTGATAATACAGAGTTAAAACCAAAGCTGGTTCAGTCCAAAACGAGATGCTAACAAGGTTATACTTGTTGGCAATCACGGAAGACCAAACGTAAAAGGTATCGGTGATCAAGCAACTGATTTCAGGGTGGGAGTTGACCAACCTTCCGACGAGTTCATCGGCATGTGCAGAGAAGACATGCAGAAGCCCTTCCGTGAACTGGTCGTGGTTGCGAGATCTGTCGAACAGTAAAGGAAACCCGTCGCTGACCGTCGTGTAACGAATGTCGAGATCCGATTTACGTGCTTCGGCAAATATGTCTTCGCCATCGTCGGCGTTGGTGGGTTGACGAGCTTTCGTTATTTGTTGATGGATTGAATCAGTATTAACAAAGGTGATGGTGAAGCCATAGGAAGCAAGCTTCAGAGCTAGATTGACGAAAGGGATTACATGCCCTTGTAGAGGGTAAGCGAACATGAGTACATGAGGGTTTTGGTTACGGTGATAATGATTGTTCTCCATGATTAATTTTTGTGTATGATTTTAGTTGGAGAGACTCACGATGATCGATCAGAGAAGACTAAAATGAAATTAGAGTGACAAAATTTTGTGGACTGTTTGTTGTGCAGTAATGAAACTTTGTACACGACAAAAGTTGGAACTTCTACTCATATATTAAGATAAGAAAGTGAGTATTTTCCAATCAAATAGTAATTCTTGAAATCCATACGGATAGGGATAATATTATCTCTTAAAAAATACTACCCTTTATTTGAAGGGTATAAGTTTAAGCCCTAGTGATTACGGGAGTCTCCAACATTTGTACGTGAAGGAATTAACTTAAGGTGCAAGAGTAATCTCTTTCGTATGTGAGGATAAAAATCTTAATTATAGTAATTAATTATGTACACGTGCATAAATTTAATAATATATATATATATATATATATATATATATATATATAGGTTTTACTAATTTACTATGTATGTTGAGTTTTAATTGATTGAGAGGGGTATCAGATAAAATTTCGATTAAAATAGTATTTACTTGGAAGAATCTAAGATTTTCTTCCAACAAGTAGAAGATAAATATGAATGAAACGGTGGAAAAAGGTGATGTTTCATCCGAAGTTGGCAATAACATGTGTATTTATTGCCAAAATAAAATAATAAAACCACAAGTGGTAATTTGTTTTATGAGTAAATCAAATATTTAAAACTCTTATACATATACTTACTTTTGGGTTTAATTAAACATAATTCCAAGAAACTTTTGGAGTTCTAGTCACTTTCCATCAATCAATAATCAATTTGCCTCCAATAATTTCCTTGCTAACAAACAATGTGTTAATCTGGGGATTTGGACTGTTATCTTTTATTTTATAATTATTATATTAAAAAATTGATATACTAATAATTGTATACATTGAATAGTAGTATTAAAAATTAATATCTCAGATGCCATTTCAAAGCTTTTGACGAAACGAATAGAACACGAAACCTCCTAATTGTAAAATTTCCGATAATAGGCAGCGGTTTTGGCCCTGGAAGAACCTTGCCTTGGCCTCCAGATTTCTGAAAATACCGAACAACAATGAAGAAGAAGAGAAGAGAAGAGAAGTTAAAAGGAGAGGAAAGGGTGGCCATTGAAAAATTTGGGATATTGAAGAATCCATTGATTTTTGTGTTTGAATTGTTGTTATTGTAAAAGACTGCAACTCTTCTGTGGCTTTGGATGTGCTTTAGATATTCGAACTTATATAAAATGATAAAAAGACACCACATGAGCATATTAGTCCAACTTCTCGTGCTGATACAATTGTTAATTATTAGAAAAATGAGAAATTTTAAAGTACACGATTTTAGTATAGTCCTCCAATTAAATTACTCTCGAGTTTATATTATATTATATATTTCTACAATTTTTCTGTTGTCCACGTGGCTCATTTTCCGAGCCTTCAAGATATCTGGAAGAAGAAGATTGATGCAGCCGACTTTCAGGGACAAGTGTGGCTCCAGGAAGTAGCCATGGACGTCGCAGCTTCTGCTGGGAAAGCTCCTACTTGTGTTGTCTATGCTGAAACTTGATACCTGTTCTTGAAGCTTGTACGTTGTGTGATGAAAGGAGATGCTTGGTGAGGTTAACTCGTGTCTGAAGCATTCTAAGAAGCCCACCAAAACACAGCGAAACAGAGCAAAACCCAGAGAGAGCTTCTTCGTTTGAATCTTCCTGGCCAAATTCATTTAGCCTCGCTTCCTGAGTATTTAAATTTTTACAGATTATACCCAAAATCTATAATTTGATATTTGCATATTTTGTCTAAAGTGTGTAATTTTTTTCATTTTGATATTAGTGAACCGATTCAAATGTTCGAAGAAATAGGTAACAATTTTTATAGAATTTCATTAAATTCAAGTGTTTTAAATTTTTACATTTTTGCATATTTGTTATTCTTAACATTATTTGAAATTCTCAACATTATTATAGTTTACTAAAATTTTATAATTTTGAGAAATTATCGAGTCTAATTTTTCAACATTTTCTCTATTATTTGAAATTCAAGTGTTGTCATTTTATTAGTATCATTTAATTTTTAAATTTTGTATTCTCATTTTATTTATTTGTTTGATTTTTTTTAAAAATAAAGATGTGAATTTATACATATCACTTGACTAGTGGGTACACCCACAACCATTTTAATTTTAAAATTAGCTATCACAATAACAACATTCATTAGTATCATTTAATTTTTAAATTTTGTATTTTAATTTTATTTATTTGTTTGATTTTTTTTTTTAAAAAAAATATGTGAATGTATACCTACCACTTGACTAGTGGGTAATGCCACCCACAACCATTTTAGTTGTAAAATTTGCACATGAAGGCATCAATCATTTTTTAGTAAGAAAACAAAAGCTATTTCAATATAATAAATATGAGCACATGATAAATATCATCAATAATAATAATAGGGATTATTATTATTATTATTATTTTTCTATGTAACCAATCAAAAAAAGAAAACTTGACATTATACCCACTTCAAGAATCAAACTCATACAAATATAAATAGACACTACACTTGTTCCCAACCCAATGAATTAAAACAAATTCAAAAGTATTCAATTTTAAGAAATTTGGCCATCCAATTTCTAAGAACATATATAAAAACAATATTTTGAATAATATTTTTAGGCATTTTTAATGAATTTCCATATATTTTATTTTTTTTGTAACTTAAGCGTGATTATAAGATATTTATATATAAATAAAAAAAATTATGCCTTTTCATCTTAATGAAAAAAATAATATTATAATAAATTTAAAAAAAAATAAAGATGTGAATGTATGCCTGCCACTTGACTAGTGGGTAATGTCACCCACAACCATTTTAGTTGTAAAATTTGCACATGAAGGCATCAATTATTTTGAGTAAGAAAACAAAAGCTATTTCAATATAATAAATATGAGCACATGATAAAGATCATCAATAATAGTAATAGGTATTATTATTATTATTATTTTTCTATGTAGCCAATCAAAAAAAGAAAACTTGACATTATACCCACTTAAAGAATCAAACTCACACAAATATAAATAGACACTACACTTGTCCCCAACCCAATAAATTAAAACAAATTCAAAAATATTCAATTTTAAGAAATTTGGTCATCAAATTTCTAAGAATACCTATAAAAACCATATTTTTGAATCATTTTTTAGGGCTTTTTTTTATAAATTTCCATATAAACATATATATTGTAATTGAAGCGTGATTATAAGATAGTTATATATAAATAAAAAAAATTATTCCTTTTCATCTTAATGAAAAAATAATATTATAATAAATTTAAAAAAAAATAAATGTGAATGTATACCTACCACTTGACTAGTGGATAATGTCACCCACAACCATTTTAGTTGTAAAATTTGTACATGGAGGCATCAATCATTTTTGAGTAAGAAAACAAAAGCTATTTCAATATAATAAATATGAGCACATGATAAATATCATCAATAATAATAATAGGTATTATTATTATTATTATTATTTTTCTATGTAGCCAATCAAAAAAAGAAAACTTGACATTATACCCACTTCAAGAATCAAACTCATACAAATATAAATAGAGACTACACTTGTTCCCAACCCAATGAATTAAAACAAATTCAAAAGTATTCAATTTTAAGAAATTTGGCCATCCAATTTCTAAGAACATCTATAAAAACAATATTTTGAATAATATTTTTAGGCATTTTTAATGAATTTCCATATATTTTATTTTTTTTGTAACTTAGGCGTGATTATAAAATATTTATATATAAATAAAAAAATTATGCCTTTTCATCTTAATGAAAAAATAATATTATAATAAATTGTATACCTCACTTTTCTTAAAATACACTTCACAATTGTTTTTTAGCTACATAAACTTAACCCTTAACTTTCTATTAAATATTTCAATTCTCATAATAAAGTTAAAACCTATAGCTTAAATAGATTTAGATTGATATAATATAATATAGTTTATTTATCATATATTAATTATTTTCTTAATTCAAATAATTAATTTGAGGTTAGCTAGTCTTGTGTTTTAGAAAAATATAACGCAAGCAACTTGCGAGACAGTTGTAGTCACGTTAATTATTTTTAAATGTTTTAATTAATTATTTATATTTTTATGATCACTCCCTTATTAATTTATAATGTTTTATATTTTCAAAATGTGAGTCCAGTTTAAATTTATGTCAACTTGTATATATTGACTCTAATTTTTTGTTTTTGTTTGATTCATTTGACATCTCTAATTTTAAAGTTAGAATTAATGAGAAATTTTAATTTTTTTTTAAATAATATTTTTCTTATATTTAAAAGCAAATATTGTTAAAATAAATATAAAATTACGTTTGATTTTTTTATAATATGTTTAGGACATAGGTGTTGATAGATACTAAATCCTTTTTTTTTAATTTATAAAAAAAATCATATTTTAATAGAGTAGTTAATATTTAATACCCATATTCTATCAATTACAAGTAGAGGTTAATTTGTCTTCCAAAAAATAAGTAAAACATTATTTAATTAAAAAAAACATCCGATTATTGGTAAATTTTATATTATTTTACAAGAAAAAGTAAAATCTAATTAAAAAGTTACCGTCTAACGAAGGACACGACTTCTTTTATTTTATTTCTTTAAATATTAAAATTAGTAAACTATGAGATTTATAGAATAATGAAGGGCAGCACATTTCGTTTACTGTAGGAAAACCAATTTTAGTTAAGAAATCTTTGGAAGTTTCATAGTTGTTATTATTATTAATTTCGATAATTTGAAAATAATTAAAAAAATTAATTTCTCAATACGTTTATTAGGAACTCGATCATTTTAATAAAATAGGTTATTTTTTCCTTCCCACGTTCATTTCATAATCGGATAAAATGGAGGGCCGAAGAATAAAAATAAATAGTCTACAAAATTGAAATATAAACTTGAATGAAAATGAGGATAATCAACCACGACTACTTGTTAAGCAGTAATTATCAAATGTTTATATCAGGGAGAATGTCTAATACCTCCCTGTTATTTTACTCAATATCTCATCACCCCTTATATTTTTTTAAATACCCTATTATCCCCTTATATTTCAATTTTATCCTTCAATAATTTAAATATTTTCGATTTTACTATTTGTAATTCAACATAAACCAATTGAAGTGAAGAATAAAATCGAAAAAAATAAGAGTTAAGGAGTGATAAGATATTAAAAAAAAATAAAAGAATGATAGAATATTGATAAAAAAATTAAAAGATATTAGACATTCTCTCTTTATATTATTATCAGTACAATAAATATGTAGAACTAATTAATAAATGATACCTAAAGTCCTTCGTCATTTACAAAACAAATTTTGTAGCAAAACTTCATGAACCTTTGTAACATCTTTTACAATACAACTTTTATACCGTAAACCTAGCATTATTGATGATACAATTTTTATGTCACAACTTCGTAAACCTAGCATTATCGATAAAGGTAAGGTGATATTACAAACTAGGAGTCAACGAGCAAGAGAACCAATTATCAGAAGATTTCCCTATGCAATCCAATACAAGCAATTTCAGTCGAGAGATTAGAAGAAGGAAAACGTTACAAAGGAAGGATCTGAGATGATGAGTGTTATACACTTTAGTCTATTAGAGTAGCACATTTCCGCACATAAGCTGCTGGAAACAATATACAGGCAAGTATAAAAGGGAAACCCAAAAAAGGGAAAATATATATAGAAGGAGAATTGTAAGTCTTTCCAAGTCTAATTTTTTTGTACAAACGAAGGAGACTCTTCGATGATCAGAGTAATTTTCTGCCCCTGCTCGAGCACCCTTCAGGTCAGCCAAACAGAGAAATATTTATAGCTAAAAGTTTTCTGCGTTCTGAGAATATGCTTATCTGGGATCCAATTTGGTGATGAACTCAACCCTGACTGCCGATTTGGAAATCAGAAAGGGAGGCAGTTTCTCGGGTTTCAACTGTTGGTGTCTGTTCTTTCTTGTCTAACCCAAAGAATGAGCAGTTTTGAAATGCATCCAGACTGCTGGCTATCAGACGGCTTAAACCTCCGAGGCTATCACTAAGAATCAGATCTTCGCCGCGATATTTAGAGGATGGAATATCCAAATCTAACGGTCCTAAAGAGTCAGGCTGCAGAGGAAAAAAAAAGAATATGAAAATATGTTCAATTACTGATCAATGCTGATGAAAAGATATAAATATAATAATTTGTATAAATTAGAATCGCAAATTTCAATTTCCCTAATTTCCACTGACTGGCACCGTCATAACAATTATTCAGATAAACATTCATACTTCTTAAGGTAAAAATAGCAGTTATGAGGTTAAAATATAATTAAATCATGACAGAAATGGAAAATAAAATAAGTGTGATAGAAATGATGTATACCCAATATATATCTGTTAGCCCATTAAAATCCTTTACAGAATTATCAAGGGCATCTGGATCAGAGACACACTCATCCATAGGGTCTTCATGAGCAGGATAATCAGTAGGCCCCTTAGCATTATTAGGTAACTCCTGCAGGGACAGTGGTAAAAATTTTATAAATGATTCCACGTCATATGCAGGTCTTTATTTTTCTAGAAATAGCATTGCTCAAATACCATTGATTATGTAACGATACCTCAAGAAAGCCACCGCATGCCAATGAACTTGTTCTTGCAATCTGCTTGCTGTCTAATACTGGAGGAGGAAAGTCTGATAACCGAGTAACCTCTTGACATAGAATTGGACTATTTTGAAACGAGAAGGCATCACATGTTTCTTCAGCATCCCAGATGGAAGAAGTATGGGATGACAACGTTGAAACAGCTCCCATCTTGTTTTGATGTCTGGATATATGTGCAGCAATGGCGGCATCAAATGAATCACAACTGAATGGGATCTGCTGAAGACATTGAGAATTTTCTGCAACAGGTGGTGCATCCATATCATGAGGCACTTCTGAGAGTAGATCTCCAACACTTATGTTGGTGAGACTATCAGCCCACTCCCCCGCTGATAGTGCAATGCCATTGCTTAATCTCACGTCACCCTAAATCATAGATGGAGAAAATTACAAGTTCAGCAAATGCCTCACTGGATCTGGTGTCATGGCTAATAGATTTTAACAGTCAATGATAGCAGCTGCTATACCTAAAATGATGGAATACAGTTCATTCTGTTGATATAAATGAAACCTTAACAAAAATTAGATGAGGTTCCATATAAAAGTTTTCTCATCTTCATAAAACATATTCCTATTTGCAAGAGAACAAACATTTCACTATTTCAGAGAAACCCTTTCCCCTTAATGGTGGATCTAATTTATTCATGAAAAAAATATTTTCTGAAGGAAACGTTTTCGTTTTTCTTCTTTCCTATGAAAATACAGCAGATCTGCAAACATTAAGAACTTCATACAAATCTAAGGAAATTTCTTAATTGTCAATAAAACTAGTCGTCCCCCACTCCCCTCTCCTAAAGCAAAATGTCGGCAAGAAAAATGAAAACCGGAGACTGAACCTGTGAAGACACACATGATAAAGTAAAAGGTGGTGGAAAGGTATCGGAAGGGCTAATCAGTTCCTTCAGCAGAGAAATCTCATCAAACAACATAGGACAAGCAAGCTACATTAACAAGTTAAAAAGTAAGCCCCTTGGTGGTTTATGATTGGAGAACCTTAAATCAGGCCAGCGTACAAGAAGTATTTAATAAAAAGCTTGGGGGAAAGAAAGAAAGACAGTTACCGCATCTTCCAGTTGTCTTGTCATACAATCGCTGCCAGTCTCCTTCCCATGCCATGATAAATTTCCAGCAGGATCGGATGACTCTACAAGATTACTTTTTGAAGTATTAACATACCCACTCATCTCGTTTGGCGCATTACTTAGAGGGGGTGCAAATGTGTGGTTATCTTTCACTGAGGTTAGTTTATCAATATAGGAATCCACAAGTTTCTCAGACTGATCACTAGTTGATGGCACAGATGAGGGCATTGGATCCATTATCTGGCCCTTCCTATTATCCACATTTATATTATGTACGCTGGGAATACAGCCAGATGCTAAAGGAGATTGGGATGCTAGAGACTCAAGTTCCGTGTTCAAAAACCAACCATACCTTCAGATAACAGGATATCAATCAATTAGCCAATCTAATAATAAAATACAGAAGCATTGCATTTAAATTAACCAATATGAGAAAGCAACCTCAAGCGGAACAGTGGAGGGCTTCCAATCATAGCATAGACATCTGCCGCGCTGGCAATTGAGTCATGGGTCCATCTAAGACAACCCATCAGGTTTTCCCTTTGAACATTGTACGGGAAGAGCCAAAGCTCTCCGGATGCTACACTTGAATTGCCCCATTTGCGATTTAGATGTTCCAATACTGATGATAGCTTTTTCCGAGCACTAAGAGTGAGCTCCAGGTGTGGATTACGGTTATCCTGTGAACAGATGGAGATCTAATTATTTCCAGAACAATCTTCAGCTGCTATAACTTCATTCTACACCAGCACAATAGTTTTCTTTTTTGCTCACCATTTCTAGGGCTCTTCGAGTAGCATCATCAATTGGATACAGCTGGAGCTTAAGTTTCACAGGAGTGTGTACATTGCTCTCAGCAAAAGCATTTCGCGAAATAGTGGGCAAAGGGGGCAGAGCTTTATCAACAGATTCAAGAGTTTTTTGCTCTGGAATTTAATACAGAAAGAATCATTATTAAGAAATTTCATATATTCCTACTTAATTAAATTCACATGACAAACAAAGTTTGGTGATATAACCTCATCTACTGTACCTTGATCAAGTTCAACCTCTTTATCAATGGATGCCCGCTCTAAATGCTCAGCGGCATCAGCAACCAGAGAAACACCAGCAATTGCAGCCTTTTCCCATTTTTTATAGGCTGCTGATGAGACGGGACCTGAAAAGAATCAAGTAACAAGCAAACAGATACAAAAATATTAATATGGCGAAGAACAATGAAAATATGTATAAGAATCAAGAGATCAAATACTTTCTATATTCTTAAGCATATTTCTCCACAAGACTATAAAAATGCCAACAAAATAAGAAAAGAAAAAAATCACCTTGCTTCCGTCTTTGCCTTGCTGGTTTCATAATAGTTGAGTCTCCTTTGTTGTTACTACGATTAACACCTACATTAACATTGCGCTTCAATGATGCCTTTGCAGGTCCTAATTTTTGTATGTTTTGACTGTCTACAAGGACCAGCTTAACTGTGCACGTATCCTGTCCAGATGCCCTACTCTGATTTGAGACAATGCTTGAAGTTGTAGGTGAACAGTTTTCCCCTTGGGAAGATCGTTTCCTAACACTCCTCTTCCTGTCTTTTAAGAGTTGATGCTCCTTCATGGGAAAGATATGTTCATCATCAGTTTCAACTCATCCAGAAGATGTCAAGTTTCATGCATGGAGAAATATTCAAGGATTAGTTATTGAAAATCTTGACTAACCAAGGCTTCTATAAATATTTTAAATCTTCGAGGCTTTAGATGAAGCTTTGAGGCTTTGCAACTATACTTTTCCAATAAAGACCACCTGCGAAACAGGTTACAGAACTATTTGTTAAAAGTCATATAAGAATAAGTAATCTTAGATTCCAGATCAAGCACTCCAAAGAAAAATATTATATGTTAGCAACCCTTACACTATTAGTCTTAGCAGAGTATGGTACATTCTTTTTAACATGATACCTTAATTTATTAACCTAACCCATACACAATTAACCAGCCTAGTAGGGAGAAAATCCACTCAACTGATGACGAAAAGCATTTTTCGGGGGAACAAATCTCCTTTTCAAACATATAAATTCTTCTAATACATCTAGATTGGCTAATAGAATCACCAGCTGGAAGATACTATCTTACATATATAATCTCCAGTTTCATAATATTTCTTCTCCCAGTGTACATCATGTAGATAAAGAATGTACCTAAAGATGAAAAAAAATCAACCTATTTGTAATAACATTACCATCGAAGCATGGCAGCATTGGTATCTTTTGAGTTCTTTGCATCTAGACATAACCCTGGTCCCAGTAGCTTGTTCATCCGCCGCACAAGACGATAGTAATAATGTCGGACCTGAAAATAAGCAAAACCCAAATTAATACCAGATCTGAAAAGCAAAGAAACAGTTGAGAATAAGGAATCAACAAACAAGTACAGTCGTATCTCATAGCAGTTCACCTGATCCTTGTTTTTACTTTGGACTCGATGAGTGATCTTCTCAAAATTCTGCAAACAAAGCATTAAAACATTATCGAGAATTATATAGGAGAAGAAAATATAATGCCAAAACAATTGTCAGCAATAACATGCCTTGCCGACTTGTCTCAATGCAGTGAAAAAGCTTTCCTCCTCTTCTCGTGTCCAAGCAGCCCATTGCCGTGTTGGTTTTTTAGCTGCATTTCATATTCACAGAAACACATTCACAAAAACATACAAAGTAAGAAAAGCAAAAGCTAAAAGCTACAAGTAGAACATACCAGACTGCTGCAGCATAACATTATTGAGGGTGGATGAGGATACACGAGGGTCTCCATCCTGAACTGGTACACTGCCAGGATGAAGTTGTGCCTCAGAGTCCAAGGACAACTGCAACTCCATTTGCATGTTGAAGACATCACAATAACAGGAACACTAAACACTCATGCCCTTGAGCTTCCCACATCTGACAAATTACACCTGATCTTCAACTTAATGAAAAGAAGATACTGGCACCCTGATTGTAAAAATGAAAGCTGAGCTTAATATCCAGAAACGAGAATTAAAAAGGTACAGAGCCAAAAAAGATCAAGACAACTCAAATTATTGCACGCCTTGAATACTAATACTGAATAAAATCAAAACTGATCTTACAACTTAAGAAGACTATGTAAATTAGTCAATTGTGATAAAGTAGAAATTCCCAACCTAAATGTCCCTAGAAAATCCTTATTACAACAGATTCCACATCTAAAACATGCACCAGGATATGTTAAACAATCAAATTTGACAAAATAAAGCAGGCAGCGAAGCTTCAAGAATTTTAAAAGGAAATTTCTGTACAGTGTACATCTCAACGGTATAAGAGATCACGAGAGCAAAACTGGCACACGATTTTACCTAATACAACAACTCGACTCCGTTGAATTGAATGTAACCCACCCTTTTCAGAGAAATTAGCAAAGAAAACCCATCAGAACAAAAAAATTAGCAGTCTTCAGCTTCCACCAATTTTCTCAGCAGCCAAACAGGAACTAGGGTTTGAAACAAAAAATTCTGATCACCTGAGCCTTTTTCTGTAAATCTAAATAAAATAAAAACCTGAATCTGGAAAACAGTTCTGACTTAAAAAAAAAACCTGAAATAGCGAACTCACCCTGGAATTAACAGCGCGAGGCTTCTTCAAAGTTTCGAACAAAAACAAATCGAAACCGGACGGAATCTTCCGACAAACGTCTTACGGTTAGGAGGAGAAGAGAACCGAAAGGAATTATTATTTTTATTTTTTTTCTTATTATTATTATTATTATTATAATTTTTACTTTCATGAAAAGAAAAGAAAAAAAGAAAAAGGGACGTTATTAGTTAATTTCAAAGTAAAAAAACGAGAATAGGATATTTTTGGGTCATAAAAGCAAATAGGGTATTCAAAAATGACCCAAACCTTCAACTTCCTAAACTAAAAAATTAATAAATTAATTATTAAAAGTGGCTAATTGTAATTATTTACTATAAAATAATAATATAATTTCAACCCTTTTAATTATTATGTTTGGATCTAATTGTTAATGATTATTGTCCAATGGAAGATTGGCATCTATATCATTTTGTTCAATGCAATGGAAAGTTAATACCATTTCAATTTATTGACCATTAAAGGGCATTGAGTTTGAATCGGTTGTGGGTTTCATTAACACTGGTTGAACATTCAACTAATTTTTTCTTTTTAAATATATATATATATATATATTTATTATTTGCTATTTGTTTTGGGCATTTTTATCGTTGGATAAGGCAGATGCTCTCCTCATCAGTCATCAAATGCAAAAAAATAAATAAATAAAAGAACGTGGAACAGGGGCCATAAATATTATATTTCAGTGGCGTTTAGAGCATTAAAGGGAAAAGCTCCCCTTTATCTCCTTTTAGTGCAATGGCAATTCTAACCCTATAAAGAGTACAGCACAAACATAATCGGAAGGAAAAAAGGAAAATACCAGGAAATGAGAATCCATGGTTGAGTATTTCCACAAGTCAAAATATGTGTCAGAATTATTTTATGAGAATTTATTTCTTCTAAGAGCTGAGAAAAATTTTGTTCTCCCTTCCCAAGTAACCCTGAAAGAAAAGTCATAAACTTGATCTCAAAGTTTTCGTCTCTTTCTTTATTTTGGCAGCAGTTTTTGGCTCCAGAAAATAAATGAGAAGGAAAAGAGAATTAAGTAGAATATTTAAACAAGGCAACGCTTGTGTTTATTACATTTCCTTCTCCTTAAGAACTTGTAATTTTGCAAGATGATTGGTAACAGATGATAGTTGTAAATTGATGATGTCTGTTGGAGACTTGTATGCTCCTGCATTTGTCATCTTGACCTTCATGCTTCGTGTGAGTGTTTGAGGCTGCTGCTTACTATTACATTGTCTTTCCCTACCTGCTGAGATTGTTCATTTGTGTGATTTATTTCAATTGTCTTATGCTATATTTCATTGCTTGTCTGTTTGATTGCATCCAATGCACTACGTGAGCAAACCTCCTGAAAGATAGCAGGATCTCACTGCTTGAGTTCCAGTTCAGGAAAATTCCTTGTCCATTCTGCAAGGCAAAATATGAAAACTTTAGCATCTTATGGTAGCATATCTATACAAGGAAACATAGTCAGGAAAATGCTTGCCCCAAGAAAGCATGGAACTTTGTGACTCTCACTGAAGTTGAACCTGCTCTGCTAGTGATCTTTTAAATAACCAAGCTGCCTCTTGTTTTTATATGACAGACATTATTCACTTGATAGCCACTCCAGTATTCTTCATAAGACACTGCTTTGCTTAGATAGAATTAATCTGTACATTGGTGCTCCACGATCTATAACATGTTGTTCCCAATCTGATCGAACTCCAAATGGGTTCTCCTCAAGCCATGCTCCTTGATTAGTTCTTGTATCACATTGGTCCTGAACAACAGCAAGTTTGCCCTTGCCATGTTTTAAAAATTGTTCTTTCATTCTCACAGCTACTTCTTTTATGTCAGACTGGAGAAACACCTGGAGAATGGAAATATATTAATAAATAACCTGAGCAAGCCTATGACCTGATTTCAACATGAAATTGAGTTGTATCACAACAAATGCCAAAAATTTGATGACATAAACACATGTTATCATTAGTTCTTTTGTAAGAACAAAACTGCGATGTGAACATATACCTTCCCATTGTGAACTAGGAGATCTGCCACTGCTTCAACTAATGACCTTTGCAGCATTCTCCATCTATGTTCTGGTTTGTTGAAATCAGGATTTGGACACTGCACAATCATTCAAAGGAGTAAAAGAAGGTTTAGTTGCAAATTAGACAATTGATTCAGGACAAGGAAGAAAACAATAATAAGGAGAAAGTCACTGTCATCTAATTTCCAACCGCATAAAATCTACTGGCCTACTTTAGATTCTATTTTGATTGATGAGAAATAAGGTGATACAGACAGCAACTAAAGTAAAGCATTCTCTCACTCTTCAAACAAAATTGAGAACTAGCAGATTCCATTTCAATCACCAATATAACTGGAAAAATGAAGAATATTTAGCCATTCCCTAAACTGATGGTGAGAGTAGGGGCAGAGGTAGTAGAATGAAGACGGTGGTGGAGGTCAGGAAGCAAATTTTGCAATTCAACTCTTGTCCATCAACAACTGACAATAATGTTGCCTGAAGAGCAAAGGAGGTGATGTAGGGTTCAAGCGGTTATTGGCAGTAATGGTTGTGAGGTAAAGCATTTTATATCTTCAAGATACATTAACAATCAGAACCTAAATAGTTCAAAAGAAAGCTTATTTTGCTTCGCTTCGTCTAATATGTGCATTGACAAAATTACAAAACACTTAATGGAAGTGGGTAATGCAGATTGAAAACAATTTTGACCTGTACTGAAACAAGAATCAACTTTCCCGGGTAGCTAGCAACTATTGAACGGAATGTGGACGTAGCATTTGTTGCAATGAAGTGCCTACAGAGACAACAGCAAAATCAAGATATAATGAAAATGAATATCTAGTATAAAAATTGTTAACCTGTCATGAAAAAGTCTAATTAGAAAGGGATGCTGACTAAGTCTGATCAGATTAAACACAATTATATAAGTCCCATTGGTTAAAAAAAATTTCTTCCCCTAGATGCATAATTTAGTGCAGCGCCAATAGTAACAGCCTGTACCCATTTTTTATGCCAGATAGTTGAACAGAATCTAGACAACGCTTCACGAGCTGAAAAGTTAGAGAGGTGTTAAAATTGATGAAGTAAAACTTAAGCAAGCAGGAAACATCAAAATATTCAAAAGGAGACTCAGAAACCTTTTCATTAATCTCTAAGCCAAGAAAGTTACAACCTTTCCTTTTTTTAGCCATTCCCAGAAGAAATAGTCCATTACCTGTCATTTATAATCCAAAAGGAAGTAAACAATAATTCCAGACTCTGCTTCTGAAAAATACTTTTACTATAAATGGAAATTACATGTTTATCTTAGAAATAATACAGAAAGAATAACATATTCAAAATAGATACAGGCATTCCCCTACTTAAACACGTGATTTGCATGTGTAAGATAAACTAAATTTATGTCATTTGCTTTTCCTTTAGTTACAGTAAAAAAAAATTCTATGGGTATGTTCTGCCGTCAAACATTCATATTCATATTGTACAGCTTATTAGAGGAAATATTAGATCAAAAGAGGGGAATAACAGAACAGATACCACTTCCAATATCAACTACTAGAGGTTGGGCTGGATCATGGTAGGCAGCACTCCAATCAATCTCAAATGGATATGCCTGCCAAACAAATGAAGTTCCAGTAATTAGAAGAATATACCCCCAAAAAATGAAAAATTTAATCACTTTTGTCCTATCGATAAATAAAATCTCTTTGGTCCCTCAATCAAATTAGATCATGAGTCCTTGGAGGATCTAAAATCTAGTGCAGATAGAACGTTGACTTACATCCTAGCAGAAGCAAAAGTCTAGAGAAATTAATTCATGTCATTGATTCATATACCAGTTTAGGATTGTCTAACAGTCTCCTCCAGTTTAGATAGATTTGCCAGAAATTTTACATGGTTGTTCAACAATGGATAAATGCTCTTAACTTGTAAGCATCCATACTACACATGTCAAGTAGTCAAACATGTCTGATGATTTTAAGCCCCTGATGAAGACAGTCTCTACAGAACTGACTTTGAACATAATAAAACATACATTAGGTGGCAAGCATCACTGATATATATTGCCTCTCCTAAGAACCTTGAAGGAAAAGCCTATCAAATAATAAATCAAAGTCAAATTCGGCACACAGGTTGTCACAGGCTTGTTCTCGGGTTTTGCAACCCAAAACGTTTCTACTCAATTAGCAGAACCCAGTGCTTATAACTTAGCTCAGCACTTTCTTGCTAATAATGGGGATGTGACAAAAAGTATGAAAATGACAAAAGGAAAACCTTATTCCACCTTCTACTGTCACAATTTAAATGTTTTTCTCTCACAAATCCTGTTGCAACATCAAAGAAACTAAACACAGAAGATATGTTTAGAAAATTACTCTATCTAAGGCTTCAACTCCAGGAAGCTTTCTTCCTTTGAGAAATTCCCAGACAGCTGAAGCGCTCTCAACCATGTTAAAACTGAATACAGAACTGGACTCTTTTGTTATTGCCCTGCGTACCATACTCCCAACAACAGTCACCTTGCAAGTGCCTTGACTTAGTTTAAAAAGCCTTCTAGCCAATTTACTTGCTCCAAATGTGTAATCACTAGAGAACCTGAATTTCACTGGACCAAGCCATATGATTTTCTGCAATTCACTGAGAAATACATCAATGGGTCTGTGCAAGGAAATAGTAAAAACATTAAGTAATTAAAACAAACAAATAGATCGATATAACAAGAAGTCCTGGACACAAGTTAATTATCAAACATAACATGGACCAGCTGTCCTGCATTTCATGGATTAAGTAACAAACAGTCAATATCAATCAAGATATATCACCTCCAGACAAAATAATACTTCATTAAACAGTATTTTCTAAATCTAAGAATAGGAATTTGGTTACTTTGGCACTAAGTCTCATGAAACCACAGTAAACCATTTTTGTCTTGTTTTCAGTTTACCTTGCATTTTGTAATGATAGAGTTAAACTCTTCCTCTGACTTTGGCCCAATATCAACAGGTTCCCAACCTAAAATAGAAAAATGTTGCATAAAAACAATTTCAATAGCAACATATACAGTATTCTATGTAACATTCCTCACAAGGTTGTGAGTTACGACAGAAAAACAAGAAGATACATAATGGTGATGTCCTAACTGATATTTCACTTTGCTCGACCAAGAATGGCTTATTAGTTGGCAGTATTCGAATACACTGCATTGTCTTAAGAGCTAACAATCTCGATTGGCCAATTACCAGCTTGAGAAAATTGGAAAACTAATCTGATCAAGACCAATTTCTTAATTCTAACAAGGAGGGGAAATAGAGCCTAAATCATCATATACTAATAATTTTGTAGACTGACAAATGAGCACCGACAAATTTTGTAAATTATATGAATTGGCAATACTGAGATAAGTAAACAGACGCGAACTACAGTTCAGAAAATACACAAGTGGTTGCAAGGACATTTTTTATTTCTTTTTAAGAAAAATGAAACACCAAGTTATTAAGTTTAAACTAACCATCAGGAATACCATGAGCAGGAAATATTTTCAATTGCTTTGGAAGATTATTACTTGCGCACCAAAAGTCTTTTGGATACAGAACTGTTATGTTTTTATCTCGTGCAATCTGAATTAGATCCGCCGCTGCTTCATTAGCCCCCTTTTCCAACAGATGTGAAGGAACAAAAAACTTTAAAGCATGCATTATTTGAAATGACATCATTCCTACAAAGATTAACCCATCACATCTAGAAGCTAAGAAATGCAATGCAGCTGCTTTGCTGTAGAGATTGCCACCTCCAATCTGTATCATATAAATAAGAGGATGTTGCAAAAGTGACACAAAAAAGCTTGTAAACTAAAGAGACGAATTCAAGAGTCAAAACAGAAATATACATACAATGGCAACATATGGTTTCTTATCAAGTTTTGCAGCGTTCCTTAGTTGACATAGGCTTTCTTCAAAATAAAAACCAGCCAAACATGCATAACAAAGACGAGCAACACCAACAGTTGATGCTAGAATTTTATGAGACTGAGAAAAAGAATCATTAACAAAAATATCAACTCCTGATGATAATAAATGAGCAAACTTTGAACAGTTGGCAACTTCCTCTTTGAACTCAGAAAGATTCTCAAGAAGAAGGATATCAGCTTTCTCAAAGAGTTCCTTATCCACTGAAATCTTACAAGAAAGGCACCGTACGGCTACAACTTTGTATTGAAGAGCTGATGACAACACGTCTGAAATATGTAGATATCGTGCATTAATGATAGTATCAAGCTTTGGCAATTCAAATGACTATTTCTTTTTCATTTAAAATGTTTGTAATGTTCTAATATGGATGCACAGAAACAGAGGATCCTATTTGCTCTAACAATTCAATCAAAGAAGAGGAATTACTGAACTGCCATACCTGCAACATATTCAGTAGCAAGTACATCTGAATTAATTTTATTTCTCCAGTCACTCACAAGAATAACTTTGGCCCCAACTTCATGTAAATACTTAATGGTGAAAATTGCATGGACAAATGATCGAGAGCTATGGTCTACTTCTTCTCCAAGCAAGATTGCAGAATCGAATCTGACAAGAATAACTTTTGCAACAAGCTCCTCCTTCGGAAATCTTCTAAGAGTTTGTATATGTGGCAAGATTTCTGATTCTACTCCATCACAAACATAAGGCTAATGGAAAATTATTCATCATCATCATCATCATCATCATCAAAATGACTGCAAAACTAAATTACAAGAAAAACAAATTGAATTTCTATTAAGCTACATGTGCATTGAGAGGTATCAACATATTTGCTTGAACAAGTTATACTTTCACAAGCTGCTAAAGCTACACTTAGTAAGAAGAAATAAAAACATTAAGCTCAAATCCAAAACAACATCGAATTATTTTTTCAAGCAAGCTCAAATATTTATACACAATTGAACTCGAGGACTCGGAAGCTGAGAATGTTCCATTTCTAAATGAATTCTTCATGACTATATAATGATGCAGTCCTAATTTAGTACTACCTCGGATTCCAGTGAGCTTCTTTTACCATCACCGGCTACCGCCAAACAATCTGGCAAGAAGCGAGTCGGAGCAACATCAGAAGAAAATCAACATTTTTCTTTTTCTCAATTAAGATTTTACAAGTAATAACCTGCGGAGAACGACTGAGCGCGACGGCGTTTCTGATATACGGCATCGTTTCGGACGTACGAACACGATTTTTTACGTTGAAGAAACTTACTTGGACAATGGTAGAAGCTCAATTTGTTTGATAACAGCACTCCGCTGTGTAGATTGAGTGCCTGAACCATTCGGTGTGAGCTACCTTCGCTAAATTGAAACTGTAAGCAAGTAGCTGAGGGCTAACAATCACAAACAAGAAAGAGATAATATGGAGAAATGCAGTCAGAGTTTCTACAGACAAAGCATAGTATTACTAATTTGATTTTTTTTTTAAAAAAGAAATGAATTAGATTATATTTTTTCTAAAAATAAAGCGAAATTTTCCATGTTTTACATCCCTTCGTAGCAGGGATGGGTCCGGTTTGGTTTGAGTTTTTGAAAATTCATATCGAACTCGAAAAAGTTAGGTTTTTCAATTTTAAAATCGAATTAGATCTAATAAAAATAAAAAATTAGATTGAATATAAAAAGAAATCGAAATAAAATCGGACCAAATGATTTGAATTTCAGACCATATCGAATTTTAAATTAAATTATTAATTATTTTATATTTTTAATAATAAAACAACGTCGTTTTTTAAAAAAATATATTAAAAAATAATAATTCCGATCCGATCCGAATTTTTTAATTAAATCTGAAATTAGACAGAAAATTTTGAAATTTTGTAATTAAAAATTGAAACCGGACAAATTTAAAAAAAATATCGAACCGAACCCGTCGATTCCAATTTGGTCCGAATCGAGATGGGTTTTTTACCCACCTCTGCTTCGCAATAACGGTCACACAAGAAAAATTATTTTATCATTAACTAAATACATAAGAATTGGACTAATAATTATTAATTACCCTCTAGCCACATAAAAAAAAAGATTTTAACAAAAAATGACCGCTTTTTATATTAGAAAATAAATTGTCACGACTTAATAAAATATTATTAAAAAATATCACTCTCAAAACTTTTCAACTAAAATGCTTTTGATTATTATTTTCAATAAAAACCTAATTTTTACTTATACGAAAGTCTCATGTTATACTAGCTTAAAAGTGCAAATTATGCCTAACTAAAAAGTATAAACTATAATTAGAAAACATAAATTTGTATTTACTTAAAACTAATGTTTGCTTAAAAGTATACTCAATTAAAAGTAGTGTAAAACTGTATTTTTAAGCGAGCAAATTGTTAGGATTTTGAGTTAAACGAAAATGTATACTTTCAAGTTACATGACACTTAAAAGTTATGATAATTGAATACGAAAGAATAGAAAAAGAAAATGAACATTTTATAATTTTGGTCATCAAAAGTATTTTAATCAAAAATTCTTGAGACTTTTTATTAGGTGGTCAAAAGTAATTTTGTAATATAAAAATGGGTCATTTTAAGTTAATTCCCTTAAAAAAATACCACATTTTTTGTAACTATATGTTCCGACATAGATGAACTCAAAATCTTAATTTATTATATACTTAAAAATAATCTTTCTATCAGTCTAAAAATTTAACTTTCAAGTATATCTTAATCTATAATTTTAGGTTAAACCATACTCAAAATTAAAAGTTTCAAGCATATTAGAAAATAAAGTTTTTACTAAGTTAGAAACTTAGATTTTTTAATATACTCAAAATTAAAATTTTGAGTTAAGCCGTTATTAAAATTAAGATTTTGAATTAATTGAAAACTAGAATTTCTAACACAATAAAAAATGTAACTTTCAAGCATAACATAAATTATAATTTTAAATTAAGCCACATTCAAAAGTATGGTGAAGAAAATGTGTTATGTTAAAAGTGGTTAATGGAGATATTGAAAAAAATTTCTAATGTGACTGTTTATGGAAATTACCTTTAACTAGTTACTAAAAAGAGAAATTTTCGAAAATATATGGCAATTTCGGCAAGGAGAAATGAGCACTTCGAAAAAGAATTTATAATTCAAAGCAAAGTCTTAGATGGTGTGACCAAAATACCCAACTTATTAAAACGGTGCCGTTTAATGTACCAGTAATTTGAAAATTACAAATTTCGTTTGACCGGGTTAAATAAACGACACCGCTCCGTTAAAATGAACGAACATAACAATAATCGAGGTTTGCTCCAGTGGGCGACCGTCTCTTGCTTGGGTGTTTCCACCGGCGAATCAAGCTAGCAATTTTGGGCGTTCTCGCAGATCGGAGTATCAGAGAAACGAAATTAACTTGAAAATGGGTGTAGGTTTCGTTGTTGGCGTACTTGGAGTTGTGATTCTTGCTCATGCTGCTTATTCAACCGTTCAATGTAATCCCTTATCATAAAACATCTATATTTGCATATTGTGTGTGCGATTTGACGTCAGATTTATAGCTTTGAGAGATAATTTGCTTTGATTGGTTGCAGATAGGGGATTGTTGAAAATTATGGAGGAGGAATTTTCAAATCCTCCGATGAATGTGAGTGATGTTATTTTTAATTTATGCATTTTCTAGAAATAAAAATATACTTTTTTTTTCAATCTTTTGATTTGTTTTTGGGAATTCAGGTGGTGGTTGAGTTGCTTCTAGGGTTAGTATTATGCATGTGGGCAGCGCTAACTGTACCGGGGAAGTTTATGTCAATTCATCCAGATTCTGAGGATAATAGGTAATGCTGATTTAGCTTCCTTGAGTCAAATTATGTTTGGCTTGGGAGACAAGATTTTCTGTGTAGTTTTAATGCCCTGGCAGTGAATTAGTTCATTATGATGGTACAGTGCACTATGTTGTAGCTGTGTACTAATTCTGTTGGTTGCAACATAATCTTAAAATTGTTCTCTGCAAAACAAAATGCTGATTGACAAGGTTCTACACTCCAATAACGAGTTCTGTTTGAGTTGCTAGCTCAACTGCTGTTGTTGGAGTGGTTTAAAGTAGATCCGAAGTGCAGGCTTTTATTGAGCTTGTTCATTGCATTATCTTGTTGGCACTTGCACATGGAAGAACATGATATTTCTTGGGAAATTGTTTCACTTTCCAATTAATTTGATAAGACTTATTTAAAATACTGATGTTATTAGAATTGTGTTGTTAGCTCTATTATAGCACATTGATGCAAGAATCCCTTGCAACTAGGATTACTTTCAACAATTGTGGCCATACATAGGTTTAACATTATGAATATAAACGTTGAATATGAATGGAACAGCTATTTATTATCCAGCTGAAACAGGTTAGTTTGTTGTCTTGATACTGCATTTACATATGAATGATCCACAAGCATGAGCTTCCCACCGAAAATCATGAGATATGATGCATATTGGTGAGCCATATGTGGACATTTGTACCTCCTATTGTTGGATTTGTCTGTCCCTGAGAAACATATCACAGGTTAGACTTGACTGTCCCCAAGAAACATATATCTTAGAAGGTTTATATTTAGTCGTCTATTACTGTGTCTTTTTAGATTTGTACTTTTTTCATGACTTGGAGTTTATCCTAGAATGCCTGATTCATGTAAATTGACAACAAATTGCCCAGAGTCAACACTTGTGTGTGTTGGGACAAACTAGAACCCTAAGTTGCAGATTTAGGATCTAAAATAGCAGAGATTTCCCACCCCTTCTAAACTTACTATGTCTGCCCCATTTTGTGAAAAAATGAATATATATAGAATTGGTGTGACACAAAATTGTAACTTCTCATTAGTGTCGTGGACTGATCTAAGCACAATCTGCAACATCAGGCAAGCATCTTTGTTTAAATTGGATTTCTTTTCCTTACTTGTTCACTTAAATATGTGAAAATAAAACTTGCACTACCTTGTTTATTTTTTGGGAATACTCAGCAGGCCCAAGACACCCTGTCTTAATGGTTATCTGAAATTCAACACACTCACCTCATACTCTAGCTGTATACAATGATGCTAAGATCTGCCTGCCAAACATCCCTTTTTTTTTGTTTTCTGTACTAAGGACGGCACTGCTGTGATCCATTTGCATGAAAGGGGCTTGCAGTGTGACCTTGATGTCCTTACTTCTATGAGAAGCATACAATTAAATTTCCCAGTAGCTCCTCTTTATTTCATTGTGCATACCTGCAAATTAGGGATTGTTAAATAGCAGCTGATGTGACTTCCTATAATTTTGTAGAACAATTTCTCTCATAGCAGACTTTAAGTATCTTCATATTCTTCAATGCAGGATGGTTTCTCTACCAGGCAACTTGGAATTCATGATTTTCAACCATCGGGGAAAAGTGTTTCCATCAGAAGTAGATATGAAGCTGAAACATTGACGTGGTTTCATTATTTGAGGGAAGCTCTATTTTTTGATATTTGTAAAAGTTCAAAAGCGTAGAAGATGGATAAACATTCTTGCTTAAGTTGTGCGAAACTTCAGATGATGTTGGCTAATCTGCTCTTCCTGCTATAGCTTGTTTATCTTCGTCAAACTAAAAAGATGTTAGTTCTGTTATTTGAGACTTTTGTAAAATGGTATTTGCATCAATTCTAAGTTTTGCAACAAAAGTAGAACAGAGATATCAGCGATTTGTTAGTATACATCGACACAAACAATGTCATTAACACAAAACTTGAATCATTTCAATAGCAAAGCCGAAAACAAAACTTAAAATGTCTGAGTTTTGAAGTTATTGATGTTTGATGGTGAATTGTATAAATTTACAAACGGCACCAATGTTAGTTGTATCTGATGTTGTAAGGTTTATTGTTCTGATGCTAGCGGGTTATTTTTGCAATTATAACTAGCACGTGGTTGAAATCAGTAATCAGTATAAACAAAGCTACAGACTGCAGAAGTCTGACCATTACCATTTGCATTTTGCTGTGTAATTTGGTTTCCCTAGGGATAGTTGTTGCATGCGGCTCTGCTGGAATACTGCAGACACTTTATTGTCCTGTAACATTATATCTGCAGATTTGCCGCAGAGGCCATGGCAACTGGCAACTGTGGTGGTGATGTAAAGGACGTGGCTGAACAACAGTCTTTAGTCTATGATCAAGAACTCGTGAATGGTTCAATCTGTGAATAACATTTCAAAATGTTGTAGCTTAAATGCACAGAAAAACTAATGCCATTCGTGTTCTGTACTTGACCACTGGAAAGTTTCAACCGGGCAATGATTTTGGTTGCATAAATGGATAAGGAAGACAATTGTAAATTGCAATACATCACAACTTTTCGATTGAACAAATTGTTGATTATGACTGAACATACGCATACATTCTGGCAGATGCATGTATTTCTGCAGCTAAATGATTCTTGATGCAATGACTTTTTACAGCCGTCTTCTCTAGGCTTAATATCATTCAACATTACTAAACTTGCAAAGACCTTTTTCTCCACAACCCAACTGAGACAGCCCCGCAGGAGACATTTTCTCCTTTAGAATTCACATTAATCAAGATCTCCTACCATTGCTCACTGGATACAACAGGTACTATAAACCTGGAATATATTCTGAATTGCAAACACAGCAAGAGCTCCATGTAAGATAAATTTTACCTCTTGCAAAACAGCTGATATCACAGGATATTAAGTACTACTATTCCCAGCATTTTTCGTTATATTCAACTGTAGGTTTTGCATCAATAAAGGATACATCATCAGTTTAAAATTACTTAAATTAAAAAGCAAAACCTACTACAATAAAACTTTGACAATATCTTTCTATCACCACAAAAGCTCATCCATGTAACCCATTTCTTAACCTCACATTTCTTTGGAGAAAAGCAAATGATTCTACAAGTCATTCTCAGGGGTGAGACCACATGGACCACATTAATCATCGCTGAATCTCCCAATGTTCCTCTATTTATACCCAACAAAATCTTCCCATTAGACAAAAACAAGCCAAAAGAGAGAGTTGCACGTTTTGGACAAGGAAAAAGATGAAAATGAAGAGCCCAAAGCACATGGATCAGCATAAAAGGAAATGGTGCAGCAGTTGTTCCTTTTTCAGGGTCAAGAATGCAATGCAAAAATTACAGAAATTTTTTCTCTACCTTTTCAGGTGGCAAGCAAGTGATCACAATAGTACCAGAAGTATATATGACTTTGGAACTGTAAGGAAAGGGCATTTTCCTGATATTGTGTACAGCAATGGTGAGGCCCAGCAATTTTCTGTTGCATTGAGATATCTTGCATATCCACCATTTATGAAGTTACTCGATGCAGCAGAACAGGAATTTGGATTCAATTAAAAGGGTATACTTGTCATTCCATGTGAAGCAAGTGAGCTCGAAAGAATCCTTGCTTAAAAGCATAATGCAGAAATGGAGAAACCACAAATTCACATTGGTGTTTGTACGTGTACAGCAGGAAAATGACTTGCAAAATTCCGGTTTTCAAATGCCAAGTGATTGCATTCAAAGTAATCATATAAAATGGTACATGGTTAATGTCAATATAATCCTGCAAATATCAATAAAACTTGTGTTTGGATGCAAAAAAAATCAGTAAGCAACCAATAAAGTACTTGCTTTCTAATGGTTAGAAGTTGTGGCATGATACCTGGATTAATAAATATGTAGGCTTTCTAACCAAGTCCCTACACACATGGAGCAGCAATCCCTCTTAAATTGAAGCGACATCCCACAATGCTAAAATCATTTGCCACCAGCAACACAAAAAGGCTTTAAGGCAGTCTCAGGATAATCTTGCCACCTTCTTAGGCTTATGGTCTGAGTTACATATTAAGGTTTTGCTTTTTTCAATCTGACCATAATTTTGTTCATAATAATTTTCTTAATAGTATGTAAATGCCTTATTCTACATCTGTTTGTTACTCCAATATTAAGTGAACAAGTTGTCAACTATTTGACATTATTGGTAAATTGGTTAAAAATGCTCCCTGGACAGCACAGAATATATTCATCTTATCATGTATTAAAAAGCAAAAGAATAATATTATCCCATATTTGTGTTAATTAGATGGTAATTATACATAACTAATCCGTAGAATGTATTTATACTATTTTACTATATAACTGATAAATAACACATCAGTTGTGACCCTAAAACTTGGGATATCATTTGGCAAGTGTAGCATTATTGAAAAGGAAAATAGTTGTGAACACCAGAAGCACAGAATTCAATATATCCACACAAATGTAACAAGTAACGGTAAAATTACAACATCAGATTGTCAAAAGAGCAAAATCTTTCATTCTCAAAGAATCAATCTAGACTAAAGCCAGAACAACTTAAAAACAAGCGCTCACATACCTATTAAATTTGTTAGAGTGGGATGGCAACGGACTCCCAACAGAATACCCATTATATTAATTCCAGAAGCAACTGTATGTCTCTAGCTTAAGAGCCTTCTGCTACCACCAGTTCCTAAACTAATAAGACTTCTACTGAGCAGGCCAGTCATGAACTAATTTACAACTGAGTGAGTTCTTGCGGGTTTTCCATAGATTGCTTAAGTATGTACTCAGCTCTTCTCTTCTTGTCATCCTTCTCCTCATCGCGTCCAAATGATGTACTTCTCCCATTACCCTTCTGCAGAGTAGAATCCAAAAATTCACCCAAAAATTTCTTGCTAGTTCTGAAATTAAAATGAACAGCAGGCCTCTTGTCGGGAAGAGACTTCCTATCACCATCTCCATCATCACTAAAACCACTACTTTTCACTGCTTCAATGGCAGGAGCAAATGCATCCATCACAGTAACATGGTTTACCCCTAACACTTCATCTTTAAGCTTAGCTGGCAAGGCGATTGGCGAAATATCTTTCTCACCAGATTGCAGTGGCTTAGCAAGAAAAGGGTTACTTCCAGTTTCTGGTATTTCTTCCTCCTTGTCATTCACAGGCACAGAAGCTGAAGTTCCTGTTTCACCATTACACACCAACCTCTGCTGCAAACTCAACAAAGCCATCTCTGCCTTTCTCCTCTGCCTGGCTTGTTCGATCTTATCAGCACGAGGATCCGACTTCCTCTCATTCCACATAGGTGTATGGATATACGTATGAGGATCAGGAAAAGCCGGTAACCAAGATGGAATATGTTTGCCTGGCGGTGTTTCATTCATTTCCACAAAACTCGGTATCAATCTCCTATTCTTAATAACTGGAAACCGTGGAATTGGCTGCGCAAAAGGGATTTCCTCGTTAGATTCCACAAACTCAATTATCTCTCTCACAGTCCCAGAACCCACGAGACATTGACCAATCTCTGATGCACCCGTAAACCCCTTTAACACTTCTAAATCTTCTATCCCACGAATTATATCAAAAAAATTGCACTCCGTTCTACCAGCTAAGCTAGCATTAAAGCTGGATGTTTTACCTAGGTCACAGATGTATCGAATCGCAATGTCCGCGAGAGTGTCCAAGGCCGAGTCTTTGAATCCCTCAAACCCCACGCTCTCACATATTTGTGCCACCGCAATTTTCGACACTGTTCGGCCAAAGTCTTCAGCTCCAGATCTTCCTGATGACTCGTCCCTTCTGGATTCACTCTTTTCTGTACTCTCTCCACCTCCATGGTTCATATTCAAAACCTCATATCAAAATTAGGGTTTTATCTCAATCTCTCATTATTCACCCCATTCACACCCCACTCTTCATAGCAATCATTTCAACTTAAAATACTTAAAACACCCATTTAAAAAACAAATTCCGTTCTCGTTTCCCTCGTTTTCTTGGCAAGCAAACACAGAAAAGACCCCTTGAAGATTTCAGCAAACCCTAGAATATTACAAAATTTTGAAACTATGAACTAATACCCACTATCAAATCTACAAAAGAATGTTAACTGACAAGAAATAACAAATCTGAGAGCCAAACCAGTTATTGAAGAATTGAGAAATGAACCTTTAAATTTCAAATTCAAGAAAATTGAGCAAAGTATTGGGAGCAAAAATTTCTTCAAAAAGAAACCCTAGAACATGAGAATTCAGTTTCGCGAATAAAGGGGTTTGAGAATATGGAGGGAAATTTAAGAAATTGATAAACCCTCGTAAGACCCTAACAAGAGGAAGTGGATCGAGTAAAAGAGAAGATGAGAGAGGACGACGAACTCTACCTGGTGGGGTATATTTATAAATTCATTTACCCAATCACACTACGTAATTTTCAACCACTACGCGCTCGAGTACCATATATCTTCGTACTCGCTCTCTTCGGCTCAAATGTAACCGGCCTCGTGATAGGGCATTATGGACCGACGGCTATTAGTAGCGCTAAATGTCCCCAGACATTTTTCTAAATACAACCATTTGATTTTTCAATGAATTAAAATAGAAAATAGAGAAAGGGATAAGGTTATAAATATCGAGAAAGTAGAAAGAGAAGACGAGAGAAGAGAGAAGCAGGTGGTGAGAAAATGGAGAAGTACTTTGGAAATGCGTACAGAGGAGACCCGGGTGTGCCGCACGCCAACCCGGAGCGGTGGGGCAACATATGGATTGGATCCTTTGCTTTCTCTATTCTCACTTGGGACAGTCCCTACTTGTGGCAGCTCTCGAACCAATTCAAGTACTCTCCTCTTTTTCATTTTCTTTCAGGGTTTTGGATTGAAATGTTAGTTGTTATAATCATATGAATTAGTGGGTTGTCGGTAAATTTTGATTTTTAATATTTGTCTTATTTTTTAAATTTTATGTAGTTCTTGTTTAGGGTTTATTTTAAAAAAAATCCCGAAAAGCGTTTATGTGAATTTCAGCCAAGCACTGTAAAACACGAATACTTGTTTGGCGCTTTGGAAGCGCTTTTGGAAGTTCAGCTTCACTTAGGTGTAATTCCCATTTAATTTCATGTTCTGGTTAGCTTACTGTGCTGTGCTTTAGCTCTGTTGTGAATAATGCTGTTGCTTTTTAGAGGGTAGGATGTCTTGGTTCTGGATTTTTAGGAAGAATTTCCATGTCTAATGGAGGTTCCTGGAGCAGAAACCTCTTAATCTTTTTCATCTCCATTTTTTTAAAGAAAAAAAAATGATATATTTAACTTTTGTGTTTATTTCGTTTAAATTATATAAAAGGACATGTGTTTTGTGGCATCTCATTGTGTCTAAGAAAGAAGACATTAAGTAAAAGCAATATTCATTTTGTATCGTCAACTTTGATTCCTCAACATTTCAAAGAGGAATCTGAATGGTTCTCTGACTGATGATGCATCTTATGTGTAACTCGGCATGTGTTGGCATAAACTTAAGGGAGGACGAATGTATAGAATTGACAAGCATCAACACTATATGCCATTTGCTCTTTCTCTGAGTGTAGCCTTTCACTCCATCTTTTTATTTGGCTTCGGTGAAGAGCTAAGCTATAGTTGATAGAAGTTTGTCTTTGGCGATTGTTGAAATAAGAGGGTATTGAACTAATATTTCTGAACCACTGTGCTTTCAAAGTGGTGGAATTGCTGCTATTAGAGTTTTAACGACGAAGGCACTTATCTTATTACAGACATTCATTGTTCCAATGCCTGGTCATAGAGTTTCCGGTGCATCTTGATCTACAGGCAGCCTAGCTGTAGGTTTCCCTAATTTCTAACATGCATTTTGTGGGTGTGTTACGTTGCCATGGTTCTTTCAGATTATATTTTTTGCGGTTCTTCTTTGTCTTCTTCTTCTTAAGGTTCTGTTTTTGCATCTTATGGTGGTATTTTGCAGCTTACTGTTAGATTCTATTTTCCTGCATAATCGGATGTGCTTTATCTTCTTATTTTTTCGCCGTTGGTATAGGAACGTGAGTAAATTTGCCTTTTGTCTAACATTGTTGACATACTTAATATGCAGCTGGCATGATAAGGCATTTTTATTTGAACAATATCACTGGAAGAAAGCAAGGGCGAAGAAGCAGCCATACAAATTCAAGGTCTGTTGTTAAACCTCTCCAAGCTAAAATAACATAAAATGAAATTGGAAAATACCGATTTGGTATTTACTTATATGCTAAGCGGTAATTCTATGTTCTCATGATCGTTTTTTTCTTTTCTCTTTTCTCTTCCAGTGGAATGAGTACATGGACAGGGACCACCGAGACTCCTATTATTTCAATTGGCCTGTCTACTTCGCTTAGGCTTTTAAGTTAAACAAGCATGCTTTGTGATAGGGGTATTTTGAATAATGAAACTTGTATTATTTGTGCTCCCCTTCCTTTCCTCAGTTCTCCTTATTGTGTTTACAATCATTCTGCTGGATTGAAAGATGGATGCTGTATTGACAAGCATTCTCCTTATCTTTTATTCGTTACAAATTCTGATTATTACAGGGAGTGGTGACAATTTAGTAATTATTAAACTTAAACTGCTAAAGATGGATGCTGTATTAGGAAATTGTTGCCTGAAAGATGTTTTGAATATGAAAACAATTTAAAGGTGATGGCGGAAGAATATTTGATCAAGGAGAACATATCCTGGACTTACTGATTTTGATTGATTGACACTGTGAAGGTGGATCAATCTTTCTCATGCAAGGTCAAGGAGCTTTTAGTTTGTGTTTGGCTTAATAGATTTTCTACCGATACTGAAATTGGAAGTTTTGTACTGAATTTGTGGTGTTCTTGATTTTAAAAAAATCAATTTAACAATGTCCTTGAGTTTAGAAATATTTGACCTTTGAGTTTTTTCTTTTAAATTTTTTTAATAAAAGTTATTTTAATTTTATTTAAAAGACGTGCCTTAATTTGTTGAGTGAGATTCTAGTGCCAGACCTCTTGTATTATCCTAATAGCTTTTCTAAGGTAAATCAATGTCTACGTCTTTCAAATAAATAGAAAATGAAGTTTTTTTCTTTTCAAAATAATTATTTTTAATCTTCAATTTACAAATGATTACTATTTAAAATGATATTAAAAAATAATCAATTAAATATTTTTTTGAACAAAAATATCTCATGATCAATTTTAATAAAAATAATTACAATAATTTTTGAGTTACTATAATAACACTACGATACTTTTAAGTTATTACAGTATTTTTAATTAAACATAATTTGAAACTTGAAAATACTATAAATTATAAAAACTTGAAAGTCATTTTAATAATTCGAAAGTCATTAGTTACTGTAGTTAGTTTTATTAAAATTAGTCACGAGAATATTTTGTTCAAAAATAAAATATTACGATTGATTATTTTAAAATAAAATTTTGAATAGTAATTAAATTCAAATTTTAGAAATAAAATGAGGTTACAATTGGAAAATTTCCCACAAAATGGAATGATGGAGACTCCCCTGCCTACATTCCAGGACAAGTGCTTTCGAAAAGAACAAATGAATTAACAGTTCTATAATTTTATATTATTATATAATTTAAAGATCATTCAATTTATGCACTTTGATACTTAGAGATTAATTTTAAAATATTTAATTAATATATAATTAACAAAATCATATAATTTATAAATGATACAAAAGAATGTATAAAACTAGGTAGCGATTCATCCTTCCCTTACATATATATATATATATATATATATATATATATATACAATAAATTAATAATTACTCTATTCATTTAACAAAATGATTTGTCTGATTTAAAACTTTTGAATTTATTATTAATTAATCAAAAGATAATAAACGAAAATTTTCAATAATAATCACTATTCACTCCAACACTATAAAATAATAAAAACGCTTACTTAACAGAGCTTCTAGAATGATTTTGAAACATGCTCTATCCACAAAATAAAAATTGAAATGATGCTTGAATTCCAAGAATGGTCTGTAATAATTTATTTTCTGGAGCATGTGACGATTCTTTCACTATCCGAGACATTAATTTTCCTACTAAAATATTGCTTGTCTCCATCCAAGACCCTAACATCACAATTTCATTTTTGTCTAAATTGGAGAGGAATAGGTGAATCAATAACCCAAAGGAGGTTCATGGCCAAAGGTAAGAATGTTAAAGTAAAAATTATTTGAAATGTACCAGTTGTATTCAAACGATGTTAATAAGGAATTAAAGAGTATTTCTAGATATATTACTCAAAAGAATCGACACAATACACCTAGTCGATTTGAATTGAAAAAAATTCTATCCCTATTGTTACACACATACAATTCATGGGGATATAAAGAATTAGAGAGCTCCATTAATGAAGATTTCGGCATCACCAAAGATGAAGCAAAGAGACGACAGCCATGTCCAATGGATTGCTTGTTATTCATTACTCAACCAGCTATTGTACGTGGTGGTACAACTCATGTCCTCTCCAACCTTTCCCTGTATATTATCTCAAGATTGTTATCTCAATCTGACCCAACAAAAATGAATTATATGCGTTAATATGTGTATTAAAGGCACTGCATATCTTGATCAGGATAGCATCTTGCTTTTCATTGGTCATTTTCATCAATACTACCATATGTTTGTATTCAGCAAAGGAAGATTCGTATTTCCTACGTAGCTTACAGCTAAGGCAGAGGGCAATAATACATCAAACACATCTTCAACTCCGTTCCATTGCCTGGCTCGGCCAGTCAAGTCAAAGTTTGACGGTCTCAGTTTGCTTCAGGTTTCACTGCAGAATATGAACACATTAAACACTGTTTCAAGCCAACGCTTTCAAAACCTTCACAAGTCAACTTTTGGATCTCTCGTCGGTTGCAAGTACCATTTCCTGCTCCCTCCTGTACCTATACTTGCAATATCAAAATCTTGCTATGTCTCCGTTTAGATGAAACATTTTCAAGAAAATAATAGTAACAATATTAAGAAAGGGTGACAATGCACGTTCACTTGTCCATCTGTAAATTCAATCCATTTAATTAATTGCACCAAAACTTCAAATGCAAACAGGTTGAGTTAAACTTATTACTTACATAAGCTAGGACAAACACAGTATAAAATCAGAGCGTTTGATTAATGGTGAAACTGAAGGAGCAAGTCTAGATAGCTATTTTTGCAGCAAGTGAAAATAATTAACAGCTAATTAATTGGACAGATAAAACATATTCAAGCTGGGAAGCAGGATAAACTGTAAAACGTGTTTATGACATGGGAATACTCATTTAGGGTGTATGACATGATGATCAGTACCAATTCATGATTTTTCTTACTTTCATTTGTGTGTGTGTAGAAGCAGCGTATTGATACAAGTTGTATGCCTCTGAGTCTGTATAATGTCATTTAACAATTGTGAAGATGATAATAATGAGGATCACTGGCGTAATTACAAAACAAAAACTGCTCAGATGGACAAATTACCCCAAATTGTGACTGAATTTAAAAACCAATTCTTATTAGGCAGTCTTTACAGATACACAGTTTCCAAATATATAGGGAAGGAGGTAAGGGGAGAGAGAGAGAGAGAGAGACCGAGACCAACCACATCAACATTTGATTCCTAGGGATGCACACATTTTTGAAGCTCAAAACACCATTGTCCAGGGTGTTATATGCCCCATTTTCAAACTTCATTCCAATGTCAACAACTATTATGTCAGGAAGAGACGAGTGATCTTCCAGGCTTCTGAGCTGAACAACAAAACCTGAAAATGGGAACCATACATAGTTAATCGAAGATAGGCCATTTCCCATGCAATCAAATACCTATCACCCTATTTAAAAGAATTTTAAAAAGAAATCAAATACCTCTATGCTTCAAGAAAACTCATCTACATTTTCGCCAACCCAAATTAAATCCATAATCTTCAGCAAGACATGAAGGCCGAACTATGATCAAGAGCCACAATAAGTAACCATTGGCCTTATAAACAATTACAAAAAATTCAACTGAGAAATATAAATAAAAAAACCACCAGCGATGATCCAAGAGAACAGTTTCCTTCATTCAGTCAATTTGGTTGGCCTAAAATCTGATATGTTCATATATTTTCCATCATTGGGCTCACTTCAATCAAGCAAATTCCATAAATTCCAATGTTATCTTTACCTACCACTATCCAAGAGAACAGAGGACATAAAGTTCAAACGTCAATAGTACATTACGAGACCAAAAATTAAAGAAAAAAAATTCAATTTGTTCAAATTTGTTTCCCTGGAACCAAACAAAACAGAACTAAAAGAAAACCTTATCACCGGATCGCTGGTGAAAAGGCAAGCCATCCGAACAGAGAGTTCAGGCGTGGCAAGAGCCGGCCACCACAATCTTCATCTCAGTGGAATCCACAACAAACTCCGCTTTCTGTCTCTTATCAGCGAGATAATCAGCACGGTCCATGATCAACAATATCCAACAACAACTCCTCTTCTTCAAATTTCTTCAAGTGTTCAACTATCTTACCAACATAAGGAGCTTGCAGCCGAATTCCTTTTTCCAGCATAAACCTTGCAAGTTTCACAGCTTCCACGGAATGGCTTCTTGACAAAGCCCAAGTAAGAGAATAGAATAGATATCAGAGTCAATAGAAGATAAGAAACCAATTTTCTCAATCCCCTCATATAAGCAAAAAACATCCAGCACCTTTTTCCCCAAAATAAGCTCTTTAAATATTATATACATGCCAAACCATCAGGTTCCACACCACTAACTAGTATCTTACTAAAGAGCTTCTCTGCATCCTCAAGTCGTTTAGTCCTAACCAATTCAACTACTAGAGAACTATAGCAATCACCAGATGATGCACTACCTCCAGCAATAACTTTATCAATCAACTTATAAGCCTCATTTACATTTCCTTAACCACAAAGGCCCTTAATCAAAGTACTAACAGTGACACCGTTAGGAGCACAGCCACAAGCATTCATTCTATCCAAAATTCCCAATGCTTCCACCATCATATCCTTCTCACAAAAACTTTGAGTGACCGATGTATATATGACAACATTAGGACGAGAATCCCAACCTCGTTTCTCCATGTCCACTAATAATTCCAATGCCTCCTCCATACTCCCTGACCTACATATCCCATCAAGAAGAGCAGAATATGCAACTGAATTGGTTACACAACCATGTCTTCTCATAGCCTTAAACAATCCACAAGCATCTTCTAATCTATCTGCATTGCAAAACCCTTTAATCATCAACACGTTTGTGATGATATCAGGGTAAAGACTGATCAAACCCATCTCTTTCATCAATGTATCAGCCATAACCATATCATCCCCTACAGAAAACGACCTACTAACAATATTATACATAATCGTATCCGGTCTTAAATTGAATTCGGGCATTTTCCTCAGTACCCACAATGCCTCAATCGCAAGCTTAGCTTTTTCACATAAATTTAAAGTCACTTTCATTGTTTAAACACTAACAACACACGTTTCTTCTCTATAAGCCTCGACCACATCAATAACATTTCTTGGGTTTTGCTTAACTTTAAACAATTCACAAACTTTGTTATACGTAAATGAACTGTGCCTATAACTCGATTGAAGACCAGCCCATATCATAAAACGAATACGCATTTGAGTTTGACGGGGCAAACACCTGCGTAACACTTCATTCACACAAGCAGAGTCCAATTTGGCTTTGACCGTGACTAGGGTGCTTTCAATATTTTTCGGGTTCTTTTGCAGGACTCGTAGAATTTCTCTGCTGAAGAATTATTAGTAACGTGTAGATTACATACTTTGAAGTTTTTGACATGAATTAACGGTGATAAGAAGTGAAAAACTGAAAATCGTTGCATGGGGTTTTAGGTAGGGTCTGCGAGAGCAAAAACCCTAAGTTCAGAAAATGTTGCTTGAGTAATGAGAGCTGAGACCGAGAGAATTTAAACAGAGCTAAAGTCAAAGTGGGTTGAAGCCAATGAAGCCAGAAACTGAGTTAGGAGGGCACAGAAGAGAGCAGAGACTGAGAGAGTGTGAGCAGAGCCGGAGTCGCAAAACCTTGGTGATGACTGCGCAGTATTTTGCCTTTGTTTTGTTAGTACGACATGTCGGTGGACTACTATAAATTAAAATATAATTGCTATATTCAAATCATTATAAATTATCACCATTTAAAATTTTTTTAAAACCCATTTTGTATTTACTATTTTAATGTAAATTAAAATTAGATAAAATGATAGATCTAATTAAATTTATCTATTTTAATTATGTTAAATATTTTTTTATATCTTATTATACTTATGATCAATTTATTTCTATTAATTGTTAACTTTTATTTATTATAAATATTTTTCTTTTCAAACCTTAAAATAAATAAAGATATTTTTTTATTCTTCAATAAATTTATAAAAATTTTAAATTAATAAAAAAAATAATTACAGAGAGATAATTGATTGAGAAAAAAAATTCAATCATAATTTAAAATTAGGTGACAATTTGTCAACTACAAATTAATCAAATGTATTTAAAAAAAAAACAACTCAATTAATTATTTTCAGTAAAAAAAATTGAGAATATTGGATTTGTCATCTGAGACAGTAAAAGTTATTTTTAAAATTAATAAGATGTTATAAGAATAAATAAAGTAATAAAATACATTATAATACAAATAGTTATTTAATGTATTAAAAATAATATTATTATTTATTTTAATAATATATTTTAAATAAATATATTATATTTTATTAAATTTTAAAATATTTAATAATTGTAATATATATATGTGCAACACAACATTAACATAAATGCCCCCAAATACAAACCACTCTCTGTTAATGAAAATATCTTATTAATAGAAAAAGAGAAAATTTAATAAATAATAAAATAAAATGTTTAGATTAATTAACGGATAATTTGTATCTCTTATCACTCCCATTAACAATATTAAAGAACTAATTGTATATAGCAAGATCTATCAACTTACAACAGAAGCTATCCAATAATATTGGTAGGATCTGAAAAAAAATAATTACAAATAAATAAATAATAAATAAAAGAATAAATCTCATAAATCAAATTAATTGTTCTAATAACTAATAATTAACTTCTGTATCAGTATCACATCTCTCGGGGATCCTGAAGAACTTTCTGCAAATCCTGAGGCCTACAAGGAATTATAAGAGCACCCTTCTGTTCGAACCCGTATTCCTCTTCAGCTTGCTTGAGTAATTTCAGGAATTCTGGGTCTTCCAGGCAGCATAATTCAACAACAAATCTCTGTATTTCGTCACCCTTTACTGCAAAAACAGCGAAGTAACCTTCCTCTACATCTTCACGAACCATTGTTGTTGTTGGTTCTTCAAGCTCTGTATCGTACTCATGATCAGCTGGTTCAGGTTCTCTGGAAGCTAAGAATGAGAGACTCTTCTGCAACAGCTTCGCAGCCAAAACCCTAATCATCACCAACCGTTGGATTTTCTTGATCATCATCATCATCATCAACTTGGAAGTGCTTGGGATTGTTAATTTGTTGATGGAGCCTGGAATTACGATTGTTATTTATAGTGAGGTTTGAAGAGATGGATGATGAAGCTGATACGAAACTTCATAGTGGTGTAAGACATGAGACAGTCTACGTGTTTGTAATAAACATGTCTTATTTAATGCATTTGTTCGGACAAACGCGGTACCGCAGTACGGTACCTAAATATTTTATGTATATTAATCTTTTAAGAATTCCGTCGTTAATATATATATATATATATATATGTATGTATATATATAGATAAAAGTAGAATAATGATCTGTTTTTCTTTTTTACATAATTTTTTATATTAATTATAAACGTCAAATTTAAGTACATTCAATATTTTTATATTATATCCGGCTATATAATTAATTTGTAGTTAAAATAATATAACCATTACCTCTCTATAATTTTGGCCAATTAACTAAATCACTCCTTAATTTTAAAATATTATCCGTTACATCTTACCGTTTAATTGACTGACAAAAAATCATTGAATTTACTAAAATACTCTGAACTTTTAACTTTACAAATAAAGTGAGTCATAATTTATAAAATATAAGTCCTACTAGTAGCCATTTAGAAATAAAATAGAAATTTTAAATAAAATAATATTTTAATAATATTAAATTATATTTATTACAAATTGACATAAATAGTCCTCATAGAATTAAAAAATCAAGTCCTTAAAATATTTTTGTTTAAATTAATTAAATTCGTCAAATTACTTATTTACCTTCAAAACATTAATTTTTCTGTCAGTCAACCGAACGGTAGGATGCAATAGATAATTTTATAAAATTAAGGAGTGATTTGATTAATTGATAAAAAATATAGGGGGACAATGGTCATATTCCTTGTGATATCTCATTTATCTTGTTTTTATATATTTTTCATATAGTTAATATTGTAATTTAACGTGATTTTTATTTTTAGAATTAATGAAGTAATATAAGAATTTTTTGTTTTTTAATATATTTTAATAAAATAAATAAAAAAATAAGATTTTATAAGAATTTTAAATACCTACCCTAATTAGTTTTCTCTTTCTTTATTTACAAAAAAAATATAATAAAAATGAGATCAAAACAGGGCAATTTAGTTACAGAATCATGTTATAAAAATTATATTTTTTATTTTTTTTATATTTTTAGAATAGGATTCCATTTATATAAGTGATAATTTTTTCAAAAGAAATATGATTTACAGATTTAGGGATTTGAAAAAAATAAAATAAAAATTTTACTGTTAATTATTATTTCTTTAAATTAAAAGATTTATACATATAATTTTCTTAACCACATTATATATTAAATATAATTTAGTGATATGATAGATTTAAACTCTATAGAGAGAGAGTCTTTAAAGATCACTTCGAACTAATTTAAAATATATTATATTTTTAATTAATATGATATAAAAATAATAAAATAACTCGAATATTATATTTAGAGACTCCTTCTCGTGTTGATAGAAATATTTATTTTTTTATTTTGTCACCAATACCATTCCATCCTATTTAATGGTGTGTTTATTTTTCATTATTATTATAAAAAATACTATTCACCAACTACCAAACTTTATAGACTACAATAAATTTTAAACTTCTCGTTCTATTTACAGCTCATTTGACAACGCTTTCTCATCATCTCCATTAAACAACTGATTGCTCATCATCTCCATTAAAGAGCTTATAATTAAAAAAGTTGCTTTTATTATTTGTCACGTGCTCAAATAGTAACCGAATATTATAACAAGACTTAATTAGGCAGAAGACAATAAAGGAAAATCTTCAATAGTAATAAGTGTTCACTCCAACACTATAAACTAATGTAAAGGCCTACTTAACAGAGCTTACAGTATAGTTTTAAAACATGTTGTACTCACAAAATAAAAGTTAAGCTAAATGAAATCCATAAATGAAGACGTCAGCATCACTAAAGATGAAGCAAAGAGTCGACAATGGCGTCCAATGGATTGCTTGTTATTCATTACTCAACCAGCTATTGTACGTGGTGGTACAACTCATGTCCTCTACAACCTTTCCCCGTATATTATCTCAATATTTTCATCTCAATCTGACCCAACAAAAATGAATTATATGTGTTAATATGTGTATTAGAGGCACTGCATATCTTGATCAGGATAGCATCTTGCTTTTCATTGGCCATTTTCATCGATCAATATCTTCATTCCTGGCCAACTGAGGGACCCCTGTAAATTTGTTACATACCACCATAACATTGTATTCAGCAATGGTAAATTCGGATCTCGTACGTACCTTAAAGCTAACGCAAAGGGCAATAATACGTCAAACACATCTTCAACTCCGTTCCATTGCGTAGCTCAGCCAGTCAAAGTTTGGTGGTCTTAGTTTGCTTCAGGTTTCACTGCAGAATATGAACGCATTAAACACTTTTTCAAGCCGACGCTTTCCATCCTTCACAAGTCAACTTATGGATTTCTCGTCGGTTGCAAGTACCATATCCTGCTCCCTCCCGTACCTATACTTGCAATATCAAAATCTTGCTGAGTCTCTGTTTAGATGAAACATTTTCAAGAAAATAATGGTAATAATATTAAGGGTGACAATGCACGTTCACTTGTCCATCTGTAAATTCAATCCATTTAAAATTTAATTAATTGCACCAAAACTTCAAATGCAAACAGGTTGAGTTCAGCTTATTACTTACATGAGCTAGCTCACAGATAGTATAAAATCAGAGCGTTTGATCAATGGTGAAACTGGAAGGAGCAAATCTGGATAACTATTTTTGCAGCAAGTGAAAATCGTTAACAGCTAATTAATTGGACAGATAAAACGTGTCCAAGCTGGGAAGCAGGAAAAACTGTAAAACGTGTTTTCGGAGTCCCCACCATTCTGAGAATGCATGGTAGATGAACTATCAAACGTTGCATTTAATGATACATGGTTCCATCAATAAGGATTGGCCCCATACTATTTTCTCAGAACGTTCAGCTTGTTTCCTATTTTCTTCACCAGCTAGTATAAGTTCCATCAGAGGCTCTACAAATTGAGTTGTAGGTTTCACACAGAATCTTCATCATATTTTCTGTTCTACATAATCATGGATAGATCTAGAGAAGAGAGAATTAAAGGCTTAATGAAGCTTAAGCTGCTCATAACCAAGCTACGGCGTGGTATTTTTTCCTCGGAATCTCTGAAAGATGGTGATGATGTGGAAACACCTGTTCCAAATGATGTAAAGGAAGGATACTTTGCAGTTGTTGCAGTAAAGGGTGGAGAACCAAAGAGGTTTGTTGTAGAATTGGGGTACCTGAGCAACCCAGCATTCTTGAGTTTACTTGAGCAGGCTGAGGAGGAATATGGATTTCAACAGAAGGGGGTCCTTGAAGTCCCTTGCCCACCTGAAGAATTACAGAAAGTTCTCAAGTATAAGAAAACTAGAAGAATCAGTGCTGAATGGTAGAATACTCGCACCCGGTTTTTCCCTCAAGAAAGTACTGATGTCTAATTGTCTTTGTGTTTTCTGAAGGTAGCTTCTCCAATTCACTCCTTGTTCTTCTAGAGCAAAGAAAGTAGATTCTCTAACTTTCGTTTTTTTAATTTAGCATTCATTAGAGTCCAAATGTTCAGAGGAATAATTCAATGAAATATCACTTTGTAACAACTGTGTATGTGTGTGCATTTTACCTTAGAAAATTCGGTGCCAATAAAACTTCTATAGGAACAAATTCCAATCTCGTTGTTGGTAAGAAGTTCCAACTTTAAGCATACAGTCACCTGGAAACCACTGAGCATATCATGTTGGTCTTTCACAATCACTGTTGTTCGGCATGCATTTCCCTTTCTTTCTTCTGGATAAGAATAAGAATAATCATAATGCATGCTTTTAGTTATTGATTATGACAATGTTATGACTACGACAGTTTAATTTTGTCTAAGTGCCACGAATTAGCATGTGTTTGTGCCCATTCATCACTCTCTGCAGTGTTGAAGATTAGTAACAAGAGCATTTGTTTCACAGTAAAATGGGATCTGAATTGAGTTATCAACAACTGCCTCAAATCCATAAAAATGATAAGCACATAGCAAGGTTCAAGCCACTTCTTGGTAACTGGAAGTTGTCTTACATGAAATATAGCCTCAAAAGTGCTTGACAGGTTACATATTATTAAAATGTGTTTAGTATAGTGGTTAGAGTATTGACCTTTTTCACTAAGATTATTTTATAATTTTAAAATAGATTTGGGGTATTTTGATAAGTTCATTATTTATAGGAGAGGTTTGTGTCTCTTCTCACAAATATTCTATCAAACTAGAATTTTTAATCTTTAAGGGAGGTATGTGGACTTTTTCCTACATGAAATATAGCCCCCAAAAGTGCTTGACAGCCTATATATGTTAACAAAAAAAAGGAAGTGCTTATTAGGTACCAGAACTCTGATTTAGGGTGGGTAGGTCTTGGATTACTATGCTTCTATCTAACTTTAAAATAATAACTAAAGCGTTTGATAAAATACTAATTTTTACTTGGAGGACAAATATTTAACACTCGCTCTCACTTATACTTGACATATAATAATTTCATTTTAAATAAGTTGTGGCTTAGCTATCTAGGCTTAGCCTGAGTGGTTGGGCACACGCCCTCCTTTAAGAAAGGTGTGTGTTCGAGCCCTGCAAATTACAGGACTTCTTTTACGTACTGTGAGATTATCTCGGACTCTTGTGTTCGTAAATCTCTGAAGTGTGTTATAACAGAAATTATCTAAACTCTCAAGAGTATTCTAATCTAGGATGTAGTACTAGTAAGAAATTATCTAAACTCTCGAGAGTATTCTAATCTAGGATGTAGTACTAGTAAGAACTCACCCCTGTGTCCGTAGATCTCTGGAGTGCACTACAATAGTAACTATTTAAACTCTCAGGAGTACTTTAGTTTGGAGTGCACTACAATAGTAGCTATTTAAACTCTCAGGAGTACTTTAATTTAGTACGTAGTATTAGTAAGAACTCTAATTTGTAATACTAGTAAGATATAATTGCAATAAAAAATAAAAAATAAACAAGCTTTAGTAGCTATTTAAACTCTCAGGAGTACTTTAGTTTAGTACTAGTATTAGTAAGAACTCTAATTTGTAATACTAGTAAAATATAATTGCAATAAAAAATAAAAAATAAACAAGCTGCGGCTTTAAAGCCACCACGCTTTCCATCCCATGCATACCTTTACTGTGAGTTTGAAGCCACAGATGTAGGTTTTCTAATATACATGGGTATATTTTTTTTTCCTTTTTGAGACCTTATCTCCAACCCCACCCTAATTAAGCCAAAGACCTCACAATCCAGGAATGAGTGGTCTCTATCCGAGTCTAAAATATCATGGACATTTCCAAAAGACCTTACCAGCTAAACCAGTTAATACTCACCCCACAGATGTAGGCTGAAATTGAGCAAATTATAACTACATATCCACGTACATCTTAAAAGTTGAAAAGGAGGTTTTTCCTTGGCCTCCCTCACATTGAACCTTTTGCTGGACACTCGTTTTAGAAAGTCAAATGCACACTTAATCATTAAAAGACGATAAATTTTGTTTAGCTTAAACTCATTTCTCTTAAACAAATTTCTAAATCTATTGACTAGATTATTTCGACTATCCAGATTGCTGCTCCAATTATCATCCGCACTTTCCTTTATTTGAATCAGAAAACAATACATGCTCCTTTAAAAAAAAACAGGCTTTTTCAAAGCACAATAAAAATCTAAAATTGATACAAAAGGAAAATAAGATCGCGTTTCTTTACCAGAGTGTAGTAAGTATTACATAGCATACCCTCCTGGCTGGATGATATCTCTCAAAAGAATTACATGCCATATACAAATTGTAACCAAGAATGAATCTTGGCTGTAAACACATGGTGCTATTATTTTACTTCAGAGCAATTATTTGGGCCAACGGGTTCTCTCAAGCAATTAGATATTGCCATTACAGCTGCTTCAATAGAAGCATCTTCACCCTGTTTCAGCCATCAGATAATCAAACCTTATGTCTGATCAATTCAAGAATAATACCAACAACACTTAAACAAAATGAAAGTCTACAGTCAAAGCAAGGAACCTCACTTTTTCTTTCCAGTAGAAAATGTTTCCATATTTGCCAGCCAAGCGGCTCCAGAAGCTACGTGGAATGTCAAGATCAATTGAAGCCCCAACATTAAAATTTAATATATTTCCTGGTCAAAGAAACATCTATAAGCCATCCCTGGTGGAGTTAGTGAAAAGTGATAGGAAGTTTGTATAATTTACCAAAGGATGGGTCAGCAACGAAGACAATGGTTCTATCATCTACTTGCCAAAAATCTTTAATTGCCAACCCTGCAAAACATTGCATAATCAACTTTGGCCCGAAAAAGTTTGGAATAAAGCAAGATATATAATTCTGGAAAAGCAGAAAGACTAGTTGAAAAAAAAAAGGATAAAGCGCACTCAAATGAGCAAGAACCTTAAATAAGAGAGAGAAGCACACCTGGTGTTTCAGGATAATTCTGGGCTAAAAGTCTTAACTTGAATCCTGTATCCTTTTCAAGATCAATAATCTCCAGTGCAAGTCTTCTCTCCTGCAAGCTAACCATTCAGAGTTTAGCAATTCAGCCCACGTTCTTCAAGTGATCTCATGATCAGGAAGATACCATATTTTAAAACACAATGAAGTAAAGCCTGTATATGACACTTGGATTGCAGGGTACTGTCTAGACCTTGCTTGTGCAAAATTTGAAAAGAAAGATTTATGCTGCTGTCAATTCATGTTGGATTACCATAAGTTCAATAACAGGATAATTCTGTGATACCTTTTCAGCGTCATGGTTTTCTGCTACAGGGGACCGAGGTAGATAAAGATTTGGAACATAATTCCTTTTACCCAGCAAAACTGGGAAGGGTTTGTAAGCTAAATTTTATAGTGCTGGCAGTCATGGTAGAGGGGTTAACAGGCTGCTAACCTCACTTACTGTACATATAGACATGCAATTCTTGAGTTTGTTTCTGCATAGCTTTTTATTTAGTGCTGCTTTGGGCATATGCTCCACTTTTGAATTTTTTTTTTGGTTTCATTAATGTAAATCTTTTCAGTTTTCTATGAAAGGAAGTTAAATATGTAATTTATCTACAATAACACAATACCATAATGTCCTGTAATAACATGAATAAACAACTCTTAGTTATATTCAATTGTATGACCTATTTGACAACAACAAACAGGTAAGCAAGGATTTTCTTTTTTCCTTTTTTGTTTTTCCTGTTTGAGGAGAGCTTGCATCTTTCGTTAAAAATAACAAGAAGAATATTTTCAAGAGTGCCATCTCAACAGCTAAAGAGATGTCAAGCTTATATGTAATATGGTCTATGTTGCTCAGTCTTACTAAGCCTGAGCTCCTTCAGTATCTTAATACAATAACCATAATTAAAGCTTAAACTTCCGAAGGAGACTGAATGAAATTCTTATTTACAAGGAACCTAGTATGCCTAAAAGCCCTGCTCTTATTCCATGCAAAGTAGAATGAATAGAAAAACTATTGTGGATAATGAATTCAATTAGTAAGACATCTTGGGATAGGACAAGAGGTTTGCGGTCTGAATACCAATCACATAACTCTTGGGAAGGGATTTTTCCATCATCTATATAATATTTTCCGAAAGACGGCATGATAAAGTGTCTCTTGAGAATGACCATGGTTTTAGAATGTGACTAGCATATTCTACTTATACTGGTTCATTTATATATATATATATATATATATATATATATATATATATATATATATATATATATATATATATACTTCCAATAACAGGCAATCTGAGAATAAATAAAGAGACTAAACCAGCAAGCTCATAAGAAATGTATGATGTCTGACCAGACTTAAATAATAAAGGACATAAAAACAACCATACCTGCCCATCGGAGAGAAAACCTGCAACATCAATGACAGGAGTCAACTCTTTAGGAAGCAATTCTGGTTTATTAACCCCAACCTTTCCCTCTGAAAATCCCACTCCTGCAGAGTATGGTTTGTTCCACTTTTAGTTTCATCCCTTGTATAAGTCAGAAATGCTCTAGCATTGTCTATAGTTAAAAGAGACTTAAGAAAATATGCATATTATATACATTGAGAAAATCATATGAGAGGAAAAAACAACACAAATTCAAAAGATTTTCAAACTGACATGTATTTGAAGCAAATATCCCACCCAGCATTGCACAGTAAAATTAGAATGATCAATATCAGATACATATAACAAACTATTGGTATAAAAAAAAATTTCTACTCAAATTTAATCCACATGGATCACCCACAAACCAAAAATGGCTTCTTCTTCAATATCACTGTAGACGAATCAAGAAATACTTGCCTGAGAAAGATAAACCCAGTGATAGAAACCCAGAGAGGAAGAAACTAAAAGATTTCGAGTTAAAATTAGTGATCCAGTTGTTGAGTTTAGTTGTTTTATAATTTGCAGAGATCGGCAAAGACAGATGTGATGATGCTTTGATTGGTGAAGTGAACACACAACGTGAAGGAGTTGTAAGAGTGAAAGATGATGAGCATGGAAGCTGCAAAAACGCCATTCCTTCCCTTTCGTCTGGGACCCTACAACTGAAAAGCGAACTTTTTTTTCTTCTGGATAAGATTATGGATTTTTGTTCTGATCAGTGAAGCTTCTGCTCACTGGTTCAAAGCAGTCACTAAACGGAACAACTTAAAAGGGAAATTTACATAAATAACTACTGTTTACACCCGTTTTTCGGAAATAATTACCGTGCATTTATATTTATAAAAATGACCACTTAAATTTTTTCCGGACTATTTTGCCCCGATGACAATTTTTAACAAAAACATAAAATTTCCAAATTTATCCCAAATTAACTGTTTCAATACTATATTTAGCCTTGCACGAAAGTAACACTGAACTTAAAATCTTAAAGTAATGGTCATTAACAACGATGATCGACGGCAATGTAGGACAAGAAAGGATCGATATAGATGGTGGCAAGTTATTGCGGTGATTTTTGGCGTGTAAGCGACAATGGAGTAGATGAATTCGCCAATGGTACAAATTGCCAAAATCCTTAGCGCTTGATTTGATTTTTTTGATAATTTAGCGTGAATTTGCATGAATTAGAGATATCTATTCATTAATTGTGAAAAATTAGTCTACAAAATATGAAATTTCTGTGTTGTTAATTGAGATAGATTTAGGGATGCTATGCAATAGTTTTGATTATATAGAAAATTAAAAGTTTGTAGTTTTGATAATACTGTTTTGGTTCCTTCGATTACATGTGATTTTGGTAATTTCAATCATGGTGTTTTTGTTTCAATTACATGTGTTTTTAGTAGTTTTGATTACTCAATAGTTAATACATATGTATATATTATTAATAGTTTAAAAAGTAATACATGAGTTCAAAAATATTTGATTACAAAAAAAAGGTCTAAATTATAAGAGTATGTATCATTACAAATTTGCAAAAACAAACCTGAAAATATGTAGCTAGCAACTCCCAAGAACATATACAGCAAGTGCAAAGACAACTTCATAACTTTCCGCAGTAGAAAAAAGAAAGTAATCCCTATAGTAAACATACCAAAAAGCAAGAACATAATAACAAAGTTCTCTTTATTTAATTTGAGGTAACTTCTTACAAAAAAAAAAAGTATAAAATTAAAAACAAAATAGAAATTAAAATATATAATAATTAAAATAAAAAGCAGAATTAGTATTTGAAGTTAATAAAATACTTACTCACCAAATTTAAAACATTAAGAATAAAAATGAGAATTTTATTTATTCTTACGAAACATATTTTTCACTTAAAACTGCAAATATATAACTAACATTAGTTAATATAAGTATAAATTAAGAATTTTTATAATAACCAAAATATATAAATATAGACTAATATTAATTACTGTTAATACTAAATATCAAAAATAGTATTGCAAATAGTAATAGCAAAATCATAGCATAACAAAAGAATAATTGGGAAGTATTATCTTAGCACTCAATTAGTTACTCTGATATTCTGCAGTAAAAAGACACATGATTTTATTTTATAGATTAAAAAAAATGAAAGTAAAATATTCAAAATTGAAAATTGAAAATTGACAAATAAACAAAGACCATGCCATTTACTTCGTGGTTTGATGATGCCTCTTTTTTTTTTATAAAAAATAGATAGATATATGGAAATAAATCGGCCTTGTTAAAATGATGGAAACAAACATGCATGGATTCATAAAGCATTAAAAGAATGTTTGTCCGCAGCTTTAACATTATAAAAGAAATCATTAAAGTAGTCTCAATATCTTTTTGATCAAGTGCACTACTCTTCTGTTCCACATACAGTAGTACTCATATTACTAATATTAAAAAAACATTTTTCAAAGGTTATATTCATGCACTTGCAATTTCAATTATTACGATCTTAACTTTAATATTCTACTAATCCCATAACTATATGTTCATTTCATTTTCCAGAGAAACAAATAGAAACAGCTAACCAAAGGTTATAAAGCTTTAAATTTTAAAAGAAAAAAAAAAGAACGCATCTTAGAAAGATAACGATGAACAAGTAATGTAACTGAATTAGAATGAAACAAAAAAATTTAAACAAGCGTAGGATAAAAATACATTATTTTGCTACTTCTAATAAGCATTAATTTACAGTATTCTTCAATCCCAATAATCATATAAGCAAAGCTTATTAATTAAACATAACCTAAAAGTAATATAAATACAGTCATTAGTAATCTGCCTTTCGTTACAAACCAAATCAGTCACCATTGTAACAAATAAAAGGAAGCCACCTATGGGATTGTTTTAGAACAAAGAATTCATAATTTGTTTCACTCTTTTGCTTCTGCGTTCAATGTATATATGCCCCGAATTCAATTCCAAAGTAATTTCAAATTCTTAAGTTCTAATCTTTACCAACAATTTCACAAATATTACTGACACAATCATATACTTGATTATTTGTGCAAACGATGATTGATATTGGTATGAACAATGGCGATAGAAGGTAGAAGTGCAAACAACGAATTGATTTCAAATAACAGAAGTGCGAACAACAGTTTGTGATTTAGGGCTCTGTATATATGATGCTATAGCAGACTCTATAAAAAATGATGCCGTTTGATTATTATACTGTAACATATCACTATACCAAATGATGTCATTTAATTATTTAGTAAACGACATCGTTTTAATCATTTAGTAAATTACTATATGGCAAAAGTGGTTTTAGGGTAAGGCTAAAACCTTTCGAGTAAGGCAAAATTTGGCCTTACATTTTATATTTTTGGTGTATTTTTTTATATTATAATAATATTGAATCTTTATATATTTATATAGGTATGGAAGATCTAGTAACATTTTTTGTTCACTATGATGGTTATGGGAAACACTTGATGAAGATATTCATAAATACATTTGTAGAAAAGTTCAAGTTATTGGCATAAAAAGAAATTCTAACTACCAAAATCTAGAAGACATGATTTATACCTAACTCCAAATAAATAGAAGAGAATTTGAAATTTGTATGAAGGCGAAGTATAGAGAGTATGGTGACTTGTCCACTGCGCCTATTTTAGCTGATATAATTGATGACCATAATCTGTTGTCTTTGGTGCATTTGTTTAATGTCAATGGCTCGACTCTGTTGTATATAACTTTGGAATGTATTGTTGGAGCGGAAGCTATGGAGCTTCAAGAACCTAGAATGACGCGACCTACTACTTTTGAAGATATAATTAGAGAATTACATGCACGTCCATTTTTCTCTTCAAAGGGCAGTAATTGCTTTAGCAATGTAGACCTGCCCACTTGTACACCTTTTGAGTATAACATGTCGGGAGACGGCAAATAGAATTCTCAAGATTACAGTGAATTCCGCAATGAAAAGAGACCCTACCTTTCAACACCTCGTTATTCAGTGTTGGTTAATTATAGTGTATGCACACTGCCCTCACACAATGAAGATCTTACACATGATTATTTTGACAATTAACCGTCTATGTAAAGAGTATACTGTTTTGGGGAAGAAAGCCGAATGAATTATTATGACTAGGATACCACTGTATTAGAGGATGTTGGTGGCGAGGCACCAATCACTACGCCAATTGTCTGTGAAGATAATGCTATAAGGGGGTTAGCTCCTACTCGTATTATTCCTCCAATCCCAACAATATTTACCATACCCCAAGATATTGTGTTAAGTTCAATAGGCGGTGATGTCCATATGGGGCAGATTTTTATAACGAAGAAAGACTTACGATATGATTTGAGTATTATGGCATTGAAAAGGCATTTTCAATTCATCATTCATTGACCAACGACTACATGTTTTGAGGTAAAAGGTGTTGTGGATGTATATACATGTCAAATCGATCAAATACGGGATAACCATCGACAAGCCAACAGTTGGCTAATTGGTAAATATATCTTGAGCAAATTTAAGAACCCTAGCAAAATTCATATACCAAAAAATATCTGAGATGACATACATAATGATTATGGAGTGCTTGTATCTTATAGAAAGGCACGGCTAACAAAGAAAGAAGCGCGTCGATTGGTGAACGGAGATTCAGTTGAGTCATTAAAGGTAATCCCTCGACTTTGTCATATGTTGCAAGAAACAAATTCAAGAACAATTACGCATATTAAAAAAAATGATAAAGATCATTTCTTGTACCTTTTCGTGACCTTTGGGGCATCTGTCCAAGGGTTTCACGGAGCTATTCATCCGATAATTACTCTTGACGGTATCTTTTTGAAAAGGGCATATCAGAGGACTTTGTTTTTGGCAGCTATTGTTGACGGAAACAATCACATATATCCCATGGCATTTGGGATTAGAGACTTTAAGAACAACGCATCTTAGGAATGATTTTTATCAAACCTTCGTGAAGCAATTGACTCAGCATATGATTTGGTTTTTGTTTCGGATTGACACAATTATATTGAGAAAGGCATAGCTACAATATTCTCATATGCATATCATGGCTTTTGTACTTATCATATTCATGGAAACATCAAGACAAAATATAGAATGTGAAAGAAAAAGTCAGAGATGTTCTTCCTTGGGTATTACAGCGCTGCTAAGACGTATATATTTGCTGAGTTCAATGATTGGATGGACAAGTTGAGGGATATATATCTAGGAGGAGCAAACTACCTGGAGAATGAAGTAGGTTTTCATCGATGGGCTAGAACACATTTTCTAAAGTGGCGTTATAACACATTGACTACCAATATAACTGAGAGTATGAATGCATTGTTGAGGGAGGCACGAACACTTTTAATTATAGCGTTGTTGGATTGGATTTGATTAATAATGCAAGGATGATTCTATGACAAAATGTGAATCACAAACTCTTTCCCTGTGGGCCCAAGCAAAGTCAACAAAGCATGAAGTAGAATCTAAACGACTAATGGTGTACCCTATTTTTAGTTTCGAATTTCAAGTGAAAAACGTAAAACAAGTAAACGTGGTGGATTTACACGTAAAGATAATATAATACAATTTGATCTAATACAATTACCTTGCCCACATGCACTTGCAGCAACCCATTTTATCAAAAGATAATATAACACCCTTTGCTCCCATTATTACACAAGTAGCGCACTTATGTTAGTTTATACAGAGAATATATATCCTGTAAGCAATCAGCATGATTGAGTTGTTCCCGATAAGGTTCGGAATATAATTGTTAAGTTGCCTCGTGCGAGGGTACCGATTGGTCGATCAAGGAAGCAATATATTCATCTACAGGTGAAGATGTGGTTAGAAAAACATGCTCACACGGTAAGGAAGTTGGCTACAATCGTGCGATATGTCAAAATCCAATTCGTTTGGACTAAATTGATCATGTTATTTGTGTTTTTTTGTAGCGTCAAGATTGTTATCAATCTTGTAATAAATGAAAATATTGATTTAAGATAATTTCAATGTTTAAAGGAATCCATTGTAACTAAATACTATCAACATGTTGTTAGTCTTTGCCGTCACAGGATGGATATCTTAGAATTATAATGTTCTTTTACTGAAAAGTTCAAAGTGTTGATTAATTACAACAAGCACGAATTATTTATAACAATCATAATTAAACTTTAAATATAATTACTTTCATTTTATTATTATCATTAATTATTAGTCTCATTAATATTACTTTATTATTAATTATTATTATTTATTATAAATTATTATTAATCAATTATTATTACTTTCATTTTATTATTATTAATTACTTATGATATTATTAATGAGTTATTATTATTAGTTATTAGTAAATTATTATTATTTCTATTATTATTGATGAATTCTTATTAATACTTTCAATTTGTTATTATTAATTGTTATTATCTTTATATTATTAATAAATGATTATTATTTATTTTATTATTATTATTATATGGGACATAGGAGTACCTATTTTTCGGGTACCTTTAATTTTGGGTACACGAAAATTGGGTACCTTCTCCTACTTTTGGGAACCCTTTAAATTTGGGTGCCTAAAAATTGATAGGTTCCGAAAATAGGACCCGAGAGAGAACTCAATTTTCGAGTACATGAAATTAATGGTACCCAAAAAATGGGTACTCTATAAAAATATCATACACGCCCTATAAAAATATCAAAAATTCCCTTATAAAAATATTAAATACCTTTATAAATTACACAATGCCCCAAAAAAATAACAATCATATACGAATAACACCCCCACAGCCTAATAATGACGCAAACCGCCATTGATTAAATTTTCAAGTGTAATTTTTAGAGTAACGTGCTTTTAATAAGAGTTTTCTAATATGAGTGCTTGTTTATCATAATGTTCACATTTAACACTATAAAAATACTAATTTTGTTTTGTGAAAATATAAATATTATAATAATATACACATGTTTGACATATACCGTATTTATAATATATAAAAAAACTATACATATATCGACATCATATAACAACATGCCGATGAACAGGTTTAGTGCAATCTTACACCTTAACATAACACCATGATCCGAGGCAAAGTCAAATGAACAGTCCAATTTGAGCAACTCAATAAACTTGCATGTGATCACCTTGCAATCGCTACTCCCTGGATGTTGTCTCGGCATGTTTGACGTCTTCTGTTCAAATGTGAAAAGTTGTAAGTTGTTCCTTAACTCTGGCCTTGTCCTATGTATCCCAAATGGCATATAAGACGAGGTAATAATTGGCACAAAGGTCTCACATGGCCTTCTATTGCAGTGTTTGAGTGTAATGAAGGCGATGAATCATATATCGTGATATGACGACTCTAACAATTTACGGCACATACAACCTAATGATTACCCCCACATGTGACTGGAATGTAAACAACATCAACTGCCTCCCAATTTCTACGCACGCCCTCATCATCCCCAATCATAGAATGTGCAACACCAATGCCGTCGAAACATGATCTCAGTTGTTTAGTGCCATTGGTCACATCTTGCCATATCGCCTCAAGGGCAGCCTGCAGAACAAGCAACAAAAGAATTGTTATTATTTGTTTATAATTACAACTTTTATGTATACAGTCTAACATATTTACATAATAATACATAGAGTTGCGCTGATACAATGGTCTAATGTTGAGTGAACTGTGTAATCTCTATTTGTTGGGCATTTATTCAAGCCTTTGTATCAGTTCTCAAGTCGTCAATCTTTTTAGTAATATTATCACTCAATGATGAGAAATATAGAGTGAGCTCTTCTTTTAATGTTGTGATATCTTTGGTGAATTCTTCTTGTATTGATCGAGTATCACGAAAATGATCTCCATAATTTATTGTCTAGGTCCTATAAAGGGTATCCTCTGAAGTGGGAACTTGAGAAGGGGACAGTCGTCTAATTTATATTATCCAAGTAGAAAACCATTTATTTTAGAAACATGTGCATGCATGTATATGTGCATAAGTTACGTGCAAAATAACCATTATATGCTTATCGTCTCTCCGTGTGCAGCTTTCTGTACTGGACCCCGATTTATAGTATGTTCAGACTCACCCTCGGTGTTATTGCATGTGCTAGTCATTCTATGATTGAAAAAGAGATTACCACTATACTCACCCTTATTGGCAATGTCAACGAGCACAAGCAACTCTTTGATATATGGGCCCACTAATCATTTGCTGATGGCTCTAACATACAGATAATTTCGGGTGGCCGTAGCAAAACAATAGAATGACATCCATCATATAGAATTAACAAAATTAATAAATTTTTAAACAAGAAAATGAACTTCACTTCTTACATGTGCATCATCAAATAATTTCTTCTTTACTATATTTATTGTCAAAATTTTCTTCTTTAACCCCCATCTGACAATTTTGAGGTATCCTAGCATTCACAAGTTGCCCAAATATATGACTAGCGGATGAATCTGTCTCATATATCCATATCTGTAACAATAATGTAAACTGTTACTTAGCAATAATATGAACATTAAGCGAAATATTATATGATTTTAATAATAAATAAGTAAAAGAGCAATGTACCTGGAAAGCAATACTTAGACCCTCGAGATCATACGTACAATTCAAGCTTTCTTTGTCGTTAGTTTTACTCTGAAACCTAGCAAAAGGTTCTCTTATGATTCGGCGCAAAGATCGGTACGTAAAGCGCCAAATAGCAGTACCCCAAGGATACTAGTTGAATTCGTTCAAATCATCTAATATTCATAACAATCATGTATCTACATAATTACGATGGGCCCTCCCAAATATAACGCGCTCCATCAGAAAAAAATAATGATAATTTCACAACATCATAATCATCAATCTATGAAAATTTGAAGTTATTGTAGACCATGGTTAACTGAGACAATTTAATGTTAGACTTGCTAACAAAATATTGGACCCTTAAACGATTGCTACCTCTAACTATCCTTGACGGATAACGACCAAATCTTAGCCTTGTGATAAGCCCAAACTCGATCTGAAAAAAATTAATACATTGACCACCTACCAGAAACTACATTTCGTCATGGGCACTCAGTACGTATGCCTCATGCAACAACATATAATGGGTCAGGTTACTAGAGAAGTGGAGGTCAGTAAGGTTTATAAAATGTCTCATACATATCTCTCTAAAAGTTTAAGTTGTCTAAGAGTGAGTTTCTCCCGAACTGTGTTCAACATTTTTAGTTTAGACAATGATGTGGGAATGCCATGAAAGTGATCAATGGAATTAATTTTTAGTCTCCAAACTGACTTGGCCATTTCCTTTCACCTGAAAAGAATTAAATTTTCTAATATGTTAATTATAGTATTAATGCTAAAATATAACAAAATTGTAATGTAAAAATTCATCAATTATTTTATTACCTTTTATAGATTTTAATAAATTAATACAATAATTTTATAAGCAAATATCAAGATAATAATATAAATATTTTTATTATTATAATTTTTATTTGTATTATTAATTAATTATTATTATGTTTATTCTAGGGATAATGTGCTTTACCCCCCTCATTTTTGAGAAAAAGAGAAATACCCCCATAAATTTTTGTCAGTCTTAGATACCTCCTTCACTTTTGAAGAAATACTGAGATATCCTTAAGACACTATTTTATATACCATTTAGATTTAAATTAACTATTTTACCCCTAAACTATTAAAAAATATATAAAATAACTTAATTATCTTTATTTTTATTTTGTAATAATCAATTTAATTTTATATTAATATTTAAATTTAAAAATAAAAATAATATTTAATTCTTAATTATTTTTTTAAATTTATTATTAATTTTTAACGTTATTAATTATACATATTTTTAAAATTATATTTTATTAAAATAATATATTTAAAAAAATTATATATAATTAATATTGTCAAATTCTTAATTATCAATTTTTTACAACATTAACGTAAATAAATTTTAACAGCATTAATTGTAAAATTTGTCATAAAAAAAATTTAGTTAGTTGTAAGAAATTAATTATAAAAATTTCAAAATAAATATTTTAACTATTAGTATTATAGAAAATTGACAATGAGTTTTGATAATATTAATTATACATAATTTTTTAGATTTATCATTTTAATAAAATTATTAATTTTAAAAATATGTATAATTAATATTATTAAAAATTAATAACAAATTTAAAGATTGTTACTACATTTTATATTATTATTATTAATTATTATTGAATAATTAAAAAATTATTAATTTATTATTAAGAATAATTAATTTGGTAAAGGGAGTCATAAATACACCCTCTTTAGGAAGCAAAGGGACCGAAAATGGATCCTTTTTAATTATTAATAGTTAATTAGTTTGATCCTTTTTTGGGAGCAAAAGGGACTTGAAAATGAGTCCTTTCTTGGGCAGCATTACTGCCCGAGAAAAGACCCATTTTCGGGTCCCTTTTGCTCCCAAAAAACTAGTCCAAACGATTTCAAACATATTGTCTGAAAATGAGACTGAGTTTTTTCAGCAAAAAATTTCATAAAATCTTTATTTTTTGATCAAATTTTCTTCACATTTCAACTAAATACATTCACATTATAATATTTAACAAAAATCATACTAAAAATACATCCTTCATTCATTTTATGTTAAAAATATTTAAACAAAATTATAAAAAATTTACCAATCAAAAATTTTTTTTATTCATTATTGTCAAGTTAGAATAAATTTTTTTTTTTGTACAGTTTATCTTGCCGTTGTTGTCACATTTAGTAACGTCGCCGCCGTCGCCATTAAAGAAGGGAAGAAAGTTTTGAGAGTAAGGGATTGGTTTGGTAAAAAAGAGTAAAATGAAAAAATGACTTTTGTAAAAAAATTATCTTAAGTGGGTTATAGAGAATATTTTTGTTTGAAAAATATCTTTTAAATCATCTTGGTAAAATATTTTTACAATAGACTATTTATATAAACTTAAAAACTTTTCCTTTAAATTTAGAGTTTGAGGGGCTCTGGCGTTATAGTTTTTGGAATGACAAAAATATCCATCATACCTCTCCAAAAATAATAAATAATAAATGTATCAATAATGCTCTACTAATATAAATATTTATATAAAATCTATTAATTTATTAACACCTATTTTGCACTATTACAGTATTTTATATGATTTTTTTCACTACTGTAAAAATCTTTAGAATAGTGTGAAAGTATAAGTTTGAAAATGTATCTTAATTATTTTTCAATAATAAATGTAATACTAATACCCAAAAAAAATGTACTACTAATACAATATTACTTACTATCTCAATTTGTGTGAATGAGTTTGTATACTATCAACAGTTTGAGAGTAATATTATTTATAATAAAATTAAATATTTTTGTAAAAATATTTTTGAATTAGAATTATTTTATGTTAAGATAATTAAGAAATATACTAAATTAACAACAAATTTTTAAAATTTGATTTGAGAAAATTGGTGTGTTACCAAACACTTAAAAACTAATTAAATTCTACCTTATCAAAATCACTTTCAACTATTTCAAAAGCAATAATCACGAGCTGTTCCATTATAAAGTAATTGAGGTCAACATTAGTTTCCAGTCTCTTCTTTCAGAAGGTGATGCTCACATTCGATACTTTGCTCAAATTTGCCCAGGCTTTGTTCACTAGATACAGAAATATTATCAGGTTTAAAAAAGGCTCCTAAGGTAGTTGTTTTGTTCTGGAAGCCTCCTCCTGATTGGGTGAAAATTAATTCTGATGGTCTCTCAAAAGGTAATCTCGGGCATGCTGCTTGTAGAGGAATTTTCAGAGACGCAACTGGTTATTTTCTTGGTGGTTTTAGCATGCCGTTAGGTACTAAACGACCTTCTATGCTGAGCTGATGGCCATCAACATTGCCACTGAACAAGCTGCTTCAAGAGGTTGGATGCATATCTGGCTAAATTGTCTCTCTCACATTGCTAGGCTGGAGTTCCGTTACACACACATTTAGGGAGAACAATGCTGGCGCTGATGTTCTTCCTAGTGTTGGTTGAATCTGTGCCAATTCCTCGTGGTGGAATGACCCTCTTTCAGGAGTGGGACGCTTTGTATCTTAAGACATCCAAGGCTTTCCTAGCTACTGCTTCTGCTAGATCACCTTTGGTACATGTTCTTTCAGCAATACTCTGCTGTTGCAGTACAGAGGATGTGGAGATAATGAGCTTATACTGCTTTTGGTTTATTATATGCTGATTTCTGTAGTTTAGATGATGTGGAGATGATGCTGCTTTCATGTACTGCCGCTAATGATTATAATTTTGATGCTGCGGGGTTGCTTTTGCGCTACTTTCCCTGTTATCATTTGCTACCTCCCCTGCTACTCTTGTTGTTCAGCTATTTCCTGCTGCATTTTTTATTCTTGCAGCAGTTTGTCGTTTCCTGTTGCAGCTTCTTGTTTAAGACCTCTGGTAAAGTTGCTAGTGCTTGGCTTATGATTGATTTTCTGGGTATAATCTTACTCTTCGACTCAATTTTCTTGAAGATCACTGTTTAAAATATTTTTAAAATATAATCAATTTAAATTTTTTAGATTAAAATTCCTTTATAAAAAATTTAAAAAATAATTATTTTTTAATTTTTTTTCATGTTCCAAAAATACACTTTCGAGTAGTAGTATTTTGGTCCAAAAAAATTAAAATTAATTATTTTTTAAATATATTTTGAACAATAATCATTTAAAAAAATAGGGTCAAAAAATTAGTCACTAGTGTTAAATTTTTTCCTCTTGTTTTTTATATCCAATTAGTATTTTAACACATGACAAATAATAAAGTAACTTTTTTTATTATAAGCTCTTTAATGGAGATGATGAGACAGTAGTTCTTTAATAATGTTAATGAAAGTTTTTAGAGATACAAATTATCTGATAATTAATCTAAAACATTTATTTTATTATTTATTAGATTTTCTCATTGCCTATTAATAAAATATTTTTATAAGTCTAGATGATTTAAAAAATATCTATTAAATTTGACTCTTAATTTATTATAAAGTGTTGATTATACTTTTATCAATAATAGTTATTTAACAAAAATAATTATTAAAATTTTAAAATTTAAATAAAATATAATATATTTATTTAAAGTATATTAATAAAATAAATAATAATATTATTTCTAATGTATTAATAATATGAATTTATTAATATATTATAAATTTATATATTTATGTTATTTTTTATTATATTATATGTATTTTAATTATACATAAATATATTTTATATTATAATTATAATTATTGTATTATAATATATTTTATTTATATATTAATATTTATTTATATTTTATTTTATTCTTATAATTATTAATTTAAAAAAAACCTTCATTGTCTCACTTGTTTACAAACTCAATATTTAAATTTTTTTTATTGAAAATAATTATTTAATTTTTTTCTTTAAAATACATTTTGATTAATTTGTAGTCGACAAATTGTACCTAATTTCAAATTGTGATTGAATTATTTTCTTATTAATTTAAATTTTTATAAATTTATTGAAAAATAAAGATATCTTTATTTAGAGTTTGAAAAGAAAAACATTTATAATAAATAAAAGTTAAAAGTTAATAAAATTTAACTAATTATAAGTATAGTAAATTATGAAAAGATAGTTAACATAAATTAAAATACGTAAATTTAATTGGCTTTATTATTTAATCTAATTTTAATTTACATTAAAATTGTAAATAAAAAATGGGTTTTAAAAAAATTTAAAAACGACAACAATAGCATAATTCGAAATAAAAAATAGTTGTAACGACTTGAATAGAGTAATTATATTTTAATTTAAGGGATATTGTGTTTTATCTATCTCATTTTTGAGGAAATGTGATATAACTCTTGAGTATTTGAGAAAAGCAACATATCCCTAAGTTTTAGAGAAAGTGTAAGATACCCTCTTAGGGTTATTATTTACATCTTAATTTGATTATTTTACCCTTCTATTATTAAAAATATCTAAATAATTATATTATAATTTATTTTTTATTTTATACTAACTAATATAATATTATTCTCACATTTAAATTTAAAAGTTATAATAATATTTTAACTTTTAATTTTTTTCTTTTAAATTTATTATCAAATTTATATAATATTTAATTATATATTTTTTAAAAAATTATTATATTATTAAAATAATTTATTTTAAAAATTATGTATAATTAATATTGTCTAAATTATTATTATTATGTAAAAATTTAAGAAGTTTTGATAATAAATTTTATGTTATAAAAAAATATATATTAATTATACATAATTTTTAAAATATAATATGATATACTTTAAAAATTATATATTATAAATATTTTATTATAAAATTTGAAGAAAATAAATAATTAAGGATTAAATATTATTAGAATTTTTAAATTTAAATATTACAATAAAATTATATTGATTATTATAAAATAAAAAATAAAGATAATATAATTATTTAGATATTTTTAATAATAAATAAGTAAAACAATTAAATTAAGATGTAAATAATAACCTTAAGGGTATCTTAGACTTTTTTTAAAATTTAAGAGTATGTTATTTTTCTCGAATACTAGTAGGGTATATCACTTTTTCTTAAAAGTGAGGGGGTTAAACACAATATTTCTTAATTTAATGATATAAGACGTCACCGACATGGCGTACTAGAAAAACGAAGATATAGGAGTACACCGACATGTCGTACCAACCAAACAAAGGTAAAATTCTGCGCACTCTTTACTCGGCTTTTGTAACTTCGGCCCTGCTCACACTCTCTCGGTTCTCAGCTGTCTTCTGTGCCCGATTAACACTGTTTCTGGCTTCATTGGCTTCAACCCACTTCGATTTAGCTCTGCTCAAATTCTCTCGGTCTCAGCTCTCTTTACTCGAGAAACATTTTCTGAACTTAGACCTTACCTAAAATCCCATGCAACGATTTTCAGTTTCTCGCTTCTTATGGCTGTCAGTTCATGTCAAAAATTTCAAAGTATGTAATCTACACTTTACTACTAATTCTTCAGCGGAGAAATACTACGGGGTCCTGCAAAAGAACCCGAAAAATGTTGAAAGAACCCTAGTCACGGTCAAAGCCAAATTGGACTCTAATTGTGTAAATGAAGTGTTACGCAGGTGTTTGCCCGGTCAATCTCAAATGGCTATTCGTTTTTTTATATGGGCTGGTCTTCAATCGAGTTATAGGCACAGTCCATTTACGTATAACAAAGTTTGTGAATTGTTTAAAGTTAAGCAAAACCCAAGAATTGTTATTGATGTGGTCGAGGCTTATAGAGAAGAAAGCTGTGTTGTTAGTGTTAAAACAATGAAAATGATTTTAAATTTGTGTGAAAAAGCTAAGCTTGCGAATGAGGCATTGTGGGTACTGAGGAAAATGCCCGAATTCAATTTAAGACCGGATACGATTATGTACAATATTGTTATTAGGTTGTTCTGTGTAAGGGGTGATATGGTTATGGCTGATAAATTGATGAAAGAGATGGGCTTGATCAGTCTTTACCCTGATATCATCACAAACGTATTGATGATTAAAGGGTATTGCAATGCAGGTAGATTAGAGGATGCTTGTGGATTGTTTAAGGCTATGAGAAGATATGGTTGTGTAACCAATTCAGTTGCATATTCTGCTCTTCTTGATGGGATATGTAGGTCAGGGAGTATGGAGAGGGCATTGGAATTATTAGGGGAGATGGAGAAAGAAGGTGGAGATTGTCGTCCTAATGTTGTCACATATACATCGGTCATTCAAAGTTTTTGTGAGAAGGGTATGATGGTGGAAGCATTGGGACTTTTGGATAGAATGAATGCTTGCGGCTGTGCTCCTAACCGTGTCACAGTTAGTACTTTGATTAAGGGCCTTTGTGGTGAAGGAAATGTAAATGAGGCTTATAAGCTGATTGATAAAGTTATTGCTGGAGGTAGTGTATCATCTGGTGATTGCTATAGTTCTCTAGTTGTCGAATTGGTTAGGACTAATCGACTTGGGGATGCAGAGAAGCTCTTTAGTGAGATGCTAGTTAGTGGGGTGAAACCTGATGGTTTGGCATGTAGTATAATATTTAAAGAGCTTATTTTGTGGGGAAAGGTGCTGGATGTTTTTCGCTTATATGAGGAGATTGAGAACATTGGTTTCTTATCTTCTATTGACTCTGATATATATTCTATTCTCTTACTTGGGCTTTGTCAAGAAAGCCATTCAGTGGAAGCTGTGAAACTTGCAAGGTTTATGCTGGAAAAAGGAATTCGGCTGCAAGCTCCTTATGTTGGTAAAATAGTTGAACACTTGAAGAAATTTCAAGACAAGGAGTTGTTGGATATTGTTGATCATGGACTGTGCTGATTATCTGGCTGATGAGAGATAGAAAGCGGAGTTTGTTGTGGATTTCACAAGATGAAGATTGTGGGGGCCGGTTCTTGCCACGCCTTTGAATTCTCTGATAGGATGGCTTGCCTTTTTGCCAGCGATTCAATGATAAGGTTTTCTTTTAGTTCTGTTTTGTTTGGCTCCAGGGAAACAAGTTGGAACAAATTGAATTTTTTTTCTTTAATTTTTGGTCTGATAATGTACTCTTGACGTTTGAACTTTATGTCCCCTGTTTGGTTTTGAGAATAAGATAGTAGTAGGTAAAGATAACATTGGAATTTGCTTGATTGAAGTGAGCCTAATGTTAATGGAATATATATGAACATGTCAGATTTCAGGCCAACCAAATTGACTGAATGAAAGCAACTGTTCTCTTGGATCATTGCTGGTGGTTTTTTGATTTATATTTCTCAGTTGAGTTCTTTTACTTGTTTTTAAGGCCAATGGTTATTTATTGTGGCTCCTGATCATAGTTCGGCCTTTGTGTTTTGCTGAAGATTATGGATTTAGTTTTGGTTGGTGAATGTAGATGAGTTTTCTTGAAGCATAGAGGTATTTGATTTCTTTTTAAAATTCTTTTAAATAGGGTAATAGGTGTTTCATTGTTCCCTAAGGGTAAATTATCAGTTAAACAACAGCAAATGCAAGGAATTGGTGGTGGGAGGCTGTTCATGTTGCTGATTTTAAATTATCTGTGCAGAGTAGCTGGTGTCCCCTTTTAGTTTTCAAGAATTGTCCTTCTGGTGCCTTTTGCTTCTTTCTGATTTCTTTTTATTATCCTTCTTGTTGTTAGGCCTTTCGAAAGCTAGCAAAACTACAGTAAGTAGGAAGTAGTTGTTTAAAAGCTCTTTGAAAAAGGCAGCTTATGCATGGAAATGGATCATAGAGCTTAGTCTTTCTGGTAGGTTTTGAATGAAATTCTCTTATAATTGCCACCCCGTTAAATTTGTGAGTATAATTTTGCAGTGGACAACTTGTAATCTAGTTTTAGTTTTCCAATTTATTTATGAATTAATTTTCTGTGAAAAATTTGTTACTGCAGAAGAAGAGGCATCTAATTTAATGTTTTATGTGGATAAACAAGGTTTTACAAGTCTTCATTGGGTACTTTTTAAACCTTCTTCTGACAGCATTATATTTTGCTTATGTAGTGTATTTTGACCAAGTGGAATGACATGATTGTGGGATGATATATTCTTACTTTTTGATGTCTTCTTTATAATTTTAGTTCTTAAAAATTATAATAGAACTATCCCTCTTATTTCCTCTTGACGTTTCGTCTTCAGATACATTATACTCATGGTCTATTGATAGATATCAATCTATATCTACTGTTTCAATTTTCTTGACAGGGAATGTTTGTATCAGCTAATAAAGGACAAGGCACCAAGGAGCAACCGCAAAAGTGGTTACAATTGGCATATGCAAGTATGTTGGCTGCTATGCACAAACTGACCTTTGGCCCTGGCTCCAATTTCTGGGGCTCGATACAAATGCAACATTTGATTCCCAGACAGACGAATTCATCATTCATAGTCCTAACCTTCCTGCAAGCAAAGTGAGTAAAATGGATAGCTTTTACCTGGCAGTTGGAGAGAGATTTGATATTTTGATTTATCATCTAGTGTTGCTTCAGTATCTGCAGTTGAGACCCAAAAAAAAAAAAGGAAGGAAAGAGAGGTATTTTGAGTCCCCTGAGTGAAACCTAGCAAGACTTTTTTCTCCTTGTACATGCAATTGCTACTTGTTATGTGTTACTGTTTTAACAATTATATGATATCTAGTTTATGTTATCATTTTATCTTTCTTAATTGACATTTTCAGATAAGGTTCTTATCATTTTTGCTGTTCTGCACTGTTCTTAGTGGTGGCCTGGTGGATTAGGTAAAGTTTCCATGCATGCTGTTGTTTATTCATGTCCAATAACTGGTGGTCAGGACCATGGAGTGCATGGTAAGCACAATATTGATTGTTCAGCATTACATGGGAAATGATTGTCTTTGATTAACTATGTATGGTTCCCATTTCAGGTTTTGTTGTTCAGATTAGAAGCCTGGAAGATCACTCCTCTCTTCCTGACATAATAGTCGTTGATATTGGAATGAAGTTTGGAAATGGGGCATTTAACACCTTGGACAATGGTGTTTTGAGCTTAAAAAATGTGTGCATCCCTCGGAATCAAATGTTGATGCGGTTGCTCTCTCTCTCTCTCTCTCTCTCTCTCTCTCTCCCTCTCTCTCCCCATATATCTGGAAGCTGTGTATCTGAAAAGACTGCCTAATAAGAGTTGCTTTTTAAATTTAGTCACTATTTGGGTTAATTTGTCCATCTGAGCAGTTTTTGTTTTGTAATTACCCCAATGATCCTCATTATCATCATCTTCATAATTGTTAAATGACATTATAGAGACTCAGAGGTATACAAATTGTATCAGTATGCTGCTTCTACACATACACACAAATGCAAGTAAGAAAAATCAATGAATTGGTACTGATCATCATCATATAATCATTATTTACAAATTGTAAAAAGTTTGAAACCTCTCAGGTTTTCACACGTAACAAGGGAAGGGAAATTTATACTATCCAATTCTCCGAGGCAGTTGGTTTATGGCCCTGTGGTGCTCTTTTGACAAGCAATTGTATCTAAGGCCTCCTTTGTATTAGCAGGGGCACTTTGTATTGCTACAGGGTGTAGTGCTGTTCATAGGCTATTTGGTTCAGGGGATGATGGTCTTGAGACCCAGGTATACTGCTAAATCCTTTTCCCTCTCTGCTACTGCAGTCAAATTGGGGCTCATATTAAGTCTCTGTGCTTAAGTTTTCTTGTCCTCTTTGCTTATTTTCCTTTTAGCTAATACAAAATTAAGTATATATTTTATTGCTAGTAAAATTGTATGTTTCCATACAGGTATTTTTGCAGACTATATCTCCATGGTAGGATTCAACAAATGTCCGTAGATATCCATAGTTACCACATGAAATTAATGCAAAAAATTACAAAAAAAGTCTTGCACTAATTGAAAAACATAATTCTATTTGATTCCTTGGCTCCATTCATTTATGTACCAGTTTAATTTTCAATAAGGAATATTATTTGTTTGTAGAAATTATGTTTGATATTAATTAAAAAGATAGGGTTCAAAATAAGATGGTTGCAGAGAGGAAAAATATGTAAAGTATACTGTTTTTTCCGTAATTGTAAATTGCTTTAAAATGTGCATATGGAGAATATTTTACTGGGTTTAAATAGCACCACCCTATAATGTATTGTTTTGCACTGTTAAGAATATCCTAATTATTCTATTCAGTCTCAGAATTAAAGTTTTAGATAATAGTAATTCTATGGAGTCAGTATTAAACATTTTCAAAAACTGAACTTTCCTTTTCCACTTTGTTACAAAGTACTAGCATCTAATATCTCTGCTGCTTACTTTGTTTTAGGTGATTGATTACAAAACCTGGCAAAGTAGACTCTTCCCCTTGTTGGCTTCTTGCTTATGCTTTGAGGTTTTTTGGTGAGTGGCTGTCCTGAAAGATTGCAAGCCAATGATTTCCCAACAGTGCCTGAGGCTCATACATGTACTGCAACAAGTCTCTGACTACTACTGTCACTGCTGTATGTTAGTGAAACTGATTTTCATCCTCTTCTATATCTTAAAATGTTATTAAATTTTTCTTATGAGTTGATTCCCTCTCACATGCTCTACTTGCTCTTTTAGAGTAACCCAGCGAATGTGAAAACCAATTAGCCTAAATGATATTACAGATTAGTTTATGTTGAACTTAAACTTTAGTGTGCTGCACTTAACACATTGAGTCTCTTTTCTAGTTGGCTTGTTCATCTATTTCATAGTCTCTCCTCGCATTTTACAAGAGTAGTTTTTGATGAGAAGCAAAATTTTCAATTGTTAAAAACAGTATGGAGTTAACAGGAAATGAATAAGCTGTTCTCAGAAACTAGGATCAGCCTTGACAGAGCCTCAAAATAGTCTTGAGTTAAAAAGAAAACTATCCACCCAGGGAGAAAAGACTACCAAAATAGTCTGACTATAAAATTCTCCAAAATAGAAAACAATAGTTCAAACTTCACAATTTATAAAGAAAAAAGAAAGAAGTATCTTGCAATCCTTTTCATTATCGATGCTCAAAGAGAAAATGGGAAATGAACTCTATCCCATAAACAGTTGACACCTTCCCCAGGCCAGCTTTCAAAAATTCTTTCATTTCTTTCTTGCCAAATCACCTATAAATGTCCAAAACAGCACACTTCCCTAAAACTTTTGCTTTATCCCAGTTACCAAAACAACGTAGTCCTGCAAACAAATCTTTTCCACAAACTAGAAACAATAGAACCATGAAGGGGAGAAGCACATAAAAGGAAACCATACCTTTGGATAACCTCAATCCCGTTTATTCCACCTTCGAGCTACTGCCCAAGCAAATATTTGAACCTTGCAAGGAACCTTATTCTAGCTGGCGAGAAATCATTGCAAAAGTGATTGTTAATTAGCCATAATGAAGAAGGATTTACAAAAGAATTTTCTGGACGAATTCAATCTTCACGCTCTCTAATCTTCTCAGAATCAATTAGATTATGTGGTGATAGAATCAAGAATGTGTTATGTAACTAGTACAACATCTGGACCCAATTGTTTTCAAAGTCCTATTGTGAATGAAAGTTGGGATGTTCCTATTGTGGCATGTCCTAGGAATTGTATTAGTTACTTTCATTACCCCACAGGATTAGAGACAGGCTTGTTTTATCCATTCTTTAATGCTGAATGCAGTATTACTTTGTGCAATGATGTTTTATTAGTTGTGGGCCAGACACTATCACCGATATATCTTGGTTCATTGTACATGGCCATAGCAGCTTATATTTTGGGAATATCTGTCTTTATTAATGCTTATTTGAGGTTTGAGTTTTCTTTTGGATGTTTTCAATTTTTCAAAACAAGTTTTGGTCTCAGGATCGAATTTAAGAATGTCAGGAATTATGAGGTGGGCCATGATTACTTATGTGGTAGTGGCCTGCCGGCGTATTTACAGTTCTTGTGCCTGCCTGTCAATATAAAGGAGACAACACTGTATTGCTTTTACAGGTATCTGTTCTGTAAAACAATACCTTCTTTAATTTCCATTGATTTTATTTTTGTGGAAAAATTATGAAATTATAGACCATCAATTGATGCTGCCATCCTCTTCAACAGCTTCATGTATGGTGATAGATTTCTAGTCAAAATGACATGAGAGAAACACCATACAAGATTGGTTATCTAAGACATCACAATTACCCCTTATTTAATAAATTTTTTTAAAGGTCATTTTTGTATTGGAATCTAATTTGATCTGGTTATAGTCAGTTTTGTTCTACTTCTGCTTATCCAGCCTCAACCTAGGCAGGACCTCCAAAATTTAGTTCTTGTCTTGAACCATGACTAGATTATGGATGAAGATGAACTTTTATCCTTGCCCTTGCATAAGGAATTGGGCCCATCCCCTACTCCTTATGCGAGATAAAAAAATATAAATGCAAATGGAGGATGACCAGAACTAGATGGTAGACAATGAAATTGAGTAGTAGTAAAGCCATATCTTCAAAACAAACTTTTGAAATATTTTCTTACTCTTTTTTCTTTTTAAATATCACAAAGATTATGTTAACGACCCCCCATCCCACTAATCCATTTTTAGCAAGATTTGAATCCCTATATCTCTTGTACCATCCAAGAGCTCTTACCAGTTGAACCAACTAACACCTATAAATAAACTTCTGAATATATTACAAGAAACTGCTTTAAAAATCAATAGTACTGAATGGCTCTTATATCAATCTCCTTGAGAAAATAAGATATAATTCTATTTGAGGAGTCAAATATATACACACATACATTAAACCATGCATACAAATAGAATTCTTCGTAATTAAGGATGCTCTTGTTTTTGTAAAATATCTTGATCAAATGACTCTCAGTTTATTGTTTTTAACATATCAAGGTAACTTAATGATGTCATGTGACAAAATAAAGCCTACACAAAAGACAAGGAGCTAAAAGAGCCATTGGATCGATCCAATAGCTCTTATTGGGAGTCTGAAACTTGAACATATAACCATATCTGATACCTATACGTGCTAATGTATAACCACATAAATATCTAATTGTTTTTGTTTTTACTTTTACTCTTTGATGGCTTACAGTTGAGGACTGGTTGAATCCTGTTGTTATACTAGAGGCTTTTGAGGTAACTGGCTGTTAGGAGACCTGTTGCCAGTGCTCGAAATCTAGCAAATTTAGTAGAAAGTTTTATTCATGGCTATTAAGAGATCTGTTGTCAATGTCAAAATCTAGCAAATTTAGAAGAGTTTTATATTATCTCTTGATTAAGAATTATAGCTTCTTAACAACGTTTTATGTTAAAGAGCTTGCAAAGTGGACATATCTAGTTTTATATTTTTTGAGACAGCCCAACCTACCAGAGATATTGTTCGCTTTGGGCACATAACCTTTCGTGATTTTTGTTTTCAGACACTTTTATTGAGGGTTGGAGCATGCTGACTTATATACCTAACATCTTTTCTGTGCTTTGCTGATGTAGAATTTGTCTACGATATCACATACATTTCCCTTAGGGACTCAACGTCTTTAATGAGATTTGTTCCGCCATTGTTCAAAGAGACGCAGAGTGACTTTGATACCACAAATGTAACATCTAAAATCTAACCTTCCTAAACATAAGTTGAACTAAGGGGTGCACTCTTCAATTCAAAATTTTTATTGTGAAATTATAATTTCTCAAAAAAAAAAACCTTAAAATATTATTAGATAAATCAAATATTCCTTAACAACTTCAAATGTCCATCATGATCCAATCAAAAGTCAAATTCCTCAATACAACCTAAATGGAATAAAAAGAATAATAACAATGTCCTCAAACATCTATTAAAGCAAAATGATAAATATAAATCTAAAGCTATCCTCCAAAATATGCTATGAAATTAAAGCTACTGAATCTGTAAAAAGTAAATGACAAAGGGTGAACGTGTTTTTGTAATGATTACAAAACTATTTTCATCATGATCCAATCAAAAGTCAAATCCTCAAATGCAATCCAATTGAAACAAAAAGAACAATAACAACCTCTACAAATGTCTATTAATGCAAAATAATAAATAAAAATCCAAAGCTATCCTCCAAAGTATGCGATTAACTCAAAACTACTTAATCATCAAAAAATAAATGATAAGGGGTGAGCTATCAACTTGATAAGTAATGTCATTCGTCATATATGTGCGAACATCTTTTTTTTAGTGATTACAAAATTTTTGTAAGCCTTTAATAATATTTTCAAGCAATCTCAAGTTACAAATTTTAAAATGTAAGTCTTTAATAATATTTTCTAGTAATCTTAAGTTGCATAATTTAAAATGTAAGCCTTTAATAATATTTTCAAGTAATCTCAAATTGCATATATTAAAATGTAAGCTTTAAAGATAAAGTTACTATTTAAGAAATATCAATTGCAATAGCTAACCATAATCACAAAATATTCATTTCATAAAAATATTTATAAAATTACATTCATATAACTCATGTCATATAGTGTCACATGTACTTCTGGTGACTCGGGAAATAACAGAATCATGTAATGTGCACAATTATAATATAATCAATATCAGAATACCAACGACAGATGAACTTTCTTTCATAAAATATATAAACATTTAATTACAATATAATGACTTGTGTTATGACTAATTACTTTAGTAGCACTTTATCAAATTATTTATAAGTAATTTTTCAAGGTAAAATAAATGTTAGCAAAACCTTTAATAATAATAATCTCATATATACTTCTAAATGAATCAAGTAAATAAGTAAGTCTTTATAATAAAACATATAATGTAAGACCAAATACACCATGAATAGAATTGCTTATATTAATTAAAGCAAAATTCTTAGACTACTGCTTATCCAAAGTTTTTTAAATCCTTAAATAATAAAATGACAGTTAGTATACCACATAAACAAAAGTTCTAGAATTTTAATCATCCTAAAATCACTATTTTAAGACCTAAACTTAACCCTTCATAATTTCATTTCTGGTTTTGTTTCTAATTTTTCTAGATTTTAATATTTTTATTTCTTAAACAACAAATCGGAGTAACCCAAAACTTTCCAAATTTACTGAGCATACTTAAAAGTGTTATATGTAAAAATTTCATCTCATTTCGTGATCAAAAAGATTTTTGAGACAATTTATTTTTCAATGAACAAAAATTTATCTAAAGTGTTTTATTTTTACAATATTTCTAATAAAAAAATTCATAACTATTTTTAAGATGGTTAAAAAATACAAAAATTGTCAAAACACTACCACATAGATATAAAAACCAATATATCAAATTTCATAATTTTTAAAAATCGTTTGACCAATTAAATAATTTTTTAATCGGAAGGGTTGCAAAATTTGTAGTTTTCCAAAAATTGACATCAACTTCAAACATTCATATAAATTCGAATCTTGATCTGATTTGAATGAAACAAAATTTATATACACTTTATTGTGTGAGGATTAAATTTTAAAAAAAATGTTTGATTTAAAAATCTTAACAGAACATCTGATAAAATTATTTATATACTCTATACTCAGTACATATTGTAAAGTTTGAATGCAGTTCAATTCATTGAGACAAAAAAATTTCAAATCTAAATACCAAATAACATAGATTATTTCAATAATAGTCCAAAGAATTTATACAAAATTTGTGAACTTAAACTATTACAAAAATGAATAAGATATGATGGCTAAAACATAGATTAATACAATATATATTGAAGACTTTTTTACTTTGAATCAATAAACCCAGAGTTGAGAAAGCCACACCAAGAGAATAGATGATGAATTTGTGTCTTGTAAGAGATAGAAAGGAGGCAAAAAAGAAAAAGAAAAAAAAGTGTTTATATAGAAGCATAGAGTTGTAAAGTGTTATTTGAAGTCCCTCTATTTATTTTCTTATGTTTATTATCTTAAATAAAATAATAAATAGTCAAAAATTTCTCTTTTATAAAATAACCATATTCACTTAAATTTAAAGAAAATGAAAATTCGTGTATTACAATAACAGCTTTCACTCAAGTATAGATATGGCTCCTTATGATGCTTTGTATGGTGAAAAGTGTAGATATCTTATTTGTTGAGACAATGTTGGAGAGAGATGAATATTGGGACAAACAATTATGCTGATTACTATGAAGAAAATCAAAATTATTAGGGAAGGACTTCGAACAACACAAAGTAGACAAAAGAGTTATGCAGATCATCACACATAGACAAGACATTTTGAGTTATAGACTTTGTATTCTTAAAGGTGTCCCCCTTGGAAAGGAGTTTTTCGTTTTGTGAAGAGGGGTGTGCTTAGCCCTTGGTCCATTAGATCATTTGAGATTTTGGAGAGAATTGATCTTGTTGCCTATCGCATAGCTTTACCGTCTAATCTTTTTAGACTATACAACATGTTCTGTATTTCAGTATTATGAAGATCCAATGCACATGCATATGGAAGATCCAACGCACATGCTACACCATCAACCAATCGAAATTAATAAAAATATGTCACATAAGGACAAGCTTATGGAGATCATCGATTGAAGGAACAAGTCTTAAGGAATAAGGTTATTCTATTGGTACAAGTACGTTGGTGGAATCATAAAAGGGAGGAAGCAACTTGGAGCGTCATGTAGAAATGAGAGAAAAGTACCTTGAATTTTTTGAGGTGCAAGGTATCTATAAATTTTACGGATGAGATTTCTTTTAAAAAGGAGAGGATTGTAATACCTGAATTTTCATTTCTTAAATTTTAGGTGAATATGGTTATTTTATAAAGAAGAGGGATTTTTGGCTATTTATTATTTTATTTAGAGTAATAAGTATAAAAGAATAAATAGAAAAGCTTGAGTGATATATGTATATAAATACATTTTTTCTCTTCTTTGTCTCACTTCCTTTTCTCAAAAAATACAAATTCATCTTCTCTTTTCTTTGTGTGGCTTTCTCAACTCTAGGTTTATTGATTCAAGATAAGAAAATTTTCAATATATTTTGTACTAATCTATATTTTAGCATAATATCTTATGCATTTTTGTATTAGTTTAATTTAAAAAATTTTGCATAGATTCTTGGGGTTATTATTGAAATAATTTATGATTTGATATTTAAATTTGAAATTTTTTGTTATTTAGGAATTGAATTGCATTCAAACTTGACAATATTTGTTGAATATAGAGTGTATAAATAATTTTACTTGAAGTTCTGTTGAGAGTATTGAATCAAATATTTTTTAAACTTAATCATCACATAATAAGGTGTATGTAAGATTTTTCTTTAGTCAAATTGTATCAAAATTCGAATTTATATGAATTTTTGATATTTATGTTCAATTTCTAAAAAGCTGAAAATTTTGTAACTCTTTTGGGAAAAAAATGATGTAGATTGTCAAATGATTTTTGATAATTATGAAATTTGGTTTGTTGGATCTATAACTATGTAATATTTTTTTTCAAATTTTGTGATTTTTGGATCATCCTAAAAAATTTATTTTTGATTTAAGGTATTATAAATCTGAAACACTTTGGACATGTTTCTGTTCATTAGAAAATAAATTGTTTTGAAAATTTATGTGGTCACGAAATGAAATAAGATTTTTACATGTGATACTTTTAAGTATACTCAACAAATTTAGAAAGTTTATTGTCAATCCGACTTGTTGTTTGAGAGTTAAAAATCTTATAATCTAGAAAGGTTAGAAAAGAAAAAAGAAAATAAAATCATAAATAGTTAAATTTAGGTCTTAAAATATGGGGTTTTAGGCATGATTAAAATTCTAGAATTTTTGTTTATGTGGTATATTAAGTGCTTTTTTATTATATAAGGAGTTCGAAATCTTCGGATGAGTAATTCGTTCATGGTATATTTGAGTTTGTCTTATATTATATGTTTTATGATAAAAACTTATTTATTTGATTCATTTGAAGTATATATGAGATTATTATTATTATAGGAGTTACTACTTAATGATATTTGGTAACATTTATTTCATCTTGAAAACTTACTTGCAAATGATTTGATAAGTGCTACTAAAATAATTATAGTAACGCAATCATTATATTGTAATTAAATAGTTATATATTTTATGAAAGAAAAATGATTAGGCTTATCTATCCCTAGTATTTTGATATTGATTCCGTTCAACCATGATCACTATTTCTGTCTGGATCATCTGGGATTCTATTCTAATTATGCACATTATATGATTTTATAATATTTGTTTAGCCACCGGGAGTACAAGTGATACTATGTGACATGAGTGATATAAATGCATTTTTATAAATACTTTTATGAGATGAACATTTTGTCGTTATGGTTAGTTATTGCAATTGATGCTTTCTAAATAGTGACTTTATCTTTAAAACTTACATTTTGAAATATGGACATTTAAAACTTATATTTTGAAATATGCAACTTAAGATTACTTAAAGATAATATTAAAGGCTTACATTTTGAATTATGCAACTTGAGATTACTTGAAAATATTAGTAAAGGATTACAAAATTTTGTAATCATTAAGAAAATGATGCCCACACATAAATGATGAATGACATTACTTATCGAGTTAATAGCTTATCCCTCATTATTTAGTTTTTGCTGATTAAGTAGTTTTGAGTTGAAAGCATGTTTTGGAGGATAGCTTTGGATTTCTGTTTATCATTTTGTGCTAATATAGCCTGTTTGTTACCTGTATGTTAAGGTTTTTATTCTCTTTTCCTATTTATGATTCCACTAGAGACTTATCAAATCTATCTAGAGATTCCCCTTTCCCATGTCGTAAACTTCCCATTTGTAGTTAGAATGGGATTCGACGATTGAATCCCTCCCATGTCTCTTTGAGACCCTAAATGAGTATCAGGAATTAGTTTTTTGTGTGATATTAGTGGGTTAGTGAGGATTTTACGTTTTATGTACTAATTTGCCAGAAAATGAGCCAAAAATGTGTTAGTTTGATCGTGAAAATATATTCTGTTCTTTAATTCATTTTGTTTGTTATAGTTCTCATTTTTTACCTATGAATTGGATACAATTTCCTTTGCGTACATTGTCATTATATATGGTTGAGCATTATGACAATGGAAATGATGTCAGAAATCTTACTTATTTTTTATTGACTGGAGAACAGGTGGCTTAAAAGAGAGTTTGTATGTTGGTCCTTTACAGGGAACTCTTAGGAACCTGAATCAATGGTTCTCGGGAGGTATTTTTATTATATATACAAATACTTAATACCTAAATGGCTGTTAGAATTTTATTTTATACATAATGTTATGTGAATCTAAGTTAGAGCATTATATCATCTTGATATCTATTTCTCAAATTTTTTTCTCTTTGATTTCTACTTTATGATCTTACGTACATGATTTCTTGAGTTGAAAAAGTTAATACTGAAATGATTGAGCAATGGAGGGGTCTTGTTTTGGTTAGGAAATTCCATAGATTCTGCCATCTTGGAGATCCACAATGGAGTTTTACTATGAAAAGTCATGTGAATTTGATCTCAACTTAGCATTGAATTGCATGTTAGCTAGCATTTGAAATGTTCAATGAAAAATTGATAGGTGAGTTAAGTTATTTATATATTTTTCTTTTTGATTAATACTTACAATTTTAGATGTCTACCAAGTATTTTACAGTTGATCAAGTACTATTACCATTTTTTTTTCCCCTAAAAGTAGCTCTTGCAATTATTTTGGAGGATATATTTTCCTGTTTACTGAATATGTTCTGTGTGGAGGAAGTTTGAATTGTTTATTTTTGCCTTGGTTCTTGGGTGTGAACCAACCTTGGATGGAAAGATATTCTGGGCAGACAACTAGCTATTGATTGATTATGAGTTCTGTGGCATACTTTCTGTGTGCTCTTCTGTTTGACTATTTAAATGTCTTGGAGAACAGCAATTCTCTACAAGTTTTCCATACTTTTACATGGTCTTATATCTGTTGCCTCAGATCTGCTAGTAGTAGAAGATTACTCCATTTAATTGCTCTGGCTTGAGCTTGGATGAAGATTTCTTTGAGAAACTGGGAGCCTTAGATGCACCCATGGCGTTTCTTCGTCTTCATTGTCCAGGTATGGAGGCTTGGTCTGGGTGGAGTTATGCTTTCTTCATTGTCCGAAGGTCGTGCTTCATCCGGAGTCTATTTTCCGATGACTAGTTCTTGAACGATTCTCTTGAAATCCTTGATTTCTCTTATCAACAATTCGCTCCTGTTTTCAAGTTCCTCGACTTGTTCGTCCCTCTCCTAATATCTGCATTCTCTCCTGCAGCCTCTGCATAATCTGGGCAGCATCTCCGTCTTCCACGTGTGTTGTTGTTTGTCCTTGAAGGCGTTATGTCGAAGGTGACAGGTAATTAGAATCTAATACCCTTTCTTTGTTCACCCTCGAAACAAGATGCTTGTTTGAATTTTACTATTCTTTAATCTAGTTGGACTGGATGCTTGGGCCGGTTGGTCTGGAGCCCATCATTATTGGGTCTAGGGCCCATTTTCTCTATAACAATTCATTTTAATTTGTTGGGTCACACTGAGATGACAATCTTGCAATAATATATAGGGAAAGCTTGGATAGGACGTAAGTTGTACCCCCAGGTACAATTGTTGGTTGTGTAATGAATATCAAGGGAAATGATTTAGAGACTCATGAAATAAAAATGCAAACTATATTCTTATTATTATTGCATTAAAATTGGAAATTTTATATGTAATTTTTTTAGCATTCGGCTGCAACTACAAGCCATTTTTTTCTGGGTATATAGACTTGTTGATGGTAGAAAAAAATTAAGTTTTATAAATTTTAGCTCAGATTACAAATAGAAGTAGAGGGATGTAGGTAATATTTTCAATTTTCAATTACAGCAGCTCAAAGTGTAAGAATATAGAAATGATATTTGATGAACATGTACAATAAGAAAGGAAAAAAAAAAAAGAAGTATAATTACTATAAAAAGAATCATAGTATTGTCAATCTTTCACAATTTTTTAAAAATCCTTTTTTCTTATTTATTCTATTAAATATATTAAAATAATAAAAAATTATTAACTAACTCTAAAATAACTTTCATTATCTCACTCTTTTGTAAGCACTAATTTTTTTTTATTGGAAAAAATTAAATAAATTTTTTTCTTTAAATACACTTAAATGAGTATTTTTAAAATAATTAAAACTAATTAGTCCACTGAACCTAAAACTTTGGAGACCTGTGTATATATTTTTCCCTAAAAATTTTTTATCAATTCAAATAATTTATACCCATAATTATTATTGGATGAACTAATAATTTAACTATTTTATATTTAAAAAATTACAGTATTTATTAAAACTCAAGGCTTGATGCGGCCCACTTGTTATGCCGACATTTTTGTTGTATGGGCCAGCGAAGCCCAGCCGAAAGTCTTGAATGGACTGCTCGAAATATTTTAACAGGGGGTAATGATATTTAAAAGATGCTCCAAGTAGCATTCTTCATTTACGTATACAAACTAACGATTTTCTCTATCATTTTCTTTTTCATTATCAAGAAATTTTTAGGAATAAAACACTAAATTGACTTTCAATGGTATTCTATTTCTGTACAATGAAAAAGAATCAAGTTGCTGAGGGCAAAAGAGGCTCTTCAAAGGGTTCAGAGTCTTGTTTTCCTTTCAAACGTAATAGGATCCAATAGATAAAACCTGCTGAGAAGAAGCTGAAAAACCAAGCATTGTTGTAAACAACAACTAAAGCATTTGGTATTGTCTCCAGGAACCCAACTTTCTGTAAGAACCCAGGAATCACAGGAAGGATCCCAATGATCAAAGCTGCAACTGCTGCCAAATTGTAGCCTGCTGAATAATAGTAAGCTCCATTAGGATTCAAAGAATACAAGTCCTCGATGCTCAATTTTGTGCCGCGAATGAGATAGTAATCTACTAAGATTATGCCTCCAATTGGACCCAACAGAGCAGAGTAGCCAACTAACCATGTATATACAAAGCTCTCACTTGACTTAAGAAGTCTCCAGGGCTGGAAGGCAATTCCAAGCAAAGCAGTTAACAGAGCTCCTCTTCTGAATGTGAATTTTGAAGGGCTAAGATTGACAAGGGCATTAGCAGGAGCTACAACATTTGCTGCTATATTCGTTGTAATTGTAGCCAGGCTAATGCCTATTATAGCAAGGATTGTTGTTGTAATTCCTCCAATCTGTTCAAGAAGTTGAATTGGACTAGAGATCACATGGCCAAAAATTACTTGAGTAGAGCAGGTTATTGCTAGGCCAACAAAAGTAAATGCTCCCATGAAAATTGGCAGACCTGCTTGACCCAAAATTTGGTCTGTCTGGCTCTTGGCATATCGAGTGAAATCGGGTATGTTAAGTGCAAGAGTGGCCCAAAAGCTTATATTTGCAGTGAGTGAAGGGAAGAAGAGTGACCAAAATTCTGAATTGGAAAGCCTGGAGGATATGGAGAGCATGTGACCAAATCCACCAGCTTTGACATAAGCCCATAAGAGGAAACTAGAAGTGAGTATGATAAGAATTGGAGCCGAGTATTTTTCAAGCTGTCTAATCCCTTCCATTCCTTTCCATACAATGGTCAATTGAGCTAACCAAAAGACAATAAAACAAGCAAATTCTAAAGCAGAAGTGCCAAGCCAAGGTAAAGATTGTGAAAGTGAAGATTGTTTAATGAATTTTGGCAAGCAGAAGGAAAATTGCCTCACCACCAATCCAAGTTTCAATGCCATACCAACCACAACCAACTAATGCTCTAAGCAGAGTAGGAACATGAGCACCTCGAATCCCAAATGAAGATCTTGCCAAAACTGGAAAAGAAATACCATATTTGGTTCCAGGATGACCTGTGAGCACCAATGGCACTAATAGAATCACATTTGCAGCAACAACAGTTCCAATTCCTTGCCACCAAGCCATTCCCAGATCAACCAGGCTACCTGCCAAATAATAAGAGGGCACACCAACAACAAGACCAATCCAAAGGCTAGCCATTTCCCACCAAGAAAAAGTTCTTTCCTGGACTGTAGTAGGCTTGAGATCTTCATTGGTAAGCGTAGGATCAGGTTGGAATTCATCGAATTTGGCAGATTCCATGGTCAAAATGTTGCATTTTTTTCTCAGGAAAGTGCGGCAATACTTGTGGGATGTGGCTAAGTTTGTACATAAAGAAGGGTAGGCTAATTTGTTGCAGGGTTTTGGTCTGTGGGAGACTGTACTAGGGAGAAAAAAGTGAGGATGTTGATGGAGGTTGATACTAAAACATCTAGACGCCATGATTCACAAAAGATTCAGATGGGGTTAAGCTTTAGATTCTATGGTGTCTGTTTGTTTGAGATAAGGTGAGATGAGAGGTGTTGTCACTCTCAGTGTATGTAAGAAAAGAATAAGATTCTTTCGACTTTCACGTTGTATGAGGTGGAGTATACGACTTTCTAACAACATTCAAAAGTCCAAAACAGACACAATACAGAATCTGATTAATAATTGTATTTTATATATGTGTGTGTGTGTGTGTGTGTATGTGTGTTATTGGATAGATTTCATTTTCAAATTTTCAACCAAATAGAAAATAGATTATATTAAACTCCTTGCTTACAACGCAGATTTGTGGGTATTATAAGATTTGGTTAAAATCGGTTCATTTGAATAGTTTCAATTAATTAAGAAATTCGTAAATAATTTTTTTTTTACAAATAATTCCTTAAAACATATTAATTCAAACTAATGATGTATAATTTTAACATGTACATATAGGGTGAGGTTTTATTAACTTAATATTATAAATATAATTTTCATCACTTAGTTTAATACAGCCCAATAATTGAAATTTATATTAAAAAGTTATATATCTAATTCTGTTTATCCCGAATTGTATAAAATAATGGTAAAACATTTGTGTTGTCCGAACGAATGTTGAAATAACTCTAGCATATTTAATTATTTTTTGAGAAAAGAAATATGTATGTCTTCAAAAAATTAGTTATTAAATGGATTAGTCTCAATTATTTAAAAGTACTCATTAAAATTTTAATTGTTATATAATTATTATTATGACATTATAATAATACTTATTTAAGAAAAATAATTAATAAACTCCTAAATTTTGATATTATTATTTTTTTAACATTTTAGTTAGGTAAAGGTCTTTTTAATTTCAAAGACTTGATTTAATACTTTTAATAGTTCTAGTAGTTTTAAAAATAACCATCAATATTCTAATTTATTGGAAAAAGAAAAATTATACTCTTATATAATAATAATTGTTTAAAAAAATAATTAATAAATTTCTAAAATTTGATAAAATATAAATATATTTATATATTAAATAAATATTATTATTTTATGGCATATTGATAATATAAATATTTTTAATATATTAAAAATTTATTTATTTTTCATTGATATCCTATTTTTATTATTTTATTTATATTTTAACTATATATAGATATATTCTATTTAAATTACAATATAATCATAAAAAATATGTATTATAAATAAATTATAAAATAAATTAATAATTTTATAAATTTAAATTTTATTAATAAATTAATATTTATTATGCTTTATTTTTATTTAAATTTCTAATAAATACGAATGCGTATTCTTACAAAAAAATTTATAATATGATTATTTTATTAATATATTATTAATATAACAATATTATTTACTTAATTGATATATTTTGTATAAATACATTGTATTTTATCAAATTTTAGATACTATTAATTACTTTTTTCTTAAACAACTATTTTTATATATAGTATAATTTTTATTTTTTAATAAATTAAAACTTTTAAAATATTTTTTAAATCATTAGGATTAAAAGGGCCTTCTCTTTTAGCCATATATAAATTTATTTTATTTAAATTATAACACATATTGTATTATAAATATATTGTAAAATAAATAAATATATTTTTTATATTTGTTTTTATTAAAAGAGGTTTAACAATTATTTTTCATATCTAACTACTATTATACAGGGTTATAAGAATTATTATACAAAAGACTTAAAATTTTAATGGATATTTTTAAAATTATTAGAGTTAATTAATTGAATAGACTAAACTTTAGGAACATGAATGTCGTTTTCTCTTTTCTTGTCACTTTGAAGATCTCCTTATTGATGTTCTTCCAAGAAATCTTTTCTTACTTCATACATGATTTTGTCTCCTGTACGAAGTTAAAAGATATATGGAAAATTTTCCTGAAATAGTCTTAATTTGTTTTGAGTTTACGTAAATAGTTTCTTATAAATATTTTTTACCAACTTAGCCTAAAATATATTTTTTGAACTAAATTATCCTCACTAGCCAACTTCAATATTTTTACTTTTCTTATTATTCTACGCTTTGACAAACTTAAACTCTCGTAAATATTTTTTTCTCTAAACTCATATCTCTTACAAATGGTGGCAGTAGACAGGTAAAGACGACAAAATCTTGGTCACATTAAGTAATTTACTTCACCATATAGGTATGCGTTTTATATGTGGATTAAAAACATTTAATTTTTCCTCAAATTAGGATTTATATTCAATTTTGTTTAAGTAGCAAAAAATAATTGATTTAGTGTTTAAATTACGTCAATTTTTTGTATGAATGCAAAGTTATGAATGAGTTTAATGACGTAAAGTTGTTGATTGATTTTGGGTTATGGATTTTTTTACCCAAAAATTATTTTTCGGAGTAAGGTAAAATTTGATCTTACCCTAAAAGCAAACTTTGGCCTTATCCTAAAACCATTTTTAGGGTAAGGTCAAACTTTACCTTATCCTAAAACCACTTTAGGGTAAAGCCAAACTTTACCATACCCTAAAAGTGATTTTTGGGTAAGACAATCATTTTTCAAGGGTAAAGCAAAATTAGGTCTTACCCTAAAATCACTTTTAGGGTAAGGCCAAACTTTGCCTTACCCGAAAAATGGTTTTAGGGTAAGGCCAAAACTTTTTGGGTAAAACAAAATTTGACCTTACTTAAAAGTGATTTTAGGGTAAGGTCAAACTTTGACTTACCCTTCTTAGGGTAAGGCAATCACTTTTCAGGTAAGGTAAAATTTTGCCTTATCCGAAAAATGGTTTTAGGGTAAGGCTAAAACTTTTCGAGTAAAACAAATTTTAGCCTTACATTCCACATTTTTGGTGTATTTTTTTTAAATTATAACAATATTGAATCTTTATGTATTTTCATTAGGTATGGAAGATCTAATGACATTTTCTATTCACTATGATGGTTCGTGGGAGACACTTGATGAAAGTATTCAGAAATATGTTGGTAGAAAAGTTCGGCTTATTACCATAGTAAGAAATTCTAACTATCAAAATCTAGAAGATATGATTTACTCCCAGCTCCAGATAAATAGAAGAGAATTCAAATTTCGTATAAAGGCAAAGTATAGAGAGTATGGTGATTCGTTTGTTGCGCCTATTCCAGCTGATATAATTGATGACCATGATATGTTGTCTCTAGTGCATTTGTTTAATGCCACTGGCATCACAATTGGGTGGTTCGACTCCGTTGTATATAACTTTAGACCGCATTTCTAGAGCAGAAGCTACAGAGCCTGAAGAATCTAGAATGACACGGCCTACTACTTTTGAAGATATAATTCGAGAATCACATGCATGTCCATTTGTCCTCTTCAAAGGGTAGTAACCGCTTTAGCAATGTAGACCCACTTACTTGTACACTGTTTAAGTATAACATGCCAAGAAATGACAAACAAAATTCTCAAGATCACAATGAATTTTACACTGAAGAGGGATGTTATCCTTTCAACGCCTCATTATTCAGCACCGGTTAACTATGGTGTATGCTCACCGCCACTAGACAATGAAAATGTTACACATGACTATTTTGACAGTCAACCGTCTATGCAAAGAACATAATGCTATGGAGAAGGAAGTCGAATGAATTATTGTGACAAGGATACCACTGCAAGAGAAGATGTTGGTGATAGGGACCAAGCACTACGTCAATGGCCTGTGAAGATAATGCTTACGTGGGAGTCAGCTCCTACTAGTATTATTCCTTCTATCCCAACGACAATTACCATGTCTGAAGATGATGTAGTCAAGTTCAATGGGTGGTAATGTCCGCGTGGGGCAGATTTTTAGAACAAAGAAGGAGTTACGACATGATTTGAGTATTATGGCATTGAAGAGGCATTTTTAGTTCATCATTCATCGATCAACAACTACACATTTTGACGCAAAATGTGTTGTGGATGGATGTAAGTGGCGAATGCGGGTTATAAATAATGACAGAACTAATGGGTACTTTTGTGTCACACGAATTGTGGGTGAACATACATGTTAAAGCGATCAAATGCGAGATGGCGATCGGCAAGCCAGTAGTCGGCTAATCGAGTGAACATGTCTTGAGCAAATTCAAGGACCCTAATAGAATTTACACACCAAAGAATATCCAAGATGACATACATACTGATTATAGAGTGCTTGTATTTTATAGGAAAGCATAGCTAGCAAAGGAAGAAGCGCGACAATTGGTGAACGGAGATCCAGTCGAGTCATTTAAAGTACTCCCTTGACTTTGTCATGTGTTGCAAGAAACAAACCCAGGGACAATTACACATATTGAAAAAGATGATGAAGATTATTTCTTGTACTTCTTTGTGGCCTTTGGGGCATCTGTTCGAGGGTTTCATAAAGCCATCTGTCTGGTAATTGCTCTTGATGGTACCTTTTTTAAAGGGGCATATCGGGAGACTTTGTTTTTGGCAGCTGCTATTGACGGAAACAATCACATATATCCTGTGGCATTTGGGATTGAAGACTCTGAGAACGACGCATCTTGGAAATGGTTTTTGTCAAAACTATATGAAGTAATTGGCCCAACATCAGATTTGGTTTTTGTTTCGAATCGACACACTAGTATTGAGAAAGGCATAACTACAGTCTTCCCAAATGCATATCATGGATTTTGTACTTATCATATTCATGGGAACATCAAGGCAAAATATAGAATAAGAGAGAAAAAGTCAGAGACGTTCTTCCTTGGGTATTACAGTGCTGCTAAGGTTAATACATTTGCTGAATTTAATGATGTGATAGACAAGTTGAGGAGTATACATCCAGGAGCAGCAAACCACTTAGAGAATGAAGTTGGTTTTCATCGGTGGGCTAAAGCACATTTTTCAAAGCGACGGTATGATACATTGACTATCAATATAGCTGAAAGTATACATGCACTGTTGAGGGACATAGGAAGTATTTTTCGGGTACCTTTAATTTTGGGTACACGAAAAATATGAAGTACCCGAAAATTGGGTACCCTCTCGGGTCGTAATTTCGGGCACCCAAAATTGATAGGTTCCCAAAATTAGGACCCAAGAGGGTACCTAATTTTGAGGGTACCTTATATTTGTTGGGTACCTGAAATTATAGATACCCGACAAATTGGGTATCTTATATTAAAATATCATTAAATCTCTCCTCAAATATGAGAAATATCATTAAGCCCCAAATAAATCATTAAACCTCTTTATAAATGTAAAATAGTTTTATTAATTACACAACATCCCCAAAAAATAATAATCTTATACGAATAACACCCTCACAGCCTAATAATTACGCAAACTGCCATTAGTTAAATTTTCAAATACAAACTTTAAAGTAACATACTTTTAATCAAAGCTTCTTAACCTGGGTGCTTGTTTTTCATAATATTAACATTTAACACTATAACAACACTAATTTAATTTTGTGTAAATATAAATATTAGTATAATAACACATGTTTAACATACATTGTGTTCATAATAAAAATCTAAAACTATACATATATGGACATCCTATAACAACATCCCGACGAATAGGTCCAGTGCCATCTTACGCCTTAACATAACACCGTGATCCGAGCCAAAGTCAAATGAACGGCCCAATCCAAGCAACTCAATGAACTTGCAGTGTGAACACCCCACAATCACCACTAGCCTGGATGTTATCTTGGCACTGTTCGACGTCTTCCGTTCAAATGTGAAAGGTTGTAAGTTTTTCTCTAAATCTGGCCTCGTCTTATATATCCCAATATGGCGTATAATACAAGGTAATAATTGGCACAAAGGTCTCATATGGCCTTCCATCGCAACGTCTAAGTGTGATGAAGGCGATGAATCATACACCGTGATGTGACAGTCTAAAAAATTTACGGCACATGTAACCCAGCGATCACCTCTACATATGACTAGAATGTAAACAACATTAATTATCTCCCAATTTTTATGCACGCCCTCATCATCCCCAGTCACATACTGTGCAACGTCAATGTCGTCGAAACATGATCCCAATTATTTAGTACCACTAGCCATATCCCGCCATATTGCCTCAAAAGTGGCCTGCAGAACATGCAACAAAAGAATTGAGACCATTTTTATAATTATAATTGTTATGCATACAATCTAACATATTCAAATAATAATACATAGAGTTGCGCAGATGCAATGGTCTAATGTTGAGTGATCGCCCAAGGCATTGCTAACTGTCGATGTGCGACCATGTCTAGAAACTCATCAATATGATGAATTATCAACAAACATGTCAGTCAAAAAAGGCACACATAGTCATAGAGTTCAATAAAAATGAAAAAGAAAAAAAATTGAAAAGAAATTAAAACTTGTAAAAGTAACTTACAGTATCCTCTAACCACACATTCTGGTCTATAATCTCACGGAGCCAACCAGTTGTAATGGTGACATGCTTAGTTTTAATTCGCACGTCACTACCCTTAATCCACTGCAACATCATCGCATATCTTTCCTCTAAAACTGGTGCAAGCAGCTTAATGACGTGTACGTGATCATACTGTGGACGTGGTCTATATCGTAGAGGAGGCCTTTGTCGAGGCCTATCAAATATCGTATACGGGCTCTGTCTATAAGGACCCGGTTTATACGGTCGACCATACCGACTAAGAGCGTCGACTCCCCTAGGCCTCGACCTATTTTCTGGTGGAATACTGACACAATTTGTATGGTGCTCCGAAACGTCGTCGAGCCCACTCATTTCCTATATGAAAAATGATATGTTTAGTGTATATATGTGGTGTGACAGTAGATAAATCAACAAATAAATATTATATGATTTTCATAAACAAGTAAAAGAACCATGTACCTGGAAGCAATGCTCAAACTTCTCGAGATCGTACGTACAATTCGAACTTTCTTCATCCTCAGGTTTTACCTCGAAACCTAGCAAAAAGTCCTCCCATAATTCGGCGTAAAGATCGATATGTAAAGCCAAACAACAGTACCCCAAGGATACTGGTTGAATTCATCCAAATCATCTAATATCCATAATAACCATGTATCTACATAATTACGATGGGACCTCCCGAATATAATACGCTCCATAAAAAAGAACAACGATAATTTCACAGCATCATAATCATCAATCTGTGAAAAATCAAAATTCTTGTAGACCATGGTTAACTGAGACAATTTAATGTTATATTCGCCACCAAAATATTGGACCCTTAAACGATTACTACCCCTAACCATCCTTGATGGCTAACGACCAAATCTTAGTCCTGTGATAAGCTCAAACTCGACCTGAGAAAAACGAATACATTGACCACCTACTAGAAACCACATTTCGTCATGGGCACCCTGTGTATATGCCTCATGTAGCAACGTATAATGAGTCAAGTTACTAGAGAAGTGGAGGTCATTAAGGTCTATAAAATGTCCCATACACGTCTCTCTAAAAAGCTCAACTTGTCTAAAGGTGAGTTTCTCCCCAATCGTGTTCAACATTTTTAATTTAGACAATGATGTGGGAATGCCATGAAAGTGATCGGTGGAATTAATTTTCAGTCTTCTAACTGGCTTGGCCATTTTGTTTTACCTGAAAAAATTAATGCTAAAATAGAATAATAAAATCCTAATGTAAAGATTCATTGATGATTTTATGAATTTTAATAAATTATTACAACAATTTTATAAGAAAATAACAAGATAATAATATAAATATTTTTATTATTATAATTTTTGTTTGTATTATTAATCTTATCTTTATTATATTATTATTACCATTATTATTATTAATTAATTATTACAATAATTAAATAATTTTTATTACTATTATTATTTATTATTACTAATTAATTATTATTACTTTGACTATTTATTGTTATCATTAATTATTACTAACTAATTATTATTATTACTATCATTATTAATTATTATTACTATTATTTATTATCATTAATTATTTATTATTAATAATTATTTTTATCAATTATTATTATTATTACATCTAGTATTATTATTGCTATTATTTTTTATTATTATTAAATAATTAGTTATTGCATCTCATAATAATATCGTCATTATTAATTATTATTACTATTATGATTTATTATTACTAATTATTGATAATCAATTTTTATTGTTATATATCATATTATCAGTTATTAATTATTATTATTACTATTATTTATTATTAATAATTATCAATCAATTATTATTATTACATCTCATAATATTATTATTATTAATTAACTATTATTAATTATTATTTCTAATTATTATTAAATAATTAAAAAATTATTAATTAATTATAATAATTTAAGTAAATTTCTTAAAATAATAGGCTCATCATGCTTTTCGGGAGCAAGACACAAAAAATTTATAATAATTAATTCAACACAAAGAAACTAGTTGGCCCGAAAATGTTTTTTGGGGCAAATGGGACACACAAAAATTGTCTTTCTCGGGCAGCAATTGTTGCCCGAAAAATAACATATTTTCCCAAAATGGATCAAACACATTTTGCCGAAAGTTTCCCGAAAGCTTCCCGAAAGTTGTTGCAATTTCAGGTCTATTTTCCGGTTATAATACTAGATTTTTTAGCAAAATGTTATACAAAAGCTTCCCTTTTCAACCAAATTTTCTTCACATTTCTACTAAATACATTCACATTATTAATACTCAACAAAAATTATGCTAAAAATACATCCTTCATTCATTTTATGTTATAAATATTCAAACAAAATTATAAAAAACTTACCAATAGAAAAAAAATTTCGTTCACTATTATTAAGTTAGAATAAACTCACCAAATCTTCCATTCACCGTCGTCAGAGACTTACCGCCGCCACCGTCGCCGTTGAAGAAGAAGTGAAATTTTTGAGAGTAAGGGTTTGGTTTAATAAGAAAAGAGTAAAGTAGGAAGTGATTTTTGTAAAAAAAAAAGGAAAAACTTAAGTGGGCTATAAAGGGTGTTTTTGTGCCAAAAAAATATATTTTAGGTTAGGTTGGTAAATTTTTTTTATCAAAGACTATTTACGTAAACTAAAAAAAAATTAAGGCTATTTTAGAAAATTTTCCAAGATATATTTAAGACTTTCATTTTTCTATTTAAAATTTTAAAAAATATAATAACTAAAATGTTTGTTGTGTTTATAATCAAACAATTAATATTTAAGAAACATAACTATTGGGTCTCTAAAATATTGTCAAATATATATTTTAGTTCAAGTAATTTCAAAATTATCTATTAACTCTCATTTAACGTCAATGACATACTGAAAATAAGTTATTGCCAATATCATTGAACTTCAAATTTCTCAATTTATATGTGATGACATATAATTAATTTCAAAAAATGAGCGATGAAATGAGATCAATATTTATTCTAATTTATTTTATAGAATAAAAGTTAAATGGGTAGTTTTTAAATTATTTGGATTAAAATGTATATTAGACCATTATAGCCTTTGGCTAAGTGGTAAAGAATACGTGGCCTCATCGTGAGGGTGTGTGTACGTTCTAATCTTATGTAAGATAGGACTTTTTCTCACTTCATGATGGCTTTCTAACCTAATTGTCGGTAAATTTTTCTCTGTTTGAAGAATAGAAATCGCACACTATGTGTCTAGATATTTAGAGTGTATAATAAATATTTGTATATTAGCTTTTAATAGAATTATAACTATTGTGATATAATACTAGCATTTAAAAAAATAATAAAAAAGATCCATAAATCATAAATGTATAGTAATGTTGGTAGTTCGACCGACAATATTATTGAGTGGCAATAATATTTTGGTTAGGAGTAATAACATTTTCATCCCTAAATTTGGATAAAATAATAAAAGGACACAATTTGATTAATTTTAATATTTTCATCCCTGTTGATTAGGGATGAGAATTTTTCTCGAACCCGCTCCTCCCCGTCTTCGTTTCATTTGGGACGGGTATGGGGCTTAAAAAATCAACCCGTTTAAAAATCGGGTCGGGTTCGGGTTTAAAAAATCAACCCGTTCAAAAATTCGAGGCGGGTTCAAGGATTATATATTTTGCCCTGCCCCACTCTGTCCCGTTTATTTAATATATTTATTTATTTAATATTATTTTTAATTAATTAAAAATGGTTAAATTTTCTAAGATATGTTTCATTAAATTTATTGATGTTTATGTAAATTTTTTTTTTTTGGGATTTATGACTATTCATTGTTTACATTAGTAAGTCTTTTTTTTTCACTTATCATTATTTTTGTATATTTTCTTCTTATTATTGTTATTTTACTTTTTTTTTGTCATGATAGTTGATTATTTAATAATTATTAATTCTTAATATTTGATATTGATTTAACTTTTTTATTTTATATTTTTGAAGGATGAGGAAGAAAGTTGAAGAAGTTGTGAAATTTTAAATTATTAGTAATTTTTTGTTTTAGGAAAGTTGAAAAGTTAGAAACTTATGAGCTGTACTTTATTATGAAAAATTGAAAAAAAAATAGAAAATTTGTAGGTATTTATTGATTATAATTGGGTTTTTTATGCTTCTTGATATTGTTGTTCTTGATAAGTTTATTTATTAATTTAATTATATGCATTTATTTATTAATGTGACAGTGTGATTTTTTATAGCCCATTATTGTAAAAGCCTGAGTAATGTAGCCCAATAGTGCAAGACTGTAGAAACAATTCGGTCCAATTACAAAATACTGTGTTACCACTGCAGATCCTAGGCCCAATACTGTCAACCCAAAATAGAAGTCCAACACTATTCCCCAATCCTGTATATTAACACTGTATGCCCAAAATGATGCCCCAAATTGTAGACCCAATACTGTGCACAAACGATTATTGTGGAACATGTATTGTAGAAATTAAGAACATTGTAGCCATAACGTTTATTGTAGAGATCAAAGTTCTTAAAATTCTATTGTAGCTTCAAGAACATGTATTGTAGCAGATACGAAAAACTTAAGATCTAGTCCAAAAAGCCATGCAACGTTGAAATCCAATCGGTCAGAAAGATTCTACTATCCCCCAGCTTCAATAATAACCGATTCAAATGGGAGAAACAATCCTAAATCACAAAAATGTGTTCAGGAAACTATTGCATGAATAGTAACCCGAATTACCAAATTTTCTTTATGGCCCAATGAACTTGAAAAGTTGCAAAACTTACCTCAATGCATAAATTAATGAAGCACAAGTGTTTTGCAAAGGGAGGTGAAACTCCACTCGCCGAAAAACAACCAGAATAGTGAGTTTATGAAATCGGAGTACTGTAGTAATTTGAGAGGAAAGTTTTTAAATATATGTAATAATTTAATTTTATATAATGGTCTGTATTAAACTTAATATAGATTTTTAAAAAATATTAAATTTATTAATTCTAGTACATATTATAAGTATTTAATAAAATATAACTTATACAATTAAATTTTTTTAATTTAATATTAAAAAATATGTCATCAATTTCTAATTTTTCATCAAATCTCATAACATAAATCAAACTTATTACAACTTCTCAATAATAATAAATTAATTTTTTACAAGTGAATCATTGTTTCACATATCATCAAAATAACATAATAAAAATAAATATTTGAATTTTTCACAAAATAATTGATGAAAATACAATAATTGATAACAATAATTAATTTAATAATCATCAATTATTATTTATTAATCACAAATAAATTATAGTAACTTAATATTATCTAAAAATTAAATAAACATGATAACTAATTATATATAGATAATAACTTAACCAAAAATTCTGAATATTCATACTGACATATAGAATAGAAAATATGTAATAAGATGTCAATCATATTTAATAATTTGTAGGAGTGACAATTTTAGACCTAACCCGCAAAGATGACACGAAAATTTTGGGTTTAAGTTGAGGTAAGTCGACACGATTATTAATAGTGTCGAGTTCGTGTCACCCATTTAATAATCGGGTTGTGTTTGTATTTAACCCTCTTAACCCGCTAACTTGTTTAATGACACGGTTATATTACTTGTTTTAAAATAATTTATAATCACTAAGATTTGAACCCAAGTCTTTAAGTCACAATGTGGCTTTCTTATCCATCAAACTACCACTTACTTTTTTATTTGAATTATAGGTGCACTCATACTTATATATTACAATATTTTAGGTCCTTTTGTATTATAATGTTAAATTATTCTTAATAGTTTTAAATGAATTTATTTTTAACTTAATGCTAAAAATTAATAGTAAATAGTAAATACAAAAAAATTAAAATATTTTCAACTTAATATTTCATAACAAATAATTTATATGTGATATAATCTTAATTTTGTATATAATTTATACCATAAAAAAATCATTATAAATTAAGCGAGCATAATTTGGATATTTCTACATCTATTGAAATTTGAGTTTATTGCAAAACGATTTATCCTTTTTCATTTATAATTCAATAATGGCATGTAATTTCTCAAAAAATTTCAAATTTAATTATCTAATGTTTATTTAATTTTTAAACTAAAGTGTATCATTTAATTTTCAAACTAATGTGTATTATTTAATGTTCAAACTAAAGTGTATCAACATAAATAGTTAAAGCATATGACTCAATATGATAATATAGTTACTCTTTTTTATAAATTTATAATTGGAGGCTAATAATTTTAAAGAAAAAAGTGAAATAAAAATTAAAATAATATTCGTTAATTTGATAAAATTTTGACATAATCTTAATTAGTTTATGATAAAAACCTCATTATAAATTAAGTTTTTTATGATAAAATTTAAATATTTGTATATCTATCGTAATTTGAGTCAATTGGTAAATAATTCATATTCTGCGAATTGATAAATGATAATAGACATGATTTACTAGTTAATTGGCATATCATTTTTCTAAAACTTTCAAATTTAATTTATAACACTTATTAATTAATAATATTAGTATATGACTATTTCATTAAGAGTATGAAAACTAATAACTATTTAATATATTATAGTTGTTATTATTTTGTTAAATTTATATTTAAATTTAGTTTTAATATAAAATACTGAAATATGATAAATTTCACATTGTACTTATTAATGTTGATATAAAATTAATGATAGTTAATTATTCTATTAAAGTATCATAATAATTTTATTTTCAATAAAAAATTATTAATTACAAATTTCTTAAGTTAATGAAACATAACATTGATGTTAGTAAAGTAATTTATTAATTTAAAATAAAATAATGTATTAGATTGTTAAAATAATTTATTAAAGGAAGAATGACAATTAGACCCCTAAAATAAAAATAAATATCAAGTACATCCCTGAGTCAAAAATATTTGTCATTGGCACCCTTTCTTTTAGTTTTTTTCCGTCACTGTTATGGTTTGAGTGGCCCTGACTAACAAAAAGACATAAACGCCCTGCTGACTTATGTTGACAAATAAATTTACTTAAATATCCCTTATTCTTAACCTTCTCCTCTTCAAATTCAAAACCCATTTTTATTCATTTTCTTTAAAATTCAAACCCAGCATCTTCTTCTTCCTTTAAATACTAAGTTCTTTGAATTTTAAATCCAACTCTTTCTTCTTCAAATTAAAAACCCATTTTCTTCTTTTTCTTCAAATTCAAACACATTTTCTTCTTTCTCTTCAAATTCAAAACTTATCTTATTCTTCTTCTTCTTCAAATTCATAACCCAACTCCTTCAAATTCAAAACTAATCTTCTTTATTCAAAACTCAACTCTACTCTTTTTCATAAGATTATCTTATTTAATCAACCTTAATTTTAACATAATCATTAACAATTAAACAATTAACATATTCATCAATCTCAGGCCAAATTATCCAATAAATAAAACAATATAAATTCTTTGAAGCATTTTATCAAACACCATGCTTACATATTATCAAACTAACATCACCTTACATCATTTCTCTTTCAACTCTTCTCTACAATCTATGATTAATACAAAAATCTTTAAATGACACAAAAAATGCATTGTGTTAGATCTTCTCTACTAGTTTCGAAATCCATTTCATCTGTATAAAATATTTTAAGACTTGTTAACCAACATGTGGGGAAGTTTGGTAAGCTTACGGGTGAGAGAGAAACAAAAGAAGAAGAAAAAGAAGAAGAAGTCATGAGAGGTGAAGAAACTAACAAGAAGAACAAAAAAGAGAAGTTACGGTGCAGGGAGAGAAAAATTGTGACGTTTAGGATTTTTTTTAATTATATAATTATGTTTTATTAAATATAATTTGTTTTTATATTTATTTAAATTATAATTACCATTTTACCCTTAAATATAAGAAATCATAATAATTTTTAATTTTTAATTTTAATTTTAAGTTATGATAATTGTTGTACCCTTTTTCATATTAATAGTAACTAAAAAAACTAACAGAAGGGGTGTCAGTGACAAATATTTTTTATTCAGGGGTGTACTTGACATTTAATTTTATTTTAGGGGTCCAACTGTCATTCTCTCTTTATTAAATTGTAATGTTTATTGAAGTAAAATTAGTATATGAGTCTTTTTATTATATGATAAATAAAAATTTTTATAATATAAATTTATTCATAACGAAGGAGTCCCCAATGTAATGAATCATAAATTAAATTAAATATAGTAATATGAGGATATAAGTAATATATTGTTATGGTCTTTAACAATTTTGATAATTTATAAATTTTTAAGGGTCCTAACATTAATAATCTATATATATATAAATAAAAACAACTATAAACCTAGTTCCCTTTTCAGTGTTCAGCCACTGCTTCATTTATCCAAACTCCAAACACTTTCTGTTGTCTTTGCTACTCATTGTTACTACCCAAACACCTTCCCACGCCATTACATAGCCACCACCCAAATAGTTTGTCATCTCCTTTCCACCACACCATTCACTTTGTCGCTCCTCGTCTCCTCTCTCTGGTGAGTTCTTACTATCATATGTATTAATATTTAAAAGAAAAACTTGCAAATAACATTCAATCCTTGGTTTAACAAACATCACATTCAATTTAATTTTTAACTTGTTAGCTAGGGCTTCTATTTACTATTAGACTTGTTAATCCTTCCTCGAATTAATCGATTCATAGTAAATAAATACAATCATTGAGAAGAAAGAATGTCAAAATTTAATAATTGAATTTTAATGTTATATATGTAGAAGGCACACATATAACATTAGAAAAATAAAATAAAACATGAGTTGATCAATTATATTCTTTATAAATTCATTTTCTTGTGTGAACTCCATGTATACGTGTAAATTAATTAAGCTGTATAACCATCAAGAATTCAAATTTAATCTAGTTGTTATGTACTATTTTATCAATCAAAACTTGACTTGAATTGCATGTAAAATTCAATTAATTTGAATTCAATAAACTTGTACTCACTAATTTGGTCTAATTAATAATCTGGAGTAAAACAATATAAAAATATAAAATATAAATTTACTCATTTAATTATTTATTTAATGTCACAATATATAATTAATTGATCTCAAATTTGTTAGCATTATTAGTTAAGTAATTATTATTGAGTTGTTTATAGCCTAAAAGTTGGAAGTCAAGGATTGTCAAAATGTCCTGATTCTTTAAACTTGTTCATATTACTAATTATTTGTTATTTTTATATATAGATGGATTCAAATTATGTGGAGACTAATTAAGTATCAATTTCTAATATTGAAGCTTTTGTAAGGGGACAAGAAGTGGATTTAAATGAGTTGGAAGAAAATCGTGACATAGATGATAATTCATCGCGAAGTGGTGGAAAATGCAAAAGGAAAGTAACATCTAAAGTTTGGAGCATGTTTATTAAGTTTCCAATTGATGCATATGAAGATAGAAAATTAAGATCCAAGTGTAAGCTATATGGAAAAACATACCAATATGACAACACCGGTGAGACGAGTAACATGATTAAGCATATGAGCAAATGTCCTAAGTCATCAAACCCACTTGATCCTCACCAAATGCTTCTAGCTCATAGTGAAGGGGTATGGTTTCTCAACATGTTTCAAGGTATGAATATAGTGTATTTTCAGACTTGTTATCTTCGGCACTTGTTATTCACGATTTACCTCTACAATTTGTTGAATATGTTGGCATAAAAAGAGTGCTTAAGTATTGACAACCTAAAGTGCAAAGCATATCTAGAAATACTGCAAAAGCATATGTGTTGAAAAAATATAGTAGAAAGAAAGTAGGATTAAAAAATATATTGGAGGAAGTGAAAGGTAGAATTTGTTTGACATCTACTTTATGGACTTCAATAACCACTAATGGCTACATGTCTCTTACTGCACATTATGTTGATAAAAATTGGATTTGCAAAAAAAGTTGAATTTTACCTTGATGTTACCTCCATATAATAGGGTTTTTTTGACTGAAAAATTGTTGTCTTTATTGTATGAATAGGGTATTGAGAAAAAGATATTTTCAATAACATTTGATAATGATTATGCTAATGATTCTTCTATTGAATTAAAATCCCAATTAGGACTTAAGAGAGCACTTATGGCTAATAGAGATTTTTTTCACATTCATAGTTGTGCTCATATCATCAATTTAATAGTTTAAGTTGGTTGAAAGCAGTAGAGTGAGAACTATATAAAGTTTGTGAAAATGTAAAATATGTGAAATAATCACAAAGAAGAAAACAAAAGTTTATGGAATGTGTTAAACAAGTTTCTTTAGATAGTAGAAAATGTTTGAGACAGTTCCTAGAAGATGAAATTCTACCTACCTTATGCTTGAGAGTGTACTTTATTATAATCACTTATAATTGAGTGATTTCAATTATAAATTTTGTCCTTCAGAAAGAGAGTGGGATATTTTAAAAAATATTAGTAATTTTCTAGTGTTGCTTTATGAAATTACTTGCATATTTTCTAGATCAAAATATCCTACTTCCAATTTATATTTTTCTAACGTGTTTGCAGCCTATATGACATTGAAGGAACACTCAGTAAGTGAAGATGTATATTTGAAAGAAATGGAGAAGAAGATGTTGATTAAATTTTTAAAGTATTGGTCTGAATTTTGTACAATATTGGCCTTATCAGTAATCTTGGATCCTCATTATAAGATGACATTCATTAAGTGGGCATACAAAACAATTTATGGTCATAATTCAAAGGAATTCAATAATATTCGAGACAAATTGTTTTCCTTGTTTAATGAACATATGGTTAATTCGGGAGCATGTTTTTCTATGACTACGACTAGGTCGATGCAAGTTGGTAGTGGATGTTCAAGTAGAAAATCCAATGTCAAAGATAAAGGAAAACTAGAATCATGCATTAAGGTAAATTTTATATTGTTTTTAGTTCTAAAGTTGAAATATGCTTTACCATTTTTACATTTAATATAAATTAATAAAGTTGATGTGTTATGCATTAATATATAATGCAAGAATTGGTGAATATTCTTGATTGTGTTTATGTGTTCAAGAACTGGTGAATAATCTTGATTATGTTTATGTGGTACAAGAATTTCACTACAACAAAAATTATTTTTAGCGACATATTTCGTCGTTAATAATCTTTTAGAGACAACAGCTTATCATCGCTGTAGAAAGTACTAGCGACCAACCATATTGTTGCCTAAGATGTTTTTAGCAATGACATCATGTCCCCACTAATAATGTTATAGGCAACGACATTCTGTTGTCATTAGAAGACCTTTTGACAATAACATTTCATCATTGCCTATAACTTTTTTAGTAGTGACATAATAAACGTATAGGCAACAATGGAATATTGTTGCAAGAAGACGTTTTAGTGACATCCTCTCATTGTCGCTGTAACATTACTAGCGGTGACAATGTCACCGTTAATAACCTTATATATGATGACATAAGGTTGTCGCTAAAAGTTCTTTGTGTGACAACATACAGTGTCGTCACTAATAATATTGGCGCCATCTGACGCCAAAATGAGGGCGACGAAGTTCTAGTTTTTGGTGACAATATTGGTTGTCGCTAAATGATGAACTTTTGGCGACAAAGGACGTTGTAGCTAATAATCGTTTCTGCAACGACATTTGTGGTTGTCGCTGAAAGGGTTTTAGTGACGCATGGATGAGGTCACGAAAGTAGGTTTTAGTGGTAAAAGTTGTGTCATCGCAATAGCCTCTTTGTTTTCGTTGTATGTGCTTTTAGCGACAAATGAGCGTTGTTGCCAAAAGTGTTTTAGTTCTATACTTCTTTAGCGACAACAAGGTTGTTGTCACGAAAAGTCTTTTTTGCGACAACATATGTTGTCGCTAAAAGTTCTATTAGCGATAAATATTTTGTTGTTGCTAGAGAGTTGTTTTGGCAACAAAGTCTTTTTGTCGTCGCCAAAAAAAATTTCTCTTTTGCAAAGGAGTCTTTTGGCGATGAAGTTATTTGTTACCACTGATAACGTTTTCGACGACGACTATTGGTATCGTTTAAGGTTGATTTGGCAATAAAAATAAATGTTTAATGTTATTTAATTGTTATCCATATATAATAGTGTAATAATAATTATAATATATCATACAATAATAAAATTACTTTTGTGTTGTTATAATAATTGTGAACACAATGTTTCTATTATTTTTAAGATTGTTATTATTCTAATAGTATTACCTTAATACAAAATAATTTAGAAAAAATAATAAACAAATATAATTAATTGAATACGAATTTATTTTTCTAATTAAAAAAAGTACTTAGTTATTATTATTATTCGTATTTAAATTTGTTTACCAAATATTATTGTTATTATTTGTGAAAATTAATTGAATATTAAATACTAAGCTATTGGAGTCTAAGATGGTTTTATATATTTTTTTACCAATATTTCTACATCTTCGCCCTTTTGAAATCTTTTAACTACTAGAATATACATAATTTAAACATGTTAATATTATTGTTAACTAAGAATAACTTTATTATTATTCAAATTTGATATTTGTTACCATTTTATATTGGGGGACACTTAAATTTATTTATAACTTTATTATTTATTTCAAATATAATAATTTTTAAAATGTATTTATTAATAGTGATATAACAATATATATAATTAATCATTATATTAAAGTACTATGAGAATTATACTTCCAAAAAAATATGTTAATAAAAATATTATTATTAGAAATTGGATTAAATTAATCTAACGAAACATTTGTACTATTAAACTAATATATTAAATTAAAATAGTAATGAAATTGGAAAAAATGCGTCTGCTAAATTATAACATTTATTGAAGTAAAAATAATGAATAGTCCCCTATATTAATTTAAAATAAAATAAATCGTACTATAAATTTATTCATACCAAACAAGTCCCTAATACTTAGGGATGACAGAAATATCCGAACCTGCAGGTCTCCGCCCAACCTCGTCCCTTTTGGGTCGGGTATAAGGCCTAATTTTAGAGTCAATATTTAATAGAATTAGTTGTAATTAATATTTAATAGAATTGAATTAGGTCATATATATTTATATAAAATAACCTAAATTCTATTACTAATCAAATTGTAAACTAAGCTAGCTATAACTAATTAATTCTTTAAGAAATGTCCAGCAAAATAAGGTTAATTAATTTGGTTTAATTTTCTTAATTCTTGACTTTTTTTTTTGCTACATTGAATTCATGTACATAAAAATGCCGATATTTTCAAATTAATTTATATAATGTAGTTCTTAAGAAGATACACCTTAATTTAATTTCCATTTGATTAATTTTAGTTATGGTCAGAGTTAGTTTGTAACAATATAATTATATATAATCAAGATTCAAGTTAGTTTGTTAGTTTGAGAAGAGACAGAAAAAAATATATTGTTCCTTTAAAGGCTTGGGTACATTAATACTACTAACTATTGTAAAGAGATTATGCTAGATAAAAGGAGAGACAATTTTATTTCCAAGAAAATCTTTTGTCTTTTATTAAATTTTTAATCACGTGCTTGCACGTCTTTTAAAGAAGGGGCATTTATTCTTCAAGATTCTTATTACTTTGCATGAATATTGATTATGGTTATTCTCAACCTTAATGACGTTGAAAGTCCTAGTAATTTACAAATTTTTGGATTTAATAGTTTTTGAATTTATTTTTGGCCATGTTTAATTCAATTGTTGTAGTCTTCAGATGTAACCAATTAATCTTAGACTTGTCGGATTCTTTGACCAATGACTTTGATGCTTGTATTCCTAGGTGTGAGATTCATTCAAGTAAATAATGTGAGATAATTTGAACAGTTTATATGTTTATTGATCATGATTGCTCATCATATTGCTCTTAAATTACACAATTGTTTTTTATATTTCCCCAACTGACAGAAATTTATGTGAGTTTTATTCACTGATTAAATATTAGCTTGTGGACTACATTATTTTTATTGGGTAAGAAACAAGGTTATTGTTTTACTTTGCATGTTGTACACACACACTAGGGTCTAGGGAACAAATTACTTGAATGTGAATTATATGTTAATTATGAACAAATTACTTGTTTGTATTCACGCAATGCAATGCACCTAATTAAAACAATTTTTCTCGTGAAATTTCAACTGCTTGTCTTGAAAAGTTATTTGGATAGCTACTTTGTGTTGTTAGATTCAAGAATGAAAATTAATATTATGGTGGAAATCTTATTACATTGCTGTTTTAGAAAAGTATTTTCACTCAAATAAATGTATCCACAAATTAATAAATGTTAGATCTGTCTTTTATTTTTAAAATTATGCCTTTGAAATTAAATAAAATACTTTTGCTTATGTGCATAAAGAAGCTGATTACATATAAAATTCATTTCTCTTTTTTAATTTTACTCTGGAGAGGATGTTAATAAATAACTTGGGAAATTACTTGCTGATCTGTTGGGTTTTACTCATTTGATTTCTCTTTTTCAATTTTATTTTGAAGAGGATGTTAACAAATAACTTTAGGAAATTACTTGCTCTGTTGGGTTTTATTCATTTAATGATTAAGTGTTGAGTTTAAAGTTATTGTCTATGAGATGGATGTGAAGAATCATCTACTAAGAAATTTGGATACATTTATCAAACTCAAATTTTCATAAAAGATTTGTCACTTTAAGTTCTTACATTCTGGTAATTACATCCTTGTGTTGCTCTCCATGATCTATAGAATTGTATTGAATAACTTGAAAATTAGTTTTACTTTTATGTGGATAATGATTTGGAAATTGATAACTATTCAATTATTAGTTTTATGCATTTGATAAAAAGTGTTGGACAATGTAGAAGATTTGATAAAAAGTGTTGGACAATGGAAACAAAATTATTTATTTTGTTTGTTTTTATTGTGATTACTTATTTTGAACATTTAAGTATTTTCTAAATCTGAAAAGATGTACATGGATTAAACTTATTCTTATTACTTTTACTTCAGAACACGTGCAAAAAGAATGCCAAAAATAGGTCTATTTAATCATCGAGCTGGATTGAAGCCTTTTTACACCCACCGTGCACAGAGTTCTCAGGTTTTCATTATGTTTTAAAGCTTTTAGTGCAAAATTGTGTAAAAAAATTTGATTTAACTATTATTCTAACACATTAATTCTTTTATTAGAATAAAGTGGCAATTCCGAAAAAAGCCAAAAATTTTCCTGATCATTTTCAAGCAATACATTACAATGAAAAAAATGGATGGATTTATTTAGAGGCACAAATGACGCACGTAAGTTTCTTCATTATTTGTTTATTTTATTTAAATTAAATTTACTTTTAGTTTATTACATTTTTAATTTAATTTTTTTTTAAATAGGAAAAAATGATGGAGATATAATAATTGTCACTTGATAAAGGATCTCAACCAATCAATGATGAGAAAATTTCTCATAAAATATTTGGTGATCAATCACACTATTATTAGGGACTTGTCAAACATAAACGAGCGCGTGATGTCGATCAAGGTTCTTCCTCCAATGCTACATGCTTACGTGGTGAGCTAAAATCTACTAAACTTCAGTTACAAAATAAAAAATCTCGCTTGAAATTTATTGAAAGTAGCCTACACGTTACTCAAGATAAGTTATAGATTGCTAAAAATATGATACATACATATGCAAATGAACTAAAGAATGAATTGGAGTTGGCACCATATCGATTTCCTCCATTCTAGTTGTATTATTAGTTTTTGTTTTTCAATAAGGGATTGTAATGATATATTTAGATTTATATAAATGAATTTGATATTTATTTACTATTTTAATTAATTTTTATGTTTAACTAATCTATTTTATTTCTATTATAATTGATTAATTATAATTTATGTACATAAAAATTATAATACTAACTTGTGCCAAAATACACTAATTATTATTGTTATAAAATAATGGATCATAATCATCAACTAATAAATGAGTGGCAATACACATCTAAAAGGACATTTTAGCGATGACAAGTGGTCACCCAAAACTTCTTTAGAGGGCTACGACGACGACAATGATTTGTCGCCAAGCGACAATATAATGTCATCACCAAAGAGGAAATTAGTGGTGACAAAATGTTGTCGCTAATAGCATCTTTAGTGACACATACATTACGTCATCAATGCCGGCTATTACGGCAATGGATGTCGTCGCCATATATACTTGGGATAGTGATAATATGTTGTCACAAAAGTCATTTTTGGCGATGACAACATATCGTTGCCATAAGACTTTTTAGCGACGACTTTTTTCGTATTTGGCAACAACATTTTGTTGTCGCTAACTGTTTCAATTACCAAATGTAGCGATGACATGAATTTTAGACAATGAAAAATTGCGACGACATGCTTTGTTGCTAATAATACTTATGGCAACGACTCATCAGTTGTCGTCGTTAGTTTTTGAAATAACATTAAATTGTTGTTGCTAAAACCTTTAGCGACCTTCATTTGGCAATAAACGTTCTTATCTTGTGTTGACATATACGATTAAAATATGATGCACACTTGTCTATCTATATATGGTCGATGAATCTTAAAAATTGAAGTATATACTGCCAATGTATTATATATATATAACAGTAAACAATTAATGGAGCTTATAAAAAAACCAAGAACATGTAACATGAACTCACAACTATCACAACAAGTGTGAACAATACAATTATCAAAATCTAGTAACGATAATAAAATCTCTTAATGTAATTTTTCCAAACAGGTATATGCATTGAAGAAATGATTTGTGTTTTTCAAACTACCATTTTAGTAGATTTCAAATCAAAATGGAAATTGGAAATAAAAATGGAATATAATAAAAATAAATAGTAAGAATGATAGTAAGAGCTCACTGGAAAGAAGATACGAGGAGCGACAAAAAGACCAGAGGTAGAGGAGACTGTGGACGGGGTAGTGAAGAGGGACTAGAAATTTAGGCTCGTTTGTTACAAAAAGAAGAGTGACGGCGAGCAATAACGGCGCCGAAAAGAAGGAGAACAATTTGCAGCTTGTATGAGAAGATGCGACTGAAAATTGAGGAAGAAAGAGTTAGGTTAAGGTTATGGACACACACACACACACACACACACACACACACACACACATATATATATATATATATATTATTAACAATAGGACCCCTGTACAATTGAAAAATATCATATTTTGTTACACACTGTAATATTATAATGCTTAAATCCTTATACTTAATAAATTAACCACCAAACAATTAGGGACTTGCTTGTTATAAATAAATTTATACTGTAATTATTCATGGGGCCATATCTTTGGAGAGGAAATATATCTCTAATTTGGAGTGGATGACAGTCAAAAGTGCTTCTTAATGTGGAAGATAATGCTATGACGAAACCTGTCACTTACTTGTATTCACATGTGTGAATTCTTTTTCATCTTATCTATATAAACCTTGATTTTAAAAGCTTAAGGCAACTTGTATTCTCTAAAACACTTTCATCTCTTCTTCTTCATATTTTCTTTACACCATATATTTCTAATTTCATAATTAGGGTAAAGGGTGAACTTTTGATGGTTGTATAATTTTGTTCTCTGATGTTTTGATTTGTTCTTCATTGTCAACTTTTCTATTAAGTGAGTATTATATTTTGCAAGTGATTTTGGTTTGTTAGAAATCTTGATTCATTGTTAACTAAGGGTACATTGAATGCTTGGATGTTTTCTATATATCAAGAGCAAGACAACCTATAATTTTTCACCTTCAATTCAAAGGTAAGTCTTTTGATTTCTTTGCGCTTAAATGTTATCCATCCTCCAATTAGATTACTTCTTATTTGAGTTTTATTGTATATCAAAAGAAGGATTAAGAATAATTTCTGTACATGTCATCAAAATGGATTTCTAATGCCCTAATATACAATAATAATTAATTTAAAGTTAATAATAAAAAATCCATTCTACTTTCATAACATTTAGATAATTTGGACTTTTTAGACTTGTGGACTAATATAACCAATTTTCTGAGGACCGACACTCGGATTTTCGAATCTTTATTACTTGAGACAACCTATACTTAGGTATTATAACTTAAAAATTGTAGTAGACGCCAAAACAGTTTTTTGCGACAGCATCAAATTGCCGCTATACAAATTTTCAACGACCACACGACAATGTCACTTCCAAAGAAGCTTTTAGCAACAAAAATTGTCATTGTCAAAAGAATTATATTTAAAGAGAACATTTGTTGCCACCCAAGGTTATCATCTTGTTGCCGTGCACTTGGCACCAATAGGCGCCATTACTTTTGGCAAGGATAACAAATGTTGTCACTCATACTATTTATAGCGACAACAATATCGTCGTCAAAAGTAATATTAATTATTAATTTTTTCTTAATTTGTTGGTGATGACCTTGATAATTTTATCGCTAAATTATTTTACAACGACAAATATTACGTCATTACTAAAACGTTTGTTACTAAAAACTAATTTTCTTTTAGTTTGTGAATAATCTTGTTTGTGTTTATGTGTTATAAGAATTGGTGAATATTTTTTAATTATTATTTTTATTTTTAGTATAAGTTCTTATAGGGTTAATAAATTTTGAAAGGATGCCAATCGCAAATATCACTTTCATTGCCTTTTATTGATCATGTTAGAGAGACTTATTGGTCATCTTCGTTATCGCTTTATAAATGGTTATTTTGGGTATAATCAAGTTTTTATAGCACCTGAAGATTAAGTGAAGATAACATTTACTTGCCTCTATGGTGTATTTGCATTTTGGAGGAAGTTGTTTGGCTTATGTAACGCACCAATCACTTTTCAACATTGCATAAAGGCTATTTTCTTTGACGTGGTAGAGATTCATTGAAGTATTCATGAATAATTTTTTAGTTTTTGGATCTTCTTTTGACAATTGTTTAGACAAATTTGGTTTTAATATTGCAATGATGTAAGAAAACCAATTATGATGAGCACACAACAACATTTTGAACATATTCAACTTAAATAGACATTAATCAATTCGATATGAGTGAACATCAATAGTGAATTATTTTATAATAAATGAGTGTTACGAAATTAAGAAAAAAAAGTTATTACTTTAAATAATTAATCACTAGGTTTTATATTGACCCATACATAAAACATTTCCTTGTGAATTTTAATAATAGCTACTAGTGGTTGCACAAAAATATACTCCACTATGAAAACAAACAAATGTTTATCACTATTGGAATATAACATTATCACTTCATCATTATCTTACATCTTCAATAAATATAATGGTGTATTATGTATCAAGCCATAAGAAGTCAGATATCATGGGTACACAAAAATTTTTTGATCATATTTAACTACTTGATTAATAAAAATATGTTATCATAAAAAATTTGACACAACATATTCAACTTTAATAGATATATTAATTAGTTTAATAAAAGTGAGCATTAATAGTTAATTATTTTGCAGAAAACAAATGTTAAAAAGTTCCAAAAAAATGTTATTTCCTTTAAATAAATAGTCAAAGAGTTTAACATTCACCCCTTGTGTATCATCCTTCTCAGTGAATCCCAATAACAACTATTAATTGCTACATAAAATTATTTCCCAAAGTGAAATATTTTACCTTAATAACATAATAATTTTTCATTATTACTAAAATATAACATTATCTCTTCATCATTATCTTTTATCTATAATAAATATGATGGTGTGTTCTGTTTGTAGATGCTAGATGTGAAACTACATAAAAAAAATTCAAACAATTGAATTGGATTAGATAAAAAACAACAAGTTTATTTCGGTTCTATACTTTATCCGATCTGAAGTCCATCCTATTTTTTAGGAACCCAAAATTTTTGATAAACTAGGGCTAAGCTCTTAGAAGTAATTGTATTTTCACAAATTCATCCACCTCCCATAGTTTTTAAATAGTTTTTTTTTTACCTAATAATTGGTTTATAGTAAGTCGATTTTCTAATATCTCATCCAAACATTTTATTACAAAGTTACTAAAAACGTCTAAAAAATCTAATATACTTTTAACATTCACCTATATTTTACCGTTGAATTATACTGTTCAATCCATTTTTAAGAAATAAGCCAAATGTCAGCTATAAAGTAGTGACTCCAAGTATCCAAATGTCTGATTTATGATTATAATTCCTTATATAAATAATTATTTCTCCAAAGATTATAATTATTTGAAAGTTAAACTATACCATTTTCTATGTTGGTAACACGTAAGGACATCTTAGAAAATATTCATACCCATAGCAACTCGAACATTTGAATATCTATAAAAAAAATATATGATTAGCATTTAGTTGGCAATGAGAGCATTCATTATCACTTAGAAATTTGAGGGTCAACACAATATGTTCTAAGATTGAAGGAATGTATTTTTCATTTATCTTATGTGAAAAATCTCTCATATATATATATAAGTACCCTTCTGAGTGAACCTTAATAACAACTAGCTATGGCTATACCAAAATGGCCTCCAAAGTGAACACAAAAATAATTATCATTTCTAAAATATAGAATTACCTTTTCTTTATTATCTTTCATCTGTAATAAATATAATGGTGTGCTATACGTAAGATAATAAGCAATAATTATGATAAACACCAGTTGTAATGAGTGCACAATAACATTTTAAGTATGTCCAATTATTTGCTTAATTGAATAAGTGTTATTATAAAAATCTGACACGATAGATCTAAGCGAATAGACATATTAATCAATTAATAAAACAAAATTAACTTTAAGAGTTAATTATTTTGTAGCAAGCTAGTGTTAAGAAATTGAAAAAAAAAAATTCTCTAGTTTATTTTAAGTAATTACTCACGAAGTTCACAAAAGTTTGATTATTACTATTAAGCAAAAATAAATGCCAATGTTATGCACCAATATTATGAATAATATCTATCTACTATTTTCTATTAGGTAATAAAAAAATGTGATTAATGTCTATATGAATAAATATTAATATTTTTATAATTACTTAAAAATATGTATTCATAAAAAGAGTTTAAAAAATATATATTAGAAGGATGACGATGATGATAGTTTCAACTAGTTAAATAATAATTTTTTATTAGTTTAATTGAATATTTTACTGGACTGATTGAGTATTATATGCTTTTTCACAAGATAAATAGATGTTAATAATCAAATCATGACATTTTCATCTCGATACATTACTTCATAATCGGAGGTCGATTTGTAGTCCGATTAGACTGAAATTTTACCAGCAGCTTCATAACTCAGAGTACTAAATTCTGAACGGTGGAGATCAAATTTGGAGCATTCTTTCTCCAGATTTCGTGACTGGTAGTTAAGCCACCAACTTGGTGATGTTTTTCTTGAACTCTCTCTAATTTCTTTGTAGAACTTGAATGTTTGCCAAGATTGTGTGATCTTGAGATTGTTATAATATGTACCTCTAGTTTTAACTAGAGAGAACTTGTGTATTCCCATTGTTTGATTATAGTGGAGATTTTTGGGTGGACTATGGTCCCGTGGTTTTTCCTCCTCACATTAGGGAGGTTTTCCACTTTAAAATTGATTGTGATGTGGTTGTGTTGTGGTGATTTTATTGCTGTCCAAGAATTAAATTTGTGCCCAAGATTGTTGCTCTATTTGTTTGTTTTCTATTAGGTTCATGCAAGAGGGGATAAGGTAATTGTTGTGCTTCCGGATTATCTGTGTTAGTTTATCCCAACAAAGTGGTATCAGAGCATTGGTTATATTTGTCTAGTGCCTTGTGTTGAACAATGGAAGCTAATACAAGTAGAATGGTTAATTTGAACGGTACAAATTATCATTTATGGAAAGGAAAGATGGAAGATCTTTTATATGTGAAAGATTACTACTTACCCGTGTTTGAAAAACAAAAGCCTGATAATAAAACAGAAGCACAATGGAAGTTGCTTCATCGAAAGTTTGTGGGTATATTAGACAATGGGTAGATGACAATGTTTTGAATCACATCAGTGGAGAGACAGATGCAAGTTCTTTGTGGAATAAGCTTGAAGAGTTGTATGCCAGAAAAACTGGGAATAATAAACTTTTTCTGATAAAACAAATGATGAGCTTGAAATATCGGGATGGGAAACCTATGACAGATCACTTAAATGCATTTCAGGGAATCATTAATCAACTGGCAGGAATGAACATCAAGTTTGAAGATGAAGTACAAGGGTTATGGCTTTTAGGCACATTACCAGACTCATGGGAGACATTTAGAATGTCATTATCTAACTCAGCTCTAGATGGTATCATCACCATGGAATTGGCTAAGAATAGTGTTATGAATGAAGAGCATAGAAGAAAGTCACAAGGTTCTTCACAATCAGATATCTTAGTCACAGAAAAGAGAGGAAGGAGTAAGAGTAGAGGTCCGAAGAATAGAGATAAAAGTAAAAGCAAGACCAACAAGTTTGCCAATGTTGAATGTTATTATTGTGGTCTTAAGGGACATATAAAGAAGTATTGTCGACAGCTCAAGCAAGACAACAAGAAGGATAAAGGAAAGGAAAAGAAAAATGATGACAGCAGTGATGATGACAGAGTTGCTACTGTTACAGATGACTTCCTTATTATGTATGATGATGATGTTGTCAATCTTATGTGCCATGAGACCAGCTGGGTAATTGATAGTGGTGCCTCCATTCATGCTACTTCACGAAAGGAATTCTTTACATCTTATACATCCGGCGACTTTGGAGACGTTAAGATGGGAAACAATGGCTTAGCTAAAGCCATAGGCATGGGAGATGTGCGCTTGGAGACCAATAAATGCACGATGTTACTTCTGAAAAATGTCAAGCATATTCCTGATATTCGTTTGAATTTGATTTCTGCAGGTAAGCTTGATAATGAAGGATTCTCCAGCAACTTTAGTAGTGGTCAATGGAAGCTCAGTAAAGGTTCCATGACTGTGGCTCGAGGAAAGAAATATTCTTCATTGTATTTTATGCAAGCAAAGATTGCAGACAACAGTATCAATACAGTGAAGAATGAAGATACAATTGAGTTATGGCATAGAAGACTTGGTCACATGAGTGAGAAGGGTTTAATTGTTTTGGCTAAGAAAAATCTCCTTTCCGGGATGAAAAATGAATCTTTGAATAAGTGTATTCATTGCTTGGCAGGGAAACAAACCGGGGCTACCTTCAAGACATCTCCTCCTTCAAGAAAATCAGGTATACTCGAACTAGTACACTCTGATGTTTGTGGTCCCATGAAAACAAAAACACTTGGTGGTGCTTTCTATTTTGTAACTTTTATAGATGATCACTCAAGGAAGTTGTAGGTTTATACATTGAAGACAAAAGATCAAGTACTAGATGTGTTTAAACAGTTTCAGGCTTCAGTTGAAAGACAGACTGGGAAGAAGCTGAAATGCATCAGAACTGATAATGGGGGTGAGTATTCTGGACCATTTGATGAGTATTGCAGACAGTTGGGAATTCGTCATCAAAAGACACCTCCGAAGACTCCTCAGTTAAATGGGCTAGCTGAGAGGATGAATCGAACACTAGTTGAAAGAGTGAGATGCTTGCTTTCACAAGTACAATTATCAATATCTTTTTGGGAGGAGGCTTTGAATACAGTTGTACATGTATTAAATCGCACACCATGTGTTCCTTTAGACTTTGAAGTTCCAGATAAAGTTTGGTCAGAAAAAGATGTTTCTTATGATCATTTACGTGTCTTTGGATGTAAAGCGTTTGTGCATATTCCTAAAGATGAGAGGTCTAAACTTGATGTCAAAACAAGACAATGTGTATTTCTCGGCTATGGTCAAGATGAGTTTGGCTACAGGTTTTATGATCCAGTGCAGAAGAAACTTGTAAGAAGTCGAGATGCTATATTCATAGAAGACCAAACTATATAGGATATTGAGAAGTTAAAAGAAGAAATGCCTCAATATAGTGATACACTGATAGACTTGGATCCAGTTCCTCCAACACAGCCTACAGATGAAGTCCAGGATGGCCAGCATGGTACAGGTGATATTGACACTCATACACAGGTTGAGATTGATGATGATGTCCATCAGTTACCAACATCAGAGGTTTCATCATATATTTCACTTAGAAGATCTACCAGAATCCGACAGTCTTCCACACGTTATCCTACGAGTGAGTATGTGTTATTGACTGATGGGGGAGAGCCTGAATGTTATGCAGAAGCGGTAGAAAGTGAACAGAGAAAAGAGTGAATTTATGCTATGCAAGACGAGATGAAGTCATTACATGAAAATCACACATTTGAATTGGTAAAGTTGCCTAAGGATAAACGAGCTCTAAAGAACAAATGGGTATACAGAATAAAACAGGAAGAATACACCTCACAACCACGATATAAAGCCAGATTGGTTGTTAAAGGATTTAGCCAAAGGAAAGGTGTTGACTTTGATGAAATTTTTTCTCCAGTTGTCAAGATGTCATCTATTCGTGTGGTGTTGGGCATAGCAGCTAGTCTTGATTTGGAGATTGAGCAGATGGATGTGAAGACTACTTTTCTACACGGAGACTTAGACAAAGAAATTTACATGGAGCAACCAGAGGGTTTCAAAATAAAAGGAAAAGAAGATTATGTGTGCAAGCTAAAGAAAAGCCTCTATGGCTTGAAACAAGCACCAAGACAGTGGTATAAAAAGTTTGAAACAGTTATGGGGGAGCAAGGCTATCGAAAAACTTCTTCTGACCATTGTGTTTTTATACAGAAATTCTCTGATGATGATTTTATTATATTGTTGCTTTATGTTGATGACATGTTGATTGTTGGCAGGAATGCTTCTAGAATTGACTGGTTAAAGAAGCAGTTAAGTAAATCCTTTGCTATGAAGGATTTAGGGCCAGCAAAACAAATCCTTGGCATCCGAATTCATCGAGATAGAGCAGCCAAGAAGTTGTGTATATCACAGGAGCACTACATCGAAAAGGTACTTGAAAGGTTCAATATGAGCAACGCTAAAGTGGTTAGCATACCTCTTGCTACACATTTTAGGTTAAGTACCAAGCAGTCTCCTACAACAGACAAAGAGAAGGAAGACATGGAAAAAATTCCTTATGCTTCAGTGGTTGGAAGCTTGATGTATGCGATGGTATGCACAAGACCGGATATAGCTCATGCAGGTGGTGTTGTTAGTAGATTTTTATCCAATCCAGGAAGAGAGCATTGGAATGCAGTGAAGTGGATTATGAGATATCTTCGAGGTACTTCCAATTTTAAACTGACCTTTGGAAGTGGAAAACCTTTGCTAGTTGGTTATACTGATTCAGATATGGCTGGAGATGTTGATACTCGAAAGTCTACTGCGGGTTACTTGATGACACTTTCAGGTGGAGCTGTAGCATGGCAATCAAGGTTACAAAAATGTGTTGCACTTTCTACTACAGAGGCAGAATTCATTGCAGCAACTAAGGCATGCAAAGAGTTATTGTGGATGAAGAGGTTTTTACAGGAGCTTAATTTCAAGCAACAGCAATATGTGGTATTTTGTGATAACCAGAGTGCAATTCATTTGAGTAAGAATTCTTCTTTCCATGCAAAATCAAAACATATTGATGAGAGATATCATTGGTTGAGAGATGCTCTTAATGATAATATGTTTGAGCTTGAAAAGATTCACACTGATCACAATGCCTTTGATATGTTAACCAAAACTCTTCCGAGAGAAAAGCTTGAAGTTTGTTGTTCAATTACCGGGTTGGCAAACCCCTCCACACAGTAAGAAAGGGGGAGATTTATTAGGGTTGGGTTTCCTCCTTGTGGAGATGGCTCAAAAATAGTAACTAAGTCCAATTAGTCTAAGGATTCTAATTAGCCTAAGGATTCCAATTAGCCTAAGGATATTTTTTAATCCTTTTTTAAGTAGGATTTAGTTTCTTATTTTTGTTAAAGTATATAAAGGAGAGGAGAGCGGGTACTATTCATAAGTTCAAGAAAGAAAGCGGGTACTGTTCACGACTTTAGAAAAAGACGGTACTGTTCACTAGAGAGGCAGAATAGTAAATCCCGAACAGCTGTGATCAACTGGTCGATCGGAGGTCGATTTGTGGTCCGATTGGACTGAAATTTTACCAGCAGCTTCATAACTCAGAGTACTAAATTCTGAACGGTGGAGATCAAATTTGGAGCATTCTTTCTCCAGATTTCGTTACTGGTAGTTAAGCCACCAATTTGGTGATGTTTTTCTTGAACTCTCTCTAATTTCTTTATAGAACTTGAATGTTTGCCAAGATTGTGTGATCTTGAGATTGTTATAATGTGTACCTCTAGTTTTAACTAGAGAGAACTTGTGTATTCCCATTGTTTGATTATAGTGGAGATTTTTGGGTGGACTACGGTCCCGTGATTTTTCCTCCTCACATTAGGGAGGTTTTCCACTTTAAAATTGATTGTGATGTGGTTGTGTTGTGGTGACTTTATTGCTGTCCAAGAATTAAATTTGTGCCCAAGATTGTTGCTCTATTTGTTTGTTTTCTATTAGGTTCATGCAAGAGGGGATAAGGTAATTGTTATACTTCTGGATTATCTGTGTTAGTTTATCCCAACAATAAATGAAGTGAAAATAACAATTGAAATATAAAATGAGATAAAAATAAATAAGGTATAATTTTTTTTAACTTGTTCCATTGTCATCCTTAATTAAATTGTAGATGATATTATATAATTTAACTTGTAAAAGATTTAAAATATTTGAATAAAGTTGAATCAATTCAATAAAAAACTATAAATGAATCGGTCCTTACAGGAAATTTACCACTCCTACATTAATAATATATGAAAAAAATATTAAAATTACTAATAAAAATAAAAGTCTTTTTTAAGGTATCATAATAAGATATCATAATATTTTCTTACGATACCTTATTACATAATAATTATAATAATAATAATAATAATAACAACAACAATAATAATAAGGTATCATAAGATTTTCTTTTTTATGTATATTGAATAGTTTGTATAGTATAAAATCAAGAGAAAATTGAAAATGAAAAAACTGTGATTTTATTAACAAATGATGCATTTGAAAAATATGATAGAAAAGTAGTTTTAACCTCCTAACAAAATTGCTAGTCTTCTTTTATTGGATGAGTTAGGTTTTCTTCTTATCAGTTCCATTAGTTTTTAGTGTTTGTTAGTATGTAAAATTTTTTATTTTTCTTTTTAGAGGCTCAGATTTATATTTTTTACCTTTTTATTTTATTTTTAATTAACTCAACTCGGTAATAAGGTTTACTTATATATATATATATACACACACACACACACATATATATATATGGCATAGTAAAACTATTTATAAAATAATTTATTTATTAATGTGAAATCTTAGAAAGGAACCAAAAAAATTGTACAATCTTATAACAGCCTCTTTTAGAGACTGTTTTTTCTGTTATAAAACAACAATATTTCTAAACTGTTTGCTTCGATCAAGGGTGTGTTTGTTTGCTCTTACCTGGAAACTTTGTTTTAGTATGCTTTTGAACAATTAAATCTATTCTTTCTAAATAAGGCAATTGAAGAGCATTTATATGATCTTTCTCTCTACCGTGCTTATACAAAAACTAGGTCACTTAGATCATTACCATATCAATAAATAGTTATGCAACAAATTATGATGTAACATAACTAATACCATATTAATGATGTGAAAACTACTTATTGGTTAGTATTCAGTATTAATCATATACTCAGGATTAGGGGTGGCAATTCGTGTTATCAGGTCGTGTTCGTATCGTGTCTCAATAGTAATCGTGTCAATAACATTCAACCCGAACACGACCCATTTATTAATCATGTCAGAATTCCTCAACACGTACACGATTCGTTTATTAAATGGGTGACACGACACGACCCATTAACCTATTTAAATTTTTAAGTTGTCGGGTCAGATAACACAATATGACCCACTAACCCATTTACCCGTTTGTTATTGAGTAATCGGGTTATTGAATCAACATAACTCGTTTACGTGATATTAACCCGTTTACTCGAATAAGTCATAAAATTTATTCTTTTAATTGTAATTTTATCAATTAAAATAATTAAAAAAATAACATACCACCTGTCTAAAATTTAAAATAATTCCATAACTCAATATTTCATAAAATTCACTAATAAATCCAAAAAACATCAACATACAATAATCTTCCTAAAAACCTCAAAAAAAAATTACACAAGTTAAATCAATGTCAAACCAAATCATAAAATATACTAAACATTACAATCTATTATCCTTTCAAATGAGTTAAAAAACACAAAGAGTACTAGTAGCAGTAGTCAAAACACCTGAAAAATAATATAAAAATAATAAGTTTGACAAAAATACAATTTTAAATTAGTTAAAAATATTAAATGATCAAACCTATTTCAATTTCTAATCAAAGTAACACTTTCTTCTGATGGAATAGTTAGAGCACTATGAATTGACAAATTAATTATATTTTCCATGAGATCCTCCAATTTGACATATGAATTTGTTGCATCAACTAAAAAAATAAATAAATATCAATAATGTAAATAATGAAGAATGTTTTAAATTAAAAATATCAAAAAGTAAAAAATAAGATAAATTTTAAGATTACATGCAATATCACAAAGATTACCATTTTCTGCATAAATCCAATCTTTTGAGCAAATTACCGCTTTCACTACGTCCGGCTTAAGGGCACTTCGAAATTGATCAAGAGACCACCAATACTGAAAGTCGATTCAGATGCAACCGTTGATATAGGAATAGTTAAGATGTCCCTAACCATATAAGAGAGTTGGGGATAACGAAATTGATTGTTCTTCCAAAATGATAAAATGTCCAAGTCAACCGTACATTCAACACGTGGTTCATCTAAATATAATTCCAATTCCGTCTTTTGAGTAGAAGCATCCATATCCATACTCTCAAAATTATCGAACTCCTACGATATTAAAAAAATATAAACCCATAAAAAATTATACTAAAAATAAAATAGAAGTTTAAAAATATTCACTAAAAAAGAGTAAGATAATAAAATATAGATCATTATTACCAACCTATCAAAATATAAATAAATAAAGAACGTGAAAACAAGTGCTTTTTTATTTATCTAAAACTTTATACATTTAATATAGAACCTAGATTCCATGTTTATTAATAATCTAATATATATATTAAAGCATAACATATAAAACTATATTATAAATCCATAACACAGCAAGTCAACAAGTATATTAATATAAAGAATACATCAAATAGAAAATACAAATTGCATTATATATTAAAGCATAATACATGAATATAAAATTGCATTATATATTAAAGGTAAAAACATTAAAATATACTACAAACTAACAACTAGAAACATGTAGAATTTACCTCAAGACATGATTCCAATTTTCCTTTGCCTTTGGCATATGATTTTCCATTTGAACGACCATCCCCAGCTTGCATGAAAGATGTAGTCATAAAAGAACAAGCTCCCAAATTTACCATATATTCATTAAATAAGGAAAACAATTTATCTCGAACATTATTGAATTCCTTCGACACGTAGCCATAAATCTTTTTATATGCCTATTCAATAAATGATAACTTGTAACGAGGATCCAAAATTACAGATAAAGCCAATATTATACAAAAATCAGACCAATACTTTAAAATTTTGTTCAACATCTTCAATTCCCATATCTTTCAAGTATACATTTTCACTTACTGAATATTCCTTTAATGTCACATAAGCTACAAAACCTTGAGAAAATACAAATTTGAAGTGGGATATTTTGACCCAGAAAATAACAAGTAATTTCATAAAACACCACCAAAAAATTGATAATATTTTCCAAAACACCCCATTCATCTTCTGAAGAACAATATTTATAATTAGAATCACTCAATTCTAAGTGACAAAAATCACTTTTGTAATAAAGTACACTCTCGAGTATAAAGTAAGTGGAATTCCATCTTGTAGGAACATCTTGTCTCAAGTATTTGTTACTATCCAAAGAGACTTGTCTAACACATTCCAAAAACTTTTGTTTTCTTCCTTGTGATCCTCTCACATATTTCACACTTTCCCGAATTTTATGTAGTTCCCTATCTATCGTCTTTAGCCCATCTTGAACTATTAAATTAATAATATGAGCACAACAATGAATATAAAAGAAATCTCCATTTGCCACAAGTGCTCTCCTAAGTCTCAATTGAGATTTTAACAAATCAACAGAAGAATCATTTGCAGAAACATTATCCAATGTTATTAAGAATATGTTCTTCTCAATACCCCATTCACACAACAATGATAATAATTTTTCAGCCAAAAAAACCACATTATGTGGAGGTGACATTAAGCTAAAATTCAACAACTTTTTCTGCAAAATCCAATTTCTATCAATATAATTGTAGTAAGAGACATGTACCCATCAATGGTTATTGAGGTACACAAATCAAATGTCAAACAAATTCTACCTGGAATATCCTCCAACATTTTTTTTATTCTACATTTTTCTCTACTATATATTTTCAACGCATCCGCTTTTGCAGTATTCCTAAAATAATTTCGCACTTGAGGTTGCAAATATTCTAAAACTCTTCTGATGCTAATATATTCAATGAACTGGAAAAGTAGATCATGCCTAACAAGTGCTGAAGATAACAAGTCACGGAATACACTATATTCATACTACAGAACAGGATGAGAAACAAAACCTTCACTATGAGATAAAAGCATTTGATGGGGATTATGTGGACTTGATAACTTAGGACATTTGCTCATATGTTTAATCACGTTACCTGTTCCATAAGTGCTGTCACATATGTATGTTTTTCCACATAGCTTGCACTTGGACCTTAATTTCCCATCTTCATATGCATCACATGGCAACTTGATAAACATGCTCCAAACTCTAGATGTCTCTTTCCTTTTCCGTTTTCCACTTTTTTTAGATAAATCATCTACTGTCTAGTCTTCCTCTAACTCATTTAGATCCACTCATGCCCCCCTAAAAAGGCTTCAATACCAGGTATTGATGCGGAATTAGTTTATATAGAATTTGAATTCATCTGTATATAAAAATAATAAATAGTTAGTAACATCAATAAAATAAAAAAATTCAAAAATGCTAAGAAAGATAACAAGTTTGATTTCTTTTAACTATTTTATAAAACTATTTTTGTAAACTATTATAAAATGAAAACGAAAAAATTACATTCAATATTATGATTTGCAGTTAATAAAATTACATCTATAAAAGTTTTTTTGCAACACCAAAAGCAATGTCAAAATAACTTGGTTAAGAGAAAGTCCACAACAAATAGTTTACCGTGCAAGGCCAACAAGCTCTAGAAAGATAGATCGAGAGCTTCTGAGTTTGATGGTGCTGGCGTTGAGAATTCACTCGCCGGAGAAGGTCTTCAATTTGATACTTTTTTATTTTAGAATGTTCGTCTTCTCTCTTCTAATCTAAAGCCAAAATAAAATCGTAATCAATGGTGGGTTTGACACTGTTAACTCTTTAATTGTTTTGATTTTTGAGTTCTTGACTAATTTTTCTTTAATAAGATAAACAAATGCCGAAGCTTAGTTAGATAATGGATGGTGGGTGTATAGCATAAGCTTTTTTTTTAATAAAATATTGAATTTATTTTCATTTATTATAAAAAACCTACAAATAATTATCACAAAGTCCCCACTACTTTGAAAATTGAAATCTTTATTTGCTTCAATCGAGTTTTGTATCGAGTTTTGTCATAATAAATCATATTAAATTATTAATTAATACTAAAAAAAGTATATTAGTATAATTTAATATATTTAATATTTTGTGTATATTTTTATTTTAATGGAATACATTATTTGCTTCAATTGAATTTTGATAAAAGCTTAGAATACATAAAATCGAATTTTTGTTTTAAAAAATTAATTATATATTTTTTAAATATTTATAAATTTAATCAATAAATTTTATTTTTATTTTTTAAAAAAAATTAGCCTACATTTATATTGAAAATTGCAATATGATCTTTTGTTTGAAACAATTTTTATTATTACATAATTTTGTTTTCTTTACACAACTATATTTTAGTTTCATTGTTACGTATAGAAGCTTTACTTAAATTACTAAGTTAAAAGTATCACAAAAAATTTATAAAATCAAAATTTAACTTCAAAAAAAGAATTACTTATCTATTTTATTAAATATTTATGCCACCGACTAAGCCCGCCTAAAAAAACAAATAAGTTACAATGCTCAATTCTAGACTTCTAGTTACAATTTATAATTAACGCAAAAATAAAAATATTATGTCAAATGTACTTTCAATTAGCAAACTTAATATTAGCAATTAAGTTTGAAAGGTTTACAAAATTATAAATGATTGTCAATTGGTACTTCACATCTACTATTACAAAGAATAAATTATTTTGTAATAGACTCAAATTATAATAGATGTGAAAATATACATGGAATTGTGCTACAATTGACTTAATTTATAATATTCTTTTAAATATTAGATTATATATATAATTAACTAAGATTATATAAAAAAAATTATCAAAATAGAGAGTATTAGATGATTTTATTTTCTTTACAGAACTATATTTTAATTTGATTGTTACATAAAGAAGTTTTACTTAAATTATTAACTTAAAAATATCACAAATAATTTGTAAATAATATGTCACGAAATTATGGTTATTAAATATTAAGTTAAAAGTATTTTAATTTTATTATATTTACAAGTAACTATCAATTTTTAATATTTAGTTAAAATAAATACCTTTAAAATTATTATACTAGTGAAAAAGAACAAAAAAATGGTCGTAGCCTAGTGGTATGTATGCAATTTACATTATAGGCAAATCTTGTGTTCGAATCCTATTACTTACAATTTTTTTTAAAATAGTAATCGTGTCGTAAACGGGTTGGCGGGTTCAGAATACCAAACCCGAACACGACTCCACCCCTACTTAGGATACTGCGAACCTCAAGCTAACTACTATACATTAACAGAAGCAAGTCTCCAACCCTAGTTATAAGTTAGTTAATTAGCACATAAGGAGAGATTGGAAATGACGTTGCATTAGTGTTTTTATTGATATATCTCAAGAACGAGATCAGGCGATTGTCAATGAAAAATTAGTATTGGACGTTATCGCTGTAGAGATTGGCCTAGTGGCAGTAGTAGTTGTAAAAGGTCATAGAAGGTAGAAGGTGTGGGAGAAGCTGCATGTGCGAAGATATGTATTCGAGATTTGGTTTTATGTTAAAATTAAGATAATAACATTTACATCCCTAAATTTTTTCATTCGCGTTCCTAAATCTTTTTGAAAAGTAAAAAAATCGAGGTTATAATTGTCATTTATGATATTTTGTAATATATAAGTGTATATTATTCATTGCACTAGCACCATTAAAAAATTTTACACAAACGTTAAAAATTTGTAGGTTAATGAGATATTTTTAATTTTTTATATTACAATAAAAAATCAGAATAATTATTTTATTATAATGAGATATAAACAAACTTAGAATAGTCAGTCGAAAATATCCTTATGTTAATAATCATGTCATGTGACACCTAGCATGCTGGGTGTCCATTAAAAAAAAAAGAAGAGATAAAGATTAAGTTAAATATTTATATAATAATAATAAAGGTGGGGGAAGGTTTACGTTTTTGTATTTGAAGAAAGAGAGAGAAGAAGAGAAAAGAGAGAAAAGAAAGAAAAGAAAGAGAAGAGGAAGAAGAGGAAACGGGAAAGAAGAAGAAAAAGGAAGAAGGAGAAAGAAGAAAAAAAAATTAAATGGTTAGATACAGATTTGTGTTAGTTTAATTTTAGAATTAATATATATTTGAGTTTTAGAATATTATTTAGTTAGAAAATTAGTTTACGTGAATAGTATATTTATTTATGTACTTAATTTTAGTAATAATCATTAAATTTTAAATAAATATTGATGGTGATTGGTTAATTATTGTGTTTTAGGAAGCGGCCCTACTGTAGGGAATTCAAGGGATCCCAAAACCTTCAGAAATTAAATTACTGACGGTAAGTGAATATTATTTTTAAATTATTACATGTTTTTATAAAATTAAATATTAGTTTTATTATGATTAAATTATATTATATTATTGTGGAATTTATTTGAGAAATGATTTAATTACGTTACGTAGGAAATAAATTAGATTATAAATAAATTATATTTTGACGTGTGAAATTGGATTGATTTGACGTTATATTTAATTTATGTTGTATTGTTATTGGATTACGTGAAATTGATTATTATTTATGTTATGGTTGATTTGTGTATGGATGTGTTGAATTATGATGTGAAACGTGAAAAGTAATATTGTGCGTGAAAGTTCAATATTTAAATGAAAATGAGTATTAAATATGGAATCATGATTTGTGATTGTTTGAAGCACTTTACAAGTACCCATCCTCCAGTAATGATGAAAGGTCTTTGAGACCCATGGAAATGTACGTACATGATAATGTTATGAGCTCTTCGGACGAGAATATGAGGTTGTCGGGTTGAGCATGGATATGATATGATATTGACTCTCCAGACGAGGATACGAGGCCATCGGGTTGAATATGGTATTTCCCTCGTTTGAGCGATGATATTTTCCGCCAAACATGATTTTTCTCTGAATACTAGTTGGGTGTAACGATGATTGATTTGCTATGAGTTATATGGTGATATAATATTTCTCAATTATATGGTTGACAGTATAAATGACTAATGATGATTAACGTGTATTTTTGTAAGGATGATTTCTGAGTTGCACATGCAAGTATAAATATTTTATTATGATTATATTTATAATATGGTTCATGATTTGTTTATAGTAGTTTAAAGAAATTATTTATGAAATAGGTAATTTTTTTAATAAAATATATATCCACTCACTAAGCTGTGAACTCACCCTTCTCCTTATTTTTCCTATCTCCTCCAGGTACACAGAGTGTCGTGCAGGATAAAGTTTTATAATCAAGGTTGAGACCACTCTACACAGTTGCATAAAAACGTTTTGATCATATCATGTATAAATGTATGTGCATATAAATATTTTATATATGTTTTGATGAGGCATGATGCCTCACTGAGTGTGGATGATAAAGGCCTGAGGCCGTATAAATATTATTATGAAATTATGTTATGTGTGGACTATGAAAATGTTTAAGAAAAGTGCATATTTATACAGGATTCGTCTCGGACTTCAGGAGAGGTGAGGGCAGGTCCTGATATGTCATAACATCTCCATCTTGATACATTATTTCATAAATAAAGTAAAAATAAAAATTAAAATATATAATGAGAAAAAAGTTAATAAGATATAAATTTCTTTAACTTGTTTCATTATCATCTTTGATTAAATTGCAAATAATATCATATAATTTAACTTGTAAAAGATGAAGGGTTTGTATAAAGTTTAATCAATTCAATAAACAACATAAAATGAATCGTTGTTTACAAAAAAATGACCTTTTTTATATTAATAATATATAAAAAAATATTGAAATCATCAATAAAAATAAAAATTTTAAACTTTATATATAATAATATGACATCATAAATTTTTTTAAGTACATTGAATAGTTTGAATAATTTAAAATCAAGAGAAAATTGAAAATTGAGAAACTATAATTAGAATTCTCTTTCCTTATATATCGAATAATGTATTTAAAAAAATATGAAATGTAAGACTATTTACAAAATAATTTATTTATTAACGTGAAATTTTAGAAAAGCCGACCAAAAAGATTGCACGGTTTTAAGAGAAAATCGAAAGAATATTTTTTCTCTTATAAAACGACCGCGTCTCTGCACAGTTTATTCCATCCAAAGAAAACAATCAAGGAGCTTCTATCTGATGTGTCTGCTTACACCCTCGTATAAAAACTGAGTCATTTACATACTCGCCACGTCAATAAATAGCTACGGTGTTCCATAACCAGTACATTATCAATGACATGGAAACTAGTTTTATTGGTTAGTATTCAATATTAATCGTATACTCAGATAGCGCGAATCCCAAGCTCCAACGACTATACATTTAGGCTAAGAAACCCTTACCGCGGTCAGAGAGTACCAATGGAGAGTTCCACAGAAGCAAGACTTCAGCTGTTCCTTCGGTGGCTGCAGGTTAGTAATTTCAAATTCGTGTTTGGTTTCCGATAAACATTAAGAAAATAAATTTAAGCAAGACGAATTAACTTTGATGTTTCCATAGTTATCAGTATTTGGAAGTGTTAGTTTAATTATTTTTGCTTTCATGGACACGAGTGTTGATGCAGGTCAATAAAGTTGAATTGCGTGGCTGCGAAATCAAGTACAGTGATGAAACTAAAGGATTTGGGATATTTTCATCCAATAAAGTTTCGGATGGTAATTGTTACTTCACTCATTTTGTGGAAAAATATATTTCATATACACTTTCCAAATAACAGGCAATCGTTGATGTTCTTTTCTTTTTCCTCCATGTGGTAGAGACGTTAGTTAGGATTCATTTGCTTAATTAGCGTTAACTTCTGGCTATTAGTGTAAGCTGGAATAAGGCACAAAATATTAGTGTTCCGTGAGATTTTTTCCTTGGCCGATATAATTCACACACATTTCATATATGACTTGTTTGGTTGCTCAGAAATGGCTGAAATAGAAAGAACAGTAAAATAAAACCCAAAATGCCTTGAAATGTGTAACAGGGGTTCTACTAGTTGTTCCATTGGATTTGGCGATAACCCCAATGAGAGTTTTGCAAGACCCTCTTCTTGGGCCAGAGTGTGGAGCAATGTTTGAAGAGGGAGATGTAGATGATAGATTCTTGATGATTTTGTTCCTAACCGTGGAGCGTCTGCGTAAGAACTCTTCATGGAAGCCGTATGTACTTTTGCATTTTTGTTGAGTTTTCAGTTAATATTTTCTTTGTTTTTCAGTCTGAGATTTAATCAGGCTAAAAGATTGTACCAGGTACCTTGATATGCTTCCTACTAGTTTTGGAAATCCATTATGGTTTAATGAGGATGAGCTTTTGGAGCTGAAGGGAACAGCGTTGTATCGGGCAACTGAATTGCAGGTTAGAGCTCCTAATTGGATGGCTAAATTTCTTATGTGTAGCATTTAATGGTATGTCATCAGAAATAACATGATTGTTAAGACATTGGGAACTGTTTATAAACATAAAGGACAATTTATATAGTCCATAGAAGAAGACAGATTTAGCAAATTACTACACATAATCAGTTTCAGATTCCGTGGTTTCTCCAAGTTAACATTTACTCTATTCGTAATGCTTCTACCTAACTTTGCCTCTAAATCGGCAATGATAATAGAAGGGCACTTATTGCCTAAAATGTGCACGTTATTTGTACATTGTACTAAACACAAACCACATTTCAAATTTGAAACTTTTGATGGAATTAAGATCTATGTAGCTTCTCTTTAGAGTATTCCTTTTATTATAATCCAAGCTATCATTTCTGCTCAAATGCGATCTAGAATTGTATGAGTATCATAGATGGCATAATTGTGTTTAATATGTGGATTATATAAGGTTCTCAAGACCATGTTTATGTTACAGAAGCAAAAGTTGTTATCTTTCTATGATGAAAAAGTGAAGGATTTGGTGAAGAAACTTTTGATTTTGGATGGGGATTCAGAAAGGTATTTTGCGAAGTTTTTATTTTTATTATTAGATGGCATGAATGTATTTATTTTACAATAATACTATATTTTCTAATTTGTATTCTAAGATTTTTATCCCAAGTAATATGCAAGTTGACTTGTTACTATTGTATCACCTCATATATTAATTAGTATCTTGACTTATTAATATTTTAAGTCAATTAAAATTAAAAAAAGAGGTGGTATTGTTGTGACAAGTTAACTGTCATATTGCTTGAGATGGAAATCATCAAATACAAGCTGGGAAGTGTAGAATTACTCTTTATTTAAATCTGTCCTCAATGCAAGCACATGTGAGTATCTGAGCTTAGTCATCTAGTTTGTTGGACGTTAAATGTTTGATCCGCTTGTATCATTTTGCCGTATGTTGTTAATTTAAATTTGAAGTAATGCACTCTTGATCAGTTTGCTCAAAGAATCTGTGTTGGGGATGTGCAATCAACATATCATGGCATTTTTGCAGTTTACTTTATCATCTTTCAGTAACAAAAATGTCGTCGTTGTTACCTGTGATATACACCATGCTCTTTTTTAAGAATTTATTTTATTAGTGTTGGCTACATGAATGTTGCTTGGATGAACTTGTTTGGAAACCTTGATGGACACAAGATAACGAGTTGTTTAGCTGTTGACTTCGAAAATGGTTTAACGATGGAAGTGACATTCGTAATTGATAGGCCAAGTTTAAGTTTTTTATGACTTGGGTTATAGTGTGCCTTTGGTGCTTTTGTTTCCATGTGAAGAATAGATGGCTTGTTAAAATTTATCATGCTATCATTTAATAAGTAGCATTTGGTATAAAAAAAATGGTGTTATATGGCAGACCAACTAATATGAGGCATTTCAAGTTATCAGGTTTTGCTAGCAGTAGTTGATACAAGTCTGTTTGGGTTGAAATGTTTTGGTTTTCTGTTTAATGTTTTTAAGTTTCTACTATCATTAGCTCAGGCTTTGTTTATTTATGTTTGTGACAGCCCAAGTGAATCATAGCTTATGGAAATTTGGTGTTGGACGTAACTTATGGGTTTTGTTTAAAACAGTTTATCTAGCTGCTCTACCAAGAAGTTAATGGGGATTTTTGGTAAAAATGAAATTCCACTTGGGCTTTCCTCGGTTGGCTAAACCTTGACCATCACGACTTACATATTTAGAGCCTTATTCTGTTGGGATTTGCAGAGTAGTTAACACAGCAGATTTGCCAGTGTCTTAGCTTTGATCGAAGTTTCATTTGATTCCAATTATTTTGTCTGGCTGTTATTTTCTAGCTATAGGTTACATCAATTCTTCTTGTTTTCTCATGAGAGCCTTAAAAGATGTACTAGCTAATGGTATTATTATATATTAGAAATTTACTACACAATCATACTCTTAGTGGCATATTTTAAGACAATAATAGTTTGTAATTTTTCTTATTGAAATAAAAGATGTTGTTGATAACTATAGGTGCACTATGTGGGTGCATTTGGGGTTGGGAGGGTGGGACAGAGTATAGTTGAAATGATGGGTTAATGGCTGGGTGATAACTTACTGTGCTCCCCAGCAAAGGTGTACTCTTGGTAGTTGTGGTCCTTAGGTTCTCTTGAATTTCCTGAAGCTTTGAGTATATATTATTCTTGATTCTTTAATCCGCTTATGGATACATTGCACTTACGCCTGATGGTTTTATAGTTTATAATTACTGACAGTTATGGTCTCTGTAATCTGTAGAAGAGTTCGTGCATTGAAAATTGGTCCCTTTATCATTTTTCCTTCTTTTAATGGATTTTTTTTTTTGTTGATATTTTAGTCGTTTGCAGATGATATCATGTGCATAAATTAGTGTAGCAAAATACTATTTTCACCTCATGATGATGCTTTCTGCTTTGATCCATATGATCCCTTGGACCCTTTGTCCAGCAATACAATCTTTCTTAGCTGGCTTGTGATGAAATTTTGGTTATTTACGTACTGATCTAGGAATTCATCCTATTGCCCAGTACTAAATGATTGTAATTTTTGTTGCTTCTTTTGCCAGTGAGGTCTCTTTTGAAGACTTCCTATGGTACGTATATTCTTAATAACACTATTTTATAATTATTTTGTCTAATGAATCTCCTTGAAAAATACCATTCATAATGCTTCGAATTTTCCAGTGGCTATATTTCACAACTATAATACTGCCAGGGCAAATTCTGTATTTTGGTCTCGTGCACTGACCATTCCTCTTCCACGTTCCTTTGTTTTTCCACAAAATCTAGAAGATCAGAAGTGTGATTCAGTGAATAACAGTACTGAGGTTTCTGCTGATCATACTTTATGTGGAGAGTTGGTTGATGAACCTGATAACACTAGTGAGTTTATGGTTCTCACTCAATGTTTGTGTGTGGCATAATTCTTCCACTCTATATCACATTACAGTTGAATTTTCTGGAATCATGATATCACATATTTCTTACTAAACTAAGATTATGATTTGTGATATTAGTAGAAAGTGAGCTTCAGAGGGTAGACGGTGAAGTCAATGGAGTGACTTCTACTCTTACATCTCCACAAGAAGAGACACTGTGGATAGAGGGGCTTGTCCCCGGAATTGATTTTTGTAACCATGGTAAGATGTTGAACAGATTTTTCAGTATTATTATTGAATCTTCACCTTTATATTTTCAACCTCATAAAAGTGAAGAGTTTCTGTTTGTTATTTTCATAACTTTCCTGTAGTAGAGATTAATTACAATGTACTCTGAGATGCACCTGTAGTATGCAGAGCTCATATCAATCCTGTGTCTTCTTGCTACAGCATTGGATTTTTCCATATTTCCTGACAATGAATTAACACTTAACAGCTTTTTACTTTATTAAATTTGTTTTTATTTGACCAATATCTTAAACAAATATTGTGAATCATGTCAAAGCTTGACAATTGGATGCATGTTTTGTAAGGATATCAAAGAAGAAATTCTCTTATAAGTATGTTCATGGTTGTGGCTAACTTCATAAAATTACTTGAGTTTCCAAAATAAAAACAAATTCTCTCTTTCTCCGTCTTTTTCTTTTCTTTGAAACTTTGCTAGAATTTTAATGGTTGTCCATAATACCTATAGAGAGGTGCTCTTAAAAGAATCCATTTAAAAACATTCATCACTTTGAGCTAACTTTTAGAAAATTACTTGCTCAATTAAAATCAATGTTTCTTTTTCCCTGAACTCAGGTACCTGGAAAATTCTTTGTATGTAGATTGGAATTGGATTATAAATGTAATACATAAAAGTTAATTAGAAATTTTCCAGACTTTAAATTTAATTGCAGATCTAGATTTTAAAGGTTACATATTTTCACTGCTGGAATAGATTTAAAGGCAGCAGCAGCAACGTGGGAAGTTGATGGAACAGGATCAGTCACTGGAGTTCCGTCCATGTACCTTCTTTCTGGTAGTTATTCTTCCTGATCAAGTTGATTCATACTACTATGTTTAAGTTCTGATGCTGAGTTTTTAATAACTGCATTATGTAGTCACAGAGTATATGATTATAACCATGTTTAATGACAGTCATCATGGCAACTTTGCTTTCTGTCCTTTTCTTTAAGTAGCTGGGATTCTGACTGGTTATGAAACTTTGTTTTTCCAATTTGAAAGTTGAAGGAAGTCCCTTTCAAGAAGAGAAAGAGATTACCATTAGTTATGGTAACAAAGGAAATGAGGTACTTTCTCTTGTCATTCAGAAGATGCTTTAGTTCTGACGCACAATTGAACTCTCTTTCCCCTTATGCTTATACCTTTTATGAGTTAATCCTCTACTGGCAACATCATGCTTTAACCGCCTGTCGGCATCTTTCTCACTTAAGCTGTTTCATCCTTTATACTTTATAAGTATGCCAAATAATCTACAAAGTCAATTTCTCTTTATAATCTGGAAACATCTGTATGATGTGCATCAATCACCTGTCCCAGTGATTTTTTTCTTTTTGATTAATTTCACAAGGAATTTATCCTTCTGTCAAATAGCTGGTCATTTTGTTTGGCTTAATGTGGCCTTTGGTTTGATAGTTAGTTGTCTCAGAAAACCTTTCTGTGCTTTTCCTATTGCACTTTTCTGATATTGATGCACGTGCAACACAACCTTTATTCAATTTTCTAAAAGTAGCAATTGCTTTGTTGTTATTGCAGGAGTTACTATACCTTTATGGATTTGTTATTGATAATAATCCAGATGACTATCTGATGGTAATTTTATTTTGTTGGGATTTAGTTTTTCTGTCAAGTTGTATGCTTATACACAATCATGGCTTTTGAAGGGTTTGGTAGTAAATAGTTGAGAGATCCTTACAGGTGCATTGTCCTGTGGAGGCGATTCAGAGTGGTCCTTTACCTGACTCCAAAGCACAGCTTCTTGAAGCACAGGTTGGCTGTTTATGAGCTCTTAATTTGCTAGTGTTTTCTGTGTTCAGAAAGAGATGTATAGTTTCAGAGACATTTAAATTATTAATAGTTTTGAGTTAACAGAAGGTGGAAATGCGATGTCTATTACCAAGATCTTTGCTGGAACATGGATTTTTTCCAGCAGGCTCCTCAAAAGATGAACGCAATAGTAATGGTAAAGTTGATCATGTCTTCAATTTTAGTTGGAGTGGTCATCGCAGGACGCCCTCTTACTTAAGTAAGCTGGTTTTTCCTGAGAATTTTTTAACTGCATTAAGGACCATTGCCATGCGGGAAGATGAGTATATTAAGGTTTCTTCATTGCTTGAAGAGGTCAGTTTTTCTGTTGCAACTTTTCTTTAAATTTTTGGTATGTTTGTTTTTTTCCCTACTGAATGCGCAAGCCATTTTAGTTTGTATTAGTATTTTCTTTTCTGCAAATAACTCTCTTGCATGTAACCAAATTTCTCCTATAATGTTTCCATTCAAGAATCTTTAACATCATCTTAAAGCAATGATGGCATCAAAATTTATATCCAGAAGCATGTATAATTTGTTTGGTTATCATGTAAAGACTGCTTGTTAGTTTTGAATGGTGATAGCCTTTTGGGTATGGGATTTGGCATACTGCTGTTATTGTAATTCCATCATTACATCATGCATGCACGATGACCTGCAATGGTCAAGCATACATGCTGGTTTTTCTTGTTCTCAATTGATTCATTCATTTGTTAAAACAGGAGGTGAAATGCATTCCTATATGGAGAACTTTTAGTTGGGCACAAATATGTGTATGTTTAATTCATTTTCTTTATCTTGGTTCCCTTACCTCATTGGGATTTATATTGTTTTGAAAGCTTGTTGGGTCTGGAGAGAGGCAACCATCAGATACCGAAATTAGAGCAGCAGTGTGGGAGGCTTGTGGGGATTCTGGAGCTTTGAAATTGCTTGTTGATCTTCTTCATACGAAGTAATCTCTGGAAACCTTTTGATTTCCTTATGGTTTGTTGTGTGTGGTAAAGAAGTATGCATTCATCTTTGTAATTAAATTCCTATAGCTCCCTCTGCCTTGTTGGCTCTTTGAGGAGTAAATTCCTATAGCTCCCTCTGCCTTGCTGGCTCTTTGAGGAGTATGTGTGTTGTGTTGAGTGAAAGTGTAGTTGAGGCAAAAAGGAAATGTTATAAAGAAAATAGAATGAAAGAAAGAAAGGTGAGGGGCACACCATCAGAGAGAAAAGACAGTCAGATCTTACATAACCTTTAGGTAGTTATGGTAGTTATGAGATAGTAGTGTTTGGTTTATGATGTATGCAAATCTAAATCGCTTGTAGAAGTGTTAGACTAGGTGAAAATAGGCAAGCAATTCACATTCTTTTTTGTCCCTAGTGAACTTGTATTCATTACTGTTTTTTCTCTTTTAAGTTTTATTTATCAGTTTTGCGAGGTTTATGTTAGACTTATTTTGCCAAATCAAAATTAATAAGCCCATTGGACTGCAAATGGATCAATATTTTTATGCAAGAATAGATTGTTTGGGGAAAGAAAGGATGCTTAAGATTTCTTGGATTTGTTTATTTAGCATTACTCTGGTATTTTGTGCGTCTGTCCCCCAACAACCTCGACCTGAGTTTAAATTACTGTTTGAGGTTAGTAGGTAGAATTTTTAAGTAATTCAATGGCCAACAAACAAAATTTTTTTATGCAATTATTAGTCCAACGCATCTGATATCTTACCTTAAATTCTGAATGCAAGGTTGATGGATCTAGAAGAGAGTTCTGGAACAGAGGACTGTGATTCTGAACTGCTCGCAATGTCCTGCATTACTGAAAATCATGAACAACATGCAAGTTATGAGAATAATTCAAGGTAACAACTTCTACCCTGGTGATTCCGTTCTTTCTCTTAATTATGCTATATTAATATAGAGAAAGTAATTTTTGCTGGCTTATAGGGTTCTTAAAAGAATTAAATGGTCTAGTTGCTTTTTCAGTAAGAGTGTGGAATCAATTAAGTTATGCACTCAATAGATTTGTTCTTTGATTAAGAAATATGATCAAAAGTTAATGTGGGCATCTTTTTGTCCTGATAAATTATAATCTTTTTGCAATTTTTTTCATATTGAATGGCTGTACAATCATGGATCTCTAGTATCAATTGTTATCTTTTTCTACATATTGTCACTTGGTCAAAAAAGATTTGTTCCTTGGAGCCCCTCGTTTCAATGACAAAAACATGCATCAAAATTCCTTTCTTTTTGAAGTAAATGTTGGCCACTTTTTTACATTGCTGCAGCAAAGCAACAAATGGCTTGACCCAGCAGAAGACGAGTAGAAAGAGGTGGTCAAGTATCATATACCGACGAGGACAAAAGGAACTTACTCGTTCATTCTTGAAGGAAGCAGAGCATGCCCTACAGTTAGCTCTAAGTGAAGGAAACTGAGTTTTGATTGCTTATCCTGAAATTCTTTGTTGGATTTTTGCAGTCTTGACGAAAATAAAGACTTCAGTGAGATGTCATTTCCATAATCTAATAAATGGTTGAACCCTGAGCTGGCTTCTTTTCATTTCATGTACATCTCCATGGTCCTGGTTACAGATGAGTAAGTTTTCATATCAAATTTAGATTCCTTTATGGCATAGCATTATTAAACTAGCAAATAAAAATTGACTGCGATTTTGTGCTGGAGAAAGTAGCTCAAGGAAAATTAATCACCCAATTTGTTAACACCACAGATCAGCTTTCAGACATTTTTACCAAGCTATTTATGTGCCAAGCATGTTAGAGAAGGAAAATTCCAGTTAGCAAACATTCTCTATATAAATTAAATCACAGTTTCTCTCTTTGAAGTGATTCTCCTTAATACTAGCGATGCAAATTTGATTTGTAAGAGCTATATTCAATACTGTATATGAAGCCCTTATTAGATTATACCATTGTATACTTCTTCAATCTCTGTAGCATTCCTTTCTCTTTCTAATGGTGGCATCAATTATGTCACAAATTAAACTTGAACTCACAATTCAAAGATATATAATACAAATTTATGATAAGTAATGGGCAAAAGCTCGCATGATACATATCGTGAGCTTCATATACGCTAAGCATTTCCACGTTGTTTTCTAACAATGATTTCTTCTTGTATTTGGCAAAAATTCATGCCCCTTTTTGTCGACATTAGAATAAAGTTTGAATACAATATATTTATATGAAAATGGATCACAGTAGTCAACTAAGAATGTAATTAATACACTTTTCGATGGTTGACATTAAATTTGAAGTATATATAATTAATATTTTAATTAATATGTATGTTTAATTTAATATCAATCGTGTTAAAGTTTGAATTCTTGTGATGAAGTCGAAAATAATTCGATGCTTGTAAACATCGTCACCTCCCACCTTCCAACAATTACCAGTAATCTTATATAATCCCTACACAAACTTAAATTAATCATCTAATAATCTTTTCACGAGAACATGTTCATCTTCATATAACTTAATTATTACTCCTTAATCACGCCATTTCCAAAACTATATATTCTATTAATTTTATTTAACATTCCCCCATGAAACAATCCTTATCATACAATTGTCAAAAGCTTTACCACAAGCAGGCATCCTGTCGGCTTCCACGCCCAATTTTGACACGTGTACACGTGTCTTCAATCTCTTAACTCTCGAGCTCTGAGCTCAACTACATTGATAGAATAGAAGCTAGCCCTAGTTTAGTGGAACCACTTTCACTTTGAAAGAACCAAACTGTTTTACAGCTTTTAAAAACGTTTTCCTTGCTTTCAATTCACACGACATGTGGTTATATAAATTAAAGGAAAGGAAATTAATTTTCTGTAGATGATGACCCATGGAAGGTGTAGGATCTCCCCCGGATTTTTCAGGTTCATTTTTTACTCCACTTTTGATTTCAATGGCGGGTATAGCATCAACAACTCTCGCTCTGGTTGCTTACCATTTCATCGTCATTAAATACTGCATGAGACGACGGTTACAAAGGTTTACAACTTCTGAGTTTCAGAAATTTACTATTGGGATTGATGAGAAAACCTTACGTACAATCCCTATTTTCTGTTACTCAAGAAAGGATGACTGTAAGCTATTTCGCGTAGATCAAATCGAGTGTGTGATTTGCTTGGGAGAATTAGCAGATGGGGAAATGGTCCGACTGTTGCCTATTTGTAGACATTCGTTTCACGTTTCATGCATCGATAACTGGTTTGCAGGGCACAGTAACTGCCCTCTTTGTAGGTCACCTGTCGTTGAAACAACAAGAAGCATTTCTCAACAAGTCGCTTTACCTTTACCTTCACATGATGATGACAGAAACAATGATGAAACCCAGCTCGACACAAGTGCTTCTGATGGAAGTGCTTCGAGTTCAAGTGGGTTTCTCAGACGTAGCTTGTCAATGGTTTTGCCAATGGAAGTGAAACAGCAACTGGTAGAAGCAGCATCTTTGAGGAGGTCTTTGTCAGTGGATCAATTAAGAGAAGATGATGAAGAATCTTGTTGTTCATCATCGGGAAGAGTATTAAGGGAGAGTAGATCGTATACAACAAGATCTGTGAGGCAATTATATCGGATGTCTGCAAGATTAGTGAGGTCTTGCTCGCAATTGAAGATGATGAGCAGAAGCAGAAGTAGCAACGCAACAGCTGCTGGAAATGTTCTTCCTTACTGATCATGATCAGATGGTTCTTATTTGGAATACTGTTAATTAATTTTTTTTATTGATTTTGAATTAAAGATGGTTAAATATGAATTAGTTGATAATTATTCTTGATTGCTTCTTTTGATTACTTTAAGTAATTAATAATAAGTAGGATAATTGATCGATATATAAATATTTATCTATTTTATTTTATTTTTTATTTTTAGTATTTTTTTGAATTCATCAAAATACTTATTATTATTCGTAATTAGAGTAATCTAAGTACTATATATTAATGTATTAATTTAAAAATTAGTTTCTTAATTTAATATTTATTTAGTGCTAATTAGCGTTATCAAACCAATTCATAAAGTTAATTATAACTATTAACATATTTAGCGAAGTTTTTTGGATAAAAGATGATTAGTAATATTTAAATAAATGTATCTTAATAAGATTTATATAAGCAATATCTGTATTATGATTTTAGTCTCACTACTGTAGTTCTCATATTTCTAAGAGCATTTGTGGGAAAAAAAATTATTTGAATTTTTATGACCATTAATCAAAAAAGAAAAATAACAAAAAAATAATTACAAATATATAATAATTTATACATGTTAAAAATATTTTTAAAAAATAAATTCTAATATTTTTATAATTCTTATCAATTTATAATCTTACTAGATGTTCATTTATTGTTGAAAGAACTTATATGAAAGATTAATAAAAAAAATTATATAAAACTAAAAATATCGAAAGTAATAATTAATAAGTAAAAAATTATAAATTCATGTCATATTATGTCGTTTAATAAAAAATTTAAGTTTATTAGTCATTAGATTTATACCGCACGTGAATATTCAAGTTTTAATTTTGTTGAATATTCAATCTTTTTCACATTAATAAGAGTGAATACTGTTGACTTATATAAGCCTTACAATGAAATAAAATAAAACAAACAATCCACATTTTACAGATCCTAAGAACGTAGTAAATGGCTAAGGAAATAGTTAAACTCTATCTGCATGTCTCAATTAATAGGAATTATTAACTGAATGAAATCTTGCAGTAACGCATTCAGTTTACTCTTGGTACCTCACATACACCCAATAACTCACGCAACTTTAAGAACACTTCCAGTTTAAGTGGTTTATCATAATATCTGCAACTTGTTCTTGTGTACCACAATGCTTCATTTCAACTACTCCATCTCTGGTTAAATCACGTAAGAAATGAAATCTTACGTCTATATGCTTGCTGCGTCCGTGCAGGATTAGGTTCTTGGACAGCTTAATGGTCGAATTGTTGTCACATAACACTGTAGTGCACTTGCCTTGAGAATGACCAAGTTTTTATACAACTCTCCTCATCCACACCGCTTGACATGCACAAGAAGCAGCTGCCACAAATTTTGCTTCAGTAGTAGATAAAGAAACCACAGGCTGCTTTTTAGAGGACCATGACACAACTCCTTCACTGAGTAGAAACACATAACCAAAGGCACTTTTCCTGTCATCCACATCTCCTGCATAATCACTATCTGTGTATGCCATCAACTCCCCATTACCCTTCTTTTGATAAAAAACTCCAAAATCTACAGTACCTTTCAAGTATCTTAACACCTTTTTTGCAACTTGCAAATACAACTCAGTTCCATGAATCTGCTAATGAGACACACCACATACATCAAATCCGGTCTTGTTGCAGTCAGATACATAAGACTTCTGACCATTTGTTTGTACATGGTAGCATTCACCTTGGCTCTTTTTTCGTCTTTCGTTAGTCTAACACCAGAACAAGTGTAAAACCTCCACACCAAGAAAATACTTCATCTTTCCCAAATCAGTCATATCAAATTCAAGTTTCATAGAATTCTTGAACTTAACAAACATACTCTCATCATTTCCAGTAAAAATTAGATCATCAACATATAAGCTAACAATTAAAATTTTACCTTCATCTCCTCTTGGATAAACAAAGTGTTCACAGCTGCACCTCTCAAATCCCTTTTTGACAAAATATGTTTCAATCTGACTATACCATGCACGAGGGGCTTGTTTAAGGCCATACAATGCCTTCTTTAATTTGTACACCTTATGCTCTACACCTTTCTTCTCATATCCCTGTGGTTGCTCGACAAACACAGCTTCACTTAATTCTCCATGCAAGAAAGCACTTTTGACATCAAGTTGATACATTTTCCAACCATTTCAAGCTGCTAAAGCGATTACCATTCGGATCGTATCCCACCTAGCCACAAGTGCAAACACCTCAGTATAGTCTATACCATGTTGCTAGGCATAACCTTTCGCCACCAACCGAGCCTTACACTTGTCAACCTCGCCATTTTCAGTTGAGTTTAGTTTTGAAAAACCCACTTTACTCCAATCTTCTTTGCTCATTTAGGTAAATCTGTTAGCTCCAAATGATAAGAACCCATTAGGCGATCTGCCCTAGGAACCCTTGAATCAGTTGTTATGCACACCTAAGAAACTAGAAAACAAATTGTAGATGATCAGATTAGAACCTAAGGAAACTAAGTCATTACAATTCCAATCTTGAATACGCCACAAAGGATGATCACTCCCTTGATAAGTCAAAATATTGTATTCTGCAAAGAACACAAGAAAGCAAAGCAAAGTTTGCTAAAATATTTCAATATTATTAATGATATGATGAAATTCATTTTACATACTTGTAACCTTTATATAGGCATGAAAACATCATAATCCTAAATAAAAAAGGTGTCCAAAATTAAATAAAAATATAAATCCTAACTTAAGTTGGAAAATAAGACTATAATCCTAAACCTTTAAGGGAACATAAATAACAATCCTAATCTGATAAGGAAACTTTAATAGCAATCCTAATCTAATAAGAAAACCTAAAAAAATAACAATCCTAATTTAATAAGGAAGCCTATAAAATAACAATTCTAATCTAATAAGGAAACTTATTTCCTATAGGACAAAGAAATCTTCAAAAGCCCAAATTATCCATGTGATTTTAGGATTTAGCAGCGCAGAGCTATTTTATTCTTCTTCTTGCATATAAAGATAAGTGATTATCTTTGGTGAAGCTTCGGAAACTTCACGAACCGTCTTAGAACTTTCTAGAATAGTCTCTTTGTCATACACTTCTATGATTAAGCCTTGTAAAGCCTCTTTCATCCTCTTTATCCTTGCCCTAGTCATTGGACCGTCGATTCCTTGCAAAGGATCTTGAAAAGAATTAGGAATATTAGCTTGAACTCTTTGGCCAACATCTCGATCTCTATTATTCCCTCCCTCTTTGAAAGGATTCGTCCTCGAATCACCTACATCAAACAAAGATAAATCAGCAATATTGAAAGTCGCACTAACATTGCCATAGTTATTTGGCAAATCTAATTTGTAGGCATTATCATTTATTCTCTCCAAGACTTGGAAAGGCCCATCTCCTCTAAGTTGTAATTTTGATTTCCTTTGTGTAGGAAACCTCTCCTTATGCATGTGCGCCCAAACCCAATCTCCAAGTTCAAAAATAATCTTCAAACGACCCTTATTAGCTTGCTTAGCATATTGCTCATTCTTTCTTTCAATGTTGGCGCGAACCTTACCATGTAAATCCTTCACAAAATCTGCTTTTTTCTTACTATCAAGATTAACATGTTCGGTAGTAGGTAAAGGTAAAATATCCACAGGAGTTAAAGGATTAAAACCATAAACAATTTCAAAAGGTGAAAAAGAAGTAGTAGAATGAACAGATCTATTATATGCAAACTTAATATGTGGCAAACATTTTTCGCACTGCTTTAAGTTCTTTTGAATGATAGCACATAACAAAATAGTAAGTGTTCTATTAACTACTTTAGTTTGACCATCTGTTTGAGGATGTGCAACAGTGGAAAACAAGAGTTTAGTTCCTAATTTATTCCATAAAGTGTGCCAAAAATGACTTAAAAACTTAACATATCTATCACTAACAATTGTTTTAGGCAAACCATGCAAATGAACAATTTCTTTGAAAAACAAGTTAGCAATATGTGTTGCATCATTAGTTTTAGAACAACGAATGAAATGAGCCATTTTACTAAATCTATCAACAACAACAAATACGCTGTCCTTGCCACCTTGAGACCTTGGTAACCCTAGAACAAAATCCATAGAAATATCAATCCAAGGTTGGTTAGGTACTGGTAAAGGGGTATACAAACCATGCGGTTTAACCTTAGATTTTGCTTGCGTACATGTAATACACTTATCACAAACAGATTGTACATCATGCTTCATATTAGGCCAATAAAAATGCTCATGCAATATTTCTAAAGTTTTTTGCACACCAAAGTGCCTCATCAAGCCGCCTCCATGAGTTTCTCTAACAAGTAACTCACGAATAGAAGAAATAGGAACACACAATTTATCTTTCTTAAACAGAAATCCTTCATGCCTATAGAAATCACTAAATGCACACTTATCACATACTTTCTGTACTTGGCCGAAATCAGCATCATTAGCATACAAGTCCTTAATTAATTCAAAACCAAGTAATTTAGTTTGCAATGATGTAAGTAATGCATACCTCCTAGACAATGCATCAGCAACAACATTTTCCTTTCCATGTTTGTACTTGATCACATAAGGGAATGTTTCTATGAACTTTAGCCATTTAGCATGCCTTTTATTAAGCTTACCTTGGGATTTTAAGAACTTTAAGCTCTCATGGTCAGAATGAATGATGAATTCTCTTGGCCACAAGTAATGTTGCCACGTTTGAAGAGTTCTCACAAATGCATAAAATTCCTTGTCATAAGTAGGATAATTCAAGGTTGCCTCACTTAACTTTTCACTAAAATAAGCAATTGGTTTGGAGTCTTGCATCAAAACAGCCCCTATTCCAATCCCAGATGCATCACATTCTACTTCAAAAGCTTTATCAAAGTTAGGTAAACACAACAAAGGTGCATTAGTTAGCTTATCTTTTAAATTTTTGAAAGCCCGATCATGCACATCATCCCACTTAAAAACAACATTCTTTTTAACAAGTTCATTTAAAGGCGCAACAGTAGAACTAAAATCCTTAACAAACCTTCGATAAAAACTTGCTAAACCATGAAAACTTCTTACCTCATTCACATTCTTAGGTGTAGGCCAGTCCTTTATTGCTTTTACCTTCTCTTTATCAACGTTAATACCTTGTGAACTCACAACATATCCAAGAAATACAATAGATTCCATGCAAAATGTACACTTCTTAAGATTAGCATATAATTGGTGCTCTCTTAAGACATTAAAAACAACATGCAAGTGTTTGACATGTTCATCCAAATTTTTGCTATAAACTAAAATATCATCAAAGTAAACTACCACAAATTTCCCTATAAAAGCACGCAAGACATGATTCATTAATCTCATGAATGTACTAAGTGCATTAGTTAAAATAAAAGGCATTACTAACCACTCATACAATCCATATTTATTTTTAAATGTTGTTTTCCATTCATTTCCCTCTTTCATGCGAATTTGATAATAGCCATTCTTGAAATTAATTTTAGAAAACAAGCAAGAGCCATGTAATTCATCAAGCATATCATCTAATCTAGGGATAAGATGTCTATACTTAACCGTTATTTTGTTAATAGCTTGACAATCCACACACATACGCCGTGTTCCATCTTTCTTTGGGACTAAGATAACAGGAACTGAACATAGGCTAAGACTCTCTCTTACAAAACCTTTTTGCACCAATTCATCCACTTGCCTTTGTATCTCCTTTGTTTCCTCAGGATTAGCTCTATAAGCAGGTTGATTTGGTATGGCGGAACCAGATATGAAATCTATTTGATGCTCAGTACCTCTTAGAGGAGGTAATCCACAGGGAATCTCCTCGGAAAATAAGTTTGCAAACTCCTGCATTAAAGACACAATAACGCTAGGTAAAGTGTGGTTAAGATCATTAGTAGAAAAGTAAACATCCTTGTACATAAGTACAAGTAGTTGCTGCCTTGCAGTCATGACACTCTTAATCTCATTTTTTTAACAAATACACTCATTCCCTTTCTTTTCTCTCCTTTTTGCACACTTTTCTCTCTAATTTTGCACTCTCTCGCTATCCTAATATAATCTTCATAAGCTTGCAAAGGTTTAAGAGGGGTTAAAACAACAATTCGGTTATTCATTACAAACGAATAACGGTTTTTATACCCATCATGTGTAACCTTTCGATCAAACTGCCATGGTCGGCCAAACAATATATGACCAGCATGCATTGGTGCCACATTACATAAAACCTCATCCTCATACTTGCCAATTGAAAAGGAAATTAGAACTTGCTTCGTTGCTCTTATTTCGCCACATTCATTTAACCGTTGCAATTTGTATGGTTTATGATGCTTTATGGTATTTCAAATTCATCTTATCTACCAACAACATACTAGCAACATTAGTACAACTTCCACTATCAATAATCATAATACATACCTTATCTTTCACATGGTATCTTGTGTGAAAAACATGCTCACGTTGCTCCACATTAATATCATTCTTAGGCTGTATACTTAGGGCTCTCCTTATAACCAACAAATCACCATGCACAGGTTCTTCAACATCAGAACAATCTTTCAGTGGTGGCATCTCATCCTCACTTGAGTTGGCACTTTCTACTTCTCCATTTTCCAACACAATCATAACTCTTGTTTGGGCATTGAGAAGCAATATGCCCGAATCCTTAACACCTAAAACACTTAATTTCACAGTGACTTAGAAGAAATTTCAGTTTCAATTTCTTCAATTGCTTCTATCTCCAAGTCCATTGCAACCTTCCACTTAGAACTCTAAACAGCTTCTTCAAAAATAGTCACATATGAAGTTAATGTAAATAGAACCAAATTGTGCTCAAATTCTTCTTCTGACAATTCTCCCCCACTTACATAATCTTCTATCCATAATGGTGCTCTTTTGTTCCTCTCTTCTAGTGAGCTTGGTGAGCTTTCTTTAGATGTTTCAGAATTCTCACTAGGTAACTCTCTTGAAAGTGTGTTAACCTCTTCTTCTTCTACTGTCACTTCTTCTTTAGCTTATTCTTTACTTTGATCATGTTTGCTTCCTTCTTCATTGTTATCTCCCCACTCAAGCACATCAAGTTTTGCTTCTTCATTACTCATCCCCTAATTCCAGTACTCATTTTCTTCAAAAACAACATCTCTGCTTAAAACTATCTTTTTAGACATTGGATCATAAAGTCTATATGCTTTAGACTCTTCACTTATTCCTAGCAACATACACTTAAAACTCTTATCATCTAGCTTCTTTCTCTTATTATCTAGCACATGGACATGGCTAACGCACCTAAAAACCTTGAAAATAATCAACATTGGGTTTAACACCACTTCAAGCCTCTTCAGGAGTCATGTCTTTACTGCCAATGTAGGACTTCTATTGAGCATATGCGCTGTCCAATTTACTGCTTTCGGACCAAAAATTTTTGGAACTTGCTTCTTTGATAGCATGCTTCTAACCATGTTTATGATTGTTCTGTTCTTGTGTTCAACCACTTCGTTTTGTTGGGGAGTGTAAGCTGTATTAAGCTGCCTGCTAATACCATTAGCTTTACAGAAGGAATTAAACTCCAGATATGTGAATTCTCTACCTTATCTGTGCATAGACAACGAATAAAAGCTCCTGTCGCTTTTTCAACAAGGTTTTTATAATTCTTGAAGATAGTAAAGGCCTCAGACTTCTCAATAAGAAAATATATCCACACTTTATAACTATAGTCATCAATAAAACTTATAAAATACCTCTTTTTACTATTGGAGATCGCTTTGATGGGTTCGCAAATATCAAAATGTATTAGCTGCAATCTTTGTGATACTCTCCACAAGCTCTTCTTTGGAATTGCATCCCCTGTGTTGCTTTCCCACAATGCAATTAGTGCACACTTTAGATGATGCATTCAGCTATGGTAACCCTCTCACCATCCTTTTATACTGCAAGGTTTTCAGACCCTTGAAACTTAGGTGCCCATATCTACAATGCCAAAGATGAGTGTTGTCTTTAAAAGTTGTTTGGAAACAAGTGTGAGCCTATGGTAGAACTTTTGCAAACAACATGAACATTCTATTTGTAGACATTGTCGTTTGCATAATAATTCCTTTCTAGGGATGATAGACTTTACATACTCCATGTTGTATCAAAATAACTACTCATTTTTCTTGCAATTGTCCAATACTCAACAAATTATTTCTCAACTCAGGTATATATAAACAATCAGTGATTACCTGAGTAATTCCAGCAATTTGTAATATGATGTTACCTTTTCCCATCACAGCCATCTTGGAATTATTTCCAAGCTTCACAGATTATCGAAACTGCTCATCAAGATCGAAGAACCACTTCTTATTTGCACACATATGATTGCTGCACCCTGAGTCAAGGAACCATACATCTTTTCTCCTTGATTGATTAGGTTCCATATACGACATCAATAACATCTCTTCTTCCTCCTCAAACTCAACATAATTTGCTCCCTACTCCCATTTGGGATACCCATATTGAAAGTACCCTAATTGATGACACTTATAACACTTAATTATAGCTTTGTCTAATGCTTGTCGACCTCTTCCTTTGCCTCTTCCTCGAGGAGTCCCATGACCTCTTCCACTAGATTTATCATCGTAGGTCACCTTTAATGCTTGTTCATCTCCTCCATGCCTTTTCATCCTCTGCTCATGTACTAACAAGCTGCTTTGTAACTCATCAATGGTTAAAGTGTCTAAGTTATTAGACTCTTTAATCGAACACACAACATAGTCGAACCTTGAGGTCATCGATCTCAAAATCTTTTCAATGATTACTGCTTGCCCCTATATTTTCACCATGAATTTTCATCTTGTTTACTATGGTGAGTGTTCGAGCAAAATACTCATCAACACTCTCACCCTCTTTCATTTGTAGAACCTCAAACTCTTTTCGAAGAGCTTGAAGCTGTGCTCTTTTGACTCTTGTGGAACCCTGGTACTTCTGCTTCATAGAGTCCTAAATGTGCTTGGTAGTATCTTTGTTCAAAATAGTCTCTATAATGGTTCGATTAATGGCCTGGAACAAATAATTTTTCACCTTTAAATCCTTCAGCTTCTGTTATGCAATTAATTTTCGTTGGACTTCAGTAAGTTCCACTCCTTCTGCTTCAGCAGGAATTCCATTCTCCACCAAACTCCAATACTCCTTTGAATGAAGAAAAGTTTCCATAAGCATGGACCAATGATCGTAATGGCCATCAAACTTAGGAATTGCAGGTTGAACAAAATTATTTTCTGCTGCCATACTTGAAGCACTTTTTCTTCCTCTTCTTAAGAAACTGCGGTTTCTTTTCTTTCCCAATTAAGCCCTGTAATCTGGCTTTGATACCAGATTGTTGAAATCTTTAGATGCAATTCAATCTTTTTCACATTAATAAGAGTGAATATTGTTGGCTTATATAAGCCTTACAATGAGATAAAATAAAACAAACAAGACAAGTTTTACAGATCCTAAGAACGTGGTAAATAGCTAAGGAAATAGTCAAACTCTACCTGCATGTCCCAATTAATAGGAATTATTAACTGAATGAAATCTTCACAAATTCTAACAGCCCCAACAAATTTAACATATCTTATGAGTTTTTTACTATTCACGTGATGTCAAATTTTTCTCTTTTTAAATTTTTTTTAATAAATTTTAATTAATTAAACTTTCCTTCTTTTTTTTTTTTTTTGCTTTTCTATGACTTCAAATTATAAAAAATATGAGTTGATTTAAATTTTTTGTACCTATAATATAAAGTAAATGTAGTTTTGTGGGGATCCAACTCATTATACAGTAAATTAATACGTATCAAGTAAAAGGTTTAACGTGGCATATGGAGATTGGTGAAGAATATTATGGGCATGCTGCGAAGCCGAAAAAGATATTGGACAACTATGTATGATGGCCACAAGTGAAAATATGACGTAGCGCCCATTTTTGTTTAGATTTTTCTTTAATATTATGGTGTTTTTTAATATTGTAAATTTTATATATATATATATAATCTATCAATATTATATCAAAATTTTATCGAGAATTAAGAGTTTTGATCGAATCGAATCTACCTTTAACGTAAAGAATCAAGTCTTAATTGGATTTAGTTTATAAAACTGAGATTTGATCGAATTTAATCTACCTCTATTATTTTCATAAGAAATTAGGAGTTTTTTATTAGACAAAATTTTCTTCCACTATTTAGAGAGAAAATCAAGAGTTTTGATCGGATCTAATATGACATTATTCGCACTATATATTGAAAAGAATTAAATCCTTATTTTTCACTCGGAGAGTATGGATACCAACCATTACTATCAAAGAGTGATTGACGCCCATTTTAATTAGTTAAAAATATTCTATTAATTTTTTTTGTTATTTAGTTGGTATTTGAAAATAATTTTTGAGAATTAAAAAAAATTAATTTTTACCCTAAAAAACTCAATTTTTGGATTTTTAAAAAATTAAATTATTTAAAATATCTTTATTTTATTTTAAAAAATTTATATTATTTTCGTAAAGTATAGTCTTACAAGCTCATCTATTACAATAGTTACAGACTTTTTTCAAAAATTATTTGTCATAATCCAAATATCTACATATATATATATATATATGTATGTATGTATGTATGTATAATATATAAATTATATTGATTATAATATACAAGGTTTAGTTAATTATATAATTATATTGATTTAAAAAAGATTTATATAGACTACAAGAAAACTGAGCTATCTTGACATGCGAGTCTTGATATCAATTGTTTGATACAATTTACTTTTATTAAGAACTATGATACATGATTGACACATGATAAAATTTGTCATGCATTTCTGATATGATTTTATCACTTGAATTTGACTACATGCAAAAATGACGCCATCGAACTTATCATGCATTAGGAAAAATGTAGCTCAAATAAACGACGTCGTATGATGAAGTTGAGACATCGTTGTTTTGTGAGAAATATAAAATATTAAAAAGCTTTTTTTATACTTCGCCGATTTTGCCCCTTTTCTTCCTCACGACCTTCATCTTGGTGAACCTCAACTTACCTTCGTCCTCAATTGACCTCAGTTCTCTTGCAAAGAACCAAGCTATAACACCCAAACTTCGGTATTACGAAAGTGGTGGCGAACTAGGGTACTAAGAAAATTTTCAAACTTTTAAAGCATAATCATTCCTCTTAAAAAAGTTAATGCACTTAATCTAATTTAAAATATCCCTAATTTTATAAAAGAATTTTCGCAGAATTTCCTCTATAACAAATGTATGCCAAAATATATAAACCTTGTAAATTTTAATATTTCATTCCAAACATTCCCAATAAAGTTCAATACCAACTGCTTCATTTCATTACCTAACAAAACATAACTAATTCTAGGGTTTCTAAAATTCAAATACAAACATAAAAAAAATATCAAAACCATACATTACAACTCCTGCATATATATTTACATATAGTTTTTAAAGTGGTAAAACTCTTATTCTAAAGTATCATTTGTCTTCTATATACAATATCTCCAATATTGCCTAGGAACTTGAAAAGTAGGGGCAAGCTAATGCTCAGTAGATATTTATACAGAACGGTAGTTTTGAAAACTTTGCAACAAATGATTTTGCATATATAAAACACTTTTTAATTTCAAACAATAAGCTTAACCAAATATCAAAACAATATTTCAAATTTAATAGTAACAAAAATGACAAAACACATTCGATCTACCATTTAAAATAATTTCCACTAATTTTTATTCTTACGTATTTTACGGGCATTATTCTGAAATACCATAGCCCTAAAAATTAACAAACATACTTTACGGGCATTATTCCGAGGGACCATCACCCCAACGTACTTTACGGGTATTATTTCAAAGGACCATCGCTCCAAACATTGGTGCCACATCATAACAATAACCATGACCATCACATTTTTATTTATCCATCTATTTTACAATATATCCATATAAATAATTCATTTATAAAATCATAACACGTGCTGATACAATCTTCTCACTGTATTTGTAAATATGACATTCGTATAAAAATTATTATTTAAATCTGATTCGAAAAATAATAAATTGGATCAACACGTAATAATTCAAGAATTTCATAAATATTTATCAAAATATTAAACGTAATAAAACACCATACTTTTCAGTTTTAAAACCAAAATCTCCCAAATACATATAAATACCTACTTGAATGTCGCACGATTATTTCTACACTTCTATTATCTTTTCGTTGTCCTCTGAATTATTCCCCAATATCAATTTAATAGCAAAAATAAATAATGATCCAATAACAATAGATGATGCTTCAACTTCATTATCTAAAATATGTACATATATATACATAGGTATTAAAACATATATTTATATATTAATCGAACCTCCTCTCCCTTTTTTCTTGTTCTTTTCTCTCTTCTCCCTTTTCAATTTTTTGTCTTTACTTCCAATTCTCTTTCGTTTTATGCCTTATCTCCAACTTGAAAAAGCAAATGCTTATATATATATATATAAACTCATCTACTGCCATACTCTTTATTTACTTATATAATTATTATTTTTTTTTCTTACACCTGTACACCATATATATACTCATCCACTATATATATATAAACTCATCTACTGCCATACTCTTTATTTACTTATATAATTATTTTATTATTTTTTTTCCTTACACCTGTACACCATATATATACTCATCCACTGCCATACTCTTTATTTACTTATATAATTATTTTATTTTTTTTCCTTACACCTGTACACCACACATACGCGTTACAACTCAATTCTAAAATCATTTAAAAGAAAGACATATGGCCTTTCAATTTCAATCAGACTCTTTAACTTCTCTGGTAAACATTTTGCTTTAGTTTATTAGCTTCAATGTCTGACTTTGTTGAATTTGTTGACGTTAATTAGTGTAATGTATGACGTAGTAACCATTTTGGTTTGATTTAGTAGGCATTTTTTAATAATGTTAATTAGCCTGATCTGCTTATGCTAGATTTTAACATGCACCATGGCTGGTACTCAATTGACAATTTTCCTGAGCATAATTATTGTGTATCTTAGTTTGTGGACCTTTTCTAGCGTACTAATTATTGTTCTTATACTATATTTATTCCTATTTGTTATATGTAGAGAAGGAAGTTGTAGCTTGTTCATATGTGTGTAGAGAGAGTGCAATAAATATAGTACATATGTTACCTTGAGGCTTGAGAAGCTCTATTAATTATTTGATGTTAGTTGAACTATTCATGTTTTGTTTCATCATCTTTGATTGAAAGCTTCCAGCTAGGAAACCCGTCCGAAAAATTGCTTACCTAAAAGAAAATCCATATAGGTCTCTTGAAAACCATGTATAATAAACAAGCTCAAAGCACAAGAACAAAAGACTTTTAAATAGTATACAAATCAGAATGAATTAGACACATAGTCAATATAGAGAGATGTCTCCTAACCATCTTTTCAAATCTTCTTTGTTTAGGTATACTGAACACTAATTGTCTGGATTTAGCTCTCTCTATGGGTCTTGTTATGTCAATTCAAACCTCAATTATTTGTTAATTAATGAAATGAGCTATATATTGAAATTATTTATTCTCTTCCAAAGACCAAGTTTGCATTATAACATGTGATTTTTGTATAAATCAGAATTGACGTATAACAGAAACATGTCATTGACTTGAATGTGTATGACTATGGGCCTTAAGCACTAAGTGAACAGAACACTCTTCATTCTTTTGCATATATGATTATAATGGCTAATTTTTTGTCAAAATTGAAAATAGGTTGCGTTATGAAATTTATATTTTGTGCAACATTTGCTTCATCGAATATTTTGTGTTTGGGAGCTAACAAAACTGAGTGTTTTCTATTTTATTATGTTTTACTTAATGTTTAGTATATTGGTAATGTATATATCGTTTTATTATTGCTATAAATTTGTTGGCATTTTTTTTCATTGTAAATTTTTTAGATGGCAAAAAAAGACCCTAAAGATGAATGTTCGAGTGCTGAAATTGATAATCGACATGATAGTGGTGATGCCCAAGTGAAGAGTGAAAAGGACAGCATTCCCAAGAGTAGCGATTTAGTTAGCATATTAGGAGTTTTAGCGCAGACCACAGTTCCCATAATATACAAAGATTTGAGAGTACCTTTATGGATGAAGGAAACAGATATGGCAGTTTGTGAAGATAAAGCATTAAATTACTACTGTTCTTTCTGTTTTATTTAGTTTAGATCCTGAGAAAGTAGAACTTGAACATATATAAGTATTCTTGTTGCAAAATTTAGAGGATTTGGATTAATCCCCTATTTGTTTGTTAAAAATTAGCCCATTAGAATGATGGATATGATGTTAAATTATTAGTGTTCTCACTACTCTATAGGTAAATGATCACTTTATTGCATCAAATTTATTCTACTAAACCTACCTTTATTATTATATATGTAGTTTGTTGGTTTGATGTGTCAAGCCCTAATAGACTCGTCTTTTCATCTTTTGCTTGATTGATATAATATAATTTCTATCTTTAATTGATTTGCATTATTTTAATGATGTGTGGATTTATTTCAATTGATTTACATTTGATGTTTTTCATTTCTCTCTCGTACTAGGAAATATATGAATTAATCATAAGGAGTAAGAAGTAAGTATTCAATACATTGAGCACTGCATTCAAGAATTTTAAGCACGCATTGACGAGTGAGTACATTCTACCTTACAAGGACAATCCGAAGAGGTTGAAGAAGTCTTCGCTACAATGTAGGTTTATTGGGCAACATATTGGGAAGAAATTGTGGCGAATCTATTAATGAAGATTTTACAGTATGTGAATTTATAATTCGTCATTTTTTTAGCCTTGTCTATTATTGATTTTTTTAATTAACATAATGGTTTTAATTATGCAAAGAGTTCAAACATCGGCCCAAGAGAAACAACCACTGAACATAAATAACCATAAGTTGAGTTAAAAATGATACGTTAGCTTCATTCAATAAATTATAAGTTCATTCTATATCATTTATTCATTAACGTGTCAGTGTTATTGAGTTTTATGCATGGGTTAAATGTTGAAAGTTAATGTTATATGTTATTTACAGATGGCAAAAACAAGACTTTCAAAAGACTAAATCGACAGGAGCCTTGCTTGGAAAAAAGCTCGTCAGCGAAAAAATAAAGGCTATGATCCTTGTGTGTTACCTATTGTAGACAGAAGATTGTAAGTTACAGTGAATTTCATGATCATAGAGAGGAAATTTGAACACTTTTTATGTCTAATTTTCGCCAATGGTAATTAAATCCTTTGCATTTCTTTTGGAATTGTGTATGATTAATTGTCTAAAAAGCATAAAAGTGGCTCTTTAGTAAGCGATGGTCGAAATGATATACTGGTTCAATCTTAAGGAAAAAGTACGAATAAAAATACTAAGGTACAAGGGGTGGGGAAATTTATAATCCCTTCAATGTACTTCAACACGCCTAATGGTAATGAGTTTTACGAACGAGAGAAGAGACTTAATGATCAAAGGTTTGCTGAGCTCAGTGCATAGTTGGATCAGCTTCGACAACTTTTCCAGTCCAAACATTCTTCAATCGCGAGTTCAAGTGGCCAAAAAGTATTCAGTGGAGAAGATGGAAATGAGGAGGAAGATGAAAAAGAAATAATTGAGATTGGGGAAGAGGAACAAGTGATTGATTTAGAGGCCTTGGTACATAATCTTGTCATGTTTTATTTCTATTTCTAGCTACCTTACTATTCATATGTAATTCATTCATAATTATTTGTGCATGTTATTTTAGGAAAATAAATGGACAGAAACTAAAAAGAAAGTAAGTGAACAACATCAACAATAACCAATGATTTTTTAATCCCTTTTAAGACACGTTAAGAGCACAAATGATGATACGGCAGATGAAAGAAGCCCACCTATCCCAAAGAAAACTAAAAAATGTCCGACCAAACCCAAACAAGATACAAAACCATTGATTCTGATGCGTAGAACAAGAAATGCAAAGGTAATGAATATGAAAAAGGAGCAGTTATTACCAATATAAAGTTGTTTGCAAAGATGTGCGATCGGTTATTATCAACTGACAAGTGTATTTCATATGCATTTGAAAATGATATATATAAAAGGGTTTGCACAGCTTATGTTGGGAAGGATGAATGCAACACCATGATTTACAAGACAAAAACGAACACGAACAATATGCATTTATGGATTACGTAAGTAGAAAATTGTATGCTTTATGTTTCCTTTTAAGTTTGCTATCTATTAAACTCAAACAGCATACAAAATATAAGAGGGTATCTAATATTCTCTAAAAACTGAAGGGGTATATTACAGTATCCCTATTAATTATAAAAAAATAAAATAATTATTCAAACTAACAAAATATTTTAATAAATGTGATTTTGTTCGATTATTTTTAAAAACATCATTTAATTTATAATATTTATTAAATAATTCACATATTATTTTCTTAAAAATATAAGTTTTGAGAAATATTTCAATTTCAACTCTTAGTGCTAAATTTTAATTGTGTATTCTATATTATGTGAGAAACTTACACCCCTATGTGGCATCCTAAAATGTGTCCACGAAGAATATTATCATGACGTAGACAATGTATTATTAGGAGATGTGGCATTATTTCTGTAGAAACGTCTTTCCTTAAGTCAGGTAGTGGAGAAGGTATAATGGTCATCACTGTATAAAAACATAAGATAAGTATCGAACCTCACAAATGATAAGGCCTAAAACCACGAACCAATCCAAAAATGACATTGGATAGGATAAATAATGTGGCAAATGGACCTTGCAAAAAGTTTATTCATTAGTGGTAGGACTCGTAGCTAAGAGTTCATAATTATTACTTATTTAAGTCAAGTGAGTAAATATAGGATACAATATATCAATATTAAAGTAACTTGTAAGATAAAATTAACTTTTTAACTAGTAGGAATTGGCCACAATGTAAGATGGGCAATAAAAGTTTTTCCTTATTAAGTAAGCAAGGGGCCCATGAGGAAAATAATACAAGTGAAAATCTACTCTCAACTGGTCACATGACATAAACATAGGATAAATTTATGCACCAATCTCACCTATATAAACCTCAAAGCATCATTAAAGAAGGGGAAGTTCACACTTTCTTTCCAAAATACACACATTTTTGCTCCCAAACATTTTACTTTACTTATTTTTCTCTCGAAAATATTTTGCTTCACTTGATCGTTGCATGGTATTCACCGGTAACACCACTAGCTCTCATTGACCTATTCTTGTTTTGTATATATTTTACATCACGACGTTTAAAGTTGACACCCCAGTGTCAAGGTCAGCTAATCAACCATAATTCCTTCCTTGTTCATGACGAATACCTTGTTGAATTCTTCTATTCTACCATGGACACGTTCCTTACAAAGTTGAAAAATTATATTTGTTGATCGAAGCTCTGCCTGTATGGTGCATACATGGCAGCGAGCAGAATTTTAGTATCAACATGCTGTATTAATTTGTTGAAGCTTGTATAGGGTAGTGATTGTGAAATAATTGCTTCTGTTTCTAAGTTTTTTTTTATGCTAAAAAAAGCCATGACACAACAACAAATATGCTTTTGTTTCTAAGAAATTTTGGACTGAAAACCAACCATTAAACAATAATGCAGTTCCTATTATTTATTGGCATGTTAATGTTGAAATCAACCATGAAAGAGCAGCAAATATGTTGCTATTCTAGGCATTTTTTATTCTAAAAAATTGTCATGAAAGAGCAACAAATATACCTACTATTTTTGCGTACTTTATGCTGAAAAAAAATGTATTGTTATTGTTTCTCGATTTTTTTATCTGAAATATAGAAATGAAACAACAACAATTGTGAGTTATTTTCCTTTTACATATTTCAAGTTTTATAATATACTATTAAATGGCAATACTATTCTATCATATAATTCTATAATTTTATTTTTTTGCGTTAAAAGACTTTAAGACTTATTTCATATGGAAAATGTGGACGATTAATTATGTCATTTTAGTGGGTTGTTATTAATGCAATAACAATATTTTCTTCATACATCTTAATTTTTTTTTAACTAGGTATGCCTTTCAAATTATTTATTAATAAGATAGAATTACTTTGATGTGGTCATAATTTGATGGGATTGTAGGAATTGTGAATGAATTGCTGTGTAGTTAACTAGAGTTATAGGCATTTTGACAGAAAAACAGTTATACCATATTGATTGGTTTTAGATTTTATTTCTTGTAAACATTTTGGGTTGTAAAATTTGGCATTAGTTGTTATTTTGTATAGTAGGGTACCTTTTGAATATATTTTGAAAATTTATGTAATTTTACATGTTCAATTAATATAATATCAACAAGATTTGTTAGCTTTAATTACTATTTAAATAAGTTATTTCGAGTTTAGATATCAAATATATATATATATATATATATATATATATAATCAATTAATATATAAATTTAATGGTGGCAAGAATTATATAATCCATTCAAAAGTATCATGTCATGAATAAGAATCAAATATTGTAAATTTAAAAAAATCATAAATTTCGGACAAATAAATGTCAAGAGCTACATATATAACTAATAGTTTTTTATACATTCTATATCTTGACACATATTTCAAGAGTTGTATTTTGTGACACTTAAAATGTGTCAAGAGTTAAGAAAGGTTCTACTTGTCACAAATTTTGTATCAAGGCAACCCTTTTTTCCTTGTAGTGTAATTAAGCAACTATATTGATGTTTCATGATTCTTTTTCAGCATGGAAAAGTGGCAAGAAAAAGCAGTAAATATGCCACTACGTCATGGTTGTTTTTACGTTATAAACAACCCCAAAACAACATTATAATCATATTCATCAATTCAACTCAAGTAGTGTTGAAATAACCAAAAACGTTTCAACTAATTTCTAGTTTCAAGCATACATTCCTTAGAAATTTGAAAGTCCTTGTCTTTGTCAGATTCTTCATCTTGATTTCTTAATTTATTGGCACAAAAATATACCATTTCAGGTTTATTTAGAAATTCAATCAAATACCTTATAGATAAAAAATTTAGCTCACACAAATTCATTTAAATTCTTGTTTGAACTATCTAGATAGAGAATATATTAATAAGTAAACATCATAGAAGCCATCTTAATCTTAAAAAGATACTATCAATCTCTAATTTTGTCTTTCCTTTCAAAGCATGAGAAGCTAATTCAATATATATTCTTACACATCCCAAATAACTGCAATATCCAAAGTATAATTGCAGCCACAACATAACCCGAAATTTAGACCCATAAAATTAAATTAATTAACCAGTAATTTGTAACAATTATTAGAACTAATTAGGTTAATATATGAACAATCATAAGAATTTATTTGTATTCTTTGAGAACAGTTTCATAGTCTCTCTAACTCAAAAATTAATTTTTCTAAAATGCATTTTTGGAAATTTCATACTTAAAAAAGATAATTAATTAAAAAATCATTACTTTATTAACAGTCTTTAGTCGAGGTCTTAAGCCTATATCTTATAGAAAATTAAAAAAATAAAACATTCGAAAGTTTCTTTCTTCGTCCATAATTTCTACAAAACCTAATTGAAATCATAAGTAGAAGTTCTATGAATTAAAACTCAGTAAAGAATAGAGTGAGATAATTATACGATCAATTTAACCGAAGAAGAGATAATTGCATAACAACATATAACTAATTTAAAAAGCATATCAAAATTAGCATGCAAAAATCAGAACTGATTCAGACTAATGAGATCATAAAGCATTGAATGCTTCCCTCCAATTTATCAACTTTCAAATTTTTGAATAATCGAGTCGAAGCTAATTAGCACAAACCTTTGCATGCCTGCGGGAGAAGAGAGGAGTTGTTGACGAAGAGAAGTAGTCAACATGAGGAGAGAGGAATGGTTGATGAAGGAGAGAGAATTGGCCAATAATGAGGAGAAAGGAGTGGTCGATGAGAGGAGAGAGGAGTCGTCGACAATGAGGAGAGAGGGGTTGCTAACGAGGAGGAGAGATGAGTAGCTAACAATAGGCACTCAAAGTAGATGAGAGGGAATTGGATAAAAACTAAAATAGGGTTTAGAATAAGAGTTAAATTTTTGAAATTATAATATCTAAAACTACGTCGTTTCAAAAATTAAAATGAACGTTGTTTCAATGACAAAATTGAAAAATAAAAAATAATTAGATATTTAAAATGACATCATTTAACCTATTATATTTTATAATACTTATTACTTAATAAAAAATTAAAAAAATTGACAAATATATAAAAACGTTTTGAGATAATTTTTAATGTATCAAGCCTGTGTCAAGAAATTAAACTAAAGTAAATGTATCATGTATATATTAAAGATTTATGATACCTAAATTAAATATCAATACTTTTTTTGTCAAAATAGCCTCTTTTTCTTGTAGTATATAATCAACTTAATATAGCAATAGTATTAGAGATATGAATTTTTATATTATTGTCATATATATCATATTATTTATTTTCTTAATTTTTTTAAATGACTCGATTAGAAGGCTATACTAATTTACATTTAAAGTTAGACCAACATGAAATTGACTTAATACAATGCTTGGTGAGAATTTTTCTATATATTGGATTGCAATAAAATCCAAATCTAATTTTGATATTTTTTACCATAACTTGACCCGCATTCTCGATAGGTCAAGTTTGGATCGTGCAATTTGCATAGATTATATTAATCTAAAATATTTAAATAATAATAAATATATAAAATTTAATTTCTATTATTTTATTACCCAAGATTTTAGACTTTTATTAAATGAGAAAGATTGATTAAGATAAAAATACTAAAAATATTTTATAAGTTTAAAAATTTAAATATATCTATAACTGGTAACAACATGTAAATCATTGTCATTTATTAAAGTTATCAAAAAGTTATCGTTGATATTATTAGAATTTTTAATAATCGATCTACGTACTAATATAATTATCATTCTTATTTGAGCCACATTTACTGAACAATAAAATTGAAATATCGATAACTTTAGAATCACAGTCAAATAATTAACAGTAAGTAAAATTGCGAGACCAACGACTATTTTCTTTATCGCTGACCGATCTACATAATGTGATGGTGGTGCCTCTTAAATCGTTATCCTCAACTGATATTATAACGATAAGTTTGTTAATTTCTTTTAAATACATATTACATGTATATATATCAAGACTCTATTAAGAGGGTAACAACTATGTTCTTTATTTTTTGGTAAACGATAGCTCAATCAATAAAAACATTTACACTAACATCTAAATTAGAAAATGACCATTCTAAATATATTTTGAGTGACTTTTTTGTTGAAGTATTCAATCTTGTTAGGCACCGAATTCACCAAAATCAACAAAGGCAGCACCGATTTCCACTACCTTGCAAAAGTCTTCAATTTTGGTTTATTTTTTCTTTCGTAATATATGGATTAATCCATTGTAATTATGTCTATATAAAGCATACTTATTTGTGTTTTTAATTAAGAGATGAAATGAAATATTTTTTCATTTTTGACCAAACGTAGATGACCAATAGCAAGCACATGGACAGTGATGACTAGTAAGGGAGAGAGTGATAGCTGAAACAAAAATATAATCATTTAAATTAAAATGCTCAAATGAATTTATACACTGATGTGCTAAAATATTTCTAACTCTCTTATTCTTTTTTTTATTTTCTTAATAATATTTAGTATGTAATGATGGTAAAAACTCTTAGATAAAATATGTAAAATATTTATTTAATATATATTTAAAATTATGTTATTTTCATTATATTTTCTTAAAAGATTATCAAGCATATAGCTAATATAAATAAAAGAAAACATAAATCATACTATAATTATTACAATAATAATAATAATAATCAAAATGCTTTTTTAGATTTTTTACTCAAAATGAAATTAAACTATTAAATAAGAATATAAAAGTATATGTGATATTATTAATTAATTCTATTGATATAATATTAAATTTAGTTTATGATCTAAAATAAGTTAAGTAGTTATACAATTTAAGTCAAGAGTTTTGATTAAATGAAACCTACTTCCACTATTTTGACAGAAAATTAAGAGTTTTGATCAGAATTTTTTTTTTTTTTTGAAGCAAAGTTTTGATCAAATTTAATTTGATATTGCTCTCACTATACATTGAGAAGAATTAAACCCTTACTTTCCATTCGGAGGGTATGGGTACCAACCATGCCAAAGGGTGATTGACACCCATTTTAGTTTGTTAAAGGAGTTTTTTAATGTTAAATGTTCTTTTATTTTTTGTATATTATTTAGTTGGTATAGAGAATATGTAAAATATCATTATTTTATTTTAAAATATTTTGCATAATTTTTTTATAATATAGTTTTACAAGCTTATTTATTAAAAAAATTACATATTTTTTCAAATGTTGTTTGTCATAATGAAATAATGAATAAATTTTTATTATATATATACACACACATATAACATATAAATTACATTGGTTATATAATATACAAGGTTTGATGAAATACATATTATTGCTATTTTTATTTTAAAGTATATTAATCGAGATACTTGTTTGTTAATTTAATATATTGATTTAGAATAAAATAAGGATACTAGGATATATTTATAATTAAAAAATATTGTAATAGTTATAATAAAAAACTAATTATTCAAACTAATAAAATATTTTAATAAATGTGAATGTGTTTAATTATTTTTAAAACACATAATTTTATTTATAATATTTATTAAATAATTCACATATTGTTTTCTTAAAATTAAATATAAGGTTCAACAAGTATTTGGATTTCAACTCTTAATACTAAATTTTAATTGTGTATTATACCTTATAGGAGAAACTTAGATGCTACGTGGCATCTTAGAGAGCGTTCTCAACCGATGTTCTAATGGTGTAGATGATGTATTGTTAAGACATGTGCCATTACTTTCATGGCATCATCTTTCCTAAAGCCAATGCTACCGTGGAGGGATAATTGTCTCCATTGTATAAAACATAAGACAGGTATTGGACCTTACAAATGATAACGCCTAAAACCATGAATTAGATCCATAACGTAGGATTAATGATGTGGCAAGTGGATCCTATAAGGAGTTGATTTATCAGTGATAGAACCTATAACTGAAAATCCATAATCATTCCCTATGTAAGTCAAGTGAACAAATATAAAACACAACGTATCGATACCGAAGTGATATGTAAGATAAAAACGACTCTGTAATGAATAGAAATTAGCTACATAGTAAGTAGGCAATGAAAGTTTTTCCTTAATAAGTGAGGGGCGTGTGAGGAAGAGAACATAAGTGAAAACTTGCTCTCCCTCATGGCATGTGAATATTGGGTCATGTGATAGGGATATGGGTAAATTCATGCACTGCCCTCACCTATATAAACCCCATGACATCTCCAAAAAAGATGAAGTTCACACTTTCCTATCAAAATACACACATTCTCTCGTACACTTTTGCTTCTAAATATTTTACTTTACTTTTTTTTCTTTCTACAATATTTTATCTGACTTGATTGTCGCAGGGTATTCACAAGTAACACCATTAACGCCCACTAATCTGTTATTGTTCTGCATACATCTTCCATCACAACATTTGAAGTTGCCATCCCAGTGTCAAGTAACGCTAACCAACAATTCCTTCCTTGTTCATGACAAAGCCAAATCCTTCTATTCTACATAAACACATTCCCTAAAATGTTGACAAATTGTGTTTGTTGATTGAAACTTTACCTATATGGCGTATGCGTGGCAACGGGCATAATTGTAGCATCAACATGTTATACTGATTTGTTATAACTTGTGTAGGTGGTGATTTTGAAATTATAAAAATTTGTAGGATAAAAATTTATCTTTTAAGAATGACTCTTTTTAACAAGAAAAAAAAGGCCTTAAAAGTGTTTAATGAATAAAAATACTCAATAAAATAGGTGTAAAAATAATTTTTATACTCAGTATCTGAAAACTAGCAGTATTTCATATACAAACTCGTTGACACAAAAAAAAACTTGTAGCAGTATTATATTATTACTGTATATTTTATACAGTTTTGTTGGAATAAAAAAAAATTATATAAAAATAAAATAAAGTAAAAGATAGTCGATATGTGGCTAATAATATAATGTTGCCCCATCCTTTCTTTTTAATAGAACTTATAAAAAAATTTATTTATAATATATTACTATTAAAAAATTAGTGTTAAAAAATATTTCAATGGATTTAAAAAAGAATCTCAATCTTTCATTTTTCCTAGCTTCACAATTATATGAAACTATTTGAGAATATTTACTATTTAATAAATATAAATTTAAAAGTTCAATCTCTCTCACATAAAGGTAAAGAGAAATTAGTTTATTATAATAATAATATTAGAGATATAAATTTTTATATTATTGTCATATATTTCACATTATTTATTTTTTTATTTTTTAAAAATAATACATGTAATAATAATATAATATTATCATATCAGTTTGTATAAATAAAATTTACACTCTATAGTAATAGCCTTAAGAAGACTCGATGGAAGGCTATACTAAATTACATTTAAAATTAGACCTATATAAAATTGACTTAATACAATGTTTGGTGAGAATTTTACTTTATATTGGATCGCAATAAAATTGAAAACTAATTTTAATATTTTTTACCAAACTTGACCCACATTTTCGATAGGTCAAATTTGGATCGTGCAATTTTCATAGATTATATTAATATATAATATTTAAAGAATATATAAAATTTAATTTTTTAATAATTTATTACCCAAAATTTTAGACTTTTATTAAATGAGAAACTTATTGATTAGGATTAAAAATAATAAAAATGTTTTTTAAGTTTAAAAATTTGAACGTATCTATGACTGCTAACAACATATGGATACTATTTATTTATTGTTTATTATAAATTATTGTAATTTATTAAATTACCGTTGATATTATTAGAATTTTTATTAGTCGATTTACATATTAATATAATTGTCATTTTCATTTGGGTCACATTTGCCGAAAAATCGAAATTAAAATATCAACCGACTTTAGAATCATAATCAAATAATTAATAGTAAGTGAAATGAGATATTTTGTAGTCGCCAACCGATCCACAAAATAGTGATGGTGGTGCCTCCTCAATTGTTATTCTTTAAATTTAAGTTTAGAAATGAGATATTTGCAGTGATCTGAAGAATGTAGATGATGGATAGCAAGCTTATAGCCTGGCGGTTAGCAAGGGAGATATTGATAGCTAAAACAAAAAATATAACTATTTAAATTAAAACGATAAAATGTATTTGTACAAACTGATATACTAAATGTTTCTAACTCTCTCTCTCTCTTTTTTAATTTTCTTGGTACGTAATGATCATAAAAACTTTTAGATAAAATATATATAACATTTATTTAACATATATTTAAAATTACATTATTTTTATTATATTTTCTTGAAAGATTATCAAGCATATAGTTAATATAAATAAAAAAAACATAAATCATATCATATTTATAACAAATAGAAATAGTCAAAATTCTCTTTTACATTGTTTAATTAAAATTAAATTAAATTATTAAATAAGAATATAAAAATGTATATAATTATCAATTCTATTGACATAACATTAAATTTAATTCACAATCTAACATTAAGTTAAATAAGTCCATAGTGTGTGTGTGTGTATATATATATATATATATATATACACTTATATTTTTACACTATTTGTTAACCATTAAATTTTGACACTTTCAATGTAAGTATGCATTAATTATAGTGTATTAATTATGTATATATTATATATATCAAATTTAATTTCAATTGTTAAAAAATAAATGAGGTAAAAATATGTATAATTTTATGAGTAGTGATGGAGTTAGAATCAATATTCTAAGAGGGGCTAAAATGTAACGATTCAAAATTTGCAAGATCAAGATAAGAAAAATAAAATTTAAAGAGTAAAATTGATACTTTTACCCCAAAATTTTTAAATTTTGTGTACTGTCTATAAGGGGTGGTTAGGGCCTCTGCAAGCCCTAACATGACATATCGCCATCCAATTCTTTGTCAATTATCATAAACTTACCAACTAATTTGGTCTCTTCTGCGAAGGAACCGTTGATAGGACTACATTCATAGTTGTCTCATCACATAGTTTTCTCAAGAATAAAGTTTAAAGTATACAACACACACAAGAATAAGAAGAAGACGATTCGCAATAATTTATTCATCGAGCTAAAATAAAATATCAGTAACAATAATCATAGAAAGTTGATTTGCTCCATTACATTACATGTATATATTAATATTATTAAACAATCAAAAGCTGTTTGTTCTTTATGCATTCGGCCCATGTGGTTAGGGACCCACCAAAACTATTAATCGGATTCCACAAAGACTTGCTTTAATTTCTTAATTACATGTACAACTTGCAACTATCAATAAAAATTATGCATTATTGTTATTTCGCAAAGAGAGAATTTGTTGTATGGGTCCCAAATTTTAAAGGGTACCCAATTGTTTTTTTTTAACAACCCCCACAAAAAAGGGTGCCCTACACCCCTTTTAGTTAGGACAAAGACCATTAAAATAGGGATAATATATATATATATACATATATATATATATATATGTATATGTATATGTATATGTATATGTATGTACTTGTACTTTGTTTTAAGGGCACTATAATAATTATGACCCAAAGGGTGCCCTGTGGGGTGTACCTTTTCTTCTACTCTTTGTAATCGAAGGAGATTTACGAGTTGTACGTGGGTAAATTATGTCTTGTTGTGAACCTCCTCCTCTTCTTTCCATTAATGTCTCATTCTTAACCTCCAAGATAAAGCTTGCATTCCCATGTCTCTTTATTCCTGTAAGCTAAGTAATTCAATGAAAAGATCATAAATTTTATAGATATGTAATCCACATTGTTGGGTTGTTATGATGGGAATGGTGATGATATATGTGTAATATCAACATGATAATGATGATAAATGGTGGGTGGTTGTGATGGCGATGGTTTAGAAATGTGGGTCATGCAAGATGCAACCGTGGCCATATGATCTTGATCATGATCATGATCATTGATTGATTGATTGATATCGATGAGAACAATGTGAAGCATGCAAGAATCCTAACCTTACATCCCAATGAACAGAAACGAAATGGGTCCAAAAGGCTTCTTCCACAGATTTCACAAATGTGAGCAACCCCTTTACTGTTTCTTGGCTGACGCCTCTCGTTCAGAAACAGAACTCTCGCACTGTTTATCACATACGTCTGTACTCCACTTATATCTAACACCTTTTCAATCTCTGCAACCCTCACTACATCATGATATGATGATCTTCTTATCTACAAATCAAGTTAAACCCAAGAAAATATAAATCATCTTACAAATAATGCCCTAGAAATTAATGTGAAATGTGTATATATATGTACCTGAATTACATGATGATCTTGGTGCCTGGAAGAACGGCAGTAAAAGCAAAACGCGTCGCTATGGCAATCTAAGCAGTACATGTTGCATTCACTTCTCGCAGCGTCTCCATGTGTGCGGCAGACGGTGAAGAATGCCGTCGTCAGCAGTGTCTCTAGCCATGGTGGCACCGACGACGGCGTTGTCTCCTGTTAACGCAGTAACTAATTGAAGTATATACAAGAGAGAAAGAAGAAATCAAACGGCAGAAAAGATAGAGAAAAATGATCGACATTACCATTTTTAAGCCCGGAAATTTGCTGTAATGGCGTAGTTGATGATCAAGAGAAGGGAAAGAGAAGAGGGAGGAGAGAGATGGGTAGAATGATGAATTAGCTGCAACTTTTAGAATTCAACAGCAAAGCAATAGCTGATAAACAAATGAGGTAATGCTAATTGGGGGAAATCAACGTCTCAGATTAACTGTGGTGGCTGAAAGTTGATCAACAACCGTTGGATTGATAGAAAAGGAGATAGGTGAGTTGTGATGCTTACGCTACTTTGGATCTTCCTTTCGTCTCTCTACGTAGGAATTAACACTACTAGGTTTGGGTTGGCCAATTGGGTACGCATGATCAATTGTTTCACACTAAACATCCTTTTCACAAACACGTGATACGTTTGCACAAACGTCCACGTGGCATGATCAGGACGGTTTCTTTATGTACATTGGGATCCACATACGTTTTCAGTTTCTTGCCGTGGATGCTCAAGATTGAGAGAAAATTGGGTAACCGGTGATGCCCTTTTCACAATCTCTCTATCATGGAAGTATTTGGAAATGTGATTAATACATAATCTAATAGGATTGAAACAAATAACTACACCACATCTTCATCAATTTGTACAAGAGTTCTTATTCATAGTATTATTACTAAAGAAATTTAAAAGACGTTTAAAATACGTTTTGTGACTGTCGTTTATTGTAATTATTAACATAATTGATCATAATTTTAAAAATAAATGTACATATATAATAAGATTTTACTAGATTAAAGATATTCTAGATATACAGATTTCGGTTTTTAGGACAAAAATGATGTTAAATACCTTCTTTTTAAATCGAAATACTAAATGATTGGGTTACGTTATTTTAATATATACCCTAAAAGATAAATTTACAAAATATATAAACTATAATTAATATTAAATGTGATATTATCATACACAAAACAAAATTTTTGGGCAAAATCACAATTGCTTTTTATTGATATAAATTCCCATCATTTTGAAAACATAATATAATAAGATCCATATATGAGATTATTAGTTCATAATATTAGTATTATATACATTGCAGGAGTGTATGATCGTTGTTTTTCTTACTTTATGCAAGTCAAATCATATTTTATGAATCAATTAATGCATATTAAATTTGGATTAAAACTACGTTTAACAGTAAGTATGATTCTTGTTACATCTTAAATATATGAATTTATGCCATAGACATTTCCTTAATTAACTACTTTGCTTACTATGAAACATAATTTAACGACCCCATTCCCTAATTGCAAAGAGGATGTAACATCAAATATTAGATTCCGGTATCATATAATTTTTCTTTATAATAACATATTAATTAATTTTTAAATACCTTTGTATTCAAATTTGGGCAGCATGTCTTTATCAAAAGGTATATAATTTAATTAATCTTCAGTTAAATAAAATAGTGAGAGACCAAGTCTTCATTAGATAAAATAAACTTTTGGTGGCTACATTAATTTTATACCCATATATTACACATAATATTGAGCTGTGTATATTAATTAAATTTTATTTTTGAGGCCACCACTAATATTAATTAATTTGTATATGGTAGTTAGGTTGGTGGGTTCCAGCGATACACAGCAAAGAAAACATCACTTCGATCATGACAATTATTTGATATAATTTATGTATTAGAAGAAATTAATTATATAATTAATTTGGGTTAGAAAGGCTCAATATTCTCCTAATCATGCAATAAGATTATCAAAATGGTTTAATCAATGCAGGTATCATTGGGTATAACATGAAAGTTCTAATTGTAATTAAGATTCAGAATTTTCAAGTATGAATTTTTGTAAAATTTAAGAATAGGGATTAGTAGTTTTTAATATAAAGAATTCATTTAAAAGAATCTTCAACAATTAGAGAATATTCAAGAATATTTATAATAATTTTGTGTAATTTTTAAAAGTATTAAAAAATATATAAATATTCTTATAGCTTAATTAAAAGCATACATTTAAAAAAATTTTGTATAAAAATAAAAATCTCAATCACCAAACGTCAAACTCTCGATTTTTATTATTACTTAAATTCGAAATAATTTAACAATATTAAAAATACTTTAAATCACCTAAATTATATTTTAAATACAATTAAATACATACTTAAACTTGTAAATTATGACAACAAAAAAAAGGATAATATAGAATCTTTAACTATTAAATAATTATGAAGAAGTAATTATAAGAGGAAAAAAAAGTGGTGGAAACGATGTCAGAAAAGGGGGCTGGCTTCGAGGGCGGAACTAAAAGTTTTTAATTGGAGGGTCAAAATGCTTAAAATGTAAAAGCAGTTCACTAAAAGTTTAAAAATAACTAATAAATTAAGGGTTAAATAGATAAGTATAAAAAATATTAGGTCAAAATATATATAAATCTAACAATTAGGTCTAAAGTATAAATATTATTATAAAATTTTAAAAGAATTGTGGGGCCCGGGTCAGATCTTAAGTATAGATATTATAATAAAAAATTTTAAAAAATTGTGGTCGCCCGATCGTTGCCGACGCTTTGCCACTGGTTGGTTTATACTTCTCCAAATCACTCAACCAAATCTTAGGGTTTAATTGCAAAATGCAATCAAGTCTTCTTATTAAAAAAATTATATGGATATTATTAGGAGATTAGATAGATTTAGAGTAAAAACAGCTCAAATGCTTATACAATGTTACGAAATTTCTTACAATAATATTACAAATATAAATTTTTATAAAAAATTTCGTTACTGATATGGTATAATTATATTATTGGCATATATTCGATATAATAAATTAATAAATGGACATTACGGTAAATACTATTTACGAAAAAAGACTAATTTTTTAGTAGCGAATTTATTTTCTTTTATTTTAGATAATTTTATACATTTAAAGAGTACCCAAATCTTTTGATGTGATAAGGTGTACACTAATTATGGTAGTTTTTTAAAAAGAATCCTACTTTTTAACAATTTGTGAAAGATGCTAAAGGAGGTGGGAGACAAAGAAGAAAGAAAAAGACCCAACTTAGGGTTTGTCCACCTTCTCTAAAAGCAATTTTCTCGTGAAATTAAAGTTAGAAGGAGAAAACAAAACTACAAAAGGCAGCTATATATGTTTTGATTTTATATGCAATCGATGTTAAAGCATTCGACCAAAATTTAAAAAAAAAGTACACGTTAAAGAAGATAGAGATAATACTATTTTTAGAGAAAAAAATAGAACTTAATTGAGGAAATTAAGTTGATTAGTAAAAATTGTAAAAAGGTTATTAATTATTACCATAAAAGTACAAACTTGAGTCAAACATCAATTCTAAAATTTAAAATAGTAGTATTATGTATGTAAATATTTAACAATTTGATTTATAATTGGTATGATAATATCTTATTATTGTCATATGATCTCATGAAAAAAAATAAAATGTATGATAATATTGCATAGAAGTTTTAAAACTGTTAGAATATATTTTTAAAAATTATTTTTTATTTTTAAAAATAATAAACAAGAAGTAATTTCTCTAATTTTTCAGTACTCAAATGATGAATTTATCTATTTTAGGTAATTAAATATACTTGTTTTTTTAATTTAAATGACAATTTATATTTCTAGAGTTGCTAAATTTGAAATACTTGTGAACTAAAACCAAGCAAGAAGAGAAGAAATTTAACTTTTTTTTAAAAAAAAAAGAATAATTAAAAAATAAAAATTACAAATTAAAAAGAATTTAGGTACATAGGAACGTAATTCATGGCCAAATTTGAGCTGCAAATTAAATAAACTCATGATCCAATTAAAAAATCTTAATAATTAAAAAATAAAATAAAAAAAGTAATGTCACCATCACTTCTTGTCTTATTATAATACGTTGCCACATGGGAATTTTAAAGTACGACGTCGCATGCATGCTGACTAGTATTGAAAAATGAAATGGGACCTATAGGAAAAGCAATGTCAAAAGGTTTTATATTTTTGCATCCAAATTACGTTTATGTTGCTAATTTCAACATGGACCAATCAGTTAAAAATTAAAAATATATAAAAATAAAATTTTTAAAAAAAGATAGAAAAATAAATCTTTGCTTTTTTTTTTTATTACAAACGGTTTTGTAAGGGTAATATAGATAATATATTTTTTATTCTTAAAAATAAAGATTTATTTTATTTCATTTAAATTATTAATGACTGTTAAGAGAGAATTACATCAATTTTTATCTAAATAAAATTATTTTCGCCTGTGTATATGTTAGTGTCAACTGATGTCAACTACTCAACTACTCTTGGGTATATTATATTATATCGTAGAATGCATTTATAAGATGTAGAAAAACACCAACTATTTAGCAAATACACATGATCTAAGCAATTATTAAGGATAGACAATTTTAGGTTTGGTTTAAAATCGAATTCTTACATAATTAGATCGAATTTAGTTGGTTCGGGGTGGGTCGACTTCAGTTCGATTTTAATTCAGTTTTAATTTATTTTGGTTTAATTTTAACTCAATTTTAATTCGTTTCAGCTCAATTCTTAATTTTGCAAATAAAAAATTACTAATACATAATATTATAAATTTTTTATTTCAATTTTTTTTTAATTTCAGTTCGATTTTAATTCAAAATTGAACTATGTCGATATTCTGAATTTATAAATCCGAACTAAATTACACTTAAAATAATAGTGTATATAACTAAACTGAATCGCTCGAAATAATCAGTCGGGATCGGGCCGGTTTCATTCAGTTGTGTCGGACGAATCAATGTCCATATCTACTTCAACATAGACTTATAAATAAAGGGTATCAAAAGCTTAAAAAAAGACTTTAAATTGTATACTTTATACTGTTATGCTATTATAATACATAAAAGATCTTTACACTAATAAAAATGCTCATTAACATAAGCTTTTCTATCTTTTGGTACCCAAATTCGTGTAATACTTTATTGACTTGATCATAAAAAGATTATCCCAATAACAATTTTAGTACCTTTAACCTTTTGCTAGTGGTGCAAAAAGAAAAGCCGATGACTTAAAAAATACACGTTCATGTGTTTAGGTTGAGCTAAAGTGTTTTTTTTTTTTTTTTTTCCAACTCAATTCAAATTGAGTATGATAGTATTAGTATCTTTTCACGTATCAACAAATTTGCATGTTGATCCAATTTAGTGGAAAATTAGATATTAACTAGTAACAATATGGATGTACGTGTATTCCTTTTTGTATTCAAGAAAAACCAAAACAGAAATTATGATGGACCAACTCAATTAATTTGACAACTCATGCAAGTTCAAACTAATTTATTTTATCATTAATTTCTGTTTTTAGAAACAAACCCAATTCAAGTTTTTAGTTTCACAATCAAACTTATTTCTTTATCAGCAAACTCAATATATTCAACGCCAATGTGTTACAACACTAAATAAAATAATATATATATATATATATAACAATTAAAAGTGACAATTTTCCGTTAGATGTATTCTCAGATTTTATACTGTACATGTTTGAGAAACTCTTTTAATTGTCATTTAGTTTGACTTTTTTAATTGGGTAAAAGGATTTCTTTTAAAAAAAAATTCAACGGTATAATTGGGTTGACATGGAAATAGATTTGAAAATTAAAAAGGCAATTTTTTTTTAATAAACGAAATTCAAATTTTGAATTTTGGTATAGTAGAGTTTTCTTAAAATGTTAAATTATCTCAAATATTTTTATTTGATTGTAAATTTTTGTATTATATTTTTATAATATAATCTTAATTTATTAAAATAATTATATAATATTTTTTAAAATAATTATTTATAACTACTTAACAATTAATAAAGTTTTATTAAAAAAAATTCGGTCCATACTCGAAAAATCATACTAATCAAACCAAATATATTTAGAGTACTATATACCTATCCTTGTTTAGAGACCCACAAAAATACTTGGAAAGATTTGAATTGAAGACCCTAATTCTATAACCAAGCTAAAGTCTTAGGACAAACTTTGTTATTTAATTTGGGTTTAGTTTAAATTGTTGATTATGGATTTGTTACCTATGCTAATTACATTGCTACTCCCCTGCTATCTTCTTTAAATTCTATTTTTCATATTTAAAATTTTATATTTGAATAAATTAAAATAAAACTTATAGCTATAAAAATTAATTAAATTACCATTCATAACTTGTGTAGATGGGTTTAGAAACTGCCTAGCAAAGCCAAGACCTAGGGGTGTCGAGAAAAAAGCTCAATTTCAGAAGCTCTGAGAGTAAACTAATAAGTTAAGCCCAATAAACAAAAAACAGAAACCTAAGAGGGAACTGAAGCTTCCTAAACTCAACCAGATCCTGAACGTGAATAAAAGTATTATTAGAATACAAAGAATGGAAAGAATTAGAAATTCTAAGGGGATACAAAAAAGAGAACTATATAAAGGAGAAGAAAAAAAGTGTTGTCCTACCTCCCTGTATAACCACTTCTAACATTTTATAAACATCTCATCAATATTTATATAGTTGGCAACCTAATTGCCATTATTTAAGCTCATAAACATAAATTTTAACATATATCAATTTCAATTTGGATTAGATTTCTTAATTAAGCTTTTATATACTGCAAAAAACATAATATAATATTGTAGGCTAATCCCATCGATTAATTTGTCTTCATTGAAACATGGAAACCTAATATTATGGCAAAGAGATCCAATAAGGTCCATTCACGATAACCTGAAGTCATGGAAATATATTCTTTCAACTTCATTAGTTTTAAACCACAAAAATTGGTACCAAGTTCCAAAATAAGTTTTAAGATCGAAACATTATCAATCCGAATATGTTCAACGCCTAAAAAAAGGGCCATCATAAAATAATAAAAATAAATCTAATATTTAGTCAACGTCAAATCTGAAAACGATCTCATTTGAAAAAAAGGGTCCAAACATAAGTTAAACTATGAACAAAATAAAAGCATGAATCAGCTAAACAACATCAACATGACCACTCGGGCCCTCTTGGAAGAAGCAACCTTGGCACCATTATCTTTAGCCAGGTCCTCGGAATCACCAGTTCTTGTTTCACATGAGCTTTGGGCTAGAAACACCCTTATTGTTTTCATTTTACAGCTCTTTACCTTAAACTTATTTAATGATTTTGAGCACCTAATCTAACCAAGTAAGATCCTACTTAGGATAGTGGCCTTTAAACATAACCACAGTATAAAAAAAAAAAATTCCCCTCGTATATGCTTCTTCTCAAACCTCGTCCTTGGCTTGAATTGTCGACTCCAATTCAACATCCAAATCTAAAGCCCTAGCCTTCAAAGCAATTTTTTAATATGTTTCTTATGAGCATCATCAATTAAGGTGGGCAAAAAATTTGGGTCCAACCTGACCTAGGTGAGGCTTAGATTATCGGGTTAGACACAATCTTAAATAAATTTCGAGTCAGGTCCAGACTTTTGTTAAAAAAAACTAGAGTACATTACAAGTCGGATCTTAACTGAGTCTGTATCCGAAAATTTATTATATTATATATATATAGATGAATTCATGTTAGATTTTATCAAACCCGACCCGAATCCAATTTTTTCTTCAAACAAAAATCTGGGCCTTAGAGTCCGAATTTGAAACCTAAGCCAAGTCAAGGCCCGACTAGAATAATATATAATTTAAGCTTGAGTCCGGGCCAGATTTACATAAAAAGTTTTGGGTTCGGGATAGACTCTAAAAAATATGACCTGAACTCGAAATATTGCCCACCTTATCGTCAATGTATTGAAATATTTGATCCCTATGGTCAAATAATCTAAACAACATCTATAAATAGTAATATAACTTGAGAGAGGTTGAACCAAAAATAAATTCAACCATAATAACTTATAATAGAATATGTTACCTTATAATTGAATTTAGAGTAGGCTCAACATCTCTTTCTCCCCAAATTTTCCTTCTTTCTCATCCCATTTTCGAGATAATACACACTCCATCAAATTAATCATGGGTACAATATGCTCATACCTACCTCATTTCATTGTACAAATGTCAATTACGTGGAGAGCTGAGAAAGAAGCTGTTTCAACAAACGAATAGGTAAGAGATGAAAATTCTCTATAACACCCTCCATAGCAAGGTTTGCGTCATCTTTTTTGTTCGATCAGTGCAGTAGTTTTCATGTTTCTCCTTTTTAGATCTAGAAGTAGCAGTGATGTTTGCCAACTACTCCATCATAGGCTTAAAGGTTTTTTTTTTCTTTTTATCATTCTTTATGGTTTCGAAGGCCATTTCTGAAAAAACAAGAACAAACACTCATTTTAATAAATAATATATATATATATATATATATAATGTTGATGATGATAACAATAACAACAACAATAATAATAATAGTAAATAAAAATAAATATACATATATATATCTATAAGCTATTATAATTAGCAAAAGTGACGAACAAGAATGAAATGGTTAAAACCTGTGAAATACCCCTTTTCTTGGCTGATGGAATTGATGAAATTAACCTTGAAGCTTTGAGACTATAATCCAAGAACAAGTAGTGAGGAACGAGACTCGATAATGATGAATTGAATAAGAGCTTTAGCCTTAGGTCTAAGCATTAGTTTCTCGCATTTGGAAATGGCAATAGATAACACGAATCGAGTTTAACAAAATAAAAAAGATAAAAAAATTATACCGATTAACCATCAACAGAAAGTATACAAAAGCAAATGAAAAAAAAAGACTTTCAGCTGAAAAAGAGGTAGAGATCGAGAATTGGACACTATCAACAACGATAGACTGGCCATATTCCCTACCGATAAAAAACCAACAATCTTTCTAGGACTTGTTTGAATCTAGAAAGTTGGTTACGAGTTTTTCTTCCTTAGAACGAGCAACTAGATGAAAGAATCTATGACTTTTTTTAGGCCCAACCTTACTCGGTACAACCTCCTAACTTGTAAAAAGGATGGCTCACCATGCCCAATTTTACCCCACAAACCATACATCTCAACTAACATTCTCCATGAGTTTATAATCAATTGGCATGGGGATAAGTCCAAATTTTAACAAAATATGATTGAAAAGATAGTATAACAAAACCTCAAAGATTATCATATTTCATTCTCAAGATTCACTTGTTTTCTCTATTTTTTTGGGTAACCTCATCGTTACACCGTCATGTATTTTAAATTTGGTTTTTAAATCCTTGAGGGTTAGTCTTCCAAATGGAAGAGCAGATCCAACCTAACTTGCAGAGGCTATCTCGAGTATAATATTGGGGAGTTTTAATACAAGGGTACAAACTCCCTTGTATCATAAAAACCATCACTATTATTGTTTCTAGCTAATAAGTCGGATTTATCCACTCATTGCGTGCTCAAAACCACTATCCACAACGATAGTTTTAAATTTAAGTTTTTTTAAAGGCATTTTCTTATACACCTCAAGTAGGTCTTTTTTTTGTGTTATCATCCAATTTATCCTACAGTTAGTTCCCAATAGGTTAAAGATGATTCTAGAGAACTAAGCACCTTACTCATAAAAATGCCGATAATAAAGCCCCACTCTCAAAACATGACCTAAACCTCTTTTTTCGCAAATGGAAACACCCAAATAACAAGAGCAATATGATCTAAATCAGATTGAAGCAGCAAGCTAAGAATAAAAAGTATGAACAAAGACGAAAAGAAAAGGGTTTAGGTACCTAGAAACCGCATATGACACCGATGAAGTGGTAAAGTTGGTAAGCAAGAAAGAAGAGAAAAAAAAAACAATCTTTTTTAAAGAAAAACGCTTCTGGTCTTGGTGTGGTAAAGGAAAAATTGTTTATGAGGTATTCAAATGTATAGGTTTCTGACTTCTCAATGACGTCATTTACCCTAAATGTTGTCCAATCTAGAAAGGACTTTTATGATTCTATTTAGGAAAACGAACGATCACCACAAACACGTCTTTCTTGCCTCAAAAAGATTTTACAAATGCCACTTAAAATTAAAAATAAGACTAGAGAAATATTGTATAAGAGTTAGAAAGTCTGCTTATAAGGCAAAGCTCCAACTAAATCCTCAAATTCAGCTAGGCCCTTATTATTCATTATATAAGTTAAGATCTAAGTATAGCTCTTGAGTTTTAACTTTTAAATTTTAGAAAAATATCAAAATTGGGCCACTTGATAAGACTCGTCCTAACCTTTCCAAGAGTTTGGAACAAATCCTAATAAATAGATGTATATGTCACATGTCATTTCTCATAAGTATCATATAATAAAACTCATGGATAAAAAAATAACCTCAAGCCTCTATCATTAACATATATTGAGACTTCATGCTTTATCACATATATATATACATAACCATATATATACATGATATGCTCAAAATATTTCATGCAGCATGCGTAAAGTGGTCTCAACCTCATATATTAAAACTACATCTTACGTAAAACCTTGCGTGAGCTGGAAAGAAATAGGAAAAATAAGCAAAAGAATGAGTTTGTGGCTTAATGAGTGGAGATAGTTTTTAATAGAAAATATATTTTCATAAAACCATTACAAGACATCTTAAATCATACATAAATTGAATTTTACTGGTACAATAAGAATGTATATCATCATAAACAGTTTATATAGTACCCAAGTAATACCCGAGGGATTATGAAGCGAAAAAAATCATACTCAACCTGGTCGTCTAGTATCATTGCTCGGGAAGCTCACAATTCACTTATATATATATATATATATATATATATGGGTCCCAAGGATCTTACTATATAATATTGGGGCATATAAGTTGCTTTAAACAAACACAAATGATTTTCAAATAGAAAATAATAACTTTCACACAATCATTAGATATCATGCATAATTTAAATGATATTTTACGTACAGCACAATCTAACATATCAATAAACAAATCAATCATGATATGTCTAACAATTAAACATATTACAAATACATAATATTTTAGAAGTATCTATTCACAGCTCGATAGTCCAATCTCTAGAAATTTTAGGGTCCTCTGGTTCTCTACCACTACATTACTTTTTAAAAACACATAATTCAATAATTAAATTTGATTCAAAACCTAATATGTATCATAAATATAGCAATAAATCTACTTTGATTTCATAAATACATCACCCACTGAGTTTTTGGATATCGATTCAATTTTTCAATATATTTTATTATATTTTTTTTCTATAAAGAATCTTTCCTACTTTTTTTTTCTTCCTTTTTCTTCCTTTTTCCTCCTTTTTCCTTCACAATTTCTTTCTCTATCTCTCACTCTTCCTTTAATAGCTTCTATTCTGCTTGTGTTAATTTTAATATTTTGATTGCAAGATTGAAAACGTAACACACACACACACACACAGATATATATATATATAAATATATATATATATATATTTCATTATTATTTTCCTTTGGATAGCACGTGTCTCCCTACTCCTGTAAATAGGTTCAAAAATTAGGCTTGGCAAAGTTAAGATCCAAGGGTGTTGAGAGAAAACCCAATCTCAGAAATCTTGGGAATAAACTAATAAGTTGAGCCCAATAAAAGAAACCATAATATTATTAGAATACGAAGAATGAAAAGAATTAAAATCCTGAGGGAATACAAAAAGAGAACTATATAAAGGAGAAAGAAATATAATACGATGACTTTTTGACACTTTTTCTCTCAAAATATACAATTTTACTTGTTGAAATCAAGTGGAGAAGATCAAGTATCAATATCTTGTAAAATTCTTTATTTTCTTAAATTTACACGTTATCGGTTGATGCATGAGAAAATTTGATAAAGAAAAAATTTAGAGCTATTTTTTAAATTAAAAGGGGTGGTATAAGAAATAATAAAATTCTTAAATATTTTTAAGAACACATTTAAAATACTGAAAGGGGGTAAACTGCACCATTCTTTTTTCTTTAGTGAATTTGGGTGGGGCTACGAATACAAGTGGGCGGGCTCAACAATGAAAAGCCCGATAAATTGAATCGTGTAGTTAAATCTAGAAAATAAAGGTAATACTTTTTAAAGAAAAGAACTTCCAAACTCTTAAAAGTTTAATTTTAGACAAATTAATATTAATAATTTTAAAAAATTTTATTTATCTAAATTTTATAACACATTAATGATGTAATATTTATTAAATAGTTATTTTATAATATATTTTATTTTATTAGTTTATTTATATTTTAGTTATCTATAAATTTTTTATTTCGATTATAATTTAGTCATAAATATTGTATTATAAATATGTTATAAAATAAATAAATAAAATTATATTTTAATCATAATATATTAATAATTTTTATTGTCAACATGTTATAAAAAATCCTTATTAATATTATTATTTTTATTTTTATTTAGGAGTTTAAAATAATTTTTAATGATTAATTACAATTAAATAGGAAAATAATCGTTATTTTTTAATAAATAGAGATTTTAATAAGTATTTTTGAAATTACTAAAATTAATTAGTCTAATTAGTCAAATTTGTAAGTAATTTTTTCCTACTTGTTATCATAATTTCTGTAAAATTACTTGAGGCTTTAAAAATTGCAAGTAGTTTTCTTTTTAAAAAAAAATTAAAGATTTTAGAAGGCTTTTTATGGCTTTTAAAAATTAATTTTTATTTATACAAGTAGAAAACAAAAGTATGTTTAGTTGACTGTTTTCTAAAACTAATTTTTCAAAAAAAAAACATTATTTTTAAATTTTAACAAAAAATGTGAAAAATAATATTCAGATATTTTTTTCACATTTTTTAAAATATGTTTTCAAAATTAATTATAATTTTTAAAAAAATAATTACGTTAGTTATTTTTAAAAATAGTATAACACATTATCATTATTTTTATTATAAAAAACTATTTTTAACAAACAGTACTAAATTTATTTTTTTTTAAATATATCATTCATATAGTTTTCTACGATATTTTTTAAAAAATATATGATCTAGTGTACTATAAGTTTTGAATGACTAAACATCTAGTTAGAAATTACCATACATAATTTCTTAAAATTTAGGAAAAATTTTAAAATAGCCCTATTTTGGATCTATTTGACGTAAACAGCCACCTAAAAAAGAGCTTTTATCAAACTACTCCAACATTCATTTTTCAAACAATTTTATCCTCACTAGGCACCTTCATTTTTTTTTCTCTCATATTTTATCTTCTTGAACTATTTTTCTCATGTTCTATTTTTATCCTTTCTCATTCTAATAAGAGCCCGTTTGAGATTGAGGTGAAAAATTTTTAAAGTAATTTTTAACTATCAAAATCAATTTTAAGCTTTTGGTAAGTTTTTTATTTTAAATTGCTTTTATTGAAAATTTATTATTTCGTAGTAAATTTGGGGTTTTCCCGCATACCTCCCTGAGGTTTGTGAAAATCCCAATTTACGAAAATATTTGAGGAAAGAGTCACAAACCACCCCTATATCTATTAAAAATAGTAAATTGACCAAACTACCCTGAGCAATTGCAAAATAATTATTCCTCCGGTGAGAATCGAACTTGAGACAGTGGAGAAAGAGAAGAGTGCAATCACTCTTGACCAACCCACGCAACACATCTATTTGATATTTTTTTTTCATTGTTAATTAATTATTCATTTACAAATACATATGTAATAAATTTCTTCAATAATTAAAATTATTTTTTTATTATAAAAACTTTATAATACAAAAATAATTTTATAATCATTAAAATAACTTGAAATTAGAATTATTTTTATTTTTAGATTATAAAATTTTAAATATATTATTATTATTTATATTTATTTCTTTAAATAAAATAATTTATTTTACTTAATAATTATTTAAGAATAATTTTTTAAAATTATTAGTGTTAATAATAATTTTATTTTATAACAATTTAAATTTATTTTCTTTAATAATTATAAAATTATTAGTGCTAATAATAATTTTAGAAAAAATTTATTTTATAACAATTTAAATTTATTTCTTTTAATAATTATTTGAGAATAATAACTATTGTCATTATTTATATTTATTGTTTAAATAAAATAGTTATTTTACTTAATAATTATTTAAGAATAATTTTTTAAAATTATTAGTGTTAATAATAATTTTATTTTATAACAATTTAAATTTATTTTCTTTAATAATTATAAAATTATTAGTGCTAATAATAATTTTAGAAAAAATTTATTTTATAACAATTTAAATTTATTTCTTTTAATAATTATTTGAGAATAATAACTATTGTCATTATTTATATTTATTGTTTAAATAAAATAGTTATTTTACTTAACAATTATTTAAAATTATTAGTGCTAATAAAAATTTAAGAATAATTTTATTTTATAACAATTTAAATTTATTTTTTAATAATTATTTAAGAATAATTTTATTATTATTATTATTTGAAAATGATTTTAATTTAAAGTTATTTTATAAAATTATGTTTAAAATATATTTGTACTATTAATTGAAGTTATGTATCAAAATTGTGTGTTGGGTGGATTGGTCAAGAGTGATTGCACTCTTCTCTTCCTCCAACGTCCCAGGTTCGATTCTCACCGGAAGAATAATTATTTTGCAATTGCTCAGGAGTAGTTTGGTCAATTTACTATTTCTTAATAGCCATAGGGGAGGTATGTGGGAAAACCCCCAGTAAATTTTGAGAAACAAATTTTTACTTGCTTTTTAAAATCTGAGTTTGAAAGTTATTTTATCTACAACTATAATTTCATTTATATCCTTACCTAAATTATATAAATCCAAAATTGATACTTAACAAAATTTAAGTATCTAAATATTTTATTTTATTTATTTTCTTTCACGTAAATTTTATTATTTCAAAATATACTTTTTTGCTTCAAATACTGCTGCTCCACAACTATCATGAAGTTTTGATTTTTTATAAATTATTATATATATTAACAAATAATATTCAATATTATATATCTGTTTTAGTCATTTATATCATTACAATATTTTAATAGTAAAATTTACGAAAAACTTTTTAAATTTACAATACTTTCTAATATCAAATTTACCAAACACTAAATTAATTCTTTTTAAAGTTGATTATTTCTAAAGTACAGCAGAAACAAATTATTTTAAAATTTATAACAATCCTAAATTAGCCCTAATTAATATTATAATGAAAGCCATCATTTGCTCCCAAATCTAAAATTTTCTTAGAATGTCATCAACAAATTATTTAACTTCCATATTGAGTTATTTATTTACATAGAGATTATTTAATTAGTGAATAAAGCTTTTAAACAATAAAAAAATATTGATTTATGTAATATGTAAATTTATATGCATGTTGATACCCAAGTCCCTGGGTCCTAATTTCAATATGATCCCCATGCCACATTAGCCCATAATACTCCCCAAAGAATTCTTATGTTTAAAAAGATAAATCTTAAACTAATAATACAATAACTTCAAAGATCCAATTGTTGAATCACTTGATACTCGTAATAATTTCTAACAGAAAATAAAATAAATTTTTAATAAAACATTACTTTTTTCATTTATGTATTAGATTTTGTCGAAGTAAAATATTTATTTTCATTTAAAAAAATATTCTTTTTTCAAAAAAAACCTCATAAATTTTTTAAATTTAATGAGTAAAAGAGCTGTGAATAATAATAATTCACATAAAAGAGTTATATAACCTAATACCATCAATACTTACGGGCATTATTAATCATTGAACTTCGAGAGCGAGTACTAATATTCTGAATTGATGCAGTTTGGTTAAAAAATTAAAGTAACAAATCCTTGAATGAAAATAATGTATATTTTAAAGATGCGAAGAGTTGTGTGAAAATTAAAATTAATATGCTGTAATATTTTAGCATAATTTTTTTATTTTAAAGTGACTTTTCAGTAAGGTAAAAATTTTCTCTAATTAAAGTTCATTTTAAAGCAAAATAAATTTATTACAACTCGTTTTTTTTTCATTTGTCAATATTAAAAAAAAAATTATGAAAAAGTATAAATTGAGATACAATTTCAATACTCAAAGCATACAAAATATTGTTTTTCGCGATATTTTATACATGATGAGTTAAAAAAATTATAAAAAATCAAATTAAAAATAAAAATAATAATTAAAAAAAAAGGATGGGGTCAATAGCATGTGAAACATTTATACCAGGATTGAGTAGTCCCCTTCCTATAATTTTCTTGCAACAATTTAAATCGAAAATGAAAGGGACAAGAAAACACACATGAATAATTTGTTGGTCTCACTCCAACTCCTTCATTGCTCCTCTCACGTGACTTATAAACACAATCAGCGATTATTATATTTAAAAAATAATTAATTATTAAAAAAATTTAAATATTTAATAAATTATATTATTAAAAATATTATAAATTTCAAAAATAAAATATGTTTATTCACTATATTTTAGTATTAAAGTATTGTGACAATTTATAATTTAAATATTTTTTTACTTGCACATCTGTTAATAAAATTTAAAAATTCTAATTGTATTTAATACATTCTAATAAATATCAAGTAGTCCTTATATAAATATAATTTATTAAATATTTTAATATCTTTTATATATTCGTAAAATTATTCATCACACTTAAAATATTCGTGTAAAAACTAAAAATTAATTAAAATTCGAAAGCAAAAGAATTTGTGAACGAGAAAAGAAAATTTTAATTTAATAATTAAAAAATATTTTGTATTTATAATTTATTTGTGCTTCATCAATAAAGAAGCATTTGTTGACATGACAACTTTCTATGCAAATAATATTAACTGAATTGATATAACTGGTTATATTCAATATGTTTATATTTTATTTTTCTGTTTAAAAACCCATTTTCTTTTAAAAATAATAAAATATGAAATTTACGCTTAAATCACTTCTTTTTTCTTTTAATTGTTAGTATAATTATAATTTCTTTTTAAAATTTTTAATTGTAATGCTCAATTAGCAACAATATCTTGTTTTTCATTTGTTACAATTGAAATTTTAATAATTTTAAATTGGGTCCTTTTTTAAAAAGAATAAAAATTATTTTAAAAAGAATTGAAAGTAGAATAATTATAAGTTATATTTTATTATTAATATTATTATTTTATTTATTTATATTAATTATTTTTAATAGTAAATTAAATCAGAGAATTTTTACGATAAAAGTTTTAATTAAAATAATAGATATTCAAAATATTTTTTATAGCGCAAATAGATTCACCAACTTATAACTATGAGGTTATAATAAAATCAGAATTTATAGAAATATAAAATATAATTATCTTTTATTAAAACAACAAGGTTATAATAAGAATTCTAAAAATCACATTAAATGTGATTATAAATTATTTGATAAGTTATTTTTTAAAGATAATTACTTAATATAAAAGTTTTTTGACAAAACGCATTAGGTCATGGAATAAATTCTCTAATTTTTTTTTAAAAAAGTTAAAGATAATGAATATAAAATAAATTGTTTATTGCTTTTCAACAGGAATTCTAAACGGGGCTTTAGTATATTAGTACTATTTTCAACAAATTCGATTTTAATTTTTTCTGTATTAGAAAACTAAAAATAAATAAATAAATAAATGGGCTTCCTTGATTGTCTCCAACCTACAGAATAGTATTTATCCATGATCACTTTGGAATACCATTATGGTGGAGTGATTTCTTTCAAAATGATTTCATAATAAAATTAAATAGTATATTATAACATTTTTAATTACATTTAATTAATTCTACTATTCATTAATTTTAAAATAAATAAACAAATAAATTTTACTAATTAACAGTCTATCTCAATTTAGTCATGAACTACGGTACTCTTATTATCATTATTTTAAACGGACAAAGCTATAACACATTGTATATATATGATATTTACGTGGGAGAATGTTCAATACCTCTTATTTTTTTACCCAATATTCATCGTTCTCTTATATTTTTTTAAATATTTTATTATCTCTTATATTTCGATTTTACTCTTCAATAATTTAAATATTTTTAATTTTACCATTTATAATTCAATATAAACTAATTGAACTTAAGGGTAAAATCGAAAAAAAATAAGAGTTAAGAAGGTGATGGAATATTAGAAAATATATAAAATGGTGATGAGATATTGAAAAAAAAAATGAGGTATGACATTCTCCCAACTTATGTTACTTCACGTTTTTCTTACACGTAACATAGCTTTATTTACTTGGTTTGCTACGTAGATCCAAATAATCAATATCTTAAGAAAAGAGAAAAATTGGAAAATCGATGCACAGAAGTTATCCATTCTCTTCTTCTTGCCAAAAAGTTGATGAACTAATACAACCAAATTTGTAGAAATAAACTACAAAGGAAAAAGGGTCAGAAAGAAGAGACGGAGAATTAAGACAAGCTAAGAAATTGAAGCAAATATTGCATTATTGATCTTCTACATATATATATATATATGGATACCGTAAATCACAGCTTCCTCACATGCAGAATTCTCTGCAGCTCATCTGGTCTGCAAGGAACAGCCAGGGCTCCCTCCTGAGAAAACCCGAATTCTTCCTCTGCAAGCTTCAACAACTTCAGGAACTCCGGATGATGAAGATAACCCAGTTCAATGACGAACCTTTTCGGTTCCCAGCCTTCAGTTGCCACTACCACAAAGTGACCTTCCCTCACCTTGAGTATTGGAAGACTGGTTAATAGTTTTTCCACCATAAACCTCAGAATTCCAATGCTTGTTTTCTTCAACCCTTCAAAGTTTCTAGACTTGGCCATTGCTAAATGTAATGCTAAGTGACTGCAATCTACTTGAGTTTCTTCCACAACCAAATGTGCCACATATATAGAAGTTTGAGTGTGAAATAAGATGGCAGATGGGATGGAAATACTGGAGAAGTGTAATAGTGGGACCATTACATGTGATGCTTTATCAATGGTCATTAAAGTAGCTCCCTCTTCCCCTTGATCAATTTAGTCACGGCATTTCAATACCTGATAACATGGGGTCTACAGAAACACTTTATACAGATGACAGGACAAAAAGTACCAACAAAGAACAGTTGTACTCAGTATACTTCACTCATCTCATGTCTTCTCACTTCCAGGTTGAGAAGGAAGTAGCAAATGGTAAGAATTGATTCTCACATAAGGATGATAGGACAAACCCTGGGTGAGAATTACTCACCAGATTCAAGAGTTCATAAGGATTCAGTATCAAACAGAACGAAGTACTGTAAAAATTTTCTTACCACCTCCAAAACTTAGCAATTCAATAACCGCAAATATGACCTTCCTCCAAGGACAATGATCCACGTGCAGAAGATGCCCGAGGTCGCATATGATGGTGTCTGGAGTTGGTAAAAATTGCTGAGGACTGCTGAGTAGAGACCATACCATACATGTGAGTAGGCGCATTTCTTATCATTTAGCTATGTCTTTGGAAGCATGTGAATGCAGTGGTCCGCAACCACTATATGCAGTTAAGAGAATGCTATCTTTATTAGAATCTGCATTTGATAAAAATATTGAACGAGAAATAAAGAGCAGAGCTATGGACAAGCGAGGCAAGATATAAGTACCAGGCTTTATCAATTTCATATCCACATAGTATCCAACATAGCAACATCACAGCTACACAACAATACATATAACTAAGAGGCATTTCTACCTTTTTTTCTATGATAGATGAACATTCAGTGTGTAACACTTCTGAAGTAAGCAAACTAGCAGAAGCTAAATTCTTGACAGAATGTTATAACAAAATTACTGATTAACTCTAGTAGTTCACATACATAGCAATTATTCCCTAATAAACTGTATCATATGGAGTAACCATCATTGAATCCATCTATCTTGTTCTCAATGATCCTCTGGAGCTCATGGGATGCATATTAAGTACACTTTCTCATGTTTGAATAGACAACGCTAGTTATCTCAGTGTAATCATCATTTTGATCACCAACTTAATGTTCTAGCAGCTGAAAATACATGAGAAAGCTTATCTCCATTTACAAATCTAAGTCAAGAAAGCATTTAATGGTGTTTGGTGGCAAATTTAAAGGTAAAAGTATAAAGTATCAAGCAGGCAAATTTAAAGGTAAAAGTACAAAGCATCAAGCTCCAGGTCAATGACTATTAAAGCAGTAATCACAATAATCCTAACAGAAACATCTCGGATGTATTTGATTGAAAGTCAGTTGACTGTAAACTGAAGGATGACTGAAAATTCTGCTTCAAAATTTATTCAAAAACTAGGATAACTCATGGCATAACTAATTTCAGTAAAAGAATGAATCAGTGACCAAGCTTGCTCATATTATATATTTCATGGAATTCAAGCACCAAATCCTCAGAATCATCCATGACAGTACAGTTTACACACCATCCAGATTCAAACAAGCTATGCAGGAAAACATAACAAACTGGCCAGAGTTTCAAAGTCATCCTTGAAAGAGAAGTTTCTAATCTTAGGATTAACCAACTCCTTTAAAACAAATTTGCAATAACGATCACCCAAATGATTACCATGTTTCGTCGCAGACTGAGTTAAAGGAGGCCGAGCAATGTTTAAGTAAAGGAACAGAAATGCCATCCATCAGGCCCATCTAGTCCTCCCAAGCAATAAAAGGTTTAAAATTAAAAGTTCCCAGTAACTATTTTGAACCTCGACTTGAAGTAAGATCATAAAATTTCTTCATTTATGTCAACTTTGTGAGAACTGCCAACCCCTATAACAACTGACACTTATCTTCAAGCTCCAGAAAATCAAAATGTTGGGATTTCCATGATCCAATTGAAACAAATATTGATAAACACATTCAAAACTACAAAATTATATTAACAGCGTGACAAAGAAATAAAGAAGGATCATTTGTGAGCTAAATCCTGGTGACCAGTCTACTCTGCATCCAAATTTTGATGATTCTGCTCAAGATTACATTTTGGGAGGTAAAAGAAGAGCACACTCCCTATTGACACGTGCAGCCAACTTATTCGCAATTTGGTCTGCATTATGAAACCTTAGTAGGAAACTCCAAACATCACATTAAAAATCAACTTAAAAAATATTCAGTGATCTAAACAATTGAAAAGTAATTTCACCTCAATCTCAATTTTCATACCCTTAATTTATTTTCTTAAATTAACGTAATTGTGGTTAGATAACAGTGGCTTAGCATCCATGGCACGCTAATTAGTGTTTAGCTCAACATAACTAGATATTAGCCATACTTCTTGATGTCAAACAGAAGTGAAAAGCCAAAAGAAGGGCCCTATGCTTCTATCCATAATTGGTGTTTAAGGACCCTGCAGCATAATTGCACTAGCCAATAAAACAGTTTCATCAAGTTATCAGACGGACTGTTATCAGATGGACTGTAATAAAGCAAACACACAGACTGCATAAACATGGACACACACATAGACAAAGAAATATAGCTTAAAAGAATAATCATATAAGCTTGATTCAGCTAAAGTTCATCATAAACATACATTTATTTTCCATTGAAATGTACAAATTCCAAAAATTAATCAAAGCCAATGTAAGATGAGTGTTCAGTACTTTACATAGAAAACAAAATCCATATTTCACTTCATTCGATTCCACAGAACCAGGCCCCACAAAGTATTACTTGTAATAAAGCATTTGCTCAAATTTTTATTCAGCCTTTCTCGGTAATTTCTTTTAACAAAAGCATTACCTCATCTCAGTGACGAGTTTAATACTAAACATTTAAAAAAATCAAGTCCAATTAAATAGTTTTTGACTCTCTGGTTGGAATATAATTGCTTAACAGAAACTATTTAATGATCAAGAGAATGATCAAATCAGCAAATTTTCTAAATGGTAATGCAATGCCAGAGGATTTTAATAACAAATAAATCATTAGGTGGATTATTAGAGATGCACTTGACAAGCAAATCTTTTTTCCCGATTCATTTCTATCTATATGTGGATGCTTAGTTGACAAAATATTCATTGAACAAGCAACATTTAATTGAAATTAGGAATTCAAGAACCAGTAATACATCATATATGTAAAAAGCCATTCGGAGGAAGAACATTATTCAACATGATAAAAAGTTCAGCTAATATAGAGGAAGGCACTATACATGATTAAAGCAGAAATCAGTACTAATCTCTTCATATAGATTGATCAAATAGTTGGCTTGCGCTCAAACCCCGTACCAGGATCATCATTGGACGGGAAGACATCGAGCCCTGTAACCATGGCATCTGGTGGGCCACGGCGGCACCTCTGCTCCATATCCTGGACAGAATCAGGGTTGCCAGAAAACAGAGCTTCTACAGTACCATCCCGCCTGTTCCGCACCCAACCTTTCAATCCTAATTGAGTAGCATTCTCTATGGTCCAGTTTCTGTAAAACACACCCTGCACCCTCCCTTTTACAACAACCCTCACCTGCAAATCCAAAAGACCAAATTCATCACTCACTACTGTGACATGACTTGCATACAGAACACTAATTTGCAATGGCAAGGCCTCTTACTACAAGAAACGGACAATTACAGACACTATTGAGATTCATCAGTCAAAACCCTAATTGCCACAGATAAAGCTACAATCAAATGAGATTGATAATTAATTTACAACAGAAATATCCAACACTAAAATTTCCAACTTGAAACCATTATAAGACCAAACTGATTATCACTAGAACATAGCTGAAATATCTAAAGGTGACAATCAAGACTTCTTACGAATAAGAGATGATACACGAAGAGAAACCCAATTCAGCTCCAATTCTAAAACCAAATTTAATAAATTCCTCGCCCACTAAGACCCCTTTTGATTAATTGAGCCAATCAAACAACAAAAATGAATAAACAGCACAGCAGCTTTGAAAATGATGACAAAAATCACAAGAAAGAGAGAAAGAGGAACAAATACGCACCGTTTTTGTGTGAGGAGGGTTTCCGTTATCAGCAGCAGCGTGTGGAGAGGTCATGAGAGAAGACCGAAGATAAGGTGAACAAGGTCGGAGCAGAGGAGAAAAAGAAGTATGAGAAAGAGGAAGACAATAGCGAAGCGAAAGAGGATGATGCAGAGAATAAGAGCGAGAATGAGTGAAAATGGCGAGTCTATCAGTACTAATAGCATCTTTCAAATTCCATATTCTCTTGACCAGAAGCCTCTTGCCCCCAGATGCCAGGAATCTCGTTGTTCTCTCACACTGCAGTGGGATTGATGCTACCATTGCCAATTAAATATATTGACTCAGATTTTGTTGTTTGGTCTATTCCATATTCGCTTCATTCATTCGTTACTGTTCATAGTCATGTACCATCCTACATTTAGCTAAATTATTTTATTAATTATTAATTAATTATTTAAAACAAATATATGTTAGTAATTAATATTAAAGAACTCTATTTTAATAACTGACACGTGTAACATCGCATGCCGTAAGGATCAAGCAGCAGGGGAAAGAAGATCCAAGAGGAGGTGAATGAGGTCTGAACAAAAAGGAAAGAGGAGAACGAGGAAGAAGATAACAAGAGCAACCCGAAAGAAGAGGGTGAAGAGGATTAAAGCAACGAAAATTTGCAAGAAGAAGAAAATGGGACTGTCCCAGATTGTTATCATTCTTGCCTATTCATCTGTGTTTGAAGATTCTTGTATAATTAATAGGAGAATCTGCCTGCGATTGCGTGTTTCATTTGATAACGTTTATGAAGATTCTGATACGATATAAAGTGTCGGGCGAGCGATGTAGCTGCCGCTTGCATAAATTGCGCAATATTCTTCATATTTCTAAAACCTTCTCAAGGTTTGCCACTTCTTCTCAAAGCTTCTTTGCCTTGAATTGATAAGTGAATACATGTATATCAAACATGTGGCCGATAAGGGGATAAATATTCAGTCAACATCGATCAGTATATATTGGTCCTTACGAGCATATTATATTTTACTATGGACCAAATGGTTTGGGTTCATCGTTGTCGATTCCCATTTTTCACTGGAGAATCACAAAGCTATACTTTTTTATGTTGTTGTTTATATGGATCCTGCGAGCACCAACTTATCAATAATTTCTAAATTTCGCAAATTAGGTTATATGCAAAAAAGCTGCCTATTTTATCACAACTTGAAAGAAATAAAGGACACACACGAGTTTACAAATGAACAAACTTTCAACATTTCTTATTAATTACTAACAAACAATGAAAAGATTACAATACTTTAGAGACTGACTTTTCACTTAATGTAGCTATATGGAATGAATACCTATAGATGCTTCTCCTCGGCTTTTATATTTACTAGTAAAAAAGGGACATTACGCACACTTAATTAGGAAGACAACTTTGACACTCTCATAATAAGGAATCACTTGTTACATTTCCAACCATATAGACTAGATAACCTTTTATCAAGTCAACATGGGACTTCTTCCTTCTAGGCTTCGTTGCACTGAAACTAAGTTTTTCAGTACACCACTAAGTTGTATGCCACTTTAAGTATCTACTTTCACAACCTATCAATGTAAACTCAAACTGTTCATATCCTCTAGAATATGTGCATACACGTACACTTATGTACATTTGTACTACGCGTACACCTTACCTGAGCATCTAGTAATGCCTTCGCTTAGTTAAAAGCTCAAAAATTAATCATTGACAAATCTTGGGCTTTAGAGGTCTAAATCTACCCCTGCTTGAAAAATACGATGTCTTCGTCGAAAAAGCATTCAGATGCATCTTATTCCTTTTCTTAGTGAACCATCAATAACTTTAATTTAGTTGCCTAGCCATTTAGGTAGTTTCTTTTTCCTTGACTTGTTGGAATCTTGAACACGTATTAACATCCTTTCTAATATAGTTACGTTTGCTCCATAAGCATTCCCATAACACTATCATCAGATTAACCCTTGGATGGTCAGCCCAATGCATTACTCTTGATGATCTTGTAAATTACCACATGCAAGGAATATATGAATCCATTGTCATCACATGCACACGTTTGGCAGTCTTTTTTATACCACTTCTTTCGAAGAAATCTTAATGTAACAATAAGTCCAGATCCATCAAGAATAACTTTAAAACTTGCCATCCTTTTTCTCAAATTTGCGTTGGTACCATGAGCACACATATTCTCCATTGCAAAATTTTTGTTCCACTTCCCCTATATTGGTTACTCTATTAATTTGTAAAAGCTCTTACTACCAACTGCTAATATTTTAATCATAGAAAATTAATAATATACACTACATAAAATCTATATAGAATTGTGTCAAAGGTTTTTTCTCAATGCTTGATGCCTATTTCAACATAAAATCTATATAGAATTGTGTCAAGGGTTTTTTCTCAATGCTTCATGCCTATTTCAACTTATGCTTCCATATTTTGCTAGTTTGAGAAATTCATTTTGATAAGGATCCTATACAAAGGGTTTTGCATTAGGCTTCTAGTTGTAATGGTGATTCGTTATATATATTTTTAATGTATCAAGGACCTTTGACGATATCTTTAATTGCTAACCCATCTTGTGTGACTATATAAGTAACACCCTGGCCTGATCTTACTTGATCTCAACTAGCAGAGCCATATATGGATCACATAGTTCTCTTTAACTTTAATATTCAACCCTTATTTGTCTTGGTATGCATGTTGGAGCGACGATTCCCACTTTTCATAATGAAAAATCTCATAATGCACCATTTGCGATATATCATTTCCTGTGATAAACATTTCTTCTATGAAAAGGCATCACATACGCCTTACTTTATTAGAAGAAATCTAAACCTGAGATGAGATTAAAATCTATAGAAGGTAATATTGTACATTCAATTGGCGGCCCAAATAGGTTTCGACACCCATTAAACTTGCACTTATAAATAATGTCTTTCTTTTATTGCAAAAAAATACCTGTTTCTAGCAGTTTTCTTATTTTCTCCTTTTCGTTGAACTAGACTATTGTATATATAAAGCTCTTATAAGTGTTGTTACATCCTAGCACATTGTATCTCTATTACAACAAATTAACCCTTTGCATGCTTACTGTTTTAGCCTCATCCTCCAAAGGCTCCTCTACCATGACTAAGGTGTTGAGCTTTTACCAGTTTGGTAATCTTTTGCTCAATGTGGTATATCATAAATTAAGTATTTCAAACTCACTTCCTTTTTTTTTTTTAATAGATTTCATAACTTTGTCTTACTAATTCACTTTCTTTTATCCACTATCAGGTCTACATTTATATTTTCTTTTAAAAGACTTTTTAAACTCAAGTGTAGAAGTAACCTTAAGTTGAAAATCCGCCAAACTATTTAATGTCATTATTATAATAAGTCTCTGGTTGACTAGCAATATCAATTTCATTTGTACCATTAATTATAACCTAAATATGAAATTAAAAGGCTTACTTTCTTTAAACATGTTTAAAGAACTAAATGTCTAAACGTATCCTTAAATGAAACCAATTTGTTTTGAGTTTTTTTAACATCCTTTTAGCTTGCTACTTAACATTACTAAGAAATGGATGACTTTTAAACTCACTTTTTAATGAGTCCTATGTCTAGAGAAGACAAATGGATCAGGCCAGCTCGATTCGACATAGGCTCAGTTTATGAACAGTATCAACACGGTCCATGAACAATGTTAGCCCAATCCGGCATGATGATCGGGCTGGACTAGGCCGAGGTGTCAAGACATCAGTGGGCCATACCTGATGGATTTGACTTCTTTGACGTTTAATTAAAAAATTTTGTAATTGTTACAACTCAAACAATTGACTAAAAAGGCACAAATAACAACCTTACCACGGGGCCAACTTCACTTACTAATTAATATGTTTAAATTAAATATATTTAATAATAAACAAATATTCAGTAAATTTATTAAGTAAATTATTTTTAAATTATTATTATTGACACAAAATAATTATATAATATAATCATAGTTTTATATTTAATTATTATTTAAATATAATTTTATTACAATTATTTTTTTATAATAGTTTGAAGGAACAATAATTATATTTTAATTTCATAATTTTTATATTTTAATAAATATTTATTTTTTCATAAATTAATTATTAAAAAACTAATTGACAACAATTATTAATTTGATTGAGATAATTAAACAATTTATATAAAATAATGTCGATAATAAAAAATTTGTTAGAACAAAATAACAAACTTAATTGATACATTTACAATAATTTCTCTATTAACCTACACAATTACACATTGATATGATTATAATGATTTATTGATTATTATAATATTAATTACTATATTTTAATTGCGATTATTAATAAAGTAATATTTATACATATGATTGACATCATATTATATATTTTCCATCGTATTTGTCAGCATGAATATTTAAAACTTTTGGTATTATTTAAATGTAATTAGTTATTGTTTTTCTTTAATTTTTTAGCTATAATATTAAATTACTATATTTTAGTTATGATTAGTGAATAATAATTGATAATTATTAAATTGATAATTGTTATCTATTGATGATTATTATCAATTATTTTAATTCATCAATTATTTTGTGAAAAAATTAAATATTTATTTTTGATCATATGTGAAATGATGATTTCACATATAAAAAATTGATTCATTATTATTGAAAAGATATAATAAATTTGATTTATATTACAAGATTTGATGAAAATTAAAAATTGATGATATATTTTTTAATAATAAATTAATATGGTAATTGTAGAAACTAGTTTTTATTAAATAATGTATCCAAATTAATAAATTTAATACTTGCTAAAATTATATTAAGTTTAATAGTAGGGGTGGCAATTTAGGACATGATACGATTATTCGACACGAACTCGATGACGTTAAACAAATTTGAATTTAAAAAATTTGACATGAATAATAATCGTATAGTATTCGTGTCGATACGATTATTATTCATGTCATATTCGTATTTGATCTCTCTGACACAATTATTTTTTTTAAAATAATTATATCTTAAACGAATAATTATATTTTAAATAAACAATCGTATCTTAGACGAATAATCGTATATAAATAAACGGGTCGTATTCGGCTTTAATAAAATTGATACAAATAATAAATCGTATTGTGTCAAATGAATAATAAATGAATCGTATTCGTTTTGACCCAAATACGATTTGTTTATCTAAATTGTCACCTCTATTTAATGGAGATTGTTATAATTTAAATTATTATATGAATTTTTAAATCCTTATTCCCTAATCTAAAAAGAACATGAGTCGTCTACGGCACTCTATTTTCACAATCACTCGTTGTCTAATACAAGTGATATTATTTTTCATAAACATAAATACATTGATAATTGTTAATGTTATATACAAGAATAAATATTTTTAAGATTTTATTAACTTTTAATGTTAAATTTGTGATATTTGGGATTTTGATCACTTTATTTTTCATTTTAGAGAATTTTATATTATATAAAATAATTTTATAATTTAAAATAATTTAGATTATAAATTATTTTATATCAATATAATAATTTAAAATTATTTTTAAATAATTGTTTCTTAGTAATAGTTATTAAATTTAATTACCTTAGATTGTAAAAAAAAATTATTAATATAGTGATTTTAAATAATATTTTTAATAATATAAACTAAATATGTATTTACAATTAAATATTATATAAATTTTCAAATAAATGAGAATAGTGCGGTGACAAAATAATTATATAGTTGTCTTTAAAGTCATGTGTTCAAACCGTGTAAAGGTACACAACATAGGGATAATAAGGAAACCTACACCTAAGCCATACCCCTTGTTGTAATGCACTAAACATAAACTTAGTCAATAATTTCAAAATGAGGTTATTATACTAATGCATACAAATTTTAGCAAAAATTGAAAGAAATAAAGGATAAACACAAATATAATTTTTTCAAGGAAACAACCTTCAAATTTTCTTATTATTCAATAAAAAAATTATTACAATACTTCAGATACTTACTCTTCCCTAATGCACCTATATTGAAAAGAACATGATCCGCTCATGGTCTTTTATATTTTTAGTTGTGAAGGATCTATTAACACATAACACAACTAATAATGAAGGGGTGAGATTGTATTGTAATAACTTTTATAAATTAACCACCATAATCTTCTGTATTTAAAGGTAAGGAAAAAAAAAAAAAAACACATATCTACAACAAACCACAACCATATGAATACAACCATATGTATTTATCTTTCATAATTCCCATGTACAATCAAATATCGATGGAATATAACTAAAAGTTGACGAATAATTAAACCATTCTACTGTAATTTTTCTTCAATTTTCTCTTTCTCTTCTTGTTTTCATTCACTTTCACTAATCAAATTTCTTCTCCTATAGGGTTCTCTAATCCAATTTTAGCATTAGCATTATCCATTTCACAAATATTTTTGCACTCTGTGTCTCTCAAAGACATAAAAAACACAACACCAACATGTTTTGGCAAGTTATTGCTAGTGAGAACGAACCTCAAACTAGCAGTTTCAACAATCTTTCCATTCGCGTCTTTTGTTTCTCTTTTTCAGAATTTGGGAAAATAAAAATTTAATCTAGATTGTATATTTCTCATCCATTCTAACATCAAAGGTAACCTCTCTATTAAAACCTCTAACAAAAATTTTGTTTTATTGTTGTTTGTGTTGTATTTCTAGCTCTTTTTCAAATCGGATTGTTACTTTTTTTATTTTACAATTAAGTCCTTTGTAATAAATTATCTTACATATATAAAATATAAAATTTTTGGTTTCCAAGTTTGATTTGCTATTTTACTGATGTCCTAATAAGGTTTTTGGTTTATTGTGTTGGTTGTACAAAACGGTTATTACTGAGGCTGGTTTTTGCTTTGCCTTTGGGTGGGTTATTCGATTGCAGGGGTCCTTCTACCATACCGAGAAAAAATTTCCAATATTGATAACGTAATAAATGTGAACCATTAGATGAGATTAATGGTCCATAATTTTTCTTTTTTTTAAATATTAATTTAATTTTTAAAATTATTTTTTTTAAGTTACCGGTTGTACAAGTTTTATTTGACTTTTAGTTAGTCTTAACAAATCTTGCTGTATTTTTCAATTTCTTTTTTACTTTAAGTCAATGTTAAACTCCTCTCTCTAACCTAATTTCAGTAATTCACAATTTCTCTATCACAATTACTATAATTAAATCGTATACTCTTCTTTTTTACTGAACATTTAAGAATATAATCAATTAAGGTGAGATTTATTTTCCATTCTATTTTATTTATTTATTTATTAAAATCAAATATTATAGTTAAAAAAGATGGTGTGAGTTTTTTTTTTTTTGAGAAATTTTATCTCTTTGTAGTTGAAGATTACGAGAAATCTGTTGGATTAAAAAAATAATTTAATAACCTATTGATTTGTTTGGTTGTATAATTTAATCTGTCTGTAATTAAGTAATCTATTGGATTAAATATTGAGTTAAATTATTAAATGAGATAACTTGTATAAAAGACATAATGCTTATAAACGTTTAGATTAAAAATTAAAAAATATAAGCCAACATAAAATAGTAAAAATAAATATCAACTTAAAAATTCAACATAAAAAATGTTAATAAGCTGAGATAAATGTAAATTAACGCGAAATTATAAAATGACAACAACATAGTTGTAAAAAAATTAAAATAATTTTAATTGTGACATAAAACATATAAATGCACATAAAACTTGTAATATTAATATAAAAAAAATTAAATTACAACGTAAAACTTATATATACGACATAATACTTATAAAAAAATATAAGCTAACATAAAATAGTAAAAATAAACATCAACTTATAAATTGAACATAAAAAATCTAAATAAACTGAGATAAATATAAATTAATGTGAAATTATAAAATGACAATAATATAGTTGTAAAAAAATCAAAAGAATTTTAATTGTGACATAAAATATAAATGTATATAAAACTTGTAATCTTAACATAAAAATTTAAATTACAACGTAAAACTTATATGGAAGATATAATATTTGTAAATGTTAATTAAAAATTAAAAAATATAAGTCAACACGAAATAATAAAATGAACATTGACTTCATAAATTCAACATTAAAAATATAAATAAATTGAGATAAATATAAATTAACGTGAAAATTTAAATATAACAAAATAAATAAAAATATAACATAAGAATTGTAAATCAATATTCTACTTGTAATCATATTATATAAAATTAAATTTTGTGAAAAAAAGTACAATACATGTAAAATTATAAAATTATTTACAAAATTTACATAGTTGGTATAATAATAATAATAATAATAATAATAATAATAATAATAATATAAACAGAATATTTGTAACACATAAACATGTGTTTTAATATATATTTTTTCTAAACGTATGAGTATGCTTTACAAAAAATGATTATTGATGTTTTTATTTATTTTAATTATTTAAATAATTTTATTTTACATGTGTACTAATTGATTTTTTGCGCATTCTTCTCTTTTTCTTTATGATTCCATGATATTAAATAAAATATCATTTTATAAATAATAAATATCAGTAATTTAATAATAACACTCATATTATGCCAAACTAAATTTGCATTACATGTGATTAAGCTTTCTAGCAATATTATTTTACTTTTTTTAATTATCCATTTCAAAATTTCTTGTTTATATATATATATTTGTACATTAAACGTATACTTTTTCCACTTACAATTTATCAATTTGAAGATATTCTAATTTTTTTTTAAATAATGCAATGTTAGTTATAAGGTTATTTTATTATACTAATCATTCTCAAATATTATAATATCGTTTACATCTTTAAAATAATTTTTTTTTATTAATTTATATAAATACAATTATCATGATTAATATATAAGATGTGTCTTATTTTCTAATATTAATTTCTGAGTTGTAATAATTTATGTTATTAATATTTTTTTTTTAAAAATAAAGAAAGTATAAAGTTTTACAAATCTAAATTAATGTTTTTTAAATACATTATTTCTAATATGCATAACACATTATTTACCATTAATTTTTTTTACTATAATATATAATTTTGTATTTCAAATATATTTCTAAAAATAAATTATAACAAAATAAAAATATATATTAAAAAATAAAAAAGTGAGAAAAATAATTTTTAATCTGGATAATATGTTAATTTTACATGTTACTTGTTAAGTAGGTTAATTATTATTAATATAAAATGAATGGTTTAGATTCAATTTTAAAATCTAAGAATTAATAAAAGTGAGTTATTGATACTGGGATAAAGTATCCCAGTATCATAGAATTTTCCCGATTGCATAGTTGATAGCCAACTATAAGGTTTTATGAAATTTGGTGTTTATAGTTTTGTGATTTATTAAGTGTCGTTAAATAAGTTAAACCTATTTGATTAAACTGCTAGTTATTTATATTGTCGAACTAATTATTGCCAAGCATAAAAAGTATTGGAGTTATTTGGGCATTTATTTCTTGTGATCTTAGAAGTTAAGTTGAAGAATTTGGAATGTGATACTGTAAAAATATAATATATGCTGCGAATTTTGGGATGTAGTGTTGCAAAAGTATAATATGTGATACAAAATTTGGTATGTGATTTTGCAAAAATACAAATTGAGTTGTAGATTTTAGAATGCAATACTGTGAAACTTCTTTTTATTGTGACCTTAGTAATTGTGTTATAGATTTTGGATGAAATGCTATAGAACTTTCATATGTTTAGTAAATATTGGGACTACTTATAGGTTTTGTAATGTTGTTCATCTAACTGTTTTTGCATATATACAAACTGTAACTTATACTAACAATTATTAGTTTCAATTAAAACTAACATCTTGTAAGTCTTTTATTAGTTTAAATTATAACCTTTTGTACTTATTGAATGTTCTTATAATAAAATATGAAGTTCTATTTGGTTGAAAAAAATCTCTGGCGAAATTTATTTTCTCATCATTGCCACATGTTCATGAGATTTTATGTATAATGTGCAAGTGTACACAGTCACACAAGTAATATAATGATAAGTGAGTTATCGTCTCCACAGAGATTGTTCAAATAATAAATTGTCAAAATCAACTCTAAACAATTCAGAAGTAACCAATGAGTTAATTAAATTCTAATGAAAATTAAATCAACTTATGAATAAAAATAACATAGAATAAAGAACTTAAATTATAACTACCCAAATATCAGTAAAGGACATGAGAACAATGAGCTAAAGTCGTGAATTCCCCTAAAATGCAAGGTTGGTAAAAATGCTGCGGAGAAATGCTATAGCAATCTGGGCTTTATTAACTGGGAATTCTATATATGTTCATAGTCTTTTTTTAAAGTGTTTATGATTTTAATTCCTTCGTTAAACTAACATATTCCTATGCCAATTTAATTTCAAGAATGTAGTGATAAGCTCCAACTCCCTTTAGTCATACAAGGTAATAATATATTCCTATATTATCACAAATCAATTTCAAATAGAAAAATGAACTTGCATCAATCAAGTTTTAGTCCATTAAAATTAACCCCTCCAGTATTAATTTTAATTCAATAACTCACTAATGATGGCCAAACATAAGCAAGCATTAATCAATATTTTCACAAGATTGAACAAAGCTTAACTACTTTAACATTCCTTACAACAAAATGTTCCAATTCGTATTAAAGGGTTCATCAACAACTCTAGCTACCAAGAAATTAGTTCATATTCAAAAGCTTAAAAATATTCATATACAACTTAACCATTGATCCACAAGAGTTTAAGAGAAAAAAGGATAAAAATACTAAAGAGGAAAGTAAGAAAAATCAAGCCCAATGTTGATGTCTCAAGTTGGTCCTTCTTCTCCTTCTTCCTTTCTTCCAAAACAGTAGCAAAACAATAGCTCTTTTTCCCTCAAAACTCTTCTCTCTCAAAACCTTGCTAGAAATGTGGATCTCTTGCCCTTGACGACTTGGCTCTTCTTATCTTGAGTTAGGACAGTGCCCTAAAAGGAAATTTTCCTTTTTTCTCCCTCCACGTCATTCTATTTTGTCCAGCTCATTAAGTGATTCAATTGCTCTACACGTCATCCAATTCATTCCACCTGCTGATTTCTTTAACTGCGACAATAATGCTACAGGATTCTGGGAAGTTCCTTTTTTTCAAGCCCTGTTTCAACGTTTCAGCATTAATATAAATAAAATGAAATAAAATAAAATAAACTTGGACTCCTACATAACATTAAAGTAAAATTAATCAAATTCAGTATTTACAAACGCAAATCACTTTAATTAAATGACTTTTCAAATTCAAAAGCATCTTAAATAACTCTATAAATATATAGTTATCACCACCCCAAATATTTACATACATCGCAAGAGGAAAAAACTTATAAGAAAAGTGGCTTAGTTTCCATCTTAAACCATCCTTATAATGAAAGTACCATACACAATAACTAACCAAAACACAATGCATAACCTATTATTCAACCTATATTCTAAATTGAAACACATCTTTACAACCAACGATTACAAGAAATTAAAGAAACCATCAAACAAATTTCAGCAACTCAAAGCAGCTCCATTATAAGAATCAGCTAATAGCAACAGTCAACACCATAAGTGGAATAATCTAGCAAATGAAACAATATACTAACGGTAGTAGTAGATCAATAGTTGAGAATTAGTAGCTGCAATAATAAACTATCTAAACACAACATACAAAACTAGCACAGTAGGATAAGCCATTAGCAATAGCATATAAATGCAAATCAAAAACAGCAAAATAGTCCATCAGAAGCAGTAGATGAATACTACAAATTCATTAAGTTGAAGTAGTGTTACTTGAAACTTGTAACTGTTGCAACAAAAAATGAGAATCCTATGTTAATTTGTTGAAGTAATTATTGAAAACTGGTTTTTGACATTCTCCGTGATGTGTCAATTCTAATGAATTATGAATTGAATCAGGCTCATTGCAACCTTGAAAAATTGACTATTGACAAAAAAATTTATGTTAGAATAATTGATAAATATCTTTTTTAATAATAAAAAATAATTTAGTTACAAGACAAAGATAATATCTTATTAATAAATAAGAAATTTAATTTCTCATATGAATCAAATGGATAGATGTTTGTATATTATACATATAGTAATTTAAATAATTATCAATAATAAAACACTTGTAACTAATAATAATAACTTTTTTATTATGAAAGAATGAATTCCATCGTTTAGTATTGGAAAGTTAGGTTATTGTCTGCCCCTCATTATGACATAAAAAATATCAAAGTAGTCCCTATTATTGAATTGTCAAATATTAAAATTGTTCATTACTTCTCAACTATAAATATACCCTCATTTCATTGGAGATATATAAATACAAAAAAGAGAACAAACTCTCTCTTCCTCTATCCTTTCTTTTCTTCTGTATTTGGGTTTAATATTTTCAATGTAAATTTCAATTACATCTATATAGTGAAATTTATATTTATGCTTACAAGTGTTCTTTAATTACATCTAAACCAACTTTTTTACGACACATTACTAGCATGAGCTATTAATTAAGGTATGAAAAATATTTATTTAACACTTCTCATTTTATTTTGTTAATTAAATACTTTTATGTTATATTATTTCTATTATATTTATTATTACATAACTATCTTTACAAGTATGCTCTGTGATAATGGAACTTTCACACCAGAAAATAAGGATAACATATTATGTTATTCCATGTAATATTATTCTTATGAGTATGCTCTGCAGTTGCCAATATTTGGATCTTCTACAACAAAAAATAAGGATAGTACATTAATATATTCAATATTAATAATTTCAATATTTACTTTTGAGTTTTGTTATTATCAACACTATTACATGTTATTGCAACCTGAAGATTGCAAAGTAAAATGATGAATAAAAGGTGAAATTCTAAATATACAAAGTATAATTTGCATAAACCTAAAGTTTTATGCATAATTATGTTTTACGTGTAATTTCTGTTTAACTTTAATACTAATATCATCTTTTTCTTTTTTAAATATAAATAGATCATTCAAAATGGTTAATCTCATATATTTGCAAATCCCTGCTCTGGATGTATCTGGAAGCAATTATTTATCTTGGGTTTTGGATGTGAAAATGCATCTTCAAGCAATGGGCTTGGAAAATACAATCAAAGAAGTAAACTAATCATCTCTACAGGATAAAGCAAAGGCCATGATTTTCCTTCACCATCATTTGTACCAAAGCTTAAAAGCTCAATATTTAACTGTTGAGGATCCACTAGATCTATGATAAATTTTGAAAGAAAGATATGATCAACAAAGAAACATTTTTCTCCCAAAGGCAAGACATGAATGGATGAACTTGAGACTGCAAGATTATATAACTGCTACTGAATATAACTCTGATCTGTTTAGAATCACTTCAAAACTGGAATTGTATGGTAAAGAAATTACTAAGCATGTCATGTTAGAGAAAATTTTCTCTATATTTCATGCATCTAATATGGTTTTACAATAACAATATCGTGAACGACACATCAATAAATATTCTAAATTAAGTTCATGCTTCTAATTGTTAAGCAAAATAATGAACTTTTGATGGAAAGTCATAATCACGTCTAACTGGCTTTATACCATTTCCTGAAATGAATGGAAATATATACAACAAAAATGGACGTGGTAGGGGGAATAGAAATGGGTATGGTTATCGCCCTCATAATGGTCACAAGTTTTCTGAATAACGAAATAATCAAAAGAAACATAACAACCATAAGTGGAATGTTTATAAAAAGCATAATGTAGAATCACAATCCTACAAGAATAATGATACTTGCAAGAGATATGGATGTAAAGGTCATTGGTCACGTGTATGCCATGAACCCATGAAAAATAAGGAAAAGAATATGGAGACTAATTTTGTCAATGAATCAAATATCATAGATTTTGAAATCCTGATTTCTTTGAACATGAAAACATAGAGCATTTAATTGGTGATGGAAATGTCCTGATTTCTTTTTGTGTGTTTGTATTTTTCTTATTTGGAATGTATTTCTATTTGTACAAAGATATGAAAATTAATAAATTATCTCTTTCAAAAATTAGGGATGTATGTCGAGCTGATAGTACAACTACGCATATTATCCTTCAAAATAAAAATTATTTATCATAATTAAAAATAATTCAAGGAAAGGTAAATATCATATCAGGTCATGTAGATCTGATTGAAAGCTCTGACATAGCCATAATCCTATTAGCAAATAGAACTAAATCATATATGCAAAATGCCTTGTATTAATTATAGCAGATCCAATAGAAATCTGCTTAATTGTAAAGATATCCGTCGAAATAGATATCACATCGAGACTTTAAAAGAAAATAAAACAGAATATCTATGTATTACTTTTAATGTCTTAGGCAAGAAATGTATATTAGAAAAACTTCAAGTATTATCATTTGGATTGTATTATACAACTATAAATACAATTGAAAGCTACGCAACTATAAACCAGAAGTTCATTGATCTAAAAATATTTATGTTATGGCATGACCGTCTTGGTCACCTTAGAACCACAATGCTGCGTAAAATTGTTGAGAATTCTCATAGACATCCATTAAAGAACCAAAAGATTCTTTTATCCAATGAAAATATGTGCACCACTTGCTCACAAGAAAATTTGACAGTTAGACCATCCTTTTCTAAAATTATATTTGAGTCTTCATCATTCTTACAAAGAATTCAATGAGACAATTGTGGGGCAATTCACCCACCTAATAGATTATTTTGTTACTTTATGGTTTTAATTAATGCATCTATTCAATGATCACATATATGTTTATTATCTACACGTAATAATACATTTGCTAAATTGCTTACATAAATTATAAAGTTAATGGCACATTTTCCTGATCACCTAATCAAGAGTATACGTATGGATAATGCTGGTGAGTTTATTTCTAAAGTATTTGATGACTATTGCACATCAGTGGGAATTGATGTAGAGCACCTAGTTCCACATGTTCATACTCAAAATGAATTAGTCGAATCACTCATTAAGAGACTTTAGGTAATTGCTAGGAATTTATTGTTATGTACTCAATGACCAATTTCTGTATAGGGTCACGCTATTTTGCATGTTGCAACTTTAATTCGACTTAAACCTATTGCCTATCATCAATATTCCCCACTGCAACTTGTATTTGGTTATCTACCTGATATATTCCATTTATGCGCATTTGGTTGTGTTGTGTATGTTCCTATAGCACCTACACAACGTACTAAGATGAGACCTCAATGTCGTTTAGGGATTTATGGTGGTTATAACTCACCTTCTATTTATCAGATATTTTGAGCCCTTAACAAGTGATTTATTTACCGCACGGTTTGCGGATTGTCATTTTGAGAAGATAAGTTTTCTACCATTAGAGAAAAAGAAAATGCCTCTTAAAGTAAGGCACACAATTTCTTGGAAAACACTTACTTTGTCTCATTTTGATTCTCGTACTAATCAATGTAAAAATGAAATGCAAAAGATAATGCAACTTCCGTAAATAACGAATCAGTTATTAGATGCATTTAATGATATTGTAAAAGTGACCAAACCATATATACCAACTGCCAATATACCAGTCCGGGTAATTGTTCCTAAAGAATAATCTGGTCAAAAGATAACCAATGAATCATCTATTACATGCCAGAAGCGTGGTAGACCAATTGGTTCAAAAGATACTGTTTCGCGAAAAATCAAATGAAAAATCAAGATCCTATTTAAAATAATGCTCGAGAAATTAATGTATCTACAATTTCTAAATCATTAACTCCAGAAGAGTTAATAGTCCCTAAAAAGACCTATGTCCCTGAAGTGACACAAGTTTCTAAAGAAATATTAGCCCCTAAAGGGGTGAAAGTCTCAAAAGTGACACGAGCTCCTAAAGAAGCAGCCTTTGAAGTGGCAAAAAAATTTCGAAATGAGAAAAAGTCTACAAATTATGCATATATGCATATGTTGTGAGATCATAATAAAATTGTTGTCGATAACGTATTTTCATTTGCAGTAGCTATTGAAATTATGAAAGATGATTACGATCCACAAATTATAAATGAATTTAAACAAAGGCACAATTGGCCTCAATAGAAAGAATCAATTCAAGCAGAATTAGCTTCTCTTGCCAAACGTTAAGTATTTGGACCTTTAGTCCTAACACTTAAAGGTGTCAAACCCATTGGATACAAATGGGTATTTTTAAGGAAACGTAATGAGCACAATGAAATTATCATATACAAAGCGCGATTAGTCGCTCAAGGTTTCTCTCAGAGACCTAGAATTGATTTTGATGGAACATATTCTCCTGTGAAGGATGGGATTATGTTCTGATTCTTGATAAGTTTGACAGCATTAAAAAAACTTAATATGCATCTTATGAATGTGGTGATAGCATATTTATATGGTGACCTTGACGCTGATATTTATATGAAAATATCTTAAGGATTTAAAATGCCTGAAGCATTTAAATCAAAAGATTCTAACTTATATTCAATTAAGCTACAACGATCCTTATATAGCTTGAAACATTCTGGGCGCATGTGGTATAATCGCTTTATGCGCCTTCATAAAGAAAACAAAGTTCGAATTTTCCATTTTAGTAGTTTATATCGATGATATGAATTTAATTAGAACCTTTTGAAGAGCTTCTAAAAATTGTTGAATACCTGAAAAAAGAATATAAGATAAAAGATATGGGAAAAACAAAACATTTTCTCAGCCTATAGATCGAGCATAAGTCTAACAGAATTTTTATCCATCAATTTACTTATGTTGAGAAGATTCTAAAGCGTTTCAATATGGATAAAGCTCATCCATTAAGTGCTGCCATGATTGTTCGTTCTCTTGATCTTAAAAAATATATATTTCACCCTAAAGAAGATGGCGAAGAGCTATTTAATTCTAAAGTACCATTTCGAAATGCAATTGGGGTTTTATTGTATTTGGCACAATATACTAGACCGAATATAGCATTCTCTATTAATCTGCTTACTAGATTTAGTTCTGCACCTACTCGCCAACACTTGAATAACATTAAACATATTTTTCGCTATCTTTGTAGAACAACAGATTTGGGGTTATTTTATTCTAATGTACCAATGAAAAATCTAGATTCTATTGGTTATGCAGATATTGGTTATCTTTCTAATTCTTATAAACCTCAATCAAAAACTGGTTATGTTTTCACATATAATGGTACCGCAATATCTTGGCGATCCACAAAGAAGACCTTTGTTGCCACCTCTTTTAATTGTTCTGAAATTTTAGCAGTACATGAAGTAAGTAGAGAATGTACATGGTTGCGAGTTGTCATCCATCATGTTCAAAGTACATGTAATCTATCTCATGCTACAGATACTTCAACCATAATATATGAAGATAATGCTGCTTGCATTACACAAGTCAAGGGAGGATATATCAAAATTGACAGAACGAAGCATATATCTCTAAAATGTTTCTATATTCATGAGCTCTAGCAAAGCAATCAGATAGATATCAAGCAGATACGCTCAAATGAGAATTTTGTCAATCTCCTTACTAAAGCATTGCCTACATTAACTTTTGAAAAGTTAGTTTATGGCATTGACATATGTCAACTTCACAAACTATCTAATTGATATGAGTTTTGTTGAGGGAAAGATTCTTATTAAGGAAAGCATCTTATGAAAGGGAGCAAAACTTTGAGTAAAGAATTTCTACAACTATTCTAGACATATGTGCGTTATACTTTTTTTTTCTTCGACCAAATTTTATCCTACTCGGTTTTACTAGTAAAATTTTTAACAAAGCAACATTAAGCACATCCAACATCACTTTTATGTTTAAATTATAATTTTACGTAGATTTTTTATCCCACGGAATTTTTTCTTAATGTTAGCAAAATACAATTAAAAGTGATAAAATATAAAATAAAGTGTTACGAAAGTTATGTAATTCAAGGGAGAGTATTATGAAAGAATGAATTCCATCATTTAGTAGTGAAAAGTTAGGTTATTGTCCTCCCCCTCATTATAAGATAAAAAATTATCAAAGTAATCCCCATTATTGAATTGTTAAATATCAAAATAGTTTATTACTTCTCAACTAAAAATAGGGTTAGGCAAAAAAGTTAGAAACTCGGAAAATCGAATTGACTCGAACTGAACTGAACCTGTTCGATCCAGTTTCAATTACCATCTGGTTCAGTTTCGGGTTCAATATCAAAAAATTCAGAAATTTTGGTCTAGGTTTGGTCTTTATCGAAAAAACTCGAATTGGACCGAATTTAAATATTTTTTACCAAATTAATTAATTATATTATATTAATAAATTTAGTAGTACAAAAGTGAAAAAAAATATATTATTTTAAATTTTTTTTAAATAAAAGAATGTAAAATTAATATTTAGAAACTGAATTAGCCCGATCTGGTCTCGATCTAATCTCTTCCACATATTCGATTCAATCCGATCTAAGAAATTAAAAATTCGAAGTTTTTTTGTTCGATTTGATTTTTAAAAAATAAACCGAATCGACCTGTGCCTACCCTTAATTATAAATACACCATATATTCCTTTTGAGGTGTACAAATACAAAAAAGAGAACAAACTCTCTCTTCCTTTCTCATTTCCTTTCTTTTGTATTTGGGTATAATATTTTCGGTATAAATTTCAGTTACATCCATGCAGTTAAATTTATATTTATGCTTACAAGTATTCTTTAATTATATCTAAACCAACTATTTTACAACATTTTTAAATATATTTGAAAACTACCTAATTATTTCTTTCCAAATGTATTTTCTAAACTACTTTTTATTTTACATCCTCCTTGAGATGTTTATTTCTTTTTCAATCATTTTACTTGGACAATAGTACTTTCTTGTGTACATACCCCATCAATATTATTTGTAGATTCTTGCAAAGACAATTGATCATGATCTTTTTTATGCACACTATCATCTATTCTAAACATAAAACATCTTCAATTAATTTTTTCAACTTGGCTACTTGCCCATTCACTAAATTATATGTTGTTGCAATTAAGGATAGAACACAAAAACTTATATCTACATGTTTGTTATAACTGAGGATCTGCTTGGATTTCACGCCCAAAGGGATCTTGTACACATTCTGCCCTTACTTATTTTGTTCATCTCTTTAGAATATATTGCGCGGGAATTTTGTTGATGTTCATAGCTTCTTTAAGAACCTTATTATATGACTACATCCCCCCTTTACTTCAGATATTCCACAATTGCAACATAATACATTATTACCTTCTTTTTTTTTTACATGTCGCTCTTTAAAATGACCATCCATAATAATTGTATGAAAAGAGCATTCACCATCTCGAACACAATTTGTTATAAACAAATCAATTATCAATGTAATGATGTGCGAGTAAAAATTTTTTATTTTTTGGGTATTGTTCACGAGAAAGAAAAATGAAGTCAACTTGATTTTGTTTAATATTAACCTTAGTTATATGATGCTAATTAAAGTTAGAAACATTTATGTTATTGGAAGAAATAAAAATAATAAATTTCTTTTGTAATGAAAAATAAAAGAAGATATAATACAATAATACATAACATAAAAAAAATTTGCAACTTTCTAGCTTCTTTACTCTGCCATATATTCCGTTATTTTTATTGTTGTTCATGTTAGTTTTTGTAATAGTTATTTCTCGGTATTTTTCTATAAAACTTACTTGTTTTGAAATAATTTGGTGTGCTATTGAGTGAAACTAGGAACCACAAGCTAAAATTAATTATAGCCAACATTCAAAAGGCAAACACTTTATATACTATATATGTTCCTTACAAAATACATATACTTACGTATATATGTAATAGCTTCCTAAATCACAAACATACAAATATATATTACTTTGCATTTTAAATATTTTTTTTCCACTTATTAATTTAGTGCACACTCAATATATTAAAAGTACCCGATTTATATATATAATGCATATAATTTTTCTATGCTAAAATATGTTTTCGTTCATTCTCACATAATGGAACAAGCATTCGGATTCTCATCACTGAACAACTGAGGGCCATGCATCATTTGAGCTGTCATGAATCGCGTATATTCCTGTGCACTCTCTATCGAATAATATGAATATCCATCAAAGAACTCCAGTTGCTCCCTCCCCTCTACCTTTATCAATGCACCTTCATCTCTACCGCTGCTACCACCATCCACTTTCCCATTACCAGCTCCCCCACCACCACCAGTATTGCTTTGTTTCTTTCTTGGATCTCCTCCTCCTTTGCCTACGATACTACTTGATTCTTTCTTTTTCTTTTTCTTCTCTCTACTGCCATCACCATCTTTATAATCATCTTTCTTAACTGGAACCACCTCAACGTTGGTCTTGAGCTTCTCTTTGAGATAAGATATTAGTCCTTGCACATTCATTGTCCCCTTCACTGTTACAAGATCTTTACTTCCATCCATCGACACCATCTCAACTCCTGCATGGATGCATGCATGTATATATAATTATATTTGATGTATTAGCAAAGATTTAAATTCATTTTGTATGATCTTAATTATTAATTACCAATAATTAATACCTTTGAATTTGAAGATGACTTTACTTATTTTCTTATTACAACCTTCACAATGCAATCTGATCCTCAGAATCGTAGAATTCTACACCAATTATCAACACATAGTCAAAGTTATCGAGGTATAAAAATATAAGGGGAATTAACACATATCTTCCCTGAGGTTTGAAAAACCTACACTTAGATGGAAGGTTTGAAGAAATTCACACTTGCCTCCCTTAGACTGTTAGTTGGCCGTTAGAAAACCGTTAGCATTAAAGGTAATTTAGATATTTTATCAATTTAATCATTTTTCAATTTACTAGATAATTAATTCCTACCAAATATTGTATTATTATTCATTAATCATTCAAGATTTCAAGTTATAAAGGTAAAATTTTAAAATAAATTATATGAAAATTCATATATGATATATGTAAACAAAATAATACTATTACATTAATTTATAAGTAGAATTTACATGTTTAATATTATTATTTATCACAATCATAAATTTTTTTAAGTTAATAACAATTTCAAAATTATACTTATTTTATGTGTATATGCACCCAGTTAACCAAAATTAATATAAAATATAATTTAATTAAATGAGTACATGGATATACCAAATCTGTTTTACAAAGATTCTAAATATCAATTCTAAATTCAAATTTTTTTAAAAATTATAGAAAATAAGACTAATTGATACTATGTCAAATGATATTGTTATATGAACAATAATGTAATATTTTATGAGAACTAATTATGTAATAAGTTAAAAATGATAATGTCTAAAAATACCTTTAATCCTAACGGTCTTCTACCAGTCAACTAACGGTTTAGAAGAGGTAAGTGTAGGTTTTTTCAAACTTTTCATCTAAGTGTAAAATTCTCAAATCTCAGAAGAGATATGTGTTAATTTCTCAAAAATATAATATCAAATATTAATGAAATAAGTAAATAAATTTATAAAAAATTAATATTTACTAAATATTTTTTATTTTATTTTTTGGATATGATTACAAAAAAAAAAAAATTGGAACCCTAGTAAGTAGTATCATACATTATGGTCACAGTTTGTTGGAAGAAAACCTACTTGTTATACATGATAATGACATTAAATATGTTGACTTCAAGCTCTAATGCTAACATAAAAGTCTTTGTACGTGTTTATGTCGTGAAAACGACTTTTTTCATCAATTAATATTGCACCTTATTTTGGGGGAAGTGATAATGATAATTAATTTAAGTCAAAATTTATACCTACCGTATATGATTGTTGTATTTTGTATAGATCCATTGAATCATCTCATGCCATGTTAAATTACATTTTAAAATAAAATTACTTGCTTTAATTAAAATATTATTCACTAAGAACATTAACATAATAATAATTTTGTATGCATGTCTTAGGCCCTATTTATTTTTTGATCTAAAGTCTGAATAATATAATACATAAGTTTAAGAACCGTTTATTTTTTAATTTATGTCTAAAATCTTGTTAAAAATGTATGAATATAACAAAGTTCAAAATTTTAACTTAAATTAAATAATAACTAAAATGTCTTTTTAATTATAGCAATTTACCCCCAATTTTTACCAAAAAAGGCCTAAAATGTTAAAATTAAAATTTTTTAATTTATTACTTGAATAAAAAAATTTATAAAGAAAATCTACTAATAAAAAATTTAATAATGAGTTGGATCAAACATATATATTAAAATATTACTAACCCTCTTCTTTTACTTTAAATAAAAAAATTTAAATAAAATATTTTTAGTATTTTATTTCTTATATATAATATATCTATTTAAAAAAAAGAGAATGTTTGATTCTCCCCTGTTGTTTGACCTAATACCCGATACCCATATTATTTTCATAATATTTTAAATCTCTTTTTTGTTAATTGATAAGATTAAATATAATAACATATGAGTCCTTAAAATTTAGTATATTAATTTAAATAATTTTAATAGTTTTAAAAATACCTATAAAATTTTTAATTTTTAAAAAAAATAATTATACCCTTATATAATAATAATTAAAAATAAATTATTTTCAACTCTTAATTAAAAATAAATTAAAATAATAATATATTTTATTTTCTAATGTATTGATAACTAATTTATAAATTATCTTTTGAATATAAATTTATTTAAACTTTAAATTTCTTTTTAACATAATATTCATAAATTGAAAGATCAATTTTATAATTTTCAAAAATAAGTAAAAGAAATTCTGCAAAATTCTACAAAAATAAGTATAATTTTATACTTCAAATTTTTTTTTAGTCGTGAAACTCATTATTATTTCAAATTTTGTATAACGTGAGTCCATAAAATTTGACCCATTAACCTGACTAAGATTGAATTATTAATATATTATAAATAAATAAACTTATATTTTAATTATAATATATTAATAAATATTTAGTTATCAATATGTTATGAAATAAAATATATTAGTATTTTAATATTTATTTTCAATTAGGACTTAAAAATATCTATAAAAAAGCCTAATTTATTAAAAAATAACGATTATATCCTTATCCAATAGTAATTAGTTAAAAACAATTACTAGTAGTTAGCTAAAAAATAAATAAAATATTAAGTTATGATTTATTTTATTTATTTTCAAATAACTATAGAATATTGAATTATAAATATATTATAAAATTTTATAATTATATTATAGTACAATAGTTATGATTATATATAATTATAAGTATTGTATTTTTATAGATTAATATTTATTTATGAATTATAAATATTGTATTATAATATATTTTATTTATAAATTAGTATTTATTTATGGTTTATTTTATTTATTTTCTAATACTTAATTTATATTGAACTGTTAATATATTGTAAAATAAATAAATTTATATTTTAATTATAATATATTAATAGATATTTAGTTATCAATGTGTTATAAAATAAAATTATATTATTATTTTAATATTTATTTTTATTAAGATTTGAAAATAATTTTTTTGACTAATCATTATTATATAATGGTATAATTGTTATTTTTAAAAAATTAAAAATTTTATAAATATTTTTAACACTATTAAGACTATTTAAATTAATAAGTTAAATTTTAGAGGACTCACATATTATTATACTTAACATTGTCAACTAATAAGAGAAGAATTCGAGTATTATGGAAATAACAAGGAGACATCAAGTATTAGACCAAACGACATAGGAGAATCGAGCATTCTCTCTTTAAAAAAATATATTATATTCATTATATTTTTATAAATAAAATAAAATTCATAATTAATATAAAAAATATAAAAACAAATATATATTATATTTATTTTGAATAAAAATAATCAAAAAATTATAGTTGTAATTAAAATTAAATTACATTAATTAATAAGAATATGAAATATATCTATTTATTAATTTCATTAACACAAAATATTGAATTTAATTTATATAACCATTTTCTTTTCTTCAAACATACAAAAGATAAATTATTTAAATAAGACGAGAGTAATAAATATCTCTTGCAATATAAAAATGACAAATATCTTTATTGACTTTTGCTTCCTTTAGTTGACTTATTAAGTTATTATTATTTTTACCATTCAACTTTAGAAAAATAATAAAGTGAGATATACTCTTTTTAATTATAATAATTTAATCCCTATTTTTTTTAAAAAACTTAAAACATTAAAATTTTCTTTTAAAATTTATTATTTCAATAAAAAGAATTAGGAAAGAAAATTCTATTATTAAATTCTAATAATGAGTTAGATCAAACACATATACTAAAATATTCTTACCTCTCTTCTTTTACTTTCTTAATAAAATATGATATTATTATAAAAAAATTAAGTGAAATGTTTTTAGTATTTTATTTCTTATATATAATACATCTATTTAGAAAACTATATTATATTCATTATATCTTTATAAGAAAAACATGAAACTCGTAATTAACATAAAAATATAAAAATACATATATGTTTTATTTATTATAAATAACTATAATCAAAATTTTCTTCCTTTTTATACTTTTAGTTAAATTTAAATTATATTATTTAATAAGAATATGAAAATGTATCTACTTATTAATTCTAGTAACACATGACACCAAACTTAATTAATTTACATAACCATCTTCTTTTCTTCAAATATTGAAAAATATCTATTTAAATAAGAGGGAGTAATAAATCACAATATGTGAATTAAATAATTTTTCTTTTAAGTATTTGAAGAAAAGAATTATGGTTATGTAAATTAAATTTGGCGTCAAATATTAATAGAATTAATAATTAGATATATTTTCATATTCTTATTAAATAAAGTAATTTAATTTTAATTAAGAACATGAAAAAAGAAGAGAAATTTTATTATTTTTATATGAAATATATATTACATGTATGTATTTTTTTATATTTTTTATTTATATTTTTATATATTTCTTAAGAAAATACAATGAATTTATTATAATTTTTTAAATAGATATATTATATAAAAAATAAAATGATAAAAAAAATTATTTAAATTATTTTTTAATAACTAAATATCAAATTAGTATCAAGAAAATAAAAGAAAAGGGTTATTTTCATATATGAGTTTAATCTAACTAATTGTCAGAATTTTTTTATTGTAGTGTTTTTTCTAAATTTTTTATTAAAATAATAAATTAAATAATCTAATTTTAATGTTTTAGTTTTTTTTTTGAAAAATATGAATTAAATTGTTATAATTAAAAATGTTATAACTTACTTTATTATTTTGTTAAAAATTTAGGGGTAAAAATGAACTCAACAAATCAACTGACAGAACTAAAAGTCAAGGTAGCTATCATCTTTTTATACTTTAGGATATCTGTCAATTTTTCATCTTTTTATATTTTAGGATATCTATTAGGGATGACAAAAATATTCGGACTCGGCCTCGCCTAGGTAAACTCAATTTTTAAGGTCAAGTTAAATCCGACTCTAAATATAAACTGAACTGAATCTGAATTTTTTATTATAACTAAGATCGAGTCAGGGTCGAGTTAATCTCAGATTTTTTTCGAGTTTTAAATAAATTAATGTCGAGTCGGGTTAGGTTAAAACTAAGCTCGTAAACAAAAAGTATAAAAATAATTTTACTTTTCCGAATTTTTAAAGCCTGATTTTATAATCGGATCCGATCCGAGTTAGAGTTTTGACGCAACCTGATTTTATTAAACCCGGATCGGGACCAGGTTAAATATATAAAAAATAAACCTAAGTCCGAACCGGATTTTTGTCAAGCCTAATATCTATCAATTTTCATATATATATAATTAATCGCACTTTCCGCAAGAGTTTATTATAATAGGTTCAATAATTTGAAATATTAATAAAAAGAATAAAAAAATTCTGAGTTAATTCACTAATAAATTAAAAAGAACCAATAAAAATTTAGAACTTTTGTAAAGGGTGAATTTTTTAGTATCATTTTTCCCCTTAATATCTTAAATTCCTCCTCATCCTTAAATCGTGTGATTTAAAAGTAAATTTTATGACAGAAAGAAAACAAAGGATTACACCATATACATACATTATAAACCTATTATTTCTTCAATAAAATTATAAAAATAATAAAAAAGAAAAAGAAAGCACCTCTGTGTTCTTAGGACTGACTCTGATCAACACCCCGTCTTCTGTATCTTGTAATTCCTTGCAAAGTAAAACCATGTTTCACTGCAAAAGCAAGACATACATGCATCACCATTAAATATTTCTTATCAACTGTAATCACAACACAGAAAGCAAAAACACAGAAGTAAACTTCCTTTAAAAGAAACAAATCTGAAAACAAGTATAAGAACCGTAATGTTTAAAAGGGTCGGAGAAGAAGGAGGAAGAAATTGCAAGACGAATGAAGGAGCGTAATCAGATTATATATATTAGTGAGTTGTATAGCTGTAGGACATATTAGTATTGCAGTTGCAAAGCATATTTCTGATGCAATTTCGTAGTATACATAGTGGGGTCGGGGAGTTTCGTGGTCAAATGCTTGTATAAAAGTGGAAGAATTTCGACAGAAATTTCCCAGCCAATGCTTCAAAAAGGATATTGCCTGCCTGCTGTCTTGGCTTGGAACAGTCATGTAATTTTCTCAGAAGAAGCACATACTACTTTGGTCTTTGATACCATTTATTTTTTACCAATTGATGATGTGACAGTGGAGAACTGACACCTCATTTGCCATTAAGGAGCCGTAATTAAGTAAATTTCCTTGAATTGAAAACAAATTTCGTTCTAATTGAACACAAACTTTAGTGAACGGTTAAATTTGCAGCAATTTGGCCTACCAACCATTTAAATTTCAGAAATAGAGACAATTTAGGTAGAGATTTAGTAATTATTGATCAAAATTTTCCTAGTTTGGACCATCTTATTAAAGAGTTAATTAAAATTTAAGAACTCAAACAATTGTTTAATGGTGGGAAACTCAGGTATAGATCATGTAATTAGTTTAGTAATAGAAGTTTCTCTATAACTTACAGATTTGACAAATTCAGAGTTTTTTAAATTATCCATTTTCCATGAATTAGTGGAGTATGACAATATCGAGACAATTTAATTTCACCATTTAAGTTGTCTTGACATTAACGTCCAAAATATAATATCCTTTGATTTCTATACTCTCCTTTTAAGGTCAAAAGGATTTGGAATAATGTGTCACATTCCAATAATATTTTAATGAAGTAATATAAAACAGACTATGAATCTTTTATTTTACAGAATCGAAAGAAGTGCAGAGATATTTAAACAGTGTCTTACTGTCATATAAGCTAGCTGCAATAATTTCTCAGGAATTTACAGAAATAGACTAAAGTAGAACTAGTTCTCATTCAAAATGAGAATACTAATAACTTTTCATTAAGGCAAATGTTTATACTATCAATTTGCTTAACAAAGAGCTCCATTCCATTCACATAGTCATGACTGATCAAGATGAAACTGATCATCTGGTTTGGCTGTTGTCTTTGATCCTGGTGGCTTTCTGCAATTACAGAAGCAACTTCGATTCTTTCAAATGAAAAATCTAACAACAGTATTAGGTAATTGTATGCCTTTTCTTTCTTAGTTTTTCTCTCAAGAACTCACCAATGTAACAAGTTGCAGTTGCAGAGTCAAACATGATCCTTATACATGTGATATAATGCCTCAAATGACATATATTAGCATATATTGAACCATATTCCTTGAGTAACAATTTGTAATGACTTCTTATATCTTCTATTTAGCTCACAAAACAGGACAAAAAAATAGAAATTTGTATACAAATCATCAGCTGAAATCTCCATTAATTACTGAGGTAGGAAACATATAACGTTTTCACTCCGTGGATTGGTTTCCACATGCATTGGATTTCAGCTCTGAAACCTTCCTTTCTTACTAGTTTCTTGGAGAGAACCTGCAAGATTAAGAACTTCCTTCTCCTTGAAACTATTTATAATGTATTCTGTTAAAGCAACTAAAATATCCTTTAATCTGTTATGTACAACAAACAGAGATTTTAACCATGAAGTCTGCCTTGACAAATCCTTTTATCATTCCAACAATGTGTGAATATTACGTAATACAATTTTCCTAGATGAAAACTAACATCAAGAAAGCAAACAAACAGAATAATGTTCACTTAACAAGGAAGAAACGTATTTTGATTGAAAAATATTGAAAAATTGTGTATAACTTTAGATATAATGTCTAAGAGCTACTCTTAGCTGCAATTATTCAAAACCAACTCTTCCAAAATGCTCCTAACTTTCTGTTGCTAGACCGTTTGTAGTTCACAGGATAAAACAGGAATGAGGATTCTCATCATTGAACATTTCATAAGGCACATCTACACCTTTCACTGGCAGAAAATCACAGTGAAAAATCTTCACGCTATTATTGCGCCTATAGTATATCTCAGCATTTGCATTCCTCGTACCATCACAATCCTCACCTTTCTTGCTGCTGCCACTCTCATCACCTCTACCTCTTTCTTTACTAGCAACATCAACAACAAATACTTTGGCTTTTCTCCCTCTGCTGCTACCTTTCTCTTTCTCACCAGTGATGCCATCATCTTTACCTTTGTCTTCCTCTCCGACTCCTCTGTATTTCATATCAAATGCAGCAGTGCTGCTTTCGATTTTCTTTTTGGTGGCTTCATCATCTCTTTCTTTCTTGATGGCGATACCAGCGTCTTCTTCTTTCTTGCAGGCAGGAATCTTGACTTCAACAGGATCAATGATTTCAACATCCTTCTTCAGCTCATCTTTGAAGTAAGATCTAAGTTCTGTCAAGTTCACTGCACCACTTTTTACTGTTACTAAACTCTTCTCTACATCCATTGTTACTGTCTCCAATCCTGTATACAAAAGTTGGTTAAACAACACTAATATGCCATTAACCATAAAACAATCTCCTGAGACAACCCTTTTCTCATAGTTTCATTCATATCTCACCCTTCATCTTCAGGTTGTCTTTGAGTTTCTTATTGCATGAACCGCAGCACAATTGGATCTTCAAAACTAGCTTGGTCTGAATCACAAATGATAAGTCATAAATAGTCATAAAATGCCCAGCTAATTAAACAAAGACATGATGGTAATCAAACATGATCACGAGTGTCAACTATGAAGCAATATCAGCAGGTCCAAACTCGTCAAATACCTCAAATTCTTTGGGCTGTAGGAGGAAGCTGCAGAAAGAAGAGTCCAATCTAATCTGACAACAATAACAAGAAGCAAAAAGACTTGTCTTCTCTTAACTTCAATTTCTGGGTGTTCAACCACTAAAATTACATATACAAAGAAGAAACTTTACTTCCCTAAATTTACTTACAGAAAAAATTAGTATGAAATTAATCTACAGTTGACCTCAATTATATATGAATTAATAAAAAATTCTGAATATTTTCTTTCTGGGTATACTCTTATCTTTTTGTATCATGAAACAAGCAGCAAGAAAAGAAAAAGGAATAGAAAAATCCAACATGATTATGATTACCTGAGGTGGGTTATTGTTTACTGCTTCAGCTGCTGTGACTCCATTGCAGAGTAACACCATAATTCCTCCAAAACAAGTGTATTAAAATCGGAAACAAAACAAAACACTCACACCTGAATGCGATTGATCAGAGCTTGGGAAGTTCTAAAGCTTCTTTAAGAGGAAAATGCTCTTGTTCTTTGCCTATAAACCAGGAAGAGACGCGTAGAGGGTAAGATATTGCTGGGAAATTTTGTATTCCACAGCGGAAACTTTCCCAGAAGATACAATCACGTTAAATTTCAAAAGATGTCTACTTACTTTCTTCTTCCTACAATAAATTTCGAACACAGACTATCTTTATCCGCCATTACTGTTTTCTTTTACGTATTCCATCTTCTTAATTTCGTCAATCAAAGTCTTTGAAGAGAGATTTTGACACTGTACATGATGTTTCAGAATATGAAGGACCTTTCATAAATCAATCATTTATGATGAATTTAGGAATGCATATTGCAATGGGTCCACGCGGTTTTTCTGTTTCAGGTAAATAATAGGGAAATAACCGGAAAACCCTTCTTTTATAACAAAAATTCAAAAATACCCGTTCACCATAATTTCATTCAAAAATGCTCCATTTGTACGCTTCGGACTAAAATACTCTCATATCCCAAATTTATAAAATACTTTCAAGTTAATATAATAACTCGAATATACTATTTTTGCATTATTATGATTACTCAAAAGTGCTAATTTTAAGTTGCTATAATAACTTAAAAATAATACTTTTTAGTTGTTACAGTAAATTTCGAGTAAAATAAAATTTTACTTTACTTTACTTTAAATTCAAATACATATATTAACAAAGTAAGCAAAATGATATTTTTGTCTTAAATAAGTAAATTAAGACATTTTTAATGAAATTATACAAAATAGACATTTTTAAATTTTAATTATAAAATGAGGATAATTTTTGTTATTTTTCTAAATAATGCCTATCTATTTATAGATATTTATATTTTCGTATAATTTTATCTAATGTTTAAATTATGAAAAAAAAATGATAAATTTGGGGAAACACAAATATTTAAACGCGAGTTCATACTTTTCCTCTAACTTGAATAGGGATATTGATTATTTATCTCCTAATTAAATACCCCTAGACTTTAGACGGTGTAATATATACCCAGACTATATCCATCAACCTAACTGTCATCAGCTTGACTTATTAAAATATTATCCATTTAGTCAAAAAATCTTAATATAATAATATAATATAATATTCTCGTAATTAATAATCTAGTCTTATTAATACTATTCACAATATACTAAAAATAAAATGTTAAATTTAAATATTTTATTTTATTACTTTAAAAATATAATTATTTAAATTAAAATATTAACAATAAATTTAGACAAAATAATGTTAGAATACTCTTAACCCCTCTATTTTACTTTTTAATAATAATTTAGTATACCGTAAGAATTTCTAAATAAAATATTTTTTAAATATAAAATGAACTTTTTTAATTTTAATATTTTAGTACTCTTATATATAGGGATGGTAATAGGTTAGGGATTCTAGTCCGATTTAACCCCATTTGACCTCTTAGACAACTACCATCAACCAACATGACCGTTGTCTAACATCGTTTGTCTGAGTCATAATAAATATTATTCAAATCCTTATTTAATGCTTTATGAAATAATATAATCACCATTCTATTTGAGACCGTTTATTATAGATTTGAAATTAAATTTTCAGTACCAAAATATTCAATTTAAATCCTACAACAAATAATAGCTCAAAAGGTGATGGAGATTATACTATTGTATAAAGCATTTAATAAAAATTTAAATAATCTCTGCGATGACCTAAATGGATAACATTAGACAGTGATTAACAGAGATCAATAATAGTTAATGGTAGTTGGCGGTAATCCAAACATGTTAAACTATTATGATTTATAAAAAATTTAATTGATTAAATTAAAAAATTATAAACTTTTATAAAAGACTTAATTGATTGAAAGAAAAATTATTAAACTGTTATAATTATTTATCAAATAAAATGAATGTACATGTAATTAACAAAAAAAAATTGAATTCAATGTGAGAAACGGGTTAGGCTAGGGAAAGAGGCACATCTTCCTTGACCCGACCCATTCCTTGTTTAAGCCCAAAATTTAGGCTTAATACCCTAGCCCAACGGATCCAGCCCCCACGGAGAATTTTGTTAATCTCTCTATATGCTAAAAATAGTAAGGATTAAATATTAATTATAAAATTATTATATCATATTTTATTTTTTTTTTGTCAAATTTCAGACTAAAATGATAATATCTTAATAAGTCAAACTGTAAAAATTAAAATTAAGTTCGAAAATATTTTCCTATTTTTTCAAAATTCATAATATGTATCACATTTATAAACTCAAGGTGTTAAGTCTTTTTTTGAAAGTCAAGGGTAGTCAACAATATTTAAAAAACGGAGTTCAAATTGAATTCCCTATGTAATATAGAACACAATGCTTCCAATTTAAGAGCAAATTTTATATATCAAACACTTCCCTATTGAATCATGTTTCTCACTATCTTAAAAAACATAATACAAACTGCAAAAATCATTAGACCATTTCAACTCTTACTCTATCTTTACAAAATGTATCACAACTTTCACACTAAAAATTGTTCATATATATATTTGAAGCACTCGAACAAGAGAATGATCAAAAAAAGAACTCTTCTGATTACATATACCCATATACCAATGCATTGATCTTGAGCATGCTACTTTTGACCTTCAAAAGATTAAACGTATACTATATGTGCCTATAACTTCTCGATATATGCCTATATCTCTTCCGATTATCTCAATATCACGTATACTGCTATCCTAATGATGTAGTAGTTGATACAGAAGCTGTAGCTTGTGATCCATAGCCAAAACAAGAGCTCTTACGTGTCATAACATCCTCCTAAATATGCACACTCGCTTACTCCCAATGCTGGAACAAAAGAGAGAGTTGTCAAACTGGCAAGATTGAGAATTGAAAGGATGTTATCTGAAATACATTAAAACGAAAGTTAGACCAAATGCACATTAATGTAATTTCCTAAAATAGAGAGGGAAAGAGAATCAATCCTAAGTAGCTTATAGTTCTCTTTTTGAATCGGTGATATACTTCACCTTAATCACTGAATGATCCCATTCAGCTAAAGACTGGTGTGCCAAGTTGTCAACAAATTCTCCATCAAATATTCAAGTCTATTTGAATTTCAGTTAAATTCATATTCATTTAGACTAGATATAATAACAAAAGCTACCAAAATGAGACGGGGTGCTCCCTCCTCTTTCATTACCTTCAAATTCCAAAAGCCAAAATCTCCTTCTCAAGTATGCAGGTGGATTAATTGTCTTTATTCTCGCTGTCATCATCTTTATCTTTCTTGTCTTTCTTTTTCACAAGAACCACCTTCACATTACTCTTAATCTTCTCTTCAAGATAAGAAGTCAGTTCTTGCACATCCATGGTGCCCTTCACTGTAACTAGATCCTTATCAGCATTTACTGACACACTCTTGACTCCTGCACTTTAGAAGAAAGAAGGTTAGTTCTGTTTATACAGCTATCTGATAATCTGATTACTTTTATCCAATTTTACTAGTAATCTAACCTCTGCATTTCATAATGACCTTCCTAATCTTTTGAATGCAGCCATCACAATGCAATCTGAGCTTCAAAACCACTGTACTCTGCAAAAATTTCAATTTCGCAAAGCCTAGTTGTTAACCAGCCATGTTTAAATGAACAAAAAACCACTAAACAGGACACTGTGAAAGGTATTAGAAAAATGGAACATTGAAGCAACAGCACACAGTAGAAGTACAATCAAACACATAAATACAATGGATAAACATAATAATCTTATACAGCATATTCACCTTCATCATGGCACCACCATCCTCCGCTTCCTTGTTGCCACCATTTTTGCCTTCATATTTCTTGTCAATGGCACCAGCGTCTCTGCCCTTATCATTGACAGCAGCATTGTCTATCTTAGTGGAAGCCATGACCTCAGCAAGGTTTAAAACCTCAATATCCTTCTTAAGTTTGTTTTTGATATAAGACCTGAGTTCAGTCATACCCACTGTACCCCTTACGGTTACTAAATCTTTTTCTTCTTCAATAGTCACCATTTCTAACCCTGTCAGTAAATTTTACCCTCAGTCAGTTATATCACTTATTTTGCCACTTGACTTGAACTAAATTGTTAGATAAAATGGATAAGATAACAGGAAACCTATGACAGAGATGCAAGCAAAAAGAACTAATAGAAAATGAGAAACAATAATTCCATATTCTCATCTCACCCTTGGTCTTCAAGGCCTTTTGAAGATGCTTGTTGCATGATTCACAGCACAATTTTATTTTCAGATTGAATATATTCTGAACCACAAACAATAGATCACAGTTAGTCACAAAAAGCCCTATCTCTACCAAGGCCTTAATATTAATGAAACAAGGCCGAGGCTCACGACTCTAGACCACAATCGTTAGGTTAAAAAAACTCTTTTGCATAAGAGGAAGGGCAAACGAAAGGGTACAATCCAATCACGTCTTCAGACTTACTGTTTTCATGGAAAACAAAAAATATAGCAATGGACAGGTCCAGATACTGTCTGCCTTGTAAATTATAATGTATATTGCTACATCATCAAAATATTTATGATGCTTAGCTCAAGAGCTACCTTTACATTTTGAAAAAAAGTAAATTTGATCAAGTAAAATTCAAATCAAAATCAGACAATAATAGACAAAAGCAAATGAGTGCAGGTGTATAAGACAAAGGCTTATAATGCAAATACATTCAGCATAATTCAACATTGTTACCTCTCCAGTTTTCTCATTTGCTACATCATTCTCAGGCATTGGCATTACTCGCCTTATAAACTTTCCCTTGGTACCTTTCTTTTCACCTCTATCCCCTTCCATCTCAGATGAAGGCAGAAAGAGCTCTACCTCCTTCTTTGTTTCATGCTTGACCATCTCTTGAATTTTGAAAGGGTCTACTTTCCCCATCACCTCCAGTTTGGCAGAGTTACCGTCACCCTTCACACTCTCTACACCTGTTTCAGATATCAACTATTTAAAAATAATTACATCATTCTCAACAGAGCTTAGAAGTACACATTCAAAGGCAGGCAACATGCATGACAAATGCAATTAATGGGAGAAACAGAAAAGAAACAACGAAGATCAGAGCTAAAAACTGAATCCATGTATGACAAAACCCATAATTAATGGTAGCACCTTATAACACAGGGGCATATCATCATCCTGTTTTTCTGATTTTAGCATTTCATAATTTATTTCATTATATTGCAGAAAACAAGCATCACTAGTATACACTGTGGTAGTTGTAGGTCTCAACTTTTTGGCTGGCTAATACTAATAATTCTAAACTGGATACTGTAAATTATGACTTGTACTCTTCGTAAAACTCAGACAATCGACCAATGCGTAAAAAAAATTGCAATCACTCTAGGAATTATAGAAATGGACTAGTTTAAGTAACAATTAAACGTCTATTACCATTAATTCCCTTAAGAAAGAGCTCTACCCTTCTGAGATAACTACAGCCACGCACGATCAAAGAGAAAGTGATCACCTGCAACCATACAAGGAACATTATTGTTTCCTCTTCCTCTTAGGACAAAACTACAAACGGTAAAGAAGATAAGAGTTGTACAGTGAAGAATTGACAGATTCATCTTTAATTCTCTCACAACTAACCAGAGGACACAAGAGCGGGTGGGGGGTATTATGAAGGAAAATTTGTGATTAAAGAACTGAAAATTCAAGAAGAAACAAGTGGGAATTGATCCTTACCTCATCTGGGTTATCGTTCTTGAGTAAGTTCAAGGGTGAGTCCTGCTTTCCTTGAGTGGAGTCTGGCATTTCTTGGGAGATTGGTTTACAATTAAAAACCATTTTTAGCGTGGAACAGGGAAGATTGGAAGGTGTATAGAAAGAAAAGTCTTCTTGTTCTTGGAAGTTGAAACAACAAAACTTGGCAACGAAGGGAAGACGAGCGATGAAATGGAACCGCGGAGAAGTGCTTCAGTGAATGCTGAGGCAACTTCGTCGAAAATGGTAGTGGAAAATTTCACGGGCTAATAATATTTGCATTCCTTTATGTTGAAAAAATAACAAATATGGAAATTATTTTTACCTTTAACATTTTAGTCCCCAATCGTTTCTTAGAAGTGTGTAGACTAAATTGATATAATTAAGAACTTTTGTATAAATATGTTATTTTACAACGTTCAGTGACAAACTCTTTATTTGCCTTTTTGTCGTTAATCTTGCTGCCCAAGTAACCTCAGCTTTTTTACTTGTTTGACTAGTCAAAATTATGCAAGGCTATTATTTAGGGATGTTTCACCAACGCATTTTAATTATTTTTGAATAAAAAATTTTTATTATAACAAAAAAATTTTAATTATTATAAAAAAAATTTATTATAATACAATAATTTTAATAATTATAGAAATTATTATTAAAATAATAATTAAATTTTAATAATCATTTTTGTATAAAATAATTTTATAATTTAAAATAATTCAAATTTAATAATTAAATCTAACAATAATTTTATCTTAAAAATTATTTTTACTTATAATTATTTAAAATAGCAATAATCTATTTTATTTGTTATTTTAAATTAAATGCAGAAAATAACAAATAAAGATTAAGATTACATAAATTATATTGTGCTTTGTGGTTGATTAGAAAATAGAAATACATTGATGGTCATTTTGTTTATTGTAAGATAGATAGTGGGCTGCCAAAATGAAAGCAAAAACTATCATCAATATTATAGAATGAATTGACATCAAATACATTTATAAAGGATATTGCTAACAGTGCACACACCATAAATTGAGCTCCTTTAAGAATATTCTTTCAACTTTTTCAACTTTTTCAACTTATTCTCTACCTTCATTATTAACTCATCCGGAAGATACCATATAAGCTATTTGTAAAGATCCATCTTTCAGCATCTAAGATCTTTCATATTTGATCTACGAAGACTTCATATCCAAAAAGAAACAACTTTATAACACATAAAATTAACCAAATTTTCATATTTAAGTGAAAAAAGAGCACCTTAAATTTAAAATCTAAATAGAAACCTATTTACTTTTGAGAAGAACAAAACCTTGTAACAATGAACAAATAAAAGAGATTTTATTAGAAAGATAGTTTAGTTGGTTTCTCTGTCTAATGAAAAAGGAAACGGTGGTGTTATGAAAAAAATATAGATTAAACACGTAGCAGTACGTAAATTTACGAAGTCACAACTAACACTCTATGAGATAATCCATTTTATGGAATACCCTTTTGGAAAGAGCCTTACTCAGGTCTAGTAAAGATGAAATTACACTGAGGTTAAGTCTGGCTCCTACCCAACTGTTAAAGGGATATTTATTAAATTAAGCGTGCTATGCCATATGACCTAGGTATATGGCCTATGTGGAAAGGACAACATGTGTGATCCTCACCAAAAATATTAATCTCAAAAGTTAAAAGCCTTGCTCCAACTTGCTTTCTTTAATTGTTTCCAATGAAAAGACTACCAAAGCGTAATTGGAGCTCTACAAACCTGGGTTGTCAAAAGTAAGTTAACAGCAGGATGCAAGTGACAAGCTCATATGTTGGGTAATTATAACCAACGTGGTCCATATAAATATATTACGTATTAAAAAATAAGAAAAAAAGAACTATTGGCCTCTCATATATATATACGTGGTTCTTTTTTATGGAAAGGAACAGAGATAGAGAGAAACAACATTCTTCTTCTTCCATTTATTTAATTGTTACTATACTCTCAATTATTTCTTTTATTTAAACTTTCTTTCATTATATTGAAAGGAAGAAAAGTCGAACGCTAAGTACTCTCATAGCTTATTGACTTAAGCATCGAAGTGGGTTCGCCGGATAGCCTCCGGCAACCCCGTTCTAAGTGTGTATTTTGGTGCAGGATAGTTGAGCTTGAGGAAGGCTGGAGTTAGTCCGAACCAAAAAGGAATCACTGTTTCATCTGGGATAAAGTTTATAAACGTATGTCGCACTACCAATGAAGAACTCTTAGAGCACCTTCAAAATTGGCTCGGACTCAACTTATTGAGTTAAAGACGCAAACTAGGGCTTGATTAAATGTGGACCATCTTCGTAGCTACTTATTAAGAAAGTAAGGAGTTACATGGGTAATAGCTGGAAAATACTTCCATTAAGTATCTTATCACCAGTAAAAACTCCCTAAGAGTAACTTTATTTGTTGGCTTCAAACCACCTTACTTATTAAGTTGAAAATGCATACCAAGGCTCGAACAGGTCATTAACTCGTCAGTCCCTGGTGTGAGGCAAGACTAGAGAAGGTCATTAGCTCGTTAGTTCTACATTAAACCCTGGTATGAGTAAGACCAAGGCTGGAGTAGGTCATTAGCTTGTCAGTCCCTAGTATAAGCAAAAATCACGCATCAACTGGTGGCTCTAAGAAACATAGAGTAATTTCTTTTTATTTAAAATATTATATATTATATGTACAATTATAAAAAAAAATCATGAGTTAAAATTTTCCTCCTGATTGAAATTTAACTTTATTTAAACTCATGTATATTTTTTATACCACAGCTCATAATTCAAATCTCATAACAATGACTTTCATATTTATCAAAAATAAATTTAATTTTTTAAATAGAAAGAAATTAAAAATCCTAATTCTCTACCACTTTTAGATAAAGTATTTGCACAAACATAGATACATGTATAAAGTACTTTTTAATTTTATTTGTCTAATTGATTTGGTAAAGAATTTTTTTCATAAACAATTTTTTTCAGCCCTTTTCCTATAATTTTCTTTAAGAAAAAGCTTTTTTACATTTATAAACATTATTTTTCTTTTTCTTCTTTCTTCCAAAGGAAGAAAAAAAAGAAAGGCAACATAAATTTCTCTAAGAACATTCTGAATTAGTGCCTCTCATGAGAATAGGGTTAGAGTATTGATCTTAAATCTACTCAACAATTCTATAATATTTTTATATGTATATATTTTTTATTTATTTAGGGTTAAGACTTGTTTTTATTATATTCTCATTTATTAGATACCAATCACAAGTGTTTATTTACTCGGGCAAAAACTTAAAATCCAATTCTAATTGGAAAATTTTCTCAAATAATCTCAATTTGCCTCTAATTTATTAAAATAGTCATGTTTCATTTTTTCTAATTAAACTAACCATACATACATTTTTGAAACAAAACTACCCTCAAACCATTTACCAGAAAAATTCCTATTGCATCTAAAATCTGAAATTTAGTGGCCCATTACATAATATTTGGAACTTCTTGTTCTATTAGGCAGGCCCAATTCTAACACAAAAAAATTCAGCATTCTGAAATTTAATGAGCCTACTAACAGCCCATGTAGCAAGTTACTTCTATTGGGCCCGTATTTGTGTTACAGCTTTATAAATTTTAGAACTTTTTTAATTAATTAAATAAAAAATGTGGGTGGGATAAAGTCACAAGACAGTTTTATTTCCTCGTGTTAGAAATTGACTTTGAGGGGTCAAAATGCAAAAAAATCAAACTTTACTTTTATAAGGTAAGAATGGAAAGTCGAAAATTAAGAATAAATTAGAAGAAAAAAAAAATCAAGGTGCACGTGGGTGGTTTTTGAATAATTGTGAATTGTGAATAACAACAGTTAAAAAGCCTTTATGGGAACCAAAGGAATCACTTTTAGACTTTTTCCCTTTCTTTTAATTTCGTTTTTGTCTCGTTTTGTTCAAATAAACACTAAGAATCTTTGAATTGGATTAATAGTTTTTTTTTCTTTTTATAGCTTCTAGAATTATAAATAAATTCATGAAACACGAACGTAGCACGAAAATTGCAAGTTGATATAATACAAAAATTTGAATGGACTCATAATAAACTCATATCGAAAGTATGAAAATACGATAAATTAGTATAAAATTGAGAAAGACTAATTAAATTTAGAAATATAAAAAATATTAAATTCAACGTCACTCCTCACATAACACATATTTAATCAGTTCGTGTGTCATATTGAGCCCACTACTTAAGAATTAGATATAACATAAACTTAACACGAAATATAAATAGACTTAAGTTTTTCGTATTATACGTCACGATTTACATCTCTAATCATTTATCCATTTATATTAAAAACATTCTTAACTGTTATAAAAATAATCGAAATATCCATCAACGTTAAGTTACACACTCTTACAATAAAATAATTAAAATTCAATATAATAATATAGAGTAACTTAATTATTTCAACGTGAATTAATGATCTCTTTGACAAAAATGGAACAAATTGAGGGAGTTAGAAGTTATAATCACTCCAATAAGAATTCAAAATATTGATTATTGACATTTTCTTTCTTGACACGAAAGAGAAAATAAAAGAAATCATTGAAATTTGAAGTGATGTAGAAAGGAGAAAGAGGTTGTGACCCGCACCAAACACCACTTTCAATTGTCTATATATCTTTTCAACAAATTATAATGATATATTCATATACACGTGTATTTATAAATTCTTATTAGCTAATAATTCATAATATTGATGTTCACAAATTAATTTGTAGTAAACTTATTTTTCATGATTGCTTGATATTAATGTATTAATTGGTTTAATTAGTATAACAAAATTTAAAATTTATGTCACGGTTTTTTTTTTGACGAATCTATATTTATAAAAAAAATTAATAATTAGCGATATACAAAATACATAAAATCTTCAAAAAAATAGTGATAAAGTAGAAAAGTATTTGTACAATACAATCGTTTTCTAATGTGAATGTTCATAAGAGAATTTGTATATAAACTTTATTTTGAATTGTTTATAGTTATGTATAATGCAATGAATAAAAAAAATCTATATAATTAAAGATATTTCTTGGTATAGAAAGATTTTTTAAAAAAAAATAATTATTCAAGAAGAATTTGAATGTTACAAAAATGTTATATAAAATTTTTGATAGAAAAGAAAATGATATTGCTTCTAGAGTATTAAAAATCATGTCCAAAATTAAATAAATAAAAATAAAATCATAGGCTTCAAATGTGGGGAATTGAAAAATAAAGTCATGCTAAAAGGATAACATAGGTTGAAATTAGGGCACCAAAAAAAGCAAGAAATAGAAGAAGAAGAAGAATTAGAGATGTCTATGAAATTCGTAGCGTGCAAACTCAAAAAGTCCAACACGGCTACATGTGTGTATGACGTGGACTGGGTCCCACCTATCATGTCCCTTGTCTGCTGTCTGGTGGCTGACCTTCTCTCTTATCCTCTTCTTTTTCTATCCGTCAAAATGAATAAATAAATTCATTATTTTTGAATAATAATATTTTTATCCTTAATGTTTAATTAAATAACATAATGTGACATAACTTTATTAATTTGGAACATTTAGTCCAGGAAATGATCGAAGTGCATTTTGGACTAACATGTTACATTTCATAAACCATTAGATTTATTGTTATTATACTAAATATTAGGGATTTCAATATTATTATACCAAATAAAAATTCTATTTCCTATTTTTCTTACAATTCAACCCCTAAAGTTTGTTGAGATACCAAAATCTAAACCCTTTCAAACACCCAACCGAACCAATGGACCCAAATAAGATACATGACCATCACCATGTCATGTCTCCATAGTCATCCATGCCGTTGCCATACCCATCACCATGGATATATCATCTTGTCATCATTTCAAGTATGAAAAATTCATTAAAAAATCTCTTATTATCTTTGACTTTAATACAATTAGGTCCTGAAAAAGTAATGATTAATATCCTTTCTAATGAGGTCCCATGTATTGATTATGTTTCATGAATCGATTTAACCAATCGAGTTCTGGAACTCTAGAGTTGCTCACTACCTCTTTTTTAATATAATCTCGAGAATTCGATTTGCTCTAAATCTCTAAAAATAAAAGTAAAAGTAAATCTTTTAGAGTGTGAATGATTTAAAAATAATTTTATTAGATACTTGATTTAAGATATTACTCTAATAAAAAAAATTAAAATTAATTAATAGTTTGAAATAATACATAAACTTTAAATTGAATAAAACGATGGATTTTATTGTTTAAAAAGGGGTCTAAGGATAACAAATTACATCTTTAGAGATCAAAACGTATTTAAAACATAAATGAAGGACATAATTGTAAATTTTGATGCTATAGAAAATGACAAATTTGAGAGTCATAGCTGGAGCTGAGTCAGAAATTGGGACCTCAAATTGATGACAATTGACTCCCCTTCTCCTTTCTTGAAATTGTCTTGATGCAACTGTAATTGTGATTGTGACAAATTCCATTCCAAAATTTAATTAATTTGACAATTTCCCACAGTTATTGCCAAAATTAGGTTTAAAATTTTTTAATTCTAATTAAGTCACTCGTATTGTGACACCTTTTAGGAAGCTAGCTACCCAATCCCATTTCAATTTTGTTTTAACAATGCTGTAAAATCATGTAAATCATGTTTTGATATTCATCATTTTTTTTATATCAAATTGGATAAAGTTTATATGATTTTGTATATATTTATTTTATAATTGATGTTAATTGTTAGAGAAAGAGCGTTAGTTCAATTCAACTCATACAAAATTTCGATACTAAGAATTAAAACCTAACTGTCATTAAATTAGGTAAAAGATTTCTTATTTTAATTTTTTAATTAATAAAAATAATATTTTTTTAAATAAAAAGTTACTTGATTCATAATATATAATATATTTATGTACAATCGACTAATAATATAAGTTTAAATAATTATTATTATAATATAATTCAGAAATCTATTCGTACAAATAGTAACATTTTTACTCTCGTACAAAAAAATGAATTATATTTACATATTGATATTGTGAAAAAGTTTCACACTCTTAAAAAGTGTGAGACTTACTCTGATAAATATTAATTAATTTATGTATACATAAATTTTAGATATTTTGTTCTATTTTAAATTATATAATATTGTATTACATATTATTGCTCGATTTTATTTTAGTTGTTAAGGTTTGTAGTACTATTTTAAATTTTTAATGTTAAAACACAATGTAGTAGTTAGAATGGAGAGTGACATTCAATCTTGAACTCTATAAATTATTAATTATTAATTTAAAAAAAATGTATTCACCTTAAAAAATAAATGAATATCATTGAATCAATCCTTAAATAGTTTTGAACATTATCATTTGCTTCTATGTTAAGCATATTTATATTAATATAATACATGCATGTCCTCTAATCAACCATTAAATTAAGTTTTAAATTAACTTGATAATTGTGATAAATTTTTTAAATTATACCAATTGTATTAATGGGAGCGAGACTTTAATGCAAGAGTTATTTGGTACAACTTTTATACATTTTGTTAGATTTTTTAAATTTATTGTTACATGTTTAAAATTATGTGTTATATTTTTTAATTTATATATTATATTTTTTTAATATCACATATTACATGTATATTATTTAATAATATATAATTATACATTATTAATTTTGTTAGAAAATTTATCCTCACATAAAGATCAAAGAAAATTCCACTCACAAAAAGTAGGAGTCTTATATTTTATAAAATGTGAGACTCGAATACGTACTCTCCAACTTTTGACGTACCCAAATTGTGATATAGGTAACAACTTATATATTAATTTAAATTTTATAAAAATATAACTAAAATTTAATGTATGTAATAAAGTTTTTTAAAATATAATAAAAATTTATTTGACTTCAAATCGAGGATTATATTATGATACATTTAAATGTATGGTTTATTATTTTATTTTATCCAACATTTCTATTGTGATATCTAATTATTCTATTTTATTCTTCAATTTTATGTTGTAATATCAAATAATTTTTTATTTTTTTATAAATTAAAAAATATAACAAAAGAGTTAGAGATTATAACAGAAAAATTAAATCAAATGAAGCACGAATGATACATTTCAATGTATTGTGGCATGATTATATTAAATTTTGACTGTGGCATTATTTTTTATTAAAGAATAAATAAATAAATGCATAAAATGAATATGATTTCACGATCATTTGTTTTATTATGGATTAATAATGAGAACGAAAGGCTATCTATCACATAAGCATGACCTAATGATCATGTGTCGGTGCAGTTAAACCAATATCATGCACATAATTAATTATTAATTAATTAATTATTCATTTATTTAATCAATCAATTAAATAAACTACAACACTATTAACATGGCATTTTGAGTGATTATGTTGTTGTAATAATTAATTAATTAACTAATTAAAAATAAAAAATTAAATACGTAATTTTAAAATATTCAATTAATTAAATTTCGATGACGTTTGAATGATTTATCACTTAATTTTAATTATAAGGTTAAAGTTCAACCTTTGTACGTATGTTGACACATTTATTTTAAACTAAATCATATAGTAATTTTATTAAAATTTTAAGACTATTCATTTTCAATCTCTATCAACTAATTTTATATGTGTTTTCATAGTTAAAGCAACAAAATTCTTCACTCATGGACAAAAACAAGAGTTATTAATAATCTAATCATATTATAAAATATGTATTATAAGTAATATTATTAATTAAAAAATTAGACAAACATATAAAAATAGATATGACACAAACTAGGCAACTACCATTCTTGTTAGATGCTGCATGAAACTACTCAATTTATTTTGATATTAAAAAGAAATTATATGCTAATAATATATACAAATATATAGCATGCGCGATAATTTTATTAAATATATTTTATAAAAAATATATAGAATCCAATGTGAATGAATACCAAAATAGATTAGCTAATTGAGAAGCATTAATTTAATAAATTAACAGAGAAGAAACTAGAAAGGTTCCAAAATTAGTTGGAAAATAATTAATCAAGGTGGGTGTAGTCACATTTTCCATTATGAAATGATATGATAGTAAATTAAAAATAAAATCATGAGATAATCATCTTAATAATAAGATTACAAACAAGAAGAACAACGGTCAAGGTGGGAAGCTTAGCTAATTTAATTTTAAAAACTAATCAAACAATAATTGTTAGGTCATAGACAACACATATATAACCCATATTATATATGTGGCCAATTTTATATAATTATAATTTCTCAATTTTGTTTGTTTGTTTTTCTCCTCACAAAATTTTTTTAAAAAAAAAATTCCATATGTGGGCTAACAAGTTAGGTGGCTTTTTCCACTTGCATAGTAGTAGAAATTTTTTCACAATATATAGAGTTTTTTTTCAGAGATTTTTGGGTAGTATTCCTATTATAATGCAAGCAGTCTCCTAAATGCTGAATGTACTACAATTGCAGTTATCTTTCCGTAGATCTCCGATTATATATATCGGTAGATATTTAATTTATATATTAATAAATTTATAATATGTAATCTTTCAAAAAAAAAAAGTTAAGTAGCTTTTTCCTCTTGCATGGTAGTAGAAATTTTTTCACAATATGTAGAGTTTTTTCCAGAGATTTTTGGGTAGTATTTTTATTATAATGCAGGCAGTCTCCTGAATACTGGATGTACTACAATTGTAGTTATCTTTTCAGTTAAATTTTAATAGATCTCTGATTATATATATATGAGTAGATATCTAATTTATGTATTAATATATTTGTAATATATAATCTTTCAAAAAAAAAATTAGGTGGCATCTTGGTTTGACCAACCTATGACCTCTTTTGCTAATCCTAACTACCATAAGAATCTCTATGGTATATAAACTTTTTGAGATTTAATAATATGTACACTTTAATTATATAGGTTTTAAAATACCCACTAATAACTCTCATTGATTAGTTCAATTCCGAATTTTGAAAAAAATAATAATAATATGATATATTTAATTCCTAAAATGATTATAATTTAAAAATTATAATAATAATATTTTAAAAATTATGAATATAATATCTAGTGTTCTGTAATAATGATACGATAATGTAAAATTACGTGACTGATAAGAGATTTAATCAAAATTTGATATTTTATTATTGTAATAAGAATCGTCTAATTGAATAACGACATAAGTGCTGATGTTTTTGTGCAACAAATTAAAATAACATTAATTAATTTAGTTATAATTTTCCATTCAATGTTATTGTTGTTGCTGTTGGGTTTGAGGGGCCTCATGAAGCGTGCTGTTTCAAGCTGTCATCTTCAACAAAAACTTGTACGTACATACAAACAAATACATACGATTTCATTAATTAACTAATTAATTAATTAATTAATTATCATTATATATATATATATATATATATATATATATATGAATGAATGAATTTGAAAGCATTAATCACAATGCCTGCTGATGCTGATCTCCACCATACTTATATGGGTTTTTTGGCTTATAAAATTATTATTATTATTATTATATTTTCATTTTATTAGGTAGAATTTTCAAGGATTATTTATTTATTTATTTATAATATGCTTTTGGTGTTATAATTTCAAGAATTTTTTTTATGAGATGGAAGATTATTTTCAAGAAATATAATTCAGTATAAGTTTAAAATAGTTGTGTCTTTAATAAATTTTGGTAGTAAAATTATATTTATAATTTATTAATATTATATTAAATATTTATCAAAAATTAGGAATCTTGATTAATTTAATCCGACACCGTTCAAAAATTTGTATCTAATTCAATATTAGGCTTTCACATTGGAGAAATTAGACCCGTGGTAAATTTAATTATCGATTTTATAATTACATGGATAATAATATTTACATCCTTAAATTTGTATGAAAATAATAAACTAACATAATTTTCAAAATTTTAATAATTTAATCCCCAATATTTTTTATTTTAATATATTCCACCAATAAACTAGAAAACTTTAATATTAGAAAAATATATTTTAATTTATTATTTTATAAAAATTTAAAAACAAATATTATTATTTGAGCCTTGAAAAAAAAATTGCAGAATCTCTGCTGTTCCACATAAAGCTTCAATTTAGTTGTGAAGATGGTAATACATCATTTCATAGGAGACAATGTATGGATTTCGTACATGTAATGGGGTCCCAACGAATATATGCTGCTTCACATATTTGTAACAATTAAACCACCAGAAATTTCATCGCATGTTCCAAAAAAATAGAATAATATTTTAAATGATTTTAAAATAATAATGTAAATTAAGTACAAATTTTGTCAAATAAAATCAGATTATCTATTCCTTTGGTTCAATTTTTTTATTAATTGAAATAATTTTTTTAATGGTGAATTTTTTTTAAAATTTTACATATCGTTTAGTTAATACTAAATAAGAGTATTTAAAAATTAAAAATATTTTTTTATTAAAAAATTAAAAGTTTAGATCAATTTTTTGAAAAAATAAAATTATTTAAAATATCTTTATTTTATTTTAAAAATTTTATATTAAAAATTTATTTATTAAAATAATTGTTTAAATTTTTTTAAAATTATTTGTGATACTTAAATAATTAATAAAAAATTTCTCAAAAATTATATCAGAAAATTTTTAGCAGCCAGATACTGTATCTTATCAAAATTTTAAAATTTTAATATAATTTAATATATTGTGGTTTTGTATAATGTGACGTGACCCATGAGCCATCCAATAAATATAATAAAATATTTTTTATTATTTAAATTGTGAAAAAAGGTGTCGCTATTAAAAAAATAATTAAATAAAAAATAAATAAAGTTTATTGTTTGTTTGCGTCGTTCTCTTATCCTCAGAATCATAGGGGTTGTCTTCTTCTCTTCTTTTCAACGACGAGAATTTCTCGTAAATACGTAACCAAACGTCACTGTATAAATAATATTTAATTATTTTATTTTTCATTTTGATTTTACCTATGAAATTGACGTTAAATTATGTTTACAATAATACACAATAACGAATTAATAATTCTTTAATTTTATACCATTTATAAATTATTAAATTTAAATATTATAAATAATTATAATTAACTTTATAATTAATATATTATAATTAATTTACACGTAAAATACAATTTCAATTATTAAAAATATTTAAATTTAATAATTTATAAATAATATAAAAATATTTATAAAAAATAAGATTTTTTCGACCATTAACATATATTTTTTTAAGCAAGTTAAGTGAGGTTACATTGCTGCTTAATAAAGAAAAGGCTGGTGGAGTTATTACTTTTTCAACATCAAGAAATCTCCTTTAAATAAAAAGACTCTTTGAATTTTTGGCTTTTTACACACATTTTTAATTTGTCCTTAATTACTCTCTACCATATTCTTATTAACTTAATTGAGTGTTTATCAAACAAAACAATACACATAGTCAATGATCGTTTGCTTGAATGGTATTTAATTAATGTATAGGTATCAAATCTTTTTTACTTTAAAAATAAGTGAAGTATTAATTTTTCTATTATAATTTAACGTTACTTGTAAAGATTTATTTTTATCAAATTCTGCTCAATTTAAAATCAACGTGTAATTATCAAATCTTTTTCTACTTTAAAAATAAGTTAAATATTAATTTTTCGATTATAGTCTGACACTCTTTATAAAAGTTTATCTTTATCGAAATTTGCTCAATTTAAGAAAAAATTACTCTAAATGTAACGGGTTATGAATGAAAAACTTAATTTAGATATACCATTATTTATAAGTAATTAAGTGTTGATAAAGTATAAATTCATGAACAATAATATATAACAAGAGTTTGTAAACAAAAGTGACAATGATAGAGAGCAATACAAAATCTCTTTACATCAAAATATCTACAAACTTCCTTACATTTGTCTCAAGCTTATTAAAATCTTTTTAAGTTTCGTGATTATCACAAAAGGAGGACGATCTTGTATCACTCCTCAAAATACTCTATACGAATTGGTTTTGTGTACGTAGATTTGCATGATGTTCACTTTATTCAAAATTGACGTTCCAACTATGTTCATCTATTCGCATTTTTAATTATACATATCGATACTAAACGTAATATGATTAGCCATTCAAATTTAATTCAACCATTAATCATATTATATCAAAACATGTCTGGATAGATCATATTAACTATAAATATTAAGGTGATTATATTGCATTTAAAATTAACTGGTTCTAGAAGTGATCGAGTGGCTAATAATCTTATCATTTTAATTAATTAATTAGCTAGCTTTTTATTGATGTGAAAAGGCATATTTACTTTATTTGTCCTCAACTTTTTGCCATTTATAAAGGTCATTTTGAAATGGTAAATTTTTTAATTAATTTATTAAATCAAATTAAATTGCAGTGGGCGGTAAGTCGCTGATTCCGTCACTCGCATTTTCATAATTCGAACCTACTGGAATCTTCTCCATCTCTCTTAGTTAACGAATATTTTAATAATATTATCACATAATATGATTTAATTCCATGTATAATTTTCATTTTACTGATCTAACCAACGAGTACTGTTATGTCACATTATCTATAATTTGAAAACTTGAAACTGGAAGTAAGTGCAACAACTAAACATGTTTTAAGATTCTTAATTACAAATTAAGAAACCTTTCACATAATTATGATTTCTTGTAAACAAATCTAAATATTCAACCAATTAGACTCCTATTTCTTTTTTTTCAAGTAATGTCATATAATTACAAAGTAAATATTTATTAAGAGTTTATAGTATAATTATATATATTTTTTTAAATAGATACGAATACAAAAATTAACCACAAAATATTAAATTTTTATTTATTATTATTATTTAAATTCAAAATAATCCCAAATTAGCTCAAGGACCACCCAAACTTGAAAGCATCGTGCCAACCAAACCGAAACTATCAACGAAAACAATAACAAAATTCGTTTTAAAACCTAACTACTTCCTCCATCTGGCCTTCTCTCAAGCACGCACTCACTAAAATCAAGATAAGAAAATTTAAATATTTTTTTATTAATATTTAAGAAAAAAACAAAATTCATTTAATAATCATATAAACTGAACGAACGAACATTAACTGAACCGCGGTAGCCAGCCGGCACCGGTTTAACGCTACCCTACTAGACCTGACTTACAATAACAAAATTATAGTACTGTTTGTTTCCTCTTCTTGCATTTGCATACTTTCGGTATTTACTTCATTGCCTAAATACATTCATTTATTTACATCTTTCGCATTTTTAAGTCTAATACGTCCACGTCGTAATCATCTGCCGTTGATTCTCGTCAATCACATAATGGAACACGCGTTGGGATTCTCGTCGCTGAACATCTGAGGCGCGGTCAAGTTAGGGTTGTAGTGGTGAGGGTCCATGTACCCAGGGTTCATGTACACCACTGGATGATGATTCTCCACGGGATAACTATTGCCTTGCGCCTGTCCATCGTACCAGTACGTTGGAGCTGGCGGATACGGATATCCATAGTACTCCATCTTGTTCACCTCAACCTTAGCGCCACCGCCACCAGAAGCTTCCTTCTCTTTCTTCTCTCCGCCTTTGTCGGCGGCTGGTGCGGGGGCAGCTTCTTTCTCCTTCTTGTCTCCGCCGCCGGCTTCTTTGTTCTCTTTCTTCTCGCCTTCGTCTTTCTTGGGCGGGACCACCTCAACATTTCGTTTCAGCTTCTCTTTCAAATAAGGTACCAGCTCCTTCACATCCATCGTCCCCTTCACCGTCACTAGATCTTTACCACCGTCTATCCTCACATTATCAACACCTGGTAGTTAAGCCACGTCAGATCGTTGTCAGTTGCTTATTTTACTAATTTGCCACCGCAGAAGTATTAATTTAATCTAATTCAAACTATATTTTATTATTATTATTAATTAATCCCACCTTTGATCTTCTTAATTATCCTCTTGATTTTGCTAATGCAGCCTTCACAGTGTAACCTGATCTTCAAAACGACTGTGCTCTGTAACCACAACAAATTAAACATAATTAGTTAAATTAATCAAAATTGGTTATACTTAATTCGAAAATGAAAATTAACCGAACAAGTCTTATCTCGGAATAAACGATCCGTTTATGAAAAAGTCAAAATTTCGAATATAAAAACACGGAGTTAATTAGAAATTAATATTGAAAATGAGTCCACCTGTCGCGTGGCACGAAACAGCACAGAAGTCGGAAACATTACCTCCTTAGGCGGTTTCTTATCATCGGCTTTCTTCTCTTCCGGTTTCTTCTCCGATTTCTCCTCCGGTTTTTTCTCGCCGCCGCCACCGGCGTCTTTCTTAGGCTGAGGAGAGACGAGTTCCACTTTCTTCTTCGTCTTCTCTTCCAATCTCTCCTTCATTTTCGCCGGGTCAACTTTTCCGATCACCGTGACCTTATTCGCTCCGCAGTCAGTCTTCACATTCTCAACGCCTAATCAGTCAACAAATACAATCTCATTAGCTACAACATTATACGCCAATATCTTATCTAACATTGGCTAATTTCGCGTCGATTATTACCTTCGTAATTTTTCAGAGCACGCCTGACTTTCTTAGCACAGCCTTCACAATGCAAGTCAAGCTTCAAAACGACAGTAGCCGGTCCGTCGTCTTTCTTGGCACCGGCATCAGCCGCAGCCTTCTTCTCGCCCTCATTCTTAGCTCCCTCCTTTTGCTGGAACACATCCAAACGCGTCAGATTAAATTTAAATTAAATTAACAGCGAGAGATAATCCTAATTAACAAAAAGGAGATTAAATAGATTAGAATTACACACTCACCTCACCCATAATAGCAAATCTCCTTTACTTCGAATATTCCTTCGTATTGTATTCTCTTTAGGGGAGTCGTTGATTCCAGGAATTGTTTTTGAAGAAAGGAAAAGGAGGCAAAGGGAGATATATATAGAGAAGGTTGTTGGCTTATGTTTATGTGAATGAGTATGGGTATGTATGTATATGAATGCACATCATCATTATGATGGATGGTCTTGATAAATGCTTTATGATGAAGTCAGCATGCGTTGGCAGCCGCTTGATTGGACTGATAGTAGTAATACGACGGCAGCCGTGACCATTCTCACCCGGATTTGACTTGACTGTGACCTGTCAAACGCAATTACTAACGTTACCCTCTAGAAAATTCTACTTATAACTATCATATCAGGGTAGGCTTGTAATTTGGCATCAAGTGTACGTTGGTGGGCTGGTAAATTTAATTTTGGCCTGGGAAACTGTGAATCTGGTGCTGTTGGGTAGTTTCTTTATGGGATAATAACACACGAGTCCCTATTATTGTATAGTTTTACCAAGTATGGAAAAGGTATTTATTTATATTAAAATAGGTCCTTATAAAATAACCGAAATGCCTATAGAGTTAGGGTGGTCAAATTCAACAATAGGAGACTATTTTGGTCCTTTAATCAGTCTCTTAATTTTATGTTTCTGTTTAATTGCTTGTTAATCTTTTCTTCTTGTTTCTTAATCCGTAGAAAAAATTCTTTTAAGTCGCTATACAAAGGAATATTTCTGCGCATGCTCTTAAATTAATATTATAATTTGCTGCGGATTTGTCATTATATGTATACTAATTATTATCACAGCAAAAAATGCCCAAATAAAACCAAACAAAATGTTCTAACTTTTATTCCTACCGAATAATACAAAAAATATAGAAAAAATCTTGAATTTGACAATTTTTTTAACCTTTTATTTGCCTATTTAAAAAGTAAAAAAAGACAAATTCAATACATTATATTATATCGATTAAATCGATATCATGTCAAATTGTATTGATTTATGCTGTATCAATTTAATATACGAGTTCAATACGACAAAAAATATATGAATTCGAATAAATTAAATATCATATGTAGACAATTTGTATTATTGGAGTATTTTTATACGTATTCACACATGATGTATTGCTTATGAAAACAATACTTTTGAATTAAATTAAGATTTTAGGGTAATTTAAATGTAGCCCATAATGCCGGCTAAGGTGTACCACTATGACTATGACCACCATATGTATATGCACATGATATGGACCCAAATATAATTTGATTTGCTAGGTTCATCCTCCTTTTTCAGCCTAAAATAATTTATATATCAAATCACCTCTTCATTCTTTTTAATATTATAAATTGTATATATATAATTTATTAATATTATATAAAATTTTTATAAAAAGTTAAAAATCATGTTAAAAGGTGATTTGACTAATCATTTTTTTATTTAACTTATCAATATTGCAACTTATCCAAAATCATGTTAAAATGTATATATATACACCTAAAAACGAGTTATTTGTAATTATTGTTATAGTTTTTGAATTATGGTAGTTTGTATTGTATTTTTGTCCGATTCAAAATAATTATATATAAAGTACATTGAATTAAAGTGAAAATGAAATTATTTTGTCTCTCATCATAGAGATATTTGATGTCCCTTTATTGCTTCTTATTAAGACTAATCATAAATGACCACTTGACAATGTAATAATAGAAAATGAAATTTAAAAAGAGAAGACAAAAAGAGAGAGTTCAATTTACTTTTAGGCATTGGGATTGATTTTTAATAGATTTTGGCATATACCTAACTTGATATTGAAATAAAATTTTTTTATTAAATCATGCCAAATGATCTAGTCGTGATTTTATGTTGAATGTTGATTTTATATTCTTAGACTTGGAAATTATATTAGATAGTCAAATCCACGTTCTCATTTTGTCTTAAAAGTTATATTCCAATTAAATTAAAGAAATTATTTAATCAATTTTTATTTTAAAAATTTATTTCTTATTATAAATTTTTTAAATAAGAATAAAAAATTTCACTTACGAACGTAAAATAATTTTACAACGATAACATGTTTGAAATTACCTTATATTCACAAATTTTACGCGGAATTATTGTAATATTAAAAAAAAAAAATTGATTTAAAATTTAAACTAAATTAAAAAAGAAAAAAAACAATTTTAGAAAATAATAGTAAAGATTAAGGAAGGGCGTGTAATCGCACTCGTAAAAAGCGTGGAAGTCGCGTATCAAACCATCTCACTGGTAGTGCCGTTCCGTGTGTTCGTTCTCGATCCAAAAAATTGAATGCTATCTATGTAAAGCAATTAAATTATTGTATGATTACAAAATCAATGACGTAAAAAGCCAACAGGGAGAAAATAAAACCTCAAAAGTTGACAAACCCACGCCCACTATTCAATTGGAATTTAATATTTGAATTGAGAGGTGAAGGTTACGGGGGGCTGCATTGAGATTGAGATTGAGATTGAGATTGAGGCCTACGACGATAATGTTCATCTGGCTATGTATGTTTGGTTAAAACGATATTCGTAATTTGCTTAGAGAAAAATCAACAATTTTGTCAAAGTAAATGTCATTTTGTTCGTTGATGGATAACACATGTTGTGAAATTCTCAAACACATTTCTACATTGTTGTTGAATATCATTTTCATTTTCTATTTATTTATTTATTTATCGTCAATTTTTTTTCGGTCTTGTTTTCTATTATATGGGTGTACGAATATGTATTACTCTATCGTGACTTTCTCAAATTTTAAATACCTTATAATTTATTTGGAGTTATTTTTTATTTTAGGTCATTCTATAGTATCAGAATAAAAATTTCGGTATCAATAATGAAAATTATCCAAACTATTTGATTAAATCTATAATTTATAATAATTAATTTAAATTAATTAAAATATTATAGTTTATCGGTTAAGTAAAATAAGGGATGAGTAAAAAATTTTTGTGTTTATTTGAATCTCTTACTTGTAATCAAGTAAATCAAAATACAAAAATTATTATGTGTTCATATAAATCTCTTGCGTACAAATAATTCTACTTTTATTCGAATTATAAATCTCTGTAATTAATTCTAATTTTATGAAAATATAAATATATAATTAATTATATTTTACTTGTTTAATTTTTAATTAATTATATTTTATAATATAAAAAAATATCAATTTCATCCCTAATATATTTTAATATTACCACTTACATCTCTATTGTCTCAAAATTATACTTTTAGTCTATGCCGTTATAACACTAACCTTAAAAATTCAATTTTAGAGTGAAATTGAATTTATTGTCCTTATATTAATAATTATAATGTCACCTAATTTTTAAACAATAAAATAAAAATCAATTCTAAAAAACTCAAACAAACATTAAGAATAAAAATTAATTTAAAATTAAAAATTACTAAAATTACTAAAATTAAAAAAATTAAATTCATAATGTAATAAATTTATTTATTTTTATTTTTTAAATTTTTACAATAAAATTAAATATAAATATAGATAATGAAATATAAATAAGTTTATCTCTTTTTACCATTAAAATTTTACAATAAGATCAAATAAAAATAAAAAAAATAAAATAAAATCTAAAAGCTTATTTCTTTTTAGTTTTTACAATAAAATTAAATAAAAATAAAATAATAAAATCTAAATAAGTTTATTTCTTTTAAATTTTTTAATTTTACAATAAAATTAACTAAAAATAATATAATAAACCTAAATTTCTTATAAAAAATTATTTATGAATAAGACGTTTTAAAAAGCCTAATTATGAACATTTTTTTGTAAATTTTTATAATCCAAAAAAATATTATTCAATAATTATTTGTGTAAAATAAAAAATTAAAATTAAAGATGAAAGTAATTAGTGTCTTAATAAAAAGAAATTAATTTTTTATATTAGTTTAAACCCAATATAAATTTAATATAGTTAAAGGCAAATGTGTTAAATAATAAAATATATTAACATTTAACATTCATGTTATAATAGTAGGGATTAAAAGTGTAATTTTAAAATAATAGGGATGTAAGTGGTAATATCGAAATATATTAAGGATGAAATTGATATTTTTTCTAATGAAAATATAAATTTTTTATATTAATACGGACACATATTGTTTTACAATATTTTTAACATGTATAAAAATAACATAATACATGTAAATTAATATAAACCTATTAAAATTTATTATTTTTAAACCAACTAAAACCTATATGCAATAATTCAAAATTGTCTTTCTAATTTTAATATTCAAAAATAAAATTTTTGATGAAAAAATTGTAATAAAATATAATATTCATAAAAAGTAAAATTAAAATAATAAGTTATAAAATAAATGTTGAAATAAAAATAATAAAAAAATAAACTAATATAAAAAAGTAAAATAAACATCAATTTTTATAAATTCAATGTAAAAATATAAATATATTGAGATAAATGTAAATTAACATTCAATTGTCAAATGATAACAATATAATTGTAAACAAAACAAGAAAATTATAATTATAATGTAAAAATTATAAATTCATATAAAATTTGTAATTTACACATAAAAAATTAAATTATAATGTTTAACTTGTATGTAAAATAAAATATTTGTAAAAGTTAAAAATAAAAAATAATAAGCCAATATAAAAAAATAAAAAGGAACATTAATTTTATAAATACAAAAAAAATGTGAATACACTGAGATACATGTAAATTAACGTTAAATTATCAAATAACAATAATATAATTATAAACAATACAAAAAAATTATAGTTGTGACGTAAACATTATAAATTCATGTAAAATTTACAATCATACATAAAAAAAATTAAATTATAACTTATATGTAAAATAAAATATTTAAAAATAAAAATATAAATGTGATAAAATATATATAAATTAACTTTAAATTATTAAACGACAACAACATAGTTGTAAACATAATAAAAAAATTGTAACTATGATGTAAAAGCTAATTTGTATAAAATTTGTAATTTTTACATAAAAATTTAGATTATAATATATTACTTATAAGTAAAACAAAATACTTTTATAAGTTAAAAATAAAAAAATAAAAAAACAAGCCAACATGAAAGAATAAAAATGAATATTAATTTTATAAATTTAACAAAAAAATAAATATACTTAGATAGATACAAATTAACATCAAATTGTCAAATGACAACAATAGTTGTAAATAAAATAAAAAAAAAGTAACTGTGACTTAAAAATTGTAAATAGACATAAATTTTATAATTTTCACATAAAATATTAAATTACAACGTATCATTTATATGTAAAATAAAATACTTGTAAAAGTTAAAAATTAAAAACTAAAATTAATAAGTCAACATAAAAGAGTAAAAATAGAAGTCAATTTCATAAATATTACATAAAAATGTAATTATGATAAAATAAATGTAAATTAATAAAAATTAATAAATAATAATATTATGATTGTATATGAAATAAAAAGAATAGAAATATAACATAAGGATTAGAAATTAACATTTTATTTGTAATTCTAGTATAGAAAATTGAATTACAATTAAAAAAATTATATCCAAAACACAATACTTGTAAAATTATAAAAATGATTAAAAGATTTAATATAGTTTCAAATTAGTAATAATTAATTATATAACACATAAATGTATAATTTTTTTAAACGTATGAATCTTTACTATGAGGAAAAAAAAATTATTGATATTTGTAAATTATTTCAATTATTATAATAATTTGATTTTACATATGTACTAATTACCTTTTTTCTCATTCATTTTTTGGTTGCATGACATTAGATAAAGTATTATTTTATAAATAGTATATGTTAGTAATTTAATTATAATATTTTTGTTATGCCAAAATAAATTTGTATTGCAATTAAAATTCCTGAAATTTTGTATTCATCATAACTAATATTGATTTAATAAAATTATATTAATTTATATTTTATTTTTTTTAATTATCCTTTTAAAAATTACTTGTTTATATTTGTACAATTACCTATATACTTTTTTTGCTCATGATTTATTGGTTTTAAAATATTCTCATTTCTATTTTTATTAATGTGATATTAGTTATAAGGTTATTTTATTATACAATTCATTTTCAACTATTACAATAACATTTACATGTTCAAATCAACATATGTTTATCGTAAAATCAACTATATTTTTTAAATAAATTATTTTTAGTATGCATAACACATTGTTTAACATTAAATTTTAATTATAATATGTAAATTTTTTATTTCAAATATATTTTAAAAGAATCAAACTATAACAAAATAACTTTAATATATTAAAAAATAAAAAAAATTAACCTAAATAGTAGGTGAATTTTCCATATTATCTATTTAACAAGTTAGTTATTAGTATATAAAATGAATGAACTATCTTTTTTTAAATCTAAAAGTTAAAAAACATGAGTTATTGATATTGAGATTTTTTATCCTATTATAATAAAATTTTTTATTTTTTAATTCAGTTTTTATTGATACTAATCAGTTTAACTGGTAAATTTTTTTGAGTATTCAAAAGTTATGAGATTCAAATAATATTTACATTGAATATTATTTTCTTAAATAGTAGCAAAATCTTATTATGATAGAAGTATTTGGTACTTGTTATTGAGATTGAAATCTATATAACTAAAATTGATAAAATTGGCATTGAATAAAATATTTTAATACATGAAAAACGAGGTGTGACTTATAAAAATCACAATTTAGATATATAGTAATTATGATTAATACTAGATTCATAGTAATTGTGACATAAACCTTAGTAATCTACATTCTAAGCAAAACAATGAGTACATGCCCTAGCCCTAACCCTAACCCTAACTAACCCTAATCCCAATCCGTCTTGTTTATAATTTACGCAAAGTCTATATAGTTTGAGTACATGCATTGACCCTATACATCGTGCGTGCATCACGCATACATTGGTCAAACAGTAACAAGCAAAAATGAAATGCGTTTTTCATGTGGGCCTTAATCATGTGGCCCACATGCTATGATTGCGGTTCACTTAAAAATTACTTTTAAAATATTTTGTATTGCGATGTTTTTCACGTGGACAACACCATAAGCGATTGCAAATCCAGAACTTTCCGAGCAACTTCTTCACGTTCCACGAACCTTCCTCCTTAACTTCCTAGCTGGTGCGAGTGCTAACTCTCTTGCTTTTGAGCTTATGCATTGGGTTTAGTGCATTCATTTAATTGCATTCTACGTAAACTGAAAAGCCTAAAATGCCTATAGTGTAGGTAGTAAGTATATTATAATTACATATTATTTTTTTCGTTAAATTTTAATAAATTTTTAGTTATATATATCAATAAATATTTAATTATATATTAATAAATTTATAATATATTTTTTAAAAAAAAGAAAAACCTATAACGCTATATTATTGTCCCATTTTTAGTACTTTTTTTAAATTATTAATAGAACAAAAAATAATATTATAATTTAGAAATTAATATTTTCTTTATATTTACATAATTTATTGAATGATGCAAGATGTCTACCCATCAATTATGAGATATTTATTAAGAGTTTTTTTGTCCACATCTATATAGAAAGATTTTAGTACAAGATGTGTGTCCGTTATTTAGAAGCACAAACTTTTTTTATTTTTATTTTTTATGTTATAATATTTATTAGTATTACAACTAAAATACTATTAAAAATCTAGATATATTCAATGATAGTTCAACTCAAAGATTTCCACACACACAAGTGTGAGAAAATTCTAAATATACGTTGTAGGAGGAACCCTAACTAAGTGGGGAGTACTTGGGCAAGACCCGAGTGATTTTAGAAGTACAAATTTTGATCACCCAGTCATAAACTTGATATAATAGATAATTATGCATTTATTTAATAAGATCGAGGTTCATCTGAAATAAAAAATGATCAATTTTAAGTTTATTAAGATAAGCAAGTAACCCACTTACTGATGAGTCCAACCTTCATTCTTGTTTAGCTTATTAATTTCTACCTCTTATGGGTAGCACCTCCTCTAATAGCTGAGGGCTAGATATTACTTAGTATCAATATAGATTTTCAGACTAGACAGATTAAAACTTCATCTAAATTTTTAATAGATATCTATTGCAGTATTGATAGCTTCCATATGTACTATTAGGTAATATTTTCTAATAAACTACTTTTTTTAATGACTCTAAAATGTATAGTATGAGATAAATGGTATTAGAATAGTCTTAGGTTTCATTTGTATGTAGACTTTGAATTTTGTACCACTCACTTTAATAAGGGATTGTCACAGTCAATGTGGATCTTTTAAACTTGTGAGGATGAAAAGTACGAGTTAGGTAAATTTATGATGAATGGGGTTGATGTGACGACGATATCACGTAATTAGGTACCCGAGAATGTCACATTTTACATTGAATAAAAGATAAGTTGGTTTAGACTTATTGATTGTTGTACACCAAATTAGGAAAGCATTGAAAACCAAAGCACTTCAAATACTTCTAGCATTTAAAAGAGAGAAAAGTGGTCGTACTAGACAAAAATAAAGGTTCCTTTAGTAGTGTCTTTTCCATATGGGCCCTTTTGACCATCCAATTTTCTAAGGCCCATTTAAGTTTCCTAAAATGAAAGGTCTTGCTCTAATTTGGGTTTTAGGCCCAATCAAACACTATCTTCTGCTTCCTCCGGCACTGCTCGCAGAGAAACACCAGCACTCAAGTCTCAGCTCAGCTCCAGTGCGCATGAGCTCTTTTCCTCGTTCAGTCTTTTTCTCAAACACAATGCGTGCAATCCACTCCTCCCTTAATTTTTACCTCAAGCCTATGTTTTTGTCACACTCCTCTCTCTCTCTTCGCAAATTCGCTGTTCCCAAACAGTTACTAAACCCTAGAAATCTCTGTGCTCTAGCCTCCGCGGATAGCAACAATGGCGGAAGGTCAGGCGCGCTATCTCCGTCGCCGGTCTTGGAGGAGGTTCAGAAAATCGACGTAAATCCTCCTAAGGGGACCCGCGACTTCCCGCCCGAGGAGATGCGACTTCGGAACTGGCTCTTTAACAACTTCCGTGAGGTTAGGATTCTGTTTCTGTGTTAAACAAGTACGTGTGTCCTGAATGCATTTCTGTTGTGGTGGAATAAAATGATATATATGTTTTTCAGGTTTCGCGCTTGTTTGGATTTGAAGAAGTTGATTTCCCGGTATTAGAGTCGGAGGCACTATTTATTAGAAAGGCGGGAGAGGAAATTCGAGACCAGGTTATTTTGTCGTTGATATTGTTGTTTTTACTAGTTCATTTTGCTGATAAAGCTTCATTTTTGGTAGTTTTTCAATCTATAAAACAGAAAAGAGGGTTTAATGACATTTGCTTTAGGATGTAAATCCTTCTAACATCTTAAAATCTTGATAGTAACGAGTGAAATTGAAACTTAAAAATGTCTGTGTAACTAATCTGGTATTTGAACATCATAACATTATTTCTTGTTATCATTGCAGTTATATTGTTTTGAAGATAGGGGAAATCGTCGTGTTGCATTGAGGCCTGAGCTCACTCCTTCTTTGGCCAGGCTGGTGATACAGAAAGGGTACTGTTGTATGTTGGTGTTCTTGCTTTCAAATGCTTAATGTTTTGTTTTTGTATTTTTATTTATTATTGTCCTCAATCTGGTGAAAGGTTTAGGATTTCAACTAGTTATTTACATATGATTTTTGTATCCAGGTACGGATGCCAGAATTTGATCCCCATGTTTTTTTTGGTCCAGAAAATCTGTTTCACTCCCATTGAAATGGTTTGCAGTAGGACAGTGCTGGCGATATGAGAGAATGACAAGGGGCCGGCGCCGTGAGCACTACCAGTGGAATATGGATATTATTGGTGTACCTGAAGTGATGGTATGTGAAGTCAAGTGCCAACTTGACATGCTTTCTGAAGTATTGAGTTTTTCTGGTTATTTTCAATTACCCATGTGGGCATGACCTTTCTATGCTCTCTATATATAGTTGTGGAAGACTGGAAGTTGTTCCATTTTAGTCAAACTTATCATTTTGCTCGTTCTTATATAGGCCGAAGCAGAACTTATTTCTTCTATTATTACTTTCTTCAAGCGAATTGGAATTACTTCATCGGATGTTGGATTTAAGGTTTCTAGCCGAAAGGTGCATTTTCTTTCCTTCAGCACAGTTTCTTAATCCTTTAATAATCTTGTTAATCTAGCCTCAATCTTCTCCAAGTTCTTCCTTTGCAATGCTTTCTGTTGTATGTCTTTGATTGCAGTTAGTACTATGTTAATATAATACAATGATTTGCTTTACTAAGTGCTGTGGCGTACAACTGTTCCCTACATTAAATTAAGTTCCCAACTTGTGCTGTGAAGATTCAGGAGATTTATATCCTTGGCCAATGTTAGGTTTAGAAATTGTAACGTAATATGATATCAATAAGATTTTGTGCATCAGTTTCTCTGATGGTGAGTTTGAATGCTTAGTTAGAGACATCCCTTTTGCTGACTTAGCCTGAGTTATTACTCTGTACACAGCTAGGTAAGTGTTGTTGTAGTGGGACAATCTCTTTAACCATAAATTTCCTGTTGGAAACTTATCATAAATGAGCTAGGTTAGTGTTAGTGTTGTTTTTGTTTTTCTTGTTTGGATTAAACTTGATTTTCTTGTTGGATTCGTGCTTGGGTTATTTATTTTTTAGGTCTGATATTCCTTGATCATATTGGGTTAGGATTTTAATTTTCTGTTGGTATTGGGCTAGGATTTTAATTTTCTATTGGGAGGAGATTTGTTTTCTCCTTTTTGGGTTTGTGGCCACTATACATAGGGCCTTATTTTGAGTTTTAAGAATTAGACTTTGAAGATTATTGAATAAATTTCTAATGTTTTCTCCCTATTTCTTCAGTTTGGTTCTCCCCTTTCTTCAAAATTTTCTCCGGTTTCTGTTTTTCTATTTTCTGCTGTATCAGCAGTACTTCAAGACGGGGGTTTACTTTAATGAGGTTAAGATTATAGCTTTTAGACAATGTAACTATGTTTTGCATTGCTCTTCTCTCACTATAATTAAGTTAAGGCAGTCAGATGGATAATGCTGAACCTGGAAGTGCATGCATTTGCTACTTTGGATTTTATTAGGAGGCACATTTCCGTATGCTATTATGTGATTGTTTTGCACTGTAATTAAAACAATAATACTCATCATCAAATAGCCTTAAATTAGAAATTCTGTAGTCTCAACTTTTTTAGATATATGCATCAATCAATTCCATATGTTTATGTCTTGATCATTTTCTCTCTCCTTACAGGTTTTGCAAGAAGTTTTGAGATGCTACTCTATACCTGAAAACTTGTTTGGCAAGGTTTGCATCATCATTGATAAGGTTAGTTGCCTAAGGTTGCACTTGTTGGAATCATGGCATGCGACTGTATCAGGTTCTTTGTTTTCATCATGGCTTCTGTGCTGCCATAATTTATTATTGCACACAGCACTGAATTGTTCTTGCATTAGTTTGATAGCAACCAATGTGGCTTTTCATTGTACATAATGATACATATATTCTGTAAATGTTAAAATTGATTCTGATTTCTTATCATTATTTTCAAAATTTTTGAGTAATGGTGGTGCTATTGAGACAGATTGAGAAGCTTCCACTAGATGTGATAAAGAATGATTTAAAGTCTGTTGGGATGTCAGAAGAGGCTACTGAGGAGCTACTACGAGTCCTTTCCATAAAGTCGTTAATAGAGTTGGAGGGTTAGTAGTAATAATCTTTTGTTTGAAAACTTATATATTGTTCTATTTACACTGGAAATCTGGTCTATAACTTTTTCCTGAAAGTGAATGGTGTAAAGTTAAAAGTTAATTCAGTTTTTTTTTTTTTAATTTTTTTTATAAAATTTTCAATGGAAACAGAAAAGATTTATTAATAATCATGAATGAGGTGGAACAGGTGTCTGTGCAAAACCTCAATAACTGCCTGATATATGTGTACAACTATGCAAATTTTTTTTAAGCTTTTATATCTGTTTGTGATTAGATTAATTGGTGTTAGTTTAAAAAATTTTCCGTCTTCTTGTTTCGGCATGTGTTCTGTTTATGAGCAGTGAGCCTGTGCCATTGCCTTTAATGTTTCCCTGTATGTCAAAAGCTAATATGCTTAGAGGTATTTACTCAAAGCCTAAATGTTATGGTCTTAGATTGAGTAGAATGGGAAGAAAAAGAGAATTTTGTTATCCAGTCTTAACATTTTTATGCAGTTTCAACCTTGTAAATTGCTTCCATTCATTCTGGTAAGAGCACAGTATTTACATGCATCTGAAATGAACCGGATATGATTCACGGCAAGTTGTTTTACGTTTCTATGTGGGGGTACTAGGACTTCTTTTTTCTGGGAAGATTCTCTTTTTTGAGACCGGAATGGCTGCTTAAATAACTTAAAATAGTTTGTTCATTCTAATTGTTGTCAAGTATTGGAAGTTATAAGATGGTAACCTCGAGCAATACTGTAGAATTTATGATGTGTAATGGAGACTGCAAAGTAAGAATCACTGTGAGGTGTCTGCTGAAGATGAATAATGCAACTCAAAAAATTATTCCAAAAATTCATCACGGATGGGTAGTCCGTGGGGCATTTATTAAGCGGGTTTTTTTTAACAATTTTCAAAGTAATTTATTGTACTATTTCATAATCCAAATGATGAATGCCATCTCATTTCGGATGACTTTTGTGATGAGTGGCATTATTGGCTGAAGAAATTGAGTAATTTTCAGTTGTGAATTTTTAGTTTTGTGTTAAAAAAAAATTCACTTATTCTTGAGTTCATAGCAATGTTCTGTTGCTACTTATTAGATGCATGAGTCTTAGCATAAAGAATAATGATGTACTTCTAGTTCTAATTTTGAGTGTCCGTCTGTGAATCCAGAAATACTTGGGGGTGCAGGGGAGGCAGTTGCTGATTTGAAACTACTATTTTCACTTGCGGAAAAGTTTGGTTATTCTGATTGGATTCAGTTTGATGCATCTGTTGTTCGTGGGCTTGCCTACTACACTGGTATTGTATTCGAGGTTAGATTTGTGATATGGTTTTTTCTTCTTTAAATCAAATGTCGACACTTTTGAAAAGTTGGAAGTTACATACATCACTCATGTCCAATGACATCATTGCATGACCCATATAGTAAGTACTAGATTTTGAAAATATGTTGTCCTGGATGGGTTATTGCAACGCTACTTTTTCCACTGACATAATTCTCTACTAAAAGGCAATGAGATGATATTGCTGAAAAATGGTTAATTATCAGCCAAAGGAGACTATACAGTTTTGTTATAGGACTTCAGTTTTTCTTCTTCACCCATCAATGTTCTTTTGTTGATAGAAATAAAAATGATCTTAACTCTCTCATATGACTTAAAAATCCTTATGACAGTGTTTTGATAGGGATGGAAAGTTGAGAGCCATATGTGGGGGTGGACGCTATGATCGGTTACTATCCACTTTTGGCGGTGATGACATTCCAGCCTGTGGCTTTGGATTTGGTGATGCTGTCATTGTAGAAGTAAGTGAAGTTTTCTACATGTCATCACTATCTTATCCAATTATGTTGAAATAAATGACCAATGAAGTATCTTGTGTTTTATAAATAGTTCATTTGGATGTATCTCTTAAGGGAGTTGAAAATTGAATGGTCATTATCAACCCTTGTTTAGATCTCATATAATAATGGACAATAAAGTGAATATAGGTATAAGAAATCTGTTAAATTTCATTATCCTTGTATACTATATTACTTTAGGAGGGTATAATGGCAAACATGTTATGAACTGTTTTCTTTCCTTTATTTACTGATCAAACATATAATATTGAATACGCTTTTTCATCTAGTACTCAAACAAATCACTGTCCTTTCTTTTTCTTTTTTCTTCTTTTGTTCATTTGAATTTAGGACACATCCTTCCTTTTTCATTATGGCTAAATCATATTTAGTGAAACGCTTTGTTGTTCCATATAGAGATAAAACATGGTGCACTCTCCAAAAAATGCCAATTAACTATGTTGGAATGATCAGATTTGGAGTATCTGCAAATTCAATATGGACCCTACTTTTGTATATAATATTTGCAGCATGTAACTTTCTAATTGTCTCTGTTAACATATTGAGAACCCTAACATTGTTATACACATGAAAATTTGTGCCATATCTTCAGAGCTTTACTGAATAAAGTTGCTAGTTGAATTTAGAGGCACTATTACATCTCTAGAAGGATATTTGGTGGCAATTACTTATTTTTAACCTGTATTTATGTGCATACTAGTTAAGGATGTTCAGTTTTGTGATTTAATATTTAACTGAATTGGTGTCCACTGATTGACTAATCTGAGCCTGTAGGCTCACTCTGTTGTGGATAATTAACGTGTCCTATTATCTAGCTCAAAAAGCACTGGTTGACTGGATGAGTGGCATAAGAAATTTTACTTGTTTGATGATGCCAATTTTGTCAATGCAAATTGTGATATGAAAAGTTGTGTAATATTAAATCTTAGGAAAAAGGTTTATGAGTATCTTTTTGTCTGTTTTTTTATTTTTGCAGTTGCTTAAGGAGAAGGGCCTTCTACCAGAACTCAACCTCCAGGTGGAGAACATCGTGTGCGCTTTGGATCAAAATCTTCAAGGAGCAGCTGCTACGGTTGCTACTATACTCAGAGGAAAAGGCCAAAGTGTTGATTTAGTCTTGGAAAACAAACCACTGAAATGGTAAAATCTCTTTTCCGAAATGCGAGATGTTTGTCAGTTTCACTATCAATCTTACAGATAATTTCTAACACTATATTTTTCTACTTATTTAGGGTCTTCAAGCGGGCTGCACGGATAAATGCTCAACGGCTGATATTGGTAGGGACTACTGAATGGCAAAAGGGTATGGTTGGTGTAAAAATCCTCTCTTCTGGTGAACAATATGAGATTAAACTTGACGAGCTAGAGTGATAAATTTGGAACATTCTGTGCAATCTTTATGTACTTTGCATCTTAATGTGCTAGCTGATTTGTAAATTTCCAATTTATCGATTTCCTCTAACCTATGTACTTGTACAGATTTTTAATAAATATTATTCAATTTTGTTCTCTGAAACTGGTTGTGCACAGGTGCTACTTGTCTTAGGAAAAAAATATTCTACAGGAACGTCCGCACCGTGTGATCCTTGTTACTGTCCAGTAGAATATTGCCACGCGTTGCATGTTTTTCTTTTTAACACTCATATAAGATTTGGCTCTCATAATCGTCCTGATTTACGGATTGTACGGCGGCGATACAAATTCTGTAATCTGTATACACATTGACGATGGTACGGAAATATATTTATTTGATTTAAAAACAAGAAGTTAATGTAATTAATGAAGCGAAAGTGACGAATCTTTTTGTTAGCATTCTCTTTAAACGGGTTAAAAACAAAAAGATGAAAGGAAAATAAAATAAGCGAAGAAATGAAGTGATTAAAATCGGTTGATTCGGTGTATGGCCAATTACAAGGAGTTTCTGGGGTGCTTCGAGTTTTTCAGCAAGCAAGTAAAATGGATTGAAGCTTGAGCCCTCCTCTGTATTTGAGTTTTAAGTTAGCTTACCGCCTTTCTATGACGCCATTCAATTCTTCTTCTGGCGCAGCGAAAGTTATAGCACAGAAGACAAAAGTGGATCATTACAATGTCGACTGCCTACTATTGCAGAGAATGCATTGCTCTATTTTTTCCATTTACTGTGATCCGTCGGGTTTGAGGTATTTTCTAATTAAGATCCGCAGGATTCTGGATGCCTGGAAAATTTTGGGTTTCCTTTGAAGCTATATTGTTTCTTGTCCCTGGATATTTTAATTTGGTGTCTTTTTGAAGTTACAAATCAATAAATGCGGATGTCTGATCTCTGCCCAGAGTTTTAGTATTCCTTGGAAACTTGAGCTCTTCTTCTACTGCATGGTCCTGAGTCCTGACTGGAGACAGTGGGTTCAACAGATTCCAACCCACCCCTTCTTTTTTATTGACATCAATATCACTCATCTCGTCAACCAATAAGACAGCAATTCTCCAGGAGCAAGTTTTCTCTGAAAAATGGAGTTGCACTGCAGGAATAATGCATTCTTGTTGAAATTCAAAAGGGAAGTCGTCATGTGAAAAAGGTAATTATTGCTGCATTACCCATAAACATATATGCAAACTTTTATTCTACCAGATACATACATACATACACTTGACCATTTAGGTAGTCTTACACTTGCATCCTTTTACCCATCCAAGCACTCCCAAGAGCACAAACACATACAGTAGTATTCCACAAGGCAAGTAGCAAAACAGTAGTATTGTTTACTCCAGTCTTGTATTATTATTACCAGTGGTTCATTTGTTCTAGTTAGGCACAATTGTCCCCACATATCCCAACCCCATTGTGAAGAATGCCCCTGCTTGTAGTAACAGATATACAAAGAAATGATCTTCGCCAAAGAGCAGGTTATAGATTGCACAGTAGAGCATAAACATTCCCATTATCACCTCCAAGACGTGGATCCTGTTTGTAATTGAAAATGTCAAGCATACATATAGCATCAATTGACAAGAGGCACAAATTAATGTTTTTATGCTGCTGTCGGTTTTGGATTCTGTCTCCGAGTCAACTGTCCTCTAAATGAAGCCTGAATATTGCATTTAATAATGTTATATTTTTTGTGGGTACCTGTTTAGTTTTGTATTTATCTGGTTTGTTATCCTCGTTTCAACTGTTTGAGTTTCATAGTGCTTTGGATTTTGTTGGTGTGTTTTTGTTTGATTGATGTGTGCGGTGCAAAAGAATACCATCTGCTGTATTTGTTTTGCACTTGGTGTGGTTGAAATTATAACTCACATAATAAGAAAAGATAAATACCTTTGAACTTGAGATCGTGGTTTCTTTGGTGCTTTGATGCTGTTCTTTTGCTTCATGGTGTTGCCTATCTTCTCTGTTACAACCCATTCATTGACTCGATTCGCTTCCAGGAGACCTATAATTGCTGCTTTAGTTCGAAGCAGTGACATGACATTCTCAAACAAAATCCAGAAAACAATTAGGTGGAAAGACCTGCCCGCAAAATGCACAAATAACTAGTAGTCAATTTCATAAAAATTATAGATAGAACAATGGTGAAAACTTTTTAATGCTGGGGTCTGTTTTATGGTACCTTGGAGTACAGACTGCATTAAGTAAGGTGATGGTGGCTGGAATGTAAATTGCTATCGGTTTCGTGAGTTCGATTTCAGGAAACAAAACACTAACTGGTATAACTATGCAGTAAAAGAAGAACGTGACCCAGTGCGCAATTATCTTCCTCACGATGAAAAATGCATAAATAAGATGGAGTCTCTTCCAGATTGAGACTCTCTGCATAAGAAATAAGGCAGTAAGTGAGATTCTTTCTTGAAAAAGCTCATTTTATGAAACAAATTCTATTTGTTGGAGTGATTTTACTTTTGTTAGACAAAAGGTTTAGAGAAATTTCTGTTCACTCACTTCACAGAGGATGATTTCTCTGGTCATTTTCCTGAAGAGATTAGATGGGCCACATGACCAACGGTGCTGTTGATATCGATATGCCTGGAAGGTACTAGGTAGTTCATTTTTGACCTAGCAGGGACAAGACAGAGAAGAAAAATTAACACACAAAGAGAATTGGTGGGCTTGGGAAATCTAATACTTTGTTGAAACTTGTAGACATAAATACAGACTGTGAAACCATCTGTTAGATGGAAAACTCACTCCTAGATCTCCCACAAAGACAAATTTCCAACCCTTAAGGCTTGCTCTGACTGCAAGATCCATGTCTTCCACTGTGGTTCTGTCTTTCCATCCGCCAGCATCCTGTATGGCTTGAATTCGCCAAACACCTGCTGTCCCTATATGCAAACAGAGTTAAGTTATATTGGTTAAATGCAATTCTACTGGTAGATAGGTTGATTATTCTGGTTGGAATTTACCATTGAACCCGAAGAATTGACAAGTTGAAGAGCCTACTTCTTGCTCGACACTAAAGTGATAGTCTAGTGACATTTCTTGGAGCCGTGTCATAAGGCATTCATCTGCATTTACTAGAAAAATTTTATTAAATGGCAGAAGGTTAGAACATCACAGAAAAGTTGAATACCAGAAATCACTTCAAATATTCTTCATATCAATATGTCTATATTACTGCAAAATATAGACATATTGATATGAGGTTGAGTTTTGAATTATTCCTAGCAGGGAAAATAGCATCTATATGTAAAGCTAGGAAATTTTACTTTGACAAAACGAATTGATCTTACCAAATTTCCATCTGGCCTGAACCAAACCCAACTCTTTGTTCTCAAGTAGATAAGGAACAGTCCTCCATAGAAAATCCTCATCTGGCTGGAAATCTGCATCAAAAATCACCACGAACTCACAATCTTTGACATATTGCTTCTCTAAACCTTCTTTGAGGGCACCAGCCTTGTAACCGCTCCTATTGTTCCTAGTTTCATACTTCACATTCACACCTTTTTCTATCCATTTCAGGCACTCCAGCTCCACCAGTTTCTGCATGCTCTTGAAAAGTCAGAGTTTGCCAATTAAAAGAGTGTTTTGGTTTTATTGGGATGGAAGAGATGTAGAGATACCCTTAAGATTTCGTTGGTTGAGTCGTCTAGAACTTGAACTATGAGATGGTCAGATGGCCATGACAGTCCACATGCAGCCCCAATCGATAGCTTGTAAACCTGATGAGAAGGAAAACAGAATAGAGTTAAGCAAAATGCTTTCTCAGACTAACAACTTTTAGCCTATTGTTTGCTGAAGGAATTTGGTCAGAGCAGCTTGTGATGATTGTCAAAATAGCTGAAATCACAATCATGAGATTTAGACAAGAAGAACCTAGCAATTTTCTTAACTTCCATTACCCTTACATTTCGGTTATCCTGTCATTATGCTAACAGCATAGTAGTCGCACCTATAACTTTGAATCTTGAATAGTTTCTTCTAAGCTAGCTATAAAGATTATGCTTCAAAGTTCAAATTTACAGAGGATGAAATAGCTGCACCATTGGGAATGACTAGTCAAAAGACAATAATTGGTGAAAACTTCCGCTTTCAGATACATAAAACTATTATATTACAGACATGTGCATACTTAACAATCTTACCTCAAAACTTTGAAGCAGAATCTCACCCCAACCAGGTTGGATGCTTAGTTACACAGACCATTGTCATTGATTAGGCTACTTTAAACACTGCAGTGGTGGCTCATATGTTCAACAAAATGGAGAGACACCAACATAAATACATTTTTAGCTTTATTTTGACTCATAACACTATATATGGTGGCCTTCATGGCTTAATGGTAAAATATTTTGACTCAGATAGTCTAGTGACATACTACAACAGGAAATACTGAAAATAGAAGGACATGTACAAGAGATCCAAAAATTAAAATAGTTTCTTAATACGGAAGAATTTCTTAGGTAAAATTTTCACTAAAATAAGGGGTTTATGTCAACAACATGGTAATGACATATTCTAGAGCTTAACAATCGCTTTACTGGAAAAAAGAGTATACTGGTTCAAAGTATAACGGGTAAAAACTTTAATAATAAAACTAATATATTTTTTCTAGAGAAATTAAACTTCTTAATTGGCTGGTAACAATCAAATGCCCTGTTTAGGATCAGATATAGCTAAGTGCTTTTGATTGCCTGATACGGGAAGAAATTCTTTCCTTAATGATTTAGTTGCCAACCAACCTTGACCACAATTAATGAATGTTTCTGCAAGTTCATATTCATCCGAAACAAAGCAGTTTGTAGATTATTTGGATGGTAGGTTGTAATTGTGTGTAATTGTGCAGTTAAGTATATAATCTACGCATGCTACTTTAATGTAATAATTGTATATGGCAAATAAATATGAATACCTCCTTCTCGTTATACATAGGAATTTGAACCAACACCATGGGATAGCTTTTGTTAAGCTCTAGATCTTGTTTCATCTCCTCCAGCTTGTACTTGGTGTATCTTTTCTTCCCCAACAATTTTAAAAACAAGATTACCATTGCCATGTAAACTCGTTCAATCAAAAGCATTACAGACATCACCGAGCACAAGATAATTGCTAGGCGTACAAGTGGTACAATAAGTGGAACACGTATAGAGTTCCAGGCATAGCTTAAGTTGCTTGTAACATCTGTCACCCTCACCTGAGGCTCTTGAAAAATTAAATTTCTCATTGTCTCTTAGATTTTTTGGTTAGGAAAGGCAAAAAAAGACCAAGGTTAGATTACTGAGATATGGCAACTTGAAGCATTTAAGGGTGATGGCTGTGACTTGATTTAGAAAGTGCACCACCTAGGTGCAGTGATTGGAGGGCATATTTTACCTCAAGTGAAAAGGCAGAGATAGGAGAAGCTGGAATCTAGGATTGGAAATTTGTGGAAGAATGTAGATAATGAATGAAACATTGAATAGGTCTTTTTATCTTGAGAGGCACCGTTTACATGCAAGATGCAGTGCTGCAACGTATGTATCTGATAGCTGGATATTTGGCCTTTCTTGTCAACTAGGCAATCAAAAGTTTTAAAGTCAATAATTCTGTTTCAGATTATAATTACTTCTTGTACCTCATTTAGTTATGAGATGGTGGTATCTAGTGAGTAATATGTTGTATATGCATAGCAGACTCAAGGTGGCATTTCTTGTTTCTCCTCTTAGTGTGTCTTTTTTTCTGTGTGTTCAAAAGTGTTATGTACACATTTGTCTATTTTTCTTCTTATTCTTTGTTGTCCAGGCAACAATCTAGATTTACTGTTGGTGGGTAAGCGTCTAACAATATTTATGGTCTTGTATAGACTCAGCTTAACAAAGGTTGGAGAAATGACCTTTGGGTGTTGTAATATGGGGCAAGTGTGAATTCAGTGATATGGGGTTTAAGGAGTTTTAAATGAACAGAATCAGATTGACCTGTTGAGACTCAAACTTGAAACTATGGAAAATGAAACAAAAAATTGCAGGTTAATACACAGGGTCGATTCTATTTAACAATTTAATAATGACAAACTATTATATATCCAGCTCAGATAGCCGATATAGATTTTGCGCACACGTGGCCCTAAAGAAAAACAATATTATTTTTGTGTTTGTATAAACGTGTTGACAAAGCATGTATGGTGCGCACTTATGTAGAGTACAGACATTAACGCCCTACACCTCATCTATGCTGTCAGTTTCCTTATATATGAATTTATAGTTACTTATATGATCGATACATCATTAGCGTGATTAATGTGTCCAATTTGTCTGTACCTCTTACTCAAAATTTCAGCTGTTCCTTTGAAGGTTGGAATAGCAGAAATAAGAGCCTATAAGTAAGATCAGCATTTTGCCGTAATTATAGCTGGCACTTTAGCATCATTTTGCTCACTAGGTGGTTCATCAAGTTGGTTGTTTTATTCCACAAAATATTTCTTGACAGAAATAGAAGTTTTTCATTTTTATTTTCTTTTCAGATAGAAATAGAAGTTTTCATTTAAACCACACATATGACCTGTGCTGCAGTTCATTTGAACAATTAAATTATCATTCTGAGAAGAATCTTGCAACGTGGAACTGCTGTACACAAATTGTTGCTGATGCTTTAGCAGTCAACCTGTTTCAGAGAAACTGTTGTATTTCACTTTTCAGTTAATCCCTGTTTCCCATTTCGACTTTTCCCTTTCCTCAATTAAATCTTTTGGCTACATGGGTTCAAGCACTAGATTATACCTAAAAGTGTTAGGAGGAAAGAAATGACCTGTGCCAACAGGTGCATAGCATTGTGTAAAGTTCATTAGAAATAGGTTAATGGTTTACATGTGATCTGAGAGGATTAAGAGATTAATGATATTTCTCCTATGCAAGGCCTCCCATTGTTAATTGCACATAACTGAGTATCTAAACTAGAATTGTAGCCAACATTGTAGATGTATCTGTTTAGATATACGTCTTGACCATAATAACAACTTGCCAAAATTTTCCTTCCGGTTCTATGTGAAGCATGTATATAGCCAGATTCTAACAGCATTTTTCATGTCCATTGGAAGGTTTCCTCTCCAAATACCAAGTCAGGGCATTAGGTTTTGATTCATCCTTAGAATTGCTGTGTTGATGCATATTCATGTAACAGCTTTCCAGGAAAATCAGTTTCTGATACTTTGAGCCCGCTGTAGCCTATGGGCAACTGTAAGTTCCAGTTATCAGTTAAATGTTAATATTCAAGGAGCAGACTCTGTTTCTGCTATGCATTAGGAAAATCTCTAACAAAGCACATCTCAACAAGAGTTTGACACCAAATGCAGAAGGTCTTTTGCCTTTTGTATCAATGTTCACCATTCATTTACGTTAAACCTCTCGCTTTGAGCCTATTAAATGATATGAAATATGCAGGTTGAGAACGTTTTGGTTAAAGGAGCAACGGAGTATCCCTATATATATTATCCTGCCTTCATTAGAACTGTCTCAACCCAATGAATGTTTGATTTATTTTCTAGATTGAAACTACAAAGAATATATTCATTAATAAGTGACTTGAGTAAGCTTAATTTATTCTTCTTTCTTCAATATCACCATTTTTCCTTTCCTAGCTAGTACACCTAATAAGTTATTCTCAATTTCATGAATATGCAGGTTGGCTACTAGTGAAAAGGTTGAAAGGAAGGTATTGACTAATGACTCCAGAAATATATATTATTGCATCTTCGGAAACTCTCAGATCACATGAATTGCCAACTTTTTCCAAAGCTAATACATCATGAAATATCCATAACAACAAGCGAAAGCGAATTGATCAATGACACAATCAAAACCCCCATTTGGATGCCTCTCAAATTAGTTTGAACCTCATTGATCCTGTAAATGGTAAAATTTTTCTTGGTATCTGCTTCTTTAACTAGTAACATCTCTTGTTACTGTACAAAAATTCTGATGGTTGTAATCTTATTCAGATCTGAGCTAGGATGAGATTTGGTTTACATTTCATGTAATGTAACCATAATCTACTCATCTATGCTCCTTCACACTTTCAAAACTGAATATTTCTATTAAGCACTTAGTAAATGTGTTTGTAAAGCTGTAGATTGATTACAGTTCCAACATAAAACATGATGAAAAAGAAGGAATAAGCCTTAGGGTGGTAAAGGAGGGCTTTAAGGGGGAGAGTCCTTGATTTCCTGTGGAAAATGATTGTTAGTGGAAGCACACTTTGTCCCTCTTTCAATGATGGTTTGGTTTGTCTTTGTTAGTCAACATGGGTAAGTTACTGACTTTGGAGTTGCCTATCAGAAGCACTTTTTGAAAATCACTTTTTTAACTTTCGTGAAACTGAAGCTTCCTACTGAATGAATGAATGGAATCTCTTTTCTTCTCTCTCCCTCCCTTTTTTTTATCAAAAGTTGTATGTAGGATTGCTAAAGAAATTAAGTACCAAAATAAATGAAATAATTAAATCAAACTAATAAATCAAGCCTAGGAAAGGGCTAAAATTAATGATAATCTATGAAGTCTCTCACCTTGGAAAAAGAAAAACAGATCTAAATTAGATTTATTAACATAATTTTTTTTCTTACAAAATTAAATTCATTAATTTAACATATAAAACAACAAACTAATAACTATGATGCAAATTAGAAAATTAAAGCTCTTAATTTTAGTAAAAAAAATTGATTCAAACAGATAAATATACTTTTTAAGTTTGAATTATTATTTAAAATAAAATTCTAAATAAACAATGACACAATATTTTATACAAATTTTGACATTCAACAACTTGCCAAATGTAAGTGAAATGTAGAATTAATAATATTACTTTATTAATTAATTATTATAATTCATTGCCACCTAAAATAAATAAATAATAAATTAAAAAAAAATACTGGAAATAAAGCCAACTCCTCCTCCCCTCAACCTCAATATTTTCCCTCTTCTTCACATTCTTGAAACCCCCTTCGCTCAAGTCTCTTTCCCTTTCATCCTTCTTCATACATCAGTCTTTCTTTATAATAATTAATTAATTAATTATTATAAATAGCGCGAGAAATTAAAAAAAAAATAGAAAAAAAAAATCACAGGAGAGTATAATAAGGCTGAGTGATGCTCAAGACCCACCAGGAAATACTGAGAATTGGTTGATTTAAGCGGGTTTGTTTGATATTTATGGTTACTGGGAGCAACAGCCACCACCCAGAAGATGGGGAACGGAACCCTCCGGCAACCGCCGCCTCTAGAGGAGGTGGAGGTGCTACCAGGTCGTGGGGTACCACCGTTTCGGGTCAATCGGTCTCAACTAGCGGCAGCGTGGGTTCGCCGTCACAAGGCATGGGTACTCCTGCCAGTGACAACACTTTTCTGAGGCTAAACCACCTCGACATTCACGGGGATGATGCCGGCTCCCAAGGCGCTGTTGGGTTAGTAATTGATTTGTTTTAGTTTTTGAGCTTGGAATTTTATGGCTTTGAGTCGTTTGGTTGGTGAAATTGGTTGCGGGTTTGATGGGGTTTTTACGTTTGAGGGTTTTTGGAATGTTTGCTTATTTAAGTGTTTGTGAATGTGGGAATTGAATGTTGTTTTTGTTACAATTCCAGTAACCATCGAAATGTGTTAATCATTTTATATAACAAATTAAGGTTTGTAGCAGTCTCATGTTTTGAAGCCTTTCCAATGGGTTTTTGGAGTATCAAAAACCTTGTTTCAGCTTGAATTTTGTGTGGGGTTAGATGATTCTTCTATAAATTGTGTGTTATTGTGATTGAATCATGTTTGGGTCGGTTTGCTGTAGTTTTGTAATCCAACATGTTTTGTGCCTGAAAATTCTTGTGCCCATGGAGGCTATATCAACTCTGAATTGCATAATTGTTTGCAGATTCAACCTTTGTTGCAGTTTCTTGTTGACCGTTCTTGATTTCGAAAGTTTGTAATGTGGGTGTAATTAGTGAGAGTGTACTAGAGGAAATCTTAGCTTTACTCTAATCATCCAGTCTGTAGTTGTTGAAATCATGTAATCAGGTGCTGGGCTTGAATTTTCTGCACTGTGGTCATAATGCTCAGTTACATGCCATTGTTCCTTTGACAGCTTTAACTTCTATTTTGTTTAAGTATGAGTACTGATCCTTAGTTTATAAACAGTAGCAAGAAGAAAAAGAGGGGCCAGAGGGCAGTTGGAGGAGATAAAAGTGGTCGGGGACTTCGCCAGTTTAGCATGAAAGGTGTTTATTCATCTCTGTCTCTCCATATCGTTTCTTTTCTTGAATTTCATTCATGTTCAGCAGATATATTATCTGGACAAGATGGGACTTATGGTTCAAAAAGATAGAGAAAACAGAGGAATTAGATATGCTGCTTTTTGAGAGGCTAAGTGAGAAGTATCTCATGTGGAATGAGTTCTGCAAGCTTGTGTTCCCTAAGTTGTGAGTAGTGATGTTTTTTCTTTTTGCTGATTTCTCATTTTAACTCTTCTTGGTTGTTTCAGTGTGTGAGAAAGTGGAAAGCAAGGGAAGAACCACATACAATGAGGTCAGGTGGTTTCTTGAAGTCAATTCTTTCATATGCATTGATTGTTTGCAATGATTCTATCAAAGCCATTCATGTTGATTGCTTTTTCCTATATGTAAATGCTCTATCTGTTTTAGCATAATGGGGTAGATTTGTTTGAGTTAATCGTTTCACTACTACAAAAGTATGTGCAAAATCTGAAGCACATTGCGTCCTTGTGCACTCCTTGGTTTCTTCTTGTGACTTGTGACTTGTGACTCTTTCTTAGCCTTGACTTTCCTTAGCTCTTATCTCTTCATTTTTTTGTTTAATTCAAAGGAGTGCAGCAGGCCTATGATTGATGTAAAGGAGAGGGGATAGAGGGCCAAGGCCAGTGGTGCTGAGGATGCATGTATGGTTTTTTTTTTCAGGTGAAGAACAAAAATTATAGGCAAATGAATGAGGACTGAGGCAGAAGCTCCTTCATTGAATAAAGAATCTTGGTGTTTATTAGGTTTCTTGAAACTTGAACTTGATTTCCAATAAAGTATGGCTGGGAATGGTTTTACGTGCTATGGCGAGGCATTACAGTGACTTAAACCATCTCATGCATCAGGGTTTGAGCTATTATATATAGCTCAATACTTGAGCCATAGGGTGGGGATGAAAGTAGTTATTTGGGGAGCTGGGTGAGTTAGGATTGAGTCTCCCCTGCCCCATATATGCTTACTTTCCATCATTAATTGATTCCTATAGACTAATGGATTGTGGACTCATCTACCAGTGTCAAGATTTAATAGCATTTATTATCTTTTGAGCCACAGATCTTTGAGATTGAAGTATCATGGATTCAATATATATACTGCATTATTAAACAAATCCAACCTTAAGGAATAGATTGGAAAAAGATAATTGCCGGTATCTCTTAGGTTGTTGGTTCTGTTGTGCATGACACAGTGAAAAGATAGGTCAAGATCTCAAGATGCCAGAAGCTGTAAAACTATTTGCTAGGTTTTTGGTAGTGCAGGGACACCACTTGTGGGATTAATGATCAGAATTAGGTGGTGCAAGGTGACCAAGTCACCACATCCACATTTACCCTTTTGGGGGGGTGGGGGTTCTGTGGAGCTTGTGTCCTTTCCTCTGGCCACAGATCAGAAAATGGGTATATGGTGAGAATGAAGTATTAATTCTCACGAATTTATATAGGACTAAGGATTCTCTTAGAAGTTGAATGACCCTTCAGTACTTTTAGCCTTTCTTTTGCATGATTACTGAGGATGCTGCTGTTAATGCCCAATCTGACTTTTAAAATCCTTTGTTGGGTTTTGACGTTCTCCATCAATCTTGTTAGAAATCAATTGTAAAAATCATTCCAGATCTTGAAGTGATTGGTGGATATGCTTATATTTAGCTTACCATATGTTCAAAAGTTGCATTTCCATTTCATTTGTCGTTGGGTGTTCTATTCTACACTCTCCATCTGCACTTCCCTATTGGTGCTTGAAGCTGATTGACTTTTAATGTCCATAATCAAATGTGTAATTCTCAGAAAGGGACGTAATCAAAGCTAATATTATAAGTTATTTATCAATTTATTTTCTCTTTCTCTGTAATATACATGAGTACATAGATAGAGTTGTGCGCTTGAATTAAGCTTCTCAGAATTAATATTTTGTATGTGTTTGAGTTTGTTCCTTCCATAAAGAACCACCTGTCCCCACAAACACCCCCACCCTCTCTTTCATATGTTTGATACTGCCTTTTTTATCATTCAAAATCTTTTTCTGAAAGTTGCAAGTACTTTTCAGGTTGCAGATGAACTTGTAGCTGAATTTGCTGATCCTAGTAACAGTTTAGCATCTCCAGATCAGGTTTCTATCCTTCTTACCTGGCTGATATATTTAATTCCAGCTGCATGCTTATATACGTGATCTTTATCAATGAAACTGGAATATAACTGAGTCTTCTTAGTTGTTAAATCTTTATTTGAACAGCAACAATATGATGAGAAAAACATAAGGCGGAGGGTATATGATGCCCTAAATGTACTCATGGCAATGGATATTATATCAAAGGATAAAAAGGAAATACAGTGGAAGGGTCTCCCTCGCACTAGTCTGAATGATATCGAAGAATTAAAGGTATGATGCACTTGTATTTGCATGTCTTGGAAATTATTTCTATTTCTCAGCTGTGACTGGTCTGAATAATATGTGAACTTATCCAACTCCTGAGAAATATTTAATTGCAGGCTGAGCGTCTTGGGTTAAGAAATAGAATTGAAAAGAAAGGAGCCTATCTGCAGGAACTGGAGGAACAAGTAAGAATTAATATTTAGTTTCTCTATCTGTTTGTTTTTGTAATTTTGGCGTAAACTTTTTTGCTGCATGCTATTAGGCTGATGGCTTTCTTTTCTGACTGCTTGAAGTGTACTTGATTTTTATACTATTTTGGTGACTTCTCTTTTTTCCTTTGTCAAGTATGTAGGGCTTCAGAACCTCATACAACGAAATGAGCAATTATATAGTTCAGGGAATGCTCCTAGTGGTGGTGTGGCTTTACCTTTTATTTTGGTGCAGGTAGATTTTCTTCTCAACTTTTCTCTTGTATTGCGGTACCAGTCATTCCTATAATAAGTATCAAAGATGCTAGGACTGAAGTTTGGCTCTATGATATATTCCCACCTTGCGTGCCAGATTTATTAGGAGAAAGCGGATTAGTCTTTTGGTACATGAAAATAATTATTTGTGATATTGCTTCGCTACTAAGAAAGTCCTGAAGTATCACTTACAGTTTAGTTATAATTGCTATCCACTGTTTTTGCTAGTATTTCCATTCTGATAACTACTCTACTAAGTTCATTGGACCAAACTCCAGGGTTCTGCTACAGGTCCAATTGCAACCGTGCACAATCTCTTAAATTTTTGTTACATTTTTTATTTCAGTTGTTATGCCTGATCTATTAACATGGTTAGAAATCTTCATTAAGAAGTCAAGCTCAGAGCTAGGGGATCATAGACATGGATTGAAGAAGTTTTAGTTTAGTCATAAATAAAGAAATTTGATATTAAATCATGTCAGTTTGGTGTCTTATTTTATAGCTACTTAAAACAGGTGTCTTAATATTTTGGCTAATTTTATTGATTAGTGCTGGAAATCTCCAGAAGTTCACACCTGTTAAAAATGAACTAATTTACTGGTAACCTTTTTGGTAGTGTTTGTTACCCTATGATTTTTGAGCTTTTAAAGAAAATAAAAGAATTTCATGCTTCCCAAGGATTTTCGGGTTCAGGGAAGGAGCCTCTAGTTTTGAACTCAAATTTGGGGGATTTTCGATTGATCAAGATTTAAGGGAAAAAAATAAATTATTCTTATAACTTGATTAATAATCTCCAAACTGTGTGATTTCAGATTTGTGAATGTATAAAATGTAAGCATCTTTGTGCATATGGTATGATTTAATAATTAGGTTTTATTTTTGTTAATCTGCTAAATAAATGGTTAACTGGACATGTGCCTTTGCCAATGGATTAATTGATGAAGTGGGTGTCAGCATGTGCATGTTGTGCCTGCCCAGTTTGCAGATTAACTCTGCTGATTTATTTATCATATCTCAATTTCCTTTATTGTTGAGGCTTGAAGTATGGTTTCCTTTGTGCCACAATCATAAAGCTTGCTTTGAGAACTCGCACAATTGTCAACTTAAAATGAAGCGAGTGAGAAAATGTCGGTTGCTTTATTAATGTATAAAGAAATTCCAATTGTGATGGTGCTTGTAAGACATTTTCTTGATACTCTGTTGAGCTTGTTTGATGCTTCTCATTTTTCATTTTCTCCCTTGACACATGAAACAATAGACACGCCCTCACGCTACTGTTGAGGTGGAAATATCAGAAGATATGCAGCTGGTGCATTTTGACTTTAATAGGTAAGAAAATTGTGCATGATTTTCAACTTTTCTTATATTGTCATCGATACAATAAATAATTGTTACTGTTGCAATGCCATATGCCATCATGGATTGGGATGTTGAGTGATGACCCTATAATATCAGCATAGTCAACTGGGCAATGTTGTGACATGCAGCTAGAAACTGCAAAGAATACTACAAAAGGAGAAATGGTGGTAAAGAGGGTCTATGCTCTCGCCTCAGTACCCCTTTGGTTGATTGTACATGTCTTATTTCTTTTTAAAAATTTGATTTTCTATTTGCAGTACCCCTTTTGAGCTCCATGATGACAACTATGTTCTGAAGGCGATGAAATTTTGTGAGAGACCACAGACTGATGGTATGGTACAAAGTTTCCCTGCAGATGTAGGTGAAGGTTCTAGCATGGCTGGTATGTATCAGCCACAAAACCTTCCTCCCCCACGCTCAAACAACCAAAGTAGGCCTCCCACATCACCACCTGTACCTGGTATACTAAAAGCACGTGTCAAGCATGAGCATTGATCATCAGATTTCAAACTTAATCCTCTTTACATGGGCACTTATGTTAGCATACCTGTATATTGTGTAAAGTAATTTGCCAGAAGTGGGTAGGTTGCCGCATACAATTATTCACAACTCATTTGATTTTTCCTTTAATGGGAGGAATATAGAAGGTAACAAGCAGATCACTCCCTCTGCTTTGAGACTTCCTAGGGTTTTGGCTCTGGCAAATTTCTGTGCCTTAAATATCCATAATTCATCATTGTAATTGCTTTAGCATATATATTTTTTTAACTTTCTCTGTTATTCTGACATCATTGTAGGAGAAATGAATTTATTTGTATTAAACTGTAGAAGATATTTCAGTTGCATACAGAATCAAGAATTAATTTGGCCATAGGTTGAGAAGCAACGTATTCTCACTTTGATGATGGATCTGAAGTTCCTTGTTCATCCTTAATGATGTAGGTTTTATGTGTGCTTTCCTTTCATTGATGGACAACACGAGCCTTATATTATTTTATAGTAATGGTAGGTGAAATGCCCACATGACCTCCAAAATGATCGGTGTAGAACAATCAATAAATCAGACGTTCTACTTAATACTTTCGTTGCATTTGGGCTGCAATTGTCCCAAAAGAGGAACCTTGGCCCACCACAGAAACGAACCTGAGTTATCATCATCAAATGTCACCGTTGATTTTCGTCCATACACATTTCTACAACATCATTCTTTAGTGCCAAAATGGAATGTACTCTACTATTTGAAACGCCAACGATCTTCCACGTTCATAACTAGTGATCCAACACCTGCGTAATCTTTGCTTGTGATTCTCTCATTGGCTACATGTTATCAGTCCCACGTGCCTTACCCTCTATATCACGCGGTGGCTGAATTTACTACACCCTCGTCTCTTTCACTCAGCTTAGCTTAACGAATCAAAACACCATCCCCCCCATTTATAGCTAGATGCCCTCCTGTTTCTCTTCTTCTCCTTCACTTGCCCCTCTCCAGTAGTAATCTTTTACTTTTGTCTGCTTCACCTTTGCAGCCTGAAGTCAAGATGTCTATATTTATCTGCATTTGCACCTGCACCTCTTTTTTTAGCCCATCATGGGGGCAGAAGAAGAGAGGTGCAGGTGGAGGTGCAGACAATACGCCATCTTGGTTCTATTGTTTTTGGTTTGCTAATCTAAATATCAATCGTGGGCTTCCTTCCTACTTCCTTCCTAATCAAGGTAACTACAATCCAAACCTTCATATACAACTATACATTTATATGCTTGAGCTTTGTGTTATTGTAATAGTGTATTACATCATTGCAGTCCCGATGATCAAATGATTTCTAACCTCAAAATGTCCAAGAATGAAGGCTTGTGTCTGCAAAAAAGAGTGTGTAGACAAAGTGTATACTGTTCAACCATTTTGACAAAAATTAATTGTTTTTCTTGCTACATGTGATTTATGCCTGTTGTGGGTCGATCAAAAACTGAGCCCTCGCTGCTACCTTAGAATTTGGTTGCAAGCAACATCATCGGTCGGCCTTGGTGTAAGCACAAGAGATCTGTTGTTGTAATTTAACTTGAATGGCTCCGAGAGTATTTAGTTAGGTCGTATTCACTGATTCTTACATATACCATCGTAGTGTTCGGTAATATTTATTTACTGTATAACTAAGATCTCATGTGTTTAAACAGTCGAATTGTGGGCAAATTTTTGTTTTTTAAAAGGTTTTGAATAAGAGCGAAAAATTCACTCATAAAATATCAAAATTTTATCTTGTACTGTTATTTTAACTCGAAAGAAATAATTTGAGAGTATCGATTGTGTCTTAAACTACCCGAGTTATGTCCAAAAGAGGATAAAGTTAACTTTGTAATCAAATATTATGAGTTATGTCCAAAAGAGGATAAAGTTAACTTTGTAATCAAATATTATGACAATTGAATATAATTTGACCTTGAGGTGCCCTTAGTTGTGATTTGATTTTCAATTGGACCTCATTATTGCCAACTCAAACAAGAAATTTTTTTAATTTTAAATACTTTTGTATTTATCTTGAAAATATCTTGAAAATATCTTGAAACTTGTCATGTTTTTGGATATTTAGATTTATTTTAGGAACTAAAACTCTTAAAAGAAATTTTACAAAGTGAAACAAATATTCACTTAAAACTAGATTCATTTTTAAATGCATATGCTGCTTATAAAAATGTTATTTAACTATATCAATAATAATCGTTACGATGAATATCAACAATTTCATAATTTTACACGTATATTTACACTCATTTATAGACTGTTGAATTTACACACTTCCAGTGATTGAAATTGAATCTAACATATGTAATTAATATACCATAATCAATGCATATGTCAAATTTTATCTTAATTATTAGAAGTATAAGAACCCAACGAATTGGATGTTCTTTTCAATCTTTTTTCCTTTTTTTCTTTTTTTTTTAACCAAACTAAACATACAAAACAAAATTGAATATATTCAAAAAAAAAAATAAGCTGAATGGAAGAATGCATAAAGATCAAAGAAAAGTATAAAACACGAAAAAGTAAAGGTTAAATAACTTGCTTCTAGAGCCAAAGCTCTGATACAAAATGATAAGGCCCTACTGGATGACTTGCACCGTAAACTCTTGAATCAGTTGTTATGCACATTCTAAAAACTAGAAAATAAGTTGTAGATGGTCAGATTAGAACTTAAGGAATCTAAGTCCTTAAGGTTTCAATCTTGAAGACATCATAAAGATTGACCATTTTCTTGATAAGTCAAGCACTTGTATTTTTACCAAGAATAGAAGAAGACAAAGCTACACTTGTTAAAAATACCTCAATATTTTTAACGATATAATCCCAAAATTCGTTCTATATAGTTGTAGCCTTTTATATACGTATGTAAACATTATTTTACTAAATAAATAGAAATATAAAATTAAGTAGAAATAGAAATCCTAACTTAAGTTAGAATAGAAAACCTAAAAAAAGAGAAAAAATGATAATCTTAATCTAATGAGAAAATCTAAATAACAGTCCTAAACAAAATAGGAAACTAATTTTATATAGAATAAGGAATCTTCAAAATCCTAAATTATTCATGCGGCATAAGAATTTAGTAGAACATGACTATTTTATTCTTCTTCTTACATATAAAGATAAGTGATTATCTTTGGTGAAGTGTTAGAAATTTCTAAAATAGTCTCCCTGTCATATGCTTTCATGATTAAACTTTGTAAAGTCTCTTTTATCCTCTTTATTCTTGCCCTGTCATTGGATCACCGATTTTTTGTAAAAGATTTTAAAAATGTTAGGGAATATGAGCTTGAACCATTTAGCTAGCATACCAATCTCCATTATACAAGTTCCATGGTAATCAGTCAAACATCGGAGGCATAAACTTCTAACATTAGTGGGAAGGTGGTAGATGATGATGAACTGGAGGGAACAAAAAATGTTTGTATAGGAACATGTAACAAGAGTAGCTCAATGCCTTGTCCATCTGAAGCATATCAATATATATGGGCAATACCACCCATTCTACCCTCTATAATCATGGCAAGCGATGCATGCTCAAGTTTCGAAGTAGAGGATGTATATGTTGGATAGATTTATGGTACAAAATATGAATTGCGAGATAGATTAGGGTTGACAACACTAAAGAACCACTTCCAGTTCAATATTTTAAGCCAGATACCACTTGTCTTGAGGTAAAATATATTGTAAAAGGTTGTAAATGGCGAGTTCGTGCCATTAAGAACAATAATGATGCTTTCTTCAGAGTTACGCGTATAGAAGTAATGCATACTTGTCTAAATGAGTAGTTGCAGTATAGGCACCGACAAAAAAATAGTCGGTTGATTGGGCAACGTATAAAAGACAAGTTCAAAGATGTCAATCAGATTTACACTCCAAAGAATATTCGTGATGATGTTCAAAGTGAATACAGGGTTTGTTTATCATCTTTCAAGATATTGCGTAGCACGAAAAAAGCACTAAGGATTATGTGTAGTGATCGAACTCTGACGTTCAAGGGGCTCCCTCTATATTGACATGTATTAGAGGAGAAGAATTAGGGTCAGTAATAGTGTAACACCCCGAATCCGGAATTATGAAAGTGGTGCCGAACTAGGGTGCTACGAAAAATATTCAAACTTCCAAAACAAACTATTTCTCTAAGAAAATTAATACTCTAAATTCAGTCTGAAACATTCCTAATTTTATAAAAAAGTTGGCAAAATTTACTCACTAACAAATATATATAAACCCGCAAACTTTAAAATTTTATTCTAAACACTCCCAATACAATCCAACACCAATTGCTTCATTTCATTACCTAACAAACATAACCAATTATAAGTTTCTAAAATTCATATACAAACATAGAAATATATAAAAGCCATACTTTACGAACTCTCGTATGTACACACATAATTTCAAGAGTAGTAAATCTTTGTCCTGGAGTATCTTTTCTCTTTTACATACAAAATCTTTAGCAGTGCTTAAACCTGAAAAGTAAGGGTGAGCTAATGTCCAATAGATATTTATATTTAAAGGCAACTTTAAAAATTTTGCAATAAATAAATTTGCATATATACAACACTTTTCGATTTCGAACAGCAAGTTTAACAAATTATCAAAATAATATTTCAATTTTCAATATCCCCAAAAATGACAAAAACATATTTATTCCACCATAAAAATATAATTTTCATTAATTTTATTCTTGCGTACTTTACAAGCATTATTCTGAGGGATCGTCGTCTTAACGTACTTTACAAACATTATTCCGAGGGACCGTCGCCCCAAACACTAGTGTCACATCACATCAACAACCATGGCCATCACATTTTCGCTTATCAAATTATTTCACAATATTTTCATACAAATTATCCATTAATAAAACCACATCACGTGTTGATATAATTTTCTCACTGTATTTATAAATATAACATTCATATAAAAATTACCATTTAAATCCAATGAAAAAATAATTAATTCTCTCAACACATAATAATTCAGAAATTTCATAAATATTTATCGAAAACATTAAATATAATAAAACACCATACTTTTCAGTTTTAAAACCAAAATCTCTCAAATGCATATAAATACCTATCTAATAAACGCGTAACAATTTTATGTTGTTGATTTCTCCTCCTCCATCGAATCACCTCCTAATATTAATTTAACAAATAATAATAAATAATGATTCAAGAATAATAACTAATAACACTTCAAATTTAATTGTCTAAGTATATATATATATTACATAAACATATATTTATATTCTAACAATCTAACTTTGTATGACTAAATTATGAAAATAATCTATTAAACTTAAAATGTAAAATTAATTATAACAAAAAATACTAACCGAATCCTTATTTTGCTTTTCTTTTTCTTTTTTCCTTCTTCTTTCTTCTCTTGGTTTTCTAATTTACTATCAAAGAGTTAATTATAACCATTCAATTATTATATATACATGTATACACCGCCTCAAGTAAAGAAAGCGAAGACCACATGTTTGCTAATTAACAATCCTCCAATCAATTTCTTCCAGCTCATTCATTTCCTATAATTACTTTGCAAGCTAATCACCAAACTCCATTTGGTCAAGCCATCATCCAAATCTTACACATATCCAATTACCTCAATAATTAACTTCATAATATAATTTTTTATTTCCTCTCTCTTAGCAACGATTTTAACATAGAAAATAAAATTGCAATTGACTTCTCAATATCACTAGACCCCATTGACTTTTCATTTTATTCCCTTTATTCTTAATAAAATTTCATTATCTAAAAATTATATATAAGTATTTATTAATAAAAAAATTTGGGTATTATAAACAACGATTGAAACTAATGGAGATGACCGATTCTTGTACTTTTTTGTAGCCCCGGGTCCATGTATTCGACGATCTCGCAATGCCATTTGTCTTGTGAATGCTATTGATAGTATAATTTTAAAGGACAAATACCAAGGAACATTGATTCTGACTGTAGCACAAGATGAGAATGAGCAAATATTTCTTGTTGCTTTCAGTGTTGTTGATTAAGAAAAGATGCATCATAGAAGTGAATTTTTCTTAAGTTACGCAGAGCCATTGAGTCAATAAAGAATTTGATTTTCATTTTAGATCGCACATTAGCATACAAAAATGAATCACGACAGTATTTCTTAAGGCAATTCACAATAAATTTTGTACTTTTCGAACATCTGAAAATTTGAAGGTGAAGTAGAAGATGAGGCAGTAGAAAGTTGACACATTCATGGCCGCATATTTCAAGGCCGCCGATGCATATCGAGATAGTGATTTCAACCAATTTATGAACAATTTGTAAATAATGCATCATACGACAGCATAGTACTTAGAAGATGATGTGGGTCTCTATATGTGGGTGAGGTCACAATTTTCGTCAAGACGGTACAACATTCATACAACAAATATTATTAAGAGTATGAACTCCCTATTAAGACACGCTTAGTCTCTCCTAATCATTGCCTCCAATTGTCTCTGAGCTTAACGAGGCCACGAATGCTGTAAGGTCAATATCTATCAAAGAGTGTTTAATGACTAAAAGAATATGCAACAAATGATCACTATAATTAATGTGCTTAAATTGTTAAGAATATACCACACCCTCTTCTTTCTTACTAAAGGTGGTGATAACGCCGCAGTAGCAATCATCACACGCATGGTAGGTGTGCAAAAGTCTATAATATCCACATCGTGGGGCCTAGTGTTGTCCGCATCAAGTGCATTTGTATTGTTAGAGGCATCTTACAATATAAGCTCCTCTTCATCGTCTCCCATAGACCCATTTGTAAACGATGCATCCCCAATCACCTCTAACATGCGCTCAACATACGGCAACGCCCGTTCTTCAACTGTAGGATGTAACAAACACAATACAAAAGTAACCTACCACAATAAACATCTGTCAATTCAAAGTAACAGTATTTTTCAGCCCAAACTCACACAACGTTTGTGTAGAAACTAATAATAATAATAATAATAATAATAATAATAATAATAACAAGCCTAGTCTATTGTACTTACTATTTTTGCCTTGAATATATATGTCTATATGTCCTTCGTATATACATTATTAGACTTTGGATGCCACCTCAATATATATGGCAATCGGTTGCCAATATGTGTCTCAAACTTTAGACTGGTAATAGATATGGCCTCGTACATCTATACCTGCACAAAAAATTATAAGTATATCAATTTAGGCATGACAATTAAAACATATCTTAAAACAAAAATAGCACAATTTAATAAGTAGAAATAACGTCGTAGTACTTGAAAGGCTATAAAAAAATCCTCTAGGTTATATCGATTGATATATGTATGCTCCTCAGCTTCGTCTCTGTCGACTTCTTTTGAAAATGTGCCACTTGTCAAGGAGTAATAATACGACTCAAATACCGATAAGTGTACAACCAAGCAATGAAGTCCTGTGGAAACTTATCGAACTCATTAAGATCATCTCAATAAGGCAGTACAATGACAACTTAATTGTATCAATAACTGATATCCGACTTAAGTCCATTCCCTCATAAACTTGTTGTACCGTGTATAGTGGAATGGATGTAGCCTTTCTAGAATATCTATTCCTAAGTCAATCTCTCTCTTAAACAACCACAAGAAATGGTCTAAACCTGAAACCCGTGACCAAGATAAACTCAACCCACTAAACCTCATGGTGGTGCCTCCTACAACATCCTATAACTCATATTCAGTGCCCTCAGTCTTAACCTCGTGCATAATCATGCAGTGCACAAGAATCCTATAAACCTAACCTGTTATTGTCGCAAATCCAAACTTTGACTTCAAATTGTTGCCGTAAATCGAAGCAAACTGACGATGGGTTCTCGAATGTTAACCAAAATTTGCTCAAAGGTATGTTTATAAAGACTGCTCGAAACAAAATGAAATGGCTACTTCAGTTTCATTTCACAAAACATGAGCATGAGGGTATTTTTGTTTGAATAAGGAAAATTAGGGCACTTTTAATTAAAAATTTGTAAGAGGGTATTTTTGAAATTTTAGATACAAATATGAGCATTTTCGATCAAAACTCTTTTCCCTAGTCAGGACAAAAAAGTTCTTTTAGCATAAATACTATATATATATATATATATATATTACATCAAATACAAGTCGTTGGATCTAAATACATCCAACTGCTGATATTGTATCTTATCATATATTTAATGCATAATTAATGCACTCTCAGATGTAATCTTAACCGTTGGATGTTCCTAGATCCAAAGGCCTATATTTTGATGTAAGAATTTGTGTTAAAAAAAAGACTATTGATCCTGTCCCATATATATATATAAAACAATTAAGTTCTCTCTCTGCATTAATTATTGTTAGTGCACGAAAATAGTTATAATATACCATTGATTAATATGTAAAGGCTTTTTTGCTTTAATTTGGTGTCAACACCTCTTACTTATTTGCACATGGATAAACCAATCAAGCTTGTCTATGAATGCATGGCCAACCGAGGTTATGCACATATAGCTAAGCAGTTCAATTTTTTCCATGCATGATTAAGTCAATTAATCATATCCAGACTCAAGTTTCATACACGTTTCTGTGCATATGTGAATAATAAAGATTATTATTTCCATGCATAGACATTACGTACCCTTAAGAACTAGCCTTGTCCTAAGGAATTTAAAAGTCAAAGAATTGCAAAACCAGGTACGTGAACTCAGGACGGTACAACTAGTTTTCTCTATAATGAAAACAAATTGTCTCCAGGGCACCGAATAACTGAGATCACAATGAGGCAACTATCACCTCTATCAATAATAACCATACAAATTACCATAGCCTTTGCAACATCTCCTCACATGAATTTTTATGCAAGCAAGGGAACTCTTCATGTTGAAGAAGATACAAAACCATTAAAAGATCTATGGTTTCATGTGCAAGGATCTATATATGCATAGGTAGGTTTTCTCCTAATCCCATATAATTAGGAAAATCATTTTACAACTTCGTAAAAGACCAAGGTAAAGTCTATGAATACAAGAATAATTCAAAAGCTTCAATAAGAAAGTAAAGGACTAAACTTATAATTTCAAATAGTAGCTGAAGTTATTACTTGAAACTGTGGGACTCCGTGTTGGGCAAATTTCTCTTATAAGAATCAACATCTGAACCTTTGGCTGAAGTATTGTTAGTTTTCCAAATAAGATGGTTAATACGAACTAGACCCAAAGAAAGATAACATGAAAGGAATATACTAAAGGCAGCATTGGATCATATTTCCTTATGCTTGGATACCCTAGAACCTGATAAGTGTTGGGCTCGATTTCCCTAGACCTTGATAAGATTAGATTTAAGTAAAAGTGCATAATGGATTAAAGTGCATGAGGAAGGAGTTTGTCTCGACAACACCTATAATCGATAACACCCATAGGTGACAACTCCTACACCTGGCCTAATCTAAAATCTAATAGTAAAGGTCCAAAATTGGATGACCATGTTGAACCTTTAGACTTAGAGATGGCAAAATGAGCAGGCCGGCCCGAGCACGACACGGCCTAACCCATGAATAATATTGGCACAGCCCGACACGGCACGACCCATCAGTAGGCCGTGTTGGGCTAAGTTACTACAACTCATGGGTCGAATGGGTCGTGCCGTGAACAACAAACGAGCTATATTGGGTTGAGTGACTAATTTTTTACTATTTATGGTCCTTATTGTACCGGGCTGTATATTAAAATTTTTACTATTAAACCGATTTATTAAATTTTATTAATACAATATGTTATTACTTTTTTATTAATTTACATTAATCAAAAGTGCATAAAATAATGAAATTTAAATTTTTAATCATTTTTTAATTTAAAATTTTAATTTTTAACTTAAGAATATAAAATTTCTAAAAATCATAAAATTCTAATTTACAACATTAATTGGACAAATTTGCATCACTATAGATACAATACATCTCAATTAGGTTAGCACACATTGCACTATCTATCATTTGCAATTTATCCAATTTATTTATTTTACATAAAAATTAAAAATTACAAACTTAATTAATTTACATATCAAATATAATTAATTCTCACCAACAGAAATATCTAAAGAATTATTTTCTATTTCTATTTCTTCTACTTCTACTAAATTAGTAGAATTTTAAATTCTATCTTCTACATCCTCCCAATCCTTCAAACAAACCAAACAATTTAAAGAATTTTCAGATAATCTTGATCTTCGTTCATCCAATATTCTATTTCCTGCACTAAAAGCAGATTCTGATGCTATAGTAGATACATGAGGAGTTAGTAAATTGCGAGTTATAATAGACATCAAAGGAAAAATCCTTTCATTTATTTTCCACCATTGTAAAATATCAAGATTTTTTTTCTTCATAACTTAATAATTTATTATAATCAGTAAAAATATATTTTTCTAAGTCACTAGAACCAACAATAGAAGAAGTAGAAGAATTTGAAACTTTCCATGAAGGAGTATCGGCAATTGGTTCATTACAATGATTATAAATTGGTACATTTATTCATTCTAAACCTTGATATTGAATATAAATATCATGCAAAGACTTTTCAATATTTGAAACATCCACATCACATTTAATTTTCATATTTTTAGCAGTTTTATTTATTAATGTAAATGCACCTTTTAAATTAATCCTAGGATCCATTATTGCTGCATATATAAAATGTTTTGGAATATCCTTCCAATACTTCTTAAATTTGGCTTCCATAATATGACAAATACTTTTAAATTCTTTAACATCTCTATAACTAGCAAAAACATAACTAATATCATGTATATGATTTAAAATACAATGTGATGTAGAAAAATAAACACGTGAACATGATAGTGTAATATCATAAAACATTTTTAAAAATTGCATAAAAATAAATGCAATGTTCCAATCATTAAAAGATAAAACCACATTACCTAATTTTTTATTATAAAAATCAGTTATTGCATCACTATAATTAACATAAGATTTTAAAATTAAATATGTAAAATTCCAACGAGTTTTCACATCAAGCACAAATCTCCTAAGTTGTAAGCCATATTGTAACATAATAGCTTTAAAATCTTGCCTTCTAGAACTATGTGATCCTATATATTGTAATGTATCTCTAATTTTTTCTATATGAACATTAATTAAACTTAAACCATCTTGTACTATTAAATTAACAATATGACAAACACATTTTAAATGAAAAAATTGCATTCCAAGACCACGTGCAGAGAACATATCAATAGCAACGGTATTTGAAGATGCATTATTAAAAGTAATACTAAAAATTTTATCTTGTATTTCATATTCTCTAAAAATATTCATAATAACATTAAAAATTGCAAAAGCATTATGAGGATATTCTAATTCATGAACTGAAATAATTCTTTTTTGTACCATCCAATTATCATCAATATAATGTGCAATAATACAAATATAACCTAAACGATTACACCCAGTCCAACAATCAAAAGTAATAGAAAAAACACCGTTGAATGTACGAAAGTTTGCAATTAAATTTTGTTTCATATGTGTAAATATTTTAATACAATTATATTTACATGTATTTCTAGGAACTAATTTAAAGGAAGACTGAACACATTCTTTCATAAATTTTTCAAATCTTCTATCCTCAGCCTGAATGAAAGGATGTTCACTAGATGCAATCCATTTAGCCATCCCTTCTCTCATATTTTATTGTGAATACCTAAAACAATTTAAATTATTTCCAAAAATATTTGATGCAATTTGGGATTGTGTTTGATCATTAGGGGGAGCATGTCTTTTACAAGATGCTTCAGCATGACGTATTAAATGACCAATTCCATTAACACTTGAAGCACTTAAGGGTTTTTTACAAAAATTACAAATCGCTTTATTTTCACTCTGTCCAGTTTTATTATTAGGTCGAGATTCTATGGTAAAATATTCCCAAATAGTAGATGTTCTAGTTCTTTTTGAACTTGATGGTGTAAAAGAAGAATTAACACTAGACATTTTTAAGAACTAATCCAATTCAACAAATTCAGCAAGCAAATTTTGGTATTTTTTAAGTTTATAATTAAAAAATTAATCTAAGGCAGAAGGTTGCAATACACAAATTAATCCAATGCAGAATTAATCTTATTCAGCAAATCCAACGAGCAAAATTTTGATATAACTTAGATCAATCAATTAATCCAATATAGAGGATATGCAATACACAAATTAATCTAATACAGAATTAACTCGGTTCAACAAATCTAGTATGCAAGAGCAGTGATATTTCAAGAACAGTCAATTAATCCAATACATAAATCACTAGATTCAGGAATCGCAAATCAATCCAATGCAAAATTAATGAATACAAAAACAAATCCAGTATGCAAGAGCAGTGATATTTCAAGAACAGTCAATTAATCCAATACATAAATCATTAGATTCAGTACACAAATCACTAGATTCAGGAATCGCAAATCAGTACAACGCCAAATTAATGAATACAGAATTAAATCAAACTATAGTTTCAAATCCAATATTCAAAAATTGCAAATTAATCGACACAAATTAATTCGATTCAATTAATTCAAAAACTCAATTCAACATATCACTCAACTAAAAAAATTTTGAATAACATAATCAAACCAGGGGATGAGGTGGCAAAATCAGTTGGATCTAGGCAAATCTAGTCTCACCACCACAGTCTGTGGATAGTTTTTCTGTGTTTGAGGGCGGTGATGATCTCGTAAAGGCTGTGTGTGACAGGCGACAACCAAGGAGCGTATTCTAGCTGTGTCTAACGAAGAGTAAGGACGAGTAACAGCCAAGAGTGTGGTTGTGTGTGACGGCCGATGGCCAGAGAGTATGTTGTAGGTTGTGGCTATGTGCGATGACGGGTGACGGCAGCAAGTGTGGCTGTATGTGATGGGCGATGACCAAGGAGTGCGTTGTGGCTGTGTTTGACTACGAGTGAGTGTGGTTGTGTTGTGCAGATGACGGCCAGAGAATGCGTTGTGGCTGTGTTGATGAAGGGTAAGTGTGGTTGTGTTGTGCAGATGACGACCAGGGAGTATGTTGAGGCTGTGTTTGACGACTAACAATGGCAGGTGAGTGCAGTTTTTCGAACGATGGCCAGGGAGTATGTGGTGCCTGTGTCCGACGACGGGTGACGGCAGGTGAGTGTAGCTGTGTGTGATGGGTCACGGGCTCACGATTGTGCAAGTGTAGGCGTCGCCGATAATTTTTTAGGTTTTCTATTTTGAATACAAAAGAGAAGTAGAAGACTGAAGACTGAAGTATGAATGAGAATATCATAATGAGATTAGGGTTTTTTTAGTTTTTTATATTTAATTTCTTTTAACTATTATAACGTTTAAAAAAAACTAAAAGAGAGGCCACTATTATTCCTACTAATAGAAGAAAAAGAACACAATTATATATAGACTTTGGAAGAAAAAGAGAGGATTTTTTGGCATTTTTCTCTCATAGCATACAAATTCTATTGTTGGATCAGATTAATAAAATTTGGTATCAACACATGTTATATATATATACATCTTTTTTATATATTTTTTTATATTTTTATAATTTCTATTAAGAAAATATAACGAACTTAATATAATCTTTTAAATCAAGGTATTATATATAAAAACAAAATGTTAAAAAAATTTCAAACTTTTTTGATAATTAAATATCAACTTATTACTACAAAAGAATAGGGTTAAAAAATATTTTAGCATATGAGTTTGGTTTAACTCATTATTAGAATTTTTTAATAATAATATTTTTTTAATTTTTATTGAAATAATATATTAAAAAATTTAATCCTTATTATATCGTAAAAAATATTAAAATAAGGAGTAAATTGTTATAATTAAAAAAAGTGTATTGTAAAAAATATTAAAATATGGACTAAATTGTTATTTCTTAATTTGTTATTATTTTAAAATTTTAAAAATATAAATAATAATAATTTAACGGGTAAACTATCTTAAATAAAAGTTAAAGGATAAATGTCTATTTGTTCAAACATGAGGGAACATTTTTTTTTACTGCAAACATCAGGGAAATATGTCAATTTTCTTATATTTTATATGTATACATATATATGTATATATTAAAATTAAATTAATAAAATCTTATTTAAGTTAAAAAATATGTTACAAAATGACTATGAAGTTAGCTATATTATCTATTAAAAAAACATATCAGCCAAATTAGAATATCAAGATTTAAATTTTGCATACAAAAGATCTATAAAGATTAAATTTTAAATGAATTGTTTTTAAAAAGTTAGTATTTTTATTTAAATTTAAATTCAATTAAAATAAACTTTCCGTCTCAATATTTTGAGCCCCATGTTATTTCGAGCTAATTAATGGTATAATTAAATAGTTTGTAAAGATGTATTTGAGTTTGTGTTTATATTTATGATAAAAATTATAAAAATATTTTAAATAAAAAATTAATTCTCAAACTCTAATTTTTAAAATGTTATAAAAAAACTTTAAAAAATAGTGATATAAAAAATAAAAAATTTGTTTTGTGGTATTTGTTAAAAGTAATTTTTTAAAAATAGAAAACAATGAAAAAATGGGTGAGATAGTTATTTTAAATAGAAAATTATATTTAATTTTAAAAAGTCATTTTTAAAAATATTAAAAAATATTAAAAAATAATAAAATTAATTTTTTATTTTTAGTTAAAATTTAAAAAATAATCTTTTTATTTTTAAACCCAATATATTTTAGAAAACATACAACTAAATTTATTTTTATTTTCTTTTGACGATGTGAAAAAGGAAAAAGTCAAACGACGCCGTTTGCTTGACGCTTAAAGCATAGACGCACAACCCGTTTGAGGTTCTCTGTGCTTCTATTTCCACCTCACCTGATCAATTTAGGGTTTATAAACAAGACTAAAAACCCTGATTTTCACTTTCTCAGTCGAATTTCAATAATCAAAATGGGCAAGTGTCCGAACAGGAAGGTGAAGAAGAGAAGATACTCTCATAAGACAGCTCGCCTAGCAAAATTCCTGCTCAAAGATATCCTTTTTTCTTTTAAATAATTAAACTATCAAATTTGTGTTATTTTTTTATTTCATGGAATTTTCGATGTTGTTTGTGTTTTCTTAACTGAGAATTTGTATTCACGTGACGATGCTGTATATGACGAGCTTCAAAAGGCGAATTCTGCTCAGAATCCCTTGCCTTTTGACGAGGATTTACCTGGGATGGGCCAATATTATTGCTTACACTGCGAGTAAGTTTTTTTTTTTAATTGTTTAATTTATTTACTTTTGTAATTTTTGGGTTGCTGAGAAATTGAAGGAAAAGAAAAGCAATCAATGATTAGAGAATCTCCATGCTTAACTGTGACTAAGCTTCATAGCTGATATGGCTACTTTGATTATTTTTGTTTCGGGTTTTAGTTTTATTAAATTGAGGTTTGGACTTCTATTTGAATGATGTGATTATAAATTAATATGGGTTTGTTTTAAATATGCTTTTCTGATGTTTGTTCTTGTTGACAGCCGGTATTTTTCAAATGTGTCTGTGCGAGATGAGCATTTTAAGACAAAACGTCACAAGAAGCGGTAAGTAACTTCACCTTCATTTTCTGAATTTCATTTTATTAATTGGTTAATAATTTAATGATCTATTGAGTAGCTATTCCTACAAGAAATGACATGTTATGGTTACCAATATAAATTATCAGTTTCTCTAGAATTTTAGGTGGTATATTTATATAGTTTATCTGAAGCATGAATCTCAGAGGTTATTGCCATGGGATTTTTTCCCCATTTTGACAAAATTTTATGTTAGGATCCAATAAGGCATTTTGGTATTTCTCATCGTTGATTCTCTGAAGATCAAAATTTGCATGAGAGTTGCTTTTAATTTATTGAACATTGGCAATAGATGGGTTTCTGTGCTAGGCTGAAGATGATCCCAATCTTTTGCATAAGTATCACCATAAACTGTATAAAAATAGCTTATGCTCAATGAAGATTTTCTTTAATTATAATACCTTTTCATCTTAGAGCCCTAACATATCACAGTAGAAAACTCCGTATGACATGAGCATTTCATATATCAAAACCCTGAGCATTTGATTTTCTTTAGAAAGGAATTCATGGAACCTATGATTTTTCTAGCCGCTTGAGGATATTACTTGCATTAATATATCTAATGTTTTTCCTTGTCTTTTCTCATGAACATATTTGTTTTCTTAAAAGAGTGGCTTTTTTCTCCCAGGAAATAACCGAAAGTACCCAAGTTTTGCCCCAAAAATTCAAACATACCCACCCCGCATAATTTCAATAAAAAATGCCCAGTTTTACTTGCTTTGGACAAAAATACCCTTATACCCACTTTGAACTTAACACCCTATTTTAAATTGTAGTTTCGAGTGTAGCCTTTGCTCGAAGCTACAATTTAGCACTTGAATGTCTGTAGCTGTTCTTACTCACAACTATAGTTGTTTCGAGCAAGTACAGTTACACATGTTCGAGTTGCATCAAATAGTGGTTTCGAGCAAAAACTATGCGCGAGAATACAATTTGAATAGTTGTTTTGAGCAAGCACTATTCCAGACGTTCGAGCGTTAAATTGTAGTTTAGGGCAAAGTCTACGCTCAAAACTACAATTTGAAATAGGGGGTTTAGTTGAAAGTAGGCATGAGGGCATTTTTGTCTGAAATAAGGAATATTTGGCATTTTTTAATGACTTTTCAAGGGTTTTTTTTTTTGTGAATTTTTGGGGCAAAACTTAGGTACTTCAGTTATTTCCCTTTTCTCCCTAGGCACTTTATAACTTGACTTCAAAAAGAAATAAACATTCTTTAACTGAAAATATGCCTGCATCTCACCTGGGGGGAGACTCGGAGTTGTACCACAGTTGTGGTATTCACCCCTCCAAGTCTTGAATTAAAGCAGAGAGCCATTGCGTTCAAAGTTTTCCAAATAACAGCAAATGCATGTGTGCTAAATGTTGTAAAATTGTCAAAGAGCATAACTCATTTGATATTACTCGTATCGAATGCAGTGTGAAAGAAATGATGGGGCCTAAACCACACACTCAACTCGATGCTGACTTAGCTGCTGGGATGGGAATGCCAGATAATGGTCCAAAACTTATGTCTATGTGAGGTTTCTTGTTTTTGGTTCCTTTAGTATGTATGTTAAGATGGTGAGTGAGTTAAAGTCAGGCCTTCTGATACTGATAGAAATTATATGTAAAATTTTCTTTTGTGACAGTTGCTAGTATTGCTGCAAAAGTATAAGTTAATTTCCTAGTTTACTGTATTTCAGTTTTGAAATGTTATTATCCTTGGCATATCATTTTGTGCATCTTAGTGCCACATAAGTGCGCTTAGAGATTATTAATTTGCTTGTTTAAATCTGTAACTGAGTTTTAGTTCGATGTCAAACATCTATTTTTGGGATTATTAATTTGCTTGTTTAAATCCTTAACTAAGTTTTAGTTCGACGTCAAACATCTATTTTTGGGATTTTTTATGCACATCAGTAACTACCTTCTCTTCATTTTTGTTGAATAATTTATCACTGTAGGCATGTTGTGTCAATAATTATGATATAGTGCTTCATTTATAAATGCATTTTGAGATCGGTCTTCAAGGTAAACAATTGATTTCTGGATTTGATTTGTCAACATGTACAGGTTTAAACATGCAGTCTAACAATTTAGTTATTTTATATGAGAAATAAAGGGCAACATCTTATGAGTTGTGTAAACTGAGAGTTTAGAGAGAGGGATGTGGACACTTTTATTGGTATAATGGTGTTTAGTTCTTATAATTGATCCATTAAGCATTCTGTTGGCGTAATAAATGGTGTTTTTCAAGTTTTTAACACAGCAGTTTACCCTTGTCAGAAAGTCAGAAATTGATCTGTTAATTTTCTTCAATGAGGAAAACATAATGTTTGCTTTTTGATGGGTTTGACAATTCCCAATCCTTGAATAGGAGAAAAATCAGGGTGTCTTTGTGATTAAGAAAAGTCATAGTGGCTATGAGATGAAATTATTAGTGGAAGAATGAGTAGTAGGCAGTAACCATCAAGCACAAATTGGTGTTTGACTGAATTCTTTTTTTTGTTCAAGACAAAATTCCCAGACACCCTCAAGAACCTGGTGTGGCTAAGCAGATTTGAAATCTATCTTCAGACTGTACTGTGAGATATGTCTGTTTATATAAGTTTATTTCATGTGTTTATTGCATTGATTCTTTATTGTTTATGCCTTTCTTTTTTCTCTTAAAGTTTTAGAGTGAACATTTATCAGGAGCTAAAGAGCTTGTAATTTCTAAGCTGTTACAATAAAGCTTGAAAATTAAACTGAGAACGCTCATTTCTGTCATAATATAGAATAGTTAATACGTAGCTCGTTTGTTTAAATTAGCGAGCAAAATGTGGGTAAAGCCAACGGGTGGTTTGAATTTAGAGTTGTTAATAAAGCTGCTTTTTTGTGTCTACTACCAGTTTATTTTGAACAATAACATCATGATACTTGCAAAATTTTATGGTCCCCGGAGTTTGAAATCATTTCACTTTTCAAACCCCATTGCAGATTTTCAAAAGAAAGCAATCATACTTTTCAGATATTCCTGTCGCTCTTATTGTCTTCTAGTCTTTGCCATTTCCAATCCAGACAAGGAGCAAGAGTTTTCTGTTCACTCTTCTTCTGAGTAGTGTGTCATCTCCCAAAGAAAAACCTCCAAGCACTTAAAAGATATGTTTGAAATTGTTATGTTTAAAAAACCAAAATAGGTTAAGCACTGAACACCCACTTGTACTATTGAAATAGCAACTTTGATAAAGTGTTTTAACGTCCATTTGTACTTTTGGTCGATAGCGATTTTGTCTTATAAACAGTTGTAAATTGGGAATTAGGACACCTTAATTCTAAAATGATGTGGTCACAAAGTGGCACCACCGTGAAGCCAATACCTATTGTGCGCCCACTAACTAACTTAATTTTATCTAAAGAAGATAGGGGTTAGGTGTGGTCCATGAGATGAGCATACACTTAGCACCCAGAGGCAATGATAAAACGCCATCATCTTCCTGTCATTTTCTAAGACATTTTCTCTCATGCTTGTCCACTCACAATCTTCTGGTTGGATGTGCATAATTTTCCACCACCTCTTTTGGGAGATGTTTTTGTTACATGTGCTTCCACCATGTGAACTTGACTCAATAATTTTGTTCCCCACAAACTGTATCATAAATATATACATACCCAGATCCAGACCAGTTGATGAGGAAGACTGGATTGGATTGGATGATCTTCATTTGCCATATCTTAAAAGTTTGGACTGTGATGCTCTACATGTTATCATATATTCGTTTTGAGTCTACATCTACACTCTACAGCCATTATGTCCATTACTATGTGATCAGTGTCGGAAAATGATGGAATTCTAACATGCATGCTTCTTGTCATGTTCAAATTTTGAAACCCATTCGTAGTTGTCCCCAACATTTATTGGATTCCAATTACATGCACGATTTGGACACATTTTGATTACTCTACACATCATAAAGTATAGCAAATGCCTTGACACTGTTCCTTCTCAATTATTTTTTGAACAAGGATCTTTCTTCCCATGATTTGCTTTCCCGAAAGCAAAGAAGACAAACAAAATGCACGAGGGATGTTGCCTCTGACTTCATTTTGACGTATAAGTTATAACATACTTGATTGTGAAGCAAGTATTTGTCATTATCATTTCATTTCCTTAGAAAAGGTTCATAAGCATAACATATATGGTAAAAAATTAGGTAATACACATACTATACTATACCAAAACATTAAACTGAAAATCAGAACCCAAAAAATCATAAAGGGGTATATGAGAAATACTCCTCTTTTTTACTGCTTTTATCTTAGACTTACTATGCTTCTTTCTCCTCGTCATCTTTGAGTCTCGCTGAGGAACTTGAACCTGATGTCATTCCAATAACTTGACTATGTGTGAACCTCTGTAACTGTATCATCCGGGCATAACACCCATCAGGATAATTTTTCAATAGGTGTGAATGAGATCCTTGCTCTGCAACTTTCCCATCATCAATCACTGCAATGACATGGGCATTCCTAATAGTTGACAGTCGATGAGCAACAACAATTGTTGTCCTTCCTGAGCAAGCACGGTCTAGAGCCTCCTGAACGGATCTCTCAGACTCGGCATCAAGTGCACTTGTTGCTTCGTCGAGTAGCATAATCTCTGCCTTCCTAACAAGAGCTCGGGCAATTGCAATTCTTTGTTTCTGTCCACCAGAAATTTGAACTCCTCTCTCCCCTACAAATGTCTTGTAGCCATCTGGCAATGCAGATATAAACTTGTCAGCATTGGCCAATCTAGCTGCTTCAGTGATCTCAGCCTCGCTTGCTGATTCATGCCCATATGCAATGTTCTCATAAATTGTAGTAGCAAAGAGGCAGGGCTCCTGTGGAACAATTGCCATGTGCCTTCGGAGGGACTTCAGATTGTATTTTCGAATGTCCTTCCCATCAATCATAACCCGTCCAGATGAGGGCTCGTAGAATCGCTGTATAAGTGCAATGACTGAACTCTTGCCACATCCACTGGGACCTACAAGAGCGAGGGTTTTTCCAGCTCGGGCACGAAGAGAGAGGTCACGGAAGATTGGGATATCAGGGCGAGAGGGATAAGAAAAGTCTACATGCTTCAATTCAACTTCCCCTCGAAGACGGTCAGGAACAGGAGTAGCATCTGGATCATCAGGCTCAATTTCAGTTTTGCGGTCAAGAAGATCAAAGACTGACCTCATGGCTTGCCCACCTTTGATGAAATCAGGAGCCAGAGTTAGTGTTTCTGCTGCACCGTTAGCGGAGACCATGAGGACCATGAAAACTCGGATTGTCTTGGAGAAATCAGAGATCCCATGCTTCACAAGCCAAGAAGAATACCAAAGTCCAAGAGCATAGGAAGCATAAAGACAAAATTGAGCTACTCCATATCCGCTACCAGCAATTTGTCCCTTCCAAAAGCATCTTCGTAATGGAGTTTGAAGGTTGGAGGAGAAAAGACCCACAATCTTAGTCTCTGAATTGAAGGCAGCAACAGTCCTTACATTGCCAATGGCCTCTCCTGCAAGTTGTGTGGCCTTGGCATGTGCCGCTTCCATGTCTCCAGAGAAACCTTTCATGAACATTTTCTGTCAAAAAATCCAATAAAAAATTGTTTAGAATACAGTTCAATAACAGTGTATATATGAAGAATCAGATGTCAATACACACCTGCAAAACAGTGGCTCCAACAACCACTGGGAAGACAGCCATGAGAACAAGGGCAAGACGCCACTGCAAAACAAAACCAGCAGTGCAGGCAACTAGCAGAAGTGCTGTGTTCTGCACAATTACTTGAATCCGGTCACCAATGGCTGATCTAACATTGTTGGCATCAAGAGCCAGCCTTGCTGCAATCCTAGCACTCTCATTTTCCTCCTGATCAAACCACGCCATTTCATTTTTCAGCACTGCAGCCAGCATTTTCTCCCTCACACGTTTTGTAAGGTTTTCTCCTACAATATCCCAGAAGGAATGCTGAAGTGTGTTGAAGAGAAGTTCAGCTGATGAAAGCCCAATTAACAAGTAGCAGTACTTAGCAATTTCTCTGATCATGTAAGCATGGTCGGGATTATAGTAGACACTGAGGACAGCACTTAGAACATATGCAAAGAACGCACTCAGGGAACCACATATAACAGAACCCACAGAACCAACTAAAGCATAAACCCATTCAGGAGAATTCATCTTAGCAAGACGCCAGAATGAACTGGCTTGCTCCTTGAAAGCAAGTTTCTCAAGCCGGTAATTGGGATATGTAGCATCAAGGGATAGACTAAAATCAGAAGTAGAGAAGTCTGATAGCCTGCGTGAGTAAGGTGATCGACCATAAGAGGAATTCCGGGCAATTATTGGTGAGCTCACTGAGTTCCTGGCACTAGAAGGCCTGCAAAAGTATAACCATGTTAGTGAACTGATTTCCTGCCCCACAAACAACTTAAACACCAAAAATAAATAAATAAATGTTTCAAGAACTATAAAGATGGCGAATACAACCTTGCACTACTCTTTCTGGCATTGTTGAGAGCAGTTTCATGTGCCGCTTCCTGCATTCTAATGAGCTTGGCATAAACACCATTTTCTCCCTTGGCAATGAGTTCATCATGAGTTCCAATCTCTGAGACACTTCCCTGTTGTAGCACAGCTACAAGATCAGCCTTGCGAATAGTGGAAAGGCGATGGGCAATGACAAGAGTTGTCCTTCCAATCATAAAACGGTCAAGAGCTTCCTGCACCAGCTTTTCTGATTCAGAGTCCAGTGCACTTGTTGCCTCATCTAGAAGCAGGATTGCTGGGTTTTTAAGCATTGCCCTGGCTATAGCTATCCTCTGCTTCTGCCCTCCAGAAAGCTGCAGTCCTCTCTCCCCTACCTGCCATTATCAAATTTTTTGGCCTCCTTAATCTTCTTCTACAAATTTTACAATTTAACTCCCAAGAAAACAAAGCAAAGTAGACAAAATCTTGGAGGTTCATAATGTACTGAAGTTGGATAAGACTCCATTTTTCCCTCCTTGTAAAATAATCATGGTTAAATGGATAATATTAGATTTTGTTAAACTATTATTTTCCTTTCGTTTTTTTATTCTCCCTTCAAGTCAAAGTTTAGATTATCATTCTTATCAGTGGTATAGTTAGAACCCAGGTTTTGGCATTGCCTCTCTTAAATTATACTCTTAACAAATAATATAATAATGAAAGACTTGATTCTTTTGACTTCAAGGCTTGAGTATTCTTTTCACAATTTCTTCTCCACTCATCATCATTTTGTTTTTTTCTTTTTGGGTCTGAATCTTTCATCTTCAAGTTATTATTCAATTTGTCTATTCTGGCAATTACATAGCATTTTCTTCCCACCATTTTTTAATGCCACAAGACTTATTTCTTTATTTCTGTGAACTCCTATGTCTATGTCATGTTCATTTTCTATTGTGTTTCCACCCACCCTTCTAGAGTTTTTGGTCTCATACCTGCACATGCACAGATGCAGTGTTGACTCAACCATGTTACCCTTCTAAATTCATGCATGATGGGCTTACATTGACTTCATAAACAAATATAAACCACCAAATAAAATAAAGGTAGGTTTTGTTTGTTGACCAAATTATCCGTTCAAATCTTGAATCTTAAAATATTTAGCAATTATCCCCATTTAAAAATCTAACCAAACATGACACTTTTGGTCAAGATCCATAATTAGTTTCACCTACTAGAATGGAATGACCAGCTTTACCCCACTCCCCCACCTCTCCCCAGTTCCTTAAAGACAATATAACCCAATTGATGATGCTTATCCAGAGTAATTATTATGGCCAACAATTATTTTTTCTTTTTTTTTCTTTTGGTTTGTAATATGCAACATTTTTATGATTTACTGTGCAGATCTCTAAACAATTGTCAATTTGTTATTGTAAGATCTAAAGTTAATATCTGAAACAATTAGCTAACCTGAGTGTCAAAGCCGTCTGGTAACTTGATAATAAATGAATGGGCATTGGCAACTCTGGCAGCCTCTTCAATCTCACTTTGATTTGCATCTGGTCTACCCAACAGTATGTTCTCTTTAATGGTGGTAGCAAATAGAGCAGGCTCCTGGCTCACTAGTCCTATTTGTTGCCTCAACCATTTCAGCTTCAATGACTTTATGTCATGCCCATCTAACAGTACTTGTCCTACATGAAAGTTCATAAATTTTGCTGAAATTTTACATACCCAGATGGACTAGAAATAACTTGATTTAGTTCAATTTTGATTAATTAGATAGAAAGTACGATATAATTTACCTGAGGTGGGATCATAGAATCTCTCAATGAGGGAAACCACAGTGCTTTTACCAGAACCACTGCTGCCAACTAAAGCAATGGTTTTCCCAGCAGGTACATTAAGTGAAAAATTGTTGAGGATTTGGACTTCAGGCCTCGAAGGGTATGAGAAATCAACATTTTTTAGCTCTACGAGTCCAGTAACAGAGTCCAACTCCAGACCAGATTCACTGTTTTTATCAATCCCTGGCTTATGGTCAATTATACGGAAAATTTTTGCTGCTGCGACTTTTGCTTTTGTAAATGCAGCTATGCTCGGTGCTGCCTGTGCCAAAGCCCTGAAAATCAAAGAGAGAGTTTAAGCAAACCATACTTATGAGGAAAAAGATAAATGCAAGACGTATTAGAACAGGTAGATTAACAGATTACTACTCACAGTCCACCTATCATGACTGCAAACATGGTGGCTATAGCCAGCCCTCCATTTGTGAAGTGGTGCCTAACAAGGTAACCACCATACCAGAGAAGAAGAGCATAACAACAAAACACAACAAAGTACGTCGCACCCAAACCCATCCCCTTTGCAAATCCACTCTTGTAACCCAGCCTTTGCGCAATCCTCAATGCTGATGAGTAGGCTTGTAATGCTCTAGATTCACCAACAAATGCGAAAACAACCCGAATTTGGACCACTGTCTGCAATTTTGCTCGAAACCAGGAATACCCAGATGGGAAAAACAGAGAAATTAGGCAAAAACAATTTCTGGGTACTCTAACAGAAGAAAGAAAAACATTGAAATCGCCGTCTTTTTATTTTTACCTGTTCAACCATATTTCCAGCTTGTGATAGAGCTTCTTGGCTCTTGCCAGCGAGCTTGGCTAAAGTGGTGGCATGAATAGCTCCAATTACAGCTATGAGAGGAACAACTGCAAGTGTGACCAAAGCCAATTGCCACACAGCAGTAAAACCAACAACAAATCCAGTCACAAATGTTGCCATGTAGTGAATGAAATTACCCAGCTGCACAAAAGACAGAAAGCATTAAAAGAGTTCATACAAAGCCTAATTAGAAAAAAGAACATCCCAAAAAAGAAAACAAGAGAATGAGCTGAATAAAAGATTGAAATTTTGGTTTCACCTTCTCGCTAATGGCATCTTGGACCATGACTGCATCAGTGTTAATGGCATATACCACGTCGCTGGTTCGAACTTCTGTGTCAAAATACTCAATGTCTTGGTTCAAAGCTGCTTCGAGGTATTTGATCCTCATCTTGGTTGATTGCCTCTCTCCAGTCCACATCCAACAGGATATTTCTGAGACCAATTCAAGCTTCCCCTTTGTTAAACCAACAAGCAATTGTAACAGAACTCTAATTTGCAGAGAAGTAACTGACCTGCCCATGAAGATGCCCAGATTGCAGCACCAACTACAAGAAAGTAAAATGCATACTGCAGAAAAACAATGACAAAACAAAGAGCATTTTTAATTATTGCATCTTAAATGTAATAGGAAGAATTTGATTGTGAAGTATGTGATACCTTCAAAACTTCCTGCATCATCTTATCCATGTTATTGGCATTAGAGCCGAAAGAGTTAACAAGATCGGCAAAGAACCGAAGAAAGAGAGGGAAAGAACAGCCATGTACAAAAGCACCAAGAGAACCAATTCCCATTAAAACATAATCCAAACTATCTGCAAATCTGAAGAGTTCACCAAACCCAACTGCACGTACATCACTAGGCTTGTCTCCTTTACCACCATCTTTCTTAGGCTCAGTAGAAGAAGAAGAATTATTCTCCATTTCTCTTGCTCTTTCCACAGTACTTTCTTGATAAGGAATTGCTTCTGCTTCCGCTTCTGGTTCTGGTTCTCCCTGTTCTTTCTCTCCCAAGTCTGTTTCTCTTGTTGGTGTGGGAGTAGCTGTTATTGCTGTTGTTGTAATGGGTGTAGATGATGGGTTGTCTTTAAAAGGCTCTAAAGAAGGAGGAGCAAGAAGTTCAAGGCCTTGCATTTCGGACCATCTCCACTGCTCAATCGTCTTTATCTCCTGAGAATCTTGTGACATTTGCAAAATTCCTAGCTAGCTAACTTTATGAACAAACCTCCCTTCCCTTTATTATCTCACTCTACCTGGCTTTTGAGCTCATGTTATGTTTTTTTTCCTCCTCACTTTTCTTTTTTTCCTTTTCTTTATATATATAATATTTTTGAAAAACACTTTCCTTATGTTTTTACTACCCTATTATTTTTATTCAATTTTCAGTGGTTGTTGCCCGTTGAAATATTATCCCAATGAAACAACTGTTTGCTGTTAGTGGGATTTCTTGAGTTTGCTTCTTCTGTAAAAGACATAGAAAATGACAGATGCTGAGATCCAAGAGATAAAGAAACCATTTTTCCTCTCAGACAAACCCCACTGTGTGAAAACTTAGACATGGGTTTTTTTGACTAACACACACTCACACTACTACTATTCAATTCAATGAACTAACAAACAAACCCACCACCCATTAAAATTTTCATCTTCTTTATTAATTATTTACCCTGAAAAAAAAAACAGTTCTTTTCAGTTCTTCAGCTTTGGCTTCTTCTTCAAGTTAAGCAGTAAAAAAGAGAAAAGCTTTTGAAACCTCTCTCACGTTCTCTGTCTGTCTCCTTCAAATCCGGCGCCCTTTCTTCTTCCACATTGAACCATAATAAAGATCTCTTTTTTTAATACACACAAACCAAACAGGCCCTAGCTACTACATGCTCTTAACCTTTAGTCAAATGAACTGTGAGCCTAAACAACAAACATACAAACAAACAGTTTGTTTATTATCCCTTAGTAATTAATTATGTTATTTATGTTCAATCTTGACCTTAAATTGATAAAAAGAAATTAAAGTTTATTAGTAAAAAGTTTCAATGTAAACTCAAGCTGTTTTAGTCAACAAAAACAAAACAACTACTGCTGTTTTGTCCATAAGCAGTTAAAAAATCTTGGTTCCGACATTCTAGTAAAAGTAAAATAACACATAATCCTATAGTTGGAACTCCACTTATTGTCAGAATCCCCAGCTATATCTCCATTTATTACATTCATACATATATATGTACATATCTGTAAATACATTCATGATATATGATAAATTCTTCAGTGTTCTTTTAATAAAGAAAGAGAAAGAAAATACAAGTGGGATTCCAGGAAAATTTGTCAGGAAATCATCGACAAATCTGGGGATTCCCTCTAAAACTTGATACTTTAATGGAAAATGACAGCAAATATTGATGGGATTATAGAAAATGAACCGGAAAACTAAAGTGGGGGGTTTTGATAATTCAAAGAATCAGAATAGTACACTGTCAAGTTCTGTTGTTCTGTTCTTCTTCACCCATTTATTATTATCATTTTTAAAGAGAGAAACTTTAATCACGCCCTTTGATTTTTTTAAAACTAATATAACTCTCTCTCTTTCTTTTCTTGGCTTAATTTACAATAAAGCTTCCTGAATCCTGACGCTGCAAATTCCCTGAAATTGCAATTTTTTTTCTCTTGCCCTTGTACTTCCGCTTCCCGATGATGCTGATGAAAATAATTGATTTTTTTTTCAAATTAAAACTAAAATAAAAAAATATGAAGAAAGAGAGAAAGTGGGTAGATGTCTTTCCCTCTTTCCACGCTTCTGAAACCGTACTGTGAGAGTAAGCCTAAGCATATGTCGCCTCTGCTAAGAGTTCCCCGCCTTTGCCTTTGCCTTTGCCCTCAGCCCACGGGCACTTGTCCACTTCTGTATGTACTCACTTGTTTACTACGTACGATTAATCATACTATATTATATACATTAAATCTTTATTTAGATGAAAGTTACCCACGAATTATAAATTAAAAAGAGATATTATCAATCAAACTTTTAACGAGAGTGAAAGTTTAAACAACTATGATTATCACGTCGCACTCTACAAATTTATTTATATAATCAGTCACATTTTTGCTTACATAAAATGAAAAAGTTTCCAACTATAACCTCACCTTTAGGAATGACAATATGGACGGGTAGGGGTAGGGGTGGAAAGGTGTTTTCCGTTTCGCACTCCCTTATAATTTTGATTCTTATTTCACACTATTTTTTAATAAAATTTAATAGAACGAAAATAGAAAATTTTTATATAGAGAATAAATTTATCATTTTTATTTATTTTTTTATTTATTTATATTAATACTAATTAAAATATTACTAATATATTATAATATTATTTATATATAATATTATATTAAAATATAAACTTCACTACTTCATAAAATAAAAAAATTATAAATTATTAATTTAATATAGTCTGTTTATATATGTTTTTATTTGAAAAATAACATATTATAATATATAATTATGTATATTTAGAGAATGAGATAGTAATGAGGTGGAAATTACTAAATTGTTCTCCACTCCATTAACAATTCGGAGATTAATTTTCCTCATTTTTCATTATATCACTTAAATTTTATTTCATTTGGAGTAAATTCCATGAGTCCCAAATCCGTGGGAGATTTTGCCATCCCTATTACCTTTCACATCATCGTTTATTTATTTATTAACTGTAATTAATTGTGTTATCGAGATTCATTTAGCTTAATCATGTTTACATTTAGATGATAAATTGATAATGGGTGGGTAGTTAACTGCACATTCATAAAATCAAAATTTTAAACCACAGTATTATAACTCAATAGTTATATAATATATTTGTTGCATTTGAATTGTTAGATTTTTCAGCATTTAATTCAATAATTAATTAACTATTAGTTTTTTGAATGTCTCGTTATAACAACTTTTTCCTGAAATTTAAATGGTATTAGTTTTTGTTTATGATTTGAAAATATATTTTATATTTTTAGGGTTTAAGATACTATATTAGTGTACTAAGTATCAAATTTTTAAATAATTTTTTGAAGAATAATTAAATATTGTGGGAATAAAGGTATTACATATTCTTTTATTTTTTTATTCTATTATTTTTTAAAGTATCATTAGAGTATAAACAGTGTACAAAACACATCAGTTGATGAAAATATAAAAATAAAAATAAATTATAAGATAATTAATTTTATAATATTGTGTTCATTTATTTTATATAATTTATATAAAGAGTGTGTCTCTAACACTGTTATATATTTTTAATTTTTTTAATCAAATAATCTTAAACATTGTTTTCCATCCTTTCTATAGACGTTATTTATTTGCTATTCCTTTAATTTGTCATATAAAAAATATATAATTTTCATTATCACTGTCATATTCTTAGTACTATTCGAACAAAAATATACGTATTGAACTTATTATAAATTAAAAGAAATTAGGATATGTGAATTCCTTAATTTTTACGCTATCAAAAAATAGAGACAAGAACATTAAATTTTGAATATAAATGACAATTCAAATTAACACGTTGTATTCATAAAATATTAAATAAAAATATAACAATATTTTGAATTGACATAAATGAATAAAACTATTCTATAACTATCTTAAAATTTTAAAAGTTAGCCCAATTTTGACATTTAAAACATAAAAATATTTCAATTATTTTAGTAATTAATTTATCACAAATCAAATACTTAATTAATCTAAGTAAATAAATAAATTTGTATATTATTGTTAAATATTTTCTATAATCTTCTTAAAAAGATCATAAAACATATAGTAGTAATATTTAAAAAAAACGAAAGACCCAAATATTACTATCCATATATTAATTAATTTACAGTTTAAAAATTATTTTTATTTTGAGAATTAAATAAAGTAGATAGTGTCAGAGAAATTTATTTATAATTTTAAAAAACAAAAGAAGAAAAATGAGTAACTCATGGTATCTGCTTTTGAAGAGGATTGAATAGGAAACATCAATATGATGTGATACCAAGAAAATTTAGTCCTTACTCACTCTTCACCTACCCAATTGAAAACCAGATCAAATAATTCTTGCAGGCAACGGTACACTTACGGCATCTCAATTTTTTATAATTTTTTATTTTTTAATATTACAAATATTCTATTAATGTTTTAACTACTGCCAATTTAACATTATCCGAATATCTTAACCCTACGAAAAAGAAGAGGTGATTGTCCACAATAATGAAAGATTAATTTTCGGCCAACAAGATTCGAAGACTTGAGGCAAGCGACCACTCCAATTATGCCTGAGTGGTTAATTTTTTTTATTATATATTACATATTCAGTGTATTAATATATATATATATATATATATATATAATATCTAATGTAACTAGAGTTTAGATAAATTGTTAATTTTATTGCATTACACACACCTTCACAATACACACAATTGGTGAGGTTTTTTATCTTCTTGTGTTTTTGAAAAAAATTAAAAAAAATTATACTTTTGTAGAATATTTTTTATAACTCGTACTTAATAGCCATAAAATTTTAATTTAATATAAACAAATTGTACGTATAATTATATTATAGAAAATATCAATAATCTCATATTTTTATTTATATTTTTATATTTATTTTTAAATTATTAGATGTATATATTTCTAACTGTTAAAATTAAATATGATATATACATTAATTATATATATTAAATTTAATTTTAAACGTTAAAAATATATATTTAAAAATTTATAAAATATAAATATAAGTATAAAATATTAAAAAAATAAAAAATAATACTCAAATTTCTATAATTACGTTAATTAAATTATAAATTTCACTTAAATTGAATATAAATTTTAACTAATAAGGTCAAACTTAAACCATATCCACTCCCGGTTCCACACAAATTTTTTATTTTAATATGAGAAAATTGTTATATATAATTAAAATAATATTTAAAAAACGAAACCCTACTTTATTTGATTTTTGCTTTGCATGAATCTTGATTTCATAAGCATCCAACGGCCTGCTGCACTAGTAATCAATTTCATCTTGTGGGCCCTTCTATTTTTAAATGATCTCAACCGTCTGATGGATAACCTTCATCCGTATATTCCTTTCATCAGTAATTAAATAATGGAGTTAGCTAGGAGTCAGACAGTTTTTAATAACCTTGTTTATTAAATATAATAATTTTAACCAATTTTTTTAACAACCAATTATTATCTTAAATGTTCACATCTGCAGTAGATATCTTTAAATAATTCTTGAACTTATAGTATAAATAATTAAATTTTGTTTGACTATACAAATCAATCCCATCATCCATAATGATGAATCACACTAACCCATAAAATTACCATATTAAAAAATAAATTATTAAATCTTAATAAATAAATATTAGTGATTATAGATATACTCTAAGCTTGAGGATTGTCTTCTTTTGATTCTCTCTAAATAAACAAGAGATTATGAAGATTCCCTAACACTAGGGTTAGAGTAAGACAACTTAATTAAGAAAAGTAAATAAAGTTAATTATAGGACTAATCTCCTTTCACTTTCTATATATAATGGTCAAATTTTTTATGCTAAGATTTTGTAGGAACTTAGGTTTAAATTTTATAATTAAAATTAAAAAATAATTAGTGGCTTTTGGTAATAACACTCAATATCGCGAGCAATGACATTGATATATATATTTATCAATCATATTTATAAAAGATATTATTAATAATAAAAATATATGTCACTCAATCTTTAGTTAGATGGTAAGAGTATCTACCCTCTACTTAGAGGGTAAGTGTTCTTTATAAATTTGTAGGTTTTTTTATTAATATATGGGTAGATTTCTTTCTAATGCGAGGGGAGTGGGTATTCTCTACAAATTTATAGAATTTCTCAATAATATATGGGTAAATTTTCTTTCAATATAAGAGTAAAATTTGCACTATGTATGTAGATATTTAAAAATAAAATATATAAGTATTAATATTTAAATTTTTAATAGATTTTTTATATAATATTGTATGTAGATATTTAAAAATAAAATATATAAGTATTAATATTTAAATTTTTAATAGATTTTTTATATAATATTGATAGTTGTATATGTATTTTTTTAAAAAAAATTACATGTATATGCTTATGAGATACATTAATAAGAAAAGTATACAAATTAAATATAATAAATGATTGAACAAAAAGAAAAAGAAATAAAGGTTTTTATAAAAGGTTGGTGATCACATAATTATACATACCTAAAGAAAATGTACAAGACCCAATGAGATTGTTAGGATTGTAAAATGAAAACAAACACTAATTAAGGTGGTTAAAGATTAGGTGTAAAGTAGGAGAGAGTGGGTGGCATAATTCCCATAAAGAAAATTAATTAACTTGTAAATAAAATAAAATAAAATAATTTGTTTTATTAATGAATTTGTGCCTAATTGGAAGGGACATATAAAAAAAAAGATTTTCAATAAGTCAAAAAGGGAAACCCTAATTGGCCAATCCTCTTTCTCTCTCTTATTGAGAGGCTATTATTATTTGTTATTATTATAAAAAGGGCCAATGGGTGGTCCATTTCATTAAGTCCATTAATCTTGTTTATATTATAGAGGGATTAAATTAAGGTGAAAATAATCAAATAATTAACCCACAAAAAAATTTAAAAAAAAAAAGAAAATACTCAAATCTCCACTCAAATACACTTGTTAAAAGGGGTGCATGTGAGACTCATTATGCTATTACATTGTCTTTCTTGTGGTTAAATGTGCATTAATTATTTATATTATTTAATTTAATTTTTTATAATTATATGATCTAATTAAATCTTAGTTTTTAAGCTATTATGATTCTGTGGCCAAGCTGTGGATTTGTTGGCATATTGAGAGGCTACCCAAGTGTTAAATTTGCTTAATTAATTAATTATTAATTTTTTGGTTATTTTAATTTAGAGGTAATTAATTGGTTAATTAATATCTTCTCTAATCTCATGGCCCCCACCAATATTTTTCTTTTCTCAAATCAAGGACCCATCAAATCAATAATTAGAAGAAGCAAAATGATAGTAAAGATTTCTTTGTTTTGTCTTATTGATATTTATTTGCCATATTTTCAACTTTGATTCAAGAACAAGTCATCATCATCATCATGGTTTAATTTCTTTTAAATTTGTACATCATAAATATAAATATGCGAAGCTCAATTCAGAATTCTTATAATTTATTAATTCACATTCAAACATTGAGAATCATTAATATTAAAATTATTAAATTTGAGTTTCAATTTCTTTTATCCAATTTCAAATTTTTCATAAAACAATTTTAAATTTTGTTTTAAAAAATTGAAGTTGTTAACTTTATATACATATATAATTATCAATTCTTTATTGAATGAATTAAAATTCAGTGCTATATGAACTTATTTAATATTTTTAAATTTTTTTGATAAATATATATTTTTTATTTAAATAAGATCAAGATTTATATTTTTATATTTTTATTAATTAACCATCAATTATATACATGTATTTGCTCAAATAAATGTGTGCATTAGTATGGAATCCTATTTCACTTTAATATGTGTTCATAGGTGAAAAAAAAAGTGTAAATACAAGCATAATATATAATTTTAATATTTGATAAATCTTGAACGAAATATTCCATTAGAATTTTATCTATAATATAATTTTTAATGATTGTAAAAATTAAAATAAAGTAATTTTATAAAAGTCAATCTTTTAAAAGTACTTAATAATTTTAATATGCAAGTATCAAATTAAACATACCTCGACCCCTTTTTCGCATATCTCCATGGTTTACGAAAGTTATATATATTTCACTTATTTCTAATTATTTTAATTATTAATGCAGAAAATGAATAATACATGTATATATATTATATAATATGGTATGATATAATATAATATAATAAATAATATAAAATTAAATCATATGATATAGGCTACAAACATTCTAGTAAAATAAACTTTATTTATTTTTCAATCTCTCGAGCAGCGGGAATCAACTAAAGACGGGATTGATTTGAGATATGGTAGGGCACTAGTTGAACATGTAATAAAAAAGTTGAACAGCTATTTTTTAATATTTATTTTTGTTTTTTTCAATAAGATCATGATCAAAATAATTAAATGGGGTCATAGAAAAATCATGTAAAATTAAAATAAAATAAAAATTGGGCTATATATACCTAATTGAATGGTCCACATAAAATTAATTTGGTATGAATTTCAAAGCATATGAGTTCTAGATCTAGTTGTATTGTTGAACTTTTAAAAGAGTCTTGTGGTCTACTCGTGCCCCTATTTTCTATGCATTGGACCCATTTGAGCTCACATCAGGGATCCTACTCTATAACTCTATGTTATTTATGTCGTTTAATGATTTAATTTGTTGGGATAAGACTCATTATCTTATTAATTAAGTTTGTTTATCTCCTTAATTAACAAGAATTATAAATAATTTCTCACATTCTTAGTTGGAGAGCTTTTAATTGAGTTTAATTACATCTAAATTTTAGTCTAAGGTAAGATATATTAATTTAAATCTTTAATTTAAAATGATGATATAAATTCTAAATTGTTATATCATACGATTTACTATTACATATTTAAATGAACAAAATATTTGAAAACATAAATGTTTGTACAATTTATTCATACAAATTGATGGATCATTATATTATATTACTTTTATAATAATAATTTTCAATAATTTTAGCAATTTACAAAGCAAATGGTTAGGTAAATCATGCATGTAAACATTGACACTTTTGCAAGCCAAGCTTTGTAATTATAAAATTTTAATTTTTATAATCACACAAAAAATGTACATGCTTCATCTTTCTATATATATATATAATCAAGTGAATAATATCTTGTGCTTTGTGCTTCTTGTCAAATGTCAAATATGTACTATGAGCAATTTCACACTCAAGGCCTATAGCTAACTAATTTGATGTAATTAGTTAACAAACATTTTATATTAATTTTAAATTAGAGAGAAAAAAGAACTAATATATCCCAAGCTCCAATCAAACCCAAATCCCAAAAGATTTGAATGACAATTGGCATACATCCTTTTGATTGTCCTATATATAGACATCTATATATTGAAATACACTTGTCTCAAATCTTGAATTAATTACATTATATTTTTTCAAATCTTACTTTAAAAAATATTATTTTCTTATTAATTTACAACCCAACTTTTTAGCTTTAATGATGTAGTTCTCATCTTTTTCAAGAACAAGATGTGGGTATCAATAATAATGTGAAATAATATCAAAATGCTAACACTAGTAAGTGGCAAATCTTAGCAAAAAGATTTGGATTTCTTGTCAAAATTTCTACCAGCAAATCAATTAAACATTGTCTATAGCCTATAAAACAAATTGGAATTATTTGCAAAACAAACATTGACAACCTACAAGATGAACATCAACATCACAGCTAGTAAAAATAATTAAAATAATGGGGTAAATTAAAGAAAATTACATAAGCTAGCCTAGGAATCCATCCCAATATTCCACGGTAAATAATGAAAAGTAACTAGCTAGCTACCCCTTTCAATTTCATGAACAGATCACACTACATATGTCTTAAAATCGGCCATTAGAGATTGCAATATTTACATGCTTTTTTTCAAAAGCACTTCTCTCTAGCTACCTTTCTCTCCCGGAAGTTGCTTCCAGGAAATGATTTCTGATTCCTATGGGAATATTCTAAGTTTCAGGACAGTTTAAGCCCATGCCTAAGCTATGAGCATGTACATATGTAAATGAAAGTTTATATTATCTGAGTTGGATACTCTATTATATATAACGTTTCCATTATTCAATACTCAGATATCCACATGATTAGATCATTTCATTTGTATTCATTAGTAAATATCTGCAAATTGAATTGGTTTCGTGTCAAATTATGATTGATTTGGTGTTCATGATCAAACCCTAAGTGGGCATTGCAAAAACGACACCTACTACAGTCAGATTATCAACTAATAATGCATCAATATTTTTCTATTGCTATGATAAGAATGGTTCATGGAAATTGCCCATAAATTTTTTGGGTTAGGCTTTTGATTTAAAGTAGAGATATTATTCTATATGGAACATTTATATTATAATATCTTACATTATTTGGTGTAGTGGGAATCCAACCGGGAATAGTATCAGAACAAAATAACAAGCCTCCCTTTTTATATCCTGGTATCCTTAATGGTAGCAAGCCCTTCATCAAAGTGATGAAAGCTTGTAAGCTAATTATTCTTTTACAATTAAGTTATTATTTTTTTATATACCTAAATTTTGTTCTAACTAATATCCCACGATTATAACATATGTTGTCTACTATTATGTTAATTTCATTATTAAATAATTGTCAAAAAAATAACGGTTAAATAATAGGATAAATGAATAGGTAATTAATAAATAATATATTAAACCTATACCAAATGAGACTATGAATTAGGAAAATCATTTAAGTCAAAAGTAGGTTGAGAAATAAGAATGTTAATTAATTAATCCTTAATCTTAATTAATATTCGGTGCTTTCCACAGCATATATCCGGTGCATGCTTCTCTAAAAATGAGGGATTTGGAACAATAAAAGAAACTAATGCACATGCTTTAAGCATCTTCTTTAACAAAGCTTTTTAATTTAAACCCTAATTAATGATAATGGAATGGAGACTAATGAAAGGGGATTTAAATTTTGGATTGAATTATTGGGACGTTTCACATGTAGAAGGCAAAACTTCACAAGCAAGCTTGTCACTCTAACTTAGTTTACACAGTCTGTAGATATCACTTTAATTTCTTTATGCTTTACAACAACCAATCAAAAAGCTCAGTATGTAACATGTACTTTTTCTTCAAGGAATCAACTGAAAATTAAAAAGAATTAAGAAAAAAAGAAGAGGCAGCAGCTCATGTATATATAGATAGACAGTCATATTATGTATGTTAATATCAAAATGAGATATGCCTATTTCCTGAAAACTTGGAAAGAATAAGATTAATTACTGCTCAAAAACACAGTTTTAAATTAATGTTTGGAGATAATCATTTAATTTGAAAAATACTTTATGAAAACACTTCTTTTTTTGGTACATGGTGAATTAACTAGCAAGTTAACTTTATAGGCATGTAATTACATTAGGGTGAAAGTCAGAGACAAGATAATTTGAAACAACACAAAAGTAAAGTAGGGTAATTCATTGATCTGTTTATAAAGAAAAGAAAAGAAAAGAAAAGAAAAGAAAGGAAAAGCATTTTCTTTCTAACGGGAAAATGAATGGACCATATATACATAGAGAGGATTGATGAAAGTTGACATCTCTAATGGAAATGACAAAAATATTGTGTATGTATGTGTTGTGTGTGTCTTAATGATGAATGATTATAATTATTTGTTTTGTTCTATAGTGGGAACTTCAATTGTTGGTTCCCATGTGTGCATGTTAGTGATCATATGCCTATATGCTCTCTATATGTATGTATATATATTTATATGTATATATGATATTGTGACCCCTCTTTCATTAACCATGCTTTGGGCCCATGCTCTTTTTGTCCTCCTCCTCCTCCTCCTCCTTCTTCTTCACTATTTAATATATATTTTCTTTAATTTCCTTCAATTATATATTCAATTTTTATAGCTAATTAATTAACTTCATTTATGTTGCTTTTTTTTTCTTTTCCCTTTTTGTCAAAGCAAAACACCACACACGCAACCCTACTTTGATTGTACGGTCATTGCCCATGCATGCATTAATGAGGTTGTCTAAAACCCTTTTCTCTTTTCCTTTTAGGTGTCGCAAGAAACCAACAATATTCTGCTTGCTTCTCTGCTATGTCGTCATTGCCTTCTTCTACCCATCAACCAGCAACTGCTTTCACTGACTGGCTATACTTTTGCAGTCCTCTGCTGTAACTTGAATAATATCATTGATGGGTATTAATTACAAACCCTAGTTTGTTAAAAACCCACTTCATATATATATATATGAAGTGGGTTTACAGAAACAAGAGCTGGCCCTCGGCATATGCTAAGCATGTGATCATATACCTACCAATGTATATGGGTTGGCAAAGACTAGAGGATTGATAATCCATAATAGGAAAAAGAGAAAAAGAAAGACAGGAATTGTGATGGAGCGACCAAATTACTTGTTTGAGAAAACGATGTTTTGATCTTGATGATGGAGAGAAAAAAAAAGACTCATATGTCGATGTTCTTTCACTAATATTGTGATATGTGTTATGTGATTGTAATGAAAGGCTAGCTACTTCATTATTTGATGTACCTTTGTAATGTAGCTAGCTTGCTCAACATTATCATCTTGGTCTTGGGGCCAAAAATTTTGAAAAAGGAAAAAGGGTTTCTAATCACCAATATGGGAGAAAAAAATGATCCAAAATTTGGTAAAATCTTGTATTATAATCAATAAATAAGTTAATTTGATTAGCTAGTACAAAAAACTCATATGATAGTGTTAATTAGAATTATATAAGAATTTATTTATGTGTTTGTCTATTTAAATGTTAATATACTGTAGTATTTTTTCTTTAATACTCTCGGATAGACAGAAAGTACTTTTTATATTTATGAATCATATCCATCAATGCATCAATTAGTAAAAAAATATTAATTATGTTCATGTATGCTCCAAAAATAAAGGTTAAAAAGTTAAAATAAGAATAAGAAAACGATTTGATCAAGTTTAGTTGATTTTTGGAAGCTCTCTTAATTTACATTTAGATGATGAATTGAAATTAAAAAATAATTCTTAATAAAGACAAATATATCTTTATCAAACATAGTAATTAGTGATAGATTTAATTAGACAATAAAGTCAATTACAATTAGGATTTATGAAAGGACATAAAACAAGTTAGTTTCAATGTCTAATAAATAGAAATTAGGGGGGCCATGAAAGCAGCAGCAACCAAAAGCTGAAAAGATTGCTTCATGTACAAAGTTGGAAACATTTTCAACACTATTGCAATTAGAAAAGAGAGAGAGAAAGAGAGAATTGAAGGTCATGAATTCAAGATGAAGATGCATGTGACATTGAATTATTGATTGATTTCTTATCAATATCAATTGGATTTCATGTCGATATCCTCTATAGGGAAGATAAAGATAGCTAATTAGTGTTGTCCACTCAAATTTAAACTTAGGGTTTTTGTATTGGACCCATTCCTACCCACTTTAGAATTAAACTTTATACCTAACCAAGTTGGGTATCGTTTACTTTCTTGTATCATTTTCCTTCAAATTTCTTTGAATGGTAACAATTTACAGTACTATTGTTGCCCTAAGAGGTGAGCTATAATTTGAGCTTTTGTCATTGGAGATGAAGGGAAAGGGACAATTCATGTAAATGACTTGTAATTTGACTAGCAGTTTTATTTGGTAATTGAAATAAAGATGCATTATTTTGACCAAATACTTAATAGTATTTTGTTGAATAACGTAACTTAAGTGATGTGGAAATAAATTTGACGTTCTCAAACCATTTCAAATTTAAATAATAGGCAAAATATAATAGTTTGTAATTGAGATTTCTCACTTCGGTCTAAAATTTTTATTTAAAAAAAATATATTTTATTTATTGAATAAGAAAAATTGTTTTCACTTGTCAAATATTGTAAAGGTTAAAAGTACTATCTAATAAAAAATTTCTAATTATTTTTCATAAAGTCCCTGTCAAATTGTTAGACCCAAATTTAAAAGCCTTAATTTTCTTTTGCACCAAAAGCAGAGTAATAACTGGATGTTACTCCAAGTGGGCTTTTCTTGGGCTTCGTATCAATTGGCCTAAGCCCATATTATTTCACACTCAAAAAGTCAATAAAGTAATAAGAAAAAAAAAGGAAATTTCCTGGTAATTTCCTATGTAAAAGACATCAATACAAAGTGACAATAAATACATGCTTTTATTTAGTAGCCAGAATTTACCAACTATTCAATTCTCACTTACATTTGCAATTATGATTCTATTTTTGAACAGTTGTAGACCAAAAGTCATATGTAGCTGGAAACATAAAAATATGTAAAAGGGAAAGTTAATTTGAACACCAATTTAGAAAAAGAATGGCCTCAAAGTGTGAGAAAGAGTGAGTCCAAGTCTGGAATAATCAATTGGACTTGGAATTATTGTTGAATTACACACTTTAAAGGGAAAAAGAATACTCAATTGGATATGGGTTTCCAATGGGGGCAGGTTTCTTCTGCTTTTTTTGCTGCTGAAGAAGCCAAGGTTGTAAACTTGTCAGTCAGACTATAATTTCAATTCTGCTTTTGCTTGCAAATGGAGAAGCATTCACTTGTTAATCAGTACTCTGTTTCCAGCTTTTGTTTCTCCAACATTCATCGGCTAGAATTATTTATATCTGGTTCGCAGAATGCCCAATATTCCTAATTTTTTTACCAATATTTCATCACCCCTCTATATTTTTTCTTATATCTCATTATTTTCCTGATTCTTATATTTTTTTGATTTTACCCTTCATTTCAATTGGTTTATATTGAATTATAAATAGTAAAATAAAAAATATTTAAATTATTGAAGGACAGAATCGGAATACAAAAGAGTAGTGAGGTATTTAAAAAAATATAAGAGAATGATGGAGTATTGAGTAAAAAAAATAAGGGGTATTGAACATTCTCCCAATTCATAATTTTAGTCATTGAATGACTTTACATTATCGTTGTTACCGTAAATTTTGATCGAATTTAATCTAACATCACCTACATATTTTCTCTTAAAAAAGAGGTAAGCACTTACCAATAAACTCCTAATAGATATCTTTTAAAGCATTAAGTTATTGATACCTGGATTGTTTGATCAAACCTTCTTATTATTGGAATTATTTGTAGCCCTTCAGAAAATGAGTTTCTTCAACAATGAGCATACATATTTGGGCTTGAAATTGGTATGCACATGGCTTTTTTGGCAGGCCTTACATACAGCACTAGCCCAGTCCATGTACAAGCCCAATTTACTCATACACATGATAGACAAACGAATCTTCACTACAGTCTTCAAAACATAAAAAATAATAATATAAAACTTTTTTTTAACATATCTATTCATATTATACTAAAAATTTATCAAAAATTAAAAATCGATGTATGAATAAATTTAGTGCCCTCTGCGAAAGTCTATACTCAACTTGAGCAAAATCTGCCGCTATCTAAAATTTTTTTACCTTAAATCTTATGTGAAGAACTAAATTTCTTCTCAAATAAGCATTTATCGTTTGATTATTAATGAAAAAGGTGAAAATATATTAACAATTTAAAATAAGGGTTTGTATTTAAAATAATTTTATTTGTTTCAATGAAGAGAAAAAATAATTCACATCTTGAAAATGTTATATTTTAAATAATACAATTTCATTCACTGTGTAGAATCTCAGAACATTCTCTTAGAGATAGATGCATAATATTATATGTTCAAATAGTCTCACTTTGAATTCTGCATAAATTGTAAGATTTTAAGAAAATAATTCATTAATTGCCACTCTTGAGTTATCCCTTACTGTTTTTCTAGATTGTCTTATTCTTTTCTTTTCTTCTCACATGATCCACTTGCAGTAAAAGTGAATTATAAATAAATAATTAGTATATTATTTTTTTAAATTTAAGAAAAAATTACTTTTTATTTTATAATTTAAAAAGTAAAACATATTTTCTTTGTGTCCTAAATTATTTCTTAAAATATTAGCTGAAACAAATATCTAATTTATTTTTTAAAAATGAGTGATGTTAGCATCACCCTTTCTAATTTTTCTTAAAAAGTTTTTTTTTTATTTATAAATTTGATTTTAATATACATGTATAATTAAACTCTTATATTTAATTTACATTAGTGTATCACATTATTACTTAAAGTTAATTTTAACTTTCACTTCCCATATGCCTTCTTTTTACTTTTTCCAAACCCTAACTTAAATAAATAAACATTTTATCTTTCAAAAATTCATAAGAATTTTAAATTGATAAAGAAAATAATCATTAATGGAGAAAGAATTTATCACAAACAAATAGGTTTTCAATCAAAGTTTAAAATGAGGTGAGAATTTGTATGTTATAAATTTATTGAATATATTTTAACGAAAAAGACTTAGTTGATTAATTATTTTTAGTTAAAAAGAAAAAATTGAGAATACTAGAATTTAGAAAAAAAAGAGACAAATAAGGGTCATTTTAGAATTAAATAAGATGTTATAAATATTTCCTTATTTTAATTTATTTTAACACGATAAATTAAAAAATATATATTTTCCTTTATTTTCTTTATCAAACCCTAAATTAAGTAAATATACTTTTATTCTTCAACAAATTAAAAAAAAATTAAATTGACAAAGTAATAATCATAAATGGAGAGAGTGTTGATCATGAAGAAATAAATTATTCAATTATAATTTAGAATTTAGTAGAAATTTGAAAGTCATGAATTAATTGAATATATTTTTTAAAAAAATACTTAATTTTTTAGTTAAAAAGAAAAAATTGAGAAAATTGGTGTTTGAAAAGAAGTTGAACAATAAGAATTATTTTTAGAATTAATATAAGAATTTTTTAATATATTTTAACAAAATAAAAAAAAAGATTTTATAAGATTTTTAAGGGGATGACAATAGTGCCACTCTTTAAAAATTAAAATTAAAAGGAGTAGTGCAAAAGTAAAACGGTATTGCACATGCCCTTGTCATCCAAACTTGTTAGATTTATTTTATCTATTTAATATTTGTGTCGAATTCAAATTTAACGTCCAAATTTGCTAACTCATTTATGACATGATTAATTTTCGTATAATGGTGTCGTTTTAATTCTCAAAACTTTTTGTGATCCATTTAAATTTTATGTGACAATTCTTTTTTTATTTGTCAAAATTATAATATATAGGCTCATTTCCGTCAATTATATATAAGTTTGAAACTCTAAATTAGGATTATTGTTGGTTGTGTCCTCATATTTACTATTATATATTATATATAGATTATTTTTTGTGAAAGTCATTACTTTATTTTCAAATAAAGATAAAATGATTATTTTACCTTTATTTTAATAAAAAAGGATATTATACTTTACCCCCTTCACTTTTGAGGAAAAGTGATGTACCCCACCTCCTGAGTATTTGAGAAAAATAATATACCCCCTTAGGTTTTGAAAAAAGTTTAAGATATCCCCTTAGAGTTATTGTTTACATCTTAAATTGACTATTTTACCCTTTTACTACTAAAAATATCTAAAGTAATTATATTATCTTTATTTTTATTTTATAATAATCAAATATTTATAATATATAATTATATATAATTTTTAAAATATATCATATTATATTTAAAAAATTATGTATAATTAATATATAGATTTTTTTATAACATAAAATTTATTGTCAAAACTTCTTAAATTTTTACATAATTATAATAATTTAGACAATATTAATTATACATAATTTTAAAATAAATTATTTTAAAATGATTTTTAGAAAATATATAATTAAATATTATATAAATTTGATAATAAATTTAAAATAAAAAAATAATTAAAAATTAAAATATTATTATAACTTTTAATTTTAAATGTGAGAATAATGTTATATTAGTTATTACAAAATCAAAAAATAAAGATAATATAATTATTTAGATATTTTTAATAATAGAGGGGTAAAATAGTCAAATTAAGATGTAAATAATAACCCTAAGGAGGTATCTTAAACTTTTTCTAAAATCTAGGGAGGTATGTTGCTTTTCTCAAATACTTAAGGGGTATATCACTTTTCCTCAAAAGTGAGGGGGTAAAGCACAATATCCCTAATTAAAAATAATAATAATAGTTTAGTCCCTAAACTTTGATACAATAATAAATCATGATATACTTTAATTAATTTTAACATTTTAGTCTATACTATTATTTTTGTCTTCCATCCTTTGCCACCATTCTTCTATATTTTTTTCAAACACATTTTTTTTCAAATATTGTCAAAAACTCTACAAATAAAAGCCACATTTACCCATTCAAGCAAATCCCTTCAATCTTTGTTATTATTTTGTTTTAAGAAATCATAAATGAAAGTCATATGTCATAGATTTAATTTGTGTTTATGGTGATCTAGGATTTTTTACTATAGTAAAATTATGATTTTTCTACTATTTTAGAGAAAAAATTAGTTATGCCTTTAAAAATTTCAACAAATAGTAACAAATATAACGATATGATAGGGGCTAAAATATTAAAATTAGCCAAAATATATATTTGTTATTTTATCAAAGTTTATGAACTAAAGTGTTATTATTCTTTTTATTTTTAATCAGAGTAAAGGTAAAATAGTCATTTTATTATTATTTGGGGTGAAATAATAACTTTTACAAAAGTTGATTTATATATGATATATATCAATAAATGTGAGGCCATAGCAAAAAATAACCCCTTAAAATTACAATTTTTTTAAATACAAATATCATATTTTTTTCCTCATTACCAACTTGTTGACACGAGAGGGATAACGTGGTGGGATAAAAGCACTTTGTCAAACGTCGAATCTCACTCGATTTTTTGACGCAGTGAGTTAGATAAACGTTTTAACGGAAAAAATTAGATGTCATTCTAACCCTAACGACTCAAAATATGAGTGTCAAGGTAATAATTTCATAAAGAATAAAATTAAGGAGAATATTTTATTGAACGAAAAAATTGTTTAAAATAATAACATATGCTCTCTGTATAAAATAGAGAAAACCTAGTATTATAAGTTAACTCAAATAAATAAATATAACTCCTACTTAAATAAAAGAAACTATGAATTAAATAACAAATCGAATTGACAAGAATAAAAGACTTTCTAAACTAATTAAATTCTAAAATTTTCCTACATCAAATTCTCCTTATTTTAAAGAAAACTTGTCCTCGAGTTTTATCTGGCGAATGAAATTTGTAGTAAAATTTGTAGTATCACTTCTATGCAAACTTTGTTGAAAGTCAGAAGTACCCAAATTTTATCTTCTTTTTGTACTTATTAATAGTTCTTCTAAAATATGTGCACTTGTAATAACAAACTACTTTTAAATTTCTCATAACTCGTCCAAAATTTTATTCGATATGTTCACCAACTACATTTGTCTTTGCAACTAAATCTTCTTCGAAGATAACCTTTTTGTCTTTGATATGAATAGGTAGAATCATGTCGATGATAAATGGATCTTCAACTTGAATTTCTTGTACATGCTCAATTACATTATTTATTCTCAAATTACGATTACATGTGACATCTTCTTGTACAATTTTTTATGCGTCTTCATTTTTTTTTTAGGCAACTTTTCAGCCAATATCTCATGGTCAACTTTAGTCATATTATCAAATATCTTGTCAGCTACATAATCAACAATATCTCTAATAACTCTATCAAAATCAAGCTTTAGTTGTTCTTCGATTCCTTTGGTTAAAATGATAGCATATGGTAATATATGAATAGTATATGATAGCATTTGAACTTTTATATTGGCATTAAGCCCTACCAAAATTCTCTCAACTAAAAGCTCTTCACTCTCATAAAAAAAATACCTATAAAAATCCTCAAACTCTATAGCATAGGAATGGACAAATCTCATACCTTGACGTGCCAAACAATAATTAAGAAAAATGAATTGTGACCTCATCAATCACTTCATCTAATCCCATGATCAAACTTTGTCTTCTCGGCTAGTGAGTCATGTCGTTTGTAACATATTCTACTAATATGATGCACTCATTTTTAACAAACAATAAGTAACAAATTGCACTCATTTATCTTTAGATATCCCCTCAACTTGAAAAAATTCTTTAACATCTTCTAGTCAAAACAAAAATAATTCGGGACTGTATTTTGCATCAAACAGCAACGCATCATTCCTAACATAATAGACCATGGTCCAAATTTTTTTTTTAATTTTTTTCTTTTTGGTGAAAGATGTATTGATGGATGTAATTGTATTTTGTGATTCAGGAAAGTTCTATCTGGTACAAAGGTAGGCTCTGATACCAATTAATGCAGATGAGATAGTGGGGTGAGATAAAAATATCTTGTCGAATGTCGAATCTCGTTCGGTTCTTTGACACAATGGGTTAGATAAATATTCTAATAGACGGGATTATATATCGTTCTAACTCTAACGGCTCAAAACACGAGTGTCAAGATAATAATCTCATAAGGAATAAAATTAAGGAGAATATTTTATTGAATGAAAAGATTGTTTAAAATAATAACATATGATCTCTATATATAATATAGGAGACCTAGTATTACAAATTAACTCAAATAAGAAAATATAACTCTTATCTCAATAAGAAAATTATGAATTAAATAACAAATCGAATTAGTAAAAATAAAAGACTTCCTAAACTAACTAAATTCTAAAATTATCCTACATCACTTGTTCTCTTCTTTCTCTAATTAAAATTCTTGATATTTGAATTTCTATGTAAACTTTATATATATTATGCTTTGCTGACTTATATTATATTTTATTATAATCAATTATCTTAATTAAATAGATGGTATACTAGTATTAATTATTTTAGTAAGTGACGATGTGATTAATTAGATAAACAAATTATATTCATATTAATTAGATAAATAAGTAAACAGGTTAAATAATATCTAATTAATAAGTAAGTTAACAGGTCATGTCATTCATTTACCCGAATTGACACTCACTAGGTGGTAGGATATTGAAGCTTAAAAGCAAGGCAAATGCACCCTCTGAAAGCTCCTGGCCCTGATGGTTTCCATGCTATCTTCTACCAAAAACACTGGCCTTCACTTCGTCATGAGGTAGTCAAGACATGTCTCTATATTCTCAATGAAAGCGGCGATATATCTGCTCTGAATCACACTTATATTGCATTAATTCCCAAAACTAAACATCCAATACAAAGGACATATTATAGGGATGGTAAAAAAGGGCGCGGTGTCGACCAATTTAGGCAGGGCCATGGGTCGAATTTTTTTTAAAAAACAAGTTAATGATTGGGTACGGACCTAAAAAATCATACCCAAATTAAAAACGGGTCAGGTACAAGGACAAAGCTCTTTACCCGGCCTATTCCCACTCCCCACACCAATCAATTTTGAATAGTTACATATAAATCCATTATTGTTAATAAAATGATTATAAAAAAATATTTTTTATTTTATTTAATTAAATCCTTAAAAAAAGTTTATAATTTTTTATTTAGTCAATTAACTCTTTTATAAATTATAAATTATAATGATTGTTATGAGAATTTTTATTACATTATTTTGATGATAAGTGAATTTGTGATTTAACATGTAAATTTTTTTTATTATTTTAAAAAAGATTGAAAATTTATATTTGTATTAAAAAATTGGTAATTAATCATATATTTCTTTAATAATAAATTTAAAAAATTAATAATTACAAGCTAATTTTGGTTAATTTACTTTAAATATCTATTCAAGTCAATAAATTTAATAATTTTTAATATTTATTTGAAGTTTAATATTGGTAAATTATTATAAAATTAAACTATTATATATTTTTTAAAATCTTATATTCTTAATCATATATACATATACATTATAACCAAATACTCATTCTCACTATCACCTTCTATTCATTGGAGGAGAGAATAACTTTCGTAAATATGAATCATTTGATAATTATTATAGATTTTGTTTTTTGTTTTTTATGATTTTACTTATTTTTGTATTATTTTTGTGATACTTGAAATTTTGATCACTATACGCTTTGATCATCATATTGGAGAATGTAATATTTAAATATATATAATTTTATAATTTATAATAATTTATATTTAGTAACTATAATTTCTCATACATAATTAAATATGTATTCTAAGTTAGACAATTTTATTTAAATATGTTAATAAAATTAAATAACTTTTAATAATTTAACATTTTCTTATAAATTATATAAAATTATTAGAAGTTATTGGATTTGAAAAATGGAATTAAACAACTTTCAATAATTGGATTGGATATATATATATATATATGTATAAGGTTTAAATAATTTAAATAATTTTTAATAATTAAATTTGGAACAATGAGTTTTGATAAAATAAAAATAATCAATTGATGCAAAAAAAATTTATAATTAAATAAATTAATTTTATTTAATATAGTAATATAAGATGAACAAAGACAAAAAAGGTTTACAAAATAAAATACAATTTATATAATCTTTATTTTTATTTTCTTAATTTAATTATAATATGTATACTTTTATTTTATTCTTAAAAGAATAATTAATTGGCTTGAAATTATGAATTTAGGCTTGAAATTTATAAAATAAAATGAGTAACAACAATAGGCTTACTAAAAATTATGAGTTTGACATTAAATAGTAAGCGGACTTAATAAAAATTATGGTCTTTATATTAAATAGTGGGTGAATTTAGTAAAATTATGAGTTTAATAGTAATATAATAATAATTAAATAATCGTTAAATAGTACATAACATAACTAAATAGTAGTCAAATCGATCAAGGGACAAGTCAAAAATTTATTATTTGAAACGGCCATATCCAAACCTACTCTATTTTGAAAAAAAAAAGTATGAGCCGGGTATAGACCTCTTTTTCTTAAATTGGGCTGAAACTACGGATTGGGATTCCCGACCCGTACTCGGCTCATTGCCAATCTTGGGACAGAGGTATTAAATCACTAAAATTGAAACTTGATATTTTAATTTGTTATTTATCAAAGCTTGGGGAGTAAAATGTTATATTCACTTTTCAATAAAAAAGTAAAACAGAATTACCGACCAAACAAGGAAAATTCTGAATGTGTACGGAAAGTCCAAGAACCAAACGTTTCGAAGCCAAACTCTCGGTCTCAATTTTTTTTCCCCCTTGTTCTTCAATGTAATAAAACCGTCGTGTAGTGACACGTGTCAATCATCCACATGTGGCGACGATTCTCCTTCCTTTCCCTTTCCCTTTCACCCTTCCCTCCCTTTTCCTTCCCTCCTCAGACTTCCCAATTCCTCTTCTCAGATCGGAATCTCCTCTTCAATGATGGCCGACACTTCCGCTCTCTGCTTCTTCCCTTTCTCTTCAATTCCCTCCGTTTCGCGGCAGTGGGAAACCAATTCCCTCCTCTTCTCGTCGTCCAAGTCCTCCGTTTCGCCTCCCCGATCCTCGCGTCTCCTCCGGTTCCCCGCAAAAGCTTCAGATTCCGTCAATTACTCCGGCGACGATTCGTTCAACTTCTTTCCGTGGTCCCGTGGTGAAAGCGGTATGCCGTTAATATCCAATTTACATCTTTTAGTCCTGATTTATTATCTTGTTTAAGATTATCGATGGCTTATGTTGTTGCATGTGTGTAATTCGATAGGAATCGAATGGGTTCAGGAGGAGAGAGTGACGCTGTTTACTGCTGATGGACTCATTCAGATTGGAGGTTCCATGGTTCCTAGACGTATCACTTCTACTTCAGATGTATGCATGCTTATTTCCTTCTTGTTTAGCTTGATTAATTTGCAGTCTGGAAGCGGTTATTAACCAATTGTATACAATTTGATGTGTTGGAATATATTTGCATTTAATTTGATTGAAAACAGGAAGAAGAAAAAAATTGTTTGTTTTCTGTTTTGTTTTTTACGTTAGTTGTTAGGATTGTATCTGAACTGTTTAACAAAATATCTTGCCAAATGTATTTTCAGGGTGACTGTTGAATGATATTTTTGGAAATGGCTTTCATTTTCTAAACCAAACTACTTGATAAAACTTGTTTAGTAGCTTTTTGGTAAAGTAAAAATCTTGCTTACAAAATTATATAATAAAATTCAAGAATAACATATCATTTTCCACTTCTTTTCAAACAGGTTTTGAGAAGGATAAAGAACTTTTAAGTCAGGCTTATACTCATTTTTGAAGTGACACCTGTTTTTCTTTTTGTGGAAATGTGTTTCAGAAAACGCTACCAAATGTGCTTTCCAATCATGAAAACACCAATGGTATTTTATTTTCAATGATAGATTTAAAAAACCATGTTCAGAACAATACCAATGAACTCCAACTGTTTCCTCTTTATACCTTGTTTCTAGTAACGAATAATTTGCATAGGATTGCAAATCGAGTAGGCTGTAAGTATTAAAGTCTTGCTTATCATTTTGAAATTTGGTACATTGGTGATGAGTTTTTATTATTGCCATTCTGCATGCAGTTGGTTGGTCAGGTTTGTTTTGAGTGAGTTCCAACTGTATATGAAAAAGGAACTTGCTGCTTTCTTTTTTCTCCTTCTTCTTCGTTATTTTTTGTTCTCATTCGGGAAATGTATTTTGGCTTTATGTATGGATTTATTGTTTTGTAGTTGATATAGTGGACTTGCATGACTTGCTAGATTCTCCTCTCATTCTCTCTGAACATTTGATTAATTATAGAATACATTGTTAATTAAATAAAATGATACGAGCTTTTTAACAGAAAAAACAGGGGAGGTCAAAAACCTCTCAGAGATTTCAACGTTTTCAAGAGAGTAATTACATGGATCCAAACCAGAGCCTATGCCTTGGTGCCCTATTTGATATTGCAGCAACAAATGTAAGTTATATGTTTATGTTTCAAACTTAATCCAGTTTTTGAGACAAGTCCAATGTCTTATGCATTTTGATTTGGTCATTATAGGGACTTGATATGGGCAGAAGGCTATGTATCCTGGGGTTTTGCCGTTCCATTGAGATGTTAAGTGATGTTGTGGAAGACACAGTTTTAGAGCATGGTGGGGAGGTATGACATACTATCATTTTGACATTAATTTTGACAATGGAGTACCATCCTAGTTTTGGGCTGTAGATTCTGTCAGATTTAGTAGTTCAACAACATATTGAACAAAATTATAGATGATATATCTTTTGATTACATCCATCTAATGGCTTTATGTTCCCAACAATGAAACCAGCCTGTAGTTTCTATACCAGCAGCACCTACAGGATTCATAAAGTTACAGGCTGGTTACCTTTTTGGGTTCAGCTTTGTTACTTTTTTATCAGATTTCATTCTTGTATATGTTAGTGGATATTGTAATTTTAATAAACTTAGTTTGGCTTGTACTAGGCAGATCTGTTTTCCTGTTGGCAAAGAAAAGTTTAAATGGCTATTTGCAAACTGGACGGACCAGTTGGTGTTGTGAACTGATTCAGCCTATGATATAATGTTTGAATTCTGGTTATAGTGCATTTTAAATTGCACGTATCGAATTGGTCGTTATCTTTTTTTCAGTCGAATGATAATTAAATTGTGTCCTGAGTTCATATTAGTTTTTTGTCTTTTGTGGTGATTTGGAATTTCTAGATGTGGGCCAGTCATAGTTTAATGGATGGCTGCTAACTGCTATAATGCAAAACCAAACAAGAAGCTTGATTTAGATATAGTGCTTTAGTGCACCAATTTGATAAAAAACGTGGTGACTGACCAAGTCAGATACAAATATGGAACAGCATCTACAAGCAGATATTATGATTACCTCAAGTATTTTCTTGGTGAGATTTGAACCACAAATTTCTAGTATGGAGTAGCACCCTTAATAGTTAAACCAACAAATTCCCACACTTTGAGCTCCTCAAAGATAGCTGCATAACCTTTTCAGGATTTTCTTCATTCAATTTAGCATTGTGTGCAAGCTTTTCTTACGATAATGGCAATTGCAGTGCATTGAGGGTCAATTTCTGAGTCAGTTTTGACATACTAGTTCACGTGCACTGTCTCAAAACATTTTTTTCTCATATTTGATGACGATTGGTACCTCTTTTTTATTGCATTTTGCATTCAAATGATTGTATAGCATGCAGTTCTACAGTTGAAGACATGTTAATTTGCACTAATATTAGAACATGTTGGATGTTTATGCTCAGGTTGTTGTTGCTGAGAAGGCAACCAAAGGAGGTCTGCATGAAAAGCTAACTATGACAGTTGCAGTGCCGTATCTATGGGGTGTTCCTCCTGCTTCTGAAACTCTTCACCTCGCTGTTCAGAGTGGTGGAGGTATTGTAGAGAAAATATATTGGCAATGGGATTTTTTGTAAAGAAATCACGAAATTCTTCTCATCATTATCATCATCATAATCTGTGTATTCTGTAAATAAATTATTGTAATCCATGTACAAAATTGAAATTTCTAATATAAGTAATTTAAAATCTGATGTTATCTGAAAATATCCGAACGATTATTCTATTTTTCATCTCTCAAGGAATCTGCAGAATTTGAGATATGATTCTGATACATGCACCATCATAAAAGAGAAGTGTTTACAGTAGACAATTTCAGTCAATTTCAATTATATATATATATATATATATATATATATATATATATATATATAAAATTATCTTATGATATTATAAGGTAGAGTGAGTGATACACATGATTCTCATGGTAATTGACACAAACATATCACATCAATATTGATTTCACATGTTGATTCATGCATGAATGAATGCTGCCAAATCCAATGTCATGTGGATAATTAGATGCCTTGTTTGAGGATATGAATTAATTGAATAGATATTCTTTTCTTGAATCATTATAATATGTTACTCTCTTAATTAAAAAAGATTAGAATTAGCTAGAAATTATATATATTAAATCAGAGGGACTTGAAATAGAATAGGGTATCTAACCCGATTGTTCTTGTTTTAAATTGAGAGAAAATGACATTTTCATTGCGTTGTTGGACTTGCACTTGGGATTCTTTATGCATATAGTTGATATGGGATTTTGTTTTAAATTAAATTAAATTAAATTAAAAAAATTGATAATATAATTAAATAGAATTAGACTATGATCTCTTAAATTTTATAGAATTTGTTATTGATTTTAAGCACTTTCATTACATTTGTATTAATTATAATATATTAATTATGAGGTAAGTTAAATGACTTTTTTTTTATACAAAATCTTACATTAAATATGAACTATTAGATTTAGACACATTTAATGGTTGAAATTATATCTGATCATATAATTAATGTATAATTAATACATTTATAATTAATGTATATATCATATACAATCTCAACTGTTGAATATATCTAGATTTAATTGTTCATATTTAATATAAGATTTTGTATAAAAAAATGGATTATTGATTGTGTTTTTATTTACGTTATCTTTAGGGGCATTATGTCTTAGTAAACGTAAGAAAATTTGAAAAATATTAATATTAAAATTAAAAAAAAAAACATTAAAGCTTTACAGCAGCCAATAGAGAATGTTGGCATTGCTTGCTTTCTTACTGTAGCTAGCTCCCTTAAAGGGTGAAATGGGTTTGCTTGTCTGACTTTTCTTCGTCTTCTTCTTCTTCTACTTCTTTTTCTTTGGTAGCTGCTGGAGAAAAGGTAGGCCGACGTCGTTTTCTACTCTGGTTTCCATTACATATATATAAATGTCTTAATTTCTCCATTAAAGTTATATTGAATTCAATGACTTCATACTCTTTATTATCTTTATCTTTTATCAAAAGCTAGTTAAATGAATAATTGTTTTAACTTTTAGTTAATGCCAACTCGAAAATTCAACACTCTTTTTATTTATGGATGAAAAATTTTAGATTTGACAGGGTGTATCACGTCGATTTACACGTTTTTGAATAAAATTTTATCACGTATATTTAATTTAAAATTAACGAATAATTATAAAAATAATTATGATTTTTTAGTCAAAATTACTAATAAATATAAATTATGCCCCTAATTATACACCTTCTCAATTGATTTCACATTCATATTCATATTCATATTAATTTATTTATTAGTAGTATTCTTTTTCGTCGAGAATATCTTATTTAAATCCAGGTTTACAACATAGTTAGATATTGACATTTAGATAATATAATGCTTATATTAAATTTTTATTTTGAAAAAATTATGCTAAGAAATTACTCAATTATTGAAGGATTTAAAAAATAATAACAAATATTTATAAAAAATTTGAAATAAATTAATTTTATCTCCCACATCTCACAGTTATTTTAAAATATATTAGTGCTCTATAAATAAATTTATCGATATAAATTCTGATAACGTTGTTGTTGTTGTTATTATTATTATTATTCTTATTATTATTATTATTATATGTTTAATATTTTTATGAGAATAAAAAAATATTTTACGAGAGTAAAGGAAAATATAATTTATGAGATATATAATAATTTTTTTTTTTTTAAAAAAAAAAAGAAGAAGGTTAACAAAGTCGGTGGGTGGTAACCAGCACGAGCTTAACCTTTTGACCTTTGTGAATGCTGCTGGGAAAGAAAAAGACATTCTTAGAAAAAAAGCATTTTTCCCCATTGCTTTAAAGAAAATTTCATAAAAAAAATTAATAATAATTAAAATATTAATTAATAGCTGAGCTGGCAGGCAAAACCCCATTAATCCCAAGAAGCAAACAAATATGGTGAAGAGGTCAAGGCATTTATCTTTCAAAATTTTAATATTATTTTTAAAAAAATAAATATTAATAATTAAAATAAATAAATAAATAATCTTCAATTTGGTCTAAACAAAACAGCCTAAACCCATCAACCAATGATATATAATTATATATTATATAATCTGGCTAGGCATCGTTATCCTGAAATCATATTATTTTGGACTGCATGCTTCTCTTCCCTATGAGGATTCTCTATATATCACTATGCATTATTAATTAATTAATTAATTAATTTGTAATTTTATTTGTTTGATTTTGCTTTTTAAATCTCTGTTCTCCAGTTGGGTTTTGTTCATTGTTATATATTAAATATTAATCTCCATGCATTATTTCTATTCAATTTTTCCTATGGCCCACAAGTCCTAATCAAATGGCTGTCAATAATTGAAACCTGCCTTATGATACGCGTCATCATTTTCATCATCACCCAATTGAATTTTTTTTTATATTTCAATTTAATTAAAATTTCTCCTTTAAATTACATTTTCCATCAAAATCACCATAATATTCATCACAACCTCATGATCGTGTTACTTGTAAAATCAAATTTGATTTAAAAAAAAAAAACAATGAAGCCAATGAGCTTGAATGCCTTTCATTTGTAGTATTATAATTAATGAATTAATTTTGTTATTACCACATTTTTTAAAGAAGACTGAGATTAGGATTAACATTATCAAGTCCTTTTTTAAATTATTGTATGATAATATCAACAAGATTCAACCAAGTCTCTTACAATGGGCTTGACCAGATTCAAAATAATAAAGTGCCTGAAACAGTTGGAAATGGGCAAAATTATTAAGAATTAAATTGAAAAAGTGCATGCTTGGCTTTCAAGCATATATGATTATACTTCCCATAACATATTTCCTATTTATTTTTAATTATTACAATAATATACTATAGTATAATAATACTGGCCAAATATTTAAGCCCAAATTAATTATACATACAACAAGTCTGTCTCTATTTAAAAGAAATCTACTTTAACTTAATTGTGAAAAGAAAAATAAATACTTTATCGGTGAGTTATTAATGGGTGATTTAATTAAATAATTATTTTTACTCTTACAAATAATTAAACAAAAATTTTCAGAGTATCATAACTTAAACAATGATTATTTTAATAGTTAATTGTACTGATAAATAATACACGAAGAAAATATTTTTTAGAATTATTTTTATCATGTACATAAAAAATTAAAGCTGTTATTATTTCCATCGAAATTACAGAAATCCCTAGTTAACCACAAAAAAACTGAATCTAAATCTGAATCTTGAAAGACATATATCATACCATATCATACCATATCATACCTTTTCTATGTGGTTTAAGGTTTGCCCTTTGCAAAATCTTTAGTGATTTTACCCACAGTCAGCATCAATAGTACATAACTTTTTCTTCTGTCTTGATATCATCAAACAAATTAATGTTGTTACAACTACCAGTTGAAGTACTGCTGATCAGCTGCTTAATCTCTTCAAGTGATCCATAATCTAATGGTGTTTCACCAAAATACCCAGATGGCTTTTCTTCACACCAGCTGTTGCTGTTGCTTCCATTCACATAATTTGATGATGATGGTATCATATTGAAATTGTGATTATCTTCTTGAATCCAATAGTTCTGTAAACCCATTTGTCCACAGTTGTTGTACTCTAATTCTTTGGTATGGCTGCTCATCTGGTTGCTACAACTCCCATCTGAAGAACTGCAACTAGCTGCTGTTGCTGAAGCTTCACCTGATCCAAATATCAGAACATTGTCTTTGACTTGATAGTTATTTTGGATAGAACCCAACAAAGTGCTTTCTTGGGGTTGAAGAATTGGATTATTTGTAGCAGCAGTGATGCAGGAAAGTGATGATGAATTATTTGGTTCAAGAGCTGTGAAACATCTTGCTGCTGCTGCTGCTGCTGCTGCTGCTGCTGCTGTACTACTGGTGTTGTAGTAAGTAGCGTTGGTATATGATATTGCTGATGACGATGATGAAGACGGTGAAGATTGAAAAAGAGATGAGAAGCTAACAGCAGCAGATGATTGATGAGGTTTCCTTTGAGATTGATTCACCATTCCCATGAGTTTCTTCTTCAGCTTTGTGTTCCAATAGTTCTTGATATCATTATCAGTTCTCCCTGGTAACTGAGTTGCTATTATTGACCATCTGCACTTTTTGCAAGAATAATTCCATTAGAAAATCCAAACTTATCAGACAACATTATTTTTATATTCTTCACAAACAAAAACTGAACCCACTAAGATTAAAGGCAAAGCACAAGGATTGAACATCTTTGTAGAAGATATGAAAAGCAACAAAAGTATAATAAAAGTTAACACCAAGCTAGATGAATATAATAAAAGTATACCTGCTCCCAATGCTAGCATAGAAGCTGCAGATAATTCTATCTTCATCATCAGAGAATTCTCCATGCTTGATGTTGGGTCTAAGATAGTTCAGCCATCTCAATCTGCAACTTTTCCCACATCTCTTCAAGCCTTTCAGCACACAAAACCAAACACAAACTCAAGAACTACAAACAAAATTCAAACGCCAACACAAGAAACCCTAACATATACTCCAAAAAACAAGAGAAAATCATTATATATATACCAGCTTTCTGTGGAAGAGCAATCCAGTTGCCTCCTGTTCCATGCTCCTCAATATATTCCTTCAACTTAGCATCTTCTTCAGGTGACCATGGCCCTCTCTTCACATTTGCTTTATCACAACAAGGAGCCCTCCCCATCTCTATCTCTCTCTTAATGCTCTCTCTGAGACTTTCTCTTTGCTGTAAAATTCAAACTATAGACCTGATCGATCGAGGGTTTGGTTTCTATAGAAGCAGAAAGCTCAGGTTCTGGATACTAACTAGGGATATATTTATTGAGAAAGCTAGAGAGACACAATATAACACAAGTCAAAGAACAGGCTTCTCTATTTTCAATCACTACTACCTTTCTTCTAAAATTACAGAACTTTCCGTTGTACATATATACATACAAATACATACACATCAATCAGCAACAGAGTTCTTCAATTGCTACCCTTTATTTACTTGGTCTTTTAACTTCGTTTTCTATAGCTAGCAAGCTAGAAATCAAGAGACTCAAAAGTCTGCTCATCAAGTTATGAATCATAGAATATAGAAACTGAAAAGGATGTGATATATATAATTATTCAAAATCATATAAGAGGTTAATATAAGTCATAGAACATGATATAGTCAATGTGGAGGTCCAATTAAATACTACTAGTTGTCTGCAATTATATATACATACATGTATATGTTATATAAATTAATTTTGTACATAAATTATTATATATATACCCACAAAACAAAACCTACACATGCTGCTACTGTTGCTGCCTCAGCCAGTTTAATATTTATCCTTAATGTGTTAGGGTTTCTACAGCTTAATTAATTAATATATATTTATATGTAGATTTGTGGCTATAAGTTAAACAAGAAGCCATCTATATTAGTGCCCATTATTGACCTTAATAATTGCCATTTATACGTAGATTTGTGGTTATATGTCTGTATATATATAGTTTTTCTCTTAACTTTACACAACTTTCTGCGTAATTTATAAATTATTGAATTTAAATACTTTCAACTATTAAAATTGCATATCATAAATATATTAATTATGGTGTATTAATTATATATTAATTATATATATCATATTTAATCTCACCAATTATAAATATTTAAATTTAATGACTTACAAGTAGTATAAAAAAGTATATAAAGTTAAAAGAATTATTAGAGGTATTTAAATCCAATGGTCAATAAATAATCTAAGAATATATGTAATCTTATAAGACTATTAATCCTTCTCATATATATATATACATATATATGTATGTATGTATGTATGTATGTATGTATGTATGTATGTTTAACTTGTAATGATTTGTAGGACAAATCTTTTTTTTTAAATTGATTTATTTGAGAATATTTTGTTAAAAAAAATATTGTACTAATAAAATGTTCTTGTATTTTATAATATCAGTGATATAAGAAATATTAGTGTAGAGATCAACTACGAGTTACATGGGTATTAGTTGATTCAATTATAATTAAATCTTTTGCAATAACAAAAATGAAATTTTAGTATTAAAGAGATAAAATTTAATTTATGTTTCATAAAATTAAACCTAATTTTATTTTAACTTGAATATTTTATATCATTTTATATAAATTTCATATCATTTTACTACATTAATCGTATTTGTTGACGTGAACTCGAGTATTTTAATATATATATATATATATATATATATTTTTATTTATGTAAACATAAATTTTATATTTTATTATATTATCATTTATTAATCATCAATCGTATAATATACATGTTTATCCAAATCAAGAAATAACCCTAGTTATGAGACTTAATTACAAAATTTGGATTTTTCAAATATGGTCAAAAAGAAAGAGTAGGAAACAAATTTTCCAATATTTACATGTACCAAACACTGCAATTTTCAACAAGTATTAATTTCAACTAGGGTAGCTTTGGAATGAGGGCAAACTATGAGCAAAAGATTTATAGAAAATGTACAACTTTGATTTGATTTTTAAGCAAATCATATTCTTATCCTTAATCATCACAATTTTTTCAAATTAACAATTAAAAATATTGTCAGTCAATCATCCTTTAATAAAGATGGAGATAGATTTCGTCTAAATTAAATGTAAATTTTTCGAATATTTACAGACTAAATATATCTGATAAAAACTCTGAATATTTTTTTATATAAGTCCGATTCAATATTAGTACATTATATATATAATTTATAACTTTTTTTTATTTAATTGTCATATTTTATAATTTTACTTCATTGTATTAATGTGATTTCTAATTTACATTTTTTTCAAATAAAAACTTTTAAACTATTAGAACATATTTTATATTTATTTTGTAGTATTTTGTTATAAATAAAAATCTTTCATAAGATAAATTGAAAAATATATAAACCTATTTTAGAAAAAGCACGTCTCTCCTGCAAATACTTACATTTTTTAAATTACAAATTTAAAAAAACTCGATCAAATTTAATACAAAACGATACTATTTTATACAAATATTAATGAAAACCAATAAAGATTTACACAATTTATATAAACTTCTTTATATCGCAGTTTTCGAAAAGTTTTATATATTCTTTTAATTAATTATATATAAAAAAATACATAAACACATTAATTTAAGATGAGTATGGATGGAACATTCTCTAATACGTCTAGACTTATCTTAATTAATTAATTAATTAATTAACTAATCAAAATCCAATAAAGAACATATGATGCCTCGATCTTCTTTAATTGAAATTAAATAATTAATTTGTGAAGAGGCGTGTTCAAACTGCCTAACTTTAACTTATTATTAGTCAAATTAATCACTCATTATTTTTTTTATTAATTTTGAAATTACGGTCAACTTATTATTTAGCAGCTACCATTGTCTTGTCGGACAATTTTCATAAATTAATCTTATTTTATAAAACACTAATTATCAGTTAATCACAAAAAATTGATTAATTAGAAATTTTAAATTTATAAAGGCATATTAAATACCAACATTCATAATATATATATATATATATAAAATAAATCATATATTGTCAAAAAGTCTTGTAATAATAATAAAGAGACATTTAATAGTAATTTAATTCCTTTGACCGAAAAAAATCACATAAAAGTCTAGAGTTTGATCAAATTGACAATTAAATATCATTTAAATTGAGAAAAAAAAATACTCTGCTTATTTTATATTTATCACGTCTAAATATAAATATTTAGAAAATTAATAATTTCATCAAACTTACAAATTTTAGACCACTTATTTTATTTAAATATAATTATTAAATTTTAATATTAAATTAAAAAATAAATACTTTTAAAATTTTTAAATAATTTAAATTATATTATATTTAGATTTCACATTAAAAACTAAATTGGCACTAAGTAAAAAGTTCAAATGACTAAAATTTAAACTGTATGTATTGAGACTTCACACTAAAAACAAAGTACCACTAAGTATATTATGCAGTTTGACTACTAATAACAATAGTATAATATATTTATTTATAAAACTAAAGAATATGTGATATGATCTATTGAGTTTTTTATTTATTTATTTTTATTTTAGCGTAATCAAGTTAGAAAAAAAAATGAAAGAAACAAAAATAGAATTATTACTATGCTGATTAAGTAAATATAAGGATTATATTAATTCTAATTTCTTAGTAGTGTGAAATTAAAAAAATTGAAGGGTAAAAATAATTTTTGTTAAAGGGAGTAACTTAGAAAACATTTGTATATTACTTTAATTAATGTCTATAAATAAAGAGAATTATTAGTAAATAAATTATAATTAAGACATGTTCTATGTAATTGTATATCTTATATTGCTTTTGGAATCAATTGATGAGAAATTGTGATCAACAAATAGGGATTAATTTGTTGAATTGAAATTATTTCAATAAAATTATTTTAGTATTTGATTTGAAATTTTAAAAAAAAATTGCATGCCCTAATACATTATTAGTCATATTTTATATTAATTTAATCATAATTAGTTATATTTTTATTTAATAAATAAATAATTAGAAGAATCCACTAATGATTTTGCTCTTCACTCTTTTTAGTCATATATATATATATATATATATATATATATATATGGGGTAAGATCAATAACTCATTTATTTTACACAAAATATATATAACATAGAAAAGCAGGATGTCTGTTATGTGTACGTGTAGGATGAACCAAATCCTCATTGAATTTGATTTTCCCATTAGGAAGGGCTCATACATGTTCTGCAGTCCCCCCTGTAAATACTCCACCAGTATGAAAAGTTCTTAATGTTAGTTGAGTCCCCGGTTCCCCAATCGATTGACCCGAAATAATACCTAACGTTCCTAATAGGTACAATGGAATATGTCTATTTATCTATCTCTTGACTCAAAATAAAAACAGGTTTGAAAAAAAATCTTAGAATGTCTAGGGTTGGGCCGGGAGGGTCTCTTAACGCCTTCTTTTTTCTTCTCATCGGAGTTATTTCACAAATACTTACCATGATAAGAAAGAAGGGGGGAACAAGCACACTTGGAGAGTGCAGTACAACGGAGAGTTGTATGCTGCATTCGAGAAGGATGAATCGCTCCCGAAAAAGAATCCATTGATTCTCTCCCAATATATATATACATATAGTTATATGTATGTATGTACATATATATATATATATATATCAATTAAAGACCTCTTTTTTTTTTACACAAAATCTTACATTAAATATAAGTCGTTGAATTTATACACATCTAATGATTGAAATTACATCTGACATGTGCATTAATTATGAATATATTAATTATACATTAATTATATAGTCAGATATAATTTAAACTGTAGTATATCTATATTCAACGGCTTTGATGTAAAATTTTGTGTAAAAAAAATTTATATATATATACTGGGTAATAATATTTTTATCCCTATTCTTTATGATAATATCATATTCAAAATAGTGTGTTCAAAATAGTCTTCGTAAGTTCAATATTTTAGTCCTCAATAATGAATAAATTGGAAAACACACAAAGGTCGGGACTAAATTGTTAAAATAGGATACCTGTTACCTGATTTGTTATTTCTTTACCATTGAGGGACGAAAATGTATATATCTAGAAAATGATTAAGACGCTTAATAGACATGTGATTTTATCCTCTTCAAGTAATCTAAAATTGGACTCTGTACATTGAATTATTGTCTTCTTCAATGTTTGATAATGGAGAAAAAACAAAAAAAAAATTCAAAAAATAATTAAAAAATGGTCATAAAGAAAAATTATTTTAATACTATTCACCTTTGAAATTAAAACTCTTTAACACATCCTATACAATTTCATAAAAAAATTAATGAATTTTTAATAGAATTTAATTATAATATTTTAAATTTTTCAATAAAATTGCAATAACAAATTAATGTGACTAATCAAAAAATAAAATATGGGTCATCTATATTAAGATAAGTATATATAACAGTAATAATAATGATAATTCCTGACCCACGTGTTATTTTAATTAACATGTAATCATGTGTTAATTTAAAAACTACCTCTTGTTCTAATTAAATTTAATTAAACATTTTTAAAATATATAATTCAATACTTATGGTCTCCTTTGGTTGGCAATAACTAGCACTAATTAACTACTAATTTAAGAAATATAATATGTAAATATATCTTAATTTGATTATTTATTTAGAAAGTGTTTACAAAATTTTATTAACATATAATATAATTACAGAGTAATTAAAATATTAGTTGGAGTGCTTCACGGGTACTAGTAAATAATTTTAATAAATTTTCATAGTAAATGTTAGAAAAAAATTAAAAAATATATAAATGCTACAAAATATAAGTATTTTTTTCTTTAATACTTATTTTTTATAAATGAACTTATGACGAGAACAAAAAATTTTATTTGCAAAATACTAAATTTTTATTCTCTATTATTACTCTAATTCAATATGATTTAAGAGTATTATACATGTCTTAAGTCGTATTAACTGTGTTTAATAATTTTAAGTAAATTCTTATAATTTTTAATTTAATATTTATATAGTGATAATTAGTAACGTGAAACATACTTTATAAGATTTATTATTGATTTATTTTTTTTAATATCACGTATTACATGTATAATTTATTAATAATATTATATTAAAATTTTACTGAGAGTATAGATAAATATTATTATTATGTATTTTTATAAATCTAATAACACGAATAATGAGATTTATAGGCTCACGTGGAAGAATTATGCTCACATACTTTTTATAATATTACCGATTTAATAGTTAAAAAAGAAACATGAAGGTCACAATCTAGTTTTAAAAATTCAACTACGATTGTATCAAGCAATTGAAAACTAGGGTAGGCTAAGCTGTCCTTGTACCTTCTCCAATCCTCTCACTACATGCTATTATCTTGACCTTTGTCCTTCAAATTTTAGTCTCTCTCTCTTTCATTAATTAATTAATGACTTTTTAATGACTTTTGGTTGTGAATCAAAGACTCATGAAATTAGAAATACTTCTAACAAAGAAAAAAAAAACATATGTTCTATAGTGATTTATTCTATAATGTTTCTAGACCATAAAAGAATAGTATCCCACAAATACTTGCAAAGATATTTTTTGAAAAAATTTATCATATAATTAAAATTTATTTTTTATATTAATAAAATTACATTGAATATTAGATATCGATCGTTTTAACATTGTCAAAATTACATTAAAGAACATTAATTATAAAATGAATTAGTCAAGTGTACCGTAAATTTTACTTTTTAAAATGAGTTCTAAAAATAATTTATATACGTGCAACTAACAAGGTTGTCTTTTAATATTATTAAAAAAATAAGTGTACATAAGTGACCTGCTTAATTTAACTAAATATTCTCGTATTAATATAATATATATATGTTATATTCAATCTCAATTATTGAAAGTGTTTAAATTTAACTGTAAAGTTAACTGATCATTTATCATTTTTTTTGATCATTTATCATTTTTTTAATTATATTGTATATAATATAATACAATATAATATAAAAAGATTGTTACATAAGTCACAACTTAGAACTTAGTCATTTAATCAAAAGTCTACTTCAAAGAAAAAAAGAAGTGGAATCTTTGGTAATTAAGACTTGTTTATATCTTAATTACATGCACCATCCAAAATAAAATAATTATTAATTAATTAATTAATTATATTACGTAAAAAAAATAAAATAATTAATTTGTGATCTATATATACAAAAGTCATGTAGCAAACTCGAGGAAGCAATAGAATAAATAACGTCATAAAGTTCTTTTGACCTTTGAGTCGTTGAAAACTTCAACTTTGTATACACTTCTTCTTTTTTAGATATTTAAAATATAAATTTAAGAAATTATGTGTAAATTTATTTGAAAACGACATTCTTAGACTTTTTCTAGTTCCTATTTAAAAAGATATAAATGTTCACTTTCAAAATTACCTATATATAAAAGATGGATTAATAACCTTTTAAATTTATATAACTTTTTATACTATTTATAAATTATTAAATTTAAACACTTTCAACTGTTAAATTTAAATTAATACATATAATTAATATACGTGTAAGATATAATATTGATTATTAAAAATATATGTATATAATTTATAAATAATATAAAATACTGTATAAAGTTGAGGAATTATCGATTCTTCTCTTTATATATAATTGCAATTAGAATTAGTAAGGTAATTTTTAAGATTTTTTATAATTTTAAAGGTTTATATTATTATAAGTTAGTCATAATTATGAAAAATAATAATTATAATAGAAAATTAATGAATTATAAAAAAAAAAACGTAGCCAATCGGAGACAATTATTTATGGGTGTCCAACTTACCTAAAAATCATTGTCTTGTTAACTTCTATCGCTTTTAGTATCAAATCATTGTGTTGTTTCCCGTTTCATTAAATTAAAACAATAATTAATTAATTAAAATTTTAATGTGCTTCGAAAACACAATAATTGACTAATAATTAATTAATTAATTAATATTATTGCTGAAATTACTCGTAGAAACAAAGTTCATGAATGTAATAATGTAAAGCATAATGTTAAACGCACTTTACAGATGTACCCTAATGAGACAACAACCTAAAGCTAGACTTTTTCCTAATCCTATAAAGGATATTATAAACTAATTATACTAATTAAAAGAAAGACCAATTATTAATTAATTAATTTGCTCATGAGGCAAATAAAATAAAATAAAATTAATTAATGTAGGTCGGTAAAGTTAGGTGCCATGATTCAAACTTTCTTTGTGTGTTTTCTTACATGGAAAGGAAATTCTTCTTTGGAATAAAGTTAGTTATATGTGTTCATATTTTTATGGCTAATAATTAATTATCTCCATGTACCTTATGATATGAAATCTTTCCTAAAACAACAAAATACTAACAAAAAAAAGTGTGTGAATAATAGATATTAGTTCAACCAATTAAGTCAAAAGTTTAATATTGAAATTTAGTTTTAATATTCTCGTTACAAGCAAGACTTTTTCTGTATAATACATTAGATTATTTATAATTATTATTATAGTCGTTAGATTAATAGTTATCGACATCCTATTGTATTAGATATCGATTATACTATAACATGATTCATTGTGAATTAAAAAAATATCGCATTTTGAAAATATTAAATTTTAAGATCACATAAAGCTGTTCTGACAAAATAAAATAAATATTTAAATATTTAAATTTAAGACTTTTTCTTTGATATAATTCAAAATTTTGAATTTGTACGTACAATATTTATATTAACAAAATTTAATAAAAATATTATCATTTTAATTTTAATTTGTGTAAAAATTATGATAATTTGAAGTAATTTAACAAAGAAAATAGATATAAACAAAAAATTTCATTTACATAATATTAAATTTTTACTCTGTATTATTATTTGAATTCTAAATAATTTAAGAATATCAACGATACCCTAAATCTTTTGTGTTACATACAATAGGTGAATAATATTTTAATATAATTTGAAATAATTTGGATTTAAATAGTATTTATTCCTAAAATAATGTCAAATTGTAATTGGTAAACGAGTACCTAAAAGGTGGCAAGCAAGAAGACAAATGTCTTAGCCTGCATTGACTTTGTGTATTAATTCTCAACTTAATTTATTTGTTAGTTACACTAAATTTGTCGGTTTATTAATCATACATTGTTATTATTATTATTATTAAATATTTATTTATGTGCATATAATTTAGATTAAAGTTTAATTTAATTTGGCAACCTACTAGTGCTTTGGTGCTCCAATATGGCACGTTTCGCATGTTGAATGGTTATAATTAATTTCTCTGTTAACGATTTTTTCTTTAGAGTTGTTCATCTTCCATCTTCCATCTTCCTACCATACCATACCTTGTTCTCGAGAGCCATCAATTTGATTTAGTGGTTCTCATTTCATTTTCTTTTGAAATATTATTTTTTTATACAATTCAGTCAATCAAATGTAAATAATTAGTTGATTAGATCTAATTGATTGACTAAAGTTTGTTATTTTTTATCGATTAAATTATAATATGATAGACTGATTATTATTGATATTTGTTTGATTGAATTTTAGAATTCAATCGATTAAACTACATGTTTCAATTGATTTGAATGATAAATTCGATCAACTGCGTGTGTATACATATATAGGATGAATTAACAATCCCATTATTTTATATGTATATTTTTATATCATTTGTAAATTATTAGATTTAAAAATATCGAATTGTTGAAATTGAATATAATATATATATTAATTATAACGTATTAATTATGTATTAATTATATAATTAAATTTAATTTCAATAATTAAATGTGTTTATATTCAATAGTTTACAAATAATATAAAGATATGTATAAAATAATAAGATTGCTGATTTTTCATCTAAATATGTATAGGAGAAGGATTAATACCTCTTTAAAATTACACATATTCTTGTATTAAACCCGTCCCAATAATTATTATATGTATTATGTTAGTTTAATTATATTTATATAATGTATGAATTTAAAAGATCGATATAAAAATATTTTTAAGATACCAACTTTTTTTCAAAACTTTTTCCCGTTACTTTGATATATATATATATATATAATTAAAATACACACACTAGTTATAAAAATTATTTTCTTATAATTTTTTTTAAGTATATAATTTTTCTAAAAAAAGAGTTTTTAAAATTATATATTTTTCTATAAGAAAAATAATTTTAATTATATCATAGAGAAAATAAATCATTCCTTTAAAAAATATATTTGATAAGTAAAATATTAATAAAAATATAAATTTTTTTAAAAAGATTGGATATTTTACTATTTTTGAAGGGATCCAAAATGAATATTTTAAATATAAAATTGTCATTGCCCAAAAAATTAATACTATTTTAAAAAAAATTCATGCGGCCCGGAGGCTATGGCCCCCTCGGATACTTGAAGAGCTCTGCCACTGTATATACCGACATATGTATCATATTCATTAGCTTACATATAGTGGCAACCTAGTAAATTGTTGAAACATGAAACCTACTTTAGAGTGGTCCTCTATCTCAACCACTTGATTACGACACGTGTGCAGTGTTGGTCATCAAAACAAGGCAGATGGGGGACCGGAAATAGGGGTGGACAAAGCTACCGAAGGAAAACGACGCGATCATATGTCTGCGGGCTGGGCTCTCTGTTCCCATGCAGGCTAGCGCGTATAATTCGGTCACGGGTGGTTGCATTTAGCTCAGGTCACTAACCCATTGCAGGGCCTGGCCCCAAACAATTTTGATAGTCACTAAGCCCACCCATCTTCTAATGCTTATAAAATAATGATATGATGATGATGTATTAGTGATATTCAAAAAGTTATACGCTCGAATATATACGGTCAAAAGGGTAATTTCCATTTTCAAAAATTTATACGCCCATCTTCAATTGGTCTCTTATATTATAAGTAATGATCAAATTTTATGTTCCTATTTTAAAATAAAGTAAGTTGGAATTCAAATTGAGTTATTGTTCAAAACGAAAATGAGATTGAAGATTCTTCAAATGCTTTCTTAATATCAACAATTCAAAAAGGTTGTGCTATTGAATTATGTTAAATCAAGCTCAACATCATGAGAACATGACCCATAATTAATTTTGGTATTTCAACTTGTAATATAATATTCATAGAATTTTCATTACCAATTTCTTCTATCCCATTATAATTATCCTAATTGAATAAGAAGAAGAAGAAAGTCAGAATGAAGATTCAAGGCAATGAAAAACAAGAAGAAAGAAAAACCTTTGCCTTGCAAGTGGGGGAAATAATTAATCCCACATCGCCGTCTTAAGGTAAAACTGTTGCCTCCCTGAGCTATAAAAGGAGGACAAAGCCAATTGAAAACTCATACCTTTCTCGGCCTTTTGGCTAAGATCAAGTGTAGTATCTGTTCTTATCAGTTTAATATCTGATACGTGGGCCATTGGCCCACATGATATTAAATTAATTTTTATAGGGGGAAAGCCCACTACAGTAGCTTGCTGCTGGGGCTTCCAAGCGTCGCCCAAGCGTTGCACTACTGCTCGGGCCTGGCGCACCCCTACCAAGTCGAAGTTATAAATTTTGGTTACTTTTCTACTGGCTATTATGCTGTTTCTTAATGTAATTGAAAACGTTACAGTCTTTAATAAGTCTCGTTCTAGTGTGAGTTTCTGTACTTGCTGTTGATGGAGAAGAATTAGGGATTCCTTGTATTGGTCTAATCAAGTGTAAGGAGAATTAGGGATTTCTTGTATTATTCGATTTTTCTTAATTAAATGATAATTAAAACTCTTTATTTTCTTGGCCATTTCGGTCAACAAAAATAAAATGAATTTACATTTAAAAAAAATACAAAAGTAAAAAAGATGTTACCATCTTCTTTTTTTTTTAAATGTATTTTTTTAAAATTAATTATTTTTTTAAAACTTAAAACTAATTATTTTTTTAAAACTAATTATTTTTTTAAAACTTAAAACTATTTTTTAACAAATACTACATAATTTTTTCAAACTGCACCATTTTCTCCCGCATTATAAGTGTATTTTCTAAAAAAATATTACTTTTATTTTCTCTTCCTAAAATTTTCAAAATAAAGAGGTTATTACAAATAAACTCAAAGACTTTTTATCAAATATTATTGTATTTAATTGTTTTGAGATAACATTTAAATTAAATTTACAAAAGGTTAAACTCGTATAATATAAAAATGGAAATTCATAGAATGCAAAAGTTCACAATTTCGAAACAAATTTATTTCAAAAGGTGAGATGAGTTTTTTTTTTTTAATATTTAATAGAGAAAATGAAACAAATTTTTATAGTAGAGAAAAGGTGACAACCACACAAATGGTGTTAAAAATGAGAAGAGATGAGAACCACTGGATCAAATGGTGTGGTGGTCATGAATCTAATTTCACGTTCTATCTTTATAGAAAAATTTTAAAAATAGATTTTATAGAGATAATAATTAATATCGACATTAATATAAATAAAATAAAATAAAATAAAGTTAATACAATTTTATTAAATTTAACATTAAAATTTAGTGTAATTTTTAATTTTATTTACTAATTTATTAATATTTTTCGTAAATATTTTTATTTTTTTAAAAATAATTAATAGTATCCTTAAAAATAATATATTTATTTTTATTGTTAATAATTATGTATAATAAAAATAAAATTTATTTTATATATAACTAATATTTATATTTTATTAAAAAATTTATATATTAAAATTAAGTTAAAATTTTTTTTTAAAATATTAGTTAAAAAGTTTTTAAGAATTTTTTTTAATAAAATATAAGTAATTAATTATATATATAAAATATAGGGCAATGATCATTTATATCCTAAAAGTTTAGTCAATTAGCCATATAAGTCTTAATAGTTTTAAAATTTACCTTAAAAGTTTTAATGTCCATAAAAAAATATATTTTTATAATAATACCCTCGTTAATTATTATACTTTAAGTCACTTAAAATTTTTATAGATACTAACACTTTTAAGGTAAAATTTGAAATTATTAGAACTTATATGACTAATTGGTTAAATCTTTAGGATCTTTACAGTCATTATTCTAAAATAAATTTTATTTTTTTATTATTTATATATATAATATTAATAATAATAAAAATAAATGTCTAATTTTATTATTTTTAGAGACCGATTATTATTAAAAAATTAAAATTATTTATAAAAATTATCCATTAATTAAGGTTTAAAATTACTATAAAATTTATTAAACCCATCTGGCCCAACAAACCAACCAACCTATAATAGAAGAACAAGTTACATGAGATTAGGATTTGAGATTATGATTGAGATTTGATATTGCAATCTCAACTGCCGTTAAATGTTGGATTTTCTGTTGCATGATACATTTTACATTCTTTCACCATTAATTTAATTTAATTTCTTCTGTTTTGTTACGCGTTCATTCTCATCCTTCAATCTCACTCTTCAATGCTGCTGAATCTCCCTCTCACATGGCGACTCTTTTTCTCTCTTCAACCTTTTTCCCACTCTCTTCTCATAAGTTATTTTTATCCCAGAATCAGCCCTTGAACCCTCTGCAATACCCACCTCGAAAGTACTTCACTTTCACTGTCTCTGCTTCTTCCTTCAACAAATCATCCAGGTTTAAGTCCTTTTTAGTTCGTGTTTATTGGTTGATGTTGAAGGTTTTATTGTGTGGGTTCATTTGATTTGTGGAAGGTTTTATTGTGTGGGTTCATTTGATTTGTGGGTGGGTGATACAGGTCTAGTAGAAAGGTTAAGAGCAATGAAGAACTATATAGTGATATAACAGAATTTTTGTCTACTGTTGGACTTCCGAAGAGTCATGTCCCCACCATGAAAGAGCTTTCGGCGCATGGAAGGTTTTCCTTGCTTTCACATTTACCTAAGTTTTGTTTTACCAGGGTTTACATGTGAAAAGTCTTAATTATTGGCCATGTGAAATTTCTTGATAGTTAGAATTATTGCCTTTTGTTGCCCTGGAATTGTATTATCATTGGTGTCAAAGTAGAAAATTGTAATGAGAATTGTCTAGTTTTATATTATAATAACTCTGAAGTTGTGTTGTGCTTGTACATGTTACGCTGTCTACTTTCTAATTCAATTCTGAATTATGTACTGCTTACTGTTTAAGCCCGGTAGGTCCGTCCTTGAATGTCAACTAAGAAAGTTAAAAATGCTTACACATGCGCGCGCGCACACACACATAGAAAAGGGAAGGAAGAAAAATCTTATAAATGCTTGTTGGTTGGTTGTCCTGTTAAAAAGAATGAATTTGAATCACTGATTCTGTTCAGAAAGAGTTTATGACATTCATTTTGCAACTGACTCCTTCTCAAAGAAAAAAAATCATATGAAATTTATCTTATCTTTCACTTAAAAATGCTATCATAAATTACTGGTTCTTTTAGCTTTTGTTATGTTTTTAATTGATTGTTTAGAGCCAGAAAAGAATTACTGTGCTGTAATTTTGTCTCCAAGAAATGATTTGGACATTTGATCTTTTCAATCTTTTTCCTTTAAATGCTGTATAGGAATGACCTTGCAAACATTGTCAGACGGAGAGGATATAAATATATTAGACAGCTTCTTGAAAGTTCAATGAGAGCAGACTCTGATGGGTTTGCTGCAGAGAAGAGTTTAGCAGGTCAAATTATGTAATCTCTATATGTTCATGAATTTTCATTTTAGAATAATTGTGCCTTTTTTTGTTGACACCTTGTATAATTTAAAAGGTCAGGATGGAAAAGTGAAGAATAAGGTTGAAGATGTTTCACTGTCAGTTGAAGTTCCCAGTGTAAGAGACACTTTTGGAAGTACAAATACTGATCCAAGTCTCAACTCTGATGACCATAATTGCATGCATATAGAATCTCCAGCCAATTCATTGTTGGAAGAGACAGAGTCAAATACTTTGAGCAGTCTGAATGAGAATGTGAACAATATAGTTGACGGCATTTCCTTGTTAACAGATGTCTCTGTCATGGAAAACCCTTCCAGTGGGTCATGCACAAGTGCAGATATTAAGTCTGATGACTATATTATGCAACCTACAGAATCTTCATCTAATTCGTCCTTGGAAGAAAAGGTCTCACCTAATATAAAAGGCCAAGATGAGGAGGGGAGCAATATAACTGAAACTGTTTCCTCATCAGGCAATGAATCTTTCATGGAAAATTATTCCAGTAGTTCAAACTTCAGTTCATCTCTCAACTTTGACGAACATGGTAAAACGTCTCTAGAATCTTCAGCCACTGCATCCTTGGAGGAAAAGATTGAAAAATTTATTCAGAATGGAGATTTGGATATGCTAGAAGGTAAGTTATTTATAGCTGTGGTTAAAAATCTATCCATCATCTAACTCCTCATTTTACATAATCGATCTTTGCTTGCTTGAAAATAAGTTGATTGTGTGGGGCTGCTTGATGCGCAGATAATGCCTATGGCGTTTTAAATGGAACTGATGCTAAAGAAAGTGAGGGAATTATTGAACTAGAAAATGCAACAGAAGTTAAATCAGGGACTGGTGGTGCTGAGAAACATATTGGTGCTATGACATTGAATGGGAGTGCAGTGACATCCAAGCAGAGTGCCTCTTCTGCTACTGTAAATAATCCTCATAGGTTAGTTTTTGGTACATTTACTCCAAGTGGCAGATGTGTACCCATACATTATTTATTGCTTGAAGTTTAGAGGTATTTAAATCAATTTTGCATGTCTGGAGATTATCATATGAATGGTGAATGGCCTAGTGCTGTACTGGCTTTTTGCTAGATTCAGCAGTAACTTTGAATTTAAGCATAATTAGTTGCTCCATGATTTAAACCATGCTCCTATACTCTCATTTTCTTTCTCTTTCTTCCTTACATGAAACTGTCAATATATTTCTGTCTCCCTCCCTATTCCTTTCTTTTCTTTACATGAAACTGTTAAGATATTGCTGGATATTTGGTTAGTGGTATAGATACTGAATGCTTTTGACTCTTGAAAATTTTCGTTTGTTTGGTTTTTGTCTCACACAAGATCACTTAATACGAAGAGAGTTTGAAAATTTTCACTTTTTTTTTTAGGATTTAGTTTCCAAATAGTCTTGTTGTATACAACATTTTCGATCTTAATCCTTTAATTTTGGAAATGGAGTTCCTCATTTGTCATAATTTGAATGATAGGATTTTATATTGCATTTTATCCAACTTCACAAAATTTTTAACATTTTTTCCCTGTTATCACATATGGATTTTACCGATTACTGGGAGTCTTTGCCTTTTTCTTCCTCTTCTTTCTTTCCTTTTTTTATTATTTTTTTTCACTTTTTTTACGTTTTGTCATGGAAATTGTTTTCAGGGATGATCATTTGGCAACAGAAAGATTAAGAGGCGCTGATTTTGACGACAATGTGCATGTTGAGGTTGTTACATATTCTGTATTACAATATTGTGATTCTGATTGATTTATTTTTTGACATGCGTGTCTTGAATTATTATTTCTGTGGTACAGGACAGTAGCAGGGAGGATCAAATCGAGGTTAATCATCTTAAATTTATGCTGGTATAAATATTTGTGTTGTTTCCTGTTGTGTATAGTACTAACGTTTATTATGTACACTAACTAGATATTTATTTTATCTTTGGCATGCTTAGCATCAGAAGGAGATGGAATTGTCACGGTTGAAGGAACAAATTGAAAAGGAGAAGGTATGCACTGATTTTTTAAAGCATTTTTTGTTGCGAGATGTTGCTAAGGGTCTGCATTGGTCTCTCTCGCCATGCACTGTGTGCAAGTAACTAGATTTCTCATTTGATGCTTGTTCTTCAGGCCATTTATAGATATTGATGAATGATTCTACATTTTAATATAGATGAAGATGTTAAACTAAACATTTGAGAATTGGCAAATCAGAAATTCGTTATGTTGATGAAGTCGCCAAGTAACCAATTTATTTCTTTTGACGATGGTCTCAATGTGGGATGCTTCAGCCATTCTACCCGTTTGATTTGTGTAGCGTATGACAGTCTAATTAGAACAAGCATCGGGTCATCTTTAAGATGTGTCTACAAATCAATGTGTTGTAGCAGGTGCTTGAATGTTGGCTGTCTCTGCCGTATGAGTGATGAGTGCATGACTCATTGCATATTCGATCATTTAAATGGTTTCTTGTAAAATATTCTCTAAGCCAAGAATGGAAGATAGAGAGGCTTCATGTTTTTGTACCAAATATTTATCATCCTTTTGTCTGTGCAACATAGTTTTTTGTTGTTTACTTGAAATTAAAAATTATGTGGTTGCCAGAGTTGATTTCATCCTTCTATTAACACTAAGCTAAAGTATTTTTTTAATTTTCTTTTTTCCTTTTTCTTTTTCTGCTGGGAGAATATTGTGTGCTTACTGTCATTCTGAATTGTTATGTGGTGCGATTACTAAATTCATTAATTTTCCTTTCCTTTTGCCTGTAGTTTGCTTTGTCTGCTTTGCAAACCAAGGCTGAGATAGAAATCAATAAAGCTCAAAAACTTATTTCTGACAAAGATGCTGAATTACGTGCTGCCGAAGAAAGCCTTTCAGGACTAGAGGAGGTATGACATACGCTTTTTGGCAAAAATACTTTTGTCAAGTTTAGACTATTGAGTGAGAGCATTTTGACAGTAATCATCTTCTCTGAATATAGCAATGCACTGACTTCAACTTTTGAGTGTCATATAAATATGTTGATTTATGTAGACATCATATAAATCAATGTGTATATTCATTTGATGCCACCACTAAATGTATACATTTAAAAGTGTGTAGAAATTTGATGCTCGCTGTCCCTGTTGGCCAGTGCCTTTTTAGGTTATGTTTGAGACCGAGGTGATGTAGCTTTAAAACCATAGCTGTTGTGAAATGAAATTACTTGATGTGAAGTACAAATAGGAGAGAGAGTGGTAAAGAAGAGCTTTCAAATGAAAGTTGGTGGTTACCAAACAATTTAAATGTTATGCTTTAAAAATTAAATAGAAGCACAACAGTCCTAAACATACACATTTAGTATACTGGAATGGTTTTATGTAATCTTGTATATGCAGATATCTAAAACTTTGATGATGACAGCAGATTGCTAACTTTTTATGGCAGTTGCGGGTGATATTTTCACATATTTATATATTTGCTTTGGTCTGGGCATGATGATAGTATTAGAGATGTTCCAGAAAATTATTATGTCTGGTTTAAGGGAGAGAGATGGAGGGATTCACAGGTAGTTATTATGAACGATTATAATCATGAGTGAAAAAGAGATAATTGTTTGTGCTGCATTTGGTTATATGTTTTTCTCTCTGAATCCTAGAGCCAATCAGATGAATTATCCAGGATGATTATCTGTAATGCTAGCTGACAGGAATTAAAATTTTCTGATTTTATCAGGTTGAAATTCAATACTCTGGAGATGGTGAAATTGTGGAGGTGGCAGGCAGCTTCAATGGTTGGCATCATCGGATCAAAATGGATCCTCAACCATCTTCTAGCATCATCGATCCCCTTGGACCAAGGTGTTTGTTCTTTCTCTTTTTGCCTAATAAGCATCCTCATATTCTGTTTATATCTTTCTTTTGTCTGGTTGTTGAATTCTGTTTAAGAAATTGTCTCCTCACTGTAGTGTGACACTAAGAACATGTTTGTATTCAAGCCAAATTTATTTATTTTGTCCTGAAGCATCTTTTATTTTTAATTTAGACATTGGTGAAGTGAATGAGTTTGGAAGTCTATGCCTTTCTCAGCCTTTTGGAAACAGTAATCTGAACGTCTCACTTGGTACTAGAAGAGTAAGATATTGAAAAGTAGTGCATGGACATCTTTAAATTTTCAGTTGATCATTGTTATCTTTCAGTCTTTAATATGCTGAAAATAGACTGTAGGTATGTTTAGTATTACTAGCTTCCACTTAACTCCGGAAACAAAACCAAAAGTGTTTAGTAAACACCAGCTTTTAATGGGACCCACTCACTTTTAAATCAATATTGTTGACATTTAATGCTTCTATTCTGTGACAGCTGTGGCTTCAAAGCCATAGCACCTCACATCCCAAGCATATTCTATCAATTTTCTTGCTTTCTATAGGTTGTGTATATTTGATTCCTTTTTCAAAATAGTTCTTGTACTTGCTACTCATGATTTGTAAAGAAATAATTTCCGAAGGTAACATTTTTACCAGGAATTCCAGGTGTTGGTCAACGGTGCTATGGCTTTATCCTGGGACATATGAGGTATGGACATCTATGACATAACAGTACAACAATTCTTTATTTTTAAATCTGAAGGGTATTATCAGTTTACTTAAGATTAACTTTCTTGGGAACAACATGAAGTGATAATTTACTTGCTGCTATCTCTAATAGTTGAGCTTTCCCAAAAAGCTTAAGCTGGTGGTCAAATTGAAGGGAATAAATCCATCTCATAGGTTATGAGAGTAGTCTTCTTTGTGTGATGAGATCAGAAGGTTGTTTTGATGATGATATTTCTATGATCACATTGATTCTTCTTGTTTGGTGCATATTTATATAAATTAATTTAGTGTTTTTGGTAAAAAAATGAATCTAGATTCTCATTCAGCCGGAAAATAGGGGGAAATAAGAAGATACTATTATGAATTCCTCCTGTTCCATCCATGGTGTTTTCACCCCTCTAGTGTTTCTATACATGCAGTTCTGAAAGAAGTCTTTACCAAGTATTGCTCCTACGTAGCTTCATCTGATAGAAATTGGAAAAAAATGAAAATATAATTGTCTTTTTTATATCGTTTTGCCACACTTTTACTAATTATTGCTCAACTATGTCATGTAATTTCTCAATTACCAGAAGATGAAGCATAGCTAGTACTAGGTCTAGACTTCTGTTGGTTCCATGTGAAATGAAGATTAACATTTTTAAGTTTCTTGTTATAGGTTCCAATGTTCTTTTGAGATTGAGAGAGACAAGATTTTCCATTCATGGTTAGCAATGTTGTATGCAATAAACATTGCTGAGAGAATATTGTAATTGCAGTGGAGGCTTAATGATGGTGAAAGATATTGATGAAAATTTTGGACAATATTTGCTATGTTCTTTGTGATAATATGTTAACAACCAAAAGTCTATCATTATAAATATTTTATCTGTGATAGTGGTCCTTATCCCCTTCTGGAGGAAGTGAGAAACAGAGGCAAAGGCCCAACCTATATGGATTGTGCATGATTTCCGAGCCTCAATTCTGTTTCTAAATAGAAATGACTTTTGGGTGGTGGCATCTTATCTAAATTTCTGTTTGAGATTTTTCATATTTTCAATTATATCTGTATTGTTTATGACATAGACCCATCATAGCTTGTTATTTTGATTTCAGAATTTTGCTTAATTTCAGATAAAATTCATTGTTGATGGCCAGTGGAAGATCGATCCTCAACGAGAATCAGTTACCAAGGGTGGCATTTGTAACAACATTCTTCAAGTAAACTGGTGATATGATTGGGTGGAGATTCTTGATATTCTTTCTGCCCCATAGGTAATCTTTATCTGAAGCACTCTTTGTTGATTGTCACAACGAGATTCTGGAATTCTAGCATTATGAAACTCCTATCTTCTGCAACTTTTATTATCTACCAAGACTGCTACCTAATGTGGTTTAAACTCCTCAATTCCTTGCCTCTGATCTTTGAATTACAAGCCATATGTACGAGAAGAAATGTATTTCAGGGGCTCTAAACTTTCAGATATTTATCCGAGTATTTTATCCCCATATTGCCTGAGAAATTTTCCGCTGCCTTATTTTGGTGTTTGTGATATCTTATTTGTGCATATTACTATTTAATTTTAGCCTATTCTATTTAATTTTAGCCTATTACTAAATTCATGGTTTATATCATACAGGGAACAGTGATGGATCAATTTTATTACCTATTTCATCGGTGGAAAATATCAAAGCTTGATGCTTGCGAGAAAGGGACTTGATGCTTGCTGATATGTGCAGCACCTGAAGCTGCTATTCATTTTGCTGTGCATAATAACCAACTTAGCCTAGTCGGTGCATGTGTATAAATAATTTTTCTTTCCCAACTCTTCAGGAGATTAATCAATGCACTTAGCAGTCGCTGCTGCTGCTGTCAATGTATATGCCCAGGATAGAGTAGTTTCCAGTGCCAGGGAATTATTTTTCTGATGATGAAATTTAAGAGTGTGGTAATTCTTGCTTCTTCACGTATGAGATTCTTAATTGAATTTTTGAAGAGGCAGGATTTATTAGTTGAGTAATAAATTATGTTGAATGTTGCTGCAAATATTTCCCTACATTCTTCTATAAGTCGCTTGAATATTACAGTAGCAGCAATGTTAACCTTCAGAGTTAAAACAAAACAGAATGGGTATTAACTTAGAAAAGTGGGCATAAAAGTTGCATTATTGCATAGCAAGAAGCTGCAGTAAACTCCAAAAGTTTTTGCTTTGGTGGGCTTATTTTAATCCGCCCATTCGAAGCCACCCAACCACTGGGCTGAGATGGGATGCAACTGTTGGTGGTAATAAGGTAGAAGAGCGTGTTGAGAACACGTGGAAACTGGAAAGCTCCAATATCCTTTATTGTCGTGTCACTTTCCTCTCCTTTCCTACTTCACCTCTTTTCTCTATCCCTCTATTAACTTCTTCCCTGCACCCACCAAAAAAGTGTAAACTTAATTGGAGTGTTCAGTTACTTCAAAACAGTCAAAATCTATTCTTTCTTGTGTTTTCTTCACAATAATGGCTGTGGTTACTGTTTCTGCAACTGCAACTCCTTGTCTGAAGAACCCATCCTCTCTTTTAGCAACCTCTTCATTTCCCATTTCCTCATCAACTTCTTGTAGAACCTCAACTGGATTCCTGCCTTGTGCATTGTCTGCAACGAGAAAGAGAAGGGGTCTTCTCCATCAGTCTTTTGCGTTGAAGAATGAGTTTCTTGAAGCGACTGATAGTGATGGAGCTGAACTATTAGAAGAGATAGAACAGCCTGGAGAGACACTTCTGTATTCCATCTCTCCTTTACCTTTGCTTTTTGTGGGTGCTCTTCCTGGAGGTATTAAGCTAAATCCTTATGCATTATCATTTGTCAGCTGCTTTACAAGTAGTTTACTTTATCTTTTAGTTGCCTATGTCATGTTAACCTTAAAAGTTTAAGGCAGCAGCTCTGAACTGAATTTGAAAGGATCTTCACCTTATCTCTAAATATCAGTTCTTAACAGGAGTCATATATATTCATGTGACTAACATGTCTCATAGTGCATTTCTTAAAAGGAATCATATACGTTCATGTGACTGACATGTTGCATAGTGCATTTTTGGTCTAGAGGTTGGCTCGAGGTTGCTCAATTCTCTACCTATTAATTTTCCCTGAGTTTATTCCGGTTTCTTTTTAATCTTAAAATATTTTCTTCAATCGAGCATGCTAATTAGTAAGTACATCACTGATTTTGTTAAGTTTATTGCTGTATGCTAAGATGGAGACCACAGAATTTACATTGGCTTGTAACTTACACTTTGTGTTGTTGAATAATTGGTTTTCAAGCAATCTACTCCACTTTTAATTGGGGCACAAACACATTCATTTTCAATTTAGAACTTGAACCAGAACTACATGTGAAGTGTAAAAACATATCCTTTGGCATGTTGTGTGGGCTTTGCCTCTATTTCTAGCATCAGTCTTGCCAATGGAATAATGGTTTCTAAGAACAAGAATTTATTCTGTATGCACTGATGATATCTCTAAAATTCAGGATTTTATTTGTGGCTGGAAATGTTTGATTTGAGCTACCTAAGCTTCTAGTGTCAAAGCATTTACTGGGTTACAACATTGTGTTTTTGCTTGTAGAGCATTTAGTTTCTCTTACAACATTAGGCATTTACTTCGTGTCATCATAGTCTTATCTCTCTAATTTACGTCTTACCACTAATTATGGGTTTCAATATCTGAATAACAGCTGGAACTGTCAGGTCTCTCTTTGGACCTTTTGTTGAGCTTGTGAAGTCATGGAATCTTCCTGACTGGCTTGTGCACTGGGGTCACCCTGGCAACATGGTACCTTTTGATTTCCTTCATAATCTAATTTGGATGTTTGTGTTTTCAAGTTATTGCAATTATGTGCATCAAGTTACTCGTAGCTACGTTTGTGTTCTATAATTTTCAGGCAGTCGTACTCTTTGCCATGGGTGGTTATGGAACATATCTGGGTTTCCGCATACGCTATTCTGATGATGTGGTAAGCAATTCATGGCAACACATGTTTAACAGCTAAGCCTTTTTCATTTCCACAATCACTTTAATGCTTCGAGTATTTCAGGAGGAGAAGGCCAATGCCAAAGACTTGCACCCAAAGCTTCTTGGTGGGATGTTTTTCTTCTTTGCCCTCGGAGCAACAGGTGGAATTACATCACTTCTCACTTCAGATAAACCTATCTTTGAAAGGTACTTTACAAATTAATATTTCTCCAAAAAAAAACTTGCCTTCTGTATTTTGTACACAGTATAACTTCTATGTTAAATTATGCAGTCCACATGCAGTAACTGGTTTCATTGGCCTTGCTCTCTTGACAATTCAGACCATTTTGCCCGCATTATTTGAGGTAATAGATGAAGTTTTCTTCTACCTTGAACTAACTACAATATCAGAACATACACATATTAAGGACCTTCACATTCTTTAATTTCACTTATTTCTATCTTCGATGTGAAAAATTTGCAGGATAATCCCGGATTAAGGAATGTTCATGGGATCTTGGGTAGCGGAATCATGACGTTGTTCCTCATTCACGCTGCCCTTGGACTTCAACTCGGCCTAAGTTACTAACGATTTTATCTCCCCAGTTCAATCCCTTGGATCTTATTGTTATTCGTTCTTGCATATTATGCACATTCTTTCCATAGATGCATGCAGCTGGGGCAAAAGAGAGAGTACACAACCGAGATGGTAATTTTGCGATAAACATTTTAAAGCCTCCTTCGTAAACCATGCGAAACAGGTGCATATAATTATTATTTACAGAAGATGCTGTTATTCACTGTGGATATATTGAGGAATAATAGGAAAATATAATGTAATTTGGTTTGCAGGATTGTTTATTCTTGAACTTGGCCAGTGAAAGTGGTTTTTTGCTAGAAATGCTGGAGTTTATATAAGCATATGCTTGTTGAAGTGGTTACTAAGTCATCTATAAATGTTTTGTTCACTAAAACAGAGAACATTCTGATGTTGATGGGTGTGTTTGGTATAGAATTTTCATTTATTCAGGAGAAGTCTCAAACGGGTGAAATGAAAATCTGCAAACCTTCTTTTGTTGTGTGAATGGATGCATTTTGCTAAAACTTTTATATAACTTTTTTGTTAATATTGCATATTATGTGTACTATCTATTGATAAATATTATATCAAAAATTTGTTAAAATTTACTTACTGAGCAGAACAAAATTATAGTGTACTCTAAAAATTTGCTTACACAAATGATGAGATTTATGTTTGTAGTGCAATTGAAAAATCTCAAAAATCTACTCACACATATGGTGAGATTTCTACACCTAAAAGGTTCATACATAAATGGTAAGATTTCTTCCCTCAGAGGTTGGCAATTTTAACCATGTATAATGGAAGAGTCTTACCCTCATGTGGAGGGAATTCTAATACTCTTGAAAAGTCCTCACACAAATGCTGAGAAGAAAATTCTACCCATACACAAAATCTAATCTACCTTCATGTAGAGGGAAAGTTAGAACTTTATAGAATTCTACCTATATGTAGTGAAAAGTCCTCATACAAATGGTGAGAAGAAAAGTCCTCATGTGAAGGAAACTCTAATACTCCTAAAAAATCCTCACACAAAAGACACAAGAAAATTCTACCCACACACAAATAGTGAGATTTTTACCTTCATGTAAAGTTAGAACCTTCTAGAATTTTACCTACATATGGTATAATGAGACAATCTCACACTTTTGTAGAGTGTTGGACTTGAACTCATGGCCATAAGTCCTTACCACTTAGCTACTAAGTTTTTATATAATCCCTTTAATTGGTAAAAATATGTATAAAAATAAGTTAACACAACAAACACACATTTATATAGTATCAAAGCCTAAACTAAGTTTATTTCAAACTAATATTTTAAATAAAAAATTTAATAAATTGGAATATAAATAATTTGTTAAATTTTGAAAAATAATTTTGAATTGAAATAAATTTTAAGAAATAAAAAAAGTTGAAAACTCAATATAACTTGACATGAACAATACTAAAATAATGAGTTATGTTATAGATAGACTTTATGATACTCGAACACAAACATGAATTTGGTAACAAGTAGCGATGAATCTAAATTTTTTTTATTATAATAGAGCATAATTTATACCTCTAAATATACTAAACTAGTAATTAGTAAAAAAAAATAAAAATAATATATCATTTTGTAATTGAAATTTTGGCAACATTAATTAATATTCATTCTTAATACAAATTCTTTTTCTTTTTTCAAGTTCATTGTTCCAAAAAATAATAATAATAATAAAAAGCACATGATCAATATAAGCACATGTAGATCACGTGAATGGCTAGATGCTGACGTGTCCAGATCTAAGAGGGTGTTGATGGTGAGCTCCACTACTACATCACCTTTTCAATTTGGTGAGATTGGGACCCGCTTACCAACCAACTACTACGGTAGGTAAACCTATCAACTGATCCACACCATCGGATCATACACCGTTACTGAAATCGGACGGTTCAAATCAAAATAGTCTCTACACCGAGTCACAGAGGATACAGATTCAGTTGCCAATATAAACTGGAAGGCAGAAGAGGAGAGGGCAGCGAAAAGAGCGGGGAAGAGAAGGCAAAGCGAGTAAGTGAAGGAACGAGTCAAGCGAAACTGCTTCTCCTTTATAACTCGCTCTTACTCGCACTCACTAACCCTTTTCCTCTTTTCTTCATTTCAGCCTCCAAAGATCTGCCAAAGGTTCAGTCTTGCTTACAGGTCTGCATCTTCTACTGTCGACAGAAATCTTTCAATTTTTCAAAGATCTGTTGTATGTTGCATCATTTATGAGTTATTCTATGTGGGATTGTGTTTCATTTTTGTTTTATTAGATTTTTGTAACGGGTATCATTCTTGTTCGAATAGATCTTTGCTATACATAGAATTAGAAACTTTGCTTGAAGATTTAAAGTTATTCTTGGGAATCTAGATTTTCATGTGTTCATTATCTCTAAGATTTTGGATATGTGACTATTGGATGTTCGGATTTTGTAACATTGTTTGTTCGGCCATTGATGAATGTGCATTAGCTTATTTCTTTGATAGTAAAGCATGAAAATATTAATGTAGCATTTTTGTGATCTAGTATTAGTAAAAATCTAAACTTGTAGTAGATATTGGCAGTTTAGTCCTGGTGAATTGGGGAACGTAACTGACAAATATCTTCTTATGATTTCTCTGTGTTTATAGATGGATACTTTCCTCTTCACCTCTGAATCCGTCAATGAGGGTCACCCAGACAAGCTCTGTGATCAGGTCTCAGATGCTATCCTTGATGCCTGCTTAGAGCAAGATCCCGAGAGCAAAGTTGCCTGTGAGACTTGTACCAAGACTAACATGGTCATGGTTTTTGGTGAGATCACTACCAAGGCTACAGTTGACTATGAGAAAATAGTTCGAGATACCTGCAGAGGTATTGGGTTCACATCAGCTGATGTTGGCCTTGATGCTGATAATTGCAAGGTGCTCGTCAATATTGAGCAACAGAGCCCTGACATTGCCCAAGGGGTTCATGGCCATCTAAGCAAGAAACCTGAGGAAATTGGGGCTGGTGATCAGGGACATATGTTTGGCTATGCCACAGATGAAACACCTGAGCTTATGCCGTTAACTCATGTTCTTGCTACTAAGCTCGGTGCCAAGCTTACTGAGGTTAGAAAGAATAAGACTTGCCCGTGGTTGAGGCCTGATGGTAAGACCCAGGTGACTGTTGAATACCACAACGATGGTGGAGCCATGGTTCCCGTTCGAGTTCACACAGTTCTGATTTCAACTCAACATGATGAAACTGTCACTAATGAGCAGATTGCTGCGGACTTGAAGGAGCATGTGATTAAACCTGTTATCCCAGCTCAGTATCTTGACGAGAACACCATCTTCCATCTCAATCCTTCAGGTCGGTTTGTTATTGGTGGACCTCATGGAGATGCTGGACTCACTGGACGAAAGATTATCATTGACACATATGGTGGTTGGGGTGCTCATGGTGGAGGTGCCTTCTCTGGAAAAGACCCCACGAAGGTAGATAGAAGTGGAGCATACATTGTTAGGCAGGCAGCAAAGAGTGTCGTGGCTTCAGGGCTTGCACGGCGTTGTATTGTGCAGGTATCTTACGCGATTGGTGTTCCAGAACCACTGTCTGTATTTGTTGACACTTACCAGACAGGAAAGATCCCAGACAAGGATATTTTGGCTTTGATTAAGGAGAACTTTGACTTCAGGCCTGGAATGATTGCACTTAATCTTGATTTGAAGAGAGGCGGCAACTTCAGATACCAGAAAACTGCCGCTTATGGTCATTTTGGTCGTGAAGACCCAGATTTCACGTGGGAAACTGTCAAGCACCTCCAGCCAAAAGCCTAAATTAGTAGTATTTGCAAGGTATTTTTTTGGAAAATGGTTATTATTGTAGCCATCATTCTGTTTCTGGGGAAAGAATAAAGAAAATCTTCAATGCATACGTGGGATGGTAAAATTTACATTTCAATCTCTCAGGTCTGAGGACATACCGGGTTATATGCTTTCAAGTTGAGGTATTAGCAAATGTAGGGCACACATTACATTTGTCATTTGTCATTAATCTTTCATTCCGTTTTCATTTCATTTCTTCAAGCAATTGTTTTCTGCAACTATCCAATTAGATCAATGAGATCTCTAGTATGTGATTTATGTGATTTATGTGATTTGATCAATTTCAGTTATGATTTGTCTTGAGTTTGAAGTTCATTGAGAGCATTTTTTATTGAGCTTGTTAGTAGTTAATCTTAACCAGTCATCAATCAGATGCAAGTACTGTTCAAATGAGATACATATTATTATTAACTAGAAGCAATTGCAGCAATTACCCATTTCAATATTTCCAATAAGTGCACAAAAAGATAGAGAATTTTAAGAACAAAAAACCTTAAAGCCAGTGTACAAATATGTAATTGGAGCAGATACAAGACAGCTCAGCAAATTTGTTGACAAAAGTTAAGGTTAAAAATGTCTTCAGGATCAGGAGTGTAACCACAATCGATCATGGAGCCGTTCTTCTCCAGCACCAAACATTTCATCTACTCTTTCACCATCATGGTAGAAATGAAATGTGGGTGTGTAACGAATATGCTGAGTGGTTTCTGGGCATTCATCAATATCTGCATAAATGAAAGAAAGCTTGGGGAAATTGTTGCTCAGCTTGCAGAATGCAGGGAGAATCTGGCTGCACACTCTACACCTGAAAATGATGAACAGTTTCACAATTACTGAGCCCTACACTACTGCTTTTGTACTTATCTTTTCACTCAGTTCTTAGAGGCCAAAAAAAAAAAAAAAAAAGCTTCCTGAATTTCATATAGGCGAGTATTTCTTCATCCCAGTAAGTGTTTTAGTCTATTTAAATCAAAGATTACGACTTTTTTTAATATTAAGATGTTGCAGCTTCATCATAATAGAAGCGTTATATGTCAAATATTAGTTTAAATAAAAAAGTTACCTATTGAGAGTGGATGTTAAACACTTTTTTAATTTTAGTTTCAAAACAGTATAAGCATCACAATACCAACTGAAGCCCACAAACTAGAGAGAGAACTAGTTTTAGCTATTTGAAACCACAGTTCTGAACGAAGCCTACAAACGAGATGTAGAACTAGCTAGTTTTAGTTATTTGAAACCCAAAAACTCTTCGCAGTGCCTGCCCAATAATGGTATGTATGGTGTAAACAATTGAAAGTATCTGAGGCCACTTCAATCTGAAAAACCACTTTCTCAATGATTATGCAACTAGACATAGTCAATTCAATTGCCCAAGAAGCTTTACATCAAACACCTGGCGCTCATATAAAAAACGAGATCATACAGAGAAGAGAAATGGACTTTGGTTATTTGTAGACACAGAAACTTACCAAGATGAGCCGTAATTGATAACTGCCTGCAATCTCAAAATCAGAAAAAAGAAAAAGAAAAAAACCCATTAACCTTAAATAATAATAATTACAAAAAACAAGGGAGCACTCTGTTTTCTCAGAAAATGAACAAAAACATGAAGGGGAAAAATAAAGAGAAGAGGGTAAAAAGCAATGGGAGGCTGTGGCTTGGGATTAGGCTTACAGGGGTTTTGGAAGACTTAATGTGAAGAAGAATGTCATTAAGGTTTTGATCGCTGGAAGCACTTTTCAAGTTGCCATGGCGATTCACCGGCAGATCGATACCTGTGCCTTCTAATCCTTTCTTTGCTGCATACTCATCGCTTCTACTCTTGTTGCTGTTTCCCTCCATCTCTTCAACCTCCCTTATTTACGATGCTGGACTGTCACTCAGGCCGGAAGATTTATTTGGCTTGTTTATTAGCTTTAGAAATAATATTCTGGTCCCTATATTTTAACATAATTACAAAGTCAAAAGAACATATCGACCAATTGACAGTTGAACACTCCTAAAGTATTAATCAACATGACAATAAAATCCCGATAATAGCAAATCTATCCATTTTTGTTACTGACCCTTAGTATTGCTTATGATTTTGCACCCAAAATGAAGAAAGTAGAGACTTTTTATTCGCCTACGATGACAAGCAGCAACAATAACAACACCTTGTCACGTGCAGAAAACTTGAAGTTTTGACAACGTGAGGCATTTAGCTAAGCTTGTTGAAAATCAAATTAGGTAAGCCTTAAATTTCCAAGATCAAGTAGGTGTGCTTGTGTGTGTACTGAGGAGCATGAGTTTCTTGTCCAAATTGAGTGCAAAGCAATTGCAAAGAATGACAAAGAAGTGCAAAACATGAGAGAGAAGATGGAAAATGTAGATGCTTCTTCATTCTTCTAAAGAAAGATGTACATGCTTATATATTTACAAGTTAATGGCTAGGATTGCCTTTTACAACCATTTTAGATGGCTAGGATTACAAGCCAATATTTTACAAACAAATAAACATAAAATATCCTTACTTAACCACACTAACACAAATTGGGCCTATTGAGCATGAATAGTCTTGGAGCTACAATGCTCGCTACAGTGCCAAGCTGCTCCTTGTCTTGTTTCCTGTCTAATTGCATAAGGGATGACCTAAATAGCATTTTGCTTACTGCCCCAAGAGAGATTTTTGTAAACATACTCATTGTAGGTGTGGTAGGAATCGCTTATGTTTACAGTGCGACACCTAACGCTCGTGGATGAAGCTCGCGTGCTTGCAAAGTTATCGCTTTTGTTGGCGACACATGACATCCTCCTTTACGGAAGTTCTTGATGCCCTTATCAAGTCTCCTCTGCTTGTATTCTACAACTTGGTTTCGAAATTACCACAAGTCCGCTTCTTTCTCCCAGCTAGCCTCGCTGTTTGGAAGGTTCTTCCATTTCACCAAGAATTTCGAGTGTTTCAGTACTCTGCTGTGCCAGATGACTTGATCAGCAAGTATCTTGGCTATCTTGCCATCATAGGAGGTTACAGGAATGGGTGGTGCTCTGTATGACTCCTCTAATTTCGGATCTTCAACATCTTCATGGTAAGGCTTTAATGAACTCATATGGAAGATCGGATGAAATTTGATCTTTGGTGGTAGCTCGACATGATATGACACTTTTTCGACCTTCTTGAGGATAGGATAAGGTTTTTTGTATCTTAATATCAACCCTTTATGCACTAACTAGTAGGCTTTGACCTGTTGCATTGGTAGCTTCATCATGACAAGATCGCCAACTTGAAACTCTAATGGCTTTTGATCCTTGTCTGCCCATTTCTTCATTTTCTTGAATACTTTGTCTAAGTAAACCTTAGCGACATTGAGCTACTCTTATCAACCTTTTTCCCATTTGTATGTTGAAGGGTTCAGACCCGTATAGCCTTTCACCAAAGCTTGTGGCGTGTGTGGCTGTTGACATATCACTATCTCGAACAGGTTATCCTGCATGATTTCGATTCACTGTAACTTGTATAAAAACTGCGCTACGTCAAGGAACTTCGCCAAATCCTGCTGATTTGCACTAACAAAGTGTCTAAAATAAAACTCTAATAGCGCATTTACCCTAGCGGTTTGCCTCTCAGTTTGCGGGTGAAAGCTTATTGAGAAGTGTAGGCTCGATCCCATCAATTTGAACAAATCATGCCAAAACTTTCCAGTAAAGTAAGAGTCATGTTCACTTGTAATAGTCCGAGAAAAGTCCTAATACTTCACAACATGCGTGAAAAACAAGCGGGCAGTGTCTTCAGGTGTGCAATCTTATGGGACTAGAATAAAGGTTCCGTACTTGGATAACTTGTTGACCACGACCAATATCGATCTGCATCTCTCGGATTTTGGTAATGTGGACATGAAATCCATGGTAATACACTTCCACAGGTGTTCCAGAACTGGAAGAGGCTGAAGTAAACCAACGACTTTCTTATGCTTAATCTTGTCTTGTTGGCATAGAAGGCAAGTCTATACATATGCCTCCACATCATCCCTCATACGCAGTCAGTAGTATACATCTTCCAACAAGGTTAAAGTATGATAAATACCTAAATGTTAAGCCCATTTTGAGTTGTGGCACTCATCAACTTCAGTCTCAAGTTTTCCCACTTTGAAATGAAGATACGATTCTCAATAGTATAGAGAATACAATGTTTTGTCCAAAATTGTCTTATCTTGCCCTTTTGGGCGAGTTCCATGAAATTTTTGGCAAATTGGTCATATGTTAATCCCTCTTTGATGCTATCTAGCATGCTACACTCTGGTCGGCTAATAGAATCAACCTTCGCTTTCTGACTTAGCGCATTTGCGACAACATTGACTTATCCTGGCTTGTACTCTATGACATAATCAAACTCTGCCAAGAAGTCCTACCATCAGGCTTGCTTTGGGCTAAGCTTTTTCTGATTTTGAAAATAACTTGTTGCAACATTGTCGGTCTTGATAAAAAATCATCTCCTAAGTAAATAATGTTGTCATACTCGCAAGCAATAGATGATCGTTGTCATCTCTTTATCATGCATAGGATACCATCGCTCCGTGTAATTCAGCTTGCAACTCTCGTAGGCAATAGGGTAAGCATCTTGCATCAACACACCTTCGATATTATAATTTAATGCATCTATGTGAACCTTAAACGGTTTGGAGTAGTCGGACAGTGCCAAAATCGGCTCCTTTCTCACTACTTGCTTACGTTTTTCAAAAGAACTTTGATAAGGTAGCGTCCATTCCCACTCCTCCTTCTTAAGCAAGTTTGTCAAGCGCGTTGCTCTCTTCAAATGACCTGAAATAAAGTATTGGTAATAGTTGATAAGGCCGACAAAGGATCTCAACTCATAAATGGACTTAAGAGGCTTTTATTCTTTAATGGCGCGTACCTTTGCCGTGTTTATATGTATCCGCTCGTCAGATATCTTGTGCCTAAGAAGCAACACTTCTTATTGTATGAGTGGGTATTTCTCCAGCTTCACATAATGCTTATTCTCTCGCAACACATGAAAAACACACCTCAAATGTTCCACATGCTCTTCGAGGCTCGCGCTGTACATAACAATGCCATCCAAATACAACAGTACAAACTTGTTAAGGAATAAGTGGAGTATTTGGTTCATGAGTGTGCAGAAAGTTGTTGGTGCGTTGGTGAGGCTAAAAGGCAAAGCAAAGAACTCAAATGACCCATAAAGATGTCACACATGTTGTCTTTGGCTCATCTCCTTTCGCAATCCGCACTTGCCAATATCTGGACCTTAAATCTAGCTTCGAAAACCATTGAACATGGCCAAGTTGATCAAAAAGGTCGTCGATGTGAGGGATAGGGTACTGGTTCTTCACCGTCACCTTATTTAGTGCCCGATAATCAATACACATACGTAAACTCTTGTCATGCTTCTGCTGAAATAATACCGGTGCGCTAAAAGTGTTTTCGAATGTTACACAAACCCCGAGTCTAATAACTCCGTCAATTGCATTTGAAGCTCTTCAAGTTTTGGCGGAGCCATTTTATAAGGACCCATCGCTGGCAATTTAGTACCCGGCTTAAGTTCTATGGCATGGTTAACTTCATGCCTCAGAGGAAGTCTCTTGGGTAACTCCAATGGCATCACATCATTGAACTCTCGGAGGATGTCTGGAGCTTCTTTCAGAATGTCAAAAATCAGAGTCAGGGTATCATTATCCCTGAGTATGGTCAAGTAAGTCTCTTCCCTCTTCTTCACGCCTCTTACTACTTATAAAGCCGATAGTACTTTCACTTTGACTTAAATCCACTCAACCAGTACCTTATGCATCTTCTCGCATATTTGAATTTCATACACCCATCATCCGTAAAAATGAAGGGCAACATTTGATCAATGAATTTATCACCCAACACAAGCTGAAAATCACTCATCAACATGATATTCAGGTCCACCTTGCCTTGCCACATCTCGATTTCGATAGGAACGCTATGAGTGACTCCGTAAATAACATAAGGCAGTTGATCAACAACTTTAACCCATCCTGGCTCTTTGCTGTGTGTTAACCCAAATATCCTTGCAAAATTCTCTGCAACTAGACATTGGTTAGCTTCGAAATCAATCAAAGCTTTGAAGCTGACTCCGTTGATGTTGACGACGACATATTTCAACGTCTTCTCAGGCTGTAGCATTGTTACTGCCTTGGCTTTAATCGCCTCTCCCTTAGGTGATGCCTTAGTCTTCATAATATTAAGAATGCTTATAGAACCTATCCGCGCATCCTCCGCTTTCTTGTACAAGCTAAGCATGACATTAAGCTGACTTCACTGCGGGCATTCTTTTGTGTAATGTGTCATACCACACAAGTAGCACGTTCATTATTTTTGCTTGTCGCGCTGCTTGTTATACGGTCTCTTACTGTCATCTCGTCGCTCGTTATCTTTCTATGGTCTATTCGTGTGTTGTTAGGGTTTCGACTTGTGAGGTTTATCTCCCCCACCTTTCTCTTGACCACCTTTGTTCGATTTTCTGCTCCAGTCTTGTTTTGGAGGCTTTCGGCTATACTCAATCAAAGTTTTGGCTGCGACAATTGCTAAGGCAAGGTCTTGTACATTCTTCCGCTTCAACTCTTTCTCTACCCAAGATTGTAACCCATCAAGGAAAAATATAATCGATTTTTTTTTAGTATGTCGATAATCTTGAGTATTAAGGAATTGTATTTTCGCACATATTCTTTAATCAAGCCTCACTGTTTCCACCCTCGGAGTTTTCGCATAGCAGCCTCTTCAACATTTTCGGGGTAGAATTGCCCCTTGAATTTCACCTTAAATATGTCTCAAGTGTCGATATGGCATAATCCCCTCTCTATCTTCGTGTGTCGGTGCCTCCATTATAACGCCGCATCACCTTCGAAGTAAAGGGTAACAATATTTATTTTGAGCTCGTCTTCATGCAGTTTCATAACATCGAAATGACGCTCTATCATCTATAGAAAATTCTCTATTTTCTTAGCATCTCGCTTGCCTGAAAACTTGGGAGGATCTGGAACTGATCTACTAGAAGCGGCATCCGTTATGATGGTGGTTTTGCATAACACAAGGTCTTGACAAAATTTTGCCGTCTCCGTCTTCATCGCATCTAATTGCACCATTACCATCTTCTTAAATTCGTCCATGGTTGCCTTATGGACTCAGCAAAGGTGTTGAAAGTTTGTTAGAGTCTTCTCTTGATAACGATAACCACCATATCCATCTCACGATCACCTACTTGATCTTTGAGAGCGTCGAGGTGTTCATGAATGTCACCTAAGGACAGTTCAAGCTTCACTAGCCTAACTTTAAAAGAGGTTACCATATCTTTCGACACTGCTCTCTTTTTCGATGCCTTCCTTGTGCTTTGGGCAATACCCCGCTTCTCTTAAATCAACCTCGTAACATTACTACCCTTAATGTCTTTGGCAGCCATCAAAATTTTTTCGTAATCAAACTTCCTGTGAACATAATATTATCACTAGAATTTTGCAACAAATCTCTCCACACAAAGTAACAATCTTTAATTTTACCACAATATCCAACAACAATCAACGGCACAACAAGATTTCTACCAAAACATTCAAAACCCTAGATTCTACATCTAAGGCTTCAAAAAGACTAACTTCAACAAATAATAGCCATAAGGTTATAGAGTATCTTACCACACAGAAATCACCCAAACTGCTCTGATACCAAATTGTCATGTGCAGAAAACTTGAAGTTTCGATAGTGTAAGGCACCTAGCTAAGCTTGTTGAAAACCAAACTAAGTAAGCCTTAAATTGCCAAGATCAAGTGGGTGTGCTTGTGTGTGTACTGAGTAGCGTGAGTTTCCTACCCAAATTGAGTGCAAAACAATTGTAAAGAATGGCGAAGAAGTATAGAACGTGAGAGAGAGGATGAAAAATGTAGATGCTTCTTCAATATTCTAAAGCAAAATGTATATGTTTATAGATTTACAAGTTAATGGCTAGATTGCCTTTTTCAAGCACTTTAGATGGCTAGGATTACAAGCCAATATTTTACAAATAAATAAATATAAAATATCCCTATCTAACCACACTAACACAAATTGGGCCTATTAGGCATGGATAGTCTCGGAGCTACAGTGCCAAGCTACTTCTTGTCTTACTTCCTATGTAACTGCATAAGGGATGGCATAAATAACATTTTACTTACTGCCCCAAGAGAGGTTTTTGCAAACATACTCATTGTGGGTGTGGTCGCTTATGGTGCGACACCCAACGCTCGTGGATGAAGCTCGTGTGCCCGCGGAGTTATCGCTCGTGTTGGTGGCACATTACAGCCCCTAGCTCTAGCAAACTCGAAAAGGAACCATGACCTAAGTTAGGAGCAAAGTTGGGATTTATGTTCTATTTATCTAGTATCCGGTGGCCAAAATAAAATAATTCAAAGCTCAGGGATACATTAAATAAAAATATAATTTAAAAGTAAAATGATAATTATACTTAAAATTTTCAAAAAAATTTAGGCTGAAGCTCGAGCCGGTGGCATAAGTTTAGTGTTTTCTTTTTAATATTATATATTACATATATAATTTAATAATACTCTACATTATAAATCTACTACAGGTAAAAATATAAATAAATTCTTTTACTTTATATCTAAAAAATTTATTAATATAATTGATGAGATTTTTAACCTTATGAGAGAGTTAAGATAAATTGAATTGTTAAGTGGAGGTGTTTATAAAGAATGTCAATGAGAAAATGAATAAGTTGCAGAGAGAGACAAATCATTGAAAAAGTATTGTCATATTATTAGTCAAGAAGTTGAGTTAGATATTAGTAATAAAAATTGTCTCTTAAAACATTCATTTTCCAACTCATCCAAAATATTTAAAAGAAGTTAATAGCAATACATTAATAATGAAAAATGATCATGCCAAACAAAAAAATAGAGTTCATGTAGACTTATGTGCTGAACCAGCACATACACACAATAATCGTGTCGGGCTGAGCCATGCCCACTTTACAAAAAAGAAGCCTGACACAATTCGTAAAGTTCGGTCTATGCAAGCTATGTTGGACTTGTGCTTGGATAGGCCCACGGCTCACAATAGACTAACTCAATAATCACTAAAGTTTTTAAATAATGTAAAATTTTACTATTATTAATTGTAAATAATAAAATTAATAGTGTAAAATTGTGAAAGAGAATAAACTAAACAAGTTAAAAATAATAATATTTAATAAGTTACAAATTTACAACATTCGTTGTTTATTTATTAAATTTTATTGTAACAATTTAAGTTTACTATTTAAAATTAATATTATTTGTTAGATAATAAAAAAATTGACATAAACGGATCAAATGAGCTTTTTGGGTGTTATACGGGTTGTGCTTGGACCGTGGGCTGTGCTTGACACGGCTTTTATGTGCTCTGGCCCAACACGAACTTTTATTGTATTGTGCTGCTACTATTGATGAGTTGGGTCGTGGCGGGTACGGGCCAGAACTGTCCATTGGCCACCTCAGGCAAGGCATTTTATTTTTCTGAAAATAAATGATTGAAGGGCAAGAATGACAAATACTTAAAGTTTGAATGAATCCCAATCTTAACAACATCTTGATCTTATTCACTTTCAGTTGCTTCTTCAATTGTCAAGTTGGCTGCAGCTGCAATTGAAAAATAATATGCAAACTCAATGAATGAAATCAAATTTTGTTGCTTGTTTTGTTCTATTGTCCCATTGCTTTGTTTCCTCATCTTTTATTAAATGACTTTTATATTTCATTCTAAGGGTTAGGTTAGGTTATGTCATGTCAATTGATAAATACTCTTTTAACTCTTATAAAATTTTTAGCACTCGGACTTGTTCGAGTAGTTAGAGGTCGTAACTCTCTTTAAGAGTCTTGGCTTCAAACCTTGTCAGAAGTTTCAGTGAGATTTCTTTTCACAAAAAATGATAGACTCGTCATATTAGAGTACAGATAAAATTTTCTTTCCTCTAAAGATAGACTGGATGTATTGAGTGTTAAAATTTAAATAGTATTATATGTGCATTAACTAAAATTTTGAATAAATTCTTAATATAATATTGAAAGATTATACATATAATATATAACATTTAAAAAAAATTCTAAAAAACTTTCCAAAGCATTATCCCATATAATTCATATCTAACTCAACTTCTCAATTTTACCCACTTTGCCCTTCACTTATATCTCCTTGCTTATTAATCTACATTCTAAAATATATATTAAACATTCATATTTTAATAATAAAATTTTATTATTATAAAAATATTCTAATTTAATTTATTATTAATTACCTTAAAAAGTAAAATATGAGATTAGAAATCAATTCTCTTACATCAATTTCAAAAAGAAAAAGAAAAATGTCAAAGAGAACCCCCGAAAATTAAACTTATTAATTCAAATAAAACTTTTTAAATATAACTAATTTTTTTTATCTTATTTTAAAAAACATCAAATAATAATTGCACGAAGATATTTGTAAAGAAATATTTTGGTCATATTGAATTGATCAACATGAATTAAAAGTTAAAAAATAATTGCAATTCAGAAATTAACCAAAAAAAAGTGTATTTAACAAAAAAAATTGTAAAATGAGAGTTCATCTGTCATTAACCCAAATTATTAATTGTGTTGGTACTATTTTTTTATCATCTTCTAATAACCCCATCACAATTTGCCAACTTTGGATACAAGAGTGCTTCTAAATAAAGCAGCAAATGTATCTTGAAAAATAACTGTGTAAGTTATGAATAATAAAGCTGTAGGATCTGTTGCCTGTAGGCCAAGAACTAATACATATCAGAGTGCTTAATCTCTTAATAATCTGTTAGTTCATTCACCAAACTCCTTATATTATTTTTCTTACTAGTCCTAAGGCTTTGCCTCGTTATGGAGCTTCTTTTCGTAATCTAGTAACTTCAGATATTTTCCTTTTCCTTTCCCAATATCTTCGCAAATCTTCTCCTTCCATCAAAATCCAAACATGCGATGCTTCTCGCTCCTTATGTGTTGTAATATGGAGTGTTGCCAGTGCAGTTGTCAGCTTAGCTTTCCTTGGTTCACAGGCAAAACTTCAAGATGACAACATTGCCAATTTAGATGACTTCAGAGAATGCCCCAGGATGAAGCTTCTTGCTCAACGATTCTATAGCTGCTTCAATTCGTGCTTGGTCCTGTGCAGAAAGGTGTTTTAATGTATTAATAATGTTCACTGGCAATTTAATACTGGAGGTTTCTTTCTTAAAGCTCAGAAATCTATCTCATACCTTGCCTTGGAAACTAATTACGAGTGGCCCTTGTCTTGATTTGCGATAACAACCTTACATTGTGCAGGAAGATCGCAATTAGAAAGAGACAGAAAGAGATCCTATCTCCAGACAATCAAAGAAGATTGATTAGAAAAGTCTTACCAATGTGAAGGTCAGGGAATTCGATACAAAGTTTTGATAGAGGTTGAGCAGCTTCTACCTGCATTCACACATCAAACATCGGAGAATGTTAAAGGTAGGTAGCAGAATTTTAAGCGATGTGTTGGATTTATCAAACAATATTTTTACTCTTGAAAGTATTATAAAATTCAGAGTTGATCATCTTCATGAATCAAGTTGGGGAAAAGAAATAAGAGTAGGCCAATATTAGGACTGCTACAAAAGCATACCAAAAGTTTAAAAGGTTAATATATTGAGAGCAATATGAAATGGTAATAATCTCCAACACATACATCAGACAGATCTGTTGTCAAGCTCTCTGATTTGTATGGTTCCATCAATGACAAGCCAGTAGATCTTAGAAGTTCGATCAAACAGTTCCACTCCTTATCCAGCTCAGCCAGATTTGTCGCAGCAAGAATGATTACGTTTTTACACTTGATCTACAAGAATGATCATTAAATTACTAGCATTCCATATAAATGTATCTATCTATGTGTATGCAAAAGAGAGAGAAGAGGAGAGAATATATATCTTGTCATTATGTCAATGAATGCTTCACAAATATGGTGTTGAAGCTCTAACAGACCTAATAAAATTCAAGAAAAATTTTCATCACAAGTAAGCCTCTCAAACACATACCAAAGGTACTGGCAGCTTGTCGTGATGCAAAAGTTCGGTGATACCTTCAGGCAACAGAGCCATCTGGAAAGGAAATCAAAGAATGAGATCAAATTCAAGCTCCAGAGACTCAAATACAACCATGTATGCAATCTAGAAAAACAGTTCAAAGCCGATGGATTTGCATGCTGGGTGTGTATTCCAGAGAGAACAAAAGATACGAGAAAAAAAGAAAAAGAACTTGAAGAAGAAGAAGCACCAAGCTACCAAAATATGTCAATTAAAAAAATAACAAATTCTTGACATCAGATTACCTCATTTCGGTCACCAGTGCAGTGATCACCAATAAGTTGCCTTAGATATTCTTCAAATTCTTCATCAGGAGCCTTAAATTAAAGATGATTAACCAACCAAAATAAAGTTAGTGCAGCCCCAAAAATGTTCTAAGAAGCTTCACTAGTTCAAAATTTTTTCTTCAAGAAAGCCAGACCCTACCAAAGACCCAAGAGGATTTGTGCAACAAAACCAGAAAAAATTTACACATTTGGCAGAAGATTAAATGAGTGTCATATCATTATATAGAAGTGCACTAAAAACAAGAATACTCACCAGGCGAACCCCAAAGGCTTTTGCAACACCAGCTGATGTAACATCTGAATGTAGTGGGCCTACTCCTCCATATATAAATACCTATAATAATCAAGTGAATATAAGGAAAGGAGGAAATAGAAATTAGGAAAACACAGACCTTGAAAAAGAAAATTAGAGAAGCACTTAAGTGAATTTCAAGATTCACCATATCATTAGATGACTTTTGTCGTTCAACTTCTTCAGCAACAGAATCTATCTGGTTCAAAAGAAAGTCATCAAAGACAATATTATCAGAAGAGGTTAAAAATTGCAAACGTAGAGCTTCAGATGTAACTCTAGATGTATAACTCAATAAATATAAAGATTAACATCTATGTGCAGATCATTTTAATAATTAAGGTCCCATTTTACGTACATTACCACACTTTTAAACTATTCAACTATAGAAACTACCATTTGTCAAGAAGATTTTCACAGATAGAAACTCACATCATTCCGGACAACAGCAGTTTGTGATACGGCCCAACCGATTGAGTGTAGCTTTTTACACAATGAAGGTCCCAATTGATCCTCAACAATGCCAAACCTGAGCTATGGAACAGATAAAAAATACCACAAACTTCAGCAACGAGCTACTGAAAGGGAGAAAATAGGCAACAAAAGACGGTTACACACAAGGATGCTCTAGGTTCACTCCATTATATCCGTGAAGTTTAGAGTAAAACAAGAATTTAAGCAACACAATAAAGCACACATTGAAAACTTTAATTAAGTGCTAAATGCAATTCTCATACTGACATGAAATAGCTTTAGAAGGGCGTTGAATTAGTGTTCTAAATCCCATCTCTTTAAAAACATGGAATGTTGATGGCATAAGTTTGTACGCCAATCCCTAATGCAAGGGGAAAAAAATACAAAAACACAGATGAATGACTGAGCACATCAAAGTACACCGTGACTTTACTTCTTTTCTTTTGTTTTTTCATGAGAGAAAACTGAAATCAAGAGAAAGAGTTCAAGTTTGAAAGAAACTGATTGCGTTTGAAGTCCAAACAAAGCACAAAGATAATTACAATTTTGAAATGATGGTCATACAAGTGGCATTCAGGACAAGTGACAAATTAACTAAGATAAGGACAAATCAGCGTGTTCCTGATCAACCAAGCAATGCCAACAAGGGACTTACAGAATCTCATCCCCAACAGCAATGGCTGAGGCAGTAAGTATGCTGTTTCTATTTGAATCCACACGGTCCATGCCATTTTCGACTGGTTGCCCACAAACTAAAGGAGAAATTTTTTTTACTCTTCCTGCTCTCTCCAATCTTCCATCAGAAAGCATATATGCAGGTTTAAATTTCTCGTTATTACTGGATGCGTTGCTGATGCACAATAATGCATTTGGAACCGTATCATGTATGCTTCCAATTGATGTATAGCTGCAAAATAAAAAATAATAATTAAATCACAATCTTTGAAAATAAGTAACCAGAAGAAACTCAGTTGCAATTTATATAAACATGCGTAATTCACATCAAGAAACAAATAAGCCTCAAGGAAATGGAGTGAACCTACAAAACTTGGCAATAAATTTTAATATTTGAAGCTCCATAGAAGGATCATTACCCCTGATCATAAAGACTGCAGTACTGGACCTTGCAAGTTAAGATGAATGCCCACACATCCCTGTCAAAGAAACATCGAAAAGTCTGAAATTCACCCTATGTTGAAACTGAATGAAAGAAAACAACTCCAAACAACACAACTATCACCATAAGCATTCTTGGACAAAATTAAAAATGCAGGCAAGATATTATAACCCACCAATATATCAACCTTGGCTTTCCAGAATAGCATTCATACTTCATCAAACAATTGTCTTAATCAAGAAATGAATGCCTTTCCTCAATATGGTGACAAACTTGCATCACAAAACACCATGACTTTCACAATTAAGCAAATGTTTAGAGTGGTGCGTCTGGTAATGTTTTCAAAATAGTTTTGAAATACTATTTCTGCAAATGAAAATTGTCTTTCGTGATTCGAGAACAGAAAACATGTTTAGTACAGAGAGTACGTTTTAGTATTTGTTTTGAAGATGAGTAAAATAGCTATTTTGAGGCAAAGAGTGTGATCTGATTTGCAGATACTTTTCCAAAAATGCCCAAAAATCACCAATTGCAATTTATAACTTACAAGTTAATTACAAGTTCCTTTTTTGTTTTCAAAAATCAGCTTTTGATGCATTTCATTTTGAAATGAAGAATTGTTCTGAAAGGCATACAACCGGCCATTTATTTCATTTCTTGTGATGGGAAATAAAGAAATTGTATAAAAAAGAAGAGCTGTACAAAGAGATGCACAAAAAGTCCACCAAGAAAAGCCTCTGAAGGTCACAAAAAAATCTATACAAATTAAAAACTAATCAGCTGTCCAGAGTATTCACTTAACGAGATGGTGACAAGTGATATTTTCTTTGTATCATGAACATCTCCTACCTAATAAAAATATTCATCGGAAAACAAAAGGAAACATGAAGTAGTGAAATATTACTATGGTTTCATCGCAGACTGTTCGTGTTGCTCACTTGAATAACATGAATAACAATTTAGAAAGATTAAAGAATGAAATTCTCAACCATCAGATTGCTGTTAAAAACTTGATTCTAAAGCCAATGCAACCAAAGAACTTATAGCTGAGCAACCAAAGAATCTTATCAACAAACCTGTATGACCAATCCAAGATAGGATTAACTCTCATGAAAGGTGGCCATCCAGGTGAACTTGGGGAGAACTGTTCTTGACCTACCTGCAAGTTAAAACATGATCTAATGAGAATATGAAATTTTGTAGATAAGTTACGATGGCGTCTTTCTAAGAATAAAGCATGCTAAATACCGCCGTAGGATCACCAATTCGAACGCCAAGGAAAATAGCTCTGATTGGTTTAGCCTTCAGTAAAGCCTCCAAACCAGACTTGAAATCAGAGCGAATGATATCCAATTGCAAACCATATCTGCCCATAAAATACAATCTTACTCACAAGATGCTTTTTCATATAATAGGCTTCAAAGCAAAGGCACCTATATCTTTTTCAAACCATTTATGGTCTTTTTGGTGGGCTCGAGAACAGTAAATGCAATAAAACTAGAAAAAAGAAAATAAGAAGAAGAAATCTTCTCTTACGTGGTAGCTGTATCATAGGTAAATGAGTTTATTTCAGGGAAAGCAGAAGTGCTCTCAAAATATATTGTCCGAATTGGGAAGTTAGTCAGACTCCCATTTGGACAACTCTGTTCCCCTTTATGCAAAAAATAGCCAGCCCTAAGTAGATTCAGCAAAACCTAAACATCAAAACCATGCTCGCAATCAGTAAGACAAAGAAACCCGAGTTATGCAACCCCCACCTGGGCAACGGAAAAAAAGAAAAAAAAAAAGAACATGTAAACTTACTGTTGAATCCTTTCCTCCATTGAAGCTGAAGGTGACCTCTTCAATGCTGAGAGATAAAATTCAGTATTTTCAAGCATCAGTTCATAACCAGCAGTTAGTTCACAATCTAGAGCGCTTAATATTCACATTTATTTCCTTGCAGTGTAACTTAATACAAATATAATTGACCAATATAAACTTGCAAAATAAACAAGTAGGCAGATTATATTGCTGCAAGTTTTCATTTCTAAAGAACTGATAGTCGTTGTGAGGCAAAATCAAGACTTAAATACTTCATCGTGTAGTAATGCAAGGACTCAAACGCTTAACACAAACACTAAGCAGTATCAACTAATCGAGATAAAATACCCCCACTTTCCCAAGTCTAACCTATAAGCAACAGCAAGTACTAAAGCAACTCTAGAAAGAAGACAAGTTTGGATTCCTTAGAACTGTAATTACACACACTATACAAGATCAAGACTATTCAAACGCCAAAAGAAGCCTAATATTTGAAAAGCAGGATCAAAGATAAACAAAAATCAACAACTATACAACAACTAGCCTTGTATCTGGACAAAGAGAACAGGAGTGAAAACCAAGTTCTTATGTAGACACTACAGTATACAATGTTCAATAAATGGAAATCAAGTAACACCATTATAACTGGTTCCCTATTTTCCAACCAACATTTAGGGAGGAAAGGGATATAACAGGCATATAACCGGCGTAGACAGTATTTTTTTCCCCCCTGAAATTGGCATGACAAATAATTCTGTCCATTACTGGACAAGAAAAGGTACTGTTAAGCACGACATTTATGACTTTTTATTTAAAAAGGTAGCCAAAAGATTAAGTTCATTTGTTCAGAACCATTTGTATAGGCATAATACTTCAAAAATAGTGAAAATTCATCGTCCATAGATGAATGCCACATTGCATGACACCTCATTTGGATTCATTTTTTAGATAACTTTTACATATATAAAAAAGCTGTGCAAATTCATAAAAGAATCATAGAATGCAACTTCACTAAAGATTTTTGGTCAGTTTATAAATAAACAAAGATTTGAGTACAATATAGAATTTGATTCCTCAGAATTAAGACAAATAAACACGTATCCGGAATTAGACATTTCCTGGAAATTTCTAGGTAACCAAATGTAGACTCAAATCTGAACCTTTGACCATAAATCAGAACACAGTTCACAACAAAAAGTTATTGTTTACAAAACTGCGAAAACTACAATAGAAGAGAAGAAAGAAAGAAGAAGAAGAAGAAAAACTCACGAGTATAAAGCAAGAGCTCTTTGTATCACATGTATGGCGTTGTTGTACTTGGTTTTAAGCCTGCGGTCATCACTTTCCCTGATAGCTTTGTCGATCTCCATCTACCCTAGCACGCATAAAATTTCACAAGTCCAGATTCAACACAAAATTAAAGCAAACGGGGTCTCCTAAATTTATTAAAATTTGTTAGTTCTGGTAAAAACTAAGCAAAAACAAGTCGAACATCCGATATTCAGAAAAATTAAGGAAATGGGTTGTCCTGGATTGATAAGATTTTGATATTTAAGATAAGCTAATGAAGTTAAAAATATACCTTTGAATGAAATGATGACTATGGTGGACTCCAGACCCAGTTGAGAATAAGAAGCTTTATGAACAAAAAGCTCGAATCTTTTTCCTCTCCTACAATGAATTTTCCCTTTTCCTTTTCTGGTATGCCCTTGGAATCAAAATTAAAATTCAAAAGAGGACGAGAGAATTTAATGAATGAATGATAGAGATTTTGTCGAAGAGTTGATACCACAAGTTGTTTATCTATCGGAACTAAAAATAACGCCTTTATTATTTATTTATGTTGTTTGCCTTCCTGTACGATGCCTTGCTTTGCTTGCATACGCCCTTTCGATTGTTTTTTTATTTTCTTTTTTTTTTTAAATAAAAATTTACATGTATTTTAAAAAATAAAATAAAATTGTTTAAAATAATTCTAGAGATAAGATATGTAATGACAATATTCCCTCATTTCTGGGAATACATCCAGCAGCTATAAATATATTACTATTTATTGATATTTTCAATAAATAAAATAAAATAAAAGAGGGATTATTATGGTTGGAAAAACATTTATTTTATTTTAGTTAAAATAACTAATAACAAATTCAAATAGTTTGAAAATTCTTGTCTTAAATTTTATTAGATTGGTTTTAGTTAAAGTTTAAGAAATATCAATGAATTAGTAAATGCTAATTAAGTTTAGTTGTGTTAGAAAATTTAAATTCAACTTAGACTAAAATTGGTGTAATTAAAATTAGTTTATAACTTCTAAGGTTTAATTGCCTAATGCTAAGTCTTGTATAATTGCTTGATTTTATAATTTTTTTTTAATTATAATTGTAAATTTTCCATAAAATAAAATTAAAAATTGTACTAAAAATTAAAATTATGATAAAAGAATTAAAAAGAAAAGTAAGAGATATACCGTGCACATTTATGCACCTTATCCCTGCCCGACTAATTGATGGATTCAAACTTGAAAAGGAATTTAAGAATATTCTTCAATCACTTTGTCAATGTCATGACCTGTAAATTTGCCAATTTCTTTTCAATTTCCCAGAAAAAAGCTTGTTATAATCCATTTCGTCAATCAAATACAAATAAAAATTCGCTTCTGTATTTCTTTTGTTTTGAACGTGGATTGGATGGACTGCTTCCACCATTTTCATGAAGAAGAAAGTAAACTTCTGATGATGATGAAGAATACAAAGGAAAATACAAATCTAGAGGTCATTAATAATATTAGGGTTGACTTTGAATTGAATAAGCAGCCTACAGCTAGCCCCTAAAAAGAAAAAAAGGAAAAAGATAAAAAAATGGTCCAACATGGAAAGTCTAAATGTATCCATCTATCTTCTTCTGTCTCTTAAAACATATAATATTAAAAATGACAGCCAGTCAGCTACACGTCTTACTTTCTCTTTGACATCAAAGAAAATTTCATAAATTGTTATTTGGACAAGATACATGCAGCTTACGGGCAATTTTCTTGAATATTGCTAAGAATCTGTGTAAAGAAACTTAAAAAATTGGGAACCAGATAAAAGGCAAGAAGGTATATTACCAAAAGTCCATACATGAACAAGCTCCATTCTTGAAATGGTGAAACCTGATTGCATCTCTTACCATCATTTCCGTTGCATATATCTCTGACAGGAGCTTAAAGGCCGAATGACAGTCTCCACAAATGCGAAGATTCTTCATTATTCTGATGGTTTCCTTAGGCCTGGAATTGATTAACCCGAATGCTAATGCTAGTTTCTCACTGTGATAAGAAACAACTGCTTCTTTCTCTTCCTCGTCTACATCAAATACTACTTGTCTAGTGTTGGGGATGTACCCGGCAGATTTCAGCTTTGTGCTCATGTCCGTGAGCATCAACTCGATCTCTTTGGCTTGTGGGTGTGATTTTTTGCTTGCCACAAACCGATGAAGAGTTCCATTAAACTCAATATAGCTCCACCCTGGTGGCTTATGGATGCCCTTATCATCCATCAATTTCCTCACTCTTCTGGCTTCTTCCCATTGATTGGTACTGGCAAGCATATTAGACAACAAAACGTAGCGAGCTCCATGATTAGGTTCCAGTTCAAGCAGTCTCTGTCCTGCAATTTTACCCATTTCTGCATTTCCATGGAGCCTGCAACCACCCATCAATGCTCGCCATATTACAGAGTTAGCTTCATATGGCATACTCTTAATCAAATCATAAGCTTCATCCAGGCAACCGTCTCTTGCAAGAATATCAACCATACAACCATAATGTTCCATGTGTGGTTTGATACCATAATTCATCATTGATTCAAACAACTTCCTACCATCTTCAACTAGGCCACTATGGCTACAGGCACACAAAATGCCCACAAATGTGACTCTATCTGGTTTTAATCCCATCAATTCCATTTCTTGAAAAATAGCTATAGCAGCCTTACCAAGACCGTGCTGAGCAAGACCAGAAATCATGGAGTTCAGAAGGGAAACGGTTTTTAAATTCTTTGGTATTTTGTAGAAAATATCTAGAGCTGTATCTATGCTTCCACATTTTGCATACATATCTATGACAGCAGTAGTAAGAAAAATATTTCTACCAAATATCACATTTTCTATGTATTGTCGATGAAGCCTTCTTCCAAAATCCAAAGCACCCAGCCCAGCACAGGCTGAAAGAAGGGCAACCACTGTAACTTCATCTGGTTGTATGCCAAGAGATTTCATCTTTTCAAAAAGTTCGAGTGCTTCAACAAAAAGCCCTGTCTGAGAGTAGCCACTAATCATGGCCGTCCAAGAAACTACGTCCCTCTGATCCATTTGATCAAAGAGCCGTCTCGCACTCTCAATTTTTCCAACTCGAGCATATCCTGATATCATAGAACTCCAAGCTGCAGTACTTTTACCCATTTCCATTGTACTAAGCACCTGCTCGGCCAGATTCATCAACCCACATTTTGCATACATATCAATAACAGCAGTCTTGAGCAACATATTGGAATAAATGGAACTCAAGTTTTTATAAACCAAAGCATGAACCTGCTTTCCAACACTAGGATCATTCAATACTGAACATGCGGAGAACAGAGCTACGAAGGTAAATGCATCAGGCTGGATGCAAGAATTCTGCATCTCTCTAAAAAGCCACAGAGCAGCACAAGGTTGCTTAACCTGGGCATATCCATTTATCATAGTATTATATGATACAAGATCTCTAACAGAATTTCCCTCAAAAACTTTGTGGGCATGATTTATACATCCAAAAATGGAATATAAATGGATTAGAGCATTCCTTATAAAGAGATCAAACTCAAACCCAAACTTTATTATATGACAATGAATTTGAGAACCTGGCTCGAAGCTTGACAGCCTTGTGCATGAATTAAGAACAAATGGGAAGGTAAAGTTATTTGGTGATTCAGTTCCCCTAGAAAGCATGGACATATACAGGACAAGGGCTTCATGAGGGGAATCGCTACGAGAGTAGCCTCTGATCAGAGTGTTCCAGATAAATATATTTGGATTATCAATTCTTGAGAAAAGAATTCGAGAATGGAGGAGACCATCTTTACAACCTGATAAGGCAAAGAAGGATACAAGTCGGCTGTTGTAGAAGAAGTGATGGTGGAGGCCATGAATTGCAATTTGGGCATGAATTTGGAGTGCTTGTTTGAGGGATTTACATAATTCTAATAGAGTTGGTAATGATGAGTTTTCCAAAAAAAGCCTTTTCATAGGGTAATGTCAAGTATTGTTAAATGATGTATTCTGGTCAGTTTGCCTCCAAATTATCCACTTTGGGTGCCTGGGTTCTTTGTACACACACAGCTGATTTTAGTCCTTTTTGAAGATCATCTTGCAAAGATGCTAGCAACTACCTAAACACTTGACTTACCTTATCCATAACACAAGTAACTGCGCGTGGTTTGCACCGATAAAAAGCTTTTTCACCAGTGATACAATCAAGAATTGCAAGGTCTACCTCACTCAACAGGTTCAGCAATTAACTGCACCCAACACAAGAAAGCGCGGCCTCATCAATTTTAGAATTCAGAACTTGGAGGTTTCACTCGTTGTAACTTGATCACATGATATCAAGTTATGAGTTACAGTCCCAACATCACCAGAGATCACAAAGAAAGAGAACACAGCAAACAAGATCCAGAATTCACAGAAATTAAGCAGAATAAACCATGAAGCAGGCCCTTCTTTCTAGTTTTTCCTCTCCAAATTCAATTTGCCAGTTCATTTTTGAGATGATTAGACATTTAGATTTAGAATCACAGCCCTCCAACCATCATTACCAAATTGGAAAAAGCATACTATCCATAATAATAATAATTAAAATTCTTCCTTCAGAAACATTTGTTTACTACATGCTTGTTTAGTCAAATATGGAAATCACTAAAATCAGTGATTCTCCAGATGTCATTGCACTCTATATCAATTTTCCATAAATGACATCTTTTAGATCAGCCATATCAAGCATTCAATGAATGTCATGCGTAATAGTTTGTTTAACCTATGAGTAGCTTCATCAATCTGCGCAAGGAACTCTACAAGCACCAAAAGAAATTTCAGCTAGTCATAGAGGCCTTCCTCGTGCCAGATGTCAACTAAAAAATCCACCATCTCCTGCAAATCTCACCAAATGGAAAACAAGTAATGTACACATCAACATTTTCCCAAACGTGAGAGAAAAAAGGTGTTTCCTGAAAAAAAAAAAAAAAAAACTTACAGCTAATGGGATTGGCTGGTGAAAAGGATCAGTAGAACAAAGCAGGTCCTCATAAGTGGTGTTCCAGCTGCAAATGAAGATTTTGTGGTTATTTTCCTCCAAGCAAGAGGGTAGGAAAAGGCTGTGCAATTAATTATTATATACCGCTAACTGGTCCAGAGAGACATTGCACGTTCCTACAATTACAATGCTTGCCATTACCCTTCATCAGAAAAAATATTTTGAGGGATGTAGCCTTTACTTCCCCACTTCAAATAATGAATACTGTGCTTTGCTATCTGAACAAGGGCAAAGCTATTAACATAGTTTTGAAGTCTTCATCAGAATTGTAATCTGAGACAAAACCTTATGGTGGTGACACCTTCTAAGTGCCAAGCTTTCAGACTCTTTCACATGGGATGGAACAGCAACAGCTAATAGCTGCACAGGATTACCACTCTTCAAATATTTTGATTTTAACAATTAAGAATCTTTTCTTTTGTCAGTTGTTTGTAAGATTTGTTAGCATTCATGTTATGCCGACACTCTAACAGCTCCACCTGTATATAAAGGCATTTGAAGTTTGAAAGGCATCAGGCTTTCTTTTGAGCCTTTTGTAAGAGAAGCACCTTTTGATCTGCATTTCCTCCATAATATATTGCTTTCAAAGTTGTATGTAAGTTTACTGTTCTCATTCTAAAAGATTCATTTATGCCTTTTGTCCATGCCAAATAAAAATATATGTCCTAAGGTTGCACAAAAGTCAAACTTGCTATGTTTATTTAATTTTCCTGGTTCAACAAGCATTAGAGCCTAAGAAATGAAAAGGAAACAGAGCCAAAAAGTGAACGCAGAATCAACAATAAGCATGGAAGGATAAAATGTGGGTTTGTACATTTTTTAGGCTATTTTCAAAATTAAATTTCACAGAATGTCATCAAGTATGTAGAATTCAGCAATATTTCTATTAAAAACCAGGTAAAAAATTTATCCACCTAAAAGCTTCACCAAGACAAATGAAACAAGAGTGGCAAGCAAGTCCAGGCCAAGTAACCAGATTGAAAATTGTGAAGGAATTTGGATGTTTCACAACAGACCATTATGTTAGCAAAGAGAAGACTATATCAGGGAACAGATGCAACCATACAATGAACCAATCCTCCTAACCCCTGAATTAATACAGACACAATGAAATCATACTTATACATATTTGCATTAAAAATTGCATTGCCAAACTAGAGCAACAATAACTGCTGATATTATTAAACAAGAGTATAAAAACTGAAGGCGAAAATAAAACATCTTTGGAAATATAACCTCATACCTAATAATTTAGAAATGTATCTCAAATTTTAGATAATACTTTTAACTAGTGGTAAATAGTAGATCATCAATTGCCTAATAAAATTAAATACAATTCTATGACCCAATGTGACAATCCTAGACTATAGATGTGACTTTAGGCCAACCAGAGTTGTTTACTAGAACATTATTGTATATAACTCTCCGATCCCAACAAAATCAAACTTATAACAGTTATAATTCACAATTATTCCACTGTACATATAAATTACAGAAACCAAAAATAAGCTTAACATGGTAGATTCCTATTAAGTAACCACTTGAGTGAAAAGCTCAAGTTATAGGTACGAGCCCAAACCATAGTTTAGGCTCAAATAGGCCCCTTAATGTGTGAGAGTGGGTTTATCAAGAGGCCTGTAACATAGATTATGCCCAAAAGGACGTAAAACAGAAAGAAAGACTGCAAATATAAATACAAATCTGATCGCATGAGTGAATATAATACCATGTAAAGTAATCACTTGAATAAACAATTTAAGTTTATAAGTAAAGGCCCAAATAATAGTTAAAGCTCTAAGAATGCCAACCCATGAAAAGAAGTAGAATCTTGGCCATAAACAAATGCAAAAGAACAGTATCTAACTGACAAAGTATTGTCCCTCATAATATCATGTAAAGCAACCACTTGAATAAACAGTTTAAGTTTATATGTAAAAGCCCAAACAACAGTTAAAGCTCTAAGAATTTCAACCAATGATAAGCAGTAGAATCTAATGCAAAAGGTAATTATCTAACTGACAGAATATTGTACCTCATAATTGGTTCACTAGGCATCCTCTTTGATTGTTTATACTGATTGCCAACCCAGTGTCTTCTCTTCTCCTGCCAAGCTAACTCAGCTGCATGTAAAGTCACTCGCATTATTTCCATGAAGAGGTTATAATAAAAAAACACTAGTAACAGAGCTAATAAGAAAAATAGATCTTAGAAGATGGCTTCGTGACTAGAGCTAAAATGGTCCACGGTACTAATACTTAATTACAGATAAATATACAAATACTAAGTTAAGGACTACCTTAGCAATCTAATTTTCAACATTTAATAAGCACATGGCTGCTAGCCATTAGAACCAACAGTCTAGCACCTGTGGAAGGAATTGCATGTGTAAATTTCATAGCAAAGGGAAATTTCTTTGGGTTAATCTATAACTTTTATTAAAGCAACCTACCATGATTAACAAAGATCGCTTTCCCAATTGAACCATCTTTGCCAGCACCATTGGAGATCACTGAGGGCTGATTTTGATGAGAATGAGAATCCTTCCTTTGACTTCCATTATCTTCAAACTGGCAAACATTCACATTCTAAATTACAGCATTGCTAAAAATTGTATAGAGGGAGACCATCTGAGAGACAACTCATAAGCTTCACAAGGGAAAATAAAAATTACATCAGATAAGACATTAAAAAGAGTATCTCTTGCATTCAGACGAAACATGTTGTTAAGGGAGTTACAATCCACAATGAGCCAAATTATGTCCCAAAGAATAAATATGAATGTCTCCTCCATATTCATCACATACTATAGATATCAATAATGAAAAATTTGATACTTATGGCATCTATTTACCTCAATCAACAATGAAATTTTAAAAGTCTCATTCTTCAAATTTGGGGACATAATCTCCTTGAAAAGAAACCCACAGACCAGGATCAACTATCCAAAACTACGAGAAAAGTAGCTTTTGTTATCATGGAGGTCATCTGACTAAAAGTAAGATGGTTTCCTCCAAGGTTAAATTTATATATGTTGCTGCTACAGTTTTCCTTCCTTTCTAATACAATTTTCCATGTGATTATAGACCATCCGGTTCCATTTATTCTTCATCAGTAAATTCCACACCTTCAGGGAAAAAGCTAAAACCTAAGAACTTCGGCCCTCACAATAACAACTCCAGGTAAAGAACCTACATGAAATATGTTATCACAAAATTCCTGACACTCCACTTTTCAAACTAAATCAATATATCACACTCAGCAACAACCCCCTTTTAGGATTCTAAGAATCATAAAAACAAGTTAAAAGCAATCTCGATGCATTCTTCTTAATCACCCTAAACTACTATATAACAGTTTACAAGTTTCTTTTGCTAATTCACACAAAGTATACGCCACACTAACATTTGTCCAAGTAAAACATTATCAACAAGCTCATACAACAACTAAACGAAAGAAAACATAAATCAAACTAAAAGATTATAACCCCTCAAGAGTTATCAGATATTGGTAAAATTCACCTAAGATGTGACTACTTATAACACATTTAGGGTAGCTACTCCTGACTTCAAACTTGGGATAGATAATCCATCTTACAGCACCCAACACCTCAATACCAAAAGTAGTTTAGGGTGGTTAGTTTAAGCTAACAGAATATCAGTACACGTTTATTAAGTCCTATTGCTACAACCTATATCTATTACAGTTATTGTATTTGCCCTTAAAAAACTATTCACACTACAGCATCTCCCCACATGTTAGCTTAACTTTTGGACTAAATTTGTCAAACAAAAACTTAACTGTTTACAATTGATACTTACACCCAACCAAAATAACCTAGCTATCATTTATTCTTCACAAGATCAGAACAAATAAGAAGATCAAAATTACAAATCTCCACCAAACAACAGTCCCATATCAAAAATGTTAAAATTATTTTCATAAGGGAACACACTGAGCGGTAGAAGCGCAGAACATACCATTTGCTTCCTCTAAACTTTGTAGCGAAACGCGGAGAAAATTTGTCGGGTTTGACTTCAAAGAGAGAAGACAAAAGAAAAGAAAATACTAAAATACAATAATTATCTGTCTATGGATTGAAATCCTTAACGCCGTCGTGTTCATAGATTCCAGAATTTGGGTGAGGCGAAGAAGATAAAATTGGAGTATACAAGAGCATCGAAGATTCTTCAGCGAGAGAATCTAGAATTTTCGACAACGAAACGGGCCCAAATTCTTAACCAAATGTAAACTGATTCGTGGTAGGCCCAATATTATTAAAAATTTACCAAAATGACTACTTTTCAATCTCCTTTTTCTAAATTGATTACTATTTATAATTTGTTTAAAAATTGATCTAAATGAAACATTTTTGAACAAAATTATCCCTATGACCAATATATACATTTTCTTTCTCGTTTCTTCCTTCTTCTTTCCTTCTTTCTTTCCTTCTTCCATCACCATCACCATCTCCTTTCTTCCTTCTTCTTTCTTTCTTTCTTCCATTTTTCTTAACTGATAGATACAAACTCAATTATGTTCCATTATAGATGAAGGAAATCACAACTTTAAAATTATAGTTTGTGAGTGTTTAAATTTAAAAAATAAGAAAAAATTGTTGAAATTAAAAAAATGATGTCACTTGTGTGTAATTAAACAATGTAATGATAGAAATGATTGCCGGAATACCTATTGAATGTTTAAATCTACTTAGTGTATATGTTTAAATGAGAAATTGAAAATACTACTTCAAAAAAGACGATATGCAGTACACTTTCGAGCATGAGTAATTTTTTTCTTATGCTTGAAGGTAACTTTCGAGTATGGGTAATTGGTGTGCTCGAAAGAATGGTTTTGAGCACATTGTATTTATAATGTGCTCAAAAGTATGGTTTCGAGCACATTATATTTTATAATGTGCTAAAAAGTATGGTTTTAAGTGTGCTTTGTGCATACTTTCGATCACTTGAAAAAAACTAAACACGATCAAAACTATACTTTCAATTTTTTTTATAAAATGTGGTTTCCTCTACTTTCTCTATGTATGTTCTTCTACATTTCTATCTATCCATGCATATATAAATTATATCATTAACATTTCTTGGTACTTTTAGAACAAGTAAACATGGCGAGGGTGATTACTACTAATTCGAAGATAAAGCATTCCGACTATTTTAAAAGGAGGATGGCCCTTTTAGTGCATGTTTGTTTGTACTTCTTTATATCTCATATATATAGTTTACCTTCCATTCTTGACTTTGCCATGTGTTGCAAGAGACAAACTAGGGGACAATCACCTATATTAAAAAAGACGATGAGGATCATTTCTTATACTTTTTTTTGCCTTTGGGACATATGTCTGAGGGTTTCGTGGAGCCATTCATTCGGTAATTGCTCTTAACGATCTTTTTTAAAAGGGCCTGCGAGGGACTTTGTTTTTTATAGTTGTTGCCAATGGAAATAATCATATATATCCCTGTGGCATTTGTGATTAGAGACTCTAAGAACGATACATCTTGGGACTGGTTTTTGTTAAAACTCTATGAAGCAATTAGCTCAACATTAGATTTTTTTCTTATTTCGGATCGACATAACAACATTAAAAATGACATAGCTACAATCTTCATGGATGTATATCACGACTTTTGTATAACATCAAGGCAAAATATAGAATGAGGGAAAAAAAGTCAAAGACATTCTTTCCTAGGTATTACAATGCTGCTAAGGCTTATATGTGCTAAATTCAATTATCAGATGGACAAGTTTAGGGATATACATCCAAAAGTGGTTAAGTACCTAGATAATAAAGAGGATTTTTATCAATAATTATTTTTCAAAGCGGTAGTATGGCACACTAACTGCCAATATAGTCGATAGTATAAATGCACTATTAAGAAATGCATAGACGCTCCCAATTATAGCATTGTTGGATTGGATCTTATTAGTAATGTAAGGGTAGTTCTATGACAAGGGAAAAAGTTACAAAATGTGAACCACAAACACTTTTCTTGTGGGCTTAAGCCAAAGTCAACGAGCATGAAGTAGAATCTGGACGACTAATAGTATATTTTATTTTCAATTTTGAATTTCAAGTGAAAAGAAAGGGACGAAAAGATGTTGTGGATTTACACGCAAAGAGTTACATATACCGGCAATTTAATCTAATGCAATTACCTTGCCTACATACACTTGTAGCAACTCGTTTTATTAGAGGACACTATAGCAACCTTTGCTCTCACTATTACATGAATGGTGCACTTGTGTTGACCTACATAGAGAATAAATATCCTGTAGGTAATTAGGTTATTCCCGATGAGGTTTGAATATAATTATTAAGCCCCCCTGAGGGAGGGTACTAACAGGTTGACCAAGGAAACAACATATTCCATCTATGACCAAAAACATGCTTACACACGCAAGAAAGTTGGCCACAACCGTGCTACGTGTTAGAATTTAATCCGTTTGGACTAACAGATCATGTTATTTGTTTTTCTGAAGAGTCAAGTTTATTATTAATCTTGTAATGAATGAAAATATTGATGTTGTATTATTAAAATAATTTCAATTTTTAAAAGACTCCATTATAACTAACAATTGTCATCATGTTGTTAGTTTTCGTCGTCATGGGATGAATATCTTTGAGGAAAAATATTAATTTCGTCCCAATAGAGTTTGATATTATCACTTACATCCCTAATATTTTAAAATTATATTTTTAGTCTCTACCGTCATAACAAATTTGTTAACTTTTAATATATTTTTTTATTTGATATATTTTTTCTCAGTTAAATTAAATTTTTATTAGGCCTAACCCAATGTAAAAAAATAAAATAAAAAATAAACTTTTTTTATTAAGATTATAATTACTTTTATTTTAATTTTTAATTTTTTATTTTAACAAATAATTATTAAATAGTATGTTTTTAGATTGTAAAAATTTAAAAAATTATTCATAACCAAGTTTTATAAAATATCTTATTCATAAATGACTTGTTACAAGAAATTTGAGTTTTATTATTTTTATTTTTAGTTAATTTTATTGTAAAATTTTAAAAAAAACTCAAAAGAAATAAATTTGTTTAGATTTTATTATTTCTATTTCTATTTAATTTTATTGTAAAAAATAAAAAAATGAAAAGAAATAAATTATTTAAATTTTATTATTTTTAAATGGAAAATAAAATTATTCATAATCAAGCTTTACAAAACATCTTATTCATAAATGAATTTTTACAAGAAATTTGAGTTTTATTATTTTTATTTTTAATTAATTTTATTGTAGAAATTTTTAAAAAAGAAATAAATTTGTTTAAATTTTATTATTTTCTACCCAATAAAAATTTAATTTAACCGAAGACAAATGTGTCGAATGAAAAAATATATTAAAAGTTCACAAATCTATTATGACAGTAGGGACTAAAGGTGTAATTTTAAAATATTAAGAATATAAGTGGTAATATCAAAATTTATTAGGGACAAAATTAGTATTTTTTCTATCTTAGAATTATAACGTTCTTTGTCTGAAAAGTTCAATATGTCATGACTTATTCAATTAACTATAATAATATCAAGATTAGAAGTACAAGAATTAGTAGTATAGTGATTGGATAGAATTAAAACATTTTAGTATAATACGACCAATTACACGATAACCATCTACTTGATCCAATCATAACAAGTATGAATTACTTATTACAATCATAATTATGCTTTAATATTGTACATAAACAAGACCTGAAAACTCAAATTGTTATCATAAAACTAGAATAGAGATTGAGTTCATGATATTCGTACATTTGAAAATAAAACGGAAAGGGGGTGTTATGTAACTGTTAAGTTGAAAGAGGGTATGGTATGTTCATGTACAATATTAAAGCATAATTATGATTGTAATAAGTAATTCATGCTTGTTATGGTTGAATCAAGTAGATGGTCATCTTGTAATTGGTCGTATTATCCTAAATTTTTAATTATATCCAATTACTATACTACTAATAATATTATTTTTGGTTAGGAGTGAAGGAGGGGGGAGTGTTCTAGAATTTTTAGGTACCCCAAAATATAGGGTGCCCGAAAAGGGGACCTAAGAGATTTACTTAATTTTTTGTTACCCGAAAAATATTATTTTATTATTAATAATAATATTATTATTTATTGTTAATTATTATTAATCAATTATTATTACTTTTATTTTTTTTATTAATTAATTATTATATTATTAAATAATTAATAATAAAATTATTAATTTATTATTATATGAGACTTGACGGGTATTCATTTTCGGGTACCTTTACTTTGGGTACCCTAAAGCTATGGTTTCCAGAGAGCGTACCTTATATATTTTTCGAGTACTTGATAACTCTATATTCATAGAGTTATTTAATATGCTTTTGAGTTCGAAAAGTCATTTAATTAGAGTGATTTGTGTTTGTAAATACTCAATTTGATTAATTTTACTTTTATGTTATGTAGGAGTTCAAGTTTATTTTATTTCATTTCATTTTATTCATGTCAATGCTGAAATGTTGAAACAGGGCTTGAAAAAAGGAACTTCCCAGAATGCTGCAGCATTATTGTCGCAGCAAAAGAAATCAGCTGGTGGAATGAATTGGATGACGTGGAGAGCAATTGAATCACTTAATGAGCTGGACAAAATAACATGACGTGGAGGGAGAAAAAAGGAAAATTTCCTTTTAGGGCACTGTCCTAACTCAAGATAAGAAGAGCCAGCCGTCAAGGAAAAAGGCATCCACATTTCTAGCAAAGTTTTGAGAGAGGAAAGTTTTGGGGGAAGAAAAATGCTACTGTTTTGGAGGAAAGGAAGAAGGAGAAGAAGGACCAACTTGAGACATCAACCTTGGGCTTGATTTTTCTTACTTTCCTCTTTAGTATTTTTATCTTCTTTCCTCTTAAACTCTTGTGGATCAATGGTTAAGTTGTATATGAATATTTTTAAGCTTTTGAATATGAACTAATTTCTTGGTAGCTAGAGTTGTTGATGAACCTTTTAATGTGAATTGGAATATTTTGCTGCAAGGAATGTTAAAGTAGTTAAGTTTTGTTCAATCTTGTGAAAATATTGATTAATGCTTGCTTATGTTTGGCCATTATTAGTGGGTTGCTGAATTAAAATTAATACTGGAAGGGTTAATTTTAATGGACTAAAACTTGATTGATGCAAGTTCATTTTTCTATTTGAAATTGATTTGTGATAATATAGGAATATATTATTACCTTGTATGACTAAAGGGAGTTGGAGCTTATCACTGTATTCTTGAAATTAAATTGGCATAAGAATATGTTAGTTTAACGAAGGAATTAAAATCATAAACACTTTGGAAAAAGACTATGAACATATATAGAATTCTCAATTAATAAAGCCCATATTGCTATAGCATTTCTCTGCATCATTTTTTACTAGCCTTGCATTTTAGGGGAATTCACGACTCTAGCTCATTGTTCTCATATCATTTATTGATATTTGGATAGTTATAATTTGAGTTCTTTATTCTATGTTATTTCTATTCATAAGTTGATTTAATTTCCATTAGATTTTAAATTGACTCATTGGTTACTTCCGAATTGTTTAGAGTTGATTTTCACAATTTACCACTTGAACAATCCCTGTGGAGATGATAACTCACTTATCATTATATTACTTGTGTGACTGTGTACACTTGCACATTATATACAAACTCTCACGAACACCTATGGTAAAATACACAATCCTTAAAAAAAAATGCTTTTTCAAAAAATTACACAATACTTATGATATATTACATAAATTACCTATGCAAATACGAAACACCCCATAAATTACATAACACCCCCAAAAAATAACTACTCTACAAAAATAATAAACACCCCCCATAACTCAATAATTACACAAACTACCATCGGTTAAATTTTCAAGTATACAAACATTTCAGGTGCTATAATATCATAGACTCAACATTTGTTCCAACTTTAGTGTAACTAAAATATTTTAAGTAATGTACTTCAATTAAATAAGAAAATTAGTGTATAGCTATTAGAAATTTAAGTTTAGAAAGAGATATTATAAATGTAATAAATTTTAAAAATAAGTTTAAATAATAAAAAATAGTTTTTGAATTGTGTTAGGATACGACAAAGATAAAAAAACTTATAAATAAAATAGTTTAAGATATAGTTATTTTTTGGGTTTTAACCAAATATGCCTCATTATATAAAGAAAATTCGAAAATAGTCCCCAAGCTAATTTTCATTCAAAACTGCCCATTTTTCTCTCATTTTAACCGAATTGCCTTCATACCCCGCTTGAAACAGAAACGAAACACAACTACGGTTTCGATCGTCCTCACATTCGAACGATTTCACCTCACATTCGAGCAACCAAAGGCATCCTATAATTGCAGTTTGAAGACAATCAGAGAGTGTTTGACGGTGACAAGCAGCGGGAGAAATTTTCGGCTGGTCTTTGCAATAATAGGTTAGGGTTTGATTTTCTATTCGAAATTGGCATGATTATATGTACAAATTTGGGTATTTTGCATGAAATAATTGTTATATATGTTAGGATATAATTAGTTTGGTAAATAATTGAGTGAAATGTTGACATTGATTTGGAGTATGGCTTTGGATTTTGTTAGACAAGTCGTCAGCAAGAAATTCCAGCAAACTTTCGAGTCGTGTTTACTCGAAAGTATATTTGTTACACGACGCGAAAGTGTGCTAGATGTATTAACTCGAAAGTACATCAAATTATGATTGCGTTGTGGAGTGTACTTTCGAGTCATGTGTTTGCCTATACTTTTGGGTCATATGTTTTCATATAGTTTCGAGTCGTATGTTTTCCTATAATTTCGCGTCATATGTTTTTCTATAGTTTCGAGTCATGTGTTTTCCTATAGTTTTGCGTTGCTTATAGTTTCGAGTCACTTGTTTGCCTGTACTTTTACGTCGTGTATTTTCTTATAGTTTCGAGTCAATTGCTTGCATGTACTTTCGCGTCGTATGTTTGTATGTTTGTTTATAGTTTCGAGTCCCATGTATGCCTTTACTTTCCCGTCAAGCTTTGTTATAGTTTCTAGTCAAGGTATGTTCTTGTTTTGAGTTATGTTATTTTCGAGTCAAGGTATGCTGTAGTTTTGAGTCATGGCTTCATCCTAGTTTCTAATCACGTGATGTTTTATAGTTTCGAGCATTTCAGTAACTTTTGAGAAATACAGAATGTTTTGATTTTACAGCATGCTTTTACTTTGAGATGATGAAATAATGAAATAATGAAATTTTATTTTGTTTGATGCAGTCAGTGATGGTTACAGTTAGCAGTACATTAAAGACAAAAAAGGCAGACCATTTTTCAGCCATGGTGACGATGTTGTCTAAGTGTAAAAAACTGAGTGAAATTTCGAAAAAATTGACAAAGAAACAACAGCGTATATTCAGGCAAAGCTGCTTATGACACTTTTTAGATCTCTAGTTTTTGGGCTTTTCAGGGAACCTGGTGCATAAAATCTTGTTGCAAGAGGTTGAGATAGATGGGGATGAGCAGGAGATGTGGTTTATAATAGGAGAGACGCCCATGAGATTCTCCCGCATAGAGTTTGCACTGATTACTAGGTTTACATTTGGGCTATACCCAAAAGTTTCTGTAGACAGCTGTAGGCTTCAAGACTTGTATTTTAGACCCAAGCTTGCCCCTAGCCTAGATGATATTGACAGTGCATTCTATGCACTTAACTTTACTTCTATTAATGATATAGACGTAGTGAAGGTAACACTTTACTATGTACTTGAGCATATGGTGATCAGATGAGTTGGGAGATATCTTGCGGATTTATGGTTGATAGGTTTTGTTGATAATTTGAATGAGTTCAATAGGTATCCTTGGGGCTCAGTTTGTTGGCAATACACTTATAGATCATTGAGTCGAGCTCTGAGAGGGCAGACTGCCCATTATCAAGTCAAGTTGGTAGAGGCAAAGGCAAAAGGTAAGAGTTATTCAAGCAAATATAATTTGGACGGTTTCCCAGTGGCATTCCAGGTATTCTTGAAAGCTTGTAATACTTACTTCTAATATGGTGATTAATTTACTATGATATATGATATATGCTTGGTTTCATTGGTTGGTTTGTTTGGTTGGATATATGTGTTTGTGTTTTATGTTGAAAAAGTATTGGTTGGTGGTTAATATGGTGATTATATGCAGGATTTTAAATTTTTGGGATGTCTTGGTTTTAAGGGAGACTCTGTCTATTATTTTTTTAAATGTCATTAGATAATAATTAAATTACATTTTTTCTATGGATTATTATGTTCACATATCTGGATTAATTTACGATGCACGAACCAACGTCTGCTACGGATGTTGAGATGGACGGCAGGAACAAAGAACATTTGCGATGAGATGCTTAGGATGCACATTTTGAGTCCATCTACGATATAATATTCAATATTGAATAATTTTTATTGGCTAGCTTTACATGATTAATTTTTGTTGTAAACCATATTGATGGAAAACAACTGAAATAACTTGTTCTTGTAGCCACTGATTGTACGGCAGCAAATTGATCCCATTGAAGAGGAGCGGAGACGGTCGTACTACTCATAAGTGGTTGGATTTCTAGGCGTAGATGAGGGGGAATAAGGAGGGACTATTTTTATGGATGACCCACCCCAACAGAGATACCGAGCCCTCTAATTGAGGTCGCTGATATGTCTCCTCCTATCATCCCAGACACGGCTGAGATATCTACTTCCCTTCCACCCGTAGATAGGGACCAGACAGCCACGACATTTCACACTCCAGAGAGACCTAAGAAGGTATGAACACGTAGAAATGGTTGTGATATGAATGAATCGTAAATAAGTTTAGCAGTCTAATGACTAATTGTTTGCTACCTTTCATAGCTTCCACGGCCGCGTCATCCTTTGCGGCATACAGAGTATCGCGAGAAGCTCTTCCGCGATGACCTTGTTGATCATGCAGCTGATACCCATGTTGATCCGGCTCCTTAAAGACATGATATTCTTAGTTGTCTAAACATGCTTCGAGTTGATTTTCAGGCGTTTATTGCGAGGCAGGACTCATCATCGCAGCAACTACTTGATAGCTTGCATACATTGATCCAGCATATTTGAGGGGTAATACCTCTAAATGACAAGCAGGATGCCCAGGTTAGTATTTACCGATTGTTGACTTGAACTTTTTTTGTTATATGTTTTATTGATATATCTTTCACAAGTATTGTTAAGTTTAACTAATATTTATGTTCAGGTCAACGCTAATCAGGGTACTAGTGCCCATGTTATTGACCTACCTCATTTGGATTACCAGGCTTGATTCCGTCACATCTACCAGAGGATGACTTCTCATTGGCTGATGTATGCCAACCCAATCAGGCAGCACCTAGGCGGGCTATTTAGAAGTTGGCTGCAGTATGGGCCAGGATCTCAGATGTCTCATTTGCGCCCAGTTTCAGATGCCATGTTCGATCAATTCCTTTGGTGGATTGCTACCCCGGGTGCTTACATAGAGGGCGAGATAGGGAGATCGACACTGTCCTGGATTAATGGTGTCTTCGAGGCAGGGCGATGACTAGAGGACGAAGTAAGTGATATTTTGTTGTTGTATTATTTCCTAATATTATTTTAATTTTCTTCAATGACAGTTCTTTTTGTAACCACTTATTTAAAAATACAGCATATCAGCAAGTATATTGCTATGTTATTGCATTGGCAGCTAGTTTGTAAAGAGATGGTCCTATAGCATTGGACCGTAGTGTCCCGCCACCTCTACGTAAGTCTTCGATGAATTTTTTTATTTAAGGCTATCTGCTCATTATTTGGATTATTTTCTAATTAAAATGACATTTTAATTTCTTCTTTTCACAGACTACGCTTTAGGTAACATATAAAGGGTATCTATCAGGAGCATTGGTCGAAGGCACCTTTTACCCATACTGGGACATAGAGTCCTTCGCGATAGGACAACATTGCAGGTTACACAAGGATTGGATCGAGGTGATGTTGTGCACTTGCCTTTGAACCTGGACGGTGATCACTAGGTAGCCTACGAGATCCATTTTCGTTGTAGGGAGATCACGGTCCACAATTCTCTTCCCTTTGCCCATGGGGATGCTGATATCGACTCTTCTATACAGCCGTTATGTATCTATATTCCCTACCTGTTGCATCAGATTGAGTTTTATAGATATCGCACTGCGTGACTGAGCTTCTCAAGCCTTTCACTTTCATTCGATCGAGGCAGGGCATACCACAGTAGCGTTTAGATTCAGGGGACTGTGGGATCTTCACTTGTATATCCATACAGTACTTAGGATTAGGGCGTCCGATCGATTTTGGATTAGAGGACGCTGAATATATGAGGACTAAAGTCACAGTAGATTTATAAGCGGGACAATTATTGTAGTGTATAGATTCAGGACAGTTATTGTAGTGTATCGATTCCATTCATTTTTATATTGTTATTACACATTTTTTGCGTTTTAAATGCAAATTCAATTACATAAAAAATTTAATGATAAATATCAGAAAATGTAGTATAATAGGTCGAAAGTACATTATGAAATTGGCTAACTAAATAAAAACGTTATATTCTGCAAAACTAGAAAGTACACTTTCGAGTATGCTTTAATTTTCACTAACTCAAAAGTTTTCAAAATTCATTAAACTAGAAAGTGTACTTTCTAGTTTTTGGAAATTCAAACATACTCGAAAGTATACTTTCTAGTTTTCCAGAATGGAACGTTTTTAATTTTATTCTAACATTCGACATAGCTTCATATAAAATTGTGAAATGGTACAATCACATAAAGTCTAACAATTTGAACATGATACAATCAAAGAAAGTGTAACAACTTTGGCATAATTCGCATGACCTAATGAAATCAACCATGGTATACAACATTATACACAATCACACATTGCTTAATTCAGATTGTTTACAAGTAAAAATCAATTGAAAATGTTAAACTATAAATGAAACTCACTGCATTGAGTTAAGAGGGATCAGATTCTGACATGTTGCGCGGTTGTGGCCGATTTGTAAACAACGAAAACACCTTCGTTGAATCACATCTTCCCCAACATAAGGGATTCGTTGCTTCCTTGGTCTACCAGTAGGTAGATGTTGTTTGGGTGGGTTGACATTAATTCCTCATATAGTGTCAAGAACCACCCAATCAACATCACTACCAATCGGGTTACTAGGCTCTGTGTAGGCTGTGACCCAAGCGTTAGTGGTGTAGTAATGTGAGCATAGTGAGTAATGAAAGAGATGAATGGGTCGACAAGCGGCTAAAGAATGACTACATGGTAGTTGTTGGATGTCAAGGTACTTTAACTGCATTGCTTCGCTAGTATATCAATGACCTCAACATTTTCTTGTTCCCTCACTTCGAATTCAAAACGTGAAACAGGATGCACGGTCATGGTACGTGATAACTCAGCCTGCTAATCTAACTTCGCTTTAGCTGCCTCAGTTAAGTATCCATCTCGGACAACAGCTAACTCTTTACGTTCATAGAACCACCGTTGTACTAAAGATCTTACAAACTCGGCCAAAGGAATGATGGGCATAGCACGAGCATGTCTAAGCATGGAGTTCATACTTTTAGCTGTGTTAGTGGTTTACATGTCATATCACCTAGATGGAAATCGTGCCCTCGCCCACATACGTAATCCAACCTCATTTTCCAAGTACTTTGCTGCTTCTTAATGCATAGTTCTGAGATTGTCCATGTATTTGGTGAACTTACTTTCACAATACATATTAGCGGTTTTGAAATAAGCGGCGAGGAACGTGTCTATCTTATGTTGGCGCATCTTGTATTTAGCCTTCAAATTTTCGGAAATACAGTAAGTACAAAAACCATGAGTCACCTCAGGAAATATGGAGTTGATCCCTTTCAATATGATGTTGTATCAATCTGAGATGAAAACCAAATTCTTAACTGTCCCAATAATATCCCAAAGTTTAAGTAACATCCATTTCCATGAAGCATCATTTTCATAATCGGCAATACCAAAGGCCAAAGGGTAGATTTGGTCGTTCTCATCTTATACAGATGCTATAAAAGTGTGCCTCGAAATTTACCCTTCAAAAAAGTACCATCATTAGCAATAATAGGTCAAATGGTGTTGCGAAACCCTCGAATATAAGGCCCTAATGCCATAAAAAAGTACAAAAAATGGTCTTCATCATATGTTTCAATTGCCGTTACAGTCCTAAAATTTTTATCTTCCAATACACGATAATACATGGGGAGTCCCTTAAACGACTAAACAGGATCTCCACAGACGATCCTCAAAACTACCTTTTTACTACGCCAAGTTTTTGTGTATAGAAGACGAACCCCATATTCGCTTTAGATATCATCCCAAATATTTCTCAGAGTGTAAATTCGACTGACATCTCTCAACTTATCTTTTACAAGTTCCCCAATTAACCGATTGTTTACTTGTTGATGCCCATCCTGAAACTGCATAGTTTCACATGTATATATTAGTTTAATGCGAGTAACATGAAAATATGCATTATTATTATTCTTAGTCGCCCGTACTCGCCATTTACAACCATTGTCAACACACTTTGCAATGAATCGAGTCGTATCTGACTTACAAATCTTGTACTGAAAGTGGTTTCTAATGGCCATCATGCTTAATCTATCTCGCAATTCCTGTTTGGTGCTGTAAATCTGTCCAACAGATACATCCCCTGATCCATAACTAGATAATGCATCACTTGGAATGTATGTAGATGGTAGAATGAGAGGCATTGCCAGGATGTATTGATTTGACGCTGATGGAATGATCGTTGACCTATTTCTATATGCACCACGAGCACCAATATCTCTTGTTGCCGCATATTCCTCTTCATCGGCAATGTTTCTACCTCTATACTAATATTCATGATCATCGTATTGTTATTCTTCTTGTCTACGGCGAGGGGGAGAAACACCCTCATCTGTAGTGGTTGCATCATCTTCGGGTTGAGGAGCATTTGACTTGACATTCTTGGGCTCTTCATTTTGCATTGGTGCAGAGTTATATTCTTCAAACCTGGCCCCTGCATCTGTGTAATTGCATTCATTGAAAAATTATGCCTGCTTTGACAAAAATGCAGGAATTGTATCGCTAAACTGATTACTTCCATCGAATAACCTAAATTGAAGCATAGTAGCTCCCCTTGTGCTTCGTTGTGAAAAACCTTGTGGCCTGAAATGTTCTTCACCATAAACAGGTTCTTTGGTCAAATACAGATAACAATGACCCCTTGCAGTAATAAAAGTTGTGTTCGCAACATTCATAAAAGCACGAAAACTAAATTTAGTGTTAATAAATGCTGTTGTCTGAGGCATTCCCAGAATTTGTGCACAATCAATAAAGATCGCTTTTGCTTTGATAGTTTCCTCAGCTGGATTAATTCCATATCCAGCATACACAATCTGCATGAACTGTTCATACGTTATGTTTCGATCAACAGAAAATGACATCACCTCGCCATCGATGTAAAGATCACGGCCGTTTGGAGTGCATTCCCAAGAACCTCCAAACCAAATAACTACCGTAATCAACAACTCCATAACTGCACCATGAAACCACAAAAAAACTAATATTAGGTTTCTGTAAAACTCGAAAGTGCAACTTTCTGTTAAATTCGAAAGTTTAACTTTCAACCTAACTCAAAATTTTACTAGAAAGTAACTTTCGAGTTATGTGTTTTCGCTCACCTCGAAAGTAACTTTCTAGTAATAAGGTGAATTCTTTTTGCCTTACTTTCGAGTTGGACTTTCGAGTTCATAAGAACTAGAAAGTCCCTCCTCAACTTGATGAAGTTAGCACTATCCAATTTTCTCTAATTTACCATGCTATATTTACTTACCTTTGCAACAAATCTTGTTATTTCACTAAATAATAGCTTAACGACAAGATTTGGTTTAAATCAATATAATATATAAGCAAGAAGATGAAAACAAAGGTTCAGTTGTTTACTGTTTAAATGTGTAAAGAAGAGGAAGAAGGAAAGAAGAAGAAAATGAAGGAAGAAAGGGATATGAGGGCAATTCGGTCTAAATGAGAGAAAAAACGGCAGTTTTGAATGAAAATTAGTTTGGGGGGTATTTTCGAATTTTCTTTATATGATAGAGGTATTTTTGGTTAAAACCCTTATTTTTTAGATGTAATATAAAGAACTTATAAATAAAATAGTTAATTTTTAAAATTTAGATCCTAGAAAAGATATAAGTAAAAGATTTTTAAATGTAAAAAATATAATTATGATAAAAAAAATTGTATTCGAATTTGATTATGATATAGTAAAAGAAAAATGAAAGAACGATTTTTTATTATTTTTTTATTTTACACTAAATTTTAGAATTCTATCTAAAAATTGTGTTTGAAATAAATTCAACTAGTTTTAGCTGTATTTTGAGGATTCATTGTATTTTTTATTTTCGAAAACACAAAATTTTATCCAAAAACTATATCAAACGAGCCCTAAATTAATGCTAAAATTTAGATTTTGAATTTTTTTTTAAAAAATTTGATAAACTAGCCATACCCTTTTATTTATTTTTTAATATATGTAAAGTCTATCTTGATCATTTACGAGGATATAGTAAAGAAATTACTAATTTTTATATTTTATACTTAGACGAGATAAATGAAAACAAATATATTATTTAGAAGGGGTTTTAACACATACTTTCCTTGAGATTTGAGACTTTGACATTTAGATGAAAGGTTTGAGGTAATGTACACTTACCTTTCCTAAATCGTTAATTGACCATCTATTTTTATTTAAATGACTATAATACCTTTGTTTACTTTGAAATAAAATTTAAGAAATTCATTTTTAGTTTATTTAATATTTAAAAATTAAAATAATTAAAATTTTAATTAACAACAATTTTAATTTATATTTATTTAATATTAAAATTTTAATTAATGATATTTAAAAATAGTAATTCATCCATGTTGATATTTTTCCAATTTCTATCGTTGAGTAGTTTTACTGAAATTTTTGTGCAAGCTCAAAAACTTAAATTTACTTTACATATTATAGAATTGATGTTGAAGCGTGAATTTAATGTGAATATGTATAACATAAATCTTATATTAAAAAGTTTTTGTAAGAATAATTAGGTTGATAAAGTTATGGAGTTATTTGGTAAAAAGACTAAAAGAAATATAATTAATGCTGAGGGTTTGCGAAAAAAGGGAGAGAAAGGTGGTCGTTTTGCATATTAGAATTTGAGATTTGGATAAATACGACATATGAAAAAAAATTAATTCAATTATTATTAATTAAATTCCTAATTTAAATAAATATTAAATAAATATAAATTAAAATTATCAACTTAAATTATCATTAATTAAATTCTTAATTTTAATAAATATTAAATAAATGTAAACTAAAATTGTCAAATTAAATTATCATTAATTAAATTTTGAATTTTAAATAAATATAAATTAAAATTATTGTTAATTAAATTTTTAGTTATTTTAATAATTTTAAAAATTAAATAAATTAAAATTGAATTTTTTCAATATTAACTTTAAAATAATTAAGGGTATTCTAGTTATTTAAATAAAAATAAATTGTCAACTAACGGTCTAGGAGGGATAAGTATATCTTTTTTAAAATTTTTCATTTAAGTGTTAAAATCTCAAATTTCATGGGAGATACATGTTCTCCTTATTTAGAATAATCTAAATTTATATTTATTTCAATTTCAAATAAAGGAACAAACACACCTTACATTTGAAATTGCAATACTATTTATTCGATAAGATTCATTTATTCTTTCATTAAAATTTGATATTAAGTAATTTTATCTTGTAACCGCTGTAATTTTAACATTATTATTATTTTTTAAATAATATATACAAGTTATTAATATTATATTAGAAATTTATCGGAGATCAAAAATCTTAATTGAATCAAGTTTCGTACCGTTCGAATATTTATATCTAATTGAGATGATATTTTGATACCAAATAAAATCCTAATTTTTTAAAAAATTTAAAGGTTTAATTTTTTACAAGACACTACTCCAAAATTGGGAATCTAAAGTCAGAATGTCACACAAAAATGCGAATTTTGACTTTTTGTACTAAAATAGACAATTAATTAATTGAGTGTGTCTAATTTCAAAGCATGTACTTCACAATATATATTTAACAGTTGTTTCATTGTTTGTGTCGGTTGGGCAAATTCTTTCTTTCACTCTTTATTTACTTATTTAATCATTTGATTTCTTAAAGAGGGCTTCATTAATTTCATATACTTAATTAATTATTGCATTCAAAGTGTGCTCTTAATCAAATTTAATTAGCTTAAGTAATTAAATCAATCTAATCCACACTAAGAGGTTGGTTTCAAGTGTTAAAAAATATTTATATTGTAATATTTATATACTTTAACATTTTTAATAATTTTTTAAAACAATTTTTAAAATATTTGTGTCATTTTAGTTAATGTATAGTCTTGTTTACTTTAAGTCTTTAAGAACATCTTAAACAATTAATTTTAAATTTTTTTATTAATATTAATCTAATTGTTTGAATTTATTATTATTATTATTATTTAGATATTTTTAATTTTAACCATTAATTTATTAATAAATTTTACAAATAATCTTAAATTTTTAATAATAATCAATAGTACCCCAAAAATAAGTGAAAAAGACACATTTACCTTTGTTATTGTTAATAGTATGTATATAAAGATAAAAATAATCATACATAGTAAAAAATAAAATTTACTCTCTATAAATAATTAATAATTTATATTTTAGTGAGCAAAATAAATTACTTATATACTAAAATTAAGTTTAAAAATTTTCCTAAAAAAATAAAGAATTAAATTATATATTAAAATAACCCTATATAAATAAATAACTTATCTAATTAAAAATAATAAATAAATTGATATTACTATTATATTATTCATTATATATATTTAATTTTTTACTATTTTTTCATATACCAATTATCAAATTATTAATTAGTAATTTTATAAATATCAATTTATTTATTATTTTTAATTAAGTAATTAATTAATCAATTTATATACGAATTATTTTGATATATAATTTAATTGAAGTTTATTTATTTATTTTCAGAAAAAAAATTTAACTTAATTTTAATATATATATAATATATTTTTCTGCTCCCTTATCAAATGGTGAAGAAGAAGTGGGGTAATTTGATTAAAAGAACTCCCGTTGAAGTACTGTTATGAGTTTTGACCTATAACTAAATTTATGATTTTAGCCATAAAATATTTTATAAGCCAGATACTTGCACCTAAGATAATACATTTTTTTCGGTGGAGTCTCTTTTATCGTAAATCATTGTCTGTTTATACTAAGAATGGAATCAAAACCAACCAAAAGAAGAGGATCATGAGGTACTTGAGAAGCTCTAATGTAAATTTGTACAATATTCCATTTTGATAAGAGTTGATCAAAGGGTATAGGGTACTTATGATCAAATCAAACACTAAGGTCCCATATGGGATACTAGATGACCCACTTTATGTGATGAATTTCAGAGGTTTTCAAACACACAATTACTCACCCTTTTGATCCAGAAAATTGACTGTATCAGAATATCTGACCCACTTTGATCCTCCAGCAGGCCCTGGAAACTGATCATCACTACCAACCTGGAAAATGGAAATATGAAACGGTAAAAAGCACACAATTTTGGGGTAATCCAACAATGATATATGCTTTAAAGGCAGAGACAGAAATGTATGCCAAAAGACGCTGAATGTTACAACACAATTTCTTTTGTAGACACTTCTATGAGGAAAACTGAAAAGGAAAAATGAGAGTTTAAATCAATATTATATTACAAAGTTATAGCTGACTCCCTAGTTTCTTGATCTTACACAAAATTCAACACTTTTATAATATCTAGTGCAATATTTAGAATGAATGCTACAGAAGCCAGGTCACTTTGAAATTGGCCCTAAGAATAGACGCATACAATTCAAGATTCTAGCCAATAAACATAAAGATCTTTAAATAAGAAGCAGACCTCAATTACGCAAGTTGCTCCTCTATCACAAACTACAGATTTTGCAAAAACTCGCATAAAGTGAGAAAGGAAACGCGTCAAATCTTATATAAGAGATTCAATCCATACAATCTTAACACCTAGCCTAAAGAATTCACAATTTCCAAGCTTCTAAACAATCAAAGATCAACTAGTGTGTAACCCTCTCAACAAGTAGGCTGAATCCAACAAGTTCATGAAAGCACTAGGCCAAATAAAATATCTCACTTGAGAAGAGTTAGAAAGCATGAGCAGGTTTGCAATTGCGTACAAATTCAACATATTGGAAAATGTTGAGACCTCTGGTGGCAACCAAACTTACCACATCAAGGCATCCTTGAAGTTTTATAGCCTCCTTGCAATTAATAAAAGATATCTTGCTTGATCCAGATAGCCCACTAGCCAAGGCAATGACAGTATCGTTGGTACTAGTAGCTCCATCTACCTACAGCAAAAACATAAGCAAACAGCTTCATAAATAACTGCAGCGATAATCCAAGAGAAGAAAGTAAACAATTTTTTATATTGATGTTGGTTTTAACATAGTAGCACAAAATTTTCAGTATTATGAACAAAGCGAGCTGTCCCAAGACCCATACCCGTAAACTTGAGACTGGAAGCCAAAGAATTTTCCATTGCAATATATAAATGGCTAGCAAAGACGAAATCTAAACTTGGTTAAAAATTTGATGTCTGAAGAATCTAAATCTTGTGAGATTATGCTCTTCAGAATTTAGAAACAAACTTGCATCTATAAAACTATGTTATTGGAAAAGAAGCATATCCATTATTTGACAGTGAACTAATCATAATACAATCCTGACGACAGAGTTGCATTGGCTTGGCCAGCATTTATTAACACTGCACAGGCCTGCAAGTAAGGAACTGAGTCATTAGTGAATAATTAAACAAATTTTAAAGAATAGCATTTAGGGTTTGACAGAATATCGATGAATTGTAGCACGGATTTATTTTAGTTTATTAAATCATGAGCAATACTTGCTGAAAGTTCATTTCACTTTCTCAGACTATCATTAAGCAGTTCAATATGTTGTGTTCCCACATACTGTTTTTGAAATATCTAAAGCCATTTTGCAGTATACCACTGCTGCAGCTGCAACCACGTTTGTACTGAATGCACCAGAAAAGAAAAATTAAATAAACGGACAAGTTGACTTATCCTAATAAACACATTTCCTTAATGAAATATTCAAGCAGATATTTCAAACAAATGCAACTCAAAAAAAGTTAAACACTTAAATTGCATACCTTGAAGGCATATACATACACTAAATCTAAAAGCAGTCCGCATACACATTGCTGCCGGTTTTAAAACCCAACAATACGAAAGCTAACGTGCAGATGGTGCATCAACATTACAAATAACAAGAGCAAGATCAGGTGTCGCTGCGTGCCAAAGGAGAGAGACCCGATCTTGCTCTTGTTATTTGTGATGTTGATCCTTGGCACGCAAACCGCCATAAATACCTGCTGCCCTAAACCCCTCTGCTGCGGTCACTCCACCAGGAATCTACACTTCCAAGCCATTACCAAAAATTACTAACATAAATCACTTCAGATCATCCACCAACAAGTCAAATACAGTGCAGGTTATAAACTCAAAACAGTAACACTAAGATTAATATGACAGTTGCTTTTATGAAGCATGAAAGTACTTTAGAAGATGAACATATTATAGTAGCTGACTCACTTGCTTCCATGGCCCATCGGGAGGAGAATTGGAGCGGCCGGTATACAACCCGAAGCCCCCTTCAAACTCAGCGTAACAGCAAACCTTCTAGTAACATCTCGCTGAGACGAATCGGGTGGGATAATAATCTGCAATTAGAGAACTTTTAATATTGAATAATTTCCTGCTTTTAACGCTAAGTGAATCACAAAAACTGTACCGTTTTTAATAACTGACCTTTGGAGCCAATTTTCGGCCGAGCGTAGCGGAGAAGTGGTCATAAATGAATGAATTCATCTTTTCTTAGGGGTTTTGACTCCCAGATTCTCGAGATTTAGCAGAGGACAAGGATCCTGGTTTTCTTCTCTTTCTCCTTGACTTTTGAAGACTTTTTACACATCTTCAATCATTTGAGACGTACACATATAAAAAAAAAATAGTTAAAAATAAGAGAGAAAAGAAAATCCTTGTCTTTAACTGAAAAAGTTATTATTGCTAGCTGGCGCCTGGCGGCTAGGGTTTTGTCTAAGTGAAAATTAATGGTGACAAATGGGTTGGGTCGGGCTGACTCGACCCATGCATTTTCCAACCCACGCATTTCATGTGACGGGCTGATCGAGGCTAGCACAATAGTGATGGCCAGAATCAAGCCCACTCTACAAAGACAGATTTCAACACGGCCCAAAAAGACTGAATCGGGCCTGTACTTGGACCATCCCGTTTGCAGCAATAGTTGGAATCTTTTTAAAATCAAAATTTTAAAATTTTTATTTTTATCCTTTTTAATATTTTGAAGTTTGAAAATTAATTTAAATAAATAAAAAATATTGAAAAATGAATGACTTATTACATTAAAAATAATAATAAAATAAATAAGTTAAAAATGAATGGCTTGACTCAACATAAACGAATCATATTTGTAGCTTGTTTAACAAATTACATTATAATTTTTATTTCATTTTATTTAATTGTGATTAAACAAAAAAAAACTAAGACGTATGTATTTTCCATTTAATTCAAATAATTTATGTTTAAGTGCATTTAATTATCATTAAAACAAACAGTCAAAACTAACGAATATTTATATTTTTCTATTTATTTAAATGATTTAGTTTTAATTGCATTTAATTCTCATATTGTTAATTTGTCGCTAAGGCAACAAAACCTAATGCTGTTTGGCTTGGCATAATGGTTGTGGGGTTCTGCATACTATTGCTCCGAGAGATTATTTAAATAAAAAATAATTAAATTTAATTATTTGAAAAATTGATTCAAATGTATTCAAAACAAATTGAACGAGTAAACAATTGTTATAGTTAAAAGAAGTATAATATATAAAATATAAGTTAGAGGCCGTATTTTCTTTTCCCAAGTATCCGTCATTATCCTTTAAATTTAATTAAATTTTGCATTAAATTTAAAAAAGTTTGTGACTATTGTCAGCACTCCCATAAATTAGGCAGAATTCCTTCTTGTCTTTGCCGGCACCATGTGAAGAGTCCGTCCGTCCTTTCATTTTCTGTTGCTGGACCAAAGTTCTACCGTCGCGGTAGCAACTATGTGTGAGCATCAAGTTACTTCTTCATGTTCAGGACCGATAACATTCCTTCCTTTCATGGTCTCACGGACTTCGAAGTTGCTGGAACAGGGTCCTACTGTGGCAGCAGCTTCCTCAAAGAATCATGGACCAAGGTGCATTACTCATTAGGAGAAGCTAAAACTTCCATTACATACCCATATCCTGAAGTCAGGTTAATTGTTTATAAATGAGTATTATGGTCCAGGCTCTGTTCAATCAACTGCAGCAATGAAAACATAGGAATTTTGTAACAATACAAAGATTTCGTTGCAAGGTCTGTCAATTTATTATGAGAAAATTAGAGAAAAGAGAAAGATAAAATCTTTCCCCCCCTTTTTTTTCATGGGAAGAAAAAGCCTTCTAATTTGTGCACGCTGCATTCATTTTGACGTTATCATAAATCAAGTAACAGCCCCACGCTCGGCCGCTTCCAGGTCCGTTGCCTGTTGGAACAAAGACAGTAAGGCCAGTAAAAATTAGCAGCAGAAAAAATACACCACCGAGTGAAAAAACTGATCGCACCGTTAAAAATACATGCTTTGACTATTTGGATTGATACTCTAATACAAGCAATTTAAGCTTTACATACATAATCTTCCCTTTAATGTTCTAACTTGACAGTAAAAATGTTAACTTGCATGTTAATGCAAACATTTATTTTCCACTGCAGGCAGAAGATTATGCAGACATTTTAGTATAAACGAGTTTGCACACATTATCAAGTCAAGCTGCAGCATGAGCACGAAAATAAGCCTCATCCAGCATCTTGCTTCTATGACCTTATATTACACGTTTAAAAGATAGTTTGACACACTCTGCAGATAATTCTATAGTCTTGGCTATTGTGCTAGGCTATATAAATAGCCCTTAGGCTTGCACCTACCACATATGAAAATATTCTGGTCTGTGCAGCAGACAATGAGATTTATGTATAAGCTGCATATACATGTCAACTTACCAACAGTTATGTCGATGCTAACAGTACCATCAGTCTCACAAGCATTCGTCAGATAGTTATAAGCCGCAGCCCTTAAAAAACCATCAGTTATTTAGAGATAATAGATTGGAAGAAAAAACAAATATTCTGCAGATGATTGAGTAAAAGTGACAAGCAAGAGAACTTGTATGTACTCCCAACACATGCATAACCTAGATCTCCTAAGTTGCAAAAGTATTAAATCTCTCTTCCCCTCTTTTATATATTATTTCTATAAAATCTATAATTTAAAAGACCATTAATGGAAATATGAATACCTGCCTTAAACCATCACTATGGAAATTGTCTATGATACAGATATCTGGCCAAGGGTATCAAAAAATGGAACCCAGCCGGAATAATGATTTGAAGTATATTAATTCAAAACGGGTTGTTGAATGTTCAGAAAGATCAATTGCTATCAAACTCCTCAAATAAGGGTTAAAAATATCGAGGTTTTAACTTTTAACAGGCTTCAAATACCAGGCAACATGCGGAAAAGAAAGTGGCAGCTGAATTTGTCAAAATTGCCCAAAAATATATCACATGCTTGTTACTGTTGATAATTACATGAATCTGTCTTCACAAGTTGAAAAGGAATTTCCTCCCATAGGATGCATCGGAAACACAAGGTGCATGACATAGCTCTTAGCCAGCAAAATTTGTCGAGATTAATTGCATAAATACAGCAGAAACCTCAATAACAGGAAAAAGCATGGAAGAGAAATGAAGCTATCTACCGCTTTCTGATTTAAAAAGCCAGTCTAAAGTTCACCTGTCAAATTTAAGTGATTGCCCACCATCCATGAGCAAAATATCTCCAAGCAATATACGCAGCTTGTTTGGATGGAAATTAACGCTAGAAGAACCCACTGCACCAGCAATGCGCTCCCAATTGTGCTCTCTGCGATATGTGGCACCCTGATTATATCATCATCAACTAATTAGACTTGCTTAAATTGAAGCATCGAAAGCATGGCCAAGTAATGATATCATGCCTTAAAAAGTGCACAAGACGCCACTGAGCGGCCAATCTTTCCTGCTTCAGCCTCAGTATTTGCACCAATCACAGCGATCTGTGGATGGAATTAAAATTAGTTGACATCTTCAAAGTCTTCAAAACAACCAAGACATTAAGTTTATCAAGCCCTGCAGCAATCACAAAAAGTACTAAACAGAAAATATATTCTAAAAGATGCTGAAGGTTACAACACAAATTTTTGCAGATATTTTAGGGAAGAAAAAGAAAAGGAAAAATGAGTTTTGAAATCAAAACTACACTACAAACTTATAGCTCAATCCCTAGTTTCTCATTCTTACCTGCATAAAATTCCAATGTGAACTGTCAAAATTCAACTTCACTTTTGTCACATTCAGAGAGATTTTTAGAATGAACACAAGAGAAAGTGAGGTGACTTTGAGTATGATTAGCCTTAAGAATGGACGCATACAGTTCAAGATTCTGCCCAGTAAATGTAAAGATCTTTAAATAAGAAGCAGACCTCAATTAAGCACGTCGCTCTTTTTGCATATCGAACTACAGATTTTGCAAGACCTTGCATAACCTGAGAAAGGAAACGCTTCAAATCATAAGAGATTCAATCCAAACAATCTTAAGACGTAGCCTAAATGAATTCATAATTTCCAAGCTTCTAAACAATCTAAGATCAACTCGTGTGTAACCCTGCCAACAAGTAGACCGAATCCAACAAGTTCAAGAAAGCACTTGGCCAAATAAAATTGGTCACTTGAGAAGAGTTAGAAAACATGGACAGGTTTGCAATTAATACAAATTCAGCATAACGGAAAATGTCGAGACCTCTGGCGGCAGCCAAACTTACCGCATCGAGGCATGCCTGAAGTTGTATAGCCTCCTCAGAGTTAATAGAAGATATTCTGCTTGATCCAGATAACCCACTAGCCAAAGCAATGACACTATCGTTGGGGCTATTATCTCCATCAACCTATAGCAAAAACATATCCAAACCAACTTCATGTATAAGTGAAGCAATAATCCAAGAGGAGAAAGTAAACAATTTTTTTATATTAATGTTGGTTTTAACATAATCAAACATAAGAAGAGGGATTATGAACAAAATTTTCAGTATTACGAACAAAGCGAGCTGTCCCAAGACCCATACCCATAAACTTGAGATTGCAAAACAATTTTGCATTGCACTGTATAAATGGCTAGCAAAGACAGAATCTAAACTAAGTGGAACTAATAAGAGAGGGAGACCAAGCAGCTCAACTTCCAATTTGGCTCAATCAACTGTGATACTAAGACCTTTGCATGCATAAATTATAGGCATTTGAATGCAAGAAGCAAACCTAAAGTAAAGCCGCTGGTTTTCTATGGAATTATGAAGATTTATGGTTCAACATAAATCATGAGAAATAAAGAAAAAATAAGTCCACAACAAATAGAAGTAGCTTTGAAAAAAATTTAGTGGCGAGTAGACACATAATTTCCTAATTGAAACAGTAGCAGAATTTTGGAACAAATAGCAAGAACACCAATAAGACTTGTTCCTCTTAGATATTTAAAGTTACACTCAGTCAAATGGCTTGCAAAATAGCCACCTATGCTTTGTGATGTCAACTAGTTTAAATTAGCATAAAAAGGCTAAATATAAGCAACTAGGATACTCACGGTTATTCGATCAAAACTCCGGCTGACAGCAATCTTTACCATCTTTCTCCACACATCGGAGTCAACAAGTGCATCGGTTGTTATTACCTGGAGCATACCTCACAATTGAAGAATGCAAGAAAAATATTCTTATACTCAAAACTTTGAGCAAGAAGCAGTATAAGAGGCATACACCAAGCGTCGTAGCCATATTCGGGTGAATCATCCCAGAACCTTTCGCCATTCCCCCAACCCGTATATCTATCCCTCCGACCTGTTTAGTTCACCAATTAACATAAGGGCCTGCTCTCTTTCTATGGTTAAGAGTTTCATGTCTGAAGAATCTAAATCTTGTGAGATTATGTTCTTCAGAATTTAGAAACAAACTTGTCCGATAAAACTATATTATTGGCAAGAGGAAAATCCATCATTTGACAGCGAACTAATCATAATATAGTCCTAATGACTTCAAAAGCAGAGGTACAATAACAAAAATTGAACCATTGAACTGTAACATTAAGTATTGTAATTTACCCAACTTTCAAAACAAAGCTGATAATGTATTAGATCAGAGATAAAAAAAAAATTAAACAAAAGTTAAATAACAAATTGCTCTGTTTTTTTTCTGGTAGCCCAATCACGATCCAAATGAAGTGAAGTTTATTTAATGCATATTAATCTATATCAAATTCCTTGGTAATGTTATTTTATTCACAAACTTTGATGATGCATTTACTGATACTTAAAATCACAGCATGTGTGTGAAGAGATCCCCAAGAAAACTTTCACACACCTGAGACTCAACTGCCACACTCTTGCTTACACGGTCATTTGAAGTGATAGCCACTGCTGCAGAATCTCCCCTGCACAGCGACACGATTTTGACGAGAGAAGAAAATAATAAAGAAAGAGACTAAAAGACACAGAATTATTGAAGATTTGAAGGGGAAATAACAAACAAGAACGCCATTTAGCCAAGCTAAAAGTTGTGGTGTGAATACCCTTCAGTAGAAGATGAAAGTGAATTAACTAGTCTTGGCAGTGCGTTTATTAGAGCATCCTGCAAGCCACAGAATTATAAAACATATCAATTCTGTACAACCGTATGTCATTAAAGCAATTAAAACAATAAAATGTTTGCACAGAAAAATATAATGCAAACTGTAAAATATATACAGTACTTCTGTATACCTTCTTTATTCTTTCACCAATCACACCAGTGGATAAAATTAAAACTTCCTCAGGCCGCACTCTAAGTGGCTGAAATATAATAATTGCATTAACATGTGAACATGATAATAGCATGTACAAGACTCCCATTAAAATGAAGTTAGAAAGATCTGAAGGCACACACCTTGGCAACAGTGTTGGCACATTCAATAACATCCTGGTAACCAGCATCACCCTGACAAAATTAAGAGATCAGTTAGTCATTTAATACTCCGTCAATCAGTTCAGTCTCACAATAACAGCTAAGTACGAGGGTGAGTTACAGAATCACAATTCGCATGATCCATCCCAAATCAGACATGGAAAAACATTAAGTTTTCATATAATTCCATAAGAAAAGGGTAAGCACGGTGTATGGACAAGAAGGATAAGTGCAACATCTCGCTATTGTGCTTACTGTAAATGCATTGGCTTGGCCAACATTTATTAACACTGCGTGGGCCTGCAAGTAAGGAACTGAGTCATTAGCGAATAATTAAACAAATTTAATAGAATAGCATGAAGGGTTTGACAGAATATCGATGAATTGTAGCACCGATTTATTTTAGTTCATTAAATCACAAGAGCAATGCTTGCTGAAAGTTCATTTCTCTTTCTCAGACTATCACTAAGCAGCCCAATACATTGTGTGCCCACATACTGTTTTTGAAACACGTAATGTCCTTTTGCAGTATAACACTGGTGCAGCTGCAACAGCGTTTGTACTGAATGCACCTGAAAAGAAAAATTAAATAAATGGACAAGTTGACTTATCCTAATAAACACAATTCCTTAATGAAATATTCAAGCAGATATTTCAAACACATGCAACTCAAAAAAGTTAAACTGCATACCTTGAAGGCATATACATGCACTAAATCTAAAAGCAGTCAGCTTACACTGTTCTTTAAAACCAGCAAAATGAAAGCTAACCTGCAGATGTTGCATCAACCTCACAAACAACAAGAGCAAGATCAGGTCTCTCTCCTTTGGCACGCAAACTGCCATAAATACCTGCTGCGCTAAACCCCTCCGCTGCCGTCACTCCACCAGGAATCTACACTCCCAAGCCATTACCAAAAATTAATAACTCGAATCACTTCAGATGATACACCACCAAGTGAAATACAGTGCAGGAGTCAGCATCTGCCTAAAGGGTTCGAGTAATTTTAATGTAGCAATGTAGGAAATAAAATCAATAATTACACTCAAAATTGCTCAAATTTACGATAGGTCCATTATTTTTTTTTAAAAGAAAATATAGATATTTCATAATTGCAATAAATTCAATTTAGTGCGTAAATTTTTTTTAAAAAAAAAAAGAGGAAACAAAAAGAAAGAAATAAACTCATAACTAAATTAATATGACCAGCGCCGGAGAGTCAAGGTGAATGTTGGAGGGCAAAATGAAATGATTTAAAATCTTTGGGGCCAAACCAACCAAAATCTAATTTAAAAGGTTAAAATTGATAATTTTCACTCAAGAAACAAAAACTCAAAAAAAATTACGGGTGGCTCCGCCACTGCATATGACAGTTGCTTTTATGATGCATGAAGGTACTTTAGAAAATGAAAATGATATAATAGCTGACTCACTTGTTTCCATGGCCCATCAGGGAGTACAATTGAAGCCGCCGGTATACAATTCGCAGCCTCCTTCAAACTCGGCGTAACACTAACCTTGCTCACAACTCGCTGAGACGAACCAGTTGGGATAACAATCTGCAATTAGAAAACTTTTAATGTTGAATGCTTTCCTGCTTTTAACGCGAAGTGAATCACAAAACCTGTACCGTTTAATAACAGACCTTTGGAGCCAATCTTACGCGGTGAGAAATGCACGAATTCATGTTTTCTTACGGATTTTGAGTTTAACAATTTCGTGGTTTAATCTTTTCTTCGGAATTTTGAGTCTTAAATTTTGGAGGCCGGAGAAGGAGAAGGCAAAGTGATAAGAAAACGATAAGAGGACTCTGGTTCGGCAGGGAAAATCTTATTGGCGTTTTGGGCCTTTCGGCAGGGTAAAAATTGTGGTGCCAAACGGGCTGCATCAACCCAACCCACAAAACTTTAGTCCAAGCAATTCTTGTGTCGGGCTGGTCAGACCCACACAATAATAGCGAGCCGGCTCAAGCCTACTCTAAAAAATAAGTCTAGCCCGGCCTATGCAGGCCATGTCCGACCTGTGCTTAGACCAACCAGGCTGTAGCAATGGGCAACCCAATAGTTCTGATTTTTTAAAACAAAATGAAAATTTTAAAATCTTTAATTCTAATTTATAAATAGTAATTAGTCATTCATTGTAATATTGATACTATTATTAATAAAAAATTTATTTTTATCCCTTTTATGTTTTGAAGTTTGGTAATTAATTTAAATAAACTAAAAATTATTAAAAAATAAATGACTTATTTTTTATTAACAACAATAAAATAAGTAAGTTAAAAATAAATTACCTAATTCAATATATATGAAGGTACATATTTGTAGAACTTGTTTAATAAATTACATTATAATTTTTATTTCATTTCATTTTGTTTAATTGTGGTTAAACAACAAAACCAAGCAACTAACATTTGTATTTTTCATTCAATTTAAATGATTGAATTTTAATTGCATATAATTCTCGTTTAAATGACAAATTTTCATTAAAGCAACAAAACATAATGTTACTTGGTTTTGGCAAAAAGTTATTGGGTTCTGCATATTATTATTCTAACCTTCTGTTTGATACAAGAGATTATTTAAATGAAAAAATTAATTAAATTTAGTTATTTGAAAAATTGATACAAATGTATGTAATTTTAATAATTGTATAGAGGCAAAAATGAAGGAATAAATAATTAAATTTTATTGTAATAATTTTATAATTTAAATTTAATTAAATTTTACACTAAATTTAAATTAATATTATTTATTAGGTAATTAAAAAAATGATATGAATAAATAAATAATTAAATTTTATTGTAATAATTTTATAATTTAAAATTTTCACTAAATGTAAAATTTAATATTGTTTGTTAGGTCGTTAAAATGTTGATATAAATGGGCCAAATAGATTTTTTTAATTGATATAAGTGAGCCGAATGTTTTTTTTATTATTATTATTATTTTGGGCTAAGGATGGTCCTTTACGGGCTCGGGCCAAGCACCGGCCATGGGCTTTATTCCGACCCAGTTCAGCCTGACATCATGGTAAACCAAATTGTAAACAGTAATCGAACATTGTCGGACTGTACTGTTAGTGTTTACGAGTTAGGCCCTGCGAGGCTCTGGCGGACCCGGCTCATTCGCTATCTATAATTAAAACAAGTTTTCTCCTCTCAATTAAAACATAAAATAATTTCAATCTTAATTACCATAATTAAATTAAAATAGTACTTCTATTGATTGTACTCTACACTTCTTGACTGTTTGTTTTTTAGTCTAAATATAGTTTAATTTTGATAATTTAAATATTTTAAAGGTATTTATTTTTAAGCTTAATAATAAAAATTTGATAATTAATTATGTCTAAATAAAATTAAGTTAAAATTTTCAAGGGTTCGTTTGGTTCGCAATTTAAAAAGTCTTTTAAAAAATTTAAATACGATTTGAAAATATGAGTTGTATTCTTAATATTTTTAGTATTTAGAAATATATTTGATATAATATTTAAAAATTATAAAAATATGTTTGATATAATTTTTTAAAAGAATAAAAATAAGGATATACGTTTGATTGGAATTATTTTTAATAAACTTTTCTATTAAAACTTTACCAATAATCAAGTACAAATCTTTTATTGATATTGATTATTTCAAAATTATATTTAAAATATATAAATACAAATAATATAAGTCAATTACTTCCATGAATGATAATTTTAAGACTAGTAAATAATTGAAAAATACTTGAAGTTTATTTAACTTAAACATAATAAAACATAAATATTATTTAATTAAACTTAAAAATATTTTAAATATTTTTATAAAAATTTGAGTGATTTTAATGCAAAGGTCAATAATTAAGATTCTATTTTATACGTACAATTGCAATTCTTAAAAGCTTTTACTGAAGAAGTGAATTAATTTATATGTGCAATTTTAATTTATATATTTAATTTTAATTTTTAAAATCTTCACTAAATTAAATGAATCTTAATTGATTATATGTATAAATATAACTATAACTTTTAAAAGTTTCTATTAAACCATGAATTCTTACTTAATTTTTTCGAGCCTATCTTATCCAATAAAAATAATAATTTAAATTAAATAAATAATTAGCAATTAACTACAAGTTTATATTTAAAATATTTTAAGTAATGTACTTCAATTAAATAACAAAATTAATATATAGCCGTTAGAAATTTAAATTTAGAAAGAGATATTATAAATATAATAAATTTTAAAAATAAGTTTAAAATAATAAAAAATAGTTTTTAAATTGTGCTGGGATACGACGAAGATAAAAAAACTTATAAATAAAATAGTTTAAGATATAGTTATTTTTTAGATATAATATAAAGAACTTATAAATAAAATAGTTAATTTTTAAAAATTTTAAAAGATATAAGTAAAAGATTTTTAAATATAAAAAATATAATTACGATAAAAAAATTGTATTCAAATTTGATTATGATATAGTAAAAGAAAAATAAAAAATAATTTTTTATTATTTTTTAATTTTCCACTAAATTTTAGAATTCTATCTAAAAATTGTGTTTGAATTAAATTCAACTACCTTTAGCTGTATTTTGAGGCTTTATTGTATTTTTTATTTTGGAAAATACAAAATCTTATCTAAAAACTATATCAAACGGGCCCTAAATTAATGCTAAAATTTAAATTTTGAATAAGTTTTTTTTTTTAAATTTTGATAAACCAACCATACCCTTTTATTTATTTTTTAATGTGTAAAGTCTATCTTGATCATTTAGGACGATATGGTAAAGAAAATTACTAGTTTTTATATATTTATATTTAGACGTGATAAATGAAAATAAATATATTATTTTAGAAAGGGTTTTAACACATATCTGTTATAAGATTTGAGATTTTAATACTTAGATGCAAGGTTTGAGGTAAGGTACATTTACCTTCTCTAGACTATTAGTTGACCATTAATTTTTACTTAAATGACTATAATACCCTTGTTTGCTTTAAAGTAAAATTTAAGAAATTTATTTTTAATTTATTTAATATTTAAAAATTAAAACAATTAAAATTTTAATTAATAATAATTTTTTATTTATATTTATTTAATATTTATTTAAAATTAAAAATTTAATTAATGATATTTAAAATTAGTAATTTACCCATGTTAATTTTTTTTAAATTTCTATCTTTGAATAATTTTATTGAAGTTTTTGTGCAAATTCGATAACTTAAATTTACTTTACAAGTTATATGATTGATGTTGAAGCGTGAATTTAATGTGAATATGTATGACATAAATCTTATATTAAAGAGTTTTTGTAAGAATAGTCAGATTAATAAGGCTATGGAGTTGTTTAGTAAAAAAATTAAAAGAAATATAATTAATACCAAGGATTTGCGAAAAAAGGGAGAGAAAGGCGGCCGTTTTGCACATTTGAGTTTGAGATTTAGATAAATATAACACATGAATAAAAATTAATTCAATTATTATTAATTAAATTTTTAATTTTAATAAATATTAAATAAATATAAACTAAAATTGTTAAATTAAATTATCATTAATTAAATTTATAATTTTAAATAAATAAAAATTAAAATTGTTGTTAATTAAATTTTTAATTATTTTAATTATTTTAAATATTAAATAAATTAAAATTGAATTTATTAAATTTTAACTTTAAAGTAATTAAAGATATTATAATTATTTAAATAAAAATAGATGGTCAACTAACAATTTATGGGAGATAAATGTGTTTTTTTTCAAACTTTATATTTAAATATTAAAACTTCAAATCTCAGAGGAAGTATGTGTTAAAATCCCTTATTTAAATAATCTAAATTTACATTTATTTCACTTTCAAATAAAAGAACAAACACACCCTTCACTTGAAATTGCGATACTATTTATTTGATAAGATTCACTCATTCTTTCATTAAAATTTGATATTAAGTAATTTTATCTTGTGATTGCTGTAATTTTAACATTATTATTATTTTTTAAATAATATATATACAAACAATCAATATTTATTAAAAATCTATTGAGGATCGAAAATCTTGATTGAGTCAAATTTCGTGTCGTTCGAATATTTATATCCAATTTAGGTAATGTTTACCTTCACTGAAAAGGAAAATCTTCACCGAAAAGGAAAATCTACCTACTCTAATATAATATAATGAGCCCTATAAATAATAGATAATGGACCCTGCATATGGTGAGAGGTGGGAACAAATCCAGACTCACTAAGACATAGTGGTCACATTATTATTATTTTGATACCAAATAAAATCCTAATTTTTAAAAAAATTTGAAGGTTTAATTTTTTACAAGACACTATTCCAAATTTGGGAATCTAAAGTCAAGAATGTCACACAAAAATGAGAATTTTGACTTTTGTACTAAAATAGACAATTAATTAATTGAGAGTGTCTAATTTCAAAGCATGTACTTCACAATATATATTTAATAGTTGTTTCATTGTTTGTGTCGGTTGGGCAAATTCTTTCTTTCACTCTTTATTTACTTATTCAATCATTTGATTTCTTAAAGAGGGCTTCATTGATTTCATATACTTAATTAATTATTGCATTCATAGTGCGCTCTTAATCAACTTTAATTAGCTTAACTAATTAAATCAATCTGATCCACACTAAGAGGTTGGTTTCAAGCGTTAAAAAAATATTTATATTCTAATATTTATATATTTTAATATTTTTAATAATTTTTTAAAACGATTTTTAAAATATTTAAGTGTCATATTAATTAATGTATAGTTTTGTTAACTTTAAGTCTTTAAGAACATCTTAAACAATTAATTTAAAATTTTTTTATTAATATTAATCTAATTGTTTGAATTTATTATTATTATTATTATGCGGATAATTTTTAATTTTAACTATTGATTTATTGATAATTTTTACAAATAATTTTAATTTTTTAATAATATTCAGTAATACCCTAAAACGAGTAAAAAGACATATTTATCCTTATTGTTGTTAATACTTGTATATAAAGACAAAAATGACTCTACATAATAAAAAATAAAATTTATTCTTTATATATATAATTAATAATTAATATTTTAGTGAGAAAAATAAATTACTTATATACTAAAATTAAGTTAAATTTTTTTTCTAAAAATAAATAAAGAATTAAATTATATATTAAAATAACCCTATATAAATAAATTAATCAATTATCTAATTAAAAATAATAAATAAATTAATATTACTATTATATTATGCATTGTGTATATTTAATTTTTTACGATTTTTTTTATATATTAAATATCAAATTATTAATTAACATTTTTATAAATATCAATTTATTTATTATTTTTAATTAAGTAATTAATTAATTAATTTATACACAAATTATTTTGATAGATAATTTAATTCAAATTTATTTATTTAATTTTAATATATAAGTAATTTATTTTTTCTAATAAAATATAAATTATTAATTATATATATCAAGTAAATTTTATATTTTATTATACAACATCATTTTTAATTTTATATATATACTACACTATTAATAGCAGTAAAGATAAATGTATTTTTTTATTCGTTTTAGAAAAATTGTTGAATATCTTGTTAAAAATAAAAAGTATATTAATTATTATTAAAAATTAAAATAATTTTTGAAAATTATCAGTAAATTAATATTTAATGATTAAAATCACTTTTATTATTTTATTATTATTGTTGTTGTTGTTAATGGACAACACATAATCACAATTATTGCAGCTTTCAAAAAGGGAAAAAAAAATCACAATTATTGCTGGATTTGGGCACTCATGCATCATGCACTAATAATTAAGCACCAACTTTCCTTTTTGGACTATTCATAGATACTATATTTTAATTAATGTCATTCTCTATTTGAATTTTTTAATGTATTAATAATATTAAACAATCCCTTCGAGTTTTATTCATACAAATTATTATGACATTATGTTATCATTATTAATTATATGTTTTATATTTTTACTGGAGTAAAAAAAGTAAATTATATAAAATATATATAACAATAATATAATATTATCATTTACCCTCTTTTCTATTATTCTTTATTTTTATATGAATATCATCACCGACCGAAATATTAAAGTAGAAATATTCTTTTCCTTCATAGTTTATATTTAACTTTACAATTAAACTACAGATGACTCAATTATAAAAGTTAAATATGAAAATATTGAATTGTAAATTCAGATGTATATTTTAATTTTTTTAAAAAAATATAAAATCACATGAACTTATTTTAAAAATTATAATAACCAAATAACTTATTCTTTCTTAAATCGATCGATCAATGATATTCAAATTTCCAAACTCTTATGTTTTTTTATTAGTTGAATTAATTATTACTCACATATTTGAACTTAATTATATACTTATATCTTTAGAATTTTTGTAAGTGATTCCCCCAATAACTAAAGAATAAAGATACAAAACTCTTTTGATTTTGGTCTTGTAGTGAGGGAATAAAGCCAAGAGCAACATTGCAAAATTAAAAATTCAATATATTAATAATTAATTAAGGATAAAGTATATTGTGTATATATACATAATGAGGAGATATTTTTTGCAAAAGTAAATTTATATAATTAGAATTTAATTATTTGTATGATGGGTTTTAATATTTTAATTAGGACATTGTAACCACTCTTATTGTCTTTATATATATTAGGACTCTTAATTATTAAATGTTGCAATAATTAATTAAAATTTGTATAAACATCATCATTTAATTTATATACAATAATTATTCATATTGGATTCCTTTTTTTTTTTGTTAAGTGATTGATGGATTTTGTTGCTTATGATTATACATGATGGGCAATATCTTAGCCCCATATTTTGGATGTATCATTTCATATTTTTATTGGCTTTTGATTTCTCTAACATCATATTGCTTTGTTTTCTTGTCATTCTACCTTCAATATATATATATATATATATATATATATATATATAAAATTTTAGGTGGGATTAAAATAATCTAATAGATATTAAAAATTTAAAACATATATTTTATATTAAAATTGAATAATTATTATAGTGATAATAATAAAGCGAAAGAAATTGAACACGTAATATAATTCTCTCATGCGGTCTTCTAAGAATGAGTTTATATAAATTTTCATAACATAGAACTCATTAATTGACCTTATAAAAAATAAACAATCTTATGTAGAAAGCAATAAAATTTCTTACACTTTTTAATTAATATACATTTATTATTTAAATTTTGATTACATATAAATAATTTTAATAACTCCCTCGCATAATTTTTAGTAATATACATTTATTTTTTAAACTTTCAAATATATACAATATATATTTTTTATATTTTGACACATTTTAAACTCATCTCGCACATTAAATGTAAAATTTATAAATTTGTTCTCCAAAGTTAGTGTGAGAGCGAATCGATTCCTTATCCTCTTACTTCTATAATAAGAAACCAAACCAACCAAAATATCTCACAAAAGTTATATTTTAGTATCACATATAATAAATTTTATAATTTTTTTTATTCGAGTCCAAACAATAGTTAAGATCGAATATATGTATCAATTTCTTAAACACTACACATATTTATTGTATACTACAAATTATTGAACTAATTTATATTCTTTTCAAATTTAGGTAACTTCGGTATATCGGTCATTATCACATATTAAATATAATAAAGTATCCAAAGAAGGTTGAAAAAGTAGCATCAAATTCTGGTGTAAATAGGAAGATATAAAATTTGTCACTCCCTAATGTGTGTGTGTATATATATATATATATACACACACACAAAAGATAAATGGTACAAAAAAATGGTGCCTAATTTTGTCGGTATAAATAACAAAGGGCCCAATGCCACCTCCTCCATGCTCTCTCTCTCTTTGGCCGACACAATAGTGTGAATACTGAATAGTGATAATATATATCACCATTTACTTTATTATTTTATGCTCTCTTCTCTTTCATAAAATATTTGCACAGCACAAAATAGCAGTCCCATTCATGAATTATGGGTTCAAAATGATGTCAGTTTCATTTACTTTTTTCTTCTTTAATTAATTTCTTTGAGCAGATGAAAACATATTATTGTAATTTTTCTTATCTTTTGCCATTTAGTTTACTTGTAAGGACATATATATTAAATTCTGCTGAATCTGATAACCCAAATGTGTCACGGGAAGCACAGGCATATCAAAACAACCGTGAACATGGAATCTGATTTTCTGCTCCCTTATCAAAAGGTGAAGAAGAAGTGGGGTAATTTGATTAAAAGAACTCCCGTTGAAGTACTGTTATGAGTTTTGACCTATAACTAAATTTATGTTTTAGCCATAAAATATGTTATAAGACAGATACTTGCACCTAAGATAATACATTTTTTTCGGTGGAGTCTCATTGTTCTGCTTATACTAAGAATGGTATCAAAACCAACCAAAAGAAGAGGATTATGAGGTACTTGAGAAGCTCTAATGTAAATTTGTACAATATTCCATTTTGATAAGAGTTGATCAAAGGGTATAGAGTACTTATGATCAAATCAAACACTAAGGTCCCATATGGGATACTAGATGACCCACTTTATGTGATGAATTTCAGAGGTTTTCAAACACACAATTACTCACCCTTTTGATCCAGAAAATTGACTGTATCAGAATATCTGACCCACTTTGATCCTCCAGCAGGCCCTGGAAACTGATCATCACTACCAACCTGGAAAATGGAAATATGAAATGGTAAAAAGCACACAATTTTGGGGTAATCCAACAATGATATATGCTTTAAAGGCAGAGACAGAAATGCATGTAGCTTTCAATGAGGAAAGAGGACTTAATTTCAGCACTAAATCCTGTGGAAATTTGTATAGGAAAACCCATTTAAGAGACACCCATCTACCCATTGTAGTTAGTAGTACATGACCTCATCTTCTTTCCAAAGCTTTTCCAACCGTATATTCAACCTGCAAAGTTAAAAGGTTTTCTCATAAATAATTGGAATGGAAGTAGCTGTCAATTTCAGATATATAGCTCAAATTTTTTATACATGGTTTTTAAGTTTATTCGTTTTTCATCATTTTCTTATTTTTTACCAATCTGATGAAGAGGGCCCCCACTAATCTTCTTATTAGTAGCAAAATTGTCTACCATACTCTTTCCTCCAGAGCTGCCTTCTGCTCTCTCACCCTGCATTTATACTCACACAATCATTCTACTTTCTACACAGTTATTCTTTTTCTTTCTTCTTCATGGCTCTCTTTCTCTTGCTTGTTCTAAGCCTCACGGTTCCTTCCACCAATGCTTATTGGCCACCTTCTCCTGGATACTGGCCAAGTTCCAAGTTCAGTTCCATGAGTTTCTACAAAGGATTCAGAAATCTTTGGGGTCCTCAGCACCAAAGAGTTGACCAAAATGCCTTAACAATCTGGCTTGACAGTACCTCAGGTCTTACTGAGTACTATTTCACACATATACATACACTAACATTTTGTACCTTAATTTTTTTTCTGGGATGACTTTCTTTTTGGTTTTATGCTTAGTTCCGAAGTGGGTTTCTGATTTTGATCTCCATTGCTTGATTTCTGATAACAGGAAGTGGATTCAAGTCAGTGAAGCCTTTCAGGTCTGGCTACTTTGGAGCATCCATTAAGCTTCAACCTGGTTACACTGCAGGAGTGATAACAGCTTTTTATGTGAGGATTAATTGAACAAACTTTTCAATCTAGTCATAAATTTTACACAACATTTTCTGGAAACAAAATTTGATTTCTGAGTATTAATTGGTTGACTTGATTGTATCACATGTATACGGCAGCTATCAAACGATGAAGCTCATCCAGGGCACCATGATGAAGTAGACATTGAGTTTCTTGGAACAACATTTGGGAAGCCATATACATTACAGACTAATGTTTACATTAGAGGAAGTGGAGATGGAAGAATTATCGGGAGAGAGATGAAATTTCATTTATGGTTTGATCCCACCAAAGATTTTCACCATTATGCTATTCTGTGGAGTCCTAAGGAGCTCATGTAAGTAAATTAATTATTAATTATCTCTTTAATCAATTGAAAAGATTGGCTTAACATATAAATAATGTTTCTGTTGCAAAATGAAAATGAAACTTGGAAATTATATTATATTTTGAAGTTATCTTTTGTAGATAAAAATAATGGCAAATATTGTGTTTAATACTTAAAATTGTAATGAACTGTCTTAATTATTGTTAAATCATATCAAGGATTCCTATTTATGAAAAGCTTTTTGCATTTGCAGATTAAAAGAAAAAAGAAAAAGAAAAAGAAAGGAAAAAAATATAAATAATGGCTGGATGGTATAATAATTATGCTTGGATTTTTTCTCTTTGGCTGTGAAGGGTTGTTGCTTTTGAGCTTTCAATAATTAATTACATGATCATGCCCATGAAAAATATGTAGAAAAAGATAGGTAATATGACAGTTCTTCACTAATTCAAAGAAAGCCCAAATAATAATAATAATAAATCTACCAAAAAAACTTTTTTAACTTTTTTTTAATTGTGATGTTTTGTAGACTTTTTGAATCATAATGTCTAATTTTATTTGTAAAAATAAAAATAATCGAGCACTATTATTAAAAATCACATATTTCTCTTAATTATTTATGAGAATATAAATCACTCAATTAAACATAAATATCAATTATTATGATACTTAACTTATAAACAATATCATCTTAAAAAAATAATAATGAAAATCTACTTTACGTGAGTACAAAATCTGTATAAGATAATATTTGAAGGTGGATAAATAATTAGATGAAATATATGCAATGTATGCCTGCAAATAAAATATATTTATTTTGGTTATAGTAGATAAATATTTTTTATTGATTTTTATTTTTACAGATTCTTGGTCGATGATATTCCTATAAGGAGGTATCCAAGGAAGAGTGCAGCAACATTTCCTTTAAGGCCAATGTGGGTGTATGGTTCAATATGGGATGCCTCATCCTGGGCTACTGAAGATGGAAAATACAAAGCTGATTATAGATACCAGCCCTTTGTTGCTAGATATACCAATTTCAAAGCAACCGGTTGCACTGCCTATTCTCCGGCACGGTGCCGCCCTGTCTCCGCCTCTCCATACCGCTCCGGCAGGCTGAGCCGGCAGCAGTACTGGGCTATGAGATGGGTGCAACGCCACCATTTGGTGTATGACTATTGCAGGGATCGGAAGAGGGACCATTCATTAACACCCGAGTGTTGGAGTAGATACTAAGAGTCACACTCACTTGCGTGTTTAATTGTTTTTCTATTTGTGTTTTTGGTTTTTTGGAAAAGGGTGTGTTGAGAGATGGGTGGAACGTTTGTTTATTTATTTTTGTAATGGTGTACAAAAATAGGTAGAAAATTGCAAGGGGAAGAAGGGAAATCAAGGGGAGAAGGGGTGAATTGGGATTGATGATATAAAATTGATGAATGAAGCCAAAAGAATGGGTTCATAATTTGGCCACCCGAAAAGAAAGTAAAAGGGATGAAGCCATGTCGTTTTGTGTTATCTCGTCTGTCAAAATAAAATAAAAGCATTTGTTTTGGTTTTAAAATAAAATGTCTCTGGAAAAAGCCATGAAAATTGGGTTATGTTGTGAGTATACATACATCAATAAATTCTTTCGTTGGAGAGAAATGGAAATGGAACAAATCCCCATAATCACTCAACAGGTTCGGTTTGAGAAGTATATAAAATTGTAATTACATGAGAAAGGGCCATTGCAGACATGTGAACAAACAGTTAATATTGAATGGGAAGGAAGAAGAATATTGTAACAAAGACGATTCAATCAATTTTGAATGGAACTAGTACTCAAGATGATGCTTTTCTATATAAGAACTAAATATAATAATGCAAAAGGAAAGCCAATAATGGGCGAATGGAACAGATGGGGTCGTTGATGAGCAGCTTTTGAATATTAAATGGAAGGAAAATGCTAGAACAATGCCAAACTGAAAGATGCATGTGTATATTTATGGCTAGCCAATGTCCAAATGTTCAAATACTATCTATCTCACTACTGTTCGTCAGTTCTTTTGGCTAAACTTGATGATTGAGAAATGTTTGGTTCCACTCTTGACTAGTCACCGATGCCCTTTTGTTCTTTTCTCTTTTTTCTTTTAGGGAAATCACTAGAAATGCCCCCTATTTTTGGGCAAAAATTAAAAAATGCCACCATCACCAAATTTCATTGAAAAACGCCACCTTTCACATATTTGACGCTCTCGAACCCTTCTGCACATTTGAGCATTTGGAAGGAAAACGAAAGCTGGCAGAGGCACTCGAATCCTAGATGACGACAATTGGCGGTCACATTGATACCAGACGGCGAGCCTTGACTGCACCACGAAGAACAGGTACGAACAGTAGGCGTGACTTTGGAAATTGGACTTCAATTTTAATTTTGCATGAATTAGGTGTTAGAATATGAATGTGTGTTGTTTGGGAGATGAAATATGAGTTGAATTGATTTGTTTTGGTGTGGATTTGAGATTGTTTGGTGTGGAAAGGATTGGGGAATTTCGGCAATATTGTGCCTAGCATCTGCAAATTAGAAGTGCATTTTAACACTTTTGAGTAAGAGGCTTGACTCGAAGGTGGATAATGCATCTTCGATGTGATCGGAAGTGCAAAATGCACTTCCGAGCAATTTAAAACTGCATATATATATATATATATATATATATATATATATATATATATGAATTATTTAATTATTTATTTATGTATAAAAAGATTATGTTTATCATGAAGTTAATTAAAAAATTAAAAAAAAATTGTGCAGAGGAGATGATTACGGTTGGCAACAATTTAAGGACAAGGGTTGAGAACCATTTCCTGGCGGATGTGGCATCACACTTATTGAATTGCCGATTTTATATGAAAAGTTGACACCAACACAGTTGGGAATTGTTTAGACAGACAACGTTGGGAGATTTTCTAGATATCTCATTGGAATCGAAGTTTTTGGATAATTTGGTTTATAATATACTGTCGCATGAAGTTGATATTGATCATGCCAACTAGGAGATGTGGTTTAAAGTTAGAAACATGCACAACAAGTTTTCATGCATGGAATTTGGACTAATCAGTAGTTTGACGTTTGAACCTTTTCCAAGAGATATCGAAGTGCACCCTGACCGACTCCTAGATCTATATTTTGGTGGTGAGATGACATACTCTTTAGATACTATCCACAAGGTTTACACCGAGCTTAATATGAGCACGATTGACGATATGGACGCTGTGAATGTGTCACTGTATCTTTTACTTGAGCATTTGTTGATTGGTAAGGGTTCTAGATATCATTCAGACACATGGATGCTGGTGATGATTGATGATTTGGACCAATTTAACTAATACTCTTGGGGTTCTGCATCTTAGTGGTATACTTATGCTCTTTGAGTCGAGTGTTGGGAGGGCAGGCTGCATAATATAAGGTGAAATTAAAGAAGGCTAAGCAAAAAGGAAAGAAGAAGTATGTCAGCAAATACAATGTTAAGGAATTCCCGATATCTTTTCAGAATATCTTCTCCTGTATGATCATAGACAAAGAAACTATAGCGAATTCCAAAGGGTAAGATTTCAAAAGGTAAATGTTGCAATGCTTTTGGAGTGAAGTCTTCTCACAACCAGCCATAGCAGTTCATCATACTATGACCTATAAAGTTTAAACTCATTTGTTCACCAACAGACTTTCCACAAGATCTCATTGACAAAATCAAAAGTATGATAATCTATTCTCCACCAGACCAACCAGCCATAGTAGTTCATCATACTATGACCTATAAAGTTCAAACTTATTTGTTCTCAATGAGTCATACCAATCTTTCAGCCATCCGGCTTTCAACAGATTTTGCTTCCAACATCTCTGCAACTGGTGCGGGCATGTTTCTTTGCAGTCTTTTAAGTTAGACCCTCTTAATCCCTATTCCTTTTATGATGTCAACTCTTTTCTTACTAAAATAAAAACTATAGTCCCTTTTCGTACTCCCAGTGATTCTCGAAATCATGAGGAACAACCTTGCCAATTTCAGAAACAAAGAAAACAGTTGTTGGAATGCTGTGCAGACGTGCCAAATAAGTTTTGGGCTCGAGAACAATATTTTGTCTCTCTTCCGTACAAAGCTGATTGAACTATGCCACACCAGACATCTTCACATCCAGGAATGCCCCATGATGAAGAACTGTGCAAAGAAGAGATCCAATCTCTTATGGATCTAAAGCTCATTAGGCCTTCCAAGTCTAATTGGGCCAGCCCATCCTTTTATGTGAACAACTGATCAGAATAGTTGCGTCAAAAGAAAAGACTAGTCATCGGCTACAGAAAGCTCAATGAGTGATTATAAGATATTAGGTACCCAATCCTAAGACGAACACATCTACTGAAGAAAATCTCATCAGCCAAATACTTTTCCAAGTTTGATATGAAGTCAGGATTTTGACAGATTGGAATAAAGGAGGAAAATAGGTATAAAACAGCGTTCGTGGTGCCACATGGACACTATGAATGGAATGTTATGCCTTTCGGTCTAAAGAATGCCACATGGACACTGCTTGTGGGTCCACTATGCTTCCATTATTCCAATGTTGGAATTCTGAAGGGGCATTCTTTAGACCGAAAGGCATAACATTCCATTCATAGTGTCCATGTGGCACCACGAACGCTGTTTTATACCTATCTTCCTCCTTTATTCCAATCTGCCAAAATCCTGACTTCATATCAAACTTGGAAAAATATTTAGCTGATGAGATTTTCTTCAGTAGATGTGTTCGTCTTGGGATTGGGTACCTAATATCTTTTAGGCACTCATTGAGCTTTCTATAGTCGATGACTAGTCTTTTCTTTTGACGCAACTGTTCTGATCGGTTGTTCACATAAAAGGATGGGCTGGCCCAATTAGACTTGGAAGGCCTAATGAGCTTTAGATCCATAAGGGATTGGATCTCTTCTTTGCACAGTTCTTCATCATAGGGCATTCCTGGATGTGAAGATGTCTGGTGTGGCATAGTCCAATCAGCTTTGTACGGAAGAGAGACAAAATACTATTCTCGAGCCCAAAACTTATTTGGCATTCCAACAACTGCTTTCTTTGTTTCTGAAAATCGCAAGGTTGTTTCTCATGATTTCGAGAATCACTGGGTTGTATTTCTTGAACTCTTTTTTCACCCCTCCCAAAAAGGGATATTTGTTCAACCCATTGTGTTGACAAAAGTTTGGAAGTCGGCTGATCAAGAGATTTAACTGTATAGAGAAATCCTTCAGGATGAAAGGTAGCAGGAGCTATGGCTAGAAGGAAACCAGTTCCAAAAAGAATATCTTCTCATGTATGATCATAGACAAAGAAACTATGGCGAATTCCAAAGGGTAAGATTTCAAAAGGTAGAGTATACCTTCTGTTTTGAAATTCTTCACCATTTGCAACAGCAAAACTGACAGCCATAGGAATGAGATATTTGGGTGGAACATACTTGCCGTGAATGATCGAAGAAACTGCTCTAGTATCAATGATTGCAGTTAAAGTGATAGAATAGCCTGTAGATGCTCGAAGAGTCACTTTATTGTAAGGACGAAATCGAGAAGTAGGATCCTTGGTCAAGTCTATAGGAGGAGGAGAGACTTGAAGTATGGAATCATCATCATCATTTAGAACAGAGGATATGTCATATTCAAGTGATTCTGAATCTTCATCATCAAGGATCATGAAAGCATCTATAGGGTCATCAGACCAATCAAAATTCTCATCATCAAAGTCTGGAGTCTCGATCAATTGAAAGAGCTTTGTAGGAAGTTTCTTCCGTTGCTTGCACTACTGAGCATAATGTCTAGGCTTTCCACAAATAAAGCATAATCCTCGTCCTGTGGGCGTTTTGCGCTTCTTGATGAATTTGTACTTCGATCCCTTATATGGTTTCCATTTCTTGCGTTTGGTCTTACCAGTTTTGTGATAAGACTGTTTTTTTCAAGAATATGATTTTGAAGAATCATGACAACCATATAGTTGAGGATGAATGTTGCAATGCTTTTGGAGTGAAGTCTTCTCAATCTGCTTCATATGCTTTCTCAAGTCTTGAAGTCTGCAATGTTCATGAATAACTTCCGTAGCCATCTGATACAGTGATGCAAGACTGTAGGAGGATAAATCCGTAATTCCTTCAGACTTGAATTTTGCTTCCAACATCTCTGCAACTGGTGCGGGCATGTTTAGAACAAAAGTTCTAACCATAGTATCACTTGGTTTATTGACTTTGCAGAAGAGTTGTTCTTGCTTCAGATAATAAGCTTTAAGCTGTTGAACATCACAGCACTTTGTCTGTAAATAATTCTTTTCAGCAAGATCTTTCTCTCGTTCGGTAGTTCCATAGAAATGAGCCACCAAGTAACTGATGATTGTTCTGTAAGGACAATCCTGAGTCATGATAAACTGGCGCTCTTGTTCCGTAAAGGTATTTGACCACCATAATCTGAGAGAACCAATAAATCCTGAAATGAGTCTCCAGGATACAGCTATAGCTGTGAGATATGGAGCCCTATGAACTTCACCTTCTGCCCAAGCTAACATTTTTTCAAAATAAGCTGGCCTTTCCTCTGGTTCAACTCTATCAATATTCCAGAATGGTCGTGATCCAGGTGCATTAGGAATTTGAATTATTGCATCCCCTCTATCAATTGTTTCTGCCCAATTGATAGGTGCTTGATAAAAATCTTGAGGCTGTGGATGTTATTATTGTGGAGCGTGAGATACCTGAGAAGGCTGAGGATCAGGAGGAACAGGTTGTCTACCTGTTTCAGTTGTAGAAGAAGCTTCAGTCTCTACTTGCTTTGCTTGATAAGCAGCCATTTCTTCTAGGGTAGGCCTCATCTGAGGAGGCTATGTAAATCTTCTCCTAGTATCCGTGTACGTTGGATTCACAGGGTTTTGCATCAGAATTGGTGTTGGAGAATTTGCTATTGAAAAGGATGATGCTGAATCATTGAACTCGTCACCCCATCCCATTGGTTTTACTGGCCATGGTTGTGGCGGTGGAGGTTCATAGCTTCTCCAAAAAGCTTTTGGGTTATTTCCCAAACTGCTTTCTTCCCAGATGTGTGTTGCCTTAGAAGGCTTATCATTTTTCCAAGAAGGCTTTTTCTTTTTCTTCTCTTGAAGCTTCCTGAAATATTCAGCTTGCTCTCGCCTTATTTATGCAATTACTCGAGGATCATCTGCTCCTGTTGATACTATCATAGAGATAGGTCTTGGTTCATGAGCATCTGAAAGATCTCGAATATTAAGCTTTCTTTTCTTAGCTTCAGGCTTAGCTTGCTGAAGGAGTGTTGTCAACTTCTGATTTATCTGAGCTTGTTCCTCAATAATGATTTCCAAAACTCGATTCTGTTCAGCTGCATTTGTATTGCTCCAGTTTACTGCTTTCTCTATCTGTCCGAATTCTGTAAAGTTGACTTTATGGATACGAAATCCACCAACTACATAGCTTCCATTGGTTTTAACAGTAAACTCTGGATCAGGGAATCTAATCATGCTGATTGATCCCATGTGTCGAATTGACAAGGATCTCCTTGGACCATGTATACATATAATCGGCGATCTCCCTGTGAGTTGGCACTTTTCACAAGAATACAGAGGCTTGGATTCTCGTGGGAAAGAAATATAATTTCTTCCATCGCTTAGTGCTTTTACACTAGGCTTTTCATGAACTACAAGAGGCTGATTATTCCTCTCATAATCATTAATCGAACTGGGAGGAAAGATTAGCTGATTTTGTGTATAGTTTTGTGGATGGATGATCCTTTCGTCTGTTGAAAGCCGGATGGCTGGAAGATTGGTATGATTCATTGAGAACAAATGAGTTTAAACTTTATAGGTTATAGTATGATGAACTGCTATGGCTGATTGGTCTGGTTTCATATCTAATCCACTAGTTTGGACTAGAACTTTTATAGTATCTGAAAGACTTGTTTGCTTAAGATCTAGAGTGAAGTTTGGCTCTACTTCTAGAACTGCAGGACCATTATTAAGACCAACTTCTACAGCAGCTATTAATGCTTTTCTGAATGTTTGCCATCTAGTATCAAGGAGGGCAATGATACAAGTAACGTTTTTGCCTCCCATGAATAATGGCTGAAGACCTATATGAATCATACCGAGATGAATTCCTTTGTAACCTTCAGTTTTGTCAACATCGGAGAGAATTGGAAGATAAGTCTCGCTCGAGCTTGAAGAGACACTTTTGACACTGACTTCAGAAGACTTATATACGGGTTTTAATTTAGGAGTACGAAAAGGGACTATAGTTTTTATTTTAGTAAGAAAAGAGTTGACATCATAAAAGGAATAGGGATTAAGAGGGTCTAACTTAAAAGACTGCAAAGACTGAGTATTTAGTTCTAGATCTGCTTCATAGTGGAAGTTACTACTAGAGGATGCTTCATCAGAAAACATAGTTCCAGAATTCTGAATCGGAGCTTCAGACTTAGTAGACTCTTGGTTATCCATGGCCCTAACACTGCCTAACCCTGGTCTTACTATGTAGGGGAACATAACTTAAAGGATTTTCTTGCGTTGAGTGATAAGTCCTACAAATGACGGCTCTCCCTGGCCTTTAACTCGGACACCACACTTCAACCAAGAAGAATCTTTAATTGCTATATCTTCTTCGCCTAAGAGTCGTTCAGTTTTAAAGTGAAACTAGAAATTCTAGAGCTTACGAATTTGTGATGTGGAGGATCCAACTAGTGGCAACCACATAGCATAATCTTCATAAGAACTAAAGAGGACTCAAGAGGACTAGAAAACAAAAGAGAAAATTCCTTTTGGGAGTAATGGCTCTGATACCAGAAAAAAGGATCTTATTACTATAAGGGAATATTACATAAGACTCTTATTACAAGACTCGGGATCTCATCCAACTCTGCTTACAACTCTATCCAAGGTTCCCTTATATAGGCATCAGGGGAACCTTCTAGTAGATGACTCATCACTTTGTTAGCATTATTAGGAGATGCATCCTTATCTCTAAGGAATCTCCTTTACACCTTGCATGCTTAGTCACTACTTTACATCACATCATGCTAGCCACCTAGCATACACAACTATGTTACATTATTGCTGTGGGTCTCATTCAAACTGTATAGAGAAATCCTTCAGGATGAAAGGTAACAGGAGCTATGGCTAGAAGGAAATCAGTTCAGACTCTTATTACAAGACTCGAGATCTCATCCAACTCTCTACCCTATAGATGCTTTCATGATCCTTGATGATGAAGATTCAGAATCACTAACTGGCGCTCTTGTTCCGTAAAGGTATTTGACCACCATAATCGAAGATGTCTGGTGTGGCATAGTCCAATCTCATGAAAAGCTTAGTGTAAAAGCACTAAGCCTATATAAGGGAACCTTGGGTAGAGTTATAAGCACAGTTGGCATAGAGTTTGGGATCTTATGGCAACCTGTGAAGTGAACTGGGAGGAAAGATTAGCTGATTTTGTGTATACCATGAAGATATTTGTAGTCTGTTTCTATTACAAACGAGTCAAGAGAGAGAAAGAATTGGAACTTCAGTCTTGTGTAATATTCCCTTCTAATAATAAGATCCTTTTTTAGCGGCCTATAAAAAATGAGCCCACGCGGACTCTTGTGCCAGGCTAGCCCAGGCACAAATATTAATTGTGTTGGGCCGCCCAGGCACGCACAATAACTTAGAAAGGCCAAGCATGGCCTACAGCCCATTTACTATACAGGCCGTGCCAGCCCATTTATTTTAAGTGTAGCCCAGCACGACTCATAAACTCCACTTAGACTATGTGGGCCATGTTTAGTCCAACAGGCAGACCCAATCCATATACAGTATTACTATAAAAGATTATTATTATTCATAAATTTTTATTTGTTTAAAATTTAAAATTTAAAAATTAATTGAAAAATTAATTTGAATCATTTGAAATTTATTGAAAATTGAATAATGATTATTAAATTAAAAATAACAATAATTAAAGAATCAAATCAAATTTGCAATAATAATATATTTAGCAAATTATAAATTGTCTACATTTTTTTTATTAATTAATATAAAATATTGAATGAAATATTCATGATATTGAATTTGAATACTTACAATTATTTTAAAATACAACTACTAATTATATTTTGATCATAATTTAATAATGTGTTCTTTGTATTTACTTATTTATTAAATCAAAATTTTAAATGACAATATTTATAATAATCAATAATTAAAATTTATTTCTAAATGTAATGACTAATTAAATTTTGATCATAAATTAAAATTATGTTCTTTATATTCGTATATGTTAAATTCTTCATGTACAATATGAAATATATGGTAATTTGATTATATGTAAATATAATCAATATAATATAAATATTGATATTAGAGTATGATGACTAATTAGATTACTAATTATATAAATTTGACAATAAAATTATAAAACTTTGGTCAAATAATATAAGTTTATAGTAGAATATGATGACTAATTAGATTACAATAATAATTTAACAACTTAATCAATTGTTGTATACACACACACACACTAGTGCGCAATAAAAATACATATTATGTCAATTATTCTTATTTTTATTTTGTCAATATAGTTAAAGAAGTAGTTTCTTAAAATATATTCAAGTAATTTAAGTTTATAATATAATAGAAATATAGGATAACAAATTATATTTTAATTTTAGTTCAATGACAGTCACATATTCTAAATTTAAAATTTAAAATATTTATACATATATAATTAAAAATATATGATATAGTGACTAAATTATAGTTAATTATAATTAAATTAATATAAGAAAATTAATAATTATAGATACATAAAAATTAATTTATTATTAATTTCATTTGTTGACAATTTTATTTTCTTAAGTTTTACTAAATTTAAAATTTAGAAATTTAAATAGTATGAATAAAATGATTTCATTTTATTTTCAAGTACCAAACGGTTTAAATGGTTTCATTTCAATTTTCGGCACAATATAAAATCTACAAACATAATCATAATGTCCAAAATATAATGATGAAACAACGTTATAAAGAATTGCTTTTTTTATTTTTTTAAACGTTATAATAGTTAAAAAAAATTAAATATAAAAAAACTAAAAAAAAAACCCTAATAAGCAAATTGCTCTTCAAAGTTGATTCTTTTTCTCGACTTCTCCTTTTTATTTTAAAACAGAAAAACTAAAAAATTACCATCGTCTGTTACACTTACACAGCCTTATTCGGCCACTGTCCATTACATACAGTCACACTCGCTAGCCGTCTTCCGTCATACACAACACATTCCCTGGCCGTCGCCCTCTCACACACACATAGCCATAGTCACTGCCGTCGCCCGACGTCGCACACAACCACAACATACTCCCCAATCGTCGTCTGTCAGACACAACCGCACTCTCCCTTACTATCACCCATCGTCAAATACAACCACAACACACTCTTTGGCCGTCACCAGTCACACAGCCACAGCGTACTCCCTGACAATCGTTCGCACAACCACACTCACCCGTCGTCAAACACACCCATAACATACTCCCTGATCGTCACCAGTCACACAGCTACACTCGCTGCTGTCACCAGTTGTCGCACACAGCCACAACATACTCCCTGGCCGCGCCTGTCACACAACCACACTCTCCCTTTCCGTCAACCGTCGTCGAACACAGCCACAATACACTCCTTGGCTATTGCCCGTCACATACAACCTTTGCGACATCATAAAAAATTTAAATTAATAATTTTATTATGCACATTATAATTAATATAAATTATTTAAAAATTAATAACATATTATATTAATAAATTAATAAATGGGCTGAATAGTAAAACAATTAATGTACAGCCCAGTACAATAGCCCAAGAACAGTAAATGGATAGCCACTTAGCCCAGAACAGCCTGATTACTATTCACAACACGGCCCAGGGGCTATGATAACTTAGCCCAGTACGGCCCTTTGATGGGCTGTGAACAATAATCGTACCGTGTCAAGCAGTGCCAATACTATTTATGGGCTTGGCCGTGTCGTGCTTGAGCTAGCCCGCTTGTTTTTCCATCCTTAGGTATAATTTGCATTTGAAAATAAGCTAATTTCTCTTATAATTAATGTTATGCGAAAAATTAGTAAAGTATAATACTTGTATTTCTAATTGAAATTTCTTTCCTATCTTTGGTAGATTTGGACATATATGGTGATTTTCTTGGCTAGATCGAAGTTTGGGAAGTGCTTGAACGATATATTGCCTCATATATTGCGATGGTTGTCAAAAATGAGGAACGTTTGGTCGTCTGATTTGGACAAAAAGATTTTTAGAGTTAAATATGTAAGTAATCAAATATATTTAAGTCAAGTTTCAGCTATTGACAAATAATTATGTGCATGTATTAGTTTGTTGGTTGATTACCATGAAATCTAATGTACATATTTATTTTCTTTTTATAATGAAGCCATCTACATTGCTACCATTCATTAATCTTATTGAGGAGGAGCTTCTACAGTTGTACACCACTTGGGTTTCAGTGATTATCGACGCCTCAAAGGGCTAGTACGAAGGTAATGTCCACATGGATGCCCCTAATCCGTGCAATCCACATCACATTCCTCTTGCCTACCATCACCACAAATGCCAGCATTAACACCTAAGAGGTCAAAGAAGGTATTACATAGCCACGACTTAAAATTAGCAAAATCATGTTGAATGTTATTTATTTATATAACGCTTATTCATTTTAATGTCTTTTGTTGACTGACCGGCCTCTAAAGGCCAAGCAAAAGAGGGATCATCGAGATGACATTGTTCGATATGAGATACTGGTGGTCGAGTCGGGTTAGAATCCAACTATTTCGGAGGTGGTTAAAGCGACGCTCACATTTCGATTCCACTAACGTTAGACGAGGATATATAGAGGGATATTTAGGCTTTGCTGATCAAATTCGAGGCATTCAGGGAGAGATAGAATGAGATTGCCCACCATCAGGAGGAAGCCATGATGAGCTTTACGGACAAGATGAGGGGGTTGATTAGTTCACTGTGCAAATCAGATCGGCAAGTATAATTCTACCATATTCCATTCATTTGAATTTAAGAATTTCAGTGACTTGATGTTATATTATTAATGTTATTCATAGAGTTGATGTTATATTATTGATGTTATGTGGTTATTCGAGGATGTTTGAGGCCCCGATGTGATTAATTTTGAAGTGCTTGTGACTTTTTGTAGCTTATGTATTTTTTTAGATTCTTTATTTTATAGAAGAGACTTTGTTGAAATTTTTTTAAAATCTTCCGATTAACGTGTACTTCTTCGAATTTCAAGCCACATGCAATGAGGATGCAAGTGTCTTCATTATTAAAAAGCTGGCCCTCTATGATAAGAGCTAGTTTGGGAGAGCATATAAGAAGAGTAAGCCCTGTTAAAGCCCGTACACGAATCTTTTTTATATAAGAAGTCAGCTACTGTAAAAGACTTCTCACAGTATGGGCCAGGATATGAGATTCAATTGTGTGCACTTATGCTTGATGACTTGTATGCCAGATTTATGCAGTGGCTACATAATTCAAGAGCAAAGATTGAGACCCCAACTATTACACTCACACCAAATTTTGTGAGTGGTGTATTTGAGCCAAGGGTTTGGTTCGAGGACTTTGTAAGTGCCTAATGTTTTTCATTTATGTATATTTTTTTTTCCCAGTTTTGTGCCATTCTGTATAGTGATTTTTTTTAAGTTGTGGCATATAACTTACCATTCTTTTGAATTAGGTGTCTTTTCCACCTTATTTGAAATTAGGTTTTGAGTCAGGTGAATTTTATCACTTTACTCGAAACTTTTTCGATTCCAGCTCATTTCCAACCTTCCCCTATTTCTTTTACAACCTATTTTCTCTCCCCACTCAATATCAGATACATTTTAACTTTAAACCACACCACATTAGCAAGTCATATACTGTACATTTCTCAATTACCACATTTCCAACATACAAACTCATTTGGTTATGTTTAAACATAAACCAAAATTAGTTACAAACTCATTTGGTTATGTTTAAACATAAACCAAAATTAGTTACAAACTAGCCTTTGTATACAGCTTCTAATTTGAGAAATGTACTTAATACCAGCTTATCTAAAACAACGCATGACAATTAATAATAATCTAATAAAAATTTGGAGGTTTTCGATTTTGGAGATTTTTAAGGCTCCAACTTAAAGAAATGGAGAGGAAGAAGAAAATGAAGAAGAACACTGAGAACGTAATTTTGTGGCGTGGCAAAACGATAGGCAATTTTGTCCTAAATGTATAAAATGTGGCATTTTTTAATGAATTTTGGTGACGGTGGCATTCTTGAATTTTTATCCCTAAATAGGGGCATTTCTGGTTATTTTCCTTTCTTTTAATACATATAACATATAATATGTAAATTTATCTCACTCATATCATTAGATCTGATGATGAAGAACTAATGTCCTATCAATTTTAGTTGGTAGTACTTTCCACAAAATAGAGAATTTTTCAAACATTTTTGGTAGATTTATTTTCCTATTATAAGAATAAATTTTTGAGTGTTAAATGCGTTATAATAGTGATTACTAAAAAGAAAAAAAAATCCTCTAAAAAAATGAGTAGAATTGTAATATAAAAATAACATGGATAACAATTAAGAATGGCAATGAGTCAGTTCAGGTCGAAGATCTCTATCCCCGACCTCGACCTCAATTGAACCAAATCATACCATCTTTGACTCATCACTAATTTTTTCAATTTGGGATGGGTCAGGGATGTCCCTGATTTGGATCAGGGAGCCCCTGACCCAATTTGGACCCTAGTTTGACTTAAAAATAAAATAAAAATATTTACCACTTTTAGGAATTAAACCAAAGACCTAAAAGATAATCACCACAACATAACCATTGCACCACTCATGCTTATTTATTAAGATATCTAAATAAAATTATTTTTATACTACATGCAGTAAAGAAAGCACTATTAAATAAAATTAATATCCATTATTTTATTAAAATATAAAAGAATAATTTCTTTAGCTTGAGTTTCAATAAATATCTGATTTAATAAATAATATGATAGAAGAAAAAAAATAATATCCTATTATAAAAATATAGAAAAATATTATAAATCACAAATATATGTTTAAAAAAATTTTAAAAATTTAAATCAAATATAATAAACTATTATTGAAATAAAAACTGATAACAAATGCTTGATTTTAATGATATCTAGATAAAATTATTAAAGAGAGATAAAAAAATAAAATAAAAAATTTTAATAGCTTCTATTTTAAGCATAATTTGAGTTAGGAGAAAATTTGAAAGTTGGAGATCATAAAGTAAAAAAAATGACAATAAAAATTGATTTATGCTAATTTATTTATTTAAATAGAAGCAAATATAATTCTAATAAGAATCAATTGCAGCAAGTAAATTAATTTTATAAAATATAATATAAAGTGTACAAATTATATAAATTCACATAATTTTATAAACATGTGACCACTATATAATATTTTTACATAAGTTATTATTAATTATTAAGTATACATACATACATGTATATATATATATATTTTGATAAAAAGCTAAAATACAAATATTTTAATCTTTATCTCAAGTTTAAAATTATTGGGTCAAGTGATTACGTAATATTAGTCTATTTAGTATAGGATGGAGTGGCATGAAACAAAATAAAACTTCCAACAAATATTATAACACAAATAAATTTTATATTTTTTTTAATAATAATGAATTAATTATTTATATGTGAAATTACTAGTTCACATATCATCAAAATAATATATATTTTTCATAAATTAATTGTTAAAAATAAGATAATTGATAACAATTATTAATTTCTTTGAGACAATTTATATAAATATTGCAACTAATACAATATTTTTAAGAATAAAATATCAAATTTGATTGATATATTTACTACAATATTTTTATTAACCTATATAAATAGAGAAATAAATAAATGTAGTAGTAAATTTTCATCTAATTTTTAATATAACTATAAAAAAAACATAAATCAATTTTAGAGTTTTTTTAATTTTTTATAAATTTTTCATAAAAATATTTTATTTGGTAAATAAAAAATAAAATTTGAAGAAAAAAAATCTATAAGAATTTCTTTATTTTTTTAATTTTATATTATTACATTATAGTATATTAATTCATTAATTAATTACAAATTGATTATTTTGTTTCACAAATTTATTATTTTATATTTAATTATTGAACATTATTTAATTTTATTATTTTAGTAAATTTCGTTATTGAAAAGAGGAATTTTAAAATTTTTTGTAAAATTACATGAAAATTTTAAAAAATATTCATGTAATTAATCAAATTTAATTGAAAATTTAGATCAGAAAAACTGGGTATCCCGAACCTGAGCTGATACTCCATTTTTTACGATCACCTGTCTCCGATCCCAATAAAACGGGTTAGGCCCCGCGGGTCCTGGGCTTTGTGGGGGGGTTTTGCCATGTCTAATAACAATATATTTATTCTAAAGCTTTAGAAAAACAAGCAACAAACCGACCTTAGCTCAGTTGGCAGAGCGGAGGACTGTAGTTGTAGTCAAACAGACAATCCTTAGGTCGCTGGTTCGAATCCGGCAGGTCGGATTTTTTTTTCGTTTTCGCTGCAATCACCTGGTGCGGATTAAGAAACCAACAAAATTGGATTTTATTTTTGTTTTCTGATAACCAAAAATTGAAGTTATCCGTCTTTAATTTGCACAAATAAAGACAATTATCGACAATAAATAAATGCAAAAAATTACATGATACGTTCTTCTATCTTAAGTAGATACTAGCAAAGATCAATTTAACCTAAAAAGACTAATCTGAGCATCGTATTGAGATGTTATATTACCATTCACAGTATGGTCTTACATAAAAAGAGAGAATCTATGGCCTCAATTTACGCGAGGTACAGGTTGATTTACCTCTTGAGAAGTTGAGAAACCTGCAGAAGACAAGGTCATTGGTGTTATTGCAAAGCCATGTTACCAATCTCATACTATTTAATAATCGGCAAAATAAATTTACCATCTTATGTGAGGAGAGTACTATAAAGTTGTAACGCATCCTCACTTAAACAGCAAAGTAAACCTGGGTTGTGGGCACGTATATACTTCACATCACGTATAGGATGATTCTGTGATTTAAGACGTTGAACAACTGAAAAAGATGGCAACTCTTGCAATATCAATTCATGGGTAACTTCTTCCCCGGATGCAAATAACCGCTTCTGATTCTCTAAGTGTATAATGGTAGATTTTGGCAATCGAATATCGTTTACAATGGTAGATGAAGAACCCAACTTCTGGTAACAGTTGCCGACTTTCTTCAACAGAACTCGGGATCCCTGTATCCCTTGTCCAATCATGGGGGGAGTTAATACAGTTTGTGAAAAAGCTATCTCATTGGAAAATTCAACTTTGGGACGAAATGAAGCAACAATGTCATCACTGCTCGAACAATAAGCAAGAGAAATACAAACACCTTGATTTTCTGTTTCAGGAACCAGATGTGACCTTCATCACAGTCAATCAAAAATTTTGTTAGTATTCTGCCTCACAACAATCAAATTAAGAGAAAATTTCCAAGTTATTGCTTCACAAAAACAACATCAGCCTTGAAGAATAAATAAACAATAGAAACTATGTTCAAATATTCAAACAGAGTGCAAATAACTTTGTTTCAGGATTTTCATTTACTTTTCTTCTTATTATCATTTTTTTAACTATCACACATCCATCCCATCCTACCCTTTCCCAACACATAAATCAAATCAAATCAAATCTCCCCCCAAGATTCGTATGAAACAGATCAACTGTAAGAGATTTAACCAACTTGAGTATTTCCTTGAAGAGATTTCTTCAACTTATGCCAGTTACACTTTAACTTAAATCACTTGAAAAAAATTATTAGTGTTCTTAATTGTCATGCAGGCAACACAAATAAAGCCCCAACCATTTGACCATAATGAGATTTTCAAAAGTTCAAGATATTTAATTGAGCACATTTTTGAAGCTATTTGTGAAGCTAGTAGATATTATTCAAAGGACTTTAATCAAGTTAAAAAAATAATACGAAACTTACAAACTCTCTATACAAACAGACATGGCATAAAAATAGTGGAGTGAAACCAAAAACAATTAATTAAATAAATGATATGTTATGAAGCAATAATATAATACAGTCACATCACTCCGTATGTGATGTATTACTCTGTTTAGGATGGAATCATAGTAGAATTTCTAATTGCAACCTAAACATCCAAAAATAGTTCTTTTAAAGAGTAGATAATGAGTTACATGTAAAACAAAGAAAAGAGAACTTAAAATGCACATAAAAACACACATAACCTCTGACACCCACAATTTAATGAATTCTTCAGGTTCCCCCCTCAAAAAATTTATAATAATTGCTCCTCACATAAAAATCACAACATTTCTTAAGGTCATAGTAGAAACAAAATCAACTCTTCGTATAATCTTATGGAACTTCTAAAGGCATTTTGAATTGACAAAATATTTCTTAATTCAGACATCCTGCTTGAATTAGGGTTTTGAAGAATACAATATTAACTTTGAAATCAAGTAAAAAACCAAAATTTAAGTGTTATCCACCGAAACAAAAATTAATTGTGTCCTGAAAATTTAACTTCGGAAAAAAGATTTGTTTATCTGTAGATATATATTTGGAACAACTTGCAGTCATGCGAGTACAATTTAAATACTTATCTAATATTCATAAACTCTGAATATAAGAATCATTTAAATCAACTCCAGTTTAACCGATAAAAGGCATCAAATTGATGAAATAGTTGCTTATCTAAATGAGGGAACCTCTACAAGATTCCACTTCAAAAGAAGATTATTCTCTAAGTTGGCAGAAAAGGAGATTATGATGTTGGGTGTTTTGAGTACAGCCTAGAAAAAGAAGAAAAAAATTGCCTAATGATTACTTTAGAAAAAACATGTGCATTTATATACAACCCTAATACTAAAAAGGAAATTGGCACCCCTAAGGTCTATAAGGAAGGCTATATATTTTTCTCTCCTTATTCCATTATCATTTTCTTTCTTCCTTTTTTATACACTCTCATTTCACTCTCTCTCTCCCTCGTCATTTATTTTCTTTGTTAACTTGCGCACACTAGAAAATAATGATATTGTTTTCAACCCAAATGACTAAATCCAATTAAAAGCTACAAATTTTGGAAATCCATAAGACCCAAATGGCTTTGGTGATAAATAGAAAGACAAAAGAAACATCATGCTCAAAACACAAGACACAAGCCCACCTTTCTTCACCACCAACAAAATTCCACTCACACACGCCAACTGAAGAAGCGGATAGGAGTGTTGTAACACCAGGACGTGCAAGAGAGTGTATAGTATGAATTGGATTACATGATGGCCCATTCAAGGATTCCAATGGCCTCACAGTTTGACGCATATCAAAAACCAAAAGTGATCCATTCTGCAAGAGGGAAAAGTAGAATGTCAGCACAACCTACCTAAACTCAACCATGTTGAGAATAATAAGGGTCACACCTGTAGTCCAGCATATATATTGTGTGCATTGTTGAAATCCCATGCACATGACCAAGCAGCAGCCTGAACAATGTCAATATGTAGAAAACTGAGTTGGAGACTTGTCATTGACAATAGGAATAACTTCTAGCAAGCAGAGAAATCCAATGCTTGTCCCTTCTTTCATTGAATTTCTCAAGACAAAAATTGTTGGAAAAATTAACACACACATACATACATACAAGTAAATAAGATTTGTTAAATACTTATCAAAAATACCAAGTTGCAAAGCAATTTGAATGCAAATAAGATTTGATAAATACTTGTCAAATCACAAAGGATAACACTATAGCTAAAATGGCAGGAAAGAAGAATATGGTTTCTGAACCAAACAGTAAGATCTTTAATCAAAAACACTGTAATCCATGAGTTGAATTCTTACCGGAAGATCATAATTTAGAATGACATTGTTGCTTTCCATACTGTAGTAAATGAAAAAGAAACTCAATGAGAAAAATAGAAACCAGAAGTTACTTAAGTAACAGTTTCAAAATTTAGAAGTGTCACCTGAGAACTGATAATTTCTTGCCTAATGAAGCAAAAAGTGCAAGACTATGATTAAAATAGGAGAAGTGCAGATCCTTCACGGCTTTTGTACAGGAAGGAAGTAAAATATCTTCAGTTTCATGTGGATGTATCAAGCCAACCTGCAGTACAATGTTTGTAGAACCAATGAGAACAAATCTTTTGTCCAAAAAAAATGGTTATTGAAGCAAGCTTTTGTCAAAACCACGAAAGTTACTTTAGTAAGTAAATGTGTTCCATTTCCACCAATCCCAGGCAGCCTTCGAGCCATTAATAGAATTTGACTAGATTCATCCACATCAAATAAACGTGCACCATCAACCCATAATGCTTTCTATAAAAATTAAAACCACAAGGTTCAATATCTTGGGCAACAAAAGAAAGTTAAGGGGATAGTAGCAAGAGAAGAAAATTAGAGATGTAATCACTAGAATAGAATAAGCACCTGCAATTTCATAGGATTCGCTAGGAGATATATGATACAATTGATATGATAGAAAGAAGAATTGCATGAAAAACAAGACAAGCCAGAGAAATAAATTTGAAAATGCTGAATAATTACTGTAAATTAGCCTGATATAGTTTAGACTTTTCTTTACCCCTCTTCAATTGTCTCTCCGTATACCTCCTTCAATGCTCTCTCTTTTTCCCATTTTTTCTATAAAAGTATAGATTTCATTAATCTAAACACTAATTTTTAACTCTAGTTGCGTAAAAACAATTTATTTAAACCTTAGAAAACAAGATGTTCAAAGAATTTGGAAAAATGATGTATAGGAACATCAAGCAAGCATAAAGTTTAGCAGCTCTGATTGTTATTAAGAGTATGCTTAGTAGTATTGGCTTCTACTTAACTTTGAAAACACAGCCGAAAAAGTATTCGATAAACAGTACCTTTAGTGGGAACCACTCACTTTTTAACTAATATTTGATCTTAAGTGATTCCCTTTCCCTTCCACACATTTGTAGCTTCAAAGTAATAGCACCTAAATACCGAATACCCTAAACAGGTTTGAAGTTGTTCAAGTTCTCTGAGAGGTAAGTAGGGGAGAATAAAATAATAAAAAGAGATCTTCAAATGATGATTATATTATTATTAAGGAGCAAGAGGTGCAATACATGTAAGACAAAGATGTTCGAAGATGCTTTCCCATGAAAGTTTGAGGCAGAATTGGGTCCTACAGAACAAATAAGAAACTTATTATAATCAGAAAAAAGGAAAATGGAAAAGATAAACAAAACATGGCTATATTTTTTGACTAATACAGAAGATATCTTCCAAAACATAAAAGACATCCCAAGACTTATATAGATTTGTAACATATTTCTAAAAGAAAATGAATAATAAAATGCCTAAATTCTTCTTATTAAATGATCATTTATCCAAAAACTGAAAAGATGATTACCAAATGCAGATTGTTCTTGACAGCTCCCAGTAGCAGAGGCAGCAGAATATCCAGACAGCCCATTCTGGCTATCACCTAATAAATGCTCCAAAAAATGTGCCCTCTACAAAGCCAAAATATAACAGCCCAAACATAACCAAAAATGCATATCTGAAACATATCTAATATATATATACAGTCTCCAGTTCAAACTAAAATTAAAGTTTTATATAAGATGTCACAAAAATAGTTAAAGAATTTTAGTAATCAACTTTATTTGTTTTCTTTTGATACTTAGTAATCAACCTTATTTATTTATTTTTTTTCTTTTTCATACTGCACTTGCATGCAGCAATTTGTTCTTAGAACTGCCTGAAAACAACAAAATAGTACAAATGAAATGTGTGGCCACATGCTAGAAAATCTGAAAGAAGGGAAAAGGAAATACAACATACAATATAAGCCATGCAAAACTCCTAAGATATAACCAATATTAATCAGAACAAACCAGAGAACAAAGTCTTCAAGAAGCAAAGAACTTAAGCTATGAACATGGTCTAATTGGAATATGATACTAGAGAAATAAGCACAATCCTCAAAGCAAACATGATGGTGACATAGAGGACGACAAGAAACATTCCAAGATGGATAAAATTACTACAGCCAACAACGTATATTTGCATAGGAAAGCTGCAGAAAGCATTTTACTTGTTCCAGAAACATGTGATAAGAAACACAATTAGAAAGCATATATTAGAGTCAAGCATACTTCTTGGAGTTGGTGAACTTTCAGATGCAGCTCAGCTTCTCTCTTCTGCCATTTGGCTTCTTGTTTACCCCAGCCAGCAATCTACAAAGAAAAACACATAACTATTAGATTTGCTCATGAGCATAAATGAGATTGAATATATTAACTCCTTTAAAAATACAATACCATTTTCATTAAAAGAAAAAACATAGGTTTAAGAAACAACCATGAATAAAGAAGAGCATATTAGAAGGCATGTATGATAAAAGGATCAAGATAATTGATCTCCGACAGAGATGGAGCATTTAACTCATAGAAGCTAACGCAACTATGAGGTACAACCACGCAACATTACTTAATCATTAAACTCTAGGTTTTGCTTGCCAGTAAAGATTCCTACCTTCTTCTCAAGAGATGCACATTTAGCCTCAAGGGAGTGAATCCTCTGCTAGAAAGAAAGGACAACATTAAAATTAGGACACCAGAAAACAACTTCTTATAAAAACAAGCTCGGGGGTAACCTTCTGCGATTCTTCATCAATTGCAACAATCCGTGACGCAAACAATTTTCTAACATCCTTCAATGAGCATTTTTGGTTGCATTGAGGACACTAAGGAGCACAAAAGTAAATATGAGGGCCAAAAAAAATTGTTTATCTTGATTAGTCATGGAAATTATGACATAGTTAAGTAACAGACACTACCTTCCCTGAGCTTTGACCTTGCTGTAACCATCTTTTGATACAAGACAAACCATATATGTGTCCACAAGGAAGACAACTGCAGTGATCAGAAAACAAAAACAGTTTCACTAGTGTAGCATAAAATAAATAATAATTCAATAGTTAGCTGTGGTGAATTTCTTAGTGCTCAAGTATTTGCATAACAGTAGCAAATGAATTATCACTTGCTGAAGTCTAGATAGCTCATCATTGGTGCATAAAAAGATGAATACTTTTATATAAAGTATACAACAAATTTGTAGGATTGTGATTTTATAAAAAAGGGGAAGGAAAAAGCTCTGCAAAGTCAAGGAGAAAACATCAATGTAAAACCTTATACACCCTTGTAAAACATGTAGCACTAGAATGAGTGTAGACTACCATTAAAATTTTTTATAAGCCTAGTATTTGAAATCTTTCTTCACCATATAAAGATTACATTATTGCTGGTATCAGTAGATTAATACTCCAGAAGGAAAATGAAAGGGAGAAAAGAATATGTAACTGTTCTTTCTTCCATCTATTTATTCTGATAGGATGAAACACAGAGCGCAAGGAGAGAAAAACCATTTTTACATTCCTACATCTATTTAGTCATTGATTTTTTACAAAAATTACTACTTAAAGCAAACGTAATCGATTGCAGACACTTTAGAAAGACGAGAGTAAGAAATTGGAATCTATAATTTCTTTTAAGGGATAAGAATGTTTTTTGAAGATGAAAATGCTAAGGACACCGAATATTTACATCTGAAATAATTTTGGGGACGGAAGATTACAATGTTCTCATCTAGATAAAGCATTATTCAGTCATTCTTTAATCTAAAATTAACGAGTGGAAATTGAATTTTGTGGTTTCTAAATCTTGTTTACCAATTCAGTAGCACACAGAAAATAAATTTTGGAAATGATAGCGAGCTCATCCTTAACATTCAAATAAAGCGAGAGGATTGAAGATTTTGAAAGCGCAGACCAGATGTGATGGGAGCCGTTATTAGTCCAAGCGTCCATACAAATTGGACAAAACAAGCCCTCAATATCACTCCGATCCCAGTCACTTCCTTGGGAACAATCTCCGCTCTCAATTCCACTCAGTGAACACGCTTCTCCACCTTTCTCATCTCTTCTCCGCTTCTCTCCATCTCCAACTCTCAATTGAACCGAACTTGAAACCCTAGGCGGCGATTCAGCCACCGTAATTAACTCCTCTTCTTCTTCCTCTTCTTCTTCTTCAGTTTCGTCTTCATAGTCGTTTGCGGTTTCATCATCCTCTTCTTCTTCGGTTTCAGTTTCTTCTTCTTCGTCTAAGTGGAGGAACTGTTCTGCTGCGGTTTCGAGTTCTCCGTCCTCGAGACGGTGTCGGTTGAACTGAGGAGAGTTTCGATTTGCCATCATAAAGCGGGAAAATTGTAATTTTGCTCGCGTGACTATTCATTTTGAAATTATTTAATGCTACCAGTAGGATCCTCGTGTCAACGCGGCCCCTCGGCCATTTGACGTGTGTTCAAATTTTATTCAACTTTATCGGCACTGAGCGGTGAAAGACAGGTGTTTTGAAGAGTATCTATTCGAGCCCTGCAAATTAAAGCATTACTCTCGTTGAAACGAGAGTATTTTTCCATTATAAGAAAAATTAACAGAGACTTAAAAAATTTATATTTAAATAAAAGATTTAAAAAAATTTAGACTTATCTTTTTTAAATAGTTAATTAATCGTGAAAAAACTATTAAGATTAAGAATATTTTTGAACATTATTATTTTTAATTTATTATATAATTAATTTTTATGAAATATTGTGTTATTGTTTATATAAAAATATTATTTTACATAATATGAATTAATCTTATTTTTTATAATTTTAAAAAAATTATGAATTTAGAATTGATATTTATAATCTTTGTAAAATAAATCTGGTATATTCATATACTCATTTAATTAAATTATATTTTATATTATTTTTTGTTAACTAAGTGTACATACACATTAAATAAGTATAATTTTAAAATTATTATTAATTTAAAAAAAATTATGATTGTGATAAATAATAATATTAAACATATAAATTCTACTTATCAATTAATGTAATAGTATTATTTTGTTTACACATATCTTATATGATTTTTCATATAATTTATTTTAAAATTTCACTTTTATAACTTGAAATATTAAATAATTAATGAACAATAATACAATATTTTGTATAAATTAATTATCTAATAAGTTGAAAAATGATTAAATTGATAAAATATCTAAAATACATTTAATCCTAACGATATTTTAACGATCAACTAATGGTTTAGGGGAGATAAGTGTAGGTTTTTTTGAACCTTCTATCTAAATATATATTTCTCAAATCTTATGGGAGGTATATGTTAATTTCCCTCCATTATATATACTAATATTAATAGAAAACTTTATTCGATACCAAAATCACGGGAGGAGAGGTGGCTTCTAGGGATAAACAATTCTCTGCCCTCGGCTGCGCCTCCTTGCGACTTACAAAACAGGCCTTACGATTACAGTTTATCCGGCTGGAGAAAACACTCTCAACACTCTCGGTGTTTCAGGATTCCTTTTTGTAAATAGCGCAGTTGTTTTCCAAAAACAAGATTATGAGTTTTATTCAAAACATTTTTGGAGATTATTTTAGATAGAGAAAGAAGACGAGAGAATTTAAGCTGCCATGAGAGAAATGTTATTTCAAACCAAACTTTTCCCTAATTTTATTAACAAAAACATGCCCTTATATAGGGTTAGACACGAGAATACAAACAAAACAACTTTCGGTGCACACTAGCCGAAAGGATAAGCACAAGGGTAAAAAAATCATATAATCATTACAAAGAGAAGTAATTAAGTAAAAACTAAAGTTGTGGTCCCATTTAGTCGTCGTCAGAGGACATATTCTGATGGTCGAGGGCATCTTGGTGCAAGTGGGCCTCGAGTTGTCTCTGAAGCAGTTGGTCTTCAAGGTCATCAAGTCCTATGTCATCATTGGGATCTTGAGAATCTTGAAAATGGGACGGTAAAGGTCCAGATGGTCTAGTTGGAGCCAGGGAAAAGGTGGTATCCAAGGCTAAAGTGGGGTCTGGATCCAATGGAGTTAAAGTGGGATCAGTATCTTGTGGGGTCTAGTGCTGTAAAGTTGGCGTTATGGATGAGGACGGAGCATCAAAAGAGGAGAAGAAATTCTTTTTTGCATGATTAGTCTCTCTTTTGTATTGGTCAGAGAATAGTTCCCATGGGGCCGTTTGTGACAACGGAGGCCAGATGTCTAGGGGAATGTACTGGTTTTTGTTAGAGAGTTTTCTCTGGAAAGTTCTGTATTCTTGTGGATGCTGATGTGTCAGTCTGGCTAGACTGTAGGGGAGAATATCGTATTCTTCGTATTCTGGAAAATAGTGGAGGCTTTTGTTAGCCATGAGTATACTTGTACGCTTGAATACGAGTATGGCATGCTTATGGGCAGAGCTATTTTGGAGGTTTCTTTGGTGAAAAGAGAACCGTTTGAATTCTTTGTGCCAGTCTTCCATGGGTTTGAACCAAGAGAGGAAGATTACCATTCTGTCTTTGGGTGTGTCCAATGTTGGTTGTATGAAGTGCGTTGTATTTCTGGATTGGACTTGAGCTTGGAACCATGTGAGCATGTCGGAAACATGGAACTCAATTGCAATATGGTATTCATGGAGGAGATACCACAGTAGCCAGAGGCTGTGAACTGTAGAGAAATCCCTAAAAATGCGCTTGATTTGAAACAAATGCATGAACGGATAGTCAGGATGGACCAGTTCCAATCCACCGAGGGTATTTGGGCCTTGATGCCTGATAGTCTGGATTCTGTAAAATTGCCATTCAGTCTTGATTTTCTGGGACTGATAGAATAGCATTTCTGAGATTAGTTTGGTGACTTCAGGAGGCCGTATGTCCAATGGATCATTGGTGATCCAATTTATTGTTTCTAGATGAAGCATATGGATCCAGGGGACAAGAAGTTGGGCTGGCTGGGCCTTAAAGGAGTTAGGCCGTGAGAGGAAATCTGCCAAAATGTTGGATTTACCTTTGATGTGGGTGACCGTGAAGGTGTATTGAGAGAACCAGTTTGCCCATCTCAAAAGTTGAGTATTTGGGATCTGTTTCTGTTTGAATTGGGTCATGCGAAGAAAGCTTGCCATATCCATCTCAATATGGAAATGAAACCCAATGAGATGAAATTGGAATTTTTCAATTCCTCTTTTTACCGCCAATATTTCCTTGAAGGTGGAGTGGTAATGTTCTTCAGAGGAAGAGAAGGAGTCGCTTTTGTATCCGCATATTTTTCTGGTTTTGTCAGGTTGTTCTTCTAAGAGAACTACTGCCCAATATTGGTCACTTGCATATGTTTGTAGAATTCTTTTCCCTGAGGAGGGAATGTGTAAAGGGGGCAAATCCTTAGCAATTTCTTTTAATTTTTGAACAGAGCGGGTTTGGGCATCTGTCCAAGGCAGAGCATCCTTTTGGAGGAGAAGCTGCAAAGGTTTTATAATGGATGCGAGTTTGGGGATGAATTCAGCCATATATGTGACAATACCAAGGAACTGTTGGACCTGTTTTTGGGAGAGATTTATCTCGGGGAAGTCCAAGAGTTGTCGAGAGATGTGAGGTTGTAATTCAAATGAACCATAAGAAATGGTCATTCCTAAGAAATCAATCTTTTCAGTGAAGAAGACGCATTTCTTTTGGGAAAGCATAATTCTATGCTGTTGAAGTAGCTGATGGAATTGTCGGAGATGATCCAGATGGGTGTGTTGATCTTCTGAGAAAACTAATAGATCATCTACGTAGATGAGCATATGGGTAGCCATTGGAAAAAATATCCTGATCATTGTTTTCTGAAAAATTGAAAGGGCAGTTTTGAGGCCAAAAGGCATGACTGTCCACTGGTAATGTTGGTCAGGAATGCAGAAGGCTGTTTTGAAGCGTTCTTCAGGCTGAACACCTAATTGCCAAAATCCAGCTTTGAGATCAAATTTGGAAAATATCTTAGCTGTGGCTAGGTTGGCAAAGAATGCTTGTCTATTAAGAAGAGGAAACTGCTCATCTCTGAGGAATAGATTGAGAGGCCTGTAGTCAATGACAAGCTTTAATTTTCCACGTACTTGTTCACTGCATTTGTTGACATAAAAAGCTTGACAAGCCCATGGAGAGTTTATGTCTTCAATGAGTCCTTGAAGTTTTAGGTCTTGTAATTCATCGTGAGCAAGAGAGAGATGCTCAGGACTCATGCCTGGATGACTGGCTTTTATGGGGTTGAGGTCTTCATGTTTTCTGAAAGGAAGACTGACTCAAAATTCGGGGCGTTTCCAGAGTGGATTTGAGCATTTTTTCATGAAGTCAATATGGGAGTCTGCCGCCGAGGTTGCTAGTATATAGGATTTGATATCCTGCTGTGGAGACTGTATCTGGTAAATTGCAGGCTTAATCCAGGGATGGAAGTAGGATCTGTAGGATAGACCCTCTGTTTTGATGTAGACCTTTTTCTTGAATAGCTGGGCTAAGATGTCAAAGCCGATGATGTGGTTTTTGTTAGGAAGATCCGAGCCAATGAATTTATGCTTGATCATTAGGCCTGGGAAGAATTCCACATAAATAGGTTTACTGATGAGGTTTGTTCGGAAAACTTCATTGTTGGCGACTCGGAACTGCTGAGTATGGGGTTTCCAATACTCAGAGGGGATCTTGTTTGGGTGCAGGATGGATAATGCCGCTCTAGTGTCTATAAGGGCAATCAGATCGATTGGATGATCATACTTTGTGAGTCGGAGGAGTACTGGAGTGTTTGGGATTACATACTGCAGAGAGGCTGCTAAGATAACAGGGTCTGTGTAGAGCTGCAATTGGTTTTGTTCTGAGAATTCTGAAGCTGAAGAAGAAAGACTTGTTTCTTCAGAAGAAAGACTTGTTTCTTCAGAAGAATCCTGAGAATCCTTGTGAGGATCTGAGATGACAAAAATGGTATCCAGATCTTCTGTTTCTTGTTCTAAGAGATCCTGTTCAATATCCGAACTGATGTCAAGATAGAATTTCTGGATAGAATGGATAATTCGTTCTCGATCCTTTTTCTGTGGACATTTCTTTGCAAAGTGTTCAGATTTCTTGCAGATAAAACACCTGGTAGACAGGGAAGATGTTTTCTTTTTTTGGAAGAATTTGCGTTTCTTGAATGACTTTTGAACTCGGGACTTTGCTTTGAAGAAATGTTTTTTGTGCTGTTTTCTTTTGTAGGGACAATCACAAGAATCGTCACCTTTGCACTTGACCTTTAAATCTGGCCGATCACAAGCTTTACCAAACTTCTTTTCAAGGACTGAATAATTCCGTAGGAATTTAGAGCTGTTGCAGAGCTTTCAAAGCTGGTTTTGAACTTGTTGGTAGAGATCTCCAAGGGAGACTTGAGAGAGGCCAATACATTGAGAGTCAAAGTAGCGTAAGGTTTCAGCACCTAGTGGTTCAGGCAATTGGTTCAAATATGCCTGTTTGAGGTTTGGGTCATCGAGTCCACCAATTAGGTAGAACCGTTGACAAACCATCTTGAAGTGTTTGTCCAGATCTTTGGGCTTGAATGAGCAACATTTTATTTGGAAAAATTCTTCTCGAGCCTTATCTTGGACATGGGCAACACCTCCAAGGAATTCTGAATAAATATAAAACATGAAATCATCAACGGATGCTGCATCAATGATCCCAAGTTGTCTGTATTCTCTAAGATGTAGCCACCATTCTCGGAGGGAACCTGTCATTCGAGAGATGAAATCTAAAATGACGGTTTTAGTTGTGCCACCGTTTTTGATGAGTTGGCTATTGCACCATGAAGTCATCTCATGGATCCGGTTTCTCTGTTCAGAAATTGAGCAATCATCAAAGGTGAATAGATGGTGCTTTTCTGAGGAGACATACTGTTGTGGCTGAGGAGGATTCCTGGGAAGATGGAGTTCAGGTCCTTCTTCATCTGAAAGGAAGTGAACTTCCGGAGGAGGAGCAGGAGTCTGATGAGTTGTGGATGACTCTGCTTGGGATGCTTGCTGGGTGAATACAAGGAGTATCTGTTGATGTTCTATACTAGCATCTGAATCTTCTGATGTGGGTTCCGGTTCTGGTTTAGTGATAACCAGGTTTTGGAGGTATTGGGAGATAAGGTTTATGGTAAGTTGTGGAGGTGGTGTAGGTGGGGAAGAGGTTGATGGAGGAGTAGAAACAGGAATAGAAGGAGCAGGAGTAGTTATATACTGGGTTTGAGTTCTGCGGGCTGCTCTTTGTCTAACACGTTCCTGTTCTAACAATTGGGTTTGTCTGAGGAAGAAATCACCGTCTCCAAACATGGATTTGAATGCTGCCTTTTCTGTGGAGAGAGGCTGCGAGACTTTTGGGAGTAGTGATGGTGGTTGGATATGGGAGGACATATAGTCGTACGGACTATACGATGGTTGTGGTTGATGGCGCTGTATTGTGGCTTCCATAGAGGCAAGTCGGGCCTTTAGACTGTTCATTTCTCTTTGATAATGATCAAAAGGAAGACAAAGCTTGACATGTTGCATGATTGTATAATGAAGCCTTTCTATGTGTTGTTTTAGCGCTTCAACAGGGGCTGCGAATTGATGCTGTTGTTGTTTAAGTTGAGCTTCCATTCTGGATGTTGTTGCATCAATTCTTTGAAGATAGGAGTTCTGGGCAACAGAATTTTCTGCTTGCCAGTTGCGTGCTGCTTCAGCCTGGGAAATAGGTTGTAATCCGCCAGAGGGATTTACAATAGTAGGTCTTATTTTCTAGGTTTGTCTTTCTCCTATGGTGTTGTTGTCACGAGGTTCTGTTGTGGGAAAAGGAGGATGATACATGTGTAGGGGAACCTCTGATGTTTCTAGAGGTGGTGAAGGAGTAGCTTCATCCCATCCTGTTGGTTGGGGGATAGAAGTTGTCGGTGGTGAGGAATACTTGACAATGAACTGATACCGACTTGTGTCTTCACCAAGAGTGTCGTATCCGGGGATACGTTTCTTGTAAGCCTCATAAAAAGTATCTGAAGTACGTTGCTTTGGGGCTTTCTTTTGTGGTCTTGGTTGCCGATCCAGAAGATGTTTAGTATTAGTCACCCATTCATTTTTGATAATGTACCCGGACACAATAAAAAAAGCAATAGAGATAGTGATAAAAAATAATTTAGGTGTTTTAGCTTATTATTATGAAAGGTAAAAGGTAAAAGAGAGAGATTTCTTTTACACGAAGGGAATCGGGTAAGTGATTAAAAATGTTTTTGTTTTGACTTTTCATTGTTAGAATTAATTATTTATAATAAAAACCATCACCCAATAACACAGGATCATTCATGTCAGATCATCAAGAATAAATTAACATTAAAAGCGGAAGCGTACCTGAATCCATAGTCTGAAATTGCTCTCTAGAACCCTGCGGCTGGCCTTCCAAATTAACACGTTCTGTTTGAGAGCCCTTTATTTCTCTCTAAATATTTTCTAATAATAGGATATCAGGAAAATAATATTACATGTAATATGGGGACCATGACTACTTTATATATAAGATAACTTTCCTATTATGATAAGGTATTCTTTTTTTAGCTCATCATAAAAATAAAATTACCTTTTAGTCTCTACACATTAAAGGCCCACATCCTATTAGATACATCAGAACCCAATTACCTAAAACCTTAATAGATCACTTTAATTCGAGCTTGACTTTATTTAACAGTCCACAAAACATAATTATTCACATATAAGCCCAATGTTGGATTAAGGATCCAACAATCTCCCACTTGGGCTAGATGTACAACCTTATAATAATGTTTTGTAAAAATAACATAAACGAGCTCAACTTTGCTGTCATAACCAAAATATATCTATAACTAATCTGGTCCATCAATTATACCAACATAGAATCAAAGCAGTCTTCGTTACAGCTGTCGTAACTCAACCCATCAATGGTCACATATATTGATACAACTAAATGACATGGATTATGATGTGAATGTGTAGCATGGGAATAACATGCAATGTGATCTTAACATACCTATTTCCAACTGGTCCTCTTTAAACCTTAGTGAGATCAAACCATACTAGAATCAGAGTGTAAATAAACCAAAATTTTATTTCTGCAGAAAATAACCTCAAAATATCCATAAACTATAATAATTGAAAAATATTTGTTATCATTAGAGTATCTAAAATTGAATGTCATCAAATGACATAACACCCATACGAGCAGTGTGCTTGTGAAACACTTTGGGTGGCAATCCCTTAGTGAACAGATCCGCAACCATGGAGTTTGTTCCGATGTGCTCTATAGATAACTCTCTACTTTGAACTCTTTCTTTAACAACTAGGAACTTGATGTCTATATGTTTTGACTTCGTCGAGCTCTTATTGTTGTTGGAATACAGAACTGCTGACTTATTGTCACAAAATAACTTGAGTGGTTTTTCAATACCATCCACTATGCGCAGCCCCATGACAAAATTCTGTAGCCATACTCCATGATTGGACCTCTCAAAACATGCTACGAACTCTGCTGCCATGGTAGAAGATGCTATAAGAGACTGTTTAGCACTCTTCCAAGAAATAGCACCTCCAGCTAGCAGAAAAACATAGCCTGACGTAGATTTCATACTATCCTGGCATCCAGCAAAATCAAAGTCAGTATACCCCATAATCTCAAGCTTATCCAACCTCTGATATGTGAGCATGTAGTCTTTTGTTCTCTGTAAGTACCGCAAGACCCGTTTAGCTGCTTTCCAATGGTCTACTCCTGGATTGCTTAAATATCTCCCCAACATCCTAGTAATGTACACAATATCCGGACGCGTACAAACCTGAGCATACATCAGACTTCCTACTGCTGAGGCATAAGGAATCTTCTGCATTTCCATTTTCTCAATGTCATTCTTAGGGCATTGCTTAAGACTAAACTTGTCCCCCTTAGCCACAGAGGTATCACTTGATTTACAATCCTGCATGCCATATTTGTTAAGAACATTTTCAATATATCTCTTTTGTGACAATCTTAGAATAACCCGAGAACGGTCCTAGTGTATCCGGATACCTAATACAAAAGAAGCGTCACCAAGATATTTCATCTCAAAATTCTTAGCTAGAAATCTCTTGGTTTCATGCAATAAGCCTATATCGTTGCTGGCAAGCAATATGTCATCGACATATAAAACTAGGAAAATGTATTTGCTCCTATAGAACTTATGGTATACATAATCATCGACCAAATTCATCTCAAAACCGAATGAGATGATCACTTGATGAAACTTGAAATACCATTGTCGAGATGCTTGTTTGAGCCTATAGATGGATTTCTTAAGTTTGCAAACCATATTCTTTGGGTCTCCCGACACAAAGTTTTCTGGTTGCACCATGTAAATCGTCTCATCAATGTCACCATTGAGAAACGCCGTCTTTACATCCATCTGATATAACTCAAGATTGAAATGTGCTACTAATGCCATTATGATCCTAAAAGAGTCTTTCGAAGAAACAGGAGAGAAAGCCTTTTTATAGTCGATGCCTTCTTCCTGTGTAAAGCCCTTTGCGACAAGACGTGCCTTGTACCTCTCCACATCACCTTTTGAATTCCTCTTGGTCTTAAATATCTATTTGCAACTAATGAGTTTCGCACCTTCTAGCAATGGGACAAGATCCCACACGTCATTGTCCTTCATGGACTTAATCTCTTCATTCATGGCATCAATCCACTTTTGAGAGTTAGAACTTTCAATGGCTTGACGAAAGTTGATAGAATCATCTTTCATCACTCCACTATCTACCTCATGTTCTTGGAGAAATATAATGTAATCATCTGACAAAGCACTTCTCCTCTCTCTAGTGGATCTACTTAATGGCATAGGTTCTTGAGGTGTTAGAGCTTGTTTTTCTGGAACAATTTCTTGAATGGGAGGTTCTCCGACATTGTCTTGATTTGTCTATTGAACAAGGTCAGGAATCGAATGCTGATGGATGCGAATAACGCTTGTGGGAATATCAATATATTCCTCTTCAAAGACAAAGTCCCTAACATTATTTCCCTCCATAAGCTCAACATCCTCAAAGAATCGGACATTTCCCGATTCAAATATCGACTTAGTTTTGGGATCATAAAACTTGTACCCCCTGGATCTTTCAGAGTATCCAAAAAATAGCAACTCACCGTCCTTGAGTCCAGTTTCTTTTCATTGAGCCTATAAGGTCGCGCCTTAGCTGGACAACCCCAAACGTACAAATGCTTTAGACTAGGCTTCTTGCCTGTCCAAAGTTCATAAGGAGTTTTGGCAGTTACTTTAGTTGGAACTCTGTTAAGGATATATGGTGCAGTCTTAAGTGCTTCGCCCCATAGAGATTCTGGTAAGGTAGAATGACTGATCATACTCCTCACCATGTCCTTAAGCGTTCTGTTTCGTCTTTCAGTAACACCATTCATGGTGGGCGAACTGGGCATGGTGTACTGCGAGATGATACTGCATTCCTCTAGGAACTTAGCAAATAGTCTTGGACATTGTTCACCTGAACCGTCATATCTGCCATAGTACTCACCACTACAGTCAGATTTGACGTTTTTAATCCTTTTACTGAGTTGGTTCTCAACTTCAGCCTTATAATTTTTGAATACATCCAGAGCCTGCGACTTTTCATGAAGGAGATATATATAGCCATATCTGGAAAAATCGTCAATGAACGTTATAAAGTATTGTTGACCATTCCAAGCAACTGTAGAAAATGACCCACAAATGTCCGTATGTATAAGTTCTAAGACGTCCAGTGTCCTGTTGGCTTCAAATCTCCTTTTGTTGGTTTGTTTTCCCTTTATGTAGTTAACACAACTATCAAAATCTGTGAAATCTAAGAGATCATCTGACACAAGTCTCTCTATTCTCCGTCTGGAGATATAACCTAATCGCTTGTGCCATAATACAGCCGAATTCTCATTTGTTAATTTTCTCTTAGTGCCACGTGAACTTAAGTGCAGAGGTTCATTAAATGAAGTAATTGTGTCAAGTGAATAAAGAACCGAAACCAACTAGTTTTGAATCATGAAACAAACTAAATTTTCCGTTCCCAAATGAAGAAGAATAACCAAATTTGTCCAAATTAGAAATAGAAATCAAATTTCATCTAAAAGACGGTACAATAAATGTCTCATCAAAATCTAAATAAAATCCAGTCTTTAACAATAATTTAAACTTTCCAATTGCCTCAACTTGCACTGTCTTGCCATCGCCCATATAGATGTATCTTTCAGCATCATTTGGCTTTCGGCAACTCAGGCAACCCTGCGTGGACACACTGATGTGAGTTATTGCACCAGAATCTATCCACCATATATGTCTAGGCACCGAAGATAAATTAACCTCAGAACAAACCAAGTTAAGAAGCATACCTTTCTTAGCACGCCATACGTGATAGTTGGTACATTGCTTCTTCTTATGCCCTTCAGCTCCACAAAAGAAACAACCATTTTTTTCAGAATCATTCGATTTCTTTTATTGTTTCTTTTGAGGTGTCGTATCTACAGCATCCTTATCCTTCTTCTTTCTCTTGCCTTTATCCTTAAAGTGTGAGGTCAAGTGAACACTTTCTCTCTGTTCTTGCTTTAGCCTTTCCTTTTCTTGAACACAGTGTGAGATGAGCTCATTTAGAGACCAAGTCTCTTTTTGACAGTTGTAGTTCACCTTAAACTGACTAAATTGTGATGGAAGAGATATCAGAACTAAACACACCAACAAGTCATCAGAGATGTCAAGTTTAATTGCCTTTAATCTTGAAGTAAGATGAGACATTTCCAAAATGTACTCCCTGATATTACATTTACCGTTATACCTAATTGAAAGTAGGTTTGTCAAAAGTGTACACATTTCAGCCTTTTTATTCTTGACAAACCGCTTTTCAATATCAACAACAAAATCCTTAGCAGTAGTAATCTTTTCAGACATAGTGCCCCTAAATGCTGTTGGAATGACTCTCTTCATTATCATCATGCACATGCGGTTCGATTTCTCCCACCTTTCTTTCTCCCTCTTATCATCAGAGGTACTCTTATCTGTAAAAGGTGGGGGACAATCTTCCCTTAATGCAAGATCAAGATCCATGACCCCGAGAATTATCTCGAGGTTCTCCTTCCATGACTTGAAGTTTGAGCCATTTAATAAAGGAATGAAGTTGATGTTGACAGTAATATTAGCAGGAGTCAAAGCTGAATCAGAGAACAATAATCAATCAAGAAACATGCTCATATAAGTGTTAAAACAAAATTAAATTCAAATAAGATAAATCTCATCTCAAGATACCGGGCACTACATTAATATTTTATCTTTGGACAAAATATTAACTAGTAAATGATATCTTGATGTAGTAATCAAAACACTAATAATAAGAACATATCAAAAAATAAACCTTCCTTTGGGCCGATTTATTATTCATATGTAAAACCAAATAATCATCACGCATTTATTACCACAAAATATACATATAATTATATTAAATATTAACTATCCTTTGAGCTAATTAATATTCACATAAGTCACATGTACAAAACCGTTTATATTTCAAAATAAAATTAATTTCCACAAGAAAGGTTATTTTGGTGACGTGTTGCTTCAATTAATTTAAGTCAAAATATATATATATACCATAACAAATCAATATTTGAATTTAATAATACACCAAAGTAATCCTTAATTAATATTAAAAATAATAATAATAATAATCATTTTCCTTTTTTAAAAAAAATCGGGTCAACGGTCAACCGTTGATCGTTGACCGGGTCAGGAACCACTGGCCTAGGCCGGACCGGTTTAGATTAACTCAATCTGGATCCTGCCCTAAGCCCCCAAAAATTTTTTTTTTAAAAAAAAAAATAATAAATAAATTTGATCAACGGTCAATAGTTGACCGTGGCCGTTGACCGGTCAAACGTGGACCGAGTCGGGTTAACCCAACTTGAGTCTGGATCCAGCCCTAGGACCCGGCCCCCTTATTTCTTCTTCTTCGGGAAAACCCTAGGGGAAACCCTAGGGTTTCCCTTTGTTATGACAGGCGACCGTTTTGGCTGCCTGCCACTTGATGTCGCGGCCTTGACTTCTCGACGCGGCGAAGGTCTTGCACCGGGCTTCCATTGCCGATAGTGAGCAACCGCTGGTCTTCCTCCATTTTTTTTTTAAAAAAAAAAACTTATATGTGCGACGGCCATAATAGCCGCCTTCTCCCTTTGCCACGGCCAGCAGGCCACACCTGAATGCCTTACGCCAGCGGTGACAAACCGCCAGCCACAATAAAATAAATATATATATATATTTATATATATATATATATTTATAATCCAATTTCAACTAAATTATATATTTGTCTATATAATCGAATATTTCCAAAATTAAATATAAACTCAAAACTTGAATTTGATAACCCAAAAACATACAAAAAAAATTCCGAATTTATTCTCAATTATTGATCATAATTTATTCTATATTTATTCTCAATAATTCAACATGAATAGGCTCTGATACACTTGTTAGAATTAATTATTTATAGTGAAACCATCACCCAATAACACAGGATCATTCATGTTAGATCATCAAGAATAAATTAACATTAAAAGCGAAGCGTACCTGAATCCATAGTCTGAAATTGCTCTCTAGAACCCTGCGGCTGACCTTCCAGATTAACACGTTCTGTTTGAGAGCCCTTTGTTTCTCTCTAAATATTTTCTGATGATGGGATATCAGGAAAATAACATTACATGTAATTTAGGGACCATGACTACTTTATATATAAGATAATTTTCCTATTATCATAAGGTATTCCTATTTTAGCCCATCATAAAAATAGAATTACCCTTTAGTCTCTACACATTAAAGGCCCACATCCTATTAGATAAATCAGAGTCCAATTATCTAAAACCTTAATAAATCACTTTAATTCAGGCTTGGCTTTATTTAACAGTCTACAAAACATAATTATTCACATATAAGCTCAATGTTGGATTAAGGATCCAACATTCATTAGTAAAAAAAGTTAATAATTAATTTTTTTTTCAAAATTTTAGACTCAGTTCGTTGACATTTGAGAAAGATTTTTGAAAAATAAACTATTGTAACATATAATAATAGATAACTTCAATAAGTTATTAATATTCATATTTACAAATGATATTCGAGCTAATACCATTCATATTTACTATTTTTGGACTATATTTGGTTTGAAAAATAGAAAGATGAAAGCCAAGAAGAGAAAAGAAAAAATGGAAAAAAGAGTTGAAACAAGGAAACAAGGAATTCATTATATTTCTTTGATTCAAATAAATAATTGTAGAAGGAAAGAAATTCATTATAGTTCTTTGGGAATTCTTGTTAGGATTTATGTAGTTGAAGCAAGGAACTGTAGAGGAACAAAATTCATTGTACTGTTTTAGAAATCCTTTGTTCCATCCTATTCTAAACAACAAATAAAATTCTTATTCTTCTTAATTCCTTTCCATCGTTACTCAAATCCTTCATCCAAACACATCTTTAATGTTTTACATTAATACTTAGGTTTCTTTAAATAATTATCATTCTTTTTCATTAAATTATGACCATACCATTCTTTGCCTATAATTTGAATGCCTGACAACCACTTAGATTTTTTTTTTGGCTGTTTTTTTTTTCAAAAAACAAAGTTATCAAAGTTATGTGAAACAACCAATTCTTTTTATTTTTTTGCAATTATAATGAATATTTATGGGTCAGTTTCAATATAGTTAATTTCTAAATTTCATTATTTTCTTGGTCAAATATAATCAACTTTGATTAAAAAAAAAAATACCCTATTAAAGGATATTTACCCTTAAATTGAAGTCAAATCCTCTCAAGAGTTCTTGAGAAATATTTGAACTCTTGAGAGAGTCGGGGACGAAGATTATAATTTGTCCTTGGCCTAACCCGCTTCCCCATTATAATTTTTTAAGTTTTAATGTTTTGGAATTATAATGAAATTCTTACAGAAACTCAAATATAGATTTAATTAAAAAAAAGAAAAGAAACCCTAAACTTTGCTTTGCACAGCCGCTCTTGGCAAGGTGATTTTTGTTTAAATTGAATAATGTTGGCAAAAAAGTCAACGGAGCTTATCAATTGGCTAGAATTAAAATTGGCCGAAATTTTTTACCATAATAGCAAAAAATCCAATATTTTTGTGGAGTAAATTGTATTTAGGTCATGGGGACTGTCTAAAATCAGGTTTCTTTATACTTACATATCTTTAAAAAAAAATTATAAATTATGCATATATGCGCTTTTTAATTTTTTTTACATAAATACACTTCTTGAAATGTCAATGTAATATAGTTTTTCAAGTAGTGAAAAAAGTTTTTTAATGTTGAAAATTCTTTTTAATATTTTGTACTGTTTCGTTACCATTGAAGAAAAGTTTTTTGAAAATAAAAAAATTTCATTTTATTTTATAATGAAAGAAAAACTAATTTTAGGCTTTTAACAATAAAGATTTTTCATCTTTTTTAAAAAGTTAAATCATGTAACATGTCCTTATTTTATTTTAAAAATTATTTTATTTAAAAAAAAGATAGTGTATAAGTTATTTATAACAATTGATCAATCAACAAAATTTTGCTAAACTCAATTTATAAAGACTCAAATTGTAAAAAATTCTATTCTAAAAAAATCTACTTTAAAAGTTATATTAAACAAATTAGGATAATTTTCAATTTATCCCCGACTATTATTAACAAACATCAATTCACCCTCAAATTTATCAAAAGTCTTCATTCCACCCCCAAACGTTAAATAACACTATTATTCCAAACAATTAAAAGAGTTAAATCGTAATTTTCTAAATTTAAATTAATATAAATAGTTCTTCCCTTCTTTCTCCTCTTCTCTCTTCTCTCTTCTCTCTTCTCTCTTCTCTTCCTTTCTTTTTTTCTTCACTTTGTGCTTTTTTTTTTATCTCTCAGTTCATGGTGGCTGCCTGCAGCACCATGAATTACTGTCACAAGCAGCCTTGCAGCAACCATTGTGGTTGTTTGTGGTAGCCACGACTGGCTGCTTGTAATAGGCATGAATGGTTGCCTGTGTAGCCATGAAAGAAAAAACAAATAGAGAAAAAATATTTTTGAATTTGATAGGGATATAATCGTATTTTCATAAGTAAGTTATGGTCAATGGTAATATTTAATGGTTAGGTTAAACTTAATGTTTGGGGGTGGAATGAGGACTTTTGATAAATTTGGAGGTGAATTGATGTTTGTCAATAATGGTTGGGGGTAAATTGAAGATTACCTAACAAATTAATATTTTTGATCATCAATATCCAACATGCAATATCTAGAAAAAGAGAGACATATTGGAGGTGTTGGATGATCAAAGGTACAACAAGAGAGATAGATCACACAGATCAAAGGGGTCCTCCGATTAATATTTTCTTGTAGAAATAATATGGGAAGTATAAAAGAGAATTTATAGAGTTTATGTTTTCAGAAATTTCATTCCTTTTTCATTTATTTACCTCTTTTTTATATTTAATATCTTAAAGTAATGATTGAATTCTTGTTTTGTAACAAAAATTAATTTTATGAGCTTTTATGGAGTAATAATGAGCAATTTATTCTTTCATTAATTGCCTTTTTGTTAGTTACATATTTTTTCTCATGTCGGATTAGCTAAGCTCATTTTGGTTGAGTTGAGGTAAAGTCAGATGAGATGTACTGGAGTTAGGATAAGGCGAGCTTATTTTGGATTATCTAAGCTAAAGTCAGATGAGATGAGCTCACCTTGGATAAGGCGAGCTGAAATTGGATGAGATGAACTCAAGTTCAAGTTAGCTTGAGGTGAGCCCTTGCTAAGGTAAAAATTCCTCCAACATATATAGCCTATAGTTTCTAGTAACAATTAGTCACTAATTGTTACTTGAAACTTGAACTTTTAGATACTTTAGCTTGTTATTATCAAGCATATAGCTCGTATTTTTAGAACAAGAATAATGTTTCACCCAATTTTTAAGAAGAATGTTCAACTCAACTCTTTTTCTCGAATACTAAAATATCATTTTATGACGTCGCTTCTTTTTTAGCAATAGAACACTAGTTTGTGTCGTTTCTTTTTTAATAGCAGAATATCGGCTCAATTATTTTTTTTAGTAGTCGAATATCGTTGGTCTAAGATTAGTTCTTCTTTTCACAACTTTTTTTTTAGAGAAATTCAAAATAGAAAAGACTATCATATGCTTTGAGATCGAGTTTTCTTTTCACGATGTCTTATAAATAAATCTGAAGTAGGAAGAAAGAATGTCACATGCCTAAGATCAAGTCTTCTTTTCACAACAGCTTATAGATAAATTTGAAGTATAAAGAAAGAGCGTCGTATAGCTTGAGATCAGGTCTTTTTTTATGACATCTTGTAGATAAACCAAAAGTAGTAAAGAGTATCATATGACCTAAAATCAAGCCTTCTTTTCACGATATTTTGTAAATAAATCCAAAATAATAAACAGTATCGTATATATAACCTAGAATCAAGTCCTTTTTCACGATATCTTTCAACAAGAAAGAATATACCAACTCAATTTTTGCAAGATTTTTCATCATTCTGTGATTGATTGAAGGAACTGGAATAATGTTGTTGTCCTTTTGTATTTTAGCTAGCATTCCTTGTAATAAGATTTTTATTCCCCTAATTTGCATACAATAACAATTTTTTTTTATTGACTAAATCTGCATCCCGGTTAAAATTTCATTTGGAAAATATTTTCCTTGCAAGTCTCCAAAAAAGAATTGGTCATTTTTTTTCTTCATATTTCTCAGCCTTTTCTTTTTGTGGTGGCTCATTCTCTCATAGATTTGCTTTTGCGGTATCAAGTGCTATGTTGACAATTTCCCTTTGCCAGCTTATGGAGACTTGGTGTTTCTCATTGCCAACTGAAATAATGAGATTAAAACATTTTTAGAGCTACTTCGTAATCTCACCAAATATTTCAAAAATTTCTCCTAGTTATTCAATTAATCATCTTCAAGACCAGATTCTTTGTGACCACCTCTAAGTTCTTTTTTTGTCCTCTTTGACAACACCTTCATATAATAGTATTATAACAAAAAATCCGAATTAAAAATGCGCAATAGTAGAAACATAATAATAATTCTGCATATTAATGTAGTTACGATGTTTAGAATTTCCATATCTCCATAGTCATTCTTTGTTGATTCATGACCTATATATGACATTTGTACTCGTAGATGTTGATTCCTAATCATGGATTTGGTAGTGGCCAGACTGACTTGAAGTTGATGGTAGTAAGCAAGGCCTCTTCAATTCGCTTGCATTCACACTTATATCCCAGACCTGACCTGGAGTTGATTTTCATCTAAAAGCAAAGCACCAAATGAATACACTGACTTGACCTGAAGTTGGCAATGGCAAGTAAGACCTGACCATGTAGCTAGCATTCACACTTATATCCTAGACTTGACCTGGAATTAGAAGTAGAGAGTAAGACCTGACCATGCAACTTGCATTTATACCTATATCCCAGACCTGAGCTGGAATTAGCAGTGGCAATCATCGACCTTAAGCTAGCCTCGTGGGCTATTATCCGGGACGAGATCTGCGGTTTTGTAATGTTCTATTTCAAGGCCCTCGGGTGGTCTTGTCCTTTATTTTAATTGCATATCGTCACCAATAAATCCTTTCTAGCCAATTTTTGTTGGTTTCTAAATATCTTCCTAGAGATAGAACACTTGAGCCAGATCATCATCTTATCATAGGATCTCTAGCATGTGTTAACTACCACTCTATAACTATTTCAACACTATTTGTTTTTACCCGTCTCGAAGTCTACTCTGCTCTTGACCTTGTAAGAGCCCATATCAACAATGGTGGCAATGGTATTTTCATTTGAAGGTGAAGGTGCCAAACAAATACACTGATCTGACCTGATTTTATCTGAATACAGAGCACCAAACAACTACACTGACCTGACTTGATCAACTGCGATTCCACTTTACATCTCCAACACTACAAATGAACCAAAGCAAAAACTGTAGCTTTTCATTTCTTATACTATTGAGTACTTTGGTTGGACGTTCGATTGAGCAAAAATTCAATGGCATTGTTGGGTAACTGTCATTGCTAAAAAACCAGCCACTAATATCATGGTCTTGTTGTCTAGGGTGGCTTTACTTAGCTCAATATTCCAACCATGACCTCAGTAATGGACATCTTCAAAAGTGGTGAGAAAGCACCTTCATAGGGGTGGCCCAACTTCTTGGCGAGCCACAACATAATCATCAACTAATAGACTTAGCTTCCCATCTTCTTGAGCATCAAATGGATGTATAACTTTTACTATAAAGTATTCATCATTATGATCAAGATGTCTCTGTAAATTAGATCCAATCAAATCGACATTCTAACGAACATATGGTATATTTGTATCCATTTGCAAAGTCACATATTATTACGAAGACTCATCTTATTGCTCCTCCAAAATCATCTAGTTTCAGTAAAAAGGATTGGAAAAAGCATGCAAAATCACGATTATTCGTGTTATAACGATATCTTTACTTCTTTTGTATTTGGGATATTACAAGTTCAGTTACTAAATGTGCTTGGAATATTCCTTACAAGGAGTCATGTATTAATCTTTTCACATAGGTTTTTATAATGCCCATTTCTCTTTTATCATTATAATTTTTTTTCACTTCCAAATCAGTTTTTTTTTCAACCTTTTAATCTCTCCACTATTTTTTTTTTATTTTTTTATTATTTTTATGTCTCCAGTTTGTCTCCCACCTTGTCTCCCACTCTCTTTTTTGTAACAAACACCAACAAAAGTTCCATCATTTTCAATTTATCATACTTTTTTTCTTTTGTAGCTTCCAAGCTCCCCCCTTCTTTTTTGCACATTTATTTTCTCATGTATAATGTTTTCCTATGTAGCTTCTCATCCGCACTGAATTTTTAGTTAATTTTTATTTCTCTACACCTAATTTTTCTCATGTTTTTTTTGTTTTCATCAATAAGTATCCAACCATACCTTTTTCTCTTTCACAATTTTTCGGTGCTAATTCTCATAACTTTTTGTATCGCTTTTTATAGATGGTACTAGTTATTGATACCGAATTTTGTAAGTCTCGATAGTCAACAAGATGTCGTGAAAAGAAGACTTGATCTTAGGCCATACAATAGTCTTTTCTACTTACGATTTCTCTAAAAAAGGTTATGAAAAGAAGATTTGACCTTAGGCCAATGATATTCAACAGTTCAAAAAAATAATAGAGCCAAAATATCTACTACTTAAAAAAAGCGACACAAGTTGATATTTTCTACTATTAAAAAAGAAGTGATATGAGTTTATATTTTATTATTTAGAAAAAGAGCTGAGCTGAATATTCTTCTTAAAAGTTGGACTAAGCACTATTCTTATTTTAAAAATACGAGCTCATATGCTTGATAATAGCAAGCTAAAGTTTCTGAAAATTCAAGCTTCATGTAATAATTAATGACTAATTATTACTAGAAACCGAGGGCTATATATGTTGGGGGACTTTTGCTTAACCTGACCCTAGAGCAAGAGCTCACCTCAACTTGAGTTCATCTCATTCAATTTCAGCTTACCTCATCCAAGACTGTTAAGATATATTAGGAATATTAGAAGTATCCTAATATTAGAATTATCATAATATTAGAAGTATCCTAATATTAGAATTATCATAATATTAGTAGTATCCTAATATACCTAGGAATTGTTAGGTTGAGAGTTATAGTAGGAGCCCAATATATGTAATATATATTCTGATTGATTTAATGAGAACGAAGGGGGTCTTTTTGCGTCATATTTGTCATGGTATCAGAGCCAGGTTAAGACCCATTTTTTTTCGCAAAATCGACGAGAGAAACACAGTGAGTTTTGAGATCGTGTAATGGCGAAGGATGATGAGGAAACTCCACCACCGAAGGATGAACTCGCGAAGGAATACTATCTAGGCTCATCTAATGGTCCAGGAAATCTAATTACACCAATTAAACTTCGAGGCTCCAAGAACTACGATGAGTGGTCTACGTCGGTTCGTAGGGCTTTGATTTTGAAAAGAAAATTTGGCTTCATCGATGGAACAATCAAAGAACCAACAACAGACCCGGACAGACTTGCAGAATGGATTGCTGTCCACTCTATGTTGGTCTCATGGATCACACACACGTTGGAGGAATCATTGAGATCAACCGTAGGAGATTATGATAATGTCAGAGCTCTGTGGCTGCACCTGAAGAAGCGCTTCTGCGTGGTCAGCGGCACACGTGTATGCAAATTAAAAACAAGCCTCGGTGAATGCAAGCAAGGAGGTAATGAGACAGTGGTTGAGTATTATGGCAGGTTGTCAATTATCATGAAGGAACTTGTGAATTATACAAGGGTACCTAAGTGTGATTGTGGAGGCTGTACGTGTGGAATTGCGACGCAGGTAGCGGAGATTAAAAAGGAGGATCATCTACATTATTTTCTAATTGGGCTTGACAAACCGTACGAAGCTATCCGAGCCCAATTACTAGCACAAACGCCTCTACCTTCGGTGGATGAAGCATACCAATCAGTGACCAATACTAAGGATTTGCGAGTAAAGGAAGGTCAACAACATGAGGGTAACATTATGGCTTTCAAGACTGAGGTACGAGGTAAATCGGGTTACCGAGATCATGCCTACAGATTTTGTAACCATTGCCATAGGGAAGGGCACGAGGATGAGACGTGCTACCAGTTAGTTAGCTTCTCTGAATGGTGGGATGAGAGGAGAAAAGGAGGATAAGGCTCTGGCTGTAACAGCAGTAGAGGTGGTCGTGGTGGTCGGGGTCGTGCAGGAGGCAATGGTGTCACAGGGCCAAGTACTTAAGGGGCAGCAGGAGGTGTGCGAGCTAGCAAACTTACAAGCTAGGCACATCAACATCAAGCTTCTTTGACTGCTTCTGGGCTGACTGATGGGTTAGCAGGAGTATCCTCCACTCAAGTCCAGCAGATTATTGATCTGTTGACATCAAAAACCAAACCAAAATTGTAAGGTATAGGCAATAATAATTTATTGTGGATCGTTGATACGGGAGCATCGAATCATGTTACAAACGATCTCTCAATATTGAAGAATATGCGGACGATTCAATATTGCCCCGTAGGCCTCCCAGATGGACAATTCACTAACTCGAATCAAATTGGTTCGGTGGAATTGGACGGAGGATTAATACTTGATAATGTGTTATTTGTGCCTACTTCAAATTGCAATTTAATTTCTGTGACGCAGTTGAGTGATGAATCAAATTGTTCTGTTCAATTTACTAACAAAATATGTGTTAAACAGGACCGGTCGACGAAGAAGATGATTGGCCTGGGTGAACGAGCAGATGGCCTTTATTTTTTCTGTGGTATTCCGTTGGTCACGGTGCGTGCGATTGAGACAGAATGTGTGGTGGAACTGTGGCATCAACGAATGGGGCATCTGTCGAAAAAAATTGTGAAGTTTCTTCCTCCTGTGAGTAATGCTGTTAGGAGAAATAATAATGTATGCGATGTATGTCCTCGTGCTAAGCATACTAGGAGTAATTTTCCTGTTAATGAGAATAAAGTTGGTAGAATGTTTGAGTTGATACATTTAGATTTGTGGGGGCCCTATAAGACACATTCGTCTTGTGGTGCTCGGTATTTTTTAACTATTGTAGATGATTTTTCTAGAGAGTATGGATTTATTTGCTTCGTAATAAAACTGAGGTTAAAGATGTGTTTATGAATTTTGTTGCAATGACTAAACGTCAATTCAATCAAGAGATTAAGGTGATACGAAGTGATAATGATACTAAATTTAATTGTCTGCAAGGTTATTTTTTTAAGAATGGAATTTGGTTTGAATCATCGTGTGTTGGGACTCCCCAACAGAATGGTAGGTAGAGCGGAAACATCAACATCTATTAAATGTGGCACGGGCGTTACGTTTTCAAGCTAAGTTACCAAAGAAATTTTGGGGGGAATGTATTTTAGCGGCATGTTATTTGATAAATAGAACGCCTACTCCTTTGCTTCACAATAAAACGCCGTATGAAATGTTGTTTGGTAAAATTTCGTCGTATAAGTTGATTCGTGTTTTTGGATGTCTTTGTTATGCACACAATCAACATAGTACAGGGGACAAATTTGATTCTCGGGGTAGAAAATGTATTCTTATTGGTTATCCGTTTGGTAAGAAAGGGTGGCAATTATTTGATTTAGAAACTCGAGAATTCTTTGTGTCGCGTGACGTTAAGTGTCATAAGAAGGTTTTTCCTTATACCGAGGGTGTGAGAGATGATGTTGCCGGAATAATTGCTAATGAGGAACATGTGATACTTTCTGGGAGTGATGATGAGGCAGTAGGATTAAGCGTTAATGCACGGCACATAGGGGCAGCAGGTGTGCCAGTAGCTGTGAGTGAGGGGGAAACGTTGCAGAAGGCGCTCGACGAGGCGCTGCATGAGGCGCACGTCGAAGTGCAGCAGTAGGCGCAGACCACAACACCAGCGTCGAGTCAGGCAACTGCTATTGGGCAAATGGGCAGCGATAATGCAAGCAGCAATAGTGCAGGAAACATTCTGTCTAGTAGTACGGCAGTAGGTTCGGGAAGTGAGTAGAAGTTAGGGCGAGGGAAGAGACAAAAATACCCTTCCTTCAAGCTTCGAGATTGCGTGACGCATACTATACGAAAAAATAAAGTTCCATCGACAAGTTCATCCTCGACATTATCCTCCTCGGGTACTCCCTATCCTATAATGTATTTTGTTAATTATGATCGATTTTCTGTGAAACATAGAAATTTTATTGCAGCTATTATAGAGGGAAAAGCCCCAAAATCTTTTAAAGAGGCGATGACACATGCAGCGTGGAGAGAGGCTATGGGTGCAGAAATTGACGCACTTGAAGGGTAGGGGACATGGGTCCTAGAAAATTACCTCCAGGAAAGAAAGCACTTGGGAGCAAGTGGGTGTATACGGAGAAAAGAGATGAGGATGGAAATTTGATCCGGAACAAGGCATGATTGGTCTGCTTAGGCAATCATCAGGTAGAAGGTACGGATTATAATGAAACTTTTGCTCCAATTGCTAAAATGTCGACAGTACGAACTTTTTTGGTAGTTGCAGCAGTGAAAAATTTGGAGGTGCATCAAATGGATGTACATAATGCTTTCCTACATGGTGATTTAGAGGAAATCTATATGAAAATTCCACCTAGGTTTCATAAAGATAATACTGACATGGTTTGCAGGATGAAAAAATCATTGTATGGATTGAAATAGGCACCCAGTGTTGGTTTGAAAAGTTGTCTATTGCTCTGAAGAAGTATGGGTTTAAGCAGTCACATTTCGATTACTCATTATTCACTCTTTCGCAAAGAGAGTTATAGCTGAGCATTCTAGTATATGTTGATGATATGATTATTGCAGGAAACAATGTATTTGCATTAAATAGTTTTAAAACATATTTGATTCAATGCTTTAAAATGAAGGATCTGGGTCATCTGAAATATTTTCTAGGACTGGAGGTTGCACGTAACAAGAATGGATTTTATGTCTGTCAGCGGAAATACGCTCTAGATATTATTTCAGAAACAGGTCTACTAGGTGCAAAGCCCGTAGATTTTCCAATAGAGCAAAATAATAAGCTAGCACTTGCAAAAGGACAGGAATTGGAAGATGGAGAGAAATACAGGCGCCTCGTAGGTCGTCTAATTTACTTGACCGTGACTAGGCCAGATTTGGCATATTCTATGCACATTTTATCGCAGTTTATGCAGACATCGAAGGAGGAGCATTGGGAAGCAGCATTGAGAGTAGTACGATACTTGAAAAAGTGTCCGGGTCAAGGCATTTTTTTACGTTCTGACAGTGCATTGCGACTAGAGGGATGGTGTGACTCGGATTGGGCTAGTTGTCCGTTGACTTGTCGCTCGTTAACTGGATGGTTTGTATTACTCGGTCTTTCTCCGGTTTTCTCGAAGACTAAGAAACAGCATATAGTATCGCGCTCCTCAGCAGAAGCAGAGTATCGTTCGATGGTGGCATTGACATGTGAGTTAAAGTGGTTAAAGCAACTACTTAAAGATTTGGGTGTGGAGCACAAGCAGGGTATGAGTGTGTTTTGTGATAGTCAGTCAGCACTTCACATTGCACAAAATCTGGTATTTCATGAGAGGACAAAACATATTGAAGCAGATTGTCATTTCATACGAGATGCAATTAAGGAAGGTATTATTTGTCCTTCGTATGTGTCAACGAAGGTGCAATTAGCAGATATTTTCACAAAAGCATTAGGAAAAGCGCAGTTTGAATTTTTTCTTGACAAGACGAGCATTTGCGATCTACATGCTCCACCTTGAGGGGGGATATTAAGATATATTAGGAATATTAGAAGTATCCTAATATTAGAATTATCATAATATTAGAAGTATCCTAATATTAGAATTATCCTAATATTAGTAGTATCCTAATATACCTAGGAATTGTTAGGTTGAGAGTTATAGTCGGAGCCCAATATATGTAATATATATTCTGATTGATTTAATGAGAACAAAAGGGGTCTTTTTGCGTCATATTTGTCAAAGACGAGCTTATTTCACTGACTTTAGCTTAAATCATCCAAAATGAGCTCACTTCATCCTAGCTGCAACTCTTTTCATCTAACTTCAGCTCAGCGCATCTAGAATAAGCTCAGTTCATCCGACATGAGAAAAAATATGTAACAAATAAAAAGACAATTAATAAGAGAATAAGTTGTCCATTATCACTTCATAAAAGTTTATGTAATCGATTTCTATTTCAAATAAGGAATTCGACCGTTATTTTAAGAAATCAAATATGAAATAAAGGTTGATAGATGAAAAAGGTGTGGGATTTCTAAATGAGGAAACATAAACTCTAAATTCTTTTTTATGTTTTCCACACTATTTCTATAAGAAAACTTTACTAACTTAGGATCAGAGGATTTTTACCAAAAAACCAACACTTTTAATCTCTTTTTCTTTTTATAGATATATCAAACGATGAGAAAAATGCATACTTGATATCAATGGTCAAAGATAGGTATCAACACTTTTTATTAAAAAAAGATAATCTTCAATTTATTTATAACCAATTTTGACAATCTTTATTGCACCCCTAATTTTTTTAAAAGTTATCATGCCACCCCCAAATATTAACTCATATTGTTATTTCAAATAGTTAAAAGGGTAAATTTATAATTTTAAAATTTTAAATTAATAATTTTTTTCTTCTCTCTTCTCTTCTCCCTCTTCTTTTCTTTTCTTCTTTCTTTCTATTTATTTATTTTTATTTTCTTTTTCCCTTGTGGCTATTGCAGGCAGCCATAAAAGGTGGCAATTATTGGAGGTTGCTTGTGGCAGTCATGCAAGATTGTTGCAGGCAACCATGAAGGCAGCCTTCGATGGTTGCCTACAATATCCATGAGGGAAGAAGAAGAAAAGAAAAGAGGAGGAAGAAGAAGGGAGAGAAGGAAAAAATAATTTGAAATTATTAGGGGTGAAATTTTTTTTTACATGGTAAACTCTAGCCAACTCAACAAATCTGTTAAATATAACCGTTGGACTTAACATTTGGTGGCAACTTGATGACTTTCAAAATTTTTGGAGGTTCAATAACAAAAATACCCCCGACCTTTATATGACTAATATTATGACATAAATACTTTCTTATATAATTTTTAGTTGACTTTTTAGTTAAATAAATTAATTATATGAAGACAATTTTATTTTAACTAAAAAATTAATAGGTTAATTCATTTTTTATTTTAAGGTTTTTATCTTTCTTTTTTTGATTTTCTATTTTAAAGTTTTCATCTTTTTTTATTTTAGATTATAAAGTTTTCATCTTTTTCATTTTTTATTTTTTTCATCCTAATCCATAATTGAAACAAAACTTATATATTTAAAAATAATAATCATAAATTCAGTAAGTTATAAGAAAAATAATCAAACAATATAAAAATAGTTAAAAATAATAACATTTTTATGTTTAAGGTGAAATTTTTTCAATATATATTCAATTTTTTTTCAACAAATATCATTATTTTTAATTATTTTTTATATTGTTTGACTATTTTTCTTGTCATTTATTGAATTTATAATTATAATTTGCAAATGTATGAGTGTTATTTCAATTATAGATTAAGGTGGAAAATAAAAATAAAAAATGAATAAAAAAGTATAAACTTTAAAATAAAAAATAGAATTGAAGATAAATTAAACTTTTATATTTTTAATTAAAATTATATTTTTAAAGTCATATTTTATATAACAAATCTAAAGATATTTTTTCTCTAATTTTTCAAATTCAAATACATATAAAATATTAATCTGATACACAACTTAAGAATTTACAAAAGTTAATAATTACAAATATATATGGTGATTGTATATTATAACGTTACATGATTGTAAGGATGGCAATGGGGCGAGGTAGGGGTCGGGAGGCATGCCCCATTCTCCATTCTATTTTCTATTTTGATCCTCATTCCCCGTCTCATTCTTTAATAAATTTAATGGGGTGGGAATGGAGAATCTTCACATAGGAAATGGGTTCCCTGTCCCTGTATCAATTCTCTATTTTATATTATTTTATAAATAAATTTTGATAATATAAAAATTTAATTAACTTAAATAAAAATATTATGAATATATTATAATATAATTCTGAGGAAAAATTATTATTGTAAAATACTATCTTTAATGAAAAAGTAAAGTAATAATGCAATATTATCCAATAATTAATATTAAAAGTAAAATAATAAAACAATCAATGTCTCAAATTTTAATAACGTCATGTAATGTTATTACTACTTCTTTCTATATTACTAATCAATTGAGAATTGAGATGATACTTTATGAGTAGTTGTAAATGGTTAAAATTATATAATAATATTTTAAATTTACTTTATCTGTATCTTCACAATATGTATGATATTTAGTTTTTGTAAAAAAAATTAAACTTAAACTTAAACTTGAACCCGAACTTGATGATAAAAACAAATTCACAAAAAATTTAGTTACTTAATATAAAATAAAATAAAATAAATTAAAATTTAACTAAATGTGATTAATAATTTCACATCTTTAATTTCAGTCCAAAACCAATATTGAGTACACATAAAAGCCTCCAATGTTTTAAGATATAATTACTACGATGTGAACTTACAAATCTACCACTAGTATTAAAAGTATATAAGATGCAACTGTAAAAATAAGAATGAAAATATATAATTTTATATATTTAAATATAATTTTAGAAATTATAATATAAAATTATATTTAAATATATAAAATTTAATTTATAAATTATAATATATTCATATTATATTTTAATGAGAAATAGGGTGGGGGGAGCAAAATCAATTCCCGTTCCATTAATAAAATAGGGATTAATTTTTTCTCGTTCCTTGTCCTATTTCCTATAAATTCACGTGAATTCTCTCTTATTTTGAGACAGATCTTTGTAGATTTGGGACTCCGTGAAGAATTTTTCTATCTCTACATGACTGGTCATTTAATAAATAAACGAGACTACATATTCGATGATATTATACAACTAATAACATTATACTGAGTGTTGATATTATATAATTGACAATATTGCATGATTGTCGTTTAATAATAGTGGTGAGTATTTTGTGTGTTTTAAATATAATAAAAAGGGTTTTATAGACAATTTACAGCCTCTTTAAGATAATCGTGTAAAATATATAAATCAAAGAATTTAAATGCAATATACCCATTCTTTTAGGGACATTGTGCGCAAAAAATCGCACATCTAAAGCGTCGTAGGCACAACGAAGAATAACGAAGGAGCGAGCGAGGTCTGGTTAGAAAGCAATGGCTCGGACCATCTCCTACATAACCGGGTCTCAGCTTCTTTCTTTGAAACACCACCCAAATATTGCCGTCATAGATGTCAGGTGCAATCTACAAAACTCTTCTTTATATATTTTGTGTTTTTGTTCTTGGAATATTTTGTTGTTGGTTTGTTGCTCATTTGTCTGCGAATTTTAAGGGACGAGGAGAGGAGTTACGATGGGCATATAACTGGGTCTTTGCACTACGCTAGTGGTAGCTTCACTGATAAGATCTCTAATCTTGTTCAGGAAGTCAAGGGCAAAGATACCGTTGTTTTCCATTGCGCTCTAAGCCAGGTCCTTCTTCCTGCTTTCCTTTTTCATTTTGATTAATTATATTTCTGCTTTTAAAACCCTTTTGTTAAAATATAGGATAATAAAGGGTTTGCTGTTGAATTATAGTGAAAACCTTTAAATGATCAAGAATTTGAATCACGGCAAATGGGAAAGTTGTTTATGTAATGCTAAAATAATAATAATGTTAGGGATTTGTGGAAGTAATCTCAAAATTTGTTGCCCAGTTTGATTCCTGTCAGCTGAAGTGATCTTCTTATTGCCGGGACGTATTGGTCTCTTAAGATTAAGAACTTTTTGTGTTACTGAGTAACAAGGTACTAGTTAATGTCTTTGTAGATTAGGATTTAACTCTCAGATCAGTTGAATGTAGATGTATGGATGCAATGTGATTTGGAGTCATAGTCTGGAATGCAAGATTTTTGAGGAGTGAACTTTTGGTACCACAACCAAATCAATTTATATGGTGATGAGTGAGCTGAAGCCAAAGTTTTGATTGCATGCAATTTTTTGTTAGTGTTAGACTTGAAAATTGGATCCTACACATTGCTTTAAGTCACTGAAGCATTGTGTGGTGAATAGAGTGAAATATTTTGATCATTTATGTGACTGTTACATCATATAGAATGATGCTGTTTGTATTGATTTGAAATCATTTTCTCATTTGAAGAACCAAAGCTAGATTGTTGTAGGTGCATTTGGTGGCAAAAGGACAGGATTTATACACACACATATTATTCAAACAGGAATTATTTCTGTGATGGTATATGTATTTATTTGGGGAAAAGCTAAGAATATTCTAGGCTTTAATAAGATATGTAACAGGATGGATCGGGTTTCGAAAAAGATTTACAAGTATATGAAATTCAAGGCACTAAATGACTAAACCAAAAAGCTCTATATTGATTGCTGAAATATATTATTCAAGTTAGTGTGTTGCACATCTGCTTTTGAGACGTCTATATCTAATATGGCACATATTATTGGAGTCTAGAAGTCTATGCTTGAGCTTTCTTCTGATTTCTAGTTTGGTACATATTTTTTGTTTTCCTGACACACATTCTTCAGGCTAGAAGTCCATGCTTAATCTTTCTTCTGATTTCTACTTTGGCACATATTTTTGGTTATCTGGTACTTTGATTTTCATCCCCTTCTTCCATTTTAATAGATCTTCTTACATTCCAGTCTCTATTAGTCCAATAATCATCTTCTCTACATCACTTTAGTTGCATCCCTATAATTGTTTTTGTAACAATGTTATGCATTAATTTAACAAATTTTGTGGAACTCAAATATGTCCTGAAAACTTGCACATTTCTTTGGTTATTTTGGCACATACCATCCTAGCAAATCTGCAGTTGTCATACTTTTTGCCCCTGGAGTACAGGAGCCAGTTGACCTAGGAAATCGGAAGACAAATTGACCTCATTTGTTAGGCACCTTACTAGAAAGATGACAGCAACAAACATTAATCAGATGCAACTGGATCTTGTTTTCCCTTGCAAAGTTGACTCCTGTAATATTGATATAAGGTGACGAAAGAATTTCATCAGGATATTCCATCCTATTGCATAAGTAGTATGACATTTGGTATCTTTTATTTACAATTGAGCTCATAAATGTAGTCCCCTTCTTGATGGATCTGCATAAGTTTTCTTTTCCTGAAATCTATAGTCCTTTCGATTTTCTTGAAATTCCATATATTGCAAGACAGCCTCAACTTCTTTGATAATATGATTTCTTAACCAAGATCACCCTGAAATCGTAATTGATAAACTCTGCTTCATCTGCGATGGACTTGTTGCATGAGTTCATATTATTCTTCTTTTTCTCCCTCACTCCCATTGCTCACCATTTTGGTCTCGTGTTCATAGAAGTCACCCTCGAGTTGAGTTATTTCCAGATACACCATTTATCTTGATGTTGATTACTAGTACCAGCTTGGAGCTTAGGTAATCAGTTTGATACAACCCTTAGTTGTTAGTGCTTCTTGTGTTGTGTGAATTGTGTTAAAATTTAGTTATTGATTTCTTCCTATTTTAACTTCTATTTAAATTTTCTTGCTCTAAAGGAATCGTACAATGTGTAAACTGTTCAGTATGATTTTGTAGGTTCGTGGCCCAACTTGTGCAAAGAGGCTTGCCAATTATCTGGATGAGGTGAAAGAAGAAACTGGAATAAATAACGTTTTGGTCCTGGAACGAGGCTTCAATGGCTGGGAAGCTTCTGGTAAACCTGTTTGCCGCTGCACCGATGTTCCGTGTAAGGCTGAGAGTGCACATTAATAATTTCATAAAATCATATTACAATGTTATGTTAATAATATCCATACACTGTTTATTTGTACTTCTGGAATTCATATCTAACAATTCAAGATACTATTTAAGGATATGAAGTGTATGATGTATAATGTTTCTGGATTTTGGTTTCTACCAATGGTGAAATCATGTAAAACAGAGAAAATATTTATGTGCTAGGTTTAAGGTATGTTTGGTACTTTTGGTTTCTACTTTGAAAGTAAAAGTTGTTTTCAACTTTTAGTAAGAAGATTTACCCATCTATTTTATTAGTATTTGATATTTTGATATATATACTCTTTTAAATAATATATTTATATCTATAGTAATTTTGATTATATTAGTACAATAATAGATAAAAAAATTAATAAATTATATTAGTATGTATATTATTTATTTGTTTGATATATGTTTTTAAAAAATAATTTCTAATAGGTGATATGAATATCAATAAAAATTAAATAAAAATAATAAGTTATATTGTAATATAGTTAAAATTATATAAATATACAAATTTATTGTAATTATTAAAGTATAAAATAAGTAGAATTAAGAAGACAAATAGAGGGAACTTGTAATAAAGAAGAAATATGTTAAAATAGTTAATTAGAGTTTAATTTTGTTTATAAATAAATTAACAAAATAAAAATATTTTTAAAAAATAAAAATATAAAATTATTCAGACATTTACTTATTCATATTTAAATTAAAAATTTTAACTTAATTATATTTAGATATTTTTTATAAATATTCAGACATAAGTTAAAAAACAAATGACTTTTAAACGTCTAAATAATTATATTTAGACTTTAGCAAAAAAAATAAATAACTTCTAAATTTTTTTTGTATTATCTTACAAACATTGTTTTTGGCAAACTGTTTGAGTCTTGTTAACTCTTGTAAAATATACTTTAAGATCCGTTTGGAAGTGTTAATTAGAAGGCCGTAAGTTACTTAGCTTTTATAATTTTTAGCACTTTTTTTTTTAATGATTTAGAGAGTAGTTACCGTTTAGTTATCAATTATAAAAAGTACTTATTCGAATTATTTTATTGTTAAATAAATAAATAAAGTGGTTAGATGTGTAATTAGAAAAGTGTCATGGTATTAATGAATCATTAAAATAATTATATATATAGATTTAGGGATATTCATTTTGGAGAAAAGTCAATATACCTCCTAAGTTTTAAGATAAGATATCCCCTCCTTATTGAAGAAGGTCAAAATATCCATTTAATGTTATTATTTATATTTTAAATTAATTATTTTATTTTTTTATTATTAAAAATATATAAAATATAATGTTTTTATTTTTTTATTTTGTAATAACCAATATAATCTTATTATAACATTCAAATTTAAAAGGTGTACTAATATTTTGACCCTTATTTATTTCTTTTATTTAAAATTTATTATCAAATATTTATAATATCTAATTATATAAATGTATAATATTATCAAATTAATTTATTTTAAAATTATATACAATTGTAGAATTTTTTATAATATAAAAATTGTTGTCAAAATTTGTTAGATGTTTAAATAATCATACATAATTTTGACAATATTAATTATACATAGTTTTTAAAATAAACTATTTTAACAAGATGATATATTTTAGAAAATATATGATTAAATATTATATAAATTTGATAATAAATTTGGAAGGATATAAATAATTAAATATCAAAATATTATTATAACTTTTAAATTTAAATATTAGAATAAGATTATATTAGTTATTACAAAATAAAAAAATAAAGATTATATAATTATTTAGATATTTTTAATAGGGAAAGGATAAAATAATTAAAGTAAAATATGTTTAGTAACCTGGTAGAGTATCTTAATGTTTTCAAAACACATAGAGTATTTTGTCTTTCTCAAAAGACCTTGGGGAATATAATATCCCATATTTTTAAAATTAACTATTATGTAAAATTGAACTATGAAAATAATAAATACTTGTGTATTAGGATAAGATATATTTTCAATATTTTTAATAGAATGTAAATATTAAAAAAATAATTATTTAATAATATTAATATTTTTATCTTATAAATATCTTAAAAAATAATTATTATTTGTGGTCCTATGTATTGTAAAAAAATTAAATCAAGAAAATAAAGTTGTTATAAAAATAAATAAAACATTATTAATCTAAAAAAATAACATAATATTAATTACAAATGTTTAATATTACTAGTAATATATTTGTAAGCACTATTTTCATAAAATATCTAATTAAGTGCTAATTAAAAAATCATTATAAAGTGCTAATATGATTTAAATAAGTATTTTTAGAATAATTCTCGATAACTAATTAGCACTTTTAACGTATCTTTAAGTAACAAAAATAATATAAATTTACCTAACAAAAAGAAAGAAAACACATGAAAAATAAGATTATTGTTTTTTTTTATTTTAATTTTTGGCTAGCTTACTTTTGACATTTGTTTGAGGTTTAGACAAATTGGTCCAATACTAATAATTCTACTCGATCTTTTGACTTGTTTTTTTTTTTAAATAAGTACATAAGTGTGATTGAAACTTTTATAGTTATCAATTTAAAATATAATAAAAATATATATTTTTTATTATACCGAGTAAAAGTATCTAACCAAACCAAATATGATTTTACCCACTCCTAATTATATGTAGATAAAATAAAATTGTAAAGATCAACTCATAGTTAAAGGTAAACATATCTAGATAAAAAAAAAATTAACATTTATGAATTGAAAGGTCTAAATAATTAACTTTGGAAGTAGTTATTTGTATTAATAATTAATAGATTTTAAATCTTTTGGTAATTTTCTTTTATAACATTCTTTATTGAATGTTTAAAGTACTTCTAAAATTTTTTCACTTATCTAAATTTGCTATATAGATTGTGTTTAGTAAGGATTGATTGCTCATTTTTTAAAATTAATTCTTTTATTGTAAGTTTGAAAATTTTGAAATCTAACGACGATAATGACTTATTTTAAACACGTTAGTCACGATATATTAATAGGAGTTAAATAAATAATGTTCAAATTATTGAGACTAAAACACATATTTAGTAAAACTTTACGGCTCCATCAGTATTTGTCCCAAAATTTCATTCATATGAGTGTATTTTCCAATCCCGTTGCGCCACGTCATCAACGAGATGGTATAAATTAGAGAAGTGGAATTATATCAACGAAGTCAGAAGGAGAATCGGGCGTTCATAACTAAAACCGAACCTAACAGAGACGCAAGAAGACGAAAACGATCTGAAGATGGTAGTTTTCCTGATTCTTCATTCTATTAAAGCAATTCTGTTTCATTGTGTTTCAAAATTTGATCGGATTTTGTTTATTTGCTGTTTTAGGTTTGTATCGCCTGTTTGTTACCGATTTTCCTGATCCCGATCGTCAACCTAATACCATTACTGTTTGATTATATAATGGTAAGCAAGATAGATTCTTTCTCCTCTCTGGTTTATGTGATTAGGATATCTGTCGTTTGATTTTCAATGTTTTGTTTCGATTCCACTGAGTCATGAATTCAATTTGGATGATTTTTAGGGAAAAATTTATCGGCTGTTTGGATGGGAGTATAGGAAACCGGAGAGGGTTCCTCCTGCTTGTCCCTACAAACCTGCAGCAGCTAATAAGGAGAATAATACTAATAGAGTGAGTCAAGCTTCCACTACCTAATGTTATTTTTAGTTGTTTTCTACTCATTTGTGTGCTTCCTTTCGACTCTGGATTCTGTTCTGCTTGTTGGGAGAAAATATCTTGGTTTTGTATGGGAAAATTTAGTGCTTGCTTGTCATAACATAATAACTTAGTTGGGGTAACCATAATTCAACATTTTGGATGTAATGAATAGGCCTAGATTGTATTATGAGAAGCGTTGATGTTTGATGGTTTCTTATATTTGAGATTTCTATTTATAGCTTTCTTTGTGGAAGAATTCTTGCATTTTAATTGCTTCTTAGCACCTTACTAGTGGGTGAAGGGATAAAAGATTGTCTATTGTTTTCAAATGATTATTTTATATTCTAGCATTTTACCAAATCCTTTTTGTGGAAGCAAGCGTGCAGCTGGTGGGTGGTCCATTCAGCTATCTTCTTCTTGATGCTTCGGTTTAATGTATTACTTCACCAATTATGGTTTGGTTTTGGGATGATGAGCTAGTTTTGCTAGATAGTCAGTTTGTGGTCTGATTTTATGATGATGACTAGTGCGGCTAGATAGTCAGTTTAAATAGGGTTAGAGTTCTGAATCCGGTTGCTCATGACTTTGGTCCAGTACCTTGAATTGCGGACCTTCTTATTAATAATTTTAAGAAGTTATTTAAATTAGACCTAATATATAAAGGCCTAACTGACTTAATTTCTAGAAAGGAAGAACTTTATCAAATGAGTGAAGAAGGAGATCATTTTTGCCCTTAGAGATTCTGGAGTATCTTCTAACAAGGACCTCCGTAGCAGGGAGTTATCTTAAGCTCCTGAATTTTAAGCATTCTTTTTCACATAGGAAGATTCCTTTTTAAGTGGGAGGATTTGATTCCTCAGCCAATAGCATTTTGCAGGTTTTTACAAAAAGTTATTCATTTGTGGAGTAATGAAAGAATCTTTGTTTCCTTGTTTGTATATTATTTTTCTATGTTTGTTCCTCTTTTATTTCTTGATTAGCCTCAAGTTTATAGGAAGAAAGGCATGGTTGTTTGAAAGGCCATTGAGTTGTTCAGAGTTTTTTGCTTTGGTGTTTATAAAATAAGTTTGAAGCATGCAAAAGCTTGAGTTTGCTTCTTGTTCTTAAGATATCTGCATTGAATGTGAGTTTGCTGTTCTAAATCTATATTGTTATCCTTGTTGATTTTATTAGTCTTTAATATTACCATGCTTAATTGCTTTTTTATTCTATTCTGAAGGGTTTATTATTATCCTTGTCTTCTTCAACAACTACAGAAGACATAATGTCTTTCTTCTTATCACAAAAATTATATAAACATAATGATAGAATCATTTTCTTTTTCTAGAAAAGTTGTTAAAACTCCTTTTCGGTCCTGTGTATTTTTTCAGAATAAAAATGCTTTTGGAGTAGCTCTTTATCTATTTCAAATTCTTCTTGGCTATTAGCTACTAAAAAAATTATAACATGTCTCATATCTGAATGCCTATATCAGATGGTGTAGGAATCTCTGGTCTTATATTCCTTGGATTCAGTCTACTTTATATACAGGTGTATTTACCTGAGTAGAGCCGTCCCTAACTCCTTCTAAATCATTCTATAAGGTTCAGATTGTCTTGTATCTATTTTGACAGTTCTAGATTCAAATCTGGATGACCGTAGCGCTTTCATTTTCCACAATGTTTTATGGTTATTTTCTTGTGGAGTTCTGGATAGAACTTCATTTGCTAATTTCTATGTATCAGGGATGTCTATTTCATCCCCTTTAATGCCCTTCGGATGGTCAAGTTTTGATTTAAACACGTTTTTCTAAAATAGTTGGGTTTCGCCTGATCAAACTCCTCCTTGCATTAGGACAGACTACATACGTGACTTTATAGCACATTCTATGGATTAAACCTATATTACTTTCTCTTTGATCAATATCTGTTGCAAATGATTTATATTTGAAGCTAACACTTCCAAACTCATAGGACCTACCAAATAAACTCATAAAAAGTTTGGAGAACAGTTGAAAAATATAGGAGCTGAGAGCACAGGTTGTTATACAACCATGTAGGTAATTAAATAACTCATGTTGCTTCTTGTCTCTCATGCATATTAGCACAAAATGATTTGGCCTTTTTCGGGTTAAAAGCTTTATGACAATTTACATGAGTCTTTCTATGTTATTCAACTAGCCTTTAGACAAAAGTTGGAATGTCATATCTTACTCTGTAAGAGGTAAAGTTTTGTCTGTTGCTTTTATAAAATAATCTGACTTGAAACTTAGAGATCCTTTATTATATGCAATACTTATTGGAGTCTTTTGGAATCATGTAGTTTTGCAGATGATTCTCAATATCTGCTATAGGAAATCTTTCTTTGTTTTTTGACCGAGACAAGGTTCTAGAATGTTTAGAAGAGAAGATGTAATTAAGTTTTTCATTATTAAGGGTAAGATCAGAGAGCAATTTAAATGGATCTGACCGCGATTAATGGCCTAGAATTCCTGCATGTCAAAACTCTCCTGCCTTGAGCTCTTGCTTAAAAAGTTTTCTTAATAGCTTCAGAATACCCTTTTCTAGTCTATTTGCTAGTTTTATTCAACCACAATTTAAAAAATTCAAGATGTTTTATTGATGCTGCGTAAAGTATCTAGCAGAGGGATTTTCTTCTTGAAGTTTTTTTCTAGCTTTTTGGCACCTATTCTAATGTTATTACGAAGTTCTTTTAATTGGTTTTTGGTTTTACATGTGTTACCTAAAATGGCTCTGAACCAATGCACTTAAGAACGAGACAAGGATAATAATAACCAATTTACAATAAACAGAAAAGCAAATGTAGTAAGAATAAACCATAATATGAATATAGACTTAGAAAAGAAAACTTCCATTCAATCTAGAATGATATCTAATGAGAACGAAAAGCATACTCAAGCCTTTGCCCGCTTCAAACATAGTATATGAACAATGAAAGAAAAGTACACGAAACAGCTTTGGTGCCCTTTCAAACAACCAATCCCCTTTTAATATATAGGCCAATGCTGATTGTGAAGACAAAATGGACAATCAAAGAAAATAATATGTTGCACAAAGAAAGATTGCTTTATTATTGCACGAGTGAATAACTTTGTTATGTAAAAGATTGGGACTTGCTTCTTGTAAAAAGCCATTGTCTATATTTGGAGTGAAATTGTCCCTCTTTAAATGGTAATTCTCCTGTTGAAAGCAAACTTAAAATTCAGGAACCTGAGGAAAGTTCCCACCAAAAAAGTCCTTATTAGAAGATAGATTCCTATAGAATCTTTAAAGGCAAATATTATGTGCTGCATTACTTCTTTTGATATTTTCTTGGTAGAAACTAAGTCTAGTATATCATCCATTGACTTTGATATAATTAAACTTTTAGAATTATTAGTCAGAAAAGGCATGAAATTTTCAGGGTTTAGATCTTCAAAGTCATGCTTTGGTCATCAACATGTGAAGCTTTTTCTGAAAAAATTTAGGAATCCTGGTATAATTTGAAAATTCTGAAGTTAGACCATATTCCAGTTCTCAGATTAATGGAATTTAATAGTGCATTCACAAAAAATGGTAAAGGTTCATTTATCTCCAGGTTATGATCTCTAAAGATTTTAAACGATATTTTGACCTCTTTTGATAAAATTTCATCGAATGATCCCTAACAATGAAACCGATTTTTAAACTGGTTAGTAAAGGCATTGTTGAAAAGAAGTAGGTGGACTGTTTTCTGAGCTCCATATGAAAACTAGATTAGCAGGAGAATATTATTCAGAATAAAAAAAAAAGCATATTTATAGTTGCTGGCAAATAAGAAGCAACCTGTTGGAAGAATAATTAGCTGAAGGATATTATTGAAAGAACAAGCCTATTTATAGTTGTTGCCAAAAAAGAAGTCTATTTATAGTTGTCACAACAAAGAACAGAGATTATTTACAATTGTTGACAAAGAAAAATAAAAAAGAAATATGACAAGATAATTAAGGAAAATTCTTAAGTGAAAATTTTGGAAAAATTCGGGGATGAAACAAATTTTTTGGGTTAAAAAGAAAAGGGTAGGGAACTAGTATGAAAATTCCATCTGGTAAGACAGTCCTGCATAAAATATGGACGAAAGTTAATTTTAAGGTTAAAGAGAAAAGGGAAGGGAATGACTTATGACCAAAGAGAATGGTTTAATGATTCTGAATCCAAAGAATCGGAATCAATCCTTGGCCCTACTAAAGACACTTGAGCTGATTTTGGATGGTTATATTTTGGTATAGGTTATAAAAATAGATAACATGTGTGTGGATGGAACTTGATTCTTCTTTCTTTATTTGTTCTTTCTTGAAGCTGGCTGAATGTTACTCTTAGTAGCATTTCTTGAACCTTATCTTATATTTTCCCCCCTAAACCAGTGACAAATTAAACTGAATTTTCTTATTGCTATTCAGATGGATATAATCCCTATGTAGTTATAAATTGCAGCATTTCCTGTGTTGGGATAATCATATGCTTTTGTTTGCTGTAGCAGTTATTATATTACTTATCAATATTTGGGATTGAATGTGATTCAAGAGTAGAGACTGACCATGCATGTTATATGATCACGAAGCTAAGAATCAATGGAAAGTTTATGTGATTTTGCGAACTAGGTTGCAATGTCCAACTTTGTGGAAGTAGAGATAAACATGTGCTGTAATGCAGGGCTATTTGTCATAGTCATGGCATTCATGAATTATTGGTTAACAACAGTGATGGTTCTGTTTTCTTCATTGGCGATTATAATCTGCATAATTCAAGTTGTGTTTCTGCTTGTTCTTTTTACACAGTTTACTCTGCATGTTTTGTCACACAAGCCACCTAATGATAATAGAGTACCATTTTCTTACAGGTGGAGGCAGAAGCTGATCCTCGTGCAGCAGAGTCTGCATCCAAAGCGGCAGGAGCAGTTGATGATAAGCAGGACTGAAATTGGACCACTCTTTTGTCCACGAACATCAAATATAAATGCGGTGAGCATTCTCTATCAAGTGGCTGTCGGGGGCACAAATGTATGTTAAAAGTCTTATAATCAGTTCGTATGTCTGAATATGTAACTTAACATTGTGTTTCAAGCCTTAACCTTGGATGTGAGAATTCTTATTTTTTCAGTAAAATATGTTCCTACCGAGAAGAGTACACTGATGGGGCAAACACAGTTTAGTTTCTGTCTATATGTAATATATATAATTTAAAATTTTCTTCAAATTCCTCATCAATAACTCATACCTATAAAATGTTTAGGAGATGGGAGTCTATGACTCAATTGACAATGTATAAGGTACTGGTTGGCAGGTTAGGTATTTTCATGCATAAACATTGTGACAATTTTTTAGCAGGATTGCCACAACCCAACTTTTTCCAAGAACAAGTTAGTTAAAGCATGTAATAGTGCCAAAGCTAGGTCTATCTGAAAATTGTTATTCTTTCTAAAGAGAATAATGATGATTGGCTCAACCCTTTTAGTTTATGTTAATGAATCAATGCCTGTTCTTATCTTTCGTTCAACTTGGCTAGTTTAGACTTCTAGTTGTATATGTGTCACCTAACAGATTTGGGGTTACTGTTAGTCATGTTCATAATATTAAATAAATTCCACCTGTCTGATGCTCTGTTACTTTGTCCAATGTTCTGCTTTTATCATCTATACCCTCAATTTAGAGTTATCAAGATCATGCAAGTAGAGTTTAGTTGTATCAAAACGTGTCGTATCATGTCGTGCTAATTTCGTATGTGAAACTCAAGTTACAATTGTATTTCATGGAGTATTTAATTTTTACAATTCTATATGGCCTAAGTTCGTAAACCCATTGAATTTATGTTATGTGATTTTGGTCTTTTTATTTAATTAAAAATTTTAAAATGTTATTAAATTTGGCTTCCATCCTATTATTATTATTATTATTATTGTGTATAAATCTCAATTTTAAAATTTTACGTGTTGTTTCGACCTGGTGTTTCCCCCCATCCGTTTGCCACCTCTAATATTAAGAACATCCTTAGTTAGAAATTGAATCACACACAACCTCACAACTTGGTACAATGGCCAAAACTCCTTTTGTTTGTTTGTTTTTGGTTCCCTGTAAAGATTAATGAATGGCAATGAAGGATGATAAGGTTTTATTTATTGATATTTAAAAATAGGTATGTAGTAAACTAAACAAGGCCGAAGAAGGTTGGTAATAATCGGCAAGAGTCTGATAATAACATGATGAATGTGAAATAAAAACTAAACTAGCCAACACGACTGACAAATTCATTGGTGCCTTATAATTACTTGACGGCCAAGGGAAACCTAGACTAGGTTTTGTGAATGGCAATTGTGGTGTCAATCATCAGTTCACATCGGTCGAACCTTTGAATTCAAGAACAGAACCGAATTCATGTACATTCTTTTAGTTCATTTATTTGATGAAATTTAATTGAAGAGAAATTTATTTGATGGTCCACGGAAGTCTGCGTTAATTTGGATGAAATTTATCCCAACACAATCGTGGGTACTTGTAAACACTTCTACCAGAATATTTTTAATTAAAAAGAAAGAAAAATATCTAAATTCATGTATCTGTCATTTGATAATGTACAGCATAGTCGTCCACTCACTGGTTTTGAGGTGTTCCCAACCCTAATACAGTAAGTTTCAAAATCAATGTGATAGGAATTATTAATAAATAAATAAATAAAGCTCAACTTGGGTGAATAATGGTCCCTCGGTATCAGAAAGCACTTTCAAAGAATCTTATATTAAAATCACTTCCTATTTAATCGCTTTTAATATAAGCCACAAGGGTAAGACAGCAGGCGGCAAGTCAACACCACCCACCGCCCTAGTAAGTTCTAAAAATTAAATTAAATTAAATTTATTTTTTATTTTTGTAAGTTGGGTGGAATGTGAATGGAAGGATGTTTCAACAAGTGGAGTCCATCGTTTTCAACTAGTCTTTGTTCGCAAAGTTATTTATTTTTTTATTTCTTTGTTAGAGGCAATAATTTTTTTTTTTTTTTAATGTTGATTTATACCGCCTTTCCATGTGTAAAATTGGGTTTAGCTTAGCTCCTAATAGCATAGGACCCGTTTGGTAGAAGTTCTAACGATGTGTTGTTGTAAAGGAAGCTTTACACAAAACATTTTTTTTTTTTTTACTTTTTCTTATAATAATTTTTATCAGATTGGTTCTTATACAAACTTTTATTCTTTTCATCATTAGACGAATTTCACTTCACTTTGAATTAAAGTGTTTTGAAGTGTGTCAGCAATAAATTTTTCAATTACCTTTTAACTAAAGTGATTAATATCTTTACTTTTTTATTTTTTTTTAACCTTTTACAAATATTAAATTACGAGATTATAAGAGTTAATTTCTCTTATGTATAAAACAGAGGTCATTTTTTTTCGTTAAAAGATAGAATTTAATTTTTTTAAATATTAAAAATATAAAGTTAAAAATTATTTTTAAACGACGTAAAATTAGATTTAATTAAAATTCTTAATTTTTAATATAATATTAATAAATTTTATTTTTATAAAAAAAAAAAACCAGAAGCTTTGTCTCTTCCTCTTATGCAAAGAAGATAAATTTGCTTCACTGTTTATAGCCTAATCATACAATTGTAAAGAGAATACATATACGTCGCAAAAATGTAGATACCCACTAACTAATTCAAAATTTTGATAACCTTTTTGACACATTAATTTATATCCATCTTTAGATGCTGTTTAGCCCACCAAAGAAAAATAAACCCAAATTTATATATATATATATATATATATATATCGTCATGAATTTGACGTTTCAATGAGATCACAAATTCTTTAAATAGATAAAAAATAAACAATAATATTATTAATTTATGCAAATTATTGTATATGGATTGGTAATGAGAAAGCAAATACTCACTCCATATATATCCTTTGTTGCTTTCATAATATTCATCATGATATCTCTCCTTTAATAATTAATAATTAATTGCAAGACTGTGTTTGTTTGTGTCTTTATCGTAAAATTAATAAAATTGTATATATAATTATTTGAATTGACCATTATTGAGTTTATCAAATCCTATCAAAAGTATTCTTATAGATAGATAGGAATACGTGGGTTCATTTTTAATCGTTAGTTTTGTTGTTGTTCTATGAGACACCCTATATTTTGATCTATTCTTTGAAAGCTATGGATAGTAATTTAGGTATAACTGTTGGGTTGTCCATAGTTATTGTTACAGTTCATGAGAGAAGATCAATCTTATGCAAATAAAATATTACACTTACTGGTATGAACCCATATCATCAAGATATTATAGAGATCAATTACAATATACAATCAAATAAATTATAAGACCTATTGATATACATAGAGGAAATGAATATAATACATTTGTATTTGGTGTTATTAACAAGAGGATAAATTTTAAACTAGAGTTTCGTTAGAATATTTTTTTTTTATAGCTGTTGTCTTTTACTTTTCATACTTTAAGTTGATCTCTCGATCGATTGATATTGTAATAAACTTTATGTATAAATTTATTATAGTATAAATCTTTTATATATGAAAAATATTACTTTCAGTATTTTTATATTGATTTTTAAAATTTTTAGATCGGAAATATAATAATACCATAACATTATAAACAACTCAAAACCAATAAAACTATCATGAATTTAAATTTAGGTAGATATATACCACTATTAAGTGGATTTAAACCATTAAGTGAAAATAAATCACTTAGATTTAGATGTAGATGAAAATCTATATTTATTAAATAAGACAAAACAAAAAAAAAATGAAGAAAATTTAATGAAATTTGCATTTATTAAAAAAGAAAAGAAAACAATATGAAAAAAATGCTTAAATTTAATTAAAAAATATAATTTTAAGTGGAAAAACGTCCTAACCCCTTAAGGTTTGGGCTAACTATCGATTTTTTAAGAAAGACGAAGGGGTCAGTATCCGATTATTGAATGTAAATTATTTTAAACTAAAAAATTATAAATTATTTTATATATATATTTGAATTTTAAAATATGGTCAATTTGGCTGTTTAGTTTAAATTAGTTTATATAAAAGTAAAGTCGGAAGAAAAATAAATGTAGGAGAAAAACGAATAATTTTTAAAGGGAGAATATTTAATACTCTCCTGTCTTTTTGTCCAATACCTCATCACCCCTTATATTTTTTAAAATATCTTATTATCCCCTTGTATTCAGATTTTACCTTTCGATAATTCAAATATTTTCGATTTTACTATTTATAATTTAATATAATTTAATTAAATTGAATGGTAAAATTAAAAAAATAAAAATTAAGAGAATAATATAATATTAGAGAAAATATAAGAGGTGATGAGATATTGATAAAAAAATTAGGTGTATTGAGCATCTGGCATTTTTAAACCCTGGATAATTAGCCAATGACTTTAGAGAGAGAACTAACATTTTTCATTTTCAAACCAAAGTGTAACTTTTACCGTACTATACACAATGTTTAAAAAAAATACAAAATAAAAAACATTTCTTGCATTTTGCAGGAAGCGAAGCGCGTGATGGGACCATCCAAACAATAAGGCACGTGATGGCGGCTGATAGCTGAATCCGAACTGCACGAGCTTGACTAACGATTTGATACTTTAATTAGCCGATACGATATTTTACACCAATTTATCACGATATCATAGTTTCTTGTTCCCATGTGTCCGTATATGATATAATAAAACCATTGAAATTGGACCGACAATTTTGATTTAAGAATTTCCAATAATGTTGGACAGTATCGGTGCCACGTCATCATGTTTGGGTTTGTCTTGACATTTTAGATAGGACGATATTTATTTAAACAAAAATAAATAAAATCAAATCAAAGCCTACCTTTTTTTCTTTAATTTGGATCATGAATGTTTTAGTACATATTAAATTTGTATTGTCCATAATAAAATAATAAATTATCACATACTTTGTTTAAATGTGATTGTATTAATTTTTTTTATTTTTAAAATTAACGATACTTTTAATTAGAAAAATTAAAAAGTCTGTTTTAAATTTTTGAAATTAATCTCATCATTATTGTTTTGAGTGATAAAAATATTAAAGATTATAAATTAATTAAAACTTTGTTCTACATTTACATGTATATATTTGACAGATTTTTCACAAACAAATAATTATGACATCTTAATAAATAAAATAATAAGTAAATTTTTTTAATTCATTATATCTTTTTTTTTTCACATTTAAATTTATTATTTTTTGTTAACATTTTTTCATATAAAAATTATAAATATAACGTTGATAATAATATTTTAAATATATTATATTATACATATTTTCATGTACAAATAATTATGGCATCAAATAATATATAAAATTTGCAAAATTAAATTTCTTTTAATTCACAAGACTTTTTCATTTACACTTAAATTTATTACTTTTCTGTTCATATTAATTTAAAACTTTAATATATGTAATAATATATTTATATAAATATTATAAATATATTATATCACATGTGTTTCTTAAATATAAATTAATTAGGATATTTAATAATATATAAATTTTTTACTCAGATTTCTTTTTCAATTCATTGTTCTTTTTGTTCACACGTAATTATATTTAATAAATCTATATAAAATATTATTGAAACAGTAAATATACTTAATAGAACATTAATAAGAGTGTTCTTTGTTGAAATAAATTTTTGACTTTTTATAATTAGTGATGATCAATTTAGACTAGGTCCACTAGGAGGACTATGGCATTTTGTTACACAATTTTTCTTATTTTAAAGTATTTTTATGGATTTTGAGTTACTCTTGAATTAGTTATTATACTTTTAAAAAATGACATTTAAGTTTATATATTTTACTTTTATATCAAATTAGTCCTTATCCATTTTAGTTAACAAGAATTTGATAGTCACATATGCTTAGAGCATCAATTCCTAAAGTGTTTAAAATTTTTGTTCATAAAAATAGTTAATTTTAATGAATAAAAGTAAATTTTTATTTTCTAATTTTATAGATATCTCAAATTAAATATTGTATCATCTCATTCAATTCATTAGCAAAGAATGTGTTGATGCCAAAATGTTATTATCGTATATGTACATGTAAGAGTACTAAAACGTTAATTAACAAATATAATTTGTACATATAAGGAAGCAACTTAACTCCTTTGGATATAACATATTCACACTACTAGAAAAATAGCCTTTACTTATATTGGATTAGTATCAGTGATATATTTTATTAACACATCTTTCAAGTAATGTAGTAGCCATAGCCAATAATCCCTAACACCAAATAGAGTATCACGACAAAAGTGTCAGTGTCCAGTATGTCTAATGTATAAGTAGGATATTAAGACTATGGTAACAAGATTTTTATGTTACAAAAAAGGTATTTATGATTTCTAATTTTATTATATATGAAAACATTGATGTATTTTTGATGTCAGAGTAGGTTCAATTTGTATGATGTTACTGGTTATTTGCTGATATTATATTAGTATCTATGAATATTTTATATATTAAAAAATAAAATTTTAGTTTTTGTTGCTAATAATAATGCCCTATTCATTTTTCAAATGTTGAATTTATTAAAACTATTAGCAGTATAGTAATGATAATTGGCTTATAACATAAATATTATAAATTGAACACTGAATATTTTCTACAATTTAATAGTTTTCATATATCCATCTCCCATTCAATTTTAAGTCCAAAAATAATTCTACCTCTAAAGATAATTCTAAGTATAAAAGTAATTTCTAAACTCAAAAATAAAATTAACTAATATATATAAAGGTACATAGCTACAAGTTAAACATAGTGTGTTTAACAAAGTGAAAGTAGAAGTAGAAGTAGAAGTGTTGACCAATTTTGGGCAAATAAAAGTATATAGATTTCTCTTATTTTCAGCCAAGCAATCCCACAATCTTCCTTCAATTCCAGGCAAACAAAAGCACCAAAATCCAGTAGATTTACCAAGATAACTTGAAACTTTCCTTCAACTTAGAAAAAAAAAATGTAAAAATTACCTTTAAGGCCATTTTTCTATTGTCTAGCAATAATGGCCATTTTTCAATTCATCTTAGTATTTAATTCAGCAAAAATAAAATATAAATATAATGAAATAAAAATGGCCATTATTCGATTCATTTTATTATAACAAAAAAAGGGGGGTTTACTCTTTACTTACCGTGGTCTCTTGCAATCCTTATTCATTTGCATATATATAATTAAGAAAATGTATAAGAATTTTGTTGATAATGGAAGGCGAAGGAGACAGTAGAGATTGCCATAGATAATGGTTTCAAACTTGGCTTGACACAATAGAGACACAAATAATTAACTAGAACTTGCAACAACATCATATTAGTGATAAGACATGAGTCACAATTACCAAAACAAGCTATCTGGTAATATTTCACACTGATGATAGTCCTATGAAATACAGAATTTACAGGAATACAAGGAGCTAATAAGCATAATCCGTTAGTCCAAATGAAAAGAATATTTTCAAGCTAATAAAGTCTACTAATCAAATGATGTTAGAATTGCACTATGTTAACCGTCCCTCAAACAAAATTGCCTTCCCAATGTCTACATAAAATTTAAAAAATTTGCTACAAACTAAAGAGAAAGCAAATACACCATTAGGATAGCAATAGTCTTTAACCTAAACTAAATGTATTAAACAAAGGTTAAATGATATGGCACAAAAAAGGTAAAGGGCAAAAAAAGATGATGACAAAAGTGTGCTAACATATAAATCTAACAAACTTTATAATATGACCATATCATATTTGGTATGAGGTTATCATACAGTATGAACCATTTTGAATGAAAGAAGAGAAATATCAAATATCATAAAGAGGGTATAGAAAGAGATATTATATACTAATTAAGAAAGCAAAACACATGTAACACTTTTAATACAATGATTTGTAGTTTTTTATAAAAAAAATTAATTAAGAAAACAGAGATGCATCAAGATAACAACTCCCATTTAACTAACATCATAAAACAAGTGATTAGCATAACTTAGCCATTTGCTTATGGCCACAAAGCATAGCACTGACACAATAGTGTTAGGAGCAAATAATTTTGATCCAATGTTGCCCTCATTAAACAACACTACCTTCAGCATAAACATAGCTTGATAGAAGGTTCAAGACATAGATTTTAATCCGTACCAATGACAATCTCTTTCGTCATCTTTTCTCCTTGTTTTCTTCTTCTTCTTCTTATCATTATTTGTTTTCTTTATCTTAAATCAAAACCTCAAAAAGTTAGCTTACTTAGGGGATACTTAAACTCAAAAAATCTATCATATAATTAGGCTAATGCATAAGGAACACAAAAAGTTCAAAAAGTCTTCTCTTTTTAAAGCCCAAAACTTTAGAGTTCTTTCTAGCCTGCCTGATTTTTATCAGCCTAGAATCACGTCTTGGAGAAACATCTTCTCTTTTGCGATTACACTTGTGATTCCTAACTCACTTTTCAAAAATTACCTATCATTCTTGCCAAGCCTAAACACTACCGACGAAGTGGAATCACAAAGATAAATGAAACCTGAGTTTCAAAAGTTTATAAATAAAATTTTATTGAATAAAAAAAGATGACTAAACAATACTATAGACCCTTATTTATAATAAAAAACCTAAATCAACCATAATAAGAAAAAATAAATTCCTACCAAAGTAAGGAAACTAAAAAATTAAAAAAAACATATTAAATAAAAATAAAAGACTAATTTCGTCCTACATCAGCTCCTTGCCACTTAGAAGTGAACTTGTCCTTAAGTTCTCTGGGTACAATACTTCATCTTCATGATACTCGTACACGTCTACTACATTAAAAGTTTGAGATATTGCAATCATCCGGCAGCTGTAACATATAAGCATTATCATTAATCTTCCTTGCAACTCGAAATGAACCATACTTTCCATTATGCAGCTTGCTACGAATCCCAAGAAACCAATTTTTGCACAAATAAGCCATTGCAAGATCATCTTTTATCCCTGATGTTGATCTGCATCTTATTTGTATTTTTTGTTGGCAACTTCCAAGCTAGAACAAACCCCTTCCTGTATTTTTTGTACTCTCTCTACCATGTTTTTTGCAGCCTTGCTAATTCTTGGCAAAAGTTGTAAAGTCACTAGGTTTGCATGACGAAGTGGTTGTAAAATCATCATATTATTATAAGAAAATTCTATATGCGATTAGGGGTGGGCATAGAATCCGGCTCGGACCGGAATAGACTAGTTCGGTATGATATTTTACGTAAATCGATCCGATTTCGGTTCCCAAACATAAAAATTCGAAACTTTTCGATTATTGGTTTGGCTCACAAATCTAGGACTTGACGAAATTTATTATTTTTTAATATTTTTTTTACAAAACGATGTTATTTCAAGAAAACGACGTTGTTTTATCCCTAAAAATTATTAAAGATAATAATTTAATCTAAAACTGAACCGACCCAAAATTGAACCATTCGGTCCGATTTTATTCTAATTTCTTCTTACATCCGGTTCGATTCGGTTTCAAAATTTAGAAACTCAAAATTTCTAGTTTCGGTCCGTGCCCACCCCTACTTGCTGTAACGCTGCATCCTATTACTTAGGTTTCTTCCTAAAAATACAATGTAACACTTACGCTTATAAATGGTATGATCTGTCATATGTAAACATATTTTTTTTTGTTCTCTTTTAGCCAAAATTTTGTATGATATCACTCTGATTTCTCTCTTTAAATTTGATGAATGATTTTGGATGTATTTGCTTGATTTATTGTCGGAGTGTTAATGTTGTTGAATTCTATTGACAACTTTGACTTGTTTTTGAAGAAGAAAAATTTATTAGGTACTAAGATAATCATATCATAGAAATCATGAAGATCCTTATTCTCAATTTTTGGGACTTTCTCAATTACCACTAAGGAAGGTTTTTATTTATTTTTTCTTTATAGAGAAAAGGACTTTTGTTCTCAACATTCTAGTTCTGTATTAATGATCTCATTCTATATGCAATTATTTCTCCATTTTCTCTATATTTTAAGTCATTTTTATGGTGTTTATTAAGTCATTTTGTTAGGTACATTGTATTAAGTTAGATGTATCGTGAGTGTGCTCATGACATAAATACAAATTGGGTTTGGTGATTGTATGTTCATGTACACATATTTGTACCGTTAAAAACTTTTAACATCAATGAGTTACTTTTGCATAAGTACAAGGAGTAATCTAATAATAATTTTTTATGAATTTTTTAAAATGATAAAACTACCTTTACATGTTAACTATTTGTTAATGAATATATATAACATTGTTAGTAGGGATGGTAAAAATCCTCGTGGGGGCAGGGGCCTATGGGCGCCTAACCTATCCGAGTGGGGGAAGGGGGTAAATTTCCAAAACAATTAGGGCTTGGAGACAAATTTTTGTCCTTGATTTAAAAACGGGTTAGGGATGGGATGCCCCTCTTTCCCCGAACCCATCCCCGTTTCCTCGAAAAAAATTTAAAATTTGTTTTGTAAAATTACAATTACATCTATATTATTTAATAAATAATTATATAAGTTTTATAGTTTTTTAATTTTATCAATCAAGTCCCTTAAAATATTTATACTTTTTTAATTTAATTAATTAGGTTCTTTATATAATATTATCCAAAAAAAAAAGTCCAACATTAATTTAATATCTTTTCTCTAACATTATCAATTCTATTAAAAGTTAAATTATAATATCCTACCATACTTATTTATTTTTCTATATTTATTTTTCTATTTGTATAGGTTAATAAAAAATTATAATGAATATATTAATCAAATTTAATATTTTATTCTAACAAAAATTTTATTAGCTATAATATTTCACATAGCTTATCTCAATGAATATTTATTTTTATTATATTAATCTGATAATATGTGAAATTATAGTTTTTTATATGAAAAATTAATTTATTATTATTGAAAAAAATATAATAATTTTGATTTATAGTATGAGACTTGATGAAAACCTAAAATTTGATAATACATTTTTAATAATAAATTAAAATTTTGATAATTATAGAAGCTAATTTTTATTAAATACTTTAAATATGCATTCAAATTAATAAATTTAATATTTTTTTAAATTCATACTAAGTTTAGTTCTGTTAAACCATTGTAAAACTAAATAATTATATATACTTTTAAATCCTAAATTTCAAATCAAGGTGAGTCACTACCACCACTTCATCTACTCCTCACAATCACTCGTTGTCTATTGTAAGTGGTAATGATGTTCATAAATATAGCTTTACTAATTTTTAGTATCATTTTTACGATATTCGAGATTTTAATCACTATACTCTTCATTTTGGAGAATTATATATATATATATGTATGTATAATTATTATTATTAGTATTTTATAATTTAAAATAATTTAGAATGCAAAATTATTTTTATCAATATAGTAATTTAACAATAATTTTTGAATAATTGTTAAAGATAAAATTATTGATAGACTATAAGTAATGATAATAATAGTTTTAACTATTAAATTTGAATTATTTTATATCAATATAATAATTTTAAAATAATATTTTTAATAATATAAATTAAATATGTATTATCATTTAAATATTTTATGTTTGCATATTCTGATAAAAATAATATGTGTGGTGTAGTGGTAATATTAGCAGTAATCATCCCAAGGTCATGTGTTCAAGTTCTTGAATTAGCAAAAAACTTTTATTGATGAAAAAGTCAAACGAGGTCAAAGTCGAGTTAAGGCCCGCGGGGATTCTCAACCCAAATTGGGGACATCCCCGACTCGTGCTTGAATTGGGTTGAATAGGGACGGGTGGGAATGGGGATGAGGTAGCTTCTTTTGCTTTACTTCTTCTTTTGTATTTTAGGCAGCTTTGTTGTACTTCCAATTAGATTTCTATAACAAACTAGAAGCCAAACCAAATTTGAACTCTTTTAATTTGATTTGTTTTTCCACTTTAATGGCTTTGTGCAATAGCTCATTCATCTCCACATAATGTTGTAAATCAATCACATCAACAATCTCCTTGTTTAAACTGCCAATAAATCTAGCCATTGTTACTTCTTTATATTCCTCTATGTTTGCTTTAATCATGACTATCTCCATCTTCTTGTAATAGTCCTCTACACTCAGGGAACCTTGAGCTAGCGCTTGTAACTTTCTATGCAACTCTCTATAATAATGGCTAGGTATAAATCTCTTGTGCATTATCAATTTCATCTCTTCCCATAACCGAATTGGCCTATCTCTATTCTTATGCCTATTGATCACCAATTGATCCCACTATGTATTTGCATAATTTATGAACTCTACGGCTGCTAGTTTTACTTTCTTTACCTCAGAGTAATTATGGCAGTCAAATATGTGTTCAACATTTTTTTCCCCACTCCAAGTATAGTTCAGGATCATTCTTTTCTTGAAATGTTGGAATTTTCATCTTTATATTGACCAAATTGTTATATCTTTTGGAAACAACATTCTTTCCTCGTTTAGAACTTGATTCCTCCAAATCCGAATAATCTTTCTTTTCCTCCTCAAACACACATCTTCTAGGGTTTTAGACATAGATGGGGATTGCATGTTATCCAGCTTAGTATTCAACTTCTAAATTGTTCATTAACAATCTTTATGAACATTTTCATGTCAACTTCCTGCAGTTTTCCTTCATTACTCATGTTTATAACCTGCAAAACTTGTTAGAAGTTAAAAAAAAATTATTCCTCTCACACTCCTTCACGTGTTTGCATTTAAATCAGATTGTTATCATTTGTGTTTCACACTAACTTGGCTTTTCTCGATGATGGTCTTACCACTCTTGCCTTTTACCACTTAGGCCAGTCCCTTTTATGTTTTTAAAAGAATCAAGATCAACAAATCTCAAGGAGCAATCAGTTAAATGGTGGCAAATCTCAAAATCAGAACGTTAAAAACTTAATTGATGTAAATGGCAACGAAGTAAAAAATAAATTAAAAGAGTCAAGAAAATAATAAAACTTTAAAAGAAAGCAAAAGACATGCAAAAAAAATCACTGGAATGCAACAAATTGAAGAGTAAAGCTAAAAAAGACAACAAGTCTGGCACAATTGAACCTGAATAGAATAAATAGAATATGGAGCATGAAATTAAATTAATGATATGATCCAAATTCATTTTACATGTAGCCTTTATATAAGTATGCAAACATCATTATCTTAAATAAAACGAAATCCAAAATTAAGTAGGAATAAAAATCATAACTTAAGTTCGAAAAAAAAATCATAATCTTAATTTAATACGGAAACCTAAATAGCAATCCTAATTTAAGGGGTTTTAACACATACCTCTCTTGAGGTTTGAAATTTTAATATTTAGATAGAAAGTTTGAGTTATGACACACTTACCTCCCTTATACCGTTAATTGATCATCATTTTTTATTTAAATGACTATAATACTTTTGTTTACTTTAAAATAAAATTTAATTTTAATTTTAAATTTATTTAATGATTAAAAAATTAAAAGAATTAAAATTTTAATTAACGATAATTTTGATTTATATTTATTTAAAATTAAAAATTTAATTAATAATATTTAAAATTAATATTTTACCTATATTGATATTTTTTTAAATTTATGTTGTTGAATAGTTTTATTAAAGTTTTGTGCAAACCTGAAAGTCTAAATTTACTTTATGAATTATAAGATTAATGTTGAAGTATGAATTTAGTGTGAATATATATGACACTTATATTAAAGAGTTTTTTTAAAAATAGTCAGGTTGATAGTCAGGTTGATAAGGCTATAGAGTTATTTAGTAAAAAAAATTAAAAGAAATATTGTTAATATCGTAGGATTTGTAAAAAAAGGGAGTACGAAGGGAGGTTGTTTTACATATTAGGTTTTGAGGTTTGGTAAATATGACACACGAATAAAAATTAATTAAATTCCTAATTTAAATAAATATTAAATAAATATAAATTAAAATTATCAACTTAAATTATCATTAATTAAATTCTTAATTTCAATAAATATTAAATAAATGTAAACTAAAATTATCAAATTAAATTATCTTTAATTAAATCTCTAATTTTAAATAAATATAAATTAAAATTGTTATTAATTAAATTTTACTTATTTTAATAAATTTAAACATTAAATATATTAAAATAAATTTTTTTAAAATTTTAACTTTAAAGCAATTAAAGGTATTATAGTCATTTAAACAAAAATGGATAGTTGACTAACAGTCTAAGGGACGTAAGTGTGCATTTCCTAAAATCTTTTATCTAAGTGTTAAAATCTCAAACCTCAGGAGATGTATGTGTTAAAACCTCCCTAATCTAATAAGGAAACCTTAATAACAATTATAATCTAATATGAAAATCTAAATAATAGTTTTAAATAAACTATGAAACTAATTCTATATAGAACAAAGAATCTTCAAAAGCTTAACTTATCCATGCAACATAAAGATTTAGTAACCCATGACTATTTTATTCTTCTTCTTGCACATAAAGATAAGTGATTAGCTTCTGCGAAGCTTTGCAAACTTCAAGAACAGCCTTAGAACCTTCTAGAATAGCCTCTTTATCATACACTTTCATGATTAAGCCTTGAAAGTCTCTTTCATCCTCTTTGTCCTTACTCTAGTCATTGGACCACCGATTCCACCGATTCCTTGCAAAGGATCTTGAAAAGAATTGAGAATATTAGTTTGAACCATTTGGCCAACACTTCGATCGTCATTATTCCCTTCCTCTTTGAAAAGATTCGTCCTCAAATCACCTACATTTTATAAAGATAAATCAGTAACATTAAAGGTCACACTAAAAATACCATAGTTGTTTGACAAATCTAGCTTGTAGGCGTTATCATTGATTCTCTCCAAGATTTGAAAATGTCCATCTCCTCTAGGCTGCAATTTTTATTTCCTTTGTGTAGGAAACCTCTCTTTACACATGTGCACCCAAACTCAATTTTCAGGTTCAAAACAACCTTCAAACGCCTCTTATTAGCTTGCTTAGCATATTACTCATTATTCCTTTCAATGTTAACCCAAATCTTGGCATGTAAATCTTTCACAAAATCTGCCTTTTTCTTACTATCAAGATTAATATGTTCATTAGTAGGCCAAGGTAAAATATTCACAGGAGTTAAAGAATTAAAGCCATAAACAATTTCAAAAGGTGAAAAAAAAGTAGTAGAATGAACATATTATATGTAAACTCAATATGTGGCAAACACTTCTCCCATTGCTTTAAGTTCTTTTGAATGATAGTACGTAACAAAGCAGTAAGTGTTTTATTAACTACTTCAGTTTAATCATCCGTTTGAGGATGTGTAATAGTAGAAAATAAGAGTTTAGTTTTTAATTTATTCCATAAAGTGTGTAAAAAATGACTTAAGAATTTAACATCTCTATCACTAACAATTGTCTTAAGCAATTCTTGCAAACGAACAATTTCTTTGAAGAACAAGTCAGCAATATATGTGGCATCATTGGTTTTAGAATAAGCAATAAAATGAGCCATTTTACTAAACCTATAAACAACAATAAATACGCTGTCCTTACCATATTGAGACCTTGGTAACCCTAAAACAAAATCTATAGAAATATCAATCCAAGGTTGGTTAAGCATTGGTAAAAAGGTATACAAGCCATGTGGTTTAATCTTAGATTTTGCTTACCAACATGTAATACACTTATTACAAATAGATTGTAGATCATGCTTTATATTAGGCCAATAAAAATGCTCATGCAATATATCTAAAGTCTTTTGCACACCAAAATGCTCCATCAAGCTGCCTCTATAAGTTTCTCTAATAAGTAACTCATGAATAGAACAAATAGGAGCACACAATTTATCTTTCTTAAACACATTCTTTATGCCTATAAAAATCACTAAATGTACACTTATCACATGCATTCCATACTTGGCCGAAATCAACACATTAGCATATAAGTCTTTAATCAATTTAAAACCAAATAATTTAGCTTGCAAAGATGTAAATAATGTGTACCTCCTAGATAATGTATCACTAACAACATTTTTCTTTCCATGTTTGTACTTGATCACATAAGGAAACATTTCTATGAACTCCAGCCATTTAGCATGCCTTTTATTAAGCTTACCTTGGGATTTTAATAACTTTAAACTCTCATGATCAGAATGAATGATGAATTTCTTTGGCCATAAGTAATACTGCCAAATTTAAAGTGGTCTCACTAATGCATAAAGTTCCTTGTCATAAGTAGGATAATTCAAGATTGTCTCACTTAGTTTTTCACTAAATAAACAATTGGTTTGGAATCTTGCATCAAAACAACCCCTATTCCAATTATAGATGCATTACATTCTACCTCAAAGGTTTTATCAAAGTTAGGCAAATGCAACAAAGGTAAATTAGTTAGCTTATCTTTCAAAGTTTTGAAAGTCCGATCATGCACACCATCCCACTTAAAAATAACATTCTTTTTAACAAATTCATTCAATGGTGTAGCAATATAACTAAAATCTTTAATAAACTTTCGATAAAAACTTGCCAAACCATGAAAACGTCTTACCTTATTGATATTTTTAGGTGTAGGCCAGTTCCTTATTGCCTTTACATTTTTTTCATCAATACTAATACCTTGCGAAGTAACAACATATCCAAAAAATACAATAGACTCTATGCAAAATGTGCACTTCTTAAGATTAGCATACAATTGGTGCTCTCTTAACACATTAAAAATAACATTCAAGTGTTTCACATATTCATCCAAATTTTTACTACAAACTAAAATATCATCAAAGTAAACTATCACAAATTTCTCTATAAAAGCACCCAAGACATGATTCATTAACCTCATGAATGTACTAAATGCATTAGTTAAACCACTCATATAATCTATATTTAGTTTTAAATGCTGTCTTTCATTAATGAGAAAACAAGCAAGAGCTATTATTTTGTTATATAAAGTCTATTTAATGCTCAATACCTCTTAAAGGAGGGAAATCTTCTTGAGGAATAGGTCCACAAACTCATCCTTAGGCTATATTCACTATGCACGGGTTCTTCAACTTCAACATCAGAATAATCCTCCAATGGTGGCATCCTGACTCGACATTGAACCCATTTTGACTTTCATTTAAAAAAAGGAGGGAAATCTCCTAGAAGAATAGGTCCGCAAACTCACAAACTCATCCTTAGGCTATATTCACCATGCATGGGTTCTTCAACTTCAACATTAGAACAATCCTCCAATAGTGGCATCCCGACCTAACATTGACCCCATTTTGACTTTTATATTCATAAAAGAAAATTATGCTACTTTAAGAACTTGAATACATTACCTTGGAAAGATTAATGCTAACATTACTACTATACCACACAAAATTTTTATTATAGCATGCAAACACAAAATATTTAAATGTAATACATATTTAATTTATATCATTGAAAATATTATTTTAAAATTATTATATTGACATAAAATAATTCAAATTTAATAGTTAAAACTATTATTATCATTTCTTATAATCTATCAATAATTTAATCTTTAACAATTATTTAAAATTATTATATTGATGTAAATAATTTTATAATCTAAATTATTTTAAATTATAAAATAATAATAATTATTATACACACATACACACACACATATATTTCTCCAAAATGGAGAGTATAGTGATTAAAATCTCAAATATCGTAAAAATAATACTAAAAGTTAGTAAAACTATAAAAATAAAAAAATATTAGATATAACATTAATAAAATCATTTAAGCAATTTATATTTATGAACATCATTGTCACTTACAATAGACAACGAGTGTTGTGATGAGCAGATAAAGTGGTGGGGGTGACTTACTTGATTTTAAATTTAGGATTTAAAAGTATATATAATTATTTAATTTTACAATGGTTTAATAGAACTAAACTTAGTATGATTTTAAAAAATATTAAATTATTAATTTGAATGCATATTTAAAGTATTCAATAAAAATTAACTTCTACAATTATCAAAATTTCAATTTATTATTAAAAATGTATTGTCAATTTTTAATTTTTTTATCGAATATGATAATAAAAATTAAAATTATTATATTTTTTCAATAATAATAAATTAATTTTTCATATAAAAAATTACTATTTTACATATTATCAAATCAATATAATAAAAATAAATATTTAATTGAGACAAGTTATATAAAATATTATAGCTAATAAAATTTTTGTTGGAATAAAATATCAAATTTGATTACATTTATTATAATTTTTTTATTAATCTATACAAATAGAAAAATAAATAAGTATGGTAAGAAATTATAATTTAATTTTTAATTAATAATATTAGAAAAAATATATTAAATTAATGTTGAACTTTTATTTGTAGATAATATTATATAAAGGATCTAATTGATCAAATTATAAAAGTATAAATTTTTAAAGGACTTGATTGATAAAATTAAAAACTATAAACTCATATAAATATTTATTAAATAATATAGATGTAATTATAATTTTATAAAGTAAATTTGAATTTTTTTTCGAAGAACCGGGGGCAGGGAAAGAGAATATCCTCGTCTTCAACCCGTTTTCAAGTCGGCCGCTCCCCTATTTTTCTGAAAATTTTCTTCAAATCTCTAACTTGAACAGGTCGGACCCCGCGGGTCCCCGTCTCCGTGGGAATTTTGCCATCCCCATACCATAGAGACTAATTTAGTACATGTTATAAGCGTTTGGAACAAAACATTATTTTTTATAATTATAAGGATTAATTTGATAATAATTCATAAAATTTATTTGTAATTTTAATTCTCGTGCCTAGGCTAACTAGTCAGCGGGTCAGTTTAATTTTTCTTTACTTGCAAGCCAACGATTTCATCATTGTCAAAAATACAGACTGTGGTCTCACAATTCGATATATCGTGTCCGAGAATTTGAATTTTGGTATGAGAAATTGAAAAAAATAAATTAACGGGTTAATAGCATGTTTATCCCTGAATAGCAATGAGGACATAGTTTTCTCAATTTTGACAAATTTATACCTATCAAGGACTTAAATGGAAATAAAAATAGATAAAATATATCCCAATTGGTTATATTTAGCACAATATATCCTAATTTGTTGTTTTGGAAACGTTTAGGGTTGAGAGTATTATTATTCCATAAATTAACACCAACAACAAAACAAGAAGAACAGGTGAAGCAGAAGCGAAGACAGAAACAGTAACACTGACTCTTTTATCTGTCTCCAATTCTGCTCCTCTTTACAGCAGCAACAGAAGAAAGAAAAAAAAAAAAAAAAAAGAGAGGAGAAGAACAGGGCAAGAATAATCTGATTGAAAACTGAATAACAAACGAGCTAAGAGAATTGGGGATGGGTATTCTGTACGACGACGTTGTGATCATCAGACAACCGGACAAAGAAGGAGAACCTACTGTGATAACCATCAACTGTCCTGATAAAACTGGTCTCGGTTGTGATTTGTGTCGTATCATTCTCTTCTTTGGTCTTAGCATTGTTAGAGGAGGTAAGCTCAAATGTGTATGTCTTTGACAAGTAATTCTCTGTTTGTTTGGTGAGGAAATATGGGAAAAGATTTTGAATTTTGGGATTTTAGATCTTCTTTTGCCTATTTGGAAGGAAGAAACAGCTTGTTGAAAGTGTTCAATTTTATGATCTTTTCCTTTTCCCCTTATTTTCTTGTCCTTTCTTAGCAACCAACCAGAGTCTGATTTTTTTACCCAATCATAACTATTGTAAAACGAGTGAGGGTTCTCTCTGATTGATATTCAAATTTGATAAACGGGTGATGAGTATTTTTAGCTTTTCATTAATTTTGAGTAAGAATGATAAAGGAGGTGAGATTTTGATTTAATTTCGAACCAACTGATATATGTGAAATTTTTGTGGTGAAGATGTATCAACGGATGGGAAATGGTGTTACGTAGTGTTTTGGGTGATTGGAGATTCTCAAACTAGATGGAGTTTGTTGAAGAAGAGACTTGTGGGTGCATGCCCTTCTTGTTCTTCGGCTTCTGCTATTTTCTACTACCGGTCAGAACTTCAATCACCAAAACCTCCTGATGTGTTTCTCTTGAAGCTTTGTTCTTATGATCGAAAAGGCCTTTTACATGGTACTTCCTTTTTCTTTTCTTTCGATCTGTGGTCTAGGATTGAATTTTATGTTTCTGGGTACCTAAGTTTGTTTGTCTTGATGATTTACAATTGGAGAGATCTTTTGGTTTGTTTTGTTTGTGCATGTTATTTTGATGTTGAATTCAGGTTCTGGTTTGCTAATTTATAAGTTTCATTTTGAGTTTTTATTGTCTTTTAATTCTTTGATTCATATTGTTTGATTGTTATGAGAAAAATGAAAAAGAGAAGTTGGAATCTCTCAGTGGCCCTTTCAACCCCTTTACTTATGGACGGATTCCAGGTTTTCAGATGCTTTCTTATTCTGTGATTAGAATGAAGAAATTATATTCCTCCTCCCCTTTTGCTCATTTGTACGTATGGAATCATCTGTCTTTCCCCTTCCCTCTTTTCATGTGGTTTAGTAGACAATTTTGATACTATGACAATATAAGAACCATGTCCATCAATTGATTTTTGTAGGATTCTTTATCCTATTTCTTTTGCAGATGTAACTGGGGTTCTTTGTGAACTTGAGCTCACAATAAAGAAAGTGAAGGTATCTACCACTCCGGATGGAAGAGTGATGGACTTGTTCTTCATCACAGACACGAGGTTTTACTTTGTTTATATATTTCCTCAAGCTCACAGTATATTTTACATTCTTGCAATTTCTGACATCATCGATTGTTTTCATCAACATAGCTACAGCTGCAATGTTAATATGGTTACACGTCATGTTTCACTGACTGGCAGTGATACATTTCTTTGAAATGACTGCAACTATGTGAAATAGCTTCCATGTACAAATTTAACACGTATTTCATTTAAATTAGATGTATTAATAGTCTCCAAATATAATAATGATTTAGGGTGACTGACTATACTGTCCAATTGACTAACATTCACAATTACCTATCTCATGCTAATGGATATTCTCTCTGGTCAAACGGTTTGTTTGGAAAAGTCAATCATATTGTGACAACATTCATTAAAAAATTAATTTGGCCAATCATGATTAAGGTTGCTCCATTGGGAATCTCTGAAGTGTGATTTATTGGGCAGATAGTAAGCCAATTGTTTCTTAAATTACTGTAATGTATACATTTTCATTTGCTTCTTTTTTTTCTTTCTTTTATCTGTATATTCGGAATATAAGAGGATGTTGTGGGTTATTTGGAGAAGAGTATTTTTATTTTTCAATATTGGTAGGTTCTTCCAGCTGGTAAAAAGATATTCTGTATCATGGTATTTACCCATGCAAAGATTCAGACATAGCCCCCATAAGATCCATAGAGCTTTTCTTCTGCAGAATTGAGTTTGTGTTGATCTTTTTTCCCCAAAAAACTAATATACATCATCTGAATTTTGTGCTTCGTCAGGGAACTTCTACATTCAAGGAAGAGACAGGAGGATACATATGAGCACTTAAAAGCCATTATGGGGAATACCATAATAAGCTGTGATATAGAATTGGTAGGCACTGGAATTGCTGCCTGTTTTCAGGCATCTCCATTTCTTCCATCTGCCATCACTGAAGACATGTTCCACTTGGAAATGCCTGATGAACTCCCAAGTGGGTCACTGACTTCCAACAATATTTCTGTCACAATGGACAACTCGCTGAGTCCTGGTCACACTCTCGTCCAAATTGTCTGCCAGGATCATAAAGGTCTTCTTTATGACATAATGAGAACTCTAAAGGATTACAATATTCAGGTAAATGAACTAATAATATGATACTTTACAATGCAGTAAATTTAAGAAAGTTGCATCTTTTATTTTATGGATCATAGAAGGATGTCTTTAACAATGGAAAGATTTTGTTGGGTGTTTTGTTTCTTGATGCATCTGCAATCCCAATTAACTTGCATTTGGCAGTATTTTTAAATCCACGCACACACATATGCACGTATGCACAAGCACATGCATGTATATTTTTGGTTGGCTTGAAATTTGTTTTTAAAGCCATCAACCTGCATATATGGTAAGAATTAAAAGATTGGTATTAGTTTTCCTCTTAATTGACCTGGTTATTAGAAAGATTTATTCTTTCTGTGCTCTTATATTTGGCATGCTTCACTTCCAAGAATGTGGATCACATTCTACTTGTTCAGAATCTCAGAAAGTGTTAACAGAAGGTGAAATTCGGTTTCATGGTACTAACATGTAAATATTATGATTTTAGCAGATTTCATATGGACGCTTTACTACAAAACAAAGAGGAAACTGTGAGATTGACTTGTTTATCATGCAAGTTGATGGGAAAAAGATAGTTGATCCTAGCAAGCAGAACGCATTATCCTCTCGTCTGCGGATGGAACTGTTTCAACCTCTTAGGGTAGCTGTAGTCAGCAGGGGTCCTGATACAGAGCTTCTGGTTGCAAATCCCGTGGAATTATCTGGCAAGGGCAGACCTCTTGTGTTTCATGATATAACCCTTGCTCTCAAGATGCTTGACATTTGCATCTTTTTGGTAAGTACTTGTTTGCTTACTACATAACTCAAACAAAACTTTGGCTATATTTACATGATGCTTAGTGTCCTATCTTAGATGCATTTTTATGATTAAAATGGAGAGTAAATTGCTGGAATTATGAAATTGACAAGGCATTATGGGTTTGTGTTTAATTGTAAATTTTTCATACTTGTACTGTTAAAAAAAATGTAGAACACTCGGCTAGTATGCATAATTCCAGTAATGGAGCCCCAACTCTTCAGATAAGTAGTGGGATTGTCGTCATGGATGATTAAGCAGTGGGATTGTCGTCATGGACGATTAAGCAGTGGAATTGTCATCATGGATGATTATATGCATGCCGTCATACTTTATCTCACTGTTGAGTGACATGCATCACTTGATTACCTGACCTTTATTATGTATTATGGATCCCGTGTATATTTTATTTGTAAGAATTTGTGTTGAAGGAATTCAATTTAAACAATAAATATTTCATCCTTCTCTCTAAATGGTCAATATAATAATGGTTGCATGTTTTTCCAGGCTGAGATTGGAAGGCACATAATTGGAGATAGGGAATGGGAAGTGTACAGAATTCTACTTGATGAAGGTGATGGATTGTCTGTCCCAAGAAGCAAGATTAAGGAAATAGTTTGGAAAAAGTTGATGGGTTGGGAGTGATCTGAATGCAGCTATAATTTTCTTGGATGGCCATGCCCACTGTTCAATATCGTCGGTCCTACTGAGGTACGCATTAGATGTAAATGACAAGTTGTAACACTAGAATCCTGAGCCCACCCACTTCAAGTATCAACATTTGCTTGGATGGCCATTTCCACTGTTCAATATCATTTGTCCTACCGCGGTATGCATTAGATGTAAACGACAAGTTGTATCACTAGAAATGCCAAGATGATGAATTGGTAGCAACAAGATGTAGAAAAAGTGAAACTCCCTGAAGGCATGAAATACTTGACAAATACAGCATGTAGGTACCTGGAGATATTGATCCATTTCGTGCATGTTTTGTGAAATCGAAAATGTAGACGATTGGGGTTCATTTGGGGAACAAATTGCAATCAAGCAATAGCTTCAATTGTCTTCTTATTTCCCTGTACATATATTTAGTATATAAAACATGTTGTAGATAGGAGAAGGGTTTGCTGTCGAAAACATCAGTTGCCCAAAACATCTAGTTGTACAGAGCACCTGGTGTGTATTTGTTGTCATAATAGTTGCCTTGCACTTTTTGTATTGGTAGAGCTACCGCACAGTCACTGTACTATACAAACGTAACACTTGAACCATTAGATTTGCACTCTATGCAATCCAACGACTCATAAAAGTGGGGATTCTCCTGCTTAAACTGTAACTTAACTCTTAAATGAGTTATTTAAGGCATCTGTGTAAGACAACATCTACAGTAACTGTAGCATGACTCTTTTCCGCATTGCTTTGGACAATAGCTATCAAGATTGCAGGTCAGTCAAAAATACAACAGCTATATTGTTCCTACAGCCCAGTTCTTTCAATTTTCTGTTAGATATGTATGCTATCTCTCAATTACATTTTACACTCTAATTTCCTCAGTTTTGAATTAAAATCAGATACCTGAAATATCTAACAGATATTAATCACAGTATGAATGACTAAAGATACGATTGCTTCATTGTAGTTTTGTCCGCTACTACTGTGTCTTTTTCAATTGCACTGATATCTTATAGACAAAAGCTTAATGCTGGAGTACAGGAAGGAAGATAAGTTTTAGGACCTTATTGTTCTTGATTTGCATTTTGACAAAATGAAGATGTCCATGGATAAGAAATATCTGGTCACATCAGAAGGGTCTTTGTTTCAAATGATTTATGAGTTGAAGATATTATGTATTTATCTTATAAATTGTCCTATCAGTTTCCTTCCTCATGAACATGACTCTCGTGAGAAATGAAATCTGTAAATATTAGCTTCCGAATAAATATTAGTATTTATTAAATATTTTAATTGTTGTACTTTAGATGTTGGCTATCAAGTGGAGCAAAGCAATTCTCTTGATCTATTTTTCCAGAAACTCTCTCACCATCATCTAAACAAAGCTCATAATAATACTACAGTTACTACATCAAACAGTAAAAGTAAAAAAGAGAACTTGAATTTCAAAGTTATCTATGTGAATGTTACAATGTAGAAGTGCTGATTCTTCATATACCTTGTTGCAATCTTGCTTCCTATAGCTTCCAGTATATACCCAATTTATGCAAAATGCCTGCTACTACTCCCCAGAAGGTAATTTCAGCAAAGATAACGTACAGCAGAGTCCCTAGTCTCTCAGACTTCCAGACATTAATAAATACATGATTTTGGATCCAATTAACCTGGGATAATTGTTGGTTTTGTATAAAGTTAGTTATCATTTGAAGAACGAAATTTTCTTAAAATAATCACTTTTTAATCTCCGAATTCACAAATGACCGCTACTGAAAAATAATCAACTATAACATTTTTTTAGATAAAATTATTTCTATGACCAATTTTAACCCAAAAAAAAAATAGCTACAATACTTTTGAGTTATTATAATTACGTTATAGTATTTCCGAATTTTTTTGAATTTCTACAGTAACTTTCGAGTTAAAGTTACTAAAACAACTTGAAAATACTGTAGCTATTTTTCGTTAAAATTTTTGTCTACGTAATATTGATTTGGTCATTTTTAAATAAATTTTAAATAGTAATCAAATTTAAATTATAGAGGCAAAATGTAGTTATAATTGAAAATTTTCCGAAAAAGAAATCAAATCATGCAGATGTACGTTTTAATGAAATTTGACCGAAAAAAGAAAACATTACTCACAAGTGTGTTATCAGGGTCCTTGTAATACCACCCATTTACAAATCCTGCGAGAATGCCTTGTGCCCCCAGTACAAAAACCAGCATTGCATTCATTCCTATCCATTCCAGGAATAAGAACGGTGTCCGCAATCCCCAAACATCAATCTGTTGATTAATTCATACAGAAGGGAAGGTTCCTTGCATTAGTTAGCTAAGGTCAACAGTAAGCTTCAATGTGCAATTGGGACAGTTGGTAGATGTTATACCAGAATATAGAATGCCGAAAATACAAGACCAGCAGCACCAGCTGTGAAACAGACATAGCTGAAGCTGTAAAGCTGCTTGTTGATAGGAATAGCTGCAGAAAACGAAGAAAGGCAGAGAAAAAAAATTCAGTTTTAGTAAGCTAGAGCCAGAGGATTCAGACATATGATGAAGAAGACTAACTCACCATCTGTAAAATGAAGAATGATGGCTATGATAAGTAAGACAATAGACATTGAGACCCATTGCTTTAGCCTTTCAGAGTGACCCTGGAAAAAAACAGACCCCATATCTTTTCAAATTAAGACTGCATATACCTAACCAACACAAGTAAAAAATTTATGTAACATCATAAACTGCTGACCTTGAAATGAATCAAAACATGTCCATAATGGATACCGATGGTTCCGGAGAGAATAGCAGAGATTGTACTAGACACCCAATTAAAAAAAGAAAAGAACCAGTTAATTCCGCTTTTGGCTTCTAGCAGCTATGAAATTGATAAATGCAGATGACTGAACAAACCTCAGTAATCCTTCTGGTTCAAATGGAGCACGACACCAAACTGGAGCATCCTCGCGCGGAGGGCCAGAATTTGGAGAACTAAGAGTGCAAGCCTACAACACAATTTTATGATAATGGTGATTTTTCTAATGGTATGTAGCTAAGTTGAAGCGGTAGTCAGGACTAAGACTAACCTTTAAGCGTGACCAAACCGGGCTAGAGTACAGATGATTTACGCCCCAAACCTGTCGATCAACATAACCAACAGCATTGCAGGCAGGTCCTAAGTGCCCTCTCATCCCACATTTAACCTGAAATTAACAGCATACGTCTCAGCATCAGTATTAGTACCAGCGGCCTATGCTGTTACAGTTGGTATGCGTCAAGCTTTAAACTGAAGCACATACCGTATACCTCTTTGCTCCATGATGGTGTACAACAAAACTCCAATCTGGAACATATAACGAATAGGTAGTGATCATGTAAATGAGAAATGCCACGAACCCTCCAATCCTAAATTCCAGATTATATCATTAAATACAAACATCAGAGACAGAAATAGACTGTTTGCAAATCAATTTGGAACAAGAAGACTCTTGTTGTTTTACCATTGCCATTGATATGCCGTAAAAATTGAAATATTCCCAGGTTCCAGGACAGTTGGTCTCCTCTTTGTTGTCAAAGTTTCAATTAGAGCTACAACAAAGTACACCAATGCTATTCTCTGCGTATAGATATAACAATACATGTCAACTTTTGACCATATTAAGAACTAATTAATTAGTTTAAGGTTGAAGGGAAGACCTGGAGAATTCCACACCATCTGATAAACTTCATGTCAACTCCATAAGCGAGATCATCAGGGGCGTGAGAGTATCCTCCTGTAATGGTGAATTGTGGATATCCGTCCACCCATGTATATATAAATATGAGAATAATGCTATGGATACAAATTCTTTTACAAACTACTAGATATAAATTCAGTGGAATAATAGTATTGAGCGATGAATAAAAATAATAAGTTACATCATGTGAGAACTAATGCTATCCTATCATGATTAATTTGTATCTCATAATTTATATAGATAATAAGAAAAGATCAATGGTCTACAAAATTATACATATTCTTATACCATTATACATCATTAGATCTATGCACTTATGCCGTGGAGATTAAATTTGACATATATAATTAATACACTATAATTAATACACATGTTAAATTTAATCTCAATTATTAAAGAAGTATAAATCTAATAGTTTATAAATGGTGTAACAATATGTGTAATTTTAAGAGGCTGTCAGTTTGTTCTCATGTATAATTAGTTAATATACATGTATATGTATACAAATTTGGCTTATTACTTTTTTCTATATCTCTAGGCCTGTCAATTCTATCATTCACTTAGAAATGCTAAGACTTATTAATCTCTATCAGAAATGAGTAGTTTATATAGTACTTTTCTAATCAATAATGTTAATCTTATAAAATTGAAATATAAAGTTTTATATTAATTGATGGAGTAATAATTAATAACTACTGGTTAGGTAAATATTTTATGTTACTATCTAACGTGAAAACTGTGTAGCACCAATTTATTATAAATTGCACATCAAATATTACATTATTAAAGATTAATATTTGGTATCCTAACTTTATAAATTTAGTTAAGAACAAGTATTTTATCAGATGTGACTCACCTTTCATCCTCAACTTATGTTTTTAAAAAAAAATATAAATCAGCTTTTAAAAAGTGTTTGTTGTTTTAGTTTAAAATTAAATACATAAATTAGAATTATTCTAATTAATATTTTTTCTAATATAAAGATTTTGAATACATATCAAATACAAGCATTAAAAAACTTATTTTATTTATTTATTTATACATGATATCATTTTATAAAACAAATTGTCTACAAATCAAATATATTAAAATTCTCTCTCCTAGAAAATAACTGTTAGTGTTTAACATTAATTTAAAATTGTAATTATTTTATTAATTTTTGTGAAAAAAAATTAAATTTTTGTATTATAAATAAAAATTTAGGGAAATGTAGAATTACTGTTTATATACTTACCTTGTAGTAGAATTCCCCAAAAGAGAAGCTTGAGAGTCCTTATAATTATCTTCTTTATTACATCATTTATCTTCGTTATTTTCTGAAACAATTAACAATTAATTAAGATAAACGTTAGCCTTCATAATTTAAAAAAAAATAAAAATATCATAATTTCAAACAAGTCTATTTTTTAATTTAAAATTAAAATTTTAAATCATTATTAAAATAATAAAAAAATGGGGCCAACCCGGGATTACCGTTGAAAGTTTGAACCCTAATACGATTATCATATGTTTAATTATTAATTTAATCAAATTTTGTTATTAAATAATTAGTTAAGCATGCAGAGGATGACCGTTTCATTCATCCAAATTAAAATTTTTGTTTGGACATAACGAAAAGAAACAATTACTACAAACAAATATTGTTTCCATAAAAAAACAAATAAATAATAAATAAAATAGAAATTGAAAAATGGTACCTTGAGAGCAAGTGCAATAGCTACACCAACAATGAAGAGGAAAAATGGCATCACAAAGTCTGCTAACGTGCATCCATTCCACGGCGAGTGATCAATCCTCGGGTACGCTCCTCCGGCATCGTCTACTAATATCATCAACTACGTACGTATAATCGTCCGTGTATGTATTAAAAATAACCTTCTATATTCTCTTATGATAATCATACTAATAGAGTTTGTAGAGACAATATAGAAATGTACTAGCACTTACCACAATAGTGAGACCTCTGAATGCATCAAGGGCTGCAACTCTCTTGCTTTTCTGCTGAAGCTGTAGTACTTCAACAGACTCATCATTCGGTTGAAATACAGATGCATTAGTTTTCCTTCGATCATCATCGCCGTCGTCTTTATGATGAATATATTCTTCGTGGACAAGAGGAGTATGCCCTAATCCTTCTTCAACTCTCTTAGGATCTGCAGATTCAGCCATAGAATGAACTGTAGATAGAAAAGGTTTGTTGTGGTTGATAGTAACAGAAGTATGAAGAGGAAGAGAGAAATAAATAAGAATGAAACTCTGAGACGGCCGGCAGTAATACTTAGTTGGAAATATTAATGTAGTTTAGGGATGTATAACTAATCCGAAAGTGAAATGCATACATATATAAATACAAATGCATGGTGATTAGCAGGAAAAATGGAAGACTACAAGAACCACACATTATAGCTAGATATCCAAGATTTCAACGTCTAGCTATATATGAAACCTTACTATATAAACTAATTGATTATTTTGGCCTAGGAGAACGACTTCAATCCTATAAACTGACATAAGAGCTTTCTACAAACATGGGATGGTTTAATTTGTTGATTGATCACGAAATTATGAATATAATTAATCATTTAATTACTACGATTAGTACTGTAATTTTGTATGTATGTATGTATGTATTAATGGGTAACGGGTCAAAATTTAATTAGAAGGACTGTTGCTCATGAAAAAGATATGATGGTTAATTAATTATTCGAGAATATCAACAGATACGCTGTCTCTTTGATCATTACTTTGAAATTAGAATAATCAAGCTGGAATCTGATCATTAACTGTAAGATGCAATATAGAATATTCAATTGCTACAATGAGAAGAGAAAAACAAGTACTACATTAGTTGTTGTTGTCGCCGGCTGACTCCATATATATATATATATATATATATATATGGGTTTTAAATACAAGGAGTGTCGTCCCCTCGCTAATAAATATATTGAGCTGAGAGGCAGGGAAAGACAATTAATACTGGGATAATGACAATAAGTTATTCCCGAATATGTATCAGGATTCACTTGTGGTCACATCCCTCTTTTAATTTTAAAGATCTATTTTAATAAATTTTAGTAGTTTATCATTATAATTCACTGCAGTTAAAGGTAAAATTATATTTTTTATCATTTCTTAACCCACCCGAATAATTTACTGTTGATTGTTATGCCTATAATACCATCTATTGTCATTGACTACCATCTAATGTCATTCATTTGGGTTATTATCAATATCATTAAATTCTTGTTGAACACTTTATGCAATAAAAATATCTCTATTACTGACTAAATAACCATTTGTCGTAAATTTAGAATTAAATTTTTAAGTGCCAAAATTTATTTTAGATTTACAGTGAATGTTTGCTCAAGCCACAATAATGACAGCATCATTGCATTAAGCATTGTATAAGGATTTCAATATATTCATGGTGACTCATATGGATGATAGTAGGTGGTGGTTGGAGGTGACGACAAAGAATGAACACCGTCTTTTTGTTTGACATGAATTATTTAATAAATGATAAAAAAATAATTTTTGTCTTTAATTACAGTAGATTACAATGATAAATTGGTAAAATTTATTAAAATGTAATCTTAATTGTTCTTTTTTAAATATGTCACGTGTCAACGAATTCTTAAAACTCAAGGAGGAAAGAGACCGGGAAGGGATTTTGATCCTTCTCTGATATGCTTTAATCATAGTTTAATCTATAGTCATAAAGAGAATTGTTAATTTTAAGAAGAAAAAGACAATTTTACCTTATAGAATTAAAAAACTATTTATGTATAAAAATAATTCTTCAAAAATATTTGATTATTTTGATCTTGCTGTTGAGAAGAAAAATAGAGAAAAATAAAATAAGAGGCTTAGTTTGACTGTTTGAGTAGTGGACTTTAGGGAGAAAGGTAGAAATTAAGCTTTGAATGTTGGTATAAATTATAAAGGGATTATGACAGATTCCTCCCTTGAGATTTAGGTAAATAAGCATATATCCCTTGATGGTAGAATGCTAGTTATTTCTGAAGTATTGAGCTCCGCTTGTACTGCCAATGGTACTGCATGAGTTGGTATAGACCTAACAATTCTTTCACGTTGCTTGACTCAAGCTTTCAATGTTTCTCCTGCCATATTACTTGTGAAGAAAACCTAGAAAGTAGAAAATTGAACTTATAATGAGTGAATCATGCTTTGATACCACTTGTCACAGGGGACTTTTCATTGATGCAGAAACCTCGTGCTTGCTCTAAGTCTCAGTTAGCCAGCAACTTAAATTTCTGCAATGGAGGTTATGCTCAACCAATTTTCTGCAAGTTAATGGAAAAACACAACAAGCGACACACAAGTTTACAAGAGAAAACTCTCCCTCAACTCTTTTTCATTTTGTTAAAGAAAAGAATACAAGTGTACAAAGGAAGGGTAACTCGTTTTCTATCATATATATCTCTATCACATATCTCCCTCTATGCTCACAAGCACTAACCCTATTTATATACAAAGGTTACAACCAACCACCCTTGGTTGTTAGGGAAATTTGAATTTCAAATCATCAACTAGGCTCCCACTAAGTCCAAAGGCTCCTTTATGGCTCGAATGCTCCCACTGGTTAGTGCTCAATTTCCTTAATTTTGGGCACTACAAAGAAATCAAGGTCCACCATTATAGCAAGTGCTCCACTACAATAAGTACTTTACTATAGTAGCTGCCCCACTACCTTATTTTTCCAAGATTCCCTATGTTAAGATCTTGAATTGGAGTGTTTGGATACAGAGAAAAGCAAAAGAAATTACAGAGGAGTTGAAAATTTGTTGAAAGTCATTCTTCTTCTTATTTTACAATCTGTATATTATTCTATACATATACAGATATGAGACTGAACCTTTACAACCAATTCATAGAATAACCAACTGAAAAGTTACATGTAATTAAAACTTAATAACAAAACTAATTCTAAAAATATCCCAGCTGGCTTTAGCTCAGCAAACTAATTTTTAGTTTCTCAACTTGGCACTAGAATAACTAACTTCCAGCTTGGCACCTAAATATCTTCTCATCCCCCATCAAGCTCAAGGTCGAGGAAGAACATTGAGCTTGTGACGAAGATAGCAAAATTTTTTATAAGGAAGTGCCTTAGTAAGGACATCAACTATTTGCTCAGCACTAGGAACATATTGAACCTGCATTTGCTTGCTTAAGACTTGATCAAGAATGAAGTGCACATCAAGCTCGATGTGTTTGGTTCTAGCATGAAAGACAGGATTTGAAGCAAGAGAAGCAGCACTTTGGTTATCACACCAGAGAACAGGAGGGTATGGCAGCTGAAAATGAAGTTCACTAAGGAGAGATTTAATCCAAATAAGTTCTGAAGCTGCAGAAGCCAGGGCCCTATACTCAGACTCGGTACTAGATCGAGCAATAACTTGTTGTTTTTTTGAGGACCAAAAAACCAAGTTACCACTAAGATAAACACAATATGCCCAAACCGATTTGCGATAATCTAGATTACAACCCCAATCAGCATCAGTAAAGGCTGTCAGCTCAAGTTTGTTAGATCGAGAAAACTGTAAGCCATGAGTTGGAGTTGCTTGTAGATATCTAAGCAATCGTTTACAAGCTTGCCAATGTAGAGAGGTTGGAGAAGATAGGAACTGACTCAATTTATTTATTGCAAAGGCAATCTCAAGTCTGGTTAGAGTAACATATTGTAAACCTCCTATAATGCTTCGATAGAAAGAAACATCAGGAAAACAATCTCCACCAGATTTTGATAGCTTTTGACTTGATGCCATAGGAGTATCATAACCCTTACATGTTGACATATTAGCTTGAAGCAACAGATCTTTGATGTATTTAGCTTGTGAAAGATGTAAACCAGAATTAGTTGAAGTAACCTCAATTCCAAGAAAAAAATTCAAAACATCCAAGTCCTTAAGAACAAACGTATCATTTAGTTTGTGAATGAAATCCATTGTTTGCTACAAGTCAGGTCCTGTAACTAGAATATCATTAACGTAGATTAAAACTAGAAGTAAGGAATGGGAAGAGTGAAGGATAAAAAGTGAATAATCAACCTTATAATTCTGGAAACCCCATTAAAGAAGAGTGGATTTGAGTTTGTCATACCAGGCCCTTAGAGTTTGTTTAAGGCCATATAGAGCCTTATTAAGCTTTCAGACATGATGAGGAAAATCAGCATGAATAAAGCCCTCAGGTTGTGGCATATAGACAACTTCTGAAAGTTCTCTATTCAAAAAGGCATTGTTAATGTCAATTTGCCTAATAGACCAGTGAAACATAACAGCAAGGCTAAGCACAATTCTTATTGTTGATGCCTTAACCACGAGACTAAAAGTATCAAAATAATCAACCCTAGGAGTTTGATGGAAACCTTTTGCTACAAGTCTAGCCTTATACTTGGAGATAGTTCCATCAGAGTTATACTTGATTCTGAACACCCATTTATTGCCCACCAGTTTGTAAGCAGAGGAATAAGGAACCAAATCCCAAGTTTTATTTCTTAAGAGAGCATCAAACTTATCTTTCATTGCCAACTTCCATTTAGGATGCATTAAAGCCATTATAACTGAACCAGGTTCTGTTTCGACTGATTCATGAACATTTAAAATACCTTTGGTTTGAAAATTCCATTTTTAGATCTAGTAACGATATGATGAGTATTCTGCACAGTGTTGTTGGCTGCAATTGTACCCCTCTGATAAGTAGAACTAGTAGATGTAGAATGTAAACCATCGTGTTCTAAGAAAGTAAGTGCATCATTGCTACGAGCTGGTGAGATAGAAGGAGATAGAAGGAACACCAGTGTTGTTGTAAAATGTAGAATCGGGTGAAGGAGAACTAGATACCAAAGGAATGCTAGAGGAAACCAATTGAGTTGGTGTAGAAGATGAATGATTGACAAAGGAAGAGTAAGGAAAAGAGAGCTCATAAAAAATAACATGTCGAGCTATATACACTCTATCCGAAGGATGAAAACATTTATAACCTTTGTGCAAAGAACTATAACCTAGAAGCACACACTTAGTGGTATGAACGTTGAGTTTATTTCTAGTATAACATCTTAGGTAAGGGAAACAGGCACATCCAAACACCTTAAGAAGAGAATAATCAGGCCTTTGATTATGTAGTTTCTCATAAGGTGTTAGATTATTAAGAATAATAGTTGGAAGCCTATTTATTAGATGCACAGCTGTATAAAATGAGTCCCACCAGAATTGTAAAGGTAAAGATACTTGTGCAAGTAAGGTAAGCCCTACTTCAACAATGTGTCTGTGTTTTCTCTCTACAACACCATTTTGATGATGTGTATGTGGACAAGAATGCCTAAAAAGTATGCCTTGTTGTCTTAAGAAAGGAACAAAGGATTGAAATTCCCTACCACTATCAGATTGTAAAATCTTGATGACATGCTCAAATTGTTTCTCAACCTGAACTTTAAACTGAATAAAGGTTGCTAATGCCTCAGATTTCAATTTTAGAGGGAATATCCAAGTGTATCTTGTGAAATCATCTACAAAACTAATATAATATCTAAAACCAGATGTAGAGATAGTAGCAGATGGCCCCTAAAGATCAGCATGAATTAATTCTAAAGGCTTAGAAGTTTTAATTCCTGAAGTAGGAAAATGAAGTTTATGAACTTTCCCATATTGGCATGCATCATAGAAATTTGGTAATTGAGTTTGACTATCTTGAGATAAGGCATTGCAAGTAAGCATTACTTGCTTTAGAACTTTGTAACAGGGATGTCTTAATCTTTGGTGAATTATATTAGCAACATTAGAGGAATTTGCAGCAGATCCAATGAATGACTCAAAGAAGGTTGGATAATCATTAACTCCAAGATCATTCGAAGATGACTGGCATTTATTGAGGCAACTCTTATTATTGAGGGAATGCTGAAAAGAACAACAAAAATGAGACAACATGGATATGGGTAAAGAAGGATTAGTACCATGAGAATGATGAATCTGATAAGAAGATTTGATTTGTAACTTATACAGGCCCTTAACAGCCACTCCCTTAAGCAACACTATGCCTGTCTGTTTGTCCTTAATATAGCAAAAAACTCCAGAAAATTCAACCGTGAGATCATTGTCAGTAATCAATCTTGATACACTAATCAAATTTTTAGTTATGTGAGGAACACACAACATATCTTTCAACATACGTTCATGCTTGCCAAAAGTACCAGATGCATTCTTAAAGAAGAGTTTAGTATTACCAATGTGTGAAATAATCAACCCCTGACCATTCCCTACTATCAATCTTTCGTTACCTTGAAATTCATCTCTAATGGTCAAATTATTCACATCATTAGTTAAGTGATGTGTTGCACCACTATCTAAGTACCAACCCTCATTACTTACTTTTAACTTTCCTGGATAGATAACCTTGTTGCCCCTTCTTGATGCAACTCGATAATTTTGTTGATAATTCTGTTTCTTCTGAGATTGATTTTGTTGTCGTTGAGAATTGTGGTTAAATCTATCAAAGCAGACACTGGCGTTGTGTCCTTTATTATTGTAGATCTGACAAATCGATCTTGAGGCTCCCTTCCAATTTTCAAGTCTAAGATTGGTGTTTGCCATTAATGGCTCTGATACCATATTAAGATCTTGAATTGAAGTGTTTAGATATAGAGAAAAGTAAAAGAAATTACAGAGGAGTTGAAAATCTGTTGAAAGTCATTCTTCTTCTTATTTCACAATCTGTATATTATTCTATACATATACAGATATGAGACTGAATCTTTACAACCAATTCATAGAATAACCAACTGAAAAGTTACACCTAATTAGAACTTAATAATAAAAGTAATTCTAAAAATATCCCAGCTGGCTTTAGCTCAGCAAACTAATTTTCAGTTTCTCAACTTGGCACCAGAATAACTAACTTCCAGCTTGGCACCTAAATATCTTCTCACCCTAAACTATTTTACAGGCTTCAGTCCCTCATAAGACTCCTTGGTCAAACCTTGTTGGCTAGTTTAGCCACCCACTGTACAACACAGCTCCTGCCTACTAACTGTTTGTAACATTCCTTTCTTTTGCCAAGTTTGAGTCAGATGGCTGAGTTATAGCCAACCTGCTGTAAATACAATGCTTCTTGAACATCAAGCTAGATTCGAATGCCTTTCATCACTATCCGCATGTCTATTTCATTCCTTCATCTTAGAAGTCCAAAACCCACACTGCAACCTTATGCTTTCTCTCGTAATTTGCTGCTTAGTGTGTGTGCCTTGCCTACAACCTGTCAACCATGCTCTCATCAAGTTGTGCGCGCCGCAAATGTTAAGGAGCTAACATGCAAACAATTAAGCCAGGTGTTGTATGCATATACATGTGGTCAGAAAAAGTTATAATCTCGTTGTGAGGGGTTGCGTGGCTCAAGTTCAGACTATGGGTTTTAATCGGATACTAGCCATTATTTCTATTTACTTATATGAGGGGCCATGCAGGCATGATACAATTTGGTGGTGAAGTTATAAATTTGAGTCCAAATGACTCTTTAAAATTATGGAAGCTAGTTATTTTAATGATTTCCACGAGAATTATTTATTCTTGATTTTGTTTCTTCGATGAGCTGGAAAAGTTTCATTTGTTCTACAAAGAAAATTTTTGATGTATAAATAGATTCTCATATATAAAGTTATAATTTCTTCCTTAGCACTTGTATTTTCCTTGTCATGAATAAATTTCATTTATGTATAGAGATGATTAATCAATTTAATCGATTTAGCTATGTGTCAAGACTAACCATGGATATGAGTATCTGATTAACTTAATTATGTAGGAGAATTGATCATGCATGAATGAAAACTAACCATGCATCGAATTTGTTTAATTGAATTTGTTCACATAATTAACCATGCATTAACTTAATTATGTAAGGCCAGCCATGCATGCATATGTTCACTAATATAAAATCGCCATACTTTATTGGTCTTAGCGATGCATGCAAGATATGTTGTATCTCAGCTACATGAAGTCAGTCATTTTGTCTTTTTTTCCAATCATCTATTTATCTAAACTTTTTATTATGCTTTCTGTAACCATTTATTTATCATTTTTTCAAATACTTTTGTAAGTTTCATTGAACTATTTGTTGATTTAAGAATTAATTAGTTGTGATTTCATTTGTTTGATAAGATAGTAATACTTTATTTCTTCCACAAAGAAGTTGGCCATGCATCCATGAATCTATGCACGCATGACTGTGGTACCTTCCTAAGCTTTTGTAATTTCTTTTGTATGAATACTTTTCATAGCTATCTACAATTCATGCACAAGAAGGTGTTAATTTATATTATGAAAAGAGTAATGTATATTTAATCTTGATCTTCGGTTATTTGAAGAGTTGGGAGTGTTCTATTTCTTTCTCAGAGAAACTAATCATGCATGCATTTGAGTTTCTAACATATGAAGTCACGATTCTTTTCTTGGCTTTTTGTCATGCGTGCAAGTTATTGGTTTGTTGTGTCCAATTGCTCTCAATTAATTATGCATCTACGAGATCGTAACTCATTACTCTGCTTGGCAGAGTATGCCTGAGGTGTATAGATTATTTTTTGTCTTTCATTCCAATATTATATTAGTCTTCTAGTGTTATTTTTTTGTTATTATACGTTTTTATCGATGTACCTTCTCTATTGTAAAAGGTACATGCATTACTGTTTAACGTATTTGAAATACTATTATAATAGTGTCTTGGAGATCTAATTAGCTCATATGAGTATAATGAATAACTTGGTACTTTGGGGTGATCTTTGTGCATTTTTTTAGCATAAAAAATCAATACCTTCTAAGTGGAGGTTTACCTTTTAGATATTAGTAATTTTTTGATATCGCATGGATGCAGGTAGCTCCCGTAAAGCAAGTAAAGTCAGTATCTCTTTGAGTATGATTTATTCCTTTTTGGACTTAGTATTTTTTTTAGCATTGCATGGATGTAGGTGGCTCACAAGGAGTAGATAATGTTAGTACTTTAGGAGTACAATTTGATACCATGGGACTTAGTAAGTTGACATTATAGAAATGCATGTGGCTCACGAAGAGCAGATATAATCAGTACCTCAAAGGTAGAGTCTGATTCTATGAAACTGAGTAATTTGGCATATGGAGATGCATGTGGCTCATAAGAAGCAGGTATAGTCGGTACCTCAGGGGTACAATCTGGTCCCTTGGGACATATAACTTGGCATTGTAGAAATGCGTGGGTTTCCCGAGAAGCAGATGTAGTTAATACTTTAGGGGTACAGTCTGCTTTAGTGGAACTTAGTAATTTGGCATAGAGAAGGTGTGTGTGTCTCACGGGAAACGGGTGTAGTTGGTACTTCAGACGTATGATTTAGACTTGATGGACTTAGTAATTTGGCATTGTGGAGATGCATGTGGCTCATGAAGAGTATATGTAATCGATACGTTAGACGTACGGTTTGGTCCCGTTGGACTTAGTAATTTGGCATTGCGGAGATGCATGTGGCTTACGGAGAGTATATGTAATCAGTACCTCAAAGGTACGGTCTGATCCCTTGGAACTTAGTAATTTGACATTGCAAAAATGCGTATGGCTTATAAGGATCAGGTGTAATCGATATGGTGGTACAAGGTGTTTCATTTTGAATATTATGTCAGTACGTCTTTGGTACATTTTTAGGATCTTTCTGGGTCAGATGTTGGTAAATCTTTAGTACTTTTTTCTCATGAGTCATTCTGAAGTTGATACCTCCTTGGAACATTTTTGGTGTCCTTAACATGAAACCTCTACTTCTTTGGTACATTTTTAGGTTCCTTTTAGACATGAGGTCAATACCTCTTTAGTTTGTTTTTGGGTTTTTTTGGACACGAAGTTGATACCTCTTTGGTACCTTTTTGGTGTTGTTTTGGACATGATGTCAGTAGTCTTTTTGGACATTATATTGGTACCTTTTTGGTATATTTTTGGGAGCCTTTATTTAAAAGGAACAAGAGTGCATTTTGTTATAAGATAACGATATTATTCAAATGAATAAAACTATCTAAAGAAAGTTAAAGAATTAGATCATAAGGCAATTTAAAATAGATAAATAAAACTAAAGATAAAATAAAATAAGTAACTAAAAGAGATAGAGATAACTAAGTTGAAACTTAAACTGGTTCTTCTTTTACAAAATCCACGTATGACTCTAAGTAACTATTTTTGATAAGTTCTTTAACATATCTCTTTAAAGCTATACACTCTTTACTAGTGTGTCCGTAATTCCCGATGGTACGAGCATCTCTTGCCTCTAGTTCTTAACTTAGGTGGTGACAACATTTTTCTCTGCTCAATAACAAGTCCTTACTGTCTAATATTCTCCAAAGTAGTTTCAAGTGGAGCATTCAATGGTTTAAAATTTCTTTACTTCATGATTGGCCTTGCTTGTATAATGCTGGTTTCTACTTTTTCCAACTTGTAGGGCAAATATTGGTTTTGTTTTTTTAATTGGTCTCTCGAGGTATCGACATTTGTCTATATAAGTTTGGCCATAATGATTGGTTCTTATATGCATGTCAAAGCATCCTCAATCATTTCTTTGTGCTTTCTCCCGAATTCTTGTCTTTTTTTTTTTTTCTGATCCTCTATTTGATTATGAAATTTGACCCAAGTGACGAGAACCTGACCTCTGAGCATTAGAATGTCCATCATACTGTCGTTTTTTTTTTTGCTTCCTGTTCCAATAATATCTCTTCTTGGCTCTAAGGTAAGCTTTTTGATAGATGTCATACTTATTTTTGTTATCTTGAACCGTAGCCAACAAATTATGAGTCCCTTTTTTAATCCTTCAGGTGTTATATTGTCGTTATATTTACCTAGAGCCACAACCTCTTTATTATAATGATCTATGAAATCATTTATTTACAACAGACTTTTCATATCCTTTGCTAGGAGGAATGCTCCTTGAAACTATTTGACAAATTCGCGAGTAAGTTGTGAGAAATAGTGAATGCTTTCTTATTTTAACTTCTTATACCAAACCTTGACTGTCCTTCCAAGGTAAGGGAGAAATGTTTACACATCTCTTCCTCAATCAAACATTAAATGTACATTGTCTCCCTATATCTCTCAACACGGGACTTAGGATCTGCTTGTTTTAAGTAGGAATTGATATGAAGTGTCTTAAATCCCTTAGGTAAAGATAAAGTCATGATCTCGAGACTTAGGGGAGAGGTTATCTCATAATTTTTCACTTCATCTGTCAATCATGTTTCTTTTTGGACTTCTTCTAATTCCAATTCCTTACACAATATTTTAATTTCTTCACTAAAGAAGAATCAGTGACTTCTGCATAAAGGGAGTCTACATGTCACTTATTTATGTCTGCATTCTTGACTTGGTTACCCAGGTTATTGATTTCCTGAGCTTTGCCATTGATCATATTGGCCCAATTCTTCTTGGGGTCTTCAGATTCATCATGTAGAGAGTCTATTCATCTTGTTTATATTGCCCTAATGCTCATTGCCTCTTGATTACGCATGCACATCTTGTGCTACTGATGACGGTGGATCTAAAATTGGTAATTCCTCTTGTAGCTTTTCTTTGCCTCTCTTCATTCGTGAATCCTCTTTTACATCTCAATTATCATCTTCCTTTGTTCTTCAATTTTGGCTTGGAATTCTAGTCTTTGCCTTATTTCATCTTCTAACTTCCTTTCAAAGTCTAAAGGATCTTTAATGGTCTGATTCACATGACTTGCTTAATTTGATTGATTCTCTTGATTTTAAAGATTTGCTTGATTCACCTAATTTGTTGATTCGATTGATTCATCTAGTTCGCCAAATTGACCTAATCTGCTTGATTCATTTGATTGACCTAATTCAAAAACTCACCTAATTTGGTTGATTCACCTTTATATAGTGATTCTATTCCTTATTCATTTGAATTCTTATCCTAGTAATATTCTAGCATTGATTGTTTATTTCTAGTGGGACTATGATTACCATTTAGGCTTTAATTTCTTGAATGGGCTTGATGAAATATTAGGTTGTTATGGGCTATTATGTTTTAATTAGCTATTTTAGCTTTATATGTTACATTAGTCATAGATTTAAACCTAATTATTTGCCAGTTTGTTGAGTAGTGGATTACTTTTGCCTACACAAGGTTTTGATTACTAATGGTATTTTATCTGGTAGAAGTTGCCATTTCCTTCCAATACTGGACCTAGGTTCATGGCACGATCTTCAGGATGTCAGCTTTTTGGGTCTTAGTAGCATGGCTTGGGTGATGGTTTATTTGGCTAAGGCTCAACTCAAGTTGAAGTGGTGGCGAATTCGGTTATATTAATTATTTTTATCTATTGTTCTTATTACGTAGACAACACATTTTTTACGTCTTTTTCTCTGTATTAATTTATTAATTTATAAGAAACGTTAACACATTCCTCCTCTTAGGTTCGGCATTTTAACATCTAAAGAGAATATTTGAGGAAAGAAATACGTACCTCCCTTAAAGCCATCCAATTCCGTCTAGTTATAATAAAAAGTTTTAATTGTCCATTATTTTCTAATTTTTGAATAAAAAAAAGTTGTGTTGCAATTTCTTATGTTATATTATGGTAGGAACAAGTGTTCTCTTGCAAATTATTACAAAAAGAAAGTAGAAAAAAAAAACAAAGGAACTAAAAATTTCTCACTTTCCCTTCTTGTTAGTGTCAATCATTATTGTGTTCTTGGAAAGTTGTTCTTGCATTAATAACACCTGAAAAGATGTAATTAACCTACATGAAAGGTAATAGAAAAAATTTATTGGTACATTTAAAAAATTCAACCAATTTAAATAAATAAATTTACGGAATTGAATAAAGTTTAAGATGATGCATGAATATTTGAATGTACCAAACTATCTCATACATGATTTTCTAATTAAAATTAATTAATCGCCAAAATAAAGCACCACAACATAGTAGCCAATGTATCAAATGAATTAAAGGAAAACGTCCAAAACAACATCATCCAATGAGTTCTATAATGATCCTAAACCATCTTTTACCTTTTTGTAGTAGCACCATTATGAATAATCAGACTTTAATATTCAAATGTTGCATAAAATAGAAAAATAACTGACATGTGTGAAATTAAAAATAAAACAAGAAAAAGGCTGCAATACCCTTTAAAATCAAAATTAGAAGCAAGTATTCACCAATCAAGGGTAATTCTTTATGTTTATATAACAAAATAATAAGATAAAAGTTGTGTTGTAGTTATTTATGTCTATATTTTAAATTGCACTATCTCTCTCACTGTATATCTAAATCTTCAGCCTATAATATTTCAAGGAAATACAAAAGAGAAAAGCAGTCTCATGATTTTAGAATGATACGTCTAATCAAATGACAATGTAACACACTAGGATGATTTCAGGGGAGGTATGTGTTACTTTCCCCAAATATTTTCTCTAAGTGTTAAAAAGCCAAACTTAAAAGAAAATATGCATTAATTCTCCTAATTTTTAATTTATTTTATACTTCATATTTAGTGTATATACAACTAATCATATTATATAATTGTGATTTTAATATTTGAGCTAATCATCTAGTAAATTAAAATTAATTTATTTTTATTATTTTATCTATTTTAAATTTTCAAATGATAACATAAAGATTAAACATCTAATTCAAGATTTGTTCTATAGGTTTGTATCTCAGGTGTAGTTTGGGTGGTTTGAGGCACGCTTGCTGTTTCTATGTCATCTTGAGTTCGAATAATAATGAGTAAGGATTTGGTGTTTCTTGATAATATTGATACTAGATTTTGTCATTTGATATCAATGGGTGAAATTTTTAGATTGTAAAAAAGTCACTTTTTTCTCTTTTAGTTTCTTATATACTTATTTTTTCCTTCACTTAGGAATTTTGATTTTAATAGAGTTTTAAGAGAGAATGCCAATACTCTCTCATTTGGCCTAATACCCTATTACTCATTGTTTCAAAAATATCTATAACCTCCCTTCACATTACTTTTGTTAGTAAAAATACTAGTAGTATGAGGTCAATATAGTAATTTACTCGTAAAATAATTAATATGATTTTATTTTATAATTTATAAATAATAAAAATCTTATTTTATTAATAATAAAATATAATTTAATATTAAAAATTATAATTACAATAAATTTATCTTTTAATATTATAAAAATAAAAGAATAAAAGTTAAATAAAATATAATTTTTATTAATATAACTTGATATAAATAATAAATATGTTAATTGATTAATTTTAAAATATAATTTAATATTAAAAATTATAGATACGAACCATATTCATTTCATTGACAGAAGTAACACGAGGAAGGTGATGAGGTATTTTTGAAACAGTAAGGAAGTGATGGAGTATTAGGCCAAATAAGGAGGGGGTATCGAGCATTATCCCGAGTTTTAATCATATAAGACTAATATTTGAGTTGGACTCCGATTTCCTCCGAGTTGATTGTAGGTGGGTCCAAATTATTTGTTAGCTTGATTTTTATAAGGAGTAGTGTTAATTTTATCTAGAAATTAAATTAGAAAATCTTATTTTAACTAATTTTATTCAAAACAAAATACTTTTATTAATTAAAATAAAGTTTTGAGCTTTAGAAAAGGAAAATGCTTTTTAGAATTATATGTTTCTTATGCATTAACCTAATCATATAATGTATTTTTTGGGCTTAAGTACCACCCAGTGGGTTAGGCCTAGGACATTATATTGATTTAGGTTAAATTTGAGCCTATTTTACTTTCCACATCATGTCTCACAATTTCAACCCCAAAGAGTGGCTTAAACCCACTTGCAAAATGACATAGTTTTGGCTTGGGCTCTGGCTCAGGCCTATGCCAATTTTTGTGAATCAACAAGGTGCAATAATTATTAGTTTAATGTTACAAAATTATACATTCATTATAAATGTTACAATATGCTACAACTTAAAGGTTGTAACTCCTAAGAATAGATTATCTAAAGTAATATTATGTAAGTAGAATTGATTTGTTGATTGTTGAATATAAATTTAATATTATTAGCTATTAGGGCATTAAGGATTCATTTTGTTGATATTTATAGCATAAAGAATGATTTTTATAACCAGTTAAAAAAAAATCTCAATCGGAAGATAAATACATTTAACTACATCAGAATACCTCTTTGAAGAAAAGATAAGAAAATAAGGGTTTAATCATTCAATTTATTTATGAAAACCATAACATACCTTATTCTTAATATGCAGAAAAGTGCAAGCATTCAATATAACTTTTGTTCATAATGAAGCAAGCTTCCTAATAAATCAAAACACTTTTAAGAAATAGAATTCATTCAATTGAAAGAATTTTGCATTGAAACACAATTTAAAATGATAAAAGAACAATAATATAAAATTAACAAAACTTCACCCCTAGCCCTACCTACAAATTTAAAAAGACATTATGTAGTAGTACCTAAATTACATAAAGGGAGAATGAAAGCAAGATATGAGATACTTCACATGTGTGATCACAAGTTACAAACTTTTAACTTAATCATGCTTTATCCGACTTTAGCATATTGTTAACCACCTATTTGTCAATTTCGTTGAATTTGTCTTCTTTAAAAGTTTTGATGCATGCATAAGGTTTCTAATAGTTTAGATTTCAGCCAAATTGAATATGTACAGCTTAAGTTATGTTGAAATTGAATTTAAGGTGTTCACTTTAAGCTCCTCCACCGCTTTTCTAGAATAACAACTACTTTATAGCCAAGGATTTTGAATTTGGAAACATGTACAACATAAACATTATAAATCGATATGTAGGCTTTTCAAAACATCAAATTGCATGATTGTATGATACGTATTTGGGAAGATACAAACCAAATACAAAAGCATGTTGGGTTAACCTTAAACTTCAATTAAGTTATGTTAAAGTCGATTTTTGATCTAATAAATGCTAGAATTAGTCTAAACTTTGATCTATACTTTATGGAAGAATAAATCTATGTTCTTGTTGACCAAGAATTGTATCAAAGGACTGTTTAGATTGAGAGATATGTTTGTTATACAAAACTTGCACAAAACCGATTATTTAGTACAATTCTTGCTTTAGAATTCAATACAAAAGAATATGCGTAATTTTTAGGAAGTTAATGACATTCTTAAGTGAAAAAATATAATATATCTCTCAATAAATATACACTTTTAAACATTTATCACAATATAAAACTTATATGTTGAGATATTATACATATATATTATATACAATATGAAAACATAATTCAATTAAAATATTTGCTTTGGTGCTTTGAACCTTTGCATTGATGTAGGAGTGCAAGGGATTAAGCCACCACATTACCATAATATTAAAAAGAAAAGTTATTAGGGTCATCCTTATTGTCTTTGGCCTTGGCATTCGTACTCTCACTCGTATAATTGATGAGCGTTTTTCAGAATGGCTATAGCGGATGCTAAATCTTGCACACTGCATCACCTAAGTTCTAACTTTCCTCATCCTTGGAGCCTATCCATGAATAAAAAAGAGCGAATCATTATCACTCATATTCGATTTCTAGCACTAAGCAAACAATCTCCTTAATATACTCTTGCACATTACATGTTTGTTTAAACGATGTAATTGACCTCGTGCCTCCTCATCGACATTTTTTGATAGAATTGTCAGTTAAGTTCTCTATTTTAATGGCAATATAATGATGACCTCATCAGTTGTCGTTAAAAGCTTTAGCGATGACATATATCTCTTTTAGCGGTGACATATTGTTGTCACAAAAAACTAAGTTAGTTTTTTGTAGTTAAATATGGGATACCTTACAAATACACCCATATCTCCTTTATATAGACCTCTCTACCACTTAAAGAGAGTTCTGGTATAATTTGGATTCTTCCTTAGCCAATTTGACAACCCCAAGATGGTCCTAGAAAATCAAGTTACTTGCAAGTTAAGTATTTCTAAACTTTTAAATCCTAGACTAAGTATGGACTCTCCAAAAAATGCATAATATCCTTAGACAACCTAGAGAATTCTAGGCAATTCTAGAAGCTTCTAGGTTTGTTGCAACATAAAGGAAGTATTTTGTATTCTACACACATGTTTCCAATCTTGATTTGACCAATATGTTCCTCAAATGCTCCAACACACACATATGCATTTTAGTAAGCAAAATTGTCCCTCGTTTGAATTCTGTCAGTAAAATTGTGCTTTCTAGATACTGTTCATATGTTAAATACCATTCACCCAATTCATATTATTCATCTGCAAGTATATGTTCCTTGCATGCTTCATAAATTATGTTCGAATCTCTGCTCGCCTTTACACACTGAAATATGTATATATATATATATATATATATATATATATATATATATATATATATATATCTTTGAGCATTTACGGTGGTTTCGTACATGTTTAGGCTATCCATGACATTCTCCTACACCAAAATCCTTCACACCCTTATTAATCTTTATTTTGTGATCTTGGCCTTGCCACGTTCCATTATGCCTTGTGTGTTGTTAAACCCTTTCTCTCGCAATATGTCACATCATTAATAGGCATCACGTCATTAACATTCTCCTATAAAAGGTTATAACACAAGTATAAGTTTGCTTGGACTCTTCTAGGATTGATTCCTCATCATTGGCAATCGTAATATTTAGATTGTCATGCTTCAGGCAACCTCTTACCCAAGGTAGTCTTTCTCAAATGAAGTACTCCACATCTTCATTCTTCTTTGTTGGAGGCAATCTTCCAAACTCTTGGTTCATCTTGTTGTCTCTTGTGACACTTGCATCCCATATGCATTTAAGTCTTCTTTATGATTTTGCACTTTTATGCTGTCATGCAAAGCTTGCACGTTCACTTGCCCTCATAAGGACCTTGTGTGTTCTTGTCCTTATGCTTTTCTGTGTGCTTACGTGTGTGCTTGAAACTTCTTCACTCTTGCATCTTGTTTTGCATGTGTTCAAGTGTTCGTGAATATTTTTTTTACACATAACATCTTGTGATATCTTCCCATTTTAAACAGGGTGTAACACATTCATTTAACTCGGCAATGACAAGCAACTCCAATTTGCTTTTCCTTGTACGGAACCATAATTAAAGACTTGTCCTTTTTAGCAGCATACAACACACAATAATAGTTATACTTCTCATGTATTGGAGGCAATGAATGATATTTTATCATCTTTATATAGGTAATTATCGAGCTAATGATGATATCTACCATCTACTGCAGGGAATAAAAAATGCATTAAAATCAATCATATTTGTATCTGAATAAAATTATGTATATATACATACTTTATTCTATTAAAAAATAACGTAAAGCTCATCAAATTACAATTATTTTCAAATAGTTATAATTTGTCTTATTCAAAATTTATTTTTGAGCTTTTACTCGAATATGATTTGTTGAAATTAATTTTTAAGCAAAAAATATTATATTATTTTAAAATGATGGATACTTACAAAAAAATGCAAAAAATTATAAATTTCTCAACATTCAAATGTAATAAATTATACTAAAGAAACCTTATATTTTAATGTAAATAACAATTCTTTGTTACTTCTTTTTTGTTTGTTGTTTATATTACCAAGTTGACAACTGCAATGTCAGAAGAGGTTCTCAACGGCGAACGACGGCGGCACAACATTTGATCCTGGACGTTCTTTGCAGGTATTTATTGTTTCTTTTTACAATTTACGGTTGAGATGTGTTAAAATAGAAAATTTATGTTGATGCATTATAAGAAATTAGTCCTAATTTAGTATTGTGTTGATTATGTTGGGGCGTTAATCGGTAGCATGAAAAAACAAATATCTTCGATCACCGTCAATGAAATCGTACAAGATGCGCAAAAGTTGTTGTTTATTTATGAATTTTGAAAAACAGTGGGTTATCTGCAATAAGGAGCTAAGGAGATTGGTTAAATTACATTTTGAAGTGAAGTAAAGGGTATGGTTGAGATTTAGGTGTTGTGGGATAAAATCATTAGATGTTAAATATAAGTGGGAGAAATATTTGTTGTCAAGTAAGATTGGTTATTTGCCGAACAATTTTAGTTGTTGTCTTTTCAAACTTTAGTAGAAGGACAATAGTCCTATGCATACTCAATAGTCTGTTGTGTTTGAATAATAGATGATTATTTGCTTGTTCATGACATGCCTTGAAAGAGGAATTGTCTAATGAATATATTTGGAATGTGTTTGGTTAAATGAAAAAAGTAAAGCAGAAAAAGACCTTGGAGACAATTAACTATTGGGAAGTTAAAGAGAAAGTCCATAGGTAGGATAGGTTTTCTCAAATTGCTATTTGTGGCTTTCACATAAGCATTTATAATAATAAAATCAGTTTTTTCCTCCAGACATTAGTTATTGAATTTTGTATCAATTTGAAGCTCAGTTAAAACATAAAAATTTTGTCATTTAGGAGGTGTGCATTGAATTAAAATATAATACATGTGTTATCTTTACTAAAATGTTAGTAGCCAGTTGTGTGGCTAGCTTTCAATTATAAGTGTAGTTATTGATGTGAAGAAATTCCAAACATTTGCTTATGCGGTTACATTCAATTTTATAGTCTTTCTTGCCTGTGATTGTCTTCGATCAATATTGACGTGATTTTATAAAGTTTAGACACAACATCTGTAAACGTTTGAGCATGTTTATGCACTTTGCCATTTAGATGTCGTTATCTAGAAAAGCATAGTTTCAAATATGTTCAGAAAAGTGATGTGATCGAAACTCCAGTTTCATTTTTTCCAGTGTATTAGATTTTTTCCCTTCCTTTTTTCTTCCCTTTTCCCTTGTTTCAAATGTTGTTAATTAGGTAGTTATTTGGTCTATCTAGCTTGTTAACATGTATATTTACTATATAAGTGTTTGATGAGTGTATTCAAATATTTTCTTGGTTGAGAAACATTTTGATATTGTGTTTGTGTAAGGTGGAATGGACTTTTCTATGTTGGTTGTTGAAAAACCTACTTAGATTTGATTATTGCTACTCTTTTGTGGTTTCTTGGTTAAAGTATATTTTCTTCTAAGTTGAGAAAAATGCCTTTAGTTTTCTAATCATTTTGTGCCCTTGCGAGTAACAGAACCATATATTTATTGATATCCTTATCATATATAGATATATTTATTGATCCATATAGCTCAAGTATTTAGAACATAATGTTCTCATGGTTGTACCTTGATTTTTCCATAAATTGAGTTGCCCTATTGTTCACGTCTTCAACTTATAGTCCATAATTTCAAAACCTTTTAAAAAGTAAATGAATTTATTTCTATTTCTTCTCTCTGTTTCTTTTCATGCAATGTATTATGGTGTTGCTTTTGCACTTACTGTCCTTGTTGTGCTATTAAAATCTGTCACATTATGGCGACAATTTCTATCTTTTGCATATTTACGTAATTTTGGATGTATATACAAATTTATGTTCAATTAATATTGTGATTTCTAGGAATTATATTAATATATTTGAAATTGTTCTGGACATTGTTTATGTATTGTGGTATTTAAATTGTCATTGTAATATAAGAACAATGACAACTTAAAATATTTCTGTTAATGCTAAAAATTAAAATATAATATACGACTCTAGCTAAGCTAACTTTAGGGAGATCTAGTGTTACTATTTCTACCAAAATCTATATATTGATGACTTTTGTAGTTATGAGTTTGGCAAATTTTGATATATATCTTGCGGCTTTTTAATTACAAAAGTTATAAATGTTAAGTTAATTTTTTAACATTTATAACTTTGTAATTACAAAGCCGCAAGATATATATCAAAATTTGCCAAACTCATAATTACAAAAATCATCAATATATAGATTTTGGTAGAAAACAAATAATATTTTGTTTAATTAATTTACCAACTGTAGGCTGACTTTAATTTATTTACAATTGGTAGGTAAAATACTTATAATTATTTATTAATTAATTGATCACTACCTATTATGTGTTGGTAGATAAGATACTTTGCAACCAAGACCAAATGCAATTTTTATAATAGTTTACAGTTTATTATTATGCATTTACTTGCATTACAAGCAGTAAGGCTACTATCAGTATTATACATTGACATATACAATTTTGTGATTTTTATCGTAGGAAATTTTATTAATTGTTAATTATAAGGGTATTGATGATACTCACATTTTTTTTTTGGGAAAATGCCCCATTCCCCCCTACTATTTGGATCAATACCCTCATTCTCTCATAATGTTTGAAAAATACTCTGTCAGACCCCTGTCCCCCTAAATTTTATGATTTTTCGGTTTTACCGGACAATTATTTAAATATTTTAAATATAAATCGAACTAATGTAAACAGTAACCAATTTTTTAAAATTGCAAAATCATTTGCATTAAAAAAGAATCGAACCTAACACCTCTGTGACAAATATCACTATATTAACCACTAAGCCCCTTTAACTTTGTGGATAAATAATTTCACTATTTATAAATAACCATATTTTAAAATACATAATAATTACCAAAAATAAAAATATTTAATAATTTAAAAATATTTTATAATAATTAAATTTTAAAAAAAAATTAATTATCATAATTTTTAAAATAATTGCTAAAAATAAATCGAAATTATCAATTTGAAGTCATTAATAATGATAATGACAATTGTAAGTAGTTGTAGATTCAAATTAAAATAATAATAAAATTATTTATGCAAATATTTTTATTTTGTTATATGTAATTAGTCTGAAGTTAATAACTTTAAATTCAAAATATTTTAAAATTTTAATTATTTTAAATTATTAAATATTTTATTGTAAAATAATATTTAAATTATTAAATATTTTTTCTAAAATAATTTTCAAAACATAGTTATTTATAAATGGTGAAAATATTTATTCATAAAGTTAAAATGACTTAGAGGTTAGTGGTTAATATAGTGATATTTGTCAGGGAGGTGTTATGTTCGATTCTTATTAAATGCAAATGATTTGGTAATTTTAAAAAATCAGTTACTGTTCACATTGGTTCGGTTTATATTTAAAATATTTAAATAATTTGAGGGTAAAATCAAATAATCATAAAATTTAGAGGGAATGTGGGGGTGACAAGGTATTTTCAAACATTAGGGGAGAATAAGGCATTTTCCCTTTTTTTTTGTATGTCTTTTTTTTAACGTTGGAGTTCAGAGAATGGGCCGGAGTTTGGCTATGATGTATACTGAAAATGTTATGTAGTTTATATTAAATGTCGATTTGAAACTACATTTTGTCAGTTCAAATGTTTGCTACTTGAATTGGTTAAAGATTAGAATAATTTTGTATAGTGTAAATTGAATTATGTTGTATCAGATCAACGAGTAATTTCTAGAGTGTACATGCAAATTAGTTTAGTTTCGTGAATGTTCATTTCACTATTTTTACCATGTTAATAAAACTAAACAAGCTCAAAACTGTAGTTTTGATTTTTTTAAGATTTAAATATACATGCAAATTTTATCAATTTCGAGCATGTAGTTTTGTGCACGATTGATGGGAGAACATGCTCGAAATCATAGTTTTGATTTTTCCAGTTTCTACATACATACTAAGCTGATCAATTTCATGCACATTCATTTCATTGTTTCTACCATGTTAATAAAACTGAACATGCTCAAAACCATAGTTTTGATTTTTTCAAGATTTATATGTACATGCAAATTTGATTAGTTTTTGAGCATGTAGTTTCGTACACGATTGATGGAAGAACATGCTCGAAACCATAGTTCTGATTTGTCCAATTTCTACAAACATACTAAGCTGATAAGTTTCATGCACGTTCATTTCATTGTTTCTACCATATTAATAAAATTGAACATGCTCAAAACCATAGTTTTGATTTTTTCAATATTTATATATACATGCAAATTTGATTAGTTTCAAGCATATAGTTTCCTGCAAAATTGATGGAAGAACATGCTCGAAACTATAGTTTCGATTTTTCCAATTTCTACATACATACTAAGCTGATCAGTTTCATGCACATTCATTTTATTGTTTCTAGCACGTTAATAAAACTGAACATGCTCAAAACCATAGTTTTGATTTTTCCAAGATTTATTTGTAAATGCAAATTTATTAATTTCGAGCATATAGTTTCGTGCATTGTACATAGAAAAACATGCTCGAAACCATAGTTTTGATTTTTTTAGTTTCTACATACATACTAACTAGATTAGTTTCATGCATGTTCATTTCATTGTTTCTACCATGTTATAAAACTGAACATTCTTAAAACCATAGTTATGATTTTTCCAAGATTTAAATGTACATGTAAATTTGATCAGTTTCGAGCATGTAGTTATAGATGGAAGAATATGTGCGAAACCATAGTTTCAATTTTTTCAGTTTCTACATACATACTAAGTAGATTAGTTTCATGCATACTCATTCCATTGTTTCTACCATGTTATAAAAGTGAACATTCTTAAAACTATAGTTTTGATTTTTCCAAGATTTAAATGTACATGCAAATTTGATCAGTTTCGAGCATGTAGTTTCGTGCATTGTAGATGGAAGAACATTCTCAAATCCATAGTTTTGATTTTTCTAGTTTCTACATACATACTAAGCTGTTCAGTTTCATGCACGTATATTTCATTATTTCTACCATGTTAACAAAACTGAACATGCTGTAAATTATAGTTTTGAATTTTTCCAAGATCTAAATAAATTAGGAAATTTGATCAATTTTGAGCATGTGATTTATGTTAGTTTTGTGCACGGTAAAGGGAAGAACATGCTCAAAACCATAGCTTCGATTTTTTCAAAATGTGAGGCTTTCTTGATGCATCTGTTTATGTTGTTTTGCCTATATATATGTCGGTTACATCAGTAACATTTCCTAATATTTGTAGAATAGGAAAACATAGGCAAGACAGTTACCACTAAATTGAAGATTATCCCATCTAACCATTTTTCTACTTAGTGAGCTTGCTTTCGCGCTTTCGAGTATTGAAAAAAGTGCAGTAGAAGCTGACTTGGGCACAACATAAGATATTTGAACGAACATGTTTGGGTCATTTGCCAGATCTAAAGGACATCTAGTTTTTTTGGAATCTTGTGCACCACATGTTATTGCATGAGGTTATTACAGAGGGAGCTGATGAAGAGATGTGGTTTCTTGTGGGTGGGTATACTATCCGGTTCTTGCAAGTTGAGTTTGGGTTGATTGCAGGGTTAAGTTTTAGGCCATTTTCGAGTGATACAGGAGGGACGATCAGGCTCCATGATTTATATTTCAGAGGCAAGACCAAGTTGCCACTATGGAAGATAGAAGCAGCATACGATGCATTCGATTTATAGAGATTGATGACATGGATGCAGTGAAGTTGTCGCTATATGTTTTATTGGAACATCTTTTACTTAGGAGGGGCCAGCGCTTCCATTCTGATATGTGGTTGCTTCAGATGGTCGATGATTTGAAGCAGTTCAATCATTATCCTTGGGGATCCACAGTATTCAAGTACACATTCCGATGTCTGAGTAGGTTATGTGCAAGCAGTTGGCCATGCATAGGAGGAAGACACTGTTGGGGAAGAAGAAAGAGAAGAAGTATAAGAATAAGTACAACCTGGTTGGATTTCCATTTGTTTTTTAGGTAATAAGAGATTGACACTATTGGCTATATTAATTTACTAACATTTATAACTAATGTTTGTAACAATGAGTAGATTTGGATTTATGAGGCTGTTTCTATTGCCAGGAAAAAGATGGGGACACGCACCAATTCTCGCCTGCCTCATATATTAAGGTGGGTAGTGAAAAGAAAGAGTGTGCGGGATAGTGACCTTACCACCCATATATTCAGCAACAGCAACGTTTAGATCTTCACATTTATTATGGTTTTTTCAACATGCATAACAATGTCAAGAGTCGTTTAGTATGCTTGTTTTGATTCTTTTTAATGTTTTGCAGCCCCCCATTGTATTGTGTACGTTGGAGCCTTGCGAGAACGAGAGGGGTTTACCTTATGTTTAGCATTTGGGTATTGAGTTGGCTTTACAGGGCGAATACGGAGGCAATATTTTCCTTGAGGTGGCTACCTATGACGACGCCATACACAACGATAAAGAGGCCGTGCCCAGTGATGATTCTGACTCATCGCTGTCGTCGAGTCTGCAGAAGGTATACAATTGTTCCTTGACTGAATTCCTAATACAAATGTTTATATCATTTACTTTATCTAAGTTGTTTACAAGATTTTTTGCTTATTGTTCTATAACTGTAATACCCAAAAAATGTTTTTATTAATAAATACTTATATATAATTTTTAGATAGTGAGATTTTATTATGAGTAAAGGGAATAAAATGAAAAATCAAGGGGGTCTAGTGATATTGAGAAGTCAATTACAATTCTCCTTTCTTTGTTAAAGTCGATGCTAAGAGAGAGGAAATAAAAGATTATATTATTAAGTTAATTATTGAGGAATTGGATATGTGTAAGATTTGGGTGAAAGGTTTGATCAAATGGAGTTTGTTGATTGACTAATCAACATGAGTTGGCAAAGTAATTATGAAAAATGAATGAGTGGAAGAAATTGGTTAGAGGATTATTAATGAGCAAACATGTGGCCTTGGCTTTCTTTACTTGAGGCGGTACATGCATGTATATATAATAATTAAGGGTGAACAAAAATATCAAATCGAACCGAATCGAACCGAACCAAATCGAACAATTCGGTTCGGTTTCAGAATTAAATTCAGTTGTAGTCGGTTCTTGAATAATCGGTTCGGTTTGATTTTGATTTTAAACCAAAATCAATTGTAAAATTTCTTTTAGCCTCCTTATAATTTTATAAATTACAAGTAACTAATAATTTGATAATAATTTTTATAAATATACATAAAAATAAGGATTAAAATTAATAATATTTAAATTTTATTTATTTATTATAATTATGATATAAATTAGGGATACCAATAAAATTTTATAAAACAAAGGTCTGAAATCGAATTGAAACCGAATTAAGGCTCAGAAACCGAAGTTAGGCCTGAATCAAACTTCTTCTGTTTGGTTCGGTTTGGTTTTATTATTAATACACTTCATGTTCAGTTCGATTTTTATAGAAACCGAACCAAACCCGATTTTGCCCACCCCTAATAATAATTGAATTGTTATAATTAACTCTTTGATAGTAAATTAGAAAACCGAGAGAAGAAAGAAGAAAGAAAAAAGAAAAAGAAAAGCAAAAGAAGGATTTGGTCAGTATTTTTTGTTATAATTAATTTTATATTTTAAATTTAATAGATTATTTACATAATTTAATCATGCAAAGTTAAATTGTTAGAATATAAATATATGTTTATGTAATATATATATATGTATATATGTATGTATGTATGTATGTATGTATGTATGTATGTATGTATACAAACACAGACTCAGACAATTAAATTTGAAGTATTATTAGTTATTATTCTTGGATCATTATTTATTATTATTTGTTAAATTAATATTAAGAGGTGATTGGAAGGAGGAGGAGAAATCAACAAGAACATAAAATTGTCACGCGTTGCTCAGGTAAATATTTATATGTATTTGAGAGATTTTGGTTTTAAAACTGAAAAGTATGGTATTTTATTACATTTAATGTTTTTGATAAATATTTATCAAAATTTTGAATTATTATGTGTTGATTTAATTAATTAATTTTTAAATTGAATTTAAATAGTAATTTTTATATGAATGGTATATTTACAAATATAGTGAGAAAATTGTATCAACACTTGTTGTGATTTTATAAACAGATAATTTGTATGGAAATATTGTGAAATAATTTGATAAGTGAAAATGTGATGGCTATAGTTATTGATGTGATGTGACACCGGTGTTTGGGGCAACAGTCCCTCAGAATTATGCCCATAAAGTATGTTGACCAGTTTTTGGAGCGGCGATCTTTCGGAATAATATCCGTAAAGTACGCAAGAATAAAATTATTGAAAATTATATTTTTATGGTGGAATAAATGTGTTTTTGTTATTTTGTGAAGACTGAAACTGAAATATTATTTTGATAATTTGTTAAACTTGCTGTTTGAAATTAAAAAGTGTTGTATATATGCAAATTTATTTATTGCAAAATTCTTAAAATTGTTTTTGAATATAAATATTTACTGGGCACTGCTAGAGGTTTTATATTATAATAAATTAAGGTCGTAGCAGTTCTAATAACATTTAATTTGTTTTAAAATCCCTTCAATTAAATAGTTAAAATGACATCGCTTGCAATAATTTTTCGATAGCTATTTTCCCACCTAATGTACGAATAGGTTTGCAAATTAACATTTATATGCCTAAATATTCTTCAAATTATTTTTAATTTGATTAACAATAAGGAGTTAAAATTTTATGTTTTGCGAGATATGATTCTTACCCATCTAAACCTTCAAAAATCTTTAAATATTTTTGGCAATTCAGTTTTTTAATCTTTTAAGTTATGAGAATTGATGATGTGAGTACATGTTTAAATAACTCCTAAGATCTAACCTTAATAATTTTTATTGCTTTGAAAGCATTCAAATTCATTCAATGTTCCCAGTATTAGAAAGAGTTTTTCTCGATGTATATAACCTTAACATAAAACCTAACTCCATTTTCAGTGCTTACTTTAATATTATATTTAAAAAAAAATTAATATAATAAAGGAACGTTTATATTTTCTTATTTCAATAAAAATAACAATATTTTAAAATTTATATACCAATAAAATAATATAATAATTGCCTCTCCAACTTCAATTTTTAAAATAAATATCAATTTAACGTAGCACGAGAAATTTGACATCGTAATCTCGTGTTTGAATCTCCAAAAACATTTAAAAAATTAATTACATTTATACGACAAAGAGTATTAGTAAAATTATATATTGAATTCAGGTGACAAATAATATGTAATAATTAGATGAATTACTAAAATCATTTCGTATGCTATACAAAATAATTTCATTCAAATTCTAGCAACATTAGAACCGGGAGGAATGCGATTAGTTTATTTTCTCTCACCACTTAAATAATAAATTATGACATACTTACCTAATTTTAACATTTTAGTCAACATCGTTATAATTGTTCTTTTTTTTTTAAATGATGATGTTAATAGAAATTTTACAATGCAATCCTAAATTATTTTAATATTATTTAAAATAGCCCTTCCTTACTAATAAAAGCTGTCGTAAGATCGAAGCCTATATTTTTCTTACCAAATACAAAATTTTAATTAAGAGTTCTAAAATAAGCAGCTTATTGGCTTTTCTATTGCCATAGCTGACAAAAGACCTTAGGTTACATTGTGTATATGTTTGTGTTAATTATATTCATATTCTGCCTATTTAGACCTTTGTTTAATTGATGGGAGAAAATAAATTAATCACATTCCTCCAGGATCTAATGTTGCTAGAATTTGAATGACAATTTTTTGTATACCATATGAAAATATTTTAGTAATTCATCTCATTAATACATGCTAAGTATAATTTGTAATGTGAATCCAATTAATAATGTAATTAATAATGTTTACTATACTCTTTGTCATGGGGTCAAATCTCTCATACTATGTTGAATAGATATTTATTTTTAAATATAAGTTAGAGAAGCAATTATTGTATTATTTTAGTGGCATATAAAATTTAAAATATTTTTTATTAAAATAAAAAAAATTAAAAATGTTCTATTATTATACTAATTGTTTTCTTTAAATATATGCGAAGAAAAAGGAGGATGCCCGATTCTCCCCTATTATTTGACCTAATACCGCGATATCCCATATTATTTTCGTAATATCCAGATACCTATTAGTTGACAAAATTAAATATAATAACACATGAGTCATCAAATTTCAATCTATTAACTTAGATAGTCTTAATATTTTTAAAAATACTCATAAAAAAGTATAATTTATTAAAAATAACAATCACACCCTTATATAATAGTAATTAAAAAAATTATTTTTAACTCCTAATTGATAATAAATAAAGGTTAAAAGATTGGAAAACTGAATTGCCAAATTAAATATTTAATGTTTTTAAAGGTTTAGATGGGTGAGGAACATACCTTGGGAAACGTCACATTTTGACTCTTTATTGTTACTAAAATTGAGGATGATCTAAGAGTGTTAAATATCTCATACCGTCTAAACCGCAAATCGAAAAATATGTAAATATTTCAAATGTTAATTTGCAGACCTATTCATACATGTTATTCCTTTCATGCCTTAAACATTTAATTGTTTACTTAAAATAACATTTTGGATTTTAATATATCAATTTATTACTCATCTTAGGATATATTTACTGTTGAATTTTATTCTAGTTTAAAAATAAAGTTTAAAAAGTGTTCGTTTATACTAATTTTTAATAAAATTCACTCACTTTTATTCCTAATATTTGACCTTTAGAGATTTTATTTTAAAACAATTACAACTTCAAAACTACACACATCAATTTTAAACCAATTTGCAGAGATATTTCATCACCTATTCCTCTTTAAATTTAATAGATATTAAAGAAATAGTGAATTCGTTAAAAATTAATATACATTATATTAAACTGACCTGAAATGAAGCCCAGGTTGTTTTGCAAAACCCTCTTTGAAATCTAATTGTATATTTTCTTATGCTGAAAAAAGCAAAATAATCAAGTTTTCGGTTGCATACGGCCAAAAAGAGTTCGGCCTTTCACATAGTCTATTCATGAATATTTATCAATATATTGCAAGAGATGCCATTTTAACTATTTAATACGAGAGATTTTAAAACAAATTAATGTTATTAGAACTGCTATCTTAATTTATTATAATAAATATTTCAAGAAAAGTAACTCCATTTGACAAAATTAAACACAACACTCCAGTTCAACAACACTTAAAGCAAAATAGTTTTCTGATGGCAAAAATATCATCATCAAAAAGAGGTTCTATGATGTTGGTTGTGGCTTGTATAGACTATAGCTCGTTGAGATATAGTTATTTTTTTAAATTGTAATATAACGTTAGAATACTTGTTGTATCACAATGAGATACAGCTTAAAGTTGAGTAGTCAACCAAAATTAACCAAAATTATCCCATATTTTAATTATAATGCAATCCTTAAATACACAGCTTTCTTTTGATTAATTGTCAAATTCAATAGGTGACTTCAATAGCTGAAACAATTGGAGAATTCAATTATTCTATTCAATTCAAAGAGCATTCAATTTAGGCTTGATACATTTTGATATAGTACTACATATATATATATATATATATATATATATATATATATATATATATATATATAGGATAGATAAATTAGAAAGTAATAATATCAATAGTTAATTAAATACAATAACTATAGAAGAGTTAAAATAATCTTCTTTTAATGAAATTAGTGCTGCATTTATAACACAAAGCAAGTTCTTTTACATAACCGAACATTTTTAATTTTTATTGTGAAGAATCAAATCATACTCCTAAATTACTAATCCATTCGGACAGAATTAATGTGCTATAGTTAGGCCTTGGATCGAATTGGAGTTTGTTTAAACTGCCTTGGGTGCTGGTGTAGACTTGACCACCTTAGCACAAGTGCTTTTCAATAATGGAGGGACGAAGGGATTAAATGGGAACATCTTGGGCCAACACTTATCATTGATTTCAGTGACAACCTTGCAGCAAGCAGGGCCAATACCACCGAAAATTTGGCCACTGGTGAGTGATTTATAAATTTCTAAAGCACACCCTTCTGTGTTTGTAATAGAATTCCAGCATTCTGTAATCTCGGTCTCATTTAACAATACTGGCAAAGGCACCTTGCTAGCGGCATTTATTCCACCTGCTGCTTGAGGTGAAGGTACAGCACAAAAATTCTTCAACAATGGAGGGAAAAATGGATTTAATGGGAACATCTTAGGCCAACAACTGTCATTGACTTGATTAATTGCGCTGCAACATAAGGGACCAATCTTTCCAATTTGGCCATGGGAAAGAGACTCTTCAATCTCCCTGAAACAACCTGCAATGCTTTTTAGGGATTCCCAGCATTTATCAGCACCCTCTACAGGTGGTGGTAATAAGCCAGGAATTTGGAAGAATGGTGGTGCTGGCTTGAACTGTGCTAGTCCTGTTGAGACCAATATTGCTATACAAGCCACGACCAACATCGTAGAACTTGTCTTTGATGATGATATTTTTGCCATTAGAAAAGTATTTTGCTGTAAGTATTGTATGAACTGGGGGATGCGTTCAATTTGTGATTCTGAAGATGAAATTTGTTTGGAATTTATAGAACGTCAGATGGAGTTACTTGTCTTGAAATATTTATCATAATAAATTAAGATAGCAGTTCTAATAACATTAATTTGTTTTAAAATCCCTTCCGTTAAATAGTTAAAAAGGCATCTCTTGTAATAAATTAATAAATATTCATTAATAGACTTTGTGAAAGGTTGGACTAGTCTTAAAAGATGAATTAATTAATAAATAAATGTTGACACTTTTTGGCGGCATGCAACCAAAAACTTGATAATTTTGCTTTTTTCAGTATAAGAAAATATACAATTAGATTTCAAAGAGGGTTTTGCAGAATAACCTGAAGTTCATTTCAGCTCAGTTAAATGTAATGTATATTAATTTTTAACGAATTCACTATTTCTTTGGTGTCTATTAAATTTAAAGAGGAATATGTTATGAAATATCTCTGCACATTGGTTTAAAATTGATGTGTATAGTTTTGAAGCTGTAATTGTTTTAAAATATAAACACTAAAGTGATTGAATTTTATTAAAAATTAGTATTAATGAACACTTTTTTCAACTTTATTTTTAAACTTTATTGTATATAGTCCTATGATGTGTAATAAGTTGATATATTTAAATCCAAACTTTGCTAGTAGCCAGTTTTCCAATCTAACATTTGAATATTTAAATATTCTTAGATCGCCTTTAATTTTAGTAACAATAAAGTGTCAAAATTTGACGTTTTCCAAGGTATGTTTCTGACCCATCTAAACCCTTAAAAACTCTTTAATTATTTAATTTGGCAATTCAATTTTCTAATCTTTTAAGTTATGAGAATTGATGATGTGAATACATGTTTAAATAACTCTTAAGGTAACATTAATAATTTTATTGTTTTGAACTCTATTCAGATTCATTTAATGTTTCCAATATTAGAAAGAGTTTTTCTTAATGTTTAGGGCTTGCTTCTATATTTATATTTAAAGAAAACAATTAATATAATAAATAAACGTTTCTAGTTTTTTTTTTATTTTAATAAAATAACAAAATATTTTAAATTTTATATACTAGTAAAATAATATAATAATTGCCTCTCTAACTTATATTTTAAAATAAATATCAATTCATTATTAATTGGATTCACATGACAAATTATACTTAGTATATATTAATTAGATGAATTACTAAAATCTTTTCGTATGGTATACAAAAAAATTTCATTCAAATTCTAGCAACATTAGATCCTGGAGGAATGTGATTAATTTATTTTCTCCCATCAATTAAACAGAGGTCTAACTAGGTAGAATATGAATATAATTAACACAAACATATACACGGTGTAACCTAAGGTCTTTCGTCAGCTATGGCGATAGAAAAGCCAATAAGCTGCTTATTCTAGAACTCTTAATTAAAAATTTGTATTTGGTAAGAAAAATATGAGCTTCTATCTTACGGCAGCTTTTATTATTAAGGAAGGGCTATTTTTAAATAATATTAAAATAATCTAGGATTGCATTCTAAAATTTCTATTAACATCATCATTTAAAAAGAAAGGACAATTATATCTTATATTTTCATAAATCTTAATTCTATTGTCTACAGTCTTATAATTTATAATTTATTTTATTAATTATATATATAGAGTTTATATTCCTCGTGAACTAATTTATCCTGAGATTATAGCTTGTATTTCATTTTTTATTGTGGCTACTTGCATTTTCATATTAATTGAAGCAAGTGTAAGTGTCGTTTTTGTTGATGAAAAATTTGCTTAATTTGAATAAATGGATACTCTATCTACATGTTAAATTCTAAGTGGTTGATGATCCCTCTTTTTCCTACAAAATAAATATGGTCAAGAGATGTCGGATTATTTTTCAGCGTTAACCCTCCGATGATCATGTCAGTTACCAAAAAATAAAATTAAAGAGAGAGATTTGAATTTAGAGAGACAAATTTTTTTCTAATATCTTTGAGTTTTTCTTTACCTGCAAAGTAAAAATTTGAGCTTTTATAATTGTTCATTGATTTGACAAGGATTTTATAAATTATTTGGAGAATCTCGACGTACAGATGTAATATGACATAATCATAACTTCTTATAATTTTACCACTTGTATGTTTTTAATTATCTTTCTATGAATTTGGGCTTTTAAGTTGTTTTATTAAGGGTATAAACATCTCTTATTACTAATTATGGACCTAAGCCCATTAATCAAGTATTTAGGCATAACAATTTTCATTGAAGAAAAAAATATAAAACTTGGTATAAGAGACTTGGGATTTATATAATCAAGACTGAGTATGGAATTAAAGCGTGTACGATTCTGTGGACATTTATAAACAACCTACTCTTGAGTACCATCCCAAACTGAAAGATGCGACCTAGTTTTGCTGTGAAAAATAGGCCAAGCAATTTTTCATTATCTTCAAAATTAGGTCTGAAGATGAATGTCCAAAAGAAACTGTTCCCATCTCTCAGGATGACAAAGGAACGAAAACGGTGAGCTAAATCCAATACTTTCAAACATGACTTTAAAGCATGCAAGTGCTTCTGGTTAATATAGAATTTGTTAGGAGTATCTTCTACTGTGCAAGATAGAAATAAGATATATCATGGAGCTGGAGGATATGTTAGGGTACACAATTGATCCATTTGTGGTAATTTGATGATATATCAAAAAATTCATTACAAAAATATTTTACATAAAAATATATCTATAAACGTTTTGTATAGTCTCCATAACATGCACCATATTAATTAATCAATATATATTTTTTTTAAATAAAACCACAGTAGAAGGCTCAAATTTTTATTAAAGACGAAATGAGATAGATATTACAAAACAAGAGGTGCATAACTAGACCGCAAAGAAAAACAAAAAGCTAAACAAAGAAGGACAATTATGACAATCTATAATGTGAAAACTCATGAGTATCTTTGTGAAGCATGCCAAGAACAAAATCCACTGGTGAATCCTATAGTTGAAAATCAGCACAGTTAAACCCCAAGTTGGCAAGCTTATTAGCTACAAAATTCTTCTTCTGATAAGTATGGGTAACACGATTGTGGACAAACCAAGGTGGCGACAAACAATTGTTAGAAAAAAGGTTAACGACTAGCATCGAATCAAGTTCCAGCAAATTATCTCATATTGTGAAGAATAGATGCATCAAATTCTCGAGAACCCAAAGACTTGAAGTTATGAGATGGAGTAATCATTCTGACCTAATAAGGATATGATCTGGTGTCTGAGTACCCGAGTACTCGATAAACTGAAGACCTAAAGAGAGGGCTGGGCAAAAAACCGACGACCCGAAAAATTGAATTGGACCGAACCAGAATCGACAGGTTCGGTCCGGTTTTATAAATTATTCTGTTCGGTTTCGGTTTTATTTTTAAAAATCCCGAAAATTTTTGTCCGATTTCGGTTTTAGTATAAAAACTCAAAACTGGATAGAAACAGTAATAAATAGTAAAACGACTTTGTTTTAAAGAACAAAACGACGTCGTTTGTTAATAAATAAGAAAAAAATGAATATAAAATTAAATTAAAAATAAATAAATAATAAAACTCGAACCGGACCAATCTATTTTATTTATTCGGTCCGATTCCGATTTCGGTTCTTTTCTAATTTTGGTTCGGTTCGGTTCGGTTTCTACAAAACTCGGACCGAATCGGACCGTGCCCACCCCTACCTGAAGAGGTGTTGTCATCTTTACCTAAAAAAGATATCAAATTTCCTTAAATTTGGATACTAAACCTACTAGAATTAGGATACTAAAACCTTGTGAATTGAGATACTTGGGGATACTATAAAAACTATGTACTTTAGAACTTTTACTAAGAGAGAGAGAAGATGAGAGGGAGACACTGAAAAGAGGTTATTTGAGAGAAGAGAGTTATCTTATACAGATTCTATCTTCTGATTATAATAAAAGACCCTACATGTGTTTGCTCCATGGACGTAGGCAATTTTACTAAACTACGTAATTCTTGTTTGTCTCTGAACTTACTTATTATTTATTTGTTTTATGTGTACTGGCCAAACCTGATAGTTTTTATCATATCGCAATCTTGATTAAATCAATTAGCGCTAGAACATTGTTACCGAGTTTGATACGCTGACAGAATCTGTGAAGAGGGAGATTTTGAGAAAAACTCATTTTGAAATTGTATTATGTTTGAATAATCAGGTTATAAGGAAAATTTCAAAGGAAAAGACTACAGCCGAAATTTGGAGCAACTTAGAAGCAATTTACATGACGAAGTCTTTGGTCAATAAAATGTACTTAAAGAAAAGATTGTATACCTTTACTTTGGCGGAAGGGATCCTAATTAAAGAAACCTAATTTTTTTAGGAATGTTAGATCAGTCAGGGTGGATATTTAAGGTCGAAAATGGGACTCTGAATGTAATTAATGTTCTATGGTAGTCATGAAGGGGTGAGGAAAAATGGTTTATATGTCTTAGATAGATCTGCTATCATTAGTTTGGTTAATGCAACAACAGGCTTTGACAATAGTAAGACTAGGTTGTGGTATATAAGGTTAGGCCATATGAGTGAAAAAGGGTTAAAAGAATTAAGTAAACATGGAGTGTTTTGTAATGATATGATTGAATCACTAGGCTTTTGTGAAGAATGTGTCTTAGGGAAATCTACAAGATTAAAATTTGGGATTGCTAAGCACAACCAAAAAGGGATCTTAGAATACATTCACTCAGATCTATAAGAACCTTCATAAGTAAATTCCTTAGGTGGTTCAAGATATTTCTTATCCTTGATAGATGATTATTCTAGAAGAGTTTTGGTATATGTACTAAAATCTAAAGATCAAGTGCTTGAAAATTTCAAAGAGTGAAAATCACAAGTAGAGAATCAACAAATAAAAGGGTGAAGTGGCTAAGGACTGATAATGACCTAGAGTATTACAATTAAGAGTTTGAGAACTTCTGTAAGAAAAGTGGCATTTCAAGACATAGAACTGTAAGAATGACCCCACAATAGAATAGTCTTGCTGAAAGGATGGATAGGACACTGATGGATAAGGTAAGGTGCTTACTAGTGCAGTTAGGGCTTCCAAAGTCTTTATGGGCAGAAGTTTTGATGACAACGACATATTTAGTAAATAAAAGTCCATCAATAGTAATTGGGCTTAAAACTCCTATTAAGATATGGTTTTGGAAAAAAAGCATTGTACAGTCACTTAAGAATCTTTGGCTGCCCCTCCTATGCATATACAAATCATGGAAAGCTTGAGGCTAGAGCAATAAAAGAAGTATTTGTTGGCTATCCAGAAGGTGTCAAAGAGTATAAAGTTTGGTGTCCTTCACTTAAACCACCAAAATGCATTATGAGCAGAGATGTAAAATTCCATGAATAAGGTATGCTTGATTATCAACAAGAAAAAAAAGTGTCAGATGATGACCAGACTTCAGAACCAAAATAACAAGTATTCTAACGTTACATTACAGTCTAAAAAAATAACAAATATCTCAACGAGCTACAGTCTATACAAGCCACAACCAACATCATAGAACCTCTTTTTGATGATGATATTAACTATTTTGCTTTAAGTGTTGTTGATCTGGAGTGTTGTGTTTAATTTTGTCAAATGGAGTTACTTTTCTTGAAATATTTATTATAATAAATTAAGATAGCAGTTCTAATAACATTAATTTGTTTTAAAATCTCTCGTATTAAATAGTTAAAATGGCATCTCTTGCAATATATTGATAAATATTCATGAATAGACTATGTGAAAGGCCGAACTCTTTTTGGCCGTATGCAACCGAAAACTTGATTATTTTGCTTTTTTTAGCATAAGAAAATATACAATTAGATTTCAAAGAGGGTTTTGCAAAACAACCTGGGCTTCATTTCAGGTCAGTTTAATATAATGTATATTAATTTTTAACGAATTCACTATTTCTTTAATATCTATTAAATTTAAAGAGGAATAGGTGATGAAATATCTCTGCAAATTGGTTTAAAATTGATGTGTGTAGTTTTGAAGTTGTAATTGTTTTAAAATAAAATCTCTAAAGGTCAAATATTAGGAATAAAAGTGAGTGAATTTTATTAAAAATTAGTATAAACGAACACTTTTTAAACTTTATTTTTAAACTTGAATAAAATTCAACAGTAAATATATCCTAAGATGAGTAATAAATTGATATATTAAAATCCAAAATGTTATTTTAAGTAAACAATTAAATGTTTAAGGCATGAAAGGAATAACATGTATGAATAGGTCTGCAAATTAACATTTGAAATATTTACATATTTTTCGATTTGCGGTTTAGACGGTATGAGATATTTAACACTCTTAGATCATCCTCAATTTTAGTAACAATAAAGAGTCAAAATGTGACGTTTCCCAAGGTATGTTCCTCACCCATCTAAACCTTTAAAAACATTAAATATTTAATTTGGCAATTCAGTTTTCCAATCTTTTAACCTTTATTTATTATCAATTAGGAGTTAAAAATAATTTTTTTAATTACTATTATATAAGGGTGTGATTGTTATTTTTAATAAATTATACTTTTTATGAGTATTTTTAAAAATATTAAGACTATCTAAGTTAATAGATTGAAATTTGATGACTCATGTGTTATTATATTTAATTTTGTCAACTAATAGGTATCTGGATATTACGAAAATAATATGGGATATCGCGGTATTAGGTCAAATAATAGGGGAGAATCGAGCATCCTCCTTTTTCTTCGCATATATTTAAAGAAAACAATTAGTATAATAATAGAACATTTTTAATTTTTTTTATTTTAATAAAAAATATTTTAAATTTTATATGCCACTAAAATAATACAATAATTGCTTCTCTAACTTATATTTTAAAATAAATATCTATTCAACATAGTATGAGAGATTTGACCCCATGACAAAGAGTATAGTAAACATTATTAATTACATTATTAATTGGATTCACATGACAAATTATACTTAGTATGTATTAATTAGATGAATTACTAAAATATTTTTATATGGTATGCAAAAAATTGTCATTCAAATTCTAGCAACATTAGAACCCAAGGACCTGAAGTCATGAGGTAGAATAATCAACCTGACCTAAAGAAGATCTGATCTGGTGTCTGAGTACTTGAGTACCCGATAAGCTGACTTGAAGAGGTGTTGTCATCCTTATTTAAAACAGATATCAAATTTTCTTAAATTTGGATACCAATCCTACTAGAATTAGGATACTAAACCTTTTGAATTCAGATACCTGGGGACATTATAAAAACTCTGTACTTTAGAGCTTTACTAAGAGAGATAGGAGAAGATAGGTGATTTGAGAGAAGAGGGTTATCTTATACAGATTCTATCTTCTGATTATGATAAAAGACCCTACATGTGTTTGCTCCATAGACGTAGGCAGTTTTGCTAAACCATGTAATTCTTGTTTGTCTCTGAACTTGCTTATTATTTATCTATTTTGTGTGGACTGGTCAAACCTGATAATTTTTATCATATCGCAATCTTGATTAAATCAATTAGTGCTAGAACATTGTTATCGAGTTTGATACGTTGACAGAATCTGTAAAGAGGGAGATTTTGAGAAAAACTCATTTTGAAATTGTATTAAGTCTGAGTAATCAGGTTCTAATTCAAAGGAGAAGACTGCAGCCAAAATTTGGAATAGCTTAGAAGTAATTTACATTACAAAGTCTTTTTGTCAATAAGATGTACTTGAAGAAAAGATTGTATATTTTTTCTATGGCTGAAGAGACCTTAATTAAAGTAACCTAATTTCCTTAGGAATGTTAGATCAGTCAGGGTGGATATTTAAGGCTGAAAATGGGACTCTGAATGTAATTAACGATTCTATGGCAGTCATGAAGGGGTGAGGAAAAATGGTTTATATGTCTTAAATAGATCTACTGTCATTGGTTCGGTTAATGCAACAACCGGCTTTGACAATAGTAAGACTAGGTTGTGGCATATAAGGTTAGGCCATATAAGTGAAAAAGGGTTAAAAGAATTAAGTAAACATGGAGTGTTTGGTAATGATAAGATTGAATCATTAGGCTTTTGTGAAGAATGTGTCTTAGGAAAATCTACAAGATTGAAATTTGGGACTGCTGAGCACAACAAAAAAGGAATCTTAGAATACATTGACTTAGATCTATGGGGACCTTCACAAGTCAATTTCTTAGGTGGTTCAAGATACTTCTTATCCTTGATAGATGATTATTCTAGAAGAGTTTTGGTATATGTACTAAAATCTAAGGATCAGGTGCTTGAAAAATTCAAAGAGTGGAAATCACAAGTAGAGAATCAGACAAATAAAAAGGTGAAGTGGCTAAAGACTGATAATGGCCTAGAGTATTACAATCAGGAGTTTGAGAACTTCTGTAAGAAAAGTGTCATTTCAAGACATAGAACTGTGAGAATGACCCCACAATAGAATAGTCTTGCTGAGAGGATGAATAGGACACTGATGGAGAAGGTAAGATGCTTACTAGTGCATTTAAGGCTTCCAAAGTCTTTATGGGTAGAATTTTTTATAACAGCGACTTATCTGGTAAATAGAAGTCCATCAACAGTAATTGGGCTTAAAACTTCTATTAAGATATGGTTTGGAAAGAAAGTATCGTACAGTCACTTAAAAATCTTTGGTTGCCCTGCCTATGCACATACAAATCATGGAAAGCTTGAGGCTAAAGTAATAAAATGAGTATTTATTGGTTATCCAGAAGGTGTCAAAGGGTATAAAGTTTGGTGTCCTTCACTTAAACCACTAAAATGCATTATGAGTAGAAATGTAAAATTCTATGAAGAAGATCTGCTTGATTATGAGCAAGAAAAACAAGAGTCAGATGGTGACCAGACTTCATAACTAGAATCTGAGATGTTTTAGATTGAGGTAGAGCAAACATCAGGACTTGGGGTTTTAGGTACATCAGGTCAGAACACAACTTTGATTGATGAGGATAAGACCCGAAAAGAAGACCAAGTAGAGCAAACAAATCGAGATGAACTTAATGACTATCAGTTAGTAAGGGATAGGATAAGGAAGACGATCAGACCTTTAAGTAGGTTTGGTTATGCTGATTTGATAGCATATGCACTAACAATTGCAATTAAAGCCATAGATGAAGAATCGACATGCTATATGGAATCTATGAATTCCAACTACAATGAGAGATGGTGGAATCTATGCCGGATGAAATAAAATCTTTTATGAAAAATCAGACTTGGCAACTTGTAGACCGACCAAAGGACAAGAAAGTTGTTGGGTGTAAATGGATCTATAAAATGAAAGAGAGCATATCAAGTGGTGAACCAAAGAGGTATAAGGCCAGACTTATTGTAAAAGGTTTCACTCAAAAAGAAGGGGTAGACTTCACATAAGTGTTTTCTCCAATAGTGAAACATAGCTATATTATAGGCACTTGTAGCTTCTAACGATTTGGAACTTGAGCAAATGGATGTCAAGACAAGCTTTCTACATGGTGATTTGTTTGACAATATTGTGATAACTCAGCCAGAGGGTTTTGTAGTTTCTGACAAAGAAGATCAAGTGTGTTTATTGAAAAAATTACTATACGACCTCAAGCAATCAGCAAGGTAATGGTACCTGAAATTTGATAAATTTATGATCAAGCAAAAATTCATTAGAAGTAGATATGCAACTATGTATACTTTAAAACTCTCAGAGAAGGCACAACTATTCATCTACTCTTATATGTAAATAACATGTTGATAGCTTATCTAAGCAAGGCTGAGATCGATAGGTTAAAGAAGCAATTGAATAAAGCTTTTGAAATGAAGGACTTAGAACTAGCAAGGAAGTTCTTAGGCATTGAGCTAAAAAAGAACAGAAGTGAGATGATAAGTGTTTAAAAGTGTATCATTCACATATATTTTAAAAGACACTATTCCATACTATTTAATTTAAAATCCCTATTTGTGCAAAAATTATGAATTTCATTGGCACAACTTTAATTTGCATGTTTTCATGATCTAAATCTCAATTACATGTAAATATGTATAATTGTGTAAGTTGGCATGTATATAATACTTATATAAAATAGTAATGTAGTGTATTTTATACATAGGTGAAAAGTGGTCAAGTTGCAATTGAAAAAAAAAAAGAACAAATGGTCAACATCATATTTCCTATTTGAAGCACTAATTAGTCAAATGATCATATCTTTGTCTACTCACCTCCAAATATAATGATTTTTGTTTCAAATGGAAGCTGACTCAATTTTTCATAATTCATTTTCAGATGTCATTTTCGGTTTTGAAATGATTCACCACCAGATATTTGAAGCAATACAACAAAACGTGGCCTACCATTTGCAGCCTGGACCTGTGCATATCCTTCGGTATTTTGGACATAACTCTCTCCACAGTGCTCCAATTGGGTTGATGCATGATTCATATAAATCATAAAAGATACAGATACAACTGTTATGTTATGGAAAAATTAAAATTCGTGCATCTGAGTGGTTAAAAATAATTATCATTCAGATAGTAGTTGTCAACATTTTGATTTGAACATGCCTTAATATTTTAAGTGTAACCTTCACTACATAGGTCCAAATACCATGATTCATGAAGCACTAGAAAGATTACTCATGGGGCCATATCTTTAAAGAAGAAATATTTCTCTAATTTGGAGTGCAAGATAGTCAAACGTGCTTCTCAATATAGAAGATATTGCTATGATGAAACTTGCCACTTGCTTGCATTCACATGTGTGAATTCTCCTTCACCTTGTCTATATAAACCTTGGTTTTGGAAGCTTGAGACAGCTTGTATTCTAAAAAAAAACTTTCATTTCTTCTTCTTCATATTTTCTTTACACCATGTATTTCTAATTTCGTAATTAGAGCAAAGGGTGAACTTTTGATGGTTGTATAGTTTTGTTCTTTGATCCTTTGATTTGTCCTTCATTGTCAACTTTCCTTTTGAGTGAGTACTATATTTTGCAAGTGATTTTGGTTTGTTAGAAATCTTGATTCATTGCTAACTAAGGGTACATTGAATGCTTGGATGTTTTCTACATATCAAGGGCAAGGCAACCTATAGTTTTTCACCTTCAATTCAAAGGTAAGTCTTTTAATTTCTTTGTGCTTAAATGTTATCCATCCTCTAATTAAGATTATTTCTCATTTGATTCTTAATTGTATATAAAAAAAAAGGATCAAGAATAATTTCTATACATATCATCAAAATGGATCCCTAATGCCCTAATATTTAATAATATTTAATTTCAAGTTAATAATCAAAATTTCATTCTACTTTCACAATATTTGGACTTTTTGGACTTGTGGACTTAGTATAACCAATTCCCTGAGAACCAACACTCGAACTTCCAAATCTTTATTACTTGAATAACCTACGCTTGAGTATTACAACCTAAAAATTGTAGCATGAGAGATTAATATTTCTATCACAAAAGAAGTATATTAAGAGGGTTCTGGAGAAGTATGGCATGCAAAATTTCAAACCAGTCATGACACCTCTAGCAGCTCACTGCAAGCTCTCAAGTTCACAAAATCAAAAAACAAAAGATGAGAAGAAACAGATGGAATTAATGCCTTATCCAAATACAGTTGGAAGCCTGATGTATGCAATGATATTTACAAGACCAGACATTGCACATGCTGTCAGTGTAGTTAGCAAGTTCATGGCTAATCCTAGAAGTAGCCATTGACAGGCTGTTAAACGAACTTTTAGGTATCTTAGAGGTACTTTTGAAGTTGATCTAATGTACAAGACATCTAAAGATGATCAAATGAAGCTGAAAGGACACGTTGATACTGACTTTGCAAGGGACCTGGTTAAGAGGAGGTCCATAACATGTTATATGTTTTTTTTATACAATTGCACAATAAGTTGGAAAGCAACACTTCAGCATATTGCAGCTTTATCAACGGCAGAAGCAAAGTATATTGCAGCAACAAATGCAATAAAGGAAGCATTATGGCTCAAGGGTTTGGTAGGAGAACTAAGCCTATCTAATAAGTGTGTGGTAGTGCATTGTGATAATCAAAGTGCAATTCACTTAAGCAAGAATCCAATGCATCATGAACGGACCAAACACGTAGATGTTAAACTTCATTTCATCAGGGATTAGATTGCTATAGGATTTGTAGACTTGGTGAAAATACACACAGATGATAACCCTACTGATATGCTGACAAAATCATTACCGGGCGCTAAGTTCAATCTTTATATGAACTTGGTGGGCTTTAGTAACTTATAAGAAAGCAAGTTTGAGTAAGAACATGTAAAAGGAAAAGAATTAAAAGCAAGGTGGAGAATTGATAAGAACAGATGCTTCAAATTCTTAAAGACCCGAGGGTTTGAGGTCATGAGGTGGAGTAGTCATCCCAACCTAAAGAGAATCTAATCTGGTGCATGAGTACCGGAGGACCTAAGGTCATGAGGTGGTATTGTCATCTTGACTTGAAGAGGGCATAATCTGGTGTCTGAGTACCCGAGTACCCAAGAACTTGAGAACCTGAAGAGATGTTGTCATCCTGATTTGAAAAGGATATCAAACCATCTTGAATTAGGATACTAAACCTACTAAACTTAGGATACTAAACCTTCTTGACTTGGGATAATTAGGGACATGATAAAAACTTTATACTTTAGAGCTTTACTAAAGGAGATAGGAGAAGAGAAGGAGAAACTGAAGAAAGGTGATTTGAGAGAAGAAAGTCATCTTGTACAAATTATATCTTTTGATTATAATAAAAGACCTTACATGTATTTTCTCCGTGGACGTAGGCAATTTTGCTAAACCACGTAATTTTCGTTTGTCTTTGAACTTGCTTATTATTTATTTGTTTTGTGTTTACTAGTCAAACCTCACAGTTTTTATCATATCTCAATCTTGATTAAATCAATTAGTGCTAGAATATTGTTACTGAAGCTTATTTTTCGCAACATATATCATAGGAGGTCGAAGGAATTCTCCCATATTTAACATATTACATTGATGCAATTTAAATGGAGTAATTGAAACGGTCCAGAGTAAAATGATATTGGCTGAAACAAAGGAATATTGTGAAACAAATATTGAATATTATGTGTATTTGAGACACAAGTGTCAAATGAGTCAATGAAAGCCGAAATTGAGCTAAAGGTTAGCGACTAATTAAATTAAATAAAATTTTATTCTTAGCTGAATTTGGGACTGGCTTATAAAATAATTAGGGATTACTATACTAAAAAAATAATCAACGGATAGGAAAAGTACCATAATAAATACACGATTGAGCCAATGATTGCGGACATATCAAGCTGCCAACAAACAATTGTTAGAAAAGAGATTAGCAACTGCCATCGAATTAAGTTCTAACCATAGATTATGCCAATGTTTTTACGAAAATGACGGCCATAAGTTCTGAAAAAAAGTTGTATTTGCCTCAAATAATACCAAAACTACCATTATAATCGTGAAAGACCCCACCACAAGCAGTATCTCTTGCGTTACTCCAAGCCATCAGAATTGGCTTTGATCCAACCAGAAGGAGGTGGATCGAAGTAATGACATGAACTTTTGGAGCCTTGCCAAGGCATGGAGAGTGTCATGGTAATTGCCGAAATGAATATAACCAGGTGAAAAGGTTGAAAGTATCGAATATGTGCTAATACATTCGTTTTGATTCGGAGAATAGATGGAAGAGCATCTTCAAACCTGAGTTTATTTCTCATCTTCCGTAAGGAGTAAAAAAAAGTGATAAACTGTTGAAAGCCAGAGATTGAAAGCTGAGGACTGAAAGATCGAGTACTGAGAAACTGCCAGAGCTCTGAAGCTTTATAAAGAACTAGAACTTGTGTCCAAAAAATAAAACCAAACCAAAGCCATGAAGAGTGAGCAAAGGAACATTGCACAAAAAGGTGATCAATAGATTCCTCATGAGATGAAGACGGACACAATTGACATGTAGAAATATTGCACACTCTGCAGCTACAAAGAACATTATCCATCGGCAAGTAATGATAAAAAATTCTCCAAATAGTGACAAAAAACTTTGGTAGAATGAAATTCTTCCATACGAGAGAACTCCATGCCTTTAAACCACAATGAGTTCAAAGAGAATTATAACTATCCTTAAGGGAAAGATTACCGTTCAGCGAATCCACCCAAACTAAACCAATCATTATTTGTTATGATTATTGATTGATAATTAGGGATTATTGTGTAAGTTTTTCTTATTTGGCTCACATGATAAATATTGTATTAATAAGAATATTAAAGAAATACCTACACACTTCTCTTCCTATTAGGTATTATCTTAATTAAATTTATTATCCACTATCTTATTTAAAGGTTAGTGATTATTAAGTCTTATTTAATCTCCTATAATAAAGTAAAAGTAGTGGGAGACAAAATTGATTGCCCACTTTCATATTTTGTCGTTAGTGGAGAAAGTATTTTAAAGTCACTTTAATGATGGATAGAAGTGGGGAGGGGAAACTTTTTTTGAGTTGTAGAAAATTTTCCTATAAAAAATGTTTCTAGCCTAGCTATTTGATAGCATACGAAAAATTATATCATTTTTCAATCAAAGAGAGGCATTGAGAAAGGAATAGGCTAGAAGACACTTTTATTAGAAGAAATAATTTCAAGTTTCTTTACTTGAACAACATGACTAGAGGTATGTATTCTATTTCTATATTTTCTCACATACTGTACTAAAAAAATAATCAATGGTTAGAAAAAGTAGCATAATAAATATGTGATTATTGTGTTTAATAAGGTAATAAAACTTTTAATTAATTTTTATCATTTTCTAAGAGGTAAAACTTTTAATGAGGACTCAAAGTCATTATTTTATAGGAGAAAAGAAAGATAAATATTTTAGGGAGAATGCCCAATATCCCTTGTTTTTGTTTTGCCAATGTCCTATCACCCCCTATAGTTTTTTAAAATATCTCATTACCCCTTTGAATTTCGATTTCGCCCTTCAAAAATTCAAATATTTTTTATTTTATCATTTGTAATTCAAACATGAACCAATTAAGCTAAAAGGTAAAATCAGAAAAAAATAAGAGTCAAGGGGTGATGGGATATTAGAGAAAATATAGAGGGGTGATGAGGTATTGGCCAAAAAAGTAAGGGGGTATTGGACATTCTCCCAATATTTTATCACTAGACTACGAATGAGTGACTTACTTTTATTAGGATTTTATTATTATTATCTAATTTGAAAAGTTGGATTTTCAAAAATTTCATAATAATGCAAGGATTTCTTATGGTGTAATTTGTTCCGGCCGCAAGTATCTTATGGTATTTATGTATAGGCCAACCACATATCTAAGAAGCAAAATTATTATCAATTATTATTTACCAAATTTTCTCTTATTTCGATCAATTAGTTTGACATGTGCATTAATTATGAATGCATTAGTTATATAATCAAATATAATCTCAACCGTTAGATATACCTAGATCTAATAATCTATATTTGATGTAAGATTTTGTGTAAAAAAAAAAAAGGATCATTGATCCTATCCTTACACATATATATATATACACCGCATCACATGCTTAAGAGTTGTTTGCTTTTAACTTACATCTAAATTTTTTTTAAAAATATCTTAATATAATATTTTTTTTAGGCCATATATGTCAACATACAAGTCTTAGATTTTTTATTTTTATAAAAAAATAAATTAATATTTATACTTTGAAATTTAATGTAAAAAAACAAACATATCAATTAGATTTTAATTTCAGTCAAATTTATATTTTAGTTATGTTCAGACTTAGGACAAAAAATAAATACTACCTAAATCTCAAACTATATTTCCTTATTCTTAGTAGTCGCTACTCTCTCGTAGTCATCCACCTACCACATACTAGCAACTGCCGATTGATTGTAGACCAGCTTTCATGCATGGTTTTTTGCATAACAACGCCCTTGCTGTTTCTCCTTACTTTGACAAGGGTTAATTTAAAAAAAGAAAATTTAACAGCCTTGTTGTCGCTCAAGCTTTGTATTGACTTTAGAATAAACGTAGTATAAGATAGCATCTCCTAAGAAGAAGGGAGGTTATTTGCAATGTAAATGATAATCAAGTTTTATACTCATAAATTGAATACTTTAGTGTAATATTTTGTTAGTTTTAAGATATTTTATTATTTTTTTTGCGAAGTTTGTCTTGATAATATGTGTAGCCACAAATGATCATTTGGTAGTTGCAACAGACATCATAATTGTATTCACAAGAACAATTATTCTATAAACAAGAGAAAATATTGTTGTTTTTCTAGTACTTATCAACCATTGGTTGATAAATTTTTTAACTCTACTTCTTGAAGTACGTTGTACTCATAATGCTGAAGTTGGACTTGCAAACCTATTTTCAAATTTAGGTAAATATATATCTACTGTTATTGATTATTTCGTAGAGGTCCATGATATATATATACTAGTCATGAATTTCCTTTTCATATGCAAAATATTTTTTGTATATAGTTTTCCTACAAAGAAAAGTTTCTAAATTATATAATTTTTCTAGGAAAAGATTTCCAACTATATGGAGAACAAAATTATATAAACAATTCCTAAAAAATTACTTTATAAGTAAAATATGAATAAACGGGTGAAATAACTACTTTGAAACTTAAAAAAAAAAAAGAATATGTTTGACTAATTTATTATTATATAATTTTAAAAATTGTAAAAATAAAAAAGAAGGTATTTTAATCTAAAAATACAAAACCTTTTGAAAAACGTTTTGGGGCCCAAAATGGGTATTGCACATCTAAATTACAATCATCCAAAAAAATTAATATTTTATTAAAATATATCCCCCAGGCCATTGAATAGCTCCATCACTATATGCACCGTACAACAATTGGTCGTAATAATGAATAATATTGTAGAAAATAATGATAAATTAAGTACTAGTACCATAACGTAACATATTTATTATGAAGAATGAAATCATGCTCTTAAATTATTAATCAAGGTACCCTTTCAAGGTTATCCAATACCAATTTTTTCACTATATCAAGGTATATCCCTTTATAGTTGTCAAGTGAATGAGTGGTGATTTTTGATAATCACATGCCCAAGTTTATTCATTTCTAGAGATGTTTGCATTTATTAAAAGGGGTATTGACACATACCTCTTGCGATTTCAGACTTTTATATTTAAAAATTTTGAGAAAAGGCACACATGGTACGTTAGTTATTTGAACTCATTTGTTGAAATTACAAAAAGTGAGAAAGCCCAATACCCTCCCCCAAGTATCTCAATTCAAAAAGTTTTAGTATCCTAATTCTAGTAGGTTTGGTATCCAAATTTAAGAAAATTTGATATCTTTTTCAAATAAGGATGATAACACCTCTTCAAGTCCTCAACTTATCGGGTACTCAGACACCAGATCAGATCCTCTTCAGTTTCGGATGACTACTCTATCTCATGACTTCAAGTCTTTGGGTTTTAGAGAATTTGATGCATCTATTCTTCACAATATGAGATAATTCGCTGGAACTTGATTCGATGGTAGTCGTTAACCTCTTTTCTAACAATTGTTTGTCGCCACCTTGGTTTGTCCACAATTGTGTTACCCATACTTATCAGAAGAATAATTTTGTAGTTGATAAGCTTGCCAACTTGGGGTTGAGCTGTGCTAATTTTCAACTGTAGGATTCACCACTGGATTTTGTTCTTAGCATGCTTCACAAAGATACTCATGAGTTTCCACATTGTAGATTCTCATAATTGTCCTTCTTTGTTTAGCCTTTTGTTTTTCTTTGGGGTCTAGCTATGCACCTCTTGTTTTGTAATATCTATCTCATTTCGTCTTTAATAAAATTTGAGTCTTCTACTGGGGTTTTATTTAAAAAAAAAAACAAATATTGATTAATTAATATGGTGCATGTTAGGGAGCCTATACAAAAAGTGTATAGATATATTTTTATGTAAAATAATTTTGTAATGATTTTTTTGATATATCATTAAATTACCACAAATGGATCAATTGTGTACCCTAACATATCCTCCAGCTCCATGATATGTCTTATTTCTGTCTTGCACAGCAGAAGATACTCCTAACAAATTCTAAATTAACCAGAAGCAGTTGCATGTTTTAAAGTCATGTTTGAAAGTATTGGATTTAGCTCACCGTTTTCTTTCAGATCTAATTTTGAAGAGAATGAAATATTGCTAGGCCTATTTTTCACAGCAAAACTAGGCCGCATCTTTCAGTTTGGGATTCCATAAACTAGGTTGTTTATAAATGTCCACAGAATCGTATATGCTTTAATTCCATACTCAGTCTTGATTATAAGAATTCCAAGTCTCTTTTACCAAGTTTTATATTTTTTTCTTCAATGAAAATTGTTACGCCTAAAATGCTTGATTAATGGGCTTAGGTCCATAATTAGTAATAAGAGATGTTTAAACCCTTAATAAAACAACTTAAAAGCCCAAATTCATAGAAAGATAATTAAAAACATACAAGTGGTAAAATTATAAAAAGTCGTGATTATGTCATATTACATCTGTACATTGACATTATCCAAAAAAATTATAAAAACCTTGTCAAAGCAATAAATAAATATAAAAGCTCAAATTTTTACTTTGAAGGTAAAGGAAAACTCAAAGATATTAGGAAAAACTTTGTCTCTCTAAATTCAAAATCTCTCTTTAATTTCATTTGTTGGTAACTGACATGATCATCGAAGGGTTAACGCTGAAAAATAATCGGACAACCCTTGATCATATTTTATTTTGTAAGAAAGAGAGGGATCATCTACCACTTAAAATTTAACACGTAGATAGAGTATCCATTTATTCAAATTAAGCAAAATTTTCATCAACAAAAACGACTCTTACACTTGCTTCAATTAATATGAAAATGCAAGTAGCCACAATAAAAAATGAAATACAAGCTATAATCTCAGGATAAATTAGTTCACGAGGAATATAAACTATATATATATAATTAATAAAATAAATTATAAATTATAAGAATGTAGACAATAGAATCAAGATTTATGAAAATATAAGATATAATTGTCCTTTTTTATTAAATGATGATGTTAATAGAAATTTTAGAATGCAAACCTAGATTATTTTAATATTATTTAAAAGTAGCCCTTCCTTACTAATAAAAGCTGCCGTAAGATCGAAGCTTATATTTTTCTTACCAAATACAAATTTTTAATTAAGAGTTCTAAAATAAGTAGCTTATTGGCTTTTCTATCGCCATAGCTGACGAAAGACCTTAGGTTACACTGTGTATATGTTTGTGTTAATTATATTCATATTCTGCCTGTTTAGACCTCTGTTTAATTGATGGGAGAAAATAAATTAATCACAGTCCTCCAAGATCTAATGTTGCTAGAATTTGAATGACAATTTTTTGTATACCATATGAAAATATTTTAGTAATTCATCTAATTAATACATACTAAGTATAATTTGTCATGTGAATCCAATTAATAATGTTTACTATACTCTTTGTCAAGGGGTCAAATCTCTCATACTATGTTGAATAGATATTTATTTTAAAATATAAGTTAGAGAAGCAATTATTGTATTATTTTAGTGGCATATAAAATTTAAAATATTTTTTTATTAAAATAAAAAAAAACTAAAAATGTTCTTTTATTATACTAATTGGCTTTTTTAAATATATGCGAAGAAAAAGGAAGCATGCCTGATTCCCCCTATTATTTGACCTAATACCGCGATATCCCCTGTTATTTTCGTAATATCCAGATACCCCGTTCTGTTAGTTGACAGAATTAAATATAATAATACATGAGTCCTCAAATTTCAATATATTAATTTAAATAGTTTTAATATTTTTAAAAATATCCATAAAAATTATAATTTATTAAAAATAACAATCACACCCTTATATAATAGTAATTAAAAAAATTATTTTTAACTCCTAATTGATAATAAATAAAAAAAATAGAAACGTTCCTTTACTATATTAATTATTTTCTTCAAATATAATATAGAAGTAAGCACTGAACATGGAGTTAGGCTTTATGTTAAGATTATATACGTTAAGAAAAACTCTTTCTAATAGTGGAAGCATTAAATGAATTTGAATACTTTCATAACACTAAATATTATTAAGGTTAGACCTTAGGAGTTATTTAAACATGTATTCACGCCGTCAATTCTCATAAGTTAAAAGATTGGAAAACTTAATTGCCAAATTAAATATTTAATGTTTTTAAAGGTTTAGATGGGTGAGAAACATACCTTGGGAAACGTCAAATTTTGGCTCTTTATTGTTACTAAAATTGAGGATGATCTAAGAGTATTAAATATCTCATACCGTTTAAACCGCAAATCGAAAAATACGTAAATATTTCAAATGTTAATTTGCCGACCTATTCATACATGTTATTCCTTTCATGCCTTAAACATTTAATTGTTTACTTAAAATAACATTTTGGATTTTAATATATCAATTTATTACTCATCTTAGGATATATTTACTGTTGAATTTTATTCAAGTTTAAAAATAAAGTTTAAAGTGTTCGTTTATACTAATTTTTAATAAAATTCACTCACTTTTTATTCCTAAAATTTGACCTTTAGAGATTTTATTTTAAAACAATTACAACTTCAAAACTACGCACATCAATTTTAAACCAATTTGCAGAGATATTTCATTACATATTCGTTAAATTTAATAGATATTAAAGAAATAGTGAATTCGTTAAAAATTAATATATATTATATTAAATTGACCTGAAATGAACCCCAGGTTGTTTCGCAAAACCCTCTTTGAAATCTAATTGTATATTTTCTTATACTGAAAAAAGCAAAATAATCAAGTTTTCGGTTGCATGCGGCCAAAAATCGTCCAACCTTTCACATAGTCTATTCATGAATATTTATCAATTTATTGCAAGAGATGCCATCATAACTATTTAATAGAAGGGATTTTAAAACAAATTAATGTTATTAGAACTGCGACGGCCTGAATTTATTATAATCAATATTTCAAGACAAATAACTTCGTCTGTCGTTCTATAAATTCTAAACAAATTTCATCTTCAGACTCACAAATTAAACACATCCCTCCAGTTCATACAATATCTAAAGCAAAATAGTTTTCTGATGGCGAAAATATCATCATCAAAGACAAGTTCTACGATGTTGGTCGTGGCTTGTATAGCAATATTGGTCTCAACAGGACTAGCACAGTTCAAGCCAGCACCACCATTCTTCCAAATTCCTGGCTTATTACCACCACCTGTAGAGGGTGCTGATAAATGCTGGGAATCCCTAAAAAGCATTGCAGGTTGTTTCAGGGAGATTGAAGAGTCTCTTTCCCATGGTCAAATTGGAAAGATTGGTCCCTTATGTTGCAGCGCCATTAATCAAGTTAATGACAGTTGTTGGCCTAAGATGTTCCCATTAAATCCATTTTTTCCTCCATTGTTGAAGAATTTCTGTGTTGTACCTTCACCTCAAGTAGCAGCTCGAACAAATGCCGCCAGCAAGGTGCCTTTGCCAATACTGTTAAATGAGACCGAGATTACAGAATGCTGGAATTCTATTACAAACACAGAAGGTTGTGCTTTAGAAATTTATAAATCACTCACCAATGGCCAAAGTTTCAGTGGTATTGGCGCTGCCTGCTGCAAGATTGTCACTGAAATCAATGATAAGTGTTGGCCCAAAATGTTCCCATTTAATCCGTTCTTCCCTCCATTGTTGAAAAGTACTTGCGCAAAAGTTTTCGTGTCAACACCAGCACCTAAGGCAGTTTGAACAAGGACTAACTCGAAGCTTATTACCTAGAACACATTTTATTTTTATGATTCTTGTAGCATTAGAATGGGTTAAGAAATTATCATTATTATTACTATTTTTTATTAGTTTAGGAAGAGGTTTTTACTTCTTATAGTGGTAATTTAGAATCGTGAATTCATTCTTGATAATAAATATATTTGGTGAAGTAACTAGAACTTTGTCATCATTATTATTCAAAAATTTATTTTTAATAAATTTATAATCCAAAACAACATAAAAGGCACCCATAAAATTAGCATAATCATAATATTGAAAAAATAGAATTGGAATATAATATGCATCTAAAAGTTGATCTAAATAAGCTATAATACCAAGATAAATTGGTTGATGAGAAATTTGAAGCTCTATAATGCAATTAATAAAATAAAAAGTTATTTTCGGTCTTACTTTCACATTTATTGATATATATCAGATATAGATCAATTTTTGTGAAAGTTATTACTTTACCCCCAAATAACGACGAAATGACTATTTTACTTTGGTCTAAATTAAAAATAAAATAGAATAATGATATTTTAATCCCTAAATTTTGATAAAATAAAATACTAGGACATACTTTAACCGGTTTTAACATTTTAACCTTTATTATCATTTGGCACTCTTCTTCCAATTTTTTAACACAAATATTTTTCCAAATTATATAAAGAAATCTACCAATGAAAACCACAATTACCTATTCAAGAAGATTTTTACAAATTTTGTTATTGTTTGTTTAAAAAATTGTGAATAAAAGTCATATGTCGTGGGTTTAGTTGGTATATTGTAGTGTAATTAAGATTTTTTTACTATTTTAAATAAGAAGTTATTTATATTCTCAAGAATTCTAACGAATAGTGACAAATATAACGACACAATATAGACTAAAATGTTAAAATTAGGTAAGTATGTCATAATTTATTATTTAAGTGATAGAAAATAAACTAATCACATTCCTCCCAGTTCTAATGTTGCTAGAATTTGAATGAAAATATTTTGTATAGCATATGAAATGATTTTAGTAATTCATCTAATTATTACATATTATTTGTCACGTGAATTCAATATATAATTTTACTAATACTCTTTGTCGTATAAATCTAATTAATTTTTTAAAATTTTTTGGAGATTCAAACACGAGATCACGATGTCAAATTTCTCGTGCTATGTTAAATTGATATTTATTTTAAAAATTGAAGTTGGAGAGGCAATTATTATATTATTTTACTGGTATATAAATTTTAAATATTGTTATTTTATTGAAATAAGAAAATATAAACGTTCCTTTATTATATTAATTGTTTTTTTTAAATATAATATTAAACTGAAAATGGAGTTAGGTTTTATGTTAAGGTTATATACATCGAGAAAAAGTCTTTCTAATACTGGGAACATTGAATGAATTTGAATGCTTTCAAAGCAATAAAAATTATTAAGGTTAGACCTTAGGAGTTATTTAAACATGTACTCACATCATCAATTCTCATAACTTAAAAGATTAAAAAACTGAATTGCCAAAAATATTTAAAGATTTTTGAAGGTTTAGATGGGTAAGAATCATATCTCGCAAAACATCAAATTTTAACTCCTTATTGTTAATCAAATTAAAAATAATTTGAAGAATATTTAGGCATATAAATGTTAATTTGCAAACCTATTCGTACATTAGGTTGGGAAAATAGCTACCGACAAATTATTGCAAGAGATGCCGTTTTAACTATTTAATAGAAGGGATTTTAAAACAAATTAAATGTTATTAGAACTATTACGGCCTTAATTTATTATAATAAATATTTCAAGAGTAACTCTAACGTTCTATAAATTCCAAACAAATTTCATCTTCAGAATCATAAATTGAACACATCCCTCCAGTTCATACAATACTTATAGCAAAATATGTTTCTAATGGCAAAAATATCATCATCAAATACAAGTTCCATGATGTTGGTTGTGGCTTGTATAGCAATATGGGTCTCGACAGGACTAGCGCAGTTCAACCCAGCACCACCATTCTTCCAAATTCCTAGCTTATTACCACCACCTGTAGAAAGTGCTAATAAATGTTGGGAATCCCTAAAAAGAATTCCAAGTTGTTTCAAGGAGATTCACGATTCACTTTCCCATGGCCAAATTGGAAAGATTGGTCCCTTATGTTGCAGCGCCATTAATCAAGTCAATGATAGTTGCTGGCCTAAGATGTTCCCATTAAATCCATTTTTTCCTCCATTGCTGAAGAATTTTTGTGCTACACCTTCACCTCAAGTAGCAGCCGGAACAAATGCCGCTAGCAAGGTACCTTTGCCAGTACTGCTAAATGAGACTGAAATTACTGAATGCTGGAAATCTATTACAAACAGCGAAGGGTGTGCTTTAGAGATTTATAAAGCACTCGCTAGTGGCCAAAGTTTTGGCGGTATTGGCCCTGCTTGCTGCAAGATTGTCACTGAAATCGATGATAAGTGTTGGCCCAAGATGTTCCCATTTAATCCGTTCTTCCCTCCATTGTTGAAAAGCGCTTGTGCTAAGGTTGTCCAGTCTACACCAGCACCCAAGGCAGTTTAAACAAGCTCCAATTCGATCCAAGGCCTAACTAGAGCACATTAATTCTATCTTTGTTAGTTTTGTTTTTAGGCGCTATTAATTCTTATAGAATTAGATAAGAATTAGAATGGATTAGTAACTTAGGAGTGTGATTTGGTTCTTCACAATAAATATGTTCGGTTATATAAAAGAACTTTTTTTGTTGTTATTTTTGTTCGCCGTTATTTATTATTACTATATTCTTAATAAAAACTATTTTTAAAAGCAATTCTAGTCAAACACTATGTTGAATAGATATTTATCACAATAAATTTATGTTGGAGAGGCAATTATTATATTATTTTAATGGTATATAAATTTTAAAATATTATTTTTTTATTGAAATAAGAAAAAATAGAAAGGTTCATTTCTTATATTAATTGTTTTCTTTTAATATAATATGGAAGGTTATATCTATTGAGAAAATCTCTCTCTAGTACTGGGAACATTAAATGAATTTGAATGCTTTCAAAACAATAAAAATTATTAAGGTTAGACCTTAGGAGTTATTTAAACATGTATTCACTGTTGAATTGTAAACTTAATCTAGAATATTGAATTGTCTAAATTGGTGTACTAGATTTAGTAAGCAATGGTGTACTAGATTTGGTAAACAATGGTGTACTAGACAAAGTCAATATTGGTGTACTAGACAAAGTCAACATTGGTGTGCTGGACAAAGTCAACATTGGTGTGCTGCACAAAGTCAACATTGGTGTTCTACGTGAAGACTAAATCAATGGTTTAGAATGGTTTGCTTCAACTATAAATACCCCTCCCCCCTTAAGGTTTTAAAAATAAGTTAGAAATAAAGCTTGAGTCCTTGTTCAAGTATTTGAGAGTGTTTACATATTTTCTTGTAAATTTGTATGAGAAATAAATATATTTGTGTGTTTTGAGTCATTACGAAATTCTTATTTTTCAACAAAGTGGTATCAGAGCTCGGTTTTGTAACTTGGATGTTATATTTGTGTGATTACGTGCATATTTAGAAAATTCTGTCAAAAAGGCCAAGATTGCCTAAGGAGTCTGGGTTTTAAGTGGGACCGTTGTGACCCCTCCAGTCTTTCCTGGGAATTTTCTTAGTGTATATTTTCATACCTATAAACATTCATATTACTATCCGAAATACTATTAGAAAGTTATGGCAAATGGAGGTATGACACCATTTCAAGTTCCAATTCTCAATAGAAGCAATTATGATAATTGGAGCATAAAAATGAAGGCACTCCTTGGAGCACAAGATGTGTGGGAGGTCGTGGAGAAAGGTTATAATGAACCTAGAGATGATGTTGCCATTTCTGTTTTGACTCAAGCACAAAGAGACACGTTGAAGGACTCGAGAAAGAGAGACAAAAAAGCTCTCTATGTCATTTATCAAGCATTAGATGATGATGCTTTTGAGAAGATATCAAATGCAACTTCCGCAAAGCAAGCATGGGATAAACTTCAGACATCCTACAAAGGCGCCGAGCAAGTAAAAAAGGTACGTCTTCAAACATTGAGAGGAGAATTTGAAACTTTATATATGAAGGAAGGCGAGTCAATTGTTAATTACTTCTCTAGAATTGAAGCTATTTCTAATCAATTGAAAAGAAATGGTGAAAAATTAAGTGAAGTAAGGATAATGGAAAAGATACTACGATCTATGGATTCAAAATTTGATCACATAGTCACAACAATTGAAGAAACTAAAGATTTGGAAGAAATGACGATCGACCAACTACAAGGATCATTGCAAGCCTATGAAGAAAAAATAAAAAAGAAGCAAGGCATCTCCGAACAACTTCTCAAGATGCAATTCAAGGAGAAAGAAGAAATTCAAAGCTATGATAGAAACCAACATGGTCGAGGTAGAGGTCGAGGTCAAGGACAAAGTAGAGGCCGTGGTCGTGGACGAGGTTGGAATTATAATTACAATAATTTCAACAACTATGAGAAAGGAGAAAGCTCAACACGAGGTCGTGGAAGGAACAATCCAAATACAAGGTACGACAAGTCTAAAGTCAGATGTTATAATTGTCAAAAGTTTGGCCATTATGCTTCTGCATGTAGAGCCTACAACAATGAAGTGGAAGAAAAGGCTAACTATGTAGAAGAAAAGAATCAAGGAGATGAAACTGTCTTGTTAGCATACAAAGACAATAGTGGAGGCCAAGAAAACACATGGTATCTTGACACTGGTGCGAGCAATCATATGTGTGGAAAAAGAAGCATGTTCGTGGAGTTAGACGAATCAACAAATGGAAATGTTTCTTTTGGTGATGATTCAAAAATAGCCGTGAAAGGAAGAGGTAACATTCTTATACAATTGAAAGATGGTAGACATCAATTTATTGGAAATGTCTACTATGTGCCTAATATGAAAAGTAATATTTTGAGTTTAGGTCAACTCTTAGAAAAAGGTTATGATATTCATATGAAAGATTATAGTCTTTTTATAAGAGATGACAAAGGCAACTTAATTACTAAAGTGAAAATGTCAAAGAATAGAATGTTTTCTTTGAATATTCAAAACGATGTTGCGAAATGTTTGAAAGCTTGTTACAAAGATGCATCATGGCTATGGCATCTTCGATTTGGGCATCTCAACTTTGGAGGGTTAGAGCTATTGGCTAAGAAGGAGATGGTAAGAGGTCTTCCTTACATCAATCATCCGAACCAACTTTGTGAAGGATGTTTACATGGGAAGCAATTCAGAAAAAGCTTTCCAAAAGAGTCTACCTTTAGAGCCAAGAAACCACTGGAGCTCATTCATGCTGATGTATGCGGTCCATTCAAGCCAAGATCTCTTGGTAACAATAATTATTTCCTTCTCTTTATTGATGATTTTTCAAGAAAAACATGGATCTACCTTTTGAAGCAAAAGTCTGAGGTATTTGGAGCTTTCAAGAAATTTAAAGCTGCCGTTGAGAAAGAAAGTGGTCGTCAGATTAAGGCCATGAGAACTGATCGTGGAGGAGAATTCACTTCCAAGGAATTTCAAGAATTCTGTGAAGCAAATGGAATTCGACGATTCTTAACCGTTCCGAGATCCCCCCAACAAAATGGTGTTGCTGAAAGAAAGAATCGAACAATTCTCAACATAGCGAGGAGTATGTTGAAAAGTAAAAGACTACCCAAGGAGTTTTGGGCTGAAGCTGTATCAACTGCTGTATATCTATCCAATAGATCTCCAACAAGAAGCGTGTGGGGAAAAACACCACAAGAAGCATGGTGTGGAAGAAAGCCTGGTATTTCTCATCTTAGAGTTTTTGGAAGTGTAGCTCATGTTCATGTACCAGACGAGAGAAGAACAAAGTTGGATGATAAAAGCGAGAGTTTTATCTTCATTGGCTATGATTCAAGTTCAAAGGGTTACAAGTTGTATAATCCAAACAGCAAAAAGATTATGATCAGTCGAGATGTAATATTTGACGAAGAAGGAGAATGGGATTTTGGTCCAGATGTCGATGACTTCAACTTCTTTCCTTTGTTTGAAGAAGAACCAATAATGGAGCAAGCAGGAGAAGCAAGAGAAGAACCTACTACTCCGCATACTCCACCAACTTCACCAACAACAAACAATCAAGGAGATTCACCACCATCCTTTTTAAAGGAAAGAAATGAAGAACGCACAAGGAGTTTCCAAGATCTCTATGAGGTAACTGAGAGGTTAGATAATCTCACTCTTTTTTGTCTTTTTGCTGAGTGTGAACCAATGAGTTTTGGAGAAGCTATACAAGATGAAAAATGGAGAAATGCAATGGATGAAGAAATTAAAGCTATTGTGAAGAATGATACGTGGGAGCTTGTGTCACTTCCTAAAGGACACAAAGCTATTGGAGTCAAATGGGTGTACAAAGTAAAGCAGAATTCAAAAGGAGAAATTGAACGATACAAAGCGAGGCTAGTTGCAAAAGGCTACAGTCAAAGAGCCGGCATCGACTATGATGAGGTGTTTGCTCCGGTAGCACGCTTAGAAACTGTAAGACTAATCATTTCCTTGGCAGCTCAAAACAAGTGGAAGATCCATCAAATGGATGTAAAATCTGCATTCTTGAATGGAGTTCTCGAAGAAGAAGTCTACATACAACAACCTACAGGTTTCGAAGTTAAAGGGCAAGAGGACAAGGTGTTGAAATTGAGAAAGGCTCTCTATGGTTTGAAACAAGCACCAAGAGCATGGAATAGTCGAATCGACAAGTATTTCCAAAAGAATGGTTTCACCAAGTGCCCTTATGAACACGCACTTTACATCAAGATCAAAGATGAAGATATTTTGATCGTGTGCTTGTACGTAGATGATTTGATTTTTACTGGAAGCAATCCAAGCTTGTTCGATGATTTCAAGAACACGATGACTAAGGAGTTTGAGATGACTGACATTGGGCTTATGGCGTATTACCTCAGTATCGAAGTAAAACAAGAGGAAGATGAAATTTTCATTTCACAACAACGCTATACAAAGGAAATCCTCAAGAAGTTCAAAATGGAAAATTGCAAGCCTATTAGTACGCCAATTGAGTGTGGAATTAAGCTCTCGAAGCATGAAGAAGGAGAAAGAGTAGATTCAACTTTTTTCAAGAGCTTGGTTGGATGTTTACGATATTTAACATGTACTAGGCCCGATATTCTCTATGCAACAGGACTTGTAAGCCGCTACATGGAAACTCCAACAACCACACATTTCAAGGCTGCAAAGAGGATTCTTCGTTATCTAAAAGGTACAACAAACTTTGGTTTGTTCTATTCATGTTCAGATAATTTTGAACTTGTTGGATATAGCGATAGTGATTGGGCTAGAGATACTGATGATCGAAAAAGTACAACTGGTTTTGTATTCTTTATGGGAGGCACCGCTTTCACCTGGATGTCAAAGAAGCAACCAATTGTAACACTCTCCACATGTGAAGCTGAGTACGTAGCTGCCACGTCATGTGTTTGCCATGCAATTTGGCTTAGAAACCTACTAAAGGAGCTGAGGTGGTCACAAGAGAAGCCAACGAAGATTTATGTTGATAACAAGTCAGCTATGGCATTGGCAAAGAATCCGGTGTTTCATGATCGAAGCAAGCATATTGACACGCGTTACCACTACATAAGGGAGTGCATCACAAGAAATGATGTACATATGGAGTACGTGAAGTCCCAGGATCAAATTGCTGATATTTTTACCAAGCCACTCAAACAAGAAGATTTTATAAGATTGAGAAATTCACTTGGTGTGATTAGATTAAGTTTAAGGGGGAGTGTTGAATTGTAAACTTAATCTAGAATATTGAATTGTCTAAATTGGTGTACTAGATTTAGTAAGCAATGGTGTACTAGATTTGGTAAACAATGGTGTACTAGACAAAGTCAATATTGGTGTACTAGACAAAGTCAACATTGGTGTGCTGGACAAAGTCAACATTGGTGTGCTGCACAAAGTCAACATTGGTGTTCTACGTGAAGACTAAATCAATGGTTTAGAATGGTTTGCTTCAACTATAAATACCCCTCCCCCCTTAAGGTTTTAAAAATAAGTTAGAAATAAAGCTTGAGTCCTTGTTCAAGTATTTGAGAGTGTTTACATATTTTCTTGTAAATTTGTATGAGAAATAAATATATTTGTGTGTTTTGAGTCATTACGAAATTCTTATTTTTCAACATTCACATCATCAATTTTCATAACTTAAATGATTAGAAAACTTAATTGCCCAATTAAATATTTAAAGATTTTTTAAGGATTTAGATAGGTGAGAATCGTACCGCGAGTTTAACTCCTTATTGTTGTTTAAATTAAGGATTATTTATGAGTGTTAAACATAACTCATACCATCTAAACTGTAATTTAGGAGTATCATTGAATTCTTCAAAACAAATATGTTCAATTATGTAAAAGAACTTGCTTTGTTGTTAATTTTTTTTCCATTATTTATTCTAAAATTTTAATAAAAACCTATTTTTAAAAGCAATTTTACTCAAACAATTTTTTTTTACATTTTTTACCATTCTAATATGTTATATCAAACATACTTTCTCAGTTTTTTTAAAATAGCTAAGATAAAATCCCCTCAAACTTTATAGACCACGATATGGGAGGTACAATAAAAGTCACAATTAAATTAGTCATAATTTATCATAATTGACCAAATCTTATAGAAATATATTTCAAAGAGTATGATAATTTCACATAGTTGAGTATTATCAAAATCTTTATGGGACCTCTGATGCAAACTTAAATAAAGATTTCGGTAAGATTTCCTCCTCTTTACAATCTCTTATCCTTAGTTTAATTTCAATGGAGGAGAATAATTTGTTAATCTCTACTCCCTATAATACTGAGATTATCGAGACTGTTTTTTTTCCATTAACCCAACAACTGCTCTGAGTTCAGACTGTTTTCCTGATTGCTTCTATCGAACTTGTTCAGACATTATTAGATCTGATGTGATTAATTTTGTTCTTGTTGCAGAAAATCAGCCTTAGTAACGATATTCTAGCACTAATTGATTTAATCAAGATTGCGATTTGATAAAAAACTATTAGGCCTGACTAGTAAATACAAAATAAAATAAATAATAAGTAAGTTCAGAGACAAACAAGAATTACATGGTTAGCAAAATTGCTCATGTCTACGGAGCAAACACATATAAGGTCTTTTATTATAATCAGAAGATTGAATCTGTACAAGATGACTCTCTTCTCTCAAATGATCTCTCTTTAGTTTCTCCCTCATCCTCTCTGCCTTGTCAAAAGCTCTAAAGTACAGGGATTTTATAATGTCCCTAAGTATCCCATGCAATCAAATTAGAGAGTAGAGAATTAATGCTAAAAAATATCATCTCATTTCAAACAATTCCTACGATTATATACCTATGCATGCATGAAACACACTTTGTACATGGTGAATTAATTATCTTCCAAAAGGATATTTGAAGAACATTTCAAAGCAATGCAGGCAAATGTAAAATTTGACTTTAAATTAATCAACTCAAAAATTAAGTAACCAAACAAATCATTTTCTGCAATGGTGTACACCTAGAATGTAAAAAATTGAGCCCCTTATTCAATTATAACAGAGTATTTTCTGCAGGTGCAGCAGCTTTGTAGTTTTGTTGTGCAATTTCTCTTTGTTTAAACTTTAATTTTCTTTCTTAAAACCATTCTTTATTACTTCCATTAATCTACCCATAGCCTACCACCTCTATTTACATCCAACAATATATATACATATACAAGATTAGGTATTTTAATTCTTCAATAATTAGTATATAAATAAGTCATTTATCAATTATTTTACTCAGCAAAATTTGAAATGCTAATTAATTATTTACACGCATGCAGCAGCAAAGCAAATCAGCGGAAGCTTCTAAGTTTTTATGTGTACATGAGGTTCACGTAAAAAAAATTAAAAAAGCTTTAAGGAAAGCAAAAGGAAAGAAAAAATTAGTCTTCGTAAATGAATAAAGCACTAAATATAATCCAAGTCTACAAAATTCCAAGCCATCCTAAAAGTTCAGATTACAAGTCATAATATTATAATGAAATCAAAGAGCACGTAAATACTATACAGTTAATAGTAGCTTGGACAGAAAAACTCCGGTGAAAAACTACTTAAAAATTACACTAAAATAAGCTCCAAGGTCATCAAGGCATGCCATAAAAAATGAATCTCTATATAAGCAACACCTATTCGCGTAAATGAATCACTTCATCAATTCTGTAACAACAAGAAAAATTAAACCACTCATTAAAAAAAATAAGCCGGTAATTATTCCCAAAAATACTATTAATTCCGTAGCAAAGCCATTCATGTAACTTTGCAACAACAACAAAAATTAAACAAAAAGCTAAATAAAAAATTGAACCACTCACTAACTTACTTTATAGAGCAACATAATGCATTTGTAGTAGCTAAATTAAACCAATGCAGTAGCAACACATTACCCAACCAATTCACAACACAAGTACATAGAACAAAAAGTAATTAAAACACAGACATACTACATTCCTTAATATCATCAACTTTCTCGGTGACCAAAAAGACATAATCAAGAGAAAAACAACTGATAGGAAGATTCGAGCTACAATAATTAAAATTTCATGCAAAAAAATTTTATTAGGTAAAATATAGACGCTGTCAAGCTTGAACCTGATAGCAATCTAAATACATAAGGGTTATGGTGTAAGGAGCTTCAATTTATGGTGATGTGTGCAAATTGGAGAAGTTTCGATCAGCAACAATGCACATGGTAGTTTGATCGATGATAAAGGGAGGAGCAACATATTTCTATGGTGGGCTGGTGGCGCGGTGGTGACTGGAGAGGAGTTGATAAAGAGGATATAATTTTAAGTGATTAGGGCTTTCAGAGAACAAAATAGTCAAAATTGAAATTAGTTTTAATTTTGTTTCTTGAAAAGATGTTAATAGGGCGGAGTGAGGCATAATATATAATGGAAGATTTACGAAAATGCCCACTGTTCAACCCCACTTTTCTAAACTAATCATTGTGCATAATTTGTTTAAGAAATGACCAATTAAAAAATTTACTAACGAAATTACCTTGTGACCAAATTTTACAAACATGTCTTATTTTTTTCTTCCTTCCGCCATCCCTCAAAAACTATTTGCTTCCTTGAACTTGCTTACTTCTTTTCCTTTGAACACATTTACTTTCTTTGTCTCCCAAAAACTGAACTCCATTTCAATTTAAGGAGATCACATGATTGTAGAGGGAATCAGGTGAGCGTATATAAAATATGATAAAACAGAATTTGTTAAAAATATGATACATTTTTTTAAGTATTTGAGCATAATTAGTCAATGCAGTAATAAAAATTGTCAAAAGGAGTGTGTATTGGATGTTTGAGTATATTTGATATTAATTTGAGTGAAAAAAACAGGTGAAGAAGACGAACTGTAGAAAACTGCAATTTCTCTGGAAAAATTGAAAGTATAGTTCGAGCACGCAGCATGGAATCAATGTGCTCGAAACTACACTTTCAAGTTTTCCAGAACACATTCTTGACTTAAAAATTTAAAGTTATTATTTTAATTTTTTGTCTAACATTTATTTTACATTTTGATTTATCGCAGGCATGGCTAACCTAGTAACAATAGTTATTGTGAAAAGCAGTGCATGGAAACGAACACTGAATGGCAGCAAAGTATATGTAGGGGGAAAGATGAAAGGGTTTCCTGTGGATCAAGAGACAACATATGATCAATTTATGCAAATATTGTACAAAGAATTTAATATTAATCCTTCTAAATTTATCATAAAGACAAAGACCAAGTATTTAATGTGTACACAATCAGGGACAGGGCATATGGTAGCAAATATTACAACTAAACTGGACTTTCAAGCATTTATGACTGCCAACAGTCCTTATATGACAAGAATGAGGGGTTATTGTCCACTATATATTACTTTGGATCGTGTAGATAACGAAGAACAAATAAGGGCACACATTCCTGATCATTGTACACTTGGTGGAATTCCTATAATGCCAACTCAGTTCATGTCTTCTAGAGGAAGCAATTAAGTAAATGATATGCTTGTTGTAATGACAAGTCAGTTCCAATACAACAATTAGTTTAAGTACATAGGTAAAGGGTTTGCAGATCGTCATTCCCAACAAAGTCAAGACCCACCGATCCCACCAATGCTTTCGATACCTCCGCACCGATCTCATTGCTTTTTTATGATGTGACCACTGCTGATGGAGGTGATTCTCCTTCCTGCAACTATGATGTGCATCGAAGTGATTATCATGAAAATGATTATTATGATATTCAGGCAGACATTGGTGGCACTAACATTCCTCCACAGTACAAAGATAGAAGAAATATTGTTGATGAAGAAATTAAGGTAATGTAAGGTGGTTTCAATGGTCCTACTCAGAGGAGTTGTTCAACGATAGCTCCATCAACAGAAAATCAATTTATCCGATGGTTGCCTCCAATGATGCATTCTCAGATACTAGATCAAGTGATGTGTGCGTTGGATAGATATTCAATACGAAGCAAGCATTGCGAGATAAGTTGGGGTTGCTTGCATTACAAAACCACTTTCAGTTTAAGGTTTACAAATCAAGCATGGATCTGTTTGAGGCTAAGTGTATTTTTCAGTGCTGTAAATGGCGAATTCAAGCAACCAGGAATAACTGCAATACGTATTTTCGAGTTACTGGCATGAACTTGATCCATACTTATCAGAACGAAAAGTTGCAAGACGGTCATCACCAAGCAAGCACACACTTGATTGGAGAGCTAATCAAGGATAAGTTCAAAGATTATAGTCGAATTTACACACCCCGAAATATTCGTGACGACATACAGACTGATTATAGGGTTCAATTATCATATATGAAGTCATGGCAAAGTAAGGAACAGGCTTTGAAGTTTATGACATAAAGAGTCGTTCAAGGGACTTCCTTTATACTGTCATGTATTGAATGAAAAAAATTCAGGGATAGAGACAACGATTGAAAAGATGCCGATGATCACTTCTTATATGTCTTCATGGCATTAGGGCAATATTTCGGGGATTTCGCACCATGATTCGATCGGTTATTGTCATTGATGGAATATTCTTGAAGGGCACGTATCGTGGAACGTTATTGGTTGCCACGTCATTGGATGAAAATGACAAAATTTATCCTATAGCATTTGGTGTTGTTGATTCTGAAAACAACGTCGCGTGGGAGTGGCTCTTCCTTAAACTTTAGTAAGCTATTGGGCCTACTGAGAATTTGTTTTCATATCAGAGTGACACAATAGTATTGAGAAGGGGATTAATACCGTATTCCCAGATGTAGCCCATGGGTTTTGTTCTTACCATATTTCTGGCAATGTGAAGGCTAAGTATAAAATGCGATTACAAAAGACGGAGACTTTCATGGCGGCTTACTTCTTTGCTGCAAAGGCTTATCAGTTTAGTGAATGTAATGAATATATGCAGAATCTGAGGATGATGCATCCAACAACAACAGAATATTTAGAAAATGATGTTGGACTTCATAGATGGACAAGAGCATATTTTCCTTCTCGACGGTACAACTTATTGACCACCAACATCGTTGAAAGTATGAACTCGTTGCTGAGGCACATACACTCGCTTCTATTATACCATTGGTTAATTACATCAAATCTAATATCCAAAGATGGTATTATAAATGTAGAAAGGAGGCTACTGCCAAAGATACATTCTTGACCCTAGCAGCGTAGGTGGTTATTGATGAACAATTAGAGTTGTCTCGAACAATGACAGTAGATCCCATGTCGTGCTATGAATTTGAAGTTAAACAACGGAAAAATGTTGAGGTTGTACATTTGTAGGATAAAACTTGCAGTTGTAGACAATTTGATCTTTCACAACTATCGTGCGCTCATGCTCTTGTGATATATAGACCCGTTCGTCTATCACTCAATTCGCTTTGTGCATACTACTACACCACTAACGCTTGGATGAACGCATATGCAGAGTCTATCCACCTTATAGGAAGTGATGTAGATTGGGTGATTCCACCTGAGGTGTGAGAAATCACTATCAAGCTGCCTAGGCAACGTCCTCCTATTGGTAAACTAAGAAAACAACGAATCTCTTCTGTTGGCAAAGAAATGGTCCGTCATACTTGTTGTTGTTGTCATCAACGTGGGCACAATCGTGTTACATGTAGAAATCCTATTCCCCTTCACCCAAGTCAGTGAAATTTGTGTTCGGACTAAAAATAAAGTGTAAAAACATATATGAATGCCTCTATTTTTATAATTAATTTGATTTGTTGTTTGTTATAATAGCAGATGCATGAAGTTGTCTTATTAATTTCATTTCTTATTTTCTGTTGGCATTTGTATGTTTGTATATCAATTGAACATGTACTTGAACATTGCAATATATAAATTTGTTTGATTTTAGATTATGTTGTTCTTATATTGCATATACTCAGAAACATTATCAATTTTCCTTTCTTACAATATTCTAGAAAAATCGAAAGTGTAGTTTTGAGCACGTTGCTTCCATATGGTATGCTCGAAACTACACTTTCGATTTTTCCAGAATGTTGCAAGAAAGGAAAATCGATAATGTTTCATTGCTTCGAAACTGCACTTTCACTGACTTGCTAAATCTTAATGTAGTTATTCGAAAAATCAACAAGTAATATGTAATCACATGTACTATAATTGCATGTTTGTAATAAATGCTTGAAAGTCAACAACAACATTATATTCAAAAAATACATCGAATACATAACATTCATGTACAAATAGGAGAAAAAATTTGTCATACTACTATATATATAGTGACAATTAGATTCTTATAATCTCAGCCCTGAACTTGCCCCCTTTAAGGTGAATTTATCCTAAAAGAAATAGGATTAGAGCTATATATTAAACCCACCCTATTTCTAATCTACCCAAACTCATCCCAACTCGGCCCATTTGATTTTGTTTGACCAAATTTTTTTTTACTAACATTCATTTAATTTTTCTATTTTAAAGACACTATTATTCTTTGTTTATCCACAAATTTATCATTTTAAGTCCTATCAACTCTTCTTTTAAAAGCTGAAAAATAAATTAAAAGATTAAAAATATAAAAGATATAAGTTCTTAAATTATACACATTAAAAATTCTTCTTCAATTATACACATTAAAAAACAACTAATTTGTAGTACCAAGAATCATTAATGTCTTAATCTACTCCTATCACTGCTATTGCCGAATCAGGTAAACCAAATACATGTCTTATTTCCTTATCTTCCAACTGGGTCATAGATTCTGGTGCCATAGATCATATGACAAGTAATTCTAGTCTATTCTCTACTTTTCAGTCATATGCATCTACTTCTACTATCACTTTAGCAGATGGGTCAACATCTTTTGTTCTTAGGTCTAGCATAATTAACCCCACTCCATCACTTCCTTTGACATCTGTTTTAAGTTTACCTAAGTTTTCTTTTAATCTAATTTCTGTAAGCAAACTCACTCGTACTCATAATTTTGTGTCTCATTCTTCCCTGATTATTGCTTGCTTCAGGATCTTATCACGAAGAAGATTATTGGTAAACGATATGAATAAGTGCCAAAATCCATTCTTCAGGATCTTGATAAATAAGTGCCAAAATCTATAGCGTGTTCTGGAGTAGCAACCCCATTTGAAATACACTTTCGGTTGGGTAATCCTTCTCTTCCTTTGTTGAAGAAAATTTGTCCTCAATTTCATAATTTATCTTCTTTAGATTGTGAGTCTTGTTAGTTTGCCAAACATCATCGTCTTAGTTCAAGTCCTAGAGTCAATAAACGAACTCATGCTCCTTTTGAGTTAGTTTATTCCGATGTTTGGGGTCTTTGTCCAGTTGTCTAAAACTGGATTTAAATACTTTGCTATTTTTATTGATGATTATTCTCGTATGACTTGATTATATTTAATGAAAAGTCATTTGAAATTGTTTTCTCATTTCTGTACTTTTTGTACTGAAATTAAAACTCAATTTAATGTTTTTGTTCAAATACTAAGGAGTGATAATGCTAAAGAGTACCTATCAGAGACTTTTCGATCTTACATGGTTCAGGATAGAACTCTTCATCAAACGTCCTATGTAGATACACCATCTCAAAATGGAGTGGCAGAAAGAAAGAATAGACACCTTCTTGAAACTGCAAAAGCCTTATTATTTCAAATGCATGTTCCAAAACCCTTTTGGGTTGATGTAGTTTCAACAACTTGTTTTCTAATTAACCACATGCCTTCCTCTGTCTTTAATGGTAAGACTCTTTATCACACTCTTGTCCCAACTAAGCCCTTATTTCCTATTGAACCTAGGATATTTGGTTGCACTTGCTTTGTACGAGATGTTCGCCCTCAACTGATGTTACCTTTCTAGAAGATACACCTTTCTGTGAGACTCTAACACGTATAAGTCAAAGGGAGGATAATTATGTGTTAATATATACTGTTACATCTCTTGCTTCTACATCTCATGTTTCTACTCCTCCATTGTTTGCTCCTACTCAGCCATCCATTACTTAACTCTATTCCAGACAACATAATTCTCCCGATATATATCCTGAACCAAATCCTTCGCCATCAGATCCAGTATCAAGTGATGATCTTCCTATTGCCCTTCGCAAAGGTAAGCGCCAGTGTAATTACCCTGTTTCTTCTTTTGTTTCTTATAACCATTTGTCATCCTTTGCTTGTTCTTTTATTGCATCTCTTGACTGTATCTCTATTTTTAAAACTGTTCATGAAGCCATATCCCATCCTAGATGACATAATGCTATGATAGAGGAAATGATTGCTCTCAATGATAATGGTACCTGGGACTTAGTAAATTTACCTGTAAGGAAGAAGGCTATTGGATGTAAATGGGTTTTTGCAGTCAAAGTGAATCCTGATGGATCAGTTGCTCAATTAAAAGCTCGTCTAGTAGCTAAAGGATATGCTCAAACTTACAAAATTGATTATTCTGATACATTTTCTCCTGTTGCTAAGTTAACATCTGTCCGGTAATTTATTTCTATGGCAGCCACTCATAATTGGTCTTTGCATCAGTTAGACATTAAGAATGCTTTTCTATACGAAGATCTTCACGAAGAAGTTTATATGGAGCAACCTCTTGGTTTCATTGCTCAGGGGGAGTATAGAAAAGTTTGTCGTCTTCACAAGTCTTTGTATGGCTTGAAACAAAGCCAACGTGCTTGGTTTGGCAAATTTAGCCAAGCAATTGAGAGGTTTGGAATGAAGAAAAGCAAATCTGATCATTCTGTCTTCTATAAACAATCTGAGAGTAGCATTATTTTGCTAGTTGTATATGTGGATGATATCGTCATTATGGGGAGTGATGCTTTAGGTATTTCATTACTTAAATCCTTTCTTCATAGCTAATTTCATACAAAGGATTTAGGGATATTAAAGTACTTTTTGGGTATCAAGGTAGTAAGAAGTAAAACAAGGATCCTCTTATCTCAAAGAAAATATGTGCTTGACTTGTTATTTGAGATAGGAAAATTGGGAGCTAAACCATGTAATACTCCAATGATATCTAATTTACAACTCACAAAAGAAGGTGAATTGTTTGAAGATCCTAAGAGATATAGAAGATTGGTTAGGAAGTTAAATTATCTTACAGTGACTCAGCCAGACATTGCCTATACAGTTAGTGTTGTAAGTCAATACATGTCTTCTCCAGTAATTGATCATTGGGCAGTTGTAGAACAAATTTTGCGCTATTTGAAAGGGGCATCTGGACGTGGAATTTTGTATAAAGATCATGGTCATACTAAGATTGAGTGTTTTTCAAATGCTAATTGGACAGGATCTAAGGAAGATTAAAGATCTATTTCAGGATATTGTGTCTTTGTTAGAGGAAACTTAGTCTCATGGAAAAGTAAGAAGCAAAATGTAGTCTCACGTTCGAGTGCAGAATCGGCATACAGAGCGATGGCACAATCTGTGTGTGAAATAATGTGGATACATCAGCTTCTGACTGAACTAGGTCTTAAGATTTCAGTTCCAGCCAAGTTGTGGTGTGATAATCAAGCTGCTCTTTATATTGCTTCCAATCCTGTATTCTATGAACGAACTAAGCACATTTAAGTTAATTGTTATTTTCTTCGCAAGAAAATACAACAAGGCTTGGTTTCTATAGGATATGTAAAGACTAGAGAACAAGTGGGAGATATTTTCACAAAAGCTCTAAACAGAGTTCGAGTTGACTATCTTTGTAACAAGCTGGGCATGATTAACATCTATGCTCCAACTTGGGGGGGAGTGTTACAACCTGTTTAAAATAGGAAACTTTGTTTGTTTAGAATTATTAGGAGCCTAATTAGTTGTGTATAAGGTTTCCTTCCTAGAATAGGATTCCCTCCTAGAATAAGATCTCTTACTTTGTATATATATATGCATGCCTTTAGTAAATGAACATATTCAGTTTTTCTCCCATATGTTTGATTACAATAAAATCAATGGTAGAACAGTTTTTGGCTTGCTAGGAAATTGATTTTCTTCTTGGTTGTATAAAAGTTACTTCGTTTTTGAGTTGTTCCTTTTGGTCCTTACTTATGCATAAAGGTTGCATTTTTCTGATCATCCATCCACAACGGTCCTGAATTTCCTCGTAGAATGATGTCATCATCTTCTTGTAAACAATGTCCCCTTTTCCCCCCTTTTAAAAATTTGATAAGAATTGATACTCCAATTTAGAGATCTAGATTGGTATTTAGGTATTGTATCAGCAGCACTACTAAGGGCTTGATACTTAATACATTTTACGGGAAGTATTAAAATTTTACTTTTCATTGTACTAGAACTCCTAATTGTTTTTATATGGTTTTTTGTTTTAATTTCACTCTGTAATTGGTGTGGCACCTGGAAAGGAGATAAAGTCTGCAGTAGTTGTAGAAAAACTCATTATTGTTCACAGAAACATCAAGTAATCAGTTTTTAACAATTTTTAATTCTTTTTGTTGATGACCTATATCCTTGCCGATAGTGTAATTAATCATTTCTGTCTTTTCTTTTTTTTGGGTTTTGCAGGTCATGCACTGGCGATTAGATCGTAAAAGTGAATGTCAGCGGCTGAACCTTTCTTCTCCGTCATTTGATTCTAACCCTGGAAAAGGTGAAACTACTTCGGCTGAAAGGCAAAAAGGCTAGTAAAATAATAGCTCCCCAAGAGCATTTGGATGAAATATTCCTGAACCTAGTCCTACATATGTTAGAATGTATATTAACATGATATATCCGCTAGTTTGTAAGTTACGAAACTATCACCATATATACTTAGAAACATTGGTTATTAAACTTGGTGGCATTATTCACTAACCAGCCTGAGTATAATTATGGTGAAAACGAGTTTCTGTGTGAGTTAGACTCTAGCTTTCAAATTTTTGTGCTTTGGATTTTAGATTTGCAGGTGCTGTGTTTATCATACCTTAGTCTTTGTTGGATTGTTGTGACTTTAGCTCAATGAACTTTGTTCATAATAATGGTTGTGCGAATTTAATTTCTGATTCAAATTTTGATTTGCACACAGTTTCAAGCAACAGTTCACAGCCAGAATATGAGATGATCAATGAGGATGAAAGTGAATATGACACAGAAATGTCAAAGGATAATGGATATACAAATGCATTGGTATCTAAGACGGGTGGATGATACAATGAAGTGATTATTGGGCATTTTTTACGTAATGACTGTATTGCTAATATAGTTGGAAGTTGCGAGTGCTTGCTGAATCCTGTAAGTGTTTGTCATTGATAAACAGGGAGATGGTGTCAACTTGAAACTCAAATCTTTTCTGAAATTTAAATGAAAAAAAGGCCTTAATGTCAGTCTACGGCCATTATTATTATTATTATGTTTTCATGTTTCATTATCTCTATATTGTCTCAGGGATCTAAAATTTGAATTTGAAATCCGTTAAAAGCCGACAATTGATGTTTGATTTGTTTGGTGATTTCAGGTATTGCCTCAGCTGCTTTATTACTTTGGCGTAAAGAATGATGTGGATTCTATTGATTGGGCAACCATAGTTGTATACACCTGTGAGGCTCTTGTGAGGCAAGTGTGAGTTACAAAGAGGAATTTGTTTGGGTTCAACATTCTTCGCAATCTGTTAATGTAGCTTGATAGCTAACCGTGTTTGCCTTTGTTGTTAGGGAAAAGAGGTTCGCACTTTGAAGCAGGAAGATTTTTGCTTTATGTATTTTTGTTTCGTTCATGTTTCGCTAGTAGATAGAATGAGAAGAGAAGTTGTACATAGCTTGCCTCTCATTTTGTCCGTCAATTTTGGTGTTGATACTGATTTTTACCATCAACTTATATAAGGAAAAACAAAGAAAATTTACAGGCAGAACAATTTGGGTCTTTATTGAATTTACGGGACAAAATAAATAGTTGAGATCAAATTTCCAGGCAAGGGAATTTAAGAAGTTGAAGTTTGAAGAGTTTAAAAATCTACAAAGAAGAAAAAGCTTACAAATAATTAAAAGTGGAAATGGAGAGATATCATGTCTGCTATCAGCACGTCATGTAAGTTTTGCCCATTAATCACCTGGCAATTCAATCCCTCGACCATAAGATGGAAGGGGTGGTTCAACTACTCCCTAGTTTGTGTAATCCTGTAAAAGCTGTAACACTTAATTAGCACAACGTCTGAAATTAATTCACCCCAGTTCTCTTCTTTAGTTGACAAAATATATTTTTTCATTACTGAACAAAAATAATATGCACTCAAAAAGGAAAAGAGGGAAAAACTTGAGACAAATGAAATTTGGAGCATAAGACATTTAATCACATTAATTTCTAGGAATTCATTGACACTGCACAGCAGTGGAAACTATGGAAGACACGGGATAGTAGGAAGAACAAACTTCAATTGAAAAAAATTGGACAAATAATGCATTTGCATTGCACTGAAAGTTACACATAGAAAGGAGCTGTGCAGGAAAACTCAAAATAGTTTGATACCAAGCAAATTAATTAAATTGAGAGCTGTGATATCCTGGAGAATCACATAAAAGAAAGGAGGAAACAAAATTAGAAAATGGATCACAAATTTGTACCAATTGCTATTAAATATACACCTAAGTTTTTCTTTTCTAATGAAAATATGAATGACCATTTATTTATTATTATTATTTTTTTTCCTTAAAATTTATGAACTAGTTTTTAAGTATTTTTTAAATAAACAAAAGTTATTTAAATACTTTACAAGATTTTTTTTGTCAAATTATGTGTTATATATTTTTATCTTTTGAATAACAATATTCATGAGAGATTTATCTCACCCATATCACATTTCGATATATAAAAATATATATGTTGTTGATACATATATGTTTGAAAAATATATAAAAATTTTATTGTTAAAGATCTATGTCCGTAATTTATGTTTGGAAAAACTTTTATTTAGTAAGACTTATTTTCGTAATTTTTGAATATCTTTGTTGTATATATATATATGATAAAGTTTACTTTTTTTAATAAGAAATATAAATAATATTAAAATATTTGAGAAAAATGAAGATTTATCACCAAATATGATCTAAGAATGTAGGTTTAAAATAAAGTAAAAAATTTAAAACTGAAAATACCTTTTAGTTAATCTATCAATTTTAAGTAAAAAAATTTTACAACTTTTTGCACTCATGATTTTAGGTCTTAAAACTGAACCATAACAGCATAATCAGCAAACTATAGAGGTAGGTCTTCTAACCTTAGTCACCTAAATTACAACCAACTGAATTTGCGGGTGTAGATGTTATAGCACCTAATTTCTTTCTTGTTATGTTCTTCGTCTATTTTGATTAACATTTGTATCCCTAAATGATATTTCTTTTATTAATCTTAATATAATTTATATATTAAATAAATAAAAGATTATTAAAACATAATTCTTCTATTTTTTTTTCTTTTATAGTAATAATTAATATAGGGGATATTAAGAGATACCTCTAAATATTTGAGATAAAGAAATACTTCTAAAGTTTAGATAAAAAAAGAAATATCCTCTCAAGTTATTAACTTCTATGTAAATAACTATTGTACTCTTACATTTAAAAATATATATAAACATACTAATTTATCCATATTATTAATATATAATGACAACCTTGTGACTTTAAAATAATGTAATGAATTATATCTTTAATCAATAATAATCATATTAATAATTATACTTTATTTTTTTTAAATTTTATTCTAAAATATTATTATTTTAGATAATTTAATTTTTATTATAAATAAACCATTAAAATATATTACAAATAAAGTTAAATTTTTATACGAATAAAACACAATTTTTTAAATTAATATTATTTAAAATTTATTTTAGAAGTTTATGCACAATAAATAATATAATAAGAATAAAATTGTGTCAATTTATGTAAGTTTATAATATTAAAATTTCATAGAAATGAAACACATTTTTATTAAAAAAAATTAATGATATAATTATTAAAAAAATAGTATATTTATATATTTTTTAAAATTTAAAGATATAATAGTCATTTGTATAAAAATTAATAACTTAAGGAGATATTTCTTTTTTATTCAAACTTCAAGGAGTATTTCTTTTTAGATGAAATTTGAGGGGTATCTCTTAATATCCTATTAATATAGTTGATAAACAATTGCTAACAATTGAAAATTTGAAAAAAAAATAAATGTCCCTTATTCCTTTCTAGTTTAATTTGTGCTTGAGATGCTCTGCGTATGAATTTTTTTTAAATAAAATCATTTGTTATGCATTACATGTGTTATTTACTATATATTTTTATTTTGTTAACAAAAATATAAAACTGTTAACATGAATATCAAATTTATGGGTAACTTGCTATAAAGTAGGTATATAATGATGAAATATGTGACATACCACTATCAAACAAATAATAACATGTTCTATTCTTTATGCTATGTGATACATTGTATCTACTACAATTTATATTTTAACAAATATAAGTGTTAATTCCTTATTCAAATAATTTAATAATTAATTTTTTATTGACTGTTAGTTAAATAATTTTAAATAATATAACAAATTATTGCATTGTGCATTATTTTAAATAATATCCTCATGAGAGTAATCGGTCAACTTAATTTTGAAATATTTCCAAGCTAGTTTCAAGCCCTTAAAAACGCTTACATTATGTAAATAATTTATCATATGATTTAAAATTAAATATTTAACCATGAAAAAATGGGGGTTGAATGCCTTAAAATATAGTTTAATTATCTCATGGGGAGTTTGTTGTACCCAATAATGATATAAATACTAATGTTGTTTTAATTTTACTCAGTTAATAGCATAACGTCTATGCGTTCTTTTCCCCCAAAAAAAAATATTTTTATATTTTAATCTTAATAATTTAAAAATTATTTATTTAACTTTAAATTTTTTAGATAGATTATATTTAAAATAAAAATTGTCCTCATTCTATAATCGAAATATTAAAATTTGAGAACATAAATTAATACAAAATAAATAAATAAATTTAAAATTATTGCGAAAAAGTTATGAACATTTATTTTATTATTTTTAAGGGGTATTAACACATACCTCCCCTGAAGTTTGAGACTTTAACATTTAGATGGAAGGTTTGAGTAAAGGCAGTGTGCCTTTACTCAAACCTTCCATTAGAAAAGTGGCCATTTTGCATAATAAAGTTTAAAATTTGAATAAATATGGTATATGAATAAAAATTAAATTATCATTAACTAAATTCTTAATTTAAATAAATATAAATTAAAATTTTTAAATTATATTATCATTAATTAAATTCTTAATTTTAACAAATAATAAATAAATATAACGTAAAATGGTCAAATTAAAATATTATTAATTAAAATTTAAATAAATAAAAATTTAAATTATTGTTAAATATATTTTAATCTTCAAATATTATATAAATTAAATTTAAATTTCTTAAATTTTAATTTAAAAGTAATGAAGGGTATTTTAGTCATTTAAATATAAATAGATGGTCAACTAAAAGTCCAGGAGAGGTAAATGTGCCTTTCCTCAAACGTTTCATCTAAGTGTTAAAGTTTCAAACCTCAGAGGAGGTATGTGTTAAAACCCCTTATTTTTAACTATATTTATTTTCAGTAAAAAAAATTAAGTTGCATAGTATAATACAACTTAAATTTATAAATATTTATTATAATTTTTAGAATTCATATTATAACCTCATTATTTTAATAAAAAAAGATAATTATATTTTATTTTTTCATAATCCTAATTATATTATAATAATTACACAATTTTTTATAATTATTAAAAAAAAACCCAAATTCCTCATAGCCAATATGAGTTTAAATCTTGTATTTATTATATCAACTTAGGAGATTTTATAAATTGAGCTAACTAGTATTCATATATAATAATCATACAATGTCACAAAACCTTAACACTAAAATTTACAAAATGTCGGTATTCTATTATTGGAACTTAACAATACTTTTAAAGACAAATTTATGGAACAAGTGTTTCTCTTAATGGCTAATTATTTCTTAAACACAACAAGAAGGGATCGTTAGCACCCATCAATTTTAGCCACCAATGTCTCTCTAATTCGGATGAGTCTACTTACTACATTTTTCATGTTAATCCTCTTCTCTGGTAAATCCACAGTACAATCCATGGCCAAGCTGAAGATGAGTGAAACACATTGTTCCCTTGTTGCAAAGAAATGTTTTTCTTCTTTCTCTAGCAAACTTGGGTCTGTAACTTCAGAGATTGAGCAATGTAATAATGAGTGACGGACCCAACTCCTCAAACTCATTTCGTCACCAAAGATTTCATCTGTTGGCTTCTTCTTTGTAAATGTTTCCATTAGCAAAATACCATAACTGTAAACATCACCTTTTCTTGATACCTTCCCTTCTCTACCGTACTCTGCAAATGATATCAATTTCATAGTTACATGAATTAGTCATCTTTGACAAGAGAATGAAAAATCAATGATTATAGTAATTGTAGCAGAAAAGTAAGTAAACTATCCAAACTGATAAAAATTTTAAACCAATGTGCAGTGATATTTTTTAAACCAATTAGATTAAAGTATTCATTTGGCCAAACCATAGAGTGCATATGTCCTCTTCGCAAAGAAATTGGTAAGTTCTAATGGGTATAATAAGACATTATGAGACAGTACCATAGGCTTAGCATCAAACATCATGCATACTTGAAAATTTGAAATGGAGTTCAGTTTATCTAAAGAAGGAAAAAAGAGAGAGAGTTTAACAAAAATGACCTGGTGCCATGTAACCAATTGTGGCAAGTGTCTGCGTTTGTCTCATAGACTCTTCTTTGCCCAAGAGCTTCGCAATGCCAAAATCAGTCAAATGTGCAACCATGCTTTCGTCTATCAGTATGTTGCTGGGCTTTATGTCACAATGAACAATACGGATTGAATAACCGAAGTGAAGATATTCCAAAGCTGATGCAACATCTATCATTACATTCAATCTCGGAAAAATGTCAAGAAAGCAGTTGTCAGAATACAACCACTTCTCCAAGCTCCCATTTTACATGCATCCCAGTATCAGTGCTTTGAAGTCATTGTTTGAACAACAGCCGATGATTTTGACAAGGTTTCGATGACGAATACTGCCCATTACTTCACATTCAGCTTCAAAACTCTTAGTTGCTCCATCAAATTCCATGTGGAACACCTTTACTGCAATATCCATCCCACTTGGAAGTACTCCTTTGTAAACCGTGCCGAAACTCCCAGCGCCAAGCTGGTGGTTTTCGTTAAATCCATTTGTTGCGTGCAAAAGTTCATGGTAAGAAATTCTTCTCCATGCTGCTTGTGGATACATTTCAGCATCTTTATTTAAGCCCCCTTTTCGACGTCTTCTTGATACGTGCTTGGCAGTAAGGACAACTATTATTGCTAATGCAATAATAATGCTCAGTGGCAAAACAGTAAGTAGAACAACAAGAGTCTTTGATTTTTTGTGATTTCTAGTTTTGCATGGTACTACTCGAAGCTTCGGAGAACCGCATAATGCATAATTTCCCATGAACGAGTCAGCTAAGAAGTTTGCAAAAACTCCTCCTGTAGGAATTTCTCCTTCTAAATGATCAAAAGACAGATTTAGATATTTGAGGTACAAGATTGCTTCCAAGGATTTGGGGATAATTCCAGAGAGATTATTATTGGACAAATCCAAGAATTCCAAACTTGTCAAGTCACAAAATGATTTAGGAATTTGACCTTGCATCCTATTATACCTTAAAGAGAGATGCTGCAGATTTTTTAGGCCTCCGATGCTGGTTGGGATGTTACCCGACAACCGATTCATTGATAAATCTAAATCAATCACAACCTTCAGATTTCCAATTTCTGATGGAAGATACCCACTCAGAGAATTCGATGACAAGTTTAAGTGCAGGATATCCTTAAGATTCCACAGAGTTGGGGGCATGGGAATTAATTCATTGGAGCCTAAGGAGAGAGTTCTCAGAGATGTGAGATTACCTAAGCATGCAGGTATTCTTCCAGAAAGCTTGTTATCATTCAAGTACAAGTCAGCCAATCTATCCAAATGACAAAGATCTTGTGGTATGGATCCTTCAAGTTTGTTATTTTGGAGATACAAGCCTTGAAGTTTCTGTAATCTGCCAAGTGTATCTGGAATTGGTCCTGTCAGCTCATTGTTTCCTAGTCTCATGACTGTCAAGTTGTTTAAGTTGCCAATTTCTTTCGGAATAATTCCTCTGATTTTGCAGATACCTCTGATTGGAATTGGAGATACCTCTGATTTTGCAATAATCAATGGCAAAACTTTCCATAGAAATAGAAAAATTCCCAATAGAACTTGGAAAGATCCCATTTAATGGATTTGCTGTTAACTGTACTATTTTTAGGTTTCTGCAACTTGTCAAAGACGATAGAAAGATTAAATCTGGAGTAGAAGATGTCAGATGATTATCAGGTAAGCTGAACAATTCAAGGCTTCTTAAGTTGCCAAATGTGGTCGGAATAAATCCAGAGAACGAGTTATATCCAAAGTCAAGAACAGAGAGCTTGGAAATATTGGTAATGGAGCTTGGAATTGTCCCACTGAAATTGTTACTCGACAAGAAAAGCCTCTCAAGATTTGGAAGACCAAGGTCTATGTTTGATGGAAGAATTCCTTGGAGGTTATTACCAGTAAGTGCTAGTTGTTTCATTGTTGAGATGTTGAAGATTGAAGCTGGGACGAGTCCAACTAGGTTGCTGGATTGAAGGCCGAAAGTCTCTAGATTAGGAAGATTACCAATTTCATATGGAATCTCACCTGTAAACATAGCAAAAACTGAATGAAATTAATTTTGTATAATATCATTACAGAAGAACCCTCTCTTGTGGACATTCATATTTCTTTAGAATCCAAATGAAGGACTCTTTATTACAAATAATTGCTAAAAAAGAAAAATATTTACTACACTCTTTATGTGTAAGAGTTTGACAATCAATTCATGTTAATTAACAGTTTTTTGCCTTTTGGTAATTCATTGTCCAAAGAATTCTGGGCTTCGATTCTAGAAATTTGCAACAAGAGAGGACTCTGTATATATAACTGAATGTTTAATTATTTCATACAAAATCATTCATATACAATGATTCTAGATAATCTGAAATAAACAACTAGATAAAAATATATGACAGGGAGAAGTTTATATATATGGTACCTATAAAGTTGTTAAAGCCAAGAAATAGATTCCTGACAGAAGTCAAGTTCCCTATATCCCTCGGTATGTTGCCTTGGAACTGATTAAATGACAACGAAACATGCTGCAGCTCTTTACATTTCCACAACTTGGATGGAATTGGACCAGTAAGCTGATTGTTAGATATGAATAAACCTTCAAAAACGGGAAGATTTTGACCCATGCTGTCAGGAAGACCACCACTCAGGCTATTATTAGAAAGCTCGATGTTGGTTAAAGAAGAAATATTGAAGATCTGTGAAGGAATGGACCCTGTTAGGGCATTATTTGGCAGCAATAACAACTCCAGCTTTGAAAGATTCCCCATCTCCTGTGGAATTTTTCCTACAAAGTTGGCAATAGAAACAGAACAAAGTTCAAGGTAAAAATCCGTAAAGCATTAGATTCAATGTTGTTTCCTTAAAATGGGATATGTGTATCTATTGGTTAAATTGGTTATCTTCTTTGAATAGTATAAGAAATTTTGGGATCCTACTGACATTCTAGAGTTGGACCCAAGTTTAAGTTATATATACAAGTATGGATTTAAGAATCATTATACAATATTATAAACATGTACACTAATTCATTGATATTCATAGTCAAGAGTTTTACACACCTTGGAGTTTGTTGTAGCCAAGATATATCCTTAAGCTCAGTCAAGTTTCCAATTTCTCTCGGAATGGCTCCTGTGAAATAATTCAGCGATAAGGACAAAGATTGCATCTGTTGGCACTTTGATAATGTGGATGGTATTTCACCGTCAAACATGTTTCCAGACAAAAAAAGGAATTTCAAGCTCGGAAGATAGTTGAAAATATTTGCGGGGAGTTGACCAGAAAGACCATTATCACTTGTATCAATTACAAATAATGAAGGCATGTTGAAGGCGATGAAAGGGAAGAAACCAGAGAGCTGGTTATCACTGAAATCAAGTATTTCCAATGAAGATATGTTGAAAATGGAGGATGGTATGGTTCCTGAAAGCTGGTTACTACTAAGATCAAGTTCTTGCAGTAAAGAAATTTTGGCCAGGGTTTCTGGGATATTCCCAACAAAGTTGTTTTCCTTCAAAAGTAAGTGCTGAAGTTCTGTTAAGGATCCAAACCATGATGGAATCTGTATGTTGAAGTTATTGAACCTGAAATCTATGCATCTCAGTCGACGTAAATGAGTCAACTCTTCAGGCAGAAAGCCATAGAAACTGTTGTTTTTGATGGCTAGCAGAGTCAGAAATGACAAATTTCCTAGTTGAGGAGGAATGGTGCCTGTAAGACCAAAGTAGGACATATTCAGGGCTGTAACTCTATTGTGGCGAACACTGCAAGTGACACCGATCCAGCTGCAAACAGAAGAAGTTGTAGACCAATTTTTGGCCAATAAATTGCTGGGATCATGTGTTATATGAGCTTTCAGGGCAAGAAGGGCATATTGGTCTGTGGTAATGTCGGTTACTGCGGCCACAACTGAGGTAAACATCAAAAAATGAACCAAGGGAAACATGATAACAATGATGAAACAAATGTTTTTCTCCATGAGAGAGAGTAGGTTGAAGAACATTGACTTATGAGTATACACGCTCTAGTAATACAAGAGCAAGCAATTGATACATATACATAGCGTACATGAACAAGAAAATTTGACATAATTTTCAAGAAACTTTGAAGAAAATTACACAAGATAAGGCCTTCAAATATAAAATAGTTTCATAAAATTAGAAGACTCAGCATTCTTTGTCCTTGACAAAGAAAAGAAAAATACAAATTTGACTTTTGTTATCTCTCACCAATTCCTTCTTGCCATCTCTTACTGGCTACTACTTTATTGATTAGTAGTTTAGTTTTCAGGATTTTAAAATTAGATCCTCACTAATTTTCAAAACTAGCAAAATCCATAGGTTTCTAAAAACCATCACTCACTCAAGTCCTTGACCAAATTCTTTTGATGCCGTAGGGGCAATAAAAAATGACAATAAAAATGAATTACTTTCTAATGTTGAATCAATGACAACAAGATTTTTACACTAAACTCCCTGCATCAAATTCCCATGGAGCTAGTAAACTACACTTTCTCAAGTAATTACTACAAATTCTTGGAAACCAATTTCTGGCAAGAACTATTCTACAACAATTCTATCAAGAATTCTGTTTTGAAAACCCGAAATGCTTAGTTTAGCGATATATTGACATCTACAGCTGAGCCCTAGCAATATAAACGCAGAAAAATTGTAAATAGATTATGCTTGAATGAAAGCATAAATGAAAAATGTATTTACTAGCAAAAACAATGAGGACGTCACCTTCAAGTAGATCGAAGGAACGCCGCCGACAAAAGCGTCGTCGGAAACCAGAGTCGCTTCCATCGAACGGAAACCCCAGTTCAAATTCAATGATGTTGGTTGCAAATGTTTTTAACGGTTTAGTTATTTAAATTTAGGAAAATTACTCAAGTTCAGGAGTATGATCTCTTGATAACGCGCGGGAAGGAGGGTAAAATGGTCAATTAGAAAGGGTCGATGTCCGGTCTAATAGAATCTGAAATAAAATTGAGGTTTTTTCAAACTTCTGATTAAAAAAATAAAATTAAGTGAGGTTTTTTCAAACTTCTGATTAAAAATTAAACCATCATGATATCACTTTGCTTATTTAATCTTGAACACTATTTTTAAATAATAAAAAAGTAAAAGAAGCAAATACTAAAAAATAAAAGTAATATTATCACAAGTCAACTTAAGATTGTTGTTGGTTAGTCTATTCAAATTTTAAATTTTGTAATTTTCTCTTAAAGAAATATGGTTGTAGAGAATTCAAGAACTTAATAATTTTACAATTCGTAAAATTGTATTAATTGGAATAAAAAAATTTATTAATAAAGTAATTTTATCACTTTTAAAATGATTTGAGTTTTATATGATATTGAGGTATGATAACTTTTAAATTTAAATTGTTGTTGCGGGTTACAAATTTAGACACAATAAGTAAAATCGATATAAGTTCGACACAAAGTTTAAGATTTGAATTGACTTAATTTGACACTATTAATAACAGTACTGGTTTTGTGTCAGCAGTTTATGTTGTGTCTAATTTGGTATTTGTTAGGAATAGTGCCATACAAGTATATTGTTTGTATATTTTCTAGTGTAAATAAGATTTTTATTTCTTAATTATGCACATATTTGATATCAATTAATATTAGGAAAAAATTTAATTTATTTATGTAACTATAATCTTAATATATATATAAGTGTTATATATATAGGATGATTAAGATTATATATAATAAATTAAAATAGTCTGTAATCAACTAATTAAAATAAGATTTTTAAATTAAATATTATTAGTATAGTCCACTAATATTAAAAATGTGATAATTTTATTTGAACTATTGATGTAACGACATTATACTAGAGACACTTTATGTAATTTGATTATACATGATTAGACAAGATATAGTTTGAATTTTCGTATAAGCTTTGTTACTAATTGAAAATTCAAACAATTTCTATAGATGATCATATGTATAATAATATTAATCTTCAATAGTTATAAACTCGTGTTTATATCACTGTTTTTTGAGTCACTTGTTAAAATTTGTTTTAAAACAAACTCAACACTTATATTTTAAAGATTTAATGGGATAAACAACTATGAACGTAATTTATAGATACGAAATCCATTACTTTTCATCGAGAGTAAAAAAAATGGCTCCCTTAAGCTTTAATTCTTGAATTGAACAGTTTGAGCCTTTAATTTATAAACTAGTTTATAAATTAACTGTTTATTGGCGAATTAATAGAAGTTAAGGGTAAAGAAATAATTAGACGGATATAACAGAAAAATTGGCCTAACTCTAATTATGGACTGTTTATAGAGGATTAAACTGCATGTAGTAATTATATCAATGAATTATTCAAAATTTTCTGAATAAAATATATTTATAATTTTAAGAGTTTTAATTCTAGATTTTTAGTGGAATAATACTAGAATTAATAATTGGATTAATTGATTAAAAAGTTTAATTAATCATCTAAATTTTTGAAATGTCTATGAATTCCCAATACTATCGTTTAAATATTGCAATAAATAATACAATAGATAAAATTATTACTTACATATCTAAAAAGATAGTTTTCTAGAATAATTATAAAAAATTGTCACATTTGGATTAAATTAATTAATTAATTGGTAAGATATTTTAGAAAAAATATCTTTCATCCGCTTTATTGCGTATTTTAAATATTAGTTTTGCATTAATAAGAATATCACTTTTATTAGGAGATGTTTTCTAAATTTTAATTAATTATTAGAATTAAAAATTAATTATTTTAATTAAAAGGGAGTTATATGCAAGAAACAAAAAGAGGAGAAAACTATAAGTTTTCTTTTTATGTATTCTCTAGAGAGAAAATGGAAAAAGGAGTGATACAATAAAAAAGTCTACTTTTTTTTTTTGTTGGCACTGAAAATAGATTAGTTTGAAAATTATTGGTAAAGAAAAATCTGCAACAAAGATAATTCATAAACTTCAAGAGGTATTTTCTTCTTCTCCTTAATATTTTTTTATATTAAAATTATATATTTATATATATTTTTGAAATTATCTTGAGTTATTTTTTGTTATTTATTTTATAATATTCTAACATTATTTTGAACCCGATAACTCATTTATAACATGATTAATTGTTTTGTATCTTATTAACCTACAAACCCGTTTATGATCCGTTGTTATATATGATTTTTTTTTAAAACAATTTAGCCTTTTTCTGTGTACAATACATTTTGTGATATTCATTAACTAATTTTTAAAATAATTTTATTGGATTATTTTATCATTTAAATAAAATATATTTTTTACACTTAAAAACTTCATAATACTAAAAAAGTGTAGTTATTATTAATATTTAGTATTGAAAAAAGATAATTTTCAGTTTTAACTATTATTTTATTGACAATCTTCACAAATAAACTTAATTTTTTAACAATACTTAGCAGTACCCTTCATTTTTTGATAAATCATCAATAATATCCCAAAATAAAATAAAATGATTCATGTACTCTTATTGTTATTAATATTATATACATAAAGATAAAAATGACCTTGTACAGTTAAAAAAATAAAATCTAACTTATATATAATTAATAATTTATATTTTATTAAGAAAAATAAGTTACTTATATATTAAAATTAAGATAAAATTTTCCCTTAAATAATAAATAAATAAACTTAAATTAAATTATATACCAAAATAAATTGCATATATATTAATTATTAATTAATTAATTAAAAATAATTAATTGATATTACTATTATAATTGTGTATATTTAAATTTTTTACTATTTTTTTCATGTATCAAATATCAAATTATTAATTAATATATTTATAAATATTAATTTATTTATTATTTTTAATTAATTAATGATTAATATATCTGTAATTTATTTTGATATATAATTTAATTTAATTTAATTTATTTTATTTATTATTTAAGAGAATATTTTACCTTAATTTTAATATATAAGTAATTCATTTTTTCTCAATAAAATATAAATTATTAATTATATATAAGTTAAATTTTATTTTTTTTAACTGTATAAGGTCATTTTTATCTTTATGTATATTATATTAATAACAATAAGAGTAAATGAATCATTTTATTTTGTTTTGGGGTATTATTGATGATTTGTCAAAAAATAAAGGGTATTGCTAAGTATTATTAAAAAATTAAGTTTGATCATTTAATTTTTTATTTATTTATTTAAGTTTATATTCCTATTACATTTATTATTTTCAAATATTTTTCACGTATTAGGTATCATTGCTTTATGCCTTATTTGAAGAATAAAAACATTTAATATATTAGTACTTATATAATTTTGTTAGCCAATTCTTGATAGCTTTATAATTTTGATGTAAACATCGTATAAATTGTGTTTTATTGGCTTAAATCATGTGTTATATAATTTTTAGTTAGGTGGTATTAATTGGGAGAAATTACAATTTATTGATTTATGTTATTTGGATAAGCAAGCATTTGCAAGGAAAATCGTTCACATGCTGAATTGTGATTATTTGATCACTTTTATAGGCCTTGTATCACTCTTCATAGACTTAATATTAGTGGGCCACTATGTCCTTTATGCCTTACTTGGTGGCCTAAGAGTCATGATATTGTAATCTTAGAGAATTGACTTGGATTTAAACGAAATTGCTATAGTTTAACTTTGCTACTACTACTATCATACTTGAAAATATTTAGAAAATCCACTAAATATAAATTATGAATTTACGGTATATGTGAGACCAAGCTAGTCCTAGTACCAATGTAAAAGGACGTAATGGTTTAATAATATATTGCAATTATTGAGGTATCATATCAATATTCAAGAGACCAATTTGTAGCAATGTTCAATATGTCTGTTTGAGATCTATAAGTCTAAGGTTGCAAAAAAGCCATTTTTGGAACTTAAAATAACCATGCTGAGGTCAATGAGTGCAGGAAAAACAATAGGACGCTAAGGAGTAGTGTAAAGCCAAGTTAGATGGTTGAAAAATAGCCAGACAATGGCAAAGGTTGCTAGCGTTGTCATGAAGAAGATGATGCTCTTCAAGGATGCATTCCTTAAGGAATTTAAGCTAATGAAAGTCTCCCCTAAACGTGGAATCATGCAATCTTACGAGGGGTTGTAGTAGGATATGACTAGCTTATTCCTAAGACTAGATTTTATCTATGATTTGAATTAGAATAATTTAATCTTATTTAAAAGAGGTTTTTTAAAAACTCATACTTGTAATAAAACATTTATTCTAAATAATTCTAGTAAAAAAACTTATTTTAATTAATCTTAAGTTAATTAAAATAAAATTTTGAGCTTTTGTGTTTATTATGCATAAGTTTAATATAATAAATCTTTTGGGCCTAAGTATCTCTCAAACGGGCTAGGTGTAGGATATTATATTGAAAAAATATTAATTTCTCCGTTGATTTTTTACGCTTGTGCCACTTACCTCTCTGATATTTTAAACCACATTTTACCTACCTTCAATCAAAATTTGAAAGTTAAAATTAGTATTTTTTTTATTATTTTACATATTTATCCATAACTAAATTAAATTTGTATTGAGTCTAAACTATAATCTAACCTAACTTGATTTTTCAAAGAAAAAATATAATATTTTGTAAGTATGAGATTTTAAACCTTGGACCTTAGGCTAAAACATTTAATTGTTTACCACTAAACTAATTTATTAATTATATGCACATGCACCATGTTATATACTTTATATATTAGATGGATGATTAAATAAATAATGATTCTAAAATTTAAAATAATAATGAAAATAAAATTATCTAATAAAAAAATTCAAAATTTTTATAAAAACTAATGCAAAAATTATAAAAAATAAAGAACTTCTTTTTATTAAGCTACATTTTTCATTTTTAATTTAAAATTTTTTAGAATAATTATTGAATAATATTTTTTTAGATTATAATAATTTACAAAATAATCTTAATCATTATCAGTTTTATAAAATACCATGTTCATGGATTATTTTTACAAGAAGTTTAGATTTTATTCCTTATTTTGATTTGATTTTATGTAAAAATAATTAAAATAAAAAATAAATTTATTATATTATAACTTTAATTTTTTATTGTTAGTAATTTTTTAATTTGAAATTACTTTTCATGAAATAATTTTATTTTAATTATTTGTTTGAGTATTTTGAAATTGATATTTATTTAATTATCTATCTAATATATGCTTACAATAAATAATATAGTGTAAATAATTGATAATTATTATTAGTTTAGCTTAATAGTTAAAATTTAAATTTTTGATATTGAGGTCCACGGTTCAAACTCCCATATCCACAAATTATTTTTGACATTGAGGTCTAAGGTTTAAACCCCTATAACAATAAATAATTTATTTTTTCTTTTTAAAAAATAGAGTTGGACCAACTTATAGTTTAGGCCCATTTTCGCTCTAATGGGCAATAAAGTAATTTGCTCAAAAAATTAAATGTTAGTGCTAGAATTATAACAGTAAAGGGATAAAATATAGTTTTGGAATATGATGGAGACAAGTGATAATATCACCAAAAATCAGGGAGGTAATTCGTATTTTTTTCATTATATTGATTTGGTTTAGACTTGCTTATACTTTTATCTTTCATACTACACCTCATAATTTGAGCTCAAAGAGTAGCTTGAGTTTACTTGTGTTATGGGTATATTTGTAAAATAATCTAACTCTTATAACCTAAGTTGTTTTATGGGTATATTTGTTTACTATTTTTATATAGTAAAAAAAATAATATCTTATTTAGATTAATTGTGACAATATATGAAATAATCATATGTCATGTGTTTATTTAAATAAAAAAAAATTTATTTCAATTAACCTTTTTAAAGTAAAATTTATTCTATTAGGTATATAAGTTGTTTTTAATTTTTTAAATAAAAATAATAATATGAGTTATTAAATTTTATTTGTATATAACTGAAGTTTTAAGAAATACATGTATATAATTGAAAGTTATAGGAAATATTTATTAAAATTTAATTGATATAATTACAATATTATAAAATAAAATGCATATTATTAAAAAGTATAAGGATTGCATGATATTTTTAACAGATTCCAAATGGCTTTTAATCAAGTATTTGTTCATTTTTAAAATTTGAGAGTCGTATTTGTCTACTTCATCAAACTATAGAACAACTATCTTTTTGCCAAAGTTTAAGAGGTATGTGTCTATGACTTGTAAACATTATTATTGTGTCAACAACTCCTACTAAATATTCAATTTGATTTCTACAAACTCCATATGCCATCACAAGTATTTTCAAACTTTGATGGTAAATCATATTTAGGCTAATGTTTCAGTTAATATACTTGAGCTATTATCACATATCTCCTTTGAGATTTGACACAATAACACCTGAAAAGTACTTATCGAAAAACTATCTGACCTCTCCTATTGTTATCTCACTATTAAGGTAACTTAACAAAAGTTATTGCAATTACTAATTTATCTCTGATAACTGAAATTAAGCAATATATGAGAAAGAAACCAGAAAGCTGAAAATTGATACATATTTTTAGGTTTTAATTCTTCATAAGAGGACAAAGATGGTTATCAATTCCATTCCCTTTCAGCATCATCACAACAACCTTATAAAAAATGACTGTTGGTACAATCTACATGTATTGCATTGCAACAATTATAATCAAAGTGGCTATAAAATGCCTAACTCTTAGTTCCAAAGCACACACAGCACACTCATATTACATACAACTTTTGTTTTTCATCTTACAAAGTACAAACAATGGAGATATCATCAAAATAAAAAATAGAGTATTCATTTATTGAGAGAAGGGTGGCATAAAAGTTAAGAGTCAACAAAAAATTCAAATGAAGTTTACTTTGTTTGTGAATTTAGAAAGTGCAAGTTCTTTGAATGGTGGGTACCTATAAATGATGAATACATTCCTAAGTTTGCAAAAACATATTAATGATGTTACACCTTGGAATGATATGGCAAACAATTTGACAATGATTATAGATACTATGTAAAATCATTTGCAAGATTAAGGGAAAATGTATGCTAGTATAAAGTTCTTAGTGAATATGAATATCTTGTTGTTTTGCGGCTCAATGTACAACTTGATAATGAGCTTTTTCTTTAGCATATGAACTGTTGATGTAATGTGGCTAACCTATGTAATGAAGAAATTTACAATGTTGTTAATGCATGCACTATGGATAAGGTTTAAAGACATATCTCACAAATAATCACAAAAGCACCATATATATGACATAACATCTGTTAAGCAACAATCCAAACCTTTTTGCCATATAATGTGGTTAACCTATGTAATGAAGAAATTTATAATGTTGTAAGATGAATCTAATCAAGTATATATAGCCATATAATTTTTTTGCCATCCAAAGTTTAATACAGTCATCCAAAATAATAACCAACTGAAACAATACAAAAGTTTACCGCAGATTATTAGTAAAAAATTCCAGAAACAAAATTAAATATACTTATTGTCACCAATTCCATGTCTACAATCTACGTATACTACCCTGTACATATTTCTTCAGTAAATGATTGTGGCTATACATCATTAATCCAAATTTTAAAAAAAATGAACGCAGCTATTACAAGTACAAAAAATTATATTAGTAAAGATTACAACCTAGTTATAAGCTTTAAAATTATCTATACTTGGCATTTGAGATGACTTTGGTTGGGAGATAGTATCATGAGCCTGGCTATTGGATGTTTAACTTCCATAAGCTGTTTGTGGTTGGCTACTGGATATTTCACCTTCGCTATAGTTGCCTCAACATAAAACAATAAATTTTTATTGGTATAATATTAAAAAATAATAAATTTAAGTAATAAATATAAAATCCTAAATAGAAACCTAAACATATAAATATAGAATCCAAAATAGAAGGCAAAATAATACCTATGCTCACCCTTCCATAATTTGCTCTTTGGCACTCTAGAGCATTTATTTTATTATGCCATTAACTTTTGTAATAATCACAACTTATGTTGATGTTTCTTTTACTTGTTGTTGATTCATATGTCTCTATCCTTTTACTTAGCCTTGGTCTGTCAATTTTTTTCTTCAAAATTGATGGTTACTATACTTCCACATTTTCAACTTCAAGCCATAAAAGTTCATCTGGCATTGGTTTAATTCTTAATGTATATCTCATGCAATATACATTTTGAGTCAGTGATTGATCAACACAGTCAACAACATTGGCTATGAGATGATTGATGCACTTTAGTGCATGTCTGCAAGGCCACCCATTGATTTTTCATACATTACATCCACAAGTTTTGCACCTAGACTAAACAACATAGTGCCTAAAGCCATCAAGCACCTCAGTTTTGAACCATCTATAATATTGAGATACCTACTGATTTGTTGTACATCTTCTTATTTTTTCTTGATAATAGGTGGGGTATTAGAAAGCCATGCAATTCCTTTCATGAAATTTTTATTCCTTTTCGTTATAAGCAGCCATCTGATCTCTTCCAACATGGTTAAGATGGGCAATATTCTAAATTTGTTTATCTACTTATTGAATGACTAAGCATTGTTATTGATGTTGTGTCGCATTTTATTATTATATCAAAAGCATGTTTAGCCCAATGATTTGGTAGAATCTTTATCAACTAGTTATAAACTTCCTCATTGTAGGACTTCAATTCATCTATGGAAATCTTGAAATCTACTACATTGCAAGTATTTACACCTTTCTAGAATAATTTTTTCAACAAAATACATAGAAACTTGGGCTTGAAGTTGGCATAAATGTGCCTATAACAAAATTTGTTTGATGCATCAGGAAAATTGTCTATCATTGCATGCAAGAATCTTTTCTGTTTATCTGACATAAAATACTACCCTAAACTATTTGCACAACTAATTTTTTAAACAAAATCTCTATAAACCAGCCCTAATTATGGTTATTTTCTTCTTTACAAATGCCTAAAACCATTGGATATATACCATTGTTTTCATTAATAAATATAGTTGTTAACATGACACCTACATAACCTCTCTTTAAGTATAGTCCATCTAAACTAATAAAAGATCTACAACCACTCATATACCCTATATTTTGAGCCATAAAGCATGATAAAAGTTTCTTAAAATATTGTTTTTCAGTTGGAACAGGTCTAACAATTTCAACAAGGGCCACAAAATGTAGGGTAGAATTTGAAATCATACTACTATAACTATATAATTTTGAGTAGTTGAGTTCATGGTCCTTGCCTAGAAAGTTCAAGGCTTTTGTTCTAGCCGTATACAACCTAATATCAAGGCATTCAACTTCATACTTCCTCCTAAGCTCATTTGCAATAACTCTAATTGCAATGTCAGGTACTGTTGTAACCATTGCCTTAAACTTCTCAACAATCCATCTAGACATGACTTTAGTAACATTAGCTAACCTACTATATGTATGTGCAGGATTGTATGACTTTATTTGGAATATCAAACCATCAGAGGTAGGTGATACATACACTCTCCAAGGACAACTTATCCTTTCACAAATATAAGTATTGCTTTCTTATTTTTAACTCTTAACAAATTTAAAGCCCTCTTGAATTGCAAATTTTCTTAAAACCTGTAGCAAAAATAGCCTCTCTAGCCAACTTAATCTTTCCTTAATTGTTGATCATTTTCCATAATCATTTAAGTATACCTAATAATTGCATCATTTTCATTTTCATTATCACTAGTAGTATTACTATCATTGCCACTACTGGTATTTGACCATTGTCAATTACTCCCACATGAAACGTTACTAGAATCACCCTCAACAACATCAATAGAAGTCTAACTATCATCAATTGACCTACCAACAGTCCTTCTACTTAACTCACCAACAAAACCTTTACTTGACCCACTTGCTACCTCTTTACCTGACCCATCATCAACCCTTTTACCTAAGACACATAGTAAGCCCCTTTAAGCTAATACTAGAGTTAACAATTTCTTGAACCAAACATTTCCCAATTATAGATTAATTTCATTGCTCCATCTCAGCATAATTAACATATCCCCTAGAATCATAACTAGAATCAACCACCAAATCATCTTCATCGACTTCTCTACCTACTATTTGTACTATATCAACTTCAAAATGAGTAACACTTGCTCCTAACTCATTATACGACTTAAATATATCATTTAATTACTTTCTATTTTTTATCTCTCTCTTCTATTCTATCCTAGATTCACTACATTCACTACACACTCCTGCTCAGGTTCTAAACATATATCATCCCACATGTTTTTAACTCTACTAATCAAATCTTTTAAGCCAAAGTGTTTAGTGTTCAATATCAATATATCTTAAATCAAAATCAATCCTACATATGCTGACAATAACTTGAAATATAGACATGTTTTTAATCTGGCATATATCTTGTAAATATACATTACCATTAGTTCAAAAGCACAAATACATAAAAGTATTATAAATCAGTAAGAACATAAATTCACACCATCATATATAAACACATGCTAAACCATCCATTTTCAATACGAACTTCACATTTTTTTCAATGCTTTTCCAAAAATAACATCTATGATATACAAAATAAAGAAACCAACAATAAAAAGCCTATTAATCATTTCAACACTTTAAACATAAAATATAAAAAACCAACATTAAAAAACCTAGCATATGTCTTAAAAACAAACAACCATTATGATACAGATCATTTTTTTCTAAGGTCAATTAAAGTGTGCATGTTTTTATTTTATTCAAAGTTCAACACATTAACCTTTATAAAAAAATATCGAACACATGCATTATTAAAAAAATATATCGATCACCATGGTTGTACTTTTTTTTACGCTCAATTAAAGCATATGTGTCATTATATATCCATGATTTGGTTTAATATGAACAAAAATGTGAAAAAATAAGTTCATTTGTACCTGGGTTTTTAACTCCCTTCTTTGTCAGATTTAAGAAAGAAACCCACACAAAATACCCACACAAACTTCCTTTTATACACTTCATTAGCATGAAATAGGGTAGCTTTGTGAAGTCTACTTCCAAAAAATAGAAAGATTTTTATTTCTTCATGAGTTAATGGCTCTGAAATTAGATTATAACTAAAGCTCTGGAGATGACATTTTTTTTCTTATTTCTTGGAAAGAGTATGCAAATGATACTATGAAACATTAGATATTTTCGTTTGAAATTCAATTTAGAATTCATATATGTTGAACTTACGTTTTTTACCCTTCGTTATGTTAAATTGTCTTAATGGTGGGATAAAGGTAGGGGAGGTTAGTGATAGATTATGGATATATATGCTTTCTAGGTGATATTATGCCTAACTTTAAGGGAGATATGTGATAACAACTTATTATATTATGTTATTTTGACTTCACTTTTAACTACATCTCATATCTTGTTGAAATTAAAATTTTATTTACAAAAAAAAAAATTATAGGGAATTTACTTAAGAAATGTTTTGAATCTTGATTGATTGAACACTTAAATAAGCCCGAAATACGCCAGTGGGCTTTGATACTGCTGGGCCTACTGATCTGCTTTAAGCTTTTCGCACCCCTTCTGAACTACAAGGAGTATGACTCATCATGTCCCTTGGATCTCGCTTAATAGTCTTTAAATCATAATGTTTCAATCTTATGAAACTGATTGGTTTGGTTGGAGGAATTCACTACCATTGTTGTTGTACCTATAATTCTTAATAAAGTACAAGACCCAAATTACGAGTCTAAGGTGTGTGTGAAAGTAAGGTAGTCCTGATACCAATGCAAAGGAATAAAATAATTTAAGGATAAGTTACAATAATTTAAAATTATATCAATATTGAATAGACTAGCTAGTAGTGAGATTCAATATATTTGTCTGCAACCTAACAGATTTAAAACTGCAGGAAAGATATTTTTGGAGCCTAAAAAATAGCCAGATTGATGCCTGCATATGCAAAAAAGATATGAGGACACTAGCACAATGCCTAAGATTGATTTTCTTAACAAAATAGAGGTGAAAAATAAGGATTACTGGTCTAACATTAAGGAGAAGAAGATGTTGCCTTAAGATCGTGCTTTTAAGGATGTCAGACTATTGATTTTCCCTAACTTCTCCGATGTCTTGGTTGTGGAATAATGATCCCTTATATAGTATGTGATGTGCAATTATAGTGGAACGTACTAGCTTATGTAATCTTATTTTAACCAAATTGTTTTTCTAAGATTAGTCTTTGTTGATGAATTAACTTATATGTAGTTTATTTCTAATTAGGATAGACTGTTAAAGACTTATATTTGTAATAAAATACTTATTTTAATTAATCATAAGTTAATCAAAATAAGGTTTTTAAGCTTGACTCTAAAGTTTTGAGCTTTTGTGCTTATACATTAGCCTAATTACATAATGGATCATTTTTGTTTAAGTTCCTCCTAAGTTAGCTATACCAAGGTCGTTATGTTGATTTGAACTAGACTTGAACCTATTCTTACCTTCCATGCTACAACTCATAATTTGAGTTCTAAAAGGTAGTTTGGGTCACTTATACCTTTTTATACCTTACCTTGACAAAATGACATACATTTATTAAAATTATAATTTTGCCTAAAAAACTCAAGATGGTTATTAATTCTATCCCTAAATAACTTAAGATGGCTTTGGTACAATTGTGGTTTTTTATACATAAGATTTACCTTTGATTATAGGTCACCACTTTATCTCTAAATAACTCAAGATGGCTGTTAACTTTAATGAAATTTGTTAAAATTATTATTTTGCCCTTACTTTAATTGTCATTATTTGTGCAAGACTAAATTAAACCCATGTTTGTAGTATTTTACGATTAAAGCTAGGACAAATATCTATTATCCCCAATTTTTTGTTTTTTTGTTTTTTTTATTACTCTTGACTTTTAAATATTTTGGTTTTGCCCTGATTTTTATTAGATTACAAAAAAGTAAAAAATTTGGAGTTTGTGCTTGAAAATTAAACGAATAACAATAATTTACTTACCAATGCACTAATTACACTAATATGTCTATATGTCTAATATTTAAGAGATAACTCATTTGGTAATATATATTTAATATATATTATTATTAAATTACTATTACTAATTTAAAAGAACTTTATAATTTAAAAAAATTAATTTAACAACCAACTATAATTATTTCATATTCAATAATAATTATATGTAAAAGTTAAAAATAATATTTAATTATTATTAAATAATAACAATTAAATGCAAAAATTCAATACATTATTTTTTGTAATTTTTATATTTTTTAAAAATAAAATAAACATATTTATTATAAAAAATTTATTTTATTAAAACTTACAAATTATAATTTTCGAAGGAAATAATGGGTTGTAATTCTTTTTTAAAGGAAATTATGAATTTGTTCAATTTATTTTTGGTTTTCTTACATAACAATGCATCACATTTAATAAACGGGGCAAAAATATAATTGACTATCTTTTAATAACTGAAACTAATATTATAAATGAAAATGTTAAAATTGGATAAATTATGTCTTAATTTATTATTTGGTCAAAGTTTAAGGACTAAAATATTATTATTCTTAAATTATTTTTTAATAAATTTAAATCTTGCAATTACAAATTTATCCTTAAATTAACTTTTTATTTTATAAATTCTTGTAAAATTCCTATTTGACACTGACAGTGTTAAAGTTAACAGCTATCATGAGGGCATCGCACTTAGGTTTTTTATAACTACTGACATAGTATACTTGATGCCGCTGGTTGTCTTTACCTATTTGAGCTAATAAGACTCTTATAGTATTACGCATTGCAACTAGGATGATGTATAGTTGTTCGCTTGGATGGGTGCTTGCAGTATTTTATCTTGTACTTATGATTTTCATGTAATAACTTATTATGTGTTGTCTCTATTTCTATACTAACAAAAATTAGGTCACTTGCTCCAATAGACTTAAAACTTCCACTATAAAAGTGATTAGGCCTCGCACATTGTCATAAGTGATATATAATACAATGTTTCTCTCTACTCGATTGCAATAGTTGACATTTTACTTGGCGGGTTTCCATGAATATTTTTTCCATTTTTTCATAATTTCACTGATATAATAATTTTGTAATTCTAGTAATTTGACCCCTTCATATAGAAGAATGTTTTATGATTTCATTGTCATCTCGCTATTAGATAACTTAACTAAAAGGGATGTCTTCTCGCTACTTCAATGAATTTGCTAAATGTAGTAAGATCTAAGTTCTTGAGCAAGATATGGTGTTCAAGTAACATGTTGTTCACGTATATTTCGACAAGCATATTATCATCTTTTTGCTCATGACACTCTAATATGAAGTTGCAAAAGCCTTTCATGAAATCTAAGTGATATGAAGTAGCTCTAAGTGATAGTATGAAGTTAAAGTAGTGTCACTTTCTCTTCACTTTAGAAATATTTTTAGCAAAACTTCGGCGCCAAATCCCTCCATGATTTTTGGATCCTAGTAGTAGGGAAGCATACTAAGAATATGCTTGGCTTGATAGGGATTTAAAGAATTCTCTAAAACATAAGTTCTCATTTTGAGTAATATGCTCTTTGCAGTTGCTCTCCTTGCCATCAAACAAGACGAACTTTGAAAATTTATAGCTTTCTATATAGGGTTTTTACATGATCTCTTATTGATAAGGAAGCGGCAACATATATTTTGCCTTAAACATTATTTGACTCTGCATGTATTACTTTATGAAGGATATCAAAGCTATTCAAGTGGTACAAAGTTCAGATTCTGCCAGTGGTTGATTGGTGAAGCTCTCGAGGTTGTTCTGTACAGTATGGTTCATTCTTTTTAAAATACTACTAAGGCAACCCAAGAAGGGAAGGGGGTGAATTGGGTTTTTTCTCTTAAGGTAAACATACAAAATTGAATGCACAATTTAAATAAATAATCACAAATTAAATTCATGTGTGCATGAGAAAATGCGTGAAACAATTATAAACAAAAGTAAAGAGTTGAGGGAAAAAAATCTAACACAATAATTTTTACGTGGTTCGACAAACTTTGTCTTATGTCCAATCCTCCAAGCCAACCTACTTGAAGATTTCATTAATCATGCCTCCAAAGCTAAGGCAAACAATTCAACTCTAAGTGGACTTCATGGGTGTCACCCAAACTTTACACGAGAAGTCTTCATGGGTGCCTCTCCAACCTTTGCAACGAAGTGTGTTTTCCTTACACTTACACAAAAAAATTGCAAGAAAAATATTATTGATAAAATAATTTTATGAAAGAAGATATAAGCTCTGTTTTAAAGAATAATACAAATGAAAAACAAAAGTGTATATGAATTAGATATTTGATTTGTAATTGTAAATTCAAAGTATTCAAGTCTCTTAATTTAAAAATAATTTTGGCTAGTATTTATAATAAGAAATAAAATGTGATCATTTATAGTCGCTACTAGCAGTTTATAGTCCGTTGAGATTAAACTTTAAAAATTTTACATTTTAGTCCTGTCACTATTACTAACCGTTTGAATTCAAATTAAAAAAATAGCCGTTGACACTATTTTACAGTTTTTAGTCGATTTTATTGAACCTACACTATTTTCAATTTGGTCAACTTTTGCTAAACCAAACAGAAAACCAAGTTTGACTTTCCATAAAAATTTGAAAACTTTACAATTAGGTCCATATTAACTTTGAAAATCTTGCAAATAAGCTCTTTGCAGAATGGTCCTTATTATTTCAAAATATATTTTATTTACAAAAACATAAATTTATTCCCAAGAGAAAATTATTTTGTAAAAAATATATTTTCTAAAAATATTATTCTAATTCAATTTCAAGGAATGTATATTTTGAGCTTATCAATGCAAATTAATAATCAATTCAAAGACATGTTACAAATATTTAATCACCTAATAGCATGTCTTTGATTCTTTAAATATTTTCTTGATTTGCTGTTAGGGCTTCTACTTTTACTTTTCTTGAATGCCTTGGTTTGATATCATTTTATTTTTCATAACTGCTTCAATTCTTCGTGCTAAAAATATCACAATAAATATTACACAAATTGGTTAATCAAGGATATTACTATTTGTTACAATCAAAACCATAAGTTATGATTCTTAAAGCTACCATTATTGCCCTTTGATGGAAAGGCAAGATATATTGGAGTAGTTGCAGCCATTGTAGCTCGCATGTTCTTCATCTTTTTACGTATATCCTATATCATATGCATGATACGAATGGTACTAATATAATTAGTGTCTTGATTGTTACCTTATTCCTCTTGTTGAGCATTGTTAACTGGCGGTTGAGATAATTATGTTGGTGAGTTAGAAGACTTAGCATGATTTCAACCATTTGTTTGGTTGTTGCTTCTCATTGCTCCCATGTCTTTTAAGATCCTAGCCAAACTTCTCGATGGAGTTACCAAGTTGTTGCGAAAAAAATTTACTTAATTTATGTGTCAAGTTGTGATTGGCTGATCGCTTGAATATGCCTTGTATTGCTTTCAGTGAGCTTTAATATTGTTCAGCTTTTTAATCCAAATTAAGCTTTCACCCTTTTTGAGTTGTAGAGAGTAAAGTCCGCCACGTTCTTTGAGTCTCACCTAATGGCCCAAGAGTCGTTATGTTACAAGTTTATGAGACTTAGTTTGGGTTTTACTTGTTCGAAAAGACTCGTTACAGCCGCTGCTGCTTTTATAATATTTAATATGACATAATACTAAAATTATTAATCCATCGTGTCTGTATGTAGATGCGAGATAGTCCTATTAACAATATAAAGAAACACAACTACTAAAGATAGGTTGTGACCATTATTAGGTTAGATCATTATCAAAGAGACTTGCATGCAGCAATATTCAATACTTTCATTTGCAACCTATTATCTAAAGTTGCGAAAAAGGTATTTTTGTAGCCTAAGGATGATTAGGTTGACACCTATGGATGCAAAAAAGACATAAAGACGCTAGGATAAGGCCAATGTCAATTGGAAAATAAGGATTATTAGGTGTTTGTTGATTTTAACGTAAAAAATAAGAAAATAGTACCACAAGATCGTGATCTTGAGGTACTAGGATGATGATGAATCCTCTCTCTATGAGGATGTTTCTCAAGATGATGTTTGAAAGACGATGTTTCAAGATTGTGGTTTTAAGATTCTAAAATCATCTTTTCTAGATGCCTTGAATATTGAAATAATATCTTCTTATATAGTGTGTTATGTATAATTATAGTGGAATATAACTAGTTTATATAATCCTATTTTAATACAAGTTACCTTCTTAAGAAAAACTTTTGTCTAACTTTTGATTAGTGTAATTTAATTCTAATTAAAAGAGATGTTCAAAGATTTATATTTGTAATAAAATATTTATGTTAATTAATTCTATTTATAACAAAATACCTTATCTTTAATTAATCTTAAGCTAATTAAAATAAGATTTTTAGGTTAAAATGAACTCTAAAGTTTTAGGTTTTTATATTCCTTATACATTAGCCTAATCACATAATGAATAATTTAGGTTTAAATTTTTTCCAAGTGGGCAAGACCTAGGTCATTATGTTGATTTCGACTAGATTTGGGTATACTTTACCCTTCACACCATAGGACTAGATTTGAACCCTAAAGAGTGACTTGAGTATACTTGTGTCTTTTTACAATAACAAAAAGACGTAATTCCTGCTTGGGCTTCGATTTTGGGTCCAAAGTCAATTTTTATGTTTCAACAATATATTTTTCTTTTAAAAATAAATTATTAAAACAATAAATTAAAAACTTTATAATTTTCATATTTTTAATTCTTAGTATAACAATATATTGCTATTAATAATATGAACTAAATTATTATAATTAAAGGAATAATCTTAATTTATTATTTTGCTAAAGTTTTAAAATGAACATTATAATAACTTAACAGGTCAATTGAGGGATGTCAAACCAACAATAGTATTTGTCTATTTCCTCAAATCTAATGGATATTTATTAAATTTCAAACTTCAAATCTATCTATTGTTTCTCCAATCTATAGGGGGGGTATATGTCAATTTTCATATAAAATAATTTACCATATTAAAGATCTTACGGAGGTAGAATAAAAAATAAGTCTATTTAGCAAAACATGTACAATTGAATTTAAAAAATAAATAAAAACATGTTTATATGTATTGGGCCAAAATCACATGTCAGCATTAATCTTACACCCAAATTTTTTTCCCTTTAAAAAAAAAAGTTAACGATAAAACAGTAATTTCATAATATATTGGGATCAATTTACAAAAAATCCATAACATTATCAAGTCAGTTAAACTATTAAACATTTATTAAAGATTAGGGAAGAAATTAGTGTTCAAATGTTACTATTACAAAGAGTACTACCTTTGTTGATACTGCACTCTATCAAATTTGAGCTTCATGGATATTTCCTTGATTTTTTTCAGTGCCCTTTTATCTTTGAATTTGGTTTTCAACTGATACAATGATAAATCTTTTTCTCTAAAATTTAGTCAATTAAATTCTATGGAACCTTCTATGTCTGAATCTGAAATAATTTCTAGAAGTAATCATATAATAGCACAAAAAACCAATAAAAAGTATTATAATTAGCATAAATTTAAACCTCAGTGAACAGTAATTTACATGTTATAAGTTTAGTGAGACTCTACCTAGTCTAATCTCTTATAGCATAAAGACATATCTGTTCTGTAAATTAGAGTAAAATTATGTTACCAACGTAGTGAGAGATCAAACCCCTTGCCTGTTGGTTAAGAGAAGTGAGTCGCTAGGCTAAATTCTAGCTCTCATATTTGGTCTACCTTAAATATAAACTAAAATATGCTCCACTATCAATACCAAGTTACAAATTTTGAGAAAAAACTTTTATTTGTGTAGTATTATAATACAAATTCAACGACACGAGATAGGGAAGCAAACAGAGAGCTTGTTAAAGGCTTATGTTGTGGCTTTTTCTTTTTTTCTTTCGGCCTTAAATATTTTCTTCACTATGGAAATTAATAATAATATTGTCAAGTGGGCTTTCCATAGTATTGATCTCAATTATAAACTTGACTTATGTGGTCACCAAAGGACAAGTAAGCCCGACAATTAAGACAAGACAATCATACAAGTTAGAATCCATTCTCATATTCTTATTCTTCTGCTGAATATAAATTAAGATGTATTAATTATATATGCATTTCTTATTTTAAAATTCTCTTTGAAAATTGACTAAAATCAAAATTTCAAATTTTCTTACAATAATTGAAGAGTGATTTTAGTTCACAACTAATTTGTGTAAGATCGGACAAAATCTTTCTTAACTCCTTATGTGTTTTAAAATCTTACCTGTGATCAGTTACCAGTTTAAAGAATAATAATGGTGATGTCTGAGATCAAGAGCTTTGGGTTGCATTTACTTGGTAGCAGATGGTTCATGGTGTTCTCTACCCTATTAATCATGTCTGTAAACGGTTCATCTTACATGTTTGGTCTATACTCCAACGACATAAAATCAGCATTACACTATGATCAAACCACACTCAATCTGGTAAGCTTCTTCAAGGACTTGGGCGGCAATCTTGGAGTCTTAGCAGGACTGACCTACGAGGTTGCGCCGCCCTGGATTGTTCTGTTAATCGGCTCAATCATGAACTTCTGTGGCTACTTCATGATATGGTTGACTGTTTCTGATCGTTTAGCCAATTCCAAACCCCATGTTTGGCAAATGTGTTTGTACATGTTGATTGCTGCAAATTCACAGTCATTTCCTAATACTGGAGCTTTAGTCACTTGTGTTAAGAATTTCCCAGAAAGCAGAGGGATTGTTATAGGCCTTTTGAAGGGTCTTATTGGTCTTAGTGGTGCAATAATTACACAAATCTACCATGCTTTACATGGAGATAACACTAAGGCTCTGATTCTGCTCCTTGCTTGGCTTCCTACCATTGTTCCCATTGTTTTTCTTCCAACAATTCGGATTATGAAGGTTTTCAGGCAAGAGAAAGAGCTCAAAGTTTTCTATAAGTTCCTCTATATTTTGCTGGGCTTAGCTGCTTTTATATTGGTGACAATTATCCTTCAGAACAAACTCAGATTCAGAAGAAGTGAGTACATTGCAAGTGCTTCAGTTGTTGTGCTTTTACTCTTTATCCCTCTTGCTGTAGTCATAAAAGAAGAATTCAGTATCTGGAAGAGCAAGAAACATCCCTGGAATGATCATAATCAACTCACCGTAATAACTCAAAGTCCACCAGGAGCTTCAGGATCAGAAGCAAAACAAACTTTCCTGACAACTTTTGGCATCAGGAACATATTCAAGCAACCAGACAGAGGCGAGGACTATGCTATATTACAAGCAATTTTCAGCATCGATATGCTAATTCTGTTCACTGCAACAACCTGTAGCGTTGGCGGAGCATTAGCAGCCATCGATAACCTGGGTCAGATTGGCAAGTCCTTGGGCTATCCGACTCACAGCATCGCCAGTTTCATATCACTTGTCAGCATATGGAATTTCTTGGGGCGAGTTCTCTCAGGTTTCGGCTCTGAAATTTTATTAGCCAAGTACAAGTTCCCTCGTACCCTCTTACTAACCCTTGTTATCGTTTTCTCTTGCGTTGGCCATCTTTTCATTGCCTTTGGTGTCCCAAATTCCCTCTACTTTTCTTCAATAATCATCGGATTTTGCCTCGGAGCAGAATTGTCATTACTCGTTGCAATCATATCAGAAATATTTGGCCTCAAACATTACTCTACGCTGTACAATATAGGCTCCATTTCAAGCCCAGTTGGGTCTTATATTTTCAATGTGAGAGTAGCTGGTCGTTTGTATGATACAGAAGCTATGAAACAAGTGAAGGCTTCTGGGACTGGGGAAGCAGGAAAAGGCTTGAATTGCTTTGGCGTTCAGTGTTACAAATCGGCTTTTATCATAATCTCAGCAGCCACACTTTTTGGTTCTCTTGTTTCATATGTTTTAGTGCTCAGAACCAAAACTTTTTACCAGAGCGATATTTACAAGAAGTTCAGAAATGAAGCCATTGATATAGAGAACGAAATGGAAGCTAAAGCCAACGCCACAGGCACCGCCGCTGTCGTCGAGTCCGCCTCCGACAACACCATTGATGTCAACTAACAGAAATTCACTGATAGTAAGTGAGAATATTAATTTAAGAGTAATACTGGCTTTGTCGAGTAATGCTATATCTAAAAATTTTACATCCTATGTTATATTTATGTAAATTCAAATAATTTATTATATATGCTATTTTACTTTTTAATTCTAATAAATAATAAATTGAGATAATAAAATTAAAATATTACTAAAATTTGTTTACTATTGTTGTTAATTTTATTATCCTTGTTTGTTTTTATGTTATGATGTGACGATCAAACCATTTTTTTTTTAAATGTAACAACAATACTGCAGTTTGATGATATATATATATATATATATATATAATTTGTACTTTACTTTTTGCTTAATATTGGAACTTAAACTCTTAACAAGTTTGTCTCTTTCGAATGCCACATCTTCTTATAGTAACAGGAGGGATATAAATTTCTATACAAGTTTATAAACTATTACTACTAAAAAATAATTAAAAAATACACTAAATAAAGAGAAGGATTTCAATTTTGAAGACAATTTATTAAAAATTATATTTAATTATAAATAAAATAAGGATATAATGATAGATATCCCCGACGTTTAGAAAAAGACAGATACTCTTAATGTTTATACAAAGAGACAGATATCTCTTAACTTTCATTTCTCTAGTTAACCAGTTAGTTTATTATCATTTATATCTCTAAACTTTTATATAACAATAATATGATATATATTTTATTTACTTATAATAATTTAGTCTCTATTTTAATATTTTTCATAATATACTTTTTTAACTATAACAATTTAGTCCCTATTTAATATTTTTCATAATATACTCAAAATTAAATAAATTTTTTAATTTGTTATTTGAATAAAAAAGTTTAGAAAAGAAAATACTATTAAAAAAACTTAAACAATGAGTTAGATTAAATTCATGCTAAAATATTTATAATCTCTTTTTTCTTTTTTTAACAATAAATTTGATATTTAATTGTTAAAAAAATTGAAACATCTTAATATTTTGTCATTATGTATAATATTTTTTCTTTAAAAGATTATATTAAATATATTATATTTTCTTAATAAAAGTTATGAAAATATAAATAAAAAAAGAAAAATTGAAAGATATCTCCCCTGACATTTTGGGTAACAGATAGATACCGCCATGATATTTGAAGAAAAATAGATACCCCCTAAAGTTTGGCTAAATAGATAAATATCCTCTAAGTTATTATGTATTTATGACAAATGATTATTTTGCCCTTATATATTTAGAAGGTATATTAGTTGACTATTTTAACTCAATTATCAATACAAAATAACTAATATACCTTTATGATTTATTTTTTGATAATTATATATTCAAATATTCTTTATAATTGATCTCTAAATTATTATTAATATTTTAAATAATTTTATCATTGTTATATTAATAATATTCAATAATTTTCAAAATTATTTGATTGTAGATTATATAAATTATTCAAATTATTTTAGTTATAAAATGACATAGTTACTTCTAAGTTATATAAATATTCTCAAAATTATAAATAATATAATTTATATAATTCAAATATTATTTGGGGTTTACTTTAATATATTGTGTTATAAATTAAGAATATTTGGTCATAGATTGCATAAATTATTTAAATTATATTATTTATAAATTAATATAATTATGTAACACGCTGACTTCGAGATTACGAAAGTGGTATCGAATTAGGGTGCAACGAAAATATTCAAACTTTCCAAACAAAACTATTCCTCTAAGAAAATTAATGCTCTGAACCCAATTTGAAACATCCCTAATTCTATGAAAACATTTTGACAGAATTTCCTTTAAAAAAATATATGTCAAAATATATAAACCTGCAAACTTTAAGATTTCATTTTAAACATTCCCAATAAAGTTCAATATCAACTATTTCATTTCATTACCTAACAAAATTTAACCAATTCTAATATTTCTAAGATTCAAATACAAAGGGGTTTTAACGCATACCTCTCATGAGGTTTGAGATTTTAACACTTAGATAGAATATTTGAGGAAAGACACACTTACCTCCCTTTAACTATTAGTAGACCATCCATTTTTACTTAAATGACTATAATATCTTTATTTGCTTTAAAGTCAAATTTAAGAAATTTAATTTTAATTTATTTAATGTTTAAAAAATTAAAATAATTAAAATTTTAATTAACGATAATTTTGATTTATATTTATTTAATTTTTATTTAAAATTAGTAATCTACCGATATTGATATTTTTTTCAAATTTCTATCATTAATTAATTTTATTGAAGTTTTTGTGCAAATTCGAAAGCCTAAATTTATTTTTCCAGTTATATGATTGATATTAAAGCGTGAATTTAATATGAATATGTATGACATAAATCTTATATTAAAAAGTTTTTATATAAATAGTCAAGTTGATAAGGCTATGAAGTTATTTAGTTAAAAATTAAAAAAAAATATTGTTAATGCCGAAGGATTTGAGAAAAAAGAGAGTAAGAAAGGCAGCCGCTTTGTATATTAGAGTTTGAGATTTGAATAAATATGACACATGAATAAAAATTAATTAAATTGTTATTAATTAAATTCTGAATTTGAATAAATGTTAAATAAATATAAATTACAATTATCTACTTAAATTATCATTAATTACATTCTTAATTTTAATAAATATTAGATAAATATAAACTAAAATTATCAAATTAAATTATCATTAATTAAATTTTTAATTTCAAGTAAATATCAAATAAAATTGTTGTTAATTAAATTTTTAGTTATTTTCATAATTTAAAATATTAAATAAATTAAAATTAAAATTTTACTTTAAAGTAAATAAGAGTATTGTAATCATTTAAGTATAAAATGGACGGTCAACTAATAGTCCAGGAGAGGTAAGTGTGTCTTTTCTCAAACCTTCTATCTAAGTATTAAAGTCTCAAATTTTAGGGAAAGTATGTGTTAAAACTCTCAAATACAAACATAGAAAACATACATTAAAACCATACATTATAAACTCTTACACTCATAATTATATATAGTTTCAAAAGTAGTCAAACTCTTGTCCTAAAGTATCCTTTGTCTTCTACTTACAAAAATCTCGAGCGTTACCTAAACCTAAAAAGTAAGAGTGAGCTAATGTCCAGTAAATATTTATATACAAAAGAAGTTTGAAGAACTTTGCAATAAAAATATTTGCATATATAAAACGTTTTTTTTATTTCAAACAGCAAGCTTAACAAAATATCAAAACAATATTTCAATGTCAATATTTACAAAAATGACTAAAACACATTCATTCAATTATTAAAAATAATTTTCATTAACTTTTATTTTTGCGTACTTTACAGGCATTATTTTGAAAGACCGCCGCCCCAAAAACTATCCAACGTACTTTATGAACATTATTCCGAGTAATCGTTGCCGTAAACACCGGTGTCACAAAGCAACAATAACCATGGCCATCACATTTTTATTTATCCAATTATTTCACAATATTTCCATATAAAGAATTCATTTATAAAATTACAACACATGCTGATATAATTTTCTCACTGTATTTATAAATATAATATTCGTATAAAAACTATTATTTAAATCTGATTTGAAAATAATTAATTAGATTAATACGTGATAATTCAGGAATTTTATAAATATTTATCAAAATATTAAATATAATAAAATACTATACTTTTTTATTTTAAAACCAAAATCTATCAAATGCATATAAATACCTACCTGATAAACATGTGACAATTTTATATCTCTATTGATTCCTTCTCCTTCTTTCAATTACCTCCTAATATCAATTGAACCAATAACAATAAATAATGATCTAATAATAACACGTAATAATTCAAACTTAGTTATTTAAAAATATATATATACTAACAATTTAACTTTTTATAGAAAAATTATGTAAAATAACGACAACAAGAATCCTACCAAGTTGGTTCTCCTTTTCCCTTCCCTCTCCTCTTTTTATTTTTTTTTTTCTTTCGGTTACCGAGTTCAGTAAGTTGGTTTAATACCCAAAAAGGCAAATATGACATTTATACATAATTTCCATCCTTTCCACAATTTGTTTTTCTTCCACCAATTGCCCTTCCTTTATTAGACCAACATATATGCACTTTCCTGATCTCATGCCACATGTCCTCTCCTTCTCTTGCTTTGCTTTTTCTTTTTTTTCTCTAACCGACCTAGGCAAAGTGAAAGGAAATGTTTATGAATATTAAATTTAACACAGACCCTTAACTCTTTTCTTCTCTCTTTTTTTTTTTGCCCACTTTAGAAACTTATTACCCAAAATTCTTTTCTTGTAAAATATAGACTTCCATCTATAACCAAATAATCCATTTCAAATAAATATACTTACTTTTTAATTTCTATATATATGCATTAATCAAAATTCAAGTATCACAAATTATGTATAAATTATATAATTATTCTCAAAATTATAAATTATACAAACAATTAAAATAAATCCAACCTAATATTCTATTTGCATGAATATATTATTTATAATATTTTTGATATATAAATTTCAAATTTTAATATTATATATTTATTTATCAAAAATATTCTCAAAATATAAATGATATAATTCATATAATCCAAATATCATTTAGAATTTATTTTAGAGGATTGTATAAATTAATATAATGATAATAAATTTTTTTTAAATATTAATAATAATTTGAGACTAATTATCAAAAATATTTGAATACATAATTATCAAAAAATAAAATATAAGGATATATTAGTTATTATGTACTAATAACTAGACTAAAATGGTCAATTAATATGCCTTCTAAAAATATAAGGGTAAAATAATTGCTTTAATAATTGCTTAGTAATTCAAGGAGTATATGTCTATTTGACAGAATGTAAGGGAAAAATATCTAGTTTTTTCTAAACATCAAGAGGTTATCTATCAACTTTCCAATAAAACAATGAAAAAGAAGAAGAACATTTAGTGTCATTTGTTAATATAATTAGTAATTAGATATATTTTATATTCTTATTAAATAATATGATTTAATTTTAATTTAAAAATAGAAAAAGAAGAAATTTTGATTATTTTTATTTGTAATATAGAAAAATACATATATATCTATATAAAATTATGTATTGTTTATATTTTTATTTTTATTTTCATATATTTTTTTAAAAAATATAACGAATTTAACATAATTTTTTAAATAAGTATATTATATGTAAAAGTAAAATGTTAAAAATATTTTAATTAAATTTTTTTAATAATTAAATATCAAATTTTTACTATAAAAGTGAAAGAAGAGGGTTAAAAATATGTTAATATATGCGTATGATTTAACTTATTATTTGAATTTTTAATAATCATATTTTTTAAAATTTTTTATTAAAATAATAAATTAAAGGAATCTTTTCGTTTGACTACTCCAAGATTGCTGGTATCTCAATGTGATAAAACAATTATTCTAATACTACACTGCAATACAAAAAGATAATAAATATCTTATTAAGTAACGAAACTTGAACGTCCATTAGAAAAAATTAGCAGCTTAAATACAAAGATCAATATACCCTTGCATATTCAAAAGATCCAAAATGACTATTTAAACCCAAGGAACAACAGAAAATTACAAAAGTACCTAAAATGCTCAATTGACACTTTGACAAAAATGAAAAAATGAAAAAATGAAAAAATTTCCCTTTAAAAATCTGCCATGCATCTTTCCCTTGCTACGCATTCTATTTCCACCAAAATGCTCAAACAATTAGTTCCATAATAGCAGCAAGCCACCATCACAACACCAAATACATATAGCATTAAATCTGAAACAAGAATTGATCTCCACAATTTCAACAACCAACACCCCAACACCAACTACTTCATTAAACTAGCTTCAGCTACATTATCAAGAATGTCTCAAAACTTAAATAGAAGTAGGCAATATGGTGAAGATGAACATACTGGATATGTGAGATACAAGTCTAAATATTGTAGGTGTGGAATGTAAGCTGTGGGAATAGTTTCAAGACCAACAAGAAATCCTAACAAGTTATCCTGGACATATAGGATGAAGAAATGTCCATGTTAAGAATGGTAAGCCCTAATGACATTGAAATTGGCAACACTCATTATCCAGATAGCTATGGGTCTGACCCTACAATGCTGGTTAGTGAAGATGCTCAACATGTAATGTCTAGGTCAATAAAGATTGAAAAGAAACTCACATGGGTTATTTTGTTACTACTTTTAATTTCCTTTGCTGTAATAGCAAGAAAAGAGATGTAATGCATTTATGAAGTGATGAGATGAAGAATTTAAGTGACAAAAGATGTATCTTACTATTATGTTCTGAAATCATCAATAATATAAGGCGGCAACCTATGCATTTTTAAAGCTATAAAACTTTACAAAACATGAAACCATGTCACAGAAAAACCTAACTAACCACTATTTATTGTCTTCTACTTCAAAATGTCAATGCGGTGATTCCTCGACTTTAAAGAAATATAACTAGATACTTTCTGGATTTACACTACATAAGGGTTGTTGAATGAGTTAAATGAGTTGTATGTTGCGAGCTGCTTGTTTCAATTCTACCTATAACCAATTAAAATGACTAGCTTAGAGAAGAAGAAAAACACAAAATGAAGAAGCAAATTGCTAACTACGTACCTTTATCATTTATATTCATTCCCTTTTGGCTTGATTTTCTACATCTCCTTCTTGCATTCAAGCCTTTTTTCCCTTACATTTAAGCGTACCTAGGGTTTGAAGCTGATTGCTGACTTAATGGTTGGTGCACTATTTGAGATTATTAACCTCTACTTGTCTGCAAAAATGAAATTAAACTTGTAAACAAATTTGTATAAATAGCAAATCAGCTTTAGATACACTAACCTTACTCAATTTTGCTCGTTTTACGTTTGATAGGGCAAGTGGACAAGTTCTAACAATGTGATTATAGCAATAACAGAAGCTACACTTAATAACAAATGACCTATCATATGTGACTGGCTCATTAGGTTCTCTTTTTCTCACCCTTTTTGGCCTATCAGCTTATCTTCTTTTCTTTAAAGGATCGATCTTAACATTTTTTCCTTCGTCTTATGTGATATGGTAAAGAATAGGATTAATCATCACTTCATAAATGTTGAGGTGAACTTCCTTTGTCATGAAGTATGGAATGTAGTCCTCTAGCTTGGATCTTATTTACATACAGACTATCATATATCTGCATGGATAACCAACCACTTCCCAAAAGCCACAATCACATTTTCTTTCCTCTTTGTTTACAATAAACCATCCCATAGGTGTATAGAATGTCTTTCACTTGAAAAACATTATCACCTGATAATTTCACACTAATGTTTCTACTTTCCTTAGTTATACCATCATTTCTTTCTGCATTCTTGAAGCAATATATGAAGCCCAGTTTTCAGTTTTGTTTCTTCTTTTTGTAAACCTTTTCATTAGCTTCTTACATCTTACCTCCTCCAAGCGTGTCAATAAGGCTTGTTTCTGTACTTACCAATCCACCTATTAAAACACTCGTTTTGTTGTTGGTTGGAACAATAACCTTGTAGTCTCTATCAAATGCCCACATTACCAAGAGTAATCTTCCAGGTTATTAAACCATTCTTTTGCACCTTCCTTGACTTCTTTCATCTCTTTTAAAGCATCAAGAAAGTCATTCTTGTTAGTGTTTTTGCATGCCTTCTGCATAGCTCTAAAATTTGTATATATATATATATATATATATATATATATATATATATATATATATATATATATATCCTACAGTGTCTACTGTAAGCTATTGGTTATGTTTGTTGAAAAGCAGCCAATAATCCTTTTTATTTATCACACATAAAGGTCATTTATCTTCTATCATCAACAAAATCACGTAACAATGATAAAAACCAGCCCCAAGCATCTTTATTTTCTGTCTTACATACTACAATGGCTAGAGGTACAATCCCATTATTCATATCTAATCCCTTTATAGCAAGTAAAATCCCACCATATTCACTCCTTAAGTGGCAACCATCAATCCCTATATAAAGCCTACACCCATTTAGAAAACAATTATTTTATGTACTGAATGAAACAAAAAATCTTTGAAACATGATCTTGTTTGGCATACTAAAAGTGTCACACTGACCTTTGCACAAAGAACCAGGATTATGTTTCATTATTATTGCATGATATTCATACAACTTCTCATACCCTTTAGCATGATCATCACCAATAAGCTTTAAGACTGACTTATTTTCTCTATACAACTTCATTCTATACACTTTAATCCCATAATCAAGCCTAAAAAACTCTCTAGTAACAAAAATCTTCAAATCCGGGTTTGACTCCACCAACTCTTTAATTTGTTCAACAATCCAAGCATTAGTAATAGCAACTATTGTACCAAATCTAAGACAAATATATTCTCCAAAAAGCTCTCCAATTACAAACCCCTCATTGTTAGCAAAGTACCCAGCAACTACTCTCCATGAACAATTCTCAACAGAACATTTTGCTTTGAATCTTTTTTTGTCATTATAAATTTTGTTAATCTCAAACTCACCCCTAATCATCCCATTACTCATAATCCTTTTAAAATGGGCAACACTATCAAATACTGCCTCATCATCAAGCTTGTTTTTACCATCAATGGGTGTTTCATATGCATCTTTATCCAAGTAACTCATTAGATTTAATGTCTCAATTTGATCTTCTTCATCAAAATTGAGATTTATTCTCTTCTTGCCTTTAACATCTAGCAGCAACTTATCAGCATCACTTCCATTTCCACTAGCAATATTCTCATTACTATCTCAAATTCCACTATTAAAATTTGACGCAACTTCATCATTGAAATGATTACCCCCATTGTAATCAAACCAATTATCACTCGATCTACTATGAAGGTTAGTTACATTTGTTTATTACTGATTATCATGTATGTTTTTTTGGGGGGGTCTTTGCTATGATGCAAACAATAGTATAGGACTATTTTCTACTGCCTAAAGGAAGCTATCTAAGGTATTTGGATGTGGATGGATATTTTTTTTATTGCTCAAAAAGATGATAAAGGGTTAGCTACTCAAGAAAGATGGGTGTTGGGTTCTGTTGTACCCTGGCAAGGCTGACATCAACCTCAATCAAACAAGATCTTTTTCTCTCTCAACTATCGTATACAAACATCAATTCAACATCACATGTAACCTCCTCTTTCTCACCACTTTTTGGGTCAAGAATCTAAAAGTTAAACTCGACATAAGTTCTTAGTGCATCAAAGGTCAATTTTTTCAACTTGTATTCGTTAGGATAAACAAGCCTCATCAGACCTCTTTGTTCTTGATAACATATTATCAATTTCAATGATAACATTGTGCCCTTTTGAAAAGAATTTGAAATAAAAATTACAAAACCTTAACACATTCAATGTAAACATTATAATAACATATATAAATCAACACCCAATACACTGGCTAATAAATTCAACATATATATATACAATCCATACATTTCTAAAGTTTAAACAAAACATTATTTACTAAACGAGTGCAACCAACAACAACTTAAAAGCTTTAGAAACACTTTGAAGTTACTAACTTACGTTATATTTGCAAAAGCCCCAAACTAATGCAACAACAGGAGTATATTTATGCATAACAGTTCATGTTTACACATTTTGACACATGCAACAATCCATACAATTGATATTTATTTAATACTTTAAAATGATTATTCAACATCAAATTACAAAACTCTAAAAATGATTTCGCTTATCTATTATTATATTTCTCCTAATTGGTCGTTATTAATTTGTTTTTGTCTAATTCACTAATCATAAGATTAAAACAAACCTTAACACCTCTCTCGAGTGTAAATTAAGGTTTTACGCATAATGATTCAAATTAATATCCCTATCTAACTCAAATAATTATACGTTCATTATATATTAAATATTATTTAACGCTTAGAACCTGATAAGTGTGTATAATACACACTTATCGGACATTTTAAGACTTGAATTATTTTGTAAATCCTTAAGTTTAGCTAATATTTAATGAATTTTAGTGCTTTATATAAAAAAGATAATAAACGGGCATTCAAGATGAAATCAACTCGAGAAGCAATGTAAAAAAAGTAGGAAAGTAAACGTGGACCAAAATGCAAAGCTGTAGGGACCAAAATGCAAGGAATACAAAGCTGGTGGCATGGCGCGACAGGGCCACTAAGGCATACAGCAGCGTCACCCATTATGTTCCATTGCGCCCCTGCACAAATTTAAATGACCCCACATCTCTTGGACGTGTTTGGACGTTTTTTGGCCGTGAGATCATCATCACTCAATGGCCTGATTTAGGTATCTTTTAGGTTTATATGTTTTTGGAATGATAGTCACCCAGAACCAACAACCAAAGATAGAAAATTTGGGTTTTTGAGTGAGAAAGGTAAAGAATAAATAGAAGATTCTAAAGAGATAAGTGAATAAATTCAAGTTGGAGCCTTTGGAAGAGGACTTGAAAGATGATCATTGAAGCTTGGATCTCTAGTCTAGTTTTCCTAAACTCTATTACTCTCATTTTGTATTTCATTTTAACTTTAATTATTAAATTTTATAATTATGGAATACATGTTGATTGTTATGCTGATAATTGTGATGGTTGACTAGTTTTCCTAATCTAAGGTTTTGATGTAAACTTGTCCAAACTATATTTTAATTAATAGGCATGTTATTAATGCTATTATGGTGTGACTCATTTGTGTTTACCTTACTTAATATTCTAATTTAGTAATCAATTAATGAATTAATTAAATTGGAGATGAATGAATTAAGTCTTAGGAAAGATTAATTTGTTTGTCGAACTAAGTAAACATAATCTAGATGGTAGTGAGGCCGGGAGGTAATCGACATCTAAATAATCAAATTAACAATTAGAATTTCAAGAAACTGGGAGGTGAATTGGGTTCTAAGTGTTAAACAACAAATAATATATAATGAATGTATAATTATTTGAGTTCAAAAGGGATATCAACTTGAGTCGTTATGCATAAAACTTTTATTTACACTTAGGATAGGTGTTAAGGTTGATTTTAATTTTGTGATTAGTAAATTAGATCAAAACACATTGATAACGGTCCATTAGGAGAAATGTAGTGATGGATAAGCGAAATCAAAACCTTAAGTAATTCATCTTTGCATATTTCATCCTTTTATAAATTCTTAAAATCGATTTCTATTCTACATTAGTTAATAGTAGTATTTTAGTTTACTTTTCGTTATAATTAATCAATCTAGCTTGCTTAAATAAAATTGGTCTTTTAAACTATAGTACTTAGTAGTTAATTTGAATCTTGATCCTCGTAAGACGATATCTTTTTTAATTACTTTATTATATGATATGACCTATACGCTTTCGGTTAGCATAGTCACAATCAAGTTTTTACCGCCATTGCCAGGGATTGAAAACTTTGAATTATTACTAATATTATAATAGCATTGTTCAATACAGGAGCTTGTCTCATGAGGACCCCAATATTCATTTGACTATGTTTTTGGAAGTGTATGATACTATTAAGATGAATGGAGTAGACCAAAAATTGATCCAAATGAGGTTGTTTCCGTTCTCATTAAGGGATAAGGCTTAGGGTTAGTTGCAATCCTTATAACCAGGTAGCATCAGTACATGAGAAGAATTAGCGTAGAAATTTCCTACCAAGTTCTTCCCACCATCAAAGACTTCACAAATGAAAGGAGAAATCGTTCAATTTAGGCAATAGGACTTTTAACAGTTTACGAGTCTTAAGAACGGTTTAAGGATTTAATCCAGAAGTGTCCTCAATATGGGTATCAAGATTGGTTCTAAATTCAACTCTTCTACAATGGATTGAATGGGAAAACTTGAACAATTATGGACGCAGCGGTTGGTGATACTTTGTTGTCCATGACGGCTGAAGAGGCTTATGCTTTGCTTGAAGAAATGGTGTACAACAATTACCATTGGCCAAGTGAGAGATCAATTACAAGGAAAGCTGCGGGAGTTTATGAAGTAGATCAAATGGCAGCACTTTCAGCCCAAGTCACTGCATTATCAAACCAATTTAAGAACTTCACCACAAGGAAGGCTTTTTTAAGTCAAGATAAGATGATGGCTGCAAGTTCTTCATGTTTTGATGATGGTTTTGAGCAAAAACAGTGTCAATATATCAACAACCAGAAATACAACTTCTGGCCAAGCAACAACTTACAATTCCTTATCATCCCGGACTCCGCAAGCATGAAAATCTTTCCTATAACAATGCAAGCAACGTAATGCTACCACCACCATTAACGGGATTTCAACAACAACCCATGGTCAAAAAGAAGTTGTCTTTGGAAGACCTTTTGAGTACATTTATTGTAGAGACTAAAGAACGGTTCAAGAAAAATAAAGCTAGATGGGACAACATGGAGACTCATATGGTGAATATAGAAGCAACACTGAAATCCTTGTAGGTGCAAGTTAGCCAATTAGCTACATCAATCGAGTCTCTTCATAGTGAAAAATTTCCAAGTGATACAGAGGTTAACCCAAAAGAGTAATGGAAGGCTATCATTCTTAGGAGTAGTAAAGAGTTAGAGCCACTTAAGTGTAAGAAAAATGAAGCAAAGGAGGATAAGATGAAGAATAGTGAAGTGATTGGAAAAAAAGTTGAATCGGAAGCACCAAATGAGGTAACAAAGCCACATGAGATTTCATTTCTAAATAATCCTCCAATTATCACTCCATCTTTGTCATTCCCTCAAAGATTTCAGAAGAAGAAATTGGATGTTCAATTTTCAAAGTTCTTGGAGATGTTTAGAAAGTTTCGCATCAACATTCCATTTGTGGATGTGCTTGAACAAATACCAAATTATTTGAAACTTATGAAAGAAGTAATGTCTAAGAAGTAACGTTTGTAAGAGTATGAGATGGTGAAGCTAACGAAAGAATGTAGCTCTATCATTCAATGGAAGTTGTCTAAAAAGGAGAAAGATTCGGGTGGTTTCACTATCCCATGCACTATTAGGAAATCAAACTTTGAGAAGGCATTGTGTGATCTTTGGGCAAGCATCAATTTAATGTCGCTTTCAGTTTTTCGAAAGCTAGAAATTAGTGAAATGAACCCAACGACTATCTCTCAGAGGGGCTTTATTTGTCTTTTCCTAGATATCTTAGAGGTATTTGCCTAATAGGCCAAATGTCAAGGGAGTATATATCATTATCCCTAAAATAGGACTATTATGTAAAAGTATCTTCTAAAATATATATTTAGAGAATAGTTTTTATAAAACCAACTTTGATTCTAAAAAGTAGAAAAGAATTTTTAAATCATCTTCTAGAATATCTATTAAAGGACAGTTTTACTAAAATCGACTTTGATTCTAAAAAATAGAAGAAAAAAAATTAAACAGTCTACGTTTACTCTAAAAAAGACATCGTTTTAAGCTACACTTATTTTGATACAATGATGGCATGAAAACAACATTGTTTTGACATAAACAATTAAATAAGAATATGGCAACCTTAATTATTTATGCTCTCAAACTCTCTTTTTGCATTTGGACAGCCGCCTCCATTTTGCATAGGAGTAGGCATGGTCGATTTGGTCCGAGTTTCGCTGAATCCAAACCAAAATAAAAATTTTCAGGTTTCACATTTTTTAGACCAAACCAACTAGAATGAAATTTTTCGATTCAGATATTGTTAACTATAAAAGAACATTGTTTAAATTTAATTTTTTTTAAATTTAATTTTCCTTTTAAATGTATAAAATTATAAAATGATGTCATTCACTTTGAAACAATATTTCAATTCAGGTTTTTAGTATTGGAACTAAAATTGAATTGAAATTTTAGGTTCTTTAAAAACTCAAAACTAAACTAGACCGAATGGCATGTGAAACTCCATAGATTTGGTCCAATTTTGGTTTGGTTCAGTTTGATTTTTTAGTTATGGGTTTTTTTGCCTACTCCCAATTTTGTGCCTATACTAATAGCTTTTAATTTTGTTAAGTATACGTTATTTTTTTTTTTTTTTTACATTTGAATAATTATAGGAATGAGATGAGAAAGACTTGATTTTAAATAAATTGTTCAAAATGAGAGTATTTGTTTACAGGTAAATAAACCTTTTTGGGAAAATGTTGACCATTATATGATTGCAAAATGTTTATGGATATTTAAATATTTTGTGTATTTGATTAGAAACAGCGAAGGAAATTATGATTGTGGTAGTGTGTGTAGTAAAGGTAAAGGAATATTTGCTTGTGAAAATATTTGTGTGTATAGTCTGGGTATATTGCTAGCTGATCGAAGATTTTTTGTTTAATTTTTTGGCAAAAATATTTTTTTAATTTGATATGATTATTGCTTTTTGTTAGTTGATAGTGAGTTTAAATCGTTATAACTAGACTTTTTACATTTTTATTTATTATTAATGGCTAAATTTGATTGTATAATTTTGTTAACAAGATCACTTTTATATAAATTAACATAACAAAATTGTATTGTTGCTAAATATCTTATATAAATTGTTTTATTTTACATCTAATAACAAATTTATTAACAATATTTATAAATTAAAAAACTTCAGTCATTTTTTCCCTATATTTTAAAATATAATTTATTTTTAAACAATATACCAATTTTCCCTAACTTTTGAAAAATTAACCAGTTACCTATCTAATATTTTAAAATTACCAATAACCCCTATGCTATTAGAATTTGACCATTAAATGTTAGTTTTTTTATTTTACATACATACCCCTAACAAATTTAATTTTTGTACTAGGCGAAAATCATAGCCTAACCCAATTTGTTTTTTTTTTAAAGAAAAAATAATATTTGTGATTATCAAAGTTTGAAATTGACCTTATTATCAAAAATTAAATCTTTAATCATTAAGCCTAATTAGTCATTAGTTAATAATATATATACCATGTTATATATACATTAGATGGATTATTAAATAAATAATAATTCTAAAAAATTTAAAATAATAATGAAAATAAAATTATCTAACAAAAAATAAATTTAAGGGATATTATAATATACCCCCCAATTTTTAAAAACATAACAAATACCCTATGAGTTTTGAGAGTATGCTAGATAGCACTGAATATTAAGAAAATAGGAAGATACTCCCATTATACTAAACTCTTGTCAATTTTGACCTATTAGGATATTCTTATTTTAGTCCTTAAGTCTTAAGTTAAATAACAAAATAAGATATAATTGACAATTTAGTTCTTATTATTTGCAATATATTAGCAGGGATGGCAGAGGGCGGGTTTGAGGCGGGATTTGCCATCTCTGAACCTACCCCATTTGGAACGAGTTTGTTTTCAAATCCACCCCTCTCCCTGTTTAAAAGAAATAGGATTTAGGCCAACTCATCCTTATTTTTAACCCACTCAACCCGTCCCAAACTCGACCCTATTTGAACCCGTTTGATCAAACTACAGTAACCAAGTTTTGCATTACATAACCTTACTACAATATAAGTTGTAATTTATAAGCTGCGACAATAACATAACTAAAATTTTGAGCCTGATATAGTAAACTGCAATATGCTTGCTACAGTTTTTTCAAGATAAATGGTGCGTAGAGTGGTAAAACCTATAATCCCCAAACCTACCCTATTTTTCAAACAGGTCGAGTTTTTGGGCTCAAACCTATCCCAATATTTAAACGGGTGATTTTTAATCCATAAACCTGCCCCAAACGAGACAGGAGGGGGCAAGGACCCATAAGTTTGGGGATTTTTTACCATCCCTACATGTTAGGGACTAAAATGTGAAACTTTAAAAAATCTCACCCTCTACACATCGTGAACTCATAATTTTTTTAGTCTCGTATCATATTGAATATCATAATATAGTGTAAGAAATAGTAACATCTTCCTCTAGTTAGCCTTATCGTTTTCTAAGATTACAACATTATGACCCACAGGTCATCAAGTGAGATATAATGGACGTAGTGGTCTTATTTCCTGCAAGTGAGAAGCGGTACAAATGGTCAACCCAAATTCAAAGGTCCAATAGTATCAAAGCCTAGCAAACATACTCCAAGGCATATTTGAGCATACAACCAATCATAATTTGACACGTGCTTGAGTAAATTTTCACTATAACAAGCTTATAATGATTTTTCCTTTTTTATAGTTTCTAATGTGACAAAACTCCAAAACCTTTATGTTCGAAAGTTATGTGTATTAGTGTTTTAAGTATTTCATTGAGAGATATTATTTTCTTATAGAGAAAGCTTGAGAAAATTATTTGTCATTTTAGATATTTGCAAATACAATCATGTTTTAAAGTATAAGGATCCCTATAGTTTGTGTTTTTTTTTTTAAATGTAATGCACATAATTAGTGGACATTCAAATTATCAAGAGCATAAATCATATTATATTCTTTTTTTTTCCTTAAGGATGGAAAAGAAATCCCTTAAAATTGAGAAAACTTCTTGTGCATACTTTCTTCCTCATTAAGGATTGGGGGAATTTTGTAATTTTTTATCATTGATTAGAATCCAATTAAAATCGTAGCAAATTTTTATTTCTGCATTAAATGCAAACATTTTTGTATCTTATTCTAAATAAATTTTTCATAACAAGTATAAAAGTGCTATTTAGCCCGAACACTTAGCTAAAGAGTAGTACAAACCTTCATTTATTTTGCAAGTCATATTTTCCAAACTTTTGTAATTAAAACCTTGGCAATAGGCAGACCTTTTACTAATATGTCAACTAAATTGTCTGCAAATCACACTTCTCAATTTGACATTTTCACCCGATATTTTATCTTTAAAAAAATGCAATCTTACATCAATATGTTTTATCCTTTCATGAAAAATTGCTTGTTGCTTAATTGAATAGCACTTTAGTTGTCATAAAATATGACTATTGTCTCTTGTTTCAAGCCTAGTCTAACAACTAATCCCGTCAAATCATGTAGCAATGATGTATTCAAATCCTGCAGTTAACAAGGCATCTATGAATTACAAAAAAGCCTTCCAACTAACAATATAGCCACAAACTAAACACAAAACATGTTTATGACTTTATTTTATCAAGATCACCTACATAGTCTAAATCTAAATAACTTGTCACCTATTTTTTACTTGACATACTCTTTGTACTATTTAGATACCTCATTATCAATTCTACTATATTACAATGTGTCTTGCTAAGATCCTTCATAAACTTACTTACCACTCTTTCTAAGTGTATGAGTTCTGGTCTTGAGCACACCATTGCATATATTAAGCAACCAATAACACTTGCATAAGGAACAATTTGCATTAATTTCTTATCAGAATCTGTGACAAGAGCTTTGTGAGTGAGAGATTTTAAAATATTACGCAAAAGGTACTTTGACAACCTTAGCATTCACCATCCTAAACTATTATAGTACTTTCACCACATATTGCTCTTGAAAAAGATCCAAGACTATTTTTCCTGGTGTTGAGAATCTTTATTCCAGTTATCCTTTTTGTTGGTTCAAAGATCCTTCATCTCAAACTATTGGCACAATTTTTCCTTTAAAACATAATTCTTTTCCTGTCTTTGTATGCTATAAGTATGTCATCTACACATAGTAATAGATAGACCTTTTTAGACTTTTCACCTTTAAAGTAAACACGACTGTCAAGGGAACTTTGTTATAGCCTTGATTGCACATAAACTGATACATTCATTATTTTGCATTTATTTTTGTCATGTAACTTAGTCTTGGTAACTAGTTCTTAAATTTTGTAGTTTTGTTTTAGGTCTTTATAAACAAAGATGAAGAAATGAGCTTCAAATATGCAGTCTTAAAGACTTTCTTGTTTCATAAGAATTAAAGTAGTTTTTAATGGGAAGAGGAAAGCTTATTGCGAAAACTTCCTTTAAAGATTTATTTTGGCAAGAGAAAAATAAGGTCATTTCTTGATAGATAAGGAAAAATAAGTTAAATTTAAAGTTCAATCCTAAATAAAAATAGGATTGATACAAATCCTATTTTGAAAGAGAAAAACCATGTCCATCTGCAAATACCTACCACTGTATAAAGAGAGCACATCTTCACTTTCAAGACACTAAAAGCTCAAAAGGAAGAAAGGCAAGAAGGAGTTCCAAAGAAGCAAAGCTCTAGAAGGTTGTTTTCTTCTTCTATCTTTACGTCCCTTTTCTTGTATTTTATTTGTTGTTATTACGTTCTTTAGTAGCTAAACTTTCTTTGTTAGGGCTAAGGATAAAACCTTAATTAGATCTTTCATATTTTTATATTAATTTTAAAATATTTTTATATTTAATTATAGTGATTTTTTAAAGTACAACTGGGAAGGAGGGAGAAGGAAAGGGGACTGTGGTGAACTAATATATGCAATCCAAATTCTATCCCAAACAATTTCAAATCCTCTAAAATAAACTATAACAAATTTGATACGAAATTTCTATAATCAATATAGAAATTATCACAATATAAAACTCAAGTGTGTGTGTGTGTGAGCAAATGTGTGAACCAAATATAAGGGAGAATACCCTACTTTTATGTCTAATATCCTATCCCCTCCTTATATTTCTTCTAATACCTCATTACTAGAGGTGACAAATAGGCTGGGCCGACCCATAAAATTGAAGCCCAAGCAGGCTCACCCGTCGGGTCGGTCAGACATAAAATGAGGGATAAGTCCGCTTCATAATCGTTGAGCTCGACACAGCTCATGAAGCCCAGTACAACCCTCTGGTTGATTTGACTTTCGTCGACTTTGAAAAATTAAGGAAATTTTCTACATTAGAGGGAATCAAACACAGAACTCCAATGCAATATTCAAATGACATTACCACTGAGCAACTTACAATCATTTATAAAATCATATAAACAAATAATATTTACTTAGAATATATATCTAATTTATATCATTTAATATAGTATTTTAAAATTATTATATTGATAAAAATTATAATATAAGATAATTCAAATTTAATAGTTATAACTATTATTATCATTAATAATAATGTAACAATAATTGTTTCTTTAATAATTATTTGACAATAATTTTAAATTATTATGTTGGTATAAAATAATTTATATAAATTGTAAATTACTTTATACAATATAAAATTCTACAAAATAAAGAATATGGTAATCAAATTCCCAAATATCACATACTTAATACTAAAAAAGCTAATAAAATCATAAAAAAAAAAAATATTGTCATAACATTAACAATTTTCCAAGTAATTTGTATTTGTGAAAAATGTTGTCACATATAATAAATAACGAGTAATTGTGAGGGAAAGATAAAGTGGTAGGGACGACTCATGTCATTTTTAGATTTAGGATTTGAATATTTATATAATAGTTTAATTTTACAATGGTTTCTATCAAATTTAATATAAATATTGAATTTATTAATTTGAATACTTATTTAAAGTATTGAATAAAAATTAGTTTCTATAATTATAGTTTTTTAATTTATTATTAAAAAATGTATCATCAGTTTTTAATTTTTTATCAAATTCTGTAATATAAATAAATATTTATTATATATTTTCAATAATAATAAATTTATTTTTTGTACAAAAAATCATCATTTCACATATTATCAAAATAACATAATAAAAATAAATATTTATTTTTTACAAAATAATTGATAACAATTATCAATTTAAAAATCACTAATTATTGTTTATTAGTTACGAATAAAAAATAAAAACTTAATATTATATCAAAAAATTAAATAAAAATGATAACTCACTACATTTAGATCATAACTTAACTAAAAGTTATAAATATTCATACCGATTATAAAAGCGGAAATATATACTATGTTATCAATCATAGTTAGTAATTTACATAAATGTTATTTTATTAATAAACAATTAAACATATTTTAATATTATAATAACGAATGAATCAATATAATCATATCAATAGATAAATATTTTAATGTAAAATTTATAATCAAGGCAAATTATAAATTTTAGTATTAAATTTCAATTTCAAATTTTCTAATCAAACTTTAAGTTTCAATTTTAAATTTCAAAATCAAATTTCAATTAAATACATTTTTTGAAATTTTTTAAAAGAAAATAATTAATTCTAATCAAATTTATTTTATTAGAATTAAAAATTATGATATTAAAATATAATTATTATTCCTTCAAACAATTATAAAAAAATTATAATAATAAAATTATATTAATAATTATTAAAGATAACAGTATAATTAGATGATACAATTATTTTCTATCAATAATAACAATTCAAAAAAATATTTTTTCAATAATATAAATGTTTTTACTTCTTTATTAAATACACTTCATTTTAAATCCTTAATAAGTATAGTTGGTCTTGTGGTAATGTTATTAGTTATCTTCTTTTGATCTTAAGCTCAAATACTAGGAATCACCAAATTTATTTTACGAGCTTTCAACTTTGGCCCAACCAAGCCAAACTATCATGACGGTCAGTCCAGGTCTTCACTATTTATAGACCGGATCAGACCGCTCTTACATTATTCACCGATCTGACCTATTTGTCACCTTTATTCATTACTTCTAGAATTTTAATTTTACTCTTTAGTAATTTAAATATTTTCTGTTCTGCCATGTAGTAATTTAAATATGTGTTTTGAACCAATTTTTTAAAAATATAAAATGAATTTAGTTTGTAAGGATTTAAACCTAAGATTTAGAAGAAGAAAAATAGTATCAATATATTTACCACTATATTAGATATACTTTGAAAGTAAATTGTCCAATCTTTAATAAATAGTCCTTTTGAAAACATATATAACAAATTCTATTAATAATCAAATTAATGTAAAATAAATTATAATTTAAAATTAGTTTATAATCATTAAAATTTTCAAAAAAAATGAATTTAAAATTATTATTATCATTAAATTAGAAATTTTTAAAATTGAATCTAAAATTAATTTCAGAATAAATTTTTTTATAATAAATTAGATGAATTATTTTGACAATTATTAAAGAAATATTATAAAATTTTAAAAATTATTATCATTTTTAGAATAATTTTAATTTGATAATAAATTATATTTATTTAACAATTATTTAAAAATATTATAAATGTATTCAAAATTAAAATTGATAATAATAATAAAATAATAATAGTTTTAAAATTTTATAATAATTGTTAAAATAAATAAATATAATTTATTGTAAAAATAAAATTATTTTGAAATTACTATTAAAGAAATATTTTTAAATAATTGTTAAAGAAAATAAATCTAATTCATTTTTAAATTATTATTAATGATATTTCTAAATAATTTTTAAACAAAATAAAATTGATTTCTTATAAAAATATTATTCTAAAATTATTATTAATGATAATAATTTTAAAAATTTTAAATATTTCTAAATTGTTAAAGAAAATAAATCTGATTTATTGTAAAAAAATTATTCTAAAATTATTATTAACGATAATAATTTTAAAATTTTATAATATTTTTTAATAATTGTAAAAAAAATTATCTAATTCATTATAAAAGTAAAATTATTATGAAATTATAAATAATTTTAGATTCAGTTTTAAAAATTTATAATTTAGTTATAATAATAATTTTAAATTCGAATTAATTTAAAATTTTAATAATTATACAACTATTTTTTAATTATAAATTTTTTATATTAAAAAACTTATAATTAATAGAATTTATTGCGTATATTTTTAAAAAGGTTATGTATTAAAGATTAGATAATCAATTACTAAAGTATTATTTGATGCAACGATAAAAGTATCAGTTCATTTTCTTTAAGATCTAAGGTTCAAATCCATTCCATACAACTTTATTTTGCAATTTTAAAAATATAGAACTCAGTGATGATCAAACACAATGATATTTACGTGATTCGATAAAGTCTAGCCTATGTCTGTCCTTCTTAGCCAACTCGCTTAAAATTTTCACTAATTGTACCTCCAAACTCAAGGTAAACAATTATAGCTCCAAGTAAATTTTATAAGTGTCACTCAAACCTTACATAAGAGATCTTTACCTTGTGTCTCAAATCTTTATAAACAAATGACTTAGGTGTCACTTAAGTGTATATAAACATATGTGTTTGTCTTGTACACACAAAAGAATTACAAAGAAAAAAGCTTGATAAAAGAATTTAATAAAAAATATAAACACTCTTTCCAAATAAGGGAAAAGTCAACATTCTTCTCCTGAAGTTTGTGAAAATCTCAGTTTAAAAGAAAGTTTGTGGAAAAGAACACAAATCTCCCCTACAAACAATAAACTTATTAAAATACCTTAAATCTATTTTTTTAAAATTACAAAATAAAATTACTAAACCGTAATTTTAATCATTGCACTAAACATATTTTAAATATATATATTTTTCAATTCTTAATAAATAACCCTTTTGAGAATGTATATTTAATAATTAAAATTATTTTGTTATTATAAAACTTATAATTAAAAAAAATCTATATAATAACTTGAATTTAAAATTATTATCAAATAATAATAAAATTATTCTTAAATAATTATTAAAGAAAATAAATTTAAATAGTTGTAAAATAAAATTATGTTAAAATTGTTATTAGCACTAATAATTTTAAAAAATTATTTCTTAAGTAATTGTTAAATAAAATAAATTATTTTATTTAAAAATCTAAATAATGATAATTTTTTTAAAATTTTATAATTTAATGATAATAATATTTTTAAATTTAAGTTATTATATAAAATTTTAATGATTATAAAATTATTTTTGAATTATAATTTTTGTCATAGTAACAATATATTTTTAATTTTTGTAAAATATGATTATATATATATTTTTAAAAGGGTTATATATTATGAATTAATATTTTTTTACTCCCCATTTTACCGAATCAAATCCCTAGCTTTGCTTTCTGCCCAAGCCCTTCTTTCTCCCAAAACCCCTTCACCTCCTCCTTTGGTGGCGGTGGCATCAACGATGGCGACGGCAACACACACTGCAGCAAGAAGTTGACAGTGGCGTACGGAAGGATTTTTTATCCATAAGTTTCCCCTGGTTTTCTTTGAATTTTCAGCACAAAATGACGAAGGGTTTGGTTTGTGATATTTGTAACATAAATAAGAATGTTTAGAATGTATTTAGGTTATACTTTGTGATGAAATCAATGAGGTTATTTTGAAAATAAAAACGTATAGATTTGGGGTGAAATGAGTATGTTTTGGCGTTAGCAAATTCTAGATTGTACCAATAACTATAAGATATGCCATTAAGGCAATCATCAATGGCATATATTTTGTTTTCATGTAATCTATCTTACAATAAAATTTATAACATGGACTATATGTTGTTAAAAGTATTTGACTTTTCTCGACTCATATATCAATGATATATAATTCTTTACCATCTTAATTTTTCAACATGTTTTTAAAATCGTTGAAAATTCTTTTCGTATTAGAATTTGATTACACTATAATTATGATTTTAAAATCACAACATCTAACATCAAACATATATTATACATAAAGTTTTGACTATAGATATATAGAGTAACTCATTGATAAAATGTTAAATTCTATTATGGCGTCTAATTACACACAATGTTTTCCACATTTACAAAATGCTTTCAACTAATTCAAAGGTTATGTGAACGGAATAAGTCGCCATTAAACTCATGCGTTAGAATGCAGCTAAGCTTTTGTCTTTAGATTCTCTATAAATATGGTCATATCCATTAGTTTTAGAGTATATTTTGTATGTTCTGTCCAAAATCATCTTTTGATTTGGAATCAAACCAAAATTTGGCCGATAATACATTGGATGCATTTTTGTTATAATATGACTAGCTTATAAAATAAGGGTCAGCTTAACTTATCGTATTCAAGTATTAAAGAGGAATTTTTCACGTTCGAAGTGTGTCGTAGAAGGTATAAAATAAGGGTTTCAAAGATTCATGTTATACTAAAATTTTGACGTTGAAAGATTAAAAAGAAAAAGTTTTATCTTGAAACCCGATGACAAAAGATAAACTTATAAGAATATCTATTGTTTTGTCTGTGGCTTTAAATTGAACTTCATAATCTTATTTATCCAATTATACATTTTAATAAACTGAATGGCATCTTCAATTTCAATCGTAAAAAATATACAGATCCAACGATCTAAAAATGACATAAGAATATGTGTAATTTTAGAGGTTGTTGATTCATCCCCACACACACACATATATGTATGTATGTATGTATGTATGTATGTATGTAAACGGATCGACAGTCTCATATTTTTAGACGTATATTTATATTATTTTGTAGACTATTAATTTAAATATTTCCAACGATTGAGATTGAATTTAGTATGCGCATTAATTATATATTTTAAATTTAATCTTAACCATTAAAGTTGTCTAGATCTAACGGTTAAAGTTTGATGTAAAAATATAAGATTATTGATTTATCTCCTGTATATATAATCCTACATATTTTTATATGATTAGTAGATCTTTGAATTTAAACACCTTCAACAATTGAGACTAAATTAGACCATATAATTAATGCATTAATTATTGTGCATTACTTATATGTATTAGATTCAATTTTAGACAGTTAGAAGTGTAAAAATTCAATGATATATAAATTATATATTGCATATGGGGCTCTTGATTCATCTCTATATGTGTCTATATATATATATATATATATATATATATATATATATTAATTTTTAAATATTTTAATTTTATAAAATAAACTACTGAATACTTAAAATTTGAGAAACTAGTTTAACCTTTTTTAAATTTTATACGCCTTAATTTAATTTTTTTTTTTTGCCATTCAGCTATTCGCAGAGTGATAAGAAACTCAAGACCATAGACTCAGGCTTAAGATAGTACTTTCCACTTGTTATATGGGTAAATTCCTCCAAATTTAAGAATAGGTTCTTAGCATGCGTGCAAATAAATATTTTCCAAACTAGGAAAAGTTAATAAATATATAGATAGTAAGGTGAACTATGAAAGGTGAATATGTAAGATCTGAGTAGATTTTGAACTTTGTTGTAATCTCAGTACTTGTTCTAAAAGAAAACTTAAAACTCTTTTCTAGAACATATTAGTATCTTCTCAAAGTATATTTCCAAACTAAAATTTACCTTTAAAGTGTTTATACACACGACGATAGGTGTAGTTCAATGATTCTTTCAAAATTGGTGGAAAAGTGAAAAGTTAGGCAATAATTCTATAATATAATTAGAATCTAGATTGTGTTTGAATTGATCATGGTGTGAGGTATTTTTTTGACTTTGTTAGGCTAGAAGCTTGTAAAGTTATGTTGTTCAAGTATATCTCTAATCATGCTCCTTGTTATTTATCATATCAATTGGGTTTTGTCATTTGCACTCAACTATGCCCTTTAGGACAAACACTGTATTCTATTCATTTCTGCTGTAGTGACGCCATTAGTGATCTCAATCTCATAACTAGATGATGTCATTCTTAGTGGCTCTAATTTGAAATCAAACACTACTCTTTCACATGATTTATTCTCTAATAACTATCATAAATATAGACTAAATAATTTATAATTGTTCGAACACATTTAACGCTCTTAAACCATTCTAAATTCGAGTAATAATAGAGAGTAAAATTTTAAACCTTAATTAAAATATTACAATTCTAAATATTCGATAATTGTTTTGTACATAAAAAAGAGTTTAATTAATTTTTAAAAAAAATAAATTATACCTACAAAAATTAGAAAAATAAATAAATAATTTTTATTTCAAATAAAAATATTAATATTTTTCATAGATATGAAATAATTTTTAAAAAAAATCATGTAATATAAAAAATTTGTGTTCAAGTATATCTAATGGTGCTGTTGTGAGTGGGCAATTGGGCAAGTCATTTTCTCAGAAACGTCTTTTTTTCAGAATCACTGTATTCTATTTGCACTCACGCCCGTTGCAATGACGCCATTTATGATCTCATAACTGACTGAAAATTCGGAATAAAACACTTTTAATATTCTTATCAGAGAATCTAAGTTTATATATACCATGTTTTTGTTGTGTTTAGAGTATAAAATTATTTGCTAACATCCACTCTTGGTAAAATTTATATATTTTATTACTGATATTTAATATTTAATATTTTTATATCATAACAATTATAATTTTAAAATTATCATATTTTTATAATATTACGGAACTATAAGTATAATTTATCGATATTATATATAGTTGAATATTTACAGAAGTTAATATACCGTAAATTTTAATATTGCAAGTAAATTAAGTCTTAATTCAATTCTGGTAAAATTAACTCTTATTTAAACAAAAAAAAATCTACACCAATACCACCATAACATGTTATGATTTGATATTAAAACTGGAGATTTAATTCTCTAAATAATGTAATAATGTACCTTAATTTGTATAAAATTTTATCTGTACAATAATGCTACTTTTAAAAATGAGAAAATAACTATTAACTGATATTTATGTACAAATACTAACGAACATGCAATAATTAAAAGGATAGCACAAATTAAATTAAACCAATTAATATATCAAATGAGTATCTAAACTGAATTGAACAATCTATAATCTTTTGGATGTATATATGAACTTTAAACTTAGGTTATATATCTTCATATCCTACCAAACAATAATATCTTTATCATTTTAAACCTGAACCGTCATAGATATTGTAACACATTGACCGGCTAATCAACATATGGATTCACATAACATGTTGCATATATAGCATAATATATTTATCTTGATCTAATCTCAAAAACTAAAGATAATAATGCGTCAAATTAATAAAGTTTTGACCATTATATTTTTAAATAAAAATATAAAGATTAATCATACTGTTTTTTTACGGGCAAATTTTGAGAAAATTTGTGCAAATTTTGAGAAAATTTGTGCAAATTTAATACCGAAACAAAATTATTATGATTATGCATAAATCAGTGCGAATTTACCAAAAAACAATTTCCATTTCTCAAATTCGTATATTACTCAATAATTGTAAGTTCTAGAAGTAGTAATTTTTAAATTCAATATACATATATATAATGTTTTTGTGTGTGTGTGGGCTATATACTTTATTACTAAATTATTATGAAAATAAATAAATATTCTAAATTTTCTTTCTCCATTCACATCAAATTGAAGAACCATGAATTTAGTCAAATACCCTTGCCCAGTGAACAGGGAAAACGAATTGAGAGCCAGAGATAGAAAATGCCAATTTATATGGTTTACAGAGAAAAAGAACATAATCATGGAGATGATGTTCCTGAAAAACGGAAATTACATATGAAATTGTTTCATGATTTGTCTTGTCACTTTCCTGCGTCATATAATTGCCCATGTGTTTCAAAATGAAACATATACATGGATTCAGTTCCCCCGTTAACTTTTCCTTCCACTGAAGGAACCTCACCGCCCACTCCCTAAAGCACTTCCTGCTGAAAAGCACTCCTTGCTAGCTTGTCAACTGTCAAGTCAACGTGAAACTCCCAAACAAGCCTTATATATATCTATATTTACCCTCCATCTCCCTTATCAAATCATTAATATTCATACAGTTTAATTATTTGTCCAGCAATTGAGAGCAGCAAAAATGGTGGTAGCGGATTCCAGGGGCGGTGGTGTGTTCAGAGAGATGAAGGGTTTTGTGGCTCGTGTGATCACCTCACGGTGGTTCATGGTGTTTGCTTCAGTGCTGATGATGGGAGTCGCTGGTGCTACCTATTTGTTTGGTCTATACTCTACTGATATCAAAACATCATTAGGCTATGACCAGAGCACCCTCAATCTGCTGAGCTTCTCCAAAGATGTTGGTGCAAATGTTGGGGTGTTATCAGGGCTGATCAATGAAGTTACGCCTCCATGGGTGGTTCTGTTGATAGGTTCAGTCATGAATTTCTTTGGATATTTCATGATATGGCTTGCAGTCACCGGTCGCATTGCCAAGCCTAAAGTATGGCAGATGTGTGTTTATATATGTATTGGGGCAAATTCACAGTCTTTTGCCAATACTGGAGCTTTGGTCACTTGTGTGAAGAACTTCCCGGAAAGCCGAGGCAGTATTTTAGGCCTGCTGAAGGGTTTTGTGGGTCTTAGTGGTGCTATTTTGACGCAAGTGTTCCATGCTTTCTATGGAGACAACTCAAAGGCTCTTATCTTGCTTATTGCTTGGCTTCCTGCTGCTGTTTCCTTTGTGTTTCTTCGAACTATGAGGATTATGAAGGCTGTTCGGCAGGCGAATGAGACCAAGCTTTTCTATAAATTGCTCTATATCTCTCTGGTCCTTGCTGGTTTTCTCATGGTTATAATCATCTTTCAGAACCGATTCAAGTTCACCAGAATTGAGTATGGTGTCAGTGCTGCAGTTGTTCTTATACTACTTTTTCTTCCTATAGTTATTGTCATCCAGGAAGAATACACTCTCTGGAAGAGCAAGAGAGAAGCCTTGAATAATCTTCCTCAGCTGGAAGTTGTGACTGAAAACCCAACTACAGTTGCATTAGCACAACAAATAGCCTCTCCAGAGCCAAATGATCGTCTTCCCCAACCCACAGAAGCTCCAGCAAATTCAGAGAAGCATGATTCTTGCACACAGAACATTTTCAAGCCACCAAGCAGAGGTGAAGACTACACAATACTGCAAGCACTTTTCAGCATGGACATGCTGATTCTTTTCATTGCAACAACCTGTGGCGTCGGTGGAACATTAACAGCTATAGACAACTTAGGCCAAATCGGCAGCTCATTAGGCTATCCAACTCACAGTATCACCACATTTGTCTCACTAGTCAGCATCTGGAATTACCTCGGCCGAGTTGCTTCTGGTTACTCCTCCGAATACCTTTTAACAAAGCACAAAATCCCACGTCCTCTACTCCTCACTTTCGTGCTTCTCTTCTCCTGCGTTGGCCATCTTCTGATTGCCTTCGGCGTCCCAAATTCTCTTTACTTTGCTTCAGTTATCATCGGCTTCTGCTTCGGAGCTCAATGGCCATTACTCTTCGCTATCATATCAGAAATATTTGGCCTCAAGTACTACTCAACATTGTACAACTTCGGAGCTTTTGCTAGCCCAGTTGGCTCATACATCCTGAACGTGAAAGTAGCCGGCCATTTATACGATAAAGAAGCTATGAAGCAAATGGAAGCTCTGGGACGAAGAAGACAACCAGGAGAAGACTTGAAATGCACTGGTGTTCAATGCTACAAATTGGCTTTCATAATAATGACTGTGGTAACATTATTTGGGTGCCTCGTTTCAATCATTCTGGTAATCAGGACCAAAAAGTTTTACCAGAGTGATATCTACAGAAAATTCAGAGAGGAAGCAAAGGCTTCAGAGATTGATATGGCTCCCACTACTGGTTCTGCAAATGGAGTAGTCCCCTTGAAAGATCCTGATTCAAGAGCTCCCTCCTCCACCATTGCCGCCGCTATCCCCGCCGGAGCAAACGCCACTAGTAATTAATTAGCATTTAGATTATATGATTAATTAGTTCATTATGTCACCTGTAATTTAAGCTGTAACTTAATTAAGCCTGCAACTTCTTCTTATAATAAAATGATGAATCAGATATATAACTGTCTCTGCAAATAAGCTTCTGTTACCAGTTAACACAGATGACGTATTTTTTATTTGTTGCTTTTGATCATTAAATTGAATGAGAAAACGACAAAAAATAGTCTAGTCTTTGTCTCTGTCTTAATCCCCATTTTTGTTGGTCTGCACTTTAAATATTGATTGATTATTGTAAGTAAATTAATTAATTGATAGCAAAAATGATTTATTATAATAAATTAATGTAATGATTTATCATAATAAATTATTATAGATAAACATTGGGCGATTGATAAATTCAGCACACATAATTCTGCATATAAATTAAATTAATTGAGCTCAGTTTAATTATATGCTAAAAGTTGATACAACATATAAACCAATACAAGAGGAGTCCAAGGCTTAGTTTAGTATTTGAAGTATGGAAGCAACATAACATTAATGTCACGATTATTCTCATATGAAAGTCCAGTAACATGTTTAACAGTGGACAGCCCCATAAATTTTTATTTTTAAGTTTTTATTATAATATTTATATTTTAAATTTATTTTTAAATTTATATATAATTTAGTCCATATACCTTATAAATTTATCAATTTGTTTCTTATTTTATTGATTATTTTTAAAATATTAGTTGACTAACTTTAATTTTTAAATATTTTGACCTCCACGGTTATCTAATTTTGACTCAACTCTTAATGTTTAGCATTTTAGTCAAGATTGAATTAAAGATTTTATCCTTTTTTATTTTTAGGGACTATTTGTTTTTTTTATTTAAGTATGAATAACTTCATTCAAATGTATAAGAGCGGTTTGTTTTTTAATTTATATCTGAAAATTTGTTAGAAATGTTTCAATGTAATTAAGTTAAAAATTTTAACTTAAATACGAATACTTAAATGTCTAAATGCATTAAATATTTTATTTGACAATAATACCTTTAATTTATTATTTAACATATATATATATATATATATATATATCAATAACTTAACATATTAGTTTTTATATTTTAAGAATATATTATGTCAACATACTAATTTCAGATTTTTTATTTTTATAAAAAAAAACAACTTAATATTTATATTTCGATATTTAAAGGAAAAAAAATAAACATATCAATCACATTCAGATTTCAGTCATATTTAGATTATCACATTCAAACTTTAGATAAAAAAGAACACTACCTTAATCTGAAGTTTGAATATAGTTCAGTTTGAGTCATTCATATGCTTTAAAATATTTATTTTCTAATTTAACACTAATAAATTTTGTAATTATATTTAAATAAAATAAGTTAAAAATTTTAACTTTACATTAAAGTTTAGAATCTTATACATTTTCTAATTGTAATCAACTAAAATATGCTCATAAAATTCATTTTTTTTCTTAACATATAAAGTCTATTTTAATTATTTATAAGAATATGATAAGTACAATTAATAGCTTTTAGATACTTATATCTAAATGTGATAAATAAAAAACAAACATATTATTCAAAATTGTTTAAATTTATATATTCAAATTAATTAATATTTCAAATTTTAAATCGAAAAGAAAAAAGAAACAGACCCTTAGTTTATCTAAAACTCATTTAATACAATATTTGATCATAATTTTTTTCCAAAACTAGCAATAGTTGGACTATACTCTATAAAAATAAAATTTAATCTAGATTTTATAGCACAATTTCGACCCTCCGGGAGTCATGCATGCGTTTGTATATTTTCTTTCATTGTTATAATAATATATTTTATAAGTTTTGTTAATGATTCAAAAATTCTAAAAATTGCCACTGTATAGTTACCGCGGTTCCCATCTGTATGTGCTCTCCGTTAAGATTATCATTGGTATTTTTCAAATCCTCTAGTATCCATTTAGTATAACGTATTAAATAAGGTTTCTTAGAATATATTTTTTATTATGTACAACTTTTATAAATAACATTTTTAATAAAAATTTGTTGATTATTTGGTTGTCATATAATTTTTATAAAAATGTCTAATTATTTTAATGGATAAAATTTTAAAGTTGTATTATAAGAAAATAACATAGACATTTTTAAAATAAAATAAAATTATTTTAAATAATTTACCTTTTTAAAAAAATCTTAAAAAACTCTATAATTAAAAATCAAAATTCGAGTTTTTTTTAATAGAAGAAATATAGCTTTTCTAATTTTTTGAACTTCTCTTCGGTGTCAGTTAAACGATAATAAAAAAATTTTAAAAGAGTTTGTAATTTAAAAAAAAAATTCTTTAAGTTAAAATGCGACTTATAAAACTATTGACTAATCTACACATAAGTATAATTATTGTTGTCAATAGAACCATTGTTTGCCAAGAAATAAGACTTGAACTTTCGACTATCATGGAGTAGCGCTATCAAATAGTGGTGAGTGGGAGTGCCCTACTACCACTATTCTAAAATGTGACCGACAAAAAGAAGAATAATGGTTGCCATACACTTCTACTAATTTTCATTTGATATGGTATTCTTTTAAGGGTCCCTTTAATATAATTCTCTAAGTAAATTTTTTTAGAGTATACTTTTTACTAGTCAAATTTTTATAAGTAAAAATTTTAATAAAAATGTATTAATTATTTTATTATTATAAATAACTTTCAAAAACGTTGAGTAATTATTCTAATAAACAAGTTTTTAATGCTTTATTTAAAGGAAATAACATAGTCTTTAAAAAAAAATAAAGGTATTTTAAATAATTTTATCTTTTAAAAAAGTTATATCATCACATGCCCAGATTTTGAACTCCTTCTATTAGAAAAAAATGACTTTTTTAATTCCCAAAATTTTTTTTTCAATACCAATCAAAATATATTCAAAAATTTTAAAATAATTTAGCATTGAAACAGCTCTTTTGAATAATAAAAAAGTCAAACTAAACTGACACTAAGATAGTGTTTACTTTTTCCTGTTTAAAATTTGAACATGGCTGAAATTTAAATTCAATTGAAACGAATCTAATTGATATGTTTACTTTTTTTATTTTAAATGTTTAAATATAAATATTAAATTATTTATTTTTAAAATAAAAATTTTAAACTAATATATTAAGTTGTTGATATATATAAATATTAAAAAGAAATTAAATGTATTATTAACAAATAAAATATTCAAATATTTACTCATTTAGATTTAAATTAAATTTTTTAACTTAATTATACTCATATATTTTTAACAAATAATTAAATATAAGTTAAAAAACAAATGACTTTTAGACATTCAACTAAAAAAATAAACAAGTCTTAAGTCGAAAACTTTACTCTAAATATATTTTTTAAATGTTTGAATATAAATTTTAAATTATTTATTTTTGAAAATAAAAAATTTTAAATTAATATATTAAATTATTGATATATATAAATATAAAATAATAAATTAAAAATTTTATTTTTTAATAATTAAATCAAAATAATCAATTAATATAATAATAAAAAAGATTATAACTTTAATGTATTATAACTTTAATGTATTATAACTCTATAAACATATTTACTGTACTAAATTTAATATGCTACAAGATAATCTAATATAATTTAATACAACATAATTTATTTGCTTTTAATATAATCTAGTATATGTTACTAAATATATCATAAATATTAAATATTAATAAAAAATATGAATGAGTCCCACTAAAAGTTAATGTTGCCGAATATACCTTTTTAGCATTATTTTCAAGAAAAAAAATATATCACACTATCAAACGAAGTTTATGTGGAATGTGTTGGACCTTGTTTTATGGGAATTTAATTTATTTATTTCTTAAAATTAAAAGAAAATAAAATGGAGTCATTAAATTTGTTAGATGTTGTGGTTGAGTTTCCTCAGCAGTTTTAAGAGAAAGGTGCCCACCACCAATATAAGCAAGAATAAAAGATTTAGAAAACAAAGCCATCTCACTCACAGTCTCGTGTAATGTGATGCTTGAATTTCATAGGCCCACTTAGCCTCTTTCTAATCGTTTTCTTCTTTATTAGAATTAATTAATTGAATTACTTACCCGAAATGTTGGTTGTATATAGTGAGACAGAGAAATTGACGGATATCCCTTCATATATGAGATAATAGATAAATTCTTTTTTAATATTTTAAAAAATAAATATTTTTTTAAATTTAATCAAATAAATAAATACTCTTCTAAATTACTGTACTATCATAAAATATAATTATTTTATTCTTATATATTTAAAAAATATTAATTAACTATTTTAACTTAATATTAATATATAATAACTAATATATCTTTATAATTTATTTATTAACAATTATATATTTAAATATTTTTATAATTAGTCATTAAATTATTATTAATATTTTAAATAATTTTATTATTATTATATTAATAATATTCAAATTTTTTTAAAATATTCAGTTGTAAATTATATACATTATTCAAATTATTTTATAAATTAATAAATTTATGTATAAGTTATATAAATATTTTCAAAATTCTAAAATAATACATTATAATACAAATATTATTTGGATTTTATTTTAATTGATTGTATTATAAATTAAGAATATTTGGTTATAAATTGCATAAATTGTTTAAGATATTTTATTTATAAATTAATATAATTATGTATAAATTATATAATTATTCTCAAAATTATAAATTATGTAAACAATTAAAATAATCTAAACTAATATTTGAATTTCATGAATATATTATTTATAATATTTTTTATACATAAATTCCAAATATTCAATATGACATTTATTTATCAAAAATATTCTCAAAATATAAATAATATAATTCATATCATTCAAATATTATTTAGGATTTATTTTAATTGATTGCATTATAAATTAAATTAATATAATAAAATTACTTTAAATACTCATAATAATTTAGAGACTAATTATAAAATATATTTAAATACATAATTATCAAAAAATATATCATAAGAGTATATTGGTTATTATGTATTAATAATTAAATTAAAATAATTAATTAATATGCTTTTTAAATATATAAGGATAAAATAATTATTTTTTATGATAGTATAGTAATTTAAGAAAATATCTGTCTATTTAATCAAATTTGAGGGGTATTTATTTAATCAAATGTATATATATGAGAGGGGTATCTATTAAATTCACTAATAAGATATAATAACTTGGAGATATTTTAAAAGTAATAGTAAATCCTGGTGCATGTAATGTGAGATTTAATTTTTTTAAGATAAAAGTCTTTTTAGTCCCTAAAGTTTAGTTTAATATCTTTAAAGTCTTAATAATTTTAGAAGTACCATTAAAAATTTAATTTAATATAAAATAACAATTATACCCTTATACAATTATAACTATTAAAAAATTAATAAATCTCTAAAATTAGATAAAATATAATATATTTATATAAAATATAATAATAATAATAAATATTATTTTAACAATAAATTAACAAAATAAGTTTATTGTAATTATTTGTAAGAAATTAAATAAAAGCAAATTACACATTCATAACTATTAAAAATAAAACATAAATAAATACTAATTTATTAATAAAATATAGATTTATAAATCTATTTATTTTACAACATATTTATAATAAATATTTATAATTACATTGTAATTTAAATAGTATATGTTTAAAATATAAATAAAATAACAAAAATAAAACATTAATAAAAATGAAAAAATTTATAATATAATAATGATTATTTACACCGTCAATGTGTTGTAAAATAATAATAATAATAATGGTAATAACATTTATTTATTAACATATTTTATATAAATATATTATATTTTATCAAAGTTTAGAGATTTATTAAATATTTTTAATAACTATTATTATTTAGGGATATAATTGTTATTATATATTAAATTAAGATTTTTAAGGATAGTTTTAAAATTATTAGTATTTATAAGGATATTAAATCAAATTTTAATGACTAAAAAAACTTTTGCCCTTTTTATATATTGTAACTAAATGTGAGATAATTTTGTCCTAATAAAATAGTTTAATTGGTTTGATTTCTTGTTACAGAATCACAAAATTTTAGTTTTATTATAAGATAATTTAGATATATGTCTAATTTGAAGGGAAACTCATAAGAGCTCAAAACTCAAATTTTAAAAAAAAATCCACAAACGTATCAATTCAACTCATAATAAAAGAGAAGTTGAATTCAAATAAAGAATTTATTTAAGTTATTAAAATAAGACTGAACATTAATATCTAAGATCGATTAGGTTTAATAATTACTAAAACATAATTAGATTTTATTTGGTATTAAAGTGTTGTAATTTTGACACGAAGGTACATCAAATATAAATAGATCATTAATATGTGGATTCCATTCAAACTTAATGTTACTAAATTTTGTAATCTTCTACTTTATTTTCAAAATACAATACAAACATCACATATCCGAAACGAAACCCTAATTTACCTTTACCTAACATACATACGTACATATATATGGGACTGCCTAACCCACTTATAGTGGCATTATGATGTGTTTGCTTTTTGTTTGTTGCTTTATTGCAAAGACAAAGCAGGGAGGTGAATAATTGTTGCAAGTGAACACACTGAAACTAACAAGACTACACTACACTACTCTTTGAAAGTAATGGTTGTATGTATTGTATCCATCCACGTTTTTTGTGGTTATGAAAAGACTACCACCCTTTGAGAGTTCGTGTTATATATGTTAAAGAGGAAGGTAACATCACTAGAAAAAGGGATCCCACTTTCTATGGAGAAGAATTAATTCATTAATTCTTTGTCCGGTTGTTAAAAAAATTCATTGTGATCTTGTTATGTTGTTTGTAGCTATCTCTCTTACAAATTCATATATATAGATGTCAAATTTTTAGGTCCAAGTAAGATGTATCACTATCATTATCATTTAGTATTTAGGATAATTAACACATACCTTTTCTGCAGTTTAGAAAATCTACACTTAAATATTAAATTTAAAAACTTATACATATCTCTTATAAATCGTTAGTTGACCGTTAAAGGACCGTCAGTATCACGAGTATTTTTATACATTTTACCAATTAACAATTTAAATTTGTGTAAGTCAATAATTAAAATTTAAAATAAAATAATGATATTTAATATTATCAATTCATTTACACTTTTTAACAGTATTTAGTTTAAAATCCTAAAGATAATTTCTATAATTAAACTAACATATATTTTTTAGTGTTGTAAACATCATTTATTCATGAAAAAATGAACGATTATTTTATTTTTTAATTTTTTATACTTTAAAAACTAATAATTATATTCCTATTATAAATTCTAAAAATTAAAATATTATAATATTTTGTTTTTCTAATTTTTATATCCCATATAAAGTTATGTTATATTATCAATTGGATAATAAATTTTTTATTATTTTTAAAAAAATTATTATGTTATTTATTATACAATGAATAAATAATATATTATATAAATTAGTAAAACTTAAATAACACAAAACTCATATTATATATATATATATATATATATATATAAGTATATGAGATAATATAAATGTTATATTTTGATCAAAGAATTAAGAGAATACTTGGGATATTTTGATTTTTTTATAAAAATTGGATAATCAACTAACGGTTTAGAGAAGATATATGTAAGTTTTTTTAAACTTAATATCTAAATATAAGTTTCTCAAATCTTAAGGGAGGTATGTGTTAATTCTCTTATTATTTATCATTTATCATTATATATATATATATATATATATATAAGTATATGAGATAATATAAATGTTATATTTTGATCAAAGAATTAAGAGAATACTTGGGATATTTTGATTTTTTTATAAAAATTGGATAATCAACTAACGGTTTAGAGAAGATATATGTAAGTTTTTTTAAACTTAATATCTAAATATAAGTTTCTCAAATCTTAAGGGAGGTGGGAGGTATGTGTTAATTCTCTTATTATTTATCATTTATCATTATCCTTTATCATTTGTCAATTATCAATAATTGAACTTGCAAACTAAAAGCTATTCTTTCTATTTGCGTGTAAGTTCCTTTTCGGTTTTTTGGTCTTTAAAGTTATATGAATATAGTTCATCAAGTCATTTAAATATTTTGAATTTTTTTCAATTTAATATTAAAATTTTAGTAATTATATTGGAGTAAAACTAAGTTTATTTTAAAGTATATTTTAAATCTAAATTATAGTTTATTATAATTTTATTTTAAATTATTGAATATAATTAATTATTTAGTCAAATAGTTACTTTTAATAAGTTATCACATTAGTTTAATTACTTATAAAATAATTTATGTAATATTATTTTAAAATAAAATTCATAACTATTATAATAATATTTATTATAGTTTTAACTAGATTCAACATTATTTTATTAAAAGATTAATTTATAATTTTCATCATAAGAGAAATAATTATTTATTTAATTTTTACTTTCGAATTTTTGTAATTTTATAACGATAAAATGACTATCAAACTAAAAAAAAAATCACGAGAATTGTCCAAGTACCCAAGTTTTTAGCACTTATTGTCAAATAAATTTAATTAATAACCTATAGATTCCTAATTTAGTGAGTATTTTTACTATTTTTGTACTTTGTTATTTTTTTGTTATATTAAAAATTAAATATTTTGCTTTCCACTTTTTAATTTATTGTAATAAATTGTTGAATAAGTTAACACTTTAAATATTAAAATTTTAAAATAAATTATATTAAAAAATAATGTCAGTAGCCAATACAATTATTAAATGTTAAATTGAATGTAGTTTTATATTGCAACCAAACAAAGAAAAAATGTCTCGTCTCAGTCGCTTTAAAATTCCTTTTTTTTTTTCCCACTCCTTTCCCTATTTTATTGCATCCTTCAAACCAAACATAGCCTAATTACTTTTATTACAAGTTTTGCTTTTGTCCCCAATTAAGACAAAACTGAAATTCCTTCATCTTCAAGTTACACGGTTAAAATTCAATCTAGATTTTGTCTCTCTCATCCAGTGGCGGGCCCCGCTGGCCCCGCAGGACCCAAATTTTTTTGAAATTTTACTTTAAACTTATCAATTTTTCCCTTATATATTCTATATTTATTATTTTAACCCCAAACAGTTTAAAATATTATATTTTAACCCCTGAACGCCAACCCTAGCTCCACCACTGCTCTCATCTACTTGCATCAATTGCCAAAACTTTTCTTTTTAACTTATATTATTATTGTGACTGCAATCTCCTCTTCATGAACTACAATCAAATGTTTATTTAATTCAAAAATAGTTGACACGACACTAAAAGTTGAGCTCATACTCTCACATATAAGGCTAACACAGACATGTACAATAAGTCACGTTGGACTGATTCAAACCTACTTTACAAAAAAATAATTTGACATGGTCTATAAAACTTGACTTATATAGATCCTTCCAAACCTATACTTAAGCCAACCTAATAACTATTAATTTTTTTAGATAGTATAAAAATTCTACTATTATTAATTATAAATAACAAAATTTATAAAGTAAAATTATAAATAGTAAAATTTTGCTATTATTTAAAAGATTAGCTGCTTGCGTTCTCATCCTTTAACATATAGGATGATGTTGATATTGTAGAGTACTTGAACTAAATATCAGTTATGAATATTATATGATTCATTTGAATACAATGAAAAACAGAAAAATTTTGAATTTTATTTTAAAGAAAAATGTCTGATAGCCTCTACTTTTAAGCCTAAATATCTCATCACTCAAATTTTAATTAATACACTATCAGCTATTATTTGATACTCAAAAAATAACTTTTAATTATAACGAAGATGACGATTAGAAGTCATGGAGTATTAATCCAAATTTAGAGGATGATGGGGTATTAGACCTAAAGAAATTAATAGTATCAGATATTTTTTATTTTAATTTCAAACATTTTAAGTAGTATCAATATTCGACAAAAATAGATTTTGGTCAAAGCATGATTTTTTTTTAGGCAAAATTAGATTAAATCCCTTATTTGATAATGGAAATCAAGAGGTTAGAGCTATTGGGTCGAAAAGGTTAGGGATTTTGTTAGTGATTGTGACAACAAGGTTGATATTGAAGATGTAAAAGAGTAAAATGCTTATGTTTTTGTAAAATACCCTTCTTATTAACGGTTAACTAACAGTGTCTTCACAAAAGATGGAAGATATAAGTGAGTTTTTTTCCAAATTCTTTTACAAATTAATAATTGTTTAAAGCTCAGGGGAGCTTTAAAAATACCCCTTAAAGATTTTGCAGTGCATTTCTATGAACAAGATTAAGGCCCATTATGAATTCGATGCATGAAAACATGGGCTTTTGTCAATGATTTAAGGCCCGCTTAATAAACAAATAATAATTAGGCAAATAATAATATCATTGTTATATTTATTTGTTTATATATTTTTAAAAAAATGTTATATTTATTACATTGGGCTCTTATACATATTTTTAAAATTATTAAAAAAAATAATGCATAAAAAATAATTTTCTTTTCGTTTTAACAAAGAAATGACAGCCTTAACTTATGTATTTTAATTTTCTTTTAAATTACTAAAAACAATTAGAACTAATAAATTGGCAAAATTAAAAAACCCTGCCACTTATCCCTAAAATAAGAAAGGGGTAATTAATATGATTCATCTTAGTTTCATTAATTAATTGACCATGTCATCTCATATAGAAAAATTATAATATGAGTTTTTCTTTCAATTTCTTATTAAAATGGGAGATGACATTCTACTTAAATTTAAAAATATTACTAGTGGAAATAATTAACACTAACAAAATTTTAATAAATTTTAATTAGATATAAATTATGCACATATGTGGCTATATAAATTTGAGCAACAGATTTATTTTTTATTCATAACATTTTGGTATAAATGTTTTTATAAAATTAATGATTTCACTCAAATAAAAAAAATAAAACACATTTAAATAGGAGTAATTTTGAAATTATTATTTAAATAAATTTAATCAAACATTTAAAACAAAGTACTTGAATCAATTTATTATTTATCTTCACTTTATTCATATGCAACTATCAAATTTTTGGTTTTAGGTCAAAAAAAAAAAAACAACCAAGTTAAAACAACCCTTAATTGTGTTAATAGTTAATCAAGGGGTCTAATTGTCACAATTGAAAGATTAATGACTTAAGTAGTTATTTTTTTATAATGGTGCATTTAAGTATAATATGTTAAAAACTTAGAGACCTAAATGCAAAATTCCCCAATATGATTGTAATGTGTAAGTGCAACAACTATATATTTAAAGCATATTGATCATTATTCTTTTCAATTATCTTATCTCTTTAAGCAAAGAAACAAAAATGAAAATGCCATCTAAATCAACTACATTTGCTTTTCAATAATCAAGTGTTGAATTACAATATTATCCCATTATATTACAATTAGATAAAGTTGTGAGCAACTTTAATTAAAGTCAATATAGTAGTTGACTTGAAACAACCCAATTGCCAAATTGTTAACTGTTTCAATTTGTCTTACTCTCTTAAATGACTTTTGTGATAAAAATTAAAAACAACCACCAAAAAGAAAGTTAGACATACATACATAAATACTTAACAATTTTTTTATACAATAATACTACCCTTTTGAGATTTCTATCTCAATTTTTTCTAAAAAAATTCATCTCATTTATTAATTAGTATTATAAGAGATTAAAATTTTAAGGTAACTTTTGTTTTTATATTGAAAGTCTAAATGATATGTTTGTTCCTTTATTTAAAATCTAAATATAAGTATTTAAATTATTTTTAATTAAAAATTTTGAAAATTATTATTTTCTTATTTGCTCCGTATAAATTTTAAGTATTAAGTAAATAGTAAAATATCTTAAAATAAAATAATTTTAATTTATATAAAAATAAAAAAATGAGGTTAATGTAAATTTTGTAATAATTTATGATGTTATATAAAAGTAAATATATCTATTTTTTATAAGTAAGATAATATTAATAAATCTAAATTTAAATTAATAGTAAAAGAAATATATCAAAAATATTTAATAATATATTAATTAAAATTTTAATGAATGAATGTGAATGAGAGAGACTGCTCCAAAAAATAAAAGAAAAAAATATACCAATATTTTTAAGAAGAACAAAAAGTTATAGTTTTCATAAAAGTAATTATATAAATAAATTAATTAGATAAAAATATTTATAGAAAGTAGTTTAGTTAAATTATTCAAACATTTTAGATTCAGCCAAAAAAATTTAAGGGTCCATTTGGTTTATGATTTGAGAACTTTTTCATGAATTTGGATATGATTAAAAATTTTGAATTGTATTTTTTATATGTTTTAATATTTGAAAATATATTTGATATAAAACTTAAAAATAATTTTTAAACATAAAAAATTTTAAAATCATATTTGATATAATATATCAAGATAATTAAAATAAGGATATTTGTTTGGTTAAAACTATTTTTAAAAACATATTTATATTAAAATTTTAGTAATATTGAATAATATTAATTACTTCAAACTATTTTTTTCGTATATTTATATATATAGAAGATGATATATTAAAAATTTACTGCTTCATTTCATTATGATGAAGTTGTAGGAAATACAATATATGACACACATCTATTTCATTTACATGAGTAATTTATCATTTATTTAAAAATAAAAAATTCAACTTTAATCTCTTTAAATATTGGAGAAAATTACGTAATATTATTATATCATACAACTAGTAACCATAGTCTCTTTCCATCTCATTACTCTTTAATCTAAAATTTTCAAGTCTTATCCTAGTAAAAATACATTTTTCTTAGATGCAAAAGTCATAATATATAACAAAGTGTAGACTATATTAATAAAAAATATATAACATTCATAAAAAATAAAAAATAAAAAATTAAGAAAAATACGGATATAATTATTTTTCTAAATATAATATAAAAAATTTATAAATAAAATAGTTGAAATTTTACAGTTTAAATCCTATAAAAAATTACAAACAAAAGAGTTTTAAAAGTATAAAATATAATTAAGAGAAAAAAGAAAACTATATTTAAATTTGATTTGGATACAATGAAGTAAAAAGATAAAAAAATAACTTTTTAATTTTTTTAATTTTATATTAATTTTTAAAATCCTATCCAAAAATTAATTTTTTTTATAAATGTAACTAATTTTAATCAAATGTCTATTTTTAGAATTCTTTGTGTTTTTTATTTTTGAAAAAACAAAATGAAACCTAAAATTTCTTATTCTTTTTATTAAGCAAAATGTATTTTAATACAATTTTATAGATGTTAGTTTAGTTTAATTGATAAAATCTGTTAGAATTAGAGATATATAGAATCCCACTTATAATTTTAATAAAAAGAGATTTGCAAAATATATATATGTATGTATATAAATAAATGGAGAAAATAAGCTTTTAAGAGCATTAGAATTTTAAGAATAGATAAAGTCGTACGTAAGTTCTCTCATTCATTAGTTTTATAGAATTTAATGTTTTAAAAGTCAAGTCAAAATGGAATATTGAATGTTATTAAACAATCATTAACCCTCTTTTAACCATTAAACTAATTGAATCAATGATCAAAAATTTGCTTTTATTAAAAATTGAAGTTATATTTATACTAAATTTTGTCTTTGTAGTGTAAGAATTTGAATCATATATGTTCTAAGAAAAGAATTTCAATCATATATACAAAATTGAATTCAAGATAATTTATTTAGAAGGTCCTAATCATAATAATATAACCTTTATTATATTAATGTTTAGTTACCTATATCATACACTTATAATTTTTAATATTATATTAGTAAATTTAAATATTAATTAATAACATATTATGATAGTATTAGTTCCACATTATGATATTTTATATTAAAAATATTACATTATTAATTATTAAATAAATTAAATATAATTAATACATATTTGTACAAGAGTTTGAATTTAATTAAATAATTATAGCTTTGTTTATTAATATATAAAATTTATCTAATTATTTATACAATTAAATAATGTCAAGTTCTCAAGGAGGATCCAAGTATTTGGTAAATTAGACAAATTTAGATTTTAATTAAATTCCGAAACTACCATCTTATTCTACAATTTTGGATTCAAACAGAAGATATTTGTTAAATTAATATTAAAAAAGTCACCATAAATACTAAGAAAAAACATTTATTTTCATTTACAAGATAAATATGAAAAGTGGGTCCCACTTTTGCCTATACTTCAATCAAAAGCCACGTGTTTAACAAATAAGTGAAAACAAAACAAGTCTGAAGCGTGTTTCATAAAACTGTTCAACAAAAAAAAAATTATTCATTTTAAATAAAGAATAAAACATCTGGGTCCCTAGGGTTTTACTATTTTAAATAATTCATTTATGTATACTAAAAATTCTTTTTTTTGTTCTTTTAGAATGTCAATATTTATAATCATTTCTTTCGAAATTTATATAAATAAAATTATAATTTTGTCTAGAATATCTAGATATAGATATTATTATAATCTTAAATGCAGTATCTACGTTTAAATTAATTTCTATACATTACGTTAGATTTATTCAAAATTTATAAAAAAATTAGAGCTACTAGACTCGAAATCTAGTAGTACTATTAGTAGTATATTATCAACTTAGTCATGGTCTTATTGGCTAAATTACTTTTAAATAACTACAATACTTTTTATAATTAATTTTTTTCTTATATATTTTGTAACCTTTTTAATAAATATGATAAAATTCTAATGTGAATGGGGGACCCGTATGAATCTGTCTTAAATGAGATAGATTTGAGACGACGTGATGAAAATAAAAGAAGATTAATTCTATGATATTAATAAGGTGAAGAATAGTTTAATATTTTTCAATCCAACTCTTCGCATTCCCCAAATATATGTATTAAAATATATTTTTTCAAAATAAAAAATATATAAACAATATTCAATTAAAAAAATTGTATAATTCATAATATTTTTATCCTATTAAATAATTAAGTTTATACTTTCACTGTAGTTATTGCATGTAAATAATATTATGACATGTTAGTGATATTTCTATTTAATATTTAATATAAATAAAAAAAAGTAGGAGTGAGAAATTTATTTCTCATACAGAGATTCTCTATCTCTACTCCATTAAATTTATTAAAAAATAGGATGAGAAATAAAGATTAAAATAAAATAAAAATAAAAAATAGAAAATACCTCTCCACCCCTATCCCGCTGTGTCCTGTCCAATTGCCATACCTACTTCTCAATAGGGATACTTAAAGGATTATCTTGAAACAAACGGACAAACTATGTCCTTTCTCTGGAAATCATGCAACCTTAGGGCTGCGAAAGGTATTGGTCGTTTAAATTAATTATATAGAAAAAAAAGGATATTTATAAAAAGTATTATATGAATATTATGCAATCATTTATTTATTTATTTTAATGCTTTTTCTTTCCTTAATTATCCCCACTTGCGTCAGTTCCAATTTCTCTCTCTCTCTCTCGCCAAATTTATCTCTCTCGCCGGTATCCGTCTCTCCCTGCCATCGGATTAAGCGCTGGAAAAATCATCGCCGTCAGATCAGCTGACCGGCATTCCGGTGATCTGGCCGCTGATGACTTCCCTTTCCGATCAACCTACGTTAACATTTATCACGAAACCGGTATAATCCTTCTCTAATTTCAATTTCAGATTTGCTCCAATTTAACAACCGGTAGAAAGTTGGATCAACAAGTCATTCAATTGCTTGTCTCTGTTATTCGATGCTCGCTGATCCATTAAAGCTCATAGTAACTGGCCAATCTCTTTAATTTGTATCCTTTTTAAAATTAACGGTCAGGTGTTGGTTTCGAAAATTAGGGTTTCTTCCTACTTCAATGCTTAAGAAGATCATGAAAGGAGGGCGTAAGCCCTCCAAATCGGATCCTAACGATCCATCTCTTTATGGATTCGGGCAGCCGACGGGCCGAAGCCCTATGGCAAATGTGGTAGTAAATCATGCGTCTCGTGCTGGGCCGGGGCTGGCCAGCCCCACCGCAGGTGGGTCTGGCGCAGTGGCGACTCCGCCTCCCATGGGTAGCATTGAACCGTTGCCGCTGTTTCGGGACGTGGCCGTATCAGAGCGGCAGAATTTGTTTTTGCGAAAGCTGCAAGTTTGTTGCTTTCAATTGGATTTTTCAGACACTCTGAAAAGTGTTCGTGAGAAGGAAATCAAGAGACAGACGTTATTGGAGCTGGTCGATTTTATTCAATCTGGGTCCAGTAAAATCACGGAGACTTGCCAAGAGGAAATGATTAAAATGATTTCGATTAACATTTTCCGGTGTTTGCCTCCTGCTTCTCATGAGAATACTGGCCAAGAAAATGCTGACCCAGAAGAGGAAGAGCCTTATTTGGAACCATCTTGGCCTCATTTGCAGCTTGTTTATGAGTTGCTTTTGAGATACGTAGTGTCTTCAGATACAGATACTAAGATTGCCAAGCGGTATATCGATCATTCATTTGTTTTAAAATTGCTCGACTTGTTTGACTCTGAAGATCCTAGAGAAAGAGAGTATTTGAAAACGATATTGCATCGGATTTACGGCAAGTTTATGGTACACAGGCCCTTCATTAGAAAAGCAATTAACAATATATTCTATCGGTTTATATATGAGACTGAGAGGCACAGTGGGATTGCTGAGCTTTTAGAGATTCTTGGGAGTATAATTAATGGATTTGCATTGCCAATGAAAGAGGAGCATAAGTTGTTTCTTGTTCGGGCTCTCATACCACTACATAAGCCAAAACCTGTTGCTATGTACCATCAGCAGCTTTCTTACTGTATTACTCAGTTTGTCGAAAAGGATTACAAGCTGGCCGACACAGTCATTAGGGGGTTGTTGAAGTACTGGCCTGTGACAAATTGTCAAAAGGAAGTTCTCTTTCTTGGAGAACTTGAAGAAGTGCTGGAAGCAACACAGGCAGCTGAGTTTCAGCGCTGCATGGTTCCACTTTTTAGACAGATTGCCCACTGCCTTAATAGCTCCCATTTTCAGGTTCGGGAATAATTTAAGTTTAAGGCCTTTCATTACGTTTGCGTTTCCACAATTCTAGTTCTGGATAGTTTTGTATAAAATTGCTTTTAGTCTTTGGAGATTATTTATTGCAAATTGTGGGGTTTTGCTAGATATAACTCATTAGGATGACAATTGTAAAATTTTATGCTTATATTTTTTCTGCTCTAGTTCATTTGAGACAAATGTTTGTTGGTAATTCTTCCCACTTTTGGTTCTGTAGATGTTGAATGCTTTCTTTTCCCCTTCATTTGTTTTTGCAGGATGAGCTTTTATTAATGGGCTGTTTGTTTATCAATTTTGCTTTTATTATACTTAAGTTCAATCTCTTTGTGGCATGTTAAAGGGTTTATTTACTCATGCATGTAAGTGGTGGGGCTGGTGGAAGGTTATGGAATGTCAAATATTACATTCTCTAAATTTTGATAATGCTCATGAATACATCATGAATAAATTTCTTTTGAAGTTCACTTTTATCTGTTATTTGCTTAGTAAAATGAGATTTTGTCAGAATGGAGAGAACAACTCTTTTTGCTTCAGATCTCTTCTCGCTGTGGGAATTTGTTTTCCTTGATAAATTTAGTTTTTCTTGCCTTCCACAGTTCCTTCCTGAAGGTTTCCTTAGATTGCCAATGATTATGATTGTGATTCTTCATCAATCAATATGAATTTTACAATGACATTTATCATTATAGCTTTTTGAGTTGTCCATGCTTATTAATTCTATACAGTCATAACATATCTGAGGGGTTCTGGGTTTGATTTGATAATCAATGAACCAGATTTTGGTTTGCATTAGAATTTGAATACTCTTATATGGCACTGTTGCAATGTTTGACAAAAATTGGTATCCTAGTTATTTCGTGCTAGGGGTTGGGTTGGTTTCTAGATATCCCTTGGAGTTCTAGGTCTATGTCATATGATGAGTTGGACACAGTACGTGCAGGTATTAATTTGTCACTGGTAAGCTTGGTAGGTGAAGTAGTCTAGTGCCTGTGATTGTTAATTTTGTGTGTTAATGTAAGATCATATTTGTGCTAATTTTGTTAGTCTCCAAGTTTTCGCATGTGTTGTGCTATTGTGGTTTATTTGAGACAAAGGTATATTGGTGATTCATCCCGTTGTTTTGTCTGTGAATATTTGTATTCTCAATTATTTTGTTCTGGTTGCTAGCATGTGCTTTCTCACTTCTTCCATCTGTTGTTTTTATATCTTTTTCTCCGCCGTGTTCTCTCTGGCTGCATGTTGAAATGCATATTTCCTTTGTGTATATAGCTGATGGGGTCAATTGAGGGTTATGAAGAATGCCAAATATGTTACAGTCCCTGGTTATTGACAATGTGCATGAATGCATAATAAATGAATGTTTCTTTTGAGTTTCTTCTTTTATGTGTTTTGAACATTTTCCTTTTTCTGTTTTCTGTCTGGTCAACATTTCATGTAGTTTACGGAGTTACCTGTTCTATTTTTCTCTTTTTGTTGTTGTTGGTGCCTGTCCTGTTGAGTGACACTCTTGCAGTGGGAAATTTGTCTTCCTTGGTACATTTAGTTTTCTTTGCCTTGCTAGTAGCATCATTAAATGGCTGGAAGAGAGATTAATCAACTAATCTTAGACTTGATACTGATATGGAGTGACACATGTATTTTTGGATTTAACCCGATTATTATTAATGAATTCAAGTTTTGAGATTATTTTTAAGGGAGGTCTGTGAGTCTTCACATGCCTAATAATGGTACTAGATAATCCCGAGACAAGCAAGCTTTTTGGATGCTATTTGATAGGTGATGGGCCAGGATCAGTTTCGAATGATCAATTCAATCCGCTATCTAAACATTTTGTTTCGGCAATCTGTGACCATTTAAGTAGCCTATCTATTTGTGAGCGTTTAATAGACCTCTTTGAAAGCCAATATCATATGATGAGTTGGACATAAAATGTCAAATATGATAGCTATTAATCTGACACTGGTGTGATGGAATAATGAGTAGTGCCTTGTTAACTGGTGTGTGATTGGTGTTAGGTTTTATGCATTCTATTCTCTCACTCTGGTCAAGGTTAATTGTTTCAGCTCCTTGAGGTTGTTTTTTAAGTTTCTTTCAACCTTCAACTTCTCTTGTTCTTCTTTGCTTGTTCCAACTTAGTTTTGGTACCCTTCATAATCGTTCTTCTTTCCTTTACTCTTGCCTTTTGCATTTTAAAGTTCCAATTTCACCTATTGACCTTTTTGTGTAGATCTCTTTCCTTTTTTCTTGACTGCCTACGTTGAGCATGTTTAAATTGTAATTTCCTCTGAACAAATATTCAATATGTGAATGTTTGCATTTTGTCCTTTTCTCATTTGTATTTCAGTGTAGTGGTCATTATGAGACATCTGAACAACATTTGAATGTGGTTGTTAGCTTTATTTTTTCAAATTTCTTTTATCCTGATTAATATGATGATATTTTTCAGTATTCACCAAATTGTACTTCAAATTCTATCACATTTTTTTTTTTCTTTGGTTTTATGTGCTGTTAGTATGGGCTGGAAAAAGTATGAAGTAAATAATTTTACTGGTGGGCTCCATCAGTGTTTAATGATAGGCTTTGGAAAATTGTTGTCTCTTTGTGGTATTGGTGAGTGGTATGCCAGTTATGAAATCCAATTGTTCTTGAGTTAGATTATTGGGTGTCTATTTTGCATTTGCTAAAAATGGAAAATTAGATGCAAAATCAGATTTCTCTTTGAAGCTAGTATTTTGTTTAATGCTGTGTTGCCTTTGAGTGAGAAAATGTGTTCGGATTTTCTTCCCAATCATTGGTTGGGAAAGGAATCATAATAAGATGTACGCTTTGCATTGCAAATGATGGATAGAGAACTTTATCTGGTGAAGACTTATTGTATTTCTGGTGTGGTTGGCACTGTTCCTATGATGTGATATCATTCAGTAGTCCACGTTTTCTGTTTGTAATCTTCTTCACACATAATTATGTGTTATGTATTGCACATTGCTGGAGGACTTTCTATGAATTACAAGAATAGGAATCAGATTTTTCTGATAAGAATGTAATATATTATATGTTCTATCTAATCAACATTTTACAATTGTTGGGGCTGTGGCATTATCTTTTTTTTTTCTTTTTGATATTTGGAACAAACTAGTTTTTTTTTTCTTTAAATTTTTTTCTCAGTCAATTTGGGTTGCAGGTTGCTGAACGAGCCCTTTTTCTGTGGAATAATGAGCACATTGTGAGCTTAATTGCCCAAAACCGAAATGTCATACTACCTATAATTTTTGAGGCATTAGAGAAGAATATTCAGTCTCACTGGAACCAGGCAGTTCACGGGCTGACTGTCAATATTCGGAAAATGTTCCAGGAAATGGATACGGAATTGTTTGAAGAATGCCAGAATCAGTATGCAGAGAAACAATCCAGGGCCAAAGAAGTAGAAGAACAACGGGAGTTGACGTGGAAGAGACTGGCAGATGTGGCAGCACAGAGAGGGGGAGAGGATATGGTTACAGTGTAACTGATTGCTCAGAGTCAGATATCCATTCCACCATAAAAACACGGATGGACTTCGACAAATCAAAATTGCTCTCCTCCCTGTTTTGGTGGTATTCTATTTTTTTTGTTCTTAAATTTTATTCCCTTTTATCTTTTTTTTTTATCTCATTGAAGATATCAGAAAAATGCAGCATAAATGTAATTTAACTAGCATTGAATCTATTAGTAACGTGCTGCCGATTAAAGAATGATTTGGTGAAGAATCTGTTGTATTTTTTTTTTTTTTCTGTTCGCTGATATTTGTTCCTTACTATACAGAAAGAGGGTATTTTGAGTCAGTTTGTAGTCATAAAATTAGACCCCTTTTTTCTTTTTTTATAAATTTTTTCTCTTTTATAATTTTAAATTACGGGGATTAAGATTTTTGTATGTATTGAATAGTTGCCAAAATATTTGTGGTATAGAGTTTATGATATGGTTTGAGACTGGAGAGATAGTAGGATTCAGCAAAATGGAGGTTTGATTTTCTGTATTCGAATTCTTTCTTTGGGAAACTTTGTATTTGTAATTTTTCTCGTTAGTTCATTGTTTCATTCCATTATTGCAAACAAACACAAGATTAAATTACAATAAACTTCAACTGCAAACATTGATATCAGTTATACATATAAACTTTTATTGCTCACATTTAGTGATACTATTAACAACATACTGACGAACAGATGGACTGAAAGTTTGTATATGACAGTGCACACCAAAACTTCTAAAATGTTGACAGTTCATCTTAGTGAATATAGAAAGACTACAGTGATAAAGTTACTTTATAACACTAACTTTTAGATATGAGATATAAGAACTTCCGATCTAGATAAGAATTTTAAAGGATAGATCTAATCATGTGTCTAAATCCAAGTGAAAATCTCTTTACCTTTAAAAATAATAGAATATGCTGATTATTCTTTAGTTAGAATGGTTAATAACATTATTTTTTTAAAATAAAAGGTAGGAATTCAACTCTTATAAAGTATAAAGTCGAAGTTATTTTCCTCTCAAAACATGTGAAAATAGATTTCACTTAAGTTGGGTCTAAATTTTTTGGTAGTGTTAGATTAGATCTAATTAAAATTACTTATTTTTAATAGATTTCTAACATAATATTGAATTTATAATATTAAAAAAGGCACAAAATATTATGAAGAAAGGTGTCGATTTGGTGAGTTGCAGAAAATTTTTGGAAAGTGGAGGCAATCGAATCAATAATGAATGATAATTCGGTCGAGATTCATTGTCTACCAGTCGATAGTGAATCTTGATATTTTCAAAATTAGTGCAAAATTTAACAGTTTGACAAATTTCTTTGATACAAACACATTGAAATAAGTGCAATAAGTTAAGTCAACAATAAAATTACGTAAAACAACCAAATAAAACAGTAAATAGCTAACTAATTCGAATTGTTCACAATAACAAAATTTAAGTATTTTTTTCAGTTTATAAATCATAAAACAATAGTCAAAGCTCACTCTCTATGTACTAATCTTGTTTCTGATAGTGAACTTAACTAGATTTATCTTTAGTCGATCATATAATATCTGCAAAAATTCTTTATAATTAATGTTTTTCAACACATCAAAGCCATCTGACTCTTCGCATACATATGTCTCGACGTCGTTTTATAACCTTATTCACGATGTTTCATAGAGAATAATTATAGAAAATGTTATATGTAGTCTATGCCTATGAGTATAATTCATATTAAATAACATATGAATTAAATTAAAGATTGAAAATTTTGATAATAAATAAATTTAGTGACATACAAACTAAAAACACATGTATAAATTAGTGCCACCATGAAAACTAATATTACAATAATTGATAAACAAAGAAAAGGAGTGAGATAGAGCGGGGAGAGACTCAATCTCGCCGTGCAATGCCATAAATTAGTTTTGTGATTTTTTGAACTTAATTGCACAATGTATCTAAATTTGAGTCTTACTATAATTTCGTAATCTATTTTTTAGGTATTCTGGATGGTTTTTTATTTTTTATGCTTAAATCATAATTTATGATAAATATTGTGAGACATTTGGACCATAACAGCATTTTGAACTCCAAACCAGCGGCTATTGTTCTGCATTATTTCTGGATGAAAGTGGGGTATTAGTCGAGTCATTATTTTATTGGGCTGTCAATGATACTTAGCATGCAGTGTGCTCAATGATAATTTACACACATTTTGAAATGAGGGTAAAATGATCCATTTATCAAAATTTTTGAATAGTTTTGAAATTAAAATTGCTATTCAACATTTTTAAAATTCTTTTTCAATTTTGAATGTTTTTGTAAATTTTTCTTTTTTTAGGTCTGCTGGACCAATCGATTTTTTGGTTATCAAGTTAAATGACATATTAGAATCAAAATTAAAAAATTCAATTATTGATTCAGTTTTTATTTAGAAAAATTGAAAATTGAACTAAAAAATATAGATTTTTACAATAGTTATGAAATAATGACGTGTGGCATTTATTTATCGAAACTCTTTGCAAAAATTTTATTAAATTTGAATTTTAAAATTTTTATTAAATTAATTCCAATTTAAATTTAAAAAAATTAAAATATCTAAAAAATAAAAAGTAAAATTAGAAAATAAAATTAGAGAAAAAGGAAAAAACCGAACTGAAACTATCAGTTCAGCTTTAAAATAATAGTAGATGAAGTAAATTATATATTTGATTAACTTATAAGTTTTAAAATAATAATAAAGTAAGATATAAATTTAATAAGTATCACATTTATTATTTATTTATTAAATTAGAATTAGAAAATACAACATACATTAACTACTCAATTATAAAAATTAAAGTAAATTATTATTCAAATATAGTAATAGAATTATATATTTACGTAGTGAATACAATTTTTTTGAATAAAAACAAAAATTTGAAATTTTGTTGTAACTATTAAATTTGAAATATTTTAATTATAATATTAAAAAAATTGTAAATAGCACAAAATAAAATTATGTAAATGTTTAATTATAGTTCAAATCTTAAATACATAGGTTTCTTTCAATTGATTATTCAATTCAATTATTAAATAATTTTTTGTTACAATAGTATATATATATATATATAGTAGAAATTAGAGACCTAACTTATGTTAATAAATACCTATAACTTAAGTATGAGAATAAATGTAAACGAGTATTAAATATAACATTTATAAAACTCTCCCTTACATTACATCACTTTCAATTATATCTCACTTTAGTAAAATTTAAAAAATATAATTGTTACTTGTGATAGATGATGTTGAGTTTGTCTAGTATTGTTTTGTTATAAACCTTGTTAGTAAAATCTAATGAGATAAAATATGGTTAAAGGTTAAAAAAGTACAACATGTCCATTACTAGTATATTTCTCAAAGTCCTCACAAAGATTATGTTTCCCCTAAAAAATCCTCCCTCTTGAGATGACATATATTAGCTTGATAATTTATAAAGGGGGAATTAACACATACCTCTCTTGAGGTTTGAAAAATTTACACTTAAATGAAAGATTTGAATAAACTTACACTTACTTCCTCTGGACCGTTAGAAGACTGCTAGAATTAAAAGTATTTTTGGACATTATCATTTTTAACTTATTACATAATTAATTCCCATAAAATATTGTATTATTGTTTATATAACAATATCATTTTACATAATATGAATTAGTCTTATTTTCTATAATTTTAAAAAAATTTTGAATTTAAAATTGATATCTATCATAGAAAATAGTTTTCATGTACTCTAAATGTAATAGATAATAGATGGTAGCCATATACATTTGCCACTTGCTTCATGCAAAGCTAAAATGTTATAGTAATTAAAGGAGGTGGCAACAAGAGTTTATTTCGTATATCGCCATAAATTGGCTATATTATTATATGTGAAAACATTATTCATTTATGAATAAACTTTATGAGGATAAAAAAGATAATTGGCATACACAAAACCTACAAGTCCTAGGTCTTAAGTTGGCTCATTAGAATAAAAGGTACAAATAGCATATTAAACATAAATGTATTAATATGGTTTGTGTAGTATATTTAGTGATTACTAGTGCTCCTAATGCATTTTCATTTATTTTGTGTTTACATAAAGATATAGTCCGCACATAAACGTGGAGTATATTCTATTGATCTTCAGAGAGACGATCGAATAAGATAGAGTAGTCACACTAACAACATAGGTATTAATCGGATTAATATAATTTGAAAAACTAGGTGCGAATAAATTGCTTTAAGCCATTAGCCCTAGATATTGTTCTCATTGAAATTTCCCTTTTAGATTCTAGATAGTAATTTTTAGTTACTTTAATTTCTTTTAATTTTGCATCATATCATTTTTTATTCTTCAGATATTTTTAAGAGAAACTATCTTTGATACTTAATTGATCAATACTCCTCGTGGAAAGGATACTCTATTTATACTGTATTACTTGTTTTGCGACAATGTATACTTGCATTCGTAAAAAATCACCAACAAGTTTTCGGTGTTGTTTCCGGGGAGAGAGTATTGAGTTCTTTTAATATTGATTTAGGTTAATCTTGAATTTAATTTGAAGTTTTATTTTTTGTTTTTCTTGCAAGAGTTTCCTTTGATATATGAGAAAAGCCAGAAGCGGTGTTTTATCGATAAAGATGGCAAAGCTACAGAATGATATCATGACCTTTTCCCAACATGAAATGGAATCATTATATGAAGTTTGGGAAAGGTACAAGGATATGATGAGAAGAAGCCCACACTATGGCTTACTTAAATAGCTTCAAGTTCAGACTTTCTGCAATGGTTTGGGTGTTTCAACATGAACACTAGTTAGTGTAGCAGTTGGAGGTGTGTTAATCAGGGAAAACGATTGATGCGGCTTATGACTTGTTAGAAGAGATGGTTGCAAATGCTTATTAATGGCCTATTGAACGCTTAACATCAAAGAAGGCCTTGGGAGTTCATGAAGTAGACAACATTTTTATACTTATTGCCTAATTGACTATATTAACCAAGCAACTCAGAATCATAACAACAAATTCCATTCATATGCCGCAAATGTTTTGTGAGTTATGTAGTGGTAATCGCCCAAGTACAAATTACCAAGTTGGAAATCCATTTGCTTCATCATCTTTTGAACAAGTTTCATATATTAGAAATTACAACTAGCAGCAGAACAATCCTTATTCCAACACCTACAATTAAGGATGGTGGAATTATCTTAATTTCTCTCGGAGAGAAAATCAAAATGCTGCAAGACCACCACCTGGATTTCAACCTCAAGAGAAGAAAGCCAACTTAGAAGAAGCCCTTGCTCAACTTACCATGAACACTTCTAAGTTCATGACAAAAACAAAGAAACTATGCAAAATCAAGAAGCTTTTATTTGGAATGTTAAGGTGCAAGTGGGGCAACTTGCAAGAATGATGATCAAAAGGAAATAAGGATTGTTGCCAAGTAATATTGAAACAAACCTAAAGGGGCAAGTGAAAGCCATTACACTTAGAAGTGGGAAGTAGCTTGAAGAACTACAAGGTAAGTTAAAAGCACAAATAGAGGAGCAACCTGAAGATTTAGCATCACATCAAGCAAAAATATGAGTTGAGGTTGGTGAAGAACAAATAGAGAGCACCATTGACACCTCTAAGGAAACAAATCCCTCAAAGTCCTCACAAGAAGCATTAGCTCCTCCAAAGAAAACCTTTCACCTTTATAATACGTGCCACCGATTTGTTTCGTTAACGCCTCTAGAAGAATAAACTAGATAAACAATTTTCCAAATTTCTTGATATTTTCAAAAAAGTGCACATTAATATTCCTTTTGTAGACGTACTTGAACAAATGTCAAGCTACACGAAGTTATGAAGGAGATACTATCTAACAAAAGGAAATTAGAAGAGAATGAGATTGTGATGCTAATAGAGGAATGCTGTGTAATTTTACAAACAAGTTGCCTCCAAAATTGAAGGATTCAGGGAGTTTTACCATACCTTACACCATTGGACAGTTTTATTTTGAGAAAGTTTTATGTGATTTGGGTGCAAGTATTAACCTAATGGCTTTTTTCTATTTTCAAGAAATTTGGGCTTGGTGAGGCTAAAGCTACAACTGTTTCACTTCAATTGGTGGATAGGTCAATCAAACATCCTAGAGGAATTGAGGAGGGTGTATTGGTTAAGGTCGATAAATTTCATATTTCCGGCTAACTTCATTGTCATGGATATAGAAGAAGATAGGGAGATACCACTGATATTAGGAAGACCATTTCTAGCTATCGGGAGAACCCTTATTGATGTTCAGCAAAGAAAGTTGACTTTGAGGGTTCAAGATGAACAAGTGGAGTTTAATGTGTTTAAGGCTATCAAGTATCCTTCGAAAAATTATAGTTGTCTTAGAATGAACATTATTGATAGTTTGGTGGAAGAAACTTTCAAGGAAGAGTATCTGAAGGAATTACTAGAAGCCTGTATTGTTCATGCCAAATCTACCAAGGAAAAAGATGATAGAATTATCGAATGTGCATGATTCTTGGAAGATGCATCACTATTTTATCATGGGAAGCCTAAATTTGAAGAACTAGTGAGCAATTTAGATCTATCCTTGTCAACAAATGCAAATCCTCCTAAGCTTGAACTTAAACCATTACTACCTCTTCTCTGATATGCTTATTTGGGCCTATATTCTTTATTTCTAGTAATCATTTCAGCTTCACTAAGTGAGTTGGAGGAAGAAAAGTTGGTTCGAGTGTTGAGGAACCATAAGGCGTCAATAGGGTGGTCCATTGTTGACATCAAGGGTATAAGTTCATTAATTTATATACATAAAATCCTAATGGAAGAGAACTTTAAGCTAGTAGTACAATATCAACGTCATTTGAACCTAAACATGAAGAAAGTGGTGAAAGTTAAGGTTTTGAAATTATTGCATGTGGGCATGATTTATACAATATTTGGCAACCCATAGGGTTAGTCCAGTGCCTAAAAAGGGAAAAATGACAGTGGTATAGAATGACAACAATGATCTCATTCCAACATGAATAGTAATGAGGTGGAGAATATGTATTGACTATCGAAAGTTGAATAAAGCTACTCGTAAAGACCATTTTCACTTTCGTTCATTGATCAAATATTAAAAAGACTCGCTGGTCACTCTCACGATTGCTTCCTTGACAAGTATTCTGGGTACAACTAAACTAAGTTTTAATTGCACCCGAAAACCAAGAGAAGATGACATTTATGTCCTTATGACATCTTTGCATTTCGAAGAATGTCATTTGGGTTATGTAATGCACTAGCTACCTTTCAATGTTATATAATGGTTATATTTTGTGATATAGTGGAAAAGTTCATATAAGTTTTCATGGATGACTTTTTTATTTTTGGCTCCTCCTTTGAAATTGGTTGGATAATTTGGTGTCAGTACTATAACATTATGAAGAAACTAACCTTGTCTTGAATTGATAGAAATACCATTCCATGGTTCAAGAAGGCGTTGTTTTAGGTCATCACATTTCGGCTAAGGGAATTGAGGTTGGTCGGGCAAAAATTGAAATCATTGATAAATTTTTGCCACCCATTTTGGTGAAAGGAATTAAAAGTTTCTTGGGACATATCGGCTTTTATCGGTGCTTCATTAAGGATTTTTCTAAAATTCTAAACCTCTTTGTACTTTTTTTAGTAAAAATGTGCCTTTTAACTTTTTCGTTGATTGTTTGCAGGCATTCAACACTTTGAAGGAAGAAGTTAATTAAACACTTATTATTGTGGCTTCGGATTGGGAATTACTATTTGAGTTGATGTGCGATGCAAGTGACTATGTCGTTGAAGTTGTTTTTGGCCAACGAAGAGGAAAGAACTTCCACAGTCATATACTATGCGAACAAGATCTTAATTGAAGCTTAAATGAATTATGCCACCACAGAGAAAAAGTTATTGGCTGTTGTGTATGCGCTTGATAAGTTTCGCTTCTTCCTTGATTGGCTCAAAGGTGATTGTCTACACGGATCATTCAATCATCAAGTATTTGCTTGTGAAAAAAGATGCCAAAGCAAAACTCATTAGGTGTGTACTTTTACTTCAAGAATTCGATTGGGATATTAGAGATAAAAAGGGATACGAAAATCTTGTGGCTGACCATTTGTCTAGATTATAATATGAAGAGATTGAAGATAGTTCAACAAGTACCATCAATAAATTATTTCCTGATGAACAACTCTTTTCTCTCAAGACATGGCATACACCTTGATATTCGGAAATTGTGAACTATTTGGCTTGCAATATTCTTCTTAAAGATTTGTCGTTTTAGCAAAAGAAGAAGTTCTTTTTAGAGGTTGAGCATTATTATTTGGAGGATCCTTTTCTTTACAAGCAGTATTTAAACCAAATAATTAGGCAGTGTATTCTGGAAGAGGAGATGGTGAGTATTCTGAAGCATTATCACTCATCTGAATGTAGGGGACATTTTGGTGGAATTAAGACAGCATCTAAGGTGCTGCAATCCAGTTTCTTTTAGCCTACCTTGTTCAAGGATTCCTATACATTTGTTGCTACTTGTGACCTATGTCAAAGGTCTGGAAATATTTCATGAAGGAACAAAATGCCACTCAACAACATTCTTGAAATGGAGTTGTTTGACGTATGGAGTATTGAATTTATAGGACCTTTTCTGTCGTCCTTCTCAATTTAATATATTTTGGTGGCAATAGATTATGTTTCAAAATGGGTAGAAGTGATAATTTACCATACCAACAATGCAAAGGTGGTCTCAAACTTCCTATGCAAGCACATTTTCACTCGGTTCGGCACATCTTAAGCAATCATTAGTTATGGTGGAAAGCACTTTTGCAACCGTCAATTTGAAATCTTATTGAAGAAGTATAGTGTGACTTATAGAGTAGCAATCACTTACCACCCTCAAGCAAGCGATCAAGTAGATATTTCAAATAGGGAGTTAAAAAGAATTCTTGAGAAGACCGTTAGCACTTCAAGGAAAGATTGGTCGAAAAAATTGGATGATGCATTGTGGGCCTATCGCACAGTATTCAAAACCCCATTCAAAATGTTTCTATATAAGTTAGTCTTTGGAAAGGCTTTCCGCCTTTTAATTGAGCTTGAACACAAGGCATATTAGGCTATGAAGATGTTAAATGTTGATATGAAGGGCACTAGAGAGAAGAGGTTGTTACAACTCAATGAAATGAAAGAGTTTAGAAATAAACCATATGAGAATGCTCGAATTTACAAAAAGCGTGTGAAAATGTGGCATGACAAGCACATTTTGAAGCGAGAATTTGAGACTAGTCAGAAAGTGTTGTTGTACAATTCTTGTCTTCTGCTCTTTCCTAGAAAATTGTGCTCTTGATGGTCGAGCTCTTTCATTGTAGTTCGCGTATTTCCATATGGTACGGTTGAAATTCATCATGAAACAAAAGGAACATTAAAAGTAAACAGACAATGGTTGAAGTATTATGTGAAAAATAAGTTTGAACAATGCAAGACCATCATTACTTTGGCTAGTGTTTAAGTGTTTTTGTTGTGGTCATACTCTGTCCGACTGAAGGTGTTAAACTTAGCGCTTCTTAGGAGGCAACAAAGTTTTACACTATTTGTTTGGTTCAATTTTTCTTTTGAGGTTATTGTATTTCGTCTAATTTTTGTTTGATAGCTTTTTTTCTGTATTTTTGTAGGTGGAGGCTTAGAGGCAAGTTTTAAAAGCTTAAGGAGTGTTTCGGCGTAAAGCAAGCACAGGCAATTGCTACAGCAAGCACTGGCATATAGAACGCGTGGCGTGATCGCACCTATGCTCAGTAAGAGATAAAAGATGCTGCGTGTCCATGCGATGGAAGCGCGTGGCTTTGCTCACGCCTAGCCAGCATCAGGTGCGCTAGTAGAACGCTTGGCGTGCCCTCGTGTTGCAAGAGTCCCCCGCACCCCATCGATTTTTCTTTTGTTTGTTCTCCCTCTTGTGTTTTGTTTCACCTACACCTCTCAAACACACTTGCTCCTTTCCCTCCAAAATACAATTCAAAATTTATTCACCCATTGACCACTCTACACCAATTTCACTTCAAACCTTTAAACCCACTCAAAACAAAACCTTACCAATTAAATCACAAAAACACCCAAAACTCTCCAACATTGTAAGAACTTCGAAAATTATGGTGAAAGCAAAAACGTTAACTCCAATTTTTGGATTTTCATACCAAATTTAAATAAGTTTCCACTTGAGAACAACTTTATTCTTTGAATTTGCACTTATGGTGAGAAGTTGGAAGTTTGTAATTTTGGTGGAAGAAATAGATGTGTTGGGTTGTTAATTTTGGTGGGATTGTTGTAGGTGTTGTGGAGTGATTGTTATTTTAGAAGTGTTTGTATTAATTGTGACAATATTTGGGTGAAAATTGAAGGATTGAAATTGAAATTCAATGGGTTTTCAAAATTGCACACCAAGTGTTCGATAAAATAATTGAATAAAGTTTAGTGTGAAATTCTTAAGTTTGACCATTGGAAAACACTTGGAGAATGTTTTAGGAGTGCAGAAAGATAGTGCGAGTGGTTTAAGTGCAAGAAAGAAAGGTGGAAAAAATGTGTGCCTTTCAAGTGTTTGGTGAATTGTCGAAAAGCAATTATTGAATGAAAATGGCACCGAAAAAGGGCAGTTCTTCGCAAGCTTCATCATCTTTTGACAATAAAAGATTCATTTCATATGAAGCGGTGAAAAAGTTCACTAAGTTTGAGGAAGATGAGAAAGCATTAGTGAAGGAGCGGGTATTGAAACTAGACTCGAGAGATGCAAAATTTTGCAATTTATTCCGGCTCGAAAGTGGGGAGCACTCATCGGTTTTCCAACTTCAATGATCCTCCTTCAAGTCCTCTTTCAAGGGCTCTAACTTGAATCACTTCACTTCTCTCTATAAGATCTTCACTTGTTCTTCCTTTTTTTCACTCAAAAACCTCTCAATTTCTATTCTAGGTTACCTCTTCTTTGGTGGCTATCATCTTAAAATCATATAAACCTAAAAGATACTCAAATCAGGCCATTGAGTGATGATCTTACGGCCAAAAATCGTCCAAGGGGCGCTATGGGAGAGAATGGGTGGCGCGACCGGGCACCTCCATGGCGCGGCCTCACGGCCAAAATAAGAATGGAGCGTGGGTATGACACTACATGGCATGGCCGTGCCATCCCCTCCAGCTTTGATTTCTTTGTATTTTAGTTCCTATTTCCTTTGCAACTTTTCCGACGTTGCTTTCTGGAGTTGATTTTGATCTTCAATGCCCGTTTGCTATCTTTTCTATGCAAAACATTAAAATTCAACAAATATTAATTGAACTTGAGGATTTACAAAATAATTCAAGTCTTGAAATACCCGATAAATGCGTATTTTACGCATTTATCAGGAGGATAGCCAATATGCATAAATAAAGACGAGAAATCCAAGATATCTGACAAAAGCAATTAAGGATGCAACAATACCAAATGTGCAATTCCCACTGCTTTTGCAATTTTTGCCCCTTCAAGGAAATGAGAATGACATTGCACAATGAGAAGCAAGATTTCTACATCTTGCCTCTTAAGTATGATTTTATTATTTTCTCTTTTGATTTTCTATGCTTAGACATTGGGGACAATCTTTAGATTAAGTATGGGGGAGGGAATCCTTAATTATGGAAGTGCTTTGTGGAATGTATTGAATATACCACTAATCACTCACAAAATCTTTTCTAGTTTAAGTTTTGCTTGTCATGTTTTAGGAGTTTTCATTTGCATGTTTGTTAATTTTGAGTTTCTAAGTCTTTTCTTTTCTTGGCTCTTACAAGTACAAACCTTTTCTTATGAGATTGGTTTTATTTTGTTGAGTGTGCTTTTGTCTAGTTTAATGGTAAGCTAATGATATAATCGTTAGGTTGAATGCTTAATTTATGGAAAATGATATTTGTTGTCTTAAAACCTTGTGTTTAACTTGTCAACAAATTTATTTTACTTAAGGGGTCCTCTAAAATCTTTGAACACCAAGCCATAAATGCTTAGTTTGAAAATTTAGAGAAAGCTTATATGATCTAGTAAGGGGGTTGAGCCTCAGTGAAGTCTAAAACTTAGTTGATAGTCACTTAAGGTGTTTTTTTTAAGAGATGCTTCATTAGGAAATGAGTTAGGCCATCCTTGATACGTTTGAACCTTTCAAGTTGACCTAGAGAGAATCAATCCTAAGTTCACCTATTTTGAGCTTAAAGTTTCTTTTGTGTCATCCACATAACTTTTAATTTTACAACCTTAAATGTTCTTGACCACTCTAGAGCTATCCAATTAAGGGAGGTTGCGTGGAGTATGAAAAATAATCCAAATGCTTGCCGAGTAATCGGGTCTCATACTGAGGTAAGTATAGAAAATGCATGTCAAAAGGTGATAGTAAGGCCGGTTATAAATAGAGTTTGAGAAAGAAACCAAACTCTTGCTGGGTAACTGGGTCTCATGCCTTAGTTAAGTATAGAGAACTTCCGTCAAAAGGCAAGAGCGAGGCTGGTGGTGAAAAAAAAAATAGGAAAGAGTGTGGTTGTAAATAAATAAATTTGAGGGTATAAAAATCCTCCAAAAGCAAGAATGGTGTCAAATAGAAAATTGAGAGGTAAACAAAAGAAAAGAAAGGGTGGAAAAGTGCTAAGTTTTGAAAGAACCAAAGGATTGAAGAAAGAGTTCTAGGGTGGTTAAGGTAATTTAGGTGCTTGAACCTTACTTAAGAATCTAAATCCCCTACGTTAACCTGGGCCTATCATTACAACTTTAATTATGTTCTAAGGATCCTTATTGTGGTGTCTTAATTTATTAATGGAAAGTGACTCGAAGGCTAAGCTTATAAAGTTCTCTAAGAGTTCAATTTGAGCTTAATTGTGAGCATAATCTAATCTGAATTGAAGGACAATCAATCATGAGTGTCAATTCACACACGCATGAGGTATCCTTGAGTAAAATGACATTTTTTCTTAAAGATAGATTTCGAGATACAATGACAGCATTTTAAAATTTTCCTTAATTTGACCATGATACTTAATCTTTGAGGCTTGAATATGCTTGGCAAATAGTATGGTCAATCATATAATCAATCTTAACTGTGGATAATTTGAATTTAATTCCCTTATCTCTTTTTATATGAGTGCGTAAAAAAACACGCTTATCATTCACTTTTAGACTTGCTTTGTTTGTTTAATTCTCAAGCTTCATTGTTATTTGATGTGTTTGGGTTGTATTATGCAGAAAATGAAAGAATTGGCTATCCAAGGTGAATTCGGTTCGAAAAAGAAGATGTTCGAGGACCAAAATGTAAGAGATCCAAGGACTAAAATGCAAGATATTTGGAAACTAAAGTGTAAGGCTGCAGAGACCAATTTGACATATTTTCAATGCTTGCGAGAAGCCTTTATGGCATGACTACGCCAACGTTTAGAGTGCAAGGGCCATGGAGGCAAAATATTATGGCGCGGTTGCACTACTGCGTTCTGGCCATGGGCTGAATGTATGACGCAGCCGCGCTACCCCTTGTTGCCTATCTCATGCTACCGTGCCATTTTGTTACCCCTATGCCTGCTGGGTTTGTTTGAACTATTTTTGGGCTAAATCTTAACCCTTGAATGATATTTGGACGGCATAATTTAGGTAGAGCTAGGGTTATATGTTTTAGAGTCTTAGAGGAGAGGATAGAACTTGTTGGATAGAGAAGAGTTGGGAAGAAAAGAAAGGGGAAAGAGAGAGAGAAGCTAGAGAGAGAGTGGATTGTGAATCAAAGGAAAAGGAGAAAATTCTGCAAAAAAAAGCTCTTCATTATAGTTTTTCTCTTTACTCTTATCTTATTTTATTGTATTAAATTTAGTTACTTGTGAATATTTGAGTATGTGGATGATTGAACTCATGAATATTGGTTGTGAACTTTTTTTCATGATTGGCTAAATTTAATACCTAAGGCAATGGTTTAATCTTTTGAAACCATTGATGTTCTGATTTTTGTGTTCTTCTTAAGTAATATCTTTGTTGTGTGTTTATCATGAGCATAATGTGATTAATTAACTGGCTGCTAATCAATTGATCCATGGATGAATGAATATTGAGAAATATTGATTGTGTTTAAATTGTGTAATAAACACCACAAATAGCATATTAAACATCAATGTGTTAATATGGTTTGTGTAATATATTTAGTGATTACCACTGTTTGTAATGCCTTTTCTTTTATTTCATGTTTACATGAGATATAATAAGCGTATAAACATAGAGTATATTCTATTGATCTCAAGAGAGACGATCGAATAGGATAGAGTAGTCACACTAGCAACAAAGGTATTAATTGGATTAATATAATTTAAAGAACTAGGTGTGAGTAAATTATATTAAGCCATTAGCCCTAGATATTGTTCTCATTGAAATTTCTCTTTTAGATTATAGGTGGTAATTTTTAGTTACTTTAATTTCTTTTAATTTTGCATCATATAATTTCTGGTTCTTCAAATAATTTTAAGAGAAGCTATCTTTGATATTTATCAATACTCCTCGTGGAAACGATACCATAGTTACACTGTATTACTTGTTTTACACTGTATACTTAATTACTTGTTTTGTCAAAAATCACCAACAAGATAGAACAACCATAGGAGTGCTTAACATATTAGCTTTATTCTATTAAATCGTTTTAAATTCAACATAAGCAGATTGATGATAAATATTGGCTTGTGCTTAATCTATATACCAAAATAATATTTGGTTTTCTATAGATCTTTTATTTCATTTCTTTTTTCAAATATTCAACAATTTTTAAGAGATTTTTAATAATTCCAATTAAATTCATGTCATCTACATATACTACTGCAATGGAAAATCTAGATTTTGATTTCTTTATAAATACACATGGGCATATAGGATTATTAACGCAACTTTCTTCTATTAAACATTCATTCAAACAATAATCTCTGTAACTTGATTGAATACAAATAATGATTTATTATTTATGTGCTTTAAGCATTTTAAATCTTTCAGAGATTTTTATGTAAATATCACATAAGTAAGTTGTAATTGCATTCATATAATGTATATCAAGTCTTTTTGAGAGTACCAAATTTATTAAAAATTGAAAAGTAATTATATCTATACTGAAGTATATATTTCATCAAAGTCAATAATAGGTTATTGTGAGAAACCCTGAGCAACAAGTTGTATTTTATATCTTATATTCTCGTTGTTTTCATTAAGTTTCCTTACAAAATACCCATTTGTATCCAATTGGTTTGATATCTTCAAGTGTCTAGACTCTAAGCCTAAATACTTTATGTTTGGCAAGAGAAGACACTACATCCACAATGTAGTATTTGACTCAGAAGATGAATTACTACAAGAGAAGAATGATGACAAGATGAATGACTATAAATTTGGCATCGACAGTGATGTGCCAGATTATGAGTATAATGATGATGATGTTGCTATTGTGAGGTGCGATAGGAACAGTGGGGATTTCAACACACCATAGACAATAAAGAATGGATTCAAGCTTAAGAGGCACAATAATGAGAAGACAAAAGTTACCTTCAACATGGGACTAGTTATGCTGTCAAATTAAGACCTATAATCCAACATATAAATGTCACTTAATGTTTGACAATTATGAGGCCACTTCAACATGATTCGCAACTAAGTTTCTTCATTTGTTTAGAGCAAACCTAAACTGGAATGTCAAGGTGATTGCAAGTAAGATGTTTAGGAAGTACAAAGTTATATGCCCAATATAAAACTTTATAGAGCGAGATCCAAGGCTTCAAGGCTTTTTGGGGCAGATCACCAGGCCTTGTACAACGTGTTAGGCAGATACGTGACAACCATAACACATACTAATCCTAGTTCTATTACTGATTTATAAACTGAATGGAAGTTAGGTGATGACAAGCCAACTTTCAAGAGATTTTTTATTTGCTTTGATGCATAGAGTACAGGTTATTTTAATGGGTGTAGATAATTCATCTGATTGGATGACTGTCATCTAATGGGTCCGTATAAGAGAGTATTAGTTGTGATTGTAATAACATATAGCAATTATAGAGCATATCCCATAATAATGGTTGTTGTGGAGAATGAGAACCAATATTCGTAGGCTTATTTTCTTGAGAAATTGTATGATCAGTTTGATGTGAATTCTGGTAAAGGCTTGTGCATCATGGTAGATTGACAAAAAAAGGTGTTGATTGGATTAGAGAAAGTTTTTCCTCATGCTAATACTAGATATTGCTGCAAACATATATATGCCAAATTTAGGCAAAAATTTCTTAGTACAATATTGAAGAACTTATTCTGGGCAAGTTGTAGAAGTGACAATAGTGCTGGTTTTGTCACTCATATGGACGAAATCAAAAAAATAAGTGAAGTAGTACATAAATGGCTAATTGACATCCCAATGGCTCATTGGTATAAACATTAGTTTTCTCCACGAGTTAAAATAACCTATGTAACAAACAATATGACGAAAATCTTTAATAGTTGGATCACTATGTACAAAAGGCTATTAGTTTATCTTATGATTGAGGAAATAAAGAGAAAAACAATGATTGATACATGATAGGTTAGAATTCAAACACATAATGCTGATATATTTTAATGATTTTTTTCCTTAGTTAAGTGTCTAAACATATATAAAATGTGTGTTGTTTTGTCTTGATAGGTATATTGTAGCAAAAAAAAAACGGATAATAACTAGCCATGAATGGTTTTTGAAGAGGAATATCAAGCTCAGAAAAAAGGCTAAAGATATTAGGGTGATCTTTGGCAAAAATGAGTTGTATGGGGTACTTACAAAACAACCAATACAACAATGTATGAAAATTATGCATGCTATATGTTGCATAAACACTATCAGAGTAGATGTGGAAAATTATGTCCATTACTACTTGACTAGAGTTACATACTTGCAGATATATAAATATCAGATCACTTTAATTTCATCTAAAACTATTGATAAATGTGTAGAATACTCAGTTATCGATTACTTCGAGACTTAAATTATTTTGTAAATTCTCAAGTTTAGTTAATATTTGATGAATTTTAGTACTTTGTATAAAAAAGATAGCAAACGGGCATTCAAGATGAAATCAGCTTGAGAAAGTAATGTAAAAAAAGTCGCAAAGGAAACAAGGACTAAAATGCAAAGTTGAAGGGACCAAATTGCAAAGAAATCAAAGCTGGAGGCAATGGCATGGCAACGTCCATGGAGGTGCACGGCCGCGCCACCCATTCTGTCCCATGGCGGCCCCGCGCAGATTTTGGGCGCCCCAGCGCCTCCTAGACACTCTTGGATGACTTTTGACCGTAAGATCATCATCTAATGGCCTGATTTGGGTATGTTTTAAGTTTATATATTTTTGGGATGATAGCCACCAAAAGCAAGCATTCAAGAATGAAAAATTTGGGTTTTGGAGTGAGAAAGAGGAAGAACAAAGAGAAGATCCTAGAGAGAGAAATGGATTGATTCAAGTTAGAAGCCTTGGAAGAGGACTTGAAAGAGGATCATTGAAGCTTGCATCTCTAGTATAGTTTTCCTAAACTCTTTAACTCTCATTTTGGATTTCATTTGAACTTTAATTGTTGAACTTTATGATTATGGAATGCATGTTGATTGTTATGTTGTTAATTGTGATGGTTGGATAGTTTTCTTAATCTAGGGTCTTGATGTATCTTGTCTAAACTATATTTTAATCAATTGGCATGTTATTAATGCTATTATGGTTTGATTTACTTGTGTTTATCTTGCTTAATATTCTGATTTGTTAATTAATTAATGAATTTGTTAAATTGGAGATGGATGAATTAAGTCTTGGGAAAGATTAATTTGTTTGTCGGACTAAGTAAACACAATTTAGATAGTTGTGAGACCGGGAGGTAATCGACATTTAGATAATCTAATTAACACTTAGAATTTCAAGAAACTAGGAAGTGAATTGGGTTTTAAGCGTTAATAATAAGTAATACATAATGAACGTATAATTATTTGAGTTAGATAGGGATATCAACTTGAATCATTGTGCATAAAACCTTGATTTACGCTCGAGAGAGGTATTAAGGTTGACTTAAATCTTGTGATTAGTGAATTAAACCAAAATGCATTAATAATGGCCAATTAGGAGAAACAAATAATTGATAAGTAGAATCAAGATCCTAGGTAATTCATCTTTGCATATTTCATCTTTTATAAATTCTTAAACTCAATTTCTATTCCACATTAGTTAATATTTGTGTTTTAGTTTATTTTTCATTACAATTAATCGATTTAGTTTGTTTAGATAAAATTGGTCTTTCAAACTATAGTACTTAATAGTTAATTTGAATATCAATCCTCATGGAACGATATCTTTTATTATTATTTTATTACTTGATACGACCCGTGCACTTACAATTAACATAGTCGCGATCAAATATATGGTCATTGATTCTTTATAATGACTTATAACCAATTGAGGTGAAGAAGCAGTTTAACAAACCAAAGAAGAGCGGCATCAGAGAATCAGATGAAGAACAAAAGAAGAAGAAGAGTTCTTTAGTCAGATGTACATTGTGCCAACAATGGGGCATAATCAGAGGATATGCAAAAAAACGAAGGGCAAAACTAAGAAGAAAAACAATAGCTCTAAGGTACTGATATATATGTTGTTTGGTTCAGTAGACAACTTTTTTATTTTATATTGTTTACTTTACTAACTCTCTAACACTAATTCCGTCAGGTTTCACAAGGCTCATTTATAACAATTCTAATAAGTCAATGCAGCCAAGTGATGCCTTCTTCTGGCATAAGCTAGGTAGCTTTCATTGGTAAACTAGTTGATTGGAAAAACCAACTTTAACGTTTATGACATAAAGATTTGAAAACTTATGCAAGTATCACTAGTATATGAATGCAACCTTTAACAACCTTTCAATAATTTTAATGTATTTTAGCTAACAGCAATATATAGATGGCTCATTAGTATATCAAAAGCATACGAGCTAATGATTATATAGGAACTTGAGATGATATTGCATCTGTAGCTCACATGCATCATCTTGCGTCTACACAATAAATCTGAGATATTTATAATATCATTTTGGTAAACTTACTATTTTGTGAACAAATTATGGATCTTATATGGTTGATGCATCATTGATTAAATAACCTTAGTTTGGTGATACTTGTGATTAATGGATATAGCTGGAATATAATTTTGCATATGTGTCTTGGTAAATTTTTATTTCCTACCTATTGTTTTGAACTTCCAGGTTGTGCTTGTTTATTTTGGATAAGTTTGTAGCGCAGGTGTATGTACTAAGGATTGTTTTGTATATATGCTCTCTTGTTGTTGGCTATACTTGATTTATACATTTGAAAATGTGTTGTGCTTTAAGCATTCTCATTTGTTGATTAACAGATAGTAGCAACACATGATGAATGTTACAAGTGTAAGAATAAACATCAACTTAGGTCTATTTCATGATCAGCTTCATATGTTGTGATTTTTAATAGTACACTTAGCTCACTAATAACTTATTGAATACACTCAAACTTCTCCAAAACTTCATGAAGTTGGTTGCCTTATTCCTCGTGTCATTAAGTTATATCCACATTGAAAATTAGTGTCCACTCGTACCATATCTATAATAATAGTACAATTTGTCAAGATTGTTTTATGACTTTCTAATTTGCAAGGCACACTTCTTATTGCACATACAATAACTATTCTCAAATCTTATCAATTATTCTTTCACATGTTTCTTCCATTACTTCATCTTGTAAATGCCTGAATTTCTTCTTGTATTTGAACTACTTGAGGCCATTGAGAATGATGTATGCTATTATGTTACAAGATTAACTTTCCTTAAGATGAGATTGCTTGAATTTGGTTGTCGTTATTGTGATACTTATCATTTTGTTTGTTATAAGCTGACTGCAATGGATTGAGAATACGTTATGTTAGGGCATAGAAATAAGTAGATTATTGTGATGCAAAGAAATAAAGTATTTATTTTGATTTGGCTAGCATGTATGCAAGCACTTATATACCTATTTTAATTCAAAGATTGTACCTGTAAATTGATGAAAATGTAGCCGTTGGGTTCCAATGGTCGTATGGAGGAAATCAGTGCCACAATTGTAAACTCTATACACATTAAAGGGCAAAAATGTCTCTATAGTGTACAATTACTAATTTTTATAATAAAAAATTTGGTAATGTTATTATCTTTTCTAGTGATTGGAATATGACATTTTTTTAGGAGTTTTTAGAAACATTTTATGAGGTTGTATTGTCATGTTCACGTGTTTATTTTCCTATTGCATGTTATGTTTTGAATCATATACATGATATTGGTTATGCTTTTGTTAGTTATAGAGATATTGATGAATTTAAAATAATTTGTCTTGTTATGAAAGAGAAATTTAAAAAATATTGGAAGTATATTATAAAATTATTTGTATATATGACAGTAATGGATCCTCAAATAGACTTTTCTAGTGCAATTATATTAGTAAATGAAATTGCAAAAAATTTGAACGTTAGACTAGATATAGATAACTTATATTTTGGAAAGTCTTTAAATAATATTTACCTTTAATATCATAATATAGTAAAAATAAATACACGAACTTGTAATTATAGTCATAAACTTGTAACTAATACTCCTTCATGAACAAATTTGAACACTATTAATAGCAAATTGGTTGTAGTTCTGGTTCTTTTATTGGCTCTCATGAATTAGAGAAATATATTTCTATGGAGTTATGGTAAAATATTGAGTCTTGAAGAAAAAAGAAATTTTGAAGTTTGGCAATAAGGAAAGCAAATGAAAGGATTTTTTTTTTTTTTTCTGTGCTATCCACTATGACTTGTGATCTACTAACTTTTCTAATGTCTACTATAGCATCGAAATTTGCTTTTAATATAACGAACAAGGTACTAGATGAACGCATATCAAGATTGTCACCGGATGAATATTACTTGATAAGCTTGAAAGATTTGAAGGATGCATAAGAGAGAGTTAAGGACTACCTAGATGAAATGGAAATTGAAAATGATTCCATAAATGGTTTTTGCCAATCACAATTAATTTCTTTAGTATTTGTAATTTTTATGTAAAATAATAAAATAGGTGAAGTGCAGATTATAGATGGTTTTATAAATGTCAACCTAGTTGGGATATACAGTAACTGTAAGTTCACCTGCTTGCTGTTGGTTTGTTGTTGTTTAATTTAGTATATTAATTGTTGGGTTTACAAATTATTGCTCTTTCTTTAATATTATTGCTCTAAGCTTTTGTTTGATACATGAGATTATTTAAATTAAAAAATTATTTTAGAAATTGATACAAAGCAAATTTTACTTGTATAGTTGTATTCAAAGCAAATGAATAAATAAATTTTTACTGTAGTCATTTTATAATTTAAATCTAATTAAACTTTGCATTTATTATTTCTTAATAATTAAGAAATTGGTATAAATGGACCAAATGAGTTACTATTCATTGACTAGCAGTGTTGGGCTCCAAGCACGGTACATGAGCTTTTTTTTTTGGCAAACCCAACTCGATATTATATTGTATGGGGTTGGGTTATAAATAATAACTAGATTGTGTCAGGCCATATTGTTACTATTTATGAGTTGGGTTGTGCTGAAATCAGGCTAGCACAGTCTATTTACCTCCTCTACTTGAAAAGATAAAAATGAATTCAAATTTTAAATAAATACTAAAAATAATATGCCAACAAATAATAAGAAGCATATATATATATATATATATATATATACCATCTTTATTCTCTGATGTAAAACATCTAATTATATGTCAATTATAGAATATACTCATAAAAAGATTTGTATAATGTGATACACACCCATGTAACTCGCAAGTATACGGGATTGTACAAGTGGTATATTAGTAAGAAGGAGTTGTCGTACCCACGAGGACTAAGTTTTTGAATTTTTAGATTAAGTACCGCAATTATGGTATTTTGATTTTATCTAGGCAATAAAAATTTTAGAAATAGGATTAATAAAACAATAATTAAATTTTGCTAATGTAAAAATAAGAGAAATGAATAAGAAACGGGATAATTTAGTGAGTGTGTGAATACGATATGAAAATAATTCTAAGCATTGATTTCACCTAGTTATTGGATTAACTAACCTAATATGAAATTATTAATACTTGCTATTTCAATTTCACTAATCACTAGTTCCAAATCAACTTGGTTACCTCTCCCGAGTGTTGAATCAAGTCCTGTGTTTAATTAATCTAATTGACATTCCTGTCTAACTAAATTAATCAAACATTCTTTTAAGTTTACTAGCTATTAACGACTCAAGATTTGATTATGTTCCATCTCTTAAATTCTTTGGTGTTAATCTTGATTATTTAGACATTGAAATCCTCCCGAATTATCAATGTCATCAACTATGCTTTTTTTATCCTAATGAACAGACTACACTTTCCCAAGCATTAATTCATTCATAAAATTCAGTTAATTTATCTTTCAACAAATCAAAAGCATTAAGTACAAGAAAATATAAATGAAATGAAATATACTTATATTAACAATTCCAAATCATTCAAAACATAAATCAACTAGGTTACATCAAGACCCTAGAATAGAAAATTTAGCTTAACATATCAATAATCAGCATTAGCATTAACTTGAAATTCAGCATTCAACAAAATAAAATAAATGATAATAATTCAAATGGAATTCCAAAAAAGTTTAAGAGTTAGAGAAATAAAACTAGAATGATAGAGGATTGATTCTTCAATTCTTCAAGTGATTTCCTAATCTCCTCTAAAAGGCTAGAAAATTTCTTCTTCTCTCTCTAGAAACTATTCTCCCTCTCTCTTTCTAAAAAAAATCTCCTTTTCTATTTTTGGATGGTCTCTTTTATATGATGGTTCATGTCCTAAAAATGAGAAAACCTAGTATCAATCTAATTTTGTCATAAAAAGCTTACCCAAAGGCTAAAATTTTCGACTGAAACTAGGCCTAAATAACAACTGATATTCAGTCCGTGTGGTGCGGCTGCGCGTTTGGATTGATGAAAGAGCACCCTAGCTTCTGTCTGCAGCTCGCGGGCATTTGTATGGTCGTGCCAGGTTTTCTCTACGTGCGTCTACGCCTTGGTTTTTGCCTTTGAGTGAAGAAGTGTATGGTGCGCAGGCACGCCATGCATGAACGCAACGGTGCCATAAATCAAATTTAGAAAATATGAATTGAATCCTTCAGCCGATTTTCAATTAGGTCCCTTAATTCTTGTATATTTTATTTTCAATCCCTTAATGCTTTACTCTTTGCATTTAAGTCCTTGATTTCTTTGCATTGTTGTCCCATTTTTGTGTATCTCATCATTTTAATTGCAATTTCATCAATTCTGCACAAACAATAAAGATTTATCAAAACAACATGAAAGCTTGAGGATTTACATGAATATCTAAGCTTTAAAGTGCTAGATAAGTGAGTAAAATGCTCACTTATCAAACACCCCTAAACTTAGACATTTGCTTGTCCTCAAACAAAGAAAAACAAAGCAAAGGAGATTCAACCATCATAAAGGGAGAGCAATTTAATTTAGGAAAAACCCTTATAGATCAAAAGTCAGGCAGTACAAGGAGAATTTCAAACTGTTGACATTTTACCTAGGATTTTAACGTAAAAGCTAAATATTACTCTATTTTGAATCTCTCGTGCAAGTGTGTGAGTAGCCTAAACTATTCATTTACTTTTGACTCGAATTAGTTTATGCAAGCAAATAGACTATCTTAGACTTCTATATGGACTCTAGAGACTTGATTTCAAACCACTCTCCACTAGTAAAAGAAATCACATTATTTTAGATCATGAAGGCTTAAATTACGCATGTCATGTTAGGTCAAGGTTAGGTTGGTTCTGTGGATATCGAATGCAGTTCAACCTTTAACATATTGATCATTCTAAAGAATCATGCTCAAATCCCATAATCAATCTCCAAACATCACTTAATTTCCATTTCTCTTTTTTTTTCCATAGCCTTACTCTACCTTTTGACGCGAGCTCTTCATGCTTTCAAGGCACAAGGCCCATTTGCTCGGCAAGAGCTTGACTTGCATTTTTTTTTCACAGCCTTACTTTACTTTTTGACGTGAGCACTCCATGCTTTCAAAGCATGGGGCCCGGTTACTCAGTAAGAGCTTGGCTTCCAATCTCATACTCCACCGATCCTTCCTTATTAGATAAGTCATAGAATGATCAATTTTTTATTTTTTTTTGGTGATGAACAAAAGGTTATATGTATTTATTCTGTGGTTAACTGCTATGTGGGTAGCACGAATAAGAAACAAAAATAAGCTTAAAATAGTGTACTGAAAAACATTTGCTCTCAATAGGTTTGAACAAGTTCAACAGTTAGCTTAATTCATGGCTAAAAAATGATGCAATTTTTAAGATTTTGCTTAAAGTGATAATCATGCAAGGTCTAGAATCCAAAGAAGCCAAGTTATTCACTTGTTCATATAAGCTTTTTCTAAGCAAGAAAATAATTGAATAAATAAGGCTACATGCTAAAAACAATTGCAAGGGTTTCAACAAATAGAGTGAATTTAGTGACTAGTCAAGCACCTAGGTCTTATCAACAGTCATCATTCTCCAAAAACTACCTGCTCTAAAGTGAATTCATATTATTTGCTTTTCATTTTAAACAAGCATAAGCTTAAAACACAAAAGATTCAATCCAAGAAAATGAAATAAAATAAAATATAGATTAGCATGCATAAAAAAAAACAACACAAACAAGATAAAACAAAAAGAAAGAAAATTTTCAGAATTTTTGTGTGCGGTGTGTAAAATAAAGCTGAGCATGATCAATGTGGTCAAACTAAAAATTAAATCATCATCAACAATAAAAACAACGCAAACAAGATAAAACAAAAGGAAAGAAAAAATTTAGAATTTTTGTGTGCGGTGTGGAAAATAAAGCTGAGCATGATCAATATGGTCAATCAAAAATTAAATCATCATAAAAAATTTCTCACAAAACATCCCCCACATTTGAAACAAACATTGTCCGTAATGTTAAGTGGATAAGGCCTCAAAGAAAGATGGTAAGTACCTGAGAGGCAAGATGCCAAATCTTGCCTCATTGTTGATTGGCATTATTGTCGCCCTCTTGTGGACAGTGTGGATCATATAGTCTTCGAAAGCGCTTAAGTGGTTGCGAAAATGGAGGAAGTTCTGGATTATGATGCATGCTCTACAAATATGCTCCGAGGGTGTTGCAAAAGTCCACATGGAATTGGTTCATCATTCTTTGTTCTTCTCGTATCTCATGGATTTCTTGCCCATGCTGGATAACTTATTGCTATAATTGATCTAATATCCAAGGACCGAAACTCTCTTGTGTTGATGATGTTCCCACTTGATAATCATGATGTTAAGGTGGAGATATATGCGGTAGTTAGAAGGCATTGATGGCTTGTTTCCTTCGTTCTTCCAATTATGAGATGTATTTAGCGGATATAAGCCCAAATGACAAGTCTTTCTTAAAACGACCTAGTAGAGTTGGCAGTTGAGGTAACTCAGTGTCAATAATAAATCCCAGTCTTGATGATATTGATCTACCCCCGGGGCAAACTTTAAACTTTGTAATTGACAAATGATCAATTGTAGGGTCTGGGTACAAAATTTAGTCTAAGGGATCAAGATCCATGCTTGCTTTCGTGCAGAGAGCTATGATGAGAGATAGATGTGTGTGACTACTTGTAGTTTTTGCTTGAATAGTGCGAACAAGCTTATCTCGAATCATCTTCCCCGCATTAATTTTCATTTCAGAGCAAATACAGTACAACAAGGTTGCCTTATCCGATGTAATGTCATGTGGATGTGATATGGGTATAAAATTGGAACAAATGAATTTATTCCATGCCCTGCATAGTGGTTTAATCTATTTTCAAGGAAAGTGATTGTGCCGGCTCCTTCTTGTTAACTAGAAACCTATTTTGTTCCTAACACACATAACTTTTGAATGAGATCATTGTTGTCCTACTCGTGGCGTATGTAACAACTATATTCATCTTCATCATCATCAAGGGGAACTAGGCCATAGTATTCATTAATTGTCTCGAATAAAAAGGATACCTTTTTCCCTCGAACAAAAACTAAGTATCATCTCTTGAGAAAGCGGCATTAGCAAATAATTCTTAGATCAATGGTACCACTGCGTAGATCAGCTTACTTGTTAGTGCTTGCCAATTTCTGTTTACAATGAACCTTAAAATTAACCCATCTCTTGGATTAGGTTTAAGTCTCCTCTTTGGTATCATTGTTTTTTCACCAAGGAAAAATTAATTATATTTCTTTTCAGCCTCAAGTGAAACAAGTCTCTTTCTATCAAAAAGTTGTTGTGAAGTTTATGCGCTTTCTTTCCTCTTCTCCGGTGCTACGTCTACTATAAATTGCTTCTTTAAGTTGATCCTTACAAACAAGTAATGGCCATTATAATTCACAAAATCACGCCACTTCAAGCAACCTTAGGCCAAAGTCCAAGCAATCTTCCACAAATCAACTCACAAATCCCTTAAACACTTTTTTAACTTCAATTCATAGCTTAAAGACTCTTTCTAAGTGTTTTCCAATGCCAAAACTAATTAATTTCCATGAAAAGTTTATTTGGACATTTCATAGAATGCATGGTGGGTATATGAATTTTCTCTGACCAAAACACAACAAATTTTCACTATTTCCACTCTAATTCTTATTACTACCCTTTCACAAGTGTTTTCCAATGCCTAAACTAATTAATTCTCAGAAATTTTTCTAGCAGACATTTCATCACACACTTGGTGTGCGTAGTTCAAATACTACCCAATCAACAATACAATCAATTTTTTCAGCCCCAATTCACTTCACTACCAATTTTTACCATCCAATTCACCCATTAATTACAAGACAAATAGCTCCCAACTTTAAATTCCACCTAAAAATCTCAAAATACCCACATTGGTTATTTTCTCCCAATTGACAATTTAGAAAGGTGTTGAGAAACTTGCAATGGAAAAGTAGAAATTTGCTTGGATTTGATGGTTGAAAAAGAATGGTTCAAGTTTGGGTTGATTATGATTTTGTGTCTTTGAGTTGGAAAATTGGGAAATTGGGGAATTGTTAAGGAAAAATATGATGTGGAATATAATTTTGATTGATTTGGAAGTATTTGTAGGTGAGGATTTTGTATTTGAGAAGAGAATCAATAGGGTTGGGGTTTGGTTTTCTTTAGTTTAACAAACAAGGATTTCAAGAGAGAGATAACAAAGAAACCTAAAACGAAAAAAAATGTACTCTTTTTTGTTTTAGAAAATTTATAACATGGGTGCACAGGATGCGCGTAGGCAATGAAGGCCCATACCCTCCACTGCCATAGAGCACACGATCACGCACTGAAGAAGCATGCCCACAAACTCTCTTTTGGTTCAGGACGCACATTGAAGATGCACGCCTATGCTCTTTATTTTGCCCGGGGCGTGCAGGCACGCTCATTGGGACAAATTCTCTGCGCTACCACATGCTATCTCTATGCGCCTATGCTCTTCATTATACCTGAGTCCTGCTTTCTGCCAAACAGCTTGAGTGCGCAAGCGATTGGTTTGGAGCGAGCGCGCACCTGGTTCTACCTTCTACACCCGAAATTTTTGATACTTTGTTCCTTAGCCAAAATTTAATCATGCTTTTAAAAAATAAGTTTCACACGTACAATCACAAATAATCCAAAATAAAATTCTTAACTAAAGAAAATTAAAATAAACGCAATTATTTAAAACAAAAGAAAAATGAAAGATAAGGAATTATACAAAGAGAATATTATACAAAAACTCTTCCTATGAGACTTGGGATCTCATCCAACTCTACTTATAACTCTACCCAAGGTTCCCTTATATAGGCATCAGGGGAACACTCTAGTAGATGACTCATCACTCTCTAAGTAACTATTAGGAGATGCTCCCTTATCTCTAAGGAATCTCTTTTATAACTCACACGCCTTATCATTACTTTATCTCACATCATGCTAGCCACCTAACATACATATCTTATCTACAATATATTACAATATTGTTGCGGGTCCCATTCCACCATTGCTTCCGCTTATGGGTCCACTATACTTCCGTTAATCAATATCGTCTGTACTGGTTTCTGGGTCATTATCATAATCAGACAAATATTGAAGTGGTGGCCAGTCGTCCCAACCATGTAATGGTGCAGGGGAAATTGGTGGAGTAATCTGTTCTTCTCGACCAGTTTCTCTTAGCCATTGATGATCATACATAACTGATTCTGCTTCATCATCAATGTCGCTTGTTGAGTCGTGCATTGTGTATCCTGCTCTTTGAAGTAAAGATCTGGGGTGTTCATTATCCCTGGAGATAATGGTTCATCTATGTCGTATGTGAGAGGTAGTTGATAAATGTCTGCTAATGCCATTCTAGCATGTCGACATTCTTCCCACATAGAGAATACGGGGCTTCCTTGATGTTGATGTATGACAATTTGAACGAAAGGAAATTCTCTTTCTCCCCAGATATCTCGAAGCTTAATGATGATTATAGTATCATGAGTGATCTGGAACTAGTTATTGGATTAATTAACCTAATATAAAATTGTTAATACTTTCTATATCAATTTCACTAATCACTAGTTCCAAATCAACTTGGTTACCTCTCCCGAGTGTTGAACTAAGTGCTATGTTTAATTAATCTAATTGACATCCCTGTCTAATTAAATTAATCAAACATTCTCTCAAGTTTACTAGCTACTAACGACTCAAGATTTGATTACCTCTCAGTCTCTCAAATTCTTTGGTGTTAATCTTGATTGTTTAGACATTGAAATCCTCCTGAATTATCAATATCATAAACTATGTTTTCTTTATCCTAATGAACAGACTATACTTTCCCAAACATTAATTCATTCATAAAATTCAATTAATTTATCTTTCAACAAATTAAAAGCATTAAGTACAAGAAAACATAAATGAAATAAAACATACTTATATTAACAATTCCAAATCATTTAAAACATAAATCAACTAGGTTACATCAAGACCTTAGAATAGAAAATTTAGCTTAGCATATCAATAATCAGCATTAACATTAACTTGAAATTCAGCATTCAACAAAATATAACAAATGATAATAAATCAAATGGAATTCCAAAAAAGTTAAAGAGTTAGAGAAATAGAACTAAAATGATAGAGGATTGATTCTTCAATTCTTCAATTCTTTAATTCTTCAAGTGATTTCCCAATCTCCTCTAAAAGGCTTGAAAATTTCTTCTTTTCTCTCTAGAAACTATTCTCCCTCTCTCTTTTAAAAAAAAAATCTCTCTTTTTATTTTTGGATGGTCCCTTTTATATGGTGGCTCATATCCCAAAATGAGAAAATCTAGTATCAATCTAATCTTGCCATAAAAAGTTGATCCAAAGACTGAAAATTCGACTAAAATTAGGCCCAAATAACAATTGAAATTTGGTCTGTATAGCACGGCTGCCCGCTTGGATTAGCATAGGCGTGCACTTAGCTTCCGTCTACAATGCGTGGGCATTTACGCAGCCAAGCCTAGTTTTCTCACTTGGGCACGAGTACGCGCAAAAATGGTGTGGCCGCACCTTGCTTTCTGCCTCGCTCACTTTGACTGAGGCAGTGTATGGGGCGTGGATGCGACATCCATCAATTTTAAAAAATATTAATTGAGTTTTTCAATTAAGTCCCTAAATCCTTGTATATTTTATTTTCAATCTCTTAAGGCTTTGCTCTTAGCATTTGAGTCCTTGATTTCTTAGCATTTTGGTCCCATTTTTGTGTAGCTCATCATTTTAATTGCAATTTCATCATTTTTGCATAAACAACACGAAAGTTTGAGGATTTGCATAAATATCTAAGATTTAAAATACTAGATAAGTGAGTAAATTGCTCACTTATCATAATGACAACTGTATTAAATAAAAATTACACAATTATATAATATAGTAACATAAAATATTAACTATAAATATAAGGTAATGTAAACTCATATTAATAACATATGTAACAATTAGCTTAAATTTTAAATAAAAGAATAAAAAGATGCAAATGATATTTTAATCGTTTAAACATTAAATACGCAACTTTCTTACAATTGATTATTTAATTGAATTATTGAATGATTCTTTGTTACAATAGCATGTATATATAATAGAAATTTAGAGAGTTAACTTTTTAATATTAATAAATACTCATATATAACTTAAGTGTGAGACTAAATGTAAAGATTTTTTTTTTAATATTACATATTATATGTATTAATATATCAATATTATATTAAAAAAAATAAAAAATCGAGAGTTTTGATCAAATTGAATTTAGTGTTATTTGGACATCTACACAAAGAAGGAAATTTGAGCTTATGAAAGAAGAAAAATTTACTTACACTATAATATGTTAAGCCTCATATTTAGTGAGATAATAAACTTTACATATAATAAAAATCTCATTATAAGTAAAAATAGTACTTTTATAAGGTCGAAGTTAAGATTTTTCAGCAAAAGTTCTTAACTCTTAGTTACTTAAAATGAGATGTAATATTTATAACAAAATTCAAATTACAAAAAATTTAAAATCACTCGAGCTAAATCTAATATTTATAGTAAAATTCAAATTACGAAACAATTTAAAAAAACTCGATGACGTGAGGGTGAGGTGGCTGCTTCTAAGTCCATATAAGTCTTTTCGGCTGTGCTAGATCGGGTTCGGCCCGGACAATGAACACCTCTACAAAAACTTTTTACTGAATATTTAAAAAAAAAATAAAAAGAAAAGAAAAAAAAAAAGGAAAAACTCGTAAACGAAGGCCAAAAAGACAACATCGTAAATCTCGATTGAAAGCTTCCCCAGCGCCACAACCAGAAAGCTGTATGAGGATATAACCTAACCTTATCTAATACCAATCCAAAGCTCACTGCTCAGCTTCGTTCATTCATCAATCAAGAATGTCTAAAAAAGGCGGCGGCGCTGCGCTGCAAAAGGATGCTCCTTGGAGGCAATCCACCGTTAAACCCGTCCCCAAAATCCACCACTCCCCTGTTCTTCGTGTTTCCCAAGACCCTTACTCCAATTACGCCCTTTCTGTTATCAAGGTTTCTGTTAATTTTAACTTTTGTTTCTTTCTCTTTCAATCTTATTTATATGCATAAATTGAATGTGGGTTTTGTTTTTAATTTTGATTGGTTGCAGCACCCTAATCCAGTTGAAAGTGGGCTGGCTACTGACGCCATTCTCGAAGGTGCTGGCCCTGATTGCATTGTCCCTGGCCAAATTAAACCTGTTCGATTACTCGGTCTGAAGGTTTTTCTTCTTTTCATTTTCTTAAAAAAAAAAAATCATTTTTTACTATCAATTTTTATTTTTTCTCGGTTTTAATTTCATTAGCTGCCAAATTTATGAGCGAGTTCCCCTCTGCACTTTGCAAAACTCTGTTAGTTTTTCTGTAGCATGAAGAGTTTTATGTTGTAGAAAGTATAACATGGGCTGAAAAAAGAAGGGATTCAAAGAATGACTTTGCTGTTTCCCTTTCAAATTTTTCCAGCTCTGTGGATAACAAATGAGAAGGCGTGATTTCTTTGTAGTTATTCGTCATGTTACGTTAAAAGAACTGTATAAGCTTTTAGAAGGCTGCAGCTGCTTCTGATTTTCTTTGAAGAGTATATTGGAATAACCTGTGTATACAACAGGTTTTTTCGTTGTCTGTTGTCGTGTTATAAAATTGGAAAAACATTATTGCACATTTTTTGTTTTCTTTTATTAAAGAGGTTGCTGACTGTGCTCTTAACCTTGCTTCTATATTTCCTGTTGCTGTCATTGTAAGTCTTTTCTGCTTTGCACATAACAGGTTTGGCCAATTGAGGTGGACCTGAAATTCTTAGAACCAGTTGGAAAAGAACTTAAGAACTTTGGAAAGGTATATTTATTTTCTTTCTTTATGAACATTTTTGCTGGAACTTTTGCTTAATTACTTTGTTTTCTAAGTAAATTTGATATTTGATAAATATTGTGGATTTCTGAAATGAATATTGTGTGACTATGCCTATATGTAGACAACTGGACTTCTGACATTAGCTTATAGAACTCCAAACTCATGGATAGGTTGAAAAAAGCAATTCATGATCCATTGAATAATTTGGTTCTACTATGTGATTTTCAACGAAATTAAATTCATCTGAGACTATTAAAGGCTTCTGCAATGGTTCTAAAGCTTGTGACTAAAAATGGAATAGCACTCAGGAGATAAAAGGTAAGAGTAGACCAGAATTAAACAAAATCACCACTGCACAATATGCTCAAGACTGCAGTATATTCCTATTGAATGTTTTGGAGACAATGCATTTATTGAAAATTCTTTGTGCAATGGAAATTTTTATCTGCATGATTAGTCCATACTGCTTTCTGAGAGGAGATCTCTTGGGTGGGTGTAAGCAGTAATTATTGTTCTTTTGTTAGTTTTTAGTTGGTGGTGGTATATAAACCTTTCGGAATAGCAAATAGTTGATGAGTACGATTTTTAAAATTGGAAAATATAATTTTATACAGAAGAGTACATAATATAAAATCCAAGTTGATGGTTTATGTTACATAAGTTACACATCTATAATTAGACTTTTGTAATAATAGGTTTGCTTTGCCCTCTTCCTGACTCCACCAAAGAGAAGAGAAAGCAAGGGAGGAAGTAGAGACAAAAAATTATGCATTATTAAATCATGAAAGGCTCTGTTCTTGAGCTGTGCAACAAGATATTCTTCATAGAAACTGGGTAGAAATACAATCAATGATTATAGGCTGTATATTGGTAGGATTTTGTTTTATGCATGTATAATTTAGTTGGTTCGAATAATCTTCCAAGTCCCTGGTGAAACATCAAACGTAAACGATTGTAGATACATGCACACACTTGCTTGTTAAATTTTGAATATCATCAATCTAGTACTCATAGCTGTCTCTCTCTGAGAGTGGATATAAAGCACTAAGGATATGTTGATGAATATCATCTAATCTCCTGGGTCTGATAATAATTAGGATATAGTTGTTCTCTTCTCTTGTTTTAGTTTCTAGAAAGACGTATATTGTAAGAAAAGTTCTATGCTTCAACAAAAATAGCTTGCAATATTCATAGCTTGTGGAGTTTCTTGATTAATTTCATTGTTCCTATGTATGCAGTTCATGGATGATGCTGTCAACCTCATGAATAAATCTTTTATCGATCGGTAATTGCACAAGTTTTTAAGTTTTGAAGAGACAGAGCTGCATAAGTATTCGTACCAATTTTTCTATGCAAAGCCTAGCTGAGAATCATGCTGTAGATAACATTTCGTTGTAGCTAATACTTCTATATCCGATGATGTGTGGGTCAAAAGCTGTATGTTGATTAAATGGAGGTATTTGATCCTCAGTATTTTGGCTCGTAAATTTTGTGGACTTTATATTTACAAATACTATGACAGAGGTCTTGTATTTTTGTACTTTTTGAAATTGAATGAATCTATTTTGATGGAAGTGTGAGTTTTTATTGTTAACAACTCTAGGAATACAAACTCTGTGATGTTGTATGATAGTATTACTTGATGTAAATAATAAGAATGAATAGTGTCTATTATGTGACAACCAATATTCTCATGCGGTATCAGTTTATATGGAGAGCTTTTATCGCAATCACTATTTTTTTGGTTTTCTCTGTTCTAAAAGTACTGCTTAGCAGCATTGTTAATAAAACTGTCTATTAGGATTTTAACCAATTGACTACCCTAGGTTATGTTTAGTATTGTCGCCTTGCCTTGGGATACGCTTGGTATTGCTAACTTTTTCTCAACTTTGAAAGTTAAAATAGTATTTGATAAGTATCAATTTGTATCCGGATTTAGTCACTTTTATACTAATCTTTAATATTTAGTGTTTCTATCTGATTTCAGAATTCAAAAATATTGATATTTAGTGCTTTCATCCTACTAAAAAAGTTATCACGCCTCAATTCAAATATACTTTTCATCCTACTGAAAGAGTTACCACATTTCAGTTCCACATATTCTCAAGTCTTCTCAACTAAAACAAAGATACCATAATCCAAAATCTACTGCCGAACTTCTCAACTGAAACGAAGATGAAAGAGAGAACCATTTCACATAATGATCTTTTACTGGCAATAAACAGAGGACCCACCTTAGCTCCTTTCCAGGAGATAATATATAGAGTGGGATGATGACGCTGCCTGATCAAGTTAAGGTAAGAGTAGATCTACAAGAAGATTCAATTTCTGGTTTTCTGCCTAAAACTCTATCCTATCCTTTCAGCTCTTTTTCTCATAGTCAATCGCTTATAATACAAAAATATTGCCCCTCTGATTTTTTTTAATCAGCAGAGACGACAGATGGCTATCTACATCTGCTACGAAAGCAGTTGTAGAAGAAGCAAAAGACAACATCTGGTCATAAGACGAGACAAAACAAGATGATGTAAAGAAGAGTGCAAGAACACTATCCATATCAAGGTACCAAAATGGAAAATATTAATGAATTACATCATCCAAAACCTTATTTGATTATGTAAGCAGCAAATGGTGGAGTTCCCACACTCCAACTATGGATGCCATGTAAGAATTTCTGGTCACTGTTTCTTTTGCTTTTTTTCACCTACTCTTTTTGCCACCTTGTTCTTCCTATAAGACACTTGAACTTCTCTTCACCAATCTGCAACAAACAATGGTTTATCAAGCAGGCTTGCAAGGAGAAAATTTGCGAAAGGGGCCATGGCAGGAAGAAGAAGATGAGTTACTAACAACATTTGTAACCATTTTGGGGGAACGAAAATGGGATTGCATAGCTAGAGTTTCTGGTATACATCACAATAACAAAAACAAGAGAAGATTGGTTTTCTGTTTTATGGGATAAACTTTCTTAAGCCAAATGTTAATATTTCACTTGCAGGTCTAAAGAGGAGTGGGAAGAGTTGCAGGTTACGATGGCTGAACTATCTTCGTCCGAATATTAAGCATGGGCATATAAGCACAGAAGAGGAGCAGATCATCATTCAACTGCATGAGCAATGGGGTAACAAGTAAGATTCTTTTCATCTTTTATTATGTAAAATTTTATCTGCATAGTCCCACGTTTCGATCAGAATTTTTTTGAACTATGTTGCACTGTAGGTGGGCAAGAATTGCAAGAAGATTGCCTGGAAGAACTGATAACGAGATCAAGAACTATTGGAGAACTCATGTAAGAAAGAAAATGCAAGCTCAAGAACAAGGTAGAAGCACAGTTTTCTTCAGATTTTTTCTACCATTATAGACAGGTTATTCCTCTCTATTAACAAATATAATTTTTTTCACTCAGACAACTTTCAATTTGGAGAAAACAATGCCAAACAAGATTTCTTGTTTCAAAGAGTTGATTTCAACGTGCAAAAATATGAAGGTGATGTTGAACAAAAGCCTGTCGAGGATGCTCCTGGAAGGGATAACAACTCGTTTGATGTTCATGGCTTTTCAAGCTCAGGATTTATAAGTTCACCATACGAAATCCAGTTGCTAGATTGGATGTCAGAGTTTTCAGAAGATCCAAGTAAAACAAGAGAGAGTGAGGATTCTACTAACACAGGAAGGATTTCGGAGGTTGATAATAATAATATATGGGAGTGGTCAGGCTCAATCTGGGATATATGAATGGATTTTGAAATGTGAATGAATACAAAGAGTCTCCAGGTTGTAAAACAACACCAATTAGCATCAAATTGTATAAATCAAAGTTCTTATCCACATTAATTCTTTCTGCCAAATGTATTTTTGCTCTCTTTTCAAGCAAAAAGTAATTCTAAATCTACATATTATGGTAATACTTATTTTAAGAACAGATTTTGTTCGGACGTTTTCTACTTAATTTTGAAAGTAAAATTGGAAAAAGTGTCTGATAACACTCATTTGTAGTAGGATTTACTCACTTTTTTATTAATATTATTTGACATCTAATATCTACACTGCAATTATAATAAATATATAATCTAAATCTCGATTCATTTTGGCCCATGAATTATCAATAATAGCCGTGAAGTATCCATTTTCTTTGATCAATAATATGCATTTTTAGAACGGCATATATATACAAGAACAATGTAACTGATTCTCTTAATTTTAAAAGTATTTAATAATACTGTTTTAATAAGAATCGCATTTTTTACTAATATTTGACGCGCATTATTTACGTATCATAAAACCTCAATCTTAAACAATAAAAATGTAATAAATCTCCACTTATTTCGGCCTACGGTTCACCATCAGAAACTTTGAAATATCTTCTATTTGTACATCTTTACCTAGAATATGTAACAACAACTCCTTAATTTTTATACATGTTTTGGAGTACGTTTCGTATTAAAATGTTAAAATTTTGAAGTCATAATTATTGTGAAATAAAAGTATAATATGTCAAACATTAGTAAAAAAATATATATCAATCCTTACTAAAATTTAATATTATAATATACTTTTTTAATTTTACTTTTAAAATTAAGTGGAACCTAATAGTATTAAATATACTTTTAAATTTATTTTTAGGTATAGTGCATATTTTTTGTTTTTATCTAAAATTTGAAAAAAAAAGTGTAAAAGAATATGAATTGATTTATACAGGAAAACATATAAAATTTTTTTTTAATTCTTTTAAGTGAGATTTGAATCATAGTTTTTACTTACCATTTTTAAATATTATATATATATATATATATATATATATATATATATATATATTCTTGATAACCAAACAAATAATAACATTATCTATCACCATTATCATCTTCATCTGAACTGGAGGAAGTCATTGTTATCATCATTCCTTTTCTTCAAACATGCAACTTTAAAAGTTCAAAGTATGGGAACATGGAATCAGCAATATGATCATATTTATGATGGCATTTTGAATAAGTGTATCTTTTGTTTATTTTTATTAATAAACCTTTTTGTACAACTCATAATGATAAATCTTGATACCAATCTTAATTTGAATGATAAGGTATAATATTACTAATATACAAATAATTCAAATATATTATTTTCAAAATTATAATTTGGACAAAAATTTAAATTATTTTTCAAAACTTTAATATATTTAAAGTATATTTAAAATAGGCATAGTTTTTTAAAATACAATAAATAAACTTGTTTAATAGACATTTCTTACATAAAAGTTAATGTGCTACATATTACTCATCTTTCCATTTATAAGTTACTGTTATCTCTCAATCTTTTATCTATATTTGATATTTAGTAATTCTATTTTATAATTTTAACAGTAGATTTTTAGGAATTACTTATTTAATTCTTTCTGTATACTTACGAAAATATATTTCTTCATATATTAGAATTAACTCCTTTTTAAATAAAGCAAGTACATGAATTAGACTTCAATTAAACTTGATTAAAAAGACACCAATTCTCAATATTTATAAATCTTTCGTGCCTCATAATCTTCAATGGAGTACGAATTAAGAGTTGGTTGGTTGAGTTTAATAAAGAAATACAAGATAATATCCAATTGGAAAGTAGATCAAGATGTGGGGCAGCAAGAGTAACCAAAAATCAAAGCCTAATATATGTACTTAGCTGGCTTTTATTAACTATTAGAAATGAACTACATGCTTTAAAGATAAAGACATATGTATCACATCCTAAATCTTTAATTCACTTTTTTGGATTCTTTTCTAAGAACATGAATTTATTAGTACCAAAACCCACCACTATATATAACTCTATATATCTCTTTGTCCATGTATGTACTTGTATTTTCTTTTTCCTTTTGGGGTTTAGATCAAAGAGATAATGAAGATATAAAGTGAATAGGAATTACTTGAGAACTACATCATCTTCTTCTGTCTCTATATGTATGGGACAATATTTTTCAATTGGTGCCTTAAATTAATTAAAAATAATCTCTTTGATATTTAACTTTTCTCTTTGGAATGCATCATGTTGATTAGTGGATTTGTCCAAATACAATAACTTATTACCTTTTATTTTTTAATATTATATATACAATTTATTAATATTAGAATCCAATGTGTATAGTTCACTTCAAAAGTTTATTCTCACTATAACACTTTTTGGAAAGAATAAAATTCATATAACATTGGTGAAATGAAAATTTACATTATTAGTAGGAATGAAGTCCTATCAAAATTATAAGACTCGAATTAACAAGATCTAAATTATTAACAGGAATAAAATTCTATTAAAGTTTCGACTAAAAAATCCTCAAATTTAAGGGTGGGAATTCTTTACCACCTAGTCAAATATGACTCCACTATCTTATGTAGTTTATAATTAAAAAAAATTTATGAAGTATAACTTATGATAATGTTGAATTTCTAAGTATAGTTTAACCTCTAGGTTGATAAATGTTGTCTTTTGAGATTTTATTGCTTAGTGTTCTTGTTATAACATAGGGGGTGTAGTATACAAGAATAAAAAGCAAGATAAAGCAATGAAAAGAGAAAAAACAGAAGGTGCAAGTGATTTATTGCTTCCTGAACCAAATCCACCTTCTCCATCATCATTGGGTCCTCTGCTCCACATACCCAAATTGTTGTCCCTGCTCAAATCATTCATATTTCATCATATTATCAACCTTTCTAGTAAGGAAAGCTTCAAGCAAATTTCACTTAACACGAAAAAAAAAGAGAGCCAATTATTTGAAAACTTATCCAGCCCAAAAGATTAGCCTAATGTGAAAGTTGATATGACCCAAATATTAGCCCAGGTTTGTGAACCATGTTGTGGTTTTAGTAGGTTTATTTACATCAAATTTTTAAAATTAACACTATTTTTTACTTAATATCTTATTTATACTCAGATGATTAGTGATTAAAAATTATTATCCATTGATTTGCAATTTACTCTAAAGTATGTTTCAAACTATTGTGCTTTTAAATTTAACAAGCACAATTACTATTAACTAATATTTATTACTTGTTAAGGCATATAAATTCTGATATCTAGTAATATAGTATTTAGGAATTCCTCTAAGATTGGCCCTAATGTATTCTTTTAATTATATTGTTTTTAATTATTATACATAAATAGACCCATTGGTTAGCTTAATCCATAAATGTTTTTAAAAAATAAAGGTAATTCACTACATTTTAACTCTCAAGAGTAAAGAGTCATTTTGCCTTAGGGGTTTATATGTCTTTTAATGATAATTTTATCCCCATAGCAATTATGGGCTTACATGTAATTCATGCCATGAGTGGGGAGAAGTAATAATTAAAAAAGTTGATGGGTTGAAATAAAATATAGAAAAAGAAAAAGAAAAAGGAAAAATGGAAAGAGAAAAAGCAAAAGCGAGGTAAAAAGAAACAAAAGGAGAAAGAGAGAGAGAAAGTAAAATAGAATACCTTCCACCAACGCCAAGAACACCAGCATGCCAAATGAGTTGCTCAATAAGCTCAGCAGATTTGGGCTCAACACTGTAGGCTTTCTCATACTTGACTTCAACTCCTTCACCAGATGCCACAAAGAATGCACCATTCACCAGTACATCCCCGTCTGATCTCCAGTTCCAGTCCCTCCATTGCCCTTCTGCTGTGTCCACCCTCTTTGTTACCTGCCTCAATAACAAATATGTATTACTAAACAACAGTTTTAGGGTTTCACAAAGGTCCCCATCACTTGTTTCAATTTTCTAGTGAGACCCACTTCGAAAAGCACTTAATTTTCGGTCATTAGTGAGTACTAGTCCCATGATTTCTACTGACCAATTACAACCAAGCATAAAAAATAGTTTAAAAAGGAGCAAAAGTTCTGGGATGACCATTTTTATCTGTGTTACTAATAAGAAAAGTTTCAAGTAAAATGAACTTATCATGTTATATTATTCATTTGTTGGTCGAGTTTTACAGATCTTAGTAGGTGGGTATTGTTATACCTCCTTGGCATTGGGATTAGTAGGGGCAGTGTAGCGGTTGCCTTGACTGTTAATGGTAGGGTTTCCACTACCACCAATAGCATACATTTCCCACTCTGTAAAATCATTGTTCACAACATGAATGTAGCCGCGCCTACACCTCGGCATTCTCTGAACAAGCTTCTCCCCAAAATGGTTAAACGCTATTGTTACCTGCATCCCTGAGTCAGGCAAGTAGTCATCACTGTGACCCAGCAGCATCACCTCATTGTGATGAGAGAAAAAGTTGTTTGATATTGTGATTCCTGTAGATCCCATCACAGCGTCTATCAGACCGTCCTTACAGTGAGACAGTGAGCAATGATCTATCCATAAATCCTTTGACCCAAAGATGGAGATCCCATCACCGTCTGATTTTGTTCTGAACCCATAATGTGTTGGACTTGAACGTACATTAGCATTACCTGTACAGTACAGAGACCAACTTTTAACTCTGAGATCTGGCTTGGTTGAGGAGATACTAAAAAATGAACGTAAATTTGTTACCTGACTCAACGCAGTGGTGAATATGAATGTTGTGTATGATTACATTGCTAATATACTGCAAAGTAATGCAGCCGCCACCCGTAATATGTACATTTGCTCCACGACCGTCGAGAGTTTTATAGCTGTTGAAAATAAGCTCTTGTGAGAGCTTTATAAGCATGTTACTAGGGAACACAATCCAGAGAGGCTCAGGCTGTATTACAGCATATCTCAGTGTTCCTGGCCTAGGATTCACAGCATCATCGTCGGATGAATCAGTGACAATGTAATATTCACCGCCTTTACCGCCCATTGCGTACTGCCCAAACCCAATAGCACAATCGGCGAGCCTCTGGCGGTTGTTGGCCCAGTCAGGGTCACACTTCCAACAGTCGTCTATGGGGTTGCCTGTAAAGCATGTTGTATCATATTTCTCAGAAATCTGTAGCATATGCCTTCTTGTTACAGAAGCATTCACTCTCCTGCATGCATTGTAAAGGAGGAAAACGTAATTAAACACATATAAAAACTTATAAGGGGACTAGATCCCCTGGAATCTAGACTTCAGAGCTTCAGAGTGACCCAGAAACAGAATCACAAAGCAATGGAGCTGAGGGAGTAAAAATGAACGACATTATACCTGTGAACATCTTGGGCTACTAGTTCAGGGCTGGGATGAGAACCTGGAAGAGTGAAGTTGAGCATTACTGCTCTACCAAGCGGAAAACATGAGATCAGAAGAGAGATGAGGACAATGCACGTTCTCTGCAACATTGTTGCTGAACAAAATTAACAGTGCTTGGCTTAGCTGGGCTGCTTCACTCTAACTGGAAATATATTGGTATTTGTCTACTGAGCCTGATACAATTAATGCATTATTTTGACAAATTGAAAGCTTGTTTTGTGTAATAATAATAATAATGAGTGAAAAAGAAGAAAAAAGAAACTGTATCTGCTCTGTTTCTCACTGAAGTATGTTACAGTAGTGTTTACTGTTAGTAATATATGTGCTTTGATTTATAATCATGGAGCTAATGGACTTTTGGGATTCACTGGATGAAAAAGCAACAGAGGAGAGAGAATTCTGTCTCCACTCCGAGAATCCGCCTAATCTCGAGGAAAAACGGTCCTCTACGTTTTCGAGGAAAACGTAGGAGGGACTAGGGTGTTTTTAGTCATTCAAAAAATAGGTTTATCAATGTAGAATTTTTTTTAATATTATCATTAATTTCAGTATATTATATCATCATAAATTTAAAATAATTAAAAATTAAAATATGTATAAATTTAGTGTAGTCCACAGAATTAATATGAACTAACTCCACCTAAATATGCATAAAATTGACAATTATCATGTAGTCACTAATTACATAGTTACTTGAATTTAAAATTAAGAATTTATTTTTTATATATACAAGAGCAAATATTTTTATATACTAAAGTGATCTCATAGTAAAAGGAGTAAAATTTTAAATTAAATTATAATTATTATTTTTAAATATTATATAAGTACATATATAATTTATCGATATTTTATAAAAAAATGTGTTTTAACTTAAAAGTTTAAATAATTGTAACTCTTATTTTTTATTTTAAAAAAAAATTATTTTATTATAATTATAAAGACTCGAACATTTTTTTTAAAGAGAAGAAGATAAATACTTAAAAACTAAGTTACTAGTGAGTGGTTTAAATTTTAATTGACTGTGATCATAAAAATGTTAATAAAATTTTAACTACAATTTAATATTAAATATTTAAAAGAAGGCATGCATAAAATTAATAATACCCTAGTTATATAGTTAGGGTAATCATTATGTTGTAACATTTAAATTTAACTTTATAATTATTTACTATTGTATGTATAATACATTAGATTATATTTTAAAATATGCAAATATTTGCATGAGGTAATGATTATGTGTATATGAAGTTTGTATTTAGTAGACGATATATAACCAAATAGTGAATACATATGCCTGGTCTTTGATTGGTGATGATGCTGTCATAATGTGATTGGGCCGCTGAAAAAAGTTCATTGGACATAAGCAGATAGATGTTGACATTAGGGAAAGCTCTATAGAGTGGGATATGAATATTCCTGTTATGCACGCATCCTAACTTGGCCCAGGTCAAAAGTTATATTGTGATTTGTGAAGGGTTAAATTTAAAAGTTTGAAAGTTTTTAGGGGTTAAAGTGAAAAATATTATATTTTTGGAAATTAAACTAATAAATGTATACTAATTTATTTGAAATTTTCTTAGGTGCATGGGTCAAGACCACTGTAAACCTTAAAGTGACAAAGCTCCTATATTAAAAGAAAGATTTAAGGAATTTTGGGATTGAGATATTGTAATTTTATAATAATATAATTTTTTTTTAAGTTGAAATATTAGTTGTAAATATTAATAAAAATAATAATAAGGTAACACCGAAAAAAATATTTATTAAATATTTTTTACTTTTTCTTTAAGTTACGGAAAAATCAATGATAATCTAAAACAAAGCATACACATTTTCATACTAATAATTTTATACTTCTCAACTTATATTTTAAAATTATATATTAAAAAATGCGTAAAAACTAACTTATTTTTATCATATCACTATATACATTAATCAATAGTACAAAATAATTAAAATTAATATATAAAATAAGGCAATAGTAATAAATCAACTCTCACATCATCTAAAATAAAAATTAAGAAAAATAACATTAATCTTTTCACATATAAGTGTTATGACGGCGGGAATGTGTGTATCTTTTTGTAGTTTATACAATTATCCGAAATAAAGTGAGAAACTTGAAGAAGAGAGATCCTTCAATATATATTGAAAAAGGCATATTAATTTAAGAAACGGCAAATTGGGGACGAAGTGTAGATTCTCCCCCGGTGAATCCGGCAACAATATGATACTAAGAGAGAGTGCTCTATCGATCTTCTGCTCCTTTTGATGAACATGGAGGGGACAACATGTAGACAACTAATTTAAAGCAAAAGATTACTTCTTAGTTCTTATTATTACCCACTTTACAAAAATTTATACTTTATCATCCTCATCCCTTTTCCTGTTTTGGGTCATGACTCATTCTCTTAACTCCTCTTACCTTTGATCTTGTTTCCATATTTCAATCTTCAGCAGTCAATTAAAGAATTTATAACCAAATTATTACAAATTTAGTAATAAATATTCACTTCCTTTTTAGAAAAAGAAAAAAGATTCGAGTCTTCATAGGTGACATTGCTTCGGAAAAAATTTAAAAAATTTGTCTTCTATAAAAATAAATTTTGTCAAATTTGAATTCAGACTTTCTTAATTGGTGTTAAAATTACATCTATTTCAACTCTTGATTTTTCGTAAATGTTCAACTATAATATTAACATATTATATATATAATTGTATAATATTTAAATAAAAATTTTTTCGTAAATGTTCAACTATAATATTAACATATTACATATATAATTGTATAATATTTAAATAAAATTTTTTTCGTAAATGTTCAACTATAATATTAACATATTACATATATAATTGTATAATATTTAAATAAAAAATTATAAGCCATTTAATGATAAATATTTACCTCTTTTCTAAAATGATAAAAGAGGATTTGACTTCTCATGATGAAGTAAATTTATCCTCTATAAAAGTAAATTTTGTCAAAATTAAGTACAAACTTTCTTGGATGATATTAAAATTGCATCTATCTCGACTCACAATTTTTGGTAAATATTCAACTATAATATCAGTGAATTACATATGTAATTGTGTCATATTTAAATAAAAAGGATTGAATCTCCTTGGCATCAACTTTGAAAAGAAAATTTTTTTAATTTCAATTTTTATACAAATGGGATGGGCTTTTAAATATGTGAAAACTATAAAAAATAATAAAATCATAGCAATCAATAACTCATTGTATGACATAACAGAGTTGTTTAAAATATTTAAATTTAACTTAGTAATTTTATAAAAATAAAGATTTGTTTAGTATATTATATAGTAATTATTTACAATCTTTACATACAAAAATATTTGTGTTAGAAAAATGTTGTTGAGATTGAAAAGCAAGGACTATGTTCATATTCGTTTCCTCCACAACATGTAAAGTAGAATACACCCTAGAGTAGACTACAAAAGAAAAAAGATAAGAAGGTTTGAAAATTTCACTCTCTGCTAGCTATGGGTCCCATATCCCATTTTTGATCAAGAACTTCACCGCTCTGATTTGCTTAAAGCATTAATGTATATGTAGGACCAAGTATTTACATACAACTTCCCTCTTCAATTAACAATCAAATAGGACAAGGCCCCATCTTTGTGCCATAAATAATTAATACCATTTCAACATTGTTTTATGACTTCCCAGTATATTTAATTCTATTTTACTATTATACAATTTTAAGTAAATATTAATAAAAAAAAGGGGGATAGGTATAATTCTAAAACAAAATCTACACTCAATTTTAATAAAATTTATCTAAATTTGAACCCTTTTCTTTTTAAGAATAGAAGCAAATACCTACTAACACACTCGAAATCTTTTTTTATAAGATTCTCATCACTTGTAAAATCAATTATATTTAATGAGTTCTGTAAATAAAGTCAAATAATATTTCAATTTTTGTTGATCAGGAAATTTGAATACAAGACACTAAGGTCAAATTTTCTTTAATACACTATTAATTGTTACTAATTTACTCAAAAGTTTAGACAATAATATTTGGAGTTATTTATTGATCATAATATATACACATTAAGTTTATTATATAAATGATTTAACGATATAATAATAAGATTTAGTAAATTATTGATACTATATTATCTTAACTTTGTGATAGAATCTTGCAATAAAGTTAAGATATTTAATTTTGACATTTTATAAATAAAGATCTTGGGATAAAATCTTAATAACATAGAATAATTACAAAAGAATCTTCTATTTTCTTTTAACCTTTTTTTCTTATACAATTGAGTTATATTATGCATGCAAAGATTGAGACCATCCTATAAATTAACAAAATGAATAATTTGTCAATCACACAATATCTTAAATAGTTATTTTACGAATTATTTAAGAAAATAATTTAATTAATTTTTTTTAGTAATGATAAAAGATTTAAAAAATCAATTCTCACTTTTTCGCATTAATTTTAATCCGTAGAAAATTTTAATGGAATTAGAGTCCCTCCTATCTACCACTATTTTTTAAAACTTGTTTTCATTTTTGTTTCTTAAAAACTGAAAAAAGTACTTGTTCAACTGCTGCTTATCAAAAATAAATATGAAACATAAAAATGAGTTTTACAATTTTTAATTATAAAATAAAAACAGGTTTTAATTTTTTTTGTTATATTTGGAAAATAACATGTAAACTATTATATAACTAAATTATAAGATTAATGTATTATTAAATATTAGAAATTAAATAGCATAAATTTTAATATTAAAAAATTAAGATAAAAATATTATTATATTTATTATTTTTACCATTTATAAAATTTAAATCAATTAAATTACTTCGTGAAATAAAAAAACTATCTATTATAGAACAATAATAATTGAAATTACTAAAATTTTATTCTCTAAAATATTTTTACGAAATAAAATTTATAAAATTATTATCGGTGGCATTTTTTTTATTCTAAAAATTAAATTAAACACATTATTTTTATTTTTATTTCATAAAAATAGTACTTACAAAATAATATCAATAATATTCTAAACAGTTTGATGAATTTATTTTTTCTAATTAAATGATTCGATGAATTTCTGTTTTTTTTAATTAAATTATTCTATGAATTGCGAAATAACAATTATTGTCGAAGCATCTATAATGTTGCTAGGAAGCCAATCATGAACACATCCACTGTAACAGTATCACATTTGAAAATGAAATTGGCCCAATCAGCTGAAGTTATTTGAGAAAATACGTGGGGCCACAAGTTACAATCACCGCAGGATGAGGCCCACAAAAAGATGCTACTTTTGACTATTTATCAATTGCGAGGGCCCATATCTTTGACCAAAAAATGACACTACTCCTCCCTCCATGTTCATCTAAATGGGGTCATCTTCACACTTTGGCTTTTTGCACTATTTTTATAATTGTTTTTCTAAAATATTATTTTAAAATAATATTTTAATTTATAAAAAATTCAAATATGAATAATTATGAGGTGATTAATTTTGCAAGCAAAGTCAAAGAAATACCAGTTGCTTTCTTTTTTTTTAGTTATGCAAGTGGAATCTTATCCAAAACGTGATGACATTATTGGCTTATTTATTAATGTAATATTAAGGTTAAAATTTTATTTAAGTTTTAAATACTTTTAATCTTTATATATATATATATATATATATATATATAAAAGAAAATTACTATTTTACCTCCGATAAGGTTTGAAGTATTATCACTTGAATGGGATACCATCTTTGGCAAATAACATAACAATAACTTAATATATACAAGGGAAGGTGGTGAATAGCTCCAAGTGAAGCCTTAATTTTGAAAACAAAATAATTAAAAGCGTGAAAAATAACAATTTTTACTTAGAAAATTTAGTTTGTAATTTGTATTTAACATTCAATGATTTTGTTAAGTAACAATTGTAACTTCAAGATTATAACATTTCAATATCAAGTAAAATGAATTAAAATACAACAATACCAAATATAACTCCAAACTCTTTTAAAAATTCTCGTTAAAAAATAAGAAGATTTGAAATGGAGTACAAAATTATTGGATCATAATAGTAGGATCTAAAACTTTGTTTAGTTAAAAATATTTGAATAAACTAAATAATTTTTACTTTTATTATTAATTAATTAGAAAATTCACTATTAAACTAATGCTTAAAAAAATCAAATTCGAAATAGAGTTTTACTTAATTATAGGCAAGCTTAACATCATATTACTGCTTATTTATCAAAATTGACTACAATCTATATAGGTTATGATGTTTTTTCTCAAATTTTATGTTACATAAATTAACTTTTGCATTATATACTTTCAACTTTTAAAGTTCTAAATTTTCTATTAAGAATTTTAATTTTTACCTAATATATTTTAAATTTTATATTGCCAAAAAAAAATGTAATCAAATATGTTGGTATCATAGCTATGTCCTTGCTTTAAATGTAAAAAGTAAATGTTTTAACAGTGAAGCGTGAGTGGGTTGAACATGAATTTAGGCCGTTCTCGTAAACATGAAAACAATTAATTAAACATAAAGTTATAGAAAGAATAACTAATATTTGGGAAATATGGGCCAAGAAGATTTTACTACACTTTTTTAACCGTTTTCAAATATAATTAAGGGCTAAAGTGTATTTTTGAAGAGTAAAATATTTGAGTTAATTAGAAAGATTGCGGAGTTTAAGGAGAATGTAAAATAATGTAATTTATGGTTAAGCCTGCGCAGGGTTTAGTTAATTAGTCTTGGTTCATGGACAATTATTCAACGTTTTTGGTTTGCCTACACTTTTTCGAAACTAGCATGCATGCATAATCTTGGTGTTTGAATAATTTAATTAGTAAATGTAAATTATTGTATATATTGTTGACTTAAAGTTATGAGTAGCCCATCTAAGAATTGGAAGAAAATAAGTAAAGTAATATTTGCTTTATGTTAGATTTTCACTAAAAGAATGTAAGAAATTAGACTATAGCTGAATGCACCATATTGTATTGGTTGTGATAAGCTGAAGATTTTTTGAGATGTTGAAGAAAATTATGCAGAGCGGGTAGATGACACCTCCGAGAACGCAAAAATTGGCAATCAATTAAGACAGTGAAAAAAAGGTTAAGAGCATGTGTTGATAGAGTTGGTATATATCATCCAGCATTCTGGCCGATAATTTACCTTTTTTCAAGTGCCTCAACGAAGAAAAAAGAATCTAGTTCTCAGAGAAAGAATGTGGCCTTCTTCTCCTCGCTTGAACTCTTTTAAGTTGAGCTTCTTATTTTGAACTTGAAAAATCTCAACCATACATCTACTACTCAATCCTTTGTACTAAAGCATAAGATACAAAAAAAACATGTGAATCAAAGAGCCCAATAAAGAAAATTAGGCCTAGGAGCCGAATCGAATTTGATTATAATCAAGTTCAGTGTTATTCAGTTTTAAACCAATAAGTTTGATTCGGGTTCCATTTTTAACCAGACCTAAACAATAAACCAAACTTAAAAAAAAAACTAAATATTTTTATATAAGTTTCTAAAATTTCTAAAAATTATAAACAAATAAAAAATTTATAAAAATTCACATATATGAATTTTATAAAAATTTTCTTTATTCGTAATTTTAAATAATTTTATGAAATTATATAAAAATATTTTTTAAAAGAAAAATTGAAACTAATAAGAAGTTGGAACCAAATGATATCCTCTGCCGATATTGTAAGATATTTCAGTATATTTGTATCCTATCTAAATCTTATAAAAATATTATACACTTTATTATATCCTATACGATATTATATACCCTTACTATATATATCTTATCCATATATTCTTTTTTACAATTATATTATCCTATTCGCTTTGTCTTCGAGTCTCATATTCTTTTAAGCTTCTCAACTGCTAGACCCTTATTTCCATCACTCAGCCACGCAGGTTGGGACCAATGAAGAAGAGAGCTCATTTTACTATTAGGCTTGACCTAGTCAAGAGAAGTAGAGCAAGCCTCAAGTTATCAATCTCTCAATCAAAATTTTATTACAATTAAAATTTTGAGAGATCTAATTGGAAAAGGAAAGTGAAAGGAATAAAGTAAAGGAAAAGTAAAAACAATGGAGCTTTCTTTCCACGTACAAACAAATTCTATTAATTAATTTTAAAGAACAAAAATTTGATATCAATAATTAGTATCGTCTGTAAAAAAAATCCAATTTATTATTATTTAAAATTAACTATTTTATTTTTACCTTCTTACAAAATTCGAAAAAATTAAAATTGTGTTTTGTAAATCATTACCCTTAGTTTTTAGAAAAAATTATTATGACAAGAAAATTTTATAGTAAAACAGGAGGTTTGTATTTTTTTTATTTATATTGCATGTATGGTTTAAAATATCTTATCTTGAATGTACATTTATTGGATTGTAAGACAATTAATGGATACAAATATATGTTGGCATTTAATTTGTTGTTATTTTCAATTCTGACAGCTTGTTATCCGGCCAAAGGCTAGATGATGAAAGGAACAAACTCCCTCAAGGGAGTGTTTCAACCCTGCCTATGATAGTTTTCTAACAACATTGTGGGATTTCCTAGTAAATAAGTTGTATATATATAGATTGTAACATAATATTAAAAAAATAATATTTTAAATTAATATTGCTCAGCTTAAATAAAAAATGATATTAAAAAATATATAGTTTAGTTTGAATAAAAAAAGAGGTAATATTAAAAAAAATATACCGTTCAACATAAATATCAATTAGGTCCAATATAAAATATCATTCAAATTTAGTTATGAATATCATTAGGATATAGAGATAAATATTAGTTAAATATGATATAGAATATGATACGAGTGTAGGGTCCTCCTACGATATTGAGAGAAAATTTCCAGTATTGATAATGTAATAAGTGTGGACCATTGATCTTATCAATGGTCCATTATTTTTTTAAATATTAATTTAATTTTTAAATTTTTTAAAGATTATTTTTAAAACTTATAATTTTAACATAAAAAAATTAAATTATAATGTAAAATTTATATATAAAATATAATACTTATAAACGTTAAATTAAAAAATAAAAAAATATAAACTGACATAAAATAATAAAATTGGACATTAGCTTCATAAATTCAACGTTAAAATTAATATAAGCCAACATAAAAAAATAAAAATGAACATCAACTTCATAAATTCAACATTAAAAATGTAAATGAACTGAAATAAATATAAATTAACGTAAAATTATAAAATGATAATAATATAGTTGTAAAAAAATCAAAAGAATTTTAATTGTAATATAAAACGTATAAATACACATAAAACTTGTAATCTTGACATAAAAAATTAAATTACAATATAAAACTCGTATGTAAAACATAATACTTGTAAATGTTAAAATTAAAAAAATTAAAAAATATAAGCCATCATAAAATAGTAAAATTGAACATTAACTTCATAAGTTCAACATTAAAAATGTAAATGAACTGAAATAAATCTCAATTAACGTGAAATTATAAAATGACAATAATATAGTTATAAAAAAACTAAAAGAATTTTAATTGTAACATAAAACATATAAATACGTATAAAACTTGTAATCTTGATATAAAAAATTAAATTAAAACGTAAAATTGGCATGTAAGATATAATATTTATAAACATTAAAATTAAAAATAAAAAAATATATACACCAACATAAAATAGTAAAATTGAAATTAACTTCATAAAATTTAAGCCAATATAAAATACTTCTGATTGCATGACATTAGATAAAATATTATTTTACAAATAATAAATATCAGCAATTTAATAATAACACCCTTACTATGCTAAATTAAATTTATATTACATGTTATTAAGATTTTTAGCAATATCATTTTATTTTTCTTAATTATCTATTTCAAAATTTCTTATTTATATTTTTTCATTAAAGTATGCTTTTCGCTTACAATTTATCCTTTTCAAGATATTCTAATTAATGTGATCTTATTTAGAAGGTTATTTTATTGTACTAATCATTCTCAAATATTATAATAACGTTTACATCTTCAAAAAAAAAAATTGTTTATTAATTTATATAATTACAATCATCATGATTAATATATGAGATGCGTCTTACTTTTCAATATTGATTTTTGAGTTGTAATACTTTATATTATTAATAATAATTTTTTAGAAGAATAAAGAAAGAATATAAATTTTTATAAATCTAAATTAATATTTTTTAAAATATATTATTCTTAATATGTATAAGAAATTGTTTAACATTAATTGTTTTCACTATAATATATGATTTTGTATTTCAAATATATTTTTAAAAGATAAATTATATCAAAATAAATTAAACATATTAAAAAATAAAAAATACGAGGAAAATAATTTTTAACCTAAATAGTAGATTAATTTTATATGTTATTTGCTAAGCAGGTTAATTATCATTAATATAAAATGAATAGTTTAGATTTTAATTTTAAAATCTAAAGGTCAATAAAATCGAGTTATTGGTACTGAGATTCTGTATCCTAATATCCTAGAATTTTCCTACGATGTAATTGTAAATATTATTGGAGTCGGTTGAAAGTTAAATATCATTCAAGTCCAAATCTAAGTTCTAAATTTAAATATTATTAAGATACAATATTAAATTATCATTAAAGTTTTATTTATTAATTATTTATGCCTTCGGTGTGAGTTTTAGATATTTATGTTTTATAATCAATTGTTTGAAATTTTAATATTTGATCCAAATGGTTATTAAAATAAGGGTTAATTTTAGTTCTATTACTCAATTTATTGATAAATATTATATATGCTTACCTTTTATTAAAAGACATCACTCTATCCTAAATAGTGATAAAATAATTATTTTACTATTATTTTAATTAAGAGATATTAACAAATATACTTTAAAGTTTCATAAATGACTGATACCCTTCTAAAATAAAAAAAAAATAATATATATATATATATATATACCCCCTAGAAAAACTACACAATTATACAAAATAAATGTTTTACTCTCATATATTTAGAAGGTAAATAAATTTATTATTTTAATCTTATTATTTTTACATAATGATTAATATAATAATAATTTATTTTTTTATAATTATATTCAATCTTTTTTATATTTAATATCTAAAACATTATTAATATTTAATAATTTTATTTTAGTTACATTAATTTATAACAAAAACAATTATAATAGATCACATATAATATTTGAATTATATGAATTATATTATTTATAATTTAAAAAATATTTTATTCAATATGAAATATTTAGGATTTAGTTATCAAAAGTATTAATAATAAAATTTATGTAGTCCAAATATTTGGGATAAATAATTGATTTTATAATTTATAATTTTGAGAATATTTATATAATGTATCCGTATTATTAATCTATAAATAAAATAATTTATGTAATTTATAAACTTCTAAAAAATATTAAATATTATTAATATAATGAAAATAATATTGTTTATAATAACAATAATTTGACATTAATTATAAAAATATTAAATATAATTATCAAAAACTAATTTATAAGGTTATATTGGTCATTATGTAGAAATAATAAGGTTAAAGAGATAAATTTATTTACCTTTTAAATATATGAGAATAACATATTTATTTTATATAATCGTATAATAACTCTACGGGGTATATGTCATTTTTTCATATTTTAGAGGGGTATTGGTCATTTATGAAATTTAAGAGAGTATCTCTTAATTAAAATAATAATAAAATAGTCATTTTAAGATTATATAGGATAAAGTGATGACTTTCAATAAAAGGTATGTATATCTTATATATGTCAATAAATTGAGTGACATGGTTAAAATTAACCCTTAAAATAATTTTTATATGACTCCAATAATGTTTAACTATATATGATACAACCTAAAAAAATTAATATTTATTCTTTTATGCATTAAATTGAAGATACTATTATTTTAATTCATTAGTTTTTTTTCTTGGTAATTGTATAATTATTTTGCAAATGAGTATAGGGAGAATTTCAGATTTTTCCCCTGTTATTTTACATAATGTCCATTACTCCCAATTGTATCACTAATACCTTAAGTTTTCCTAATGTCATCTCCGTAATTTTAAAGTCTTGATTTTTGTGACTAATTACGTTTTTGCCCTTAAAATGTCACCTACAAAATCAATTGTCAATAGATGTTTTAGGGATAAAAAATAGTAAAGTTACAAAAATGCCCCTATTTTAGACAAAAAATAATATAATAATTAATTATATTATTTGATTGGAAATGTCATTTTAATTAGTAATACTATTGTTATATGAAAATTGACCTTGGGCCCTAGCCCAAGCCCAAACCCAAGCCAAAGTTATGATATTCCACCTAGGTATGTATAAAAATTAGGGATGGTAATGGATCGGGTAAGGGTCGGGGACCTCAATCTCCATGCCCATTTCGAATTGGGTCAAATATCCCCATATCCAGCCCATCTCCGTTTTTGTTAAAATAGGACTAAACCGGGTACGGGTGTGTTTTAAAAAATATATATTGACCCCGCTCATTAACTCGTTTGACTTTGATTGACTATTATTTAACATCAAGTTAATGGATATTAAAATTATCAACCTATATTTTTAATTAAGCCCACTCATTATTTAATGTGCAAGTCCATAAATTTACTAAACTTACCTATCATTTAATACCAATTTATTTTTTATTAATTTCAAGCTCAAATCCATTTAGCCCATTAATTCTTATTTCATCAACAAAATAAAAATATTAATACCAAAATTAAATTTATAAAATAAAAAATAAAACTTACATAAATTAAATTATATAAAAATAATATCATATAATTAAATTCAAATAATTCAAATTGCTTCCTCATCATCCTGTAAAAATAAAGACAAAAATAAATTATATAATGAAAAGCATATTTAATTCATATAGATTATCAACATTTAAATTAACTCTTATTAAAAAAAATAAATCTACCTCTTCACAATTTTCAATATCTCCTTGTGCAAATGCGTTAGTGACATCTTTAGTGGAAGTTAAAATGGGCTTCTCATATATTTTAGACAATAAATAAATAAATTAGTAGATAAGAACTCATAAAATTATAAAAAAGAAAATAAGTTTGAATATAAAATATTTTATACCTTTACGTAATCAACTTTGAGATTAAAACTTCTACCGTACTAGGATATAATTTGTTACGATGTGAACTCACAACTCTACCACCTACACTAAATGCGGACTTAGAAGTAACTGTAGATATTGGAATTCCCAATATATCTTTAGCAATATTGGCCAACAAAGGGTATTTATATTAATTTACTCTCCACCAACTCAAGATATCAAACTTATTAAAGTCATCCAATACACCATCATCCAAATATTGTAAGAACTCAGTTTTTCTATGCTCATTCACATTAGACTTTACAAATTGTTTAAATCCTAACTTACGTGAACTGGTTTATTAGTAGAAGGCACCAAAGAATTAGAGCTAGAATGTGAGGTACTACTAGCTTTATAGCTAGATGAACTTTCAGGTAATTTAAATTTTGATTCATAATCTTTAACCAAATTACAACAAAGATGACGAACTCTCTCAATCTGAAATGAATCATCATCATTATATATCATAGGAAAATAGTATTTTATCAATTTAATTTTATATCTCGGATCTAACACTAGCAACAGCTAAAATTCCATGTAACATTTTTTCAATATTTCTTAAATTTATCTAGTATGATAGTTGCCATTTTCCTAAGCTCCCCGTAAGGAGATACAAGCCACTTTTCCAATGACAATTTAATCTTGCAAATGTGCATAAAAAAATAAATAAGAAGTTGGATACTTTATACTTGAAAATATTTCTGTACTATGATAGAATGATTTCAAATTATTTGCCAGTATTTATGCTAACTCCCATTCTTACTCACTTGGCAAACTTATACATTGTGTCTCAAGAAAGCTCAATATACAAAATATAGATTTATACTCCAAAGCAATAGGAATCATAAGATAAATGGAGTTCCACGTAGTTGCACAATCAATTACCAACTCCTTAGTGCATAGAGTATTCAATCTACGGGCAACTTCATAAAAATTTTCCTTTCTTTTAGTTGTAGTTGTCCAATATAAAACACTATCACGAATTTTGATAATTGTACTATCAATAATAGATAAACCATCTCTAACAATTAAATTAAGAATGTGGGCAGTCTAACGAAAATGAAATAACCTCCCACTTATGACCAAATCACTCTTTTCAATCTTTTGTAATAAAAATGAATGCGATCATTATTAGAGCAATTATCAACAGTTACAGCAGATACCTTATGATCCATATTGAGATCCGTTAAGGCATTAAACAATGCATTACATAGTACACAAATCATAAACCTATGCACATAAAAGCATAAAAAAAAATATATTTTAAATAAAATCATAATGAAACACAAATTAATTATTTCAAATTTATACATTTATATAAAATGAAAATAATTACCTTAGAATTTTTCCATGTAAGATCCAAGAATCATCAATGAAGTGCCTGGTAATTGCCATATATCTCATTGTTTGTGATCCATATGTCCACATATCCGTTATGATAGCTATTTTACTCTTACTTTGCTAAAAAACACTTAAGACTCCAGCCCTCCAATTGATACATTTCCATAATATCACTTTTAATTGTATTATGAGACACACACTTAGATATATGATTAAGAGATTCTATCAACTTCTTAAAATATTCATGATCTACACAACTAAGAGGGTACTCATGTACAATAATTAATTTAGCAATAATTTCCCTAGTAACATTAGGATAAAAAACAAATGTTTCCAATTTTGTATTTCCTTCCTCATGTTTTACTATTTTCAACTTCTTTGAATAGCTAGTTATTTATTTTTGTTTGCTTACGATACATGTCTTCATATGGGCATGTAAATGTCTTGTACCATCCATACTACGTGCCACTAATTTACTTTTACAATATTTACATACCGCTTTTCTCATCTTATCATTACCAATTCTATCAAAATGTTCCCATACAATATACTTCAACCTTTGTTTACCTTTTAAAAGATTATCATCATCTATTACATCATCACCAACAACATCTACTATATGGGATTAATCACTTGATGCCATTTTATGCAAAACAAAAATTACTATAAGTAATTCAATATTATTAATTACATTAAATTTAATAACAAAGAAAAGTATTTAATAGATATCATTAAAAAAAAAAAATTTTTGTAAGAAACTTAATATTTTTATTGTAATAAATTTTAAATATAGTGAAAAATATTATAGTTTTGATGAATTTTAAATATAAGCGAAAATTTATTGATAAAATTTTTAACTTGAGTGAGTAAATTTCTGGTAATCAATTTTCATTTTTATTCTATAATTGGCATTAAATGATCAACAACAAGATCACAGAAGAGGAAATAAAAAACAAGCTCTCCAATCTATAAACGCAACAGCATGTGGTTCGTTGTATGCCCACAAAATTAGGCACAAATATATAGGGCTCTAATTGCACTTTGATCCATTAACAATAAAAACTTTTGTCATAATATATGCATACATGTCAAAAAATTGCATGTTCTAAATTTAATAATAAGGTTTAATGTTATAATTATGAAAACCCATTACAAATTTTAAAGTAAATAAGAAAATAAAATGCATTAAGATATAAATACTTACCTTGATTTTGACAAATTTTCAGTTGTTTGAAAAAGAAGATGTAATAGTGAGAGATTGAGAGAGAGGAAGGAATAAAATATTGAGAGAGATGGAGGTGGCGGCTGCAAAAATTGAAGGAGACAATATTGTTTGATTTAGGGATTTTATCCTATCTTTTATAGGAAGGGTTTAATTGATCAAATTAAAAAGATTTTAATTTTTATATAAATACTTAAGTAAATAAAATTCAAAATATTGAACTTTTATAATAATTTATGTAATAAAATGGATGTAATTGTAATTATACAAAAAAAATTAAATTGAAAAAGCGGGCAGGGCCGGGGCAAGAGCTCTATCCCCTTACCCGACCCTTTTTTTTATGCGAGTATAATATTTCATACCCAAATTCGATCTATTATCTATTTTTATTGAAAAATATACCTATAACCCTGCCCAAATTGATCGAGTTCGGTTGGGGCCCCTGACTCACAGGCCAAATTACCATCCCTAATAAAAATACACAAATAAAAGCAAACCACCATTTAGAGCTCAAATTGTGGGATGTGGTATGAAAGGTAAAAATAGGCTTAAGTCTAGTTCAATCAATATAATGTCTTAGGCCTAATCCACTTGAGTTCTTAGGCCCAAATGATTGATTATATGATTAGGCTAATGCATAAGAAATACAAAAGCCCAAAAAACCTTTTTCTTTTTAAAGTCCAAGGTCTTAATTAATTAGCTTAAGATTAATTAGAATAAGTGTCTAATTTAAACACCTCTCTTTTAAATAGAATGAAATTATACTAATTTAATTCCTAGATAAAGTTTTATTTTCGGAAAGTGGCTTACATTAAAATAAGATTATATGAGGTAAGTTATGTCCTGCTACACCTCTTCCACAATGTTAGCTCGTCAATCGCAAACAGATGTACTGAATACTATCGTAAACAGCGTTAGTTGATTTGAAATAACCAAGTTAAGATCAAACCATTTTTTCCTTTGCAATGGTACTATAACTAGTTTGCTCTCACACATACTATAGACTCATAATTTATGTTTCATGATTTTCCTAAGTATTTTTTAGGTACGGTAGCAGTGATAACAGATATCTCTAAACAAGTATAAACTAATCTCCTAAGGTTCCAACGTCACAACTCTCAGGCCACCAAATAAAATTAAAACAATGTGGTAAACCTTACTATTTACAACTTAAGAAAGAGGTGTAAAAGTTCAATTTAGATCCAAAGTCCAGCGGTATCAAATCCCATTAAGAGCGAGCTAAGGCTTATTTAAGCGATCAATCAATCACAATTCAGCACGTGAAATGACTACATTTCCCTTGTAACAACTTTAATCTTAAAAGTTTGCCTTTAAAAGTTGAAATATAGAGATTGAGAGAGAAAGTTGGAAGAAAATTACTCAAATACCCTTGTATAAATATAAGAATTATAACTTGATTTTTTTTTAGGACAATGTAAGGATGTAATGTCCAACGATCAAAAACCATTGCATTTACCTTGCCATTCTATCCTTATTCTATTCACAATCCCATTCTTCCATTCTAAAAATAGTGTTTCACTTCATTCTCATCACAATCTCATCCTGCTAACACCGAAATACAAGTGAAGCCATACAAATTTAGAAAAGAAAATGAATAGAGGAATAATCAAATTTAGAAACAAGTTATATAGATGTGAAAAAAAAGTTAAATATTTTGGAGTCTAAAAAAATCTAATAATATGTTCATTTCTTCTATATACAACCTAGCTTGTGGATTTTACAACCAACATATGCTAGTAGACTATGTAGTGATTATCTCAACCAATATATGTTAACAGACTATGTGTTGAACAAAAACAATGCAAACCTAAGTGATGTAATGGTGGAATCATCAAGTTTAAAGGTACGTATTGTCAATATGGTGTCAAGGTTTGGGTTAGAATATCAAAGAGTTAAAAAATTCCAAATAAACTATATTTCTATTATAAACAACAAGAAGGTTATGGGTTTTTCAGTTTCTAAAAGCCAACCAAGTAGAAGATAAAGAGATGGCAACATCAAGCATCATTTCTAGTAATATAAGCCTAAGTACATCATGTGTAAATCAACAAGATTAAATAAATGATAACTTAGAAGAAACACCAATGCCCAATGAAAATGCTAAAAAAATGATAACGGTAATAATAGTGTTGTTATGCTTTTGTATAACGTAACTATTGAAGATTTCAAATCCGCTTTTGCATAGAGAATGTAATTATATTCAAAATGGATAATGTTTGATACAATATATTTGTAAGTTTAATATTTAGATATCAAATGCATTCAATCAAAATGCCCAAATTTAATAATGCATACTGTTTGGTATATGATTACTAATTAAATGACAAAACATTTATTTGATAGGTACCCTATCACATGTATTCCATGTATAACAAATCCAAAACAACAAAAAAAATAAAAATATAAAAATCCAACAATAGCTGCATCATGTATCATTGCTACATTCACAACAAAAAATCCAATAAAGTTTTGTATAACTTTAATAGGGAATATGACCATTGCCCCCCTAAGTTTTTAGCCAATTAACCAAATCACCCCTTAATTTCAAAAAATTACTTGTTACGTCCTGCCGTTTGGTTGACTGACGGAAAAATTAATATTTTGAGGGCAAATAGGTAATTTAATGAATTTAATTAATTTAAACAAAAATATTTTGAGAACTTGATTTTTTAATTTTTTGAGGGCTATTTATGTCAATTTGTTATAAGTATAATTTAATATTATTAAAATACTATTTTATTTAAAATTCATATTTTATTTTTAAATGGCTACTAGTGGACCTATATTTTATAAATTAGGACTTACTTTGTTTGTAAAGTTAAAAGTTGAAGGTATTTTAGTAAATTCAATAAATTTTCATCAGTCAACCAAACGGCAGGACGTAACGGGTAATTTTTTGAAATTAAGAGATGATTTGGTTAATTGGCCAAAAATATAGGGGGGCAATGGTCATATTCCCATTTTAATAGAAAATCTACATAACTTAATATACTTTTTGAGTTGTGTTACCCCTTGGATATCTGCCTTAAGTATTATTGTGACCTTTAATAATTCATTCTTCTTTTACCACCTTCATTTGGCTCTTCCTTACCAACTTTACTCATCTTCCTTTTGTTTCTTGCACTAATTACAAATAAAAAAAAAAGGATTTTGAATATATTTATACAGTGCATAATTGAAGTAAAACGAATAAGTAAAAATAGTTGAATTAGCTTTAGTTTTGTACGCAGGGCAATGAAGGTATAGCTTGAATTTCCAACTTCAAGTACCCAAAGCATAACTAATACTAGCAATCTAACCAACAAATTTAATTTTAGTCCTCATTACATACATGAAATGAGAAGAAAGTATACATACTTTTATAAGTGGACAACTTCTTCTATTATGACCAAGTTAGTTGCATTTGGTACACTTGGTGGTGCATCTTCTTTGGTTGTACAGACTTGTTTAAATCTTTTTTTTGGTTGTATTTTGGTCTAGTAGCCTTTGTAATTATTTTTGGTGACTTTGAATCTAATAGGTATGTTCTTGGCCAGAACAACTTATTAAGTAGTGGAGTAATTATCAATAAGTATATGGCTAAATAAATCTCTTAATTTGCTCGTGATCTTATTAATATAATTAGTTGGGTCAAGGTCAAAGTATATGATACAGGCTAATGCATGCTTGTATGGCAACCCACTTAACTGCCAACCCAAATAGTCATATGTACTTACTAAATGTCAAGCACAAAATGTATTTCATCTTCAAACTTAAAATCAACCACCTTAAAGTGATGTTCATTGAATTTGACAACTAGAAACTTGCTTGCAGCCTTTAACAACATGTTAATCTTCCTTTAAACTCTTGGAGATAGGTTAATTGGCCACTTTGAACACTTTTCTTGCCTCTTAATCATCATTTTCATTAACTTTATTTGAATGAACTCTAATAGCTCAATACTTATTTAAAATATGATCTACTTTGAAGAAATGATTGAACAAGTAGTTCATTGTTCAACAATCATTTATATGCAAGAGGCTCAATTTCCTTAATTTTATCTATTGTACAGTCAAAGTCTAGATTGTCTTTCGTCCAAAAGCTCTGCAGAAATAATTCTCAAGAGTTCAGAAATGAAAAACTTCCTAAAGTGTATACATATATGCCTAGCTCAATATCTAAATTAACTGCAAATATGAAAATAAATAAACACATTTAGTTAAGTACTAAAATTTAAAACAGTTGATATAAATCAGTAACTAAATCATATAGTTATCATGTAACAATCAATAAATTAAATAAATTAAACATTAAATCATATAATATTGGAAAAGAATTAAAACTCATGCAATTGTCCATTGACTAGCACATGTGTTTGTTAACTCAAACTCAACAATAAAATTTCTTCTTGAAAATGAATAGCAATTTCTCCTTTGACCAAGGCACAATCGCATTGATAATGAATTGTTTGTCATTTGATTTGTGTCAATTTTTGAAAATCTTGAATACATCATTTATAGTTGATATTAAACTACTATAGTCGATATCAACTTTCCCCACTTCAATTTTTGTGCCACAAAATAGAACAATAGTATTGATTTGCATAATATTCATCTTGTCAACAACATACAACCATCAATATCCATCCCACCAATAACAACAAAAAATATCAATAGCAAACAACCATTTATCTATCAATAACAACACATAAACTTCCTCTGTTTGTCCATGTTTCCAGCATTCTACATGGAACCAAAGCACAATAAAAACACCAAACACATTTGAACAAGTATAAACTAAAAAAAGCATAATATCTATATTAACACTCATTCAAAGAACAATGACTAGAAATTTATACCATATTCAACATCAATACCCATATCATTATAAATCTAATCAAAAGAAAAAAAATACCAAACCCATCTTAATCCACATCTAAATATCAACCATTATACCGTAAAATTAGAATACATCTCCAAAACGTATTGTACAATAAACAATGACAATGATTACAATACTAAATCAAGAAAATACTCATAGCCATAACAATAATACCATGGGAAACAAACATCTTCAAATACACAAAAAAATATATTTCAAGAACAATAGCATTAAATAAACAATAGATATAACAAGTCTAACTAAAATAATAGCTTCTCAAAACTAGTTAAAGTATGTTCCAACACTCATTTGTCAATTAATTTTTTATGAAAGTTTCTAAAATTTATAAGTTATTTCTTATTCTAACTTAATAAGGATAACTCAATTTTATTTATTATTTGTATTTTAAAAAATTGGTCCTACTTTGTAGGAAATTAGTCCTAGAACATATTAGGATAACCTCCTTTAATTTTGCATAAGCATGTATTCATAAAGAGTATTAATTAGATTTTTTTTTTCATTTTCCAAAAAATGCATACATGATATCAAAGCATGTTTATTTCCCAAAACCAATAACCTATTACAATATAACTTATCTAACTTATTTACCTGATTATAAGTATAAGTGAAAATGACATTTTTTGTAGCATTACAAAGGCTAATAACCTAGTTTTAACACAATATTCTATAGATAATCATTCCTTGCAAATTACATCACATCAGCTAAATAGACATAATTTCCTACAATGGTCTCAGTCTGTAAACCCTTTTATTAAAGGAAAAGGAAATATGGGTTATTTGACATGCTCTAAATCAACTCCATCAAAAAATGATGACATGGCTCAGTCTATTATAGGATTTAGAAAATTTTATGGTTATGACATGGCTAGTGAATTCAATGGAACAAAAAATTGGAAATTTTTTTTTTATCAACTAGAAAATAATTATTGGATACATTAAGTGAAGCCTACCTAGATGTAAGCAACACAATACAAATATATAAAATTAACACAAATTCGAGAGACCAAGCAGGAAAATCAAAGTGTAACCAAGATTTATAACATTATAAAAAGCTTGCGCATGAACTAGACAAGTCCTAACTAAGAAGATTCTTTTTAGGACATTTCCTCTAGTTCACTACATATATCTTTACTGGATTCAAACACAATGGATAAAACACTACTTAGCCAACCATTACCTATGCCTTTACTAGATTTAAATATAAAAGGAGCAATACTACTTGATTAACGTTGTATTGAACTTTATGTATATTCAAGAAGGAAGAAATATCAAGGTATGAAAAATTAGCCCTTTATAACTCATCAATCATTATCCGAATGTATGTACCTTGGACAAATTATGTAGTCTAACTTCTAAAAATTTTTATTCTAATTATATAATAGAAAATACCTTTAATGATGATTTAAATGTTCCAATTGCTTTTAGGAAAGGTACTAAAGCTTGTACTAAATATTTTATTACTAAATATGTTTTATATTATAAGTTTTTTCCTATATGATGACTTTTACTGCTAATCTATCTAATGTTGCAATTCCAAAAGATATACAATAGGCTTTGACTGTTCTAAAGTGAAAAAACAAACTATTTTGGAGGAAACAAAAGCATTTGAGAAGAATGAGAAACGACAACTTGTAGATGCATTAAAAAGAAAAAAACCTATGGACTATAAATGGGTATTTATTATGAAATATAAAGTAGATGCATCAATTGAGAGGTACAAAGTAAGGCTAGATGCAAAAAATTTCACACAAACCTACGAGATTGACTACCAAGATACATTTTGGATCAATTGTAAAATTGAATACAGTTAAAGTTTTCTTATCCTTAACAGCTAACTTGAATATGCCTTAACAAAAATTAGACACTAAAAATGCTTTTCTAAATGGTGAATTGGGATAAGAAGTCTATATGACATTGCTTCTAGGTTTTGAAGAAAAATATGGAAGTAAAAATGAGTGTAAGCTGAAAAAATCACTCTACGGATTGAAACAGTTACTGAGAGCTTGGTTTAATGGATTTGCTTAGTTTGTTAGAAGCTGTGAGTACTCACAAAATCAAACAAATTATACTCGCCTCTACAATCATTCTAATGAATATAAATAGTTTATGTGGACAACATCATTCTTACTGGAGATAACCTAGTTGAATTAAAAAGATTGAAGAATTTTATGGCTAAGGAATTGAGATCAAAGATTTAGGGACCATAGGGTACTTCTTGGAAATAGAGTTTACTAAATCAAAGGAAGGTATCTTTGTATTATAATGGAAGTAGTATAGTCAAAGAAACTGGATTGTTAGGTTGTAAACTTATCAAAAATCCAATTGGTCCTTCATGCAAGTTAAGGTCATTAAAAGAAAGTAATTATGTTGACAAAGAGCACTATTAGAATCTTATAGAAAATTTTATTTATCTTTCTCATACTAGGCTAGATATAGCATATTCAATAAGTGTTGTGAGCCTAATTATGCACTTTCCAAATTAATAGCAACTTGAGGCAGTTTATTGAATTTTAAAGTATCTAAAAGGGAATCCAAGGAAATGTTTGATGTTTAAAAGTAATAATAACCTTCACATTGAAGCCTACACTATGATTAATAGGCTTAAAATATAACAGACAAAATCTCAACTTCAAATTACTATACTTTTACAGGAGGAAACCTAATTACTTGGAACATTAAGAAGTAATTTTTTGTTGCAAGGAGTACCACAAAGGCTAAATTTAAAGCAGCTGTCCAAGATATTTTGTGAACTTTTTTTATTAAAAAAAATGGTTGAAAACTTAAGAATTCTTATTGAGAAACTAAATGAGACTCTGCTTTGATAACAAGTTAGCTATTAACATAGTTTATAATCTAGTTTAACATTATAGAACCAAGTATGTTGAAGTCGATCGTCTACTTATCAAGTAGAAAATGAAAACAAGATTGATGTGCATATGTTATACATCTACTAAAGAATAATTAGTTGATATTCTAACTAAAAGACTTTATAAAGGAACATTTAACTATCTAATTAACAAGTTGAGAATTACAGATATCTTTTAACCAACTTAAAGGAGTATTGAAGTTTTCTAAAATATAGGAATTATTTTTTTATCTAATTTAGTTCGTATAATTCAGTTTTATTCATTATTTGTATTCTAAAAATATATTTCTAGTTTATAGGAAGTTAGTTGTACAATGTATTAGGATACACCTCCTATAGTTTTGTACAAGTGAGTATCAGTAAAGAGTTTTTATTCATTCTTTAAAATATACTCCAACTAAGATCCTCCGTGCTAAAATGTGGTGAAAAGCTATGAAGAAATCCTAAACTATGATATTTCCTTCTAATGTCACAAGTTTAATGTTGCATCTTCTTTGCTGGTTAGGGTTTAAACATGGGTTCAAAGCTAGTGACTACTTATCAATAAATAGAAGTGAAGGAATGTCAAAAGCCCTTTATTTCTTTGCTTATGGTAAGTGATTTGGCAATTCCTATTCTAAAGTGTTTTTTCACCTAAAATGTTTTTTCTTTTTGGAATTTTTTGGGTTAACTTAAGTTGGTTAAAATAAGTGTCGTAGATTTTAGTTATGGGGCCTATTTTTGTTTCAAATTCTAACAACACAAAAAAAAATTTGTCCACAATCACACGCAAGCAAGTGAAAATACATATTTGCTTTAAAAAATTGACACTTTTAGTTAACGGAGATAATGTTAGGGAGAACATGGGGTATTAGAGATATAACATAAAAGCATCAGGGTATTATATGAAACAATAGGGAGGAAATAAAAATTTTTGCTTACTAGTATATTAATTAGTGCTAAAACACTAAAATTAGTTTAAAATTTTCATTGGTTACTAGCAATAAAAAAAATTATGCTTTATTATTTCTAGTTAAATTATGAGAAGAATACATATCATTTTAAATAATTGAGTATATTAAGTTGAAAATGGTCTTATTTTTGTTAAAGAAAATCTATCTTTTGAATAAATAAAATATGATATTACATTAACCAAATTAGTTTTAATTATAGTTTAGTATATATTCTCTTCTAATTTTTTTCTATACATCATGACTTAGTCATATGTTTAATTTATGTATGTAATTTAAGATTTTTTATTATATACATCATTATTTATTTGTTTATGTTTAATCAATTTATACTGTTGTTATACAAGCTTGCATCTGCTCGTCATATCCGAGAAGAAAACTAAAAAGGCTAACATATCATATATGATTCTAGCAATAATTATGGCCTATACGTAAAAAAATTGTATCTCTGTGGTCAATCATGTATCGCAAGGTACCGATATCTAGTCTAGAAAGACAAATGATAATGTACTACTAAGATAACAACATCTACTCTAGAAGAATACAAACATGTAATGCTAAGGTACTGATATCTAGTCCAAAAAGACAAATAATCATGTACTATTAAGATACTGACATCTAGTTGTGCCGCCAAGGTAGCGACATCTAGTCCAAAAAGACACACAATTATGTACTCTTAGGATACCGATATCTAGTTTAGAAGGACACAAAATCATGTACCGCTAGAGTATCGACATCTAATTTAAAAGGACATACAATCATGTAAACCAACATCTACTTTAGAAGCAGAGGCAGAGCCAGAATCTAAGATCTTGTGGGGCTGAATAATAATATCAATTTTTGAATTAAAAAATAAATAAATTTCTAAATTTTTAATGCCTTTTTTTTTAAAAGTTGATCAATTGTAAATGATTTTCTCACATGTAAACAAAAAAATTTAGATAAATATCTTCTTTGAAAAATTGATCAATTGTAAATGATTTTCTCACATGTAAACAAAAAAAATTAGATAAGTATCTTCTTTAAAAAATTGATTAATTGTAAATGATTTTCTCATATGCAAACAAAAAAAAATTAGATAAATATTCGTGTTATTTTTATAACTAAAATAACATAATAAAATTATAATTTATAGTTATATTTCTACAATCATATATTAATAAATTTAAATAATGTATGAATTTAAAAGACCCATCTTTTTATCTTAGAACATTTTTTTAAGTACGTAATTTTCTTACAAGAAAAATGTTTCCAAAAGTATATACTTTGCTATAAGGAAAATATTTCCAATTATATAAAGGAGAAAATTAAATAGACAATTCCTTAAAAAAAATTACTTGATTGATAACAATACAAAAACTTTAAGAAATTGGATATTTCATTATTTTTAGGAGGGATAAAATGAATATTTCAAATATAAATTACTGTATCAGAAAAATTAATAGGATTTTAGAAAATTTAGTGGGACCTGAGGGGCTAAGGCCTCCTTAGGGCCTTAAAGAGCTTCGTCACTGTTTACAAGGACAAAAAATCATGTATTGCTAAGGTACTGACATATAGTTTAGAAAGACATAATGTATCTTCAAGAAACCGGTAGCTAGATCGTAAGGACACATAGTCTATACCACCAAAGTATTAACATATAGACCAAAAGGATACATTCATGTACCACCAAGGTATTGACATCTATTCTAAAAGGACACAATCATGTACCACCAATATAGCCACATCCTATCTAACATCTAGTCCAAAAGGATAAAAAATAATATACCTTTGTGATACTAATGTCAACTCTAGAAGAACAAATGTAATATACTTTTTCAATACTGACATCTAGTCTAAATAAGGCAAAACACAAATAATCTACGAGATATCCACATTTAGTATGAACAAGGAAAACACAATATCTACGAGATACTGACATCCATTCTAAAAAAGAAAAAATTTGTGAAGTACCGACCTATAGCCTAAACAGTGCAAACCATGAAAATTTGCATATTACCAATATCTAAGCTAATAATGACAAAATATAAGTGTTGAAATTCAACTTATGAAATAATAAGTTACATTCAACATAGAGCAGTGCTTGAAAATTCGATAGGATAGAATCAATCTTCCTCAATAAAACAAAATTAAACATCTAAAAATACTAAGTTCTTCAACATTATGCCCCAAAGTGCTTAGCTCAGATGGTAGACTAAGTCACTTCCTAGGTGCTCTGTTTGGGTTTGAGTATGAGATATGTAACGAGTAAAACATTATATGCTTTAGGCTTTACCCACCCCCATACATTAAAAAAAAATTCCAACAATAGAGGAGAAAATTAAAGACTTGTATCTTAAATAGATAAGGAATATTATAAAATACATCTAAAAACGAACCAAATGATAAATAAATATCTATAAAACAAGCATAAAAAGATATATCTTAATTTTAAAATACAAATGAAAAACAAAATTCCTAAGGATCTTCTACACCAAAATTTTGAGAATGCACTCTAGGGATATTCGAAGTAACTTCTATATTTTTCTTTTTACCTCCCCACCAATGGTCTCCTCGTCCTTGTTACTATCTGACTCTTAAATTTTAGCATTCTTTACAATTTGAAGTGCTTCATCCAACCATTTCAAGTACTTTATTGGGATAATACTAAGTTGTTGTTTGCATAAGAAAGAAAATCATTTCATTTTAAGAATTCAAAATTCCGTGCATAATCATTTCGGGTTCAGATAACTCAGGCAAAACCCTATAAGGGAATTAGGATTCCAAAGAGTTTCAACAGTTAGAAAAAAATTTCAATTGCAACTAAAGGACTCTTGTTAGGCCTCATATTTTCGAGCCTTATATTAGTTTAAGCTTCTTACTTTGTTGGATCTTTATTTCTATCATAGGGCTATGCAGGTTAGGTCTAGTAAAGAAAAGAACTTTTTTTAACTATTAGACCTGACTTAGTCAAAAGGAATAGAGTAAGCCCCAAGCTACCAAATTCTCAATTAAAACTTCATTACAATTAGAATTCTGAGAGACCTAATCGAAAGACGAAAAGAAATGGTATATAAATAAAGGAAAAACAAAGACAGAAGGCTCTCTTTTTTCACATATAAACAAATTCTATTAATTAATTTTAGAGAACCAAAATTTGGTATCAACCAATGTTTAACTCTATGTAACGCTTTTTGTTTTTGGTTACCTCTCTCTACTTTTAAGTGCATACTTAAAATAATAGTATTACATGATTTATCCTTTTATTTATTTTCATAAATCTTCATTAATTTAAATAATGTATTCATAATTTTTATTTACTAATAAGATTAAGTATAAATGCCAAAAAAAAAATTCATATATCATTCAAAAAGTAATGTACATATTAATAAAATTTATTAGAAAATATTACTATCTTTATAAACTATTTTGTTAACATAATTAAAATGTTATTATCAAAACTTTAATAAAATATAGGTACAAAAAATAAATGTAATGTTTTAAAAAGATATATATATTTCAAAATATAAATTTTTAAATTTTTTAAAAATAAATAATTTAACATTTATATTAAGACCTTTAAGAAAACAAATATTATTTAGATTAAGATGTTAGTCAAATTTTAATTTCAACCATATTCAAACTTCATATTAGAAAAGTAAATGCCACTTTAGTCTAAAAAGAAGTATTTAAAAGTATAAAAGATTTTAGAAAATAATATAATATTTTCTATTTCTTTGGTGATAAAATAAAGAGAAATAATAAGGAGATAATCTCTTAATTCTTGTTGTGTATGTAATTCAAACCTGAACTGTATTTTTTGATTCACTTTCTTTTAAATTGCATTAGGCAAAATATTATTTTTAAAAACTATAAATTTTGAAAATAATGTTCTAACTAATAGAGGAAATATATGATTAGTATTACTTTTGAAAATGAGTAAAATAATTATTTTGAGAAATAATTATAATTAATTTTAACAACTCCTTTAAAAATAGTGAAACATTTTATTTTAAACTAAAAAAACACTATTTTTGTTTTTGATCATAAATCTTAAAAAACATGCAAACAAATATATATTTTACCATTTTCTGTTTTTGAAAATATAATCAAACAATTTCAACTTTTAGGTTCTTGGCTCGAATATCATAACGATAATAAGAAAAACAAAACACTGCAGAACAGATAATCAAGAGAAGAAGAACGTTTACACTTTCCTCTTTAATTTTATTCAGCACCACTTAATGAAAATTACATAAAACTTTTCATTGCTTCAAAACACATCGACCGATCGATATCACATTCAAACTTTATCAAAGACTTAAAACAGTTGAACCATTTGAGCAATATATTACAAGTTACTTTTCATTCTGAAATAGCAGGTTGATATATAGCTAGGGAAGTTATGTCCTAATTAATTATGCTTATTGTTGAGAAGACTACTAGCCGCTTCTGGCCCTTTCCCAAATGCTGGCCTGGGAATGGTATGGTGATTGTTTAGATCAGGCTGATCACCAATATCTTCGCCCTTGCTAGCCTGCTGATCATCGCTGCTAGGGTTTATTGCTTCAACCATCACCATTCTTCTGTTCATGGCGCAAGCCAATTCCGCCATTAAAAGTATCAGAAGCAAGCAGAAAATTTTTGACTTCATGGCCTTTCCTATTTGAAATACAAGTTGAATGAAATTGCTCAGCTACTTATATACTTGAGGAGGGGAGCAATCCACTAGTAACCTAGTGCTAGTGGTAACGTGCTTAGCTCTATTTCTTGAGAGAAACGTTTGAATTTTTACAATTATATTAGTGTAGATTTTTTTGAATAGAGGAAGATTTCGTTCGAATTGGACGTAGATTTTTGTTGACACTGTTAAAATTGTGTCTATCTTGATTCTTGATAAACTTTCTTGAGTGGTGTTAGACTAGCTTGTAGCTATCTCGATTCTCAACTTTTGTCAAAATTTTCGATCTTGTATTGATAGATTGTTATAAATGTAATTGTGTAATATTGAAAATATATATATCTATTAAGAACAGGAGAGCGGGCGGAAAGCTTTGAAAAACCTGAAATGGGCTTTGCAATAAGGTCAGATACATCATAATGGTAATAGTACTGACAATGGTCCATTTTGTGTGGTTAATTAGCAAATTGATAGACAATTGACGGTGCAATTCTATCTCCCCAAATGGGAAAGTGCCACCTTGCTATGAAAATGGGTCACTTAATTCCATTATCAATGTTAGTGTAAAAAGAGATAAAGAAAGAAGCATTAATTAGACAAATTGATATTAAAAAATTATCGAGTGAAATGATTATGAAGAGAAAATAGGAAATCTTATCAGCCATTGGGCGTTTTATAATGAAGATATTAGACTGCCAAAAACATCTTGATTTACTTTTAAAATATCTTTTACAGTTGTTGCGTTTCAACTATTAAAATTATTTATAATGTAATTTAATAATTAATTTAAAGTAAAAATCACCTATAAAATATATTAAAAAATTTACACTTTTTATAAATATATCGTACAACGGTCATATAATATTATAATTCTTTTTAAAAAAATAATTTTATTAAAATATTGCATAAATATAAGTTAAAATATATATTCTCAATTTCGCTAAAGAAATTTGGATTCCTAATAATCTTATTTTGCTGCTCCAAGGTATGTGTATTAATAATAAAACAAAGAAATTGATTTTAATATCATTACTCATCATAGTGACGAGTTTTCAATAATATATATTCATTAATTAATTTATTTGAATTTAAAATAGTTTGAGTCTAATATCTTAGATGGTTTGATTCAAGATATTAATAATACAGATACAAAAAATTTGTTAACGTGAATTTGAAATTTATTTCAATTATATTAATAATGGATGTGATAAACTTGTCATTCTCTAAAGGTCTAACTCATAAAATTCAAGTAATCTGAGTTTTGAGTTTTTTTCATTTTTAATTAAAATTATTAAGATATTATTAATTTAATTTCTATATAATTATTACTATTTATCTTGTTAATTCTTTTTAATTTTTAAAATATTTAAATTTGTCACTTATATTTTTAAGTAGCTCACCAGCTCTCCTATATATTAGATTTTTGTGTTTAAATAAACTCACATATAATACCTACTTACAAGAAAAACTATTTTTCTTGTTGATCAACTCCATCCAATTCAACCCATCAGTCTCTATTATTCAAAGAAACAGTTAATGACATTGGAACTTATAAATTAAATAAAATAATTATATATGTGAACTACAACAAGTTATTGCTCTAAATTTATATATATGTATTTATGTATGTATGTATGTGTGCATGTAGGTAAGTACGTATGTATGTATCAGGGAAAAAGAAAAGGTTTAATTTCAATTGGCCTCTAAACAATAGCAACAAAAATCTTAAACCCACCTTTGAGTTCATTATAAGGCATCAACTTCAATCATTTTTTTTACTAAATGATTAATAGCTGTAATCGGTTTGAATATTTTAAATTTTAGAGATATTATGTTTTATCCCTGATATTTAGAGAAACGACACTTACCTATTGAATTTATAACTAATTTAAAAGACTTCTTGACATTTAAAAAAAAATAAAAATACTCCTAGCGATATTTTTCTACTAGAAATTCATTAGATAGAAGATTATATTAGTAATTTATAATAAAAAATAATAAAACACCATTGTTTATATTTTTTGTAACCATCAAAACTATTCAAATTAAAATCATTTTTTTTTTGGGTAAAGCCCTCCCTAAACTTTGACTAAATACCTTCATAAGTCTAATATTTTTAAAAATATTCTTAAAAATTCTAATTTAATATAAAATATCTATTATGCCCCTATACATAATATTTATTAAAAATAATTAATAAATCTCTAAAATTTGATAACATATAATATATTATAAATATTATAATTATTATATATTATTTTTTTATTTTATTGATATTATTTTATTTATATTTTAAATAGATATATTATTTAAATTATAATATAATCATATATATTTATTATACATATGTTGTAAAAAATAATTTATAAATTTATATTTTATTAATAACATTTAAAAATATCTAAAATAACATTTAAGGATTAAAATATTATTATAATTTTTAAATTTAAATATACAATAAGATTATATTAATTATTATAAAGTAAAAAAATAAATATAATATAATTATTTTAGATATTTTTAATAGTAGAGAAATAAAATAATTAAATTAAGATGTAAATAATAACCTTAGGGGATATGTTAGACTTTCTCCAAAATTCATGAGGTATGTTTTTATTTTTAAATATCCAAAGAGATATATCACTTTTTTTTCAAAAGTCAGAGGGTAAAATATAGTATCCCTAATAATAATAATCACAATAATAATTATAACAATAATAATAACAAGAGTAACAACAACAACAACAACAATATTAATAATGATAATCACAATAATATAATTAAAATAAACGTAAAAAATATATTTTCGCATGTATTTTATTATTCATATTATTTTTTATATATTTTATTATTTTTGTATATTATATTATTGTTATTCTTACAAATTGGGATTGCACAGACCATCTCACCTCATCTAACATCGTCATCATTATTATTATAAGGACGATAAAATCATTTTCCCTTAAAAAGTAATTTTTCATTATTATCGTCATAACATCAAAGATTAAAAGTATAATTTTAGAATAATAAAAATATAAGTGATAATATCGAAATAAATTAAGGACAAAATTGATTTTTTCTCTATTTGTTTTTTACGATATACTTATTGTTTTGGTTAAAATAAAATTTAATAACAATATTGTGTAAAAATTATAAGTTTTAATCATATATTTTTTTAAACTTATTGTGATTGATTTTGCTACTTTTTTATTTTTTTATTTAACTTTAAAGAATACAATTTTTTTTAAAAGAATCCAATTATAATTATTTACATATTTATTTTTTTATTTTGAATAAATATATTTGTTTCGAAGTTTAAGTAAATTAGATACTATTTTCTTGATTATCTTCGTTAATGAAATATAATCTAACATTAAAATTAGGGGTGGATACGAGCCAATCCGGTCTAAATTTTCTGAAAATCAAATTGAACTTGAAAATTTTGGGTTTTTAATTTCTAAGACCGAATCGGACCGAACATGAGAAAGAGATTGGATCGATCGGTCCAGGGCGGGCTGGTCTGGTTTTTAAATTTTTATTTTAAAATTTTAATTAAAATAATATATGTAATTTGACTTTATAATACTTAACTTATTAATATAATTTAATTAATTAATTAATTTGATAAAAACAATAAAAATATTAAAATTCGATCTGGTTCGGGTTTTTCAGTAAAAACCAAATTTGAACCGAAGTTTCTGAATTTTTTAATATTGAACCCATAACCGAACCAAATGATAGGAACTGGTTTGGTTCCAATTTTTTCGGGTTCCGGAATTTTTTCGAGTTCGAAAATTAATTTGATTAAAGTTAAATATAAAAATTGATGATAGGCGACGGTCATGAAGTCTTTGACAATATAATTAGGCGAACTTCATTGCATTCGAAAAGAATGAAAAAAAAAAAAGAATTAGGCTCAAATTAAATACACAATAGAAATGACCTTTCTAAAATCTAAATTATGGCCACAGTTCCTTAAACATGTATAATAATTTCGCATGGTTTTCTATTTGCATGTGAGACTAGTGGTTTATTTTCACCCCCTTGTTCCTTCTAGATAATTAGGTGAGAATAAGTGTGAATATATCTTCACAAACAGCCAAAGGTTAATTTGAACACTTGATTTAATTATCACGTTTTAAAAGGGATATTTTTTTGTAAGTCAATACGTTTTGGCAAAATGTTAATTTACTCGATCAGTCTCTAATCTTAGTCAATTAGGTCCCTATCTTTTCAAGCAATATTAGGAACACTTTTTTTATATTACAAATTATATATACAATATATTAATATTTTATTAAAAATCTACTGCAAATTAAGAGTTTTGATTGAATTTATGATAACACTACTAAAAATTTACATTCGATTTAAGATAACACCTGTCTTATTTTTTTAAAGGAAAATGACTTTCATTTTATAATTGGTAAAAATTGAAATCCTAACCTTTTTATATTTAGAGAATAAGAAGATATCAACCATCCAATATTAAAAAACTTATTAATTACCAACAATTTTTTTAATTTTTAATAATCATTATTTAGAATTTTATTTAATTAAAATAAGAATAAAATGGCGACAACATTAATACTATTGAATTGAGTGGACATTGTCCTTTTAAAAATAGAATAGAATAAAAATATTTATGCTAATACGTCACTCAAAATCATGGTGAATAAGTCACGTTACATTGAAAATACAATAGAGTATAAATACATATTATTAATATTTTTCTTTGTCATTCCACAACTACATAATTGGACATTAATTTAAATCACTTTATTTTTCACATATTGTACATATTCTTGCATCAATGATTCTTTAAATAATGTAACCGCAACTTTTTTTTTGAAGAATTTACGCAAAATAATATTGATGTATTGTAGTCAATTGATTCTTAATTGAAAAGTTGGTGATACGAGGAAAAATTAGGACGTCAAATGACTAATACCGAAAAGGACTCAACTAAAGAAACATTTTGAAAGAGTATAAGGACTTCTGTAAAATTGTCAAGTTTACTCGTTTTGCAACATTGTCAAGTGTCACTCGTTTTGCACTTTTGCTTTCTGAAATAATAAGACAAAATCCCTGCTAAGAAATCTATGGTATCCTATGTTGTTGTCCCCCAATACAAGCTGGAATCTTCCGTAAATTCATTCTTAATTTCAAATTGCTTCCGAGAAACTTGGTAGAAATTCATCTATTCTTACTGTTTCCATAGCGTGTGACCTAACCCTATTCAAATATATATAAATACCATCCAGTATCATATCTCTGATACATCACCAGCTTTCTCAAAACATGAGGATTCAAAGCAAACCCATTTTTTTCTTCTCTGGTTTTCTCATCTTGCTACTCGTTTTCTCACACTCTAAATCACTCAGAGCTCAAGAAATTGGTAATGTTGCTAACAATTTATTGCAGAAGATGAGATATTTATTTACAAACTCTGCAACTAAGATTTGTTTTTATGGATATTGCAGAGAATGAGAGGGAGTTTGATTACTCAGAAGGCGGGGAGAAGGGGCCAAAACACTGGGGAGATATTAAGGAAGAATGGGCAGCTTGTAAAAATGGAAGCATGCAGTCTCCCATTGATATGTCTAATGAAAGAGTTGAAGTAATTCTCAAATCAACAGAGCTTCAGAAGAGTTACAGGCCTTGGAATTGTACTGTCAAAAATAGAGGCCATGATATCTCGGTAATTCTATTCAGATTATATTTATAGTGAGAGGTTTTTTGATTGAGATTTTTTAAATTTATTTTGAAAAAAAATGATAATGAATATGCAGGTTCAGTGGTGGAACTACAGTGCAGGAAGGATTGGGATGAATGGGACTGTGTACTTTCTTGAACAAGCTCATTGGCACTCACCTTCAGAGCATACCATCAATGGCCGAAGGTAGATTTCATTTCTGTTGATATGGGTAAAACGGCGTCGTTTTTTTGCATCGAAACTCTAGTATTTGAAGACCTCCTCATATGAATACTTTTTCAAATCCACATTATAAACAGCTCCATCTATGGAATTTGAAATTTGAAATCTGCAAAAGATTTAACAACTAATTCATCTTTGTAATATAATCGATGTATTAGGTATGACTTGGAGTTGCATATGGTTCATAAAAGTCTAGACCCCAACGTGAAGAACAAAATTACAGTAATCGGCCTCCTCTACCGGATGGGTCCCCCGGATCCCTTCCTCTCTAAGGTAAAATATTTTAAATACATTTAATTAATTAATTGCCCTGACTAATTAAGATTAGTGATTACTAATTAATAATATAATATGAGCAGTTGATAGAGAACATAACGTCAATGGCTGATCAATTGGAAGAAAGAAACATGGGAATGATTGATCCAAAAGAGATAAGAATGGAAGGCAACAGGTATTACAGATACATGGGCTCACTCACTGTTCCTCCTTGCACTGAAGGTGTTATTTGGACTATCAACAAAAAGGTAATTAATTCTTAATTAAACCTAATTATCACTAATTTTATAGTCATTAAATATTAGCCTTAATTAATTATTAAATAATGACTATTGTTTTCATTTTTTATTTTGACCAGATTGGGACTGTTTCTCAAGACCAAATTAAGGCACTTCGAGTAGCCGTCCACGATGTAAGTATTAATTAAGTAATTAATATATAAAGATCGATTAGTATATTATAGTTTAGATTTATAAATTAAAAACTTATTAATTTATTTCTTAATTTATGAACTATCTTAATAATTATATTATACTTATATATTATTAAATATAATTGCAGTATGCGGAGATGAATGCACGACCGTTGCAGCCAATCAATCAACGAGGAATCCAACTCTATGGCCCAAACACAATTGACATGCCCAATTAATATTATTATTATCATTATTTATTCTAAGGTTTCATTCATTTTCTAAAATGGAAAATCTATTATGAGTGGTTTCTTTCTCATTGTGCACCCCATGATTGGGCATTTATTTATTCAATAAACAACTAATGCCTCATTCCTTTATTCTATCCAAAACCTTTTTAAAAAATAATAATCGTTAAAAATCTACTAAGAATATAAATACATAAATTTATGAAGCACACCAAATATCTATACATAATACTATTTTTATCAAATTAAAATTAAAGAAGAATCTACCCACGTATGGTAGGGAGTGGGAGAAATTCTACCTTTAACGAGAGCGTGTTTTATCCCTTCAATAGTTCAATTTAAGGCTAAGAGTTTCATAGTGTAGTTGCGGGAAATTTTTATTTTATATATTGTGTTAATTCTTTATACAAAAATATAAGTCAGTGATTTAATCTCACAAGAGTTATATCGATTAAAAGCCACATCAAAATCAAAACATAAATAACAAAAAAAGAAAACAACCTATAAATTTATCAAGTAAAGTAAAACTTTCTTTTTATGGATAAAGACCCTTGTACACTGAATCAGAATGTGCCAAACTCAATGCAAGATTGAGCTAACCAGTTTACAAGCAAGATAGTCAAAGAATAGAGGAATAAATAACCCAATTTACCCCTCCATTTCTCAAGTGAATTGTTCCCATATGGGAGGAATCTGTTAACGGTGATATAAACCTCGAAGTAGATCTTTTATTTTCACGAAATTTTGTAGTAGTCACTTGCTCATAGCACCGTCTCAGAAATCCTCGAAGAGCATGAGGTAGACCCTCCCCGTGTCTGCTTTGTATTGTATGAATTACATTTGAGACATTTGTGTGCGACGATGTGAAAATGTACCTCCGATGATTCCCCACAGTCGTTACACAAAATCCAAACCTAATGAATCATAGCACCGAAATGAAATATTAACAAATCTTAAAAACTACCTCGTTGAAGAAAGTTATGTATTTAACTGTTAAATTCTAACCATCTTATTCAGATACACTTGAGGCATGGGTGTTGATGCAACCTGGATTTTGTTTTACAAAACAGTTTAGCTAAAAACTGACAGTCTGATATGGGTACACAGCATTTAATTGCTTCGAACCGATATCTGCTATCATAGACATACCTCTTGATCCAGTTTTTCCCACACACGGGACATATCGCAATAGGATTTTGAGCAAACAGGGCAAGCATACCTGCAAGAACTTTATTACTACAGAACCCAGCTGCTACAGCATTACATAAAGAAATGAATAAGGTAATTATTCTAAAACAAGTGTTCAGATAGAAACAATAACATCCTCATTGCACTTAAGAAGCTTACTGGTAATGCCGCTGCATCTCTTTCACACATTCCAAATGAATAGTATGTCCACAATGCAAAACAGTGATGTCTTTGGTAGTATCAAATAGGAACTGTGCAACCAAATAAAACGAATCAATACTTTACCGATTATGGCATTTTGCATTGTTATAGTTAATCTCCCATCTTTGAAATTTTACCTCAAAGCAAACAGGGCAATTGTGGTGCATTGCTCTTTCCACACAACCATGTGAATCCTTCAACAACTTTGAATAGCAGCAACCTGAAAAGAAATAACAACCCCGACAATCAAATTATTGATGAAAGCATCGAACAAAGAATCAAAAGATGAATACTCAAAGTTTGCAGTCTTACCGCATTTATTACAGTGGAAAAAGTTCTCCTCCCCACCGGTTCTGCAATACCAAATGCAGAGAAATTAGATAAATGTTTATGAAGAAGGAAATTTATATGGAGGCCACTACTTATGAATAACTAATGGAAAAAGAAAAACAAATAACTTAAATAGAAGAGCAGCTTGTTTTGGGAATGAATTTAACCTGCATATGCCACATTCATTGCAATGATATTGCTTCTTCGAAACCTAGCAAAGCAAAACAATTTATCAAATAAGAAATGTATTTATAGATCAAGCCACAAATTTCAAGAAAACTACGAACTAAAGGGCTTACATCATCATCGAAGAACTTGCATTTCGAGCAGAAGTATTTCCCCATGCAAACACCACAATTAATACAGTGTTGCTGAACCTGATGGGAAGAAATAAAACCCCAATCCGAGTCATAAACTTTATTCTTTTAGTTTCAACTGCTGCATTCGACATCAATAATATTAGAAGAACACTTGAGGAAACTTACATCTTGCTCAGTCTCACAAAGGGAACAGATAATCTGATTGACAAACAGAAAGCATAAACTACGTTAGTGTTATATGATATACATATAAAAAGAAAAGGACTAAAAACCCACATTCAAGGCTAGAAATACTATCTCCAAAGAAATCAAATTAAAATAATGATACGTTTTGATGCTAGTAAACTTATAAATAGTGTTTGAAATCATGAAATCCATAACCATAAGTTCAAAAGAGAGCTAACCCTTTTCAATTCATGGCGAGGAAGATCGTGACGATTAAGAGGATCAACATCCATAGAATTCTGAGACCCATAAATAATAAAATAAACTACTCAGTGACTGAATTTTTTAAGCTCTAAAAACTTAAATATGTAATACGAAAATTCAATTGATTGAAGAACAAAAAGATGAACCTTTGATTCGTTATGGCAATGTCTGCAATCAAATATCTCATCACAACATGGGGTTCTAATTTTGCATCTCCTTCTATAGTGGGAGCACCTTAATCATATAGCAAAAACAAAACACAAGACAAATTAATTTTTCATAAAAGTAAATTGGAACTGATTGTTTCAGTATGAAGGAATTGATAAATACCCGAAATTCCCGAAACCCAACCCCGTTAGAGACTCATTAGACGCCATCTTTGGTTCGAAATCGCTCTCTACTCTCTTCAACTTCAATCAAATATGTTCCTGAAACCTGCAGCTCAGTAGGTTACAGGATGAGTCCTTGCCCATGGGGGCTTAAATTGATAAAGTGAGAAGAAAATACTCGAGATATACAAAGTAAGGCGTCAGATTCTTGTAAAATTAAACATTAGTCCCTGATTCAGCAGGACCAAAAGCAAAAGGACGGAGACTAAATTGTTGAAAATTAAACAAATTGTGTACTAAATTTTTATTGTTTTAAAGTTAAGGAGCATAAATGATATTATGCAGTTGATCATATATTAATGATGCGGACACGCCAGCGCTCGCCGGCCTACCCTAATATTTAGACTAGGGAAAAAAGAAATATTATTATAAACATGAGAAAGAAGAGGGATTTCAATCCAAACGACGCCGGTTTAAGCAGTATGAAATATGAATAAATACCTAACGTGGACAGACAGTGCAGTCTTACCGGATATAACGGGGAGACGGTACAAGGAACCAGTTCGCCGTTATAGCAAGTATATTTGGTTTCGGAGAACAGTGAAGAGTTATTTATAGGTATCTTGGTGGGCGGGGGAGACGCGTACGAAAGCGAAGATGTACGACTCATAGGAACGGATAATAACATATTCGTCCGAAACGTTTATGAAATAACAGCTCAGTGCATGCTATTTTAATTTTAACAATTAAATCCGAGTTCTTTTCTTCTTTTAATTTGCAAGCTGCTACCTACTAGTAAGGGTGATGAGAATTCAATCTAATGGGGCCAATTCACTCAATCTGATCCAATTTTATCTATTTTTAATAGATTTAGTAAATCAGTGCATTGAATTGTATTTAAAAATCTAAAATTTTGCTAAAAAATGGATTGTAAATTTATGTTGTTAACTCACTATAATTTAATCCAATTTATTAAAAATACGAAAAACTTTAATAGTAAACAACTCTTAAATTTAATTTTTTTAAATAATCACTATTTAAAATATGTTTTAAAAATAACTTAACTCAAAATTTTTTTGATCAAAATACCATTATAAAAAAATTTAAAAAATGATCAATTTTTATTTTTTTTTAATGATCGAAAATTTTTTGTGATCAAAAGTACACTATTGATCATAAAAAAAAATTTCGATTTCTTCATGATCAAAAGTGTAATTCGTTCTCGAAAGTACACTTTCGATTAAAGGTGTTTTAATTTAAAAAAATTTTGAGTTAGTCATTTTTTAAACATATTTTAAACAGTGATCATTTAAAAAAATTTGGTCAAAGAGTTAGTTACTAGTGTTAATTTTTCATAATATAATAATATTTTAAATAAAATATTTACCATAAACTCTTCATAATCTATTAATCTTAATTCAATAACTCTTAACAATTCTGTAGGCACAATCTAGTTATTAGTATTGAAAGATAAACTTTAAAATTTAAAAAAAAAAAAAAAAGCGTATTACTTAATGTCCTAATCTTTCTATCACCACCCTACCACTCTTCTTTTCCACGTACTATTAATGATTATGTTTGTATTATAAATATGGAATATGCTTGTGGCTAAAAAAAAAACATCTAATCGTAAATATAATTATGTTTAAATTCTTTAAATAAATTATTAAATTAAAATAATTTATTTTAAAAATTACGTATAATCAATATTATCAAATTTACTATCAATTTTTTATAATATAAATTTACTATTAAAAATTGTTAAACTTTTTTTAATAATTGTAAAAGTTTTGCAATATAATTTTTTTACTATTAATTGTAGAAAAGTATTAGAAAATTTGACAATATTAATTATACATTTTTTAAATAAATTATTTTAATTATATAGTCTATTTAAAATTTTTGTGTAATTAATATTGTACAAAAAAATTAATAGAAAATTTGAAAGGAAAAAATTAAGAATTAAAATATTATTATAACTTTTAATTTAATTGTTAGAACAAAATTATATTAGTTATTATAAAATAAAAAAATGATCATTTTATATTTTTTTAATAATTAAAAGATAAAATAGTCAATTTATATTGAGAACAGTCGTGTCTCGAGGATATCACTAAAAGTTAAAAGATATCTCAATATTTTTTTAAAAGTCACGATTATCTAATATATGAGTAAACCCAATGGGTATGTACTGTTTTTTCAAAAAATTAGGGTAAAGTGTAGTATTCTATGTAAAAATATAAAGCATGTAAATACACTTAATTAGATTAGTTTCATTCAATTTTTCTTTTTCTTCTCAAATTTATTTTTTAGTTTACTTTTCAATCTATCAATTTTTTTATTTACATTATATTTATTTTTTCTTGTGTAAAAAAATTTAATAACAATATTATATGAAGGGTTATAAATTTTAATAATATATTTTTATAAATTTACCGTAACTATTTTTGTCATTTTTATTTTTAATTTTTTATAAAAAATACAATTATAATTATTTATATACATTTTTTATTATTTATTTTGAATGAGTATATTTATTTAAAAGTTTATATAAATTATATATTATTTTTTTAAATATATTCATTAGTTAAAATTAAATATTTTTTAGTTTATTTGGTTCTGATTATATTTGAAAAAGTTTTTGAATGCTAATTTTATTATACAGTAAATCGGACTGAATTAAAAAAATTTAATTTGTGAAATGATGAATTAGATATAAATTTGGTCAAATCCATCCAATTCTATCGTGTGAACACTCTAACCTACTGGCTACTGCCTACTGGGGACTGAAATGTTATAATTCGGAATATTAGCTCTTGGTTTGTCAGTTTGTTAAAGGTAAGAGATGAAAATGTTATTACCTTTCTTTTAATTTTCCATTAAAGGAGGCTGTTGAAATTTCAGTTAGGTTGAGGCGACATGAGGTGGAAAGTTGGGACATGTATCTTTCATGACAGACTTTGTCGGACAATTGGATTGACTTGAATTAATACTTACGTGGCATGGGTCCTACGTTATCATTTTTATTTTTATTTTTTTTAATGGTAATTCGCCGCTTGCTCTCAAAATTCAGGCAAAAGGAGCACTTTAATCCGGCATAATAACATCATTTTGCCTAATCTTTATAGCAATAAAGACTTATAACACAGTTCGGTACAGTCTAACAAATCAGTCCCCATTAGTTAGGGATGCAACGAGTAAGGGTCGGGGATCTCCATCCCCAGCCCCAAATGAGTTAGAATATTAATATCTCCATCCTCGATTTGCGTCGGAATCCCGCAAGCCCCTAATTTGACTTGTAAAAATGAAGAAAAATTGTGCCACGAATGAGTTGGAATATCAATATCTCCATCCTCAATTTGCATGGGGATTCTCGCGGGCCCCCGATTTCACTTATAAAAATGGAGAAAAATTATATATATAAAGGTTTGAACCTAAAGCCTCGACAACCTACTTACCACTATATCACTTATGCTTTGTTGATAAAATGTGCAAATAAAATCTATTTAATTAAATGCATGTTTAATTTCTATTATTACAAATATTATTTATTTTAATTTTGCAATCATTTTATCTTTTGTGTACTCTTAAATTGAAGTAAAAGGACCTATTTAATATTTTTAATAATAATAATATTTTGTGATTATCTTATTTTTAACACTATTATTGTGAATTGAAGTTGAATGACATTGTTTTTTTTTTTGTATTTTTCTACAAACATATATATATATATATATATTACACTAAAATGTCCTAATTTCTCATTATTATATATTAAAATTAGGCAATATAACTCAATTTTATTGGCCAATTTATTGTTATCATGTTATTAATTAAAATCAAATCTCAATCCATGTTAGTTAGAATAATAATAATCAATCTCTGTTAAGTGATTTGTGATTAAAAACTAGTCTAATGAGCATGATATCCTTCATAAGCATAAAATAAGGTTCAATTCTCAAAGTTATTGTAGAATTAAAAGAGTTTAGAACTTAATACCAAATTTGATTAATATATTTATTATAATTTTTATTAACTTATATAAATAGAAAAATAAATATAATAGTAGATTATAATCTAATTTTTAATAAAATTGATAATATTAGAAAAAATATATTAAATTAATTTTGAATTTTTTTTTAATAATTTTATAAAAAAATATTTTTAAGGGTAGTTGTGAAAAGGTGAGGGTCTTCTTTAGTATTGGATTTTTCTCATACATACATACATACATACATACATACATACATACATACATACATATATATATATATAGCGAATAATTTAATATTTTTTAAAAAATAATAATATTACATAAAAGACCTAATTGATTAAATTAAAAAAGTATAATATTTTATTTTAATTGTTAAATATAGGGCAAATGATAACTATCATCAATTTGATTGAAACTATTTATATAAAATATTATAGGTAATAAATTTTTTTAGAATAAAATATCAAAATTTGATTGATAAATTTACTTATATAAATAGAAAAAAATAATTATAATAATAAATTATTTAATTGAATTGATAAAGTTAGAGAAATGTATCAAATCAATCTTAGATTTTTAGTTTTTGAAAATTTTGCATCAAAATATTTTGTTTGGTAAATAAAAAATAAAATCTGAAGAGAAAAAAATATTTTAGAATTTATTTGTTTTGTTAATCTTATAATATTATATTAAAAAAATTAATTTATTAACAAATTGATTATTTTTGTTAGTTTTGATTATTTTAGCAAATTTTTTATTAACAAAATGAATTTAAAATATTCTAAATTTGATTAAATTAAAATTTTGTAAATAATCATAAATTTATGAATTATGATTATATGATAATATTGAGGATTTAATTGATTAAATTAAAAAAATATAATTTTTTTAAAGAACTTGTTTGAGTAAAATGACATTTATAGAATTTTTATAATTATTTATCAAATAAAATGGATATCTATGTAATTAATCAAATTTAATTTAAAGTGTGGAGTGGAGAAATGGGGTCGGGTCGAAGATTAAGCCTCGTCCCCATCTTTGACCCTATTTTGAAACGGGGTTGAAAATTTAGCCCCGAATCCGATCCGATTTCCAATTTTTTTCCATTAGCCCTTCTTGATCCTTGACCCAAATAGGCTAGGCCCCGACGAAAAATTTTGCCATCCATACTATTAGTATCGTCCTTTAATCTTTTATATTTTGCTTTTGACCTAAGGGGTAAACGCATCTTGCTCCCATGGTATGCTCGCTTGGCTTATTTAAAATTTATTTCATACTTAATTTTTAAAAATTTTTATGATCCAATTCATTAGATTTCGTATCTAAATTTTTTTTTATTTTAAAATTTTGAAATTTTTTAATTAATTACTAATTGTTATGGGGTAAAAATAGGTTGGACACCTGGTGGTACGTAAGCCCACGGAGCTTCAGTCAGCACCTATGGGACAATCCATCTATGTCGAAACCCACCTCACCTCGAATTTCAATTGAGACAGGATCTGACTTCAAGTAGTGTAAATGGTATTCACATAAAGGGTGCAACATAGCCTATAACTAATAGTCTACATAAAGAAAATAAAAAAATGGACCCCAACTCTAAAACAATCCCAAAAGTAAAGGGGTTTGGCTTTTCTAAAAATATGAAAAATGTGTCCTATGTCTCTAGGTTATTTGGGGGGAACCACCTGACATTGCCCAAAAATGGCAACTTTACCAAGGAGATAGTGCAGCCTCTTAGTGGCTGAGAAAAGAATTCTACCTGATGCTACCAGCTTTTGTGGGGACCACAAATAGAGGTAAATGAGCATTCACCACGTGGGAAGAGAAAGCAAAATGAAATTAAGGCAACACTTTTCAACCAATCACATGCTACAAAAGTATGATATTTAAGGACACTTATCTCAAGGTAAATAGAGTTCTCATAAGTTTTTATTTTATTCTCTCTCACTACAAGCACAAGTCACTTCACATTTTCTCCCTCTAGAAACAAGAAAAAAGCTTTATCTTGTTCGTTAATTTTCTACAGACAACCTTAAACACTCATTGAAGGTTTTCTTTTGGAGCTTATATACCATTTTAGCTTCCAAAAAGGCTACATTTATTTCATTTCTCCATGTGTTTTGTGTGCCATTTGGTTAACTTGCCCATCGCTATGTGAATCCTCCATATATTAGCCATTTTGAGCTGCCAAAGTCAAGCCATAAAATTACTCCCTTAAGGTACTGACTTGAGTGTGGAGTGGGCTCGTTGGAAAACCTTCGACGCTCCATTTGACTGCGTTCTTTGTTGTAGGCAATCTCACTAAGTTTAGGATTAAGGTCAGCAGGGATAGCACAATCAGGAAGGTTTGTGACAGTTTAGCCTGAGGATTAGCAAAGTATGAAAGTTTAGCTTAGGAGCCTCCTCAGGGTTAGGATGAAGCCAAGTCGGGTATGGAATACTGAGTTTAGACTATTGATTGAGCATTTATCTTTAACTCGAATATTAGATCAATAAGGTATCATATCTCACCACGGTTAATATTTTACCGTATCAACGCTAATATTTTTCATATTATTTCATTAGATTTAGTACTTCTAATGTGAGTTTGGCTCAAATTCATGAGTTTATATATTGTACTAATATGTTATTTTTTTGTGCTAAACTTACGTTGTACTACAACAATCTAGTTCATTTTTTGTCTTTACTTTTATTAATGTATTAGAAATTAAAATGTTCAAATTAAACAAATTAAATATGCTTTGTTATTTCATGAAAGTTCAAGTACAAAAAATGTTCTTACTTTTCTTTTTTTCCTCGTGTAATTTTCAAGTGGCATAATAAATAGGAGAATTACCAAAAATCACCACTTTTTATATTAACAATTTAATTTTGATCGCGAAATAAATATTTATTTAAAATTTACCACTCTCAAAACTTTTAGACGAAATGCCTTCATGATCAAAATTATCAAAATCATCTTTTCACAAAAATGCTCGAAAATATTGTAAAACAATATGCTAAAAAATACTATGGCACAACATGAAAGTACTATAACAATTCGAAAATAACTTTTGAATTTAGTGTATTATAACATACGCAAAACTTACTGTAACTATACCTCCAAAGTTATGTGTTATATTTTTGTTAAGTTAGTCATGAAGATATTTTTGTTTACATCTTATAAAAATAGTAAAAAAACAAAACATTTTTTTGTTAGGTGATTAATTAAATATTGAGGATAAAATGCAGTCCTTTTTTGAAAAATCCTAATAAATATAACTTTGATATTTTATACGTATTCTATCTCCATAGACTTTTGTCCAGAGACGAATCCCTTAACCATAAAAATCGATTAAAAATTAACTTCTTGTTAGTACCATAAAAATCTTTGTCAATTCATCAAAATAGCTGTTTATTTATTAATGGAAAGTGGGCCCCGCTAAATTGGGCTAGTTTCAATCGTTGGGCTATTTTTGATAGTGATTTGGGCTGGCCAGCGGGCTCGTAACAGTAGAAAAATAAAAATGAAATATTTTTTTTAAATAAAATTGTATTATATTGTAAAAGTTAATTTTTTTAATTTTAAAGGGTAAATGTTATAATTAAAAAATTATGCATAATTAATATTATAAAAAAATAACAAATTTAAAGAAAAAATAGTTAAGGGTCAACATATTATTATAACTTTCAAATTTAAATATTATTACAATATCCTTAAATAATAGATAGTCTTTATCACAACTTTCACCTATTTGAATATAAAACTACAACTTCACAACATTCACCATTTATTTATTAAATTAGAATTATAAATAAATATTTCATCGCATACAAACTTCTATCAACAAATTTTTGTTATTTAAAAAAACTTATAAAAGTGAACTTAGAATATTTTTTTCTCAAAATTATATCACTATATATTTTATTCTTTCTTCATTTAATTATCATGTAAATTAAAAAATATATTTTAATTTATGAAATAATTGAAGTTGCATAAGAAAAAATGTATATGATATAAATAAAATTTAAAATTTTTATATACGGTTTAATTAACATTTATTTAATTTTAGTTATTTCGCTTAGGAATAATTATAAAATTTTTAATATGCTGGTATTTTTACCTTCATAAAATTATAATTAAAATATAACAATTATCATTATATTAAATATTAAACACAACACTAAATACACAACACTAAATACACAACACTAAATAATTAGTAATTTATTATAATTGATAACTAATTTTACCTATTAAGAAAACATGTGAAACAAGTAAGCTTGTAGATTTAAAACATGATAAGATATCAAATAAAATAAGTGAATTTTTTAAGAAAGTTTTTTTAAAAACTGTTAATGCATAAGTTTATTGGGCTGATAGACTGGTTTGGTGGGTCAATGGGCTAGGGTTGTGGGCATTACTAGGCTCCTAGCTCATAAGTCTAACCCTTAAGTCCAACTCAACACGCATTTAGAGTCTCATATGTTTAAACCACTTTTCTTATATTTCTGCAAAGAACACATTTTAATTTAGGGTGACAAATTGAAATAATGTGTCCTATTCATGTCGTGTCAAATAAAAACATAATATATTTTAAGCTAATCAAATTTCAACTTATTTAATAATTATGTTAAGAATTAAAACTCCAATTCTGCTTAGGGGTGGGCTTGGTCTGGGTCGATCTGGGTTTTTAAAAAAATTTGGACCAAAATCAAAAAATTTGAGTTTTCTAATTTTAAAACAGAACTGAACCGAATAGAAACAAAAGACCGGACTGAATCGAACCAAATACAAGAAGAAATTAGAATAAAACCGGACCGAACAATTCGAATTTCGGGTCCGGTCGATTTTTAGATTAAATTATTAATTTTTTTAAAATGTTTAGAAATAAAACGACGTCGTTTTATAAGAAAAATATTAAAAAATAATAATTCATGTATGGTCCAGATTTTTAGAGTTAAACTTGAAATCAGACCGAAAATTTCGGGTTTTTATAATTAAGAACTGAAACTGGACCGATTTAAATGAAATATCGGACCGAACCCGTTGATTTCGGTTCGGTCTAGTTCGGGCTAGGTTTTATGCCCACGTCTAATCCCACCTCTTTAATAATCTTATCAGATGTTTAATATATATTTTAAAATATTTATAATATTACCTACTCAAATACTTCTAAATTATATTAAAAGTAGTATTAAATGTCTGAGAGAATGATAGTTAAACCATTTTTTTCTTAAAATAAATGTCAAATAGCCACAAAAACGAAAATATTTGTTACTAAAACTCTTTTGCGTTAGAATTTTTTGTCTTTATTATGATCCGATTGCCTTTGATCGCTGTAATGATTCGATATAATTACCTTTTTTTTTGTTACACAATGACCCAGTTCCCTATAAGCCTTAAATAAAGATGTAATGACCAATATACCCTCATTGATTATGTTAATACCACTATGCATTGTAAGAGCAACAATGTAACTTTATAAATTTAAGAAAATATATAAGCACAATACACAAAAATAAATAATAATTCATATTTTGTAGTTGTAATTTTAAAAAATTGATTAACTTTTCAAAAAAAATATTTTAATATAAATCTAATAAACCCAAAACCTACTTTAAGAAATTAGTATTGAAGAATAAACTAAAAAACTTCATTAAATAATGATACAATCCTTTCTTTAAAAAAAGAAAAAAGTCAATGTTTTCTAGCAATTTTCATCTTGAGGATTTTTTCAACTGAGCAATAAATTGTAACAAAAATATCCCAATTATAATATCCACCTCTACATGTTTTTCACCGTCTAATAATTAAAACTTTTCTATAACAGAGACAAAATAAAAAAATCATATAAATTGATTACATGTTTTAAGGTATTTATAACAAGGTAAATTTTAGTAAAGTGTAAATGTAAAACTTTAATTTTGTCTAATTGTACAACTACAGCTAAAAGAAATGTAAGACAATGCCACATGACAAGAGAGTTTGAATGGATTTGTTTTTAACTCTTATTTTAGACACAAAAAGCAGAATGTACGAGTTGGCATGAAGTATGAATAATTAATTAAAGTTTTTTAAAAATAAATTAAAATTAAATAAAGTAAACAACACTAATAATACTATATAAAAACTAAATTGAGTGATTTTACTAAGTTTAATAAATTAAAAATATATATAATTTAGAACTAATACGATACAATATAGCATAAATATAATATACTGATAAATTATAGGAAAATTTTTAAAAATAACCACTTTTTACATTAATAATTCAGTTTGAAAAAGTGACAAAATCCCATCGAATTTAGACTAATACCTCAACTCATCCTATATTTTTAAAAATATTCCATTACATCCAATCGTTAATTGACTAATGGAAAATTCTGACTTTTGAGGGTAAGATAGTAATTTGATCAGTATTATAGTTTTTAATAAAATATTTGACCCATGCACAATGAAATCATTGTGTCAAATGCCACAATGACAAATCCTAAGAAATTAAAACAATTTAAAGTCCAAGGTTTGCAAAAAGATCCTTTTTGTCTCTTTGTTTATCCATCTCCTTCACTTTTCTTCTTCTTCATATTGGTGCCAAAGTAACAAAGTAAAACCTAGCCTTGGCTTGTATACAGACCATGAAAAAAAAATCTAGAACTTTGCATAACTTACAAGTGATCACTCAATCAAGTAGCGTTATCGTGACAATTTGCAAAAAAGGTGAAAACTTTGGCGGTATTTGGGGTAGGTTCGAGTCAAACTACTTACTATACAATGTAAGTTGTCTTTTGAACTTAAAGTTATTACTTAGATGTGTGATAAGTGATGTTGGTTGTTAGTTTGGAATAAAATGTAGTGGGTTTAGTTCTTTGTCGAATGCCTTAGAAATGAGTTTTTTTTTTTTTGAAAATACGAAATAGGTATGTTTGTTCTGGGTAATTCGTTGTCTTGATGGTTTGGTTTGCGGATACATTTTTCCTATTGAAGAAAGTAGTTATTTTATATTTTCTCTGTTCGAGTTTGAAATGGGTTAACAACATGAAAATTGGTTTGTGGTCTCTGTCATGGTTAATGTTTGTTGTGTATATGTTGTTAATGGGCTATGTTTTTGTCACATTTTGTGCATATTCTATACATAATTGAGTTTCCATTTTTTGTTTATGTATTCATGTGTTGATAATATTAGAAATCTATTTAGAATATTGTTGATGATATATTTTCTATGAATACTGATATTTTTTTATTTGCTTCGATGAATATGTATTCATGTGTACTACTTTGAATGACCAGGGTGAACATGGACGATATCATATTTGTGACTTTATAACTTTATTCTTTGAAATATTTGTAGAGCTTTGATTGCGTTGGCTACTGTTGTATTCTATGTTGATCCATAAATGTTGTATTCCTCTCTTATTGGCTTCAAAATTTAAAATATTCACAAAATAGATCTTGTGAAAAAAAAAAATGTTACTTTGATCTCAAATTTGAATTAAAAAAAATTTAAAATAAAAATTTGAAACTTGAACCTAATCAAATCGGACCGATCAATTCAGGTTCGGTTTGGTCCTTTTCTTATATTCAGTCCGTTCTAGACTCAAAAAATAAAAACCTAAAACTTTTAAATTCGGTCCAGTTTTTAAAAATCTCGGAACGAACCGGCTCATGTCCACCACTAGTCAACAATGAATCTCACTTGTGCACCATCCTACTATATATTGAGAAGTCAACATCAACGTTTTTTTTATGTTGGCATTTTCATGAAATATTATTCAATCCCCAAAAATATTATTCATTCAAAATTCCATAAATTATCCTAAAATCAATCCAAACTCCACCACATCCACAACTTAAAAAATCAAGTTTACAATAATAAACTATCCAAAAATGATTCAAAAACTAACCTTCATAGTGTGTCACGGCCCGAAAGGTTGATTTAGGGTTTGCCCAATTTTAATTACCAATTAATTTGAAGGATTATTAAGTTCTGAAAAATTTAGGGTTTATTTTGAGGAAATCAATTTGGTAGAAATAATTAGGGGTTTTTTTTTTTTTATAGAAATTGATTTGGGGGAAATTTTGGGTAAAAGGTAAAAGAGGTTAATATTATTTTGATGAGAGTAAAATAGTTATTTTGTTGAATGTTTGGATAGTTTTAAAAATGAAAATTACTTTGGATATTTTGGTGAATTTTCTACATATATATACATAATCCACTATTATCTCTCCGATATATCACCAACTTTCTCAAAACATGAGGATTCAAAGTAAACCGATCTTTTTCTTCTTTGATTTTCTCATATTTCTACTCGTTTTCTCACACTTTAAACGACTCAGAGCTGAAGAAGTTGGTAATGTTGCTAACAATTTATTGCAAAACATGAGAGTTTTATTTACAAATTTTACAACTGAGATTTGTTTTTATGGATATTGCAGAGGATGAAAGGGAGTTTGATTACTTAGAAGGTGGGGAGAATTGGAAAACAAACACTAGGGAGACATGAAGGAAGAATGGATAGCTTGCAAAAACGGAAGCATGCAATCTCCCATTGATATGTCTAATGAGAGAATTGAAGTAATCTCAAATCAATAGATCTTCAAAAGAGTTACAGGCCTTGGAATTCAACTATCAAGAATAAAGGCCATGATATTTTAGTAATTTGGTTCAGATTATTTATTTATAGTGAGAGGTTTTTTATTGAGATTTTTTAAATTTGTATTGAAAAGAATTGATAATGTATATGTAGGTTTAATGGTGGAATTACAATGTGGGAACAATTGAGATGAATGGGACTGAGTACTTTCTTGAACAAGCTCACTGACACTCACCTTCAGAGCATACCATCAATGGAATTACAGTGTGAGAATAATTAAGAATATAATTTATTATGCCATTTTAAAGTCACAAGATTATATTGGTCAATGGATATTAGTAATATCGATAAAATAATCCATTTATGTGCATTTTAAATATTTGATGGTACAATAACCATTTTGCATAGAGGTTAATAACTTTAGGGGTATTTTTCAAAAAAATCCTTAGGGTTTGCTTTAAATACTTACTTTTTTCTTATATTTTCATAAATACTATAAAGACCCCTCTTGTTAGCTCCGTCTTTGTTAAAAAAGTAACTTTTAAGGGCAAAACATATTTTGACATGATCCACTCTAATAAATTGATTTTAAATAATAACTTATAATGGATTCCACGCTAATAAATTAATTTTTAAATAAATAACTTATAGTAGGTCCTATCACTAATTTTAAATAATAATTTATAAGGGCTATACCTTTAAAAATAATAACATTTTTAAATATTTTTACATTTTTCTAATAGGAGAATGTTCGATACTTTTTATTATTTGGCCTAATATCCCATCAACATCCTGTTATTTGATAAATATCTCGTTACCCTTTGATGTTACTTATATCATTGATGAGAGTTATTTTAGGACAATTTAGTAATTTGTCCTAAACAACTTGCATGAGTGTAATATTTCTGACAAATGGTAGGTCCTACTAATAAATAAATTAATAAAATAACAAACATGTGTGCTTCCACTGCCATTTCTCCTTCCATTTTTTTTTGTACAAAAATTAAGAAAAACCTTCCATTTTTTCTGTACTTTAAGAAAAATAAAATTGTTTACAGTAAATGCAACCTATATTTCTCCTTCCATTATTTCTTAATTCTTTGAACAAATAAAAAACTTACCCAAAGTAGATAAACACAAAATGATAATAGATAACGATTTAGGATAAAAGTGAAAAAAAATTCAAAATTAATGTAATCTGAAAATTTTCACAAAAATTCAAACAAAATCCAAAATCCCCTAAAATAATTTCTTTCTACATGAATTTAGCACATTTAAATTCTTAAGCAAAAACTCTACCAACTCCAATGAGTTTTTATAATAACACAAACTGCCAATATTAGCAAAAGCCTAAAGAGGGATTGTATAATATCGTGTTCTACAGTAGATATTAGAACAAAGAAAGACTAAAAGAGGTTGCTAAGCACAACCACAAAAGTGGGAGTCAGTGAAGGCAATTGCATCTATTAAATATGGGCTTTGCTATGTAAAAATCGAGATTTTGGTGATAAAGAGATTGATGATGCAGTAGCCCATGGGTATTTAACTTGTCACAGCCGGCTTGAAGATGCATCAATAATTTACAACTTGACCTTCTGACGGACAGATACTTGGGCTCGCAACTAAGTTTTTTACCATCCATTGCATATGGATAATTTCATAATGAACAATGGGGTTTTAATCTTGCAAATAAGATGAAAATGGAATGAGCATAACATTTACCAATTTTCATATGCAAACAATACATAATCCAATGAAATCGAAATGAGAATGAAAATTACATAAAATAAAATGCATGTAACCAGAAATTCTGGTAAAAAATTAAAAAAAAAATGCAACTTCAGACAATTAAAGGTACAAACCTTAAATTCACAATTGAAAACCTTGAATTCCCAAATTGGGAACATCACCAATCGAGTTCAAAATTTGTAGAGAATTCAGCTAACTCCGACAGTACCTGACAATAATTAAAACAAAAAATAATTTTTACAGAAAAATAGGTTGAAATTTGTCTGAAATACTTAAATCTCAAAATTTTTAACACACTCAATTGGACATATAAATTAATTAAAAAAACCCACCTTTTTTTAAGATAAAGAAAGAAAATAAGCCAACCACACAAAAACACCAATACTCATAGCTTCAATTCCTGATTATTCTTTAAATCAATCAATATCTAAAGTAAAACCCTTTCAGGAATCATCTCTTTTAAATTACCCCGGGACCTAATCCCTATTATTGTCCTTCCTTTGCTCGAATCGTAAGCTAGCTTTTTTTTTTTCCTATTGTTTTTGCACCCCAGATTTTGATAGCTAAGAAAATAAATAATGATACATAATTAGACAATATTGCTGGAAAATAGATATCTTTAAAACAAGGAAAGACTTTTAATGGAGACAAAAAATTAATGGATCTTTGGAATATCATTTCACTGTCAGAAGAGGAAGAAGAAATCATAACTTCGGAAAGGGAGTTAAAAGAAAGAGTGGAAACAATGGCAGCATGTTGTTTGGTGGGAAAAATATTTTCTACTAAAGCAGTAAACAATGAGGTATTCAAGACGGTCATCCAACATGGAGTTAAAGTAGAAAGTCTGGGCAAAAATAAATTTATCTCCTACTTTAAATCAGAGATAGACCGTAGACGACTTGTAACAAATGGACCTTGGCATTTTGACCGATCCTTTATTATGCTCACAGAGCTCAATGAGATAGGTGAATTAGTGATGTTGGATAAAATTAGTCGTACTTTTATTTAATATGTTATTTTTAATTTATTAGTTTTCTTAGTTTGATAGGAGTTTGTTTTCCTTACTAGGGTTGGCTTAGGTTATTTTCCTTATTAGGGTTGGCTTAAGTTATTTTCCTTATTATGGTTGACTTAGGTTTTCTCTATTATAAATAGGGAGTCTATAGTATTGTTTAGTTATCTTTTATTCAATAAAATTTTATTCAGTAAAATTTTATTCAGAAACTTGTGAAACTTTTGTTTTGTTTTATCTTTACGTTTCTGCTTTGTCAATTGGTACATAGCAGGAGTTGCAATGGTGCGTAACAGTAATACAGGAAGTAACCATCCTACTTACGATGTTTAGGGGATGCAGGCACTAACGGTGGAGGCTATTTGTGTGATAGCCATGGAAGCTGGAAGGGCAGCCGCTAAAGAATTCGCTCAAACGTTTCGTCAAGAATTGGCAGATTTTGATCGAAGGTTAGAGAGGCTGGAACTAGGCTGCAACAAGATGGTTGAACATGAGCGTAGAGGGATAGACGAGATCCCACCCTGTGGTCCGACGCCAGTGCCACAACCACTTGGCATTATTCATGATAGAACTCAGAGAGATGAAGATTCATATGAAGACATAATTGATCGAGGTTCTGTTAGAACACATGGAAGTGAAAATTATAGTGATTATAAGGTAAACCTAGACCTTCCTGTGTTTAAAGGGAGTTTACACGTAGAAGACTTCCTTGATTGGTTGGCAGATGTAGAGAATTCTTTCGATTATATGGACATCCCAGATGAAAGGAAATTAAAATTGGTAGCTATAAAGTTGAAAGGGGGTGTATCCGCTTGGTGGCAGTAGGTTCAGAATAAACGACAACGTGAAGAAAAAGATATAATAAGGTCTTGGGAATGCATGAAATAAAAGATGAAGACCCATTATTTACCCTCTAATTATGAGCAGGACTTATTTAAGCAATTAAATAATTGCCAACAGGGGAATCGTTCGGTCGACGATTATGCTGAAGAATTTCATAGGTTATGTTCTAGAAACAATTTGAAAGAGTCAAAATCGCAATTGGTTGTCAGATTCAGTGGAGGGCTACGAACTGACATACAAGATCAGCTTGACATGTATACGATTTTGGATTTTTCGGAAGCTATGAGTAAGGCAAGGAAGCTGGAGAGGCAATTAAAGTGACCTATTATTAAATCAGAGGCTGTAGCACGTTAATTTTCGACTTCGCCAAACCAAGTACTATTAAATAGTGTGTAGCACCAAATATAGGTGGAGGAGAAACTAGGCAAAGGGGTAATCTGCGAACTGCTCAACAACAAATTAGTAACCCATATGCGAAGCCAATGCCAAGCAAATGTTACAAATGTCAACAGCCTAGGCATAGATCCAATGACTGCCCAGAATGAGGAAAAAATAAAAGTGTGACGCATTATATAGGAGCTGCGATAGAAAATGAAGATGGCGATTATGATAACGTAGAAGAAGTTAATGTGGTTGATGGTGATGAAGGAAAAGCTGTTTCTTTTATCATACAGAAGCTGTTATTAGCACCAAAAAGGGAGGAAGAAATGCAACGAAATAAGATTTTTCGTACGAGGGGAACAATTAAAAATAAAGTTTGTAAGGTGATAATTGATAGTGACAACAGTGAGAATAAAGTATCAAAAGCATTAGTGAATGCCTTGGATCTACCCACAGAAAAACACCCATCATACAAAATTGAATGGATAAAAAAGGGAACCGAAACACTTGTAACTGAAGTGTGTAAGCTTCATTTTTCAATAGGAAAGTTTTATAAAACTGATGTATGATGTGATGTTGTAGATATGGATGTATGGCATGTGTTGTTGAGAAGGCCATGACAATATGATGTTGATGCGATGCATAGGGGACGACGAAATATTTATGAGTTTTAGTGGAACAGAAAGAAGATAGTATTGGTGCCGACAAGTGAAACCAAAGAGGTACAAAGAGTTTCTGAAGTAGAGGGAATAAACTTTTTAACTATAATTAAGGGGCATATGAAGGAAGATTGCGAGGGTTGTATGATGATAGCAAAGGATGAGGAATTGAAGCCAGTGGTAGAGGTTTCTATGGTTGTACAACCATTATTGTCTAAATTTTCTGACATAATTCCAGAGGAGATGCCAGACGGCTTACCACCTATGCTGGATATACAACATAGCATTAATTTTGTGCATGGAGCTGCTTATCCTAACTTGCCACATTATAGAATGATTCCAAAGGAGCATAAGATCTTGGAGAAACAGGTGGATGAACTACTAAAAAAAGGGTTTATTTGAGAGAGAAAAAGCCCTTGTACAGTTCCCATGCTTCTAGTCCTTAAAAAGGATGGTAGTTGGCGGATGTCCATAGATAGTAGAGCAATCAACAAAATAACCATTAGATATCGGTTTCTGATCTCGCAGTTACAAGATATGCTAGACCAACTTGGGGAAGCAAAGGTGTTTTCCAAACTTAACTTGCGTAGCGGTTACCATCAAATTCATATCAAACCTTCATATGAGTGGAAGACGACATTCAAAACTAAAGAGGGCTTATACGAATGGGTGGTCATGCCTTTTGGTTTATCAAATGCACCAAGCATTTTTATTGGGCTTATAAATCAAGTATTGAAGTCTTTTGCTTTCAAGTTTGTTGTGGTATATTTTGATGACATCTTAATTTATAGTAGTGATGAGGAGAGCCATTTAGTGCATTTGAGGGAGGTGTTTAAAGCACATAGGGAGAATAAGTTATTTGTCAACTAGAAGAAGTGTAATTTTATGCAGCGTAATTTGGTATTTTTGGGGTTTGTAGTTGGTGCTGACGACATTACGGTTGATGAGTTTAAGATTAAGGCAATTCGAGATTGTCCTACAACAAAGACTGTCAGTGAAGTGAGGAGTTTTCATGGATTAGCGACATTTGATCGTCGATTTATTCGTAATTTTAGCACCATCGTAGCACCTATTATTGAGTGTATAAAGAAGGAAAAATTTAGTTGGGGTAATGAACAAAATAAAAGTTTTATCATCTTGAAGGAAAAACTCTGTACAACTCTTATATTAACACTAGCTAACTTTGACAAGATATTTTAGGTGGAGTGTGATGCCTCAAGTATGGGTATTGGTGCTGTTCTCATTCAGGAGGGTAGACCTATAAAGTATTTTAGTGAAAAATTGTGTATGCTAGACAAAAGTGGTCTACATATGACCAAGAATTGTATTCAGTATTCAAAGCATTGATGCATTGGAAGCATTACTTGATTCAGAGGGAGTTTATGCTTTATAGTGTTCACCAAGCATTGAAGTATATCAATAGTCAACATCATTTGAATAAAGTGCATGCTAGGTGGGTGTCATTTATGCAGAAATTTATGTTTGTATTGAAGCACTAGTCTGGGTAGCATAATAAGGTAGCTAATCCTTTGAGTAGACAAGTTACTTTGTTGGTAACATTACGCAATGAAATAATTGGGTTTGAGGTAGTGAAAAAAAAGTATGCAACTGATGAAGATTTTCATATAATTTAGGATCAATGTAACCATAATCAGCAAGTAACAGATTTTCTTATTCATGAAAGTTATTTGTTTAAAGCTAACAAGTTATGCATTCGTCGTTGTTCATTGCAAGAACAGTTAATATGAGAATTATATGGTGGCGGTTTAGCTGGTTATGTAGGGCGAGACAAGACAATTGCTTTGATGAAAGAGAGATATTACTGGCCACAAATTAAACAAGATGTAGGAAGAATTGTGCAGAAGTGTCAAGTGTGCCAAGTTGTTAAGGGACAAGTTCAGAACACTGGATTGTATATGTCGTTGCCTGTGCCTGAAAATATTTGGGAGGATGTGTTGATGGATTTTGTGCTAGGATTACCGTGTACCAAATGAGGCAATGATTCTACCTTTGTTGTTGTGGATCGTTTGTCAAAGATGATACATTTTATTGCTTGTAAAAAAACTAGTGATGCAACTTATATGGCAATATTATACTTTAAGGAAGTGATTCGTTTACATGGTATTCCTAAGTTTATTACTTCAGATAGGGATGTCAAATTTTTTAGTCATTTTTGGCGAACTTTATGAGAAACGTTTGATACGAAATTATAATATAGTAGTGCTTTTCACCCTCAAACTGATGGGCAAATAGAGGTGGTTAATCGAATATTAGAAAACATGTTGCGTTGTATTTGTGGGGAAAAGCCTAAACAATAAGATGTAGTGTTGCCTTATGTAGAATTTGCTTATAATAGTATGATGAATCGTTCGACTGACAAAACTCCATTTGAGGTGATTTATTTGCAGCCACCTCATCATGCATTAGACTTGGTGACTTTACCAACTTTGCCAGGGGTTAGCAAGGCTGCAAAAAATATGGCAGAGAAAGTACAAAAAATACAGGAAGAAGTTTGTGCTAGTTTAGAAGTTGCCAACGAGAAATACAAACAAGATGCAGATTAACATCGATGACAAAAGGTATTCTAGGAAGGTGATATGGTAATGGCTTACTTGCGCAAAAATCGATTTCCTGGGATTCGAAGCAAGTTGCAAAACGGAAAGTATGGTCCATTTCGAGTTGCAAGGAAGATTAATGATAATGCTTATGTGTTATAGCTACCAAATGAGTGGAATATCTCAAACACTTTTAATGTAGCAGACCTGTATGAGTATCATGAAGATGAAGTGTTATATCCAGAGAACTTGAAGACAAGTTCACTTCTATGTGGCAGGGAGCTGATGTAGGACAAAATTAGTCTTTTATTTTTATTTAATATGTTATTTTTAATTTCTTAGTTTCTTTAATTTGATATAGTTTGTTTTCTTTATTAGGGTTGGTTTAAATTGTTTTCCTTATTAGGGTTAGCTTAAGTTTTCTCTATTATAAATAGATAGCCTATAATATTGTTTAGTTATCTTTTATTCAATAAAATTTTATTAAAAAACTTGTGAAACTTTTATTTCGTTTTATCTTCGCGTTTCCGCTTCGTTAATTAGCCAAACAAAAATTCACACATGCACAATTCTAGGTGCAGATCCATTATATACTCGTGAGGTTTTTGAGGAATAAAATCGGAGCAATAGTAGATATTGAAATAAATTACACGGGCTCTTGGCTGGGCAAATTTCTAAGAGTGAGGTTGTTAGAAAATTTTATCAAATAAACAACGCAAAATTAACCCAAGATAAATACAAAATTTATATGAGTTTACAATTTTAATATAAAATAAAAGGAAAGGAATAGAAAAGATACCTCTTGATACTTTTAAAATACTTTTGCAGCAGGTTTTCTTTTACCAATAGTTTCCAAACTAATCCTCCAGCAGTAACTGTAAATAAAAGAGTGAGTTTATTTTCTAATACAATGGTGTTTTAGAGAAAAACTAGTTTTTCTTTATATTACACGTTATTAGAAAAACTCTTCTTTTTTTCCTCTTAGGGTTTCCACCCATTTTTTTATATTTCTTTTATACAACTTCTATTTTAATCAAAATAATTTTGGTTAGAATATAATTAAGTTAATTTAATTAATTAATAACATTTATTAATTAACTAAATTTGTAAACAACTCCTAATAGAAGTAAAATTTTAATTAAAATAAAATTAATTAATCAATAACATTTATTAATTAATTGAATTTTGTAAAACAAATTCTAGAAGAAGTAAAATTCTAATTAAATTAAAATTAATATTAAAAAGAAACAACAAAGAGGATTTAATTTCTCAAATTAAATTATTTAGATATTAATGAAAAATATTTATCTTAAAATATTTTACTAATTAATTCATTCTTAATTAGTTAATTAAATGTAAATTAAAACACGTATTCTAGAAAACTATTTTCTAGACATAAAATTATTTACTGTAATATTTTTATCCATTGTACTATCTACTGTACTGACCTAGAGATGATATTGGGGATCTATGGACCTACAATTTCAAGCTCTAATAAATTTAAATAATTAATTAAACTATTTAATTAATGAATCTAATTTATTAATTCCAATATTATCCCACTAAAAATTTGGAATTGAACTCTTAAAATTATAGATATATTTTACTCAGAAAACTTTGAGTAGTCTATTGATATAATCACTACATGTAGTTCAACTTTTCATAAACAGTTCATAATTAGAGTTAGGTCAATTTTTCTTTTTATTTCTTAATTACATTTTTATCCTTAAACTCCATTAATTTACCATTGAACAGTTAATTTATAAACAAATTATAAGTTGAGTGCTTAAACTATTCAATTCTAGAATTAACACTTAAGGGAACCATCTTTTTGACTTCCAATAGGAAGGAATGGATTCTGTATCTGTATATCACATTCCTAGCTATATATCCCATTAAATCTTCAATATACAAGTATTGAGCTTGTTCTTAGAACAAACCTTAACAAGTAACTCAAAAGAATCAATAACATAAACATGAGTTTATGACTACTCAAGATTAAGATTGATCTATATATGATCATCTATTGACATTGTTTGAATTCTCAGTTAGTAACGGAATTTATATGAGAATTCAAACTATATCTAATCCAGTTCTATATAATCATATTATACAAAGTGCCTCCATCATAATGTCACTACATTGATAGTTCGGATAAAACTATTACATTCTTAATATTAGTAGACCACACTAGTAATATTTAATTAAAGAACTCAACTTTAATTAATTTATTATGGACTATTTAGTTTATTATCCATAATCTTAATCCTCTTGTATATATAATACTTATATATACTAAGATATGGTTACATAAATAAATTAGAATTTTTCTGATATTATAGATAAACATAATTAAGTATAAAGAAATGTCGGTTTTATTTATTCCAAAAAACTGTAAAAATTATATGCCTTTAGGGTATTATCCCTAACAGAGATTTCTCTAGATGTAACGAGACATCGCAAATGAAGCCTAAGAGTCAGTCTACAGGGAGAAAAAGGAGCTTGTACTACTTTGCCTATTCTATATGAATAGGTTCCTAACTTCTGCTTCAAATATGGATATATTGAGCATGTATTTAGAGAATGCAGGCAATTCACATCAGTTCGAAACATAAGTGTCAACCTTTAACAACTTTCTTTTGGCCCTCGGATGCAAGCTTCAACAATGGTAGAGAAGTAAAATAGTATAAAAGCAAAGGAAAAGATTAAGTGAAGCAAGAAGACAACTTGCAACAGTTAAACCCAACCAAGAAGATTCATCTCTCCACCTAGCATAGATCTCGGGTCCAAATTGGGATAAGAGTGTCCAGATCAATTCGATATTACTGATGGGAAACAAGGATGACCTTAGTAAAGGAAAAAATTTGAAAAATCCAAGCTCACCTGATCAAGGTTTAATTGTTACATTTAAGGAGACCACGCTTACAATAGACAAAATGATTTCCTTGGCCAACACCATTCTAGGAACACTATGCGCCATTAATTCCCCTAAAAAATCTGGTCCCCAGCAGACAGAGAACAAGTTTGAGCCAAAGAAATAAACTTGAGGAAATTGGGCCTACAGAATCTTCAGAACCAAAAGTACAACAAACCCAACCCAATATCAATTTAGACCATTATGTTATAAGCCCATTGCAAAAAAGAGAAAGGGAGAAAAATAAGTGGAAACACAGAGCTAGGAAGAGCCCAATTATAACTAATAGTGGAAGTAAAGCATTTGGAAAAAAAATAGAGGTGGCTAAGGTGGAAGAGATGGACCTAAATATTTTAAGCCCTAAGAGAAATAAGTTTGAGATCCAAACTCACCCATTCTTACCTATCACAAAACCTGTGGAAACTTCAATATAACCTGAAAATACTCTTCACCAGTTACCTACCACTAATGCTTCTTCTCTAACTATTTACCTAACTGAATTACTAACGGTGGAAGCTAGTCCCTAACCCTACCGATCACAATGAGTCTCTTAAGCTAGAATGTTTAGGGCTTGGGGAACCCCTAAACATTCAGAGCATTACAATTTGTTCTCTAAACATATCACCCAGAACTAGTGTTTTTATGTGAAACCAAAGTAGATGCTACAAAGATGGAATGTATCGAAAGAATGTTGCAAGTGGAAAATTGCTTCCTGGTTAATAGGAGAGGACTAAGTAAGAGATTGGCTTTACTATGGACCTCTAGAATCAAAGTGAGTATCATATTATATAGCTTTCACCACATTGATGCTATAGTTTACAAAGGTAAAGGCATATAGTGGCACTTCACAAGAATTTATGGAACCCTGAACAATCTCAAAAAATAATTATGTGAAAACTAATTCAAAAACTGTCTTTCCTTCGTCTCTTCCTTGGTTGTGTAGTGAGGATTTTAATGAAATAACCAATGTTTATGAGAAAAAAAGAGGATCAGTTCGAAACTAAGAGTCTATGGTTGACTTTAAAAAAATAATTAAAGAGTGCGGTTTGATTGACTTGGGGTAGAGAGGGTATCCTTTCACATAGTCTAATAGAAGTAATCATCCTCATCTTGTAGAAGAGAGATTAGATTGTTTCATGTGCAAACAAAAATGGACAGCAACCTTTGTGGGATCCATGGTTAAGCATTTAGAAACCTAGAGCCTGGACCATAATCCTATCCTACTTGAAATTAAGGAAAGCAATAATAAATCTAGCAAACTTTTAAGTGGAGGAGAAAAAAGATTTCACTTTGAAGAAATATGGAGTACTTATAATGATTGCAAGAATATCGTTCAAAAAACTTGAAGTAAGAGTGATACTTGGGATAGTTCCAATCCAATTCCTAAATTTAAAGTAAGCACGGAAGATTTACAACAGAAACTAAAGGCCTGGAGTCCTAGTTTATTTGGCAAGCGAAAAAGAAGATATCAACAATTATTACATGAGCTGAAATCTCTTAAAAATTCCCTTTCTACAACTAACAGGGTTGAAGATATAAAAAAACTAGAAAAACAAAATTAACATTCATTTGTAGGAAGAAGAACTCTATTGGAAACAAAGGTCCAGGATCTCATGGTTGAAGGAAGAAGACAAGAAAACGAAATTCTTTCATGCCAGAGCCTCAGCAAGTAAGCAAAGAAACCAAAAAACAGTAATTGAAGACGATAACAACAAATGGGTAGAAGATATGAAATAAGTGGAAGAGATCATCTGCAAATACTTCAAAAATCTATTCACTACCTCAAAGCCTTCAAATGACAGCATGAAACAAGCTTTGGAAGGAATAACAACTAAGGTATCTGAGGAAATGAATAGAAGCCTCGACGAACAGTTCTCAGAAGAAGAAATCAAAGTAGCCTTATTACAGATGCATCCTATAAAGGCCACAAAACTATATGGACTTTCTGCTTGCTTCTACCAAAAACATTGGGAGTCCTTGGGAAAAGGTGTTCTTAAAGTCTATCTACTTCTTTTAAACAATCAAGGCAACATTAGTGCTATGAATCAAACTTTAATAGTGTTAATTCCAAAACGAATGACCTAAGAACAATGGCAGATAACAGGCCCATAAGCTAGTGTAATGTTATATATAAAATAGTAGCTAAATCTAGCAAATAGGCTAAAGAATATTCTCGACAAAATTATCTCTACCAACCAAATCACATTCATTCCTCATGGACTTATCACATATAATATTATCATAGGATATGAATGCCTTTATCAAATACAAAGCAAGAAAATAGGCAACTAATGTTTTGGTAGCACTTAAGCTGAACATTAACAAAGCTTATGATGGAGTGGAGTGGTATTTTTTGGAGAAAATCATGCAAAGGTTGGGTTTCTCTAACAAATGAATTTAACTGATTATGAGATGTATTACCACACTAACCTTTGCAATTCTACTAAATTGTATGGCAAAAAGATTTGTTCAACCTCAACGAGGCTTAAGGCAGGGTTATCCACTATCACCGTATCTATTCATTATTTGTGTTGAGGCTCTTCCTCTCTTCTCTATAAGGCTGAAATGAAGAACCTTATCAAAAGGGTTCAATTCAAAAAGAGCCTAACTATTTCTCATTTATTTTTTATAGATGATAACCTAATTTTTCAAGAGCAATAACCAATTAATGTAAAAATTTAAAGGACATATTTGACAGATACACTGTTGCCTCTGGACAAATCTTTAATCTTGGCAAATCTTCTAGGATGTTTAGCCCCAACAATAATAAACAAACAATCTAAGACATTAGTAATATATTCAATTCCAAGTTTTGTCACTTAACGAGAAATATTTGGGATTACCTTCAATGGTGGGCAGAAAAAAGAAGCACTTCTTCAATGAATTAAAGACAAAGATTTACAACAAGGTGACAAACTAGAGCACAAAGCTCTTTTCAAGCGGTGGGAAAGAAGTAAACTAGATCGATAAATTCTATCTAAGCAAACTAGATCGATAAGTACTATAACTTAAAAGGTCAATTTTATCTAAGCAAACTAGATCGATAAATTATAATGAAAAATAAATTAAAACACAAATATTAACTAATGTAGAATAGAAATTGAGTTTAAGAATTTATAAAATATGAAGTATGCAAAGATGAATTACCTAGGATCTTGATTTTTCTTATAAATCACGTGTTTCTCCTAATTAGCTATTATTAATGCGTTTTGGTCTAATTTACTAATCACAAGATTTAAGTTAACCTTAACACCTCTCGCGAGCATGAGTTAAGATTTTACGCACAATGATTCAAGTTGATATCTCTATCTAACCCGAATAATTATACGCTCATTATGTATTACTTGTTATTTAACGCTTAGAACCCAATTCACTTCCCGGTTTATTAAAATACTAATCATTAACTTGATTATCTATATGTCAATTACCTCCCGGTCTCACAACTATCTAGATTGTGTTTACTTGGTCCGACAAACAAATTAATCTTTTCCAAGACTTAATTTATCCATCTCCAATGTAACCAATTCATTAATTAATTAACAAATCAAAAAATTAAGCAAGATAAACACAAGTGAATCAAACCATAACAACATTAATTATATGCTAATTAATTAAAATTTAGTGTAGACAAGATCCATCAAGACTCTAGATTAAGAAAACTAGCCAACCATTACAAATAACAACATAACAATCAACACGTATTCCATAATCATAAAGTTCAACAATTAAAGTTCAAATGAAATACAAATTGAGAGTTGAAGAGTTTAGGAAAATTAGACTAGAAATCCAAGCTTCAATGATCCTCCTTCAAGACCTCTTCCAAGGACTCCAACTTGAATCATTTCACTTCTCTCTCTAGGATCTTCACTTGTTCTTCCTCTTTTTCACTAAAAAACCTCTCAATTTCTATTCTATGTTTCCTTCTCTTGGTGGCTATCATCCTAAAAACATATAAACCTAAACGATACCAAAATTAGGCCATTGAGTGATGATCTCACGACCAAAAATCGTCCAAACAAGTCTAGGGGACACTAGAGGGCCCACAATCCGCACTGGGACGCCATGTGACAGAATTGGTGGCGCAGCCACTCACCTCCTTGGCACTGCCGCGCCATCCTCGCAGCCAAAATAAGATTGGATCGTGGGTATGGCGCTGGCGCGCAATGCCATGATGCGGCTGTGCCATCCCCTCCAACTTTGATTTCTTTGCAATTTAGTCCCTCTAGCTTTGCATTTTAGTCCCTATTTCCTTTGCAACTTTTTCGACGTTTCTTTCTCGAGCCTATTTCATCTTTAATGCTCGTTTGCTATCTTTTCTATACAAAATATTAAAATTCATCAAATATTAACTAAACTTGAGGATTTACAAAACAATTCAGTCTCGAAATGTCCGATAAATGCGTATTCTACGCACTTATCACAATCCTTCCTTCATCTAGACGAGTATACTTTAGGGGAGGAAAATATTACAAAATGGTGTGAGATTGAGGGTAGTCACTGAAAGCAAAGTACAAATTTATAAGAGTAATTGGATTCCTAGGCCAGTCACTTTCAAACCAATTTCCCATCTAACCCTACTTCTTGATTATTTTGTAAAAATCCTAATAGATGGAGAACACAAGTGGAATAAACAACTTATCAAGGATACCTTATATAATGAGGATGTTAAAGCCATCCTTGGTATTTCCCTTCATCCAAACCTAGAGAGGATCAAATTATGTGGTACTATGACAGTAAAGGTAATTACTCTGTAAATAGCTGCTACCAAGCAGCTCTGAGTCTCAAGCTCCTTAATCTCCCATCATGCTTTCTCCGATAATTCATTATAGTTGATAGGCAAAATATCTAAAATTGCTCTCCACAAGAATGTCAAGAGATATTATATCCTCTCTGAAGATGTCTGGCATGCAATTTTAGGATGCAAATATGCTAAAAAGATCTGGAAAAAGTCAGCCATTGCACAGAAGATCAAAGGAATACTCCATATAGAGTTCTCATGCTTAGTAAAGTACATTGCACAAGTTCTTTTCAAGCCAGAGCTTGAATTATTTGCAATTATTGCTTGGTTGATCTGGTACACTAGGAACACATATATAAAAGGGAAAAATGCCAATGATGAATCAAATGGAACTTTGGCAAGAGCTGAGATAATGGTAGAAAATTATAGAGTAGCTCAAGCTACTTCTCCATTAGCGCTCAAGCCAAGATAGAAAGACGAGAATTATTTATGGTCTCCCCCTCCCCCATCATGGTATAAGGTTAATGTAGATGCATCTACAAATATCTCTACAAAAAAGGCTGGTTTAGGAATCATAATCAGGGATATGAATTGAGACATTATGGCAGTGGCAGTTAACAACAGACCCTTCTACGGGAACGTTGAATTAGCAAAAGCGAGGGCAATTCCTTTTAGCATCAAAATGGCCAAGGACTCAAGCTTAACTCCTGTGATAATCGAATCAGATTCTGTAAACGTGGTGGACTTGGTGAACAGGAAAACTTGCAGTAGGTCAATGGTATCCGAAATCCAAGAGCTTATTGATGCCTTTTGGGGCTTTTGTAGTTAGACATATCTCCAGAAATTGTAATATTGTTGCTCATAACATTGCAAAAGCAGCTCTCTCATTCCAAAGTGCTGTTATCTAGATGGAGGATATCCCATCCAACATTCTATGTTCCCTATAACCTTGCTTTGTTTAATGAAATCTTAACTTCAAAAAAAAAAAACAACTATCGATATTTCGTGAGCTTTCTTACTCTTATTTAAAGCTTTTTAAAAAATAATAATTGTTAAAAATCTACTGAAAAGGTAGATACATATATTCTTGACACGTTCTAAATATCTATGTACAGTATTATTTCTACCTTCAAATTGAAAAGGAATCTACCCGCACATATGTTGGGAAATCCAACAATTAATAGGAGTTAAGGAATCTACCCACACATGATAGAAAATCCGACAATGAGTAGAAGTTCCACCTTTAGCGAGAACATGTTTTATTCATGATTACATTTTCATTCTTAAAATCAAAGATTATCTCTCTCTCTCTCTCTTTTTTTTGTTATAACCGTTCGATTTGAGTCAAAGAGTTTGTGGTTGCGAGAATAAAATTTTTTATATATAGGGGTGGGTTAAACTCTTTTATACGAAAATATAAGTTAGTGATTCAATTTTACAACAGTTATATCTTTTAAAAGTCACATCAAAGTCAAAACATAAATAACAAGAGAGGAAGACAATCTATAAATTTATCAGGATATCCAAAAAGTAAAAGTAAAACTTTATTTTTATGGATAAAGACCCTTGTGCACTGAATCAGAATGTGCCAAACTCAATGCAAGATTGAGCTACCAGTTTACAAGCAAGATGGTCAAAGAATAAAGGAATAAATAACCCAATTTATCCCTCCATTTCTCAAGTGAATTGTTCCCATATGAGAGGAATCTGTTAACGGTGATATAAACCTTGAAGTAGATCTTGTATTTTCACGAAATTTTGTAGTAGTCATTCGCTAATAGCACCATATCAGAAATCATCGAAGAGCACGAGGTAGACCCTCCATGTGTCTGCTTTGTGTTGTATGAATTACAGTTAAGACATTTGTATGTGACAATGTGAAAATGTACCTCCGATGATTCCCCACAATCGTTACATAAAATCCAAACCTAATGAATAATAGCACCGAAATGAAATATTAACAAATCTTAAAACCTCCCTTGTCGAAGAAAGTTATATATGTAACTGTTAAATTCCTACCATCTTATTGAGATACACTTGAGGCATGGGTGTCGATGCAACCTGGATTTTGTTTTACAAAACAGTTTAGCTAAAAACTGACAGTCTGATATTGGTACACAAAGCGTTTAATTTCTTCAAAATGATATCTGCTATCATAGACATACACCTCTTGATCGAGTTTTTTCCACACACGGGACATATCGCAATAGGATTTTGAGCAAACACGGCAAGCATACCTGCAAGAACTTTATTACTACAGAACCCATCTGCTACAGAATTACATAAAGAAATGAGATAGAAACAATAACGCCCTCATTGCACTTAAGAAGCTTACTGGGAATGCCGCTGCATCTCTTTCACACATTCCAAATGAATAGTGTGTCCACAATGCAAAACAGTGATGTCTTTTGTAGTATCAAATAGGAACTGCGCAACCGAATAAAATAAGTCAACGCTTTACCAATTAGAACATTTTGCATCATCACAGTTAAGCTTCTGTCTTAAAAATTTACCTCAAAGCAAACAGGGCAATTGTGGTGCATCGCTCTTTCCACGCAACTGTGTGAATCCTTCATCAGCTTTGAATAGCAGCAACCTGAAAAGAAATAACGACCCCGACAATCAAATTATTGATGAAAGTGTCGAACAAAGGATCAAAAGATGAATACTCAAAGTTTGCAGTCTTACCGCATTTATTACAGTGGAAAAAGTTCTCCTCCCCAGCAGCTCTGCAATACCAAATGCAGAGAAATTAGATAAATGTTTATGAAGAAGTAAATTTATATGGAGGCTGCTACTTATGAACAACTAATGGAAAAAGAAAAACAAATAAAATAAATAGAAGAGCAGCTTGTTTTGGGAATGAATTTAACCTGCATATGCCACATTCATTGCAATGATATTGCTTCTTCGAAACCTAGCAAAGCAAAACAATTTATCAAATAAGAAAGATGTATTTATAGATCAAGCCACAAATTTCAAGAAAACTACGAACTAAAGGGCTTACATCATCATCGAAGAACTTGCATTTCGAGCAGAAGTATTTCCCCATGCAAACACCACAATTAATAGTGTTGCTGAACCTGATGGGAAGAAATAAAAACCCAATCTGAGTCATAAACTTTACTCTCTTAGTTTCAACTATTGCGTCCCACATCAATGTATCTAATATCAGAAGAACACTTAAGGAAACTTACATCCTGTTCTGTTTCACAGAGGGAACAGATAATCTGATGGACAAACATAAAGCACAAACAATACTACATTAGTGTTATGTGATATAATTATAAAAAATCAAAGGATTAAGAAACCAAATTCAAGGCTAGAAATACTATCTCCAAAGAAATCAAATTAAAATAATGATACGTTTTGATGCTAGTAAACTTATAAATAGTGTTTGCAATCATGAAATCCATAACCATAAGTTCAAAAGATAGCTAACCCTTTTCAATTCATGGCGAGGAAGATCGTGACGATTAAGACTATCAACATCCATAGAATTCTGAGACCCATAAAAAATAAAATAAACTACTTAGTGACTGAATTTTTTAAGCTCTAAAAACTTAAATATGTAATACGAAAATTCAATTGATTAAAGAACAAAAAGATGAACCTTTGATTCGTTATGGCAATGTCTGCAATCAAATATCTCATCACAACACGGGGTTCTAATTTTGCATCTCCTTCTATAGTGGGAGCACCTTAATCATTTAGCAAAAACCAAAAACAAGACAAATTAATTTTTCATAAAAGCAAATTGGAACTGATTGTTTAAGTGCGAGGGAATTGGTAGATACCCGAAATTCCCGAAGCCCAACTCCGTTAGAGACTCATTAGACGCCATCTTTGGTTCGAAACCGCTCTCTATTCTCTTCAACTTCAAACAAATATGTTCCTGAAACCTGCTGCTCAGTAGGTACAGGATGAGTCTGGCCATGGGGGCTGAAATTGATGAAGTGAGAAGAAAATACTCGAGAGATACAAAGTAAGGCGTCAGATTCTTGTAAAATTAAACATTAGTCCCTGATACATTGTTGAGACTTGATAGCAGGACCAAAAACCAAAGGACACGCCGACACGGAGACTAAATTGTAATTTGTTATTTTACTAAAGTTAAGGAGCATAAATGTTATTATGCCGCTGATTACATATGAATGATATGAAGCGACGCGCCAGCGCTCGCTTATAGCACTGTCTTGGTGTCGGAGAAGAACAGTGAAGAGATATTTATACGTATCTTGGTGGGCGGGAATGGCGCGTACGAAAGACAAGATGTATGACTTTTAAGAAATAACAGATCAACACATGTTATTCGAGTTCTTTTCTTTTTTTTAATTCGACAAGCTACTTTCTGCTAGTAGGAGTAATCATTATTCAATCCAATTGAATAAATCTACTCAATTGGATCATCTGTTAATAGATTTGGTGAATGAGTAGATTGTGTTGAGTTAAAAGATCTAAAATTCTTTCAAAATAAATTGAATTATGAATTTACATTTTTAAATAAATGTTATTTTATAATAGGGTAAAATTACTTTTAATCTCAAAAGTTTAACCAAATATTCTCATAAGTCTTAATAGTTTAAAAATATTCTTAAAAGTCTTAGTTTCCTATAGAATACCTATTATACCTTTATACATAATATTTAACAAAAAATTAATAAATTTTTAAAACTTCATAAAAATTCTAATTTTATATAAATTATATTTATGTAAAATATATTAATTAATAAATAAAAATATTGGTCATTATATAATATTAACAAAATACTTTTATTGTAATTTATTGTAAGAAATTAAATAATAACAAATTACATATTTGTAATTATTAAAAATTAAATACAAACTAAAAAATAAAGTATTAATTTATTAATAAAATATAGATTTATAAATCTATTTATTTTACAGTATAATATTTATGATTATATTATAATTTATATAAAATACATATATAAAAAATAATTAAAATAATAAAACTAAAATAATAATAATAAAAGTTATAATATGTTAATAATATTATATAAAATATGTGTTATAAGATAATTATTTTATTTATTTATTAATATTTTACATAATATAATGTATTTTAAAAAAATTTAAAAATTTATTAGTTTTTTGTTAAATATTATATAAGGGTATAATAGGTATTTTATAGGAAATTAGGATTTTTAAGGGTATTTTCAAAACTATTAAGACTTATAAGGGTATTTAGCCAAATCTTTGGGACTAAAAGCTCCTTTATAATATATAAATTATAAAATATTTATAATAAACTTAATAATTCATTAATCTTAATTCAATAACTTAATAATTTTATAGGCCCAATTTAATTATTAGTATTAAAAAATAAAATAACAAATAAATATTAAAAGAAAGAAAGAAAGAGAAGTATATTACTTAATGTTCCTAGCCCCGTCTTCCACTTACTATTAACAATTATATTTATATTGTAGTATGGAATATACCTGTGATTAAAAGAAAAGAACATCTAATTTATTTAATTATATATAAATTTTTAAAATAATTTATTTAAAAAAATTATATATAATTAATATTGTTAAATTTACTATTAATTTTTTACAACATAAATTTTTTTAATTAATTGTAAAAACCTTTATAACATAAATTTTTTTATTATTAATTGTAAAAAATTAACAACAAATTTGACAATATTAATCATACATAATTTTTTAAATAAACTATTCTAATTACATGATTAACTTAAAAATGATGTATAATTAATATTGTAAAAAAATAATAGTAAATTTGGAAAGAAAAATTAATATTGTACAAAAAAAATTATGTATAATTAAAATATTATTGTAACTTTCAAATTAAGTATTGGAATAAAATCATATTAATTATTATAAAATAAAATAAGGATAATATGATTATTTTCTGTTTTAGTAGTTAATGGGTAAAATAGTCAATTTACATTGAAAATAGTCATCAGAGGAATACTACTAAAATTAGAGGGTATCTTCACATTTATTTAAAAGTCATGAGTATCTAACATATGTTGTAAATGTTGACTTTAGTGTCACACAACTCTAATTTTGATGATCACAAAACATGCCTCCAATCAAAAAAATCAAAAAGACATTTCAAGCTCAATTCATGAACACAAAGCACAAGCAAAGAAGATGATACTCTACATATATTTTATTTGTTTAGGCTTATGTTTTTGTAAGTATGTCATGCATTAATTAAGGGCTCAAAATATTTTATGCATATCATATATTTTCTTAAAAATAGAACTTAAATGTAAAGTTTTAAGACCTACCCTTTGGGATCAAAATGCAAAATTATCAAAGTTTCAGAAAGTCGGTCACTGTTTTTGAAACGTGTTTTGTGCTGGATCAAGTTTTGCATAAATCATATACTGTTCACCCAGTCGACAGAAAATATAACTCGGTCGACCGAATTTGCGAGAGAATGGTTTTTAAGTACACATTTTGTTGACCAAATTTACCACTTGGTCAATCGAATATGCCACCTTATCGATTCAATCGCACGAAATTGAAAAGTTTTAAGTTTGTAACGGCTAACTTTTGAGAAAAATATAAAAGGGTGCTGTCATTTCTTTCATGTATTATTCAATAAGCTTATTTTCAAAAACCATAAAATTACAAAACATCATATATATCCTTTTAAGCTCTAATTCATTCATTACACATTAGAATCTCCAAGAACATTCAATTTCATCATCTATTTTTGATGATATCAATATTGTAAGTGTTCTTTTCTTATTCTTGTTCAATTTTATTGTAAGAAAGTGAAAAAAATGAGTTTTTCACTTCGTTGAATGATTTGTGAGTGTTTAAGGAGTGCAAACACTTATATAGAACATTCAATTATTTTGACCACTTTTCTATTTTTTATGTAACTTTAATTAACACAAATTTTCTATTAAATAAACTCAACTATAATTATTTATATATTTATTTTTTTATATTTATTTTGAATGAGTATATTTTTTTTTGGAAATTTATATAAATCATATACTATTTTGTCAAATATCTTCAATAATTGATTATAATCAATATTAAAATTAAATATTTTGAGTTTATTTGGATCGAATTATATTTGAAAATATTTTTTCAATGGATCGGATTGGATTGCAATCTATTATGAAGTTGTTTGGGTTAAATTAAAATTATTTCAATTTGCCAAGTGATGGAACGTATATGGATTTGATCGAATTCGCCCAATCAAATTCGCTAAACACTCTTACCTATTGATAACAATGATAAGGGATTGAATTGTTATATTTGAGAATATTAGCTCTTGGATTTTCATTTTATTAAAGTTAAGAGATGAAAAACTTATTACTTGCTCTTTTTAATTTTTACATTGAAGGAGGCCGTTGAAATTTTAAGGAGAAGTGTCACATACTTTCCCTAAGGTTTTTCAAAATCACAGTTAGAGGAAAAGTATGACATAATTTATACTTACCTCCCCTCTAAAGTAACAGTCGTTGATTCTCTATTTAAACAGAGGGCAATAAAGAAATTTTAACCCAGAAAAATCATTTGTTACACTGAACCTTATCTCTGCTGCCTTCTTACACTCACAGTCTCCCACTTTTATCTTTCTTATTTCATGTAAAAGAATTTACACAAAAATAATCAAAACCAAATCTTGTCAACTGAAAACAAAAATCTGTGTAAGTGTTGATGTATCGACTAAATCATAGATGTATAGGTAGATTGAGGCTTAATTGGAGGGAGATTTTGTGCCCAAAACATGACCTTAGATGAACCTATCGATGTGATGGATCAGCAAACTTGAAGATGGATATATATATGTTGTGGAGGAAAACTTTCGTGCTAAGCAAGTTGATATTAATGGGATTTGGTAAGAGCGTGGGTTCGATGGAGAAAGAAATAATTTCTCGAATTCAATAGTTGTGAGGTGAGTTTTGACCCTTATAGTGTTTAGAGGTTTGATTGATTGTGCATGTTACTGATATGACCATGCATGTTATTGATTTGAGATTTAGAGTTGAGTTGAATTTGATTTGGGATTTAAGACTGAGTTGGTTTTAATTTGGGATTTAGGGTTTAGTTGGTTTTAATTTGAGATTCAGTCTTGAGTTGATTCTGACATGGGATTTGGCTTATTTATACTTTTGATTTATGTAATATTGGTTCTAATTTGGGATTAATTTGATTCCTGATGCTGCTTTGTATGTTAATTAGGTTTAATTTTTACATGTTATTGGTTCTGATTTATTTGATTCCAACAATTGTTTTGCAAGTTAGTTATTCCCAAATTGGGAATAATTTTATTATAACAAAAAAAAAAGAAAATGAAGGAAAAATATTAATATAAGAACTCAAAAAATATTGGTTGATGTTGAATGTCAACAAGATGAACACTGAAGAGTGAAAAAATTTGTAATAAAACATAAGAGTGAACAGTGAAGAGTGAAAAATTAATGATTGATATTAATTTGATTTAGACAAAATAAAACATAAGAAAATGAAGGAATTACAAACTAAAATTGTAATAAAAGTGCTAAACTCACAAATAAGTTTATTAAGTAATACAAGAAATTCTACCATTTTCTTTGGCTATAGCAAGACACAACCCATAATCAAAAACCACTGGTATGAGAACACAAAATTCTTCAAGGCTTTTAGGAGGTTTTACACCTGAGTTTGTAAGTTCTGTTGATGTAATAATGAACAGGAAAAATGAATGTAACATTGAAGAGTTTGTGGGAAAGTGAAAGAAAACCTTAAGAGAAAATCTTATTCAAATGGAGAAAATTATAAGAGAAAGTATTTACATAATTTAACAATGGAGAGGGGAAAGGAAAAGGAAGGAGGAAATAGCAATAGCAGTAGGAGGTGCATGTGAATTTTAAGTAGCTGAAGCAAAGTTGAAACTGATAGATAAGAGTAAAATTTTTAATAAGAAATTTTGACTGAACTAAGAAATTTGTGTACGCATTATGTATATACAATATCTATTAATGAACCCACACAGTGCCAAGCACATTTTCACTTGCAAAAAAATAAAAATAAAAAAGTTCAATGAGTCCCTATCCACCTAATCATCTCTCCAAAAGCCAAAAGTAACTGCGAAATCTATAAGCCAAAAGCCAAAATCTATGAAAAGTGCTTTTACCATTTCACTTCAAATATGCTAACATTTCTTAGAAAAATGGCAATTTTAAATTTTTCTATGAAATCAAGCATTTATATTTTTCACCTAAAATTTTAAATTAGATTAAAAAAAAGCCTGTAAATTAATGTGAATTGTCATTTTCTTAAGCTTGTGCAAACTATTGAACATGATTAAAAAGAACTAAAATATTTACCATATTTTAGGAATTAATGCTTACAAATAAATTGATCTGATTAGACTCTAAATATTAATATAGAAATATTTATTATTGGTTAAGTAGTTAATTAGCAATTTATTGGTGCCTATTATTATACATAAAGAAGCCTTATTGAAACTTTACTTATTTAATAAATTTTGTCTTTGAAGTTAAGTGACTAAATAATAAATAATATTATTTTAACACTCTAAAATTTAATCTTAAGAAGCATAAATGAATAAAGCATTGCCACCAAAACAAACATATAGAATCCCCTATTATTGTTTTGCTATATTGATATTGCCTACACCTAATTTCTATGCTTTAGATAGGTATTCTTTCATATTTCCATTATTCTTGGACATGGTGAATGGTTGCTCATGAGCTTCCAGAATGTTTTTCATTGAATCAATCTACTTGCCTCTTTTAAGGGTTGGTTTAATTGATACCTACTTTTCATTAAGATGCATTCATCTATATGTAAAATGCATGGTATTTTTTTTTAAAGGAAAAATGCCTTCCATTTAGCTTTCCTCTACTTTTGGAAGTTTGTTTTAGTTATAGTTTTGAATTAATTTTCTTATTTTGGCAGGATGAGGAATATAGACATATTTTTTGAAGTGAAAGGTAACTTGTACAACATAACTGGGTTTTTTTCTTAATTTTATACACTAAACAAGCTTTATACCGATGTCAAAGAAGTATGCAATAATAAGGACTTATGCATATGGGACTTGTATTATTTGAAGTTAAGGCATCTGATGGGAAGATCAGAGTACCAGTTGAAACAAATGGGGAGTTACAATCATTGTTTAAAGAGGCTGATGAGAAGGGAATTGGTTATGTCAAATTCTTCCTTAACCAAGTTGAAACAAATGGGGAGTGACAATCATTGTTTAGAAGCAATATTGACATGGTGGTAAGAGTTATAGTAGCAATGGTTTAGGAGCAATAGTGGGAGTTTGTGGATGTTATGGTTGGATTGGTTTAGGAGCAATATTGGTTGTACAATTGAATCTTTGCGATTGCCAATGTTTGTTGAAGATAATCAATGTACATATACTAAAGTGGAGAGCATGTATAGCCGTTGTATATAGGTATTTTTTATTCTTTAATTTGTATATTTTCTCTTATTTAACAGAACTCAAAAATGCAGCTTTTTAATTTAACATAAGTTAAGGGGTAAATTTGACTTTTCATCTAAAAGTTAATGTTAACAAACGGAGAATTAACGAATAATTACTTTAAAATAAAAGTAAGTATGAATTACGTCATACTTCTTCTTTACTTGTAGTTTTGACAAACCTCATAAGAGGTATTTGTAAATTCCCGAAATTTTAATTATGAGGTAGAAAGTTGGGACATATATTTTTGACAGAATTTATGGGACATTTGGATTTGACATGAATTTATATTTACGTGGCCAGGATCTCATGTTATCATTTTTACTTTGCTTTTTATTTTATTATTTTTTTTAATGGTAATTCACATGCTTACTCCAAAATTCAGGTAAAAGGTGCACTTTACTCTGGCATAATAATATTTTTTTGCCTAATTTTTATACCAATCATAAATTATAATACAGTATGATAAATTTTAACAAATTAATCTGTATCGTCCTTTGTCTTTTATACTTTGCTTTTGGCCAAAGGGATAAGGACCAAGATCTTCTCTTGGTCTTTTCTATCATTGAATTTCAAGACTCGAATGACACATGGTGAAAACAAAAATAAAGGGCTGAGACTCGATTTTAATAAATTTTATCTAATTTAACTATTACCATTTCCTGATACGAATGGTTAACACCCAAAGCTACACTTGACCACCCGCCTCCACTGCCGTTGGAAACACATCAAATCATAAACCATCTATAGAATTGGCAAAAACTTAGGTTTGAGTCGGGTTTTCAAAAATCCGATCCAGATTAGAATTTTTTTTTTTATACATTTGACCCAACCCTAGCTTAGGTTTAATAAAATTAAATTAGGTCAAAAAATCGATCTTTAAAAACTCGAAAAAATAATTTTTTATTTTATTTTTTCGACTACGCTTCAATTTACTTGAAGGCCAGATATCCTAGAATTAACTCAGGCCTATGCCCGGCCCGGTCTAAATTATAATTAAAAAACCCTAGGCCTTGTCCAGTCTATATTTAGGACCGAGTTAAAAATCGGATTCACCCGAACCGAGCCGAGCTTGAGTTATTTTTGCCATGGCTAGCCATCAGTATTCATTTTTTTTCTATCTAATCATTGGGATCTAATTCAATCGCTACCACCAAGCTAATCCTTGCCATAAACTAATTTAACTTTCAAAGTTTTCAACACCATCTTTCCAAAACATCCCTTACTTTTCCTCCTAAGACATGCTCCGTAGCTTCTAAAGCAAAAAAATTTCTCTCCCAAATCGACCTTCGCCTCTATCTGATGGATTTGACAATGGAGAGTTGGATAACTCTCCTAAGTTTCCTCTTATACAAGAAAAGGTGGTTGAAATTTATGCCAAAAATAAAGAGCACAAAAATAATGAGCAAATTGTTGAGAATCTATCTAATGGATCACCCCACTCTTAGATTGATTTTGAGAATTCTAAACATTATAGTGATATCACTTCATTGGGAGCTGATATGACAGAGGGTTTTTTGGATCGCAGTTGAAACTGAAGGATTATTAGGAAAGTTTTACAGTGGAAATGATTTTGAAGATGAAAACAATGCCAGCACTGAAGAGAATGATGGTATTTTTGAAGTTAGTGTTATGGAGTGGGAGGAAGGCCAGCTTTCTACCTTAGAGGCTGATGTTGAAGCGAAGGATTTGACAAATGATGACAATGAATCTAATTTAGACAATGGGTATTTATCAAAAATTGTTAATCTTGATTTGCATGTTGGTAGGGATCAGCTTAGTGGTAGCGATTGGATTGGAACCCAGCGGTTAGACGAAAAAAATGGAAACAAAGTGGTGGTTTGCAGTTCGATGTGTTTGAAGCGGCAGTGGAGGCAAGCGGTCAATAGTACCTTTGGTTTTGAACCTTTCGTTACAGTAAATGATAATAGTTAAATTAAATAAAATTTATTAAAATCGAATATCAGCCTTTCATTTTTGTTTTTTCCATGTGTCGTCCAATCCTTGAAGGCAAATAGGTCCTGCCCTATAATATGCTCGCTTGACCTATTTATATTTTGTTTCATAATTTTTAAAAGTTCGTATGATCCAATTCATTAGATTTCATATCTAAATTTTTTTTCTTAATTTTAAATTTTTTAAAAAAGTTTAAGTAATTTCTTATATTTTTGGTATTATTTCATTAGATTACATATTTAAAATGTGAGTTTGACTCGAATTCATGAGTTTACGTGTTACAGTAATCTATTATTTTTTATGCTAACATTATGCCATACAACGACAATCTAATTTACTTTTCGTCTTTATTTTTACTAGCATACTAGAGATTAAAATAATTAAACAAATTATGTATACTTTTTTATTTTTTGAAAGTTTAAAGACAAAAAATGTTCTTACTTTTTCTTTTTTTACTTGTACGATTTTCTAAGTAGTATAATAAATAAATAAAAAATTGAAAATCACCGCTTTTTACATTCACAATTCAATTTTAACTATGTAACAAAAGTTTATTTAAAATTATTTAGTATCAAAACTTTTAGGCGAAATGCCTTCGTGACCAATCAAAATATCTTTTCATGAAAACTCGAAAGTACTGTAATACAATATACTTGAAAGTATTATAACAAATCGAAAATGCTGTAATAACTTAAAAGTAACTCTCTTTACCAAAAAAATGACACGAAATCAGGTACACGTCGAAAATGGGCCCCACCAAATTGGGCTAGTTAAAATAGTTGGGCTATTTTTAATAGTGATTTGGGCTGGACAAGGGGCTTGTAACAGTAAAATAATAAAAATAAATTAGAACTTGTTTAATTTAATATTCAAATAGAATTCTTAGTTTTTAAAAACAAAAAATACAAGAAAACATGTTTACTTAAATGTGTATAAACTTTATTCAAAAATTATTTTTGGATAGAATTATTGAAGTTAGTGTAAAATTAGTAAACAAAAGAAAGTCGTTTTCTATATTTTTTTTCTTAACAGTACCCAAATCGAATTCAAATACAATTTTAAAAAGAATATTGAAAAAAAAAATTAATTTTAAAAAGTCTCTTTATTGAGTCTTAATTTTAAAAGTTTAAAGTAATCCGCTTACAATATTTATTTCCATTATCTTTAAAAAAAATAATTATTAATTAATTTTTTAATATTTTTATTCATTATTTAATTATCTTCTAAGCTTTTATTATATGTTACAAAATATTTTATAAATTTTTATTTTATTAATACATTTAATGAAGAATTTTTATTAATATTATGAGTTTTTTTATCTAAATAAATCATATATAATTTGTTACTAATTAATTTATATATATATCTATGATCTCTTAGAAGTTCTTAAAAGAAAGAAATCGTTGATAAAGTGCCATGACTAATAGAAGATATTCGAATTATTCTTAAATATTATATCAAACACATTTTTTTACTTTTTTAAAGACAGTTTTCAAATATTATATCAGACAAATTTTTAAATTTTAAAAATATTAAAAAAAATTCGAATTTTTGAATTGTATTCTAATTTTTTAAAATAGTTTTCAAATTACATATCAAACGGGCTCTTTTTGAAATAAAATTGTATTCTATTGTAAAATGTAATTATTTAATTTTAAAGGGTAAATGATATATTTCAAATTTTTGTATAATTAATCTTATAAAAAACAATAAATTTAAAAGAAAAAAATAGTTAAGGGTCAAAATATTATTATAATTTTCAAATTTAAATTTTATTAGTTATTATAAAATAAATATAAGGTCAATATGATCATTTCATATATCATCTAAAAATTGAAGGGTGAAAGTTTATCTCAAGAGTATTTTGACATTTATATTAAAGTTAGGAGGTATTTTCATATTTCTTAAAAAGTCAGATATATTTAGACGAACAATAAATCTTAAGAGTATTTAGCATTTCTTCAAAAATTATGGGTAAAGTATAATATCTCTAAATAATAAATAGACTGTATTACAACCTCTGCCTGTTTAAATGTAAAATTTACCTTTTTAAATAATTATTAATATTCTACACGAAAAAAATTACTCATCTATTTAGTTCTACATATGGTTTAAAATAAAAATTATATTATTGATTAATTTATTAGATTAAAAATTATAGTAGAGTAAGTTACAACTTCACAACATTCACCATTTATTTATTTAATTAGAATTATAAATAAATATTCCATCACAAACAAACTTCCATCAACCAACTTTTTTTTTATTTAAACGAGCTTATAAAAGTTAACTTAGAATTTTTTTCCTCAAAATTATATCACTATATATTTTATTCTTCCTTCATCTAATTATCATGTAAATTAAAAAATATATTTTAATTTATGAAATAATTGAAGCTGCATAAAAAAAGAAGAATATATGATATAAATAAAATTAAAATTATTATAAATACAGTTTAATTAATATTTATTTATTTTTAGTTATTTCGGTTAGGAATAATTATAAAAAAAATGTGTTTTGGCCCTTCACTTTTGAAAAAAAGGGAAATACCCCCATAAATTTTTTGTCAATCCTAAATACCCCCTCACTTTTAAAAAAAATGTTCTATTTGAGACACTATTCTATATACTATTTAGACTTAAATTAACACTTTATCCCTTAACTATTAAAAAACATATAAAATAATTTAATTATTCTTATTTTTACTTTATAATAACTAATATAATTTTATTATAATATTTAAATTTAAAAGTTATAATAATTTTTAATTCTTAATTTTTTTAAATTTGTTATTAATTTTTTAATAATATTAATTATACATATTTTTAAAATTGATCATTTTATTAAAATCGTAAATAAAAAAATTATGTATAATTAATATTGTCAAAACTCAATGTCAATTTTCTATAATACTAATAGGCAAAATATTTATTTTGAAATTTTTATAATTAATTTCTTACAATTAACTAAAAAAAATTTATAGCAAATTTTATTTTATAAAAATTTTTACAATTAATGTTGTTAAAATTTACTTACTATCAATGCTGTAAAAAATTGACAATTCAGAATTTGACAATATTAATTATATATAATTTTTAAATTTAAATATTAATATAAAATTTAAATTGATTATTGCAAAATAAAAATAAAAATAATTGAGTTATTTTATATATTTTTTAATAGTTGAGAGATAAAATAGTTAATTTAAGTATAAATAATATAAAATGATGTTTATAGAGTATCTCAATATTTTTTAAAAAATATGGAGAATATTTAGGACTAACAACAAATTTAAGGGGATATTTTCTTTTTCCCTAAAGATGAGAAGGATAAAGCACATTATCTTTTATAAAAACTTTAATATGCTGATATTTTTATCCGTATAATTAAAATATAACAATTGTGATTATAGTTAAATATTAAACACAGCACTAAATAAATAGTAATTTATTATAAATGATAACTAATTTTACCTGTTAAGAAAATATGCGAAACGAGTTAGCTTGGAAATTTAAAAACGTGATAAGATATCAAATAAAATAAGTGAATTTTTTTATAAAAAAACTGTTAATGGACAAGCTTATTGTGCCGATGGACTGGTTTGGCGGGTTGATGGCCTAGGCTTATGGGCCATACTAGAATCCTAGCTCATAAATCTAATCCCTAAGCCCAACTTGACATGGACTTGGAGATGATATATTTAAACTACTCTTCTTATATCTATCCAAAGAACACATTTTAATTTAGGAGTGGCAATTCCAATTAACATGTTATATTTATATCTTGTTAAATAAAAACATAATATATTTTAAAATAATCAAAACTTAACTCATTTAATAATCGTATCACCTGTTTAATATATTTTAATATATATTTTCAAATATTTATAATATTACCTACCCAAAAACTAGTAAATTATGTTATAAATAATATTAAATATTTGGAAAAATGATAGTTAGACTCTTTTTTTTAAAATAAACGTCAAATAACCACTCAAAACGAAAATATTTGTAAGTGAGACCTCTTTAGTTAGAATTTTCAAACTCTATTATGGTCTGACTGCCTTTGATCGTTGTAATAACATAACTACCTTTTACTTTTTTGTTACACAATGATTCAGTTCCCTATAAATCTTAAGTAGAGATATAATGACCAATTGATTTATGTTAATACCACTATGTGGTTAGGAAAAAAAATGTAATTTTATGATTTAAAAAAAATATATAAGTACAATGCACAAAAATAAATTAATAATTAATATATTTTGTAATTGTAATTTTTAAAAGAATGATTAACAGTGTAAATTTTTTTTTAATATAAATTAAATTAACCCAAAACCTACTTTTAAGAATAAGATATTTTCAGCTTACTATTGTAAGTTTGCCTATATCTTATTGTGATATAATAATTATTGGAACGGTACATTACAGTTTAAAAAGATTGAAAATATCTTATTGAACTACAAATTTTTAACCTCCATCCAAATTTTTTTAATAATACTGGTGCAATAACCAGTATACGCTTACATATTACAAATACCCTTAATATATTTTGTCATATAGTTTTTTGAGGTATTTATCATCTTTATAGACTGTAATATAGCATCTTAATATTTATTGTATCACAATAAAATATCGTAAAAAATTGAGTAGTTATATAAAATTATTTTAAAATATTAAAATTTTGAAATAGATTAAAAAAACTAGCCTTCATTTTCTAATTAGATTCAAAATCTTAATTTTGAAATTAAAGTTAAAAACAATTAGTTCCTTCATGGTTCTAACAATCCCATCATAAGCAACAATTGCGTGTTACGCCGTGAACGTTGTTGGTCACCGGTGATTTCGGATTAACGAAAAAGATTTAGCTAAAGAAGTAAAGGGAATAACATTGGTTGGTGGTAAATTCAGCAGTGATTTCGGAGAGAGCATGAAGAGTTAAGTGGTGGATGATTTATAATTCAAGGGAAGGAGAAGAAAAAAGGAAGAAGAGAATACCTTGTGAAGGAGAAGAGATTTGGGCTTTTCTTCTGTATACACAGAGAAGAAAAAGTAGATAAGGATATTTTTCAGCTAAGGTAATGGATAGATTTAAAGGTAGATTTAAGTTTAGATTATATTAGGATAATGACATTTGTGTCCTTAAATTTTTGAATTTGCATCTCTAAACCTTTTAGTTTAAGTAAAAAATGAATTTTCTTTTAGGTTCTATCAAAAAAATAATTTTGCCCTTTCACCGTTAAATTTTTTTAGACTAAGAACATGAATCGGTAGTTCTTTGAGATATTTTTTATCTTTATAAACTATAGAGTAGCATGTCAATATTTATTATATCACAATGAGATATCGTTTAAAATTAAGTAAGTAGATAAAATGATTTCTTTTTATTTTATTAAAAAGACGACTTTGTCCTCTCACCTTTAAATTTTTTTTTATGAATTTATAAATCTGTAACTAGTTGAGATATTTTTCATTTTCACGGACTTTAGTATAATGTCAGAAAAATTATTGTATCACAATGAGATATGTGCAAACTTAGAGTAGTTATAGCCAAAAATATCTCTTTAAGAAGTTAATATTGAAGAATAAACTAGGAAACTTCATTAAATAATGATACATATCCTTTCTTTAGGAAAAAAGAGTTATATTTTTCAACAATTTTCATCTCGAGTATTCTTTTAATTGAGCAATAAATTGTGACAAACATATCACGATTATTGTATCCACCTCCACATGTTTTTCATCGTGTACTAATGAAAACTTTTCTATAACAGAGATAAAATAAAAAAAAATCATATTAATTGATTACATGTTTTAATGTATTTATAACAAAGTAATTTTTAGTAAAATGTATATGTGAAAATTTAATTTTTTCCGGTTGTACAACTACAACTAAACAAATATAAGACAATACCATATGACATGAGAATTTGAATGAGTTGGCACTTAACTTTTATTTTAGACATAGAAAGCGGAATGATAACTTTTATTTTAGACATAGAAAGTGGAATGATCAAGATACGAGTTCGGATAAAGTATAAATAATTAATTATTTTTTTAAAAATAATTAATTATTTTTTTAAAAATAATTTAAAAATTAAAGAAAGTAAACAACAATCCTAATAATATTGTATAAAAAAATAACTTGACTTTTACTAAGTTTGATCAACAAATTATTATTTAAAAAATACTATAACTTATAACTAATACGATACAATTTAACACATATTTATAATTATAAGAAAATTTTTAATAATAATCACTTTTTATATTAAAATTTCAGTTTTGACCGTATAATAAATGTTTATTCAAAATTAACTAATCTCAAAATATTTGGATGAAAATATTGTTATAATCAAAATTATCAAACTTTTAAATTCGTTGTATTATAATAATTTTCGAATTCATTATACTGTAACATACTCGAAAGTGACTTTCGAATTTATTATCTTATAATGACTTAAAAATACTGTAGTAACTCAAAAATATTATAATAATTTAAAAATAATTTTCAAGCTCATTGTACTGTAACTGAATCAAAATTAAATTATTAATATAAAAAATAATCATTTTCAGTTAAATCTGTAAATTATATCAAATTAATCATTTAAATAAAACACGAAAGAGCCTAACTTTCTTACTAATAAAACACGACACTAACGTCTCTGCTACCGACTCCACAGTCCACACCATGTGAAACACTTAAAATAGAGGTTGTCTTATCCTTTTACACGACGATGTCTTGTAATAAAAGACATTTATTTAAAACCGCCGCTCCATTGGCACGAAGGAGGTGGGACCCAGAATCTTCTTTGAGGATCCTGTAAGGACATGGAAAACGACATTGACATTTGACAAGACAATTATTGTTTTCAATTTTATACCAATTCAACCCCTCCCCCAATTGCATTTTAATTAATTTTTTCTTCATAAACAAATCAATGGGTGTCATCCCTTCGTTGATGCTAAATTCCCGGTACAACCTATGGGCCACCTTTAAAAAAATTATGTTAAAACGCGAATTTTATTTTTAGATGATTGATTGTAACATATATTTATATATACAGCTAGAGTTGGTATAGTTTCTTTATTTATATGTACGATTTTAAAATTTTAAAAAAGATTTAATAAAATATTACTAATTAGTTATCTAACTTTGGTCTAAATATGTTATCACCATCAAATGTTTTAAAAGCATTTTAGAATTAGAGTAACTATTAAAACTTTTTTTATAACTATTTTTCCGCCAAGTATGTAAAAAAAAACACTAATTAGTAGGAAGGATATTTTTGTTATTTTAATTAAGTTCAAATAAAATAACGAATTTTTAAACATCGACTACGGATCTTTTTACCCTGATGTTCAACAACTATAATATATTTTAAAATTATCTAATAATTATAACAATTATTAAAAACTCATCATAGTTATTATCGCCAATAACTTCTAAGATAATGTAATCCTAATAGATATAAAATGTGCCTATTTTAGTGGTGTCATATCCCTTATCTGCAACTATTGTATACCGTGTGAAACTTAAAAGGTACACTACTTTTACCAATAGTTCGTAATGTTACATTTGTTTTCGAGGCCAGGACGCTTTGTAATAACTTTCGTTCGTTGCATACCCTGATCTACTATTATTGAAGTAGCATTTTCTATTGCAATTTGAGTAGCAAAAGTTGTCATTCTTCATGCATCCTTGAATCTACAAATACTTGGTTCTCTTATAAATATATTAGTCATAACGGTGTTGTTGAAACTTGCAATCAATAATTGTACTTGTCATATATAGATTTTTTCAATATTCTATGCAATTATGAGATAATTTTAAAATATATAGTACTCACGAGATATTACCTGAATATTAGGTAGTTGACTAATAAAATCCATATTGATTATTTGAACTCATATGAAATTACAAAATTATCCCTCCACCGTTACTGAAATATTAGGACAAATAAAGTTGCTGGATAGCGAACATGAAATTAACTTGGGAGTATTGTGGCATGTGGGTGGTGGATCAAGTTTTTTCTTGTAGTGGAGAAGAAGTAATTTCAGTGGGCATCAACATGTGCAATTGAAACCACAGAGAAAAAGGCAAAGATGATGATTGGCATAAAGGGAATATGTCTAAAAAAGAAAGCAAGAAATTGATAAGGAGCTGGATAAGAGGCCATTGCAACAGCGTTGTGTAGTCTGTAGTTATGGTGGGTTGGTGAAAAAAGTGGGTATTAGTATTACTCTTTTCCGTCTTTATCGTTTGAAAAGAAACAGACCTCAAAATTGGCGTGGCAATGGGAAGGAGAAGGACAAGAATGATGGGTCCAATATAAAAGGTGACTATCTCTGTCTATCTATCAAGCATGGCCTGCTGTTTGCAGTCGTATGGATGTATATGGTCCAGAATTTTCACGTGCTCTGCTCTTCTATGCTTTACCATATGTCATGATTGACCCCAGGAAAACGAATCTTTCGGTGCTACGAAACCCTTAATTCATTTTGTAAGAAATCATTTCCCCCTCCTGTTACTTTCCATTTTCATTTTCACATTGAATGATTGAGGAGAATGTTCAAGAAGAAGAACACCCTGTTGTGCTAAATCATTAATATTTAATCCTTAATTTATATTAAATTCGGATAAAATCGATTTCCACCAATTCCTTGAAAGATTAGTCGGTTTTACTAAAATACCGACCAATCTTAAAAAATGATTTGCCATATATTTTAATTTTTAATTTAACATCTGGTGACGATAAGATATTCATTTACTAATTTACACTTTTCAGGCCACGACTGACGCATGCATGAGTGCTAAGGTGACCCCATTTCGTTATTTGAATTAATTCATAGAAGCATATTATAGCCGAAAATTAGGGTTTGTATTATTGCCAATATCACCTAACTTTGTAATTTACCACCTCGGCCGATTAACAAGTGCATCCAAAGAAACAATAATGCGTTAGAATAGATGATTATGATCGATTTAAGGAGAAAAGAGTCAAATAAAATAAAATAAAATAAAAGAAGAAAATATACAGGGGAAATAAATATGAGAATAGCAAAATGAACCAGACATCAAATCATACAGCCAAGAACAGAATAACACAGGACGTCACACCTGGGTTGGCTTCCATAATCACATCATCACAGGATACATACAACCTTCTAGGTCCAGGGGGTGTTCATGATGATGGTGACGAAAACAGATCAACGGCCATAAATTAAACACAAATTTTAAAACCCTCAAAACAAATTAAATACAACATCCGTTCAGTGCAAATTGGCTTAATTAGTATTCAGTGGTTGGGAGCTGCTCATGGGTGTTGCTGATGAAGAAGAACTCGTAGACGAGCCCAGCAAGACCACCGCCGATCAGAGGTCCGACCCAGTAGACCCAGTGGTTGTCCCAGCTCCAGCTCACCAACGCTGGTCCGAATGAGACTGCTGGGTTCATCGATGCTCCATCGAATGCCCCACCGGCCAAGATGTTTGCGCCCACAATGAAACCAATCGCAATCGGTGCAATCACTCCCAAACTGCCCTTCTTTGGGTCAACAGCTGTGGCGTAAACTGTGTACACCAAACCGAAAGTCATCACGATTTCGAAAACGACTGCGTTCCATACACCAACTCCGGTTGAAAGAGCAAAAGCGGATGTGGTCTGCGTCGTACGGTATTAAACCCCCATAATTAGTCACAAACTATAATAACTAACTTTAAAGAATTCATGAATACATATAACGGACTTACCAAGCCGTTGGTAGCGAACTTGAGAAGCAGGCAAGCGACTGTGGATCCAAGAAGCTGGGCAATCCAGTAGAGGATGCCACGTAGGAGGGTGATATTCCCGCCAACGAAGGCACCAAAGGTAACAGCAGGGTTGACGTGGCCTCCGGAAATGTTGGCGCCAACGGCGACAGCAACGAAAAGAGCGAAAGCGTGGGCGATAGAGGCAGCGACAAGGCCAGCAGGTGTGGTGGCGCCGTTGTCAGTGAGCTTGTTGAAGGCCATGCCCGAGCCTTCACCGGCGAAGACAAAGATTAGGGTTGAGATGAACTCTGCTAGGGCAGCCTTTAGGGCATCTGGGTGGGTGGCCTCACGAGGTTGGCCAATAGCAATGTTTCTGATCGGCATGGTTCAGACGTCTGATCAAGATCCAAAGATGGAGAGAGAGAGAGAGAGAAGCTTCTAGCTCAGAGTCACCTGTGGAGTGTGATTACTAGGTGCGGGAACAGGTCTCCACTTCTCAACTTTGAGCTCGCTCTTATATTCCAAACGTGTGGTTCACAGAAACCGGCTTTTCCAGTTTCCGGTAATAATTATTTAACGATGATTGGGTAATACGCAGTGGATTAGCTATTGATGGTTTGGTTAATGGCTTACGTATTAACCGGCTTAAGCGAAGCTGCCAGTCGGCACTGTTCATACAGCGAAGCTACTCCCCCTTAAATTTCTACATGAGTGACACGTGTCCACATGGGATAAGGTACACGTAACGTGCAGCTGAAATAGATTTTGTCTGCTCTTTTTGGCCTCTCGAAACATCGAATAGCTTTGAACCGCAATAATTTTTCTCAGTTAAATGAATTATTGACTCAAAAATTATATTTTACCGAACTTAAACATTGTAAATATAGTAGGAGGAGAACTCCACAATAAGTTTTGCTAGGAATGAATGTCGTCCTGATACGTGGCTTCTTTATCATGAACCAATTTCGTTTGATACAATAATTCAAGATCAAATTATCATTTATTTGTTAAAATAATAAAATTATTATAAATTCTCTAAATCATATTAAATGTTATAGTAGATTATTAGGTAAATTATTTTGTAGAAGTAAATTTAAATCATAAAGTAGGTTATAATTTTTGCGCAGCAATCTGTATCAGTATTAAAGGTTGCATAAGCGATAGGGATTAGATCTGATACACAGGCAGCAAGGGGTGTCCCTGCAAACACAGGAATACATCTCTTGAATTAATTGAAGACTATCATCATCCCAGAGAAATTATTGAAAAAACGTGGACACTATATTTTCCTTTTATTACGTGGAATTGCTTAGTTCACGTTTTATAGTTGAAGGGAATCTCTGAAATATTAAAATGAGATTATTTAAATTGATGATAATCACTAGTGGGCATAATTTAACTTGATTTAATTTCTTAATTAATCGTTTTGAGTATTTTATAAGATTATGAACTCGATTTATGAAATTTAAGTTGCATTTACAATTATTTATATATATTTAGTTTTGAAAATATAAATAAAATATTTGGTACATTTTCAATTTGTCACAACACAAAGGAAATTTTAATGTGTAATATATTATTAATAATTTTATAAATTACAAAATTTATCAAATTTTAAAAATTAGCACTGGCATAATTTCAAACAAAATCTTAAGAGTACTATGTTTAATAATGTGATGCTATAACTTTTCCTCTATGAATGTTGTGCGATGAAACATTGAATGTCAAGCATAAAAAAGAGTGTGATTTATAGATATTAGCTATCATATGAAATTTAATATTGTATCATTAGTTTTTATATGAAACAAGTGATTGTTGAGTTCTTAAAATATGGTATAATATATATTTTAACTTCAATAATTTAAAAATTATTTATTTAATTTATGATTTATTAAATAGGTTATACTCTAAATAAGTATCTAGTTCTTCCTTGTTACTCATTTTTCAAAATTAATTATCTTACTACATATATTAAAAAATTTGAAGTCTAATGAAACAGATAATGACCTACTCGTGAGTATGTTATTTGCTTTAAATAGGAATTAAATAAGTAATGTTTAAATTGTTGAAATTAAAATGCAAATTCTAAAACTTTAATCATCATAAATATTTTTTGCTTTTTACATTTATAGTAAAAAATATAAATAATTATGCAAAAGTGATTAAGGTGATCTTAGCTTTTGATTAGTTTTTGGAAGAAGTGATTTCCAAATGTGAAGACATGCATACTGCTGATGATTAATTAATTGTCAATTTTAATGACAGTAACAAGCCTTATGAATTCTTTTCTATTTCCTAGCACTCAAGCTCTTATCAAATGGGTAGATGATTAATTAATTAATTAATTAGGTAGTAAAAGATTAAGGGAGGACATATTTGAAAGTTACTTTAATACTGCCTAATACACGAAATTATTAACAAATTAATTAAAGTTGCTTTTAATTTTATTTTATCTTGTGGACTATGTCAATGGAAGCAGTTGAAAATAATTATTGGCTTAAAGTTAAGAATAGGTCTAAGGGCTTGAGACAAATTTCTTATCTTATCGTTGATAAGGGTATCTCAGGTAATTAAAATGATAAAGTATTATCTTTCGAGCCCTTGATTTCTAGTGATATTTTATTAACGGATCGTTTCTTATTCTTTTACTCCAAAATTTTGATAATATGGTAGGTTGACAAGAATAGTGAAATCGTAATTTACTTGTCATCATATAGTATGATCATTATCTTTATTTAAATTGCTTCAAATGATTATAAGTTTATATAATTTATTTACTAACATTTTTTATCAAGATTTACTTTAGTATCACAATACTTTTATTATATTTTTATATCAAAATTAAAATATTATTTGATAACATCAATTTTTAATACGATATACTCATTTTTTATTAATATTTAATATTTAATATTTTTATCTCATAATAATTATGATTTCAGAATCCGATAAATTTTAATATAAAAAAAGACTAAGTTGCCTTAATTTTTTATTTTTAATGTTTCGTCTTAATAGTTAATAATTAACGACTTTTTTTAACTATTACATATTACATTTATAATCTTCTAATATTACATTGGGATCTATCGAAAATTTTAATTAATGCACATATGACATTGTTCGAATTTTAACACTCAATACAGAGGATGTCTACTTTCACGAGGAGGAAAATTCTACCCGCACTCTAATGTAGTGGGTCTACCATTTTTTATGAAAAGAAACTTTGTTGAGACTCCAACAAGGTTCGAAGTCGAGATTCCCAAAAAAAATTACGGCCTCTAACTACTCAAACAAGTCCGAGTGACCCAATAATTAACTACTTAGACCTAAAACTAAGGAACTTAAAAAAATATTGGAAAATTTTTGTCTTTTAATAAATTAAATATTTTGAAAATAAATAAAAAAATCGGGTATTATTATCCCTATAAATAATACATGTGCCAACTAGATTTTGCTTTTTTGTTGTCAATTCGAAACAATTCAAAGATGACATCCAATAAATTTATTATATAAAAAACAAAAAACAAATGGGGATAATGTTATAGATAAAGCTAATAACTAGCCATCTCTTTGTTATTATTTATTTATTTATTGCCACTAATTTATTTATTTTCCTTGTCCAAACAAGGGGCTAAAGATGGCACTTTTCCAAGGCATATTCTTCTGCTACAATTGTGACATACGATTATTTTAGTACATAAACCTTTGTGAAGTTGTGGTTGGTATAGCTTTGCCTTAATGGCAATTAGTATACAAGGGTCCCTCTCAAATGACCTAATTATACTGACTAAACAATAATTATTTATTATGACAACTACTCTTAAAATTTGAATACGTGAGGAGGGTTTTCTTTGTGATAAGAACCAAAAATTGAACTATACAAAATTTTAAATTGCATTTTATACTTAAAAAAAAAAAGTTTGAATTCTAGTTAAACAACCCTTGCGTTTCTCAGTCAATGATTATCTCATACAATATAATTAAGAATATTCATTTATATATAGTTGATGATATAATTAATACATAACTTTTTGATATCTTTTACTAAATAATATAAAGTTTATAATATTTGAATAATATGTTACTTATTGATCAATGTTAAGTAACTATCACACTAAAAATAAGGGTAAAATTATAGTATAGTGACTATACTATTAATATAGATATATGATAAATGGACGATTGGATTTGATTCAACCATATCCAACAAGCTTTATGATAGCACGAGTCTCACTACTCTAAAAAGTCGACCCCTACTCCTTGATGTTTATTGCAATTGCATGTTAATGCTACAATCTCTAATATGACTAATAATTATACAAACAATCAACAACTATCTAATATCTTACAGCTATTATCTGAAGTTGTAAGTGGCACATTATTGAATTTTCAGTCCACAATTATTATAAATTGAAATTATTATCTACGAAACATATATAGATAGGAAAATAATTGATAAATATTAGCTGTAATTAAAAGTAAGTATTTATGAAACATTTTAATTATTGTACTTTTAAAATCAAATAAAATTACAACAATTATGAGGGTCAGTTTTGGTTATTGTACTTTTAAAATTAAATAAAATTACGATAATTATAAGAGTCAATTTGATATTGCTATAAATTATAAAATAATATACTTTTAAAAAAATCAATTATTAAGTGTTTGATAAATTTTATTTTCTAAAATCTTATAAATTTTAAAAACGATGTAGATGCTTTAAATCTTAAAAAAAAATCGAAAGATAAACAATCTGGGTTTATAATAGCAAAATAATAATTTTTAGATATGTGAAAAATTATTTTTTAATATTGTGTTTATGTAACAAATATACCCTCAAATTATAAATATATTCTAAAGTTCTAATTAAAGTTTTTCAATTAAAAGATTTGATATGAGAAACTAAGGTTTGAAATATTAGAAAATTTGAAAAGTAATGAATGAATTACAAAATTTTTTTTTTATAAACGAATATAAATTTGAGTAAAATTAAAATAAATTCAATCACATAAATAATATTTCAACATATTTAGGTAAGAATATTTAACAATAAATAATATTTTAATATATTTATCCTTATAAATGTTGATGTGGTAAAATATCAACCATAGTAAGATAGGATACCTAGGTGATCTGGTATCTGAACTGGAGATAAATGCTCAGTCAACAGTCTGAGCTCAATATTTTGCACTTGACTTAACTTCGTCCTAACTTCGAAAAGGCTCCCAAGTTGAAACTTTATGCTTAACAAAATCACGAGCCAAGCTGTCACAAACCTTCTTGACCTCACTACCCTTGCTGACCTCGAACCCGAATTTGGTGAAACTGCCTACAGCAGAGAACACGATCAAAATAAAGGACGCTAGAGGTTTTCCAACAAGCCTACTCCGACGCTCAAGTCAGTATATTGAGGGAGTGAATTTAAGACTCGACTTTTTATAACTCAAAATGACTAACACAAGGTAGTTTCATGGAGAAAAAGGAAAGTCAACCAAGTGACACACAAAAGATTTGAAGAGAATGAAATAAATGTTATCTTTTTGAAAGTTAAAATAGTAGATAAACCTTCAAAAGACCACTTTCAATGAGTGTTTAAGGTTGTTTCAAGAAAACTAACGAACAAAACAAAACTTTTTTCTTGTTTTCTAAAGGGAGAAAATGATAAGACTTGTACTTGTAGCGCGAGAGAGTAAAAAATGAGATAAAAACTAAAGAGAAGCCCTTATTTACTTTGAGATAAGTACCCTTAAATATCATACCTTTGTAAGTATGTGATTAGTTAAAAAGTGTTGCCCTAATTTCTCCTTATTTTCTCTTCCTGCGTTTTTTCCATTTGAAACCTTAGTTTGGAGCGAAAACTAAGGATATGCGGCTGAGATTGGTCTTTATGACCTTATCCAAGATTACGTATCACATAACATGAATGATTTAATTCAGGTAGAAGATTATATTATCCCTTATGTACACTTAGCAAATGCTCATTTGCCATTATTTGTGATCCCCAAAGTAATGATAGCGTCAAGTGGGGACCATCTTTAGCCCCTTAGGAGCTGAACTGTCTCTCTAGTTAGGTGGCTATTTTAGGCGGCGTCAGGTGATTCTCTCAGATGACCTGAAAACATAGGACACATTTTCATGTCTTTTGGAGGCCAAATTCCTCAACATTTGGAATTATTTCAGAGTGAGGTTCGCTCTTTTGGTTATTTTATGTGAACTATTAGTGATAAGTCACGTGACATCTTTCATATGAACACCTTTTAGAGTACTTGAAGTTGGATCCCATGTCAATTGAGATCTCTCATGAGGTGGATTTCGACATGAGCGGATTGTCTCATAGGTGTTGACTAGAGTGTCGTGAACTTACATACCATCACGTGTATAACCTATTTTTATCTCATAACAATAAATATTATTGCTGAGATACCATAACATACAAAACTTTATTATAAAAATAATATGCTTATTTGAAGTTCATATTTTTTGAAATTTTTACATAAAGTAAAAAGTTAGAAAAAATAATTTTTTTATTCAAATAAAAAATTGCTAGAATGAGTGTCAAATGGATAGTAAACAAATAAATATATATGAATGATTGATACTATATTCTCAATAAAAAATAAAACGCCAATATATTTAAATTTTTTTAAATATGTTTAAAGTCTATCTAAACATTCTATTTACAAAATGTTTGTCTGTTTCTATTCTTTACCTCCTAAACTCTAAATTTATTTTAATTTTATATTTTAGACATTTTACACATATATTTTAAACTATTTTTATCTTAAATATTAAGAGCTCGTTTATTATTAACTTTCAACCTGTGATTTGATAAAGTGAAAATTACAATAAAAATGATATTTTTAATTTAGTCTTGTTAGAGTTTAAGGATGCTTATGGTAATATTTTTCAAAAACTATATTATAAGAATAAGAACTGTAAAACATGTCCAGTAGAAATATTTCGAATAATTGAATTCAATAATTTTCTTTATCAAATATCAGTTAATAATTAATAATTTAAGATAATTAATTTACTTGATTAATCTTAATTATTCAAAGAAAAAAATTAATTCATAAAAAGAGAGTTGCTTTTACTTTCATCATCCCCTTGTTGATTGACGATTGTTTACTTTCGTCACCCCTTTTTAACCTTTTTCTTTTTCATTTTCACTTTTCTTAGCTGGCAAAACCAAAAATAGAAGGACAAGAGGTGGGTCACCAAAAATGTAGACCTAAAAATGAAACTTATCCATACAATTTTATAAAAATCAATTGGTAAACAAGACAAATTTCTTTTTCTTTTTTTTTTAATTAAGGGTTTTTATCACTAGGACTTGATTAGAGACAAATTTGGAATAGCTCAACGCTACACATGACTATATTTTATTCCATAATTTTTTAGTAATTAATCTCTTTTAAATCTTTTACACATAAAGACAAAAATGGTTTTGTATTTGCATTTCATTTGTTTAGTTTTTTATTTAAATATTTTATTATATACATTATTTTATTTTATGTGCAAAATGATGGTTTTAAAATACTCCATTAAATATTAAAAGAATTTGAAAATATGAACTTTTTGATACATGATATAACAATATTGTATGATTGTCATATATTTTGTATATTTTATGAAAATAAAAAATTTTAAAAAATATATAAAATATGCAGTAATAATATAACACTATTATATCATTGTTTTACCCGATTTTTTTAATTAAAAAAGTCATATTATTATATAATTAGTGTACGGTATATTTGTAGTAAGTGAAAACTCCCTAATCTAATTTAAGATCATTTTTACTTTAAATTGGTTGTTAAATTGTATTTTAAGAAATCAAACAGTCTAAACATAACAACTATATTATATAGCAGTTAGGTAACAACTGTGTTATAGAGCTGCCGCGTTATAGTCCTATAAAAACAAGGTAATTAATATTTGATTTTATCAAACTTAGGTGAAACACAAACAGCATCATTCAATTAAAGTATTTCATGAATTTTTTAATTTTTATTTTTGAATGGAAGAAAATAAAAAATTTCAAAAGAAGCGGTCGCTCAGACACATATGATAAGTGATAACTTGGATGTCAATTAGTGAATGGGAAAGGCATGTGAGAATGTGGGGGCAGATTTGGTAGTACAAAATTGGAAAGGAAATGGAAGTTAGTAGAGTGACAGGCTGTCATGTCTGATTGGTTGAAGTCATAATAAGTAGCTAACCAGTGACTGACAGCTGTAAGTGATTCATTTGCAGTAGTGGTGGGAGCCACTCCTTGATCCCTCTGGCCCCTTCCCCATCTCCCATTATCCCCGTGATTACAACCGCTCCTGTGTACTCATCTTCGTCCTCGGGATAGTTTGATTCTTTGGAATATTTTTATTCCTAAATTTTAATAAAATAATTAAATGAGATATAATTTATTTAGTAAAATAATTTTGTCTTTTTTGTTGGTAGGAATGACAAAATTTTCGTCGTTTTTGCTTCATTTAATGCAAAATAGAGACTTTTATTTTTTTCAGTTGAATAGGAAAAAGAGTTGAGAACGAAGATAATATCTTATTCTGGTTTTAATATTTATGTACAGGGACCTAAACTCATTTCGCTTCCTTATTAGTTTATAATTTTCAAACTTTAACTAATTTTCTAAATGCAAAAACTAAACACCTTTTTTTATAGTAATAAATGGTTTGGTTACAGTATTTTAAAAGTGTTTTTATATAATTAAATTACTAAAAAGATATATCAAATTGAGAATTTATTTAATAATCATAAAATACATATAAATGAAGTGTTATATTTTAAATTTGTACTACTTTTTTGGTAATCCAAATAGAAAATATAAACTAGTTTAAAAAATATGTAGAACATCAAAATTAAAGAAAAAATAAAAAAATAATTCTTAAGAGGAGTATAATTGTTATTCCTATATATTATAAAATAATTATTTAAGATAATAGTATTAATATTAATAATTTAATTATTTTTGTTTTATATTAATTACTAGGGATTATAATGATAAAATTTTAATATTATATTTGTACCTATTTTGTTTACTAAAGCTCGAATTAGGCCAGGTCCGAACTTGAGTCGAATACGAATCAATCGGGCTTTAAAGAGTTTAAATAAATTTTTATTAATAGTATTTCAAATTTTTAAAAATTTGGATATAAGGTCTAGCTTGGACCTATGTTTTTGCCAAGTTTAATTGAAATGAACATCATATAAACTAAATTTTAATAAACAAAATCAATATAGATGAATTAATTACTTATAAACTTACATATAAATGATGAATTAACCTTATAAAGTCTTTTAGAGATGACCATTAATGATGATTGTAACTACAATAATATAAAAGACAATTAAATAAGGTTTCTTTTTTTATTATGGGTATGATAGAACTAAGAAAAAAATATTGTGGTATTTTTGACATTACATAATTTTTATAAAAGCTCAAAAAAGTCTACAAGAAGAAGTCCATCCTTTAGGGCTTTTTCAGTTTTTGTAGTCCATCATAAATCGTTGTTAATGACAACTAAATGACATAAAAAAAATTAAAAAAATCTTTTAATATTAAAAAAATCTTAATTAAAAAATCAAACCAAACATGCACTAATTTTAGGTATATATAATATGAAAAAGGATTAGGGGCCTTCTTTTTTTTACACAATTTTTTTTATTATTTATAAACCATTAAATTTAGGTATCTAATGGTTGCGATTGAATATAACATATATATTAATTATGGTGTATTAATTACGATTAATTATATAGTCATATTTAATTTTAACCATTAAATATATTTTGATCTAACAATTTATAAATGATATAAATATTTACATATGAGTATTATTAAAATATAATTTAAAAAAATATTTTTTTAAATTATATTTTAAAAAGTAATTACTCCCTTCCTTTTCATTATTTATTGTATCTTACAATTATTGGGTTGAAAATGATTTTATAATAAATTTATCAAATACTTAATTTTTTGACTAAATTACCCTTACCTAATTAATCAACAAAACTAATAGTTAAAAAATTTATTATAAAATTATTTTCAACCCAATAATTGCAAGATACAATAAATAATGAAAAGTAAGGGAGTAATTGCTTTTTAAAATATAATTTAAAAAGAGACAAATTAACCACCACTTAACTTGACACATTTCTTTTACATTATTTATAGATTATTGAATCTAAAGGTTTTCAATTATTGAAATTAAATTTTGATATGTAATTAATATATAGTTTGACACACACACACATATACACATCGAATAGTTAGCTGATACCTTCTAAAATTGAGAATCACACAAGAGGGAGATATGATTTCGTACTATTTTACCAAAATACATTTTTCAAGAAGCTCTAAATTTTTTTGATGAGAACATGTATGACAGAGGTCTTTTTCGATAGAGATAATTATAAAAAAAAAAAATACAATCTTTATCTTATGGATTAGTCAACTTTTTATTTTGTAGCAATTGTAATTTAATAGGAACTTCTCACCATGAGATAAAAAATTAGGGCTAAAAATGTAGAGCAAAGCGTATCTTTCTACTTGGAATATTCAAACAAGTTGTTTTACCATTTTCGGTGGTAGAAAATCATACACAGGAAAGTCCACTGACTTTACAATACAAGAACCCACTTTGATTTTACTCTCTCTCTGCTCTCTATGTATCTGAATTTCGGACTACTCAACCAAGTATTGAATGGGACGAATAAGCACTCTATTTATAGTGCTAGGGAGATGAGGAAAATTTCCTTTGACTAGGATTAGAATTACACAATTCTAATCCTATTCTAACTTAAGACTTTATCTTTTATTTAAAGATAAACGTTTTATCACTTAAGATAACTCATATTTTTTAATTTTTTATTTATCTACAATAATTAATTAATTATCTTAGATAATTAATTTAAATATTTAAATAAATCCCTATGGGGTTTAGCCCAAGTCCATCATCTCTCACTTGCACATGATGGGATGACATTTTATAGAGTAAAGAGCGAATAAAATCTTTACAAGATATATAATGTATCACAGAGTTCATAACAAATAAATACATCGTGTGACCCATGAACAAATAAAACAAATAGAGCTTATATATATATATCTTTTGCAAACAACTTTGCAAAGAATAGATTTATAAATTGTTCATTTATGTCATAGATTTTTGTTTGTTATATTAATCGGAGCATACTTATTCCCTCGAAAGCTATGCTTGATTTACTTTAAACTCTATGTAATCACAATTATACCAATTTAAAAAGATTATATAATTGGTCGACCAATGAATACATACGTTTTTAATGTAAACAAAATAAATCTTTCCATCTCACTCATGTCATTTGGTTTAAGAGCAACTACTTTCTTAGACATGTTTCATAGATTGAATATTATTTCATAACCATAGATAACATGCTAAAATAGCTAGACATTGATTTGCTACTTTATGACATAGGAAATAGTGACTAAGGACATTCCATAAGGCTAGAATTTCTATCTCTAGGAACTTACACAATGAAGAGAATATAGATATATCTTTATTTTCCTAATTGGTCAACTTAAGCACATGTAGTATGAATCACATGTTACAACAATTTCTTTCAAAACTATATGTCAATATTGCTGTACAAATCTTTAGCTTAATCGCTATCTTAGCACCTAACTTGAATTCTCAAAAGCTCGTCTTCCAAATGACAGATTAAGATTTCATATCTGGCTAAAATCAGATTGTCATGATAACAAATATACCATGTTCGGTTCTATATCAAATAAACCTCATCTTGACCTAGTCAAGGTGACACATTTTCATAATACAAGCTCAAAATACTATGAGTGTCTCATTTCAACTTATTGCAATCAACAATTAAGGTGATCACTTGTGTAAGTGAGATAATCTTTGATCTAATGAAATTTTATTGGGGTATAAACATATATGTGTCATCATGCAATACACTATAAAAGAATAAATGTAAGAACAAAAACTTCATTTATTCATAGAAATATTAAAGTAACATCCTAGTACATTAAAAACATGATCTATGTAATCCTAAAGATCGAGTATATGATGAATAAACATCTCTAGTAACTGCTTTGGTTAATGGATTAGCCACCATGTGGCACGTAGAAATATACTGAATAGTTACTTCTCTATTTGCTATAATATCTCTAACACAATTGTAAGTCTCTATGTGTTTGGATTTGCTATGATATTTAGCATCTTCTTTTACAATTGCCTAACTATCACAACATATAGTGACCGGTCTAGAAATAATTGTGATAATCTTAAGATCTTCAAAATTTTTTTTCAGCAAATCATTTCTTGTATTGCTGCTAAACATGCCACAAATTTAGCTTTCATAGTTGATAAAGTTGTGCATGTGTGCTTCTTACTACTCCACGATATAGCTCATCGACAAAGCAGAAAAGCATATTTGGAGGTTGATTTTCGCTTATCTAGATCATCACCTCAATCAGCTTCTGTTTATCCAACTAAGCATAAATTACATCCTTGGTAGCATAAAGAGTAGTCTGCAATACCCTTTAACTATGCTAAAATCTTTTTGATAGCATTCCAATGCTTCTGTCTTAGATTAGATGGGTATATACTTACCAATCCAACACATAGCAAATATCAGGCTTTGTACACATCATAGTGTACACGAGATTACCAACGATACTAGAGTAAGGAACTTTTACCATTTCTTGTGGAGTCTTAGGATACATATCTAGGCTAAAAGTTTGTCTTTTTGAGATAGGAGTATCCATGAGTTTATAACTAGCCATATTGAATTTCTCAAGAATCTTCCTAATGTAAGGTTCTTGAGATAAAGCTAGAAATTTTCTTGAACAATCCCTATAGATCTTAACTCCTAAGATATAAGTTGCTTCGCCCATATCTTTCATCTCAAAATTTAAAGATAACCATTCTTTAATGGTTTCAACAAACTCTTTAATGTTCCTAGCCATCAATATATCGTCCACATATAAAGACAATACCATAAAATTATCCTCGGATCTCTTAACATACACATGATGGTCCTTATCAATCATAGAGAATCCATAAGAAATTACACCACTATGAAACTTAAGATACCACTATCTAGAGGATTGTTTAAGCCTATATATTGATCTTTTGAGCTTACAAACTTTGCGCTCTAGACCTTTAGAAACAAACCCTTGAGGTTGTTCCATATATATTTCTTCCTCTAATTCTCCATTGAGGAATGTTGTTTTTACATCCATTTGATGTAATTCAAGATCCAAATGTGTGACTATGGCTAAGATCAGATGAATGGAAGCAAACCTTACTACAAGTGAGAAAGTTTCCTCATAATGTACACCTTCTTTTTGGGTATAGCCTTTTGCTATCAATCGTGCGTTATATCTTTCAATTGTGCCATCTGTCTTTCTCTTAATACGAAGAACCCATTTGTTTCCAATGGCTCGACGATTAGGCGGTAAATCAACCAAATCTTAGACTTGATTGATTCTCATGGACTTCATTTTTTCTTTCATTTCTTTTGTCCATAATTCCCTAGAAGATGAAGTGAAAGCCTCAGTAAAAGTTTTTGGCTTATCACTATCATGTGAATCAATAGCCTCCCTCTCAATCTCAAAATAACGACGTGGGATAATTATACGATTACATCTATGAATTGATCCTATTAAATGTGAAGATGTTCCACTCCCACTAGAACTAACATCTTAAGAAAAATCTATATTTTCCTCAACACCTTTGTTTGAAGTATCACTAGAATCATCCAATTCATAAAATTGAATATTCTTGTCTACTTGCCCAATTCTAGGAAATTCATTTTCCAAAAAATTTACATCTTTGGATTCCAATTCAATTATTGTTCCATCAATCCATTCATCAATAAACACATATCCTTTTGAGTGTTCATGATATCTAATGAAAATACAATTTCTACCCTTTGCACCCAATTATTTGTGTTTATGTGATGGATTGTGAACATAAGCTGCAGACCCCCAAGGTTGCAAGTACATTAGATTAGGTTTTCTACTTGTCCATAACTCATAAGGAGTAGCACTAACTGATTTGGAAGGAACACGGTTAAGTATATACATGGCAGTAAGTAGTGCATCTCTCCAGTAGGATATTAGAAGATTTGCTTGTGCCATTATAGACCTAACCATTCCCAATAAAATTGTATTCCTTCTTTTCACTACACCATTTTGTTGCAGAGTTCCAAGAATAGTTAACTATCTATCAATACCTTTCTCATTACACAGTTCTTTAAACTGTTCAGAAAGATATTCACGTCCTCGATCAGTCTTTAAGGTTTTGATCTTCTTATCTAAGTGGTTTTCAACCAAGTTAACATATAGTCTAAAGCAATCTAATGCTTCTGATTTATGTGAGATCAAATAGATATAACCAAAATGTATTTTTAATTATCAACAAATGTAAGAAAATAATAGGCTTTGCTCCTGGCTCTTACATTCATTGGTCCACAGATGTCAGAATGAACTAATTGCAATGGAACTTTGGCTTTAGTTCCTTTGCCAAATGGTTTTCTGGTTGCTTTTCCAGTTAGACAACATTCACATGTGGGTAACTGAATATTAACGAGTGATACTATTATGCCTTCTCTAGCTAGTCTATTCATTTTATCTTGCTCAATATGTCCTAATCTAGCATGCCATGTATTAACATCCATATTCAAAACATTAGAAGATGTAATCATTGAAAAATAACTATCATAATTATTATTACTAAAAAAATCAATGTATAATATTATAAAACCATCCAACAAATAACCAATGCCTATAAAAACGGAATTTAAAATTATTCTCATTACATTATCTATAAAAACATAAATGGTAGCCTAATCTAAGAAGAACAGAAATTGAGACTAAATTTCGCCAAATTTCTGAAGCGTATTGAGCAAAGTATGGCCATCATGCAAAAGCAATTTGCAAGTGTTTATTTCTTTTTCTTCAATCTTAGTGTTGTTTCCCACATATATTAATTTCGTCCCGAAAATTATTTGACAATACTCCACATAAGCTCTTAAATCTTGAGCTACATGATTTATGGCTCCTGAGTCTACAATCCACAAAAGACGAGATTCAATTAGAAATAGAAAGCTAGTAACATAACTATAATGAGAAATGTTGGAGTTAGGTTGTACATTTTTCGACTTAGTGTATTCTCTAGCGAAATGACCTATGTTGCCACAATTGTAGCAAGCCATTTTAGTCTTGTCCTTCTTTTGCCTGCTCACTTGCCCATTTTCTTTCTTCCTTGATCAGACTTTAACTGATTAGGATTTTGTCCATTCTTATAGAACTTCTATCTCTTTTGCATTTATTGCCCGTAGTATTACGTAAGGTGGAATCGAACATGTAAAGTTGACTAGAAGCCTTAGCTGCCTCAAGGCAATCATCTTCTAGCTCAAGATGACGTTGGATATTATCAAATATTTTGATGTTATCATTGTGTGTCATATTTACCTTTATATGTTCCTAGTTATCCGGAAGGGACCTAATGACTTCCTAGACCTATTGCTTATTAGTTAAAGCATGTCTAGAAGACTTCAGCTCTTATATCATATTCGACATATCCCTCAAATGCTACCTCATAGAAACATTAAGGCACTTGCGATATGAATTGAATTTGATAGTGAGCTTCGTTAGTTTGGTTGTAAAAGTACCACCAAACTTCTCTTGAAAGGAAAGCCACATCTTTTGGGCTGTCTGGTATTACTCATACTCGTATAGAAGATCACCACGCATACTACTCAACAATGTTTTGCTAGCATTGCTATTTTTTATTTTCCAAGAATTATATGCTTCTATGTCTATCTTATTTTGAGCAGTGTTATCCTCAAGCGATTGAACCAAGACATTGTTCAAAGCTTCAAGAGATGCTTACTCTTCCAAGACAAATTAAATCTTATGATGCCATATATCATACTTATCACCATTAAGTTTCTCTCCCTTGGTCAACTCGGCCATAAGGTTCTTAGAAGCCATGATAAAGTACCACATAGAGACATATTTATAGTGTAAGCATTCTTAAAGACACATTTTATATATGCAGCAGTCTTAAATGATAAAAAAATAATAAAAGAAATATATTCGAAAAGTCGTCGATGCTCCTAATCATTATATATTTCAAATATTATAAGTTTATCAAACATATGCGCAATACTAGTTTTTGTTTTTTTTAAAAGTTTCAATATACTTTTACGTGAAATAGTACATATGCAAAAATTCTCAGGAAAGATTAGAGGGGTCACAATGGTCCTACTTGAAAACTAGACTCCTTAGGCAATTATAGCCTTTTTGTTAGAATTTTTCAAATATACGTACTTGAAGTGCCTCATGTCTTTATGCAAGTAGTGCACAAAAAAAAATTCTCAAGAAAAATTGGAAGGTTCACAATAATTTCACCTACAATCCAGACTCCTTATGCAATTATAACTTTTTTGACAGAATATTTTTAGATGCACATAACTCAAACATCTCATGGGTATTTTTGTTCGTTTAACATATAATTCAATAAATTGATTATATTCAAAGAAAAATTAACATATCTTTTTATCATCAACAAGTTTACTTTTACAGTTCTAGACTTTTTAGAACAAAAAGAAAAATGTTTAATTTTAATATATAGAGAGAGACAAACATATTTGTATAGAATAAGAACTCTACTTTTTTTAATATTAAGTGTTTATAAAATAAGAAATTTAAATGATATAAATAATAATTAAGTTAATATTAATTTACGAAAAAATTAAAAAAATGATGATGGTAAAAAATACAAAGGGAGGGCGGTGCGAGGGCCCCAAGCGCCATCTAGGCTAGTAGGGTGTGCTGGAAAATTCCAGCATGCAACCACACCACCCAAATGAAATCTTTTCCCACTTGCCTATGTCGGTGCGTGCACCCTATGCGCCTCCTTCTGATCATCTTTTGTCAATTGGCCAGCCACTACCCGACTTAGAATTTAATTCTTATTCTATCTGTCCAATCCGTTTTGTCATCAGAGATAGAGATGAAGCTCACTTGTCGGAGGAGCTTCTACCCTTAATATTTTATAAAGAAAAATATTTAAATTTTATTATTATTCTTTAAAATATGACTCAGTCTTTTAATAAGTCTCTCTCCATACTAATCCAAACATAGTTCAATAGGATATAATCGAAAAGTATACGAAAAGCTCTTTCCAATGATATAAAGATCATAAAAATCAGAGTTCAATACATAAAGTTATTGGCTAAATAAGAAAACTGAACACAAAACAAATATGCAAATTTGCTTTTAATTAAAAGACAAACTAATGTCAATTTGATCATGTTTTCCTGCAGCCTATAACATTCATCTTTTAATTTTAATTTAACTTAAAAACTTGAATTTTAATTCAACTAAAACACTTGAATCATGTATGTATTGTTATTTTTTTAATTCATATAAGAAAAAAAACAACCATAAATCATATACTAAACAATATACTACAAAATAAATCATACATATTGAATGTGACTTTTAATATCATTCATATTATTCATGGAATTTCATAATAAACAAACAATTCCATAATATACAAAAACAGAAAACTGCCTTACATAGCTCTGATACCTATGTAAAAAAAAAAAATTAGAATGCGGAAGCGTAACTTTCTACTTTGGATATTCAAACAGGTCGTTCTATCGTTTTGGGGTAGTGGAGAATCACACACGGAAAAGTCCACTCACTTCACAATGTAAGAACCCAATATAATTTTACTCTCTTTGCTCTCTATGTATTCGAATTTTAGACTACTCAACCAAGTATTGAATGTGACAAATAAGCACTTTATTTATAGTATTAGGGAGTTGAGGAAAACCTTTTTTCATTAGGATTAGAATTACACAATTCTAATTTTAATATAACTTAAGACTTTATCTTTTATTTAAAGATAAACGTTTTATCACTTAAGATAAGTCATATTTTTTAACTCCCTATTTATCTATAATAATTAATTAATTATCTTAGATACTTAATTTAATTATTTAGATAAAAACAATAATATTTATTATATAAATAAATATTAGGTCAATTGGGTCAACATATCATGGGCACCCCATTGAGCTTAGCCCAAGTCCAATAATTCACGTAAGACAGAATGGAGGGGTCAACAGTATGATATCACATTAATTCTTTTCCTAATGCCTCAACATCAGTAATTAATGGTTTCAAATTCAAACAGAGCCATCATTATTCTATAAGGAACATACATACTACAAGAGCCATTAGGGCAAGCCCTGATGGTTCGAATTGTGGGTGTGTGAATTGGATTCCTATCCAGTGGGTAGGATTTCTTACTTGAAGTGGGCATTTAGGTCTCAAAAAGTTTTAGGCAGACCTTCTTGTTTAGGGTACATTCTTTGAGTCTTATTTATAATACCAATAAACTTGTAAAGGGATATTTTTTAGTATCCTCCCTTTAAAGTATTGGAAACTATCAGATTGCATGTGAAAAAGTTTGGAGAGAAGCTCACTTATCTCCCCTAGACTATCGTCTTCGATAATTGACTATTTAACTTTAAGGATAAAATTATAAATGAGGTAGATTGCTTAAGGAAAAGTAGTTGATACCATCCAAGGTTATTGGGAAATTAGTGGATACCCTTCGAGGGCATTGAAAAATAGTAGATACTCTCATGATATTTTTAAAATTACGTATATTCATTGAACTATTAGGAAATGATAGATACCACCCTAAGTTACTATGCAGTCATGAAAAATGACTATTTTATCTTTATATATTTAAAAAACATATTAATTGATTATTTTAACCAAGTTATTAATATATAATAATTAATATACCCTTATGATTTATTTTTTACTAACTATGTATTCAATATTTTTGATAATTACCTCTAAATTATTGTTAATATTTAATATTGTCACTATATTAATAACATTCAATATTTTTGTTGAAATTTTTTATTGTAAATTATATAAAGTATTTTATTTATAAATTAATAGAGATATGTACAAGTTATATAAATATTTTCAAAATTATAAATAATATAACTCATAATATTATTTGGGTTTTATTTTAACTGATTGTGGTATAAATTAAGAATATTTGGTTATAAATTACATAAATTATTTAATTTATAAATTAATACAATTATGTGTAAATTATATAATAATCACAAAGTTATGAATTGTACAAAAAATAAAAATAAATCCAAACTAATATTTTGATTTCATGACTATATTATTTATAATTTTAAAAATATATAAATCCCAAATATCCAATATGACATTTATTTATCAAAAATATTCTCAAAATATAAATAATATAATTTATATAATTAACAGGAAAATATACCGTTTTCCCCCTCATAGAATCTCACTTGACTCAATACCCCTTTGTTGGATCAAAATACCTCAAAACTCCCCTGCCGTTAAAGAAAATTTCGTTAAATTAATATAAATAGTGTTGTTTTACTACTTTGCCCTCCTTTATTTAGCAATCGTGAGAATTTCGGAATGAGACAAGAAAGCTGATGTTTGCATGTTAATATTATATTATTATGTAATATTATATAATAATTTTTTAATATTATATTATATAATTATTATGTTATTACATTGTTATATTACTAATATATTATAATTAAAAAATAAAAATGAATGGGGCAAAAAAAGGTGATGTCACATGTGGAAGATATTAGAGTCGTTGGGAGGCAGTGGGTGAAAAAAAAAAAGGGCAGAAAACATGTTCTATTAAATGCTTGTGTGTTCCATTTTCACCAGTTCTAAATGATCCCAAAATTACATAACCTAAATGCTCTTGTCTTGCCATTTACATACGTGCTATTCACCCAAAATTGTCCTTGATCATTTCACTAGTTTAAGCATTAGTTCACACATTTAACTTAATCTCATACAAGGAAATCACCCAGCTAGGCAATTAAACATTTTATAGGTGGTGACTCAATGCCTTGAAGAGGAAGATCAGATTCGAACATGATCAATGGCGAGGTAATAGAGTTTAGGAATAAGGTATGTTATTGCGGTGAAAGAGCAGGATTGAGGATATCAGGATCATCAAAAAAATCCTAACAAGCTTTACTTTTACTGCAATCAAAAACCATCATATGGCTATTTCAATATAGAAGGAGAATATGGCTTCGAAGGGATATGGTGAAAGTAGCAGAACATCAAGCCTTTTAAATTATTCTGATCAAATTGTACAATCCCAACAATATGATAATGTGGCAAAACAGAAAAAAGATAGGATGGGGAAAATAGAAGAAATGTTGGGAGCAATGCAAAGGATGTTGGTGGCATGCATGATTTTAATGTGCATTTGTATACTAATCCAATGGAAGAATTGAAAGAAAACACGCAACAACAAATATGTATAATCCCAAATTCTATTTGTCATTAAAAGATGGCAAATGGCCTAATTATTTGAATACAAGGAGAAAGCATTTGAACTTGTCAACTGTCAAATACATATACAAAAAAGGACAAAAAATATCACGGCATACACTGCATATATACTGACAATTCTTGCATGCGCATGCATTGTGTTAATTGATTTATCATACAAACAAAGTTCCATGCACATATTACAAATGCAAATCATATTCAGCCAGCCACAAAATAAATAGCAAAAAAAAAAAAAAACAGTATGTATTTGTATGGGTCATCTCTATGCACAAAGTCATCTCCAACTATACAACTATCTCATGCCTTGCATCCTCTTGCCATTGCTAAAGTATTAAAAAAAAAAGCATACAAAAAGTGATTCATCATATTGCTTACTTACAAAATGATTAAGAAGCGAAGAAATAATATTCAGTATTAAATTATAGTGGTACCTTTCTTAAGACTTTAAAATCAACATTACTATTATTGTTGATTACCCCCTGCAGACGGCTTTGATGGTTGGGTTCAAGTTAAGCTGATAGTTGTATGCCTTATTCTTTTTTTCACCAAAGGTTCATTATGGTCATTATTTGCATTAGAAGTTGAAGGATTGTCTGAGGGGTTTGCATTTGGAAAAAATTAGCAATATGCAATAAATTTCCTAGAATTTGTGATGTTCTCATTTAAAGTACAAAGTAAAAATGTATATTACAATAACATAACAGAGTCTAATAAGGAAAATGCCTTACCCATAGACTTTGCATTACTATTATTGTTACTTTTAGGGGTTCCCTACATATGAAAACATAAGTATTAAACTGAAAGAAAAAAAAATTATTAAAACATCTCAATATACCTGTTGTATGAGGCATGTTTTTCTATTGTGGTCTAATACATTCCACATCTGGAGGTAAATCTTTTTCTACCCTTTGGAACTTATTCTCCTCTTTTTTCCTATTTTTCTTTGGTTTCCCAAGTTGGGACGCATCAATGGGGGCAACATCTCAAGCAGATCAGTAGCAAGCCACCTTACTTTATCAGGGATGGGGTGAATAATTTTTGAATATGTTTGCAAGTAAGCTTCAGTTGTCAAGGTTAAGTCTACAAAGTCACTAGGGTCACCATTACTCTACAAAATACATCCCATTGCATGTTTACATGGCATTCCACTGATATGCCATGCCATGCCATGCATACACATATTTGATTGTCAAGGTTAAACACAAAGTGTCTTTCCTTTTCAAATATTGTCTCTACCACTTCAAATTTTACATGGCTGGCTCTTAATACAAGTAGTTTTCTAGAAATCTTAATCATCTGCTACGTTATCTTAGATCGAATAAAGTCCAATAACTTCAGCACTGGTCTAGCCCTTAATTAATTCAATGTCATATTCCAATTTTTTGTCATATTGTTGGTAACATGGTTAACTTTAAAGAATGCGCTGAATTTATGGTAGGCCCATGTACTAGGATCACTGTCAACCAATTACTTATGGGCATTCGTATCTAATGTAAGTATTGTATCCATTGCCAGCTCAAAATCTTCTTTGTTTGTTACCCTTGCACACTTCCAAAACAACACTCTAAGGGCTTCACCTGAATGTTGCTTTCTAAAATTGGCATACACATGCCTTGTATAGTAGCTTATCTCAGCATTTGCAAAAAAGAAATAAATGGCTACCACTAAACCTTTTTGCCCATCTAACATGACTACCAAAGCCATACTTGATGGAATATGTATATGCTCCTTAAACAACTCTAAAAACCATGTCTAATTATTGCCGATAGTAACACTCTACCAAAATATGACTTTAAGTGTATCTTATCAAGCCCCAAAAACCTCTTACAACCTCTGGTGAATGCATGTTCTTGTGCTTTGAAGCTCATAAAAAACCTTTTGAATCTTGAATCAGCTCCCTCCAAATCTTGTTGTATCTTAATTGTAGCCCTTCTATTTCTCAGAAGAAGCATGTTTGCATAGATTTTTAGCTTTGCATATGACTTATTAAAGTCAGAGGATGCAATCTTCAAGACCCTTTGTTTCCTATTATACAATATTTTTCTTGTAGTTACACTTCCAAATCGTGTTCTCAATTCCGCAACCATCACATGCGATCCTATCCCAGGATTGTTTTTCGCAGTGGAGTACAATTTCTCTACAATCCAAAAAGATGTTACCTCTAGATTCTTGATCACCCTTTCATGTGTATCCACTAGCACTAATGCATGTATCCTCCATTGGAATTTTGGTAGAGTACAAATATTAGTTACCATTGTCCTCTCATTCTTAAATCCATTCAATACAACACATTTTCTAATTGCATAATCTCTTAAGCATTGCTTATATGTATGCACTGTGTTAAAGGTCTGACCAACTTCAAGCTTAATGTCTTCATTCTCTGGTGTGCCTCTATACATTCTATGCCTTATTTCCTTAGTCATATTCTCAAGTGCATTTTGGTCATCCTTTACTCTAGCTGTTTCTTCACCTACACTGCCATAGTCTAACGTGTCATCATTTAAAGCCTCAGATTCAGAATCATCAAGGCTCATTGATACCTCGCTATCTAACTCTAAAACATCTCCTTCATCCTTATCAGTCTAGCAAATGCTTTCATAGCTATTCACCTCGTCATGTTAATCGTCTTCTTCATCTTCAGATACCCCATCGGTAGGTGCATTAACACCACTATTAACTTCTTCTTGCCCATAAGCTTGTTCTCTACTGCTTCGATAGGCCTCAAATAATTTGGTAATTGTAGGGAGCAAATCATCATCTACATCACAAGGCATACCCCATGTTGTGGTTGGTGGTGGTGGTGTTGCATATAAGGAAGTAATAAAATCATCTATTGTATTATGGTTTCCATTTTATACGAGTTAACTTGTTTCAAGGTCTAAATGCTCTGATGGTTGCGTTTTGTCAGCTTCTGTTACTTGGGAAAGTATTTTTATCACATGGGTTTTCAAGTTGGGTTGGACTTGAATGCATGAGTGGGCCTTCTTAGGCATCTAAGCCTTCATTGTTAGTGATGAAGAAGCATCTATGAACTGATTCACACTGATTGTTTGGTACAAAGTCATCTGGTGGTGAAGAAAAAGCTAGGGGTAGTAAACAAATCTCTAATTTGACATTTTCTATGCCCTTAGCCAAATGCATCTCTAAAAGGTCTATGAATTATTTATCTGTTTCCAGTATTACCTTCTCTTTCGTCCAAGGATCAATCTTTTGTATAAGAAATTCTCATCGTTGAATTTTGGCATTTTGAACATATCCCTTGTCGTCTCATTGATTGTTGCCACCATACTAACACAGTCCATGTCATACCCTCCTAAATCATGGTCCATCCCACAAAAATTAACAAACAATCTAACTACAAGAAGTTGCCAAAAAGTGAGATACTCACTTTATACATATGCATGAATGGAAAAAAAAAAAAATAGACTTTTACAGTGTTTCTTCACCAACAACCCAAATTAGCAGTAAATATACATTGATAACAAAGCAATAAACCATACGATAGTGGAGTACAAAAAAAAAAGAAATTACAAAGTAAACAAACAAAGACGTTGATAAGTGTTTAAAAGTACATTATTTACATGTATTTTACAAAACATTATTACGTCACTATTAAATTTAATATCTCTATTTGTGTATAAATTGTGAAATTTCATTGCCATAACTTTAATATGTATGTTTTAATGATTTAGAATTCAAATACATACAAATATATATAATTCTACAAGATGGCATGAGTATAATGCTTGTATTTAAGTATTTATGTGGTTTATTTTTGTATATAGGTGTTAAAGGAGTGCAAGTTGTAATTAAAGATATAAAGTATCCATTTGTATACAACTCACTTGAGTATGAATCACTATTATGACCATAACTTTGTATAGACATCTTCAAATAGAATGATTTGTTTTGCAAGTGAAAGCTGACTCAATTATACATAATTCATGTTTAGACAACATTTGCAAATTCAGAATAGGTAGGCGTCGAAAGTGTGAAGGAATATAATTGAGTTGATTCTTGAAGCATTAGAACCGTGGGGAATACAGCTACAACTTGTGTGTTATGCATAATTTTCAATTCGTACATCTAGGCTGTCTAAAATAGTCATCGTTCAAATAGTGGTGGTAAATATTGTAATTTGAGCATGCTTTATAGATTTGAATATATCTCATTGATAAGTGCGTAGAATACGCATTTATCGGGTATTTCGAGACTTGAATTATTTTGTAAATCCTCAAGTTTAGTTAATATTTGATAAATTTTAATGTTTTATATAAAAACGATAGCAAACGGGCATTAAAGATGAAATTGGCTTGAGAAAGCAATGCCGAAAAAATTGCAAAAGAAATAGGGACTAAAACGCAAAGCTGAAAGGACCAAATTGCAAGGAAATCAAAGCTGGAGGGCATGGCGCGCCAGCGCCATGCCCACGCTCTAATCTTATTTTGGCTGCGAGGATGCATGGCAGCACCACGGAGGTGCATGGCCGTGCCACCCATTCTATCCCGTGGCCCCCTAGCACGAATTTTGGGTGCTCCAGCACCACCTGAACCTGGTTGGACAAATTTTGGCCGTGAGATCATCACCCAATGGCCTGATTTGGGTATTTTTTAGGCTTATATATTTTTATGATGATAGCCACCAAGAGGGGGGCAGCCTAGAATAGAAATTGAGAGGTTTTTGAGTGAGAAAGAGGAAGAACAAGTGAAGATCCTAGAGAAAGAAGTGAAGTGATTCAAGGTTAGAGCCCTTGAAAGAGGACTTGAAGGAGGATCGTTGAAGTTTGGATCTCTAGCCTAGTTTTCCTAAACTCTTAAACTCTCATTTTGTATTTCATTTGAACTTTAATTGTTAAACTTATGATTATGGAATACATGTTGATTGTTATGTTGTTATTTGTGATAGATGGCTAGTTTTTCTAATTTAGGGTCTTGATGGATCTTGTCTAAACTATGTTTTAATTAATTGGCATGTTATTAATGTTGTTATGGTTTGATTCACTTGTGTTTATCTTACTTAATGTTATGATTTGTTAATTAATTAATGAATTGGTTAAATTGGAGATGGATGAATTAAGTCTTGGGAAAGATTAATTTGTTTATCGAACTAAGTAAACACAATCTAGATAGTTGTGAGACCAGGAGGTAATCGACATCTAGATAATCAAGTTAACGATTAGGATTTTAACAAACTGGGAGATGAATTGGGTTCTAAGCGTTAAATAACAAGTAATGCTTAATGAGCGTATAATTATTCGGGTTAGATAGGAATATCAACTTGAATCATTGTGCTAAAACATTAACTTACGCTTGGGAGAGGTGTTAAGGTTGACTTAAATCTTGTGATTAGGAAATTAGACCAAAACGCATTAATAATAACCAATTAGGAGAAACAAGTGATTGATAAGTAAATTCAAGACCCTAAGTAATTCATCTTTACATATTTCATCATTTATAAATTCTTAAACTTAATTTTTATTCCACATTTCTTAATATTTGTGTTTTAATTTATTTTCATTACAATTAATCAATTTAGTTTGCTTAGATAAAATTGGCCTTTCAAACTATAGTACTTAGTAGTTAATTTGAATATCAATCCTCGTGGGACGATATCTTTTCTTATCACTTTATTACTTGATACAACCCGTGCACTTGCGGTTAGCATAGTTGCGATCACTCATGCTCTAGACATCCAAATGACATGATTGTTAAAGCATGAGAATGCTCATTCAATTATGCACAAATTATATGAGACTAATTTTTCTAATTCGGCGTGAGACATAGTCAAAAGTGGGCTACAATATGGTAGACAGAGATATGATAAAACTACAATATGCATGTGTCTACACATGTAAAGCATCTTTTATCTTGCTTATATAAATGGTGGTTTTGAAGATGGAGGCATGCTATTCTTGATTTCATTTCTCTTAGGAAGTTCTTTCCTTGTTTTGTTTCTTTGCTTATTGTAATCCAAGTGTTGTCACTAAAAAATTTGTAGCTATTATTTGTGTAGTTTTTATATTCTTCATCAAGTAATTTCCACCAAAGGATTGAAGAAGGCGATTAATCATTTCAAACCTAAAGAGAAACCTTTGATAAAGATAAGTTTATTTCAATTTTTGTTTGTTCTTCTATGTGTTTTAGGCTTTCATACTTAATTTAATTGATTTGAACTTGATAGTGGAAGGCTAAACACATAGTGGGAGTTTGGTTTAGCTACTATGACTGTGTTGGTTATTTTGTGAATTATGTTTAATGAATGTTTAAAATTATTACTTGTTCATTGTTCTTCATACCTTAAATTATGAATTATAGACTGATAATCTATTGTTTATAATTAAAGTTAACAAATGAGAATTAAGGTGTTAGAAACATCATCTTACCTTAATTAAGCTCTATTGAATAAGTATTTACATTGGATCCATTGATTTGGTTTAATTTAAATGGTCATATCATTTTCTTGTAATTAATTTAATTAATTAAGTAAAAGCCTCACATTACAGATATACTTAGTTGATTGCAAGTGAGAATTGCCATGATCATTAGATTTCTCTAGCCATAGTGGAAAGATCAATAATCTAAACATTGGGATAATTGTTTAATTCATTTAATATTTCAATGCATGAGTAGACAGCTAGCCAAGTCCCATTTGATTTCATTGGATTTAATTTATTGTCATTATTCTTGTCTTCTCTAAATTTTGCAAGTTAATTCATTTCATTTAAAATTGTATCAAACTACCAATTGAGTAAGTGTTATGACTTTATTGTTTATTAAATTTAGTAACATTAAGAAAACAAATGAGTATAAACCACTATAATTCCTTGAGAGATCGACTTTGGGGTAAACTTATCATTAATTATTAGTGATTCGTGCACTTGCGAGCATATTAAAATTTGCACATAAGATGTTAGTGTTGGAAGTGGTATCTATAGCACAAAATATATATGCATGCAACAAAAACACAAAGCCATATGCTCCAACACATACCAAAACGCAAGCCTAGAACCATATGTACCAATTTCACACTTGTTTTCATTGCAAAACACATTCACATTCTGCTTTCACTTAACCACAAACCAACAAAAATGACACTTCAAACCCATAAATCCAATAATCATGTTTTCAAATGCATACCCATAATTTATGTCAACACAAATAGCAACCAAACACCACATTTGTTCTTTACCAATTCATGAGTTAGTCACACTTACCTTCATTATATTTCCATATATCAAAGCTTCAATATCCTTTTGCAATTGTTGATTGACAATGCACTAACCAAACGAAATGAACAAGTCCTTCTCTTAATGAGGAATATATTGTCTTTAACCGAATGATTAAAGATGATTATAAGATCTAGGGTTTGTGTTGCAGTAGATTGGCACTAGATTATCACGTCAAAATTCGTTCGCTGGTAGTTTAGAGTGAGATAGAGATAAGGGAGGACGAACAGACACCATACGAAGAGTGAGATTCTAGAAGGGGGAAAACAATGTTTTTTCCTAATTAAAATATTATTTTGAATTTATTTTAATTGATTGCATTATAAATTAGTATATAACCATAAAATTATTTTAAATATTAATAATAATTTTGAGATAATTATAAAAAATATTGAATACATAATTATAAAAAAATCATAAGGTTATATTGATTATTATGTATTAATAATTAGGTTAAAATAGTTAATTAATATGCCTTTTAAATATATAAGGAAAAAATAGATATTTTACATGACTATATAGTAGCTTTAGGGGGGTATCTGCCGTTTTCTAACAGTTTAAGGGGTATTTATTGTTTTAAAACATCGGGGGTATTTGTCATTTCCCAATACCTTAGAAGATGTCCACCAATTTTTCTTAAGCAATCCACCTCATTTACAATTTTATCCTTAAAATAACCAGTCAACTAATAAAGATGGATAGTCCATGGGACTTTTCCCAAACGTTTTCACAAATTAATAGTTTCCAGTACCTCAAGAAAGAAAACTGAAAATACTGTAACTTGTAAATAGGCATTAACTGTCATTTTCTAAATTATTTAATTATTTTTTGTAACTTTATAATTATAAATTATAAAAAGTTAAGTCATAACAACAAAGTAATTAAATAACGTTATGTACAATTAAATATCAAATATACCCGTAAATTAAAAATATGTTTTTGTTACCGGTGGCAACTGAAGGGATATGATGGTCTTTGAAATACTAGAATAAAAAATAAAAAATATAATATTTTGAATTTATATGAGTATAAAAAATTAAAATTAAAAGCATTTAGTCATTTATATTTCTCAAACCTAAGAAAATCGTCTTTAAGATTAAAAAAAGCAAAAATAAAATAAAAGGGAAATTAAAAACTCTAAATTAGAGCTGCCGCCGCCGTTCAACTGTTTCAGGGCCACCATCAACCATGCCCATACGCCTCAAAATATGTGAGTCATCAAGAAATGAAAGTACAATTTGAAGGGCTAAATTAATATTCTTAGCTCCACTATTGTGGGTTTTGCTCTTAGCCAATGTTACAACATACTCTTCTAGCATGTTTAGATATAGTTTAGGTAGTTTTTGTTTGAGATTATCTATTAGAATGTTGTTCTAAAGATTTGTGCTAAGGTTATAAGTTGAGAAATTGTTATTAATTTTCAAGGATAATGGCCGATTTATTTATTTTTTTAATGGGGGGTTTTGAAGTTGGTTTCGTAGGTAACATAAGGGGTAAAATTTCTCAATGAAGGTTAAATTGCATATTTACCCCTACAATTATATAAAATTAGATTTATTTACATAATTGTATGTATTAATATAGTCAAAATTGATTAAAACCTTAAAGAGATGAAAAAATATAACAAAAGGAGTATCAGTGATATATTTTTGACTTGGAGGTGTACTTGACATTTATTTTTCAAATGAGGATCTAATTATAACTAATCCTATAAAATCAAATAATAATATTTATATCCCTAAACTTTGACAAAACAATAACTGAGATATACTTTGTTTATTAGAATTTCTATAAATAGGAATGACAAATTCTAGAAATTTTTGCTTCGTTGAAGGGAGGATGAAGATTATCTTTCTGCTTAAACAAGAAAACAAGTTGAGGATACAAATAATATCTTATTCCCTTTTTAAGGGGTTTTAACACATACCTCCCTTGAGGTTTGAGATTTTAACACTTATATAGAAGGTCTGAAGAAAGACACACTTACCTCTCATAGACTTTTAGTTGACCATTCATTTATACTTAAATGACTATAATACCCTTAATTACTCTAAAGTTAAAATTTAAAAAATTTAATTTTAATTTATATAATGTTTGAAGATTAAAATAATTAAAAATTTATTTAAAAAGTAAATTTTTAACTTTAAATAAATATAAATTTAAATTATTTTTAATTATTTTAATCTTCAAACATTATATAAATTAAAATTAAATTTTTTAAATTTTAACTTTAAAGTAATTAAGGGTATTATAGTATTTAACTGTAAATGGATGGTCAATTAAATGTCAAACATTTTCTATAAATGTTAAAGTCTCAAATTCCAAGGGAAGTATGTGTTAAACACTCCCCTCCCCTCGCCCCTCCACCCCCCCCCCCCCCCCCCCCCCCCCCCCCCCCCCCCCCCCCCCCCCCCCCCCCCCCCCCCCCCCCCCCCCCCCCCCCCCCTCCGGTTTTAATTTTATGTAAAGAGTGAAATTATGTCGTTCCTCTTCCTTATTAGTTTTTTTATTTTTCAAACTATACATAATTTCCTAAATACAAAAATAAAAATCTAAGCATAATAAAAAGAAATAAAGAAATCCTAAATTAATCCGAGTCTATACCGGATGTTATCTTTAAATCTTTCACTTCATATGACTCCATTGCCTTCGATCTATCATTAATTTGCAGCCTCTTCCATTGAGAACCGTTGCTAGCCGATACTTAGTTGATTGTCCCTAACACCATCTTGGGTATCAAACTGTTCATCGTTCGCTACCTTCATGCCATTGCCAACCAATGTTGCACCACCACTGTCTCTACTTGTTGTTTGGTTTACATTGTTGATTCATGTTCTTGTCTAATTTTTAAGCTTATATGATTGATTTTTAACTTTTGATTTAATTCAAAATTTAACTTGTCTAATATTTGTGAGGTTGATACGTATTATTAAAAAGGAAAAAAAAGAAAAATAGAGAAGAAAATTGTGAATGCAAGACTTATGAAAAAGGATGGGCTAAGGATGAGAACGAGTTCCGGAATGGTGTTGGGCATCTTGGGTTTACACCACCCCATCGCCATCCCTATTAATGGGATACTAAAAAATAAATTATAGTTGGAGATGGTTTGTTGAAATTATGTTCTAATTTATTATTTCAATTGAATTTTAACACATATTTTCACTGAAATTTGAGATTTTAACATTTAAATTTCAAATTTTGCCTGATTATATATATTTTTTACGTTATTTGTAGGCATATGTACATACGTATGTACATACATACATATATAACATATATTTGTATACGGAAGATCAATGACTCATTAGCTTTATATATATCTTTCACATTATTTGTAAACTCTTGAAGTTAAAAACTTTTAACAGTTGATATTTTGTCTCATATGTACAGAAAATATAATGTATTAATTATATGTATTAGATTTAATCTCAATTATTAAAAATATTTAAATTTAATAATTTATAAATGATGCAAAAAGTTACTAAGAGAAAGAAATATAGAATTTCGAAACGAGAACAAAGAGAAATTTAAAAAATCTTTAATAGTAACTTTTAATTTCAAAACTATCCAAAATCTGAAAAATGAACAATTTTATCCCTCTTCTCGAAATATTGCATAGCAGTAAATGATGATGGGGATCGAATTAATAATGAGTGTCTATTTTTCCAAAATCAATGCAAAAATTCACGTGTTTGACAAGTTTTTTTGTTACCAACACATGGACATAAGCGCAATTAGTTAAGTTAACAATAAAATTACGTAACATTCAAATAAAACATTAAACAACTCACTAATAAACTTTGAATTATGCATAAAATTAAAATTCAAGTATATTGTTCAGTTCATAAAATGTAGAACAGTAGTCAAAGCTCACTTTGTTGTGCTGATCTCGTTCTGATATTAAATTTAACTGGATTTATCTCAAGTCAATCAATACAACATATGCAAAAATTCTTTAAAGTTAATATTTTTCAGCACATCAAAGTCATATGACTATCCACCTATATATATCTCAATGTTGTTTGATGACTTTATCTATGATCTTCTATAATGAATAATTATCCAAACATTGTCATCCATAATTTGTGTCCATAAGTATAATCAATACTAAATAACATATGAAATAAATTAAAAATTGAAAATTTTGGCGACATACAAACTATCAATACATATATAAATTAGTAAAACCATGAAAACTAATATTCCAATAATTTGTGAACAAAGAAAAGGAGTGAGGTAGACCAGGGACTTAATTGCACCATGTATCCAAATATGAGCCTTATTATAATTTCGTAATCTTTTTTTGGGTATTCTGCATGAGTTTCTATTTTTTGTGCTTAAACCATAATTTACAATAAATAGCACATAAGGGTCTGCAAGCAAATACTGTTAAAATTTTAAACCATAACAGTATTTTGAATTCTAAACCCGTGAGTATTGTTTTGTAATATTTTTGGATGGATTTAGGTTTCAATAACAATCAACTCAATCTTGCCTTGCAATGTTGTAAATTAGTTTCCTAATTTTTCGGACTTAATCATATAATGTATCTAGGTTTGAGCCTTATTAAAATTTCGTAATTTATATTTTGGGTATTTTTGGTTTTCTATTTTTTGTGCTCAAACCATAATTTATGATAAATAGCACATAGGAGTCTAGTTGCAAATACTATAAATATTTTGGGTCATAACAGTATATTGAACTCTAAACCCGTGAGTATTGTTTTGCAATATTTCTGGATGAATTCGGCTTTCAGTCAAAAGTTTTTTTATTGTAGGTGTCAATGATATTTTTCATGCAAGAAGCTCAATGATAATTTACACAAATAATCCATTTATTAATTTTTGAATAGTTATAAAATTTAAATATATTTTTTTTTATAAATTATAGATATTTTTATAAAATTTTCTATATATCTAGCACATATTCTTATTACCAAACACTCTCATGGTACTTTCTAGAATGGAAAATCACACAAGAGGTTGATATGATCTCTTTCTATTTTACAAAGCTACATTTTTTAAGAAGGTCCAAAATTTCTTGATGAGAACATGGACAATAGAGGTCTTTTTCAACATAAATAATTAAAAGGAAAAAAAAAAATACAATCTTCATCTTATGGATTAGCAATTCTATTTTAATGCCGACTTTACACTGTCAAAGAAAAATTTAGGGCAAAAGGAGTCATTATACACATAAGAGACAGAATGGTGGGGCCAGCAGATGATATCATATTGTGCCTCCACATCAGCAATATATGGTTTCAAATTCGATCATCACCATCACCATCATATCATTATTATTTAAACAACAAATAAATACTACAAGACAACAAGAATAAAATTATATTTTCATTAATTTTTATTTTTATCTTACTCTCCCTCCTGTGATCCTATTAACTGTCATTTTCTAAATTATTTAGTTCATTTTGTAACTTTATAAATTAAACTTTCGTTAACCACAAAAGGTTGAAGTCATAACAACAAAGTAACTAATCAACATTCGGACTTAACAGCTAAGTAAATATTTAAGGGATGTTTGATTTGAAGTATTAAAAGAAGAAAGGAAAAAAAAATGGGAAAGGGAAAAAAACAAAAAATATATTATTTTATTTAGTTGAAACAAGAAATTATAAGGAAATTTTTTTTATTATATTTGCTTTTACAAAAATATTTGTCTATTTAGAAATTAGTTATATTCCTTAATATAATCGTAATTATCGAATAATTTTATTTTAAGATATAGTTTAATTTATTTTTAAATTTTTAGTATTTAAGTATTAAAGTATCTAAAAATTTATTATCATAAATTAGAAATTAAAAATAGTAATATTATTTATATATATTACAATAATAATAAAAACTTAATTTTAACCATAAAAATGAGTTATATTTTACTAGATTATTAACATGCATATTATGAATTAAAAAAATACTCCTAGATATCTATCAACTACTCTAATTTATAAAATAAAATAATTTAATTTACAAAAAACCTAAGTATCACTAAACAATGCCAAAAGTTAGTAAGATAATAAAAATAAAAAATCTTGTACATAATATTAACAATCATTCAAGTACAAATTTACAATAGATAATAAGTGATAATGAGGAGAAGATGGAGAGGTAGGAGTGGCTCACTTTGTTTTTGGATATAGAGTTTTCTCTTCATATATATTTACAAAATAATTAATATTATAGATATGTAAAATCACCAAATAAAGAAAACAATTTGACTGAAAGCCGAATTCATTCAGAAATATTGCAAAACAATACTCACGGGTTTAGAGTTCAATATACTGTTATGGCCCAAAATTTTTATAGTATTTGCAACTAGACTCCTATAGTCCTATGTGCCATTTATCATAAATTATGGTTTGAGCACAAAAAATAGAAAACCAAAAATACCTAAAAAATAAATTACGAAATTTGAATAAGGCTCTAATCTAGATACATTATATGATTAAGTCCAAAAAATTAGGAAACTAATTTACAACATTGCAAGGCAAGATTGAGTTGAAAAGAACAAACCTTTGGCACTTTCTCAGGCATCATATATCGATAGGGTGCTAATGTAATTTTTGATGCAAAACTCTAAAAATGGTCATTTACCGACTCGATATAGAGTTGTATTTCCTAGGATGAATTACCTAGAGTCTTGATTTTACTTATCAATCACGTATTTCTCCTAATTGGCCATTATTAATGTGTTTTGGTCTAATTCACTAATCACAAGATTTAAGTCAACCTTAACACCTCTCCCGAGCGTAAGTTAAGATTTTACGCACAATGATTTAAGTTGATATTCCTATTAAACCCGAATAATTATACGCTTATTATGCATTACTTGTTATTTAATGCTTAGAACCCAATTCATCTCTCAGTTTATTAAAATCCTAATCGTTAACTTGATTATCTAGATGTCGATTACCTCCCGGTCTCACAACTATCTAAATTGTATTTACTTAGTCCGACAAACGAATTAATTTTTCCCAAGACTTAATTCATCCATCTTCAATTTAACTAATTTATTAATTAATTAACAAATCAGAACATTAAGTAAGATAAAAACAAGTGAATCAAACCATAACAACATTAATAATTTGCCAATTAATTAAAACATAGTTTAGACAAGATCCATCAAGACCCTAAATTAGGAAAACTAGCCAACCATCACAAATAACAACATAACAATCAACATGTATTCCATAATCATAAGTTCAACAATTAAAGTTCAAATGAAATACAAAATGAGGGTTAAGGAGTTTAGGAAAACTAGACTAGAGATCCAAGCTTCAATGATCTTACTTCAAGTCCTCTTCCAAGGGCTCCAACTTGAATCACTTCACTTATCTCTCTAGGATCATCACTTGTTCCTCCTCCTCTCACTCAAAAACCTCTCAATTCCTATTCTAGGTTGCCTCCTTGGTGGCTATCATCCTAAAATCATATAAACCTAAAAGATACCCACATCAGGCCATTGAGTGATGGTCTCACAACCAAAAATCGTCCAAACCATTCCAGGGGGCACTAGAGTGCCCAAAATCCGTGTTGGGGTGCCATGGGACAGAATGAGTGGCGTTGTCGTACACCTCCGTGGTGCTATTGTACACTTCCGTGGTGCTGCTGCACCATCCTTGCGGCCAAAATAAGATTGAAGCGTGGGTATAGTACTAGCGCGGCCGCGCTATCCCTTTCAGCTTTGATTTCTTTGCAATTTGGTCTCTTCAACTTTGCGTTTTAGTCCCTGCTTCCTTTACAATTTTTTCGACGTTGTTTTCTCGAGCCGATTTTATCTTCAATGCTCGTTTGCTATCTTTTCTATGTAAAACATTAAAATTCATCAAATATTAACTAAACTTGAGGATTTACAAAATAATTCAAGTCTCGAAATACCTGATAAGTGCGTATTCTAGGCACTTATCAGTAGGTAGTCTCACAAGCCTCCCACTATGTCAAGACACCATGATGTTCTAATTAGGGATAATGGTCTCCTGATTTTGTTGTTCATTAACTGTTAATGGTGATGGTCTGATCTGATCAGAGAGTAACTCCTCCAGTACAACCATACTATGAGGTTTGAAGTTTTTCATGTAGTCATTCTTGAGAAAAGTGGCATTTGTTGATATAGATACCTTTCTCTCTTGAGGAATGTAGAACAAATCTCCTTTAGTGCTTTTAGGGTAGCCTACAAATAAACACACTCCTGTTCGCGGTTCCAACTTCTCAATCTTTCCTATTAGAACATGTTATAGCCACCCCCATATGCGAAAATGTCTTAAACTAGGTTTATAACCATTCCACAACTCTAGAGGCGTATAATGAACAGACTTGAAAAGTACTACATTCAAAATGTAGACCACAACTTGTGCTACATATCCCCAAAAAGAAAGAAAATGGAAATGAAGAGTAGCTCATTATAGATCTAACCATATCAAGTAGGGTTCTGTTTCTCTTTTTTGCAACACCATTCTGCTATAGTGTTCTAGGTGCTGTGAGTTGGAATAGAAGGCTATGCTCCAGCAAATAATCCTTGAACTCTAAGTCAAGGTATTCATCTCTTCGATTTGATTGAAGAGTTTTAAATAATTTACCTAACTGTTTTTTAACTTCTGTTAAGAATTCCTTAAACTTTCCAAAAGTTTCAGATTTTCTTTGTATTAGGTATATGTAGCCATATCTAGAATAATCGTCAATAAAATTGACGAATATTTATAATCACTTTTAGCTTGTATATTTAATGGACTATAGGCATCTCTATGTGCAAATGCAAGTAGTTCTTTAGCCCTTTCGCCCTTTATCGAAAAAGATCTTTTAGTCATTTTGCATTCCAGACAGGATTTATAGACAAATAGAGTGTCAACTTTTAGCTCTCTTAAAGGACTATCCTTTACGAGTCTGTTAATTCTATCTAGACTAATATACCTAACCTGAGGTGCCAAAGATATGTCTCGTTACCTTTAGAAATTTTTTTCCTTTTATGCTTATGATGTTCTATTTTGAATAGTTCTATATTAAGTAATAGTCGTTCATTTGGCTTTAAAACATAAAACCCATTTTCTTCTTTTGCTGAACAAATATTTAAAATAGTTTTTGAAATAATGATCTGATTATTATTAAATGAAATGCCATATAATTGTTCAACTAATTTAGAAATGAAAATCAAATATGTTCTAAAAGTAAGAACAAAATAAACATTGTTCAAAACAATAAATGTCTTTAAAAAAATATAAATGAACGACTCCAACTACTAATGTTGAGGCAACTGCTCCATTGCCCATTTTCATGGTGAAGTCTCCATCAGCCAGCTCCTTAGAAGAACTAAGCATTTGCAAGCTTCTAGAATTAGTAAATCAAATTTACCTTTCTTCTTGTGCTTCAGCTCGGAGAGATATTTTTTGTAGTTTCTCTTCCAATGCCTATCAACTCTATAATTGGAAACACTTTCCTTTTGGTGTTTTGTTCTTGCGACCTTTGGATCGTTTTTTGGCTTTCTAAGATTGTGCTCCAAAGCCATTTTTTGTATTCATCCTCTTTTTGGTCTTGCCGAAGGAAGAAGCTTATCTTTGGCAACATATGCCTCACTTTCTTTGGGCTTCTCTTTCGAGATGGCCTCAAATTTTTACAGTTCATTAGGTAACTAAGTCATATTGTAATTCAATTTATTCATAATATAGTTCATCTTGAACTGCGTAAAAGCCAATGATAGCGACTCAAGAATGATGCTGACCTAGGTACACTCATCAATGGTCGCACCATAAATCTCTGCCTCATTTATGTAATTCACCATGTTGAGAACATGTTCTCTAACTGGAGCACCCTTTTGCATTCATGTAGTTGCGAGTAGTTTCATGATGCGATTGATTTTAGGGTTGCCCAAACATAGCTTGGAAGAACTCTTATATCTCATATGCAGTCTCCATCTATTCATGCTTCTATTTAAGTACATCATTCATACTGGCTAGCATGTAGCAGTAAGCTTTACTTATGACTAAAAAAATTAACTCAAGAACCAAGTAATTATGATCCGTTGAGTCCAGAAGTTGAGTATATGCTTATTGACATTGTTAAATTGTCAATAGTGATTTTCACAAATTAGTCAACAATTTAACATTTTTCGTAACAATAATAATCAATCTTTAGAAAGTTCTGTCAAGAATTTCTTATCTAACATCTCGATGTATTATGTATTGGATTTTGAGCATGTTTGTTGGATAACTAGCCCTTTGAAGTCTCTTAAACAAACTCTGCCATATCTTCAATTTAAAAAAAATGAAATAAAACTAGTTAGGTTGCAAAAAACAATAAGAATCAATAAAGTGGTTACATCAAAGAACAATGTGTTACCCCAGACTCTCAGCAACAAGAGAAATAATAGAGGCTGGTAGTTGAATAGGATCACCAACCTAAATTAGATCATTATAAAAAAACATAACTAATTATGTTCTAAAGCAAAATGATCTATGGCACATGTAGTTATAGATCCTGTGAATGGGTTTAACAATTAATGCACAGGCCATTGCATATGCTTATCCTATCATTAATGTATCCAACACCAGTTATAAAAGGATAAATGCTTTCAATTATGATTCAGATTATGAAATCCCGTATTTTACAAGATAATGAGTAAAGTACACAAGTAATGATTAAGAATATCATACAAGAATTATCACATCAGAATTATACCATAAATACTTGTTTGCATCTAGTTGCTAAGGTACAAGAATTACAGGTTCCACCTGAAATACAAGATGACCATACATTTAGAACTTACAATTTTAGAGTTCTAAACAAAATGAAAGTAAATGTATGCAAAAATATAAAAACACCCAATTGAGTATATGCCATTAGTTTGATAAAGAATGTTTTAACTAGGGAATGGCATGCTTCATTCTCTTTTTCTTTTTTACAGGAAAACAAAATGAGAGAAGGCACTGTGAAAAAGTAATTTGCAATATACTAATGCTTGCAATAGTTCAAGTTAGTATGGGTTGATAAATTATTTAATGTCAATGAGTGAGTTTCCTTTTTAATTGATAAGGTATGGGTTGTACATCTTGGTATGGCTTGCATGTTTCCATGTTTTATTATTTGTTTATGTATTTTCCTTTCTATAAAATGGTTGTCTTTTTATTCAAATTAGATGCAGAAAATCAAACCAAAATAATAAATTCAAGTATCTTATTCTCTTCTTTGCTCCTCTGCACTTCCTTATTGTCCAAGCTGAATTAAAAAAATCCATAATTCTCAACAATTTTTGATATTAGAGCAAGGCCCCTTACATTAAAAAATCTCCTTGTTCATAAGATATACCATTTATAAACACAGCCATGGCAGCATCATCTTCTTCAAACTCCTTTGTTAATCTAATAGTATTCGACAGGGAATATTAAAACTATTGGAGAATCCAAATGAAAACCCTTTTCATCTCTCAAGACTTGTGGGAGATAATAGAGGAAGGCTTTTCGGAACCGAAAGTTCAGAAGCAATAGCATACAGCAACAAAACAAAAGGAACTCAAGGAGAACGTGAAGCGAGATGTGAAAGCTTTACTTTACATCCAACAAGGGATAAACAAAACAATCTTTCTTGGAATTATGGATCCTAAAAGATCAAAACAAGCTTAGGAAATTTTAAAATTTGAGTTTAGAGGAAGTGAAAAAATTATTTCCATTAAACTCCAAACACTTTGGAGAGAGTTTGATAATCTAGCCATGAAAGAAAATGAAACCATCCAAATATTCATTACCCGAGTAATGGAAATTATTCATCAAATGAGAGGTTTTGGTGATACCAATGAAGATAAAAAACTTTGACCATGTTGTTGCTGGTATAGAAGAGTCTAAAGATTTATCTAAACTCACCCTTGTTGAGCTCATGGGTTCTCTTAAAGCCCATGAAAAAAGAATGAGCAGATTCGGAGGCGTAACGATGGAGCAAGCTTTCCAATCCAAACTCAATGTCTAAAAAAAAAAATGGTGAAAAACAAAGGAATAACTCCAACAAGCATGTTGATCAAAAAAAGGGACAACAACATTTATGTGCAAGAGGAAAGATAAGATTCAACCAACAAAGAAGAGATGGTAATGTAAAATCTGACCCTACATGTTTTGTTTGTAAAAAAATTGGTCACGAATCCAAAGATTGCCACTACAAATGTGTTAAAAATATTATATAAAATTAACTATTTACTCTATTGATCTTTGAACATATTATGTAACTAACAATTATCAACATAACTATAAATTAATATAAAAATATATATTAAGAAAAACCTGGTTTCAGAAAGGGAGTCAGACATTGCGTTGTCCTAAAGTCAAAAAGTCCTTCCCTTGTGCGAGTATTGAGGGATCTCTTCAACTCCAAGATAAAACCCTAACTCGTAACCACTCTTCTTTGATGAGCACAATCACCAAGAAGAAAATACCAAGTCTTTGAAAGTCATAGTTACAAGAAAGATAATGTATACAATATTAGAGAGTAAAATAGATATCAATTGTATGTAATGCACAAAGAGGTAACATTCTTTATATAGTAGTGTTTAGTCTTAAGCATTAAAATAAGAATTAAACGCTAATTTAAAATTTCAAAATTTGTAACTCATAACACCTTAAATCTCTATAACTATTGATTCAAAAAAGAAATCATAACCTCTATAGAGTTTATTAGGAGAATTAAACTTTGTAACTCCAAATATTATTACAAAATTTAATAAATAAATATTATAAAGTTTTAAAGCTTTATCTCCAACAATCCCCCACAAAGATTTAAAAACTTTAAAATACATATATACATATATTTGCAACATTTCTATTATGCATTCGATGTAAGTGCTTTTCGAGCTTGAACTTACACTTAGTGTTGGCAACATTCATTTGGGGCACTATTAATGGCTATGCACTCACATCTTGAATTTAGTTCATTTGACCAAACTTCAATTACCACACACATAATAATGACAAAGACTTGGTTTTAACGGGTTAGCACTATTAATGGCCATGCACTCACATCTTGATTCTCATGAGAGTTTTTAGAGAACAGCTCAATTCTCACGGTCACGGCCTTACGACGACTCTCACGGTTGCGGCACTTAGGTGAATCCTCCAAAGGTATATGTGACCTATACCTTACAAAAGTATGCTTGCCTTGGATTCATTCAAGGTAAACACCTTTCCTTAGTATCACAAACTAGCACTTTGCCATAGGAATAAGTAAAAACATATCTGCTCTAAGATATATTCATAGTACTAAAAAGTCATGTAATATGGATTGTTTCTACCCATTGAACCTCCTTCATGGGATTTCTAATCACAGAGGTTGGGTTACCTCCCTAGATGACTTCCCTTGTGAGCTTAGGCCCATCCCCCTCGACAATTATAAGATAGCTTTCCTCGAAAGCCCTTTTGTTAATTGATCAGCTATATTCAACTTTGATTTTACAAAATCTAAAGTAATAATAGCATTCTCAATAAGGTTTTTCATCGATATATATCTCACTCTAATATGCCTATTCATCTTCTTATTTGTATGAGTTTGCTTTACTAAATCTATAACAGCCTTACAATCACAATGTATTAGAATAGAAGATAAGTTTTTACCTACAGTAGGCATTTCAAACCAAAGACCTTTAATCCATTCAGTTTCTTTACAAATGGTATCTAAAGCTATAAGCTCAAATTCCATAGTGCTTCTAGAGATTACGGTTTGTTTCTTAGATCCCCATGAAATAGTTCCTTCTCCAAGAAGAAATATATAACTAGTGGTAGACTTTACATTTATGGTATATGTTATCCAATTTGCATCACTATATCCTTCAATTACATTTGGGTAACCTTGATAACATAATGAATAATCAATTGATCCTTTAAGATATTTGAATATCCTTTCTAAAGTACTCCAATGTTCATTACTCGGATTATGAGTATATCTACTAAGTCTTCCTACAACATATGAAATATTAGGCTTAGTTTTGTTTGCTATGTATAATAAAGATCCTATTATCTGAGAATACCTTAATTGAGACACTGCTTCTCATTGATTTTTTTTTAATTTTATACTAGGATCATAAGGTGTAGAAATTGGAGTACTATTAAAGTATCCGATTTTTTTTATCATTTTCTCTATCGAACTACTTTGAGCTAAAGTGATACCTCGAGTTATTTTACAAATTTTCATTTGTAGAATCACATAAGCTTCACCTAAATCTTTCATATCAAAATTCATCGACAAATATGACTTAACATCATTTATTATTTTCAAGTTTGACCCAAAAATCAAGATATCATCTACATGTAAACTTAATAAAACATGTGCTCCATCAATCTCTTTGTAATATAAACATTTATCAAATTCATTAGCCCTAAAATCATACTCTAAAATTACTCTATCAAACTTCTCATGCCATTATTTTGGAGCTTGCTTAAGACCATAAAGAGATTTTACTAACAAACTTTATGTTCTTGTCTCATATATATCTCTTCTTCTAAGTCTTCATTTATAAAGCCAGTCTTCACATCCATTTGATGAATCACTAAATTATGGATTGATGTTAAGGCTATCAATATTCTAATTGACGTAATACTAGAAACAGGTGAATAAGTATCAAAGTAGTCTATTCTTTTTTTCTGGATAAATCCTTTAGCAACTAACCTAGCTTTATACTTATCTATTGTACCATCGAGCTTCAATTTTTTCTTGAAAACCCATTTACAATCTATAGCCTTATTACCAAAAGGAAGATTAACTAACACCTAAGTATTGTTTTGAACAATAGACTCAAATTCACTATTTATGGCTTCTTTCCAAAAAGGTGCATCTATAAAAACCATAGCTTCTTAATAAGTTGTAGGATCTCCTTCAACTAGAAAAGTATAAAAATCTTCTCCAAAATTCTTAATCTTTCTAGGTCTTTTACTTCTTCTAAGTTCCTCTGAAAAATCAACATAAGAACTACTAAGTTTTTCATAAGTCATTGGCTTCTCGATTTTGTTCCTAAAAGAAAATATATCTTCAAAGTAAGTAGCTTCTCTAAATTCTATCATTGTATTGTTGGATATCCCACTAACCTCAGAATTTATAACTAAAAATCTATTGGCATTGCTATTCTTAGCATAACCAATAAATACTGTATCTATGGTTTTAGGGCTTATTTTCTTTCTCTTAGGATTTGGTATGCCTATTTTCGCTAAACACCCCCACACTTTAAAAATATTAAGGTTAGGAACTCTACCTTTCCAAACCTCATAAAGTGTTTTCTCTTGATCTTTTATAGAAACCTTATTTAATATAAAGCACACAGATAACATTGCTTCCTCTCATAAGTTATTGGGTAAACCATAACTTAATAACATTGAGTTTACCATATCTAACAAGGTTCTATTCTTCCTTTCAGTAACACCATTGAATTGTGGTGAGTATAGTGGTGTTAACTCATGTATAATTCCATTTTCTTCACAAAAGTAGTAAAGTCATTAAGAATATACTCTCCACCTCTATCGGATCTAAGTCTCTTTATCTTCTTCTCTAATTGATTTTCTACCTCATTGTTATATACTTTGAACTTATGAAATACCTCATCCTTAGTTTTTATCAAGAATATATAACAATATTTCGAACAATCATCAATAAAAGTCTCAAAATACTTATTACCTCGTCTAGTAGGTGGTCTATTAGAATCACAAACATCACTATGAACAAGTTCTAAAATTTGAGTATTTCTATCAATATATAAGGCTTCTTAGATTGTTTGACTTGTACACAAATTTTACATTTTTGTTTGAAATCAATTTGAGCCTTAGGAACTAAACTGAAATCCATAATTCATTTAAGCTTTTTCAAATTTATGTGACTAAGCCTTCCATCCCAAAGACTAGATAATTCAATGCTAAGAACTTCAGAAATTTTATTGAAATTTGAAACATTATTCAACTTAAATAAACTATCACAAACATAATTTTTACCCACAAATACATTGTTTTTGGAGATAACTACCCTATTAGACTCAAGTACAATTTTATATCCTTGTTGAACTAAGGAAGATCCATTAATAAGGTTCCTTCTTACTTCGGGTACATGCCTCACTCTTTTGAGAGCTAAACTTTTTCCACAGGTCATCTTTAAATCAATATCTCCAACTTCAAGCACTTGTGCAGTAGAATTATTCCCTAAAGTTACACGTCCTCCACTTGAGTGCTGATAATTTTTAAAAATTCCTCAGTCAAAACAAACATATACGTTCGCACCCGAATCTAACCACCATTCATTATTCTCATAAGTAAAATTCACACTTAAGAAATTAGAATCATACCTAATGGCATGTTTACTAGAAACTTCTTTTTCCTCTAGTACATGAACAAGATCCTTTTGCCCTTTATGAAATTGCTTAGGCTTAGTCTTAAAAGTCTCGGTTTTCTTGTAAAAACAATCCCTAGCCAAGTGCTTGGTCCTTCCATAAACATAGCACAACCTATCTCCTTTGCCTTTAGAATTCTTAAAGTTATTAGGGTGAGAAATGTTAGGGTGTTGACCACTCTTAACCTTAAAATTCCTTTTCTTAGGTTTATAACTATATATCCCTTATTATTTTTGAAATTTTTAGAACATTCAACAATATTCACCTTAGAATTCTCATTGTCACTTAGTCTATTTTTCTCTTCTATCCTAAGAGAATTTATCACTTGTACCGTGGTAAGATCTCCTTGTTTATGTTTAAGGGATTTGGCAAAATTAGACCAACTAGATGGTAACTTTTCTATCAAACAAAATGCTTTAAAACTTTCACTAAGTTTTGTATCATTTTTCTCAACTTTCCTCAAAAGTTCTTGGAATTCATGAATTTGATCAGTAATAGGTTTAGAATCTACCATCTTATAATTATTAAAATTAGACACAGCAAATCTATCAATACTAGTGTCCTCTATCCCATAGGCTTGCTCAAGAGCATTCCATAAATCTAAGGCATTTGCGGTAGATTCGTATACATCATATAAGTGATCACCCAAGGCACTCAAAATTCTATTATGGCAATGATAATCTATATCCTCTTTTGAAAGTTCAGTACTTGAACTAGAAACTTGAGAGGTTCTTTCATTATTGGGTTCAATGGCCGAGATTAATCCTAGAACGGTGAGTCAATGTTTCAATTGTCTTTGCCATCTCCTAAAGTTTTATCCATTAAATATTTCTAGCTTAACACTATTTGCTTCCTCGGATTTATTCATTTTATTAAAGAATTCTAAAAGCAAAGAATATAAGAGGTCTATATAATAACAGACAATTTATTAAGAAATTAACTAGAAACAATTATTAAATAAAATTTAAAGAATTAAAACGCTACTTTTAGAATTTATACTTACAATGATAAACAATTTTAGTTTCTATTAAATTAAAAGAAGTTTAAGAATTTATAAAGGAGAAAAATAGTAAAACAATTTTAATTACAAATTATTTGAAATTTGTAACCGAAAATAATAAAACTAACGTTATAATTTTAACAAGCTAAAAATTATAGTTGAACTTAAAGTCTTAAAAATTGTTAAAAGAATATGGTGTTAAAAATAAAATTAAATAAAGTAATTTCAACGTTTTAGTTTAAATATATAAATTTAGAACGTTTTGAAAAATTTTGAACAAACTAAAATAATTTGAAATTTAGATAAAATAAAATTTTAGAAAGAGATTATTTCTAATGTGTAAGAAAATTATCAAATTCACAAAATTTGATAAAATTATAAATTATGATATATCAATGAAAATATATATTTTTTTTTAAGGAGATTGATAACTAAAAAATAAATTAATAAACGAAAACCTTATAACAATATCACCTAATAGAAAATGAACTCAACCAACAATAATAGAATTTATATATCACTTAATCAACAAATAAAGATGAGCAAATAATAAAATTTACCTAGCATGCAATATTATAACTAACACAATAACCATATATAACAAATAAAGATTTACTATCTTCTTTTGACTTTTTGACTTTAGATTGTTAAAAATATTATATAAAATTAACTATTTACTGTATTGATCTTTGAACATATTATGTAACTAACAATTATCAATATAACTATAAATTAATATAAGAAAAAATATTAAGAAAAACTTGCTTTAGAAAGGGAGTAACGCATTGCGTTGTCCTAAAGTCAAAAAATGCTTCCCTTGTGCGGGTATTGACGAATCTCTTCAACTCCAAAATAAAACTTTAGCTCGCAACCACTCTTCTTTGATGAGTACAATCACCAAGAAGAAAATACCAAGTCTTTGAAAGTCGTAGTTGCAAGAAAGATAATGTATGCAATATTAGAGAGTAAAATAGATATCAATTGTATGTAATGCACAAAGAGGTAACATTCTTTATATAATAGTGTTTAGTCTTAGGCATTAAAATAAGAATTAAAGGCTAATTTAAAATTTCAAAATTTGTAACTTAGAACACCTTAAATCTCCATAACTATTGATTTAAAATTTAAAAAAGAAATCATAACCTCCATGGAGTTTATTAGGAGAATTAAACTTTGTAACTCCAAATATTAGTACAAAATTTAATAAATAAATATTATAAAGTTTTAAAGCTTTATCCCCAACAAAATGTACCAAATGTAGAATATCAAATCATTCTTAAAGACATTGTTGGTATTAATAAAAAAGTGAAAAAAATGAAGCAATCTATTCCGAGGAAGATAATACAAACATATTGTTGTACTCATCCTCGAGTTTGTAGCATGATTCTCAAAATATATGGTACTTGGATAATGGATGTAGCAGCCACATAACCAGTCAAAGAAAGTACTTTGTCAACCTTAATCGCCAATTGTCTTCTCAAGTAAATTGGGAGGCGGAAAGACATAATTTATTGAAGGCAAAGGAACAATTGTTGTCCAAACAAAGGGGGGTAACACTTAATTCATTCAAGATGTTCTTTATGTTCCTGGGTTAGCTTAAAATTTACTAAGTGTTGGCAAATTAATTCAAAAAGGTTACTTAGTAAATTTTGTGGGAGAAGAATGCAAAATTATGACAAAAATAAGTCTATGGTTGCAAAAATGAAAATGGCACTAAACAGAGTTTTCACACTTGTTATGCGATTAAAAGAAAATGTTGCTTTCAAAATTGAAAAAAATGACGAGTCCTTGTTATGGCATATGAGATATGAGTACTTGGATTACAATGGCTTGAAATTATTGTACCAAAAACATACGGTGACAAGACTCCAAAAAATAGACAAAAATGAGACCACTTGTGAAGGTTGTCTATTTGGAAAAATGCATCGTTTGCCATTTCCCAAACATGCATGGAGAGTAAAACTACCACTTGAACTTGTTCATGCTGACATTTGCAGACCAATGAGAACTACATATTTTCAAAACAAAAAATATTTTCTTCTTTTTGTTGATGATTTCAGCAGGATGATGTGGGTTTACTTCCTGGAGCAAAAATCAGAAGCATTTTCAACATTTTTGAAATTCAAGAAAATGTTAAAAAGACAAAGTGGGCATTTTCTTAAAACATTCAAAACAGATCAAGGAGGTGAATTCCTATCTAAGGAGTTCGAAGAGCATTGCAAAGATGAAGGAATCAAACGACAACTAATAATCAAATATACTCCCTAACAAAATGGAGTTGTAGAGCGAAAGAATCTTACCATTGTCAAGATAGCAAGTATGTTAAAAGAAAAAGGATTTCCTAACAACTTCTAGGTTGAAGCTGTCAACACTGCAATTTATATCCTAAATTGTTCACCAACAAAAGTTGTTCTCAATAAAACACCACATGAAGCTTATTACAAACGAAAACCGGATGTCACCCATTTCAAAAATTTTGAGTGCATAGCATATTCTCTCACTCAATCTCAACGAAGGAAAAAACTTGATCAAAAAGGTGACAAATACATCTTTATTAGCTATAGTGACGAATTAAAAGTATATCATCTTTTTAATCCAAAAAGCCGAAACTTGGTGATCTCAAGAGATGTATGCTTTGATGAGATGAAGGCTTGGGAGTGGGAAAACAAGAATATACCTCTTTTGAAGCCAGCCTATACAATAATGAGTTACATTCATTCAACGGGTCAAACTTACCAACAAATGAAGATCAATTCCATTCTAACTCCGAACCTAAATCTCCACCAATCAAGATTTGCTCACTGAGAGAAATATATGACTTATGTAATGTCGAATATTTCTCTTGTGAACCACAAAAATTTGAAGTAGTAAAAAATTAAGTGTAGCAATAGGCAATGGATGAAGAAATCAGCACCATTGTGAAAAACCACACTTAGGAGCTGGTTGATTTACCTGAAGGAAAATAAACGTCGAATTGAAGTGGATCTATAAAACAAAATTCAATCAAGATAGCTCAATCTAGAAGCACAAAGCTCGTCTTGTTGCAAAAGGCTATTCACAACAGCCGGGCATTGACTTCAATGAAACGTTTGCACCAGTTGTTAGAATAGAGACTATATGGACTGTACTTGCACTTGCTGTACAATTAGAGCTACAAGTCTATCAACTTGATGTGAAATCAACATTCTTAAACGATGAGTTGGAATAAGAAGTGTATGTTGAGCAACCTCAAGGCTATGTTGTAAAAGGAAAAGAAAGCATGGTTTATCAACTGAGAAAAGCTCTCTATGGGCTAAAGCAAGATCCAAGAGCCTAGAATAGCAAAATAGGCAAATACTTCCAGCAAAATGGCTTTCAAAAAAGCTCAAGTGAGCCATTCTGATACCTAAAGAAGGAAGGTACACATGATTTTCTCATTGTTTGCCTCTATGTTGATGACTTGATATATGTTGGCATTAAACCGAAAATGGTAGAAAAATTCAATAGAGACATCATAGAAGAATATGAAATGACAGATCCCGGTCTTATGAAATACTTTCTTGGATTTCAAGTTTAGTAAGCAAAAAGAGAGGTCTTCATCTCACAAGAGAAATATATTGAAGACTTGTTGAGAAAATTCAACATGTCCAATTGTAAGACCAGTTCAATTCCAATGGCTGTAAACCAGAAGTTTCAACAAAATGATGTAGCAAAAAAGGTAGATGCAACTCACTATTGACATTTGGTGGGATCTCTGATGTATCTACCAAATACAAGGCCTAATATTGTTTATTCTGTTAGCATCATTTCTAGATTCATGAATGAACCTAGTGAAATTCATTACTCTGCAGCAAAAAGAATTCTAACGATACCAAAAAGGCACAAAAGGCCAAGGTATTAAATATGTGAAAGAAAATGAATACAATCTTATTGGTTATATTGACAGTGATTGGGTAGAATTTGTTGACAATAGAAAAAATACATCTGGATATATTTTTTGCTTAAGTTCAAACCCAATTGCATGGTCCTCAAGAAACAAAGAATTATTGCTCTATCTTCAGCAGAAGCTGAATATATTACAACTACTGATGCTACCTATGAAGCTGTTTGGCTTAGAAGAATTCTTTCAGATATTCAAATCAAACAGAATAAGCCAACAATTATTTATTGCGATAATATGTCTGCTATTGCCATGACAAAAAATCTAGTGTTCCATGCTAGATCTAAGCATATTGAAGTTCGTCATCACTTTATCATAAATTTGGTCAACAATGGAGAAATTGAATTGAAGTTTTTCAATATAAAGAGCAATATGCATATGCATTTACAAAAGTGGTCAATTCAGAAAAGCGTGAACAATTCAAAAGGTTCATCAGTATTGTAAATTAAGCAGGGATGTGAAAAAGTAATTTGCAATATCGCTAGTTCATGCAATAATTCAAGTCAACATGGGTTGATAAATTATTTAATGTCAATGAGTGAGTTTCCTTTTTAATTGATAAGGTATGGGTTGCGCATCTTGGTATGTGTTGTGAGATTTTGTATAATGTGCAAGTGTACATAGTCACACAAGTAATATAATGGTAAGTAAGTTATCGTCTCCTCAGGGATTGTTCAAGTAATAAATTGTTAAGATCAACTCTAAATAATTTGGAAGCAACTAAAGAGTCAATTGAGATATAATGAAATTTAAAACAATTTAAGACTAAAAATAACGTAATATAGAACTCAAATTATAACTACCCAAATTTCAGTAAAGAAATATGATGGCAATGAGCTAAAATCGTTGAATTCCCTAAAATACAAGATTGGTAAAAATGCTACAGAGAAATACTATAGCAATTTGGGCCTTGTTAACTAGGAATTATAAATATGTTCATAGTCTTTTTCTAAAGTGTTTATGATTTTAATTCCTTAGTTAAACTAACATATTCTTATGCCAATTTTATTTCAAGAATGCAGTTATAAGCTCCAACTCCTTTAAGTCATGCAAGGTAATAATATATGCCTATATTATTACAAATCAAATTCAAATAGAAAAATGAACTTGGATCAATCAAGTTTTAGTCCATTAAAATTAACCATTCCAGTATTAATTTTAATTCAGCAACTCACTAATGATGGTTAAACATAAGCAAATGTTAATCAATATTTTCACAAAATTGAACAAAGCTGAACTACTTTAACATTGCTTACAACAAAATGTTCCAATTTACATTATAGGGTTCATCAACAATTCTAACTACTAAGAAATTAGTTCATATTCAAAAGTAATAAAATATCCATATACAACTTAACATTTGTTTCACAAGAGTTTAAGAGAAAAGAAAATTAAAATACTGAAAAGGAAAGTAAGAAAAGTCAAGCCCAAGGTTGATGTCTCAAGTTGGTCATTCTCTTTCTTCCTTTCTTCAAAAGTAGTAGCCTCTTTCCCAAGAACTCTCCTCTCAAAACCTTGTTAAAAATGTGGATATCTCCTTCTCTTGACGGCTAGGTCCCTTTATCTTGAGTTAGGACAGTGCCTTAAAAGGAATTTTTCCTTTTTTCTCCCTCCATATCATTCTATTTTGTCCAGCTCATTAAGTGGTTTAATTACTCTCCACGTCATCCAATTCATTCCACCTGTTGATTTCTTTACTGCAACAATAATACTGCATCAACTGGAAAGTTCCTTTTTCAAGTCCTGTTTTCAATGTTTCTGCATTAACACAAGTAAAATAAAATAAAAATAACTTGGACTCCTACATAACATAAAGGTAAAACTAATCAAATTGAATATTCACAAACACAAATCCCTCTAATTAAATGAATTTTTTTAAACTCAAAAGCATTCTAAATAACTCCATAATTTAGAGTTATCAGTATAGCTTGCATGTTTCCATGTTTTTTTATTTGTTTATGTATTTTTCCTTCTATAAAAGGGCTGTCTTTGTATTCAAATTAGATGTAGAAAATCAAATCAAAATAATAAATTCAAGTATCTTATTCTTTTCTTTGTTCCTCTGCACTTCCTTTTTGTCCAGGCTTAATTAAAAAAATCCATAAATCCCAATTGGCACCATGAGGGCATCTACCTAATGTTACCAGAATGGTAGATCTTAGACGTAGAAAACACATATCAAATTTAAGTGAAAATAATATTCATGACCAATAAAAAAGGGACTCAAATGAACACATAATTCTAGCAGTAAACATGACAAAAGAAAGACCTTGGTTCTTTCGTGCTTTAGTTTTGAAAGAGAAAGATTACCTCTATCCTTCATGAACTACAAAGAACTTTGTAGACTTCAAATATACACACTCAAATATAATTTGCATATGCATATAAGATTAGGTAAGATTACAGGCACCTAGAGTTTGGGCAGCTTCATTTATTATTACATATAAAAACCATGATTTAATTTACTAAGAAGTGTCGAACCACTGAAGCTAAGGGTAGAGCAGACCTGCCAATACCACAAGATGTTGAAATGGGATATCAAGCCATGTTGAATATAGATTTTGACACTAGACTAAGGTTACATACAATTACAGCCTTGTATAGAATTGCAGAATGAATACTATCTTTATCCTTTTTTGCGGTTCCTTGTTTCTACTCCACCTGCAAAAACAAATTCTATTGTCAATATTGATGAATAAATATTATAAACATTTGATGAACTATACTCAGATGCTTAGTCCATCTATCAACCAGGACTAATATGATGTTCATTTCCTGAATCGCAGATGTTGTCGGTTTATAAATTTATATTTACTAACTTCAAAACTTGACCTCATTTTGAAATATTAATGTAATAAGCCACTTTCCACTTCACCCGTTAATTCAAATTTGAAGGACATAAAGTATCTCCTCATATTTTATCTACACTGCAATAGAAACACTGTAATCTTCATCTTTTAGCCTCAGTTTGGATGTTTCGAACTACGGCAATTCAGTACATGTAACAACAGTAACTTATCAATAACCCACCAGGGTTGACAGAATAATGTGCTTTAAGACAAATCTGCACGAGTTTAAGAGTATATAAACAGACATTTTTCATCACACACCCCAAGAAAAAGAAAAAAGAATATGATTTAAAGAAAGATATGGCTTGACTTTGGTAGCTCAAAATGGCTAATATTTGGTCAACCATTTTGAGCTACCAAAGTCGAGCTATAAAATCATTCCCTCAAGGTACTGACTTGAGCATCCGATGAAAAATGGTTGTTCATATACCGCCACGACTAGAGCTTCGTGGGCTTATGTACTGCCATATGTCCAGCCTATTTTTACCCCATAACACACATTATATAGAAACTCATACTCGCATTACACTAATTTTGAGGGAATCAGTCGACTTTTAAGCTAAGACACTTATTATTTGACAAAATATAAATGACGCTGCATTGAGGACTCTCATTGGCTTGTCTGCATAGGAAAAGCAGATATTTTAGACAAGTACAGGGTTTAAAATGATCTTTTCTTGACGATGAACATCAATTCAAGGATTCCATAATAAAATTTATTTTCTTTCATTCTTAGATTATAAATACTATTATACCCTTTTTCACACTAACAATAACCAAACGAAAGAAAAAGGAACAAAAGGGGTTGGTGACAATTATTTTCAACTTAGGAGGTCCTTTTTTAATTATGGCCATACTATAGGAATCCAATTACCATTTTCCTTAATTTTAATGCTCTAGGAAACCAATTGAAGAAAGTAAAAAAAGATCTTTTTCTTCATTCATTGAAATGCTCATGGTAGTAAAATAGGCAAGTTTTCGATTAGATGATGCCAATATTAATCTTAATTTCCTCATTATTTATTTCTTTTTTCTCTTCAACTTAATCCCCCAAAATGAAAATGATAATAAGAGAATAATGCACTAAAAATGAAAATAGCTACAAAAATATCAAACTACGTCTAGCTTGGTGTCATGGAACAAAAGCAGTCAAATCATGAAAAAGGAAGCATAACCAACAGTAGAGAAACTTATACCAGTTTTTAAGAGGCACAACACAATCCCATCAATAGTTGAGTTTGATGGGGCATATACCAGCGCTCATATGCGATATTTACGACTGGAATTAACTACCTCTCTTCTCTACACTTTAGTATATATGATTCTTTGTCACCTAAGCCAACTCATTTCCAGTGGTGGGACAAAAACCATCATCACTGCCAATGGGCATAATATTATCTCTAGCATTGGAACCAACTAACCATGGGGATGCCTTTCCCAAAGAATATATCTGTGAAACATTTAAACATTACAATTCAATAGGTACAATAAATAATATAACAATATCCAATGTTATGAAATGCATGAAAAAAAAAAGATGGCAATATATGTATCCCTAAATTGGTCTCAATGGTGTAAAAGTTCCAGATACTCACTAATACAAATCCTAGGCACATTCACTGATACAATCTGCTTAAAATTCATACATCATATCTGACACAACTTTTTTTTTTCTAAAATATATGAAATTTTGGAGTTGATTCTCATCCTGGTAACAACCTTTTCTTTGTTCTTTTAATAAGACACGTCATAATAACATTTTATTCACGCAAGCATTAGCTCTAAAGGAATTCAACAAATTTAGGGTGCATCTGGTATTGTTCCTGCAATGGTGGTCCAATGATGACTATATAAATTGATGGGTTATAACTTTCAGATAAAGTACAAAAAAAGAGGAGAAAACGTAGTAGTTGATGCTTTTTCTCGGCAACATGAAATTGAACCACATTCGGGAACTTTGCTTGCTTTGACTCAATTATTGTCACACTAGTTAAAAGCCATTAAAGAAGAAGTTGCAATTAATCCTACACTGTAAGCCTTATGAATAAGGATCTGGGATGGTGAAGTAGTAGGTCCTTGGAAGAAAGTTGATGGAATTCTTTTATTCAAAGATCGAATTTATCTTGCTCCTGAATCACAACTTACAACTATTATAGATAACGAGTTCTATGGAAACACACATGAAAGTCATGTTAAGGCCCTTCAACGAATAAAATCAATTTTCTATTGGTATGGATATATGCTAACGACATAAAGTTGAACATTCAGCACTAACAGGACTATTACAACCGCTTCCAATTCCCTATCAAATTTGGAAAGACATATCAATGGACTTTGTTGAAGGTCTGCCTCCTTCACAGGGTAAAACCATTATTCTTGTTATGATTAACTGTTTATTAAAATATGCCCATTTTCTTCCTCTCTTTCATCCTTACATAGTAGTGGGTGTAGCTCAGTTATTTTTTGACAATATTTTTAAGTTGCATGGATTGCCTAAGTCAATTGTTTGTGATCGGAACCCAAATTTTACTAGCATGTTTTAGAGAGAATTATTCCTTTTAAATGGAACTTCAATTTCAATTTGAGTTATCATCCACAAACGGATGGACAAAGTGAAGTTGTGAATCAAATCTTGGAGATATATCTTCGATGTTTCACTAGTTGACAGCCAAAGGAATGGATGAAATGGTTGTCATGGGCTAAATTTTGTTATAATACCAGTTAACATTCAATGATGTGAAAAATGCCTTTTGAGATTGTTTATGGAAGAATTCCATCTCGGTTGATTGCTATATTCTTAGAACGGCAAAGATAGAAGTTGTTAAGAAGGAACTCATTTCTCGTGACCAAATTTTGAAAGAGGTGCAAGATCACATAGTAGAAGTTCAAGCTAGAATAAAGAAGCTATATGATTCTAAGCATAGTGAGCTGGAGTATCAAGTGGGCAACTTTGTTTATCTTAAGCTGCAGCGATATAGACAGATGTTTGTTACCTTGAGGAAGAATTACAAACTTTTTGCACGCTACAACGATCCTTTTGAAGTAATTGAGAAAATTAGAAAGGTTGCTTACAAGTTGAAATTACCTTTTACTTCAAAGCTTCACCCTGTTTTTCATGTTTCTCAGCTCAACAAGAAAATTGGTGGTGGACAAATGGTATTACAAACATTACCATATATTGCTCAAGATGATTCTTTGACATCTTTTCCTCAAGCGATTCTAGATCACCGAGTTCGAAAAAGAAAGTATGAGGTTCTCATTCATTGGCAAGGGTTGTCTTGAACAGCTGCAACTTGAAAGCTTCAAGAAACTATCAAGGAGCGTTTTCCATATTTTCACCTTGAGGACGAGGTAATTTCTTAAAGGGAAGGGAGCCTGTTGCATGTATGCATGGAAAAAAAGACCAACCAAGTGACTCACTTCAAGTTGACTCAATAATAATTGTATGGCACATGAAGAAAACTAAGAGATATTAGATAGTGGACAACCAAGTCATTGAATTGACTCATTCTTGTCAACTATCAATATTTAATTATTATCCATTTCCTTGATTGTAGTGATAGTTTCTATTTTATTCGGTGATTGGTAATTTTTATTGTATTTAAAGAGCCAGGGGCTAAGGAATAAAGGTATGAAGAAAATTATTTGAGAATTGTCTGGGAGGTGCTAGTCCCTCGAAGTATTAGCTTTCACTTTTCAATTTTAATAGTCCAAAAACTCGTATTGTAACAAAGGATGGTGAGTGTTTTTCCTATTCCTGATGGCCCCTGGATGAAAGGCATGCAGACATGTCCATAATTAAAATACTTAATCCAACACAAATATTAATAAAAAAACTCGTATATAATAAATGTTATTTACAGCTCATGGTATGCACTTGCACAAAAATTATATCCATTCATGTCCTTTATTGAACTTTTTACTAATAAAACCAAAGCATAATTGCCCAGGTTGTATAGATTCCCCACAAAAATATCTCTTGATAACAAGTCCAAGCTGTACCCGACTCTTTTGCCAATTCTACCATTTAAAAGAAAAAGAAACGCAAAACAGGCCTACGATCAGGTAAGATCCCTCTAATATATTAAATTACAAATATATTGTTTAAGCATTGTTAAATCTCGCATCCTTAAACATAATTTAGCTCAATATAGCAAGATTTAGGGAAATAGTGGGACTAATTGTCTAATGAATAAGTTCGTGACTTACATAGTGTAGCTTATTCATGTATTAGATATTGCTAGCATGAATATAGTAAGGCATCAAATCACGGCTGAATTCTTGGATTTGTTGTATCTTTGGTTAAAGTTGAAGTGCCTAGATGGCATCATTCCTTACATCTAAAAATCATGTAACAAACAAGAATAACTCCAGAAGTAACTGACACTTCAAGATTGAACACTCCACATATGTGTCTAGTCCTAAGCACACAAATTCTTGGACAATTTCACATGTCAAGTAACTAAGATTAAGAGCAGTTCTATTCAAAGGGTTTACGTGATAGACCTTCATGCAACAAATAATATATTTTTAGGACTAGTAAAACTAGCTCAGAGAGAAATAAAGTAAGTGGGGAAGGGGCATTAGGATGTAAATCTGGAGCTTAAATAGAACCATAACTCAAGAAAAAGCTTACATATATTGCTTCCAGTTGAGAGGCATTGTGATTTTCTTTAATATAGTCATGTAGAAGTCTAGAACTTTTCCAACCTTGGTTTTGAGAACTATAAGTTTTATTAGTAGCCATTAATATCAATAGGGTGTGGGCAAAAATGCCCAACCGAACCGAATAGTTCGGTTCGGTTCAGTTTGGTTTCAAAACTAAGTTCGATTTTTGTCGGTTCCTAAACAATCGATTTGGGTTCGGTTAAAATAAAAAATCGATTATAAAATTTCTTTCAAACCCCTATTAATTTTATAAATTATAAATAACTAGTAAATTGGTAATAATTTACATAAATATACATAAAAATAATTGTAACTATTAAAATTTTATTTATTTTTTATAATTAAGATATAAATTAGGGGTACTAATAAAATTTTACAAAACGATATTTGAAACCGAAGTAAAACTGAAGTACGGTTTAGATACCAAAGTATGGTTTAGAAATCGAAGTTGGACCCTAGCTGAACTGATTTCATTATTGATATCCTTTGAGTTCGGTTCAGTTTTTATAAAAACCAAACCGAACCGAACCTGATTTTGCCCACCTTTTAATATCAATCCTTGAAAGGAAGAAAGGTAACTGACCACAAAGCAACGTATTCACGGACAATAGTTGATAAGCTGAAAATCTGCATCACATATTGCATTCCTTCAGGGGTTAGAATTATTTTTCTCCCATATAGGTAACTTTGAAAATCGTATTACAATTAGAAAGGAAGATGTTGATCATCATAAAAAACAAATTATCTCAAAAAACATTTCATTGTTGAGAAACGACTTACTTTTAGACTGAACAAGCATTTCTCTATAGCACTGATAGAAGAAGTTATAAGGGAATGCATATTCAATAGGCTTTAAGGTTTAACAACGTCTTTGTTGATTAGCATAATCTCTCCAACTAAGTACATTCTAAGTCTTAGAAAATTTGCTTGAATATGCTCCACCAATGCAAATGCCTATGTTGTTGGAAAGTTTGAACCCTCTTTGAACTACAACAAGTAATAATCTTTTCAGCAGTCAAGACCAAACGACATGCTAAGCCATTCTAACTATTCGATCAGCAATATCTTACTAAAAAGGAGGAACTAGAGAGAAATGCGAAGAAAGTACAAAAAGAGAAAGAAAATAAATTATGTTAAATTCTACTTTGAATATACATACGTACATACTTTTATATATATATATATATGTAAACTCTTGAACCATGTTATGATATTACAAGGCACAATGCATTAATTTGTTTTGTATTAGTAACCTGGGACCAAATTTAGAGACCCTCCAAATTACCAATTTAACACAAAAAATATTTTTACAATTTATTTAACTTTTCATAATAATTCAAAATTATATAGACAAATCAAAAGAAAAAGACAATAAAGAAATTTGATAAAATTTGTATATCTAATTACCTCCTCTTTTGAAAGGAGCAAAAGATCATTTAGTCCTATCGATTCCCCCTCGTCGGCTTCATAAGAAATGATAGGTAATCGAAACTCATCAGCTTCACCACACTCCACGACCAACCTAAGGTTCCATTCTTGCACTATAATTACCAAACAAAAAGGTTTCTGAGTCATATTCTAAACCTCAAATCATGTGCAAAAGGAAAAAAATAATGAAATAACACTAAAAATGATTGCTAATAAAATATTGAAAAAAATTACTTATATCAACTCAACATCAAAATGTCTAATACAGAAATGACAACAAATTCTCTTAGGAAAAATAATTGCTAAATGATACATAAAATATTCTATCCAAAATAATAATTATAAGTCTAGAAAAGACAAAAAGCATAATACTTGAAGTTAACAGATTTTCTTCCTTAATTTTTCTCTCTTAGGAACAAAACAAACACTAGAAAAGAGAAACACTTTCTTCCTCATCTTTCTTTGAATAATTGGCTTTCACTTCTTCAAACAAAAGCATCTCAAGAAGTAGCAAACAATCATATCCTTTAATTCTCTCAAACCCAAATTATACCCGTCAAATTTCATCCTATTCATGGGATTTTTCTACCTCCAAAAAACAACACAAAAGAATCAAAATATTATTTACAATAAATACATTTAAATAAACATAAATAGTGAGCAGATTTGCATTCTTGGGATACTTTGAGCAGGCAAAAGTAATCCCAACCAAGAATGATTTTGCAGACACAGAATATGGAAGCTATCATCCTAAGGCTTGTCTTTGTCAACAACCATACTTCTAGATAGAAAAAATGCAAAAAAAATAAATATGAAGTCATTTAGTGAAGGTTCAAGATATAAAAATATTACTTTTAGAAATCATAATTCACTACCCCAAAAAGGATTATCTTGACGTAAATATGTGTCAAGTAATAATCTTACTTGACACTTACATTTGTGTCAATATAGCTACTATCACAAATGATGACATATGAAATTTGTGTCAAGAGATGTGACAAACGTTTGACACAAGATTTATGTCAAGGCAAACTTTTTTTTATATTTATTTTGTGTGAACATAATTTCACTAGTGTTAACATTTTAAAGTATGTGTCAAGAGATGTTGCATAATTTCAACTTTCTTCCCAATTACTCTTGACGTATGTTTAATGTCACAAATGATGATACCTAATTTGAATCAAAATCTCTTGACATTTACTTGTCATAATTTTAACTTTTATTTTTGTGTCAAGAATGCTTAAACATTAATAAGATATTTATCATAAATTTATAATCTTTTATATTGGTTATTAGTTTGTTTAACAATAATTTTGGATTTATTATATTAATTGATTGTTAGCTTGATATCACACTTAAAATAAATATTCAAAATATAATTTTTATTAATAATAAATGTTAATTGATCGTTGGATTACATTAAAATTTATCATAATCAAATTATCTAAAATGTATATGTAACATTACTTAACAATAATATAAAATGTATTGTAATGACTTGATTCACAAATATAATAAATTGTACAACACTAAACAATAATTTTTAATTTCAATTCAAAACCGAGAATCAATTTTAGAATATGAGATTCTAAACAATTGTCCATAAAGTATCTAAAATGTATACAATTTATAACTTTGAGAAGGTTCAAAGTCACAGGTATAGATAACTAATTTGTTACCTACCATTAGGAAATGATAGTCTTTGCCTTACTCCAACATTCAATAAATTTATCCTATATAAAAGCTAATAAAATTTTAAATAAAAAATTAAAACATATCTTTGTACATCCACAAAAAAAAATGTAAGTTATGATAATGAACAAATTTCAATATATACAAAATATAATTGTAATATAAAACAAATTATAAACATAAAAAAATAGCTATGTCAACAAATATTAAATTTATTTTTATAAATAATAATTCTACTAAAATTCAAGATCTCTTTATCATTTAATCTTTTTCATTTAAGCATAATAGACAATATTTAAATCCATAAACTAAATTGATAGTACTTAAATCAACATGCACAACACAAATATCAAATTCATGTTATATTATCCATAAGGAAACGAAAAGATTATAAAATTTCATTGATCCTTTAAATTTTGAAGGTAGAAATGAAACTGACCTCAAGAAACTCATTAATAAAAGAAGTTGCTAGGAAATTAGCATCATTGCGTAGAATCTTCAAACAAATTTCATAAAAAAAATACCTTAAAATTACACAAAAATATTTTAGTCAAAAATTACCACCCAACAACTTTTACTTGCCTTTATCACGAATAATAATTTTCTTATATTTTCATGTAAAATATTTCATGTAAATGTCAATAAATTACGATATACAAATTAAAAATCAATTTTTTTTTTGTTAAAGTAACATTTTTTCTTGTTTCACACAAGGTTAAATGGCTAACCTTAAATAATATCATTTAAATTTGTAAAATGATATAAATATCTAGCTTTTTCAACTTCATGTTAATTTCAATCATAACCCTAAAATTGAAATATCTATATTAAAGAAACAAAAAATCACATTCAATCTACAATTACAACTGTCAAACTAACCTAATAACATTCAATCATATGTGATAATTCCTAGCTATTCCATGAAAGCAATCATCTAGTGAGTAAATAACAAATCAAGTCCATCCATGACCACACCATCTTAATTTCAGCCACAATCCTAAAACATGAAATCATCTTCATTGGAGCAAATAAAAAGTACTATATTTAATTACTACCATTATAAAATCAACACAATTACACATCTAATCATATGTAATAATTCCTATCAATTTTATGAAAATAATCATCCAATATATAAACATCAAATCAAGTTCATCCATAAATACATCATGTTATTGAAAATAAAATATAAAACAATCTAATCGTATGTAACAATTATAAAAGTAACTATCCAATAAATAAGCATCCATAACCATACCATGTAATTGAAAAGAGAATAAACAATAGTACTCATATTTACCTATAAAGTTAGAAATAAAATTAGCCTATGTCATTCGAGTGTCATCTATCTCTTCTTCACTGTAACTCTCGTATCTTCAAATTGCAAATGTTATCCATTCACATCAATTCTTCATAAGTTGAAATACATAAATATAATGATTACATATTGTAAGCATATTTAATATATCACTAACACTTACACTAACGATAAGTAAACTTCTATCATCCATAATATCTTCAATATATCGCATGACATAATACTCGCATTCAACTAACCCTGGTTGCCTTAAGGGCTGTTGACATGAAAATTAATGCTCTCAACGTATATGCATCCTTTATGTCTTTAGATTGGACTTATCAGGTTGCTTGATAATTTACCAATCAAGATACTTTTAGTTTATACTTTGTATAATTCAATATTTGTGCATCTTTTCAAATATATATACATATATTCAAATACAATTAAAGCATGATTATTCAATACCTTAACAGTGGTCAACTGCACATTTATTTATTTTTTCTATTATGTTGCATAGCAAAAATTGTAATGTCCTTGTAAATATATACATAATTAATTAATCAATATAGAATAATATTTATAACTATACCTCAAGAAAAATTAGGTTATGTTTACTTGTTTATCAATTCTCAAATATCAATACCCGGTTCTTCCCTTATAGGATCTAAATAGTATGCTACTTTCGTTGTTGGATCAATAACAACTAAAACCCAATAGAATCTGCAAATAAAAACTTATTAGGAAAGTGTAATCACATGTTAAAACCTTAACAAAAAGTCATACCTTAGATTATAGAGCATGAAAACTAGTTGGCATTGCTTCAATTGCTCTAATCTCCTTGCAGTTGCATGGCACCTACCATCACGCATTTTTCTAGCCTGCATTTTATTTGCAATAGATACACTACCAGGATTAACAAATCCAAACTTTTGTGACTTATGCTTATTCTTCCTTTTCTCATTCAAATACCTATTAGAAAGAAAAAATAACAAAGAAATATATTAACAATTATATGTTGTCTCTATACAGTAGATAGCAAAAAACATTAACCATAAATCATAAAAATATCTACTTACGCAAGCCATAAATGCGTGTTATTAGCATTTGTTTCTTTTATATAAATTATAGCATTACATTCATCTCTAACAATAAAAGCTGTACAAGGTCCTCTATATATCTCATTGTCTAATGCATACGAAAGAACCTGACCAGTTGGTAACGTTCGATTGAAATACTTGGCAAAAATTTCCATATTAGGATTCCTTTTCATATTCATAATCCCCAAATTTCTTGTTATCCGCATTGGTGCCATCGGTTTCATATTTTCTTTTACTTTAATCGAAATTTTACTAGTCGTATCTAAGCTTGATAGGCTTGTTTGAGCAATTCTTTTTTGTGTAGCATCAATATGTTTCATAGCGGTTTCAAAAACACTCTTTTTTATTATATTCTGTTGCTCCTCTGAAGTTATTTTTCTTTTACCCGCAATTGCCTTTTTTTACCTATAATACAAACCAAAAATATATACTAATGAATTCAAAAGTAAATTCAGCTAGTAAGAATAGAAAAAATATCTCATATACTGAAGATTCTAAATTAACCATATGTTCTTCTTCCTCGACCTTCTTAGCATCTCATTCCTCAAGTTGTGCTTCTTTTACCTCTTCTAGAGGTGGCAAATGGGTCGTGCTGGGCCAACATGGCCCATGAAAAATGAGTCCATACGGGCTTTCGGGTTGGGCTGGCACGACATGTACAGTAAAATATATAAGCCCAACCCAGCCCACGACATAGTTACTGTTCATATCATGCTGGCTCGGTTCGTCAAAATGTAGCCCACTAGGCTGCACATATACTATTTATCATAAATAGTGATTAAATTTTACTGTTCACAAGCTAAATGGTAACGTATGTATTTTTTTTCAGCCAATGACTGCACCAACACTGTTCATGGCACGGCCCACCGGCTTTTTTTCTCGGCCCAGCCCATAAACAATGCCGGGCCGTGTTGACACTATTCACGACCTGGGCCAGCCCACCCATTTTGCCACCTCTAACCTCTACCTTCTCAGCATCCCTTCCCTCAAATCCTACTTCTTCTACCTCTACCATTTCGTCTCTTTCACAAAAAAAGTTTTGTCCATTTAAATCTGTGACTGAAGACTATTTCGATATTTTATTTAAAAGTTTTTGAAGTTCTTCCAATTGGACATTAAATTCAAAAAACTTTTGGTCATAATGTCTTCTTTCTCGCTCATGAAATTCATTGCCATGAGGGGTGTTGAAGTACATTGAAGAGGTTATAAATTTCCTTACCCCTTGCGACCTTGTGCTTTTATTCACGTATTTTCCCAACGATTGTGTCAATGTATCATTCTTACCACTAATCATTAATAAGCAATTCTTTTTTTTTTTTTCTGACAGCTCATCCTAAATCAAAGATTAAAAATACAATGGATTAATTACAGTAGCTGAAAATTATATATAAATTCTATAAAAAATATTTGAAGATTGTTGGAAATTTATACTTACAATTTTTTCTATTACATGCAAAACTATTGGTTGAAAGCCTTCATTTTTTAACTGGTGTGCTCTTTTCCAAGCAACACTCCTATCAATCTGGTCTTCAAAAATACCCAATTCTATAGACTGTAAACAATGAATATAAAAACCTATTAGGCTTATACAAAATTATCGATTTTTAAGTAAGGCATATTTAACATTCTAACAAAACTTATTAGAAAACAAAAAAGTGTGGTAATTGATTATAATATAATTTTAAATAGAATTGATAAAATGAATTGAAAAAATTATATTAAATCTATCTTAAAGATTTTAATTTTTGGTAATTTTGTAAAACAATATTTTGAGGAAAAGTGTAAGATAAATAGGGTTTTCTTTAGATCTAGAATTTTTTTTATATATAATTAAGAATTTAGAATTTTAGGAAAATATAATTATATTATAAGGAGGACTTAATTGACTAAATAATAAAACTATAAACTTTTCTGAAGGGCTTGATTGATTGAAATGAAAACAATACACCTTATTTAATCATTTATTAAATGATATAGATATAAATATAATTTAATAAATAAATTTCTCAATTGTTGCAGGCATTGGGGGCAAGAAGAGGGAAGAGAATTAATATCCCTATTCTCGACTCGTTTTCAATTGGGAGATGAATAATATTCCCCAAGCCCAACCCTAATGGTCAGATCCTAGTATAGTCAAAGACCCATAGAGATTTTTGCTATTACTAGACAAGGTGTTGCGGATGTTCTATTGGAAATTATTTATTCACATGAAAATTTGCTAGAACTGAGTTCAAAAGAGTTGATCAATTGCCCATGAATTTTGGTGATAGATTATGATCTAGTCTTCCCATTCGACTTTGGTCTAGAGTCTAACTAGGCTACAACCAAAGCTTAACTATGGTATAATCTTCAAGTTTATATTTGTGGATGGACTAAAATATATCAAAAGGATCTAGTGTTACATCCATTAATAATTAATTTCTTAGAAAAGATTTTTCTTTAGATATTTTTTACATTATATAGCTATGTTCAAACTTTTTACGAGACTGTTTTTGTTTTGGTTTATTTTGAAATAAACATTTGATATACTATGATCTCTTATATGTAAATATCTATTAGTACTTTATTATAATTAATATTGGTCTCATTTGACATCTAAATAGATGCAAGTTTTTACAGTGCATGTGGTTGTATTTTGTAATTTTACATGAAAAATAGAAAAATGATTAGAATATGCATTGTAAGCTTCAATACTATGGGGTATCAAAGAACTGAATAGCTAATTCAATGAAATAAAAACAATTTACGAGTAGGGTTGTGTTGTCTACTTTTGGGCTTATTGTTCAACTCATGAATAGGAAATATAATTACTATTTATTAGTAAGTTTATCAACTATTTGAGTCTATTATTCATGGCCTTGCACAACCTATATAGGCTTATTGGTAGTGTTGAAACTGCCTTCTAACATGCCAGACTGGTATATAGAACAATAGTAACATCGATTTATACTAGATGAGTTGAATTTATTTATTTTACCATGTGAGCTTTGTTGGCTTTCTCTGAAAGTCACGTGGGCTTAATTTTCATGGATGGGCATGCTCATTTGCCATATCTACAATAAACTACTTATTTATTCTTATTTTATTATACTCACGGGCAAGATCAAAGCAGAACATTTAGTTGATGACAAATGTTTATTGTTTTTATTAAAAAAAAATCATTTAAGCTCATAATTAATGTTCGATTAAACATGGTAACCTATTTCAATATTTAAAAAAATTTTAATTAAAATCTAATTTATCAAAAATGATGATCATGTCTTATTAGCAATATTTATTTAGCACAAAATAATTAGTCTTTAAAATTTGATAAAATAAATATTGTTTATAGAAGTATAATTATTTCCATTAATATGAAAACATGATTGATAAATATATATCGCAAATAAATGACATTTTTTTATGTGTCAAGTTTATGTCACAAATTATGAAAAAATAAAATGTGTCACATAATTATCAAGTAAATTTGACACAAAAATTAAGATCACTATTCATCTGTCATTTATTCATTTCCAAGATTATGAACTATTTGAGTTTACTATACATGGCCTTGTGCAACCTATATAGGCTTATGGGTAGTGTTTAAGCTACTTTCTAACTGGTCGGCTGGTATATAGAACGATAGTAACATCACTCTACAATAGATGAAGTTGAATATATTTATTTTGCTGTACAAGCTTTGTTGGCTTTGTCTGAAAGTCACGTGGGCTTAATTTTTGTGGATGGACTTGCTCATCTGCCATATCTACAATAAACTACTTATTTATTCTCACTTTTTTATATTCATGGGCAAGATCGGACATTTAGTCGATGACAAATCTTTATTATTTTGTTGAAAAAAAGAATTTAAGCTCATAATATATATATTAATGTTTGATTAAATGAGATAATCTATTTCAATATTTTTCAAATTTTAATAAAAATCTAATTTATCAAAAATAATGATCATGTCTTATTAATAATATTTAGCACAACATAATTATTCCTTTAAAATTCGATAAAATATAATATTATTAATAAAAGTATAATTATTTAAATTAATATGTAAATATGATTGACAAATTTCTATCACAAATGAATGACATGGTTTTTATGTATCAAGTTTGTATCACAAATTATGAAAAAAGTAAAATGAGTCACAAAATTATTAGTATATTTGATACAAACGTTGTCACTATTTATTTGTCAAGATAGCTCAGTTTTTTGTAGTGTATATAAATAATAATAAAGGAGACACCTGAAAAAAAAATCAATTATACATATTTTAGAAAAGATTTTAGAGAGTTTCTCCAACCTAAAACCCTCATCCATTTATTTATTCATGAGAATAGCTTCTGCCCTACTTTTAAGTCACTTTTTTTTCGATTTTACATAAACCATTAAACTATAACCAATTGAATCGAGTTGAACTATAACTAACTGAACCAGAATTTTTGAATTACAAAAATATATTAAGTTGTGAGCACTTGAACCTTGGAATAAGATGAAACACACTAACACCCTTACCACTATACCAATTACACTTCATTAAAAAAAATTTATCTTTAATAAATATTTCTTTTAAAAAATATATAATAAATTCTCTTTCAAATAAAAATTATTTTTATTAATGTAATAAAATCTATGTTTATAAAATTATTCTTATACATTACTAATGATAATAATTTTAAAATTTTTATAAATTTTCATTTTTAAGTTTAAAAATATATAATTTAATGATATTAAATAATTTTAAATTTTAAATATTTTCAAATTTTAATGTTTACAAAATTATTTTTAAAGTTATAATTTTTTATATTAATAGAATTTATTATTGATAGGATTTATTATTAATAAAACTTGGTTTTATATATATATATATATGTTTAAAAGAGTTATTTATTAAAGATTAAATAACTTATCACAAATATGTATTTGGTAAAGTGGTAAAAGTTTTAGCTTATTTTGATCAGGTCCAAGTTGTCAATTTATTTTGTTATTTAAAAAAAAAACAATTCAACTCATTGTTTCGGTTCAATAGGTTCATGTTTACTAAATGGAAAAATCAAAAATATTTGAATCACTAAAGGGTAAAATCAAAACTCAAGGGGGTAATGAGATATTAAAGAAAATATAGGGGATAATGAAGTATTGGCTCAAAAAGTAAGGAGGAATCGGGCATTCTCTCTATTTACTTTTTTTTTCAACATTGCATTATGCATATCGTTTTTATACATATAAATTAATTTAAGAAATTATACAATTTTTTTTTTCTTTTGAATGCTCTTGCATAGTTTCTACACTATGAAAATCAATGCTTGTATCATGGAACTTCATTTTATTTCATAATTTGGTTTTTCATCCAATAGTACTCTCTTTTAAGTGATTTTTTAAGTGAAAATTGTCATAACACAGAGAATTATAGTAAAGGAAGAGATATTGAGAGCGGACTTAAATTCATAGAAGGTAAGAAATCATTTCTGAATATTTTTTGGATCAATTATACAAAATATTGTTTTCTACAAAAAAAATCAAAATCCAAAAATATATCAAATTTAATGGAGTTTAGCGATTACCTTGTGGTTGTGGATCAATGGCTTAGGGTGGTAGTGGTAGAAGCGACAACGACAGGCGAGGGCATGCGTGGTGCTACTAGTTTGGAAATATCTTATGCATGATAGGTGGTTGCTAGTGCCATTGTCAATTGCATTTTGGCTGGGTGTAAGCTTTTGTTGTGAAATTGAGTTGAATAGGGTTTTGTTTTGGTTTTTTTTGTTTTTAATGATAAAATTAAGAATTATAGTTAGAAAAGAATGGGATATGTAAGAATCGTTTATGAAAAATAACCGAAGGTGTCATCATTTGCCCCCCCCCCCAAAAGTTCAAAAATATTCTCCAAATTTTTCAATCAAACGTGCCTATTTTCATCCTTTTCAGACCAAAATGCCCTAATACTCACACAAATAAAACATGTCTTTCTTTGTTACCTTCTTCTTCTTGTTCTTCATTTAGTTCTTCTTGAACCGATCAAATCATAATGTCACTTAATATGTGTTCACTTCAATTAACTGTCGGTAGTAGAGTATTGATTCAATTTACAACCTTCATTTAAAGGTCAGTACGTTTGAAAGTTGGATCCCCTAGAAAATTAGATTTTATAGAGCTTCATTACTTTATACTCTATCATGCTCGAAACTATCTTACTCAAAACTAAAATTAACTCTTAACTCGAAAGTAGTTTGACTTAGTTTTGAGTAAGGGAAAATTTTTCGTTACTCGAAACTTAACATTTGAGTAAAGGGAGATTTTTCCTTCCTCGAAACTAAGTAAAACTACTTTCCAATAAGGAAAATTTTCTCCTTACTCGAAACGTAACATTCGAGTAAAGGGAAAAAAACTCACCTTATCTGATAGAGCAAAACTCACTCTTATGAAATTTTTTTTTATTTTATGATGTAATCAAATAGCATTGTTATTTTTGTGATTTTATTTACAGTAATGGCCAGACAAGTTATAATCGTTACTTGGTTTGGAGATTCGTGAGAACAGTCTTCAAATGGTTGTGATATTTATGTCGGTGGAGAAGTAATGTCGTTTTATATTGATGTAAATATTGGGTATCAACAATTTTTGGAGAAATTATAGACTACACATAGGATTAATCCAGCGGAGTTTAGAATTATAGTGGGGTGCCTCCACCAAAGGCAGCACTAATTAATACGAAATTCTCTTTAGGTGTCTTTATTCATGTAAACGATGCACGGTATATTAGCATGAAGGGTCATTATTACATTTATCTTGTCGTGGAACGAATTGGTGACAGACCATATTCAAGTCCACATGGTTCCAACCATCAAACCACTATTGTAACCTCATTCAGATCATCAAGGTGAAGCAATTAGCTACGATGTTATTCCAACAATATCAAAGTCTTTTCAATTCAATAGTCAATGCAATAACACAGGTTCAGGGTGAAGAACATCAGTGTCCACAGACATAGGCACACAACTCTCCACCAATTCTTGAGCCTTATGTAGCCTATTCTGATGATGATGCAATAATTGTTGATGAAGGTTATTCTTCTCCCTGATATCATAAAGGACCAGTATGTAAGTTCTATGATGATCAGTCGAACTTCGGTGGCACAAACTTTTAGCATCAATGGAAAGGTGGAAATGTGGTAGCTCATGACGAACTAGAGGGAACAAAAAATGTTTATATGGGAACGTGTAATAGAAGTACCTCAATGCCATGTCCATCTAAAGCGAATCAATACATTCGGGCAATGCCCCATATTCCATCGTCCACCATGATTGCAAGTAATGCATGCTATGAAACAAGAATTGCGAGACAGATTAAGGTTGATGGCACTAAAGAACAACAATGATTCCTTCTTCAGAATCATATGTATAGAATCATATACATGTATACACTTCCAGTTCAAGGTTTTCAAATCAGATACCACCTAATTTGAGTTAAATGTATTGTGGAAAGTTGTAAATGGCGAGTCAGTGCCATTAAGAACAACAAGGATTCCTTCTTCAGAGTCACATCTATAGAATCAACGCATATGTAACATTAAGAACAAGCAAGTAGTCAGTTGATTGGGCAACTTATAAAGGACAAGTTAAAAAATGCCTGTCAGATTTATACCCTAAAGAATATTTGTGATGGTATTCAAAGTGAATACAGGGTTTGTCTACCATGCTTCAAGATATGGCATAGTACGGAAAAAGCATTAAGGATCGTGTACGGAGATCCAGCTCTGTCTTTCAAGGGGCTCCCCCTATATTGTCATATGTTAGAAGAGAAAAATCCAGGGTCAATAACAGCAATTGAAATTGATAAAGATGACCACTTCTTGTACTTTTTTGTAGTGTTATGGCCATGTATTTAAGGATTTCATAATGCCATAGTCCTAGTCCTAAAGGGCAAATACTGAGGAACATCAATTGTGGTCGCAGCACAAGATGAGAATGGGCAAATATTTCTCATTACATTTAGTGTTATTGATTCAAAAATTGATGCATCATAGAAATGGTTTTTCCTTAAGTTACACAGAACCATTAGGCTAATAGAGAATTTGGTTATTATTTCAGATCGACACAGTAGCATACAAAAGGGAATCACCACAGTATTTCTTGAGACAACTCATGGATTTTGTACTTTTCATATATCCTAAACTTTGAAGGCAAAGTACAAGATGAGGAAATAGAAAACTGACACATTCATGGCCTCATATTTCAAGGATACCGATGCATATTGTGATAATGATTTCAACCAATTTATGAACAATTTGCAAATAATGCATCATGTGACGGTAAAGTACTTGGAAGATTATGTGGGGCTTCATATGTGGGCCATGTCAAGATAGTACAACATTTAGACGAAAAACATTACTCATAGTATGAACTCCTTATAGAGACAGGCTTGGTCTCTCCCAATCAGTGCTTTAACCAACTGTATGCGGTCACTGGCCACTACAAGGGATGGATATTTGACAGAGGCAGCGCAAATAAAAGTTGATGAACAAATAGAGTTGTCACACACCATATCCGTTCACCCGGTGTCCTGATTCAAGTTTGAGGTTAAAAACTAGAACAAAATGAAGATTGTCAATGTAAGGGAGAATAATGCAGTTGCAGATACTTTGATGTTCAACAACTGCCTTGTTCTTAAATTCTTGCTGCCTATAGACACATTCATTTTCACATAATTCATTGTGTTCACATTAATACACCACGGATGTCCACGTGGCTGTGTATGCAAAGCCCATTTACCTTTTAGGCAACGAAGTGGATTGGGTGGTTCCACCTAAGGTCAAGCAACGTGTTATCAAGCCACCAAGATAGCGTCGCAGGGTAGGCATCCAAGGAAACAACGTATTTTGTTAGCCAGAGAAGAAAGAGTTTCGAAGAGGTGCAGCCGTTGTCTATAAGTGGGACACAATCGCGCCATATACAAAAATTCGATCCTCCTCAATCTAAGAGACTGACAATTTACTTTGTTTATTTGTATTTTTTTAGTTTGTATTGTTATTGATTTGTTTACTTGTATGATCATTATCTTTCTTTTTTAAAGACTATCTAGCTCAAACAATGTTTCTTTGACCGATGCACTCTAATTGTTCAACAATTTTTAAGGTATTTTGGCATGTTTACTGGAAAACTCAAAATTGTAATTTTGAGTATTCAAAAAATTCTATTTGCTCGAAATTATGGTTTTGAGTATTTTGCTCGAAACCATAGTTTCAAGCAAACATAATTTTTTGCATACTCGAAACTACAATTTTGAGTTTTCTAGCAAACACGCCAAAAGCATGGTAGTTTTTTTCCTTTTTTCATACTCAGTGGTTTTGGGGCCAAAACAGGCATATTCAGTAATTTCTAATAATGGACGAAGTCTGTCATAGTAGTACAGTTTGTAATATTACTATTTGTTCACAACATACTTGATGAGGTGTATTTGTTGGTTTAAACTTTGTATTAATCTTACACATATAATATTTGTTTGTTATACTAGATGGTCGTGCTTGGTAATAATATATTACGAACTAAACCATGAGAATACATAGCACTAATAGTAAACAAGCAATCAAACGTGTATGTACAAGTGGAAAAATCAATATCATATAGGTAACAATAACTATAATAACTGTCCTACCCACAGATCCATCGTGACCCTCATTTGCAAACAAAGTTCGTCATTCGGCTTAAAATCAAAGGGAATGCCCAGTCCAAGGTATAGTATGAACATACATATAAAAAAACCCACAGTCTCTAGAATCTGGTGCATAATGATGAATGTCTTGGGTCGATCGGTGGTAAGTAGAAGGGTCTAAGTTATCTAGAACATTGGCCTAGTAGTCATAAAAACTCCTCTAATTCAGAAGATAGGGTCAAACAACATAATGGTCGAAGGGTTATGTCTATCTCAATATCTGAGTGTGCATCAAGGGCAAAATCGTAGACATGAATCTCCCTATCAACAAAGTGAATCTTGGCGGCCATCCAATGATCCCTGCAAACATGGACGGGCAAGTACACAATGTCGATAGAAACCAGTCCTTGTGCAAATGGCTCCACTTACCCATCACATATAAATCAACGTCGTTGTTGCGGTAGAAGGTCCCCTCACCCAAGTCATTGGACAAGTACCCATTGTACGCCGTACGGAATATGGACTAAAACAAAAAATGGTTAGGTAATTAATATCAAAAGGTGAATTGTGCCACAATGTCGGTCGACCGACCCTTCCAACTTGGTCACATTGTAAGAGGTCTTATCATCTCAATGCACAACATATGTCTTGAAAGCTTGGCTAATATGGACATCAAACAATCCAAATAATAAGCCAAGAATTTCTTCCCATAGTAAGCATACTTCATCCAATCATACTTACAAACACAAACTACAAATATGCTTAAAAAATTTAAGCGAAGAATTGTGCATAAAGCAATGAAGAGATAGGTTAAGAATTTGATACCAATTTTGCTTATACACAAGCCTTTTCATTTTTCTCCAAGTGTAAGATGCTTCTATTTCACATTTGAGGAGAGTTGCCAATTTTTGAGTGTTTGTCTTTCACCTTTATCAAGGAACCACTCATCATCCCTTGATTTTAGTACCTACAACAATGTTCAAGTTTGGCACTTTGGCACCCAAATCATTTTGGGTCCTTCAAGGTTAGCTTTGGTTCCCTTTGGAACCCAAATCTTTCTAACTGCAAAATACACATTTTCCTAATGGGGCATGCATAGTTTATGTGACCAATGCCATTACAAAAGTTGCATGCAATATTGGAATCATTAAAGGATGTAGCCTTCACAAAATAATTTTTCAAATATTTTTGTTTAATGTGAGGCTTGTATCCAATACCTCCTTTGTCAAAAACGCATATTTGAGAACCAAGTAACTTTTTAAAATTCTTTTGACCATTGGTAAATTTCAAAACAATTTCATTTAATTCAATGGTCCCTTTTTTTAGTTCCTCGTTTTTTTTAATTAAGTCATGAAGTTTAAGGCTCTCAAGATTTTGTGAGACACAAGGCTTTTATTTTAGAAATAAAAATTCTCTTTCAAACTTTTTTCTTTCTCCTTCAAAAAAATGAACCTTATCTTCCAAACAATCACTTTTATTTCTTTAAAATTCATTCTCATTTTGCAAATTGTCATTTTCATCTTTCAAAGTAATTTTCTCATTTTTCAAATTAGCATGATCATTTTCAAGTATACTTTTCTCATCTTTCAAGGATTCAATCTCAATACTAAGTTTATCAATTTTCTTTTTGAGGATGTGATTTTGGAAATCAATTTTTCAAAATTTTCATACAATTCTTTATATTCTTCCGACAATTCATCATATAAAAAAGGAGGTTCAGAATCACTTACCTCATCATCTCCAAATGCCATGAGGCACATGTCGACAACTTCATTTCTTCTCTCATCATCTTCATACTTTGCTTTGCAATGCATGAGAGGTTGGTGATGACCATCAAACGAGTCCATAGCCTCTTTGGTTTGATTACTCCCTTCAAAAAATTTTGCAAGGCTAACCAAATATCATGAACGGAATTGAACATAGAAAATTTATTTACATTATTCTTATTTAATGCACAAGGCAAAATATTCAAAACTCTAACATTTAAAAATGTATTTTTTCTATCTATGTCACTCTATTCATTTATTAATTTCAGAATAAATTTATGATCACAAACAATTTCCCAAAGCTCATAATCTAAGGATTGCAAAAATTCTCTCATTCTAATTTTCCAATATGCAAAATCATTTCCATCAAAAAGTGGAGGTTCAATGGTGGATTGTCCCTCAATATATCCTAAGGTTGCCATGGATCTCTCTTAGATGGTTAAGTCCTATTAGCACCAAGCTCTGAAATCAATTGAAATACCATTAAGGCAACCCAAGAGGAAGAGAGGGGGGGGGGGGGGGGGCGAGGGGGGTGTTGAATTAGGTTTTCAAGGATTTTAACAAATTTAATGCTACCCAATACTAAGCACTAAGTAATTCAACTCTTCTCAAATTCAATACACAAAATTCAACACACAACTAATAATCAATTCATAAATTATCACAAAACAAATTCAAATGTGTGTGAGTAATGTGTATAATAATGCAAATATATAAATTAAATGAGTAAAAGAATTGAAAAGGATAACACTGGATTTTTACGTGGTTCGACAAATCTCCAACTTACGTCCACGCCTCTAAGCCAACCCACTTGAGGATTTCACTAACAACTAAGTCTTGATCCTACAAGACTTCAAATTATAATAAAGAGGATTTTCGGATACCTTTTAAACCTTACAAGTGTTTGCTCACTCCAAACACTTACCCAACCTAAGATTTATGGTATCCTACAACCCTTACAAGTGTTTGCTCACCCCAAACACTCAACACAATCTCAACCAAGTAAAAGATCCACTTCTTTCACTTCTTTACAATCAAAATTCGAAATGAATGGATATAAAAACTTACAAATTGATCTCCCACAAGAAAATAATGCAATTGAATATTCTTAGAGATCTAAATATGTGTATGATGATTTCAAGCTTAAGAATGTGTTTTGGAACTTTGTAAGGACTTTATCTTTATAAAAAATATGTTCCAAGAAGTTCTCAAATGAGTATGAAGTCCCCAATTTATAATACATTTGAAAACTAGCCATTACTAGCCATTAGGAGTGCCAAAATTCAATTTTTCATAAGGTTGATCGACCAAGTTAGGTTTATTGGTCAACCAAATAGCTTAAAATTGACTTGAGAGGCATTCTACCTTAGGTTGGTCAACCGATTTTTGAAGAGTCGATCGACCAAGTAGCTTAAAACCCATTTGGAAGGCATTCTGCCTCAAGTCAGTCGATTGACACTGTTCACGGGGCATTGTTCACAGGCACTATTCATAGATTTGAAAACTTTGCATTTTTGTCCATTTTTAAGATTTCAAAATCTTGCAATTTGGTCTAATTTTCAACTTTCAAAAATATTTCTTTTTCAAAAACTCTTGAACTTAACACAAACATCATATATACTTACAAACACAAGCATACAAAAATAATACAAAATAAAATACCAAGCTTGTGACTTCATTCTTCAATTTATCCAAGGGATTCCATTATGTTTTTCTTAAATGCTTCCATTTTGGATGTTCTTTCAATCTTTACATTTACTTTCTAAATTCTTCATATTAAAAATATAACAATAAACGCTACAAGAAGAATTTGATTAGTTAAAAACATCAATATTAATTATCATCAAAATAATAGGTTATGAGCTTTAAGGCTAACAAATTGCTCGAAATCGAAATGAAATGGGTACGGTTTCGTTTCACAACACATGGGCATGGGGTATTTTGGTCTTAATGAGAGAAATTAGGGCATTTTTTATTGAAAATTTTGGAGGAGGGTATTTTTGAATTTTTGGGGGTAAATGAGGACATTTTCGATTATTTTTCTTGTTTTAATGTATAAAATTTAATAAAAAAGATAAAATAAAATATTTTTATAATTAATAATTTAGTCCAATTATAATTATTTTTAATATATTTATATTTCGGTTTTTCATATTCAAAACTAAAATGTTGAATTTAAAAAATATATTTTTATTTTGTTATTTTTAAAAAATTTTAAAATAAAAATATTATTTATTTAAATTAAAATGTTAACAATAGATTTCTGAAATACTTATAATTTTTTTTTATATATTTCCTTAATAATGATTTAGTAAGTAATGGTTATAAAACTTTTAAATAAAGTATGTATACTATTTTATTTAATTATATTTAAAAATTATATTAGTTTTGTTGTATTTTCTTAAAAAAATTATTGAACATAAATTAATATAAATACATATTATATTTATTATAAATAAAAATAATTAAAATTCTCTTTTATTTTTTAATTAAAATTATATTAAACTATTAAATAATATATATATATATATATTATCTGTCTTATTATCTTATTGACATAACGCTAAATTTAATTCATATATTATAATTTATTACTTTTGTTTCATTAAAAAAAATTTCTTTGCAACATTCTATAAATTCTCTTAAATTATTAAATGATATTTTATATCTAATTAAAAAAGAAAACAGAACAGACCCTTTTAAGTTTAAATTTTAGTCCCAAATATTAGAAAATAGCATAATAATGCTAGTAGTTAATGTAATAAATACAGGCATCTAATCATCATGTGTATATAATGTTTTAGCACAGTAAGTTATAATGTAATATTATAGGGGTCTTAATGTTAATAGCCTACACATATCCAACCCCTACAGCACTCGCTCTTTTCATTTTCATTTAACAGCCAAAACACTCTCCTCTCGGTTTTGGCATCTTTGTCTCCTCCTCCGTTCGCCGTCTCCTCTCCATTCGCCGTCCTTCTCTCCCTCTCCGTTCGTCCCCGATTTCAGTTCTTCGTCTCTCTCCATTAACGGTAACTATATCAGAGCTAATTTAATTTATTTCTTTTTAATTATGATTCCTAATTGGCTGCTTGTTTTTTCATTTATATGAATGATTCCTTACTTAACCCTATTTATTTTCTTGTGGTGTCTCTTGTGTACTTGAGAGTTTAAATTGTTCTCTCTCAAAATTTCTGTAGCAATTAAAAGATCGATCTGTGTCCTTATCTGAGCATAGACTAGACTGTGTGATTGATCTACTCGGATGTTTCTTCACAGCTTCTTTATTATATTGTTACACTTGTCACTTGATTTAAGCCTACATTGATATGCATGATACCATTAAGTCTTTCACAAAGATCTGGGTGAAGATCATAAAATAAGTACTTTTTGTAGCAAGGAAATCAAATGTTAAATTAAAAGGTATACATGAATAAGATATGTTTAGTTATAAGGGAGAATAAAAAACTTAGAAAACGAATTCAAACTCATTTTTTAAATCGGTAATATGGGCAATAAGTCAATTGAATAAAATATATTTAGTTCATAATAGTGATGGTCTAGGCATGATAAATAAAATTATGTATATAATCTGTGGGAAATCCTAATAATAAGAAATCATAAACCTAACTATATACTAAAAGTTTTAGGTTGAGATTCTAATTTATATTCTTTTCATATTTTCTTTTTCCTGCAATCAAATTACTGTTGTTAGGCATCATGGATAGTTGTCAACAAGTTTGTCCCTCATTTTTTTGGCATAATGATATACTTTTCTTTTTTTTGCCTCAATTGTTCGTCTCTTACATTCAACTTTCGTTAAATTAGGTTTTGCTAATTCATGACTTTTACGTCGTCGTTAAAGGTTTTGGCGGCGACTGCTAAATGTCGTCGCTAAAGGTTTTGAAGTTTCACTGTCCATGCTGTTCATTTGTCTATCTTGGGTTCTCTCAATCACTGTCGGTAAGCCTAGATGTTTTTCTTGTACATGACAGTGCAACTTCTTTTTCTTAATTTTCCATTTGTTGTTGATGATGTTCCTATTTTGATATATAATAAATATTTATTTTGAGATTGGTAATAGGGTTGAATCTCAGATTAATTATATTTATGAATGGGAATAGGGAATAGGGAATTTTTTGTTATGTATACTGTAGTTTTGCTTGAGTGTTGGAGGAGGTATCTGAAAGGAAGAAAAAAGAAAATGAAGCCAAGTCTTGGGTTAAAGCTAATTTAAGGAAAGTTGAATGTAAGAGACAGAAAATTGAGAGCCTAAATGATATGACAATGGTTCTGCTAGAATAGGTAATGATGAGATCACTAGTTTACTGAGTGAAGGGGAGAAGAGTAGTGACATTAATCTCGAAGAAGCCAGAATGCTCATGAATTAGCAAAAGCTAATTCAAGGGAAGTAGAAAGTAAGAGACAAACAATTGAGGCAAATTTAGCTCTTAGATGAGCTAGGACAAGAGTCTAAGGGAGCCTGAATGGTATGACGGAGTGGGTTGGTGCTTCTCATTTTAATGTATCAAGATTTTAATTGTTATAGCATAATTTATCACTGAATTCTCATTGATGGATTAGAATGCATGCCTTTTTTAGTATTTATGATATCAGAAACTTAGAAAACCTAATCAATGTATTAAAAATTCTATATCTGTTAGAATGAATGTTTTTGGTAATTTTTTACATCTTTTATTAGAAAGTTGAACTGTGGTTGTGTTCTTGGCAGTGTTCTCTTTAGTAGGATATGGCAAATGATAGGGTTACAACCATTGTCTGCTAAAATTTTGGATTTTCTTTTGACAGCTCAGCAATATAAATTCACTGCCATATCTCTGTTATTGTATCTTTTTATGAAGGTCTTAGCCGTTTGTATGGAAATGATAGTTTCATTCTTAATAAAGATGGAAAATTTCTTCATTTATGTTTTTGCTATCTCTGGATGAGAGAGCAGGTCTATTTATTAGTTTTTGGATTTGTTTTGTTATTTGATGAGTTCTAGTTTCAAAAGTGCCTGCTATTTTTTATCCACAAAGTGTATACTGTGGGCATCATTTTTATATGCTTTGGTATTATATGATTTTTCAGCATGCAGCATCAGAAGAACCAATTCAACTTCAATAATATTATTTTTTACTTTTAGTGCAAGTTTTTTTTTTCCTCTTATTTTATTTTTATCTTTTTGTAGTTTTTCTGTTTGCATATAGAATATGCATTATGTATGCAAGGTTTATTACATCCTAATGGTTATTATATCATTTTTTTCTTCTATTCATAAATTACCAAAGTTTATCTTCATATTGAACGAATCTCAAATTGAACATGTTAATGTTTTAAGACTAAATTGATCAGATTATTATTCTTCAAGGACTAGGTATAATTATCATTACAACATTTCTTACATTCAGGAAACATGTTATGATAGATCGACTTGAATAGACAAAGATATCAAACCTAGGTTTCAATCATCAGAGATGGCTCTATGCAGAGTACATTCAGCATCATCAATACTCTTCAATAGGCTTCTCCGTCCTTCTGTTCTCAACAACAACACCACGAGTCACTATTTGTCCACCGGTACCCTTATTTTCATATCAAACAATTTCTCCTTTAATTTTCAAAGCTTAAAATCATATAATGTTGTCATTGCATTTCCACAGAAACTGAATCACTGCGTGACAAGATGATGAGGCAGATGGCTCATCTTGACATAAATTCTCAAATTGGAAGTTGCATGCCGCTTGCCGCTATGCGTATCGGGACCATCATCCACAACATTGAGGTAAACCCAGGTCAAGGTGGCAAGCTCGTTCGAGCTGCAGGGACTTCTGCCAAGATTTTGAAAGAACCCACTTCAAGATACTGTTTAATACGACTACCTTCTGGTGACGAGAAATTGATTGACACTAGATGTCGAGCCACTATTGGTACAGTGTCTAACCCCAGCCATGGGACTAAGAAACTTAGGAAGGCTGGTCAGAGCCGGTGGTTGGGTCGAAGACCTGTGGTTAGAGGAGTAGCCATGAATCCAGTTGATCATCCTCATGGTGGAGGTGAGGGACGAAGCAAAAGTAGTGGTAACCACGGAAGATGTTCACTTACACCTTGGGGCAAGCCTTGTAAGTCTGGGTATAAGACTGCATCTCCTAAGAAGAAAAAGAAGTGATCCCTCTGATAATATTCTTTATCTATTTGGTATTCAGAATATTGTTACAATTTTATCTTTGAGGTTAGTGCTACAGTAATGAAAGTAGAGTTTAATTTTGGATTGAGCTTTTAAAACTTTAGTTTTCTTGGCTGCATTGCTGCACTTTTCATAGTTTAAACTAGTTTACTTCAATTGAGCAATTATTCAATATTTTGATGAGGAACTTGTAAAAAGGAAATAGATAGAATATGGGATAGATTTCATTTCTTGGTGCCATTGTGATCATTGATTTCTCATGAGTTTTGAGACATTTTATTTTTAAAAGGCAATGCTTGTGTGGGTGATATATTTTTAAATCTGCATCTTGGGGAGTTTATTTCTGATTCTTCTATGCTTTGCACTAGACATTGAAGCTCAAAGTGTTTTTATATGATAAGTCTTGATTTGCATGATATTAATTAAAAGAACAGAAGCAATTTTATAACAGTTGGTTTAGGCTGATCTCCTTACTTTGAAGGACCCAAAGCATTTATTTATGTATTTTGATAGTCTTCATTTGCATTAAACTCCTTAGTGCAGACTGTTAGGTCTCTCATAAAGCAATGCATGTTATTAAGTAATCAGAAGTTATGATTTATTACTTGATTGATTATGGTAAGTGCTGGCGTGTTTGGAAGTGTGTTTTAACACTACCAAAAGCACTTTTGTATGATCAAAAGACTTTTTATATGGAAATAGATAAGCACTTTTTGGCATACAATTACATTTGGGGTATTTTGTAATGTATGGTGTAGTTGGGTAGTTTCTCACCTGGAAGAAAGATGTTCCACTATGGCCGTATGAGAGTAAAATTTCTTCCAAAAATTTAGTAGAGATTAGATTTCTGAATACTACATGGATCTTTTCAGAAAATGAATTACCGTCCATTTGGTATCGTTACCTAATATTCAAAAGAGTTTCTTTATGTCAAAAGTTGTTAAAATTTGTGTTGTTTGGCTTTATAGGAAAGCATAAATTATATTTACAGTTGCTAAAAAACCTTCGAAATGTAGGCAAAGGTTCAAATCCTTCTAAATATAAATATAAAGATAGGTTAATTTTTCGCTCAAAAAACAAGAAGAGGCTGATTTTATATAAATTGATTGTAAATTTTTAAATCTAATTAAGACTTTTGATTTTTCGATAAATTTTGGACGTAATATTGATGAATTATATACGTAATTCCCAGCACGAAGACTAAATTATATAATTTTTTATTATGTTGTTGGAAACTGGATGATGTTTTGGGTAGTTATTTATGTTTGTATTCATACTCCACAGGAAAGACAAATTTATATTTGGAATTATTGTACTTTATATTTGGAATTATTGTACTTACTTGAAAAGAATTTGATAAAGCTTAATTTATTTGAGGGCAAATTTTTACTATTTGATTTTTATTTCTATTATATATTTAGTGACTCCAATTTATAACAACTTGAAAAATATTGTATTAATTTCAAATGTAATCTAAATTTAATATTACTTAAGATAGTGATGAGCTTTTTTTATGACAAATGATACAAATATGTTGATTTATTTTAAATTTGTTTATAACATCCTCTCTATCTATAATTAAGTATATTTGAAATTAAGGTTTTATAATTTTTTTTTAATGCTAGTTATGGGAGAATGATGTATTCAATGTCAAATATTAGTAAAAAAATTATCAAATATTAGTGAAAACCTTAGTAGACATTATTAAAATTTTCTGTTTACCAAAAATCTTATAGTTTTGCTTTCAATTAAATTAAAAGCCATTGGTACCAAACATATTCTTACTGGCACTACTAAGAATAATTTATTGATCATTAACATAATTTAAAAAGAATATAACATTTTAATTTATCGTTCAATTTTGTTAAAAGAAACCTTATTTACAAAATATTATTAAATGGGCGCTAATTTTCATCATATTTTTTTCTATAATTTGTTATAAAATGTTATTTTCAATTCGATGATGAAAAATAATAAATATTTCCTTTTTTTCCTAAAGTAATAATAATTCAAACTCTTTGTCTACAATTGAAAAGTCATGAATATTAATATAATAATAATACAAAATATAAATTGTTATACAAACTCTCGTATATAAATTAACGTGACTCAATTACCCCATCGATATATTCTATAATAATTTTTTTCTTTTTTAATTTTTGCGAATTTTCTTTATCCCTTTAAAAAGATAAAATAGGTGACAATAATATCTAACTTCTGTATTAGTTTGTATAATTGAGTTTTTCAAGAGGTCATATAAGTAACTTTATTCTTTCTTTAGGTATTCGGCAATTTTTAGGAGCTCTTCAAGAGTTCCAGTTAAATTCATATCATTGACATAAACTGCTATAATAGGAAATCTTGACTCTATTTTCTTCATAAATACACATGGGCATACAGGATTATTAACATATCCTTCTTTGATCAAATATTCGCTTAAGCGATTATACCACATACGTCCAAATTGTTTGACGTAATCATCTCTCATAATATCAATAGCTACTCTTGCCACAACATATGCGTATATTTATAATTTGTAGACTTTTCTTCATTTCCAAATTTCTATGCCACTTTAGGGGCTAATTCTTCTTCAAGAGCTCACATCACTTCTAAAACTTGTGCCTCTTTAACGGCTAATACTTCTTCAGGAGCTTGTGTCTCTTTAGGGATATAAGTCTTTTAAGGGACTATCAGCTCTTCTGGAGCTAATGATTTAAAAATTGTAGATACACTAATTGGTCAAACATTATTTTCAACAGGATCCTGATTTTTCAATCTTTTTTTCGCGGAGCAGTATCTTTTGAACAAATTGGTCTACCACGCTTGTAGCGTATAATAGATGATTCATTGACTACTTTTTTATCATATTGTTTTTCAGGAAAAATTACCCGAGCTGATGTATTAGCAGCTAGTATATATGATTTAGTCACTCTTACAGTATCATTAAATGTATCTGGCAACTGATTTGTTATTTGCTAAAGTTGCACTATGCTTCATACTTCATTTTCACATTAATTAGTATGAGGATCAAAATGAGACAAAGTAGGTGTTTTCCAAGAAATTTTATGCCTTATTTCAATAGCCATTTTCTCATCAAAGCCACAATTCGCAAATCGTGCGGTAAATTAATCACTTGTTCAGAGCTCAAGATATCTAATAATAGAAGGTGAGTTATAACCAACATAAATTCTCAAACGACGTTGAGGTCCCATTTTAGTACATTATATAGGTGCTATAGGAACATACACAGTACAACCAAATATACGTAAATGGGATATATCATATGGATAATCAAATACAAGTTGCAATGGGGAATATTAATGATATGCAATAGGTCTAAGTTAAATTAAAGTTGTAGCATGTAAAACAGTATAACCCTATACAGAAATTGGTAATTGAGTACGTAATAGTACATTTCTAACAATTACCTAGAGTATTTTAATGAATGATTCGGCCAATCCATCTTGAGTATGAACATATGAAACTGGATACTCTACATCAATACCTACTGATGTGCAATAATCACCAAATACTTTAAAAGTGAACTCACTAGCATCATCCGGACATATACTCTTAATTGGGTGATCAGGAAAATGCGCCCTTAACTTTATAATATGTGCAAGCAATCTAGCAAATGTAGTATTACACGTAGATAACAAACATACATATGACCATCGAGTAGATACATCAATTAAGATAATAAAATAACGAAATAGTTCACTAGGTGGGTGAATCAACCTACAAATATCTCCTTGAATTCTTTGTAAGAATGAGAAAGACTTAAATCTAATTTTAGAAGGGGATGATTTAATTGTCAATTTTCCTTGTGAGCAAGTGGTACATATATTCTCATTGAACAAAAGAATCTTCTAGTTCTTTAATGGATGTCCTTGAGAATTTTTAATAATTCTACGCATCATTGTGGTCCCAAGATGACCAAGACGATCATGCCATAACATAATCATTTTTGGATCAATGAACTTTTGGTTCATTGTTGCGTAGCTTTCAATCGTATTTATAGTCGTATAATACAATCCAGATGATAATGCTCGAAACTTTTCCAACATACATTTTTTGCTTGAGATGTTAAAAGTAATACAGAGATTTTTTATATTATTCTCATTTAAAATCTCAATATGATATCCATTTTTACGGATATCTTTAAAACTGAGCATATTTCTATTGGATTTGTTTGAATACAAAATATTTTGTATATATAATTTAATCTCACTTGCTAACATGATTAAGGCTCTTCCGGAGCCTTCAATCAAATCTGCAGAACCTGATATAATATTTACCTTAGATTTCATCATTTTTAATTCTAAAAAATAATCTTTATTTCAAAAAATAATGTGCGTAGTTGCACTATCAGCTAAGCATACATCCTCATCTCTTCTTTTGCAAGAGATTAATTTTTTGTTAGGATCCATATCCTTTAATAGGATAACATTCATTAATTATTCTAATAAAACAGATAATATAAAATATAGATAAAAGAATTACAAGGAACAAAACAAAAGAATAATTATATTGAAAATAATATAGGCAATAATTAAATTGCAAGTAAAGAAATATTAAGATAAATATTCTCAATATTTTCATTTTCATGGGAGCCTAATAAGGCTTTATTAGATACTACACAATATATGCCAATATTTGTCATGTTATAAGTATTCACTTTCAGTGATCAAACATAATTATATTTTCTAATTGTAAGCTTTATGGCCACTGCAAGGGTAATAATACATCACTTTTATCATTTTGTACAACTTCTATAATTGTTATAAATGATTCCATTCACTTCTAGGAATGGTTAAAATAAATGATCATGATAGTAAATCTAGTTAAGAATATGAGTGGAATATAAATACTCATAATCATAAGGCTAGACTATATTAAGCAACAAATATGCAATTTTGCATTAATGTTTTTACTTTGGAAACTGTGTTCCATTTAGAAGTTGTATTAATGATAACGAGAGAAATAATTTTCAATTTTATCCTTCAGGGATATATATATGTATGTATGTATGTATGTATGTATGTATGTATGTATGTATGTATGTATGTATGTATGTATGTATGTATATTAGTTGCTTCTAAGCCCACCAAATCATCATTTCATGAAAATGTGTTTAGAGCTTCAGGTCTAACTTTTATTTAGAACTTCAAGTTCTAATTAAAAAAAATTAAAATTTCATGTTCGTGCATTTAATATATGAAACGTCAGGTCCGTATAATCATTACATGGAACTTCGAGTCCATTTGATTAATATATAAAACTTCGGGTCCATAAAATATATATATCTAGAACTTCAGGTTCTAGTCTTTCAGTTCAAAAACTCAAAGGTATTTGCTTTACAAGCTTCAGGTTGCAATAATATGTAATAATATTGATAATAACATAACTTAAACGTAAATGTTGAAATTATAATTAAAATCAATACTAAATATGTTAACATAAAAATATAATATATTATCCTTATTTTTATTGTGGAAGATCCAATTAATGACAACCACAGAGCATATTCATAAGGATAATATTATAGATAATAAAAGAATATACTATCCTTATTTTCTGTGGTAAAAGTTCCATCATAGTAGCAATCACATAGTATACTTGTAAGGATAGTTATAAATATACTATAAAAATATTTTACGTACCTAAATTAATGAGTCGTGCTGATAACGTGTTATGAAACTATTAGCTCAAATAAATATATAAGACTTTAATCATAATTGTAAATATCAATAGCACAAGAGATACCAATCCTTATATTACAAATAGTAAGAGAGTGAATTGGAGGAGAGGGAAAATGAGAGTGAAAGAAGAACTCTCGGTGTGTCAATTGAAGAAATACAAGAATATTTATAGTTGAATATAAAAGAATATATATAATAGTTATTAAGAATTATTTAAGGAGTATCATAGATAATTTATATTATCTAACCTACTCATAATATTTAATTCATACCGGAAGATATTATTTTACAACAAAAAAAATATTTATAACTTCCTCATCCAATTTAACTAAAACAAAATCAAACAAATGTTAGGTCAACAGACGAAAGTAGCATTGACCAAAATTTTTTTTACCAATGCAATGATTTTAGAAAATGTTAAGATATATTTATCTAAAATATCAAACATATTAATTAAAATGACATTTTTAAAAATATTAAGGAGTAAAATAAAATTTCTCTGAACTGAAATTTAGTATTTTGAGATAATTAGGGTAGTGGAATAGTTAGTAGAAGAGTCAAGATAAAGAGAACAGCAGAAGAGAAGCAAAGGAAAGAACCAAAAACAAAAGAATGAAATCATATATGCAAATATATATATATATATATATATATATATATATATATATATATATATAGTAGTCTACCAACGAAATCAATACTTCCAAAAGAAATAAATAAATTGATGCTTTACTTTAAGTCAGTAACTATGTATGAATGAATGTATGTGTTGCTGATGCTGGCGGTTTGCTCTTACGTGCCGCTCACATTCAATCCTAATTAATAATTCCTTACTCCAAGAATCTCTCTTCTCTTCTTCGTATCCATATAACACATACACTTAACTTATAATTCTCTCTCTCTCTCTCTCTCTCTCTCTCTCTCTCTCTCTCTCTCTCTCTCTCTCTCTATATATATATATATATATATATATACACACACACACACATTAACTTCACACTCTTGCCTTTAAATTATTAGCAACACCAATCCCACGTTTCCACCGCCCTCTATTTTTTTAATCAATTAATATATGAATATAATGCAATCACTTACTTGAAATGTGTAAAGGATAACACTTTAACTTTACAAATTTTTTATATTATTTATAAATAATTAAATTTAAATATTTTTAATAATTAATATTAAATTTAACGTGTATATTAATTAAATATATCAAATTTTATATCAATCATTACAAGTATCTAAATCTAATAATTTATAAAAAGTACTAAAATTTGTACAAAGTTAATGAGTTGTTGATCCATCTCTATATACATAATATTATACAATTACATGCATATTTTATCAACAAAATTATTTATTTAAATTGAGATAAATTTCATTCACATTAAACACAAATTTTTGCAAGCAGCATCTAAACTATGCCTATCTTGACTTTCAATTCTCATAAATATTCATATATATATATATATATATATATATATATATATATATATAGGGAGAGAAAAAAAAACTAAATAAATTAAAGAGATAGTGTGCTTTACCCCCTCATTTTTAGGAAAAAGAGAAATACCCCATAAATTTTTTGTCAGTCCTAAATACCTCCCTCACTTTTGAAAAAAATATTAAGATACCTCCCTAAGACACTGTTCTATATATTATTTAGATTTAAATTAATTATTTTACTCCTCAAATATTAAAAAATATATAAAATCACTCAATTATCTTTTATTTTTACTTTGTAATAATCAATTCAATTTTATATTAATATTTAAATTTAAAAATTATAATGATATTTTAATTCTTAATTATTTTTCTTTTAAATTTATTATTAATTTTTAACGAGATTAATTATACAAATTTTTAAAATTGTATTTTATTAAAATAATCTATTTTAATTTTTACAATATTAATCGTATGTAAATTTTAACAATATTAATTGTAAAAATTTTATAAAATAAAATTTGCTATAAAAAAAATTAATTAGTTGTAAGAAATTAATTGTAAAAATTTCAAAATAAATATTTTGACTGTTAGTATTATAAAAAATTAACAATGAATTTTCACAATATTAATTCTACATAATATTTTAGATTTATCATTTTAATAAAATGATCAATTTTTAAAATATGTATAATTAATATTATTAAAAAATTAATAACAAATTTAAAGAAAAAAATTAAGAATTAAAACATTATTATAACTTTTAAATTTCAATATTATAATAAAATTATATTAGTTATTATAAAGTAAAAATAAAAATAATTAAATTATTTTATATGTTTTTTTAATAGTTGAGTAAAATAATTAATTTAAATTTAAATAGTAATAAAATAGTGTCTTAGGGGGTACCTTAGTAATTTTTTAAAAGTGAGAGGTGTATTTAGGACTAACAAAATATTTATGGAGGTATTTTTCTTTTTCTTAAAAATGAAAGGGACAAAATATATTATCTCTAAATTAAATATATGCAGGGTTATCAAATTATATTTCAAAAAATATATCTCAAATAATATGTCATTAATATATTAAACAGTTGAATGCATAATAAATAATTCTGAGAATAGTAAAAATCCGTTACCCGGTAGATAAATGTTATGCCATATCTAGTTACTCTATTGTAATTAATTACCAACACATTAACTAATTTAAATTACATATTATTGAGTTGAAATTGTCTTAATTGATTCATAATCTATTCAGAGTTTATCTTGAGTGTTTTGGTTAAGAAAACTAGTCGATGTCCAATAAATATTCATTTAGAAAAAAATTAGGGCTCGAAAGATTAAGGTGTTATTTATTGTTGGTGGTGTTTCAACTCTGAGTAGAAATAAATTAAAATAAAAAACAGAAGTTCAATACAATTTTTTTCGTTAAATCACTCAATATTTTTAATTAAAAATATTTAGTATATTATTTAATTTCTTGCTATATATACAACTTTAAAATTGTCACTCCTTACTATTAAAGGGAGCCTACAACTAAAACTCATATAATAAATCCTCTTTTGTCCGACAAATACAACTCAATAAGTCAATGTTGACCTACGCACTGGGCTAGCTTCTAGCCGCTGTTGGTAATTAATTTGTTAATTACTTCAAAGGGTAATTTAGACACTTAATTTATACATCAAATGTAAAGCAAAGGAATTACAAGTTTCTAATATTAGAATGATTAGTTCTAATAGATTTAAAAATACTCATTAAAGTTTCAATTGATTAAAAAATTGACAAATATACCCCTATTAATAATGATTATAACTACTAAATTTTTAAAATTGAACAAAATACAATATATTTATCTAAAATATGTTAATAAAATAAACAACGATATTATTTTATAATACATTAATTTACAATAATGTAAATAATAAAATTTATTTTTATTCCATTTTATATATTTTAGCTACTTATAAATTAATGGTTATTTATATTTTATTTATTTTCAATACATAATTAATGATAAATTGTTAATGTATTGTAAAATAAATAAATTTATATTTTAATTTTAATATATTAATAAATATTTAATTATCAATATATTAAAAATAATACTTATCATTATTGTTATATTTATTTTTAATTAAGAGTTTAAAAATAATTTTTTAATTAGTTATCATTAAATAAGGATATAATTATTATTTTTTAATAATTAGAATCTTATAATTTCTTTTTCTTAAAAAGTACATCAATCTGCCGACAATAAATTAATGTAAAAAAAAATTAGAAATATTTAGCAATTTTATCGAGTTAATTCCCATCAACTTATAATTAGAATAATTAAATTCTAAACCTTGCTACCTAGCATGATTTAATTGATGTCAACCAATGAACAGATCATTTGTGAACATAATGGGCACCCCCCACTAATTCAATTCTAATTATATATATATATATATATATATATATATATATATATATATATTGTAAACTATATATTATTAATTTAATTAGTTGAGTAGATGTGAAGTGGGGTTTGTTGTGAACCATTTTACATTATAGAGAAGAGGAATCAAACAGTTCAACCATGTCCACAAAACCCTATGATTACCTTATTGCTATATCAATTTATAATATATATTAATACCTACAGTTATATATAAAAATTATCTATTTATTTTTTAGTTTGAATATAATTTAGTTTCAATAATATAAAATAATTTAAAGTATTTATTTTTAAATTGAACACTAAAAATTTACTACTTATATATGAATAAATAAAATAATTTGAAAATTTTTAATTTAACACTGAAATTTAAAATTTGAATAAATTTTTTATTTATAATAAACTAAAACACTTATAAAATTTATTTATTTTATAATATATAGAGTTTATCTTAATTAATTATAAGAGTATAATAAATAAAATTATTAATTTTTAGATATTTATATTCCGATCTGATAAATAAAAAAAACATATTATTCAAATGGTTTAAATTTATGTATTGATCAAATTTATTTATATTTTATATCTTATCATATTTCAAATAAAAGAACAAGCAGTCCCAATAATTATAATTAATAATCATGTGTACATATTGTACATCGTGCTAAGATTCTAAAATGTTGTTTGTAATGCTAAATAAACAAAGTCAATTATTTAGGTCATTAATTAGACAATGAAGCATGCCACTTCATGGCATTGTAACATTACAACACATTATAAATTTTGTCGTCTCCAAAATGTTTATATGTATATATATATATATATATATATATATATATATATATATATATATATATATATATATGCATGTACATAAGCAAAATTAGAAACCATATAATATAATTGACTTATGATTTGTTAATTATGTGACCATTTCCTAGCTTCACCAGACCTAATGATTGGTTAAAGCATATAATATTATAGATTAATCAAATAATTGGATCATACAACCGGCGTGATTTTAGGGTTTTTGTATACCAATTGAAGAAGAAGAAGGTATCAAAGCACAATGTGAAGTGAGTGGGTCAACTGCACATGAACTGCTTGATTATTGACTAATTTTACATCACTTATTTACTGCACAATTAATTAACCAATTAATTATAAGTTCATAGTATTAAGTGTCTATGTAGTTCAAACTTTTTTTATTAACTAAAAAGATTATTTTTTATGTTAAAAATATTTTTCAAAAATTGTTTTTAAAATTGATTAATTGATATTAAAAAACAGTTTTAAAAACTTAAAAAGTTATTTTTCTTTATTGAATTAAAAAAAATCTAATTTTAATTTAGACAAAACTTTTCTAAAAGATTAAATTATTTAAAATATTTTATTTTATTCTTAAAAACTTATCTGTTTAAAATAATTACACAATTTTAAAAATTATTTTTGACAACAAAATAATTAATAAATTTTTATTAAAAATCCCACTTACAAAAATTCTATTTGTAAAAATTATATTCCGTTAAACTGTATTTAAAAAGTTTCACAAAACTTTACCACTGACAGTATTGAACTTTAGGGGTTTTTTTTGTGTAATGGGGTGTATCATGTGTTTATTGATAACAAGTAGTGTAACAAGCAGATAATAAATAATGAAGTTAAAAAATAGCAGAAACGAAACATAATTAATAAGTAAATAAAGCAAATAAATTAAAGGAGAGAAAAAGAAGGCAAATTATGTGGTTCCAGGCTTGCAAACCAATCCTCCTCCATAAAGGAATCGTTGGCAAAAAGTAATGGGTTTGCTTCAAAGCCAACCGAATCTCACTCGTTTCCTCGCCTCCTCATACTTACATTGCATCTTCCATCCTCCCTTTATCTTTCTATTTCTCTTTCTACCTCACTCTATTCTCTTCCATATACACCCTGTATCTATATATATTTTTGCCTATATATACTTAATATAACTTGCTAAGGTTGGCAACGCAAGACTGGCTAAACAAATTCACGGTTACTTCTCATTTGGACTCTCTCTATATCTCTCTCTCTTTCTTATTTACTTCTCCCAAATTTCTTTCTGAAACATGATCATGGAGGAAGCTCAAGAAGACGTTATGGGGTGTAAAGATTATATGCAGATAATGAAAGGTAAGCGAACCAAGAGACAAAAACTGCAGTCTCCTTTACCGTTGGCTGTGGTACCGGTTTCTAGTTGCTCTAGTCTTGCAGAAAGTGGTGGGGGTGATCATGGTGAAAGATTCAGTGATAATAATTCTGGTGTAATTGGTGGGTTCGATCGTCCTACAACCTCTGTTGAAGAGTTTACAACGAGTACTGAAGAAGAAGAAGACATGGCTAATTGTTTGATACTTTTAGCTCATGGGAAATCATCAGCTGGTCGTCAATATCAGCCGTCTGCTGCTAATCATAATACTACCACGAGTACTAAGCCTGTGCGTGAAGGGTTATACGTTTACGAGTGCAAGACGTGTAGCCGATGCTTTCCTTCGTTTCAAGCCCTAGGAGGACACAGAGCGAGTCACAAGAAACCTAAGGTTAACACCAATGAAGAAAGGAAAGGGTTAATGTTAATGGAGGAAGAGGATGATCATTTTGGCAATATGAGCACAGCTCTCTCTTTGCAAATAGCAAATAGGGTTACTAATTTATGTGCTAACAACAACAGCAAGGCTAATAAGGTCCATGAGTGTTCAATATGTGGTGCTGAGTTCTCTTCCGGCCAAGCCTTAGGCGGCCATATGAGACGACACAGAGCTTTCCTGAGCACAACAGCAACAGCAGGATTGAGTACCATTAACAATGATCATTCCCCAGAAGCTAGGAAACGGCAAAGAAATATTTTACAGTTAGATCTTAATCTTCCAGCTCCAGAAGTAGATCATGAACGCCGAGGGGGAGAATCAAAATTCGGGTTTGCTTCAAAAGAAAAAGTTATAGTATTCTCAAGGCCTTCTTTGGTTGATTGCCATTACTAATTAAAGTGCAACAACATTTATTTTTTTAATGAAATTCTGCTCAAAATTAAGGGCAAGAACAATATGTAAACTATATATGTTAACATTCTTGCTATTATTATTCTCTCTAATGGAAGTCATAATATTGATTCTTTGAATTCTTTGGATGAAATTAATTTGGTTAGAAGTTTGGTTGGGGATTAGTTTGGAATCCCAAATTAAGAAGATCGAACAAGAGAGAAAGTGAATTGAAAGTGGTGATGTAGTGGGGGGATTAGGTTCTTGTGTTGTGTTGTGTTAGGTTTGGTTTGGTTTGGAAGAAAGCAAAAGCTCACTGTCTCTCTCTATGTCTGTTTTATTAATATGACAAAAATTTAATGGCCGGCAAGCAAGGCAAAGCCAAGCAAAAGCGAAGCAAAACAAAGGACGAACTAACTGTTGAATTGTAAACTTAATCTAGAATATTGAATTGTCTAAATTGATGTACTAGATTTAGTAAGCAATGGTGTACTAGATTTGGTAAACAATGGTGTACTAGACAAAGTCAATATTGGTGTACTAGACAAAGTCAATATTGGTGTACTAGACAAAGTCAACATTAGTGTGCTGGACAAAGTCAACATTGGTGTGCTGCACAAAGTCAACATTGGTGTTCTACGTGAAGACTAAATCAATGGTTTAGAATGGTTTGCTTCAACTATAAATACCCCTCCCCCCTTAAGGTTTTAAAATAAGTTAGAAATAAAGCTTGAGTCCTTGTTCAAGTATTTGAGAGTGTTTACATATTTTCTTGTAAATTTGTATGAGAAATAAATATATTTGTGTGTTTTGAGTCATTACGAAATTCTTATTTTTCAACAAAGTGGTATCAGAGCTCGGTTTTGTAACTTGGATGTTATATTTGTGTGATTACGTGCATATTTAGAAAATTCTGTCAAAAAGGCCAAGATTGCCTAAGGAGTCTGGGTTTTAAGTGGGACCGTTGTGACCCCTCCAGTCTTTCCTGGGAATTTTCTTAGTGTATATTTTCACACCTATAAACATTCATATTACTATCCGAAATACTATTAGAAAGTTATGGCAAATGGAGGTATGACACCATTTCAAGTTCCAATTCTCAATAGAAGCAATTATGATAATTGGAGCATAAAAATGAAGGCACTCCTTGGAGCACAAGATGTGTGGGAGGTCGTGGAGAAAGGTTATAATGAACCTAGAGATGATGTTGCCATTTCTGTTTTGACTCAAGCACAAAGAGACACGTTGAAGGACTCGAGAAAGAGAGACAAAAAAGCTCTCTATGTCATTTATCAAGCATTAGATGATGATGCTTTTGAGAAGATATCAAATGCAACTTCCGCAAAGCAAGCATGGGATAAACTTCAGACATCCTACAAAGGCGCCGAGCAAGTAAAAAAGGTACGTCTTCAAACATTGAGAGGAGAATTTGAAACTTTATATATGAAGGAAGGCGAGTCAATTGTTAATTACTTCTCTAGAATTGAAGCTATTTCTAATCAATTGAAAAGAAATGGTGAAAAATTAAGTGAAGTAAGGATAATGGAAAAGATACTACGATCTATGGATTCAAAATTTGATCACATAGTCACAACAATTGAAGAAACTAAAGATTTGGAAGAAATGACGATCGACCAACTACAAGGATCATTGCAAGCCTATGAAGAAAAAATAAAAAAGAAGCAAGGCATCTCCGAACAACTTCTCAAGATGCAATTCAAGGAGAAAGAAGAAATTCAAAGCTATGATAGAAACCAACATGGTCGAGGTAGAGGTCGAGGTCAAGGACAAAGTAGAGGCCGTGGTCGTGGACGAGGTTGGAATTATAATTACAATAATTTCAACAACTATGAGAAAGGAGAAAGCTCAACACGAGGTCGTGGAAGGAACAATCCAAATACAAGGTACGACAAGTCTAAAGTCAGATGTTATAATTGTCAAAAGTTTGGCCATTATGCTTCTGCATGTAGAGCCTACAACAATGAAGTGGAAGAAAAGGCTAACTATGTAGAAGAAAAGAATCAAGGAGATGAAACTGTCTTGTTAGCATACAAAGACAATAGTGGAGGCCAAGAAAACACATGGTATCTTGACACTGGTGCGAGCAATCATATGTGTGGAAAAAGAAGCATGTTCGTGGAGTTAGACGAATCAACAAATGGAAATGTTTCTTTTGGTGATGATTCAAAAATAGCCGTGAAAGGAAGAGGTAACATTCTTATACAATTGAAAGATGGTAGACATCAATTTATTGGAAATGTCTACTATGTGCCTAATATGAAAAGTAATATTTTGAGTTTAGGTCAACTCTTAGAAAAAGGTTATGATATTCATATGAAAGATTATAGTCTTTTTATAAGAGATGACAAAGGCAACTTAATTACTAAAGTGAAAATGTCAAAGAATAGAATGTTTTCTTTGAATATTCAAAACGATGTTGCGAAATGTTTGAAAGCTTGTTACAAAGATGCATCATGGCTATGGCATCTTCGATTTGGGCATCTCAACTTTGGAGGGTTAGAGCTATTGGCTAAGAAGGAGATGGTAAGAGGTCTTCCTTACATCAATCATCCGAACCAACTTTGTGAAGGATGTTTACATGGGAAGCAATTCAGAAAAAGCTTTCCAAAAGAGTCTACCTTTAGAGCCAAGAAACCACTGGAGCTCATTCATGCTGATGTATGCGGTCCATTCAAGCCAAGATCTCTTGGTAACAATAATTATTTCCTTCTCTTTATTGATGATTTTTCAAAAAAAACATGGATCTACCTTTTGAAGCAAAAGTCTGAGGTATTTGGAGCTTTCAAGAAATTTAAAGCTGCCGTTGAGAAAGAAAGTGGTCGTCAGATTAAGGCCATGAGAACTGATCGTGGAGGAGAATTCACTTCCAAGGAATTTCAAGAATTCTGTGAAGCAAATGGAATTCGACGATTCTTAACCGTTCCGAGATCCCCCCAACAAAATGGTGTTGCTGAAAGAAAGAATCGAACAATTCTCAACATAGCGAGGAGTATGTTGAAAAGTAAAAGACTACCCAAGGAGTTTTGGGCTGAAGCTGTATCAACTGCTGTATATCTATCCAATAGATCTCCAACAAGAAGCGTGTGGGGAAAAACACCACAAGAAGCATGGTGTGGAAGAAAGCCTGGTATTTCTCATCTTAGAGTTTTTGGAAGTGTAGCTCATGTTCATGTACCAGACGAGAGAAGAACAAAGTTGGATGATAAAAGCGAGAGTTTTATCTTCATTGGCTATGATTCAAGTTCAAAGGGTTACAAGTTGTATAATCCAAACAGCAAAAAGATTATGATCAGTCGAGATGTAATATTTGACGAAGAAGGAGAATGGGATTTTGGTCCAGATGTCGATGACTTCAACTTCTTTCCTTTGTTTGAAGAAGAACCAATAATGGAGCAAGCAGGAGAAGCAAGAGAAGAACCTACTACTCCGCATACTCCACCAACTTCACCAACAACAAACAATCAAGGAGATTCACCACCATCCTTTTTAAAGGAAAGAAATGAAGAACGCACAAGGAGTTTCCAAGATCTCTATGAGGTAACTGAGAGGTTAGATAATCTCACTCTTTTTTGTCTTTTTGCTGAGTGTGAACCAATGAGTTTTGGAGAAGCTATACAAGATGAAAAATGGAGAAATGCAATGGCTGAAGAAATTAAAGCTATTGTGAAGAATGATACGTGGGAGCTTGTGTCACTTCCTAAAGGACACAAAGCTATTGGAGTCAAATGGGTGTACAAAGTAAAGCAGAATTCAAAAGGAGAGGTTGAGCGATACAAAGCGAGGCTAGTTGCAAAAGGCTACAGTCAAAGAGCCGGCATAGACTATGATGAGGTGTTTGCTCCGGTAGCACGCTTAGAAACTGTAAGACTAATCATTTCCTTGGCAGCTCAAAACAAGTGGAAGATCCATCAAATGGATGTAAAATCTGCATTCTTGAATGGAGTTCTCGAAGAAGAAGTCTACATACAACAACCTACAGGTTTCGAAGTTAAAGGGCAAGAGGACAAGGTGTTGAAATTGAGAAAGGCTCTCTATGGTTTGAAACAAGCACCAAGAGCATGGAATAGTCGAATCGACAAGTATTTCCAAAAGAATGGTTTCACCAAGTGCCCTTATGAACACGCACTTTATATCAAGATCAAAGATGGAGATATTTTGATCGTGTACTTATACGTAGGTGATTAGATTAAGTTTAAGGGGGAGTGTTGAATTGTAAACTTAATCTAGAATATTGAATTGTCTAAATTGATGTACTAGATTTAGTAAGCAATGGTGTACTAGATTTGGTAAACAATGGTGTACTAGACAAAGTCAATATTGGTGTACTAGACAAAGTCAATATTGGTGTACTAGACAAAGTCAACATTAGTGTGCTGGACAAAGTCAACATTGGTGTGCTGCACAAAGTCAACATTGGTGTTCTACGTGAAGACTAAATCAATGGTTTAGAATGGTTTGCTTCAACTATAAATACCCCTCCCCCCTTAAGGTTTTAAAATAAGTTAGAAATAAAGCTTGAGTCCTTGTTCAAGTATTTGAGAGTGTTTACATATTTTCTTGTAAATTTGTATGAGAAATAAATATATTTGTGTGTTTTGAGTCATTACGAAATTCTTATTTTTCAACACTAACTGCCCCTCTTTAAAGATCCACATGTACACCTTTTAAATCATCCGTTATACTCCCTCAAGTAACTAAGTGTAGTAATCAATTAACAATATAATTTATTTGTTATATAGTTAGATATTTTTCAATTTTCTGAGAAAGTTTTAGGTGAGACAGTCTTATTCCATCAATATGATCATATAATAGGATTATTTAACTACAAGTTGTTGTATATTATATAAGTAATGAGTTTAAAATTTGAAATAGAAAGAGAAAGAGTAATTTAAATTAAATGCTTTTATAAATTTTTTATTTTAAATTTCAAAATTATTAATTGCTTCTCACCATGTGTAGTACTGTCCCATCTAAAATTTTCTGTATTTTTATTAATTACATTATTTTTGTATTTGTATTGACTAACACTATTATTTCATGTCAATTTTATCTTACAATTTTCACTGTATTTTTTTATCTTTCCAAATTTTCTATTCATTTATTTATTAACCCACATCCATGTTTGCTTCAAAGTTGTGAGAAAGTATAAAGTTAGATGCACAAATTAAGTTATTACTATCTTCCTCCAATAGAATATGCTTTTAAGAATTTTAAATTAGTTATCATAATCTAATTAATTAAAAAACCTTTATATACATCTTATAGAGAAAAATATAAATTATTTTTTTCAAAAAATAGATGAATATAAACCAAATCCTCGCAATTAATGTTCTAAGAGGTTACCAATAAACCAACTAATACCCTACAAACTGAAGTTATCACATGTGAATGTTCAGGTTTCCAAAACACTATTAGAGATGTGAATGTAGGACTTTTCTCTTAGTTAGCTAAATTTTCTCATTTTGTTTTGTACACCATACAATTAGTTGTTTGTCTAATCATATATAAGTTAGCTAAGTCTTCCTAAGGTAATTAATTTAGTAGGTATTAGTAATTGATTTAATAGGTAAAATTTTTAAAATGATACAAAAGATTTGGGGATCAAATTTTGATCATGCCAAAATCAGTTGATAGAGATTTGGTTCATGTAATAAAAATTATAAAATATTTTTGAAAGAAAAATTAAAAAATACGGACAATATATAAATATGATAATAATACTAATATATGTTAATTAAATTTTTTTCAAGAAAATAAAATTTATTGGATGATTTCTTAATTAATAACTTAGCTTTTTTAATAAAATAATAAATTATACTTTTTTATTTTTTATATTATTTTTTAAACAATTAATAAGCTTATTTTCTTGTTAAATTTTACATTCAAAACACTTTAATTAGCGTAAATGCTAATTGATTTAATTAATAATTTTTTTTGAATCGGTACAAAACATTTAAAATTTTAATCCTATTCATACTAGACGGAGAGAGTCTCCATTATTTTTTTTTTATGATAATTATAAAAAAATATATATTTATCTTTAAAAAAAAGAGCACAAGAAATATTAAATAAAATAACAAAATAGAAAATTAAATAGATATCGAAGATGCCTTGAAATATTTAAGTCATTGAAATCCTACTCTCTTTTTTCATAAAATAAGTAACTAAAAAATTAAAAAAGATGTTGCAACTTAGTAGTTAACATTCACGTCATGTAAGGTGATGTGATGTCATAAAGCAAAACCTTACACAACATCAAATCATTGAACGTGACAAGGATCCAACCTAGTCATTTAATTCAATTTAATGTAATTTTTGTCTTTGTTATCACTTCTTCTAACCAACTTGCTCATTTTAGGTGATAAATCGGTCTGGCGATTCTACGTGGACACAGCTCCTGAACAGCATAAGTACGGTCTAACACGACTTATGAACAGCAATGATCTAATTCGGTATGGCATGATGGTTGGGTCAGATTAGGCCTAAGTTTCAAGCTCATGAGGTGGGCTTGGCATGAGCCCTTAATGGGCTAAGCCAACTCGCAAGCACGTGCTGTCTCGAGCCAGTCCACAGGCCAGTGCTGCCCTGCTCGCTGGCTGGGCTTACTCAATCTAGTCAGTCAGCTCTGACCCGATTCGACTCACTAGATCTGACCTCCTGTTGATTGAACTTTTACTCTCACTAAAAAAAATTAGCACTGGCTCGTAGGCCGGGCTTACCTAACCGATCCCGATTTAATCTCGCTAGATCTAACCTCATTTTGAACGAACTTTGACTGTCACTAAAAAAATTAATTATACTGGCGATAAGTCTAACCGGTTGGCTTCTACTCGATTCGACCCCGTTAAATTCGATCTCATGTTGACCAAACTTTAACTTTCACTAAAAAAGTTATTTGCACTGGCTTGTGGGCTAGGCTTACCCAGTCTAATCGGTCTGCCCCGACCCAATTCAACCCCCTAAATTCGACTTTATGTTGACTGAACTTTGACTTTGACTAAAAAAGTTAATTACACTGGCCGATGGCTAGGCTTACCCATCTAATTGATCAGCTCCTACCCGATTCAACCTTGCTAGATCCAACCTCAGGTTGACCAAACTTTGACTTTCACTAAAAAAATTTATTGCTAGCAATACACAACTTGAAACAGTCTAACTAAAGGGTTAGTTGTGCCTATTGATAAAAGTATCTATATACAATTTATTTAACAAAGATATACATATTTAATTTAATAAAATATTATTTTTAAATTGTTATTATTAGTATAAAATAATTATATAATTTAATCATAATTTTATTTTTAACAATAATTTAAATATACTTTTATTACAAATATTTCCTTTATAACCTTTAAAGAAATAAGAATTATATTTTAATATTATAATTTTTAAATTTTAATAAAATAAATTTGATTAGAAATATAATCATTTTTTCTAACAATTAATTTAAAATTTTTTAAAAAAATATGTTTAAATTTTACACATTATTGTTATTATTTAACATTAAGTCAATAATTTGTATTATATATAAATAATTAAATTTGAATTATATATATAATATAAAATTCTCAAAAATAAAGATTGTATAGGTTAAATGTCACAAAATCTATTTAAAGAATTAAATTTCTTAACTTGATTACATACTTAAAGTATTTTAAAAAAATTCAATCCTACATAAATAGAAAAATAAATAAATCTTACAGTTTTTTATTTCTTATAATTTTGTAAAAAAAAATATTTTACTCGTTCTATAAGAAAATTCTTTAAGAATAAATTGATTTTTTTCTTTGACATAAATATTTTTTCAAAACTTATTGTTCTAATTATTAAAAATAATTTAATTTTTTAGTTTTTTTTATTATTTTGGCAAATTTCAGTATTAAGAAAACAAATTTAAAAAATTGTAAAACTGATTAAATTGAAAATGTGTAAATAATTATGAAGGACTTGAATAAATTAAAAAATTATAATTTGTATTGTTTTTGTGCTCTAGAACTTAACCTAACGGTCAAAAAGCTCCAATGGTGACAGGTTTTAAATTTAAAATTTAAAATTAAAATTTTAATTTGAAATTTGATATTGAAATTTGAAGTTTGCTTTGATTTAGAAATTTTACCTTAAAAAATTTATGTATTGATATGATTATAATGATTCATTCATTATAATAATATTAAATTACTTTATTCTAATTGTGATTAATATCATATTATATATTTCTCATTTTATATGTCAATATGAGTTTTTAGAACTTTTCGTTAAGTTATGATCTAAATGTAATTAGTTATTATCTTTTATTATTTGTGATTAATAAATGATAATTGTTGATTATTAAGATCATTTTTATCAATTCATTATTATTATCAATTATTTTATTTTCATTAATTATTTTATGAAAAAATTAAATATTTATTTTTATTATGTTATTTTGATGATATGTGAAACGGTAATTTCATGTATGAAAAATTAATTTATTATTATTGAAAAAATATAATAAATTTCATTTATATTATGAGATTTGATGAAAAATTAAAAATTGTTGATATATATTTTAATAATAAATTAAAAATTTGTAATTATAAAAGCTAATTTTTGTTAAATACTTTGAATATGTATTTGAATTAATGAATTTAGTATCTTCTAAACAATTATACTAAGTTTAATAGAGGCCATTAGTAAATTAAATTATTATATAAATTTTTAAATCCTAAATCTAAGAATAACACGAGTTGCCTTCATTATTTTATCTTTTTCTCATAATCACTCGTTGTCTATTTAAATAACAATATTTTTTTAAAATATAAATTATTTGAATGATTGTTAATATTATATACAAAATTTTTTTATTTTTTTGATTTTATTAGCTTTTAATATTAAGTTTGTGATATTTGAGATTTTGATCAATATATTCTTCATTTTAGAAAATTTGATATTGGATCAAATAATTTTATAATTTCTAATTTAGATTATAAAGTTTTTTTATATTAATATAATAATTTAAAATTATTTTAAATAATTGTTAAAGAAAAAAATATAGTTAGAATATTACTAATGATAATAATAGTTATAAAATTATTTTTTTATTAATGTAATAATTTTATATTATTTAACTAAGCATTAAATATAATTTGTTATACAATTGAATAACTTAATGTTAGTGGCCCAATCCGACTTTCCCTAACGTAGGATTTTTCGTTTATTGGCAAAACTCTAATGGACCAACTCAAATGGGCTCTCGGGTGGGCCGGATCAAGGAAGGGTCTAACCAAGTCAAATGGGTTTGCAGTGAGCCGTACTGGGGCCGACATACAAGTTATATGTGGGCTGTGCTTAATGGGCCGTGCCAAGCTTATAAAATTTAAAACGGGTTCAACCTGGTCCGGTACGATTATTGTCCGCTTGGGCTTGAATCTCGCGGGCTGGACCGGCTCTGTTTGCCACCTTTATACTCATAGGTCGAGGTTGGCTATATTTTATATTATCAATTACTTTATATGTGTATATGTAACCACCATACATGTGAGCCCCTTGCTTGACATACATGTAATTCAAATGGATTTATTGTATGCAGGAGTAGAGATGGAGCTAGAGTTAGGCTTCTGGATGGGATTAGATTTGACAGATTTAACAAAATTTGGTATACGATCTATTATTTAATGAATTTGAGATTTTTGAATTCAACCTGATATATCGTACGATAGAATTTAATACGTATGATAGAGATGGAGTTAAGCGTTATCTTTGAGGGACTAAAATATTAATAATAAAAATATGCAGAGGTTAAAATATAAAAAAATTATTTTAAAAGTTGCAAAGAATAAATATAAGAGATATATTAGCAACATCTTAAAAACTATACAATTTTTTACACTATTTATAAATTTTTAAATTTGAGTGTTGTCAATAGTTGAGATTCACTTTAACTCATATAATTAATATATAATTAATGCGTATGTGAGATGCAATTTTAACAGTTGAAAATGACTAAATCCAACGATGTATATAAGTGATGTAAGGAAATATATAAAATTAAGAAGCTGTTAATCCTTTCCCATAATTATATACTTATTTTATTTTCAAAAAATTTAGGCATTAAGGTCATAGCCTCCCTACGATCTATTGCAATTCCATTCCTATATAAAAGAGTAGTAATAAGTATATAAACTTTTATACAAACTCAATTATAATTGATGTAGCAATATTATACTTATTGCCATCTATCATATATTTTCATGGGTCTAAAAGAAAATCCATGTGAATAAAAGAAAAAATTATATGAGACATGTGTAGGGTAAGTAATTTTTCAGGTTCAAATTAAGTTTATAAAATCCTGGCCCAGACTTGAATAAATTAATTTAAACCCTGGCCAAGCTCGGCCCCTAGTTATAGGCTATTTGAGTTGGATCTTGACCGGCCTAGTCTCAATTGAGCTTTAAAGTTCGAATTTAAGGGGTTAGATTTTTTAATTTAGATCGAGTTTTATAAACCTGACCTAGATCTGTTTAAGTTTATTAAGTATTTGGGCCAAATTACATATTTTTCGAGCCAAATTTTAGCCCAACATAGGGTTTTAAATTTTATTATTTAGGTACCTAGCTTTATCTAAGCTCGGTCTGAGATATGATAAGGGTCGAACTAAACTCAACTCTATTTTGGCTTTATCTGAGCGAGCCAGGCCTGGGCTTTTTTGCCACTTTGAATATGTGGCAACAAGTTAGCTATACTATATGAGACATCTACACAACAAATGTCAAAAAAGAATAATAATAATAATAACAATAAATAATGAAATGATGAAGCAGTGCGACAATGTTTATTATATATATATATATATATATATATATATATATATATACACACACACATACACACACGCACATATAAAATATAAGTTTCATTATTTTTTAAATTGAAAAGAATGAGAGAAGAAACAATTAAGGGTCGAGTGAGAGATAGAGCAAGAAATTGAGAAGAAGAAGAGAAGAAAAGGAAAGGAAACAGAAAAATAGGAAAAAATATTTTCCATAAAAAAGGAAAAATATAGGAAAAAGTATTGAAAAATTGAATTCGTATCCAAAAACTCAGTGAATAGTATATTTATGAAATTAGAATAGTTTTATTCTTATAAGAAAGATTGAGACACCTACACACTGGGTGTCAAAAAGAAAAAAAATTAAATGATAATAAAATAAATAATAATAATATTAGTAAATGAAATGATTAAGCAGTGTGGTTTTAAGCAATATATATATATATATATATATATATATATATATATATATATATATATACAAGTTTCATTGTTTTTAAAATTGAAAAGAAAGCAAAGAGAAACAATTAAAGGTTGAGTGAGAGACAGAGAAGGAAACCGAGAAGAAGAAGAGAATAAAAAGAAAGAAAAAGACAAGGAAAAAGAAAAAATAAGAAGAAATATTTTGAAGAAAAGGTATTGGAAAGTTGAAATGATATCTACCAACTTAGTGAATGGTGTATTTATAAAATTAGAGTAGTTTTATTCTTGTATTTGGAATACGTGTCAGATTTTGAATAATTTTTAACAATAAACTATTGAATCATATATTTTAAAGGAGCAGTACAGTAGTAAGAAATCCGAGAAACCCCAAAATTTTTAGAGATTGAGCTAGTAAGATGTAAGTGGATATTTTTAAAATATTATGTATTTACAATATAATTAAGAATTAATCATATCATGATTGATTTGTATGTTGATGTGTTTAATGGTACTGCATGGAAAGTGATATTTATATTACGCATGATATTCAATAGTTGTATGAAAGTAATTATTATTTGTTTGAATATTATTTGTGATTAGTTTAGAATACTTCATATATGCCCATCTCCTAGTAATGAGATTAAGCTTTTTAGAACCCATGAAAATGAATGTACATGATATGAATGTGAATTGTTTTACACCTCAGGTGATGATATGAGGCTTCCAGCTTGAGTATATTTTTTCACTTGAGCCATGGTAATTTCGCCAAGTATGAGTATTTTCCGAGTTATTAATTGGATGCAAATCTAAATTGATTGTGATGATATGTATTTTCGTTATGTAATTGACATCCTATTTATACATGTTTTAATGATATTTTACAGTAATGTATGAAAATGTATTTTCTTATAACTTATATTCGCTCACTAAACAATAAACTCATTTTTTTTCTTCTCTATTTCACCTATTTCTCTTTAGGTCACACAAAATTTCGTGCAAGGTGCAGTTTTAGTAAATGAGGTTGAGATCACTTGATACATATTACATGAAAATATATTTGAGTATGTCATATATATATGTCATCATATATATGTATATATGACTGTCAAACAGATATATGCATTTAAGAAGATAATACAAATTATGTGTGTATGTTTGATAAGGCACAAAGCCTCAATATGTGTTGATGATAAAGACCTGAGACCTTTACATTATTCATACATTTTATTATGTGAGGTTTATCAAAAGGTTATAGGTAAAAAATATAGATATCTAGCAGGATTCATCACAAACTTTCAGAAAGGGTCGGGGCTAGTCTCCTCATTATATCAACTACCAACATCAATCACTATCGTATGTAAAAAGGTGTATTAATATATACATGAAAAATTTTAAATACAAATGTCTAAAAAATTATTAACTTAGACATATTATACTCTAAAGGATGAAAGCTACATGTAGGGGATAAAATAAAATCTATATAAATATTTTTGAATTACTATTAACTAAACTTATTTTTATATTGTATTAAGTCATAATTTTAACTTAATTTATTCATATATATCATTTTCAATGTTTAAGTTAAAAGATATAAATATTTAAAATTTTATAATTTATTTTTCATTCTAAATAATGTCGTAGTTACTTATTGGATTATAAAATTTTATAATTTTTTAAAATATTTATCACATTATTATTTCTTAATTAAGGAATAGCATATCACTTGATTACCACATCACTAGTTACGGAGTAGGTAATGTTATGTGATCTCATATCATGACCTATATTTTTAATTGTTAGCGAACTTTTGAAAATTCATTAAAGGATCTTTATTTAACAAACTAAAAAAATAAAATAAAAAGAGTTGTGCTATTCTCACCTTTTTAAAATCCTTTAGAACTTTTTGCTTTATTGATTCCGTTAAAATATCTTAAAATAACAAAATAAATTTTTACAACCCCTCGTTGATACTAAAATAACCCTTATAATCTCAATCTTTTGCAAGCCAAGGTATTCTGATTTTTTCTTTTTATTAAATACGTACGCTCAATTAATTTGGAACAGACACTCAGTTATAGATTGTGGTAAACATTTTCTTGTTCTCCATAATTGGTTTCTTTATCAATTTGAAAATTTTATATGAATTTGTTAAAAAAAAAAAAATTAAATACATTTGAAAAAGTGTGGCAATAACATCACTCTAAAATTGTAACACCCTAAAGTTTGCCTCAATAAGCAAAAGCTAGTGTGTAACCTAATTTTAAATTATATTGTCCTTAACATTATAGATAAAATAGAATCTCCAAATAATAATGTAAAACCTCAAAATATAACAAATATTTATTGAGAACTTAAGTCAAAATAAAACCACAAAATAATATGTTCCTTATTACAAAATAAAAAATCCCAATCTCCAAAATAGCTCTAAACTTCTATCAATTTTTAATACACATCTTAATCTGTAAAATATTAATGACGAGGGGTGAGCCACTTACTCGATAAGTAAATTTATATATAAATTTGTAAACAAATAATAAAGAAAATGATTATTTATACATAAACATTAATTTTAAGAACAATAATATTATAGCTAAAAACAAACTCTTGTTTTAGTGAAAACAATCAATAATATGTAAGCATGAACATCACAGTTATTAAACCAAAATATAATAGAGTTTATAACATTCAATATAATATGATTATTATCACTAAAAAATTCATAATCATGATTCTTTTTAGAGCTTTACGCAAAATTCATGCTTATTATCATTTAAAATTGGCACATTAATGCCACTATCAATTTAACTTTATGTCATTGTGTGCTCAAATCATTAGAAATCACCCACACAATAATAAATGATAAAAGAAAGAGTAAGGAATCGTTGAAAAAGAAAACCTTTTTAATACGTAAATGTTATCTATATATATATATATATATGAGTAACAATAAGGTTGTTGATTACAAAACCTTACAATAATATAGAAGGAAAACAATATGAATGTTATCCCTACTTTTATTAAGGCATATTGAGGCGATAATAGTGGAACTACAAAATAATTTGTGTATTATAAAGATGACGACGAGAAATCACCATGAGACTCATTTGGTGATTTGATTTTTATGGACATTAATATACTATTACGATACTTTAATTTTAAAGCAGCAAATGACAATTGGACTAGGATTGGTAAATTTCTGGGTTCGGGCCAAGTTTTTTAAAGCCTGGCCTAGAATCGGAATTTAAGGCCCGATTGGAGCTAAAAAAAAATCTTGGCTTTTAAAGCCTGGCTGTGATAGTAAAAACTTGGGTTCTCCATTCTTCTACAAATTTTTATATAAATGAGAAACAGTACCATTAATTGATTCTTACATTGAATTAATTTATTATAATCTCTTGCACATGGATAATAGTTGGTAGGTATTACTGTTATATCTCATTCATGTTATTCAAAGTCAAAATTAATGGAATATCTATTTTTTATTTTATTGGATTACAATTTCTGAGTTATTAAATGAGACACGATTTTATACTTTTGTTTATATTAGCTTACAAATATTTTTAATAAACTAATAGTTTTGTGAATAACTATTCGAAGGATAGTATTTATTAATTAATTATAAATATCTATTAAACAAATCTATTAACCAAAAATAAAATAACAACCGAAAAATGAAAACAAAATATGTAATAATTTTAAACCTGTCAACCATAATAATAATAGAAAAAACACATTAATTATCATAGTAGAAAAAAATAACAGTAACCGAACAACAATCACAATAATTAAAACATTTAATTTTTCTAAACAATGTTTCTTTTTTACTTATTATTAAATCCAAGAGCTTGGTCATGGTGAGATTCCTTCATCATTATCCATTACTTCCGCTCCAATAAATATTTTATTTTTTAGAACTCCACCTAAAATAGCCAATACAACATTAAATATAAATTTTAATAAAAATATTCAAATATAATTTTAAATAAATTATTGAAATAATTTCATACCTTGAATAAAAGCCCATATATAATTTTGAGTACACATTAAGGCTTTCAATGTGTTTAGATGAAGTCTTATACGATGTGGACTCAAACATCTACCTTCAGCAATAAAAGCAAAGTCTGAAACAATAGTAGATATCCAAATAACTAAAATATCTTAGTTATCTCAGATAAAATAGGATACTTATCTTTGTATATCTAAGAAATTCAAATATATTAATATTGAAACCACAAATAAAATAATGATATCAATATATTAAAATCATTATATATATAAGTAAAGTAAAATAAAATAATAATACTAAGTAGTAGTAAGTACCTTCCACCAAGCCAAAATATCAAAATCCAAAATTCTCTTAACAAGATCTTTCTTCAAATAGCTATATAACTCAAACTTAGATTTCGTAGGATGACTTGTTAGGTTTCTCAATATGCATAAAATCCATTCGAATCCCAATAGCTTTCCAGTGATTGTGAAAATGTACCCTCAACTAATGAATCAAATACTCTTTGTTCTGTTACATTTTTCGACTCATAATGCTTGACTAAGTCGTCACAAAGACTGTGCACCCTTTGTAAATGTTCCGAAACATTATCTCTGTAAATCTTTGGAAAATAAAAATCAACCAACCTTATCTTATGCCTAGGGCTAAGAACAACTTATACAACCAACAGCTCACAAGTATCACTCCAATACTTTTCAAACTTAGCAATCATTTTACTGACCATGCTTCATATTGTAAGGTGCGAAGAATTATGCCATTCATTGATTGACAACCTCATTTTACAAATCAATGAAAAAAAGAGACTAGTCGTTGGGTATTTTGTATCTAAAAACATTTCCATCAATTTGTAAAATGACTTCAAATGCAATACCATCATTGATGCTAACTCCTATTTAGCCTTATCAGGTAAACTTTTATATTGTGACTCATATTGCTCCAAACGAGTGCAAATATTTTTGTACATAACTACTACTTCAAGCATGGAATATGTAGAACTCCATCTAGTCGGACAATTAAGAGCCGATGCTATGCAACATCAGTAAAAGTTTTCATCCTCTTTGGCGTGGGAATCCAATAACTCATACTCTCCTTAATTTTTCCAGTCCCTCCTTCAATTACTTGCATTCCATCTTTTACAATTAAGTTTAATATGTGTGCAACAAAATTTATATGAAACAATTTCCCATCTAAAATCAAACTACTAGCTAAAAACTCCAATAACGACTCAACCACAACATCATTGGTAGAACGATTGTCCAAATTTATTCGCATTCAAATTAAATTAACATCTCACTAACTCATTGCAAAGTGATTCAACATTATGTGGGCACAACAAGTAAATGAAGTTGAAAAATGTAAAATAAACAAAATTAGTAATTTATTAAATAATATCATATAAAAAAATTAAGTTATAAGTTTAAGAACATTACCTCAAAATCCGACTAAGTAATTTTCATGAGTTGTCAATAAAGTGCGTTGTACCAATCATATATCTTTTTTTTTTATTGCTTAAAGTCTACATATCAGTGGTAATTGCCACTATACTATCAATGTTCTCTAACAATCTCATCGTTTTTTTTTTCTCAACTTCAAACAACTCAAGAATCTCACTTTTCAAAGTATTTCTACTTATGGGATCAACCAAAGGATTAAAATACTTCATTGTTTTATAAAAGCTCACGTACTCTACAAAGCGAAAAGGTAGCTCATGCGTTACAATCATTTTGACAATTTTTTTTCAAGCAATACTTTTATCAAACATTTCATGTTTATCAACATTATCTTCTACTTCTTTCTTTTGATGCTTTCAAGCACATGATCCTATACGTCTTTTCAAATGAGTGGTCCTAAAACTATGTGGTGCTTTCAGCTCACTACCACAATAATTACATCTCCTCACTTGCTTCCCATCAACAATTATCTTTGTGAAGTGCTCCCAAATTTTTGATCTTGTATTTTTTTCTTTGTGTTTCATCCTCTTGCTTTTTTTTTGAACCACGTGTAACATTCATAAAATGAATTTTAGCTTCTTGAATATGATTATTAGTCGTGCTTATATCATTATCATCACTTTCATCGAATAAGTTTAGTAAAATGTCTTGATAATCTTGTTGAGTACTTGACATTATTTACTTGCATTAAATGATCATGTGATTAGTATTTATTCAATAAAAAAAAGGAAATTACATAATATAACCATTCTGACCATTAAAGCTGTAGTAAATATATCTGCCCATTAAAGCTAAAGCTTAAAGCTAGGATAAACCTTGACAGAAGTTAGAACTTTATTAAAAATACTATGGAGTTTACAAGATATAAACAAGTTGTTCCAAAAAATAAAGGTAATCTTCAATTTACTCCCAACCAATTTTGAAAATCTTCATCATGCCCCCAATAATTTTGAAAGTCATCGTCACACCTCAAACGTTAAGTCAAGCCGTTATGTTTAATAGCTAAAAGGGTACGAAGGTCATTATACAAGCAAAAATTAATTTAAACATATAAAAATTTCATTAAGACATGTGCAATGACGTAGTAAGCTTAACAAAATCAAATTAAACACTTAGAGCAATTAAAACTATGAACCATGCACTATTTTGAGAAAACACAAAGTGGAGGGAAAATTGGCCTAGTATATATGTGGTTCTCCATTGTTTCGCGACTTTTATCACCATTGCCATATATAGAGGATGAGTTTTGTTTCATTTCATTCACTTACAGTCAACCAAACACTAAGAGAAGATGTGAATATAGTAAAGGAGATGAATTGTTTATGCTAGACTATCTTGCTTCATCAACACAAGAAGAAATCAAGAGGTGAGTGTATTATGTGTTTTAGGGTTTCAATCCATTTACAACGCAATGGGTAAAAAGTTAAATTGGATGGAATATATAACATAAACTATAACTGTTGCTTTTATAAACCTATATATTGCATGAGCTGTGTTAAGAAAGCCAAACTTGTCATAAAATCCAATTTTCATTTGTTGTGTTAAGATCTTAAAACCCCAATATGTAAAATTGTATGTTTTCTTTGCTATACATGATAATAATATAAAGTGAAGAATTTGTGATTGATTATTTGTGTGTTGTTAACATCCCTTGTTTTTTGTAAACGTGATTTTGAAATGAGGCTTAAGGTATTGTTTATTGTGTTTATTGTTAATAGCAACACATTATTTACCATGTTTCAATTGATAAATCATGTGTTATTTATGATGACAAAATGTACTCAGATATGCAACCTTTAAAGTTGCATGTTAATTTTATGGGTTGGCACCTAAATCTGGGTTAGGAAGATCTTGATACATATGGTAAAGTATCTCTTATCTACCATATGTTAATGTTAACATTAAAGAGAAGGATACTGCAAGACGAAAATTCAAGGTTGAAGTGGTGAGTAGAAAGGAGGGAAAAAAAATAGTGGTTGGAAGCGATGTAGATTTGTTGACAGCATGGAAAGAGCATACTGATAATGGATTTTTGGTGATGAAGCTTTTGCTTGATATATTGGCATTTACGGTTATACCTCTAGTGAAGAGAGCCTTATGCATAAAAGATGCACAACACACAAGGGAGAAAGATTTAAATGTACCTAGTACATTAGAACATGTCCCAAGTTTAGCAGCTTATTATAGTTGACAATTTCACTCTTTAGCACAATTAAATGCTTCTCCTGCAGCACCACAATCTACCCTTTTTGTGGTTTTTGGTAGCCCTACAAATGATGATTCGAATGTAAAATCATATATTAATGTGATTGTCGATAGTTTCAACACCCCATCATTGGCAAAATAACTCGAAATTAGACAACAAAACTATATCGTACCGGAAACGCAACAAACTCAAAAAGACTGAAATGCCATAGTGCTAGTAACCCTAGCCTCTCCCTTACAATTAGAGCCTACAAAATCATCTAACCCAAGCCCAATTGACTCAAGTCCAATGGCACGAAACAATGTACAATTCAATCAAACCAAAAACATTGCATCCAATACTATCCCCATTCAAATACCAAGCCTATCAACACAGTCACTAAGCTTAGGAAATGCCAACCTATGCACCCAAAACCCACAATCTCAGGTGTTTCAAACAAAGCAAACTTATAGGTAGGCAAGACCAAAATTTTTCAATGGTGAACCTTCGCAAATTGAACCAATAGCACCAATCGTTGATCTTTATGCTGATGGGGATGATGTATATTCAAATTCAAATGATAAAGAATAGCAAGACGAAGAAATAAAAGATGTTGGTGGTGAAAATGTGGGATATACAATCCACAGTGTTGATGAAGATGCAAATATAATGTTATCTGATTATGAGAGTGGGAATGATGATAACGACATATGTCCAGATTCTGATGATGATGATGATGCCATGACCAGAATGAGTGCTGATGTTCAAAAATTGTTGTATAGACCAAGAGATGGACCTTTTAAACAAAGGTTGGTATGTATTTCAGAAATATGAGAGAATTTACAATTGCCCTTAAAGGATATGCCATCAGAGGGGGTTTTAGGATGAAGAGGAGAAGAGTGACTGTCAGTTGCTTTACCCTGTCATGCCCTTTTAAGTTATATGTTGCATTAACAAGGAAAGGCCATATGTTCCAGATTAGGAAACTTGATGAAGAATACAATCGCGAGAAATTGCTTAAGAATACCGAATGCACTAGCACCTGGATATCTTAACAATACATGGATACAATACTTGCCAACCTAAAGATAGGTGTAGTTGTGTTGTAGACTGACTTGAGGAAGAATTTTGGTACCCATGTCAGTAAACAAGAGGTTTATAGAGCTAAAAAGAAAGCATTAGTAGCAACGGGACCATGATGAAAGTTACAAGAGGGTTAGAGATTATACTCATATTATCCTTAATAAAATGCCACAGTTGTTGTCTGTTGCAAGTGTTTACACTACTATAGAAAGAGTGGAGAAAACTTAGTTTGACAGAATTATGATATCTTTTCCTGCCGCGCAGAATGGTTTTAACCAAGGATGTAGGCCATTTATTGGCCTTGATGGGTGCCACTTAAAGGGTCCTTTGATTAGAACTCACTAGATGACCTGCCCTAAGAACTCTTGAATCCGTTGTTATGCGTATGCCAAAAACTAGAAAATAAATTATAGATTATCAGATTAGAAGTTAAGGAAACTAAGTCCTTAAAATTCTAATCTTAAAGATGCCACAAAGGTTGATCACTTCCTTAATAAGTAAGATATTGTATTCTACCAAGAACACAAGAAAGCAAAACTAAGCTTGCTGAAAATACTTCAATATTATTAAATGATATAATGAAATTTATTTTACATACTTGTAGCCTTTATATATGCATGCAAACATCATAATCCTAAATAAAAGAAGTGTCCAAAATTAAGTAGAAATAGAAATCCTAATTTAAGTTGAAAAATAAAACTATAATCCTAATCCAATAAGGGAACCTAAATAACAATCCTAATCTAATAAAGAAACCTAAAAAAATAACAATCCTAAACAAACAAAGAATCTTATTCCATATAGAACAAGGAAATCTTCAAAAACCCAAATTATCCATGCGGCTTTAGGATTTAGCAGTGCAAAGCTATTTTATTCTTTTTGTTGTATATAAAGATAAGTTATTATCTTTGGTAAAGCTTTGAAAATTTCAAGAACAGTCCTGGAACTTTCTAGGATAGCCTCTTTGTCATGCACTTCTATGATTAAGCCTTGTAAAGCCTTTTTCATCCTATTTGTCCTTACCTTAGTCATTGGACCACCGATTCTTTGCAAAGGATCTTGAAAAGAATTGGGAATATTAGCTTGAATCATTTGGCCAGCACCTCGATCTCCATTATTCCCTCTCTCTTCGAAAGGATTCGTCCTCAAATCACCTGTATCAAACAAAGATGAATTAGCAACATTGAAAGTCGCACTAACATTACCATAGTTGTTTGACAAATCTAGCTTATAGGCGTTATAATTGATTCTCTCCAAGACTTGGAAAGGCCCATCTCCTCTAGGTTGCACTTTTGATTTCTTTTGTATAGGAAACCTCTCATTATGCATGTGCATCAAAATCCAATCTCCAGGTTCAAAAACAATCTTCAAACGCCCCTTATTAGCTTGCTTAGCATATTGCTCATTCTTTCTTTCAATGTTAGCCCGAACCTTGGCATATAAATCCTTCACAAAATTCTTTTTTTTCTTACTATTAAGATTAACATGTTCATTAGTAGGCAAAAGTAAAATATCCATAGGAGTTAAAAGATTGAAGCCATAAACAATTTCAAAAGGTGAAAAAAAAATTAAAATAAAAAGATCTATTATATGCAAACTCAATATGTGCCAAACACTTCTCTCATTGCTTTAAGTTTTTAATAAAGTAATAAGTGTTCTATTAACTACTTCAGTTTGTTGAGGATGTGCAACAGTAGAAAACAAAAGGTTAGTTCCTAATTTATTCCATAAAATGCGCCAAAAATGACTTAAGAACTTGGCATCTATATCACTAACAATTGTCTTAGGCAAACCATGCAAACGAACAATTTCTTTGGAGAACAAGTCAACAATACGTGTTGCATCATTGGTTTTAGAACAAGCAATGAAATGAGCCATTTTAATAACCTATCAACAATAACAAATACGTTGTCTTTACTATCTCGAGACCTTGGTAACCTTAAAACAAAATCCATGGAAATATCAATCCAAGGTTGGTTAGGCATTAGTAAAAGGGTATACAAGCCATGCAGTTTAACCTTAGATTTTACCTACCTATATGTAATGCACTTAACACAAACACATTGTACAACATGCTTCATATTAGGCCAATAAAAATGCTGACGCAATATATTTAAAGTCTTTTGCACACCAAAGTGTCCTATTAAGTCGCCTCCATGAGTTTCTCTAACAAGTACCTCATGAATAGAACAAATAGGAACACACAATTTATCTTTTTTAAATAGAAATCCTTCATGCCTATAGAAATCACTAAATGCACACTTATCACATGCTTTCCATACTTGGCCGAAATCAACATCATCAGCATACAAGTCCTTAATCAATTCAAAACCAAGTAATTTAGTTTGCAAAGATGTAAGTAATGCGTACCTCCTAAATAATACATCAACAACAACATTTTCCTTTCCATGTTTGTACTTGATCACATAAGAAAACGTTTCTATGAACTCTAGCCACTTAGCATGCTTTTTATTAAGCTTACCATAGGATTTTAAGAACTTTAAGCTCTCATGATTAGAATAAATGATGAATTCCCTTGGCCACAAGCAATGCTGCCATATTTGAAGAGTTCTCACTAATGTATAAAGTTTCTTGTCATAAGTAGGATAATTCAATGTTGCCCCACTTAACTTTTCACTAAAATAAGCAATTGGTTTGGAATCTTGCATCAAAACAGCTCTTATTCCAATTCCAGATGTATCACATTCTACCTCAAAAGCTTTATCCAAGTTTGCCTGGCAAACATAACAAAGGTGCATTAGTTAGCTTATCTTTTAAAGTTTTGAAAGCCCGATCATGCACATCATCCCACTTAAAATCAAGATTCTTTTTAACAAGTTCATTCAAAGGTGCAGCAATATAATTAAAATCCTTAACAAACCTTCAATAAAAGCTTGCTAAACCATGAAAACTTCTTACCTCATTCACAATCTTAGGTGTAGGCCAGTTCTTTATTGCCTTTATCTTCTCTTCATTAACACTAATACCTTGCAAACTAACAATTTATCCAAGAAATATAACATATTCCATTCAAAATGTGTACTTCTTAAGATTAGCATACAATTGGTGTTCTCTTAACACATTAAAAACAACAAGCACTTGTTTGACATGTTCATCCAAATTTTTGCTATAAACTAAAATATCATCAAAGTAAACTATCACAAATTTCCCTATGAAAGCACGCAAGACATGATTCATTAATCTCATAAATGTACTAGGTGCATTAGTTACACCAAAAGGCATTACTAACCAATCATACAATCTATATTTAGTTTTAAATGTTGTCTTCCATTCATCTCCCTCTTCAATGCAAATTTGATAATAGTTATTCTTTAAATCAATTTAAGAAAACAAGTAAGAGCCATGCAATTCATCAAGCATATCATCTAATCTAGGGATAAGATATCTATACTTAACCGTTATTTTTTTAATAGCTCGACAATCCACACTCATACGCCATGTTCCATCTTTCTTTGGGACTAAGATGATAGGAACCGAACATGGGCTAAGACTTTCCCTTACAAAAGCCTTTTGTACCAACTCATCCACATGCCTTTGTATCTATTTTGTTTCCTCAGGATTAGCTCTATAAGTAGGTCGATTTGGTATGGTAGAACCTGGTATAAAGTATATTTGATGCTCAATACCTCATAAGGGAGGTAATCCATAGAGAATCTCTTCGGGAAATAGGTCCGCAAAATCCTACAATAAAGACACAATAACACTAGGCAAAGAGTGGTTAAGATCATTAGTAGAAAAGTAAACATTGTTGTACAAAAGTACAAGTAGTTACTACCTTGTAATCATGATACTCTTAATCTCATTTTTTTCAACAAATCCACTAATTCCTTTTCTTTTCTCTCCTTTTTGCACATTTTCCTCTCTAATTTTCCTCTCAGCCTCACTTGCTCTCTTTGTTTTTGCTTGCTTACTTTCTTTCTTTTTCTTTTTCTCTTGCTCACACTTTTGTTCTTTTCTTATTTTGCACTCTCTCGTTATCCTAATTTGATCTTTATAAGCTTGCAAAGGTTTGAGATAGGTTAGTACAGCAGTTCGGTTATTCATTACAAAAGAATAACTGTTTTTATACCCATCATGTGTAACCTTCCGATCAAACTGCCATGGTCGGCCAAGCAATATATAACTAGCATGCATTGGTGCCATATCACATAGAACCTTATCCTTATGCTTGCCAATTGAAAAGGAAATTAGAACTTGCTTCGTTACCCTTATGTCTCCACATTCTTTTAGCCATTGCAATTTGTACGGTTTATGATGCTTTATGGTATGCAAATTCAGCTTATCTACCAACAAAGTACTAGCAACATTAGTACAACTGACATTATCAATAATCATAGTATGTACCTTATCTTTCACATGAAATCTTGTGTGAAAATTATGGTCATGTTGTTCTACATCAACATTATCCTTAGGCTGTATACTTAGGGCTCTCCTTGTAACCAGTAAATTACCATACACGGGTTCTTCAACTTTAACATCAGAACAATCCTCCAATGGTGGCATCTCATCCTCATTTGAGCTAGTGCTTTCTATTTCTCCATTTTTCAACACAATCATAACTTTTTTGTTTGGGCATTGAGAAGCAATATGCCCGAATTCTTGGCACCTAAAACACTTAACTTCACGTGACTTCAATGAAGGTTTAGTTTCAGTTTTACCTTTAGAAACAGTAATCGAATTCTTTGCTTTGCTTCTTCTTTTGTTTTTGAGGCAGCTTTGTTGTGCTTCCAATTAAATTTCCACGAAGAACTAGAAGCTGAACCAGATCTAAACCCTTTTGATTTGATTTGCTTCTCCACTTTAATGGCTTTGTGCAATAGCTCCTCCATCTCCATATAGTGTTGTAAATCAACCATATCAGCAATCTCCTTGTTCAAACCGCTAATAAATCTAGTCATTGTTGCTTCTCGATCTTCCTCTATGTTTGCTCTAATCATGGCTATCTCTATCTTCTTGTAACAGTCCTCTACACTTATGGACCCTTGAACCAACCTTTGCAACTTTCTATGTAAATCTCTATATTAATGGCTAGGTATAAACCTCTTGCCATTACTAATTTCATTTCTTCCCATGACCGAATTGGCCTCTCTCCATTCCTACGCCTATTGATCACCAATTGATCCCACTATATGTTGCATAATCTGTGAACTCCACAGCTACTAGTTTTACTTTATTCTCTTCGGAGTAATTATGATAATCAAATACGTGTTCAACCTTTATTTGCCACTCCAAGTATAGTTCAAGATTATTCTTTCCTTGAAAGGTTGGAGTCTTCTCTTTATGCTTCCCAAATTACTATCACTTTTGAAAACAACCTTCTTGCCTTGTTTAGAACTTGATTCCTCCAAATCTAAATCCTCTTCCTCTTTTCTCCTCAAACATACGTCTTTTTAGTGGTTTTAGACATAGACGAGGATTACATGTCATCCAACCTAGTATTCAACTTTCTTAATTGTTCATTAACAGCCTTTATGAACATTTTTATGTCAACTTCCTGCGATTCTTCTTCACTACTCATGTTTATAACCTACAAAACTTGTTAGAAAAAAAAAGAAAATTTATTCCTCTCACACTGCCTCACATTTTTGCAATCAAAACAAATTGTTATCACTTGTGTTTCACACTAATTTGGCTTTTTTTGATGATGGTCTCAACTCTCTTATCTTTTACCACTCAAGCTAGCCCTCTTTATGTTCTTAAAAGATTCAAGATGAACAAATGTGAAGGAGTAATCGGTTAGATGGTGGCAAATCTCAAAATTAGAACATTAAAACCTTAGTTGAGACAAATGTAAACAAAGAAAAATAATAATTAAAAGAGCCAAGAAAATAAGAAAACTTCAAAAGAAAGCAAAAGACATGCAAAAGAAATCACTAGAATGTAACAAATTGAAACACAAAGCTAAAAGACACAAACAGTCTTACACAATTGATCTTGAATAGAATAAATAGAATATGGAACACGAAATTAAATTAATTTAGACGCAAGAATCCTTATTTAATGGGGATTAATACTAGTTAATATAGTAAGACAACTGTTTAAGGAAAAGAAATCCTAACTCAAAAAAGAATATACACAAAATCCTTATCAACTAACTGGCTTTGAATTTGTTGATTAGTAAAATCCAAAAAAAGAAAAGAGATCTAGTTATGATTTATTTGAATAGGAATATGATCTTGCATTTTAAGAAATTCCTTTTAGACTGGGAAAAGGATTAAAATCAAATATGCAATCTTAACAAATAACGCAAAACAGATTGCACACTAATCAAACAATGCAATCTAGCTTTTTTTTTTTTTTGAATTGGATATTCTTTCCAATCCCTTTTTTTCGTTAACAAAACTAAACACAAAACAAAATTAAATCTATTTAGAAACACAAAGAAGTAAAATAGAAGAAGTCAAGGAAGTTATGCGAAGACAATAGTAGAATTGCACAAAAATCAAAGAAAAAACATAAACTAAGGATAAATAAATGATAAGTAACCTGTTTCTAGAGCCAAAGCTTTGATACCAAATAATAATAACCCACTAGACAACCTGCCCTAGAAACTCTTGAATCCGTTATTATGCACACCCTAAAAACTAGAAAATAAAGTAAAGATAAATGTATTCTGCCAAGAACACAAGAAAGCAAAGCAAAGCTTGCTAAAAGTACCTCAATATTATTAATGATATGATAAAATTTGTTTTACATACTTAACCTTTATATAGGCATGTAAACATCATAATTCTAAATAAAAGAAGTGTCCAAAATTAAGTAGGAATAGAAATCCTAACTTAAGTTGGAAAATAAAACTATAATCCTATTACAATAAGGAAACCTAAATAACAATTCTAATGTAATAAGAAAAACTAAAAAAATAACAATCCTAAACAAACAAAGAAACTTATTTCGTATAGAACAAAGAAATTTTTAACAGCCCAAATTATCGGAGCGACTTTAGGATTTAGCAGAGCAGGGCTATTTTATTCTTCTTCTTGCACATAAAGATAAATGATTATCATTGGTGAAGCTTTGAAAACTTCAAGAATAGTCTTAGAACTTTCTAGAATAGCATATTTGTCATTCACTTCCATGATTAAGCCTTGTAAAGCCTTTTTCATCTTCTTTGTCCTTACTCTAGTCATTGGACCGCCCATTCTTTGTAAAGGATCTTGAAAAGAATTAAGAATATTAGCTTGAACCATTTGGCCAACACTTCGATCTCCATTATCCTTATAGAGGGGTTTTACTATCTGTGGTTACACTTGATGGGAATATAGAGATATATCCAATTGCAGTTTGTATTTACAATGCTGAGAACACTATAACTTGGACGTGGCTTATTCAACAATTGAAAAGCTATTTAGGTGAGAATAGGCAGTTAACTTTTATGTGCAACAGAAAAAAAGGTGCACTTAGTACATTATCCCTTGAGCTTCCCCATGCATATGTTAGACATTATGCCCAACATATACAAGCAAATGTGAAGGGCAAACATCCTAGAGTAGAGTTCAGCGCACCATTTTGGGCTGCTGCGAGAGCTTTAAACAAAAAGGATTTCAATGGTGCAATGAAATTAATTAAAGGAGTTGATGTTGGGGCATATGATACACTACGAAAAATAAATCCAAAATTCTGTTCAAGGCATGCTTATGATTAGGTTTTGTAAATCTGATCACACAACAAATAAAATGACTGAGTGATTTAATGGGTGGTTAGGTATCAAACGAAGCTCCTCGTCATTTACTTGCTTGAATGTATTAGAAAAAAATGATGAAAAGGATCAATAATAGGAGACATGAGGAATATAAGTATACTAGAAGATACACAAGAAGATGGCAATAGCAATTGCCATTAGTAGAAACTATGCTATTATGCTTGCAAGTGACAATATGTTTGAGGTAAATGACAAAGGAAGAACTTATGTTGTTGATTTGGCATCAAAACAATGCGACTATAGTGCTTAGGGTCTAAGTGGCATCCCATATGTGTATGTTATGCCATGCATATCTTATATTGGTGGGAACTATGTTGATTATGTTGATGTTCAAGAAAGAGGTATATTTCAGAGCTTATGGTGGAATGATTGACTCTTTTTCAAATAGAAGTTTATCGGCAAGAGTGAGTGCTGATGATATAAATCCACTAAGGGTCAAAAGATTCCTTGGATGACTCAAGTTGAATAGGCACAGAGAGATCGTGAATTGCCTCTAGAGAGAAGAAGATATACATTACAATGTAGTCATTGTGCATAATTTGGTGATAACAAGTGAGGATGCTATGTCAATCCATCAAATATGAACAAAAGAACTAGGTTTGCAGCATATCTGAGTCTTCTGTGAATTTTAACTATAAACATAATAAAACAAACTGACTTTTACATTCTTGTAGAATAACAAGAGGGCAATGCAAGAAAGGGCAGTTTAAGAAGCTTTTGCCACAGGTCAAAAAACATAATGATCAATCCTTATATGTGCTTACTTTACTTGAGTTCAAACTAATCTCTTTTTTTGTATTTGGATTACACAAGTGCTGATATATCAAGCCATAGGTTCATGGTCAACTTACCTATAGCAACACAAGTCCCTCAAATTGAACCCCAAGTTATGAGGGATGTGAGTGGAGGTGTTAGGATGCATTTGAAAAGGAAACCACAGACATATTGGGACAAAAGCATCAACTAGACATATGAATCAAGGTAATGCAAGCAATAATTCTATTTAGGTTAAAGTGCAGGGCAGGAAGATATTAGCTGCTGATGGTGTTCAGATTCGCAATCAAGGAGTGGTGATACAAAGTCAAAACATGCAAAATGGAGATTAAGCATATTGTTCAAATGGAAAAGGTAAGGGTAAGGGTAAGGCCTCATCTAAAAGAAAGGTAATGTTTATATATATATATATTACTAACCTTGAAAACATAATTATGGGTTGTGTTAAGGCATTTCATTATCCAAAGTTGAACTCGGTTCAATGGCATCATAATTGCAAGAGAAATGATTGCCATGCATAAACTTTGATAGTATAGATACATTGAAAATTTGTACTTTTTGCTAATGATGTGGATATATATATGTTCAGACAGATACATGATTGATTTTGATGACACATAACTTCCATGAATGCCATACGATTCCATGAAATGCCAATAACAAGATGAATATACTGACAACACAGGTTTTTTTGTTTCTTGTGTGTGCATAAACTTTTTGTACATGAACTTTGATGGACAAAATATAGTAGATCTATAGTAGACATGTATATGAACTATTTATAATTGTAAGTGGATTATGTGGCTTGATGTAAGTTAGGAAGTTATAGGACAAAAAGGCTAAAACTTTTTTGCAGATAAGTACTATCAATGTTAAGATTTCTATGTAATTTTAAGCTGAACCATGCTAGGAATTAATTCTTACTAAGGTACTTTTATTAGTAGTTTGAAACCATTTACTTTACTTCACTACATGATCATGCGAGCAAATTAGGTTGCCACATGACTTCACATTAAACTATACACTTGTTAGACTCTTTTACTGCAACATATAACCAAATAGCTAAAAACAAAATAACTATGTGCAGGAGTCGTTTGTTTGCCTTCACCAGGGATTTCATGTCATTGATAGCCACTGCCAACTTAATTTCTTATTCAAGTGGCTTCATTGATTCTGCATGTTCAGGTGACAGAACATTCATTCTATGTGCAATGACTTTGTATTCTTCATTGCTTGGTTTCCACCACTTATAGAATGCACACTTGTCTTTGTACTTCGGGTAGTAGTAGTACAATTTTTGTGGGTTATGTGAAGATTAATATATCTTCACAATATCTCTTATTCCATAATCACAAGTCTTTTTTATGAACTTGATGAATTCCTATTAACTTCGTGGTCTTGAATTGCACCAATGGAATCTGTTGAAGCTTTGCATGTAGGCATTATATGTTAGAATAATCTATGTTGAAAGAATCGCTTAATGGTGAAGGTGGTTGTTGTAGTATTAAAAGGCAATTCACAAACCATTTTATAGGCTACTTACAACAGTAACAAGATTAATGGCAATCTAAGCATTCAATCCCCATCTTATTTGCAGTTTACCATTGAGCACAGTAATAGCCATATGGATCTTTATCCATCTAAAATATAATATAAATATTATCAATTACTTCATTATAATTTTAGAATAAATTAATAATTCATGACTATAATATTACGTTTCATACATACATAATTATAATTGCTATAACATATCTTGGAATGATTGTGTTTTAATTATATATATATATATATATATATATATAAATATATATGTATATGCTGCAACAGATTTAGAATGATTGTGTTTCTATTTTATATATAAATATATAATTACTGCCACATACCACTTTTTCTTTGGTTTTTTTGTCAATTCACTTTTTAGGGGTGGCATTGTATTTTCACGAGGTCAACTTTGGTCAACTCAAATAAATTGTTAAAGATAGCGGTTTGACTTAATATCTGGGGATGTTATGATGACTTTCAAAATTATTTGGGACGTAATGAAGCTTGTCAAAATTGGTTGTGGATAAATTGATGATTACCCAAAAAATGATTACTATCTAAGGAGAAATCTAATTGAAAATTTTGTTGCAAAACTTGTATGAAGAACCTCAGCATGCTTTTGGTCAGAACTTAATACTACTTCAAAACAAAATCATTATTCACAATACAGCCAAAATACATGCATAAACACAAGCATCAACAATAAATTATAGGAAACATAAAGGATGGAAATTAGGGTCCAAAATAACTTTCTATAAGAAGCAAAAACTTGAGCATGATTATAATCAGCTTATCAAGTGTAAAAGGAGAAGCTTAGATTGAAATAAATATTGCAAAGTAAGCCATTATTCTGTCTAGGTTGTACTTGTATTCCTCCTTGTTAAGTCATAAATTTCATATTCGAATAAGCAGCCAAAATAAAGTCCAAACAAAGTCACCCTATTTGTTAGAAATTTAGTGCTATTGAAAAAACTAAAATAAACACAATGCACAAGATGCTAATATGAAAAACATAATAACTATAATTAGCAATAATATTAATCTGATAGAAATTGTTGTTTGTATAGTATTAGTTGTACCTCATTTGTTATCCTTCATTAAAACATTAATTAATTAGCAAATAAGAAAAACATAACGACCTCATGATTTTATCGTTTTAGTATCAGCTATCATTACAATTACATTTAAATCAACACTTGTTATTCTCTGATAAAATATTAATTAATAGTTAACTATTAGCCTACCAACAACCATTAACTTAAAATTAATTTTCTCAATCATGATTAAGGATTTGGCACTTCTCTGGCAAGCACTTCCATTAAGTGGTCTAATCTTATTTTCTCTCTTTTGTGGTCAGGGTTTAATCATTTATAATGTTTTTACAAAAAATCAAAAACCAATTCATTTAACAAGTTATTGCTAAATCTTATCTATTTTCTCTTTTTATGGTCAGACTTTAGAAAGCACCAAGAAAGAACCCATTTACTAAAAGAAGAAAAGCATCAAATAATTAAAGAAAATGATAAATATTAAGTGGTTTTACTTGAAAAGACTTGACCTGTTTGACACTTATTATTTGCACTATCTAACTACCTCTATAGCAATTAAAGCATGTATAGAAAAATAATCATCATCATCTTCAGTTCCATCACGTTAAGCCTATATGTTTCAATTTTAAACTAGATCTAAATATAGTTTGAATTATTGCTTCTAAGAAAGAACAAAAAAGAATCATTAAGTCTAGTCTATGATGGAAAACTTGTTTTACACGTAATCCAATTTACTTTGCATAGGAATATGATATAGAGTATCAGTCTCTTAATCAAAAAAGATTTCATTACATCCAATCCATCTTCAATCTATAATTTGCTTTAAATCTTTTCTTATACACGAAGATTTTCCACGAGTCAAGATTCTTTCATTATCAAAATATTTCTTATATAATATCAACATAGTAACATTGAAAATGAATTCAAAAATTAAAATCCAAACTCAAACTCAAAAACCCAGAAACCAAATTCAAATCGAGTTCAAATTAAGCCAAATTCAAAACCCAGATAATATATTTAACATAACCAAAAGGAATAGTGAATACGATCAATAGAAAATTAAAGCCCCAATCATTAATAAACTATTAACATCTCAAGTGCAAATCAAACTTTAAAATTAAAACTTGAAACAAGGGCGAATCTAGCATCAATTACTAGTAAATATGGTTGACTTGTGCAAGGTAGTGGCTGAGGGTGACTGGCAACAGTTGTAGGTGGTTGTTATTGTGATTGACGGTGACTACATGCGGTGGCTAGGGTGATTATGCGACGACAATGGCTCTCGTTGACAAAAGTTTTGAACATATTAGGTTTACAGTGTAATAAATTTTGAGATTGAGTTTAGTAACTGAGCTGACCCAGAAAACAAGAAAAAGCCTGGATCTAGACCTAGTCCGAACTATACTTTAAAAATAAAAGACCGAACCCAACTTGCAACGTACTTAGGGTCAAGTTTAACCCAACTTTAAATACCGGGCTTTTCTCTAGCCGGGCTGGACCTAATCTTTTTGCCAACTATAATTGAACCTCTATTTTATTGTCTAAAGGACATTTGAACCTTTACTTTAAAAAAAAATTGTTAAACAAGCTCATTCTGTTAACTTTTTTTTATTACTATATGAGAAAAGTGATGTGGAATGTTAAAATAATAATTTTACTTTTCATTAAATATAGTGAGTAATGTTGAAATAGTAGCATTATATAAAATGGTTTGCAATGACAAATGTAGTTGTAATATCCCGGATTTTGATATTAATGAAAATATAAATACATCTTTTATATAATATGTGAAGATATAGAAATTGAGAATTTATAAGATGAATATATTTATTTTTGGAGAAATTATTTGATTAGGATGAATATGTTATATTGTGAATAAGAATAGAATTATTTGAAAATATAAATATTATTATAGGTGAAAAGTAGAAAAGAAGATTGAAGGAAAGTTCAATTGATATAAAGAAATAAAAATTATTATTTTTGCTTTGTGTAATTCAGGTAGAATGAAGTGGAAATAATGGAGACAAAAAGAAAGAAACACGGAGGAGACAAACCAAGGTATTATGGGAAAAGAAAATGAAGTGTAAAAGTTTTTTAATAAAATAATGTTAGTTGATGGGATTATAGCAAACTTTGCTTCTTTATTATTTAGATAGAAGAAGAAGAAGAAGAAGAAGAAGAAGAAGAGAAGAGAAGAAGGAAGAACGGAAGAAAGGAAGGGAAATAAATTTATATACGGTTAGAATTTATATTTTTGTAAAGAGTTGGATTTAATTTGTTATATAAGTTTGGAACCTTATTTATTATTATTGGATGATTATTTATTATAATTTTTAAATTTATTTGAGGAGAAATTTTGGAAGAAGTAGAAAAATCAACAAAAGTCTAAAGATTGAGATACAGTATCAAGTAGGTGTTTATATACAATTGGTTAATTTTGGTTTTAAAACTGAAAAATAGGGTGTTTTGTTATAAATTATTTTGGTGATTATTTATGAAATTTGATTTTTAGATTAAATGAATACATATCAAATTTGGTGTTTTTGTCAAATTAAAGATTAAATAAATTTTTATGAAAATTTTATATATATTATATTTGATTTAATTGATTGAAAGAATATTTATTAAAATTTGATGTTATATTTGATTTAATTGGTCAAATGATTATTTATGAAATTTGATAATTTGTTTAATTTAAGGATTAATTGAATATTTACGAAAATTTATGATTTATTACGAGTTATTAAATCAATGATTTTCTTGATCATGTTAAATAATATTTTGTGGATATTATTATTTTTATAAATAAATGAGAAAAGTATGAAATATGCATCGTATTTATATAAATTAATGATTTCAAGGAAAATGTTATGTTTATGAAAATTTGTAAAAGTTGTTATAAGTATAAACATGGAATTGAAATAATTTGATAATGAAAATGTGATGGCCATGGTTGATGGTAGCACCAGTGACTTTAGATGTGATTTCAGTCATACGGTGAAAGCCTGTAAAGATGAAATCTGAGCAACGGTCCCTAAAATACGTTGGTTATGGACGACGGTCCTTAGGAATAATGGCCCAAAAGCACGTATGGCCAGTTATGGGTGGCAGCCCCTAGGAATAATGCCCTAGAACTATGCATGAATGAATTAACTAAAATTGGACAAAATAAAGAAAATAAATGGATTTGAGTTATTTTTAAAGAAGTTGAATTTTGAGATGTTATTTTGATATTTTACAAAATTTATGGTTGAGAATTCAAAAGTATTTATGTTGATGATAAATGAATAAAAGTGTTTTAATTATTTTATTTACATTGTTTTGAAATATCTTCACGATATTTTGTCGTACGAAATGAAAAGAAATTTTATATGAATATTTGTTTATTTTCTTAAAAGTTGCTTTTGTATGTAAATATCTACTGGGCATTAGCTCACCCCTACTTTTCAGATATTAGGTAATGTTTGAAATAAGATGTGTAAAGGAGGATGATATTGCTATATTCTGAAATTTGTAAGATTGTACGGATATATATGTAGTTGTGTAATTCTATATGTATCACCGTACTTGTATTGTATTGTTTTAGTACAATTGTATAAATAGTATTGAAGTAATAGAAATTCAGTATTGGTTGTAATATTTGAGATATGTAAGGAAATAGTTGATTAGCGTGAGTTTTATTTAGGAGTATTTAGTATAGTTTAGAATTTGAAGATTTTAAAGGATATGACATTTGGTATCAGAGCATTATTTTCCTTGAGGTAAAGTATGGAACTTAATATTTTTTTAAAAAGAATTTTTTCTAACACCCTAATTCGGTATTACTTTAGCATATGCCGGGTCAGGGTTGTTACAGTAGCCTTATTAACAAAGAAAACCACATAAGTGAAAGAAAAGACATAATTATCATTTTCTCAAATATAGTTATTTGGAAAAATATAGTTGTTTTCTTAAATGTTGTACTCAACCAATTTATAGGATTTGAAGTGCAAATTGTCATTATATTGGTAGAATGAATTCTTCATCCTTATATTCAACAGATGAGTAATCTTATTCAAGAACAAGTATTGTTTGTGTTACCAAAGAGTTGGCATTAAGGTTTTAAAAATAGAAAACAACTTAAATAATTTGATTTACATGTGCAAGACAAGTAAATATTTATGGTTTAGTTGGTGGAATTATGATATAGATGACATAAACTTATATATGCTTATTGCTAAAAGTCATATAAAGGAGAACTCAAGTATGTCAATGGAAAAAATGTCCAACACCAATGAAATTCAAGAGTTAGTTGTGGAAGGCAAATGTAAAACAAGGAATTCCAAATTGAAGAAGAGTAAAGATGATATTCCTTCAATTAGAAAAATTATATTGGTCATTCTCATATTAGTTGTAATAATCATATGATAGAAATAAAATTAAAATTCAATGACATTTATATTTAGTTTCTGCCAACACATCGGATTCAAAACCAATAGCTTATTCTAAATTTTTATAAATTGAACACTTAAATATAGACCGAGTTTGCATAAAATAAATGCTCTAATCTCTCATTTGTTTACATTGTAGGTAATAAAAAAGTCAATATATCTAACTCCACTATTAATATAACTCCAGTACAAGTAACATATATCATGCCCAAATAGTAACACATGTAAACAACTTATAATTTCATTGAGGTGAGGTGTAAAATTTTGAGATTAGATTTCTTTATTATTCCTTGTCTTTATCTACAAAATAGAGATACTAAAATTACAAAAACAGTTTTAATGATGCATATGAATGTATACAGTTACATTAGTTAACAAATGCTTACTCATTGTAAGTTATTGACCTTGCTCCAAATGTATATGGATCTCTCATTGACCATTATACACTTTATTTCCACTATCGTTACCTATTATTGTTTGTACAAGTTAGGTAAGTTGTAAATAAATGTTTATATCATCTTTAAATAAACATCACCTTAACTAGATAAACTTATTGTATTAACCTTTTAACTTATCCCTGTTGGACTTTACCCTAATAGACTTGTCTGCTTAATGAACTATACCAGTAAATAAAGTTGCCCTTAATTGACGTGTCTTTATTGAACTTGCCCTAGATAAATCTCTCATTGATGAACTTGCATCAACAAATTGACCTGCCCTTACTGTTCTTGTCATTGGCAAGTATTAAAATAAGTGATAACTTTAACAAAATTTGGCTAATACAAAATAAAAAAAAAGACTCAAAAAGTTCACAGAATACATACCAATCCTAGTCTCTTACGTTGTTGCCCAAAATAGTTGAGCGTAACTTTCTGTTATGACCAAACTTGCATAAACCACATTAAGTAGTTGCCTACATATCTTGACCCTCTCCTGCCTCTCTTCTCTTGTATGAGTTTGGTCTCTTGGGTTCAATATCACTTAGAAGGCTTTAGGTCTAGATTATCATCTATAGCCAAAAAGTCTAATCTAGTAGTCGTTTGATCATCTTTTAGTAAGTGGCCATATATAATGGCCTTTTAAATTTGTCATCTATATAGTCAATAAAATCATCACTAATATAGGAAATGTATTGCAACACATGAGGATAAGGCTTTTCATTGGCTAGCTAAGCCTTACAACCACATGCCATTCTCTTCAAATAAGTAGCATAAACCTTGCTCCTCTCTTGTAGCACCTCATACTCAGTATCACTTCCATATATAACTTTACAATGTCTTTTTAGCCTTTGCAGCAACTTCAATTTTTCTATGTAAATAAGAAGGAAACGAATCTTCCATTTTCTTGCACCAGTAAGCCTTTTATACATCCTCTTCATCACCTTTCTTCTAATGAACTTTAACAGTGACAAAACTATTTTTACTCAACCAATCATCATGTGACTCAATAATGCTATTCGTTACATAGTCATACTTCAACTTCTACTCAAATGTATGCCTAGACCAAAATATTAGAGAGACTTTTACCAACCATGATGCTTTTTTTTCTCTATCTTTATCAGTTTTGTATACCTGTTGTACTATGTTTTGGTGGTAGATCTAGCAGCAGCACAAAACAAGTCCTTTAGAATCAATTTAGGCCATTGACTTTTAAGATTTGGACAAATGTGTCTTGTACAGTGCTTGAAATTTACTTCAGACCATTGATTTTATGATGCTACAATTATCCCTTTCTATTTGCCTGTCATTAATGTTGTTGCTTTCTTATTTTGAATACTTAGATAGTCACTCGAATCCTCCAAAAACTAGTGCCATGTTTCTAGGATCTCACTTTCACAGATGAAATAAGTAATTGGGAAAACCTTATTGTTTGTATATAAGGAAACTAAAAATAGAAGTACTCTTTCATAAGGCCTCTTGAGATGACAACCATCCTAGATTATAAACCTTCTACAACCATTTACAAACTTGAGCCCAAAGTAGGAAAACTAATTATGATTCTCTTAAATGAAATCTTATTGCCAATATAGGTTATATAAAGCTTCAGATGCACTTCAAGATTTCTTTCATTGATTATCTTAATATATGATGGTAGTTTTGCATATGTTTGTGTAACATATCCTAGTACTTAAAGGTAAAACCTTCTTCTTTACCTTATATAACTGTCTTTTATGAAAATGCACTCCAAATATTTTAAATCAAGATTGTAATTCAATTATTCTTGGAATTTTTTAAGAATCCACTCAATAAACGCATCTCTTTTATTTTTGACACCAAATAAATGTGTTCATCATCCAATTACTTGATTATAAAAGTCAATCCATACTTGTATAGAGCTGTATAAATCTTCCTTGGGCAACTCACATGGTTGCACACACCAAGGAAACTCTTTTTGTTATTATTCTTTCCTTTAAGCTGGAAAACCTTTCCACAACATATAGTATTTTATCTTTTCTTTGAACTGATCAATATTACTAAACTTATAATCCAATCTAAATTTAATCTCCCCAGTAGGCCTGTTTTTGTATACTTTTCTTCTTCTTAACCAACCATTTTCATTGCCTTTCTACTTTTATCTTCTTTTCTAAAGATAACAACAACTCTTCTTCCCTGTTATCATTACCATATTTGGACAAATTATCCTCATCGACATCACTTATAAGCTCTCTACAATCATCATCATCATCTTCATCACTATTTTCTTCATGACTAACATTACCATCAATATTATCTTGTCCTCATCATCTACTTCCCTAACTAGAACATAAAGTTGATTGTAATTTGGCTTTCTATTAATCTCATTAAGTTTTTTGTGGATTGTGTAAGGTTGGACACTTAAGAAATAGGATGTTTTATAAATAGAGGGTTATACCAATTAGTGAGGTATGGTTTAGGTGTTGTGTGGGATTGTACAGTTGTTATGTGAGGCTACAAGGCTACTGTAAGGCTGTGTAGTGTTGGTTCGTCATTAAAAAGCCTTGTTTTCTCTAAATTGGTGACATGTAGGATAATGTTATGTTGATGGTCCATGTTAGAGGTAATATACATAGTGGTAGATAATTCACTTTAATACGCATGTCATACATATCTTTCCAAGTGTACAATACAATTATGTCTATAAGCTCTTTATCATTTGTAATCAACAAACTCCGTAAATACAACCACATTTGTTCTAAACTTCTCCCTTGCATTAACTCTCACTTAAACATAAATTGCCTCAAAACTTTATAAATCGCTATAAAACTTGCATATTTAGGTTCACAAAGCCAATAGTCAATGTTCTCCCTAAAAAATCTTATAGTTATTCTAACATTCTCACTATTATTATTTGTCTACATACAAAAAAAAACATATTTTTTTTATCACATTTACTATATTTTAATGTATAACAGTATCGTTATTACTTTTACTTTTTGTAATGAATAACAACTTTAAACACACTATATTTCTAGGGATGGCAAAGGTATCCATTTTTGCAAATATCTATCCGTATCTAATCGTCAAGGATAGGATATGGTAATTACAAAATGGATATAGATAAGATATGGTAATTTTATATAATATCCGCTAGAATATGATACAGATATGGATATTCTGATACCCGAAGATGGACTAGTATATATGTATATATATATTAGAAAGTAAATATATTTATTGAAAATGAATTATCTAATTATGGATGAATAAGTTCTTAATTTCAAAAGAATTGAATTTTAGGGTAATATAAGTTTTGCTGTGGGTGAAAAGTATAATAATAATAAATGAAGGATTAAATTGTTATTAAGAAATCTAATTTATTATGTCTTTGTCGGTTAAGTGAAAAGACAAAATTAAAATAAAATAATAATAAAATATTATAATAATTGAATAAAAAGAGGCGATAATTATGTGTATATAAAGAATTTTGCTTTCATCAATTTGAAAGCTTTGGCAGAAAGCAAAAACAGAGGAAGAAAGAAAAAGAAAAAAGAAAAAAGGTTCGTCCTAAATTTATATTTTGGATGATTAGCTTTCCGTTTTAGGAATTATAAATAATTTTATATGATTTAATTGCAGAAATTTAATTGTTAGTATATATATATATATATGCAGATGTTTACATACATACATTTTTAGATAACTAAGTTTGAATTATTAAATCATTACGTGTTATTATTGTTAAATTGATACTAGGGAGTGATTCAGAGGGGGACGAACAGTCAGCAAAAGTATAGAAATAATCGTTTAATATTCAGGTAGGTATTTATATATATTTGGGAGATTTTAATTTTAAAATTGAAAAGTAGGGTGTTTTATTACATTAAATGTTTTGATAAATGTTTATGAAATTCCTGAATTATTACGTGTTGATTCAACTGATTGTTTTTCGAATCGGATTTGAAGAATAATTTTTATATGAATGTCATATTTATAAATACAGTGAGAAAATTGTGTCAACGCGTGTTGTGATTTTATAAATGAATTATTTGTATGGATATGTTGTGAAATAAACGGATAAATGAAAATGTGATGGCCATGGTTGTTGTTATGATGTGGCACCGGTGTTTGGGGTGACGGTCCCTCGAAATAATGCCCGTAAAGTACGCAAGAGTAAAAATTAGTGAAAATTATTTTAAATGATGGAATGAATATGTTTTTGTTATTTTTGTGAATACTGAAATTGAAATGTTGTTTTGGATTTTGTTAAGCTTGCTATTCGAAATCGAAAAGTGTTTTATATATGCAAATTTGTTTATTGTAAAGTTCTTAAAACTACCTTTATATATAAATATCTACTGGGTATTAGCTCACCCCTACTTTTCAGGTTCCTAGGTAATGCTGGAGATATTGTATGTAGAAGACAAGGATACTCCAGAATAAGAGTTTTACCACTTTGGAAACTATATGTGATTATAGACGTAAGAGTTTGTAATGTGTGGTTTTGATGTACTTTTCTATGTTTGTATTTGAATTTTAGAAATCCTAAAATTAGTTATGTTTTTTTTAGATAATGAAATGAAGCAGTTGGTGTAGAATATTATTGGGAGTATTTAGCATAAAATCTTAAAGTTTGCAGGTTTATATATTTTGGCATACAATTATTATAGAGGAAATTCAGCCAAATTTTTTTTATATAATTAAGGATGCTCCAAATTAGATTAAGAATATTAACTTGCGTAGAAGAATGATTATGTTTTGAAAGTTTAAAATTTCGTAATACCAGAATCGGGGTGTTATAGATATCCTAAAATATTTGCGAATATATGCATAGGATATCTGTTTCACCCTTTTTTTAAATTTTTTTATCAAAAGATATCATTTTGGACAATCCAAAACGATGTCATTTTATGCTCTGTATTTATAAACTACATTAAACCCTTATTCGAATAGTCATCTCTTTGTCTTTGTTTCTCTTAACTCCACACGGACCCATTACGTATACTAAATTCCAAATTTAATTATTAAACACATGTAACAAATGAGTCCTCTGATTCGACAGTCCATCACGCATTCTGGGTAAGTTTCATTTTGTCCTTTTACCTTCCAATTGATTCAAATTATTTTATTAGTTATGAATGATAGTTTTATATATATTTAATTAAAAAAATGCCCGATTCCTCCCCTAAGTTTAGGCCTAATACCCCATCACCTTCTGACTTTTAAATTTTTTCAATTTTACCCTTTAATAATTTAAATAGACCGAATGAAACAATTGAATCGAATCAATTGAACTGATTTTTTTTAAATTGCAAAATAAATTGTTATTGTGAGAATTTGAATCTTAGACCACATGAAACATACCAACTACCTTATCACTCCACCAAATGACTTTAGATGATACTTTATCCAATCCTTAATAAATATTTCTTGTCAAAAATAAAAAATTCTATTAAAATTAAAAATTACTTTTAATAATGTAAAAATTTTATAATTTAAAAATAATTTCATAATAATTAAAATTTATTAAATTATTCTAAATCATTACTAATGATAATAATTTTAGAAATTTATAATATTTCTAAATAATTGTTAAGGAAAATGAATCTAATTTATTGTAAAAATAAAATTATTTTGAAATCATTACTAATTTTAAAAATTTATAATTAAATGATAATAATAATTTTAAATTTGAAATATTTCAAAATTTTAATTATTGTAAACTATTTTTAAATTATAAGTTGTTTACACTAAAAAGAAAATTTATTATCAATAGCATTTATTATATATATATATATGTGTGTGTGTGTGTGTGTGTGTCTAAAAGGGTTGTTTATTAAGTATTGGATAATTTATTGACAAATTACATTTGGTGTAACGGTTAAGGCATTGGTTTATTTTACTTGGTCTTAGCTTTAGATCCTTGCAATGTTATTTATTTTATTATTTTGTAATTTTAAAAAAACTGGCCCAAAATATTGGTTTGGTTCTAATCATTGGTTTAAATTATTAAATGGGAAAACCAAAAATATTTAAATTACTGAAGGGCAAAATCGAAATTCGAGGGCTGATGAGATATTAAAAAATATATAAGGAGGTAACGGGGTATTAGGCCTAAAATCAGGAAGGAATCGGGCATTCTTCTTATTTAAATTTTTGGTTTTGATAATGAATTATTTAGTGATAGCATATTTCATTCAAGAATTAAAAAAATGGCATTAAAGAGACAAAGGAAATGAAAAATACAAATTGATTCTTGTATTTGATGTATATAATATTATCTTTAGGAAAAAAAGCCCATTAATCCCCTGGAGTTTGCTCTAAGTACCCACTATCCCTTTATATTATGAAAAATGCTTTGGAGACCCTAGTCGTCTGCTCTGTCCACGTTAAAAAAATTGCTTCTAGAGATAAAAACGTATTTTTTTATTTAAATATAATTTTAATTCAATCATTTTATTTTGAAATAAATGAATTTTTATTTTGTTAATTAAAATAATTCAAAATAACATAAATTAAAAGCAAAATAAACAAAAACCCTAAATCTAATATAACACCAACTGTCGCCCACCATTATATACCTTTTCCTCTCTCTCTTCTCAACCTTGTCTTGTCAAACCTCCACCATGCTTTTTGCATCTCTTCTTCTCCTACTTAGGGCTTGTTTATTTCTTTGACTAAAGTCTGAATATAAATATTCAGATGTGTAGGAACTATTTTTTTTAATTTATATCTAAATATTTGTTAGAAACATCGAAATATAATTAAGTTAAAAATTTTAACTTAAATCTGAATGAATAAATGTCTAAATAATTTAAATATTTTATTTGTCAATAATACTCTTAATTTATTATTTAATATTTATATATGTTAATAATTTAATATATTGATATAAAAAAATTTAGGACATATATCAATATATCAGTTTCAGATTTTTTATTTTTATAAAAACAAAAAACTTAAGAATAATATTAAGATATTTAAGATAAAAAAAATAAACACGTTAATTATATTCAAATTTCAGTCAAATTTAGATTTAAGCCATGTTCATATTTCAAACAGAAAAAATAAACACTACCTTACTCTCTTTTCTTCTCTTTAGAGATTTTGAAGAAGCAAATCGAAGTTTGCATGTCCTGAATTCTGTACCATTACCATGCCTTTGCTTTTCAGTCAATTTGGTTATTCAATTAAGAAATTAAGAGATTGGGGAAATTAGGGTTTGAAATTGCTTAAATCAATTCGGGTGTTCAGTTAAGGAAATTGAAGTTGAGCCCTTATAAGAAAATGTTTTTGTGAAATCATTATGCTTGCTTAGATGAAGAAGATGAAAGAAAATACTGGTGTGTTTTTGGATTTAGATTTATTTGTTGATTTATTTTTACAAAAAAAAAAATACTAGTGTATTTAAGATACCTATGGTGATGTTATCTCCCTTGTAATCAATTTGAAGTCATGATGCCCACAATATTCTTCTTAGCTGTGTGTCTGGTGGCAATTCATGTTAATTAGAAGGAAATAATAAAAGGTTGGATTTTGGATGAACAGAAGGAATGCAACGGGAATGTGAAAGAGGAAACATCGTTCCTCTTTTTCATTTCTTTTTTTTTTTAATTTTTTAATTTATTTGGTGGAGGCCTCTTTACTTTTAGATCTAGGTTTCTTGTAAAAAGTTAATTACTAATAAAAATTAAAGTAAAACTAATTTCAGTTTTTTATTTTTTTCATTAATTTAATTAAGTTATAAAATAAAGCAATAAATTTTTTTCATTTTTAAGTAAACTCCAAGAATAGGCCTACAACAGTGATATTAAATAAAGAGTAAAAATGTACAATATAAAGAAGACCCAAAATGGCTTGTCCAAACATGTAATACATGAATGAAAAATAAAAAGTAAATTCCAGTTGGGTTTGTTCTAGGTCTGCTATAAATTAAAAGAATAAAAATTCAATGCAAAATAAAGAAATAATTTAATTCAAAAATAAAATTTTACAATAATGCCTTGATATCACCAAACTTTGTTTATTTTTTAAAGTGTTTAATTATTTAATTTAGTATACATTTTATAGTCTAGGATCATATAACGCTCTTGCCATTTTTTTCTTAATGGAATCATCTTCTCCCTTGAATTAATTTATAACAATATATTTTTAAATCAGAAGTGGGTTGTATAAAGTCTGCAATGTGGGATCCCATGTCTACCTTTAAGGGCATCACAGTAATTGCAACCAAAATTTGCTTTCTTAGCGTAGACGGAGCAAACGGCCGAAGTCTTCAAAGCATTTTTCATAATATAGGGAAAATGGATACTTATAGCAAATTCTAGGGGGGGTAATGGGCATTTTTTCTGTCTTAAGCCCTTTACATGTATTTTTTTTTATAATTTTAGCTAATTAGCTACTTAATATATTATCACATTAACATATATTGATCTAATATTTAATCTATTATCTCATTAACATTACATTATATTGATTTTCTTATGGAAATTTTTCTTGACAGTTTTGGTTTTCATTATTACTATACTACAAACTTAGTAATTGATCAATTAAATTATTAATCTGTAGGTAAAAAATGGACATGAATTTGACAATGATAGAATTTGTTGAACAACTCCCTCTCAGTGATGTTCCTAGCTAATTTAATGAAATAGATTTAAATCAAACTCCAGAGACTACAGGTGATGAACTTACAAGTCCAACTACTGGTAAGAAATTGACTTCAAGTGTATAAAGTCATTTTTAGATATAAAGGAATAATAATTCTAGTTATTAGAATGCAACTTATTCATATTGCAATAAAGTAATGCTTCATAAGCCAAAGGATATAACCTCACATCTACACAATTATTTAAAAGCATGTCCTCGTAAAAAGCAATCGAGCATAGATTCTACCATAAAAAGATTATAGAGTCATACAACTGATGAAAAAATGAAGGTGTCTACTTTTTCTTTTGATCGAGAAAAAGCTAGGAGAGATCTAATAAGTGTGTAGAATACGCACTTATCGGTTACTTTGGGACTTGAATTATTTTGTAAATTCTCAAGTTTAGTTAATATTTGACGAATTTTAGTGTTTTATATAGAAAAGATAGCAAACCGGTATTCAAGATGAAATCGGCTCTAGAAAGTAATGTTAAAAAGTTCAGAAAGGAAATGCCGAAATGGGGACCAAAATGCAAAGTTGTAGGGACCAAAGTGCAAGGAATCCAAAGCTGAAGGCGTAGCACGACAACGCCACACCTGCGCACCAAGGCCATTTTGGTCGTGAGCATGGAGCGGCAGTGCCATCAAGGCACGCGGCCGCGCCACTCATTCTGTTCCATTGCACCCCCACGCGAATTTAGGCTCCCCCGCGCCTCTTAGACATATTTGGACATTTTTTGGCTGTGAGATCATCACCTAATGGCCTGATTTGGATATCTTTTAGGTTCATATATTTTTGGGATGGTAGCCACCATAGCTAAGTAACCAATAATTGAAAATTTCAGTTTTTGAGTGAGAGAAGATTCTAGAGAGAGAAATGTATTTATTCAAGCTGGAGCCTTTAGAAGAAAACTTTAAGGAGGATCATTGAAATTTGGATTTCTAGTCTAGTTTCCTAAACTATATCACTCTCATTTTGTATTTCATTTTAACTTTATTTGTTAAAATTGATGATTATGAAATACATGATGATTATGATGTTGATAATTGTGATGGTTGGCTGGATTTCTTAATCTAGGGTCTTAATGTATCTTGTCTAAACTATATTTTAATCAATTGGCATGTTATTAATGTTATTATGGTTTGATTCATTAGTGTTTATCTTGCTTAATGTTCTAATTTATTAATTAATTATTGAATTAGTTAAATTAGGGATGGATGAATTGAGTCTTGGGAAAGATTAATTTGTTTGTTGGACTAAGTAAACACAATCTAGATAGTTGTGAGATTAGGAGGTAATCGACATCTAGAAAATCTAATTAACATTTAGGATTTCGAGAAACCGAAAGGTAAATTGTGTCTAAGCGTTAAACAATAATTAATATATAATGAACGTATAATTATTTAAGTTAGATAAAGATATCAACTTGTGTCATTGTACGTAAAACCTTGATCTACACTCAGGAGAGGTGTTAAGGTTTGTTTAAATCTTGTGATTAGTGAATTAGACCAAAATATATTAATAACAGCCAATTAGGAGGAACATAGTGATTGATAAGCTAAATCAAGGCCCTAGGTAATTCACCCTTGCATATTTCATCCTTTTATAAATTCTTAAACTTGATTTCTATTTTAAGTTAGTTAATAGTAGTGTTTTAGTTAATTTTTCGTTACAATGAATCAATCTAGTTTGCTTAGATAAAATTGGTCTTTCAAACTATAGTACTAATAGTTAATTTGAATCTCAATCCTTGTGGGACAATATCTTTTCTTATCACTTTATTACTTGATATGACCTATGTACTTGTGATTAGCATAGTCACAATCAAGTTTTTAGCGCCATTGTCAAGAATTAAAAACTTTGAATTATTACTAATCTATAATAGTATTGTTCAATCTTAATCTAGGCTTTTTATTTTCTTTGATTTTATTTAAGTTTTTGTTTTATTTTTGGAATTCGTAAGTGTATGCAAAGAACCCACAGCCTTAAACTAGTTGCATTTGATCTAGAAATTGAGTAAACACTTCATCATTTTGGAAGAGAAAGAAGGAACCAAACTACAAACATGGCTGAGGAAAGAGATCAAAATCCTTTACCACGATAGCCATAACAATAATCAAGAGCACTTCGAGATTATTTCTGACCAATGGTTATGATAACTATTCAAAGATTCATCAGCAAGCAATCAACGCCAATAATTTCGAGCTCAAACCTGCATTAATAAACATGGTTCAACAAAATCAATATGGGGATTTGTCTCATGAGGACCCCAATATCCACTTGGCTATGTTTTTGGAGGTATGTGATACCGTTAAGATAAACGAAGTAGACCAAGACTTGATTCGAATGAGGTTGTTTCCATTATCATTGAGGGAGAAGGCTTGGGATTGCTTGCAATCCTTACAACCAGGTAGTATAAGCACATGAGAAAAATTAGCCAAAAATTTCTTACTAAGTTCTTTCCACCATAAAAAACTTAACAATTGAGGGGACAAATTGCTTAGTTTAGGCAATTAGACTTTAAGCCGCTGTATGAGTCTTGGGAGCAGTTTAAGGACTTAATCTAGAAGTGTCCTCAACGTAGGTATCAAGATTGGTTCCAAATTCAACTCTTCTACAATGGATGGAATGGGCAAACTCAAACAATTGTAGACACTGTAGCTGGTGGTACTTTATTATCCAAGACGGTTGAAGAGGCTTATGCTTTGCTTGAAGAAATGACATGCAACAATTACCAATGGCTGAGTAAGAGATCAATTACAAAGAGAGTTGTGGGAGTTCATGAGGTGGATCAAATGGCAGCACTTTTAGCCCAAGTTGCTGCTCTATCAAACCAAATTAAGAACTTTAACTACAAGAGAGGCTTCTTCAAGTTAAGATTAGGTGACGGCTGCAAGTTCTTCATGTGTTGATGATGGTTTTAAGCAAGAATAATGTCAATATATCAATAACCAGAATTATAACTTTCGGCCAAGCAACAACTTACCAACTCACTATTATCTCGAACTCGACAATTATGAGAATCTCTACTATGTAAACCAAAGGAATGTTTTGCAACCACATCAACCACTGGGATTTCAACAACTGATGGCAGAAAAGAAACCATCTTTGAAGAATCTCTCAAGAACATTTATTGTAAAAACAAGGAACCGATTCAACAAAGATGAAGTTCGACTTGATAGCATTGAGACACATTGCACAAATATGAATGCTACAATGAAGTCGTTGGAAACTCAAATTAGCTAGCTTGCCAATTCAATCAAAAGGCAATCACCCCGAAAGTTTCTTAGCGATACGGAGCCAAATCCTAAAGATCAATGTAAGATGATAACTCTTAAAAGTGGTAAGAAAGTTAAAGATGAAGCACCAACAGAAGTATCTACACCAATGGGATTTCATTTCTAGATAATACTCCACTGATTGCACCACCATTGCCCTTCTCATAAAGATTTCAAAAGAATAAGCTTAATGCTCAGTTTTCTAAATTCCTTGAAATGTTCAAAAAGCTTTATATCAACATTCCGTTTGCTAATGCATTAAAGCAAATGCCTAATTATGTGAAGTTTATGAAGGAAATGATTTCAAAGAAAAGGTGTCTAGAAGAATATGAGATTGTTAGGTTGGCGGAGGAATATAGTTCAATCCTTCAAAGAAAGTTGCCGAAGAAGAAAAAGGATCCGGGTAGCTTCACTATTTCATGCACTATTGGGAGTTCAAACTTTGAGAAGGCATTGTGTGTGACTTGGGAGCATCTATAAATTTGATGTCATTTTCAATGTTTCGAAAGTTAGGCTTAGGAGAAGTCAAATCAATAACCATTTGACTACAAATGATGGATCGCTCACCCACTTATCCACGAGGCATTATTGAGGATATGATTGTGAAGGTGGATAAATTCATTTTTCTAGCTGACTTTGTGGTTTTGGATATAGAAGAGGATCGTAAAGTTCCTATCATACTTGGAAGACCATTCTTGGCTATCGATAAGGTTTTGATTGATATGCATAACGAAAAGCTTACTTTACGATTCAATGAAGAAGAGGTAAAATTCAACATTTACTCTTGTAACCGAATTGATTTAGTTTCAAAATGTGTTAAAGATATGCTTTGTGATGTAGTGCCTAAAGATTCGTTGGAAGAATGTTTTGTGAATTCTTTATGTAAAAGTAAAGTGTTGTATGATTTTAATATTGATGATTATGGAGATTTAATTGATGAAGTTTGTGCACTAAAAGCTTTACCGATTAATGAAGTTAGGTGTGACACTTTTGTTGGAAGTGATTTGAAAAATAAAGGGGTAGAATTTAAGAAAGGTGCAGAGTTTTCTTGCAATAGGCTGGTGCTTAAGGAATTGCCGAAACATCTTAGATATGCCTTTTTAGGAGAGAATTCTACAATTTTAATAATTATTTCGACATCCTTGAATCAAGATGAAGAAGCAAAATTGCTCGAAGTATTGAAAAAACACAAGCCCATCTTGAGGTGGCCCATTGCGGATATTAAGAGTATAAGCCCGACCATTTGCATGCATAAAATTCTAATGGAAGAAAATTACAAACCAATCATTGAGCATTAACGTAGACTAAATCCGGCAATGAAGGAAGTAGTGCGGGCTGAAGTATTAAAGTTGTTGAATGTCGGGATCATTTATACTGTTTTGGATAGCTCATGCGTTAGTCTGGTTCAAGTCATGCCTAAGAAAGAAGGGATGATAGTTGTGAAAAATGATGAGAATGAGCTCATTTCTACAAGAACAATGACTGGTTGGCATGTTTGTATTGATTACCGAAAGCTCAACGAAGCAACAAGGAAAAACCATTTCCCATTCTCATTCATTGATCATGTTGGATAGTTTGGCGGGGTATCAGTATTACTATTTTCTTTATGGATATTCGGGTTATAATCAGATTGCTATAGCTTCTAAAGACCAAGAGAAGACCACTTTTACATGCCCATATGGTACATTCGCATTTCGACGAATGTTGTTTGGCTTGTATACTGCCTCTGCCACTTTTCAAAGGTGTATGATAGAGATTTTTGCGGATATGGTAGAGGAGATAATGGAGATATTTATGGATGATTTTTTCGTGCTTGGTTTATCATTTGATAGATGCCTTCACAGTCTTTCTCTAGTTTTGCGCAGATGTGAAGAAACAAACTTAGTGCTCAATTAGGAGAAGTGACACTCCATGGTGCAAGATGGAATTGTTCTTGGACGTAGAATTTCATCAAAGGTATTTGAAGTCAGTCGTGCCAAGATTGCGGTAATCAAAAAGCTCCTACCACCAAAGAACATTAAAGGAATATGGAGTTTTCTTGGACACGTGGTTTCTATAGGAGATTTATTAAGGATTTTTCTAAAATTATTAAGCCCTTGTGTAATTTACTTGAAAAAGATGTTGTGTTTGACTTTGATGATGATTGTTTGCAGGCTTTTAAGTTGATCAAGAAGAAGGAGATAGCAACCCCAATAGTGATGCTTCCGGATTATAATCAACCTTTTGAAATTATATGTGATGCTAGCGACTACGCTCTTAGGGCGATATTGGGACAAAGGCGAGAAAGGACATTTCAGGCTATATATTATGCAAGCCAGACTCTTGATAGTGCTAAAAAAAATTACACACCAACAAAGAAAGAGATGTTTGTTGTAATCTTTACTTTTGATAAGTTTCAGCCTTACATCATTGGCTCTAAGGTAGTTGTGTTCACGGACCATGTTACCATCCGTCATTTGTTGCAAAGAAAGATGCAAAACCTCGACTTATTCGATAGATTTTATTGCTTCAAGAGTTTGACTTTGAGATAATAGACAAGAAGCCTAGTGAGAATTTAGTAATTGATCATCTTTCAAGATTGGAAACAAAAGAGAAATCCAAAAACTCACCAGTCCTTGAAACATTTTCGGATGAGTAGTTATTTGCAATGGAATCTAAGCCTTCTTAGTATGCGAATTATGTAAATTACTTAGCCTGTGGAGTACTACCACCAGATCTTTTATTTCATCAAAAGAAGAAGTTTTTACATGATGTGAAATCATTCTTATGGGAGATCTGTTGCTGTTTAAGAGAAGTCCAAATCAATTTATTAGGAGATGTGTTTCAAAAGTTGAGATGTTAAGCATTTTAAAACATTATCATTCATCGATGTATGGGGCACATTTTGGTTCAACAAAGACGGGTGCCAAGGTACTTCAATCAGGATTCTTTTGGCCAAAGCTATTTAGATATGCTTATGCATTTATTGCTACTTGTGATCGTTGCCAAAGAACCAAAAATATTTCCCAACGAAATGAGATGCCTTTGAAGAATATATTGGAGATAAAGCTTTTTTATATTTAGGGAATAGATTTCATGAGACTATTTCTGTCATCCTTCTCTAATCACTATATATTGTTAGCCATGGATTATGTTTCCAAATGGGTCGAAGTCATAGCGTATCAAACAAATAATGCAAAGGTAGTCACTAACTTCTTGCACAAGTGTATTTTCAATCGTTTTGGAAATCTTCGTGCGATTATTAGTGTAGTGGAAAGCATTTTTGCAATACCCTTATGAAAAATATGGTATTAAGCATCGAATTGCTACTCCTTACCATCCTCAAACAAGTGGGCAAGCAAAAATCTCAAACAAAAAAGTGAAAATGATCCTTGAAAAAACGGTGAACAATTCACAAAGAGATTGGTCAAAGAAGTCAATGTACTCCCTTTTAGATGGAATGGGTGTGATAAATGAAAGTATTGAGAGAATCCGTACTAGTGTTCTACATTAAACAGCAACACCTAAAAGGGAGTACATTTGTTGAGACGACCTATAAGTTGGATATTTCTTATATTAAGAAGTTAAGTGCTGATTGTAAGACTAGATGGAATTCTACTTATTTGATGCTTGAGAGTATTTTGATTTACAAAGAAATATTTCCTCATTTAAAACAACGAGATCCAAAATATAAATGTTTACCTACTGATGAAGATTAGGTGTTTGCAAAAGAAATTTGTAATGGGCTTGAATTATTTTCTGGTACTAAATATCCTACAGACAATCTTTTTCTTCCAAACATCTGTGAGATTAAATTTTCTATTAGGGAGTGGCTTAATTTTATTAATGGTGAAATAAGGATGATAGCTAAAAATATGATTTGAAAAGTGTGACAAGTATTGGAATGTGGTTCATGGAATAACAGTTGTAGCAATTATTTTAAACCCAAGATATAAGTTGAAATTAGTACAGTACTATTTTTCTTTGTTGTATAAGAATTATTGTACAATTGAAATTGAGAAAATTCGTAGTTTTTGTTATGTGTTGGTAAAAGATTATCAATCAAGGTTTGAAACAAATGAGAAATTTGTTCATTCTTCGATTGCTTCAACATCTTATTTGGAAGGAGTTCACTCAAAAATGAAAGCACTAGTACTACACAAAATAAATCTAAGTTGGATTATTATTTGGATGAAAATGTCATTCCAAGATCTAAGAAGTTTGATATATTAAATTAGTGGAAGATATATGGTTCAAAATATCTTACTTTGTAAGAAATAACTAGAGATGTTCTAGTTATTTTTGTATCCACAATTGCATCAAAATCAGCTCTTAATGCAAATGATAGATAAGTGTCTCCACATCATAGTAGACTTCATCCGAAAATATTAGAGGCCTTAATGTGTGCTCAAGGTTGGTTATGGACTGAATTTAATGGTAATAAAATGTATTTATTTTTTAATATATTGATAATCGTCATTAATTTATACTTTTATAATTAAATTTCTTTGTTACATGGTTAGGTTCAAATTCTTCAACACAAGTACTAAATATTCAGAAGATTAAGATATTATGAAGAGTTAAATAATACTATAATGATTAGATATTAGAAGGCTATTTTCTATTAATACTTTAATTTTAAAAGAGCTTATGACTAGTTGAATATAAATTTGCTATTTTTGCATTGTAGAAATCATGTTTGATGGGCTCTACAAATCTTGAGTGAAGATAAAATTTAGTTGAACTTTGATGGCAATAATAATTATTGATGTAGATTATTGGTTGAAGTTTTCTATAAATTTTTTATTTTTATTAAATTTTTACAATTTTACGAATTGTTATAATTATTGAATTTAAATTTTATATTATTAAAATTAGGGAGAATGACCAATACCCTCTTATATTTTGGGTCAATTACCAAATTCTCCCTTATATTTTTAAAAATTATCCGTTACGTCCATTTGTTAAGATGACTAACGAAAAAGTCAAACCTTTGAGGGTAGAAAAGTAATTTAACATACTTAAATTAATTTAAAAAAATATTTTACATATTAATATCATTTTCTTATAATCTATAAATAAATGCATTATTTTATTATCAAATTTATTATAATAAAATTTAATATTTATTTATAAATATAATAAAATATAACTTATTAATCCTAATAAGTAATAACGAGCAGTTGCCACCTTCCCTAAATCAACAAGCAACCGCCTCCTCCCATAAATCAACCAATAGCTGTTGCACCTCCCTCTAAATCAACAAACAACTGCCGTATCTTCCTCTAAATTAACAGGCAACAGCCCTCCTCTTCCACCCTTTTTCTAGCCGCACCTCCCTCACTCTCATTTCTAGTCACTCTTCCCTATGACTACCTTCTTCAACTCCAACAACACTTATTAGCATCAACTATAGCCAAGTTCCTCCTATGCGGGCACTTTTTCGGTTCCGCCAATGCCCCATTGCAGTTATCTTCTTCAGATTTATCTCATTTGGTTGAAATTTTCTTCTACATTGTTTACAAATCGTTTATTTTGCTATGATTTTGGGTTCAAATTTTTTATTTACTTGGTTGTGATGTGGGAGAGAATGGTGAGTGTATAACATTGGATTGATTGATGTTAAGTTATTGTTTCGTGTGATATGATGTGCAATGGGTGCAACGGGGGAGCTTGCTTATAGTTGAAGAATTTTATCAAATAACTCTTATGCTTTTAGATTTGCGGTGGAAAATTGGAGGCATTTGAGTCTCTATTTCGGTATATAGGTCTTTGATCATGAAATTAAAGTGAAGACAGTTTCAGTAATTGGCTGGAGAGAAAATTATGAGGCTGGGGTGTTGGTGGGATAAAAAAAGATGGTCACAATTGGGTGGTGGTAAGGGAGAAATACTACACAATAGAGCTGTAAAATAGAGAAAATGCAAGCAATAAGTAACAACAATATTGCACAACAAAAGAAAATGCAAAACCAAGAATTCTTTGCTTTAAAATAGAGGATCTTTGCTACATAATCAATAATCAATAAGCAACAACAATATTGCACAACAACAGCACTCCCACTAGCAGTAACCAGCATGATCCAGCACAAGAGCTATAGTTGGGATTATTTTTAAATTGTATATATTATTATTGTAATAAATTATTTTATTTCAAATATCATTTTATTTAAAATAATATTTTATTTGTAAATGGTTGTTGATGGGACCTACAATCTGTCGATTATGATATTTTTTTCATATAGTTATATATAAAGGATAATTTAGTAAATGCTAAATTTTTCTATTAGTCAACCTAACGAATGGATGTAACAAATAATTTTTAAAAATATAAGGAAAAGTTTGCTAATTGGCAGAAAACATAAGGGGGTATCGGTCATTCTTCCTTAAAATTATATATATATATTTTTATGATATTAATATGACATTAAGTTCTATTAAAATTTATAAACATAGTATATTAATTTGTAAAATATTAAAAAATTAAATTATAAATATAATTTTTTCTTTAAAATTTATTTATTTTATTAGGATATGGATATATCTATGTAAGATATCCGTTAGTACGTGGATATTAGTAAATATCTATCTTAGAAGATATGAATGTTAAATATAATATCTATCATGAATATGGATATAAATTTTTTTATAAGTTACGGATATGAATATTAAGATATCCATAATGTATTCTATCCGTTATTATCCTTATATATTTCACATATAGACAATACCATATACACACTGTAACAAACAAATACTGTCAAGTAACACTGTTATTTTAATATTATATAGATACTACATAACAATATAATATTTAAGCAACATACACATATTGTCTTTTTAATTATAAAATACCAAACAAACACATATTTTAATGTAATATGATTACAATATAAGGTGAATATCACCAATAAACCAATACAACGACCAACAATCAACAATACCAAAACATTCATTCACTTTATGGTATTGTCATTCTCCTACAAACCAAAAATTATTTTGGAAACTTAGTACCTGAAAACACATTGTCATACCATTCTCCGTACAACTCCACAAATCTTAAGATTCATACATCTAGTATTTGGAGAAAAAAAAATTATCTCCTACGCCTAAAACAACCTCTAATTTGCTAATAATTTTTGCAATTGCTAATTTAGGATTTGATTTAGTATTTGTGCAATCCTTAATTTTATAGATACACTTATTTGTTACTTTGAGTTTTAGATTTATCTTCTGATCTGATGAAAAACGGATAATAAAAAAACACAAATGATTGTGATTTTATTTAAGAAAACTTAGACGACTAAGATATTTACTAAATGACATAACACTTTATCACTCTTATCTCAAAATTCATTCTAAAATACATTGTTTTAATACTTTCTCTTTCTTTTTTTTAAAATTCTTTCAATCAAGATTATTATCATTTTGTCCTTTTTTCTTTTAATAGTGACATGAAAAATTGCTAGATAGAGTGTATTTAATAGGGTCGCGCAAAAATGTTTAATTGAACTGAACCGAATCGATTCAAACTATTTTAAAATTTAAACCGAACTGAAACCGATTGTAAAATATTGTAAGAACTCTTAAAGTTTTTTAAAAATTATAAAGAAAAAAATTATATTTTATTTACGTAAAATTAGGGAATATTATTATATATTTTAAAAATTATTTTTTTGATAATTTTTCAATAGATAAGAGACTTATATAAAAATATTCAAAAATATATATTTTTAAACCGACTCTCAAAATCGAGGAATCGAAGTTCAATCAAATAACCGAATTTGAAACCAAACTGAATCATACTAATTCAGTTAGATTTGATTCGATCAAGTTCGGTGCAGTTTTTAAAAAATGGAACTAAACTCAATTTTGTTCACTTCTAATATTTAATAATTATTTTTAAATAAAAATTTATATATCATTTAAATAATAAAATAAAATATTGTTATTTAAACATATTAAAATTTATAAAACACACAATTCAACTTATAAAGTCAAGACTTTTAATGATACAAACACTTAATTTTTTTAACGATTAATTATTTCTTAGTCACAACAATCAATAATTATCTTATAAGTTACAACAATTTCAATCTGGCCTGAAATAATTTTATTTTAATAAATTGATTTTTACACCTTGAAAATCTTTTTTTTTTCTTTCATTGTAATTGAGTAAAAATAATTACTTTATACACATAAAAGTACTAAATATAATTCAATCATTGTTAAATGCCAATGTCCTTGAGCCAAGATTCCCCCTCTCAAAGAATATCTCGGCGTAATTTATTAATCAGATAATTTTTTTTATAATTTTGAAAATATAATTGCACAATAATATTTAATAATTTAATTTATTTATTTTTAAATAAATTAAAATAGAACATAAAACCCTATTAGCAATTGCAGGCGAACCAGTTTACTTTAAAAGACTTGGACCGTTTTAACTTTTAAGCTCTGGTTGTGGGTGTACGGTACTTGGGAAAAATGGCTGTGCCGCGCAATGGAATTATGGAGGAAGACGATAACGAGGATGAAAATGGTCTTTTCGAAGAAGACGGCGTTAATGACGACCTCGAAGCCGATACTCCTCCTCACCTCCGTGAACTCGCCGCCGCCGCTCAGCTTGGCGATGTTGAAGCCCTCCGCGTCGCTTTAGGTTTGTTGATTCATTTTATTTTATTTTTTTTTTCTCTTTTTGATTTGTTTTGCTTCACTTTTTATGTTCTCTGCAAACCTAAAGCCTAGGGTTTTATTAATTTTCATTATGGGTGACTCAATTGATTAATTTAGGTAGAATTAATCGCTTGGGACCTGTTTAATTTACAGTCCAAACGGCCCTTCAGTTTGAAATTTAATGACCCTCAAGTGTTATTAGGATTTTAGAGTATGGTTGGATCAGTCAAGGGATAAATTTGATTTGGTATAAGGAACTAAAAGTGAGAAAATTGGTAATAGATGACCAAATATGAAGTCATGTAATTGGATTGGAGCCTATGAATACATAGGAAAAGAAAATTTGAGTGTACGATTTTGTTGTTTTATAATCTCTGTTCTGATGCTTTACAATTTCTGGATGATTGTATAGATAACTTGAATGGTAGCATCGATGAACCCGTTGAAGATGGTGACACTGCTCTTCATCTTGCCTGTCTCTATGGCTATTTGCCTTGTGTTCAGGTCAGTTGTAAAATATGTCACTTGGACTTGCTTCTTTAAAATTATGATCATCTACTTGAGAGCCCAAAAACTTTCAGAGTAGAGGATTTTGTTTTACCTTGAAACTATTCTGTGTAGCTACTCTTGGAAAGAGGGGCTAATTTGGAGGCCAAGGATGAAGATGGAGCAGTTCCTCTGCATGATGCTTGTGCTGGGGGTAGGCTATCGAAACTTCCCATCGTCGTTGTTCGAGTGATTTATCGTCGGAAATTTGTGATACTGTATTCATGCATCTCTCTTTCCCTTGACCAATGATCTTTGCAGGATTTTTAGAGATAGCACAACTTCTAATTAACAGTGCTAATGACACTGAACGTGTAAAGAGGATGATAGAAACTGTTGATGCTGAAGGTGATACTGTGAGTTAATCAATTCCTTATACACCTCCTGGGTTTTGATCTGGGAGTGTTGTGGGAGTTTCAGTTGTTTAGTACAATTACATTAGTAAAAAATCAAACAGATTTCTATTTCACTTGCCTCTGGTGACTGCAGAGTAGTTACAATGAAATTTTGTTTAGACTTTTTTTTTTCCAGAGCGGGATATTTTGCTAGCTTCCCTTTCTCTTATCAGCCATATAGAAATCTGACAACCAAAATGAATTAATTAAATGGAAGCATCTGTGTGATTTCATCTTTTTCACTGCAAAATGTTAAAGTCTTATAATTCACCTTTATATGAATGTCCGATTACAGCCTCTACATCATGCGGCAAGAGGTGAACACGTGGGTGTAATAAGATTGTTGCTGGCTTCTGGGGCTTCTCCTACAAAGGCAAACTTATATGGAAAGGTTAGTCTTCTAAAGGATCCCCTTCTTATAATCTCTTCATCCCTGTTTTACTGATCAGTAATAATTTGGCAGACCCCAACTGAGTTAGCTGAACCGGAAACGGAGGCTAGGAGAATTTTGGAAGCTGCTGTCAGGGCTGAGGCTTGCCAGTAACCTTTAGCAGATATTTGAAATTATATAAACTCTTTCTGTTTGTTGGTTTGGATAGATAGATTAGGGCAAGATAATGTTTAGATTTAGATTAGAATTTTGTTTTGTGTTTGTTTTAGAACTTTAAATGAAAAAAAAAGGGAGAAACAGGTTAAATATAAACAAGTTTTTATGTTGATTCACTTAAGACTGACTACAAGTGATAGTTGGTTCCATTGCATAGTGCTGCACTAATCATTAGAAATCAATGGAAATATAAGTTCAGACTCTTTGAATCTTTACTTTTTCATTGGTATTTCTGACTTTCAAATTTTCTAAGTTCGCATGCTCCAAGCTTTTGAATTTCATGGGATTCATTCAAACCTGCTATTGCTATAAATTTAATTGCAAACTCCAAGCTGTAATGTAAATTGCATTGATTGTTTTTAGTCAAATTGAATAAAGCTTTAATTGGAATTGTGGTGCTTCTGTTTTGCTTTCAAAGCAGAGGTAAGAAGTGTATAGTAAAATTAATTTTTAAAGGATCAAACCACTTTTTTTTTAATTAATACTTAATATTTAATGCTTTTATCTTATAGTAGTTGTAATTTTAAAGCTATATAATTTCAATACCAAAATGCATCCTCTCTTGCACAAGAGAACAAGAGATATTGATATAATTCTGCACAATTTTTTTTAGTTTATGAGTGAGATTTTGTTCCGGGTTTATATAAATGTTATTACTTTTGAAAGATTCACTCATTATTTCTATTAATATTTAATGTTTAATGTTTAAATTTACAATAAGCTAAATTCTTGACTTGTACAAGAGATAATAATATAATTCTAAACCACTTTTTCTATTTTTTGAGTAAGATTCTGTCTAAAGGTGCATATAAATATTATTATAACAATGATTCAAGGGTTGAAAAGCATTTGATAATTGACAATATCAATTTTTGAAGGATCAACTCATTTTTTTCATTCATTTATTCTATTAATATTTGATATTCGGTGCTTCCATTCGCAACAGACTAAATTCCTTACTTATATATGGGTTATTGATGTAATTCTCTACAGATTTTTTCTATTTTATTTTAAATGAGATTCTATCTTGAAATGGGAAAATTTATATAAATTTATTATTATACCAATTGATTAGGTTTGATGACACTGACTTTTAAAGTTACAAGTTATCCACTTGTACAACTTGTATAATACAATAGCGGTCAAGTGTTTATCTTGTTAGAGTTCGAGTTTTCACAATTATATTAAAATAAATTTCAAATTATTATTTTTGGTATTTATAAGTAAGATCAAGTTTTTGGACATTGCATGTTCCCTGTCGTCCAAAAGCCGGTTCTCAATTGCATATCAATACAAAAACATCAACAAATCATTAGGCTGAGCAATGCAATTATAGCCAATTTAGCTAAAATAAATAAATAATAGTCAATTATTGAACCAACACAATACTGCCACGTCACTACTTACAGACTGTTATTAACCCGAAGACAGTGGATTCATCCCCTCCCCTTCCCAGTTATATTTTTAACTCTAGTTACTTGAACTCGTTGTGTTGTGTGGTTAAACTGACTCTGAGGTGAGGTTAGCGAGAGAGAAGAAAGGCTTCCTGCCTTGATTCATTTCACACACAGCACTCCATTACTTCGACTTCCCTCTGACTCTCGATCATATACGATACGAGTGCAGACGAGGAGGCGCGGAAGCCGCAGATCTGTGAACAATCAATACGCAGAGAAGTCTTAGAGAAAAGAGAAAGGAGAAAACATGGCGGCTGCGCCGGCAAGGGCTCGCGCCGATTACGATTACCTGATCAAGCTGCTGCTCATCGGGGATAGCGGCGAGTATCTTCTCTTTTCTATTCTATTCTATTCTCTTTAATAAACTAACAAAGATTGAGCTGAACTTAGGAGTTCTTAACAAATGCCAAAAATTGATTCCTGTTAGTTGTAATTATATGATTGGTGAAATTGATTAGTTATTAATTTCTATTTGTCAAAAGCAAAAACGGAAAATTAATGAATAAAGAAGTTTTGAGCATGAGTTATTCTAGTTTACTTAGTGGAATTTCCTTAAGAGAGTTCCTATAAGGTAGGGTTACCTTGAAGTAATAGCATGCAATAAATGTATGTTTGGTTTAAAGTTGAATCATATTATAGAAAAGTTGAAAGTCTAACGTAAAACTTGAAATTGAAGGTTTTTGAAACTCTATAATTTTATATTTGCTGTAAGGTAAAATTTGAAGAGAAAGTGTGTAATGTTACATTGATTGTATTGTGTTCAATCCTTCTGGATTAAGGTATTGTGTTTTTAATTCACAGCTATTGTATTTGTGGAATAAAATAAAATCTATGAGTGGTAAATAATAGTCAAAGTGGGTATTTACCATACCCTATAGCTTATGTGCTTTTAGAGTTTACTAGGAAACAATAAAAAACATACTCTAAATGCAATGAATTGAATGATTAACTTATATCATGTCATAATGTTTTGATGGAGCAATAGAATTGGTTCACATATGGGGTTCATTTCTTATTCTTTCATTTGGTTAACTTCCATTGGCATTTTTGTAAATTCTGTTTTACTTTCATTGTTATTAGTCATTGTCAGGCTTTATAGCTTTTATTGAAGTAATTTTCAATCATTTTTTGTGATGGCCACTTGTCCTTTTGAGTTGTTAGCCATCTATTAGCTAAAGCTTTTGGGTTGAATTTGCATAACTTAATATGGGAGAAAGCTTAGTAACCTCCATTGCTACCCCCAGCCACTATTCAGTCTGCATGCCTGTTTCTCGTTTTGTTCTTGGGATCTACATGCTGGGCCAACTATTTTTGGGGCCTGCAAGTGAAAGGAGATTTAGATTATTATATGTCATTTAGTTTTGTTATGTGTGGTTATAAATGCTACTGTTATCTCCCACTCGTATTGGCTTCAGCCTCTTTTTTGTTCCCCTAACAGTTTAATGTCCCTTTTCAATGCTCTAAATAACAAATTCTGTTGGTTACTGTTTTGTTTTACATCAAATCAATATATGTTGATATGCCTATGTTTAACCATATGGATTACAAGCTATGTTCCAATTTTATCCTCATCACACTGTGTATGTGCAGGGGTGGGAAAAAGTTGCCTGCTACTGCGTTTCTCAGATGATTCTTTTACAACAAGCTTCATTACGACAATTGGGTCTGTTTCTAAAACCTTCTTTCTTGTGATTATCACTATTCTATATTTTCGACTCTTTCCTGAACATTTGATTTTCCTATCAGGATTGACTTTAAGATTAGGACCATTGAGCTTGATGGGAAGCGCATTAAATTACAAATATGGGATACTGCTGGACAGGAACGTTTTCGAACAATTACAACAGGTGCCTATTAATTTGTTAGTAGTACTCTTCAAGGTCCGAGGACTGTATTCGTATTGATGCCAAAAGTATTGCTGTGCAATCTGAAATATTTAATCCACTTGATTGATCAATTTCAGGTTACTGATTGTGTTTGTTAAAAAAGGGTCGCTCCATCATGTTCAGAAGAGGGTGGGCTAAGCAGAATATAATTGTCAATTTCTTCTAATTATGACCACCTCTTTGCATATGTCAAAAAAGCACTGTCAGAATGAAATATATAAGCATTTACGAATCTATGTTATATTGGATAGGTTTAGTTATTGTTAGATGCATAGCATGTTGCATTGTGGATCCACTATCCTTTATTTCTCTTGGGTATCTTCTAGGCCTAAGATGGACATGATTGGATGATTACTGGGCATAAATGATATCATATTCTTACGGAGAGTTTGAGTTTTATGGTAAACAATATAAAGATATCTATACAGCCCTTGTAATTGCTCAATGTCATTAAACTTGTTTGTTCTAGATCTTTGGGTAATGCAGCTGGGTTTTTTTTCTTGCATTCATATTTTTTTTGTCTGTTCATGTCCTCTTCTTGATGACTGCCTTAATGGTTATTATTTTGTTTTGTTGTTAAGGTTTCAATTTATACATTATTCATAAGAAACTATATGATCTTGAATGTTCAATTTCTTTCATTTGTTTGAATTATTTTTGACTTTGATCTTTTTTTCTTGTGTAGCTTATTACAGGGGAGCCATGGGCATATTGCTGGTCTATGATGTGACAGATGAGTCATCTTTTAACAGTATGCCTTTGTCTTTGTCTCCCCAATTTCTTTTACTCTCCTGAGAAGAAAAATGTATTAATTAAAATATCTTATTTTACAAAAAAAGGGGACCAGCTGTCCACTAAACAAAGGACAGTTGTCTTATCTCCATGTCTTGTTCCTATACATTGGGCTTAAATCATTAGTGACTAAATTATTGACATAGTAAGTGTGAAACTTTTCAAATTTTCTTTTAAATATCTAATCCAATTATTATGTAGACATCAGGAACTGGATGAGGAACATAGAGCAGCACGCTGCTGATAATGTCAACAAAATATTGGTGGGTAACAAAGCTGATATGGATGAGAGCAAAAGGGTAATGAATGAAACACATCTATAAGATTAGCTTGGAGTACTACTTTTCTGAACCTATTGGTGATAACTGTTTAACCATTTCTTATAGGCTGTCCCAACAGCAAAGGGCCAAGCATTAGCTGATGAATATGGTATCAAATTCTTTGAGACAGTAAGTATGTAATGTATTGAGTAGCAATTATAAGTTTGTAACACCTATGGGGCAGCTTCCTAGTTCAGATATGGTATAAATAAATTTTGTTGTTACTTTTTCCTTTTAGTAGGACTGAACGGCATAATTAGCAAAAGTAATATATAGCTTCTGTAGGATGAGTTGTAGGATACTTATTCCTGCCCCCATGGACTTGAGGACTTCTTTTAGTACTACACTGACACTATTGAGCAATTTGTGCAGAGTGCAAAAACAAATTTCAACGTGGAGCAGGTTTTCTTTTCAATTGCAAGAGACATAAAGCAAAGACTTGTGGAGACTGACTCAAAAGCAGAGGTATATATAATTTATGTTCTGAACTTCTTATAATGATTGACGCGATATTTTTAAACTAAGATTTCATAATTCTGCTTACATAATTCTAGCCTCAAACCATCAAGATCACTAAACCGGACCCCGCCAAGGGATCGACAGCTGCTCCTGAGAAATCCGCATGCTGCAGTACTTGAGGTTTAAGAGAACCGAGAGTGTTTGCATTCCTCTTGCATGTGTTGTAATCGCATCCTGAGGAGTCATATTCCAGTTGGCCAAGGTGCGTAAGTGTATTGGTGGGCACCATCTGCTCGTAATATTGTAATTTCTCCCAAAAACTGTGGGGAGGGGAGTAAATCATTTAGATCCTCTACAAGATTTATATTACCTGTCATCCTTCAAAGGTCTATAACGATTTTATTTCTGAGTGTTGTTGCTTGTTTTTCATAAATTGAGTAGGTGCTGATGATCCATGACCTAAAATTATCATTGTATTGTATTGTTGTATTGTAGTGCTATGTTCAAAAACAAATTGATAGTTACTACATTAACTTTATGTTGTTGGGACTCGTTTAGAAAAATTTCTATGTAGAAGCAAGGAATAGATGTTGTCTGCAAGTTACATGATTGTGATATTATTTCTCAATCTTATACCCGTTATGTGGTGTGGTGTGTTCTTTTTTTCGTTTTTTATTTTTTTAATCGGTTGATTTTAAAGATGAAAGAAAAAAAAAAAACGAATCTATCTATATTTAAAACGACTGCTTTACTTTGATTTTTTTTTTTTTTTTGTGTGTACTGAATTAAGGATTGATGTCTCTTAAAATATTGATTTTGAAAATGGAAATCGAAAAGTAAATAAAAAAATTTGTTTTTTATGAAATTTAAAATTACAGTGATATGTATCACTTTCTATTGGTAATTAATTTAGTTCAAATTTAGATTGAAAATAATAAAATAAGTAAAATAATAAAATAATACAAAACCCAAACCGGCCAGTTCAGTTTAGTTCAATTCTGATGTTACTATTTAGTTATTTTGGTTTGATTAGATTGTCTGAACAATATCCACTAGTAGCTGTGGTACATTCAACTGTAGTATAGAACTCCAGACTCTTCCATTGTAATAAAAAAATTGTGATATTGAATATCGCCTTTTTAATTTTTTTGCACTAATTCTCAAAATTTTCAATTTATGGGTTATATTTAAACATTTTAAGATCTTACCAAATATACTAGAAATTTGTAATAGAAGAATTGAAAAACTGTATTACTCAAAGCATGCATGAAGTAGAAAATTCACTCATAAAATCAATAAATTATAACACAAGCAAATTTTGTTTTTCCAACATGAATCAGTAACCAAATTTTAAAAGCGAAATAAAAAAAGGGCAAGCATTTACAGCATGAGCTAATTCCTGTTATTCAGAGTACTAGGATTCTCATATGAAGGTACAACTATGGAAAGGCAACTCAATGACAACAGCAGCAGCAGCAGCACTACTAAGATATCATATGATATATAGGGAAGAAGAAGATGAAATTAAACATATACAACATTATCTTCTGATCATCATCATGTTAATGGAGAAGCAGCAGTTTATGTGCCATTTTGCAGGCAGGCAGCCTGTCTTCTATTGATAACAAGCCTTGGCTTTGATTTTGTACTGGGACTTATGAGCAACAACCACCGGCAGGAGGTGATTGGTTTTCTGGTTTCTGCTTTAAAATGTTTCTTTTAACTACGGTAGAGCCTTCTTCCAAAAGACTAGGAACCTCCATTATCTGTAGTACAAAGCATAAATTTAACTAATCACTTCAATCATTTAACTAATCATCAAAACTTGAGTAGAAAAACAAAGCATAAATTCTACTTGAGGTGATACAAGAGATCAGGTGTTCGGATCCTGCTCAGACACCAAGATTGGGGAGAGGTTTGGTTTATGTCTTGTAATGTTTAAAAGATAGAGAGAGAGATTAAATTGCCAGTGTTCTACAAGACGCATGTAAAAGCTTTCTCAAAGAATACAGTACCTTCAATGCAAGCTGCTCAAAGCACTGCTCCACGTTTTCTCTGGTTTTAGCACTACATTCAAGAAATAAACAACCATGCTCTTTTGCAAGAGCAATCCCCTCTTCTCTGCTTACAACCCTTTCAGACTCCTGAAATCATATACATAAGTTACATATAAATAACAGTGTTTGGTAAACTGGGATAAGTATGGTGTTGGTCTTATATCTATAATTTATTTAACTTTCTATTCTGGGATTAAAAATCTTCAGCAAGAAAATATATAGATGAGAACACTTACTCGGTCAACTTTATTTCCAACCAGCATTTTGACACAATCCTGATTGGTGGAGTAAAGATCCACCTCCTTAGCCCATACATCTGACAAATTAGTGAATGTTTCTCTCCTTGTCACATCATAAACTGCAATAAAAACCAAGAAACCAAGTTATAACTTGATTGATCTATGATATGGAGAACCAAATTATGTAAAGAAAAGTAATTCAACAATAAGAGGAAGCAGCATGTAGTTGCAGTCATGATTTAAGATGACATTCAAATAAGTTTCAGGCTGGCTGGCAAATGCCACAAATCACCAGTCTAATATAGCATGCAATGACAACTAAGAGAAGCTTACTTTGTCAATTGAATATCAAACAATAGACAGAGTTCCATGAGAAAATGAATTCTAAAAATATTCTAAAATATTCTAGTTTTAATGATCAAGCATGCTGCACGATCACTTCTATCTTTCGCATGATTACTGTGGATAAAGAAAAAGTGAAGGCACAAAAAGATTCTGGAGAAACCTCATTTCTTATTTAGTGGGGGCCAGAAAGCATATTGTTTTCCAAGTTGCTAAGAACAATAAAATAAGATAAAAAGAGACCTTTTTAAGAAACCATTATTAACCTATTGCGATTCCATCTTCTGTATTTCCTTTCACTAGTCTGTCAACATAGATGCCTTCTAGTAATTCCAAATCCTACTGACTCCAATTTCAACTCAACCATTTCAGTCATTTTAGGAGAAGAGTTTGATCAGAGGTTTACACAAGATTGTAATTTAATCAGACAGTGCTTTTCGTCTTGGCAGTCAAACTAGCATCTAAGCCAGCCAATTTCTGTTATAGCTACTCAACATGTCAATACCTTTATGCATTTTGGACGCCAAAACACACATATTTTGCAAGTTGATACCATTGACCCAATAATAATAAACTAAATCAAGAAATAAAAGCTTTTCATTCACGCTTATTGAAAATGGCTTGCAATATATGTTGTTGGTGGCATACCAAGAATGATTCCTTGAGCACCTCTATAATAAGAACTTGTTAATGTTCTGAATCTCTCTTGTCCAGCTGCAAGAAACAAAAGATTTTACAATTACCCACAATTCATTCACCAGAAACATAAACAATTAAAAAATTATAATGTGTATTCTAAAGAAGAAATACTTCAATGGGATGACAAAAGGATAACTTATATTATCAAACTGAAGAACCACCCTAAAATGGTACTTGAAAAGTTAAACTTTTTCAAGCAATAAATTTTCTTGAACATCATAATAGAATGCAATTTACAAAATGAAAAGTGGTTTATAAAACCCATTTGTATATTAACTCAAGCAATCTATAACGGTCATTGTTTTATATTCAGGCCGACCAAAATTCAGTGAAACATAATAGAGGCACCATTGTTTTATATAACTTGACAAAACCACCTTCCCTGGAGGAAGTTCATTTAATAGATTGTAAAATTCATTACCGAGGGAGGTCATAGGGTGTGGTTGGATGTGGGCATTTGGTGGGCATTTGGTGAGCATATATTCTTAAGTTTTACATTTATATTTGATGAGCTAAATTCAATTCATAAAATTCAATCTAGCATCATCTAGAAAGCTTCAAAAAATGGCAATGAAAATGACATAATAACAAGAAGTCAAGTCACATTGGCGAGAACATCAAGAGGTTTAGATATTTGTTTTAGTAATAATTCTCAGATTCTAAATAAAGAATAGAATATGGTGATAGCTCTAGCTCACCCGTGTCCCAAATTGTCAGCTTCAATCTTTTCCCACCGACTGTTAGCTGCTTGATCTTAAAATCCACACCTCCACAACACAGGTGAACAAAAATAACATAATCAATATCCATAAACATGAATATTGAAATGCATAAATCAATTACAAAAATCAACTGGATATCTCCATCTGTGAATGCGATCAAAGATGAGAAGTATATGATGAAGATTCCCAAATCAATTAAATATTTGGATGATAAATGCAGAACAGAACAGCTAGAAGAACTTATAATTAAACCATAAAAATTAAGATCCTATATTTACAATCAGCTTAAATTAACCAGCTTAATTAATTGTACTGAAAACTCAAAATTTTCCCAGCAACCAAACAGAATGTGAAGTAAACTAAACGAAAAAAATACTAAAAAAAATTGAAAAAAAAGTACCAATGGTAGGTGCAAGATCATCTACAGCAGAAGAAATGAAGCTAACAAGAAGACTGCTTTTACCAACCCCAGAATCACCGATTAACAAGATCTTGAAAGAAAGATCGTAGCTATTGTTGCTCTGCCCAGAAGAAGATCCCATTGTCAAACAATCCCAACAAACTCAAATGAATCTAACTGAGACCCAGTTCTCTTTTTGTTCCAACTATCTTCTCTTCAGTTCTACTCAGCTATGTGCTGTTGGTAATGATGAACAGAAGTCGGCGCTGGGTGCTAGAAGAATGATTTGCGTCTTTTTTGTCCGTCTAAAAAGTGCACTGCCAATGCAGAAACATAACTATATGCATTTTATAAAGAGAAAGAGAAAGAGAGAAGAAAAGAAAGGGAAAGGTGGCAGAAGAAGAAGTAGTGGGCATCAATGTTGTATATGCTTTGTTTACAAAAACAAGTTAAAGAAAACGGCTAACTGCAGAGGAGAGAAGAGAATCCACTGCACCCCAACGTTATTCTTTACTTTTCTTTTCATTTTCACACCCATCTATGATCAATAAATAAATAAATTTATATACACCCCTAAAGTTTAGTTAAATCTACACTTTGGTCTACATTATTTCTTTATACTACTAGTAGGAATGACAAAATTTCCATAAATTTGGAGTCTCATAGAAATTCATTATAAATAAAATAAAATTTTGATGATTATATGAAAAATAGGGTACGAAATGGAGCCAGATTAATCGCTATACTATTAATAGGGTGGAAAATAGTTTAATGCTCTACCTCACCCTGCAGATAATATTTAATTAAAAAATTTATAATTCATAACTTTTTTATTCTATTAAGTATTAAAATTCATATTTTTGATATAATTATTACATATAAATAACACCATAATATATTAATAATATTTTTAATTAATATTTAGTATAAATAAATACAAAAATAGGTGAAAATAGAAAATTCATTTTTTAGAGGGTTTCTTCATCCCGCCCCCATTAAATATATTGTGGAATAGAGTAGAGAATGGAGATTAAAATTAAAATAGAGTGGAAAATAGGAAAGGTCTCTCCACTATGACCTTGTCCCGTCTCATTGTCATTCCTATATATTAATTTAGTTTGTGAGTTTAGACAAGGAAAAAGGGTAATATAGTATATTTTGACTCTTAAAATATTAGGTGGGATAGTATTGAGTTTTTATTTTTTATAATATTCATTTAACAAGTGAATAGTAAAAATAAAATAAATACAATATATATATATATATATAATTGTCATGAGTCATATTGCCTTATTCAATTGTACTAAAAGGTTTTTAATTTATGCATTAATGAGGTTACTAATAAAATTAAATTTGAAATCGATAGTAATTCATAGTCAAGGATAACAACTACAATAAGTCAATTCTTATTGATAATAAAATATTATATTTATATTTTAACATATATAAATATATCTTAATTAATTTATAAAATATTAATAAATATTGTATTATAAATATATTATTTTATAAAGAAAATTATTTTATTTTATTTTTTCCTTTTGTGATTGCTAACTATTATTTTACATAGACATAAAAGTAATTGTAACATTAAAAGTGAATTCATTATTCGCATTCACGGATTAACCTAAAGGATAGAGTTTATATGAACATATTTTAAATAAATAAAATTTAAATGTATATTTAACACACTTTAGGGGTGTATTGTAGTTTTCCAATAAGGGAATAAATACCACGCGCTTTGATGTTCCCGTTGCCTCGCCCACGCGATCGTTGAAGGCGCGTGATGATAACGGTCCTCTCCACGTGAGGGCCCACTTCGTCGTAGATATTAGGCCAACTGTTGACATCCGTAGATTATTGAAGGGCTATAACACAATCAAGCAAAAGGCTTCCTAACTCAACTTTTTGCATGCAATTTAATTTGTGCAAGAATAAGGATAAGAAACGGCTAATTAATTTGTTTGTTTCCCTACTCAATGTTTTAGCCCTCAACGTTTGTACAATTTGACATTAGATCCAAAATCTACTAAAAATAGGAAGTTTTGATTGAAAATAAAAAAAATTATTCTTTAATATTATAAATTATATATACAATAGAGAGTTTTGATCAGAAATAATCAGACATCGTTCGTTAAATTCATACTTTTTTAATTAAATATTTATGTTACTTATCGTCATTATACTATAAATTTGAACTTAACAAGTTTTAAGAAGCTGAAATTCATCATTTTTATTCTCTAACTTTTTGTTAAAGTTTTTAATTTTTAATTTTATCTTTTATAAATTAAAAAGAAAAACTAATACATGTTTTCAAAAAATTGGATAAACGGCAAATACTCATGGAGTTTGGGAGGCGGAAAGTTATCCCTTCGAAATTTGAAGAAACAAGCCAATATCCCATTGACTTAACCTTCGGCCAGTTTGATAAGTAGGCTGTTATTATTTTCATTCCATACAATTAGTAAAATAACAAATTTTGACATAACATTTATGATTGTAATAATTTAGTTTCTACTATCCACACCATAATTGGCGATAGTGGAGCCGGGTTTGCTGGAGCCATCGTACAAAAATTTTGAAGTTTTTAGATAAAAATTTTCAATTTAGCTTTTTAAATTCTATTTTTATTATTTTGGCTCTTATAGAATTTAGATCATTACATTTTGACCCTTCCAGAACATTAATCCTAGCTCTACCATTATAGTATTTAAATTAAATTTGACATCATTATTGTTTGTTTTAATTAAAATTCGCAAATATACGAATTGTGTGTAGCATGATACATATTCCGTAAAGTCGATTCCACCTAAAATAGAAAAATCAATCGATAAGTCATTTGATAATCGAAAATTAAAATAATAATAACAAATGAATTAAAATGGCATAATTGATAGAAGGGATAAACTAGGAGAATTGAGATGTTAAGGCTCGAGAATTCACTATTGATATTCTAGGTATTAAGTTTGATTTGAAAGTCATAAAACTTATATCGGTGATGGTTCTGTCACATATGATGAACACGTTCACATATCAGTTTTCATTATTTATGAGTTAATCTTAGTGTGAAATTTAACTTTTCTATCCTAAAATATGCAATAATGCTTGGTGTGAGCTATTATCAACATGCCAACAATGCATCAAGTGTTGTGAAAATAAAAAAATTTACGTTAACAGTCAAATTGGTGTGGTTATTATGCTAATGAAATTCATTTACATGTGAAGCATCAAGGTAAGAGATTAGTGTGATCCTTAAATCTTGCATCGTAAAAAATAGTCAAAGGACTTTATTAGGTTGACAAGGGGGCACTAGGGTGTAGCATAGAAGGTGTAGGATTGTGGTGCTTAGCGCATGCACACATTGTGCGGGACGAGCGCTCGGAGGTGGCAATGAGTGTGGCGGGGCCACGCACCACACATTTTGCCTTGTACTTGGTGCTTGCTTACACTGGTGTGGAGGAAAACAGAGGGCATGGTACAGCCGCAATTCTAGATGTCTAGTTCTAATACAATAAAAATAACACGATTTGAGTTATATAGACGAAGTTATGATCATTTTAATACCTCAAACTCAACACATCCATTTATATTTCTTTACCTCAACGTCAATGGAAAGGCTTGCAAATGTGCACTTGAGCTCCGTTTTCATATATTTTCATCAAAACGCTTCAATATCTAAATGCTCAATTTTTCTTCTATTAACTTGATTATAGAGACTTTTGCTTTAGAACACATATAAAATATAAAACACGACTAAATGATTAAAAAGAACGAAAACTAACACTTAAGATTGAGAAATATATAACAATAATGAATACGATATAATGAACATATTAATCATAGATTAATAAAATTGATACTTAGATATGTTTTAGATTTTTAAATTTTATTAAAAATTGTCACAATTTTTTATTTTAGTAAAATATAAGGGTGAGAATGATAATAACCTATCAATTAATCAAAACTAATGGATATTTAACTGAAGAAAAGGATTCGTCTATTTCTTCGAATTTAGCAAACATATATTAATTTTTCAATTTAAAATTATAACAAAAAGATTAAAAATCCAAAAAGAAAAATTAAAGTTTAAGAATACACCTTACATTTATATATATCTTAAACCCTACTCTTAAAGGAGAAGAATTAAAACCTTTCTTGAATTCTAAAGAAAGCTAAGGATAATCTCACAACCAGAAGAAGCCACCAAATCAGAATCTCTTTAGCTTAATCAATTTCCACAAACTATTTAAAATTTTTAATTATTATTTTTTATTTGTATTGTTTTCAACTATTCTCTAGAGATATATTAACACACAAAAGTTCTAGTGAATATATTCTTTAAAGTGATAATATTGATTAAGAAGATTTTTTCATCATAAAAAATAATTAAAATCTTAATCTCTCATAATAATTTTGTGGAATATTATAAACAGTAGGAAAAATACTAATTTTATTCTTACTATTTTCGATATTATTATTTACATTTTTATTATTTTAAAATTACACATTTAGTCCATGTCATTACAACACTAATTTTATAAATTCAATTTTTAAGTATAAATGACTTTATTATCCCTATAGTGATAATGATGATGTCACCTAATTTTTAAAAAATAAAATAAAATAAATATCAATTCTAAAAGACTCAAACAAATATTAAAAATAAAATTATTTAATAAAAAGTAATTTTAAATTAAAAAATTACTAAAACTAAAAAAATTAAATTAATAATGTAATAAATTTATTTATTTTTATTTTTTAAATTTTTACAATAAAATCAAATATAAATATAGATAATGAAATATAAATAAGTTTATTTCTTTTTATTTTTAAAATTTTTACAATAAGATCAAATAAAAATAAAAATAATAAAATCTAAATAAGTTTATTTTTTTTTAGCTTTTACAATAAAATTAAATAAAATAATATAATAAAATCTAAATAAGTTTATTTCTTTTTAGCTTTTACAATAAAATTAAATAAAATAATATAATAAAATCTAAATAAGTTTATTTCTTTTAAATTTTTTTAATTTTACAATAAAATTAATTAAAAATAATATAATCAAACCTAAATTTTTTATAAAAAATTATTTATAAATAAGTCGTTTTATAAAGTCTAATTATGAATATTTTTTTGTAAACTTTTATAATCCAAAAAAATATTATTTAATAATTATTTGTTAAAATAAAAAATTAAAATTAAAAATGAAAGTAATTAGAGTCTTAATAAAATAAATTTATTTTTTATATTATTTTTGTATTAGTTTAAACTCAATACAAATTTAATTAGTTAAGGGCAAATATATCAAATGATAAAATATACTAATATTTAACAGTCATTTTATAATAATATGAATTAAAAATATAATTTTGAAATAATAGAGATGTAAGTGATAATATTAAAATATAGTTGGAATAAAATTGATATTTTTTAAAATTATATATGATTATTATTTTTGGGGCCACTTTCTTAGAATATTTTAAGCTTCTTGGTGAAAATAAAAAGATATATATTTTTAAAAATTAAAGAGAGAGAGAGAGAGAGAGAGAGAGAGAGAGAGAGAGAGAGAGAGACTATAATGAAAGAAAAGAAAATAGGAGAAGGGTTCTGGTTCTCTGGGTGGTGTTTGCTTTTAGGGTAGCAAGGGACAAATTCTGGAACAAACTAAAGCAAATGTGACCTACATGGTGATGATATTTTAGTTATAAATAGATATCCTACCTAACTTGGCATTCACAAATTCAATATATAATTATCATTCAATTTTCAATGTGTCACATTCATAATTAGTTACATAATTTTTTATATTATTTATAAAAAATTAAATTTAAATATTTTTAATTATTAAAATTAATTCAAATGATATAATTAATACACTACAATTAATATAAATATTATATGTAATTTAACTGTTAAAAATATTTAAATTTAATGATTTACAAATAATATAAGTAAATATATAAAATTAAAGTTTTCTTGTATATATATTTTTCACATTATTATTGTTGTATGTAGGGTAACAAATACATTGTATTGTGCGGAGTCGATTTACAAAATTCAAGTTTATTTGTATTTTATGTCATGCGTAATTTTTAAAAGGTTACCCAATTTAATTTATAAGTTTGTTAAAGTTATGTTCTATGTATTTTATTGAACTTTAAACTTTCTCTATTTTTAATTTGCATATCTTTTAATAACATTTTAGTAGGTGGTATTATAACTATTTTAAAGAATATAGTGACATGATTATAACATATTTAATCCGTTTAATAATTGTGATAAATTAAAATTTTCAAATATTGGCCCAATTATTAAATTAGTATGCTAATTACTAAGTTATTATACCTTTATTTCATATGAACAAATATGAAACATTAACCGGAATTGTCAGTTTTATTGATATATTTTATTATAATACAAAAAGCAGAGCCAAAATTCTTAAGATTAGGAAAATGATATTCTGATTTTTTTTATTACACCTAAAATATTTATTAAACTAGTAGTGCCCAAGTCGTGCTGAAAACATTCTAATAAATAATTACAAATATTGACACTATTCTAATTTTAAATTAATTTTATATTGCCCCTTCATCTTTTCAAAATATTTAGATTACACCCAATGTATTTAAAAATATTTGTTTCTACCTCTAATTTGTTAGCATCTTCTAGTAATAGTAGCAGTAGACCTTATTTGACCAATTAAAAATAATACACCTTTTAAATTTAATAGAATAATTTTTTTTTATGATATAGTTGTTGTATTTGGATTATTGAATTGTTCAAAATGCAATTTAATAGTCAAATTAATATAGTGTGAATGTACCATACATTATTAAGTTATACAATAACATGATTCTTTTTTCTTCGAATTTATTTGAAATATCGATTTATTATTTTATTTTACATGAAATTATATTAATAATAAAGTAATTGGTGTGATGTTTATTGAAATTGGGTAGAAAAGGAGAAAAATAATACATAGAAGGTGCAAAAGAGAAAAAAAATAAAAAAATAAAGAATTATTTTTTTTCACACATAAACCTAATTTGAATGTTTTCAAAATATAAAAAAGGTAATAACTAATATAAAATTAATTCTTTAGTTTTTGTTATAATTTTATCAGTTATTTTCAGTTTTTCCTTTCTCATTTATTGACAACCTTTTACATGTAATCTGAAATTTTTATCGATTGATCTTCTTGATCGTAGTCTAATTCTCAATTGCATTCAAAACATTCTAATCTAATCACTTTCAATCCTTTTGAGCAAAATTAATTGACAAATGCTAATAGTGTTAGCCATATATCATTACTAATTAACATTTTTAATATGGGATAGAATCAAGAATCTCTTTTTTTTTTACACAAAATTTTACATCAAATATAGGTCGTTGGATCTAGACACATCTAACAGTTGAAATTACATCTGATATATACATTAATTATGAATGTATTAATTATATATTAATTACATGATCAGATACAATCTCAACCGTTGAATGCGCCTAGATCTAACGGCCTATATTCAATGTAAGATTTTATGTAAAAAAAATTGTCATTGATTCTGCTCATTTAAATATAGTTTATATTTATAGTGCAAAAACAAATATAAAAAATAGAAATAAGCTTTTTATTTGACTTTTCCTGTAACACCCCGACTTCGGCATTACGAAAGTGGCGCTGAACTAGGGTATTACGAAAAAATTTTAATTCTATAAAAAGATTTTGGCAAAATTTTCTCTATAACAATTGTATGCCAAAATATATAAACCTGCAAACTTTAAAATTTCATTCTAAACACTCCCAATAATATTCAATACCAACTGTTTCATTTCATTATCTAAAAAAAATATAACTAATTTTAGGGTTTCTAAAATTCAAATACAAATATAGAAGAGTACATCAAAGTCACACATTACAAACTCCTACATCTATAATTACATATAGTTTCCAAAGTGATAACACTCTTGTTCTGAAGTATCCTTGTCTTTTACATATAATATCTCCAGCATTGCTTAGGAACCTGAAAAGTAGGAATGAGCTAATGCCCAGTAGATATTTATACATAAAGGTAGTTTTAAGAACTTTACAATAAAGAAATTTGTATATATAAAACACTTGTCGATTTTGAACAACAAACTTAACGAAATCCAAAACAACATTTCAATTTCAGTGTTTACAAGAATAACAAAAACATATTCATTCCATCATTTAAAATAATTTTCACTAATTTTTACTCTTGTGTACTTTACGGACATCATTCCGAAGGACCACCGTCCCAAAAACTGGCCAATGTACTTTACGGACATTATTCCGAGGGACCGTCGCCCTAAACACCGGTGTCACATCATAATAACAACCATGGCTATCACATTTTTATTTATCCATTTATTTCACAACATATCCATACAAATAATTCATTTATAAAACCACAATACGTGCTGACACCATTTTCTCACTATATTTATAAATATGACATTTATATAAAAATTATTATTCAAATCTGATTCGAAAAATAATCAATTGGATCAACACGTAATAATTCAGGAATTTCATAAACATTTATCAAAATATTTAATGCAATAGAACACCATACTTTTCAGTTTTAAAACTAAAATCTCCCAAATACATATAAATGCCTACCTGAATATTAAACGATTATTTCTACACTTCTGTTAACTGTTCGTTCCTCTCTAAATCACTTCCTAGTATCAATTTAACAATAATAACAGTAATAATTTAATAATTCAAACTTAATTATCTAAAAATGTATGTGTACATATAAACATTTGTATATATATGTTAACAATTAAATTTCTACAATTAAATCATATAAAATCATTTACACTTCTTTAAAATGGAAAGCTAATCATTTAAAAATATAAATTCAGAACGAACATTCCTTCTTTCCTTTCTTTCTTTTTCTTTCTTCCTCTGCTTTTGCTTTCTACCCGTAACTTTCAAATCAGTGAAAATAAAGTTATATATATGCCACCGCCTCTTTATTATGTATTTTTTTATTATTTTATTTTATTATATTATTTTTATTACTTTTTTTTACCTATACTAACTATTAAATGCACACAAATCACCAAAAATTGATATCTGTCTTTTAAATTTTAATTGAAGCCTTTAACTTTTTTTTTATATTTTTCACCCATAATAAAATTTATATTACTTTAAAATTCAATTTTTTTTTAAATTAAGAACTTATTCATCCATAATTAGATAATTCATTTCCAATAAATATATTTACTTTCTAATTTCTATATATATATACACTAATCAAAATTTGGGTATCACATTTCCATTTAGAAATCACAAATATAGTTTATATTAATCATGTTGATTGTGTTAGAGAAAAATGTTTTAAAATAATTATTTAATTTTATGAGTTATATTTTATAAATTGTTATTATTGTATGGTGGTTACAATATTTAATTTATACCATTAATCCTATTAATTATTTAAATTTAATATATGAGCTACAAAAAGATATTAATGTGTTTTAATATTTTCTTTAAATCTTAAAATATTTTATTAGTATATAAAGAGTATTTTGTATGCATTTTGATGTACAAAAACAAAAAGAAAAAAGAGAAGAGGAAATTTATGTCTATATATTTTAACAAAAGTTATATTAGTAATTGAAATACCGAAGATTTAACGTTTAACTTTTGATGGTCGTGTTCATCGAGGAGATTGGCTGCAAGCATTGGGTTGAATCTTTGAATCATAGAGAACCATCACTACCCACACGAGAGAATAACTCTATGATTTTAGGACAATGTTTTTAGCGTGTCTCACTATACTCAGGCCAATATTTCTTTATTCTTTTTATTTTAATTTATTATTTATTTATTTTAATTACTTTTATTATAATTTATATTTATAATTGTGATTGTGATATTTGTATGTTTAATAGAATATTAACAAATATACCTAACATATTGTATATTAAATTTACATCTTAAGAGAATTATTATCCCTACAAATAGGGATGCAAAAAAATATTCATCAGAATTTAGTGGGTTTGATATCAATGAAGAGTAAGGACACTTGATTAAATGGTATATAATATGTACGATATATCTCTCACCTTTTTGTAATTTTTCTAGTGTAATCACTGACTCCATTCTAATTCCTATTTTTTTTTAATTATAACTCTCAACTTATCAAAAATAAAATAAGAAGTTGAGAATTGTCGCAAAAATTTTAAAAATAAAATAATTAAAAATTATAATAAAATAATTTTAAAAAGGGAATAACATTTTAAGAATATTTTCTTTGAATAAATTTTATACAAACACTTTACCAATATAATAAATGAATTATATATAATATTATTATATCAGTTTATAATAAATAGAGTTTATTTATTTAAAATTAAATAAATTTATAAAAAAATTTACCGAAATAAATTATGAGTTATATGATTATTGAGCATATCTTTCAATGAAAATGTTGAGTATATTTGTTAATATTCTATTAAATATATAAATATCACAATCATAATTATAAATATAAATTGTAACAAAAATAATTAAAATAAATAAATAATAAATTAAAATAAAAAGGGTGAAGAAATTCTGGCCTGAATATAGTGAGACATGCTAAAAGTGTTGTCCTAAAACCAAAGAGTCCGCCCCTCGTTTGGGTAGTGACGGTTTTTTATGGTTATAAGATTCAATCCAATGCTTACAGCCAATTTTTTCGATGAATATGACCATAAAAAAATAAACGTCAAGTTTTCGATATTATAATTGCTAATATAATTTTTGTTTAAACATATAGACATATATCTTTCTCTTTTTTTTTTCCTCTTTGTAACCCCTCAAAATGCATACATATACTCTTTATATACTACTAAAATATATTAAGATTTAAAGAAAATATTAAAACACATTAATATCTTTTTGTAACTCATATATTAAATCTAAATAATTAATAGGATTAATAGTATAAATTAAATATTATAACCACCATATAATAATAACAATTTATAAAATATAACTCATAAAATTAAATAATAATTTTAAAATATTTTTTTCAACAGAAAATAGTGTAATTATATAAAGAAATAAAATTTTAGAAGTTATATTATGAGAGAAAAAATAGATTTTTAAAGTAAAATAAGATATTCTTGATGATTTAACTGTTGAGAGAGCTCAAAAAACTGCACTCAAAAACTTAAGGCCCTGTTTGATTTAGTTTTTGGATAAGATTTTATGTTTTTGAAAACAGAAAATATGATGAATCATTAAAATATTTGATTTTTTAATTTATAATTGTTGTTTGTAATTTGCAATTTAAATTTGTATCATATTTTTGTTGATAGGATTGTATGAGATATTTTTTTTAGTTCTAAACAAACTCCATATCGAGGCAAAAAAGTTCAAGTGACTCAAAATATAATGTGTGCATGTTCATTTGATATCATGTTCACATTTGTGTACATGGATTGGGAAGGAACATCTAATGACTTGAGAGTGTTTTTGAATGCAATAACTAGAGAAGAAAATAGGTTTCTATGGTCGAAGGAAGGTACGTAAATAAATATTGAAATATTATTTTAGTTTATGCTATATTAATTTATTTTATTAAAATTTAATTTAATTATCTTAATTTTACACAAAAAAATATTATCTTGTTAATTCTGGTTATTCAAATATGCCTGGATTTCTTTCTCCATATCGTAGAGAACATTATCATTTGCTTGACTATAGAGGAAAAGGTAGACAACCAACTAGTCCAATGGAACTATTTAACTACATACATTCATCACTATGTAATGTTATCGAGCGATGCTTTAGTGTACTAAAAGCTCGATTCCCTATTCTTAAATTAATGACTAATTACTCTATTAGAAAGCAAAGATGAATTCCTATCGCATGTTACACTATACACAATTTTATCAGGATGGAATCAAGGAATGACAGAATCTTTAACAAATACTTAGTTGAAGATCTTTATGTGATAGATGAAGAAAGCTTAGGAGTAAGATAAGAAGCAGTTAGTATAGATTTGAGTTAAGAAAATATCAGTCATATGAGTACAATTAGAGATCATATTGCTAGAGCAATGTGGCTAGATTATGTTCATAATCAGTCTTTGAATAATATCTGTGTTTTGTAATTTTAAAGTTAAATAAATTTAAGTATTTCTCAATTATTGACAATTTTTCAAGTTTATTTTTTTAAGAAAATAAATAATTTATATTTTTTGTATTCATATAATTTGAATACCAATTAAGAATAATCAACATCAATAAAATATTTGTACTTACTTATTGGTCAAATTTTAACAAAAAAAAAGATATTGAAATAGTTTCAATCAAACACATATCCTTATTTTTATTATTTTCAAAAATTATATCAAACATGTTTTTACATTTTTTAAAATTGAAAAACAGTTTTTAAATATTATATTAAACACATTTCTAAATACTAAAAATATTAAGAATACAACTCATATTTTCAAATTGTATCTAAATTTTTAAAAATAGTTTTCAAATCGCAAAGCAAATGGATCCTAAGTTTGGAGTTTTTTATTAGAAAGAAAAATTACTATTTTAAACTATCATAAATTCTTCTCAAATTATAATTAAAGGATGCAAAGAAAAAAAAGATTTATGAAGAGATTTTGAGATTCAAGAAGGATTTTAATTAATAAAAAAATATCAAACGTGCACCACGAGAGATAAATCTAGATGTGACAATACGTATTTTCTTGTTATACCAAAGTTGAATATAATAAAATTTTATATTAACAAATATTTAACCTATTTTCTAATTGTATCAAATTTTTAAATATGAATACAATTCGTTTATTAATTATATTTAATCATATCATAAATTCATGAAAGGAGTAATACGATTAGTAAGTAAATTTTATTTTTGATATGACACAATGTGATACAATTAAACATGATTAATACTTAAGTCATTCAATTAAATGAGTCATATTTGTACTATGACATGAATAAAAATGATTAATTCATTTAACACGGTTAACACATTTAACACAATTAGACATTAATTTGATTCATTTAATTTTAATATAATATTTCACTTAAGTTTAAGATTAAATAAATAGAAACCAAGAATAAAACAAGAAAAATAGATTAAATTGACAGATTATTTATTTAATAAACAAAAGAAGCAAATTAAACAAATTAACAAAATAAGATCATTTGTTTAATTAATCGTATCTTAAATAAAATGACGAATTAAAATTTTAATTATAAATATGATTAATTTATTAAACAGGTAATATAAATACAATCTATTTATATTTATATCTTTTTTCACATCTAAATTTATTTATTTGTATCGAATTTTTGTGTCATATAATTATATTATGATCCAAATTCCCACTTTAAGGTAGAATTATTCTCTCTTATCAAAACAAAAAATAGTTAAAATTTTGTCTAAAACAAGGGGTGGTAAATTATACTCTTAAAAATAGTAGAGACAACACAATTTTTGAAGTTAAAACTAAGAGCTAAGAAATGTGGGTCATATGCTATACTACTAAATCACTAATTATAGAGAAAATGGGGCATGATGCATTTGAAATTTGAAATTTGAAATTGGATTTGAGACAAAAATGTATGATACGGAGTGCATCTCATTTGATGTCATCAACAGCATGCTTAGACAATTTCACTTTAAATGGTCAGGCTCAAGTACTTTATTGTTTTGTTTGTTATTAGTGGGAGGCCCAAGTTTGGTCTTGAGATGAGGAGGACCCGATTTTTGCACTTGAAATACTCATCACTTTTATCGATTTCTTCTCTCCTTTTTTTTTTCTAAATTTGAAATAAAAAACCTTATGGTTGTTAAAGGAAAAAAAAATTAAAGTTTGATTTCAATTTCCACAAATCATTATTGACATACTTTAATGCACTCCCAAATTTTATATAAAGTATCAAACTTTTCTATCCTTAAATGTTGTAAAAAACAATGAAAAGTTACCGTTATCATATTTCAATTTAAATGCATTAAAAATAAGGTTATATCAATTACTATACATTAATAATAAGGATAATTTGATCAATTTATATACTTTTTAAATGTCAAAATACAAAATAGTCTATTCACATTAAAAAGGATGAAAAATATGAAAACAAATTTGTCTTAAAGAATATCTTTCTATTTTTACTAAACTTAGGGCATGTTTATTTCTTTTGTTAAAGTTTGAATATAAATATTAAGATGTATAAGACCGTTTGTTTTTTAACTTATGTTTAAATATTTATTAAAAATATTTAAATATAATTAAGTTAAAAAATTTGACTTAAATCCGAATGAGTAAATGTCTGAATAATTTAGATATTTTATTTATCAATAATATCCTTAATTTATTACTTAATATTTATATATATTAATATCTTAATGTATTAGTATAAGATTTTTTAAAACATATATGTTAATATATCAATTTCAAATTTCTTTTATTTTTATAAAAATAAATAATTTACTATTTATATTCAGACATTTAAGATAAAAAATAAATATATTAATCAGATTTCAATTTCAGTTAAATTCATATTTTAGTTATATTCAAATTTCAAGCAGAAAAAATGAAAACTACCTTAGAGAAGTCATTTTAAGAGAAAAAAAGACTTATAATTCTTTAAAATTTGGCCTATGAGATCTGCTGGTTTCAAAAATAAAATTTTTATTTATTAAAAATAATAATTATTATATTTAATTTTAGTTAAGAGTTTAAAAAAATTTAGTTAATACCATTAAATAAAGAATATTATTATTATTTATTTTAAAATATATTGACAATAAAATATTTATTAATATATTATAATTAAAATATAAATAAATTATATCACATAAATATATTAATTTATTAATTAAATATGATTTATAAATTTATTTATTTTACATTATATTTATAATATAATTTTTATGATCATAAAATAATTACAAAATGAATATATTTATTATATATAATAAATATTATATTATTAATGTACTATTAAATAATAGTGTATTTAATTTATTAGTGTATTTTGCATGAATATATTATAATTTATTAAATTTGAAAGGTTTAATAATTATTTAATAAAATAATAATTATAATTTAAGAGTATAATGATCATTTCCTAACAAATAGAAATTTTAATAAATATTATTAAAATTATTGAAATCCAATAAATTAGATGTTAAGTATCTGTCGTTTTCATATTTCGGGTATCTATTAGTTGGCCTGTTAGAAAAAATATAAGCCTAACAAAATAAAAGTTACGGGCCCATTTTTAGGTCCAAAATTATTGTACTTTGAAAGGGGTATGGGTTGGGATAGGCCCATTGCTTTACAAAACCGAACTTAGAATCAAGCAATGGGAAGTACCAGTTTCAGAATTAGTATATAAAATTACAAAGCCCAAGGGAAGGAAGAGCAGGCATAGCAACAGTAAAAGAAGAGCTGCTGAGAGAGAGAGAGAGAGAGAGAGAGTTTTCAGCAGACGGTATAGTAAATCATGGACAGAGAATGGGGTTCAAAACCCGGCAGCGGTGGCGCCGCCTCCGCTCAAAATGAAGCAATCGACCGCCGTGAGCGCCTACGTAGGCTGGCTCTCGAGACCATAGATCTCGCCAAAGACCCCTACTTCATGCGTAACCACCTTGGCAGGTAGGTTTCTCTCTGTCTTGCGACTGCTTTTTTTATTTGATTTTGATTCAATATGTTGTGATAAGTTTGTTTTGTTTGGTGGGTATTTTTTGTAGTTACGAGTGTAAGCTGTGTTTAACACTTCATAACAATGAAGGTAATTACTTGGCTCATACACAAGGGAAGCGCCATCAAACCAATTTGGCTAAGAGAGCTGCGCGTGAGGCCAAGGAAGCTCCTGCTCAACCCCAGCCTCACAAGCGCAAAGTCTCTGTTCGTAAAACAGGTTAGCTTTTTTATTTCAGTATAAATTCTTTTCTCGAACACCTGGTGTGCATCATCTGATTTAGGGAAAATTTTATAGCTGAAATTATAATATCATTTCTAATGTGAGCCAAGTTTAAATTGATATTATGGGTCTGTTTTAATTTAAAATTAAGGCCTGAAGTTAGTTGTTCAAGATAATAAACAAAGGTCGAAACATGTATAGTTGTGGGGAGCTAGTTAGTTCAACTGGTAAAATCTTTTGGGTGGTAAAAGAGGTTTGAGATTCAAACTCCACTTGCATTGGATTGGGGAGGGATTTGGTTATTTTCTTATGATATTTTTGAAAATTTGAAAAAATGTATAGTTGTGAGGCAAGACAGGCAGTGCTTCATCTGTGACCTTAGCTCTAAAGTCTGGCTCTTAATTATTATGAATATTTATTATATATTTGATTTTGATTTTGAAACAAGGCTAGAACTGGTGTACTGATTAACCCTATTATGGTGGATAGGAATACTTTTGTGTTATATTGCCATTTTTTAATTTGTTTGTGTTTATATCATTGAAAATTCTTGGTAGGTTTATTTTGAAGCTGTTTCATTTATCACTAATACCCTTTTTCCTTCTTTTTTCTGCTCATGAAACCTACAAGAATTGTAATTTGTTAAGAATCTTATTCTTAATATTTCAACTAAAGGGTTTGTCTGTGTGTGGTGTGCATGCAGTCAAAATTGGTAGGCCCGGGTATCGTGTGACAAAACAGTTTGATCCAGAGACTAAGCAGAGATCTCTTCTTTTCCAGGTAACTTATATTTTTATTTCTTCATTTTTGTGCTTGGATTCCATAATACGGTAGCTTATATATTTTATGGGTAATGATGATTTGGTTTCAAATGCAGATTGAGTATCCTGAGATAGAAGATTTAGCAAAGCCTAGGCATCGGTTTATGTCATCCTTTGAGCAGGTAAGCTTCAAATTTGTAGCTTGAGTTTCATGATTGTTTGCTTAGAAAATTTTATTGCATTCTGTGATAAAATTGCACATTGTCCGAACCATATCCTAATATCTTCATTTTATATTTATGCAGAGAGTTCAACCATTTGATAAGAGATACCAGTATCTTCTGTTTGCAGCAGAACCATATGAGATCATAGCTTTTAAGGTAAATCAACCATCTTATTGCATCATCTTTTTTTATTTTACCATTCAGTTTCGCAGATATTGACTGTGTATGCTTTGTGTTTACATTTCAGGTTCCCAGCACAGAGATTGATAAATCTACTCCCAAGTTCTTTTCCCATTGGGATCCAGACTCAAAGATGTTCACGGTTAGTTTGTTTTGTACTTGCTATTTTTTTTAAAATTTAAAATTAAATTTTTGACCCTTTTCCCCATTTTTGGACTTGGCTATTCAAATGGTTGGTTATTCAACCTGCTTGAGTCATGTCTTGAGTTACATATAAACGACATGAACTTAGGGCAATCTTGCAACTAATTCAGCTTAGCTATTTGGTCTGCTCTTGATTTTTGAATTTTCCACCGTAGATCTATTCCTGTTAGTTATTAGGTATAACTTGCTGCTGTCAGGTTCTTCATGATAGCTGATAAGTTGAACTGGTTAGGAGCAAACTTCCATCCAGGCGGGGATTAGACGTTGATTTACTTTTATAACTTCTGTTCCTTTTTGTTTTGTTCTAATTTTTTTTTCTTTTGTTTCTGGAATGTTTGTGAATATAATCGTGCTTTCCTATTGAGATGTGCAGTTGCAGCTATATTTCAAAAGCAAACCACAGGAGGCAAACAAACCTCAAACTGCACCTGCACCTGGTGCACCCAATGGCACAGCAGCTCCACCACCACCCCCACCTCCGCCACAGGGGGCACCACCAGGTGTTCCTACAGGAAATCCTCCTAGAGCCCCACCCCCACCAATGACTGGATCATTACCACCCCCACCACCTCCAATGGTGAATGGCCCTAGGCCCATGCCTCCTGGTGGAGCTCCACCTGCTCCTCCACCGCCTCCTGGTGGTAGTGGCACAATGGCAAATTTCACTCCCGGTACCCAGATGGGTAGGCCTCCACCTCCTCCTCCCCAAGGTTTTATGGGTCAGCAGATGCAGATTCGTCCACCCCCACCTCCTAACATGGGACAGTAATCGACCCACTTTTGCATCCTGTATCCGACCTAGCTCATGTTCATGCAGTTGTGAGGCAAGTTGTTTAATGTTAAATATCGTAGACTTGGTTGTCCAATATGATATGGAATGAAATTGAAATCTGGATTATTATTAGAGAGCTCGAAAGTATTTTGAATTTCTTGTCATTCACTTATTTGTGTTACTCTCCTCCATATGAAGTGTTTAAAGTTGTTATTTATTATTATCACTGGGAGCTGTAAGCGGGACAGGTGTATTATACATTTATACATAATCCTATATCTAATAGAATCTTGTCATTTCTACAATTTGAAATTGACCAATTTATGATAGTGAAGTATGATCTTCAGAAAGCTATTAGTGTTAACATAATAGTTTTGAGTTAGGTTACTTCCACATGATAAGTCAAGGACTAAGGACCACTTTGAGATCGCTGCCTAAGAATATAAAAGTAATTTTCAACCATTAAATTATTTTTAAGTGTTTAGTAAATTTTTTTCAAAATTATACAATTGTTTTTTAATTTTTAATTTTAAAAATCAGTTTTATCTTTAAATATAATATTAAATATATTCATTTAAAATTATAATAAAATCTAAAATTAACTCTAAAATAATTATTAAGTTTCATTTAAAATGACTAAAATTTAAAAATAATTTTAAAATAATTACTAAGTTTCAATTTTAATTAAAAAAAATGAAAAGTTCAAAAATAAAATATTTTTTCAAGCCTACAGAATCTACCGAGTGTGAGAGTTTAGATAATTTATGGACTCAAAAATCAAAGTTAGATAACTTACAGTGCACAGCAGAAATTTACTCACGGTGAGACCTTTTACCCTCATAAGACAGGATCGAGATTTCCTACCCTCATGGGATACAGAAGTTCTACCCATATGGAGTGAAAAAGCCCCGTACTTTGACCTGAGACTTATCTAAAAATTTAATTTTTATTCATGATTATTTATTATATATTTTTCTTTTAACATTTGCCTTGTTACTATATTTTAACAACAAATTTATAGAACTTTATTTTTTAAATATAGAGTACTTTTGAAGAGAAAATTTATTAAATACTATACGAATTTTTTTTTAAATTGATTATTTCTACAAAATAGAAGTAGATTATTTTAATCTTCATAGCAATCTCAAATTACCCCTAAATCATTTTTCTTCAATTTGACGGAGACAAGCACAACCTACCAGCCAAGTGATAGGTGCTCATCTGCTATAGTTGAAACCCTTGCTAGTATAGAAGTGAGGACAGATTTACATTTCAAAACACTAAAGATACCTGCCTGATAAATAAGGATTTTCAAAGCATATCATTTGGTCCGCCTGCCTGTTGCTTCAGTTTTCCACCATAGAAGAAAAGAGAAAAGCATTGAACATCCATCTGTGGTTTACATGATGCTCATGATAATCAAATTGAATTCATGGATTCATAAACTAAAACAGCTGAAGAAATGAATGAAAAAACTGTATATGTTCCTACAATCATAAGATAAGACGGAATAATTAAGTCATGGTATGGGAACACATTACTCAGCTAGCTCTTTGACGAGCTCCTACAAGCCGCTTTCTTCACAATACTTACAACAGCAACTACAACAGGAGTATCACAAAAACACTTTTAACTAGTAACAGGAAACACCTTCTCAATAAATTCCAAGAAGCGCTGGGAGTAGAATGTAGGGTCAACTGCAGAGATGGATATGGAATCAAATTGAAGCGATTTGTATGCATGTTCAATCTTCTTAGACATGTTGTATTCTTGCAATATATCAATTATTCCCAGGTATAAAACAACATCGTAACATTGATGAAATAGATCTTCCTGCTTGCCTGGAATTAGCTCTGCTCTTGCCGGCATGTTGACACCAAGCTGAATCTGGAGTCTGCTTCACAAATAATAACTTCTATAAAAACAAACAAGAAACTCACTGCAGGAAATTTTAGCAGAGATTTAACTGGTGTATGAGAATGAACTTCATCTGGTGACGCTAAAACTTATAGCAAGGAGCAAGCATGCTGAGTTTTCTAATTTCTGAAGGTAAGTGCATAGTCTGTCAATGCATTGAAGAGGATAATTGGAATGTTCCACATTGTTATGTACTTAATTCAATCGGACAGGCTATAAATCTGCTCAGCTAACTTGTATGGGGTGAATTAATGGTCTTTTAACATTGCAGAGTAATTTAATGGGGCTTCTACAGCAAATTTATTTGAGGAAACCATCTTGAGGTGCAAAGCTATCATACCTTGCTGTACCAGGGAGAAGAAGATCCACTTCCTCATCTGACGCTCGCAATCTGCTACCTCTAATGTGAGGGCCCACAACAACACTATTATCATCTGTTCCACGAGGGACCAAAACAAGGCCTTGTGGGTAGTTGGAGATTTCGTCCTCTAGAGGGTTTGACATAGTACAACCAAAATTTTGATATCAGTTTATTATCCTAATAGATGACTAAACTATGCAAGCTATGTACTAGGCAGAATATCCAATTTCAGGTAAGAATTTTTTATTTCTGGGTTATGTTCCGTGTAATATGTATAGTTTCATTTCTGACCCACTAGCGGGAATACAATATAGTTAAGCCAAGAAGCTCAATCCAGTTCAAGTAAGAACTGAAAGCGATAGCATTGGTTTACTGCATCTACTTTTTATAAAAGCGGCTCACTGTTTCAAATAAGTCCTTATTGAGAATTTATCAGTGTTTCCACATAGACAAGTTAGAAGTCAGAACCAGAGTCCCCTTGACCCCCAACAAGTTGTATTAATACTTTTTACTAATCTCCAACCGAAACTATAGCTCTCCATCTCATTATGATTATATCTATGAGCAACTACCGTTAATTTCTTTTCTTGCAAGTTGTACCTAATAATTGCATTTCTTTTTTCTGCACTTCTACTAATCCGTGTTAGTTCATATCCACAAAAGGATATTTCTGAAAATTGAATAAATCAACTCGTATTGAATTTTACATCAAGCAGATTTAGCTGCCTAGAGGAATTGCTAAGACAACATTAGATGTTAAATGTAATGCATACCTTCCTCTGCAACAATCCCCAATCCATCTTCTCTTATACTCATAAGAGATCGCAGGTGCTGCGGAGCTCGATAATGCACACCTAATAACAGGCTGTAATCCATAATGTGCTCACTTTCCAAAAACTTGCTGTCAATCTCTATCTGTCTGCATAAAGATATTGTGAAAAGTAAGAATTATGTGCATCAAATAAGAAACAACTCACGTTTAGTATAGCTTAAAGCACTCATTTTAGAGAAAAAAAAAATTACATCAGCTGTATAATACTTGGAAGGTTAGCCATCTATATTTGCAAATGAAAATTACTCAGAATTTGGCATTTTCCCATTGTTTTCATTTTTATTAGCAAGCACCCCATCCCATTCACAAACACAAATTTAACCAATCCAATACGAAGTTGGTGTGAGGGAGATTTGATCTCTAGACCTTTTGCTTTCTTCGCAAGAGGCCTAACCAACTAGATTATCCTTTTGGGAATCCTACTCCCTTGGAATTTATACAAGTTCTCTAACTGCAAAAGGAAACAGGAAATCCTTTGCATTGATATTACTCAACTGCTAGACCTAGTGATAGCCATTTTGAAAATGTAATACTGCAAAATAACAGCTTCAGAGAGTCACGTACTTTAATAAAGCCTCTCGCCAAGAAGGTTCCAAATAAAAAGAATAGTTAAGATCCAAATCTTTCAGTGTTGTGTTCTCGTCGATTTCAATGGTTTCTGTTGAGCGACCGAGTGATGAACCCTTCAAATCAAATCTTCGATGGATCCTTAGTTCTGTGCAGAACATATTTCCCATCACCACAAAGCGAAACTGCAATTCAGGAATTAGTTTACAACTATTAACTTCTTGTGGAAAAAAGAAAAAACATTCAACATCCTTAAAGCAAGCTCCTTGAAAGATAGCTGTGAGGTAATGGAAATGTCAAAGTAGACTTGATAAAGTGGATATTTCCAAAAATAATTATACATATTGTGGCAAAAAGTGTCTGGTACAGGGAAAGCAGTGATAAACCTTGTTCATTACCTTTTGACCACTTGAAGGTTTGATCCTGTGAAGACCAAAAAATTTTGTTATGAGCGTGTTTTCATAGGACCTCACATGGTCATGATAATTTGGAAGCATTCTTAGAAGAACCTACAAAGCATACCTTGGTTACTAGAAATTCAAATCACCAAGAAGGGGAAAAGATATTGAGATGTAGAAGTTCAAATGTCGCAAATGTATCACATTTTATACAAAATGCTTAACTGGAAAACATAAGTAAAATGATACATGTATTGTAAGATTTAAAAACACATTTTAACAATTAGAAAAGTAAGTTATTGTTAAGTGTATTTTAAGCTATTCCTTTTCCGTTCATTAACTGGAACAAACTATCATCTCAGTAAGCAATTCTTTGTTCAATATCTACCACTGAAAGTACTTCATGTCTTTATATCATTGGCTTAGCACTTATCTGCAGATAGGTTACACCTTCAATTCATAATGAGGAGCAAAATATAATAGTAGGTAATACTAATTTCCCTTCTTTGCAAAGTTAAAAAGCAAGAATTGGAAGGCAATAAAAGCTCAGAGAGCTGGATCCTCTAAAATCAAAGTTAAAATGCTGAATAGCATAGAAGGTCCTAAATCCTTGTCAACAAAACTCAAGCACAAACTATCTGAGATAAAAAGCAAAAGAATGGCTTTGGTTCTGACCCAGCCAAAGGTAATAGACTTACAAAACTATATTTACCGATCAGGTGATGCAAAATGTCTAGTAATTGGAAACAAGAAGAAAAACTCTCTCAACCATCCACTTTGCTACTTCCGCAAATTCTGAGCTAAGTCTATTTTCCTACAGCACAAAAATGTAAAAGGACCCAAAAAAAAAAGGCTTCCTTCTAGAAGAACTTCAGGGCAATCTTCTACTCATTCAAGCTACAAAATTGAGATAGGGTCTGTGTGCAATATGCAACCACAACAGACAATAAATGCACAAGGTTTAAATTGAGATGGCAAACCTTCACTTCAGATTTTCGGAGTGTCTTAATCATGAAACGGTCATCTTGAGATAAGAAAAAGATACTACCACTTTTCCCAGGAGAAGAAAGTTCCCTGAGAGCATCATTCCCACAAATGGACATCATGTAATCGGCAGCATCAATCTTGAACATCTCCCTTAAATTCCTGTAATGAGTTTTAAGAACAAGGTGTAAAAGACCAACACAGAAAGAAGCATAGCCTAAGATCCAATAATAAATATAAGCTAATTGTCTAGTCAACATCCTTTCTTCTTTTCCTACAAATTCTAAAGAATGAGTAGTAATACTCATGCCAAAATTTATGCCATAATTTTCATCTCGAATAATGCACCAACTAAGGGGGCAATCATCGTGTGGATGAAGAATTTTCAAAAAGAGCGTCTTTTAGTATGGCAAGAAAAGTAAATTCACAAAAATAGTTGCTAAATATGCAAACCTCTCATACACAAGGATGCACGCAAACTAAAGCAATTGAATGCATGTAGAATAATCATGACTTAGAATATTAGAAAATCGATGTATAAAGGAGCATCCTTTATAGTGGTTCCGCATTATAAAAGGTAAAGTAAGCTAATCTTTCATGTTTATTTTTTGTAGAATTAAATTGTCAAGCATGACGTAGTGCATCCCCCACTGCTTTTAAGTGATTGTGTAATGAAAGGATACAAGTTCAAGAAGTCATTTCCTGTTAAAGATATGTTGCCTCATTTTGTAGTCTATAAATGTGCTTAACTGGCAAATCTAAGTAAAAGGCCTCAAAACAAGAATGCCAACCAAACCCATCAAATGAAACAAATGGGGAGCAAAAACCTTCTGTAGACTGAAACAAAAGGAATATTATCTACTAACCTGAAAACCATAGGGCAATAGTCTTTCCACTTAAAATCATCTGACTGATGAGTTGGTGTCAGTTGAGATCCTTCTTTTGGAAAATTCATCCAAAAGCTTGCCCGGGGACCAAAGTCTGATGCCCGAACTTCTCGCCTCTGTACAGGTGTAATTTTCCCCACAGTATATCTGATTACAATCTAAGCATCTTAGAACATATTGAGATATCTAGAAGCAATGAAATGAAGCATATAACACGTCTAACACTAACAGTACTTGTATACCAAGTAAATTCTGTCTTTCCACAAGTTAAATAAAAAGAACACCAGAAAGAAAATAGGTTATGGAAGCAACTTATACAAGTAATAGCTGCAAAATACACACTAAGTAATATCATTGCCTTATAAACAAATCTGTGTCAATGGTATTAAAAGAAAGAAAAAAAAAGAGCATAACCCACAATAATCCTACAGTGATTGAAAAAGAAAGTGTAAGGTTATCAAGAAATCATCTGATACACTTGCACAAAATACTTGCCACCCCCACCCCCACTCTTTCTTTTCCCCTTTTAAAGTAAGGGTTCAAAAACGAGAAACATGGAGCAGTCTAAAAGGAATTATGATAGGAACAAGAAAAAGAAAGCATTACCTGATTCCAAGCTGCAAACTGAGCATCAAATCATAACTCCTGTGACCTTTAATGATTGTTTCACCGGGCCTCTTAACCTCTTTCACCAGTTTCTTTTGGCGCCTTTTCTCTCTTCTAGAGGATTGAGAAAAACTGTTATTTAACACAAGCTCACTGATTAAAACACCTTGCATATATTCACGTTCCAAGGTTGGTGGAATATTTGTGTCACTCTCTTTGTCCATGCCTTCTGAGATGGATTCAGATAACTCTAATGATGAATCATGTATCACCTTTTCAATAGATACCTCAAGGCTCCAACGCCTTTCCAGGGAAACATTCCTGCCACGAGACTGCTCCAAATTTATTAAGTTGCCCTTGGAGAGTTTATCAGCTGAAATTCGTCGAGATCCCCGGTTCCCAGCAACCTTTGCATTGGCCATATCCACAGAAGAAGCATGATCAGCATGTGAATGAATTTGCTTTCTCATATCTGGCAATAGTCCTCTTTTTCTCAAAGCATTGAGGTACAGTTCTTGTGATGCTGAAACCCGACTGCCTTTTGGATAAAATGATCCTTTTCCATCCTTCAAACCCCGTGACCAAGTTCCAACATAGCAACCACCATCACTCCATGTACACACTCCAAATCCATGCATCATACCATTTAACCAGCTTCCTTCAAATGAGTCCCCATTTGTCCAAGTAAGAGTTCCTTTCCCTGACATTTTTCCTCCTCTCATATTTCCCAAATAAACATTTCCATTAGCCCAGGTATACTTACCAGGCCCTTCTGGAGCTCCCTGGATCCAAGAGCCTTCAAAGACATCTCCATTGGGGTAAACTTGATATCCCAACCCATGTTTGAGATTCAATCGCCACCTTCCTTTATAGGTCAACCTGTCAGATCTAATATAAGTTCCTGTACCATGCATATAACCACCTGAAAATTCACCCTCATAAAGAATGCCAGTAGGCCATCGAATTTTTCCATTACCATGCCTCATCCCACGTCTCCACTCACCTTCATATATGCAACCATCTGACCAAATATATTTACCTGGACCCTCTGGCACGTTGCCAAGTAATGAACCAGAATAAGATTCCCCATTGGGAAGTAAGAGCTCCCCAACTCTAAAGCCAGTGGTTTCAGATGAAGTACGGACGGCTTCACCATTGATTAATGCAGATATGTGGTCTCTCTCAGAGATGGCATCAAGAGATTGTGTTCTTTCTGCAGAAGAAAGTGCTCCTTCACGGTTACCAACAATGGCCACTGGGCCAGACATGCACAATGATCAAAAGGTAACAATTCTTACAAGAGAATGACTCACTATATGACAATTTAAGATGTCATAGAAAGAGCTTACTTCAAACTGAGATGATACCTTTGAAACTCCCCATCCTTCTATCTAAGAAAAGAAGACAAAAGAAAACATGGGCTTATCAACAGTGCCAGAATAGGTGATTTTGCAGAGTAGAAGATAACTTCCGAAACAGAGTCCTGCTCCTTAGTTGCATACTCATAATTGCAAAAGCGAAATGATTAAATTAAACACACAGAAAGGCACTTTCAACCAAATACCCATTTTGAACTTCCCATTAAATTTTGAAATAAAAAATATCAAATCTATTAGAATATTCCTTCTCGACAACTTTTCATCTCTTCCAATCACAATGCAGAGAATTTATTCGCAATATCTTTTGACAACTTTCTTTGCTTTTCCCAATCATATTCACACTCTATTTCTAGAAGAAACCAAAATTTCCTTAACTATTCCTGTAAGTTTTAGATGAAGCATATATTATCACCTAACCAGATTCGCAAACATACAAAATGAACCAATGAATACATATAGAAACAAAACAAAAGAGATCTTCAACAAGAGGAAGCATTAAAATCCAATACCAACATACAATTTCAGACACAAATATTGCAACAGATTACAAAACAAAAACAAGAAAAACAAACATTAAGAACAGAAAATTTAGTTAAAAAAAAATCTTCAGGTCCCCTTTGGAATCATCAAAATCCACAAACAACAATAACTCACTGCTTCCATACATACATACATACACACTACTTCCATACATACATGCACAGAAAGAGAGAATAGAAAAGGAAGAATACCTTTGAAAGCAAAACAAAAGTTGCAGGTTAAGTGTTTGTGAAAAGAGAGAGCGCTGACTAATGCTACAGCGATGTAAAGTCTTGATTACTTTTAAGTTCTTCTTCCACTTCGACTTTGCCCTGTTGATTCTTTATTATGACGACTTTTTTGGATCGAATCCCAAGCAAAGCAAATGCTAATGCAAGCAGCAGATAGCCCACCATACAACTTAAACTACCCATCGCTATTTGTCTCTGCCGTTAAAATTTAATTTTACTACAAAATTAAACGACACAAATCCGATTAGGGTAATACAGTCCTAACCTTTAACGAAATTACTAATCAGGACATAGTTAGGTACGTTGTGACAAATCAGCCCATAACTTTTAGGTGTTTATAACTCCACTTGAATAATTATTAAAATTACGTAAATTATATCTTATTTCTTGTTTTAATAAAATTTAGGAATAAAAATGTTATTATTTTAATTCAACTATTTTGACTATTTACTTGTGAGTTTATTGCGAGGAATTTTTTTTGTCAATTTTCTAAACTTTTTATAATGTTTTCTTTATTTATATTATTAAAATACATTAAAATAAAAATTCTTTTCACATCTTATTAATTTTTAAAATATTTTTTTTATTATCTTACTTCTTTAAAAACTCGTGTTGTGAAATTCTTTTTCTGCTTAAAACTATTAATTAATTTTTAAAAAAGTAATAATTTACCAATTTCACCAAATTTCAAATAAAGAAACAAAGTTTTTAAAAGAGATTTAAAATTAGCATCACTCTTTTATTATTTATAGGTGACACTAAGTATTTCTTCTATTTTTGTAAATTTAAAATCTAAATAAATTTAAATTTTAAATAAAAATTTGTATTCTAATATTTGCCATATTACAATGCTATACATAATTGAGCGACGCTGTTTCCACCCCTATAACATTTTTATAAAATCTCTTTTTTCTATTTAACCCTTAAAATATAATAAAATAAAAGAAATTTCAACATCTGCTTAATTAAAAAAATAACCCTCATTGTCTCATTTCTTTACAAATTGAAGTGTTCTTGAATGTTTTTTCTTTTTTTTATCTAAAAACGATTAATTGATTTTTTTTAGACTATACTCAATTAATTTATAACAAATAAATTATCATTAAATTCTAAATTTTGATCGAAAAATTACTTCTTTATGAACAACTCTCTTTCCATCTATGATTTTGTCTATTAATTTTTAAAATACGAATTTGTTAAATAATAAAAGATATATTTAATTCAGGGTTTGAAAAATTAAAAAAAAAAGTTTATGGTAAAGTGAAAATTAAAAGTTTGTAAAAGTAGTAATAAATTATACTTATAATATGTGATTGTAAAGAGTGTTTAATATAAATTAAAATACGTACGTTTAGTTAAGTTTTTTGTGTAATTTTAATTAATGTTAAAATTATATATAAATAAAATGGGTTTTAAGAAAATTTTGAAGAGGAGGCAGTAAAATCACTTTAGATTATTTTTTTTGGAGTGTGTGAAATTTTAATTTAGATATATATTTTTTTTAATGTATAAAATTTTAAAACGGTGTATAACTTCATCTGTATAAACTATGTGGTATGGTTATATTATTGCAACATATTGTCTATTTTCACAAGGAAAAAAATTATTTAAGTAAAAAGAATTAAATTATGTGAGATATATAATAACAATATAATATTGTTACATTAATTTGTATAAGAATTTATAACTTTTGTAATAGAATTATTAAAAATTTTATAATATGTTTATTTTTTATTTTTAACGTTTTAATATAAATTATTGAAACTTGTGATTTGATAGAACACTGATATAAATGATTAGATAAATTTAATATATTATGAAATAAATAAAAATTATAAAAATATTTTAAAATTATAACTAAATAAATTTATTTAAATATACGTATATGCATTTAGTCAAAAAATTTAACTTAAATTTTTTAAGTCGTAACTACCAAATTATATTAGCTTAGGCCTAACAATCAAGACATTGTTTACTTTATGTTTGTTTTTAGGCTTTACAACAAAAATGCATCTATTTAGTTAGAAGAATTTACTTATACAGCTACTATGTTACAATACTTCAAACTTAACATAAGTAGATATTGTATGTTTACACACACAACTAATCGCGAGTTTTTTTTTTAAGATTGTAAAAGTAGGTACTGTTTACTTTAGTACACAACTCATTACAAATTCATTCTTTGGTTTTACAATCCAAAACGTGTTTATTAAGTCTAGAAAATTTATAAATTATAACCGAACCTACTTAGTCATATATTATCCACTTTAGACATGACCAAAATGCATATACCTACTTAAACATGTCCAAAATTTACAACTTAATTCAAATTCACCTTTAGTAATGATGCGAGACGTGACACAAATTTTAAGCGTTAAATTAAAAAATAAATATCTTTAAAAAATAAAAAATTAAAACTAAATTATTTTTAAAGTTTAGTAAAAAATACAATAACTAAAATATTACATTTAATTTTATTAAGAGGTAAATATCAAGTTCTTTAATAGTAAACTTCTACTACATAATTTTCAAAAACACGAGAATTTCCCTAAAATGACCACTTTTTAACTCTAAATTTACAAATAACTACTATTTAAACTCTTATTAAAACATGACTAACTCGATATTGTTTGAACGAAAATGCCTCATAACTAATTTTAATAAAAATTAGTTTCATTGTTTTTGAGTTGATATTATACCTCCGAGTTTACACATAATTTTAACTCGAAATTTATTTTTAAATTACTATAATAACTTGAAAGTACTATAATTATTTTTGTTAAAATTGGTTGTAAAAGCATTTTCTTTCAAATAATATTGATGGGTCATTTTTTAATAAAATTTTAAATAGTAGTTAAATTTAAATAAAATACGGTCATAATTAAAAAAAATTCGAAGAAAAAAATCTCAGATATTTAGATCACCCTTATCAAAACATGTCATGTCTATAATAATAAAATAATCACGAGGAGATAAGATTACTCTTATTTTAATTTTCACAGTTATGAAATACTAATAATTGGAAAATGACGTCTTAAGCAGCCTTAATTTAATTAACATGGGGAGGTGGGTGCCCCAATTAACAAAAGAGTTGGTGGGTGCCCATGCTTACCTCTTATAGCAATATAATTATTGTCAATTGGAGGCTTATTTATTTATTATTGGTGACTTTTATTTCAAGTGAAGATGGAAATTAATATATATATATATATATAATATATAATATATAATATATTTTAATAAGTAAGCGATAAATACGTCGCTTGCCAATCCTCTGTTTCTCACGTACGAGGAACGCAAAGTTTGACTTGCTCTGATTGTGATTTACGGGACCGGCCCCACCGTATCAACCCAAAACCTAAAACCAACAAACAAAAAAAACAAATTGTAAAAGAAGAAAATAAATAAAAATTATTTTTTTTATTTTCAATTTCAAAAACGAAAGTAAATAAAAAATAATTAATACATTTCTTTTTGTTTTTTGATTTCACAAGCCAAAAATTTAAAGTCCGTTTGACATTTTGCTGTTAAAAGATTTAAAAGTAACTTTTAATAAAATTTTTTTTTTTTATGTTTGATAAAATTTTTTCAAAATTATGTTGATAAAATTATTCAAATTTATTGTGTATTTTAAAAAATAAGAGAAGAGTTGATTTTCAAAATTATATTTTTAAATTAATTTATTTTTGAATATAATATTAAATATATTTATTTAAAATTATAAAAATTTAAAATTAATTTTAAAATAATTATTAAATTTTTAAAAATAAAATTTTTTTTATTATTTTTATTTTATAATTTTTTTTATAAATTATTTCATATAAACTCTTACATAAAAATTAAATTTTTAATAAATTATTTCTAAATATTATATTTAATAAAGAGAAATTGATGAATACCCCCCTAATGTATAGGGTAATAGACAGATACCCCTGGTATTTGGGGAGTGGCAGATGCTCTCCTCAAGTTTGGACAAATAGATAAATATCCCCATAAATTATTATGCTGTCATACAAATGACTATTTTACCCCTATATATTTAAAAAATATATTAATTAACTATTTTAACTCAATTATTAATACATAATAACCAATATACCTTTATGATATATTTTTTGATAATTATTATTCAAATATTTTTATAATTAGTCAATAATTTATTATTAATATTTTAAATAAGTTTATTATACTAATTTAATTTATAATGCAATCAACTAAAATAAATTCTAAATAGTATTTAGATAATATAAATTATATTATTTATATTTTGAGAATAATTATATAATTTATACATAATTATAGTAATTTTTAAATAAAATAATTTAAATAATTTATGCAATTTATAACAAAATATTCTTAATTTATAACACAATTAATTAAAATAAAAATCAAATAATGTTTGTATTATATGAATATATTATTTATAATTTTGATAATATTTATATAATTTATACATAAATTTATTAATTTATAAAATAATTTGAATAATGTATATAATTTACCATTGAATTTCTAAAAAAATATTGAATATTATTAATATAATGATAATAAAATTATTTAAAATATTAATAATAAATTATTGACTAATTATAAAAATATTTGAATACATAATTATAAAAAAATATATCATAAAGGTATATTGGTTATTATGTATTAATAATTAAGTTAAAATAGTTAATTAATATGTTTTTTAAATATATAAGGGTAAAATAGTCATTTGTGTGACAGCATAGTAATTCATGGGAGTATTTGTCTATTTATCCAAACCTGAGAGGGACATCTGTCACTCTCCAAATATCAAGGGGTATCTGTCTATTACCCCATACATTAAGGGATATTCGTCAATTTTCTTTTAATAAATTTATTTATTAAATTTAAAAATCTCATAAAAAAATGAACATATTTAAATACATTTTTTTGAATAGTTGTGGGGCCCCTTGTATCTAATGCTAGATTAGTTAATGATGATCATGGTAAGTTATCTTTTGAAAAGATGCTTAATATTAATAATCCATATGTTGTTCCACTTTTTAAAATGTTAATGTCTTTTTGATCCTGTTTTATATTTTATATTTATTAATATTATAAATTTTTTGCATGAAAAGATATATATTAGACATTTGTACTGGTTTGGTGGTTATCATATTATAATAATATAATGATTGTGGTCTCTACTGTGTATATATTGTTAATTAAAACCACGTACCAAAGAGGTGGGCATAGTTAGGATACCATTTTTTACTGCTCCTAAACCTAACATGAATATGCCACCACAAAATTAGTGAGTTAGAAATTAAAATAATATAATATAATTAATAAGAGATATAATATAATTAATAATTATATCAGGTAAATTTTAAAGTCTTCATATATAAATTAATTTATGACAAGATTAATTAGTTTGACTAATTATGCCATGTTACCTTATTTATAATTTAATAAATTTATTTTATATTTTTATATTTTAAAAAGTTTTTATTATATTTGTCATAATTTAAAAAGTGTTCACTTATGAGAATAAAATTTATTAGTATTTGAATAAATAGTATTTATAATATTTTAAAATATTAAAGTAATAAAAAATGTATTAAGCAAGTATCACGATTAAAATATATTTAATCCGTTAAATAATCGTACTAATTTAAGATTTTTAACTCTTAATATAATTATTAACTAAGTCGATTATGGATTAATTTAAAATATATTATATCTTTATTTGACACGTTACAGATACCATATACTAACCCTAGTTACCACCCTAACTAAAAGATATTAATTTATTTTGTTTCATATTTTATCCTTTTTTTTCAATACAAAAGCTAAATTATAAGTAAAAGTTGGCAATATTATATCATAAAATTTAAAATCTAATATAAATTTTAATATTATAAAATTTAAAATATCTAACACAAAATTAAAACATGTGATGTGGAATTTAATATATATATATATGTGTGTATGTATGTATGTGACAATTAATACAAATATGTATTTTAGTCAATCTCACTTAATAGAATTGTTAAATAAGAAAAATATCAATAAAGTCTTTGGTGTAATCCATAATTTTTTTGAATAAAAATAAAAATAAAAATAAAATGATACATTTAACTTTTAAAATATAAAAAAATTTATATTAATTGTTATAAAAAAGAATAAAGCATATAAATTAATAAATATTTATTTAATAAATAAATATTTTTGAAACTAAAAAAATTAAAATGTTATTTTAGCTAAATCTTATGAGTGCATAAATCGTTTATCCTATCATAACTCACTGTGCCATTTTTTTTTTGTAAATAACTGAATGTTTAATAAATTAAAAAATCATAATTTTTTTTAGTACAATCAATATTGTATTTTAAAATCGTTTATTAGAGTTATTTCATGCCTAACATTCTTTGATAGAATACGGTTATGGTAAAATAGATTGTACTGTATAGTTTTTTAAATTTATTGTTCCACATTTCTTTTCTTTTTCTTTTTAAATCCTTTTTAACAAGAAATTTTCAGGAAATCTTCATGTGGAGAACAAATTTCCTATTCCTCACTTATTTTTCTAATTTCACTAAATAAATTTTTTTATTATTCACATACAATAATATATTAAAAGTATAAATTTAACTATTTTGTGAGTAAAAAGTATGAATTATAAATTTTTATTTTTATTAAAATTATCCATATATACTTTAAAAATGATATTATTTAACTTAATTTCTACTATATATATAATTAATTTATATTATATATATGAAATAAAGAATAGGGTTATAATTAGGATAATGTTAGTAGTTTTAAACTATTTCCATCATGGGAATAATATGGGGATTAATTTTTTCTCATTTTTTGTTATTTTTCCTATGATATCATATTAATCTTACTTCTAGAATTCCAAACTCACTTTTATACTTTACTATACAACTGATACAAGGGACTAAATATCATTAATGAGAAAACTTATGTTTGATTTATCATTTCATAAACGTATAGGGATTAAATAGAAGAGATCTTTTAATTGATTTAATTAGGTAAGGTGCACCTTTCTCACTAGAAAGTTCATGTAGGGCAATATATGGAAAAGGGAAAATACTTTATTGAAATGCAAGTGGCTATTAACTTTTGTCCAAAAATAGTTTGGTAGATTTATAATATTAATAAAAATTAATATAAAATAAATTAAATAAACTTTCAAGACAAACATGCATCCATCTTTAATTTGTCTTAGGTGGTCAATAGTCAAGTTCTATACTAATTAACTAATTAATTAAAAATTATTAAAGTATATTAATATTATTATTATTTTTTATACATGTTGCTCTTGTTTGAGAGCGGTGGTTCTAAAAAATCTAAGGCTTTTTTTATTTATATATTATTATATTTTTAAAGTGTATACTTAATTATATATGAGGTATGAATTGATAACTCCTTCATTCTACTTTATTTCTTATATCATTTGTAGAACTATTAAATTTAAACATTTTTAACAGTTAAAATTATATTTTTATGTATTCATTATATGTATTTAATTTAATTTCAATTATTGAAAATACCTAAATCTAATAATTTATAAAGAGTATAAAAAATAGTGTAAAAATTATATATATTATTTATTAAAAAGATATGTGTTTAAAAATTTGTTCTTTTAATTTTTTGAAATGCAAAATTATTAATTAAATTTTTATAGTCTAACTTTTGCTAACATATATCTTTCTTAATAGGTAAAATGATATAATCTTGAAAAGTGAAATGATGATTATCTAAATAATTTTTATTATTCACTTGTTTATTATTATTCAACAAAGATTAATCTAATGATTTATAGTTAGTGTAAAAATTTAGTGGTTCTTTCATACCAAATACACACACAAAAGATAAGAGAGAGAGGAGAGCAGGAATAATTGGGTTTTCCTATGAGTGATAATCTTGAAAGGCAACTTATTTAGTGTAAAAGGGTATAAACCTACTTTTTAGATAAGTGAGTTCTAATTTTATCGATCAAAAGGTGTCACCACCATGTAAATTTTTAACTTAAATAGTGATATAATTTGTTAACTATTAGATTAGTGCCATAGCATGGTAGATACGATTGTTGAGTTGACATCATTAAATACTACTTGTGACTCAATCGTTAATTAGTGCTAGTTAAATAATTCACTAATATCTCATTATATTGATTTAAAATTTCATGTTGTTTCTAACATAATGGGTACCGCATTAACTTGAAAAATCGTTTGTGAGTGCTAATTAATATTATAAAAATACTAAATAAGGAATATAAACACTTATTTATATGATTAGTTATTTATTTTAAAATGCTTATAAAATTTAATTAGCACTAAGAGTAAATTTTAGATTAGTACAAAATTAAAATAGAACTTGAAGTCTTTTATTAATAGAGTACTAGACATTTTAATGAATTTTTTAAGTGTTTATGCACTTTAGTATTTTTTTTCTTAACACTTTCAAGCAAATCTTAAAACATATTTGAAAATTCACAAATTTTTATTATCGCTATGCTTATTAAAACATTAATTAACCTATGAATTAAAATAATAAAATATGTTTTAATTTAAAAAATTGAAGAATTAGATAAATAATCAATAAAATTAGTTAACTATATACAGTAATTATTAAATTGAATATTCTTCTTTTTAATTAAAAAACAATATATATTTTTTGGTCTTTCAAAATTAACATAAAAATTAGTGAACAGAGCAATAACATTTTTGTCCCCCAATTTTGACAAAATGACAAATAAATATATACATTTTTCAAGTTTAACAATTTAATCTCCAATAGCAATATGTAGGGATGGCAACGAGGTAGAGACCCCAATTTCTACCCCCGGCTCTAGTTGAACCTTGGATTCCCATCTCCGATTTGGGCAAATTGGGAACGGATTAGGGATATTCCTGATTTGGACCAAGAATCCTCAAGGATTCTTGAACCCATATTAACCTATTTTAACTTTTTGAAAAAAAGTTAAATTTTTACAATTTTAAGACTTGAACACTAGACCTATGAAAAAATATAATACTTTATCATTACACTACTTGTGTTTATTAATTAAAACATGTAAACAAAATTATTTTATTTATATATATTTAAAATATTATAACTATTATTATTATTATCAATTTTATAATATGAGACGATTTAAATTCAATAATTATAACTATTATTATTAATAATTTTATAACGTGAGACAATTTAAATTCAATAATTCGTCCCGATCCCCACCCCGCCTGTAAGAAAAATTGTCACTAATATAACAATATGACATGAAAATATAGTGACTAAATTGTTAAAGTTGAGCAAACCATACATAACATATTATTTCACAAAATATTAAGGATAAAAGTATTATTATTCCAATACTGAATTGGTGAAGATGAGAATTGACACTAGCTAAAGCTAGCTTCACCTCCCCACACCCCCTGTCCCTCCACTACCAAGATTCAATTCCAATATGCTTCACTTTATAATATAAGCAACAAAATTTGGGCATTCATTATTACCTACTTTATATTAATTCTCAATACTATTTGTATTCATTTATTAAGTCAAAAATTAACGTAAATTGAATATGATTATAAATTGTATCGGAGAGTTCCTATTAATATATTTAAAAAAAATGGCATTGTACTTCTCTCTTTATTTTTAAATTTTTATGTAAATACTTATATATTTTTAAAAAATGGCATGGGGAGCCGAGGAATTTTAGAGGAAAATTGGTCGGTAGCATTAGTGATATGAGTATGACAGATTAATTACATAAATTATTTTTAATAATAAGAAATAAAAAGTCGGTTTATATATTTTTCTAAGTTTCCTGCACTTTGTATATTAATATTCTCTTGCGCCGGCTACCGACCATTTTTGATAATATTTTTATATACAAATATATAAATTATAAAATTATCTTATTGCAATTTGCATGTGGTTCATGATTCGTTTGGCAACTTTCTTCTTCCTTATTGGATCATATCAGAAATATCTTGTTACATGTTTGGATGATATGATTAAATTAAAATATATGCATTCATTAAAAAATAGGCCAATTGCAACGAAAATATGTCCTTTTTATGGTGCTTTTTTAAAATTTTTTAATTATTATTATATTTTTAACATTTTTTTAACAGTTTCAGACACCCAAATTTTGAAGTATCTCGTACAAATTGAGACTAAAAAATCTATAATTTTTACAAGGTTTAATTAGGTTAAAAGTGGAAATATTTACGACCTATAATTTAGTTTGAACACCTTTATTTTAATAAAAAATTATTATTAAAATATTTATTGTTTAATTGACTATAAAAACTCTATGAAGAATATATAGTTCCAAATTTCAGGGTTTATAAAATCATGATTTGTATAAGAATATATATATGAAATAATGTTTTTTAACAGCATATAGAAAATTATATAGCATATGTTAGATTTTGTGAGAACATCTCTTTTATTAAACAATACATATTTTTATATTTTTAAATTTTAATTATTTTTAATTTAAATATAAAAATAATTGGGTATGATAAATAGTTTAATGAATATAAAAAAAACTTAAGATATAATAATAAAAGAAATTTAAGTTAAGATGGTTTATGCATTTATAACAATAGACTGAGTAAAATTCAATCTCTAAATTTTCTTAAATATGGGTGCGAGAGTAAAAGAATATTTAAAATTGTTATGGGAGAAAATATAATTAGACATGTTGTGAAATGTAAGTCCACAAAAGTACGAATCAGCTCATTACAAGATAGCTCACCTCGCGCCTACCTCAAGGTAGAACATGGTACAAGCCTTGTTCATTGCGGCTAGGTAAGACCCACTGTGAGCTGGGCTCCTCGCTGAGTATCATTAACGCATTCGCCATTTGAGTGGTTATGTAAGACCCACGGTGAGCTGGGCTCCCTGCTAAATATCGCCAACGAATTCTTTATTTGCTGATATTATCCCACGTGACCATATACCGTGGTACGGGTGGGAATGCCCACATGACCATATACCGTGGCGTGTGTGGAAACACTTGTGTGACCATATACCGTGGCACATGCGAAAAAGCGTGGCTATATATCGTAGCACGCAGATATAGATAAAGAAAATAACTTCATTTCTCCATTGCGTCTTGGAACGGCCAAACCCGCCTCTAATAGACAAGAGTTTCACCCTCTTGAGCAAGAGATGTATAATACCCAGCTGTTTAGGCAGGTGGAGTGCCCAGCTGCCTAAGTAGGTGGGACCAAACACCTAGGTGCGTAAAAGCCCATCTCATTGCGCTCCAAAAGAATCCATAAAGTGGCCCAACACAGAAAGAAATATCTTACAGGGACCATTTCTAAGGTAGGAGACAGCATCTGGTTTTGGCAGCAGCCAGGCTGGTACTGTGTAGATCATGCCTAACATTGTGTAGACACTGCACAGAGCCCAAGTGGGGACAATTCAGAGCCCAGGTGAGGGACCATGTGCCAGATAGGCGGGTGAGGTTACGGCACTTGTCCACCAAGATACAGAGCAATCTCTTTGACTAATAGAGGGTCAACACGTGTCCAATAAGCTTAGATAAGGGAAAGCTCACCAACCCTAGCTTGCCTCATGGCATTTGAGCTGGGCCATTAAGAACTAATTGAAGAGAGATACGTGGAAAGGTAAAAACCCTAAAACTAAGGGAAAATAAGTCATTTAATTAGGTATGAGCATTATTTTGTTTCATATAAAAAGATATTTTTCTCATTTTCACAAGGGAGAACACACATGTAACATTCATAGGGTAAGAAAAGTTATCTTCCCCAAAAGGATTTTCTTTCTTTCCTCCATAACCCATATGCCCACCATCGAAAACCTTTATTAATGAACAAAAATACACTATAGCAGGCACTGTTCACCCATTTTTGTAGTCTCCCCCCTCGGCCCTTGCCTTACTTTGATCATTTTTGCACAAGACAAGACAAGTCATTTTTTCTAAAGACAATATTCCTAGGAGAGGGGCTCTCTTCCCAAAATGGATTCCCTCTTTTCTTCTCCCATATACACAGCCTCCATAGCCTAAATCTACATGTACACATACAAAAACCCAGAAAAAAACTTAACTGTTCACCTCATTGAATCTCCGTTTACCTGATTCATGACTTGGGCAAGATCTTCTCCTTGTTCTTCTTCCTCATCAACTTTGCATACCTTTGATTTTCTCTGTTTAGAGGGATATACCCAAGCCCTCGTTCTTTTCCTCTCGGACTTGAGGCTAACTTAGGCATCGGAGAGGGGTCGCTGAAGAGGCGATTCCTGTCTCAGCCTTGCTCTGTTTTGTAGAAAATCCTTGGGTTGAGAGTGTTCGGGTAAAAAAGGAGGTGGGTTGGATAGTTATTTGAGAAACGGGCAGTAAGTATAATGTCGCTTGAGGGATCTCGGGAAGTTTCGGAGTCATCAAAGTTGAGCTGGGAGGTGAGAGGTGGTTTGAGGCAGTGAGCTGGGAGGTGGTATGAGGCAGTGAGCTGGGAGGTGGTATGAGGCAGTGAGCTGGGAGGTGGTATGAGGCAGTGAGTTGGAAGGTGATCTGAGACAGTGAGTTGGGAGGCGGTCTAAGGTAGTGAGTTGAGAGGTGATTTGAGGCAGTGAACTGGGAGATGGTTTAAGGCAGTAAGCTGGGAGGTGGTCTAAGGCAGTGAGCTGGGAGGTGGATAGACTTGAACCTTGTGTGGATATTTGGACAGTGAAGTAGCAGGGTGGTTTCTAGTGGTTTGGGATTGCGGACTTGGTTCTTATGTGCACGCTTGACTCTAGCTATTCGGCTGCCTCTGGTGCATTTGTTCTATTTTTCTGTGTGGGTGTGGGATGTGCAAAATTCGTGCATCAACAAAAATAAGTTTTAAAATGTAAATAAACCTAACCTTATATTAATTATAATAACAAATTTATGACAGTACTTTCTTAACATAAGTAAATAATGTGATATTTACCTAATGTTAAACACAATTTGCCTCGTCACTAGTAAAGCAATTTTCTATGAAATGATTACATTTTAGCTAGTTGATTTTATTATATAATAATAAAATTCGTTATAGTCAAATGAACTATATTAAAGTGATAGAAAGTTGACATTGTCAATACTATGGAGTTTTAACACATATTTCTTCTAAGATTTGAGTTTTTAACATTTAGATGGAATATTTGAAAAAAGACATATTTACCTCCTCTTGACCATCAATTGACCATTTATTTTTACTTAAATGACTATAATACCTTTGATTTCTTTAAAGTAAAGTTTAAAAATTCAATTTTAATGTTTAAAAAATTAAAATAACTAAAATTTTAATTAATGATAATTTTAATTTATATTTATTTAATATTAATTTATATTAGTGTTTGGGATTTGAATAAATATGATACATGAGTAAAAATTAAATTATCACTGAATATGATACATGAGTAAAAATTAAATTATCACTGATCAAATTCTTAATTTGAATAAATATTAAACAAATATAAACTGAAATTGTCAAATTAAATAATCGTTAATTATATTTCTAATATAAAATAAATATTAAATAAATATAACTTAAAATTATTATTAATTAAATTTTTAATTATTTTAATCATTAAATAAATTAAAATTAGATTTTTTAAATTTAAATTTAAAGTAATTAAGGGTATTATAATTATTTAAGTAAAAATAGATGATCAACAGATGAACCAGGGGAGGTAAGTATACTTTGTTCAAACCTTTTAAGTGTTAAAAACTTAAACCTTAGGGGAGGTATACGTTAAGATTCCTCAATACTGTATGTAAGATACTAGAATATTATAGCACATCGTTATTGGTTAGTGATGGTTTCTTCTTTTAAATAATAGCTCATGAGGTAAAATATTGTATCTATATGTTGCATTAAATTGCTACAAATAAATACAAGTAGTTAAACCGAAAACTTGTATACTTCTATTATATTTCTTCCCATATCAATTAATCATTTTGTCTGTAGACAGACCATAAAGTTTGAAGCAATTTATTACCCATTCTCTTATTAGAAATGTTACCCAACTATGCCAACATAGCATAAAATTAAGGAAAATTGTCGTTTCTCCTCTAATTTTTATCCTAATACTCTATGACTCCCTTATTTTTCAAGAGTTACCTAAAGTTTCTTTGACATTATTTGCATTAACTTATAAATCTATTTTTTTACACTTTTTATTTTATGAATTGAAGTAGTGGTATATTTTTAAGGAAAAATGGAACATATTATTGAAGGGTCCATAAGTTTAGGAAGTCATGATTAATAATGTTTTACTTGTTCCTGATAGGACTTGTCCTGGCTCTTTTCAAGAGTTTAGGACGAATCTTGCTAAATACTTATTTTTTCTTATATGCTTGTAATCTTTCCATAATCCTCATATAATAAAATTTCATGAATAACATAAACAATGTTAGGCCTTTATCATTAACACACATTGAGGCTCTATGCCTCATCAAACGGACATAAACACACACACACACACACACACACACACACACACATACACACACACACACATACACGCGCGCACATACATATATATAAACATGATATGCTCAAATTATTTTTACGCTACATGCGTAGAACGGTCCTACCTTCATATACTAAAATTACACTTTGCACAAAATCTTGTGTGACTTGGAAAAGAAAAGGATACTAGGCAAAAGAATGAGCGGCTTAATGAATGGATAATAAAATATATTTTCATGCATATATTATTATAAAATACCCTTAAACCGTGCATAAATAAGACATCATTCATACAATGAGAATACAGATCATCACAAATAACTTAGATTGCACCCAACTAATACATAAGGGAGCTTCTCATGCTTGGCAGAAATATTATCCCCTAACTGAGAAAATTATGCTCATACCTTATGGCCTTGCCTCATTACTCGGGTAAAACAAAATTCTCATTTATAAAATACACACATATATTTCTATGGGTCCCAATGACCTTAACTTTATCACTAGAGGAGTGGATAAATGTGGAGTGTTGTAAACAATCACAAAAAAAAAAAAAAAATTATTTTCACTTAACTACTGAAGATCATGCATAAATTAAATATCATTTTGCATGCAATGCAATTAAGCACATCAATATATAATTCAATTATGATATAATTAATATTTTACTGTGTTGAAATAATATAATAATTCAAAAATATCTACTCGCAACTTAATAGCTCAATCCTAGAAAGTTATAGGATTCTCTAGATTTCTCACAACTGTATTGCTTTTTAAAACATAAGACTCAAAAGTTTATCATTAAAACTTATTCAAGACCTGATATATATGATAAATACGAGAATAAAACTATTCATAAATACATCATTACTGAATTTTTGGATATCAATTCAACTTTTCAATATTTTATTTATATATTTTTCCTCTTTCCTTACAATTTGGTTTTCTTTTTTTTTTCTCTATTTTTCTCTCAATCTTCAATCTTCCATTTTCTCTTCTTTTATTCTTCTCTCTCTCTCTGTCTCTCTCTTTCTCAAATTTCTTAATTACTTTTTATTTTTTTTTCTCAAATGCTAAACGTAACATGCCTTCATTCATTATATATATATATGTGTGTGTGTGTGTGTGTGTGTGTGTGTGTGTGTATGTATGTATATATATATATATATATATGTATGTATATACATGTCGGTTAAGACAACTAAAAGCAACTCACCATTTGCTTAAAGTAGCTATTAGGTGTGCTTTTAAATTCCTGCCACTATATGTGTAGGAATTGCCAAATTTTACAATCCCTTCTCCTTATAAGAATTTAGTTCTTAAAGTTCTCGTACCTATAATGCAGCGTGCTTATGATCTTCATGCTCCCATGTAGCCTTCTCTACTAAATGATTTATGTCTAATACTTTAACTAGTAGAATTATCTTATTATGTAACTGTTGTTCTTTGGAGTGTAATAATTCTAGTGGTAGTGCTAATTGTAGGCCACTTTACAACCTTTACTAATAATTTCATATGAATCCATATATCAAGGGCTCAACTTTCCTCGCTTTCCAAATCAAAATACATCATTCGAAGGAGAAACTTGCAAGAAAACATGATCTCCCACAATAAACTCAAGAGCTCTTTTGCTTTTATCTACATAAATTTTCTATCTATCTTGACCTATTTTTAATCTCTCTTTGATAACTACATTTTTTTTAATTAGTATCTTGTATAATTTTTAGATCCAATAACTTTTTATCGCTGACTTCATCCCAATAGATATATTCTTTTTGCATTTTCTCCTATATAAGGCTTTGTATGGTGCCATACGAATGCTAGATTGATAATTGTTATTATACGTAGATTCCATCATAGGCAAGTATGCAATCTAATTAACTTTAAACTATATCACACATACTCGGAGCATGTCTTCTACAATTTGAATAGTCCTATTTGATTGTCTATCCTTTTGAGATTGGAAAGCTATATTAAAATTTAATCTAGTACCTACAACATACTATAGACTAGACTAAAATCTGATGGTAAATTGAAGATCTCTATCACATATAATAGACACCGGTGCTTTATGTAACCTTATTATCTCATCCATATATAAACTAGTCAATCTACCAATTGAATATGTACTCTTGAAGGTACAAAATGAACAAATTTTGTAAGTCGATCAATTATCACCTAAACATTATAGTAAGTACATTGAGTACGTGGTGACCCATTTGATTGCACAACTGACACTTTACTATAAAGTAGTTAGGTATTTTATTAAGCCTTATTAGTAATTGTTTATATTAAATTGTCCTTGATTTTTGGATCAATTATATTGGGGTAAAGTTGGTCATAAAAAGAGATTAATTACTTATGAAAGCTTCATGTTTAAGAAAATCCTCAGATTCAACAAGCTATTCATTAAGTCTTTTAAAGAAAATAGGTTGTTCTCTAACATGTATTGATCCTAAAGTTCATTGTATTATGACGTGATGCCATTGAGACAATAGAGAGTCATATCATCCTTATCCAATGCAGCTTCGATAATAGCTAACTGATCAGTAGTACTCTTAACTTCAGGGGCTCGAATAAAAAGGCAAAAACGACATGGTATAGAAGTTAATCTTGTTGAACCATATATATATATATATATATAAGTGTTTGCTACACATGAAAAAGTATCATTCCAATATCCTACAAGCTTAAGTCCAAGAAGAATTAAATTTGGCATACCAAGAAGGATGAGAAGTTTTAGTGGCAATTAAGCAGTCAAATTAATTGATGGAAATAACGGGAGTTGCATTGAGTTTGATGGTAGTCATAATGCGAGGAAAAATATTAACAGGTTTTAGGTATTTTTACCAACATTTTCGATCATGGTGGGATTAGATCTAGATCGATTGTTGGAGTTTTTAATCTTTGATATTGTGAAAAGGTAAAACAAAATAAAAATGGTAAAAAGCTTTAGTTGTACTCAATAATTTTTGTACAATAATATACATAAATAAGGAAAGGTCAAAACATAATGTTGACTATAGGCAACCTAAAATAAATGAGAGTAGTAACAAAATACAATTACGATGTATTTGGCAAGATATTAACATTAAAATGAGAGCTTTGATTTTATAAGCTTATAAGAATAAAGGCAACTATCATAGAGGTTTGCTTGAAGATATTGAACCTTCCTTATTAATTAGGCTAATAAGAAATACCAACACCCTTTTTCTTCAATTCATATTGTCTTAGCAATTAAATCTCAAATGAAACCAAACTCTGCTTCTATTTGAAATGTAAAAGCTTATTCACTAACTAAATGCTAAAATTCTTAATTTTATCAATATTATCTACCTCGAAATTAGCATTAAATTTTATTTTAAGCTTTATTTCTCATTTATTGAAAATCTTCATATATAATTTAAAATGTTGGTAAGCAATTGACAGTATCCCTATTAATAACAACTCGACCTTAACATTAACAATGGCAAGGGTAAAATTGAAATTTTATAAATATTTGTGAAATAAAAAATTAATTTAAGGGTAAATTTGTCATTGCACAATTATATCTATTAAATAAAAATATATTACAATTTGTATCTCTTTTCTCTTTTCTTCTTATCTCTTTGAGCTCGTTTGGGATTGACATTGGAAGCTTTAAATGATTTTCAATCATTAAAATCTATTTTAGGTGTTTGGTAATTCTTTTTCAAAGCTACTTTTATTTAAAATTTATTATCTCATAGTGATTTGGAGAAGTGGATCTTTACTTGCTTTTCAAAATCTAATTTTCAAACTCTATTTTATTTACAATTATAATTTCATTTATCTACATAAATTTTATAAACTCAAAATTATCCTTAACAAAATTTAAGTATTTAAACAATTTATTTTATTTGTTTTCTTCTACGTAATCTTTTATTTTTTCGAAATATGGTTTTTTACCTCAAGCACTATAGCTGCACAATCATCATCAAGGTTATTATTTTAATGCCCATTGGTTTATTTTAATACTTTTCTAATCTTTGTAATGTCATTTGATTTTAATTTTAAGTAAGTTCCATTACTGAGCCGAATTAATTAATAAAAACATAGGGATAACAATAGAAGGAAAAACTTGTACTTATTTATCTATTTAGTTAAATGCTTCAAAGAAAATAATTATTTCTTGTTATACATTATTTTATATAATATATATATATATATATTGACAAATAAATATTGTATTCAACATTATATGTCTATTTTAGTCATTCATATCATTACAATATTTTAACAACAAAATTTACCAGATACTGCTGAAATATTTTACAAATTCCAACACTTTTGAATATAAAATTTACCAAACACTAAATCAAATATCTTTAAAATAAATTATTTTTAAAGTGCAGCAGAAACAAATTATTTTAGAATCTACAACAATTCCAAATTGGCCTTTTATTTTTATCTCTCTTTCATGTTCTCTTTTCTCTCACTTTGCCCTTTTTAATTGGATTTCTTCTTTCTCGATCTTCTATTTTTTGTTGAATTATTTTCTTTTACTATGGCTATGGTTGTTTGTTTTGAGTTTGATAATCCTTTGGATTTTTTCTCTAAACAAAAGTTGTCGTATTTGGATTTGGTTTGATAACTGTATTTAAATTGGATAATTCTGTTATTTTTTAAATTGAAATGGATTTAAGAATTTGGGGATTTAGTTTGTTACTTTTTTTTTTCTTTGGGTGTGTATTTTATTTCTTGATAAGTTTAAAGATCTTGATAAACTAAAAGAGTAGGTTTTGTGATTGGGGATGAAGGAAAGAGTAGTAGAAAATGATTAAGAGTAAGACTGTGAGGCAATTTTAATTGCATTAAAATTAAAATTGTTTTATTTTAATTATATTTTAGTTTTATTTATTATTAAAATTAACAACATAATTTTATTCGTCATATAGTACAAATATGGGGTTGATGTCGTTTTTTCACATATATTATCAACTACACATAAAGTTATTATTGTCTTTGTACACATAATATTAAAATGTTAACTACAATAAGGATAAACACATCATTTCACTATTTTTCGTTATCTTTAATAGTGATTTGCCGTTAATAAAGGCATTGTTGATGACTTACCAATATTTTGGTTACATGTGAAGATTATCAATAAATGAGGAGAAAGTTGAAAATAACCTCAAATTTTATAGGTTAAGGTTTAACATTAAGGCCACGTAAACAAATTTGTAACAAGGCATCCCAAAAAGAAAGAAATTAAGTTCTATTTGGCTTGTAGGGAATAGTATTGAAAATTAGAATCCAATTACATTAGTGGATTTGATTAACTTATTATAAGAATTTCCAAAGTCAAACTATAATACTAACTTGGGTGTTTCTTTTAAGACTTTTAATATAAAAAATTACCAAGACATGTGTCATATTTGGGACATTATTACATATCTCTCTTGAGATATTAAGAAGTACCACTTTGATAGAAACTATTATGAATATATCACTTACATCAATATTTATTGTCATTATGTTTTGACCGTTAGCCTCGAAGGTAAAATCGTAAAAGTAACTTGATTTTGATTTGTGTTTTTTTTTTCTAAACAAAGCAGAGCTACTTTACAAATTTCACGCATTAAGTCAATATAAGAAAGGATTGACATGGTCGATTTCAAGCAAAAAAAAAAAAAGGATATGAATACTTATAATTTTCTTTTAAATCTAGCCTAAAATCGTCTAAATCTGAGAAAATGGAAGTTAGGATTAAGATTAAGAGAGTTTTTCACGCTATTTTTCTATACCGTTATACATGTATACAAAATGTTGAAAACCTGTATCAGTTTGAGAAGTTATTTGATATATTTTGCATAAGAACAAGGAAGAAATAAGCTTCACACATAATAAAATCAAAGAATCAGCCTTGTAAATTACAAGAAAATTGCAATAAGTGTCGGGTATCTATTGATATATGCGCTATTTTCATTGTGTCATGTTTGTTAGAGTTATGGTTTATATGAAATGTTGAATATACTCTCATATTCACTCATTCTTTTGATTCACTATGTATTCTTGGGTTTTTATTTATGGTTTTTTTTTATTAGCATAATGATTCACATTATGGTGTTTGTAATTATGGGTTTATACATATTTGTTTTCTCAACATTGATTTGTGGGTTTGTATCTAGAGTTTGTTGGAATTTAAATTGGATGCAAAAGTGTGCATTTTTTCTTTATCTCCAAAGAGGTTGTTCTACTGCGCTTTGGGTTGTGAAAAATTATACAATAAGAAAATCCACTAGCTTTACAATGTAAAGACCCTATCTTGTTTTGTTCACTCTTTAGTTTTCGTGTTTCTGAATTTTATGAACTGATGTCAATAAGACGTAGAAGCACTATTTATAGTGCTAGAGCGACAAGGAAAACCTTTCTTTGAAGAGGATTAGAATACATAATTGTAATCTTAATGTGAATAAAGACTTATCTTTATTCGAAGATATACATTGTATCATAAGTGATAAAATGTATCTCTTAACTCCTTCATTTATCTACAATTATTGATAACTATTTAGATAATTCTAATAATATTTATTGTAAAATAAATATTATCCAATTAATTAGATTGAGTTTTTGGATCAACCCATCATGGTGCCTTATTAGGCCTAACATAAGTTTAACATCTCCCACTCACATATGATGGAATAACATTTTATTGAGCAAAAATTAAATAAAATCTTACAAGATACATAATGTATCATAGAGTTCATATATGCAAATACATTGTATGACCTATGAACAAACAAAACAAATAAAGCTTATTATCCATACATACATACATACATACATACATACATACATACATACATATATATATATATATATATATATATATATATATATATATATTTCATATCTAGTTATATTCAGATCACTATGATAGTAAATATATCATGTTTAGGTTTATATCAAATAAATCTCATCTTGACCTAATTAAGGTGACTTCTTGTGTAAGTGAGCTGGTCAAGATCTGATGACATATCATTGGACTTTTAATTTGTGTGTCATTATGCAATAAACTATAAAGAAAGAAATCCTAAAAAATTTTATTTATTCATAAAAATATCAAAATAACGTCTAAGTACACTAAAAACTTAATATACATAATCCTAAAGATCAAGCATATGATGAATAAACATCTTTAGTAATTGCTTTGGTCAATAGATCAACCACCATGTGGTGCTTAAAAGTACACTAAATATTCACTTCTTTATTTGCTACAAGAACTCTTACAAAATTGTATTTAATATTTGCTATAATATTTAGCATATTTTATGAAAGATATAGTTGCTTGATGATCATAATATATGATGACTAGTCTACAACCTCAAAAACTCTTTTCAGCAAACCGCTTCTTGTACTATTACAGAACATGCTACAAATTCAGCTTCCACAGTTTGATAGAGCTATACATATCTAATTCTTTTTACTCTATGAGATTTCTCTTTGATTAAGTAGAAAAGTATATCCACACTTTGATTGTTGCTCATCCATATCACCACACTAATTAGCATATATGTATCAAAATAATTATAAATCATATCTTTGATAGTATAAAAAGTTGTTTGCAATACCTTTTACTCAAATCTTTTGTATGACATTCTAATGCTTTTGTTTTAGATTACATTGATATCTACTAACTAATCCTACAACATAGCAAATATCAGGCCTTAAATATATCATAGTGTACATGAGATTATCAATGGCACTTGAATAAGGAATGTTTGCTATTTTTTCATGTTTTTGTGGAGTCTTAGGATATATATCAAGGTTAAGAGTTTGTCTTTTGGAAATACAAATATCCATGGGTTTAAAACTAGCCATGTTGAATCTTTCAAGAGTTTGTCTAGTGTAAGGTTATTGAGACAAAGCTAGAAGTTTTCTTACACAAACCTTATAGATTTTAACTCCTAAGATATAAGTTGCTTTGATTATATTTTTCATATCAAAATTTAAAAATAACCATTTTTTAATTATTTTAACAAACTCTTTATTGTTTCAAGCCATCATAATATCATGCATATATAAAGATAATATCATAAAATTATCTTGAAATTTCTTGAACATGCACACAATGGTCTTTATTAATCATTGAGAATCTATAAGAGATTACGACTTTATGAAACTTAAGATACCATTGTCTAAAGAATCGTTATAACCCATATATTGATTTTTTGAGCTTGTAAACTTTGCACTCTTAGCCATTTGTAACAGACTCTTGAGTTTGTTTCATATATATCTCTCCCTCTAGTTCTTTATTAAAAAATGTTGTTCTTACATATATTTGATATAATTCAAGATCCAATTGTGTGACTATGGCTAGAATTAAATGAATGTAATCAAACCTTACTACTAGTGATAAGGTTTCATCATAATTTACACACTTCTTTTAGGTATAATATTTTGTTACCAATTGTAGCTTCTATCTTTCAATTATGCCATCTACTTTTCTCTTACTAGGAAGAACCCATTTATTTCCAATGGCTCGGTAAATCAACCAAATCCTAAATATAGCTGATTCTTATAGACTCCATTTTTTCTTCCATTGCTTTCATCCATAATTCCCTAAAAGATAAAGTAAGAGCTTCAACAAAAGTCTTCAGCTCGTTATTATCATACGAAACAATTATAAAAGCCTCTTCCTCAATCTCAAAAAGATTACTTCTGCAAGTTGGTCCAACCAACTTTTAAGGCGTTCATTCCCACTAAGACTGGCATCTTGAGAAAATTTTTTATTTCTTCAAAACATTTGTTTGAAGAAACGCTACAATCATCCAATTCATAAAATTGGATATTCTTATTTATTTCCATAATACTAGGAAATTCATCTTCTAAAAAAGTCACATTTTCTGATTTGAGTTAAGTTATTGTTCTATTAATTTATTCACCGATAAACACATACCCTTTTAAGTGTTTAGGATATTTAAATAAGATACATTTTCTACCATCGTACCCAATTTTTCGTGTTTATATGATGGATCGTGAACATAAGTTGTAGACCCCTAAAGTCGCAAGTGAATTAGATAAGGTTTTCTACCCTTTCATTGTTATATCTTATGTGAGATATTTCAAAATACAAATATCCCACATTGGCTAGTTATAAAACTCTTAAATTGTTTATATATGGAAACAATTATAGAGTGGGATAACAAGCTAGTATGAGGGCCTCCCTCGCGCACAAGACAAGCCGGCCCAAGCCCAATTGTGGGGGTTCGGTCCGGAAAGCGTTTAATGCACATCGTTGTGCGCAGGGGGACCACCCCCCCCCACGGGTGTGCGCGCGAGTTGGGCTTTGTTTTAGACTTTATTTTTTGGGCTTATTAATTTAAATTTTGAATTTAAATTTTTGGTGGTTGTATGGGCAGTTGAAGACGTTTGGGCATGAAACGACTTGTGTCGTTTGAGACATAAAACAGTTTTAACTGTTTTGTGTTAACAGGTGTTAAGGCTGCAGTTATAGGCAGTTGTAGTTAGGTGGCTGTCCGAATAGTCACCACTTACCTATAAATACATGCCTTAACCAAGCATTACTTACAAAAACTTTCATTCTTCTCTGCTCTACAAAATTCCTATCATTACCATTGTTTAATTCTTTTCTTGTTGTTCTACACACTCGTTGTACTTGAGTTGCAGCCTTACAAACGAGTATCGTCATTGTATCTTGGGGCTATACTGCCATTCAACCTTCCTGCAATAGGATACCATCCTAAAGGGGCAGAAATAGTTTTCAGGACAGTGCTCTTTGCACGCCTTGACGCACATATTTCCTGAAGTCACCACCATTCTGAAAACTAACATGTCGACAACGTCGAACCCTGCACTCCTGACTTCAGATGCTGCTTTGCTTGCTGCTGTCAAGTCTATTCCTGACATTGCCAAGATTGACACATTCAGGGGAACCAACTACAAGCGCTGGAGAGATCGAATTTACGATACATTGGATGTGCTCAACCTTGCTGGCTATTTAACACAACCACAACCAGATGCTGCTTCAGAAAATTATCAAGCATGGGTAGGGCCAATAAGGTATGTCGTAATGCCATTTTGAATACAATTTCTAATGAGTTATATGATGTTTATTCTCTCTGCGACCAAGCACAAGACGTTTGGGCATCTTTGGAGAAGAAATATATAATTGAAGATGCTGGTGCCCAAAAATATGTCATTGCCAACTTCTTGGATTTCAAGATGGCAGAAGACAAGTCTGTCACCACTCAAATTCATGATTACCACTTGTTGGTTAATGATTTGAAGAATGAGCAGATTACACTTCCTGAATCATTCCTTGCTGGATGTTTGATTGAGAAGTTACTAGATTCTTGGAAAGATTACAAGAAAAGTATCAAACACAAGAAAAAGCAAATGACATTAGAGAATGTTATTGTGCACATTCGAATTGAAGAAAAGAATAGGCTGAGGGAGCAAGAAAAGAAGGCCAAGGAAATTCGTTCCAAGGCTAATGTTGTTCAAGATGCTGCACCTCCTGTCAAAAAGCAAAAATTGAACAATAAAAAATTCATGAACAACATGAAACCAACATTCAAGAAAAAAGGAAATTGCTTTGTGTGTGGTAAGCCTGGTCATTATGCTATTGAATGTAGGTTCAGAAAGGGCGATAAACATTCTTCTAAAGCCAATGTGGTTGAAGGAGAAGATATGATTGCTGCAGTTGTAGTTTCTCAAGCAAATATGGTTGCAAGTGAGAAACAAGATTGGATTATTGATTCTGGTGCTACCAAGCACATATGTGGGAATCGAAACTCATTTTTTGAGTACACTAAATTTAGTGAAGGAGAAGAACAAGTTTTCCTTGGAGATTCTCACGCTGCTCCTGTTGTGGGAAAAGAAAAAATTCTTCTTAAGTTAACTTCTGGAAAGATTCTTTCCTTAAGTAATGTGCTTCATGTTCCAAATATAAGATACAATTTAGTGTCTGTGTTTGTTTTTGGAAAAGCAAATGTGAAAGTCTCTTTTGAGGGAGACAAGATTGTAATGTCCAAGAATGGGGTGTTCATTGGAAAAGGGTATTGTTCCAATGATTTGTTCAAGCTTAATGTACTTGACATAATTATGAATAAAAATGCTTCTACTTCTGCTTATATTGTTGCCTCTTTTGATTTATGGCATGGTAGATTAGGCCATGTGAATTTTTCTTATTTAAAGAAAATGAAAAGAGATGGTCTAATAAATATTGATGTTTCAAACATCAATAAATGTGATACTTGTGTAGAATCAAAATTCATCAAGAAAACTAATAAATCAATTATGAATAGAGAAACTGAATTACTCAGTTTAATTCATAGTGATCTTGGTGATTTGAAATAAACAATAATTAGAGGAGGCAAAAGGTTTTATATAACCTTTATTGATGATTTCTCAAGATACACAAAATTGTATTTATTGAGAAATAAAGATGAAGCATTTGAAAAATTCTTAATTTATAAGAATGAAGTTGAAAATCAACTTGGAAGAAAAATTAAAAGATTGAGATCTGACAGAGGTGGTGAATATGAATCTAATATGTTTAATGATTTTTGTGAAAATCATGGCATAATACATGAAATTACACCTCCTTACTCTCCAGAGTCAAATGGAGTAGCAGAAAGGAAAAATAGAACTTTAAAAGAGATGATGAATTCTCTATTAATAAGTTCTGGAGCACCGTGGAATTTGTGGGGGGAGGCAATCTTAACTGCCTGCCACCTACAAAATAGGATATCTTATAAGCGAACGGGAAAAAACACCTTATGAGTTATGGAAAGGTTATAAACCTAATTTAACATATCTCAAAGTGTGGGGTTGTTTTGCAAAGGTTCTTATTCCAGATCCTAAAAGGAGTAGAATAGAACCTAAAACTATTGATTGCATGTTTATAGGGTATGCACAAAATAGTGCTGCATACAGATTCTTGATTCTTGAAGATAAAGAAAAGATATTTGATGCAAACACTATTATAGAATCAAAAGCTACAGAATTTTTTGAGAATATTTTTCCTAAGAAAAAAGGTATCGATTCTCAAGATAATAATATAATCCAAAACGATCTTCAAGAAGATTCTCCTGAGAGTTCAAATATTGAACTAAGGAGAAGTAAGAGAATGAGAAAAGCTACTAATTTTGGTAGTGATTTCTATGTCTTTATGGTTGAAAACGACCCTCAAACATATGAAGAAGCTATGACTTCTCTTGATGCTCCATTTTGGAAAGAAGCAGTAAATAATGAGTTAGACTCAATCATGAGTAATCATGTTTGGGAAATTATTAATTTACCTCCTGGTACAAAATCGATTGGTTACAAATGGATTTTCAAGAGGAAATTAAAAGCTGATGGGTCCATTGATAAGTATAAGGAAAGATTAGTTGCCAAGGGTTTTACTCAAAAGAAAGACAGATTATTTTGATACTTATGCTCCTGTAACTAGAATAGCTTCCATTCGAGTTTTGATTGCATTAGCATCGGTGTATAATTTGTTTATACATCAGATGGATGTTAAAACTGCATTCTTAAATGGTGATTTGGAAGAAGAAATATACATGACACAACCAGAAGGTTTTATTGTTCCAAGTTCTGAGCATAAGGTTTGTAAACTTGTGAAATCATTATATGGATTAAAACAAGCACCAAAACAGTGGCATGAAAAATTTGATCAAATTCTAGTATCAAATGGATATCTGATTAATGATTCAGATAAATGTGTTTACTTTAAATCATTTGATACTAACAATTTTGTGATAATTTGTCTGTATGTTGATGACATGCTTATTTTTAGTTCAAGCATGGAAGTGATAAATAGGACTAAAACCTTTCTTGCTTTTAACTTTGATATGAAAGATATGGGAGAAGCAAATGTTATTCTTGGAATCAAAGTGATAAAGAAAAGTAATGGTCTTATGTTATCACAAGAACATTATGTAGAGAAATTTTTGAAGAAGTTTGGATACTTTGAGTGTAAGTCAATGTCTACTCCTTACGATGCAAGTATTCAACTAAAGAAAAATTATAAGCATAGTGTTAGTCAAACGAGATATGCCCAAATAATTGGCAGTCTTATGTACTTAATGAATAGTACTAGACCTGATATTGCTTATGCAGTTGGGAGACTAAGCAGGTATACTCAAAATCCTAACAAGGATCATTGGGCTGCTTTAGATAGACTTGCGAGGTACTTAAAAGGTACATTAGATTTTGGGCTCTCGTTTGCAAGAGATCCATCAGTGTTAGAAGGTTTTAGTGATGCAAATTGGATATCTGAATCCAATGAAATTAAATCCACTAGTGGATATATTTTTACACTTGGTGGAGGAGCAGTTTCTTGGAAATCTTCCAAGCAAACTTGCATAGCTCGTTCAACTATGGAGTCCGAGCTAATTGCCTTAGAAAAGGCATGTACAGAAGCTGAGTGGTTAAGAAACTTCTTAGCTGATCTTCCCATTGGTGATCATCCTCCTATATCAATATCAATACATTGTGATTGTCAAGCAGCTATAGCTAAGGCTAAAAGTAAGATATACAATGGTAAAAGTAGACATATACGTTTAAGACATAGTATCATTAAGTAGCTGCTAGAATCTGGTGTTGTAAACCTAGATTTTGTAAGGTCAGAGTTGAATTTGGCCGATCCTCTGACTAAACCACTAAATAGGGGGTTAGTGGAACGAACGTCGAGGGGGATGGGACTTCTGCTTAGAACATAAGACAAAAGTAATAGGAACCCCACCTATGTGATTGGAGATCCCATGAAGTAGGTTCATAGGGGTAATAACAAATTACTGGTTGTCTTGAGTTACTATCGTTTGTAAATATATTGAGTCCTCCCTATGACTAGATAGTAAATACTACAGTGAAAAAGGATGAGTTCTTATACTCTTAATGAACTCCATAGCCCAATTTGTATGGTGGCATGTTTTAACTGTAGGACATGCTTGATGGAGGGTTCACCTAAGTGAGTGTGAAATTGGGTCGATTTCTATGAAAGTTAGGCAGACTTCTCTAAAGCACTCATGATTACCAAGAATGCGCAGGGCCATGAAAGCGCCAAACCGCAGAACAACAAAAGGAATGAAATAAAACTTAATGTGAGCAGTTAGTTCACTGATTTACAATAAAAGAGCTATGGTTCATAGAAACTAATTATGTTTCACCTAGTTCTTGTGAGACACAATTAATTTGCTCAATAACTGGTTCATAGCCTGATAAGCACTAGTTCATTTGCATTAAGTTTGTTATCAAATGGTGATGAATAAAGGTCTAACATTTAGTATTTTGAAATATGTGGGGGATTGTTATATCTTATGTGAGATATTTCAAAATACAAATATCCCACATTGGCTAGTTATAAAACTCTTAAATTGTTTATATATGGAAACAATTATAGAGTGGGATAACAAGCTAGTATGAGGGCCTCCCTCACGCACAAGACAAGCCGGCCCAAGCCCAATTATGGGGGTTCGGTCCGGAAAGCGTTTAATGCGCGTCGTCGTGCGCAGGGGGACCCCCTCCCCCCCCCCCCCCCCCCCCCCCCCCCCCACGGGTGTGTGCGCGAGTTGGGCTTTGTTTTAGACTTTATTTTTTGGGCTTATTTAATTTAAATTTTGAATTTAAATTTTTGGTGGTTGTATGGGCAGTTGAAGACGTTTGGGCATGAAACGACTTGTGTCGTTTGAGACATAAAACAGTTTTAACTGTTTTGTGTTAACAGGTGTTCTGCAGTTATAGGCAGTTGTAGTTAGGTGGCTGTCCGAATAGTCACCACTTACCTATAAATACATGCCTTAACCAAGCATTACTTACAAAAACTTTCATTCTTCTCTGCTCTACAAAATTCCTGTCATTACCATTGTTTAATTCTTTTCTTGTTGTTTTATATACTCGTTGTACTTGGGTTGCAGCCTTACAAACGAGTATCGTCATTGTATCTTGGGGCTATACTACCATTCAACCTTCCTGCAATAGGATACCATCCTAAAGGGGCAGAAATAGTTTTCAGGACAGTGCCCTTTGCACACCTTGACGCACATATTTCCTGAAGTCACCAACATTCATAACTTATAAGGAGTCGAATTAACTTATTTGGAAGAATCACAGTTAAATATATATGTGATAGTAAGTAACTTATCTCCCTAGTAATATATTGGAAATATTCTCTTGTGCCTTCATAAACCTAACCCTTTCTAATAAAGTCTTATTCCTTCTTTCCGTTATACCATGTTGTTATAGAGTTTTAGGAATATTCAACTGCCTTTCAATATCTTTCTCATCACACAGTTCTTTAAACTGCTCTGACAAATATTCAAATCTTCGATTAGTCCTTAAGATTTTCATCTTATTGTCTTATTGGTATTCAACCAAATTAACATATAATCTGAGGCAATCTAATGCTTCTGATTTATATAAGATCAAATAGATATAAGCAAAACGTGTATAGTCATAAATGAATGTAATAAAATAAGAGGCTCTATGCCTAACTCTTACATTCATTGGTTCACAGGTGTTAAAAAAAATTAATTAAAACAAGACTTTGTCTCTAGTTCCTTTGCCAAATAGTTTAATTATTTTTTCAGCTAAACATGCAACTCTTACGTGTGGGTAATCAATATTAACAAGTGATCCTATTAAGCCTTTTCTAACTAATCTATTCAATTTCTCTTGCTCAATATATCCTAATCTAGCATGCCACATCTTAACATGCATATTTAAAATATTAGAAGATGTAATCAATGAAAAACAACCATAATTATTTTTATGATCAATAAAATCGGTATCCGAAACCATAAAATTATCCAACAAATAACTGTGCGCATAAGAATATAATAAAAAATGAGTATCATTTTATTATCACAAACACGTAAATTATCATTTTTTATTTGTAAAGCTTATCTGTTAGTTAGGAGGAAAAGATAGATGTACATTTGAATCAATTAATTTTTTAATTTGAAATTGCTGATTTTTAGGAGATTATTTCCTTATTTATGATTTTATTCAAGTATTATTTTTCAACAAAGAGAATTATTTGAGCCTTCGATTTCTAAATGGTATCAAAGCCTTGGATTTGAAATTCAAATTCAATATCTTTTTCATTAAATTTGGACGAAATCAGGAACCACTGAAGAACAATCTACTACATCTATGGAGGCTATATTAGCACAACATCGGTACTTCCAAGCACTAGCAAAACATTTAAATGATTTGTATTACATAACACCATCCATAAGCTCAATGGACAAAACTTTCTACAATGGTGAGAATTCATGATGATGTACCTTAGTGGTAGAGGCAAAGATGATTATTTGATTGGTGAAAAGATTCAATGTAAGAAGGATGACCCTTCTTTCAAACTTTGGAGGACAAAAAAAAACTTGGTTATGTCATGGCTGATCAATCCAATGAAGATAGATATCGGATAAACCTTTTTGTTCAACAAAGGGCAAAAAATATTTAGGATATTACTAAAGAGATATTTCCCAAGAGATCTTTGCAAAGACTTTCAAGATTCAACTGGTACCCATTATTTTAGTTTTTTTTTTGAGATATTGGCGGCTGTTGCACGTGTTTGAAGTAATTAATTGGGATTATCGAAATGACTCCATCAAATACAAAAAATTATCGAGAAAGAGTGGATCTTTACACTTAGGTGAGGGTGTCCAACACCAACGTGCGCCTGCGTGCCTAACAAGTGTCTAGACTACGCGATGCTTCTATGCAATCCCAACGCATGCTCGCACGCCTTAAGTAAAAGGTCCATTTTTTTTTCACATAGCCTCATGTTGGAAACTTTTATCGAATAAACAGCGAAATTTTAAGTCAGGAGAATTATAAAATTTATATGAGTATACGGTTTTAATAAAAAATCAAGATAGTATAGAAAAATTACCTTTTAATACTGTTAGAAGATTTTTGCTGCAGGCTTTCTTTCACTAATGGTTTCCAAACCAATCCTTTAGCAATAGCCGTAAAGAGAAGAGTGGACTTCTTTTCTAATACAATAGCGGTTTTGAGAAAAACTAATTTTTCTCTGAAATACACGTTAAAAGAAAAAAAATTCACCTCTGCTAGGGTTTTCACTCTTTATATGTCTTTTATACGACTTCTACTTTAATTAAAAAATAATTTCAATTAAAATAAAATTATTAATTAATAACATTTATTAATTAATTAAATTTGTAAAACAACTTTTAGTAGAAGTGAAACTCTAATTAATTCAAAATTAATATTTGAAAGAAACGATAAAGAGGATAAATATCTTTATGTGAATTTATCCATTTAATTTCTTAAATTAAATTATTTGGATATTAATGAAAGATATTTATCTTAAAATATCTTATTAATTAATTAATTTAATATCCAAATTAAAACACGTATTTTAGAAAACTACTTTATGGATATAAAAATAATTAGTGTAATAATATTATCCATTGTATTATTTACAGCACCGATTTTAAAAGGTGGTATTGAGGACCTATGGACCTATAATTTCAAGCTTCAATAAATTTAGATAATTAATTAAACTCTTTAATTAATTAATCTAATTTATTACTTTCAATATTATTCTACTAAAAATCTAGAATTGAACTCTTGAAATTATAGATATATTTTTTTACTCAGAAGACTTTGAGCAGTCCATTGATATAATCATTATATGTAATTCAACCATCCATAAATGGTTGATAATTAGAGTTAGGTCAATTTTTTGTTTTACCTCCCTAATTACGTCTTTATCCTTAAATTCCATTAATTCACCATTGAACAGTTAATTTATAAACCAGTTATAAATTGAGCGCTCGACCTGTTCAATTCAAGAATTAACATTTAAGAGAACCATTTTTCTGACTTCTAATAGAAATGAATGGATTCCATATCTGTATGTCACATTCCCAGCTATTTATCCCATTAAATCTCCAAGAAACAAGTATTGAGCTTGTTCTTAGAACAAACCTTAACAAGTAACTCAAGAAACTCAATAATATAAACAGGAGTTTATGACTACTCAGGATTAAGATTGATCTACATATGATCATCTATTGACATTATTTGAATTATCAGTTAGTAATAGAATTTATATGAAAATTCTAACTATGTCTGGTTTAGTCCTATATAGTCATATTATATAAAGTGCATTTACTGTGATGTCGCTACATTGACAGTCCAGATAAAACTATCACATTCTTAATGTTAGTAGACCACACTAGTAATATTTAATTAAAGAACCCAACTTTAATTAATTTATTACGGACTATTTCAGTTTATTATTCATAATCTTAATCCTCTTGTATATATAACATTTATATATACTAAGATTATGGTTACATAAATAAACTAAGATTTTTCTGATATTAAAATTAAGTATAATTAAGTATAAAGAAATGCTAATTTTATTTATTCCAAAAAAAAAAAGTACAAATTACATGCTTTTAGGGCATTATCCCTAACACCTCATCCTTTGTTAAACCAAAATTCCTTCCTTGTGCTTTGCTTTCTTCTTCTTTTCCTCAAATATAAAAACTTTCATACACATATCCAAACCAAAAATCCATTCCTTAAACACTTCCAATTCGACCCAAAATCACATTCAACCACATTTGATTCAAACAATTTCTCATCCTCCTAATTTCTACCCCAAAAACACAAAATCCACAACCAACCCAATTCAACTCAAATTTCATCAAGAACAATATTGGAGGAGAACTTCATCAATCCAAGAAAGCTTTAGCAACCAACATTACAAGTATGTTCATGTATTATTTTATAACCATCCATAATTATAGATTGAAGAAAATAACTCAATAATGGTATTTTGTGCTTGATTGGTGGAAATTGGAATTGGGTGTTGTTCTTGTTGCAATTATTTGATAAATTGAGTTATGAGATTGGTGGCAGAGTAATTGTGCATGAATTAAAATTATGAGAGATATTTAGTTTAGCAATTGGAAAACGCTTGTGAGGGGTAAGTTGTGAGAATTAAAGTTAAAAGATAGTGAATTTGGTGTGGTTTGTTGGATAAAATTAATGTACCATGTGTTTGATAAAATGTTTAAGTGAGCTATTTAAGAAAAATAATTAGTTTAGGCATTGGGAAACATTTGGGGGAGGCTTGCGAGATGACTTAAAATTGGGAAGAGTTGCTTAAGTATTTTTAGGCTGGATTAACTTTTAGTCCCTACCACGTGTTAGTAAGGATCAAAGACAAATATTGTGGTAGGCATAACACCAAAAAAGAGAAAGAAAAACACTTCACTTTCACTTTTGCGATAACCTTTCTACAAAAAGAAATTTATTTCACATGAGGTAGGAAAGAAATATAATTAATTTGTTATTGAAGATAGAAAGATGATTTCGAAGAGAGAGCTACAACTAAATTCGGGGGATGGTTGGATTATGAGAGTTATTGAAAATAGAAATTGGCAAGCACTCATCAGTCTTCTGAAGCTCGTGATGGTGCTGTTGGTCTGAGAATTCTTTGCCAACACTATTATCTGGTATGCAAAGGCATGAAACAAGCATGATGTCACAACGGATAGGGCAACTTTGTTGTATTGTATATGCTTCAAAAGAAAAATTAACGCGAGGAAGGTGATTCGAGATAACCTGGTTTACACTATTCAAGCAAGAACTATGTATAGTCATACCCATCTGTGTCTCATCACCACTCTGTGCCAAAATGTAGATGGGAGAATTGATCGTTTAGATCGAATCTTGTATTTAAATCCTATAATTAACAATGGGTTAATCTTGAAATACAAAGTTTGGCCCGAAGGTGCATCGAAAGTATCAAGATTAGCCTTCATTGTCAACAATATAATTAATATTCCACTGCCACCACCAACTATGGGTCGTATTAGAAGATACAAAACTGTTGATAATATTAACTATTGATACCTCTCGACATAGGAAGAAAGAAGGCAACAGACTTTTCGGGCTTACTACCTACCACAAGCACCTCTGCCTTAACAATATGATCACCAAGCGAGAACATCATCAATACAAGAAAGATGCATGTCAATAGACCTTAGATGAATTACAACGAAGAGTTATCTAGCATGGGCAAGAGATCCATGAGATGCCAGAAGAACAAAGCATGATGAATAAATTCCATGCAGACTTCTACAGTACGCTTAGAGCGTACTTGCAAAGCATGCATCGAAATCTGAAACTTCCACCATTTCCACAACCCTTAGAGCACTTTCGAAGCCTATATGCCCTATATTCTCCATAAGACGTGACAACAATGAGCATCAATAAGAGTCAAGATACAACATTTTGCCTACTGGGTATGAATTCCTTCACCTTGTTCTTCGTTTTTCTAACATTGAGGACAATGTTCAAATTAAGTTTAGAGGAAGGAATTTATGTATTGTGAAATGCTTGTGTTGACTATATCTTTCTTGTTTGATTTTGTTATATTTACTCTAATTGTGTTGTGTTTAAATTGTTTCATACTTCACATTTTAAAAATTTAACTTTGTGCATATTTTGTTGATTATCATTTAGTTGTTTGTTTTCTTGTTGAATAAATCTTCTTATGTTTTGAGCATGTTGTTGGTTGCATAATTGTGATAGGCTAATGATATAATCTTGATTGAAGAGCCTGCTATCTTTGTAAAAAAAGAAAAGTTGATTTATTCTCGTTATTCTCTTGTTGATTAAATTTGCCCTACTCTATGTTTCCTTATTCATTTTGAGCACTTAGTCTTGATTACTTGATTGTCTAACATGCTTAAAAAGAGTTTATGTTAGTTAAGTAAAATATTAGAACTTCTTTTGGTTAATTCCTCAAATAGTGTTATTATTTCATGAACTTTTGTGTTCATAGGTAGGAAGGCGGAAAAATACAGCTTCGGGGATTAAAATGCAAGAATTAGGGGACTTAAATGCAAGAAATAAAGAATCAGAAGATTGAAATGCAAGACGTAAATACTTAAGGGACTTAATTATAAATAAGGTAGTGTGCATGGTGCACCCGTGCCATGAAGCTTCTTCAAGACAAAGGCAAGGATATGACACTTTCAAGCAAGACATGCAGCCACACCATAACCTCGATCCACCACGTGCTCCTATGCTGCATTCAGCGTATTCGCACCCTTAATCGAGTAATGATTTTTCTAGACTCATTTTGAGCTCTTCAATTAACCTGGGATGGCTCGATTTGGCTAATCCTAGGTTTATATCATTTTTCGGTAGAGCTACCATTTATTCAAGAAAAGAAAAGGGTATTTTGAAAGAGAGAGAAAATGTGAGAGTTTTAGTGAGAGAAATGACGAATCTTCAAGTTTCTTGAAGAAGATTGGTAGATCACTTGAAGAATTGAAGAATCAATCATCATTGTTCTATCTAAACTACAGATTCTTGGATTGAGATTTTTGTTTACTTTCTAAATTGCAGTTATGTACAAGAAAAGTTAATTTAGTTTAGTTTAGTTTAATTTAATGACACACACACACACACATGCATATATATAAAAGATAAGATAGTTAATTTATAATTTTAAATGTACATGTATGTATGTATGTGTACACATACATACATACATGTACATTTAAAATTATAAATTAACTATCTTATCTTTGATGTATATGTATGTATGTGTATATCTATACATAAATCATTTATATATATATGTATGTATATTTAAAATTAAAATGAATTATTATTAAAAAATTAAGATTAATTATCTTGTCTTTGTATACACACACACACACATATGTATGTACACACACACACATATATACAAACATACATATACATACAAAGATAAGATAATTAATTTTAATTTTAAATTTACAGTTGTGACTATGCTTGATATAATGGTGTGAAGATAAAGGACGAACTGAAGAAGATTGTGGAATTAGCAAAAGATTAAGGTTATATTTTTTATCAAACTTAGCTTAATTATTGGTTATACTATATAGCTTGTTTTGTTTAATCTTGTTGAAGGCATTAAGAAACCTCTAATCATTAGTGGTTCTGGGAATTTTTCCAAATTCAATATCCACAATAACATTGCAGAAATGGTTGCTGGAATCTAGGCTTAAACATGAGTCACAATCTAAGAAAGAAATTAACAAGTTTCAGTTTTACTTTTAGTTTTCATTTCTTTTATGTTCTTTGAGGATATATATAAAACAATGTCAATCACAGTCTAAGAAAGAAACTACTCAACTCTGTTTTTTCTTTAAGTACTACCTTATTAATTGCCAAAGTTTTAAATTTGCAATGCATTTGGTGAAAAATCAATCTAGTTCTTGTTGTTTTATTTTTCATAAAGATTTACATATAAAAATTAAACATTAAAAATAAGAATGGTGTTTGTGTTTGGATATTGTTATATTAATCAATTTTTTTATAGCTTTGTAGAGGGAGAGGAGAAGAAAAAATAATTATGAGAATTTTATTTAGGTATATGAATTTTAAATTGAGAAGATAAATACTAAGATTTATTTTGTTAGAGTTCAAGCAAAAACTCCAACAAGAAGTATAAACTAACTAAACAAGCAATACAAACAATGCTTTATTTATTTACCTTGGATATAATGCTTTATTTAAAAATAGTATTGATAATGCGTGGCATGTATTTGAACTTTGAATAACTCATATTTTAACACTAACATATTTTTATAATCAGAGTGCTACTATTGTTACTATAGTCAGAAAATAGTTTTGATGTTGTGCTTTTACAACTTCTGTTGGAAAGAAGGCCAGTAGAGAAACAAGCACTAACTCAATGCTAGCTTATTGTCACATGGGTATGCCAATTTTTTATTTTCAACCTAACATACATTAAATTTTTTGGAAGGAAAAAAAATATTATAGAAAAATATTGAAATTTGAAACTTAATACAATAATTATGCTTGAGGCTTTAGTCTGTCATTTCTCCAAATGTAAGACTTGGGTTCATGGCTAATGTGTCCACTTGCAGTGCATGGGCAATGAGCTTCTATTTGCAAAGTCCTTATTTGTAGGTAAGCATTAAACTATTGTCAACCTATATTTATTTGCCTTAAATTTGTAGGGAGAAATAAATAAACAATGCCAACTAAGTTGGTGAATTGGTGGATTGAATATTCTTTTGTGTGTTATGGCTAGAGTTGAAATTAGTGGATAGGCATGGTGCTAGTGTTGTTGGTTGTTGTTCCTTTCAATTTGGTGGAATGCTCAGGCTATTGGATATGACTTTTGAATGTTATGGTCAATGAATGTTTGTTGGATTGATTTGGTTTTTTTATGGAAGAAATGGTGATATTGGAAAAAATAACCAATGAATTATTTTTTGGAATGATGATATTGGAAATGTAACTTTTTATTTGAGATGCATGACTAAATTTAAGATTATATATATTTCAGGATTATATGTATTTTATAATTATTAAAATAATTTAAATTTAAAGTTCTTATTATTATGGTTAATAATAATTTTATTATTTTAATATAAAATTATTATTAACCATAATAATAAGAACTTTAAATTTAAATTATTTTAATAATTATAAAATTATTTTTAAATTATTGCATCCTATATATTAAAATAATAAAATTGTTTATAATCATTAAAATATTTATTATTTTATTTTGATTTGATTTTTAAAATTATATCTTTTATATTAATTAAAATTTCCCTTATTATTTAAAAAAATAGTAGTTAAAATTATTTTTATTCTTAATAATTATTATATATGTGTTTGAAAGGAGTCATATTATAATGATTGTATAAATTATTTATAAAATTAAAGTGAATGTAGTGGTTAAGGTATAAGTAATTTTCACCTAATTCTCAAGTTCATTTCCCACTAAGAATTTGTATTTTTGCAATTTTAAAAAAATCGGTTCTTATTCAAACCATTGGTTCGGTTCGGTTCATACTTAAATTATTTATTTAAATCGAAAGGTAAAACTAAAAAAATATAAATGTTAGAGAGATAAATGATAGTTTTGATATACTAGGGATGTAACTTGTAAATTACTAATAAATTAGAGAGGAAATTGGTATTTTTCCATTCAAGAATTTTAATTTTCATGTTTAATTTTAAGTTCTAATTTACAGATTACATTTAATTATGATATTATTATTTCTAAACAAAGCTATGAATAATTTCTTTGAATATATAGAATTGATACTAAAATATACATAATTAATATTATAATAAATATTAATAATTTTTATACAATAGTCTCAATAATATACCGATACCATCGTATGAGTAGTATCTTGATGCAAAAGTCTTAATAATGTCCTGATACTAAAATCTTAATGATGTAGTGATACAATAGTCTCAATAACATCATGATCCTTTGGGATCAGTAACTATTGATACTTTTTCTATGACACTAAATTTAATGTTATTATTTACTATTTGGGGTAATCTTGATACTTTGAATTAGTATTAGTAAAAAATATCACCGATATTAAATTGACTTTAGTGTTGGCCAATTTTCTAGTAGTGATATAAGATTATGTAGTTGAACTATACCTATTAGCTAAAAATTAAAAAACATATCTTTTATCAACTTTTTGTGCATTTCCAATATTGTTAGTCTTATGCACTTGTCATATAATCTTTCCTCCGACATTGACAATTCTTCAAATTCAAATAAATCATAACTTTGTGTTACATTCATCAAGTTATTAGTGCTAAATCATAACCTTTAGTGATAAAAAAATGTTAAAGTTTGTCGCACCTTTAGCACGAAAAAATATTAGAGTTTGTCGCTGAAAATATTATTAAAATGTTTAAAATATTGGAAGAAAAATTTCATAGGAAAAGCTTTAAAGGTTATTAATAGTACAAATATGTCATAACTAATAGAGTTTTATGCAACAACAAAGATTCGTCGCCCTAGAGTATGTTTTAGTGACAGCGTAATATTTGTGCGACAACATTTTACGACAAACATTATTATAATAGTTATTACTTTTAGTTGACTGCTAAATGTTGTTAGCAAATATATATTATAGTGACAACATTACAATGACCTTTTTTCATTGTTGAAAGATCTGGCGATGACATTTTAAGCTTTCCGTAATAAACTCTGTCCTAAAACCCCTTTTTTTTTAATGATATATATTGATATCTTTCTTTTTCTTTTTCTCTTTGAAAATCATTTAGACTTATACTTGACTTTTAATCTTCTTTAATCTTCTAGACGCTAAATTATCACCATCCTTAAGTGTTTTTCTTTACTGTTATAATTTTTAACATAATTATTATCATTAAACTCTATTTACACTATACATTTTACCATAAGTAGACATAAAAAGTATTTATTAACTTTCATTGTAGATATTGGCGCATCATGAAGAATATCACCCAAGTAATAACTATCAATCTCAGGATTTTAAGTTAATCTAAGAATGACTCTATTTAAGAATAAAAAGATTTCTTTTAAATTTGAAGCCTTAAAAAAAGGTAAAGATATTGTGAGATTGTCTTTTGATATTTTTTAAGTGTATATTATTTTAGCAAATGAACATATGACATTTTAAGATATTTATTTATGCAAAATAATTGAAATTTATGATCTAATTTCACTAGATTCTCTCCATTGTTATTATCAACACAAAATAGCCTATCGATATTTCTTCACTAACTCCAATTCCCTTTTAAAAACTTTAACCTAATTCATGAATATTCTCCTTTAAAGAATTTACATCCAATTCATATGACTAATTGTAATGCCCTTTATATGTGTTCAAATCAACAACTTTTTAGTGACATCAACACTCTCAATATTTCAAAGTCTTGTATTTCTAAGCAACCTATTATCACTTTATCAATTATTGAAGTTGAGTATGTAACTGCATGCAACATCTTACACTTATCAAATCATAAACTTCTTTGAGTAGACGATTGAGATAAATCACGAAAATTCCGTCACTACTTGGCTAAAAAAAACTTTGAAGAGCTATATTTGGAGAAGACGGTGCGACCTTCAAGAAAAAATTAGGCATCTAAGTTGAATGATACATTGTGAGCATATCGCCTAGCAAATAACACAAACATTGGTATGAGCCTGTAACACCCTTAATTTTATAAACAAATTTTCAGCACAATTTTCTCTATAATATAAATATATACTAAATATATAATCTCGTAAACTTTAAAATTTTTTTCACTGTAAACATTCTCAATAAAAGTTCAACATCAACTATTTCATTTCATTAATTATAAATCATTGGATTTAGACTTATTTAATGGCTGAGATTGTATCTGACCACGTAATTAATGCATAATTGATGTATCCATAATTAATGCATATGTTGGATACAATTTCAACTATTAGATATGCTTAGATCCAATGACTTACAATTGATATAAAATTTTATGTAAAAAAAAGGGGTCATTAATCCAGCCTTATATATATATATATTGCCTCTAAGCTTTTTTCTTCCACCACTTGGTTTTCTTCGATTTGTCCACCACACAAGCAAATTTAATTTCTCTTTCCCTATTCCTTCTTTTGTAGCCACATGTCTATTTTGTTTCCCCCATTTTCACCAACTTAAGCAAAACGAGGAAAAAGCATTTTGGATTCTTAACATCTCTCAAACCTCTTAGCTTTACCTTTTTCACTTTTCATTTGTAATAAAACTTTATTATCCAAGAATTCTACTCTTATAAAAATATAAATATATTTATCTGTAATTTCCAAAAAAATTTACTTATCTTCTAAATTCTATATATATATATATATATATATATATATATATATATATATGTTTTCACTAAAAAAAATGTTTGGGGTATTACAAGCCTATATTGATTGTTTTTTGGAAAGCATGTCATTTATTTGTAGAGCTCAAGCATAAGACATATTGAGCAATTAAGGATCTGAACATGGACAAGAAAATAGCAGGCGATAAGCATTTGCTTCCACTTAATATGTTAGAAAAGATTCAATGATAAAGCCTACAAGAATGCAAAAATCTACAAAGAATGCACTAAACGTTAATCATGACAAAAAGCTAATCCATAAGTCTCTTTATCTTGAAATAAATGTTCTTTTAAACTCTCGTCTTAAATTATTTCAAGGAAAGCTCAAGTCAAGATGGTGTGAATTGTTTCCAATAGTCCATGTTTTTTCCTATAAAGCGGTCGAGTTATTAAATCCAAAGACTCAAGCAACATTTAAAGCAAATGGACATTATACGAAGTCTTATTTAGAATAAGTCTATAAAAAGAGGGAGGTTGAGTGCATTGAGTTGTTCAACCGATAATAAGAAAAAGCAATGTCTTGCTAAGACGTTAAAGAAAACGCTTGGTAGGAGGTAATATACTCATGTTTGTTAATATCATTTCCTTTTTCTTTTTATTTAGCTCTTTTTCCTATTTGCACCATTTTAAATGCTTTTCTAAACATAAGCTATTTTTCAAACTAAAAGATTTGTGTGTAGAGAAAAATCCAAAATTTTAATTACCAATCAATTAATTCATTAATTTAATTAAAATTTGCACAAACATTAATAATTAAGTAAAGAGAGTGAAGAATGAAAACAAATAAATTTTTAACGTGGTTCAGATTATCCCAATCCTACATCCACAGGCCACCCCCAGAGAAAAATAATCAACTAAGAAATATTTGTTTACAAATTACTAATATACTTATACAAATCACATACTCCCTTTATGTTATTGCTACCATGTTGAACTTTCTTAGATGGCCTTGTTTTATGAGTTCCTCTCAGTTTAGATGTTGTTAAACTCTCTTCAACAAACTGAAAGTAAAGTTCTTCTTCCGAAGAATTCATAGTGTGGCTTCGATATCTGCAAATAAAACTCTCTAAACTCTTTTTCAACATAGCTTCAATAAAAAAACACACAATATAGTCTTTTACCGTAACGCACTCCCTCAATGAATTAACTTTTATAACTCATCGCCAAAAGACCTAATCCCATAAGGAAAATTATATTCTCCTAATACATTTAGGTAAATTGCAATTCTTTATGGAAAAGAGTCCCTTACTATACAGATTTGCAATTCTCTATATAAAAAAAGTCATAACTATACAAAGATTCATTATTTTCACAAATTACTCTTTTACCAAGTTGTCATATAATACCAAACAAAAATCCTAACACAAACATTGAGGACAATGTTTAGTTTAATGTTTGAGAGTGAAGTTTTAGTATATTTTACTGTTTGTTTTTGTTTTTAATTTTAGTGTGTTTCAATGTTTGTTTTAGTTTTAAGTTTTATAGAGTCATAAAATCTAGAATTTTTAAAACAAAAACAAAAACAAAAATGCAAAAATATTTTCATTCTTTTTTTTTTGTTTTAAGTCTTTTGTGTTGTTTCCTTAATTTGAGATTGAAATATAACTCTTAAATGGTTGATTAGAATTAACGAGATATTATGTAAAAATCATGATGTTTTACCATGTTTCTAACTAGGTTTTATTGATTAGTCTCATACTTTAGATGCTTTATACTATAATTGATTTGAATCTTGATTTTATGAGTACACATGATTAGAAAATAATATGCAAGATAGTGTAGACTCATAAAACTTTATTTATGAGTTTTTGAGCCTTTCTACTTTAATTCTGAGTGTTATATGAGTATTCTACAACTTTTCTTGTCATCTTTTCATTCTAATGATCTCATTATATATATTTTTGGCTAATTAACTTATTTATTCATGCTTTGATTATAATATTGACTATATGATACATGAGAAGTAATTCTAGGTCTTGCATGAATTGTTTGAATCTTTCTAGCCAACCTTATATATATTTTCATAGTTAACTTCTTTGAGCCATATTATGATCTTTTTGTTTCTTAGAACCAACAATAACCAAAAGTAATAGCCAAGTGTCCATTTCTGAGTTGTTAATGAGTTGAATTGATATGTGTTTCAAAATAAGTTTAGAAGTTTTTGTTTGTTGAGCTTGAGCTTGATGATTATGCATATATCAATGTGATGCATTTTAAAAACAAAAACAAAAGGAAGAAAAGAAGGGGAAAAAATGGATGATTGAGGAGGATCAACCATTGTCTTGAGAACTGGAGGGTGAATCTTTAAGAAAAGGGAACCATTTTTCTAAGTTTTTTTTTTTTTTAAATATGTTTAAAAACTTTGGTCTTTAGATTCATGGATTTGAATTTAATAATAGGAATATAAACATATTGAGAGAGTTTGCCTTAGTTACTATAATTGTGTTAAATATTTTGTAAGTTATATTTATGAATGTTTAAGATTATTTATTATTAATTATTTTTCATACTTTTACTTATGAATTATGGATAAACCACTTATAGTTTGTAATTAAAGTTAACAATTGAGAATTAAAATGTTAGACACATCATCTTACTTTAATTAAGCTCTATTAAATAAGTGTTTGAATTAAATTCATTGACTTGACTTGATTTAAATGGTCATGTGATTTTCTTATGAATATATCAATTAATTAAATAGAGGCCTTATATCAAGGATATATTTAATTACAATTCTCTATAAAAAAAGAGTCCTACCATATAGAAATTTGCAATTCTCTATGGAAAAAAGATTTAACTATACAAAGATTCCTTGTTTTCACAAATTCTTATTTTTGTAGGACTCGTTCACCAAGTTGTCATGTAATGCTAATCAAGAATCCTAACAATCTCCCCATTTGGCATTGTTTGGCAAAGCACAACCAAGGCGGTTATTAACAAGTTGATGACTAACATTAGAACCTGCAAAAATAAAAATGTGAAACATAAATCATAATGCAAAGAAAATAAACCAAGAGACTAGACTTTTATGAGTAAGTAGAATTCTCCCCCTACGAGAATAAGCTCCCCCTGACTTCAATAAAACAATGCCACACAAAAAATAGAACCATAATCACACAAAACAAATAACCATGTTAGCAAGATAAGATAGATAAGATAAGATAAGGTTTCAAAGTTGCCAGCTTGGTATGTTTTTTCCTTCAGTATACAGATTTAGATTACTACTATCTTTTTTTACCAAAAAAAATGCCAAAGTATAACTAAAAAAAATATGTTAGAAAAACAAGAAAAGTAATCTAAATTGAAATACTAAAGGTGACGACTCAAACGACGAAGATGCAAGAAAGAAATGGATGGTCTTTTCTTTACATAACGGAATAAAGTCAAAACAGGTAGATTCGATGGAGAAACAACTAGAGGTGATGGAACAATAGAAATAGGTCCAAAAGCTTCAAACAGTTGCTTAACACTAGTCTTTAGACTTGTAACCTGTTGTAGCATTATGTTTTACTGCTGTGGAATCATAGCTTGACTATCAGTAATATATTATAGCTGGTTACGAACAAAAATCTTTCAATTTGAATTAGTGCTATATCTTCTTGCTGAGATGACTGAGTTGGTTAGGCTAGGCACATTGAGCTTGAGGTTCTACTACCTTCTTAGAGAAACCCAAAAACTTTGGAATTATTAACAAGTTCTCTTATTCAGCTCGAATGGTGTGTTGGTCCATCAACAACCCGTAGATCAACGAATAAAATGTTAACACATTCATAGTGACTTTACTACTTGCAAGTGAGTAAATAACAGAAAATATATGACGTCTTAAATCAAACAGATGATCGAGTCCAATTGTAGCCAACAACTATCCCATCTCTTTAGAAATTGTGGTAGAACCAATTGGACATAGCAATTGAATGTAGAGCAATACACCAAGTACAAAGTGAAGAGGCATGTAAACTTGTATCTTCTGGCCAAACAGTGTTAGTGCCAACCAATGTGAAAGCAACTTCATCAAGAGTCATTGCGAGGACAGATAGATCATACTCATTTATAGATGCAAGCAAAAAAACAAACATCTCATTACACACATATGCCTGATGATACTAATATGAACCAACAGTATGATATCAATATGAATTAATATAAGGTTGGTTAGAAAGGCTCAAAGGTTGTTTAGGGAAGAAATCACTCCACCTAAGCTTGAGCTTAAAGAGTTACCAAGCACTTTAAGTACATATTTTTAGGAAAAGGGGATACATACCCTATTATTATTGTATCTACCTTGACCCAAACAAAAAACATTAGTGGGTTGCCTACCACTAAGCACTTTTTTTAATGTCTTAGCAAGATGTTGTCTTTCTTGTTAAGGGTTAAACAACTTAATGCACTCGACCTCCCCCTTTTTATAGACTCCTAAATAAGGCTTTACACGATGTTCATTTGCTTTAAATGTTGTTTCAGTCTTTAAGTTTAATAACTTCATTGCTCTATACAGAAAGACTTCGACTATTGAAAACGGTCCATATCATCTCGACTTTAACTTTCTTGAAAAGAATTTAGGACGAAAGTTAAATAAAAGAACATTTATTTCAAGATAAAGAGACTTATGAATTAGCTGTTGTCATGATAATGCTTAGTGCATTCTTTGTAGATTTTTGATAAGTTGTCTAGATGATAATGGTGATGATGACTAAAGATACATAATAGTTAATAATTTAGACCGCTGATAATGAAAAATTATTAATAAATTCTTACCCTTACTTACACTGTCTAATAAGTAAACTACTAAATCCACAAAACATCATTCACTACTTGGATTCTTTCTACACTAAAATATATATATATATATATATATATATATATATATATATAAGTAATAAAATGACATTACAATTTCTTTTTTAATATAAGTAGCATTATAAATTAATTACTATAAATTTGGGGCATGTTTGTTAGTATTAATTAGTATTATATAAGTACTAAATTAATAAATATGACTGCTTATCTATATATCTAGTTGTTTGTTTTAAAAATATTTATCAAATTTAATTAGTATTACGAGTAATTTTTAAATTAGTATATATTTATTTACTAGTTAAAATACTACTTAAATGTTTTACTGTTAATATTAGGGATTTTCATAATATTTTAAAAAAAATACTAAAAAAATTAAAAATACATAAAAGTCCAAACACAACTTGTTCATCTTTGATTGTTAGTTGTATACAAACATACAAACAGGCCCAGTCTTCAATAAGATATATAGAGGGTTAAAATCGTAAATATAAGGCCCAAATTGGAGTTTGGGCTCCCGCAATCCGATCCAACAAAAAATTACGAAGGAATCGAACAAAACAATTAAACCCTTGAAAAACCTCTCGGAAGAAGAGAGCAAGTTTGAAGCAGCGAACAACAATGGTGAAGGCGTACCTAAGGTACGAACCGGCGGCCGCCTTTGGAGTCATCGTTTCCGTCGATTCAAACATCACATACGACAGCTCAGGGAAACACCTGATAGCTCCCGCACTCGAGAAAGTAGGGGTGTGGCACGTGCGTCAAGGCATCTGCACCAAAACCCTAGTTCCTTCTACTTCCTCACGTGCCGTCACTTCCGTCGCCTCATCTCCTTCTTCTTCTTCGTCTCTGGTACCTTTATCTTTACTAGTAAAATGCAAGCTCATAATCATAGTAATAAGCTACTGTCCTTTGTTAAATTTTACTGTTCTGAGAAAACTAAGGGAAAGAAAATTGCAAGCTTAGTCCTTTCTTTCAGTTGTGCTTGCTTTCAGTTACTTTAGAATACAAAGAGGGAACAATATCAGAGCTTAAAGAAGTCTAGTTTATGTTTTCTAAAAGTTTTGAAAGTTTGATTCTGTTTTCTTGTGTATGAAGCTTGGGCTTCGTTTGGTGAAGAATCACGAAACTAAAACTTTTGATAATTATCAATTTTTAGTGGGTTGTGCTCACTTTTGCATTTATATTTGACATTTAGGGGATGTTTGGTATTTGGTATTTCTACTTAAGCATAACTGTTGTTTGCTAATCACAGACTTCTAGTGGGGCGGCCCATTTTTACAATGATATTAGCCTTTAGTGATTGTGCCCATTTTCAGGAGTTCTTTCTTCAAAAAGTATCTATCAAGTTTTTCTTTAGAAAGCATTATTGAAAAATCTATAAAATTGATGAAAAAATCTTTTAACTATTTGAAAGTGTTTTCAATGGTGTCAAAAACAGACCTAAATACATTATTATTGTCTGTTGCTGAATTTGCAGCTGCAATTTTCTTTTTCTCCTTGCTTTTTAATTTCTTGTGGCCCTATAGTGTAACAAAAGGTGAAAACTGATTTGAATGTAGGTAGCTAGTGGGTATGCAGATGGTGTTATAAGAATTTGGGATAGTGAAAAAGGAACCTGTGAGACTACTTTGAATGGGCATAAAGGGGCTGTAACTGTGCTACAGTATAACAAGCTTGGTTCTTTGCTTGCATCTGGAAGCAAAGATAATGATGTTATTTTATGGGATGCTGTTGGAGAGACTGGTCTCTTTCGTCTTCGAGGGCATCGAGATCAGGTGTGTTACAGCAATTTAGTTATGCGTCATGTATTATGATTGTTAGTAGGATTACTTGCAGTTTATTTTGTGTTTAATATGTGTGTTTGCTTTATGTGTGTTTGCTTTATGTGTTGCAGGTGACTGATCTTGTTTTCTTGGATTCTGGTAAAAAGCTTGTTAGTTCTTCCAAAGATAAATTCTTGAGGGTATGGGATCTTGAAACCCAGTATTGTATGCAAATAGTAAGTGGTCATCATAGTGAAATATGGTCCATTGATGTTGACCCTGAGGAAAGATACCTAGTCACTGGTTCGGCAGATGCGGAACTGAGATTTTACAGTGTTAAGCATGAGTTAGATGATGGGCAATCCATATCTGATGTTAGTGGGACTGAAATTGTGAACGATGGAGATACATCCTCTCAGGATAAATGGCAAGTTCTAAAACTGTTTGGTGAAATTCAGCGACAAAGTAAAGATAGAGTGGCAACTTTGAGATTCAATAAGTCAGGTAGTTTACTTGCTTGCCAAGTGGCTGGGAAAACAGTGGAGATATTCCGTGTATTGGATGAGGCTGAAGCTAGGCGTAAAGCAAAGCGTAGGCTTCACAGGAAGAAAGAGAAGAAATCTGCAAAAGTTGAAGCTACTGAAAATGGAGAAACAAATCACATAACTGAAGAGGATGTGAATAATCCAGTGGTTACAGTCCATGATGTTTTCAAGTTGCTTCAAACAATTCGAGCTAGTAAAAAGATTTGTTCAATTTCTTTTTGTCCAATTACACCAAAGATTTCACTGGCTACTTTGGCATTGTCTTTGAACAATAACATGTTGGAGTTTTATTCTGTTGAGAGTAGTGCAAATACAAAAGCTGTCGCTATCGAGCTCCAGGGACATCGTTCTGATGTCCGAAGCCTTACACTAAGTGCTGACAATACTCTTTTAATGTCAACAAGTCACAATGCAGTGAAAATTTGGAATCCAAGCACTGGTTCTTGCCTGCGAACTATTGATTCTGGGTATGGACTCTGTGGTTTAATAGTTCCTAATAACAAGTATGCATTTGTTGGGACTAAAACTGGAACAATAGAAATTATTGATATTGGAAGTGGCACTTGCTTTGACGTGGTAGAAGCCCACGGTGGCTCCGTTCACTGGATTGCCGCCATTCCAAATGAAGACGGTTTTGTCACTGGAAGTGCGGATCATGATGTTAAGTTCTGGGAGTACCGAGTCAAATCGAAACCTGGCCAAGTGTGTTTGTCATACCTTATACTCTTTGTGGTTGTTTTATTTTATTCTGTTCATTTCACTTTTATGCTTCTCTCGGGAATTCCTAGTAAATTTATAAAACCTATTGTGCAATGATAATTTCTAGAAAATGTTCACTTTCTGATTGTGTTTTCATTTGAGAAACAGAGCACTTCTATAAGTCTAGAAGTATCTTTGTCAGTAAGTACTAGAGTGGCATACGGATAGAGAGATCGATAACATATGTGAATTAAAATTTAAGACCTTTTGTGATACTTATGAATTGGTATGCTACTTTGATGTGGCAGGTCTTTGGTGTTGACCTCACAGTACAGAGGTTCATGTAACTTTCATCCTGTGTTTTATGTACTAGTTGCAGTTTTAGAATCAGCAATTTTTCATAAAACTGCAAGTTGAGGAATGGTAGAGATGATAGAGTAGATTGTACAGTTTTTGGCATGGACCTCACTGTACATGGATATACACAACTTTCATCCCATATTTTACATATTATTTACAGTTTTATTTGATGAATCTCAGACTGGATTTAGTAGAGGGTCTTTGTTTTTTGTTCTGAATGGTTCTTTTTTTATCTTTTATTTTTTTGAGATTGTATCTGCAATTTCTTTTTCTTCTTTCACGATTATTTAGCTTCATAATATTGTCAGAGAAATTCATTTGCTGCTCAATTTTAAATTGAGATTCTTACCTCTTCCATGTATGATATGTAATGTGACATTTCCTGTTTGGTTAACAGGACTCAAAGCCTCTCATCTTGTCAAATGTAAGAACTACAAAGATGAATGATGATGTTCTAGCTGTTGCTATTAGCCCTGACACTAAATACATTGCTGTTGCACTATTGGATTGCACTGTGAAGGTTCAGTTAATTTCTTTATCCTCACTACCTTTAGTTTTACTTTATATTCTTTTATTTGGTTTGATGGCTTATGATGTTCAAGTTTTCTCAATCATAAATTGGCAAATCACTTGATTTTCAAATTCATCTTATTTAGGACAGGTGCATGATCATAATTCTTTTCCCAGTACAGTAATGAAAACGAGGGATGGTGTGGTGATAGATGATACAAGATATGTTTTCGAGCAATAGAATATAGCTTTTATCGTATTTAAAAATGCTGGATTTATGGTGGTCATAAAAATTGAGAAATCACTTCATTTTCAAATTCATCTTATCTGAATAGGTGCACTGTAACAATTTCTTTCAAGGTCATGATGTAGTTGTATTTGAAGATACCTGGTTTAGAATTGTTTCAATCAAAATGAAGCTTTGGAGAAAGATTTTGTTTCTGTAACTTGTTTTGTCTATCATCCTGTTATAGCACTTGTATCTATGGTAATGATCATTCTATCTTTGTGTTCTACACTTTATCTTATATATGATTTCATATTTCTTTTCTACTTTCCAGTACTATAATCTTGTTCATCTTGATGCATTTCTATTAACCTTATTTATTTCATTGTTTTTTTCTACCAGGTGTTTTTTATGGATTCACTCAAATTTTTCATTTCCTTATATGGTCATAAGCTGCCTGTCCTGTGTATGGATATTTCATCAGATGGAGATTTGATTGTGACTGGCTCAGCAGACAAGAATTTGAAGATTTGGGGATTAGATTTTGGTGACTGCCACAAATCCATTTTTGCTCATGCTGATAGGTGCTTTATTTTTATAAATGAACATGAAAATAGAAAGTATTTCTTTTTAAGTTTGGTTCATATAGGTGAAACTTCATCGAGCAGTTTTGTTTATAGAAGCTATTTCTGTGGCAGTGTCATGGCAGTGCAGTTTGTTCGAAACACCCATCACATGTTTAGTGTTGGGAAAGATCGCCTTGTCAAATACTGGGATGCTGATAAATTTGAGCTGCTTCTAACTCTTGAGGGACATCATGCTGATGTTTGGTGTCTTGCAATCAGCAATCGTGGTGATTTTGTTGTCACTGGATCTCATGACCGATCCATACGTCGCTGGGATCGTACTGAAGAGCCATTTTTTATTGAGGTATTTTCTTATTGTTTCTGTACTGTTTCATGCAGATAAAATGAATGTGGTAGTTTTATGTCTTTTTATTATTTACAGAATAAAGAATGATCTAGTTGATAAAAAGGATGTAGTGGTTGATCATTTCTGCTCATCCTACACATTTAGGAGCTTGAGCCTTATTCTTTTCTTTAGTTTATACTATTTCATGCCTGAGTAAAGTCTTGAATGTGCAGGAAGAGAAAGAAAAGAGGCTGGAGGAGATGTTTGAGTCAGACCTTGACAATGGATTAGAAAACAGGTATGCACCAAGGGAAGAACTACCAGAAGAGGGAGCAGTTTCTGTAGCTGGGAAGAAAACTCAAGAAACCCTTACAGCAACTGATTCAGTTATTGAAGCTCTAGATTTAGCAGAAGAAGAATTGGAGCGTATTGCTAAACATGAGGTATATTTGCATTCCCATTTTCAAAACAACAATGTTATTCACTGACTAGGAAAAAATAAGCATTACTGCACTCTGCAAACTCTGTCTCCCATAAAAGAAGAGTGAATAAATTCTCTAGGGTTGCAGCAGTCAAATAATGAGTTCTATCAAATTTGAGTTAACAATATACCTAAATCTCCCTTGTTATTGTCCTCCTAGAAAATGCATGTTACTCTCAAATGAGTTAATGATTGCTGATTAGGAGAAAATGGAAGCAAATTGGTTTTCTTGCCATGTTGATCTGCAATAAAAATGCTTGTTTTCTTCTAGTTTTGTTTTAAGCAATGTATCCTATCAACTTCTGCTTATTCATGATAATGTTTTGTACCAGTCTGTTGATTAGCCCAACCTTTTATTTATTTATCTATTTATTCTTGTATCAGATGATTCACATTTTTGATTTCCAAGAACTGGTGCTAAATATCGTCAAAAAAGGTCGCAAGGGCTTTGAGCCAATTAAGACTTAACATGATGGCTTAAGGACAAATTTCATTAAGAATTAAGAAGTGATATAAAATTCAACTATTGATCTTATCCATGGTTTTGAGAAAATATTCAAAAATGAAAGAGATCAGTATGGATGGAATGCCAAAATTCATATTTAAGAACCCAATCATTACAATAAAGTTTAAGCAAACCTTCAATGGGAACTAGTGCAGATATAATGCATTTTGTAATTTAATTATGTAACTTTCAGGAGGAGAAAACCTGGGGAAATCCTGCTGAATTTCAACCAGACATGAGAATGCTTGGGCTCTCTCCATCTGATTATGTTCTCCGTGCGCTCTCAAATGTTAACACCAATGATCTTGAGCAGACCTTGCTGGTAAGCTACCAACTCCGAGTTCATTTTTTTGTTATCTGCAGATGATATTCTGTTTTCTGCAAAAGGAAAATGCAAAATGGGGGACCATAGATTTGTCTATTTAATTTTTGTAAGCTATATACTCTTTTGAGTCGAAGAACTTCTGTACTGTATTTTTGTAGTAAATCACCTTTGATGGCCATTTGTACTTGATAAATCACCCATTGCAAGTTAATTTTTTGACAGCCACCTTTTCAATTCCTGTGGCCAGTGTGTTTTCAGTTGTTCTTTACTGAGTGATTCTCTTGCGTTTCATCTTGGTAATATGCTGCATGTCACAAGTGTATGTCCTACTTATCCTGCACATGTAAGTTAGTCAAGTTGAGTAGATCAGCTGTAAAAATATCATCCAAACTTGATCCAGTGTCCAGTCAATTGTATGCCTGTCAAAAGTTTTGCTGTTTTAGATGATATCTCATCCTTGAACTGCAGTTGATCCTTTTGTCTCATTCTCATAATTGCTGCATTTTGTTGGAGTTTTAATGCCATTAAATTCTTTTTTTTTTTCTATCAAAATATGTTGATTGTATGCTTAGTAGCAATATGTAATAAATAAATAAATACATTCACTTTTTGCTAATCTCTTACTGTGAGAACTACAGTTATTAGACAGAAGACAAAAAAAGAAAGACAATAAAAAATTTGGACCTTTGCTTCTTTAAGTCAAAACAACTTGGTCAAGCATGCTAAAAATTCAAAGCTTTTACTTTCTGGGCTAGTATATAGTCTAATATGATTATTCTTGGAGTGATTGAAACTTTTCTTATTTTTTATACTAGGGCACAATTGGATTTTAATTTTGATTTTTGGTGCAGGCTTTACCATTCTCAGATGCTTTGAAGCTTTTGTCTTACCTCAAGGATTGGACTTCAAATCCCGATAAGGTTGTTCTATTTGCACTGATATATGCGTGTGTGTGAGCAAATTCATCCATGCAAATTGATGTTGGTGGTGTTATATTATTATTGCCACATTTCCTGCATTTACATGGGAGTAAAATAAAATAAATCATATGGGATGTGAAATTAATATAATGCTGTCACATCTATTTGTATAGAAGTTTGTATCCCTAGAATTAATATGTATATATGTGATTAGCATGCCTGTGAACTGCTTGGCTACTGTCAGACATTACTGTGCCTTAAAAAATGCTGCATGTTACTGAAAAAACTAAGTACTTAATATGTACTTTCATGCCACAGTTTGGAATGCCGATATTTGTCATGGTGTAGTGTTATTCTCCATGAGCATATTTTCCTTTTCTGTTCTAAGTTTATGTTTATCCTGGTAGAGCATATTTATAATGTTGTTACAATCTATGTCAGGTTGAGGTAGTTTGCAGGATTGCCACAGTGATACTGCAGATACATCATCATCAACTAATTACTACCCCTTCTGCCAGACCTGTTTTGACTGTTCTGAAAGACATTCTCTATGCAAGAGTCAAGGTAATAATACTTTTTTCTTTCTACAATGCATTGAATTGACAAGGTGAAGGGACCAGCAGAATGTTTGCAGTGATGCTTGCTGACCATTCCCATCTGATGTTCTGTTGGACCACATTTGTGTCTCATTTCACTTGATGCTATAACAGTAATAAATTTATAAAAAAAATACCAGATTTATTATTCTGAGAAAAAAAAATTCTTTTAAAGGGGTTCTTATTCTAATGATCCTACTGGATCATGTCTGGAGGGAGATCTGGATATGGTATAAACCTTTAATGTAGTGATATAAGGTAGACCACTAAATATGAAAACATTATTTGCATAGCTATAAGTGTGTGCTTATTTGATGCACAAATGTTTATATGCAATTCTATGCACAAATTATTTAATTATGGTGAGGTGAAATTGGTTGAATGTTATCCCTTGTAGCTGAGGATTTAAAGCACAGATTTGTTTTGTTGTACTTGGAGAATTCACCTGACTTTATTTTTGCTGGATATCATGGTGATTCTATTGAATGGAAGCTATATTTTCATATAAAGAGCATATATGAACTACCACTATTAGCTTTAATCTTTTGAAATTTGTAATATCTGAGTGTGTGTTAATGTTTCTTAATTGATTCCCTTGAAAAGGGTTTCTAATCAATCTGCCCAAGGGTAGCGGCCATACCAACCATGCTCTTTCACATTTTAGTTTAGATATTGGTGATGGAGAATAAAGCTGAGGCTTAATGATTCTTCACTGACCTGATTGAGTTCAAACTTGTTTCAGGAATTTAAAGATACTCTGGGTTTCAATCTTGCTGCAATGGATCATCTCAAGGTTTGTGAATATTTTTTTTTTCCCTTCTGTTTTGAAATGAATTTTGATTAGAAACAGTCTAAGACTTCATTTTGTCATTGAATTTAGCAATTGATGGCAATGAGATCAGATGTACTCTTTCACGATGCAAAGGCCAAGTTGCAAGAAATCCGATTACAGCAGTCAAAACGTTTAGAAGCAAGGACAGATACAAAAGCTGAAAGACGAAAAAAGAAAAAGCAGAAAAAATCAAGTGATATACATGCTTGGTCATGATGCATTGGTGACTTCTAAGTGCTTTTAAAAACAACAAGTGCTTTACTGATAGCTTAAATATGAGATTTGCCAAACATTGACACAAGACAATAGGAAGAGAGACATTCATCAAAGGCCAACCTAAAGAAGTTTTTTTAGCAGCTCGAAGCATGTAGAGTTGAAGAGTGGTATCGCTTTCTAGGTTTTGTTTCCCGATTTTGTTTGTAATATATTATGTAAAATTACCTATAAGCTGGTGGTGGAATTCAAAATTTTGGAGATGTTACAGGACCGATCTGAAGATTTAAGTACACAGATTGGACGAAATGCTTATATAAATTTTGTAATTCAGTTCAAATGTAGTCAGTATTGTTTTCTAGTTGGAGTTTTTACGGAAATTATATTTTTTATTTGATGCTTTAGTAGAACGTCTGGAAGAATTGTTTTTCAATATTAAAATGATTTATGTTATGGAAGATTTAATCGGTTTGGCTTGATGGGTCATTAGTTGTTTTGAATACTTAGATGCTCAAATCTATCTCGAAGCTAAAGACAACTAAGAAATAACTTATCAGTGCAAGATTGCACTCAAGCAATGATCTTCCTCTGCCATCATTATCTTCAATCATTAAGAGCTGATACCTAAATATGAAAGACTCGTATGAGCTATGGAACTCCCTCTAAAAGAAAGATTTAGTCACTTGAAGACGATAAATCTTATGTAAGACAATAAATAGGGGTCAAATAAATTAAAAAAATTTAAAAAAATTTGCGTGCACATATAAAAGAAACATTTATTCACACTACTTCTATGATTTTGATGATGTGGATAAAATCGCCTCACAAATTGAGTTAATGATTAAAAAAAAATACCAAGATCAAGATCGAGCTATAAAAAAATTAGATCCACTGTATCTATGACATAACTCTATTGTGGAAGAAAAACTTGTTTCTATTAACGAGGAAGATGTTGTATGAAAAAATTCCAAGATGCAACAATTTATTTTACAAACATATTCTTCAATTGATCTTCTTCCTTGTTGATAATTCTCAAATTTATCTAATAACATGTTAGCATAATATTAGGAGATGAAGAATCTTTCTAACCTTTTTTTCATATGATACTGCATATGAATTTTACTTGTTTCTTGTTGAAGTCATTCTGCCTCTAATTGTCTCCACGAAATTCCTAAGGAGAGAATGAATCTCCAACTAGTTAGTGAATACAACTTCGTCTTGTTTATTTGCAATTAACATTATGCGGACCTAATATCATTAAGGAAAACATATTAGAGAAAGCATATTATATATTTCATGCTTACCACTCCTTGAAGCTTTTGCTCTCTCAATCAGTCGTGATAATTATTAGCATACTCATGGTCGAGGCTACGATTATGGTTCAAGTAGCTATTGACACTATATAGATTACACAACAAAGGTATGTCATACCACTATAAGTAAACTACTCTAAATAAAGAAATAAACATAAACAAGCATGTTAAAGGTAAACTTAAAGAGAACACCTGTGATTGGGCATGCATGTGCTGTATGCTTAAATATTTCATGGTCTTTATGAAGCCTCCATAAAAGTGAACGAAAAGAATGTAGAGAGAAACTATACTAGTCTTACTCATCTTAAAGCTTCTAACTTTTATAATATACGGATAAGAATACTATAACTTAATTGGTAATGGAAATATCTCTACCAATTAAGTTTAATTTACACCAAAGTCTTTTGAATATTACTATACCTCAATTGGGATGGTTATGGAATATCCAGTTCCACACATCTATATCTAGCACGAACTTGCAAAATCAATCATCAAGAATCTTCAAATGATTACAAGAACTTCGCTATTGTGCATGCAGTTGCCTACTACAAGGAGACACCTTTGCTGATGCAGCCTTAATTTGTATGAAACCTACTTAATATTATCAGTATTCCTTAATGAAACTTATTCTTGGTCATCAACCAGAGATATCCTAGTTATGCACCTTTAGTTGTATTATATAAATGCATATTGTTGGAACACATAAAGATGTGCCCTCGACATTGTTTGCTATCTATGTTGGCTTTTGGAAACCTAAATTGTGCTATCTATATTGGCCTTTAGAACCCTTTATTAGGCTTTCTATATTTGGAAACCTTAATTAGGCTTTCTATATTGGTTTCTAGAACCCTTGATGAGTGATTCATGTGCTGCACATTCTACAGATCATCATTATTGATGTTGCAAGAGTAACCGAGTTATACGTAAATATATGTTGCCATATACCAATTAGGGTGATTATTTAAAAGGCAATTAATGAAATAATTTTGTGATGTAAGGATTTGATATTCGAAAGTCAATTGGAGATTTTTAAGGATAAAAAATAAGAATAAGTGAAATCCTTAAGTGTGGTTAACTTGAAGTTATGAATATTGGCCGGAATTTGTCAAACCACATAAAAAAGTGATTTTTTTATCTCTATCTTTCTATATTATTAGTATATTTATAATTATTGCACATATTTATTCACGTACTTACAGTTTATTTTATTAATTATTATTGGATGAAATAGTGTATTGAATCTCCTCCATATTTTAATTCATGAAGGTTGCAATTCTTTCCCTATAATTATTGTCTCTTTGGTTTTTTCTTTTAGAGAATGTCAAATTCAATCATCTTAAAATAGTAGATATCCAAAGGAGAATGTTATAAAAGATTTAATTAGTTTAGCTTAATAAATCTCCAATTTTTGCACTCTGTCCGCGTTATTTAATATTAGGGGTGGCAATTTGGGATACGACACGATTATTCGATACGAATTCGGTGACATTAGATGGATTTGGATTTAAAATCTTGATACAAATAATAATCGTGTCGTATTCGTATTGACACGATTATTATTGGTGTCGTATCCGTGTTTGACATGCAAGACATGATTATTCGTTTAAGACACGATTAATTAAATGAATAATTGAATAACCGTGTCTTAAACGAATAATCATGTCTTAAACGAATAATCGTGTCTTAAACAAATAATCGTATTTTTAACAAATATATTTTAATAAATTTTAGAAAAATATGTAATATAAATTTATTTATTATAAACAACTCTTAATATAAGTATTTAATTATTAAATATATATATTATGTTTGATAAAATATACTATTTTTAATATATGAAGGATTTCAATGATAATTATTAAATTAAACGAATCGTGTTGATGTGTTAAACGAATAATAGGATCTTAAATGAATAATTTTGTCTTAAACGAATAATCGTGTCTTAAACGAATAATCGTATCTAAATAAACGGATCGTATACGGATTTAAAAGAGTTGATACGAATAATAAACGAATCGTATTTGTGTCAAACGAATTGTATTCGTGTTAAACAAATATTAAACGAATCGTATTCGTATTAGCCCAAATTCGATTCGTTTATCCAAATTGCCATCCCTATTTAATATAACTTGATTCTTTTATTCTTCAAATAACCCTAAGTTGTATTTAGTATATACATATGCATGTCTATATTAATTGTTATTTATGTAAATAATTTGATGTAAATTTTTTTGTTATAAGGCCTTAAAAAATTATAGAAGGCTTATAGTATTAGGTGTGGATTCATTTAGAAAGATAAGCCCAAATAAGCATGTAAGTTTTTTCTTTTTCTTTTTAGGGTTTTGAGAGCTTTATAAAATAAGCTTTTGGACAGTTCTTTTATTTCAAGCCACATATTTTATTTTAGAAAGATAAATCTTTTTCAAGAAGCTAAGAGAAACAGAGAAAAAAGAGACAGTTAAATAGAGATTTAAGGGGATAATTGAGAAGATCTAAAATAATCCACTAATTTCTTCAAATATTTTTATAAATTTTATTGATAATTTGGTTATAGGTATATTTTATAAAATGATTGCATGAAAAATATTGAGGAGATTTTGAGGTATTGATCTAAGTTGAAAATTTAGTTATGGATATTTGTATATGAAAAAATGATGGAAGAAAGATTCAATGTTTGATAGTAGCTTAATTAAAAACATTTATGAATTTCTATATTTTGAGTTTTTTAAAACTGGTAATTGAAAAACTGCACATCAATAGGATCGTGATAAATTTTGGTTTCATTCCAAAATTTTATGTTTTCAACTTTATATGATTTTTTAATCTAATTTTGAGATATTAAAAAATACGTATTTGTATAAAATATCTGTATGAAGAAATTTTTGTGGTTGATTAAATGGTCTTAAGAAAAATTATGAATTTTTTTATACAAATTTATGATTTTACCAATATATATATATATATATATAATGCATGATTTTTTTTATACAATTTTTTTCTACATAATTATGAATAAGTGACTAAGTTTAGCATGTAATAAGAAATAGTTATGGACTGAATGGATAGTCCATATTTTTATATGATATTATGTGGTGTTCCATAAAGCTTTATTCCGATTTCATGAGAAGTGGACAACATTTAAGGCATAAGAAAAATTGTGATGATATTAAGTACAGATTTGGAAAGTTTATGCAATGATAAGTTATTTTGTGTTTGATTGCATATAATATAAGTTATAAAGATTAATTCTTAATTTTAAGAATATTAGAATTACAATTAAACTCTTTTAGTTTTACTAGGATTTAAGTACATTTCTAATTTAAATATTATTAATCTTTTTTCTTAATTTGTTAAGGATTTTTAAGTTTACGAGGATTCCTAATTTATGTTATTTTTATTATTTTATTTTATATAAAAATATGTCTATATACTTAGTTTATTATTCAATAGAAATTTAATATAGTTTTATTTTTTTCAACATGATATTAGAACAATTTGATCTAGGTTTAACCTAGAAACATTTTGATAAGGCAATGATGTGTTCTCCTATAAGGTGATTACTGAGTATGACTTAATTTTCTACTCAACTAAAAAAAGAGAGAAAAAAGAAAAAAAGAAAAAAAAATTCTCGAAAACCTTAATTCAAGTTATAGTACTGTTCACGAGTACTGTAATAGAGGTGCTATCTCTACTTACAAGATCTTAGTATGGCTACTCCTTCGTTTACTACTCTGCCTGTGGTTGGTAATAATATTACTCTTGCCTATAGAAGGCACATTATTTTTCGCTTATGGAAGGCACTCATCGTCTATGGAAGATATTATTTGTATGGCTACTCCTTCATTTACTACTCTGCCTATGGTTGGCAATAATATTACTCTTTGCCTATGGAAGGCACTCAATATTTTTCGCTTATGGAAGGCACTCATCGTCTGTAAAAGATATTATTAGTACTTGTCACTTATATTAGCCATAATAATTATTAGAGCAATTTTCTTAGACCCCTTAAGTTTGATCTAATAATTCATCACTCTCCTTAAGTTGAAAAAATATCCCGTTAAATCCTACCGTTACATAAAATGACGGAGAAATGTGTTTTTATTATTATACCCTGATTGACTAAATGAGAAAACATATGAGCGTAGGTCTCACATGTTAGTTTGTGGATCCAAAACAATAATTCTTATTTTTATGTAAAATAAAAAAAATTAGTGGTGGGCTAGGGTAATTAAAAATTTAATTAATTAATATTGATTCCACAATCATCTAATATAAAGTCACAACTCCAAAAGCTTAATTAAATAATCTTCTCATCTTTTAATTTAAATATATATATATATATATATATATATATATATAAATATATAATCGTTCGAATAATACCAAAAAAAATTGAAAATAAAAAATTATATCAATAAAAATATTAAAGTTTAATTTTTTATGACCATTATTTTTTTAAGTTAAAAATAATATATACACAATAAAATAAATATGAAAATAATAAATTAACCCTAAATCACTTCTTCTTCTTTTTACTAGAAAAGTTGTTTTCTTCTTCTTCCGGATTTAGTTCTAATGGTGGCTATGTTTTATAATTCAATGGTGCATAATACATCAATGTCTAGACCAACAACAATTCTTTATTTCATAAGCAAAACAACTCACAACTCTTGTTACAAATAAAAGTTTTAGAAACCAAATGATTACATTAGTTTCCACTACAACCAAATACTTCCAATACTCTCAGCCATGGTTGTCCAGAAACCAAGTCGCCGCCGTGGGTGTTCTAATGGTTGTAACTAGAAACACAACCCACCGAATTTGAATGTCATATATTTGCATAATAAGATATCAAATCTAGGGTATGAAGTAATTCGGAGAAGGTTGGAGGGTTGGATGGCCATGGTGGTTGTTGAAAAAAGATAATAAATGATGAAGGATAATGAAGAAGAAGAATAAGAATGAGAGACAAGAAGAAATCATGAAACAAGGGTTTTGGTTTTGGATTTGAATGCAGAATCAAATTAGTAAAGTAAATTTCATATTAATAAATTTAAAGAAATACAGGTGGTAGGCCAGAGAAAAATTTTATATTAATAAATTTAAACAAATATTAGTGGTGGATCAAGGAAGCTTAAATTTCATATTAATAAATTTAAGTGGTGGGCTAGAGTTGACTGTGATATGAGAGTGAACTTACCATTTTACCCTCATAATTTTCATTTTTCTTAGTAATTTAATGTAACGGTAGAACTTAATGGGATATTTTTAAATCTTGGGTGGGTGATGGCCAATTAGGTCAAATTTGAGGGGTCTAGGGCAATTTTCTTATTATTTCTAGCCTCTAGAAGATAGTACTTGGTTTTCTCCTATTTTTCGATCACTTCTCCATATTAGTGCTGTTTTGGAATTTTTCAATCGTGTTGATTTTCAAACTCAAACTTTCTCTACCATCTTTAGTTGAGAGGAATACTAGAATTAAAATTAAATTTATTTAGTTTTACTAGGTTCAGTCTTATCAAATATATTTCTAATTTAAAAATTATTATTCTTTTTCAGTTTGTTAGGGATTATTAAATTTATGAGAAATCCTAGTTTATACCGTTGTTTTATTATTTTAGTCTATACAAAGACATGCCTATGTACTTAGTTTATTATTTAATAAAGATTCAACATAATTTTTTTTTCAACAAAGATTAAGGTAATTAAATTTTTGTTGGGAATGTTGAGAGATAAATATACTAGACTATTCTAAACTCAACCACAATAAACATGAATACGTACACACACACACACACACACATATGTGTGTGTGTGTGTGTGTGTGAATGTGAAATTATGTACTATATAAAAGTGTTGGTATATCTTCGATTATATATTCATGTGTTTGCTTATGATTTTGAGTTTATGTATTGTATACAAATCATAAGCATTTACATTAGCATTAACATATGCATTATGTTCTGAGAAATGAAAACGTACTTTTATAAGAAAAGTGTTTATATAAGTGTGTATAGATGAAAGTTAAGATTTATGTTTTTAGAGGTGTCTAAATTTATTACCTTTTGGTAGGCAATTAGAAGTCTGTATGGAACCTTTTCATCTTTAAGTTTAGCATATATAATGTATGATATATGTTTCTTATAATATAGGGAGAGACCTTTAGGTATGTACCCTTGGGACTTTTGGTCGAGTTGATGTACTTATATATGGAGGAGGATTCATTGATGATGAAAGAGAAAGTTTGGATCCTACTTTCAGGCATGAGTGTTTCTTATATGTGAATACCCAAATGTCCTTAATTCATATATGAAAAGTTATCAACGAATGACTCATACTCAGTACATGATAAGTGAGTCTTATCGAAACAATAATTGGATGAAAATATTTCTATTTAAATATGAATAAAAATTTGAATGTAATTTGTAATATGCACAAGTCGAAAGTAATTTTGTAATATGTATAAGTTTGAAATTGGTTTTATTATATACGTTATTTGAAAGTGATCAAGGCTTTTATCATATTGATTATCATGCTCATGCATTATATAGTATGCATATACTTTTGCAAGAAAAATATTAATTACATCCCTAATTTATTTTAATATTATCATTTATGTCCCTATTGTTCAAATATTACATTTTAGATCCCTAATATTATAACGATGACGATGAAAATTTACTATTTAAAATAAATATCTTTATCGTCCTTATAAAGCTAATAAAATATAATATTAATGATGTATGCTTGTCTGATATATCGCAATCCGAGATAAAATGAAAAATATATAATATATAAAATTGATAAAATATTATATATATATATATATTTAATTTGTGTGATATGATTATATATTAGTAAATGTGATCGTTGGAGAACGGTCACATTGAGATATTATATAAAGGAGTAATCTCCTTATTTTCATCCACTCTGATGTATTCCATTGTGCTACTGATTTTATTAATTTCTTCAACTTTATTCGATTTTTTAACTATTCTGTTTGAGGAAAAAATAGATTTTGTTGTTGGGAAGCGAAAGCTAGAGTTAGAATTTCTGAAACAGTGAAGATACACCAAACTTGAAGAACGCTGAGAGTGGAATCAATGGGAAAATAATAAAGTTCAAGAACAAAATATATGGTTGTGGACAAAGGGCTGGAGTTAAGATCTCAAAGTCTCAAAATAATTCAAATAAGCTATTCTTTATCTACAACTAAAGACATAAGTATGGGTATTTTAGATTCTGAAAACCTATAGAAGAAGAGTTCAACTACCAAGGCAGCATGGGTAATGCAAAAAAGCAATCACACACAACTCTCATCTACCCTTTCAAGCAATAAATATGAAGGAGGAAAATAATTAGAATCAAACCATTGTAATTCGTATACAAATTTTGAGAAAATTGAGAAATTATTATCAAGGATTAGGGACATGATCATAGTAATCATGATAATGCTATTTGTTGGGATTGTGCATTTATGGACAATTGGAGTAACATACAAAGAATAATAAGCTCGCATAAGAAAAACCTTGATTATATAAAAAATGTTTATGTTCTTTGGTAGATACAACCAACATCATCATCAACATGATATTGTATACAAAAAGAATAAAAAAATGAACTAATTAATTATATTCCTAATAGCGTGTGCATGCACTGACTACTACCCTTTGTTTTTCAAAATGTTCCATGATGTGAACACAAATCCCCTGCACACTAAACTAGTTCAAAACTAATGGTAAAATAAAAAAAAAAAAATTAAGCCATTTTTTCTTGTATATTTCTGGAACCACTATACTTGTATGAGATTGATGTGTCAGTGTGAACCTTAAACAACTTCATCTTCACAACTGCATCTACCCCAACCTTTGTTGCAAACATAAATAACTAATGAAACCACTAATGATATTATATTTGCAACTGCATCACCGATTGTCTTATAACCTAAACTAGAATTGTACAAAGAATAACAAACATGATAGACCCTACATGCCACTTGACCCACCATATTCAATGGATCCTTGTTTTTTTCTTCCTTTTTTTAAAAACCCTTTCAGTGGTGTTTTGTTGATGAGTTGGCCTAGGTTGTCTTTTCTTCTTCAATACTGAGATTTGAGTCTTCAAACATTAAAAATGATAAATAAATTTCAGTTAACCTTAATAAAAGAGCTTTGAGTGCGTATTTACAAAAACAATACAGTCACCTTCTGCTCAGGCAGAAGAAGCAGATCTTGAGGCAGCATTAGCAATTGATTTTTTAGCTTGTCTCTGTAAACAAATGTACCATTTAACCCATAATTTAAAACCAAGTGAAATATACAATGTAATATAAATTAAAAAAAAAATTATCATTTGCCTTGTAAGACAACTCATTTGTTATGACCAATCACCTAACATGTCTCATCTCATGCTCCACCTCTTTTTTTGTAACTAGTCTTTTATTTGGCTTTTTCTCCTATTCATTTTCTTTGGCCAACCAACTCTCACATACAGGAGTCAGTAACATTGGCCTATCAATTTTGAGCCACAAAGTTTTATATAAAATAGGATGAATAGATTTTAAGTGTATTTATAGGCAAGATGCCTTTGTTATGTAATAATCCATATGGTCAGCAACATCATCACTCTTTTGAATCATACATGCTAGGGTGTTCTTGCATAGTATACCACTAATTTGCCATGCTGGACAATCACAATAATGCTTTCAAAGGTCAAACACTTGTGTTCTACACGAATATTTTTTATGATGAAGCTAATTTGTAAACAAAAATAGATGCATGAATTCTTCACCCACACTCATTTACATATAGTAGTGACTCTGGCTTCATTATTCACCTATGCTCATTTACATATAGTAGTGACTCTGGCTTCATTATTCACCTACGCTCATTCAGTTCCTTAGGATTAAATGTTGACTTTGTTTGTGATTTATTAGTTTATTCATCTTCTTATTTTGAGACTTATTATTACATAGATGTTAAAGATAATTTAACTAGTTGTAATATTAAAAAATATTTAATAAGTATTTAAATTTTTCCAATTAAACTATGATATTGTTTAAGTCTGATTATTTTTTAACCTTCTTGAGTTAGAGGCGTGACATTCTCATGAAATGATACAAATGTTGAAACAAAATATTTGAACCCTTTATTATTATATAGATGCATTCGTTGAGGTTGTCATGTGAGAATCAAATGTTGGTAACTTGTTGGCCAACCATCACAATTAACAACATAACAATCAACATGTATTCCATAATTATAAAGTTCAATAATTAAAGTTCAAATAAAATACAAATTGAGAGTTAAAGAGTTTAGGAAAACTAGACTAGAAATCTAAGCTTCAATGATCCTTCTTCAAATCCTCTTCCAAGGGCTCCAACTTGAATCACTTTACTTCTCTCTCTAGGATCTTCACTTGTTCTTCCTCTTTCTCACTCAAAAACCTCTCAATTTCTATTCTAGGTTGCCTCCTCCTTGGTGGCCATCATCCTAAAATCATATAAACTTAAAAGATACTCAAATTAGGCCATTGAGTGATGATCTTAAGGCCAAAAATCCGTCCAAGAGGTGTTGGAGCGCCCAAAATCAGCGCTGGGACACCATGGGACAGAATGGGTGACGCAGTCGCGCACCTTTGTGGGTATGGAGCGTGGGTATGGCGTTGGCTGCCATGCCATGGCGTAGCTGCACCATACCTTCCTGCTTTGATTTCTTTGCAATTTGGTCCCTTCAACTTTGCGTTTTAGTCACTGTTTCCTTTGCAACTTTTCTAACGTTCCTTTTTCGAGCTAATTTCCTCTTCAATGCCGGTTTGCTATCTTTTCTATGTAAAACATTAAAATTCATCAAATATTAACTAAACTTGAGGATTTATAAAATAATTTAAGTATCGAAATACTCGATAAGTGTGTGTTCTACGCACTTATGAAATACCCACAAACTTGAATGTTTGCTTATCCTCAAGTAAAAGAAAATAAAAGTAACAAATACAACTAATTAAGAGAACTTAATGAAAGATAACTACAAAGAAACAAAAGAAACTCATGAGTTTATTCTCAGTCAAATCAAACTTTAACCTCATAGATCAAGTAATTATTTAAATTAAGGAAACTTTCAAAATGTTGGCAATTCATTGTGTATTTCGGTCGCTGGTGCTATTCGAGTATTGTGAACATTGTGGTCATGAACACTTAAGCTTTCTCTCGGGAAGTTCGTCAAACACTTGGTATGCTCACTTTCTCCTACACCCCTTTCCTTACTAAATCAACTCCTAGAACACTTTCTTGCACTTCCTAAATACTCCTTAAGTGATTCCTAATGTGAAAACTTAAGAGATCTTAAAAAATTATCACTCAAGCATTATGTCAAACACATGGTAGGCAAGATAGTGGACTCATCCAATGGTGAAATGTCAAACTTCCTTTAACTTCTCATTCAACCTAAGTACAAGTCCAAATAATTTTAACACTTCAAAGATTCAATTAAAATCTCCCAAATTTTGAATAGTCCAAAGATCAAAGCAACTCCCAATCTCATCTCCTACAACTCAATCAATAGTGCAAAAACTAAGGAAAAGTAGAAAATGATGTTTGACTTACTTGAGTATAGCTTGATGTTGATGAAATAGAATGAATTTTGATGATTTGGGTGATGAAATGGAATGAAAAGGTAGAGCATAGAATGTGTGTTTGGTTTGTGCAAAGAAGTTCCAAGGAGAAGAAAAGAAAGCATAGGTATATAAGGTTAAGTGATGGGGAAAATGAGCTTTGGGCATGTGGGCATGTACAAGAGAAAGGTGGAATGGGGTTGTGGCATCGAACTACTCTGATTTATCTAATCAACATGTGCCTGAATACAACCACACACAAGAAAATATGTGAAAACATAAGACATTAAACAAAATAAAATAAAGTATCAAAATAATATGAATTGAAAATAAAACTCAAGTAGAAAAGGCTTCGGTTGCCTCCTAAGTAGCGCTTGATTTAACATCCCTAGCTGGACTCAGCTTTCTAATTAGATCAAAGGGGATTCTCGAAAGGATCATTTGCCACATTTGATCCTTTTCCATCGAAATGAAATTTGAGCTTTTGGCCATTCACACTAAACAAGCTCTCATCTCCATCTTTCAAATTAGCCAATCTTTCATGCGGTTTTTTTTTTCTTGAAAATTTTAGCATCTTCATATGCATCTTTCCAAGACTCTTCCATTCCATTCTTATCTACATTCACCACATCACTGTTGATAACATCTACCGTATGACAAGTGCTTATGTTGTTTTGAATTTTCTTGTCATGGCAAATGTTAAACTTGACATTTTCTTCATTTACCCTCAATGTCATCTCGCCACATTGTACATAAATCAAAGCCCCTCCGGTAGCTAGGAAAGGTCTTCCAAGTATGATGGGAATCTCACAATCTTTCTCCATGTCAAGTACCATAAAATCAACCGGGAAGATGAATTTATCCACCTTGACTAACACATCTTCTACAACTCCTCAAGGATAAGTGATGGACCTATCTGCCATTTGCAAGGAAATAGTCGTCAATTTCACTTCACCAAGTCTTAGCTTCCAAAAAATCGAAAGCGGCATTAAATTGATGCTTGCCCCGAGATCACACAAAGCTCTCTCAAAATTTGATTTGCCAATGGTACACGGGATAGTAAAACTACCCGGATCTTTCTCCTTCTTAGGCAACTTCCGTTGAATAATAAAGCTGGATTCCTCCGTTAACTTCACCATTTCATACTCCTCCAAACATCGTTTCTTAGACATTACTTCTTTAATGAATTTCAAATAATTCGACATTTGTTCAAGTGCATCCATAAATGGAATATTGAAGTGAAGCTTTCTAAACATCTCCAAGAACTTTGAAAATTGTGCACCAATTTCTTTTTCTGAAATCTCTGAGGGAATGGCAAAAGTGAAGTGATATTGGGAGGATCATCTGAAAATGAAATCCCATGTGGCTTAGACACTTCTTTTAGTGCTTCTTCTTCAACTTTCTTCCTAATCACTTCACTCTTCTTTATTTTATTCTCCTTTACTTCATTCTCCTTACACTTGAGTGGCTCTAACTCTTTACCACTCCTAAGAGTGATAACCTTGCATCGTTCTCTTGGGTTGACCTCTGTATCACTTGAAAATTTTTCACTATGAAGAGACTTGATTGATGTAGCTAGTTGGCCAACTTGAACCTCCAAGGATTTCATTGTTGCTCCTATATTCACTATATGAGTCTCCATGTTGTCCAACCTAGCTTCATTTTTATTGAACCAGTTCCTTGTTTCCACAACAAATGTGCTAAAGAGATCCTCCAATGATGGTTTCTTTTCGACCATGGGCTATTGTTGAAATCCCTTTGGTTATGGTGGTAGTATTGCATTACTTGCATTATCATAGGAAACGTTCTCATGATTGCAGAGTTCGGGATGATAATGAGTTGGTAAGTTGTTGCTTAGCCGAAAGTTGTAGTTCTGATTGTTGATATATTGACATTGTTCTTGCTTAAAACCATCATCAACACATGAAGAACTTGCAGCCATCGCCTTATCTTGACTTGAAGAAGCCTCCCTTGTGGTGAAATTTTTAATTTGGTTTGATAATGCAGCAACTTCAGCTGAAAGTGCTGCCATTTGATCCACTTCATGAACTCCCGCAACTCTCTTTCTAATTAATCTCTCACTCGGCCATTGGTAATTGTTGCACGCCATTTCTTCAAGCAAAGCATAAGTTTCTTCAGCTGTCTTGGACAACAAAGTACCACCAGCCGCTACATTCACAATTGTTTGGATTTGCCCATCCAATCCATTGTAGAAGAGTTGAATTTGAAACCAATCTTGATACTCATGTTGAGGACACTTCCGGATTAAGTCCTTAAGCCGCTCCCAAGACTTATACAACGGTTCAAAGTCCAATTGCCTAAATTGAGCTATTTTTCCTCTCAATTGTGAAGTCTTTGATGGTGGAAAGAACTTGGTAAGAAATTTTTGAGCCAATTCTTCCCATGTGCTTATATTACCCGGTTGTAAGGATTGCAACCAACCCCGAGCTTTATCCCTCAATGAGAGCGGAAACAACCTCATTCGGATCAAGTCTTGGTCTACTCCATTCATTTTGACGATATCACACACCTCCAAAAACATAACCAAATGAATATTAGGGTCCTCATGAGACAAGCCCCCATATTAATTTTGCTGAACCATGGTTATTAATGTGTGCTTAATCTCGAAATTATTGGCGCTGATTGCTTGCTGACGAATCCTCGAATAATTATCATTAACCACTGGTCGGAAGTGATCACAGAGTGCTCTTGGTTGTTGTTGTGGTTGTGGTGGTAAAGGATTTTGATCTCTTTCCTTAGTCATGTTTGTAGCTCGGTTTCTTCTTTCTCTTTTAAATGGCGAAGTGTCCACTCAATTTTTGGATTGAATGCAACTAACTCAAGACTGCAGGTTCTTCACATACACCTACAATTTCAAAAACAGGACAAAAACATAAATGAAAACAAAAGAAAATAAAAGCTTAAATTAAGATTGAACAATGCTACTACAATATTAGTAATAATTCAAAGTTTTCAATCCCCGACAATGGCGCCAAAAACTTGATCGCACTATGCTAACCACAAGTGCATGAGTTGTATCAAATAATAAAGTGATAAGAAAAGATATCGTCCCATGAAAATTAATATTCAAATTAAATACTAAGTACTATAGCTTGAAAGATCAATTTTATCTAAGCAAACTAGATTGATAAATCACGTGTTTCTCCTAATTAGCCATTATTAATGCATTTTAGTTTAATTCACTAATCATAAGATTTAAGTCAACCTTAACACCTCTCTCGGGCATAAGTTAAGATTTTACGCACAATGATTCAAGTTGATATCCTTATCTAACTAGAATAATTATACGCTCATTATGCATTACTTGCTATTTAACGCTTAGAACTTAATTCACCTCCCGGTTTATTAAAATCCTAATCATTAACTTAATTATCTAGATGTCGATTACCTCCTGGTCTCACAATTATCTAAATTGTGTTTACTTAGTCCGACAAACAAATTAATCTTTCCCAAGACTTAATTTATCTATCTCCAATTTAGCCAATTTATTAATTAATTAACAAATCAGAATATTAAGCAAGATAAACACAAGTGAATCAAACCATAACAATATTAATCACATCCTAATTAATTAAAACATAATTTAGACAAGATCCATCAAGACCCTAGATTAAGAAAATTAGCCAACCATCACAATTAACAACATAACAATCAACATGTATTCCATAATCATAAAATTCAACAATTAAAGCTCAAATGAAATACAAATTGAGAGTTAAAGAGTTTAGAAAAACTAGACTAGAAATCCAAGCTTCAATGATCCTCCTTCAATCCTCTTCCAAGGGCTCCAACTTGAATCACTTCGCTTCTCTCTCTAGGATCTTCACTTGTTCTTCCTCTTTCTCACTCAAAAACCTCTCAATTTCTATTCTAGGTTGCCTCCTCCTTGGTGGCTATCATCCTAAAATCATGTAAACTTAAAAGATACTCAAATTAGCCCATTGAGTGATGATCTTAAGGCCAAAAATTCGTCCAAGAGGTGTTAGAGTGCCCAAAATTCGCATTGGGACACTATGGGACAGAATGGGTGGCGCAGCGGCGCACCTCCGTGGCGCTGCTGCGCCATCCTCACAGCCAAAATAAGAATGAAGCATGGGTTTGGCACTGCTGTTGCCACCCCATCCCCTCCAGCTTTGATTTCTTTGCAATTTGGTTCCTTCAGCTTTGCGTTTTAGTCCATATTTCCTTTGCAACCTTTCTGACGTTGCTTTCTCGAGCTGATTTCATCTTCAATGCCCATTTACTATCTTTTCTATGTAAAACATTAAAATTCATCAAATATTAACTAAACTTGAGGATTTATAAAATAATTCAAGTCTCGAAATACCCGATGAGTGTGTATTCTACGTACTTATCATTGTGCTTTCTATTTTTTCACTTTAAGATCTTTATATATTTGGCCTAATAGTTAGTATCAATTTAGATATTAGTTAGGATTTAGTATTTAGTATATAAGTAGACAAAATTTAAGTAAAATATAATTACTTACCTCTTTTGGTGTTAACTTACTATTAAATTAATTATTTGGATTAAAATTATTTTAGTAAATTTATTTTGAATTTACAAATGGATATTGTTTTTAAATTCTAAAATTTTAGAAAATAAATAACTAAAATAAAAATAAAGTTACAATATTTTCTTTCTCACCTCTATTTCACCAAAATTAGGGCAATAAGAAGGTCTTTACTTCCAAACACTATCAATTATACTAAATATCAAAACAATAAACTCATAAGATAACAAAGATATACTTTTAATTTTTAACCATAGACCAAGCTAATGTATTCATAATACAAATTAATTTAAAAAATTTAAATTTCTATTATCCTAATCGGTTTTTAAATCAAAATCATTTTCTCACATAACGAAACTACTCCACTTTATCTCATATAAGCTACAGACTATATTTTTTTTTTTATTCTGGTCTTCTCTATAACTCAAAAAATCAATAAATAAATTCATCACAAGCATTTTTTTTTTTTCTAATTGACGCCACTTTGTTCAACAATCAAATAACGATTTCATCTCTATAACGCAAAAATCAATAGGCAAAATCATTAAAATTATTTTGTTTTTTGTAATGATTAAAATTATTAAACAATTGCAAGTTAATCACCACTTCTCATCCCTATCAGTTATCATAGTTTGACAATAGAATCAGAATATTTTGGTAACCAACAAGCATCCACCATCATAACCAAGAAACACAAACTACACTTCTAAAATTGAAAAAACCGAAAGTTGTTACCGTTCTTTAGAATTCACTATTACTATAATTAATTATTAAACATATCATATACTATTAGAGTCGTATAAAAATTAAATAGTATAAATACAAATTATATTAAGAATCACATATAGTGATATATATATTTTTCTTTTTGGTATATCTAATTACTTAGAAATGCTTACTTACTACCTCGATATTATTTTCATTAGTATGAAAAAAATATTTTTGAAATAATTTTTTAAAATACTGTTAAAAAATTTCTAGCTACAAATCAATCCACCTTTTACCTCTTTCTTCACTCTTTTTAATATAACTTTGAGACTGAAAATTAAATCTTTATTTCGAAAAGAAAAGAAAACTCATAATGCTACTTGACTCAACCCATATTTGCTCCTCTCCACCGCTCAAATGCTTCTCCATTTAGTTGGATTACATTAACTCTTTGAGGTTCTGGACCAAGGAAGAAAAAAGGAAAAATGATTAATTTTATTAAAAAAAAGGAGTTAGTATAAAATTCTAAATTTGAGATCAAAGTTAACAAATGATTTTTTTTATTTTTTAAAATATTTTCAGATTAAATTTAAAAGTGCCTTTTATCATTTTAAATACATCTTTTAATTTAAAATTCTTTATTTATAACTATTGATGTTGAATTTTTGAGAATCTGATATCTAACAGCCATCCCTCTTTTTCGTTGCAATATCACCTGTAAAATAAAAGATAACCAGAGGAAAGCTAGTTTCCCTGAAAAACTCCTCTAATACTTAAGTTAGAGAAGGTTTTTTAAGAAAGTATTTTAGTAAGACAATAATTTGATAAAGTTTTGGTAAGAGTCCAAATTGTGGATTCCCTATCTCTATTTGATTTTTACCTTTTATGTGTAGATAGGGTCAACTTAAGCCATGTTCGGATGAAAGATCACTTTTGTGAGAGTTTCAAGGGGAATCGGTTGCGTTCCTAGCAATCACTCTGCAACCTTTCCACTATTCTATTGCAGTTTACTTGTTTATAACAATTCTCCTAAGGTGAGATTTTGCTTCTTTTGCTCGAACTTATAACTTATAGTTTGAGTATAAAATCATTTTTCACGATATTCGAATAATGGTCAACTGATGAGAGAGTTTTAAGAAACATCTACCACTTACCTGGGTAATAGATGACAATGAAGAGAGTTTTGTGGGATTACAGGTAGTTATCTCCATATGATAATCGCCATGAATTTCTCCCCTATTTTCTCTCTGGTAGTTATTTTGATAATTATTCGATGTGAGTTCTTACCTCTTAACCATCTCATGTTGACAAAAGTTTACATTGGGGTTTGGTATAGGCTACCCCGAGGTAAACCATATAGATATCTAGTCCAATTCAACAAAATTTCATCCGGATTTCTTTGACATCTAACTTTGCTGACCTCAAGACATTTCCTACCAAACAATGACAATTATGTATTATTGCTATTTTAGAATTAAAATAAACTTATTAAGTCATCTTTTTATACTTATATAATCCTATTTTTAAAATATAAAACTCTTAAATTTTAACTCTTTTAAAATTTAAATTCTTCTAAATCTTTCATTTATTTATAAAGAAAAGTTCTTTTATTTCCTTTTACTTCATTATTAAATTAGACAAAAAATAGCTATATGTATATTTGAGTTTATGATTGAATGTAGTTATTTTCTTCTATGAGGAAAGGGGTCTTCACGATCACATTAACGGTATATCCTATTTTATATTGTTAACTCTTTAAACTCACTATCCAACCAAGCAAATCAAAGATGGAGAGCTTGTAGTAAAATAGACATTACAAAAAATTAAAAATATAGAGCAGCAAAACTAAGAACTAGGCTGAATATTTACATAATTTCTATGTTATATTACTGCTTTTTTTTTTAACTATAAAGTCACTTTATATATTCCCTATTTCTTCCAACAAATGCTTACGTGTGTCTAGCTTTAATTGATATATTGTAACTATGGTATAGACTAGCCATACTCATTCTTTGTAAATAGTACTAAAAAAATTGAGCACGTTAACATTAATGAAATTACCACTTTACTTTTCAACGAACTTTTTGAACTTTTTGAAGATTACGAGTACCTCAAACTTTTGTCTCATGAAAACACCCATTTCATTCTTGAATAATGATCAATGAAGAGAGCGAAGGATTTTTTAACTTTATGAGTTGTGATATTCATTGTTTCACAAATATTAGTATGGATCTAGGTCAAGCACTTGCTTTGCCCCATATGCTAGTCTTTTTGGAAATGATTGTATATGGTGCTTTTCAAGTGCACAACCTTTTTATACTCTTTGTTATTTTTCTATTTTTGGAAGACATCTACCATTTGTTTGTGCTGTAATAGCTTTAAGCTCCTAAAATTTAGATGCTTTGATCTATATATATGTTAAAGTCTTTCGATCTTCAATGCATCATCTTTTGGATACCAAACTTTTAGGATAAAGCTTCTGCTTTTCATCCATAATGAGCTTTTAATGATCATCTCATTTTGTTTATCAAAAGTAATACAACCATTCCTATGAAACTTTAAAGAATAGCCATTTTAGAAGTTGCCTAACACTCAACAAATTTTGTTCTAAGTTCGGTACTAACAAGACAATCAAGATATATCTAATCTCTCTCTTAGTTTAAACTCTAATAGTACCTTTTACCTTTGGTTTGCATAAGTACACCATTTTCCAACTTCACTTGTGAGCTAGTGTAAGTATCTATTTTGAGAAAAATGCTCTATCTCTAATCACACATGATTCGTACAACTGCTATCAAGGATCTACACTTCATTTCCTTATTCCCATGCACTTTTACATGCATAAAATAAATTTGTTTTGTCATCTTTCTCTTCAACATGGATTGCTTGTTAAGTGTTCTTTTATCTATAATATCTTTATAGATGCCTGAACTCTAGTAATTATGGCATTAAATTTTTTTCTTAAATTGATAATATTCTTCTACATGACTACTCTTATAAATTTTTCATTTTTAAAAATTTCTTTCATCAGCTAGATTTCTATCAACACTTCATTTGCCTCTTCCTTTAAGCTTCTTCCTCTTCCTTTTGCTTGTCTTCCACCTCTAGATGATTCTCCTTTACTTTGATTGTCATAAGAATAATTCTTTTCATAGTTCTTATATCCAACATTGAGCTTAAATTGAAAGGTGTTGTCAATAAACTTTTTAGAGTGTTGTATTAATTTACGTCAAATACTTAGCAAACTCATCAAATCTTGTAACTTCAAAGTATCTAAATATTTAATTTCTTCAATATCCAACATAACAGGATCAAATATTTCTAAGAAAAAGCCCAAAACTTTCTCAATCAACTTCTTATTTTCAATTTCTTCACAATATTCATTTGATTCACCAATTCAATAAACTTGTTTGAAACTTCTTTTATTCTTTAATTCTCTGTCATTTTTAAAATTTTCAAATCTTTTCAAAGATCTTAAAGCTTATAAGTTTTTACCTTTATACTCCTTTGGAACTCTTCTTGTAAAATTTTCCCTGCTTCCTTTGCTTTTATTGCTTCAATGATTCTTGAAAACACATTATTAGGAATACTTTATTGTATCTTGTTTAGGGCATTTGCATCTAGTTGCTTCTTTTCAGTCAAATTTCTTTTCTTCTTCTGCCAAGGTAGTTGTAGAAACAAGGCTCTAGGGGTTGGCCTAATTGGTTTAAGGGCTTTCTTCTATGCCCACCAACCTAAAGGAGGTAAGGGGTTTATTAAAAATTTATTGGACTCTGTACACCCTCTTTATCTTTAAAAGAAAAGAAATATAGGTGTAGATTCAAGTTCTAAAACTCTGATTTTTATTAAATCCCATAAACCTAATAAAATGAAAAGCATTTTAATCTTTAGGTACCAAAAATCATGGTTTTCTCAATTAAAAATAGGAACATAAGATTTCTAGATTGTGAGACTTGAAGAACTTGTGTGCTAGCTATGTTGTTTTGGCCTAGGTGAAACCTTATTTTGCAGTTTTCCCTAATTTTTGGAACTTGGCTTTAATACAAAAAAATGTTCGTTATAGTTTCAGTAAATATCACTATTTTATGTTAACTCCTCAAACTAACTATCCAAACAAAAAAATCAAAGATGTCAGAGGTTGCGGTAAAATAAACATTACAGAGAATTAAAAGAACAAAGGGGCAAACAGATCGAGGAAATACAAAGGATGAAATTGGGCTGAAAATTTACAGAATTTTTGTGTTGTATATTTTGTTCAAGAAGCCCTTTTTAAATTATTATCAAGTCACTTTATATACTCCCTATTTCTTCCAAAAAGATACTTAATGTGTCTCACTTTAATTGGTATATTATAACTATGCTAAAGACTAACCTCACTCAAATTAACTGACATTTTGTTTGTAAATAGTACCCCAAAAATTTAGCACATTAACATCAACATATATTTTTTGTTATTTTAAGTAAAAACGAATATTTATTAAATGTTTCATTCATCATCACTCAATTATCATTTACTTTCTTATTCTCTCAAAAGAAATTCGAATTATGTTCTCACTGTATGCAAAAAAAAAAATTATATAGTTTAAATGATTTACACATGATTACTACTAGAATTGAACTTTAATGAAAAACAATTCGAACATCATAAACAAATATTTCTATTATTTTTTTAATATTATATTAAATACACTATTACAAATTTTTAGTTAAAAAAATATATGTTGCGGAAAATCAACATCAGTAACAATGTTTTAGCACTAATTGATTTAATCAAGATTACGATCTGAAAAAAACTATTAGGTCTAACCAGAAAACACAAAACAGATAAATAATAAGCAAGTTTAGAAACACAAGAATTATATGGTTCAGCAAAATTGCCTACGTCCATGGAGTAAACACATATAAGGTCTTTTATTAAAATTAGAAGATAGAATTTATACAAGATGACTCTCTTCTCTCAAATCACCTATCTTCAGTTTCTCTCTCTCTTCTCGTCTCTTCTTTTTTGCCCATCCAAAAAGCTCTAGAGGTATAGGGTTTGTATAATGTCCCTAAGTATCCCAATTCAAGTAGGTTTAGTATCCTAATTCTAGTAGGTTTGGTATTCTAATTCAAGAAGGTTTGATATCTTTTTCAAATCAGGATGACAATACCTCTTCAGATCCTCAAGTTCTCGGGTACTCAGGTACTCAGACACTAGATCATATCCTCTTCAAATCAGGATGACAACACCACCTCATGACCTCAGGTCCTCAGGCATCAGATCAGATTCTCTTCAAATTATGATGACTATTCTACCTTATGATCTTAGGTCCTCGGATACTCGGGTACCAGATCAGATTCTTCAGGTCAAGATGACTACCCCACCTCATGACCTCAGGTCTTCAAGTATTCCGACACCAGATCAAGTTCTCTTCACGTTAGGAGGACTACTCTACCTCGGTCCTCGGGTATTTTGATTCTTAAGTTTTCAAGAATTTAAAGCGTCTATTCTTCACAATATATAATTTTTAAACATTGTATCAAATATCTGAGATTTTATGAATAATTTCTGAAATGTACTCAAAGAGACCCTAGTTTGTTAAATTTGAGAAATAAATATTTTATTTAAATTTTAATTGAAAGAGAAAAAGGGTACATGGAGAGAGAAATAAGAAGATAAAAATAATCTAAAAGATACCATTAAATAAAAAGATTATAAAAAATATATTGAATTTGAATAATGAAATAAACCAAATAAAAAATATTATTTAAAATTATTAAATTAATTTACTTTTAGAAAAATTGGTGAATATCAAACTATGCATACTAGTAAATAAAATTATTAAAATCTCATTTTTAAAAAATATTTCTAAATTACAACTTTAAGCAAATATTATCAAATACATTCTTGATTCTTAAAACGTCCATTAAAAAAAAATACTATTTTTATTTTTATTTTACATTACATGCAGAACACTGCTTACCTTCTATTTAAGGCACGTGGGTGGAATTGATCTGAAGTTTTGATTTGTTAAATGAAATCAATTATTAACTTCTGAGAGTTGTCGATTGCTGTTTTTGAAATTCTATTTATTTGAAGCTTTGCTGCTGCTTTCATTGTATGCATGGAAACAAAGCATTCAGTGTATGTTTTGATTTAATAAATAAATCTCTAACACTTGGGATATCAATCAAAGAATGGCCAATTTGTTTTTCATTTTTTATAATTTGTTTTCCGAGGTATTACATTTGAAAGAGATCAGATTGTGTATCGGAAACAAAACAAAACAAAACAAATCACCAAATCAGATCAAACAATCCTCCAAAAAAAGAATGAATGAAATGAAAGAATAAAATCAAAAAAATTGTTCAAGTTGGTTGTTTGTGATGCCTTCTCTTTTAATGGAAGTTGCCGCCCTCGAAAGTCTGTCCATATTGCCAATCCTTAGGGGCAACATTCTCTGAAACTATAGATCTTCCATCTGTAGTTGTAACTCTGAAGGAAAGTGCCTCTCCAACCATCTTAACGCCCGTTTGCCATTCTTCACCCCAGACCTTTACCAATGGTGTCCATGGCAACTTATCGTCACCCTTCACTTCCAACATTTCGATGTCTCCTGCTCCTCCAACGTTCCATACTGATACCATAGTGTAGTATAGATTACCAGAAATGGAGAACTTAATACCTCCTGTCTTAACGCAAGCAACTCTGCGGTATTCAATAGGAATGATTCCACCCTTGTACTCAGCAATTTGAGAGAATGCAGGATATGCGATATCAAAATGTTCGCGTGGTGGGTTGCACCATCCTCCATCTTGGCTTGATTGATAGAAATTTGGTGGGCAGAAGTTTGTTGCTGTAAGGAATAGAGAAGGCTGTCCAGGCTTGCACCATTCAGGATCATCTATACATCTGATCTCAAAACAAGAACCGCAGGCTTTTCCATTGTTAAACAAAGCTGTGCTCAATGCTGCTGTTGCATCTCCATATCCTTCTGCTTGAACATCTTCGAAGCCACAAGCTCCGCCAAATGTTCCTGAGTTACCCTCGTAGAATGTTGCGTGAGCCGTTTTCCACGGTGTTGGCTTGAAGTCATGTGCAAATAGTTCTGGATCGTGAGAATCAGGATTTGCTACATGTGCCTTTTCTGCTTCTACTGAATCTTCCTGATACTTTCCCCTTATCTCGTGCTGTGGCTGTGGCTGTGGCTGTGGCTGCGGCTGTGGTTGTTGCTGGGGTTGGGGCTGGGGCTGGGGCTGTGGTTGTGGCTGGGGCTGTGGTTGTGGCTGGGGCTGCGGCTGTGGTTGCGGTTGTGGCTGCGGCTGTGGTTGTGGCTGATGCTGTGGTTGTGGCTGTGGCTGTGGCTGATGCTGTGGTTGTGGCTGTGGCTGTGGCTGTGGCTGTGGCTGAGGCTGGGGTTGAGGCTGAGGCTGGGGTTGAGGCTGAGGCTGGGGCTGAGGCTGCGGTTGCGGCTGCTGCGGCTGTGGTTGTGGCTGAGGCTGTGGTTGCGGCTGCTGCGGCTGTGGTTGTGGCTGAGGCTGTGGCTTCGTTTTATCATCCCACACATGGTTAGCTCCCCAAGGCTTCCGATGTCCATAATTCTTATGTTTTCCTCCCTTGCCTTTACCCTTAGCCTTGCCACGACGTCCCCTACCACCTTTGCCCTTAGCAGCATCACATTCAGGAATTGCAAATGCTGATAGCAACAGCAACAACAATATTGTTGCTGACAAAGCTTTCAAAGGCATTGCCATTATTCCGAAAACTCTAACACCTGGCTGGCACTGCCTTTGAACGTTTTGTCTTTATTTTATTTTATTTTGCTCTTGTTTTTGTTTTTGTTTTGCTTCCATTTGCTCCTCTCCTCTAACCATTATATACTACTTGTTTTCCGAAATCATTTCCTCCTTTTACTCAAATTTCAAAACAGAAAAAAAGAAAAACAATCCATCCAACTATTTTTAGTTTTCACTATTTCGCCACACCATCACAACATTTCTAAACAGTCAATTCAAATTAGCTATCTATGCATATCTTTTATTAAGGGGTCGTTTAGATTGTGGTTGTCTTGGTCAAATGTAATTAATTTTAAACAAGCTAATTAAAAACCCAATTTAAAAGGTTTGATAATATTGACCAATGCTACATATAAGTGTGTGTGTGTGTGTGTGTATAGTTATACTAAGTCTGAAGCACGAGCCAAAAATTGAATACCAGAGACCAATATATTTAAAAGGGAAAGTTAACAACTAACATTTTAAAAATAATTAACAAATTAAAAGGTATAAATTAATAACTTTATAAACATGTAGGGATCAAATTATTAAATTTAAAAAGTGAGTCTAAAATATAAAATTATAATAAATTTTTTTAAATATTTATAGGACATGGGTCGAGGATTTCTCAAGATTCTACAAAGACTTTGTCACGGATAAAAACAATAAATGAAAGCGATATATCGTTATTATTTATCATATGTCATATTAATTAGGATATGATATATTAATATAGAATCTTTTTGTATTTGTTGTAAGGTAAAGTTACATCATCTTATAATAGGGATAAAAAAATAAAATATAATTCAATTATATCTACTTTTATACAATATAAAAGTTACATCATCTTACAATAAGTTAAAAAAATTATAATGTAATTCAATTATATATATTTCTATATAATATAAACTCCAACTTTGTAAGTAGAAATTAAATTCATTCAACTTCAAAGAAATTTATGAAATTATGCCCTTTTATCTTAAGTTTGAGTTTGAATAAAAAACTTATATATACACACACTCAAAACTAGCCTCGTGTAACAAATTAAATTATTTCTTATCTTATATCAAATAAACTTAACAATTTTTTCCTCATGAAATTTAGCAAACATATCATAGACCCCCTCAGATGTTAGTGAATTACCTATCACCTCCCTAACGTTTTAAAAATCCTTCATTACGTCCTACTGTCAAATAAGATAATGACAAGACACTTTTTTTTCTGGGATAAAAGACCATTGTAAGCATGCACTATATAATAAGGGGACAAATGAATTTAAAAAGTCAAACATGGAGCTTGCATCCACCTATTCCATTTAATTATTACTGTATAACTTTGCATCAAAATAAAAAAATTGTTCATTTAGTTTCTTAATTAAAAATTTATTTGGCATCAAATGTATTATTTAATTTCAAAATTATTAATTATTTTTTTTGAAATCAATTCATTTATCACATAATAAATTCATATCAAATAAATCAGCTATTCACTAATCGATATATTGAAATAATTATCATTTAGTTTTTTAATTTAATTTTTTTTGCATTAAGTGCATTATTTAATTTTAAAATTATTAATCATTTTTTCTTCAAAATCAATTAATTTATTACATAATAAATCCATATCAAATAAATTAACTATTCACTAAGTGATATATTGAAATAATTATCATTTAGTTTCTTAATTAAAATTTTATTTTGCATCAAGTGCATTATTTAATTTTAATATTAATCATTTTTTTGTTTAAATCAATTCATTTATTGCATAATCAAGCCATACCAAATAATTTAGCTATTCACTAATTGACATATTGAATACTTAATCAAGTAATTAATTATTCAATAAAATATTATATTTTAATTATTATGTATTTTCATATCAAATTAAACAAATTATTATTTAAATTAAATTTTAACACTCTTAAATTTCAAATCAATAGAAAAAATAACATTGTTTGGGCCCACACAAACTAACATGATACAAGAACTAGTTTCTAATATGCGGGCCCTATATTTGACTTCTTAAATTCATTTGTCCGCTTATTAGATAGTGCATGGCTATAATGGTCTTTTACTCCAGAAAAGAGTGTCCCACCGTTGTCTTATTTGACGGTAGGACATAATAGGAGATTTTTGAAATCTTAGGGGGTCTAGGGCATTTTCCCTAAAATATAATTTCTTTTTCATTAAATTTGTATTTTGTAAACTTATCTTATATATGTAGTATTTATGGTAAAAAAAAAAAAGACAATAGAAAATTTGAGAAATTATTGAGTAATGTGATCAACAGTAATCGGAGGCAGACTGAATTTCTCTAATATATTGTAAGATAATCTTGGTATATTTGAACAAAATTAATAGATCTTTTCATACATGTATTATGTTTATCTATCCTAATTTAATTTCATCTCCAAATGACTAATTATATTTTATTTCTTTAAAAATAATTTTAGATCCTAAATAACTTGTTCTCGCACCATTTCCCACAGCATTTTTGAAACCAAAAATTAGAAAAATAAAGATTACTAATAAAAAGGTTTGCACGACTTTAGTAATTAATATAGCATCCGTTTGGTATAATATTTTAAATATAATTTTTCAGAGTATATCTTTTATCAATAAAGTTTATAATTAGAATTTTTAACAAAAATTTGTTGATTGTTTGAATGTCACAAATAATTTTAAAAATAATTATGTAACTACTTTATTACACAAAATTTTAAGGTTATAATATAAACAAATAATATAAAATTATTTTAAATAATTTAAACATTTTAAAAAGACTCAAAAAAAATTCTAATGTCAAAAACAAAATTTGGGGTTTCCTAGAGTACCAGAAAAAATATTTTTATAATTTCTAAAAATACATTCTCTAATTCCAACCAAATAACACTAAAAAAAAATTGAAAAAATTTTAACTAACCAAAAAATCAAATTAAATATATATTTAATCGTATGTGATATTTATTTAAGAGTAAAAGACTTATAAATCCTTAAAGTTTGGTTTATTGAACTGATTAGTCCTAATGGTTTCAAAAAGACAAATAAAAGTCCTAATTTATTTTAAAAGGACAAGTATACCCTTACACACTTATAGTTATTTATTGAAAGTAATTATTAAACTTTTAAAATTTGACAAAATATAATCTATCTATGTCAAATACATTAATAAACTAAATAATATTATTTTATAGCACATTAAAACTATAATATTTGTTAATATATTATAACTTTATTTATTTTATAGATGTATATTTTATTTTTATTATTTTAGTTATATCTAACTATATTTTATTTGGACTATAATATAACTACAAAATATTTTATTATGATGTATTTTATTAATAATCTTATTAATAAATATTTAATTTCTAATATGTTGTTAATATTGGATTGTAAATAAAAAGTTGTAAAATAAATAAATTTATACTTTACTTATATTATATTAGCAACTATTTGATTATCAATATTGTTGACGCAGAAATCTGGCTAGTAGTGTAATTAGGGATTTATCACAAAGTAAGAAATACGAAAACAAGACACCGGAATTTATATGGTTCGGCGTATAGTCTACGTCCACGGGCGGATCTTTATGGGGAGATTCTATTAATGCTCAAAAAATAGAGTTGCCACAATACAAACAAAGTTCTCTTTCTCTATAGTTCTCTTTTCTCACCTCTATAGCTTTTTTTTTCACGTACCCCTATCTTTCTCTTAACACTCCCTTTTATAGTTTACATTATAGAATTTTTCCTAAGTTCAAACTAGTTGATTCCTTATTCGCCTAGACTCTTCATCGTCAACGAGATCTCCTCCTCGAACCTATCTTTGTTTAAAATTTAATATCGAACTAAACTCTCCACACGCTAACGGGCTCGGATAGAACTTACCTGACTTGCCTTTGCACTTGTTGGGCTTAGACTAAATTAGACTTATTGGATCAAGTCTTGAACTTTGGGGCCAAATGTGCAATTTGGATAGAGTTTACTATTATAATGATATTGTTCATACGCATGGCATGCATGGTACTATTCACAACTAGATTTTAGGCTTTATCGCCTCATAGGACAACATACCTAATACATGGTAAGACAAGATATCCAGCTCATTCTTTTTCTTTTTTTCCTTCCTAGGTAGCCTAGCACATACTTTTTGGTTGAACAAGGTCCCTAACTCATTCTTTTTTCCTTTCTAACCAGCCTAACACGTACTTTTTGATAGAATAAGGTGTCTAGCCGGTACCTCTTGGTAGGAAAAGATGCCTATCTCATTCTTTTTCCTTTTTCGTTCCAAGGTAGTGTAACACATACTTCTTGATTGAACAAGGTGTCTAGCTCATTCCTTTTTCCTTCCTAACTAGCCTAGCACGTACGTTTTAGTAAGACAACATGCCTAGCATACATATGCATAAGGAACTTTTCCTTCTTAAATTGCCTATATCAACTACTAGTAATTATTATTTCTATAACATCCATCCCCCAAACTCTCGTAGCTATACTTGTAGCTAAGGAGAGTTTTTATTCTTTATCCTCAATTTAAGATTTACTTGGACATAATGAACTTTGTACTATTTTTCTTCATAGAACTTCCACCTTTCAATTAATGTGCTACAACCACTACCCCCAATTAATATGCTTTACCTTTTTTATGATGACTCTCGTACCATTTTGCAGAACTACCACATTCTTTCAATTAATATGCTCTTGATGTTGCTATAAAAGGGGAGGACTCATTTCATTTTCTCTAAAGTTAAAAAGGAAAATTCTCATCATTTACCTTTTCTCCTTAAGACTCCTTATTCTCACAAATAGAAGTCATCATCTTCTCTTACTAGTGAGCTTCTCTCCTTTTATCTTATTTAACTGCTTTTTCACAATGTCTTCTTCTGAGAGTGAGAGTTCGTTATCTCGCATGCTTGCCTTTCCTAGCGATGATGAGAGTAGTTGTCATAAGAGGCTTTACACCCAATCAAGATTAAAGGTTTCATTCACCCCAGCCTCTTTTAACCCTTTTAAACCCGCTCCCACCAGTTGGTCTATAGATGAAACTGATAACCAAATGTCCTCTATATCATTTAAAATTCTCAAAATCAAGTATGCGTTACCTGATTTTGTTGTCCTTGGGAAAGCAGAAGTACATCTTTCCCTGGTAGGGTCGCTCTTCACCCGAAATTTTATTAGCTGGGACATAGACTTCCTTTTCACCCTTTCCTTATATACATGCTTAGCAATCTTGGTTGTGCTCTTGCCCAGCTTGGGCCTAATGTTTGGCATGCTATGATTAGCATGTACATCTTATTGACTTCCCAAATCTGACCTTTAAGCAATTTCAAATATTGTATGTCCTTAGACCTATACTGAAGAAACCTAATGATCTTTCTCTTAAAGGATGGTACTACATTAGAGCGTGGTCACAAGCTGAACCTCTAATAACTGATAGGTGTGCTAAAGTGAGAAAATGGAAAGATCCATGGTTCCTAGCGGGTGCGGACTGATAGTTCAGTCTTAGCACCGAGTACCCTGAATGTCGTGTGCATACACAGTTTCGCACCTCAGGTATTATAGTTAAGAATTGTACATTTTTTCTTTAGCTTCACTTCTAAAGCCCTATGGATTGAGCCATCCATTCCAAGCTAGGCTGAAGAAGATCAAATAGCCCAAGTGCTTGCTTTACTTCTTTGTTATAGGAGTTGGGATTTTCTATCTCAACAAGACAATCTTGTCAAGTTTGGATTCATTTCTTTTTTTTTTTTTTTTACTTGGTGCATCTGCTAAGCTAAGACATATTTTCTCTCTTTTTTTTTAGAGGCGAAAGCTATGTTGAACCATTGCAACAAGAATAAAAGGTTCAATTGTGGGGTTGGGAATGTTCGTACAAGTGGCAAGCGTCTAAAGATCACTTAGTGTGAAATTCCATATCTTCCATTGTCGAGTTCCCAGCCTGCCTCCGTGTTTACACATATTCTTGCTCCCATGCATGTTCTTGTGTCTGCTCCACCTACTTTTGCTTCCGAGCAATCATCACTCCCCACATTTTCTGATCTTCCTGAGCTTTCCTCCCAAGAATGTCTATTTGCAGTGAACGAGCAATAGTCCCATTATGTTCCACTTCAAATTGTGAGAGAGTTAGAGGACAACTTTCCAGCTCTCATGGAAGCTCATGCTTACCAGGTTTAGCTTTTTCCTTCTTAACTTTGTTGGCACCTCGTTGTTTTTACTTAAAAAATATTTTGTGCATTGCAGCTACTCTGCTCCGTCCAGATTTCAAAAAGGAAGCTTAGAACTCTTGAGGAAGAAAGAACTACTTTACTTGCCTCTAACCAGGCTTCAAAAGAAAAATGGTCGAACTGGAATGGAAAATTTCTGACGTGATGGAGGAGTTAGCTCAGTGCAAGGCTGAGGTGCTGAGGTTGACCACTGAAAACCAAGAGTTGACTAGCTCACTTGAAAGAATGAGGTTGGAAGAGCCTAATCGGGAGAGAGCAGCTGTTGAGCATTTTAAGGCATCTACTGAGTTCACATGAATTGTAGATGTTGAGTACTAGAAGGGCGTAGGTCAAGCTAAGACATTAGCTGAAACGAATTACCTTACACTGGACTTTTCTTTCCTTGAGGGCAAGGATGATAAGGTTGAGGAAGCTGACCCCGCAGCTCCATGTAGTCAATCATCTCTAAATTTCTATTTAGTTTTCCACCTGCTTGTTATGCTGGTTTGCGTTTTGGCTTGTCCTGCTTCTTTTCTGTTGTTACAAAGACTAAACTTTGAATTCTATGTGTTGTATGATAACTTACTTCTCAATAAAGATTTTGTTGTCTTGAATTTTTGACCTTTTTTTTATAGCAAGAATGCACTTCAACCCTTAACTTCAATTATTATCTCCTAGGAGACAACTTTGACTTACCAAGATGTCATTTTGGCCTACTCAATTCCTTGGAGGCAGTCTTAGCATTACCAACTTTTGCATTCAAACACATTAAGTGTTTTGCTAGATACTTTCTTGGCCTTTTCGATTAGCACTACCTTAACCAGTTTCTCCTTTCAGTTTTGCTATTCTAAAAAATTTAATATCCTCTGTTATTTTCTTGCTTCTTCTCCTAACCCTTGGCTAGTCAATACCTTACGACATCTGAAGTGCTCATTTATTCTCGTTCTTCCAACCTTCGGTAGGCTAGAACCATTTGTTCATCACCTCAGGTGCATGCTTGTTCTTGGTCTCCTAAACTCTGATGGGCTAGTACCATTTATACACTATATTGGGTATTTGCTGACTTTTGGTCTCCTAACCTCTAGAAGGCTAGTACCATCTGTGCACTACCTTAGGAGCTTGCTCACTTTTGATCTCCTAACCTTGAAGAGGCTAGTACCATATGTGCATCGTCTTAGGTGACTACTTATTCTTGGTCTCTTAAACTCTGGGAGGCTGATGCACTATCTCAAGTGCTTACTTGATCTTAGTCTCCTAACCACTAGGGGGCTAGTACTAGCACTATCTCAAGTGCTCGCTTGCTCTTAGTCTCCTAACCACTAAGGGCTCGTACCATCTTTGTATTATCTTAAGTGTCCTGCTTGTGCTTTTAACCTCTGGAAGGCTGGTACCCCACACTCTTCTTTTGTAATAAATCATAATTTTAATAATAAAGACTTGTCAACTAGCGATTAGAAAGCTATCAGCTTGAATAAAGCCTTATTCATGTTTCCTAATAGTCTAGATGATTTCTCATTGAAATAAAATATTAAAAAAGAAAAAAGAAAAAAGAAATGAACGATAAACTTATTGGTGATAGATCCTTAAGTGTTCAGCATTCTAGGGATGAGCGAGCTTATCCCCATTCAGGCCTTTGAGCTAATATGTCCCTAGGTGAACCACCTTTGTGACCTTGTCAGGGCCTTCCTAATTAGGTCCCAAGGCACCAACGTCCGACTTCTTAGTGTTTTGGAAGATTTTGCGAAGAACAAGATCTCTTACTTGAAACCTTCTCTATTTGACCCTTGAGTTGTAATACCGAGCAACTTTTTGTTGATACATTGTCACTTTGAGCTGGAAAAATTCTCTTTTTTTGTCCACCAGGTCTAGACTTAGAGCCATATGTTGCTGATTCTCTTCTGGTAGGAAATCCTATACCCTATGCGAGGGCATCCCAATTTCCACTGGAACTATTACTTATATTCCGAATGCCAATGAATAAGGGGTTTCTCCTATTGTGCTATTACAAGTAGTTCTATAGGTCCATAAAAAAAAGGTAGCTCTTCTGCCCATACACCTTTTAGCTTCCCCAGTCTTGTCTTCAAGTAGTGTTTGATTATCTTATTGACAGCTTCAACTTACCCATTTACTTGAGGGTTAGCCATCGCTGAAAATGAATTCCTGATGTTGAATTGTTGGCATAATCCTCTAAATTTTGGGTTGTCAAATTGCCATCCACTGTCTGTCACTATTGTATATATGATCCCAAATTTGCATATAATCAATTTACATATAAATCCTGTGAGTTTTTGCTCTATAATTTGGGCTAATGCCTCAGCTTCTGTCGACTTTGTGAAATAATTTACTACTACGATCACATACTTTGTTTGTCCTTTGCTTATTGGCATGGGACCAATTATGTCTACCCCCCATTAAGAAAAAAACCATAGATTGACAACAGTAGTAAGGGGCTCTAGCGGTTGTCGTGGCATTCCTACGAACCTCTGACATTTATCACAATGCTTTACAAATCTTTGTGCATCTTCCTGGATGGTAGGTCAACAACATCTTTGCCTGACTACTTTGTGTTTGAGTGACCTAGCACTTGAGTGATTCCCACAAATTCCTTCATGTACTTCTTTCATGACATACTTAGCTTCATCAAGACGTAGACATCATAGGTAAGATATGGAGTACCCTATTTTGTAAAGTACATCTCCTAACATCACATACTATGTAAATCTCAATCTCATTTTCCTATCTTCTCGCTTGTCCTCTAGTAAGCTTCCACCTCTCAAGTATCCTACGATAGGGTTGATCCAACTTAGAAGAATAGATACAGGATTAACCTCCTCCTCTCCCAGGTGGTTGATGCTAGGCTCTGACAAGAATTAAACCGGAACTAGCTTGGTTAGATCACTATCTAAAGTTTAAGCTAGCCTTACTGGTGCGTTCACTTTACTATTTTCTTTTCTCGAAACTTGTGTTATTCTGTACTCTTTAAACCTCTCAGTAGTTCTCTAACTTTCTCCAAGTAGGCTACCATTCTATTCTCCTTGGCTTGGCACTCAGACATGACTTGTCCTACCACGAGCTAAGAGTCGCTGAAGATTTGAAGCCTTTCTACTCCTAATATCCGACTTAGCCTTAATCCTGCAAGCAAAGCTTCATACCCGGCTTCATTATTTAAAGCTTTGAACCCGAACCTCAAAGCAGAATAGATCTCAATTGACTCGGGTGTTACCAAAATCAACCCAGCTCCACTCCTACGTCTACTCCTACGTCTACTCCTACGTCTACTCTATCTTCTTACCTCTTCGCAATGCCTTGAAGAAAAGTAAGCACTTGTCGGTTGCTCGTGATATAAATCTGTTCAGTGCAACGACTCTTCTTGTAAGCCTCTGAACATCTTTCAATGTCCTAAGAGCCTCCATGTTGAGGAAGGCTTGAATCTTTTCTGGGTTAGCTTCAATTGCTTGCTTATTAACTAGAAATCCCAAAAACTTCCCGAATGAAACTCCAAATGCACATTGCTCAGATTTAACTTCATCTTATATTTTCTTAAGACTTAAAATTTTCTTTTAAGTCCTTAATATGGTCATTTGCCTTGCCACTCTTGACTAATATGCCGCCTACATAGACCTCCATGTTTCTCTCAATCTGAGAAGCGAACATCTTGTTCACCAATCTTTGGTATATGGTGGCTGCATTTTTTAGCCTAAAGCGCATTACCTTGTAATAGTGTAGTCCTTTGTATGTTACAAAGGATGTCTTCTCTTGGTTTGATGGGTGCATTCTATTTTAATTGTACCCCGAATAGGCATCCATAAAGCTGAGCAGCTCGTGTCCTATAGTAGCATCTACTAACTGATCGATGCGTGGTAGGGGAAAACTATCCTTTAGATATGCTTTGTTGAGGTTCGTAAAGTCGATGCAGATCCTCTTCTTTCCGTTAGCTTTTTTAACCATAACAACATTAGCTAGCCAATCTGGGTAATGTGTTTCTCTGACAAAATCTGCCTTAAGAAGTTTCTCCACTTCTTCTCTAATAGCCTAGTACCTCTCTGGGTTGAAGCTTCGCCTCTTTTGGCTCGCTAGCTTGTAGCTTGGATCACTGTGAGTCGATGAGCAATCACCTTTGGATCTATGCCTGGCATGTCTTCATGAGACCAGGAAAATACATCAATATGCTTTTTGAGAAACGTCTCTAGTTGTGCTCGCATATTTTGGGCGAAGGATGAACTTACCCTAACAGTTTTATCTGATTCTCCTTCTTTGATTTGTACCACCTCGAGGTCTTTTACGGGCGTTCTTCCTTGACCTTCATTCCCCTCTCTAGGGTCTAACATAACTTGAAGGCTCTCACTTTTCACATCTTTCTTTCTTAATGTGAATACATAACACCCCATCGATTCTCCCTGGTCTTTCTAGAGGAATTCAACTCCTGACTCAATTGGAAAGTTCATCATTAAGTGGTAGGTTGATGTTACTGCATGGAAGAGATTCAATGAGGGCATTCCTAGGATGGTGTTGTATACAAACGGGAGGTCAACCACGAGAAAGTTCATGAACTTGGCGGTCTGTTATAGTGCTTACCCTACTGTTGCAGGTAGGTCTATACTACCTTATGGGATCACACATTCTCCTATGAATCCAATAAAAGGTGTCTAAACTAGTTTTAACTTGTCCCTACTTATCCCCATCTTGTCAAATGCTGACATATAGAAGATATCAGCTGAGCTTTCATTATCAATCAAAACTCGATATACTTTTCGGATGGCTATAGTTAGCGAGACCACCAAGGCATCATCATACGGATGGTATAACCCTCTTGCTTCTTCATCTGAAAATGTGATAAGACATTATGTGATTTTAGTACCTTTTAAAGGTCGATGCGCTAAATTGATTGCCAATGCTTCTGGATGTGCTCTGGCTTCTCTGATGTACACCTTACATAACCTATTTGAATCTCCTCCACTCATTGGGCTAACGAAGATGGTCCTTATGGGCAGCCCAGCAGCCTCCTCCTCTCTATTAGCACCCTTGGAGGCTCCTGCTACTCTTTGAAGGGCATTTGGCACCCTTTTATTCCCTTGGCCTACTACAAACTCTTTCAAGTACCCTCTATGAATCAAAGACTTTATCTCCTCCTTTAACTCAAAACAATCTTTTATGTTATGGGCATAATCTTTGTGGTACCTGCAATATTTGTTTCAATTTCTCTTTTTTAGGGTTGTTCGTATTTCCTTAGGTCTTCTAAGTAAATCTGAATCTTGGATCTGCATGAGTAACTGTTCTCTTGGTACGTTTAGAGGCGTGTACTTTGAGAACTTACTTTTTGGAACTCTTAGTCCTTTAGCCCGTTCGTGCTAACCTCGCACATCTGTTAATTCCTCTTTTCTCTTCCTCTTTTCTCCTGGCTTTTAAGGGTCTGGATCAGCTTGCTTCTTTGCATTGGTCAATTCATTCGCATTGCAATACTTTCGTACTCTAGAAAGCAAGTTCGTAAACGTCATTGGAGAATGAAAACCTTTCAGAGCATAATCCAGCCATGATGGCGGTCAAGGCCATAACATCTGTGCAATTCTCCACTTTACTGCTTTTGCATTAAATCAAGCTATATAGTCTTTAAGAATCTCCTCCTTCCTCTACCTTACAGATAATAGATGCGTGGATCGGAGTTGGTGATCTTTAGCCCCCACAAATTGGCTAGGGCGGCTCAACTGTACGAAAGAGGCGACTGATCTTGGTTTCAATTTCCTATACCACATGCGCGCAACTCCTACAACATCAATGAGAACGCTCTACATATCATGACTCTAGTCGCTCCCTATAATTCCATCCAAGACCTAAAAGTTTCTAAGTGTTTTATCAGATCACCCTGGCCATTATAAGGCTTAATTTATGTCATCTTGAGTTTCGATGGCAGTGGTGATTCGAGGATCTCCTTGGTGAAAGGTGGCTCTAAATCCCTTACAAGCAAGTTGATAGGACTTTTTTCCATGTTATCCAACCTTTCCTTTAATCTTTTAATCTCTCCTTGGATACCTGTTGACTCTTCGCTGAACTCACCTTGCTCTTGAGTCCAAACGTGTTGACTCGCTTGTATTTGTTGTCGCAAATCCTACCTGGATCCTAATGCATGTCGGAGATCCCTATCTGATAATTGCGTGGTGCGACTGACTTGTGTTTCTCCAGCCTACCTCGCCTCACCTCACCTCGCTTCCTTGCTGCGAGGGTTTTTATGACGCTTGGTTACCACGGTGCGAGTTGCCCTCACGTGACCGATCATTCTGATGGGTTTAAGGCCTCATAGCAGCCTAGTTTCCCTCTTGTGCCTGGATATACTAAAGAACAGTCTCCATGTTGCGAGTCAGATCTGCCACTTGTTGTTCCAGTTGGGGTGGATTAGCCAATTGTTGATTTGGGTTGTGACTACGCTGCCTCCTAGGCACTCGCGACAATCCATCATATTGACTTTGTTGTTGGCTCATGATTTCTTCAACCTTGCTAGTAAAGTTAGTATTTTTTCGTGTCACTTCCCACAGACGGCGTCAAACTGTTAACGCAGAAATTTGGCCAACGGTGTAAATAAGGATTTAGCATAAAGTAAGCAAGAAACAAGAAAATAAGACACTAGAATTTACGTGGTTTGGCGTATAGACTATGTCCACGGGGGATCTTTAGAGGGAGATTTTATTAATGCTCGAAAAATAGGGTTGCTACAATACAAGCAAAGTTCTCTCTCTCTATAGTTCTCTTTTCTCACCTTTATAGCTCTTTTTTTCACGTGCCCCTCTCTTTCTCTTAACGCTCCCTTTTATAGTTTACATTGTAGACTTTTCTTAAGTTCAAACTAGTTGATTCTTTATCCACCTAGACTCATCATCGTCAACGAGATCTCTTCCTTGAACTTATCTTCATTTAGAATTTAATATTGAACTAAACTCTCCACATGCTAACAGGCTTGGATAGAACTTGCTTGACTTGCCTTTACACTTGCTAAGCTTGGATTGGACCTATTGAATCAAGTCTTGAACATTAGGGCCAAATGTGCAATTTGGACAGAGTTTACTATTACAACGATACGCATGGCATACATGATACCATTCACAACTAGATTTTAGGCTTTATCGCCTCTTAGGACAACATGCCTAGTACATACTTCTTGATAGAATAAGGCGTCTAGCTGGTACCTCTTGGTAAGACAAGATGCTCAGCTCATTTTTTTGTTTTTTCCTTCCTAAGTAACCTAACACATACTTCTTGGTTGAACAAGGTACTTAACTCATTCTTTTTTCTTTTCTAACCAGCCAAACACGTACTTTTTGATAGAATAAGGTGTCTAGCTGATACCTCTTAGTAGGATAAGATGCCTAGCTTATTCTTTTTCCTTTTTCGTAGACAGCATAGCACATACTTCTTAATTGAACAAGGTGCCTAGCTCATTCATTTTTCCTTCCTATCAGCCTAGCACATACACTTTAATAAGACAACATGCCTAGCATAGATGTGCATGAGCAACTTTTCTTTCTTCCCAAATTGCCCATATCAACTACTAGTATTTATTATTTCTATAACAAATATGTTATAAAATAATACTCATCATTCTTATATTTAACCTTAATTAAGAGTTTAAAATAACTTTTTAGATAACTATAATTAAATCAGGGTATGTTTATCATTTTAAAATAAATTATTAAATAAAGACTATTATGAATATTTTTTAAATTATTAAAACTAATTAGTTTCATAAGTCAAATCTTAAGAACGTATGAATTCTTTTTCCTTTATTTAATCCTCTCTCTCTCTCTCTCTCTCTCTCTCTCTCTCTCTCTCTCTCTCTCTATATATATATATATATATATATATTTAATTATTTTCATGCAACCTCATCTGTCTTTACAATATTTTCCAAAAACACTCTCATATTTTGTCGCAGATAGAGAAGAGTGTATAAGGCTAATCATGGGCAAAACGTAACCACATAGTTAGCTCCACCAGTGCAAGTGAAAGTGCTTGTCTTATCGTCAAAAGCATAGCTATAAGCCTGAGGACACTGTCCCTTAAAAATCATTGAGTAATTCGTCGGATGGCATTTCTCCGGCGTACCAAAATCACCTGTACAACAGTACTGCGGCTGATTAAACGCCAAACATGCACTCTTGCAAGCAATGACACCGCCGCCACTTCCCTTCACAGACAACTCTGGTGGGCAAACAGCATTCACGTTGTTAGGACAGCTTGTTGAAGAACAGTTTCCGGAGCCGCCTTGTGGGGTGATTGAAAGTGGCAAGTTAAAGCCATCAACAAGGCTAACATCGTAAAAATCTTGCTCACCGAGGGTGAATTCGATGAGGGAAGCGGGTGGAATTGCGCCAGCGCCGTTGCAGGCTAACTGACCTGACCCACAGTCTGCGGTGCTACATGAAAACTTTCCTGCTGCGTCTGTAGCGCAGTTGGTTCGGGCCCAGAACCTACCAGACCATGAAGCAGGAACGTTGTCTACGGATGATGATGCTTTGGAAGCTAGCTCAAAGCCTGTTGTAGCCAACTGAGGCTGGCCTCCGCCGGTAAGTGTTCCAGGCCACACTGTGAAAGGGCAATTGTTTGTGAATGTGAATGAAGCTGAGAAACTTCCTTCTGCTGCATCCATTAATTTAAAGTTAAAACCAGTATTATAAAGCATTATTATAACTATATGAAAAATAATTAAAGAGCAAAATTAAAAAATAATTATCAATTAATTACGAGAGAACGAAAGAATGAACAGTATAAGGCTGAATATTGACTGCATCTCCATTAGAATCGATGCTTGAATGTTCATGTGAAGGGTTGGAATGAGTAACTACCATATACATATATATATATATATATATAGGCAATAAAAAATGATAGAGGCTAAGAATTGTAATAGAGTTCACTTCTATAATTGTTCATTAGAAATAATTAGTTATAGGTTAATAATTAAATCTTAATTAAATGAAAAGGGTATTTATGGAATTGTGTTAAAAGCGCATGAAAGGTCTTTACCAATTTCTATTTTAGGAGTTTTGAAAACAGTAACTTAACTGTACTGTATTTATTTTCCATTATTAACTTGCCCATGAATCAGAATTTTATGTGGATATTATTTGTGTTTTTCTTTATAAGGATACTTGTGGTTGTAGTTGCCATGTTTATCCAAACCAAGTTTACTATTTATTTTTTTATTTGAATTTACTTGTTGCATGAACATTATTGTCAATAATACTCAAGTTTTTACTAATCTAAATTAAGCAATTAATTTGTTTTATCCATTTTATAATTATATTTAAGTAATTTATTTTCAATAGCTAATTCAATTTTTTTTTTAATCGTGTGAAGTAATGTTGCATTTTTTTTTTTTTGAAAGCCAAATTACCCTAATGTTTGATAAATACCTAATTAATCCGACAATATATGACTATAATGGATATTTTGAAAAGGCTATAGAAGTAAGTGGGCATTTCAACAGAAATTGGGATAATTAGTTAATTGGATAATCAAAAATGGGATAATTAGATAATTGGATACCTGTAATATTAGTTTTTTTTAAATAATAGCAAAGAGTAGGAGGTGGTGGGTGAAATTAGTTTCGGTTTCGTTTTTTTTTTTTAAATTGAATCAAACCTAAGTATAGTTTGAATTTTATGATTCAAACTCGAACTGTGAAAATGAATTGAACCCAACCCAACTAATTTAGTTTCAATTATAAATTTTGTTTTACATCTGATCTCAATTTTTTAAGAGATATTTTTATATAATTCTTTAAATTATACAAAAATTATAATTTTTTAAAAATTTATAATAATTTTTTTTATTTTTATGTGAATTTATATAAATTATTATAAATTATTATTTATTTATAATTTTTGTAAACTTTAATAATTTATATGAAATTTTACATTTGGCCTAATCAATAAGTTTTTCAATTATGATTCAATTTGAATAGGTCAATTTAGGAACTAAATAGAATCGAATTTTTTTAGAATCCAACTTAATCGAATAAAATTGTTCGATTCGGTTTGAACGTTTTGCCCAAACCTAACAAATAGGTTCTTATACTTAAACATAATTCTATTTGTATTTTGATGCTTACAATCTCTTTGATACAACTTATATATATTATATAATTTTGATTTTATGAATTAGTAACCTCTTTGAAGTTGTAATGGGAATGAAAATATTTTATGACTGCAGTCTTTCAACGTAAATTTTTAAATGCTATAAGAAGATTTTTGTTGTACTAGCTTACAAAAGAATTTGATAGCATTTTTCAATATATTATGCGAGGTAATATGATAGTGTTAGAAAAAATTAAACACAACAAAAATATTAAGAAGGGAGACACTAAAATTATTAACGTGGAAAACTATTAAAAAAAACTATGAGGTAACAGTAAATTGCTCACACATAAAAACTTTATTGTATCAAAAAATGGGTACAACAGAAACTCTCAAGTTTTACAATAAAACTTGAGGAACACTCTCAAAATAATATATAATTATTTTGGTATACAATTTTTTCCTCTCCCTCACTCTCATTATCTTTCTTCTTCTTACTACATTTCCTATGAGGCATCAAAGGTCATTAATTTATAGGAGAAGAGGGGAGGGCTTTTGGTGTAAATAACGCCTTTAAAAGTTGCACCAGAAAACAGTTTTTCAAACTTGATGAAAAAAAAAAGTGCAACAAATTTCTTCTTCAAGAAATCCTTAGTCAAGCCTACCTACATGCACTGAAATTTTAATTGAAAATTGTGGACACCCTTTATCATGCCAACCCCACATGGGTTGAAAGACACTTATCAATTGTCCCCATTTTTCAACCCATGAAAGAAAGACTTGGATTATGGTCTTCTTCATGGAGAACTCATCGTAGAAAGCTTAGAACACAACTCCAGCTTGTATCGAGGAATCACCTTTGTTAACGTATATGTAGCATTCTTGTTGGTGTCAATTTTCTATTCTCGAAATAGCTTCTCTTCTAGAGCTTCACGAATCCAGTGATATTTGATGTTGACATGCTTTGTTTGGTAGTGGTAGGTGGAGTTCTTGCTCAGATTAATTGCACTTTGACTATCACAATAAAACATATACCCATCTTGCTTTAATCCTAAATCTTGGAGGAACATCCACTACTACAAAAGCGGTCTTTCTTGACATAACGGTTTGTGACACAAACAACTTCTACCACAAGACCTTGTTATCAAGAAGTTATTTGTCAAAACAAAAATTCCTTTAACAGAACTTTTTCACAAAAGATTGTCAAAACTTGGTGACGTGACATATAGCTCGTGACAAAACAATAAAAAAAATAACGAGTCAAACGCTGTCATTTGGATAATTTAAAATGATACTAATTAATTGGATAGGGATAAAACGACGTAATTATTCATGTAATTAGATAATAAGTTAGATGAAGTAGTTGAGATATTCTCATTATTAGAGCAGGTCTAGAACCTTTCGTTCACAAAAATCTCAAATCTAAGAGAGATGTAGTTGATCTTGGCTCAAATCCAATCTCCACTCACTCGTAGAACTATCTTTACTATGTTTAGAATCATTAAACCATGAACTATCTTTCTGTAGCTCAGAAACTAAATAATGGCGAGCATGTTGAACTCTGTCACTCAAGCACAAATTTTCCATCTGGTGTCTTCAGTCTACCTCGCTCAATCGGATTCACCATTATTCTTTGTTACCTTCTCTTACAAACTTCAAGCGAAGAAGCTTGGTTGTCACATCCCCAACTTTTGCATATAAAAATCAAGAGTTAGTTTTTTTTCTTTAAACTTTTTAAAGTCATTATGAATGTTTTAGTTAATATCGAAATTGTTTTTAGGTTTGTGATTATTGGTGGCAGTAATGCCATAGGATATATGGCGAGGACTTTCGTTGAACACGAGATGGCTGACAAACGTTTTTGTGTCTTGTCTAAAGAGATTCTTTAATTGCCTTGGTCTTTCCTTCATTGATTGATCACGAAAATTCGATATTAATTTTGAGCAGTTTTATCTTCTTTATATTCTATTGATTATGAGATTTTGGTATTATGAGCATAGAAGACATTTGATTGAACAATATTTTTTTTTACTCTGAGCAGCATTATTACTGTAAGGCTAGGTTTTGGTGTTTTGTTAGAACTATTATGGCAAGCTCATCATGTTATGAGCGTCTTGCTTTAGCAAAAGCTTGTTTCCTCTGGACAAGAAACCAACACGCTTACCTATAATAATTAATAAATAGTGAGAATTAATAAATAAAATAAATATAATAATTAGATTAATCACTTAGAACGCGTCTTCAAATTGTGAAAAATAGATTACATCCATTTATACATATGTGTCTAACACACACACACACACACACACACACACACACACACACACACACATATATATATACATATACGTTTACTTTTTTAACCTTTTTTGTTTTAATTAATGGTCTTCAAAGAAATAGTCTAGCTCATTTAGCATTTTTTCTGTGAAAGTAAGAAGTTACACCAATCTTAAAGATACATTTTTTTTTAATTTCCATTTGTATATTTGTTGGATGAGAGTTCTGTGTAAAAATGAAAAAAAAAATGTTTCTTTTGTTATAAATGAAATGCATTTAACATCATTTTTATTCAAGTACTTTACATAAACTTTTTACACATTTATTGTTGCATATTGATGTTATTGCTTTTTTTTATTTACAAATTTGTACTATATATATGTACAAAATTGTATTAAATTAATTACCCTCGAATTGAATCAAAGATCTTTCAATTGAATTCGGTGGATTAATTGAGAAAAGAAATCATAGCACTTAAATTGTGAGTTATAGTCAAATATCATTTGTATCTTTATATCTATTTTATTTACAATTTGAACTGATAGTTACAACATATTACTAGCACAATTTGTTAATTCAGATTCGTAACAAATTTAATTGTTCTTATATTATTTTATTAATTAAATATTTTCATATTATATTATTTTTATTATAATTATTATTATATAACTATCTTATGAGTATGTTTTTTGATTGGAATTAAATTAGATATTTTACAACAAAAAATAAGGATAGCATATTATATTATAACCTAAAACTTGTAAAATAAAGAGGTAATTAGGACTTGAAGCTCTAAAGGTAACCTCATCAATCAAAACCCAAAGTTCTGAAATAATATTTCTAATCATAACTCAAAATTCTTAATTAAATTATTAAGATTAGAACCTGAAGTTCTAGATCTACAAAATATCATTTATATGGACTTAAAGTTTTATATTTCGTTCATATAGGCATGGAGTTTCCTATATCAACTACATGGATCCGAAGTTCCAGTTATTAAGATAAGAACCTGACCTTTTATATATTGATTTATCTTGATGTTTCTTATTAACAATATTTATTATCATTTACAATTTAAATAATGTACTTTATATATTTGTTTTCTATCTCTCTTGTTATAATATATTTATAGTATGTATTTTACTATTATAATAATTCATGTAAATTATCTTATAAAAGGACATGAATATGAAAAAGGAATTAATCCTTTTAAAAAGGAGAGTTGGGTACGTATGCCTAGCTGATAATGCAACTACACACACTATTATTTGAGATAAGAATTATTTTTCAAAATTGAAATGATTAAGCTAAGGTGAATACCATATCAGGTCCTACAGACTTGATTGGAGGCTCAAGTAGAGTCTCAATCTTATTAGCAAGTATAACCATATTATGTATACATGAGACCTTATATTCTAGCAGATGCAACAAAAATCTGCATAGATTTAAATATATTGGTTGAAATAAGATATCAATTGAGACTTTAAATGAGAATAATATAAAATATCTATGTGTTATTTCTAATGTCTCACGCAAGAAATATATACTAGAAAAACTTCTAGCTTTCTTATATGGATTGTATTATACAATAATATATGCAATTGAAAACTATGCAATAATGAACAACAAGTTTAATGATCATAAAATATTTATATTATAGCATGATCGCCTTGGTCACTAAAAATCTACAATGATGCATAGAATTATTGAAAATTCTTATAGACATCTATTAAAAAACTAGAAGACTTTATTGTCTAATGAGAATTCAAGGAGACATTTGTGGGCCAATTTACCCACCTAGTAAACCACTATATTAATTTATAGTCTTAATCAATACATCTGCTCAATGGTCACATGTGTGTTTATTATCTATACGTAATGTTTGCATTTGCTAGATTGCTTTCACAATTTATCAAATTAAGGGCACATCTTTCTTGATCACCAATCAAGACTATACATTTGGATAATACTAGTGAGTTTACTTTTAATGTATTCAATGACTATTGCACATCAATGAAGATGATGTATAGTATCCAATTCTATATATTCATACTCAAAATGGATCGATTAGCTGAATCCTCATTAAGAGACATTATCATAACTCTATTATTGTATATTTAATTACTAATCTTTATATAGGGACATGTTATATTACATGCTATACCATTAATTTGCCTTATACTAATTATTTATCATCAATATTCTTCACTTTAACGCATATTTGATCATCTAACTAAAATATCTTATCTATGCACTTTTGGTTGTGTTGTATATGTTGCTATAATACCTTTACTATATACTAAGATGGGACCTCAACATCATTTGGGGATTTATGTTGCTTTTAACTTATCATCTATTATCAAACATCTTGAACCCCTGACAAGTAATCTATTTATTGCACAATTTATGAATTACCACTTTGATAAGACAGTTTTTCCACTACTAGAGAAAAACAAAATGCCTCATGAAGTAGATATGTATTTTCTTAGAAAACATTTACTATGTCTCATTATGATCATCGCACTAATCAATGTGAAAAATAAAGTGCGAAAGATAGTACAACTTTAGCAAATTACAAATCAGTTACTAAATGCACTTATTGATATTGTAAGGGTGACTAAATCATATATACAAGCTATAATACATTAGCCTTGGTGATTGTTCCTGAAGAACAATTTGATCAAAAGGCAATTGTTAAATCATTTGTAACGTGCCGGAAGCATGGTAGACCAAATAGTTCAAAAGATACTATTTCGGTAAAAAGATGATTCAGAAATCAGGATTTTGTTGAAAATAATTCTTGAGCAATAAGTATACATACATTTTATAAATCACTAGCTCTAGAAGAGCTGATAGTTGTAAAGCAACATGTGGTCTTGAAGTGACACAAGCTTCTAAAGAAGAAATGGCCCTTGAAGTGGCATAAAAATCTTGAAATATAGAGAAGTCTACAAATTATGCATAAATACATGTGTTATGGGATCATAATGAAATAGTTGTCGACAATGTATTTTCATATATAATAGCTACTAAAATTGTGAGAGATACGACCCATAAACTAACAAATGTAGGTATAGTCATAATTGGCCTCAATGAAAAGAAGTAATTCAAGTTGAATTAGCTTCGTTTGCCAAACGTATTTGGGCTTGTAGTCCATATACCTAAAAATGGCAAACTTGTTGGATATAAATGGGTATTTGTAAGTAAACGTAATGATCATAATGAGATTATTAGGTATAATGCACAACTCATTACTTAAAGTTTTTTTTAGAGACCTAGAATTGCTTTTTTTAAAATTATTTATGACAACTAAATAATTATTAAATTTTATTAAAAGTTTCACTTCAAAATTTTTTTATCGAAAGATTAATTCTAGAAAATTCTACCTAAAAAGTTATATTAAATCAACCCTTAACTTTTATGCTACTAAAAGGCACAAATTTATTTATTTGATTGAACTATAGATAATTGAAGAAACTCCCGTGTTGTCTTTTAAGTTATCATTTATCAAGATCATCTAATGAAAATTTATTTTTACTTCACATGGGTAAATATGTGAAGTTAGGGGCATTCTAAGACTTTCAGTAGTCAAAAGAGGTCAAGTGTTAAAGTTAACAAAGCAATTCAAGTTTTTGGGGGATGATTTTCCGATTGAGTGGGGATTATCATAAGAATTGGTGGTGACATGGAGTCATCCTTATTTTTTATAAGTCATGATATTATACATGCGTTGTATAGTGGGAAGTCTCTATTTTAAATTAATTGTTATTGAATTTTGAGCAAGTCAACTATCTAAATACAACGAATCACTTAATTGTAAATTTACTTTTATAATTTGAAAATTATAATCAAAGAGTTGAAAGGAAACAAAGAGAAATTAACATATATCTCCTATAGATGAGGTTTGAAAAACCTATACTTAAATAGTAAGTTATCCGTTGAACCATTAATTGACCATTAAAAAATCATTAAGATTAAGTGTATTTTGGACATTTTCATAACTTAACTATTTTTTACTTAATACATAATTAATGTCCATAAAAAACTTTATAATTATTTATTGATCATTCAAGATTTTAAATTATATAGGTAAAATTTCTGAATAAATTTTATTAGAAATAAAAAATCATGTATATATATATATATATATATATATATCGATGAAATAATACTATTATATTAATTCATACAATAAAATTTACATATTTAGTATTATTATTTATTATAATCATAAATTTTTAATGTTAATAACAAATTTAAAATCGTATTTGTTTCATGTGTATGTGTACCCAATTATAAAATAATAAAAAAAATAAATTTGTTGAGTGTATTAGGTGAACTAATTTTTTCCTTAATGATTCTAAATATTGATAATAAATTTAAAATTTATTGAATATTATGAAAATAATTTAATTTATATTATGTAAAATAGTAATATCGTGTTATAAAATTAGTCAAAAATCAAAATTATTACTCGGACAATAAGTAAAAATTATTTAAGAATACTTAAGGACATCTAGGTGCCAAATAGCTTGAGTATTTTGGTCTTTTTACAAATATTAAATGGTTAACTAGTGACTTGGAAAGTTATTAAATCTATCGTCTAAGGGTTTTTTTATTTTTTTGGCTGAAGTCTGAATATAAATATTCAGATGTATAAGAGTTGTTTGTTTTTTAACTTATATATAAATATTTATTAAAAATATCTAAATATAATTAAGTTAAAATTTTTTACTTAAATCTAAATGAATAAATGTCTGAATAAATTAAATATTTAATTTGTCAAGAATACCCTTAATTTATTACTTAATATTTATATATATCAATAATTTAATATATTAGTATAAGATTTTTTAGAACATATATCAATATATCAATTTCAAATTTTTTATTTTTATAAAAATAAACAATTTAAAATTTATATTCAAATTTTTAAGATAAAAAAAAATGCATCAATCAAATTCAAATTTTAGTCAAATTCATATTCCAGTCATGTTCAGATTTCAGACACAAAAATTAAACACTACCAAAATATAAATTTCCTAAATGTCACGGAATATATCTGGTAATTCTAAAAAAAAAAAATGCACAGTACACACGTATGTACCATAGCCTTTCCATTTATTGATAATTAATATAATGAGAAACAAATGAAAATGCCCTCCTTTTATAAGCAAAATTCAATTACACCCTCCCAACATAAACTCAATAAAAAATACCCTAAATTCAATGATCCAGACAAAATTGCACTTATACCCACAACAATCACAACACGTCTTCTCCTTCTTGATGTTCAAGCGTTGCTTACTTTTGAGGGAATTGTGAGTTTCGATCATCAAAGGAGTTGCGATTAACGGTGAGTTTGGGATAGACGTCGGCGCATGCGTCTGTGTGGAATGGCATTGCTTCTGCGAATTACGTCGAAACATATTAGGGTTTGAAACATTGAAAATTTAATTCCAAAAGTCATTACAATGAAAATTTAGGAATTTGCATAAAATAGGTATTAGGAAGTATTGTGTTGTGAAATTTAGGAGTATTAGAATGATAATGGATTGATTTTGATTGTGTTTTTGGCCTTGAATCTATGTACCGTCGAGACCCTTGAAATTTCGAGCGGTGCTGTTACTCGAAGTGAATGAACAACTCGACTCGAAAGTGACGAATTACTTTCAAGTAATATGGTAAACGACTTTCGAATAATATGATCGCTCGAAAGTATACATGCAACTTTACTCGAAACCTGTCAGTGGATTGACTACAAAATTTTCGTTTTACTTGAAGCTTTGAGTAAAACTTAGGTTTCGAGTGAAATTGCATTCCATACTTTTGAGTCTATTTTATTTTAAGTTTCGAGTCAAGTACAAATTTGAGTTTTGAGTCAGGTAAAAATTTGAGTTTCGAGTAAGGTATTATTAGTGGTTTTCGAGCAAGATGTATTTTCACTTTCGAGTTGGTTAGTAGTTTCGAGTAAGGTGCAAATTGATAGTTTCGTGTCAATGCTTTTTTAGTTTTGAGTCCAATGTAAGATAATTTCAAGTTGAATTAAACTTTCGAGCAAAACAGAATCCATGTAAATCAATTTATACCTTACTTGATTTTAGATTAATACTTATATATGATTCTGAAAATGACAAAATTAATGAATTGAATATGGTTTATGAGCAGGTGGAAATGGTAACTATTACGAGCACGTTGAAGACAAGGAAAGCCGATCATGTTCTGGACGTAGTCACAACATTATCAAAATACAAAGCTTTAGAGGAGATAATGCAAGCTGATTATGAGACAGCGGCGTATGTTTAGCGATACTTGCTTTGACCATCTTTTGGACCTCCAATTCTGGCACTTTTTGGGAAACCTAGTCCATATTATCCTTCTACATGAGGTGGAGACAGTTGGGGCTGATCAGGAGTTATGGTTTCTTATTACAGGCACATACACTCAATTATCTCACATGGAGTTTGCATTAATTACTGGGCTAACATTTGGTCCGTATGCAGATATAAAGGTGGAAGGCACGAGGTTGAAAGATTAGTATTTTAGTGCCAAGCTGTCGCCTAACCTAGATGACATCAAGGCAACTTACTATGCACTCAATTTTAAAGCTATTGATGATTTAGACGCAGTTAAGCTAACATTGTACTTTATATTGGAATGTGTTTTGATAAGGTGGGCCAGGAGATACCTTGTAGATCTATGGTTGTTTAGTCTTGTTGATGATTTAGATGAGTTCAACTGAAGTCCGTAGGGTTCGGTTGCATGGCACTTCACCTATAGATCATTGCGCCGAGTATTGGTAGGTCAAGCTACCCTCCATAAGCAGAAATCAGTTGCGGCTCAAACAAAGGCAAGATACATACTATAAGGTACAATGTGGAGGGATTTTCGATGGCATTCCGGGTATAATAATATTTTTCCATTTATATGTTGGCTGTTGATATACAGTTAATGTTATTTGGAGTGTCAAGGTGTTTGAGGCCCCAAACTTGATATTATATGAAATGTATAAATTTTGTAATAGTTTTTATACAGGTCTTTAATTTTTTTGGATGTCCATTATATAAGGGAGGTTATGTCCAATTTTTTTTTTAACAAGTGTAACTTGCATATCTTTGGATTAATTAATGACCAATGTTGCTTATTGTGCATTGCAAATATGGATATACGAGGTTATATTTATTGCAGGAAAGGAGTTTGGAATGTCCATTAACCAACGTCTATCACGTATGTTGAGGTGGAAGTCGCTAAAGAGTAACATTCATGATAAGAAGATTGCCACCCACATTTTAAGCACAGATGCTGTATTATTCTCAATTGTTGGTATTTAGCATGATTAACGATAATGCTTATCATTGAAGTTAACGTTGCTACTGTGTACAACCGCCAAAAGTAGTTCGACAGCTTGAGCCGACAGCGGATGAGCACGTTCTCCTGTACGTCGCTCAAGTTGAAGGCATGGTGGGGATAGTTGAGAGGGAGTATGGAGGTATCATATTCATAGATTACCCTACCCCTGCTGCTGCCCATGCTTTTGAGCCAGGTTAAGATCCTGGCATGTCTTTGCCTCATGCAAAAAATGCCGCTGACCTCGCTATGCCTGCTCTTATTATACATGACATTCTCGAGGCATTACCTAACAGTCCAATGAAAGCCAAGCAGGTTTTGAAAATGGTTCTCATGAATAAAACTGCAATAGATTATTAGACAGTGCTTAGTTTATATTGATTAGTTTCATGTTTATTTTATTTGTTTGTAGGGCGACCAATCTAGTAGGGCCACATGGCAGATGCAATCTCATAAGGAGCTTTTTGCGGATCATGCCTCAGATAGTGGTGTTAGGTGTTATGAGGAGTTCTGAGGGGTAGGCCTTGGGAAGGTTATGTCAATAGCGATATAGACATATTGCAAGCCGATATTCAGGCATTCATCTTGAGATAGGAGTCAGCGTCACGGGATCAGCATCAAGAGCTTATGACAGTGCTCTAGGAGGTTAGGTGATTACTACTTCCATCAGAGCAACCCGTTTCACAAGTATGCGTTCTAGTTATATTTTGCACTTGTGATTACTTGTACTTTTTCAAGTCGAAGTATTTGATTAATACATGTTATGTGCTACTTAGGTATCGGTTCAGGGGGATGCTAGCACACATGTTGTCGATAGGCCATGATTGGATAATGCATCACGTTTTGGTTGGACATACAAGAAGTCTCAAGCCTTTCATCTCTCATACACCAACTCTTTTAGGCGCCGCGACACCAGCCACATCCTTAGTATGGACCTACCTACCAAATTCGGCCTTTAGCACCTGTTACAGATGAGCAGTTTACTCAAATATTTCGATGGATTGGCACTGAAGGGTCGGTGATTAAGGGCGACACAGTCACAGTTACTCCTAATTAGATCACCCCAAGAGTTTCGTTGGAGGACTCGGTAAGCATAAACTCTACTCGGTTACTTCAATGAGCACTGATTTCTTAACCATTGGTTTCTTATAGTTAACTAATAATTGTGTACGTTATTATCCCAGCATTTGACCGAGTACTTAGACATGTTATGCCACTGCCAGTTGATATGTAAGGATTTCATATTGTAGAGTCAGACTGTTGCTTTGTCACATTTATATGTAAGTTCTTTGAGCTTTTTAGTATTAATTTTCTATCCATATGTTGATTTCTGATTTACTTTGTTCAGACTACATTTGCGCCTGTGTGGGACGAATTCCACGGTGGGCAATTGAGCTAGGACTATTTTTACTTGAATACCAAGATCGAGTCATTTGTTATGGACAGGCAAAACCATCTACAAATAGATTGGATTTGAGTTGACACCGTGTACATTCCAGTGAATATATGCGATAATCACTGGGTTGCGTGTGAGGTGTATTTGCAACATAAAAAGATTACTGTATATGATTATGCATCGCATGTGCACAGCTCCACGAAGATGTATGCCACTATGAAGCCTTTGTGTAGCCTCCTTCCACACCTACTGGATGAGGTAGGTTTTTTTAGGTTCTAGACGGATGTTCTTGAGCTCTAACTGGCCCCATTTACATACACTCGACCGATTGAGAGTGTCCCACATCTGTTGCTAAACTCAAGAGATTGTGGGGTATTTACGTGTATGGTTATACAATACCTTGGTCTGGGATGGATTTTGATTTTGGATCTATTGATGATCCTTTTATGAGGAGGAGTGTTGCCATGGATTTGTGGATGAGGGAGTTTGCTTAGGCACGGTTATTTTGTATATTTCCATTTCATTTTATATATGTCCATTATTTCCTCTATCGAACTTTTAGCATGGGCACAATAACAAAAATTGCTACAATGAATCCAATTTATTAACATTAGTTAACTTTACTTATTAATTGCAAAAAAAAATCTTATTTATTAACTTCAAATTTATTAGAAACACGTCCAAAATTTGGTAAATCAATTAATTAACGTTAATTCCCATTATTGGATATACATTTCACTTAACAAAACCTAACCATTAATTTTGTTCAAATATCCAATGAATTTAAACCATTAACCTCAGTTTGTATTTAGTGTGGACCATTGTCTTACTCAAAACTTAACTTTCGAGTAAAGCTTGTTGACTCGAAAGTTAAGTTTTGAGTAAGACAGTAAAACTCGACTATAAACTTTCGAGCGTTCCAGTAGCCAAAAATTAGAAAATTTGCACACATCATGTTTTACAAGGTGGTGTAGTACTCTGACAAATCGTGCGTATTAACATATAGCCAACAAACAAATTGATTAACTATAATACATGAGCAATGTATAATCATGAAGGTCCAGGCAATAATCTATAGCATTTTAACTCAAAATAAACAACACACTAATGCAAATGGCAGTAATACGCTCTTGGATAAAGTAACAATGGAACATAAAATTTTAACAAATATCATTGACTAGGTTAGGATTCTTACAAGTTGTACGATTGTGGCCAACTTGTTAACAATGGCTACACCTCCTTTTTATAATGTCTTCCCCAGTTAAAGGAATATGCTACTTTTTTGGGCGACCAGCAGATGGACGTTGTTTGGAGAGCTTCACAACACATTCTCGGACCTAAAATGGAACTTCCCAATCAACATCGTTTCCCAAAGGGTGGATAACCTCTGCATAGGCTGCCACGAGAATGTCGGTTCTGTAGTAGTGGGAGCACAATGAATTGTGTGACAAATGTATATGTCTATATACAGTCAGAGCATAAGTACATGGAAGTTGTTGGATGTCAAAGTACTTGCAACTACATTTCTTCTCCCACACATTAACAATCTTAACCATCCCTCGCTCCTTGACTTCAAACTCAAACTCTGACACTGGGTGGATAGTCATGGTACAGGATAACTCTGTATACTCATTAGCTTTAGACTGGGTGGCCTCAATTAGGTATCCATCTCATACGGCAACTAATTCGCGACATTTGTAGAATCATCTTTGCAAATGATTTGATATTGTTAGACAAAACAATGATTGGAGAGCCTGAGCATGTCTGAGCAAAGAGTTTACACTCTCAGCAATGTTCGTGGTTTGCATGTTATACCGTCTGGATGGGAACCATGATCTCGCCCACTTATAAAACTCTATATTGTCCTATAAGTAATTAGTAGCCTGAGGGTGTATAATTTTCATATTGTCCATATATTGATTGAATTCACTTGATCGATATGCATCTGCAGCCTTAAAATATGCAGCCATAAAAGTATCTGTCCTCTACTGCTTCATCTTATATTTTTCCTTCAAATTTTCGGATATATGGTAAGTACAAAATCAATGGAACGCATTTGGGAATGCTGCATTGATTCCCTTTTGATACTAAAGTGTCGATCTGAAATGATAACCAAATTTTCTATTGCCCCAATGGCATCCCTAAGCTTTAAGATAAACCATTCTCATGATGCATCATTTTTAGAATTAACAATGTCGAAAGCAACGGGATATATTCGCCCATTTCCATCCTATGCGGCAGCCATGAGCAATGTGCCTCGATCCTTGCCTTTAAAAAATAGCGATTACTGGATAGATTATGTTGCAAAATCCTTGATTACATGCCCCCAACGCCACGAAAAAGTATAGAAACTGATCGTCTTCATCGATTACTATTATAGTGACTACAGATGGCAAAACGAACGGGCCGGCACGAATCCAACACGGGCCCATTTGTAAATAGTGTCAGCACGGCCCAACATGGCTCGACATTGTACACGGACTGGGCCGAAAAAATCGGCCCACATGTCGTGCCATCAACAGTACTTGGACCGTGCCGTGCCGGCCTGGTTACTGTTCACAAGCTGGGCCGTATGGGCCGCTTTATTATTTTTGCTACTATTTAACCCATGAATAGTATTTTAGCCCAAATAAAATAGTTTTTATTGTTAATAATTATTAAAAATTTAATTTTAAATAATAAAACTTAACTAATAAAATTATTAAAATAAAATTTAATTACCCATATATAGATGAAATATAAATTTTTAATTTTATAATTATATTGAATTTATATAACAATTATATTATATTTAATTTTAACATACCTAAATTAGAAAGAACTTTGTTTTGTAAATTTATAATTTGTAATATTTGCTTGTATTGTTAAGCGTAATTTGTTATTTAGATATAAAAAGAAATGAAATAAAAAAGATTAAATGTAAAATATTTGCATCTTGTAATTTGTAATATTAAAAAATGAAAACTAAAAATATTTATACTACTTCCATTAATTAGTTATTTAGTTAGAAAATAAATTAAAGAATTAATTTAATGCACATAAATTTGAAATTGTTCAAATTTAATAAAAAATTAAAAAACATGACATTATAAATAAATAAAACATAAAATTTTTATTTTTATTATTATAATTATATAGTTTGTAAAAAATTTTGACGGATAACAATTGTTTTAAAATTAATTTATAATTTTATATATAAGATTTTGTTTAAAAAAATAAAAGTATAATAAATTGATGATTGTTAATGACTTTACATGATATTAATTATAACTAAATATGAATAATAATCATAATTATATTATGTGTTTATAATTTTATATATATGAATATCTAAAATATTTAATTATATTGTAATGAAAGTATAATTAAGTATCGTATTTTATTATAAATTATAATTATTCACTTAAATTTTTATTTAATGGTAAATAATAAATATTGTAAATTTATTATTTATCAAATATATTATTATTTTAAACTTGTTTAATTTATTGTTATTTTTAATTTTAGAAAATTATTGATTAGTCAATAAATTTTTATTAATTTAAATTAATTTTTAATTTTTATAACATAAAATATATTAATAATAATAAATTACTATTCATATTTTGCACTATTCATGGGCGACCCAAATGGGCTTATGGGCCGTGCTAGGTTTGTCTTTTAATGGGCTGGGCTGGCATGACACATATAGTAACTATATCGTGAGTCATGCTGGGCTTATAAAATTTACTATGTGGGCCGTGCCGACCCGACACTTGAGCCCATATAGGCTAAAATTTTATGGGCCGTACCGGCTCAGCACAACCCATTTACCATCTCTAAATTAGTGACTAAACCTAAATTTTTTTCTTCTAACACATGACAGTACAGTAAGAGAGGAGCCCCTTTAATAAGAGAGCTGGATCGCCACACATAATCTTTAGTACTTCTTCCTTACTACGCCAAGTCTTTGAGTATGATAATCTAACCCTGTATTCATTTTGAATATCATCCTGAATATTCCTCGGTGTATATCTCCGACTAACATCTTTAAACTTGTCCTTTATAAGTTGTCTAATTAAACGACTATTTACTTATCGGTGTCCATACTACAATTGCTCATTCAGACAACTATGTGTTGCTTCTATGCAAGTCACTCTAAAATATACATCTTTATTGTTCTTAATTGCTCGTACTCGCCATTTACATCCCTCCATTATACATTTAACCTCAAAATGAGTGGTGTTTGATTTTGAAACCTTGAACTGAAAATGGTTCTTCAGTGCTATCATGCCTAATTTGTCTCGTAGTTTTAATTTTGTACTATAAATTTATCCGACACACACATCCCTTGATATAGACCTTGAGCATGTATCTCTTGCCATGGTTGTAGATGGTTGAATTGGAGGCAATGATCGAATATATTGATTTGCTGAAGGACATGTCATTGGGCTACTTCTATCGAGCTCAGCTTTTTCTACTCCCTCATCTTCGTCATCATCGGTCATGTTTGTACCTTCACATTCTGAGAGAATGCCTACCATCGAAGTTCAACTAATTCTCATGATGATCGTGTAGATGCTCTTCCTAAAAGTAGGGAGGAGAAATCCCTGCTTCGAGGGTAGTTGCATCATTATCAATGTCAGCTACATAATGCTTAATGATGGGTGGATTATCATTTTATATTGGTGGAGAATAACGTTCTTGAAACCCTGAAGGTGTATAATTGCATTGATTGTTGAACAGAACATCTGTTCTTATTGCAGGAAACATATCGTTTAGTTGGTTACTTCCACTAAAAGATCTAAATGGGGGTACAGTAGAAACAACGGTGTTTGGATGGTTGGAAACGTGCGACCTTGAAGGTCTTGCATCACTAACCCGATGGAGAGTAAAGTACAACTAACAATGACCCCTCACACTTACATACTCTGGATAATTGACATTTATAAAGGCAGAAAAATTGGATTCTGTATCAATCAACGCTACCTTTAGAGGAGTCATCCCCAACACATATACACAATCAAGAAAGAACGCTTTCACAATAATAGTATACTCAGCTGGATTTATCCGATGTGCAACATATAAAATCTCCATAAACTGACCATAGGCTATGTTAGCATCAATAGAAAACGACATTACTTCCCCACCAACGTAAGCATCACAACCATTTGAAGATTGTTCCTATGAACCTCCAAACTGAGTAACAATCATAATCTATCTGGCCATAATAATTGCACCAAAATGTAAAAAACAAAACAATAATGCATTTCTCTGTATCAAACAATTTCTTACACTGTTATTGGGCCAGGTAAGGTGAAACATGTCACCTACTTGAAAGTAACTCTCATACTTGAAAGTTATTTTTGACGAAACGTTTCCCCTTACTCAAAAGTAGTATTTCAAGTTAGGCCAAATGTTTCACCTACTCGGAAAATAACTTTCAAATATGGTTAAATGAGCTCAATTTCGCGCTACTCAAAATACTAATTTCTAGTTCAAATTAGAGTTTGCCCTTCTTAAGAGGAACAATCATATATGCTTATCTTTACAAATAAAGCTTGTAAATTGAAGGAAAAATGGTTTGCTAGCAAGATTCAATTGAAACTAACATAATGTATATAACTCCAAGAATTTGAATTAGAGCGGGTTGGTGTTTATTATTATTTAGAGAAGAAGGAAAAGAAGAAGAAGAAGAAGAAGAGGAGAAGAAAGAAGGGAAAAAAAACGTGTTGTGATTGTTGTGGGTGTAAGGGCAATTTTGTCAGGATAATTGAATTTAGGGCATTTTTGATTGAATTTATGGTGGGAGGGTATAATTGAATTTTGCTTATAAAAGGAGGGTACTTTCGGTTATTTTCCTAATATAATATTATTACAGTAAACGGATCCGCAGGGAAGCAGAGCATTGAAAATTGTCAGAACGCAAACACAAGGTCAAAGAGATGACGCCACGCTAGCCATGGACATACAAAGTTAATGCTCGTCCATTTCTGTACAGTTCGTAATACAATAGAATAGACATTCTGAGTGCAAAGGCAAAGAGGGCAATGGAGTTTGCAGAGCTAAGAGAAGCTGTGGAGAATATTGAATTAGTAGACGGCCACGCTCACAACATAGTTGCCTTGGACTCAAGCTTTCCTTTCATCAATTCCTTCTCTGAAGCCACCGATGAAGCCTTGTCCTACGCACCCCACTCCCTCTCCTTCAAGGTATACTATACTCCTGTACTATATTGTTCCTGCTCTGCTTGCTGCCAGTCTCACGTTTTCTACTTGATTGCTTAGTAGGGAAAGAGTTTTAGTAGTTGCTCATTTTAATTTATTTAGCTTGGAAATTTATCAAACACTTTCAAGGCGCTGTTTATTTCTGGATCTGGTTTCCGTTTTTGTGCATAATCTAAATGTATCATATCAGAGGTATTTTCTTTTACCAATATATGAATCACTCCAAAATTGCTATTGGATTCTGTTATTTCTAGCACTAACTGTCAAATTCAACGTAAACCAGATACATTGTGATTGATTTGTTGTTTTTTTCTTTTTTTTTTTTCATTTTTTGAAGATATAAATATCTTGTAGCTTCATTGGAGGGGACTTTTAATTTGATTCAACTCAGTTTATAATGGTTATTATTATTATTTTTATGTAGAGAAATTTGAGGAATATTGCTGAGCTTTATGGCTGTAAGTCATCCTTGCAAGCTGTTGAAGAATATCGGAGAACCTCAGGGTTGGATTTGATTAGCTCAATATGCTTCAAAGCTGCAAATATCGCTGCTTTGCTCATTGATGATGGACTCAAGTTAGACAAGAAGCATGACATTGAGTGGCATATGAGTTTTGTTCCGTTTGTTGGTAGAATATTGAGAATTGAACGTCTGGCTGAAGAGATACTTGATCAAGTGAGATACATTCAGTCTTTTAATTTGAATTTTCCTGTTATCTAATTGGTTCTGAGAATTTTGTTCAATTGAAAATGCAGTATATGTGTTACATTGTTTGATTATCCTATTTGTTTCATTGACTCAAATTAAGACATCATCTTGTTCATGTAAATCAAATGAACCTACAACTACGTAATAATGTTTCTTCTTCTTTCTTATTTTTTGTTATTACAGGAGGCACCAGATGGATCTGTTTGGACATTGGATATGTTCACTGAAGCATTTTTGGATAACTTGAGATCATATCCTTTCAGTGACTTTATACATTTTTAACCATGCAATTTTTATATATTTGTATATTATTATTATTTTATTATCTCGCTGTATATGGTTTGGCACATGTTAATTGTGTTTACCATACCACAACTTAGCCTTCCTCATCGACTTGTACCTGGTATTGAAAGATGGTTATGGGTGTTGCTATTTGCTGAGGGAAGTGGATAACAGCTTGGCAAAGTTTTAATAGTTGTGTCTGTATCATCTTCTAACTATAGATTTAGATTGATTTGAAGAGCTTCACTACTTGGTTTCCTTACAATCTGTGTTACAGCTGCTGATAAAATTGTTGGCTTGAAAAGCATAGCTGCATATCGTAGTGGGTTAGAAATTAATACTCTTGTCACTACAGAAGATGCTGAGGAAGGTCTGGCTGAAGTTTTGCGCGGTGCGTATAGCATGTTGTTTGGGGATTTTCCTTATTCATCACAGGATGCAATAACCATTTTCCTTTTCCAGGTGGAAAGCCTGTCCGTATCAGCAATAAAAGCTTTATTGACTATGTTTTCATTCGTAGTTTGGAGGTTGCTGTATCCTTTGACTTGCCATTGCAAATACACACAGGGTAAAAAAAATCCTTTTACATTGTTAAACGTCCATCATTATGCTCTGATTGATGGTGGGAAGATATAGGAAAGAGATGAATATTTAAGTTGAGGCTGCATGGGAAACTCAAGTGTGTGTTCTGCCACAATCAAGCTCTAACTTTAAGCATTTGTTTGATGTTCAAGTCTATTCCAGTAAACATCTAAATGGCCATAAGTAGAAATGAATTTATAGGGGGTGGGGGTTAATTGACCAAATTTGGCTCGGCACTCTTCTGTGTCTACAGCTCCATGATTTGTAGTTATATTTCATTTTCCTATGATAAACTCTCAACAAAGCTTTAAGGCAATTTTTGTGATAATTTTTTGCGATGGTCTTTGTTTATTACATTATTCTTTTCTTCCACAACCAGGTTTGGAGACAAAGACTTGGATTTAAGGTTGGCCAATCCCCTTCATCTCCGAGCGGTTCTCGAGGACAAGAGGTTTTCTAAATGCCGTATAGTGTTATTACATGCATCATACCCATTTTCAAAGGAAGCCTCATATCTAGCCTCTGTTTACCAACAGGTAAATCTTTGAATCATTTGACATCTTTCGCGTGTCTCCAATGTTCAGGTTGTGATTTTTCTGCCAAATAATTCAAACCCTTTACTTTCAGGTGTACCTTGACTTTGGCTTGGCAGTTCCTAAGCTTAGTGTTCATGGGATGGTATCCTCTGTCAAAGAACTTTTAGAGCTAGCTCCAATGAAGAAGGTGACAACATTTTCACACAAGAAAGCATTAAAAGAGAATATTGATGTTTATTAGTACATAAGAGCTTTTGGAAAAGACAACTGGATGCAGTAAACAGGACTAGCTTGACAATTTTTGTTATCAAAGGGTATATCAGTATTTTTCGTAGTCAAGTATATGGAAGATTTTACTTGTGAATAACCATTACAAAATGAGAGTAATTTTCATTCGTTGATGACTTGTGACAAATAGCCTTTTCATATAATCCCTTCTCTTTCTTTCTTTGTGCTTGCCTATATTTGTTTCTTCCTCTGACCAATAGGCTTTATCTTCACCTTGGCTACAGATCTATCTTTTAATATGTTTTTATCTATAATCATTAACTCTTTTGCAAATATTCTCACCTTTATAAAATGTTGTAAAAAACGGTGTCTGTATCTCGTGTCTCGTGATAATTTGCAGAAAGTTGAACAGTACTTTACTTAATCTGTGTTTGCAAAGTATTTTAGTTTCTACTAACAACTATTATTAAACATAAATGAACTTGCAGGTCATGTTCAGCACTGATGCCTATGCGTCTCCTGAAACTTACTATTTAGGTTTGTTTATAATAACTATTGATATCTTACCTGCCCATGATGATTATTCTAGTTTTACTAAGCTGCATATTAGAGTTGATGTTCACTTTTATACTTTTCATCTCTTACGTCGTCCATTCTATTACTCATAAACCATTACTGTTGTCTTTTGATTCATTTTATCCCTGCTCTTCATGGTGTGTAATACATACCTGGTTTCCTGAGAACTAGTGTCTTCATGAAATAGTTGAACATTTGCATTTTCAGGCTTGCTATTATCTGTGACAATAATTGATTTTGTCTATTGCTATTACTTTTAGGTGCAAAAAGAGCACGCGAGGTTGTCTTCTCTGTTCTTCGTGATGCATGCATTGATGGTGATCTCTCGGTTGCTGAAGCTATTGAAGCAGCTAAAGACATTTTTGCTCAAAATGCAATTTGGTTTTACAAGATCAATTTAGGTGTGAATTCTTTTGGTTCAAATGATAATCTGCATCAAACTTCTGTGAAGGAGTCTGATACCTCCAAAAATGGTGTTTCTCTTGTTCGCGTAATCTGGGTTGATGCTTCTGGACAACACAGATGCCGTGTGAGTTTCTTTTGTCCGAAATTGTTCTTGATTAGATTTTGCATTGATTGTTGGTATTCTTGGGGGAATGGCTGTATGTTTAGAAATTGAAATGTAAGGCTTTTCGTGAGGCTGAAAGAATATTTTAACACTCTATAGTGTCTAAGAATTGTGGAGATGAAAAATATCTCTTATTAACTCATCTAGTATGTTTTAGAACAAGAAGAGCCTGAAGAGGCATACTCTTATTGATGAGCATTACTCTTATTACAATATGAAAAGGAACTCCCTTTATATTCTTGATTGCCAGTTTCTGAATCACAGTTGGGCTGTACAGGCCTAATTCATGAAATGTCTTTTACCTCCAACTATTTTGTAGCATACAAATGGTATAATAACAGTGATTGCACTTCGTGTTATTCATACGTTACTTTAGTCATATTCCCTGGGAATAGTCTAAAGGTAGTTGTTATCTTCTTTAAATGAAAGGTACATGATTCTTTAATCATTTTATTAGGATCACATACGACCACTGACACACTAATACTTGAGCTTTTGGAATAACTTGCTTTTGTTGTGGACATCAAAATTCTTAAAATAGTATTTGGTGTCATTGGCTTGTGATTTTGTCTTAGCTCTCTAAATTGTAGCGACAATAATTCGCCACTGCTCTTGTTCAGAATGCACAATTGTAGGCTCACTGAAGGAATTTTCTTTGGCAAAGAAGGGTCTGGTTTCATGTCTGTTTGTCAATATAAGGAAAGGAAAACCGAAAATGGAAGTAACATAAAGAAACTCTTATGCTACATTTTTCTTTTATATATAACTATGAGCTGAGTGAAAGCAGATTTTTGCATTTTAGAAGGCAACAACTTATCACAGAAAATGTTCTTTGAGAAAAGGAAAAGTTTCTAGATTGTAACAGGACAAGAAATCTAGAAGTGATTAAAACCATAATATATTTTAAGAGAAGTACATATGAAGAGTCATATAGAGAAGAACAACATTAAAATCTTGGAAGTTGATTTTCGTACTCAGAAATGAATAAGCAAATTGTTTACTTCTGTTATTCTTTTACCTTTTCTATGAGCATTTTGAAGTTATTGTGATGCTTGGACAACAAATTAATCTCAAAGACCTCTTTGATAGTTGACAGTAATTTAGGTTTAAATGAATGACCTTGCTTGACTAACCTATGCTTTTGCTGTCTTGGGTGATAGTCTTTCAGCTTTTCACTATTTGGATAATGTAGCTTCAGGTAGTACAGGGATGTATTGCTGCTTTGTCTTGAAGCTTGATACTTGTTTCTTGCTGTCAACTTAATTATCATATGGTAAATATTGAAGCAATTCTACTGCAGTCTTTAATGGGACTAACTTATTGAAGGGATTTTTATATAACTATTTAGAACCAATGAGAGAAATCTGGACTGTTTTTATTTTATTTTTCTATATTAATCTTAAAAATGCTGTATTTTGTTTCAGGTTGTTCCAGTAAAGCGTTTCAATGATGTGGTTATGAAGAATGGCATTGGTCTGACATTTGCTTGTATGGCAATGAGTTCACATCTTGATGGTCCAGCTGATGAGACTAATCTTACGGGAACGGGTGAGATCAGATTGATGCCTGATCTATCGACTAGGTTGAGAATTCCGTGGTACGAAAAGTTTCCAGGATGATTTTGTATTTAATTTTACATGTAACGTTTAAACCATAATATATCTGATGCTTTGTTTTTGATCAATTTAAGTTAAATCTATAACTACTAGTTGTGCAAAATCATCTAACGTAGATATTTGTAACCCTTTATTGTCATTGATACCATTCTCTTCATCAATAGGCAAAATCAAGAGGACATGGTTTTGGCTGACATGCACCTTAAACCTGGTGAACCATGGGAATATTGCCCTAGAGAGGCCTTACGAAGAGCTTCAAGAGTTCTGAAAGAGGAGTTCAACTTGGTATGTAAGATATTTTACACCTTCAACATGAAAGTGATGTACTTTGATGCTTAATTTGACAACATGATATTGACAGGTAATGAATGCTGGATTTGAAAATGAATTTTATCTATTGAAGAGTGTACTTAGGTACGTGAACTGCAATCTCTAAGCCTTTCTGTTAGAGGAGCAGCTATTAGGCACACTAAACTTAGTGGTTCACTTTGATTGACAAACTTGTGAAGAGAAGGGAAAGAAGAATGGGTGCCGATTGACTCATCTCCTTACTGCTCTACATCAGGATATGACGTGGCTTCATCGATATTTCATGAAATTGTTGCTCATATACACTCCTTAAATATTGAAGTGGAACAGGTAAGAGAATAAACTTATAATGTTGCTGTCACAATCATTTAGATAGGAGTTACCTAGTGCATTAACTTTGTTGGTCCTTTGGAATGATGGGTCTCTATTGAGAGAAGCAGTGACACTAGGAAAAATAAAATAAAATCCTCTGCAGGAACTCAAATATACAGGCAAACTGTTCAGCGTGCCAAAGACTATTTTAGAATTATTTTTTCCTTTGATCAGTAATATCTGATAAGAACTTTTTAAACTTTCTTAACTATTTGCAAGTGAAGGTATTGTATTAAGTAATGCAATAGCAACAGTTCATTTTGTTCCATCATTTCAGTTGCTTATCTGGGATTTGCTTGTATATTTGTGGGAATTCCATTTCTCAAAACTAAAGAAACAAGATTCACACACACACACGTGCACACACACTCACATATACATATGTAGGTGACCATGCATACAAGCATACACAAACGTATGCACGAACATGCACATAAATATACTTTTGCTTAACAGAGGAATATGAAAATAGAAACACGTTAGTTATGTCTTTCCATCCAGAATAAACTAGGAAACTTACAATAGTAACCACTGTATACTCCCAGTTTTCGTAACTGATCATTGTTCAAAATCACTTTAAAAAATGACCAGCTCATAATTTTATGGACAAAATTGCCCTTTGACCAAATTTTAACTTGCCTCCATCTTCTTCTTTCTTTCCTTTTTTTTTCTTTCTTCCAAATTTCTTTAACTTTCTTCTTGATTTTTTTAACTTTCTTCTTCTGTCTTCTTAAACAAATATCTTTTGAACTTGTTTACTTTCCAAAAACTTAATTCCATTACAAATTTAAAAAAAAATCATAGGTAAATAGAAGGGAAATCAAGTGAATAAGTGTTTAAAGTTTGGAAAATCTAAAAAATCTAATTTGTTACGAATGTGACGTGTTTTTTTTTGTGTTTGTCCATAATTAGACAATGCAATGACTAAAAATTGTCAAAAAGAGTGTGTATTGGATGTTTTAGTGTATTTGGGGTAATGGTTGAGTGAAAATACTGAGGAAGAAGACGACCTGCACAAAACTGCACATTCTGAAAAAATCAAAAGTGCAATTTCGAGCACGGAGCATGGAATCAACATGCTCGAAACTAGTGCAATTTCGAGCACGGAGCATGGAATCAACATGCTCGAAACTACAGTTTCGAGCATGTTGTTTTCAATGTGCTCAACACTGTAGTTTCGAGCACATTGATTTCTTACTGCGTGCTCAAAACTATGCTTTAAATTTTCATCTTGACAATGTATTTTGGAAAAATCGAAAGTGCAGTTTTGAGCATACAGTTTGAAATCAACATGCTCGAAATTACACTTTTAAGCACATTGAAAACAACATGCTCGAAAGTGTAGTTTCAAGCATGTTGATTCCATGCTCCATGCCTGAAATTGCACTTTCGATTTTTTCAGAATGTGCAGTTTTGTGCAGGCCGTCTTCTTCCTCAGTTTTTTCACTTAACCATTACACCAAACACACTCAAACATCCAATACACAGTCCTTTTGAAAATTTTTAGTCATTACATTGTCTAATTACGCACAAACACAAAAAAAATCACGTCACATTTGTAACAAATTGGATTTTTTAGATTTTTCAAACTTAAACACTTATTCACTTGATTTCCCTTCTATTTACCTGTGATTTTTTTTTAAATTTGTAACGGAATTGAGTTTTTGGAAGTAAATAAGTTCAAGAGATATTTGTTTAAGAAGATGGAAGAAGAAAGTTTAAGAAATTTGGAAGAAAGAAAAAAACAAAAGAAGAAGATGGAGGCAAGTTAAAATTTGGTTAGAGGGCAATTTTATCCATAAAATTATGAGCTGGTCATTTTTTAAAGTGTTTTTAAACAGTGATCAGTTATGAAAATGGGGAGTATACAGTGGTTACTATTGTAAATTTCCCAATAAACTAATCCTGTCAGTTATATACTTGTTACTTTTGAACACCTTGATGAAACATAGATTTCTACGCAAGAAGCGTCGCTGCTCTCCCTCAAGTCACCAATTTACAGATTGACCCAATAACTTGCACAAACGAAAATATGGTCAAAGGAGGTTGTTGAATGCCTTTTGTTACCACTACAGTGTTTCTATGAGGGTGGAAAACAGTTTCTGTTGTTGTGCGTAAATTTTACTGCATCAACATACCCCAAAAAGGGAAAAGAAAAACTATGTTAATTTTAAATGTATGCTTTTGAACCTAAAATTTAGCATACACATGCTTGGGCTAGTGAATTCTGATTCATCTGTGAGACAAGCAACTAAAATTATAAATTTGTTGCAAGTCCATGTTTTCATATTATGTGGATTGGATATTTCTTGTGGCTAAAAGGTTTGATTGATTATGTTGATAGCAAAAGAAGAATGATATTAGTTGTTGACAATGAAGCCAAGTCTTTGTATATGTAACTCTAGTAAAAGGTGTTTGTATTTCATAAACAATATGTACGTGTTAGTGTCATATATCTATGATTATTTTTATTAATCTGGTTATGAAGAATAAATTTGGTTTGTATATAATTCAATGCCAGGAGTAAGTTCCATTTGCACATTCCTTTCATTCTAATGCACTTTACTCATATCTCTGTCTGTGTTCTTTCTCATTTTCCTTGGTTTTATTTCTCTTCATTTTTCTTGTGTGTTTTTTTTCTGCTCTGCAACTTGGATATACCATTACCAGCTACTGTTGACTTCCTTTGGCTTTTAAAACACTTACAGTTACATGCAGAAGCTGGGAAAGGTCAGTTTGAAATGGCTCTGGGCCACACTATTTGCACAAATGCCGCTGACAATTTGATTTTCACCCGTGAAGTTGTGAGGGCTGTTGCAAGGAAACAAGGGCTATTAGCAACTTTTGTGCCAAAGTAGGTGTCTGATACCCCCTTCTTCATTTTTCTCTTTTTTTTTTTGCACAATTGTTAAGGTCTGATTTTGTCCATATAGTTGTGTTCTTAACTGCAATGAGAGGATGAAATCTGCAAAGGCCTAGAAGTATTTTAGTGATGGAACTTGTGGAGTAAGGTAGATGCAAGTAAAAAAACCTTACAACAATGTCTACACAAACGAGCCCCTATAGATTAACAGTTTCATTTAAAATCTGGCTTTATCCTGTCATATTTCATCCTTATTTCCATGGGGTACTTATTGATACATACCTTGTTCTGAACTTGGTTGCATCATCTAATGTAACATACTTGGTTGATGATATATAAAACATATAACTTTTAGGGGTTTTTTCATTTAACTCCCAAATTTTTTATGGTTTAATTAAATAAGGAAATTGTTTGTTGCGTTTTATCTTTGGGATTTTTCTGAAAATGACCACATTTTACCCCCAAATTTAGTTTTGACTGTTATTTAAAAACTTGTTAAAAATTGACTAGTCTCATAATCTTAGATGAAAATGCTCTTGTGACCAATTTTAATAAAAATATGTGACAATAACTTTAACAAAAATAATACATTTTACATTGTACTATAATACTTTTGAGTTCATTGTGCTACAACATGCTCGAAAGTTAATGTAGCGTAGTTTTGTTAAGTTAGTCATGAGGGCATTTTCATCTAAAATTTATGAGGCTTGTCATTTTTGAACAAGTTTTTGAATTGTGGTCAAAACTGAATTTTGAGTGCAAATAGTGGTCATTTTGGAAAAATTCCCTTTATTTAATAGGTCCTTGATCTTAATTTTTCTGTTAATTATTGATGGTCAAAGGGCAAGGATGAAATTCACAGCATATGATTCAAATTAAAGCAGGTCCCTAAAGTCAATAAGCACAGAAAATAATGGTAGAGACGTATCTATTAAAATGTGACAAATGGTATCTTCATTTACTAAGATGAGAAAATTCATGGACCTAACAATAAAATTCTGACACTTTTTCTATCGATTGGGTCAATGCCATATCCCAGCACTGCAGATGTTTAAACTCTCTGTTTCCCCCTACATTTTTCATGAGATGAAAAAAGTGATCTCTTTGTTTTGTCTAGGTTTGCTTTGGATGACATTGGTTCTGGATCCCATGTGCATCTCAGTTTGTGGCAGAAGGGAGAAAATGTGTTTATGGCATCTGGTGGATCCTCTCGACATGGAATGTCCAGTGTTGGGGAGCAGTTCATGGCAGGCGTGTTACATCATCTTCCTTCCATTTTGGCATTTACAGCCCCAGTACCAAATAGGTTGCTATAATTAATATTGCAATTTTATTTGTAGCTATCGCTAACTTCTTGTTGGATTCATTTTTGAACATGCATTTGCAAACTATCAATCTGAAATTATGTCAGCTTTTCCTCAGAAGTGTTTGAACTGAATTTGTGTGTGTTAATAAGAGTCATGCCAGTCATACTTTTGTCCATTTTCCCAAGTCTTTGGTGTTTAGAAAACAATTTGTTACTGTTGCATTTGCACATGGGGCAAAGTACTCTTTAAAGATGTTTTATAGTTCTGCTGCTTACCTTTTTTAAATCATGGACATTGAGTCTGCTTGATGCAGTTAAAATAGTTTTGCTACCTGTTAGTTCTGAAAAAGGATATCTCAAGATTCTGGTTGATACACACACACTTTTACTCATATATATAAAGAAGACCAGTAGTTTGATTATTAGATGCCTTTTGATTTATCAAACAATACCTCTGCAGTCCTACTTTTCTGAATTTTGTATAAATGGCTTACATCTTATCTCATCATCGTCTCTTTGTGTAGTGCAGTATTCATACATGTCCTAATAGCTTAAACTTTTGAGTGTATTTGACTGAAAGATCGTATCATAGTGCCAATGTCATATAGCTTCAAGTTGTTTACTGGAAAATATGTTTTCTATGGACTTTCTGATCTAACACCCTTCTTCAACCCCTTTTATGTCTATAGTTATGATCGAATCCAACCCAATACATGGAGTGGAGCATACCAGTGTTGGGGAAAAGAAAATAGGGAAGCTCCGTTAAGAACTGCATGCCCACCTGGCGTCAAGGATGGTGTGGTGAGCAACTTTGAAATAAAATCTTTTGATGGCTGTGCCAATCCACACTTGGGCTTGGCTGCTATAATTGCTAGTGGCATCGATGGCCTACGGAGGCATCTTCCTCTGCCTGAACCTATAGGTAAATTGAGTGTTTCCTACCTAAATGAAAATTTCATAATACTTTATATATCGTTAAATTGGCTATCTCACATTTTATGAAGGATGTCATATGAAAATTCATTTTCCTTGATATCAGATTTATGAGCAATAATCTTTTTGGACATGAAAGTTATTAGGACAGTTATTTGGGATGGGAGTTGGACAGGTTATGTTTGCTATGTGCCATACCACAACCCACGCAGCATTGCAGAGAGTTCAATACTTAAGCATATTTTTTCTTGGTGTCCCCTTTATTTCAATGTTGCCTTATTGAAGCCTCTCAATGCAGCACATCTCCGCAACCCATTGCTTGCATGCTTCTTTCATCAATTGATTCTCCGTAGGACACTATTACAATTTTTTTTTCTTCATCGAATAAATCATTTATTTCACCATTCCTTTGACCTTGTCACTATCTTCTTCTATCTCTTGCTTTTCATTGTTGATTATAGTTGCCTCAGTAACAAGCAACTTTTGCTTCTGAAGACATTGTGTTCTGAATTTTTATTACTTAAGATTTAACAACAGCCGAAAGGAGCATTTTATAATGTGGTTATGTATATGTTGCTTAATATTGGCCGCTTACATTTTTATTTTGCTCGTAAGATTTATAGTCTTGTAATGAGTAATGATCCTTTATACTATTGATTCTAACGTGTTTCTAAGAAAGTTATCTTGTAATTTGACATTTTGAATTTTTTTGTGGAGCAGAGGCAAACCCATCCAGTCTTGATGGCAAAATTCAAAGGCTGCCTGTATCACTCTCTGAATCTTTACAAGCTCTCCATAAAGATGATGTGTTGCAAGATATAATTGGTGAAAAGCTTTTGGTTGCAATTAAAGGAATTCGCAAGGTATGGTTGAAATATGGTTTTTGAATGATGATCTCAAAGCAAGTTTAGTTGATGAGTTGATAAACATATCAGCACTATTTGTCATTTATGACAGTGAAAAATTTTCACCACCCTTTTCCTTTATGGCTGACTAAAATAAGTTTAGTTGCATAAATTCGTTTTCCAGTTAAGTTCATGTGTAGGCCTAGTATTGAAACATGCTCAACTATAAAATTATATTTGGCTAGGAAGGAAGACATCTTAAAAGTTAGTGTTGATTTTGTCCTAAAAACTGGCAAGGAAGAGAGACAATGAAGACTTCTCCCTTAACAAATCAATTTGTGAAATTATGCATTAAAATCTGCCATTATGCTGAAAGAAAACTTATATGCCCATATTGTTAATGAATTTACACTTCAAACCCTTGGTGGAAAAGAATGTGATAAGACAATTCTGTCCATAAATTTTTCATTTTTTCAGTAAATACATATTGCATCTTACAAAATTTCATTTTCTTATTAAATTTATTTTTACCTCACTATAACTTTTGCTTTTTATATTTTCTTTCTCTATTATTTTCTATAACCTAAATATTAAATCATGTGTAAGAAACTACTCCGCATCCTTCCAAGTTCCAGCCTTATTTTTGTATCCATGGGGGCAGAAAGTAACTTCTGAATCCCGTAAATGTTTAAATTTCTTAAACTTATAATTTAATTTGTACATTGATTAGTACAAGTTTTCTTTTGTTCTTAAAGTCGTGGTTTCTTATGTAATAAATGACTGGAAGTGTAAGTTTGACTAGTTTACGCGAAATGATTTGTTGGTTGGTTTAATTAGTCAAATCTCTTGGAGTGGTACAAGAGCTTTGTTTCGTTCTTGCTCACATTAGAGTCGAGAAAAGAATTTTGTTTATATTTCTGTACTATTATTTAAAATAGAAAATGAAAAAGAAAAAAAAAGGTCTAGTTTTATGAAGTGAGCTACTCTCTTTGTAGAAACCAGTAGATTTTCTTTATATTTTACATATCAGCCTCTTCGAAGGCGGGAAAATGTGTAGCCTTAGGCATAATTGTGTGGAATCATAGAGCTAAATCTTGACTTCCTCTAACATGAAATAGACAGAGCAAGAAAGCTTTATGAAGGCTTTAGATTGCTCTATTCTTGTTGTTGGTATGAAGTCACCAACATTTAGTATGTGATTACAGTGGTTGCTGCTACTATGAATTGTACTTGCTCTATAATCAGCCTAGTTGCAAAATTAATAACTACCCTGAGCATGACTTGTGTATTGCAGGCAGAAATCAACTACTACTCCCAAAATAAGGAGGCATGGAAGCAACTTATACACCGGTATTAAGCTCATAACTTATCTGGTTCATGAAGTGTTATGCAAAATCCTTTCGCCACTACTGAGCAGCAGCACTTGCTTTTACTTAGTTGAAGTTTCATGAGAGGACTCTCTCAGGGATTGTTTAGTGTTATGGTACTTCTATTTAACTTTGAAAGCACACAATTAAAGTGTTTGGTAATCAAATAATTTTTAGTATGAACCACTTACTTTTACACTTATGTTTGTGTTTAGTGAAGTTGCTACACTTCAATTTAAAAAAAAATTATTAATTAATGAGATATGCTAGGGTTAATTGCTTAAGTATGTGACTTATATACTCTTATTTTTTTAACACTTAACCTATAGTTAGTTATTCATGTCATTTTGCTTGCAATAATTCTTAAATATTTTTCACTGAACGCCCCTCCTTAGTTTTAAAAAATTTTATTATCCTTTACTAATAATCATTTTACTCGTTGATACATAAAAATACAAGTGGATTCAAGTCATTTTTTAGACTCAAATTATGGGCTATAGTGTAAAAAGTAAAAGTAGGCTCAAGTTTGATTTAAATCAATATGACTTTGATCTAATCCACTTGGGGGAGCTAAGGTCTAAAGGATCTATTATATAATTAGGTTAATCTATACGAAACACAAAAGTCTAAAAATCTTAGAATTTATTAGTAGGCTTAAAACTTTATTTTAAATAATTTAAGATTATCTAAAATAAGTATTTTATTACAAGTCTTTTAAAGATATCTTTTAGGTAGGATTTACACTAATTTAACTCTTAGATAAAAACTTGTGTTAAGAATATAACTCGCATCAAAATAAGATTCGATGAAGATAGTAATATCCCACTTTTATTTAACGTCACACACTATATATAGGAGGTATTATATCATGAATAGGGTCTTGCATTCATTAAAATAATATCCTTAGGAGTATGCCTTGGAGATAGTATCTTTTTCTTTATGGCAACATTAGTAATCCTTACTTTTTCATGCCATCTTTTTATCGTTGAAATTGACCCTAGACGTTGTTCTAGGGTCCTATCATCTCTTTGCACCTATTAACATTAATCTGGTTATTGTCAGGCTCTAAAAGTATCGTTCTCGTAGCCTTAGATCTGTTAGGTCGTAAACAGAGATATTGGATATCGCTATGAGTGAATCCATTCATTATTTATCCAGTTTTGCAATTGTCATGACCTACCCTTAAACCATTGTAGTCCTTTATATTTGTGTTGAGACAATCTCGCTTTCACACACCTTAGCTCATAATTTGGATGTCGTGCTTTATTAACTATTGTAGGAATAGTAGCAGTAGTAGCAAATCTCTCTAGACATGGTCAAATGTCAAATTAGTCTTATAAAGTCGCAACATCATAACTCTCATATCACTAAGTTAGACCCAAGAGAGGTGATGGGCCTAATTTCCTACAACTTAGAATTGGTGTAAAATAAAGCTCAATTTGAATCCAAAAGGTCAATAGTATTGAAGTCCATCGAGAGTAATATAAATCAAGTAATCAGACAATCACAACTCGACACGAGCATTGAATATATTTTCCCCACAATGTTCTCTATAAAAAATTTAAAGAGCATATAAGAAAATTATGGTCATATTCTACACAACGTATAAGAAAATTTAGAAATTAACGTGTACACTGTACATCTTTATAAATGCCTAAATAGTTTTTTTTAGATCTTTTTCACAATGTGTCGTAGTTTAAAGGGCAAAAAAAGGTATTTTGAAAATTCAACAATTTCAAGGACAATATATAAGAATTTTTCACTCAGTGCAATGACTATTAAAGGAGTATTTTGAAAATTTCGCCATTTTTAGAGGGCAATATGCACAAAATATCAAGTTAGGTCAATTGTTGTACTTTAAGAAAATTACTCTAGGAGGATAACGTATCGAAAGTATATTCATTCAATCCTACTGTGAGATTTCTTTTTCGAGAATTTAACCTTACAGAAATTTAAAGCCACTTTTTCATCCAAACGGGTGCTAATAACTAAGACAGTACGGAGTATTTAAATATTTATAAATATTGATTAGCACGACATGGTCAATAGTAACGAGTTGCAGCTAGCCACCACTAACAAAATACTCATAAACTTAAATAAATTTAATATCTAAATATTTATAAATTTAACTTTTTATACAAATTAATTAACATTTATCTAAAAATATAAATAATATAAGATTTAAATTAATTTATTAATAAATTATCTAAAACACTTATAAATTTAAATATTTATACAAATCAATTAGTTAATGTTTATCTAAAAATATAATAGCATATATAAAACTTAAATTATTTTATTAATATATTATATATTTAAAACATTTATGAGTTTGAATATTCATACAAATTAATTAATGTTTGTCTAACAATATAAATAATAGCATAAAATTTATTTTAATTTATCTAAAAATATAATTTATTTTAAAAATAAATTATTTTAATTTATCTAAAAATATAATTTATTTTAAAAATAAATTATTTATTTTTATTTAAATACTTTATTAATAAGTCTAACAAAAAATTAACTAACACCCAAAAGGGAAAAAACCCTTTACCCCCTGGAGTTTATCATAAGTACCCAATTTCTCTTTATATTTTAAAAAATATCCTAAAGATCCCTGTCGTTTACTCTGTCCACATTAAAAAGTTATTGTTAAGGGTAAAAATGTATTTTTTTATTTAAATATAATTTTAATTCGAAAAAATGCTCATTACATCCCTAAGATTCAAGATAAGTACTCACTTCCCTAATATAGTTAAAAAAATACCCTTTATTTTTAAAAATTAATTATTTTAGAATATTTTTTAAATAAAATAAATTAGTTTATTAAGTTTTATAATTATTAATAAGTAAAATAATAATAATAATAATATTTGTAACAATACAATTTAAATTATTTTAAATTATGAATGATTATATAATAATATTTTAAATTATAAATTTTTTATATTAATAATAATTATTTCAACATAAAATTATAATAAAAATAATTTTACTAGTATTAAAATTTTAAAAGAGATTTATTGTAGTAAAAATAATTATAAATAATAATAATAATAATTAATTCAAAGCCAATTAATATAAAGAAGACCAAAATAGTATGTCCAAACAAGTAATACATAAATAAAAATGAAAAATAAATTCTAATTGGTACAAATTAAAAAAATAAAAAATTCGTTGCAAAATAAAGAAATAATTTAATTCAAAAATAAAATTATGTAATAATATCTTGATACTAGTAAAATTTTTTTAAGTGTTTAATTATTTAATTTAATATATATTTTATAGTCTATGATCAAATAGTACCCTTACATTTTTTTCTTGTGTGAATACTTTTCTCCCAATAATTAATTTATAAATATATATTTGTCTTTTACATCATTATATCCAGGGTTAATTTGATAAATTTATCATTTATATTATTTTTTAATTCAAAAAATTATATAAAATCTGTAGTGTGGGACCCCCTATCTATCTCTAAGGGCATCACAATAATTGTAGCCAAAATCTAATTTTTTAACGCAGACGGAGTAAACGGCAGGGGTCTTTAAGGCATTTTTTTAAAATATAGGGAGAAATTGGATACTTATGATAAACTCCAAGGGGGTAAAGGGCATTTTCCCCACCCAAAATTAACACAAAGTCTGTACAGCAAGAGGGTCAGTGCTCATACACGGTATCTATAGCTTGCTGCAAGCGGATCGTATCATATGGTGAATTCAATCCATAGAGAGCACATTATTTTAAAATTTACAGCAAAGTTCAATTATGGCTTCAATATGCCAATGAGATTCAAACCAGATGGTGGGTGGCTCACTGACCATTGCCGATATTATCAATATTTGCCCTCCTGAATTAATAATGGCTACAAATAAATTTTTTGCAGATGTCGGTTGTTGTAGTGCGTATTGATGCTCTGAAAGTCCCTTAAATTTTGCTGCACAGAATAATTCAGACAGATGTAATTAATTAAATCTTAACACACACACGTTACATTTATGTCAAATTTCCTATTAATAACCAATAAATAAATAAATAAGTTATATCAATTTTTGCATTATATTCTTGAGATTTAACCGAAAATGCCCTTATTTTTAAATTCAATAAAAAATGCCCACCCTAATAAAATTCAATAAAAAATATCTATTTTAAACATTTTTAGACAAATAGACCCTCTACCCAGATAACTTCAACTTTTGTTTCTTCTTCTTCTTCTTCTTCTTCTTCTTCTTCTTCTTCTTCATTAACCATGTTTGTTCAACAAGTTCTTTAAATTTCAATTAATTCTTTATTGTATTTGATTCAATTTAGAAGCCCTATTTGATGATAAGTATATTTTGGTAGTTGATCTCTCTTGAAAATAAAATTGCACAGACTGAAAAGCAGATTTGTTTTGTCGTGCTCGAACGTCTGTCGAAATGCAATTTCGAGTAAAGGCTGAGAACGCTTGAGTAAAGAGAAAAATTTTTCCTTACTTGACCTTAGGTCCGAGTAAGGCAAAAAATCTCGCCTTACTCGAACCTACTATTGAGTAAGGGAAAAATTTTCGCCTTGCTCGACAGTATGTTCAAGTAAGGCGAAATATATCACCTACTCTTTTCTGTCGTGTAAGGATACTATTATTTTTTTAAAACTTTTATGATACAACAAAATGACACTATTATTTTTGGGATTTTATAGTAAGAGGCGAATAAGTTATGACTGCTACACGGTTTGGAGCTTCATGGAACAGTCTTCAAATGGTGGTAATGTTTATGTCAGGAGAGAAGTAATGCCATTTTGTGTTGATACGGACATTGGGTATGAACAATTTATGGAGATATTTAACTAATTAGTGCTTCAAATAGGAAATATGATGTTGACCATTTTTTTTCAATTACAACTTGGCCACCTTTCACCTATGTATAAAATACACTACATTACTATTTTACAAAAGTATTATATACATGTAAACTTATATAATTATACATATTTACATGTAATTGAGATTTAGATCATAAAAACATGCAAATTAAAGTTGTGCCAATGAAATTCATAATTTTTGCTCAAATAGGGACTTTAAATTAAATAGTATGTAATAATGTCTTCTAAAATATATGTAAATGACACACTTTTAGACACTTATCACACCCCCCAACTAACATTTTGCTAGTCCCTAGCAAATTATGTAGTAAACAATTTTTTTTTTTTGTTTTTTTTTTCAAAACAACATCTCACACAAAATATATATTTTTTTTACAAGAAAATAAACAAAAACTAAGGTAATATTTAAAGATAAGACAAAATCATTTCCATATCAACTACAATTATATGTCTAAGTTAGAGAAGTATAAGAAAACATTTGTCATCAAAGTTACATAAATCAAATTATTGTTAGAACACATGCCAATCCCTAATCACAAATGTTAATGACATTTTAAAAGAAAATATACCCCATGAAGTTAAGGATAATGTCACTCATTTAATAAGGAATAATGAGAATAAAACAATAACAACTCAAATTTCACATCCCAATTGAAAGAAGATATAGGCCTCAAATTTTGGATAAAGATAAATGATCAAAATGAATAATCAACAAAATACCTCAATATCTCTTTTTTTTTTTTATATATATACTATATTATTCAGCCCTTATTACTAGCATCTATTTCAAACTAAAATTCTTAAAATCAAGAAGGTCTTTTATTAGGATGTAATGTAGGATTGGGACAAGGCTAAAAAGAAAATGAGATAAGAGTACACAAAATCATATGTTTGAGAAAATAGATATCTTAAGCATAATAAGATGGTGCATCAATAACTTCTTTTTTTTTCTTTTTTTTTTCTTTTCTTTTTTTTTACAAAGGAATAACAATTTATATACTTTTATTTTTTTATTTTCTTTTCTATTTTTTTAAACAATGATATATAAATATATTTGAACACTTCTTCATTTTTATTTTTTTTTTCACCATCTTTTTTTTTGAAATATAAACTCTTCTCAAACATAAAATGGTAATAGATAACAAAAAGAAATAGGTTAGAAATCCAAAAGTAGAATTGGATGTGGTAAATAGGATAAGAAATGAATTTTTTTTTATTTAATGGCTCAAAGGGCTTACTAAGGGAAAACACATAAAAAAGGTAGGCTTGAAAGGCTCAAACGGATCAAAGAATGCCTTCTATCATTTTTTCAAGAAATAAAATAGCTATTCATATCAACTAGCTTAATAGGCTTTCTAATATAGCAACACATTTTTTTTTTTGAAGTATTAGTTGAAAATCCAAGAGATCAATATCAATATCAAGGTTATGCACAAATTGTGGGCCAAAAAGGGTATTCTCCAAGGAAAAATAATAGGCTCAAAACTCACTTGGAACAAAATTACTTGGCATGCAATTCTTCCAACAATTAGATTTATTTCACTCTTCAAACTCTAGTTTCCTCATTTATTGCTAACTCGAACAAATAATTTAGGAAACATGGTGTGACAATTGTCTACTTAAATGATAAAATTCAAAACAAAAGTTGAAAATGATTTTTTTTTTTTTATAAGAATGTAAAGAGAAGAAAATGTAAAGAGAAGAAGATACCTTACCCCCCAACTTAAATTAAGCATTGTCCTCAATGTTAAAGGATAAAAATAAAAGAAGGGTATAGATATTACCTGAAAAGTTGAAGAGGCTTGTACTCTTGATGTTGTAGTCTCCAAGAAAAATAAAACAAACAAAGAAAGAAAAAAAAACAAAAACAACTAACTAATAACATACAAAATAAAAAAAATTAATATTTACAAATAGTTGTGATTGTGGCTCACATCTTCCTCTAGTTTTACGTCTAGTAATGGCTTAAACGCCCTCTATGGGTCAAAGATTGGCTTCCCATCCAATTTTCTTATAAATTGGCAAACATGGTCTTTTAAAGTCAGATTCCCAAGACTATAACGATCACGTTCTTTTTGGAATTGTGTGTATAAATTAAGAATTTCACGTTGAACATATCCACTAGGATGCGTCTCAAGAGTCAATAGAATGTTATCCAAAGACTCTCTACTCAGTCCATCCTTTATGTATTGTATTTTATCTTCTCGATTTATAGACACCATTCCTATAGAACGACAACGTGCATTACAAGTCCAACGTGCACATTTATAACAAACTTGTAACCTTTTTGCTCTTCGTTTCTTTGCAAAAGAACTCTTACCTAGCCCAGGCATACGTGAAACAAATGTATTAGAAAATTCACCTTCTAATCGAACTTTTGCTTCAATTATCCAACGTATATCTTCAGGAATTCCTTTAAGCATGAGCATTCTTAACCTTTCACACCTGGCTTGGTAAATTTTCAATAAAGCATATCTAGGAAAAGAAGGAAAATATTTTAGCAAATTAGAAAGTATATCATCCATTGTGAAAAGCATGGAAAGAAAAAGAAGGAGAAGAAAGTGTTTTTTTTTTCTTTTTGTTTCAGTTATTTTGGGAAACTGAATTAACCGACTTAAAGAGTCACGGAGTACCGTTATCCACCACTTGACCTGGAAACAACTGCAAAGAAAGAAAACCAACAAAGAAAGAAAGACAACACACAAATAACAATAAATACAAACAAGTATCAAGTGTTGTATATAGGCTCATTCAAAGTGGTAGACTCTCGTTCATTATTGAAATTCTCAAAAAATGGCTTCAAACGATGTCCATTAACCTTGAAAATATTACCATTTTTGGGATCTTCAATTTCCACTACACTGTGAGGATAAACAGCTTTAACAATAAAAGGTCCACTCCATTTGGAACGAAGTTTTCCAGGAAACAAGTGCAATTTCGAATTATATAATAGAACTTTTTGTGAAGGTTTAACAATTTTTCGAACAATATTTTTATCATGAAATACCTTCATTCGTTCTTTATAAATTCGAGAGTTTTCATAGGCTTCATTTCTAATTTCTTCCAGTTCATTCAATTGAAGTTTTCTTAATGAATTTGCCTTATCTAAATTGAAATTAAACATCTTAATGGCCCAAAATGCTTTATGTTCCAATTCAACAGGCAAATGACAAGCTTTTCCAAAAACAATTCTATAGGGAGACATTCCAAGTGGTGATTTGAATGCAGTACGATAAGCCCAAAGTGCATCAATTAATCTTAAAGACCAATCTTTACGATTTGGATTTACAGACTTTTCCAAAATGTGTTTGATTTCCCTATTTGCAAGTTCAACTTGTCCGCTTGTTTGTGGGTGATAAGGAGTAGACACTTTGTGAGTAATTCCATATTTTTTCATTAAATTCTCAAAAGGTCTATTACAAAAGTGTAAACCCCCATCACTTATTATTGCACGAGGTATCCCAAATCTTGAAAAAATGTTTTCTTTCAAAAATTTCAAGACAATCTTGTGGTCATTGTTTTTACAAGGAATGGCCTCAATCCATTTGGAAACATAATCAACACCAACTAATATGTACAAGTAACCAAAAGAAGGTGGAAATGGACCCATAAAATCAATACCCCAACAATCAAAAATTTCAATAATCAAAATAGGGTTCAATGGCATCATATTTCTACGGGTTATCCCTCCTAACTTTTGACAACGGTCACATGTCTTACAAAATTCATAGGTGTCTTTAAAAAGAGTAGGCCAATAAAATCCACATTGTAAAATTTTGGCAGTAGTTTTCTTTGCAGAAAAATGATCACCACATGCTTCAGAGTGAGAAAAAGAAATAATTCTTTGAATTTCATTATCAGGCACACATCTTTTTATGATTTGGTCAGGGCAATATTTAAAAAGATAAGGGTCATCCCAAAAGAAATTATGTACCTGAGAAAGAAATTTCTTCTTGTCTTGTGAATTCCAATGAGATGAGATTTGTTCTGTAACAAGAAAATTAGCAATATCAGCAAACCAGGGTAAATTAGAAACGCTAAAAAGTTGCTCGTTTGGAAACATGTCATTTATTGGTGTAGTCTCAGATGATTCATCAAATACGAGTCTAGACAAGTGATCAGCAATCACATTTTGTACTCCTTTTTTATCTTGAATTGTGAGATCAAACTCTTGGAGTAACAGGATCCATCTAATGAGTCTAGGTTTCGCATCCTTTTTTGAGAGAAGATATTTTAATGCTGCATGATCACTAAAAACAACAATTGGTGAGCCAACAAGATAAGATCTAAATTCATCCAATGCAAATACTACTGCAAGTAATTCCTTCTCGGTGGTAGAATAATTCACTTGAGCACTATTCAAGGTTTTACTAGCATAGTAAATTACATAAGGTTTCTTATCTTTTCGTTGTCCTAAAACAGCTCCAACGGCATAATCACTAGCATCACACATGATTTCAAAAGGCAAAGTCCAATCTGGAGGTCGCATGATAGGAGCAGATGTTAGCATGCTTTTAAGTTTAACAAAAGCTTCTTGACATGATTCAGTCCACTCAAAAAGTGTGTCCTTTGATAGGAGATTACACAATGGTTTTGATATAACACTAAAGTTTTTGATAAATCTCCTATAAAAACCAGCATGTCCTAAAAATGATCTAACATCTTTTACTGACTTAGGAATGGGCAAATTGGCAATCAGTTCAATTTTAGCTCTATCTACTTCAATTCCTTTTGATGAGACAATATGACCAAGTACAATACCATGTGTGACCATAAAATGACATTTTTCCCAATTAAGCACAAGATTCTTTTCTTTACATCTAATCAAAACTTTTTGCAATTTAGACAAACAATCATCAAATGAATCACCAAATACAGAAAAATCATCCATGAAAACTTCGAGAAAGCGTTCAACCATATCACTAAAAATGCTAAGCATGCATCTTTGAAATGTGGCCGGTGCATTACATAAACCAAAAGGCATTCTTCGATATGTAAATGTACCAAATGGACATGTGAATGTGATCTTTTCTTGATCTTCAGGTGCAATTTCAATTTCATTATACCCAGAATACCCGTCTAGGAAACAATAAAATTCATGTCCCGCTACCCTTTCTAAGATTTGATCAATGAATGGTAAAGGGAAGTGATCTTTCCTAGTCATTGAGTTCAATTTCCTATAGTCAATGCACATTCTCCAACCAGCAGTGGTTCGAGTTGGAATTAATTCATTATTTTCATTCTTGACTACAGTGACTCCAGATTTCTTAGGTACAACTTGAGTAGGACTGGCCCATGTGCTATCAGAAATAGGATAAATGATTCCTACATCTAAGAGCTTGAGAACTTCATTTCTCACTACATCTTTCATATTAGGATTTAGTCTTCGTTGCATTTGCCTAGATGGTTTGGCATTATCTTCCAAATATATCTTATGCGTGCAAATCAATGGACCAATTCCTTTTATATCAGCTATGGTCCATCCTAAGGCATGTTTATGCAATCTCAAAATTTCTAACAATTTATGTTCTTGAAGATCATTGAGTTTGGAAGAAATTATCACCGGAAATGTCTCATTTGTACCCAAGTAAGCATATTTGAGATCGGATGGTAGCGGTTTCAAATCCAGCTTTGGTGGTTGAACACTTGATGGCACAGGCGCATCATCACATTGTGGTAATTCTTCGAATTTGGGTTTCCAACCATCCTCGTTTACCACTTGCAAAGAATCAAACAAAGAACAAATATGTGAAACTTCAGAATTTTTATCAAATTCAAATTGAGTAGAACTAGTCAAACAAACTTCTAAAGAGTCAGAAAATGAAGAGATAGGAAAATGATCATGAACAAGTTCTTCAATGAAATCTACCTCGTGATTTTCAACGTCATGCCCAGGTTGTTTACAAATGTTAAAAACATTTAATTCCAATGTCATGTTTCCAAAAGAAAGTTTCAAAACACCATTTCTACAATTAATTAATGCATTAGACGTTGCAAGAAATGGACGACCAAGAATAACAGGAATTTGAGTGTTTGAATTAAGGACAGGTTGTGTATCCAAAACAATAAAATCGACTGGAAAGTAAAATTTATCTATTTGAACCAACACATCCTCAATTATTCCTCTTGGCATTTTCACAGAACGATCAGCAAGTTAAAGTGTTATTGAAGTAGGTTTAAGCTCACATAAACCTAATTGCTCATACACAGAATAAGGCAAAAGATTAACACTTGCACCAAGATCAAGCAAAGCACGTTCTATCCTAAAGTTTCCAATCACACAAGAAATTGTTGGACAACTAGGATCTTTGTATTTTGGTGGAGTGTTTTGTTGAATGATGGAACTAACATTCTCAGTCAAAAAAGCTTTCTTTTGCACATTAAGCTTCCTTTTAACTGTGCACAAATCTTTCAAGAATTTAGCATAAGAAGGAACTTGCTTAATTGCATCTAACAAAGGAATGTTGATTTTAACTTGCTTGAAAAGTTCAAAAATTTCAGAGTTATGATTCAGCTTTTTGATTGGTTGAAGTCTTTGAGGAAAAGGGGCAGGAATAGGGCATTTTTCAACATTACACAACTTAGGCTCATCATTCTTTTTATCAACAATTGATTTTGATGGTTCATTAGAATCATTTACCTTCGATGGAATGGTTTTATCAATGATCTTACCACTTCGAAGAGTTGTGATTGAATTGGCATTCTCAGGATGTGTACCACTTGAATCAGAATTATTGACATTAAATTGACTTACAGGATTTGGTTGTGGTTGGGCAGGAAATTTACCTTTCTCTTGAACACTCAAAGATGAAGTCAATTTTGAAAGCGTATTCTTAATGTCATTAATGGCTTGTGATGTTTGATTGTTTATGCTTGTTTGCCCTTGCATGAATGCTTGCAAAGTTTCCTCAAGGGTTTTTGAATGTGATGAATGATATGGAGGAAAATTTGAGGGTCTTTGGGGAGGTGGATGGGCATTATGCTCATTTTTCCAACTAAAATTTGGATGATTTCTCCACCCAGGATTATACGTTTCAGAATATGGAGAATGAGTTGGAAAAGTCTTTTTGAAAGTATTCATAAAATTTGCTTGGTCATGAAACATTTCTTTAAAAATTGGAACATTTGGGCAATCTTGAGGGCAATGTCCGATGACTTCACAAATTCCACACACTTCATCATTAAGCACAGATTTGACTTCTTTTACTTTCCTTAATTCCATGGCTTCGATCTTTCTAGTCAAATTAGCAACTCTAGCACTTAAATCATCTTCTTGATTCAAAGTATATTTGCCTCCACTATAACTAGCAAGATTAGATCTTATTGAATTTTCTGAAGAACTAGTGGTTTGCCAAGATTGAGAGTTTTCAGCCAAATGATCTAAATACTCTAAAGCTTCTTCAGGATCTTTATCTAAAAATTCTCCATTACACATTGTTTCAACAAATTGTTTTGTCTCTGGTGTTAACCTTCATAAAAGAAACTTATCGTTCGCCACTTTTCAAAACCATGGTATGGGCATGAATTTAACAAGTCCTTAAATCTTTCCAAACATTGAAAATAAGTTTCATTCATTTTTTGACAAAAGTTTTGGATTTGTCTCTTGAAAGCATTCATTTTATGTGTTGGAAAAAATTTCTTTAAGAACTCAGTTTGCATTTCTTGCCATGTACCTATGGATCTAGGTCTCAATGAATTAAGCCACGTTTTCACTTTATCTTTTAAAGAAAAAGGAAACAATTTTAGCCTAATTAACTCTTCACTACATGTTTGATCAGTAAATGTGGCACATACTTTCTCAAATTCTTTTAGGTGCGAATATGGACTTTCAGATTCTAAGCCATGGAAATTAGGAAGCAAAGGAATCATACCAGGCTTAAAATTGAAATTATTTGCATTAAGAGGAAAAATAAAGCATGAAGGAGATGAATTTCGAGGAGGTTGCAAGTATTCACGCATAGTTCGAACATGTGGATTTTCATTTTCACCGTGTATACTTTCATTTTCAACCATGGTGTTTGATGTGTGTGAATGTGTAGATGAATCAAATAAATTACCAAAGAAGGTTTCAGAATTACCTTTCACCAAACGATGCGAGTGAGGATCACGATACCACCCAAGCATAAATTAGATAAGATAAAATTTAACAACAACAACAATAATAAATAAAAAAAAAACGTTAGAACAATAATATAAATAAAAAGAAAAGAGGCAGTATAACCTTCCTCTTGACAAAAATAAAATAAGACAATTATAAAATGATAATATAGGAACTAACAAAATAAAAATTAGGTGGTATAACTAACCATTATATTAAACAAAAGAAACACGTAAACTAATCTTATAATTATAATACAACATTAATTTAAAGACAAGAGAAAAAAAAACAAATGGGCGGCTGAGCCTCCCAATTAAATAAAAGCAAGAAATATAAATAACAAAATAAATGTTAGAGTTAAAAGTTAAATGTTAGAGTTAGTGTTAGAAATTAGATGTTAGTGTTAGATGTTAGAGTTAGAGTTAGTACAATAAAAGAAAATAAAATTAGAACAAGTAAACTTTATACAAGCTGAAATTCTCCGGTAACGGCGCCAAAAACTTGCTACAATTTTTAGGTTGTAATACCCAGCGTAGGTTTGTCAAGTAATAAAGATTCGGAAGTCCGAGTGTCGGTCCTCAGGGAATTGGTTATACTAAGTCCACAAGTCCAAAGTTCAAAGTCCAAATATTGTGAAAGTAGATTGAAATTTTGATTATTAACTTGAATTTAATTATTATTGAATATTAGGGCATTAGGGATCCATTTTGATGATATGTATAGAAATTATTCTTGATCCTTTTTTTTTATACACAATTAAGATTCAAATAAGAAATAACCTTAATTGGAAGATGGATAACATTTAAGCACAAAGAAACTAAAAGACTTACCTTTGAATTGAAGTGAAAAACCATAGGTTGCCTTGCTCTTGATATATAGAAAACATCCAAGCATTCAATGTACCCTTAGTTAACAATGAATCAAGGTTTCTAACAAACCAAAATACTTGCAAAATATAGTACTCACTCAAAAGGAAAGTTGACAATGAAGAACAAACTAAAGGATCAAAGATCAATACTATACATCCATCAAAAGTTCACCCTTTGCCCTAATTACGAAATTAGAAATACATGGAGTAAAGAAAATATGAAGAAGAAGAAATGAAAGTGTTTTTCAGAATACAAGCTTTTTTCAAGCTTTCAAAACCAAGGTTTATATAGGCAAGGTAAAGGAGAATTCGCACATGTGAATGCAAGTAAGTGGCAGGTTTCATCATAGCATTATCGTCCACATTGCAAAGCACGTTTGACTATCTTCCACTCCGAATTAGAGAAATGTTTCTCCTTCAAAGATATGGCCCCATGAGTAATCTTTCCAATGCTTCATGAATCATCGTATTTGGACCTATTTAGTGAAAGTTACACTTAAAATATTAAGACATGTTCAAATCGAAACGTTGAAAGCTACTGTTTAAATGATAATTATTTTCAACCACCCAGATGCACGAATTAGAATTTTTCCATAACATGAACGTTGTATCTGTCTCTTTCAAGATTCATTTGAATCAAGAATCAAACCAATTGGAGCATTGTGGAGAGAGTTAGGTCCAAAATACCGAAGGATATGCACAGGTCCAGGCTTCAAATGGTAGGCCACGTTTTGTTGTATTGCCTCAAACATCTGGTGGTAAATCATTTCAAAATCGAAAATGACATCTGAAAATGAATTATGAAAAATTGAGTCAGCTTCAATTTGAAACAAAAATCATTATATTTGGAAGTGGGTAGACAAAGATATGACTATTTAACTAATTAGTGCTTCAAATAGGAAATATGATGTTGACCATTTTTTTTCAATTACAACTTGGCCACCTTTCACCTATGTATAAAATACACTACATTACTATTTTACAAAAGTATTATATACATGTAAACTTATATAATTATACATATTTACATGTAATTGAGATTTAGATCATAAAAACATGCAAATTAAAGTTGTGCCAATGAAATTCATAATTTTTGCTCAAATAGGGACTTTAAATTAAATAGTATGTAATAGTATCTTCTAAAATATATGTAAATGACACACTTTTAGACACTTATCATCTGTCATATGCTAATCGTAGGAGAGTCTACAACAAAAAAGAAATATGAACGATTAACCTAACTTTAGTGGCTTCAAAATTACAACAAAAAAGAAAAATAAAACAATCATCACTTACGACTAGATGGGGGGATGCAACAGTCTAATGCTAGGGTATCTAGTCCCTGTATATCAACTGGTGATGAGCCAACAAGTCGGTGTACTCTATCATATGCTACAGAAATATTTACTCGTTAGTTTAAGTTATGAAAAATATGGTTAGAAAAAGGCAGTAAAAAGAAATAAACGTATGTTGTCCTCCAGCCATCAGCCAGTCTCGCTAACAGCTGCACCCACCTAAGTGTGATCGTGACAATCCTGCCCTCAATACAAGCTCCCAGAGTAGAAATCCAATGAGGAAACCCAGAGTACATGTTATCAAGAACTGGTGCACGAGGCCGAATCTGGAACTTAGGAGCATACCGAGGATTATCTCTAACTGTAGACAGTGTACAACTCCTCAGCAAGTTTCTAGATGACGCTCGCGATGTCTGAGCCCTCTAGTATGTCTATCAGTATCGAATCTCTAGATCTAATAGGGGCGTAGATATAGTGAATGATTGTATCAGGGGCTTGGGACGAACAATGGGCCAGAGAAGGCCATAAATCTCCTTAATCAGGCTGTTTACCATCTTCTGCTGATGTTGAGTAGCGCTATCCTATCTGGAGTTGAACGTAATGAAATCAAACTGTAAGAAACTAAGGTGCACCTTGATGTCCAATCCATAGGTAGCTTCATAACCTAGAACTGGGTCATCGTGGATCTAGGTGTCATCTTCATCAGCACCAAAGTCCGGGTGATCACTGCTTGTCTTTTGCCACTGTGAGACTGTAGTCGCTGTAGGGTGGAAACAATATTACTCAGGCCTAAATTTCTAACTAATACTCAGAGCATCGTATGATCAAATTGACACAAATTTAAAGGATTAATGCATACGTTCTTCTCTTTCACTGAAGGTGGTGAAGATGCCGCAGTGGCTGGTGCAACACACACTTGTAAAGTGGTGGTGTCAGCTATCTCAGCCTTATGGGGTAGTGAACCTGCATCCTTAGCCCTGGGCTTATCATCGTCTTTAAGTGCGAGTGCATCTATGAATGATGCATCTCTGGTGACTTGAAATACCTGATAAACTTCGAGTAATACTCGCTCAAGACTCATCGGCTCTACCATACGCAACACAACAAGAACACGTGTTGTACAACAAAAAAGATTTACAAAGCTTAAAAAAAATACAAAACAATATGAATTTTAATTAACAAAAATATAACTTATGTTTCAAATTAACTTACTTGTATGGGCATGAATATAAATTGGTTTATGTCTGATGTCCGCACATACTTCTTACTCGAACGCCACCGTAACATATGGGGGAGTAAGTCGCTAATGCATACTGTGAGAGATGAAACCGCGGATGATATGGTCTCATACATTCACATCTATATAGCAATTTAATATAACTGTTAGAACATTTCAACCAATAAATTAATATATTAGTGAACTTCGAGTAAGAACAATAACTATACCTGGAATACTATTGGGAAACCCTCTACATTATATATATTATAATGTGTCTTCTTTTTAACCTTAGCCTCTGCCAATTTCATCCTGTAATGCTGCACTTAGCCTCCCATAACACGATTCAACGATTAATAAGTATACGTCCAAAAGAGAAAACCCCATGAAAATCGATCAAACTCATCCAAATCATCTATCAACCTCAACATCCACGTATCTAAAGTGTACCCACTATCCTCGGCCAGCAGTATGTGCTCAATCAAGTATAACAGTGATAGCTTGACAACATCTATATCTGAGATCTCACTCAAGTTCATATCCTCGTATACCTTGACTATCATATACAGTAGAATAGATAAAGACTCGCTTAAGTATATATCCCTTAGTTGATCACTTTGTGACGTTACCTTCGGATATGGTCTGAACCTCAACCCTATGATCAACGCAAACTCAATCCGGAAAAACCTCAATGTCGTGCCTGCAACCAAATACCATAGCTGCGCTCTGCATTATCAGTATGAATCTCGTGCAGTAACATGTGGTGTATAAGAGTGCCAGAAAAAAGTAGACTCGGATCGAGGTCTAAGAAATGCCTAAGCATGTTTGTCTGAACATGTGCTGCTGCATTCATGTTAGCTTCCTCTTGATCATCGTCAGATCACGAAGTTGAGATAGCGAAGTCACCACTGCCTCTGAGAAATGGTTTACTTGCTTAATCTTCAACGATCTAGTTACTCTAGTCATATTTTCTACACACGTAAAATACAAATTTCATTAATTTAAGAATTTACAATCATCTAAATTGTGTAACGTAATTATTTTACTATAAATAAATAATAAGACAACACAAATTATACCAAATATAGTTAACAATTTCATACATTAAAATGCATTGTATTTGTATTTATATAATATATTTATATTTCTATTTAAAAACATACAATTAATTACATTAACTAGCTTGCTCGAACCTTAATATTCGAGCTGCGAACATAGCTTGCTCGAATGTTACCTGTTCGAGCATGAAAAGCAACTTTCCATGCTTGAACTTGACTTTCGAGCACACTAATTTCATTCATGCTCGAATGTTAAGGTTCGAGTATAAAGGGAAAACATATCATTCTTGAACCTTAATGTTTGAGCAAGCTATGTTTACCCTCCATGCTCAAACCTTAATGTTCGAGCACGAAGCGAACATTGTAGCATGCTCGATTGTAATGCAATCTTCCTTCTAAATCTATTTCAACACACAATATTCATCAAATCTATAACATATTTGATTCAATTAACACATTCTAAAACCTAATCATTCCGAAAATACAAATTTCCACAATTATTTATGTCAAATCCGAGATTGAATGAAAAAACCCTAACTTGTCATTCCAAACAACTTCAACGATCTGCTTTGCCGTCAAAATTGGATTGCCTTGCTGTGAAATTGATTCCGCAAGCTATGAAATTCTTGCTCGAACCACTGCCTCTCGAAGGTTGACGATGCTTGAAGGTGAATAGAGACGAGTATTTGATTTCTAGAATATTTTTGTTTCGCGGGCTATTTTGGTCCGAATGAAACAAATTAGGGTATGTTTGATTGAATTTTATTAGGGTAGGTATTTTTGAATTTTCATTTAGAAACAAGGGTATTTTTTGTTAAATCCCATTATTCTTATTAGTTACTTGCCAATAAGTACAATTTAAAGGAAATCAATATAATCAAGAAACACAATAATGCAAAAACTTTTATTTTGATATATATAACCTATAAGAATCAAGAGTTTCAAGTCTTCACTTTGATATCGTTAAGATTTCAAATCTTCCCATGATGCAAATAATTAGGTTAAAGATGAACTCAATATTTATTTATGGGTTGAATTAATGGAAAAATATATGGAAAAAAAATTCATCTAAATGTTTTCCAATGAAAAACACATTCTTGATTATTTTTCTTTTACTTTTTTATTTTTTTATAAATAAAAGTCTAATATATTTTGAATCAATTAAGTGAAAATACAATAATTTTATTTATTTCGAAATTCTTCAGCAAAGGCATTCAAAAAAGACTTTATCACTAAGGACACAACATTGATAATGAACACTATTAGCATTTTCATTTTTGCACTAGGACATCTTAATATTTTGACTTATTTATTTTTATTCATGTAAGGTTAAGATTTATTTGTTTATTATATTCTCATTTATTACTAACAATTAAATTATTGTATTTACTTAGATAAAACCTTAAATTTACATAGAATTTCGATTCTATATGTAGAAGAAGGGAATATTTTATTTTTTTTATTAATAAAAACCAAAATTTTGAGTCGCTTTCATCTCATCCGATCCTAGTGTAAAAAGAGTTGATGAGTTAATAGTATTAATTCTTTTTTCTTTACTTAAGATTTTTACCTTTAGATTATAATCAATGGCTCAAAATTTGTTTATTAAGTTAAAATAATTATATATATATATATATATGATATTTTCAGTAATTAATTCAAAATATATTATAGTGTTACTAATTGCTTCAAAACATATTATAAACCTCTATCGTTTATATAAGAAATTTAAAAAGTACTAAAAGGAAAGTTACCTCTATTAATTATATAAGAGTATGAAAAAAAAATAAAAGTAATTATGTGTGATATACATTTTTCATATAAAAATAATTGACAAATTATGGTTATTATGAAGTATTTTTGTTTTGATTCCACAAATTTTTCGTTGATTAACTAAAAAACTTTGGATTGGCTTTACCCCATTCTTTTCATCATGGAGAGAATTGAACTCTTAATTCATATTTTATATCTAAGAGTTTTAAATCTAAACGTCTTTAAGTTTCCAGCTTATATTTTTTGTTAGAATTGTAGGTGGTATCTAATTAATAAAAATAGTGCAAAATTGATATAAATGGGGAATATTACATGCTTCTCTGTCATAACAATCAGCATATATATGTATATACACACACGCACACAACATAAAGGTAACAAAGAAATATATTATATAATAAAGATTTAATTAATTAAAGGGAACATAAAGTTATATTGTAACTTATAGCTCCGGTACATTTATACAAGGGAGGGTTAATCAACAACAGGGCATGGTTTAGACTAGGGATGGCAACGGGTTGGGTTTGGGTCGGAGATCCCCATCCCCGTGTTGAATTGTAAACTTAATCTAGAATATTGAATTGTCTAAATTGGTGTACTAGATTTAGTAAGCAATGGTGTACTAGATTTGGTAAACAATGGTGTACTAGACAAAGTCAATATTGGTGTACTAGACAAAGTCAACATTGGTGTGCTGGACAAAGTCAACATTGGTGTGCTGCACAAAGTCAACATTGGTGTTCTACGTGAAGACTAAATCAATGGTTTAGAATGGTTTGCTTCAACTATAAATACCCCTCCCCCCTTAAGGTTTTTAAAATAAGTTAGAAATAAAGCTTGAGTCCTTGTTCAAGTATTTGAGAGTGTTTACATATTTTCTTGTAAATTTGTATGAGAAATAAATATATTTGTGTGTTTTGAGTCATTACGAAATTCTTATTTTTCAACAAAGTGGTATCAGAGCTCGGTTTTGTAACTTGGATGTTATATTTGTGTGATTACGTGCATATTTAGAAAATTCTGTCAAAAAGGCCAAGATTGCCTAAGGAGTCTGGGTTTTAAGTGGGACCGTTGTGACCCCTCCAGTCTTTCCTGGGAATTTTCTTAGTGTATATTTTCACACCTATAAACATTCATATTACTATCCGAAATACTATTAGAAAGTTATGGCAAATGGAGGTATGACACCATTTCAAGTTCCAATTCTCAATAGAAGCAATTATGATAATTGGAGCATAAAAATGAAGGCACTCCTTGGAGCACAAGATGTGTGGGAGGTCGTGGAGAAAGGTTATAATGAACCTAGAGATGATGTTGCCATTTCTGTTTTGACTCAAGCACAAAGAGACACGTTGAAGGACTCGAGAAAGAGAGACAAAAAAGCTCTCTATGTCATTTATCAAGCATTAGATGATGATGCTTTTGAGAAGATATCAAATGCAACTTCCGCAAAGCAAGCATGGGATAAACTTCAGACATCCTACAAAGGCGCCGAGCAAGTAAAAAAGGTACGTCTTCAAACATTGAGAGGAGAATTTGAAACTTTATATATGAAGGAAGGCGAGTCAATTGTTAATTACTTCTCTAGAATTGAAGCTATTTCTAATCAATTGAAAAGAAATGGTGAAAAATTAAGTGAAGTAAGGATAATGGAAAAGATACTACGATCTATGGATTCAAAATTTGATCACATAGTCACAACAATTGAAGAAACTAAAGATTTGGAAGAAATGACGATCGACCAACTACAAGGATCATTGCAAGCCTATGAAGAAAAAATAAAAAAGAAGCAAGGCATCTCCGAACAACTTCTCAAGATGCAATTCAAGGAGAAAGAAGAAATTCAAAGCTATGATAGAAACCAACATGGTCGAGGTAGAGGTCGAGGTCAAGGACAAAGTAGAGGCCGTGGTCGTGGACGAGGTTGGAATTATAATTACAATAATTTCAACAACTATGAGAAAGGAGAAAGCTCAACACGAGGTCGTGGAAGGAACAATCCAAATACAAGGTACGACAAGTCTAAAGTCAGATGTTATAATTGTCAAAAGTTTGGCCATTATGCTTCTGCATGTAGAGCCTACAACAATGAAGTGGAAGAAAAGGCTAACTATGTAGAAGAAAAGAATCAAGGAGATGAAACTGTCTTGTTAGCATACAAAGACAATAGTGGAGGCCAAGAAAACACATGGTATCTTGACACTGGTGCGAGCAATCATATGTGTGGAAAAAGAAGCATGTTCGTGGAGTTAGACGAATCAACAAATGGAAATGTTTCTTTTGGTGATGATTCAAAAATAGCCGTGAAAGGAAGAGGTAACATTCTTATACAATTGAAAGATGGTAGACATCAATTTATTGGAAATGTCTACTATGTGCCTAATATGAAAAGTAATATTTTGAGTTTAGGTCAACTCTTAGAAAAAGGTTATGATATTCATATGAAAGATTATAGTCTTTTTATAAGAGATGACAAAGGCAACTTAATTACTAAAGTGAAAATGTCAAAGAATAGAATGTTTTCTTTGAATATTCAAAACGATGTTGCGAAATGTTTGAAAGCTTGTTACAAAGATGCATCATGGCTATGGCATCTTCGATTTGGGCATCTCAACTTTGGAGGGTTAGAGCTATTGGCTAAGAAGGAGATGGTAAGAGGTCTTCCTTACATCAATCATCCGAACCAACTTTGTGAAGGATGTTTACATGGGAAACAATTCAGAAAAAGCTTTCCAAAAGAGTCTACCTTTAGAGCCAAGAAACCACTGGAGCTCATTCATGCTGATGTATGCGGTCCATTCAAGCCAAGATCTCTTGGTAACAATAATTATTTCCTTCTCTTTATTGATGATTTTTCAAGAAAAACATGGATCTACCTTTTGAAGCAAAAGTCTGAGGTATTTGGAGCTTTCAAGAAATTTAAAGCTGCCGTTGAGAAAGAAAGTGGTCGTCAGATTAAGGCCATGAGAACTGATCGTGGAGGAGAATTCACTTCTAAGGAATTTCAAGAATTCTGTGAAGCAAATGGAATTCGACGATTCTTAACCGTTCCGAGATCCCCCCAACAAAATGGTGTTGCTGAAAGAAAGAATCGAACAATTCTCAACATAGCGAGGAGTATGTTGAAAAGTAAAAGACTACCCAAGGAGTTTTGGGCTGAAGCTGTATCAACTGCTGTATATCTATCCAATAGATCTCCAACAAGAAGCGTGTGGGGAAAAACACCACAAGAAGCATGGTGTGGAAGAAAGCCTGGTATTTCTCATCTTAGAGTTTTTGGAAGTGTAGCTCATGTTCATGTACCAGACGAGAGAAGAACAAAGTTGGATGATAAAAGCGAGAGTTTTATCTTCATTGGCTATGATTCAAGTTCAAAGGGTTACAAGTTGTATAATCCAAACAGCAAAAAGATTATGATCAGTCGAGATGTAATATTTGACGAAGAAGGAGAATGGGATTTTGGTCCAGATGTCGATGACTTCAACTTCTTTCCTTTGTTTGAAGAAGAACCAATAATGGAGCAAGCAGGAGAAGCAAGAGAAGAACCTACTACTCCGCATACTCCACCAACTTCACCAACAACAAACAATCAAGGAGATTCACCACCATCCTTTTTAAAGGAAAGAAATGAAGAACGCACAAGGAGTTTCCAAGATCTCTATGAGGTAACTGAGAGGTTAGATAATCTCACTCTTTTTTGTCTTTTTGCTGAGTGTGAACCAATGAGTTTTGGAGAAGCTATACAAGATGAAAAATGGAGAAATGCAATGGATGAAGAAATTAAAGCTATTGTGAAGAATGATACGTGGGAGCTTGTGTCACTTCCTAAAGGACACAAAGCTATTGGAGTCAAATGGGTGTACAAAGTAAAGCAGAATTCAAAAGGAGAAATTGAACGATACAAAGCGAGGCTAGTTGCAAAAGGCTACAGTCAAAGAGCCGGCATCGACTATGATGAGGTGTTTGCTCCGGTAGCACGCTTAGAAACTGTAAGACTAATCATTTCCTTGGCAGCTCAAAACAAGTGGAAGATCCATCAAATGGATGTAAAATCTGCATTCTTGAATGGAGTTCTCGAAGAAGAAGTCTACATACAACAACCTACAGGTTTCGAAGTTAAAGGGCAAGAGGACAAGGTGTTGAAATTGAGAAAGGCTCTCTATGGTTTGAAACAAGCACCAAGAGCATGGAATAGTCGAATCGACAAGTATTTCCAAAAGAATGGTTTCACCAAGTGCCCTTATGAACACGCACTTTACATCAAGATCAAAGATGAAGATATTTTGATCGTGTGCTTGTACGTAGATGATTTGATTTTTACTGGAAGCAATCCAAGCTTGTTCGATGATTTCAAGAACACGATGACTAAGGAGTTTGAGATGACTGACATTGGGCTTATGGCGTATTACCTCAGTATCGAAGTAAAACAAGAGGAAGATGGAATTTTCATTTCACAACAACGCTATACAAAGGAAATCCTCAAGAAGTTCAAAATGGAAAATTGCAAGCCTATTAGTACGCCAATTGAGTGTGGAATTAAGCTCTCGAAGCATGAAGAAGGAGAAAGAGTAGATTCAACTTTTTTCAAGAGCTTGGTTGGATGTTTACGATATTTAACATGTACTAGGCCCGATATTCTCTATGCAACAGGACTTGTAAGCCGCTACATGGAAACTCCAACAACCACACATTTCAAGGCTGCAAAGAGGATTCTTCGTTATCTAAAAGGTACAACAAACTTTGGTTTGTTCTATTCATGTTCAGATAATTTTGAACTTGTTGGATATAGCGATAGTGATTGGGCTGGAGATACTGATGATCGAAAAAGTACAACTGGTTTTGTATTCTTTATGGGAGGCACCGCTTTCACCTGGATGTCAAAGAAGCAACCAATTGTAACACTCTCCACATGTGAAGCTGAGTACGTAGCTGCCACGTCATGTGTTTGCCATGCAATTTGGCTTAGAAACCTACTAAAGGAGCTGAGGTGGTCACAAGAGAAGCCAACGAAGATTTATGTTGATAACAAGTCAGCTATGGCATTGGCAAAGAATCCGGTGTTTCATGATCGAAGCAAGCATATTGACACGCGTTACCACTACATAAGGGAGTGCATCACAAGAAATGATGTACATATGGAGTACGTGAAGTCCCAGGATCAAATTGCTGATATTTTTACCAAGCCACTCAAACAAGAAGATTTTATAAGATTGAGAAATTCACTTGGTGTGATTAGATTAAGTTTAAGGGGGAGTGTTGAATTGTAAACTTAATCTAGAATATTGAATTGTCTAAATTGGTGTACTAGATTTAGTAAGCAATGGTGTACTAGATTTGGTAAACAATGGTGTACTAGACAAAGTCAATATTGGTGTACTAGACAAAGTCAACATTGGTGTGCTGGACAAAGTCAACATTGGTGTGCTGCACAAAGTCAACATTGGTGTTCTACGTGAAGACTAAATCAATGGTTTAGAATGGTTTGCTTCAACTATAAATACCCCTCCCCCCTTAAGGTTTTTAAAATAAGTTAGAAATAAAGCTTGAGTCCTTGTTCAAGTATTTGAGAGTGTTTACATATTTTCTTGTAAATTTGTATGAGAAATAAATATATTTGTGTGTTTTGAGTCATTACGAAATTCTTATTTTTCAACATCCCGCCCCTAACTTTGATTGTCCCGAACTATCTCCATCTCTGCCCGTCTTCGATTTGGGCTAATTTAGAGACGGGTCAGGGATATCTCCGATTTGAGTCAGGGATTCCCGCGGGCTCCTAACCCAAATTTGACTCCTTTTTAACTAAAAATAAAGTAAATTTATTTTAAGTATTAAGAATTGAACCCAAAACTTAATAAAAAGTTAATAGTATTAATACACTACTTACTATGACACCTTTCATATTTCGTTAATATAATATGTAAATAAAAAATATATGTAATTTATATTATTAAACTGAATTATTATTTTTAATATAAAATAAAGGATAAAAGCCCTTTAGTCCCAAAGATTTGGCTAAATACTTTCATGAGTTCTAGTAGTTTTGAAAATACCCTTAAAAGTCTTATTTTCCTATAAAATACCTATTATACCCTTATGCATAATATTTAACAAAAAACTAATAAATTTTTAAATTTTTTTAAAATACATTATATTTATGTAAAATATATTAATAAATAAATAAAATAATTATCTTATAGCACATATTTTATATAATTATTATTAACATATTATAACTTTTATTTATTATTATTTTAGTTTTATTATTTTAATTATATTTTTTATATATGTATTATATAAAAAATAATATAATTATAAATATTTATTATACTGTAAACCAAATAGATTTATAAATCTATATTTTATTAATAAATTAATATTTTATGTTTTAGTTGTATTTAATTTTTAGTAATTACAAATATGTAATTTGTTATTATTTAATTTTTTACAATAAATTACAATAAAAGTATTTTATTAATATATTATATAATGACCACTGCCTACCTGTAAAATATAATTATTAGAACGCATGAAGGATATATATTTACAGAGTAATTGTATATGATCCCCAGGAGACAAAATTACTAACCAGAGATGAACAGCAACAGAATGAGAAGGTGGAAGAGAAAAGTTTTTTATCCATATTGCATGAGTGGGGCAGGAGAGCACTGTTAGGGTTCGGTATTTATTAATATGCAAGCTGAAGACGTATTTTGGAAAGAAATTAAGCATATTTTGGAATTAAATGAGTATATTCTAAAATAGAAGAAAACATTAATTGTGAGATCAAAAGCTTATATATTTAATTAATTTTCCTATTCTATCTTTTGCCACATAGCTGTGCATGGTGTCGCAAATTCATTAAAAGGTTCTCATTACTTGTTGATTGCTTCCAATTCAGGTTCTCCACTCTTTTGAAATACTCCAACCTTTTTAATTGCATATGGGATTTTCATTTAGCTAGAAAAATAAATTTAGCAACATTTTTATAATGTTGGATTTTGTTCGTCTAAAAGATTGCAATAGGACCTTATTAGTAGATGTAAAGAGATGAACAAGAAGAATCAAATCTCTCTTTTCAATTAGGGTAGGGATTATTTAAATTGCAACATGATAAATTTAGTGTTTTAAAATGACATCAATCATAAAAGTAGGGGTGGCAATTTTGAAAACTATTAGTCAACTCAACATGAATACGGAATGAAATTAGAAGATTTAGATTTACTTAAAATGACAATGATTAATAAATAGACTATAATGATATGATACTATTAATAAATAGGTTGGGTTCAAGTTGAAAATTCTTGACACATGAACTCGTTTATAATACAATTAATTATTTGTATAATAATTTCATTTTGATTTATTTAATTATAATTTAACATATTTTTTCACATTTTAAATATTTAATTAATTATATTTTTAACATTTTAAAAAATATTTAATATCATTTAGAATAAATTTTTTTAATATTCGAGTAGATAATATTATAAATATTTTAAAATATATATTAAATATATTAAAAATATATATTAAATAGGGGACATTTTAAATAAGTCAGGTTAAGATTTTGATTCTTAAAACGATTATTAAATGGATTGAGTTCAAACTAACACAAAATATGTTATGTTTTTAATTGACACGATAACTCGAATTATCATCTCTACATAAAAGCAATGAAAACCAATAGAAATCCTAACCCCATTATTCAACTTATAAGAGAACCAACAAAATCAGCGGAAACCTTACGAATGAATTGCATTGCTTTCTTCTTTTACATATACAATAACAATGGCCTTAAGACTTCTTTCACTCGTTTTACACAAGACAAGACAAGACACTTTGGGCGCTTATCATAATATATGCTGGACTGAACCCAAAATGCTTCCCACATTTTGTCAAAATCTTATTGCCCTTATGGAAGCTCTCACAGTCTTCTATATCTTGTTCGAATTTTAACCATGCAAAAGCATGTTGCGGTCCAAAATCTTGACCGAGAAAAGTACATAATTGGGGTGAAAAATCAGGCACACTAAATAGACCACTCTTTTGCACTGCCATTCTTAGTTTGTTCCACCTCATGGCCATTTGATGGTGGCTGAATTCGAAGAAACACTTATCTTTGTTGCAGATGGTTCACAGCTATCAGCAACAACTTTCAAAACCTAGCTGCTCGGAGCTAGCTGTGAATATCCTTTGACACGCTGATGGTGTTGAGCTCTATGTATTTGGTTATTTTTTAGCAACTTGTGTCCTTAACAAGAGTCATGAACCAATATCCCACCATTCACCAGTAATTGCTTGACAAATCCATCAAATGTTATTTGGGGAAGTGACCAGTAATCGAAGGATAGGAAGAGCAGAAAGGGGCTGCAGAAACAACACTAATGGGTTTCGATGCATCCTGCGAATGACAAGGCATAAAGGGCAGCCTGGCAGAGTTGCATTGAACCCGTCCCAACAACAAGCTGACGATTTCCTGTTATTGCATTCCCGACCACTCTGTGCAATCTAACAACTTCCTTAGAAAATTCAAGCTTGAAAAACCGACAAAGGTTATTGACATCTGAAAAATAACTCAAAGATTGCCACCCGGGACTCACAATTGTGGTCTTGTTCCTTGTTTTTTGCCAATATTTTTCATACATAGTTGGATCTCCGTGGTCGAGATTGATTACTCTTTCCCTGCCATCTTGAGATTCAATATTAGTCCTAGAAGTAAGAGAAGATGAGGATGATGCAGAAGAAGAAAGAGACATATGCGTCTTCTTAATAACATACTCCTTTCCTTGATGTTGTGCTTCTCTGATCACTTCTTGTGATTCTCTAACCACGATAATAACGAAATGTAGAAGAAAAACAATTGTATTATTTCTTTCTAGAAATATTACAAATACAACAAAAGCAAACTTTTCTCAAACTCTATCTGGAGTTTTCTTACCCTCTCTAAAACTCTCTCTGGAGATTCAATCCTGTTAGGATTATTAAAAATTAGGAGGGAAGCTTGCTATTTATAAGAAAGCTTCCTCAAACCTATTGTGAGGACAACACAGGGAAAAAATTTGCTTCACCGTGTTGCAACCATATCTGCGGTTCCTTAGCCGTGTCATAACCGTGCTTGTGATTGGATTTCATTCTAGAATTTTGTTGACAGCGTTCTAGAATCTTTATTGAATTCAGCTGGACTCCACAATTCTTCCCCTCTAAACCCATTTTAAAATCGATGGTCACCTGCCATCCATTCTGGCTATGTCTCTGCACAGCTTCTACTCCTCATGTGGAATAACATTTGTTAATATGTCTGCTGGATTCTCTTTTGTTTAGATCTTCACAAATATCAGTAGTTATTGTTCTATTACTTTACATACCCAGTGGTACCGAATATCAATGTGCTTTGTATGAGAATGACACATTGAGTTCTTGCTTAAATCTATAGCACTCTAACTATCACAATGTATCTTGTAGTACTTTTTCTTGATTCCTAATTCTTGGAGAAAATGTTTAACCACAACATTTCCTTACCAGCTTCTGCTGCAGCAATGTACTATGCTTCCATTGTAGATAAAGCAACACCCTTTTGTAATCCTGACTGCCATGACAGTTCCTTCTGCAAAAGTGTAAAGAAAACCTGAGGTAGGTTTTCTGTTATCAAGGTCTCCGGCCATAGTCTTTCTTTCCAGGATTTGAAAGAAATCAACTTACTGTACTCACTGTATAAGCAATGTCTGGTCTAGTACATATCATTGCATACATCAACCTTCCTACCGCTGAAGAATAGGGTACTAATGTCATCTCCTCTATCTCTTCTTTGGATAAGGGGCGCATTCCTTACTCAACTTAAAGTGGTTGGCTAGTGGAATGCTGACTGGTTTGGTTTTATTCATGTTGCATCTCTTTATTACTCGTTCAATATACTTCTCTTGAGATAGCCATAGCCTGTGGTTTTCCATATCTCGAATAATTTGCATTCCTAAGATTTGTTAAGCAGGTCATCAGTTCTTCATGTCAATGGACTTGGAAAGTTTCTTCTTCAGCTGACTGATTTTCATTGCACCTTGTCCAACGATTAACATGTAGTCAGCATATCGTAATAGCGCAATGAAGGTTTTATCTGAAAATATTTTTATGTAAACACACTGGTCTGCTGCAATCCTTTTATATCCTTGACTCACTATAAACGAGTCAAATTTCTTATACCACTACCTTGGAGCTTGTTTGAGGCTATACAAGTTATCTTGCAAATGTGGTTTTCTTTACCCGAAACCTCAATACTTTTTGGTTGCTCCATATAGATTTTCTCATTAAATCACCATGAAGAAATGCTATCTTTATATCCATTTATTCAAACCCTAGGTTTAAACTGGCTACTAGGCTGAGACTCGTATTGAGGTCATCTTCACCACAGGTGAGAAAATCTCATTAAAGTCAATTCATTTCTTCTGAAGCGATCCTTTGACTACTAATTAGGCTTTATGTTTCACCACCTTTCTACTGCCATCTTTCGTGAGCTTGAACACCCATTTATTCTTTAGTGCCTTCTTCCCACTTGGTAGTTTAACTAATTCATAGGTATGGTTTTTTTTATAATGGTTTCATCTCATCTTCCTGGAAACTCTCTGACTCTTCTTCTTCAGTAAAATATACTAGGATTCTGAATATCTTTTGACGGTATTCGGCCTCGCTCAGATCTTCAACCTTGTGAATTGTTGGGTTTAGGAGGTGTGCCATTATCTGACAAATTGTGATGGTCTTATAGCTTCTGGTGGAGAGGATTGAGTCTCCCCCACTCAATTCCTATTCTCCCTCCTGGTATGCTTCTAAAGCTTCTTAATGTATCTCATTATCATCTGTGGCATTTATGTAGGTATTGGATTAGGAACAATCTCCTTGGCACTAAAACTGGGAACAAAAAACTTTGTGAGCTTTTCAATGTCGTCTATTGTTTGATTTTCATGCAATACTATATCCCTGCTTCCAAAGCTTATATCCAAAGATACATGGAGTAGACCTTGCATCAAGCTTTTGTCTGAGCTCCATAGATACATGTGAAAAGGATGAAAATCCAATACTCTTAAATAAAAGTAGGAAGGATTCTTACCAGGCCACATCCTTTCATAATTTCAAAATTCAATGATATTGACAGTGATCTATTGATCAAATAACAGGCCGCACGAACAGTTTCTCCCCATAATGGCCTGGGCAGCTTAGCCATACTGATCATACTTATGACCTTTTCCATGATTGTTCAATTCATCCTCTCGGCTACACCGTTATATTGTGGGGTGCGAAGGACAATCTTCTCATGTCGAATTTTGTGTCTTCTGCAATAGGCATCAAACACTCTAGAAGTATACTTGCCTCTATTTTTTGTTTTAATTTCTTTCCTGTTTCATGCTCTACCATGGCGTGGAACTGTTTAAAGTGATCAAATATTTGATCTTTTGACTTCAAGAAGTATACCCACACCTTCTGAGAAACATCATCAATAAAGGTCAAGAAATGCCTATTATCGCCTAGTGATTTCACTTCTAAGGGACAACAAACATCAAAGTGCTTGGACTGAGCAGCTATGATCTCCTCGATGAAGAAGAACTAAATGAGACTCTATGTTGCTTACAAAATAGATAGTGATTTCAAGGATTTAACGTGGCATCCTTAGGTATAGCAATAAGTTTCCTTTTTGTCAAGATAAATAATCTTTTCTCACTCATATGACCGAGTCTCTGGTGCTACAAATTTTGTGTTGTATAACATTGAGGCTGTCTGCATATATCTTCACACGAGCTTGTATGGCATTCCACAAATATGTCATCGGGCAACAACCATGGCAGCTTTCACCATTTTCCATGTGCCATTGCCAAAAATAGTTGTTGTAGCCTTCCTTGTCAAAGGCTTTTCCCAATAGAAAATTGAGCCGAAGATCTGGAACATGATGGATATCTTTTAAAGTAATTGTATATCCAATATTCGTCTTTATTTTAACATCACCAGTTCCAATAATGTTCTTGAAACTGGTATTTCCTATTTTCATTGTACCAAAGTTTCCTACTTTGTATGTTTTTAAGAAACCTCCATATGAAGTGACGTGATAGGATGCTGCAGTATAACCTATCCACTCAACATCTTGGCTCGATGTTTGAAGGCATGTCTCTTCGCGGGTGGAGCAGAAAGCAACATCTCTTATAATAGTGACCAATAACTCTCCACCATTCTTCTTCGACTGATTATCATTTTGTCTTTGTCTTTCTTCTTCAGGTGAGCCTCCAAGCCTGAGTAATTGCACTTATATGTTGGCTTCCTTCCATCTGTTGATCTATCCCTGTTCTTACTCTTGCCTCTCCCCTGGCCTCCACTACGTTCTTGCTGTCTTCCTCGATTTTTCGTGATATAGAACAAAGAAGGGGATTTCTAGAAAAACCCAGAAAATAGAAACAAAAATCTTTGTCATTTGGTGACTATTTAAATTAAAAGAGGCAAACTTGACAAAGTAGTAAATGCGACAGGGACTCTTTTCGGATCGTTTAGAAGGTTTTCTGAGGTTTTGGCAGAACTCTTAAACCTGTACAAACTGATTAATTGTCAATCGAGGAATTGTATCTAAGGTTCCTAGAGTTCGCTTTGAGCACAGATAATGGGTCTGTACTTAGCGAAATTCCACAGACTATCTGTTTGAGTTATCTTGAATGGGCATTTTGAATAGCAAGAAAATTCTGATTTGCACCTATTAAATCACTCGTAATCATAATTAAGTACTTTGATAAATTAACCAGATATTATCACTTATTTATGCATGTGCACGTGGAAATTTATGATCCCTTATCACAAAATTTAAGGGAAAAAAAATTACTCCAGTTTTATATTGTAAGGAGTTGCTAAACATTGAAATTAAGGAAAAGCAGAACTGAAAGAATTTGAGAACTTCTATGAATTATATGAAGTACACAAAATAGAATTGAATCGTAATGATACAAATCATTCATATGTCTCATCATCAGTTACCAAAATGTATTGTTAAAGTATTCTAAAATTTTCTAAGTTTTAGTACCTGAATTTAATAAATTTTTTAAGATTTTGGGCAATTTGTTTCTTTAGTGTAGTTTGGGTGCTTGATACTTCTAAATGATTTCAAGTTAGACTGACAGTAGCGATAAGGGTTTGATGTTTCGTGAACAAGATTTCTCACTCCATCAAAACATTTTTTACATAGACAATTTAGAGTTTTTGACTATAGTGTGTATGTCAAGAAACAAACACAATGCATCTAATTAGCTCTAATTTATTCATATTTTTTTTAATCCTATAGGTCTTCTCGATGCTAAGAGATATTATAGTCTTGCTAGCCCTGCTTCCTCGGATCAGTTAAGTGTGGATATTTCTCATATACATATAACCAACGTTATAATTTTAATAGGGAGAATGACTGACATTCCGTTGAGTTTGGTCTAATTAATCAAAAATGCTTTATATTTTTAAAATTGTTTGTTGCATCAAACTTACACGACATAGTTGGTGTCTTGATCTATAAGCTTTAGGCAAAACAGGCAACTTAATGCCATCAAGTCTTGGATCCCACCGCTAACAAGGCTATAAACATGACCTACATTGTCAAATAAAAAACATAAGAATCATCACAAGATTATATAAAAAGCAAGGCTACCCTGAGCCTCCACCCAATAACAGCCAATGGATAAGCGACGCCTAAGATTAGGGATGGAAAAAAAATATGGGCCTAGCTCGGTTTGGGTGAACCTGATATTTTAGGGTTGGGTTAAACCTGGCCCTAAATAAAAATCAGACTGGGTCGAGTCAATTTCGAATTTTTTCTGATTTTAAATAAATTAATGTCGGGTTAGACCGGGCCGGATTTTAACCCAATTTGTAAACAATAAAAAATAAGAATTTTTTTTTATAATTTTTCTTGTTTTTAAAACCCGATTTTTTTACCCAATCTGATCTGAGTCCTGGTTTTGACTCGGCCTAATTTTATTAAATCCGGGTCCAAGTTTAGTTAAATATATAAAAAATAAACTCGAGTCCGAGTCGGGTTTTTAAAAACTCGGCTTAAACCCGGGTTTTTGCCAAGTCTGCCTAAAATAAAGGATAGCGTACGTCCCATGTCCTTGACACGAAATGAGTATATAAGGATAAAAAACTCAATGGCGATGTAGTCTTTAGGAGAAGTAGCACAATGGTTGCGTGAAGGGAATTTTCGAAGGGAAAACTATATTCTCCACACCTATATAAACTCCGAATTTCTCCAAGTAAAGGGTTCTTTTGATAATCTCCCTCTCTTACTTTTATATGCATCTTTACTCATGTCTCATGCCTATAATTTTTCTATATATATTTGTCTGACTAGAGTTTCGGACAACATTTGCTGACAACACCACTGGTGTCCGCTAACTTTTTCTTGTCTTGTAATTTGATGCCGGGAGGGGAGCCAAAGTTATTTGAGGTTCTTTTATTGTCAAATTGAATTACTTGCCGACGTGATACTTTCATCCTGTCGTGGACATGTTTTTCTATGAGTATAAATAGTATTTGTTGACTGAAACTTGTCCTACATAAAACACAAGTGACATTGAGTCGAATTTTAGCATCAACAATAACTATATAAATATTAGTTAAATTCCATAAGCTATTCGATCAAATAGAAAATTGACGATTATTTCTTAGGATTTTGTAAATACCCCACTATTTCCTTGATATTTGAAGAATTACCCATTAAGTGTAACAAAAAATAACATATTTTGTACGTTTTTACTAATTTTCCCTTAGACAACTAAATGAAGGGACATGTGGGTCTCTCAATAAACTTATATTTTCCCTTTTTCTCTCTCACCCTTGCAATATTCAATTTCTAAATTATCTAAATCTTCACCCACCCTCTGCCTTTAGATAAATAATCAACTTTACTTTAATTAGACTTTAAAATTAACCATAAAATTTTAAAAAGAGCTATTAAAATAATCATAATTAGTTCAATTTACACAAACTCCTTTTTGTTTTTTTAAATCTCCAAGCAATAGCATAGAGTAATAAAATTGAATAATGAGTAACAAAGTACAAATAAAAAGAAGACTAAAAAAGGCCTAATAATTTTTGTAATACAAGACTGAGGCAGAAACGAAAAATGTAAAAACTTTAACATATTAACAGCATGTAAAATTCGATTAATCATATAAATCATAAAGAACAAAAGATAATCAAAATTTGCAAAACCAACATGCAGAACCCAATAAATAGAAATCACAGCCATTAAACCAAAAAGTACAAACCAGTATTTCAACTAAAATCAATAACATAGCAGAAAGCAAGCATGCTAACTTGCTTAACCCAGAAACAACAGCAAACCATCCTGCCAAACATACAACTAGTATGCCAAAAGTAGTGAACTAGTAAACCAGACTTAAGGAATATAGTAGTAGCAGCACCAACATTAATTTTACTTTAATTAAGCATTACCACATTCTTGTGCATCATTTTATGGAACATCTTATGTCCAATCTCTATACCATCTCGTTTTCAGTACACTCATCATTCTCTCCTGTTAAAAATTAATCTAAAAAAATCTAATATATAAATATCTAAAGAAAAAATCTAGGATATTAATACAGATTCTAGAAAAATCTAAATAAAAACTGTTGGTGTTTTGAGGTTTATGGAAGAATATGGAAGGTGAGTGGGAGAGAGAAATGAAAGTTTTGATTTATGAAACATTTGGCTTTGTACTATAATTATTGTTCTTACATTCAAACTTGTATAACATGTATAGTTATTTATAGCCCGCTTACCTCCTAAATCAACGGTTAAGATTTATCTAATCTAACGGTTATAAAACTCTTTTTAAATTTCTAGTAATATCTAAATATTTATAATAAATATTTAGATATTTGTTATAATTATCTAGATATTTTTTAATTTTATATTATTTTATTTTATGATATTTTAACAAATGATTTTTCTATTAATTTATCTAGATTTTTCTTCATTAATATCTTAAATGTTTATTTAGATTTTTCTATAATCTTTATTAATATCCTAAATTTTCTCTTTAGATATTTTTAGATTAATTTTTAACTCTCTTAATCTAGAAAAATCATATACTCCAAGCATTTTTCTGAGCTTCATAAATTTCTCGACCTGAATTGATTTTGTGAAAATATTTGCTAGTTGCTCTCCAATCTTACAAAATTTTAATCGATCTCCCTTTTTTTTACGAGTTCTCGAATGAAATGGAGTCGAATCTCAATGTGCTTTGTGCAGCTATGGAATACTAGATTTTTTGTCATGACAATTGCAAACAAGTTTGTCGCAGTAAATTCTGGGTGGTGACCAGTTCAATTGAATACTGAATTCTAATTTTGATTTATCCAAATAAAATTGATGAGCACATTGAAGCTTGGCCCATGATCGATCCCCATTGTGGTGACCAGTTCAAGGCAAAAACAAAATGGAACCAAAACTTTCCCACCGTTGTTGCGCAATTGTTGACAATATTGCCATTACCATTGCCAACAACCAAATCATCATCATCATTTTCCCAAATTTCATATTTAAGAAAAGAAGATAGAATAGAGAAAGATGAAGAGAGAAAAGAAGAAAAAGAAAATCAACTAACTATAATGTATTAGAATAAATAAATAAATTTATTTTTTACTGTGCACCTAATAGCTTTTATTTATTATTTATTTTATTATGTTAAAATATTTTACCTTTAGAAAGTAAATTTTACCCTATTTTTCAGTTGATAGATGCACTTAATGATAATTTTTCAAACCTCACAGAGGCACTGGGGTATTTGCAAATTCTTTTGGGGCTAATCTGGAATTTGTGCTTTATCAGACATTCATATTACAAAAAAAATTAAAAAAGAAAAGAAAAATAATGAACCTTCTTGCTGCATAAACTGTAGGCGTAAACCAGAAAACTCCATGGATAAAGCTCTATGTTCCTTGCTTTCGTTTAACTAATTAGCTTCTTTGCTAATCTAGTTCTACGTTGAAATCCAAAACCCTATTACTTATTTCATGTTTCTTTATGATTTCTTCTTGTCTCTCAATTTCTTGCCTTCTTCATCTTCATTATTATCTTTCTCAACAAGCACCACAACCACCATTAGTTTCTGACTCCATCATAGCAACAATATTGGAGAACAGACTAAAAGCAATCCTGCAGCAAACCATCTCAAGAAACCAAAGTGCTTTTATACTGGCCAGGTTAATAACAAACAACATTGTTGTGGGTTATGATTGCTTACTCAAAATACAGAGCACAAAAGGTGGCGGAAATAGGCTAATAGCTTTTAAGCTGGATAATAACAAAGCTTACGACCGGGTTGAATGGGCATTTTTGAGAAGAGTACTATCAAGATTTGGCTTTCCACCAAGATAAATTAATCTGTTAATAGGGTGTGTAACATTTGTTTCCTTCTCCATCTTAATTAATTGTGAAGCAAAAAAAGTAATTAATCTAACAAGAGGCTTAAGGCAAGGTTGTCCCTTATCTCCATATCTTTTCATTCTCTGTATTGAAGCTCTTTCATACCTTCTCATGAATACGAAAAGGGAGAGGAAAATTTATGGGCTGCGTTATGGTAATGGAAGAGTCTCGATTACTTATTTCTTTTTTGCAGATGATAGCCTTATTTTTGCAAGAGCCAATGTTAACGAATGTCGTAATTTGAAGTCAGTCTGACAACTTTTCAACATCTTCAGGACAAGTGTTTAATTATGACAAATCCTCCTTGACCTTCAGCTCAAACACACAAGAAAGTGTGTTTATAGTAATTGAAAAATTATTTATGATGGAAGTTATTTCTTGTCATGAAAATTACCTGGCTTGCCCTCAATGGTTGGTAGAAAGAAAACTCTTTTCTTTAATATCCTTAAGGAAAGGGTGAGAAATAAAGTGAAATACTGGAGATCAAGACTCTTTTCTTGTGGCGGGAAAGAAACGCTCATTAAAACAGTAGCTCAAGCTATACCAAGCTACTCTATGATGAGTGTTTTCAAAATTCCTATGGGCATTTACAGAGCTATAGAGGATGATTTTTTATTATTAGTGGGTACAAGAAAAAGACTCCAAAGGAATTCATAGGACATTATGGAGGGTTCTTTGCAAATCGAAAGCAGTAGAAGGTATAGGATTTAGAGATTTGGTTGCCTTCAACCAAGCTTTACTAGCTAAGCAATGCTGGAGAATCTTGACATCCCCTGACTTGTTAATGGCAAAGTTGCTGAAGGCCAAATATAGAACTTCATGGACAGTGATTTAGGGTATTCGCCATCATACATTTGGAGAAGTTTACTGTAGGGCAGGAGATTAGTGGAAGCAGGAGCAAGGTGAAGAGTAGGGAATGGAAGGTTAATTCAAGTATATAGTGACAAATGGATCTCGAGGCCCTATACTTTTAAGTCTTTCTCACCTAAATCCTTGGTTGAAAATATTGTAGTAGCTGAGCTTTTAGATGAGCATTATGGATGGAACTTTGGTTTTAGAGAACAACATTTCATCAGGGAAGATATAGAGGCCATAATGAGGATCCCGCTCCCAAGTAGTAGCCAACCAAACCAAGGAATTTGGAACTTCGAGAAAAGAGAGAATTATATTGTTAAGAGCGGATACCAACTCGCATTGAGACTGAATTATCCGTGCTTCTCATCTAGTTCTAAAAAACCATCATGTGGGTGGTGCTATCTCTAGAGCCTAACCATACTGCAGAAGATTAAGATATTCATCTGGAGAGCCATTCAAGAGCTATTACCAACTCACCAAAATCTTGCTAGATGGAGAGTCATGGAGGAAACTGGAAGCTCAAGTTGTGGGTGCTTCCCTGAAAACATATATCATGCATTAGTTACCTGTAACTTTATAAGGAAAGTATGAAAAAATGTGGAATTCTTCCACCAGGATAAAGCTAAGAGATCTTTTTTGAAAGCAGCTGAGGTTCTACATAAACAAGATCTGGAATTTCTTGCAATAATATTTTGGCCTTTATGGAGTACTAGAAATTTGTATGAGCATAGCAAAATTTCAAAAGATCACAGAAAAGTATATTCAAAAGCATAGGTCTTTCTTGAAACTCTAAAGTAGATGCCTAGTCAAGAGAATATCACAGATCTTTCACTATATATAGCTCGGGAGAAATGGCAACCTCCCATGGACCCTTGGTTCAAGCTCAATGTGGATGCTGCAATTGATAAAGAGTGAGGAACTGCGAGACTAGGATGTATTGTCAGAAACTCAGATGGAGTCGTAATGGTCTCTGCAACTATCAAAACATTAGCCTTAGGAGATGTAGAACATGTAGGAGCTTGGTAATTCTAGGAGTGAAAATTGCATGTGATTCGGGCTTTACAACCCTTAATTGTTGAATCAGATGCAATTAAGGTGGTCAATTTAGTCAATAGAAAGTTCTTCAGCAAAAGCGAAATTATCGAATATTGCAGAGACACAAAATTATGTTAGGAAAAACAAGTTTCTTGTGCTAAAGTATGTTCTCCGAATTATAAATGTGGCTGCTTACCATTTGGCCAAGCTGACTTTATTTTCTAAGGAGCCCTCAATCTAGCTGGAAGAGACTCCGAGAAAAATTAAGCAATTTTTGTAATTCATGTTGTTTTGTTTAATACATTTCACTTTCAAAACAAAAAAGTACTAATACCTTAGATTTGACAAGCTATGATTTAAACATGTGACATTCAAATTTGGTGGGCACGTTTCTAGTTGCCACCTAATTCACTGATAAATGTTCAAAAGTATAGGATTATCAAGAGAAATATTGTGTTTTACACTTAAAAATATTATTAATTTTCCCGAAATTGAGCATTTCCTTCATATTGAATCCAAAACAAGAATTGGAGGTAATTGTTACTTTCGAACAGGTTTCGTATAATGAGCATATTGTTTAATCCAAAACATCATTTGATACGATTCTTGGGCCACCAGAACATGGACTCATTCCTTCACAAAAGTGTAAAGTGGAAGTCAGACTAGTTCAAGGATCTATTAGGCCAATATCAGGCTTTAATAGAACTCATCGCAACATAGGTCCAGCCCAACATGGTTTACAATTGTTAGAATTCATGTGGTTGGATATGTTAGAATTTCTACGGATAGATCTACAATTGTTATGTTTTACACATGCCAAAATTTAGAGTCCTTTACTGTCAAAAATAGCCGTAATTCTAAAGATCGGTGGAGAAACTCAGACTAAACACCTTTTTTCATTTTCAACATAACTCAAGTTGACCACAATCAATTTGGTTGAAATTTGAACTATTGGAAAACTTGTGAAGGCGCCTATAATATTTAAGAAGACATCTTCAACAAATTCAGTGAATTTGACGATCCAAAATATGTCATAATTAGACATAGCATGATTAAGTTGGAAGTTTGCAACTTGTGTTCACACATGTAAAATATCTCTTGTTTTGCCTATATAAAGGAAGTGGTAGAAGTTATTTAGGACATCTTTTTTCTTATTTTTCATTCTACCTTTGTGTAAGTTTGGTATTATTTACATAATGTCTTTCTAAGTTTATAATTAGGGCTAAGGGTGAAGTGTTGTTGATTTGATAGTATTGTTCTTCAATCATTCTAAGTTGTGTTTCAATGCAAAATCTTTTTGATTGAGTGAATTCTATTTCTTAAAAGTGTTTTAATTTGTTAGGAATCTTGATTTATTTTTAACAAAAGGTACATTGAACGCTTGCACAATCAAGAAGAATGTATGTTATAATGTCACAAATAAATTGAATAATTAATCATTTATTTTGTTACATTTTCCTCAAAGAGGTATTGTGATGTATTTAAATATATTTACCTTCCAATTGAGATCATCTCTTAAGTGATTCTTAATTGCGTAAAAAAGAGTAAAGAATGATTTTTATAATTATCAACAAAATGAATCCCTAATGCCCTAATGTTAATTCTATTGATTTATAATTAATAAAAATAATAAATTTATTCTACTTTCATAATATCTGGACAATCAAACTTGTAATATTGGGACTATTGGACTTGAGGACTTAATACAACCAATTCTCTGTGGACCCACACTCGCACTTTTGAACTTTTATTACTTGAGGCAACCTATACTTGAAAATTACAACCTTTATATTGTAGCAAGTTTTTGGCACTGTTGACGGAGAATACGGTTTGAATGATGCTTACTAGTTCTTGTTTAATTTTCTTTTACTAACTTTAACTAGTAACTCTAACTCTAACTCTAATATTCTTATTTATTTGTTTACTTGTTATTTAATTTCCTTTTAATTGGGAGGCTCAGCCACTTATTTACAGTTTTATTTATGGTTGGTTCTATATATATCGCCTAATTTTTATTGTTTATTTTGTTCATGGTAGGCTTTGCCACCTATTTTGATTCTTTCGTTTGTTTTATTATGCTATTGTTTATGTAATTGTTTTATTTTTTTGTTAAAGAGGAAGGTTGTACCACATCTTTTCTTTTAAATTGTGTAATTATTCTATTAACATTTTATTTTATCGTTGTTTTATTTTTATTATTATTTTTATTCATGCTTGGATGGTATTGTGATCTTCATTCCCATCGTTTGGTGAAAGATAATTTTGAGATTTTCTTTTGAAATTTAGTTGATTCACCTTCAAACTCACACACATCTAGCACCATGGGTGAACATGAGAGTATACATGGAAGAAATGAAATTCATCATGTCTGAACCATGCGTCAATATTTGCAACCTCCTCAAAATTTATCCCCCTCATCCTTTATTTTTCCTCTTAATGCAAATAACTTCATATTCAAGCCCGGTAGTATGATCCCTTTACTTTCTAATTTCCATGGCTTAGAGTTTAAGAGTCCTTATTTGCACTTAAAAAAATTTGAAAAAGTATGTGCCACATTTACTGATCAAGTATGTGGTAAAGAAATAATTAAGCTAAAATTGTTTCTTTTTTCTTTAAAAGATAAAGCAAAAATATGGCTTAATTCACCTAGATCTATATACACCTAGCAAGAAATGCAAACTAAGTTTTTAAAGTAATTTTTTTTTAATACATAAAATGAATGCTTGTAGGAGACAAATCCAAAATTTTTGCCAAAAAGGAAATGAAACCTATTTTCAATGTTTGGAAAGATTTAAAAACTTGTTGAATTTCTGACATCATGGTTTTGAAAAACAGCGCACGATAAGTTTCTTTTATGAAGGGTTAACATTGGAGACAAAACAATTTGTTTAAACAATGTGTAATGGTGAATTTTTTGATAAAGACCCTGAAGAAGCTTTAGAGTATTTAGATCATTTAGCTGAGAACTTTCAATCTTGGCAAACTACTAATTCCTCAAAAAATTCAATTAGATCTAATATTGCTAGTTCTAGTGGAGGTAAATATAACTTGAGTCAACTAAGTGCTAGAGTTACAAATTTAATGAGAAAGATTGAAGCCATAGAATTAAGGAAAATTAAAGAGGTCAAATCTATGCATAATGATGAAGTTTGTAAAATTTGTGAAGTCACAGGACATTATGCTCAAGATTGTCCAAACATTCCAATTTTTAAAAGAAGTATTGCATGACCAAGTAAATTCTATGAATTCTTTCAAAAAGCTTTTCCCCTCTAATTCTCCATATTTTGAAACATACAATCCTGGGTGGAGAAATCACGAAAATTTTAGTTGGAAAAATTATCTTGCCCATCCACCACTTCAAAGACCTTCAAAATTTTCAACATACCATTCACCATATTTGAAAACTCTTGAAGAAACGTTGCAAACATTCATACAAGGGCAAATAGGCATAAACAATCAAACTTCACAAGCCATCAATAAAATAAAAAATACATTGTCTACTTTGACTTCATCTTTGCACACTCAAGAGAAAGGAATTTTCTTGCTCAAACTCCTAATCCTTGTAGTTAATGTCATATTTCTAGTACAAGTAAAGCTCTACTTGAAAATGTCAATTCCTTTACAACTTTACGAAGTGGTTAAGTTATTGACAAAATCATTTCTCTCAAGGACAAAATGCTTGATATTCCATTAAAGCAAAACGATTATAGTAAGGATGGTGGTGAGCACGATGAAATTGAACCATTTATAGCTAACAAATGCCCAATCCCTGCTCCTTTTCCTTGAAGATTGCAATTAACCCAAAAGTTGAACCAAAATTCTAAAATCTTTGAACTATTCAAGAAAGTTAAAATTAACATTCCTTTGTTAGATGCAATTAAGAAAGTTCCATCTTATGCTAAATTTTTTAAAGATTTATTCGCTGTTAAAATGAAGCTTAATGTTCAAAAGAGAGCATTTTTAACTAAGAATGTTAGTTCTTGTGTAATTGGAAACTTTAGAATAAACCATACTTTACTTAATCTTGGTACAAGTGTTAATCTTTTACCATATTTAGTGTACGAGCAATTAGGTTTATGTGAGCTTAAACCTACCTCTACAAGATTTCAACTTGTTGATTATTCTGTGAAAGTACCATGAGGAATACTTGAGGACATGTTAGTCTAAGTAGATAAATTTTACTTTTTAGTTGATTTTATTGTCTTAGACACACAACCTGTTCCTAACTCAAGCACCCAATTTCATGTCGTATTAGGATGTTCATTTCTTGCTACATCTAATGTAATAATCAACTGTTGAAATAGAGTTCTAAAACTATCATTTGGAAACATGAAATTGAAAATTAATGTGTTTAATATATGCAAGCAATCTAGTGAAAATGATGAATGCACGAAGTTAGTTATATTGAGGAACTTGTTCATGACTGCTATAATGTTTCACCTTTTATAATCTCTTGGATGTTTGTTTAAATGGTATCAATGATTTAAATTTTGATGAAAATTTTGAATGTCTCATATTTTTTCCCTTTTAAAATCTTTTCAAGTTTTGGAAGTTAATGGATGGAGACTATAATTTGAAGACTTACCTCAATATGTTGATAAATCAATGCCATTGAGTGTTCAATCGCCAAAACTCAAATTGAAACCACTACCATCTGATCTTAAATATACTTTCTTGAGTGTCAATGAAAATGTTTCCGATGATAATTTCTTCTAAACTCAATGCTCTTCAAGAATGTAAGTTGCTATAAATTCTGAGATTGCATAAACATGCTTTAGGATAGGCCATAGATGACATAAAATAAATTAGTCCTTTGATTTGCAACCATATAAATATTTGAAAGATAATGCCAAATCATCTAGAAAAATGCAACGTAGGCTAAATCCTAATATAAAAGAGGTAGTGAGAAATGAAGTTTTGAAGTTTTTAGATGTGGGGATCATTTACCCAATTTCAAATAGAACGTGGGTAAGTCCTGCTCAAGTTGTGCCTAAACAATATGGGGTTATTATAGTAAAAAATAAAAATAATGAATTAATTCCAAGTAGAATAGTTATTGGTTGGAGAATGTGTGTGGACTATAGGAAACTCAATTCAGTGACTAGCAAAGATCATTTCCCTTCACTATTCATGGATCAAATGTTAGAAAGATGGCTGGAAATGCATTTTATTGTTTCTAGAGGGATATTCTGGGTTTAACCAAACTGAAATTACACTTGAAGACTAAAAAAAGACCACTTTCACTTGTCTATTTTGAACTTTTGCATATAAACAAGATGCCTTTTGGATTGTGTAATGCACCAACTACATTTCAAATATGCATGCTTAACAATTTTAGTGGCATGGTTGAATGATTTCTTGAAGTTTTCATGGATAACTTTTTTGTTTTTGGTGATTTATTTGAGATTATTTATCTAACTTGGAAAATGTTTTGACTAGGTGTGAAGGAAAGAATCTCGTTCTTAATTAGGAAAATGTCATTTCATGGTTATAAATAGTATTGTACTTGGTCATATTGTCTCACCCGAAGGAATTGAAGTAGATAAATCTAAAATTGAATTAATTGCCAACTTGCCAATTCCTAAGTCTGTTAAAGATGTTCGATCATTTCTAATACATGCTGGTTTTTATAGGAGATTTATGAAAAACTTTAATTTTATACCAAGACTATTGTGTAATCTCTTATCAAAAGATGCTCTCTTTGAGTGGACTGAGCCATGTCAAAAAACTTTTGTCAAACTTAAAAATATGCTAACATCTGCCCCTATCATACAGCCTTCTGATTAGCCTTTTCCTTTTGAAATTTTGTGTGATGCTAGTGATTATGTTGTTGGAGTTGTTTTAGGACAACGAAAGGATAAGAAACCTTATGTAATATACTATGCTAGTAAAATCTTAATTAGTGCTCAAACGAATTATTCTAACACTGAGAAGGAATTACTTGCAGTAGTATTTGTATTAGATAAATGTAGATCTTATATTGTTGGCTCGTAGATTATTGTTTTTACTAACCATGCAGCTTTAAAATATCTTCTTTCGAAAAATAGTGCTAAACCTAGATTGATTAGGTGGATCTTACTACTTCAAAAATTTGACCTCACAATTCAAGATAAGAAAGAAGTACAAAATGTCGTTGCTGACCACTTCTCTAGACTTGTGTTTGACGAATCAATTGAGACAACATTGATTAATGATAAATTTTCAAATAAACAACTTTTAAGTATTTTAGCTTTACTTTGGTTTGTTGATATTGTCAATTTTTTTGTCACAGGTTAAATCCCAAATCAATGGAATGCTCAAGACAAGAAGAAATTTTTAAGAGAGGTACACAATTTCTTATGAGATGATCCATATCTTTTTAAATATTGCCCTGACTAAAGCATAAAGAGATATGTACCTAACAATGAAATTCAAAATATCATTTCTTTTTGCCATACTGAAGCATGTGGTGGTAATTTTTCTTCAAAGAAAATTGTTGTAAAAGGCATGCAATATGGATTTTATTGGCCCACCTTATTTAAAGACACATATACATTTTGTAAAATGTGTCACCGTTGTCAAAAATTAGGTGGAATAACTTGTAGAAACATGATCCATTAAATCCTATTTTAGATATTGAAATATTTTATTATTGGGGCATTGATTTTATGGGTCCTTTTCCACTTTCTTTTGGATACCAATACATTTTAGTTAAAGTTGACTATGTTTCCAAATGGGTAGAGGGAGTTTCTTGCAAAAATAATGATCACAAAATTGTTTGAACTTTATGAAAGAAAATATTTTTTCAAGATTTAGAGTGCCTCGAGCTATAAATAAGTGATGGGAGTTTACATTTTTGTAATAAATCTTTCGAAACTTCATTAAAAAATTATGGAATTACACACAAAGTGTCTACTATTTATCATCTACAATCAAGTGGACAAGTTGAACTTGCCAATAGAGAGATAAAACACATTTTGGAAAAAACGGTAAACCTTAAACTTAAAGATTGGTCTTTAAGACTAACCAACACACTTTGGGCTTATCGAACTGCTTTTAAATTATCACTAGGAATATTTGCTCATAGACTTATCTTTGGAAAGGATGCCACTTGCATGTGGAATTGGAACATAAAGCTTTTCGGGCCATTAAAATGCTTAATCTGATTTACACAAAGCAGGATCATTAAGAAAACTTCAATTAGATGAGCTTGAAAAAATCAGAAATGAAGCTTACGAGAATTCTAGAATTTACAAAGAATGCATGAAGGTGCTTTACGATAAATGCATCAATAGAAAATCTTTGGAACCTTCACAAAAAGTTCTTTTCTATGATTTAAGATTGCATTTATTTCCTGGAAAACTCCGTTCAAAATAGACAAGTCATTTTATTGTCAAGACGGTTTATTCATATGGTATTGTTGAAATTGAAAATCCAAAAAGTGGTAATGTTTCTAAAGTTAATAGACATCATTTAAAGCCATTCTTTAAGAATTTTCCTATTAAGCTAGAGTCTATCACTCTGAATGAACATGTTTACAACACTTGATGTTTTTGTTTCCTTACTACTTGTTGTGTATACATTACTTGTTTTCTTATGTTATTCATTTTACTAAATTCATTGTTTGTTTTTAGTTGTTTCTCGATCGAATGGCAGATTACGGTACTCTATGACCTATCAAGTCAATTCTTTCAATTGCCTAAAATAGATAATAAAAAAAAGGTCTCTCTCACTTCCTTTTCTTTTCTTTTCCTTTCTCTTCATTAAAGATGTCATTCTTTCTAGATTACAAACATATTTTCCTTCTTTTCCTGGAGATGTTGTACTAAAAATGTATTATGCTTATGAATGCTTATGGACAAAAGTATTCTTGAAGATGTCCATTGGATAATTCAAGCAAAGGTATGATTAGCAGGTGAGTTTTATAATTCATTTGTTTCAAGCATACCTAGCTTAGGTAAGAGCTCTTTTGCAAAGAAACAAAGAGTGAAAATGTTAAGTGCGTCATAAATATGCACGTTCAACTTGTAACAAGCGATGTTGTTCTCTAGAAGTAATGTTTACAAATAAAGAAAACAAAATTCAATTCATCAAGGATGGACTAAGTAGGGAGTCTTTAAATAATATTCTATTGACTCTTAAGACGCATTTTAGTGGATATATGCAACGTGAGATTCTCAATTTGTACACACAATTCCAAAAAGAACATAATCGTTACAATCTTGGAAATCTGACTTTAAAAGACCTTGTTTGCCAATTTAAAAAAAAATTGGATGGGAAGCCAATCCTTAACCCGTTACTAGATGTAAAACAAGTGGAAGATGTGATTCACAATCATAACTACCTGTAAATATGAATTCTTAGTTGCCATTGTTGAAATTTTATATTTTATATTTTATATTATAATATTAGCTGTTATCTTTGACATTTTTACGTTTTTGAATTCAAACTTTTGTGACAACAACTGGCCTACCCTTATTAGTTTAAAAAATGCATTTTCTTTTCAAGTTGTATAAATACGGTACCTTAGCTTCTCTATTTTCATGCAAAATTTGAATCATTGACAGAGGTAAAAGACTGTAAAAATAGAGGGAGCTTTTGTTCGTTAATTTAGAACTATTTGTGTTTTCTGTGGGTCAAGCCTTAGGAAAGGTGAAGAGTTCGCAAAAGTAGTAGACAACCTTGGTCAAGTTTTAGCTGAGCGAAAACTTATCCTAGTATATGGAGAGAGGTAGCCTTAGGTTAATCGGGTGTGTGTCAACTGCCACACATGTAAGAGGAAGTGAAGTCATAGGTATTATACCCAAGGTTTTATTTGTAGGTAACGTCATTGGCAAAACAATTGGAAAAGAACTAATGATAACAATGCATGAACGAATTGCTAAAATGCTTGATTTTATAGATGCTTTTATTGTCTTACCAAGTTGTTTTTGGACCGTAGAGGAAAGCTTTCAAGTTGCATTTTGGGCACAACTGACCATTCACCAAAAACTCATAGGACTATTAAATGTTAACGATTTCTTTAACAAGTTATTGTCTTTTCTTGATCATGCAATAGAATAGAAATTTATTTCATAAATGACTCGTAAACTCCTTATCTCTGCTTTAATTGCTGATGAATTGATCAATCAATTGCAGAACTTTGTCCATGAACCAGATCCATTAATAGGCCGATCAGAATAGACAAGAGAAAACAGTAAAAAGCAAAAATTGGATTTATCGCTCTATCTGTAACTTTTCTTATCTTTGTTTTTACTCATAGAATTATTTTATTTCTTTAGTTATTTTTGTTTAAATTTATTTTAGTTGTTTTTTTTGTTTTTCAATAACTATCATCTTAGGTAATGTTCTCTATACTTTACATATCTACACTTAAACATTGGGGACAATGTCACAATCTGGTTGGGGGATAGTATAGATTCATAATCTTTAAGGATAGTAGAGTAGTCAGTAATCTTACTTTTGAGACACATCCTAGTAGATATGTGCATTCTCATTTGTTTTGACTTTTGAATTTCATAACAAAGTTTTTATCATTCACTTCTTTTTGAATTGATAAAATCTGTAAACTCTCACATCATCATCATCTATCAAATTCTGCTTAGATACTCAATCAATAAGTATGCATAGACCATCTTTCACACATACATACATTGATACATGATTGTGGATGACATATTGGAGCCTTGTAATATTTGAATTCTTTTGTTTTGTCAAAGATACCAACGAAGGGTAAGAAAAATCTCGAAACAAAAAAGAAAAAGGAAAATAAATAAAAAAGAGAAGAAAAATAAGTAAATAAATAAAAATTATAACCAAAGTTTTTACGTAGTAACAGGGCTTCCGACTTAGTTAGTAGTGGATGTTCACATAAAAAGGCAGAATTTTGATAGAATAATTTTGTAGTCTTACCTCGAGTAATTAAGCCCAAAAGGTGTTTTAACACCTAATACCCTAAGGCCAAACAACACAAAAAGAAGGTCTATTAATAATTTGACTGATGAGTATTTGGCACATATATAATAAACTTTTAAGTGAGAGTTTGTTTATTTGAAGAATATCAAAAGAAGAAGAGTGATGATTATATTGCTTATATTACTAGGTAGGGGTGGGCAAAAATGCCCAACCGAACCGAACCGAACCGAATCGAATCGAGTTCGGTTCGTTTCAGAATTAAATTCGGTTCTAATTGATTTTTGGATAATTGGTTCTGTTCAGTTTCGGTTTAAAATCGAAACCGAATCGAAATCGATTGTAAAATATCATTTGACCCCCTAATAATTTTATAAATTATAAATCATTAATATTTGGATAATACTTTTCATAAATATACATAATAATAAGGGTTAAAATTAATAATTTTTTAAATATATTTATTTATTATAATTATAATATATAATAGAGATCCGAATAAAATTTTATAACACAAAAGTTACGAACCGAACTCAAACCAAAGTAGTGGTGTGAAACCGAAATTAGGCCCGAACCGAATCGAACCGAACTTCTTTGGTTTAGTTCGGTTCGATTTCATTATAAAATACTTCGGGTTTGATTCGATTTTTTTAAAAACCGAACCAAACCCGATTTTGCCCACCCCTATTACTAGGGACTAATAATAAGCTAGTTAGGAGGTGTGATAAATGTTCAAAAGTATAAGATTATCAAGAGCAATATTGTATTTTACACTTAAAAACATTATTAATTTTATCAAAATTAAGCATTTTCCTTTATACTGAATTCCAAAACAAGAATTGGACTTAATAATTGATTTTGCACAAGTTTCGTATAATGAGCCTATTTTTTAATCCAAAACATCATTTGATTCAATTCTTAGGCCATAAGAACAGGAGCTCATTCCTTTACAAAAGTGTAAAGGATAGGTTAGATCGTTCAAGCATTTATTGGGTTAAATTCGGGCTTTAACAAAACTCACCACAGCTTATATCCAGCCTAACATGGTTTCATATTTGGGTCTATCTTCCCATATACGCATCACAAATCATACAATTTAATGTTTTGGAATGCTTACGAATAAATCTACAATTATTATGTTTTAAACTTGTCCCAATTTAAAGTCTTTTGCTATAAAAAATAGTCATTCTTCTAGAAGATTGGTGGAGAAATCCAAAATGAACACATTTTCTCATTTTCAACATAACTCAGGTTGAACAAAATAAATTTGGTTGAAATTTGAACCGTTGGAAAGCTTATGAAAACGCCCACAATTTGTAAGCAGACAGTTTCAAACAAATTCACTAAATTTGACAGTTTAAAATATGGCACAATCAGAGAGAGTATGATTAGGCTAGAATTTTGCAATTTGTGTTCACACATGTAAAATATCTCTTGTTTTGACTAAATAAAGGAAGTGGTAGAAGTTATGTAAGACATCCTTTTTCTTATTTTTCATTCTCTCTTTGTGTCATTTTGGAATTATTTACATAATGTCTTTCTAAATTCGTAATTAGGGCTAAGGGTGAAGTTTTATTGACTTCATAGTATTATTCTTCAATCATTCTAAGTTGTGTTTTAACAGAAAATCTTTTCAATTGAGTGAATTTTATTTCTTAAAATATTTTTGATTTGTTAGGAAGTTTGATTTATTATTAACAAAAGGTACATTGAATGCTTGCACATTTTCTACAAATCAAGAAAAAGGTATATTATAATTTTCACAAATAAATTGAATAATTAATCTTTTATTTTGTTACCTTTTCTCAAAAGAGGTATTTTGTGTATTTAAATATATTTACCTTCCAACTGAGATTATCTCTTAAGTGATTCTTAATTGAGTAATATAATTATCAACAAAATGAATTCCTAATGCCCTTATGCTAATTTTATTGATTTACTATTAATAAATAATAAATTCATTCTACTTTCATAATATTTGGACAATTAAAGTTGTAATATTTGGACTATTGGACTTGAGGATTTAAGACAACCAATTCTCTATGGACCGATACTCAGACTTTTAAACTTTTATTATTTAAGATAACCTACACTTGAAAATTATAACCTTTAATTTGTAGCAAACACCCATGGCGGCAATTTGTTTTTTGGACACCTATTGCCGAGAGTTTTGAAAGGTTTTGGTTGTAGAGGAAAAGAATGTAATCATTTGGTTTTTGAAGATTTGATTTGTAATTGGATATATGAGTTCTTTTGCTTTTGATATGAAGAGTTTATTGCTAGTCTAGTGATGTATTATGCATTGTCATTACCTTGAATCATGAAATATAGCCATCATTAGAACTTGATATGGAAAAAGAGAACTAAATCTAGGAAAGAAGAAGACGAAGTGTTTTAGGTTTAATTTATTAGTTTTATATATTTTTGTCTAGAAATTAAAAAAGGAAAATAAATTAATGAAACATTAAACATTAAAATACCATTCCTTTACTTAAACTTCTTATGCATTAAATTGCATTAATTACTTGTAAGGTGTTATTTTTGCATCCGCTGTCTTGTATAATATATATGTGTATATGTTTGTATCAAATAATCATCCTTGAATCAATTCAAGGATCCTTCAATTGAATAGAGAAATTGAATTCAGTGGATAAATTGAGAAAAGAAATTATAGTACTTAAATTGTGAGTTATAGTCAAATATCATTTGCATCTTTATAATTATCTTATTGACAATTTGAGCTAATAGTTTATGATATTATTTAATTTTTTGTTAAAGAATTTTTTTATTTTTTTTAATGTTTATAAAGTTAAAAGACAAATTTACTCTTAAAAAGATAATTTGACCGTTAGTCAAATTAACAGTTAGATACAATGGATAATTTTTTAAAACAGAAGGGGGTATTTATCATTCTCTCTTTTAATAGAGATAAAATTATTTATTAATTTCTATTACTTTTATAGCTAATTTTATCTTAATCACCGAAGATAATATTCTCAAACCTTTAACTGAAAGTGACCTTTGCATATGTAAGAGTATCTTATCTCATTATGAAATTAGTTTGTTTTGAATAAATTGATTTCACTATAAATTAGATTTTTTTAATGTTTGAATTAGGAGTATTAAATGACTAATTTCAGTTTTTAAAAATTTCATTGCAATCCTTTCTTGATTGGACAAAAAGATAAGGAGAGAAAGAGATGGAAAAGAAGAAGAAGAAGAAGACAGGAAAAAAAAAATAAAGAAATATAAGGTAGAGGAGTAAAATAAAGAATTATTTTTTATTAATTACTTTTAAAAAAATTATAATTTTATCCTTTTAGTTATTAATAATAAGGATGAAAGTTAACATGAGGATGGTAAGATGATTTTCACAAATTTTGGCAAAAGATTGTTAATATTATGTGTAGAAAATTTAAAAATTATCCTAACTCACTAATAACTAAAAGTTGACAAAAGTTTAGTAAAGAATAACATTGACCAAAATATATAATTTAAATATAAGTGATGGTTTTCAATAATATTAGGAACTTTTTTAATCTAACATATGGAACATACCAACTAAAATGATATTTTTTGAAACATCAAGCACCAAAATAAAATTACCCATTTTATCTTGATAAACTCTTAAATTGTTATGTGAATTAATTTTAGACTAATTAAGATTTAAAAAAATAAAAATAAAAATTGATTCCAATCATGTAATTACGTTTATGAAAATAACTTGCACACTTAAAGTTATAATGTCAAATGAATAATTGAAGTAGTAGGAATGTAAGTAGACGTTAGAGTAACTAGAATTTTTCTTAAAGATTTGACTATGCTGCATATCTGATGTCACACGTCATGTCATAATCGATACATTTAATTTATAATGGAAAATTTGAAACATGTGACATAGAATTTGAAAATTTGAGAAGGTATACATCACCAAAACAAACGATTTTTAATATGAAAGACTAACAAATTTTCAAGTCTTCTGTACCCTCTTTTCAATGCAAATTAATTGTATAAATTTTGATATCGACATTTGTGTTTGTATTTACAAGTTTGGTATCAACAAAAGTATACCACCAATTAGAAAATAACTAAACTTTGATGAAAGTAAATACACACATTTAATAAGTAGTTAATAAATAAAAATATAAATTTTGACCCATACAATATTTAAAATATATTTAAAAATTATATAAATTTGTCTCATTACTAAATTTTAATTGTAAATATTAACAATACTTGACCTAATTAAAAATTAAATAAAAGATTAAATACTTAAATTGAAAATTAATTTTTCAAAATACGACTAGCCATTTGGAGTAAAGAGCTAGTTGGGTTTATCATTAACGTGAACACATTAAATCGATTCATAGAAAAACCAACCGGTTTTTTTTAGGTTAGTTTAAAATCTTTGCGATTAAGTTTCTTATCCAATTTTGAAAACCTTTGTATTCTAGTTCTAAAAAATGCAACAATGTGATGGTGATTATCTTTCACTAAACTAAATATTTATTTTCAAAAGATATTTCAATGATAGATATGTAAAAACATATTTTTTAAGAAATATAATGAAATGCTTTTGGTAAAAAATTCAAATATATATTTTGATTAAAAATCATTTTGACCTTATCAGTGCAAATCAAAGTCAATTTAAAAATGGGATTCAAACACATACTTATGAGGTTTCTGATTTTAACACATAGAGAGAAAGTAGGAAAAAAAACACACTTATCTTCTCTTCTAACCATCTAAAATTATTAATCAATGTTGAAAAATGACTATAATATTCTTATTTGTTAACTTTATGAAAACTTAAAATGTATCCCTTTTTTATTTGGAAAATTTACAATAATAACCACTATATACTCCTCATTTTCATACAAACTATTGTTTAAAAATATTTTAAAAAATGAAAAACTCATAATTTTATGAAAAATTTCCATTGACAAAATTTGAACTTCTTTCCATGTTTTTTATCCTTTCTTTGTTCAAGAATTTTTTAACTTTCTTCTTGATTTCTTTAACTTTCTTCTTTTGTCTTCTTAAACGGATATCCCTTGAACTTGTTTACTCCCAAAAACTCAACTCTATTACAATTTAAGAAAAATCACAATTGAGCAGAAGGGAAATTAGGTGGGTGAGTGTTAAAGTTTGAAAATTTTGAAAACATAATTTTGACCCATAAAAATTGATTCCAATCATGTAATTACACTTATGAAAATAACTTGAACACTTAAGATTATAACGTCAAGAGTCGTAAATGAATAATTGAGAAGTAAACGTTTTAAAAAAATTAGAGTAACACATCATGTCATAATCCATATATTAGAATTTTTCTTAAAGATTTGACTATGCTGCATATATGATGTCACACATCATGTCATAATCGATACATTTAATTTACAATGGAAAATTTGAAACATGTGACATAGAATTTGAAAATTTGAGAAGGTATACATCACCAAAACAAATGATTTTTAATATTTTTATCATTTATTTTTCTAATTATTTCTTAGTTATTTTGTATTGTATCTTTCTTTCATTATAGTTTTGGAAGTTTATATGGAAGACTAACAAATTTTCAAGTCTTCTTTACCCTCTTTTCAATGCAAATTAATTGTATAAATTTTGATATCGACATTTGTGTTTGTATTTACAAGTTTGGTATCAACAAAAGTATACCACCAATTAGAAAATATCTAAACTTTGATGAAAGTAAATACACACATTTGATAAGTAGTTAATAAATAAAAATATAAATTTTGACCCATATAATATTTAAAATATATTTAAAAATTATATAAATTTGTCTCATTACTAAATTTTAATTGCAAATATTAACAATACTTGACCTAATTAAAAATTAAATAAAAGATTAAATACTTAAATTGAAAATTAATTTTTCAAAATACGACTAGCCATTTGGAGTAAAGAGCTAGTTGGGTTTATCATTAACGTGAACACATTAAACTGATTCATAGAAAAACCAACCGGTTTTTTTTAGGTTAGTTTAAAATCTTTGCGATTAAGTTTCTTATCCAATTTTGAAAACCTTTGTATTCTAGTTCTAAAAAATGCAACAATGTGATGGTGATTATCTTTCACTAAACTAAATATTTATTTTCAAAAGATATTTCAATGATAGATATGTAAAAACATATTTTTTAAGAAATATAATGAAATGCTTTTGGTAAAAAATTAAAATATATATTTTGATTAAAAATCATTTTGACCTTATAAGTGCAAACCAAAGTCAATTTCAAAATGGGATTCAAACACATACTTCGAAAGATATTTCAATGATAGATATGTAAAAACTTATTTTTTAAGAAATATAATAAATTGCTTTTGGTAAAAAATTAAAATATATATTTTGATCTTATAAGTGCAAACCAAAGTCAATTTAAAAATGGGATTCAAACACATACTTCTGAGGGTTTTGATTTTAACCCATAGAGAGAAAGTAGGAAAAAAACACACTTATCTTCTCTTCTAACCATCTAAAATTGTTAATCAATGTTGAAAAATGACTATAATATTCTTATTTGTTAACTTTATGAAATCTTAAAATGTATCCCTTTTTATTTTAAAAATTTACAATAATAACCACTGTGTACTCCTCATTTTATTAACAGACTATTGTTTAAAAATATTTTCAAAAATGAAAAACTCATAATTTTATGAAAAATTGCCATTGACAAAATTTGAACTTCTTTCCATGTTCTTTTTTCCTTTCTTTCTTCAAGATTTTTTTAACTTTCTTCTTTTGTGTTCTTAAGCGGATATTCCTTGAACTTGTTTACCCTAAAAAACTCAACTTTATTACAATTTAAGAAAAATCACAAGTGAGCAGAACGGAAGTTAGGTGAGTGAGTTTTAAAGTTTGAAATATCTGAAAACATAATTTGTTAAAAATGTGACATGAGTTTTTGGTGGTTGTCCATAATTAAAGAATGCAATAATAAAAATTGTCAAGGATGTGTATTAGATGTTTAAGTGTGTTTAATGTAATGGTTGAGTGAAAAAACTAGAAAAGATGATGACCTGTACAAAACTACACATTTTAGGATAATTGGAAGTGCAGTTTCGAGCACATAGCACAGAATCAACATGCTTTAGCAACCATTTCGAGCATGTTATTTTCAATATGATCGAAAGGGTTGCTCAAGCATGTTGATTCTATGCTATGTGCTCGAAACTTTACTTCCAATTATCCTAATTCGCACACATTGATTTCATGCTACGTGCTCAAAACTACACTTTCAATTTTTTCAAAATACAGTTCCATGATGAAAATCGAAAATGTAGTTTCAAGCACATAACATACAATCAACATGCTCAAAACTATACTTTTAAGCATATTGAAAATAACCTACTCCAAAGTATAGTTTTGAGCATGTTGATTCCATGTTGAGTACTCAAAAACTACACTTTTGTTTTTTTGCATAATACACTCTCAAGATGAAAATCGACAATACAGTTTTGAGTACACAACATAGAATCAGCATGCTCAAAAATACACTTTCGAGCATATTGAAAACAGCATGCTCGAAAGTGTAGTTTTGAGCATGTTGATTCATGCTATGTGCTCGAAATTGCACTTTCGATTTTTCCAAAATGTACAATTTCGTGTAATTCGTCGTCTTCCTTAGCTTTTTTACTCAACCATTACCCTCAATACATTTAAACATCCAACACACACTCTTTTTTAAAATTTTCATCATTGCATTGTCTACTTATGCACAAATACTCAAAAAAATTATCATAATTTTAACAAATTTTGTTTTGTCATATTTTCCAAATACTTAATTGATTGTCCCTTTACAACCTTGCGATTTTCTTAATTTGAAATGGAGTTGACATTCTAGGAGATAAAGGAAATAAACAAGTTCAAGAGAAAGGAAGTAGACAAGTTGAAGGAAGTAAACAAGTTCTAAAAGAAATGAGTGGACGACAAAAGAAAGAAAGAAAGAAAGAAGAACATGGATGTTTTGTAAATTTTAGCTAGGGGCAATTTTGTCTAAATTTTTAAATTGGTCATTTTTTAAAATCTTTATATACAGTGGTCATTTCAGAAAATTGGGTCTCAATATCTCAATAGTGGACACTATTGTAAATTTTGCCTTTTTAATTTGTTTCTATTAACACACACAAGCACACATTGTTCCTACGCAACTATTATCATTGGCTTTTGTAAGCTTATGTAATTAACTCTTCAAAGGTGAAAAAAATTAAAAAAAAAAAGCAAGCGACAAGATATATTGAAAATTTTCAATAACTTCATAACATAATCAAGATAATAAATGCATAACATAATCAAGATATATAGTTGTTGCAAAGCTAAGTGATTGCATAGCAGAGAACAATTCAAGCCCAAACACCTTATAGTTCTTATCTCAACAATAGAACCAAAAATCAATTTAAGTTCATTTGTCTTATAAAAATGAGCAAAATAAAATTCAAGCCATGCCACAAATCTACATAACAGGATCCTATGCTCACACAACTTTTTGAAACTTCATGAGACAAGTCTATAAATATATAAAAAGATATTTCTTTTTCAAATCTCTCCCTCAGAACCACTTATCAATTGCTCAAGACCAACCCATAATCACTAACATCAACCTAGTAGTGTCTATTAACTAAATGATTTAGAAAAAAGGCTAATACAATACAACTAAAAATACATCCAATTGAAATTTCATTTACAATAATATGGTATACGTGACCTTAGAATGATAATTAAACTCATTGATATTGAAATTTCATGCTATACAACTTATTGGCCTTCCTTGGAGAAAACCCAAAACAAGTCATATCAATATAGTATTCAACTCCACAAAGAATAAAATAACAAAAGCAGTTTTGCCCTCCAATAATCATTAAACACTAAGTAATTTAAAATTTCTCAATTGCAATAGATAAAATTCAACACACACCAATAATCAATATATAAATTATCACAGAACAAATTTAAATGTGTGTGAAAATGTATATAACAATACAAGCTATTGATATCAAAAATTACAATTTCAATATCACACAGTAAAATTCCTTGAATGAATATGCTAAAGAGTAAATAATGCTCTTATTACCATATTTTCAGAAGAATATGAATGAATTTTTTACAAGTAGCTTGTGGTATATATATATATATATATATATATGGATATTAAACTCCTAGTCTTAATAGTGTTTGGAATTCCCTAAGAATTCGGAGAGAATCTAGCAGAATTTTAGTTGGCTTCGAATTTGGATTGCCAGCTTTGAATTCCTACTCTCACAAGCACTCTGTCCAACAACGGCTTCTCTTGTCTAAACAGATCGCTTCCTGTGACATTCGACCAAAACCCCTCCTAATCTAATTCGATCAGAACATATAAAGAATAACCATGTATTGGGCTAATCAGTGCGAAGCCTATTGATCTTTGCCCAGGGGCCATTTCCCCACACACTAAGCCCCCTAGGTTTTAGTAAAAATAGTATTTCCACTGGAAACTTTATTTGGGAATAAGCAACAATAAGCAACCATCCGGCGTAAGGTGCCTAAACTCCGTGCTCAGATTCTTTACGCCCAACTGATCAGGACGGAACTACTAGTATGTCTTTCATCGTATATGCTTTCTTCCTGGCTAGGACCATCCTGAGTGTTGACCATGAATTTTCCTCTATAAGAGATAGAAAACTGAACATATCCACAACCCTTAAGGGTTTAATGAAATGCCAGTGCCCGCGATGTAATAGCTCGAATTTTCGAACATCACGTCGCTAATAAATGTGTGTAAATGTGGTAATGATGGCCTCGTTTCAAATTCTAAACTGCTTCGCCAGGGGTCTCCATCCTATTGGTCCATGTTATCCTTTTTATTGACAGATCATCGCCTTGTCAGCAACTTTCAACGTGGCATCATCAGAGCCTTCAATTGCCACAGTAGCGTGCCATCAAAAAAACTTTATGTGGGTATAAAAGTTTTACCTTCCCCTCTTTTCGCCATTTTGCTTTTACATCTTCTCTGAACTTCACACTTTTCCAGCTTGATTTCTGCTGTCCTTGCCAGCGAATTGTCTCCGTTGTATTCCTGGCCTCATTTTCGCTCACCAACAACTTCTTGTCGATCAAGTAAGTCGCCTAATCTTTTGCTTCTGATTATTAAAGATGAAATTTTGTTGTATTATTTAGTAATCTACCTGCTTGTGTTGTTGCTTTTTTTTTCTTTGCTTGCTTTACGATTCACTGTCATTTAAAACTTACTTTTCTACATTAGGACATTGTTATCAATCATATGATAGAGATAATAGTAATAGGTATATTGAAAATGGGTTCGGTCTTTGTGGGTTTGCCCCTTATCTGATCAGATTTTAGGTTGTGGTCAGACTCATGAGTCATAAGTTTTATTACGACCATAGCTTTCCCTTGGGGAATACCTTTCTAGTCTTCCAAATAAAGGTCCACCTCTCTTTATAGGCAAAGTAACTATTAATTTTGAGCAGACTGTGACTTTCCCAATTTCCCTTATGGTTGCCTTCTTTAAGGTAGACTATACTGACCAATTTATGTTTATACTTTGCTTAGGTTTAGCTATGGCGAGGCTTGAGAGACTTAATGTGAGGGATATCCCCACTAGCCCAGGGAGTGAGTTTGACACTTCTTAGACAAATTCTTCTGAAATTGACCATACGGCTTGGAACTAGCTTCCTTGTAGAGTTAAGGCTGAACTCATTAGGGAGCATGAGGTTAACCCTTTGAAGAAAGCCCCACCCCTAGCCATGTTTGATCCTGCTGCCCAAACTCTTCGGACCATCCTGGATTCTAGGTCGAATGTCTTCGAATTGTTTTGCCTCAACCTAGAGGTGATAATTCTATCTAACAGTTCTTCTGACCACGTATAAGGAGAAATAGACGCTTAGCACACTAACACTTGAGAATAAGAAATCTTCCAAAATCTTAAAAAACCTAGTTGATAAAGTAACCCAAGATACTGACTAGGCCATATCCTCAAACCCGATCGTAAAGCCTAATAGTCGTACTCTGGTGCCATGACAAAATATAATTGAAAAATATAATTGAAGCGCCTCCCGTTCAAAGTAGACAACATGACATAAATGAGAATGGTGATAATAAGGGAAAGGAAGATGGTTTAGGGGATGAACAAGGGGAGTTGGGTTCCAAGGACAATCCTACCAATGATCTTCCCCCTCAGCCAATGGTCCAATGTCCTCCCACTGACCTGACCAGAGAAAACAATCCCTTTGAAGTTGACTGGTTCCCTTTTAGTAGCAATTTGAAAGTTTTTAGGGAATTGTACCAAATTCCAGACTCCGTTACCCTTAGAGTACTTGAGGCGAATGAATTTGCTAGCTATCTAAGGGGCTACGAAGAAGGTATAGCCATCTCTCCAACCTTACTTTGCCGTTCTTTTTCATGGGTTTGGGATTCCCTTCTACTAGCTGAACTTGAATGGCTGAAGGACTATCTTTGGGGTATATGTGATTTAGACGATGGCTGAACAAACATCCCCGATAATGGGAGAGATTAAATACCTTTTCTTGTTTAAGAAGGGGCCCGTACTAAGGATAACAAGCTGATCACTAGTAACCCCTCATGTAACAAGAATTGGAAGGATAAATGGTTTTATATAGGTAGAGATTAGTGTCAGTCTTCGTTGTCGTAGATGAACATACATGGCCCTATGCCTTATTCCTTTAAGCCTATCCTTCGTAAGCGTCTTGGTGACTTTCAAAAATCATGTTATGTTTGATTTTTGGTATCTAACAACCAAGTGTTTCTTTGTGCAGCTATTTGAGGCAGAAAACCAAGCCTTGCCTATCCTATTCTATCAAAGATTGATGCTGGCCGAGCGAAAGCGATTGACTAAAAGGAGTTACTGTCACTTGATCAGCTCATAGGCTCTAGTCTGGTTGACGTTGCTCCTACTCATGAGGAACTCGAGGCTATTCTAAGGTCAGGAGCGATATCTTTTTCGGAATCTGAACAGGGGGATTCTCCTGCAGGTTAGTGTAGTGATTTCGTATTTTTCTCCTGTGATCTTCTTGTCCTCTATGAATCTTTTCTGAGAATATGGCACCAAAGAAAGGTAAGGGCAGGGTTTTTAGTGCATTAGGCTCAATCTTATTGAACTCAAGGCTCAACCGCAGATTCACCAAAAAAGGCTATGGGGTAAACCAAGAAATCATATCAGAATAAAAACGCTCATTTCAAGGAGAAGACTTCCAAAGCCAAGGTTCTCGAGAAGAAGGTGAAGCCGAGGATAGGTTGGCCAAGAGACAAAGGAAAACGCATGGCTGAGGCCTCAAAAGATGCCGAGGATAGGTTGGCCAAGAGACAACTTACTGAACAAGGAGATGAGATTGTTAAAGTGGAGGGCCTCTCTTACTAGGATATTCCTGATGGAGAAGCGAGAATATTTTGAGCATCTGATTCCTTCCTTCACTAATCTAGCAGTAGCAACAGTTAGTCATGCCTTATCTTCAAAGATGAAGGCAACTAGTATTGATGTTAAGCTGGAAAAAATCCACGAGCAGCTGGGCATCGTAAATCTCTTCACCTCTTCATGTATACATTTGTTTTAGTCTTATTACTATTATTTTCTGTGTTAATAATCTGTTCTCGAATCTGTGTAGGTATTTCACTCAATGTCGTTCCATATAGATAGTTCAAAGTAGCTTTCAATTGCTAACGCTACGATGTATAAGACCATAGATGAGCTGACGAAAGAGAAGGAGCAGTTGTCCTTGCAGTTGGTGGATGCAGAGAAACGTGGGGAGAACCTTGAGATTTAGCTGAACGTAGGCCAGTGAGTGTAGCCTTCTAGATGATAAGGTGGCTAACCTTGAGGCTCAGATGTCTCATTTGGGGGCTCAGGTAGGGCATCTTGTTCATGCAAACAAGGACTTGGGAGATGAACTTGCTCATACCAAGATAAAGGTTGATCAACAGTGTGATGTGACCGCCAAAGAAGCCTTGGGATTGGCTTATAAGATCTTCTAGGTGGAGTATGATGACCTTGACCTGGGATGGTTATATAACAAGCTTGACATCCCTTTACCTGCTCCTCCTTAAACCGGTGATTAGGAAGCTAACCCATCTTTAGTGCCTTACCATGTTCAGTCTGATCAAGTTGCTCCTCCCATTGCTAGCTCTACTTTCAACACTATTTCTCCACCACCTCCCAAAGAAACGTGATTGACATTTATTGTATCTTTCTTTATTTATGAAACTTGGGTACTTAATGATTTTTCTGTACCTTTTTTTTATCTGTGTTTCTTTTGATCGAGTCAGACTGAACTTGAGTAACTTTAATTTTTGATGTATAATTCTTTATCCCTAATTATTTTTAATGAGGCAATTTATGTGAAAAAGATGAATGAAAGATGAATGAATGTATTGGGTTGCATTTCCTTGGTGAGATAAATATCCTTGATTCTCAATCCGATGTTCGGATGGGGTAAAAACCTATCCATTTGTTTGCTTAGAACTTGTTATTTGAGCTATCAAATTTTATAGTTGTCTAATCCAATCTGAGGTCAGATCTTTTTATGACAGTGTATAAATAATAAAAATCTACGACTATTTGATCTGAGCTAAGGTAAGATCTTTTTATAATATCGTACTTGAAAAATAAGAATATATAAATGTCTACTCCAAACTAAAGTTAGAACTTTTTATAATATCGTACTTGAAAAATAAGAATCTACGAATGTTTGATTCGAACTGAGGTCAAACCTTTTTGTAACATCATACTTAAAAAATAAGAATCTATGAATGTCTGATATAAACTGAGATTAAATCCTTTTGTAACATTGTATTTAAAAATAAAAATCTACAAATGTTTGATCTGAATCGAGGTTAGATTTTTTTATAATATCGTACTTAAAAAATAGGCAACTACGAACATCGATCTGATTCAAACTAAGGTCAGATTTGTTTGTAATATAGTACTTAAAAAATAAGAATCTACGACTATCTAATCCGAATTGATGTCAGATCTTTTTATAACATCATACTTAAAAAATAAGAATATACAAATGTTTGATCCGAACTGAGGTAAGATCTTTTTGTAACATTGTATTTATACATAAGAATCTACGAATGTCTAATCTGAACCGAGGTCAGATCTTTTTGTTATATTGTACTTAAAAAATAGGAATCTACGACTGTCTGATCCAAACTAAGGTCAGATCTTTTTGTGACAATATGCTTCAGGGAAAATACTTCTTCAACATTTTTGTGTTCCATGGTTTTTTTACTTCTCTTCCATCCAGATATTGTAATTTGTATACTCTGTGCTTGATAATTCTGAGCACTTTGTATGGGCCTTCCCAATTTGCCTCGAAGGCTCCTTCGTTTAGTGCCTTAGTGTTTTGCGTGACTCGCCTCAATACTAGATCTCCTTCACAAAAATTCCTTGTGCGAACCTTTTTATTGTAATATTTCATCACTTCTTGTTGGTAGGCTGCCAATATGATTATGACTTGTTCTCTTTTTTTGTCCAACAAACCCAAACTTGTCCTCATTAATTCCTTGTTTTCTGATTCGTCAAAATATTTTACTCTAAATGATGGTGTCTCGATCTCTAATAGGATTACTTCTTCGAAGCTAGAGCAAACGAGTATGGTGTTTCCCCGGTCACTGCCTTCGCTGTTGTTCTATAGGCCTAGAGTACTTGAGTTAGTTCATCGACCCACGCTCCTTTTTAATCATCAAGTCACTTTTCTAACGCAAATTTCTTCACTACTTCAACTTGTCCATTCGTTTTTGGATGGGCAGAACTCTTTGAAATTTGCGTTGTCCAATTGTTTCCCATTATCCATGATTAGTATGCGAGGGATCCTTCACCGGTAGATTATGTTATTCTCTATGAAAGACGTGATTTTTCTCTATGTGATAGTGGCCAAGGGTTCAGCTTCTTCTCATTTGGTGAAGTAATCAACTGCAACTATCGCGTACTTTATCTGAGCGGGTCGTATGGGTAATGGTCCGATCAAATCCAAGGGCTGAGCAATGTTGTGAGTTGTTCAGGTGGTTGCCTTGGAATGTCACTGTGTAGCTGGCATTTGGGGCAAGATTGCACTATTCTTGTTGCATCTTGGTGAAAGGTTGGCCAATAATACCTTGGTGCAAGATGTGATATGCCAGAGATCTTCCTCCCCCATGGTCGCTGCAACTTCCTATATGAACTTCCTTGAGCACATGGTTTACTTCGTCTTCATTGATGCAACCTCGCTTGTATAGTGTCCCATCAATTAGAGAGTATCGCGAACACTTATTCTTAATCTTCTTGGCTTATTCTTTGTCTTCAAGTAACTTTCCTTCTGCAATGTATTCTTTGATCAGATCAATCCAAATTAGGACTTGATATGCCTTGTTGATTCTTTTTTAGCCCGACGCAGGTTGTTTTATGCTTTTTTGGTTTAGGATTTCTATAAGGATGGTTATAGGGAGCTTTTCACACAAGGTTGAGGCTAGTTTTACTAAGGAGTCTGTTTTGGTGTTTTCTGCTTGTGGTATCTAAGTTACTGTCACCTTTTTTAAGTTCCTAATCATGTATATGGCTCTGTTTACATAGGCTTGCATATTTACCCCTTTTGCTTGGAATTGGCTAGGGATTTGGTTTACCACCAGCTGTGAGTCTTCCCTCACTTTGAGGTATTCTGCTCTAACTAAATTTGCTAGACCAAGTTCGACCAACAAAGCTTCATATTCCACCTCATTGCTCATTACTTGGAAGTCGATGTGTAGAGCGTAGGATAAGTCCTCATTTCCTAGCCCGACTAAAATTATGCCATCACCCCCACCTTGCGTGTTCCATGCTCCGGCGATGTACAAGTGTATAATTAGGGATTTGTCTATTCTATTTTTTTTATTTCTTCTAAAGACTATCATAGTTTCGGTTTTGCCTTATGGTAGTGTCTTGAACAAGGGTTGTTTCTTGTGTGGTTTCTCGTATTGTCATTGGTTCGATTAATTATCAAACTATCATTCCCTTTATGATTGATCTCTCAGCGATAAAATCAGCCAATGCTTGGGCTTTGATGGCTTTGTGCGATTGGTACTCTATATCAAACTCGCTGAGCTCAATTGGTCATTTATTGTAGCGGCTGATCTGTGAGCACCGCTATTGAGTGTGCTTGAAAGTGTGGTCGTAACTTTCATGCTGCTGAGTGCTAATTTCTCAAGAGGTGGGTACCTTTTTCTGAGATCCAGTAAGAATTTGCTCGTGTAGTAAACTGGTCGGTGAATCTTCCCGTCTTTCTTTGCTAACACTAAGCTTACTACATACTCAATTATCGTTAAATATAGGTATAACGTGTCTCCTATCTATGGACTTACCAGATGAGGTGGATTCGCAAGGTAGGCCATGAGTTTCTAAAAGTTTGCTTCGCATTCTTCTATCCATTTCATTTCCTTTCCCTTTTTTATGGCTTGGAAAAATTGGAAGCGTCAGTCTGTGGCTTTGGAGATAAATCTGTTCAGTGCAGCTAGTCTCTCGGTCAATCCTTGCACTCCCTTCAAAGTTATTAGGGATCTCATATCTAATATGGCTTGGATTTTTTTAGGATTGGCCTCAATTTCCCATTTACTGACCATGAATCCCAAGAATGTTTTAGGGCTAACCCCAAAAGCATACTTTTCGGGATTCAATTTTATGTTGTGTCTTTTAAGTAAGGAAACGTTTTCTCTAGATTCTAGACGTGGTCATTATACTCTAGAGATTTGGTGATCATGTCGTCTATATATATTTTCATAGTCTTTCCGATCAAAGGTTTGAAAACTTTCTTGACCAACCTTTGGAAGGTTGCGCCCACGTTTTTTAACCCAAAGGGCATCACCTTGTAATAGTACAAGCCCTAGTCAGTCATGAACACCGATTTTTCTTGATCAAATTCATGCATCCTGATCTAATTATATCCTGAAAATGCGTCCATGAAGCTTAATACTTTGTGTTCGATAGTTGAGTCTATTAGTTGATCTATTCGTAGGAGTGAAAAACTGTCTTTATGACAATCTTTGTTCAAATTGGTGAAGTCAACACACATCCTCTATTTTCCTTTAGCTTTTTTAACCATTACCTCTTTTATGAATCCTGCCTTCATTAACTTGTCTACCTCATCCCTAATGGCCTCCCTTCTCCATTGGTTAAATGTTCCCTTTTCTTGTTTGACAGATTTGAATGCTCGATTCACTGCCAGGTGGTGTGAAATTATCCGGTGATCTATTCCGAGCGTATATTTATGTGTCTAAGCGAACGCGTCTTTGTGTTTTTTCAGGAATTTGACCAATTTTTCTTTTTCTTCTTTAAGTAACTGGGAGTCGATTTTTGTGGTTTGTTTAGGCCTTAACGGGTCGAGTGATATTGATTTTAGTTTCTCTACTTGTCTGGCCATATATCATGTTTCTCTCTAGTACGCTTTCATCATCCTTTATTTTTCAGCATTTTCTTTGTCTTCTACTGTGATGTGTCCCATCGTTATGTAGTAAGCTCTTCTTGAGGAGACTACAAAACATATTTGGGCGACCTTCCGGTCCTTTTGCATGATCCCAATTCCTTCTCCTGCTCTGAACTTAAGCTTAAGATAGTGTATATTTTCTACCGCTCTTATTTTCCTTAGGAAAAGACTTCCCATGATGATTGGGTACGATATTTTTAGGTCCACGACCTAAAATTCTACCATCATGGTTTTTTGATACGACCTATATCCTACGGTTATTGGTAGTTGATGGAACCCAAAGGGAGGATATATGATTCCGCGAATCTATATAGAGTTGTATCTATAGGACCCATTTTGAGGTCTTCAATTTTTAAAGAGTCCAACGTTTCTTTGAATATGATATCCACTTAGCTCCCTATGTCGATTAAGACCCTACTAATGCTAGTCGAGCCGATTTCCAACATTATCACTAACGCATCGCCATGGGGGTAACTAACTCCTGCTTCATCCTCCTCAGTAAGCATGATCGAAATTGATGTTAGTCTTGCTTTCTTCTTAATCCTGATGTTCATCAGATATTTATTTATAGGCGTGTTCAGCAGTGAGTATTTTGAATAGTTTTTTCTTGAATTGTTGGAGTTCCCTACTAATGTTGGCCCTCCTGAGATCACCATGGTTCTATGAGCTGAATCGTCTAGTTTTTTTCTTTTGTGTTCAAAGCCCTCTTCGTCTTCGTGTGTTTTCGTTTTGTATCAATCCAAGTAGTTGTTTCGTATGAGAATATGTATTTGTTCTTTTAGATCCAAGCATTTGTCAATCATGTGCCCGTGATCTTGGTAGAAGGCGCATCTTCTTTCTTTATCCCTGATACTTGAGGCTGACCTCAGTAGTCGAGGACTAGGTAGTAGTCCCAGTTCTTTAATTTCTTCGTATATTATAGACAGCGGTGTGTTCATTTCGATAAATTGCCTCTTGTCTTGTACGTGGGAGACTCTCTTCATTTCTTCTTTGGGTGGGATAGGCGGTTTCTTTCGTTGTTCTGTTCTTCCTTTGTATATTGAGTGTTAAGTATCGCGGTTCAACTGCTGTTCATATCCGTCATTGTTTATTGGTCTCCAGAAATCTTCATTTTTCCTGAAACACAGGTTTGGGATCTGGTCAATGAATGTTTATTATGTTCCTTCTGTCTTCAAATTTGATTCCTTGTCTTTTGTCTCCAGATCCTTATGATTTTTTTTCCGTGCTTGTTTATATGTGGTGATGGCCCGCTTATGTATAGCGAACCATCTTCTGTTTATCCGTAATCCTTTTTTTAGTCCTTCCAAGGCCAACGAATCATTGAACGCCTCAACCTCCATAACTTCCTCATGATATCTTTTTATGAAATTCTTCAAGGGTTCGTTCCTTCCTTGTTTTAGCAGTAGCAGAGAACTGTGATTTTTGGTTGTGGCCATTACTCCTATAAATTTGTTGATAAACTGGCCGCATAGCTAATCGAAACTCTTTATGCTCCCTGGCCTTAGATTCTTGTACCATCGCCTTACTGGCCCTCCAAAGTTGAGGAGAAAGGACGACACATTTATAGTTTTGACAGCCCTTGTATTATCATCATTTCCTTAAATAGATCCACGTGTAATGTGGGATTTGTTTATCCTATATATGGTGCTACTTAGGGCATCTTAAATTTTTGTGGGAGAGCTAGCTAAATCTTGAATTTCTTTTGAGAATGGTGATTCTCATGAAAGTACTGGCTCTTCGTGTCGATGGTCTTTCCCTTTCTGCACTCGCAACTCCTCGGCGAGTTTTTGGATTCTCACTTCCATTTCTTTCTTACTAACCACCTGTTTGAGTGCGGTTTCTTTTGGAATCTTCTGGGTGGTACCATTCTCCCTATTCTTTTTCTATTTTATATCGAGATAAGCCCTCATATTCGCTGAGTTTACATTGCGTTCGACTCCCCTTTTGCCCTTTTTTAGGCACATCGAGCATTGGTTAGTCTTTAATCCTCTTTTTCTTGTATTTGTAGGGGTGCGGTCTCCTCTCAATCATCCTGGACCAATTCTCTGTTGTAAGCATTTCCCTATGAGGTTGGCATAGGGTTACCTCTACGGTGATCATTATGCCTCTGAAGTTGATCCTCTGGTCTGATCGGGGAAAATTGATCCCATGGTTGGCTTGAGTAAAGTTATGCTTTCCTCGTTCTCTAGTCGGTGTATCTATCTGACATTTTTTTTTCAATTACCGCCTCCTAAACTATCCTTTTGAGATCTTCAATTTCTTAAATCAAGAATTCATTCTTATTTTCAAGTGCCTTTACCCGCTCATCCCTCTCTTGGTATTTGTGTTTGCTTTCCTACAGCCTCTGCACAATTTGAGTGGTGTCTTGATCTCTTAATTGTGTCGTTACTTGTCCTTGAAGGTGTTACGTCAAAAGTGGTAGGTAATGGGAGTTTGATATTTCTTCTTTGTTAATCTTCATGGCTAAGTGCCTTTTGGCATTTTCCTATTCCTTTATCACTGCCATAGCTTTTCATAAGTTTCCCACAAACGATGCCAATTGCTGATATCGAAATTTGCGATTTCAATATCACACAGTAAAATTCCTTGAATAAATTTGCTAAAGAGTAAGTAATGCTCTTATTGCCTTATTTTCAGAAGAATATGAATGAATTTTTTACAAGTAGCTTGTGGTGTATATATATATATATATGTGTGGGTGTTAAACTCCTAGTCTTAATAGTGTTTGGAATTCCCTAAGAATCCGGAGAGAATTTGGTGGAATTTCATTTCGCTTCGAATTTGGATTGCCAGCTTTGAATTCCTCCTCTCGCAAGAACTCTATCTAGCAACAGTTTCTCTGGTCTGAACATACCACTTTCTATTACATCCGACCAAAACCCCTCTTAATATAATATGATCAGAACACATAAAGAATAACTATATATTGGGCTAATCAACAAAAAGCCCATTAATCTTGGGCCTGGGGCCATTTCCCCAAACACAAGCATATAAATTAAGTAAAAAGGTTGAGAAAGATAGCACCAAAATTTTATGTGGTTTCTAAGTCTCCAGCCTACGTCGACGCCTCCAAGTCAACTTGCTTGAGAATTTTGTTAAACTACCAATTCTTGACTCACAAGACTTCAAATTACAATTAAAAGAATTTCTAGGTACCTCTTAAACCTTATAAGTGTTTGCTCACCCAAACATTTAAGACAATCTCAACCAAGGTCAAAGACCCACTTTTTTTACTTCTTTACAATAAAAAATTGCATTTAATGAGAAACCAAACTTATAAATTGATCTCTATAAGAAAAGTAATACAAATGAATATTCTTAGAAATCCAAATGTGTGTATGATGATTTCAAGCTCAAGAAAGTATTTTGAAACTTTAGAAGCATTTTATGTTTATCAAAAATACGTTTCAAGATTCTTTAAAATGAGTATGAAGTTTCAAATTTATAGTATATTCAAAACTAGGTCACAAGCTTGAAAATTTTGAATTTCACGCAATTCGATCAATTGAATGGCATTTTAAGCCGACTGGATGGTAAATTTGGTCGCGGGTGTGCAATTGAAGTTTACACCCACTCTGCCTCAAATTTAGTTGACCGAATTGCATTTTTGGTTGATTGAATGAATAGTACTTGGTTCATGGACAACAAAGTAGGTTCATGCACTATATCCCATTTTCTAAAACTTCAAAAAATTTGCATTTAGGTCCATTTAAGGATTTCAAAATCTTGCAGTTCTGTTTCGAGCTTCAAAAGCTTACATTTTGGTTCAATTTTCAAAACTTAAAATATTTTTTTACCAAAAAAAAACTCTTGAACTCTATACAAACATAATGCACACTTACAAACACAAGCATACAAATATATAAAATATAATATCTTCTAAATTGCGTATTGACTTCATGAATTAAGCACTTTTCCATTTACTCAAGGAGATCCATTTTACTTTCTTTGAAATCTTTGATTTTGGATATTCCTTAAGCTTTCACCATTGTTCCAATTGTTTATGCTAAAAATATCATAATAAATGCTACAAGAAAATTTTAATTAGCTAAGAATATCGGTGTTTGTTATCATTAAAATAATGAGTTATGAGCCTTAAGACAAATAGTTTTTTTGTCTATTTGAGAAAAATAACATAACCAACAATTTCAAAAGAAGAATGAAAAGAAGAAGAAATATATGAAACATGCAACTTTAGCACAATGGAATCAGAATATTTTGAAGCTTTATCAAAAGAAGAAAAATGGAGAAAACCTACGGAAGAAGAAATAAAGATGATTGAGAAAAGTAACAGGAAGGAATTAGTTGATCGGCCAGAAAATTAAGACAAAATTAAAGAAAAAAGGATGTATAAAACAAACGTCAACGTCGATCGCTCAATATAAACACATTATCTTAAGAATAGTTTGAATTACTACAACATAATAATGAAGTTACCAAAATTTGTATCAAGGAGGAGTGTTGAGAAGAATGATGTAAATTCCAGAGTTGTCAAGAGGACATAGCCGAGATGTCAAAGAAGCTGTAGCAATCAAGACTTCTAGTTTACTCTAGAATGAAACTAGCCAAGTGCCCAATCTCGAAGATGCAGTAATCAAATGAAAATTAATTAGCATACACTAAAATAGTTGGTCAAAGAAAAAATGAAATTAAATTAGTTCATTCTAACAGATAAATATGTCTATGTAAGACATGTTGGGCCCATTAAAAAAGTGACGTGAAGTCCAAACAAACGGCTTCCACCTTATGACTAAAGAGTTTGGAACAATATTTGTACAATTTATTGATATAGAATTACAATATTTATAAATACATTATAAACTATAATAGGAAAGAAAGAACAACTTAAGGAAAGTATTAAAGGCATAATATTTACAAGAATGAGAGTAATAAAGAATCACTATGATTAAGGAGAATTGATAGCTGATGAGAGATCTGATGCAACATTATAGGGAGAATTATTATGTTTCCTAATATGCCCCCGCAAGATGGCGTGTCCATCAGATAAGCCAATCTTGTTTCTAAGATCAAGAATCGAGATTTGGTAGCTTGGTAAGGATATCAGCTAGCTAATCATAAGTATAGACATGTGCAACTTCAAGTGCACCAATTTCAATTTTATCTCGGACAAAGTAGTATCAAGCGCAATATGTTTCATGCGTGAGTGGAAAACTGGATTTGCACATAAATAAGTAGCACCCAAATTATCATAAAGAGTCGTGGCTTAAGAGAAGAGATGTTACGAAGTTCAAGAAGCAAATTTTGAAACCAGGAAAGTTTGACACTATCTGAGGCAATGGCTCTATATTCGACTTCAGTGGTTGAACGAGCAACTGTTCTTTGCTTCTTTGAGCATCAAGAGATTGGATTACCACCTAGGTAGATAATAAAAGTAAAGATAGATGTATAGTCATCATGATTTCCAACCTAATCAACATTGGAATAAGCAACAATATTTAGACCACATGGCATTGAAGATGAAGACCATAGTAAATAGGTTGCTTGAGATACCAACATAGGCGTTTACCAGCTGTCCAATGAAGTTCAGTAGGTGCATACATGTATTGTTCTAGTTTATTCATAGGGTAAGCAATATCTGGCATAGTTAAGGAGAGGTATTGAAGAGCTCCAATAACGCTTCAGTATTAAGTGATATCTATAAAAGAGCTCCCATCATGTAAGGTTAATTGGGAAGATGTAGACATTGGTGTGGCAATGTCTTTTGCCCCAGCCATCTTGATATGTTCAAGTAAGTCTCAGATATATTTATGTTGTGAGAGAAAAAGGCCTTACTGGTAGGTGTGACTTCAACACCCAAGAAAAAATGAAGATCACCAAGATCTTTTATAGAGAACTTTTCTGCTAAAGCCTTGATAAAGTCCATAATAAACTGGTTAGAATTGCCTGTAACAAGAAGATCATCAACATATACAAGAAAATAAGCAGTGACAGAGCTATTACGATAGACAAATAAAGATGCATCAGAGTTTGTGAAGCCATAGACGAGGACAAATGCCCTCGACTCTTGGTACCATGCTCGCGGTGTTTGTTTAAGACCATAAAGAGCTTCATGAAGATGACACACATGTGAAGAACAAGACTGATCAATAAACCCAGGTGGTTGTGACATATACACCTCTTCAAATAAATTACCATGCAAGAAGGCATTGTTCACATCTAATTGATAAACTCAACATCTATGGTGAAGTTCAATAGATAAAACAAGACGAATAGTCGTTGGTTTTACCATCAGACTAAATGTGTCAGTATAGTCAATTCCAGGGCATCGATGAAACCCCTTTGCAACTAGACGGGCTTTGTACCGATCAATGCTACCATCAGAATTGAGCTTGATTCAAAATACCCATTTGTAACCAACCGTATCCTAACCTGATTGTGATGGAACAAGGCTCTAAGTACCATTGCGAAAGAGTGCATTAATTTCATCACACATAGCAGCTCTCTATTGTGGGTCTTTCATGGCTTGAGAAACAGATGTAGGTTCAAGGATAGCAGGTATAAGGTGTTTGGTAGTGAGATTTATGGTCTTAGGCTGGAAAATATGATTCTTAGAGCGAGTTTGCATAGTGTGGTTATTTAGATCAGATGGTGGTAAGGAATTGAGAGTTAGATTTTAAAGGCAGTTCACTTACATGCATTAGAGGGGAAAAAAGTGTATTTGAAGTGGCTAAGTTAAGTTCCACAACGGGCGGCATAATGGAATTGATAAACTTAGTCAATGACACAAGAGATGATGAGTGAGACGATTGCATATAACTAGAATCCTGATTTGGAGAATTTGGTAGAGAATTATGTGGAGGAGAAGAGTTAGACTCAACCGACAAAGAATTACTATCCAATTCTTTATTTGGTGCACTATAATTTTGAGTGGATGTAAACAAACCTGAGTTAACATTTGTAGGTAAAGACTGATTTGGATTATGGGTGGAGTTTGGTATATGATTATGCATACGCAGAATATAAGCAAGATGAGAGAGAGATGAAGAAGCAATTATCCATTTGGTAAATTCATTTGCGAAAAGATTTTCTTTGTTTTGAAAGGACGATGAAAAGGGAAAACACTCCTCAATAAATTCAACATGCCTTGAAATAAAAATTTTATTTGTGCTAGAATCAAAACATTTATATGCATTATGAAGATTAGAATATCCAAGGAATGTACATGGTTTGATCAACAAATAAAACATAATAGGAAAATCCATCAATTAATTTGATGGGAGAAGCTCCCCATACATTTGTGTAAAGGAGATCTAATGGACCACGGCTATAAAGTGTAGAGACACCAAAAGGTAATCTATGACTCTTATTACATAAGCAAGAATCACAAATAACATGAAGCTTGGATTAGTAAATGAAGCAAGAGTTTTATTTGAAACTAGAAACTGAAGAATTTTCGTAAATGGATGACCACATCTATTATGCCAACTGTTAGGGTACTGTTGTTGCTACCCGTGTGTTGGGCCATTCATACACATTGTTCTTATTCCATTCGCGTGCTAGTGGTGCCCCCGTTTTGAGATCCTTAACAACATAATGAGAAGGAAAGAATTCAATAGATGTTTTGTTAGAGTTACAAAATTATGAAACAGGCACTAGATTTTGTTGCATGGCAGGCACACAAAACACATTAGTTAAAGTGAAGGATATAGAAGGAGATGTAAGAGTTGATGAGCCAGTATGTATGATTGAGAGTCATGTACCGTTATCGATGACAATGTCATCAGGTCCTTCATAGGGCTAGCTGAGAGATGAGTTGCTGAAATAAGTTGTAACATGGTGCGAAACTGTAGAATCTATCAACCAGTTAGAAGAGGAAGACCCAACACTTGTTGTTGTGTGATTAATAGTAGGATTGCTTGTGTTTTCTCTTAGCAAACTCTTCTAAGCATGATAACATTGCCATGCAGAATGCCCTCTTTTTCCACAAAATTGGCATATAACATCAAGATTTCTACCATTGCCATTATTGAAATTTCCATATCTATTGCTTAAAGCTTGCTCAACATGTTTCTAATGCTATTGTCCGGTGGAGGATTTCGATTCTGATTTTTGCCTTTGCGATTGTTGTAGTTGTTATTAGTCCATCCTTTGTTGTTGTTGAAGCGAGTAGCATTAGCAATAATAGTAGGTATTTGATGATTTTCTCGTTTTAAGAATGATTCGTAGTCAACGAGTTTTTCATACAATTCTTCAAACGAAATGATGTTGTCTCTCACATGAATGGCAGCTGCTATCTCCTTGAATTCTAGCCCGATACCATTGAGAGCATGGATGACAAGATTTAAGTTATCAAGTGGAGCTCCAGCAAGAGCAAGATCGTCTGCTATGCCTTTGATGGAAAGTAGGTAGTTTACAACAGAGTCAGTGCCTCTAGATAGTTTCATCAAGCTTTCGTTAAGGCCTATAATGCGGGTGCATGAACAGTTAGCATATAGGCTTGCAAGTTAGACCATGCTTCTGCTGAGGTCTTTGCATATGACACCAGAGGAAGGATAGGAGGATCAAGTGATCCCAAGATTGCTAGAAATAGCAATTTGTCTTAACGTTTCCAAAGAATATATGTCGAATTCAACATCTGTTTTCCATTTTCATCAATAGTTGGTGATGGACAAGGGGTAGTGCCATCAATGTAACCGAAAAGATCATATCCATACAATAAGGCATCAAATTGGGCCTATTTTAATTTAAGTGGAAGCTTAATAAAACTAACAGCCACAAGGTTGTTAGAGGTGAGTTGAGTATCGGATGTGGTTTGAACCACTGGCCTGGTGAAAACTGAGGCTGAACTTTCTATTGCCATGAGATCCTATATAAAGGCTACTATTGTATTCTTTTAATTTAATAAATAAAGAATAAGTTTCTTCACATGGTATTAGAGCCAAAATTGACTTAGAATCAATCTTGGTTTTTTTTTTCTTTCAGTTATACATCCGGAATTTTGTTATTGACACTGCCAGAAGAGCACCCAAGGCTGTCAACCACAGCCGCGCGTATACCTCACGTGCTGCTTATCACAACCGTCCGTGTGACACACACGCCACCACTGTCCGTCCCCCATTTGATGCACCACCAATCCCCATAGCCTCAGAAAATGCCGACCAACCCTTCTGTGGTCCACATCTCTCCACATGCGCCGTCATTCGCCTCCACAAAGAAACCCACAGGCCAGTTCTGTCGTACCTCGATCCGCTCGATCATCGGCGAGTTAAGCGTCACCACCACCACTGTTCGACTCAAAATCTTCCAGCCATCCTCCTTGTGGTCTCCGATCTAGCATTACGACCACCTATCCAGTCAGTTAAAGGTGAGTCAAAGCTGCCATTGTCAACTTTTGCTCCGGCCGATCACCGGTGCGTTCCACCTCGCTGCTGCCGCCATTTGATCCAAAAGTGCTCAGTGAGTCTTCCTGTGGCCATCTTTACTATTTTTTTACGACCGATAATGGTGGTGGTCAGAACGTTTTGTGATATCTCATCTTTTGTCCTTGTGAGTTGATTATCTATTTCGATCTTGGCAAATCTTCAATCCATGGATAAATCTGATGTCTCTCATCATATTCACATCCAACTGAATGGACATAATTATGTTTTGTGGGCACAAGCAATATTTAGTTTTCTCAAAGGACGTTGTCTTTGGCGGTATGTTACTGATCATATTACCGAACCTGTTAAAACAAATGACGATACTGATGAAAAATTTACTGACCATTTGGAAGAATGGGACAGCAAAAATCACCAAATTATTACGTGGTTTCTCAATACTTCTATCCCTTCTATCCATCTACAATTTGGGAGATTTAAGACAGCCCAAGCATTGTGGAACTTTCTACCATCAATATACTGCTATTGATCTATCACACCAATATCAGATTCTATGTAAGCTTCATCAGATGCGTCAGGAAATTGGCTAGTTTATCTTTGACTTTCATTCACAAATGTAGTTTTTATGGGATCAGCTATCACTTTCGGAACCTAAATGAACAACCTCTGAGGATGCAACGAAATTTGCCATTTATAGGGACCAACAATAGTTAATGATGTTTCTTATGGCCTTACGAGACATATTTAAACCTACTAGAGTTTCCTTACTTCACCAAAAACCTTTACCTACTCTTGATGAAGCTATTGATATGTTTGTCTCTGAAGAAACTCGGCTTGCTCCTCTTCATTCATCTCGCCCTGATACTGCTTTACCTTCAACTTCAACTTCTCAACCTACCTTTATAGTAAGTTGTAACTATTGTCATAAAACTGGTCATTGGGTTCTCAATTGTTCTATCCGGAGATGTGAGGTTTGTTGTAAGGTTGGTCCTCAGTACTTTGTACGAGACTGTCCAAATAAAGAAAGAAAGAAGCATCCTTCATCACTGTCTGTTGCTACTACTACTGATAGTCCCAATGACTGTCCTATCTCTCCATCCCTTACCACCAATGATATCGCATCACTTCTTCAACAACTTTTGCAAAAATCTGGTAATCCTCTCATTTCAGCTTCCTCAGTTCCCTCAGGTAAATCTTCCTGGTTCTTTGACTCTACATGTTGTAATCATATGCCTGCAGACTCTACTCTTTTCTCTTCTAAATCTCTTGTCCAACAGTTTCCTGCCATTCAAACTGCGAATGGATCTACTATTCATGTCAGTCACTTAGGCCAAATTACTTTGTCTAATCTCTCTTTACCTGACACTCTCTTAATTCCCCGTCTCACTCTCAATCTTTTATCTGTTGGTCAAATATGTGATCTTGGACTTCATGTCCTTTTCACTGCTTCTGATTGTCGTGTGCCGGATCCGAAGACGGGTCAGACGCTTGGGATAGGCCGTAAAGTTGGACATTTGTTTGAGCTCATCAGTCTTCATCTTTCATCCACACATTCATCTATTCCCTTACCTGTTGCCTCCACAACTCCTATCTCGTCCTTGAGTCTTTGGCACTCCCGACTAGAATATTTGTCAATTGGTCGTCTTCGTTCACTAGTTTCTAGTGGTTTTATGGGTAGTGTATCCCATGATCAAATTGATTGTGTTTCTTGTCAGTTAGCTAAAAATAATGCTTTCCCTTTTAATAATAGCGACTCTATTTCTATAGCTCCATTTGATCTCATCCATTATGATATTTGGGGGCCTTCTCCTAATGCTACTATGGGAGGTTCTAAGTATTTTTTTATTTTTATTGATGATTATTTACGTTATACCTGGATATATCTTATAAAGCACAGATCAAAGTTATCCAAAATATATCATGATTTTGCTAAAATGATTAAAACACAATTTTCATGTCCAATTAAAGTTTTTCGCACTGATAATGCTATGGAATATAGGGATTCTGAGTTTTTAAACCTCTTGCACACCAATGGGACCCTTTGTCATCGCTGTTGTCCTGGCACTTCTCAACAAAATGGCATAGCTGAACGAAAACATAGACATATCCTTGAAACTGTTCATGCACTTCTCATTGCTACCTCTTGCCCAGAACGTTTTTGGAGAACAGTTGTTCTCACAGCTACTTACATTATCAATCGTCTTCCTTCCTTAGTCATTGGCAATCAATCTCCCTATGAGCGATTGTATAGAACTCCTTCCAACTATAGTCTTCTTAAAGTTTTTGGTTGTGCTTGCTTTGTTCTTCTACAACCTCATGAGCATACCAAATTAGAACCTCAAGCTCGTTTATGTTGTTTTCTAGGATATGGCATTGAACACAAAGGTTATAGATGTTGGGATCCTATATCTAATTGACTTCGTATATCTAGACATGTGGTCTTCTAGGAACATAAGTTGTTCTCCTCTATGTCCAAATTTTGTTTTGAACCTAACCTTACTCCTTTTTTTACTCAAGAGTCTATAGAACTATTTCCTGATAACACTGATCCAGGTAATTCTGATGAGTCCTCAACAGATATGTCCACTGAACTCCTGCTTGCTCCTGAGCCGACGACTTCGCCTTCCAGGTCTATATCAGACACCTCAATTGTTCCTCCATCTACTTCCTCCAATCTTTTCATATCCTTCAACAATCTAATCGGGTAAGAGAACTTCCCATTTGACTTCGAGATTATCATTGCTTTTCTACTACCCTTTTCTTGTATGAGCCTCAATCCTATTCCGATGCCAGTTTTAATCCTATTTGGCAGCAAGCAATGGTAGAAGAACTACAAGCTCTTGAAAAATCACATACATGAGACTTAGTTGATCTCCCCTCTAAAAAATCAGCTGTTGGCTGTAAATGGGTTTACAAAATCAAGACTAAAGCTTATGGCTCTATTGAACGATATAAAGCCAGACTGGTTGCTAAGGGATTCAATGAAGAGTATGGCATAGACTATGAAGAAACCTTTGCCCCAGTTGCTCGTATGACATCTGTACGAAGCCTTTTAGCAGTGGCAGCAATACACCGATGGACATTGTCCCAAATGGATGTCAAAAATGCCTTCTTTAATGGTGATATCATTGAAGATGTTTATATGAAACCTCCTCCAAGATATGCTCATCTGCCACACAAAGTCTGCAAACTCCGACGTGCCTTGTATGGTCTCAAGCAAGCTCCTCGAGCTTGGTTTTCCAAGTTCAACATTATCATTCAGTAACTTGGCTTTCGTTCCAGCTCTTATGATACAGCTCTCTTTATTCGCAACACAGTTCATGGCTGTATTATTCTTTTATTTTATTTGGATGATATGATCATTACAGGTGAGGATATTGATGGGATATCTGTACTAAAGACCTCACTTCATAACACTTTGAGATGAAAGATCTTGGTCAACTTAATTACTTCCTTGGTTTAGAGGTACTTTCTGACTCTGATGGCTATTATCTTTCTCAGGCAAAATATGCCTCAGATCTCCTTGCTCGAGTTGGTTTAACTGACAATAAAATCACATCTACTTCGTTGGAGCCAAATGCCAAACTTACACCCCTTGACAGGTTCCACTTAAAGATGCCACTCTTTATCGCCAGCTGGTTGGCAGTTTAGTTTACCTTACAGTTACTCGACCTGACATCTCTCATGTTGTTCATATTGTGAGTCAGTACATGTCTGCTTCTCGCTCTCTTCATTACGCAGTTGTTTTTCACATTCTTCGTTACATCAAAGGCACTTTGTTTCATGGCCTTTATTTCTCTGTCCATTCATATATAGAGTTACGTGCCTTTTCAGATGCAAAGTAGGCTAGTGATCCTACTGATCGATACTCTACCACCGGTTTTTGTGTTTTTCTTGGAGATTCTCTTATTTCCTAGCATTGTAAGAAGCATACTGTTGTTGCACGATCTAGCACAGAGGCTGAATATCGTGCCTTTGCTGACACTGTTCAAGAGATTACTTGGCTTCATTGGCTTCTCAGTGATATGAGTGTTCCTCACTCCGGTCCCACTCCTCTTGCCTGTGATAATAGTAGTGCTATTCAGATTGCTCACAATAATGGTTTCCATGAGCGTACAAAACATATTGAAGTTGACTATCATTTCATTCGTCAGCATATCACTCAAGGGACTATTGTTCTTTGCTCAATCTCCTCTTTGGATCAACCAACAGATTTGTTCACTAAAAGTCATTATCAAGATCATTTTCGTGATTTGGTGTCCAAACTCAAGTCACTTCTACTCAACCATCTTGAGTTTGAGGGCGGCTGTTAAAACAATATTGTGCTTTATATTTTCTCCTTATTTCTTTCGAATTCTCTTTCTTTCTCTACTAGGATTTCTTTCCCTTTCATTACTAGATTTTCTTTTCTTTGCCTATATAAAGGCTACTATTGTATTCTTTTAATTTAAGAAATAAAGAATAAGTTTCTTCACAATTATGTTTCCTAATACTTACCTTATTGTATTGAAATTACTTTTTCTATAAATTCTTTCTCTCATTAATTTCCAATAGTATTGGTATCAGAACATCAATTTCCAACACTTCCCATGGAAGAAAATAACATTTTTTGCACACCTAATAATAATTCCCCATCCTCAAATCTTGAGTGGAATTGTTAAGTTTCAAGAGAACCACTTCCTTTACAATCCAAAACAATAAGGAGCACGTGATTTTATCAAACCATCCTTGATTGTAGCGATTGATTAATGGTATTGGATAGTCAAAGGGAGGTAAGTGTATCTTTCCTTATATTTTTTCTTTGTGTTAAAACCTCCTTCAAAAATACGTTACAATAATGATCTTTCAACTAAACTCATGTCTTGAATCCTTTAAATTTCACTTCAACTTGTCTTTTGGGGTTTCAATTTTTCTCTTTATTAATACCTTTAGTTTATATATCCTTTTAAGAAAAACAAAATACTACAAAAAGAATTTGGCAAAAAAAAGGGCATTATTGTTAATTTCTTATCATCAAAACACAGGTCTAAGGTCGTAGGGCTAAAAACTGTTTGAAAGTTAGTATTTTTCATATATATATATATATATATATATATATATATATATATATATCTTTTAAAGTATCATATATTTTTATATTGCATATTAAAAATTTCACAATTTCAGTGGTTTTAAAAGGATTTACAAAGAATTGCATAATGTAAAAAGTATCATTTTAAATTTTAATTTAATCAAATAATAAAAATAGTTAAAAATAAAAGTACATTAAGATTAACACAAAAGATTATAACATTATAACTTATAGCAAAATTCAAAACTTTATTATTTATTTAACATTTAATATTCGTAAGAGTATAAAAGTAAAAAATATTAATTTAAAATTTAAAATATTAATTTAAAATTTTTAATTTTAAAAAATAAACAGAGTATTTAAGTTAAAATTCCTACTAAATTGGTCTTATTTCGTCCATATTATTTGCATATTGAATTTATACACAAAGGAAATGACTATTAGCTCATTAACTTTGCATATTTTTTTAATATTATTTATAAATTACAGGCGGAGACATAAGCAAAGGCAGATCAAATCTGGGTAGGCTCCACTGCATTATTTATAATTTTAATGCAGGGCAGTGCAGTCAATTTTCCTTTAATAAACAAAGGATAAATATTTTTAATATAGATGGGGCCATTAATGCATGCGTCCCGTCTACCAAACATGACTTTTGTATTTATCCCTCTTTTTTTAAGAAAAAAGGATTGATCCCTAAATTTTAGGATAAATGTCATTAATTAGAACGACTTTCACAGCATTAATGACGAAAACTTGTTTGATTTAAATCACATAGACAGAACCGAATAATTGGTTGTGTTATTAATTTGCGCCTGCATGGTAAGCAAACAGAGACATGTGGCATAATTAGTAATACTTGAATAAAGACTTTAATCTCGGTCGGTCAATGAAACATAATAAAGTATTTTTCTAATTATTTTATCAGAAATAATACGTACATATCTATAATTAACTAATCTAAAATTTCACACCCAAACATATAAATCAATTGCAACTCTATATACTCTAATATAATTACTTTAAAAGTGAGCGATAATCTAACTAAGAAAACATCAATCGATTCTTCTAAACTTAATTAGAATATTGTTCTAAAATTTTACCTTTCACAATATTGAACAAGATGGTTTTAGGTTTGACAAAAATTTGGATTCAAATTTTTTTATGCATTTGACCCAGTCCAGACTCAGGTTTAATAAAATTGAACCGGATCAAAAAATTAAGTTTTAAAATTTTGTATTTGACATATAATAGTGAACATTTATCCATAATCCATTAATATATGAAAATCTCATTTTATGTTAGGTTAGCTATTAAATCTAGACACTTTAAATGGTTGAAAATAAATTTAACATATATAATTAATGTAATTAATACACCAGTTAAAATATCACTTGTGATGAGTGGATTTTCTTTGAGACAACGGTTATAGAGCTAATAAATATATTAAGAAAATTAATATTTTGATATGTGTGTATTTCATTATATATTTTTTAGTTACATATTAAAAATTTAGTTTAATATCCTTATAAATTCTAATAGTTTTAAAAATATTATTAAAAATTTTAATTTATTATAAAATAACAACTTTACCCATATATAATAATTGTTATAAAAAAAACTAACAAATATCTAAAATTTGATAAAATATAATATATTTATGTAAAAGATATCAATTAAGTAAATTATATTAGTATATTTATAGAATATTGATAATATAAATATTTATTATTGTATTATAAATTTATTCATTTTTCATTGAAATTTTATTTTATTTTTTTATTTATATTTTAAATATGTAAACAAATATTTTATTTAAATCACAATATAATCATAAATATTTATTAAAAAATATTTTAAAATAAGTAAGTTCATGAATCTATACTTTATTAATAAACTAATATTTATTTATGTTTTATTTTATTTAATTTTTAATAATTATAAGTGTGTAAATTTTTTATGTAATTTCTTATAAATAATTATTTTATTAATATATTATTAAAATAATATTTTTATTTATTTATTAATATATTATACCTAAATATATTTTATTTTTATTAAATTTTAGATATTTATTAGTTATTAATAATAATTGTTGACTATGAATTAAATTTTTATTGATATTTTCAAAACTATTAGAACTTATAAAAGTATTAGATTAAACTTTTAGAACTAAAATAACTTTTATCCTATTAAAAATTTTAAAATAGTTTGATAAGAAATTTAAAGAAAATGTCAATACAATACAAAAATTATCGTTTTTTAATTTAATAAATAATGAAAAATAGTTAAAAATTAAAGTATATTAGCAGTCACATAAAAGATTATAGCATCTATTATAAGCCTTAGATCTATATACATCTAACTAATTATGTAATTAATGTATTTATAATTAATATATATATTAAATACAATCTCAACCGTTAAATATATTTAAATTTAACAACTTACACTTATGTAACAAAATAAGAGATCATTAATCGTGCATATTTTATGTGTGTGTGTTTGTGTGTATGTGTGTACATGTGTACGTGTCTATGTGAAAATATGTGTGGATCTACGTTCGTGCATTTGGACACGAGACTTGAGATAATTGCAATGTATATTTATATAAACATTAAATTCATTAATCAATAATTTTAATATATATTTAATGCTTTAAAATATCATAAACAATGTCACGTTCCTAGGATAACTTTTTGTACTCAATTACGCTTATTGTCTCTTGATTTAAAATGTATATTATATAAACATCCAATTCATTAATCAATTTTTTTAGTACATGTTTAATGCTTTAAAATATTATAAAAACAATGTCACATTTCGACATGAGATAACCTTTTTAACTCAATTCGCCTTATTGTCTCTTTATTTGAATATTCAAACAAATATATTTTTTTTCTTGTAACTGAATTAATTGTATATTTACATAAAACAAAATCGAATTGTGGAAAAAAATTTCTTTAGGAAATGAAATTTTCGAAAACAACAGGCTTCCTATCACATTCCAAAACTCCATCAGAGTCATTTCATGCTCTCAATAGCAACATCTTTCGTGAACAAAACCAATACGGCATTTAGTCATTTTCAAACAGCAGTCTTCAAGATTTTGGACGTACGTGTAGTTTGATCTCTCTCTCTCTATCTATATAAGATAGGATCAATAGCTTTATTTTTTACACAAAATTTTACATCAAATATAAGCCGTTGGATCTGAATACATCCAACAGTTGAGATTGTATCTAACATGTATATTAATTATGCATTAATTAAACGGTCAGATACAATTTTAACCATTATATATACTTAAATTTAACGGTTTATATTTGATGTAAGATTTTGTATAAAAAAAATGAGTCATTGATCCTACCCTATATATATATATATATGTGTGTGTGTGTGTCTTCCCTTGCTACAAAACTTCAAGCTTCTTAGCTCGATCATATTAACTTAAAGCTAGCAAATTAAAGCTTCCTATATGATGAATACTCAATTCATGTTTTTGACAAAAAAAAAATAATAAATGAAAGTTATTATTGTGTTTATCTGTGTTAATTAATTATTTTATAAATCCATTTGTTGAAAGATAGAATCATGTTACTTATATATAGTTTAATTTCTTGAAAATCGCAAACCAAATGAAATTTTCTCACTTAAAAGTTTTACTTGCTATTAGTTGTAATTATTTTTGTGAACTAATATTTTAGTTTTCTTTTTATTTTAAATCAAATTTTCCCTTTTTACCTTCCGTGGGTTTTCTTGTGAAAAGTGAAAGGAAAAAAAAATAAAGAGAAAAGAAAATCGGAAAAAATACGGGATGAGTTAATTCACTACTAACTAGTATCTAAAATTGACGGCTCATTTTTTTGGTATCTGAGAACGACTCCCTTCATTATTAGTTAGTTGATTTAAACTTTATTTTTTGTCGTAGTGCATTATTAATTTTTGTTGGGTGAGTCGATTCTGCTAAAAGATTAGGCTATCTTGATAAGTGCTTTTTGACTTGGGGTGTCATCAATTTTTTACATCTACATGACAGAGAAATTGAATCAAAATGTCTTGACACACGCATGACAAATCAAATTGAATCAAAGAGTTTTTAATTTAGGTAGCGTTTTTTTAAATTCTAAAAATAATAGAAATTTAAATTTAATTAAAATTTGAATCTGAATAATATATTTATTTATTTTTTATCAAGTGAAATAAGTATTAATTTATTTAATTTTATTAAAATTAAAAGTTTAAAAATTAATATCTGACATATATATACATTTTAAATAATATACATATATTTTATAATAATTTACATTATGTAATTCACTGTAAAGGAATATATATGAATGCAGTTGTCTTCAATTAGTCAATATGACAATAAATTCAAAATTACATTGTAGGAATCTTGTAATTTAGAAAGCTAGAAAGCGATATAATTATGTTTAAAAGAAAATGATAAATTTTCCAAACCCCACGGAAAATATATATTATATTATGCACACAAAAAATTCTTAACTAAAAGGTAAAGTACATATGCACTCCTATTTTATTGTATCAATGATGCCTATACCCCCACTTCAAAAATAATTATCAAGCATAACCTCTCTACTTTTTTTTGTTACTATTAACTTTTTAACCATGTTAATCGTTGTAATGACTTAAATAAGCCTGAGAGACCCATGTCGACCAATAGAATGACTAAATATCTCTTTGACCTAATAAATTAAAGTATATTGCATTATTTATTAATTAAATTTATAATAGCATAACTCAAATTATTTGAACTGCTTTTTTACTTGTATAGGAATAAGCTGATGCTTAATTCAATGACTATCTAATTTTTTCATTAAAAAAATTGAAAGAAAGCAATTGAGTAAATGACAATTTTTTTTTCACAAATGACAGAAGTGTATTGTTCACGACGGAACTATTATGTGTACATATTATAACCACAAGTGCAGAGATCATAACAAATAATATAGCGATGAATGAGTATCGTCCACAAGGATTGAATATTTGAATTAAAGTTAAATATTATGGTGATGATGACCAAATTTTATCCAAGCAAACCAATTTTAAAGATCAATTACAATACAAAAAGAAAATCAAATAACACTCTAATTAAAAAAATTGACAACATACAAATAAAGAAAATACAATTAAGCAAATAGAAACCTATATAATGAAAATTTTAGGGTATTGACTTCACTTAATTCTCCCCTTATTTTTCCCATTTAGTTATTGTTAATGAGTTCCAATTCAATTTACTAGTCAACGGTTTAAAATTAACCTCATTACCTCTCTCGAGTATTAAATGAGATATTATGCATTACTAACCAAGCCAATATCCATGTCTAAGTTGATTATTACACGTTAATTAAGAATCACCCGTATTTAATTACTAAGGAATTGATTATCTCACAGCCTCACAATATCCTAAATATTAATGTAATTATCTTAGTGTCGATCTCCTCCTAAACTTACAATAACCTATATTGTATTTCTCCCAATCTACAATTGATTCAATCTTCCAAAGCATCATATCCCTTATCAAGAGTCAATTATTTTTATTATACAATAAATTAGAAGTATTAAGCAAAAAAGACATAAAAGTTAATTGAAATGTAATTTCATTAAAAGCTAAATATTTGAAATATGACTCAAATAGAGCTATATCAAGCCCCTAGAAAATAAAACTAGCCTAACATATGAAAATCAATAGAAATAATTGTCAAGAAATTCATAAATACAAACATTGTCTCAAACAATATTACAACAAAAAATTTCAAAAGACTAAGGAAAAGAGATAAATATATGATTGAGAGATGTAGATCTTCAATAATTTCTTCAATAAATCTCTAAAAAAATATGGCCTTCAAGTCTTCCTCTCTTTAACAATTTTAACTTTGCTCTCTAAAATCTCATTTTTGGAATGTGTGTGTTTTTCTTCCTCTTTCCTTTTTGGGAAATCGCTGCTCAAGTAAAAAAATAATAGCTTAAATCTCATCGTTGATTCTTATTCAAAAGCTGAAAATGGTCCTTGGATGTCATTTAGTTCAAAGAGTGGTGCAAACATGCTCTGGAGTGGCGTTGGCGCGCCAGGCTTACTAAGTGGGGTAGCGTGGTCACGGGCTTGGGTGGTGCAACCGTGCTGAGGTTGTTGCATAGGAAGCTTGTTTCTTTATGCTTGTGTGACCGCACACTCGAGTGGCGCAAGCGGACCTAACATGCTACCTTTAGACAGTTTCCTCACCATCAACAGCACGCGAGCATGCGCTAGTGTGGTGCAGCTGCGCCAAGTATGTTATCTTAAGGAATTTTTCACTCCTCTTTGGTCATTTTTTTAGCTCCCTTAGTCTAATTTATACAAATTCTCCTCAAATCCACTTTCATTGTTTCCTACACAAAAACACATAAATTATCAAATGACACTTCAGCTTGAGGATTTTCACAACTATCTAAGCTCAAAAGTAGTTAATTTGTGAGTAAAATACTCACTCATCAAATACCTCTAAACTTAAATAATGGTTTGTCCTAAAGTAAAAGAAAAAAATGAAAGACTCAGCTACATAAACTAGCTTTCTAACTTCATAGTTTCATGGTCAACGAGAATACAACAAGATAGAAAATCAATAAATCAATTATCCATTTAGTAAAAATGCTTTATATGATATGCTCATGTATAATGTTTAATAGCCGTTAATTGATCATCATCTCTCATATCATGTTTTACTAGCATGCATAGAAAACAAGAACCCTAAATCTCAGAAAGATGGTCTCTCTAAAAGAAAAGCACTTGAAATTCGAGTTAACACTAAAAAAGTATACAAGACAAGCATTATGCTTAGATTTTTAATGGAAAGACAAAGCTCACATACAATAGAAAAGAGGGCCTTTTTGAGGACTGAAATCGAACTTTAAGGCAACATGATTTTGAGCCACTTTATGAAGCTTGGGATAGATTTAAAGATTTGCTTAGAAGATATCCTTAAATTGGTTATCAAAATTGGTTCAGGATTCAGTTTTTCTACAATGGATTAAATTGGCAAACTTGGATTATAGTAGATGCAACGGTCGGTTGTATTCTTTTGTCTAAAATTACAGAGGAAGCTCAACAATTGTTAAAAGAAATTACCTACAATAATTATTAGTGTTCAAATAAGTGAGAAGAAAGTTGTGGGCATTTATAAAGTTGATCCGTCACTTTTGGCTCAAGTGGTGACATTGACTAATCAAATTCAAGCATTCATTAATAGAGGAGCCTCAACAAGCCAAGGGTTAACAACAATCGTTAACGCTCTATACTCTGCTGACAGGCTTGATCAACAACAATGTTAATTCATCAAAAACTAGAATTTTAACTTCCAGCCAACCAATAATTTGCCCAATCAATACTATCCATGGCTTCACAACCATGAAATCTTCTCTTATGGTAACACTAAAAATGTCCAACAACCACTATTAGGATTTCAATAGCCAGCGGCTGAGAAAAAGTCATCTTTGAAAGATCTCTTGAGCACATTCATTGTTAAGGCGAAAAGTCGATTTAATAAGAATGAATTTAGATTGACAATATAGAAAATTATATCGTGAATATGGGAGCAATAGTGAAGTCCTTGGAGGTTGACCAATTAGCTACATCAAATAAGTCTCTTCAAAGTAGAAAATTTCAAAGCGATATAAAAGTCAACCTAAGAGAGTAATGCAAGGCCATTACTTTTAGGAATGGTAAGGAATTGAAGCAATCTAAGTCAAAAGAGAGTGAGTTAAAAGAGAAAGAAGTCAAAAGTGAACCACTAAAAAAAGCATCGAAGCCCCGTGGCATCTCATGTTTGGATAATCCTTCTATTATCACTCCACTTTTGCAATTCCCTAAAAGGTTTCAAAAGAAGAAGCTAGATGCACAATTCTTTAAGTTCATTGAGATGTTTTAAAAGCTTCACACCAACTTCTTGTTTGTGGCAAATGCTTTGGAATAAATGCCAAATTATGCAAAATTCATGAAAGATGTAATGTCTGAGAAGCGGCAGTTAAAGGAATATGAGATGATGAAGCTAAAAGAGGAGTATAGCTCTATTCTTCAATGGAAGTTGCTGAAGAAGGAGAAAGATTCAGGTAGCTTTACTATCCTATGTACTATTGGCAAATCTATGTTTGAGAAAACTTTCTGTAATATTGGAGCAAGCATCAATTTTATACCGTTTTCAGTTTTCTGGAAGCTAGGCCTTGGTAAAGTGAAGCTGACGACTATTTCTTTGCAAATGGCGGATAGGTCCATCACTTATTATTGGAGAGTTATAAAAGATGTATTAGTCAAGGTGGATAAATTTATCTTCCTGGTTAATTTAGTGTTGCTTGACATGAACGAAGATTAGAAGATCCCCATTATTCTTGGCCGGCCTTGTCTAGCTATCGGAGGAGCTTTGATTGATGTGCAACGTGGAGAAATGACATTAAGGGTAAATGAAGAAAATATTAAGTTTAACATTTACCATGACAAAAAATCTCCAAACAATACAAGTACTTGTCATAGAGTAGATATCATCAACGATGATGTGGTGAATGCACATAGAAGTAGGAAGCAAGAGTTTTGGAAAGATGCATATAAGGATGCCAAAATTTTCAAAAAGAAGTTGCTTGATAGATTAGCTCGCACGAGACACTTAGCACCAGTTCATTGTGTTATATTACTAAATTCAAGACTAGAGTTGATTTCAAGCAAGTATTATATTTTGGCATGGTTAATTTGAAAGATAGAGATGGAATGTTGTTAACATAAACAGCCAAAAACTCAAGCTTTATTTTGGTAGGGAAGGCACAACATGGCAAATGTTTTGCTTGAGGATCCCATTTTATCAAATTTAATGGCCAAGTTCAACTAGGGACATTAAATCAAGCACCAATTGTGAGGTAACTTAAGCTTTCTTTCCTTTGAATTTTGTTTTAGTTGAATTTTTCATTTTGTTTTATGTGTGCTTATTTTAATTTTTATTAATTGTGTGATTTTATGTATGAAAGTGAATTTGTTGAAGTTTGAAGACACAAGTTGGGTGAAATTTTTGGTCAACCACATCCTCTAAGAGAGAGTGACAATGACAGGTAACATTGAAAGGCAACATCTTACCTCTTAGGTAACAATTCTCTTTCCCTTTATTCTTTATTTAAGTATAAACATTGGAGACAATATTTATTTCAAGTCAACGGACAGTTTATTAATTTTGAAATGAAGTGTTGATGTTGCCTTACTTCACTTGTTACGTTGATCATATTCTACTTTAGTTGTTTCACGCATCGCACAATGTTTTTTTCATTTTTATGTTTGTTTACTTTCTTTTATTAGTTGTTTTTTTTTCTTTTTTTCTTTGGCTTGAGGTAAATAATTCGTGTTTTGAGTTTTTCTATGTTGGTTTAAATGTTAAAGCTAATGATATGATCTTAGTTGAAAGCAGGTAGTTTATAGAGAATGATAATTGTTTTGCAAACCCTATGGACTTGACTAGATGCTAGAATCACTTTATTTTCAAATTCCTTACACTTTTGAGCACTTAGGCATATCTTCTCAACTATTTTGCATTCTTAAAAAACTTTTATGTGAACAAAGTGAAATATCTATGTTTTCTTGGGTTATAGAACTTGTTTGATTACCTCTTAAGGCAAAATCTTAGGAAACGTATCTTTTAAGACATGAGTTAGGCTAATTTTGAATCATTTGACCTATTTAAACCTTTCTAGAATAATTGATATCTTTTACATCCTTTCGAGCTTATTTTTACCTGCTTTGTTGTCACCTGCACAATAGCTTAGCCTTAGAATAAATTTCTATCAATCTTTTTTTGATGGATTTTAGCCATCAAATTAATTTTGAAGGCCAAATTTTGAGCAGTCAGATGTTTTCATCATTTCAATCATTAGCCACCATTATCCACATTTGGGAAAAAGGATTTAGAGAGAGAATTGAGAGAAAATTAGAGATAACCTCATAAGAGAAAGTGGGTGATTCGGCAACTCTTGGTGGATTTAAGGAGAAAACACGAAGATTAGCAGATTAATCATAACATCAAACTAATTTTATCTCTTCTAACTCCTTAATTTCATTTTAAATTTTAATTGTCATTGGATTATTATAATTACAAGAATGATTATGACTTATTTTATATAATTAATGATGGATTGTGTTAGAATAGGCTAACTTCATTATCCTAGGTTCTTGATTAATATATTCGAATGATGTTTTGATTTATTATAATGTTGTTGATGTTTATGGTCCATTCACTCGTGTTTATCTTTGTTTGTATTGCTTTCAATTTGTTGTTTTGATGAGTTGATTGATTTGTGTGAATGGGTTAATACTTAAAAAAGTTTAATTTATTCACAAGAATAGAAAAAACACAGTTTAGATTTTTAAGAGTTCAAGGAACCTCAAGACCTAGATAAACATATTATCCTTTAAAATTACAAGATACTAGAGGTAATTAGATTTTGAATAGTTAATAATAGATCGTTTTTAATGCATGTTTAATTGAACAAGTCTAATAGGGATATCGACTTAGGTAAATTAGACATAGGATCACTCTTGACACTTGAAAAATGTAGCAAGATCAATTATGAGCCTATGATTAATGAATTGAACTTAAAAGCATCAAAAACACTCGATTAGGATAAATGTCAGGATGAATAGATGAAGTCAAGATCATAAGCCTCTTTTACTGCATAATCCATATTATTCTCTTTATTCTATCTTGTGATTTGGCTTAATTTTAGTTATTTCTTATTTATACTATTTTCTCCATTTAAATGTTTAGTTAGCTTAGATAAAGTCAAATTTTCAAAACTATAGTACTTATTTAAAAGTATCAAAAAGTTAGTCCTTACTGGTTCGACAACTTGAATTTATTCACTTTACTACTTGTACGATCTCGTATACTTGCGGGTTGCATGATTGCATATCAAGTTTCTATAGATATGCATGAAACTTTATTCTATCGAGTGATTCAGTTAAAAAAAAAGATGGCGCTTGATAAATGTTTAAAAGTATAGGATTATCAAGAAAAATATTATATTTTCTACTTAAAAATATTATTAATTTTCCCAAAATTAATCATTTTCCTTTATACTGAATTCCAAAACAAAAATTAGATTTAATAATCGATTTTGGGCAGGTTTAATATAATGCACATATCTTTTAATCCAAAATATCATTTGATACATTTTTATGCCACAAGAATATGGACTCTTTTCTTCACAAAAGTGCAAATCAGAGGTTAGACTAGTTCAAGCATCTATTGGATCAAAATCGGGTTTTAACAGAACTCAACTGCAACTTAGGTCCAGCCCAACATGGTTTCGTATTTAGGCTATATCTTCCCACATACGCATCCAAAAATCATATGGTTGTATGTTTTGGAATGCTTACAAAAATATCTACAATTTTTATATTTTTACTTGTCCTAATTTAGAGTCCTTTATTGTCAAACATAGCCGTCAATCTAGGAGATCGGTGGAGAAATCCAAATTGAATACCTTTGCTCATTTTAAACATAACTCAGGCTGCACATAATCAATTTGATTAAAGTTTGGACTATTTCATAGCTTCAACAATTTTAGTGAATTCAATGGTCCAAAATGTGCCATAATCAGACAGAGCATGAGTAAGTTAAAAGTTTGCAACTTGTGTTCATATGTATGAAATATCTCCTGTTTTGCATATAAAGGTAGTAGAAGTTATCTAGGACATTCTTTTTCTTATTTTTTATTCTCCCTTTGTGTAATTTCTGCATTATTTACATAATGTCTTTTTAAATTAGTAATTAAGGCTAAGGATGAATTTTTATTGATTTTATAATATTGTTCTTTAACCATTCTAAGTTGTGTTACAATGTAAAATATTTTCAATTTAGTGAATTCTATTTCTTAAAAATATTTTGATTTCTTAGGAAGCTAGATTCATTGTTAATTAAAGGTACACTGAATCCTTGCACTTTTTTAACAAATCAAGAATAAGGTATGTTATAGTTTTCATAAATAAATTGAATGATTAGTTTTTTATTTTGTTACCTTTTCTTCAAAGACGTATTCTAATGTATTTAAACATATTTACCTTACAATTAAGATCATCTCTTAATTATCTTAATTGAGTTAAAAAAAAGAGTAAAGAATGATTCCTTGATCACGTTTCTCCTATATGGTGATGCAGGCATTCTAGGTAGTGAGTTTTCCACCCTAAGCTCGGCAACAAGGGGAATGGCTAAGGAGAAAAAAATGTATCGAGCTTTTTTGGACTTAGTAGGGACTAGGATGTCCAATCCAGTAGAGGTCCTAGGCTAGAAAGTTGTGGTAGGCTCAAGGAATTCGAGGAGGATGTTATTATTTTAGGTGGACTCCCTCCTAGGTTTAAGCGGGCCAAAAGGGTAGAGGGTCTTGGGTTGATATTTGGCCTATCATATGGCAGTATAAAAATAATTTTCACAATAGATCATGGCATAAATAAAATAAAATCTAATAAGGAGAACATCACACATTAACTTGATAAAGAGTATGCCAACATAACATTGAATAAGAATACAACCTCCCAATTAATAAAGAATAACAATCTTTCCACTAAGTTAACATTTTCCTTCAAAATGCTCACACAAGAGAGAAAAATAGAATAACACATTATGGCGCTTTAAGGAGTACATACAAAAAGAGTACATTCATTGAGGACTTTGGAGGAATCGCTAAATGGTGATAAAAACAAACATTTGTTGGGATCCAAGCTCAAGTGGGTAATACTTCTTCAGCTGGTTAGCGTTCCTTGGTTGTCTCACCAGTCGCCCATCAGGGCGAGCAAGTCTATACACCCCGACTTTGATAACCTTGGTGACATAAAAAGGTCCTTCCCAAGTTTCAGAGAACTTGGTGGAACCTCCCCCTTTGAGTCTTAAGATCACCTTTCTCAACATTACATCTCTTTTTTTGAAGTTTCAGAGTTTGACCTCGATGTTATATGCTTGGCGATCTTTCTTTAATATGCTACCATCTTGACCTAGGCTTGGTCCTTCCTCTCTTCTAATAAATCCAAGGCGACATCGAGCTGGGATACATGATTGATCTTGTTGAAATAGAGGGTTCTAAAGGTAGGAATGCCCGCCTTAGCAGGGATCACGGCCATGGTGCCGAAAGGTAAAGAGTACGCAATTTCTCTGATAATATGATAAGCCCACAACATATGAGGAAGTTCATCAACCCACGCCTTTTTTTTGTTGTCTAACTTCTTCTTCAACAAGTCCTTGATGACTTTGTTTATCGTCTCAACTTGCCTATTTGATTGTGAGTGAGTAGGCAAAGTATAATAGTTCTCAATCTTTCAAGTTTCACAAAAACTTTTGAATTTCTTGTTATCAAACTTACGCCCATTATTAGTGATTATCACTCCTAGGACTCCAAAATGACAAATAATGGACTTCTAGATCATGCTGATGGTTCTCTTCTCCATTATCTTGGCTAAGGACTCTACCCTACTGAGCAAAGGCCAAAGGTAAGGCAAGTGTTGTCAAATTCTCGGGAAAAACCATGATCATCTTTGTGTGTTTTTGACAAGTATGGCAGGTGTGCAAGATGACTAGGGAGTCTTCTTACATAATCGGCCAATAATACCTTGGGCTTTGCAAGCTAATGATCTCCCACCTGAGTGATTTTTGCATGTTGCCTCATGGATCTCTCTTAAGACATAATCGGTCTTATTTGGGTGTCGACACCTCAAGTAAGGCATGGTGAAACTTCGCTTGTTCAGTACGCCCTTAATAATACAATATCGAGCCAGCAATACTTAAGCCTTTTTTTGTTGCTTTTTGGTATTCTGAAATACGTCTTTCCTCCAAATACTTCATAATGGAGTTTATCTAACATGAAGTGTTTGAAACACAACGAATCCCCTCAGTGCTATCTCTATAGATGACCTAGGCAGAACTTCAACTAGTATCGTATCAAGCAAGGACGTTTTTACTAGAGATGCCAACCTTGATAACCTATCGGTTCTATAATTTTTCTCCCCTAAAATTTGTCGCAACCTGACATGTTTGAATTATCCTATCAACTCTTTGGTCTTCCTTAGGTAGGCTATCATGTTATCCTCCTTAATTTGGTACTCGTTGTTAACTTGGTGCATAATAAGTTGGGAGTCACTATTAACTTCTAATCTTTTTGCCCCTAGGCTCCTCGCCATCTTAAGCCCGGCAATCAACTCCTTATATTCAGCCTCATCCTTAAAGCCTTAAACTCAAACCTCAATACATAACTTACTTCAATCCCTCTAGAATAATAATTATTATCCTTACTTCATTCCCTTATCAGCTGGATGAACCATCTACTTGGAGGATCCATAGTAAAGTGGTTTCAACTTCTCCGTCTTTACCTAAGTTCACTTCCATTTATGAATTCTCTATGTCACGGGTAAACTTAACAACAAGGTCAGCCATGACTTGGTCTTTAATTGGATTTTGTGGAAGGTAATGAAATTCAAACTCGCTAAGTTCCATACACTACTTTATATGCCTTACCAAACACTCTGGCTTATGTAGCATCTGTCTAAGCTAAAAGCTAATAACCACACTGATAGGGTGAGCCTGAAAGTAGAGCCTCAACTTTTTTTATGACATAACTAGTGTCAATGCTAGCAGTTCTTGTTTAGGATACACAAGTTTCTACAACCCTCTTGTCTCTTATCAGATAAGAATCGAGCTTACTACGGTAGCAGAAACTGCCAAATACATCAACAAGTTATCTCCCACTTAGGGTTTAGTTAGAATTGACAAATTAGCTAAATAAGCTTCAACTCCTCCAACGTAGCTTCATAATCCTTATTCCATTGTTGTCCTTTAGCTCTCTATATGGCTTGGAAAAAAGAGTGACATTGATCTATGCACTTAGACACAAACCAGCTCAGCGTGGTTATTCTTTATGCTAAGCTTTGTATTTCCTTGGTTGTTTATAGAGACCACATTGCCCTAATCTTCTCCGAATTGCCTTCTTTCCTCTTTGGTGGACCATGTACCCATAAACTTCTCGGTTGCTACCTCAAAGGCACACTTTTCTCGATTAAGTTTCATAGCAATCTTCCTCAACATGTCGAATGTCCCCTTGAAGTAGGACATATAGTCAACTATCTTCATTGACTTGGTAATCAAGTCGTCAATATGGATCTCTATCGTTTTCCCTCTCTGTTCTTTGAAGAGTTTGTTCATCAAACGCTAGTAGACGATTCCTACATTCTTTAAACCGAAGGGCATTATCATGTAACAGTAAAGACTATTATTTATGGTAAAGAAGGTTTCCTCATTATCTAGTGCATACACCTTTTTCTTTTCCCTTCCTACTAAGACCTATCTCTAGTGCTCTCTTATTTTGACTTTTTGCGTATTCATCTTGAGGCTGATTTTGTAGCGGGTGACTATTTTGGCTTGGCTCTCACATGAGCTCTTTTTCTGTCACTCTAGAAGCCTCGAAGTTAGGCATTAAACTTTTTTGGCAGATGCGCAAATTGTAGCAACACCTTTTGTTCTGGTTCCCCACAAACGGCGCCACTATTGATGCGGTAAAATATGCAACCTATATGAGGTAGCATACTATTGATCTAGTATCTAAGATAAAGATAAGTGTTCAATCAATAGTCTAAACTCAGCATTTTACACCCATTCTGATCTTGTCTTGACTCCAAGGAGGTCCCCAAAGTGGTCTTCCTTACTTCACAAAGCCACAACCCAAACTATCACGAACCTTCCTCACCTTACACCCTTACTGACCTTAGACCCGAGTTGGATGAATACGCCTACAATAAAAATCACAGTCAAAGGGGGGATGCCGGAGATTTTTCAACGAGCTCACTCCGACACTTAAGTTCATACCTTAAGAGAGTGAATTCTAGACTCGACTTTGATAGCTCAAAAGTAGAGAATACAAGGTGGATTCATGAGACAAGGTGTAACTCCACCAAAGGAAGTAAATGTGGCCTTTATGAAAGACAAAAACAGTGTTAAAACCTTTAAAAGACCACCATTAATGTATGTTTAAAATTGTCTCAAGACCTACGAACAAAACAAAGCCTTCATCTTTTCTAGAGAGAAACTGTTATATGACTTATGATTGTTAAAAGAACAAACAACAATCATGATCTCTTAAAAGAATAGGACAAAATGGAGTTAATATGGTGAAGAAAAGATCAAGATTGTAGAAAAGTGATAGAAGGACCATAAAATGACAACAATATTAGTTAATAGAAAACAATGCTATGGACACATGAAGAAGACAAAGGTTCTTTGTTTTTAGAGAGAGGAAAAATTATTCTTACATTGAGAAAAGTATGAATTTATATGGGAGACCTTTTTATGTGATTGGCTAAGAGAAATTGCGCTAATTCATTTTCCTTCCTTTTACATTTGAATCAATTTGAATATTTTGTATTTCCTTTAAAGGAGATAAGACCTTAGAACACCTGACAAGCAAAGATTGGCTGGTTCCCATGTCTTCATCCAAGATTGCCTGCCACGTGTCGCATTATTATTCAGAGTCGATACTACCTTATCCTTTATCTTTTATCTTATTTTTTGCAGGACATGTGTCACAAGCTAGTTTGCTCCCTTTTGTAAACCTAAAAAGTTGCAAGCTTTAGGCGTGGTCCACTATTAGCTATCCAAAAGCTATTATATCCCTACTTAGGTCGAATAGCCTACTTGTAGTTGTTAGTCTGTCAACGTCAAGTGGTCTCTCAGATGAGCTATAAACCTTGGAAGACTCTTATACTTTTTTATTAGGCGATATTAAGACCAAATCCATTAATATCCAAGATTATATCAGAGTAGAGTTCACTCACTTTTAGTTTTTCCATTGTTGACCATTGGTTATGGTCACATGCCATCCTTCATGTGAATACCTTTAACTTTTTGAGGTAAAATCCTACCTTAGCAGATATCCCTTGTCAGGTGGGTTTTAATATGAGTGGATCATCCTATAGATGCCAGTTCGAGATCCATAGACTTATGTATCGCCACGTTTTCAGCCCATTTTTACTCAATAACAATTCTCATTCAAATATTTAAGGGAAAATTACTAAAATCATCCTAAGGAATTGTTTCTTTTTTATTTTATCCAAAAGTTGAATAAATCTAAAATCTAAGTAGATCAAATATATAAGTTCTGATAATTAATTCTTAATGATTTTACAATAATGTATAAATAAAGTATCTAAAATTAGTGATTTAACATATTATAACACAATAGATGATTTAATAAACTATATACATTTTCAAATTTAGTAAATTCTATAATTTTAAAAATAAATTCTATTTTAAAAATATTATAATTTTATTTATATATTTGTTTTTAGTATTAAAGGTTAAAAAAATGGAGAATTCTCATTTTCCCCCTGTTGTTTATACAACATGGGGAAGTGGAGTATTAGTCTAAACAAAAGGGGGGAAATGGGAATTCTCCCGTTAAAAAAATAACTAAATTTCTTTAAAATATTTTAGTAACTTCAATTATAATAAGTGTGTACAGTTAAAAAAATAGACAAGCAAATTAACAATATAAATTAATTTTTCAGATAGAGAGTTAAATTAATTAATGATTTAATTAGATATCTTACTTCCTTTAATTGGATTCTCTTCTTCCATTCTAAAGTTGAATAATACAAATTTTAAATGGCTGAAAACTCGAGTGTGTGACTTATTGTTTAATGAAATCCTCAAATTGAGTTTGAAGGAATAGATATAGCTGGTTATTGACGAACCACCGTAAATCTTTTATTCATATCTCTATCCTTTGAATTTTTTATATTTATTTAATTTGAATTTATAGGTGGTTGAATTGAATTTCAAATTTGATGTTAATATTTATTAGAAACTCAATTCGCCAGCGTTAGATGTGAAACAGACGACTGTTGTATAGGCACAGTCAATTGCCCATTAACTCGACCATTACCACCCAAAAGTCCTGTTACATTTCTCAGCCTATGCATAGAAAAAATCAATGATTACATACTCAGTGAGCTTGAATTATGGCTTCAATGTGCCGATCCGGTTTAGACCTGATGGTGACTCAGTGACGGGTGGGTCTGAGTTTGGACCATTCCTTATTGTTTATTGCATTGCGGATATTAGCAATGTCTGCCCTCCTATTATAACTGTACTGAAGCTAAAAGTTACAGTATAACTTTCTATCCCCTTTAATTAATTAAATCTTTATTATAATATATATGTCATATTTCCTATTCATAGCCAATAAATTCATAAATAATTTATATCAAATTTTTGTATTATATACTCGTATTAAATAGTTATATACCAAGAATAATTCAAACAAAAACAAAACAATCAAGAAACATGATAATATACTCAAAACTTTTATATTTTGATATAAGCTATAAGAATTAATAGTTTCAAATCTTAACTTTGATACAATTATTTTTCTCTTAGTATTTTAGTTTTTTCTGTAATATAGTTTATATCAATTAGTGAAAATACAATAATTCTCTTTATTTGCGAAAATTCTTCAATGAAGACATTCAGAAAAGACTTTATCACTAGTGCCACAAAAGTTCATAATGAGCACTATTAACATTTTCAATTTTGCACTAACACATTTCATAACAAAGGTGAGATTACTTGCAACTCAAAAAATATTTTAAAACCAATGTAGTAAGGTTTTATAACACACCTTACTATAACTAAATAAAATATATTACTCTGTGGGTGCGTGCGTGAGTATGCCTGTTAATGAGATTACGGTTGAGAAAACGGTAAAAAATAATTAAAAAAAAGCCTTAAAGGTGTTTTGAAAATTCAACAGATTTAAGGAGAGCAAATATAAAAAAAAAATTCAATTTATTCTAAGGGTTATAAAAGGGTATTTTGAAAAGGGATATTTTTTTATATCTTTATTTTTAGAAAAATACTAGATATTAAATACTATTGAGTTTTGAGGAAATAGAAACAGACCCCTTAATTGAACTTTGGATAGTTAAATTTACAGATCAACATATAAGCTTTTTACATTTAATAAGTTAGTCCACGCTGTCTGAAACATCCTCGAAGTTAAATTGTTACATTAAAAAAACTTTTGTTTTATTTTATTATTTTAAGAAACATTTAGGAACAAAAATATGATTGTTTAAATTAAAATGCTATTAATTAGTTGGGACAAACTATATGCTAAAAAAGATCTTACCTCTCTTTTTTACTTTTTTAGTAACAATTTAATATATAATCATTTAAATAATTTTTAAATCAAAAATTATAATATTTTATTTAATATATTTATTTAAAAATATTATATTCGTTATATCTTTTAAAAAAATCACATAATTAATATAAATGAACAAATACAAAAATATACATACTATTAACTATATAAATAAAGATAATTAAAATTTTTCTTTTTAAAAAAATAATCAAAAGTAAATTAAATTATCAAATAAAAATATAAAAGTAGATATAATTAAAATCATTTTGATGCACTAACACTAAATTAATTTATGTACTATAAATTATTATTTTTTTCATCTAAATTTCTTCTTCTTTTCAATATTTCGTAAATGATCTTAATCTTTTTTTTTCCCTCAAAAAGTAATCTAGATAATTTGTTCCAACCCATCAGTACTTTATTTGAATAATAATATCATCATTTGTAAATTTTGTTAAAAAAATAAATTAAAAACAAACTTTTTTACATTTAAGATTTCAATTCCTAACGTTGTAGATGCAGTAGGGACTAAATTATTAAAAGTGAGAATATTATATTATACTTTATTATTTAAAATTAGATTAGTTGATGTAGACAATTTTTCCATGTGAAGCGAGCTTTTGGTGTCTACATATGAATTGGGGTGTTTAAGATAATTTTAAAACTATTGGAACTTGTTTCTTTTTTTTTTTTTTTAATTTATATAAATTATTCATTTATTTTTAAATCTCCCTTACCTACTTCAGGGTAGTGTTTCGAAACTAGGTGGAAGCAAACTAAGCAAATTTATGTAAGGTAAATGCAAAATCCATGAACTCTTGCAAAAATCTTTAAAAGTTATGAAATTCAACACCAAAATCTATGAAATCTTGCAAAAATATATTTTTGAGAAATTATGAAATTCAAATCCCAAAATCTATGAAATGTTGCAAATATCTTAAAAATTCATTAAAATATGGCTAATTTTAGAATACTTGATAATACGTTTTGGTAACTGATGGGAGACATGGATAATTGGTATCATTAGCATTTAATTCTATTTTATATAAAATAAGTAAATAATTAATTCAATAATTAATTCAATATATATATCCATGGATTTTTTATAGAAGTAGCTAGCAAATGACAGCATAGGGAAATAATTAATTCAATAAGCTTTTGATCTCACAATTATTTCCTTCTATTTTAGAATCAACTCATTGGATTCCAAAATATACTTGATATCCTTCCAAAATAGGTCTTCGGTTTGCATATTAATAAACACCAAACCCTAACACTCCTCTCGTATACCTACCCACTCATGCAATGGATCGCAAAGCTTTTCTCTCCCACCTTCTCATTCTGTTGCTGCTCATCTCTGGTTAGCAATTTTGTCTCCTGGGGATCATATATAATTACTCTGTAAACATATATCCTGCATGCATTCTAATAATTGTATTTTACAGGTGGACAGTGTGAGGTAAAATTATTTATTGAGAATCAGTGTTCATACACAGTATGGTTTGCTGCAAATCCAGCAGATGGTGATGCCAACGCAGAGAAAGCACCAGGCACCTTAGAAATATTTATAATGCCTGATACATGGTCAGGTAGCATCTGGGCAAGGACCAAATGCTCAAACAATGAATCATTTTACTTTTCATGTGAAACAGGCGACTGTAATTTAGGTTCAGTTGATTGCCAAGGTCCACCTAACCCACCCACATATCCTGCTACATTTCTCAACTTAGGTATAGACAAATCAGTGGTTACATACGAAGTGAGCTTGAATCATGGCTTCAATGTGCCGATGAGAATCAGGCCTGACGGTGGCTCACTGACAGGTGGGTCTGGGTCTGGACCATGCCCCGTTGTTGATTGCATTGCGGATATTGGGAATGTCTGCCCTCCTGAACTGGTGGCTACAAACAAAGATGGTGCATATGTGGGTTGTAATAGTGCCTGTGATGCTCTGAAAGATCCTAAGTATTGCTGCACCGAGGGTCAAGCTTGCCAGCCTAATCAATACTCACAGGCTTTTAAAAAAGTTTGTGGTTTGGCTCACACCTATCCCGCAGATAATAACCCTCCCTTGTATAAATGTACCGGAGCTATAAGTTACAATATAACTTTATGTCCCCTTTAATTAATTAAATCTATATATATATATATATATATGTATGTATGTATGTATGTATTTGTCGTATTTCGGGTTCACAAACGATAAATGAATAATTTATATAAATTTCTGCACTATTCTTATTAGTTAGCATTGTTACCAAGAACAATTCAAACAAATTTGATATTTGAAATTTAAAACTTTTACTTTGACAAATAATAAGAATTAAGAGTTCAGATAATTTCATGATGATGAAAAGAATTTGGGTAAAACTTCACCCTAAATTCATTAGTTAATTAATGAAAAAATAAGTGTTACGAATCAAATGAAAGTACCTCATAATCAGCCATAATAATCTGTCAGATCTTTTTATATAGAAAGTGCATATCATAACATGATTACTTTCCTTTTTGCTATTTGATTTTCTTATAAGAAATATCTATGATTATGTTGTAATTTAAATAAAATATGATTACTTTCCTTTTTGCTATTTGATTTTCTTATAAGAAATATCTATGATTATGTTGTAATTTAAATAAAATACGTGTATATATATTTAAAATATGAATAAACTAAAAAATAAATTTATAATATATTAATAAATATTTATATTGTCAATATGTCATAAAATAATAATATTAATTAATTAATATATCTACATAAATATATTGTATTTTCTCAAATTTTAAAGATTTATTTGTTATTTTTCTTGAATAAGTATTATTATATAGGGTATATAATTATCATCGTCTAATAAATTGAGATATTTATAAATATTTTTGAAACTATTAGTATTAATGAGCGTATTAGACCAAACATCAGAAACTAAAAGGATTTTTTCTTAAATAACTATAATTAATAGAGGTATTTCTTTTTAATTTTTGATTTTTTTATAAAATTGATAGAGGTTATATTATGTTTTGAATTAGTGATTGAAAATATAATATATTGACTCAAAATTGTTTTTTCCATTTGAAGTTAAAATTTAAATTCTACATGTACATTAATTATAGTGTATTATTTAATGCACTATATTAGATTTAGAGGTTATTTATTTTTCTAATTGAAATTTATATATAATTATTCAGATATTTAAGAGCATTTATTTTTTAACTTAAGTTTAAATATTTATTAAAAATATATAAATATAATTAAGTTAAAAATTTTGACTTAAATCTGAATCAGCAAATGTCTAAATAATTTAATATTTTTATTTTTCAAAAATATGTCTATTTTATTAATTTATTTACTAATAAGAGATATTATCATATTTCTCTTCTAAGATTTGAGTTTGTATCACTTAAAGAAAAACTAATTGAAGATTGTATCATATACCTCCCCTGTGATGTTTGTTAACTAACCCAAAATGGTGAATATACTAAAAGACCTTCAGTTATCACAACTAATCCATTAAGCATACACTTAGAAATGTTCTTGACTAAGCCTTCAAATCCTTCTCCTAAAACCTTCCGTCGTACTCACCACCATTTGCGGCAAAGTGAGCGCCAACGCAACCCACTCAAGGAAGAAGATTAAAAGGGACAAAGTCTTTTTCCCTAACGTAAAGGCTTCCAAAATCGATTCTTTTCCCACAACTCAACCATCATCACCTCCCAAAAACCTTATGAAAAACCCAAAAATAAGAGAAAGAGAATTCTCAGAAAAAAGAAACAAAGATGAGTTCCTTCAGCAATGGCACCACTAGAACAACCTTCTTCTCCAAACCCAAATGGGTCACCTTCAAATCTGGCCATCGAAAGCCTCCTATATCCAACCCTTTTCTTTCTCCACAATCTCTTTAAAACCCTTCTTTTTTATGCTAGTAATCTATTCTATTCCGACAAGGACTTCAACAAAACCTAGCTTACGAGAGAAGAATCTAAGCTTGAAAAAGAAATCATCAAAATCATTCTATTCGAGAAAATCAACTCTCTCAAACCAAACTCGAGTCAAGGTGTAACTATCGGGGAGCACCATATATGTGTTGGGTTTTGAGAGGAAATGGGTCCCGATTAAAGGCTTTGAGAGTGGCACGGACACATAATGCTTTAGTGAGAAAGAAGAAGAAGAAGAGGAGAAAGTTGTGAATTTGGTGTTGAGAGCTGATTAATGGTGGGGATAGGAATGCGGGTCAAATTCTTCATTTGAATATTAATGTCGGTTTTCCAAGGTTTTACTTAAGACTTTGCATTTTGTTTGTGCAAGTGTTGAATATTAAAAGTAAGGCTGTTATTCACCATCTTATTTCAATTCCTCGATAATTATATGCAGAGATGAATGAGAGATTTAAGATATGATAAACTTTCTTTTGGACAGTAAATTAACAAATGTCAATTCTTAGTTGTTTTTATATTTTTATCCTTAAATATCATGGTCAATTAACTGTTGACTAACATTACAGGGGAGGTATGTGATACAATCTTCATTTTTTCTCTCCAAGTGATACAAACTCATGCCTTAAGGGAGGAATGTGATAATATCCCTTACTAATAAAATTAAGAGAAAAGGACTACTAAGTCCCTAAGGTTTTACATAACATACTGATAAGTCCTAAAGGTTTCAAAAATGTACTGATAAGTCTCAGTCCATTAAGTTTGACAAACATTTTGACAATGAGCAGTGTAATTATGTTTTTTATCCCTAAAATCATATTTTTCGCCCCCTGTTGATCACAATTTCTGATCACCATTTGTTTCATCATATATATAGTTTAAATTCTTATCGAACAATTTACACAATGGTATCATTATTATCTCTATTTGAGTAGCCATGAGCCATAGATCTGAAGTTGAACTTTTGGATTTAGAAAATTTTTGCTTGTATTGCACCTACAAAATGTGCATACAAGGATTATTGAGGGGGTTGTTGAATTGTAAACTTAATCTAGAATATTGAATTGTCTAAATTGGTGTACTAGATTTAGTAAGCAATGGTGTACTAGATTTGGTAAACAATGGTGTACTAGACAAAGTCAATATTGGTGTACTAGACAAAGTCAACATTGGTGTGCTGGACAAAGTCAACATTGGTGTGCTGCACAAAGTCAACATTGGTGTTCTACGTGAAGACTAAATCAATGGTTTAGAATGGTTTGCTTCAACTATAAATACCCCTCCCCCCTTAAGGTTTTAAAAAAAAGTTAGAAATAAAGCTTGAGTCCTTGTTCAAGTATTTGAGAGTGTTTACATATTTTCTTGTAAATTTGTATGAGAAATAAATATATTTGTGTGTTTTGAGTCATTACGAAATTCTTATTTTTTCAACAAAGTGGTATCAGAGCTCGGTTTTGTAACTTGGATGTTATATTTGTGTGATTACGTGCATATTTAGAAAATTCTGTCAAAAAGGCCAAGATTGCCTAAGGAGTCTGGGTTTTAAGTGGGACCGTTGTGACCCCTCCAGTCTTTCCTGGGAATTTTCTTAGTGTATATTTTCACACCTATAAACATTCATATTACTATCCGAAATACTATTAGAAAGTTATGGCAAATAGAGGTATGACACCATTTCAAGTTCCAATTCTCAATAGAAGCAATTATGATAATTGGAGCATAAAAATGAAGGCACTCCTTGGAGCACAAGATGTGTGGGAGGTCGTGGAGAAAGGTTATAATGAACCTAGAGATGATGTTGCCATTTCTGTTTTGACTCAAGCACAAAGAGACACGTTGAAGGACTCGAGAAAGAGAGACAAAAAAGCTCTCTATGTCATTTATCAAGCATTAGATGATGATGCTTTTGAGAAGATATCAAATGCAACTTCCGCAAAGCAAGCATGGGATAAACTTCAGACATCCTACAAAGGCGCCGAGCAAGTAAAAAAGGTACGTCTTCAAACATTGAGAGGAGAATTTGAAACTTTATATATGAAGGAAGGCGAGTCAATTGTTAATTACTTCTCTAGAATTGAAGCTATTTCTAATCAATTGAAAAGAAATGGTGAAAAATTAAGTGAAGTAAGGATAATGGAAAAGATACTACGATCTATGGATTCAAAATTTGATCACATAGTCACAACAATTGAAGAAACTAAAGATTTGGAAGAAATGACGATCGACCAACTACAAGGATCATTGCAAGCCTATGAAAAAAAAATAAAAAAGAAGCAAGGCATCTCCGAACAACTTCTCAAGATGCAATTCAAGGAGAAAGAAGAAATTCAAAGCTATGATAGAAACCAACATGGTCGAGGTAGAGGTCGAGGTCAAGGACAAAGTAGAGGCCGTGGTCGTGGACGAGGTTGGAATTATAATTACAATAATTTCAACAACTATGAGAAAGGAGAAAGCTCAACACGAGGTCGTGGAAGGAACAATCCAAATACAAGGTACGACAAGTCTAAAGTCAGATGTTATAATTGTCAAAAGTTTGGCCATTATGCTTCTGCATGTAGAGCCTACAACAATGAAGTGGAAGAAAAGGCTAACTATGTAGAAGAAAAGAATCAAGGAGATGAAACTGTCTTGTTAGCATACAAAGACAATAGTGGAGGCCAAGAAAACACATGGTATCTTGACACTGGTGCGAGCAATCATATGTGTGGAAAAAGAAGCATGTTCGTGGAGTTAGACGAATCAACAAATGGAAATGTTTCTTTTGGTGATGATTCAAAAATAGCCGTGAAAGGAAGAGGTAACATTCTTATACAATTGAAAGATGGTAGACATCAATTTATTGGAAATGTCTACTATGTGCCTAATATGAAAAGTAATATTTTGAGTTTAGGTCAACTCTTAGAAAAAGGTTATGATATTCATATGAAAGATTATAGTCTTTTTATAAGAGATGACAAAGGCAACTTAATTACTAAAGTGAAAATGTCAAAGAATAGAATGTTTTCTTTGAATATTCAAAACGATGTTGCGAAATGTTTGAAAGCTTGTTACAAAGATGCATCATGGCTATGGCATCTTCGATTTGGGCATCTCAACTTTGGAGGGTTAGAGCTATTGGCTAAGAAGGAGATGGTAAGAGGTCTTCCTTACATCAATCATCCGAACCAACTTTGTGAAGGATGTTTACATGGGAAGCAATTCAGAAAAAGCTTTCCAAAAGAGTCTACCTTTAGAGCCAAGAAACCACTGGAGCTCATTCATGCTGATGTATGCGGTCCATTCAAGCCAAGATCTCTTGGTAACAATAATTATTTCCTTCTCTTTATTGATGATTTTTCAAGAAAAACATGGATCTACCTTTTGAAGCAAAAGTCTGAGGTATTTGGAGCTTTCAAGAAATTTAAAGCTGCCGTTGAGAAAGAAAGTGGTCGTCAGATTAAGGCCATGAGAACTGATCGTGGAGGAGAATTCACTTCCAAGGAATTTCAAGAATTCTGTGAAGCAAATGGAATTCGACGATTCTTAACCGTTCCGAGATCCCCCCAACAAAATGGTGTTGCTGAAAGAAAGAATCGAACAATTCTCAACATAGCGAGGAGTATGTTGAAAAGTAAAAGACTACCCAAGGAGTTTTGGGCTGAAGCTGTATCAACTGCTGTATATCTATCCAATAGATCTCCAACAAGAAGCGTGTGGGGAAAAACACCACAAGAAGCATGGTGTGGAAGAAAGCCTGGTATTTCTCATCTTAGAGTTTTTGGAAGTGTAGCTCATGTTCATGTACCAGACGAGAGAAGAACAAAGTTGGATGATAAAAGCGAGAGTTTTATCTTCATTGGCTATGATTCAAGTTCAAAGGGTTACAAGTTGTATAATCCAAACAGCAAAAAGATTATGATCAGTCGAGATGTAATATTTGACGAAGAAGGAGAATGGGATTTTGGTCCAGATGTCGATGACTTCAACTTCTTTCCTTTGTTTGAAGAAGAACCAATAATGGAGCAAGCAGGAGAAGCAAGAGAAGAACCTACTACTCCGCATACTCCACCAACTTCACCAACAACAAACAATCAAGGAGATTCACCACCATCCTTTTTAAAGGAAAGAAATGAAGAACGCACAAGGAGTTTCCAAGATCTCTATGAGGTAACTGAGAGGTTAGATAATCTCACTCTTTTTTGTCTTTTTGCTGAGTGTGAACCAATGGGTTTTGGAGAAGCTATACAAGATGAAAAATGGAGAAATGCAATGGATGAAGAAATTAAAGCTATTGTGAAGAATGATACGTGGGAGCTTGTGTCACTTCCTAAAGGACACAAAGCTATTGGAGTCAAATGGGTGTACAAAGTAAAGCAGAATTCAAAAGGAGAAATTGAACGATACAAAGCGAGGCTAGTTGCAAAAGGCTACAGTCAAAGAGCCGGCATCGACTATGATGAGGTGTTTGCTCCGGTAGCACGCTTAGAAACTGTAAGACTAATCATTTCCTTGGCAGCTCAAAACAAGTGGAAGATCCATCAAATGGATGTAAAATCTGCATTCTTGAATGGAGTTCTCGAAGAAGAAGTCTACATACAACAACCTACAGGTTTCGAAGTTAAAGGGCAAGAGGACAAGGTGTTGAAATTGAGAAAGGCTCTCTATGGTTTGAAACAAGCACCAAGAGCATGGAATAGTCGAATCGACAAGTATTTCCAAAAGAATGGTTTCACCAAGTGCCCTTATGAACACGCACTTTACATCAAGATCAAAGATGAAGATATTTTGATCGTGTGCTTGTACGTAGATGATTTGATTTTTACTGGAAGCAATCCAAGCTTGTTCGATGATTTCAAGAACACGATGACTAAGGAGTTTGAGATGACTGACATTGGGCTTATGGCGTATTACCTCAGTATCGAAGTAAAACAAGAGGAAGATGGAATTTTCATTTCACAACAACGCTATACAAAGGAAATCCTCAAGAAGTTCAAAATGGAAAATTGCAAGCCTATTAGTACGCCAATTGAGTGTGGAATTAAGCTCTCGAAGCATGAAGAAGGAGAAAGAGTAGATTCAACTTTTTTCAAGAGCTTGGTTGGATGTTTACGATATTTAACATGTACTAGGCCCGATATTCTCTATGCAACAGGACTTGTAAGCCGCTACATGAAAACTCCAACAACCACACATTTCAAGGCTGCAAAGAGGATTCTTCGTTATCTAAAAGGTACAACAAACTTTGGTTTGTTCTATTCATGTTCAGATAATTTTGAACTTGTTGGATATAGCGATAGTGATTGGGCTGGAGATACTGATGATCGAAAAAGTACAACTGGTTTTGTATTCTTTATGGGAGGCACCGCTTTCACCTGGATGTCAAAGAAGCAACCAATTGTAACACTCTCCACATGTGAAGCTGAGTACGTAGCTGCCACGTCATGTGTTTGCCATGCAATTTGGCTTAGAAACCTACTAAAGGAGCTGAGGTGGTCACAAGAGAAGCCAACGAAGATTTATGTTGATAACAAGTCAGCTATGGCATTGGCAAAGAATCCGGTGTTTCATGATCGAAGCAAGCATATTGACACGCGTTACCACTACATAAGGGAGTGCATCACAAGAAATGATGTACATATGGAGTACGTGAAGTCCCAGGATCAAATTGCTGATATTTTTACCAAGCCACTCAAACAAGAAGATTTTATAAGATTGAGAAATTCACTTGGTGTGATTAGATTAAGTTTAAGGGGGAGTGTTGAATTGTAAACTTAATCTAGAATATTGAATTGTCTAAATTGGTGTACTAGATTTAGTAAGCAATGGTGTACTAGATTTGGTAAACAATGGTGTACTAGACAAAGTCAATATTGGTGTACTAGACAAAGTCAACATTGGTGTGCTGGACAAAGTCAACATTGGTGTGCTGCACAAAGTCAACATTGGTGTTCTACGTGAAGACTAAATCAATGGTTTAGAATGGTTTGCTTCAACTATAAATACCCCTCCCCCCTTAAGGTTTTAAAAAAAAGTTAGAAATAAAGCTTGAGTCCTTGTTCAAGTATTTGAGAGTGTTTACATATTTTCTTGTAAATTTGTATGAGAAATAAATATATTTGTGTGTTTTGAGTCATTACGAAATTCTTATTTTTTCAACAGGGGTTAATGACAGTTTGATGTCATTTAGACTTTAAATTCAAAATATTTATCACTAACATTTTTTTGTTACTTCTTTTCGTTAGTCAGTAAAAGAGTATAATAGTGTTTATGTTCTAATAATAAAGTTTAAAATAATTTTTTTAATATGTAAAGATGTAAGATCTGTTTTATTAAAAAATAATAAAATAAGTTAATTTAAAAATATTGTCTAAAACTTAAAAACATTATCTAAAAATTAATTTAAAAACAATTGAAAAACTAAATCTAAAAACCAAAGCTATCTTTTCTTCTCCCGTCGCTTACCAGCTTCACTCGCCAAAGCTACTTCCACTAACATTAGCTTGGCCCCGTCACTAGCCCAAGGCCGCCGCCATCAGCCTGGCCACACCACTCGCCAAAGCCGCTACAGTCACCATTCGCCAAAGCTGTTTCGGCCGCCACTAGCTTGTCCACGTGTTTTTTTGATGTTCCATTAGTTCAGTCATTTTCTGGATTAATGTGCTTCAAATTTATCTTTACTAATTGATTTTTTTCTTTGGGACTGGCTTCAAGAGTTTCAATAGCTAATGGCAGATGTGGCTCCTATAATTCGCTTTTAGAATTATTCTCTCGTTCTTTTGGCCATTTTCTGGATTACTGTGCTTCTAATTAATCTTTGATGATTTAATTTTCTTGGATTATTTCAATGGCTTCTATCCGACGAGTTTTTTAGAGTTAAAAGTGGTTCTTTTAGGTTTCTTGACTTTGATAAAGCATTTTTGATAACGTCATTTAATCTAGTGTTGGGATGGGATTTTGCTGACGGGGTCTTCAATTCATCATTGAAAGTGAAAGAACAGAAAAAATTAAATTTTATGAGCAAGGATGCTTAAACTATAATGAGAATTACAGTAATAATATTTCAAATTGTTATGTTTTGAAATCTGTTGTATGTTTTTGTATTTGATTACTGCATTTGTTATTAATTTTATATTATTTTTTATTAAAAATATATATAATTTTAATAATTGAATATAATAGAAGCGTTAATTTTATTTTGAGTATAAGAGTGCTTTTAATTTTATTTATTTTTAAGTATTTTTTATTATGTTGTAATAATTGAATATATATTGTTAATTATTTTATTTTTAATTAAAAAGGGATTTCTTTTTGCAACTTAATCCAAAATTACAAATTTACCTTTACAATGTATAATGGTTGCATTATAATTAATAAGGGTATATTAATCATTACATTTTTATTTAAAATTTCTTTCAACAAATTAGGTCATTGTGTAACAAATAATAAAGGGAATTTGTGTTATGACAATGGTCGAAGGTAGCCAAACTATAACTGAGACGGAAAAAAGTAACGAAATGAGTGTTATTGACAAATATTTTAGAGTTAGAAAATATAACTGAGACAAAAAAAAGTAACGAAAGGATTCTTATTGACAAATATTTTAGATTTAGAAGTCTAACTGACATTAAATTTAAAAAATAAGAGTTCAATTGTCATTAACCCTTATTGAGGGGTTAATCAAACGACCCACTAATTATGTCAAAATTGTGCAATTAGTATAATAAAAAAAGGCTAAATATTCGAGACTCAATTTAACCATTAGGCCTCAGCCCAAATCGTGAGATAAGCAATATCATTTAACTACTTTCTGGGGTTTAACTTATGGATTATGGTATGCAAGATAAGTATGGACTAATAGAGATTAAAGGGTATTTTTATATACTTCCCCTGAAATTTGTAGAAGTCACATTTAGATAAAACGTTTGTTAAAATTAACACAAACTTCCTCTGCACTGTAGTTCCTTCTAATTTGACTGTTAGTGAATGAGCATTATAGTAAATTACTTATATTTTATAGTTTTAAAATTTTTAAAATAACAAAACCTAATCTCTTAACTTCAACAAAAAAAAAAAAGAATTGGAGCCGCCCCCCTTTTAGTACTGCTACCGACCTAACCATTCACCGTCGTTGGTGCTTTCACTTTTTCTCACCGCCACATTGTCGTCACTGCTCGCGAACTTGCTCCCATTGCCATGCTATCGTCGCTGTTCGCAAACTTATTTCCACTGCAGCGCCCACGTCGCTACTCGCGAACTCACTCCCATTGCCACCACCTTAATCCATCAACCTTGTAAACCCACTCGTATTCATTGTTATGGTTGATTAAATTAAGTTCTAAGGTCTTGTACCATGGTGCCTTGTTTAGGCTAAGTTAGAAAGGATTCCTGTAATTTTTTCTAGTTTATGCAAGAATGGCACTTATTGGTTTGCTGCTTTTGGCAAAAATGGTTGTATGTTTGGCAACTGGTGTTGTTTTTAGCATACTAGATTATATCTTTGTTGGCTTGCTGGAAGAATTTTGGTTTACTAATGTGGTTGGATTCTATTTGTTGGCTTGCTAGATAATGCTAGTTTGGAATACTGAAATTGAGTATTGTTCTTTTGTTAGATTTGATTTACATGTTTGCCAAGTCTTATATGTTGACATTATACCGTAATTTTTTTCATTCTCTTTCCATGCATGTATACATGATTTCTCAAGCTTGGTCTTCATTTTTATTTGTTTTATTATTTTTTATTTAATTTAATCTCTCTGAGCATTTTCTTTAAAAAAAACAGTAAAAGACCATTATATTCGTAGTGGAGATAAGGTTATTTTAGATATTTTATTATTTTAGTTGGTCAACAAATAGTTAAATTAGAAGGAATTACTGTACAGGGAAGGTTTGTGTTAATTTAAAAAACCTTCTATGTAAGTGTGATTTCTATAAACCTTAGGAGAGGTATGTGAAAATACCCCTAGAAACTAAATTTGTTAAGAAACCATAGTCAAAGAAAAACTATCTTTATCAATATGCTCCTTCTTCTACACATTCATCTTTGACCCATATATAGGGACTTAAGTAATACTTAGGATTTATTAAAAAAATCGATAATCCACTCATGGAAAAATCTTTCCCCGCGTTAGGAGGATCTTGACTTAGTCAGAAAGTAACATAAGTTATGCTAGTGAAAGAAAAACCAAGTTAGAACTTGGTACGCTAAAACCCCATAGAATTTCTTGTCAAGATAAAAATTCCATGATCCGACATGATAGCTCTCCGATCTGTTTCCTTCCAAGGGTGGGCTTAGAAGTAGTAAGAAATTTACAGTAATTAAGACAACTGAATAAATGAAAGATCTGAATAATATTAAAGATATATACATATCTATTAAAGAGAGTGGTTTTTCAACAAGAGGAGGGATCCTAAACTTTTTGAAGATAAGATCATTCTTAGTGTCAATCATATAGAGGTATTTGAATTATATTTGAATTTGATTTGGATATAAATTCATTAAAAACTTAATGTTTTTCGATTAACCTTATATTTTGTTTAGTATTGAATTGTAATGGTTTAAAATTATAAGATACAAGGTATGTTTGGATGATAGAACTAGATTGTATTATGATACTATTTGAGTACTATTAACTACAAAATATTTTTTGTCCAGCATTTGGTATAAGGCTAGATTGTATAAAAATTAAAAATAGTACGGATTGTATTATTTTTTTTAATTCTTTTAAAAAATAATTTTACTTCAAAATAATAATTTTCAAATTATTTAATTATTAGTTAAAAATCTTAATATATAAATAAATAATAAAAATAAATTTTGTATAATTAATATATTATAGTACAATCACGCACCAAATATAATACTGTATTAAATTTAATTCAATACAATCCATTACAATCTAATACAGTCTAGTACGTCTTACCATACATGTCCATATGGTTGTGAAATAAAATTAGTACGATATATCAAATATTAATAAAAAATAAATGCATCTAACCAAAAATTAATATTAGTAAAACCCTTGTTTTGTGGGATCGAAGTACTATATATGCGTGTGATAAATATTAATAAAAAAAAAGAGTTAATTTTATTAAAAATTGATATTACTAAATGCTTATTTAACTTTATTTTTGAAGAAAAACAGAAACTCTATAGCACCAAATGATCTTAAGACTAATTAAAATAACTAATGTGGACTTTTCATGAGGAAAAGACAAAACTTTTGGCTGCATTGACAGCGTCATAAATGCAAAGAGATCTTTTTAAAATTGTTCTCTTCTCTTTTAGCTCATCTAGAAAGTTAAAAAATTAGTAGTTTTTATTTATTTAGACAGTTTTTATACAGGAAAAATTATATGGAATTGGAAGCAAATTTGATAAAGGCATTAAAAGAAATTTCTACTTGCAACAAACAAATTGTTGTCTCACCTTGTGATTTTTAAATTCTTTTTTCAATGATATTAATTTTTGATGTACTCTTTGTTTATTTTTCAATTATTTTTTCAATATTTTTTGTATTGTATTTAAGAATTTGTGTTAAAGACTAATTCTCATATGAGATTTAAATCCTAATTACAATAAAATATATGAAATGTCATACATAAGTGCATTGAACCTTGCAAATTAGGTTCTCAACTTAGAATAAATAGACTCCCAATTGAATGGACTTTCTTAGTGCAATTACAACAAATACATGTAATGTCATATATAAATGCAATGAACCTTACAAATTCGACTTTCTGTTAACAATAAATAGACTAATTTACTTAATAATCTAATTTCATTTTATTAAAAGTTTAACAAAATGAAATCTAAACTGAGAAAAGAGATTTTTTTTTAATTTAATTTCGATGCTGTAAGATAACCATAGGTTGATCAATGCAGGTGAAGAGACAAGATGGAATGTTTGACCAAGAAATTTTGAAAGTGATTAGGCAGAAGAAATGTATTCCGTTATGAAGACGTCGAGTTAGAGCTTGAGGGTTGAAAATGAAACATAGACGATTACAAAAAGATTAATGCATTGAAAATGAAACATCATATAAACCTCTATAGAACATTACATCATGCATACGCTTATTTTCAATTTTTTATTTTGGTTAGTCATGCTATGTAAATTTATTGAATAAAATTAAAAAATTTTATTTTAAAAAGAAATATTTAGATATGATAAAATATTTTTATGGGTAAAAAAATTAAGATATATAATAAAAAATCTCCTTAAATCACAAAACTATTTCTAAAGAGTTTGCCTTATTTTCTCTATATTTCAATATTCAAAAATAAATAAATATATTTTTATATATATCAAATTCATTAATCGAGATTTGCAATATATATGTTTTTCAGTATTCTAAAATATCGTTAAAATAACTCAATTTGCCTTATCTTCTCTTTATTTGAATATTCAAATAAAAATATCTCCTCTTTATTTGAATATTCAAACAAAATTTTTTCTTTTTTTCTTTTAAAAATGAAAATTTGGAAACCAACAAAATTGCTAAAAATTCCAAAACTCCGTAAGAGTTTCCTCCTCAATTAGCGACGCAATTGGTGGGCAAATTCAATACGGCAACTTGAACGAAGCCTATATATATGAGCGTGTGTTTCCATTCTTACAAACTTGAAGCTACTTACATTCATTACATTTAACTCACACCCAGCAAAGCAAATTAAAGCTTCAAAGATGAACACCCAAGTCATATTTTCCCTTATCTTGGCTTTCCTCGTCTCTGGTAAACCAATGTTTTCTTTATTTTCTTTATTTATTTGTTTTGTCTAAAATTTGTATATAATCCGGTTTTAGTTATTTTAAGAGTGTTGCAAGTGCTTGATGCAACTCTTTATTTGGGTTGGATTAGTGGGAATTTGAATTATTTTCTTGTAATATTTATCAAGTATCTTTAAATATGTTTTTCAATTTAACTCTTAACAATTTCGTTATTATTTTTTATTAAAATTAAGTTAAAATATTTAAATAAGTTTATTGAATAATCACCCTCATAATTTTTTTTATTAATACATATGTGAGAGCACTAGTTTTTATCCCATATTACTGATATATTTAGATGTATTTAAATTTTATATAACTTAAAAAAATAAACCGACACGTGCGTAATCACGTAGTATTTATATGAATTTTTTTCGTGCATGCAGGGGCTCACTTGGCCACAGTAGAAATTAAAAACAACTGTCCGTACACTATTTGGCCGGGAACCCTAACCGGCGATGCTAAGCCTCAACTATCAAGCACCGGCTTCGAGTTACGCTCTGGAGCAACAAACACTCTGAACCTTCCTTCTCCATGGTCAGGCCGTATTTGGGCTCGGACACAATGCTCTTCAGACTCCGGCAAGTTTACTTGTGCCACTGCAGATTGTGGATCAGGTCAACTCTCTTGCAACGGCAACGGTGCAGCTCCACCTGCATCTTTAGCAGAATTCACCATAGCAGCAAATAACGGCCAAGATTTCTTCGATCTCAGCCTTGTTGATGGCTTTAACTTGCCTCTTTCAGTAGCCCCGCGAGGCGGTTCTGGTTCAAATTGCACTCCAACTACCTGTAAAGCCAACGTGAATTCGGTTTGTCCATCGGAGCTAGCAGTAAAAGGGTCTGATGGGAGTGTTATTGCTTGCAAGAGTGCATGTGCTGCATTGAATCAGCCACAGTATTGCTGTACAGGGGCCTTTGGCACCGCTGAAACATGCCCACCTACCAAATACTCTATGATCTTCAAAAACCAGTGCCCTGAAGCTTATAGTTATGCTTATGATGATCCCACTAGTACATTTTCTTGCACTGGTGGTGCTAATTACGTTGTTACTTTCTGCCCATGAATTACTTTACTTGCGTAATTTATGATGCATAAGTAATAAGTTACAGTCAGATATATGAATAAGACGAGTGCCCTCATAATGGGCCGCATATGTATCAATACATATTTGTCATGTATTTATGACGAAATACTAAATGAAAGTTATTATTATTTTTATTTTGTTAATTAATTTGTTTTATGAATTGTTATTTGTTGAAAAATAGAATCTTGTCTGTTAACGACTTGACGTATAGTTTTCCTGAAAATAGTAAACCAAAAGAAAAAGTTTTCTGACTTTAAAAGTTTTGCTTTTCGTTTGCTGAAATTCTTTTTGTTAATTAAAGTTTGATGCTTTTTTTAAATTTTTATTTAAATAAAAAAATATATGTAATTTATATAGATAATAAATAAGAGAGAATTTTTACTTATATACATAAAATCATAAACACATGTCAATAAAATTTTAAAAATATAGATAATAAATTCATATAAGTATCAAATCCTAATTCCAACAAAATGCATGTATGGCAAGAAAACCTTTTACTCAAGTATATGTTCGATTCTTATTGATTGTATGCTTGAAGAGAACTTAAATTAAAGTGCACTTAGATGGACTTTGGGCCATTGAATCCATTCTAAAAAATAATGGTGTTAGAGATATGAGTTAGACCTAATGTCTGTTTATTTTTTTGGCTGAAGTCTGAATATAAATATTCAGATGTATAAAAACTATTTATTTTTTATTTTATATATATATATATATATTTTAAAAATATCTTAATATAATTAAATTAATTTTTTTTATTTAAATCTGAATAAATAAATATCTAAATAATTTAAATATTTTATTTGTTAATAATACCCTTAATTTATTAATTAGTATTTATATATGCAATAACTTAATATATTAGTATAAAATTTTTTATAATATATATATCAATATATCAGTTTCAGATTTTTTTTTTTATAAAAATAAACAATTTAATATTTATATTCAGACATTTAAAATTAAAAAATAAACATATTATTTAGATTCAGATTTTAGTCAAATTTAGATTTAAATCATATTTAGATTTTAGATAAAAAAACAAACATTACCTTAAAAAGAATCTTATTTTTTAAGAAACTTTAATCAAAATCAGCTTGGAAAAAATATTGACCAACTAGAGAGTAACAAAAATTATGCTGGGTGATAAAAGTACAATATCATTATTCTTTAATTCTACTCATATCCACACCCTCCTTCATACATAAGTTCTTTTTTTTTAATAAGGAAAATGCCCCCTCTAAATTTTATGATTTTCCAGTTTTACCGTTCAATATAAAACGAACAAATTTAAACAGTAACCGGTTTTTTAAAATTGTAAAATTATATACATTAATGAGAATAGAATCTAAGACCTATCTAAGAAATAACATTACATTAACCATTAAGCCACTTCAACTTTGTTGATAAATATTTTCACAATTTATGAATAACTATATGTAAAAATTATTTTAGAATCAATATTTAAAATTTTAAAAATTATTTTAGAATAAATATTTAATAATTTAAAAATTATTTTGGAATAAAAATTTAAAATTTTAAAAAGTATTTTAAAATAAATATTTAATAATTTAAAAATTATTTTAGAATAAATATTTAATAATTTGAAAATTATTTTACAATAAATATTTAACAATTTAAAATTATTTTAGAATAAAATATTTGATAATTTAAGAACTATCTAAAAATTATTTTAGATTTATTTTTAGCAATTATCTTAAAACTTATGATAATTAAATTTATTTTTTATCAATTATTTGAAATTAATTTTATTATTATTGATAATAATAATTGTGTATAAATTAAAATAATAATTAATTATTTATGTACATAATATTTTTATTTTTATATATAATTAGTTTGAAGTTAATAACTTTAAATTTGAAATATTTTAAAATTTTAATTATTATAAAATAATTTTTAAATTATTAAATATTTTATTTTATAAATATTTTTATTTTTGGTAATTATTATGTATTTCAAAATATAGTTATTTATAAATTGTGAAAATATTTATCAATAAAGTTGAAGTGGCTCATTAACTAATGTAGTGTTATTTCTCAACAGTCTTAGGTTTGATTCTCATTAATGCATATAATTTTGTAATTTTAAAAAATTGATTACAGTTCAAATTGGTTCGAAGGGTAAAATCCAAAAATCATAAAATTTAGAGTGGACAAGGGGGGTGACAGGGTATTTTTTAAACAGCAGGGGGAATGGTGCATTTTTCCTTTTAAATCTCACTATCATTATTCTTTAGTTCTACTCATATCCACACCCTCCTTCATACTTAAGTTCCTTTTTTTAAATCTCACTATAAGTTCCATTCTCTTGGATCATTAAAAGTTACAATACTGTTCTCCTTTGGGTTTTTGGAAAATCCTTAGAAGAGCATTGTGTGGGAAGAATTGTGCACAAAACAATACAATTCTTATTATTTCTTTCAAGATTTATTACAAACACTCAAACAACTCCTCACTCTTGCTTCTTTCTTGAAGCTACAACTCACTCACACATTTACTCACTTCTTTTTGACTTTTGGCTACATAATACAAGAGATGAAAGGTGGTATTTATGGTAAAACACAATCAATATGCACCACTCACTAAAATAAACTCAAAAAATCCTTATCATCCAAGGTGCACCACTTAACCTAACACTAATTATTCATCAAACCTACCAAAACACATGTATATACTTCTAGAACTTGGATTTGGGCTTTAATTTTGAAATCAAGTTTAAAATCCAACACCCCCTCTTAAACTTGGATTTGGGCTTTAATTTTGAAATCAAGTTTAAAATCCAACACCCCCTCTTAAACTTGATTTTGTGACTCCAAGTAACTTTCTCAACCTTACAAAATCTTCACTCCTCAAAGGCTTGGTAAAAATATCAGCAATTTGTTCTTGGGATTTGACTTACTCTATTTGTACATCATTTCTTGTAATGCACTCCCTTATGTAGTGGTAGCGTGAGTCGATGTGCTTGCTTCGATCATGAAACATCGAATTCTTTACTAATGCCATAGCTAATTTGTTATCAACATAAATCTCTGTTGGCTCTTCTTGTGGCAATTTCAGCTCCTTTAACAAGTTTCTAAGTCAAATTGCATGGCAAACACATGATGTGGTAGCTACATACTCAGCTTCACATGTGGAGAGTGTGACAATTGGTTGTTTCTTTGACATCCAAGTAAATGCAGTGTCTCCCATGAAGAATACAAAACTAGTTATGTTTTTTCGATCATCAATATCTGTAGCCTAATCACTACCACTATATCCAACAAGCTTATAATCACTTGAAGCTGAATAGAATAAGCCAAAATTTATTGTACCTTTTAGGTAACGAAGAATCCTTTTTGCAGCCTTGAAGTGCGTGGTTGTTGGAGTTTTCATGTAACGGCTTACAAGTTCGGTTGCATAAAAAATATTAAGCCTTGTACATGTCAAATATCTTAAACATCCAACTAGGCTCTTGGAAAGAGTTGGATCTATTTTTTCTCCTTCATGCTTTGAGAGTTTAACTTCAAACTCTATTGGTGTACCAATTGGCTTATAATCTTCCATCTTGAACTTTTTGAGGATCTCTTTTATGTAGCCTTGTTATGAAATGAAGATTTTATTTTCCTCTTGTCTCACCTCGATACCAAGGTAATATGCCATAAGCCCAATGTCTGTCATCTCAAACTCTTTAGTCATTGTTTTCTTGAAATCATGAAACAAGCTTGGATTGCTTCCAGTAAAAATCAAGTCATCCACGTATAGGTATACAATCAAAACATCTACATCTTTGATCTTGATATAAAGTGCGTGTTCATAGGGACATTTGATGAAACCATTGTCTTGGAAGTACTTGTTGATTCGATTATTCCATGCTCTTGGCGCTTGCTTAAGTTTGTAAATAGCTTCCTTCAGTTTTAACACTTTGTCTTCTTTCCCTTTAACTTTGTAGCCTGATGGTTGTTGAATGTGGACTTCTTCTTCGAGAACTCCATTCAAGAAAGCAGATTTTACGTCTATTTGATGAATTCTCCATTTGTTTTGAGCTCCTAAGGAAATAATTAGCCTTATAGTTTCTAAGCGTACTATTGGAGCAAACACCTCATCATAGCCAATGCTACCTTTTTTACTGTAGCTTTTTGTAACTAGCCTTGCCTTATATCATTCAATTTCTCCATCTGCATTATTCTTTGCTTTGTACACCCATTTGACTTTAATTGCTTTGTGTCTTTTGAGAAGTGAAACAAGCTTCCACGTGCCATTCTTCACAATTGCTTTAATTTCTTCATCCATTGCATTTTTCCATTTTTCATCTTGTACAACTTCTTCAAAGCTCACTAGTTCACAATCAGCAAAAAGGCAAAAGTGAGTAAGATTGTCTAGCCTTTCAGTTACCTCATAAAGATCTTGAAGACTTCTTGTGCGTTCTTCATTTCTTTCGTTTAGAAATGATGATGGTTAATCAATTTTTGTTGGTGAAGTTAGCAGTGTTACAGGTACTTGTTGAATTTCTTCTTATTGTTTAGCTTGCTCATTTTCTTTAAAATAGGGAAGAAAATTGAAATCATCAATATGTGAACCAAAATCCCATTCTCTTTCTTCATCAAACATTACGTCTCTACTGATCACAATCTTTTTGTTGTTTGGATTGTATAACTTGTAGCTTTTTGAGCTTGAATCATAGCTGGTGAAGATAAAACTTTTGCTTTTATCATCCAGCTTTGTTCTTCTCTCGTTCAGTACATGAACATGAGCTATACTTCCAAAAACTCGAAGATGAGAGATACCAGGTTTTCTTCCACTCCACACTTGTGGTGTTTTTTCCCATACGTTTCTTGTTGGAGATTGGTTGGATAAATAGACAGCAATTGCTACAACTTTGACTCAAAACTCTTTCGGCAATCTTTTGCTTTGCAGCATGCTTCGTGCCATGTCAAGAATAGTTCTATTCTTTCTTTCAGCAATACTATTTTGTTGAGGGGATCTAGGAACTGTTAGAAAACGTCGGATTTCGTTTGCCTTACAGAATTCTCGGAACTCCTTGGAAGTGAATTCTCCACCACGATCAGTTCTCATAGCCTTAATTTGGTAGCCACTTTCTTTCTCAATAGTAGCTTTGAACTTCTTGAATGCTCCAAATATCTCAAACTGTTGTTTCAGAAAATACGCCCAAGTCTTTCTTGAAAAATCATCAATAAAGAAAAGAAAGTTATTATTACCGAGAGAACTTGGCTTTAATGGATCGCATACATCGGCATGAATAAGCTCCAATGACTTATTGGCTCTGAAGGTAGACTCCTTTAGAAAGTTTTTTCTAAATTACTTCCCATGTAAACATCCTTTACAGAGTTTATTCGAATGGTTGATATAAGGAAGACCTCTCACCATCTCATTCTTAGACAACAATTCTAATCCTCCAAAGTTGAGATGCCCAAATCGAAGATGCCATAACCACGATACATCTTTGTAACAAGTTTTCAAACATTTTGCAATATCATTTTGGATATTCAAAGAAAACATTCTATTCTTTGACATTTTTACTTTAATAATTAAGTTGCCTTTACCATCTCTTATTAAAAGGCTATAATCTTTTATGTGAATATCATAGCCCCTTTTTTTAAGAGTTGGCGTAACCTCAGAATATTACTTTTTATATTGGGTACATAGTAGACATTTCCAATAAATTGTTGCCTACCATGTTTCAATCGTATCAGAATGTTAGCTCTTCCTTCCCTCAACAACAAATTTGGAATTATCACCAAATGAAACATTACCGCCTATTGATTTGTTTAACTCTACGAACGTATTTCTTCTCCCACATATGTGATTGCTTGCCCTAGTGTCAAGGTACTATTTGTCCTCTTGGCCTTCATCATTGTCCTTGTATGTCAACAAGACAGTTTCATCTCCTTGATTCTTTTCTTCCATATAGTTAGCATTTTCTTCAACTTTATTGTTGTAGACTCTACATTCAAAACATAGTGGCCAAATTTTTGACAATTGTAACATCTAATTTTGGACTTGTCGTACATTGTATTTGGATTGCTTCTTCCATGATCTCGTATTGAGCTTTCTCTTTTCTTATAGTTGTTGTTGGAATGATTATTGTTGTAATACCAACCTCATCCATGACCATGACCACGACTTCTACTCTGTCCTCTACTTCGGCCTCTACCTTAACCTTGTTGGTTTCTCTCGTAACCTTGAATTTCTTCTTTCTCCTTGAATTGTAACTTGAGGAGTTGTCCAAAGATCCCTTCTTCTTTATTTTTTCTTTATAGGCTTGCAATGATCCTTGGAGTTGGTCAATCGTCATTTCTTCCAAATCTTTAGTTTATTCAATTATTGTAACAATGTGATCAAAATTTAAATCTACGGAGCGTAATATCCTCTCAATTATTCTCACTTCACTTATCTTTTTACCATTTCTTTTCAATTGATTGAAAATAGCTTCAACTCTTGAGAAATAATCAGCAATCGATTCTCCTTCTTTCATATGTACAGTTTCAAATTCTCTTCTCAAGATTTGAAGACGTTTTTTTTCGCTTGTTCAATGCCTTGGTAAGATGTTTGAAGCTTATCCTATGCTTACTTGGCAGAGGTTGCATTTACTAACTTTTCAAAAGCATCATCATCTAATTCTTGATAATAGAGAGTTTTTTTTGTCTCTCTTTCTCAAGTCCTTCAATACATCTTTTTGTGTTTGAGTCAAAATGGCAATTGCAACATCATCTATAGGCTCGTTATAACCTTTCTCCACTACTTCCCACACGTCTTGTGCTCCAAGGAGCGCATTTATTTTAATATTCCAATTATCATAATTATTTTTGTTGAGAATTGGAACTTGAAATGATGTCATGCCTTTATTTGCCATATTTCTGAAGACAATTAATTGCACAGATAGATTCGGAACACCAAAAAACTTTAGAAAAGACTTGGTTAAGGCTTTAAATCTTGGTCAACGATTGATCAAACTTACTTGGTTCCATTGACTTGGTTCGGTCTAAAAGACTCGGTTCAACAAGTTCGATTCGGTTCAATTCAGTCGGTTCGACTAGCTTGGTTCAACAGCTTAACTCTTCCTGCTACACAGCAAACTTCCAATGGAGCATGACGGCACGTTTCAACTTCGATTTGGTTGATTTTAGTGGCGTTCCATTCCTCTCATCGAAAGTTTTGATTGCATATGCTATACATATATATTTGATAACATAAACATAGCTCTGATATCACTTTGTTAGAAGAATTATGCATAAAACAATACAATTCTTATTATTTCTTCCAAGATTTATTACAAACACTCAAACAACTCCTCACTCTTGCTTTTTTCTTAAAGCTACAACTCACTCATACATTTACTCACTTCTTTTTGGCTTTTGGCTACATAATACAAGAGATGAAAGGAATTTATCTTAATCATTTATGAGAACATGATATGGAAAAATGATCAGTTTTCATATATTTATTTTTATATGTAATAAATGAAAAAATAAAAATATTAATCAGCATGATTCAAATTTAAGATAAAAATTAATAGCAAACACTTCCTATATATGTAATGCAAATGAAAGTATTTTAAAAGCTAAAATGTGTTTAAGACAAAAAAATTGTATTTAAATTTGATTGGACACAATTACATAAAAAAACAATAAAATTTTGTTACCTATATATATATAATGCAAACAGAAGTGTTTTAAAAGTTAAAATTTGATTGGATAAGATTACATAAAAAATCACAAAAATGAATTTTTATTGTATTTTAATTTTGTACTAATTTTAAGTTTTTTGGCAAATGCATTCTTTTAGAATATATATATATATATTTTATTCTTAAAAGCAAAAGATTATATTAGAATAATATATATCAAAAGAAATCTAAGATTATGCACAAGTAGTATTTTTTTTTATTCCTACCAATGCAAGTGGTAGGAATCGAACATACTCCCTTTAAAGGAGTGTGCTCTAACCATCAGGGTTAAGCTTAATGGCTTCACAAGTAGTCTTTAATAGTTTAGAATTATGTGGTTATTTGACCATTTTACCTTGGATTAGGATATATAGCGTGCTGATCTAAAATTTTAATTATCTAGTTTAATATAATCTTTTAAGTGAACCAATTAAAAAATTAGTTAAATTTCTAAACTTGATGAAGTTTAAAATTTGAATAAATTTATCCAATTACATCTTAGAAATACTATTATAAATTTTATTAATTTCCCAATTTATAATTTATCTTAATAATTTATAAAAATATAATAGATAAAATTACTAGTTTTAGATTTTTTTATTTTTGTACATAATAAATAAAAAATAAACATATTATTTAGAATGATTCAAATTATATATTTAAACTTATTTAGGTTTAAGATAAAAAAAAAATGGCATACTACTATAGTGTTTGTTTATTTTACCTAAAGTTTGAACATGATTGAAATCTGAATTTGACTGAACTTTGAATCCAATTGATATACTTGTTTTTTTATTTTAATGTTTCAATATAAATGTTAAGTTGTTTATTTTTATAAAATATTTTGACACATATGCCTTAAAAAATATGAAATTGATACTTTAAATTATTAACATATATAAATTTTAAGTAATAAACTAAGGGTTCAAATAACTACTCACAGCACCCACTACAACAGTGACTTCAGACAAGCCCCCCACCTAAGAAGCCTACCTTTGCCTTTTTATGACATGACTGAATAATATTTCAATGTATGCAATATAACTACCTCCCAATCTACAAAGGGGATATCGCAATGGTCAAGATTAAGCCAGAAGTTCACAAAGAGCAATTGGATTGTTGTAAGATGAATCTTATAGGGCGGATTGTTTTATGTCTTAGTTCTAAGCCTATGAAAAATGAAGAACTTACAAACTTTTTACCTAAGATTTGGCAGAAGTTCACAAAGAGTAATTGGATCGTTATAAGATGAATCTTATAGGGCGGATTGTTTTATTTCCAAGTTCTAAGCCTATGAAAAATGAAGAACTTACAAACTTTTTACCTAAGATTTGGCAGAAGTTCACAAAGAGAATAAATGGTATATGACCCCTTTGGCTTAAGGCATTTATGATATTCACTTTTCTAGTGAGATAGACATGAGGAAAGTTTGGAGAGGTGACACTTGTTCCTTATCTCAGGGCATTTTTTGTCTCTATCAGTGGCAACAAAGCTTCAATCGATATTATACAAAAGTACAATCGCACACCCAAATTTGGATTTGGATATATAGGTTGAGCTTGAAGTGTTGGGACCCAAAAATTTTAATGACTATAGCCTTGATATTGGTATTTGATAAGTGTGTAGAATACGCATTTATTAGTTACTTTGGGACGTGAATTATTTTGTAAATCCTCAAGTTTAGTTAATATTTGATGAATTTTAGTGCTTTTGTATAGTTTTGATAGGAAACGAGCATCTAAGATGAAATCAGCTTGAGAAAGAAATATCGAAAAAGTCGAAAAAGAAACGGTGACCAAAATGCAAAGTTTCAAGGACAAAAATGTAAGAAATTAAAAGCTAAAGTTCATGGGTTGATGATATGGCGTAGCTGCACTAGGCTATGGTGCGACAGCGCTATGCCCGTGGACTAAGGCCATTTTGGCCAAGAGTGGGTAGCGCGGCCATTCTTCTCCATTATGCCCCCATGCGAATTTGAGTGCCCCTCCGCCTCCTAGACGTGCTTGGACGATTTTTGGCCATAAGATCATCATTTTATGGTCTGATTTAGGTATCTTATAGGTTTATATGTTTTTGGAATGATAGCCACCAGAACCAAGCAACCAAGAATAGAAAATTGGGTTTTTGAGTGAGAGAATAAGGTGAAGAACAAAGAGACGATTCTAGAGAGAGAAGTAGATTGATTCAAGTTAGAGCCTTTGGAAGAGGACTTTAAGGAAGATCATTGAAGCTTGCATCTCTAATCTAATTTCCTAAACTCTATCACTCTCATTTTGTATTTCATTTGAACTTTAATTGTTTAAATTGATGATTATGATGTTGATAATTATGATAGTTAGCTAGTTTTCTTAATTTGGGATCTTGATGTATCTTGTCCAAACTATGTTTTAATCAATTGGCATGTTATTAATTTTATTATGATATGATTCACTTGTATTTATCTTGCATTAATGTTCTAATTTATTAATTAATTAATAAATTAGTTAAATTGAAGATAGATGAATTAACTCTTGGGAAAGATTGATTTGTTTGATAGACTAGGAAAACACAATCTAGATAGTTGTAAGACTGGGAGGTAATTGACATCTAGATATATAATCTAATTAACACTTAGAATTTGAAAAGGATATCAACTTGAGTCATTGTGCGTAAAACCTTAATTTATATTCGAGAGAGGTATTAAGATTTATTTTAATCTCGTGTTAGTGAATTAGTGATGGATAAGCGAAATTAATACCCTAGGTAATTTATTCTTGCATATTTTATTCTTTTATAAACTCTTTAATTTGATTTATATTTTTCATTAGTTAATAATAGCGTTTTAGTTTATTTACAGTTACAATTAATTAATTTTAATTTGCTTAGATAAAATTGGCCTTTTAAACTATAGTAATTAGTAGTTAATTTGAATCTCAATCCTCATGGGACGATATTTATTCTTATCATTTTATTATTTGATACGACCTTTTTTGATGGATTTTAGCCATCAGATTGATTTTGAAGGCCAAATTTTGAGCAGTCTGATGTTTTCATCATTTCAATCATTAGCCACCATTATCCACATTTGGGAAAAAGGATTTAGAGAGAGAATTGAGAGAAAATTAGAGATAACGTCATAAGAGAAAGTGGGTGATTCGGCAACTCTAGGTGGATTTAAGGAGAAAACACGAAGATTAGCAGATTAATCATAACATCAAACTAATTTTATCTCTTCTAACTCCTTAATTTCATTTTAAATTTTAATTGTCATTGGATTATTATAATTACAAGAATGATTATGACTTATTTTATATAATTAATGATGGATTGTGTTAGAATAGGCTAACTTCATTATCCTATGTTCTTGATTAATATATTCGAATGATGTTTTGATTTATTATAATATTGTTGATGTTTATGGTCCATTCACTCGTGTTTATCTTTGTTTGTATTGCTTTCAATTTGTTGTTTTGATGAGTTGATTGATTTGTGTGAATGGGTTAATACTTGAAAAAGTTTAATTTATTCACAAGAATAGAAAAAACACAGTTTAGATTTTTAAGAGTTCAAGGGACCTCAAGACCTAGATAAACATATTATCCTTTAAAATTACAAGATACTAGAGGTAATTGGATTTTGAATAGTTAATAATAGATTGTTTTTAATGCATGTTTAATTGAACAAGTCTAATAGGGATATCGACTTAGGTAAATTAGACATAGGATCACTCTTGACACTTGGAAAATGTAGCAAGATCAATTATGAGCCTATGATTAATGAATTGAACTTAAAAGCATAAAAAACACTCGATTAGGATAAATGTCAGGATGAATAGATGAAGTCAAGATCATAAGCCTCTTTTACTGCATAATTCATATTATTCTCTTTATTCTATCTTGTGATTTGGCTTAATTTTAGTTATTTCTTATTTATACTATTTTCTCCATTTAAATGTTTAGTTAGCTTAGATAAAGTCGAATTTTCAAAACTATAGTACTTATTTAAAAGTATCAAAAAGTTAGTCCTTGCGGGTTCGACAACTTGAATTTATTCACTTTACTACTTGTACAATCTCGTATACTTACGGGTTGCATGATTGCGTATCAAGTTTTTATAGATATGCATGAAACTTTATTCTATCGAGTGATTCAGTTAAAAAAAAAATGGCGCTTGATAAATTTTTAAAAGTATAGGATTATCAAGAAAAATATTATATTTTCTACTTAAAAATATTATTAATTTTCCCAAAATTAATCATTTTCCTTTATACTGAATTCCAAAACAAGAATTAGATTTAATAATCGATTTTGGGCAGGTTTAATATAATGCACATATCTTTTAATTCAAAATATCATTTGATACATTTTTATGCCATAAGAATATGGAATCCTTTCTTCACAAAAGTGCAAATCATAGGTTAGACTAGTTCAAGCATCTATTGGATCAAAATCGGGTTTTAACAGAACTCAACTGCAACTTAGGTCCAACCCAACATGGTCTCGTATTTAGGCTGTATCTTCCCACATACGCATCCAAAAATCATACGGTTGTATGTTTTGGAATGCTTACAAAAATATCTACAATTTTTATATTTTTACTTGTCCTAATTTAGAGTCCTTTATTGTCAAACATAGCCGTCAATCTAGGAGATCGGTGGAGAAATCCAAATTGAATACCTTTGCTCATTTTAAACATAACTCAGGCTGCACATAATCAATTTGATTAAAGTTTGGACTATTTCATAGCTTCAACAATTTTAGTGAATTCAATGGTCCAAAATGTGCCATAATCAGACAGAGCATGAGTAAGTTAAAAGTTTGCAACTTGTGTTCATATGTATGAAATATCTCCTGTTTTGCATATAAAGGTAGTAGAAGTTATCTAGGACATTCTTTTTCTTATTTTTTATTCTCCCTTTGTGTAATTTCTACATTATTTACATAATGTCTTTTTAAATTAGTAATTAAGGCTAAGGATGAATTTTTATTGATTTTATAATATTGTTCTTTAACCATTCTAAGTTGTGTTACAATGTAAAATATTTTCAATTTAGTGAATTCTATTTCTTAAAAATATTTTGATTTCTTAGGAAGCTAGATTCATTGTTAATTAAAGGTACACTGAATCCTTGCACTTTTTTAACAAATCAAGAATAAGGTATGTTATAGTTTTCATAAATAAATTGAATGATTAGTTTTTTATTTTGTTACCTTTTCTTCAAAGACGTATTCTAATGTATTTAAACATATTTACCTTACAATTAAGATCATCTCTTAATTATCTTAATTGAGTTAAAAAAAAGAGTAAAGAATGATTCCTTGATCACGTTTCTTCTATATGGTGATGCAGGCATTCTAGGTAGTGAGTTTTCCACCCTAAGCTCGGCAACAAGGGGAATGGCTAAGGAGAAAAAAATGTATCGAGCTTTTTTGGACTTAGTAGGGACTAGGATGTCCAATCCAGTAGAGGTCTTAGGCTAGAAAGTTGTGGTAGGCTCAAGGAATTCGAGGAGGATGTTATTATTTTAGGTGGACTCCCTCCTAGGTTTAAGCGGGCCAAAAGGGTAGAGGGTCTTGGGTTGATATTTGGCCTATCATATGGCAGTATAAAAATAATTTTCACAATAGATCATGGCATAAATAAAATAAAATCTAATAAGGAGAACATCACACATTAACTTGATAAAGAGTATGCCAACATAACATTGAATAAGAATACAACCTCCCAATTAATAAAGAATAACAATCTTTCCACTAAGTTAACATTTTCCTTCAAAATGCTCACACAAGAGAGAAAAATAGAATAACACATTATGGCGCTTTAAGGAGTACATACAAAAAGAGTACATTCATTGAGGACTTTGGAGGAATCACTAAATGGTGATAAAAACAAACATTTGTTGGGATCCAAGCTCAAGTGGGTAATACTTCTTCAGCTGGTTAGCGTTCCTTGGTTGTCTCACCAGTCGCCCATCAGGGCGAGCAAGTCTATACACCCCGACTTTGATAACCTTGGTGACATAAAAAGGTCCTTCCCAAGTTTCAGAGAACTTGGTGGAACCTCCCCCTTTGAGTCTTAAGATCACCTTTCTCAACATTACATCTTTTTTTTTGAAGTTTCAGAGTTTGACCTCGATGTTATATGCTTGGCGATCTTTCTTTAATATGCTACCATCTTGACCTAGGCTTGGGGCTTCCTCTCTTCTAATAAATCCAAGGCGACATCGAGCTGGGATACATGATTGATCTTGTTGAAATAGAGGGTTCTAAAGGTAGGAATGCCCGCCTTAGCAGGGATCACGGCCATGGTGCCGAAAGGTAAAGAGTACGCAATTTCTCTGATAATATGATAAGCCCACAACATCTGAGGAAGTTAATCAACCCACGCCCTTTTTTTGTTGTCTAACTTCTTCTTCAACAAGTCCTTGATGACTTTGTTTATCATCTCAACTTACCTATTTGATTGTGAGTGAGTAGGCAAAGTATAATAGTTCTCAATCTTTCAAGTTTCACAAAAAATTTTGAATTTGTTATTATCAAACTTACGCCCATTATCAGTGATTATCACTCTTGGGACTCCAAAATGACAAATAATGGACTTCTAGATCATGCTGATGGTTCTCTTCTCCATTATCTTGGCTAACGGCTCTACATTTTCCCATTTTGTGAAATAATGTACTGCCACTATAGTGAGCTTAGCTTGCCCCGAGCTACCAAGAAAGGTCTAATTAAGTCAATACCCTACTGAGCAAAGGCCAAAGGTAAGGCAAGTGTTGTCAAATTCTCGGGAAAAACCATGATCATCTTTATGTGTTTTTGACAAGTATGGCAGGTGTGCAAGATGACTAGGGAGTCTTCTTACATAATCGGCCAATAATACCTCGGGCTTTGCAAGCTAATGATCTCCCACCTGAGTGATTTTTGCATGTTGCCTCATGGATCTCTCTTAAGACATAATCGGTCTTATTTGGGTGTCGACACCTCAAGTAAGGCATGGTGAAACTTCGTATGTTCAGTACGCCCTTAATAATACAATATCAAGCCAGCAATACTTAAGCCTTTTTTTGTTGCTTTTCGGTATTCCGAAATACGTCTTTCCTCCAAATACTTCATAATGCGGTTTATCTAACATGAAGTGTTTGAAACACAACAAATCCCCTTAGCGCTATCTCTATAGATGACCTAGGCAGAACTTCAACTAGTATCGTATCAAGCAAGGACGTTTTTGCTAGAGATGCCAACCTTGATAACCTATCGATTCTATAATTTTTCTCCCCTGAAATTTGTCGCAACCTGACATGTTTGAATTATCCTATCAACTCTTTGGTCTTCCTTAGGTAGGCTATCATGTTATCCTCCTTCATTTAGTACTCATTGTTAACTTGGTGCATAATAAGTTGGGAGTCACTATTAACTTCTAATCTTTTTGCCCCTAAGCTCCTCACCATCTTAAGCCCGGCGATCAACTCCTCATATTTAGCCTCATCCTTAAAAGCCTTAAACTTGAACCTCAATACATAACTTACTTCAATCCCTCTAGAATAATAATTATTATCCTTACTTCATTCCCTTGTCAGCTGGATGAACCATCTACTTGGAGGATCCATAGTAAAGTGGTTACAACTTCTCCGTCTTTACCCAAGTTCACGCCCACTTCTGAATTCTCTATGTCACGGGTAAACTCAACAACAAAGTCAGCCATGACTTGGTCTTTAATTGGATTTTGTAGACAATAATGAAATTTAAACTCGCTAAGTTCCATACACCACTTTATAAGCCTTACCGAACACTCTGGCTTATGTAGGATATGTCTAAGCTAAAAGCTAATAACCACACTGATAGGGTGATCCTGAAAGTAGAGCCTCAACTTTTTTTATGACATAACTAGTGTCAATGCTAGCTGTTCTTGTTTAGGATACACAAGTTTCTACAACCCTCTTATCTCTTATCAGATAAGAATCGAGCTCACTACGGTAGCAGAAACTGCCTAATACATCAACAAGTTATCTCCCACTTAGGGTTTAGTTAGAATTGACAAATTAGCTAATAAGCTTCAACTCCTCGAACGTAGCTTCATAATCCTTATTCCATTGTTGTCCTTTAGCTATCTATATGGCTTGGAAAAAAGAGTGACATTGATCTATGCACTTAGACACAAACCAGCTCAGCGTGGTTATTCTTTATGCTAAGCTTTGTATTTCCTTGGTTGTTTATAAAGACCACATCGCCCTAATCTTCTCCGAATTGCCTTCTTTCCTCTTGGTGGACCATGTACCTATAAACGTCTCGGTTGCTACCTCAAAGGCACACGTTTCTGGATTAAGTTTCGTAGCAATCTTCCTCAACATGTCGAATGTCCCCTTGAAGTAGGACACATAGTCAACTATCTTCATCGACTTGGTAATCAAGTCGTCAATATGGATCTCTATTGTTTTCCCTCTCTGTTCTTTGAAGAGTTTGTTCATCAAACGCTAGTAGACGATTCCTGCATTCTTTAAACCGAAGGGCATTATCATGTAACAGTAAAGACTCTTATTTATGGTGAATAAGGTTTCCTCATTATCTAGTGCATACACCTTTTTCTTTTCCCTTTCTGCTAAGACCTATCTCTAGTGCTCTCTTATTTTGACTTTTTGCGTATTCATCTTGAGGCTGATTTTGTAGCGGGTGACTATTTTGGCTTGGCTCTGGCATGAGCTCTTTTTCTGTCACTCTAGAAGCCTCGGAGTTAGGCATTAAACTTTTTTGGCAGATGCGCAAATTGTAGCAACACCTTTTGTCTTGGTTCCCCACAAACGGCGCCACTATTGATGCGGTAAAATATACAACCTATATAAGGTAGCATACTATTGATCCAGTATCTAAGATAAAGATAAATGCTCAATCAATAGTCTAAACTCAGCATTTTGCACCCATTTTGACTTGTCTTGACTCCAAGGAGGTCCCTAAAGTGGTCTTCCTTACTTCACAAAGCCACAACCTAAACTATCATGAACCTTCCTCACCTTGCACCCTTACTGACCTTAGACCCGAGTTGGATGAATACGCCTACAGTAAAAATCATAATCAAATGGGGGATGCCGGAGATTTTTCAATGAGCTCACTCCGATGCTCAAGTTCGTACCTTGAGAGAGTGAATTCTAGACTCGACTTTGATAGCTCAAAAGTAAAGAATACAAGGTGGATTCATGAGACAAGGTGTAAGTCCACCAAAGGAAGTAAACGTGGCCTTTATGAAAGACAAAAAATAGTGTTAAAACCTTTAAAAGACCACCATTAATGTATGTTTAAAATTGTCTCAAGACCTACGAACAAAACAAAGCCTTAATCTTTTCTAGAGAGAAACTATTATATGACTTATGGTTGTTAAAAGAACAAACAACAATCATGATCTCTTAAAAGAATAGGACAAAATGGAGTTAATATGGTGAAGAAAAGATCAAGATTGTAGAAAAGTGATAGAAGGACCATAAAATGACAACAATACTAGTTAATGGAAAACAATGCTATGGACACATGAAGAAGACAAAGGTTCTTTATTTTTAGAGAGAGGATGAGAAGATATAGAGAGAGAAAAAATTATTCTTACATTGAGAAAAGTATGAATTTATATGGGAGACCTTTTTATGTGATTGGCTAAGAGAAATTGCGCTAATTCATTTTCCTTCCTTTTACATTTGAATCAATTTGAATATTTTGTATTTCCTTTAAAGGAGATAAGACCTTAGAACACGTGACAAGCAAAGATTGGCTAGCTCCCATGTCTTCATCCAAGATTGCCTACCAAGTGTCGCATTATTATTCAGAGTTGATACTATCTTATCCTTTATCTTTTATCTTATTTTTTGCATGACATGTGTCACAAGCTAGTTTGCTCCCTTTTGTAAACCTGAAAAGCTGCAAGCTTCAGGCGTGGTCCACTATTAGCTATCCAAAAGCTATTATATCCCTACTTAGGTCGAACAGCCTACCTGTAGTTGTTAGTCTGTCAACGTCAAGTAGTCTCTCAGATGAGCTATAAACCTCGGAAGACTCTTATACTTTTTTTATTAGGGGATATTAAGACCAAATCCATTGATATCTAAGACTATATCAGAATAGGGTTCACTCACTTTTAGCTTTTCCATTGTTGACCATTGGTTATGGTCACATGCCATCCTTCATGTGAATACCTTTAACTTTTTGAGGTAAAATCCTACCTTAGCAGATATCCCTTGTCAGGTGGGTTTTAATATGAGTGGATCATCCCATAGATGCCAATTCGAGCTCCATAGACTTATGTATCGCAACGTTTTCAGCCCATTTTTACTCAATAACAATTCTCATTCAAATACTTAAGGGAAAATTACTAAAATCATCCTAAGGAATTGTTCCTTTTTTATTTTATCCAAAAGTTGAATAAATCTAAAATCTAAGTGGATCAAATATATAAGTTCTGATAATTAATTCTTAATGACTTTACAATAATGTATAAATAAAGTATCTAAAATTAGCGATTTAACATATTATTACCCAATAGATGATTTAATAAATTATATACATTTTCAAATTTAGTAAATTCTATAATTTTAAAAATAAATTCTATTTTTAAAATATTATAATTTTATTTATATATTTTTTTTAGTATTAAAGGTTAAAAAAATGGAGAATTCTCATTTTCCCCTTGTTGTTTATACAACATGGGGAAGTGGAGTATTAGTCTAAACAAAAGGGGGAAAATGGGAATTCTCCGGTTAAAAAAATAACTAAATTTCTTTAAAATATTTTAGTAACTTCAATTATAATAAGTGTATACAATTAAAAAAATAGACAAGCAAATTAACAATATAAATTAATTTTTCAGATAGAGAGTTAAATTAATTAATGATTTAATTAGATATCTTATTTCCTTTCATTGGATTCTCTTCTTCCATTCTAAAGTTGAATAATACAAATTTTAAATGGCTGAAAACTCGAGTGTGTGACTTATTGTTTAATGAAATCCTGAAATTGAGTTTGAAGGAATAGATATAGTTGGTTATTGACGAACCACCGTAAATCTTTTATTCATATCTCTATCCTTTGAATTTTTTATATTTATTTGATTTGAATTTATGGGTGGTTGACTTGAATTTTAAATTTGATGATAATATTTATTAGAAACTCAATTTACCCGCGTGAGATAGCACATTAGTATTTCACGTTACCCTTTGAATGTGAAACAGGTGACTGTGGTATAGGCACAGTCAATTGCCCATTAACTCGACCATCACCACCCAAAATTCCTGTTACATTTCTCAGCCTATGCATAGAAAAAATCAATGATTACATACTCGGTGAGCTTGAATTATGGCTTCAACGTGCCGATCTAGTTCAGACCTGATGGTGACTCAGTGACGGGTGGGTCTGAATTTGGACCATTCCTCGTTGTTGATTGCATTGCGGGTATTAGCAATGTCTACCCTCCTATTGTATCATTTTTATTTTTATTTAAAAGATTTTGTTTAATTCATTTCATATCTATTACAATTTCATTTGACTACTTTTAAGTTTACCGAAATTTCATGTCTTAAATATAGTTTATATCAATTAGTGCAAATACAATAATTCTCTTTATTTGTGAAAATTCTTCAATGAAGACATTCAGAAAAGACTTTATCACTAGTGCCACAAAAGTTCATAATGAGCACTATTAACATTTTCAATTTTGGACTAAGACATTTCATAACAAAGGTGAGATTACTTGCAACTCAAAAAATATTTTAAAACCAATGTAGTAAGGTTTTATAACACACCTTACTATAACTAAATAAAATATATTACTCTGTGGGTGCGTGCGTGGGTATGTCTCTTCTCACCATAAAACCCATTTAAGTACGTTAATGAAATTACGGTTGAGAAAATGGTAAAAAATAATTGAAAAAAAACCTTAAAGGTGTTTTGAAAATTCAACAGATTTAAGGAGAGCAAATATGAAAAAAAAATTCAATTTATTCTAAGGGTTATAAAAGGGTATTTTGAAAAGGTATATTTTTTTATATCTTTATTTTTAGAAAAACACTAGATATTAAATACTATTGAGTTTTGAGGAAATAGAAACAGACCTCTTAATTTAACTTTGGATAGTTAAATTTGCTAAAATGTTGTTATTTTTATCCCTATAGTTCAATTAGAGAACAACATATAAGCTTTTTACATTTAATAAGTTAGTCCACGCTGTCTGAAACATCCTCGAGATTAAATTGTTACGTTAAAAATTTTTTTTTTTATTTTATTATTTTAAGAAACATTTAGGAACAAAAATATGATTGTTTAAATTAAAATGCTATTAATTAGTTGGGACAAACTATATGCTAAAAAAGATCTTACCTCTCTTTTTTACTTTTTTAGTAACAATTTAATATATAATCATTTAAATAATTTTTAAATCAAAAATTTATAATATTTTATTTAATATATTTATTTAAAAATATTATATTCGTTATATCTTTTAAAAAAATCACATAATTAATATAAATGAACAAATACAAAAATATACATACTATTAACTATATAAATAAAGATAATTAAAATTTTTCTTTTTAAAAAAATAATCAAAAGTAAATTAAATTATCAAATAAAAATATAAAAGTAGATATAATTAAAATCATTTTGATGCACTAACACTAAATTAATTTATGTACTATAAATTATTATTTTTTTCATCTAAATTTCTTCTTCTTTTCAATATTTCGTAAATGATCTTAATCTTTTTTTTTCCCTCAAAAAGTAATCTAGATAATTTGTTCCAACCCATCAGTACTTTATTTGAATAATAATATCATCATTTGTAAATTTTGTTAAAAAAATAAATTAAAAACAAACTTTTTTACATTTAAGATTTCAATTCCTAACGTTGTAGATGCAGTAGGGACTAAATTATTAAAAGTGAGAATATTATATTATACTTTATTATTTAAAATTAGATTAGTTGATGTAGACAATTTTTCCATGTGAAGCGAGCTTTTGGTGTCTACATATGAATTGGGGTGTTTAAGATAATTTTAAAACTATTGGAACTTGTTTCTTTTTTTTTTTTTTTAATTTATATAAATTATTCATTTATTTTTAAATCTCCCTTACCTACTTCAGGGTAGTGTTTCGAAACTAGGTGGAAGCAAACTAAGCAAATTTATGTAAGGTAAATGCAAAATCCATGAACTCTTGCAAAAATCTTTAAAAGTTATGAAATTCAACACCAAAATCTATGAAATCTTGCAAAAATATATTTTTGAGAAATTATGAAATTCAAATCCCAAAATCTATGAAATGTTGCAAATATCTTAAAAAATCATTAAAATATGGCTAATTTTAGAATACTTGATAATACGTTTTGGTAACTGATGGGAGACATGGATAATTGGTATCATTAGCATTTAATTCTATTTTATATAAAATAAGTAAATAATTAATTCAATAATTAATTCAATATATATATCCATGGATTTTTTATAGAAGTAGCTAGCAAATGACAGCATAGGGAAATAATTAATTCAATAAGCTTTTGATCTCACAATTATTTCCTTCTATTTTAGAATCAACTCATTGGATTCCAAAATATACTTGATATCCTTCCAAAATAGGTCTTCGGTTTGCATATTAATAAACACCAAACCCTAACACTCCTCTCGTATACCTACCCACTCATGCAATGGATCGCAAAGCTTTTCTCTCCCACCTTCTCATTCTGTTGCTGCTCATCTCTGGTTAGCAATTTTGTCTCCTGGGGATCATATATAATTACTCTGTAAACATATATCCTGCATGCATTCTAATAATTGTATTTTACAGGTGGACAGTGTGAGGTAAAATTATTTATTGAGAATCAGTGTTCATACACAGTGGGTTGTAATAGTGCCTGTGATGCTCTGAAAGATCCTAAGTATTGCTGCACCGAGGGTCAAGCTTGCCAGCCTAATCAATACTCACAGGCTTTTAAAAAAGTTTGTGGTTTGGCTCACACCTATCCCGCAGATAATAACCCTCCCTTGTATAAATGTACCGGAGCTATAAGTTACAATATAACTTTATGTCCCCTTTAATTAATTAAATCTATATATATATATATATATATATATATGTATGTATGTATGTATTTGTCGTATTTCGGGTTCACAAACGATAAATGAATAATTTATATAAATTTCTGCACTATTCTTATTAGTTAGCATTGTTACCAAGAACAATTCAAACAAATTTGATATTTGAAATTTAAAACTTTTACTTTGACAAATAATAAGAATTAAGAGTTCAGATAATTTCATGATGATGAAAAGAATTTGGGTAAAACTTCACCCTAAATTCATTAGTTAATTAATGAAAAAATAAGTGTTACGAATCAAATGAAAGTACCTCATAATCAGCCATAATAATCTGTCAGATCTTTTTATATAGAAAGTGCATATCATAACATGATTACTTTCCTTTTTGCTATTTGATTTTCTTATAAGAAATATCTATGATTATGTTGTAATTTAAATAAAATATGATTACTTTCCTTTTTGCTATTTGATTTTCTTATAAGAAATATCTATGATTATGTTGTAATTTAAATAAAATACGTGTATATATATTTAAAATATGAATAAACTAAAAAATAAATTTATAATATATTAATAAATATTTATATTGTCAATATGTCATAAAATAATAATATTAATTAATTAATATATCTACATAAATATATTGTATTTTCTCAAATTTTAAAGATTTATTTGTTATTTTTCTTGAATAAGTATTATTATATAGGGTATATAATTATCATCGTCTAATAAATTGAGATATTTATAAATATTTTTGAAACTATTAGTATTAATGAGCGTATTAGACCAAACATCAGAAACTAAAAGGATTTTTTCTTAAATAACTATAATTAATAGAGGTATTTCTTTTTAATTTTTGATTTTTTTATAAAATTGATAGAGGTTATATTATGTTTTGAATTAGTGATTGAAAATATAATATATTGACTCAAAATTGTTTTTTCCATTTGAAGTTAAAATTTAAATTCTACATGTACATTAATTATAGTGTATTATTTAATGCACTATATTAGATTTAGAGGTTATTTATTTTTCTAATTGAAATTTATATATAATTATTCAGATATTTAAGAGCATTTATTTTTTAACTTAAGTTTAAATATTTATTAAAAATATATAAATATAATTAAGTTAAAAATTTTGACTTAAATCTGAATCAGCAAATGTCTAAATAATTTAATATTTTTATTTTTCAAAAATATGTCTATTTTATTAATTTATTTACTAATAAGAGATATTATCATATTTCTCTTCTAAGATTTGAGTTTGTATCACTTAAAGAAAAACTAATTGAAGATTGTATCATATACCTCCCCTGTGATGTTTGTTAACTAACCCAAAATGGTGAATATACTAAAAGACCTTCAGTTATCACAACTAATCCATTAAGCATACACTTAGAAATGTTCTTGACTAAGCCTTCAAATCCTTCTCCTAAAACCTTCCGTCGTACTCACCACCATTTGCGGCAAAGTGAGCGCCAACGCAACCCACTCAAGGAAGAAGATTAAAAGGGACAAAGTCTTTTTCCCTAACGTAAAGGCTTCCAAAATCGATTCTTTTCCCACAACTCAACCATCATCACCTCCCAAAAACCTTATGAAAAACCCAAAAATAAGAGAAAGAGAATTCTCAGAAAAAAGAAACAAAGATGAGTTCCTTCAGCAATGGCACCACTAGAACAACCTTCTTCTCCAAACCCAAATGGGTCACCTTCAAATCTGGCCATCGAAAGCCTCCTATATCCAACCCTTTTCTTTCTCCACAATCTCTTTAAAACCCTTCTTTTTTATGCTAGTAATCTATTCTATTCCGACAAGGACTTCAACAAAACCTAGCTTACGAGAGAAGAATCTAAGCTTGAAAAAGAAATCATCAAAATCATTCTATTCGAGAAAATCAACTCTCTCAAACCAAACTCGAGTCAAGGTGTAACTATCGGGGAGCATCATATATGTGTTGGGTTTTGAGAGGAAATGGGTCCCGATTAAAGGCTTTGAGAGTGGCACGGACACATAATGCTTTAGTGAGAAAGAAGAAGAAGAAGAGGAGAAAGTTGTGAATTTGGTGTTGAGAGCTGATTAATGGTGGGGATAGGAATGCGGGTCAAATTCTTCATCTGAATATTAATGTCAGTTTTCCAAGGTTTTACTTAAGACTTTGCATTTTGTTTGTGCAAGTGTTGAATATTAAAAGGTAAGGCTGTTATTCACCATCTTATTTCAATTCCTCGAGAATTATATGCAGAGATGAATGAGAGATTTAAGATATGATAAACTTTCTTTTGGACAGTAAATTAACAAATGTCAATTCTTAGTTGTTTTTATATTTTTATCTTTAAATATCATGGTCAATTAACTGTTGACTAACATTACAGGAGAGGCATGTGATACAATCTTTATTTTTTCTCTTCAAGTGATACAAACTCATATCTCAAGGGAGGAATGTGATAATATCCCTTACTAATAAAATTAAGAGAAAAGGACTACTAAGTCCCTAAGATTTTGCATAACATACTGATAAGTCCTAAAGGTTTAAAAAATGTACTGATAAGTCCTAATCCATTAAATTTAACGAAAATTTTGATAATAAACAGTATAATTACGTTTTTTTATCCCTAAAATCATATTTTTCGCCCACCGTTGACCACCGTTAACCACAATCTCTGATCACCATTTGTTTCATCATATATATAGTTTAAATCCTTATCAAACAATTTACACAATAGTATCATTATTATCTCTATTTGAATAGCCATGAGCCATAGATCTGAAGTTGAACTTTTGGATTTAGAAAACTTTTGCTTGTATTGCACCTACAAAATGTGCATACAAGGATTATTGAGGGGGTTAATGACAGTTTGATGTCATTTAGACTTTAAATTCAAAATATTTATCACTAACATTTTTTTGTTACTTCTTTTCGTTAGTCAGTAAAAGAGTATAATAGTGTTTATGTTCTAATAATAAAGTTTAAAATAATTTTTTTAATATGTAAAGATGTAAGATCTGTTTTATTAAAAAATAATAAAATAAGTTAATTTAAAAATATTGTCTAAAACTTAAAAACATTATCTAAAAATTAATTTAAAAACAATTGAAAAACTAAATCTAAAAACCAAAGCTATCTTTTCTTCTCCCGTCGCTTACCAGCTTCACTCGCCAAAGCTACTTCCACTAACATTAGCTTGGCCCCGTCACTAGCCCAAGGCCGCCGCCATCAGCCTGGCCACACCACTCGCCAAAGCCGCTACAGTCACCATTCGCCAAAGCTGTTTCGGCCGCCACTAGCTTGTCCACGTGTTTTTTTGATGTTCCATTAGTTCAGTCATTTTCTGGATTAATGTGCTTCAAATTTATCTTTACTAATTGATTTTTTTCTTTGGGACTGGCTTCAAGAGTTTCAATAGCTAATGGCAGATGTGGCTCCTATAATTCGCTTTTAGAATTATTCTCTCGTTCTTTTGGCCATTTTCTGGATTACTGTGCTTCTAATTAATCTTTGATGATTTAATTTTCTTGGATTGTTTCAATGGCTTCTATCCGACGAGTTTTTTAGAGTTAAAAGTGGTTCTTTTAGGTTTCTTGACTTTGATAAAGCATTTTTGATAACGTCATTTAATCTAGTGTTGGGATGGGATTTTGCTGACGGGGTCTTCAATTCATCATTGAAAGTGAAAGAACAGAAAAAATTAAATTTTATGAGCAAGGATGCTTAAACTATAATGAGAATTACAGTAATAATATTTCAAATTGTTATGTTTTGAAATCTGTTGTATGTTTTTGTATTTGATTACTGCATTTGTTATTAATTTTATATTATTTTTTATTAAAAATATATATAATTTTAATAATTGAATATAATAGAAGCGTTAATTTTATTTTGAGTATAAGAGTGCTTTTAATTTTATTTATTTTTAAGTATTTTTTATTATGTTGTAATAATTGAATATATATTGTTAATTATTTTATTTTTAATTAAAAAGGGATTTCTTTTTGCAACTTAATCCAAAATTACAAATTTACCTTTACAATGTATAATGGTTGCATTATAATTAATAAGGGTATATTAATCATTACATTTTTATTTAAAATTTCTTTCAACAAATTAGGTCATTGTGTAACAAATAATAAAGGGAATTTGTGTTATGACAATGGTCGAAGGTAGCCAAACTATAACTGAGACGGAAAAAAGTAACGAAATAAGTGTTATTGACAAATATTTTAGAGTTAGAAAATATAACTGAGACAAAAAAAAGTAACGAAAGGATTCTTATTGACAAATATTTTAGATTTAGAAGTCTAACTGACATTAAATTTAAAAAATAAGAGTTCAATTGTCATTAACCCTTATTGAGGGGTTAATCAAACGACCCACTAATTATGTCAAAATTGTGCAATTAGTATAATAAAAAAAGGCTAAATATTCGAGACTCAATTTAACCATTAGGCCTCAGCCCAAATCGTGAGATAAGCAATATCATTTAACTACTTTCTGGGGTTTAACTTATGGATTATGGTATGCAAGATAAGTATGGACTAATAGAGATTAAAGGGTATTTTTATATACTTCCCCTGAAATTTGTAGAAGTCACATTTAGATAAAACGTTTGTTAAAATTAACACAAACTTCCTCTGCACTGTAGTTCCTTCTAATTTGACTGTTAGTGAATGAGCATTATAGTAAATTACTTATATTTTATAGTTTTAAAATTTTTAAAATAACAAAACCTAATCTCTTAACTTCAACAAAAAAAAAAAAAAGAATTGGAGCCGCCCCCCTTTTAGTACTGCTACCGACCTAACCATTCACCGTCGTTGGTGCTTTCACTTTTTCTCACCGCCACATTGTCGTCACTGCTCGCGAACTTGCTCCCATTGCCATGCTATCGTCGCTGTTCGCAAACTTATTTCCACTGCAGCGCCCACGTCGCTACTCGCGAACTCACTCCCATTGCCACCACCTTAATCCATCAACCTTGTAAACCCACTCGTATTCATTGTTATGGTTGATTAAATTAAGTTCTAAGGTCTTGTACCATGGTGCCTTGTTTAGGCTAAGTTAGAAAGGATTCATGTAATTTTTTCTAGTTTATGCAAGAATGGCACTTATTGGTTTGCTGCTTTTGGCAAAAATGGTTGTATGTTTGGCAACTGGTGTTGTTTTTAGCATACTAGATTATATCTTTGTTCGCTTGCTGGAAGAATTTTGGTTTACTAATGTGGTTGGATTCTATTTGTTGGCTTGCTAGATAATGCTAGTTTGGAATACTGAAATTGAATATTGTTCGTTTGTTAGATTTGATTTACATGTTTGCCAAGTCTTATATGTTGAGATTAGAGGTGGCAATTTGGGACACGACACGATTATTCGATACGAATTCGGTGTCATTAAATGGATTTGGATTTAGAATCTTGATACGAATAATAATTTTGTCATATTCGTGTCGACACGATTATTATTCGTGTCGTATCTGTGTTTAACATGCAAGACATGATTATTCGTTTAAGACACGATTAATTAAACGAATAAATGAATAATCGTGTCTTAAACGAATAATCGTATCCTTAACGAATATATTTTAATAAATTTTAGAAAAATATGTAATATAAATTTATTTACTATAAACAACTCCTAATATAAGCATCTAATTATTAAATATATATTATATTTGATAAAATATGTTATTTTTAATATCTTAAATACCTCAATGATAATTACTAAATTAAACGAATTAAACGAATAATAGGATCTTAAATAAATAATTGTGTCTTAAACAAATAATCGTGTCTAAACGAATCGTATTTAAATAAATGAATCGTATTTGGATTTAAAAGAATTGATACGAATAATAAACGAATCGTATTCGTGTCAAACGAATATTAAACGAATCGTATTCGTATCGGTTCAAATTCGATTCGTTTATCTGAATTGCCACCCCTAGTTGAGATTATACCGTAATTTTTTCCATTCTCTTTCCATGCATGTATACATGATTTCTCAAGCTTGATCTTCATTTTTATTTGTTTTATTATTATTTATTTAATTTAATCTCTCTAAGCATTTTGTTTAAAAAAAATAGTAAAAGACCATTATATTCGTAGTGAAGATAAGGTTATTTTAGACATTTTATTATTTTAATTGGTCAGCAAATAGTTAAATTAGAAGGAATTACTGTACAGGGAATGTTTGTGTTAATTTAAAAAACCTTCTATCTAAGTGTGATTTCTATAAACCTTAGGAGAGGTATGTGAAAATACCCCTAGAGACTAAATTTGTTAAGAAACCATAGCCTAAGTCCACTTGGGAGGGATCTTGACTTAGCCAGAAAGTAACATAAGTTATGCTAGTGAAAGTAAAACCAAGTTAGAACTTGGTACGCTAAAAATCCGTAGAATTTCTTGTCAAGATAAAAGTTCCATGATCTGACATGATAGCTCTCTGATCTGTTTCCTTCCAAGGGATTGAAGTACTATAAATGTGTGTGATAAATATTAATAAAAAGAATGAGTTAATTTTATTAAAAATTGATATTACTAAATGCTTATTTAATTTTATTTTTGAAGAAAAACAGAAACTCTATAGCACCAAATGATCTTAAGACTAATTAAAATAACTAATGTGGACTTTTTATGAGGAAAAGACAAAACTTTTGGCTGCATTGACAGCGTCATAAATGCAAAGAGATCTTTTTAAAATTGTTCTCTTCTCTTTTAGCTCATCTAGAAAGTTAAAAAATTAGTAGTTTTTATTTATTTAGACAGTTTTATACAGGAAAAATTATATGGAATTGGAAGCAAATTTGATAAAGGCATTAAAAGAAATTTCTACTTGCAACAAACAAATTGTTGTCTCACCTTGTGATTTTTAAATTCTTTTTTGAAAAGAGTGTTTCTTACAGAGACTTTGAAAAATTTTAGTTACCCTTGACTTTTCAATGAGATGAACAAAATTTTCAATGATATTAATTTTTGATGTACTCTTTGTTTATTTTTCAATTATTTTTTCAATATTTTTTGTATTGCATTTAAGAATTTGTGTTAAAGACTAATTCTCATATGAGATTTAAAACCTAATTACAATAAAATATATTAAATGTCATACATAAATGCATTGAACCTTGCAAATTAGGTTCTCAACTTAGAATAAATAGACTCCCAATTGAATGGACTTTCTTAATGCAATTACAACAAATACATGTAATGTCATATATAAATGCAATGAACCTTACAAATTAGACTTTCTGTTAACAATAAATAGACTAATTTACTTAATAATCTAATTTCATTTTATTAAAAGTTTAACAAAATGAAATCTAAACTGAGAAAAGAGATTTTTTTTTAAATTTAATTTCGATGCCGTAAGATAACCATAGGTTGACCAATGCAGCTGAAGAGACAAGATGGCATGTTTGACCAAGAAATTTTGAAAGTGATTAGGCAGAAGAAATGTATTCCGTTATGAAGACGTCGAGTTAGAGCTTGAGGGTTGAAAATGAAACATAGACGATTACAAAAAGATTAATGCATTGAAAATGAAACATCATATAAACCTCTATAGAACATTACATCATGCATACGCTTATTTTCAATTTTTGTTTTTGGTTAGCCATGCTATGTAAATTTATTGAATAAAATTAAAAAAATTTATTTTAAAAAGAAATATTTAGATATGATAAATATTTTTATGGGTCAAAAAAATTAAGATATATAATAAAAAATCTCCTTAAATCACAAAACTATTTCTAAAGAGTTTGCCTTATTTTCTCTATATTTCAATATTCAAAAATAAATAAATATATTTTTATATATATCAAATTCATTAATCGAGATTTGCAATATATATGTTTTTCAGTATTCTAAAATATCGTTAAAATAACTCAATTTGCCTTATCTTCTCTTTATTTGAATATTCAAATAAAAATATCTCCTCTTTATTTGAATATTCAAACAAAATTTTTTCTTTTTTTCTTTTAAAAATGAAAATTTGGAAACCAACAAAATTGCTAAAAATTCCAAAACTCCGTAAGAGTTTCCTCCTCAATTAGCGACGCAATTGGTGGGCAAATTCAATACGGCAACTTGAACGAAGCCTATATATATGAGCGTGTGTTTCCATTCTTACAAACTTGAAGCTACTTACATTCATTACATTTAACTCACACCCAGCAAAGCAAATTAAAGCTTCAAAGATGAACACCCAAGTCATATTTTCCCTTATCTTGGCTTTCCTCGTCTCTGGTAAACCAATGTTTTCTTTATTTTCTTTATTTATTTGTTTTGTCTAAAATTTGTATATAATCCGGTTTTAGTTATTTTAAGAGTGTTGCAAGTGCTTGATGCAACTCTTTATTTGGGTTGGATTAGTGGGAATTTGAATTATTTTCTTGTAATATTTATCAAGTATCTTTAAATATGTTTTTCAATTTAACTCTTAACAATTTCGTTATTATTTTTTATTAAAATTAAGTTAAAATATTTAAATAAGTTTATTGAATAATCACCCTCATAATTTTTTTTATTAATACATATGTGAGAGCACTAGTTTTTATCCCATATTACTGATATATTTAGATGTATTTAAATTTTATATAACTTAAAAAAATAAACCGACACGTGCGTAATCACGTAGTATTTATATGAATTTTTTTCGTGCATGCAGGGGCTCACTTGGCCACAGTAGAAATTAAAAACAACTGTCCGTACACTATTTGGCCGGGAACCCTAACCGGCGATGCTAAGCCTCAACTATCAAGCACCGGCTTCGAGTTACGCTCTGGAGCAACAAACACTCTGAACCTTCCTTCTCCATGGTCAGGCCGTATTTGGGCTCGGACACAATGCTCTTCAAACTCCGGCAAGTTTACTTGTGCCACTGCAGATTGTGGATCAGGTCAAGTCTCTTGCAACGGCAAAGGTGCAACTCCACCTGCATCTTTAGCAGAATTCACCATAGCAGCAAATAAAGGCCAAGATTTCTTCGATCTCAGCCTTGTTGATGGCTTTAACTTGCCTCTTTCAGTAGCCCCGCGAGGCGGTTCTGGTTCAAATTGCACTCCAACTACCTGTAAAGCCAACGTGAATTCGGTTTGTCCATCGGAGCTAGCAGTAAAAGGGTCTGATGGGAGGGTTATTGCTTGCAAGAGTGCATGTGCTGCATTGAATCAGCCACAGTATTGCTGTACAGGGGCCTTTGGCACCGCTAAAACATGCCCACCGACCAAATACTCTATGATCTTCAAAAACCAGTGCCCTGAAGCTTATAGTTATGCTTATGATGATCCCACTAGTACATTTTCTTGCACTGGTGGTGCTAGTTACGTTGTTACTTTCTGCCCATGAATTACTTTCCTTGCGTAATTTATGATGCATAAGTAATAAGTTACAGTCAGATACATGAATAAAACGAGTGCCCTCATAATGGGCCGCATATGTATCAATACATATTTGTCATGTGTTTATGACGAAATACTAAATGAAAGTTATTATTATTTTTATTTTGTTAATTAATTTGTTTTATGAATTGTTATTTGTTGAAAAATAGAATCTTGTCTGTTAACGACTTGACGTATAGTTTTCCTGAAAATAGTAAACCAAAAGAAAAAGTTTTCTGACTTAAAAGTTTTGCTTTTCGTTTGCCGAAATTCTTTTTGTTAATTAAAATTTGATGCTTTTTTTAAATTTTTATTTAAATAAAAAAATATATGTAATTTATATAGATAATAAATAAGAGAGAATTTTTACTTATATACATAAAATCATAAACACATGTCAATAAAATTTTAAAAATATAGATAATAAATTCATATAAGTATCAAATCCTAATTCCAACAAAATGCATGTATGGCAAGAAAACCTTTTACTCAAGTATATGTTCGGTTCTTATTGATTGTATGCTTGAAGAGAACTTAAATTAAAGTGCACTTAGATGGACTTTGGGCCATTGAATCCATTGTAAAAAATAATGGTGTTAGAGATATGAGTTAGACTTAGCGTCTGTTTATTTTTTTGGCTGAAGTCTGAATATAAATATTCAGATGTATAAAAGCTATTTATTTTTTAATTTATATATATATATATATTTTTAAAATATCTTAATATAATTAAATTAATTTTTTTTATTTAAATCTGAATAAGTAAATATTTTATTTGTTAATAATACCCTTAATTTATTAATTAGTATTTATATATGCAATAACTTAATATATTAGTATAAAATTTTTTATGATATATATATCAATATATCAGTTTCAGATTTTTCTTTATAAAAACAAACAATTTAATATTTATATTCAGACATTTAAAATTAAAAAATAAACATATTATTTAGATTCAGATTTTAGTCAAATTTAGATTTAAACCATATTTAGATTTTAGATAAAAAAACAAACATTACCTTAAAAAGAATCTTATTTTTTAAGAAACTTTAATCAAAATCAGCTTGGAAAAAATATTGACCAACTAGAGAGTAACAAAAATTATGCTGGGTGATAAAAGTACAATATCATTATTCTTTAATTCTACTCATATCCACACCCTCCTTCATACATAAGTTCTTTTTTTTTAATAAGGAAAATGCCCCCTCTAAATTTTATGATTTTTCAGTTTTACCGTTCAATATAAAACGAACCAATTTAAACAGTAACCGGTTTTTTAAAATTGTAAAATTATATACATTAATGAGAATAGAATCTAAGACCTATCTAAGAAATAACATTACATTAACCATTAAGCCACTTCAACTTTGTTGATAAATATTTTCACAATTTATAAATAACTATATGTTAAAATTATTTTAGAATCAATATTTAAAATTTTAAAAATTATTTTAGAATAAATATTTAATAATTTAAAAATTATTTTGGAATAAAAATTTAAAATTTTAAAAAGTATTTTAAAATAAATATTTAATAATTTAAAAATTATTTTAGAATAAATATTTAATAATTTAAAAATTATTTTACAATAAATATTTAACAATTTAAAATTATTTTAGAATAAAATATTTGATAATTTAAGAACTATCTAAAAATTATTTTAGATTTATTTTTAGCAATTATCTTAAAACTTATGATAATTAAATTTATTTTTTATCAATTATTTGAAATTAATTTTATTATTATTGATAATAATAATTGTATATAAATTAAAATAATAATTAATTATTTATGTACATAATATTTTTATTTTTATATATAATTAGTTTGAAGTTAATAACTTTAAATTTGAAATATTTTAAAATTTTAATTATTATAAAATAATTTTTAAATTATTAAATATTTTATTTTATAAATATTTTTATTTTTGATAATTATTATGTATTTCAAAACATAGTTATTTATAAATTGTGAAAATATTTATCAACAAAGTTGAAGTGGCTCAGTAGCTAATGTAGTGTTATTTCTCAACAATCTTAGGTTTGATTCTCATTAACGCATATAATTTTGTAATTTTAAAAAATTGGTTACAATTCAAATTGGTTCAAAGGGTAAAATCCAAAAATCATAAAATTTAGAGTGGACAAGGGGGTGACAGGGTATTTTTTAAACAGTAGGGGGAATGGGGCATTTTTCCTTTTAAATCTCACTATCATTATTCTTTAGTTCTACTCATATCCACACCCTCCTTCATACTTAAGTTTCTTTTTTAAAATCTCACTATAAGTTCCATTCTCTTGGATCATTAAAGGTTACAATAGTGTTCTCCTTTGGGTTTTTGGAAAATCCTTAGAAGAGCAATGTGTTGGAAGAATTGTGCATAAAACAATACAATTCTTATTATTTCTTTCAAGATTTATTACAAACACTCAAACAACTCCTCACTCTTGCTTCTTTCTTGAAGCTACAACTCACTTGCACATTTACTCACTTCTTTTTGACTTTTGGCTACATAATACAAGAGATGAAAGGTGGTATTTACAGTAAAACACAATCAATATGCACCACTCACTAAAATAAACTCAAAAAATCCTTATCATCCAAGGTGCACCACTTAACCTAACACCAATTATTCATCAAACCTACCAAAACACATGTATTTTCTAGAACTTGGATTTGGGCTTTAATTTTGAAATCAAGTTTAAAATCCAACACCCCCTCTTAAACTTGATTTTGTGACTCCAAGTAACTTTCTCAACCTTACAAAATCTTCACTCCTCAAAGGCTTGGTAAAAATATTTGCAATTTCTTCTTGGGATTTGACATACTCTATTTGTACATCATTTCTTGTAATGCACTCCTTTATGTAGTGGTAGCGTGAGTCGATGTGCTTGCTTCGATCATGAAACATCGAATTCTTTACTAATGCCATAGCTAATTTGTTATCAACATAAATCTCTGTTGGCTCTTCTTGTGGCAATTTCAGCTCCTTTAATAAGTTTCTAAGTCAAATTGCATGGCAAACACATGATGTGGTAGCTACATACTCAGCTTCACATGTGGAGAGTGTGACAATTGGTTGTTTCTTTGACATCTAAGTAAATGCAGTGTCTCCCATGAAGAATACAAAACTAGTTATGTTTTTTCGATCATCAATATCTGTAGCCTAATCACTATCACTATATCCAACAAGCTTATAATCACTTGAAGCTGAATAGAATAAGCCAAAGTTTATTGTACCTTTTAGGTAACGAAGAATCCTCTTTGCAGCCTTGAAGTGCGTGGTTGTTGGAGTTTTCATGTAACGGCTTACAAGTTCGGTTGCATAAAAAATATTAAGCCTTGTACATGTCAAATATCTTAAACATCCAACTAGGCTCTTGGAAAGAGTTGGATCTATTTTTTCTCCTTCATGCTTTGAGAGTTTAACTTCAAACTCTATTGGTGTACCAATTGGCTTATAATCTTCCATCTTGAACTTTTTGAGGATCTCTTTTATGTAGCCTTGTTATGAAATGAAGATTTTATTTTCCTCTTGTCTCACCTCGATACCAAGGTAATATGCCATAAGCCCAATGTCTGTCATCTTAAACTCTTTAGTCATTGTTTTCTTGAAATCATGAAACAAGCTTGGATTGCTTCCAGTAAAAATCAAGTCATCCACGTATAGGTATACAATCAAAACATCTTCATCTTTGATCTTGATATAAAGTGCGTGTTCATAGGGACATTTGATGAAACCATTGTCTTGGAAGTACTTGTCGATTTGATTATTCCATGCTCTTGGCGCTTGCTTAAGTTTGTAAATAGCTTCCTTCAGTTTTAACACTTTGTCTTCTTTCCCTTTAACTTTGTAGCCTGATGGTTGTTGAATGTGGACTTCTTCTTCGAGAACTCCATTCAAGAAAGCAGATTTTATGTCTATTTGATGAATTCTCCATTTGTTTTGAGCTGCTAAGGAAATAAATAGCCTTATAGTTTCCAAGCGTACTATTGGAGCAAACACCTCATCATAGCCAATGCTACCTTTTTTATTGTAGCTTTTTGTAACTAGCCTTGCCTTATATCATTCAATTTCTCCATCTGCATTATTCTTTGCTTTGTACACCCATTTGACTTTAATTGCTTTGTGTCTTTTGAGAAGTGAAACAAGCTTCCACGTGCCATTCTTCACAATTGCTTTAATTTCTTCATCCATTGCATTTTTCCATTTTTCATCTTGTACAACTTCTTCAAAGCTCACTAGTTCACAATCAACAAAAAGGCAAAAGTGAGTAAGATTGTCTAGCCTTTCAGTTACCTCGTAGAGATCTTAAAGACTTTTTGTGCGTTCTTCATTTCTTTCGTTTAGAAATGATGATGGTTAATCAATTCTTGTTGGTGAAGTTAGCGGTGTTACAGGTACTTGTTGAATTTCTTCTTATTGTTTAGCTTGCTCATTTTCTTTAAAATAGGGAAGAAAATTGAAATCATCAATATGTGAACCAAAATCCCATTCTCTTTCTTCATCAAACATTACGTCTCTACTGATCACAATCTTTTTGTTGTTTGGATTGTATAACTTGTAGCCTTTTGAGCTTGAATCATAGCTGGTGAAGATAAAACTCTCGCTTTTATCATCCAGCTTTGTTCTTCTCTCCTTCAGTACATGAACATAAGCTATACTTCCAAAAACTCGAAGATGAGAGATACCAGGTTTTCTTCCACTCCACACTTGTGGTGTTTTTTCCCATACGTTTCTTGTTGGAGATCGGTTGGATAAATAGACAGCAATTGCTACAACTTCGACTCAAAACTCTTTCGGCAATCTTTTGCTTTGCAGCATGCTTCGTGCCACGTCAAGAATAGTTCTATTCTTTCTTTCAGCAACACTATTTTGTTAAGGGGATCTAGGAACTGTTAGAAAACGTCGGATTTCGTTTGCCTTACAGAATTCTCGAAACTCCTTGGAAGTGAATTCTCCACCACGATCAGTTCTCATAGCCTTAATTTGGTGACCACTTTCTTTCTCAATAGTAGCTTTGAACTTCTTGAATGCTCCAAATATCTCAAACTGTTGTTTCAGAAAATACGCCCAAGTCTTTCTTGAAAAATCATCAATAAAGAAAAGAAAGTTATTATTACCGAGAGAACTTGGCTTCAATGGACCGCATACATTGGCATGAATAAGCTCCAATGACTTATTGGCTCTGAAGGTAGACTCCTTTAGAAAGTTTTTTCTAAATTACTTCCCATGTAAATATCCTTTACAGAGTTGATTCGAATGGTTGATATAAGGAAGACCTCTCACCATCTCATTCTTAGACAACAATTCTAATCCTCCAAAGTTGAGATGCCCAAATCGAAGATGCCATAACCACGATACATCTTTGTAACAAGTTTTCAAACATTTTGCAATATCATTTTGGATATTCAAAGAAAACATTCTATTCTTTGACATTTTTACTTTAATAATTAAGTTGCCTTTACCATCTCTTATTAAAAGGCTATAATCTTTTATGTGAATATCGTAGCCCCTTTTTTTAAGAGTTGGCGTAACCTCAGAATATTACTTTTTATATTGGGTACATAGTAGACATTTCCAATAAATTGTTGCCTACCATGTTTCAATCGTATCAGAATGTTAGCTCTTCCTTCCCTCAACAACAAATTTGGAATCATCACCAAATGAAACATTACCGCCTATTGATTTGTTTAACTCTACGAACGTATTTCTTCTCCCACATATGTGATTGCTTGCCCTAGTATCAAGGTACCATTTGTCCTCTTGGCCTTCATCATTGTCCTTGTATGTCAACAAGACAGTTTCATCTCCTTCATTCTTTTCTTCCATATAGTTAGCCTTTTCTTCAACTTTATTGTTGTAGACTCTACATTCAGAACATAGTGGCCAAATTTTTGACAATTGTAACATCTAATTTTGGACTTGTCGTACATTGTATTTGGATTGCTTCTTCCATGATCTCGTGTTGAGCTTTCTCTTTTCTTATAGTTGTTGTTGGAATGATTATTGTTGTAATACCAACCTCATCCACGACCATGACCACGACCTCTACACTGTCCTCTACTTCGGCCTCTACCTCAACCTTGTTGGTTTCTCTCGTAACCTTGAATTTCTTCTTTCTCCTTGAATTGTAACTTGAGGAGTTGTCCAAAGATCCCTTCTTCTTTATTTTTTCTTTATAGGCTTGCAATGATCCTTGGAGTTGGTCAATCGTCATTTCTTCCAAATCTTTAGTTTATTCGATTATTGTAACAATGTGATCAAAATTTAAATCTACGGAGCGTAATATCCTCTCAATTATTCTCACTTCACTTATCTTTTTACCATTTCTTTTCAATTGATTGAAAATAGCTTCAACTCTTGAGAAATAATCAGCAATCGATTCTCCTTCTTTCATATGTACAGTTTCAAATTCTCTTCTCAAGATTTGAAGACGTTTTTTTTCGCTTGTTCAATGCCTTGGTAAGATGTTTTAAGCTTATCCTATGCTTACTTGGCAGAGGTTGCATTTACTAACTTTTCAAAAGCATCATCATCTAATTCTTGATAATAGAGAGTTTTTTTGTCTCTCTTTCTCAAGTCCTTCAATACATCTTTTTGTGTTTGAGTCAAAATGGCAATTGCAACATCATCTATAGGCTCGTTATAACCTTTCTCCACTACTTCCCACACGTCTTGTGCTCCAAGGAGCGCATTTATTTTAATATTCCAATTATTATAATTATTTTTGTTGAGAATTGGAACTTGAAATGATGTCATGCCTTTATTTGCCATATTTCTGAAGACAATTAATTGCACAGATAGATTCGGAACACCAAAAAACTTTAGAAAAGACTTGGTTAAGGCTTTAAATCTTGGTCAACGATCGATCAAACTTACTTGGTTCAATTGACTCGGTTCGGTCTAACAGACTCAGTTCAACAAGTTCGATTCGGTTCAATTCAGTCGGTTCGACTGGCTTGGTTCAACAGCTTAACTCTTCCTGCTGCACAGCAAACTTCCTATGCAGCATGACGGCACGTTTCAACTTCGATTTGGTTGATTTTAGTGGCGCTGCATTCCTCTCATCGAAAGCTTTGATTGCATATGCTATACATATATATTTGATAACATAAACATAGCTCTGATATCACTTTATTAGAAGAATTATGCATAAAACAATACAATTCTTATTATTTCTTCCAAGATTTATTAAAAAACACTCAAACAACTCCTCACTCTTGCTTTTTTCTTAAAGCTACAACTCACTCATACATTTACTCACTTCTTTTTGGCTTTTGGCTACATAATACAAGAGATGAAAGGTGGTATTAATAGTAAAACACAATCAATATGCACCACTTAACCTAACACCAATGATTCATCAAATCTACCAAAACACATGTATCATACTTACTTCTAGAACTTGGATTTGGGCTTCAATTTGGGCTTCAATTTTGAAATCAAGTTTAAAATCCAACATATTGGACAACATCCTTAGGAACTAAATCGATTCAATATCCTCATATACGAATATATAACCTATTTGAAAAGGTGAGAAAATATAATTGATATAACACTTCACAATAATAAAATTAAGAATATTTAGTTGATTAAATATGTTTTTAAAAATAAATTTAGATTAATTATATTAAAATATGTTACATTAAAAATTAAATCTATCACTCCATAATTTTATTGTGATAATTGTCAAGTGCAACATATATTTATTTTAAACTAATAATTTATCATTGGCTTAAGAATAAATTTTGTAATTTTTCATCGTCTTAATACAAAAGTACAACCATATGCACTAAATGAAATATTTTAAAATTGAAATTATGGGATCTTATCAATAAAATCACATGGCACTCTTATCAATAAAAACTATTTCGCATGCAACAAAGCAAATTTTTTTAGAGATGACTAAACATATTTAATTGAGAGGATATAAAAATTGTAAATGAAATATTTTAAAATTGAGATTATGGGCTTGTTTGTGTGAATAAAATTAAGCTAAAATTTGTAGTTGAAGTGTAAAATTTTCTAACACATAGAATTTAGCTTTATATTAATATAACACTCATATACATTAGAAAAGGAATTTATCTTAATCATTTATGAGAACATGATATGGAAAAATGATCAGTTTTCATATATTTATTTTTATATGTAATAAATGAAAAAATAAAAATATTAATCAGCATGATTCAAATTTAAGATAAAAATTAATAGCAAACACTTCCTATATATGTAATGCAAATGAAAGTATTTTAAAAGCTAAAATGTGTTTAAGACAAAAAAATTGTATTTAAATTTGATTGGACACAATTACATAAAAAAACAATAAAATTTTGTTACCTATATATATATAATGCAAACAGAAGTGTTTTAAAAGTTAAAATTTGATTGGATAAGATTACATAAAAAATCACAAAAATGAATTTTTATTGTTTTTTAATTTTGTACTAATTTTAAGTTTTTTGGCAAATGCATTCTTTTAGAATATATATATATATATATATTTTATTCTTAAAAGCAAAAGATTATATTAGAATAATATATATCAAAAGAAATCTAAGATTATGCACAAGTAGTATTTTTTTTTATTCCTACCAATGCAAGTGGTAGGAATCGAACATACTCCCTTTAAAGGAGTGTGCTCTAACCATCAGGGTTAAGCTTAATGGCTTCACAAGTAGTCTTTAACAGTTTAGAATTATGTGGTTATTTGACCATTTTACCTTGGATTAGGATATATAGCGTGCTGATCTAAAATTTTAATTATCTAGTTTAATATAATCTTTTAAGTGAACCAATTAAAAAATTAGTTAAATTTCTAAACTTGATGAAGTTTAAAATTTGAATAAATTTATCCAATTACATCTTAGAAATACTATTATAAATTTTATTAATTTCCCAATTTATAATTTATCTTAATAATTTATAAAAATATAATAGATAAAATTACTAGTTTTAGATTTTTTTATTTTTGTACATAATAAATAAAAAATAAACATATTATTTAGAATGATTCAAATTATATATTTAAACTTATTTAGGTTTAAGATAAAAAAAAATGGCATACTACTATAGTGTTTGTTTATTTTACCTAAAGTTTGAACATGATTGAAATATGAATTTGACTAAACTTTGAATCCAATTGATATACTTGTTTTTTTATTTTAACGTTTCAATATAAATGTTAAGTTGTTTATTTTTATAAAATATTTTGACACATATGCCTTAAAAAATATGAAATTGATACTTTAAATTATTAACATATATAAATTTTAAGTAATAAACTAAGGGTTCAGATAACTACTCACAGCACCCATTACAACAGTGACTTCAGACAAGCCCCCCACCTAAGAAGCCTACCTTTGCCTTTTTATTATCATGACTGAATAATATTTCAATGTATGCAATATAACTACCTCTCAATCTACAAAGGGGATATCGCAATGGTCAAGATTAAGCCAGAAGTTCACAAAGAGCAATTGGATTGTTGTAAGATGAATCTTATAGGGCGGATTGTTTTATGTCCAAGTTCCAAGCCTATCAAAAATGAAGAACTTACAAACTTTTTACCTAAGATTTGGCAGAAGTTCACAAAGAGTAATTGGATCGTTGTAAGATGAATCTTATAGGGCGGATTGTTTTATGTCCAAGTTCTAAGCCTATGAAAAATGAAGAACTTACAAACTTTTTACCTAAGATTTGGCAGAAGTTCACAAAGAGTAATTGGATCGTTGTAAGATGAATCTTATAGGGCGGATTGTTTTATGTCCAAGTTCTAAGCCTATGAAAAATGAAGAACTTACAAACTTTTTACCTAAGATTTGGCAGAAGTTCACAAAGAGAATAAATGGTATATGACCCCTTTGGCTTAAGGCATTTATGATATTCACTTTTCTAGTGAGATAGACATGAGGAAAGTTTGGAGAGGTGACACTTGTTCCTTATCTCAGGGCATTTTTTGTCTCTATCAGTGGCAACAAAGCTTCAATCGATATTATACAAAAGTACAATCGCACACCCAAATTTGGATTTGGATATATAGGTTGAGCTTGAAGTGTTGGGACCCAAAAATTTTAATGACTATAGCCTTGATATTGGTATTTGATAAGTGTGTAGAATACGCATTTATTAGTTACTTCGGGACGTGAATTATTTTGTAAATCCTCAAGTTTAGTTAATATTTGATGAATTTTAGTGCTTTTGTATAGTTTTGATAGGAAACGAGCATCTAAGATGAAATCAGCTTGAGAAAGAAATATCGAAAAAGTCGAAAAAGAAACGATGACCAAAATGCAAGTTTCAAGGACAAAAATGTAAGAAATTAAAAGCTAAAGTTCATGGGTTGATGATATGGCGTAGCTGCATTAGGCTATGGTGCGACAGCGCTATGCCTGTGGACTAAGGCCATTTTGGCCAAGAGTGGGTAGCGCGGCCATTCTTCTCCATTATGCCCCCATGCGAATTTGAGCGCCCCTCCGCCTCCTAGACGTGCTTGGACGATTTTTGGCCATAAGATCATCATTTTATGGTCTGATTTAGGTATCTTATAGGTTTATATGTTTTTGGAATGATAGCCACCAGAACCAAGCAACCAAGAATAGAAAATTAGGTTTTTGAGTGAGAGAATAAGGTGAAGAACAAAGAGACGATTCTAGAGAGAGAAGTAGATTGATTCAAGTTAGAGCCTTTGGAAGAGGACTTTAAGGAAGATCATTGAAGCTTGCATCTCTAATCTAATTTCCTAAACTCTATCACTCTCATTTTGTATTTCATTTGAACTTTAATTGTTTAAATTGATGATTATGATGTTGATAATTATGATAGTTAGCTAGTTTTCTTAATTTGGGATCTTGTCCAAACTATGTTTTAATCAATTGGCATGTTATTAATTTTATTATGATATGATTCACTTGTATTTATCTTGCATTAATGTTCTAATTTATTAATTAATTAATAAATTAGTTAAATTGAAGATAGATGAATTAACTCTTGGGAAAGATTGATTTGTTTGTTAGACTAGGAAAACACAATCTAGATAGTTGTAAGACTGGGAGGTAATTGACATCTAGATATATAATCTAATTAACACTTAGAATTTGAAAAGGATATCAACTTGAGTCATTGTGCGTAAAACCTTAATTTACATTCGAGAGAGGTATTAAGATTTATTTTAATCTCATGTTAGTGAATTAGATAAAAAAACATTAATAACGACTAATTAGGAGAAACATAGTGATGGATAAGCGAAATTAATACCCTAGGTAATTTATTCTTGCATATTTTATTCTTTTATAAACTCTTTAATTTGATTTATATTTTTCATTAGTTAATAATAGCGTTTTAGTTTATTTACAGTTACAATTAATTAATTTTAATTTGCTTAGATAAAATTGGCCTTTTAAACTATAGTAGTTAGTAGTTAATTTGAATCTCAATCCTCATAGGACGATATTTATTCTTATCACTTTATTATTTGATACGACCTTTTTTGATGGATTTTAGCCATCAGATTGATTTTGAAGGCCAAATTTTGAGCAGTCAGATGTTTTCATCATTTCAATCATTAGCCACCATTATCCACATTTGGGAAAAAGGATTTAGAGAGAGAATTGAGAGAAAATTAGAGATAACGTCATAATAGAAAGTGGGTGATTCGGCAACTCTAGGTGGATTTAAGGAGAAAACACGAAGATTAGCAGATTAATCATAACATCAAACTAATTTTATCTCTTCTAACTCCTTAATTTCATTTTAAATTTTAATTGTCATTGGATTATTATAATTACAAGAATGATTATGACTTATTTTATATAATTAATGATGGATTGTGTTAGAATAGGCTAACTTCATTATCCTATGTTCTTGATTAATATATTCGAATGATGTTTTGATTTATTATAATGTTGTTGATGTTTATGGTCCATTCACTCGTGTTTATCTTTGTTTGTATTGCTTTCAATTTGTTGTTTTGATGAGTTGATTGATTTGTGTGAATGGGTTAATACTTGAAAAAGTTTAATTTATTCACAAGAATAGAAAAAACACAGTTTAGATTTTTAAGAGTTCAAGGGACCTCAAGACCTAGATAAACATATTATCCTTTAAAATTACAAGATACTAGAGGTAATTGGATTTTGAATAGTTAATAATAGATTGTTTTTAATGCATGTTTAATTGAACAAGTCTAATAGGGATATCGACTTAGGTAAATTAGACATAGGATCACTCTTGACACTTGGAAAATGTAGCAAGATCAATTATGAGCCTATGATTAATGAATTGAACTTAAAAGCATAAAAAACACTCGATTAGGATAAATGTCAGGATGAATAGATGAAGTCAAGATCATAAGCCTCTTTTACTGCATAATTCATATTATTCTCTTTATTCTATCTTGTGATTTGGCTTAATTTTAGTTATTTCTTATTTATACTATTTTCTCCATTTAAATGTTTAGTTAGCTTAGATAAAGTCGAATTTTCAAAACTATAGTACTTATTTAAAAGTATCAAAAAGTTAGTCCTTGCGGGTTCGACAACTTGAATTTATTCACTTTACTACTTGTACAATCTCGTATACTTACGAGTTGCATGATTGCGTATCAAGTTTCTATAGATATGCATGAAACTTTATTCTATCGAGTGATTCAGTTAAAAAAAAAATGGCGCTTGATAAATTTTTAAAAGTATAGGATTATCAAGAAAAATATTATATTTTCTACTTAAAAATATTATTAATTTTCCCAAAATTAATCATTTTCCTTTATACTAAATTCCAAAACAAGAATTAGATTTAATAATCGATTTTGGGCAGGTTTAATATAATGCACATATCTTTTAATTCAAAATATCATTTGATACATTTTTATGCCATAAGAATATGGAATCCTTTCTTCACAAAAGTGCAAATCAGAGGTTAGACTAGTTCAAGCATCTATTGGATCAAAATCAGGTTTTAACAGAACTCAACTGCAACTTAGGTCTAACCTAACATGGTTTCGTATTTAGGCTGTATCTTCCCACATACGTATCCAAAAATCATACGGTTGTATGTTTTGGAATGCTTACAAAAATATCTATAATTTTTATATTTTTACTTGTCCTAATTTAAAGTCCTTTATTGTCAAACATAGCCGTCAATCTAGGAGATCGGTGGAGAAATCCAAATTGAATACCTTTGCTCATTTTAAACATAACTCAGGCTGCACATAATCAATTTGATTGAAGTTTGGACTATTTCATAGCTTCAACCATTTTAGTGAATTCAATGGTCCAAAATGTGCCATAATCAGACATAGCACGATTAAGTTAAAAGTTTGCAACTTGTGTTCATATGTATGAAATATCTCCTGTTTTGCATATAAAGGTAGTAGAAGTTATCTAGGACATTCTTTTTCTTATTTTTTATTCTCCCTTTGTGTAATTTTTGCATTATTTACATAATGTCTTTTTAAATTAGTAATTAAGGCTAAGGATGAATTTTTATTGATTTTATAGTATTGTTCTTTAACAATTCTAAGTTGTGTTACAATGTAAAATATTTTCAATTTAGTGAATTCTATTTCTTAAAAATATTTTGATTTCTTAGGAAGCTAGATTCATTGTTAATTAAAGGTAAACTGAATCCTTGCACTTTTTTAACAAATCAAGAATAAGGTATGTTATAGTTTTCATAAATAAATTGAATGATTATTTATGAAAACTATAACATACCTTACAATTAACTATCTTAATTGAGTTAAAAAAATGAGTAAAGAATGATTCCTTGATCACGTTTCTCCTATATAGTGATGCAGGCATTCTAGTTAGTGAGTTTTCCACCTTAAGCTCGACAACAAGGGGAATGGCTAAGGAGAAAAAAATGTATCGAGCTTTTTTGGACTTAGTAGGGACTAGGATGTCCAATCCAGTAGAGGTCTTAGGCTAGAATGTTGTGGTAGGCTCAAGGAATTCGAGGAGGACGTTATTATTTTAGGTGGACTCCCTCCTAGGTTTAAGCGGGCCAAAAAGGTAGAGGGTCTTGGGTTGATATTTGGCCTATCATATGGCAGTATAAAAATAATTTTCACAATAGATCATGGCATAAATAAAATAAAATCTAATAAGGAGAACATCACACATTAACTTGATAAAGAGTATGCCAACATAACATTGAATAGGAATACAACCTCCCAATTAATAAAGAATAACAATCTTTCCACTAAGTTAATATTTTCCTTCAAAATGCTCACACAAGAGAGAAAAATAGAATAACACATTATGGCGCTTTAAGGAGTACATACAAAAAGAGTACATTCATTGAGGACTTTGGAGGAATCGCTAAATGGTGATAAAAACAAACATTTGTTGGGATCCAAGCTCAAGTGGGTAATACTTCTTCAGCTGGTTAGCGTTCCTTGGTTGTCTCACCAGTCGCCCATCAGGGCGAGCAAGTCTATACACCCCGACTTTGATAACCTTGGTGACATAAAAAGGTCCTTCCCAAGTTTCAGAGAACTTGGTGGAACCTCCCCCTTTGAGTCTTAAGATCACCTTTCTCAACATTACATCTCTCTTTTTGAAGTTTCAGAGTTTGACCTCGATGTTATATGCTTGGCGATCTTTCTTTAATATGCTACCATCTTGACCTAGGCTTGGTCCTTCCTCTCTTCTAATAAATCCAGGGCGACATCGAGCTGGGATACATGATTGATCTTGTTGAAATAGAGGGTTCTAAAGGTAGGAATGCCCGCCTTAGCAGGGATCACGGCCATGGTGCCGAAAGGTAAAGAGTACGCAATTTCTCTGATAATATGATAAGCCCACAACATCTGAGGAAGTTAATCAACCCACGCCCTTTTTTTGTTGTCTAACTTCTTCTTCAACAAGTCCTTGATGACTTTGTTTATCGTCTCAACTTACCTATTTGATTGTGAGTGAGTAGGCAAAGTATAATAGTTCTCAATCTTTCAAGTTTCACAAAAACTTTTGAATTTCTTATTATCAAACTTACGCCCATTATCAGTGATTATCACTATTGGGACTCCAAAATGACAAATAATGGACTTCTAGATCATGCTGATGGTTCTCTTCTCCATTATCTTGGCTAAGGGCTCCACATTTTCCTATTTTGTGAAATAATGTACTGCCACTATAGTGAGCTTAGCTTGCCCCGAGCTACCAAGAAAGGTTTAATCAAGTCAATACTCTACTGAGCAAAGGCCAAAGGTAAGGCAAGTGTTGTCAAATTCTCGGGAAAAACCATGATCATCTTTATGTGTTTTTGACAAGTATGGCAGGTGTGCAAGATGACTAGGGAGTCTTCTTACATAATCGGCCAATAATACCTCGGGCTTTGCAAGCTAATGATCTCCCACCTGAGTGATTTTTGCATGTTGCCTCATGGATCTCTCTTAAGACATAATCGGTCTTATTTGGGTGTCGACACCTCAAGTAAGGCATGGTGAAACTTCGCATGTTCAGTACGCCCTTAATAATACAATATCAAGCCAGCAATACTTAAGCCTTTTTTTGTTGCTTTTCGGTATTCCAAAATACGTCTTTCCTCCAAATACTTCATAATGGGGTTTATCTAACATGAAGTGTTTGAAACACAACGAATCCCCTCAGTGCTATCTCTATAGCTGACCTAGGCAGAACTTCAACTAGTATCATATCAAGCAAGGACGTTTTTGCTAGAGATGCCAACCTTGATAACCTATCGGTTCTATAATTTTTCTCCCCTGAAATTTGTCGCAACCTGACATGTTTGAATTATCCTATCAACTCTTTGGTCTTCCTTAGGTAGGCTATCATGTTATCCTCCTTCATTTGGTACTCATTGTTAACTTGGTGCATAATAAGTTGGGAGTCACTATTAACTTCTAATCTTTTTGCCCCTAGGCTCCTCACCATCTTAAGCCCGGCGATCAACTCCTCATATTTAGCCTCATCCTTAAAAGCCTTAAACTTGAACCTCAATACATAACTTACTTCAATCCCTCTAGAATAATAATTATTATCCTTACTTCATTCCCTTGTCAGCTGGATGAACCATCTACTTGGAGGATCCATAGTAAAGTGGTTTCAACTTCTCCGTCTTTACCAAAGTTCACGCCCACTTCTGAATTCTCTATGTCACGGGTAAACTCAACAACAAAGTCAGCCATGACTTGGTCTTTAATTGGATTTTGTAGACAGTAATGAAATTTAAACTCGCTAAGTTCCATACACCACTTTATAAGCCTTACCGAACACTCTGGCTTATGTAGGATATGTTTAAGCTAAAAGCTAATAACCACACTGATAGGGTGATCCTAAAAGTAGAGCCTCAACTTTTTTTATGACATAACTAGTGTCAATGCTAGCTGTTCTTGTTTAGGATACACAAGTTTCTACAACCCTCTTATCTCTTATCAGATAAGAATCGAGCTCACTACGGTAGCAGAAACTGCCTAATACATCAACAAGTTATCTCCCACTTAGGGTTTAGTTAGAATTGAAAAATTAGCTAATAAGCTTCAACTCCTCGAACGTAGCTTCATAATCCTTATTCCATTGTTGTCCTTTAGCTCTCTATATGGCTTGGAAAAAAGAGTGACATTGATCTATGCACTTAGACACAAACCAGCTCAGCGTGGTTATTCTTTATGCTAAGCTTTGTATTTCCTTGGTTGTTTATAAAGACCACATCGCCCTAATCTTCTCCGAATTGCCTTCTTTCCTCTTTGGTGGACCATGTACCTATAAACGTCTCGGTTGCTACCTCAAAGGCACACGTTTCTGGATTAAGTTTCATAGCAATCTTCCTCAACATGTCGAATGTCCCCTTGAAGTAGGACACATAGTCAACTATCTTCATCGACTTGGTAATCAAGTCGTCAATATGGATCTCTATTGTTTTCCCTCTCTGTTCTTTGAAGAGTTTGTTCATCAAACGCTAGTAGACGATTCCTGCATTCTTTAAACCATTGGCATTATCATGTAACAGTAAAGACCCTTATTTATAGTGAGGAAGGTTTCCTAATTATTCCTTATTATCTAGTGCATACACCTTTTTTTTTCCCTTCCTGCTAAGACCTATCTCTAGTGCTCTCTTATTTTGACTTTTTGCATATTCATCTTGAGGCTGATTTTGGAGCGGGTGACTATTTTGGCTTGGCTCTGGCATGAGCTCTTTTTCTGTCACTCTAGAAGCCTCGGAGTTAGACATTAAACTTTTTTGGCATATGCGCAAATTGTAGCAACACCTTTTGTTTTGGTTCCCCACAAACGGCGCCACTATTGATGCGGTAAAATATACAACCTATATGAGGTAGCATACTATTGATCCAGTATCTAAGATAAAGATAAATGCTCAATCAATAGTCTAAACTCAGCATTTTGCACCCATTTTGACTTGTCTTGACTCCAAGGAGGTCCCCAAAGTGGTCTTCCTTACTTCACAAAGCCACAACCCAAACTATCATGAACCTTCCTCACCTTGCATCCTTACTGACCTTAGACCCGAGTTGGATGAATACGCCAACAATAAAAATCACAGTCAAATGGGGGATACCGGAGATTTTTCAATGAGCTCACTCCGATGCTCAAGTTCGTACCTTGAGAGAGTGAATTCTAGACTCGACTTTGATAGCTCAAAAGTAAAGAATACAAGGTGGATTCATGAGACAAGGTGTAAGTCCACCAAAGGAAGTAAATGTGGCCTTTATGAAAGACAAAAAACAGTGTTAAAACCTTTAAAAGACCACCATTAATGTATGTTTATAATTGTCTCAAGACCTACGAACAAAACAAAGCCTTAATCTTTTCTAGAGAGAAACTATTATATGACTTATGGTTGTTAAAAGAACAAACAACAATCATGATCTCTTAAAAGAATAGGACAAAATGGAGTTAATATGGTGAAGAAAAGATCAAGATTGTAGAAAAGTGATAGAAGGACCATAAAATGACAACAATACTAGTTAATAGAAAACAATGCTATGGACACATGAAGAAGACAAAGGTTCTTTGTTTTTAGTGAGAGGATGAGAAGATATAGAGAGAGGAAAAATTATTCTTACATTGAGAAAAGCATGAATTTATATGGGAGACCTTTTTATGTGATTGGCTAAGAGAAATTGCGCTAATTCATTTTCCTTCCTTTTACATTTGAATCAATTTGAATATTTTGTATTTCCTTTAAAGGAGATAAGACCTTAGAACACGTGACAAGCAAAGATTGGCTAGCTCCCATGTCTTCATCCAAGATTGCCTACCAAGTGTCGCATTATTATTTAGAGTTGATACTATCTTATCCTTTATCTTTTATCTTATTTTTTGCATGACATGTGTCACAAGCTAGTTTGCTCCCTTTTGTAAACCTGAAAAGCTGCAAGCTTCAGGCGTGGTCCACTATTAGCTATCCAAAAGCTATTATATCCCTACTTAGGTCGAACAGCCTACCTGTAGTTATTAGTCTGTCAACGTCAAGTAGTCTCTCAGATGAGCTATAAACCTCGGAAGACTCTTATACTTTTTTTATTAGGGGATATTAAGACCAAATCCATTGATATCTAAGATTATATCAGAATAGGGTTCACTCACTTTTAGCTTTTCCATTGTTGACCATTGGTTATGGTCACATGCCATCCTTCATGTGAATACCTTTAACTTTTTGAGGTAAAATCCTACCTTAACAGATATCCCTTGTCAGGTGGGTTTTAATATGAGTGGATCGTCCCATAGATGCTAGTTCGAGCTCCATAGACTTATGTATCGCAACGTTTTCAGCCCATTTTTACTCAATAACAATTCTCATTCAAATATTTAAGGGAAAATTACTAAAATCATCCTAAGGAATTGTTTCTTTTTTATTTTATCCAAAAGTTGAATAAATCTAAAATCTAAGTAGATCAAATATGTAAGTTCTGATACTTAATTCTTAATGATTTTACAATAATGTATAAATAAAGTATCTAAAATTAGTGATTTAACATATTATAACCCAATAGATGATTTAATAAATTATATACATTTTCAAATTTAGTAAATTCTATAATTTTAAAAATAAATTCCATTTTTAAAATATTATAATTTTATTTATATATTTGTTTTTAGTATTAAAGTTAAAAAAAGGGAAAATGCTCATTTTCTCTCTATTGTTTAACCTAATACCCCACTTCCCCCCTGTTGTTATAAACAACAGGGGGGAAGTGGGGTATTAGTCTAAACAACAGGAGGGAAACGAGAATTCTCCTGTTAAAAAAATTACTAATTATCTTTAAAATATTTTAATAACTTCAATTATAATAAGTGTGTACAGTTAAAAAATAGACAAGCAAATTAACAATATAAATTAATTTTTCAGATAGAGAGTTAAATTAATTAATGATTTAATTAGATATCTTACTTCCTTTCATTGGATTCTCTTCTTCCATTCTGAAGTTGAATAATACAGATTTCAAAAGGCAGAAAACTCGAGTGTGTGACTTATTGTTTAATGAAATCTCCAAATTGAGTTTGAAGGAATAGAGGTAGCTGGTTATTGACGAACCACCGTAAATCCTTTATTCATATCTCTATCTCTTGAACTTTTTATATTTGGTTGATTTGAATTTTATGGATGGTTGAATTGAATTTCAAATTTAATGTTGATATTTGTTAGAAACTCAATTCACTCTCGTTAGATTGCGCATTAGTATTTCACGTTACCCTTTGAATGTGAAACAGGTGACTGTGGTATAGGCACAGTCAATTGCCCATTAACTCAACCATCACTACCCAAAATTCCTGTTACATTTCTCAGCCTATGCATAGAAAAAATCAATGATTACATACTCAGTGAGCTTGAATTATGGCTTCAATGTGCTGATCCGGTTCAGACCTGATGGTGACTCAGTGATGGGTGGGTCTGAGTTTGGACCATTCCTCGTTGTTGATTGCATTGCGGATATTAGTAATGTCTACCCTCCTATTATAACTGTACTGAAGCTAAAAGTTATAGTATAACTTTCTGTCCCCTTTAATTAACTAAATCTTTATTACAATATATATGTCATATTTCCTATTCATAGCCAATAAATTCATAAATAATTTATATCAAATTTTTGTATTATATACTCATACTAAATAGTTATATACCAAGAATAATTCAAACAAAAACAATACAAGCAAGAAACATGATAATATACTTAAAACTTTTATATTTTGATATAACCTATAAGAATTAATAGTTTCAAATCTTAACTTTGATACAATTATTTTTCTCTTAGTATTTTGGTTTTTTCTTAAATAGAGATTAGTAATATAGTTTATATCAATTAGTGAAAATACAACAATTCTCTTTATTTGCGAAAACTCTTCAATGAAGACAATAAAAAAAGACTTTATCACTAGTGCCACAAAAGTTCATAATGAGCACTATTAACATTTTCAATTTTGCACTAACACATTTCATAACAAAGGTGAGATTACTTGCAACTCAAAAAATATTTTAAAACCAATGTAGTAAGGTTTTATAACACACCTTACTATAACTAAATAAAATATATTACTCTATGGGTGCGTGCGTGGGTATGCCTGTTAATGAGATTACGGTTGAGAAAACGGTAAAAAATAATTAAAAAAAGGCCTTAAAGGTGTTTTGAAAATTCACCAGATTTAAGGAGAGCAAATATGAAAAAAAAATTCAATTTATTCTAAGGGTTATAAAAGGGTATTTTGAAAAGGGATATTTTTTTATATCTTTATTTTTAGAAAAATACTAGATATTAAATACTATTGAGTTTTGAGGAAATAGAAACAGACCCCTTAATTGAACTTTGGATAGTTAAATTTACAGATCAACATATAAGCTTTTTACATTTAATAAGTTAGTCCACGCTGTCTGAAACATCCTCGAAGTTAAATTGTTACATTAAAAAAACTTTTGTTTTATTTTATTATTTTAAGAAACATTTAGGAACAAAAATATGATTGTTTAAATTAAAATGCTATTAATTAGTTGGGACAAACTATATGCTAAAAAAGATCTTACCTCTCTTTTTTACTTTTTTAGTAACAATTTAATATATAATCATTTAAATAATTTTTAAATCAAAAATTTATAATATTTTATTTAATATATTTATTTAAAAAATATTATATTCGTTATATCTTTTAAAAAAATCACATAATTAATATAAATGAACAAATACAAAAATATACATACTATTAACTATATAAATAAAGATAATTAAAATTTTTCTTTTTAAAAAAATAATCAAAAGTAAATTAAATTATTAAATAGAAATATAAAAATAGATATAATTAAAATTATTTTGATGCACTAACACTAAATTAATTTATGTACTATAAATTGTTATTTTTTCATCTAAATTTCTTCTTCTTTTCAATATTTACGAAATGATCTTAATCTGTTTTTTGCCCTCAAAAAGTAATCTAGATAATTTGTTCGAACCCATCAGTACTTTGTTTGAATAATAATATCATCATTTGTAAATTTTGTTAAAAAAATAAATTAAAAACAAACTTTTTTACATTTAAGATTTCAATTCCTAACGTTGTAGATACAGCAAATGACAGCATAGGTAAATAATTATTTCAATAAGCTTTGATCTCACAATTATTTCCTTCTATTTTAGAATCAACTCATTGGATTCCAAAATATACTTGATATCCTTCCAAAATAGGTCTTCGGTTTGCATATTAATAAACACCAAACCCTAACACTCCTCTCGTATACCTACCCACTCATGCAATGGATCGCAAAGCTTTTCTCTCCCACCTTCTCATTCTGTTGCTGCTCATCTCTGGTTAGTAATTTTGTCTCCTGGGGATCATATTTAATTACTCTGTAAACATATATCCTGCATGCATTCTAATAATTGTATTTTACAGGTGGACAGTGTGAGGTAAAATTATTTATTGAGAATCAGTGTTCATACACAGTATGGTTTGCTGCAAATCCAGCAGATGGTGATGCCAACGCAGAGAAAGCACCAGGCACCTTAGAAATATTTATAATGCCTGATACATGGTCAGGTAGCATCTGGGCAAGGACCAAATGCTCAAACAATGAATCATTTTACTTTTCATGTGAAACAGGCGACTGTAATTTAGGTTCAGTTGATTGCCAAGGTCCACCTAACCCACCCACATATCCTGCTACATTTCTCAACTTAGGTATAGACAAATCAGTGGTTACATACGAAGTGAGCTTGAATCATGGTTTCAATGTGCCGATGAGAATCAGGCCTGACGGTGGCTCACTGACAGGTGGGTCTGGGTCTGGACCATGCCCCGTTGTTGATTGCATTGCGGATATTGGGAATGTCTGCCCTCCTGAACTGGTGGCTACAAACAAAGATGGTGCATATGTGGGTTGTAATAGTGCCTGTGATGCTCTGAAAGATCCTAAGTATTGCTGCACCGAGGGTCAAGCTTGCCAGCCTAATCAATACTCACAGGCTTTTAAAAAAGTTTGTGGTTTGGCTCACACCTATCCCGCAGATAATAACCCTCCCTTGTATAAATGTACCGGAGCTATAAGTTACAATATAACTTTATGTCCCCTTTAATTAATTAAATCTATATATATATATATATATATATATATGTATGTATGTATGTATGTATGTATTTGTCGTATTTCGGGTTCACAAACGATAAATGAATAATTTATATAAATTTCTGCACTATTCTTATTAGTTAGCATTGTTACCAAGAACTATTCAAACAAAATTGATATTTGAAATTTAAAACTTTTACTTTGACAAATAATAAGAATTAAGAGTTCAGATAATTTCATGATGATGAAAAGAATTTGGGTAAAACTTCACCCTAAATTCATTAGTTAATTAATGAAAAAATAAGTGTTACGAATCAAATGAAAGTACCTCATAATCAGCCATAATAATCTGTCAGATCTTTTTATATAGAAAGTGCATATCATAACATGATTACTTTCCTTTTTGCTATTTGATTTTCTTATAAGAAATATCTATGATTATGTTGTAATTTAAATAAAATATGTGTATATATATTTAAAATATGAATAAACTAAAAAATAAATTTATAATATATTAATAAATATTCATATTGTCAATATGTCATAAAATAATAACATTAATTAATTAATATATTTACAAAAATATATTGTATTTTCTCAAATTTTAAAGATTTATTTGTTATTTTTCTTAAATAAGTATTATTATATAGGGTATATAATTATCATCATCTAAGAAATTGAGATATTTATAAATATTTTTGAAACTATTAGTACTAATGAGCGTATTAGACCAAACATTAGAAACTAAAAGGATTTTTTCTTAAATAACTATAATTAATAGAGGTATTTCTTTTTAATTTTTGATTTTTTTTATAAAATTGATAGAGGTTATAATATGTTTTGAATTAGTGATTGAAAATATAAGTTATTGACTCAAAATTGTTTTTGCCATTTGAAGTTAAAATTTAAATTCTACATATACATTAATTATAGTGTATTATTTAATGCACTATATTAGATTTAGAGGTTATTTATTTTTCTGATTGAAATCTATATATAATTATTCAGATATTTAAGAGCGTTTATTTTTTAACTTAAGTTTAAATATTTATGAAAAACATATAAATATAATTAAATTAAAAATTTTGACTTAAATCTGAATCAGTAAATGTCTAAATAATTTAATATTTTTATTTTTCAAAAATATATCTATTTTATTAATTTATTTACTAATAAGGGATATTATCATATTCCTCTTCTAAGGTTTGAGTTATATCACTTAGAGAAAAAAAAATGAAGATTATATCATATACCTCCCCTGTGATGTTAGTTAACTAACCCAAAATGGTGAATATACTAAAAGACCTTCAGTTATCACAACTAATCCATCAAGCATACACTTAGAAATGTTCTTGACTAAGCCTTCAAATCCTTCTCCTAAAACCTTCTCTCATACTCACCACCATTTGCAGCAAAGTGAGCGCCAACGCAACCCACTCAAGGAAGAAGATTAAAAGGGACAAAGTCTTTTTCCCTAACGTAAAGGCTTCTAGAATCGATTCTTTTCCCACAACTCAACCACCATCACCTCCCAAAAAACCTTATGAAAAACCCAAAAATAAGAGAAAGAGAATTCTCAGAAAAAAGAAACAAAGATGAGTTCCTTCAGCAATGGCACCACTAGAACAACCTTCTTCTCCAAACCCTAATGGGTCACCTTCAAATCTGGCCATCGAAAGCCTCCTATATCCAACCCTTTTCTTTCTCCACAATCTCTTTAAAACCCTTCTTTTTTATACTAGTAATCTATATTATTTCGACAAGGACTTCAACAAAACCTAGCATACGAGAGAAGAATCTAAGCTTGAAAAAGAAATCATCAAAATCATTCTATTTGAGAAAATCGACTCTCTCAAACCAAACACGAGTCAAGGTGTAACTATCGGGGAGCACCATATATGTGTTGGGTTTTGAGAGGAAACGTGTCTCGATTAACGGCTTTGAGAGTGGCACGGACACATAATGCTTTGGTGAGAAAGAAGAAGAAGAAGAGGAGAAAGTTGTGAATTTGGTGTTGAGAGCTGATTAATGGTGAGGATAGGAATGCGGGTCAAATTTTTCATCTAAATATTAATGTCGGTTTTCCAAGGTTTTACTTAAGACTTTGCATTTTGTTTGTGCAAGTGTTGAATATTAAAAGGTAAGGCTGTTATTCACCATCTTATTTCAATTCCTCGAGAATTATATGCAGAGATGAATGAGAGATTTAAGATATGATAAACTTTCTTTTGGATAGTAAATTAACAAATGTCAATTCTTAGTTGTTTTTATATTTTTATCCTTAAATATCATGGTCAATTAACTGTTGACTAACATTACAGGGGAGGTATATGATACAATCTTCATTTTTTCTCTCCAAGTGATACAAACTCATGCCTTAAGGGAGGAATGTGATAATATCCCTTACTAATAACATTAAGAGAACAAGACTACTAAGTCCCTAAGGTTTTACATAACATACTGATAAGTCCTAAAGGTTTCAAAAATGTACTGATAAGTCTCAGTCCATTAAGTTTGACAAATATTTTGACAATGAACAGTGTAATTATGTTTTTTATCCCTAAAATCATATTTTTCGCCCCTTATTGACCACAATCTCTGATCACTATTTGTTTTATCATATATATAGTTTAAATCCTTATCAAACAATTTACACAATGGTATCATTATTATCTCTATTTGAATAGCCATGAGCCATAGATCTGAAGTTGAACTTTTGGATTTAGAAAACTTTTGCTTGTATTGCACCTACAAAATGTGCATACAAGGATTATTGAGGGGGTTAATGACAGTTTGATGTCATTTAGACTTTAAATTCAAAATATTTATCACTAACATTTTTTTGTTACTTCTTTTCGTTAGTCAGTAAAAGAGTATAATAGTGTTTATGTTCTAATAATAAAGTTTAAAATAATTTTTTTAATATGTAAAGATGTAAGATCTGTTTTATTAAAAAATAATAAAATAAGTTAATTTAAAAATATTGTCTAAAACTTAAAAACATTATCTAAAAATTAATTTAAAAACAATTGAAAAACTAAATCTAAAAACCAAAGCTATCTTTTCTTCTCCCGTCGCTTACCAGCTTCACTCGCCAAAGCTACTTCCACTAACATTAGCTTGGCCCCGTCACTAGCCCAAGGCCGCCGCCATCAGCCTGGCCACACCACTCGCCAAAGCCGCTACAGTCACCATTCGCCAAAGCTGTTTCGGCCGCCACTAGCTTGTCCACGTGTTTTTTTGATGTTCCATTAGTTCAGTCATTTTCTGGATTAATGTGCTTCAAATTTATCTTTACTAATTGATTTTTTTCTTTGGGACTGGCTTCAAGAGTTTCAATAGCTAATGGCAGATGTGGCTCCTATAATTCGCTTTTAGAATTATTCTCTCGTTCTTTTGGCCATTTTCTGGATTACTGTGCTTCTAATTAATCTTTGATGATTTAATTTTCTTGGATTATTTCAATGGCTTCTATCCGACGAGTTTTTTAGAGTTAAAAGTGGTTCTTTTAGGTTTCTTGACTTTGATAAAGCATTTTTGATAACGTCATTTAATCTAGTGTTGGGATGGGATTTTGCTGACGGGGTCTTCAATTCATCATTGAAAGTGAAAGAACAGAAAAAATTAAATTTTATGAGCAAGGATGCTTAAACTATAATGAGAATTACAGTAATAATATTTCAAATTGTTATGTTTTGAAATCTGTTGTATGTTTTTGTATTTGATTACTGCATTTGTTATTAATTTTATATTATTTTTTATTAAAAATATATATAATTTTAATAATTGAATATAATAGAAGCGTTAATTTTATTTTGAGTATAAGAGTGCTTTTAATTTTATTTATTTTTAAGTATTTTTTATTATGTTGTAATAATTGAATATATATTGTTAATTATTTTATTTTTAATTAAAAAGGGATTTCTTTTTGCAACTTAATCCAAAATTACAAATTTACCTTTACAATGTATAATGGTTGCATTATAATTAATAAGGGTATATTAATCATTACATTTTTATTTAAAATTTCTTTCAACAAATTAGGTCATTGTGTAACAAATAATAAAGGGAATTTGTGTTATGACAATGGTCGAAGGTAGCCAAACTATAACTGAGACGGAAAAAAGTAACGAAATGAGTGTTATTGACAAATATTTTAGAGTTAGAAAATATAACTGAGACAAAAAAAAGTAACGAAAGGATTCTTATTGACAAATATTTTAGATTTAGAAGTCTAACTGACATTAAATTTAAAAAATAAGAGTTCAATTGTCATTAACCCTTATTGAGGGGTTAATCAAACGACCCACTAATTATGTCAAAATTGTGCAATTAGTATAATAAAAAAAGGCTAAATATTCGAGACTCAATTTAACCATTAGGCCTCAGCCCAAATCGTGAGATAAGCAATATCATTTAACTACTTTCTGGGGTTTAACTTATGGATTATGGTATGCAAGATAAGTATGGACTAATAGAGATTAAAGGGTATTTTTATATACTTCCCCTGAAATTTGTAGAAGTCACATTTAGATAAAACGTTTGTTAAAATTAACACAAACTTCCTCTGCACTGTAGTTCCTTCTAATTTGACTGTTAGTGAATGAGCATTATAGTAAATTACTTATATTTTATAGTTTTAAAATTTTTAAAATAACAAAACCTAATCTCTTAACTTCAACAAAAAAAAAAAAAAGAATTGGAGCCGCCCCCCTTTTAGTACTGCTACCGACCTAACCATTCACCGTCGTTGGTGCTTTCACTTTTTCTCACCGCCACATTGTCGTCACTGCTCGCGAACTTGCTCCCATTGCCATGCTATCGTCGCTGTTCGCAAACTTATTTCCACTGCAGCGCCCACGTCGCTACTCGCGAACTCACTCCCATTGCCACCACCTTAATCCATCAACCTTGTAAACCCACTCGTATTCATTGTTATGGTTGATTAAATTAAGTTCTAAGGTCTTGTACCATGGTGCCTTGTTTAGGCTAAGTTAGAAAGGATTCATGTAATTTTTTCTAGTTTATGCAAGAATGGCACTTATTGGTTTGCTGCTTTTGGCAAAAATGGTTGTATGTTTGGCAACTGGTGTTGTTTTTAGCATACTAGATTATATCTTTGTTCGCTTGCTGGAAGAATTTTGGTTTACTAATGTGGTTGGATTCTATTTGTTGGCTTGCTAGATAATGCTAGTTTGGAATACTGAAATTGAATATTGTTCGTTTGTTAGATTTGATTTACATGTTTGCCAAGTCTTATATGTTGAGATTAGAGGTGGCAATTTGGGACACGACACGATTATTCGATACGAATTCGGTGTCATTAAATGGATTTGGATTTAGAATCTTGATACGAATAATAATTTTGTCATATTCGTGTCGACACGATTATTATTCGTGTCGTATCTGTGTTTAACATGCAAGACATGATTATTCGTTTAAGACACGATTAATTAAACGAATAAATGAATAATCGTGTCTTAAACGAATAATCGTATCCTTAACGAATATATTTTAATAAATTTTAGAAAAATATGTAATATAAATTTATTTACTATAAACAACTCCTAATATAAGCATCTAATTATTAAATATATATTATATTTGATAAAATATGTTATTTTTAATATCTTAAATACCTCAATGATAATTACTAAATTAAACGAATTAAACGAATAATAGGATCTTAAATAAATAATTGTGTCTTAAACAAATAATCGTGTCTAAACGAATCGTATTTAAATAAATGGATCGTATTTGGATTTAAAAGAATTGATACGAATAATAAACGAATCGTATTCGTGTCAAACGAATATTAAACGAATCGTATTCGTATCGGTTCAAATTCGATTCGTTTATCTGAATTGCCACCCCTAGTTGAGATTATACCGTAATTTTTTCCATTCTCTTTCCATGCATGTATACATGATTTCTCAAGCTTGATCTTCATTTTTATTTGTTTTATTATTATTTATTTAATTTAATCTCTCTGAGCATTTTGTTTAAAAAAAACAGTAAAAGACCATTATATTCGTAGTGGAGATAAGGTTATTTTAGACATTTTATTATTTTAGTTGGTCAACAAATAGTTAAATTAGAAGGAATTACTGTACAGGGAAGGTTTGTGTTAATTTAAAAAACCGTCTATCTAAGTGTGATTTCTATAAACCTTAGGAGAAGTATGTGAAAATACCCCTAGAAACTAAATTTGTTAAGAAACCATAGTCAAAGAAAAACTATCTTTATCAATATGCTGCTTCTTCTAAACATTCATCTTTGACCCATATATAGGGACTTAAGTAATACTTAGGATTTATTAAAAAAATCGATAATCCACTCATGGGAAAATCTTTCCCCGCGTTAGGAGGATCTTGACTTAGCCAGAAAGTAACATAAGTTATGCTAGTGAAAGAAAAACCAAGTTAGAACTTGGTACGCTAAAAACCCATAGAATTTCTTGTCAAGATAAAAATTCCATGATTCGACATGATAGCTCTCCGATCTGTTTCCTTCCAAGGGTGGGCTTAGAAGTAGTAAGAAATTTACAGTAATTAAGACAACTAAATAAATGAAAGATCTGAATAATATTAAAGATATATACATATCTATTAAAGAGAGTGGTTTTTCAACAAGAGGAGGGATCCTAAACTTTTTGAAGATAAGATCATTCTTAGTGTCAATCATATAGAGGTATTTGAGTTATATTTGAATTTGATTTGGATATAAAATCGTTAAAAACTTAATGTTTTTCGATTAACCTTATATTTCGTTTAGTATTGAATTGTAATGGTTTAAAATTATAAGATACAAGGTATGTTTGGATGACAGAACCAGATTGTATTATGATACTATTTGAATACTATTAGCTACAAAATATTTTTTGTCCAGTATTTGGTATAGGGCTAGATTGTATAAAAATTAAAAATAGTACGGATTGTATTATTTTTTTAATTCTTTTAAAAAATAATTTTGCTTCAAAATAATAATTTTCAAATTATTTAATTATTAGTTAAAAATCTTAATATATAAATAAATAATAAAAATAAATTTTATATAATTAATATATTATAGTACAATCACGCACCAAATATAATACTGTATTAAATTTAATTCAATACAATCCATTACAATCTAATACAGTCTAGTACGTCTTACCATACATGTCCATATGGTTGTGAAATAAAATTAGTACGATATATCAAATATTAATAAAAAATAAATGCATCTAACCAAAAATTAATATTAGTAAAGCCCTTGTTTTGTGGGATCGAAGTACTATATATGCGTGTGATAAATATTAATAAAAAAAAAGAGTTAATTTTATTAAAAATTGATATTACTAAATGCTTATTTAACTTTATTTTTGAAGAAAAACAGAAACTCTATAGCACCAAATGATCTTAAGACTAATTAAAATAAGGGTTTTAACAAAAAATGCCCCTATTATATAAAGAAAATTCGAAAATACCCCCCAAGCTAATTTTCATTCAAAACTGCCCCCTTTTCTCTCATTTAGACCGAATTGCCCTTATACCCTTTCTTCCTTCATTTTCTTCTTTTTTCCTTCTTTCCTTCTTCCTATTCTTTACACACATAAACAATAAACTCTCCAACCTTCTTCGTTTTCCTCTTCCTACTTATACATTATATTGATTTTAAACAAAATCTTATTCTTAAGCTATTATTGAGTGAAATAACAAGATTTGTTGCAAAGGTAAGTAGATGTAGTGCGGTAAATTGGGGAAAATTGGATAATGCTCAGTTCGTTCAACTGAGGAGGGACTTTCTAGTTCTGTTTAACTCGAAAGTACAACTAGAAAGTAAGGCAAAAAAATTTGCCTTCTTACTAGAAAGTCACTTTCGAGTCGAGAGAAAGCACATAACTCGAAAGTTACTTTCTAGTAAAGTTTCGAGTTAGGTAGAAAATTGAACTTTCGAGTTTAATAGAAAGTTACACTTTCGAGTTTTACAGAAACCTAATCTCAGGATTTTTGTGGTTTTATGGTGCAGTTATGAAGTTGTTGATTACAGTAGTTACTCGGTGTGGAGGTTATTGGGAATGCACTCCGAACGGCGGTGATCTTTATATCGGTGGCGAAGTGATGCCATTTTCTGTTGATCAAAACATAACGTATGAATAGTTCATGCAGATTGTATATGCTGGATATGGGATTAATCCAACTGAGGAAAGTATCAAAGCAAAAGCGATCTTTGTTGATTGTGCACAAGTTTTGGGAATGCCTCAGACAGCAACGTTTATTAACACTGAATCTAGTTTTCGCGCCTTAATGATTGTTGCGAACACAGATTTTATTAATGCAAGGGGTCATTGTTATCTGTATCTAACCAAAGAACCAGTTTATGGTGGAGAGCATTCCAGGCCACAACGTTTTTCACAACGAAGCACAGAGGGAGCAGAGGCTACTATGCCCCAATTCAGGTCATCCGATGGAAGTAATCAATTTGGCGGTACAATTCCTGCATCTTTGGCAGAGCAGGCACAATTTTACAATGAGTGCAATTACACAGATGCAAGGGTCAGGTTTGAAGAATACAACTCTCCACCAATGCAAAATGAAGAGCCTCATAACGTCGAGCCAAATGTTCCTCAACCCGGAGATGATGCAACCACTACAGATAGAGGTGTTTCTCCCCCTCACCGTAGACCAGAAGAACAACAATACGATGATCATGAATATCAGTACAGAGGTAGAAACATTATTGATGAGGAGGAATATGAGGCAACATAAGATATTGGTGCTTGTGGTGCATACAGAAATAGCTCAACGACTATTCCATCAGCGTCAAATCAATACATCCGGGAGATGCCTCCCATTCCACCATCTACATACATGCCAAGTGATGCATTATCTAGTTCTGGATCAGGGGATGTGTCTGTTGGACAGATTTATAGCACCAAACAGGAATTACGAGATAGATTAAGCATGATGGCCATTAGAAATCACTTTCAATACAAGATTTGCAAGTCTGATACGAGTCGATTCATTGCAAAGTGTGTTGACAATGGTTGTAAATGGCGAATACGGGTGACCAAGAATAACTGTGATGCATATTTCCGTGTTACTCGCATTGACTTAATACATACATGTGAAAATATGCAATTGCAAGATGGGCATCGACAAGCAAGTAGTCGGTTAATTGGGAAACTTATAAAAGATAAGTTCAGAGATGTGAGTCGAATTTACACTCCGAGAAATATTCGGGATGATATCCAAAGCAAATATGGGGTTCGTCTTCCATACACAAAAACTTGGCATAGTAAGGAGGTAGCTTTGAGGATCGTCTGCGGAGATCCGGCTGAGTCGTTTAAGGGACTCCCCATATATTGTCGTGTGTTGGAGGATAAAAATCCAGGGACTGTGACGACAATTAAAACAGATGATGAAGACCATTTCTTGTACTTTTTTATGGCATTAGGGCCTTGTATTCGAGGGTTTCGCAACACCATTCGGCCTATTATTGTCATTGATGGTACTTTTCTGAAAGGTAAATTTCGGGGCACATTGTTTATAGCATCTGCCCAAGATGGGAATGACCAAATCTACCCATTGGCCTTTGGTATTGCCGATTCTGAAAATGATGCTTCGTGGGAATGGTTTTTGCTTAAGTTGAGGGATATTATTGGGACAATTGAGAATCTGGTTTTCATCTCAAATCAACACAACAACATATTGAAGGGGATAAACTCTATTTTTCCTGAGGCGACTCATGGTTTTTGTACTTATCATATTTCTGGGAATTTGAAGGCTAAATACAAGACTCATGGTTTTTGTACTTATTTCAAGGCCGCTGATGCGTATCGTGAAAGTGAGTTCGCTAAATATATGGACAGTCTCAGAATCATGCATCCAGAAGCAGCAAAGTACTTGGAAGATGAGGTTGGACTACATAGGTGGGCGAGGGCACGGTTTCCATCTAGGCGATATGACATGCAAACCACTAACATAGCTGAGAGTATGAACTCCGTGCTTAGACATGCTCGTGCTCTGCCCATCATTCCTTTGGCTGAGTTTGTAAGATCGTTAGTACAACAGTGGTTCTATGAACGTAGAGAGTTAGCTACTGCCCGAGATGGATACTTAACTGAGGCAGCCCAAGCGAAGTTAGATCAGCAGATTGAGTTGTCACGTACCATGACCGTGCATCCTATTTCACGTTTTGAATTCGAAGTGAGGGAACGAAAAAATGTTGAGGTCGTGGACATACGGGCGAAGCAATGCAGTTGCAAGTACCTTGACATCCAACAACTACCATGTAGCCATTCTTTAGCCGCTTGTCGACATATACGCCTCTCTCATTACTCACTATGCTCGCATTACTACACCACTAACGCTTGGGTCACAGCCTATGCGGAGCCTATTAACCCGGTTGGTAATGATGTTGATTGGGTGGTTTCTGACACTGTACGAGGAATTACTGTAAACCCACCCAGACAACGCCTGCCTGCTGGTAGACCAAGGAAGCAACGAATCCCTTATGTTGGGGAAGATGTGATTCAGCGAAGGTGTTCTCGTTGTTTACAAATCGGTCACAACCGCGCGACATGTCGGAATCCGATTCTAGTTAACCCGATGCAGTGACTTTCATTTATAGTTTTCAATTATTTTTTACTTGTAAACTTTTCAGATTAAGCAGTATGATTGTGTATGATGTTGCATAAACCATGGTTGATTTCATTAGTTCATGCAAATTATGGCAAAGTTGTTACACTTTCTTTGACTGTATCATGTTCAAATTGTTAGAGTTTATATATGATTGTACAATTTCACAATTTTATATATTAAAAACGTTACATTCTGGAAAACTAGAAAGTACACTTTCGAGTATGCTTTAATTTTCACTAACTCGAGAGTGTACTTTCTAGTTAGTGAAAACTAGAAAGTGTACTTTCTAGTTTCTTTTATTTCAAGCATACTTGAAAGTATACTTTCTAGTTTTCCAGAATGTAACATTTTTTTTTTAGTTAGCCAATTAGTCATAATATAATTTCAACTTGTTATACCATATTTGATTATATTTGTCATTAAAGTTTTTTATGTAATCGGATTTGCATTTGATATTTACAAAAATATGTAACAACAATATAAAAATGAATAGAATGGATACACTATAATAAATGAATAGAATCTATACACTACAATAACTGTCCCGCCCATAAATCTACTGCGACTCTAGTCCTTATATGGACACCATCCTCTGGTCCAAAATCGAACGGACGCCATAATCCTAAATACTGTATGAACATGCAAGTGAATATCCCACAGTCCCCTGAATCTGAACGCTGCTGTGGTATGCCCTGCCTCGGTCGAATGAAAGTGAAAGGCGTGAGACGCTCAGTCACGTCGGTGCGATATCTATAAAATCCAGTTTGATGCAGCAAGTAGGGAATGTAGATACATAACGGCTGCATAGCAGAGTCGATATCAGCATCCCCATGGGCAGAGGGAAGAGAATCATAGACCGTGATCTCTCTACGACGAAAATGGATCTCACAGGCTACCCAATGATCACCGCCCAGACTCAAAGGCAAGTACACAACATCCACCTGGACCCAATCCCTGTGTAGCCTACAGTGTCGTCCCATCACGAAAGACTCTATGTCCAAGTTCGGGTAAAAAGTGCCCTCGGCCAATGCTCTTGATAGGTACCCTGTGTATGTAACTTGAAGCGCAGTCTATGGAAATAAGAAATTGAAATGACATTGTAATTAGGAAATAATCAAATAATGAGCAGATAATCTTAAGAAAAGAAATTCATCGAAGACTTACGTAGAGGTGAGGGGACGCCACAGTCCAATGCTGTGGGACTATCTCTCTGCAAACTAGCTGCCGATGCGATAACATGGCAATATACTCACTGATATGCTGTATTTATAAATAAGTTGTTACAAAAAGAACGATGTCGTTGATGAAGATTAAAACAATATTAGAAAATAAAACAACAATAAAATATCACTTACACCGTCATCCAGCCATCGCCCTACCTCGAAGACACCATTGATCCAGGACGGTGTCAATCTCCCTGTCTCGCCCTCTATGTAAGCACCCGGGGTAGCAATCCACCGAAGGAACTGACCGAACAGGGCATCCGGAACTGGCCGCAAAGGAGACATCTGAGATCCTGGCTCATACTGCGGCCAACTCCTAACTAGCCCACCCAATTGCTGCCTGATTGGGTTGGCATATGCGGGCCGACGAGAAGTCGTCCTCCGGTAAACATGACGAAATCGTGCCTGGTCGTCCAAACGAGGTAGGTCAGTAACATGGGCACTAGTACTCCGATGAGCGTCGACCTGGACATAAATATTAGTTAAACTTACAATACTTGTGAAAGATATATCAATAAAACGCACAACTAAAAAAGTTAAAGTCATTAGACTGGGTAAATACTAACCTGGCCATCCCGCCTGTCATCTGGAGGTACTGTCCCTCGAATCTGCTGGATCAATGTATGCAAGCTATCCAGTACCTGCTGCGATGATGTGTCATGCCTCGCACTAAAGACTTGCAAATCAACTCGAAGCATGTCGAGACGACTAAGAACATCATGACTCTGAAGAGGCGGATCAGCATGGGTATCAGCTGCACGGTCATCTGGGTCATCGCCGAATAGCTCCTCGCGATACTCGGTATGCCGCGAAGGACGACGAGGCCGTGGACGCTATAAAAGATAACAAATAATTAGTCATTAGACTACTCAACATATCTATGGTTCATCCATATCACAACCATTTTTCGAATGTTTTAATACCTTCTTAGGTCTGTCTGGAGTGGGAAATGTCGTGCCTGTCTGGTCTACATCTGCTGGTGGAATAGGTGTAATTGTCTCAGCCGTGTCTGGAATGATAGGAGGAGACATGTCAGCGGCCTCGACTGGAGGGCTCGGTATCTCTGCTGGGGTCTGGTCATCCATAAAAATAGTCCCTCTATATTCCCCTCATCTACACCTAGGAATCTAACCACCTGTGAGTAGTACGGCCGCATCCGCTCCTCCTCAGTGGGATCAATTTATTGCCGTACAATCAGTGGCTGCAAGAACAAGTTATACGTTAAATTATTTTCCACCGATGTGATTCAAAACAAAAGTTAATCATGTAAAACTAGGCCAACAAAAATTATTAAGTATTGAATATTATACCGTAGATGGGCTTAAAACGTGTGTCCTAAGCATCCCATCGCGGACGTTCTTTGTTGCTGCCATCCATCTCAACATCCGTGGCAGGCGTTGGTTTGTGCATCGTGCGAACTGCTTGCCAACAGTGGGTAGAACCTCGTATATCCAGATCTGTGAACATAATTATAACAAAAAATATTTTTAAAAAAATCGGACAGAGTCTCCTTTAGAACCAGGAGATCCCAAAATTTAAAATCCTACATATAATGATCCGCTGAGCTCAGAGCTCAGAGCTCGACTCAATGATCTATAAGTGTATCGCCAACAAATTGAGCCCCAAGGATACTTGTTGAACTCATCCAAGTTATCAACTAAGCCCATCAACCATATAAATTCGCAAGATATCTCCCAGCTCGTCCGATCACCACACGCTCAAGCACATAGTAGAGTGTTATCTTCACTGCGTCCATATCATCAATAGCAGTAAAATCAAGTGCATAGAATGCACTGTCAATGTCATCTAGGTTAGGGGCAAGCTTGAGTACAAAATACAAGTCTTGAAGCCTATGACTGTCTACAGAAACTTCTGGGTATGGCCCAAATGTAAGCCCAGTAATCAATGCAAACTCTATACGAGAGAATCTCATAGGTGTCTCTCCGATTAGAAACCACATCTCCTGCTCATCCCCATCTATCTCAACCTCGTGCAATAAGATTTTATGCACCAGGTTCCCTGAAAAGCTCAAAAACTGCAAATCCAAAAAGTGTCCTAAGTAGCTCTGCTTGAATATACGCTGCTGTCTCTTTGTCAATTTTCCCAAAATTTCACTCAGTTTTTTACACTTAGACAACATCGTCACCACGGCTGGAAAATGATCTGCCTTCTTTGTCTTTAATGTACTGCTAACTGTCACCATTGACAGCGTCATAAATGCAAAGAGATCTTTTTAAAATTGTTCTCTTCTCTTTTAGCTCATCTAGAAAGTTAAAAAATTAGTAGTTTTTATTTATTTAGACAGTTTTTATACAGGAAAAATTATATGGAATTGGAAGCAAATTTGATAAAGGCATTAAAAGAAATTTCTACTTGCAACAAACAAATTGTTGTCTCACCTTGTGATTTTTAAATTCTTTTTTCAATGATATTAATTTTTGATGTACTCTTTGTTTATTTTTCAATTATTTTTTCAATATTTTTTGTATTGTATTTAAGAATTTGTGTTAAAGACTAATTCTCATATGAGATTTAAATCCTAATTACAATAAAATATATGAAATGTCATACATAAGTGCATTGAACCTTGCAAATTAGGTTCTCAACTTAGAATAAATAGACTCCCAATTGAATGGACTTTCTTAGTGCAATTACAACAAATACATGTAATGTCATATATAAATGCAATGAACCTTACAAATTCGACTTTCTGTTAACAATAAATAGACTAATTTACTTAATAATCTAATTTCATTTTATTAAAAGTTTAACAAAATGAAATCTAAACTGAGAAAAGAGATTTTTTTTTTAATTTAATTTCGATGCTGTAAGATAACCATAGGTTGATCAATGCAGGTGAAGAGACAAGATGGAATGTTTGACCAAGAAATTTTGAAAGTGATTAGGCAGAAGAAATGTATTCCGTTATGAAGACGTCGAGTTAGAGCTTGAGGGTTGAAAATGAAACATAGACGATTACAAAAAGATTAATGCATTGAAAATGAAACATCATATAAACCTCTATAGAACATTACATCATGCATACGCTTATTTTCAATTTTTTATTTTGGTTAGTCATGCTATGTAAATTTATTGAATAAAATTAAAAAATTTTATTTTAAAAAGAAATATTTAGATATGATAAAATATTTTTATGGGTAAAAAAATTAAGATATATAATAAAAAATCTCCTTAAATCACAAAACTATTTCTAAAGAGTTTGCCTTATTTTCTCTATATTTCAATATTCAAAAATAAATAAATATATTTTTATATATATCAAATTCATTAATCGAGATTTGCAATATATATGTTTTTCAGTATTCTAAAATATCGTTAAAATAACTCAATTTGCCTTATCTTCTCTTTATTTGAATATTCAAATAAAAATATCTCCTCTTTATTTGAATATTCAAACAAAATTTTTTCTTTTTTTCTTTTAAAAATGAAAATTTGGAAACCAACAAAATTGCTAAAAATTCCAAAACTCCGTAAGAGTTTCCTCCTCAATTAGCGACGCAATTGGTGGGCAAATTCAATACGGCAACTTGAACGAAGCCTATATATATGAGCGTGTGTTTCCATTCTTACAAACTTGAAGCTACTTACATTCATTACATTTAACTCACACCCAGCAAAGCAAATTAAAGCTTCAAAGATGAACACCCAAGTCATATTTTCCCTTATCTTGGCTTTCCTCGTCTCTGGTAAACCAATGTTTTCTTTATTTTCTTTATTTATTTGTTTTGTCTAAAATTTGTATATAATCCGGTTTTAGTTATTTTAAGAGTGTTGCAAGTGCTTGATGCAACTCTTTATTTGGGTTGGATTAGTGGGAATTTGAATTATTTTCTTGTAATATTTATCAAGTATCTTTAAATATGTTTTTCAATTTAACTCTTAACAATTTCGTTATTATTTTTTATTAAAATTAAGTTAAAATATTTAAATAAGTTTATTGAATAATCACCCTCATAATTTTTTTTATTAATACATATGTGAGAGCACTAGTTTTTATCCCATATTACTGATATATTTAGATGTATTTAAATTTTATATAACTTAAAAAAATAAACGGACACGTGCGTAATCACGTAGTATTTATATGAATTTTTTTCGTGCATGCAGGGGCTCACTTGGCCACAGTAGAAATTAAAAACAACTGTCCGTACACTATTTGGCCGGGAACCCTAACCGGCGATGCTAAGCCTCAACTATCAAGCACCGGCTTCGAGTTACGCTCTGGAGCAACAAACACTCTGAACCTTCCTTCTCCATGGTCAGGCCGTATTTGGGCTCGGACACAATGCTCTTCAGACTCCGGCAAGTTTACTTGTGCCACTGCAGATTGTGGATCAGGTCAACTCTCTTGCAACGGCAACGGTGCAGCTCCACCTGCATCTTTAGCAGAATTCACCATAGCAGCAAATAACGGCCAAGATTTCTTCGATCTCAGCCTTGTTGATGGCTTTAACTTGCCTCTTTCAGTAGCCCCGCGAGGCGGTTCTGGTTCAAATTGCACTCCAACTACCTGTAAAGCCAACGTGAATTCGGTTTGTCCATCGGAGCTAGCAGTAAAAGGGTCTGATGGGAGTGTTATTGCTTGCAAGAGTGCATGTGCTGCATTGAATCAGCCACAGTATTGCTGTACAGGGGCCTTTGGCACCGCTGAAACATGCCCACCTACCAAATACTCTATGATCTTCAAAAACCAGTGCCCTGAAGCTTATAGTTATGCTTATGATGATCCCACTAGTACATTTTCTTGCACTGGTGGTGCTAATTACGTTGTTACTTTCTGCCCATGAATTACTTTACTTGCGTAATTTATGATGCATAAGTAATAAGTTACAGTCAGATATATGAATAAGACGAGTGCCCTCATAATGGGCCGCATATGTATCAATACATATTTGTCATGTATTTATGACGAAATACTAAATGAAAGTTATTATTATTTTTATTTTGTTAATTAATTTGTTTTATGAATTGTTATTTGTTGAAAAATAGAATCTTGTCTGTTAACGACTTGCCGTATAGTTTTCCTGAAAATAGTAAACCAAAAGAAAAAGTTTTCTGACTTTAAAAGTTTTGCTTTTCGTTTGCTGAAATTCTTTTTGTTAATTAAAGTTTGATGCTTTTTTTAAATTTTTATTTAAATAAAAAATATATGTAATTTATATAGATAATAAATAAGAGAGAATTTTTACTTATATACATAAAATCATAAACACATGTCAATAAAATTTAAAAATATAGATAATAAATTCATATAAGTATCAAATCCTAATTCCAACAAAATGCATGTATGGCAAGAAAACCTTTTACTCAAGTATATGTTCGATTCTTATTGATTGTATGCTTGAAGAGAACTTAAATTAAAGTGCACTTAGATGGACTTTGGGCCATCGAATCCATTCTAAAAAATAATGGTGTTAGAGATATGAGTTAGACCTAATGTCTGTTTATTTTTTTGGCTGAAGTCTGAATATAAATATTCAGATGTATAAAAACTATTTATTTTTTATTTTATATATATATATTTTAAAAATATCTTAATATAATTAAATTAATTTTTGTTATTTAAATCTGAATAAATAAATATCTAAATAATTTAAATATTTTATTTGTTAATAATACCCTTAATTTATTAATTAGTATTTATATATGCAATAACTTAATATATTAGTATAAAAATTTTTATAATATATATATCAATATATCAGTTTCAGATTTTTTTTTTATAAAAACAAACAATTTAATATTTATATTCAGACATTTAAAATTAAAAAATAAACATATTATTTAGATTCAGATTTTAGTCAAATTTAGATTTAAACCATATTTAGATTTTAGATAAAAAAACAAACATTACCTTAAAAAGAATCTTATTTTTTAAGAAACTTTAATCAAAATCAGCTTGGAAAAAATGTTGACCAACTAGAGAGTAACAAAAATTATGCTGGGTGATAAAAGTACAATATCATTATTCTTTAATTCTACTCATATCCACACCCTCCTTCATACATAAGTTCTTTTTTTTTAATAAGGAAAATGCCCCCTCTAAATTTTATGATTTTCCAGTTTTACCGTTCAATATAAAACGAACCAATTTAAACAGTAACCGGTTTTTTAAAATTGTAAAATTATATACATTAATGAGAATAGAATCTAAGACCTATCTAAGAAATAACATTACATTAACCATTAAGCCACTTCAACTTTGTTGATAAATATTTTCACAATTTATGAATAACTATATGTAAAAATTATTTTAGAATCAATATTTAAAATTTTAAAAATTATTTTAGAATAAATATTTAATAATTTAAAAATTATTTTGGAATAAATATTTAAAATTTTAAAAAGTATTTTAAAATAAATATTTAATAATTTAAAAATTATTTTAGAATAAATATTTAATAATTTGAAAATTATTTTACAATAAATATTTAACAATTTAAAATTATTTTAGAATAAAATATTTGATAATTTAAGAACTATCTAAAAATTATTTTAGATTTATTTTTAGCAATTATCTTAAAACTTATGATAATTAAATTTATTTTTTATCAATTATTTGAAATTAATTTTATTATTATTGATAATAATAATTGTATATAAATTAAAATAATAATTAATTATTTATGTACATAATATTTTTATTTTTATATATAATTAGTTTGAAGTTAATAACTTTAAATTTGAAATATTTTAAAATTTTAATTATTATAAAATAATTTTTAAATTATTAAATATTTTATTTTATAAATATTTTTATTTTTGGTAATTATTATGTATTTCAAAATATAGTTATTTATAAATTGTGAAAATATTTATCAATAAAGTTGAAGTGGCTCATTAGCTAATGTAGTGTTATTTCTCAACAGTCTTAGGTTTGATTCTCATTAATGCATATAATTTTGTAATTTTAAAAAATTGATTACAGTTCAAATTGGTTCGAAGGGTAAAATCCAAAAATCATAAAATTTAGAGTGGACAAGGGGGTGACAGGGTATTTTTTAAACAGTAGGGGGAATGGTGCATTTTTCCTTTTAAATCTCACTATCATTATTCTTTAGTTCTACTCATATCCACACCCTCCTTCATACTTAAGTTCCTTTTTTTAAATCTCACTATAAGTTCCATTCTCTTGGATCATTAAAAGTTACAATACTGTTCTCCTTTGGGTTTTTGGAAAATCCTTAGAAGAGCATTGTGTTGGAAGAATTGTGCACAAAACAATACAATTCTTATTATTTCTTTCAAGATTTATTACAAACACTCAAACAACTCCTCACTCTTGCTTCTTTCTTGAAGCTACAACTCACTCACACATTTACTCACTTCTTTTTGACTTTTGGCTACATAATACAAGAGATGAAAGGTGGTATTTATGGTAAAACACAATCAATATGCACCACTCACTAAAATAAACTCAAAAAATCCTTATCATCCAAGGTGCACCACTTAACCTAACACTAATTATTCATCAAACCTACCAAAACACATGTATATACTTCTAGAACTTGGATTTGGGCTTTAATTTTGAAATCAAGTTTAAAATCCAACACCCCCTCTTAAACTTGGATTTGGGCTTTAATTTTGAAATCAAGTTTAAAATCCAACACCCCCTCTTAAACTTGATTTTGTGACTCCAAGTAACTTTCTCAACCTTACAAAATCTTCACTCCTCAAAGGCTTGGTAAAAATATCAGCAATTTGTTCTTGGGATTTGACTTACTCTATTTGTACATCATTTCTTGTAATGCACTCCCTTATGTAGTGGTAGCGTGAGTCGATGTGCTTGCTTCGATCATGAAACATTGAATTCTTTGCTAATGCCATAGCTAATTTGTTATCAACATAAATCTCTGTTGGCTCTTTTTGTGGCAATTTCAGCTCCTTTAACAAGTTTCTAAGTCAAATTGCATGGCAAACACATAATGTGGTAGCTACATACTCAGTTTCACATGTGGAGAGTGTAACAATTGGTTATTTCTTTGACATCCAAGTAAATGCAGTGTCTCCCATGAAGAATATAAAACCAGTTGTGCTTTTTCGATCATCAATATCTCTAGCCTAATCACTATCACTATATCCAATAAGCTTATAATCACTTGAAGTTGAATAGAATAAGCAAAAATTTGTTGTACCTTTTAGGTAATGGAGAATCCTCTTTGCAACCTTGAAGTACGTGGTTGTTGGAGTTTCCATGTAACGGCTTACAATTCGGTTGCATAAAAAATATTAGACCTTGTACATGTCAAATATCTTAAACATCCAACTAGGCTCTTGGAAAGAGTTGGATCTATTTTTTCTCCTTCATGCTTCAAGAGTTTAACTCCAAACTCTATTGGTGTACCAATTGCCTTACAATCTTCCATCTTGAACCTTTTGAGGATCTCTTTTGTGTAGCCTTCTTATGAAATGAAGATTTTATTTTCCTCTTGTCTCACCTCGATACCAAGGTAGTATGCTATAAACTCAATGTCTGTCATCTTGAACTCCCTAATCATTGTTTTCTTGAAATCATGAAACGAGCTTGGATTGCTTCCAGTAAAAATCAAGTCATCCACGTATAGGCACACAATCAAAACATCTTCATCTTTGATCTTGATATAGAGTGTGTCTTGGAAGTACTTGTTGATTCGACTATTCCATGCTCTTGGCGCTTGCTTAAGTCTGTAAATAGCTTCCTTCAGTTTTAACACTTTGTCTTCTTTCCCTTTAACTTTGTAGCCTGATGGTTGTTGAATGTAGACTTCTTCTTCGAGAACTCCATTCAAGAAAGCAGATTTTACGTCCATTTGATGAATTCTCCATTTGTTTTGAGCTTCCAAGGAAATAATTAGCCTTATAGTTTCCAAGCGTACTACTGGAGCAAATACCTTATCATAGCTAATGCCACCTTTTTTACTGTAGCTTTTTACAACTAGCCTTGCCTTATATCATTCAATTTCTCCATATGCATTATTCTTTGCTTTGTACACCCATTTGACTCCAATTGCTTTGTGTCTTTTGAGAAGTGAAACAAGCTTCCACGTGCAATTCTTCACGATTGCTTTAATTTCTTCATCCATTGTATTTTTCTATTTTTCATCTTGTGCAGCTTCTTCAAAGCTCACTGGTTCACAATCAGCAAAAAGGCAAAAGAGAGTAAGATTATCTAGCCTTTCAGTTACCTCGTAGAGATCTTGAAGACTTCTTGTGCGTTCTTCATTTCTTTCGTTTAGAAATGATGATGGTTAATCAATTCTTGTTGGTAAAGTTGGCGATGTTATAGGTACTTGTTCAATTTCTTCTTATTGTTTAGCTTGCTCATTTTCTTTAAAATAGGGAAGAAAATTGAAATCATCAATATGTGAACCAAAATCCTATTCTCCTTCTTCATCAAACATTACTCTCTACTGATCACAATCTTTTTGTTGTTTGGATTGTATAACTCGTAGCCTTTTGAGCTTGAATCATAGCTGGTGAAGATAAAACTCTCGCTTTTATTATCTAGCTTTGTTCTTCTCTCGTTCTGTACATGAACATGAGCTATACTTCCAAAAACTAAAAAATGAGAGATACTAGGTTTTCTTCCACTCCACACTTCTTGTGGTGTTTTTTCCCACTCGTTTCTTATTGGAGATCGGTTGGATAAATAGACAACAATTGCTACAACTTTGGCCTAAAACTCTGTCGGCAATCTTTTGCTTTACAGTATGCTTCGTGCCATGTCAAGAATAGTTTTATTCTTTCTTTCAGCAACACCATTTTGTTAAGGGGATCTATGAACAGTTAGGAAACGTCGAATTTCGTTTGCCTTACAGAATTCTTGGAACTCCTTGGAAGTGAATTCTCCACCACGATCAGTTTTCATAGCCTTAATTTGGTGGCCACTTTCTTTCTCAATAGTAGCTTTGAACTTCTTGAATGCTCCAAATACCTCAAACTTTTGTTTTAGAAAATACGCCCTAGTCTTGCTTGAAAAATCATCAATAAAGAGAAGAAAGTTATTATTACTGAGAGAACTTGGCTTCAATGGACCGCATACATCGGCATGAATAAGCTCCAATGGCTTATTGGCTCTGAAGGTAGACTCCTTTGAAAAGTTTTTTCTAAATTACTTCCCATGTAAACATCCTTCACAGAGTTGATTCGGATAGTTGATATAAGGAAGACCTCTCACCATCTCATTCTTAAACAACAATTCTAATCCTTCAAAGTTGAGATTCCTAAATCGAAGATGCCATAACCACGATACATCTTTGTAACAAGTTTTCAAACATTTTGCAATATCATTTTGGATATTCAAAGAAAACATTATATTCTTTGATATTTTTACTTTGGTAATTAAGTTGCCTTTATCATATCTTATTAAAAGGCTATAATCTTTCATGTGAATATCATAACTTTTTTTTTTAAGAGTTGGCGTAACCTTAGAATATTACTTTTTATATTGGGTACATAATAGATATTTCCAATAAATTGATGTCTACCATGTTTCAATCGTATCATAATGTTACCTCTTCCTTTCACAACAACTTTGGAATCATCACCAAATGAAACATTACCGCCTATTGATTCGTCTAACTCTACGAACGTATTTCTTCTCCCACATATGTGATTGCTTGCCCCAGTGTCAAGGTACCATGTGTTCTCTTGGCCTTCATCATTGTCCTTGTATGTCAACAAGACAGTTTCATCTCCTCGATTCTTTTCTTCCACATAGTTAGCTTTTTCTTCAACTTTATTGTTGTAGACTCTACATTCAGAACATAGTGGCCAAACTTTTGACAATTGTAACATCTAATTTTGGACTTGTCGTACCTTGTATTTGGATTGCTTCTTCCATGACCTCGTGTTGAGCTTTCTCTTTTCTCGTAGTTGTTGTTGGAATGATTATTGTTGTAATACCAACCTCGTCCATAACCACGACCTCTACTTTGTCCTCTACTTCAGCCTCTACCTCGACCTTGTTGGTTTCTCTCGTAACCTTGAATTTTTTCTTTCTCCTTGAGTTGTAACTTAAGGAGTTGTTCGAAGATCCCTTCTTCTTTATTTTTTCTTTATAGGCTTGCAACGATCCTTAGAGTTGGTCAATTGTCATTTCTTCCAAATCTTTAGTTTCTTCAATTATTGTAATAATGTTCAAATTTTGAATCTACGGAGTGTAATATCCTCTCCATTATTCTCATTTCACTTATTTTTTCACCATTTCTTTTCAATTGATTGAAAATAGCTTCAACTCTTGAGAAATAATCAGGAATCGATTCTCCTTCCTTCATATGTACAGTTTCAAATTCTCCTCTCAAGATTTGAAGACGTAACTTTTTCACTTGTTCAATGCCTTGGTAAGATGTTTAAAGCTTATCCTATGCTTACTTGGCAAAGGTTGCATTTGCTATCTTCTCAAAAGCATCATCATCTAATTCTTGATAATAGAGAGTCTTTTTGTCTCTCTTTTTCAAGTCCTTCAATGCATCTTTTTGTGTTTGAGTCAAAGTGGCAATTGCAACATCATCTCTAGGCTCGTTATAACCTTTCTCCACTACTTCCCACACGTCTTGTACTCTAAGGAGCGCCTTTATTTTAATACTCTAATTATCATAATTATTTTTGTTGAGAATTGGAACTTGAAATGCTGTCATGCCTTCATTTGTCATATTTCTCAAGACAATTAATTGCACAAATAGATTCAAAACACCAAAAAACTTTAGAAAAGACTTGGTTAAGGCTTTAAATCTTGGTCAACGATCGATCAAACTTACTTGGTTCAATTGACTCGGTTTGGTCTAACAGACTTGGTTCAACAATTTCGGTTCGGTTCAATTCACTCTATTCGACTGGCTTGGTTCAGCAGCTTAACTCTTCCTGCTGCATAGCAAACTTCCGGTGGAGCATGACGGCACAATTCAACTTCGATTTGGTTGATTTTAGTGGCGTTGCATTCCTCTCATCGAAAGCTTCGATTGCATATGCTATATGTATATATTTGATAACATAAACATAGCTCTGATACTATTTTGTTGGAAGAATTATGCACAAAACAATACAATTCTTATTATTTCTTCCAAGATTTTTTACAAACACTCAAACTCCTCACTCTTGCTTTTTTCTTGAAGCTACAACTCACTCATACATTTACTCACTTCTTTTTGGCTTTTGGCTACATAATACAAGAGATGAAAGGTGGTATTTATAGTAAAACACAATCAATATGCACCACTTAACCTAACACCAATTATTCATCAAATCTACCAAAACACATGTATCATACTTCTAGAACTTGGATTTGGGCTTCAATTTGGGCTTCAATTTTGAAATCAAGTTTAAAATCCAACAAATTGGACAACATCCTTATGAACTAAATCGATTCAATATCCTCATATACAAATATATAACCTATTTGAAAAGGTGAGAAAATATAATTGATATAACACTTCACAATAATAAAATTAAGAATATTTAGTTGATTAAATATGTTTTTAAAAATAAATTTAGATTAATTATATTAAAAAATGTTACATTAAAAATTAATAGCAAACACTACCTATATATGTAATGCAAATAAAAGTATTTTAAAAGCTAAAATGTGTTTAACACAACAAAATTGTATTTAAATTTGATTGGACACAATTACATAAAAAAAAATTGATTTTTTACGATTTTTTAATTTTGTACCAATTTTAATTATAAGTATTTGGCAAATGTTCTTTTAGAATGTTTCGTATTCTGTATTCTTAAAAGCATAAATGAAACATATGTACGCCACCATAAAATATTCATGTATACACTTATTTCATTTTTTTAATTCATGATATGTAAATTTTTTTCAATAAAATTGAAAAAAATTAAAAATGAAAGACATTTAGATTTTGGAGATGAGAAAAAGAGGAAAATGACGACGGCAAGGAGAAGAAAAGAAAAAGGACTTTTTAAGGCTTTTTGATTTTTTAAATATAATTATTTGTTTATAAATTAAAAAATTATTTTATTAAAGACTAAAATATTCATATCTTTTATTTTTATTTTATGCTAAAGTTAACATCAACCGACCTTAAAGTATGCATGGATGGGTTTTTATACTGCCGAGTCTCTGAATCCGATCAAAGATTATGGTGTGGAAAGAGATGAACTGGTGGAAATTTTAGTCAAGGTCTGCTTGGAAAGGATGTTGACTAACCAGAGAGTAACAAAAGCTAGTGGAAGAAAAACCAAAGTAAAACTTCGCACGTTAAGAAACGAAAAATGTTTCATAATTAGAACCAAAGAGTTTATCTTAATCTTTTATGAGAAAATGTTATGAAAAATAATTAATTTTCATATATTTATTTACATATATAATAAATAAAAAATGAAAATATTACTTAGTATTATTTAGATTTAAGGTAAAAAAAAATGGCCCTAGACATAGTTCAGGTGGCTAAGAACATGTTTAACACTCTTATTCCATCTTGATTCTTGAGTTTAATTAACAGTAGAGAATAAGAGTTTAGTGTTTTGTAAGTAAAATTTTTCTCCTGAATACAAAATCTTTGAAAAAAATTAAAAAAACAATCATTACCTATATATATATATATATATATATATATATATATATATATATATATAATGCAAACATAAGTGTTTTAAAAGTTAAAATTTGATTGGATAAGATTACATAAAAAATCAGAAAAATGAATTTTTATTGTTTTTTAATTTTGTACTAATTTTAAGTTTTTTGGCAAATGCATTCTTTTAGAGTATATATATATTTTTTATTCTTAAAAATAAAAGATTATATTAGAATAATATATATCAAAAGAAATCTAAGATGATGCACAAGTAGTCTTTTTTTTTTATTCCTACCAATGCAAGTGGTAGGAATCGAACATACTCCTTTTAAAGGGGTGTGTTCTAACCATCAGGGTTAAGCCTAATGGCTTCACAAGTAGTCTTTAATAGTTTAGAATTATGTGATTATTTGACCTTTTTACCTTGGATTAGGATATATAGCATGCTGATCTAAAATTTTAATTATCTAGTTAAATATAATCTTTTAAGTGAACCAATTGAAAAATTAGTTAAATTTCTAAACTTGATGAAGTTTAAAATTTGAATAAATTTATCCAATTACATCTTAGAAATACTATTATAAATTTTATTAATTTCCCAATTTATAATTTATCTTAATAATTTATAAAAATATAATAGATAAAATTACTAGTTTTAGATTTTTTATTTTTGTACATAATAAATAAAAAATAAACATATTATTTAGAATGATTCAAATTATATATTTAAACTTATTTAGGTTTAAGATAAAACATAATGGCATACTACTATGTGTTTGTTTATTTTACCTAAAGTTTGAACATGACTGAAATCTGATTTTGACTGAACTTTGAATCCAATTGATATACTTGTTTTTTTACTTTAATGTTTCAATATAAATGTTAAGTTGTTTGTTTTTATAAAATATTTTGACATATATGCCTTAAAACATATGAAATTGATACTTTAAATTATCAACATATATAAATTTTAAGTAATAAACTAAGGGTTCAGATAACTACTCACAGCACCCACTACAACAGTGACTTCAGACAAGCCCCCCCACCTAAGAAGCCTACCTTTGCCTCTTTATTATCATGATTGAATAATATTTCAATGTATGCAATATAACTACCTCTCCCAATCTATAAAGGGGATATCGCAATGGTCAAGATTAAGCCAGAAGTTCACAAAGAGCAATTGGATCGTTGTAAGATGAATCTTATAGGGTGGATTGTTTTATGTCCTAGTTCTAAGCCTATGAAAAATGAAAAACTTACAAACTTTTTACATAAGATTTGGCAGAAGTTCACAAAGAGAATAAATGGTATATGACCCCCTTGGCTTAAGGCATTTATGATATTCACTTTTATAGTGAGAAAAACATGAGGAAATTTTGGAGAGGTGACACTTGTTCCTTATCTCAGGGCATTTTCCATCTCTATCAGTGGCAACAAAGCTTCAATCGATATTATCCAAAAATACAATCGCACACCCAAATTTGGATTTGGATATATGGATTAAGCTTGAAGTATTGGGATCCAAGAATTTTAATGACTATAGCCTTGATGTTGGTATTTGATAAGTGTGTAGAATACGCATTTATTAGTTGCTTCGGGACATGAATTATTTTGTAAATCCTCAATTTTAGTTAATATTTGATGAATTTTAGTGCTTTTCTATAGAAAGATAGCAAACAAGCATCTAAGATGAAATTAGCTTGAGAAAGAAATATCGAAAAAGTCAGAAAGGAAACGGGAACCAAAATGCAAAGTTTCAAGGACCAAAATGTAAGAAATTAAAAGCTAAAGTTCATGGGTTGATGATATGGCGCAGCTGCACCAAGCTATGGTGCGATAGCGTTATGCCCGCAGACTAAGGCCATTTTGGCCAAGAGTGGGTGGTGCGGCAATTCTTCTCCATTATGCCCCCATGCGAATTTGAGTGCCCCTCCGCCTCCTAGACGTGCTTGGATGATTTTTGGCCGTAGGATCATCATTTTATGGTCTGATTTAGGTATCTTATAGGTTTATATGTTTTTGGAATGATAGCCATAAGAACTAAGCAACTAAGAATAGAAAATTGGGTTTTTGATTGAGAGAATAAAGTGAAGAAGAAAGAGAAGATTCTAGAGAGAGAAGTGGATTGATTCAAGTTAGAGCCTTTGGAAGAGGACTTTAAGGAAGATCATTGAAACTTGCATCTCTAGTCTAATTTCCTAAACTCTATCACTCTCATTTTGTATTTCATTTGAACTTTAATTGTTTAAATTGATGATTATGGAGTACATGATGATTATGATGTTGATAATTATAATAGTTAGCTAGTTTTCTTAATTTGGGGTCTTGATGTATCTTGTCCAAACTATGTTTTAATCAATTGGCATGTTATTAATTTTATTATGATATGATTCACTTATATTTATCTTGCATTAATGTTCTAATTTATTAATTAATTAATGAATTAGTTAAATTGGAGATAGACGAATTAACTCTTGGGAAAGATTGATTTGTTTGTTATACTAAGGAAACACAATCTACATAGTTGTAAGACTGGGAGGTAATCGACATCTAGATATATAATCTAATTAACACTTAGAATTTCAAAAGGATATCAACTTGAGTCATTGTGCGTAAAACCTTAATTTATACTCGAGAGAGGTATTAAGATTTGTTTTAATATTGTGTTAGTGAATTAGATCAAAACACATTAATAACGGCTAATTAGGAGAAACATAGTGATGGATAAGCGAAATTAAAACCCTAGATAATTTATTCTTGCATATTTTATTCTTTTATAAACTCTTTGATTTGATTTATATTTTTCGTTAGTTAATAATAGCGTTTTAGTTTATTTACAGTTACAATTAATTAATTTTAATTTGCTTAGATAAAATTGGCCCTTCAAACTATAGTACTTAGTAGTTAATTTGAATCTCAATCCTCATGAGACGATATTTATTCTTATCACTTTATTATTTCATACGACTTATGCGCTTGCGGTTAGTGTAGTAACGATTAGTATTCCACTTTAAATTGATCAAGCAACCAGGAGAGGAAATATGGCTTTTATGCGTAAATCCTCATGGACGTGGATCTATTGAAGTCGTTGCCTGATTTCATCATTGTCGAGCTACAAGACTACGACTTCGATATTGGAGTGCACTATAAAAATCTCCCATCAAAGTATAGCAGTTGTCACCGTTTGGTCATTTTCTTAATGAATGCTGCCACAACAAGAATAATATCAAGAAGGCAGACGACAAAGCTTCGATCCCTAAACAAATTTATCACTTGGTTCAACACGAGAATGTAGAGTCTACAGATCCAGCAACACTTGGGGAACAACAATCATGAGATCCTAACTTAATAGCGAAATAATGAGATATGGAATCCACACCAAAGAATCAAGGTTTTACTTCTAACTAGGAGACGAACAATATAGATAAATCACTAAACCAGGATCCAAAGAACAACGTATTGAACCCTAGTAGAATCCACAAACAAGAGGCCACGGTTGAGTTAGTTGGGTTGGGTATACGATCATTGATGAAGCCATACATGATACTTTGGCTTCTGTTACGATTGATGCATTAGCGGACACTACTTTAGGGTAGAAGAAGTCTCTAAATATGATCATGAACTTAGCCAGGCTACCAGTTTACTTTGAAAATCTCCCGTAGAAGATGGTTTTCAGATTGTCATGTTTTATTCACAGGAAAAGAAATTGAAGGTGAAACAAAAGAAGATTAATGAAATATACCTCTTGCCGGGTAGTCACTCCTCGCCTCTGATCCTATGAAGATCCTATCATGGAATATAAGAGGTTTGGCTAATCCTCAACCTATGAAGATCCATGCAGTTACATCACTTGGATTTTAAACAGGCAGTCGCAAAGGTTTGATTTTCTTTGTTTATTCATGTTGTCCCATGTTAATGATTGTCAGGAAGCTTAAACTTTTGAAGATTTGGCTGAGAGGATGGAATAAATATGTTTTTGGTAAAGTCCAAGAGAGAATTTCGGATGCTAGAACTCACCTGGTCGAGGTTCAACAAAAGCTATCTCTTAGAGATAATTTTGCTGCGTTATTGGCAAGGGAAACTGAAGCTAAGGAAAAGCTCATGCAAGCTGTGGCAATTCAGAGTTCTTACTAGAGTGATAGGGGTTAGGTTAAATGGCTGAAAGGTGGTAACAAATATACAAATTTATTTTAGTCCTACGTGAAGGTTCAGTGGGCAAAAGCTAGACTTTTGGGTTTACTTATTCCAAGTGATTGATGTATAATTAAGGGTGGACAAAAATGCCCAACCGAATTGAATAGTTCAGTTCGGTTCGATTTCATAATTAAGTTCGGTTCTAGTCGATTTTTGAATAATATGTTCGATTCGGTTTCGGTTTTAAATCGAAATCGAACTGAAATTGATTGTAAAATTTATTTTAACCCCTATTAATTTTATAAATTATAAATAACTAATAATTTGATAATAATTTTTATAAATATACATAAAAATAAGGATTAAAATTAATAATTTTTTAATTTTATTTATTTATTATAATTATAATATAAATTAGGGATATCAATAAAAGTTTATAAAACAAAGGGTCTGAAACCAAACTAAAACCGAAGTAGGGCTCAGAAATCGAAGTTCAGCCCGAACCGAATCGAACCAAATTTGTTCGGTTCGATTCAGTTCAATTTCATTATTAATACACTTAGAATTCGATTCGGTTTTTATAGAAACCGAATTGAATTCAATTTTGCCCACCCCTAATATGGAGGTTATTTCCTCCCAAGTAATAAATTTTTATCGAAAATGTTATCATATTCCTCCCCTGTGATTTAGTATAATATCACTTAAAAAGTATCTTTACAAAAATAATCATTTACTACCTCTACTTTAATAGAATTTTCACAATTACAAATTTATACTTAATAACTCAAATAAAATAATAATATTATAGTCCATAAATTTTAGTGAAATAACAAATTATGACTGATTTAGACAATATTAACAAATTAATCTCTATCATCCAAACTGGTAATAATATTCTATATAATTATCTATTTACCTTATTTAAATAAATAAGAATCCATAAAACCTCCTTACATTAGATTAAATAAACAGAAAAGAGAGATATAAAGTCATTTAAATTCACATATATTATAAAATCTATTAGTATAGCTATCTATATATTTTATTTTGATAGTAAGTATATAGTAAATTTAAAATTAGATATGATACAGCTATAATAAGAGTGTATAATATTTCTTTAGAATATAGTATAGATACTCTAAAGTATCCATTGATATCTCTATAAAATATTTGTTTTATCATTTTTTGTAAATTTTGTTACCAAAATTGTCATTTTATATTTAAAAAACTAAATACAATGGACTCTAAGGGCCAGTTTGGGATTGTTGTGGATTTTAAAAAAATCTGCTTATGTTGTGCTATAAAAATAATCAGTTTTAAAGGGAATTAATTTAAAGTTTGGTAAATTTTATTTTTAAAAGTGTTGTGAATTTGAAAATCAATTTTGTGCATTTGGTAAATTTATTATTAAAAATATTGTAGCAATACAAATGACTAAATTGTACACAGTGGAGAGTGATAAATAAAAATTATTTTAAATGTTTAATATAATATAATATAACTTAATATAATATATTATGATATAATATAATATAACCTAATATAATATAATGCTTACTTAAAATAATATATAGAAAAATATATATATCATAACTAAAAATAAAAGTAAAAAAATATTGAAAAAAAATTGGTTTTAACAAATTTATTTCTCAATGAAAGTTAAAATTTAAAAATTATTTATAAGGTTAATTTTGAATTTTTGTAATTTCAAATGGATATATTTTGTATTATACTTAGAAATAAAATTGTTTTTCAAAATCAGATTTTAAAAACAACACTTTTCCTACTTTTCAAAATCTACTATAGGATGATGTGATTTTGCCAAAAGTGATTTTAAAAAAATTTACCAAACACCAAAAACGACTTTTGACGGTTTAAAATCACTTCTACCTCTCTCAACAGTAATCCCAAATGAGCTCTAAGTTATATCTTGATTCTTAACCTTATCTTTAATTTATATTTATACTCTTAGGCCTAAATCGTAGATTCTAAACTTTTAATACTACTAAAAATATTTTTAAATAGTAAAAAATTTTAATTAATTAATTTTAAATTTGTAATTATATATTTGCATTACATAGGATATATTAAAATTTATCTTCAATTTTAAAAATAATTAATTAGGTCAATTAATATTTGAGAATATTGTACATATTTATGTGCATATTATTGTTGTTCGTATGTTACAATTTATTACATTAATTACATTAATTTGCTTAAAAATTTAGTTTGTATTATTTATTATTTTTGTCAATTAGTTCTTTTCTTTTAAAATTTTAATAATATTTATAAATTTTTTATACTTTTTTTTAGTATTTTATTTTGATTGGAGAAGTTTTAATAAGTTTAATAATTTTATGACCTGTTATAATTATTAATTAAAATTTTATATTGTTAGAATTATCTATGTTTTCTAAAATTTTAATATGATATTAATTTTTTATTGTTAGAATCATCTATTTTTTCTAAACTTTTAATATAATATTAATTTTTTAATTTATTTTATTAATACGGTAAATTCATTCGTGAAAGATGAAATCCTAATGGTTAATTTTAATTTTTGTTTTTAATTTTAATATAATTTAATTTTGTGATAATAATATAGACTAATTTATTAAAATCAAATAAATATGTTCTAATTTATTGTTTATCTAAAGTTTAGGGATTAAAATATTATTATTTAAAAATAAATTAAAATGATCCGCTAAATTTACAATTTTGTCCCTTGACTCCATTAAATAGTTATAACAATAAAATAAAGTAGAGGTGGTAAGTGATCATTTTTTTAAAGATACTTTTGAAGTGATATTATGCTAAATTTTAGGGGAAGAATGTTATAATACCTCTTTTTATCGAGACTGCTGTGACTCTTTGATGATTATATAATCTCATTCCCTTTACAATTACAGATGCAGAAAATGATTCCTTGACTATGAACCAAAGTAGTGCTGAAATTCGTGACGTTTTTCAAATGGATCTGTGTAGTGCTCCAGGTCCTGATGGCCTTTTGAAGCTTTCGATCACTCCCTGTTGGATTATTGGTCAAGATGTTGTTGCTGGAGTTTAACAATACTTTAAAGACAACTATTTTCTCCCAAATATAAATTCAGTTTTCTTGGTACTAATTCCGAAATCTGAAGCATCACTCTCTACTTATGATTATCATTCAATTGCCTTAACAAACTTTTTCCTTAAAATCATTACTAAGGTGCTGGCCAATAGGATTGGATCTTTGATGGATTGTCTCTGCACGCTTCACCAAACTGCTTTTATTCACGGATATTATATTCATGATAGTATTGCCTTAGCCTTTGAGGGAATAAATATGCTTGATCGAAAAGCTGTTAGTATCATGTTGGTGTTAAATTGGATATTGTTGATGTACGATTTTTACAAACATTGCACCCACACAGAAAGAAAGAATAGATGCACTTGAGGTTGAGCTGGGTGCATTTGAGGTGGTCAGATGGGTCGAACCAGATCCTCCTTCCAACTCAAATAAGAAATGCAATCCGAAGCTATTTCAAAGGGTGGAACCACCGAGAGCTATCAAGAATAATCAAGCTATAAACACTCTGCATTACTCGCACAATTTTTTTGTTCTATACACCTCATTTTCGGCAACACACAATATAGGACGTATAGCCAAACACTCACCGAACTTCAATACAACTTGAAAATGATGACTCCCTTGCTGCCCGTTGTTCGATCAATTATTCCGCTCAACTCTTTTGACCCCCAAACACTCTCGACTTTGTAATTTCGCTGAGCTGGTCCGCAAAATCTTTTGCAAACCACATCCGAGCTGGTCTGCCCTCAACAGATCCACAACACAAGACACCTCAACGTCAACTCATAGAACCTCAAAGAAACCCGAGAATGACATAATATATATTGCCCCTTTCTCCCACAACATCTTCGCCCACCTCTATTCGCCCCCGAACCCTCTCGACGCTCCAATACCAACGAGCTGGTCCGTAAGCTCCCTACAAGACAAATCCAAGCTCGTCTGCCCTTGACAATCCCCAAATACAAGACACCTCAATGCTAACTCATAGAAACTACCAGAAGCCTCAATGCACCCGAGGCGGCCAAGTGACTTGAGTCAAGTGTGCACGTATGAGCCAAGTCTATAATCCCAAACCACAAGAAACCACCCTGCTACTTCACTGTCCAAATACCCACATTACCCTACCTCTCAACTCCAAGCTCAACTCCGGTGACTCCAGAACTTCTCGAGACCCTTCGAGCGATAGTACATCTACTGCCTGCTTCTCAAATAACTATAAAGTCCATCTCTGTTCACACCTGAACACTCTTTACCCAAAGTTTCTACGGAGCTGGTCCGCGACTTCCTACGAAAGAGAGCAAGGCTCAAATAGGAGTCGCCTCTTCGGCGACCCCTCTCCGATGCATAAATTAGCTTCAGGTCCGAGAGGAAAAGAATGAGGGATTGGGTATATCCCTCTAAATGGAGAAAATCAAAGGTATGCCAAAGTGGTGAGGAAGAAGCATAAGGAGAAAGTCTATGCAAGGTCAAAAGTCAGGTAGATGGAGATTCAAAAGGACGAATAATGAAGTTTTTTCTGGGTTTTTTGTGTGTTCATGGAGTCGTTGGCTATAGAGGTTGTGTACATGGTAATGGGAGAAGAAAGAGAAAATTCTCCTTGGGAAGAGAACTCATTTCCTAGGAATATTGTGGCTAATCTCTTCTCTTTTTTGAAAATGAGAAAAATACCTTTTTATATGAAACAACGGAATGCTCATACCTGATTGGATGACTTATTTTGCCATAGTTTTAGAGTTTTTACCTTTCCAAGTGTTTCTCTCTCATTGGTTCTTGGTGACTCAGCTCAAATGCCATGTGGCAAGTTAGGGTTGGCGAGCTTTCCCTTATCCAAGCTCATTGGACAAGTGTTGACCATCTATTAGCCAAAGAGATTGCTCTGTACCTTGGTGGACAAGTGGAATAACCTTACTCGCCCAGCTGGCACATGGTCCCTTACCTAAGCTCTGTACATTGTCTGCACAGTGTCAGGCAGGATCTGAACGATACTAGCCTGGCTGTTGCCAAGACCAGGTGCTATCTACTGCCTTTGAAATGGTTCTCGCAAGATATTTTCTTATGTGTTGGGCTACTTTAGGGATTCTTTTGGGGCACAATGAGGTGGGCTTTCGTGCACCTAATTGCTTGGGCAGCTGGGCGTCCCACTTGCCTTGGCAGTTGAGTATCCTACCTCTCTTGTTCAAGAGGGCAAAGCTCTTGTTTATTGGAGGCAAGTTTGGCCGTTCCTAGGCTCAATAGAGAATTGAAGTTATTTTTCTAGTCTATTTATATGTGTTACGGTATATAGCCACGCTTTTCCACATGTACCACGGTATTTGGTCACATGGGCGTTTCTGCATGCATTACGGTATATGGTTGTAGGGCAGTTCACAAGCATCACGGTATATGGTCACATGAGCATTCTCACTCATGCCACGGTATATGATCACGTGGGGCAATATCAACAAATGGAGAATTTGTTGGCAATACATAGCAGGGAGCCCAGGTTAATGTGGGTCTTACCTAGCTGCTCAAGTGGCGAATATGTTGGCGATATTTAGCAGGGAGTCCAGCTCACAGTGGGTTTTATCTAGCCACTCAAATGGCAAATACGTTAGTGATATTTAGCGGAGAGCTCGGTTTACAGTGGATCTTACCTAGCCGCAACGAGCAAGGCTTGTACCACGTCCTGCCTTGAGGTGAGTGCGAAATAGATTACCTTGCAGTAAGCTGATTCGGACTTTCGTGGGCTTACTTTCTATCACGTGTTTAGTTGTATTTTTTCCCATAAGATATCTCTAAAGCTTTTGATACAGTTAATCGGGATTTTCTTTTGCTGTTCTTCGAAAACTTTGTTTTTGAGAGAAATTTTATTCACTGGATTTCGATGGTTTTATCGTCAGCAAGGCCTTCGATTCTGATAAAAAGTTCAGCTCACGGGTTCTTTCAGTGTGGGCGTGGGGTACGCCAAGGAGATCCTCTATCACCTTTTCTGTTTTGTTTAACAAAAAAAGTTACTTCTAGAGGTATTCTTCATCTCTAGGAGTCAGATGACATGCTTTCAAATACGGTCCTTCGTGGTCGTCCATCTTTAATGCATGCTCTCTATGCGGATGATATTTTCATTTTTTGCCGAGGGGATAAGAAGTCTCTCACGTCTTTGAACAATTTCTTGGAGGTTTATAGTCAATCTTTCGAACAGCAGATTAAAAAAATTAAAAGCCTCTTCATTCTAGGTAATTTTGCACGGCCCCGCACGGCTCTCATTAAATCCATTTTTGGCTTTGTAGAAGGCTCTTTGCCTTTTAATTATTTGGGGGTACCTATATTCATAGGCTGTCCCAAAAGGAATCATCTTCAAGCTTTGGGTAATCAAGCTAGTTCGATTCTAAATGGATGGCACTGGAAGATTCTCTCAATGGCGGGAAGGGTTGAATTTGTCAAGACGGTTTTTCAGAGCATCCTCTTTCCCAGTTTTAAGGTTTACTATTGGCCTACATCTTTTAAAACAGCTTCACTCTTTGGCTCGTCGTTTTTTCATTTCAAGTAATTCTCAGTTAAGGAAGCTAGCGCTTTCATCTCGTAGTCTCAAATTTGTTCGCCGAAGTCCGAGAGAGCTAGACCTTAGGAGGTTGGACACCCTTAATGCAACTTGTCTTCTCAAGATTGTGTGAGAATTTTGCAATAGTGCTTCAATTTGTGGCTCTTACCTTCATGCTGGATATTCTTTAGGTGATTCTAGGAAAAAATATTCAAGCGCCTCTGTGTGGAATGGTTTTTGCTGTGTCTTGAAGTATTGTTTTTAAAGGTGTGGCCTGGGTTATCGGGGATGGATCTCAGATTAATTTCTGCCATGACACCTGGTTGGATTATCCTATTTTGCAACAAACTAGTCAGACTCGGTTTTGTATAAAAGTTTCAGCTTTGATTTCAGCAGGTAAATCATGTATTCCTGATGCTTTCTTTAAGTTTCTTCCTCATCTTAAGAGTTCTCGTAAGAATGTAATTCTTCCCATTGCAACATTCCCAATCGTATGGCGTGGAGGGGTTCGCGGGATAGAAGTCTTACGTTAAAGGACAATTATTATTATCCGCGGGTCCAACATGGCATTCAGCCTTGATGTTCTTTTAGCTGACAGTTTTATTCCTCCCAAATTCGCAATGATGTGGTTTGGCGAGTTCTTCAAAATATGTGCCTGTGGATGAAGTTCTTCTGGAACATGGTATTTTTCTCGTTTCTGTATTCTTTAAGTACGTGTCATTTAGCCCCCCCTTAGTACGTGTCATTTATGCTTCTTTTATTTTTAATAAAATTGATCTCGAAAAATTTTACTTAATAAAAATATTTAATTTATTTAAATATTTAATTATTTAAATTTAAATTAAAAAATTTTAAATTAATTATATTTAAATATTTTTAATAAATTTTAAAACATAAACTAAAAGAATAATTCTCGTCATCTGAATAAAATGATTCAAATTTTAATGAAAAAACAAATATATATGAATGAATTGTAAGTAAAAGAGTTTTAAAAGTTAAAAATGTATTAAGATATAAAAAATAGTATTTGAATTTGATTTGGATGCAATTACATTAAAAATAAGAAAAATGAAGTTTTATTGTTTTTCAATTAACCTTTACAATTTGTTTGGTATTGAATTTTAATGGTTTAAAGTTATAGAATTGTTATGAGATAAACTTAGTACAATATATCAAATATTAATAGAAAATGCATGTTTATAGCCAAAAATCAGTATTATTAAGTTTTTGTGGGATCAACTCACTATATATATGTCAAATATTAATAAAAAAATGAGTTAGTTTTATTAAAAATGAATATTACTAAATACTTATTTAACTTTATTTTGAAAGTAAACAGAAATACTCAAATTGTTCCTAAGACTAAAACAACTAATGTGTACTTTTGACTGGGGATTGCATCTCAACGAGATTTTTCCAAAATTGTTCTCTTCTTTTCCACCTACTCTAGAAAGTTAAAAAATAGGTAGAGTTTATTTGTTTAGGAGAAAAAGATTAAGAGTTTAAAAAATACTCAAGTAGGTCCTAGTCCTTTAGTTTAAAACAGCTATTAATTCAATGGAATGTGGTACAATTACCTTTTTACCCCTGTTATAATATGTATATTTATCATGTCATTTTAACTATTTGCCACATCAGTAAATTTAATTTTTTTAATTTTACTTATTATCATTTCAATTCTATCCTCATAAAAAATAATGTGGTAATAAAAATACCCTCATGCAATATATATTACAAATTTTGACTATATTGTCCTCATTTATTTTATATGTAGAGATAAAATTGTCGTTATATTTATTTCCTCTTATTTTCTACCATGTTTTCATTTACTTTTCTTTTCTCCTCATAAATTTGTGTCCACAAAAAATTTAAAATTATTAATTAAGATGGGGAGAAAATTTGTAATTCAACAAATCAAATAGTTATAATTTGATAAAAGTTTGCAAAAATAAATGAAGACAAATTTACATTAATTTACAAATAATCTCAATCAAATAATAACATTTTAACAAAATATCAATCAAATAATAAAAATTTAATAAAATCTCAAGCAAATAATCATAATCAATAAATATCATTGACTAGGAAATAAAAATATGAAAACTTGGTTAACATATGTGATCCCGACAACACTAACCGCAAGGATACGGTTCGTATCAAGTAGTAACGTGACAAGTAAGAGTATTGTCCCATGATGATTGAAGTTTTTAATTAAAGCTAATTTCTATAGTTATGGTAACTTGATTTTATCTAGGCAACCTAACACAATCAAATAACAAACCAAATTAAAGAAATGAAAATTCTATAAAAGTAGTTTCAGAGTCTTAACTTTATCTTCTCATCCTCATGTTTATCTTAATCAGGTCTTATTAATATTTTCAAGTTTAATTCACTAATCACAGGCTAAAATTTGATCTTGCTATATATCCCGAGTGTCAAGTGTGATGTATGCCTAGTCTACTTGAGTCAGTATCCCTATCTGACTCGTTCAATTAAATATGCGTTAAAAATGGTTTGTCATTAACTCTACTCAAAACTCAACTATCTCTCAGTATATTGTAATTTTAAATGTTAATATGATTGTCTAGGCTCTAAGGTCCTCCTGAACTCTCAGAAATCTAAATTGTGTTTTTCTTTTCTGGTGAATAAATTAAACTCTCTTGAGTATTGACTGATGTGCAAATTTTAATATGCTCACGAGTGCAAGAATCAATAATAGTTAATGATAAGTTCATTCCAAGGTCGATCTCTCAAGGAATTGTAGTGATTTATATTCTCATTTATTTTCTTTATGTTATTAAATTTAATAAACAATAAATTCCTAACACTTAATTGGTATTTTGATACGATTTTAAATGAAATCAAATGAGAATTAGCTAGCTATCTACTCATGCATTAAATATTAAGTGAATTAAACAATTATCTAAAAGTTTAGACTATTGTCCTTTCCAACTATGGCTAGAGAAATCCAATGAAATATTAAAATTCTCATTTGCAATCAACAAATATATCTTTGATGTGAGACTTTTACTTAATTAATTGAATTAATTACAAGAAAATGATATAACCATTTAAATTAAACCAAGTCAATGAATCCAATTTAAATAATTGTTCAATAGAGCTTAATTAAGGTAAGATGATGTTTCTAACACCTTAATTCTCACTTGTTAACTTTAATTATAAATAATAGATAATCAATCTATAATTCATAATATAAGATATAAAGAACAATGAACAAGTAATAATCTTAAACTTTCATTAAACCTAATTCATAAAATAACTAACACAATCATAGTAGCTAAGGCAAACTTTCACTATGTATTTAGCCTTCCATTATCAAGTTTAAATTAATAAAATTAAGTATGAAAGTGTAAAACACATAGAGGAACAAACAAAGATTGAAATAAATTTATCTTTGTCGAAGATTTCCCTTTGGGTTTGAAATGATTGATCGTCTTCGTCAATCCTTTGGTGGAAAATGCTTGATGAAGAATGATAAAAACAACACACACTAGCTACGAATTTTTGAGTAACAATATTTAGATCACATAAAGGAAAGAAATAAAACAAATAAAGAACTCTCCTAAGAGAAAGAAACTCCAAAATAGCATGCCCCCATATTCAAAACCACCAATTATATAGGCAAGATAAAGGATGCTTTACATGTGTAGACACATGTATATTGTAGTTTCATCATATCTCTGTCTACTAGATTGTAGCTCACTTCTGACTATCTCTCACGCCAAATTAAAAAAAGTAGTCTTCATACACTTTGTACATAATTTAATAACCTTTCATAGACTTTACGAATCGTGTCATTTGGATGTCTAGAGCATGAGATATAATTAAAACCATAAAGTATGCTCAAATTGCAATGTTTACAGTCATTGTCTGAATGATGACTACTTTAGACAACCTAGATGCACACATTTGAAATTATGTATAACATACAATTTGTGGTTGGATTTGGCATGGTTGTACTATTTCAAGAATAAACTCAATTAATGGAGTATTCAGAAAGGTATGGCCAAAAGACAGAAAGGTGGAATGTGGATGAGCAATGCTTCATTACATTCCTTCACACTTTTGGTGCCTACCCATCTTGAATTTGCAAAGGTTGTCTGAACATGAATTATTCACAATTGAGGCAACTTTCACTTCCAACAAGAATCATTTCATTTGAAGATGTCTATATAAATTTATGGCCATGATGCTAATTCATGCTCAAATGAGTTGTATGTAAGTGGATATTTTATAACTTTAATTGCAACTTAAACTCCTTTAATACCTATATACAAATATAGACCACATAAATACTTAATACAAGTATTATACTAATGCCCAATGGCCTAATTTGGGTATCTTTTAGGTTTATATGTTTTTAGGATGATAGCCACCAAAAGAGGAACCTAGAATAGAAATTGAGAGATTTTTGAGTGAGAAAAAGGAAGAACAAGTGAAGGTCCTAGACAGAGAAGTGAAGTGATTCAAGTTGGAGCCCTTGGAAGAGGACTTGAAGGAGGATCATTGAAGCTTGGATCTCTAGTCTAGTTTTCCTAACTCTTTAACTCTCATTTTGTATTTCATTTGAACTTTAATTGTTGAATTTTATGATTATGGAATACATGTTGATTGTTAATCAAGTAATAAAGTGATAAAAAAATATATCATCCCACGAGGATTGATATTCAAATTAAATACTAAGTACTATAGCTTGAAAGGTCAATTTTATCTAAGCAAACTAGATCGATAAATTGTAATGGAAAATAAACTAAAACACAAATATTAAGTAATGTGGAATAGCAATTGAGTTTAATAATTTTATAAAAGATAAAGTATGCAAAGATGAATTACCTAGGGTCTTGATTTTACTTATCAATCACTTGTTTCTCCTAATTGGCCATTATTAATGCGTTTTGGTCTAATTCACTAATCACAAGATTTAAGTCAACTTTAACACCTCTCTCGAGCGTAAATCAAGGTTTTACACACAATGATTCAAGTTGATATCCCTATCTAACCCAAATAATTATACGTTTATTATGCATTACTTGTTGTTTAACGCTTAGAACCCAATTCACCTCCCAGTTTCTTGAAATCCTAATTTCTTGAAATCCTAAGTGTTAATTAGATTATTTAGATGTCGATTACCTCCCAGTCTCACAACTATCTAGATTGTGTTTACTTAGTCCGACAAACACATTAATCTTTCCCAAGACTTCATTCATCCATCTATAATTTAACCAATTAATTAATTAATTAACAAATCAGAACATTATGCAAGATAATTACAAGTGAATCAAACAATAATAATATTAATAACATGCCAATTGCTTAAAACATAGTTTAGACAAGATCCATCAAGACCCTAGATTAAGAAAACTAGCCAACCATCACAATTAACAACATCACAATCAACATGTATTCTATAATCATAAAGTTCAACAATTAAAGTTCAAATGAAATACAGAATGAGAGTTAAAGAGTTTAGGAAAACTAGACTAGAGATCCAAGCTTCAATGATCCTCCTTCAAGTCCTCTTCCAAGGGCTCCAACTTGAATCACTTCACTTCTCTCTCTAGGACCTTCACTTGTTCTTCTTCTTTCTCACTCAAAAATCTCCCAATTTCTATTCTAGGTTCCTCTTTTGGTGGCTATCATCCTAAAAATATATAAACCTAAAAGATACCCACATTAGGCCACTGGGTGATAATTTCACGGCCAAAAATCGTCCAAGCACGTCTAGGGGGTGCTAGAGCATCCAAAATTTGCTCGAGGGTGCAATGGGACAGAATGAATGGCGCGGTTGCGCACCACCGTGGCATTGCCGCGCCATCCTCACGATCTGAATGGGATTGGAGCGTGGGTATGGCGCTGCCATGCCATGTCCTCCAACTTTGATTTCTTTACAATTTGGTCCCTTCAGCTTTGCGTTGTAGTCCTTGTTTTCTTTGCAACTTTTCTGATGTTACTTTCTCAAGACGATTTCATCTTCAATGCTCGTTTGCTATCTTTTCTATGCAAAACATTAAAATTCATCAAATATTAACTAAACTTGAGGATTTACAAAATAATTCAAGTCTCAAAATACCCGATAAGTGCGTATTCTACACACTTATCACCATATTGTACAATTATACATATTTGCATGTATTTGAGTTCTAGACCATGAAAACATGCAAAGTAATGTTATGGCGATGAAGTTTCACAATTTATGCATAAATAGGGACATTAAATTCAATAGTAATGTAATAATGTCTTGTAAAATATACAGGAATGATGTATTTTTAGATACTTATCGTTGATCCATTTACACAAATCAATCAACTCATCAAAGTAATTGAAGGCATTACAAATAAGGATAAACACAAGTGAGTGAATCATAAACATCAACACCATTATATTAAAACATGATTTCAATAGATTGATCAAGACTCTATGGTGAAGGTTATTTATTCGTATGTTTCTCCTAATTAGCCATTATTAATGTCTCTTTCTAGCTAAATTAACTATATGCTCATTAAGCATTATTTGTTATTCAATATTTAGAACTTAATTACCTTTCGATCTCTTAAAATTCCTTGTGTTGATTAGATTATCTAGGTGTCGATCTCCTTCCAGTCTCACAACTACCTAAACTGTGTTTCCTTAATCTGATAAACAAATCAATCGTTCCCAAGAGTCAATGTATTCATCTGCAATTAACCAAGTCATCAAATAAGAAATTAGAAACATTAGACAATGTAAACAAAAATGAATCAAACCATGATAACATTAATAACATACCAATTGATCAAAACATAATTTGGAAAAATTGATCAAAACTCTAGGATAATAAAATTAGTCCAACATAGAAAAATTTATAACAATTATCAACAAGTTCATAAATGTAAATATAGCCTAAACAATATTACAAGGTATAAATTTCAAGAGACAAAAGGAAGGAAAAGAGAAAAAATTAGAGCTAGGGATGCTCCAAGCCTTCAATTCTTCAAGAATCCACCAAGAAACTTCAAGAAATTATGGAACTCCAAGCCTCTCTCTTCTCTCTCTCTAAAAAATTCAGCCCATTTTTTCTCCTTATATTTCTCACTCTAAAAACATTCTTTTATATTTGGTTAATGCTGGCTTATGTTAGAATAGTATGGAAACCTAGAACAGGTCCATATCAGGCCATCCAATCATGATCAAAGGGCCAAAAATCAAGTTTGGATATCATTTAGCATCTAGATGGTGCGCTCGCAGGGCCAAGGGCACAAAGGCATTGAGAAGGTAGAACTGGTGGCACGGCTGTGCCATGCATACTATTTCCATCGGTGCAAATAATATATCATTGAAAATCTATAGATGTCTAGTTTCTAACACTAAACAGATCATGATTTTGAGTTATGTAGAAGAAATTATCTGCGTTTTAGTACATCATACTCAAAATGTTTACTTTTATTGCTCATGATATGTCTTCTATTTTTTGGCCCAATTTGCACCAGCTTCTCCTCCATTATATTTTTCTTGCTTCCCTGCATATAAACCCATAAACTTATCAAATAATCACATGAGTTCAAGGATGTTTCACAAATATTTAAGCTCAAATGTTGTTAGTTTGCGAGTGAAATACTCACTCATCAATATATTCAAATCTTATGTATTATATTTATGGCTGGCATGAGGAAGGATAATTCTAACTTAAAGAATATTGATTTTGACTCCAAGAGGACCAACTAAAGGGCTTATTAAAGAAGATTGATTCTCAATCAAAAAGTGATTGTTTACCGAAAGAAAATGGCAGTACAGAGAATTATGTGACCAATTTTGACTTAAAACCTGTGTTGTAGTATGAGTTTTAGGTTTTTATTAAAATTAACATTTGTATATGTGTACTATTTATAAAACATAAGCATACTGAAACATAAGTATATTTTCGAGTAATCACCTATGTTTAAAACATAAGGTGTAGAAAAACGAAAAACAATCAAACATGCTCCTTTAAGACATAAAATAACAAAAAATTCAAGTCAAAATATGGCACTAGATTAGAGCATGGAACAGAGAAATAATAAATATTTATATTTAATCTTCATATATAATACCTAAGTTTGACTTAAGATAAAAAAAAAAGTTAAGTACCTGAACATTTATTTAGTCTTGACAAGTACTCCTAGATTTGTTTGTCGTAAGATCTTAGCATAATTTATAAGTTTTTTGTATGAATGTCCATGGTCAATTGAAGCAATTCACAAGGCCTTTTTCTTTGCTCTGTAAATATTTTTCTTATGACAATGCACTCCAAATTTGATTCTCAAGTCTTCTCTTATGATCTTTGCTAGCATTTGTGGATTATTCTTCATTGCATATTGAAATTGATTTGCAATCAAAATATATATGGCTTCTTTAGTGTGAGTAACTCTATCACAATTATGCTCATTGTTAAACTTCTGAATCTAGAATATTGTTTCTCTTCTTATCGTTGATGTGTAAATGAACCATAGACACCCTTATACAGAACATGTTGCCCTGACTCTTGAAAAATACTCTAAACAATTCAATTTCTCATCAATATATTATTTATTATAGGTTCAATCACTCATTTATTGGGTCAAGTAAGAATCTCACCACCATAATCTGTATTTATTCTGAGCTCCAATAACAATTTTAATATATTATTTTGCCTCAAAATCCACATGGTTGCAATAATTCTTTAATTCATCAACAATATATATATATATATATATATATTAAAATCAATGTATAATGATTAAAATAAATTCTTTATACATATATATATATATTTAATTTATCAATGCATAATGATTATTTATTAAAATCTTTGACAATTAAATTGTGCATTATTTCTTCCTCAAAGTTTCTATTGCATGCTGACTCCACAATAAAAAGTACTTTTTCTATTGAAAAATATATTAAACAATACAATAAGAATCTCACCACCTACTAAGCTAATATTCTTTTTAGTTTGATGCTTTTCATTAAAAATAGCAAACAGAACATGGGATGCATTTTCAAAGTCAATAGAAACTACAAACAATTGACAAACAAAGTATTAAAAGATTAACTGGTGAAAACCCTAGCCGCTCATCTTTTCTCTCTCCCCTGAACCCAAGCCACCAAAAATACTAATTTTCTTACCGAAGAGGGAATTTGGTGAGATTTCATAAGTTTTTTTATCATTTCAACTTTGTTTTCTTTAATAACTGTGGATTTTCATCTAGATCTAGGTCTATAGTGGCTTATATTTATCTTAAATGGAAGTTTTTCTACCTAATGGTGGTTGTTCTCTATCTTGAAATTTCTTTACTTAATGGTGGTATATATCCACTCAGACTTAGATTTGTGGTGTTTTTTTTTATTTTGTTTTTTTGGTTAATGAAGCTATTATTGCAATGTTATCTTATAGATTTGAACCATTGAAGAAATATTTAAAGAAGGGAAGTTTAGATCTGAAGGATTTCATGCCATGTAAAGCGTATTCTAGATGATCTGTTACAACATAAGCTATGACAATCTACTAGAAAAGTGGTGAGTGAAGGAAAAAAGCCACCAGCAGAATTCCAATTGAGCTCTTATTTAAAATTTCTTTTTTATTTCTCAAAACATTTATTTTCAATTAAAAACACTAACATGATGGTGTTGTAACTATCTTCTCTATGGTCTTCAATGGGTTTGATGATTTGTCTGATCTTTGTGTTAAAATGGATTTTTGTAATCTCATTAAAAAATCGGGTATAGATTTGTACTGGCTTGTAATCTTTGACATAATTTATATTTTGGAATGAATGAAATGTTTTCTACCTTTTTTAAAAAAAAAAAGAAAAAAAAATCATTAACTCATTTGTCAAAACCATTCACCTAACCAATAGCATCAATACTAACAAAAAGATAAAAAAAAATAGAAATAGAAAAACTATTCATGCAAATCACAAAATTAATTGTCAACCTTGTTTGTTTCTTGCAACACCGTTTTTACCTTCGTTCTTCCAACTAAACCTCACTTCTTTCTTCACACACTTTTCCTTTGTCCCTTTCCTAATTTTTGCTACCTTTCCTCACTCTCCTTTCTCAACAAACAAATTGGACATTAATGCCTATGAAACTGATCCCATTGGTTCTAGCTCCATCAAAGCATCAGGTACTCTTTCACCCATCAAACAAACATACAACATCCGCAATAATGTCGATCTTCTCACAAAAGCAAAACTTATAACTTGGCTTATATCAATACCTAAAAAATATGCAACATATTCATTCTCTCGTCAAAACAAGATTTTATATTGAAATCGAAAAAATGTATTAAAGTCAAGTTCTTTTAGTTACCTATTGTCTCATCTTTGTCCTAATCATCATCTTCGATGGTGTCAGAATAGTTGTCACTATCGCCAAACCATTGATGGTCGGGTTTTAGATTTTTCTTTGATGTGTTATTTTAGTTTAAAGGAGAATAACAGGATCAGGTGTCAAAAGAAGAATACATGTGCCCAAGTTTGTAAATAAATTAATTGTTTCTAATTCTTCCTCAAACAATCTAATAACACTAATAATCAAATTAGTTCTAATTAATTTTAATTAATTTATCCTTCAATAATATAAATTAAAATTTAAAATATACATTACTATCATAACGATTAACTTTCACATAAAATAATATTACTTTTAAAAAATAAAAGTAAAATATGAGGTGAAGTAGATTAAGGGTCTAGGCAAATGAGCCTTTTACCCAACCTCTTGCCAGATCTTTGTCAACCTCATACAGCTTATGAATAACCAAGTGCTTTCGTTGCCCACCCACCTTCGACCAGTCTTATGCACCCATCTTCTGCCAACCTCACGCACCCAAATGAAGACCTTGCGCAAGTCATCACAGCCAAGTGTTGACCTCACTCAGGCCATGAGCAACCAAGCATCAACATTATGTGACCAATTGTCGAATAAGCCTAAGCCTCATGCAACCAATCGTCAACCATCTGAGGGTTAGTGGTTATGTCAATTTTCTTTAGGAGAGAGAAGGAAAGGAAAAGGAGAAAAAAGAAATAAAAAAATATTAGGGGTTAGTTAGAAATTAAATTGAAGGAATTGAATGGAAGAGTACGAAAGTGTGTAGAGAAAGAATGAAGGAAAGACTTTTGCCTAGGTGTGTGTTTGAGATTTTAATGTAGAAAGGTAGATGACAAGATGAAACCGAAAATTAGAGAAGAAGAACATAAGGAGGCATATGGAATTTCATTAATTAAACGGGTGTCCTTAGTATTATATTTTAATTATTAAATAAAATATATAAACACTAATTAGCTCTTTTGATTGTTAAATTTAATAAAGTTCACTAACGGTGTGGGGTCACGTTGACTGTATTTAAAAACGTTCGCATGCAAGTTAAATATTGTCAAAACATCCATGGGGTAATTTAAAATTATCTCTATTTTTAATACACTCTTTGTGTATTTTTTAATATTTTGTATTGTATTTGACAATTTGTATTAAAGAATAATTCCTATATCAGCATTAAATCCTAATTACAACAAAATACATGTAATGTGATACATAAATGTATTGAACCTTGCAAATTAGACCTTCAACTTAGAATAAATAGACTGCCAAATGAATGGAATTTTTTCAAGCAATTACAACAAATACATTGAACCTTACAAATTAGACTTTTAGCTAACAATAAGTATACTAATTTATTTAGTAATCTAATTTTATTTGATTAAAAGTTCAATAAAAATTTGATTATCTTTATTTGTAATAAATATAATATGTATGTATTTTTTGTATTTTCTTTATTGATATTGATTGTGTGCTTGATAATTCTTTTAAGAAAATATAATGAATAAAATATAATTTTTTAAATAAATGTATACAAATAAAATGTTCAATATATTTCATTTAAATTTATTACTACTACTACTACTACTACTACTACTACTACTACTACTACTACCATTATTATTATTGAAAGATTCGTTGGTAGGTATAATGCCAATTTTAATTAATTATTTATTTAATTAATTCACATTAATTAATTCTATAATTAATCTAATTAAGTAAGGAGCAAATAAAATAATGAAGACACAATTTTAACGTAGTTTAGATTTTGCAATCTTACATACAAGGCTATGTCCAGAGAAAAATAATCCACTAAGAAATAAGATGATACAAATACTAATGGACTTATACAAATCAAAGACTCATTTTTGTTGTCATCGCTGTGCAGAATCGTCTTAGACTGTATTAGATTGTAATGGATTGAATTAAATTAAATTTAATACAGTATTATGTTTGATGCGTGATTGTACTATAATATATTAATTATATAAAATTTATTTTTATTATTTATTTATATATTAATATTTTTAACTAATAATTAAATAATTTGAAAATTATTATTTTGAAGCAAAATTATTTTTTGAAAGAATTGAAAAAAATAATACAGTATGGATTTGACTTAGGGGAATGGGCTGATCAATTTTAAAGAGTCTGAACCGTACTATGTTTAATTTTTATACAATCTAGTTCTACACCAAATGCTGGACAAAAAAAATTTTGTAGTTAATAGTACTCAAATAGTATCATAATACAATCTAGTTCTTTCATCCAAACATACCTTATATCTTATAATTTTAAACCACTATAATTGAATACTAAACGAAATATAAGGTTAATCGAAAAACAATAAGTTTTTAACGAATTTATATCCAAATCAAATTCAAATATAATTCAAATACCTCTATATGATTGACACTATGAATGATCTTATCTTCAAAAAGTTTAGGATCCCTCCTCTTGTTGAAAAACCGCCCTCTTTAATAGATATGTATATATTTTTAATATATTATTAAGATCTTTCATTTATTCAGTTGTGTTTTAATTACTGTAAATTTCTTACTACTTCTAAGCCCACCCTTGGAAGGAAACAGATCAGAGAGCTATCATGTCAAATCATGGAATTTTTATCTTGACAAGAAATTCTACGGGTTTTTAGCGTACCAAGTTCTAACTTGGTTTTTCTTTCACTAGCATAGCTTATGTTACTTTCTGGCTAAGTCAAGATCCCTCCCAAGTGGACTTAGGCTATGGTTTCTTAACAAATTTAGTCTCTAGGGGTATTTTCACATACCTCTCCTAAGGTTTATAGAAATCACACTTAAATAGAAGGTTTTTTAAATTAACACAAACATTTCCTGTACAGTAATTCCTTCTAATTTAACTATTTGTTGACCAACTAAAATAATAAAATGTCTAAAATAACCTTATCTCCACTACGAATATAATGGTCTTTTACTATTTTTTTTAAACAAAATGCTTAGAGAGATTAAATTAAATAAAAAATAATAAAACAAATAAAAATGAAGACCAAGCTTGAGAAATCATGTATACATGCATGGAAAGAGAAAGGAAAAAATGACGGTATAATCTCAACATATAAGACTTGGCAAACATGTAAATCAAATCTAACAAAAGAGCAATACTCAATTTCAGTATTGCATAATCTAGCAAGCCAACAGATAGAATCCAACCACATTAGTAAACCAAAATTCTTCCAGCAAGCCAACAAAGATATAATCTAGTATGCTAAAAACAATACCAGTTGCCAAACATGCAGCCATTTTTGCCAAAAGCAGCAAACCAACAAGTGCCATTCTTGCATAAACTAGAAAAAATTACATGAATCCTTTCTAACTTAGCCTAAACAAGGCACCGTGGTACAAGACCTTAATCCAACATTGGGCTTATATGTGAATAATTATGTTTTGCGGACTGTCAAATAAAGTTGAGCCCTAATTAAAAGAGATCCACTAAAGTTTTTTTGGTAGTTGGGCTTTAATGTATCTAATAGATGTGGGCCTTTAATGTGTAGAGACTAAAAGATAATTTTTATTTTTATGACGGGCTAAAATAAAAATATCTTATGATAATAGGAAAGTTATCTTATATATAAAGTGGTCATGGTCCCTAAATTATACGTAATGTTATTTTCCTGATATCCCATCATCGGAAAATACTTAGAGAGAAATAAATGGCTCTCAAGCAGAACGTGTTAATCTGGAAGGTCAACCGCAGAATTCTAGAGAGCAATTTCAGACTATGGATTCAAGTATGCTTCCGCTTTTATGTTGATTTATTCTTGATGATCTGACATGAATGATTCTATGTATTGAGTGATAGTTTTCACCGTAGATAATAAATTCTAACAAATATAGCATAAGCCAAAATGTTACCAATTACATATTTCAATAGCAATATGTAATTTTTATTGTAATGGAATTCCCTACATTGAATTCTCTTATTTTTGTTAGTCTTAAAAGAATTAGATGAAGACTTATTGTTTGAAGAAACTTTCTGAGTTGGCTTGGATTTGTGTCCTATTCTTTTTATACTTTTGTTGAAGTTCTTGGTAAGAAGAGCAAGTGCTTCAGATTCATCAATGTCAAAATTTTCGTCATCACCAATGCTTTGTGTTTCAGCGACTTGAAAAGCCAAACTTTTATCCTTTTTACGTTGCCTCAAATTCATCTTAAAAGTTCTCAACGATCCCATTAATTCTTCAACTTTCAATTTGTCAATGTCCTTGCTTTCTTCAATAGCCATGACTTTTTCAATTACCACAGATCAAATGATTTAGTTTTTCATTTACCTAAATCAAATTAGGGTTTCAATTATCACAAATTAAATTAGGGTTTTGAATTACCCAAAAATCAAATTCCAAAAAATTTACAAACATATAATCAAACTAACAAATTTAATCCACAATCAAAGATTCAATTTACAAATTGATTGCAAGGCACAGATATATTAAGAGAAGGGATAGAAGAAATAAAGAGAAAAAAGAGGAGGGACGGATTTCCTAGTTGACAGTGAGCTTCCTAGTTGATGGCAAAAATGGCTTCCGACGGTGAAAATCGCTGGTTGGCTTGCCATGGTGAAAAAAGTGGCTTGATTTCTTAGTGATAATAAAAGCAAAAGAGAAGAGGAAGAGGAGAGGAAGAGAAGAGATGGGAAAAAAGAGAAGGGAGAGAAGAGATAAGGATGAAAAAGATGATGGCTTTCCTAAGTGACCGTGAAAGTAAAAGAGAAGAGGGAAAGAAGAGATAAGGAGGAAAGAGAAGAGATGAGGAGGAAAGAGAGGAGAGAAGAGAGAAAAGGAGAGAAATGAAAAAAATTATGGATAAGGTTATTTTTGTATTTGCACATATATTATTAATTGTAATAAGGTTATTTATGACTTTTTAACATTTCCTTATTGACCCTATATCTACTTCAAATCAATTTAGCAAAGATGCAGCTGAACAAGTAAAACATATTAAAACCTCCATGAAAAAGCCTGTGGTAAGATCGACAAACAAAATTTAGAAGTACAAAATTTAGAAGTATCAAGCAAGTTCCAATAAACATCATTAATAGGTGGAATTCAAGGAAGGTGACATGGTTTGGGTTCATCTTTGTAAGAATGAATGGTTCTCACATAGAAAAAATTTCTAAATTAAAGTCAAGAGCAGATGGTTCATTTATGGTATTGTAAATAATTGGTGAGAATGTCTATAAAATTAATCTTTTAAAAATTTATGCTATTTCCAATACATTCAGTGTTGTAAATCTTAATCCATTTCATGAAATGGAAAATGAAGACTCTAGGAACAGTCTTTTTCAACCAGGGAAGATTGACATGGTAGTTTTCAAACACCAAGATTAGAATACATTGGTGTGCTTAAGATCCTTACATTTTAATCAGTTGAGCATTAAAGATTTTGAGTGGGGTAACTTTATATTTATTTTTATATATTTTGTGGCATAATTTCATAACAATGCTAGATCATTGGAAAGATGAGGAAGTGACTTCTCAACACATTTTTACGTTGCTCAATTTGAAGTTATCTAGAAAGAATTATAGCTAATTATTTGCAAAATATTCACTTTTAAGGAAAAGTTAATGTTGCACGAGTTTAGAGAATTCTTAACCTAAGTTCAATGCATTTTATTTAATGTTTCGGGTATTCTAAGAATCACTTAAGTTGAATTAACATCTTAGTCAAAGTCTTAGCTATTTACTTAGTTTTTCGAAGTTTGTCATTTGTTTTCAACTTTTGAAAATTGTCTATGCTTGAAGGATTGTTCCAATATGAACTATTTAAGTCCAAAAGATTGTAATTCAAGGACAGGTTGAGTTTAATATAATTTTAGTAAAGACTAAATGCTTTCTTTAACTCTATATCTCTTTGGACGGATTAAATTGAGTGATAAATGTTTATAAGTTCTATATTCTTTGTTTGACAACTTTAGGTGTTGATATTTTTATCCATTTGTTGTTATACTTAGGTCGTGAACTTGTTTATCTAATTTATCTTGTGAGTAACAACTATTCCCTTGGTTCTAGCATCAATTATTCCTACAATGACGACTAATTTTGCCTTTTGATTGTGCTTTCCAAGCCATAGCATTTAGATGCATTGTATCATTTAGAGCCTTGAAAGATAAATATTTCTGCAAACATCAAGAGTAGGAAAGGCAAATGTGTGAGACTTGTCCTTGTTACTGAGCTATTTGCATATAAATCAAAGAAGGAGATATTAGTGTCACAAAGATAAGTAAGTCATTTAAAAGGTAAAATATAAAAATATTAAAAGTTTCATTCATATGTATACAACTTCAAATCTATACATATAATATATATATTCTGTAGATCTAGAACTTTATTTTTTAGTCTAATAACTTTTATTCAAAACTTTGAGTTTTGATGATTGCATTTCAGAATTTCAAATTCTACTCAGTTAAGATTAATCTTTGAAACTTTAGGCTATGAAAGATTTGTTGGTAGGTTCATAGCCAATTTTAATTAATTAATATTAATTAATCAAATTAATACACCACAAATAAAATAGTAAAGACGCGCAATTTTAATATGGTTCAAATTTTTCAATCTACATTTAAGAGGCGACGCCAAAAAAAAATCTATTAAAAAAATAAGATGATATAAATATTAGTGAACTTATACAAACTAAACTCCCTCTTTAATTGTTGTCGTTATTGTGTAGGATCTTTTTGGATAGCCTCGTTTAGCAAGATCCCCTATCTTCTAATATCATCGAATCCTTTCAACTAATATAACTTATTCTCCTAAAGAAAATTAAGTTTCTCTCCACAAGAACACAATCAAATTGTCTTTACAACACTTGAAAGATCTAAATCTTTAAGTTTATTATAATAAGAATCATAGATAAATAATTTTCACTAGGTTATTCTTAATTAAAACATAAAGAAAAAGATGAACAATTTAGAAAATAAAAATCACGTTTATGGAGGAGTTCTCTTTGGACTAGTTTTTCATATATTGCAAGCTTAACAAATTCTGAAAAATATTGTTTATTTATATAAAAACCATAAACTCTATCTCAAAAAAGATTTTTGTTTTCTTATTTCTTAAGGAAATAAATCTCCTAAATTATGAAGAATTTTAATCTTTCTAAACTTCTTGTTTCCAAAACCTTTTCTTCCTTTTGAATTGTAGAATTACAAATCCACATTTTTTAGTTAAACTTTGACAATCAACTAATTCTAAAATAATCAAAAAATTAATATATATATAAAGTTTAATTAAAAAACAAAGGTACATTTCATAATTTTTATTGCAACATAAGTCTTAGCATACACTTAATTGCCGTAAACTGCCAATAAAAATTCTAATAGGTTATAATCATAGTTATTTTTTCTTTTACAAGTTTTAGGTTCCAATAATAATAAAATTGAAAGATATTAATTATAGTGTAATTTGAAATAATAAAATATTAAAAAATATATAGATGGCATTTGATAGGAAAACAATGGGAGATAATGTATTATTTATGAGTGGAGTGAGTTTCTATTCAATACAACAAAATTATATATATATATATATATATATATTTCGCTATATACAACCAATTGAAATTAGTTGATGACTCTCTCACCGCCTAATAGCATGAAACTTGCATAAGAAGATAATGTTTGTGGAATTCATTAATTAAAAAAAGATAACAATCACATTAATAAAAATTGGCACGAAATTATAATACCACCAAAAACGTCAATAAGAAAGGCCACCAAATCATAATAAATTAGGGCCATTTATTTTTCGATTCGAAAACTATTTTAAAAAATTTAGATATAACTCAAAAATTTGAGTTATATTTTTAATTTTTTAATATTTAAAAAATATATTTAATATAATATTAATTTAAAAAGTATTTTTAAACCTAAAAAAATATAACAACGTGTTTGATACAATATATCAAAATAAAAAGAGATAATGTATTTTATTCCCCCGTAACTTTTGAGAAAAAAAATAATCCCTTAAATTTTTTGTCAATTTTAGATAGCTCCCTCAATTATGAAAAAATATTGAGACACTCTCATAAGGTATTATTCTAAATATTATTTAGACTTAAGTTAACTATTTTATTCTTCAACTATTAAAATATATAAAATAATTTAATTATCTTTATTTTTACTTTATAATAACTAATATAATTTTATTATAATATTTAAATTTAAAAGTTATAATAATATTTTAATTCTTAATTATTTTTTCTTTAAATTTGTTATTAATTTTTTAATAATATTAATTATATATATTTTAAAAATTAATCATTTTATTAAAATGATAAATCTAAAAAATTATTTATAATTAATATTGCTAAAATTCATTATTAATTTTCTATAATAGTGAAAAAATTTATTGTAAAATTTTTACAATTAATATTTTACAACTAACTAAAAACATTTTATAGCAAATTTTATGTTGTGAAAATTTTTACAATTAATGTTGTTAAAATTTTGCTTACGATTAATGTTGTAAAAATTGACAATTAAGAATTTGACAATATTAATTATACAAATTTTTTTAAAATAGATTATTTTAATAAAATACAATTTTAAGAATATGAATAATTAATGTCGTTAAAAAAGTAATAATTTAGGTAATTTCATTATATTGCATAACTAGTAACTATAGTATCCTTTGTCCCTCTCTTTATTTTTTTTCTTTTCCTTTTTTTTTTCTTCTACTCTATAGCATGTTGCTCTCATTTTTTATTTTCTTATCCTTTTTCTTTCATTTTCCTCTTCCTTATTCGTCCCTCTCCATATTTTTTTTTCTTTCTTTCTTTCTTTCTTTCTTCTTCTCCTTCTTCCCTCTTTCATTCTTTCCTTTTTTTCTCCTCCTTTTTGCTGTTCTTGTTCCCTTATTTGTTACTGTTTATTTTCTCTCTTTACTTCTTCTTCTTTGGTATGTTCATCTCTTTTTTATCTTCAACATACCTTAATTAACATTTTGCTCTTGAATATTACCTATGAAATATGTTATATAGTTAAAAATAGGCACTATAATTGTAAGATAAAGTAAAAAATACTCAGCAGTGAAGGCGTTGATTTGCTAGTACAAGACATATCTAAATTTATTTTTTAATTAATTTTATTTTTTATTAAATCTTTAATTTTCTAATTAATTAGGTTATCCTATTTCATATTTTAAATATTATAATGATTGTGTTTCAGTCACTCTTTTAGGGGTAATTACGCTATTTCATATTAAATATAAAATACAAATTTGACCCTCCTTGGGGTTTGCTTCTAATGTCCTTGTTATAGTCTTCTTGGTAGCCTGCGTCTTCTTGGTAACCTGCATTAGCATCAGGTCACTTTTCCCATTAAATCTAGGCCCCTAGTTTCAGCGAGAAGTATTTGTCACTGGAAACTATATTTGTCTCTTTCTGATTCGACCTTATATGTATGGCTTCTACAGTACGCTTGTAGCTTTTAGATTTCCTATGAAATAGCGGTTGCAATAATGGCTGTTTCCCAAAAAGACTACAATTGCAACCTTTAAGGCTAAAGCGCTTAACAATATTGGGTGATCATAGCAACATTTGGGCTTATCAAGGCCTGCCATGTGTGCCCGACTTTAGTAGTTATATACTACTACGTCATCAAGCCTTTCGCCATCTCTCTTTATATGGCTTGATCTTGACTCTCGATTTATCCAACAACCTGAATTAGACAGCTTTAAAAAGTATAAATATTCTGTTCTTTCACTCGACAACTGTAGCAAAATTTCTTGACAAAGAGTTCCTAAATTTTCCTACGGCGAAAGAGAAACTTTTTATGCTACAACTTTCTAGCAATTTTGCATCATTATTTTCACCAATAAGAAGGAAAGCCTTCTCACTAGTTAGTTCTTCTTTTCCCCCTTCCTTTTATCTATTTAACTATTTCTATGACTTTGTGTGACTAAACGAATAGAAATTTCATAATATTCTTTCGGTAAAATATTTGTAATTATTGATTTTTATAATATTTTATCTATGCTTGATACTATATTGATATTTGTGTTATAATCTAAGACTTTTAAGGCATAGAAATTTATTTTTTGTTTCATAAGGCACTAGATTGGGGAAAATAAACCCTAATTTAGGGAGGAGAAGAGGAAAAACTACCCTTAGATATGCCATTTTAGAATTTAATAAAGTAAAACATCCTACACCCTATGACTTTTTCACCCTACCTAACCATAATATTTTACCCCAACATTGACCTTCGATTATAGGACTGATTAATTCCTCTAATGTGCCCTACGTAAGTAGATTTTGACTTCTAATGGCTCAATCTATTAGATTTGATGAAAGAGATTCCTAAGATATCCTTGAGGAGCCCCAAGTTGAGGTGTTTAGTAACTTAGAGAGTGATCAGATAAGCTCCTCCTCTATTAGTGAAAACACTGACTATAAGGCCTGGAATAAGCTGGACGCTTAGACCCAGAGGAAAATACTTATTGTATGCAAGTACGAGATTCCCTTTAAAAAGGTTAATTATTGCAAGTTGTATGATCCTAGGTCTTGAGTCAAGTCCTTGAAGTTGTTCATCTAACAACTGTTATTATGCTTCATAGAAAAACTAGAGCATTGGAGAAAATGAGGCTGAAGATCAAAATGTTTTCTAAAATTTACCAAGCTTAGTAGAGAGACTTTTATAGCCAACTAGTGATCCTACTCTAGTAGTTAAAGTCGGAATAATGCTTCTTAAGGAGTGAAGCAAATTAATTCCTCCAAGGTGACAATAGATGAGGGTATTGGAGAGAGTGACGGTAATCTTAATGAGGGTGTACTTAGCACCAAGAGAGCAAGAGTGATGAAAGTAACAGCGAGGACAAGGATAATGAGACTACAATTTCTGAGGAGCCTGTTTCTTCCAACCAAGGCATTCTTAACCTGACCCAAAATAACATTCCTTATATGAGCGAGCCTAACTAGTATACCTCCATTATTACTAAGCATGACCTTGAGGTCTATAGGGTTACAGCATTTCAATTCCCCGATGATACAACTTTACAGCTACCTAAGGATAATAATTATCCTACCTAACCTCAAGGTAATGAAATTTCCTTTAACGAACAGCTTTTCTTTATCGGTGCAAGACTTCCTCGGTAACCATACTTTGTTAAGCTCTTTCAAGCCTTTGGCATCACACCTCCTAGTTGGCATTATACAGAGTTAAATGTGATCTATGGCCAAGGCAGGGAACTTTAAACCCACTATAGATGAAGTGAAAAATATGTACATGTTGAAGACAACCCCATGAATTGTATTTTCTCCATACTTGATCAAACACGGTGAAGCCAATGAAGGGCAACCCCTCTCAAAATAAAGACTAGAAAAATAAGTGGTTCTTGGTAGGGAGTAATTAGGGTTCATCCTTGAGACCATTACACATTAGTGGGAATGTTCTTAATAGCTTTTTGGAAGTGAGTAAGTTCTTGTTATCTTCATTGTTAACTTTTGTTTTGTTGAAGATGTTGAAGAAGTTGGTCTTTGTGCAGAACATGGGCTCATGTATGAAGCCCAGTTGGCAACCCAAATCCAAGCATGTGTAAATACAAGTCATCCTACACTACATGACAAATGAGCTGTACCAGTATGCATGAACAACAGCTACTGTTCAGATCAATCTCAGAGCAAAAAGAATGATTGCAAATCAATTCTCTACGGTGAAGATATTGTAGTTTTATTAGATTAGTATAGATGAAATCACATTTTATTCACTAGGGTTTTCTTGTGCTTCCTTTACCTACTATAAAAAGGCATCTTTGTTTCTCAAGTAGATGAAGATAATAGCTGCATACATAAATATACATATTTTCTTCCCTAAAATTTAACTTGGTATTAGAGCCTATGGCATCAAGCAGCAGCAACAATACAACCTCTCTAAACACTATACCTGTTACTCAATCCAATGCCTCATTTGTGTTTGCAACTCCCATCAAGTTGACACACACAAATTTTCTCCTGTGGAAAATGCAGGTGCTTCGAAGCATTCGAGCCAACAATCTTGAAGGCTTTATTGATGGCACCAAAACAGCACCAAGGAAGATGAATGTGATTATAGACCAAGATCAGAATGTCACCACTACTATGAATCTAGAGTATCAAGTGTGGGAGAGGGAAGATCAAATGTTGATGAGCTGGCTTTTGTCATCCATGACTGAAGGAGTCCTTGGATCAGTTATGGAATGCAAGAGTTCTCTAGAGCTTTGGGAAGCATTGCAGAAACATTTTTCTGCCCAAACAACTGCAAGAACCATGCAAAATAGATCAGAAATTCATAACACAAAAAAGGAAGGCATCAGCATGAATGAGTATTATTTCAAAATGAAATCACTTGTTGAAGACTCGAGATGTGCTGGAAATCAAGTATCACAGGATGAATTTGTGATGTTTCTTATGGAGGGTCTTCGGCCTGAATATGACCCTGTAGTAGTCAATATCACCTTTAGGAAAACGAAACTACCTTTTCAAGAAGTATACTCTATGCTACTCATCCATGAGAACATAATAGAGAGACATTTGTCTTCAGGGAGTGTCAATTTGACACAAAATCCAACAGCAAACTATATCCATTCAAACTACAACAACTACACTAGAAGAAACTGGACAATAGGAGTGAATAAGAATCAACCAACAGGTGTTCAAACTCAACCTTGGGGAAACAATCAAGAGAAGCCAAGGATCAAGAACATAGAAGAAGGAGAAGCTAAGGTTTGCCAAATATGCTTCAGAAATGGACATGAAGCATACAAATGCTGGTACAGGTTCAACAAGAAATTTGTTCCCAAGCAATGAGGAAGAGGAGGTCAAAGAAAGGCCTATTTTGCTACTTTAGAGACAGTTAACGATCCAGCCTGGTATCTTGACAACGGAGCCACAAACCATGTCACTAACAACTTGGCTAACCTTAGCATGGGAGTTGAATACAAGGGAAATAATCACTTGGCAGTAGGTAATGGCAGTAAGTTAACCATAACTCATGTTGGTCACTCAGAACTCTCTACAATGCACCCACAAACTACAAAACCATTATTCCTTAAGCATATTTTGCATGTCCCAACAATTACTAAGAACCTCATTAGCATTTCTAAATTGTTAGAAGACAATAACATTAATATTGTGTTTGATGAAAATGTTTGTATGATTAAGGACAAACCTCTAAGGAGGATTCTGCTGTGAGGAGTGGCTAAAGGTGGACTCTATTAGCTTACAAGTTGCCCTTCCAATCACAGAACATCCACATCTTCAGCCTTTAGCTCTCAGTTACACAAACTAATGCAAAAAGGTCCAGAATCTATGTTGTTGTACAACACAAACCTGTTAGAGTTACCTAGTAAAGAAATAAGTGTTACAAGTGATTGGAATGTTTGGCATAGAAGGTTAGGTCATCCACATCTTGTTTGTCGAAAGAAAAGTTTATCTGATTGTAAATCTCTAAATATTAATGAAAATTCAGAATTTTCTTTCTATGAAGCTTGTCAGCATGGAAAACTCCATGAGTTAACATTCAAATGTACTGATTCTAAAACCACAAAACCATTACAAGTTATACACTCAAACCTTTGGTGGCCTGCACCAATCTTATCTAATCAAGGTTTTAGATACTACATAGCCTTTGTTGATGACCATACCTGTTTCACTTGGATTTTCCCGTTAGCCAACAAAGGGGAAGCACTACACATTTTCAAAATTTTTTAAAAAAAGTGGAAAACATGTTGAACAAGAGGATTAAAACTTTTCATTGTGATATGAGAGGAGAATTTAAAGCTTTTGAACCTTTATTAAAACAAGAAGGAGTGGAGTTAAGATACTTATGCCCATACACACATCATCAAAATGGAAAGGTAGAGAGAAAACATAGGCATGTGGTAGAAACAGGTCTCACTCTCCTTGCACAAGCTAGTATGCCCTTGAAATTCTGGTGGGAGGCATTTAAGACAACAACTTATCTCATCAACAGATTATCTATCCCTATCCTGAAGCATATCTCACATTTTAAAGCTATTTACAAGACTAAGCCAGATTACAGCATGTTAAAGGTCTTTGGGTGTCAGTGTTACCCCTTACTTAGGCCTTATAACAAACATAAATTTGATTTTCATACTTCAAAATATGTGTTATTGGGACTAAGTATTGAACACAAAGGATACTTATGCCTCCATCATACAGGAAGAATTTATATTGCCAGACACCTAACCTTCAATGAACAATCATTTCCTTTCCAAAATAATTCCAATTTCAAAACTAGCAGTTTGCCTAAAACACGTGAATACACCTTCATCATGAACCAATTTCAATTAGCCTTATTAGAACCAAAGGTGACTGATAAGAATCAAAGTATAGCTGATAGTGTTCCACAACTGCATACTCTGCCAGCATAAGAATTCTCTCTGCAAGAACTTGATCAACAAGCACGCAGCATACACAATACTCCTTTAGCACCAACTCAAACAGAGAGCCTTCACAAATAGAAACCATACAAGTTCAGCCACTACAACCAGCTCAGAACCTGTTACCTACACACCACATGATCACAAGAGCTAAAGTTGGGATCTTCAAACCCAAGGTTTACGCTGATACAATCTCCAAGGTAAACATCACTGAAACTCCCTCTGATGTATCAGCAGCATTATCTGATCCCAAATGGTCTCAAGCCATGAAATATGAGTTCAGTGCTCTCACCAAGAACCAAACTTGGACTTTAGTGCCATATAATCCTGAAATGAAGGTGGTAGAAAGCAAGTAGGTGTATAAAGCGAAACAAAATGCTGATGGAACTATTTCAAGGTACAAGGCAAGATTGGTGGCAAAAGGTTATCACCAAACTCAAGGGATAGACTACACTAAAATTTACAGCCTCGTGGTGAAAGCCTTAACAATACGAAGCATTCTCAGCACGGTAGTGATCAACAAATGGGAATTAAGGCAAGTCGATGTTAACAATACCTTCTTGAATGGGGAGCTAATAGAAATAGTATACATGTCACAACCAGAAGGCTTTGTAGACTCTAATAAACCTGAACATGTGTGTAAATTGAAGAAAGTATTATATGAATTAAAACAAGCTCCAAGGGCTTGGTTTAAGAAGCTAAAAAATGCACTCAAATGTTGGGGATTCGAGAACTCAAAATGTGATACCTCTCTAATTTTTAGAAGAGATGACATGAACTTAACACTCATTCTAATTTATGTAGATGACATAAGTGTGACGGGGAGTAGCATAACACACATTGAAGAAACAATCAACAAGATGAGCAAGACTTTTGCATTTAAAGATTTAGGTGATTTGCATTACTTTCTAGGGATCAAAGTCATCAGAACAAAAATGGGGCTCATCTTATCACAAACCAGGTATATACTAGAATTACTTAGCAAGGTACATATGAATGAGTGTAATGATGTTAATACCCCAATGATCCTTGGTGAAAAGTTATCAAAGACAATGGGAGAACAATTTAAAGATGCTCCACAATACAGAAGTATGATCGGTGCAATGCAGTATGTCACCCTTACTAGACCAGAGTTGGCTTATACCGTAAACAAGCTGAGTCAATTCATGGGAAATCCACTAGTCAGCCATTGGATAGCTTGCAAAATAGTACTTAGATATTTGAAAAGTACCTTAAACCTTGGCTTGGCATTCCACACTACAGAGAGCTACGACTTGATAGGATATTGTGATGTAGACTGGGGTTGTGACATTGATGACAGAAAATCTATAAGTGGTTATTACATATATCTAGGAAGCAACTTGGTAAGTTGGAGTTCAAAGAAATAACAAGGAGTTGTAAGGTCAAGTGCAGAATCTGAGTATAGAGCCTTAGCACATACTTCTGTTGAAATTACGTGGATAAAATCCTTGCTTGGAGAGTTAAAGATACTTGTTACAACCACTCCAACCATCTGGAGTGATAGTGTGAGTGTAGCAGCAAATCCTGTGTTCCATGCTCGACAAAGCACATTGAAATTGATCTTCACTTTGTTAGGGATAAAGTCTCAAATGGGGAAATTACCATCCTACACATTCCTAGTGAAGAACATATTGCTGATATTTTTACCAAACCCTTAAGTCATGAAAGATTCTGCTTCTTTAGGAGCAAGCTCAAAGTTGCAAACAGAACCTGGAGCTTGAGGGAAGGAGTTGCAGATGTTGAAGAAGTTGGTCTCTGTGCAGAACGTGGGCTCATGTATGAAGCCTAGTTGGCAGCCCAAATCCAAGCATATGTAAATACAAGTCATCCTACACTACATGACAAAAGAGCTGTACCAATATGCATGAACAATAGCTACTGTTCAGATCAATCTTAGAGCAAAAAGAATGATTGCAGATTAATTCTCTACGATGAAGATATTGTAGTTTTATTAGATTAGTATAAGATAAAATCACATTTTATTCACTAGGGTTTTCTTGTGCTTCCTTTGCCTACTATAAAAAGGCATCTTTGTTTCTCAAGTAGATGAAGATAATAGCTGCATACATAAATATACATACTTTCTTCCCTAAAATTTAACTTGTTTTGTGAACTTAACTCTGTATTTACTTTGTATACCTAAGATGACTTGTTTAATTGCTGTTTTTGTAGAGGGTTAGAGAAGTTATCCCTCTCTTGCTTTTGTTTTAGATGAGAAAATTAGTGAGGATCACTCTCAAGCTCATAGGAAAAAAAACTTTTAGTCCCCGAATATCTCATTAGCTTAAATCTTGTTGTTATAACGCTGACCTAAGATGCTTATCAACTTATGGGGAGGAGTCAAGACAAGGAAAAGTAACCACCTCCCATTTTCCCTTATCATTAGTTATAACCTTTCGCCCTTATTGATCTTTCTTTGTCTTTGTTAGCAAAAAGAATAGCCTTCAAAAAATCTGGGTAGGGTTTAAGCATGGCTGACACAATAAAGGCGCTCCTTGAGAACCTTGAGGCCTTAATAAAGAAGAAGAGAGAATATGATCAAGGTAATTATAAGGGCTTTGGCCCCAAGGCTCCCTCAGGTGTTAATACTCCTTTAAAGTCTAGGGATTCCAAGGCACCTTTACTTCTAGCCAAGCAAAAGAGGTGGTTCCTAACAATACACAATGTTTTCATAGAAAGCTTGTCACTAAAGAATTTGATTGTAGGCCTAATAAGCTGCTGCTCTAGAATAGTTCACTGATAATGGTACTAGATGAAAATGAACTGTAGACACATAAATTACCACGGCAATGATAATACAAAGGGAGCTTGATCAAAATTTCAATTAACATCTATTTGTTACAAAGGATTCCTTTTTATTGTTATAAATTTCTTGTATATTAATACAATTGATTGATTTGTATGCTTCTCTCAGTATTCTAAAATTTGAGATGAGAAGTATAGTTGCTTCAGGTTCAAGAGAGTCAACATTTATGTTTTTTAATACAAGGATCATGATAGTTCTAGATACATGTATCTATTTATATGTAATGCCTATTCTTGCAATGAACATCGACCATTATAATTTGTAACACAATAATAAGGTATGATCAACAATAAACACATATTCTCTGCCAATTATTATTGTTAAAGGGGAATAAACAAGGCTAAAACTGAATATTATACAACAAATCAACAGTAGCAGAGTTGTAAATAATCTCAACCACGCTATATGAAATTATATTCTTCACATGTTCTGGAGCAAAGATTATTATGCATGAAATAATGCTAATATTACTTAAGTGATCTACACCAGACTAGCAATTTAGAACAAATTAGGTCATCTATGCAATCCTGATTCCACAAGGGATTGTTTAACTTATTTAGAAATGACTGAGATTTCCTGCTACTAGCAGCTTCTGAAGTGGTTCTTCTTTTTCAGGATGAGCCTACTAGCCTAGTTATATAATGCTCACAATTTTACAATAAATTGACTTGTCGAACTTTTCGGTATGAACTGCAGGCCTTGTGGGAGAACGAATTACCGTTTTCTTATGTATTTCCTTCCCATGGTAGCAGATAACTGAAAAACTGAAGTACCTTTCCCTCTTTTCTCTCTCCTACTACTGCATATACTACTAATAAACCGCACACTTGAGTGTTCAGTTGAGCATATTAAGCTTGAGATTTAATCTATCCTATTTCTCATCCACCCAAAATGAAGCATTTGTATTTCTTCCAATCTCTCTCTTTCTTTCCACCCTTTTTACGCGTATAGATCTTTCATCTTCTTGGATTGCATGTGTTGATGCATGATTTTTACAAACCCCGCACCCACACAGAAAAATAGAATAGATGCATCCGAGGCGGCCGAGTGGCTCAAGTAAAGCGTGCAAATACGCGCCAAGTCCACAATCCTAAACCACCAAGAACTGTCCTGCTACTTCACTGTCCAAATACCCACACAATGTCCAAGTCTGTCCACCTCTCGGCTCACTGCCGCAGACCACCTCTCAACTCACTGCCTCAGATCGATCTCTCAGTTCACTGCCTCAGACCACGTTTTAGCTCACGGCCTCAGATCACCTCCCAGCTCACTGCCTCAGACCACCTCCTAACTCCCAGCTCAACCTTGATGACTTTGAAACTTCCCGAGGCCCCTCAAGCAACATTACACTTATTGCCCATCCCCCAAATAACTATCCAACCCACCTCCTTTCATACTCGAACACTTTCAACCCAAGAATTCCATCGAGGTGGTCCGCAACTTCCTACGAAATAGAGCAGGGCTCAGATAGAAGTCGCCTCTTCGACTACCCCTCTCCGATGCCTAAGTCAGCATCTAATCGAATAGAAAATGAAGAGGGCACAAGTATCTCTTTTTAAAGTCAGTAAATCAAAGGTATGTCAAGGTGATGAGGAAGGAGCACAAGGAGAAAACCTTGCCAAGGTCACAAATCAGGTAGATAGAGATTCAAGAGGACGAGCAGTGGAGTTTTTTATAGGTTTCTATGTGTGTTCATGGAGTTTTTGGCTGTGGAGGCTGTGTACATAGTTATGGGAGAAGAAAAGAGGGAATCCTCCTTGGCAAGAGAGCTCATGTCCTAGGAATCTTGTGGCTAAATGACTTGTCTTGTGTGAAAATGAGAAAAATGCCTTTGTATATGAAATAAAGGAATGCTTATACCTGATTAGATGCCTTACTTTGCCCTAATTTTAGGGTGTTCACCTTTCCATGTGTCTTTCCCCTATTGGTTCTTGGTGGCCCAGTTCAAATGCCATGTGGCAAGCTATGGTTGGTGAGCTTTCCCTTATCCAAGCTCATTGGACACGTGTCGACCTTCTATTAGCCAAAGAGATTGCTATATACCTTGGTGTACAAGTGGCATAACTTCACTCGCCCAGCTGGCACATGGTCCCCCACCTGGGCTCTGCACAGTGTCAGACAGGATCTGCACAGTACCAGCCTGGCTGCTGCCAAGATCAGGTGTTGTCTCCTGCCTTTGAAGTGGTCCCTGCAAGATGTTTTCTTGTGTGTTGGGCCACTTTAAGGATTCTTTTAGGTGCAATAAGGTGGACTTTTGCGCACCTAGGTGCTTGATCAGCTGGGCGTCCCACCTGCCTGAGCAGCTGGGCATCCCACGTGTCTGGGGCAATTGGGTATCTTACCTCTCTTGCTCAGGAGGGTGAAGCTCTTGTTTATTGGAAGCGGGTTTGGCCGTTCCGAGGTACAATGGAGAAATGGAACTACGGTATATAGCCGCGCTTTTCCACATGTGGCACGGTATATGGTCACGTGGGCATCCTTATCTGTGCCACAGTATATGGTCACGTAGGGGAATATCAGCAAATGGAGAACTCGTTGCGATACTCACCAGAGAGCCCAGCTTACAGTGGGTCTTACCTAACCGCTCAAATGGCAAATGCGATAGCGATACTTAGCGGGGAGCCCAACTCACAGTGGGTCTTACTTAACCACTCAAATGGTGAATGCGTTGGCGATATTTAGTGGGGAGCCTAACTCACAATGGACAATGAGCAGGGCTTGCACCATGTCCTACCTTGAGGTGGGCATGAAGTGGGTTATCTTGTAGGGAGCCAATTCAAACTTTTGAGGGCTTACTTTTCACCACGTGTCCAATTGTATTTTCTCCCATAACAGTATGCAAGGGTTATTCTTAAAACAATTTTCTGCTTTAGATATCTTTAATCGGCCAAAGTAGGCAGAGTAAGCTATAGTTGAATTCGATCAGAATCCAGTCTCGCATTTTTACTTGTGTCGTACATGTCGTACCCATATTGCTTTGTCCAAAGAAGTGATCGTCGCTGTAACATTTCTTACTCTTTTCTCTCTATCATTCTTTATATTATATATTAATCGAGCTTGCTATATGGTAGTAGCTTGCTTTCGAATCTTGATAATATCTACTCAGTATACTGTTTTAAGTTGTTTCTTTAATTGCTAATTAAAATCCTTCGACCTAAAAGATGTAATTAATATTCTTTACAGTGAGACTGCAAAGAAATCTATAGCAGAGTAGGGTTATGATGATAGAGAGTTTTTACTTTTTACAGATATAAAGCAATAATATTATCTATGTGTAAGCATTGTTTAGAATGTACTTATTATTTTTCCAGTATAGACAGACTAAGAAAATCATCATAAAGAATGCATTGAGATACAAATTTGAAACAATACTTAGTTACTTGTTTATTTTGTTTAACAAGTAACATTCAAGAAATTTTATTCTTCTTAGAGTTCTGATTTTTTTTTTTACTGAAGTCTGAATATAATTATTCAAGTGTTTAAAAGCCGTTTTTTTAAAGTTATATCTGAATACTGATAAAAAACAATTTAAGATAATTAAGTTAAAAATTTTGACCTAAATTTGAATTAGTAAATGTCTGAATAATTTAAATATTTTATTTGTCAATAATACTCTTAATTTATTATTTAATACTTATATATGCAACAATTCAATATATTAGTTTAAGATTTTTTAAAACATATATGTTAACATATTAGTTTCAAATTTTTTATTTAAAAAAAACAAACAACTTAACATTTATGTTCAGATAAAAAAACAGACATATCAATAAATAAAAAAAACACTATCTCATATTGGAGAATAATGTTAGTCCTATCGGAGAATGATGTTAGCAAATTAATTTTTCACCAAGGAAGATTTCTATTGAATCTCTGTTGAGTTTTCAGCTTAAACATAGACCATATTTCGATATAAAGCTCACTAGTATTATAATTTCTTGCGGGTTTTGATCGAAGAATCTGATTCCAGGCATAGGCTGCTGTACTGGAATGGTTACCAGACCATATATAGATCCAACGGGAATGTGACCAAGACCTGCGATGGCTGTGAAAGATTCTTTTTCTACTCTTCTATTTTAGTTTTTCTCGTACATTTGTATGATTCTCTCAGTATTCTGAAAATAAGATGAGAAGTGGAATAGTTTGATAGTGTACTTAGAAACAAAATTAGAAGGTCAAGAGTGTTTGCTGGCTCAGGAATATTCTTTAAAGAATAAGATTTTAAGGGAGTTGGAGCTTGATCCAATTTGCAACGTAATTGCTAGGATCATAATAGTAATGTAACTGCTATAGATGGTATTAACCCGTAGAGGCAATTTCAGCTAAACCCAGATAGCAGTACCATAAATCTTCAGCATCATACTCTTGAAAACATAATATGAGCAGCTTATGTAACTGCTGTTGCTCCACAAACTAGACAATAACTAAGCACACCAGCAGCATCAGGTAGCTGTCAACAATATAACCATAATTCAATCCAGTCCAAGAATCAACTATTAAGTGATATCCGTCAAATCAAGGTCCAAAATCAAAGCATGCGTTGCATGTCCAGCAAGATAGCAAATGTTCCGTTTCGAATTTCAAACGCAGAGAAATACAATGTATAGAAGAGCAATTCTCTATTCTGACAACAGATTTCCTTTATCAAGATTGTATATCATATTTAACCTAATCTAAACAATCAACTCAAACAATATTAGGGGTTTCGATTGAATTTGAAAAACCACATCACTATTTTCGATTCAATAATGGATTAGTAGTTTACTTCAAGCTCACATTAATAATTACTGTCCAATAAGTTAATTGTGTGGGCCGTGGTAGGTTAGTAGTTATTTACTGTAACGAGGACGACAGGTGGTACACATCGTATCAATTTTTCAAGAACCGACATATCGTTTTTAGGACTGCTGACATTTCATTCCCTCCATGGCAGTTATAACTGAAACTGAAGCAGCTTTCCCTCATCTTCTTATCTTTCCTGACAATAATTTTACAAGTTACAATCATCGAGAATCATTCTCTCTCTCTTCTCACTAAGAACAGTTGAAAGATGAAAATCAAGAATTGGGTTTCTCTCTTTACTTTCTTTCTTTTCATCCATTTTTCTTTTTCAGTTCTGGAGTAATTCCTCTTCGCTCGTCTTCTTATCAATCGCAGCAGTAATGGAAGCAGAGAGCTCTTTTGGTCAATATCTTCAGACTGCTGACACAAATCTTTTCTTGTGTCGTAAATGCAAGACGCACATTTCCTTCATTAAAGAAGAAGATACCTCTTCAGTAACATCTCTATCTCCCTCTTTTACATTAGCGTTCTTTTCTTTTGTGTGCTAATAGGGATTCTGAGTATGTTTATAGCAAGAAACACATCTCTATATCTCTCTCTCTCTCTTGTGCATCAGAGTTCTTTTCTTTTGTGTATGCGAATATTGATTATGCGTGTGTTTATATCAAGAAACTCCATTTTCATTGAGAACGAAACTCTTCTTTGATTGTGTTTTCTTTTAGTATTTTCTTGTTCTTCATATGTTTATTGATAATACACCAGAAAAAGGTATCACGGCTCCGTTTTTGATGATTTTGTTACAATGAACTACTAGGGTTTCTTGAAAGTATTAAAAACTTTACATTCGGTGGATGCATATCTTTATGTAACTAGACTGAACAGAAATCTGAAACAGGTGTGCTATGTTAACAAGTTATTATAGGTGACGTATAAATTATTAAGAAATATTGTAAATGGTGAAAGAGCTAGCAATTGGATTCTGTACTAGTATTTTTGATGTTTTAAAGAATTAGCTTACTGATTTTTTTTTTAGACATGAAAATATCCTTTAGCCAAACTGTTGTTTTCAATCCATTTTTCGTATCTGCAAACTCGGTCAATTAAAGTAAAGGATGCTTAAGATTTTCCTTGAACTATATATACTTATTGAGAGACATCCATTTATGTTTGGATAACTTGATATACTAGAAATTCTTATTTTTCTTACATGTAATACCATTAGCTATTATAATGCATTGTTCTTTGAGATGCAGTGTGAACTTGGTGAGTACAACAGAATCCTTTTGGCACCGGGATGCCGAAGTGCAACACATGATTTGTATTATCTGCATGATTCCCTTGGGCTGCAAATATGTAAGAATTTCATCCCTTCTAAAAATTCGTTCTACTATTCCATCAAGTAACGATGTTAAAATGATGTATCTAAATTTTATATCTTGAGGTTCTTGAAGGAAGTTGCATCCATTTTTCGTAAGTTTACAACTTTGAAAAATCTGACTCTGAAACTTTTATTGTGACTTCTGTAGATTCTGAATGTTGACTTGAAAATCTTATAGGGATAGGCTGTTGATCTGGGAGGGAAAACCATTCCACTTCCACAAGCAAAGTCACTGAATGGTAAAAAATTTAATTTTAGAGGAATTTTTCATCGAAAGTGGGAATAAAAAATAGAAGTTTATGTAGTGTTAGATTTGAATTTGTTACTTCTATTAGTGTTACTTTAATTTGTTCTATGGGCTTGTTTAGTTTATTATGCTCTGTTGGGCTTCTATGCCTCTTTAGCCCCATGACATTTCCTCCAGCCAGTTGTGGCATTGTTCGGTTAGTGTCATTTAATTGGCTTTGGTCTCTACTTAAACTTATTCATCCCTGTCAGCACAGTAGTTATTTGCTTTCTATTTTCTTGCCTCAATATAATGACAAACAATGAAGAACTTCGAATTGTTTCTTCTGGCAATGGCAGAGGCAGAGGGCACTCGTCAGACTCGGGTCTCAAGGTTCTATTCATGTCGTAAATGTGGCACTCACATTACATCGGCTATTGACAAGGAGGGTGCGGCTGTGAACCCGTAAGATATTAACAGAACTATGCTCATTTACGTATGTTCATGGATTGATCATCAGGAGCTTCAATTCCTTTTTTTTTTTTTGTTTCCGTTTAAGTATTCATTTTAAATATCATCACGAATCTAACGGAGTCTTCTATTCCAAAATATTGAATGATTCATTGTGTGTGTCTTTAAACTGCAGAATTAATTTGAAGACTGGTCCTCGTCTGGGAAATTCTATGCTCTTTAAAAATTTAATGCACGGGGAAGTGACTTGTACTGGATGCAACATGGTGTTGGGAGAGAGAGTAGTAAGATCTTCTGAAACTAATTTTCCTCCTTTCCTCTGGAATTAATTTCAACTATATCCTAACTGAATGTTGTATTAATTCTTCAGACTGACTTGTCGGTAACTGACAATGAAGGAGAAGTTTATCCCTTCAAGTAAGTATTTGATTTAGTTTATGAAAGTACTGAAGAACTCGACGGAGAGAGATTGTTTCTACTGAAATTCTTTTCTTTTTATTTTTATTGAATTAATGTAGGTACATGTTGCATTTCTGGAATGGAAATCAGATGCTAGATGCGAACACTATTAACTGGGATGGAAATCAGTTGCTAGATACAAACACGATGCTACCACTACAACTATAGTTCAAGGACTCCCAAGGAAATAAGTTTCAATAAACATGCATGCCCTTTATTCTTTTCTGATTACATATTTGTTTGAATGCTTCTCTCAGTACCCAGATTACTTAAATTGCAAGGAATAAATTTTCAAGATATTAGAGTATTTTTGCTGGGTTTCAGATATATGTCTATACCAGAAGTTGCAATTTACATGACTGAAAATCAAATCCTGCAATGTGCATGCTTGGAATGCTCCTAGCATTTTTATTCAACTTTCTTTTTCTTAAATAAATCAGGGAGGGAATATGAATTCGTAGCAGCTTAGTAGTTCTCTTACCTACTTGATGGAAGTATTGTTATTTTCTAGATGATTCATAGAAAGTATAATTAATTTTTCCTTCTTTCTTCTTAATTATTGATCGAGTAATTAAATTCAACTTCTAGTGAACTAATTAGAAACCAAGCTTTTTGGTATTCTCCTGCAAATGTGGCAGCTAACTCGGACTCAGTAGGTGAATGAGGAAGAGTTTGGTCTACATTCATGCGGATACCCAATCTGACTAAGATTCATTCAAATTCCAAACTATATTTAGTCTGTTAAGGTGGAGGGTTATCCGAATTATTTACTAAACTCTCTCTTTTATTCTGTTCTAATTGACAAACCATAATATTAAAATTAATTAACAGTCATCCTTCTCGAACTAACTAGAATGCTCTCATCATTTTCCACTCATTTTTTTTGTTGCGGGCTGTTACTCTGATTCTAAGTTCAAAGCTCAAGACTACCTTAAATTCATTCTCAAAATTTAAAAAAAAATAAAAATACTTACACTGCTTCTAGCCTTTAGTTGAGTGAATCTTGGCTTAGGATTTCTTAAGAATGAAGGTTAGGATAAGACTTTCCCTGAATTACTCTATCATACTATTATGGGGTAAAAATACGCTAGACACGTGGCGGTACATAAGCCCACAAAACTCCAGTCGGTACCAATGAGACGATCCACTTATGTCGAAACCCACCTTACCTCGGATCCCAGTTGAGGTAGGATCTGACCTTAGATAGTGTAAAGGATGTTCACATAAAGGGTGTCATATGGCCTATAACCAATAGTCATATAAAGAGAACAAAAGAGTGGACCTCACTCTTAAACAATCCTAAAGGCAAAGGGATTTGGTCTTTCCAAATTTATGAAAAAGGTATCCTATGTTTTCAAGTTACTTGGGAAGACCACCTAACATCGCTTAAAAATGACAACCTAACCAAAGGGACAGTTCAACTCCTTGGTGGCTGAGAAATGGATCCTACCTGACGCTGTTAGCTTTTAGGGGACTACAAATATAGGCAAATGAGCATTCGTCACGTGTACATAAGGGATAATGTAATCTCCTACTAGAATTAAGTCATGCCACGTGGCATGTAATCTTGGATAAGGTCATGAAGACCAATCCTAGCTCACCACGTGTCCTTAGTTTTGGCTCTAAACTAAGGTTTCAATTAACAAAAACGTGAGAAGAGAAAGCAAATAAGAGAAATTAGGGCAATATTTTTCAACCAATCACATGCTTACAAAGGTATGATATTTAAAGGCACTTATCTCAAGGTAAAAGATGCTTATCTTTAGTTCTCATTTATTCTCCCTCACTACAAGCACGAGTCTTATCATTTTCTCCCTTTAGGAAACAAGAACAAAGCTTTATTTTTTTCGTAGGTCTCTTGAAGACACCCTTAAACATTGATTGAATGTGGCTTCTTGGGTGTATTATTCACTATATTTTCTCCAAAAAGGCCACATTTACTCCATCTCTACATAATCTTTGTGTGAAACTTGGTTAACTTTCCCCTCTCTACATGAACCCGCCATGTGTTAGCCATTTTAAGCTACAAAAGTCAAGCCATAAAATCACTCCCTCAAGGTACTGACTTGAGCGTTAGAGCGGACTCACCGAAAAACCTTCGACGCCCCCCTTTCACTGTGTTCTTTGCTGTAGGTGGGTTCACCCAATTTTCATCCGAAGTCAATAAGGATAGGGAGGTCAGAAAGGTTCATGACAGCTTAGCTTGAGTATTTGGAAAGTATAAAAGTCCAACTTAAGAGCCTCCTCAGAGTTAGATCGAGACTAAATCGGGTGCAGAAACTGAGTTCAGACTGTTAATTGAGCATCCGCCTCTAGCTCGAATACTAGATCATGTAGATATCCCTCCTCACTAGAGTTGATATTTTATCGCATCAATAGTGACGTCGTCTGTGGGGACCTAGAATATAAGATTTCACTACAACCTACTCACCCACTAGAGAAGTTAAATGCCTAACTCCGAGGTCCCCTGAGGAGTTAGGAGAGAGATTACAAGGCAACCAGACCAAAGTAGTTGCCCGCCTCAAGCTCAACCTTAAGACAAGTATGTAAAGTCAGAATGAAAGAGCACCTAACCCAAGTTCTAGTAAAAAGGGAAAAGAGAAACCCGCCAATAGTCGGGATTTGGAGGAAGAGAAAGTCAAGGAACTCTTGAATCCGTTGTTATGCACACCCAAAAAACTAGAAAACAAGTTGTAGATGATCAGATTAGAACTTAAAGAAACTAGGTCCTTAAAATTCTAATCTTGAAGACGCCATAAAAGTTTATCACCGCCTTGATAAATCAAGATATTATATTCTACTAACAACACAAGAAAGCAAAGTTAAGCTTGCTGAAAATACCTTGATATTATTAATGATATGATGATATTCGTTTTACATACTTGTAGCTTTTATATAGGCATGTAAACATCATAATTCTAAATAAAAAAAGTGTTCAAAATTAAGTAGGAATAAAAATCCTAGCTTAAGTTAAAAAATAAAATTATAATCCTAATTTAATAAGAAAACCCTAACAACAATCCTAATATAATAAAGAAATCTTAAAAACAATCATAATCTAATAAAGAAACCTAAATAACAATCCTAAATAAATCAGGAAACTAATTATATATAGAATAAAGAATCTAATATGATGATATTCGGTGTTAGGATTTAGTAGCTCAGGGCTATTTTATTCTTCTTCTTGCAACCTACTTGAAATTTTGACATGTATTTAGCCCATCTCTTGTAATTCAACCCACTTGAAAAGCTTAATGGATTATGTGAATGCTGCCCTTGAGTCCCTGCAAGCTCACATGAGAGTTTTCTCTCTTGTATGCATGATTGCGTAGCTTTGTTCGCATCAGTCAAGGAGGTTAGAGAGTTGGCTGAGACCAGCTCAAATTTTTAGTACATGATGAAGTATCTGTGTGACAACCTGGGTATACCACCACCATCGCGAAATTTGGCGAGTCGGCTAGGAAATCAACCTAGGAGCAACCCTGCTCAGGTGGAGCCATCCACACCCAGTTGACAAAGAGTACAACTGCGACTATCTAAGCTGAGGATGAATGCCACAAAACCACTCAAGAGCCACTGCGGTGACCATCAATTAATTGCCAGTAGCCGACCTAAGTAAGCAAAGAGCCAACTCAAGGGACTTGTACATGGTAACTTGGGGTACTCCTTGATGGCAAGGCGCCAAAGAGAAGGTAATGATCTTGAACCCCATTAAGTGGAATGTTTGTGGAGACAATTATTTACCATGCAAGAAGAGAAGAGGGAGCTTTGGACCAGCAGGAGGAAGCCCAACTCACCTGATATCATTGGTGATTTCAACGTACCTCTCACTGACTTAGTGAAGAATACAACCTTGCTTGAGAGATTCAAGATGCCCTAGCTTGACTCTTACCATGGACAATGTGACTCCGTGGCACATATGGAAATGTTTTGGAATTTGATGTTGGTTCAAGGAGTGCCTCACAAAGTGAAGTGTAAGGTGCTCCTTACACCTTAAGTGGGCCGGCCAGAACATGGTACAAGAAGCTTTCGTCAGGAATTATTCGAGACTTCACAATCTTCACCAGCAAGTCTATCCTTCATTTACGAGAGGCTAAGTCGCCCACCAAGAATCCCTCATCTCTCCAATACATTAAGCAAAGAGGGCAAGAATCGTTACATGAGTATGTGAAGTACTACCATGATGAGGTAATGTAAATGGGTGTTAATGAAGAGCCGGAAACCTTGAGGAACTTTTGGTATAATCTCTACACTGGATCTTTGTGGGTATTGTTTGAAGAGGGGCCACCGACCTCGTATCAAGAGGCCTATGACCGCGCCATGAAGCAAATCACTATAAAGGACAAACGCAACATCAAAAGATAAAGAGAAAAGGTTGAGGATCTTGGTGAGAAAGGAAGGGACAAGAAGAAACAAGATACTAGGCCGCCTAGGCATGTCCCTCCACAGCAAGGATTAGTCCTACATCAACAAGATAGTTAAAGAGCGCTACTAACTTACAAGCACCCGCCTCAACCGAGGTTAGAGGCAACAAGAGATGCATCTCATCCGCCACGAAGAGAATATGCTACTACACAAGCCTACAACCCCTTGAACATGTAAAGGGAACAAGTGTTTTATGCCATAAGAGATAAGAGTCTCTTGACAAGGCCACCCAAGTTGATTACCCCTTTTTTAAGAGAAATTTGAAGAGGTATTGTCATTTCCATAAGTACGACAATACATCTGAATGCTTCAACTTAAGGGAGCAATCCAAAATTTGATCAATAATGGATGCCTAAAGGAGTTCTTGCTTAAGGTAAGGGGGAAGGCTTAGGAGGGCAGGCGAACAGGAGAAAGGTCAGGAGGGAACCAGGGTCAACCAAGATCCCAGGCGACTAAGGACTTAGACTACATTAATACAATCTCAAGGGGACCTACCATAGTAGGGGAATCCAACCAAGCAAGGAAAAAAGCATGCTAGAGAGCCTACCTTGGTCTGGTATCACCAAGAAGTAAACTTCACCGAGAGGACACCCAAGCTATTTATAATGGCCTCTACCCCTATCATGTTTACAGAAGAGGACGCGAGAGATGTGGTGTACCCTCATGACGACACCCTAGTCACCACAATGAAGATAGCCAATAAGAGTGGGATTGAACTTAGCAAGGATGCAGCAAGTCACCACCCCCCCTAGTGGATTTACCGGAGACTAGCTGATGCCGTGTGGTAGCATCACCTTGCTAATGACCATTGGGAAAGACCCTACTCAACTTATCACCATGGTGGATTTTGTGGTTGTTAACCACCCAATCTCTTACAATGTCATCTTGGGCAGACCGTTCCTCATGGCAACCAGGGCAGTAGTATCGGTAGGAGATGATGCTAGGATTAATGCTTGGCATGTCACTATACCTCCAAGCAAACACATTTGAGTATCTGGGTAAAAACTCCACTAGGGACGTTTTGACATCTGAGTGAGCTGGGATCCCACTTAGACCACCTTGGTTAGATCACTCTCATCAATTGGACTGTCTTCAATTCTTCTACAGGCTCACCTCACTGCTCAACTTCATATATATGTGGGTCGAGGGAGGAAACCTGATTGCACCTCTCAATTGAGGAGGCGTAACAACTTCTTACAGCGAGCTGGTCCCCCTTTACTGCTCCGAGTTCATCCGTGAAGCAAAGTACTCAGATTGGGTCTTTAATACTATGTTAGTAAGGAAAACAAATAGAAAATGGCGCATGTGCGTACCGATCTAAACAAGGTGTCCCCCAAGGACAGTTTTTCATTGCCTTAGATATATAAGCTAGTTGATGCTACGGTTGGCCATGAGTTACTCAGCTTTATGGACACATTTTCTAATTATAAACAGGTAAGGATATATGATCCTGATGAGGAAGGGACCTCCTTCATCACGAATAAGGGTCTTTGTTGTTACTTAGTAATGCCCTTCGGTTTAAAAAATACGGGGGCCACATATCAATGTTTGGTAAACAAGCTCTTCAAAGAACAAATACGTAAAACAATGAAGATTTATGTCAATGACAGATCACAAAGTCTATGAAGACAGCTAACCACGTGTCCTACCTTAAGGGAACATTCGCGTGCTGAAGAAGTTTGGCATGAAACTTAACTTAGAAAAGTGTACATTTGGAGTAGCAGTCTAAATGTTTTTGGGCTACATGGTCCACCAAAGAGAAATAAAAGATAATTCGAAAAAAAGTCAAGGTCATTATAGGAATGAGGTCACCTTAGACGACCAAACAAATACAGAACTTAGTTGAGAGGATAGCCGCGCTGAGGAGGTTTATATCCAAATGCACGGATCGATGTCACCCTTTCTTCCAGGCTATCAAAAGGGCGAAAGGGCAACAATGCGTTGAGGATTATCTAACTAACCTACCAATTTTAACTAAATCTCATGTAGGGAACAACTTGTTGATGTATCTAGCAGTATTTGCGACAGCGGTGAGCTCAATGTTGATCCAAGAAGAGGAATGAGGGTTGCAGAAGCCCGTATACTACACCAGTAGCATACTAACTGATGTGGAAAAGAGGTATCCTAAGCAAGAGCAACTCGCATTGGCCTTGATTATGTCTTCTAGAAAGTTAAGGCCGTATTTTCAACTTCACCTCATCAGTATCATCACCAACTTTCCACTCAAATGAATTAGAAAGTTTATGAAGGCTTATAAAGTTAATAATGAATACCAGGCGAAGGAGGACAATATGGTAGCCTACCTAAGGAATGCCAAAGAATTGGTAGGGCAATTTAAGCAAGTTAAGCTGCAATAAATCCCGAGGGAGAAGAATTTTAAAGCTTACATGTTATCAAGGTTGACGTCTCTAGCAAAAAGGGTTCTGGTTGAGGTTCTGCCCAGGTCATCTATTGAGGACAACGCTAAAGTAGTTCACTGTGAATCCCATAAGGGAGTATTTGGAATAGGGACGTCTTGCAGCGAACCAGGGAGCAGTAAGAAAGCTTAGGTATCGTGCTGCTCATTATTGCATTATTAAGGAAGTGTTGTACAGATGAAGTTTCATCATACTTACTTGAGGTGTCCTAAGAGAGATTCATGAAGGAGCTTGCGGAAATCACTTAAAAGGAATATCATTGGCCTATAAAGCCTTACACCAAGGGTATTATTGGCCAACCATGCAAGAAGACTCCTAGGTTATCTCGCAAACCTGCTCCACCTATCAGAAACACGCCAAGATGATCCGAGTTCCATTAGAGAATTTGACAACACTGACCTTATAGTGGCCTTTTCCTTAGTAGGGTATCAACTTGATTGAACCTTTTTCAATTGGTCAAGGTCAAGCCGAATTCACCATAGTGGCAGTAGACTACTTTACGAAGTGGGCAGAGGTGGAGCCTTTGGCCAAGATCACATAGAAGATAACCACCGACTTTATCTAGAAGTCTATTATTTGTTACTTCAGGGTCTTGCAAGTGATAATCACCAACAATGGATGACTATTTGATAATAAGAAATTCATAAGCTTTTGTGAGACATGGAAGATAGAGAATCGTTATACATCGCTTGCTCATGCACAATCAAATGAGCAAGTTGACGTTATAAACAAAGTCATCAAGGACTTGTTAAAGAAGAAGTTAGGAAGCAAGAAAGGAGCGTGGGTCGATGAACTTTCTGAAGTGTTATGGCATACTGCACCATCTTTAAGATAGTCACTAGGGAAACTCCTTACTCATTATCTTTTGGCACCGAGGCGGTGATCCTTGCCGAGGTAGGCATGCCTACCTTTAGAACCCTTTATTTCGACAAGTTCAGCAATATGACCCAACTTGATGTCACCTGGATTTATTAAAAGAGAAGATGGATCAAGCCTAGGTCACAATGGTTGCATATCAAATAAGGGTCGCCAAGCATTACAATGCTAAAGTCAAACCTCGAGGTTTAAAATAAGGGGACCTAGTGCTAAGAAATGTGATCTCTGGACTCAAAGAGGGAGTAACTACTAAGTTTGCTAAGATTTAGGAAGGGCCTTCCCACATCACCAAGGTTGTCAAGGCGGGGGTCTATAAACTTGCTCACCTAGACAGCCACCAAGTAAGACGACCAAGGAACACTAACCAACTGAAGAAGTATTATCTGTGATTCAACCTAAGCAAGGATTCCAAAATGTGTTTGTTTTGTCTCCATTTTTGATTCCTCCAAAGTTCATGGTGACTATGTTCCTTTTTGTATGTACGCCAGAAAGCGACATGGTGTGTTATTCCATTGCTCTCCTTTGTATAAGTCTTTTGAAGGAAAACATCACCCGGGTGAAAAAAATTATTATTCTCTATTAATTGGGATGTCATATTCCTACTTAATGATATGATGATATACGCCTCATCAAATGATTTGTTATTCACCATTTTATTTCGCCATGGTTGATATGTGATATTCTCCTTATCAAATTTTATTTCATTTTGCACCATGAAACATAAATATTATGAAATTGGTTTTTGAATCGCCCTACGTTAAGTAGAATATCAACCCTAGGTCAGGGAGGATACATGCTTAGGTTGGATAACCCACCTCAAGGAGATTTTACTCTACTGGATTGCAACGTTCATAAATTCAGCTTGCATGGGCAAACAACTAAAAAGCTCGCCACTGTTTGTGTGAAAAATAAAAGTGCGTAATATATTAAGCCAAAATAGGGGCATATAGTAGAAGCGCCGCAAAACGACAACATGTACCCAAAGTCCAAAGTCTAAGTTCACAACAAACTGAAGTAACATCCATGTTCATAAAGAAGAAAAAAAAAAGAAGAGAAATGTAGAATAAAATTCGGATTCATAAAACAGGGAGCAGCTATAATGGTGAAGGGTCATATTAGACGTCACCATCCTTCCCTACCTGGGATCCTTTATCATCTGCATCCTCTGGGTCACTTTCTTCTTGGTCTAAATGAGATAGAGAAGCCTCTAGGTTCAACAAGCATTCTGAGGTAAGTTGTCGGGAATTCCTTGTCACATCAGCTAGGTTCTGGTCCTTGCCAAACTTGGCTACCGATGCATCCCGGTCAAACTCGAATTCCATGTGGTTCAAGTCCAAGTTGAAAAATTCTTTAGTAACCTAGTACTGTGTATAGTGATACTCGTGAAGGAGGTTTGATCCCACTTCAGTGTTTAGTTTGTCCACCTCAGCTTGAAGCTGAATTCGCACTAAACCCATCTCATCTCGCATCTCTCCTAGCTGGTCTTCCATCTTTGAAATTCGATCATCTTTATTTTTTACCATCTGGGAGAGTCGAAATAGTTGAGCTTCCAGCTTGGCAATGCAACTAGCTGATCCTTCCTTGAGCTTATCACCGAACGAAGACATGAGGAAAGATCCCTGGTAACAAAAAAAGAGGGTCAGAACTTAAAGTCTTGATCACAGAATAAAGTTAACAACTAGAATATAAAGCCTTAGCCACCGTGTGACCCCAATCGCCGAAAACCATGAACCACAAATCATTCCAAGCTTTGACAATAGTGTTAAGGCTCACTGTAAGCGTATATGTCCTCAAGTAAAAAAAGACCATGTTTGTTTGGAGTCGTAGTCAAGGTGAAGCTACCATGAACGTCCTCAATGGTAAGCTTAACTCCCAACACTTATTTCCAAAGAATATAAAGCCTAGCAAGGTTCTGCCAAGGCATGGAACTCAGTTAGGCAGGGGCAATCCCTAACCCATTCAGTATCTGCATAAAGAACTACTGCATTTAAAGCCTAAAGCCATACTTGATAAATGTTTAAAAGTGTGGGATTATCAAGAGAAATATTATATTTTACACTTAAGAATATTATTAATTTCCCCAAAATTAAGCATTTTCCTTTATACTGAATTCCAAAACAAGAATTGGACTTAATTATTGGTTTTGCGCAGGTTTTGTATAATGAGCATATCTTTTCCTACAAAATATCATTTGATACGATTCTTGGACCGTAAATATATGGATTCATTCCTTCATAAAATTTTAGAACAGAGATCAGACCAGTTCATGCATCTATTGGGTCAAACTCGGGCTTCAACAGAACTCAACCACAGCTTGAAGCCAGCCCATCATGGTTTCGTATTTGGGCCGTATCTCCCTGTATATGTATCCAAAAGTCATACGGTTGGAGTTTTTGGAACGGCTACAGATAGATGTACACTTGTTATGTTTTACAGATGTCCAGATTCGAAGTGGTTTCCTGTCAAACATAGCCGTCATTCTAGAAGACTGGCGGAGAAATCCAAACTGAACACCATTTCTCATTTTCAACATATCTCTTGTTTTACATTATCAATTTGGTCGACGTTTGGACTATTGGAAACCTAATGAAGGTGCCTACAACTTTGAAGAAGACATAAGCAACAAATTCAATGTATTCTACGGTCCAAATTGTGCTGCAATCACCAAGAGCATAATTAAGTTGAAAGTTTGCAACTTGTGTTTACACATGTGAGATATATCTTGTTTTGCCTATATAAAGGAAGTGGTAGAAGTTATTTAGGACATCCTTCTTCTTTTTTTTATTCTCCCTTTGTATAATTTTGGTTTCATTTAATGTCTTTCTAAATTCGTAATTAGGGTTGAGGGTGAAGTTTTGTTGATTTTATAGTATTCTTCTTCAATCATTCTAAGTTGTGTTTCAATGCAACATCTTTTCAATTAAGTGCATTCTATTTCTCAAAAGTGTTTTGATTTGTTTGGAAGCTTGATTCATTGTTAACAAAAGGTACACTGAATGCTTGCACATTTTCTACAAATCAAGAACAAGGTACGTTATAGTTTTCATAAATAAATTGAACGATTATTCTTCTATTTTACTACCTTTTTTACAAAAAGGTGTTGCCATGTATTTAATGTATTTATCTTCCGATTAAGATAATCTCTTGAGTGATTCTTAGTTGAGTAACAAATGATTGAAGAATGATTTCTATAATTATCAATAAAAGGAATCCCTAATGCCCTAATTGTTAATCTTATCAAATTTACATTCAATAATTTAATAAATTTATTCTACTTTCATCATATTTGGACTCATAACATTTAAATATTGGACTTGCGGATCTTATATAACGTATTCCCTGTGGATCGACACTCGGACTTCCGAACTTTATTACTTGAGACAACCTACACTTGGGAAGTACAACCTTTAAGTTGTAGCAATACTCGAAGGATTAGTGACAAATAACTACTTCACCAGGTCCAGGCTGGCTCAGCTTGAACCCTCGCTTGGGAAGTGATAGTTTCACGGATGAGGGAATCTTGAAAGTCTTTCTCAATTGGGCAAGCATCGCCTCCATCACTGAGGTTCCCTCATAAAGAAAGTTTAGTCCCCGCTTCCATCAGAACTCTCCCCAACCACCCTGGCATGACCACGGCCAGTGGGGACCTTGTGGCTTTTGGTTTGACTTGTGGAGATCGAAAAAGAGGCTACGTTTCTAGGAGTGGCAGGTCACTATCCGTAAGGGAGTGTTGGGATTTGCCAGCATCCGACATGTCTGTGACACAATCAAAAGCAAAAATTCCATGAGTCATCCACAAAAAATGAAATACCACAAAATAACAAAACGCTACAACTCAGTAACTAAGTGCTCGTCACACATCAACGGAAGCCACACTGGAAGAGGTAAGCAGCACAAGCATGATTTACCTAACCAAGCAACAAATATTGACTATACAACCAAGCCATGGCATATTGCACAAGCCCACTAACCCATTCTGATGGATGGACGATTGGTGCACCCATGCCAAGCATTTCCCTATGGGAAGGCCAAATAGGAATAGTAAAGCAAAAAATGCAAAGAAAATACTTACCTCTCAAACTTTTCGACGATGAAATCTGGTGAAAATCGCGAGAGGTGGCGAAGGTGGCGAGTGGACGACATCGACACTACAAAACTACAAACGATGTTGCGATTGAGCAGCGAAAAGGCAAGATTCGCTCTTTTTTGGCAGTCGGGATAAAGAAACGTGACGATAGGAGGCAGGAAGAAGACGGTAGCTAGAGTTGGTGAAATGGACAAGTGCAATCTCGAAAAGAAAAAGGAAAGTTTTTGATTTCCTAATCTATAAGGCCCGCGTAAAGGTGGATGAAAATGGCCAAATGTTTAGGAACGTGAATAGGCACAATCCCTTATTTATGTTAAAATGGATAAGAGCCAACTTTTGGCTATGATGGGCCCCATAGGAGTTATGTTTCAAACGAAAAAAATTTGGCTCCAACCTCAATTTTATTCCGGCGTTACCATGCTTGCCCCTTTAGTACATTTCGAAAAAGGTTTAAATAGAAGAAAAGAAAAAGAAAAATTGGTTCCTACGAAAAACCCAAAAGTCACAAGTGAGGAGTTGTGCCCCACCGTTATTCTTCATTAATTCTTAGAATTCTGAGGTCTGGATATGCTGAGAGATGAAGGAAAAATTCAAACTGTGGGGCTCATGCCTTGATAGAATCTTTCATATACATCCCTTGATTATTTCAACCCAAGTGCATTGATCTGAGCTGAGGAATGATGACCTACTAGGTTAGAAGGGAGTTTACGCCCATCTTAATCCTAGCTCAGCATGGTTTAGCCTTAAAACAGAAAGGAATAATCGCCCAATTTCACCCAAAGATAACAAAAAAATTTTGCCACGCCTTGCTCAGATGAAAAGGAGAGGAAGAGCGACATAAGCTGGGAATATTTTTGTCATAAAATATTATAAACCATCTTAAATCACGCTAAAGAGGTGACGAGGTGTGCATACACCCCAGGGTGGTAAGGATGAGACCACCAAAGAGGAGGGAGCACAAGGTGACGTGGGCAAGGAATGCTTAAAGAGCTTCCAACGCATTTGCCATCCCCTTAACCATTGAAAGCTGAGGGACCTCTGTTATGGGATAAAAATAGGTTGGACATGTGACAGTACGTAAGCCCATAAATCTCTAGTCGGCACCTATGGGACGATCCGCTCATATTAAAACCCACCTTATCTCAGATCCTAGCTGAGGTAGGATTAACCTCAGGTAGTGTAAATGGTGTTCACATGAAAGGTGTCACATGGCTTATAACTAATAGTTCACATAAAGATAACAAAAGAGTGGACCCCACTTCTGAAACAATCCCAAAATTAAAGGGATTTGGTCTTTCTAAATATATAAAAAATGTGTCCTATATTTCTAGGTTACCTAGGGAAACCACCTGACATCGCCCGAAAATGACAACCTGACCAAGTGGACAATTTTAGCTCTTTGGTGGCTGAGAAAGGGATCCTACCTGACGCTGTTAACTTTTAGGGGACTACAAATATAGGCAAATGAGCATTCGTCACGTGTACATAAGGGATAATGTAATCTCCTACCCGAATTAAGTCATGCCATGTGATATGTAATCTTGGATAAGGTCATGAAGACCAATCCCAGCTCACCACGTGTCCTTAGTTTTGGCTTCAAGCTAAGGTTTCAATTAACAAAAATGTGAGAAGAGAAAGCAAATAAGAGAAATTAAGGCAATATTTTTCAACCAATCACGTGCTTACAAAGGTATGATATTTAAAGGCACTTATCTCAAGATAAAAGATGCTTATCTTTAGTTCTCATTTATTCTCCCTCACTACAAGCACGAGTCTTATCATTTTCTCCCTTTAGAAAACAAGAACAAAGCTTTATTTTTTTCGTAGGTCTCTTGAAGATACCCTTAAAAATTGATTGAATGTGGCTTCTTGGGTGTATTATTCACTATTTTTTGTCTCCAAAAAGGCCACATTTACTCTATCTCTACATGAACTTTGTGTGACACTTGGTTGACTTTCTCCTCTCTAGATGAACCCACCATGTGTTAGTTATTTTGAGCTACAAAAGTCAAGCAGTAAAATCACTCCCTCAAGGTACTCACTTGAGCGTCAAGTGAGCTCACCATAAAACTTTCGGCGTCCTTTTTTTACTGTGTTCTTTGCTATAGGCAAGTTCACTCAGTTTTTGTCCGAAGTCAACAAGGATAGCGAGGTCAAGAAAGTTTGTGACAACTTGGCCTGAGGATTTGGGAAGCATGACAGTTGAAGGCTAAATCAGGTGCAGAATACTGAGCTCAGATTATTGACTAGGCATCCATCTCTAACTTGGATAGTAGATCACCTAGATATCCCTCCTTACCAGAGTTGATATTTTACCACATCAATACATGCTTTTTGATCATGCACATCCTAATGGAGCTTTTTACGTACGGTACATACATCTACAATCCCATCAGTGAAGCCCATATGTGATGCACATGCTTCAGTATCATTTTCACTAAAGTTCGTGTATTCACACATAAGAATACTTCTAGTATCGCCACAAATTGCTAAAGGTCACAAGAGTTTCTTCAATGATAGCGGTGTGTGGGTTGAAACAAAACTACAAAGTAAACTTCACTTTCTTTTTTTTTTATTCTTAAAGAAAATTGCATATAATGTGGACACCTGTAGAATGTAATTTTATCGAAAGAACAAATATATTACAAAAGAAGAGTGCCTAGGAAACAAAGATTATAATAGCGTAACAAAATCTAAAGTAGCAGAACTGTGAAGGCAGCCCAAAAAAAGGGTGTTGCGGGAGAAATCTATTCAAACAAAATTATAGGCCTTGGAATGTGCCATCAATTTATCAGAGTAAAAAGAAAAAAAATTATATGAATTATGCGTAATTGTGACATCAATTTGAAAATAAGAGTTTGTGTGTACTATTGCTCATTAAGTTAACAGATGGCTTGTGGCAGAAACTATTTAGTATAATCAAGTTAACAGATGGTGGCAGAAACTATTTAGTATAATCAAGTTAACAGATGGCTTGTAGCACGTTTCCCTCTTGAGTGATGATAGAGAATAAGAATTTGGTATTAAAGAAGGGAAAAAAAAAGTTGACAGACTTCCAGATGAGTAATGTGCTTGAAAGTTTTCACTCCATATATCCCTCGATTGGCTGCAATGTATTGGCGTCTAGCATTTGGTTTCCATCCCAAAACAACAGATCTTCCCTATGTGAAGATTCTTCATCAATTAAACTAACAAAGTTATTGTAATGGAAATAAATATCTTGTAGAACTTTTTCACAGCCATATACTTACAGATTGAGTGCAAATTTTGCTTGTTCGTACAGACAACTAGGATAATACACTTGAATATATGAAGATTGTGATGCTAGGATAAAGAAAATTCTGAGAACTGAAACTAAAGGCAGGCGAAAGCTTTTACAAGTAATATTCTTACAAATTTGAAGCCCACGATACTCTTGCATCCACCACAAGTCACATATGCTAATACGACAGTATTAAAAAAAAATTACTGTGTTAGATTCCACCCTACTTGATTTCCTTGCCTTTGAAAAAAAAAAAAAAAAACCAAAAGCCCCCTTTTGTCATCACTTTTTTCTGTTAAGTTTTAAAAAAATTTCAAGTTTACCACTACGGGTTGGGTCGAATTTTTGATCCATTTCAATTAAACCGAACCAATTAAATTTTTAAAAGTTTTCAAGTTTACCTTTACTAGGTCGGGTCGAATTTTGGATCCATTACACTTAAACTGGACTAGATATAAAATTTTAAAAAATATGACAAACTAGTGACTCCAACACTTGTACTACTACTTTAATGCAAGAGTTCAAACAGCTAAACCATATTTTAATTGAACTATGTTCACATATTATATTATATAAATATAATATTATAACATTAAAATTTAAGAATAATGAATATATAATTTTTTAACATTAAAATATAATTATGATGTATAAAATTAAACTAAAATGTTTATTTTATGTAAATTAAACTAATAAATTTTTAATAAAAAATCGAAAAATTAAAACTAATAAATAATTTTTAACATTGAAAATTAAATATGAATTTGTAAACTCAAATCAATTTATAAAAATTATTAACAAAATTTACTTTGTAATATTAAACTAATAATAATTTTGTATAAAATTAAACTAATAATTTGCAATAACAAATTGAAAAAAATAAACTAATAATTATTTTTTAATATTAAAAAATAAATCTGAATGTACAAATTATCATTGATAAAATCATAGAGAAAAATATCTATTTTGTAATGTCAAACTAAAAATGATTTTGTATGAGATTAAACTACAATTTTTAGTAAACAAAATTAAACTAATATTAAAAAAATTTATATAAACTAATTATTATTTTAATATGTATGATAATATAATGTTCAAAAAATATATATATTACTAGTCAAAAATATAATATAGAATTTTGACTTAGCCTAGTGTTTAAAACCCTTGCACTTTTCTTAAAGTGCAGGTTCTGACTGATAGGCCAAGCAAATTTTTTCTACCCACACCAACCCAAACTTAAGTAGGTCATCCAAATAAGTATGGACAAAACGGTAAATTTAAAAAATAAAATTATTAATTATAACAATAAAAAGTGATGACAATCGGTCATAATCTTTTGAGGAATGTTTGAACCCTTGCATTAACTTGCGCTCTACCAATAATGCAAGGGTTTCAATTAAGGAAGGCAACGAATATCATTTTTATGGATATTCATCCATATATGATCTTGATAGATAAGATATGGACAATAATTGTAAAAAATGATATAGACAAAAAATGATAAGAGAACATAATACCCACATAGAATATGGACAGAAAACAAATATTTTAAAATATTTTAAGGATATCAACATAGGTATTCGTTTCACTGTTTATTTTTGAAAATTATGTTACCAAAATTACGTTATTCTGATTCGAAAACTTTGTAATTTTATACTTGAGAAAAAAAGTCAATTATAATAAACCTTAAACCTTAACCTAATATTTGGTTTCTCTATTCTTTTGTTGTCCGTCTTGTTGCCTTCCATATCTCTTCATTACTGTTTATAAGAAGTCTGATTAATTGAATATGAAGTTTTTATTTTTACATTGCAGGCACCATATTGGATAGGACCAATAAATTTTGAGTGAAGAGATGAAATTTGATGAGGATGTAAATTATTTGTTAGTTATTAAATTAAGAGTTTATTTATTCTTAGACTTTACTTTTTAAATTTTTTTTTATTGGATATTGGAGAATTCTTTTATAAATATATCTTAATTTTATTAAATATTTACAATTTTATGAATTCTTATAGTTATTGAATTAAAACATTATTTTGTTAGAATTATATATAGTTTTAGGATATAATAAGAAATCAATTTTTTGGTTTAATTTATGAAGATGGTATATTAATTTATAAAATATTAAAAAATAAATTATGAATTAAAATTTTTAAATTTTTTTTTAAGGATACAAATATACCTAGCGGATATCCATTAAAATATAAAAAATGATAAATATTTATTCCAAATAACACGCATATTAGCAAATACCATTTTGAAGGATATATATATAGACAAATATCCAATTCAAAGGATATGGATATTAAATACAATATATGTTGCCTATATAGTTAGGATACAGATATAAAAAATTTTGTAGAATGGGAATACAGATGTTGATGTATCCGTACTATATGTTATCTATTGTCATCCTTAATTTTAGCTAATATGCCAAATTGGACTATACTACCATATTTTCTAGTACTAATATGTCTAATAGATGCAAATATTATATTTATGTTAAATGCAACTAACCATATATTTTAATGAATATTATAAATTTGTAGTCATTTTTCTTTTGTAATTTAAAAAAAAATGGAAGAAAATAATATTTTTTACTTTTGTATTAAACTAATATTTGTTTTCATAAAAAATTGAATAAAAATTCGAACTAATAATTATTTTATAACAGTAAAATCAGAATTATTTTATATAAATTTAGACTAATAAAACTTATATATTCTAATTAAATAATAACCAAATCAATTTATTAAAATTACAAAGAGAAATATTTTTTTAATATTAAACTAGTAATGATTTTGTAGAAAACATTGTATAAAAATTATAATAATTATAATTTTGGAACAATAAAAAATTAAATATAAATTTGTAAACTCAAATTAATTAATAAAAATTACAATGAAAAAATATGTATGTTTATAATAATAACAATTTTGTAAGCTAATAATGATTTTGTAAAACATTTGTATAAAAATTATTTTATTAATAATAAAAAAAATAAAAATTTTTGAATTTAAATTATTAATTAAAATTACAAAACAAATATTTGTGGAGCATTAGACTAATAATAATTTTGTAAAAAAATTACATAAAATTAAAAAAATAATTATTTTGTGCATTAAAAAATTATATCTAAATTTACAAATTGAAATTAATTTATAAAATATATGATTTACAAAAAACAATATACACGACAATATTATATTTAAAGCATATATATATATATATATATATATATGTTATAATGTATGTATAAAATAATTAAATGTTAATCTTCTTTGGTGGTATAACTCATACACTCTCATATAGAGGTAGGGGGTTGAATCTCAGTAATTTATATTTTTGTCATGGATATTAATTTTGGCCCAAACCAAAATTGTTAAATTCGGATTCAAAGGAAAAAAATAGTAATTTTAATAAAACTTCTGTTAAAAATAACGGCAAGAAGAGCAGAGGGACTGGGCATACGCGAATTCTACCGGGTAATGGTAACTTTTTCAATAATAATCATAATGCAAAATTGAAACACATATAACAAACTAACTTGTTACTGGTTATTGAAATAGAATTGATATGCCAACTTTAAGTATAAATTCAAGAAATAACTTACGGATCTGCAATTTGAACTGATCTATTCGCTTTATACTGCAATGGAAAAAATGGCTAGATCAAGAAAACATATTATCAGTATCCGAGTTGATGCGTGAAAATATCAACCCAGGTGAGGTGGTAATGCCTTGCTGATCTAGTATCCGAGTTGAGGGTGGATGCCCAGTCAACAGTCTGAGCTCAGTATTCCGCACCCGATTTAGTCTCTACCTAACCCCGGAGGCTCCCAAGCTGACCTTTCACACCACGCTGATCCCAGGCCAAATTGCTTGAAACCTTCCTGAGCTCGTTCTCCTTGCTGATCTCGGACCCGAACTTGGTGAGGATGCCTGCAGCAGAGAACACGGTCAAAAGGGGGGCGCCGGAGGTTATCCGGCGAGCCCACTCCGACGCTCAAGTCAGTACCTTGAGGGGGTGATGTTATGGCTCGATTTTGGTAGCTTGGAATAGCTAATATGTGGAGGGGTATGTAGCTAGGAGCTAATGGACCAAATGACACACAAAACACATGTAAAAGGCAATAAGTATGACCTTTAGGGAAGCTGGAACAGTAAAACTGTCCTCAAGGGACAGCCTTCAATGGGTGTTTAAGGTTGCCTCTTTGTTTCTTAGAGAGAACAATAATGGGGAGACTTGTGCTTGTGGTGTGTGTGAGCAAAGAATGAGTTTTTAGCTTGAAGAAGAAGACCTTCTCTTACCTTGACATAAGTGTCTTTTTATATTATACCTTTATGGACACATGATTGGCCAAACAATGTTGCCCTAGTTCCTCCTTTTCTTCCTCTTCCCAAGCTTGAAACCTTAGCTCGGAGTCAAGACTAGGGGCACTTGGTGAGCAGGGATCGGTCCCTTGGTGAGCAGGGATTGGTCCTTTGGTGAGCGGGGATTGGTCCTTAAGACCTTATCCGAGATTACATGCCACATGGCACGATTTGATTCGAGTAGGGGATTACGTTATCCCTTGTGTACAGGTGGCGAATGCTCATTCGCCTCTACTTGTGGTCCCTCAAAGGTTGACCACGTCAGGTAGGGTCCCTTTTTCAGCTACCAAGGTGCTACACTATCTCCTTGGTCAGCTTTCCGTTTTGGGCGATTTCAGGTGGTCCCCCCAGGTGACCTAGGATCATAGTACACCTTTTTCACATTTTTGGGGGAACCAAATCCCTTCACTTTTGGGGTTGTTCCAGAGTGGGGTCCACTCGTTTTGCCCTATCTATATGGACTATTGGTTATAGACCACGTGGAACCCTTCATGTGAACACCCTTTATACTACCTGAGGTCGGATCCTGCTTCAGCTGGGATCCGAGGTGAGGTGGGTTTCAGCATGAACGGATCGTCCCATAGGTGCTGACTAAAGCGTCGTGGGCTTACGTACCGCCACGTGTCTAGCCTATTTTTACCCCATAACAGAGGTCCCCCAGCTTCCAATGGCTAAGGAGATGGCGAAGTATTGGAAGCTTCTAAGAGTTCCTAGCCCACGTCGCATCATTATCCCTCCTCCTTGGTGGTCTTTCTCTTGGCACCTTGGGGTGCATGCACACCTCGTCACCTCTTCAGAGTTATCCGAGATGGCTTATAATGTAAATTTATGGCGAAAATGTTTCCGAGCTCATATCGCTCTTCCCTCCCCTTCATCTGGGTAGGGTTTGGCGAAATTTCTACTTTATCTTTGGGCAAAATTAAGGGATTATTCCCTTTTATTTGGAGACTGAACCGTGCTGAGCTAGGATTGACATGGGAGTAAATTCCCTCCTGACCTGGGAGGTCGTTCTTCCTCAGCTCGGATCAGTGTACTTAAAGTAATATTTGTGAGGCCATTACAATCTCATCTCATTGGGTTATCCTGCCTTTCTTTTATCAAGGTAGGCTTGAGATTAAGCTTGGCGAGATCCCTTATCTTTTAGTGTTGAGCTTGGTGAAACTCCATTATGATCAAGGATAATCCCTCTTAACTCTAGGATGATTCTTCTTCATTCCATTATGGCTATCTTGCTGGTGGTGTAGTGCACCAGCTTAGGTTGGCTTCTTTCTGCTGGAAAAAATAGTTTGATTCCCTACTAAGCAAGGGCCAAAGCGAGCTGAGCAGGGTCAGATTCTCAGATGGAAGCTTGATTAGCCTAGCATGTTGTTGGCAAGTAAGGCAGGTTTCCCAGGTGACCTTGGAGTCCCTGGTACGTGATCAGCTAGGAGTCGTTCTTGACTATCCAACCTCTTTCTCAAAAAGTATTTGGCAAAGCTGAGGCTGAATACAAGGCTAGCTAGCATGGCTTGAACAAGGTTGTCGTTCTTGATGATGATGTAGTCTCTCTTTATGAAAATACCAAGCCTACTTGAGCTTACTTCTGCCCAGCTCAATTCGATGTCATGGAAGAGCTCAGTAGGGTTGTATACGCTGGGATGGACTCTACATGCGGTCCCCCAGCTTTAGTCAGCTCCTACTTTAAGTCGGAGGTAACCTTTCAGTTTCTTCCTTCTACATTTCCTTCTTCCTCAGGTCCTCTCATATGCTTCAAGTGATTCCTATATGGAAATCTGCCCTTTTATTTGTTGATGTAAAGAAGGCTAGTAGCATGGCTCACTTAGGCTTTAGCGAGGCCTCGGATTTGGCATCCCAAGTACTGTTGATGTATATCCTTGCTCATGTGGGATACCAGGCTCTGACTCTTTCTTATATTCATGCTGAAGTAGTCGACTGAGCTGAGAGAAACAGAAGATGATGTAGATATTGTTAATGACTGGCTCAGCTAGCACTGAAAGTTATTCTTAGAAAGATGTTGCCTCCGTGCTGAGCAAGGGTCTATGTGCTTGATGTTTTGCCGAGCTTAGCTGGGATATACCAGCTATACATCCCTCGTAATCTGAGATTTGTATCCCTCTTGGCGAACATTTTTCATATTCATAACGGTGTCTTTTTTTTAGCTGGGGCGGTGATCCCTCATGATCTGGGATAGGAATCCCTGTTGATCTAGGTAGTTATGCCTTTTGACTATAGTTATCCAGCTTGGGGTGTCTTCTATCCCACATGAGGTGGGCTCAGCATCAGCCAATAAGTTCCATATGCATAACTTAGAGTTGATGTCTCTCATGGGGGGAGCAAATAAGATTCAATCCAGCCTAGGTGGTGTTTTTTCCGAAAAATGCTTTATGAAGACCAAAGCAATGATAAAACACACTTAGGCCATTCCGGGTGCACACATAAGGAGAAAACATAGTCACCACGGACTTGGTGAAATCACAAATGGCGATAAAACATGTAGATAAACTTAATGGCGATAAATAATATGGCGATACTCACTTGGAGACAATTACATGGCGATAGAATACTGAGATCAACACTGTGCTTGACCAATGTAACAAATAATACTTCCTCAGCTGGTTTACCAAGTAAGCTTAGACCTCAGATGAGCTTGGACTGGATAAGATCATCCTTGCTAAGCTGGACAGACTCCAACTCTTCAACAAGTTTATCTCGCTGTTCAAGTTTGGTGCTCTAGGGTCAAGGATGAATACTTGAAGGCACATCCTTACTGAGGTGGGATAACACCTTATCACTATATGCTGATCCCAATTGATAATTCCAATATGGTTCCCCACTGAAAACTTTATCTTCAAGTGGTATATGGAGAATAATCATTTTGTGGCTATTGTATCCCTGCTGATGTCGAACCCAGCTTATCAAAAGCTTCCTTAAACAATATATCAACCGAACTTCCCGTGTTGATGAGGATTCGCGCCACGTCCTTACTGGCGATCTTCATTGTGACGACCATGGCGTCGTCATGGGGGTATACTACATCCCTTGTGTCTTTATCCGTGAACATGATGGGGGTGGTGGCTACCCTTGGTAGTTTAGGCGATCTTTATGTGAAGTTCACTTCTTGGTGGTGTCGGGCCAAGGAGGGCTCCCTGGCATGAGCCTTCCTTGCCCTACGGGAGTCTCCTGCTAGGGTAGGTCCCCCTGAGATTGTGCTGATGAAATCTTTGTCTTTGGTCACCTGGGATCCTGGCTGACCTTGGTCCCCTCCTGAGCTTTCTCCCGCCTGCCTGACCACTTGAGCCTTCCCCCTTACTTCGAGCAAAAACTCTTTTAGATACCCATTGTTGATTAAATTTTAGATTTGCTCCCTCAGGTTGAAACAATCGGCTGTGCTGTGTCCATACTCTTCATGAAAATCACAATACCTCTTCAGGTTCCTTTTACCTAGAGGGTAATCAACTTAGGTGGTCTCGTCAAAAGGCCCTTGTCTCTTATGGCATAGAACACTTGTTCCCTTGTTGTGTTCAAGGGATGGTAGGCATGCGTAGTGGCGGATTCCCTTCTTGGCGGGTGAGGCACTGCTCTTGGCTGTGGTGGAGGCTGGGGCCTCAATGTTTCTGGTCTTGGTTGAGGTGGGCGTCTGTAGGGCAGTGGCGCCCGCTGGCTGTCTTGCTCACGCGGGACTGACCCTTGCTGAGGAGGGACAGGCCTGGACGGCCTAACGTCTTGCTTCTTCTTATCTTTCCCTTTGTCACTGAAATCTTCGGCCTTCTCTCTTTCCCTCTTCAGGTTGCGCTTCTCCTCAATGACGATCTGCTTCATGGCACGATCGTGTGCCTCCCGATATGAGGTGGGAGGTCTCTCTTCGAATGACACCCACAAAGGCCCGGTGTAGAAGTTGTACCAAAAGTTTCTCAAAGTTTCCGGTTCCTCATAAACTCCCATTTGCATTACCTCATCATGATAACGCTTCACATATTCATGCAAGGGTTCTTGTCCCCTTTGCTTAATGTATTGGAGGGAGGAAAGGTCTTTAGTGGATGGCTTGGCTCCTTGAAAATGGAGGACAAACTTGCTGGCGAAGGTGGTGAAGTCTCTTACGCTTCCTACCGGAAGCATCTTGTACCATGTTCTGGCTGGCCCACTTAAGGTGGTTGGAAACACCTTACATATTATCTCGTCGGGCACCCCTTGCACCAACATCAAATTCTGGAAGATTTCCACATGTGCCACAGGATCGGATTGTCCATGGTAAGAATCAAGTTGAGGCATCTTGAATCTCCCAGGTAAGGTCGCGTTCTTCACTGAGTCAGCTAGGGGGGCGGTGAAGTCACCCAGGATATCAGGTGAGCTGGGTTCCCTCTTGCTGGACCTGAGCTCCCTCATTTCTTCCTGCATGGTAAGTAACTGTTTTCGCAAACATTCCACGTAAGGAGGTTCAGGGTCGTTACCTTCTCCCTGGCGTCGAGCCATCAAGGAGTACCTCAAGTCACCATGCACAAGTCCCTCGAGTTGGCTCCTTGCTCCTTCGGGCCGGTTGCTGGCGGTCGAACGATGGTCACTGCGGTGACTCCTGGGCTGGTCGTGGACATTTGCTCTCAGTTGGGATAGTCGCATCTGAGCACCCTGCTGACTCGGTGTGGATGGTTCCACGTGAGCAGGGTTGCTTCTGAGTTGGCTCCCCAGCCAACTTGCCAGATTTCGGGGAGGAGGAGGCGGTATGCCCAGGTTATCGCACAGGTACTTTATCACATGCTGAAACTGTGACCTAGTTTCAGCAAGCTCTCTCACCTCCTTAGCTTTCTCTGCCTCCACGTCGCGGCTGGTGGCAGCTTTCTCTTTTCCCTTTCGGCTGGGGCCTGGGTCAAGTGCTCTCACGTTCTGACTCTCTGCATACTCGTCCTGAGGCGAAGCCGGAGGTGGGCGGTTGCTCTGGCCGGGCTCCCGCGTGACCTCTCTTCTGGACCCTCTTGGGGCCTCGGAGTTAGGCATTTGGCTTCTCTGACGGGCACGTAGGTTGTAGCGGGACCTTTCGTTCTGGATTCCCACAGACGGCGCCACTGTTGATGCGTGAAATATCAACCCAGGTGAAGTGGTAATGCGTTGCTGATCTAGTATCCGAGTTAAGGGTGGATGCCCAGTCAACAGTCTGAGCTCAGTATTCCGCACCCGATTTAGTCACTACCTAACCCCGGAGGCTCCCAAGCTGACCTTTCACGCCACGCTGATCCCAGGCCAAATTGCTTGAAACCTTCCTGAGCTCGTTCTCCTTGCTGATCTCGGACCCGAACTTGGTGAGGATGCCTGCAGCAGAGAACACGGTCAAAAGGGGGCCGCCGGAGGTTATCCGGCGAGCCCACTCCGACGCTCAAGTCAGTACCTTGAGGGGGTGATGTTATGGCTCGATTTTGGTAGCTTGGAATAGCTAACATGTGGAGGGGTATGTAGCTAGGAGCTAATGGACCAAATGACACACAAAACACATGTAAAAGGCAATAAGTATGGCCTTTAGGGAAGCTGGAACAGTAAAACCGTCCTCAAGGGACAGCCTTCAATGGGTGTTTAAGGTTGCCTCTTTGTTTCTTAGAGAGAACAATAATGGGGAGACTTGTGCTTGTGGTGTGTGTGAGCAAAGAATGAGTTTTTAGCTTGAAGAAGAAGACCTTCTCTTACCTTGACATAAGTGTCTTTTTATATTATACCTTTGTGGACACATGATTGGCCAAACAATGTTGCCCTAGTTCCTCCTTTTCTTCCTCTTCCCAAGCTTGAAACCTTAGCTCGGAGTCAAGACTAGGGGCACTTGGTGAGCAGGGATCGGTCCCTTGGTGAGCGGGGATTGGTCCTTAAGACTTTATCCGAGATTACATGCCACATGGCACGATTTGATTCGAGTAGGAGATTACGTTATCCCTTGTGTACAGGTGGCGAATGCTCATTCGCCTCTACTTGTGGTCCCTCAAAGGTTGACCACGTCAGGTGGGGTCCCTTTTTCAGCTACCAAGGTGCTACACTATCTCCTTGGTCAGCTTTCCGTTTTGGGCGATTTCAGGTGGTCCCCCCAGGTGACCTAGGATCATAGGACACCTTTTTCACATTTTTGGGGGAACCAAATCCCTTCACTTTTGGGGCTATTCCAGAGTGGGGTCCACTCATTTTGCCCTATCTATATGGACTATTGGTTATAGACCACGTGGCACCCTTCATGTGAACTCCTTTTATACTACCTGAGGTCGGATCCTGCCTCAGCTGGGATCCGAGGTGAGGTGGGTTTTAGCATGAACGGATCGTCCCATAGGTGCCGACTAAAGCGTCGTGGGCTTACGTACCGCCACGTGTCTAGCCTATTTTTACCCCATAACAGATATGCCAACTTTAAGTATAAATTCAAGAAATAACTTACGGATCTGCAATTTGAACTGATCTATTCGCTTTATACTGCAATGGAAAAAATGGCTAGATCAAGAAAACATATTATCAGAAAATTTTAGCAGTTTCGAGAATATGAAGAAGTTCATAGTAACAAATTAAAACCGTCAGAAATCATATATTATCAAGAACACAATAGTGAGAAGTTCAACTCCATAACAATATATGATATTTTTAAGAATAAATCATAACATCCAAACAAGAGTTCGATCATCATTTTTAAGCATTTTCATAGAGTTATATAAAGAACTATAGAAAAATGTTTTAAAAATTATTATTTAATTTTATGAGGCTTACTTCTATATATTATATTTTTCTTATTCTAATTTAAAAATTCAAACAGGAGAGACCTGTTGTCTTGGTGCTAGTGGCAAAGATACTGCGACTATCTGGGGAATAAGACAACGGGGATATCATCAGTGGAGAGCTCACTTGAAAGTCCAATTAACATGCATTTACTACTCATCATTCTTTTCACTACTATTTGTTGTATATTTTATAAAATATACATTATATTTCAAAATACTTATAGGTTTAATAAATAAAAAAGTGTGTGAAAAGACATGTTCTAATTAAAAAATATGTAAAAAGACATATTCTAATGAAAATGTACATTTGCACCTATAAATAAAGGTCACATCTTGGCCTTAGGATAAAAGGAAAAGAATAGAGAATGATATCGACTTTGTGTTGTTCAAGGGTTCTATATTTGAGAGTGCATCCTTATAGAACTAACAATTATTGTATCTTAGAGAAAATATTGCCATAAAACTTATTTGCACCAGAGCATTGTTCTAGAGGGGTAAAAATTTCTTTAAGGACAATGCATTATGCATGTCTTGACTTGAGTATATTCTATGTTATTCTTTATATCATCCAATCTATCATAAAAATCTCCAACAATCTTAAGAAATTTTTTTTTTATGTTGACGATGATGTACCGAAAAGTGGCATAGGATGATATCATTGTGAGATTAAGTTTAATGACTGTGAATGTAAAGGAGTTATGCTGCTCCCTTCACCCATTCGCATGGAATTCACCAGAATACTTGCTGTCCACAGAGATAACATAGGTGATGAAGATGTGCAATTCTTCATCACTGAAAATCGTGTGTCACGAACCATCATTGTATGTTCACATTGATTTTATGTCTCAGGCCAGTGAAGGTTTTAATTGAATAGAAGCTTTACAGCCCAAAAATTTCAGTCAAAATTTTTACCCATGTTTGTACAAAGATGAAAAATTATTTAACTCTATTCTTAAAGGATGTGGTTCATTTTCGTGTTGTGTTTAATGGAGAATGGGTGAACATCGGATTTTTTGAAAAACTTTTATGGAGAATTATAAGAAAGCAAAGAAATTTTGTCCGGAGAAGATAGGGTTTCTAGCATAATCATATGGTTAGAAGAATATTGAATAAGGTGCGTTTCCTGTATGTTAATATTAATTTTTTTATTTATTGGTAGAAGTCAAAAGATGAGTATTGCAATATGAATTTTTTTTTTAAATTTGAATGCCCAATTGTCTGATGATTGAATATCTTTGATGATTCATTTATTTGGCATATGTTGATTTGGGTGTTAAAATTGCAATACTGACTGAATTCGTGAGAAAATCTGGAAACGTCGACGGAAAGGAAGATGATGATTAATATCATTTGAGTCCAATAGTAAATATCATTAAGGTCAACATCTATTGATTAATCATGAATTTTGCTGTGCTCTTTAGATAATTATGGATTGGACTTAACCTTTCTGCAAGGTTATTATTTGACCATGATAATTTATTAATAATATTAATATGACCCTAATAACTTCTGTTTATTGATATATAAGCCCAGAAAATTTTTATTAAATAATTTATTATTTTGAGCATAATATTTGTGTATTGATGTGAAAGTTTTATTATATATAATTCATTATAATGTTGATGTGATTTTGAATTATATTTATTTGATCTTAATTTATTTTGCGTGCTAATTCCAAAGGTTTCTTATTAATTAAAATAAGGATTAATAATTTGGTTTCTAACATGAGTGACATAAAAGAGACTATGATTTATTACTCCTATTTAATTATGAGAGGAGTAATTATTGTATAATATATATGTATATTAAATTGAAGTTAGTCTCATTTTATTAAATAAAATGTGTTATGGTAGCCTTTTATTCAATAAAAGTTGTATGAAAAATAACTTCCTGTGCTATAGACATTATTGTTATATTTTTGAGAAATTATAAATATATCAATAGTCTTCAATAAGATTATTGGATTGCCTATAAAGGCTATTGAATAAATATTTAAAGGTATCATTAGTGTGTAATGTGATGATCCTCTACTATTAAAAAAGGCAATAGTGAAAAGTGAGATATTGATGTTGAATTGCCTTTACTGGAGAGGAAGTGTGTTGGAAAGCTTTCAACTAAAAATGTGTGTATATCTCGATTTTTATATCATTTTAGATTGAATGAAAAGTTTGTAAAAAGACATAATGTATAATTTTGGCCAATATTTGACAAAACCATTAAATAAATTTATGGTTTTAAAAGTTGAGGGGGAGGGGACTATGCCTAGAATAAAAGGCAAAAGTGATAGGAACCCCACTTATGTGATTGTAGATCCCATGAAGTAGGTTCATAGGGATAATAACAAGTCACCTGTTGTCTTGTTGTATTATCGATCTTATACATAATATTGAGTCACTCCTATGGTAAGATAGTACTTAAAACTATAGTGATAAAGAGTGAACTTTTTAAGCTCTTAATGAACTCCATAGCCCAAATATTGAATGGTGGCATGTTTAAACTATAGGACATGCTTGATGAAGGGTTCACCTATATGAATGTGAAACTGGGCCGATTTCTATGAGAGCTTAGGTAAGCATCTCTAAAGCATTCATGAATTCCAAGTAGGCATAGAGCCATGAAAGTGCCACATCGCAGAACAACACTCATTGTGAGAGTTCAATATGGATAGCTAGTCCTCTGACTTACGCCAAAGGACTTTTAGTTCATAGAAACTATATGTTTCACCAAATTCCTGTAAGACACAATTATTTGTCCAATGACTGGTTCATAGTCTGATAAGCACCAGTACATATGCATTGAATTATAAATATTCTCTAAATATCTTATATGTATTTTAAAATAGAGGGGGATTGTTGTATATTTTATAAAATATACATTATATTTCAAAATACTTATAGGTTTAATAAATAAAAAGGTGTGTGAAAAAACATGTCCTAATGAAAAAGATGTGTGAAAAGACATGTCCTAATGAAAAGGTACATTTGTACCTTAATAAAGGCCACATCTTGGCCTTAGGATAAGAGGGACAGAATAGAGAATGATATCGACTTTGTGTTGTCCAAGGGTTATATATTTGAGAGTGCACCCTTATAGAACTAACAGCTATTGTATCTTGGAGAGGATACTGCCATAAAACCTATTTGCACCAGAACATTATTCTAGAGGGGCAGAAATTTCCTTAAGGACAATGCATTATGTATGCCCTGGCTTGAGTATATCCCGTGTTATTCTTTATATCATCCAATCTATAATAAAAATCTCCAACACTATTTTTCCTATTAACTTCTCTTCGTTCTAGATAAGCTGAAAGAGTGAGATGAGACAAACAATTATTATATGGCTATTGCTATAACATTGGAGACACTGTTATACACTTCTAGAACTGATCTTAACAGTGATCAATTAACATGCATGGTTACCATAACATTCGAGAGACAACTTTTGTTATGTTGAGATGATGCAGTCGAAATATTAAAAAAAAAGTTGCAATTCACTGAGATAAGATCCTGAATTACATTCTTCAGATATGCTTGCTTTTTTGTTCCTTGTATTAGAGCTTTTTGCTAACAAAGAAGGAAGCCTGTATCAACCAGCTTTGATAATACATTTAAATTTGCTTGCCTAGGCCTAGCTTCTGGAATCGACCTCAAGGTTCTTCTATATATGAATCTTGAGATCAGTTTTGAAATATGATTTCAAATATTTTCAATGCTTTGTTTGATATCGTACTACGTAGCTGCATAAAGCATCATGTCTAAATTATTGACAATAACATATCAAAAGGGTCACATATGACAAGATGGACTAGGATCCTCTCCTAGTCTTTTATATCCTTAGTTTTCATGAATATGACAACACGTGGCCAAGATAAAAATAAAGAGTTAAGATTTAATTTTAATAACTTTCTATAATTAACCCATTCAAAGACACTGCTCATTATCACCGCCAACCACCACCGCCTTTGACTGTCATCAAAAGCATCTTCTCTATTCCTCAATGCCACTCAATTTACCACAATCACAATTATGAAAGGGAACCTTATTTTTCTGGTTAAAATCATCGCACTGCTTCTAATCTCTCCTATTCTTCAATTTTTATTCCATATAGACTGAGGTTCTCCATAGCTCTGGCAAATGCCCTAAAGAATTGATTTTGATCCCTTACATACAACTCAATATAAGGCCTTGTTCTTGCATCATTGAACAACCCGTGATGTGATTCCAAAAACCTTGACCTTTTTGGCAGATGCTAATAATACAAGTTATCAAACTTGTTTGGAGTCATAATGTCATTAAACACAAACAGAGTTAGATTTTTTTGATAATCTGCAAAAGCTTTATGCAAATCCTGAGCAAATCTCGGATTGTAGTGTAAATCATACTGTGGTGCTCAGTTGTAATTATAAACATTGGCGCTGAATTCTTTACAATGTGAAAGAAACTAATGGTGTAGTGGCGAGGCAGTCTTGGAAGAAGAGACGGAGGGTGGTAGTGATGGTGTTGGGGCTGGTGATTTGCTTGTTAGTTATGGTTTCTTGCATGATTTTGTTAATCTTGACATGATTTGCCGTAGTAATTGATGCTCAGTCTTGATTCTGTTAAAAATATTATATAAAATTAGCTATTTGTTCTATTGATCTTTAAGCATGTTATGTAATTAACAATTAATCAGATAACTACAAATTAATATAAGAAAATATTTAGAAAAACTTGGCTTTAGAAAGAAAGTCACATGTTGCGTTGTCCTAAAGTCAAAAAGTCCTTCCCTTGTGTGGGTATTGACAAATCTCTTCAACTTTAAGATAAAATCCTAGCTCCCAGCCACTCTTCTTTAATAAACAAAATCACCAAGAAGAAAATACCAAGTCCTTGAGAGTTATAGTTACAAGAAAAATAGTGTATATAATATTAGAGAGTAAAATAGACAGTCAAGTGTGTGTAATACACAAAGAGGTAACACTTATTATATAGTAGTGTTTAGTCTTAGGTATTAAAACAAGAATTAAAGGCTAATTTAAAATTTAAAAATTTGCGACTCATAACAACTTAAATCTTCATAACTATTAATTTAAAATTTAAAAAAGAAATCATAACCTTCATGGAATTTATTAAGAGAATTAAACTTTATAACTCCAAATATTATTGCAAACTTTGGAGGCATGGCGCACAACGCCATACCCACGCTCCAAGATGACTTTTGGCCGTGAGTGTGGCTCGACAGAGCCACAAAGGTGCGCGGCCATGCCATACATTCTGTCCTATGGCGCCCCTTGCGTAGATTTTTGGACAACCCAATGCCTCATGGACGGGCTAGGATGACTTTTAGCCGTGAGATCATCATTCAATTACTTGATTTAAGTATCTTTTAGATTTATATGTTTTTAGGATGATAGCCACAAAAAAAAAAAAACTAAGCATCCAAGAAGGGAAATTTTGGGTTTTTGAGTGAAAAAGAACAAAGAGAAGATCCTAAAGAGAGAAGTAGATTAATTCAAGTTGGAGCCCTTGGAAGAGGACTTAAAGGAGGATCATTGAAGCTTGGATCTCTAGTCTAGTTTTCCTAAACTCTTTAACTCTCATTTTGTATTTCATTTGAACTTTAATTGTTGAACTTTATGATTATGGAATACACGTTGATTGTTATGTTGCTAATTGTGATGGTTGGCTAGTTTTCTTAATCTAGGGTCGTGATGTATCTTGTCTAATTTATGTTTTAATCAATTGGCATGTTATTAATGTTATTATGGTTTGATTCACTTGTCTTTGTCTTGTTTAATGTTCTAATTTGTTAATTAATTAATGAATTGGTTAAATTAGAGATGGATGAATTAAGTCTTGAAAAAGATTAATTTTGTTTGTCGGACTAAGTAAACACAATCTAGATAGTTATGAGATCAAAACGTATTAATAATTGCCAATTAGGAGAAACAAGTGATTGATAAGTAAAATCAAGACCCTAGGTAATTCATCTTTGTATACTTCATCTTTTATAAATTCTTAAACTCAATTTTTATTCCATATTAGTTAATATTTGTGTTTTAGTTTATAATCCTACAATTAATCGATTTAGTTTGCTTAGATAAAATTGGCCTTTCGAACTATAGTACTTAGTAGTTAATTTGAATCTCAATCCTCGTAAGACAATATCTTTTCTTATTTCTTTATTACTTGATATGACCCGTGTATTTGCGGTTAGCATAGTCGTGATCACTACCTCTCTAACTTCTCATCAATTCAACAACTCGAATTTCAACAGTATTTTACTGGGATAGATCTTGTACCTAACGTAGAGAGGCCAGTTAACATATCAGGCATGGAGTTCAGCTACAATGGTATCTATTCAATTTTTACCACCCTGAACTTGGTTATCCATTCCTTGACCTTTCCTACATATACTTATTGATAAGTGAGTATTTTACTCATTAATCATCGGCTTTCAGACTTAAATATGTCGCAATTCCTTAAGCCATGTTGTTATTTCATGAATTTTTTTGTATTCATATACATGAAGGTAGAAAATACCAATATGAAGTTAATTAAAGAAAGAAAAGAAGAAAAAAAGGCGAAAATTAGAATAAGAAACAAATGCAAGAAAATATGAACTAAAATGCAAAGAAATCAAAGTTGGAAGAGCATCAAGACCAAGACACCCAAGAGAATGACGCGCGCGTCACCTATGCCTCCATCACCCGCGCCATACACCTTGCATGACAAAGAGAGTTGTGTGTGCGCACTACTTCCTTACACCTTTCACGGGCGTGCATCCTTATCTATGTGTGCGCCTTCTGCATCTCAAATGACATCCTATGATGGCTTTTAGCCATCGAATTGGTTTTGGATGGCCAGATTTGGCCATTCGTAGGTTTTTGTGTTTTTCTATCATCAGCTGCCATGGATCCAAATATAAAAGAGAGTTTTTAGTGAGAAAAATATAAGGAAGAGAGATAGGCTGAGTTTCTATAGAAAGAGGCTTGGGGTTCAACAAGATGTATAACGTTTAAATTATCTTGAGATTGAGATTGTAAACTATGACAAAGTAAATCGTGACTGACATAATTTCTTATATGATATGTAAGATGAAGATGAACACATTTGAAGTCATTGCCTCATAAGTGGCATATGCATGTTCTCATTGAAAAACAATAGTACCATCATGAATTATATTATGTAAAACATAACATTTGCACTGAACACCTTTATTAAACCGAGAACTAACCTAAAATAAGAATTCCATTGTGTGTCCCTAGCCTTTTATAAGTGCCAATCTAATTAACTCCTTTCCTAGTTTTAAGCTCAACAATAGCAATTATATGCTCAATTTCAGCTACTTGAGCACATTTAAGTTCATCATTGCGCTTGCATGAAGCGCCAACAATATTCACAATAATGGTCAATTTAGTTAAGAAATGATGAATAGGGATACATTTACGAGATGGTGCAATTAATTCCAACTATAATCAATGTGCTAAACAATGGATATAGTAAGCGTATGGGCAATCCTTCAAAATCAAAGCCTGTAAACCATTCCACTCACCTTTCATGCTACTCGCACCATCATATCCTTGCCCTTGAATAATTTGAATACTTAAATTATACCCCATCCTTCAAGTTTGATACAGAAATATCAGTAACATGAACAAGACCAAAAAATTGTTCTATTAAAAAACCTTTTTTGTTAACAAATCTCAAAACTACAGTCATTTTCTTTCACTTTGATTCATCACGTGCTTCATCAATAATTAAATAAAACATTTCGTCCCCAATTACTTCATGAATTGCTTTCTTTTGGAATTTGAGGTGATATATAATCTTAAATAAAAGAAGTGTCCAAAATTCAGTAGGAATAGAAATCCTAACTTAAGTTGGAAAATAAAACTATAATCCTAATCCAATAAAGAAACCTAAATAACAATCCTACTCTAATAAGGAAACTTTAATAACAATCATAATCTAATAAAGAAACCTAAAAAAAAATAATAATCCTAAACAAATAAGGAAACTTATTCCATACAAAATAAGGATATCTTTAAAAGCCCAAATTATCCATGCGGCATAAGGATTTAGAAGCGTAGGGCTATTTTATTATTCTTCTTCTATTCCACTTGAATTTTTGTCATGTATTCAGCCCATCTCTTGTAGTTTTTCCCCCATTGAAAAGATTGATGAATCATGTGAATGCTGCCCTTAAGTCCCTCCAAGCTTTTGTGGGAGTTCCCTCTCTTGTATGCATGATTGCATAGCTTTATTCACATCAACCCACCACTATGTTTTTCAACCTATGTCCTTAGAGATTGCTTAAGACTATATATATCTTTTCTTAACCAACATACTAAGTTAGACTTTCACTGAGCAATAAACCCAGGAGGTTGCTCCATATAAACCTCTTCTTGTAAATCTCCGTGTAGAAAAGTGTTTTCAACATCAAGTTAAAAAAGAGGCGAACGATGAAAAACATCTAAAGATATGAGAACTCTAACAGAATTAATCCGTGTAATAAAAAAAATGTTTCAAAATAATCTACTCCACATATCTGAGTAAAACCTTTAACTACCAACCGAGCTTTTAATCTCTCTATGGTACCATCTAGGTGATACTTGATGGCAAATACCCACCGACAACTTACAACTTCTTTACCATTTGTGAGTTTCTATAGTTCCCAAGTGCCACGATCATAAAGAGCTATCATTTCTTCTTCCATAGCTTTGCACCAACCAGGATGTGCAAATGCCTCTTGAGATGTCCTATGCAAAGATATAGTAGACAAAGACAAGGCAAAGGATTGAAAAATAGATGACAGTGTATTGAAAGAAACAAATTGAACAAAAGGATACCTAGTAACAGTTGTTCTTTTACCTTTTCGAATTGCAATAAAGAGATCAAGATCTAAATCATCAATTGATGGAAATGGATCTTAATTGGAGATCGTCGCTTGGGTAGAATAGGGATCTGAAGGAGACTTACCTTGTTGATCAGACATTTGACAAACTTTTTTTCGTATGTATAATTGGAGGGGTTTCTCTATGGAAATGGCAGGTATAGAAATAGGTACAATGGGATATATAGAATGAGAAAGAGTGTAATGGGAGAAATAAGATTAGTTTTTAAACTAGATCCCTTTCTAAGAAATAAGGAGTAGATTCCAAAAGGTGACATCAACACTAATGTAAGTTTTACCAAAAATATAATCTAGACATTTATAACCTTTTTAATTTTTAGAATATCCTAAAAAATTACATTTAATTAACCGAGCTAAAAGTTTGTCATAAGTATTAAATATATGGACAAAACAAGCTCAACCAAAAATACAAGGTGGAAATGAAAAAAGGTGTTTGTTAGAAAATAAAATGTTGTTCTAAAGTTAAGAACAGAAGATAGAAGCCTATTTATTAGATAACAGGTAATACGATTACTTCTCTCCAGAATTTAGATGGCACTTTCAAATGAAATAGGATTGTTTGACCAATGTCTAACAAGTGCCTATTTTTCTTTTCAGCTACATCATTTTGTTGGGGAGGATAAAGGCATGAAGTTTGATGAATCACCCTGATTTCCTACAAAATTCAGAAAGTGTAGAGTGACAATATTTTAAGGTATTTTTAGAATGAAAATTTTGAATAGACATACAAAACTGAGTTTGTACGTTATTGAAAATTGATTCAAATATAACAAGGACCTTTGATCGTTATTTTAAAAGGTATATCCATGTACCTTGAGAACGATCATCAACAAATGATAAAAAATACTTAAAACCATGATAGTTAGAAATTTGGCATAGACCCCAAACATCAGAATGAACTAATTAAAAAGGACGCAAACTAGTTTTATTAATTCATGCAAGAAAAAGGATACGATGAAGTTTACTTAATTGACAAAACCCGCACTCAATACTAGAATTGGCAATACCAGGTAGATTCATTCATTTAAGGATTTAGGAAGAGGAATGTCCTAGTCTGTAGAGCCATTGTTCTGAACATACTGAGGATCATGCACAACTAGAGGATTGTAGCGAACTAGAAAGGTGAGACACTCCATTCATCTCTCATCCTCCACCAATCGTCTTCACTATACCAAAATGCTAAAAAATACAATGAGATGGAAAGAATGTGACAGAACAATTTAAAATTTTAGTTATTTGACTAAATGATAAAAGATTAATAGGAAATTTAGGTACACGAAGAACTGAAGAAAGATGAAAAGTAGAATTGGCAAAAACAGTTCCTATTCCTATAACATCGGTTTTAGAACCATTTGCCAATACTACAGAACATGATTTACCAGATAAGAAATAAGAACTAAAGACAAAATTATTATTAGAAGAAAAAAAATGGATTTTTAATCCTCATTAAGGATCCATTAATTAGTTGGTTACTTGGAGTAGACTGATAACTAACTTCTCTAGATAATGGTACATGAGAGTTCTCAGAATTACCAGAGGAACAAGCTGCATGTTCACAAACGTTGTCCTTATGGATGAAATAACTTTGATTTGCATATGTTGGTTTTCTAAACATTTTCCAACTCTTTTCAAATAGATGATTAGTATGATTGTGAAAAAAAAATAACCTTTTGTCTTTTACCACATCTTCGACCTTTTCTAGTGTATTTCCCTGGTGAATAGTAAACATGAACAATAACATTCGTTATTGTTTGTGACTCTTACTACAATACCCATATTGGGCTTCCCAATTTAAGAATCTTTGTGCTACTCAATACTATGTTGAAGAAAATAAAATTATATTGAACTCTCTTAAACTATTGACTAAGTACATAGATATGCCTTTATATAAGCTAAAATAATAAAGCAACATAAATTAGGAATCCTCATAAACTTAGAAACTCTTAATAAACTAAGAAAAGACTGATAATAAATCTAATTTCAATTCTAGCACTGTCAAAATCTCAGTTGCAAGTTGCTCCCTTGCTAGAGGATCATGCAAAAGCACCACTAAATGGGCAGCTCCTACATACATGCATAGTAGATGAATGATTAATGGTTATTAATGTGATATGGAAGTCAAATACATCATACACATAAGAGTAATTATACCTGAGGATTTGGAATATCAACTCAACCCTTACACTCACTAAGCATGTCATTTCCATAAGAAGATATACGTCTGCATAATTCGGAGATGCATCTGCAAATCTAAAACAAAAGCATATACATACAGAGTTTCAACAATTGTAAAAAGCAGAGCCAACCTTTCACCCACAACATACACAGAATCGAATGTTCACCAATAACCACCTAAACAAATTATAGCAGGATTAGCTCCAACTAAAACCCACTTAATACCCATAGACATTCACTAGAATACAATGTCGACATTGTTATAATGAAAGCAAGAAAGATAATTAAGAACGCAAATAAAGAACACAGAGATTTAACGTGGTTCACTAACGACGTGTTAGTTACGTCCATAGGCAAAAGAGAGAAAAGTTTTATTGATCTTGAGGAGTAAAGATTACAGATTACGGCTAGGTTATGACCTAGAGAGTTTATGTAGTACTCCCTAGACAGATGCGGAAAAACCCAGAAAAATAGGCCCAAACAGATAACCGTAGCCCAGAATAACTGATTCAAGGCATATTCTAACAAATCTCCACCTTGACTTGAATCCTCTCACAAATAACAGATGTACCAGATGCACCATACACAATGCCAGATGTACCAAAAAAAAAAAACTCATCTGCCTCAGATTTTGCCCTCTAAAAGGCAATCAACAACTCCTAACATTTAGCAAGTCCAAACAATGTTGGAACTTGCTATGCGGAACTTGCTATGCGGAACCGGCTTGGTGAACATATCAACTGGGTTATCAGCAGTACCCACTTTGTTCACCTTAATTCTCTTCTCACTTCTTAGAAAATGATACCTTACATCAATGTGCTTAGTCCTCTCATGATGAACTTGATCCTTAGCTAAACAAATTGCACTGAGATTGTCACAGTACATTATAGCCTGATCATGATGTAGACCCAAATCACTGACCAATCCTTTCAACCAAATTCCCTCTTTGGTTGCTTCTGTCAATGCCATGTACTCTACTTCTGTAGTAGAAAAAGTCACTGTAGGCTGCAAAGTAGCTTTCCAACTGACAACTGAACTACCAAGAGTGAAAACATAACCAGTCATAGATCTTCTACTGTTAACATCTCCAGCATAATCAGAGTCTGAAAACCTTGTCACCAAACACTGTGTATCACCTCCATAAATGAGACCAACATCAAATGTACCTTTGAGGTACCGAAAAATCCTCTTCACAGCTTGCTAATGCTTCTTGCCAGGTTCACCCATAAACCTACTAACAACACTAATAGACTGTGCAAGATCAGGTCTAGTGCAGACCATCGCATACATCAAGCTTCCTACTGCACTAGCATAGGGAACTCGAGACATGTACTCCTTCTCCTCAACAGATTTAGGTGCAAAAGCAACGGACAAATGTGCATTTGCAGCACTAGGAGTATCTATGGGCTTTGTGGTAAACATGCCAAATCTTGACAAAATCTTCTGAATATATCCCTTATGTGACAAGAAGAGCTTCTTTTTGCTTCTATCCCTATAAATCTCCATTCCCAGAATTTTTCGAGCTGCACCCAAATCTTTCATCTCAAACTCAACATTAAGAAGATCCTTCAACTTCTGAACATCAGACTTGTTCTCTGCAGCTATCAACATATCATCTATATACAGGACCAGATAAATCAAAGAACCATTTGTTGCCTTGCCATAATAAACACAACAATCATACGGACTTCTAATGTAGCCAATCTCTATCATATAGCTGTCGAATCTCTTATACCACTGCCTCGGAGACTACTTTAGTCCATACAAGGACTTCTTCAACTTGCAAACATAGTCTTCCTTACCAGGAACCTGAAATCCATCTGGCTGAGTCATGTATATCTCCTCTTCCAACTCTCCATGTAGAAAAGCTGTCTTCACATCTAGTTGTTCAAGCTCCAAATTCTGATGTGCAACTATTGCTAGTAGCACCCTGATGGAAGTGTGTTTGACCACTGGCGAAAAAATCTCATTGTAGTGTACTCCCTCCTTCTGAGTGAATCCTCTAGCTACTACTCGAGCTTTATACTTGATACCCTCAACAGATATTTCTCCTTCCTTCTCCTTATAGACCCATTTACAAGTGACGATCTTTCTGTCTCGAGGTCGCTTGGTTAATTCCCAAGTCTGATTCTTATGAAGTGACTCCATCTCATCTCCCATTACAGCAAGCCATTGGGTAGATTCAGTACATGTAACTGCTTCTTTATAGGTGGATGGCTCATTAGAGTCAAGATCCACTTCTTCAGCAACCTGTAGTGCATACGCCACCATATCTTCAAAACCATATCTCTTGGGGGGTATCCCATAGTTAGCTCTCTTTGATTGATTAAGAGCCAAACTGTGCTGACTTGCTACTGGTAATGAAGAACTTGATGGTTCTGATTCTGACTGTGGGTGTTGATCTTTATGTTGTGGTTCACTCTCATTTAGAGTGACTTGCTACTCCACCTGTTTCTCAACACTACCATTTTCTGACACAACAATAGACTTTACAGTAGGGTTAAACATAGAATTTTCATCAAAAACTATATTTTTACTAAGTATAAACCTCTTTTCAGACGAGGACCAGATTCTATACCCTTTAACCCCATCCCTATAACCTACAAATACTCCCTTTTTAGCTCGTGGCTCTAATTTACCCTAATTTACAAGATAATAAACAGTACAACCAAAAGCTCTAAAACTAGAGTAATCAACAGGCTTACTAGACCACACCTCAAAAGGAGTTTTGAGATGTATACCTGTGTGAGGTCCACGATTTATCAGATAACACGCTGTACTAACTGCTTCTGCCCAGAACCTTCTAGTTAGTCCAGCATTAGAAAGCATGCACCTAGCTCTCTCCAGAAGTGTCTGATTCATACGTTCTGCTACACCATTCTGCTATGGTGTATCCCTGACTGTATGATGCCTAGCAATCCCTTCATTCTTACAGAACTCATCAAACTCAGACCAGCAAAATTCCAGACCATTATCAGTTTGCAGTCTTTTGATATTCTTCCCTGTTTGATTCTCCACTAATGCCTTCCACTGCCTGAAGTTCTTAAAGGCTTCACTTTTATGCTTCATAATGAACACCCAAGTCATCCTTGAGAAATCGTCAATCATTGACACAAAATATCTGTGACCCCCTAAGGACTCTACCCGAGAAGGACCCCAACAATTAGAATGGATGTAATCAAGTGTCCCTTTTGTTCTGTGTATTTACTTTAGGAAACTTGCTGCGATGTAACATCCCAAAAATACAATGTTCACAGAATTCAAGATCCTTGACCTTGTAGCCACAAAGAATATCCCCTTTTGACATAATTTGCATCCCTCTTGCACTCATGTGACCAAGCCTCATATGCCATAACTTGGTCATGTTGTCCTTATCAATCTCCGAGGATGCAACAGCAACAGAACTTGATGGCATAGAACCTTGAAGAAAATATAAAGTACCACGCTTTACACCTTTCAGAACCACATTTGAACCCTTGCAGACATGTAAAACTCCACCTTCACCTTGAAAACTGAAACCCTTGTTGTCCAATATACTCAAAGATATCAGATTCTTTGTCATAAGTGGAACATGCCTAACATCATTCAATGTGCAGAATTTACCATCATGTTTCCGTATTTTAACCGAACCTATTCCAACCGCCTTACAAACAGAACTGTTAGCCATAGAAGTATTGCCTCCATTTACCTGCTCGTAGGTTGTAAACCATTCCCTGCGCGGACATATATGGTAAGACGCTCCAGAATCTAGAATCCACACATCATTGTGATGCGTGTGCTCATCAGCAACTAGAACAATATCTTCTTTAGAATTGGTATTTGCTACAGCAGCAGTACCTATCGGTTTATCCTAATGCCTCTTCTTCTTGGGACAATCGGATTTCCAATGTCCCTTCTCTTTACAGTAGTTATAGACATTATTGGGTTTTGGACCCTTAGAAACTGGCTTCTTGAATTTTTTCTTCCCCGAATTTCCATGACTATAACTCCCGCTGGCTACTAACCTAGCAGCCTGATTATCTGCACCTGTACCAGTTGCCTTATGGCGCAGCTCTCTAGTATGGAGGGACGATCTAACCTCCTCCAAAGACACAGTATCTTTCCTAATAATAAACGATTGCACAAAATTCTCATATGACAATGGTAAAGATACGAACAGAATTAAAGCAGCATCCTCATCTTCAACTTTAACATCAATATTACGCAATTCTAATAAAATTGTGTTTAACTGATCTAAGTGATCTCGGAGAGGCATACCTTCCTGCATTCGCAGACTAAACAGACGTTGCTTTAGAAGCAACTTATTGGTTAAGGACTTTGTCATATAGAGACTCTCGAGCTTAACCCACAAACCTTGCGCGGTTTCCTCCTCCGCAACCTCAGTGATGATATCGTCTACAAGACACAGCATAATCGTCGAGTGTGCCTTCTCCTCCAGAACGGCTATCTCAGTGGTGATTGGATCTGCCGGCTTCCTCGTAAGCGGCACCCACAACCCTTGTTGTTTCAACAAGGCTCGCATCTTGATCTGCCATAAACTGAAACTATTCCTCCCCGCGAATTTGTCGATCTTCACGTTCATACCAGACATCTTTCTCACCGAATTTCAAACCCTAGATAGATCTAGCTCTGATACCAGTTTGTTATAATGAAAGCAAGAAAGATAATTAAGAACGCAAATAAAGAATACAGAGATTTAACGTGGTTCACTAACGATGTGTTAGCTACGTCTACAGGCAGAGAAGAGAAAATTTTTATTGATCTTGAGGAGTAAAGATTACAGATTACGGCTAGGTTATGACCTAGAGAGTTTATATAGTACTCCCTAGATAGATGCGGAAAAGCCCAGAAAGATAGGCCCAAACAGATAACCCTAGCCCAGAATAACTTATTCAAGGCATATTCTAACAGACATCTTCACTGCTTGTCAAAATATCACAAAAACCATAAGTAGATCAATTTTATGAACCAGATCTCCCAAGCTTCAGCTCGCTTTCTTTAGACCTTTCATTAGGATGATGGTGAACCCATTTAACTACCTAAAAATAACAATAAAAACCAAAACCAGCTAAAATAAGTAAGCTAAATGCAACTCTAACAAGAAACTAAAATCCAAATTCAAACATATACACCCCGAACGCTGTCTTGCATTTGGCCACTGTCTTAAACATCCTTACCTCTTGCATATTAGATATTCGGACTTGGTTTTGGCACATGCCAACAACTAGCCTAATTCTTAATATATTCAAGAGTAATGTGCAATTCTCGTATGAAAAGACACCACTTGTACTTTATGAATTTGTAAAAGCGTTATTATAACAAATTTCCCAAACACCAAGTACAACACTTTTAAGCTTTAGAAATAGCTTTGTATATTTTTATTCGTTCTAATTTCCTTTCATCTTAATCAAGCCAGAAGACGAGGAATTAGCCTATGCCTTACACATCAAAATAAGAAACATTGAGCCAGAATACGAAGCTCTACTTGGCCGAGCTTGGTCTAGCAAATTTGGTTAGAGCAGAACACCTTCAAATAAGAGGGGATTCACAGCTAGTGGTAAACTAAGTCTCTAGCCAATTCCAAGCAAAAGGGAAACATATGTATGCGTATATGAACAGAGCCGCAGAGAAGATGAGGAACTTTAAAAATGTGGTAATAATGCAGGTCCTATAAGCAAAAACACCAAAGCATATGCGTTGGCAAAATTACCCTCAACCTTATGGTGAAAGCTCCCTATAACCATTCCTATAGAAATTCTAAACCAGAAACATATAGGATAAACACCACATATGAAGTCCTAACCTGGATGGACCCAATTAAAGAATATATCACAAAAGAAAAATTACGTGAAGACAAGGAATAAGCCAAAAAGATTAAGAATAAGTATTCATGATACTCCTTGATTGACAGGACATTATATAAGCGACGATTTGGGATGCCATATTTGCGGTGTGTTAATGAATATAAGGCAGATTATATACTCAGGGAAGTTCACATGGGAAGTTACAGTGACCACGGTGGAGGCAATTCTCTAGCGTACTGCATCATGCGCCAAGGGTATTATTTGGCCAACCCTTCACCAGGATGCAACAAGAATAGTACAGTCTTGCCCAAGATGTCAGCTACATAACGACTCGACGATAAAATAGGGGGTGGGTCGATGAATTGCCCTTAGTACTCTGGACTTACAAAAAAACACCAATGACCGCAATTAGAGAAACACCATAGTCATTAGCTTTTGATTTCGAATAAGTATTCCCAATAGAAATCGAGACACCCTCAATTAAAGTAAAATACTTAGGTGAGTCAAAAAATGAAGAATTGATAAGATCAAGCTTGGATCTACTGGACGAAAAAAGAGAACAAGTATTAATCAAAATAATAGGCTACCAACAGCGGGTGGCAAAATATTGTAATAAGAAGGTTCGCATGAGAAGCTTTCACGAAGGAGATCTGGTATTGAGATGAGTCACGCAAAATACTAGGATGCCGAATGAAGGAGCATTCAGGGCAAACTAGGAGGGCCTGTACAGGGTGCTAAGAGTTATCAAACTCGTGGTATACAAATTATAATATCCAGACGGAAGAGAAGTCAAGAAGCCTTGGAACGCTGAGATGCTGAACAAATATTTTCCCTGAAGCACGTTGTTACAAAAACATTTAATCTCAGTTCATATCAGACAATCGTAAATTTTAATTATTCAAATATGTTGTTACAAAAAGATATGACCTTAGTTCAAATCAGACAGTCGTAGGTTTTAATTATTCAAGTACACTATTACAAAAAGATTTGACTTTAGTTCAAATTAAACAGTCTTAGATTTCAATTATTCAAGTAAGCTGTTACAAAAAGATCTGATCTCAGTTCAGATCAGACAATCGTAGATTTTAATTATTCAAGTACACTGTTACAAAAAGATCTAACCTCAGTTCAAATTACACAACTGTAGATTTTAGTTACTCACGTACGCTGTTACAAAAAGATCTGACCTAATAGATTAGACAGATGCAGATTTCAATCATTCAAACAAGTTGATTGTAAAAATGATCTGCCCTCATTCCGGATCAGACGACTACATGTCCCAAATTATTCAAGTTATTATAAGGATATGACTTCAATGCAGAACAAACAAATGGACAAGTTCTAGCCACGTTCTTGGCCTCATCTGATCCCAAGATCGAGGATCAGGGAAATTCGTCTCATCAAAGAAACACAACCCGGTACACAACATTCATTCATTTTTTTCACATAAATTTGTTCATTGAAAAATTAGAAGGAGAGTGCTCCAAAAAAAGTTTGCAAATCATACATCAAAAGAGATTTTATCAAATTCCCAAGCTTAAAACGACTCGATCAAAAGAAACTCGGATAAAAGAAAAGTCAAATAAAGTCATCAAGTTACTCAAGTTCTTTAGACATAGAAGAACACAACAAATTAAGTTTAGGAGGTAGTGGAGAAATAATGCCAAAAGTGGAGCCAACAGCAGGAGGAGTACCTGATCAGATAGAATAGGGTTAGGTATTCAAATCGGTTTGGCCTCTTGACCTCCAGCCTTCCAGGGAGTAGCTTGAGAGATATCGAACCCATTGTATAACCACCCCAGGTTAAGGTCATCATACTCTGCCTAGAAGATCCTACGAGCCAATCCCAAAGCTTCTTTAGCAGTATCATCGCATTGTTGATCAACTTCCACCTTGTGTGAGCAAGCTCATCTTCCAGATCCTTGTTAGTATGAATATGATCCCCCACCTGGACCCTCAAATGAGATACTTAGGCCTCAAGGTCAACTACCCTATCATCTAGAAGGCTACGCGTATTGGCCCATTTTTTCGCTCCCCGTTTAGCTGGATCTCGAGGCTCTCCCCACGCTTCTCTACACTCGCCAATTGCGAGGTCAACCGCTCTTTCTCCTTCATCACTTCATTCACGGTCTTGTACATCACAAAATTGGAGATTAAAAGCTGTTTTGCACTATTGACATAAAGCAACATCGAATAAAATACCTGTGCATATATGAAAATAGACTATGAGCGAAAAAAAATGCTTTACGATGCCCAGTTGTTCATGAATTTTGTCTAGCATGTCATATGTGCTAATTGCTTCCATCTTCGAAGATAGGGCGGGACTAGTTGATACAGCCAGATAGTTGAAGGAGGGGACCAAATGCTTAAAACGTTCCCGCTTCTCTTTCAGAAAATCCTTCTAAGAAAGGCCTTCGATTTCCACAATCTCCTCTCCTTGTTACGTAAATTGCTTATTGGTTAGCCTCTCCTCGAAACTTTTTGAAGCCTCAGCCAGGCATTTTCCCTTATCCTTAGGAGGATCATGTTTCTCTTTCACTTGCTCCAAATCCGTTTTCTTCTCAGGAACCATAGCCTTGGAAGTTTTTTCCTTGAGGAAAGCAGTTTTACTCTACTTAAATTTCTTGGTCTGCCCCTAAGCTCTTTTTGGCGAATCCACTGTTGAGCCTTAAGTTTAGCTATGACTAAGCCTAGGGCACCCAACACCTTACCTTTACCTTTCTTTGGCGCAATCTCCCCTGCAAACATTCGAAACATTGTCAGTAAAGACTCATAAAGAGCAGAAGGCCACAAAAGAGGCCATAAAACAACTATACTAAATCGTAGCAGAACCCTCATAATCAGATTCTAAAGAAGAGACCACTTCTAATCTTAGAGCAGCTTCGAGTTCCTCATGAGTAAGAGCAACTTCAACTAGGCCAGAGGCTATGAGTTGAGCAGGTGACAACAACTCCTTTTAATCGACTAATTTCATTCGACCAGCGTCAATCTTCGACAAAAGAGGGCTAGCGAGGTTAGGTTTTCCACCCTAAATACTTGCACAAGACAAAAACCTACTCGTCAGATACTAATAATCAAACACAAGTATGTTTCTTGACTATAACCATAACACTTATGAAGGGTAGGCTTAAAAGCATAAGGCATAGAGTCATATATGTCCATCTCTGCTAGTTAAGATTGACACCAATCCCCACCTATATAAAACCATCTATTTTTCCAATTCTTATTGTATGAGGGGTTACTAGTGACCAACTTGTTATCTTTAGTACGGGCTTGAAGACAGTAGAACCCAAGGCATTTTTTGGTCCCTTCTTGAACATCAAAAGGTATTTTATTTCTCCTATGGTCGAGGGGGTTTGTTCAAACAATGCCAAATTACGTATAGCCTAGAGATAGTCCTCCAGTCATTTATCTTTAGCTAGTACAGGGGAATCCCAAACCCATGGAAGAGGGAAGCGAAATAGGGTTGAAAAGATAACCTAGCCCCAAGAAGAAATAGTTCTTTATTGAAAGCCATTTCATTGCCCCTTGGACGATTGGGAAATTTGTTGTCCTCAGGTACCCTAAGGGTGACAAAATCTAGGATTGAATATCGTTCCCTATAGACCTTCAAGTCAGCCTTAGTGATACTATAGAGGAACCAGTCAGCTTCAAAGACACTATTCTCCCTGGTCAAATCAGAAAGAAGATACTAGACCAATGGTTGAGGTCACTAGTAAGGTTGTCCTCAAGACCGAATTCCCCTTATTTATCCCCTGATCCGTCTTCCTTTCCCTCGTCATCACCACTTTCAATCCTACTGTGCTGTTTACTCTAGGCTGGAAGCACTTCCGCTATGTTCTGTTGTGGCACCAATGCATGGCTATCGGGTTCTTGATGAGAACAAAGCTATACAATTATGTATACAAGAGAGGAAACTCTCATATGGGCTTGGAAGGACTCAAAAGCAGTATTCACATAATCTATCAATATTTCAAGTGGACAAAAATTGAAGTGGGCTGCAAGAAGAAGAATAAAATAGCCCCGCGCTACTAAATCTTAACGCTGCATGGATAATTTGGGTTTTAGAAGAATCGTTGTTCTATATGGAATTAGTTTCCTAGTTTGTTTAGGATTATTTTTTTTGTTTTGATATTATATTAGGATTGTTATTAAAGTTTTCTTATTAGATTAGGATTGTTATTAAAGTTTTCTTTTTATATTAGGATCGTTATTTAGGTTTTCTTATTAGATTAGGATTATAGTATTTTTTTCTAATTTAAGTTAGGATTTCTATTCTTACTTAATTTGGACTCTTTTTTTATTTAGGATAGTGATGCTTACATGCCTATATGAAAGCTACAAGTATGTAAAACGAATTTATATGATCATGTCATTAATAATATTAAGGTATTTTCAGCAAGCTTAGCTTTACTTTCTTAGAGTAAGTCAGATAGTGGGTTCTTATCAATTCTATGATCGGCTTTGAAGGTGTGGCCTTGATAACTCTAAATTATAGAGTTATTTAGGATACTTTTGAGTTTAAAAAGTCATTTCATTAGAGTGATTTGTTTTTGTGAATATTCAATTTGATTAATTTTACTTTTATGTTATGTAGGAATCCATGTTCTTTTTATTTTATTTTATCTGTGTTAATGCTGAAACATTGAAAACAAGGCTTGAAAAAAGAGCTTCCCAATTGATGCAGCATTATTGTCGAAAAAAAGAAATCAGCAGGTGGATGAATTGGATGACATGAAGAGCAATTGAACCACTTAATGAGCTGGACAAAACAGAATGACGTGGAGAGAGAAAAAAGGAAAATTTTCTTTTAAGGCACTGTCCTGACTCAAGATAAAAAGAGCCTAGCCGTCAAGGGCAGGGGATATATCCACATTTTTAGCAAAGTTTTGGAGAGGAGAGTTGAGAGGAAAAAAAGGCTACTGCTTTTGAAGAAAAGAAAAATGAGAAGAAGGACCAACTTGAGACATCAACCTTGGGCTTGATTTTTCTTACTTTCTTTTTTAGTATTTTAATTCTCTTTTCTCTTAAACTCTTGTGGAACAATGGTTAAATTGTATATGGATATTTTTAAGCTTTTGAATATGAACTAATCTCTTCGTAGCTAGAGTTGTTGATGAACCCTTTAATGTAAGTTGGAACATTTTGCTGCAAAGAATGTTAAAGTAGTTCAGCTTTGTTCAATCTTGTGAAAATACTGATTAACGCTTGCTTATGTTTGGCCATCATTAGTGAGTTGTTAAATTTAAATTAATACTAGAAGGGTTAATTTTAATGGATTCAAACTTGATTGATGCAAGTTTTAAATATTATTTTTAAATATTAAAGTAGTTATAATTTGATTCTATATTATATATTATTTTTAGTTTTAAATTGATTTAATTTTCATTATATCTCAATTGACTCATTGGTTGCTTCCGAATTGTTTAGAGTTGGTTTTGACAATTTATTACTTGAAGAATCCCTAAGGAGACGATAATTTACTTACCATTATATTACTTGTGTGACAATGTACACTTGCACATTATACAAAAAGACCACAACAAGTTTTTGGCGCCATTGCTGGGGATTGTTAAAGAAGTGAATTAATTGAACGAAAAATCATTTTCTTTACAATTTGGTTTAATTTTATTTTGTTTTTATTGTTGCTTTTTGTTTTGCAAGGCTGGTGAACCTATTGTATGAGCAAGCAACCAGAACCTGATTTATATCCTATTGACCATGAAATTGAATGTACATTTCGAAGAAGAAGAAGAGAACAACGGGTTCAAGACGGATTTGTTGAGATGACTGATAATGCGGGTGTTGTTAATGGTCAGAATGCAGTGGTTATTGCTGATGACAGGGATAGAGCTATAAGGGAATATGCAGTTCTCATTTTCAATGAGCTAAATCCTAGTATTGTGAGACCTGAAATTCAAGCACCCCAGTTTGAATTAAAGCCTGTCATGTTCTAAATGCTTCAAACTGTGGGCCAATTTAGTGGGACTCCTACGGAAGATCCTCACCTACATCTTCGTTTATTTATAGAGGTGAGTGACTATTTCAAGCTGCCTGGGGTTACTAAGAATGCACTAAAGTTGAAGTTGTTCCCTTATTCACTGAGAGATAGAGCAAAGGCTGGTTGAATTCATTACCTTCAGATTCAGTGACTACTTGGCAAAAGCTAGCATAAGAGTTTTTGATGAAGTATTTCCCCCCTACGAAGAATGCCAAGCTTAGAAACGAAGTTACAGCTTTCCAACAAGTAGATGAAGAGTCGTTATATCTAGCATGGGAGCGTTTCAAAGAGTTGTTACGAAAGTATTCACACCATGGTATTCCTCATTGTATTCAGATGGAGACTTTCTATAATGGTCTCAATGCTCACACAACGATGATGGTTGATGCTTCGGCTAATGGGGCTATACTTGCTAAGTCTTATAATAAGGCTTATAAGATTTTGGATAGAATTTCCAACAACAACTATCAATGGCCCACTACTAGAGCTTCTACAGGGAGAAAAATGGTTGGTATTCATGAGGTAGAGGCATTGACTTCTTTGGCAGCCCAACAATGTCTAGTATGCTCAAAACTATAAGTATGGGAATGGGGTCGCAAATGGGGCAGTTAGCAGAAGTATCTTGTGTTTATTGTGGTGATGGTCATGCATATGAAAATTACCCATCTAATCCTGCCTCTGTTTGTTTCGTTGGAAATTAAAATAGGAACATTTTATACTCTAATAGCTATAATCCAGGTTAGAGGCAACATCCCAATCTTTCTTGGGCTGGTCCAGGGGTTGGCCCAAGCAATTCTCTCATGCCTAATCAGCCCACTTATCCACCAGGATATTCCCAACAAAATACTCAACTGAGACCTCCACAAGCGATTTAACCCAATTTTCTAGAAACCTTGATGAGAGAATATATAGCTAAAAATGATGCACTGATTTAGAGTCAAGCAGCTTCGTTGAGGAACTTAGAGAATCAAGTTGGGCAACTAGCTAATGGGTTGATAACTAGAACCCATGGAGCTTTGCCTAGTAACACAGAAAATCTAAAGAGAGATGGCAAAGAGCATTGTAAAACAATCGCATTAAGGAGTAGGAAAGAGCTAGAGATGCTTGTGAGCAAGCCTAAGCAAGTGGTTGAGCCCTCTTCAATCCAAAGCAGTAAAGAAAAGAAAGAAGAAATAGAAATTTCAAGTCTGCCAAAACTTGCCTCTGTCTAGAATGCTACAAAAATGCAGAAATTGAGACAACAGCCACCATTTCCTTAATGTTTACAAAAGAAACAACAGGATAAGCAATTTCAAAAGTTCCTTGATGTGTTGAAGTAGTTGCATATAAATATTCTACTAGTTGAGGCATTAGAGAAAATGCCCAATTATGTGAAATTCAAGAAAGACATCCTCACAAAGACGAGACGCTTAGGAGAATTTGAAACAATGGCTCTCGCTAAAGAATGCATCTCCTTTATACAAAATAAGCTTCCTTCGAAGATGATAGACCGAGGGAGTTTCACTATTCCATGTTCAATTGGCAACTCTTATTGCGGGAAGGCATTGTATGACTTGGGAGCTAGTATTAACTTGATGCCAATGTCAGTTTTCAGGCAATTGGGAATTGGAGAGGTCAAACCCACTACAGTTACACTTCAACTTGCAGACAGATCCCTTGCTCATCTAGATAGAAAAATTGAAGATGTACTGGTGAGGGTCGATAAATTCATTTTTCCTACTGATTTTATTTTGTAGGATTATGAGGCAGACATTGAGGTACCTATTATTCTGGGGAGACCTTTCCTTGCTATAGGCAGAACACTAATTGATGTGCAAAATGGTGAATTGACTATGAGAATGTAGGATGAACAGGTAACGTTCAATGTGTTTAAGTCAATGAAATTTCCAGATTATGTTGAGGAGTGCTCATATGTGTCAGTGGTGGATTCTTTAACACAAAAGGGATTGGAAAGCAAATGTTTTGATGATCCCTTAGAGCGGATTTTGTTGTTTGATTCACAAGAAAAGAAGGATGAAGATGATCACATAGCTTGGTTAGAAGCTAATTCACAAGGGCTACAAACTAGAAGGAACTTTGAATCTTTGGAGCTCCCGTTTAGAGTGTTCAAAGCACTAAGCCCATCAGTAGAGGAGCCTCCATAATTAGAACTAAAGACTTTACCGTCTCATTTGAGATATGCTTATTTGGGAGAATCTTCTACCTTGCCCGTTATCATTTCAGTAGAGTTGTTTGATGAGCAAGAAAACAAGTTACTTGATGTGTTGAGAAAATTCAAAAAGGCTATTGGATGGGCCCTTATGAATATTAAGGGCATTATTCCTTCTTTGTGTATGGACAAGATATTGTTGAAGGATGGTGAAAAGGGATCTATTGAAGGTCAGCGAAGACTCAACCCTAATTATGAAAGAGGTGGTGAAAAAGGAAATCATCAAGTGGTTAGATGTAGGTATTATTTATCCTATTTCGGATAGCTCCTAGGTGAGTCCTATTTAGTGTGTGCCAAAGAAATATGGGATCACTATTATAAAGATTGAGAATAATAAGTTGATTCCTACAAGGACTACAGAAAGTTGAACAAAGCCACTTGGAAAGATCATTTCCCTCTTCCCTTCATTGATCAGCTGTTAGACAAACTTGCAAGAAAGAAGTATTATTACTTCCTTGATGGGTACTCCGGATATAATTAGACTGCCATTGCATCGGAAGATCAACACAAAACTACTTTCACTTGTCCTTTTGGAACCATTGCTTTTCGAAGGATGCCCTTTAGTTTATGCAACGCTCCAGCGACATTTAAGAGGTATATGATAGCCATCTTCACTGACATGGTAGAACAATTCTTGGAGGTGTTTATGGATGACTTTTCGGTATTTGATGATTCATATGATGAATGTTTGAAAATTTTGGCTAAGGTACTACAAAGATGTGAAGACAAAAATCTCGTCCTTAACTGGGAGAAATGTCATTTTATGGTTAAGGAAGGTATTGTTTTGCGGCATAAAGTATCAAGACAAGGGATCGAAGTTAACCGAGCTAAGATAGAAGTCAATGAGAAGCTACCACCACCCATCTCAGTAAAGAACATAATAAGTTTTCTTAGGCATGCAGGGTTTTATCAACAGTTTATAAAAGATTTTTCCAAGATCTCTAAGCCTCTTTGCAACTTATTGGAGAAAGATATCTCATTTCACTTTGATGAAGCATGTTTGAAAGCTTTTGAAGAGTTGAAGAATAGATTGATTGCCGCACCAATAATTGTTGCATTGGATTGGAATTTTCATTTTGAGTTGATGTGCGATGCAAGTGACTACGCAGTGGGAGCGGTATTAGGGCAGTGAAAAAACAAGATCTTTCATTCTATTTACTATGCCAGCTGTACTTTGACAGGTGCCCAACTCAATTACACAGTGACGGAGAAAGAGCTTTTAGCCGTTGTCTTTGCTTTCGACAAGTTTTGATCTTATCTAGTGGGCACTAAAGTGACTGTCTATACAGACCATTCCGCTATTAAGTATTTGATAGACAAGAAAGATACAAAGACTCGCTTGATTATATGGGTACTTCTCCTACAAGAGTTTGATGTAGAGATTCAAGATAGAAAAGGTGTGGAGAACCAAGTAGTGGATCATTTGTCAAGAATGGAGTGGAACAAGGAATCAAGCGCTCAACTGCCAATCAAAGAGACATTTCCGGATGAGCAATTGTTTACAGTTCAACAATCTCAAGGATTACCTTGGTTTGCAAATTTTGCTAATTATTTAGCCAGTGGGTTAATGCCTTTAGAGATGACAAGCCAACAGAGGAAGAAGTTCCTACATGATGTAAGATTCTACTTTTGGGAAGAACCTTATTTGTTCAAAGAAGGTGCACACCAAATGATTCGAAGGTGCATTTCAGAGCAAGAGATAAAGGACATTTTATACCATTACCATTCTTCACCTTGTAGAGATCATTTTGGTGGAACCCGTACTGCTGCAAAAGTTCTCTAATCAGGTTTTTTCTGGCCCTCACTATTTAAAGATGCCTAAGCTTTTGTCATGAAATATGATTGATGTCAAAGAGTGGGGAATATCTCTCGGAGAAATGAAATGCCTTTAAACAATATTTTAGAAGTGGAATTATTTGATGTTTGGGGGATTGACTTTATGGGACCTTTTCCTCTATCTTTTGGGAACTTATACATCTTAGTAGCCGTCAATTATGTGTCTAAATAAGTCAAAGCAATTGCATCTCCCACTAACAATGCTAAGGTGGTGATGAAATTTTTGCAAAAACAGGTGTTTACTCGCTTTGGTACTCCGAGGGTGATCATAAGTGATGAAGATACGCATTTCATAAATAAATTGTTGGCTGGATTATTGTTGAAATATAGTGTGAAGCATAAAATAGCTACAGCCTACCATCCCCAAACCAATGGACAAGTTGAGTTGTCTAATCGAGAGATTAAAGGAATTTTGGAGAAAGTGGTCAGCCTTAATTGCAAGGATTGGTCGAAGAGGTTAGATGATGCTCTATGGGCATATAGAATTGCATTCAAGACACCATTGGGAATGTCACCATATTGACTAGTATTTGGTAAGGCCTATGACTTACCGGTAGAGCTAGAGTATCTTGCTTATTGGTAAATTCGAACACTTAATATGGACTTACAACTTTCTAGTAAGAAAAGAATATTATAACTGAATGAGTTAGAGGAAATGTGCTTGTTTTCTTATGAGAATGCCAAACTTTACAAGGAGAAAACAAAACGTTGGCATGATAAGCACATCCAACCACGAGTGTTTGAAGAAGGCCAGCGAGTGTTGCTATTTCACTCTTGATTAAAGATATTTCCAGGCAAGCTCAAGTCAAGATGGTTAGGACCTTTCATGGTAATTAAGGTGTATCCTTATGGCACAGTAGATTTGCGGGATGAATAATCCGGGAGAGAGTTCAAGGTGAATGGACAAAGATTGAAGCATTGTTGGGGTGGTGAGATTGAGCAACACACGACCTCAATCTCCTTAGAGGATCCTTGAAAGAAAATAAAATTCTAGGTTGCTAGGATGAAAGAAGTATCTTTGTAAAGTAACCCGTAATCATTGTAAATACACGTTTAAGTATTATTTTGTTTTCTTTTTGTTTTATGCTTTCACTTGGTATTTTTGGTGTTTTTTTTTTTTTTTGTGTTGCAAGTGTTTAGGGTGTAAGATAATGATTGTCTAGTACACAAATATTGACTTGGGGGGTTATTACAAAATTTGTTGCATAATCGCACAACTAGAAAATTTTGAGACAAGACAATACTATAGCAAAACTTCCTATAGCATTTCCCTAGGCAGATTAAATATTTTTTGGGAGACGACATATTATAGTGCGCAGTCACACACATACCCTGCCCCTCACAGCTCTTTATTATAAATATGTATATATATATTAATAATAATAATAATAATAAATAAAATATATTAAAAATATAAATATATATATTTATAAGTAAATAAATTGCTTTCTTCCATTTTCCTACCCTACATCAAACTTTTTGTCTTCTTTTTTTCTCTTTCAACTGCTGCTTACCATCCGTAGCACTAAGTCACCACCATATATCGTCAGCTTGCCCCTGTTCTCTATCCAGCCACCTTGCAAATAATTTAGACCACCAGCCCACGCATTTACTCGCCGACCTGCTATCTCACCGTATCGGCGCCAGTTAGTTCAGTCTTCGGTCTGAAATTTTGGTCCTTAATCTCCACGATTCCTGTTTCAAGAAGCATTTTGGTGTTATTATCTATCATGCCAAAAACAAAGCAAAAGGCTAGAAAACTGAAAGACTGCCCACAATTTATTTTCGATGAGGCGGAAGAACATTTTGAGGAGCATTTGAAAAACAAGAAGTTGTTGCTTGAAAAAGGGTTCCATATGCAAGCTTCACCGTCCCTTGGGTTGCCTTCCTATGTCTCAAAGGTAATTGTTCAACGAGGTTGGCATAAATTTGTTCAAAATCCTGATCCTCCTCTAGTTGCGATTGTGAAAGAGTTTTATGCAAATTGGTTGGATCCTGAGGAAGAGGTAGTCACGGTGAAGGGCACCGAGGTTGATTGTTCTGTTCGAGCCATAAACCAAATCTATGGGCTAGTTGACATTGCAGAGGAATATTCTGAATTTTTAGAAACGGTGACTGAAGATCAAATTAATGAGGCTTTGTAAATAACTATCAAAGAGGGTACTCAGTGGATAATATTTGCCACCGAAAAATGGACTGTTATGCGGAATGCCCTAACACCTGCTACAAGAGTTTGGTATCACTTCATCAAATTTTGTCTGCGGCCCACAACTCACGATGATACAGTATCCCTGAGCAGAATTCTACTTATTTATGCCTTACTCATTAGTCTCTCCATCAATATTAGAAGCATTATTTTGGCAAAAATGAGGAAGTGTATCTCCAAAGCCGCAGGCCAACTCTATTTTCCATCTACCATTACCATGTTATGTGCGCAGGCCTACTGAAGAGGTGTTATCCAATAAAGCCTCAATCAGCACCCACACTATCAACCGTTTGCTTTGAGACTCTGGAATAAAATACCCAACAAATCGTGATCCACCTCTCATACATCCCAGGCTGCGGAATCCATTCATTCAAGTGACTTTTCAAGAATTTTTGAAAGGTTGGATAAGCAAGATACACAACATGCTTTACTTTGTGATCGTTTGCACAAGTTTTGGGAGTATAGTCATCAGCGCGATCAAGCTATAAAAAGAGCATTGCAGAGGAATTTTACCAAGCCCATCCCTCCATTTCTTAATTTTCCCATAGATTGCCGCTACTAGCCCAGAGGACGTGCCTTTCGAGGAGGAGTCCGACCATAAATGAGGGAGTTCTCTCAGCCCAGTTCTTTGTTATTTAGTAATTTCTTTTGTTCTATTTTGTTGATTATGTTAGTTCTTGTTGCATGCTTTATTTCATGTGAGTATTTAGTTTGTTTTATTTTCTTTCAGTGTAATTTTATATCTTGTGAGTGTTAATTGTCTAATGGTGTGTGTTGTTGGTTTGGATACTTTTTGTGCAGTGAGGACACAACACCTCTTTAAGTTTGAGGGTATATATGTTCTATGATTGTGTATTGTTTTGTTTAGTTCTTTGTGTTCTAGTGGTGCATGTTTTGAGAGGATTCGTTTTACTTTAGTTAGTGCTTGAACTTTGGGTTTGATGATTAAAAAAAAAGAGAAATTTTTTTTTTGACACTAAACGACTCTTGCATGGGCAGCATACTAGTTGTACTCGAATGATAATGATGTTAGCGAATTTTGACTAGAGTGCCAGTCCTAATTATCATTGTGCACAGCTTAACTGAGAACTCTTGAGACCCTAGAAAGAGTTGGATGCTTGTGAAAGTCTAAGTTTCTAGAATTGATTTAAAAACTCCCTTAAGGCGAAATCCTAGGAAGCTTAGCAAGCTAGAAAGGACTTAGGCACATTTGTTGGATCGTTTGAGCCTTTTCAAGCCTACCCATAGCATTATATCCATTGTTACCCATTTTGAGCTTGTTGACCTATTTTTGTTGAAAACCTAATGAAATAAATTTTAGCTAATATCCTTTTTATCTTGCTCTTTTTTTGTATCCCATCTAACCTTAGACTTAGTTCTGCCCTAATACAGTATGATTCAAGTTTGAGGGGAGAAATTATAGTTCAACCTTACAATTTGTTCAAAAAAAAAAAAGAAGAAGAAGAGCAAAAGAGAAAGGAAAGCTTGCTGTCCAATTCAAAAAAAAAAAAAAACAAACAAAGAGAATGAAAACATAAGTGTTGGTTTGTTTTGGGGTATCAATAAAGTTTCAGTTGAGATTCTTTTTAAGGCAAGCTAAGTTTTAGGGTTGGTTAAGCTAGAAAATTTTCCTTATTTTCCATATCCCTAGCCTAGCCTAGCCTACATTACAACTGGATAAAGACCTAAAGATCTAGAACGCTAAGCTAGCCTACATTAATGGAGAGGGATTCGATAAGTCAACCTATGGGGACACTAATTAGGCTTTAAGATCGAGATCTAGCTTGATTTAGGGAATTAAGAATGATTGGCAAAAGCTATGTATTAACCAAGAAAGAAGCACTTGAGTCATGCTTCCTTAGCATTATCAACATTTGGGAAATACTAGTTAAAAGCTCATGCAAAAGGTAAAATCAGTGTTCCTTAAATACTAAAATTTCTGAGAGTAATTCCCCAATTTAAGCATGACACTAAGTAAGGCATATCTTCTCATGTTTGTTATGCATTTATGTTGTCATGTTTTGGCTTGTGGTTGTGTTCTATCGTTGTGTTTTGTTAACTTAGATGGTTGTTAGTTTTTATTTTTAAAGTCATCACTCGAGGAGGAGTGATGGTTTAAGTTTAGGGATGTGATAACTCTAAATTATAGAGTTATTTAGGTTGCTTTTGAGTTTAAAAAGTCATTTAATTAGAGTGATTTGTGTTTGTGAATATTCAATTTGATTAGTTTTACTTTTATGTTATGTAGAAGTCCAAGTTCTTTTTATTTTATTTTATCTGTGTTAATGCTGAAACATTGAAAACAGAGCTTGAAAAAGGAGCTTCCCGGTTGATACAGCATTATTGTCGCAGCAAAGAAATCAGCAGGTGGAATGAATTGGATGACGTGAAGAGTAATTGAACCACTTAATGAACTGGACAAAATAGAATGACGTGGAGGGAGAAAAAAGGAAATTTTCCTTTTAAGGCACTGTCTTAACTCAAGATAAAAAGAACCTAGCAGTCAAGGGCAGGGGATATATCCACATTTTTAGTAAAGTTTTGGAGAGGAGAGTTGAGAGGAAAAAAAGGCTACTGCTTTTGAAGAAAAGAAAAAGGAGAAGAAGGACCAACTTGAGACATCAACCTTGGGCTTGATTTTTCTTACTTTCTTTTTTAGTATTTTAATTCTCTTTTCTCTTCAACTCTTGTGGAACAATGGTTAAGTTGTATATGGATATTTTTAAGCTTTTGAATATGAACTAATCTCTTCGTAGCTAGAGTTGTTGATAAACCTTTTAATGTAAGTTGGAACATTTTGCTGAAAGGAATGTTAAAATAGTTCAGCTTTGTTCAATCTTGTAAAAATATTGATTAACGCTTGCTTATGTTTGGCCATCATTAGTGAGTTACTAAATTAAAATTAATACTAGAAGGGTTAATTTTAATGGATTCAAACTTGATTGATGCAAGTTCATTTTTCTTTCAGAATTTGATTTACGATAATATCGGAATATATTATTACCTTGCATGATTTAAAGGAGTTGGAACTTATAACTGCATTCTTGAAGTTAAATTGGCATAGGAATATGATAGTTTAACTAAGGAATTAAAATCATAATCACTTTGAAAAAAGACTATGAACATACTTAGAATTCCTAGTTAATAAGGTCCATATTGCTATAGCATTTCTTTGTAGCATTTTTAGCCACCTTGCATTTTAGGGGAATTCAATGATTCTAGCTCATTGCCATCATATTCTTTATTGAAATTTGGGTAATTATAATTTGAGTTCTATATTATATGTTATTTTTAGTTTTAAATTGATTTAATTTCCATTAGATCTCAATTGACTCATTGGTTGCTTCCAAATTGTTTAGAGTTGGTTTTGACAATTTATTGCATAAACAATCCCTAAGAAGACGATAACTTACTTACCATTATATTACTTGTGTGATGATAAAGCAAACTGGTAAAGTTTGAAGTTCAGAGAGAGTATAAAGAGTAAAATGGTGGAAGATGGGAAGGGTAAAACCTTTATACCTATTTCAATTTTTTCCTTGACGGTTCGCTATAGTGTAGATTAAATGCCCTGATGTTGTCACAATGAGACTTCCTAACGAGGCGATGACCTATCGATAAAGAGGGTAGTTTGGACCAACGGAATGAAGACCCGTGGCAAGGCGATTTAGAGCTTAAACGAGGCCATCATTACTGCATTTACGTGTATTTATTGGTGACATGACGTTAAAAACATTGAGCGCTTACATCTCACGCGTGCCGACGTTTTATCCAAATCTCAAGGGTCGTGGATATGTTTAATTGTCTGTCCTTTATGGAGGCAAATCCACGGTCGACATTCAAGATGGTCTTGGCAAGTGAAAATCACTAAATCCGATTAGGAGAAAGGCCTGTTCGTTCAGAGATACGTTAGCGGTTCTGTCCTGATCATCTGAATAAAATAGATTTGAGGGCCAAGAAGTTACTTTATCAAAGAAAAGAGGTTTGACACTTGACACCAGATGATTGGTTATTGCTTATTTCTTAATAGAGTTTTCAGTGAAATGGCTAGTTTCATGAAAACTAGGGGCTTAGTATTTGGGAAGATAGCCCTAGGCCTGTAAGATTGATGGGCTTCATGCTAATCGGCCCAATATCTGATTATTTTTGGTCCATTTTGTTCGAATTAGATTAGGAGGAGTTCTAATCAAATATCGTATGAGGCACTCTGTTCAAACCAAGAAGGCTGTTATTTGATAGAATCCTTGCAAGAAGAGGGACATTCAAGACAAACTGAAACACTGTTAGATTCTCTCCGGATTCTTAGGGAATTCCAAATACTATTAAGATTAAAAGATTAACATCTATATATATATATAGGACAGGTTCAATGACCCTTTTTTTTTTACATAAAATCTTACATCAAATGCAAGTCGTTGGATCTAGGCACATCCAACAGCTGAGATTGCATCTGACCATTATTTAATGCATTTATAATTAATGCACTGTCAGATGCAATCTCAACCGTTGGATGTTTCTAGATCCAATGGTTTATATTTTAGTGTAAAATTTTATGTAAAAAAAAAGAGGCCATTGATCCTGCTCCTATATATATGTATATATATATATATATATATATATATATATATACACATGTTTCTCATGAAAATTGAGGGATATTCTTCTGAAATAAGGCAATAAAAGTGTTACTCTCTAGCAATTCAATTCAAGCAACTTTTACTGTATGATATTGAAGTCGCAAATTTTGGTATCAACAAATAGTAATAATAATATATAAATAAAAAAAAAAAATAGAAAATAGATAAAATCAGGAAGTGTCCCATGGAACTTGGAAACAAGCAAGCAAGACAGAAAAAAAAAATTCGAATCTATAAGATTAGGTATTTGTTATGACTAGATGTACTTTGGGTGTACCCAGTACATAATAGCTTAAGCTTTTGCCTTGGATTTGAAAGTAATATCAAATTTTGTTTATCACCTATTACTCCTTTTATCAAATTATGTACGCAATTATAAGAATAGACTGAGATGCCCTTTTTATCTTAATTAAATTTTTGATAAAAACAATGCTTCAATATTCAATTTTAATTTCCTTACTCTAAATGAAAGTTAACTAAATATTTTTTTGCTCCTTCAGACTAGGTACCATGTTTCCGATTGCATTTTTCCTTTTCTTTCTTTTGTCTTTCCTTTTTGATAAGCAAATGAACCAGAGATCCAAAAGCCCACCAAAACATCCCTAATATCATTGATCTAATTGAAAAGAGAATCTAATTTGGTCATAAATCAAAATGACATAAATAAGAAAATAAGCTCAAGTTTTTGCAACTAAATATTGTTATGCTACACTACAAACTTGGATTTAGTTTCACTTAGTTTGCAATTGCAAAAAGTGAAAAAGGAAAAAGGAAAAAACATTTTCTTATCATTGTTAATTGTATAAAATTAATGTTTTTATTAATAATAACATGAATTCATTTATTCCCTTTTCAACCCACATGTCAGATCCACTTTCTCGCATTTCAAGCTTGTTCTAAATCAAGAATGGGATTTTGCAGTTAAAAAAATAACCCAGATTCCAATTTGTAGGTTTTCGTAAAAGACAAACTTAATTGTTACTAAACATTATCCCTGCATCTAAAGTACAATGCAAGAAACCCCATTTGCCTAAACCCATAAATGTACACAAATTTCAGTTCAAATTCATTCAACATTACCCGAAGAAGCATAATCAATCAGCAACATGGGCAGCAAAATCACATTTCCATTCAACTATGTTTCTCAAAAATCAAATATTTTTGTAATTACAATTCCTTAACTAATCATTCTTCTACCTCCAAGAAAGAAGACCCAAAAAGAGCCAATCCAATATCTCCAACAGGTGCCTAGGCAAATCATGAGCAAGACCATCAAGTTTTCATTCAAAGTTTTCATTATGATTTCAAGCATGATAAGTTATATTGATACATCAGTGCTATTAAACTTGTAACGGGCACCTGCAAGTATCCAAATAATGAATAAGGGGTAAACGACTTGTCAACAATTTATGTAATCATAAAATCTATCCCATTAGCTTTTTCAAGAGATGCTAAAGCAATATGAGCTGAACTGGACTGTGCTGCGATAAACTGTCCCCATCTAGCAAAGCACCTAGCTCAAATCACGTAAGAGCACTGCTTGAACAAAGAAATTCCTGGAAAAAAAATTCGACCAATTTAGAGGTTAAAAATAAGATTTCAGCGGTAATCTAGTAATTGACCACTTTGATACACTATATGATTAATAACTGATAGTTTGTCGGAACCCTTATAGCATTGTATTTTTTAACCTTCCTAAGAAAATAGCAGGAAGAAATCAAAACATGCCTTCAAATCACCTGATTGATAATCGGTGTAAATCCAGATCTATAAAGTTGTATTTGGCTGTAAAAAGATAAAAGTAATTATTGCCACTTACAAAAACACAAGAAGCAGGAATTATTGCCACTTCTTCCTTTCATCCTCTCCCCTTTCTATGGTAAAATGCTGTTGAGGCTCTAAACAGACTTCGGCAAGCATTTTTTACCATAACTCTTCAAATTTATCGTGGAAACCCTTCTGAAACCATTCTAAAATTTCTGAATGCAAAGCCCTGGGATTCTCCTCACATACCTTCTTTAACAATGCACAGCTATCAATTTACCTGCCCTTTAACTTATTGAGAAGTTTGCCAACCCGTCTATTACCAGACTGCTTTAGCTTAAAAATGGTATTAGGATGGGCTGCCATGAATTTCTGAACGTGTCTTAAACAAGGCAACACCCGACCTTCAAGCAAAGCACAGGCAAATATTGCCACACGATTTTCATCCTCTCTACTAACTGGAAGACTATGCAAAGGCAGTTCCCATCGATGAGGCCCAAATGTTGGATTGACCCAATGTAATACTTGGACATTCTGACAGTCGTAATAATATTGGGAGCCTTCAAGGGATTCCAAAAAAAGCACAAGGGCCGAGCATACTCAATAAGCCAATCTGCTTTCAACCTTGTTGCTCCATGCATATATGGCCGTTTTGTGTACAACAATTCACTGTAAACCAAAAACTCGGGTGCTGAATTAGCAATAGATGACCTATGATGGAGAAACACATCTTCTTGAACCATGCAGGCTTGATACCGAACTGCATTAACTTTTCTACCTCCAGCCAACGATCCTGATTTCAATCTAAGGCGTTTTGCAACTCCATCAGCCCAGCCAACACAGATAGCTCGGCATTAGATCTCTTCCTCATTTTGTAAAAGAATGTTCTTACCGGAGGAAATCCTCCAAGAGTTTTCAACATCTTCCAGACTTCCATAAATCCATGACAAGTCCTGATCACATTTAACATTTTGATTAAAGACCAAATGCAGAACCTGCTTTTTCAACTTGGACATTTCCTCCATAGTTTTTAAGTGTAATGCATTTTCATTGCAGAATTCCACCGGGCTCTCAGACAGTTTGAAACACTGTAAAGCATGAGCTACGGTCAAAACATCACTGATAGGATTAGAAAATTTTGCATGGCCCACTTTAGCCACTTCTTTTAGTTTCCTTTTCCTCAATTTTTCTTGCTTGCTCGTAAGATCCTTACTATCTAGAACATTATATCTCACATCCTGCTCCAAGTCGTCCCTATTAGATTGACTTCCTTCCAACTGGAAGACAAAAGGATTTGACAAGCTCAAAGCCGCTGCTGCTGCAACTCCATATGCTAAAACTAGATTTGCTCGTGCATAACTTTTCACTTTCATAGTTTGCATAAGTGTAAGGAGAATGCGTGAGTGGAGAGGACTCATGGGGTAGCGTGCCATAGCCTTCCCCAACGTTGTCAGTCTTCGATTGCCATCAAGAGCTTCTAGTGCCTTCAAGCAGCGTTCTGCTTCAACCAAAGCAGTAGCCTCAGAGGGAGTTGGAAATGGAGAATTTGCAACCTGTATACACAGATAAAGGGGCAATAGGCTAACAACAGGTCAAGCGCCAAAAGAACAGTATTATGCATGGTACATGTATGGGTGGCATGATAACTAACTTAAAAGATGCTAAAAGACTTCGCACTCAACTGAGAAAGGGTAGTAGTGAATACAACAGTGGGGAGAAGCAAATGATTCTGGACAAACCACTAACCCCACCAATAAGTGAAAGACATATCCTAATCATGTGCATATATAGTCACCATTGACAAAAAAGTAATATGTTTTCCTCAATCCTCAATAAAAACATCAAAAATTTCACAAAGCAGCAGTTCAAGCATCAAACTACAACTTACGTACAAAACGCACCTTGTGTTCATGGATTTCATGAAAAGAACAACGCCGTCAACAGGGACTTTAGATATTTCAGCACAAGAGAAGTCTGGAAGTATGTTGTTGAAGACAGCGGAAGAATACAGACGGTAGCAATGGCCGGGCCCAGTTCTTCCCGCTCTTCCTGCACATTGAGCAGCTGAAGCCTTACTTACCCACTGTATCTCGTATGATTCAATACCATTAGCAGAGTTGTATTTTCTCACCAGTATCAACAATATACTTTATCCCTGGGATAGTTAAGGAGGTTTCAGCCACATTGGTAGCAATAACAATGAGCCGCTCTTCTTCCTTTACCTGTTAAAAAACACGAAACTGTGCTGTAGTAGGCAACATGGCATACAAAGGTCGAACACACAACGCCCTGGCACAGTGCCCTTTATTATCTTCACAAAATGCACCAACATAGGAACATTTATTATCTTCCATCTCCAAATGAGGACACAGTATCTTTGAACATTCTTCGGGTTTAGTAGGAGTGTCTGCTTTCTCTCAATTTCTGAATCATATGAAGCATCTGATTCATCTTCCTTAAAATCAAACTGGTCTTCGTCATAAGAGCTAAACCTATCAATTTTCTGGTCATCAGTTGAATTTCCATGAATCTCAAATGCTTTATTGATTTCCTTTATATTGATGTCCTCAATGCAGTTTGGCTAAGAGACAGCAACTATGTCACTTCCCATATCCCCTCTCGAAGTATTTGCTATGAGCTGTTTTGAAGCTTTGCGCAGCTTACGGCATAAGTATTCCACTTCCCTTTGCCCAGTAACAAACACAAGTATGCCACCTTGTAGTAGCCTCTTATGTATTGACATGACTTTTTCATAGGCTTGGCCAATGTAATCAACAATCTCCGTTCTCTTTGAAAAATGTACCGTCACTGGAAACTATCTGGTAGGGACCTCTATAATAGGAGGATTACAGAATATTCTTCCTTCAGAAATAAAGTCTTCCACTCGCAAGGCAGCACTCATCAAAATAATGTTTAATGGTAAAACCCTATCTTTGGGTTCTATACGTTGTCCTGAAAGCAAAAACTGTTGCTGCTTCTTGAACAGCGCCTGCCACAAAATGTAACATCATATGTTAAAGCTAGAACTAAAGCAAGATAGCCAAAAGCTTTGTTTTATTAAAGGGCAAAGACATCAGCTTTTAAGCTTGACCTGGCAAAGCTGAATTATACGAGAAAGCATTCCAATAAGTATGTTTGTATTCAAGCTCCTCTCATGAGCCTAATCCAGTATTATAACAGAGTATCGCCTCAGTAAAACATGATATTGCACAAACAAGATTTACATAAAAAAAGTACAAAAATTGCCTTATCAAATATCACTTTACAAACATGTACGAGAAACAGGGACATTCATAGGATATATAGCACGTTTAGCTGGTAATATACCCATGAATGTAATTTTTCCAAAGTTTTCCATCCCAAAAAGGACTGAGATCCAGACACATATTCTGCTAAGAAAATCATGCCAACGCCAACTTTTACCAGAAACATGATTAAAAATATTCCTTTTTAGATGCAAAAAGAATAACGAAAAGAATAACAAATAGAAAGCATTTGCTCAATAAACTTATGTCTTCTATTAGTAACCTAACACATCAAAAATTAAAAAACACAGGAACAAACATTAAATCTGTGGTCAAACTTTAGCGTCAAATAAACAGTTAATTCATCAAGGAAATCCTAGAAGAACTATTAATCTTGCTCATTGTTAAGCAAACGCTCATCCAATGACAAATCTCAATGAATATCATAGCACATCACATTATCATCTTATCATAAAAAAGTTAAGTGACTAAAATGACGAAGAGGGAGAGATTAGATGATGTACTGAAGCATAGGGTTAAACTAACAATAGTAAACATAATAAAAAATGAACAGAAATCTAAAGAGTATAGAGTGATCATCATTTTAAATAAACTTTATCTTTTACTCTCTCAACTTCATTATCACATACAAAACAAATATAATACTCAGAGAAAGAAAAAACCTTAAGTTCACGTAGTAATATTCCATCAGTCATAAACTTGATGGAGCAATTGTCCCCAATTTTCTTGTCATGCCTAACTTGAAACCCAACCTCTTTGCCTGAGTAAAGTCCAAGCTCAAATGCCACTCGGTTGGCGGTGGCAAGCACAGCAACACGTCATGGTTGAGTAACACCGATAATACCACTTTGAATGGTACATTGTTTCGAATCAAAGCCAGCTTCATAAAGGAACTAAAAGGTGAAAAAGAAGAGGAAGAAATTAGGCTTATCAAGAAGAAAATAGTTTTTATATCATAGCATAAATAGATGCCCATGTATTATACAAGCCTACCTGAGGTACTTGTGTAGTCTTCCCACACCCAGTCTCTCCGCATATAATAACTGCAGGGTTGTCATTCACAGATTCCATGATCTCCTGCTCCATCATGACTATTGGAAGATCTTTCCTTTTGTTTTCAACCTCATCTGGCCTTGATACATGCACCATCATTGGAGCCATAAGAGGTCTATGCAAAGAACTTGGAAGATCAACAGTCCTACTCGAACTTATTCTCAAGCTATTGTCCAATCCATCCTATAGTCAAGCCACCAGTCTCCAAATCAGTGAATAACAACAAAGAGATGCACAAATAAAGAAACAATAATTTTGTAGTACAACTTCCTGATTATACACTTCTTACACTATACGATCTTAAAGTAATCAATAACTAAATTAAAGCAACTTACATTCCAAGTTTTTCCAAACCCACTCAACCAAAATATCCGTCTTCTTGTTGTGCCTCAAAATCATGTACTTTCACATTAGAGAAGAAATAACTGCTTTTGCGTATATTCTATGATACTTAAGCACAATTTTTTTTCATTAAAACAGTATTTTTAAAGAGTTGCTCATCAGACAAAATTGTCTTTCTTAAACATTCAGCATTTGAATATCACAGTTAAAGGGACAACATTTGAGAAAAAGTTTTTTTGTATCAGTAGAGATGAACATAACTGGATATATGAAATATTTACAAAACATACTATAATTTTATTTCACCATATAAAGAAATTAAAGTGGATCTTATGGGGACAGATATAAACAAAATTAGAATCTTCACGACACAGTATTACACAACCATAATCAGAGAAGTTTATACATATCACATATAGATATGTCCTTGTCAGTGTTCTTTTCATCAAATTTATATATTCATCACTGGTCATTCCAACATCTAAGAAGCATACCATTGACTTAGAATCAGAAATATTCCTCAACGGCCCTCTTGCAATATCTTGTGATTTTGTACAGCAGCTTCATCCATTCATGATGGTGGAGACAATTCTAAGTCAATGGTATGCTTCTTAGATGTTGGAATGTCCAATAATTAATATATAAACTTAACGAAAAGAACACTTAAAAGGACAGATCTATGAGTGATATGTATTTTTTCTATTGAACTCCTATTATAAAGAGCATATAATCAATTATAAAAAATAATTTCAAATTTAACCTATCATATTTATGCTTCAACCCAAAGGGAGTTACCGAAACCCCCATTCCAATCCTAAGCAAAAGCACGATTAAACTTAATCAACATCCCAAGGTTGATACAAGAGAATTTGATCCCTAGACTTCTTTGCAACAGAAGAGGTAATTTTCAAAAAGACACTTATCTAACATAATAATTGTAAGATACAAGAGGATAACATAACTAACCTCTGCAGATTTTATATTTGAGGAGATATGATTCTGCTGATTTTGTTGCCTTAGTGCCTTCTTATACTTGTTGATGCATTTAGCATTCTTATTGAACTCCCTTTGCTTCTCTAATGGAAAACAAAGAGAAAAATGCAAGTGAACAAGGCATCCCAAAAAAAATTTAGAAAAGCTTAAACCTAAAAATATAACTAACAGGAAGTAAAACTATAAATGCAAGTCCAGCCGAGGTAGATTAACCAAAGCTGCAAGGCATTCAATGTCAATGAGAACTAAGAAAAAAAAATGGCAAAACAGAGCTTGAGTAGACTTGTTGTGCAAGCCTACGGCCTAGCATAAAGACCAATAGCAACAAGCTCCCCAAGGCCAACAAACACCAACAACCAAACTTACACTATCCTTACTATTTCCTCGTCCTCCTCTATATATCAAAACAGAACTTTTAAGCCTCCTAGTGCTTCTGGCTTGAAAAAAAGAAAATACAATAAAAAGATAACAGGCTCCCCAAAACGTCTGTAGTAAGAAATAAACAATTAACCCAATAAATTTATATTCGAGTATAAATCAGACATTTTACATAGCGACACGTATATATGTTGTTAACCAGTGCTGCAGTTTCAACCATTTCAATTTAAATCATAAACAGAGCACCCTGGTATTCTACCTCATCCAACACAAAAGAAATTTAAAAAGGACATTAAATCAAATAATTATTTAAAACAAGCAGTTTCCTCCAGCAGAGAGAACTTCAATGAACCGAGTTAATCAAATAAAATCTATATGGCATCAATTTCAGTTTGAGAAAGATCATTAAACCAGAACATCCACAACCAACCACGCATTATACAACTTAAACTAAATCAGGTCCACACAGAATTTACATATGGGGATTTAACCGAAAATGACCAACTTTTTCCCTTCAAATTCAAAAATAATCACCATCCTAATTTTCAATAAAAAATTATCACTCGCACAATTTTTAGACTAAATTACTCTTAATTATCTATGAACAAAATCGCACACCACTCTTTAGTTATCTCATTCATTCAACTCTCAAATAAAGTGGGCATTTATCATTTATCATTCTGTCGTTTTTTAAGAGTACTTGTTCGTCATTTAAGGGAAGTTGATTAAGGCTTTAATTTTGAATACCAAAAAAAAAAAGGAAAATTTTGCGTTGTCGGAAGATGAATTTCTTATTGCAGGGAGACGAAAGCAATCGTGAGTGCAGGACGTTGCAATCGTGAGTGCAACATCGTGAGTTAGGCCGCATACTGCACTCACGAGGCAGGGTAGATTTTATCCCGCTCATGAGTGCAACTCGTGAGTGCCGCAATTCTGCACTCACTAGTCCTTGCTCGTGAGTGCACTCACTAGCAAGAAAGGAATTCCTCCTTGCTTGTGAGTGCAGGACCGCAGCACTCACGAGCGAGGTTTGTTCTCACGAGCAAGGCAAATTAGTAATGAAGAAATATTGAGACGGGTAATTTGGTCCAAAAATTGTGAGAGTAGTCATTTTTTATTGAAAATTAATAAGGTGATTATTTTTTAATTTAGAGGTCAAAAGTTAGTCATTTTTGGTTAAATCCCTTACATATATCTAAAAAAAGGGATAACTAATGGAAAAGCCAAAAACTTTTAGAGCTATATTCAAAATTTATGAAAAAAATAGATTAACATAATTACTATTAAAGGCTGGATTGTAGTGTTTATTCGTTGATTTAGCATTAGCAAAGGCCTCGAGAGAGAGAACAGTCCCTCCTAGTCTCTGCAAATTCTTCTTCTTCTTCTTCTTGTCGGCCACTTTCTCATCATTTTTCGAGCACCGACACTTTATTGTGAAACTGAAATAAGTCAATTTCAATTTTAAAATCTTTGCAATTTCAGTGTATGACAATGAAGTCTTATTGTAACTGGGTAAAGCTAAGGGAATTAATTGAAAATGCCCATGTTTATTAACAGAAATTCAAAAATACCCTCTCGTATAAATTTGAATAAAAAATACCCAAATTCAACATGGGTTCATACGTTTACCCTTATACCCATAAATATAGTAAACCTTTTTTCACATACCTTCGAGCACTCTACGGTGACAGAACATCAACGTCGGCAGAGGAGACTGGCTGACAAAATTTAGTTAGTTTTCTCACTCTAACTTCGATAAAATTGAATTTCAGAACATGAAACGGTCGAGCAACAAGGCCAGGTAGATGATTTTCATCGAGCATGGCCCATTGCTTGACAGTCCATCGAGTAAGGCGCTCATCATTGTCGAGCAAGGCACTCAACAATCTTGCTCGACAATCATTGTTGAGCACGGAGCCTTCCCTTGCTCAACAGTTAAACATCCTTCCCCTTGCTCGACGTATTCGACTGTAATGTTGAGCAAAGATGAAAATGTGACAGGGTATCACCTTTCTCGATTGTGTAGTAAGGTTTTAAATATCTGATTTTTAACATAATTCAATACATGAGAATGATTTATAGATAATTGTAACAAAAAAAATTGCTAAACTAATGAAAGTATAAATTTTATGTGTGCAGGAAAATGGCGATAATTACCAAATCGTTGAAGATTAAACAGGAGGACCATTTCAAACGCGCAGTGGTGACTTCGCTATCTCACCTGTGTGATTTCACATTGATCAGAAGAAAGTTAACAGCGACGCAACAGCATAAATTCAAACAAACATGCTTGGGGCAGGTTTTGGACCTTGACCTGGAACTACTTTTTTCTAATACTTTTGTACACCACATATTGATGCATGAGGTGCATACTAATAATATAGAGCATTAGTTGTGGTTTTTGGTAAGAGGCACGGCTATAAGGTTTTCTCAGATTGAGTTTGCAATGATCACAGGGTTGAGGTTCGAACCATATCCGGTAGTTGTGTCGCAGAGTGACCGATTGAGGGATAGGTACTTTGGCGGGTCTTTATCTATTCCATTACACATAATAGTTGAGATTTATGAGGATATGGACCTGAGTAAGATCCCGGATACAGATGCTGTTAAGCTATCACTATTTTACTTGATTGAGCACATATTACTAGGCCGGGGTAGTAGGTACACTTCAAACCTGTGGATGTTGAGATTGCTTGATGATTTGGATGATTTTGAAAGGTTCCCATGGGGTTCCTTGGTTTGGACATATACTTGTTGATCATTGAGCCGCATTATGGAGGGGCAAGTGAAGCACTACAAGAAAAAATCAGTAGAGGCTAAGGCTAAAGGGAAAACACATTATAACAGATATAATGTAGAGGGTTTTCCGATGGCATTTGAAGTATTGTAATTCTTTCTCACTCGTAGTTCATACAAATATTTATAAATTGATAGTGTAAGCGATTTATCAATGACATTAAATTGGTACGTAGGTGTAGATGTACGAGACCATCTCATTTGTACCGTCAATTGTGATGACTGAATGAATGGAATTGCAAAATCCTCGAATACATAGACCAAGCGCCACAAACAAATACACAAAGTGGTTGTCCCCACCTGTTTCAATTGCTATGATTGTCCCTGGATTTTTCTCCTCTAACACATAACAATAAAACGAAAGCCCCTTGAACGACAAAGCTGGATCTCCACACACAATTCTTAATGCCACTTCTTGGCTTCGCCATGTTTTTTAGTACGGTAGGCAAACTCCAAGTGCTTTGTATATCGTCACAAATATTCTTTGGCGTGTAAATTCGACTGGCATCTGTGAATTTATCCTTTATGATTTGTCCAACCAACCGACTACTTGCTTGTCAATGCCCATACTGTAATTACTTGTTGACACAAGAGTGAGTTGCTTCAATGTGCATTACTCTGAAGAATGAATCATCATTGTTCCTAATAGCACAAACTCGTCATCTGCAACTTTTCGCCACACACTTTCCCTCAAAATGGGTTGTATCTGACTTGAAAACCTTAAACTGAAAATGGTTCTCCAATGCCATCAACCTCAATCGGTCTCGTAATTCTTGCTTTGTTCCATAAATTTGCCCAACACACACATCCTCGGCTCGAGAACTGGAGCATACATCGCTTAGCATGGTCATAGATGGTGGAATAAGGGCAATGACTAGATGTATTGATTCGATTATGATGGACAAGGCATTAAGCTACTTCTGTTACACGGTCCTGTACGCACATTTGTTGTTCCCTCCGGTTCGTCATCGTCCGCCACATTCCTACCTTCCCATTGGTTAGGACACTCTATGGTATCAAAGTTCCATTCAGTCTTTAGGATCTCGTTTGCTTGTCCTTCCTGATAGTAGGGAGGAGAATGCCCAATGTCAGTAATTGTAATTGTATCATCATCATTTACAATTCTATAAGGTTCAGTCATTAGGGGTGAGTTACCAGCTTCTGTAGCTAGACATTACTGTTCTTCAAACTTTGAACCAGCGTTATTGAATTGCCTGCTCTGAAACGGTGTTAACAAAGCTAGATTTTTATCACGGAATTGATTGCTTCCCCTTGAAGATCTAAATAGGGGTACAATAACAGTTGGATGGTCGGAACAATGTGCCCTTATTGTATTTACGGCATCGCCAAGCCTTTATATGGTAAGATATAAGTAACAACGGCTCCTCAGGACAACATATGTTGCGCTGTTGACATGAATAAAGGCACGAAAGGTGGATTCTGTATTAATCATGACTGCTTTCGCTAGAGACACACCAATAGCTTGTGCACTATCAACAAAAATTGCTTTCACCATAATCCTACATTTAGTTGGATTAATCTCATGTGCAACATCTAACATTTCCATAAATTGTTCATACTGAATGTTTGCATCAACACAAAACAACATTACTTCTCCCCCGACGTAAACATCATTGCCACTTGAAGACCGTTCCCATGAACCTCCAAACCATGTTGCTATCATAACTTGTCCAGCCATTACTGCAAAAAATCCCAAAAAAAAAGGAAAAAAGTATTACCAATCAGTTGTATCATATAAAAAGGTCCAGTACTCGATAAGACACTGTCGAGTAAGGAGAAAATATTTATCAAGTAAGGGGGAGCAAGGGGAAAATTCTCCCTTACTCGACAGCACTAGTACTCGGCGGTGTAGCTGTCGAGTAAAGAGGGAAATAGTTCCAATAAAAGGAACCCAAGGACCATATTCTTCTCCGATCTGAGTTTTGCTCACATCTCGAATAAATTCAATGACATATTCGAAGAAATTTTGACTCGCAGTTGGAATGGTTTGTGGATTCTGAACAGCTATAAAGGTTGAACCTAGTAAGATAGCAATTACAACCCAAGAAGTAATAAGTACTTGGGCATGGACTTGGAAACTGCCTAGTTGCCAATAGAAATGTTGGCCTACTTCTACACCAGAGATATCGTATAACCCCTTTAGTGTGTTGAATTCCCTCTTACTCAACAATTGTTATTGAGTAAAGGGGAAAATTCCCCCTTACTTGACCGTGTAGCTGTCAAGTAAGGGAAAATTTTTTCCTTACTCAATAGACCTCTGTCTTTACTCAATAGAAAATTTTTTACGCGAGATATCCTTTTTTTTTACTCAGATTAACTACCAAAACAAACTTACCATAAAATAGGCTTGTCAATTGAATCAAATAGAGTAACTGTCAAATTTAGAGAATTTGTGAGATAAACTCAATTGCAGAAGAAGAAAACAAACAGGGAACAAAATAAGGACGCAAATATGCCAGTTAATTGCGTGGGAATGGATATTATTGTCCAAGAAACTTAAAAAAAGGCATGTTTGATTAAAAAGTTTGGAGATGGGTATTTTTGAATTTTTATTAATAAACATGGGCATTTTCGGTTAATTCTCTAAAGGTAAAGTTGAAGAGAGCGGAAGCCAAACTGAAAAGTTGGGAATTTAACTAATATCATTGGCGACCTTTTAATCTTCATTTTTTTTATATTTTTTTGATAAATAGTATTTGTCTCTAAAATATTTAATAAAATAATAAATTAAAATATACTATAATCTATTTTAATATTTATTTCATAAATAGTGCGTCCTTCAAAGAGGGATGGGAAGCAAAGATATTTATTATTTTAGGGACTAACTACTAAAAGTAGAAAAATTATATCATAATATATTATTTTATTACAGTTTAGGGGGCTAAATAATATTTATTAAATTATGGATTTAACCGAAAATGACCACTATTTTTTCCTTAAAATTAGTTTTGACCACCTTATTAATTTTTAATAAAAAATAATAACTCTGGCCAACTTTAGACCAAATTACCCCCATAAACATTTCTCTTAATGAACTAGAAGTTCTTGCTCGAGTGATAAATCTTGAGCGATAAATCTCGAGCAAACTTGAATTCATACTTGCTCAAGAGTTAAGTCTCGAATAAGAAAGAATTCTTGCTTGTTGAAGAGTAAGTCTCAAGCAAGCTTGAATTCTTCTACGCTTGAGACTTAATTCTTCCTTCCTCGAGAGTTAACTCTCGAGCTTGACAAAAACTTGTTTTGTATTGAATTGACTTTTTTTATTTATTGATAATCAACATATTGTTATATAGGTATAATATGGCTTATTAAAATATAAGGAAAAAATGTTTTACAAATATATACGATTTCTAATCTCAAGCTAGGTATAATGCATGTATACATTACCTTTTCTTTTTTTTTTCTTTTTCTTGCTACAATACAGTATTGTAGTGTTTAACGAGGAAAGCAGTGTATAAATGTTGAGGGAATGAGATAAACGAATTAACAAATGTAAGACCAAAATTATATAATTTAATTAGTCCCTAAAATAAAAACATTTATCTGATTAAATTATATTTTTGGTCTTATATTCGTTAATTCGTTTATCTCATTCCCTCATATGTTTTTGTTCTTATACACGTAAATTCTTTTATCTCATTTTGTCATATATTTTTTCCCTTATATTTGTAAATTCACTATGCCTATATATAAAAAATATTCTAATAATACAAATGCTTACTCAGCCATATTTGTAAAATATTTTTTCCTTATATTTTAATCAGTCATATTGTACCTATATAATAACATGTTAATTGTCAATAAAAAAAAAGTCAATTCAATACAAAATAGGTTTTTTTCAGACTCGAGAGCTAAGTCTCGAGCATAGAAAAATTCAAGCTTGCTCAAGACTTAACTCTCGAGCAAAAAAGAATTCTTTCTCATTAAAGGAAATGTTTATTGGGGCAATTTGGTCCGAAGTTAGTTAGAGTGATTATTTTTTATTGAAAATTATTAAGGTGGTCAAAATTGATTTCGTAGAAGAAATGGTGATCATTTTCAGTTAAATCCTTACTTTTAAGGGATATTGTGATATATCCGCTAATTTTGGAGAAAAAGTAAATACGCTCTATGTTTTTAGAGAGTGTTAGATACTCCTTAACTTTTGAGAAAATAAGAAAATACTCCCTGGACCTAAGCTTCCATTAGTTTGACCTATTAAATTTTATTATTTTAAAACCTAAATTTCACTAAATTAACAAAGCTGAATATATGTTACTCATTATTAACCATCTAGTTCTTATTTCTAATATATTGGGGACTAAAATCTTAAACATAAAAAAATTTAATTTATTTAATTATTTTTAAAATTTTAGAAATAAAAATATTATTTATTCAAAATTTATATTACTTTTATTGACACAATAATAAATTTAATTCACTTAATATAATTTATTATTCTCCTTTATCTAAAATACTTACCCCAATTTATTTAGAAATAAAATGCTCGATTTTCCCCTATTGGTTGGCCCAATACCCCCATTTCCCCCCTAATGTTTGAAAAATACCCTATCACCCCTCAATCCTCTAACTTTCATGATTTTCGATTTTACCCTCCAATTACTTAAATATTTTAAACATAAATCAAACCAATTTGAACAATAACCAGTCTTTTACTATCGTAAAATTATATGTATTTAATGAAAATCGAACCTCAGACTTGTATGTAAAATATTAATACATTAACCACTAAGTTACTTCAACTTTATTGAAAAATACTTCCACTATTTATAAATAACATATCCAAACACATATATAATAATTATCAAAAATAAAATATTTATAAAATAAAATATTTAATAATTTAAAAATTATTTTATAATAATTAAAATTTTAAAATATTTCAAATTTAAAGCTATTAACTTCAAACTCATTACATATACAAATAAAAATATTATATACATAAATAATTTATTATTATTTTAATTTGATATACAATTATTACTATCAATAATAATAAAATTATTTTTAAATAATTGATAAAAAATAAATTTAATTATCATAATTTTTAAATAATTGCTAAAAATAAATCTAAATTATCATAATTTTTTGAAGTCATTAATAATGATAATGATAATTGTATATTCAAATTAAAATATAATAAAATTAGTTATATAAATATTTTTATATGTAATTAGTTTTAAGTTAATAACTTTCAATTTGAAATATTTTAAAATTTTAATTATTATAAAATAATTTTCAAATTATTAAATATTTATTCTAAAATTATTTTCAAAACATAGCTATTTATAAATGGTGAAAGTATTTCTTAACAAATTTGAAGTGACTCTGTAGTTAATGTAGTAATATTTTTTATACAAGTTTGAGGTTCGATTCCTATTAAATATATATAATTTTGTAATTGTAAAAAACCAATTATTGTTTAAATTGGTTTGGTTTATGTTTAAAATATTTAAATAATTAAAGGGTAAAATTGAAAAATCATGAAATTTATAGGGGACAAGGGGTGATAGGGTATTTTTCAAACATTAGGGCATTTTTCTTTATTTGGATATTCCTATACACATATTTTTCAAAAGTTAGAAAAATATTAAATATTTTATTCAAGTTAAAATACTAAAAATAAGTAGAAAAAATGTGACTAATTATTTGGCAAGAAAAAATTGGGTTAAGTATATTTATAGTATATTAAGAAAAATAAAATAAAGCTAATAAAAAATAATCTATGAATTAAATTAGTGTTGTGTAAATACTAAAAAATTCATATCTTAGTTTGTAATGAATATTAAAAAAGTTAGAAAAAAGAAGGTTAGTAGCATTATAGTATATAATTTTATCTAAATTAATTGTTTATATTTTCATTGAATAAATAATATTTTTATTTGTAACATTTTAAAAAATAATAAAATAAATTAAATTTATTTAAGTTTAACATTTTAGTCTTAAATATATTAGAAATAAGGATTGGATTGCCAATAATAAACAAAGTTTATTAAGTTTTGTTAATTTAATAAAGTTTAGGAATTAAAATGATAATATTATAATTGATCAAACTAATGCAAGCTTAAGTTTAGGGGGGTATCTTCCTACTTTTTTCAAAATGTGGGGGTATTTTCCTATTTTCTGAAAAGTTAAGGGGTATCTAACACTCTTTAAAAACTTAGGGGAATATTTGCTTTTTCTCCAAAAGCCAGGGGTATATTACAATATCCCTACTTTTAATTGGAATTTAACTAAAAATGCCCTTATTTGTTAATAAAAATTCAAAAATTCTCACTCTTAAAATTTTCAATCAAAAATGCCTATTGTCACCATATTCGAACCAAAAAGCCCCTCTCACAGTATCTTTGCAAACACACAAAATACTCATCTCCCTCAACTTCGAGGGATCCGTAGATTCTAGCACTATCATCATTCATTTGCAGCATCAACATTGACGGCGACCAAAAGGTGTGGAATCAGCGACGCTTTAGGCAACGAAAACAACAATGAATTCGTATACAAGAGGTTAAGTTTTCATTCGGGTTTTTTGATTTCATTTGAGTTTTTTGATTTCATTTGAAATATTATAGAATTTGCGTAGTCTTGACATGATTATAGAATTTGGTTGGGTTTTTTTATACGAATTCATTGATTATTATGGTCAAGTATGAGCGACTCCATGCTCGACTGTGTTATTTGGCGACGGTGCATAATCGCTCCATGCTCGAACGTTAACGTTCGACCATAAAGCGAACATGCCCCACGACGAAGAACACCGTCGAGCATGAAGGTTCCATTGCTCATGCTTGATGGTGTTCCATCGAGTAAGGTGAATTATCACCTTACTTGACCTTTACCATTGAGTAAGGTAGAGTCTACCTTACTCGACGGTAAGGTCAAGTAAGGTAAATCACCTTGGTCGACAATAAGGTTCAAGTAACGTGAAAAATGCCTGATTAAGATGATTGTAATGTTGCCCAAAAATTATTAAAGTAATGAAACTTGTATTTTACGTGTAGAAAATGTGGTGACAATAACTAGTTCGTTGAAGATTAAGCAGGCGGACCATTTCGCAAACGTAGTGGTGACTTCGCTATCTCACCTATGTGATCTGCCGGTGATCAAAGGAAGCTAACTGCGAGGCAGCAGCGCATGTTTAGACAAACATGCTTAGGGCATTTCTTGGACCTCGATCTGGGCCTACTTTTTTTTGGCACTCTTATACACTACATGTTAATGCACGAGGTTCATATTAATAATGTAGAGCATCAGCTGTGGTATTTGGTTGGGGGCTAATAAAGGCGTAGAATACGCATTTATCGGATATTTCGAGACTTGAATTATTTTGTAAATCCTCAAGTTTAGTTAATATTTGATAAATTTTAATGTTTTACATAGAAAAGATAGCAAACGGGCATTGAAGATGAAATCGGCTAGAGAAAGCAACGTCGGAAAAGTTACAAAGGAAACAGGGACTAAAACGCAAAGCTGAAAGGACCAAATTGCAAGGAATCAAAGCTGGAGGGGATGGCGCAGCTGCACCAGCGCCATGCCCACACTCCAATCTTATTTTGGCCGCTAGGATGGCGCGGCTGCGCCACAGAGGTGCTTGGCTGCGCCACCCATTCTATCCCATGGCGCCACAGCGCAAATTTTGGGCACTCTAGCACCCCCTAAACGTGTTTGGATGAATTTTGGCCATGAGATCATCACCCAATTGCCTAATTTGGGTATCTTTTAGGTTTATATGTTTTTAGGATGATATCCACCAGGGGAGAGACAACCTAGAATAGAAATTGAGAGATTTTTGAGTGAAAAGGAGGAAGAACAAGTGAAGATCCTAGAAAAAGAAGTGAAGTTATTCAAGTTGGAGCCCTTGGAAGAGGACTTGAAGGAGGATCATTGAAGCTTGGATCTCTAGTCTAGTTTTCCTGAACTCTTTAACTCTCAATTTGTATTTCATTTGAACTTTAATTGTTGAACCTTATGATTATGGAATACATGTTGATTGTTATGTTGTCATTTATGATGGTTGGCTAGTTTTCCTAATCTAAGGTCTTGATGGATCTTGTCTAAACCATGTTTTAATTAATTGGCATGTTATAATGTTGTTATGGTTTGATTCACTTGTGTTTATCCTGCTTAATATTCTGATTTGTTAATTAATTAATGAATTGGTTAAATTAGAGATGGATGAATTAAGTCTTAGGAAAGATTAATTTGTTCGTCGGACTAAGTAAACACAATCTAGATAGTTGTGAGACCGGGAGGTAATCGACATCTAGACAATCAAGTTAATGATTAGGATTTTAACAAACCAGGAGGTGAATTGGGTTCTAAGCACTAAATAACAAGTAATGCGTAATGAACATATAATTATTCGGGTTAGATAGGGATATCAACTTGAATCATTGTGCGTAAAACCTTAATTTACGCTCAGGAGAGGTGTTAAGGTTGACTTAAATCTTCTGATTAGGGAATTAGACCAAAACGCATTAATAATGGCCAATTAGGAGAAACACGTGATTGATAAGTAAAATCAAGACCTTGAGTAATTTATTCTTGCATATTTCATCTTTTATAAAATTCTTAAACTCAATCTTTATTTCATATTAGTTAATATTTGTGTTTTAGTTTATTTTAATTACAATTAATCGATTTAGTTTGCTTAGATAAAATTGACCTTTCAAGCTATAATACTTAGTATTTAATTTGAATATCAATCCTCGTGGGACGATATCTTTTCTTATCATTTTATTACTTAATACGATCCGTGCACTTGCGGTTAACATAGTCGCGATCAAAAGTACGACCATTAGGTTTTCTCGGATTGAGCTTGCAATGATCATAGGGTTGAGGTTCGAACCATATCTGACGGTTATGTCGTAGAGTGATCGATTGAGAGATAAGTACTTTGGTGGGTCTTTATCTATTTCATTGCACACTATAGTTTAGGTCTATGAGGATATAGACTTGAGTAACATTTCAGATACAGGTGCTGTCAAGCTATCACTGTTATACTTTATTGAGCACATATTGGTGGGTCAAGGTAATAGGTACACTTCGGACACATGGATGTTGAGGTTGATAGATGATTTAGATGAGTTTTGATTTGTTTCTATGGGCTCTCTCATTTGGACGTATACTTATCGATCATTAAGTCGTGTTATAACGGGGCAGGTTGCACTACAGGAACAAATTGGCAGAGGCCAAGGCTGAAAGGAAGACACATTATGACATAAATAATATAGAGGGTTTCTTAATAGCATTTCAGGTATTGTAATTGTTCTTACTCAAAGTTCATACAAATATTAAATTGTTGGTTGAAACGATTTAACAGTTATATTAAATTGCTATATAGGTGTGGATGTATGAAACTATCTCATATGTGATTTCAGAGTTTGCAGTATGCATTAACGACTAGCTCTTGCGTATGTTGCAGTGGCATTCGAAGATGAAGTGTGTCAGGACATGAAATGTGAATAAATTTATATTCACGCCCATACGAGTAAGTTAATTTAAAATAGGAGTTGCATTTTTGTTAATTCAAATATTGTTTTGTGAATTTTTTCTAAGCTTTGTGAATATTTTGATTGTGCAATAGAGTGTTCCTGTTGTGTTACGTGTGATGGAGCTAATGGCACCATAGCGAGCATTAATCAAAGTTTGCCAGGTGTTTGAGGTCATTGGAGATGCACCCGTACCTAAGGATGATGATGAGCCCATGGCAGAGGATGCAGGTCCTATGGCCCATTATGCTAAGACAGCTGACACCACTACTCCTCAGGTACATGTTGTACCTATCACTACGACTTCTTCACCACCACCAGTGCTTGAGAAGAAAGTATGCATTATTCCTTTTAATTTTTTTCAAGTTGAACATACGAATCTCTGACTATTTATTTGAAATTGATAATAATGCCTGACTTGTTTCCAACCTACAGTAGCCATAGCCTAGCCCCAACAAGAGATAAGTGGTGGATCGCACGGACTTTGGTGTTGATGATGGGTCAGATCGCATGGTTGACGAGGACACAAGTCCACGTTATGGAGCTGACCATGGACTACCCATCGAGTTACATATGAGTTTGTTGCAGTTTGGTTTCAAGGCATTCAGCTTCATATAGGATAGCGTTGCTCAGCAGCAGCGGGATACGCTTGGCAGCCTGATTGAGGAGATCCGTGGCCTTCTCCAGCCCATCGTTCATCCCGAGGCCCAAATATGATCATCCACTATGTGGGTACTCCCATTAGATCTAGAGATTTGATACTGGCAGGCATACCAAAGGCTCAAACATCACTGGCGTCGTACAGAAACCCGTTAAGGAGGCTTACACTCTCTACGATCATGGGTAGGCCTCATTATGCTCCTGAGTACCAGATTCGGCCTCATGCACCAATTCTTAATAACCTATATGGCTGGTTTCTTCGTGGGTTTCTACTCCAAGAACGTGTATTGAGGCCATGATTGTCACGATTACACCTGAATGGCTACAAGTTATCATTGAGATCGTTCGATGGCTGGAGGACAGTATACGTTTATTTCACTTTATTGCCTTTTAGTAATGCTATTTTTCATAATTTGCACTAACGAATAAATCTTTCTGTAGCATATGATAGAGTACATTGACATGCTTGCTCATTGCCAACTGAAGTGCAAAGATAGGGTACCCCAGCATTAGACTATTGCATCCCCTCATTTAGTCGTAAGTACACATTGTTTTATTTTCCATTTTTATTGCGATTCTCATTTTACTAAAGTTAATATATAATGTTTCTTTTTTGTTGTAAACTTTCCTCCACTTGGCATATGAAGGATACTTGTTCGGGACATTGGACAAACAGAGCTTCTACCTCAACTGTGATGTCGAGTTCTTTACCATAGGGAGGTAGAACCGTATACATAAAGACTAGATTTTCATCGATATTGTCTACATTCCTGTGCACGTATGCAATGATCATTGGGTTGCGTGTGAGGTTCACTTGTGCCTCCGAGAGATCCGTGTCTACGATTAAGCCCTGATGCGCATTTTGATGCTGAGCTAGACACTACACTACGTTCGTTATGTTGTTTGCTTCCCCATCTACTACATCAGACAAGCTTTTATGACTACTGGCCTGATGTCGACGATAGCTTTAACCCATTCACATATAGTTGGTTGATTAAGGGCATTCCCCATCACGCCTCGGATTCATATGACTATGGGATGTTCACATGTATATTTATATAACATTTAGGGCTAGGGATTCCTTTTAATTTTGGGCTAGAGGATGGACTCGCATTGAGGGCGAGAGTAGTGGTTGATTTGTAGGTAGGGCAGTTATTGTAGTTACATTTACGGATACTTACAATTATTTTTGTTACATTGTTCGTACTTACAGTTAATTTAGTTACACGTTGTTATTACATATTGATTGATTTTTTTATCATTATCATCATGTTTATTTCACTTTATCTTCCTTTAAACAATATTAAACTCATTTTTACACATTGTCATTATATATTACATGTTGCACAAACGTAAATAAATGAAAATACTACCACTTCAGCTAACCTCAACAACAAATGAGCAAACAAGTAAATTGCTCGAATTGATGTTCAAGCACCTTACTCGAAGGTCTGTTTGAGTAAAGTACTCGAACCTTATATCGAGCACTTTACTTGAACATATCAGGTGCTAGAAATGCACTTGTAACAAATTGTGCATAGATAATTATACTATAATAGATAAAGTACAATTCATAATTTCTTAATAAAATACTCAATAACAAATGTACTTGTATACAAATTTGTAAAAATAAGGTTCAGCGAGTTCATACAAATGACTAGTTAAACATTATAATGATAAAACGATCAAGTTAATAAATAAAGTGAAGTCACTGGTCTATGTGGAGTAGGATCGGATTTCTACATGTTGCATGATTGTGGCCCAGTTGTAGGCAATGACTGCACCTCCTCCTAACAATGTCTTCTCCAACAGACAGTATATGTTCTCTTTTTTTTGCGGCTGGTAAAAGGATGTTGTCGTAGAGGCTTCACAACAAGTTCTCTTCCCTGTTGAAGAACCACCCAGTCAACATCATTAACTGGGGGGTGAATACGTTCCGTGTACGCAGCCACGTGCATGTCAATAGTGTACGCAGACAATGAATGACATGATAACCGTATGTGTTTGCAAGTGGTTGGAGCGTAAGCACAAGGCAATTGTTAAATTTTAAAGTATCTATAATTATATTTCTTCTCTCGTACATCAATTATGTCACTGTTGTCCCTATCCTTCACCTCAAACTCAAAATGCGATACGAGGTACACGGTCATTGTCTGCGACAACTCTGTTAGTTCATCAACCTTTGCATACGCCAATGTTATTAGGTATCTGTATCTCGCAGCGGCCAACAATCTATATTCGTAAAACCACCTTTGTATTAATGACCGTATGTAATCGGTTAGAGCAATGATTGGTAGGGACCGAACATGTCTCAACAAAGAGTTCATACTCTCAGCAATATTTATAGTCTGCATATCATACTGTCTCGAGGAAAAGTGTAACCTTGCCCACATATGGAGCCCAACGTCATCCTTCAAGTACTTTGTTGTTGTAGGATGCATTATTCATAAACTATCCCATCATCGATTGAAATCACTCACTCAATACGCATCGACAATCTTGAAATATATTGTTATGAACGTGCAGATTTTTGTTGCGTCATCTTATACTTCACCTTCAAATTTTTTTATATGTGGTAAGTACAGAATCCATGAGTTGCTTCAGGAAAATGGAGTTTATTCCCTTTTGTATGTTATTGTCCCAATCCAAGATGAGAAGTAAATTCTATATCGGTCCAATGGCCTCTCGTAGCTTCAGAAAAAATCACTCCTATGATGCATCATTTTTAGAATCAACAACTTTGAAGGTAATAGGAAGTATTTACCCATTTTCGTCTTGTGCAGTGGACACAATCAACGTTCCTCGGAATTTCTACTTCAGAAATGTACAGTCAACTGCGATTACAGGGCGAATAGAATTACAAAATCCTCGAATACATGGCCTAAGTACTACAAAAAATACATAAAGTGGTCATTTTCATATGTTTCAATTGCCATGATTGACCTTGGATTTTTCTCCTTTGTCACATGACAATACAAGGGGAGCCCCTTGAATGACAAAGCTAGATCTCTACACATAATTCTAAATGCGTCTTCTCAGCTTCGCCATGTTTTGGAGTATGGTAGGGGAATTCCAAATTCGCTTCGGATATCGTCACGAATATTCCTTGGGATGTAAATATGATTGGTGTCTTTGAACTTATCCTCAATGAGTTGTCCAATCAACTGACTACTACTTGCTTGTCGGTGCTCGTATTGTAACTGCTCATTGAGAGAAGTATGCGTTGCTTTTATATGCGTAACTTTGAAGAAGACATCATCGTTGTTCCTAATGGCACAGACTCGCCATCTATAACTATCTACCACACACTTTGCCTGAAAAATAGGTTGTATCTAACTTGAAAACCTTAAATTGAAATTGTTTCTTGAGTACCATTAATCCAAATCGGTCTTACAATTCTTACTTCGTTCCATAAATCTACCTAACACACATATCCTCGGCTCAGGAACTCGAGCATGCATCGCTTGCCATGGTCATAGATGGTGGAATATGGGGCAATGACTGGATCTATTGATTCACTTATGATAGACAAGGCATTAAGCTACTCCTATCACATGCTCCTCTACGCATATCTTCTGTTCCCTCCGGTTCATCATCATTCGCTACATTCCTATCTTCTCATTGATTGGGAAACTCCGTGGCATCAAAGTTTCATTCATTCTTAGGGAACTTGTGTGCCTGTCCTTCCTGATAATGGGGAGGAGAATGCTCGATGTCAGCCATTATGGTTGCATCATCATCATTTTCAACTCTACAAGGTTATGTCATCGGGGGAGAGTTACGTGCTTTTGTAGCTGGACAATGTTGTTCCTCAAACCTTGAACCAAGGTAATTGAATTGCCTATTGCACTGAAACGGTGTTGACAAAGTTAAAACCTTATCGCTTAACTGATTGCTTCCCTTTAAAGATCTGAATGAGGGTATAGTAATGGTTGAATGTTTGGAATAGTGTGCACTTAAATGTACGGCGGCGTCGACCTGTTCCATAGTAAGATACAAGTAATAGTGACCCCTCATGCTAATATATTGTGCATTGTTGATATTCATAAAGGCACGAAAAGTGCATTATGTATTAATCATGGCTGCCTTTGGCAGAGGTACCCCAATAACTTATGCACTATCAACAAAGATTACTTTTGTTATAATCCTACATTCTGCTAGATTAATCCCATATGCAGCATATAAAATCTCATAAATTGTTCATACCCAATATCCACATCAACACAAAATGGCATTACTTCTCCCTTGACGTAGACATTAGCACCATTTGAAGACCGTTCCCATAAACCTCCAAACCGTGTAGTGATCATAACTTGTCTGGCCATTACTGTAAAATTCCAAAAATAATAGTGTCATTTCATTGTATCATAAAAACTAAAAAAAAAAACTGTCCAGTAACAAGGTGAAATCAGGACTCATTCGACAGTAAGGTTCGGGTAAGGTGATATTTACCACCTTACTCGAATGAAACTGCCAAGTTAGGAGTAAGGTAAAAATATTTCGCCTTTGCTCGAACCATACTGTTAAGTAAAGCGAAATACTTTGCCTTACTTGACAGTATTGGCCTTACTCGAATCCTACTGTTGAGTAAGGCCTGATTTCACCTTACTCGACCGTACTCAGCCTTTACTCGATAGTATATTTTGACTGATATTCGAGCATGATAGAATGTCAACTCTATGAAATTTTATTTTTAAGAAATATCAACTACCAAAATATACTTACCGTTAAATAGGGCTTCTAAATTGAATCAAAATTTATTTACAATAAGGAATTAATTGAAATTTAAAGAATTTGTTGAACAAACTTAGTTGAAAAAGAAGAAAAGATGAAGAAAAATAAACAAAGTGAAATGAAATGTGTCGTTATATAGGCATGGGATATTTTTTTCCGAAAAAGTCAAAAGTAGGCATTTTTTATTAAATTTTATTACGGTGGGCATTTTTGAATTTTCACTAATAAATGACAGCATTTTCAGTTAAATCCCAAAAAAAATTTAGACAAAAAGGGATAATATGACGCTTGCGGACAATAACTTTGGTACACTATGCTATTAATCTGCGCGGCCGCGCCACAGTTACTACCTCTAGGGGAATCAACCAAGTTTTCTATCTTGCTCGTGTGAATACGAGGGGATATGTACGCGCGAGCACTAGAGGGCGGGGTGTGGGTACGCCTCATGCCCTTTCTCGCACAGCCTATGTGTTCCATTCCACCGTGTAGATAAATTAGAAATATTATATAATTAGAATATTAACTCCTTTTCTTTTAATTTTTTCATAAAATTTAATAACTAAAAAATAAAAAATAAATGAAATTTTTTTGCATTTCATATAATTAAATCCTTTTAAGACTACATTTATTTTGAATCAGGCTACTGTTATTTGCCACAATCTTTAAAAAGGAAAATAACCGTAAATGCCCCTATTTATAACTCAAAATTAAAAAATGCCCCTTACTAATTTGCATTCATTTTTGCCCAAAAATAAGGGAAACAAATATTTTTACCCTTATACCCAAATGCCCATTATCATTTCCTCCCAAATTTCCTTTATTCCTAATACCCAAATGTAACAAAGTATCGAACGGTGGAAATTTGATTCGAGCAACCGAAGATCGGTGTTTGTTGTGGTGGTTGAAGATATATTTTCTTCTCAATTTTGTTTCAAGTACATATATGTATGATTTAGGTCTTTAAGATGCTAATACGAATTAGAAATAGAGCAATTATATTGTAGAATGTTGTTGTTCGTTTAGGAATCATCAATTTGATTTACGTTATGCCAAATTAGCTTGTCTTAATTGTAGCACGAAACAGTCGAGCAAAGGGAAAGGATTTCCTTTTGCTCAACTATTTGGTTTCGTCGAGCAAAAAGAAATTCCTTTGCACAACACTACCAAACAGTGGAGCAAAGGGATTACCCTTTGCTCGACAGTACAGACAGTCGAGCAAAAGGATAATCCCTTTGGCTGACAGTACACACAATCGAGCAATTGCTCGATTATTTGGTACAGTCAAGCAATGAACTATATCCTTTTGCTCAATAGTACCAAACAGTCAAGCAAAGGGATTATCCTTTTGCTCGACTATACCAAATAGTGCAAAATAACTGTTTTTCGTTTTTTGAAAATTTCATTGAAGCTAATGTTTTCAATTTTTTTCCATGTGTAAGGAGAGATACTGACCATCAGTACCCTAAAGACAAAGAAGAAGGACCATTTCGAAGTAGTGGTGACATCACTGTCACACTTGCATGATATTACAGTGATACATGATAAGCTAACAATGAGGCAGCAGAAGCTGTTTCGGCAGACATACTTCAGTCATTTCCTAAGCCTTGATCCAGACTTAGTTTTCTCGGACAACCTAGTACACCATATGATTTTGCACGAGGTTGAGACGAATGATACTGAGCAGGTGCTATGATATTGTATTGGTGGCAAAACCATGAGGTTTTCTTTAGTTGAGTTTGCATTGGTCATCGGTTTGAGAGTTAGTGTATTTCAAGATGTTGTCTTGTGGAGTGATCGATTGCGGGATACTTATTTCAACCGAAATTCAATTTCACTAAAGAGTATACAACAGGTTTATGAGAGGATCGGCTTGAGTCATATAGATAATATAGACGTTGTGAAGTTAACATTGTTTTACCTCATTGAGCACATTTTATTGTGAATGGGCAGTAGGTACATTTCATATATGTGTATGTATTATAAATATTTGGATGAGTTTAACTAGTCTCCGTGGGGTTTCCTTGTTTGGTCGTACACGTATCGTTGCTTGAGTAGGGTGATGGATGGGAAGGTTAAGTATTATCAAGAGAAATTGGCTGAGGCAATAGCAGAGGGTAAGACACATATGAGTAAATACAATGTTGAGGAATTCCCAATAGCATTTCAGGTATTACAGGCTCTTTGAATGTCTGTGTTAATTTATAAGTTATGCAATTAAGGTAGTTTTTTAGATGTTTATACGTTTAATTAAATATGAATTAAATTAATGTGTATATAATTTTATGTAGGTATAGATTTATGAGGTTGTCTCCAGTACGAGATCTGACTTTGCACGTTCTATAAATGACCCACTACAAGAAAAACGGCCTTTTGAAGCTGATATTTGCGATCGAATTTAAATTTGTCGCAAATAAGTATTATTTGCGACTAATTTGTGACTGAATACAATTTCGTCCCAAAAAAATGTATTATTTGCAACCAAATTTAAATATTAGCCGCAAAAAGTGGTGATCAATTTTATTTTATTAAAAATTGAATATTATAATTTTTTTATTACATATCTGTCCCAAATAAATAGGACTAAAATATTTAGTTATATAAAATTATCTATTAAATATTAATTATTAAGATATTGACAATAAAAATGTTATTTTACGTTAAAATTTCATATTTCGTTTTTTTACATTCAAATCGTTTTTACAGTAAATTTATTTTTTCCTCAAGTCAAATCTATCCCTAAAATCAATTTTACTCATCAACTCACTCTCAGCTTATCGGTGCTAGGTATGTCGTCACCGTCAGCTTGCTAACGCCAAGTACGCCGCCATCATCTTGCCGATGCCAGGTACGCTGTCAGTTTTAATGTTTCAATTTTTTGAATATCTGGAAATGCTATATGATTTAGTGCAAATTGATGTGAATTTGATTTAATATTTTAAGGGTTTTTAGTGTTGATCTTTAGTGTGTGTGTTTTTGAGTGCATATTTAAGCTCGTGCATGTATTTTCCTAAACTTATATCTGCATTTGCATCTTCTTTGTAAAAGTAAAACCAGAGATAATAAGGATCGACAGTGACATTGACGGTGATTACAGTGGAGACACACTCCATGAATTGCAAATTATAAATCGATTTGTGGTTTAATGATGATGATGAGAAAGCAACCACGATTGCTTCTTGCCACTTTACCCAAAATTGTTATTCTATTTTGTCTCTGTGTTAGTGATTATGGTTCTCTCAATAGGCATTTAACCCAGTGTTTTTTATTGTGAATCTGTTATCTTCTATTTTGTTTCTTTTTTTTTCTTTCATTTTCTTTCACTTTGCCATTTTGGCTTTATCCTCCTTTTTTTTTATTTTTGGAACTCATGATTTGATTGTTAAATGGTAAGAAAGAGAGTGAGTGAGAGAGGTAAAGGGAAAATGGTATTCAAATTATTATCTAGTCGTGGTCAGGTTTGGTGCTCTTTGTTTTCTGATAGCTTGATGGAATTATCAATAAAAGGTTTCAACTAAATACTCCTTTTGGAACATAGTTTCACCTACATATGTACCTTCTCCTATTGTTGTGAATATATGCTTGCATATTTGATTCGCATATTGTTGTTAACGTAAGAAAAAGGGAACACAAAGTTACGGGTTCAACAAGTTAACACTGTTTTTCCTTGTTGATTCACATTGGAATTCAAGATTCATACCAATTTCTCATTCAATAATTTGCTGATAAACTAACATTCAGTCACAAAATGGAAAAAAAGTTGCATGCTAATAATAACTACTATACTTCAAAGTCACATTTATATATTAGATTTGCAAGAAATATGAATATAAATATGACTTGATGTTTTAGATCAAGAAGCCATAGAAAGACTTTCCATATTCACATCAAGAGAACAATTTCTTGAATGAGATAGGGTAGTGGTTTAAGAAAGCAGGGTATGAAATGAACCCACAAAGAAGAACTTGAAAGGTTTTACTCTATATGCTTTGTAGTTACTTGAGTTGTTCTGACATTTTTCTTATTATGTGGCTTTTTTCTTTTAAAGTTCATTGATTTCAAGATTGGAGCTTAATCGGGTTACATTAGGTTTGAAGAACCTGATGCAGCTCGAAAAGCTAGTGCTGCTGCAGTCTTAGCTGAAGAAGGCGGCCTGACGGTGAAGAATTTCATAGCTATTTTAGAACCAGTTAGTGGTATGAAAATAACAACCCATGTTCACCTTCCCCTCAACGTTTTTTAAATACTTCATTGTGTGATTATTTAGGATTGTGAGCTGACCTAGATGAGTTATGGTACTGAGAGAGATGGTACTTCTTTGTTCTCAGGAGAGGCCGAGAAAGAATATTGGAGCCTTCTCCGTGGTAATCAAAAGAGACACCGTGAAACTAAGGGTTTTCGTGGAAGGTCAGTATATCTATACTATGCTTTAATTTTGATGCAACTATCTACAAGATTGCATTGTTTACGCTCACAGCCAATTATCCATTGTTTCTATTATTATTATTATACAAAATTAATAATTAATTACCATTAATCTTGTATCCAGCAAACAACTCCCTCTATAAAGAAACCAAAAATATGGCCAATGATTATAAACTAAGGTAATTATATATATGAGCTAGGTGTACAATTTGATTAGAAAAAGAAAATCTAGCATTCATTTGATACATACCTTTGAAAATGCAAGAGCATTCATAATTAAGTTTATGAATTTATCACATAATTTTGACTAAATGTATGATTGATTTACCATGTGTGGTTCATAATATAACATGGCTATATGAATAAATCAAAATTTGTTTAGGATGTGATTTTGAAAGCTAGAGAAGATGTGATTTTTAAATTTTATAAGCACTTGTTTTATAGAATTACACTACTACTACAATATTTGTTATGCTAAAGTTGGATGGTTTTAGAAATCACCGTGAACCTTCTTCAAAATTTAAACAAAATACAAATCTTAAATGTTTCTTATAACATTATTGAGATATAATGTATTGTTATATTAATGACTGAATATATTGTTATTGATGATATATTGTTGTTCTCCTATTTTTAAATATGATTTTAATTTTGTTGCATTCATTTAACCTTAGACCTGTTCAATAATTATTAATGAAACATATTTTTTTCATTGTCATCTTATAATGACTTTGAGGAATGTATATTTATTAATAATTCTTGAATTGTCCGATTTGGACAGTTCAAGAATGCATAAGTTTATATGGTAATTGGTAGCTAAAGTTTTAGTTTCACTCTTTCGAAATTTTGGTGGCAACTTCTAATGTTCTCTGAGTACACAATAGATAATTGGTAGCTATATTTTGTACTTGGAGAACTAAGGGGAAATGCTGTCGAAATTTCTGAGTGAAATAAAACATGTGGCTACTAATTCCATATAAACTTATGTATTCTTGAATGGGATAGGACCCACTTACTTGATAGAAAAGAGTTAAAAGAATATGGGTTACATGTTGCATGTATTTACAAAACTATTATGTTATGTTATGATTTGATATAACATGAGATGATATGATTATTTGCATAACATAATAAAAGAATATTCTAAATATTCTTGTGGTGCATTGAAGGAAGTGGACATGGACAAAAGTTGGATCGATCTATAAAATAGGATTTCTGATTGCTATATTAATGGAGTAGAGAAGTTTCTGGATTTCGTATTTGCAAACAAAGTTAATGATACAAGGATTTATTGTCCCTATAAGAAGTGCTATAATCAGTATTTTGTTGTACACGAGGTAGCTAGGGAACATATAACAGTGAATGTTTTTTTGTCAACGTACAAAAATTGGACTGAGCATGGCGAGTTGTATTCAGTTGTTGGTGATGATATGGCAAGTCATGATTCAGTTGTTGGTAATGACATGGTTAGAATGCTACATGATGCTATGGGTATGTCGTATATGGATTTTAGTGACAATGAGAATATTTCCATGGAAACAAACCATGGTGAAAGATCGGATCTTGAAACTACTAAGTTTTTAAAATTGCTTAAAGAGGCAGAATTACCATTGTATTCAAATTGTAAGAAGTTCACATCATTATCATTCATTGTTCGACTCTTGTATTTGAAAGTGATATCTAGTTGAACGGATAAATCATGCACAATGCTATTACGATTACTTAAAGAAGCTTTTCCTGATGATGTAAAATTACCAGATTCATATTATGAGGCTAAAAAAATTACTGAGGACTTAGGTTTCACATATAAGACATGGGATGTATGTCCTAATAGTCGTATGTTGTTTAGAAATGAGGATGACAAACGTGATCATTGTAGCATATGTGAGACATCTAGATATAAGTATTTTGATGATGATTTGAATGATGCTCAAGGTAGAAGGATACCGACCAAACAAGTTAGATATTTTCCAATAATTCCAAGATTGCAAAGATTGTTTATGTCATAAAAAACAGCTTCATTTATGAAATGGCATGCAGAGGGGCGTAGTAATGATGGTGTATTGAGGCATCCTGCTGATTCTCCTACTTGGAAGATATTTGATGAAAAAAATCCTATTTTTGCTAGTGATAGTCAAAATGTAAGGCTTGGTTTAGCAGCATATGGTTTTAACCCATTCAAAACAATGTTAGTTCACATAGTACATGGCCTGTTGTACTAATGCCTTATAACTTGCCACCATAGATGTGCATGAAACAACCTTTCTTTATTTTGTCAATGCTTATTAATGGTCCTAAAAGCCCAGGTAATAAGATTGATGTGTTCTTACAACTTTTGATTGATGACTTAGAAGAATTATGGTATGAAGGTATACTTACTTATGATGCATCAACTAATCAAATGTTCAAACTGCATGCCGCATTGCTTTGGAATATTAGTGATTTTCCTGCATATGGTAATTTGTCGGGTTAGTGTACTAAAGGTGAGAAAGCATGTCCTTGTTGCAATAAAAATACTAGATCTCGTTGGTTGTTGCATGAAAAAAGGTTTTGCTATATTGCTCATCGGCGCTTTTTACCAATGGATCATAAATTTCGAAGAGTTAAAGGTTCATTTGATGGCTCACAAGAATAAGGGATTCACCACCCAAATTTTCTGGGACTGATGTGAGAAAACAATTAGATAGCATAATTACTGAGTACAGAAAATGAAGATCTTTTAAAGAGAAAAAAGGGTAAGATTGGCAATGAAAGTGATGGAATTAATTGGAAGAAAAAAAGCATTTTTTTTAACTACCATATTAGGAGCATAATGTAATTCGTCATAATCTTGATGTTATGCATAATGAAAAGAATGTTTGTGACAATATAATTTGGACATTACTAGGTGTTCGCGGAAAGTCCAAGAATAATCTAAAAGCTAGACGTGATTTAGAACAATTAGGCATTAGGAAATCTTTACATCCTCAACAACGGGGTTCCAACTGAGTATACTTACCTCCTGCTTGTTTTTCAATGAATAAAGAAAATAAAGATGTGTTTCTTAAAGTATTGAAGAAAGTAAAGGTTCTAGATTGGTTATGCATCTAATATTTAACATTGGGTACATATGAAAGAGCACAATATTTGGGGTCTTAAGAGTCATGATAATCATATTTTGATGCAACAATTACTTCCCGTTGCTGCTCGCAAAGCATTGCCTAAGAATGTTGCTGGAGTATTGATTGAGTTGTCTAATTTTTTTAGGCAATTATGTTCAAAGGTGAATAAGCCATCTAATTTGGAATGTATTCAAGATCGAATTATAGTTACGATTTGTCATTTGGAAAACATCTTTACCATATCTTCTTTAATATAAATTGTTGGACCCGTACAATTTCTGTGGATGTATCCCATTGAAAGGTGTGATTATTTTTTTGATATCTTTTTTTATTATAGTATTTATATTTTAAAATTAACTGAAAGTATACTTAACATGTAGGTATTTGGCAACACTAAAACGCTACGTGCATAATCGAGCACATCCTGAAGCTTCAATTGCTAAAGGATACTTTATCGAAGAATGCATGAATTTTGTGCAAGGTACCTAAATGATGTGGAGACTAAATCTAATCGACCAATTCGAAATGATAATGGGTGTAACAAAAATGGTCGTCCTTTGGGAAAAAGAGTTAAAATACTCCTTGATGAGGTAACCTGGATACAAGCACATAGGTATGTGCTTGTCAACATAGATGCCATCTCTCCATTTTGAGAGTAAGTAAAATATATCATTATCTTTTCTTATATTACTAATGTTAATGCATCACTGATTATTTTCAATTTATACAGACAACACTTGGCTATACTTACACAAGAAATGTCTCATAGCAAAAAACATATCATTCAAAAAGTTCATAATGAAACTTTTCACACATGGTTATGAACCACGTAAGTTTCTAATTGGTTAATATTTTTTTTAAGTAATTGATACAATAAATTTAATTTTTGGGATTCTTTTATGTAGATCCAAAATTTATGGCGAACCTCTAAGATGATGTTTCCAAAAATTGTCAACAATTTAGCCAATGGTCTGGATCAATTTGCACGGAGGTTCAAAGGGTATATTATTAATGGTTTTCAATTTCGCACAAAGAGTAGTGATAAGAGTAAAACCACTCAAAAGTCAGGTGTTGTTATGAAAGCTGACACAATAAGTTACTCGAGTGTCAAGGATAAAAACCCTCACTCAGGTAGTGTTACATTTCATGGAGTGTTGACAGATGTCATTGAAATTCACTATAATAATGACATGAAATTTGTTTTGTTTAAGTGTGATTGGGTTAACAATTAAGTGGGAAAGAAGCAAGATGAGTTTAAGTTTACTATGGTGAATTTTAATCACTTGTTATACAAAGATAATCGAGTAGGTGATGAACCATTCATTTTAGCAACACAAGCAGAACAAGTTTGTTATGTGCAATACCCTATAGATCCAAATTGGCATGTTGTTCTCAAGATGATGGTTAGAGACATTTTTGACATGTACTCTAGAGATTCTTCTCATATTTCAACTATAGTGCCTCAAGTAGAATTATATCCACATCAACAGTTAGATGAAACCATATTGCATGATGTTGGTTAGGTGTGAGAAGGGATAGTTAGACTAACAGTGGACTCAAATGTTGTTAATGATGATGTTGAGATGGAAGAGTGTGATTAACAAGCTTTTTTTTTCTTATTTCTTCCATTATGATGTAATTATTGAGAGTTTATTTTAGTTTATATTTTCAAATAAAAATATTGGTGACTCATTTTCTTATTATTTTAATTATTAGTTACCTGTATATTATTGTAAATAAATATATGTATAATTGTTCTAGTAGATAGTCAAATGATTCTTTGAATTGTAGTTGAATATGGCACCAAAGAGAGTAAAAGGCGTTTCTATGGATTTGATGCTTCAACAACAGTCAGAGGTTCAATCTTATGCACAATATCTTCAAATTGCAAATGAAGGAAAGAGAAAGCACATTATTTCCATTGATGTGTGCCATACTATACTACTTTTTAATTCCTCTTACTGCTACATTTAGACAAGAATATTCAGTGTAGTATACTTCAAATGTATTGACTAAGCATTGACATTGTTGTACAGTAGGATTATGTGAGCCTATGCATGTTAGACTAGGTCGAAGATATACCCGTGATGTTGCTGACTAGGGTACTGGGCAAAAACTTCACTTAGAGTTTAATGAAGTTTGGGAGCCAATTGGTCAAAATGCAGAAAGATTTAACTCTTAGCTTGGAATTATAGCACGTAATGGACAGAAAGTTCCTCTTATCTATGTGTGACAAACTGATGTACCAGATGACATATTAGAATACATTTTGAGAAAAGTTCAGGTATGCAAATATGCATGAATATAACATATAATTCATTTTTTAAATAAAATTGTTATTTCTTTTACATATAGGACAACACAAATACGTCAGATGAGTATAAACCTTATTGTTTGAGGATAGTTGGAGATAGATGGAAGGACTAGAAGGCTCGAGTTAAACAAAAGCGATACACTCCATTTGTTAATGATAAGCAACGACTAGCAATCGCCCCTTCTCGAGTTGTTGCAAAACAATGGAAAATACTAATGGCTTATTGGAGCACTGAGAAAGCAAGGGTATAGATATTTCATATTAATCTAATAATGAAATAGCTTTTATTTCTTTGGTTAAAAAAATAACTTCTATTTTCATGAACAATACAATGTATGGAATATATAAGCATTATTAGAGATAAATAAGAATAATCGCAAGAAGCAAAGACAATTACAAGTAACAGGACAAAAATCTTTTGCTCAAGTGCGAAATGAGGTAAATATATGCAATCCACTGCCTATATATAAATAAGGTAAATATATGTTTACCTAATGTATCAATAACCTAACATTTACATAGAAATTTTGTCAAAATTATATTTTTCTTCTCTCATAAAGTGGAACTATAAATTTCTCACAATTCTTTTCTTATTTTAGTTTTTGTAGATGAAAAAGAAAGGAGAGAAAACAGATAGAATGAGCTTATATATCAAGGCACGTACAAAGCTGAATGGAATTATACGTGACCAAGAAAGCATGGAACTTATTGTAAGTATGATGTGTTTTGGGTTTACTTTGATTTTCAATTTTATATCAACAAAAGTATTGATGTTATGAAATAAAAGTGATATCTATTAGATGTATAGTCCAATTGGAAAAATTGTTTTTGTCCATGTTTGATCATTTTGTTGGTTTGTTATAAAGCCATGGTGGGCACTTTTATGCTGATTTGCTTTGTTTTGTCCTTTAAAATTCTAATTTTGCTTCTTTTTGTTAATGATTTTTTTAATAGCTTATATTTGTTTAGGGATGTAATTGTTATTGACGATATCAAAGTAAATGCTTCACAATATCTTTTTGTTCTTTAAGTTTATGTATTACCCAGTGGAAAGGTTAATATATATGTGGGAGTCATTTATTTTTATAAGGAATGCTAAGCTAAGCTAAGCTAATCATCACTTTTTCCTTTTAATATATGTATCTTTTGTTTTAATTATACAAGGTCAATTTAATGAACATCTTTCTGAGATACCAAATGATGAGCAAAGTGATTCAGTTCGAGAGAAGATATTTAGTGATGTGATGGGTCTTGATGCACATATGTGATACCCGAAGATTGATTAGTATATATGTATTTATAAATCAGAAAGTAAATACTTTTATTAGAAGTGAATTATCTAATTATGGGTAAATAAGTTCTTAATTTCAAAAGAATTGAATTTTAGGGTAATATAAATTTTGTTGTGCGTGAAAAGTATAACAAAAATAATTGAAGGGTTAAATTGTTATTAAGAAATCAAATTTATTATATCTTTGTCGGTGGAAGGATTAAATTAAAAATAAAATAATATAATATAATATTAGTTAAATGAAAAGAGGCGGTGGTTAAATGTGTATAAAAGGAAATTTTGCTTTCACAAATTGAAAGTTACGGACAGTGAGAAAGAAAGAAAAAGAAAGGAAGGAAGAAAGAAAGAAAGAAAAAAAAAAGGTTCGTTCTAAATTTGTATTTTGGGTAATTAACCTTCTATTTTAGGAATTATAAATGATTTCATATGATTTAATTGTAGAAATTTAATTTTTAGTATATATATATATATGCAGATGTTTACATACATATATTTTTAGATAACTAAGTTTGAATTATTAAATCATTACATGTTATTATTGTTAAATTGATACTACGGAGTGATTCAGAAGGGGACGAACAGTCAGAAGAAGTATAGAAATAATCGTTTAAAATTCAGGTAGATATTTATATGTATTTAGGAGATTTTAGTTTTAAAACTGAAAAGTATGGTGTTTTGTTACATTAAATGTTTTGATAAATGTTTATGAAATTCCTAAATTATTACGTGTTGATCCAATTGATTATTTTTTGAATCGGATTTGAATAATAATTTTTATATGAATGTTAAATTTATAAATACAGTGAGAAAATTGTGTCAGCACGTGTGGTGATTTTATAAATGAATAATTTGTATGAATATGTTGTGAAATAAATGGATAAATGAAAATGTGTTGGCCATGGTTGTTGTTATGATGTGGCACCGGTGTTTGGGGCGACGGTCCCTCAGAATAATGACCGTAAAGTACGTTAGGGCGACGGTCCCTCGAAATAATTCTCGTAAAGTACGTTGCCAGTTTTTGGGGCGGCGGTCCTTCAGAATAATGCACGTAAAGTACGCAAGAATAAAAATTAGTGAAAATTATTGTAAACGATGGAATGATTATGTTTTGTTATCTTTGGGAATATTGAAATTAAAATGTTGTTTTGGATTTTGTTAAGCTTACTATTTGAAATCGAAGGGTGTTTTATATATGTACAAATTTGTTTATTGTAAAGTTCTTAAAACTACCTTTATGTATAAATATCTACTGGGCATTAGCTCACCCCTACTTTTCAGGTTCCTAGGCAACGCTGGAGATATTGTATGTAGAAGACAAGGATACTTCAGAATAAGAGTGTTATCACTTTGGAAACTATATGTAATTATAGATGCAGGAGTTTGTAATGTGTGGTTTTGATGTACTTTTCTATGTTTGTATTTGAATTTTAGAAATACTAAAATTAGTTATGTTTCTTTTTTAGATAATGAAATGAAGCAGTTGGTGTAGAATATTATTGGGAGTGTTTAGAATGAAATCTTAAAGTTTGCAGGTTTATATATTTTGGCATACAATTATTATAGAGGAAGTTCCGCCAAATTTTTTTTATAGAATTAAAGATGCTCCAAATTAGATTAAAAATACTAACATGCGTAGAAGGATGATTATATTTTGAAAGTTTAAAATTTTATATAATACCCTAGTTCGGCGCCACTTTCGTAATGCCGGAATCGGGGTGTTACAAAGTTGGTATCAGAGCTTTAGGTTAAGATTCTGTAGACATCCCTTATGATTGTGAGATAGTCTTAAAGATATCTTAGTTTGTTATTACCTATACTCGACTAGTCTATGTGAATTAATAATTTTAATGTTTTTTTTTGTTTTGTAGTATGAGAAGAACCAAATACGACAGGTGGACTTGTGTGAATAGAAATAAGCAATGCATATTAGGCGGTGTTCTCGTAAAAGATTTGCGAAGGATGTATACTAATAGGATGAATGAAAGGTTAGCAGGGACTATTTTACGTTATTCAGATACTAATCCAGGTCCACATGCTTCTGAAGACGTTAAGAATGAGGCATTAATGGGTCCAAAGGTCTACGGGAAGGGAGTGAATCAAAATAAACTCGTGACACGACGTTTATTCTATACTAGGAGATTTCTAAATACTTATAGGACTGAGAGACATTGGGTGAAAAAGTTAAAAAAGAAGTTCAGCAGGTGAAGTAAGTCCGGGAGGTGAGGAAATCACGATGGGTGAGACTAGTGAACAGAAATCAGTAATACTAGATCCTTTTCCTATTAGAATGGAGGAACCTTTTGAGCCTATTGTTATCGAAGATACTTATGCAAAATGGTGGTGAGATGGTGTAGGAAAGATAAATTAGTTAATGACTAGCTTGTATGTATATAGTGGCTTTATGTGTAGTAATAGCGAGTAACTTGAGTTTTTGTTATCTTTTGAGTACTCTTGTTGGTTTTATTATAAAGAATAATAAACTTATATATGTATAAGAGACTTTTGTTTTGTTTGTGTTATTAAGATTTATCCAATTCACATTACTTTGCTTTGACTGTTATGATATGAAATATACTTTTCTAGTATGTCTGATAATAGAGAAACAGAGACGTCCTCTTTACAAAGCGGGGAAGAATTTGGTGAATTCCGCCAAACAATGAGAGAATTTGCTACTGTTCTTCGTGGGATTACCAGTAGTTCACAAAACAAAGGTAATGGTAATGGAGGTCAGAACATGTCAGCATTGAGTGAATTTAAGAGACTCAATCCTCCAACTTTCAACGGAAGGTGTAGCCTATTAATTGCTGAGGAATAGATGGAGCAAACTAACCGAATTTTAGATGCTATGCAAGCACCTATAGAGATTTGGGTTAAACTTGCAACATTTCAATTGGTTGAACAAGCAAATCATTGGTGGAATACTGTTAAGATTACAAAGCTATTCGGAAGTGGTTGAATGAGCTTTAATGATAGAACAAGATGAGGAAGAGATTAAGTAAACAGTGGAATCAAAGAAGAGAAGATCTGAACAGAAACTTCCTAGGTGGGGAGAAAAGAGACAGATGAAAACTCAGTTTTCTATCCGTGATAGCCAGAGTTTCCGTAAGGTACTAGGTGTATGTTTTGAGTGTGGGCAACAAGGTCATCATTGAAATACATATCCACGTCTAAGGCAAACACAGAGTCAAACAACCAGATCTGTCCAGGGAAGCACCCAAGATGACCAGAGGTTCCATGTACCTTCAGGTGTGTGTTTTGAATGTGGAGAACATGGCCATATCGAAATCAGTGTCCACGTCTGATGCAGGCATCGAATCAAATGACTAGTTCTCATCAGCAAAATGCTCAGTCAGTAGCACAACAGCCTCAGCAGAGTAGACAGTCACAACAAAGGAATACTGAGCAATCATCTCAAGGACCTCAAGTACCACAAGGGCGAGGAAGACCTAAAGTTCAGGGTAGAGCTTATGCTATCATCCAGGATGTGGATCAACCAGATCATACTGTAGTAGAAGGTATTTTTCTTCTATTCAATACTTGGGCTAGAATATTATTTGATTCTGGTGCTACGCATTCTTTTATTTCATCAAAACTTGTATCTTCCTTGGGTTTGGAAACTAAACCTTTAGAATATGAGTTATCTGTTGAGACGCCTGTTGGAGGTGGGATAAATCTAGATAGGATGTGTCACAACTGTGAAATTAATGTAGGTGATTGTAAAGTCACATTTGGGTTAGTTGTGATAAAAATGGTGTATTATGATGTAATACTAGGTATGGATTGGTTGTCATCTTTTCATGCCATTATAGATTATCAAAGAAAAAGGGTAACTATTAATCTTCCTAGTGGTGAAAGATTTCATATTTTTGGGAGTAGAGGGAATAAGCATCATTGTGCCCATATTGGGTATAATGAACATAAAGATTACTTAGGATGGGTAGCGAGTGTGATGAGTTATGATGCTACTAATTTAGTTACCCCAACTGTCTTAGTGATTGATGAGTTTCAAGATATATTTCCTGACGATTTACCCAGATTACCCCCTAAGAGAGAAGTAGATTTTACTATTGAAACATATCTTGCTACGACTCCCATTTCAATAACCCCTCATAGGATGGCACCAGCTGAACTACAAGAGTTAAAGATTCAATTGCAGGAGTTACAAGATAAAGGGTTTATCCGACCCAATACTTCTCCTTGGGGAGCACCAGTTCTATTTGCTAAGAAGAAAAACAGGAGTTTGAAATTGTGTGTGGATTACAGACAATTAAACCGAGTAATAGTCAAGAACAAGTATCCTTTGCCCAGAATTGATGACTTATTTGATCAGCTACGGGGTTCTAGATACGTTTCGAAGATTGATTTGAGGTCTGGCTACCACCAATTGAGAGTTAAAGACAAAGACATCCCAAAGACAGCTTTTCGTACTAGATATGGACATTTTGAGTTTGTAGTGATGCCATTTGGTTTGACCAATGCTCCTACAGCATTTATGGATTTAATGCATAGAATTTTTCACTCTTACCTTGATCAGTTTGTAGTGGTGTTTGTTGACGATATTTTAATATATTCTAAATCAAAGGAGGAGCATGAGCAACATTTGCGTATTGCTTTGCAACTGTTGAGGGAACATCATTTATATGCGAAATGGAGTAAATGTGAATTCTAGATGATTGAAGTTAAGTTTCTTGGACGTGTGGTCTCTAAAGAAGGTATTTCTGTGGATCCGACTAAAGTGGAGGCAGTGCTTAACTGGAATAAACCTAAAAATGTGTCAGAAATTATAAGTTTCCTGGGTTTAGCAGGATATTATCGTAGATTTGTAAAAGATTTCTCTCGAAAAGCAGTACCTCTAACTCAACTGACTAGAAAAGGGGTAAAGTTTGAGTGGAACGATGAATATGAACAAGTCTTTATAGAGTTGAAAAATCATTTGACCTCAGCTCCAGTTTTAATTATTCCTGAATAAGGTGTAGGATATACAATTTATTGCGATGCTTCACATATGGGTCTTGGCTGTGTTTTAATGCAATTAGGGAGAGTGGTGGCGTATGGTTCACGCCAACTGAAGGCCCATGAACATAATTACCCTACACATGATTTAGAACTTACTGCCATTGTATTTGCATTAAAGATATGGAGACATTATCTGTATGGTGAAAAATTTGAAGTATTTTCAGATCATAAAAGTCTTCGATACTTTGTTACTCAGAAGGATATGAATTTGAGGCAGATAAGATGGATGGAGTACCTAGAAGATTATGATTTCACTCTGCAGTATCATCCAAGTAAGGCTAATGTGGTAGCAGATGCTTTAAGTAGGAAATCTCAGAGAATGTTGGCAAGATTTTCATGTCGTAGAGGGAAGATGTGTAATGATTTGGAAGATTTTGATCTGAGGACCAATGAATCAGAAATCAATCTTTCTTATTTAACCTTGTAGCACAACCTACCATCTTTCAAAAGGTGATTACTGCTCAACGAAGTGATCCTGAAGTTAAATCAGTGCGAGCCAAGTTAGAGAGTGGTGCGGTCGTAGATGAGTGGTCTATAGATTCATGTGGTGGTTTAAGGTTTGCTAGAAGACTTTTTGTACCATCAGATGAGTCTCTTAGAAAAGATGTGCTTAGTGAGGCTCATAAATCAAAATTTCCATACATCCTGGTGGTACGAAAATGTATCAAAATTTACATAGATGTTTCTGGTGGAATGGGATGAAGAGAGACGTAGGAGAATTTGTAGCTAAGTGTTTGACATGCTAGCAAGTAAAAGCAGAACATCAGAGACCAGCAGGATTACTCCAACCTCTTCCAGTGGCTTAGTGGAAATGGGAGCACATAACCATGGATTTTGTGATAGGGTTGCCCAAAACCCGAAAGAATCATGAAAGTGTATGGGTAGTTGTGGACAGATTAACAAAATCTGCTCACTTTTTATCTGTCAAATCTACTAATTCTCTGGAAACTCTGAGTAAATTATATGTCCAAGAGATAGTGAGATTGCATGGGGTACCTCTATCAATTGTATCCGATAGAGATACGAGGTTTACATCGCAATTTTGGAGGAGTTTACAGAACGTTATGGGCACACAACTGAATTTTAGTACAGCCTATCGTCCTCAAACAGATGGTCAATCTAATAGAATTATCCAAATAGTAAAAGATCTGCTAAGATCTTGTGCTTTAGATTTCCAAGGCTCTTGGGTTGAACGTTTACCTTTAGTTGAATTTTCTTACAATAATAGCTACCAATCAAGTTTGGGGATGGCTCCTTTTGAGGCTTTGTATGGTAGACCCTGTCAATCTCCTACATGTTGGGCAGAGATTGGTAAAACCTTACTTGTAGGTCCTGAATTGGTAAAAGAAACTACTGACAAAGTAAAGATAATTAGACAACGACTTCTTGCTGCCCAAAGTCGTCAAAAGAGTTATGCAGATCATAGAAGGAGACCATTAGAATTTGCAGTGGGTGATCATGTTTTCCTAAAGATCAAGCCTCATACCGGAATAGCCAGGTTTAGGAAAAGTGGAAAACTCGCTCCAAGGTTTATTGGTCCTTTTGAGATTTTGGAACGAGTTGGTCAAGTATCTTATAGTTTAACTTTACCTCCTCAGTTAGCACAAATTCACGATGTTTTTCATGTTTCAATGCTCAAGAAGTACCAGCCAGATCCTTCACATGTATTAGAATAGAAAGACTTGACATTAAATAAGAATGTTTCTTATAAAGAAGAACCTATCCAAAAGAACAAGTTCTCCGCAAAAAGATTATTCGACTGGTGAAGGTTTTCTGGCAACATCATGGAGTTGAGGAAGCTACATGGGAGCTTGACGACCGAATGCGATCCTAACATCCAGAGTTATTTCAATCTGGTATGTAAATTTCGAGGACGAAATTTTTTTAAGGTGGGGAGGATTGTGATACCCGAAGATTGATTAGTATATATGTATTTATAAATAAAAAAGTAAATACTTTTATTAGAAATGAATTATCTAATTATGGGTAAATAAGTTCTTAATTTCAAAAGAATTGAATTTTAGGGTAATATAAATTTTGTTGTGCGTGAAAAGTATAACAAAAATAATTGAAGGGTTAAATTGTTATTAAGAAATCAAATTTATTATATCTTTGTCGGTGGAAGGATTAAATTAAAAATAAAATAATATAATATAATATTAGTTAAATGAAAAGAGGCGGTGGTTAAATGTGTATAAAAGGAAATTTTGCTTTCACAAATTGAAAGCTACGGATAGTGAGAAAGAAAGAAAAAGAAAGGAAGAAAGAAAGAAAAAAAGAAAAAAAAAAGGTTCGTTCTAAATTTGTATTTTGGATGATTAACCTTCTATTTTAGGAATTATAAATGATTTCATATGATTTAATTGTAGAAATTTAATTTTTAGTATATATATATATATATGCAGATGTTTACATACATATATTTTTAGATAACTAAGTTTGAATTATTAAATTATTACGTGTTATTATTGTTAAATTGATACTACGGAGTGATTCAGAAGGGGACGAACAGTCAGAAGAAGTATAGAAATAATCGTTTAAAATTCAGGTAGATATTTATATGTATTTAGGAGATTTTAGTTTTAAAACTGAAAAGTAGGGTGTTTTGTTACACTAAATGTTTTGATAAATGTTTATGAAATTCCTAAATTATTACGTGTTGATCCGATTGATTGTTTTTTGAATCGGATTTGAATAATAATTTTTATATGAATGTTAAATTTATAAATACAATGAGAAAATTGTTTCAGCACGTGTGGTGATTTTATAAATGAATTATTTGTATGAATATGTTGTGAAATAAATGGATAAATGAAAATGTGTTGGCCATGGTTGTTGTTATGATGTGGCACCGGTGTTTGGGGCGACGGTCCCTCAGAATAATGACCGTAAAGTACGTTAGGGCGACGGTCCCTCGAAATAATTCTCGTAAAGTACGTTGCCAGTTTTTGGGGCGGCGGTCCTTCGGAATAATGCACGTAAAGTACGCAAGAATAAAAATTAGTGAAAATTATTGTAAACGATGGAATGATTATGTTTTGTTATCTTTGGGAATATTGAAATTAAAATGTTGTTTTGGATTTTGTTAAGCTTACTATTTGAAATCGAAGGGTGTTTTATATATGTACAAATTTGTTTATTGTAAAGTTCTTAAAACTACCTTTATGTATAAATATCTACTGGGCATTAGCTCACCCCTACTTTTCAGGTTCTTAGGCAACGCTGGAGATATTGTATGTAGAAGACAAGGATACTTCAGAATAAGAGTGTTATCACTTTGGAAACTATATGTAATTATAGATGCAGGAGTTTGTAATGTGTGGTTTTGATGTACTTTTCTATGTTTGTATTTGAATTTTAGAAATACTAAAATTAGTTATGTTTCTTTTTTAGATAATGAAATGAAGCAGTTGGTGTAGAATATTATTGGGAGTGTTTAGAATGAAATCTTAAAGTTTGCAGGTTTATATATTTTGGCATACAATTATTATAGAGGAAGTTCCGCCAAAATTTTTTTATAGAATTAAAGATGCTCCAAATTAGATTAAGAATACTAACATGCGTAGAAGGATGATTATATTTTGAAAGTTTAAAATTTTATATAATACCCTAGTTCAGCGCCACTTTCGTAATGCCGGAATCGGGGTGTTACAACATGGGTCTTGATGCACATGCGCTTGAACGTATGAAAAAGAGCTCCTCAAAACGTAGTAGTGTTAATGAGAGTGTTTTATGTGATGGGATACGTGCGGAAGTTCACAAAGAGTATGAGAGTATAATAGATGATTTGAAAGCTAAGTATGATGAACTTTATGCAGAGCTTCGATCAATTCAAACCCACTTTCAATCATGTAAATGTAGGTGTCAAATAAATATGGTTAGAAATGAACAGTTACAATATATTTTAGTTTGTTCATTTTATTACGAAAGGTCTTATAATTTTACTTCAAATTTATGTTAGTTTCTATTTTATGGTTAATAGGTTATAGATACTTCTAGTGCATATCATAGGCATCATATGGCTTTCAATGCAGATACTCAAGTTGATTCACCATCACAAGAGAACCATCCATGACATATTAAGGTTTGTTACTTTATTAATACGATGAAACTAATTAAGTTGTCTCTTAAGCCAACTACTTACTAGTTATATAAATAGATATATGTAAGTGTAACTTAGGTGTGAAAAGGTGCTTCATGTTAAGGAATATATCACATGGTGAAAATGAAAATGAAAAGTGAGAAATGGCATAATAGAGTTGAATTTTAGTGTGATCTGATTGGTGTTAGATTCTTTAATGATGGGTCTACTTATAAAAATTTAATTTGAAAATTATCCTATTTTGTTTCAATGAATGTGGTTGCTGAGCTGACATTATTTGTCACTTGTTCTGTTGATTTCTTTTCTGCTCATTAGAATATGTCCAAATTTCCTCCAATTTCGTTGTGTTATATGTCATTTTCAGATGATCCAAAAACGTCGTTAATCAAAGTAAAGAATTATACAGGGAGGTTGTGTGCTCCAGAATTCACATTGTAAAGCAGTTCAGGGGATTTTAGAATTTTTTGTATTTTGTGTTAGTGATTTTTTGGCTGTACCGAATTTGGCTAACTTGGCAATTTTAGACGCTAAACTCAGTTCAAATTAGTTCAGGGGTTTTCAGAATTTTTCGTGATTTTGTGTTAGTGATTTGTTGGTTGTACTAAATTTGGTTAACTTGGCAATTTTATATGCTAAACTCAGTTCAAATTTTTTTCTAGATATTTTCTAGTGGTGACTGCCAATAATTAATGGATTAAATTTTTTGTATATTGTAGCTTTTCTACAAAGTTTATTGTCTACAAAATAAAAATTTCAGTCTTACTTACAGATTTTTAACGTTATCTGGTGTTTTATAATATTTAACCAATTAAATTGTTCAAAATTGGTCATGATATGTGGTTCACATTTAATATTCAAATTAGTTTGATGAGGTCAATTTTTAAGTTCATAAAAATATTATAAATAGTTAATATTTTTTTACTGTTAAATATTTGATAACAAAAGGTGGTAGTAAGGTTAAATATTTGATAACAAAAAGTGATAGTAAGGTTAAATAGTTTTTGCGGCTGATATATATCAGTTGCAAAATTGGCTGCAAATATTTTTTGCGACTGCTAAAATCAGCCGTAAATAACAAAATATTTTTTGCAACGCGACTTATTGCAGCCAATAGAAGTTAGCCGCAAATGACTAGAATTTGGTGGTAAAATGTGATTTTGAGATTGATTTTATAATATTTGCAGCTAAATTTTTTAGTGGCAAAAAATACTTTTTTTTGTAGTGACTGCTTACCTCATATGTTGATATGTCAATTTGTAAGAAGGAACATTCGATCAAAAGACTTGAATGCACATATATTTAAAGCGTGTGTGGTAAGTTATATTGTTAAACTTTAAGTTAATTACTAATATAATAATTGTGGTTTTTTTTTATTTTTAACCACACATTTTTTTAAGTTAGTACTGTTCTGTCGACTGATACGGGCTCTAGTAATTTTGCGAACATGAGGACTTTCATGGACTACGTGCCGACTATGATGCATTCGCAACTAGACTCACAGAGGCATCTCATTCGCATTAAGACATCCTACTGAGTATGTGACATACGTACGTACTACAAGTAGCTAAAGCATGCGCACAACATAACTGTTAGAGGTCCAGATATTTGTAACTGCATTTTTTCTCTTGTATGTCAACGATCTCTACACAACCTCATTCTTTGACCTCGAACCCAAACCGAGAAAGTGGGTGCACCATCATGGAATGTGACAACTTGGTCTTTTCGTCAACCTTCATCTATGCTGCTATGGTTAAATACCCATCGTTGGCAGCATGCATCTCCCTACGCTAAAAAAACCACCTTTGTACTAAAGATCTGATATAGTCAACTAAAAGAGTAATAGGAAGATTACGGGCATGTCTGAGGTTGGAGTTCATACTTTCTGCGATGTTTGTAGTTTGCATGTCATGCCAATGGGACGAAAACAATGACCTCACCTACCGTTGTAACCCAACATCCTCCTCCAAGTACTTAACTGCTTCAGGATTCATCGCCCTTAAACTCTCCATGTATTTGTTGAACTCAATTTGACAGTACACATCTGCTGCCTTAAAATACATAGTTATAAAGGTATTAGTCTTTTGTTGTCGCATCTTATATTTTGTCTTCAAGTTTTTGGATAAATGGTACGTACAAATCCGTGAATTGCATTAGGAAATATCATATTGATAGCCTTTACTATATTGTTGTACTAATCTGAAATGAAAACCAAATTCTGAATTGGTATAATAACAACCAAAAGCTTCCCTATAAACCATTCTTACGAAACATCATTTTCTGAGTCGGTGATGCCATAAACAACTGGGTATATTTGGCTATTTTCATCCTGTGCCACTGCTACGAACAATGTTCCTTGTTTTTTATAAGTTGTCCAATTAATCTACTACTTGCTTAGCGATGGCCATCCTGGAGATGCTCATTTTGACAAGTATATACAGCTTCCATACGAGTCACTCTAAAGAAAGTATTGTTGTTGTTCTTAGTTGTCTGAATTCATCATTTACACCCCTCAAGAATACACGTCGCCTCAAAATGCGTGCATCCGACTTGAAAATCTTAAGCTAGAAGTGGTTCTTCAATGCCATTATACATAGACTGTCACACAATTCATGTTTGGTATTAAAAATTTGCCCAACTGACACATCTCCTAACTTAGTAGTTGAAAAGGCATCACTTGCAACTATTGTAGACGGTGGAAGGGGAGGCAATGACCGGATGTACTGATTTAAAGAAGATGGACATGCTATTGAGCTACTTCTACAATTAAGATTTGCGCGAACCTCTATTGATATTCCATTTTCTTCGTCTTTGGCCACATTTATACCTTCTTGTTGTGGATGAAAGTTAGTACCATCAAAATACCCTTCATTGCCATGATACTCACATGGTTGTTCTTCATCCTCGGCCTAAGGAACATAATGCTCAGTGACCGGTGGATCTTTGGATGGAAGTGGTGCTGAGCAAGACGGATGAAACATTTGAGGAGCTATGTAAGTCACTTGATTGGTATATTGAAACTGCATTGTCGTCGTAGGCATCGGTTCACTCAACTGGTTACTTTCGCCTGAGAACCTAAACGGAGTTACTGTCGCACCACATGTGCTAGTGTTCTCTAGAACTATAAACCGACATAAACATTACCACCGTTAGTAGTCCGTTCCCATGAACTTTCAAGAAAAGTAACTATTGTAATTGACTAGTCCATAATTGCACCAAAATAACAAAAAAAAAATTCACCTACATATATAAATAAAACAACCCAACTATATCAAATGTGAATTGGTGGGTCGTTGGAACTGGAGTTTTTGAGATAAGGACCATGCTTGACAATACAATTAAGTAAGGTGGGAAAAATCCCTCCTCGCTCGAGACTATAGTCAAGCAAGTTGGGAAAATTCTCACCTTGCTCGAAACTATATTTGAGCAATGTGTGAATTTTCCTATCTTGCTCGACTATACTGTCGAGTATGGCCAGAAATTATCTCTTTCTTGGAAAATAACAAATTCTACTCTTATACTCAAATTCTTTTCATTTTCCATTAACTCTATTCAATTCTTTCCTCTCCAAATCCAACACCCACGAATGGAGGGGGGAGGTTGAAGACGAACTAGGGTTAGGAAGAGATTTTTGGCCACCTTGACAGTGTAGTTGAGTTAGGCACTATCACCTTGCTCGACTGTACTGCCGAGCAAGGAGGGAATTTCCCACCTTGCTCAATGGTGTAGTCGAGCAAGGCAATTTCACCTTGCTTGACTCTACATTCGAGCAAGGTGGGAATTTCCCTCCTTGCTCGGCAGTACAGTCGAGCAAGGTGATAGTGCCTAGAAGTTATTCAGTTCACATTGGATATAGTTGTATTGTTTTCTATATATATGTAGGTAGAAAAAATTAAATTATTTTTTTTTATATTTTGGTGCAGTTATGAACCAGTCGATTACAATAGTTACGATACTTGGAGCTTTATTAGAACGAACTCCTAACGGTGTGATGTTTATGTCGATGGAGATGTCTTGCCGTTTTTTGTTGATTAAAAAATTTTCTATGACGAATTTATGCATATGTTGTATTGATCATAGGGGATTAATTCGACGGACTTCATTATTACAGCAAAAGCGAGCTTCATTGGAAGTACACAAATGTTGGGCTTACTTCAGAGAGCTGCGAAGATTAATACAAAAAATAGTTTTTGTGCCTTTGTCAATGTTAATGATCCGAGATATGTTTTTAACATGTGTCATTGTCATCTTTATTTTACTATGGAACCTATTGGGGGAGTAGAACATCAAAGGGTAGAAAATTCTCGGCCTATAATTTTGGAGCATACTAGCACATGTGGTGCGTCGGTAACTTCGTTTAAATTCTCAAGCGAAAGCGACCAGCTGAGTAAACCGATGCCTATGACGATGACACAGTTTTAATATACCAATCAAGTTACTTACATAGCTCCTCAAGCATTTCATCTGTCTTGCTCAGCATCGCTTCCACCTGAAGACCTACCGGCAATTTAGCGTTATGTTCCTCGGGCTGAGGATGAAAAACAACCATGTGAGTATAATGGCAATGAAGGAGGATTTGATGGTGAGTTTTACCCTCAGCAAAAAGGCATGAATGCAGCTAACGACAAAGAAAATGGAACATTGCTAGATGTTCGTGCAAATCCCCAATGCAGTAATGTGCTAACCTTCTTCAAATCAATAAATTCGGTCATTGCCTAACCTTCCACCGTCAACAATAATTGCAAGTAATGCCTTTTCAACTTCTGAAAAGGGAGATATGTCGGTTGGACAGATTTTTAATACAAAACAGGAACTGCGTGACAATCTAAGTATAATGACATTGAAGAACCACTTCTAGTTTAAGATTTTTAAGTCGGATACGACTCATTTTGAGGTGAAGTGTATTCTTGAGGGGTGTAAATGGTGGATTCGAGCAACTAAGAACAACAATGACTCTTTGTTCAGAGTTACCCAAATAGAAGCTACACATACTTATCAAAATGAGCATCTTCAGGATGGCCACTGATAAGTTTAAAAATAAATACATAAAAACTATAAAAGACAAGTTTAGACAACTCATAAAAGACAAGTTTAAAGATGCCAGCAGGATATACACTCCGAGGAACATTCGGGGTGATATTCAAAACGATTACAAAGTTCGTTTACCGTACACAAAAACTTGGAGCAGCAAGGAAAATGCTCTAAAGATCGTTTGTAGAGACCCGTCAAAATCATTCAAGGGACCCCCTTTGTATTGTCATGTGCTAAAGGAGAAAAATTCTGAGACTGTGACTGCAATAGAAACAGATGACGATGGCCATTTCTTATACTTCTTTATGACACTTGATCTATGTATTAGAGGTTTCGTAATACCATTCGACCAGTTATAGCCAATAATGACATCTTCCTTAAAGAAAAATTTAGAGGCACATTGTTTGTAGCAGTGGCACAAGATGGAAATAGCCAAATATACCTGGTCACTTACAGCATCACCGATGTAAAAAATGATGCTTCGTGGGAATGATTTATGAGGAAGCTCCAGGGTACTATTCAACCAATTAAGAATTTGGTCTTTATTTTAGATCGGCACAATAGCATACTGAAGGCTATTAATATGATATTTTCTTATGCTACTCACGAATTTTGCACGTACCATATATCCAAAATTTGAAGGTAAAGTATAAGATGTGACAACAAAAAACTGACACATTCATAGTAGCGTATTTCAGGGCAGCAGATGTATACTGTTAAAGTGAGTTTAACAAATATATGGACAGTTTGAGGGCGATGAATCTTGAAGCAGCCAAGTACTTGAAGATGATGTTGGGTTACAATGGTGGGCCAAGTCATTGTTTCCATTCCATAGGTACGACATGTAAACTGCGAACATCACAAAAAGTATGAACATCAATCTCAAACATGCCTAAAATCTTCTTATTATTCCTTCAGCGTCGGGAGATGCATGCTGCTCAAGATGGGTATTTAACCATAGCAGCGCAGATAAAGGTTGATGAATAGATTAAGTTGTCACGTTCCATGACGGTGCACCCTATTTCTCGGTTCCAGTTTGAGGTGAAAGAATGAGGTTGTATAGAGATCATTGACATACAAGAGAAAAAATGTAGTTATAGGTATCTAGACCTCCAATAGTTACCCTGCGCTCACGCTTTAGCTGCTTGTAGACACATTCTTATGTCACATAATTCATTGTGCTCCTATTACTATACAACTGATATGCACATCGCAACCTATGCAAAGCCCATTCACCCCGTGGGTAATGACAGTGATTGGTTGGTTCCACCTAAGGTGCAGGAAGTTAATGTCAAGCCTCCGAGGCAAAGACCATCAACTAAGCATCCAAGGAAACAACGAATACCTTCCAGTGGAGAAGAAATTGTGCAAATGAGGTGTAGCCGTTGCTCGCAATTTGATCACAATGGAGTCACGTATAAAAATCCAATCTCATTAAACCCGAGTTAAGTGATTTACGTTTTAACCTCATCCATGTATATGTATTTTTTTGTGCTGTCCTATTATTAAAAATTGTTGTACTATTTGGTAAAGACATGTATTTGCACGCATTTTCCTGTAATAATGTGAAATTTGCTATTTTATTATTCGTGGATGGATTTGAACATTTTATATTGTTATTAACTTGTTGACAGTATAATTTAACTTGAAAAATGCTAATTGTGTATGACAAATATCAATTCAACAAAATAACATGTTAATTAACAAATAAACACGAACTATATAACCAAAAAGAATATCCACATATCAATAAAATATAAAAACTAATCTATGAAAACTGGCCAGACCATAAGTCCACTGCAACCCTCAAATGTAATAATGGGCCATCATTAGGTCCAAAATCAAAAGGAATCTCTAACCCTAAATACTGAATGAACATACATGTGAAAATGTTACAGTCTTCCGACCCTGGAAGCTGGTGCGAATACTCTAAATGGGACGAATGTATGTAAAGGATGCTAACAGATCACGAACATCAGTCCTGAACCTATAGAACACTGCCTAGGCGAGCAGGTGTGGAATAAGCCTGCACAAAGGCTGTATAGCATCATGCAACTACTGATCTACATGCACCTCTGGCGATGAGTCATAAACTATAATCGATCTATGTCTTAAGTGGACATCGCACGTTATCCAGTGGTCATCACATATACAAACAGGTATGTACATGTTTTACACTTGGATCCAATCCCAGTGCAACCGTCTATGTCTACCTACCACGAATGTATCAGTGTCTGTGTTAGGGGGAAACTGGACTTTTGCTAACTCGTTCCTCATGTACCTATTCCACGCCTCCTAAAGAGTCGTCTGCATAACATAAAATATAAAAAGTTAGCATTAAAAGTGTTTATTAGTTTAAAAGAGAATTTGTCAATTAACACATACATATAGATAAAGAGAGGCAACAGTCCAATCGTGGCGAATCAAGTCCCTGCACACAAGCTAACGGTGTAACAACATCTCCAAGTACTCCATCATATGCTGCACAATGATCAAACGATTCAATCATCCATATAAAATATTAGTTTAAAATATATGAATAACTTAAACTTACCCCATCGTGCAGCCATGAACTAGGATCCAACATGTCCCTAATCTACCTCGGTGTTAAGGTGCCTGTATCAACCTCGATACATGCCTCAAGAATGTTTAACCACCAAAAAAACTGCTTGTATTGCTCATCTGGTATCGGTGCTCGTGGTCTGTAATGGTATCCCTCGTCGTACTTTGGGAACAGTCTCACTAAGGCATATATGCGATAAGCAAAAGGGTTATCACTGGAGCTTGATGAGGGCGCGTCCTCTGATACTTACGATCGAATCAAGTATATGCATCTGAAGAAAGTCGGTCTACAATTCGCATGGTCGCACTTAACAAATGAAAAATAAAGTACAAAAAATCGAACTTAAGATAAGAGATAGAATACCTGTGTGGCAGGAGGATCAGATGGATGTACCACCTTATGGACGTCCTGAAGGATACTTAATAGAATATCTTACTACGAATCCACAGTCTCCGTAAGTCTAGTCGGCACGCGATCCTTGGAAGCCCTCCTAAATGTTTGGGTCGGTTGTACAGGTAGCATCCTTTGGAAATAGCTTCTCACCAGGCTATGTAAAACACTTGGCCCGACGAGGCCGCGGACGCTACAATAAAATAATTTGTGCAAAGGATGATTGTTCGTATCAATAAATACAGGTTAAAAAATAGTTAAGTAAAGTGGCATACAAAATGGTGATGAGAATGATACGAAATAACTTCTTAGGTTCTTGTGCCGTACCTCTTACCCAATGCAAATGAAATAGGAATCGACGTAGTAGTGTCAGCAAAGGAGTAAACTCGGGACTTGCACTGGAGACTACCTCATAAATCAAAACCTACAAAAAATTATATACACATTAATTTAATTCATTTTTAAAAATCAAAACGCATGAACATCTTAAACATCTATAAATAAATTATCCTTAATTAACATATTGAATATACAAGCAGCATGTAATACCTGAAAAGGCTAATGGGAATCCCTCAACATGGTATTTGCTCACATATTTCTTACTCTCTACCATTGCCTTAGCCAATTTTTATCGATAATGCTCAACCTTTCCAGCCATCACCCTACTCAAGTAACGATACGTATACAACCAAGCAAGGGAACCCCATGGATACTGGTTGAACTCATCCAAATCGTCTATAATACGCAGAATCTACGTATTTGAAGTGTACCTACTGCCCCTCCCCAATAACATGTGCTTAATGTGATAAAATAATGTCAGCTTCACAGCATCTATATCATTTATATGACTCAAGTCAATCCTCTCATAAAACTTCTGTATATTGTTCAATGAAAATGGCTTTCGGTTGAAATAAGTATCCCGCAATCGATCACTCTGCGAGGAAACATCTAGAAATGCCCTAGCTCTCAAACCGGTAACCAATGCAAACTCAACTTGAGAAAATCTTGTTGTTCTTCCATCAACACAATACCATAACTCCTGCTTAGCATCACTCATCTAAACCTTATGCAAAATCATATAGTGCATCAAGTTGCCCGAGAAGACCAATTCTGGATCAAGGTATAGGAAATGACCGAAACATGTCTGCCAGAATAGCTCCCGCTGCCTCATTGTCAACTTCGCATGTATCACTGCCATATCACGCAAGTATGATAACGATGTCACCACGGCTTCGAAATGGTCATTCTTCTTGGTCTTTAGTTTGGTACTGATTGTCACCATCTCTCCGATGAAAAAATTGGAAACATTAGTTTTAATGAAATCTATTCACAAAAACAAAAATTGAATTCTGTTAACACAATCGAGTAAATAGGAATTGCATGTTTGGTACTGTCGAGCAAAGAGAGTTATACTTTGCTCAATTGTTTGCTTGTGTCGAGCAAAGGGAAATCCCCTTTGCAAACAGTTGAGCCAAGAGATTTCTCCTTTCTCCACAATTTTGTTGAATAAGGGATTTTCCCTTTGCTTAACTGTTTGCTTGTGGAACAAGGAATAAAGGGGATTTCCCTTGCTCGACACAAGCAAATAGTCTAGCAAAGGGGAGGATTTTGCTTGACACCTCCCCTTTGCTCGACTGTTTGCTTGTGTCGAGCTAGGGAAATCCTCTTTACTAAGCAAACAATCGAGCAAAAGAGATTTCCCCTTTGCTCGACTGTTTCTTATTACAATATGGATGATCCTACATCAATTAAACAAACTTTGCAATACATTCATATTCCATAACGGCTATATAATGAAATTATTTCAAGACCTAAATCATACGAATATGTATTTGAAAGGGAAAATGAAAAGAAAAAAATTATGCGTCGAATCAAAATTCTATTGTCGTTTGATCTTCGTTCTCCTATCTCCGACCACTGTAACGAACATCAGTCTTTGGTTGCTCGAATCAAACTGTTGCCATCAGTCGATACTTTTCTAAGTTTGGGTATTGTGAATAAAGAGAATTTGGGAGGAGATGATAATGATAGGTATTTGGATATAAGAGTAAACATGTTCGTTTCTCTTATTTTTGGGCAAAATTGAATGCAAATTAGTATGGGGGTATTTTTGAATTTTGGGTTACAAATAGGGGCATTACAGTTATTTTTCAATGAAAAATGAAATGAATTTGGGTATATGGGTAAACATGTCCGTTTAAATTGTTTTTGGATAAAATTGAATCCAAATTAGTGAAGAGGACATTTTGGAATTTTAGGTTATAAATAGGGGTATTTACGTTATTTCCCCATAAGAAAAGGGGCTTCCCCTTTTTAATTTGAAACAAATTTGTACTCCTGCGTAAGTACGTGTCGTTCCAATTGAATAAAATAATAAAAACCAGCCTAGCCTGTCTTCTTTCCTTCCTCCTTTCCCATCTTCTTCTCGTTTTTCCTCCTGATTTTCTTCTTTCAAATTCTTTCTTATTTTCCTTCTCCCATTAATTAATTAAATTAAATTATAGGATGGCTTCTTCGAGTTCTGGAATTTCAATTCCCGCACCAGGTATCACCAATTTCACAATTCAATTGAAATTTTCAAGTTAATTGAATTTCTTAATTTCTTATACTCAATCCTGGTTTACTTTCTCTGTTTTTGTTGTTGCAGACGCGGTTCAGGTGTTGGTTTCATCACTAGCAGATGAATCTTCTGTCGTTAGGGAAGCCTCCATGGCATCTCTCAAGGACATCGCCGCCCTGTAATGTCCTTCTCTTTTATTTGTTTTTCCTCTCTTTCTTTATTTAGTTCCTTCATTCTTTGATTCTTAGTTTCGAATTACAGGAATCCACTCCTAGTTCTTGATTGTTGCTCTGCTGTTTCAAGAGGAGGCCGTCGGGTACTATCATCCTTTATCTTTTCATCCCTTTGGCGGTTATACTTGTTTTTGAATTTAGACATTGAAGACATGAGAAGCTTTTATGTGAAAATTTTACAGCGGTTTGGTAATATGGCTGGCATTTTCCAAGTGATGGCATTTGGAGTTCGTGCATTGGATCAAAAAGACACTGAGCCAGCCTTTATGGCTAAGCTCTCTAAGATCGCTACTGCGGAAATGATCTCCTCGAAGGTTCTATGCTTACTCTTTTTCATCAATGGATTTTTAGTTACTTAAAGTATGCCATTCTGAACTTATTCACAGAGGGTTGGGTTGCCTTTTGGGTTGAATTTTTTATTTTATTTTTTTAAATTTCAAACGTGTATCTTTTTTAGCTATGAATGGTTCCTTAGAGGCCCTGATTCTCGTGGATCATAATTTAAATTGCTATATTACATTTTAATGGTGGGAGATAGAAGGTTTTTTGATTGAAATTAATCTGCTTTTATTTTATTTTTCAAAATTTATATACCTTGATAACTATACACGTTGCTCATCTACATCCTTTTAGGCAATTTAAATCCTAAGACTTTTGATAGTGAGGGATAGTTATTAGAGGAGATAAATATCAGAGGGAGAAAGATAAGGGAAATAGAATATTTTAAGTGAATATTGCCATGCTAAGTAGCCCATCATTCTTTATATGCTTGCTAAGTTTTGAGGTCACCCTTAAAATAAGGTGAATGTAATGGCTTGAAGTCATGCAGTATTAGGTACCAGAATCAGTTTTCCCAACTGTTTTCTGATTCTCAACTCTGTCCCCCTTTGGTTATGGCATTTTATTTTCTATCCAATAGGAGTGTTAATATTGGGTTTTCTCTTAATGCATATGATAAAGTCTTCATAAGTGATCTCTTAATACTGGATTCGTGCATACGATCTGTACTTTCACCTGGGATTTTCTTCTTTGTGGATTTATCTGATTCTACATGCATCTTTCATTGCCCAATCCCTTCATGATGACCTGTTATAACTTACCTTTTTTGTTCATTTTGATGTAGGAGCTTAATACAGATTGGCAAAGAGCTGCATCGGCGCTGCTGGTTTCAATAGGCTCACATTTTCCTGACCTTGTATGTCTTGTGCCATTGCATAATATCTTAATGAGGGTAACCATCAAAAAGAAATCCTAAAAACAATTTCACAGGGTTCTAAGATGCCAGTGTTGGGATCCTTGTGCTGGCTAATTCTTCTTATATTCCCAAGATAGTAATTAGAGTAACTTTACTTCTCCTTCAAAATATCGATAAAGAAGCGATGTAAAATTTGGGGGTAATCTGACAGAATAATTGTTTTCCACTGTTTAGTAGTTTTATTAGAAGTTGACAGTGCATATAATTGCTAATTTAAACTTCTATTAGCAGTTGACAAAGTATATGAGTGATGATTTATGTGCTTGATTGTTTTACTTACCATCTTTGAACAATTGTGATTTACTACTTACAGTGTGGGTTAGAGAGGAAGGGATGCAGGCCTAAACAACATTCATTTATTTACCATGAATATTGATATTTCAATTATTTGTGTTGTACTGATTCTGTAAATTGGCAACGATTTTGAATTTTCTTATTGTTTCAGGCTTACAATGTTGAAATCATTAATATTTAGTCTCTCCCCAACTTTTGTTCAATGTCTCGGTGTTTTGCTTAATTCTCATGCTTATTTATCTGTGGCAGATGATGGAAGAAATATTTCTTTATTTGCACGGAACAAATTCAGCTTTACCCGCTATGGTTCAAACTCTTGCAGACTTTGCTTCTGCTGATGGTTAATCATTTACTTACTATATTTTTTTTTTCAAATTCTTTTATATGCTTTTATTAGTTTAGGGCGGTGCCTGCATGTGCTAAACTAAAGTGTTCAATGTTCTTTTTTTCAATTCAATTGAAGCATTGCAGTTCACTCCACGACTAAAAGGTGTGCTGTCACGGGTTCTACCTATTTTAGGGAATGCGCGAGATGTCCACCGGCCAATATTTGCAAATGGTATGGTTAATTGTCTTATGCTTCATAGTAGTGAGGAAAATTAAAGAATGAAGAAATTTTCTTATTGTTAGAAATTTGTAAAGCCAAACTTATATACACCCATACCTTTAAGTATAAAAGGAATCATTGACTATCCTACATCAAATCCCTTAATCAAAGGGATTCCTTAAAAATACTATCTCCTAATTTTAGGAATATAAATCTACAGTTTCCTTAAACTTACAGCTTTCCTAAAATAGTTATGCTACTAACAAACATGTTTTCCAACACTCCTCCTAAAGATGGTGAATAGATGTTGTTCATTCCCAGCTTGATAATAATTGTTTGAAACGTAGGATTATTCAAACCCTTGGTAATTACATTTGCAAGTTGGGAGCTAGTGGACACATAAGGTGTACATATTAAACCACTGTCTAGTTTTTCTTTAATGAATTGTTGCTTCACTTCGATGTGTTCTGTTCTGTCATGTTGCATCGGATTATGTGCAATACTGATTGCAAATTTTTTGACGCAGTAAAGTCTCATAGGACCATCCCACTTAATCTTCAAATCTTCCAAGATAATCTTCAACCATAGCAGCTCACAAACTCCTTGTGCCATTGCTCGAAATTTTGATTTAGGACTTGACCTGGCCACCACATTCTGTTTCTTGCTCCTCCATGTAACAAGATTTCCACCTAGGAAAGTACAATAACGAGTGGTAGATCTTCTGTCTATTACTGACCCAACATTGTCTTCATTTGTGTATGCTTCAAGCATAAATCCAGCATTCTTCTTGAACATAATGCCTTTCCCTGGGGTTCCTTTCAAATAGTGTAATACCCTGTAGGTAGCCTTTAAATGAACTCCTTTAGGATTGTGCGTGAACTGACTTATTATACTTACAGCTTAGGCAATGTCAGGCCTTGTGTGAGACAAATAAATAAGTTTCCCAACCAATCTTTGATACATCTCTTTATCAACAACATCCTCCTCGGTCTTTCCAAGTTTGTGATTGGGATCTATTGGTGTGTTTGCAGGTTTGCATGCTAACGTTCCTGTATCTTTCTAGAGATCAAGAATGTACCTTCCATGAGATATAAAGATTCCCTACTTCGAGTGGGCTACTTCAATTGCTAGAAAATATCTCAATCTTCCCAACTCTTTTATTTCAAACTCTTTAGCCAAGCATTATTTTAGACATTGCCTTTCCTTTTCATCATTTCTTGTCATTATTATATCATCAACATACACTAGAAGAACTCTAACTCCCCTTGAGTCTGAATGCTTTTATGAAAAGTGTATGGTCTCCTTAACTCTATTTATATCTCGTAGCTAACATTACTTTGGTAAATCTTCCAAACTAAGCTCTTGACGATTGTTTTAGTTCATACAACGCCTTTTTAAGCCTGCACACTTTATTGCTTGTGACATTTCCACCAAAGCCAGGTGGGATTTCCATGTATATTTCTTCCTCAAGATCCCATTCTTCACATCAAATTGTTATAATTGCCAATCATAGTTAGCAGCTAAGGACAATAGAATTCTAATTGTGTTCATCTTAGTAATAGGGGCAAAAGTTTCTTGGTAGTCTATACTATAAGTTTGAGTATATCCCTTCGCACTAACCTTGCTTTATACCTTTCTAGCGTGCCATCTGCTTTATACTTCAAAGTAAACACCCATTTACATCCCATTGGCCTTTTTCCTAGATCCACTACCTCCCAGGTCTTGTTTTTCTCCAAAGTCTGCATTTCAACATTCATAGCATCTTTCGATTATTCACAGGATAAAGCCTCAGATAATGTAGTGGGAATAGAACAATATTTAAGCTCATAAGAAAACTTTTATTAGATGATGAACATTTTTCAAAAGACTCAAAATGTGAGAGTGGATATAATGGGTGTTTAGGACATTCCCTGGTTCCTTTCTTGATAGCAATAGGCAAATTAATATCAGCTAGCAAATAATTATGAACTATTACCTCATTCCCAGAGTTAAGAGTCTGATGCTTGGACTTGCATTGGTCCAGGAACTGGATTCTTCTTCCTTGAGTACACTTGAGAAAACCTTATATCAAGAAAAGTATTATTACCTCTAGTCACAGGTTCAGAAACAAGACTTGGTGAGGACATGATTTCAAGAACATGGCTTGGCAAAGTCAATGGTTCTTGAGATGGATCAGGCTGGTTTGGGGAAGTTTCTTGAGGTGGATCAGGTTGGTTTTGGGAAGTTAGACTCAGGTTGGGACTGAGAATTCAAAGGTAATTCAAGAAGGAAAAAATCTCTATCCTTATCTTCTCCAAATGTAGTCTCCTCCTGAAGATAAGGTTGAGTGAAGGACTCATTTTCAATAAAAGTAACATCTATAGGCAAAAAATTTCCTGGTAGGCGGGTGATAGCATTTATATCCTTTATGAGTTGAAGAGTACCCTAGAAAAACACATTTTACCGCTCTTGGATCTAATTTCCCTTTGTTTTGGCTATGGACATGAACAAATGACACAACCAAGTATTTTAGGAACAAGATGATTTGTGGTACAAAGGTAAGGGTAGAATTTCGAAAGTACCTCCATAGGGCTTTTGAATCCCAAAACCCTCGACGATAATCTGTTTATGAGACGTGCAGCTGTAAGAACAGCTTTCCCCCAGTAATGTTTTGGCACATTTTTTTGAAATAAGAATGCTCGTGTTGTGGAAAGCAAGTGACCATTTTTCCTTTCTGCCACTCCATTTTGCTGTGCAGTGTTAAGACAAGATGACTCATGAATGATCCCTTTCTGTTGGAAGTATGGTGATAAAATTTGATTGAAATAATCCCTTGCATTGTCTGACCTAAATTTTTTAATGTGAACACCAAACTGATCTTTGATCATGTTATGAAAGTTTGGGATGACATTACTCACATCAGATTTGGATTTAAGTAAGAATATCCAAGTGACTCTAGTACAATCATCAATAAAAGAAACAAACTAGCCCCTTAAATATTAGGAATAGTGGATGGATCCCAGATATCGCTATGGATTAATGCAAAAGGAATAGGGCTTCTTTTATTATGGACTGGAAAACGTACACGTTTATGTTTCGCAGATTCACATACATCACAATGAAAATTTTCACCATTGAGCCCTTTGAATAAGGAAGGAAACATAGCTTTAAGAATTCCAAAGGAAGGGTATCCTAGTCTGAGGTGATGAAGCTATATTCTATCTTTATTGGTAAGAGAATGCTCTGAGAAAAAGGATAGAGGTATTATGCTTTTGCTAACACTCGAATTTCTAGGTGCCTCCAAGTAGTACAATTCGTCTTTTTCCTTAGTACGTCCAATCATCATCCCCAAACCCTGATTGTCAATAACTTCTGTTATTCGCATTGCAAAAGTATTAGTGGCCTCAGAGGTTTCAGACATGGACAGATCGGTAGAATAGATCAACAAAAAGAATGGAAAATGATTGCGAAGAAGGATAACAGAGTTCACTTGGTGATTAAGGCCAGAAAAAAAAAACATAGATCCAAAAGAGACCTAAAGCTTTGATACCATGAGGAAAATTAAAGAATGAAGAAATTTTCTTATTATTGGAAATCTGTACAACCACACTTATATACACCCGTACTAAGTATAAAAGGAATCATTGACTATCCTACATCAAATTCCTTAATCAAAGGGATTCCTTAAAATTACTATCTCCTAATTTTAGGAATATAAATCTACAGTTTCCTTAAACTTATAGCTTCAACAAATAGGCTATAAAGTAATTTGATAGTAGGTGTATGAAATGACCTTATATTTCTTTCCTTGTCATCTTATTAACTTGTTTAGCTCCAGTTATTTTTCTAGTGTTCAGAATTGTTGAATTGGATGCATATTGTGCCCAACTTTGCGAATATTTTATTCTTGATTTTAGATGTTTTAAACTGTTCACACTTTAAAAAAGATGCATGGCATCCAATATGCATCAACCAACTTGTTTAAATCACAGCGAATTTTAATTCAATTTTCATATTATCTGTTAGCAAGAAAAGATGACATAGACAACATTATTACATTTTGCGTATTCAATTTTAATTCAATCCTAGTCACCAAGATAAACCTTTAGAGCAATTTTGTATTTTCCTTTTCTAGAAGAAATAAAGTAATTGCTTTGGGATTATTACATTTTCTTTTCCTAGTAGGACATTTTTAGGGATTTATGCCACTGAAAACAGATGCTATGTTGAATGAAATAGGTTGCACTCTGTGACATTGGTTGGGGGATCTAATAGAGATTGTACTAAAGGATACTGTTGAAGTCATCATAGGAGCTGAGCTTGAGCTTGGAAAACTCTCTGATATCACAGTTTTGATATTTCTTTAGTTACTTTTTACAGTAATGTGATTTCTCTGATCAGCCTGAGCAGAAACACTGGTTCAATATGTTTAAATGTCCAACTTTCTATTTGGTTTTGATTTTAGTTTGTTCCACAAATAAGTATTGTGATTTGATAAGAAATTGCAGTTGAATATTCTGCAAAGCTTTATTTCTCACATGTACTCACCATTTGTACTGCTTAATATTCAGCCGACTTGTGATAATGATATAATGTTATGGTTTTCTAGCATTTAAATGTTGGTGTCAGGCTGCATGGCAATACAGTATGGATTTCCCTTTGCACTCCTTTTTCGATGGTGACATCATGTGAGCTCAGTATTTCAATTTTTCTTTTTCTCAGATGCCACATAATATATCCGCATTACATTGTGCCTGAAATAAAATTTTCATGTGTATAGGTCATTTCTGAATTCTGCTTTTGAGCTTTTATTGAGAGTTTGGGCAACATCAAGAGATCTTAAGGTTTCTGTGCAAAATATTTTCATCTTTTTATTATTTTGCCTCTCTTTTTAATATCATTTTTGTTCTTGTTATTCTATTAAGTATGTATCTGGTATCGGGTGTTTTAAATTCATTTATCTTTTCTTAGAAAAATTCTTGAGACTAAATATGTGGTATTATCAATTTCTTATGAAAGATTTTGTCTCTACTATTGTAATGAATCCAGGTTATTGGAAGAACAACATTAATTAACATAGCTTGCTTCTTATGATCTATAGACTTGGATGGGCTAATGTATCATGTGATGGTATTGCTTGCTGTATGCATGTGGAGCCATTTTTTATATTTACAAGAATATTATGTATAGAACTCCGCTGACTGAATAATATGAAGCAAATTTCTTGCAGAAAATATCTATGAAAAGTTCTATGTCTATGTTACCAATAATTAGTTTATGAATATGTAAGTGATAGCATATGCTTAATATATTTATGCCTATTGTGTAGACTCTGCAGCAGTTTTTGGCATTTCAAGTAAATTTGTTTCTTTTGTTTAACTTGAATTAACTTCTAATAGGTTCGCGTGTCTACTGTGGATGCGCTGGGTCAGATGGTTGGACTTATCACGCGGACACAATTAAAAGGCGCTTTACCAAAACTTGTCCCCACTATATTGGAATTGTAAGATTACTTAAGTCTACTTTTTTTTTTGTTTTGCTAAGACAATTGCACTGCTTGTGTTTTTTTTGGCTTAATTTAATCTTCAGTGGTTCAAGCTAGATAGCAGAATAGCTTGTATGTGGTATGTGTGCCAGAAGTCGCTGTACTGGAATTCTCGACTTGCTATTCTATTACATGTTTTTCTTTAATTTTTTAATGCGACATATACTGTCATCGAGTTTTTTTTGTTAAGTCATTGGGCGTCAATCAGAAACTATACTGTGCTTTCATTTCCTTGTGTTCTGTTATTTAGGTATAAAAAAGATCAAGATACTGCACTTCTTGCAACATGTAGTCTCCACAATCTGTTAAATGCCTCTTTACATTCAGAGACAGGTCCTCCGTTGCTTGAGTTTGAGGTACCGCACATGTTTTCTTTCTTGTGAAATTTTGTTTCTGTTCTGTTTTTTCCTTTTTCCTTTTTTCTTTTTGCAATTGCAAACTAGGTGAAATTGAATTCAAGTTTTTAGTGTATCGAAATGACATTTAGTGGCAAAAATTTGAGCTTATTTTCTTATTTATGTCATTTTGATTATGACAAATACTAGTCATAGCAAATACTAAATCTTATAGATTCGGAAAATTTTTTCCCTCTTGCTTGCTTGCTTCCAATTTTCTTCCTTTTTATTTTTTCTCAATAGATAATTCTGATGGGATACTTCCTGATTTTATCTATTTTTTTATTTATATCCTATTATTATTATTTTTTGGCAGGACCTCACAGTTATTTTATCAACACTTCTTCCAGTGGTTTGCATTTATAATGACAGCAAAGAGCATTCATCTTTCTCGGTGGGGCTAAAGGTAAACTTCAGTAATAGTTGTTAATGATTATGCAAATGCTATTCCTATTTTGGATATTATGATTCTATTCGTTATTTGTGCCAGTAAGTCCCTTTTTCCACTCTTATCATGATTCTTGTTTCTTTGTGCTTTTTGTTGTTGTTGTTCTTCTTATTGTTATTTTTGTGTGGCAAAGACCTACAATGAAGTTCAGCATTGTTTCCTGACTGTCAGTTTGGTGTACCCGGATGATTTATTTATTTTCCTTTTGAATGTGAGTATGGTTTCCTTCCTGCAAAAATGGTATCTATAGTTAATTATTGTTACTATTTCGTTGTCATGATAGTTGATTATTTAATAAGCATTATAGTTGTAGTTTTAAAAATTATGACAGCATTGTGATATCATTCCTATTATGTTTCTGGTACCAGAAATGCAGGCTGAAGGAAGAACCTTTGACTTTCGGTGCACTCTGTGTTCTAAAGCACCTCTTGCCGAGGTTTCTTTCCCACCTTTCTTTCTGTTCTGTCGGTTTTTATTTGCTTAATTGACCTTGCTTGCATTTTTATTTGGAGGTCGTCTGAAGCTTGGCACAGTAAAAGGCCTTTGCTTCTTGATGCAGTAAAGTCCTTGCTAGATGAGCAAAATTTAGCCATCCGAAAGGCTCTTTCTGAAGTATGTTATTATTAAGTGATTAGTGCATAGTCTTTATGTTGTTAAAATAAGACACTTCTGTTTTTAATTTGAAATGAAATTTGTTGCTTTGTGGCAGTTGATTGTGGTCATGGCTTCACACTGCTATTTGGTTGGTCCTTCCGGAGAGTTGTTTGTTGAATATCTCGTACGCCATTGTGCTCTGTTAGATAAGGATAAATATGATAGTGAGATCTCCAAGGTAGGCTTCAACAGTCTTTCCTCTAAAAAATATTGGAACCTTGCATCTGACTTCTTAATGTGAAAGAGAGTATGTTTGAACATTAATTAAGGGGAGTTGTCAGAATAAAGATGATCAGCTGTCCAAATGATGGAGTTATATTTGCTAAAATAAAAAAAAGAAAGATTATGATACTGTTGCAGTAAGAATCAACTAATTGGGGTACATTAGCATTAAAGTGTGGGGTTAGGTGCTGAGATAGATGCCCTATATTGCCTAGAAATGTTATAATCATCTTTAAATTTATTCATATCTGTTAGACTATAACAAAATACTGAACTGTTTTTCCAGGTGAAGATAGGGGCATTCTGTCCAACAGAACTGAGGGCAATATGTGAAAAAGGCCTTCTTTTGCTAACTATTACAATTCCTGAAATGGAGGTATACTCATTATGAACATTCAGTCAATCTCTAATGATGGTATTACTTTTATGCGTTTAGAGCTTACCTCAGTATTACAGAGTTAATTCTTTTTTTTTTTTTAAATAGATTATCAAAAATCATATCTTATTTATATCTAAAATTTGTGCAGCATGTTCTTTGGCCTTTTCTATTAAAGATGATCATTCCACGGGCATATACTGGTGCAGCAGCCACTGTAAGACCTTTACATATCTACATCTTCTATTTTTTACTCTGCAGGAAAATAAATTATCGGTAGTCGCCTGGGTCCCTGTTGTTTTTAAAAATCATGAACTCCAGAAGTTAGCAAATTTCATCAATTAGATCATCTTAGGTTTTGATATTATCCTTCTTTTTGGAGTTTCCCTATTTGATAGTTTTGAAAATCTTGCCTGTTTTAGAGGGGAAAAAATTCATAAAATAACGCATTTACGAATTCATAAAGCACAAATGGTGCCTTCTCATATGAGGTTTGCACATTACTCTGGAGCGTATTAAGACTTAGGCTAGTTGTTGGCATGTGCCAAAACCAAGGCTGAATATCTGAAAAATGTAAGACGTAAGGATGTTTAGGACAGTGGCCAAATGCAAGACCGCTCTCGGGGTGTATATGATAGAATTTTGATTTTAGTTTCTTGTTAGAGTCATATTTAGGTTACTTATTTTAGTTGGTTTTGGTTTTCATTGTTATTTTTAGGTAGTTAAATGGGTTAATGGTGAACCTAGTGAATGGTCTAAAGAAAGTGAGTTAAAGCTTGAGAGATCTGGTTCATGAAATTGACTTATGGTTTTTGTGATATTTGACAAACAATGGGGATATTGACATTGTGCTCTAATGCATGCCGTTGGTTATTATGTGGGTTTTAGTTGGAGCCAATCCTGCTGTAATTTGTTTGGGTGGTTATTGGTGCACATCTGATCCTGTATATGTTGTGTTGTACGTGAAAGGTTGGCTGTGCTTTTTACAATTGCTAAAACTCTCTGTGTCTTCTGTTTTAGGTTTGCAGATGCATCTCAGAATTATGCAGACATAGATCTTCTTATGGCAATGACATGCTTACTGAGTGTAAATCTCGAGCGGATATTCCAAATCCTGAGGTATAATTACTCTATGTGTATGATGTATTTGACTTCCATATCACAATAATAACCATCAATCATTCATCTGCTATGCATGTATTTAGGAGCTGTTTGTCCGTTTAGTGGTGCTTTTGCATGATCCTCTAGCAGGGGAGCAACTTGCAACTCAGATTTTGACAGTAAGCATCCTTTATCCATGGTTAGGGTTTATATAAATTATAACAGTAAACTGCAAAATCATCTTTGTGAAAAATTTCTGTTTGTAAAAGCTAAAACTTGAAAATGAGCACTATCCTCTTATTTGACGATCAATTTCAGTACTATGGATAGGATGACTTTACTTTGAATATCCATTACATTTTGTATTTCATAATTATATATCAAACCTTTTTTTTTTCTCCTATAAATATTGATATATTTTTCATGCAGTTTCTTATCTGTATATTGGAAGTGAATGAGTAATGTGTTTTCAGCAGTTTTCAGATTGAGGCAAACATGAAAACGAAAGGGGAAATATTAATAATGGGGAACTAAGGGGTGGAATAGGGGAATACTGGTGCACCGTACTAGGTTGGACTAGATCATGAAGATGTAATTGGATTCGATTGTACATGATAGGATTTTATTAAATTAAACTATATAATCTGTTGTATGAGAGTGTTAAACTATTAGATATACTATTATTATTATTATTATTATTATTATTATTGTAACAGTTAATGTTTTAGAATTAATTATTATAAGACAAAAAGTTTAAGCAGCAGATGTTGTATTGCCAACTACGTCCTTTGAAGTCACTAGTTAATATTGTTGAAATCCTTGTCGTACAATCTATATAGTCATAGAGTCACGGTCAATGTTTGAAATCCCAATGACCAGCAAAGAAAGATTGGAAGTTTGGCTACCATGCTATGCTTCATTCAGATGTGATGAGTGGAGTTGCATGATAATCACTCTCGTTAGTGCCTACCAATCTACTCAATGATGGTGGCAGTGCACCTCTATAGTTTCCTTTTGATGGTGAAATTATATGTTTGATGAGGATTCCAACAATATTGAAAGTGACTTAAAAGGGGTTGTTGCAGCTTGTGGCCGGTGGAGAGCGGTGAGGTTACAGTGAGTGTGTGTGTATAACTATTTAACGAAATAATAACATCACCTGCACATGTGGGATGTCTTATTGCAGTGAATGACATTATATCTTGAGTAAGATTAGATTTTATTTGACTTATTTGAGTTAGATTCTTTTATTTGTTTAAAGTAACTGTCATTTTTATAATGTGGTTTTCTTATTTGGGAGCAGGATTTATGTTATTTATTAAAATTTATTTGTTTATTGTTTAAGTTATGCTCTAGCTTCCATTGCTTTGAATTCTGTGTTTTGATAGGTTTTGCTGATTCTTGGATAAAGATTGTTGGTTAATCTTCACCTTTTTAACTCTTTTCTCACCTTGCTTCTGTTTGTCTTACTTTTTTCCTTGTTCTCTATTTTATTCCTCATATATTTCTATTACAGTTCTTTATAACATCCGTTTGTATACCTTGAGGTATGCATCTTTTTGAGCTAGTGGATGACGTGTTAGTTATTTTAGAGATCAGTTTCTGATTCCCAAGGTGGTGGATCCAAATGTTTTTCAGTTTGATGAAAAAATCATCATAAAGATAGGTGATTGGCTTGTTGAAGATGCACTTTAATGCTTTATCCTAATCTATTAGAATATTAAGTTCTGTTATCTGGGGGGATCTAGATAAGTCATCATAGAGAAATTGGCGAAAAATACCTAAACTTGTCCCATGATCTCTTTTCTAACTTATATAGGGAGAGGTTTTATTTCCGTTCTTTATTTTTTATTAACTGTTTTCCCCTTATTTGTTATAGTGCTTGTTTTCATTGTTAGGAGTAGATTTCTGTTATTTTTTCATTTAGGGGTAGCTATTAAAAAAAACAACATTACGTGCGGTTATTATCGAGTCTGACATTATGCAGTTGATTTTCTCTCCTAAATTGTTCTGATTCTCCACTTTTGCCTTTTTTTTTTTCTTTCACTACTTAAGTCAGGTCCGTTTCTTAAGTTAAAAATTAGACAAGCAATTGTGAAAATTACTGGTTGAATTTCATTTCAAAGAAGATGTCTTTTTCGTATTTGCAGGTACTATATTATTTGGCTCCTTTTTTTCCAAAGAATATCAACTTATTTTGGCAAGATGAGGTATGTCATTGTTTATGTATCAGGTTGAAAATTCATGCTTGAAGTTGATGTTTCTATTGAAAACAAACATTATGGTGGTTTATACATTATCGTTAAGAAACCAAATAACAATTTGTAATTGTAATAAATGTCTTGGTTCATCGAAATTGGAATTGACACCAGACAGAAGTAGAATTAGTTCAGTTATTCATTGTAGTCAAGAATGTTATAACAATTATTTTTCTGCTGCTATTGTTGATGCTGCTTCCACTGCTTCTGAAGTGGCTATTTGTACTCTAAATGTTATTTATTTATTCATTTTTTAAGTATTGTGTATGTGATGTAAGATGTACAGAGAGATTAGAAAACAACGGAAAGAAAGGAATAGAGAGCAGAAAGGGAGGAGAAATCAGAACAGAGAAAATAAACATCTTATGTTTAATTAATCAATGTTTGCCTCAACACTAGTTACAAAAAGTCTCTTTATATAGACATAGGTACGAACATTACACAGATAAAATCCCGAGATAGTTCTAATTGAATATAACAATAGAAATCTTAGATGAGCTTTATCAGGGATGAAGATAAAAATCTAAATATTCTAAAAAGTAAAACTAATCATAAGAGCATTACAAACAAGATAGTCTAACATAAATACACAGGTTTTCTAATGGGATCTCCATTTGTATTACACTTCAGTACTGACTTCTGTTTTAGATTCATATCTCTCTGTGCTCTCATTCATGCATGACTGTGCTGTCCAATTTAATTGGTTTTGATCTTTGGTAAGCTCTAGATTCCAAAAATGAAGGCATATGTTAGTGATACGGAAGACCTAAAGCTGGATCCTTCATACCAGGAGACTTGGGATGACATGATAATCAATGTAAGAAACTGTAACTTCTACATAAGACATTAGATTCTTCTTTTGCATCTGGCGGAAAACATATGCTCCGTAATAGACTCCTATGATTTGTCTATTACATTTTGAAGAAACTTCTAGGGAAAAAGTATTTCTTTCATATATTATTTACTTTACACATAGTAGGTTTTATAGGCTAGTCTCACTGATGCATATCAAACTATAAAAGGCAAGAATACAATGGAAAATCAGAGAAATAAAAACAAATATTCTGGTCTAAAACTTTCCCAAAGAAACCAAGATCCTCTAGTTAAGCCAGCTTGGATTAGAATCACCAAAATATGGAAATAATCTTCACCAGCATATGGAAATAATCTTTGACAGATTCTTAACACTCCCCCTCAAGCTGGCTTGAAGATGTCATGTATCCCTAGTTTAGACAAGATCCTCCAAAAATGTTGGGTTGGAAGACCTTTAGTAAAAACATCTGCTAGTTGATCTTTTGAACGAACAAATGGGACACAAATTATGCCTTCTTCTATCTTCTCCTTTATAAAATGTCTATCTATTTCAACATGTTTAGTTCGATCATGTTGAACAGGATTATGGGCTATACTGATAGCTGCCTTATTGTCACAATACAGCTTCATAGGATCTGAAGTCTCAACCCTTAACTCTTTAAGTATAGTTTTCAGCCACATCACTTCACAAATCCCCAAGGCCATTGACCTGAACTCAGCTTCTGCACTTGAGCGAGCAACTACGGACTGTTTCTTACTCCTCCAAGTAACCAGATTTCCTCCCAAAAAGGTGCAATAACCTGAGATAGATCTTCTATCAAGAGAAGATCCTGCCCAGTCTGCATTTGTATAGACTTCAACCTCTATCTTTTCCACTTTAGTAAACAACAGACCCATTCCTGGAGAATTTTTTAAATATTTGATAATTCTAAGAACAGCTTCCATATGCTCTTCATTAGGATTATGCATAAATTGACTAACTATCCCAACAGAGTAGGAAATATCAGGACGAGTGTGAGATAGATATATAAGCTTACCCACCAATCTTTGGTACTTTTCTTTGTTGACCAATCCTCCTTTGAGAGTTTCAAGCTTGTGATTTACTTCAATAGGAGTGCCAACAGCTTTGCAACCAAGCATACCAGTCTCCTTTAAGAGATCAGTAACATATTTCCTTTGAGATAGAAAAATCCCTTTTCTAGATCTTGCCACTTCTATCCCTAAAAAATACCTCAAATTCCCAAGGTCTTTGATCTCAAACTCTTTGTTCAGCTCCTCTTTCAATCTCCTTGCTTCTTCTTCATCATTACCAGTAAGTATGATGTCATCGACATAAACTAACAAAGCAATAAACTTACCATTCTCTCCATGTTTAAAAAATAGTGTATGGTCTCCCTGACTTTGTTGAAATCCTTTGCACCGAATAGAACTAGTGAACTTTTCGAACCATGCTCGAGGTGACTGCTTAAGACCATACAATGATTTTTTTAACTTGCACGCCTTATCTGCCCCCATAGTTGTTTCAAATCCTGGAGGAACATCCATATACACCTCTTCTTCTAGGTTTCCATGCAAAAAAGCATTCTTCACGTCAAGTTGATATAGAAACCAGTCCCTGTGGACAGCTAGAGATAGTAAGACACGAACAGTGCTCATCTTAGCAACCGGAGCAAAGGTTTCCTGGTAATCTATCCCGTACGTCTAAGTGTATCCCTTTGCAACCAGCCTTGCTTTGTACCTCTCAACAGTTCCATCTGCCTTGAATTTAATTGTGAACACCCATTTGCAACCTACTGTTTTCTTCCCTGTAGGTAGTTTAATCAATTCCCATGTGTCATTCTTCTTGAGTGCTATCATCTCTTCAAGGACTGCTGCTCTCCATTTCGGATCCTTCATAGCCTCCTGAATGCTTTTAGGTACTTCTAGAGTAGAAACATTAGTAATAAAAGCCTTGTATTGATGATTTATTTTCTTATATGAAATAAAGTTGGCTATAGGATGTTGAGTGCAGGATCTCACGCCCTTTCGAAGTGCTATAGGAATATCCAAATCATCTAAAGAAGAATTAAGAAACTTACTCGTATCTTCAGGGATTGCTTTTTCCGGTTCCAAAGATTGGTTTAGCTTGGGAGAATGAATGGTCTCTTTTTGCCTCCTAGAATAAACCTTCAGTTCCTGTGGTGAAGAAGGTTGTTGTTGCTCCTGTGATGAGGCTACTGGTTCCACAATCTGATCTGATTGAAACAAATCACAGGAGGCCACTGGTTCCACAATCTGATCTGATTGAAACAAATCACAGGAGGCCACTGGTTCCACAATCTGATCTGATTGAAACAAATCATTTGCTATCTCTAATTCTTCTTTGTGACTTGAACTACTTATGGGTAAAGTATTCAAGATATCCTCCCAACTTTCAGAAGTCTCCTCTCCACCAGCCAGCTCTTCTTCAATTCTTGTATTCTCCCCCTGAAGAGTAGGCTGATAGGGTTGATTTTCAACAAAAGTAACATCAAGAGAAACAAAATATTTTCTAGTTAGAGGATGGAAACATTTATAACCCTTTTTAAATGGGGAGTAGCCAACAAACATACACTTCAATGCCCTAGGGTCAAGTTTAGACTTATGAATATCCTGATTATGGACATAAGCAGTGCACCCAAAGACACGAGGTGATAAGGAAGAAATTAAGTGTTTGGAAGAGGGAAAACTCTTTTCTAGTGTTTTAAAAGGAGTGTCAAAGTTAAGGACTCTTGTTGGCATTCTATTAATAAGGTAACAAGCTGTGAGAATGGCATCACCCCAAAACACTTTAGACACTTTCATCTGAAATAATAAAGCCCGAGCTACTTCTAATAAGTGTCTGTTCTTCCTCTCAGCTATCCCATTTTGTTGTGGCGTACCTACACAAGAAGACTGATGTATAATCCCCTGTTTTTCAAGATATTTTCCCAAAACTTCAGAATAGTATTCAGCCCCATTATCTGACCTAAGGATTTTAATTTGCTGTTGAAATTGGTTTTCAATCATATTTCGAAATACTTCAAAGACAGGTGCTACTTCAGATTTTCTTTTAAGCAAATAGACCCAACACATACGGGTATGATCATCTATAAAAGTGACGAACCATCTAGCACCTGTTATAGTTTGAACCTTACATGGCCCCCACACATCACTATGAATCAAAGTGAAAGGAACAGTTGGTGTATAATTTTTAATAGGATAGGAAACTCGATGATGCTTAGCAAATTCACAGGTTTCACAATGAAAATCTGAAGTTTTATTATTTTTAAAGAGTGAGGGAAACAACAATTTGAGATATTGGAAATTTGGGTGCCCTAATCTAAAATGCCAACTCAGGATCTCTCTTTTATTTTCACAAACACCTTCAACCTGCAAAGCCTGACTGTTGCTGGTTTCTTCAAGAATAAAGAGACCATTCACTTCCTTAGCACTGCCAATCTTCTTCCCCGAACGCATATCCTGAAAATCACAACCATTAGAAGAGAAATTAACACAACAATCCAAGTCTTTTGTCAATCTTCCAACAGACAACAGATTACAAGACAGATTCGGTACATGGAGTACTGATTTAAGGACCAAATTCTTAGAAATGATAATGGAGCCTTTGCCAGCAACAGAGGACAAAGATCCATCTGCTATTTTTACTTTTTGTTGTCCAGAACAAGGAACATATGTTGAAAATAATTTAGAAGAACCAGTCATATGGTCTGAAGCCCCTGAGTCAACTATCCAGGAGTTGGAGTCTGGTTTAACAAGTAGAGCACTAGTATACGTACCTGCTTGAGCAGTATTAGCAGTGGCATTAGATGGCTTTGATTGTGAATTAATTTTACCAAACATTTTCTGCAAAAGTTCCATTTGAGACTTATTGAAAACCTGGTCTTCAGTTCCCTGGTTACCATTATTTCTCTGTTGCTGTTCAGTCATGGCTTGGAATCCCTTGTTGAAATTAGGTCCTTTCCCAAAACCTACTGGTTTTCCATGAATCTTCCAACACTTATCTCGAGTGTGTCGTGACTTATTGCAGAAATCACACCATAATTTGTCCCTGTCATCTGATTTTCTTTGGGGGCCTTTCTGTCCTCCCCAAGTCTGGTCATTTTTGCCTATAGCAAGTGCAGAACTTTCTGCCATAACAGGTGTATCATTCTTCATCATAACTGTGAGTCTACTCTCTTCTCTTCTAATCTCAGCATATGCCTCAGTAACCATCGGGATTGGTCTCATGCTCAAAATCCTCCCCCGAACAGCATCAAATTCTGAATTTAGACCTCCAAGAAAGTCAAAAACTCTCTCCTTTTCAACGATCTTCCTGTATTGCAGAAAATCTTCTTCGTTTCTCCATTCAAAATCCTGATACAAATCTAACTCCAACCAACATTGGTTAAGAACATTAAAATAAGCCATAACAGATTGGTTTTCTTGCTTGGTGTCATGAACCTTTCTCCTCAAATCATAAAGTTGCGAGTCATTATTCAGATTTGAGTACATCATATTAACAGTGTCCCATAATTTCTTAGCTGTATCACACAAGATAAAATTCTGACTCACCTCTGGTTCCATTGAATTAATAAGCCAAGCAAGTACCATTGAATTTTCTGCTTGCCAAACCTCATAACTTGGATCTCCTGATGCTGGTTCTGTCTTTGATCCATCCAGCCAGCCCATCTTTCCTCGTCCTCTGATGAAGAATTTAACGGACTGTGCCCAGCGAAGGAAATTGCTCCCATTTAATTTATGGGTAGTAATATGAATCGAAGAACTTTCAGTCGATCCATGACTTGAACTAGATCCTGAGGTCTCGGAAGTCTTAGAAGTAACCTCCGACATTTTGCAAGACACGAAGAAAGCTAAAAACAAGAAAAATAGACTGATTCCCTAAGGAAAGTCGGCTCTGATACCATGAAGAAACTTCTAGGGAAAAAGTATTTCTTTCATATATTATTTACTTTACACATAGTAGGTTTTATAGGCTAGTCTCACTGATGCATATCAAACTATAAAAGGCAAGAATACAATGGAAAATCAGAGAAATAAAAACAAATATTCTGGTCTAAAACTTTCCCAAAGAAACCAAGATCCTCTAGTTAAGCCAGCTTGGATTAGAATCACCAAAATATGGAAATAATCTTCACCAGCATATGGAAATAATCTTTGACAGATTCTTAACACATTTGTCTTTTTATTTATTTATTTGGGGTATGGGGGGTGGGGTGAAGGATTTGCAGAAGTTTTTGTTGAGCTCCATTACTCGCCTACAAATTTTTTTTTCTCCAATCATAAAATATAAGGAAAAATAAATTCAAAGGTCTTCTGTGACAATGTATAACTGATAATGTCTTTTTGATCTTTGGTGACAGTTTCTTGTGGAATCTTTGGATGTGATCCAAGACACTGATTGGTTGATTTCTCTTGGAAATGCTTTCACTGAACAATATGTACTGTATACACCTGATGATGAACATTCAGCACTTCTTCACCGGTATAACGTCCTCGAATTTGCTTTTTAAATTAATCAAAAGAAAAATGAAGAAAAATAGGATATAGCTCTGCTTTTTTCCTTTTGGGTACTGGGAAGAAGTTTTTCCTCTTGATGTTCATTAAAGTTGCAAACATGTTTTGAATAATATGATGGCTTTGGTATTTTTGATTCTTGCAAGATCAGGTTTGCAGAAAGTTGGTGAAATTTTGTTTAATAACACCTTAAAATTTTGTTTTGGATCTTGAAAGATAAGGTTTAAAAAGTTGCTGAAATTCTGCGTTCAATTATAGCTGAAAATTTTCCTTGCAGTTATCATACTTAATAACAATACATACATACATATACAGGTGATGTTGATAAGTTAAAATTGTGAAATATGATATCATCTGTGTTACTTGCAGTACATTAGCTTTTCTTTTTCCCTCTCTCTTTCTATCTCCAAGAAGTCTTTGGATGGCATTATGAGCACCTTATTATCATGCATTTCTAGGAATAGTTCGGAAAGTTGAGGGTAATTGACTTATAATGATTATTTATGGCATTGATGTTAAGTTTAACACATTCCTTCTATAACTGTCATTTATGTACACTGCTAAAAGGCAGATAAATAGTTGGGATGGATGGATGGTTGTACTATTTGTATTCTTCCAGCAGGGAGCCATATCTCTGTTGGATGAAAGTACTATTTGTTTACACTGATGTATCGTGCTTAAAAGAATCAATATCTTTTTTGTCTGTGACACAGAAGTAGAAATATGAAGAAAAACTTTGGGAAGTCATATCATGAATAAATTAGAGATGCTTGCTCTTTAAAGCGTTACACATATAAAGAGAACTGATGTTTGTATGCATCCTTTTAAAACATATTGATAAATACCCTAAGTACATCATTAGAATGCAGTGTTTGACATATCGTTTTAGTCAACTGGGAGCGTTAATTTTGATACTGTAGGTACAAAGGTTCTGCTTCTAAATATTTTTGCTGAAAGCCTGCAATGTTTGTGTTCTTCCGTTGCTGTGTCCATCTGAAGTCAACAGTCAGAAGGCTCATTAATTGTTGCCATTTGATCTGTTCTGTTGCAGGTGCCTGGGTGTGCTTCTTCAAAAAGTAGATGACAGAGCTTATGTCCATGATAAGATTGATTGGATGTACAAACAAGCTAATATTGCTATTCCAGCTAACAGGCTTGGTTTGGCAAAAGCGATGGGACTGGTATCACAGAGTTTGAAGTTTTATAATTACACTTCTCTTTGCCTTTTTCCGCATTTATGTTTGGTTCTTCCTTGCAGGTTGCAGCATCCCACTTGGATACTGTGTTGGAAAAGCTCAAAAGCATTCTGGATAATGTTGGGCAAAGTATTTTTCAGAGGTGTGTGCCATACTTTTACATATTGCGTGCATCAACTGGCCTTTTTCTTTCCCCCTTCCACCCCCCCAACACACAACACACCACCCCACCCCCCACACCAAAAACAAACTTTCCATGTCCGAGTTCTTCTGTTTTAGATTCAATCTTGATATTGGAATCTTTTAAGCTCATGGTCAATGCTTATTTTATTGTTTATTTGTTTTTTGCATGCATTATTTTCCAATTTATCATGTGTTTGTGCTGAAAATTTTTATATTTTATGAAAAATAACAATTTTAACACTTTGGATCTCCGTGCATTGCAGATTATTATCTTTCTTCTCTGATAGTTATAGGACGGAAGAATCTGATGATATACATGCTGCTTTGGCTCTAATGTATGGATATGCTGCAAGATATGCTCCATCAACAGTTATTGAAGCGAGAATTAATGCACTTGTTGTAAGTTACCTTTTATTTGAGTTCTTTATGAACTTGCAGAGATATCATCTTGATAAAATGTTTGAGGAGTCCTGCAATGGCTGATTTTGGGATTAATTATTGCTCTATTTACCATCTGAGCCTTAGCTTTTGGGTTGGTTTCTGTACCATAGTATCAGAATCCATTTTGCTTTGCTCTTTTCCATTTGATGGATCCTTCCTTGAGACATTTTTTAACTCCAAACCAATTATTCTGTTGAGCCAGCTTACAAGGGTGGGATGAATTCCCTTGCTTACGAGATTGGAATTGATTTTACTTTGTAGCTCTTCAACCTACGAAGCTTTTGGGTTGGTTTCTCTAATGTTAGGCTTTTACTTTTATTGACTCTGACCACTGCCTAGGGTAATTGGCTCTTCCTTTTATTCTTTCCAAGCTTTATTTTTTATATGGACTTATATGAGGTTCTGTTAGTGAATGCTCCCATTTTTTTTTTTTGGATAATGTGGAATGATACAACATTCTGTGGTTCAATCTCATAATTGAAGCATAGCATAACATATACACAACTCTTAATTAAGCTTCCTCACTGTTGACCTATGACTCCACTATGAATTTCTCGAGGCAAAGCAACTACTCAACTTCTTTCCACATCCCTTCTTTTTAATATAAGATCCTTGTTTCCTATCCCAAAAAATGAAAAATATAACAAAAAAGGAGGTAGTGATATGCTACTTGGAAACATTTTGATTTGGTTACTTTCATTCTTCTAGTTTAACTGTCACTTAGAACAGCCACTATAGGGTTTATGTATTTTTTTCTTTCTTCTATCTTTTGCTGGAGAGATCTCATAGATATTTTCTTGTGTGCATAATAGAGTTGTACTCAGCTGTATACTGTCTGTCACTGAACATAATCATTTTCAATTTCATTGGCTACATTTCTTTCTTCAATGATAATCTTCTGCTGCTGCTTTTTGTGAAAAGGTAATTTGACAGCCAAATGAAAGAAAAAATAACGAAGAAAGAAAAAGTTAAAATTAAAAAAGGTTCTCACAACTGTTAATTGTCATTGAACATAATTATTTTAGATATGATTGGCTACATTACAGGCTTTTTTTTAATCTGCTGTAGCTTCTTGTTGTGAAAAGGTAATTTTGACGGCCAAATAAAAAATATAACGAAGAAAAGGAAGAATTGAAATAAGAAAAGGTTATCTCACAACCGTTAACTGTCATTGAGCATAATCATTTTAGATTTGATAGGCTACATGACTAGCTTGCTTGATAATCTGCTGTTGCTTCTTTTTGAAAAAAGGTAATTTGGGAGCCAAACAAAAAATATAATAGTTAAAAGAAAAAAAAGTACTTTTTTTTTTCTGTTTGAAACAAGTTGTGCAGCAGCTTCATATGATTGAAAGATCAGTTGTATATTTCTTTTGCTTACAGGGAACAAACATGCTTTCACGGCTTCTTCATGTACGCCACCCTACAGCAAAGCAGGCTGTCATCACGGCTATCGATCTACTAGGTCTGTATTCAGTTTTCAAATCCTCATTTCTTGTAATACAGTATTAGGGTTCATCTATTTGGTTTTTAATTCATATTGCAATGTCTATCAATTTTGATCATTGACTTGTCAATTGCATTATTTTCATCTAGCATCTTCTGGGTGTCTCCTATTACAAATGATGTAAATTCATTTCTTTTAGAAAAAATATAGAACAAATACAACCTTGTTTCCAAGTATAGAGATTTAAGGTGAAGAAAAGGAAAAATTTTAACCAACATGAATATAACCCAAATCTTTCCTATTTTTAGTGGTCAACCAGGAATTAATATTTAAGATTAGGAAACAACAATAAACTCCAGGATACACAAACCTGAACAGTTGGACACTCCCCTCAAGTTGGTTCAAATATATTTCTAATCCAGCCTGCTTGTATTACTTGAATGTAAGACTAACAAGGTTGTTGGTGAAGATATTTGCCAGTTGTTCCTTAGTTGAAACAGAGGGTGTGAGTGCTTCTCTTTTATCATTTTTGTTCTTTAATAAAAGGTTGGTCAACTTCAACATGCTTGTTTTTGTCATGATGTTTTAATAATAATTGTCTTCTTGTCGCAACAAAGCCTCACTGTTTTGCACATGATTGGTTCAAAAGGATTTTTTTCACAGATTTGTTGATCCATTGCACTAAATTAACTTTAGCGCTTAACCTTGCCACGCGTAACTGTGTTTTGCTTTGTCAAGACACCAAATTCACCTCATATGAAAGTTCAATAACTAGATGTAGATCTTCTATTTATACCTGATCTGGCAATCTGCATCAGTGAAGGCTCCGACTCTTGAATAATAATTTCTAGAAAACATTAGACCATTCCCAAGAATTGTCTTCAATTAACATTCCTTGAACTCCATCGATGTGACATTCTAGTTGGTGAGTGCATAAATTGGCTGATCAAATTCCAACTAACATATGGTAACAACACCGAGTCTATGGTTTTGATCAATAGCAGAATGACTAGGTTTGCATCCTAACATCTCTGCTTCACTTAACAGATCGATAACATGCTTTCTTTGTGAAACTAAAATCCCTGGTTTGATTTAGCGGCTCCAATTCTTATGATGTCCCTCAAGTACCCCACATCCTTTATTTCAATTTTCTCTAGGCAAAGGGCTTTCGAGTGTTCTTTATTCCACATCATCTCTGTCAATAATTTTGTCAACATAAACAAAGAACTGTAATTTTTCTAAGGGATAAGTTTTCATGAAAAGAGTGTGGTGACACTGGCTTTGATGAGTCCAAACTTAAGCAAGAACTTAGTTGACCTCTCGAACCATGCCTGAGGAGACTACTTTAGTCTATAAAGGGATTTCTTTAGCTTAACACACTCTGTTGCTGCAATAAATATTCTCAAAGCCAAGAGGTAGATCAATGGATGTGTACCATCAAGTACAAAGTCATGGTTCTATTGAGAGAACTAAGGCCAGACCAGAGGTTAAGGGCCATTATGCAGAGTTATGGAATTTACAATAAGGAAACATTAGCACCAATTGTGAAGATGAATGCCATAAGGGTTCTCTTAACGTTGGTTGGTACAGTTTGATCAGCCACTACAACAGCTAGATGTTAAAATATTGATCCGACATTTCATCAAGAATGGACTCTTTCCCCTTACAATCTCTAAGAGTTTCTTGTACATTTTGTTGGACATTTTCCAAGGACGAGGTGGCTGTAAAACCTTTGTAATCTGGGGTAAGATGAGGTAAACTAAAAATTTTTTATGTGGGATGTTTAGTGAAGGTTCTAATATCTTTTTAATTGCTATAGGAAGATCAAGGTTAGCATCAAATTTATAAGCATAGATTTGTTTGAGACGTACCTAATTTTATGATTGGATAATTGACCATGAGAAAAGAGGGAATTTCCATCCTATTTATTGTAGTAGGTTTTAGTAGACTTGCTTAGAATTGCACGTGGAATGTTGAAAATAGAAGTTGTCTTGGTCAAATTGAAGGAAAACCCCCTAAAAAAGCTTAAAATGAAAAGCTCTTGTTTTATTTTTTATCTTTTTCTCCTTTTTGGTTGACTTTGTTATTATCCCTTCACATGCATGGCACCAAATATCTTAGTTGGCCTAGTAAATCTTGTTTATATAATTTCTTTCAATAGTCAATGTTGTGAAGATGATGCAAAAGATATCATACATTTTGGAATGGGGCTTCTGTAGGCCGTGCTGTCATTAATGCTGCTGAAAATGGAGCATCATTTCCCCTCAAAAGGAGAGACCAATTACTTGACTACATATTAACTTTGATGGGCCGGGATGAAAATGATGGTTTTGCTGATTCAAGTATTGAACTTCTGCATACTCAGGTGTTTAATTGTTCTGAAATTTATTGTCTACTGAAGCTGTTCTTCAAATTAAGTTTATTCTGAATTTTTCTGGTTTATTTGTGTCATGATTTTACTCATTAAGGCCCTTGCTATAAGTGCCTGTACTACCTTGGTCTCAGTGGAGCCAAAGTTGACAATTGAAACCAGAAATCATGTTTTGAAGGTAGTCTTCCTGTATATGTTATGAGTATGTGTGTGTGTGTATTCCACTTGTTCTCTTGTCTTATGAATGTGCTCTGAAAATTTTGACAGGCCACCTTAGGGTTCTTTGCATTACCAAATGACCCAATTGATGTCGTAAATCCCCTCATAGACAACCTTATCACTCTCTTATGTGCGATTCTTTTAACAAGGTATTCTTGAATTTGAAGATCTATGATTTTTGAATTACTTTTTTGAAAACACTACGTGGTTCTTTGATTTATTTGTATGAATAATACATCTGCTTTGAAATCTTCTATACGTGGTTTGCAAAAAGGGCCTTTTGTAAGCTTGCAGAAGAATAAAACAGCTCCATACTTAATGGATGGAGAAGTATATTTAAGTGGGGGATAGCTGAAGTATGCTAGGAATATTGTTCCATCTATCTTTCTTGACCCTCTTTGCTCTTCCGTAAGGTTATATTCTGTAAAAGATGAGAATAAATGGTGAAGGAAATAATTGTAGTACATGGTTCATGCAATTAAAATGCAAGTTAAATTGGTAAATTATATCTCATCTCACCATACGTTCATTTAAAGGCCTAACAATATAGTATTTAAGTTTACAGCTTGTCTGAGATACCAAGGTTATGAGCTGTTTTGAGCAATGTTCATCTTTAGTGTATAAGAATACTTCGAAAAGTTCTTTTCTGTAGTTTTTATAGCTATATTTACGTTTTTATTTTAATTTTTGTTTTTCTTTCCCACTGTCCAATGTGGTCTGCAGCTGTAATTTCCGATGTTGATTTAAAAAAAAAAGAAAAAATAGAAAAGTTGGTAAAGCATTTCATCAAGCAATGGCACAAGGATAAAACACAAACATGACCACGAAAAACAACATATTCATTGTGTAATTATCATAATGGGGAATTGGAACTTGAGATGTTTCAGTCAAAAGTTGGCTTTCTTACCATGTTAAGTAAATTGGTTTGGAGGACTTGTGGTCCATTTTGTACTCAACACCATTAATCACGTTCTGTTTCTGTTTCTTACGCACATACGCACATACAAAGAAGTGTAACAGACATTTTGTATAGATTATTTTGTTTTAAGTGAGAATGCATTATGATGTTGACTGGATGTCTATATATCATTTGCGGCATTATCTCTTTTCTTTTTCTTGATCTTTAGTTCCATTTTGTGTATTTCATGTGGCTGTATAATCTCTCTTTATTTCATGCACAGCAAAGTCTCTCTTGTTTTTCATAAATAGATTCCCCTCTCTTGTATTCTATGGATGCAGTCCACAGATGTTTCTTCTTTCCCTTTTTCCTATACTAGTATATTTTTGCTTGTTTCTCAATGGAGTTTAAAAAAAAACAGTTGTCTGTTTCCTTTTACAATGGTAGTTTGTTTTATCTTTTTCTTTTCTCAACTCATTATTCCTACTTTTCACCTGCATAGAACTAATATGTGCACGTTTACTTGTTTCCATAGATGCATGTGTTTTGTGTACACTATTCCTTGCATGTATATATTCATTTACTCTATAGGACCTTGTTATCCCTCTTCTAACTGGAAAAACATGCATCATTCAGTGGAGAGGATGGAAGAAGTAGAGCTGACCAGCTATTACATATTTTGAGACAAATTGATCAATACGTTTCTTCACCTGTGGAGTATCAAAGAAGAAGGAGCTGTCTTGCGGTTTATGAGATGCTTCTTAAGTTTCGGACACTTTGTGTTGGTGGCTATTGTGCATTAGGCTGCCATGGAAGTTGCACACACAGCAAGCTAATTGACCGTACTACACACGGGAACTTTTCAAACTTACCATGTAAGTTTGTTTTCTAAAGCAACTTATCTCTTCTATGCTTTCTACAAAGTTAACCATTTTGTTGTTCTTTTACTAACAGCATTCAACTTTTCTTTTTGTCTTTCAGCGGCATATGTATTTCCAAATCGTGAAGCCCTGTGTTTGGGAGATAGGGTCATAATGTATCTTCCACGTTGTGCAGACACTGATTCTGAAGTTAGAAAAATTTCTGCACAGGTACGGAAATTGGAAGGCAGTTGTTTTTGGTCTCTTTGTAGTTAATAAGTACTGCAATAATTTCAATGTGAAGCTTATGAGCTCTAAATGTTTTATTCAAAACATAAGTTCTCTCTAAATTTTTCTTTGGATAGATTCTTGATCAACTGTTCAGCATCTCTCTTTCACTTCCAAGGCCTGTTGGTTCCAATTCTGGTGCGGATTTGGAATTGTCCTATGGTGCTTTGTCTTCCCTTGAGGATGTTATAGCTATTTTGAGAAGTGTAAGCTTGTGATGATTTTCTTTGTTACATGGTTTTGTCTTCTATCTGCAGTTTTGAAACAATAGAGTGAGAAAATGTGACATTTTGGTATTTTGGGTTCCTTTTTTTGTTTTTATTCAGGATGCTTCTATAGATCCATCTGAGGTTTTTAACAGAATTGTTTCCTCTGTCTGTATTCTTTTGGGGAAGGATGAGGTACTATTTATTTTTTCAAATATGGTTTAAAAATTGGCATGTGAATGTGGCAGGTTCATGTGTTTTTGATTATTTGTTGAAGCTTGTAGCCACCCTGCATAGCTGTACAGCAGCTATATGTGATAGGATCAAACAGTCAGCTGAAGGGGCTATTCAAGCTGTCATTGAGTTTGTTACAAAGAGGGGGAATGAGCTGAGCAGCACTGATATTTCAAGGTTTTCCTAGCATATAAATTTCACTGACCTAGTTCTGCACTCCAGATATTAAATTGTGAACTCTATGTTTTTCTGATAAAGATATATATTTAATAATAAGTATGAAGAGTTATTATTCTGTGTCTCCAGGACAACCCAGTCTCTGCTCTCTGCTGCAGTGCATGTAACTGAGAAACATTTGCGGTTGGAAACTCTGGGGGCTGTATCCTTTTTCTTTTATTCTTATTTCTTCAGAAATTTGAATCTTTTGTGTAAATACATAAAATGCTGCAAGGTTTTATTTTCGCATGTTTTTGTAGCTTGTTGATTCAACCATGGCTTTCCTTTTGTCTATTGTTGAATCTTTGACATGCATATCCTTCACTGTAAAAAGATTTCTTCTCTAGCGGAGTACACCAATTCAAAAATTATTTTTAATGAAGTATTAGCTACTGCTGGAAGGGATATAGTCACCAAGGACATATCTCGACTACGTGGTGGCTGGCCAATGCAGGACGCCTTCTATGTGAGCCCAATTTGATTATATTTTCAATGAAACTTATTCAATTTTGTTACACTTCAACTCTGGAACAAGAAATTGCTTGGGAAATTGATTTGAGTGCTTATTATTTGAAGATCTTTTTCTTCGTGGATGAATGAAGAAGTTAGAGAAGTTGAATGGATGTTTTTGTTGGCCCATGCAATCAGCATTTTGCACTTCTTTTTCCTATTTTCTTTTTAGTTTTTTTTTTTTCAGTCTGCAGAAACTTAACATTGATTAGAAAGATAAGGAAAGTAGAATACAAGTATGATTTCCTTTGCAAGGTTTAAACGACAAGAAAAGTTACCATCTATAAAAGTTTTGGTCAAGAAGTAAAAACATAAACCTTAGTAAAACATTCTTTTGGGGATTTGTTAGATATTATTTCACTGTGAAACTTGTAAGCCATCTTTTTAAATTTCTGAAATTTCAAGCTTCAGATGCAAAAACCCGTGTTCTATGCATGTATTGATCGTGTGATGAAACATATGCAAGTTGCCGGTTTATAATATACTTAAAGAAGGTTTTTTTTTTTTGTTTTATTTCCTTTAAATTTTTGTTTTCCTAAACCTCTTCTTTTTTTTTCCCAAAGAATTTTAAATTTTCTGTTATTGATTATATTGATTATACCAATTTATTGTATCAATATTTTCATCTTATTTTATATAGGTCTTCTCCCAACATGCTGTTCTGTCTTATTTGTTCCTGGAGCATCTCATATCTGCTCTTAACCAGACTCCTGTGCTTAAGGTTGATATAGAGAAAGGGGAGAATTCAAGTCATTTTGCTGATACTCAGATAGATGATGAAATTTTGCAAGCTGCTATTTTGGCTCTTACTGCCTTCTTCAGGTTTCATTTTGTATTCACAAAAATGTTTACCCTTTTTAATGATCTTACTTTTTCAGCATGTTTCATGTAAATTTTGAATGACAGAGGTGGTGGTAAAGTTGGAAAGAAAGCTGTTGAACAAAGTTATGCTCCTGTTCTTTCTGCACTTACACTCCAATTGGGAAGTTGTCATGGTCTGGCTAGTTCTGGTCGGCATGAACCACTACGGTGAGGGCTATAACTCCTTCATGATGTTTAAAATTACATCTTCGTTAAATGTTCTGAATCTTATCCTCAGAAGAAGGGTAAAGAATACTTTTGCCTTTTTTCCACAGAGCTATTTTAGCTGCATTTCAGGCTTTTTGTGAATGTGTTGGAGACCTTGAAATGGGAAAGGTACACAATCTATAAATACCAGTACCACTTTCCAGTTCAATGAAAAAGACTTAAAAGTATTTTAAAGATATGAAGTTTGAAATATTACTAAACTGTTATGTGCAGATTTTGGCAAGAGATGGAGAGCAAAATGATAAAGAGAAGTGGATTAATCTTATTGGAGATGTAGCTGGCTGCATCTCTATAAAGAGACCAAAAGAGGTAAGGTTACACAAGTTGAATGTTATTGTGCATCTGATTCAATATTTTCTTGGTATCTTAGGTCTCTCTCTCTCTCCCTCCCTGTTTTCCTTTTCCCTTCTTTTTTCTTTTTTTTTTTTTTTTTTTTTTTTTTGCATTTTTTCTCTCAAGGGGTGGGTTGGTGGTGTTGAGTGCTTGAGTGTAACAGAAAGAAATGGACATGTGAGCACACTTGGACTAAATACAGAGGCTTCCTAAGGACTTAAACTTTTGCAAATTAGTTTTATATTGGATGATTGAAGAGAGAGAAAAGAGATAGAAATTAGATAGAAACAGAATGGGACAAAAATATGATAGAAGAATAGAGATTAGAGAGAGATTAAGAAAATGAAAGATAATAGGGAAAAAAAGAGGAGAAGCAAACATGAAAGAGATGGGAGAAATAATGAACTACGATTTCATTTCTCAATCATAAACTTTGGTTCACTTAGACAAGGGTCATGGCAAGGGATTTGCTTTGGGTAGGTAAATGGGCTGGAGTGGCTTTACTGTGTCATTTGTTTCCTTTTCTCTATAGATTATGCTCAACAAGAAATGCCTCAATTCATTCTTTTTTGGTCTCCTTCCCATCCATGAATTAGAGTTGGAATTTCAACTTCAAAAGAAACCGAAAGGGGAACAAAATTCAAGACATTTCAGATCTTATGGAGATGATTTGTAACAGTTAGAAAAATTAAAATATTGTATTGAGTCTTTCATATATTATCAACTTAGTACATGGACATAATTGTATATGGGCTAAAATAAATAACATAAACAAAAAAAAATATTATTAATACTTAAAATAAATATATACTTGATAAGACTAAATATAGTGGAAATAAAAGAAATTAGTTTTAATCTTAACATTTCTCAAACTTGGGGCAAACTTGAGTACGAAAATCAATGCAATTGAGAAGAAGATAAGATAATCTCAAAGTTGTGAGGAGAAAACCTAGTAGTGCCAGAGGCTAACATTAGGGCCAAAGGGGGTTTGATAGATAGAATCCCATGAGTAATAGGCCAATTCTAGAGGAATAGAAGATGAAAGAGTAGCCATATCATGAACCTGTGAACAGGATCCTTACTACAGTGACCATGAACTGTACTCAGCTCGGATTAAGGTTTTCAAAAGACTAAATTATACTCAATAACCACCTTTTAAAGCAGCACATCATTGTTATTAAAACTATTCTAATAGGACTCTCAAACCTAATGCTAGAATTAAAATTAGACTTATTTAATTTTACTAGGTTTAGGCTTGTTAAGTATAGTTCTAGTTTAAGTATTATTAGTCTTTTCTTTATTTGTTAAGGATTCCTAAGTTTGAGGATTCCTAGTTTATATTGTTTTGTTATTTCAGCCTATATATAGGCATGTCTATGTATTTAGTTTATTATTCAAGAGAGATTCAATATAGTTTTATTTTCTTCAACATGGTAGCGTTGATTTAGAAAAATTTTGATAGTAATGATGTGCTACCATGAGGTGGTTACTGAGCATGATTTAGTTTTCTACTCATAAAAAAAAAAAGAAAAAAAGAAAAAATTCTGGAAACCTTAATTCAAGGTATGGTATTGTTCACAATACCGTTTGAGTATACTGTTACCATTAATGGGCTACTAATATGGCTGCCCCTTCGTCTACTACTCGTTGCCTATGGAAAGGCATTATCAGTTTTCTTCGCCTATTGGAAGGCACTACAAGTATTCTTTGCCTATGAAAGACACTACAAATATTCTTCGCCTATGAAGGTAGTATCAATATTCTTCACCTATGGGAGGCACTATCAGTATTTTTGCCTATGGAAGGTACTATCATCTTCGACTATAGTCTTTGGGATTATCTTCTTAATCGCATTGGCTTCCAAACTCAAGCTTGCTCTACTATCTTGAGTTTGAGGGGGAGTGTTAGAATTAAAATTAGACTTATTTAGTTTTACTAGGTTTAGTCTTGTTAAGTATAGTTCTAGTTTAAGTGTTATTAGTCTTTTCCTAATTTGTTAAGGATTTTTAGTTTATGTTGCTTTATTATTTCAGCCTATATAAAGGCATGTCTATATATTTAGTTTATTATTTAAGAGAGATTCAATATAGTTTTATTTTCTTCAACATCTAAGATTTAAACAACTCTAATACCATGTTAGAGGAAATAAAATAGGGAAATTTTTGTTTATAGTCTATATTTGTAGCAATTTTCATATATAGCCACCTTCATAGATTGCTTTCATAATTAACCAAGAAATACAAAATTGGACGAAATCGATCCTATATCCGAAAAAATCAAAGTTTCGAGTACATGATTTTGCACTATTGCACCCGAAACTGTTTCTTTCTAGTACATGCTTTGTGTACTTGAAACAAGTGTTTGTTTTGAGCACAAACTCTGTCGACTCGAAACATGTGTTTGTTTCGAGCACAAACTCGAAACAAATATTTGTTTCGAGCACAAATTTGTACTTGTTTTTAGTCGTTTATGGTTATATTCCCATATACTTTTTTGTCTAGTTATGAAAAAGAATTTTGAATGTGGCTAGTTATGAAGATTGAAGTAAAATATGGGCTAAAATGGGAAGTTTTCCAGTAAAATATTATATTATGAAGTCTCACTTGAATGATCAGCTGATTACATGGGCATGTTTTTATATAGACTAAAATAATAAAACAACTTAAACTGGGAATCCTAAACAAAAAATATACTTAATACGACAAAATAAAGTGGAACTAAATAAAACTAATTTTAATTCTAATAGTAATGTTGTAATTCCATTTTGTCTTTTTTTTTTGAGAATTCCAGTTAGATCTTCAATCAATTCAATATGGTATGGAAGCGCAAAGATCTTTTAAAGATTCATTTTTTTTTTTTAGCAGTAGCTCTAGGAAAAATCGACACAGCTGGTATATATGACAAAAGCCTTTTTCATCTTGGTGTGCCCTTTGGAGTCTGTAATGATTAGAGAGCAGCTCATATTTTCCTTCCCTTCCCTGTTGCATCTTCTTTGTGAGCTGTGAAGATTTTCTTATGGAGACTTATGCGCTTTCCCTCAAGGAAAGAGAACCAAAACGGGTGGCAGCTTGCTGTCTCTCCCTTATTGTGGTCGATATGGCAAGAGAAGAAACTGTTGCATTTTTTAAAATTAAAACAGGAGAAAGAGGCAGTCTTTTATGGGCATTATTGAATTTTTCCCTTCACTTTGAGCCTCTACGAAAAAAGGACTTTCAAGCCTGATCCTTCTTTCTATTTTTCCCATTCATCTCAGTTGGGAAGGTGCTGGAAAATAGTCTGGTTAGGTTTCTTTAGATTCGCGGTCAAGTTTATTAATCTGTGCAAGTTGTTGGGGAGTCTTAGTTTGTGGCTGGCATTTGTCTATGATTGATTTTGATGGGCCTACAACATTTTATATAGTTTTTTGCTCTCCATTGGAAATCTGGTCCACATTCGAATTTCTTCTTCGCACAATGATATACTTTTCTGTTTCTCTTTAGAAAAAATGATAAAGCTCTTACAAAAAAGGGATTCTAGGTCCTATCTGGAATTGCCAAATAGAACTAAATGTATGACAAATAAGAAACATAAACAGTACTCAATTAAGAAAAACAAATTGGAAAAATGGGCTATTTTCATATACCTCCTATCTGAAATAACACATAGCGGAAGGTTTTGTGAAAAATAACATAAACCACCTCTCAACAACATTTCCTATACATTCAACTTGAGTAACACAATTCTAAAATGACTAAAATAACCTTGGGTTTGCTCTATCTATACTCTGGATTATTTGATTCCATGACCTCCAAAGCTCCTCCAAAGCTTCTTCATCCAAATCTTCCACTTTTTTCTGAAGAAAAGAAACACCAAAACCACAGATAAAATGCAAAACATATGTGTAGAAAAGATCAAGGCTTTTAGAATTAAAATTGGACTTATTTAGTTTTACTAGGTTTAGTCTTATTAACTATATTTCTAGTTTAAGTATTATTAGTCTTTTTCTAGTTTGTTAAGGATTTCTAAGTTTACAAGGATTTCTAGTTTATGTTGCTTTATTATTTCCACCTCTATAAAGGCATGTCTATGTACTTAGTTAATTATTTAAGAGAGATTAAATATAATGTTATTTTCTTGAACATGGTATCAGAGCTAGTTCGATCTTAGGCTTGAGAATCGTATCAAAAATATTTTGATAGTGATGATGTGCTACCCCGTAAGGTAGTTACTAAGCATGATTTTGTTTTCTAGCAAAAGGGGAAACAAAAAATTCTCAAAACTATTTTTGATAGCGAGGATGTGCTACCATATAAGGTAGTTATTGAGCATGATTCTGTTTTCTAGTAAAAAGGAGAAAAAAAAATTCTCAAAACTTTAAAAAGAAAAAAGAAAAGTCTAGGTACCCTAATCCGTTTAGTGTACTGTTGACGGGTAATGTTCAGAGTGCTGTTCACAGTGCTGTAGTAGAGTATTGTTTACAGATCCTTGGTTCTTGATATGGTTGCTCATTTGTCTATTACTATTCGCGACACTCTTCCCCTATAGAAAGGCACAATCAATATTCTTTGCCTATGGAAAGGCACAATTAGTATTCTTCACCTATGAAAAGGCACAGTCAGTATTTTTGTCTAAAAAAGGGCACAGTCAGTATTTTTACCAAGAAAAAGGCGCAGGTAGTATTTTTCACCAAGAAAAAGGCATAATTAGTATTTCTCGCCTAGAAAAAGGCATAATTAGTTTTTCTCGCCTAGAAAAAGGCACACAAGATCGCCTCTTGAAGGCACAAGTGGTTTTCTCCTATTTTTTGATGTTTTGGGATTTTCTTCTTAATCGCATTAACTTCCAAGCTCAAGCTTGCTCTACCACCTTGAGTTTGAGGGGGAGTGTTAAGATTAAAATTAGGCTTATTTAATTTTACTAGGTTTAGTCTTATTAAGTATATTTATAATTTAAGTATCATTAGTCTTTTCCTAGTTTGTTTAGGATTTCTAATTAATGTTACTTTGTTATTTTAGCCTATATAAAGACATGTATATGTACTTAGTTAATTATTCAAGAGAGATTCAATATAATTTTATTTTTTTCAACAAAAGCTAAACACATAAAAAAAAAATTCATGTATAACAGCCAACAAATTACGAAATTTATGTAATAACCTTGGTCATCTTTTCCCCTTCTTAAACATTTAAATTGCGTGAGATTTTGCATTTAAAGCCTTTTGTACAGTGCCCTGCTTTATAAAACCACCCATACTGTAGACGTGGGGTCAACGCCTGTTCACTTATGACTATCAGTTAAGCTTCTAATTTTGATAACCCAATTGGAAAAAGAGAACAATTGAAATACTTACTAACAGGAACTTTGGGCTGACTAACTTCAATCTTCAACAAATCATTCAACTCCTTTTCTTTGGCCTTCTCTTTCTCCTCTTCTGTTATTATTACAGAATCCAATAACAATCCAATATTTAAAAATTTTCCAATGCCCTTAAATTGAATAATGAAAATGTATTGCCAAGAAGTTTCAGTAACTAGTGTAAATAACGTCAGAACATAATCTTATGTGGAGGGTAAAACTTTTCTAATTTGAAAAGTAATTTTTAATCACCATTTTTTAAATTTTTTCTAGTACAATAAGAAATTGATGTTCTTTTCCTGGTTCTATTGAATTTTTTCCAAGAGATTCATACTTTCTGGTTTAGCAATTCAAAATGCACTAATGTTGTCCATAGGCAGGAACATATTGTTTCAAACACGATTTATTGTAATTTAGCTTTGTTTGATAAAGAATGAATTCAAATGTGACCAAAATAGTGTTGAGGGGTGGTTGTTGTTAGTTTCCACAAAATGTTCTGTGTTATTTCCACAGACTTCATAGGAGGAATGTAAAAATATCCCATGGAAAAACTATTCTAACTTAATTTTAAAATTTTAGGCTCTTAGCTATTTGAATCAGATTATAATAAATAGCTAAGACCCTAAAATTTTAAAATTGAGTACTTTCTGACTACTTATAAAACTATTTTTCATTTAATTAGTAACATTTCAATCCTGACCAAGTTGCTCTAAAATATTATTGGGTATAAGCTCATAAGGAAATATAATTGCAATGATGACACTGATTTCCTTGCAATGTGGATGCAGTCATTGCTTAAATACCTAACAATGTACTGGTTGCTTTGCAAAACTAATACAAGGCTCTTGTTTTTCTGTTATGGTCAATATGTCCAGGTTCAAGCTATATGCCTAATTTTGACTAAATCCTTGAGCCGACAGCAAAGGTTTCAGAGGGAAGCAGCAGCTGCGGCACTATCAGAGTTTGTCCGCTATAGGTTTGTGCAGAACGATCTATGCTTGAAAGATTTTCTATATTACTTGCTTTGTTTGATTTTACTCTTTTGTACATGTGTAGACACGTATTTAAGTCTTTCACTTTTTTCCTCTATCTTGTCTATCAGTTTTATATTTTTGAGAATTAAACTACTTTGAATTGTTTCTAGGGTAAAGCAGGTTGAATTTATGTTTTTCATATGGTATTTTCAACTTCTTAAAGTTGATTATTCAAAAGACATTATTTGCTTTTCCCTGTTTTCATATTGATATTGTTGAGGATTTATTTTGTTTTGACACAGTGGGTAATTGACCAATTTGTTTTGTTCAGTTGGTTAAGTTCGTGTCTATTAAGTTTGGGCTTTTAGATTATCATGCATTTGTTTGAGTTATCTAGTGCAGACTGATGAAACTTTAGCTGTTTTAACTGTTTTTATTATGTTAAATTAATAACTTCGGCTTCATTTCAGACTGTTGTCGAACTGCTAGTTTTCATTTTTCCTTTGATTTCTGCTGAACTTTTCCCAAGTCAATTAATAATTATTCACCCTTGTTCACCTTGAATGTAATTTTTCTTTTTGATAAGTTAACAAGGTCTTTAAATTTTCCAACTTGTTATTCATATCCATGTGTAGTCTGGTATTGGAGATGAGATTCTGGTTTTGTTTCACATGTGAACTCAGACCGTTCCCACTCACTGATTGAGAGGCAAATTTGCTGTTGCTCATCTCTGTTGACTTGTTTCTTTACTTTCATATTCTTGAATTTATCCGTAGTATTGGTTACTGACATGCTATTCTTCTTGATGATCTAGTGATGGGTTTAATTCCCTATTAGAACAGATGGTTGAGGCATTGTGTCGGCATGTATCAGACGAATCTCCAACAGTTAGATGCCTCTGTTTGAGAGGACTAGTGCAGGTGATATATTGACAAACTCATACTTCATTATGGTTCTTGTTTGGATTGCCTAGTGGCATTGACCCATTCATGCATCATTTTTCTAAATACTCCTAATTTTAAGAAATGGTTTTGGTAGATAGTAAATATGGAATGTTTTATCGATTCAGACAGCACGCATATTGTCCATAGACTCATGAAACCTTGCGTTGTCTGGATAAGACATTATGTTTCATTCGGTATGTGTGTTTGATAAATGCATTCCATTTTCATGATAGGCATGTATGTTTGTATGTTGATTCACTTTTTCTATGATGTATTAAAAGTAAATCTCCTTCATTTGTCTTTTGCAGATACCATCCATCCATATTTATCAGTACGCAACTCAAGTTCTTGGTGTGATATTGGCTTTGCTTGATGATTCTGATGAATCAGTACAGCTAACTGCAGTGTCATGCTTGTTGACGGTGATTCACTGTCTCTGTGTGTGTGTGTATATACAATTTGCTCATGCCCATGCATGCAGGAGCGCATGTGTATTTGTATGTTGTCACGTTCTGATGTTGCTTATACCCAGATTGATTTGCTTTCTTTTTTTAACCTCAGATTCTTCAGTCATCGTCCAAAGATGCAGTGGAACCAATTTTGCTAAATCTTTCATTGCGGCTCCGAAATCTCCAGGTTCCTATATCAAGCATAACTTAAAATCTTTTTGTGTAATATTGTGTATTTGCGTTCGTTGTAACTGTATTAGGATTTAGTTAATAATACGCACTCAAAATGCATGGAACTGAATGGAAAATTCTCTGTAAACTTATAGTTTAGGAGCAAAGTTGATGTGCTATCGTTTGGTATTACATCTTATTTCATTGTTTTCATTTATTAGCATATTAGTAAAACATATTTTTTATGTATAAGCGAAGACATTGTACAGAAATACTGTACACAATCAGAAAAAGCATATCTATCTGTTACTGAAAAATATTTCTGGATTTATCCTCGAAAACATCTGTCAATATTATGAAATAAATTATCACGAATAAGGTTTTTCTACGGTTACAATACCCAAAAACATATTCAGCAGAAAACATCCTTACCAATCAAAACTATAGGCTATCCAGTACCTATGAATACCTTAAAAAATGAAGAACACTCGGGCCTATTTAGAGAAGAATGAATATATGATGGTGAATCATGGCATTGCACCTCTACCACCAAGAGATTCTCACCATTGAGGTTCTTGTCGTCCAACACAAAGACATAATGGAAAAGTATAAATCATTGAAAGGGTAATAGTGCTAATGGTAGCAAGAAGCCTTTGGGCAAGCATAACAAAATTAGGCAGTCGTCTTGTTGTCAATAATTAGATGACACTGTAGGAATTCGTTATTGTGAGCACGGCCAAGCATACCTCTTGTTGACTCAACCTGATTTTTCTACTGTTAACATATTTATAAATTCCAGTGGTGGGAGAATCCCAATATTTTCAGATTAAACACCACTTTTCTATTAGTTTTTGATATGCGTCCACCTCCAGACCTAAATTTTTATGTCTGCCTGGGTCAATATTTACATAGTCTAAATTAATGAAAGCATGAGGTTGTTCGATTTCTTTTTATTGGACATTGTGCTGCATATTGTGTTTGATTTGTACTCATTTTATTAAGCTATTTATTGATTAATATACGTATTTTTTTGTGAAAGATATGCATGAATGTGAAGATGCGAGCAAATGCCTTTGCAGCATTTGGGGCACTGAGCAACTTTGGAGGTGGGGCACAGCAGGAGGCATTTCTAGAGCAGGTAGTGCATTGGTTCATTTTTTTTTTTTTTATATGAGTTTTAGATTTAGAAGTCCATGATCGCAAATTATCACATAAGTAGAATACCCTCTTCTTGGTGTAGTATTAGATTTTGTATCTAGAATGTCAGGTACTAGATTCTAAATATATTTGGGCTTTTTTGACAAGGCTTAAGTTACGAAGACTGATTGTCCAATAGGCCTTGTATTTGAATCTTGAAAAGTCCTCAAGTTTATTAATTTTAATACAACGTAGAGAATATGATGGTCTGGTGTTTGTTTCCAAAAGATAAAGACTGTTGACCAAAGTCATCCATGGGTGCAAAGGAAGTGTTTTAGATTTTAAATGTTGACATGAAAATTACTCTTATCAGCACTAATATTTCATGAAAATATGCTATCATCATCAATATTTCTTAAAAATACTCTTATAAGCACTATTTTATCTTCCACTGCTAAAGGCCAGTAAATTAAGAGACTTAAAATAACACACCAATAGACAATTTGGTATTTTCCATTTCCCTTCCTTTTTCTCCCTTTCAAACCACTAATAAAATATACCATTGTCATTTACGTGTTCTGAATTTTTATTTATTCATTTATTTATTTATGGTAGAGTGGTCAGAGATTTGTATCATTTTTTCATTTAAGATGTCAGATAATCTAATGTAATTATTTGCAGATACATGCTACCCTCCCACGCTTGATTTTGCATCTCCATGATGATGATCTTAGTGTTAGACGGGCTTGTCGAGTAAGTGATTATCGGCCCTTTTTACTTTTTGTTTGGGACTTGTTGTCAAACCTTTGACATAATACGTGTTTGCTTAATGAATAGAATACCCTCAAACGAATTGCTCCTTTAATGGAAATCGAAGGAACAGTTGGTATCTTCAACTCGCATTGTTTTAATTCTGAACATAGGTATGAATTTATAAATTGTAAATGAAAATTTGTGTACATAAATTGTTGATCTCTTGTGTATCATTGTGATAGAAAATTTCTTTTCATTTCTTTAGAAGTGACTATCAAGATTTTGTAAGAGATCTTACACGGCAGTTCGTGCAGCACCTTTCATCGAGAATTGATGTTTATATGGCATCAACAATACAGGTTTGCATTTTGCTGATAACTGCAGATATCTGTTGGAAAGTGTTATTTTGTGACATACCTGACTAATAACCGTGCATATTGGAAGTCTACAAAACTTTACCCTTATTTGATAGAGCTGCAGAATAGTCATTGTTTTCATTGCACATCCATGGGTTTTGTCACCTACCTTTAACTTTTGACCTTCTGATGATGCTCTCGTCTGTTTCCTGGGAGCATTGTTATAGGAAAACATATCTTGTTTATTTGTTAGAGCAGTCATATAACATCTTTCCCTCAGCACGTTTATGTGGGCCTCTCTTTTTGTTTTCTTTCCTAATCCATATTCTTTCTATACCACTTAAACCCCTTGGTGTGCGTCAGATTTGAATTTCACAAAGCCTAGTACACTCGAAAGAGGTCTTATGAGGTCGATGAACTGGTACCGACACATTCATGTGTGACTTGTTTCTTGTCTCATCAACATTTTGAATTACGAATTATGCCTGACCATATTGCTGCCTTACACATCCTTATTATAGTTTTTGATGAATGCTTGTAATAAGAAAAAGGGAATGTGCCATTGTTAAAGAATAAAGATCATGCATTTTGGTTACTTCTACTCATCTGATTTGTTTAAATTCTTCCCATACTTTTATTAAAAGAAATCATTTTTATAGTATATTTTTACAACCTTCGCTTTGGCTGATACCTACAATTTATCAAATATCATTTAAAGTACAACTTTGATTAACTATCAAGATTTTGGTTTCTTATAAACTGTTCTTGAATGTATGGAACTGCTAGAACACTAGTATATAGTTCAAGGATTTGTTAGCTTATCTTCACTTTGCAGTCTAATAACATGATGCTTACATCTTGATGGTTCAGGCTTTTGAAGCACCTTGGCCAATAATTCAGGCGAATGCAATTTACTTCTCCAGTATCATTCTGTCCCTTTCTGATGATCAACATATTTTATCTCTTTACTATACACAGGTCATTCTCTGATGATTTTACTGTCAATTGGTAGGTATAACTAAAAGAAACATATATATGAAATGAACTTTTTTATCCTTGTTTAGATGTTTGGAATGTTGGTAGGGAAGATGAGTCAGTCAACAGATGCAATTGTTAGAGCAACATGCTCTTCATCACTTGGCCTGTTACTTAAATCAGCTAACTCACATTCTTGGAGATCAGCTCGACTTGACCGCGTTGACTTAATACGAAGAGGTAACGATGCTGAGTCAACTAAAAAGTAGCTATGTACAGATTAGAGGTGAAAACAGTAGTGTTGATGACTGAGTTCGTTCAAAGCTATTGATGTAAGTCGGAGTAAACTCAACGGTGGTGGAACCGCTGTGTCAGGTCTTTGATCTGCTGGAGATAAAATAAGCAACTTTTCGGATGCATGTTGGATGCTTGTAAATCTGTACAGTGGCCTCTGCATTTGGCACTTGTGTAAATCTTGTAGTCTGTAGTTTGCAAAAATTAGTTCCTTGCATTTTCAGGTTGTTTGTTGTATATTAATGTTGTAAAATTTATGAGTAGAAGAAATTCTCCATAGAGGCTAACATTATTTGACACAAAAATATTTATAATCGAGAAATCATGTGAAATTCTATAAGTATTTGAAAGTAACAGGTAGTTTTGAACAAATATTCCAACTAACGAAATTGATAAAAATTAAGGGATTTAATCAGAAATGATCACATTTTACTCTCAAAATTCAGAAATAATCACCTTCATAATTTTCAATCAAAATTAACCACTCTCACAAATTTTAGACCAAATTACCCTTTTAGATGTATAAACATTCTGTCCCGCTCGAGAGTATAATGCACTCGAGAGTACAAAATTGTTCGCTCGTAACTACATTCACGAGGAAGACAGATTTTTCAAACAAATAAAAGGAGTAGAATTTGCCCATGTCGTGAGTGCTTTGTTGCACTCACGAGCATGACTTACTAGTGAGTGCATTATTGCACTCACTAGCAAGCTCACTCACTAGTGAGTGCATTATTGCACTCACTGCTCGTGAGTGTAAGGCTACACTTACGAGCTGGGGCAAAACGCCCCAACTCGTGATTGCTCTAGCTCGTGAGTGCAGGTAGTGGCACTCACGAGCGTGGCATTTTTGGCCTAACTCGTGAGTGAACTCACGAGCGGAGTGTTTTCGTCCTAACTAGTGAGTGCATTTTACCCCGCTCATGAGTGCACTCACGAACGGAACATTTCGTCCTAATTCGTAAGTGCACTCATGAACAGGGCATTTTGTCCTAACTCGTGAGTGCAGTAGCTGCACATTTCGCCCCCAAATGGGAGAGATATACCTCGCTCGTGACTTAACTGCACTTACACCGTCTTCATATAAAACTCGACATTTTTCCGACCTTTTTCGAATTCATTCCACAACCTGTTACATGTAATTTTAATCTTCTTCAATCTCCATCTACCCCAATTATATAGTTAATGCATTAACTGAAAATATTAAATGTTAACTTGTTTTTCTACAATGATAAATGGCCGAAAACACGAAGATGTGAGAATGTTGTTGGAAGGAGGAGATGATGAATGCCCACTATAAGTATACATATCCGATCCCATTTGAAATAGTTTTATAACTAAAAGGGTAATTTGGTCCAATAAATAAAAATGTGGTCAGTTTTGATTATAAATTATTAGGATGATTATTTTTTATTTTGAGAAAGAAAATGTGATCATTTTCAATTAATTCCCAAAAATCTCATTTCATTGCTACTTAGTAACTGATTACTTTCACCTTTAATTTTTTTTTAAGCGATACCTTATGCAATGGTCTCTTATAGCAAGTGGTAATAGTAGGGGTGTTCAAAATTTAATTCAATCTAATTCAATCTGTTTTTAATAGATTTGATGGATTAGTGGATTTGATCGGATTCGAAAATTTAAAATTCGCTAAATGGATTGAATTGTGAATTCATAATATCAATCTATTAAAATTTAATCCAATTTGTTAAAATAATATAAGAATATTATTTTTATTATATTAAATTATAAAATATTTATTATAAATGTAATTATTTTTATAAAATAATATAATATTCAAAATATTTAATATTTATAATAAATGACCCTGTATTGTATTATATTTAATAAAAATATATTATTTCTATATTTTCAAGACTTTTATGATAATAACCAAAAAAAGAAATTAACCTAATCTCAAGTCTCCAAAATTTGATTTCGACAAGTTTTTGCTTTCTTCCTCACAGATCGCTGCTTCCTTCGTCTTTTACAGTTTAGAATAAAAAATTGGACTTTGAGCATCCTATCTAATATGTGAAAAACTAATTGATGAAAAATTAATTTTTTAAAATACAATATTTTGTCACATATTGTTCGAAATATTTTGGCAATAATTAAGAGGTCGTATTCTTGATTCATTTCAAAGTTTATTATTTCTAAGAACAATGGAGACACTCATTTGCACACAAGATTGGTTGCGTTCAGCACTAATAAAATCTTCGTGAAACAATAGATGAGGTTGAACATATTAAGTAAGGTATATACTAAATAGAACAAATTATATACAATTGTTATTAAGCTTTTTTTAAAATTTTTTTTTTCTAAATTATCTTTTTGTATTTCTTAAAAAAAATTTAGGTGATGAAAAAATTACATTTAATGAGGATTAATACTTTGGGATATGATTACAAGTAACTGGATTTATTTTTTTTTTCTATTAGACATATTAATTATTTATATATTCATTTTGTTGTTTATTTTATAATGGATATATAATATATTTGATTGGAAGATTAAATAAACTAATATATTATTTTATTAATTTTTTAAAAAAATACAATTAATATTAATATTAAATATTAAGTTTTTAATTTATTTGGATCAGATCGGATCGGATTGTATTTAAAAATTTTTAAATGGACTGGATTAGATTATATTCTATCAAATGATAGATCGGGTTAGATTCAGAAATTCCAATCTATCAAATGATGAATTAAATATGGATTTGATTAAATCCGCCCAATCTGATCCGCTGAACACGCCTAAGTGATATATAAATTTAAGGGAAAAAGAATGTACAAAGAAGAATCACTATTGTAGCATTAGGAAACAACTCTTTTAAGTACAAACTGATTTGACATGATTATAATTAATTATTTTGGTTCTAACATTTTAAGATTTATCTTCAATTTGAATTTTTATATTAGAATTTAACTTTTACAAATTATCTTTAAAATTTTACCGTTGGAAAAACAATGGATGTAATACCATAATATATCAATATGAGCCAGTCCAGTTCATAATTTATCATCATACTTGTCTAGCAGTAGTAAATTTCCATGGCTTAGGTTTCACAAGTTCGTTCTGTGAGCCAGGATTGAGAGATTCGGGTAGTTCTGCATTCATTAATTTGATGATCAGACAAGTTAGGCATCACAAAGGTTTCAAACTTGGAGAAAATAGTTCAGAAAACTCCATGCGTACGACAGTAAACAACTAAAAATGCTATTATATATAAATAAATGGAACGTAAAGAACAATATTCAATCTTAATCATTATGTGTATAATTTTTAGCTGCTAGGTAAGTTGGTTGGCACAATTTGCCTGTTGGATGATATCTTGGATTAAATTTTTCATGTTGAGATAAGAAGATCCCCCTTTTCCTATTGCCCTCTTTGCCAACTCTCCAAACTCTTTGGCTCTTCTTCTTCTTTCATCTCTTTCCTCTCCTTCATCCATTAGTTTGTTTATAGCCATTTCCACACGTTCCCTTTTAACCAATATCCCAATCTTCTCTTCCTCCCCAAAAATAAGTGGAATTTCCACTCCAACCCTCACACCAATCCTTAATATTTGAACAATCAACTTCTCATTGCAAAATTGGTCTGCAAAAAGTGGCCATGTTAGCATTTGCACACCTAAGGATATCCCTTCTAGAGATGAATTCCACCCACAATGTGTTAAAAACCCTCCTACTGAAGGATGTGACAATATCATCACTTGTGGTGCCCAGCCTCTAACCAGAAGCCCTCTCCCTTTTATCCTTTCCTCAAAACTTTCCTCTAAAAGCCATTTCTCTAACTCTTTTGATTTATTATTAGTATTTCCCAATTCCCTTATAACCCAAATAAATGGTTTCTTAGATGCTTCTAAGCCTAAACCAAGCTCTATTATTTGTGAAAATGTTAAATTTGAAATACTTCCAAGACAGACATATAAAACTGAATTATGTTGCCATGAATCAAGCCATTTTAAGCATTCATTGATATCAATTGCAGCCTTCTTACCTCTCTCAGCCTTATCTATGCTTTCTTTGTTGCAGAATGAGACTGGTCCAACGCACCAAACTTTTCCTCCTCTAACTTTCTTGTATTCCTTTACATATGCCGACTCTAACTCTTCAAAGGTATTTACAATAACCCCATACGATTTCATGTCAGATTCAATAATTCTATCACCAAAATCTTTCATACCGTCACGGATGGATATTGGTAGTTGAACTCTAGTTAATGCAATTTCATCAGGCAAGTCTGGCACAGTAAAGTACTCAGAATCAGAAGTAACGTTCTCATAAACTTTAGAAATGCGAGTGTTGTGCAGGCACAAGAGACAGAAGCAACCGAATCCATGGAAGGTAATCCTTGGAACGTTGAGCTTGTTTGCAGATTCGACGCTCCAAGTATAACACATGTCAGAGATTATGCAGCTGGGCTTAGGAGTTTGCAGTTTGAACAGGTGTTCAAAAGGCCGTTGAAGCATCTCAATGGATTTGAAGAAGTTGAAGAGCAAGTCAAATGAAGGAATCAAGTCAAAGTTCTCGCAGCCATCCGGTAATCCAGCTTCTTGACATGGAAGCTGTATTTCAACGAGTCTGATTTGTAGCCCAGATTGTATAGCACGAAAGAGAACTGTTCGGACCCGTGCTGCATTAACTGGGGTGGTGACAACAGTAACAATGGCTCCATGCTGAGCCAGCAATCTAGCAATGTCAATCATGGGAATCAAATGGCCTTGAGCAAGAAAAGGAAGCAAGAGGAAGTGAAGCTGATGGTTGGCGTTGGATGCCATTACAATGGATGAAATGAAACGAAGATGAGTCTGTGTAGTGACCAAATGTTGAATGGATTTCAGAATTTATGTTGTGATTTATATATAGCAAGTTACAGCTTGGTTTCCGAATTCATGTCGTCATTTATATATAGGAAGTTACAACTCTGAGCATCGAAAATGGCTTTGTGCTGATTGACGTAAGAATCTACATAAGCATATTTGTTGGATTGCTGGACAATGATGTGGCTCAGAGGCAGCGGCAGAGCTATGAACTTGTGGCTAATGACCTTCCACAATAAGGACATACAGCGCAAATTTTTTTCTGTCCTCAGCTTCACATGCAAACCACAGTATGCAAACTTTTTAGCCGAGAATCCACAAAAGGATAAAATCTAGAAACTCAAGGAAAGAAATTTTGAAGAAAATGTAAGTACATAACATTTGGTTTATTTAAACGATTAGTCAAGTGATTTTTAAAATATTTATTAAGAATCAATAAATTAGTAGAGCTACTCTTGTAATCGGGTACTATATTAATTAGTTGGAGAAATGGCTGTTAAATCCTTAAAATTTAGTAAAAATAAATGTAGTAATAATATTATTTACTTATTTTATATCATATTGATAATACATGCATAATATTTATTAATATCATAAATTTATTTATATTACAATATATTTATTTAAATTAAATTAAATAATTTGAATATAAAAAAAATATTAATAAAAATATAAAAATAAAATATATTATAAAATAAATAAATTTATAATAAATATATTAATAAGGGAAAACTACATCAATCCCCTTGTTAGATTCCACTAATGACATTTTTTACCTTGTTAGAAAAAAATATACAAAGCTCCCCTACTGTTAGGAACTTAACGATGTGAGTGAATTTTTTAAGGACAAAAGAGACTTTTCAAATGTAAGCATTGACATGACAGACAAAAACTAATTTGGATGGGACAAGTCATTTTTTGTAGGCAGAGGAGAGAGGAAATTAAAAAATAGTTTGTTTCCCTCCTATTTATTTTTTTACCATATAACTATTCGTTCTCCTTGTCTATCAGTCTCTGACCCATTGTACTCCATCCTAAATACCATCACTTCCCGCCATAAGCCTCATCTCTTGCACGCGCAAAGAAACCCTAGGTCACGAAATAAAAAGAAGCATACTTTGAAAAGCAGTCAACAACCATCATAATCAACAAAAAATCTTTCACCTTTGGTAATCCAGTGATGAAGTCCATAGATAAACTGACCCATGGCTTCTTTGGAATAGGTAATGGTTTAAACAAGCTAGCAGTATTCTGCCGCTCAACCTAGTCCTGTTGACAAAGAAGACAGGTTTTTTAAAACTATTCAAAACTATTCAAGAAAGAAGACATTCTTAAGATTGCCTTTCGGATGAGGTATGGGCATTATGAGTTTGTGCTTATGCCATTTGGGTTGACAAATGCCCTTACCACTCTTATAGATCTTATGAATCACGTGTTTAAGGGTTATTTGGATAGATTTTTAATTGTGTTCATTGATGATATCAAGGTGCATTCTAAGTATTTGAGGATGATATTACAAGTTTTGAGAGAAAAATAACTTTATGCGAAATTCAAGAAGTGTGAATTTTGGCTTGATCGAATAACATTCTTGGAATAAGTTCTTTCTTTTGAAGACATTTTGGTGAATCCGAGCAAAATACAAGCAATTGCAAATTAGGCAAGACCGACCTACGTTGGGGAAGTAAGCAATGTTCTTAGATTGGCTAGATATTACAGACAGTTTGTGACGGATTCTCTAAGATATCTACTTCTTTAATACAACTAACGAAGAAGAATGTCAAATTTCATTAGTTAGATGAGTGTGGGAAAAGCTTCCAAGAGCTTAACCATTGGTTAGTGATTGCTTCAGTGTTGACCATCCCTACAAGATCTGATGGATATGTAATTTATAACGATGCTTCTTATAAAGGCCTCAGTTGTATGTTAATGCAAAATGGAAGAGTGGTAGCATATGCATCGTGACAATTAAAAAGTTATGAGAAGAACTACCCTACTCATGACTTGGAGTTAGCAGCAGTGGTGTTTGCTCTAAAAATTTGGTGGCATTTTCTTTATGGAGAGAAATGCGAAATACACCAACCATAAAAGTCTCAAATACTTCTTGACTAAAAAAGAGCTCAATATGAGACAACGACGATGACTTGAACTGGTGAAGTATTATGATTGTACAATAAATTATCACCAAGGGAAGGCTAATGTAGTAGTTAATGCTTTGAGTAGAAAATCTACGTGAAATTTGGTTATACTCATGACTATTCAGAAGCTAATCCTACAAGATTTTGATACGTTTGGCATTGATGTTATGAAGGGTGAAATTAAGTTTTATGTTACACAACTATTCATATAGCCTACTTAGATTGAAAGGATTAAAAGGGCACTACGAACTGATGAATTCTTGAAAAAAATCACGAAAGAAGTTTCAGCTGGTGAAAAACTAGGATTCATGGTGTCTAATGATGGAATATGAAGTAGGTTTTATGTTCTGATTAACTTGGACATAAAGCACGAGATTTTGACAGAGGCACACAATTCCCCATATACCGTCCATCTTGGTAGCACAAAGATGTATAAGGATCCTTCAGTAAATTATTGGTAGGTTAACTGAAGAAAGAAATTGTACAGTTTGTTGAACAATGTCTCATATGTTAACAAATCAAGGCTGAACATCAAAGACTAGCTAGGTTGCTGCAACCTTTATTAGTGCTAGAGTGGAAATGGGAACGCATAGCCATGGATTTTGTTGTGGGATTGCCAAAGACATAAAAAGGTTATAATACGATTTGGTTGATTGTAGATAGGCTAACAAAGTTCGCTCATTTTATTTTAGTGAATACTACTTATTCTATGGATAAGTATGCAAAATTGTATGTGGATGAGATTTTGAGGTTCCATGGTAAACTGATTTCTATTGCTTCAGATAGAGATTCGTGATTCACCTCGATATTTTGCAAGAGTTTACATAAAGCCATGAGGTCTAAGTTGAACTTTATCACCACAATCCAATGGACAATATGAAAGGACTATGCAAATCCTTGAAGATATGCTGCGAGCTTGTGTGATGGATTTCAATAGTAGTTGGAACAAACACTTGCCATTAGTGGAGTTTGCATACAACAATAGGTACAAATCTACAATTGGTATGGCTCATTATAAAGCTATATATGGAAGAAAGTGTAGATCTCTAGTGCATTGGGATGAAATGGGTGAAAGGAAAGTTGGCCTTTTGAGATACTTGAAAGGGTAGGAGACGTGCTTATTGGCTTGCTCTTCCTCCATTGTTATCTGGAGTTCATAAAGTCGTTCACGTATCTATGTTGCAAAAGTACATCCTTAACTCAGAGCATATGATAAGATACGAGGTACTCCATCTAAAAGGTGATCTAACCTATAAACAAAATTCGAGTGTTGTATTATAAAAAACAAGTGTTACGTACTAAAATGGTACCTTTTGTGAAAATCTTGTAGCGAAACCATTCCATGGAAGAGGCAACATAGAAACGAGAGGAAGAGATATGAATGAAATATCCTCACTTATTTGAGTGACAAGAAAGTGAATTTCGAGGACGAAATTCTTTTAAGGAGGGGAGAAATTGTAACACCCCTTATGTGGTGCAACGAAATTCTTTTAAGGAGGGGAGAAATTGTAACACCCCTTATGTGGTGCAAATTTTTACTTACATATGCATGTGTATTTTATGTTCGTACTTAGATATATTAATTGATTTTAGTATTGGGTTGTATGATTTAGAAGAATTTTAGAAGTATTATAGGGGTGAATATAGTATTAAGTATGAGTTTAACTAGTAAGGACCAAATTACAAGCCTAAGATTAAGTACTAAGGTTTTAGAATTATCTAAGGCCAATTTTAAGGAGTCCAACTACTAAAATAGATGGTTGAGATTTTGTTAAGTGTTAGGTATAACAACGAAATTAATGGTCTAAGATAATTAGTTTAAACTACAAAAATGGATGGTTGAGATTTAGTTAAGTGTTAGGTATAACAATCAAATCAATGGTCTAAGATGATTAGTTTCAACTACTAAAATGGAAGGTTGAGAATGGTTAAGTGTAGGTATAACAACCAAATCAATGGTCTAAGATGATTAGTTTCAACTACTAAATTAGAAAGTTGAGATTTGGTTAAGTGTTAGGGATAACAACCAAATTAATGGCGTAGGATGATTGACATCAACTTCAAATAGCTCTCCTTACTAAGGCTTAAGTATCATGTGAGTAGTAAAACTTCACAGAGAAGGAGAAAAGAGCTTAGGAAGACCTAAGTGTTTTGGGGGAGAAGTTAGAAGGAATTGAGATAATTTAACAATCTCTTATAGTTTTATTATTTCTTACATTATTGTTATGAATTATAGATACATATTTTACTTAAGATTCCCATGAAAAGATTTAAGACATACTAGTTTAAATGAATTATAGTTTATAAGCTTGACTTTTAGTGAAGAAAATAGTTAAAAGATTTTATTGGAATAGGTAATAGTAATAAGAGAAACTTTTGCAAAATCTAGACCTTTGATAGTAGTTCGGTCTAAAAATTTTATAAATTTTTATATTATGAATTTTACAAATCTAAATTAATTGAGTAAACTAAACTAGACATCTTAAAGGTCGTGATAAATTTCATTTCGCTCAGAAACATTATATTTTCATTATATTGGAAAACATAGTGTTTATATTAGAAAACACAAATTTTTGTATGATTCATTAATGGTAAAACTTTTGGGTTGGTCAGATAGTCTCCAAAAATTATGCATTTTTAGAACCTAATTTCTGTTCAATCCACGATAACATATTAAAATTTCATGATCAAATTCCAAGTAATTGAATTATTATTAATTTTCAGAGTCGTCTCATTGAAAATTGAGAGTGACATAATCTAAGAAGACCAAAATAGAAATTATTTAAAATAGTTTGAAAGTGTATCTTATTCTGAAAATTTTACTGTGGTACTGTATATGTGTCAATGTGATTTCTGCAAAGTTTCATAGTCATTAGTTAAGAGGTTGATTTGTTAAAAATGAGAGATCTAGGTATACTTAATAATCTACTGTATTCTTGAGGGCAGGAGACTAAGTTTCTACAAATGATAAATGTTACATGCTTTTAATTATAAGACTTATGAGAATTAATCCTTGATTTTAAGATTAAGGTGATTGAGTTATCTACTTGGAACATCAATAGATAAGTGTACTAGACTTTTCAACTGGGATCACTGTAAACATATGTATTTATGTATTTGAATATATTTGTAAATGTTTTTGAAATTATATATATGTAAGTATAATAGACCTTTTAACTGGGATCACAATAAACATATGTATTTGTGTGCGACTATACATACAAATATTTTTGGAATCATGTATTGATATGAAATAATCAATTTTTCTTATGATTATATGTTAATATATTTGTTATGATTATGTGTTTATGTATTGTGCATAAGTTATTGAGCATTGGCATTAGTATGAACATATCCATCATGTTTTTGAGAAGTAAGAAATTGAGTCTGTAAGAAAAATGTTTATGAAAGATAAAACTTTGTGTTTTTAAGGGCATCCGAATTCATTACTCTCTTAGTAGACAAATATAAGTATTTATAGAGTCTTTTCCTATGTGTGGCCATTCCTTTAGGTTTGATATATGTGTTATGTGATATGTGTTATGTGTTTCGTATGATGTGTGAGAGACCTCTGGATACCCTTGGGTCTTGTGAGTCTTCACATTCATGCGTCGACAGATTTTGTGCATATGGGAGGATTCGCTAATGATCAGGGTGAGGGTGTGGCTCTTATCTTTAGGCATAAGTGTTCCTTGTGTGTAAAATTTTGTGCCCCACTTGCTGATACCCCACATATAAAAATTCATCGATGGATAACTCAAGCTCAATAAGTGATACGTGATATGTGAAGTCCTACTAAGTAGTAATTGATTGAAGATACTCCTAAATACAAATGAAGTTAAAAATGAAATTGTGATATGCACAAGTTTGAAAGTGATTTTATTATATGCATTCTTTGTAAGTAAACATAGTTTTGTCATGCTACATATCATACTCATGTATTATACGTGTTTATATTTTTGTATATGAAAAACTAATATGCTTAGTGAGATAATACTTATTATAGTTTATTGTGATTTCTAGATAAGTGATAGCAAGCAAGTAGCGAATTTGGCGAGGCTTCTGCTGTCCCTTGGTTCCCTAGGTTTAAGATATTGGCTTTGTATTTTACTTTAGTTTAATAAACTTTATGGTTTGGAGACTAGACATTAAGACTATTTGAAAATATTTTTGTATTAAAAAAGTTTAAATATTGATGAATTTTTTAGTGAAATGCATATCTTAATATGTGCCATCTTAGAGAACCAATCGACAACTACAAAAACTAAGTCTCTTCCCCTTTTAGTCCTAGGTAAGCCAAGAACAAAATCCATAGAAATATTGACTTAAGGTGCATGAGGAATACTAAGTGGTGTGTATCAAAATAGTATTGAGACTTTAGTATCATGCTGTTAGCGAGACTTTTGTATCAAGATAACATCAAAATTGCTTGAATTTCTTTTATGCTATTGATTGTTTGCTGACACAAAATTAGCATCAATAAATATTTTTTGAATAAAAAAATTAAAAATAATATCTATTACTAACAGCATTATTCCTATTTATTATTGAATAATCAAATTATTTTTTAATGCAAATCAAAACATAATTTAATATACAATATCTTACAAAGCAAACATACATAATTCAATAACAAATGCAAGTTCTATAAACATAACTTTGAGCACAAAGCACAAATATGTACCTAAAACTAATAACAATAACAAGTTCCAAGTACAAACTACAAATATACAATCCCTTAAAATTCTAACCAAGAGCATCAAGCATTTGTTCGAGAGCCAAAAGCATGTGGCATGCTACTTTCAACAATTTTCCGATCATACATTATCCCGTTAACAAAAATAATCCATTCGCATCAAGATAAATAACATAAAATTAATTGGTTAACAAAATAAGAAATTTGTGATAGATGGAGGGTAATCCAGTTTGAACTCAATGATATGTTTATTAATTGACATATATTTATATCATATATTCATTGATCTTATGAGTGAGTTATTGTATTTTATGATGTTTTAGTTGTATTTCTTGTTTTATAGGTATTTTGAAGCAAAGCATAAGAATTGAGCTCAATTGGGGAAAAATATAGCATTTTGGTGAAAAGACAAGAAAACACAATACAAGCACACACTTTATTAATGCCGAGCACAAATTGAAAAAAGGAAAACCACTCTCCCGAGACAGTAGCTATGACACACCTGCGCCATCAAGGAATAAAAGGGATTATGGAAATTAAGGAGGAACCTTTCTTTCTCTATTTATTAAAATAACCTTCAGTATTTCAAGTATAACATTTGATGGAGAACTCCAAAAGAACGATCTTAATGTCCAAAAAAAGCTATGAGAAAGCCTTATAACAATTACGTTGAAGACTTTCCCAAAAACGATCATCTTAATGTAGAAAATTGGACATCAATTCAAAGGTCGAAAATTACCTATTTTAAATTAAATACATGATGCCATTGCTTACATAATGTATGTATATGATGTCGTGGGTTACATCATGTATGTATATTATGTCATGGCTTACATTATGTAAGTATATGATATCATTCCTTACATCATTTGAGTTAGCTAGGGGATGTTATAAATACCTTAGTTTGAGCTTGAAAAAAGAAGCAAATTTTTGAAGGAAGAGAACTTGAACTACATCAAGAGAAGCATGAGGAGAGTAAACAACTCAAGTTGAAGCTTCTTGTAGTCTAAGATTGATTCAATGAGAAAATATGATTTATCTCTTTATCTTTATGATTTTTTCTGGTAATGAAAATTTTTTTATTATGAATTTTAGTAGCTAAATTTATTGTTAGGATTAGGGATGAAACCCTAATTTGATCTTTCATAATTTTATGTTGATATAAGAGATTTGATATTTAATTTTGGTAATTTTCATTCATATTTATTTAAGAATTATTATTTCATGTTTAAATAATTTTGGACTGTAGCCTTTATGATTTAAATGTGATATATTGATGCAAGATTTGAGGACCACACCAATCCCTTATCTTGAATGCTTATAATATGAATGAATTGTGATAACATGATAACCACACCAATTTGATTGTTATTTCATGATCTTTTTGTTTTCATATATTCTAATGCATTCTTAGCATGATAACAATAGCCTACACCAAGCATTGTTACATGTTCTAGAATAGGTGAATTTAAATTCCACACCAAGATGAAATTCATAATTAATGGAAAACTAATACGTGTGATTAAATTACATGTAAAGAAGATTGTTACCAAATTAAGTTACTGGAATTTCTTGATTACATAAATATTTCATGAAAGTGATAATTAGTGGTAGATTCTTGAAATCCTAACGCCTTTGTCATTGATAAATTGTCTTTTTTATTCTCTCTTTACGCAATTCATTTAGTTTATTGCTATTCTAGTTTAATTTAATTCGATCATCAATCAACATTATTGAAATCATTTAAATCAAGGTTTACTTAGTTAGAAATATTAATTTAATCTATTCCTTGTGGGATCGATCTCGCAGAATATTTATCGTACTACATGCGATTCGTATACTTGCGAGTTTTAATTTAGATTCTAAGACACTTATTTAAAAGTAATTAGAATTTCACAACACTCAACAATGACCAACCTTGAGAGGTTTTATGAATGCATCAAGACCTACAACCAAATGTGCAACAACCATCTCATCTATATCCATATACTAAAAAAGATGCTCCTTTGAAATATGTCGGTATAAGGCTTTTGTCAACAGAATAAACTTACAAATTAATTGAACAATTATCATCTGTATCTCTGTTAGGAAAAAACTAAACCATCAGAATTACAAACTTTACAATAGACAACATTCTTACCTTAATTTTTAGCAACCCTTTCTTCAGCAAAAGCAATAATAATACAAAATAACAACAAATAACTGTAGCATAACTGAAACAATTAGGAGCAACTTGCTATTTTCTTTTCTACATTACAAAAAAAAAATATAAACAGTTCAGAAAAAATAACTACAGGAAAACTAGTAGCAACTACCGCAAAAGATAGTAGGACGAAAAAAAATATAGCACCAACAGCAAGACAACAATAGAATAATCTATGAGCAGTAAGCAAAAAAGTAGCACCAACAGCAACAAATATAAGCTGGCAGTAAGCTGCAATAGAAAAACCTAGTAGCCATTGACTATAGAAGTAACAAAATTTGTAGTCACTAATGTTGCACTCTTTGATCCAGTTCAGTGGCTTAGTGCCAATTATACGAAAATTTGTAAATAATATTTTATTATCTCTTGCACATATCTAACCTAAATTGCCTTTTCAGGGAAATTGGGATTCTTGACACTGGTCCAAGGGTCAATGATAATTAAAGAATATGAGAATAAATTTATAAAATTGTTGAGATTTTGTCTTGCTATGGTACAGGATGAGACCAATAAATGTAAATGATTTGAGACAGGCCTACGGAATGATATCAAGATGTCTATGGCTAGATTTAGGTATGCACATTATGGCAATTTAGTTGAGGCTACTACGAAGGTTGAGTCACTTTCAATAGATATTCCAGGGATTGAACTACAAAAATATGGTCAAAGCCAAAACTGGTCAGTTAGTGAAGCCAATAGTACTATAATGTTTAGAAGAGAGGGTAAACATAGAGTATCTTCAGAAAGATTACAAGACAAATCAAATCCTATGATGTCAGGAGGACTATAACAAGGATACAATCAAAGCTATATTGTTCATTATTCAAGGAATGGCAACAAAGTAGTAGTACTGGTAAAGACAAACATCTTCCATGTATAGCATGTGGTGGGTATTATGAGGGGTGATGTTTAGTGAGTACAATATATTGTTATCATTATGGACAACCTAGACATATCAAGAGAGAGTGTTGTATTTTAGCACTAAGTATTAGTAGCGCCATAACACTTTCATAGAAGTAATAGTCAAATGTTAGACCAAAGAGACCACAAATTGGAAGACTTGTGTCTATCAACATAGCACGCAACCTAGTACTATGGGCACTGATGGTTGTAGACAAAGAGGCCAACCAAGTCGTCCTCGTGTGTAGAAACATGTATTTGCCTTAACTGAGTTGGAGGCACAGGCCATGCCAGATGTTACAATTATATTAAATATTTGTTGTCAGGATACTCACATTTTAATAGGCCTAGGTATTGCACATTCTTTTATATCTCACTTTTTTACCATACATGCAAATAAAGAGTTGAGACTATTAGATTATTGCCTAGTGGTAGCCACACCAGCCAGGGATTCATTAATGGCTAAAAATGTATTTCAAGGATATGTTATTAAAGTGCATAATTATGATATGAAAGTGGATTTAATTCCTTTAGATATTCGTGACTTTGATTCTATATTGTAATGGATTGGCTAGCAAATTATCATGCTATAATTGGTTATTTCTAAAAGGAAGTGACATTCCAAGCAGACATTGTCTTTTGTAGGGAGCAGTGAATTCTTCCATCATGTGTGATATCAACTATCAGTGCTAGAAAATTGCTAAGAAAATGTTACCTTGCTTCTCTAGCTTATGTTATCAATATTCAAGTAGTTCATGTGAAGTTATAAGATATTCTTGTAATGAATAAGTTCCTAGAAGTATTTCTTGATAATCTTATTGGGTTACTGCCAGATAAAAAATTGAATTTACTATTAATTTGAATCTGGGTATAGCTCTTATTTCTACAGCACCTTACACAATGGCTCCATTAGAACTAAAAGAGTTAAAAGTTCAGTTATAAAACTAGTATTTAAGGATTTCATTAGACTTAATGTATCTTTTTAACAGCAATGGTTTTGTTTATGAACAAGAAAGATGGAACTTAGAGATTGTGTATACACTATCAACAATTGAGTAAAGTCATAATATGTAATAAGTATTTGTTTTCTCGCATGGATAGTCATTTGAGTACTTACAGGGTGGTAGATTTTTCTCCAAGAAAGACTTGCGTTTAGGTTATCACCAGTTGAAAATTAGAGATGCAGATATACTTGAAATTGCTTTCAGAACTTGTTCTGGACATTAAGAATTTTTTGTGATGCCATTTGGGTTTACTAATGGTCCAGTATCATTTATGGATTTCATCAATTAAATATTTCATCTTTATTTAGATCATATTATTATTGTGTTTATTGGTGATATCCTAATATATTCATGAGGCAAAGACGAATATGCAAAGCATTGGAAAGTTGTTCTACAGATACTCAAAAGGTAAACAGCTCTATGTTTAGTTTAGCAAATGTTAGTTCTTGCTAGATATAGTTGCATTCCTAGGTCATATGATTTCAACTAATGATATTTACATAGATCCTTATAAGGTAGAGGAAGTAGATAATTGGGAACGACCTACGAATATGATAAAGGTCAGGAGTTTCCTTGGATTAGGTAGATATTTATTAAAGATTTGTTGAAGGTTTCTCTAAAATAAATGGACCATTGACTAGACTAATTAGGACAAATGTAAAATTTGAATGGACAAATGAGTATACATATATTTTTGAACAACTCAAGAAGAGCTGACTTCTGCTTATGTTCTTACACTTTCACATATAATTGAAGTATTTTTAATTTACAATGAAGCATCTAGATAGGGATTGGGTTGTGTATTGATGTAACATGGAAATGTGATTAGTTATGCTTCCCAACAACTTGAGAAACATGAGTTAAACAACTCAACCCATGATTTAGAATTTGTTGAAGTAATGTTTGCGCTAAGATGATAGTTTTAAACTACTTCTGACCTCTATCACATTATATGGCATTCCCAATTAACCACTTCCTTTACCTTCTAAGGATTATGTAAATATCATCAGCTAAAATTAGGAATGTAACTCTATCTAGCTAGAATTTTCATTTATCAAACTTTGCATAGAGCTATTTATTTTACTGTATCTATAAAACAATTTTCAAATGCTCTATATGCTTTTGTCTACTTCGTGAATATATCATGATATTATCAATAAACACAATAACAAACTAATCTAAACAAGGATGAAGTACCTGATTCATAAGATCAATAAATGTTGTTGGAGTATTAGTAAACCCAAATATCACCACAAGAAATACATAATGTTTATAACGGGTTCTAAAATTAGTTTTATGTAGATCTGTATCTCTAATCTTCAACTAGTAATAACTTGAATGCAAGTCTATCTTGGAAAAAAATCTAACACTATGTAACTGGTCAAATAAGTCATCAATGTGAGGAAGTGAAAACTTATTATGTATTGTGACTTTTTTCAATTGTTGTAGTCCATACACAATCTTACAGTTCCATCTTTCTTCTTCATAAAAATAAATGTTGTCACCCAAGAAGGTACATTAGGTCTGTATCTATTAATTCTTAGGAAAAATACCAATTTCATCCTTAATATATTTCGATATTACTAGTTACATCCCTATTATTTTAAAATTATAATTTTAGTCCCTGCCGTTATGACATGAATGTTAAATTTGAGTATATTTTATTGTTTGACACATTTTCCCTTAACTAAATTAAATTTGTATTGGGTTTAAACTAATACAAAAAAATAAACTTCTTTTTATTAAGACATTAATTGCTTTCATTTTTATTTTTTATTTTTTATTTTAACAAATAATTATTGAATAATATTATTTTGGATTATAAAATTTAAAAAAAATATTCATAATTAGGCTTTATAAAATGTCTTATTCATAAACGATTTTTTAAAATAAATTTAGGTTTTATTATATTATTTTTAGTTAATTTTATTGTAAAATTAAAAAAATCAAAAGAAATAAACTTATTTAGATTTTATTATTTTACTTTTATTTAATTTTATTATAAAAACTAAAAAGAAATAAGTTTTAAATTTTATTAGTTTTATTTTTTATTAAATTTTAGTATTTTTATTTTTATTTGATCATATTGTAAAATTTTTTTAAATGAAAAGAAATAAACTTATTTATATTTGATTATCTATATTTATATTTGATTTTATTGTAAAAAGTTTAAAAATAAAAATAAATAAATTTTTTACAATATGAATTTAATTTTTTTAGTTTTAGTAATTTTTTAATTTGAAATTAATTTTTGTTAAATAATTTTATTCTTAATGTTTGTTTGAGTTTTTAGAATTGATATTTATTTTATTTTATTTTTTTAAAATAGGTGACATTAAAATTATCAATATAGGGATAATAAGGTCATTTTCACTCAAATTTTGAATTTTTTAAGGTTAGTGCTATAACGACATAGACTAAAGGTATAATTTTAAAATAATACGGATGTAAGTGGTAATATTAAAATATGTTAAGAATGAAATTGATATTTTCCCTTAATTCTTATGATGAAGCAATTCCATAAAGTGTTATAGAAATAGGAGTTGTACCTAGAATCATATCAATAGTAAATTGTATTTCTCTATCTAATAGTAACCTAATAAGATCATCATGAAATATATCAAGAAATTCATTCACCACAAGTATATATTCTAACTTTTCCTAAACAACTTAAATATGAATAACATGAGCCAAATAAACAACGTAAATGTTTTTTTAGCAATTTCCTACTAGTAGTAGTTGATATCACACACAGCGGAAGAATTTGTCGCTCCCCACAAAAAACAATGTATAGGTCATCTGATCTTCTAAATGTCACTTCCTTCGTCAAATAATCAACTGCAATATGATAATTTACAAGTGAATCCATTCCTTATAGCATTAAAGTCACAAATATCTTGACAAATTAAATCCACTTTCATATCACAATTACCAACTCTAATAACATGTCATCAAAACACACTTTCAACCAATAATGCGTCCTAAGTGGCATGTCTACCACTGCTAAGTCATAATCTAACAATCTCAACTCTATATCTGTATGTGTGGCAAAAATGAGAGATATAAAAGAATGTGTAGACTTTGGATCTATCAAAATGTGAGCATCCTGACAAATATAGTTAACATACTTGTAACATCTAGTGTGGCCTATGCCTCTTACTTAATTAAGGCAAATACACGTGCTTGTGCATGAGGGAGACCTGATTGGCCTCTTTGTCTACCACCATCATTCCCCATGACACTCAGCTGTGAGATGCAGACAGATGTAGGTCCTTTCGTTTTTGATCTTTTTGGTCTTAATATTTGACTACTATAAATACTGTGCTAAAACAAGGCACTCTCTTCTAATATGCCCAGGTTATTTACAATAATAACAATAAACTGTACGTATTAAACATCTTCCTTCACGGTACTTACCATATGTCACACGTGAAAAATGTCTGCCTCTATTAATAATACTATTCTATTGGTCACTTCCTATAGATTGAGCAATATTACTCTAATCGTATCCTTGTCCTAGTCCTCCACTAGCTGACCAGTTTGGGCTTTCACTGTATCTTGGCACTTCGACCCTTTGAAAATCTACTGAACATTGCTTAACCCTCATAACAGCCTCAACAAAGTCGCCATAATGTGTATACCTACTAGATCTAACTACAGATTTCTTAATATCATTCCATAGGCCTGCTTCAAATCGTTTGCGTTTATCTCATTTATCTCGTACCATAGTAGGAGCAAATTTCAACAATTCTGTAAACTTATTATCATACTCTTCAATTGTCATCGATCCCTATACTTGTGTAAGAAATGCATTCCTCTTGGTATCTTGATAAATGGATGAGAAGATTTTATCATTGAATTCTCTTCGAAAGTCAACCCAAGTAGTAGCTTAATAAATTTTATATGTATGTAACATAAATGTCCATGAATAATATACTCTACCTCAAAGTAGAAATAATGCAACAATTCACCTTTTGTTCATCTATACATCTCATTGCCTGAAATATTCTCTCCCCTGTTTCACTATAGTCAACCAGGATTTTGTATTCATTGATTCACAAATACCCCCAAACTCTATTGCATCCAAATTGCAAACAAGTTCATTAATGTTATCCATCCTTGTATTAGAATTTAGTTGGGGTTGATACATATGTATTTGTGGTACAAAATCAGTTTCTCCTTCTCCTATAACTTCTCTTCCTTCCTCCTTAGCTAGAGGTAAATTCAAATTAACGACAAGTCTCATGTTGGATTGACTACTTCTATGTATACTAATATCAATTTCAATTAATTTGTTTAATGAAGCATGTAAAATGCATATATCATATAATAGTCTACAGAATAAAAAACACACTTTGATACCAAATATACAAGACTTCTTGCCCTAACCCTTCTTGGATTCCGAGATGGATTCTGCTAGACATCTGTACTTTTCGCCAGTAATCTTTTTATACACAACGGCAGGGATTAAAAAGTGTAATTTTAAAACAGTATGGATGTAAGTGGTAATATCAAAATACATTAGGGATAAAACCGATATTTTCCCTTCATTTAATTATCAAATAACTTAGAACTATAATAATTTCAATAGTTAATAGGTAAATAGTCCTTGTGGGTTCGATATCCTATTTTATCACTATATTACTTATTACAATTCTGTGCACTTGCAGATTTTCACAAGATTTTGATGCTGTTGCCAGGGACTATTTATTTTCTATTGCTTTTAGTACCAACTAGTTCTTGGTTAATTTGATTTTTTTTTTCTGTATTTTAGTTTTTATTACCTTTCTTTGCAAGTTATGCAAGTATTGGATGAGACGTACGCAAAGCTTGGAATTAATACCTCTTGATCGTGAAATTGAACGCACGTTTCGCCGTTTGAACAAGGAAAATAAGCAAGGTTCTGCTAGCGAGCAAGAAACAATGAAAGATCAAGTTCAAAACAGAACATTGGGAGATTATGTTGTTCCGTTGGTTACCAGAGCTAATTCTAGCATTAGAAGGCCTGCCATTCAAGCTAATAATTTTGAAATAAAGCCAAATATTCTACAAATGGTGATGCAATTTAGTGGCCTACGACATGATGATCTGAATGCTCACTTAGCTAATTTTCTATAGTTATGTGATACTTTTAAACATAATTGAGATGAATTGGCTAAAAGGTTTCTAGCAAAGTTCTTTTCTCCAGCCAAAACCATAAAGATGTGAAATGATATCACTACTTTTGTTTTATTTGATATAGAGTCATTTTATAAAGCTTAGGAGAGGTATAAAGAATTGCTTAGAAAGTGACTACACCGTAGACTTCCTATTTAGATTCAAGTGAAAACCTTTTACAACGGTTTGCAACCAACAACACAAACAATTATTGATGCAACAACCAGTGGGACTTTGATGTATTTCCAATATATTTCCAAGCCTCCGCCAAGTTTTCAAATTCAACCACAAAAGAAGAAGTCGAATATAGAAAATATTGGCATAATTTATAGCCAAGTTGGATGCTAAATTTGAAAGTCACAATGCTTCTCTAAAGAATAATGAGAACACTTTGCAAGGCATTAAAAGGACGGTTGGTCAATTGGCACAAATATTATTCGAAAGGCCTCAAGGATCACTTCCAAGCACCACCCAAAAAAGCAAGTGAAGGCCATTACTTTAAGGAATGAGAGGAAGCTTAGTTCATAAGAAGAAAAACAAAAATTTGGAAAAGAGGACCAGATTGCAGCACCCATATTCGAGGAAGCAACACGCACCATTATTTCAAGCCAAATTGAAAAACAAATTGGGAAAACCTCTCATTTTTTCATCTCATACTCCTCATTATGTTCCTTCTATACCTTTTCCGCAAGGAATTCAAAAAAATAAGCTAGATAAAAGATTCTCTCAATTCCCTTATGTTTTTAAAATGTTATATATTAACATTCATTTTTCAGATGCCTTGGAACAAATGTCTAACTATGTGAACTTTATGAAGAAAATTTTGTCGAACAAGAGGAAACTAGGAGAGTATGAGTCGGTGATGTTAACTGAATAATGCATCACTATATTCCAAAATAAGATGCCATCAAAGCTTAAAGATCCAAGAAGTTTCACCATTCCTTGCACCATTGGAAATTCTTATTTTGAAAAAGCTTTGTGTAATTTAGATGCCAGAATAAATCTGATGCCTTTTTCTATTTTCAAGTAATTAGGGTTAGGTGTAACAGCCTAGTCAATCAGAGATATTGTCTGCTTTAGGCATAAAACCCGTTACGATTTTGTTTTTGGATTTTTCAACCTAAAACATGTCTTTTAGAGGTTGAAGCATACTAACTTATATACCCAACATCTTTCCCATACTTTACCGATGCGGGATTTACCTAAAATGTCACATACACCCCCCTCAAGGACTCAGCATCCTCACTCAAATTTTCCCTACCATTGCTCAAGAGGACACGAAAAATGGCTCTGATACTAATTGTAACAGGTCAGCCTACTAGAGATATTGTCTGCTCTAGGCACACAACCCATTACGGTTTTGATTTTGAACTTTTCAACCAAAAATGCGTCTATTGGAGGTTGGAGCATGCTAACTTTAGTACCCAATGTCTCTCCTATGCTTTGCCAATATAGATTTGCCTAGAGTGTCACATTAGAAGAGGTCAAGGCCACTACCATTTCACTTCAATTGGCAGATCGATAAATTAAAAGACCAAGGGGTATTATAGAGGATGTTCTTGTTAAAGTTGACAAGTTTATTTTCCCTACAGATTTTATTCTTTCATATATAGAGGAAGATCGAGAAATACCACATTTGCTTGGTTGACCATTCTTAGCCACAGAAAGAACTCTCATAGATGTGCAACAAGGGAAACTAATACTACGGGTGCAAGATGAACAAGTTACATTTAATGTGTTTGAAGCAATGAAGTATCTACCATCATTTAATACATGCTTCAACATAGATGTGATTGATGAACTTGTGGTAGAAATTTTGAAGAGAATAATCCTAAAGAACCACTTGAGGCATGTCTTGCTCAATCTGATACCATTGATTCTGAAAATTCTAGAATAAACAATTGTGCATGTTACTTGGAAGCATCTTCTCCTTACCTACCTAAAGGAAGCCAAAAAACATAACATTGGGCGAAAGTGATACTCCACAAAAACCATCCGTTATTGAAGCTCTTTCTCCATAACTCGAACCACTTCCTCATCTTAAATTTTCTTTTTTGCATGATTCTTGTCTACTTGTAATAATTTCTTCATCTTTCACAGGTCTTGAAGAAGATAAGTTACTTTGAGTTTTGAGAGCTCATAAGCAAACTTTGGGATGGACTATAGCTGATATCAAATGAATAAGCCCTTTACTTTGCATGCACAAGATTTAAATGGAAAAGAATTATAAGCTTACGGTGCAACCACAAAGGAGACTTAATTCGAACTTGCAAGAAGTCATTAAAAAAGAAGTTCTCAAATTATTAGATGCCGAAATTATTTACCCAATTTCTGATAGTTCGTGGGTAAGTTCAGTGCAAGTAGTGGCCAAGAAATAATGAGTGACAGTGGTAGAAAATGAAAATAATGAACTTATCCCAACAAGAGTTGTCATAGGTTGGAGAGTGTGCATAGATTATTGCAAGCTGAAGATGCAACATGAAAGAATCACTCTCCACTTCCTTTCAATGGTCAAATGTTGGAAAGCCTCGTTTGTCATGCTTATTATTATTTTTTATATGGTTAATTAGGATATAATCGAATCCAAATTTCATCAAAAGATCAAGAAAATACCACTTTTACTTGCTTATATGGAACATTTGCTTACCAAAGGATGCCCTTTGGTTTGCGTAATGCCCTAGCCATAATTTAGCAATGCACGATGGCCCTTTTTTTGGATATGGAGTAAAAGTTTACTGAAATTTTTATTGATGATTTTTTTGTCTTTGGTTCTTCATTTGATAATTGCTTAAATAATTTATCTTTAGTTCTACAAAGATGTAAAGAAACTAACCTTGTGCTTAATTGTGAAAAATATCATTTTATTGGGCAGGAAGGAATTGTACTAAGGCATAAAGTTTCTTCTAAGGGCATTGAGGTAGATCGAGCCAAAGTGAAGGTCATCGAAAAATTACCTCCACCTACAACGGTTAATGGCTTAAGAAGCTTCTTGGGACATGATGCAACTATTGCACACCGCTCTCTTTAGCCTTGCCTTTTCTCATGTGCGCTGGTATTACGACCAGTGCAGTTGTTCGTATTTTGTTTTCTTTTCTTTTTCGGTTCATATTCCGGATTGGGTTCATCCCTGGAACCACATTTGTTATACGTATATGGATCATCCCTAGCGGTACGAAAAGAGAGGTGGTTTTATCATCGTTTTATTCAAGATTTCTCAAAAATTACTAAATCCCTATGTTCTCTTTTGGTTAAAGATGCTCCATTTAACTTTTCTAATGATTGTTTACTGGCATTTGAACATTTAAAGAAGAAACTAAGTTCTCCCCCAATAATTTGTGCATCGGATTGGACGCTTCCATTTGAATTAATGTGTGATGCAAGCGATTATGCAATAGACATTGTGCTTGGACAAAGAAAGAACAAAGTTCTCCATGTTATCTACTTTGCGAGTCGAACATTAATAGATGCCCAATTAAATTATGCCATTATGAACAAAGAATTGTTAGCGGTGGTTTATGCCTTCCATAAATTCAAATCATATTTCATTGGGTCACAAACAATTTTTTACACTGACCATTCTGCTCTTGAATACTTGTTGGCCAAAAAAGAAGCAAAACCAAGATTACTTAGATGGATTTTACTCCTACAAGAATTTAATTTGGAGATCAAAGACAAAAAGGGAATTGAAAATCAAATAGCTGATCATCTCTTTAGACTTGAGCAGACAACCGAAGGAGCAGCTCTACTTCCTCCCATAAATGAGGTATTTTTGGATGAACAACTCTTTGTTTTATCTCTAACACAGGTTCCTTGGTATGCAGACTACATAAATTACTTGGTAAGCAATCTGATCAATCTGGATTTTATATGCCAACAAAGGAAGAAATTTTGTTCAAAGGTCAAGCATTATTATTAAGAAGAACCTGTTCTCTACAAGCATTGTAGTGATCATGTGATTAGGAGATGTATGCCCAAGGAAGAGATAGAATCAATCCTAATACATTGTCATTCATTAGAGGTTGGTGGGCACCATGGAGTAAGCAAAACAATAGCTACAGTGCTACAATCAGGTTTCTATTAGCCTAACATTTTTAAAGACACCCATGCTTTTGTTTCTTCTTGTGATAAACGTCAAAGGAGTGGTAATATTTCCAAGAAAAATGAAATGCCATTAAATAATTTAATTACTGTTAAGCTTTTTGATATTTGGGGCTTAGATTTTATAGGGCTATTCCCTCCTTCATTTTCTAATTAATACATTTTAGTGGCTATGGATTATATTTCCAAATGGGTAGAGGCTGTGGTCCTCCCTATAAATGATTCTAAAGTTGTGACGAATTTCTTGAAAAAATAGATATCCACTAGATTCGAAACTCCAATAACGATCATTAGCAAATATGGTGTTACATACAAGATTGCAGCTCCCTACCATCCTTAAACCAATCGACAAGTGGAATTTTCCAACCAAGAGCTTAAGCGAATATTGGAAAAAGTCATAAGCTTTTCGACGAAAGATTGGACAAAAATAATAGACAATGCATTATGGCTTTAGTAGACAGCATTCAAAACTTCAATTGGTATGTCCCATTATCGTCTAGTCTTTGGGAAAGCATGTCACTTACTAGTGGAGTTAGAACATAGAGCTTATTGGGCAATCAAGGCTCTTAATTTTGACATAGACGCAACAAGTGAGAAGAGGTTGTTATAACTCAATGAGATTGATGAATTTCGACATGAAGCCTATAAGAATGCCCGCATATACAAGGAGAGAGCTAAGAGATGGCATGACAGACACATTCTAGAGAGAGATTTTGAAGTTGGCTAAAAAATTATACTTTACACTCCAAACTCTACCTCTTCCCCAGAAAATTAAGATCCCAATGGTCTTGACCGTTTACGGCAACCAAAGTTTTCCTATATTGTGCCATTGAGGCTTCTAATGGCTCGAATGCCACATTTAAAGTCAATGATCAATGCTTAAAATCCTACTTCGAAGGAGATTTCAACAAACAAAAGGTTTCCATTGGTTTGCTTGATCAATAATTCAAAGAAGATAAAGTCAAACTAAAGGATTCAAGGAAGTTTACTATTTATTTATTTTCTACTTACATTTTTTCTTTCTTTTTGTGTGTTTTCATTCTTCCCATTGGGGACAATGTGTCCTTTAAGTTTGAGGGTAGGGTAATTTTTTTTTTAAAAAAAAGAATAGAAAAAAAAATCAATTTCCGTTCCATTTGTTTTGATTGATGATCACAAGCCTATGATATTACCTTATTGAATTGAATTTGATTTGTCGAATATGCTAAATTTGTCTTGTTTGTGCTTAATTTTTTTGCTAGCTTAGTTTACTTGAATTCCTTCGATTTTCTTTGAAATTTTCTGCACATTACCATGATCAATAAGTTGCTTTATTAACTTAGAGCATATTTATGTGCACAAGACATCTTCTAAGATCTCACCAAGCCTTGAACCTATTTAATGATCTCTCGAGGCGAAATCCTAGGCAGCACACCATTAGAGAAATGATTTAGGCCATCTTTGGAACATTTGAGCTTTTCTAGCCTATCCAAATCATGTATCTCTAGTCACCCCTTTGAGCCTTAAACATGTTGGCCATTTTCTTTCATTAACCCATATTAGCCACACATATTAACCTATAAACACACATCCTACCCTTTTTCAAGAAAATGTGTCATTTGTTTTGTTGTTAGAGAAAAGAGGAAGTCTGTTAAAGAATTAGAAGAGCAAGAGCAATATTTGTTATTTTGGTATTTTTGAAAAAAAAAAGAAAAAGAAAAAAGCTTGTTAGAAGGCTGAATGAAGCAAGAAATAGAAAGGCTATGCCTCTATAAAAAAAAAAAAGTGGATGAATAAATTGCTCACGAGTTGCTCTAGAAAGTAATTGTAAAATGGTTTTTCTCTCTTCAATTGTGAGACTTTTGTTGAATTTTCTTGCGTTGAATTTCATACCATTTCTTTTCTAAACCATTACCCTAAGCCAAACACTACATGCTTTTATTAAGACTTCTTGATCTTTGGTGGTGTGTTTGTACTACATTAGTGGAGAGTTGGTCTAAAAAATAGGCATATAAAGTTTGAGAATCACATTCTCATAGAGATCATTCATAATTTAGTCAAGTTCACATAAATTGATCCGAATCGATAGAGTAGCAAGTTGAGATTGGTTATTCACACACACACTCAAAGGCTTCCTTGTAAATTAAAGCATGCTCTTAAATTAATGTCATAACTTGTTCAATATTTAGACTTTTCTTTGAATCATCTTCTTTATGCAATTCATGGGGCAACTATTGTGAGAAATCAATCTTTGCAATTTTTTTCAATTCTTATTTTTATTTTCACTTTTCGTTTTGCTCAAAAACAAGAAAATCTTAAGTATGGGGGTATTTGATGTGCCTAATTTTTTATATAAGTTTTTCCATACTTTCACTCTTGAAATTGTGGTCATTTGTGTTTATTTTATTTATTTATTTGAGTTTTTCGTATGTATTTTTTTACTTTGAGTTTATTTGAATGTTTGTAGGAAATATTGGAGAAAGATCCACCAAAGCCCAACAAATGGAAAGGAAATAAAAAAGCTTGTATTTTGCTATACATACTTTGTATTTTTTTAGTGTAATTTTGAACTCAAAAATCGTATTTGACTTATTCAAAATATTATGAAAAGAAGATATAAAGATTCACAATCCCACCTCTTATGGGGAAAAAAAAGAAGCTAATTTTGAAGTTTTAGAGTCAAAACCCCAATTGGAATTGAGAAAAATGGCAAGATATATTTTTCTTGACAAGTAGGAGTAGTACGTTGTTGACTTCTTTTCTTACCAAAAGCATAAAGAAAAGCTAGGCTGAAGTGGGTAGGATGAAGAGAACAAGGAAGGAGCTTTTCACCATTAGAGAGGGTTTTTTAAGCTTGAACATAGAAGAGGAGAGAAAGGGTCGACGGGAGCTTGTTGACAATCGGGATTCTTGATCCACGTATAGTTTTCTTTCGTAACTCTTCAATCTCTTCTCTTTGTTATGAATTCTAGATTCAGGATGGTTTGTTTTAAATTCATTATGAACTCATTTTCATTACTAAGGCTATGATGTAGCCTCTCCATGACAATTCCGAATTTTATTCTTATATGATCATAATTTTATCATTTCTTTGAGTATACATCATTGAGTTTAATGCTTTCACTTATTTAGCCAATAATTGAATGATTTGTTGTGCATGTTAATTTGAGAAATTATGCATATAATTTAGCTTCGCATGATGTATGCAACAAATTAAATGAAAGACATAAATGTGCCAATATAATTTGTGCGGTTTTATGTGAAATATTATTGATCTTAATGTGCTCAAATATAATTAAATTTGCATAGACATATTGCGAATTATTTTATGTTGGGTAATTCTACTTCTATGCAAGAGAGGGTTATAGATAAATTATAATGTTTTGCTATCATATAGAATGATAATTGATTAGTTGTATGACTAGGATTCATATTAGATTGGTTAGGTGAATTGGATGCCCTATATTTTCCTAATTGGTGAAAACCCGTTCCTTGTACGTTATTATTTTATTTATTCCAGCAACTGTCATTGTGAGTTTAATTTAATTTACTTTCATTTTTCAAAATCAAATTCCACAATTCATTTAATTATCAAATATCTTAGAACTAGAATAATTTTGATAGTTAATAGGTAAATAGTCCCTGTAGGTTTGACATCCTATTTCATTACTATATTACTTGTTATGATTCCATGCACTAGCGAATTTTCACAACAATTACAATATACGAAAAATTACAAATACATATGTTGAAGGAAATTTTATATATACGAATAGAAGATATTAAATTAAAGGAGGTAACTCTTATGCTAATGCAATGATTGACTACTAAAGATATAAATTGCTATAGAGATGGGGTCTATAGAAAGAAGACAAACATGTGAAAAGAACAAGTTAGCTAATTGTTATTTAAAGTGACAAAAAACGATGTCTACTCTTTTCGTGCCCCTATGACTAATTGCAAGATATATTCACGCATTACACACCTAAGCTAGCTTGTTTCGAATCATATATGTATTAATGAATGATAAATAATTATATTATATATATTCCTGGCTTTATTGTTTAACATCCTTCCACAAGTAAGATTTGGTCATATAGACATTTAATTTTGGACAATTTGCAATTTTTTGTGTCCATCACTTATATTTACTGTAAATTTGTCATTACAGATTTATCTTATTTTTATCTTATCTTAATTGATTACTTAGTAATATATTTGGTGTGCTGTACTAAATTTATATTTTGCATATTTTATGTTAAAAATCAAACTTTCATAATAATTTCAAAATGTATTTATATTTAAATTTTTTTATAATTATGTCAATGGACATAAATAAGAAATTTGTCAATGAGATTGAAGATAGTAAACAACCTTCAAGGTAAGGTCATATGGGATAACCAAATGGTATCTGTCATTTGTAACTTGTGTATTGTTGAGGCAGAGACAAGACATCATCTTGGGACTCATTTTACAAAAACTGGAAGGAAAACTTGGTCAAAACTTTTAATAAAGCAATTAAAAAAGGGTATAATAAATGTTAATTGAAAAATAAGTGGGATACGTTGAAGAATAATTAGAAATTGTCGAAAAACCTCATAGGAAAAGAAAACTGGTTTAGGGAAAATTTCAAGAAAAAAACCGTTGATGCACTTGAGAAATGGTGGCAAAATAAAAAACTGGTATCTATACAATAAATTTTATTTTTATTGCTTAATATACTTAACATTCACTTGAATATACTAAAATAAATATAGGCATATCAAAATGTAGCAAAATTCTGCAATGAGGGAATTGATTCTAAATTGGAAGAAAAATTGGATGAAATGTTTATCAATATTACGGCTATTAGTGAAAATGCTTGGACACCATCTTCTGACATACTTTCACTTGAAGATAGTAGTGATTCTGACATGGATATGCAAATTGAATAAGCCTACCATTAAGAAATCCTCAATATTGTTTAGGATTGTTATTTAGATTTCTTTATAATATTAGGATTGTTATTAAAGTTTTCTTATTAGATTAGATTGTCATTTAGGTTTCCTTATTGGGTTACGATTATAGTTTTGTTTTCCAACTTAAGTTTGATTTTTATTACTACTTAATTTCAGACACTTTTTTATTTAGGATTATGACGTTTACATGCCTATATAAAGGCTACAAGTATGTAAAATGAATTTCATCATATCATTAATAATATTGAGGTATTTTTAGCAAGCTTTGCTTTGCTTTCTTATGTTTCTGGTAGAATACAATATCTTTACTTATCAAGGGAGTGATTAACATTTGTGGTGTCTTCAAGATTGGAATTTTAATTAGTTTCCTTAAGTTCTAATTTGATTATCTACAACTTGTTTTCTATTTTTTGGGGTGCACATAACAACTGATTCAAGAGTTCCTAAGGCAAGTCGTCTAGTGGGTCCTTATATTTGTTGTCAAAGCTTTGGTGCTAGAAATAAGCAACGGGTCAAGGCTTAAAAACTTGCATCTTGAAAATCTTGGGGCTCTATATTATATTTGGTATTGAGTTTCTGTTACATCGTTGGCAAAATTTAATATCACATTGGCAACTAGTTTTTGTCACATTATTGACAAGGTTTGATATCACATTTGATTTTGGATTTTGTTACATCATTGGTGAGGTTCATATCAGTTGGTATTCAAGCTTTGATTCCAAGACAAGTTTGATTTATCCTTTAATTGCTTTATTATTCCTTGTTTCTTGATTAAAAATTCTGAAGAAAAAGTAAAAAAAATTATGGTCGAATTTTTCTACGTTCCTTCTTGTTCGATTTTTGCTGAACTAGATTTGAGGACAAATCTTTGTCAAAAGAGGGAGAATTATACAAACAAAACTGCACAATCATGCATACAAGAGAGGAAACTCACACATGGGCTTGGAGGGACTCAAAGACATCATTCACATAATCCATTAAGCTTTTCAAGTGTGTTGAATTACAAGAGATTGATTAAATGCATGATAAAAATTCAAGTAAGCTGCAAGAAGAAGAATAAAATAGCCCTACGCTTCCAAATCCTTATGTCTCATGGATAATTTGGGTTTTTGAAGATTTCTTGTTTTATATAGAATTAGTTTCCTAATTTGTTTAGGATTGTTATTTATATTTCCTTATTAGATTAGGATTGTTATTAAAGTTTCCTTATTAGATTAGGATTGTCATTTAGGTTTCCTTATTGGATTAAGATTATAGTTTTATTTTCCAACTTAAGTTAGGATTTCTATTTCTACTTAATTTAGGACAATTTTTTATTTAGAATTATGATGTTTAAAATGAATTTCATCATATCATTACTAATATTGAGGTATTTTTAGCAAGCTTAGCTTTGCTTTCTTGTGTTTTTGGTAGAATACAATATATTGACTTATCAAGGGAGTTATCAACCTTTGTGGCGACTTCAAGATTGGAATTTTAAAGACTTAGTTTCTTTAAGTTCTAATCTGATTATCTACAACTTGCTTTCTATTTTCTAGGGTGCACATAACAACTGATTCAAATGTTCCTAAGGCAGATCGTCTTATGGGTTCTTATTATTAAATCAGTTGTTATGCACAACACCAAAAACTAGAAAACAAGTTGTAGATGATCAAATTATGACTTAAGGAAACTAAGCCCTTAAAATTACAATCTTAAAGTCGCCACAAAGGTTGATCATAATCCTAAATAAAAGAAGTGTTCAAAATTAAGTAAGAATAGAATTCCTAACTTAAATTGAAAAATAAAACTATAACCCTAATCAAATAAGAGGACCTAAATAACAATTCTAATCTAGTAAGAAAAATTATCTTTATGTACAAAAAGAAGAATAAAATAACCTTGCGCTGCTAAATCCTAAAGCTACATGGATAATTTGGGCTTTTAAAGATTTCCTTGTTCTATATGGAATAAGTTTTCTTGTTTATTTAAGATTGTTATTTTTTTAAGCTTGTTTATAAAATTAGGATTGTTATTTAGGTTCTCTTATTTGATTAGGGTTATAGTTTTATTTTTCAATTTAAGTTAAGATTTCTATTCCTACTTAATTTTGGACACTTCTTTTATTTAGGATTGTGATCAATCTTGGTGGCATCTTCAAGATTAAAATTTTAAGGATCAATTTTCTTAAGTTCTAATCTGATCATCTACAACTTGTTTTCTAGTTTCTAGGGTTACGCATAGCAACTAATTTAATGATAAGAACCCACAAAATGACCTGCCCTAGGAACTCTTGAATCATTTATTATGTGTACACCAGAAAATAGAAAACAAGTTGTAGATGATCAAATTAGAACTTAAAGAAACTAAGCCCTTAAAATTTTAATCTTGAAAACGCCACAAAGGTTGATCACTCCCTTGATAAGTCAAGATATTATATTCTACCAAGAATACAAGAAAACAAAGCTAAGCTTGTTAAAAATGCCTCAATATTATTAATGATATGATGAAATTCATTTTCCATATTTGTAGCCTTTATATAGGCATGTAAATATCATAATTCTAAATAAAAAAAAGAGTCCAAAATTAAGTAAGAATAGAAATCCTAACTTAAGTTGGAAAATAAAACTATAATCTTAATCCTACAAGGAAACCTAAATGACAATCCTAATCTAATAAGGAAATTTTAATAACAATCCTAATCTAATAAGGAAATATAGATAACAATCCTAAACAAACTAGGAAACTAATTCTATATAAAACAAGAAATCTTCAAAAACCTAAATTATCCATGAGACATAAGGATTTAGAAGTGCATGGCTATTTTGTTCTTCTTCTTGCAGCTTACTTGAATTTTTGTCATAAATTTAATCAATCTCTTGTAATTCAACACACTTGAAAAGCTTAATGGATTATGTGAATGATGTCTTTGAGTCCCTCCAAGCCCATGTGAGAGTTTTCTCTCTTGTATGCATGATTGCACAGCTTTGTTTGCATCACAATCTTATGACATACTTTCACTTGAAGATAGTAGTGATTCTGACATGGATATGCAAATTGAATACACCTACCATTAAGAAGCTATAGAATAAAGAAAGAAAAAAAAAGTTGTTGAGCAACAATGTATGCAAGTTAAAAATGAAAAGAAGTAAAAAAAAAAATGATTTGGGAAGGCTAAAGGTAGGAGGAATGACAAAGATATCACAACAAATTGATCGCCTTGTTGAAGCAGTTCAAAATAGAAGTTCTACATTAATAAAATACAAAAAGAAGCAAACGGTTGTACTAGTTCTAAAGTAATGCAAAAGCTTGAAGCTATTCTGGAAGTGGAGATTTGGTGTGACTTTTATTCATTTTTGTAGCTTAACCTTTTATGATTAAAGAGAAGAGGAAGATGTTTGTTAGTATGAAACAACCTGAAACTATGCTTAGGTGATTTTACTATGAATAATCACATTATTGACAATTGTTGAAATCGTATCGTTACTTTTTCATTTAGCACTATTGATTTTTTTTTTTATATATTTTTCTAATTTATGATATTGAAGAACAATCTTTAATATTTATAAATCTAACCTTTATTATTTTATATACAATTTACTATTTTACATACACATGTATGATATTAGTTCAAAATGACCATTACAAGTGTATCACATAGCATGGACACGTTGGATAACAAAAACGAGTTCGACAATATTTTGTGCACTTTTCGTTATGCTATTGCTCATTATTACGGAACATATATTGATAAACAGCCTTGCATGAATTCGTCAAAAACATGTAATATTTGGTTAACATAGGTGTTGAGAGGGAATGAAGCTCATTGTCATAGAATGTTTAGAATTGAGAAGGATGTATTTATTAGATTATTCAATGAATTGAAATTTAATTGTAGCTTAAAAGGTTTAAGAAGAATGAGTGCTACTGAGATATTAGGAATGTTTTTTCACATTCTAGTACATGGTGTACAAAATAGATTAGTGCAAGAAAGATTCCAATGCTCTAGTGAAACCGTAAGTATATATTTCGGTAAAGTATTGGACTTTGTTTTTCCCTTGGCAATAGATTTGATAAAACCAGTTGATCTAGAGTTCAAAGATATTGTTGAAGAGATATTGAGAGATTCAAGATGTATGCCTTACTTTAAGGTAAACAATACATCAATTAATTCTTTTTATGCTTTTAAATATAATTATAATAGCACTAATAGACATATCTTTTTATTATCTTAATTTTTAGATGTTATCGGTACTATTGATGGTGTGCATGTTAGTGCTTCTATGCCTTCTTAAGATGCCATATATTGGTAAAAAAAAGATATCAACTCAAAACATAATAGCTGATCATCCCACCCATACAAAGGTGAAAGATATCATTTGCAAGATTTTCATCAAGGTAGCCAACCAATAGGCTATTAAGAGGTATTCAATCATTTACACATTTTATTTAGAAGTGTTATTGAATGCATTTTTGGTGTATTGAAAAAGAAGATGGAAGATTTTTAAGGATATGCTTAGTTATCATTTAAGAAATAAGTAAAGATAGTTATAACATAATTATATAAGAAGACATGCTCAATGTGACACTCATTTTGAGAAAGTGAATAATAATCTCAATAGTGTCATCAATGAAGAGATAAAAGGTGAGATCAGTAGTCAGGTAGAAATTTGTACTACTAGTGGATCTAGAGCCCAAGAAATAGAAATCTCGAGAAATAACATTACTGAAAGTTTAATGAGAGCTTGATATTACACAAGTTTATTCTATTTATTTTTGAATTTTGCTCTTCATAAAAATTTTGAAATAAAAAATGTTAAAGTTACAATATTTGAATAATAAAAAAAATATTTTTCTTATTATAAATTATTATTATTGTTATTATTATTATATATTAAAAAATAAATATTATATTCAACATTAAATATCTTTTAACTCATTTACACCATTATAATATTTTAACAGCGAAATTTACCAAACTTTCATAAAGTACTTTTTAAATTCACAATACTTTTGATATAAATTTTACCAAACATTAAATTGATTTTTTTTAAAACTAATTATTTTTAAAGCACAATATAAGAAAATTATTTTAGAATCCGTAACAATCACAAATTAACCCTGGTATAATTAAGGGAAATAAGACACATATCATTTCCGCCCTCCCTTAAAATAAATAATCCTTGTCTCTTAAGAATATAACCATCAAATTCTCTTAAGAATAAACAATCTTTGAAGACTCAATCCAAGTGGTTGGTCCAATTGTCTTATCTTCATCAGCCATCAATATCATTAATGTTAGAGTGCTCCTCCTTCGAGGTAGAATGTTGCCAAATGAAATATTTGCTTTCCTACCATATTTTGGTACTCAAAATACCATTTTGCCCAGTAAACCCAACCATTTGCGTTCTTTTTTTTATGAAACTTAGGAATGTTTAATTTTAAGATGTGATTGAATTTGTTGTCTTGATAGTAAATATAGATGGTACTGCCAATTGAACTTGATCTCCATGGGTAGGGATATTGCTAATGCTTGTAGAGATTTAAGTATATTAGCTACTCAATTCTTCATATTTGGCATCCAAACTTTGAAGCCTACTGAGAATTTCTTGCACAACGGTATCTTGCTTAAAATTTTCAACAACATAAGTTTTAAAATCCATAATTTTTTTTCTTTTTTGTCTAGTGGCTTTGGTCATTGATAAACCAAACTTTGATTTTAGATGACACGAATATATCCTAAGAAATTTAGGTAAGACGGGGATTTGGCAAAAGAGAGAAAGTTAGTTTGACATAACACTACCTAAATAAGAAAACACCTACTTTCATTTGGGACATTTTTTTCTACTTTTACTTTTTTTTCATTGACTAATTGAAATATAATTAAATAACTGTAAAAATAAAAGTACTTTAAACGCGAGTCACTTCTTGAAAATAATTGTATCTACTAAAGGTCTATTTGATATACCTCTTCAAATAAAATTTTTTGGAGTAAAATTTTTATCTGTAAAACTTTTAAAAGTAAAATTTTTAACAAAAGTTTAATAATCATTTAGTTGTCATAAATAACTTTTGAAAAAAAATCGAGTAATTACTTTAATAAACAAATATTTAATGTTCTATTTTAAAAAAATGATATAGAATTTTTAAAATAAAATATTTTAAACAATTTTATTTTTAAAAAAACTGGAGAAACTCTACTGCTAAAAACCAGAATTTTAGGTTTCTTCTAATAGAAGAAAAACAGCTTTTTTAATACGCAAAAACTCTTTTCCAATGTCAACCAAACGACATCAAAAAATTTAAAAAGGACTTTTATCATTAAAAAAACCCTTTTGGCCAATTAAAAAGCCAAACCAAACGGGCACTAATACAACTATTAAGCCACTACTAACATAACTCTTATCTAGTACAACCAACCAATGTAATAAACTTAATTAATTAAGAAAAATTAAGCATGTATTAATGTCTTTGAATGTTTCAAAAAACGTTTCAAATGTATCCATTTCTACAATTTTTGTAATAACATCTTTCACCATAATTTTTTTTTTTTGTGAAATTCTAATTTTCAATAATCTTATATCATATCATTTCAATTAATATAATAAACTAATAATTACAATTAAATCTTCCATTTTGAATTCTTCGCGTGAATCATATCTAAGCTCCTTAACATATTCTACACTCCCAATTTATATTCATCTATTTATACTTATAGTATAAGTTTGAGAAATTCTAATCTTTATAAAATTATTGATAGAATTATTATCAAACTCCTAAAAAATCCTCATTATTTAATAATTCTAATTGTACTTAAATAATTATTCAGTCTTAAAATATAAATTATACTTATAAAATAATATGCCCAAAATTTAAAGTCAAGCCAATTTAATTTTAGTCGGTTATTATCAAGTTTAGCTTATCCAATTTGAAATCAATATGTTCGGTTCGGGTGCCAATTAAGGACCCAAACTTAAAGAAAAAGTAATAAAGATTATTTTTATATAAATTCTTAAAATTTATTAAAAAAATAAATAAATAATTTATAAAAATGTACATAAATTTACATAAAAAAAGGACAAATTCTTATAAATTTTACAAACTTTTTCTTCATCTATAGTTTTAAGAAACTATAGAAATTTACATAAAAATATTTTTCAAAACAAAAATTGAAACTGACAAAAAGATTTTAGAGCCAAACCAGACCGAATTCGATTCGACTATATAGTTCAATTAAATTTGGTTCATTTCAACTAAACCAAACTCTACTTCAATTCGAATCGATTTTTAAAGAACGAACCAAATCTAATTGTGTCCACTCCTAATAATATTTATAACTTGTACTAAGAGTGTTGCAATATTATTAAAATATATTAAATTATTTATTTTCTCTTTTATTTATATTCATTGTTCTTATTTGCTAATGCAGAACTATGTGAGAATCTGAAGTACCACAGGGCAATACTAAAAAAGATAACTAAAATATAAGCCCTTTTTTTGCTGTTGACCCTTTAGAATCAAAACTTTATAATTTGATCTCCAGGAGTTTTAATTATATACTATTTGACCCTCCCAAAATGAAAAAACTAATTATGCCCATGTTTGTTTACTTTTAAGTATGAAGTTTAAATATAATTTAGTTTCCATCTTCAAATATTACTTTTTCAATTTAAGACCAAAAACTTAGTAATTATATTTGAATAAAATAAAATTAAATCTTTTAATTTATTGAAGTGTAAAATCTAAATAAGTTAATATAATAGTATTTAAAGTTATTGTTTTAAGTTTCATTTATTTTCTAATAAGTAGAGTTTATCTTAATTATTTATAAAATTATAACATATATTTATATACAAATGCGACAAACAAAAGACAAATTTATTATTTAGAATCATTTATATCCATATAATTAAAATTATTTAAATTTAAGATCCATTCAAATATTTAGAGCAAAAAAAAAATTTCCATAGTATTTAAATGAATTATCTATCTTTTAACACTTAAAATTATTTTTTACAACTCGTGTATTTCCTACTACATAGAAATCGGAGTAATTTTGTACTTTTGATACAACTAATAATGTAAAACAAAACTTTATTATTAAATCAAAGTAATAAATCGTATTTAGAAATTGCCAACCCAAAATAGGTAGGGTCGAAATTGTTCATTAAGAAACAACTGAATTCAACATTAATTTGCTGACAAAGTCAAATACAAGAAAAATCAACGCACTACAACCCAATTGAAATATTCTCTGTTTACGGAGTCCAATACAAAAAATTCAACACATCATAAATATATAATAGCATAGCACACTTTATTTGTTTTAAATATTACTGAAATTAATTACATTAGAATTCTATTGAAAATTTAGATGGATACAGATTATGACATAACACATAATTCAATGTCTAAGGTAGGCTATTAATATATTATTAATCGCATAGTAGATCTTGAAATTGAAACAAAGCTTTAATTAATGAATTAATTGCTTACTTATACGTTATTAGGTGTGAAATGTCGAATTAAGAGCGAGATGCTTAAATGTGAAGATCCATCCTTTTCCATAGCTTTTGTTGCCTTCAATTGAAGTTGTCTTACTCTTTCTCTTCTCTTTTGTCCTTCTTCTCCTTCATCCATCAAAATATTTACAGCCTTCTCAACTTCATCTCTCTTCACCAATATTCCAATCTTCTCTTCTTCTCCCCATCTTACAGGAATCTCAACCCCTACTCTAATTCCAACCTCTAAAACTTGAACAATTAGCTTTTCATTGAAGAACTGCTCAGCAAAAAGAGGCCAAGTTATCATTGGTACCCCAAAAGAGATCCCCTCTAGGGTTGAATTCCAACCACAGTGGGTTAGAAACCCTCCAATTGCTTGGTGAGACAAGATGAAAATTTGTGGTGCCCAACCCTTTATCAAAAGTCCTCTTCCTTTAATCTTTTCTTCAAAATTTTCTTCTAATAACCATTTCTCCAGCTCTTCAGAGGATTTAATCACCCAGATGAATGGTCTTCTTGATGCTTCTAAACCTAACCCTATTTCTATTAACTGTGATGGAACCAAACGGCATAGACTTCCCAGGCAAGCATATATAACTGACCTTGGTTTCATTGAGTTGAGAAATTCCAAGCATTGTTTGTCATCAATGGAGGCTTTGTTATTTCCTCTCTCAAACTTGTCTATCTTCTCCCTGTTACAGAAAGAAACTGGACCAATGCACCATACTTTTTTGCCAATAGCCTTCTCATATTCGTCAACAAAACCATTCTCCAATTCATGGAAACTGTTTACCACAACACCAGCAGCTGACTGTTCAGCCTCTTGCATCTTGTTTCTGAAATCATCGAAATCAGGTCGACTGACAAATGCTCCTGGTAGCTGCGCCTTAGTCACCTCAATCCTTTGGGTTATCCCTGCTGGTAATGGTATCAGAAAAGGTTCAGAATCTGAAGTCACAGAATTGTGAGCTTTATGAAGCATCAGAGTATGTGAGCTGAGTAATGAGAAGCTACACATTCCATGAAAAACAAGCCTTGGGATTTTGAGCTTTTGAGCTGTTTCAGAAGTCCAAGATAGACACTTATCTGATATTATGCAGCTTGGAGGAGGATTTCCCTTTTCAAGCAGAAACTTTTCCAATGGTTCCTGTAGCTTATCAAGCGCAATATAGAACTTCCTCAGCAAGTCTGGAGAAGGGAGATTGTCAAGATTTTCATAGCCAACAGGAAGCCCTACTTCTTGGCATGGAAATGGAATCTGCACAAGTTGAATTGGAAGCTTGGATTTTCTTGCTCGAGAGATGATACTTTCAAATCTTGAAGCGTTTTGAGGAGTAGTGATCAAACTTACAACTACACCTCGCTCTGCAAAATTCCTAGCCATGTCTGTCATGGGGATCATGTGCCCTTGTGCCATAAGTGGAATTAAAACAAAGTGAGGTTTGTTGGGGATGGAATCCATGAGAATACAAATGTGATATCAACTGATCATCAAGCAAGGGGCTTCAATATATGTATAATGGAGTGATGCATTTGGTTATTAAGGTCTAAGAATACTTGAATGCCCTAGTCTTATAAGATGAGCTTGACTTTGAACAAGTCTGAAACCAGTTTTACTTGAAAAAAACTTTGTCGTCTTATATGAGAAAATGCCCATTATCTCCCTGAAATTTGACGTAATTATCTGCTACCCCGATTATTTAAAAAATGACACATTAGCCCATAAATATGTTTTGATTATGAATATGCTTGTTTAATTTTTTAGATTAATATAAAAATTAAATTAAAAAATAACACATTTAATTTTTAAACATTATTGTCGTTGTTGTTGTCGTTGTTATTATCATCATCGTCATTTTATACATATGCATGTCTAGTATGTATATATTCATGTATTAAGGATTGCACAGATATAAGTTAAATTTTTTTCACCTCGAAGTCAGGAGTACAAATCCTAACAAACTCAAATTGTTTAGTTATTATGTCCAAAAAAATAATTGGATTTATAGTTTAATCTAATTTAACTTTAAAAAGTTTAACGAGTTTATTTTTAAACAATAAGAATAATGAATAATCTTGTATATTTTCTACATTTAAAAAAAACAATTGAGATCAATGGTCTTATCTAGTTTAACATCAAATTTGTTAAGAATAAAGATGAAAAGATTTTAAATTTTATATTTTCAACAAAACTATCCAATTCAGCTTTTAATTTGTTAAGGGTAAAATTGAAAACTTTTAGAGATTAGGAGAGCAATGAGATATTTTTTAAACAATAACGGTAATAGATAATTAGACTAAACCTTAGGGGCACAATGAGTATTTTCCTGCTCTGTAGATACAACCGATTTCTTTGTTTACTCTTAACTTAATTGTCTGATGTAAAAAGTCAGTTGACTTACAGTGGTTTAGATTTGTTTGACTGATTCAGCAACCTGCATGTATATGTATAAATAACTAGTGAGTTAATTAAATAATCACTGCGTATGTTTCACGTCTATTATTGAACATTTCTTGATTGATAGCTTGCTACGCTGTGTAAGTTGACTTGTTTTTCACGCCCAAAGATAAAGCAATCTTCGGTCTTCGCCAATACCACGAGTGAGCGTGTACGGCATGGAATTGCAAGTTGGGTAAAGACATTTTTATCGCTAAACGTTGTCAAAACAACAAATTAGGACAAAGTTTACTCAGTTGTAATAATTTCATCCCTAACAACTTGTTTGATTGAAAAATAAAGATGGCGAAGGTTCAGGTTATGGCCAAGTATAGGTGAACCTCACACTTGGACTTGGATGCAATTGGCTTCATTTGAACTGGGGTAAAAATCTAGATAAATAATTATACAAGTTTAGCCTGTGCAGGTATTCAAGTACTTGGATTAGAATTTTAACATGTTTAATTGAAATTCATTACAATTTATATTATTACAAAAGAAGTATTTTTGAGTTTTGATTATCTTATCAGATATGAAAGCATGATCTAGATGAGGAAAATTATGAATTGGCTTGCGCAATGGTGTGTATTTACGACGTGTAAAGTTATTATCAAAGATCGCAAAAAAAAGAGAAGGTGAGAAATTACATAAGAGTGAAAGTGATTACTATACTACATAACAAAGTGGAGATTGATGGTAGTAAAACGTGATTGTGACGGTAACGAAGTTAGGTGACTATGATAAACTAACAACAATGAATTTAGAGTGACTATTATATGTCAGTGGGTCAAGTATAGTCGAACAAAAAAAATTCGGGTTTATGGGGTCTGGCTGGGTGCAGAATTTTTTCTTTTTCTTTTCTTAATTTTTTTTCCTATCCTTATTGAAATGTAAGCAAAACTAGGGACTAATTTGTTAAAAGTACTAAACCATGCAATGATTTGTCGTTTAGATAAAGTTAAGGGACAGAAATGTCATTATTGCCACTGCAATTTGCAAATGTTAGCCTTTTAACGGCTCTTGACTTTTACCAAGTTAATTGTAGCCAGTGATTTCCGACCACCCTTCCGTGTAATACAAGCCAATTAATTAGCAGCGTGATTGTAGCTTGGTCCTTAATGTTTCGTAAAATTTACAGGAGAAAACGCTAATTTTATTTATGATATATTTTGGTATTATTATTTATATTTTTAATACTTTAAAATTATACTTTTAATTACTATCTTTATAATATTAATACTAAAAATTTAATTTTTAAGTGCAAATAATTTTATTATCTCTATAGTAATGTTGATGTCACCCAATTTTGAATTAGATTTGCCTAATTCAATTATTCTAAAAAAAGAAACAAATTAAATAAATATCAGATCTAAAAAATTCAAACAAATATTTACAATAAAATTATTTAATAAAATTATTTCAAATTAAAAATTTACTAAAAATAAAAAAATTAAATTCATAATATAATAAATTTATTTCTTTTTATTTTTTTAATTTTTACAATAAAATCAAATAGATAATAAAGTATAAATAAGTTTATTTCTTTTTAATTTTCTTTTAAATTTTTAAATAAAATCAAATAAAAATAATAAAAAATTAGAAATTAAATAAAAATATTAAAATCTAAATAAGCTTTTTTCTTTTGAGTGTTTTTTTTAAATTTTTACAATAAAATTAATGAAAAATAAAAATAGCAAAACCCAAATTGCTTATAAAAAGTCATTTATGAATAGGACGTTTTGTAAAGCCTAATTACGAATAATTTTTTTAGTAAATTTTTATAATCTAAAAACATATTATTCAAAAATTATTTGTTAAAATAAAAATTTAAAATTTAAAATTTAAATTAAAAACAATTATAATCTTAATAAAAATAAGTTTATTTTTAATATTTTTGTATTAATTTAGGTCTAATATAAATTTAATTTAATTAAGGACAAATGTTTCAAATAAAAAATATACTAACAATTAATAGTTATGCTATAATGAAAGGGATTTAAAATATAATTTTTAAATATTAAGTATGTTATAATGAAAGGGATTTAAAATATAAATTTTAAATATTAAGTATGTAAGTGATAAAATTAAAATATATTAAGGATGAAATTAATATTTTTTAAATTTACGATTTTCTTTTAAATTTTTCCTCAAGTTTTAGAAATGGACAAATACCCTTTAACCCTAATCATGGATTGGATTCTGCTAAAGCTTTTATAATTTTAATAATAGATTTTTTTCTATCTGTTAACTTATATCATTATTTGTATGTAAAAAATTAACACCAATTAATATATCTAATAAGATAGCATTATTTAAAAATTTAATCAAAATAAATAATTTTTATTTTAAAAAAAATTAAAATAAATAATAGAATAAAATTATTTTATAACTTGTCATAATAAATCTAAAAATAGTATTTTTATTTTAAAAAATATCTTTTTAAAATATTGAACTTTGATTAATTATTAAAATACGTAATATATTCAATCATAATTAAATTAATTCTTTCTATAACATTATGAGTAATATGAAAATACATAAACCCTGTATACAAACTATTGAATCTAAATAGATGTAACATTATTACATAACTATAATTTTTTTTTTACTATTTTTAATTGAATTTGTTTTTTAATTCAATTAATATTATCAAACTAAATCAATTTGTATACAACAATTTGGATAAAAAAATTTATTTAAATTATTATTTTATGTCTGCTAGTTAATAATCTATTTACTTGTAATAGTTTATTGATGAGTGGATGCCAGTTGATTTTATCAGTAAACGTTCTCGGATAATACAAGAGATTTGTGAATTAAACCTCACTCACGTTAGGAGACACTTAAATTTTGTTTTGTAATATTTATAGAAGAATTTATTTATAAAAATACTTTATTGATCAATAAAACCGTGTATTTTTTTAATAATATTTTAATTTTAATTAATTATTAAAATTTAAATTTTTATCCATCTTAATCAAACTCTTTGATATTTTAAAATTTTAAACGTAAAATAATATTTTTATAATGATAAATTACTAAAAGCTGTAAAATAATCCAATTCATATGACCCAAAACTTTTCACGTATATATATTATTTGTTAGTTTTATATAATAGAAATAAAGATATTTTATTTGGATTAATTATGATAAAATATCAAATAATTTTATTCCATGCGTTTATCTAAATTTAAGTTCTTAAATAAAAATAACATTTTAATTGATTTTTTTTCCATTGGGATACTATTAATTATTTTTAATTTTTAAATAAAATAATAATATAAGATATTAAGTTATTTTACATAACTTAAATTTTAAGAAATAAATGTAGATTATCAAAAAATTGTAAGAAAAAATTTGTTGAATCTATTTGTATATGATTGCAATATTATGAAATAAAATATATATTATTAAAAGTATAGAAGTTTTTTGAAATTCAAGGAGTGTTTGAAATACTAATGTGCAACTTGGGGGGAGGGGCGTTGTTGGTGGAGGAGTGAAGTGGGTTTCTAATAAATATTAGCACCCAATTCGAGTTCAATCCAACCACCCACAAATTTAAATCAAACACAAATATAAAAGTTTAAGGGAAAGAGAGATAAACACAAGATTTATAGTTGTTCAATAGTCAACCGACCTACAATTACTCCTTCAAAGTCTACTTGAATATTTCACTAAACAACCAAGTCTTGATCCCCCAAGACTTAACAATTAGAATCAAGAGAATTTTCGGATACCTGTTAACCGTTACAAGTGTTTGCTCACCCCAAACACTCAAACATAATTACAACTAAGTGAAATACCAGCTTCTTTTACTTTTTTTACAATAAAAATCAAATTGAAGATAAATTAAAAAAAAAACTTACAAATTGATCTTCCACCAGGAAAGTAGTATAAATGAATGCTTTTGAAGATCTAAATGTACGTATGGTGATTTCAAGCTCAAGAATATATTTTAGAACTTTGTGAGGATGTTTAGTTTCTCAAGAATGTGTTCCGAAAACTTATTAAATAAGTGTGAAGTCCCCAATTTATATTTGATTAAAAAACTAGGTGTTAGAGAAATAAAATTCAAATTTTTATACTTGTCAGTTGACCGGAGAGGTTAATTCGGTCAATCGAAAGAAAGTCAGAAGCCTCAGAATAAAAATCCAAAAGATTGGTTGATCAGTCTAGAAGGATTGATTGGCCGATTAGTTCGATTCGGTCGACCAAGGATTCAATTCAATTGACTGATCCAAAGGAGCATTCTGTCACTAGTTTAGTTGACCAACTGGTCTAGTTCGATCGACTGAACTGGTTTGAACCGGTTCTGCTAGACTAAGTTTTTTTAACCAGTTTTTTGGCAGTTTTAAAAATTTTGCATTTTAATCCATTTTCAGAATTTTTAAAACTTGCATTTTGGTCCAGATTTTAGATTTCAAACTTTTGGATTTAGTCCATTTCTAGGTTTTAAAAACTTGGATTTTGATCCGATTTTCAAAACTAATGATATGCAGAAAATATTTTGAGATTTTAATCAATGCATAATACATTTATAAAATCACAAGATTATTGACCTTGGTGTTCAATCAAAGAAATGAAAAAGGATGATTCAAGCTCAAAAATATGGAGTTAAAATACAAGCGTAGATGATGGTATACTCCACATAATCTATATAGCATGAAAATAATGCTATAAAATGGACAAAATTTGATGCATTAACAATCATGCAATTGAAAATAACAACATAATCTATATAGCATGAAAAATAAGTACGTTCATAAAGCGTAACAAGTATATAGCAAAATCAATATTTTCATCCTTTGGTATTATAAAAAGCAGAAGAAGTATATGCTTCCGATGTATATATCAGCAAAATTAGTTTACAAGCATAAATTTCAATAACCAAGTAAGTACATATCAAATAAGTATATAGCAACAAAATTTTAAAAGATATTTTAAAGGTATTTTGAAGGATTTTCAAAATAATAGCTCCCCTAAAACTTTGAGCAAGTTTAGTCAAATCTAATGATGGAAGAAAATAAAATTATGCTATTAGGAACTTCTCCCATTTTTCTTCTTTCAAGATTGCAAACAATGAGGTATTCAAATCAACACAACTTATTCTCATATCAAAATGCACTTATCATGTGAAATCAATGCAACACACAAAAATAAATCACATCTCCCCCTAAGTAATTTGCATATGCTATATGATTCTCCCCCATTTTAAATTATAATAATTAAAAAAATTCAAACAATTCAAGCAAATGAAAATGCATGCTAAAATGATGTCTCTGTGATCAAACCTTTGATGGTTTAGGTTTGTAGGCTTGCTTTTATTAGTTTTTCAATGATTCATCCTCTTTTAAAGCATCTCTTTTTTTTTCCTTGATGATCTCGATATGATATATGGGCAAAAAAACCTTCAGGTTTTGATTGACCACATTGATCATTTTGGTAGACCAAATTCTATCTTGGTTGCCTTGTTTCTACTTTATTTTCTTACCAGTCAAGGTTCATGCAATCACATCTCTCTATAGAGATGTACAAATTGAGTACCGAAATATTCTATAAACGTTTGACTTCTAGATTTCCATCCATATCCAATTTTCACCATTTCAAATGCCATATTTTTCTCAGAAAAAATCAGAATTATGGTCTACTGCATCTTTCAGACAATTATGACCTCTATGGATTAATCCTTTCATATCTACTTGTAAAAATGTACGAATTAAATTGTGAAAAATTCTACATAAACTAAACATCTGAATCTTTTCATCTATATGTCATTTGTCCCATAAAACAGTACCAATAAGTCCCAAAAGTTTTTTGCAAGTTGGCAACCAAGTTCTCAAAATGTGGAAATAGTTACTTTCACTTTGTAATGCATAACCATCCATTCTTGATTCTAGATAATTGATATTTGGCTTAAATAAAATTAAAATATTAATCGTAAAGTGATTAAATTTCATTGTACAGCCATTTTGACGTGATAAATGAATGCATGAATTGAATGAAAATCTAGTGCACGTCAAGCAACTCAAACAAGCATCAAGCCCAAATCAAGTATAAGATGAAATGAGGAGTGTTTTGTCTAAACTTGCCCATGACATGTATATTTCAAACAAGATATGCTTGCAAACTTAAACCACAAATATGCTTTAGAGATTCCGAGCTAAGAATTGAGCATAAAGTAATGAAAAGATAAGTTAAAAAATGTGATACCAATTTGCTTATATATAATACTTTTCATTTTCTCCAAGAGTAAGATGCTTCCATTTGTATTTAGGGAGACTTGCAAAATTTTGAATGTTTTAATTTTCTTTCATCTTCATTAGGGAACCACTCATTATTCCTTAGTTTAAGTACTTACAAAAATATTTTAAATTTTGCACTTTGGCACCCAAAAGTCTTTGGGTCCTTGAAAGTTATTTTTGGTTCCTTTTGGAACCCACATCATATTATAACCAAATGCATGCATTTTAATAGGACACCTATGACTTAAATGACTATAGATGTTACAATAAATGCATGTTGCATTTATTACAACTTTAGGAGAAAGTTTTGAAAAATAGTTTTTATAAAAAATTTGTTTAAACTATAGCTTATAGTCAATGCCACTCTTAACAAACATACATTTTTGGGAGCCAAGAAGTAGCTCCAAATTCTTTTGACCTCTAGTGAATTTTAAAATAATTTTATTTTAGTCAAAAACTTGTTCCGTGAGCTTTTCAATTTCTTTTAAGTACATTTCCTTCTCATTTTCAAAAGTGTGATGTAACTCTTTTAAGGAACCATTTTCATTAATCAATGCATGATTTCAGTCTTTCAAGGAAATGATTTCAGTAGCCAATAATTTAATTTTCTATCTAAGTGCACGATTCTTTGAAACTATTTTCTCAAAATGACCATGCAATTCCTCATATGCATCCAATAATTGATCATATGAATAAGAGGGTTCAAACTCACTTACCTCATCATATCCAAATGCCATGAAGCACATGTTGGCTACTTCATTAGTTTCTCCATCATCGTCTTTAGATGAATCATCATCCCGTGTTTTAGCTTTCATTGCTTGCTTCTTATATTTTCTTCGTTCAAGGAATGGACATTTGGGTCTAACATGTCCCGACCAATTGCAGTCGTAGCAAATAACTTGATTTTTTTTTCTTTTTCATTTTTGAGATCCTTTGCTTTGTGTCTTTTGAGTTCTTTAAAATTTTAAGAACTTCTTGTCATTTGAGCAACTTCTTCATCTTCATCTTCATCACTTTCATCTTTCTCTTCCTCATCATCATCATACTTTGTTGATTTGAAAGCATTGAGCTTATTCTTTTGAACTTCATCCATATCATCATACATCTTGTCTTCATAGTCCATCAGTGATCTAATGAGGTCATAAAGATGTAAAATGCTGAGATTCTTGGCCTCCTTATTGCCGTCACTTTTGCTCTGCTCTCCATTCTTTGGGCAAGCACCTAAGAGTTTTCTTTACTAGCTCACTATTGGAGAATGACTTCCCAAGAGCCTTGAGAGAGTTGATGATGTCCGTGAACCTAGTGTACATGGCATGTATAGATTCATGTTGCTCCATCTTGAACAATTCGTATTATCTAGCGAGTCTACTAATTATAGACTCCTTAACTTGGCTAGTTCTCTCATAAACAACTTCTAATGCATGCCAAATTTCATATGCCATTTCACATCCGAAAATTCTATGAAATTATTTCTTATCAACAATAGAATAAAGAGTATTTATAGCCTTGGCATTTAGGATGATGTTCTTCTTATCAATCTCATTCCACTCACTACTAGGCTTAGACACACTCTCTCCCTTTTCATTTATTTTCATAGGAACTTTAGGCCCCTTACTAACCACCTCCCATATTACATAATCACATGCTTGCAAATAAATTCTCATCCTAGCCTTAAGGTCACGGTAGTCATTTCCATAAAAAAATGGAGGCCTAAAAGTGGATTGACCTTCGGCATGCTTTAAGGTTGTCATTGGATCTTCTCTAAGATGGTTAATTTTTTATAAGAGAAACCAAGCTTTGATACCAATTAAAATACTAATGTTCAACCCAAGAGAAAGGGTGAATTGGGCTTCTAACAAATATTAACACTAATTCGAGTTTAATCCAACCATCCACAAATTCAAATCAAACACAAATATAAAAGTTCAAAGGATAAAGAGATAAACACAAGATTTGTAGTGGTTCTGCAATCAACTGGCCTATATCCATGCCTTCAAGATCTACTTGAAGATTTCACTAAACAACCAAGTCTTGATCCCCCAAGACTTAACAATGACAATCAAGAATATCGGATACCTCTTAACTCTTACAAGTGTTTTCTCACCCAAACACTCAAACACAATCTCAACCAAGTGAAAGACCCACTTCTTTCACTTCTTTACAATAAAAAATCAAATTGAAGAGAAAAAATAAATTACAAATTGATCTCCCACAAAGAAAGTAGTACAAATGAATGTTTTTGGACATCTAAATATGTGTATGGCAATTTCAAGCTCAAGAATATGTTTAAGAACTTTGTAAGGACTTTTTATTTCTTAAGAATGTGTTTCAAAAACTTATTAAATAAGTGTGAAGTCCTCCATTTTTATTTGATTAAAAAACTAGTTGTTAGGGACATAAAATTCAAATTTTCGTATTTATCGGTCGATTGGAGAGGTTTATTCGGTCAATCAAAAGAAAGTCAAAAGCCTCAAAATAAAGTTTTAGAAGATCAATTGACCGGTTTAGAAGGATCGGTTCACCAATCGATTTGGTCGACCAAGGGGTTTGGTCCAGTTGACCAATCCGAAAGAGTATTTTGCCTTTTGTTTAGTAGATTGATTGGTCTAGTTCGGTCGACCGAACCAGTCTAAACCAATTTTCTGGCAGTTTTAAAAATTTGGATTATTTTTAGTCATGCCTCACATTTATTGACATATATAAAATATAGACCTACTTTTGTGAAAGTCATTACTATTTTACCCTCATTCTAATTAAAAATAAAAAAGAATAATAATATTTTAGTCCCTAAACTTTGATAAAATAATAAACCAGGACAGATTTAGCTAATTTAACATTTTAGTCCTTGCAATTACTTTTGTCTTCCATCCTTTGCCACCTTCTTCCATAATTTTTTGAAATAATATTTTTTCAATTATATCAAAAACTCTATTAATAAAATTCACACTAACCCATCCAAGTAAATTCCTACAATATTTATTATTATTTATTTTAAAAAATTTTGCACGAAAATCATGTATCGCGAGTTTAATTCGTACTTTTGGTGATCTAGAACTTTTAATTTAGCGAAATTAGGGTTTTTTACTATTTCAGAGAAAAAGCATTTATACTCTAAAAAATTCTAATGAATAATGACAGATATAATGATACGATAGAAACTTAAATATCAAAATTGACCAAAATATATCTTAATTCATTATTTTATCAAAGTTAAAAGATTAAAATATTATTATTTTTATTTTTTTAATTAGAATAACGATAAAATAGTCATTTCATAATTATTTGACGGTGGAGTGATGATTTTCACAAAAGTGGGTTTATATCTAATATATGTTAATAAATATGAGGCATGGTTGAAAATAACCCTAAATATTTTGCATTTTGGTCCATTTTCAAGGTTTTTTAAACTCGCAATTTGGTCCAAATTTCAAATTCTAAACTTTTGGATTTGGTCCATTTTCTAGGTTTTAAAAACTTGGATTTTGATATGATTTTCAAAACTTATGATATACACAAAATATCTTGAGTTTTTAATTAATGTATAAAACACCTACAAAAACACAAACCTATATATATAAAATACTAATTAAAATACCGTCTTCTATGCTTGTGTCTTGACTTCGTATATTGAGCTTGAATCATCCTTTTCCATTTCTTTGATTGGAAGGCATATTTTATGATCATCAAAATTATAGTTATATGACACTAAGGTTAATAGTGTTTTTTGTTTTGTCTGAAGACTAAATATGATTGAAATATGAATTTGACTAAAATATGAATTTGACTAAAGTCTATATCTGATAAATATATATATATATATATATTTTATCTTAAACATCTTAATATAAATTTTAAGTTATTTATTTTTATAAGAATAAAAAATTTGAAACCAATATGTTAACATATTGCATTTGTTAAGTATCCCATATATTTATATTTATACTTTATAAAATATTTAATTATATTGATACAATAGTTCATAAATTAAATAATTTTTAACAAATTGTATTTATATATTTTTTTAATCTAATATATGACTTGACTCTATTTTATGAGTAAAAGAAAATAGGAATTAACAATTTAGATAAGATTTAAAATTAGGTCAAAATATTATTCCAAGCAGAGATGACAAAAGAATATAAAGTATTAGATAAGATTTAAAATTTAAGTATTAAAAAATAAAGTAACAATATTGAGAGTATTATTGATAAATAAAATATTTAATTAATTCAAACATTTGGTTATTTAGATTTAATTTAAAATTTTTAACTTAATTATTTTAAGATATTTTTAGCAAGTTTTTACACATAAGTTAAAAAATAAATACTTTTTATACATTTGAATAATTATATTCAAACTTCAATAAAAAACAAACAGACCCTTAGTGTAACAAATTCTAACTAGTTGTTATAGTTCTAGATATATTTGTCCACTTTTAAAACATAAAAAAGGTATTCGTCAAGTTTTTTAAATTACTGAATTTATTTGTATTTATGCTAAACTAATATTAGTTCTATGATATACATACATGCTTGCTTGTCCATCACGCCGAAAAACTGGCTAAGATAGAGTGACTTGCCTTTGCATGCCCAAGGTCGTGATTTTCGTTTAGTGCCATTTGGTTTGACCTTTTTAATGGTCAAAAAAGCTTTATTTATATAAAAAAAAATTTTAAAATTTTTTTATGTCGTTTGGTTGATACTATATAAAGAGTTCTGAAAATTAAAATAGTTATTTTTGTTATATTAGAAAAAGCCTAAAATTTAGACTTTTAGCAATAAAACTTCTTCAATCTTTTTTAAAGATAAAATTGTCTAAAACACTATTATTTTATTTTAAGTTTTTTTGTTATTTCTTTAAATATAATATTAAAATTTGTCTATTAAAATAATTATTCAAATTTTTTCAAAAGTTATTAGTAATAACCAAATTATTAATAAACTTTTATTAAAAACTTTACGGGTAAAAAATCTACTATAAAAGGTTTTGTTTAAAAAGTTATACTAAAAATATTCTCAGTTTGTCTTAACCCTTCTTATAGCGACTTAAATTCTATTTGTTCTTTCTTAAAAGAACGTTTTTATTATTTTTGTTTGTAATATTGCATTGTATATATATTTAAAGCTTATATATAATAGTTATATTATAGTTAGATATATATTTATACACGTGATGAGAATTGTACGATCAAATTTAGGAGAAATCTATTCCCATATTGAGTATGAATATTTTATAAATTTTAGGACTCGGGTTCATAATTGTACGCACAAGTCTTTCATTTTAAAGAGTTTATCAATTTTTCTTTTTTAATAAGCAATTTCTTTGTGGATGTTTTAATATAATATCCTTAAGACGTGTTTGGTATGCAAGACGTGTGTTTGGCGTTGGAGTATTCTTTTTCTTCTATCCAATATTTGAAGCAAAATTAATGTCGGGACAAATGTGTGGGGCCGACCTGGGTCCACAAGATCATCCCGCCCGTGACTTCCCGTAGGAGCAGTTATAATTATAAATTCATTATTATAATAATAAAATAAAAATTAAATATTTTAATTTTGCAATAAAAATTGAACATTTTAATTTACAATAAAAATAGTTAATAAATAGCATTCTACAATAAAATACTTCATAAATAATCAAATATAGTTTTATTAAAGATTTAAAATTAGTTTAATAATTTGTATAATTACTTCCATTATTATTTGATAAATAATTGATATTCGAATTATCTAAAAACCGTCCTTATCTTATAACTTAAAAGTCATGATTAATTTTTTCATGAACATTTTTTTGTTATTTTAATTTTTCAGTTTTGTAATGTAATTTTCACCAAAACTTTTGTAGTATGCTTCGGATTATTTCAAAAGTCACTTTTTTTTTTCAAATCTTTGATTTATTGATTTTCTAATTTATAGACTTGTCATATAATTTCTAACAAATTAAATTTCCCTTATACACCTTGGATTGAAGACAAAGGCCTACTGAACTTTGGCCTTCTCATTACTTTATTGTATTTTCTATCAAATGAATACCCAATACCTCCAAAGTCCTACCAAACTTTGTTTTTCTCATTACTTTGCTTCATATTTTTTTTATCGGAAGAATATCTTATGCCTCTGTTTTTATGCCTGATACTCCATCATTCCTTGAGTTCTAATTTTGTCCTTTAATAATTTAAACAGTCATTTGAATTAATAATTTAAACCAAACCAATGGTTTAAACCGATTTTTTTGAAAATTATAAAATAAACTAACCTTATAAAGAGATACCAAGTTAAAAAAAAAAACAGGTTTCTATAATACCATGGCAGTAGTATAATTATTTCTTTATATTTTAACCATGATATCAACACAAAGTAAAGAGATTATATATAGGCTTCAATGCTCTTAGAAGACCTAGGAAGACTTTGATGCAGTTGTAGAGGGTGAGTTGTCCTATGCAGATGTCCCTATGACCTGGCAATATTATTCGCAATGTTAAATAATGGATAAACTAGAAATTAAAATAATTGGATTAATAACTAAATTAGCTAAATAATCGATCCTTCTCTCTTAACACTTCCCTCAAACTCAGCTATCTAGTAAGTCATTGAGTTTGTTTTTTAGTGTTTTGAACCTTTCTATAGCAAGAGGCTTGGTCATTATGTTTGCAATTTGATCTTTGGTTAGAACATATATGATCTCTAGTAGTCACATTTTCTCGAATAAAATGCACAACTATCTCTCTGTGCTTGGTTTTACCATGAAATATACAGTTAGCTGCAAGTGACGCTGCTTCTATATTATCACATCATATTATTGGTTTCTTACTTAGCTTAATCCCTAACTCAGAAAAGAGTGAGCACAACCAAGTGATTTTAGCACCTATCAAGGCCAAGGACTTGTATCTCTATGCTTAACCTAGCTACTACCTTATGCTTTATAGAGCTCCAAAAGATTAGGTTTCCACAGAGCAAAATGCTGTAACCACTCGCTGATATTCTATAATAAGAATCTTTTGCCCAATCTACATTAGTGAACCTAAATAACTTCATTTTTCCTTTTGTTGCGAAGTAAATCACTTGGTTGTGCTCAATAGATATCTTAGTATTCTTTTACACCTAATGCAGCGAGGATGCTTTGGATTTTCCATGAACAGACTTAACTTGCTCACACTATAAGCTATCTGAGGTCTTGTTAGTGTGACATATTATAAGGCTCCAATTAGACTTTTATAGAGAGTTTTGTCATTGAACTCAGATCCTATGTCTTTTGTAAACTTGTCACTTGTGCTCATAGGAGTAGAAAATTCCTTGTAGCTCTGTATTCCAGTTTTTCTACGAAGTTCTTCCACATACTTAATCTGATTAAGATACATTCTATGTGCATCTTTTTTAACTTTTATTATAAGAAAATAACTCAATGACCTTAATACCTTCAGTGACAAGCACTTCTTCAATTTCTTGATGGTTTATTTAATTAAATCTTCATTATTACCAGTGATTAACATGTCATCAACATAGTCTAAGAAAATTACCATGCTACTGTCCTCTCTTAATATGAACAATGAGGTATCAAACTTTAGGTTTTTAAGCCTTAGAGAACTAAAGTTGACTTGAGCTTCTAATACTGGGCTCTGGAGGCGTGTTTCAAACAATATAGTGCCTTTTTTAGTTTGCAAACCATCGATGGTTTGAGGTTATTCTTAAAAGCCTTTTGGTTGATGTATATAAACTTCTTTTGTTAACTCCCTATTAAAAAATCCATTGTTAATGTCGACCTGTTTCACATCCCATCCATTTTGAATAGCAATACTCAAAATAACTTTGATGGTTAAAGATCTCACAACTAGATTGAATGTTTCATTGTGATGAACCCTAATAGTTTAAAGATACCCTTTAGCCTCTACGTTGCTTTATATTTAGCAATTGAGCCATTTGGGTTATATTTCACCTTGAATACCCATTTGTTTCCCATAATTTTGACTCTTGGTTTAGGATTAGTTAGTACCCAAGTTTGGTTCTTTATCAATGCTTGGTACTCAACATTCATTGTTTTTCTCCATTTTTTATGTCTTAGTGCTTTTTCTGTATATTTAGGTATTTTCACCAGTGTTGAGACCCTCATTTTTTGTGAGATATATCTTAGGCTTGAAAATATCGGCTTTACATCTTGCTATTATCAGATAGAAGTTGGTTAAAAGTTGTTGCTGCTGATTTTCTTGTTCAGGACCAGAAAAGGTTGCTATTTCTGTTTCTTTAGTTTGGTTATGGTTTTCTTGTGCTGAGATGTTGTTGGCTTGGTTATCTGGAGGTGTGAGTGATTGATGTGTGTTGCTCTTATGTGAATTTACTGTTACAGGAGTGTTCATAGACAAATTTGTATTTGCAGCAAGATCTTGAGATGGCTATATAGACTCATAGAAGAAATACAACAAACTAGGAACTTGTGAGCTTGTGAGAGATTCTATCAACTTCAAAGATGAGGTCATTCTTATAAGGAAAATCATTTTTATTGAACACTACATGTCTTGATATGTATATCGTACCTAAATTGTGAAGACATCTATATCCTTTATGTTGTGGACTATATCCAATGAAAATGCATTTTCCAATATGGAATTGAAGTTTTTTTTTGTTGTAAGGTTTTAAATATGGGTGGCAAGTACATCCAAATGTCTTGAGGAAAGAATAATCTGGTTTCTTGCAGAAAAGTGTGTGGACAAGAATGACTAAAAGACACCTTCTTACTTCAAAAAAATTCTTTGGTGGCCTGAATTCACCTCCCCAATCTATTTATACAATAAGGATTCTTTTGTTTAGTTATGTCTCTATGAATTCTTGAAGTGAATGAAAGTTTTTAATGTTTTAGCTTTGTTTCTCAAAGGAAAAATCCACGTAAACCTTGTATGGTCATCAATAATGCTAAGGTAATACCTAAATCCATTTCCAGAATTTAGTGGTGTTGGTCCCTATAAATCAACATGTAACAATTCAAGAGGCTTGATAAATGTGTTTTGTTTGCTTTTGAAGTTTTTTTATGACTTTTTCCAAGATAGCAGGAAACCTAAAATGAAGGAGATTGAATATTTTTATTGATCAGAAGTTTTTACATGTCAACAGTATGTTCCTAAGAGTTTGATCATTTGGAAGACCAAAGTTTCTGTGGAGCATATTCATGACATTTATAAAATCTTCACTAGTGCCTAAATTACTAGATGAGACTTGATTTAATGTAGCAACTAAGGTGATAGCAGATAAAACAGACTTGGACTTTTGGGCAAGACTCTATTTTTTTAGGTGGGAACTTTCTTCAATCTCTTTTTTATTGCTTAGCCAATACATACCTCTTTAGCTACTCCTAGCAGTAGCACCTTATGCATTTGATTCTTAACAACACAAATTTTATGATGGAATTCAACAAAGAGATTAATATCTGCAGCTAATTTAGAGAAGCTAATAAGGTTTTTGGTTATGTTAGGAACATAAAGGACATTTCTTAAGAGCAATGGTTCAACATTTTTAACATGTAAGCAGGCCTTTCCAACATGTGTAATAGAAAGTTTATTTCCATTCCCGACAATAGGTTTTTTGTTACCTTTGTATTCAAACTTTATGGTGAGATTGTTCAGCTCATTAGTCACATGGTTGGTTGCTCCACTATCGTACCAACCTTCATCATTTACAGGTTCTTGAGTTGCCATGTAAACTAAATTCTATCCTTGATTATTTCTATTTTTTGGGACAAACTCCTCATCAAACTTATGCCAGCAGTCAGTCAGTAGCCATATGTTCATTCTTGAAGCAAATTTGACAGGTTTTGTGAGATTGATTCTAATTTCTACCTTGAGGTGTTTTGTCCGTTTCTCTTCCTTTATTTGGTCCTTTGTTCTCTGAAGAGTTGAATTCTCTACCCCTTGTGTTCTTTTTCTGATTCTAACCTTTATTGTTGCTGCTTAAGGCTACATTTACTTCCATGCTTATGTTACCAGAAGAGTGGTTATTGATGCAAATAAGGATGCACACAAGAACAAAGATCCAATTCAGCTACCTAGTGGTCCCATTATATGAGCAAGAATGAAGAAATTCAAGGATGCATTGAATGGGATGATTCAAGGCTTGTGGGATGATCTTCCAACAATTCAAGAGTGCAAAGAAGAGTCAAATATCAAGCTTGGACTTGAAGACAATAATCAAAACTTGGTAACTTTGACACAAGTACAAGAAGACAAAACTTGAAGATTGAAGCTTCTATGAAATTCAAATTCTCAAATCTGTACAAGGCCATATTCAAATGATGTTTCAAGGCTAAACAAGCATGCAATTCGAATGGGATCTTCATCTTAATGCAAAATTCGGATTCCATTTGCCATTCGGGCTAACTTTGCTACTTAGCCCATTATTTATCTTAATCTTATTTATAAACATATGTTATTTAGTTTGTTGTGTATTTGGGTTGTTTATGTTAATTATTAAGCCCAAATTAAGTTTGTTCTAATTTAAGTTAGAATGAGTTTAGTTTTGTGGCCAAACACTCTTATTAGGGTTACTTATTCTTCTATCTTTATTGTTTGGCCATGTACTCTAATGGAGGCAGATTACTTTTTCAATGAAAACTAAAATTAAGAGTGTTTCTCTTGTTTGATTCTTGCTTGAATTAAGGTTCTTACAATCAAAGCTAATTACTTTTAGGGGATTTCATTCCAAGGTTCTATTTCGCAAGTTGAAATTGGGTCGCAGACTTAGTTAAATCTGATTTAGCTTTCTAAAGAGTTACTTCCATGCGTAAAGATATTGGGTCTCAAGTTTAATATGCTAGGGGTTCGTATCAGTTATGTTCAATTATACCCTCAAAAGAAAGGAGTTACTTCAAGGGACATTGTATCCATTCTTGATGCTATATTTAATACCACAACATCATACTCAATTCCTAAACCCCTAAAATGTACTCATTCAATTCTTCATCAAAAACTGATTTTCCTGCTATAGTGAGGGCATCAGCTAAGCTTTTCATCTTTGAATAAAACTCTCCCATTGACAAAGACATTTTTTATTGATTGGAGCTAGGTTTTTAGCTGTATAATTCTAACATGTGGCTAAGTTTTAGTCATAACTTCCCAGAGATCTTTAGAAGGTCATATAATTTGTGAAGGAGGCAAGAATAGCTTCAGTCATAGTGGACAGTAACCAGTTAAGGAGAAGCTAGTCTTGCTTCTTTTATTGACAATAAGTTTAGATTATCAATTGTAAGCACATTTTGATTTTCATCAATGGCAACTTGGTAACTATCAAGTGCTTTGTTTGATCCATCTATAAAAGTCTCTAGGTCATTTCCACAAATAGTTGGAAGAACCTAAGCTTTCCAGATCAAGAAATTATATCTATCAAATTTGACAAGAACATAAAAGGAAATACACGCTCGGTATAAGAGCTACAACAAAGTGTTAACCAATTAATAGATAACAACTCTCCAATTTTTGCTTTTACTTTTATATTGGAACAATGTTTGATACCTTACTTTTAGGCATAATACCTCATCATCTCCCGAGTTCTAGTTTTGTCCTTTAATAATTTAAATATTTAACTGAGGTTTAAACCGATTTTTTTGAAAACAATAAAATAAACTAACGTTGTAAAATGGTCTAAAAAAATGCACCAATACTTTTTACCACTGCATCATATATATTCTAAAATTAAATAGTCCAATTTTTTATAAATAACACTTTTGAAAATTTATATAATAAATTCAATTATTATCATTAAATTCGAAATTTATAAAATTGAATTTAAAATTAATAACAGTTTTAGAATAATTATATTTTTACAATAAATTAAGTTTATTTTTAACAATTGTTTATAAATATTATAAATTTTTATAAATTTTTATTAGATAATAATTCTAAAATTTATAATATTTTTAAATAATTGTTAAAGAAATAAATCTAATTTATTGTAAAAATAAAATTTTTCTGAAATTGTCAATAATTTTAAATTAAAAATTTATAATTTAACGATAATAACAATTTTAAATTTGAACTCTTTTAAAATTTTAAGGTTTATAGAACTATTTTTAATTATAAATTTTTTATATTAGAAAAAATTTATTATTAATAGATTTATTACATATATTTTCAAAAGAGTTATGTATTAAAATTTGACAATTCACTACCAAATTACATTTGGTGTAATGGCAAAGGTATCGACTTATTTACTCAAGGTCTAAGTTTAAATCCATGTGTAGTAAATTTATTTTAGCAATTTTCAAAAATCCAGTTCGGTTCAAATTACTGGTCTAAATGATTCATATTAAAATTATTAAAGAGATATTATTACATTCCTCTCATGAGGTTTGGGATTGTTTCATTTAGAGAGAAATAATGAAGATTGTATCATATACCTCTCGTTTAGTGTTAGTTGACTGCTACATTAAGGGACAAAAATGTGAAAGCAAAAATGAAGGAAACAATTGTCGGAGAATTTTATCAAATAAAAAGCAAAAAAATTAGGCCAAGACAGATACGAAATTTATGTGAGTATACGGTTTTAATATAAAATAAAAGAAAGGAATAAAAAAGATACCTCTTGATATTTTTAAAATATTTTAACTGCAAGTTTTTTTTTACCAATGGTTTCCAAACTAATCCTTTAGCAGTAGGCGTAAAAAGAAGAATACGTTTCTTTTGTAATATAATGATATTTTAAAGAAAAATTTCTTTTTCTCTATAGTACACGTTAAAAAAAAACTCTTTTTCTTTTTCTATTACCTCTCTTAAGGATTCTACCATTTTATATTTCTTTTGTACGACTTCTATTTTAATTAAAATAATTTCAATTAAAATAAAATTAATTAATTAATAACATTTATTAATTAATTAAAATAATTTATAGTAAAAGTAAAATTCTAATTAATTCATGATCGTGACTACGCTAACCACAAGTGCACCGGGTCTATTAAGTAATAAAGTGATAAGAAAAGATATCGTCCCATGAGGATTGAAATTCAAATTAAGTATTAAGTATTATTGTTTGAAAGGCCAATTTTATCTAAGCAAGCTAGATTGATTAATTATAACGGAAAGTAAATTAAAACACTACTATTAACTAATGTAGAATAGAAATCGAGCTTAACAAATTATAAAAGGATGAAATATGGAAAGATAAATTACCTAGGGTCTTGATTTCGCTTATCCATCACTATGTTTCTCCTGATGGACCGTTATCAATCTATTTTAGTCTAATTCACTAATCATAAAATTACAATCAACCTCAACACCTCTCCCAAGTATAAATCAAGGTTTTATGCATAATGACTCAAGTTGATATCTTTATCTAACTCAAACAATTATATGTTCATTATGTATTATTTGTTGTTTCATACTTAGAACCCACTTCACCTCCTGGTTTCTTTTCTGTGTAGTACATGTTAAAAGAAAAACTCTTTTTCCTTTTCTATTACCTCTCTTAGGGTTTCTACCTTTTTTGTATTTCTTTTATACGACTTCCATTTTAATTGAAACAAATTCAATTAAAACAAAATTAATTAATTAAATTTTGTAAAACAACTTCTAATAAAAGTAAAATTCTAATTAATTCAAAATTAATATTTAAAAGAAATGATAAAGAGGATAAATATCTATATGAGAATTATCCATTTAATTTCTCAAACTAAATTATTTAGATATTGATGAAAGATATTTATCTTAAAATATCTTACTAATTAATTAATTCTCAATTAATTAATTAAATACAAATTAAAACACGTATTCTAGAAAACAATTTTTGGACATAAAAGTATTTGGTGTAATAATTTTATCCATTCTCTTATTTACTACACTAATCTAGAGGTAATATTGGGGACCTATAAACCTACAATTTTAAGCTCCGATAAACTTAGATAATTAATTAAACTCTTTCATTAATTAATTAATCCAATTTATTAATTCCAGTAATATTCCACTAAAAATCTAAAATTGAACTCTTGAAATTATAGACATATTTTACTCAGAAAACTTTGAGCAGTCTATTGATATAATCACTACATGTAGTTCAACCTTCATAAATGCTTCATAATTAAAGCTGGGTTAATTTTCTATTTTACCTCTTTAATTATATCTTTATCCTTAAGTTCTATAAATTCACCATTGAACAATAATTTATAAATCAGTTATAAATTGAGCGCTCAAACTGTTCAATTTCAGAATTAACACTTAAAGGAACCATCTTTTTGACTTTCAATAGGAAAAAATGGATTATATATCTGTATATCACATTCCCAGCAATTTATCTCATTAAATCTCCAAGATACAAGTGTTGAGCTTATTTTTAGAACAAACCTTAACAAGTAACTCAAAAGACTCAATAATATAAATATAAGTTTATGACTACTCAGGATTAAGATTGATCTACATATGATCATGTATTGACATTGTTTGAATTCTCAGTCAGTAATAGAATTAATATGAGGACTTAAACTATGTCTGGTCCAGTCCTATATAATCATATTATATAAAGTGTCTTTACCATGATGTCACTTCATTGATAGTTTAGATAAAACTATCACATTTTTAATGTTAGTAGACCGCACTAGTAATGTTTATTTAAAGAACCCAACTTTAATTAACTTATTAAAGACTATTTTAGTTTAATATCTATAATCTTAATCCTCTTGTATATATACCACTTATATATACTAAGATTATAGTTGCATAAATAAATTAGGATTATTCTGATCTTAAATATAAATATATTTAAGAATAAAGAAATGTCAATTTTATTTATTCCAAAAAAAAAATACAAATCACATGCTTTTAGGGTACTATCCCTAACAACAACCATAAAAGAGAAAACTAGGCAAACAAGAAAAGAAGGGAAGAAACTACCAAAAAAAAAAAGAACCCAGAAGAAGAAAACTAGAGCTCAGCTTAGCTAAACCCTTCGAAGAGAAAAGCTAGGACAAAGTACTAATTATTTTATTCGAAGGGAAAAGGTCATCAAAAAGGTTAAAGGTTAAAGCATCAAGCTTAGAGCAAGGAGGACTAGAAAGAACATGCCTTTATTGTTACTGTTTACCAAGAACAGACATATTCCCTAGAAATCCATGACTAAAGGAAAGGGAAGGAGAGAAAGTGTGAGAGAAAGAGAAGAAAAGCATGAGAGACAATGCTCAAGTCTTAGCTATTGGAAGGGTTCAATCTTGAATTGTTGTGGCCCTTTATGGTCTCATTTTCCATTGTCAAATACAACTACATAAAAATAAATAAGCAAACCAAAGTAAAGAAAATATATAATACTTCCACTATTTAATTTTCTTGTTTTTATTTACTTTTTCCTCTTTTCCCTTCCTTTCTTGGTTTTGGCAATCAACTATTGTTTACTACTCTCATATTATTTTCGGGTGAAAAAACAGAAGCGCAATTTACAATAACAACAATTATTGTAATAGTCAACAATTATAAGAAAAGAAAAATGTAAAAAAAAAAGTAAAAACATACTTTTACATTTTTGTCTTTAATGTAACAGTCAACTAAAGGAAGACTAACACCACATGGGAGATATGTGATATAATCTTCATTTTTTCTCTCTAAGTGATACAATTCTAAACCTTAGAGAAGGAATTTGATAATATCCCAATTATTAAAGAGTAAAACTGAAAAAATTTAAAGATTAAGGAGTAATGAGGTATTAAAAAAAGTATAGGTGATGATGTGTATACCTAAAATCGGGGATATGAGCATTCTTCTTTTTCTATCTATTAACTAGGATAGCCTTGAATATAGTAGAGATTAAGGCTAAATTGCCAATTAATGGATCTCTCAACATTACATTCCTTCTACTTTCTTTCCCAATTAGTTGCATCAAGTTTGAGAGAAGGTTCTTTCTCCATTACATGCCCAAGAACTTTATGAAAATTTGGATTTAGACTTTCTAACACCTCAAACATGGTCTTCATTTCCATCATCACTTTTATATTGAGTATAATGAGTATTGCATTCTCCTTCTCCATCATAATATTGGTCCAAATCTTGTCAAAAACCTTAGATTATAGTAGTTTAGTAATAATATCTTATGACTCATTTCTTGTCAACTAGAGTTAGTTTGGCTTATTTCTAACTCCATTAGGTTCACAAACCACGACAAGATTATACAATTTTTTGCATCTCAAGTGACATCGGAGTCGTCTAGCCTTTGGCCAAAAAGTAAAGGACACATTTAGAGTGTGTTCAAGTTCTTCCATAGGATGAATTTCCCATATATATTAAGAGGCGTTTTAAGCTTATTTTAGGTAGATTTCCCTATAATTTGATGGTAAATATTGAACTATATGTGCATAAATATCTAAACAATATATTATAAATATCATATGTAAACTCTAAGGGGATGTGGAGTTTTTCCATCTTATTGTCTTGGTTTTTGCTTTACTATGGATGTCCCTGTAATTTGAGGGTTAATATGCAAGCTCCAAAGAGATCTTTTTAATTTGATGGTAGACATCACATATTGTGCATGTAGATATTTGAAACGTATTATAAATATTGTATGTAAACTCCAATGAGATGTGGGGATCTTCCATTTTATTGTATAGGTTCAAGACTTACTATGTGAGTAAATATTCATCTAATTTAAGGTTTAATGTAAAATCTAAAGGGATATAGGACTTTGCTATCTCACTATTTAGGTTCTCCCTTACTATGTAGGTAGATATCCACTAATTTGAGGATAGATATCATATTATGTATAAGTACCTATTTCAGGATTGATGCGTAAACTCTAAAGAGATATAGGGCTTTGCCATCTTATTGTTTGGGTTCCTGCCTTGTTGTATGGTTAGATATTCCTCTAATTTGATTGTAACTACGTGCTTAGATATTTAGAAGACACTATAAATATCATTAAACTCCTAAAAGATGTGTGATGAAATATTTTATAGTGCAATATAATAATATAAAACTTTTTTCCCAAATTTGATCCCCTTCTTTTAGCGCTTTAGTCAAATCAGTAAGGTAATTAATTTTTTCCTTTTTGAGCACAATTTGGTACAGTCTGAGCTTTGTCAAAATTGAACCGGACCGAAAACTTTTAAGTGTTTACCTTTTAGAACTGGAACCATACCAGATGGAAATAGAAACTAGATCGATCATATTTCAAATCGAACCGAATCGTTCGATTTAGTTCAATTCGATTTGTTGGGTTTCTACTTTTTATTATTATTTTTTAAAATTTTCATCAAAAGACGTTATTTTAATACTAAATATATAAAAAATGACATAATTTTAATAATTAAATATATTAAAAGTATTTTCAATTTGGTTCGGGTCAATACCAGAACTGAATCTAAAAATTCAATTTTCTAAAATTTGGAATAAGAGCGGACAAAATAAAAATTAAAATCGAATTGAACTCATCGGTTTCAGTCCGATCCAATCTATTTTTTAGGTTTTGTGTTTTTTTGCCTATCCCTAGATTGGGAACATTCAAAAAAAATTATTTTCAGCATTCAATTTGTGGGCTATAATATGAAGGTTGAACTATATTTTAAGTCATGAAATAGTAGTTGCAGAGTGAGATATAAAGGAATAAGTGTCGAAAGAAAAAAAAAATGAAGGGATGCAACAATGCCCGTTCTACAAATTTTAGGTGGTCTGTATTATATAATCAACAGCTTTTTTTTTTTTACATATATCTTTATATCGATTATTACCCCTTAAATTAAGGATATGTGGAGGGTGTAGATTAAATAAAATAAAATATAATAAATATTTTATATTTATTAATTAAGGTCTTTTATATCTTAAACCCTCTATTTTTTTCTCTTTCTTAGGTTGTAATTTGTAAAATTTCTCTCCTAATTTCTTTCATCTTTATTATATCTTTTCTCGTTATTACATTTTCTCATTCTAATTATTACTTGTAAACTAAAAAATTTAAAAATAATATTTTAATTAATTTATCTAATAAAATTCGATTAAAAATTATTTTAATTAATTAATTTATCTAAAAACTTTAAAATCATCATAATTCACAAACGAAATTGCACAGAAAGTTTGATTGGAAAATTTTGAAACATTTAAAACCAAAACTTTTGGCTTTTAATTTTGAATTTATACCTATAAATTTATTTTCAAGCATTTAATTAAAGTATGTAAGAAAAATTAAATAATTCTATTACCATTATAATTACTATTGTTGTTGTTGCATATATGTCTTTTTATACAATAATAATAAGTAAATTTCAAACTTTTTAATATATATTTATAGAATAGTAACTTTTGATTTTTTTTAACTTATAAAAGATATTAAAATTTAAAAAATATTTGAGGTGAGAGAAGATGTAACAAAGAAAGAGAAGATGTAAATTAAAAGATGTAATAAAGTAGGAGAGGGGTTTTACAAGTTAGAGGTAAGAAAGAGAAAATAAAAGGTCATAAAAGACCCTATTAAATGTGTCTGAATTTTTTTTTTATATGTGATAGATGCAATCCTAATCCTTGATAAACACTTAATCTAAGACCTAATAATCGAGATATATATATATATATATATATATATATATATATATTGTTTTCAAAATTGAAAACAAACAAACAGAAGCAAGTGAAGGCTGAGAGAGAGAAAGCAATAAAAGAGAGAAAAGTGAAGAAAAAGAGAGGAAACAAAGAAAAAAATACGAAAAAAGATAATGGAAAGTTGAATTGGTATTCAGAAACTCAATGGATAGTGTATTTATGAAATTAAAGGAGTTTTATTCTTATAATTGTGATATGTAGTTTTGAATAAATTTAATGGTAAATCATTAAATTTTGTGTTTTAAGGAGCAGTGCAGTGGTAAAATAATTTAGGAGATCTCGAAATGTTTTGAGATTGAGTTACCAAACTATGAGTGCATACTTTTAAAATATTTATGTTTCATTAAATATTAACCATATCATGATTGATTTGCATGTTGATCTGTTTAGTTAAGCTGGATGGAAAGTGATACTTAAATTATACGTGAAATTCGGTAGTTGTGTCAAAATAATGGTTAATATGCTTGAATATTGTTTGTGATTGATTTAAGCACCTTATATGTAACTCATTCCCTAGTAATGAGATTGGAGTATCCACGACCTATGAAAATATATGTATGATATGAATGTGAATTGTATTCTCTTGGGCGATGATGCGAAGCCATGGCATATGATATTTCTCACCGCCAAGCACGAGTATTTCCTTGGGTACTAGTTATCTAAATTGTTTGTGATGATATGTATTCTCATTATGTAAATAACATCCTATTTATGTATGGTTTAATGATATTTTACAAGAATGCATGAAAATGTATTTTTTCTATAATTTATATCCACTCAGAGCTGCAAGCGTTTTTGTTCAAACTAAAACTCGTAAGTCTACTAATCACTTGTAGTATGATATATAAGGTCTCACAAGGAATAGGAAAAATCGACATTTCATAACTAGTAAATCTTAAATTCAATGCAAGGAAAATTGCATGATTGATGATTAATTAAATTGAACTGAAATTAAATGAAAACAAAATATAGCTAATAAACCAAAACAAACAAATTGATTGAAGATGAAATTAGGGTAATGAGATGTTAAAGTTCAAGAATCCATCATTAATTGCTACTTTCAAGGTACTTAGTAGAATATAGAAATCTCATCAGCTTAAGATGGTGGTCTTCTTTATATACAGTGATGGGATTTCATGCATTAGTTTTCCACTAATTACGAGTTTAATCTTGGTGTGGGATTTAAACTCATTTATTCAAGAACATGTGAAAATGCTTGGTGTGGGCTATTGTGAACATGCCAAGAATGCATTAAGTGTTGTGAAAATAAGAAGAACTTACAATACCAATCAAATTGGTGTAGTTATCATTTATCACAATATATTTACATAAGAAGCATTCAAGATAAGAGATTGATGTGGTCCTTGAATCTTGCATCCATATACTAAACATCTAAATCATAAAGGTTACAATTCAAGTATTCAACCCTAGGATTGCTATGGTTGGTCAGCCTATTATTTTAAAATTGGAACACAAAGGTCGTTCATTGAAAATGATATCAAATCGGTTGACAAAAAAATAAAAAAAAAGAAAACGACGTGGTGCAGGAGCTATCATACGATGTTGTTTAGGTGAAAACAAAAAGGAAACTAATATTATTTCTACTTATCAATTTTTGCCCCCATTTTTCCAAAGCTCTACTCTCACGATTTTGTGCATGTATGAACCTTAGTTGCCTTCGTTCTCGCATCTCTCTCTAGTTTGAACCATAACAACCATCGACCACTGTCGTGGGCTACATCTCTTGTACGGAGAACCAAGAAATTACCTTACTTCACGGATTGTTACCTCATCTGGTGATTTTGCTTTGATTCGCATCGCTTCACTTCGGTTCACTATATCTCAGGTAAGTGTTTCATTATGGCTTTGATGGTATGATGAAATTTGTGATGGTCTAGTATAATTTGGTTTTGTAAATTTCTTTTTGCTTTATGATTCTTAGTGAGCTACATCTCATTCTTCTTTATGTTTTGTTATGTTCTTAGTTACTTATATTATGTTCATGAAATTGCTTCAACGAGCAAAGTTATATTAAGTTACCCTTAAAGTAATGCCTAAAGTTCACAAGAAATATATGTACGTGAGTTAACATGAGTTATCTAATTTTTGTTCTAGTATTGTTAGTTAACACAAATGTAGATGAATGTGAATGAGTCAGCAAGTCTTGTTGGTCAACTGAGTAGTCTTGGAGATATGAATTTTGGTTAATTAACTATAATTAATATTCATTGACCACGTTGAGAAGTACTCATGAACAAACTAGGGGAAGGGTCGAAGTTTGTAGTTGTAAAATAGAAACATTATGTTAATTTTTCTTTACAGTCTTGGCAACAACACTTTTTAGTCTTTAAATTGTTTATTAAAGCTACTTTACTGGTGATGATCAGAAGTCAGAACCCATATGAATTTGTTGTAGTTAGATATCATGGAAATAATGTCTTTTTCATGCATGTTGGGTTAGGTACCTAAATGAATAATGCTTTGGATGATTGAGTAACCGAACTAATCACTATATTGAATATAATATATAAAAGACAATTTCTTTCTCTTAGGTGCTAATGTTAGCAATCAAACATTAGGAAAATTAGTTGAACTACATGTCAATCAAAATGGATTTACAAAGAAATTAGCCAATAGAGATGCATATGAAAATAAGCATATAACATCCCTAAATTAAAAAGCATTTGTTGTCTTCCCAGAAGGCTAAATGAAAATTATTTTCTTAGTTAGGCAAATAAACAAGAACCAGGAAAGTCACAATTACAAAAGAATGTGAAACTAGCTATATTTCAAACACTTAATAATTCTCATACTTTATATTAGTAATTTTTAAACTTGATGTGCCAAGCCAACTTGGATGCTAAGCTATTTTGTATGTTTTGATCATGTTGTTCCAGAATGAACTTGGATGTTACTTTTTTTGCATTACTGTCGTTTAACTACTTTGGGATTGAGATTTGTTTAGTTCGATGTTAAAATAATTTGTGCTGCAATATATGTTTACATTTGTCCTTTTTTATGATTAAAAGTTAATACTTATTCTTTTAAATTTCACTAATTGGATAATTAACGATTTCTGCCACTATGTCCTATATCTTTATTTGTAAACTTTCATATATATATTTAGCACTAAAAGCTTTAAATATGTTGGGTAGCAAGTAGTAAACATATGAATATGAACAAGTCATGGATGTCATGTGATAAGACTCCTCTTGAATATATGTTGGTGTCACCAAATTTCTAGAATTTACAATTAAACACTCCGAAAATCCTACCCTTCCTAGATGTCCATGTTCAACATGTCAGAAACTAACACTTTTAGCACATATTGAGATCAAACATAAACTATTTGTGAATGGTTTTGATGTTACTTACAAAACATGGTATTGGAATGGTGAGGAAACGCCTTTATCAACATCTAAGCTGAATGAAGACCACTTTGATACCAAGTCCACAAGTCATAATTTGGTGATACTATAGGAATGATCCATGATGCTTACAAGAATTATGATGCAAATCCTAAGGGATTTAAGAAACTACTTAAGGATGTCGAAAACCTTTGTACTCTGGTTGCACAAAATATACCAAGATTTCTACCTTGGTTAGGTTATACAACGTAAAAGGGAAGTATGGGTGGTCTGAACTAGCTTTGGAGAATTATTGGTGCTTTTATTATAAATCTTACCTAGTGACATTGAATTACCTACATCCATGTATGAATTGAAGAAAACTTTATCATCCTTAGCTTAGATAATGAGAAAATTCATGCTTGTTCAAATGATTGAGCCAACGAAATTGGGTAAAATGGAATATGATATTACTAAAACATTATCCTTGCTTGAGAAGGTATTCTTACCATCTTTCTTTAATATCATGGTCTATTTAATAGTACACCTTGTACATGAGGTAAGGTTATGTGATCTTGTGCATCTTAGGTGGATGTATCCATTTGAGAGATTTATGAAAATACTTAATGGTCATGTGTGTAATCAAAATTGACCCGAGGGATGTATAGCTGAATGTTACGTTTTTTAAGAGGCAATGGAGTGTTGTATTGAATACTTGACAAACTTTTGTTCTATTATGCATTCCTTTACACACAAGGCTAAAATGTCAATTGAGAGACACGTATCCAGTGGAATTGTGCAAGTCATTGATGCAAAAAATTTGCAATTGGCTCATTTGTATGTTCTAGAGAACACTGAAGAAAGGCAACCATACATCAAGTAAGTGAGATCTCATTCCATTTATTCTACATACTCATGTGTATAAACTACATGTACAAAAACTCATTTCGTTGTTATGTCAACATGTTAGTGCACACATGGAATATTTAAAGAGACAACGCCTAAGACATTCAAGAAATAATAAGTGGTTGCAAGATGAACATAACCGTGGCTTTGCGGATTGGCGAACAGAGCATGTTCTCCATTTTTCATTGTTTAATATCCAATTTCGAGTTGTTTTATTTTTAGAATGGATAAGTTACATGTTAATGTTTGATCTTAGGTATCTACGACTTTGGACAATCATAAAAGGGTTGCTAACACTTGGATACGGTTATCATGGGGGCCGCATCTCTATGTTCTTTCATATTCGAGTTATGCAATTAATGGATTTCAATTTAAAACTCGAGATTGGGATGACAAATGAGTGACACAAAACAGTGGGCTTTGTGTAGTTGCAAAAACAATGAATATTGCGACTGCAAAGGGAAGCACCCAATAGTTGGAGACATGGCATTCTATGGAGTGATAATTGAAATATGGGAACTTGACTGCCATAAATTTACAATTCTTGTATTCAAGTATGAATGGGTTGACAATAGAAATAGTGCCAAATTGGACGAGCTTGGCTTTACTTTAGTGGATCTTAATCGCATGCAAAGCAAAAGTTTAAGATCTAGTTGATAGTAGATGGACAATTGTTTGTTGTAGTCCACCTAAAAGTCATTCATCCTGATGGCATTGACGGTGAGGAAGACAAACGATGGCATGTGAATCACTTAGCAAAGAATGACCTTCGATTGATTTGTATGATGTAGGTGATAATGACGTAAACTTTGTTCGGGTAAATGGTGAGGGAATTTAGGTCGATACTAATTAATTGGCTACGATTATTTTGTATGGTTTGTTGCTTTACTTGATGTATTTGTTATATTCATTTCTATTATTATTATTTTATTTACATTGATGTATACAAGTAATTGTTATAAATGTGCTGACTTCCTTTTCTATTTGGCATGTTTCAGGATGGAAAAGAAGGAAACAATCTAAGGATGAGGTTGTCGACAATGATCAAGGTGGCAATGACCAAGTTAAAAGAGAGCAAGATAACCTGCGCCAAAGTAGCTTTATTCAAACTGCCGCCTTCTCGAAGAAATATGCCAGAGAAAAAAAAACACAGCTATCAATTCTACTGATATCACTAGTCAGCAAGACACGATACAAGAGATTATGTTTAAAAACTTATCCATGAGAAAATTTTGATGGGGACGTTAGCCTTATCGCTCCAAAGGCTGACAACAAAAATTGATGTATGCCCATGACATAATGAGGTAGCTCCCACATCATTGGAAGTCAACGTGACCAACCTTAAGAATGAAGAGCCAACAACCATGACTTACGAGATCCCACCAAGTGGAAAGAGTTTGGTAGATGCAATTTCTGAAGCCACCGGAACTTTACTTAAGGGCTACATCGATTAAGATATACTACAGGAAAATTAACTAAGGGGCTACGCCGACTTGGATATACTATCAATAAGTCCACTTAGAGGCTTCATGTAGCCCGATGTATCATCAACTTTCCTTATCGACCTGCAAAAGAGGTATATGCTGAACCCTGCAAATCATGAATATCATTGCATAAGGTGCTGTAGATTTCTGTAAAAGCAAGTGTACATTATTGTTAACAAGTAATATAAGATAAGTTAAATATCATTCCCACGAGGATTGATTAATTTATAACCACGATGATTGATTAATTTATAAATTATTGATGATGATTAATCCTAAATTTAAATGAAGAATTCAATTAATGTATTTTGATTCAGAAGAAACTGCAGAAATTTAAATTAAACTAATAAAACAAAATTGTGAATTTTAATTGATTAAAACACTAGGTAGTAGACTTCACTATAGTTAATTGAACTCAATTCCTTAAATTATGTTGCTTTAATTTATTACGAATATTAACAAAAAATAATCCTAATTTATTTGACAATCTTTCTCAAGATTTACCAAAATTACTTACACATATTGTTTACTATATCTCTATGGGAATTCAAACGTATGAAAGTTCATTAAAAGTAATTATAACTGTTCTTAATTATGTATGAATCATGATAGTATATATCTATCTAACATATATTTCATGGCATTCATTACAAGATCAAAAAACATAAATCACTTCTCAGATCAATATAATTCACAAATCATTCAAATATTGGCCAATATTCAAAAGCATGAAGCAAAATAATGAACAATAAACCACAAAAACACAAATTTTAGAAATTGATGTTCTTAGCTAGGTTATATCTTTTCCCTATTAGATCAAGAACTTTGGTCTTCAAAAAGCTTCAATTTTTCTTCTTTTTCTTTCCCTTCTTTCTTCGAGCTTCCAAAACCTCAAAAAAATGATGAGAAGAAACTCCACTTTCATTTTAGACATTCTGCCCTCTTTCTTTTGCTAATTTGGTCTCCAAATTCATTCCCCCTTGTTAAAGAAAAGATATCTCCCACTTGTCTCAATTCAAGCCAAAATTTGTATAACTAAAACTTGACTTTTTGGTTTCTTCCATAAAAGGTGGGCATATGAATCATCATGTCTAGTTTTCAAGTTATTTTGAATTTTTTGAGTACAAAGATACACTAAAATATACAAACCATGTTCAGTACATACGGGCCTTGTTGTTTCCTTTCTATTTTTTGGGCTTTTCTCTTATAAAAATAAAAAACTAAGCTCAAAGTAATGACATAAACAAACTAAATAAGGAAAACTCAAGCAATTAAGTAAAATAAATATGAATTAGTATAAAATTAAGAGTGAATGTACGGCAAATTTTGTATACAAGTTAAGCCCATCAAATACCTCTAAACTAAATATTTGCTAGTCCTCAAGCAAAATAAAAATGAAAGACTAAAAACAACATAAACTAGCTTCCTTATTGCATGAGTTCATGGTCAACAGAATACAACAAGATATAAAATTATTCGATCAATTAACAATGCTTCATATGTTATGCTCATGTGTTGTTTGTGATAGCCATTAAATTGATCGTTATCTCTCATTCATCCTTCACGATGTTAGAGTATAACATGTGTAGAAGTTTAGAACTCCAATTCTCACAAAGATGCTCGCTCTTAAAGAAAAGCATTCGAAATTTGGTTTGACACTCAAAAGTATGTGAGACAATTATTGCGCTTATATTTTTAATGGAAAACAAAGCTCATGTATAAAAGAAAGAGCATGTTATTTTTGATGCAATGACATGATCTCATGAAAGGAATGCCAATAACTTGATTATCATGACAGTGAATACAAATTAATCATACAACACATAAAATCAATGTAGGACATTTTTTCACGGTTGTAATGAAGCCAATAGATACAATATTCTTAAGAAAGAATAGATAATGGATAAAATAAAGTCATAAGAACTCAATCGTATATTATCAAATTCTTATATTTTCTTGCAAACACATTTCACCACCACCAAATCTTCATATTCTTCTTCTTCTTCTTTTCTTTTCAGAGCATAGCATCCTTTTTTTTATGAATTTTCACATTCGGCCCTAATAATTTTTTTTTTTCAACCATACTCTACCTTTTGACGTGAGAACTCAATGCTTACTTAAGCACGAACCCTGGTTACTAAGTAAAAGCATGCTTTACACAAATGAACACAATATTTGTTTCATGGCAGTGCATCAAATAAATAATGCATTGTGAAATCAACCACACATACAACAAGTAAACAACCCCCAAACTTATTATGAGACATATGTCAATACCTCACATTTATAGCTCAAAAGATAAGAATAAGAGTAAAGACAATGGAAACTTGGCTATTGAGATTGATTATTATTGGTTTTAAGAAAGATATAGATTATTTTAAAGATCAAAGTGGTTAACTAAGGAAATATGCATAAGGTTAGCTAGAAAGCCTCAAACGATACAAACAAGGCCTAGCATCAATTCTTACGTGTCATACAACCAATATTGCATTCAAAACATGAATAATCAAGTTAATTAGCCAAAACAAAATATAATGAGATCATTGAATGAAAAGATGACAAGAAAAGATGTAGAATAATCACATAACACTCATAATTGAAGGACAGGGGTTCAAAACCTCACGATTAAGATTATATGAATTTACACTATCTTGCATAGTGTTCTCTAACTATATGAATTCATCAATCTAAGATACTGATCAATCATAATATTAAGTGCTTATGAATTGTGAGAATAAACTGCCAAACCTTGTTAATACAAGGATAATATTATGATTAAACTTAATATCTCATTAATTCAAATTGATCATGCATAAATCATTTCCAAATCTTGCAACTAAATAAGGAAGTGACTCAAAAAACTCAAAAACAAAAAATAAACACGAAGATTTTTTTATATAACTCAAACAAATGCAAAACTAAAACAAAATATAAACTCTAGTCAAAGTAAACCTAAAACTCCACCCCCAAACTTAAGTATAACATTGTCCTCAATATTTACAATTAAAAATCATGCAATGAATAGATCAAACAAAGATAGAAATGTAAGAAAATATCTAAAACACAAAGAAAAGAAAAATGGCAAAGATGACACCTGATTTTGGCAATCAAATTCAATTGTTACAGAATTCATATTCTCTTTTTTGTGCATTTTGAGTTGCCTCCCAACTAGCACTAAGTTTAACATCTTCAATTGGACCAAGTTCTTCAGCAAAGAAAACACTCAAACACTAGCTAAGGTGATGGTCATGCATTGCTTAAAATCACCCTCTATATAATTCTTCAACCTCTGTCCAATAACTTTGAATCATGATGGATTTCAACTGTTCCATAAAAATACATGAACAATTGTGAGCGAAATGTTTTTGGAAAGAGTTGAAGACAAGAATCATGAAGGAGAACTTTGTGACCAACTGAAAATTATTGCCTTATAATGTGCTTGCCATGATACTTCTTCATATGCTCCTTATAATTTCGTGCATTCTCATAAGCATCATTATGGAATTCTTCCATCTTATTCAATTGAAGCAACCTTTTTTCTCCTACAGCTTTCATGCCAAAAATCAATGTTTTCATTGCCCAATATGTTTTGTGCTCAAGTTCAACTAGAAGATGACAAGCTTTTTCAAACACTAGCTTGTATAGAGACATTCCGATGGGAGTTTTGAATGTTGTACGATAAGCCCACAATGCATCTTCTAATTTTTTTTGACCAATCTTTTTTTTGAATTACTCATAGTTTTTTTTAAGTATTCTCTTTAATTTTCTATTTGAAATCTCTGCTTGACCACTTGTTTGAGCATGATAAGCGGTAGCTATTCGATGAGTGACATCATATTTTTCCAATAAAGCTTCAAATTGGCAATTGCAAAAATGTTTACTGCCATCACCAGTAATTGCTCAAGTAATGCCAAACCGAGTGAAAATATGCTTGCGTAGGAAATTCGTAACAACCTTAACATCATTGTTACATGCAGCCACTGCTTCTACCCACTTCAAAACATAATCTACAACCATAAATATGTATTGATTCGAAAAAGATGATAGAAATGGACCCATGAAATCTATCCCTCAGACATCGAATAATTCCACCTCAAGAATATTATTCAGTGGCATTTCATTTTTTTGGGAAATATTTCTAATTCTTTGACATCAATCACAAGCAACAATAAATAAGTAGAAGTTCTGGAACAATGTAGGCCAAGAGAAACCAGATTGTAGTACCTTCGCCGCTGTTTTTGTTATTCTAAAATGCCCCTCATATTTTGATGAATGGCATTGTTACAAAATGCTCACCATCTCGTCTTTCAAAATACAACTCCTAATTATTTGATCTAGGCATTGTTTATAGAAGAATGAATCCTCCCAATAATAATGCTTGACATCTACAAAGAATTTCTTTTGTTGGTATAACAAATCAGCCAGAATAATGTTGCTAGCCAAATAATTTACAAAATCTGTGTACCAGGGTGCATCCGATTCTTGAAGAGAAAAAAGTTACTCATCTAGGAATACCTAATTAATTGAACTTGCTACATCATCTTCAATTTCTTTTTCTTATAATAAAGACAAATGATCAACAACTAAAATTTTGGATCCTTTGTTACCAAGAATCTCCAAGTCAAATTCTTGTAGCAAAAGCACCCATCTAACTAGTCTTGGTTTTGTATCCTTTTTTACAAGTAAGTATTTGATGGCTGAATGGTCAGTATAAACTATCACCTTTGAACCAATCAAATAAGAGCAGAACTTGTCAAATGTAAACACAACAACTAGCAACTCTTTTTTCGTGGTAGCGTAATTCAATTGAGCATCCATCAAGGTTCTGCTCACATAATAAATGACATGTACATTTTTACTTTTTCACTGCCCTAAAACAGTTCCCAAATACCAATCACTCGCATCACACATAAGTTCAAATGGAATACCCCAATCTGGAGCCATAATAATAAGTGTAAAAATCAGCTTATTCTTCAATATGTTAAATGCTTGCAAACAATCATTAGAAAAATTAAAAGGCGTGTCGTAATTCAAGAGATTGCAAAGAGGTTTAGAAATTTTAGAAAAGTCTTATATGAAGCGAAGATAAAATTTGGCGTGTCCAAAAAAACTTCTAACAGCCTTCACAGAAGTAGGCGGTGGCAATTTCTTAATGACTTCAAATTTTGCTCGATCAACTTCAATTCCTTTTGCTGAAATGCAATGACCCCAAACAATGCCTTTTTGAACCATAAATTCACACTTTCCTAATTCAATAATAAGTTGGCTTCTCACATTGCTGCAAACTAAAGCCAAGTTATTCAAACAATTATCAAAAGAAGAACCAAACACTAAAAAGTCATTCATGAACACTTCAATGAATCTCTCCACCATGTTAAAGAAAATAGCCATCATGCAATGCTAAAAAGTTGCAAGTGTATTACATAGACCAAATGGCATCCTTCGAAATGCAAAAGTACTGTAGGGACAAGTAAAATTGTCTTCTCTTGATCTTCTGTGTGAAAAGAACCTGATTATACCTAGAATAACCATTTAGAAAGCAATAATACGAATGATCAGCAAGTCTCTCTAGCATCCGATCAATAAAAATGATCCTTGCAAGTGGCATCATTCAACGTGTAAAAATCAACACATATTCACCATCTTGTGAATGTTCTTGTCAGAATATGTTCATTGTTGTCATTCTTCACAATTGTCATTCCCCTTTTCTTTGGAACTACTTGTATCGGCTTACCCGTGGACTATAAAAAATTGGGTAAATCATTCCAGCATCTAACAATTTTAGAACTTCAGCCCTCACCACCTCTTTCATATTAGGATTCAAGCAGCATTGATGCTTAACTACTGGTTTGAAATTTTCTTCCACTAAGATTTTGTGCATGCAAATTGAAGGGCTTATACCTTTAATATTGGTAATAGACCATCCCAATGTGCCTTATGATCTCTTAAAACTCGAAGTAGTTTTTCCTCTTCCAATTCATTCAAAGAAGCTGAAATTATGACTGAAAATGTTGAGTTTTCACCTAAGTATGCATATTGAAGGTTATATGGCAGTGGCTTTAGCTTAAGTTTAGGAATGGATAACAATGGTTGAGAATGGTTTTTGTCAAGTTCTTCAAAATTCTACCTTCGAAGAGAATAAGGTAGGGCAACTCCCAAATAATGTGCATATTCTACAATTTTAGCTTTGGTAGATTTGGAAGGAACAGTACAAGCTTTAAGTTGTTCATTTGGATTCTTACCTTTGAACATTTCAGCTAGCATCTGGTCTATAGTATCAATTTGAAAACAATAATTAGTTTCAGAAGGATACTTAATTGCTTTGAACACATTGAAGACAACTTGCTCATCTTGAACCTGTAAGATTAATTTTCCTTGTTGTACATCAATCAAAGTTCTACCAGTAGCTAGAAATGGTTGGCCCAAGATAAGTGGAATACATCTTCAATTACACCCCTTGGATGCTTAATTGATCGATCTGCTAACTGTAAGGAGACGGTTGTCGCCATCGCTTTGCCAAGTCCTAATTTTCAGAAAATAGAGAAAGACATTAAATTAATACTTGCACCTAAACCACACAAAGCTTTTTCAAACTAAAACTCTCCAATAGTGTATGGTACTATAAAACTCCTTGGATCTTTTAACTCTGGTGGTAATTTATTTTACAAGATAGCGTTGCACTCTTCTGTTAATATGATTGTTTCGTTTTCCTCTAATTTCCTTTTATTGGATAAAATCTCCTTCATGAATTTGGAATAGCTTGGCATTTGCACAAATGTATACGCAAAAAAAATTGTTAATATGCAATTTCTTAAACACATCAAGGAATTTAGAAAATTACTTATCTAATTTTTTTCCACAGATGTTGAGGAAATGGAATTGGTGGCACATAATTCTTGTTAAGATTTGCTATTTCAGCTTGTGGATTTGAAGAACTTGTTGTTGTTGATATTTTAGTGGCATTTTTAGTGTCCATCATTGTCCTTGTCAGTTGTGGATGATACACTTGATGGACAGAAATCAGCTTGTTCAACTATTGCTTCTTTCAACTTGTTTTTTAGTTCACTGAATTGTTTTCCACTTCGAAGTGTTATTGCCTTTAGGTGCTCATTCGGATTCGTCTACATATTGCTTGGTAAGAAATCTTGTTGCCTTTCCTCTAACAAATTTGCCATTTGACCCATTTATACTTCAAGATTTCGTATGGATGCAACTTGATTTTGCATTGTTTTCTCAAACCTTGTCATGAATTTAAAGGTGTTTATGGTCAACTGGGCAAATGCATCTTCCAAATTCACTTTCTTTTCTTGCGGTTGAAAACTGGGAGATGATTTCATCACATTCTGACGGTTGGTCCATGAAAAATTTAGATGATGTTTCCAAGCTGGATTATAAGTGTTTGAATAAGGATTATGTTATTGCCTTTGGAAATTCGACATAAAGTTTGCTTGCTTGGAAGATGAAGAAGCAAATGGACTACCAACTTGACAATCAACACCCTTATGGTTTCCTCCACATTAACATTAAAATTACCAAGCTATCTTGAAAAAGTAGTAACCTGGGCCGTCAAAGAGGTGATGACATCAATTTCATGCATGCCAGTAACTCTTCTTTATGTTGAACGATCTAAGAGCCATTGATAATTATTAGAAGCCATTTCCTCTAGCAATGCATATGTTTCATCATGTGTTTTGCTTATCAATGCACCACCTATTGCAACATCAATTACGGTTCTAGTTCTACAACTTAATCCATTGTAAAATATTTGTGCTTGCAACCATGTTAGCAACCCATGATGTGGTCAAACTGAGAAAAAGATGTGATATCATTCCTCATTTTCGCAGTCTTCGCTGAAGGAAAAAAGTTTGCTAAGAATTTCTGAGCTAATTAATTCCTAGTTGTGATGGTTCTGGGAGGAAGTAAATTTAACCAATCTTAGCCTTGTAGCATCATCAGAAACACCTTAATGCTTGAAAGCGAATTTAACCATCCTTTCTAGAAAGTTTGCAATATGTGCATTCAGATCATTATTAGGCAAATCACTGAATTAGACGGAAGATTGAATCATTTGAATTTTTGTAGGCTTAATCTTAAAGATGTTAGCTTGAATTGTAGGCCGCCTAATGCTAGATGAAGTGCCATTAATGCTCTATTATTTAGCCCCAATGATATCAGCCATGTTTTCTGCCATGGTGCTAGTTTGTTGTGTTCTTGATGCTTCTTTTTGCTCCTTGTTTTGCTTGCGAAACGTTCATTCCATCTCTCTATCCAAAGGAACAAGATTGCAACTTCGAAACATCTCATGCACTAAATGAAGCACCTGAATTTATATTCAAAACAAACTTCCAATAAAAATTAGAATTAATCCAAATCAATATTAACAAAAATTGAAACAATCCCTGGCAACGACGTTAAAAACTTGTTGTAGATTTTCGTAAACACATGTTTACGTTATCATTAACAAATAATATATGATAAGTTAAGTATTGTTCCCATGAGGATAGATTAATTTATTAATTACCAAAGTTGATTAATCTTAAATTTATTTGAAGAATTCAATTATTGTATTTTGATCAAGAAGAAATTGCAGAATTTAAATTAAACTAACAAAACAATGTTGTGAATTTCAATTGATTAAAATACTAGGGCAGTAGACTTCACCGTAGCTAATTGAACTCAAAATTATTTCTAATTATTTTTAATTCTACATGAATCACGGTAAAATATATCTATGTCACATATATTTCATGGTAGTCATTACAAGATCAAAACACATAAATCACTTTTCAGATTAATATGGTTCGCAAATTATTCAAATGTTGACCAAATATTCAAAAGCATGAAGCAAAATAATGAACACTCAATATTGAACAATAAACCATAGACAACACAAATTTTAGAAATTGATGTTCTTAGTTAGGTTACATCTTTGCCCTAGTTAAGAAAAATTAGTTCATAATGGAATTACAACACACCATAGTCAATTTAGAAATTATAATGAAAATTTCAAAAAAAGAAGTAAAGAGTTTAGAAAGAAAACTCTATGTAGATCAAGAACTTTTGTCTTCAACAAGCTTCAATTTGTCTTCCTTTTCTTTCCCTTCTTTCGTCATGCTTCCAAAACTTAAAAAATGGTGAGAAAAACCATCCACTTTCATTCTAGACGTTCTGCCCTCTTTCCTTTGCTAATTTGGTCTCCAAATTCATTCCCCTTTGTTAAGAAAAAGTTATCTCCCATGACTTAAGTTTCTTCCATGAAAGGTGGCATATGAATCATTATGTCTAGTTTTTAAATTATTTTGAATCACTCAAATATAGTTTTTGAGTACAAAAATATACTAAAAAATACAGACCATGTTCGGTACATATAAGCCTTGTTGTTGTTTCCTTTCCATTTCTTGGGCTTTTTGGGCTTTTCTCTTACAAAAATAAAAAATCAATCTCAAAGTAATGACATAAACAAAACTAAATAAGGAAAACTTAAGTAATAAAGTAAAATAAATACGAATTAGCATAAAATTAAGAGTAAAAGTATGACAAATTTTGTATACAAAGTAAGCACATCATAAGACTTCTATGAGGATTGATCGCCCCTTTTAGTTTCGATTTTTCAAAACCTTGTTCATTTCATTGTAAGAAAAAAAATATGCCTTTTTCAATTTTTGAATAAAAAATGAACTTTATTTACTCACACAAACAAAGATTTCTTTACAACAATAGAGAAAAGGGAGATAAAAGACAATCAAAACATTGTATAAAGCACCTATGCAATTATTTCAAAACTTCGCTCAACATGTCTATATAACTTTCACAGCACGCAATTGCATGTATCACCTAACATGCCCTATATAACTATTATTCCATATAACTACATATACCACGTAGCTTGAAAGCTTTATTCATATTTCATTACAAAATAGTATTATGTTGCTTGCCTAACAACCCTTATGCAGCCCAAAATGCATAGGATGCCTCATTAAAGAGATGGCCAAATGGGTTTTGAGACATACTCAAGGCCATACCAATGCCCACACAAACTTAGACGAAGTGGATTCCTTCTTAGAGGGATGATTGCATGAGTTCTAGGCCATGCTTAGGGCCATAGTCATGCCTACATGAGCCTAGATAGATTGGATAAGGGATGAGCAGATGGGTTCTAGGACATACTAATGCCCATGTAAACTTAAATTTGATGGATGAACCTTTCGTTTTATTCCCTATAAGTTTTGGGTTATGCCTAAGGCCATCACGACGCTCCCGGAAAGTTAGGCTAGAGGATGATCCTATAAAGGGATTTTCGTATGAGTTTAAGGTCACATCTAAAGCCATCACAATGCCCCTAGAACCAAGCTAATTACTAAAACTAAAAAAATTAAATTCATAATGTAATAAATTTATTTATTTTTATTTTTTAAATTTGTACAATAAAATCAAATATAAATATAAATAAGTTTATTTCTTTCATTTTAAAATTTTTACAATAAGATCAAATAAAAATAAAAATAAAAATAATAAAATCTAAAATTTTTTTTCTTTTTAGTTTTTACAATAAAATAAAATAAAAATAAAAATAAAATAATAAAATTTGAATAAGTTTATTTCTTTTGAATTTTTTTAATTTTATAATAAAATTAACCAAAAACAATAAAATAGAACCTAAATCCCTTGTAAAAAATTGTTTATGAATAAGACATTTGATAAAACCTAATTAGGAATATTTTTTTGTAAATTTTTATAATCCAAAAAAATATTATTTAATAATTATTTGTTAAAATAAAAAATTATTAATTAAAATTGAAAATGAAAGCAAGTAGTGTCTTAATAAAAAGAAGTTTATTTTTAAATTTTTTTATTAATTTAAACCCAATACAAATTTAATTTAGTTAAGGGCAAATGTGTCAAATGATAAAATATATTTCAATAGGAATATAAGTGGTAATATCGAAATATATTAGGGATGAACTTGGTATTTTTCCATATATATATATATATGCTTAACAACTAACAAAGCACATAAGTTTTCTTGTGAAAGTTATTTACAAATAAGATTGTGCAAAAGGAAACGAAAAAATAAACGAAAAGATACTACTAAAAGATCAAAATTTATTTCATAGGCACATGCTACCAGTTAAGCAAAACATATAAATTTGCTTGTGTAGTAAAAGAAAGCTTGCATATCAATTTACAAAATGAAGAGCATCATAAAGACTATAGACAAGTGCTCGACAAAATACAAAGAAGAAAACAAGTCACATCAGCAAGTCGTAAGGAAACCAAATAAGCAAGAAGTGCCTTTAACTTCTTCAGACTCTTGCACATATGTCTACTAGTTATCAGGGAGATAATCAACACCTATTCGCGACTTCTCCATTCCCCCCAAGTGAGCCTATGCCTCGGCCAAGCCTCGACTTGTTTTGTCTAGCTCAACATTTATGCTAGGATCAACTACTAATTGGCAAAGTCTATCGAAGATAACACGAGCAAGACTGATGATGAAGTCCATTAAAGGCTGAACAACAAACCCCATTTGTTGTGCATCTAAACAAGCCTTCCTCCATGCCAACAACATGTCCAAAGTCACCTTTCCTTGTGAGATCCCATCGAGAACCAGAGTAATCATATAAATAACTAAATGCTTCAGGGAAGCAGAACATTGGCAGTCAACTACAAAATCTATAACTTTTTCAAGAAAAACTCGCATATGTTGGATTGATTCAAATGAGACAAAAGCATAGAAAAGGTAGCCTACTATCACTCACAGGGTTCAACACCTCCAAGGGATAGGTTCTGCATCACTCATGGCAAGTTTGTCCTAAATGAGAGAATATCTTCGCGAGTTGGCCCTAGAAAAACAAAACTAGAGGTAAGAAAAATATAACAAAAAATTAAGTGTTGTTGCCCAGAAAACAAGATGTTGCACTTAATTCAAAGGGAGTATTATATACCTGCAGTAGATGAAGGCCAAAGGCAAGGATCGTTGAATAGGATTAACCCTGAAGATACATTCATTGGTAGATAATAATATAAAACCAATATAAGATGATGACAAAGCAGAAAGCAAGCTAACAAAGCTACAGAAAGATATGATATAAGAACTTACCTTGACTTAAGGAGACAGGGGTAAATTCTCTATCAACATCGACAAAAAAGCTTTCTTTTGGAATTCCGGAGAAACACTTCTTGGCAACTGGAGGAGAAGATAGATTGGTTTTCCTTTTTTGACCTGGCAAGACCCTTTCATCAGGAATGTGTGGAGTATTCTACATTCCGAAAAAAAAAAGGCATGATAAGGAGAAAAAAAAAAAGAAAAGTCACAACAAACCACAAAGTAAGGTCAAAGCAAAAACAAATTACCTCAAGCAACTTCTGAATAAGTTCATCTCTTCCACCATTAGCAAAAGATTCGTTTAAAGAATTTGAGCTATCAGAAGAAGAGGAAGATGAGCTACTAGACCTAGAAGATACTACTACTAGCTTGTTGTTGACTTCTGGCTGCTTAGCAGGCTTATAGACATGGCAGGACGAAATGGTTTGACAAAAGTTGTCTTTCGTTTGGGCTTATCCAATTTCGGAGCCATGGGCTTTCCGGAACCTTTGGATTTTTCAACATGAGTTGATTGAGGAGTAGGCAACATACTTTTACTCTTAGGTATTTGAAGAAAAATTTCTAAACCAAAGGAAGCAATGGGTATCTTAGGCGCGGGAGAGGGAGAAGCCATGAAGGGAAATTCTAACTGCTTTAAAATCCTCTGGTATGATGATCAAAATAAATTTCAGTATAAGGAAAGTTTTACTTCCTCGCAAACCAAATTTTAAATGTAGAGCTGATTTCAAGTGATCTTGAGAAATCTGATTGTCTAAACCAACCAAATCTTCTAGATGACTTGTAGTATATTCAACAAAAGACAAGAGCAAATGCCTAAAATAATAACAATATAAAAGAGTGGACATGCCATACATATCAACACCCAGTGATAGTAATATCCCTGTTTTGCAACTTGGGTGATTGGCAAGCTTGGACTCAATAAATTGATCAATAGCTTTTTCAAGGGAAAAAGCTTATGGCATAAATTGATGGGGTATCATGTAAAGACTAAATTGTTTCCAAAGCTGATGAGGCTGGTAGGATAACACAGAAGTTGCACCATAGGCATCAATATAAGGTAACTATCCTGGCTAATAACTCACAAAATAAGCTCCACATCGTAGAAATCCATTCTCTAAATGCATGCAAACCTCATAAAGACCATTCAAGTGAAAAACTTCGACAAACTTAGGGAAGTAAAAAGAATTCAATATGCTTCAATAGGGACAAAAAGAAAATAATCTTCATCATCAAAATAGCCCAACAAATTGCCATGGTAAGGGCATTGGTGGTACTAACGCATGCATAAACGCAGCTTCGCAGGTACAATATCCTCTAAGAAGAACAAGGTGAACGAAAAACATCATTTCTTATATGAGCAACATTAAGTGAGGGATACGAATAATTAGGAAAATGGTCCATGAGAAAAACATGTAAAAAATATGCATCAACAAGCGAATCCACAATGCAATGAGTAGCTCTCTCAACATCTACTGCAAACAAAGTTGCGCAATCATGCATACAAGAGAGGGAACTCTCACATGGGCTTAGAGGGACTCAAGGGCAGCATTCATATAATCCATTAAGCTTTTCAAGTAGGTTGAATTACAAGAGATGGACTAAATATGATGCAAACAAAGCTACACAATCATACATACAAGAAAGGGAACGCTCATATGGGCTTGGAGAGACTCAAGGGCAGCATTCACATAATCCATTAAGTTTTTCAAGTGGGCTGAATTACAACAGATGGACTAAATGCATAATAAAAATTCAAGTAGGCTCCAAGAATAAGAATAAAATAGCCCTGCGCTACTAAATCCTAACGCCGCATAGATAAATTAGGCTTTTGAAGATTCCTTATTCTATATGAAATTAGTTTCCTAGTTTGTTTAGGACTATTATTTTTTTTTGGGGTTTCCTTTTTAGATTAGGATTGTTATTTAGGTTTCCTTATTAGATTAGAATTATAGTTTTATTTTCCAACTTAAGATAAAATTTCTATTCCTACTTAATTTTGGACTTCTTTTTATTTAGGATAATAATATTTACATGCCCATATAAAGGCTATAAGTATATAAAACGAATTTTAAGAGATCATATCATTAATAATATTGAGGTATTTTCTGCAAGTTTAGCTTTGATTTCTTGTGTTCTTGGTAAAGTACAATATCTTAACTTATCAAGAGAGTGATCAACCTTTGTGGCATCTTTAAGATTGAAATTTTAAGGACTTAGTTTCCTTAAGTTCTATTTTGATCATCTACAACTTGTTTTCTAGTTTCTAGGGCATAACAATTGATTCAAGAGTTCCTACAATAGGTCATCTAGGAGGTTCTTATCATTTAGTATTAGATTTTTGGCTCTAGAAACAGGTAACAGGTCAATGCTTAACAAACTTTCATCTTGAAAATCTTGGGGTCCGTATCATATTTGGTATCAAATTTCTATCACATCATTGGTAAGGTTTAATATCACATTGGTTTTGGGTTTTGTCACATTGTTGGCAAGGTTTAATATCACGTTTGGTATTGGGTTTTGTGATGTCGTTGGCGAGGTTCATATCATTGGTATCAAAGCTTTGGTTCCAAGGCAAGTTTGATTTATCCTTTAAATGCTTTATTATTCCTTGTTTCTTGATTAAAATTTAAAAAAAAGGTAAAAAAAATTATGGCCGAATTTTTCTACGTTCATCCTTGTTCGATTTTTGCTGAACTAGATTTGAGAACAAATCTTTGTCAAGAGAGGGAGAATGGTGCGAACAAAGCTGCATAATCATGTATACAAGAGAAGGAACTCTCACGTGGGCTTGGAGGGACTCAAAGGCAACATTCACATAATCCATTAAGCCTTTCAAGTGGGTTGAATTACCAGAGATGAACTGAATGCATGACAAAATTTCAAGTAGGCTAAAAAAAGAAGAATAAGATAGCCCTACGCTACTAAATCCTAACACCGCATGGATGATTTGGGCTTTTGAAGATTCCTTATTCTATATGGAATTAGTTTCCTAATTATTTTAGGATTGTTTTTTTTTTGTTTCCTTATTAGATTATGATTGTTATTAAGGTTTCCTTATTAGATTAGGATTGTTATTTAAGTTTTCTTATTAGATTACATTTATAGTTTTATTTTCTAATTTGAGTTAAGAATTCTATTCCTACTTAATGGTGTTTACATGGTTATATAAAGGCTACAATGATATGGATCTCACCAACGATGTATCAAAACCCAACACCAAATGTGATATTGAACCTTGCCAACAATTTGATAAAACTCAGTTACCAATGTAATATTAAACCTTGCTAACAATGTGACAAAAACTTTATATCAAATGTGATACAGAACCCCAAGATTTTCAAGACTCAAGATTTTAAGCCTTTACCCGTTACCTGTTTCTAACACCAAAGCTCTGATACCAAATGATAAGAACCCACTAGACGACCTGCCTTAGGAATATGCACTCCCCAGAAATTAGAAAACAAGTTGTAGATGATAATATTAGAATTTAAAGAAACTAAGTCCTTAAAACTCCAATCTTAAAGACACCACAAAGGTTGATCACTCCCTTGATAAGTCAAGATATTGTATTCTACCAAGAACACAAGAAAGCAAAGCTAAACTTACTAAAAATACCTCAATATTATTAATGATATGATGAAATTCGTTTCACATACTTGTAGCCTTTATATGTGCATGTAAACATTATTATCCTAAAAATAAAAGAAATCCAAAATTAAGTAGGAATAGAAATCCTAAATTAAGCTGGTAAAAGAAATTATAATCCTAATCTAATAAGGAAACCTAAATAACAATCCTAATCTAATAAAAAAATCTTAATAACAATCATAATCTAATAAAGAAACCTTAATAACAACCCTAATCTAATAAGAAAGCTAATTCTATATAGGGCAAGGAATCTTTAATAGCCCAACCTTTTCATGCTGTATAAGGAATTTTAGTAGCGCAATTTTATTCTTCTTCTTGCACATAAAGATAAGTGATTATCTTTGGAAAAGCTTTGATAACTTTAAAAATAGTTTTAGAACTTTCTAGAATAGCCTCTTTGTCATGAACTTCCATGATTAAGCCTTGTAAAGCCTCTTTCATCCTCTTTATCCTTGCCCTGGTCATTGGACCACTGATTCCTAGCAAAGGATTTTGAAAAGAATTAGGAATATTAGCTTGAACCATTTAACAAGGATAAGTAAAGTTCCTAAATGTAAAACTGAAGCTAAAACTTCTTCTAAGTGACGTGAATTTACGTGTTTTAGGTACCAAGGATTCGGGCATATTGCTTCTCAATGCCCATACAAAAGATTTATGATTGTGTTGGAAAATAAAGAAATATAAAGTATTATCTCAAGTGACGATGAGATGCCACAATTGGAGAATTGTTCTAATGTTGAAGTTGAAGAACCCATGCATGGTGATTTGCTAGTTACAAGGAGAGCACTGAGTATAAAGCCTAAGGATGATATTGATGTGGAGCAACGTGAGCATATTTTTCACACAAGATGCCATGTGAAAGATAAGGTATGTACTTTGATTAGAAAAACGTGAGCATATTGTTCTAATGTACAATAAGAAAGAAAGTGAATAAGCAAAAGCAAAGAGAGCGAGAAGCCGAGAAGAAAATTAGAGAAAAGTGTGCAAAAAGGAGAGAAAAGAAAGGGAATAAGTGTATTTGCTGAAAAAAATGAGGTTAAGAGTGTCATGATTGCAAGGCAGTAATTACTTGTACTTATGTACAAGGATGTTTGCTTTTCTACTAATGATCTTAACCACTCTTTGCCTAATGTTGTTGTGTCTTTATTGTAGAATTTTGCAAACCTATTCCCTGAGGAGATTCCTAATGGATTACCTCTTTTAAGAGGTACTGAGCATCAAATAGACTTCATACCTAAATCTACCATACCAAATCGACCTCCTTATAGAGCTAATCTTGAGGAAACAAAGGAGATACAAAGGCAAGTGGATGAGTTGGTGTAAAAAGGTTTTGTAAAGGAGAGTTTTAACCAATGTTCGGTTCCTATCATCTTAGTCCCAAAGAAAGATGGAACATGTCATATGTGTGTGGATTGCTGAACTATTAACAAAATAATAGTTAAGTATAGACATCTTATCCCTAGATTAGATAATATGCTTGATGAATTGCATGGCTTTTGCTTGTTTTCTAAAATTGATTTAAAGAATGACTATTTTTAAATTCGCATGAAAGAGGGAGATGAATGGAAGACAACATTTAAAACAAAATATGGATTGTATGAATGGTTAATAATGCCTTTTGGTTTAACTAATGCACCTAGTACATTCATGAGATTAAAGAATCATGTCTTGCATGCTTTCATAGAGAAATTTGTGGTAGTTTACTTTAATGATATTTTAGATTATAGCAAAAATTTGGATGAACATGTGAAACACGTGCATGCTATTTTTAATGTGTTAAAAGAGCACTAATTGTATGCTGATCTTAAGAAGTGCACATTTTGCATGGAACCTGTTGCATTGCTTGGATATGTTGTTAGTTTGCAAGGTATTAGCATTGATGAAGAAAAGGTAAAGGCAATAAGGGACTGACTGATAAGTGTGTAGAATAAGCATTTATCGGGCATTTCGAGACTTTAATTGTTTTGTAAATCCTCAAGTTTAGTTAGTATTTGATGAATGTTAATGTTTTGCATAAAAAATATAGCAAACTGGTAATAAAGATGAAATCGGCTCGAGAAAGCAACGTCAAAAAAGTTGCAAAGGAAACAAGGACTAAAACGCAAAGCTGAAGGGACCAAATTGCAAAGAAATCAAAGCTAAAGGCCATGGTGCTGCAGCGCCATACCCACGCTCCAATCTCATTTTGGCAGCGAGGATGGCACGGTAGTGCTTAGAGGTTCGCAACCGTGCCACCCATTCTGCCCTATAGCGCCCCAGAGCGGATTTTGGGCGCTCCAAGTCCTCCTGGACATGCTTGGACGATTTTTAGCCGTGAGATCATCACCTAATGGCCTGATTTAGGTATCTTTTAGGTTTATATATTTTTAGAATGATAGCCATTAAGGAGAAGGAACCTAGAATAGAAATTTGGAGGGTTTAAGAGTGAGAAAGAGGAAGAACAAGTGAAGATCCTAGAGAGAGAAGTGAAGTGATTTAAGTTGGAGCCCTTGGAAGAGGACTTAAAGGAGGATCATTGAAGCTTGGATCTCTAGTTTAGTTTTCCTAAACTCTTTAACTCTCATTTTGTATTTCATTTGAACTTTAAGTGTTGAACTTTATGATTATAGAATACATGTTGATTGTTATGTTGTTAATTGTGATGGTTGGCTAGTTTTCTTAATCTAGGGTCTTGATGGATCTTGTCTAAACTATGTTTTAATTAATTGGCATGTTACTAATGTTGTTATGATTTGATTCACTTGTGTTTATCTTGCTTAATATTTTGATTTCTTAATTAATTAATGAATTGGTTAAATTGGAGATGGATGAATTAAGTTTTGGAAAAGATTAATTTGTTTGTCGAACTAAGTAAACACAATCTAGATAGTTGTGAGACCGGGAGGTAATCGACATCTAGATAATCAAATTAACGATTAGGATTTTAATAAATCGGGAGGTGAATTGGGTTCTAAGTATTAAATAACAAGTAATGCATAATGAGTGAATAATTTTCGGGTTAGATAGGGATATCAACTTGAATCACTATGCGTAAAACCTTAACTTACACTCGGGAGAGGTGTTAAGGTTGACTTAAATCTTGTGATTAGTGAATTAGACCAAAATGCATTAATAATGGCCAATTAGGAGAAACACGTGATTGATAAGTAAAATCAAGACCCTAGGTAATTCATCCTTGCATCTTCATCTTTTATAAATTTTTAAACTTAATTTCTATTCCATATTAGTTCATATTTGTGTTTTAGTTTATTTTTCATTACAATTAATCGATCTAGTTTACTTAGATAAAATTGACCTTTCAGGTTATAGTATTTAGTATTTAATTTGAATATCAATCCTCGTGAGACAATATCTTTTCTTATTATTTTATTACTTGATACGACCCGTGCACTTACGATTATCAAATTCGCGATCACTGGCCTACACCTAAGAATGCGAATGAGGTAAGAAGTTTTCATGGTTTAGCAACTTTTTATCGAAGGTTTGTTAAGATTTTTAGTTCTATTGTTGCACCTTTGAATGAACTTGGTAAAAAGAATGTTATTTTTAAGTGGGATGATGTGCATGATCGGCCTTTCAAAACTTTAAAAGATAAGCTAACTAATGAACCTTTGTTGTGTTTGCCTAACTTTGATAAAGCTTTTGAGGTAGAATGTGATGCATTTGGAATTGGAGTAGAGGCTGTTTTGATGCAAGACTCCAAACCAATTACTTATTTTAGTGAAAAGCTAAGTAGGGCAACCTTGAATTATCCTACTTATGACAAGGAACTTTATGCATTAGTGAGAACTCTTCAAACATGGCAACATTATTTGTGGCCAAGGGAATTCATCATTCATTCTGATCATGAGCGCTTAAAGTTCTTAAAATCCCAAGGTATGCTTAATAAAAGGCATGCTAAGTGGCTTGATTCATAGAAACGTTTCCTTATGTGATCAAGTACAAACATGGAAAGGAAAATGTTGTTGTTGATGCATTATTAAGGAGGTATGCATTACTTACATCTTTGCTAACTAAAGTACTTATTTTGAATTGATTAAGAACTTGTATGCTAATGATGTTAATTTCAGCCAAGTATGGAATGCATTGATAAGTGTGCATTTAGTGATTTCTATAGGAATGAAGGAATTATATTTAAGAAAGATAAATTGTGTATTCCTATTTATTCTATTTGTGAGTTACTTGCTAGAGAAACTCATGGAGGCGGCTTGATGGGGTACTTTGGTATGAAAAATACTTTAGATATATTGTGTGAGCATTTTCATTGGCCTAATATGAAGCATGATGTACAATCTGTTCGTGATAAGTACATTACATGTAGACAAACAAAATCTAAGGTTAAACCGCATGGCTTGTATACCCCTTTACTAGTGCTTAACCTACCTTGGATTGATATTTCAATGGCTTTTTTTTTTTAGGTTTACCAAGGCCTCAAGGTGTTAAGGATAGTGTATTTGTTATTGTTGATAGGTTTAGTAAAATAGATCATTTCATTGCTTGTTCTAAAACCAATGATGCAACACACATTGCTGACTTGTTCTTCAAAGAACTTGTTTGTTTGCATGGTTTTCCTAAGACAATTGTTAGTGATAGACATGCTAAGTTCTTTAATCATTTTGGCACACTTTATGGCATAAATTAGGTACTAAACTCTTGTTTTCTACTATTGTACATTCTCAAATGGATGGTCAAACTGAAGTAATTAATATAACACTCACTACTTTGTTATAGTCTATCATTCAAAAGAACTAAAGTAGTGGGAGAAGTGTTTACCACATATTAAGTTTGCATACAATAGATCTGTTCATTCTACTACTTTTTTTTCACCTTTTGAAATTATTTATAGCTTTAATCCTTTAACTCCTGTGGATATTTTATCTTTGCCTACTAATAAACATGTTAATCTTAATGGTAAGAAAAAGGTAGGTTTTGTGAAGGATTTACATGCCAAGGTTCGAGTCAACATTGAAAGGAAGAATGAGCAATATGCTAAGCAAGCTAATAAGGGGCATTTGAAGTTTGTTTTTGAACCTAGAGATTGGGTTTGGGTACACATGCGTAAGAAGAGGTTTCCTAAACAAAGGAAATCAAAATTACAGCCTAGAGGGGATGGACCTTTTCAAGTCCTAGAGAGAGTCAATGATAATGCCTATAAGCTAGATTTGCCAAACAACTATTGTAATGTTAGTGCAACTTTTAATGTTGCTGATTTATCTTTGTTTGATGTAAGTGATTTGAGGACAAATACTTTCGTGGAAGGAGAGAATAATAGAGGTCAAGGTGTTGGCCAAATGGTTCAAGCTAATATTCTCAATTCTTTTCAAGATCCTTTGTAAGGAATCGATGGTCCAATGACCAGGGCAAGGACAAAGAGGATGAAAGAAGCTTTACAAGGCTTAATCATATAAGTGCATGACAAAGAGGCTATTCTATAAAGTTCTAAGATTGTTCTTGAAATTCTTAAAGCTTCACTAAAGATAATCACTTATCTTTATGTACAGGAAGGAAAATAAAATTACGCTACTAAATCCTTATGTTGTATGGAAAAGTTGGGCTTTTTGAAGATTCCCCGCCTATATAGAATTAGTTCCTATATAGAATTAGTTTTCTTATTATATTAGAATTGTTATTCTGGTTTTCTTATTAGATTAGGATTATAATTTTTTTTTCAAACTTAAATTAGGATTTCTATTCCTACTTAATTTTGGATTTATTTTATTTTTAGGATAATGATGTTTACATTCCTATATAAAGGCTACAAGTATGTAAAACGAATTTCATCATATCATTAATAATATTGAGGTATTTTCAGCAAGCTTACCTTTACTTTCTTATGTTCTTGGTAGAATACAATATCTTGACTTATTAAGGGGGTGATCAACCTTTGTGGCGTCTTCAAGATTGAAGTTTTAAGGACTTAGTTTCCTTAAGTTTTAATCTGATCATCCATAACTTGTTTTCTAATTTGTAAGGTACGCATAACAACTGATTCAAGAGTTCCTAGGACAAGCCGTCTAGTGGGTTCTTATCAACTTCATCCAAGTGTATCAAATCAAGCTGGTGATAAAGTATATCCAAATATAATACAACTAAATGGAAGTAATGGCCATGAGTTATACAAATTGCTAAAGAGAAGATGTGTTTCTGGATTACGTCTATTAAGTTGTTTATGCAGAAGAACTAACTCAATCATAGAGAAACCAGTGCTTCCAAATGATAGCTGGAATGATAAACTTCACCAGAAACAAATTCTTTGTCAATTACGAAACCCCAAAAGTGCTTGGTTCAATCCTGATAAGTAGGATAGGTAAAACTTTGGCTACTCGAGAATGTTATCACAAGAGCATTTTTCAATTTGCTTTATTGCAGATGAAAGCTAAATATTCCAAGGATTCTCATCTCCTAGTATAGGTAATCTCATTATAATGGTCAAAAACTATGAAGCAAGCTAGGTACAAAATCTATGAAGACTATGAACCGAAAAAACAAAAAAAAAGATTCTATATTAGCTGAAGTTGAAAGACAGAAGCGTTATTGAAAAAGTAGGAGAAAAAGAAACTTCGTACCAAACTTACGAAAACGATGGCTGCTAATAACAATGGAAACAAAAAGAACCACAAGAGATAAAAAGAATCGATTGAAGGAAAGAGTATAGTTTTGAAAATGGAAAGAAACTCAAAAGGCAATCTTAGTCTTTTATAGGAAAATATGGTATTTTATAATTGAGCTGGGTATCATCAGCATCACAATATATTAAGTTATTTTAGTCATTGGTAAAACTGTAAAGTTATCACATTAATAGCTAGTATTTCGTAAAAAGGATAAGAAGCTGTATCTGATATAGCAAGAAAATGGAAACATCATAGCAACGGCTACAAAGATCATTTGAAAATTGTTACACGATGGTACAACACACTATTACAAATAAAACGACAACACCTTAGGAGTGAAAATATAAAATACTGCAGATTGAGTTCATGATGTTGATGGTATGAATTGCTCACCCTAGGAGGAATGCACAACCCTTACAAAATTGATCGTGGACCCAACCCTAAGCGTAAAGTTGAAACTACGTTGTTTTACCAGATAATGTATACAAAAACACAAGTGATCCCAAGCCACTCTTCTGGACACAAATTATGGGCCTTAATATGGAAGGTTAAAGTACTCCAAAGTCTAGTCCAAATCAATATAATATCCTAGGTTTAGCCAACTTGAGGGGTACTTAGGCTAATGAACACACAAGAAGCCCAAAACTGTAGACTCTTTTTTAGCCCAAAATCTTATTTTAATTAATCTAGCATTAATTAAAATAAGTATTTTATTCTAATTAGGATTAATTAGAAAAGGTATTTTAGTAAAATTATTTAAATAAAGTATTTCATTACAAGTAAGATATTTAAAATCTCCTTTTAATTAGGATTAGCTAAGATAAATGTCTTATTCGAATTAGGAATAATTAGAATAGATGTTTTATTAAAAGTAAAAATCCTTAGACACCTCTTTCACATAAGATTAAATTATGCTAATTTAAATTCTAAATAAAGCCTTGTCTTAAAGGAGTTTAACTTACATTAGGATAGAATTACATGAGCTAGTCTTATTCTATTACAACCCTACACCACACACTATATAAACCATGACTCAATATTAAAAAAAAAAGGACATTCTAATAGCATAACTTCATAACATAGTGTCATCAAGGTCAAACCTTTCATCAAGCCTAGAATCACGTCTTTGAAGAGCGCCCTTCCTTTCGCGGCAACACTCGTGATTCTTGGCAATCACTTGTTTTTCTTACCAACCCTAAACACTACCCTATTGTCCTATTGTCTTTCTTGTGTTCACTGGCCTTAAACTGATTATTTTAGCGTATAAAATCACCTTGTTCGTAACCTTAGTTTGTCAATCACAATTAATCGTATTGAATATCACCACAAATGAGTGATTATCATATCAATCCGATTTCTTCATAATAACAATTTCTCGTTGAAACAAATTGTTCCTTTGCATTCCTATTTGGAAAAGCTTGCTCCTACACACACCTTGGACTCATAATTTACATCTCATGCTTTTCTAAATATTTTCAACATAGAAGCGGTAATAGGTGGTGATAACATATCCCTTCGTTCAAATCCAAGACAATTTCCTAGGGTTACAATATTACGACTCTTAAACCACCAAGTGCGATCTAAGGGACATACTGAGCCTTACCCTGCCTGCGCAAACCAGAAACAGGGTGTGAAAGCTCGAGTTGGATTCAAAGGCCCAATGTTATTGAAGCTCACTAAGCGCAATAGCAGGCCTACGTCATTGATCAGTTAATCACAATTTGATCATAGAACGAGTAGATTTCCCCTACTAACAATTTTTTTTTAAAGTAATATTATGAATAAGTGTCTTAATTTAAAGTTGAACTTAATTTTAATGGAAAATTTATAACTAATTGAAGTTATATGAAAATTATAACTATAAATTTTTTTCCTAGCATTATTTTTAATATATAGGGATATTTTTAGCCAACTAATCCACTGTAGATGATATCACGTTGTGATACAACATCTATTAGGACGCTACACTGCAATCTAAAAGAATGTCAAATATATCAACAAGCTGCATATTTGTAATATCCATCCACAAAAATTTGACCATTATGCCCTTAATCTTGTCATGTAGCACAAAATTAAAAAAAATACCCTTAATATATTTTGTCATATAGCTTGTTGAGATATTTGTTTTCTTTGCATATTGTAGTGTAGCATCTTGATACTTATTGTATCATAAGTATTTCCAAAAGTTTAGCAGTTATATGAAACTATTAAAAAAAAATTAAAATTTTGAAATAGATTAAAAAACCTAACCCTCATTTTCTAATTTGATTCGAAATTTTAATTTTGAAATAAAAGTTAAAAAAAATAGCTCTTTCATGATTCTAGAAATCCCACCAGTAACAACAACTGCCAACCACGTTGCGAATATCATTAGTCGTCACTGATTTTAGAGTGACAAAAAAGATTTGGCTAGAGGAATAAAAGAATGACATTGGTTGGCAGTAAATTCGGCTGTGATTTTAGAGGGAGTATGAAGAGTTAAGTGGTGGATGAATTGATATTCTAACGGAAGGAGACAAAAGGAGGAGGAACATAGTACCTTGTGAAGGAGAAAGAAGAAAGAGAAGAGAGTAGAGCTTTACTTATACACACTCGTAGAAAGGAAAGTAGATGGGGTGTTTTTCAGATAGATAAAATAGTGAATGGACTTCGAGATAAACTCAAATTTAAGTTACATTAGCTTAATAATATTTATATCCTAGAGTTTTTTAATTTATCTCTCCAAACTTTTTGGTAAAAGTAAGAAAGGAATTTTCTTTTTGCTTTTATCGAAAAGACAAATTTGTCTTCTTATTCTCAAAATGTTTTGAATGAACACCACGAATCCGTAACTTGTTGAAATTTTTGTCATCTTTATAGACTGTAGTATAACATATCAATGAGATTTTACGTAAAGTTAAATAACGAGATAAAATTATTTCATTTTGCTTTATAAAAAAGACGATTTTTTCATCTCACCATTAAATTTCTATGGATAGACATTACAAATCTATAGCTAGTTAATATATTTGACATTCCTTTGTATTGCAGTGTAGCATTTGAATACATATTGTATCACAACCTGATATCTCCTAAAGGGGAGTAGATGACTAAAAATATCTCTAATATATATATATATCCAATAAAGCCAGTCCTCAGATATTTGTATATACGTTTCCCACTTTTTTACTTGTTACCATGTTTGAATATTTTTCAACAATAAAAAATTATAGTTATTCTTTTAAATTTCATCTATACAAATTGAGATTAGGAAATTTACTAATTTTTTTATAATATGGATATGAAATTATTTTTTGGGTAATAATTAAAGTCTTTAAACTTTAGCGAAATATTAAATCAAGAAATATTTTGATAGATTTTAATATTTTAAATAATAAATCAAGAAATTACGACTTAGGGCGAGGGCCTAACCTTGTTCGAGTTAGGGATAGGGGGGAAATTTTATATATTAATTTGATAATATGTGAAATAGTAATTTTTTATATGAAAAATTAATTTATTATTATTGAAAAAATATAATAATTTTGATTTTTATTATCAGATTTGATAAAAAACTAAAAATTGATAATACATTTTTAATAATAAATTGAAATTTTGATAATTATAGAAGCTAATTTATATTAAATACTTTTAATATGCATTCAAATTAATAAATTTAATACTTTTTTAAAATTCATACTTAGTTTAGTTCTATTAAACTATTGTAAAATTAAATAATTATATATACTTTTAAATTCTAAATTTAAAATCAAAGTAAGTCACCCCACCACTTAATCTGCTACTCATAATTACTTGTTGTCTATTGCAAGTGGTAATGATGTTCATAAACATAAATTACTTAGATAATTTTGTTAATGTTCCAATATATATATATATATTTTAGTTTTACTAACTTTTAATATCATTATTACGATATTTGAGATTTTAATCATTATACTGTCCATTTTGGAGAATTATATATATGTGTGTATAATAATAATTATTATTTTACAATTTAAAATAATCTAGATTTCGAAATTATATATATCAATATAATAATTTAACAATAATTTTAAATAATTGTTAAAAATAAAATTATTGATAGATTATAAGTAATGATAATAATAGTTTTGACTATTAAAATTTGATATATTTTATATCAATATAATAATTTTAAAATAATATTCTCAATGATATAAATTAAATATGCATTGTCATGTAAATATTTTGTGTTTACATGTTTTAATAAAGAATTTTGTGTGGTGCAGTGGTAATGTTAGTACTAATCTTTCCAAGGTCATGTGTTCAACTCTCTAAACTTACAAAAAAAAAAAATATGAAAGTCAAAACAGGGTTAATGTCGGTCAGGTTCGAGGCTCACGAGAATCCCGATCCCTCCCTGAATTGAGCCAAATTAGGGACGGACGGGAATAGAGATGGTTCACCCTAAACGGGGGCGGGGATGGGGATCCCCGACCCATTGTTTGCGAATATGAAAGAATTAAAAATTAAGGACAAAATTGAAAATTGACCTTAGGGTTTTATTTTGGGAAATTTACCAAATAATCACTATTTACACCTATTTAACGAAAATGACCAATGTTCGTTATTTCTTTCAAAAATGACTAACTAAAAAATTTTAAGACAAAATTGCCCCCGTGACCATTTTAAACATCTTGGTGAGTCTTTTGCATTCATCTTCTTCTTTCTCCTCTATTCCTTATTCGTGATTTCAGTGTAATTTTCATCTTTAAAAATATTCCAATATTTCCTTTTCCTCCCTAAACTGAACTACCTTACAAGTACTTTGAGAAACATAAGCTTCAAAATATCAGGTGAGTGTTTAAAGTTTGAAAAAACATGAAAAAAAAAAGAGAAATGGTTTTGTTTGTGCATAATTAAATAATATAATGATATATAGGGTATATTGTGGAGTGAGAAAATAGATCTTTGGGGGTGGGAAATGATCTGGTTAACACTTTCCAGTATGGTCATTTTTTTACTCATGCTCGAAAGTACACTTTTAATCATGAAGGAAAATTTGGTCATGCTCGAAAGTAACATTCAAGCAAGAGTTTTACTCATGAGCGAATGTTATTTTCGAGCATGAACAAATTTTCCTCCATGGTCAAAAGTGTACTTTCGAGCATGAGTAAAAAAGGGACCATATTGGAAACTAAAACTCGCGTAAGAGTTTTAATCATGCTCGAATGTTACTTTCGAGCATGATCAAATTTTTTTCTATGCTCAAAAGTGTACTTTCCATCATAGTGGTCATTTTGGTAACTTGTCAATGTTATAAAATAACATATAATTTTAGGTTTAGTGTAGGCATGGGTGATCCATTAATGATAGTAATTGTATATGGAGGCTCATGGGAGCAAACACAGGAAGGTGGTGAAGACTATGTTGGCGAAAAGATGAGGGGGCTTTGTGTAGAGTGAAACATAGTATATGAACAATTTATACAGATGTTATACGAGACATTAAACATTAATCCTTCTAAATTTATCATCAAAATAAGTACGGTGTATTCATTGTGTACACAACTAGGGGGGAGGAGGTGAAAGCATATGGCGGCAGATATTACTAATGAATTTGACTTCTAAGCGTTTATTACTGTGAACAGCCCTTGCATGGTGAGCAGAAGAGGATATTGTCCAATATACATCACATTGGATCGTGTAGCTAATGGAGAACAAACAAAGTCACCTGTCTTGTGTCATCATGCAACAAGTATAGTTCTTGTAGTTCCTGTAATGCCAACTCAATTTATGTCTTCAAGTGGAAGCCATCAAGTAAATGGAACACTTCCTACAATGGTATCGAAGTTCCTGTACATCACAAAATTTGAGCATATAGGACAAAGATTAGCAGATCATTTCTCCCAACCATGTCAAGATCAAGAAAGGCCTCTGCAATATCAGAATCGATTTTTTTATGACTACCATCGATGAAGGCCCCGGTATAACAAATTTCATGATAATGGTAGTCATGGTTTTCAAGGTGACATTAGTGGCACTGATATTCCTCCGCAATGCGAGGAAAGAAAGAATGTTGCAGATGAAGAAATCGAGGAAATAGAATGGTGTCGTATTGGTCTCAGTCATATAAACAGCTCAACGGTAGGTCCATTTACTTCAAATCAATTTATTCAGTGGTTACCTCCCGTTCCACCACCCATTACCATGCCGCCAACTTTAGCATGCTCAAGTACAGAATCGATTGACATGTGTGTTGGGCGAATTTTTAATACCAAGCAAGAACTTGAAGAAAAATTGAGTTTAATGGCATTAAAGAACCACTTTCAGTTTAGGGTTTACAAATCAACAAAAGATAGATTTGAGGTGAAGTATATTGTCGAGAGGTGTAAATGGCGAGTAAGAGCGACCAAGAAAAATAGTGATACGTATATTCGAGTGTGTCGCATGAATTCAGTACATATGTGTCAAAATGAATAGTTATAAGATAGGCATCGACAATCATCGACTTGGTTAATAGGCGAACTAATCAAAGATACGTTCACAGATGCCAGCAGAATTTACACCCCTAAGAATATTAGTGATGATATTCAAATTAATTACGGGGTTTGTTTACCCTACATGAAGTCATGGCGAAGCAAGAAACATGCATTGAAGCTTGTGTCTGGTGATCTAGCCGAGTCATTTAAAAGACTTCCATTGTACTGTTGTGTGTTAAAAGAGAAAAATCCAAGGACGGTGACAACAATTGAAAAATATACTGATGATCATTTCTTGTATTTTTTGTTCTTACTATATTTCAGGGAATGTAAAGGCAAAGTACAATATGCAAATTCAACAAATGGAGACTATAGCCGCGTACTTTTGAGCCGCAAAGGCACGTCGCATAAGTGAGTGCAACGAATATCTAGAAAATATTAGCAGGATGTATCTGGTAGCTATAGAGTATGACTTGATAACAACCAAAATTGTCGAGAGTATGAATGCACTATTGAAGAGCGCACAGAGGCTGCCCATCATCGCATTAGCTGAGCATATTAGATCAAATGTGCAAAGATGGTTTTACAAGCATAGGGAAGAGGCTGTTGCATGAGATGCAATATTGACTGAGACGGCCCAGAAGGTTATTGATTTGGAATTAGAAAAGTCTTGTACCAAAGCCGTACATCTAATGTCACAAATCGAATTTGAAGTTAAACAGCGAGGAATTATTGAGATTGTGAACCTAGAAAATCAGTTATATAGTTATCAATGGTTTGACTTACAACAACTTCTGTGTGCTCACGCTTTTGTGCCATGTAGACATATTCATTGTGCACCTAATTCACTGTGCACGTATTATTATACCACTAAAGCATGGTTAAATGCATATGCAGAGTCCATTCATTCAATTGGCAATGATGTAGATTGAGTGGCCCCAAATGAAGTACGAGAAGTTATTGTCAAGCCACCAAGACAGCGTCCACTTTCGGTTGTCCAAAGAAACAGTGAATTCCTTCCATGGAAGAGCAAGTTGTTCGTCGAACTTGTTTTAAGTGTCAATAAGCTAGACACAACCGCACCACGGGTAAAAATCCAATCCCCCTCCACCATAGTTAATAAATTGTTCATTTCTCACATGTAATATGGGTCATATTACTTTTGTATTTTTACTTACTTTGATACATTAAATTTTAATGTTTTCATGATAATAATGTTTGTTTTTGTATTTTGATACATTACATTACAGTTATCTAATAATGTCAAAGCAGTTGTAATTCCTTTATTTGAAACGAATAGCAAAATTTATATTTTTCAGTATATGATGGAGATTTTAAACCAATTAAATATATTAACTTAATAGGGGTTTTAACATATACGCCCTATAACGTTTAAGATTTTAACACTTAGATGGAAGGTTTGAAAAAAAATGTGCTTACCTCATCTCAACCATTAGTTGACTATCCATTTTTATTTAAATAACCATAATACCCTTAATTACTTTAAAGTTAAAATTTAAAAAATTCAATTTTAATCTATTGAATATTTAAAATTATTAAAAGAACAAAAATTTAATTAACAACAATTTTAATTTATATTTATTTAAAATAAAAAATTTAACTAAAGATAATTTAATTTGACAATTTTTGTTGAAATTAAGAATTTAATTAATGATAATTTAAGTTGATAATTTTAATTTATATTTATTTAATATTTATTTAAATAAGAAATTTAATTAATAACTATTATGGGGTAAAAATAGGCTAGACACGTGGTGGTACGTAAGCCCATGACGCTCTAGTCAGCACCTATGGGACGAGCCGTTCACGCTAAAACCCACCTCATCCCGGATCCCAGCTGAGGCAGGATCCGACCTCAGGTAGTATAAAGGGTGTTAACATGAAAGGTGTCACGTGGCCTATAACCAATAGTCCACATGAAGAGGTGCACTCCACTCTGGAGCAATTCCAAAAGCAAAAGGATTTGGTCTTCCCAAGAATGTGAAAAAGGTGTCCTATATTTCTAGGTCACCTGGGGGGCCACTTGACATCGCCCAAAATGGAAACCTATCCAAGGAGGCAGCTCAGCTCCTTGGTAGCTGAAAAGGGGGCCCCACTTGACGCGGTCAGCTTTAGGAAAACCACAATTAGAAACAAATAAGCATCTGCCATTTGTATATAAGAGATAATGTAATCTCTTACCCGAATCAAATCATGCCACGTGGCACGTAATCTTGGATAAGGTCATGAAGACCAATCGTAGCTCACCATGTGTCTTTAGTTTTAGCTTCAAGCTAAGGTTTGAAATGTGGGAAGAGAAAACAAAGGAGGAATTAGGGCAACATTCTTTGACCAATCATATGCTCACAAAGGTATAGTATTTAAGGACACTTATCTCAAGGTAACATAAAGAATCTACAAGTTTTAACTCATTTTTTACTCTCTCTCTCACTACAAGTACAAGCCACTTCATATTTTCTCCCTCTAGAAACAAGAAGAAAGCTTTGTCTTCTTTGTTAGTCTTCTAAAGACAACCTTAAACACTTATTGAAGGTTGTCTTTTAAGAGTTTATCTACTGTTTTAACCCCCAAAAAGGCCATATTTATTCGATTTCTCCATGTGCTTTATGTGCCACTTAGTCAGCTTGCTCCTTGCTACATAAATCATCCACATATTCGCCATTTTGAGCTACCAAAGTCGGGCCATAAAATCACCCTCTCAAGGTACTGACTTGAACGTCGGAGTGGGCGCGCCGGAAAACCTTCGGCACCCTCGCTTTGATCGAGTTCTTTGCTATAGGCAACCTCACCAAGTTCGAACTCGAGGACAGTAGGAGCGACAAGGTCAAGAAGGCTTACGACAACTTGGCCTGGGATCAGTGAGGTGCGAAAAGTCAGCTTGGCAGCCTCCGGGATTAGGACGAAGCCAAGTCTGGTGCAAAATATTGAGCTCAAACTGTTGACTGGGCATCCATCTTTAGCTTGGACACTAGATCTGCAAGGCATACTACATCACTTGGGTTGATATTTTTTTGCATCAACAGTGACGCCGTCTGTGTGGACCCAGAACGAAAGGTCATGCTATAACTTACGTACCCGCCAGAGAAGTCAGATGCCTAACTCCGAGGCCCTATGAGGGTCTAGAAGAGAGGTCACGCGGGAGCCAGGCTAAAGCAGTCGCCCGCCTCAAGGTCCACCTCAAGACGAGTATACAGAGAGTCAAAACAAATGAGCACCTGACCCAGGTCCCAGCAGGAAGGAAAAGAAAAAGCCGCCCAGATGTGGAGGCGAAGAAAGCCAAGGAAGTGAGAGAGCTGGCTAAAACTAGGTCACAGTTCCACTACATGATGAAGTACCTATGCGACAACCTGGGTATACCACCATCTCGCCTCGAAACCTGGTGAATCGGTTGGGGAGTCAACCTAGGAGTAATCCTGCTAAGGTGGAGCCATCTACACCCAGTCAACAAGGAGCGCTACTGCGACCATCCTAGCTGAGGATGAATGGCAGAGAACCGTCCAAGAGTCACCGCGGTGAGCATTGATCAACTACCAGCAACTGGCCCAAGCAAGCAAGAAGCCAACTTGAAGGACTTGTGTATGGTGACTTGAAGTACTCCTTGATGGCCCAACGCCAAGGAGAGGGTAATGAGCTTGAACCTCCTTATGTGGAATGCTTGCGAAGACAGTTGCTTACCATGTAGGAAGAAATAAAGGAGCACCGGATCAGCAGGGGGGAGCCCAACTCACCTGATATCCTTAGTGATTTCAACGCCCCTCTCGCTAACTCAGTGAAGAATGTGACCTTACCTAGGAGATTCAAGATGCCACAGCTTGACTCTTACCATGTACAGTCTGACCCCGTGGCACATGTGAAATTTTTTTAGCATTTAATGTTGGCTCAAGGAGCACCCGACGAGGTGATGTATAAGGTGTTCCCTACCACCTTAAGTGGGTCGACTAGAACATGGTACAAAAAGCATCCGTCAGGAAATATTCAAGACTTCACAACCTTCGCCAGCAAGTTTGTCCACCATTTTCAACGGGCTAAACCGCCTACTAAGGATCCTTCCTCTCTGCAATACGTCCAGCAAAGAGGGACAAGAAGAAACAAGATACTAGGACACCTAGGCTTATCCCTCCTCACCAGGAATCTGCCCCGCGTTAGCAAGACAGTTAGCAGACGCCCACCTTAGCCCGGACTAGAGCCAGTGAGGCCTAAGCCCTCACCACCGCCATGGAAAGGGCATCAATCACGAAGAAGAGAATCTGCTACTGCACATGCCTGCCATCCCTTGAATATGACAAGGAAACAAGTGTTCTACGCCATAAGAGACAAGGGTCTCTTGATAATACCACCTAAGTTGATTACCCCTCTTTCTAAGAGAAACTTAAAAAGGAGAAAGCTCAAGGGTCAGGTAGATAGGAGAAAGTTCAAGAGGTGACCAGGGTCAACCTAGATCCCAGACGACTAAGTATAAAGACTACGTCAGTACAATCGTAAGGAGACCCACCCTAACAGGAGACTCTAACCGAGCAAGGAAAGCTCACGCTAGAAAGCCCGCTTTAGCCCGGCATCTTCAGAAAATAAATTTCGCTGAAAGGACGACAAAGCTATCTAGGGTGGCCTCTATCCCCATTATGTTTACCGAAGAGGACGCAAGATATGTGGTGTACCCTCATGATGACGCCTTGATCACTACGATAAAGATCGCGAGTAAGGATGCTCTTACAACGTCATCTTGGGGAAACCATTCGTCATGTCGACTAAAGGAATGGTTTCTACGTATCACCTAAAGCTGAAGTTGGTGACTAGGTCGGGGTTGTTAGGGGGAACCAGCTAGAGAAGCTACTTAGTATCAACCCAGCTCAAATAGGACCTTACTTAGTCACCATAGGGGTTAACCATGACCGTCCCGACTCAAAAGTTACCATAACAACTAGAGATTACTGCCAACAATAAGCTTGAGGACTATAAGAGCCAACTTAATGGGTCTATCCATGATGATTTAGGATACGCCTTATTGATAGAGCCTCCAAAGGACAGTAACTCTAAACCTTCTTCTTTGAAATATTTGTGAACTATCCATGGTGATCTAGGTGACTTTTTGTTCTCGTTACTAATATGGTTAGAAATGCATGCTTATTTAGAAAGTTTAAAGTATCCTACATATATTACCACCAAGGTCAAATCGACTTGGTAGCCCATATTGTTTTCATGATTTGATACTTTATGTGTAAAATATTTTGTATGGTGTTGGATGGATTGATAAGAACTTAGTACAAGAAGCTTCCATTTGGAAGTTGTGGAATTTTTGTTTGTTCATCAATGGCTTTGTCCATTATTACCAAGGTGCGACCCCACCTCATCAAGGACAAGTTCCACTTCACCAGGGATACATCTATGCCAATGCACCAGTGCTATGCTGGTGCCTATTTCACCAAGAATATTTCCCACTTCATCAAAGAAATCCACTTGCACCAGTACCATACAAGCACCCACTTCAGCAAGGAGAACTCCCACTTCATTAGGGATACATCTGCGCCAATGCATCAGTTCCATACTGACGCCCATGTCAACAAGGTATCATCTTACCTCATCAAGGATACCTACCAATGCCTACACCTTCTAGGCGTCCACTTCCTCCATTGAAAGAGCCAATTCTTCGACTAAGAAAAGAAAGGGGGAATCTATCTACTCTTCAGTATATCATCCATTGAACACCTTAAGAGAAAAGATTTTTTACATCATTAAATATGAAGGCTTCTTAACGAATCCTTCCAAGAGAGAAATCATATGTATGGTGAAGTACCTATAGAGCAATTTGTGCTTGTGGTTTAAAAAAAAAGGTTTCAAAAAGAAAGACAACCTGAAGATATCCAGAAAGATAACGAAGGTCAACTAGGATCCTAGGTGACTAAAGAAGGTGACTTTGTCTACACCATCAGTAGGGGACCCAGCTTAGCTGGGATCTCACCAATAAAGCATGGAAAACATAGTTTTGTGATCCCATTTTAGCTCACAGAAATTATGAAGTCAAACCTCAGAAAGGATATCCAAGATGACCTTTACTCAAATCTTACTTAGCGAGGAAGATACAAGATATGGTCTACTCGCATGACGATGCCTTAGTCATTACCATGAAGGTGGTCGGTAAGGATGTACCTGGAATCCTACCTGATGTAGGAATCTCCTTGGACATCTTGTTCAAGGAAGATTTTGACAAGCTGGGTTCGACATCAGTAAGGATACAATAGCCACAAAATGATTTATCCCCATATACCACTTGAAGATAAAGTTTCTAGTGGGGGGACCGTATTAGAATTATCAAGATGGATCAATATATAGTGAGAAGGTGTTATCCCACCTCAGTAAGGATGTGCCTTCAAGTTTTCATCATTAATCCTACAACATCAAACTTGAACAACGAGATAAACTTGTTGAAGAGTTGGAGTTTATCCAGCTTAGCAAGGATGATCTTATCCAGGTTAAATTTGGGATCCAAGCTCATCTAAGGTCCAAGCTTACCTGGTAAACTAGCTGAGGAAGTATTATTTGTTACATTGGTCAAGCTCGATCTTAATCTCAGTATTCTATCGCCATATTGTTTATCGCCATATTATTTATCACCAAGTCCGATGTGACTACGATTCTCTTATATATTCTCCTGGAAGACCTAGGTGTGTTATATCTTTGCTTTGGTTTTCATAAAGTATTTTTTGGAAAAACACCACCAAGGCTGGATTGGATCTTATTTGCTACCTCTATGAGAGATACCAACTCTAAGTTATGCCTATGAAACTTTGGCTAATACTAAGCCCACCTCATGTGGGGTAGAAGACACCCCAAGCTAGATAACTGTACTCAAAAGGCATAACTACCTAGATCACCGCCCCAGCTCAAAAAGGGAACGATTATGGATGTGAAAAATGTTCGCCAAGAGGGATACAAATCCTAGATCACGAGGGATATCTATTCTAAATCACGAGGGATATCAAGTTGGTATATCCCAACTAAGCTCATCGAAACATCAAACATCTAGATCCTTGCTCACCAAGAAGGTAGTATTCTTTTAAGAAGAACCTTCAATGTTTACTAGGCTAGAAAGAACAGGTTATTACAGCTTGGCCACCACTTTATCATGGCCAAACTCGAACTTTGTAAGGTTCCCATCTCAAGAGGGACGCTCCAAGATGATAAAACTGGGTAACGTTGTAATCATGCGAGCATCCGCCTCAAGCTGATTCACCTTTTACTTGAACTCCCTACTCTAGCCCACCTCACCTTGGATCTGGCATCATTAGCAACTACATCGCCTTGTATCTTATTCAAATGAATATAAAAAGAAGTCAAAACCTGATATCCCACGTGAGTAGGGACATATATCAACAATACTTGGGATGTCGAGTCCAAGGCCTCGCTAAAGCCTAAACGAGCCATATTATTAGCCTTATTGACATCAACGAATAAGAAGGTAGATTTCAACATAGGAATCACTTGAAATATATGAGGGAACCACCTATCCAAGATGTTGTCTAGCTCCTTGGTTAGCTGGGACAATCATGCTAAGCTTTCATTCTTTCTCACTTGCTTAGAGGACTTGAGGAAGAAGGCATTAAGAAAGAAGAAACTGAAAGGTTACCTCCGACCTAAAGTAGGAGCTGACTAAAGTTGGGGGACTGCATGTATAGTCCATCCTAGCGTATACAACCCTGCTGAGCTCTTCCATGACATTGAGTTGAGCTGGGCAAAAGCAAACTCAAGTAGGCTTAGTATTTTCATAAAGAAATATTACATCACCATCAAGAACGACGACCTTGTTCATGCCATGCTAGCTACCCTTGTATTTGGCCTTAGCTTTGCCAAATACTTTTCAGAAAGAGTTTGGTTATAGTCAAGAACGACTCCTAGCTGATCATGTACCAGGGACTCCAAGGTCACCTGGGAAACGTACCTTACTTGCCAAAAGCAGCTAGGCTAATCAAGCTTCCACCTAAGAATCTGACCCTGCTCAACTCACTTTGGCCCTTGCTCAGTAGGGAATTGAACTATTTTTTCCAGCAAGAAGAAGCCAACCTAAGCTAGTGCACTACACCATCAGCAAGACAGCCACAAGAGACATTCTGTACTCCCTCGTATTTGGCAAAAAGGTTGTAATCCTAGCTAAGGTAGAATAAAAACTCACTAGAATAAGAAGAATCAGCCTAGAGTTAAGATGGATTATCCTTGATCAGAAAAAAGTTTCACCAATCTCAAACCTAGATGATAAGGGATCTCGCCAAGCTTGATCTCAAGCCTACCTTAGTAGAAGAAAGGCAGGATAACCCAATGAGATGATAGTGTAGTGGCCTCATAAATACTACTCTAAGTACAATGATCTGAGCTAAAGAAGAACGACCTTCCAGGTGATAAGAGATTTTATGCCCATGTTAATCCTAGCTCAGCACGGTTCAGTCTCTAAATAAAAGGCAATAATCCCCTAATTTCACCCAAAGATAAAGTAGAAATTTCGCCAAGCCATACTCTAATGAAATAGGGGGAAGAGCAACATGAGCTCGGAAACATTTTCCCCACGAATTTATACTTCAAGCCATCTCGGATCACCCTGAAAAGGTGATGTGGTGTGCATACACCCCAAGGTGGCAAGAGTAAGACCACTAAAGAGGAGGGATTACAATTCGACGTGGGCTAGGAACTCTTAGAAGCTTCCAATGCCTTCGCCATCTCCTTAGCCATTGGAAGTAGGGGGACCTCTGTTATGGGGTAAAAATAGGCTAGACACGTGGCAGTATGTAAGCCACGACGCTCTAGTCGGCACCTATGGGACGATCCGTTCATGCTAAAACCCGCCTCACCTCGGATCCTAGCTGAGACAAGATCCAACCTCAGGTAGTATAAAGGGTGTTTACATGAAAGGTGCCACGTGGCCTATAACTAATAGTCCACATGAAGAGGTGGACCCTACTTTGGAGCAGTCCAAAAGTAAAGGGATTTGGTCTTCCCAAAAATATGAAAAAAGTGTCCTATGTTTCTAGGTCAGCTGGGGGGACTACCTAACATCGCCTAAAATGGAAACCTGACCAAGGAGGCAGCTCAGCTCTTTGGTAGCTAAAAAAGGGGCCCCACCTGACGCGGTCAGTTTTAGGGGGACCACAATCATAAATAAATAAGTATTCGCCATGTGTATATAAGAGATAATGTAATCTCCTACCCGAATCCAATCACACCATGTGGCACGTAATCTTGAATAAGGTCATGAACACCAATTGTAGCTCACCATGTGTCCTTAGTCTTAGTTCTAAGCTAAGGTTTCAAACGTAAGAAGAGAAAACAAAGGAAGAATTAAGGCAGCATTCTTTTACCAATCATATGCTCACAAAGGTATAGTATTTAAGGACACTTATCTCAAGGTAACATAAAGAATCTACAAGTTTTAACCCATTTTTTACTTTTTCTCTCTCTACAAGCACAAGTCACTTCATATTTTCTCCTTCTAGAAACAAGAATAAAGCTTTGTCTTCTTTGTTAGTCTTCTAGAGACAACCTTAAACACTCATTGAAGGTTGTCTTTTAAGAGTTTATCTACTACTTTAGCCCCCAAAAAGGCCAAATTTATTCTATTTCTCCACGTGCTTTGTGTGCCACTTGGTTAGCTTGCTTCTTACTACATAAATCCTCCACATATTAGCCATTTTAAGCTACCAAAGTCAAGCCATAAAATCACCCTCTCAAGGTACTGACTTGAGCGTCGGAGTGGGCTCACCGGAAAACCTCCAACGCCCCTCCTTTAATAGTGTTCTTTGCTACAGGCAACCTCACCAAGTTTGAACTCGAGGTCAGCAGGAGCGACGATGTCAAGAAGGCTTACGACAACTTGGCCTGGGATCAGTGAGGTGCGAAAGGTCAGCTTGGGAACCTCCGAGGTTAGGAAGAAGCCAAGTTGGGTGAGGAATACTGAGCTCAGACTGTTAACCGGTATCCATCTTCAACTTGAATACTAGATCAGCAAGGCATACTACATCACCTGGGTTGATATTTTTTGGTATCAACAATAACAATTTAATTCATTTTTATTCATGTGTCATATTTATCTAAATCTTAAACGCTAATATGCAAAACAGTCACCTTTCTTACTCCTGGTTTTTGCAAATCCCCCAATATTAACCATACTTCTTTTAATTTTTTTTACTAAACAACTCTATAGTCTTATCAACCTGACTATTCCTACAAAAGTCTTTAATATAAGATTTATGTCATACATATTTATACTAAATTCACACTTCAACATCAATTCTATAACTTATAAAGTAAATTTAGACTTTCGGGTTTGCAGAAAAATTTTAATAATACTCAACGACAAAAATTTAGAAAAAATATCAACATGGGTAAAGTATTAATTTTAACTATCATTAATTAAATTTCTAACTTTAAATAAATATGAAATAAATATAAATCAAAATTATTGTTAATTAAAATTTTAATTATTTTAAATTTTTAAACATTAGATAAATTAAAATTGAATTTTTTAAATTCTATTTAAAGCAAACAAGGGTATTATAGTCATTTAAATAAAAATGGATGGTCAACTAACGGTTTAGGGGAAGTAAGTGTGCCTTAACTAAAACCTTCTATATAAATGTTAAAATCTCAAATATTAGGGGAAGTATATGTTAAAACCCATAACTTAATATTTTCCCACTAGTTTCTAATATTACTAGCTTAACTTTACAAGTTGCATACTTGAAAAATATTTTAAAATTAACAAAAAGTCCACATATCTCCTCTGAAGTTTGTGAAAATTCCAGCTTGATGGAAGGTTTACAGAAAGAGACATAACTACCCTAAAAATAGTAAACTTTTCAAAATATCCAAATCTATTTTTTTTAAATTACAAAATAAAATTACTAGAACTTAATGAAAAAGATTAATATCTTAACCATTGCACCAAAAATATTTTAAATATATGTTTTTTCGATCTTTAATAAATAACTCTTTTGACAATGTATATTTAATAATTTCTATAATAATTAAAATTATTTTGTTATTATAAAACTCAATTAAAAAAATTCTATATCATAACTTGAATTTAAAATTATTACCAAATAATAATAAAACCATTCTTAAATAATTACGAAAAAAATAAATTTAAATGGTTATAAAATAAAATTATTCAAAAATTATTATTAACACTAATAATTCTAAAAAACATTTCTTAAAGTAATTGTTAAATAAAATAAATTATTTTATTTAAAAATATAAAAAATGATAATAGTTTTAAAATTTTATAATTTAATGATAATTATGATTTTAAATTTAAGTTATTATATATAATTTTAATGATTGTAAAATTATTTTAAATTATAAATTTTTTACAGTAACAAAATAATTGTAATTATTATAAAAATTATTATATATATTTCAAAAGATTATATATTATAAATTAAAAAAATATATTATTAAAATATATTTAGGATAGTGGTTTAAATATTGATCTTTTTTACTAAAGTTATTTTATAATTTTAAAATAAATTTGAGATATTTTGATAAATTTATTATTTATAGAGAAGATTTGTATCTGTTTCTACAAATTTTTTATAAAACTAAAATTTTCAAAAAATTTAGGGGAGGCATGTGGACTTTTTCCTTTAAAATTATTTATAATTTTATCTCACCTACATGTAACTTTAGTATCTCTACTTTCTTTAGAATAGTTAACATAAAAAACCATAAAACACGCTCAATACTTATACGGACTGTCACGTGCAGAAAACTTCAACTTCTAGAACGTGATGGCACTTAGCCAAGCTTGCTGGACACCAAGCTAAGTAAGCCAAAAAACCAAGATCAAGTGGGTGTATGTGCTTGTGAATGGAGTAGCGTGAATCCCCTGCTCAATCTGAGTGAAATGCAATCTCAAACAATGGCAGAAAAATTCTGAACGAGAGAGAAAAGCTGGAAATGTAGATGCTTCTCTATTCTTCCAAAATGGGAATTACAAGCCTAAGTAATTACACATGGAAGGCTATGATTGCTTAGTACAAAACACTTTAAGTCCTACTATTACAAATCATTAATAACATATAAACATTTCCAAAATATCCTAATTTACCCCCACTAAGACATATGGGCCTATTGGGCATGAACAGTCTCGGCACTACAGTGCCAGGCTCACTGACTAGCTTACTGCCCAGCTGCACAAGGGAAGGCCCAAACAACTTCTTGCTTGCTGCCCCTGCAGAGGTTGTTGTATGCTTACTGAGTGTGGGTGTAGTAGGAACCGCTCCCGCTCACGGGGCGACGCTCAACGCTCGCGGATGTAACACTCTCACTGGCGGCCTGTGACATCCTCCCCCACCAAAGTCCTTGACGCCCTCATCAAGTGTCCTCTGCTTGTACTCTTCTACTTGGTTTCGGAACTGCCATAAGTCCGCTTCCTTCTCCCAGCTAGCCTCGCTGTCCGGAAGGTTCTTCCACTTCACCAAGAATTCCGAGTACTTCGGTACTCCGCTGCGCCGGATGACTCGATCAGCAAGTATCTCGGCCATTTCCCGATCAAAAGAGGTTATGCTGGTGGGAGGCGCTCTATATGATTCCTCTCGCTGCGGGTCTTCCAAATCTCCGTGGTAGGGCTTCACCGTACTCACGTGGAAGACCGGAGGAAATCCGAGCTTCGGTGGTAGCTCGACAAGACTGAGGAAGGGTCTCAACTCAGTAGCGGAATTAGGACGCTTCCATTCTTTGATGGCGCGCACCTTGGCCATATCCAAATGTATCCACCCGTCGGATATCTTGTGTCCAAGAAACCGCACACGTTGTTGCGCAAATGAGCATTTCTCCGGCTTCCCATACAGCCCATGCTCCCGCAACACCCGTAAAACACGCCTCAAATGCTCCATATGCTCTTCGAGGCTTGCGCTATACACAACGATATCATCCAAGTACACAACCACAAACTTGTCAAGGAACGGATGGAAGACTCGGTTCATGAGAGTGCAGAACGTTGCTGGCGTGTTGGTGAGGCCGAAGGGCATAACAAGAAACTCAAATGACCCGTATCGTGTCACACACGTCGTCTTCGGTTCATCCCCTTCCACTATCCTCACTTGCCAATACCCGGACCACAAGTCTAGCTTGGAAAACCACCTAGCATGGCCAAGCCGATCAAATAAGTCGTCGATGCGAGGGATCGGGTAGCGGTTCTTCACTGTCACCTTGTTTAGCGCCCGGTAATCAATACACAACCGCAAGCTCCCATCATGCTTCCGCTGAAATAATACCGGCGCGCCAAAGGGCGCTTTCGAAGGTCGCACAAACCCCGCATCCAACAGCTCTGTTAGTTGCTTTCGAAGCTCTTCAAGTTCGGGCGGGTCGACCTCACGTCTTGGAGGGAGTCGCTTGGGCAGTTCCGGTGGTATAATGTCACTGAACTCTCGAAGAATGCCCCGAACTTCCTTCGGAAGGTCACAAACTGAAGTTGGAACATCATCCTCCTTGAACATGGTCAAGAAAGTTTCTTCCCCCTTCTTCACGTCTTTCGCTACTTGTAGCGCGGATAGTACTCTCACCCCGACTTGAATCCGCTCAACCGGTACCTTATGCATCATCCCCGCATCTTTGAATTCCGTACAACCATCATCCGTAAAAGTAAACGGCAACATACGGTCTATGAATTCATCACCTAATACAAACTGAAAATCCCCCATCGGCACGATGTTCACATCCACCTTGCCTTGCCACGTCCCGATCTTCATAGGAACGCCGCGGGCGACTCCACAAATAGGCCGCGGCGGTTGATCAACAACCTTGACCCATCCCGGTTCTTTGCTGCGCAATAAACCCAATTTCTTTGCCAAAGTCTCGGCAACTAAACATTGGTTCGCTACGGAATCAATCAAAGCCAGAAGCTTACTCCGTTTATGTTGGCGACGACATATTTCAACGTCTTCCCCGGCTGTAGCTTCGTCACTGCCTTGGCCTTGGATGTCTCTCCCTTGGGCGACGCCTTAGTCTTCAAAGCGTTGAGAGTGCACATTGATCCAATCCGCGCATCCTCCGCTTTCTCATACGAGCTTAGCATGGCGTTAAGCCGACTCCGCTGCGGGCAATCCTTAGTGTGATGCGCCCCGCCACACAAGTAACAAGTCCACTGTTTTCGCTTATCCCGCTGCTTGTTATACGGCGCCTTGCTTACATTACTCATTCAAAGTCCAGACTATCAATCCCAAATCATTAAAGCAAGTTCAAAATCGAGGTTGACACTCCCAAATATTTGAAGCATGTAATAATTAAAGTTACAAATCCTAAATTGTTCAATTAAGTAATTGTAATATCCAAATTTTTTATCAATGCATAAATATAGAAATTAGAAAATAAGTATATTTATTGAAAGTAGATTATTTGATCATGAATGATTATTTTATCAAGTTAAATTACATAATTTAGTTTTAGAATTTTATTGAGTTAGAATATTTATATGCGTGAATAATATATTTTGTTAGATGATTAAGTTTGGTTTATTATTTTTTATATTGTTAAATCGATATTAAAGGGAGATTTAGAAGAAAACGAAAAGCCAGCATAAGTATAGTAATTATTGTGCGATATTCAGGTAGGTTTTTTTATGCATTTAGTATTTTTGGTTTTAAAATTGAAAAGTAGGATCTTTTATTATATTTAAAGTTTTAATTAATGTTTATGAAAGTTCTGAATTATCACATGTTGATTCAATTAATTATTTTTTGAATCGGATTTAAATAGTAGTTTTATTTGAATGTTATGTTTTCAGATACAGTGATAAAATTATATTGCACGTGTTCTATTTTTATAAATGGATGATTTGTATGAAAATATTGTGAAATATTTTGATAAATGAAAATGGGATGGCCATGGTGTTGATGTGATGTAGAAAGTTACAAAGGACATTTTTGGTGGGGTGACGACCCTAAAGAATAATGCCTCTAAAGTATGTATGGCCAGTTTTTGAGATGACGGTCCTTCAGAATAGTGCGCATAAAGTATGCAAGAACAAAATTAATGGAAATTATTTTTAAATAATGGAATTAATGTGTTTTGCATTGTTTATATGAATATTAAATCTAAGATTTTGACTTGACATCCAATTACACTCATTGTTGAAAATCAAGAAGTGTTTTATATGTTCAAATTTATTTATCACAAATTTTAAAACCGCTGTTGTATATAAATATTTACTGGGCATTAGCTCATCCCTACTTTTCAAGTTTTGGCAATGCTAGAGATTTTGTAAGTAAAAGGCAAAGGATATTTCAAGAGAAAGATTTTTGCTACTTTTGAAACTTTATGTAATTATCGATACAGGAATTCATAATGTATGGTTTTGATGTAATTTTCATGTTTGTACCTAAATATATCAAAGAATTGACTATATTTTGTTAAGTAATGAAATGTAGTAGTTGGTATTGAATTTTATTGAAAGTGTTTAAAATGAAATTTTAAAGCTTATAGGATTACATATTTGACGAATGTTATATTATAGAGGAAATTCTGTCCAAATTTCTTAGAATTAGGGATGTTACAAAGTTGGTATCAAAGCTTTAAATTAAAATTCTGTAGAAATCTCTTATGACAATGAGAAAATTTTGAAGATATTTTTAGTCTGTTGTTACCTAAACTTTATTATTCTAAATGAATTTATAATTTTACTATTATTCGGTCTTGTAGTATGGGGTGAACCAAATACGACAGATGGACCTATGTGAATAGAAATGAGTAGTGTGCTCTAGGTAGTGTTCTTGTGAAGGACTTGTGAAGGATGTATGCTAATAGGATGAGAGAGAGATTGGCAAGGACTATTAAGCATTATTCTAAATACTTATAAGATTAAGAGGCATTGGATGAAGAAGTTAAAAGAAAGTTTAACAGGTGAGACAGGTCCAAGAGGTGAGAAGGATATGACAGGTGAGCATAGTGAAAAGAAATCAATGATACTAGATTCTTTTCCTGTTAGAATAAAGAAACGTTTTGAGCTTATTATCATTGAAGACTTATACAAAGTGGTGGTGAAATGGCGTAGGAAAGATAAACTAGATAATGACTAACGTTTTATATGTATATAGTGGTTTTGTATATACTTATATAAGGTAACTTAATTTTTCTTATCCTTTAAGTACCTTCTGTTGGTTTTGTTGTAAAGAATTATGAACTTACATGGTCAATGTATAAGCGACTTTTGTTTTATCTATGTTATTGAAATTTATTCATTTCACGTTGCTTAACTTTGATTGTTTTGGCATGAAATCTATTATTTCAGTATGTCTGATAATAGAGAAACAGAGATATCATCTTTACAAAGAAGGGAAGAGTTTTGTGAATTTCGCCAAATAATGAGATAATTTGTTACTATTCTTCGTGGGCTCACCAATAATACACAAAACCAGGGTAATGGAGGTCAGAATATGTCAGTATTGACTGAATTCAAGAAACGCAATCCTTCAGCTTTTAATAAAAAGTATAGTCCATTAATTGCTAAGAAATGTGTGGAACAAATTAACTGAAATTTTAGATGCTATGCAAGCACTCAAAGAGATTTGCGTTAAACTTGCAACATTTCAATTGGTTGAGTAGGCAAATCATTGGTGGAATACTGTAAAGATTACAAAACAAGAGAAAGAATGAACTTGGGATGACTTCAAAAAAGTCGTCATGGGTAAATATTTTCCTAAGGTATTTCCTGATGCCATGTTAGATGAATTTATTCATCTGACTTAAGAAAATATGTCAGTACCATAGTATAAGGCAAGGTTTGAAGCATTAAGTCGGTTTACTACTTCAATGATTTTGAGGGAGGAAGACAAAACTAAACGGTTTATGAAAGGATTAAAGCCGACACTTTGACACGAACTTATAGTGTTGAACCTTCAGAATTATTCAAAATTGGTTGAACGAGCTTTAATGACAAAGCAAGAAGAGGAAGAGATCAAGCAAATAGTGGAATCAAAGAAAAGAGGCAGTGAATTTCAGGGTAGAGCCTATGTTGTTACTCAAAAGTGAAATACCACTAAGGGAACCCAATAGAGGCAGTGAATTGGGTTTTTAACGATTTAAACACTTTTAAAACAACTGAATACCAACACTAAGCAAGTTAAATCGTTCTAAAGTATAATACAATAAAATCAATACACAATTCTAATCACCAATATGTAAATGACAATAATTTAAGCTTCAAGTATGTGAAAGTAATGTGTATAACAAATATAAACATAAACAATAACAAAGAGTATAGGGAGAGATATAAAAAACGATAGTTTTATGTAGTTATAGAGTTATTACTAGTCATTACTAGTTGTTATAGAGTAAGAAATTCAAAATTTTCAGTAATTCAGTCGACCAAAAATGAAATTTGGTCGATCGGATAGGCTAACCAAACTTTTCAACCATTATGTCCCAAATTTGTTCGACATAAATGTATTTTCAGTCGACCGACACTGTTCACAAGTTCATTGAACAATTGGTTTGGTTCAGCTGGTCCAATTAGACCATATATAGTAATAAGGTTCAAGCACAGTGATTTGGTCAATAAACAGTGACTCAATTTTTCTGAAAATTTGAAAAGTTTGCATTTTAGTCCATTTTTCAGGATTTTAAAAACTTGCAATTTGGACTAATTTTCATATTTGTAAAACTTTTCATTTTAGTTCGATTTTCACAAACCCAAAAATATTCAATGCAAAAAGATAGTCACATGAATATTTGAAAATATTTGAAAATATTTAAAAGCATGTATTTAGATAAAAATGATTTTGAGTTTTTAAGTACAAATCAATATTCCATTTTAAAGACACATTACAAATAAAAAATCACCTAATGTTTGTGTCTTCAATTCTCTCTTGGAATTTTATTATTTCTTTTCTTTAATGCCTTAGTTTTGGATGTTCTTTAAATCTCACATTTACATTCCAATTCTTCATGCTAGAAATATAACAATAAATTCTATAAGAAAAATTTAGTTAATTAAGAATATCAATGTTTGTTATCATCAAAACAAGGAGGTGGATCAACCAGATCATACTTTAGTAGAAGGTATTTTTCTTTTATTTAATACTTGGGCTAGAATATTATTTGATTATGGTACTACATATTCTTTTATTTCAGTAGAACTTGTATCTTCTTCCTTGGGTTTAGAGACTGAACCTTTAGAACATAAATTATCAGTTGAAACGCTTGTTGGGGGTGGAATAAATCTAGATAGGATGTGTCATAATTGTAAAATTGATATAGGCGGTTGTAAAGTCACATTTGGATTGATTGTGATGAAAATGGTCTATTATGATGTGATACTAGGTGTGGATTGGTTTTCATCTTTTCATGCCATTATAGATTGCCAAAGAAAAAGGGTAACTATTAATCTTTCTAGTGGTGGAATATTTCATATCCTTGGAAGTAGAGGGAATAATCATCATTGTACCTATATTGGGAATAAAGATTACTTAGGATGGATAACAAGTGTAATGAGTCATCATACTGGTGATTTAGTAACTCCAACTGTCTCAATAATAGATGAGTTTGAGGATGTGTTCCCTGATGATTTACCCCTAAAAGAGGGTAGATTTTATTATTGAGACGTATCTAGATATGACACTAATTTCAATAGCCTCTAAGAGGATGACACCAATTGAACTACAGAAGTTAAAGATTTAGTTGCAAGAGTTGTAGGATAAAGGGCTTATCCATCCTAGTACTTCTTCTTGGGGAGCACCAATTTTATTGGCTAAGAAGAAGGACGGGAGTTTAAGGTTATGTGTAGATTACAAGAAACTAAACTGAGTGACAATGAAGAAAAAATGCCCTTTGCCTAAAATTGATGACTTGTTTGATCAGTTGCATGGTTTTAGATACTTTTCTCAAATTGATCTTCAATTTGACTACCACTAACTAAGAGTTAGAGATGAAGATATTCCAAAAAAGGCCTTTCGTACTAGATATGAGCATTTTGAGTTTGTAGTGATGCCATTTGGTTTAACAAATGCTCCTGCAACATTTATGGATCTGATGCATAGAATTTTTCAGCCTTACCTTGATCCTTTTATAGTGGTATTTAGCGATGATATTTTAATATACTCTAAGTCAAAGGAGGAGCATGAATAACACTTGCGCACTACTTTGCAAGTGTTGAGGAAGCATCCTTTACATGCAAAATAGAGTAAATATGAGTTTTGGATGACTGAGGTTAAATTTCTTTGACATAAGTTGTTTAAAGAAGGTATTTCTGTAGATCCTGCTAAAATAGAGGTAGTGCTTAGCTGGAATAGACCGAAAAATGTTCAAAGAGTAGAAGTTTATTGGGTTTAGTAAGATATTATTGTAAATTTGTAAAATATATTTTTCGAATAGCAACACCTTTGAATAAATTGACTAGAAAAAGGATGTAGTTTGAGTGGAATGATGAATGTGAACAAGCTTTTATGGAGTTAAAGAATCGTTTAACCCCAGCCCCAATTTTAATTATTCTTGAATGGGGTGAAGCTATACAGGTTATTATGATGCTTCACGTGTAGGTCCTGGTTGTGTTTTAATGCAATTAGAGAGAGTGGTGGTGTATGGTTTGCACCAACTGAAATCCCATGAACATAACTATCTTACACATGACTTAGAACTTGCTACCATCGTATTTGTATTAAGGATATAGATATATTATTTGTATGACGAGAGATTTAAATTATTTTTAGGCTATAAAAGTCTTCGATATCTTTTTCCCCAGAAGAAACTTAATTTAAGGCATATACGGTGGATGAAGTACCTCAAAGATTATGATTTCACTTGCATTATCATCAAGGTAAGGCTAATGAGGTAGCAAATACTTTGAGTAGGAAGTCTCAAGGCATGTTGGTAAGATTTTCCTATTGTAGGTAGAAGATATGTAATGATTTGGAGGATTTTGATTTGAGGGTTAATGAATCAGGAAGTCAACCTTTCTTATGTAACCTAGTAGCCCAACCTACCATCCTGTAGAAGGTGCTCAACAAAGTGATCTTGAGGCTAAGTCGGTATGAGCCAAGTTAGAGAATGGTGAGGCAATGAGGGGGTGGTCTATAGATTTGTGTGATGGTTTAACGTTTGTTAGTAGACTTTTTGTGCCATTAGATGAGTCTCTTAGAAAATATGTGCTTAGCGAGGCTTATAAATCCATATTTACTATACATCTTGGTAATAGAAAAATGTAACAAAGCCTGCGTAAATATTTCTGGGTGGAGTAGGATGAAGAGAGATATGGGAGAATTTATGGCTAGGTGTTTGATATGCCAACAGGTGAAGGCAAAACATTATAAACTAGCAGTATTACTCCAACCTCTTTCGATGGTTAAGTGGAAATAGAAGCATATAACTATGGATTTTGTGAAAGGGCTACTTAAATCCCGAAAGAATTATGAAAGTGTATGGATAATTATGAACATATTAACAAAATCCGCTCACTTTATATCTGTCAAATCTATCGATTCTCTAGAAACCTTCAGTAAGTTGTATGTCTAGGAGATAGTGAGATTGCACGGGGTGCCTTTATCAATTTATCCGATAAAGATATAAGATTTATATCGCAAATTTGGAGGAGTTTGCAAAAGGATATGGGTACTCAATTGAATTTTAGTATAGCCTATCATCCTTACACAAATGGTCAATATGAGATCATTATAAAAATACTAAAGGATATGTTCAGATCTTGTGCTTTAGATTTTCAAGGCTTTTGGACTAAGCATTTGTCTTTAATGAATTTTCTTACAACAATAGCTACCAATCAAGTTCTGGAATGAATCCTTTTAAGGCATTGTATGGTAGACCATGTCGATCTCCTAAATGTTGGGTAGAGTTTGGTGAGGCTTCATTTGTAGGTCCTTAATTTGCAAAAGAAACTACTGAGAAAGTAAAGATGATTAGACAACAATGTCTTATACCTCAAAGTCAACAAAAAAGTTATGTAGATCATAGACAAAGACCATTGAAATTTGCGGTGGGTCATCATGTTTTCCTAAAGGTCAAACCTCATACCAGAATAGCCAGGTTTAGGAAGAGTGGGAAACTTGCTCCAAGATTTATTAGTTCTTTTGAGATTTTGGAACGAGTTGGTCAAGTATCTTATAAAGTAGTTCTATCTTCCTAGCTATCACAAATTTATGATGTTTTTCATGTCTCAATGCTTAAGAAATACCAGCTTGATCCTTCACATGTCTTGGAATGGAAAGACTTGACATTGCATGAAAACATTTCTTATGAAGAGAAGTCCATTCAAATCCTAGATTGTAAAGAATAAGTTCTTCGCAAAAAAAAAAAGGTTTTGTGGTAACATCATGGAATCGAGGAAGCTACATGGGAACTTGAAAACCATATGCAATCTCAATACCCCGGAGTTATTTTGTTAGGTATATAAATTTTGAGGACAAAAGTTTCTTAAGGTGGGGAGAATTGTAACATCCAGATTTTTTGTCAATGTTTTAATATAGAAATTAGAAGATAAGTATATTTATTTGAAGTAGATTATTTGATTATAGATGAATATGTTTAAAATTTTACAAGAGAAGGAATTTTGGGTAATAAGAATTTACTATAGATGAAAAGTGAAAAAGACAAAAATTGAGGGGTCTTAGTGAAGTTCAAAGTCTAAAATGGTTTCCTTTTAAGTTGGTGAAAAAAAAAATCTATCAAGTGTAAAGATTTAATGGATTTTGGCTTTTGGTTTGGTCTTTGATATGCGAAGTGTAAGTTAAAAAAAAGAAGAAGAAAAGAAGTAGGCTTTTGGTGAGGTGGTCAACACATGTGTATATATACATATACATATACATATGTGTGTGTGTGTGTGTGTGTGTGTGTGTAGTCTTTGCTCTTACCATTAGAAGCAAGAGATAGAGAATGAAAACAGGAGAAAGGATGAAAAAAAAAGGGAAGAAAGAAAAAAAAAAGAAAGAAATAATAAGAGGGAAGGATAAATCCGGTTAGAATTTATATTTTTGTTATATAAGTTTTAAATTTCAGCAAGTTAAATTACATTATTTAGTTTTAGAATTTTATTGAGTTAGAATATTTATATTCGTGAATAATATATTTTGTTAGATGATAATATTTGGTTTATTATTTATTATAGTGTTAAATTGATATTAGGGAGAGATTCAGAGGAAAACGAAAAGCCAGCATAAGTATATAATTATTGTGCGATATTTAGGTAAGTATTTATATACATTCAGTATATTTTAGTTTTAAAACTAAAAAGTAGAGTATTTTATTACATTTAAGACTTTTAATTAACATTTATGAAATTCCTAAATTATCACATGTTGATTCAATTATTTATTTTTTAAATCGGATTTAAATAGCAATTTTTATTTGCATGTTATGTTTTCAAATACTATGAGAAACTTGTATCAACACGTATTGTATTTTTATAAATGGATGATTTGTATGAAAATATTGTGAAATAATTTGATAAATGAAAATAAGATGGTCATGGTTGTCGTTGTGATGTGGCACTAGTGTTTGAGGCAACAGTCCCTGGGAATAATGCCCCTAAAGTACATTTCTGTTAGGGCGATAGTCCATGGGAATAATGCCCTTAAAGGTCGTTTTTAATGGGGTGAGGACTCTTGGGAATAATGCCCCCAAAGTACATATGACCAATTTTTTAGATGATAGTCCTTCATAATACTGCTCGTAAAGTATGCAAGAACAAAATTAATCGAAATTGTTTTTAAATAATGAAATTAATGTGTTTTGTATTGTTTATATGAATATTAAATATGAGATTTTGACTTAACATTCTATTACACTCATTGTTGAAAATCAAGAAGTGTTTTATATGTTCAAACTTGTTTATTGCAAATTTTAAAACCGCTGTTGTATATAAATATCTACTGGACATTAGCTCATCCCTACTTTTTAAGTTTAGGCAATGCTAGAGATTTTGTAAGTAAAAGACAAAGGATGTTCCAAGACAAAGATTTTCGCCACTTTTGAAACTTTATGTAATTGTACGTGAAAAAGTTCATAATGTATGGTTTTGATGTAATTTTCATGTTTGTACCAGAATATTAAAAATCATATAATTAGCTATATTTTGCTAAGAAATGAAATAAAGTAGCTGGTGTTAAATTTTATTGGAAGTGTTTAAAATGAAATTTTAAAATTTATAGGATTACATATTTGATGAATGTTATATGATAAGTGTCTAAAAATGTATCATTCACATATATTTTAGAAGACACTATTGCGTACTATTTAATTTAAAGTCCTTATTTGTGCAAAAATTATGAATTTCATTGGCACAACTTTAATTTGCATGTTTTCATGATCTAAATCTCAATTACATGTAAATATGTATAATTATGTAAGTTGGCATGTATATAATACTTATATAAAATAGTAATGTAGTGTATTTTGTACATGGGTGAAAGGTGATCAAGTTGCAATTGAAAAAAAACAAAATGGTCAACATCATATTTCATATTTAAGCACTAATTAGTTAAATGGTCATATCTTTGTCTACCCACCTCCAAATATAATGATTTTTGTTTTAAATGAAAGCTGACTCAATTTTTCATAATTTGTATGCATATGTGATTTTCAGTTTTGAAATGATTCATCACCAGATATTTGAAGCAATACAACAAAACGTGGTGGCCTATCATTTGCAGCCTGGACCTGTACATATCCTTTGATATTTTGGACATAACTCTCTCCACAATGCCCCAATTGGGTTAATTATTGATTCAAATGAAGTATACAAGAGGACGCTACAACTGTTATGTTATGAAAAAATTCAAATTCGTGCATCTGGGTGGTTGAAAATAATTATCATTCAGACAGTAGCTGTCAACATTTTGATTTGAACATGCCTTAATATTTTAAGTGTAACTTTCACTACATAAGTCCAAATTCTATGATTCATGAAGAAATGAAAATATTACTCATGGAGCCATATCTTTGAAGAAGAAATATTTCTCTAATTTGGAGTGGAAGACAGTCAAACATACTTCTTAATGTGGAAGATAATGCTATAATGAAACCTCCCACTTGCTTGCATTCACGTGTGCGAATTCTCCTTCACCTTGTCTATATAAACCTTGGTTTTGAAAGCTTGAATCAGCTTGTATTCTCAAAAAACACTTTCATCTCTTCTTCTTCATATTTTCTTTACACCATATATTTCTAATTTCATAATTAGGGCAAAGGGTGAACTTTTGATGGTTGTATAGTATTGTTCTTTGATCTTTTGGTCTGTTCTTCATTGTCAACTTTCCTATTGAGTGAGTACTATATTTTTCAAGTGATTTTGGTTTGTTAGAAACCTTGATTCATTGTTAACTAAGGGTACATTGAATGCTTGGATGTTTTCTACATATCAAGAGCAAGGCAACCTATAGTTTTTCACCTTCAATTCAAAGGTAAGTCTCTTAATTTCTTTGTGCTTAAATGTTATCCATCCTCCAATTAAGATTATTTCTTATTTGAATCTTAATTGTGTATAAAAAAAAAGGATCAAGAATAATTTCTATACATATCATCAAAATGAATCTCTAATGCCCTAATATACAATAATAGTTAATTTCAAGTTAATAATCAAAATTTCATTCTACTTTCACAATATTTGGACAATTGGACTTGTAATATTTGGACTTTTTGGACTTGTGGACTTAGTATAACTAATTCCCTAAGGACCGATACTCGGACTTCCGAATCTTTATTACTTGAGACAACCTACACTTGGGTATTGTAACATAAAAATTGTAGCATTATATTAGAGAGAAAATTCTGTCCAAATTTCTTATAACTAGGGATGTTATAGTAACACTAGCCAATATGTATAAATCAATGGTCATCACTTAATTAAGTTCCAATCATCTAAAATCAATGAATATATACAATCAAGGTTTCATCTTTTCACCCTAACTAAAAAGTTAGCAATCTAAAATCACAAGTAAAAGACATTAAAAAGAGAAATACCCAAATCTAGCCACCCAAAATTGATTTAAGGGTCAAAAATAAAGTTAGGACATCATTGGGCTGACAAAGGGGTGGGCGTACGGTGCTCGGAGATGGAAAAGGGTATGGTGTAGCCATATTATGCTTGGTGGCGTGAGCGCCAACCTTGCTACCTCACCCTTGATGTTTCTTTGCTCTTGTTCGCATGAAAAGGCAGAAAACATGGAGTGGGCATGTGTCCTAATGGCATGAGCATGCTTAGCTACTGTCATAAAATATCATTTTAAAGCTTTGAATGTCAAGTTTCTAATATAAGAAATAGAGTATGATTTCAAGTTGTGTAGATAAAGTTATGATGGTTTTAGTATCACATAGTCAACATATCTATTTTCGTTCTTTTAGCCCAATGTTGATGGAAAGGCTTGTGGATGCGCACTTGTGCTCCATTTATGTGTCTTTTTCATCAAAACATTTTAATACGAAAATGCTCATTTTCCCCTTGATTTTGGACTTTTGCCTCATAATACTTATAAAATACAAAATGCGACTAAAACATCAAAATGAATGAGAACTGACACCTAAGAATGAGGAATATATGACAATAATGAATGCCAATTAACGAACATATCAAGTGAATGTACTATTGTGCTACAAATTTGAAAGTTGATCTAATCAAATAGCCCTTTGCCACATACAATTTTGGTCAACAACTTAGAGGGATGGTTGAGTGCTTTAAGGCATTAGTTTGCTAAATTAAAGGGGTAGTTGAGTGGTTTAAGGCATTGGTTTGCTAAATCCACATATAAGAAGACTGTGCCATGGGTTTGAATCCCATTTTCTTTGGCACAAAAGTTGAATAGGCAAGAGAAATTACATGAAAGAAAGAAAAAGAATCTCTTGGTGTACCCCCTCGAAGGATAGAATTACTTAGTAATTAGAAGAAAATAAGGTTGCACAAATTTTTTTTTTTGGTTTGATAAACCCTATCTTCTTTTCCTTTTATTGTATATTATGCATCCAAGTGAACTTATTCCATCTACATCCAAACTTTCTTAATTAGGATTTCAAGATGTATCTGAGAACCTTACCTTTCTTTTTTTCCCTACTGTTATCATAGCGTAGGCACTTTATTTATGTTCATAGATGTTCATGGCCCTTATTTCAAAAAGAAAATTCCCTTTTTATTTCTTTCAATTTTTTATTATTTTTATTTTAGTTCGAAAGCTTAAATGAAAAGTTCTTTCAATACAAGGTTTATAGAGTTAAAAGATAGAGTTAGGGATGAGAGGGAACTTGGATTTTGGAAAAACAGAATAGAGTCAGTGCTATTCTTCTTTGCTTGACTTTAAATCTTCTTTTGAATCATGGAATTCTCTACTAGAGCTGTAGCACTAATGAAGCAGAACTAGCAACTTTTACATGAATTTTTCAAGTGGATAAGATCAATTGAGCGGGCTCAATTGGAGATAACATTATATGTGTTTATGGCTTAAATGAAATTCAAGGTAGAAAATGATTGAATTTAGCACTTGCTCATCAAGTGCTGACACCTTTCGAAACAAAGACAAGGCAGGAAAAAGAAAAAGGTCAAGGTCTAAAGAGAATAAGGATAATAAAGACAAAAAGCTCATCCTCTTTAATGGTATATGGACCAATCTCATCTGTGAACTCAAGGAGCTTGTCAAAGATTACTTATATTCACCTCCTCTAAATTGGCATCACTTGCATTCACCCATTGATCACCTAGAAAGATTTGAGCCAAGAAATTGGCATTAAATGATAATCCTCTTCAATGAGGTGACAACCTAGAGAGCAGAGAGTGACCTTTTCAAGAAAGTCAAAGCTCTCGAAGAAGCATTCTCTAAGAATGGAAAAAAGAGTGCTTTGAATTAGTATTGGATAAGGCAAAAATCGAAGGGAAGGGTAAAGGAAGGAGTGATACCTTTATTAAATCAATTGATTTGCCATGGTAAAGAAGAAAAATGACTAATAGACTATATTTAAGCTTTGGATCAATATTCCCATAAGCAAGGAGTATGCTTGTGTGTTTCAATAAGAAAATCAATACTCGAGCTTTATGTATCTAACCAAAGTATGGTTGAAGGTCATAATTTGTAAAAGCATCCTATGGTCTTAATAAGATAAGGTAGAGTGAAATATTTGCCAGGTACGGAATCCCATTCTATTTGAAGAGTTAAGATTTGTTGGGAATTTCAAAGCAAAAAAAAGGTAGATCAAAATATATAATGTAAAGAAACCAAAGTCGATATGAATAAAAGATGCATCTTGGACTTGTGTTTTCTGTCAAGCGAGAAAGCAATACTTAAGAAAGTTTAGCCATATATAGATAGAAATTATCTAATGGATGGTGTGAGCTTATCAGATGCTTGATAAGCCATTATAGTAATAGTGTACGAACTATGTTCATCAACCAAGTTTGTTACAAGCCATTATAGTAACATTATTGGTTATTGATGAAAACCAATAATGGAATGAATTCTGATGGTTTTTCAAATGAAGACAGAAAGGTAAGTAAAGAGTAAAAGTCTTCCCTCACTTCGTTACTTATTCCACTAACAAAGTGAAGTAGCTCTTTTCATTACCATTATGCTCCATTCAATCAATTCAAATCCAATTCTTGTAATGTGAATTTATACCCAAAATAAATAAGAACTTGCCCCGTCACTTTTACTTTTACTTTACCCCAACCTCTTGCCTTTATTCTTACGCCGCCTTTTACTCTACCCTTCTTCCTTAATTCCTCCTACCTACTACGATCATTTGACATTTTGAATCTATCAGTGTATATTTTCAACTGTATCTACTTGTTATTTCTGAGTTCGTGTAGGGTTGGTCCCTCAAGGATTGAATGTATTCCTAAAGCCTGAAACTATGTTTGTTTCTGAGTATTATTATAGTTTGTAGTGACATTCCTTCCCTTGTTAAAGAACTTGTAGTAAGTTATTCCTTTCCCTACTAAAATGTAAGAAAGACTCATCGTTATTAAATAATTAGAGAGCCTAATCTTTATCCCCTTAGTAAAGTAATGGGAATTTGATTCTCTAAAGGAAATATGTATTTTATTATGGTTGGGTTGACTTATCTTTTTTTGGAAGCTTGATATACATTCTAAACTTGTTTGTAAAAGTCCTTAATCAAGGTTGTTAATTGAGTAATTCTTTGATCATGATATTTAAGTAAGGTTATCTCTTTTTGGATGCACTTTTTTTACAATAAGTGGGTTGGCTTATAACCCTTGCTGATCATCTTATTGCCTATTAAATTGCATAGCAAATGCAATCCTACATCATTTTGTTATATTCAATAGTTGGATTCCCCCATTCTGCAAAGAGTCCTCTTTCATAAGTTATCTTCTGTCGAGGTAGCTATGCTACCAGACAAAGTTGCATATTTCAAATAATAAATTTTTAACTAAGCAAAATTCCAAGAAAAGTATTTAAATGATTGCACCGCAAGCTTAAGTAAGTCTAACCTTGAAGGTTTCTAGGGTGAGCTGAAGTCGGCTACCCATGGTGAGATGGGTGAGCAACTATCATATTGGAGAGTTCTCTTTCCTACTATTCCTTTTGTCTTATAGTTAAAGGTTGTCTTCTTCTCCAATCATGCAATTGAAGCTCTCTTGCCCATCTAGTTCTTATTCTTGAAAGAAGTTTCTCCGACAATAAGGGTAACAAGATATATTTTTTTTCTTTCAACGTCCCATGTCTTTGTGTCAGGCTATTATTAAACTTTCTTCTTTCTCCCAAACATCAATAAGAATGATTGCATAAAATAAGGGCTCTATACCTGCTTACCTGAACCTTTTGATCATTGATAAGCATGTAGAATACGAGCTTATCGGCTACTTCAAGACTTGAATTATTTGGTAAATCCTCAAGTTTAGTTAATAGTTAATGAATTTTAGTACTTTGTATAAAAAAGATAGTAAACAGGCATTCGAGATGAAATAGGATTGAAAAAGGAACATTGGAAAAGTCGCAAAGGAAACAGGAATGAAAATGCAAAGCTAAAAGGACCAAATTGCAAAGAAATCAAATCTAAAGGCATGGCGTGCTAACGCCATACCCACGCTCCAAGACCATTCTGGCCACGAGTGTGGCGTGGCAGTGCCACGGAGGTGCGCGACCGCACCACCCATTTTGTCCCACGGCTCCCCCGCACGAAATTTGGGTGCCCCAGCGCCCTTCTGGACATGCTTGGATGATTTTTGGCCGTGAGATCATCATCCAATGGCTTGATTTTGGTATCTTTTAGGTTTACATATTTTTGGGATGATAACCACACAAAAAAAAGCATCCAATAATGGAAAATTTGGGTTTTTGAGTGAGAAAAAGGAAGAACAAAGAAAAGATCCTAGAGAGAGAAGTGAATTGATTTAAGTTGGAGCTTTTGGAAGAGGACTTGAAGGAGGATCATTAAAGCTCAGATCTCTAGTCTAGTTTTCTTTAGCTCTTTAACTCTCATTTTATATTTCATTTGAACTTTAATTGTTGAACTTTATGATTATGGAATACATGTTGATTGTTATGTTGTTAATTATGATGGTTGGCTAGTTTTCTTAATCTAGGGTCTTGATGTATCTTGTCTGAACTATGGTTTAATCAATTGACATGTTATTAATGTTATTATGCTTTGATTCACTTGTATTTATCTTGCTTAATGCTCTAATTTGTTAATTAATTAATAAATTGGTTAAATTGGAGATTGATGAATTAAGTTTTGGGAAAGATTAATTTGTTTGTCGGACTAAGTAAACACAATCTAGATAGTTGTGAGACCGGAAGGTAATTGACATCTAGATAATTTAATTAACACTTAGGATTTCAAGAAACCAGGAGGTGAATTGGGTTCTAAGCGTTATTAACTAGTTAGACATAATGAACGTATAATTATTTGGGTTAGATAGGGATATCAACTTGAATCATTGTACGTAAAACTTTGATTAAGTGTTAAGGTTGACTTTAATCTTGTGATTAGTGAATTAGAACAAAATGCATTAATAACTGCCAATTAAGAGGAACATAGTGATTGATAAGTAAAATCAAGACCCTAGGTAATTCATTTTTGCATATTTCATCTTTTATAAATTCTTAAACTCAATTTCTATTCCACATTAGTTCAAATTTGTGTTTTAGTTTATTTTCTACTACAATTAATCGATCGAGTTTGCTTAGATAAAATTGGCCTTTCAAGCTATAGTACTTAGTAGTTAATTTGAATTTCAATCCTCGTGGGACGATAAATTTTCTTATCACTTTATTACTTGACATGACCCGTGCACTTACGGTTAGCATAGTTGCCATCAAGTTTTTGGCGCCGTTGCTGGGGAATGAAAATTTTGAATTATTACTAATAGTAGCATTGTTCAATCTTAATCTAAGCTTTTATTTTCTTTTGCTTTCGTTTATGCTTTTGTTCTATTTTTGGAATTTGTAGGTGTATGCGAAGAACTCGCAGTCTTGAACTAGTTGCATTTGATCCGGAGATTGAGCAAACACTTCGCCATTTAAGAAGAGAAAGAAGAACCCAGCTATAAATATGGTTGAGGAAAAAGATCAAAATCTTCTACCATCGTAGCCTTAACAACAACCGAGAGCACTCCGAGATTACTTCCAACTGGTGGTTAATGATAACTATTCGAGGATTCGTCAACAAGAAATCAACGCCAACAATTTTGAACTTAAACCCGCATTAATAAACATGGTTTAGCAAAATCAATATGGGGGCTTGTCTCATAAGGACCCCAATATTCATTTTGCTATGTTTTTGGAGGTATGTGATACCGTTAAGATGAACGGAGTAGACCAAGACTTGATCAGAATGAGGTTGTTTCCGTTCTCATTGAGGGATAAGGCTTGGGGTTGGTTACAATCCTCATAACCAGGTAGTATAAGCACGTGGGAAGAATTGGCACAGAAATTCCGTACCAAGTTTTTTCCACCATCAAAGCCTTCACAATTGAGAGGAGAAATAGCTTAATTTAAGTAATTGCACTTTGAACTATTGTATGAGTCTTAAGAGTAGTTTAAGGACTTAATCTGGAAGTGTCCTCAATATGTGTATCAATATTGGTTCCAAATTCAACTCTTCTACAATGAATTGAAGGGCAAACTCGAACAATTGTAGATGCTACGGCTGATGGTACTTTGTTGTCCAGGACGGTTGAAGAGGCCTATACTTTGCTTGAAGAAATGGCGTACAATAATTACCAATAGTCAAGTGAGAGATCAATTACAATAAGAGCTGCGGGAGTTCATGAAGTGGATCAAATGACAGCATTTTCAGCAAATTTGCAGCAATATAAGAACGTCACTATAAGGGAGGCTTCTTCAAGTCAAGATAAGGTGATGGCTGCAACTTTTTAATGTGTTGATGATGGTTTTGAGCAAGAATAGTGTCAATATATCAACAACCGAAATTACAACTTTCGACCGAGCAACAATTTACCAACTCACTATCACCTGCAATTATGAGAATTTTTCCTATGGATTACTAATGCAAGTAATGCAATGCTACCACCACAACCAACGAGATTTCAACAACAGCCCATGGTAAAAAAGAAACCATCCTTGGAGGATCTTTTGAGCACATTTGTTGTGGAAACAAGGAATCGGTTAAACAAAAATGAAGCTAGGTTGGACAACATGGAGACTTATATGGTGAATATAGGAGCAACAGTGAAATCCTTGGAGGTGCAAGTTAGCCAACTAGCTACATCAATCAAGTCTCTTTATAATGAAAAATTTTCAAGTGATACAGAGAGCAATGCAAGGCTATCACTTTTAGGAGTGGTAAGGAGTTAGAGCCACTTAAGCATAAGAAGAATGAAGTAAAGAAGGATAAAATGAAGGAGAGTGAAGTGATTAGGAAGAAAGTTAAAGAAGAAGCACCAAAGGAAGTGTCTAAGCCACATAGGATTTCATTTCCGGATAATCCTCCCATTATCACTCCACCTTTGCCATTCCCTTCGAGATTTCAGAAAAAGAAATTGGATGCTCAATTTTCAAAGTTCTTGTAGTTGTTTAGAAAGTCTCACGTTAACATTCCATTTGCAGACGCACTTGAACAAATGCCGAATTATTTGAAATTTATGAAGGAAGTAATGACTAAGAAGCGATGTTTAGAGGAGTATGTGATGGTGAAGTTAACAGAGAAATATAACTCTATTATTCAATAGACGTTGCCGAAGAAGAAAAAAGATCTGGGTAGTTTACAATCTAGTGTACCATTGGCAAATCAAATTTTGATAGAGCTTTGTGTGATTTTGGGACAAGCATCAATTTAATGTTATTTTTAGTTTTTCGAAAGCTAGAACTTTGTGAAGTGAAGCCGACAAATTTCTCTTTGTAAATGGCAGATAGGTCCATCACTTATCCTTCGGGAGTTATAGAAGATGTACTAGTCAAGGTGGATAAATTCATCTTCCCGATTGATTTTGTGGTACTTGACATTGAGGAAGACCATGAGATTCCCATCATACTTGGAAGACCTTTCTTAGCTATCGGAGGACCTTTGATTGATGTAAAACTTAAGAAGATGACATTGAGGGTAAATGAAGAAAATGACAAGAAAGCTCAAAACAACATAAGCACTTGTCATAGGGTAGATGTTATCAACAATGATGTAGTGAATGTCAATAAAAATAGGATGGAAGAGTCTTGGAAAAATGCATATGAAGATGCAAAAATTTTCAAGAAGAAGAAAAAGAAACCGCATGAGAGATTGGCTCGTAGGAGATATTTTACACCAAATCATTGCGATCAAGTGCTAAATCTGAGACTAGAGTTGATTTCGAGCAAGGAAAAATCAAGAAAATTGACTTTGTTCAAACTTGAAAAAGTATTACATCTTGGTAAAAGCCAATTTGAAGGATAGAGATAGGAGGTTTTTTAGTGTAAACGGCCAAAAGCTCAAGTTTCATTTCGGTAGAGAAGGACCAAATATGGCGAATGTTCCTTTCGAGGATCCCACTTAAACTAATTAAAAGGTCAAGTCTAGCTAACGACGTTAAATTTAGCGCTACTTGGGAGGCAATCCAAGCCTTTTTTACATAAACTTTTCATTTTAAATTCATGTTTGTTTTGTTATTTTGTTTTATTTTTGTTTAATTTCTTATGTTTTTTCGCGTTTCCATGTGTGTGGGTGTATTTTAGGCAAGTATTTTTGCATGATTAGCAAGTTCGAAGTGGTTAGAGGCAATGCTCCGCTTTGCGTAGCCATAGAGCAAAGGCCATGGTGCGGTCATGCCACATTGCTGCACTCCAGCGCCATGATCGTGCACCATGCCCTCCCCGCGCTCTTGCCATAGCCCTTCCCCTTATGTTTTACTGCAAGCATGGCACTGCAGCATTACACTATGGCCCTCTAGTGCCATGCTTGCGCAAACAACAAACCATGTCCCGCACCAAACCCCCACGCTCACATATTTTTTGTCGAAAGTGTGGCGCGGCCGCGCCATGCTCTCGAACCCATTTCCCCCTCTACACATATAGCCCATCCATTGCCCAATTTTTCCCGAAAGCACGACACGCCTACACCATGTCTTCCTTCCCCCCTCTTGCTTTGTTTTGGCCAGCCTTCCCCACTACACAAACATATTAACAAGCACTCCCTCATTTCTTCTTCACCCTAATTTACTCTCTAAACATAAACCCATGCCTAACAATCTTCTTCAAACACTTCAATTCCAAGTCACCAATCCGTTCTCATCACATTGTATCAATTACCAATATATAATCAAACATCCAATCCCATTAACAATTTTCAAGTTCTTCTCCATATAAATTCTTCACTTGGAATTTTCTTGGAAACAATTTCTCAACCTTTAAGTATAGTCTACCACATTCAAATTCAAGTAAGTTCTTCATTGCTTTACCATTTTTTCGTTATTATTGACTTGGAATTTGAGTTGTATGAATTGGGGGAGTTGGTGACTTGAAAATATTTAAAAATGTGGTATGTTGTGATATTGTTGGAGACTTTTGTGGGAAGTATTGGCAATTTGAAGTATAGTGGATGTGAGTGGGATAAATTTTGTGACACTTGAAGTGCGAAAGGATGCTTTGAATTTGGAAAAATTGGGTGGGTAGTGAACTTTGCACACCAAGTGTTTGATATAATTCTTGAGTGATATTTTTTGAAGATCTCTTGAGTTTTCACATTAGGAATCACTTAAGGAGTATTGGAGAAGTGCAAGAAAGTGTTCTAAATGTTTATTTAGTAAGGAAAGAGGTGTAGGAGAAAGTGAGCATACCAAGTGTTTGACAAATTTCCCAAGAGAAAGCTTAAGTGAGATTCATGACCACAATTTCCACAATACTCGGATAACATTAGCGATCAAAATGCACAATGATGACAAAGAGGATTAAGAGGTGAGATCTCACATCTCCCTCCCGGGGTATGGTTTCTTTTCCTTGGTTTCTATTTGAATACAAACATTGAGGATAATGTTTACATTAAGTTTGGGGAAGGAAACTTGTGGAATGATTGTGGAATATTTGTGGAATATTTGACGAAGTGTTTGGTATATTTTGTTGATCAAAAGTTTTGCTTATGCCACCTCACACACATTTTGTCAATTTCTTTTTATTTTATGTTTTCGTAGTTGTTGATCTTGTATGTGAGTTAGTAGTTTTGTTTGATTTTGTGTGTTTGTTTATTTTAAGTTTTTTTTTCTCTTTTTAGTATAATATGCATGCAATATTTTCTTGTCTTTTGAGTTGTTTTTAATTGTCTTGGAGCTTGCCTCTATCAATCTTAATGAAAGCCAATGATATGCCTTTGATTGAGAGTGCTTAAATTTTGGAAAATGATAAATGTTGGTCTAATCTATGTGCTTAACTTGTTGCCAAACTCATTATACTTGATCATTTCCTAAAATTTAATCGTTAATGCCACGATTACTTAATTATTTGGAAACTTAGAGAAGGTTTATGTGAACCAAATTGAATTCTAGAACTTGTTTGATTGTCACTTGAGACGAAATTCTAAGGGATGCTTCATTAGGAAAATGATTTAGGCCATCTTTCATTCGTTTGATCCTTTCGAGCTATCCTAAAATTAATTAATCCTTAGTTTATCTCATTGTGCTTGAATACACTTTCTTTTGTCATCATACTTTGTTGATTTGGCTTTAGAATAAAGTATAATAATCTTTCATTTAAACATCCTAAGTTGTTGATTATCCTGATTTTTGCTTATATAAGGGAGGAAAGGTGGAGTATGAAAAAAAAAATCTCAAGCCAAATTCTTACCAAGTAATCGGGTCTCATGCCTAGGCAACCATAGAGAACTCGCGTAAAAAGGTAGAATGAGGGGAGAGAAATAAAAGTTCAAGCCAAAACCTTACTAAGTAATAGGACGTCGTGCTTAGAAAGTATAGAGAGTTCGCATAAAAAGGTAGAATGAGATTGAATTTATTAAAAAAAAGAAGAAAAATAAAAAAATAAAAAAATGAAATGAAAAGGAAGAAAGCGAAGCAGAGAAAGTTGTGAAGAATTGATGATTATGGAAAACAATAAAAAGGATTAAAGGAAAATTTCTAAGATGGTTTATGAGTTTAGGGTGTTTAAACCTCACTTAAAAATCCTTTGCCTACTCTAACCATAACTTATCATTTCAAGCCCAATCAAGCCCTAAGGATTCATGATGTTCTGCCCTAGTAAATTAGTGGAGAGTGATATGAAATTCAAAGCCTATAGAATTCCCTAAGAAGTTTGAACAAACTTATTTGTTTATATTAACTTATCCGAGTTGAAAAGCTATTAAGTATAAGTGGTAACTCACACACTTGCACAAGGAATCTTTGAGTAGAGTGACATTTGGTATTTAAATTGAAGTTATAGATGAATTGCCGCACAACACATTATGTCCTAGTGCCCCCCGGACGTGTTTGGACGACTTTTGGCCGTGAGATCATCATCCAATGGCCTGATTTGGGTATATTTTAGGTTTACATGTTTTTGGGATGATAGCCACCAAAAAAAAGCATCCATGAATGGTAAATTTGGGTTTTTGAGTGAGAAAGAGAAAGAACAAAGAGAAGATCCTAGAGAGAGAAGTGAACTGATTCAAGTTGGAACCCTTGGAAGAGGACTTGAAGGAGGATCATTAAAGCTTGGATCTCTAGTCTAGTTTTCCTAAACTCTTTAACTCTTATTTTGTATTTCATTTGAACTTTAATTGTTGAACTTTATGATTCAGGAATACATGTTGATTGTTATGTTGTTAATTATGATGGTTGGCTAGTTTTCTTAATCTAGGGTCTTGATGTATCTTGTCTAAACTATGGTTTAATCAATTGGCATGTTATTAATGCTATTATGCTTTGATTCACTTGTATTTATCTTGCTTAATGCTCTAATTTGTTAATTAATTAATGAATTGGTTAAATTAGAGATTGATGAATTCAATTTTGGGAAAGATTAATTTGTTTGTCAAACTAAGTAAATACAATCTAGATAGTTGTGAGACCGGAAGGTAATCGACATCTAAATAATTTAATTAACACTTAGGATTTCAAGAAATCGGGAGGTGAATTAGGTTCTAAGCATTACATATCAAGTAATACATAATGAACGTATAATTATTCGAGTTAGATAAGGATATCAACTTGAATCATTGTGCGTAAAACCTTGATTTACGCTCGAGAGAGGTGTTAAGGTTGACTTTAATCTTGTGATTAGTGAATTATACCAAAATATATTAATAACGACCAATTAGGAGGAACATAGTGATTGATAAGTAAAATCAAGACCCTAGGTAATTCAATTTTGCATATTTCATCTTTTATAAATTCTTAAACTCAATTTCTATTCCACATTAGTTCATATTTGTGTTTTAGTTTATTTTCCATTACAATTAATCGATCGAGTTTGCTTAGATAATATTGGCCTTTCAAGTTGTAGTACTTAGTAGTTAATTTGAATTTCAATCCTCGTGGGACGATATATTTTCTTATCACTTTATTACTTGATATGACCCGTGCACTTGCGGTTAGCATAGTTGCGATCAAGTTTTTAGCGTCGTTGCTAGGGAATGAAAATTTTGTATTATTACTAATACTATAGTAGCATTGTTCAATCTTAATCTAAGCATTTATTTTCTTTTGCTTTCGTTTATGCTTTTGTTCTATTTTTGGAATTTGTAGATATATGTGAAGAACTCGCAATCTTGAACTAGTTGCATTTGATCGAGAGTCGTGATTAAATCACTTGATTGGCTCAAAACTTTACCTTGGAATTTTACATGAAATTCAAGATTCTATAGTGATATGCTTAATTTTTATATAAGTTTTATCATATGTACTTTTACTCTTAAATTTATGCTAGTTTGTGTTTACTTTTCTTATTTATTAGAGTTTTATATCATTTTTTTATTTTTATTATGAATTAAGAAATTGAAGGAATTATGGGAATTGATAAGAAAACCAATCAGCCATTTTCAAAATTTTCAAATGAGCAAAAATTCTCTTCATCAAAAGAATCGGGAACTTTCCTTTCTCGAATTTTCTAAAATATTAATCACTATTTCAAGTATAACTTTTGATAGAGACCTTCGAAGAGGACAATCTTGGAGTCCACAGAAATTTAAGAGAAAATCATACAATGTTTGTGTTGAAGACTTTTTGAGAAATGACCATCTTAATAAAGAAAAATGGGTGACAAGACAAAGATCAAAAACTGCCTATTTTAGAATCTTCTTTTGGAAACCAAAGGAGACGGTATGAAGGAAGAGGGCAAGCGTAATTTGGGAGATGATTATGAAATTGAAGTACGAAGGAGAGTCTAAACCCTAGAAGAAGCATTATGTACGAAAAAGGGAAGATAATTTTTTTATAATATTCACAAAACAACGTCGTTTACACTTAAAATAAACGACGTCATTTTAAAACTGACAAAAATGTATCAAAACTTCTTGACACATTTTTTGTTGTGTCAAAGTTGTGTCACGATTCATGATAAAAGAAAAATGTGTTGTATAAATGTCAAGAAATTGATATATAAACTAAAAGTCAAGACTCTTTTGTCAAGATAATTCAAGAGACAATGCATATAATTTAGCTTCCCATGATGTATGCCATGAATTGAATGAAAGGCTAAAATGTGCCAATGTGATTTGTATGGCTTTTATGTAAATATTATTGATCTTAATGCGCTCAAATGCTTTTAAATTTGCATAGACATATCATAGGTTATCGTATGTTAGGTAATTCTAATTCAATTCCAAAGAGAGTCTTAGATAAGTTTGAATATTTTACCATCAAATAAGATAATAATTGATCGATAGCATGGTTAGGATTCAGGTTAAAGTAGTTATGTGAGTCGGATGTCTTAGTATTTTTTTTTTTTGAAAACTTCTTCTGTTTATGTGTATTGTCAATTTCTCATTTGTCAATTTAAATTTTATTTGTTTTTATTTTGCAAATTCAAAATCCACCAATTTATTTTATTTAACTTCAAATAATTTACCAATAGAATAATTTCAATAGTTATAGGTAAATACTCCTCACAAGTTTGATATCTTTCTTTATTACTATAATACTTGCCACAACTTCGTGGACTTGCATATTTTCATGACAAATTTTTGTGAACTTGCATATTTGATTTTTCTTTATTTGTCTTATTTTTAAATTTTTTTTTTTTACCTTTCTTTGCAAATTTCTTGAGTTTTGCATGAGACATACTTAAAGTTGGAATTAACAGCTTTTGATCATGAAATTGAACGCACCTTTCATCATTTAAACAAGGAAAAGATCCAAGGTTCCACAACTGAGTACAAAATAATCGAAGATCAACTTGAGAATAGGATTTTGGGACATTATGTTGTTGCCTTGATCATTAGAGCTACGTTTACCATTAGAAAGCCTACCATTCAAGTTAACAAATTTGAGATAAAGTTAGCTTTTTTCAAATGGTGTCCTCAACAATGCAATTTAGTGGTATGCCACATAATGATCCAAATACTCATATAGCAAATTTTTTGGAGTTATGGGATACTTTTGAAAATTATGGAATTTTCTATGGCTATTTGATTTGACAAGACCCGCTCCAACCCCTCTCAAGAGTCTGGGATAAATTTTGCAAATATCTATATTAGCCACCTGCCATTCTCATAAATATCACGTAATGAAATAAATAAAGAAAATGGCCTCAGGTCTCCATCATTGTCATACATTGAGATTCCATGTCTCAACACACAAATATACATAATTACATACATATAGAACATGCTTAAAATTTTTCATGTAGTACACGTAGAGTGGTTCCGACCTTATTTACAAAATTGTATCTTATACAAAATCCTGTGTGACTAAGGGAGAAATAAGGAGAAAAGGGAAAAAAATGAGCTTATGGCTCAGTGAGTGGACATATTTGTTAAAAAAAATATATTTTCATACAACTACTGTAAAACGCATTAAAATCACATATAAATTGAGCATCACTTACATAATAAGAATGTTTATCATTACAAAAAATTTATATAACACTCAACTAGTACCTAACAGATATCATGCTTGGCAGGATCCCAAAGTCCAAGCGAAAAAAAATTATATTCAACCCGGTGGCCTCGTATCATCGCCTGGGGAGTTCACATTCATATACATATATTTCTATGGGTCTCAAGGACCTTACTATATAATATTTGTTGATAGGTACATGTGGGGTGCTTAAACAAACACAAACAATATTCAAATAGAAAATAATCACTATTAGGCAATCACCGGACATTACGCATAATTTAAATACCATGTAATATACAATACAATCTAACTGGTCAGTAAACAAATTAATCATGCTATATTATATATTTAACATAATATAAATTTATAATGTTTTAAAAAATATATATCCACTCACAGCTCAATCACTCAATCTCTAGAAAATTTGGGTTTCTCTAGGTTGTGTATCATTGCACTACTCCCTTGCAACACATAATTCAATAATTTACTATTAAAACTTATTCAAATCCTGATGTGTATCACAAATATAGCAATAAAACTGCTTTAATTTTATTAATACACTATCCAAAGAGTTCTTGGATTTCAATTCAACTTTTCAATACCTTTTTCTTGTACTTTTCCTATTTTCTACGAATAATTCTTCTTATTTTCTCTTTTCCCTCTTTCGATTTCCTTCTTTTTCTTCTCTTCTTTTTTTCTTTTTTGTTTCTTCTTCTTTCGTTCCTTCTCTTTCTTTTGTTTCAATTTGTTTCTGTCCCATTTCCTCTCAATTATCTTTTCGAAATGAAAACTTAATATATATACATATAAAGCCACCGCCTACTGATTAAATTATTTTATATTTTATATATTTTATACTATTATGACTATACTTTTTTTTCTTTTGACAACTAAGTAGCTTAGGTGTCTCATGATTGAGACTAAAAACATGTTTAAACTTGGTTCCACCGTTAGCCCGTCAGTACATGGGATGAATTGACCAAAATGTTTCTAACATCTTTTCTTCAACTAAAACCATCAAAATGCAAAAAGATATTGCTACTTTTGTTCAATTTGATATGAAGTTGCTTTATGAAGGTTGGAAAAGGTACAAAAAATTGCTTAAAAAGTGCCTGAACCATGGACTTCTTATTTAGATTTGAGTGAAAAACTTTCTACAATAATTTGTAGAAATTAACATAAAACAATTATGACCAAGATGGATACTAAATTTTAAAAAAAAACATAAAAAAAAAAGTTGAATACGTAGAAAGTATTGGCACAATTTATGACCAAGATGGATACTAAATTTCAAAAATTATTAAGTTATTCTAAAGAACAGTGTTCTAAAGCATTGAAAAGATGGTTGGTCAATTGATACGATTATTGTCCGGAAGTCCCCACAAATCACTTCCAAGCACCACAGAAACAGCCCAAGACAGCAAAAATTCGGAAAAGAGCAGACCGCGAGAACCACAGCCCGCCCGTTTATTCAGTTCGCAGAATCTCCCTAACCATACAGGAGTTACCACTATAAATGATCCAAAGTGACTTCGAGTCGATAAAAATATTGTCAAAATAATTTAAGAAACACTAGTCAAAACTATCTGCGTTTTGCTATAGATTTCAAGATCTGATTTGAAATTAATTTTTCCACAAGTCTAGTGCCGAATATAACATTTAAATCTTTAAAATCCAAAGTTATGCTTGTACAAATTATTCAATGCCAATCTGAATAAAAAAACAAAATCATTTAACTTGAAAACATATATAGTAATACCACACTTACCAAGTCTTAATCCGAATATTTTCATCCTAAAATAATGAAATAAACTAATTTATGGATCCATCATTAACAAACATTTTAACTGATTCTAAATAAAACTAATTATTTATTCGGCATAGCTAATAATAATTACCAAGATTGAAACCAACAATTGCTTTCTTTTTTCACTTTTTTTCCTCTACACCGATATACCAACAGAAGAAAATGAACTTTCACATTTATGTAAAACTAGAATATCTAAAAATTAATTCATATACACGAAATTAGGGTTTCCATGCCCCAAAATAGGGCCATCAATCCACTTCAACGCCACTAATGCATTCTGTCGAGTCGGTACTACTGCTAACAATTCGACAGGCAGGAACCATTTTCTGTAGCATGGATGTTCCTTTGAAGGTCACCATCTGGGAACAGGTTTTTCTGTATGCGCTAAGCTGAACCATACATGCAATGTAATTTCAATTTCCAGCTCTGAGCACAAACTGAAATATCAATAATGCTAGCTATCCAAAAAAATGTCTCCCAAATTACGTGACATTCATTCATTGGATATTTCAGATGTGTTGGAATAAATAATCTTCAAAACTACAAAAATTCATTATCCAATGAATGATTGCCACCTTAATTTCCATGTTATTGAAGATGTAAATTTTAGAATGAATTTTGAGTGCCAAGTAATTCCTTTTGAATGGCACATGTAGATGTAGAAGGCATGGACACATAACATAATACGCACCTGTTCTGGGTCTATCTTCATGAAACCAAATTTTTCAGTCCATATGGATTCTGCTTCTTCAGCAGCTGGGAGAACAATGCTTTTCACATGCAAGAACGACAGCAACTTCTCGATGCAGGAAAACAATAATTGAAAGTAGCCCTGTTTGTCATATATGGTGATTCATTGATTGATTAAAATATTTAGACTGCTATGACAAACATGTTATGAGATTTGTCCTAGGAAACAGTGAACCACCCAACAACATTATGTACAAGCTTTTCTAGATAGCACAAAGCTTCAGGTAACTTCGAAAAATTTACAAAATGTACACAACAACAAAGGGCATAAGAAATTGGGAAATGAGTGCTACTTCTTGGATGGTAAGGTCATTTGGTAAAAAGCTTCCAAACATTTTCATTTTCAAAAACAAAATAACAATAATCTCTATATTTGAAAAAGAACATGATCCAACTGAAAATGAGTTTTTCTAATTTAATAACCTTTTGTAAGACGTACAAAATATGAGCATTGTGGTTTTCACTTTTTGACATTTCAAAAAGTGAAAACACAACATTAAAATCAATTAAATTAGATTATGTAATAAATATTGGCCACATCCCAACAGCCATTAGATGTATAGCAGCCTATTTTGTTCTCTTCTACATGTCAAATTTGGTGTTATTGACTTTTTGTAGTGTTAAATCTATTGAGCCCCACATGTAGAAGAGAACAAAAACAGGCTGCTACACATCAGTTTAATGGCCATTGGAATGTGGCCAATATTTATTACATAATATAATTTAATTGATCTCAATATTTTCTTCTATTATTATTATCATTATTATTTTTTGCTAGCATACTATAAACTTTCAAGGAACCTCTTGAGAAAGATTATTTTTTCCAACCTCTTTTTAATTCTAATTGTACTTTATAAAAGAATTAAACTTTTCTCTCTTTTAAAATAAGATTAAAATAAGCAAAAAAAATTAAGCAAAAGAAAAAAATGTAAATCTTCTATATAAATGTTTAATTCAACTACTGAATTGACTGAAAATTCTAGCAAACCCCTTTCTAAAGTTTTTCATATTTTGCAGAAAAAAAAACCGACAAGTCTTTTCACAGTTTCCATTTTCAGACAGTTTTTAGAAACAAGCTAGCAAGCATGTTTTCAATTATTAAAACATAAAATCAAAACATTTTCATTCTGTAAAATGAGTTTAGAACACTGTTTGAAAAACAATATCAAACGTGCCCATCCCAAATTCTTTCAAATTCAAAAAGCTTGATAAGAAAAGTAAGTTTTGACTGAGCTGTTATCTCACCTTGCCATGGTTGATTTTACTGGTTGCCACTAAAGGCAGTTCTGCAACTTCCTGTCCAAAAACTCGCAATATTCCTGCTGATACAACAGATGAGCTGCAAAATTGACAAAAGGAACTTCTCAACACCCTTACAGACGAGTAACGCCTAGTTTAGTTATCAGAGACTACTTACTTGACAGTAAGTATCGCACAGTACATTCCCCCAAATTCTTGGGCCCTCAAATTCCTTCTGTGAAAGAGAAATATGCATTAAGTTAACTAGAGAAGAAATACCAGCAGAAAATGGGAAGAAAACAAGAGCGATATCATGCTTACCCATAAACCATAGATGGAATAAGGTCACGTCCACTGATTGCATCAACTATAGGATCAAAGCAATCCTGTAACATTTTGAGAAATTACACTCGAGTATTTGATGTAGCAGCAAATAGAAGAATAGGAAGGGGAGAAATTTTAGAGGAAAGTAGGTAAACAACCGATGAAACTGGGGATAAACATTACAATCTTTCTATAATAAACCCATCTCATTCTAAAACTGAAAATAAAGCCCTCTTTTTGATAGCCAAAAACCTAAACAAAAGAGCAAAGAGATCTATCCTAACATGAATATCAAATAAAAACAACAAAATAAATAACACAATGACTAGCGAAAAAATAAAACCTAAACCAAATAAAATAAGCAACATAAAAACAATTCCAAAAGTAGCCTAGCACGTTCTAAATCAGTAATATATTTGATCCTTATATGCATAGTTCAAATAGTTCCCGTAAAATCCCTTGCAGGGCATCTAAGCCTTATCACAATGGATACTGAAGGTTGTGTAGGCAATATAGTCACTAGCCTTGTCTCTTCAAGGATGTAAAGTACTAAGCAAGACGTCTGTGTACTTTAATCAATATCATTCATTCTGATGTTAGAGCTCTCAAGATATCAAGGTCCAGTGAACTCAATGCTTCTAATTGAAACAATAATTAGACTATTTAAGACAATTGTTGGAATTGGTCTTTCTTCATGAAGACCAATCATTAAAAATCTAGTGATATTCTTAGCAGCATAACAACCATTCTTTTAATTCTCTTTTTTCCCTCTCACTTAGGACAAAAAAGGGTTTCCTATCAACCATTATTAAGGTTGCTACTCAGTCACAAATGCCATTATATTTGAAAAGTTAAAAAATGACACTCAAAATTAGGTTTGATCCAAATTGCCAAAGCAAAGAAGTTAAAGTAGGTTATTATTTGACTTTCAATATTTGTAAGTCAAACTCTACCATATACATACATATACGTGCATATTTTAATATGGTAAATAAACAGCTAAATATTACACTGGAGATTTATATGTCTATGAAGCCAGAGTGCACCGACATGTAAGCACAGTGCCCATGTTTCATCCTCTGTATTGAAGTCTTATCAGAAGGAAGAAAAAAAGATCCATTGTATAGAAAGGAAAACCCACACCTACTTTATTTGTCTAAAATTAATTCTATTTGAGTAAAATAATAATACAAAACTTGACCCAAGAGACACTATGGTATAAATTTACAATTAAATTCAAATGTTAAGAATAAAGATATATCCTGATTGCAGATGACAAAAATAGCTGGCATTAACACCATTATCAAAATTGCAACCATAAACAACCAGAAAAATTAACTAGTTACAACACAGCCAGTACTTACATGAAAGATTGCAACAGCTTGTGAAAGCAACAGCCGAGTTTCTGGAGTGGCTGCTTTTCCACTTAGAAGTCTCCATCTCACATCAATATCACTAATAGTTTCTAAACCTTTTTCTGTATTCTTCTTCTTCATGGCATTCAAATGGAACTCGGGGAGCTTCTCAGCATCACGAACCAGCAGGTTCTGCAAAACAGAATTGACCCTATTGCAATCCATGCAGCAAAACCACTTCCCTTTGGGCAGTTCCTGTAACAGGTGCCATCAGTATTTTTATCTACCACTTGGGAGTTTCATGTCCATTGCACAGAATGTGCACACAATGTAATCCATGTATAAAGCAAGGATAAGAATAATTTAAATACGCACCCTTAGATCTGCCATTTTATGTTTCTTCAAACAGCCAACATGAAATTCTTTCTCACACTAACAGAAAATTAGAAATATAAAAGGCATAGATTAGTTGTGAGATGAAAAAACCGACAACAAAATCATACAGACAGTACAACAATAGATGTTCAAAACACTTAATATCTCAACTGCGATACAACTTGAAATTAGTAGTAGATAGAATACCTGATCACAAAGAAGAATTGTGCGTGGACCAAATCCAGATTTGCTAAAATCACAACCTCTGTATAAAACAATAAGAAACACATTTTAAACTACAGCTAAATCAAAATGAACTAATGGCAAGAAATGATTACATTTACATTGCAGCACAAATCAGAAAAGTGCTCAATATAACATGGTACAAGCTGCACATGAAGGGCCATCATCAGTCAAAATGTTCCACCAATTTCAGCCTATTCAAAACTGTAACCATTACCTGCATAACACACATCCACTAAGTTCGGCTTCTAAGTTTTTGACAATACGAATGCATCTCTTGGATATCTGTTCTATAGGATCAACTCCAGTAACCCTTCCAGCTGCAACAGCATTCGAATTATGTTGAACAAACTTTTCTCTCTCAAACATATTCTGGCAATATTTGCAGTACCAATCACCTCGAGGAACACTTGAAAGAGATGTGCATTCTGCATAAAATATTAAAATTCATCATTCAATCAAACCCAGCTAGGTCATAATCTAGTAAGGCAACTAGATAGTCTTCTGACATACTACAACATATCATTTAGATACCAAATGCAAGACACAAAACCTAAGCATACCCCAGGAAAATTAGAATACTTCTTTCTCCTTTACTTTTTCACTCTAGTGGTCAACATCATGAGTAGACAGATGGATAGAGCTAGCGTAGGTAATATATTGTATTAAAGATGAGACTTACGCATCCCATCCTCAATCAAAACTGGCACATTATTATTTTTGTCATAGGAAGAGAAAAAAATTACAAACCTTAAAAGAGCTAAATATTTGTAGCTTAATATCTAGCCTCAAGAGTAATATTTCAAAGAGTTTTATTGTGAGCATTAACTCTTCAGCAGAGAAGATCAAGGTTTTAGCTTACAATTAAAATATTTTGATAGGTCCCTTAAAGTAATTGAATCTTCCTTCGGGGTACAATCCTAGGTCCTCGGCTTTCTGCGATCATGTTGTGGACAGGATTGAACACATAATGATGGATTTTCTTTTGAAGGTTGTGGAGAAGGCCACCATTTGTTGGGAGTTAGTCTCAAGAGGTAAAGAAAATGGTGGACTGGGGACAGAGAACATTCGAGAAGAAATATATAGCAATTTTAGTCAAGTGGCTTTGGAGACTTCTTATACAAAAGACTCCATTAAGCATGTGGTTATGAAAAGTAAATATGTTCTCCATCCTAACAGGTGGGATCCAGATGAGGTGAAAATTGAATCATGTAGAAGCATATGGAGTGCTATCTACAAAGAATAACTCAATTTCTTACCCCATGTTGCCTTGGAGATGGGCAATGATGGGGGTTGTTTATTTATCTTGATTTTGGCAGATTTCTAGTCTACCCTGTATTTTTTTTCTACGATCATTAATGTTTTTAAGCCTTTTACAAATTTATAAAAAAGAAAATTAAAGAAAAGAAGGCCTACAAATATGGCGTACCGAGCACTAACAGCACAGATCTTTACACCTAAAGAAAAACACATTAGATGCAAGAAACCAAACATGCAGATCTGTAAGCCCACTCTGTCACATTGATTAAAGTGACCAAGAATCCCTGTATTACATATTTTATGTAGATTTAACAACATAACGTAGAGACAACTGCCATAAGTCAGATAATTGAGTCAGAAAGAACCCAAGGGAGAGAGAGCGAGAGAGATAAAGTGGGAGAGAGAAGTTGAAACCAAAAGGCTACAACTAAAAATCATTTGCAAGGTAGACATGCATCCCCATTGTTCGCTTGTTTGCAGCAAACAAGTAGTAACACGTGTACCATCAGTTAATTTGCTCCTGAAACCTCAACATGATCCAAAAACTTCCTGTGAGGACTAGATGATGAGCAGGTGCTCCATTTGTTACTTAAAAACCATTTTCTCAACAGAAATCTGTAGTACAAAATGTCCAGAACTGCAGCCTAGGCAATATGATATGCTGAACATAAACAAAGCGATCAAAACTTAAATTATAAACCTAGATTGGCAACAAACAGCCAATAACTAGGAGATTGCGGGAAGGCTTCACCCCTCTCCAATGTTGGAGAATCAAAATTCTCCCCATTATAGAAGTTTGAATCACCATTTCCTTGGTTATAGATTCCAGGGCCATTCTATATTAACTGATCAAAGTAGGGGGCCAGTAAGATATCTGACCAATAGTGTCAGTCCTTTCTCAGTCTCACAAAAAGATAACACTATAATTGAAAAAATCAAACCAAATGATGTTTCGGCCTAAGGATCTACTTATTAAACATAAATGAAATGACAAAATTATAAATTATAAACCTCAATTGGAAAAAGAAAAATATGTTTCTGCTTGGATTGCAGAAGAAGACATTCCTCATATTGGAGTACAAATTTAGTTGGAGAAAGATACAGGCCTACCCCAAAAGCAATTAATAAATATAATGTAAAACATGCTTCAAAAATTCACTTTACAATGAAAGGAATTAAGACTTCACCTTTATGGAAGGCCCTTGGGCATCCATCACAAAGCAAAAGATTCCCACCATCTGCACAGATGATGCACACATCATCATTATCCTTGGCAGAAAACTTACGACCTTTAGAGAGAGATACAGCCAATTCATGGAGTGAGACACCATTAGATGTGTAAATATATGCATAACTGCCAAAAAAGAACACAGTAAAATAGTCACAAAATTGATACAGTCACTGAAAAAAGAAGAGCAATTTACAAAGCTGAAACATTTCAACCAACACTTACGGTTTTCTGCGAGAAGCCCAACCTGCATGAGCTTCAAATTGTGAGGGGCTGACCTATATGTTAAGTTAAAATACAGTCAATATATCTAATAGTAAGACTCAGGAACAATGAAATTCCCTTGGCAACAGAAAGTACCTCACTATTGCAGCAACGGCAAATTATTCCAGATCCATTCTTATAACCCTCAAGCAATTTCTGTCCACAAAAACAATCACTTAGACAAGAGTAAGAAACAAAAACACAAAATAATTTATGATCTTAAGCTCAACCTGTCCACGCGCAAAATATCCTACTTCAGTTCCATCAGGCAATCCATCTTGATCAAAAACCAGTCTGTGCAACCTCTGGTCTCTGAAAATCACAGAAATCCAATGAACAAAAGAGATTACTTGCAACAGATATAAATCAGATAATTTAACTCAGAATACAATAAATGATACCAACTTTGTTGTTATCTTCCACTGACTCTTATTTGGGGAAGAGTTAGACACTGAAGGATTTTTGAAGGGCTTTGAAATCAAAACTGTTTTCTTTGACCTGAAAAGGTGCAGTTCATATCCAAAATTAAGAGATTATTTAACTGAAAAATAGAGGGGAAGAAAAGCTTCACCCAACAACCAACAGCATAGAAAAGGTTACCAACTTTTTCATTGTTTTCCGTTGTCTCTGATTCTGTGGCGATTTATACAGTGAAGTATTTATGGAAGAATTTGTGATTAAACCTGGTCTTGATGAGCTGAAATGGATGCAAATAGAAGTATATAAGAAACAAGATAAAATCCACCTCCCAGAAACATAGCCAGCTAAAAACAAACAAGAGGATAATCACAGAAACTGTATCTCATTATCTTCCTTAAAGTCTCAGTACAAGCATGAAAGAGATTGGTTAATTGAGATAAATGGAAACGAAAATCTTGAGCCAGAGATGCCCAAAAAAAAAAAACCAACGGGACATCAAAGGGTACCAACTTTCTTGTTTTCTCCCAGGGACTCCTAGTTTTCAAAAGATGACGCAGTGAAGCACTTCTGGAGGATGACTTTGAAACTGCATCTGCTTCTAACAGCCTGGAATAGCACAAAATTACACAATATGTCAGATATGAATACTTCATATATTTGATACTAATGGAATTCTTTACTTTCCAGTATTGGAAAAGAAAACTTTTAGAGCTATACATATGCCAGACCAACAAGAATAAAGAATACCAACTTTCTTGTTTTCTTCCTTTCACGCTTATTCTGTGAAGACATTGAAACTGTTTTGGAGGACACTGAGACCAACTCTGATTCAGATGACCTGAATAACACAGATGAGAGATAGAAAAGTTGGTATCCATATTAAAATACTAATACCAAGAACTAAATAAGAACGTTCCAAAAAACTAAAACTAAATAATAAAGTATCATTTCAACTTTTAAATGACATTCAGAAATCCTAGATAGATAAGTGTTCTTGAAGACACTTCAAACCTTGAGACCAAATGGAATAAGAAACTTGGGACAATTTGGGTAAGTTACACTCAAATGAATGCTATAACTTCAAAACAGAACTTGAAACCTCTTACACAGACGTTGGAAACTCTAGGTTGATACCCAAAGTTCTTATCCTAAAAGATGACCAAGCTGCTCAAATTCGAATTGATTAAGATTCTGTTTTCTCTAATTAAAAAAATATATAAATTCAACTTTCAGCCTTCAATGTGAATGCTAGAACTAAAATCCTGATTGAAGCCTTTCACCAACAGCACCATGCAGCAGCATTTCTGTTTCTAGCTACTAGTTCTAAGACAACCTTATAACATATAGGGCACATCAAAAGTCTGAAAAAAAAAAATTGTAATAACTGCCCAGCTCTCAAACCTTCACTCTTTGTTCTCGCTACTAGAAGACAGGTTAAAAAAAATGTTCCATAAAAAGATTATATCCATTAAATTAAACAAGGCATGAAAACTTTTCTATTGTTCGTGACAATTTAATGGGTATAAAGGTGCTCCCAACAAAATATGCCCAATGGATTCAGATCTGAAATTTGTTCTCAAAGTCACTCAGTCAGCTAATTTGCTCTTATGTGAAGATAGTGAGTCTTGTAAGTCTCTTGACAATAATAAACTGCACCCTCATAATCCTACGCATTTTACTAGTTGATGAAAGTGAATTCTTTCATGGCCATTCATTCAACAGTTGGATAGTATGGGCATAAGGTTCTTGTCCTCAACTGTAATGTAGCTATTTTTTCAGTAGAAGTGTTCCACAAATCTTAACAGAAGAGACATCAAATACAAAGCTTCATGTAGTGACTTTTGAAGAATTCCTACCTGGCTCTTACACCAGTTAAACAAGTGATGCCACCTTGTGGCTTTTTTGACTTCACACATGAATGGCATAGAGGCCCAGGCCCTGTTTTCCCAACACATGTTATAGGAAAGGTTCCTAGAAAATGCACAAAAGACGTCAAAGATCAATTACAATATTATCACAGATAGATCTCACTAGCCACGAAAAACTGTACTTTTTAGTGAAAAAATAGATAAGTTCCACTCACCCTTGCATCTCACACAGGCAAATGACTTTTCTTCAGGCAAAGAACTAAGAGCACTTTGAAGCGTAGCTTCCAACATAGGCAGAGGAACGCTTCTGCATGCCCTCAACACCTCAAGTAGGCTTTTCCCATTCTCAAAACAGATATATTGCGATGCACGTCTATACTGTTTACAAGCATGAATCTCAAATTTGGAAGGCGGAATGACCTAAATTAAGAAGGAAGAAGAAAACAAATTAGCATTACGAAACTGATGGAAAAATTTTGGATGCTAAACAATGTTGCCCAAAAACCAATACTCACTCTGCATCCATTGCACAAAGAACAGGAACAAAGAATTCCACCATCTTTAATTGTCCCTCGGAGACCAGATGCCTGAAACTAAGGTACCACAAAAATTAAGCCCTAAACTATACATTATGCCCAATCATCGCTGTAAGCCAAAATGAAAACTATCAATAATAATATAAAATAAAAGATTTGAGTATAAAAAAAAGTAACCTTAATGCCACCCATGTAAACAACAGATACCCCATCAAGCAAACCAGTCTCAAAAAGCTCAGTGACTGTCATTGGCTTCTTATTCAGAGCTATCTTTTTTGACATTTTCAATTCCAAGTTCTTTCTGGGACTTGTCAATGCACTTCCCTCAGCTATTGCCTCCACTTCTATTAGTGACATTGCTTCATTTCCAAAATCTTCTGCTTGAGTAACCAAAACTTCAACTGGCTCCACCTTCAGCTTTGCAGACAATTGCCTCAGCAACTTTCTATCCTTCTTATTCGAATCATTTATCACGCCACTGCTCTCAGTTATCACTAATGGAGTGCCCTCACTGCCTTCTCCCTTTCCACGAGAACACTTCAGTTCAATAAATGGCTCCTCTTTGCACATGGGCACATCTAAACTGCAACTACTTTTGCTAGCCTTTACAGTTTCAAGCACCGGCACCTCCTCAATCAAATTTTCAACAACTCGCGTATCTTTCATAACGGTGTCTGCCACTAGACTCTCTTCGAGCAGAGTCTTGACTAAAGTGCTCTTTCCAACCACCACTTCATGGTTCTCTTGCATTGCATTTTCAAGCACCCGGTTTTCTTCAATTACAGATTCAACCATCCCATTCTCCTTAATCACATTTCCTAACATCTGATAACTTTGATCTTCATTAACTTTGATTTCTCGAAAGCTGTTAATTCTCTTATCATTAACATTATTCTCCAACAAATCATCAGAATTATTGAAGCAAGATTTTTTCACACGGGTATAAACAATGAAACCATTCACCTTAGTTACTCTAAATCTCTTACAGCTAACATTTTCACAAACACCTTTCAAACAGTCACTGGCCTGACTTTCAACTCGAGTCAGAGACTGAGTCGAAGGCTCACCGAGTGACCCCCCCAGCTCATAATCCAGCTCTCGCTTCATGCCTCTCAGATCAAATCTGCAACAACCTGCAAAAATTAAACAAGGAACTATTCAATTATAAAGTCAAAATCAAAAATAAAAAACGAGATTTACCGAAACAAAATGAAGGCAAACGTACCATATATATTACAAAGGGAACATTGCGAATTGTGAAGGGGAGGGAAATGAAAGAGAGATATCGGATTTGAAGAGATTAAGGTTTATTAGGGTTTATTTTGAGTAATTTGATTTTCGGAGTGAGGTTTCTTTTGGTGGTATTGGGAGGCGAAACGAAACTGACCAAACTGTAGAGAGAGAGAGAGTGATGGCTTAACAGGAATTGGCTAGTGGCAGAATCCGTAATAAGTGAACTACTGAAATGACCAAAATGTTCTCACGTGAAACATTGAACGCACTGGGCCTTTTTGGGCCAGAAATGGTTTGATCTGATGGTATGATGCCAATAAATTGGGCCGGGCAAAGGCAAGGCAAGTATCGTACCCGTGCCCGTACTGGTACCCCTCCTCCACTATGCTCGAGGGTGTATCCCATGTTAATATTAAAATGTCTTTAGAAGCCTTTTTCTCGAAGTGGTTTGATCTTCTCATTGAGAAATTGAGTCACGTATGTTTCTAATAAGATATAATAAGAATAAATTCTCCTTTCACCCCTTAAAAGGTTGAGTTATTTATCTCCTTAATCAAAAAAATAAAAATAAAAATAAAATTGTATAATTGAAAGTTAAAAAGTCTAGTATGTATTAAAAAAACAAAAGAAAAATCACAAAGACATACAAAGTTTTGATTCAAATTGTTAGTACTGAAATTTTGCCTACTGTCGCATATGCACCATGTAGATAAATCTTCAATCAACAAATATAATTCATCAAATTTTGTGAGGAACACGATCACAGTTATTTTTTTTTCTTGAAATTCCTAAAAGGATAAGTTTGTTACAATACAAGACAAATCTACTACAACATTGTATATTGTTTATTATAATGCTCTTTTAGATTATATAACATGACTTAGGTGTTGTCATAAGATGTCAACATCCTAACAAAATCTTGATTAGAAAATAAGTAAATTCTACTCAAAATTAATGTTATCAAATATTATTTAATTTTTTTTAAATAAAAGTACCACAATACTAAACAAAACCTAAGTTAAAAGGTATACACACACACACACACACACACATAAATTTAATATAGTCGTGTTCATTCAAGTATTAAAGTTTGAACATATATTGGTTTGTCCAAAAGGTTCTAAATTATAGAATTGGATAAAAATTTATTTTGGATATTACAGAGATCGTGTGGAAGATCTAATAGTAGAGAATTAGAATCATTCTCCAAAATAAGAAGGACTTGAAAAGTTGAAATCTTGAAGAATTGGTAAGGATTTTGCCCATATTTAGAAGATTTTTTTTTAAATTTTTTTGAAAAAAAAATCTTTTAGATTTCAAATCTTTTCAGAAGAGAAAAAGAATAAGAAGATTGAAAATTTATAGGAAAATGTAAGTATTCGCTCTATATTTTAAAGATATACTTTTAAATATATCTAAAATGTATCTTTTGATTATTAAATCCTTTCTTGAAAATATACGTTTTTATCATATTATAAATAAAAAAATAAATATCAAAATGATATTTAAATATAACTCATAAATACATTTAATCAATTGAAGGATGATTAAATGATACATAGTATATATAGTACAATCGAACAAGTGAAATTCTAATAACATCCAACAGTAATTAATATATTAATTGTATAAATATCGTTTAACTCATATTTTAATGATAATGGTTGATGTGCTTAATTTTTATACAAAATTTGTCATACTTTCACTCTTAATTTCATGCTAATTCATATTTATTTTACTTAATTATTTGTGTTTTCTTATTTAATTTATTTATGTTATTACTTTGAGTTTAGTTCTTTATTTTTGTAGGAGAAAAACCCAAAAAGCCCAAGAAATGGAAAGAAAACAACAAGGCCCATTTGTACTGAACATAGTCCGTATTTTTGAGTGTATCTTTATACTCAAGAATCGTATTTGACTAATTCAAAATAATTTGAAAACTAGACATAATGATTAACAAGCCCACCTGTCATGGAAGGAAGCAAAAAGTCAAGTTTAGTGGCCTAAATTTCGGTTTGAATGGAGACAAGTGGGAGACAGCTTTTCCTTAACAAGGGGGATTGAATTTGGAGCGTTTTTGAAGACTAAATGGGCAATTGAAAGAGGGGAACGACCAGAAGAGAGAGAGAACGAAAGTTAAGGTTTTCTTTTACCATTTTTGGAGATTTTAGAAGCTTGAAGAAAGAGGGGAAGGAAGAGGAAGTGAAGCTTGCTGGAATCGGAAGTCATTGATCTACATAGAGTTTTTCTTTCTCAACTCTTTACTTTTCTCTTTCTGAAATTTTCATTATGATTCTTAATTTGATTATGGTGTGTTGTAATTTCATTATGAACTAATTTCTCTTAACTAGGGCAAAGATGTAACCTAGCTAAGAACATCAATTTCCAGAATTTGTGTTGTTCATGATTTATTGTTTATATTGAGTGTTCATTATTGTGCTTAATGCTTTTGAATATTTGGCCAATATTTGAATGATTTGTGAACTATATTGATCTGAGAAGTGATTTATGTGTTTTGATTATGTAATGAACACAATGAATTACATGCTAGATAGAGATATACTATCATGATTCATACAGAATTAAGTTAATTATCATTATACTTAATGAACTTTCATGTATTTCAATTCACATAGAGATATAGTGAATTAGTATGTGCAAGTATTTTTGGTATATCTTGAGAAAGAATATCAAATAAATTAGGATAATTTTCTGTCAATATTGCTAACAAATTGAAACAACACAATTAAAGAAATCGAATTCAATTAGCTATAGTGAAGTCTACTGCCCTAGTGTTTTAATCAATTGAAATTCACAATTTCGTTTAGTTAGTTTAAATTAAATTTCCGCAATTTCTTGTTAATCAAAATTTATTAATCGAATTCTTCAATTAAATTTAGGATTACTTATCTTCGGTAATTAACAAATTAATCAATCCTCGTGGGAACGATACTTAACTTATCATTTTATTACTTGTTAACGATAACGTGCACTTGCGTTATTAAAATTACACAACAAGTTTTTGGCGCCGTTGCCGGGGATTGTTTTAAATTTTGTTAATATCGATTTGGATTAATTCTGATTTTAATTTGGAGTTTGTTTTTATTGTAAATTCAGGTGCTTCAGTTAGTGCATGAGACGTTCCGAAAGTTCTAATCTTGCTCCTTTGGATAGAGAGATAGAACGGACGTTTCGCAAGCAAAACAAAGAGCAAAAACAAGCATCAAGAACGCAGCAAATTGACATTATGGCAGAAAACGTGGCTGATATGGTTGGGGCTGAAAATAATAGAGCATTAAGGGATTACGCTATTCCGACTATTAATGGCACTTCATCCAGCATTAGGCGGCCTACAATACAAGCTAACAACTTCGAGATTAAGCCTGCAATTATTCAAATGATTCAATCCTCCGTCCAATTCAGCGGTTTGCCGAATGATGATCCGAATGCACATATCGCAAATTTTCTGGAAATTTGTGACACTTTCAAGCATAATGGTGTTTCGGATGATGCTATAAGGCTGAGATTCTTTCCGTTCTCCCTTAGGGATAAAGCTAAAGGATGGCTAAATTCACTTCCTCCCGGAACCATTACAACTTGGAATGAATTAGCTTAGAAATTCTTAGCGAAATTTTTCCCTCCTGCAAAGACGGCGAAGATGCGGAATGATATCACATCCTTTTCTCAAATTGACATGGAATCTCTATATGAAGCATGGGAAAGGTATAAGGATATGCTAAGGAGGTGTCCACATCATGGGTTGCCAACATGGTTGCAAGTTCAAACTTTTTACAATGGATTAAGTTGCACAACTAGAACCATGATTGATGCTGCAGCAGGTGGTGCATTGATGAGCAAAACACATGACGAAGCATATGCGTTGCTGGAAGAAATGGCGTCTAATAATTATCAATGGCCTTCAGATCGTTCAACACAAAGAAGAGTTGCCGGAGTGCACGAAATTGATGCCATCACCGCCTTGACAGCCCAAGTTGCTACTTTGTCAAGACAACTTGGTACTTTGAATGTTAATGCTATCCAATCTCATGTTCAGGTGTGCGAATTATGTGGAGGAAATCATGCAAGCATTGATTGTCAAGTTGGCAGTCCATTCGCTTCTTCATCTTCCGAGCAAGCGAACTTTGTATCGAATTTCCAAAGGCAGCAACATAATCCTTATTCGAACACTTACAATCCAGCTTGGAAACATCATCCGAACTTTTCATGGAGCAACAATCAGAATGTGATGAAACCACCTCCCGGATTTCAGCCGCAAGAGAAGAAAGTGAATTTAGAAGACGCACTTACCCAACTCACCATGAACACCTCTAAATTCATGACCAAGACTGAGACAACATTGCAAAATCAGGCTGCATCTATACGAAATCTTGAAATACAAATGGGTCAAATGGCAAATTTATTAGCGGAAAGGCAGCAAGGTACCTTACCAAGCAATACGGAGACGAATCCAAAAGAGCAAGTGAAAGCAATTACACTTCGTAGTGGAAAACAACTCGGTGAGCTGAAAAACAAGTTAGAAGAAGCAACGGAAGAACAAGTGGAATTCTGTCCATCAAATGTAACATCCACAATTGACAAGGACAACGACAAGGTCTCTGAAAATGCCAACAAAACATCCACGGGAGCAAGTTCTTCCATTCCGCAAGCTGAAAGAGCAAGTCTTAACAAGAATTATGTGCCACCGATTCCATTCCCTCAACGTCTGCGAAAAAATAAATTGGATAAGCAATTTTCTAAATTCATTGATGTATTTAAGAAATTGCATATTAACATTCCTTTTGCAGATGCATTGGAGCAAATGCCAAGCTATGCCAAATTTATGAAGGAGATTTTATCCAACAAGAGAAAATTGGAGGAAAATGAAACAGTGATGTTAACGGAAGAGTGCAGCGCTATCTTGCAAAATAAATTGCCACCAAAGTTAAAGGATCCAGGGAGTTTTACAATACCTTGCACAATTAGAGAATGTTATTTTGAAAAAGCTTTATGTGATTTAGGTGTAAGTATTAATTTAATGCCTTTTTCTATTTTCAGAAAATTAGGGCTTGGCAAAGCAAAGGCGACAACCGTCTCCTTACAGTTAGCGGATCGATCAATTAAGCATCCAAGGGGTGTAATTGAAGATGTATTAGTCAAGGTGGATAAATTTATTTTTCCAGCCGATTTTATTGTCTTGGATATGGAAGCTGATCGAGAAATCCCACTTATCTTGGGACGGCCATTTTTAGCTACGGGGAGAACTTTGATTGATGTACAACAAAGGAAATTAATCTTACGAGTTCAAGATGAGCAAGTTGTCTTTAATGTGTTCAAAGCAATTAAGTATCCATCCGAAACTGATTGTTGCTTTCAAATTGACGCTCTAGACAAGATGGTGGCTGAGACATTCAAACATGGGCATCCAAATGAACCACTTGAAGCTTGTATTGTGCATGCCGAATCTACCAAAGCGAAAAATGCAGAAATCGTAGAATATGCACATTATTTGGGAGCTGCCCCACCGTATTCTCTTCGAAGGCAGAATTTTGAAGAACTTGATAGAAATCATTCCCAACCGTTGTCATCCACTCCTAATCTCGAGCTCAAGCCACTGCCATCTCACCTTCGATATGCATACTTAGGTGAAAACTCAACGTTTCCAGTCATAATTTCAGCTTCTTTGAGTGAATTGGAAGAGGAAAAACTACTTCGAGTTTTAAGAGATCATAAGGCTGCATTGGGATGGTCCATTTCCGATATTAAAGGTATAAGCCCTTCAATTTGCATGCACAAAATTTTAATGGAAGAAAATTTTAGACCAGCAGTTGAGCATCAACGCCGCTTGAATCCTAACATGAAAGAGGTGGTAAGGGCTGAAGTTCTGAAATTGTTAGATGCTGGGATGATTTACCCAATTTCCGACAGTCCATGGGTGAGTCCGGTGCAAGTGGTTCCAAAGAAAGGGGGAATGACCGTTGTCAAGAATGACAACAACGAACTTATTCCGACAAGAACAGTCACGGGATGGCGAGTATGTGTCGATTATCGGAAGTTAAATGATGCTACTCGCAAGGATCATTTTCCATTGCCTTTTATTGATCAAATGCTAGAGAGACTTGCTGGTCATTCGCATTATTGCTTTCTAGATGGCTATTCCGGGTACAACCAGGTTCCTATTGCTCCGGAAGATCAAGAGAAGACGACATTCACTTGCCCGTATGGTACTTTTGCATTTCGAAGAATGCCATTCGGTTTATGTAACGCTCCTGCAACTTTCCAACGTTGCATGACAGCTATTTTCTTTGACATGGTGGAGAGATTCATTGAAGTGTTCATGGATGACTTTTCAGTTTTTGGTTCATCTTTTGATAATTGTTTGAATAACTTGGCTTTAGTTTTGCAGCGATGTGAGCAAACCAACTTAGTGTTGAATTGGGAAAAATGTCATTTTATGGTTCAAGAAGGCATCGTTTTGGGTCATCGCATTTCAGTAAAAGGAATTGAAGTTGATCGAGCAAAAATTGAAGTCATTGAAAAGTTGCCACCGCCTACTTCTGTGAAGGCTGTTCGAAGCTTTTTGGGACACGCCGGATTTTATCGACGCTTCATAAAGGATTTCTCTAAAATTTCTAAACCTCTTTGTAATCTCTTGATTAAAGATATACCTTTTAATTTTTCTAATGATTGTTTGCAGGCATTTAACACTTTGAAGAAGAGGCTTATTTCCGCACCTATTATTGTGGCTCCAGATTGGGATTTGCCATTTGAACTTATGTGCGATGCAAGCGATCATGCTTTGGGAGTTGTTTTGGGGCAGCGAAAAAGTAAAGCTTTGCATGTCATTTATTACGCAAGTAGAACCTTAACGGATGCCCAATTGAATTATGCTACCACAGAGAAGGAGTTTTTGGCTGTTGTGTTTGCGTTTGACAAGTTCCGCTCTTATTTAATTGGTTCGAAGGTGATAGTTTACACAGACCATTCAGCCATCAAATACTTACTTGCGAAAAAAGATGCAAAACCAAGGCTCATTAGATGGGTGCTTTTGCTGCAAGAATTCGACTTGGAGATTCGCGATAAGAAGGGATTCAAAAATTTAGTTGCTGATCATTTATCTCGATTGGAACAAAAAGAAATTGAAGATGATGTAGAAAGTTCGATTAATGAGGTATTCCCGGATGAACAACTTTTTTCTCTTCAAGAATCGGATGCACCTTGGTATGCAGATTTTGTAAATTATTTGGCCAGCAACATTATTCCGACTGATTTGTCATACCAACAAAAGAAGAAATTCTTTGCGGATGTCAAGCATTATTATTGGGAGGACCCATTCTTGTATAAACAATGCCCAGATCAAATAATTAGACGTTGTATTCCGAAAGACGAGATGGTGAGCGTTTTACAACATTGCCATTCTTCGGAATATGGGGGGCATTTTGGAGCAACCAAAACAGCGGCAAAGGTACTACAATCTGGTTTCTTTTGGCGTACATTGTTCAAGGATTCATACTCATTTGTTGCTGCTTGTGATCGATGTCAAAGAATTGGAAATATTTCTCGAAAAAGTGAAATGCCACTGAATAATATTCTTGAGGTTGAATTGTTTGATGTTTTGGGGATAGACTTCATGGGTCCATTTCCGTCATCTTTTTCGAACCAATACATATTGGTGGCTGTAGATTACGTTTCGAAATGGGTGGAAGCAGTGGCTGTACGCAACAATGATGCTAAGGCTGTTACAAATTTCCTACGCAAGTATATTTTTACCCGATTTGGCACTCCTCGAGCAATTATTAGTGATGGCGGTAAACATTTTTGTAATCGTCAATTCGAAGCTTTATTGGGAAAATATGGTGTCACTCATCGGATAACGACAGCTTATTATCCTCAAACGAGTGGTCAAGTGGAGATATCAAATAGAGAATTAAAGAGGATACTTGAAAAAACGGTTAGCAATTCAAGAAAAGATTGGTCGAAAAGGTTAGATGATGCATTGTGGGCTTATCGCACAGCTTTCAAAACTCCAATTGGAATGTCTCCATACAGGCTAGTGTTTGGAAAAGCATGTCATCTTCCGGTTGAACTTGAGCACAAAGCGTATTGGGCAGTGAAAAGATTGAATTTTGACATGAAAGCTGTAGGAGAAAAACGGTTGCTTCAATTGAGTGAGATGGAAGAGTTTCGTAATGATGCCTATGAGAATGCACGAATTTATAAGGAGCGTACGAAGAAGTGGCATGACAAGCATATTATGAGGCGAGATTTTCTGGTTGGTCAGAAAGTTCTCCTTTATAATTCTCGTCTTCGACTCTTTCCGGGAAAGTTACGCTCACGCTGGTCTGGTCCTTTCACCGTTGTTCGGGTTTTTCCTTATGGTGCAGTTGAAGTCCATCATGATACAAAAGGAACATTCAAAGTTAATGGACAGAGGTTGAAGCATTATGTGGAGGGTGATTTTGAGCAATGCAAGAGCACAATCACATTAGCTAGTGTTTGAGTGTTTTCTTTGCTGAAGAATACGGTCTGGCTGAAGACGTTAAACTTAGCGCTACTTGGGAGGCAACCCAAATTGCACAGAAGGGAAATGAATTCTGCAACAATTGAATTTGATTGCCAAATCAGGTGCCATCTTTTTCATTTTTGCTTTCCTTGTGTTTTAAGTATTTCCTTACATTTTCACCTTTATTTGATCTATTCATTGTATGATTTTTAATTGCAAACATTGAGGGCAATGTTAGATTTAAGTTTGGGGGTGAGATTTTATGTTTTGCTTTGATTATAGTTAATTTCTTTAGCTTTGCATTTGTTTAAAAAAAAAAACGAAAATTCGTTCCTATTTTCTGTTTTTGAGTTGTTTGAGTCGCTTTCTTATTCAGTTACAAGATTTAGAAATGATTTATGTATGGTCAATTTGAATTAATGAGATATTAAGTTTGATCATAATATTATCCTTGTATTAACTAGGTTTCATTATTTGTTCTCACAATTCAAAAGCACTTAATGTCATGATTGATCAGAATCTTAAATTGATGAATTCACATAGTTAGAAATATTATGTAAGAAAGTGTAGACTCATGTAACCTTAATTGTGAGCTTTTGAAACCCTTATCCTTCAATTCTGAGTGTTACGTGATTATTCTACATCTTTTCTTGTCATATTTTCGTTCTAATGATCTCATTATAGTTTATTTTGGCCAATTGATTTGATTATTCATGCTTTGAATGTAATTTTGGTTTTATGATGCACAAGAAGTGATTCTAGGCCTTGTTTGTATCGTTTGAGCCTTTCTAGCTGACCTTTCCCATGTTTCCTTAGTTAACCACTTTGAACTTTAAAATAATCTCTATCTTTCTTAAAACCAATAACAACCAATCTCAATAACCAATTTTCCATTGTCTTTATCCTTATTCTTATCTTTTGAGCAACAAATGCATGGTATTGACATATGCTTCATCATAAATTTGGAGGTTGTTACTTGTTGTATGGGTGGTTCATTTAACAATGCATTATCTATTTGATGCACGGCCATAAAAAAAAAAATGTTATTAAGGCCGAATGTGAAAGGAAAAAGAGAAAAGAGAAAAAGAAAAGAGGATAATGTGCTTTGAAAAGAAGAAGCAAAGAATATGAAGAATTGGTGGTGGTGAAATGTGTTTGCAAGAAAATATGAGAATTTGATAATAGATGCATATGTTATCGAGCTCTTATAACTTTGTTGTACCCGTTATCTATTCTTTCTTAATAATATCCTGCTTGTTGGCTTCATTACAACCTTGAAAGAAAGTCCTACGTTGATCTTGCGTGTTATATGATTAGATTGCATTCATTGTTATGATAGTCAAGTTATTGGCATTCCTTTCATGAGATCACCATCATCACATCGAAAAATAGCGTGTTCTTTCTATTATATGTCAGCTTTGTTTTCCATTAAAAATCTAAGCATAATGCTTGTCTCACATACTTTTGAGTTTTAACCCAAATTTCGACTGTTTTTTTTTAATAGTGATCATCTTTGTGAGATTTGGAGTTTAAACTTCTACACATGCTATACTCTAATTTTGTGAAGATGACATGAGAGATGATGATTGATTAATGGCTATCACACACTACACATGAGCATAACATATGAAGCATTGTTAATACTTTGATGATTGATTGATTAATTTTGTATCTTGTTGTATTCTTGTTGACCATGAAAAATGAAGTAAGGAAGCTAGTTTTTGTTGGTAAGTCTTTCATTTTTTTTGTTTGCTCGAGGACTAGCAAATATTAAGTTTGGGGGTATTTGATGTGCTTAATTTTTATACAAAATTTGTCATACTTTCACTCTTAATTTCATGCTAATTCATATTTATTTTACTTAATTATTTGTGTTTTCTTATTTAATTTATTTATGTTATTACTTTGAGTTTAGTTCTTTATTTTTGTAGGAGAAAAGCCCAAAAAGCCCAAGAAATGGAAAGAAAACAACAAGGCCCATTTGTACTGAACATAGTCTGTATTTTTGAGTGTATCTTTATACTCAAGAATCGTATTTGACTAATTCAAAATAATTTGAAAACTAGACATAATGATTAACAAGCCCACCTGTCATGGAAGGAAGCAAAAAGTCAAGTTTAGTGGCCTAAATTTCGGTTTGAATGGAGACAAGTGGGAGACAGCTTTTCCTTAACAAGGGGGATTGAATTTGGAGCGTTTTTGAAGACTAAATGGGCAATTGAAAGAGGGGAACGACCAGAAGAGAGAGAGAACGAAAGTTAAGGTTTTCTTTTACCATTTTTGGAGATTTTAGAAGCTTGAAGAAAGAGGGGAAGGAAGAGGAAGTGAAGCTTGCTGGAATCGGAAGTCATTGATCTACATAGAGTTTTTCTTTCTCAACTCTTTACTTTTCTCTTTCTGAAATTTTCATTATGATTCTTAATTTGATTATGGTGTGTTGTAATTTCATTATGAACTAATTTCTCTTAACTAGGGCAAAGATGTAACCTAGCTAAGAACATCAATTTCCAGAATTTGTGTTGTTCATGATTTATTGTTTATATTGAGTGTTCATTATTGTGCTTAATGCTTTTGAATATTTGGCCAATATTTGAATGATTTGTGAACTATATTGATCTGAGAAGTGATTTATGTGTTTTGATTATGTAATGAACACAATGAATTACATGCTAGATAGAGATATACTATCATGATTCATACAGAATTAAGTTAATTATCATTATACTTAATGAACTTTCATGTATTTCAATTCACATAGAGATATAGTGAATTAGTATGTGCAAGTATTTTTGGTATATCTTGAGAAAGAATATCAAATAAATTAGGATAATTTTCTGTCAATATTGCTAACAAATTGAAACAACACAATTAAAGAAATCGAATTCAATTAGCTATGGTGAAGTCTACTGCCCTAGTGTTTTAATCAATTGAAATTTACAATTTCGTTTAGTTAGTTTAAATTAAATTTCCGTAATTTCTTGTTAATCAAAATTTATTAATCGAATTCTTCAATTAAATTTAGGATTACTTATCTTCGGTAATTAACAAATTAATCAATCCTCGTGGGAACGATACTTAACTTATCATTTTATTACTTGTTAACGATAACGTGCACTTGCGTTATTAAAATTACACAACAATGGTGTTAGAACCCATTGCATTTATAGCACTCCCTTTTGGATTATCCCATTTTTATTGGAATAAATAATAGAGATCGAGGTGCTAGCCAAATGGTTCAAGTTAATACTCCTAATTTTTTTCAAGATCCTTTGCAAGAAATTGGTGGTCCAATGAATTGGGTAAAGATAAAGAGGATATAAGAGGTTTTACAATGCTTAATCACGAAAGTGTGTGACAAAGAGGCTATTCTAAAAAGTTCTAAGACTGTTCTTAAAGTTTCCAAAACTTCATCAAAGATAATCACTTATCTTTATGTGCAAGAAGAAGAATAAAATAGTCTTGCACTGCTAAATCCTAACGCCGCATGAATAATTTGAGCTTTTGAAGATTTCCTTGTTCTATATAGAATAAGTTTATTTATTTATTTAGGATTGTTATTTTTTTAAGTTTTCTTATTAGATTAAGATTATTATTAAAGTTTTCTTATTAGATTAGAATTATAGTTTTATTCTCTAACTTAAGGTAGGATTTCTATTCCTACTTAATTTTGGACACCTTTTTTATTTAGGATTATAATGTTTATATGCCTATATAAAGGCTATAAGTATGTAAAACGAATTTTCATGACATCAATAATAATATGGAGGTATTTTCAACAAGTTTAGCCTTGCTTTCTTGTATTCTTGGTAGAATACAATATCTTGACTTATCAAGAGAGTAATCAACCTTTGTAGTGTCTTCAAGATTAAAATTTTAATGACTTAGTTTCCTTAAGTTCTAATCTGATCATCTACAACTTGTTTTCTAGTTTCTAAGGTGTGTATAATAACTTATTTAAGAGTTTCTAGGGTAAGTCGTCTAGTGGATCCTTATCAATAGATTCTGTACTTAAAAAACTATTGTCACTAGATATTGAATGTGCACAATGTTTGTCTTATTAAAAACCTTGCCAACAAAATCCAATAGGATAAAACTTGGTTGAAGGAAAAAAGAGTATAACGTATCATTTGCTAGTATGTTTCTCATAATCATTCAAAGATTATGCTCCCCTTGAAAAAACTTCTCCCCCTCAAGAAGGCATACATCAATTGGGCAATTTATAAAGCCGACACATACTAATATTATGTACCAACTTCTCAAAAATTAATGTAGGCAATGACTTGGCGAAAAGATTAGCAAAAGTTTCAACGTATCCATTAACATCAGTCTAGTTATTTTGTTGAAGCTCGTGAATGTAGAAGAATTTTGGTGAAATATGCCTTGTTCTTTTACCTTTAATGTATCCTTCTCTTATTTAGGTCGAAAATGAACCCTTTTAAGATCAAAAGACCGAACAACCATAGCTGTACTTAATGGGTAAGCTTTATTTACATTAAATCATTTTAAAATCTAATGGTGATTGAGGTGCTGGCCAAATGGTTCAAGCTAATATTCACAATTCTTTTCAAGATCCTTTGAAAAGAATCGGTGGTCCAATGACTAGGGCAAGGACAAAAAGGATGAAAGAGGCTTTACAAGGCTTATTCATGGAAGTACATGATAAAGAGGCTATTCTAGAAGGTTCTAAGGCTACTCTTGAAGTTTTCAAAGTTTCACCAAAGATAATCACTTATCTTTATGTACAGGAAGAAGAATAAAATAATTATGCGCTACTAAATCCTTATACTACATGAATAAATTGGGATTTTGAAGATTCCTTGTTCTATATAGGATTAGTCTCCTACTTTGTTTAGAATTGTTATTTAGGTTTCCTTATTAAATTGGGATTGTTATTAAGGTTTCCTTATTAAATTATTATTGTTATTTAGGTTCCTTATTAGATTAGGATGATAGTTTTATTCTCCAACTTAAGTTAGGATTTCTATTCCTACTTAATTTTATACACCTTTTTTATTTAGGATTATAATGTTTACATGCCTATATAAAGGCTACAATTATGTAAAATGAATTTTCATGATATCATTAATAATATGGAGGTATTTTCAACAAGATTAGCTTTGTTTTCTTGTATTCTTGGTAGAATTCAATACCTTAACTTATTAAGGGAGTGATCAACCTTTATGGCGTCTTAAAGATTGAAATTTTAAGGACTTAGTTTCCTTAAGTTCTAATATGATCATCTACAACTTGTTTTCTAGTTTCTAGAGTGCGTATAACAACTGATTCAAGAGTTCCTGTAGCAGATCTTCTAGTGGGTTCTTATCATTTGGTATTAGAGCTTTGGCTCTAGAAACATGTTACTTATCCTTTACTTATCCTTGTTGTATATATATATATATATATATATATATATATATATATATATATATATATATATATATATATATTTTGTGCAATTCTTGTGTTGCCTTTGCATAGCTTCCTTGAATTCTTCTATTCAGCTTCTTTGTATTTTTGAATAGATATAATTATGTTTCGTGTTTAGTTTTGTGAACAAAAAAAAAAAAAAAAGAGAGAAATTGAAAAAAACATCCAATTCAAAAAAAAAAAAGAGGAGTTAGATTGCATTGGTTGATCGGTATGCAATATGTTTTATGTTATTTATTAAGATTGTAGACTTGATTTTTAATCCTTCTTCCAACACAAAAGGGATTTGTTGAAACACAAGATCATATTCCTATTCAAATAAATCATAACAAGATCTCATTTTCTTTTTGAATTTGACTAATTGACTAATTCAAGGCCAATTAGTACTAATCCTTATCAAATAAGGATTATTGTGCATATTCCTTTTTGAGCTAGGATTTCTTTTCCTTAAATAGTTGTCTTACTATATTAACTAGTACTAATCCTTGTATAAGGATTCTTGCGTCTAAATTAATTTAATTTCGTGCTCCATATTCTATTTATTCTATTCGGGTTCAATTGTGCAAGACTATTTTGTGTCTTTTAGCTTTACTCTTTAATTTGTTGTATTATAGTGATTTCTTTTGTATGTCTTTTGTTTCCTTTCAAAGTTTTCTTATTTTCTTGGCTCTTTTAATTTATTTTTTTATTCGTTGCCATTTGCCTCAATTAAGTTTTTAATATTATGATTTTGAGATTCACCACCATCTAATTGATTGCTCCTTGAGATTTATTGATCTTGATTCTTTTAAAATTACAAAGGGGGCTGGCTTGAGTGGTAAAAGGCAAGAGTGATGAGACCATCATCGAGAAAAACCAAATTAGTGCGAAACACAAGTGATAACAATCAGATTTGAGTGCAAACATGAGAGGGAGTGTGAGAGGAATAATTAAAACATCTTCAACATAAACACATTGATGGATAAATAGTTCTTTAGACTTATGCTCGATCTATATGCCAAGACAATATTTGGTTTTTCTTAGATCTTTCATTTCAAATTCTTTTTTCAAGTATTCAACAATTTTTAGGAGCGCTTCAAAAGTTCCTATTAAATTCATGTCTTAACATATACTACTACAATGGAAAATCCAAATTTCGATTTTTTTATGAATACACAAGCGCATATAGGATTATTAACATATCCTTTTTTTATTAAATGTTCGCTCAAGCTATTATACCACATGTGCATGTATTGCTTTAATCCATACAACGATATCTGTAACTTGATTGAATTCAAATTACGATTTGTTGATTTATATATTTAAGTTATTTTAAATCCTTTAGGGATTTTCTTATACATATCAACATTAAGTGACCTATATAAATAAGTTGTATTATATCCATAAGATGCATATCAAGTCTCTCTGAGATTGTCAAACTTATAAAAAATCGAAACGTAATAGCATCCATCATAGGAGAACATGTTTCATCAAAATTGACATGGAAGTGTTCGAACATCAAAGCCAAGATTCAAATGCTAGTAATTTTAAGGTACTTACCCTAATTTTCTAAAATATAAGGATACTATTAGAGAGGTAAATTCAAGAGTATATTTGTATTAAATAAGGCATCATTTCTTACCATAGTTGGTACCATTGGAAAGATAATGATGTTAACTTTCCAACACATTTTATGGTTTTAAATTTGGATTCCGCTATAAGACATTATGGTTAATTGATTAAAGTATACTCATTTCCAAAGTCAATCCAACATGCACGACTTTTAGGGAATTCTAGCACAAATTCAAAGCACTAATTAAAGGTTGCCTCTTTTTTCAAAGTCTAGCATGATATTTCTAAAGTATATTTGAAAATTTAAATCTTTGTTTCTTAATTCAAAATCATGTTTTAATTATTCTCTTTATTTTTCAGAAGTTATAATCTTAAAGACTTATATAGTCTCATTTTAGAACAACCCTCCAAGCATAGGTAAGCACACAATTATTGAAAACAAATACAAATTTGTATTTGTGTTGAGTTTAATGTAAGTTTGTATTCTATTAACTCTATATCTCATAGAGGATCTCTATTAAGTGGTGAGTTATCTTCTATCAAGTTCTATAACCTTTGATTAGCAACTTTAGGATGGTGTTTTTGTATCCTTTTGGTTGTTAATCTTAGGAAAAGAGTTTACCTATCCCCTTATTTAGTGAACACCTAAATTCAATAATTGAGGTCGAGGTGCTGGCCAAATGGTTCAAGCTAATATTTCTAATTCTTTTCAAAATTCTTTGCAAGGAATCGGCGGTCTAATAACTAGGGGAAAGACAACGAAGATGAAAGAGGCTTTACAATGCTTAATTATGGAAGTATATGACAAAGAGGCTATTCTAGAAAGTTCTAAGACTGTTATTGAAGTTTCCAAAGCTTCACCAAAGATAATCACATATCTTTATGTGTAAGAAGAAGAATAAAATAGTTCTGCATTGCTAAATCCTAAAGTCACATGGATAATTTGGGCTTTTAAAGATTTCATTGTCCTATATGGAATAAGTTTCCTTGTTTGTTTATGATTGTTATTTAGGTTCCTTTATAGGATTAAGATTATAGTTTTATTTTCCAACTTAAGTTAGGATTTCTATTCTTACTTAATTTTGGACATCCTTTTTATTTAGGATTATGATGTTTATATGCCTATATAAAGGTTACAAGTATGTAAAATTAATTTCATCATATCATTAATAATATTGAGGTATTTTCAGCAAGCTTAGCTTTGCTTTCTTGTGTTTTTGGTAGAATAGAATATCTTGACTTATCAAGGGAGTGATCAACCTTTTTATCGTCTTCAAGATTAGAATTTTAGCGACTTAGTTTCCTTAGGTTCTAATTTGATCATATACAACTTATTTTCTAGTTTCTGGTGTGTACCTAACAACTAATTCAAGAGTTCCTAGGGTAGGTCGTCTAGTGGGTTCTTATCATCCAATATTCAAACTCCCATTTTCCAGTATCAGAGCTTGAAGATCTTTACAACCTGTGAAGTTATGGCAACCCGTCTTCGCCAAAAGTAATATGAGGAAAGTCCTTCAAACACACAAGTTGATCCTCGTGATGCTCTAATGGCATAAATGAGGAGGCAAATCCTGCAACTTTAGCAACGATTAGAGGCCTTTGAAAATCAGGAAAGAAGTCAGCAACATATAGAACCTGTCCATGAAGCTCTTAGTGAAGAAAAAGATGGCTTGAATCCTTTTCACCATGCCCCAAGTCATTTGTCAAGTGGCAGCAACACTCCCTCATACCCAATAGAGTTATGAAACTTTCATTTTGAAAAAGATTTCAATATGAAAGTTGATATTCCAAATTTTCAAGGAAGGATACAACCAGAAGAGTTTGTTGATTGGCTTCATACCATTAAACAAATATTTGAGTTCAAGGATGTTCCTGAGCATATGAAGGTGAAGCTTATTGCCATCAAGTTGAAGAAACATGCATCCTTATGGTGGGAAAATCTTAAGAGATAGAGCACATGAAGGAAGAGGTAAAATTGTCACTTGGGAAAAGATGAAGAGGGAACTCAAACGAAAATACTTATCAAAAAATTACTGGCAAAATATTTTCTTGAAGTTTCACAATTTCAAGCAAAAAGATTTTTCTGTGGAAGAATATAATGCTAAATTTGATCACTTTATATTAAAGTGTGACATTGTTGAACCGGAAGAACAAAAAATAGCTCATCATTTAGGAGGCTTAAGACCAGAAATTAGAAATGTAGTGCAACTACAACCTTATTGGAGTTATAACAATGTGTGTAAGTTGGCTTTAAAAGTTAAGAAGCAACTAAAAGAGGTACGTAACACAAATCTATGTTTTTCAGCAAGAGATGACTATTCTAATAATTTCTCTAAGCAAACAACTTCTTCAAGCTCTAAGCCTAATGCAACAACAACATGAACTCTCAAATAGACGATAAAAGGAAGTGAAAATAAGCAACCGTTGGGCTATTCTAATATCAACACTCGCAAATGCTTTAAATGTCAAGGAATTGAGCATATTGCTTTAGATTGTCCAAATCGTAGAATTATAACCCTTATTAAAGAAGGAGGACAAGACGACGAATCTGATACGGAGGCTAAAGAGGAAGGCTACTTGGAAGAGGAAGAGGAAGAGGAAGTAACTTATGGAGATCAAGGCGAACCCATCATTGCTCGAAGGATTTTAAATGCTAGCCATAAATGACATGATGGTGACTGGCTGATGAAGAACATTTTCCACACAAGATGCACATTTCACGGTAATGTGTGTGATGTTATCATTGATAGTGACAGCTTCGAAAATGTTGTTGCTACTAAGATGGTTGATAAATTAAAGCTCAAAATGGAGGCACATCTAGATCTTTACAAGTTATCTTGACTGCAAAAAAGAAGTGAAATTAAGGTAAACAAACGTTGCCTTGTTTCATTTTCTATTGGAAAAAAAATATCAAGATGAAATTTGGTGTGATGTTGTTTCGATGGATGCTTGTCATTTAATTCTTGGGCGTCCTTGGAAATATGATAGAAAGACTATACATAATGGTTTTAAAAACACTTACTCTTTTAAAAATGATAGTGTTAAGATTATTCTAAATCCTTCCAAGATGAAAGGTGTTACTAAACATATCAAAGGGAAGGGAAACACTTTTCTTACTCTTTCTAGGTTTGAAAAGATGGTAAACGAGAGTGGCAACATTTGTGTTCTTCTTGCTTTGGAAGAAAATACGGAGAGCCTAGAACATCCATTATTGGTGAAAGGTCTACTTCGAGAATTTAAAGACGTGATCCTAAATGAAATACGACCAGGTCTTCCATCTATAAGGGACATTCAACATTGCATTGATCTTGTTCCAAGAGTTGTTCTACCCAACAAAGCAGCCTATAGAATGAGCCCGAAGGAACATGAAGAGTTGCAACGACAAGTTGATGAACTTATGGCTAAAGGTTTGATAAAGGTGAGCATGAGTCCATGTGTTATTCCTGCCCTTTTGGTGACTAAATTTGATGGTTCTTGGCGTATGTGTGTTGATAGTAGAGTGGTAAACAAAATCACAATTAATTATCGCTTTCCTATCCCTCGACTTGATGACCTACTAGACCAATTGCACGAAGCTATAATTTTCTCTAAAATTGATCTTCGAAGTGGTTACCATCAGATAAGAATGAAATTGGGAGATGAATGGAATACAACCTTTAAAACTCCTGATGAACTTTACGAATGGAAGGTTATGCCTTTTGGTCTTTCTAATGCTCCTAGTACTTTTATGCGCCTTATGAATCATATTTTTAAGCCTTTCATTGGAAAGTTTGATGTTGTATATCTTAATGATATTCTTATGTATAACAACGATGAGAAATAACACTCGCAACATCTTTACATGGTTTTCAACACATTGTGAGAGCAAACATTGTACACAAATTTGAAGAAATGCAGCTTCCTTACTGATAGCCTAATCTTCCTAAGCTATGTGGTGTCTAGCAAAGGAATTCAGATGGATCCAAATAAGGTAAAAGCTATTCTATCTTGGCCAACACCTTCAACACTTCATGACATTCAAAGCTTCTATGGATTATCGTCATTTTATCGGCGATTTATCAAAGGTTTCAACACCATTGTTGCTCCTATCATTAAATGCTTGAAAGCTAATTCAGTCAAGTGGATAAGTGAAGCACAAAAGTTTTGAACTCCTAAAGAAAAAGGTAACGAAAATTTTCAAGTTGAATAAGATGCTTTTAATGTTAGAATTGGAGCTGTTTTAAGTCAGGAAGACAGACCCATTGTTTTCTTTAGTGATGAGCTAAATGATGCAAAATGGAGATACTCAACTTATGACAATGAGTTCTATGCCATTTGTAAAGCTGTGGAACATTAGAATCATTACCTCTTACCACAACCATTTGTTTTATATTTTGATCATAAAGCTTTGAAATTCATCAACGGCCAGCAAAGACTCGATAGATGGCATGCCAAATAGGTGGAGTTTCTTCAATCATCCAACTTCTCCATCCAACACAAAGTTGGTTAACAGAATGTGGTGGTTGATGAATTGAGTCGAAAACACAACTTGTTAACAACCATGAATGTAGAAGTAATTAGTTTTGAAGTTGTGAAAGGTCTGAAAGTGCAAATGGTCCTTATAACCATTTCTTGATTCATGCTAGTTACCTTTGTCAGGATAATTTTTGTACATTCCAAGGTGTTCTTTGAGGCAGTCTATCATTCAAGAAGCTCAAGATAGCAACCTAAGGAAACATTTTGAGAGACACAAGACAATTGCTTTGGTGGAAAGAAGATTCTATTGGCCTAAGATGCAAAGGGACATGATGAAACATGTGTAACAATGTCAAATATGTCATCTTGTTAAAAACCATGATCAAAATTCTGATTTGTATGTACCCCTTCCTGTTCTTACAGGCCTTTGGGAAGACGTTAGCATGGATTTTGTTGTGGGATTGCCTAGAACGTAAAGAAATAAAGATTCTGTTGTAGTAGTGAATAGGTATTCTAAAATGGCTCATTTTATTCCATGCAACAAAACAACGAATGCTTTTAATGTGGCTGATTTGTATTTCAAAGAGGTAGTGAAGCTATGTAGTATTCTAAAAACCATCCTTTCAAATCGAGATTCCAAGTTTTTGAGTCACTTTTGGTGAATGCTATAGAGAAAACTTGGCACTAGTCTCAATTATAGCTTTTCTCATCATCCTTAAACTGATTGTCAAATGGAAGTCACAAATTGAAGTTTGGAAAATTTGTTGTAGAGTTATATTGGTAAGAATATTCGACAATGGGATGTTATCTTACCTCAAATTGAATTTGCTTATAACCGATCGACTAGTCAATCTACTAGTAAAAGTCTTTTTAAGATTGTTTACGACAAAAATCCTATTGGTCTGATGGATTTAGCTCATTTTCCAACTCATCAATATTTTAGTAGAGATGTTGAAGAAAGTGCTAAGAGTATCAAAAAGCTTCATGAGCAAGTTCATGACAGAATTCTGAAACAAAATAAGAAGTAGCGACTTATTGCAAACAAGCATCGCAAGCATGTCGAGTTCAAAGAAGGAGATTTGGTTTGGGTACATTTTAGAAAAGCACATTTTCCACCTGGAAAATATGCTAAGCTCAAACCTAAAACTGATGGTCCATTCAAGGTATTACAAAAAAATTGGAGGCAATGCTTACAAAATTGAGTTACCAGAAAGTTATGGCATTTCATTTACATTTAATGTTTTTGATTTGTCTCCCTACCAATACCATTATAACAATATAGACTCAAGGTGGAGTCTTTTTCAACCTGGGAAGATTGACATGGAAGTGTTCGAACATCAAAGCCAACATTTAGGTGCTAGTAAGTTTAAAGTACTTACCATAATTTTGTAAAATATGAAGATGCTGTCAAAGAGGTAAATTCAAGAATTTATTTGTATTCATTGAGGCATCATTTCTGACCATGGTTGGTACATTGGAAAGATAAAGATGTTAACTTTCTAATACATTTTACGATTTTGAATATAGATTCTGCTATAAGAAGTTATGGTCAATTGATTAAAGCATACTCATTGCCAAAGTCAATCCAACGATTTTAAATCTTTGTTTTCTAATTCAAAATCATGTTTTAATTGTTCTCTTATTTTTAAAAAGTTGTAATATATTTTCAGAATCTTAGTTGTATTGTTATTTTTTTTTCAAAGATTTGTATTTGTTTTCAATAATTATGTGCTTATCTATGCTTAGAGGGTTGTTCCAAGATAAGACTATATAAGTCCTTAATATTGTAATACAAAGACAAGTTATTTGAGTTGAGTTAATACAAGTTTGTATTCTATTAACTCTGTATCTCTTAGAGGATCTCCATTGAGTGGTAAGTTACTTGATTAGCAACTTTACGGTAGTGTTTATGTATCCTTTTGGTTGTTTTTCTTAGGAAGAGAGTTTACCTATCCCTTTATTTAGTGAATACTTAAATCCAATACATAAACCCCTATTTTTCGGTATCAAAAATCAATTCCAAGTCTTTGAGAAAAACCTTAAGCGATGAGTCATGCATTATATCTAATGATCTCATTATGCTCATTACGTTTTCTTACAATTATCTATTTATATCAAATGAGTATGACATCTTACGATGTATAGACTACAAGCCTAAATACTCTACGTTTGGCAAGAAAAGCAAAATTTTCTTAACTTGCTTCTTTCCATTGAGATCAATTATGCCTTTGTCTACATTCATTTATAGTTTATGGATCGTCGTTATCTCTCATAATTTCATTAGCTACTATAGACGAAAATACATTATCGATAACTATTTCATTATGATTCCACACCACATTTATATATGCGTAATTTGAAAACTTTTCTCGATTTCAAGATTTTTTTATAAGAACCCATTAGACGACCTGCCCTAGGAACTCTTGAATCAGTTATTATGCGCACCCAAAAAACTAGAAAACAAGTTGTAAATGATCAAATTTGAACCTAAGGAAACTAAGTCCTTAAAATTTCAATCTTGAAGACGCCACAAAGGTTGATCACTACCTTGATAAGTCAAGAGATTGTATTCTACCAAGAACACAAGAAAGCAAAGCTAAGCTTGCTGAAAATATCTCAATATTGTTATTGATATGATGAAAATTTATTTTACATACTTGTAACCTTTATATATTCATGTAAACATCCAAATTCTAAATAAAAGAAGTGTCCAAAATTACGTAGGAATAGAAATCCTAACTTAAGTTGGAAAATAAAACTATAATCTAAATCCTATAAGGGAACCTAAATAACAATCCTAAGCTAATAAAGAAACTTTAATAACAATCCTAATCTAATAAGGAAACCTAAAAAATAATAATCCTAAACAAACAAAGAAACTTATTCCATATAGAACAAGGAAATCTTCAAAAGCCTAAATTATCTATGTGGCATAAGGATTTAGAGGCGTAGGGCTATTTTATTCTTCTTCTTATAGCCCACTTGAATTCTTGTCACGTATTCAGCCCATCTCTTGTAATTTTTGCCCACTAGAAAAAATTGTTGAATCATGTGAATGCTGCCCTTGTGTCCCCCCTAAGCTCTCGTAGGAGTTCCCTCTCTTGTATGCATGATTGCATAGCTTTGTTCATATCATTTTTGTGCCACTTCAAGGGCTAATGCTTCTTTAGAAGCTTGTCTCAATTTAGGGACACGTGTCACTTTACGGCTATTAGCACTTTTGGAGGTAGTGATTAAAAAATTATATATGTACTCTTATATCTGGAGCATTATTTTAATAAGATCTTGATTTTTGAATGATTTTTTTCGTGAAACACTATCTTTTGAACTATTTGGTCTACCATGCTTCTGACGTGTAACAAATGATTCAATAACTATTTTTTGATCAAATTGTTCTTTAAGAATAATTATCCAAGCTAATGTATAGGCAGTTAGTATATATGATTTGGTTACTCTTACAGTATCAGTAAATACATATAGTAACTGATTTATAATTAGCTTAAGTTGCACTATCCTTCGAACTTTATTTTTATATTGATTAGTATGAGGATTAAGATGAGATATAATAAATGTTTTGAAGAAAATATATGCCTTACTAGAAGGCATTTTAATGGTAGAAAAGATTGTCTCATCAAAATGATAATTCGTAAACTGCGTGGTAAATAAATCACCTTTCAAAAGTTCAATATATCTGATAATAGATATTCAGCTAAAACTGACATAATCCTAAATGACATTGAGTTCTCATCTTAGTATATTGTGAAGGTACTATAAAAATATATACAACATGACCAAAAAATGTGTACATGGGATATATCAATTAGATCACCAAATACAAGTTGCAATGGGAATATTGATGATAAGCAGAAGGTCTAAGGCAAATTAATGTTGTAGCATGTAATACAATGTAACACCCCTTAAGCGATACAAATTTTATTTACCCGTGCATTTATATTCTTTGTTGATATTTGGATTTATTAATCGATTTTTAGTTTTAGGTTGTATGCTTTAGAAGTATTTTGGAAGTGTTATAAGGATGAATGTAGTATTAAATGTGAGTTTATTTAGCAAGACCCAAAATGCAAAATACTAAGATTTTAGAAAGAGAAAAGATCATGGAAATCTAATTTCCTAAGTCCAATTGTAAAGAGTCCAATTACTTAAATGGATGGTTGAGATTTGATTTTGTGTTAGGTATAACAACCAAATCAATGGTCTAGGATGATTAATAAAATGAATGGTTGAGATTTGGTTAAGTGTTAGATATAACAACCAAGTCAATGGTCTAGGATGATTAATAAAATGAATGGTTGAAATTTGGTTAAGTGTTAGATATAACAACCGAATCAATGGTCTAAGATGATTACTAAAATTGATGGTTGAGATTTTGGTTGAGTGTTAGGTATAATAACCAAATCAATGGTCTAGGATGATTACTAAAGTGGATGGTTGCAATTTGTTCGAGTGTTAGGTATAACAAACAAATCAATGGTCTAGGATGATTACTAAAGTGGATGGTTGCGATTTGTTCGAGTGTTAAGTATAACAAACAAATCAATAGCCTAGGATGATTGGCTTCAACTATAAATAGCTTTCCTTACTAAGGCTTAGGCATCAAGTGAGTAGTAAATCTTCAAAGAGAAGAAGAAAAGAGCTTAAGGAGACTTAAGTGTTTTGGAGGAGAAGTTAGAAGGAATTAAGGTAATTCAACAATCTCTTATAGTTCTATTGTGTTATTGCTATGAATTACAGATACATATTTTATTTAAAAATCTCATGAAATTTTTTTTGACATACTAGTTTAGATTAATTTTAGTGATGGAAATGGTTAAAGATTTTATTAAAATAAGTTAAGTGATTGATGTGCTTATTTTTTATACAAAATTTGTCATACTTTCACTCTTAATTTTATGCTAATTCATATTTATTTTACTTAATTATTTGTCTTTTCTTATTTAATTTGTTTATGTCATTACTTTGAGCTTGGTTCTTTATTTTTGTAGGAGAAAAGCCCAAAAAGCCCAAAAAATGGAAAGAAAACAACAAGGTCCGTTTGTATTGAACATAGTTAGTATTTTTTAGTGTATCTTTATACTCAAAAATCATATTTGACTAATTCAAAATAATTTGAAAACTAGACATAATGATTAACAAACCCACCTGTCTTGGAAGAAAGCAAAAAGTCAAGTTTTAGTGGCCTAAATTTTGGTTTGAATGGAGACAAGTGGGAGACAGCTTCTCCTTAACAAGGGGGAGTGAATTTGGGGTGTTTTTTATGACTAAATGGGCAACTAAAAGGGGTGAACAACTAGAAGAGGGCGAGAATGAAAGTGAAGGTTTTCCTTACCATTTTGGAGATTTTAGAAGCTTGAAGAAAGAGGGAAAGGAAGAGGAAGATAATTTGAAGCTTATTACAGTGAAGTCCTTTATCTACATAGAGTTTTTCTTCCTCAACTCTATACTTTTCTCTTTCTGAAATTTGCATTAAGATTTTCATTTTAATTATGGTGTGTTGTAATTTTACTATGCACTAATTGCTCTTAACTAGGGCAAATATGTAACCTAGCTAAGAGCATCAATTTCCAAAATTTGTGTTGTTCATGATTTATTGTTTATATTGAGTGTTCATTATTGTGCTTAATGCTTTTGAATATTTGGCTAATATTTGAATGATTTGTGAACTATATTGATCTAAGAAGTGGTTTATGTGTTTTGATTATGTAATGAACACAATGAATTACATGTTAGATAGAGATATACTATCATGATTCATGCAGAATTAAGTTAATTATCATTATACTTAATGAACTTTCATGTATTTCAATTCACATAGAGATATAGTGAATTAGTATGTGCAAGTATTTTTGGTATATCTTGAGAAAAAATATCAAATAAATTAGGATAATTTTCTGTCAATATTCATAACAAATTGAAACAACACAATTAAATAAATTAAGTTCAATTAGCTATGGTGAAATCTACTACCCTAGTGTTTTAATCAATTGAAATTCACAATTTTGTTTAGTTAGTTTAATTTAAATTTCCGCAATTTCTTGTTAATCAAAATTTATTAATCGAATTCTTTAATTAAATTTAGGATTACTTATCTTCGGTAATTAACAAATTAACCAATCCTTGTGAGAACGATACTTGACTTATCATTTTATTACTTGTTAACGATAACGTGCACTTGTGTTCGTAAAATTATGCAACAGTGATAAGAGAAACTTTTGCAAAACCTAGACCTTTGACAATAGCTCGGTCCAAGAATTCTATAAATTTTTATATTGTGAATTTTACAAATATGATTTAACTGAGTAAATAATGAAGATCGAGGTGCTGGCCAAATAGTTCAAGCTAATATTCCTAATTCTTTTCAAGATCCTTTGCAAGGAATCGGTGGTCTAATGACTAGGGTAAGGACAAAGAGGATGAAAGAGGCTTTACAAGGCATAATCATGGAAGTTCATGACAAAAAGGCTATTCTAGAAAGTTCTAAAATTGTTCTTGAAGTTTCCAAAGCTTCACAAAAAATAATCACTTATCTTTATATGCAGGAAGACGAATAAAATTGTGCTACTAAATCCCTATGCTGCATGGATAAGTTGGTCTTTTAAAGATTTTTTGTTCTATAGAGAATTAGTTTCCTAGTCTGTTTAGGATTGTTATTTAGGTTTCCTTATTAGATTATCACTGTTATTAAGATTTCCTTATTAGATTATGATTTTTATTTAAATTTCCTTATTAAATTAGAATTATAGTTTTTTTTTCCAACTTAAGTTAGTATTTCTATTTCTACTTAATTTTGGATTTCTTTTTTATTGAGGATAATGATGTTTACATGCCTATATAAATGCTACAAGTATGTAAAATGAATTTCATCATCATATCATTAATAATATTGAGGTATTTTTAGCAAGTTTAACTTTGCTTTCTTGTGTTCCTAGTAAATAATATATCTTAACTTATCAAGGGAGTTGATAAGTGCGTAGAATACGTATTTATCGGGTATTTCGAGACTTGAATTATTTTGTAAATCCTTAAGTTTAGTTAATATTTGATGAATTTTAATGTTTTGCATAGAAAAGATAGCGAACGAGCATTAAAGATGAAATCGGCTCGAGAAACTAACGTTGAAAAAGTTACAAAAGAAATAGGGACTAAAACGCAAAGCTAAAGGGACCAAATTGCAAGGAAAACAAAGCTAGAGGGGATGGCGCGCCAGTGCCATGCTTATGCTCCAATCTTATTTTGGCTGCGAGGATGGTGCAGCATCGACATGGAGGTACGCAGCCCCGCTACCCATTATGTCCTATGGTGCCCTAGCGTGGATTTTGGGCGCTTCAGTGCTCCCTAATTGTGTTCGGACGAATTTTGGCCATGAGATCATCACCCAATGGCCTGATTTAGGTATTTTTTAGGTTTATATATTTTTAGGATGATAGCCACCAAGGGGAGGCAACCTAGAATAGAAATTTAGAGGTTTTTGAGTGGGAAAGAGGAAGGACAAGTGAAGATCATAGAGAGAGAAGTGAAGTGATTTAAGTTGGAGCCCTTGGAAGAGGACTTGAAGGAGGATCATTGAAGCTTGGATCTCTAGTCTAGTTTTCCTAAACTCTTAAACTCTCATTTTGTATTTAATTTGAACTTTGATTGTTGAACTTATGATTATGGAATACATGTTGATTGTTATGTTGTCATTTGCGATGATTGGCTAGTTTTCCTAATCTAAGGTCTTGATGGATCGTGTCTAAACTATGTTTTAATTAATTGACATGTTATTAATGTTGTTATGGTTTGATTCGCTTGTGTTTATCTTGTTTAATGTTCTGATTTGTTAATTAATTAATGAATTGGCTAAATTAGAGATGGATGAATTAAGTCTTGGAAAAGATTAATTTGTTCGTCGGACTAAGTAAACACAATCTAGATAGTTGTGAGACCGGGAGGTAATCAACATCTAGATAATTAAGTTAACGATTAGGATTTTAATAAACTGGGAAGTGAATTGGGTTCTAAGCGTTAAATAACAAGTAATGCATAATGAACGTATAATTATTCGGGTTAGATAGTTTTAGATATTAACTTGAATCATTGTGCGTAAAACCTTAACTTACGCTTGGGAGAGGTGTTAAGGTTGACTTAAATCTTATGGTTAGTGAATTAGACCAAAACGCATTAATAATGGCCAATTAGAAGAAACACGTGATTGATAAGTAAAATCAAGACCCTAGGTAATTCATCCTTGCATCTTTCATCTTTTATAAATTCTTAAACTCAATTTCTATTCCATATTTATTAATATTTGTGTTTTGATTTATTTTCCATTACAATTAGTCGATTTAGTTTACTTAGATAAAATTGACCTTGCAAACTATAGTTTTTAGTAGTTAATTTGAATATCAATACTCGTAGGACGATATCTTTTCTAATCACTTTATTACTTGATACAACCTGTGCACTTGCAGTTAGCATAGTCGCGATCAAGTTTTTGGCGTCGTTGCTGGAGATTGAAAACTTTTAATTATTACTAATACCGTTGTAGCATTGTTCAATCTTAATCTAAGCTTTTATTTCTTTTGTTTTCATTTATGTTTTTGTTCTATTTTTGGAATTTGTAGGTGTATGTGAAGAATCCGCAATCTTGAGTTAGTTGCATTTGATCCAAAAATTGAGCGGACACTTCCGACCAAGCAATAACTTACCAACTCACTATCATCCCGGACTCCGCAATTATGAGAGTTTTTCCTATGGTACTACAAGTAATGCAATGCTACCACCACAAGCAACGAGATTTCAATAACAGCCCATGGTCGAAAAGAAACCATCCTTAGAGGATCTCTTGAGCACATTTGTTGTAGAAACAAGGAATTGGTTCAACAAAAATGAAGTTAGGTTGGACAACATGGAGAGTCATATGATGAATATAGGAGCAATAATGAAATCCTTGGAGGTGTATAATAGAAACTTTCCAAGTGATACAGAGGTCAACCCTAGAGAGCAATGCAAAGTTATCACTTTTAGGAGTGGTAAAGAGTTAGAGCTGCTCAAGTGTAAGGAGAATGAAGCAAAGAAGGATAAAATGAAGGAGAGTGAAGTGAATGGGAAGAAAGTTAGATGCTCAATTTTCGAAGTTCTTGGAGATATTTAGAATCACTTCAATATTCTATTTGCAAACACACTTGAACAAATGCCGAATTATTTGAAATTCATGAAGGAAGTAATGTCTAAGAAACGACGTTAAGAGGAGTATGAAATGGTGAAGTTAACGGAGGAATGTAGCTTTATTATTCAACGGAAGTTGCCTAAGAAGGAGAAAGATTCGGGTAGTTTTACTATCCCATATACTATTGGCAAATCAAATTTTAAGAGAGCTTTGTGTAATCTTGGGGCAAGCATCAATTTATTGCCGCTTTCGATTTTTCAGAAGCTAGGACTTGGTGAAGTGAAGCCGATGACTATTTCCTTGCAAATGACGGATAGGTCCATCAGTTATCCTTGGGGAGTTGTAGAAGATGTGTTAGTCAAGGTGGATAAATTTATCTTCCCAGCTGATTTTGTGGTGCTTGACATAAAGGAAGACCAAGAAATCCCCGTTATACTTGGAAGATCTTTCCTAACTACTGGAAGAGAGTTGATTGATGTACAATATGGCGAGATGACATTGAGGGTAAATGAAGAAAATGTCAAGTTTAACATTTACTATTACAAGAAAATTCAAAACAACATAAGCACTTGTTATACGGTAGATGTTATCAAGAATGATGTGGTGAATGTAGATAAGAATGGAATGGAAGAGTCTTGGAAAGATACGTATGAAGATGCTAAAATTTTCAAGAAGAAGAAAAAGAAACCACATGAGAGATCGGTTAATTTGAAAGACGGAGATGAGAGCTTGTGTAGTGTGAATGGCCAAAAGCTCAAATTTCATTTCAATGGAGAAGGACCAAATGTCGCAAATGATCCTTTCGAGGATCCCCTTTGAACTAATTAAAAGGCCAAGTCTAGTTAGAGATGTTAAATTTAACGCTACTTGGGAGACAACCCTAACCTTTTATACTTTGAGTTTTATTTTCAATTCATGATTGTTTTGTTACTTTACTTTATTTTGTTTAATGTCTTATGTTTTCACATTTTTTCTTGTGTGTGGATGTATTCAGAGGCAAATGTTGTTCAGATAAATCAGAGTAAATTGATGTCAAAGCCCTCAGCCCACACCTCTCTTGCTTTTCTTTTCGTGCGTAGGGAGTGGCCGCGTAGCACAGGCACTCCAGCACCCTGCTTGTGCGCTCTTGCCTGCCAAAGCCCCGCGCCCAGGCCCCTTTTGCTGATCGTTCCTGCATGCAAGGCATGGTCGCGCAGAACAAGCGCGTGCCAGCTCCCCTTGCGCGTCCTTGCCCTGTACACGCCCAACATACCCCACGCTCATTTCCCCCTCACTTTACCTTATATGCTTATGCTTTATTTTCTTTTACTTGGCACTTATTTGCACAAGCCAAACACACAACTTATGCTCTACCCTTTTCACTTTCCCTTTCAAAATTTCTTGATCCTCAACTAAATCATCAACATTCATTCCATTTCATCAACATCAAGCTACACTTAAGTAAGTCAAACTTCCATTTCCACTTTTCCTTAGTTTTTGCATTATTGATTGAGTTGTAGGAGATGAGATTGGGAGTTGCTTTGATCTTTGAATTATTCAAAATTTGGGAGATTTTAATTGAATCTTTGAAGTGTTAGAATTGTTTGCACTTGAACTCAGGTTGAGTGAGAAGATAAAGGAAGTTTGACATTTCACCATTGGATGAGTTCACTACTTTACACACCAAGTGTTTGATATAATGCTTGAGTGATAATTTTTTAAGATCCCTTAAGTCTTCACATTAGGAATCACTTAAGGAGTATTTGGGAAGTGCAAGAAAGTGTTCTAGGAGTTGATTTAGTAAGGAATGAGGTGTAGGAGAAAGTGAGCATACCAAGTGTTTGACGAATTTCCCGAGAGAAAGCTTAAGTGTTCATAACCATGATTTCCACAATACCTGAATAACAACGACGACCAAAATGCACAATGATAACAAAGAGGATTAAGAGGTGAGATCTCACATCTCCCTCTTGGGTATGATTTCTTTCCCATGCTTCTTATATGAATAAAAACATTGAGGACAATGTTTACATTAAGTTTGGGGGAGAAAACTTGTGGTATGATTAGGAATATTTGTGGAAGTGTATATCTTGTTGATCAAAATTTTTGCTTAAGCCACCTCACACATAGTTTGATCTTGATTTTTTTTTTGTTTTCATAGTTCTTATTCTTGCATGTGAGTTAGTGCTTTTGTTTGATTTCATGTGTTTGTTTCCTTTAAGTTTCTTTTTCTCCTTTTAGTATTATATGCATGCAATCGTGTTTTATCTTTTGAGTTGTTTTTAATTGTCTTGTGAGCTTGCCTTTGTCAATCTAAATGAAAGCCAATGATATAATTTTGATTGAGAGTGCTTAAATTTTGAAAAATGACAAATGTTGGCCTAATCTATGTGCTTAACTTGCTGTCAAATTCATTGTACTTAATCATTTCCTAAAATTTAATTGTAATGCCATGATTGCTTGATTGTTTAGAAATTTAGAGAAGGTTTATATGAACCAAATAAACTTGTAAGACTTCATTGAATTCCAAAATTGTCACTTGAGGCGAAATTATAAGGGATGCTTCATTAGTGAAATGATTTAGGCCATCTTTGATCCGTTTCTTTTGTTATCACTCTTTGTTGATTTGACCTTAGAATTAAGTTTAATACCCTTTCGTTTAAACACCCTAAGTTTTTTATTTTCTGATGATCGTTTATATACTGGAGGAAGGGTGGAGTTTATGAAAAAAAAAAAAAAGAATGCTCAAGCCAAGCTCTTACCAAGTAACCGAGTCTCATGCCTAGACAAGCATAGAGAACTCGCGTAAAAAGGTAGAGCGAGGGGAGAGAAATAAAAGTTCAAGCCAAATTTTATTGAGTAACCGGACCTTTTGCCTAGAAAACATGGAGAGTTCACGTAAAAAGGTAGAATGAGGTTGAATTGTTGTTATAAAAAAAAAAAAGAAAGCAAAGTAAAAGGAGTTGTGAAGAATTGATGATTATAAGAAAGAATGAAAAGGATTGAAGGAAAAGTTCTAAGATAGTTTTTGTATTTAGGGTATTTAAACCTCACTTACATATCTTTTTCCTACCCTAAATATAACTTATCATTTCTAGCCTAATCAAGCCCTAAGGATCCTTGATGTGGTGCCCTATTACATAAGTGGAGAGTGCATAAAATTCAAGCCTATGGAATTCCCTTAAAAGTTCGAACAAGTTTATTTGTTTATATAAACTAATCCGAGTTGAAGAAAAAGTATAAGAGGCAACTCACACATTTGCATAAGGAATCTTTAAGTAGAGTGGCCTTTAGTATTTAAATTGATTTATTTTTTTAGATGAATTGCCAACATTTTGAAAGTTTCCTAAATTTAAGTAATTGTTTGATCTATGAGGCTAAAGTTTGATTTAATTGAGAATATGCTCATGAGTCTCTTTTGTTTCTTCGTAGTTATCTTTGGTTAAGTTCTTTTAATTAGTTATGTTTGTTTGCTATTGTTTTGTTTTTATTTTGTTTTGCTTGAGGACAAGCAAACATTCAAGTTTTGAGGCATTTGATAAGTGTGTAGAATATGCATTTATCGGGTATTTCGAGACTTGAATTATTTTGTAAATCCTCAAGTTTAGTTAATATTTAATGAATTTTAATGTTTTGCATAGAAAAGAAAGCAAACGGGTATTGAAGATGAAATCGGCTCGAGAAAGCAACATCGAAAAAGTTGTAAAGGAAACAGAGACTAAAACTCAAAGTTGAAGAGACCAAATTGCAAGAAAATCAAAGCTAGAAGGGATGGTGCGACCGCGAGGATGACGCTCCAATCTTATTTTGGCCATAAGGATGACACGGCAACGCCACGTAGGTGCGGCCGTGCAACCCATTATGTCCCCTGGCCCCCTAGAGTGGATGTTGGGTGCTCCAGTGCCCCCTCAACGTGTTTAGACGAATTTTGGCCGTGACATCATCACCTAATGGCCTGATTTAGTTATCTTTTAGATTTATATATTTTTAGGATGATAGCCACCAAGGGGAGGTAACTTAGAATAGAAATTGAGAGGTTTTTTTAGTGAGAAGAAGGAAGAACAAGTGACGATCCTAGGGAGAGAAGTGAAATGATTCAAGTTGAAGCCTTTGGAAGAGGACTTGAAGGAGGATCATTGATGCTTGAATCTCTAGTCTAGTTTTCCTAAACTCTTAAACTCTCATTTTGTATTTAATTTGAACTTTAATTGTTGAACTTATGATTATGGAATACATGTTGATTGTTATGTTGTCATTTGTGATGGTTGGCTAGTTTTCCTAATCTAGGGTCTTGATGGATCTTGTCTAAACTATGTTTTAATTAATTGGCATGTTATTAATGTTGTTATGGTTTGATTCGCTTGTGTTTATCTTGCTTGATGGTCTGATTTGTTAATTAATTAATGAATTGGTTAAATTGGAGATGGATGAATTAAGTCTTGGAAAATATTAATTTGTTCGTTGAACTAAGTAAACACAATCTGGATAGTTGTGAGACTGGGAGGTAATCGACATCTAGATAATTAAGTTAAAGATGAGGATTTTAATAAACCGGGAGGTGAATTGGGTTTTCAGCGTTAAATAATAAGTAATGTATAATGAGCGTATAATTATTCGAGTTAGATAATTTTAGATATCAACTTGAATCATTGTGCGTAAAACCTTAACTTACGCTCGGGAGAGGTGTTAAGGTTGACTTAAATATTGTGATTAGTGAATTAGACCAAAACGCATTAATAATAGCCAATTAGAAGAAACACGTGATTGATAAGTAAAATCAAGACCCTAAGTAATTGCATCTTTCATCTTTTATAAATTCTTAAACTCAATTTCTATTCTATATTTATTAATATTTATGTTTTAGTTTATTTTCTATTACAATTAGTCGATTTAGTTTGCTTAGATAAAATTAGCCTTGCAAACTATAGTATTTAGTAGTTAATTTGAATATCAATCTTCGTGGGACGATATATTTTCTAATAACTTTATTACTTGATACGACCTGTGCACTTGCGGTTAACATAGTCGCGATCAGGAGTTATAAACCTTTGTAGCGTCTTCAAGATTGAAATTTTAGGGACTTAGTCTCCTCAAGTTCTAATTTGATCATCTACAACTTGTTTTCTAGTTTCTGGGGTGCGCATAAAAACTACTTCAAGAGTTCCTATGGCAGGTCTTCTAGTGGGTTCTTATCATTTAATATCAAAACTTTGGCTTTAGAAACATATTACTTATCCTTTACTTATCCTTGTTTTATGTGTTTTTTTTGTGCGATACTTCTGTTGTCTTTGTTTAGCTTCCTTGAATTCTTCCATTTAGTTTCTTTGTATTTTTTAATAGATTCATTTCTATTTTGTGTTTAGTTTTGTGAATAAAAAAATGGATTGAAAAAAAAACCCAATTCAAAAAAAAGAGAAAAGTTCGATTGCATTGTTTAATCGATGTGCAATCTGTTTTGCATTATTTATTAAAATTACAGATTTAATTTATAATTATTTTTCCAGCATAAAAGAAATTTCTTGAAACGCAAGATCATATTCCTATTCAATTAAATCATAACAAGATTTCCTTTCTTTTTTGGATTTGACTAATTGACTAATTTAAAGCCAATTAGTATTAACCTTTATCAAATAAGGATTCTTGTGTATATTCCTTTTTGAGCTAGGATTTTTTTTCCTTAAACAGTTATCTTACTATATTAATTATACTAATCCTTATTAAATAAGGATTCTTGCGTCTAAATTAATTGAATTTCATGCTTTATATTATATTTATTCTATTCGGGTTTAATGTGCAAGGTTGTTTTGTGTCTTTTAGCTTTGCTTTTCAATTTGTTGCATTCTAGTGATTTCTTTTGCATGTCTTTTGCTTCGTTTTGAGGTTTTCTTATTTTCTTAGCTCTTTTAATTTATTTTTTTTCTTCGTTGTCGTTTGTCTCAACTAAGTTTTTAACATTTTGATCTTAAGATTTGCCACCAACTAATCGAGTACTCCTTGAGATTCGTTGATCTTGATTTTTTGAAGAATTATAAAGGGGGCTGGCTTGAATGGTAAAAGGCAAGAGTAGTGAGACTGTCATTGAGAAAATCTAAATTAGTATGTAACATAATTGCTAAAATTTTGATTTGAGTGCAAACACATGAGAAAGTGTAAGAGGAACAATTTTTTTTATTTCTAACAAGTTTAACAGGTTATAAACATGAGTAGTGAAGGAGAACCGCAGGAAGTTGACATGAAAAAGTTCATATCGGCTGTTAATGAATAATTTAGAAAGTTGAATACTAGGTTAGATGACTTGCAATGCCCATCTATGCCTAAAACTCTTAGAAGACGTGTGTTTGAGGAGGAAGAAGAAGATGATTCAGATTTGGAGGAATCAAGTTCTAAATGAGGCAAAAAGGTTGTTTGCAAAAGAGATAGAAATTTAGGCAGCATAAAGATGAAGATTCCAACTTTTCATGGAAAGAATAATATCGAGCTATACTTGGAGTGGGAAAGAAAAGCTGAACACGTATTTCATTGCCATAATTACTCTGAGGAGAAGAAAGTAAAACTAGCAGTCGTAGAGTTTATAGATTATGTAAGCATATGGTGGGATCAATTGACGATCAATAGGCGCAGGAATGGAGAGAGACCAATTCAATCATGGAAAGAAATGAAATTGGTAATGCACAAGAGATTTATACCTAGCCATTATTATAGAGATTTGCATAGAAAGTTGCAAGGGTTGGTTCAAGGTTCCATGAGTATAGAGGACTATTACAAGGAGATGGAGATAGCCATGATTATAACAAACATAGAGGAAGTTCGAGAAGCAACAATGGCTAGATTTATTGGCAGCTTAAATAAGGAGATTGTTGATGTGGTTGATTAACAACATTATGTAGAGATGAAGGAGATATTGCACAAACCTATTAAAGTGGATAAGCAAATCAAATCAAAAGGGTTCAAATTTGGTTCGGCTACTAGTTCTTCATGAAAATCTAATTGGAAGCACAACAAAATTGCATAAAAAACAAACGAAGAAGCAAAGCAAAAGGATTCGGTTGTTGTTTCTAAAGGTAAAACTGAAATTGAAACTTCTTCAAAGTCACATGAAATTAAGTGTTTTAGGTGCCAAGTATTCGAGTGTATTGCTTCTCAATGCTAGAATGAAAGAGTTATGATTGCGTTGGAGAATGGAGAAATCGAAAGTGCTAGTTCAAGTAAGGATGAGATGCTACTATTGGAGGATTATTTTGATGTTGAAGTTGAAGAACCTGTGCATGGTGATTCAGGTTACAAGGAGAGGTCTAAGTATACAGCCTAAGGATGATGTTGATGAAGAGCAAAGTGAGCATCTTTTTCACAGAAGATGCCATGTGAAGGATAAGGTATGTACTATGATTATTGATGGTAGAAGTTGTACTAATGTTGCTAGTACTTTATCGGTAGATAAGTTGAATTTGTATACCATAAAGCATCCTAAACCGTGCAAATTGCAATGGCTAAATGAATGTGGAGAAGTGAGGGTAACCAAATAAGTTATAATTTCCTTTTCAATTGGCAAGTATGAGGATGAGGCTCTATATGATGTAGCACTAATGCATGTTGATCATATATTGCTTGGCCGATCGTAGCAGTTTGATCGAAAGGTTACATATGATTGGTACAAAAATCATTATTCTTTTGTAATGAATAACCAAACTGTTATACTAACCCCTCTCAAGCCTTTGTAAGTTTATGAAAATCAGATTACGATAGCAAGAGAGTGCAAAGTGAAAGAAGAAGAAATGTGTGAGCAAGAGGAAAAGAAAAAGAAAGAAAGTGAACAAGCAATAGCAAGGAGAGCAAGAGAGACCGAGAGGAAAAGTGCAAGTGGAAAAGTGGGGCTGAGAGAAAAATTGGAGAGAAAAGTAGGGGAATGAGTGTATTTGCTGGAAAAAAATGAGGTTAAGAGTGTCATAATTGCAAGGCGGAAACTACTTGTACTTATATATAAGGATGTTTACTTTTCAACTAATGACTTTAAGCCCTTTTGGCTTAGTGTTGTGTCTTTATTATAGGAGTTTGCATATAATAGATCTGTTCATTCTACTACTTCTTTTTCACCTTTTAAAATTGTTTATGGCTTTAATCCTTTAACTCTTGTGAATATTTTGCTTTCGCCTACTAATGAACATGCTACTCTTAATCGTACGAAAAATGCAAATTTTGTGAAGGATTTACACCCCAAGGTTCGAGCTAATATTGAAAGGACGAATGAGAAATATTCTAAGCAAGCTAATAAGGGGCGTTTAAAGGTTTTTTTAAACTGAAGATTGGGTTTGGGTTCACATGTGTAAGGAGAAGTCTCTTACTTAAAGGAAATCAAAATTGCAGCCTAGATCAATGATAATGCCTACAAACTAGATTTAACAAACAACTATGGTAATGTTAGTGCGACTTTTAATGTTGCTGATTTATCTTTGTTTGATGTACGTGATTCAAGGATAAATCTTTTCGAGGAGGGGGGGAATAATAGAGATTGAGGTACTTGTCAAATGGTTCAAGCTAATATTACCGATTTGTTTCAAGATCCTTTGCAAGGAATTGGTGGTTGCTACAATTTTTAGATTATAATACCCAAATGTAGGTTGTCTCAAGTAATAAAGATTGAGAAGTCCGAGTGTCGGTCCTCAAAGAATTAGTTATATTAAGTTCACAAATCCAAAAAATTCAAATATTACAAGTCCAATTGTCTAAATGTTATAAAAGTAGAATGAATTTTTTATTATTAACTTTAAATTAACTATTATTGTATATTAAGGCATTAGGGATCCATTTTGATGACATGTATAGAAATTATTCTTGATCCTTTTTTATATACACAATTAAGACTCAAATAAGAAGTAAACTTAATTGGAGGATGGATAACATTTAAGCACAAAGAAATAAAAAAACTTACCTTTCAATTGAAGGTGAAAAATTATAAGTTGCCTTGCTCTTGATATGCAGAAAACATCCAAGCATTCAACGTATCCTTAGTTAACAATGAATCAAGGTTTCTAACAAACCAAAATCACTTGCAAAATATAGTACTCACTCAATAGACAAGTTGACAATAAAGAACAAATCAAAGGATCAAGGAACAAAATTATACAACTATCAAAAGTTCACCCTTTGCCCTAATTATGAAATTAAAAATACATGGTGTGAAAAAAATATAAAGAAGAAGAGATGAAAGTTTTTTTTAGAGAATACAAGCTACCTTTAGCTTTCAAAACAAAGGTTTATATAAACAAGATGAAAGAGAATTCACACATGTGAATATAAGCAAGTGTAGCATTATCCTTCATATTGAGAAGTACTTTTGACTATTGTCTACTCCAAATTAAAGAAATATTTCTTCTCCAAAAATATGGCCCCATGAATAATCTTTCAATTGCTTTATAAATCATAGAGTTTGGACCTATGTAGTGGAAGTTACACTTAAAATAAAAATGCATGTTTAAATTAAAAATGTTGACAGCTACTGTTTGAATAATAATTATTTTCAGCCATACAGATGCACGACTTAGAAATTTTTCATAGCATAGAATTTGTAGCCGCCTCTTGTATGGTTCATTAGATTCAAGAAGTAATGCAATTGGTACACTGTGGAAAAAGATATGTCCAAAATACTGAAGGCTATGCATAGGTCCAGGCTGCAAATGGTAGGACCACGTTTTGTTGTATTGCTTCAAATATCTGGTGATGAATCATTTCGAAACTGAAAATGACTTCTGAATATGAATTGTGATAAATTGAGTCAACTTCCGTTTAAAATAAAAATAATTGCATTTGAAGGTGGATAGATAAAGATATGATCATTAGACTAATTAGCGCTCAAATGAAAAATATGATGTTGACTATTTTATTTTATTTTTAATTGCGACTTGATCTTTCTTTCTCCAATACACAAAATACACTACATTACTATTTCACATAAGTATTATATACATGCCAACTAACACAATTATACAAATTTGCATGTAATTGAGCTTTGGATCATGAAAACATGCAAATTGAAGTTGTCCTAATGAAATTCACAATTTTTGCACAAATAAGGACTTTAAATTAATTAGTAATGCAATAGTGCTTTCTAAAATATACATGAATGATACATTTTTATACACTTATCAGTGGTCCAATGACTAGGGTAAAGGCAAAGAGGATGAAAGAGGCTTTACAAGGCTTAATCATAAAAGTGAATGACAAAGAGACTATTCTAGAAAGTTCTAAAACTGTTCTTGAAGTTTCCAAAGCTTCACCAAAGATAATCACTTATTTTTATGTGCAAGAAGAAGAATAAAATTACGCTACTAAATCCTTATGCTGCATAGATAGGTTGGGCTTTTGAAGATTTCTCGTTCTGTATAGAATTAGTTTTCTTGTTAGATTAGGATTGTTATTAAGGTTTCCTTATTAGATTAGAATTATAGTTTTTTTCAACTTAAGTTAGGATTTATGTTCCTACTTAATTATAGATTTCTTTTTTATTTAGGATAATAATGTTTATATGCCTATATAAAGGCTACAAGTATGTAAAATGAATTTGGATCACGTCATTAATAATATTGCGGTATTTTAAGCAAGCTTTGCTTTGCTTTTTTGTGTTCTTGGTAGAATACAATATTTTGACTTATCAAGGGAGTGATCAACCTTTGCCTTTTTTAAGATTAGAATTTTAAGAACTTAGTTTTTTTAAGTTTTAATCTGATTATCTACAATTTGTTTTTTAGTTTCTGGGGTGCACATAACAATTTATTCAAGAGTTTTTAGGGCAGATCATCTAATAGATGTTTATCAATGTTCTTGGGTAATGGATTATAGATCATTTTTGGTCGAACCACTTAAATATTGCTCTCATTATATTTGTTGAAGTTACTGAGTTCTTGAAGAGTTGGATGTTCCAATGATGAGTGCCTAAAAATACAATTTGATTATTATATGAAATAATGATATTTGTTAAAATACGAGGTCATTTGTCATATTTTACTAATTTTTTACACAAATATTGTTGTTGGAAATAATTTGCAATTTGTGTATTTTTGAATGTTGAAGAAGTAGGAATTTTTGCATAGTTTTTATCCTTTAATTAACTTATAATATTTTTTTTATAGCACAATTTAAAGCCAAATTGAATTGTTCCAACCTTTTCAAGCCTAAAGCACCAAGTAGCCATCAAATTGGGTTTGATTTGTGAATCTAGTCCAAAGACCACCTATATTCATTTTGAAGGCTAAAGAAGATCATCTTTGGTTTTTTTTCCAAGGAATATCAAAAAGAAGAATTCAAATCGAATTTGAATTTGGCAAAATGGATGGGTGAAGGAATCCCATGCCAAGGTTCAAATTGATGTCTCTCCAATTTTTTATAAATAGGGTGGTAAACTCCTCCATTTCGTAGTACTTCATATTAATTAGTTTGTAAGATCAAAACTTTTATTTTGAGTAAAAGTAATATTTCAATTCTATTCATATTTTCTCAATCAAACTTGTGCAATGAATTGGAATTAAGGCTAAAGTTTGAGTAAGGCTTGAGTGAATCTTATTTTTTAAATTTATTTTATTTTCCTACTTTGATCCTTTTACAAATATATTCATTATTCATATACTTTTTTTGTTTAAGCTCTTTATTGTCCCTTTTAATTTCAAAATTATAGTTTTCTATTTCATATAAATTCAGTCATGCTTTGTTTATGTGAATTTTGTTATAATTATAATTCTTGTTGGTTATTTATTTTATGAATTTATCCTTTACTGTAATATCATTTATCAATATATTGTCGATTTTGGATAATTTATAAAATAAAATTATGTGCTTGAAGATAGAACTTTTCTTAAAACAAATACATTAATTGTTAACATTGATCTTCATTTACAAATTTTACAATTGTATGGTTGGGAAGTGAATCATGCAATTGAGTAGTAATTAAGAATCAAATTGATTATAAATAAAATTAATCAAGTTCATTTATTCAAATATTTTTCTATCAATTTTCTTAATCTCATATTTCTATATTTGATTATACATCTTAACCTTTTAAGTTATTTACTTCTTTGTAGGATTGACACCTTATTCTTTACTACAATAACTATATTGTAACTTTTGGGTGTAATCATCCAACAAATTGGTATTAGAGTAGGCTCTTCAAATGATTCAACCAAGATTTGATCTAAAAAAGTTTAATGGTGAAAATGACTTCAATGTGTGGACAATCAAAATGAGAGTATTACCGGTTCATCAAGGACTTGAGGAAGAACTAGATGAGGAAGACAATCTACCTAAAACCTTGAGAAGAAAGAAATACTCAGGAAAGCTCATAGTGACATTATTCCAAGTTTGAGTGATGGTGTAATAAGAGAGGTTTCTAAAGAGAAAACAATCTCAGGTCTATGGGAGAGGTTAAAGAGCAAGTATATGACCAAGTATTTGGCAAATAGACTCTATTATAATAGGAAATTGTATACCTTTTCTTTGCAAGAGGTTGGATCTCTAAAAGATCATCTTGATGAGTTTAGTAAGGTTATATTTCATTTTGAAAATCTTGATTCAAAGATTCTGGATAAAGATCAAGCAACGATCCTTCTAAGTTCACAAAAAAGTCTTATAAGAATTTTTTCCATACATTAACTCTTAGTAGATAAACCATATCAAAGAAAGATGTGAAGTAGTTTTCAACACTAAAAGACTTAAGAAAAGGGAGGAATCATCTGAATTTGGTAATGGAGAAGGCTTAACAACTTAGGGCAAACTGAAAAGAAAGATATAAAAGAGAGGAAGCAATAGAGTTCAAAGTCCAAGAATAAGGTGTTGAAATGCTTCCACTATCATAAAGAAGGCCATTTTAAGAGAAATTGTCTGAACGAAAAAACAAGAAGAAAAGCAAGAACAATAAAAATGGAGATGCTATTATGGCATCCAAGAAAGAGTATGAATCTTCAGATAAATGCTATGAATCAACAAATCTTCTCATAGCCTCGAAAAAGAAAATAAAAGGTAAGTGGATACTTGATTCAAGATGTTCCTTTCATGTATGTACTAGTAAAGAACCCTTTGGTTTTCATAAACCTTGTAATGATGGGAAAGTTTTGATGGGAAATAATATAGCTTGTAATGTGGTTGGAATTGGTAATGTAAGATTTAAAATGTTAGATGGTACTATGAGGGAGCTTTGCAATATGAGATATGTACCCAGCTTAAAAATAAATCTGTGGAATCCCTAGGCATGTTAGACCACTCTAGTTGTGTGTTTAAAGCTGAGAAAAGTATTTCGAAAGTCATCAAATGATCTATAGTCACCATGAAAGGAAAAGTGTGATAGGTTGTATGTATTAGAAGAAGTAACTGTAACAGGTTCAATTTTAGTACCTTTAAAAGCTTAAACTAATAAAACCAGACTTTGGCACCCAAAATTAGCACATCCGGGTGAAAAAGTACTAAGAAAGCTAAGTAAGCAAGGATTATTAGGTAATGATAAGGTGAAAAACCTTGGATTTCTATGAAGAATGTATCTTAGGAACAACCAACAACATAAGTTCAACTTAAGGATTCATAGGACTTAATGGTATTCTAGATTACATACATTCTGACTTGTGAGAGCCTGTTCAAGTTCCATCTTTGATTGGGGATAGATATTTCTTGTCAATAATTGATGATTACTCAAAGGAGCTGTGGATTTATGTAACTAAGTCTAAGGATTTAGTGTTTGACAATTTTAAAGAATGAAAAATCATAATAGAGAAGAAAACTGGTAAAAGAGTTTGATGGTTGAGAACTAATAATGGGCTTGAGTTCTATAGCAAGATGTTTGATGATTATTGTATAGGTGAAGGCATTACTAGACATAGAACAATGAGATCCATAATTCAAGTATTGCAGAAGAATGAATATAACTGTTTTTAAAATGCTTAGATGTGTGTTAATTCATACAAAACTTCTAAAGAAATTCTAGGGTGATGTAGTTGTTATAACAACTTACTTGATTAATAAGAGTCTAGTCCAACAATTGTTTTAGAAGGAAAAATCCTAGAAGAAATCTAATCTGTTAAAATTGCTGATTATGGAAACTGAAGGGTACTTGGTTGTATTGCTTGTGCACATGCTAAACAAGGAAAGCTTGAACCTAGATCTTTGAGAGAATATTGTTGAGGCATCTTTAAGGTGTTAAGGGTTACAAGCTTTGATGCACAAGTTTCAAACCACCAAAGTGCATAGTAAGCAGAGATGTCACTTTTAAAGAAGCTGAGATGTTTAACTCATAATCTCAAGAAGGGCATCTTAAATTTTCAAACCATGAAAAAGCTGATAAAGTTTATTTTCAGGTGGAGCATACAATTGTAAGAGATGAGATGTAATCAAAACCTGAAGAAGATCAAACTAGTGGTCAACATACAAATATTTAAGATTATCAACTCACAAAAGATGAATAGAGAAAAAATATCAAACCTCATACCATGTATAGATATGCGGACTTAATTGCATATGCATTTTCTATTATATAAGAATATATTGAAGATGAACCGAGAGACTTCAAGGAAAGAGTAGAAATAAACAACAATGAAAATCAACTATGGATGAAGAGATTAATTTTTTGATGAAGAATCAAACCTGGGAACTAGTAGAGAGAGCTAAAAATATGAAAATAGTGGGTTGTAAATGGATTTATAAAGTTAAAGAGGAAATTTTAAATTTTGAACCTAGATAATTCAAAGCTAGACATAATGGTAAATGGTGCTTTTACTCAAAGACAATGAGAAGACTTTACTAAAATATCCTTCCCAGTTATTAAAACACTTTTATAAGGTTATTATTGACCTTGACTGCAACTCATAACCTAAAACTACACAAAATGGATGTTAAGACAACATTTTTAAATGGGGAGCTAGAAGAAAAAGTTATGATATTTCAACCTAAAGACTATGAAATTCAAGAAAAATAAAATTGTATCTGATTGCTGAGAATATCTCTTTATGGTTAACCAATCACCAAAGCAATAGTACAAAAGGTTTGATGTGTTCAATAGAATTAATTTTGATTTTTATGTTTACTTCAAAAATACTACTCAGAATAAAATAATCTATGTACTGCTATATGTGGATGACATGTTGATTGTAAGTCATGACAAGATGAAAATTAAGAAATTAAAAGGTAGTATAAGTTAAGAATTTGAGATAAAGAATCTTGGGGCAGCAAAGAAGGTTACTGGCATAGAAATCATAAGAAACAAAAGTGAGGGTAGTTTATTTGAATCCCAAGAACAGTATATGAAGAAGATTTTGGACAAATTTGGAATGAAAGATGTAAAACGTATCTTGAGTCCCTTAACAAATCATTTCAAGTTATCCTCTGATTTGTCCCCAAAACACCAAAGCATCGTGGAAAAGCTTGAATGACCAAACTGTCTTATGTAAGTTGCTGTTTATTTTAATTTGAAAAAATATCAATTTCATCCCTAATATATTTCGATATTACCACTTACATCTTTACTATTTCAAAATTACACCTTTAGTATCTGTCGTTATAATACTAATATTAGAAAATCAGTTTTTAAGTCAAAATAACCTTATTATCCTTATATTGAAAATGTCACCTAATTTTTAAAAATAAAATTAAATAAATATCAATTCTAAAAAATTCAAACAAACATTAAGAATAAAATTATTTAATAAAAATTAATTTCAAATTAAAAAATTACTAAAACTAAAAAACTTAAATTCATAATGTAATAAATTTATTTATTTTTATGAATGAGTTTATTTCTTTTCATTTTTAAAACTTTTACAATAAGATCAAAAAAAATAAAAATAATAAAATTTTAATACAAATAAAAATAATTAAATCTAAAAACGTATTTTTTTAGTTTTTACAATAAAATTAAATAATAATAAAATCTAAATAAGTTTATTTCTTTTAAATTTTTTTAATTTTACAATAAAATTAACTAAAATTAATATAATAAAACCTAAATTTCTTGTAAAAAATTATTTATGAATAAGAAGTTTTATAAAGCCTAATTATGAATATGTTTTTGTAAATTTTTATAATCCAAAAAAAATTATTCAATAATTATTTGTTAAAATAAAAAAATAAAAAAAATAAAATTTAAAATGAAAGCAATTAGTGTTTTAATAAAAAGAAGTTTATTTTTTTATATATTTTCGTATTAGTTTAAACCTAATACAAATTTAATTTAGTTAAGAGAAAATATGTTAAATGATAAAATATATTAACATTTAACAACCATGTTATAACGACAAGGACTAAAGGTGTAATTTAAAAAAAAATAGGTATGTAAGTGGTAATATCGAAATATATTAGGGATAAACTTGGTATTTTTCTTTTAAATTTAAACTAACAAGTATACGAATCATGTATAGCACGATACATATTACATAAGGTCGATCCTAAAGGGAATAGAAAAATCAATGTTTCGTAACTAGAAAATCTTAGATTGAATAAATAATGAGTGATTTAAATTAAAAAATTAAAATAAACTAATGATGAATGAATTAAAATAGCAAAACTGATAAACTAAGGGAAATGAGGTGTTATGGTTCAAGAATCCACCATTGATTGCTGTATTCAAGATATTAAATAAAATTCAAAAATCATAAAACTTAGGTTGGTGATGGAAACTCTTACGTGCGACGAATGAGTTTACGCATAAGTTTTTCATTAATTATGAATTAATCTTGGTGTGGGCTTTAATTCGCTACTCTAAAACATGCAACAATGATTAGTATAGGCTATTGTTAACATGCCAAGAATGCATTAAGTGATATGAAAACAAGAAAATATTGTATTAACAATCAATTGGTGTGATTATCATGTCAACGCGATTCATTTATATGTGAAATAATCAAGGTAAGGAATTGGTATAGTCTTTAAACCTTACATTAATGTGTTTCTTAATTAAATAATAGAGGTTGTCATTCAATCCTCGGATTTCTTTGGTCCTTAGACTTGCATTAATACATTACTCATTCAAAGTTCAAGTTGCCATTCTGAAATCATTGAAGCATGTTCAAATTCCAAGTTGGCACTTGAAAATCATCGAAGCATGTAATGATTAAAGTTACAAAACCTAAATGATTCAATTAAGTAACACTAATCATTAGACATAATATAAATGATCAATAATTTCTAAGAATCCAAAATCAATAAAAACCCATGAATAATTACAATTAAGGCTTCAACTATCAACCTAACTAAGAGGTTTAGTCACTTAAATACATAATTAAAAACTCTAAATTACAAGAAAGAGACATGGGATATAAAAGATAAAACCAATTTTTCTTTAACCTTCACCAATCTTCTTGTAATCCTTCTTATTGTAGGCCAAGCTCTCTTCCCCCAAAATTCTCCCTTTTTCGTCAAAAACCCATTTTTTACTTTATCTAGAAGGGTGGCTGAGGTGAGAACATCACAAAATTCTAAAAATGCCCAAATTTTGCCATTTAAGATCGGTCCAACAGTCGAAAACTTGTTTTGGACATCATTTGATACTCAAGGAGGCACCTATGCACAAGCTAGCGTGGGCGCTGTTACAAGCCTAGCAGAGTAGCCTGTGCAACACCCTCAAATGATTTCCATGTCAAGGGTAAGCCTTAAAACACATCGTGTATATTACTAGTTTTGGCCTACCTCGACCTCGTCAAGAGAACAACTTTAATTCACCATGGTGAGCAAGGGTAGTTTAAGTCCCCTCTACAATAAAACTCTTAAGATTGGAGCTGACTTGGCAGTACGAAACACATAAGTACTTGAGTTGTCACATCTCAACACTTTGGCAAGCATGAGATCTCTCGGGCTATAACATCCTCCTTCATTGGAATTCATGCACACTATAATCTTCCTTCGTTGGTTTGATTGGTAGGCCATGAAGGTCTTAACTTATATACTACTCCACTTCAACATGTCTATCTCTCCCTGAGCTAGGAAGACTATCATAAGAGAGAACATGATGTCATTCCTTTTTACGGCACACCATCCATTGTGCAAGGTGGTAAAATCATGGTGTAGATAAAGCACTACCTTGTTACGGTTCAAACCACTATACTCATCTTCCTTAGGAAGACCCCACAATGCATGACATAACAACCTTGTGCGAGCATGCCCATATCTGGGATAGCATAGTGGAGGGTCTCGATATAGAAGCTTCGCTTTCCCTTGCCAAACCAAACGGGCTATTATCATTTTCCATTTGGTGTCCTTCTATAGGTGATAAGAAAATAGCGAGATCTTATAGAAATTCTCGTTCATACTTTGATACTATTTGTCTCGGGCCCAATGAATTGAGTTGCAGCACCTTCGAAAAACCCCCATGACAAGACTAAGCTTTAAAGAACATTGTGTATCTTGCTGGTTTTTGCTTACCTTGGCCTTATTAGGAAGATAACTTCAATCCACGACCAGTGGTGGGTAAAGGTGGTCTAAGTCCCTTTTACTATAAAGCCCTTAGGAATAGAGCTGACTTAGCACGATGAAATGCAAAAGTGCTTGAGTTTTTACACTAGCACTTTAGCAAACATGCGATCTCTCGAGGCATGACAATGCATCACCCTTAGTTCCTTCTTTAGTGCTCCCTTCCATGATAGCATGGAGGACAGAGGGCATGTTGTGGGTATATGTTTTGATGGCATCGTATGCCATGGCTATTGCCTATGATATATTATTTGAAAGCTTTGGATGTCTAGTTTTTAATGTAATAAACAAAACACGACTCCGAATCATGTAAACAGAGTTATGGTTATTTTTAGTATCATATATTCAACACATCAATTTCTGATGCTTTAGCAAAATGTCAATGGAGTGGTTTACATATACGCGTTTATGTTGCGTTTTTGTGCCTTTTCCTTGAAACACTTTAATACCAAAATGCTCAATTTTTCTTAGATTAAGTTTAATTATTGACTTTTTTCTTTGGAACACCTACGAAATATAAAATGTAACTAAATGATTAAAAAGAGAGAGAAATAATGCCTAAGTAATGGAATAAATGACAATAATGAATGTGAATTAATTAACAATTCAAATATTCACAAACTTAACTTTTGCTAGTCCTCGAGCAAAACCAAAATGAAAAACTCAGCAAACAAAAGTTGACTTCCCTACTTCATGGCTTCATGGTCAAGAAGAGCATAAGAATTAAACTTAGTCACTTAAGTATCTAAGTTCTAACAGTATTTCACAAATTATGCTCATGTGTAGTGTGTGAAAGCCATTGATTGATTGTCATTTTTCTTATCATCCTTTACATCATTAGATTATAGCATACAAAGATATTTCAGCTCTAAACTTCACAAGAATAGTTACTCACAAAGAAATGTACTTGAAGATTGGGTGATCGCATAAGTGTATGCAAGACAAGCATTAAGCTTAAATTTTTTATGGAAAACAAAATGAGGAAGGCACCCTTATTGCAAGCAACAAAGATATTACCGGTAGATGTAAGTTAGTCATTATCTGTATAGATTTGGCATGTTTAGCCATTTAGATTCTTTAAGGATTTCAACTACATTATCTATTGACAATGTATTGGTTAGTTATAAAATTAAAAAGTCTTATTAGCAATATGTTTGCAATCTCCATAGCTCTTGAAATGCTCTTTGAGACATTTTGACTAGTGCCATAAGACTTGAACTTATTATCTACAGCAACAATACCGTAATTCTTGAGTATGTGTTGAAGCTGAGCCATGTTTTTCGTGCAAATGGAAGTGAATGAATTCCAAGAGATGTTTTGGTCTTTTGCTTATAGTGAGTTCTATTTGGATTATAGTGCTTTTTTTTTAAACTATTTATTAAATTAAAATGTCTTATTGGATTTTTTTGAGATAATTAGATTGGGTACAATACTCATCCTAGCTTTTAGTGGCAAGCCCCTTTTAATTTCAAATTCTGATAATGTAGTAGAAAATATTAGGTTTTGTCCAATATCACATCCAAGCTTGTGAAAAGTATGTAATTACCATAAAAGAATAATCCTTTCTGCAAACAAAGATAACTTTAGGGAGATATCAGGATATTAGCAAAACAATAAGGGGATTTAAGATATTAAGCCAAACAATAAGGGGGAATAAGGAGTTTTCCTTTGTTTTAGAGACTGAATGACACGGGAGTGTTCGAACATCAATATTAGAACTCAAGAGCCAATAAGTTCAAGATTATTACCCTAATTTGCTAAGCTGTGAAGACATTATCAATAGGGCGAATTTGAACTCTAATATGTATTCACTAGTACCTCTAGAAAGATAAAGAAATAAGCTTTCTCAAGAATTTTATGGTTTTGCATTTGGAATTCTCTAAAAAACATTATGACGATATTATCACAATATGTTCATTTTAAGCTTGAATTATGGATGCACAGATTTAGAAGACTTTTACCCTAGGTTGGAAAAATACCAATTTTTCCCCTAATGTTTTACGCTTTTGCCACTTACCTCCTTGATATTTTTAAACTACATTTTACCCCCTATTGTTATAACTCTAGCACTAACATTTCACTTTTTTAAGAAAATTACTTTATTACCCCTAGGAGGAAAGGATTTAAACCATAATTGACCCAACTCTATTTTTAAGAAAGAAAACAAATTATTTGTGGTTATGGGTGTTTGAACCTTGGACCTTAATATTAAAAATTTAAATTTTAGCCATTAAACTAAATCAATAATAATCATTAATTATGCATACTATATTATTTATTATGAGCATATATTAGATAGATAATTAAATAAATATCAATTCCGAAAACTCAAAAAATAATTTGAATAAAATTATTTAATGAAAAGTAATTTCAAATTACAAAATTACTAACAATTAAAAAATTAATGTCATAATATAATAAATTTATATCTTGTCATTTTTAAAAAATTTTAAAATTAAATTAAATAAAAATAAAAGGAATAAAATCTAATTTTTTTGTAAAAATATTTTATGAATACGATATTCATAAAAACATATAATGAATAAGATTATTTTGTAGATTGTTATAATCTAAAAGCATATTATTCAATAATTATTTTAAAATTTTAAAAATTAAAATTAAAATCAATTATAGTATTAATAAAATGTTCTTTACATTTTATAATTTTTGCGTTAGTTTTTACAAAATTTTTAAATATATATATTTTTCTTTATTTAATTTATTTTTATTAAATAATTTAATTTTCATTATTGTTTTAAGGTTTTGGAATCATTTTTATTTAATCATCTATCTAATGTATGTAATATATAACATGGTGCATGAATATTTGATTAATAAGTTTACTTAGTGCTGAAGAATTAAATTTTTAAGTCTAAGGTTCAAGGTTCGAACTCCCATACTTACAAAATATCATCTTTTTTCTTTAAAAAATTAAGTTGAGCTAGCTTCTATTTTAGGCCCAATGCAAATTTAATTTGATTAGGGTTAAATATGTAAAATAACAAAAAATATTGATATCTAACAGTCAAATTTTGATTGTAAGGGGGTAAAATGTAGTTTTAAAACATTAGAGTTTTACATCAATATATATACAATATCATGACTTACATCTTGTGAGTTACGTAGGGGATGCTACAAATACTGCTTAGTTTGAGCTTTAGAATAATGAATTGTAAGAGATTTATTGTGTGTTTATTCAGTGATAAATTAAACCTTCTAAACTCTGTATCTCTTGGGTGGAATTCCATGGAATGGTGAGTTAACAAAATTTTGTATCCTTAATTAACAATTTGGAAGTGAAATTTTTGTATCCCTCGTTGTCTATTAAGGTGGTGAGCTATTGTCCCCTAATTTATCCCCTTTATTTATTGAGTGTTTAATTCTCTTACATAAATTCCTCTAATTTTCGGCATCAATTTAGTATCAGAGCAATCCTCTTGTATCAAATCAATTTTTTGAAATCAAAACCCATTTTCCTAGTATTATTGAAATGCAAACTTTTAAAACTTGAAAATTGGACTGATAACTCTAAATTATAAAGTTATTTAGGATGTTTTTAAGTTTAAAAAGTCATTTAATTAGAGTGATTTGTGTTTGTGAATATTCAATTTGATTAATTTTACTTTTATGCTATGTAGGAGTCCAAGTTCTTTATACTTTATTTTTTTTATTTGTGTTAATGTTGAAACATTGAAAACAGGACTTGAAAAAGGAGTTTCCCAGTTGATGCAGCATTATTGTCGCAACAAAGAAATCACCAGGTGGAATGAATTGGATGACGTGGAGAGCACTTGAACCACTTAATGAGCTGGACAAAATAGAATGATGTGGAGGGAGAAAAAATGAAATTTTCCTTTTAGGGCACTATCCTAACTCAAGATAAAAAGAGCCTAGCCATCAATGGCAGCTGATATCCACATTTTTAAAAAGGTTTTGGAGAAGAAAGTTTTAAGGAAAAAAGGCTACTACTTTTGAAGAAAGGAAGAAGGAGAAAAATGACCAACTTGAGACATCAATCTTGGGCTTGATTTTTCTTGCTTTCCTCTTTAGTATTTTAATTCTCTTTTCTCTTAAACTCTTGTGAAACAATGGTTAAGTTGTATATGAATATTTTTAAGCTTTTGAATATGAACTAATTTCTTGGTAGCTAGAATTGTTGATGAACCCTATAATGTAAATTGGAATATTTTGCTGTAAGGAATGTTAAAGTAGTTCAACTTTGTTCAATGTTGTGAAAACATTGATTAACACTTGTTTATGTTTGGCCATCATTAATGAGTTGCTGAATTAAAATTAATTCTAATGGACTAACTTGATTGATGCAAGTTCACTTTTCTATTTAAAATTGATTTGTGATAATATAGGAATATATTATTACCTTGCATGACTGCATTCTTGAAGTTAAATTGGCATAGGAATATGTTAGTTTAACTAAGGAATTAAAATCATTATCACTTTGGAAAAAGACTATGAACTTATTTAGAATTCCTAGTTAACAAGCCCAGATTACTATAGCATTTCTCTATAGCATTTTTACCAACCTTGCATTTTAGGAAATTCAACGATTCTCGCTCATTGTTCTCATATTCTTTACTGATATTTGGGTAGTTATAGTTTGAGTTCTATATTCTATGTTACTTTTAGTCATAAATTGATTTAATTTTCATTAGATCTCAATTGACTCATTAGTTACTTTCGAATTGTTTAGAGTTGATTTTGACAATTGATTACTTGAACAATTCCTGAGAAGACGATAACTTACTTATCATTATATTACTTGTGTGACTGTGTACACTTGCACATTATACAAAAAACTCACAACATGGACCAAAATGCAAACGTTTGAAACCTAAAAAGTATCAAAATGCAAAATTTTGAAACCTAAAAAAGGGACTAAAAATTACAAAGTTTTCAAACCTGTATGAAAACTAGCTTTTATCTGGTTTAATCGAATTAGTTCAAATTAGTTTATGTGAACCGATAAAATACATGTCAAATCCAATCAACCAAAAATAACCATCTAGTTGACTGAATTTATGAAAAAGTTTTTATTTCTTAAAAATAAGTCCTTAATAACTAGTTTTTTGTCTTAAGTATAAATAAGGAACGTTTCTCATGTTGTAAAGTAATTTGAACATTTCTCTCAAAACCTAAAGGCATATAAACATCATATGAGTTTCAAAATTATTCTTTAAGCTTACAAATCGATGCAATCTCATTTTAAGCACCTTGTCCTTTCATTTCTAATATTTTCTCTTGTTAGAGAGATCATTAAGGTGTAAGTTTCTTTATTCAACTTGAAAAAGAGTGATAAAATCTCTTGTTGTGGAGAGTTGAGTGATTTAGTGAGAAATTATTTGTGTTGAGAGTTGAGGGATTTAGTAGAAATCACGTGAAGTTTAAGAGGTCCCTAAAAATCCTGTTTGTTGTAATTGTTAAATCTTAGGGTATTTAAGATTTAGTTAGTGAAATCCTCAAGCTTGAAGCTTAGAGACTGAATGTAGGTAAAATATTTGTCGAACCATGTATAAATTTAGTGTTTTCTTTCTCTACTCTTTAACTCATTTGATTTATGTGCTTATTACTGTTATACATTTACTCAACATACATTTGAAACTTAATTTGTTGTTATTCATATATTGGTGATTGAAATTGGAATGTGTGTTGAATTTATTATATTGTATTTTGGAAGATTTGAATTTACTTGGTATTGATTGTTGAGTTACAATGAGCTGTTTGTTAATTCTTGAAAACCCAATTCACCACCACACCTCCACACCACCCCCCAGATAGCCTAGTTGTAATTTAAAAAAATTACAGGTTCCTACTAATGTTGTTACAATGAATTATGTTGAATGTTACGATAGTCCTTCTTACTCATTGAAAACAAATTTTGATGACAAAAGCTTTGATAGTAAGGATAGTAGTGAAGAAGAAAGAGTTGGATATGAATACTGTAGAAAATTCTTACAAACTAATGTGTTGCAAGTGACTGGAAGTTTGCAAAGTCAACAAACTTTTGAATGACAAAGATGAGTTTAAGAGGAATATGAGAAATTTAGAGGCTTTAATTGCTGAAAAGGAAAGAAGACTGAGTGAATTAGAATAAGAACTTAAAGACATGCAAAAGTCGGTAAAATTATTAAATTCAGGTACATTAAAGTAAGGCCATATTCTAACTTGGGGAAAATCTAGTAATGATCATTAGAGGCTTGGCTAAATTGTGAGAGAATCATCAAGTTCGACAATAGTTTTTATGAAAGCATATTTATCTATTATCACTCTTAATACACTATAATGTAAGTCTTCAGTTTATCATTCGTCAGATTTACAAGGCAAGTCCAAAAGGTTTGTTCTTATTTGTCACATTGGCAATATTAAAGGTCATATCCGACCAAAGAGTTTTAAATTTATGAAATTGTTAAAAAATGGCTAGATACACATACCACCATTTTCTCTGAAGCAAAGAAAGATTTAGATTAGCAAATGATATATCAATTACTTGATCTCATTAAAAGCATAAAATGACTATTATGATTTTGGTAGTAGATGCTTCAAACATATGACAAATAATCAAAGCTCTTTGTTGGCTATATTGAAGTTGTTTCTAATGGCCATGTGAAATCTGGTGATAGTGTTAATGTCGAGTTCTAGAAAAAGGAGCTATCATTATTGACAGCTTCCTAAAGATGAAAAATATCTTATATAAGAAGGATGAGATAATGAGTAGATGCTCAAGATGTTAATATAGATTACACAAAATTTAGAAATCAATATGCTGCAACAAAATATAGAAATCAATATGTTTCTTATACTGAATAAGATGTTGCAACAAATCCAAAATCTGTTATTATAGATTGAATAAAATCTATAATCAATATGTTACAGTAGATGCTAAAGGTGCTATAAAAAAAATTGCAGAACACAAGCAATTTGATCCTAACATTGAATATGGTTCATTTCTTAACATTAATGGCCCCGTTAGAAAATTACCATCCCTTAGGATCAAGCCAAGTCATTCTCTAGATGTTATTAAAGGTAATCTAAATGCCAAAATGGTTACAAGAAAAATATATGTCAATAAAAAGAGACTATTTTTTTTATGATATGTTGAAACTAAAAAGCAATTTGTTGATGTCTTTATGAAAGCTCTTAATGCATTTAATTTTGTTTATTTCTTTTCCTACTTTTATTTATCATCTCATTCTAGAAATTATATTTAGTGAATCACATCTTCACATATTATATTTAGTTTCCAATTCACAATTTGCAGGTTTTAACATTGGAACTTGAAATTTTTGTACAATTTTGGATTAGTCAAGATTGGATCTAATTCTTTTGTGCACAAACATCAATATATTCTTGATTCTAAGTTGAAATTTGAGGTGGATGTAGATTTAGTTGAGAATTTGGATTGAAATATGATTGTTTATTAGGATTCTTATTTCAACTATTATTCAAAAATTTATTTATACTTGAAAAAACCTCCTATTTATATGTAGGATTAAAAATGAATGCAAAAAAAATAATTATACAAAATGAATAAAATGCACGATAACTAAACACTACACAAAATACAATTAATCACAATTTGCATGCAGTACTCCCAACATACCCCAAATCCAACAACTTCTTCCAATACAATAGATAAAAAGTTAATCATTCAAACATTCAATAATATGAAAACACTTCTAATATTGACCTCTACAATAAATAAATAACACTTCTAATATTTCCAAGTTCAATTTTCAATAATTACTCCATAATAAATAATTGAAATTCAGAAATTAAATTAAGGATAAATATTCTCATTATGAAAATATAAATGCAAAAATTAAATCAATATCTGCAATACAATATATATATGAGGAAACCTTTGATCATCACAATCTAGGATAAAAACATCGACACATGATCGAGTCCATGTGTTGATAAAATAATAATAAATTAATAAATATTGTAGGAGTAATCAACTTAGATTTAACAACTCCAATCACAAAGAAATTGAAAGTACACTAGGCAACCCAAAAGGGAGGATGAATTGGGTTTTCAAATATTCTACAAATTAAATATGTGCAACCCAATTTTAATTTCAAGCAATTTAAAATTCTTTCAAAGTGCAATACTCAAAATTCAACAATAACCAATAATCAATATGGAAATTATCACAATTCGAGTTCAAGTATGTGTGTGACAAATGTGTACAATAATAACAAGCATATAAATCAAGTAAGTGAGAGAGTTAAGAAATACAACACCAATTTTTACGTAGTTCGACAAACTATCGATCTACATCCATGCCTTTTAGCTCACTCGCTTGAGGATTTCACTAAACCAAGTCTTGAATACCACAACAATCAAAATATTATAGCTAAGAGAATTTTTGGGTATCTCTTAAACCTTACAAATGTTTTCCTACCAAAATACTCACCCAACCTAGAATTTATGGTATCCTACAACTTTACAAGTATTTGCTCATCTTAAACACTCAATACAATCTCAACCAAAAGAAAATCCCACGTATTTCACTTCTTTACAACCAAAAAATGAAATGAATGAAAAATAACACTTACAAATTGATCTCCCTCAATATAGATAATACAAATGACTGAATTTGATGATCCAAATAGATGTATAATAATTTCAAGCTTAAGAATGTGTTTTGAAATTTTGTAAGGACTTTATATTTCTTAAAAATATATTCTAAGAGTTTAAAAATAAGTATAAAGTCCCAAATTTATAATGTATTGAAAAATTAGCAGTTATTAGCTATTAGAGGTGTCAAAATTAAATTTTTTAGAAGGTCAAAACGGTCGACCAAGTGGCTTAAGCTGATTTGGGAAGCATTTTGCTTCTAGTTAGTTGACCAAGTTGGAAGGGTTGATCAACCGACACTATTCACAAAAATGCATTGTTCATAGGCACTATCCACAAGTTTGAAAATTTTACATTTTAATCAATTTTCAGAGTTTTAAAATCTTGCTTTTTGGTCCCTATATCAAGTTTTAAAAACTTACATTTTGGTTTGATTTTTAAAACTAATGATACACACAAAACATCTTGAGCTTTCTATCAATGCATAACACAATTACAAAAATTCAAGCATACATGTATAAAATACACAATAAAATACCGTCTTCTACGCTTGTGTATTGACTTTGTATATAGCTTGAATTGTCTGTTTTCATTTCTTTGATTGGACAGTATATTTTATGATCATCAAAATTAGAGTTGTTGGATGCTAAGGTCAACATAAATCACATCTAAGTAGTTGGTGAAACTAAACCGAAGAGAAAAAATTAAAAATACTCAAAGAACAAACTAGGGTGTTTAACAATAAAAATTCAAATACATCTTCAGATGATTCTACCCAAAACTTTCAAAATTAATTTTCAAAATACGAGCATAGTGGATCATAGCTTAGGTCTAAAAAGAGCCTCAAATATATACTAGGATCATTAAATTTGGGCGACTAAATCATCCAAAATAAACGGTCAAAGTTTCACCTTCATAGTGCATTTTTGGCTATTCAACTCAAGTCAAAGATATAAATCTAGCCCTCCATAATGCTTGGCCAAGGGTTAATAGTCAAACATCAACAAATCAACGGTGCATGGTCATCAGTCAAAGGTCTAAAGTCAAAAGTCAACATAATGACATGGTATTATATTAACCATCTGATCTTGAGCATTAGTGATCTAGATTGATTGCGATCAATATGCGGATTAGTGCAGATCCTATTCGGGTTGGTCACATCTTTATTCAGTGCGGTCGAGTCTACAATAAGCTTAATGTATCTACCTATCATAGTTAGGTTAACGAAAAAATCAATGCACTTACATAAAAAAAAGCACACTTGGCCACACCAAATCTCAATCTTTCTTTAACCTATTTTTCAATTCCATCTTTGTTTTAAGTCCAATTTTGACCCTTTGAAACCCTAAAATCACACTTGTTTAACCATCCAGACATCTCAAAATATTAGATTGACCAATTAAACTTAGGTCTACATGTATTTGAAAAATTAAAACAAAAAGGAGCTTTGGTTAGATTTATTACAAAGAAAAGTTTTCTTATCATATTCTTTATATTTAGTCTTGGCATGGTATTTTTTTCTCTAATTTGAAGTTTGATATTCAAAAATTAATATTTATTAACTTTGTGAAAAAAGAGTAACTTTTTTGTTACATTTTGGAGATCTTTTATTGGATAAACAAGATGTCCATTTGTTGTGGGAGTACATTTTTGTTAAGATGTTAGAGAACGTTCCAATTGGTCATGAAAATGTTGCAACAGTTCTTGATTGCAGCCACCATCAATTTGTGAAGCTTCTTGGAATGCATTTAGAATTCATTTGTTTTTTCAGTTGTCTAATACTCTTTGGATCCTTCATCAGAAAAGGGGAGACAACAAAAATAGAGAGCTAAGGTAAAGCTAATAAAAAAATTTTGGATTTCACTAATATTTTGTTTTGTTTATGCTTAATGTTTGTTGTACAGGTACTTGACTCCATTCTTTGAAACTTGGGAATTCAGTTTTTATAGGGTATATTGTTTTGTCAAAAGGATGCCAAAGGCAGAGACTGTTAGGGTTATGTATGTTGGTATCTTATAATGATAACTAAGTGATGTAGTCCAAAAGATAATTAGAATGAATAATCCATAATATTGTAACAAATTTGTTTTGTGTTGTAACAAAATTGTCTATTCAAGTATTAAGGTTCAAACATTCTTTTCAGGTACTAAGGCTTAGACATATATTGGTTTGTCTAAAAAGTTCTAAATTATAGGATTGGGTATAAATTAGGCTTGAGATTGCAAAGAATACGTGGAAACTTAATGATGCAGAATAATAATTATTCTCTAAAATAAGAAGATTTGATGAGTCACATTTTAAAGAATTGGTACGGATTTTTTTCATATTTAAAAGATAGAGATATATATATATATATATATATATATATATATAAATATTTTAGTATATGTAGGATTGACTTTATCTCCAAGCAACTTAGCCAATCACTTACACAGTATGCTTAGAACTCCTAATTATACGAAGCCCTAAATAGAAAAAAAATATATTTATGTCACGAAATTTTTAATGGCCCATTGAGATATATGTAATTATATGTAAAAAACTTAAAACTAATATATATTACATATAAAAAAATTAAATATGTATAGCCAATTTATATACATTTATATTTAAATGCTTTAAAAAATTACTATTTATTCTATATGAAAAGTAAATATAATTTTTCATTCAATATAATAGAACAATTAAAAGTTTTCAGTATTATTTTCTTAATTAAAGAGTAAACTCAAACATGTACCAATATGTATTCTTTCTAAAAAAAATTGCCGTTATTATTACCTTATCTAACATTAATCTCCTAGTGAATAAGAAAATTGGAACGTTAAAATTAAAACATTACAATTCTTTTACACTCCTGATAAAGCTATAAAAACCTTAAACAAATTATATGAATTGGCTATACTTTATATTGAAAAAGATATATTAGTCAAATGAAAATATAAAAATTCAATAAATAAAAGTATAGATTAGAAAGAAATATAATCCCACGAGATAAGTATTTAGGTAAAAAGAACTCATCTATTGGAGAACTATTTGAATAAACCTCAACCTTATAAAAAGTTGTCTACTTTCAAGAAATTTTTTGTTATATAATAAGTAAACCTAACGTTTTAATATATAGTGAATAATGATAATATTCTTTTCTCTTGTACAATTTGAACTTCACTTTAAATAAATTAAATTTTGTAAAGAAATTATCTTATAGATTAGGAAACCTTTCAAATTTAGAATACAAATCTTTGTTGAAAAAAGAATCATATAGCTAACAAATTTAGAATACAAATCTTTGTTGAAAAAAGAATTCTTTGTTTACAACTCTGCAGATTCAGTTGCACATCCTTGTCAAAATTCTGCTTCTGTCACACACATCCCCTTGATTATTTCATATTTTACAAACTGGGGTAATTTCTTTTTTTAATCTCACTCTTTTGAATATCAATAATACATAGAAAGTAATTATTCTTGCAAAATGGTATCTGAAGTAGTGAAGTTGGTTGGTAAATAGAAAAGGGAGCTTGGCCAAAATTGACATTGAACTTATGAAAACCATCTCTTCCCATTTTTGGCTGTCTTAAGCTTCATGACAAGTTCCTCACGCTGAGCTTCTACCTCAGCATATTTGAGGCTCATCTGGAGATACCGCTCTCGAATCTCTATTAGTTCAGCCTCCAACGATGATTTTGTTCGTTCAAATCGTTCTCTTGTCACAACTTCACCTTGCCCTGTTAATTTTCTTGCATTAGCATAATTACTTTTGCCCTCAGATAACAACCTCATAGATTACAAAACTACATTAGAACTGAAAGATACAATGTTAGATGAAAAATGCTATATGCTGTAAAAAGGATATCCTAACTCTAACGGCTTTTGCTGTGATGTTTGATCTGTTTCAAACTTTCCTCCTTATACAATCTGTAATTAACTGTAGTATGCTGCGTCCAAACTGTCGGGGTGATGCAGTAACCAACAGAGGTACATATTAGCTAAATTATTGGATTTATTTCTCCTATGTCAACTTGGTGACTACAAATTTTAATTGTGAAAATGTTGATGATGTTCTTTTAGAAACTATGACGTGTGCTTCTTTTTTGGTTCTCATACTTCAGTCTTTAATATGATAAAAGCATTCCTGCATACCAAATCTTATTAAGATAAATCAGTCTCTTCATAGCAAACAATGCATCTTCAAGAATTTTTCAAAGGAACTCAATATTCCAACTTGAACCAGAGGAGTGCTGATATCATTTCTTGCAAAATCATACATATCAAAGAAAGCCTAAAGAACTAAAATAGGAGCGATTTGTTAAGATTATACCATAATTTATTGCCCTCTGTGTTGATACAATAAAGCAAAGGTTGATGTGAATCAGTGAATATCTTAATAAATAGATTGTTGTATCATAAGCATATTTCTGCTGAATCAGTAACAGTTGTAATTTCAGTTTTTTTTCAATATCTGAGAAAACAAGGCCCTCTTCTGAACTGATTAAAAACTTGAGAAGGAAAACCTTACTTGTCATCTAACTGTTTTTAAAGAAAAGCTGAAAGATTCCCAATTAGCAACAACAAGGATAAGGAGTGTTATCAGCATGCAGACAAATTATGTTTAAGAAGCCATAATATGTTCGTGGCGCTCACCTGCTGAGCTGGGCTTTGTACATGCTATTAGCTTCCATAGTTTTGGCTAGTTCAGCTTCCAACAACTGAATCTTTGAGAAAGCATCGACTCTAGCAGCAGAAGAAAGTTTTTTACGAATTTCATATCCATTATCACCCTGTATGGAGACACGGGGGAGAGAGACAGCAACAGAAACGTCAAGAGTTGCAAAAAGAAAATAAAAGATTTGTTTTCAATCAAATATTATCACGTGAGTCAACATGTATACACAAAAAGAATAGAGTGAATTCCTTTACTAGTAGTATTTAACTATAAAGGCAAAATGAATGTAGATACGTCTTTTTGGTATTCACTGCTACAAGAACTAATGCCGCTGGACTCTCCTTGATGTGGTCTCTCTTCTTTTACCAACTTCAATACTTCTTCAAGGGCTTGAGTTTTCACTAGACACTCTTCTTTCTCCTCCTCAAGTAGTTGTACTTTCCACTGAAGTTTCCCTTTATATCTTTTGATCAAGGAGAACTCATTTTTCAGCTCAGCATGCTGTGCACATAGTGCTTCTTTCGCCGTGAGATCACCCACCATCTGTAGAAGCTTTTCTTCTAAAGCGACTCTATCACGTTTGCAGTCCTCCAATTCAGACGCAGCCATCTGGAGGTCAGAAATCTCCTTCACAAATGACAAATTTTCTACCTTCAAATCTTCACATTCACCAGAGATAAGATGCAATGAAGTTTTAAGGTTGTCTTTCTCAGATTTGGCTCCATTGAGCTCATTCTTCAGAGACAAAACTTCATCTTCAAGATGTTCTATTCTCAACAACTGAAATTTCAAACCGGTAGACTCTTCCGTCAGTCGCTGTCGCTCATATTCAGAAACCGTAAGTTTTAGCTCAAGATCGTTCAAATTGACCATAAATTTTTCTTCGGTTACTTTGTATTTGTCCAACTGCTTCAATACCTTTTGATGGTTAGCCATCAGTATTTCTTGGCTTTGTCTGGAAGCAGCAAGCTGACCCATTAGCCCCTGTACTTTTGTCTTGAATTCTATTTGAATAGAATTGAGATCATTCTCAGCCAATTTTAGTTTGGATTGAAGTTCTTGGAGACTGCCCTGCAGTTTAGCTTTATCTGCATGTAAACTGGATGCTTCATGCTCAGCTTCCGAAGCCATTCTCTCCCTCTCGTGATATGTTGCAGAGAGTTGCATGGTGAGGTCTTCTATCTCCTGTTGAAGATTCTCCACTTCAATTGTCCTCTGCAAAAACATCTGGTTTATAGAGCTTTCGCCCTGCATAAGTTTCTGATTTTGCTTTCCAGTTTCATCAAGAAGTGCATCCAACTGCGAAGTTAGGCTTTTCTCTTTTGAGGCAATAGCTTCCAGCATTGAAGAAAGGTTTGCTTCTAAATCATCAACTTTTCTGGAACAGTTAGCCAAACTGCCATTCGTCTTCCTTAGTTCCGCCTCCAGGTGGATACAATGCTTTTCTAGTTCGAAATTTTGCTTCCTCAAATCTTCATTTGATGCTTGAAGAGAACTGCGTTCTTTGAAGAGACTATTAGTAGTTGCTTGAAACTTTGAATTTTCTCTGCTCAGATATTCACACTCTTCTTGTGAAACTGAAAACCTATTATGCATGTCCTGGAGTTCTTGTTTCAGATCTGTTTCTTGAGTTTCCATCTCATTTCTCAATCTTGTGAACTCATCCTGGAGATTCATAGCGAGAGAATTGGCACTCACCAGTTGTAAATGTCTTGACTCCCTCTCATCTGTTAGAAACCTTAGTTGAGCCTCCAGTCTAGAAATGCATGCTGACAATCGTGCATTTTCATTTTCCAGCTCCCCTTTTTCTCTTTCTAGCTCTGAAGATTTCCTTTCAAGTGTCCTTTTGTCCGAAACATAGGAATCAATGTTGCCATTAAGCACCGCCATACTGTTCTGAAAATCATTCAAGCGCTTAGTCGCAATATCGCTTTCTCTCAAGACAATTTCCATGTCTTCCTCTATCTGGATCTTTTCTCTTTGGATATTTGTGAGATTAGCTTCTAATTCAATTTTCCAACATCGAAGATCGTTAATCTTCTCTTCTCTTGATAGCAATTTAGCCTCAAGCCCATCTATTTCAGACCTTTCGCAACTCAAGTCCTGAGTCAATAATCTTACTTTAGCTTCCAGTTCATTTTTCAAATTTTCAAGTTCTTGCGTTGAGACATCATACTGGTTTTTAGTCTCTCCAAGTAGTTTACTCTTTAGCTTCTCTTCACAATTATGACCTTCGGATTCAGGATCACTGACTTCAGACCTCAAAAAGGAAGAACTTTCGGAAAGCTCACTGGATGAGAGAACCAAAGGTTCATGGTCTTCGGAGGGATACTTCTTTATTTCCTTAAGCTTCAATAAGAGATCAAGATTTTCTTCTGTCAACTCATTGCAGTCTCTCTCTAGCTCCTGCATTTTTGCTTTGAGGTCTTCAATTTCTTGTCTCAGATCAGCATCACCTCTACTTGTGGGCTCCACTTCTACCGAATATGTTTCGTTCTGAGACTCAGATAACCTGGCTTTTAAACAAGCAATTTCATCATCGTTGGCTGATAACTTAGCCTTGTATTCTTTCTCAATATCCAGAAAGATTTGGTTATTCATACTCGCTTTATTCTCTATGCTATTCTTTTTTCCCTCCAAGGCCTTTTCCAGTAGTTGCACCTTAGCATGTAAATTCTTTTTTGACTCCTGAAGTTGCTGTAGTTGGATCAAATAGTTCTTGTTTTCCTCCATGTTTACTTGGACAGTGCTTTCCATATGGATGAATTTCGACTGTAATGAAGAAAGATTTTGTATCTCTAGCTTCTGGTTTTCTATAGTCTCTTCCAGCCCCTGGAGAACGTTAACAAGCTCAATATTTGATTCCTGACTCCTCTTCAACTGCAGAACCAAATTTGCGTGCGATTCTTTCTGAAAATTGATTTCATCTTCCAATTCCTTCTGAAAATGGGTTACACCTTCTTCTCTCAATGCTGAATCCTCCAAGCTCACTGGCTTTGCTAGCAACAATTTCAGTTGTTCAACTTCTTTTCTGAACACATTGCGTTCTGCACATGCTGCTGAAAGCTCCATATCCAAATTTGCTTGGTGTTTTGATTGATCAGAAAATTTTTTCTTAAGCATATCTAAATCAAGCATTAACTTTTGGGCATTTCTCTCCCACATTTTAGATTCTGCTCGAAGCTGCGCTATTGCTTCGTGTGCAGCTTCCAATAGGCTTCCATGGAAAGGAGCTTTCTGATTATTCTTAGAATAATCACATGAACCTGTAGCCTGTGATGCATAATTTGATTCAGAATGCTCATCAACATGACGACTGCTGTCTTTATGCAAGTTGTTTTGGGCACTTAATATGTGGCAAGTGACCACTTATAGTTTAGTTTAAAATGGTAATGCAAATCTGTCTAGGGGACTAAAGCAGAAAAGAAACACAAAATGAAAAAAGGATGAATTAATTACCACATAATTTATGGGATACATCTGTTGCAATCAAATGCAATGAAGATTTTCTACAAATTGGACGATTATAATTCCGACAAGCTTAGAGCTTTCAGGGTAGTATATGAGTGCAAACCACATGATCTTCCAAATCTAAATCAAACCTGGATGCCAACATACTGAAGGACAAGCATAATTCAACCTATGTCTAATTCAAAGACAGTCAGTCACCTGCATTGCAGTTCAATGTGAAAAGGGACATTGTTGGCTATCAGGCTTAAAACTTTCTTCTCCTTTCTTATTGTAGCTCAAATAGCCTGATTTTACGGAGCAAGAGGAAAAACTTATTGTCTGATTACTCGCAATATATAACTTTAAGATAAAACAGTGACCTAATGATTAAAGTGGTAATCCAAGCACTCTCAGCTTTTGGAAACATTTATTATGTGATTTGATTTTTGTGGGTAAATCCAGAATAACTTAAATTACGATCTATTCGAGGCAAGAGGGGGGAAATTATCATCAAAGAAAATAGTAAAAAGTGTCAAGTTTTAACATAAGTGCTGTCAATTTATGAGGGGAAAATCTAAGTGTAAGCTCACCCTACTCTCTTGTTCTTTATGTGAGGCAGAACCCAACTCTGTACTACAGGAAGAACCTGTGTTACTTGTGACAATACTATGAACGAATCCATCTGACTTAATATCCACATCATGGGACTCTGCGGTTAGATCTTTCGATTCATTTTCCCTGAGAAATATGCAAAACTACTCATCCTTCTTGTTGAACAAAATCTAACGGCTTAAGAACATTGAAGTTAAGTAAATGAATCCGTCTACACAAAACCAACCTGAGTTTTCTTCTTGGAGTCAGGCAATGAATTTTGACCTGCAAATCAAACAGACAGGCATGATATATATTCTCACAGAATTTTTTATTTAAAATTAAACAAACAAAAACAGTGCATAGAGTTAAGTGTTAAATTGATTGTATTATACATTATCAGTTAAGAATATATAAAAATTTAGTTCCTGTCTTAGCTAGTCCGGATAAACAAAAGGATACTTAGAAATCTCTGTTACGAAATTCATCAAGCATGAATTACCCACTTGTAAAATTGTCCCATAATTGCATTTCTTCAATGGAAATGAAAGAAGAACAACAGCAGTTGAACTCATATAGCTTGTCATATTCACTGTAATCTCTCCAAGAATCCCAGATCTCGCTGATCCCTATGATCAAACATTCATTCACATACATTATATACATCTACAATTACCAATATTAGAACCAACAGAATCAAGAGTAACAATTATATATTACCATGGCAACAACAAGCTTAAAGAGACAATGTTCCAAGTCATCAACATCCTCAGAAACCCAAATAGATTCTGACAAATTATCAGTCCAATGACAAGTCCCATTACGCACAAGTGCTTTACTTGACTTGGCAATGGTTTTTCCAGTTTCGCTAGATGTTATAGACACAAAAAGCTTGTCCCATCCTTTTGGCACCTGCAAACAAACGCAACCCACATGCATGAACTTTCAACTTAACAAATTATTAGCTTTATTTAAGCAGTAATCAACTACCTGAAGAGCTTTAAAGTTAGAAAACTTGAAATCAATCCTCTCCCTTGACTTAGCATTAGCAGTAGGCCTGCTGGTCTTATGCAACCTGAACATGTTTTGCTCCTTAATTTCTTCGTAATAACAAAGATATCATCAATTAATTAACAACTATATTATAAGCTATATACATTAGAAATGAAATGAAAAGTATATAGAAGATTAGATAGCTAGTCACTATTATGAAGGTTGTTGCATTACTTTCATTTACAAATTACCCGCGCGTATGCATATGCATATGAATGCACCTAGAGCAAACTGCCGTTAGTTAACGCACGGTTTGCAGACAGGCAACTCTCCTCTCTTTGTCCCAGCTAGTCGTTGAAACATGACAAAAGTAAACATCAAGTTACTTAAAGCTTAAGTTTGACTTATTTATATCCTAAATTATCCTTTTAATTTCTTGATATATATGTGTATGTATATATTCATGTTACAATGCAGATGTCGTATGATGCCACAGACTGTTTACAACAATTGAATAATTAATCTAGCAGTTTTGTAAAAAAGAAAAGAAAAGAAAAGAATTGTACGAGTTTTGATCTTTTGACAAAAAAAAAATGTTCTTAAATTTCTAATTAAATTGAAATGAGAAACTTATCTTTAATTAACTAAGTGTTTGTATTTTTATATTGTAGTACTTTATTTTATAAAAGAGCTTGCGTGCAGGTATATATCTTAGAAAATACTTTTAAGTATTTATTTTATATAATTAAGAGTATACAAGTTTGAAAGGATTGAAAAATATATAAATTTAGTACAAGATCAAAATTCATGATAAAATACTCTCTCTATTTTTTTTATATTAAATCACTCTTGTATAAGCGAGGATTTATTTTTCAATTTATAGGAAAAGTCCACATACCGCGCCTGAAATTTATAGAAATCTCAGTTTGAAAGAAAATTTGTAAAAAGAAATACAAACCTCCCCTATAAATAATAAATTTACTAAAATATACTGAATTCATTTTAAAATTATAAAATAAAATTATTTTAGTTAAATTTAAACCTATAACTTTAGTAAAAAAAGCCAATACCCTAACATTTATACTAAAATAAATTTTAATAATATATTTTTTAATTCATAATATATAATCATTTTAAAAATACATATATAATAACTTTTTACAAAAATTAAAATTATTTTGTTACTATAAAAAAATTTATAATTCAAAAATAATTTTATAATTATTAAAATTTTATATAATAACTTGAATTTAAAATTATTATTATCATTAAAGTATAAAATTTTAAAAAATTATTATCATTTAGATTTTTAAAAATAATTTATTTTATTTAACAATTACTTAAGAAATAATTTTTTTAAAATTATTAGTGCTAATAATAATTTTGGAATAATTTTATTTTACAACTATTTAAATTTATTTTTTTATAATTATTTAAGAATAATTTTATTATTATTTGATAATAATTTTAATTTTAAGTTATTATATAGATTTTTTTTAATTATAAGTTTTATAATAACAAAATAATTTTAATTATTATAAAAATAATTAAATATGTATTCTCAAAAGAGTTATTTATTAAGTATTGAAATATATTTATTTAAAATGTGTTTGATGTAATGGTTAAAGTATTACTCTTTTCCATGAAAGTTTAGTAATTTTAAAAAAATAAATTTAAAGTATTTTGATAAGTTTACTGTTTATAGGAGAAATTTGTGTCATTTTTCACAAACTTTCTTTTAAATTGGGATTTTCACAAACCTCAAGGGAGGCATGTGAACTTGTTTCTTCAATTTATTTATAATAATTATTACAAAATTATACCATAATCTTATTCATGTATATGTGAGTAGATATTCTCTTCTTTATAAGGATAGATATATCATAATAAATAAGTAAAACTCTTAAGATGAATCATGAGTGTAACAACATAAATTCATTGTTAAAATCTTAACTGTTGAAATGTTAATTATTAAAAAGAAAAAAGGAATCAAACTCTGCTCACGTGTATACATTTTACATGCGATATGGCCTGTGTATATTATAAAATTAGTTGCAATTCTTCATCGACTACACCGATCGAGATGTCTTTTGATATAACTTAAGAATTTACAAATAGCGTTGGGCGATCAATACATTGATATATTTTTGGAATTGTCCTCCCAGTCAAATCAGCTACTAAATCTGGCCAAATGACTTTTTAATTTAAAAACGACTTCGTATGTGTCAATGTCTCTATTCGTTGGCTTAGAGTAATCAATTTACTCAAACTTGCGCTCGTATTCTAATTGGAACAATAAAATCATAAAAGAAAATCTAATCACTTATTTACACATTACAAATTTATCTCTTTGCGCCCATTGGTCTTTTAACTTAACGCATGCTTGAACTTCTATCTTCAAAATCATGGCTCTTGACAGAAAATTTTTAAATATTAAATATTTATAAGAAAAATCGTGTCTCACAAATTGGACTATTTTCACATACCTCTCCTAAGATTTGTAAAAATAACACATAATTTAAAGCCACCTCTATTGTTACACTAATTCCGTGTCATTGACAGTTTAAAAATAGGTAATATAATAATTATAATTATACTAAGGTTATTATCAAATTTGTCCCCTAAAGTTTAGAATAGTATCAATTGGATAGAAAGAATGACAAATATATCAAAAATCTCTCCTATACTATTTGTCAACTATTAGTTATTAGTGATATTGAAGGGTAAAGTGGTAAAAGAACTTTCATTAAAAATCAACAAACCTCATTTTCAAGTTTTGCATCGCAACCTTGTCTCTCTGTTTACCTTTTCCATAATTTCTCTCCAAACCCTCAAATCAAAACCCACTCAATTTCTCCATCTTCATCACTCTCGATACCTAAGCCTTGATTCTGTCAAAACCCCAAGTCAAAACCCTTTCAATATCCTCTTATTCATCTTCAATCCCACCCATGAATACTACAACAAATTGCTTAACATCTTCATTGGTTTTATTTGATGGTATTTCTCCAAAATACCCATTTAGTTTCTCAGTCCATTGGTTAAGATTTTCATCTTCATTGCTATTGTTGCTACCATAACTTGGATTTTCTTCAAACCCATTTGAGTAATGATCTCAAAACTTCATATTTTCTTGTTTGACCTCCCTTTTCATAGCTGATCTGTCTGCAACTCCCATAAGAAAAACTACAAATGGCTTACTACAAACGTCATAAAATTTTCCTTCATTAGATAATCAATTGGTTTTATTGAATTTGAAATTTTGAGATGAAAAGCCCTAGATTCCATGATTCAATGGTGTTCAGCAACTAGTAAACTTACCATTTACGTTATCCTTCACCTTCTCTTTGGCTTTTACTTTCTTTCTCTCCAAATAGTGTATGTTTGTGTAAGATCAATGAAACATGAATCTTGCTTTACTGGTTAAAAAAAAATAGAGGATTTAGTGGGTTATGTGCCGAGTTGTAGAAAAATATAAAGAAATGGCGTGATTGGGGTTTAGCAACTGTGAGAGCTTTTGATGTCTAGGCGAAGCCGCATTGATTGAGATTATATTCTTGGTTGTTTTAAGTTTATTGGTAGAAATCTTATAGATCAAATTTTCACTAAAACAATTTATGTCAGAATTATTTTATAATAAAAATAAGAGATCAAGGATATTTCAGTAAATGGAGCATTTGGGGTTAAATAACAAATAGTGTAGGGGAGGTTTTTGATACATTTTTCCTTATTTCCATTTACCTTATACTATCCTAAACTTCAGGGAAGGAATTTGATAATAACCCTTTATACTAATTTTATTTTTCAAATATTTTTTAACTTTATCTCACTGATTTAAAATTTAATTTTAATTAAATTTGAAACCTAAAAGGTAAAATAAAAAAATTAAAACCCAAAAAGTTAAACAAAACCCTATTTTGTATGTTCAACCCTAACTGTGCACTATAATCATAGTCGCCTTCCAACAAAAAAAATATACAGTAAATAACCCCACAAGAGCCACAATCGTCTCTCGCACTCCCACAGCTGCCCCACTCTTGCCATCACTTTTAACTTTCCTCCAATCTATGTTTGGCTAGTGGTTTCTCCCTCCTCTATATCCACCACACCCTTTGAATCTCTAGCTCTTGTTCCATCGAAGAACATCGCCATTTTAAACATAGTTTCCTATGCTATCGGATCTTTAGCTATTGGGATATTTGCTGTTTGTTTGTTGAGATATAATTAAAGTTGATGATTTGAGCTTTTAGTTATAATATAAACACGATTTTTCCTTGCCTTTCCTCGTGCACTTCATAATCAACACACCAAATAAACTCACCTCTCTTTAATTTGACACCTAAAAGCTGCTCTCCACTTGACCGTTCGTGTAATTGAGTTGAGTTTTGTTTTGTTTATTTAATGTTATATTATAACAAAAAAAAAAAGCAGAGAAGAAAAGCTAGGAAGGTGGAGAAAAAATGTTGCTGTTGTTGACAATAAGTGGTAAACATATGAGGCATTATCACATACTCCCCTAAGGTTTAGCATAATATCACTTGAAAAGTATTTGTCCAAAACCCCTCACTGACCTCCTCTACTGTTGTCCCATTGTTAATGCAATTTGACAGAGTAAAGGGTAAAAATGTAACTTCATCATATGAATTTTAACGAAAATATCTATTTCAAAGCATAATTCACTTGGCTAGAAATCCTAACGGCCTTCACCTCAGGCTTCTTCTCCTCTTCTTTTGAAAGAGTTGATAGTAAGAACACCATTCTTTGCTAACTTTCACCTGATACATTTTTGCATTCTCAGACAACTTGAACCTCCTCAAGAACTTGCCACTACTCCTCTCAATGCGATGCCACTTGTCATTCTTCTTATTTTGCACTTTGGCTCCTTTTCTCTATTGATTTGCAGAATCCTACCCTCTTCAACCTTAACTTTCACCTCTTCTTTCTTTAGCCTGGAAAGGTTAACTTTGAGTACATGAGCCTCTGAGGTTTCTTTCTAGTCAATTCTTGTTAGGAGAGGAGTGTGAACTAACCGAAACTTACTTTCTTATTATGAAAATGGAAGAAAAATGGATCAATAAAACTGAACATATACCAATAACAAATCAAACAGAAAGCAATGAAAAGAGACACAAGTTTTACATGGAGAAAACTCCCCCTTAACGTGAGTATAAGAGGAAGCAAAAACCACGGCCAAAACAAAAGAGTTTCTATTATCACCAAAATGAGAAGATACAAGGGTATTCTTACGAGATTAAAATCCTTCAACAAATAAAAATTCAATCACCAACAAAAAGTCTACTAAATAGTTCATCAAGAACACTAAAGACATGAAAACCAAGGTGAAATAGCCAAAATGAAGTTGCAGAAAAACTTCAAAAAATGTAGTTGTTGTCTCTCCTCATTTCAAATGTGGTAAATCACGACCATTCAGAATCTTCTGTCAAATTTTAGCAAAAACAAAGACCAAATCATCATTCGATGAAAGCTTGATCAAAGACTAATAAAAACCCCACTAAACGACCTGCCATAGGAACTCTTAAATCAATTGTTATGCGTACTTTAAAAACTAGAAAACAAGTTGTAGATGATTAGATTAGAACTTAAGAAAACTACGTTCTTAAAATTCTAATTTTGAAGACACCACAAAGGTTGACCACTCCCCTGATAAGACAACATATTGTATTTTACCAAGAACACAAGAAAGCAAAACTAAGCTTGCTAAAAATACCTCAATATTTTTAATGATATGATGATAATTTGTTTTACATACTTGGAGCCTTTATATAGGCATGAAAACGTCATAATCCTAAATAAAAAATGTGTCTAAAATTAAGTAGGAATAAAAATTCTAACTTAAGTTGAAGAATAAAATTATAATCTCAATCCAATAAGGAAACCTAAATTACAATCCTAATCTAATAAGGAAACTTTAATAACAATCCTAATCTAATAAAGGAACCTAAATAAATAACAATCCTAAATAAACAAGGAAACTTATTCCATATAGAACAATGAAATCTTAAAAAGCCTAAATTATTCATGCGGCGTTAGGATTTAGTAGCGCAGGTCTATTTTATTATTCTTCTTGCACATAAAGATAAGTGATTATATTTGGTGAAGTTTTTAAAACTTCAAGAATAGTCCTATAACTTTTTTAGATTTGCCTCTTTGCCATGCACTTCTATGACTAAGTCTTGTAAAGCTTCTTTCATCCTCTTTGTCCTTACCCTAGTTATTGGACCATCGGTTCCTTACAAAGGATCTTGAAAAGAATTGGGAATATTAGCTCAAACCATTTGGCCAACACCTCGATCTGTATTATTCCCTCCCTTCTCGAAAAGATTCTTCCTCGAATAACGTATATCAAACAAAGGTAAATAAGCAACATTGAAAGTCTCACTAATATTACCATAGTTGTTTGGCAAATCTAGCTTGTAGGCGTTATCATTGATTCTCTCCAAGACTTGGAAAGGTCAATCTTCGCTAGGCTACAATTTTGGTTTCCTTTGTGTAGGAAACCTCTCCTTACGCATGTGCAACCAAACCCAATCTCTAGATTCAAAAACAACCTTCAAACGCCCCTTATTAGCTTGCTTAGCATATTGTTCATTCTTCCTTTCAATGTTAGCCTGAACCTTGACATATAAATCCTTACAAAATCTACCTTTTTCTTACCATCAAGATTAACATGTTCATTAGGAGGCAAAGGAAAAATATCCAAAGGAGTTAAAGGATTAAAGGATTAAAGTCATAAACAATTTCAAAAGGTGAAAAAAAAGTGGTAGAATGAACAGGTCTATTATATGCAAAGTCAATATGTGGCAAAGTAGTGAATGATAGCACATAACAAAGTAGTGAGTGTTCTATTAACCACTTCAGAATAAGAATTTAGTTCTTAATTTATTCCATAAAGTGTGCCAAAAATAACTTAAGAACTTAGCATCTCGATCACTAACAATTGTCTTAGGCAAACCATGTAAACGAACAACTTCTTTAAAGAACAAGTTAGTAATATGTGTTGCATCATTGGTTTTAGATAAGCAATGTAATGAGCCATTTTACTAAACCCATCAACAACAACAAATACGTTGTCTTTACCACCTTGAGACCTTAGTAACCCTAAAACAAAATCCATAGAAATAACAATACAAGGTTGGTTAGGCACCGATAAAAGGGTATATAAGCCATGCGGTTTAACCTTAGATTTTGCTTTCCTACATGTAATGCACTTATTACAAACAAATTGTATATCATGCTTCATATTAGGCCAATAAAAATGCTCACGCAATATATCTAAATCTTTTGCACACCAAAGTGCCCCATCAAGCCGCCTCCATAAGTTTCTCTACAAGTAACTCATGAAAAGAACAAATAGGAATACACAATTTATCTTTCTTAAACATAAATCCTTCATGCCTATAGAAATCACTAAATGCACACTTATAACATGCTTTCCATGCTTGGCCAAAATCAGCATCATTTGCATACAAGTCCTTAATCAATTCAAAACCAAGTAATTTAATTTGCAAAGTTTAAGTAATGTGCACTTCCTCGATAATGCATCAGCAACAACATTTTCCTTTCCATGATTGTACTTGATCACATAAGGAAATGTTTCTATGAACTCCAACCACTTAGCATGCCTTTTATTAAGCTTACCTTGGGATTTTAAGAACTTTAGGCTCTCATGATCAAAATGAATGATGAATTCCTTTGGCCATAAGTAATGCTACCATGTTTGAAGAGTCCTCACTAATGCATAAAGTTTCTTGTCATAAGTAGGATAATTCAAGGTTTCTCCACTTAACGTTTCACTAAAATAAGCAATTGGTTTGGAATCTTGCATCAAAACAACCCTTATCCTAATTCCAGATGCATCACATTCTACCTCAAAAGTTTTATGAAAGTTAGGCAAACACAACAAAGGTGCATTAGTTAGCTTATCTTTCAAAGTTTTAAAAGCCTGATCATGCACATCATCCCATTTAAAAACAACATTCTTTTTAAAAAGTTTGTTCAAAGGTGCAGCAATAAAACTAAAATCCTTAAAAAATCTTCGATAAAAACTTGCTAAACCATGAAACTTCTTACCTTATTCACATTCTTAGGTGTAGGCTAGTCCCTTATTGCTTTTACCTTCTCTTCATCAACATTAATACCTTGCGAACTAACAACATATCCAAGAAATACAACATATTCCATGCAAATTTTGATAATAGCCATTCTTTAATTCAATTTTAGAAAACAAGCAAGGGCCATACAATTCATGAAGCATATAATCTAATCTAGGGATAGGATGTCTATACTTAACCGTTATTTTGTTAATAGCTCTGCAATCCACATATATACGCCATGTTCCATCTTTCTTTGGGACTAAGATGACAAGAGCCAAACATAGGCTAAGACTCTCCCTTACAAAACCCTTTTGCACCAACTCAACCACCTACCTTTGTATCTCCTTTGTTTCTTAAGGATTAGCTCTATAAGTAGGTCAATTTGGTATGGCAAACCAGGTATGAAGTCAATTTGATGCTCAATACCTCTTAAGGGGTAACCTATGGGGAATTTCCTAGGAAAATAGATTCGCAAATTCTTGCAATAAAGACACAACAACACTAGGTAAAGAGTGGTTAAGATTATTAGTAGAAAAGTAAACATCCTTGTACATAAGTACAAGTAGCTGCTACCTTGCAATCATGACACTCTGAACCTCATTTTTTTTCAGCAAATACACTCATTCCCTTTCTTTTCTCTCTTTTTTGCATACTTTTCTCTCTAATTTTCCTCTCGGCCTCACTTGCTCTCTTTGCTTTTTCTTGTTCACTTTCTTTCTTTTTCTTTTCCTCTTGCTCACACTTTTGTTCTTCTCTCATTTTGCACTCTCTTACTATCCTAATATGATCTTTATAAGCTTGCAAAGGTTTAAGAGGGGTTAGTACAACAGTTCGATTGTTCATTACAAAAGAATAACGGCTTTTATACCCATCATGTGTAACCATGTGATCAAACTGCCATGGTCGGCCAAGCAATATATGGCCAACATGCATTAGTGCCACATCACATAAAACTTCATCCTCATACTTACTAATTGAAAAGGAAACTAGAACTTGCCTAGTTACCTTATTTCTCCAAATTCATTCAGCCATTGCAATTTGTACGATTTAGGATGCTTTATGGCATGCAAATTCAACTTATCTACTAACAAAGTACTAGTAACATTAGTAAACTTCCACTATCTATAATCATAGTACATACTTTATCTTTCACATAGCATCTTGTGTGAAAAATATGCTCATGTTGTTCCTCATCAATATCAGAACAATTCTCTAATGGTAGCATCGCATCCTCACTTGAGTTAGGAATTTTTATTTTTCCATTCTCCAACACAATTATAACTCTTTTGTTTTGACATTGAGAAGCAATATGCCCGAATCCTTGGCACCTAAAACACTTTACTTCACGTGACTTTGATGAAGTTTTAGTTTCAATTTTACTTTTAGAAACAACAACCGAATCCTTTTGCTTTGCTTCTTCATTTGTTTTTTAGGTAGCTTTGTTTTCCTTCCAATTAGATGTCCATGAAGAACTGGAAGCCGATCTAGATATGAACCTTTTTTATTTGATTTGTTTCTTCACTTTAATGGTTTTATGTAATAGCTCCTATACCTCTACATAATGTTGTAAATCAACTACATCAGCAATCTCCTTATTCAAGCCGCCAATAAATTTAGCCATTGTTGCTTCTCAGTCTTTTTCTATGTTTGCTCTAATCATGGCTATCTCCATCTCCTTGTAATAGTCCTCTACACTCATGGACCCTTAAACCAGCCCTTGCAACTTTTTAATCAAATCTATTTAGTAATGGCTAGGTATAAATCTCCTATGTATTACCAATTTCATCTCTTCCCATTACTGAATTGGCCTCTCTCTATTCTTATGCCTATTGATCACTAATTTATTCCACCATATGCTAGCATAATTTGTGAACTCCACGGCTGCTGATTTTACTTTCTTCTCCTTATAGTAATTATGGCAATCAAATACGTGTTCAACCTTTCTTTCCCACTTCAAGTATAGTTCGGGGTCATTCTTTCCTTGAAAGGTTGGAATCTTTATCTTTATGTTGCCTAATTTGCTATCTCCTTTCTGAAGAACCTTTTTGCCTCATTTAGAACTTGATTCCTCCAAATCTAAATCATCTTCCTCTTCCTCTTCAAACACACGTCTTCCAGTGGCTTTAAACATATATAGGGATTCATGTCATCCAACCTAATATTCAACTTCTTAAATTGTTCATTAATAGCCTTTATGAATATTTTCACGTCAACTTCTTGCAGTTCTCCTTCACTACTCATGGTTATAAGCTGTAAAACGTGTTAGAAAAAAAAATTATTCCTCTCACACTCCCTCACATGTTTGAACTCAAATTAAATTATTATCACTTGTGTTTCACACTAATTTGGCTTTTCTCGATGATGGTTTCAACACTCTTACCTTTTACTACTCAAGCCAGCTCTCTTTATGTTCTTAAAAGAATCAAGATCAACAAATGTCAAGGTGCAATCAGTTAGATGATAACAAATCTCAAAATTAGAACATTAAAAAATTAGATGAGACAAACGATAACGAAAAAAAAATAAATTAGATGAGCCAAGAAAATAAGAAAACTTCAAAAGGAAGCAAAAGACATGCAAAAGAAATACTACAATGCAACAAATTGAAGAGCAAAGCTAAAAGACACAAAGCAGTATTGCACAATTGAACTCGAATAGAATATAGAGCACGAAATTGAATTAATTTAGACGCAAGAATCCTTATTTAATAAGGATTAGTACTAATTGGTTTTAAAATAATCAATTAGTTAAATCCAAAAAAGGAAAAGAGATCTTGTTATGATTTATTTGAATAGGAATATGATTTTGCGTGTTAAGAAATCCCTTTTATGCTGGAAAAATGACTAAAAATCAAATCTTCAATCTTAATAAATAACACAAACAGACAATACAATCTAACTCCTCTTTTTTTTTTTTTTTGAATTGGATGTTCTTTTCAATCTCTTTTTTTTTTCTCCTTTTTTTACCAAACTGAACACACAAACCAAAATTGAATATTCTTCACTTCTCACAGTTGCAGTCTCCATGCCAAGCTTCACTTTTTGCATGCCTCTACACACAATATTCTATACTACACCTACCTGATATAGGTTAAGAAAAACATAAAGAAATGACAATATTATTCTCACATGTGCCAAGTTCAGACAATCCTGGAATAAGAGTAAATGTCCAACAATTCTTGCATTAGAGAATTGAGAGGCTTCCCTGGCCAAAGATGGTACATACGTCTAATGAAATGGATCCCATACGTCTAATTAAAATGGATCAAACATATTGGTTCGTCGGCTACCAAAGATGCTAGGAATGAGCGACAGTGTTTGAATTGAAAACTTAGAGAGAAAAACCTAAAAGAAGAATCGAAAAGCACTACGATCCATGCTACCTTTGATTAATTTCAGGATAAAAATAAATATGAAGAGTGGCATATATATATAGTTAGGAAAATGATTTTAGTAATATTAGTTTATTATTAAGGTAATAAAATTTTTGGTTCCTTTGTGGGCCATGCATCTCTTTATATCATGTCTTTTTTATTAGTTTAATATTAATTTTACGTCTAAAGCAAGGGAATGAGGGAATTGATAACCATCTTTCTCCTCTTTCAAAACATTTAAAACTTGAAAATATGTTTCAATTTTAAGCTTTTTGGTTTCTTTGTCATTTATTGCTTAGTTTCAATTATTAGGGACAAACTTGTAATTGCAATAATTTTTATTGAATTGCCTCAACAATGGGATAATGGTAAAGGGGAGGTTAGTGAGAACTTTTGGATATATGCTTTTCAGGTGATATTATACCAAAACTCAGGAGAGGTATATGGTAATACCTCTAAATATCTAATGCATACAAGGTGGAAACAACAGCAACTTCAAAACAATTCTAGGAAAATGAGAGGGAAAACAAATTTTGGGAAGCAATTTTTTTTGCTATGCTTGCGTGCATTTTCTTGCATGATTATTCTTCAGAGCATTAACTAACAATTTCCAAAACAAAGATCATGATATTTGTGGCTATTTTGCATTTTGCAATTATCCCTTCAAAAATCGTACCACTTTTGACTATTATGTTCTCGAAATAAATGGCACAAAAATGCTTCTCACGCAATAAAGAGTACCAAAATGTTTGACATTTTGCGAAATGAAATCGTTTTACATGGCCATTTTGCATTTTGCAATTATGGCCCTGAAAATTGTACTATTTTCTACTACTCTATTTTTGAAATAAAAGGCACCAGAAGAATCCTTTCGTGTGACAAGGAGGGACAAGATGTGCAACCCATCTTGAAACAGAATCACGTTATAGGCCTTTTTTACATTTTACAATTATGGGCCCGAAAGTTGGTCCCAATTTTGACTCGACCATTTGGAAAAAAAAAGGCACCAAAATGATCCTCACCTCGATGGATAATAACCAAACATACGGCCCATTGCGAAATGAAATTGTTTTATGTGGTCATTTTTTGTTTTGTGACTATTCCCAGAAAATCGTACTATTTTTTACTCCTTTTTCAAAATAAAAAGCATCGAAATGCTCCTCATATGACTAGGAGTAACAAGACATGTAGCCTTTTATGAAACAAAACCATCTTACATGGCCACCTTTTGATGTGCAATTATAGGCCCAAAAATTGTACCATTTTTTACTCCTCCGAAATAAAAGGCATTGGAACGCTCTCCGCACGATAGGGAGTAATAAGACGTGCAACCTGTCGCGAAATGAAATCATTTTATGCGGCCATTTTTCATTTTTGTAAATAAAAGGTCTTAGAACACTCCTTATGTGATTGGGAGTAACAAGACGTATTACAAGTCAGGAAATAAATTCTTGTTTTAAGTCATTTTTGTAATTTTCCAAAATGGATTTATCCTTCCATTCATTTTCACCATTCTGTAACTTATTTTCAATAGATTGTAAACGAGATTTTATATGTTGCAACTCATATTTTGTACCCTTTAACTCATATTTTATATCCTGAAACTCAAATCAAGTGGATTCTAACTCACAACATAGACTTGTATTGTTGCAAGAAGAACCTTGATCAAAATTGATGTGCTTAATTTTTATACAAAATTTATCATACTTTCACCCTTAATTTCATGCTAATTCATATTTATTTTACTTAATTATTTGTGTTTTCTTATTTAATTTATTTATGTTATTACTTTGAGTTTAGTTCTTTATTTTTGTAGGAGAAAAGCCCAAAAAGCCCAAGAAATGGAAAGAAAACAACAAGGCCCATTTGTACTGAACATAGTCCGTATTTTTTAGTGTATCTTTATACTCAAGAATCGTATTTGACTAATTAAAAATAATTTGAAAACTAGACATAATGATTAACAAGCCTACCTGTCATGGAAGGAAGCAAAAAGTCAAGTTTAGTGGCCTAAATTTCGGTTTGAATGGAGACAAGTGGGAGACAGCTTTTCCTTAACAAGGGGGATTGAATTTGGAGCGTTTTTTAAGACTAAATGGGCAATTGAAAGAGGGGAACGACCAGAAGAGAGAGGGAACAAAAAGGAAGGTTTTCTTTTACCATTTTGAAGATTTTAGAAGCTTGAAGAAAGAGGGGAAGAGGAAGTAAAGCTTGCTGGAATTGGAAGTCATTGATCTACATAGAGTTTTTCTTCCTCAACTCTTTAATTTTCTCTTTTTGAAATTTTCATTATGATTCTCAATTTCATTATGGTGTGTTGTAATTTTATTATGAACTAATTTCTTTTAACTAGGGCAAAGATGTAACCTAGCTAAGAACATCAATTTCCAGAATTTGTGTTGTTCATGATTTATTGTTTATATTGAGTGTTCATTATTGTGCTTAATGCTTTTGAATATTTGGCCAATATTTGAATGATTTGTGAACTATATTGATCTGAGAAGTGATTTATGTGTTTTGATTATGTAATGAATACAATGAATTGCATGCTAGATAGAGATATACTATCATGATTCATGTAGAATTAAGTTAATTATCATTATACTTAATGAACTTTCATGTATTTCAATTCACATAGAGATATAGTGAATTAGTATGTGCAAGTATTTTTGATATATTTTGAGAAAGAATATCAAATAAATTAGGATAATTTTCTGTCAATATTGGAAACAAATTGAAACAACACAATTAAAGAAATTGAGTTCAATTGGCTATGGTGAAGTCTACTGCCCTAGTGTTTTAATCAATTGAAATTCACAATTTCATTTATTTAGTTTAATTTAAATTTCCGCAATTTCTTGTTAATCAAAATTTAATAATCGAATTCTTCAATTAAATTTAGGATTACTTATTTTCGGTAATTAACAAATTAACCAATCCTCGTGGGAACGATACTTGACTTATCATTTTATTACTTGTTAACGATAACGTGCACTTGCGTTATTAAAATTATACAATAAGTTTTTGGCGCCGTTGCCGGGGATTGTTTTAAATTTTGTTAATATCGATTTGGATTAATTCTGATTTTAATTTGGAGTTTGTTTTTATTGTTAATTCAGGTGCTTCAGTTAGTGCATGAGACGTTTCGAAAGTTCTAATCTTGCTCCTTTGGATAGAGAGATAGAACGGACGTTTCGCAAGCAAAACAAAGAGCGAAAACAAGCATCAAGAACACAGCAAATTGACATCATGGCAGAAAACGTGGCTGATATGGTTGGGGCTGAAAATAATAGAGCATTAAGGGATTACGCTATTCCGACTATTAATGGCACTTCATCCAGCATTAGGCGGCCTACAATACAAGCTAACAACTTCGAGATTAAGCCTGCAATTATTCAAATGATTCAATCCTCCGTCCAATTCAGCGGTTTGCCGAATGATGATCCGAATGCACATATCGCATATTTTCTGGAAATTTGTGACACTTTCAAGCATAATGGTGTTTCGGATGATGCTATAAGGCTGAGACTCTTTCCGTTCTCCCTTAGGGATAAAGCGAAAGGATGGCTAAATTCACTTCCTCCTGGAACCATTACAACTTGAAATGAATTGGCTCAGAAATTCTTAGCGAAATTTTTCCCTCCTGCGAAGACGGCGAAGATGCGGAATGATATCACATCCTTTTCTCAAATTGACATGGAATCTCTATATGAAGCATGGGAAAGGTATAAGGATATGCTAAGGAGGTGTCCACATCATGGGTTGCCAACATGGTTGCAAGTTCAAACTTTTTACAATGGATTAAGTTGCACAACTAGAACCATGATTGATGCTGCAGCAGGTGGTGCATTGATGAGCAAAACACATGACGAAGCATACGTGTTGCTGGAAGAAATGGCGTCTAATAATTATCAATGGCCTTCAGATCGTTCAACACAAAGAAGAGTTGCCGGAGTGCACGAAATTGATGCCATCACCGCCTTGACAGCCCAAGTTGCTACTTTGTTAAGACAACTTGGTACTTTGAATGTTAATGCTATCCAATCTCATGTTCAGTGTGCGAATTATGTGGAGGAAATCATGCAAGCATTGATTGTCAAGTTGGCAGTCCATTCGCTTCTTCATCTTCCGAGCAAGCGAACTTTGTATCGAATTTCCAAAGGCAGCAACATAATCCTTATTCGAACACTTACAATCCAGCTTGGAAACATCATCCGAACTTTTCATGGAGCAACAATCAGAATGTGATGAAACCACCTCCCGGATTTCAGCCGCAAGAGAAGAAAGTGAATTTAGAAGACGCACTTACCCAGCTCACCATGAACACCTCTAAATTCATGACCAAGACTGAGACAACATTGCAAAATCAGGCTGCATCCATACGAAATCTTGAAATACAAATGGGTCAAATGGCAAATTTATTAGCGGAAAGGCAGCAAGGTACCTTACCAAGCAATACGGAGACGAATCCAAAGGAGCAAGTGAAAGCAATTACACTTCGTAGTGGAAAACAACTCGGTGAGCTGAAAAACAAGTTAGAAGAAGCAACGGAAGAACAAGTGGAATTCTGTCCATCAAATGTAACATCCACAATTGACAAGGACAACGACAAGGTCTCTGAAAATGCCAACAAAACATCCACGGGAGCAAGTTCTTCCATTCCGCAAGCTGAAAGAGCAAGTCTTAACAAGAATTATGTGCCACCGATTCCATTCCCTCAACGTCTGCGAAAAAATAAATTGGATAAGCAATTTTCTAAATTCATTGATGTATTTAAGAAATTGCATATTAACATTCCTTTTGCAGATGCATTGGAGCAAATGCCAAGCTATGCCAAATTTATGAAGGAGATTTTATCCAACAAGAGAAAATTGGAGGAAAATGAAACAGTGATGTTAACGGAAGAGTGCAGCGCTATCTTGCAAAATAAATTGCCACCAAAGTTAAAGGATCCAGGGAGTTTTACAATACCTTGCACAATTGGAGAATGTTATTTTGAAAAAGCTTTATGTGATTTAGGTGCAAGTATTAATTTAATGCCTTTTTCTATTTTCAGAAAATTAGGGCTTGGCGAAGCAAAGGCGACAACCGTCTCCTGACAGTTAGCGGATCGATCAATTAAGCATCCAAGGGGTGTAATTGAAGATGTATTAGTCAAGGTGGATAAATTTATTTTTCCAGCCGATTTTATTGTCTTGGATATGGAAGCTGATTGAGAAATCCCACTTATCTTGGGACGGCCATTTTTAGCTACGGGGAGAACTTTGATTGATGTACAACAAGGGAAATTAATCTTACGAGTTCAAGATGAGCAAGTTGTCTTCAATGTGTTCAAAGCAATTAAGTATCCATCCGAAACTGATTGTTGCTTTCAAATTGATGCTCTAGACAAGATGGTGGCTGAGACATTCAAACATTGGCATCCAAATGAACCGCTTGAAGCTTGTATTGTGCATGCCGAATCTACCAAAGCTGAAAATGCAGAAATCGTAGAATATGCACATTATTTGGGAGCTGCCCCACCGTATTCTCTTCGAAGGCAGAATTTTGAAGAACTTGATAGAAATCATTCCCAACCGTTGTCATCCACTCCTAATCTCGAGCTCAAGCCACTGCCATCTCACCTTCGATATGCATACTTAGGTGAAAACTCAACGTTTCCAGTCATAATTTCAGCTTCTTTGAGTGAATTGGAAGAGGAAAAACTACTTCGAGTTTTAAGAGATCATAAGGCTGCATTGAGATGGTCCATTTCCGATATTAAAGGTATAAGCCCTTCAATTTGCATGCACAAAATCTTAATGGAAGAAAATTTTAGACCAGTAGTTGAGCATCAACGCCGCTTGAATCCTAACATGAAAGAGGTGGTAAGGGCTGAAGTTCTGAAATTGTTAGATGCTGGGATGATTTACCCAATTTCCGACAGTCCATGGGTGAGTCCGGTGCAAGTGGTTCCAAAGAAAGGAGGAATGACTGTTGTCAAGAATGACAACAACGAACTTATTCCGACAAGAACAGTCACGGGATGGCGAGTATGTGTCGATTATCGGAAGTTAAATGATGCTACTCGCAAGGATCATTTTCCATTGCCTTTTATTGATCAAATGCTAGAGAGACTTGCTAGTCATTCGCATTATTGCTTTCTAGATGGCTATTCCGGGTACAACCAGGTTCCTATTGCTCCGGAAGATCAAGAGAAGACGACATTCACTTGCCCGTATGGTACTTTTGCATTTCGAAGAATGCCATTCGGTTTATGTAACGCTCCTGCAACTTTCCAACGTTGCATGACAGCTATTTTCTTTGACATGGTGGAGAGATTCATTGAAGTGTTCATGGATGACTTTTCAGTTTTTGGTTCATCTTTTGATAATTGTTTGAATAACTTGGCTTTAGTTTTGCAGCGATGTGAGCAAACTAACTTAGTGTTGAATTGGGAAAAATGTCATTTTATGGTTCAAGAAGGCATCGTTTTGGGTCATCGCATTTCAGTAAAAGGAATTGAAGTTGATCGAGCAAAAATTGAAGTCATTGAAAAGTTGCCACCGCCTACTTCTGTGAAGGCTGTTCGAAGCTTTTTGGGACACGCCGGATTTTATCGACGCTTCATAAAGGATTTCTCTAAAATTTCTAAACCTCTTTGCAATCTCTTGATTAAAGATATACCTTTTGATTTTTCTAATGATTGTTTGCAGGCATTTAACACTTTGAAGAAGAGGCTTATTTTCGCACCGATTATTGTGGCTCCAGATTGGGATTTGCCATTTGAACTTATGTGCGATGCAAGCGATCATGCTTTGGGAGCTGTTTTGGGGCAGCGAAAAAGTAAAGCTTTGCATGTCATTTATTACGCAAGTAGAACCTTAACGGATGCCCAATTGAATTATGCTACCACAGAGAAGGAGTTTTTGGCTGTTGTGTTTGCGTTTGACAAGTTCCGCTCTTATTTAATTGGTTCGAAGGTGATAGTTTACACAGACCATTCAGCCATCAAATACGTGCGAAAAAAGATGCAAAACCAAGGCTCATTAGATGGGTGCTTTTGCTGCAAGAATTCGACTTGGAGATTCGCGATAAGAAGGGATCCGAAAATTTAGTTGCTGATCATTTATCTCGATTGGAACAAAAAGAAATTGAAGATGATGTAGAAAGTTCGATTAATGAGGTATTCCCGGATGAACAACTTTTTTCTCTTCAAGAATTGGATGCACCTTGGTATGCAGATTTTGTAAATTATTTGGCCAGCAACATTATTCCGACTGATTTGTCATACCAACAAAAGAAGAAATTCTTTGCGGATGTCAAGCATTATTATTGGGAGGACCCATTCTTGTATAAACAATGCCCAGATCAAATAATTAGACGTTGTATTCCGGAAGATGAGATGGTGAGCGTTTTGCAACATTGCCATTCTTCGGAATATGGGGGGCATTTTGGAGCAACCAAAACAGCGGCAAAGGTACTACAATCTTGTTTCTTTTGGCGTACATTGTTCAAGGATTCATACTCATTTGTTGCTGCTTGTGATCGATGTCAAAGAATTGGAAATATTTCTCGAAAAAGTGAAATGCCACTGAATAATATTCTTGAGGTTGAATTGTTTGATGTTTGGGGGATAGACTTCATGGGTCCATTTCCGTCATCTTTTTCGAACCAATACATATTGGTGGCTGTAGATTACGTTTCGAAATGGGTGGAAGCAGTGGCTGTACGCAACAATGATGCTAAGGCTGTTACAAATTTCCTACGCAAGTATATTTTTACCCGATTTGGCACTCCTCGAGCAATTATTAGTGATGGCGGTAAACATTTTTGTAATCGTCAATTCGAAACTTTATTGGGAAAATATGGTGTCACTCATCGGATAGCAACAGCTTATCATCCTCAAACGAGTGGTCAAGTGGAGATATCAAATAGAGAATTAAAGAGGATACTTGAAAAAACGGTTAGCAATTCAAGAAAAGATTGGTCGAAAAGGTTAGATGATGCATTGTGGGCTTATCGCACAGCTTTCAAAACTCCAATCGGAATGTCTGCATACAGGCTAGTGTTTGGAAAAGCATGTCATCTTCCGGTTGAACTAAATAATCAAAGACTAAATGTCATGATTCATGTAGAATTAAGTTAATTATCATTATACTTAATGAACTTTCATGTATTTCAATTCACATAGAGATATAGTGAATTAGTATGTGCAAGTATTTTTGATATATTTTGAGAAAGAATATCAAATAAATTAAGATAATTTTCTGTCAATATTGGAAACAAATTGAAACAGCACAATTAAAGAAATTGAGTTCAATTAGCTATGGTGAAGTCTACTGCCCTAGTGTTTTAATCAATTGAAATTCACAATTTCATTTATTTAGTTTAATTTAAATTTCCGCAATTTCTTGTTAATCAAAATTTAATAATCGAATTCTTCAATTAAATTTAGGATTACTTATTTTCGGTAATTAACAAATTAACCAATCCTCGTGGGAACGATACTTGACTTATCATTTTATTACTTGTTAACGATAACGTGCACTTGCGTTATTAAAATTGCACAACAAAAATCACTTACTTGTTTGCATTGGACAAGCCCCTCTATAAACTGTAATCAATGAAGTATTAATTACTTTCAATATTACAACCAAACTAAATAATATATTATAGAATAATAATATAATTAACTTTTTTTAATTTTTGGGTTATATAAGATAAAGAGTAATAATCATTTATACTTTGTTGCTATGCTATAGGTACAAATGTACAAAAGAGATTTTAAGCAAATCATATGTGCAAGCAGTTGTCAATAACACTTCAAACAAATCTAATAAGTTAAATCGCTAAACACAAAGGATAAAAGCACACAAACTTACGCACTATGAAATAATTGAAATGCATATAAAATTATACATGTATAGGCACAAAATAACATCACCAACAATAAGCATCGTGAAGAAATCAACTACTTCATTGTATATGATTTTGATTAATTAATGTGTTTGAGATCTACATTTTAAATCATCCTAAATTGAAAAAGGGTATTTTACTAATTAAACTTGTAAAATGAATCCATAAGCACATTTTCAAATTTCATTTCCAATTTTTGTATTGTTGACCAAACATTATCGACTTTTAATAATCCATATATATATATATGGAGAGAGAGAGAGAGAGAGAGAGAGAGAGAAAAGTTATTGACTTTTAATAATCCACGAAAAGCATATAAATAATATAAATAGTGAAGAACAAAGGATCCCTTGAAAATAATGAATACTTGTTAAAAGTAAACAAAATGCTCCGTCTAAAGGACAAGGAGATTGATAGTGATTAATGAAGTTTCCAATTACTTTTATAGCTAGCTTGCCTGTAAAAGCCAGTGTGTGTCTTAATTTCTTTACAATTTGCAAGGTTTCACGTATTACTTAGTTTTCCAAAGTTGTAAAGTATTGAGATCATCTCACAAACAGTGTTGAATAGGCTGCTTGTAATTTATTATATGTACGTATTGACTTTTTATTATTTGATTAGGGTTTGTTTCACTGCTTTCATTAACCCATTAATTGGAATATATAAATATATGTTGATGAGTTAGCTTCAATTAGAAATATATATAATAAAATATCTTACATTCAAATTTTTTCTTGGATCTTACAATCTCATTTGTAAAATAAATAAAATTAGGGCTAATTTCAGTCCTGTTACTTAATTTATTGATATATATCAGATATGTACAATTTTTTATTAAAAGTCATCACTTTACCTCCAAATAGTAGTACAATAACTATTTTATCCTTATTTTGATTAAAAGATATTAATATTTACTCCCCTGAGTTTTCATAAACGACTGGTACTCCTCTAAAATATGAAAAAATTACATATATCCCCTAAAGTTACTGTACAATTATACAAAATAAATATCTTACCCTTACATATTTAAAAGATATATAAATTTATCATTTTAACCTCATTATTTCTACATTATGACTAATATAACCTTATAATTTAGGTAGTTGTGAGATAAAAAGGAGAACAACATCTACATAATCAAATTAACACTTAAGATATTGTAAGACCGGGAGGTGATAAAATCCTTGGTAGTTAATTATGGGTAGAGCAAAACGAACATGTATTTTTATTGAGTCAAATAGAGATATCAGCATGGTTAGTTATACATTGGACTTTGTTCAATAGTCGGGAAAGGGAACAAGGTCATTTTATAACCTATGATTAATGAATTGAATTGAAACACATTATGATATGAACCTCACCAATAATGTAATAAAACCCAACACCAAACGTGATATTGAACCTTGCCAATAATGTGACAAAACCCAATTACTAACGTAATATTAAACCTTGCCAACGATGTGACCAAAACCCGACACCAAATGTAATATAGAACCCAAGATTTTCAAGACACAAGTTTATTGAGCGTTGACCCATTACCTGTTTCTAGAGCCAAAGCTCTGATACCAAATGATAAGGACCCACTAAATGACCTACCCTAGGAACTCTTAAATAAGTTGTTATGTGTACCCCATAAACCAAAAAATAAGTTGTAGATGATCATATTAAATTTTAAGGAAACTAAGTCTTTAAAATTCCAATCTTGAAGACACCACAAAGGTTGATCACTCCCTTGATAAGTCAAAATATTGAATTCTACCAAGAACACAAGAAAGCTAAGCTAAGCTTGTTGAAAATACCTTACTATTATTAATGATATGAACAAATTCGTTTTACATACTTGTAGCCTTTATATAGGCATATAAACATCATTATTCTAAATAAAGAGAAATCTAAAATTAAGTAGGAATAGAAATTCTAACTTAAGTTGGGAAAAAGACTATAATCCTATCATAATAAAGAAACCTAAATAACAATCATAATCTAATAAGGAAACCTTAATAAAAATCCTAATATAATAAGAAAATCTAAATAATAATCCTAAATAAACTAGGAAACTAATTCTATATAAAATAAGAAATTTTTAAAAGCCCATCTCTTTTAAATTTTGCCCGCTTGAAAATATTGATGGACTATGTGAATGCTGCACTTGAGTCCCTCCAAGCCCACTTGAGAGTTCACCCTCTTGTATTGCATCACAATAATAATTGTTAATTAGGAAAAACATGATTTTAAGTAAGTGAAATTAAGAACATAGAACAATTATCATAGAAATTATCATTTTCTTTAATTTCTTTTTTTATTTGATTATGTTTTATTTTTGAATTTGTTCATGAAATTAGTTTGCATAATAAAATTAGATTGTCGTAGCCATAATACCTAGCTTTAATTCGAAAAATCTATCCTCGTGGATTCAACACTCTTACTTATTACGTTATTACTTTTCACGATCAATGTACTTACACTTACGATACTTGTTGGCTAAAATGGAAGAAAAACCAAGGTTATCTAGATGGAGTTCACTCCTAAAAGAATTTAATTTGGAGATCAAAGAAGAAAATGGAACAAAACCCAAGTAGTCGATCATCTTAGTGGAGATCGAGGTGCTGGTCGAATAGTTTAAGCTAGTATTTCCAATTCTTTTCAAAATTCTTTTGCAAGAAATCAATGGTACTGATGTGCTTAATTTTTATACAAAATTTGTCATACTTTCACTCTTAATTTCATGCTAATTCATATTTATTTTACTTAATTATTTGTGTTTTCTTATTTAATTTGTTTATGTTATTACTTTGAGTTTGGTTCTTTATTTTTGTAGAAGAAAATCCCAAAAAGTCCAAGAAATGGAAAGAAAACAATAAGGCCCATTTGTACTGAACATAGTCAATATTTTTTAATATATCTTTGTACTCAAAAATCGTATTTGACTAATTCAAAATAATTTGAAAACTTGACATAATGATTAACAAACCTACCTTTCATGGAAGAAAGCAAAAAAAATCAAGTTTTAGTGGCCTAAATTTCAGTTTGAATAGAGACAACTTTTCCTTAACAATGAGGAGTAAATTTGGAAGGTTTTTAAAGACAAAATGGGCAAATGAAAGGGCAAACGAGGAGAAGAGGGGGAGAACGAAAGTGAAGGCTTTCTTTTACCATTTTAGAGATTTTAGAAGCTTGAAGAAAGAGGGGAAGGAAGAGGAAGTGAAGCTTGCTGGAATCTGAAGTCATTGATCTACATAGAATTTTTCTTCCTCAACTCTTTACTTTTCTTTTACTAAAATTTTCATTATCATTCTCAATTTGATTATGGTGTGTTGTAATTTCATTATGAACTAATTTCTCTTAACTAGGGCAAAGATGTAACCTAGCTAAGAACATCAATTTCCAGAATTTGTGTTGTTTATGATTTATTGTTTATATAGAGTGTTCATTATTGTGCTTAATGCTTTTGAATATTTGGTCAATATTTGAATGATTTGTTAACTATATTGATATGAGAAGTGATTTATGTGTTTTGATTATGTAATGAACACAATGAATTATATGCTAAATAAAGATATACTATCATGATTCATGCAGAATTAAGTTAATTATCATTATACTTAATGAACTTTCATGTATTTCAATTCGTATAAAGATATAGTGAATTAGTATGTGCAAGTATTTTTGGTATATCTTGAGAAAGAATATCAAATAAATTAGGATAATTTTCTGTCAATATTGATAACAAATTGAAATAACACAATTAAAGAAATTGAGTTCAATTAGCTATGGTGAAGTTTACTGCCCTAGTGTTTTAATCAATTGAAATTCACAATTTCGTTTAGTTAGTTCAATTTAAATTTTCGCAATTTCTTTTTAATCAAAATTTATTAATCCAATTCTTCAACTAAATTTAGGATTACTTATCTTCGTTAATTAACAAATTAACCAATTCTCGTGAGAACGATACTTGACTTATCATTTTATTACTTGTTAACGATAACGTGCACTTGCGTTCGTAAGATTACACAACAAGTTTTTGGCGCTGTTGCTGAGGATTGTTTTATTTTTTATTTTTTAATATCGATTTGGATTAATTCTGATTTTAATTTGAAGTTTGTTTTTATTGTAATTTCAGGTGTTCATTTAGTGCATGAGACGTTTCGAAAGTTCTAATCTTGCTCCTTTGGATAGAGAGATAGAACGGACATTTCTCAAGCAAAACAAAGAGCGAAAACAAGCATCAAGAACACAGCAAATTGATATCATGGCAGAAAACGTGGCTGATATTGTTGGGGCTGAAAATAATAGAGCATTCAGGGATTACGCAATTCTGACAATTAATGGCACTTCATCCAGCATTAGGCGGCCTACAATTTAAGCTAATAACTTTGAGATTAAGCCTGCAATAATTCAAATGATTCAATCTTCCGTCCAATTCAGCGGTTTGCCGATTGATGATCCGAATGCACATATAGCAAATTTTCTGAAAATTTGTGATACTTTCAACCATAATGGTGTTTCGGATGATGCTATAAGGCTCAGACTCTTTCGTTCTCACTTAGGGATAAGGCAAAAGGATGGCTAAATTCACTTCCTCCCGGAAGCATTACAACTTGGAATGAATTAGCTCAGAAATTCTTAGCGAAATTCTTCCCTCCTGCGAAGACGGCAAAGATGCGGAATGATATTACATCCTTTTCTCAATTTGACATGAAATCTCTATATGAAGTATGGGAAAGGTATAAGGATATGCTAAGGAGGTGTCCACATCATGGGTTGCCAACATGGTTGCAAGTTCAAACTTTTTACAATGGATTAAGTTGCACAACTAGAACAATGATTGATGCTGCAGTAGGTAGTGCATTGATAAGCAAAACACATGACAAAGCATACACGTTGCTGGAAGAAATGGCTTCTAATAATTATCAATGGCCCTCAGATTGTTCAACACAAAGAAGAGTTGCCGGAGTGCACGAAATTGATGTCATCACCCCCTTGACAGCCCAAGTTGCTACTTTGTCAAGACAGCTTGGCACTTTGAATATTAATGCTATCCATTCTCATGTTCAGGTGTGCGAATTATATGGAGGAAACCATGCAAGTGTTAACTGTCAAGTTGGCAATCCATTCGCTTCTTCATCTTCCGAGCAAGCAAACTTTGCGTCGAATTTCCAAAGGCACCAACAAAATGCTTACTCAAACACCTAAAATCCAGCTTGGAAACATCATTCGAATTTTTCGTGGAGCAACGATCAAAATTTTATGAAACCACCTTCCGGTTTTCAGCCACCAGAAAAGAAAGTGAATTTGGAAGACGCACTTGCTCAGCTCACTATGAATACTTCCAAGTTCATGACAAAAACCGAGATGACATTGCAAAATCAATCAGCATCTATACGAAACCTTAAGGTTCAAATGGATCAAATTGCAAATTTGTTAGCGGAAAGGCAGCAAGGTTCCTTACCAAGCAATACGGAGACGAATTCGAAGGAACAAGTGATGGCAATTACACTTCTGAGTGAAAGACCACTAATGGAGCAGAAGAACAAATTGAATGAGACACCACAAAGGCAGCAAATTAGTGAAACCACAAGCAAGGAGGTGGTGAATAAGCACGAATTTGAGAAGAATGTTGCTGAAATTGGAGAAAGTTCGAAATTGGAAATTGAAGAGAGAAGATCTTTCATGTCTTATGGACCTCCAGCATGTGTGCCACCAATTCCATTTTCTCAACGTCTTAGGAAAAATAAATCAGATAAGCAATTTTCTACATTCCTTGATGTGTTTAAAAAATTGCATATTAACATTCCTTTTGCAGATGCATTAGAAAAAATGCCAAGCTATGCTAAGTTCATGAAAGAGATTGTATCTAACAAAAGGAAATTAGAGGAAAATGAAATGATTATGTTAACTGAAGAGTGCAGTGCCATCTTGCAAAATAAATTGCCACCAAAGTTGAAAGATCCAAGGAGTTTTACAATACCTTGCACTATTGGAGAGTGTTGTTTTGAAAATGCTTTATGTGACTTAGGTGCAAGCATTAATTTAATACCTTTTTGTGTTTTCAGAAAATTAGGACTTGGTAAAGCGAAGCCTACGACAATTTCTTTGAAATTGGCTTATCGATCAATCAAACGTCCTAGAGGAATTATTGAAGATGTTTTAGTAAAGGTTGATAAGTTCATTCTTCCAGCTGATTTTCTTATTCTTGATATGGAGGATGATCACGAAATTCCAATTATTCTTGGTCGACCATTTTTAGCCACTGGGAGAACAATCATAGATGTGCAAAAAGGGCAACTCATCTTAAGAGTACAAGGAGAACAAGTTACCTTCAATGTGTTCAAACCTATGAAGCATCCCGATGCTATGGATAGTTGCTTGTGGATAGACATTGAGCAAGAGAAAATTGAATCAGTCCATTCATCAAATAAGAATGAAAAATTAGTTGCAGCTGTGCATAACACATCACATGAATTTTCAAGCATGGCACATTCATATGAAAAATTGAGCCAAAACCATATCCCATTCAATCCCGGAGAATGTCTCAATGTGCATGGTGATCAACTCAAGACATTTTTCGCATATTTGGCACAATTAGAGATTCGCAGCGGGCGAATCTTACTTTTGGGCAATTGCATTATTCTTGAAGTCATAGACACTTGTCCGGCTGAAGACATTAAACTTACGCTACTTGGGAGGCAACCCAAAGTGCACAAAAGGGAGAATATGAAATCTGCAACAATTGAAGTATTGCCAAATCAGGTGCCATCTTTTCCATTTTTTGCTTTCTTTGTGTTTGAAGTATTTCCTTACATTTTCACCTTTATTTAATCTATTCATTGCATGATTTTTAATTGCAAACATTGAGGACAATGTTAGATATAAGTTTGGGGGTGAGATTTTATGTTTTGCTTTGATTATAGTTAATTTCTTTAGCTTTGCATTTGTTTAAAAAAAAAAAGAAAATTCGTACTTATTTTCTGTTTTTGAGTTGTTTGAGTCGCTTCCTTATTCAGTTACAAATTTAGAAATGATTTATGCATGGTCAATTTGAATTAATGAGATATTAAGTTTAATCATAATATTATCCTTGTATTAACTAAGTTTCACTATTTGTTCTCATAATTCATAAGCACTTAATGTCATGATTGATCAGAATCTTAAATTGATGAATTCACATAATTAGAGAATATTATGTAAGAAAGTGTAGACTCGTGTAACCTTAATCGTGAGCTTTTAAACCCCTTATCCTTCAATTCTGAGTGTTACGTGATTATTCTACATCTTTTCTTGTCATATTTTCGTTCTAATGATCTCATTATATTTTATTTTGGCCAATTGATTTGATTATTCATGCTTTAGATGTAATTTTGATTTTATGATGCACAAGAAGTGATTCTAGGCCTTGTTTGTATCGTTTGAGCCTTTCTAGCCGACTTTATGCATGTTTCCTTAGTTAACCACTTTGAGCTTTAAAATAATCTCTATCTTTCTTAAAACCAGTAACAACCAATTCTAATAGCCAATTTTCCATTGTCTTTATCCGTATTCTTATCATTTGAGCTACAAATGTATGGTATTGACATATGCTTCATCATAAATTTAGAGGTTGTTACTTGTTGTATGGGTGGTTGATTTAACAATGCATTATCTATTTGATGTACGGCCATGAAAAAAAAAAACATTGTGTTCATTTGTGTAACCATGCTTTTACTGAGTAACCAGGACTCGTGCCTAAGTAAGCATTGAGTTTTCGCGTCAAAAGATGGAGTAAGGTTAAAAAAAAAAATTATTATTAAGGCCGAATGTGAAAGGAAAAAGAGAAAAGAGAAAAAGAAAAGAGGATAATGTGCTTTGAAAAGAAGAAGCAAAGAATATGAAGAAGTGGTGGTGGTGAAATGTGTTTGCAAGAAAATATGAGAATTTGATAATAGATGCATATGTTATCGAGCTCTTATAACTTTGTTGTACCCGTTATCTATTCTTTCTTAATAATATCCCACTTCTTAGCTTCATTACAACCTTGAAAGAAAGTCCTACGTTGATCTTGTGTGTTATATGATTAGATTGCATTCATTGTTATGATAGTCAAGTTATTGACATTCCTTTCATGAGATCACCATCATCACATCGAAAAATTGCGTGTTCTTTCTATTATATGCGAGCTTTGTTTTCATTAAAAATCTAAGCATAATGCTTATCTCACAAACTTTTGAGTTTTAACCCAAATTTTAAGTGTTTTTCTTTAATAGTGATCATCTTTGTGAGATTTGGAGTTTAAACTTCTACGCATGCTATACTCTAATTTTGTTAAGATGACATGAGAGATGATCATTGATTAATGGCTATCACACACTACACATGAGCATAACATATGAAGCATTGTTAATACTCGGATGATTGATTGATTAATTTTGTATCTTGTTGTATTCTTGTTGACCATGAAAAATGAAGTAACGAAGCTAGTTTTTGTTGGTGAATCTTTTATTTTTTTGTTTGCTCGAGGACTAGCAAATATTAAGTTTGGGGGTATTTGATGTGCTTAATTTTTTTACAAAATTTGTCATACTTTCACTCTTAATTTCATGCTAATTCATATTTATTTTACTTAATTATTTTTGTTTTCTTATTTAATTTGTTTATGTTATTATTTTGTGTTTGGTTCTTTATTTTTGTACGAGAAAAGCCCAAAAAGCCCAAGAAATGGAAAGAAAACAACAAGGCCCATTTGTACTGAACATAGTCAGTATTTTTTAGTATATCTTTGTACTAAAAAATCGTATTTGACTAATTCAAAATAATTTGAAAACTTGACATAATGATTAACAAACCTACCTTTTATGGAAGAAAGCAAAAAAAGTCAAGTTTTAGTGACCTAAATTTCGATTTGAATGGAGACAGTTTTTCCTTAACAAGGGGGAGTAAATTTGGAAGATTTTTAAAGACAAAATGGGCAAATGAAAGGGCAAACGAGGAGAAGTGGGGGAGAACGAAAGTGAAGGTTTTCTTTTACCATTTTGGAAATTTTAGAAGCTTGAAGAAAGAGGGGAAATAAGAGGAAGTGAAGCTTGCTGGAATCTAAAGTCATTGATCTACATAGAGTTTTTCTTCCTCAACTCTTTACTTTTCTCTTTCTAAAATTTTTATTATGATTCTCAATTTAATTATGGTGTGTTGTAATTTCATTATGAACTAACTTCTCTTAACTAGGGCAAAGATGTAATCTAGCTCAGAACATTAATTTCTAGAATTTGTGTTGTTTATGATTTATTGTTTATATAGAGTGTTCATTATTGTGCTTAATGCTTTTGAATATTTGGTCAATATTTGAATGATTTGTTAACTATATTGATATGAGAAGTGATTTATGTGTTTTGATTATGTAATGAACACAATGAATTATATGCTAGATAAAGATATACTATCATGATTCATGCAGAATTAAGTTAATTATCATTATACTTAATGAACTTTCATGTATTTCAATTCGTATAGAGATATAGTGAATTAGTATGTGCAAGTATTTTTGGTATATCTTGAGAAAGAATATCAAATAAATTAGGATAATTTTCTGTCAATATTGGTAACAAATTGAAATAACACAATTAAAGAAATTGAGTTCAATTAGCTATGGTGAAGTCTACTGCCCTAGTGTTTTAATCAATTGAAATTCACAATTTCGTTTAGTTAGTTTAATTTAAATTTCCGCAATTTCTTGTTAATCAAAATTTATTAATCCAATTCTTCAACTAAATTTAGGATTACTTATCTTCGGTAATTAACAAATTAACCAATTCTCGTGGGAACAATACTTGACTTATCATTTTATTACTTGTTAACGATAACGTGCACTTGCGTTCATAAGATTACACAACAGGTACAATGATCAGGGTAAGGACAAAGAGGATGAAAAAGGTTTTAGAAGGCTTTAGAAGGCTTATTTATAGAAGTGCATGACAAATAGACTATTTTAGAAAGTTCTAAGATTGTTCTCAAAGTTTTCAAAGCTTAACCAAAGATAATCACTTATCTTTATGTGCAGGAAGAAGAATAAAATTATGCTACTAAATCCTTATGCTGCATGGAAAAGTGGGGCTTTTAAAGATTCATCGCTCTATATAGAATTAGTTTTTCTGTTAAATTAGGATTGTTATTAAGATTTTCTTATTAGATTAGGATTGTTATTAAGTTTCTTTATTATGTTATGATTGTTATTTAGGTTTTCTTATTAGATTAGAATTATAATATTTTTTTTCAACTTAAGTTAGGATTTCTATTCTTGCTTAATTTTAGATTTCTTTTATTTTTAGGATAATGACATTTACATGCCTATATAAAAGCTACAAATATGTAAAACGAATTCCATCATATCTTAATAATATAGAGGTATTTTTAGTAAGCTTAGCTTTACTTTCTTGTGTTCTTAGTAGAATACAATATCTTAACTTATTAAGGGAGTGATCAACCTTTGTGGTGTGTTCAAGCTTAAAATAATAAGGACTTAGTTTCCTTAAGTTCTAACATGATCATCTATAACTTGTTTTCTAGCTTCTGAGGAGCGCATAAAACTAATTTAAAAGTTCCTAGGACAAGTCGTCTAGTGGGTTCTTATCATTTGGTATAAGAGCTTTGGCTCTAGAAATAGGTTACTTATCAGTTGCTTATCCTTGTTATATATTTTTCTTTCATTTTTATGCATTTCTTGTGTTGTCTTTGCTTAGTTTCCTTGAATCCTTCCATTCGACTTCTTTGTATTTTTTTTAATATATTTAATTCTATTTTGTGTGTTTAATTTGGTAAAAAAAAAAGAGATTGAAAAGAATATCCAATTAAAAAAAAAAGAGGAGATAGATTGCTTTATTTGATCGGTGTGCAATCCTTTTGTGTTATTTATTAAAGATTACAGATTTGATTTATATTCCTTCTCCCAGCATAAAAGGAATTTCTTGAAATGCAAGATCATTTTCCTATTTAAATAAATCATAGTAAGATCTCTTTTCTTTTTTTGGATTTGACTAATTGACTAATTCAAAGTTAATTAGTACTAATCCTTATAAAATAAGGATTCTTATGTATATTCTTTTTTGAATTAGGATTTATTTTCCTTAAACAATTATCTTACTATATTAACTATACTAATCCTTATTAAATAAGAATTCTTGCATCTAAGTTAATTCAATTTCATGCTCTATATTCTATTCGAGTTCAATTGTGCAAAACGTTTTATATCTTTTAGCTTTGCTCTTCAATTTATTACATTCTAGTTATTTCTTTTGGGGAGAATGTCTGATTCCCCCTGTTGTTTGACCTAATATCCCGATACCCCTCTAATAATTTTATAATACCTCGAATCCCTCATTTGTTAGTTGACAAAGTTAATAATAATAACACATAGGTCCTTAAAATTTTGTCTATTAATCTACATAGTCTTAATATTATTAAAAATATCCACAAAAATTTTAATTTATTAAAAAATAATAATTATACACTTATATAATAGTAACTAAAAAAATTATTTTTAACTCCTAATTGATAATAAATATTAAAATAATATTATATTTTATTTTATAATACATTAATAACTAATTTATAAATTAGCTTTTAAATATAAATTGAATGGTTAATTTTATAATTTTTAAAATAAATAAAACAATAATATTTTATAATACAATATTAAAAATTCATAAATAAATATTAATTTATAAATAAAATATATTGTAATACAATACTTATAATTATATATAATCATAACTATTGTACTATAATATAATTATAAAATTTTATAATATATTAACAAATCAATATTACATTGATATTAGAAAATAAATAAAATAAATCTATATTTAATATTTTATTTATTTTTTAGCTAACTACTATTAATTTCTTTAACTAATTACTATTGAATAAGAATATAATCATTATTTTTTAATAAATTGAATCTTTTATGGATATTTTTAACTACTAATTGAAAATAAATATTAAAATAATAATATATTTTATTTTATAACACATTAATAACTAAATATTTATTAATATTTTATAATTAAAATATAAGTTTATTTATTTTATAATATATTAAAATTTTCAATATTAATTAGTTAATGGGCAAAATTTTAGGGGCTCGTATGTTATTAATTTTTTCATAATTTGAAACAATAATGAGTATCAAAACTAAAAAGAAATCAATATTTTAAACTAAAAGAATGAATTTTACAACTAAAAAAATATTTTAAGCTAAAATATTTTATGAAAATGCAGAATAATTTTTTTATTAATTAGCTAAAATGTTTTATGAAAATGTAGAATAATTTTTTTATCAATTAGGAGTTGAAAATAATTTTTAATTATTATTATATAAGGGTGTAATTATTATTTTTTAATAAATTAAAATTTTTGTGTATTTTTTTAATAATATTAAGAGTATATAAGTTAATAGACAAAATTTTAAGGACTTATGTGTTATTATTTTTAACTCTGTCAACTGACAAAGAAGGGATTCGGAGTATTATAGAAATAACATGAGGGTATCGGAATATTAGGTCAAACAACAGGGGAATCGGACATTCTCCCTTTCTTTTGCATGTCTTTTGCTTCCTTTTGAAGTTCACTATTTTTTTTGGTTCTTTTTATTATTATTTTTTTTGCTTCGTTGTCGTTTGCCTCAACTACGTTTTTAACGTTCTAATTTTGAGATTTGCCATCATTAATTGATTGCTCCTTGACATTTGTTGATCTTGATTCTTTTAAGAATATAAAGGGAGTAGCTTGAGTGGTAAAAGACAAGAGTGTTGAGACCATCATTAGAAAAAATCAAATTAATGTGAAACACAAGTGATAACAATTTAATTTGAGTGCAAACACATGAGAGAGTGTGAGAGGAATAAATTTTCTTTTTTTTTTTTAACCAGTTTTGCAGGTTATAAACATGAGTAATGAAAAAAAACTGCAGGAAGTTGATATGAAAATGTTCGTAAAGGTTGTTAATGAACAATTTAGGAAGTTGCATACTAGGTTGGATGACATGCATTCCCGCCTATGTCTAAAACCGCTAGAAGACGTGTGCTTGAGGAAAAAGAGAAAGATGATTCGGATTTGGAGGAATCAAGTTTCAAACGAGGCAAGAAGGTCGTTTTCAAAAGAGATAGCAATTTGGGAAGCATAAAGATGAAGATTCCAACCTTTCAAGGAAAAAATGATCCCGAACTATATTTGGAGTGGGAAAGAAAGGTTGAACATATATTTGATTGCCATAATTAATCCAAGGAGAAGAAAGTAAAACTAGTAGCTATGGAGTTCACAGATTATGCAAGCATATGGTGGGATCAATTAGTGATCAATAAGCGTAGGAATAAAGAGAGGATAATTTGGTCATGAGAAGAAATAAAATTGGTAATGCACAAGAGATTTATACCTAACCATTACTATAGAGATTTACATAGAAAGTTACAAGGGTTGGTTTAAGGTTCCATGAGTGTAGAGGACTATTACAAGAAGATGAAAATAGCCATAATTAGAGCAAACATATAGGAAGATCGAAAAGCAATAATGGCTAGATTTATTGGTGGCTTGAACAAGAAGATTGCTAATGTGGTTGATTTACAACATTATGTAAAGATGGAAGAGCTATTGCACAAAGCCATTAAAGTGGAGAAGCAAATCAAATCAAAAGGGTTCAAATCTGGTTCGTCTTCTAGTTCTTCATAGAAATCTAATTGGAAGCACAACAAAGTTGCCTAAAAAATAAAAGAAGAAGCAAAACAAAAGGATTCAGTTGCCGTTTCTAAATGTAAAACTGGAGCTAAAACTAAAGTCACGTGAAATTATGTGTTTTTGGTGCCAAGGATTCAGGCATATTGCTTCTCAATACCAAAAAAAAAAAAAAAGAGTTATGATTGTGTTAGAAAATGGAGAAATAAAAAGTGACAGCTCAAGTGAGGATGAGATGCCATCATTGAAGGATTGTTTTAGTGTTAAAGTTGAAGAACTCATGCATGGTAATTTGTTGGTTACAAGGAGAGCCCTAAGTATACAGCCTAAAGACGATGTTGATGTGGAGCAACATGAGATATTTTTCACACAAGATGCCATGTGCAAGATAAGGTATGTACTATGATTATTGATAATGGAAGTTGTACTAATGTTGCTAGTACTTTGTCGGTAGATAAGTTGAATTTGCATATTATAAAGCATCTTAAACCGTACAAATTGCAATGGCTGAATGAATGTGAAGAAATAAGGGTAACCAAGCAAGTTCTAGTTTCCTTTTCAATTGGAAAGTATGAGGATGTTTTATGTGATGTGGCATATTTGTATGCTGATCATATATTGCTTGGCCGACCATGGTAGTTTGATCAAAAAGTCGCACATGATGGGTATAAAAACCATTATGCTTTTGTAATGAATAATTGAACCGTTGTACTAACTCCTCTCAAACCTTTGCAAGCTTATGAAGATTAGTAAGAAAGTGCAAATAAAGAGAAGAACAAAAGTATGAGCAAGAGGAAAATAATAAGAAAGAAAGTGAACAAGAAAAAGCAAAGAGAGCAAGCAAGGCCAAGAGGAAAATTAGAAAGGAAAGTGTGCAAAAAAGAGAGAAAATAAAGGGAATAAGTGTATTTGCTGAAAAAAATGAGGTTATGAGTGTTATGATTGCAAGGTAGCAACTACATATACTTATGTATAAGGATGTTTACTTTTCAACTAATGGTCTTAACAACTCTTTGCCTAGTGTTGTTATGTCTTTATTGCAGGATTTTGCGGACCTATTCTCCGAGGAGATTCCCTATGGATTACCCCCCTTAAGAGGTATTGAGCATTAAATAGACTTCATACTTGGTTCTGTCATACCAAATCAACTTGCTTATAGAGCTAATCTTGAAGAAACAAAAGACATATAAAGGCATGTGGATGAGTTGGTGCAAAATAGTTTTGTAAGGGAGAGTCTTAGCCCATGTTCAACTCCTGTCATCTTAGTCCTAAAGAAAAATAGAACATGGCGTATATGTGTGGATTAGAGGTGACAAAACAAGCAGGTCGGCCCAAGCACAGCACGACCCAGCCTTTGAATAATGCTGACACGGCCTGACATGACACGACATTATTCACGGATTGGGTCGTGCCGTGAACAATATTCGTGCCATGATGGGCCAAAAACAATTATGTGGGTTACCATTCAGCCTGTGAGCACTGAATTTTAGTCATTATTCACTATGTACAGTACTACTATTTACTATGAACAGTGGTATTGTACAGCCCAAGTGGACTGCATTCTGACGGGCTAGGTCGGTATGGCATGAACAGTAACCATGCCATGGGCTAGGTTGAGTTTACACATTTTATTGTACGTGCCGTGCTGGCCCAATTTAAAAGCCTGCGTGGGCTCATTTTTCATGGGCCGTGACAGGCATTGCCACCTCTAGTGTGGATCGTCGAGCCATTAACGAAATAACGGTTAAGTATAGACATCATATCCCTAGATTATATAATATGCTTAATGAATTGCATGGCTCTTACTTGTTTTCTAAAATTGATTTAAAGAATGGCTATTATCAAGTTTGCATGACAAAGGGAGATGAATGGAAGACAACATTTAAAACAAAATTTAGATTGTATAAGTTGTTAGTAATGCCATTTGGTTTAACTAATCCACTAATGCATTCATGAGATTAATGAATCATGTCTTCCGTGCTTTCATAAGGAAATTTGTGGTAGTTTACTTTGTAGCAAAAATTTGGATGAACATATGAAATAGTGCATGTTTTTTCTAATGTGTTAAGAGAGCACCAATTATATGTTAATCTTAAAAAGTGCACATTTTGCATGGAATATGTTGTATTTCTTGGATATGTTGTTAGTTTGCAAGGTATTAGCATTGATGAAGAGAAGGTAAAGGCAATAAAGGACTAGCCTATACATAAGAATGCAAAAGAAGTAAGAAGTTTTTATGTTTTTATGGTTTAGCAAGTTTTTATCAAAAGTTTGTTAAGGATTTTTATTACTGCATCTTTGAATGAACTTGTTAAAAAAAATGATTTTTTTAAAAGGCATGATGTGCATGATTAGGCTTTCAAAAATTTGAAAAATAAGCTAACTAATGCACCTTTGTTGTGTTTGCCTAACTTTGATAAAGATTTTGAGGTAGAATGTGATGCATCTGGAATTGGAATAAGGGTTGTTTTGATGCAAGATTCCAAACCAATTGCTTATTTAGTGAAAAGCTAAGTGGGGCAACCTTGAATTATCCTACTTATGACAATAAACTTTATGCATTAGTGAGAAATCTTCAAACATGGCAACATTACTTGTGGCCAAGGGAGTTCATCATTCATTCTGATCATGAGAGCTTAAAGTTCTTAAAATCCTAAGGTAAGCTTAATAAAAAGCATGCTAAATGGCTAGAGTTCATAGAAATGTTTCCTTATATGATCAAGTACAAACATAGAAAGGACAATGTTGTGCTGATGCATTATCTAGGAGGTACGCATTACTTACATCTTTGCAAACTAAATTACTTGATTTTAAATTGATTAAGGACTTGTCTGCAAATGATGCTGATTTCGGCCAAGCATGGAAAACATGTTATAAGTGTGCATTTAGTGATTTCTAAAGGCATGAAGGATTTCTATTTAAGAAAGATAAATTGTGTTCATATTTGTTCTATTCATGAGTTACTTGTAGAGAAACTCATGGAGGCGGCTTAATGGGGCACTTTGGTGTGCAAAAGATTTGGATATATTGCGTGAACATTTTTATTGGCCTAATATAAAGCATGATGTACAATCTGTTTGTAATAAGTGCATTACATGTAGGCAAGCAAAATCTATAGTTAAATTGTATGGCTTGTATACCCTTTTACTAGTGCCTAACCAACCTTGGATTGATATTTCTATAGATTTTGTTTTAGGGTTACCAAGGTCTCAAGATGGTAAGGACATCGTATTTATTCTTGTTGATAGGTTTAGTAAAATGGCTCATTTCATTGCTTGTTGTAAAACCAATGATGCAACACATATTGCTGACTTGTTCTTCAAAGAAATTGCTCGTTTGCGTGGTTTGCCTAAGACAATTGTTAGTTATAGAGATGCTAAGTTCTTAAGTCATTTTTGGCGCACTTTATGAAATAAATTAAGAACTAAACTCTTGTTTTTTATTGTTGCATATCCTCAAAGGGATGGTCAAACTGAAGTAGTTAATAGAATACTTACTACTTTGTTACATGATATCATTCAAAAGAACTTAAAGCAGTGGGAGAAGTGTTTACCGTATATTGAGTTTACATATAATACACTTGTTCATTCTACTACTTTTTTTTTTAACCATTTGAAATTTTTTATGGCTTCAGTCTTTTAGCTCCTGTGGATATTTTGTCTTTACCTACTAATGAACATGTTAAACTTTATAGTAAGAAAAAGACAGATTTTGTGAAGGATTTATATGCCAAATTTGGACTAACATTAAAAGGAAGAATGAGCAATATGCTAAGCAAGCTAATAAGGGGCATTTGAAGGTTGTTTTTTAACCTAGAGATTGGGTTTGGGTGCATATGCATAAGGAGAGGTTTCCTACACAAAAAAAATCAAAATTACAGTCTAGAGGAGATGGACCTTTCCAAGTCCTAAAGAGAGTCAATAATAAGCCTACAAGCTAGCTTTGTCAAATAACTATGGTATTGTTAGTGCGACTTTTAATGTGGATGTTTATCTTCTTTTCATGACTCTCCAACTCCTAATCTCCTCTTCTCCGTCTGTCCTACGCTGTGCCTTCAAGTTTTCCTACCATAAATTAGTATAACCTATAAATTCAAAAGCGGCTAATTTTCATTTGTTAACCTCAACATATTTTTGGCACTCAAACACTTTTTTCGTGCGCTGCACCTATTTCAAATATTCAGGTGAACTAGTCCTTTTAAATGGCGAAATCTTTATTTTTATATCGTTTCCCAAATTCCATTGCTACCTCTTTTGCCAAGGTTGTGCTATCGTTTCCTCATCATCTCTAGGTTTATCACGCAATTCAATACGATCAACTCATCTTGATGCCTGAGGTTCATGCTGCTGTGGTGGTTACTGTTCCACTAATCTTTCAAATGCTTGAGTCAAACGAGTAAGTTGCTCCATTATCTCTTCTTATTTGCATTGAAGTCCCATGATTTGCGCTTGCTGCAAAGAAAGACCTCTTGGAATTGTCAAGTCTCTGTCTGCCATGATTTAGATTAGATCTTTTGAAAAGAATAAAAATCACTCAAATCATGTGTTTCTCTACAACGCACACAATCTGCACCTAGAATCTTGCTCTCATACTAATATGATGTGCCAAAAAAACAAAACAAAAGTTTTGTTGTGGGTTTTTGTGGAATTTTGAATTGTTTAAGGAATGTTGTGCTTTTGATCTCAACAAATAAAGTGTAGAAGGCTAGCAATTGCTTATTTGATAAGAAAAAATTGCCACAAACAAATGAAAGCTAGGTTGATTCGCCACACTCTAATAGAAGAAGGTGAGTGATAAGAATTTATTTAATTAAGGGCAAAATCGTGTTTTGCAATTTTTTTAGAAAATAATGATCATCATCAAACTGATTTTTCTAGCCTTTAAATAGCGTTCTAATGATATATGGCTGCTGAAAAAAATAACATATAAAGAAAAATAAATTCTAAAGTAGGAAACAATATAATGGGCTCGGTTGTGCACCCTTATTAAATAAAAGCCCAAAAATAACTTAACCTAGTAAATAATTGACATGGGCTGGGCTGATTAAGAACATAACAATAATAAAAAATAAAAAATAATGAAATTAAATAGGAATGCCTAATCTTCAAAGCAAGTGAGCAAGGTTAATAATTTGTACTGTAATGCTTTGGCCTCCAAAATTTCTAAATGGGTTGTGTTCATTATGAGAACTAATTCAAGTGTTGTCCAAAGTTTCTTAGCCATTAAACGAGTGATTGGCCTAACACTAGGAACCACACAACCTTGGGTACCTTTTACATCTACATATATCACATCAAAAATTTTATGCTGCATGGATAATTTAGCCTTTTGAAGATTCCTTGTTCTATATAAAATTAGTTTACAAGTTTGTTTAGAATTGTTATTAAGGTTTCCTTATTAGATTATGATTGTTATTTAGATTTCCTTATGAGGTTAAGATTATAGTTTTTCTCTTTAATTTGTGATTTATATTCCTACTTAAGTTAGGATTTTCTATTCCTACTTAATTTTGGATTTCTGTTTTATTTAAGATTTATATTAGCCTATATATATGGGGCTAACATTGTATTGGAATTTAGAACATTAGTTCTCATAATATTGTTTTCAATGAAAAACAAATTATTTCTTTGGTTCTTTTAAGAACTTGTGAACTTATCAAGAATATTCTTGTGACATTCAACAACTGACTTATCACTTTGATTCTTGAACGGTTCTTGAGATTCTTGCTAGGTAATGGGTCAAGGCTCGACAAACTTGCGTCTTGAAAATCTTAGGGTTCCGTATCACATTTGCTATTGGTTTTTGGTCACATCGTTGGCAAAATTTAATATCATGTTAGTAATTGGATTTTGTCACATTGTTGGTAACGTTTAATATCACGTTTGGTATTGAGTTTTGTTACGTCGTTGGCGAGGTTCACATCACATTTATATCCCTAAATTTTTTAATTTGCATCTTTAAACATTTTGGAAAAAAGAAAGAAGAAATTTTCTTTTAGATTGATCAAAAAGATAATTTTGGCCTCTTACCATTAAAATTTTTTAAATAAATATCACGAATCTGTAACTAGTTGAGATATTTGTCATTTTTATAGGCTATAATGTATTGTGCTAATATTTATTATATCATAATAAGATATCATCTAAAGTTAAGTAGTCATGTAACACCTACAAAATGGTAAGTAGTATATATACATATGCATACCGTTCTATGTTAGTACTTAGATAATAGATTTAGGATATTGGATTGTGGACCTTAGAAGTATTATATAATTATTATGTGCATGTATATAGTAGTAAATATTCATTTTTGTTAATCTAGTAAAGTTTAGGAATTGAAATGATAATATTTTAATCGGTCAAACTAATGGAAGCTTAAGTCTAGGAGGTATCTTCTTATTTTTTGAAAGTTAAGGGGTATTTAACACTCTCTAAAAATCTAGGGAGATATTTGCTCTTTTCATAAAAGTTAAAGGTGTATATTACAAGAAAAAAAATCAAAATTATGAGAAAAAGAATATCATATGTATAAAAAAAAATCCTTGATTGGCCTAAGGTGGTTTTATGTGATAACAAATATTAAATGCTTGATTTTGTGTAATAAAACTTATGAAATCAAAATTTAAAATTAAGGCGATTACATTAATTGCTTGGAACGTCAAGAGGTAAATATACTAAACTTTTTAACTGGGATCACAATAAACATATGTAATTTTGTGTGACTACGTTTACAAAATATTTTGGAATTATGTATTAATATGAACGTATTAATTTCTTACGATTATACGTTAATGTATTTATTTATCACTATGTGTTTATGTGTTGTGAATAAGTCATTGACATTAGCATGAAAATATGCATCATATTTTTAAGAAATATTTATGAAAGTTATGACTTTGTAATTTTAAGGGTATTTGAATTTATTACTTTCTTAGTAGGCAATCAGAAGTGTTTGTGGAGCTTTTTGATATGTGTGGCCATTCTTTCAGGTTTGGTATATGTGATATGTGCTATATATTTCGATTGACATGGGAGAGACTTTTGGGAATCCTTAGGTTTTGTGAGTCTTCGCATTCGTGCGTCGACGAATTTATGTATGTTGGAGGACTCGTCAATGATCAGGGTGAGGGTGTGGCTCTTACCTTCAGGCATGAGTGTTCTTTGTGTGAAATTTTGTACCTCACTTGCTAATTCCCCACATATGAAAAGTCATTGACAAGTAACTTAGACTCAATATGTGACATGTGATATGCGATATGCAAAATCCCACTAAGTAGTAACTAAATGAAAATATACCTAATTAAATGTGAATGAAAGTTTGAAAGTGAATTAATGATGTGCTCCAAGTTTAAAAGTGAATTTCTGGTATGCATTCCTTAAGAACAAACATGGTTTTTATCATATTGCATATCATGCTCATGTGTTATATATTTATGTATATATGTATGTATTTTCATATGTGAAAAACTAGTATGTATACTAAGTTAATACTCATTATAGTTTATTGTGCTTCTCAGATAAGTGATGGCAAACGTGTAGCAGATTTGGTAAAGCTTCTCCTATCCTTTGGTTCCCAAAGCTTTAGGGTGTTCGATTTATGTTTGCTTTATTTGTTTAGTCAAATTCGTGTCTTGGACATTGACATTAAGGATCATTTGACTAGATGTTGTATTCATGAAGTTTAAAATAGTGATGGAATTTCATAGTCATACACATTATTTGTTATATTATGTGTTTGATAGATCACACTTTAACCCTCACGGATCGGGGAGTGACAAGTTAGATGATTTATATTCTTTTTTCTTTTTTGAAAGATGGTTTTTTGTCCTCTCATTATTAAATCTTTTTGGACAAAAATTTATGAGTACTTGTTGAGATATTTGCTATTTTTTTATATTACAATGTAACGTCAGAATACTTGTTATATCATAATAAGATTTAACCTAAAATTGAGTAGTTAGATGAAAATATTCGTTTATTTTAAAGCGTCTGGAGATAAGTATTAAGTTGCCTATTTTACAAAATAAAAAATTTTAAAATTGATATTTTGATATATATACTTTTTAAATAATATATTTATATCTATAATAACTTTAATTATATTAGCACAATAATAAATAAATAAATTAATAAATTATATCTGTATGTACATTATTTATTTGTTTGATATATTATTTTTTAAGAAAATAATTTATAATCGATGATATAAAGATCAAATAAAAATTAAATAAAGATAATAAGTCATATTGTAATATAGTTGCAATTATGTAAATATACAAATTTATTATAATAATTAAAGCACAAAATAAATAAGAAGAGTTAAGAAGATAAGTATAGGACACTCACAATAGAGAAGAAATATGTCAAAAGTAATTAACTAGAGTTTTAACTTTGTTAGTAAATAAATTAATAAAATAAAAATATTTTTTAAAAAATAAAAATATTAAATTATGACATATGCTCATTTAAATTTAAGTAAAAAATCTAAACTTAATTATATTCATATATTTTTAATAAATATTCAGACATAAGTTAAAAAATAAACAACTTTAATATATCTGAATAATTATATTCAGACTTCAGTTAGAAAAACAAACAACCCTTTAATCCATTTATTAATTATTGATGTATAATTTATTTTATATTTCACACTTATTGATTTTATAACTAGTCATATTTATTTGATAATTGAAATTTTTATTATACAAAAAATTATTATTAATGTAGTTATATTTTTTAGTTTTTAATGAAAAATAACTTGATATATAACAACGGTCCCTCTCCAACACCGTATAATACTTATAAAGAGTTTTTAAGGGATACCTCCTCTCAAGTTTGAAATTTTAGTATTTATATGAAAAGTATTCAGAAAGACACATTTATCTCTCCCCTTCTACCTCTCTTCCTTTAAAGAAAAAAATTAATTATAATTTTAATAACATAAGAATTATACAATATAAAGATGCAAAAGTCTTGTGCAAAAAAGCCTGATTCGATGGGAACATAGCAATAGTGTCATAAGTTGCGTTTACGGTTGAAATTACCAATGAGTGACGTCAAATCAAATGGCTTCGCTGCTTCTTTGAAAAATGCAAGCAAAATTTGGTATTTTTTTTAAACTATATTTTTATAAATATTATTTAATAATATTTATTAAAAATACTTTCTTCAAATAGAAAATAATAATTTATTTTGTATTATTTTTAAAAAGGGGTTTTCCCACATACCTCCCTTATGACGTTTTTGTTTTGTTAAGAAAGATTGCATTTACCAAAATACCCCCCATTATTGCAAAATAAAATTTACCTTGTTGAGATTCGAACTCAGAACCTTTAACAGAGTAAGCTAACACTCCAACCACTGCTACCAACATATTTTGTTGAAATATTTTCTAATTGTTAATAATAATACATATATCCGTACATAATTCAAAAATAATTTTTATAATCATTAAAATTTTATATAATAACTTAAAATTCAAATTATTTTTATCATTAAAATAAAAATTTTTAAAATTATTATCATTATTAATATTTATTTCTTTAAATAAAATAATTTATTGTACTTAACAATTATTTAAGAATAATTTTTTAAAATTATTAGTGCCAATAATAACTTAAAATAATTTTATTTTATAACAATTTAAATTTATTTTTTTAATAATTATTTGAGAATAATAACTATGATCATTATTTATATTTGGTTCTTTAAATAAAATAATTTGTTTTACTTAACAATTATTTAAGAATATTTTTTAAATTATTAGTGCTAATAATAATTTTAGAATTATTTTATTTTATAATCATTTAAATTTACTTTTTAATAATTATTTGAGAATAATAACTATTAGCATTATTTAATAAAAATAATTTATTTTACTTAAAAGTTATTTAAGAATAATTTTTTAAAATTATTAGTGCCAATTATAATTTTAAAATAATTTTATTTTATAAAAATTTAAATTTATTTTTAAATAATTATTTAAGAATAATTTTATTATTATTATTTAATAATGATTTTAAGTTAAAGCTAATATATAGAATTTTAATAATTTTAAAATTTGTTTTGAATTATAATTTTTTATAACAAAATAATTTTATTTATTAAAAAAATTATCCCATAAGTATTTTCCAATCCTTATTAATTAAAACTTAAAAAATATCATGAAAATATGTTTGGTGGGGTGGTGTGAGTATTGGTTTTCTTTCCAAGGTCATGGGTTTGAATGTTACCAAAGTAAACATTTATTTTGCAATACTTTGAGGGGTATTTTTGTCAAATTACTGTTTATTAGCAAAACAAAAACATCATAAGGGAGGTATGTGACCCTTTCCCTAATTATTCCCGCAAATTGGGATTTTCACAAACCTCAGGGGAGGTATGTGGGAAAACTCCTTTTCAAAAATAAGTGAAATACTTATTTAAGGACAAAATTATAGTGAACTCAAATGCTAGAAAGCAACAAAAAGTTGTATTCCCCTTTCTAAATAAAATTTTAAAAAATAAAATTATTTATTTTAAAAATAAAATTTACAAAACAAATCAACGAACAAATTTTTTTTATTATTTTTTAGGAATATTATACTTTACTCCCCTAACTTTTAGAGAAAGATAATATACCTTTCTGAGTATTTGAGAAAGACAATATACCCTTTGAGTTTTAGAGAAAGTCTAAGATACCTCCCTAAGATTACTATTTACATCTTAATTTGACTATTTGACCATTCTATTATTAAAATTATTTAAAATAATTAAATTATTTTTATTTTTTATTTTATAATAACTAATATAATCTTATTTTGACATTTAAATTTAAAAGTTATAATAATATTGTAACTTTTAATTATTTATTTTCTTTCAAATATATTGTCAAATTTATATAATATTTAATTATATATTTTCTAAAAATTATTATATTATTAAAAATGTTTATTTTAAAATTTATGTATAATTAATATTATCAAAATTATGTATAACTATGTAAACATTTATGAAATTTTTACAACAAATTTATGTTATAAAAAATTAAGGGGGTATATAATCTTTTTTCAAAAATTAGGGAGGTAAAATATAATATCCCTATTTTTTATTTTTAAAACAATTTTCAAAAATATTATCAAACACACGCTTAATTGCCTAGGGTGCAATTTTAAAAAATGTTATCAAATTAATATTACTTAGCACAATCTATTGTCTAATTTCTAATAAATTGTACACACCTTTTACTCTAACCTTTTCAAAGGGATAAATATAGCTTCTTTTTTTGAAGAAAAATAATATATTACACAAGAGAACATTACATTCTATAAGAAATTTCAACAAAAAAATCTTTCAGCTAGATCATTGGCTAATGATGAGACAGAGCTAACTTTGCTAGATTATGAGTTATTGAATTACAAATTCTTAGAACATGACAAACTTCAAACTTTTCTTTCTGGATCATTGCATTTTGGATATCATAAATCTCCCAATTTATGATGCTTCTACTTTTAATAGAACCATTGACCGAGTGCACTAAATTTTGAGCATCAATTTCAATAATAAGAGGATACATGCCATTTTAATGCCAAACCTCATGGTCTCAACTTCTGCAAATTCTACATCACCCCAATATGGTTTTCTGCAAGTACCAACCACCATGATAACTCCATCTGGATTTCTGATGATAGCTTATGTGAACAAAATTGCGTAATCACACATACAAAAGAAGGACCTCTCACGTGAGCTTGGAGGGACTCAAGGACAACATTCACATAATCCATCAATTTTTATATGTGGGCAAAATTTATAAGAGATGGGCTGAATACATGACAAAAATTCAAATGGGTTGCCAGAAGAAGAATAAAATAACCCTGTACTTCTAAATCCTTATGCCGCATAGATAATTTGGGCTTTGAAGATTTCTTATTTTATATAGAATTAATTTTCTAGTTTGTTTAGAATTGTTATTTAGGTCTCCTTATTAGATTAAGATTGTTATTAAGGTTTCCTTATTAGATTAGGAATTTTATTTAAGTTTCCTTACTAGGATATGATTATAGTTTTTTTTTTCTAACGTAAGTTAGGATTTTTATTTCTACTTAATTTTAGACACATTTTTTATTTAGGATTATGATGTTTACATGCCTATATAAAGGCTACAAATATGTAAAACAAACTTTATAATCATCTCATTAATAATATTGAAGTATTTTCAGCAATCTTAGCTTTGGTTTCTTGTGTTCTTAGTAGAATACAATATCTTGACTTACCAAGAGAGTGATCAACCTTTGTGGCGTCATGAAGATTGAAATTTTCAGGACTTGGTTTCCTTAAGTTCTAATTAGATTATCTACAATTTATTTTCTAGTTTTTGGGGTACACATAACAACTAATTCAAGAGTTCCTAGGGTAGGTCATCTAGCGGGTGCTTATAACAAATGATCATAACTCGCTAGACGACCTGCCTTAAGAATTCTTGAATTAGTTGTTATGCATACCGCAGAAACTAGAAAACAAGTTGTAGACGATCAGATTAGAACTTAAGGAAACTAAGTCCTTAAAATTCCAATCTTTATGACACCACAAAGGTTGATCACTCCCTGATAAGTCAAGATATTATATTCTACCAAGAACACAAGAAACCAAAGTTAAGATTACTGAAAATACCTCAATATTATTAATGATATGATGATAAATTTGTTTTACATACTTGTAACCTTTATATAGATATGGAAATATCATAATCCTAAATAAAAAAGGTGTCCAAAATTAAGTAGAAATAAAAATTCTAACTTAAGTTAGTAAAAAAACTATAATCTTATTCTAGTAAGAAAACCTAAATAAAACTTCTAATCTAATAAGGAAACCTTAATAATAATCCTAATCTAATAAGGAAAGCTAAATAACAATTTAAACAAAATAGAAAACTAATTCTATATAAAATAAGAAATTTTTAAAAGCTCAAATTATCCATGCGACATAAGGATTTAGAAGTGCAAGGCTATTTTATTCTTCTTCTTGCAATCCACCTGAATTTTTGTCATATATTCAGCCCATCTCTTGTAAAGTTTGCCCACATAAAAAGATTGATGGATTATGTGAATGTTACCCTTGAGTCCCTCCAAGCCCACGTAAGAGTTCCCTTTCTTCTTTGCATGATTGCGCAGCTTTGTTCATATCAATAGCTCCTAGTCCTGCTAGCCTGTCTTGATTCCTTGTCGCTGCGTCAACATTAAGCTTGTACCAGTTTCGAAGGGGAGGCTTCCAACTTGGGAGACTAAAGTGCATTTGAGTAGAAGAAGTTGAATTGGAGTTGGCATACACTAATATGTAGGATTCCATGAAAGCTTCTGTTCTAACCAAAGTTATGGAGGAGTCTTCAATTTTGCCTTCATATTTAACCAGGATTCCTAGTGTGCCAAATATACTAGGTTGTTACGGTGAGTAATTCTATAGTTTTGTTTGTAAGAGTTGAAGCTAACTCATAAAAGTGCCAAGCAAAGTTCCCTGTCTTTCTGTTACTCATTGAAGGAGCAAAGGGTGAGAGCCTTCAAACCTTCTAGGCATATTTGCATCCTATCAATGATAAAAAATATTTTCTTCTGTTTTGCGACATTATGACCACTAGGGAGTGTCTACTATATTCTTTTTAGCCAAGTTGAGTCTAACTGGTAGAAAATTTGAGAGTGCCCTCCAAAGGAATACTTTGACTTTTGAAAGCATAGAAAAAGACCATATATAACTCCACCAATTCGTAGGCTTTGAAGAAGATGATGGGGGATCTAGCACCTTGAGAGACATAGCCACATGATAGCCACTTTTTACCGAGTACTTGCCTCTACTATCATAATGCCACGAATATTAAACTTCTTTGGCTGTATTGGGTATTGGAATATTTAGGATAGCTTCAGTGTCTTCCTAGTTAAAATGTCTCTGGATAAACTCTGTGTTCCACTCATTACTAGCATTAATAAGCTTTTCCACCAAAGAATCTTCTGGCAAGATAGGTAGGGATATAGGTTTGAAAGCTTAGGCCTTGGAATCCATTTATGCTTAAAGATAAGGATATTTTTTTCGCATCTAATTCTCCAACGAATTCTAGCTTTCAATATGTTTCTCCCCAATAGAATGCTTCTCCAAACGAATGATGGGTTGCTCCCCAGCCCTGCTTCTAGAAACTCTTTGCGAGGAAAATATCTTTCCCTCAAAATTCTTGCCAATAAAGAATTAAGATAAAGAATGATTCTCCAACCTTGTTTGGCCAACATTGCTTTATTAAAGGCTCATAAGTCTCTAAATGCTAACCCTCCCTTGTTTTTTGTTGACAAAGCTTAAACCAATTTGCCCAATGAATACCTTTTGAGTGATTGAAGTTTTCCCACCAATAAGTTGTTAGGCATTTGTTAATATCTTCACATAGACTATTAGGAATTTTGAAGACGCTCATTGCGTAGGTTGGAATCGCTTGTGCCACTGTTTTGATTAAGACCTCTTTACCGCCACTCAAAAAAGCTTAGCTTTCCACCCTTTTAACTTGCCGGCTATTTTGATCTTCAAGTCATTAAAAAACTGATGTGATCTGTGGAGATGTAGAGGCTGGCCAAGGTTGTGTGGTTCCTAGTGTTGGGCTGATCACTCGTTCCATGGCTAAAAAACTTTGGACGACACTTGAATTACTTCTCAGAGTGAACACAACCCATTCGGAAAATCTGGAGGCCAAAGCATTAAAGCCCAAAGTGTTAACCTTCCTCACTTACTTGGAAGATTAGGCATTCTTATTTAATTTCGTTTTTTTTTTATCTTCTATTATTGTTATGTTCTTAATCAGCTCAGCTCATGTCAGTTATTTATTAGGTTAAGTTATTTTTAGGTTTTTATTTAATAAGGGTGCACAACCCAGCCCATTGTAATGTTTCCTAGGTTATAATTTATTTTTTTCTGTATGTTATTTTCTTTTTTTAGCAGCCGCATGTTATTAGAATGCTATTTAAAGGCCAGAATAATATGTTGGAGATGATCATGATTTCTAGAAAAATTGTAGAACGCGATTTCACTCTTAATTAAATAGATTCTTATCACTCACCTTCTTCTATCTGAGTGTGGCGACTCAACCTATCTTTTATTTATTTGTGGCGATTTCTTCTTATCAAACAAGTAATTGCTAGCCTTTTACACTTTATTTGTTAAGATCAAATTCGTAACATTCTTTAAACAATCCAAAATTCTACAAAAACACACAACAAAACGTTTATTTTTTTTTTTTTGGCACATCAAAAGCTTTTCTTATTTCTACCCACCATGGAAGGCAAACCCAAATATCTTCCATGCATAGATACCACGGTCAGACTGAAGATGCCTTTGATTGTGTCAGTAGTCAATTGATGAACATTTAGGCTAAAAAACATAGACGACTTGTCAATATTGAACAATTGTCCTGATGCGTTTGACTAGTCTTCAAGTATCCTCTTTAGATTAAAACAGTCTTCTAGTGACAAAGGACAACCTTATCTTAGCCCCCTTTGAGGATCAATGAAACCCTTGACCTCGCCATTTATATTGAAAGAGAACGATGGTGTTGAAATACACCTCGTAATGAGCTTCACTAATTTGTTTGAAAGGCCTATCTTCAATATAACATTTTCAAGAAAACCCCAATATACTCTGTCATAAGCCTTGCTAAGATCCAATTTTAGTGCCACTAAACCCATTCTTCATGCTCCTTATTTTGTGCAAACTTTCATACCCCATAATGATATTATCTGCAATGAAGCGATTAGGTATGAAGGCGCTTTGATTGGTGGAGATGACTTGGCCGAGGATTTTTTTTTGCCTGTTTGAAATTACTTTAGTTATGAGCTTGTTGATTACGTTGCACAAGCTAATTGGTCTGAAGTCGGACACTTTCTTCGGAGCTTTGACTTTAGGGATTAAAGTTATGAGAGTGTGATTAATTGCTGAGATGTCACCTTTCTTATTTAGGATATCCAGGCAAAGTTTGGATACTCTGTCGCCCACATAGCACCAATTTTTTTGGTAGAATATAGCGGGAAAACCGTTCTGGCCTAGTGCTTTTCACTGGATTCATTTGCCAAAGTGCTTGGGCAATTCCGGCCGGTGTGAATATTCTGTCTAAATCTTGGTTCATATCCTTAATAACTTTCTTTGAAACTCCTTCAAGAGCTAGTTCCATGCTTTGTGTAGTAGGTTGAGAAGATGTGAACAAAATTTTGAAATAGTTGCAAATCACTTCAGAAACCTCATCATCGTTCACTAGCCATCTATTATCTTCATCAAGGATACCTCGAATCTTATTCCTTCTTCTCCTTTCAGAGGCCTGGGCATGAAAAAATTTGGTGTTCTTATCTCCTTCTTTGACCTAGAGAATTTTGGACCGTTGTTTCCAGTAAATTTCTTCTTCCAGCAAAAACCTGTCAATTTAATTCTCTAAGTCTTTGATTGCCTTTGCATTGTCAGTATTGGGTTGTGAGCTTTTTAGCTTGTTCAGTGTATGCTTTAGATGTTGAAGTTCTTGATTTCTTCTATCAAATTTTGCTTTACTCCATGCCTTCAAGTTAATCTTGACAGTTTCTATGCAAGTTTCTCAAATTAGCCCTGTTATCTCCTGCTTGGTAAGTTTCTCCTATGATACCTACACATTCTTCATAAGTATTGCACATAGCCTTATAGTGAAACCTTGGCTCGCCTTTTCGCACTCTCCTAAAACATCCTGCAGAACTTTTTTTTAATCTTCACTAGTATTGGATGATCTAAACTCCAAGACTCTAAATGTTTTATAGTCGATCCCATGAACATATCTTGCCAAGACTAAGTACAAAGAAAACGATCAAGCCTTTCCTCTATTAAATTTCCACCAAAACGTTTATTCGACCATGTGTAAGGGTAGCCTGACCATCCTAAGTCATATAGACCGCAATCTTGGATGGCAATTTTGAATTCTGTGATTTCCTCTGAATTACGACTAAGGCCTCCTTTTTTCTCTTTTGAGTGAGTGATCTCATTGAAGTCCCCTCCGCATAGCCACGAAATTGAAAATAGGGCAGCCAATCTTCTTAATAGCCTCTGTGTGTGTTTTTTCTGACTCTGTTCGGGATGACCATAAATTCCTGCAAATCGCCAAAGAGCACCATCTTCTAACTTGATAATAGAATTGATATGATGATTACTATAGGAAGTGATCTTAACATCCATTTCAGACGACTATAGTAAAGAGAGTCCTCCCCCTAAGCCATTTCTGTTTTCAAAACGCAACTTACGTCCAATGGAGTCCATGAGCTTTGCTGGTACTTTGCTTCACACAGAAAAACAATATTTGAATGTTATTGTTGGAGAACATTGTAGAGAGCTCTGCACGTTCAAGTGTTCCCCAAACCCCAAACGTTCCAGCTTATGATATTCATGGTTGACGGCGGGGCTGGGGACCAGCCACCGCCGATGGATCATTTTGATTTGAGATTTTTTGGATGGTTTGATATGCTGAAGGACTCTCAGTATCTATAAAGAAAGTTGGGGAAGAGGTATCAATGGGCATGTCGAATTTTGTAATAGAGGCACTATTAACTTTCTGTTTTCTTTTTGGGCTTTGGCTATCTATATCCATTTCTTCAGCATTCCTTTTAACGCCCAAAGGCTTATTTTGCGTTGCCCAATTTTGGAATGGGTTGGCTTCTGGCCCATTGTTTCCACTTTTTCTCCTTTCCTCTTTTTACATAAGCATGATAGCTTTGATTGTCTTCCTTGGACTTTGACTGATTTTTGGGGATTGGCTGATGGAGGAGTTCTGAACTTTTTGGTGTGTTTTGGGAGCAGCATTGGTCCACATACTCGTTGTCGCTTGCACGTTTAAATGTTTTTGAAGGTGAGTTCGAGAGATATTCTCCTTGTTTCAGATTATTGAGAGTTGTCGGACTGTCTATAATGATTTGTTCCCCTGATTGAAGGAAACTTCTGGGAGTCTGATTTGAATTCTCTGTGTTCTGTGGGGTCATAGTATCAACGGTATTCTCCGCTGATTGATGGTTGCTTTCTGGATCCGGACCCGATTGCTTCTCTTGGATCGATGGGTTTTCTCCGTTGGTTCCTCGACGGTTGTCTAGTTCTGCCATTGCAAGTTTTCCACTCGCTTTTTCCTTAGATCTGGACTGCTTTAATTTCTCTGCCATAGTTGATGCTCGAAGCCATGGCCCATAATCGAAGTCTGGCTGTCCCAGTTCTAGTTTTGAGCTTCTAGTTTCTTCTGGACATTCTCTGAAAATATGGCCGATTCTACTGCAAATGTAGCAAAAATCCGGAAGTCGTTCATACAATAATGGGAGTGTCAAGCAGCCCTCATTCCCTTCAATTTTAACTCTGATTCCTTCTTTAAGAGGTTTTGTTATATCAACTAAAACTCTTAACTCTTATAAATTTACCAAAACATGCTCCTGATGGATCTGTCTCAATTTCTTCTACTGTGGCAATCTTCTTGCCCATCATTATCCCATTTAACGATTCATGCATAATACTGGGATATTATGAATTTGTACCCAAAAGGAAGCATGGGTGAAGCTTTGTTCCAAACCCAGTAACCTTAGATAGCACAATGGGATAAAGGAAGAAAAAACAATTAAGTTGCTCAAATTGGAAGTAAAAAAGGTAGACTTAATACACCTTTTTGTCTTGTAATAAATTAATTAATTAATTACCACAGTGATGAGAAACACTTCATAGTGAAAGCGATTGTTAATGGTGACTATTTTGAATTGATCCCTTCCTTGAATGTGCATGTGATTGTGATGTCACCGTTCACAATAATGTTCTAAATTTAGAATGCTAAGATTGTGTAATGCATATCCAAATTTGACTGAAGCTCTAGCTGGCGGTTGGTTTTTTAACTTATTATTCTTCCATTTATATTATCCATTCACGCCTAGTTTTATTTTCTAATTTTTGTAAAATTATTAGATAATTAATTATCTTCTAGAAAAAGGTTGGAGTAATAATATTTTGTCCCTAAAACTTTATTAAAATATACAATTAAGACAAAGCTTTTTGAAATTTAACACTTTAAACTGTAATATGTAGAGTTAGATATTTCTTAAATTAAAATTTGTAAATCTAAAATTGAAGCAAACAAATTGGATTTAAGAAGCACATCAAAGTCAAAATGAGGTAGAATATAAACTGATCGTATAGATCTAGATTGATTTGGGTCAGGTTGATTCTATCTTATTCTCTTTTATATTATTTTTTAATAATTTATATAATAAGTATATGTACATAAATCTATTTATTATCACACAATTTTTTTATAAATTATTAAATATATAATTTAGTGTATTTTTTAATTTTTATTTATAATTTAACTTTTGATTCGATTCGAATAAGAAACTTTTTATTCGCCCCGAGTGAGAAAGAAGAATGAAAAGCAAAGGTTAAAGATTAAATTATTAAAATAGAAAAAAGTGTTTCGTAAATTATTATTTTTAAGGGTATAAATGTTATTACCTCAAAATAATTTATAAAAAGAAAAGAACGTTGCCCATTGCTGAATTAAACGAGAGGTGGAATTGACAGCATGCACGAGAGAAGGGAGAGACTAAGAGACAAGGGAGAAGAGAGAAGACAACCCATATCTAAAAGTCTAAAAAACCCTCGAGTGCTTAATTCGTGCAGTACTTAATCCAAAACAATTTAAAGAAGGTCGGTGAGATGCAGGGGTAGAATTGGGAATCCGTAAAAGTTTGCATGAGGTACTCGCAAATAGAGGACACACGGAGAGGACGCTTGGCGTGAAGGGGCAGCCATTAATATTACAGATGTTCCCATGAACGGACTCCTTTACTTTGCTTTTTCAGTAAAACAATTTTCATAAAATAGAGAACATAATAAGCTTCTCGAAATAAAAATATGGGGGAAGGGAACAGAAAATGGTCTGGTAATTGTACTTGTTCTTCTTCATCTTCATCATCAACGAAGGCTTTGCTGTTTATGATTCCATTGGTTATAGTATCTGGGTTTATAACTGTATTGGGTCCAAGAGCTTCCACTTCAACTAGGCTTATTTTACCTAACAATCCGTGGCTGTGGTCCAGTTTTTCTTCTTCTTCAACAAATTCAGATGCTAAAGCGAAGACTCAGAGTGATAACGGGAAAGTGGAGTTGTCTTCAAGGATGGTAATGATAGATAAAGCTTTGTTATCAGAAGTTTCTGTGAGCAACTCTAGCACTTCTGCTTCACCACCAATTGCAGTAGAAGCTGTACAGGTTCAACAATCAGTACGCATTGCTTCTTATTGCCTTCTAATTTGTTGATTCTTTTGAGATTTACAATTGGGGTCCATGACATATAGATATTGTACCTTATGCTTCTGTGTTTTCTTTTTCTCCAATATATGAATATCAATTTAAGGATTGAAAGCAAGTACAGAACTCAAAGCAATTTGTGCAACTATTTGCGTTGATAATAAATGCTTCTGAAATTATAATTTATTAGGGAAATTATTACCTATCTTTATTTTTTATTTTTGTTGGGTTTTTAGTAATATAATCATCAATTCATCATCTAATTCTAGCCATTTCATTAAGCAAATTTTGGTGGATTTATTTTATTTAATTTTTTTAGTGAGATTAATCACACACACATATATATATATATAATATTTGAACAGAATGGTACAATAATGATAGATGGGCTGAATTTTTCCATTCCTGAAAGTCCCATAGTTGCTGTTCGGACGAAGAAAACAATGCGAAAAAGAGTGCTTAGCAGATTGGAGAGGTTGGAAACTGGTCTCCGAAGAGTAAGAGTTGCAATAAAAGGAGCTTCAAATGGAAATCAAACTCAGGACCCTGATTTCATTCCACTAGGCCCTATGTATTGGGATGCTAGAGCCTTTCACAGGTACATATATATATTAATATATATATATATATATATATATATATATTAATTGTCCATCAATATTTTTGGTAATTACGAAGACTTACTTGCCTGCCTTATACGGTTTCGTCACGTTCAACGCTAATTAATTAAATGAGAAAACTAGCTATATGAGGAGATTTTATCCTGCTCAGTATGCAATTAGTGAATATGGTACATTTACCATTCCCTTGGTTTTTATGAAACATAGAAATTGATTAGTGCTCATCCCAAATATTATTATTTTAAGAATATATATATATATATATATATATATATATATATAATTAATTAATTGTAACTCTAATTTATAATTCTTTGTATTGTAGGAGCTATTTGGAAATGGAAAAGCAGTTTCAGGTCTTTGTCTATCAAGAAGGAGAGCCCCCGGTTTTTCATGATGGACCTTGCAAGAGCATTTATTCCATGGAGGGAAATTTTGTTTATACAATGGAGATTAGTAGACAATACCGGACCAAAGATCCTGAGAAAGCACATGTATTTTTCCTGCCCTTTAGTGTTGCAAAGATGGTCCAATTTGTCTATGTACGCGATTCACATGATTTTGGTCCAATTAAAAGAACTGTTGTCGATTATGTCAATCTTATTGCTGGAAGATACCCCTATTGGAATCAAAGCCTCGGTGCTGACCATTTTATGCTTGCTTGCCATGATTGGGTTAGTATTCACGACCTTCTTTATTGTCAATTGTCCTGCATTCCATCATTGATCATATAACTTTCATTATAACTAAGCTTAATCAGCGACCATCAGTGTTCAAAGTTTATTTGGAGAAAGTCATCCCATCCTGAGTTCAGGCTTTTAGTATAATGGCTTTAATTGTTCAATGAAGTGTTGTTGTTGCTACCAGTAAATTTGTTAACCAATTATTTAAAATTAATTAATAATTTTATTCATTGACTGAGATGCATTCTTACCAGCAAAAATTTTAAGTGTACTATAATTTGGGGTTAGGTGTATGATTTGATCATAATAGAATTCAACATATTGCTAAATTATAATTTTCTCATTTGGTTTTCGAGCTAAGAGGCTCGTTATATTGAAACTAAAATGGTCTAACCTTTTAAGTAAATGTAATGTGTGCAGGGGCCGGAAACTTCTTTTTCAGTTCCTTATCTACACAAAAACTCCATCAGGGCCTTATGCAATGCTAACACTTCGGAAAAATTCAATCCCGCCAAGGATGTATCCTTCCCGGAAATCAATCTCCAGACTGGAAAACTAACCGGCTTGATTGGTGGACCATCCCCCTCTCGACGATCAATCTTGGCTTTCTTTGCCGGAGGCGTTCATGGTCCAATTAGACCTATTCTTCTTGAGCATTGGGAAAACAAGGATGAAGATCTTCGGGTACATAAATATCTTCCGAAAGGGGTATCATATTATGACATGATGAGAAAAAGCAAGTTTTGCCTTTGCCCAAGTGGCTACGAAGTTGCAAGCCCTAGAGTTGTCGAAGCCATATACACAGGTTGTGTTCCGGTGCTTATCTCAGAGCATTATGTTCCACCATTTAGCGATGTTTTGAATTGGAAATCGTTTTCGGTAGAGGTTTCAACTCGAGATATTCCGAACCTTAAGAGAATATTGATGAATATATCTCCAAGACAGTATATTAGAATGCACAGAAGGGTTTTGCAAGTAAGAAAACATTTTGAGTTCAACTCTCCTCCGAAAAGATTTGATGTCTTTCATATGATTCTTCATTCTATATGGCTCAGAAGACTGAATATTAGAATCGGTCATGGCCAAGGTGGCGTGACCAGTTTATGGTAAGGGAACTTTTGGATTTTCTTTTTGAAAATTTTAGTATTAGATGGTTAGCAAATAATTTACTAATGTCTAGCTTTGATATTTGATGTAATTTGGTTGGTTTTTCTTCTTCATGGTGTGCGGTTGATAATTATGTTTAATTATGGACTTAGAAATTTAGCAAATTAAGTGATTTCTCCAGCCAATCTATATATGTTGTCTCCTTCATATTCATTTATTTTTATTTTTCTTTTTCTTTTTCTTTTATTAAAAATGTGTTAACTCACTTAACTGTAATGAACATAGGCATGGGTAATTTTTTCTTTCATCAAATAATCTGTTTCATTTAAAAAACAAATAAAATAGAACTAGAACAAAATGGAACCCCTTATTAGTTTCCTAACCCAAAAGCCGAAGATGTGGCTGCTAATTTTTTAGTTTGGTATTTTTAGGATATAGTTCTCGGTTTTTAATTTTGTAATGTTATAATATAATTTGGCAGAATGAGATTAAAACATGTTTTTAGAATGCATCAGTTTTTAATTTAATAATTGTGAGATAATTAATTCATTAATGGTTGAGCAAATACTTATATAATTAATTTTTTATTTAATTATAAATTGTTGTAATAAAACAATTATGTTTATACAAACTACAAAACCAAATCAATTTTACACCATACTAAACCCAAAATAATGTAAAATATAATCTAATCATTATGATATACCCTATCCTATCTTTTCAATTCATTTGTTCTATTTAATAATCGTTAAAGTATGTTTACGATTAAGTTAAACGAAGTTATAATTGTTACGGAATAAAAGTATAAAAGTTTAGCTTAAACACGGGCCAACAGATTGTCTACAGTCCATACACAACCCTGAAGGTCACCTAACCATCAACGTTTAATTTTTATAACTATAATATGGTTGCATTTCTCAAATCTAATTAAATAAATAAATAGTCAATGTTGTAGTATAACCTAATCTATTATTATTTTATAATTTACGATTTACTTTGACAACTATCATTAATATTGTATTTAATCAATCTATTATTTATAATTTTGATGTGGTTTTAATTTATTATATTTTAACTATAATATTCGATTTTTTATTATTTGGTAATGTGTGTATTGCTGCATTTTCTAATTTTTATTTTGATAAATAAATAGTTCATGTTGTACTACAAAATTTATAATTTTACTTAATCTATTTACATCTTTGATAATTTAATCAATTAACATAATCATTAACGTTGTTTTTAAACTTTGAATATAATATTTGTTTGCTACATTTTAATTATGATTAGTTTTTTATAATTGTGCTAACGTGTATATTGTAATTATTGTTGTATTCCTAATTTTAATTTAATAAATATATATTGTTTATTGTGCTAACGTGTACATTTCAAACTTACCATTTAAATACTACTAAGACAACTTAAGTGGGAGTGAATTAAATTTTTTATCACAAACAACAACAAAATCGATTTTTGTTCCAACAACCTACAAATTAAAATAAAATATAAATATAAGAGTGTAAGGGATAAAGAGATGAACACAAGATATATAGTGGCTTGGCAGCAACTCGGTCTACATCCACTTCTTCGAGCTCTGCTCGAAAATTTCACTAAAAATTAAGTCTTAATTTCATAAGACTTCAAATTATAATCAAAAAGATTTCTGAGTACCTCTTAAACCTTACAAATGTTTACTCATCCCAAATACTCAAAAAACCTAGGATTTATTATATCCGACAACCATTACAAGTGTTTGCTTAACTCTATGATACATGTCCATACAAGTGTACGAGGTCATACTATAAGTACTAAGTGGTAAATAAGGGTTGCCGTACCCATGAGAACTAAGTATGAACTTTTTAAATTAAGTATTGCGACTATGGTAGGTTAACTTTGTTTAGGCACTTAAAAGTTGTAAGGGCAAGAATATATGAAAAACATTTACACAAGAGCAACTAAATTAATTAACGAAAATAAAATACTAATAACTCAAACTAATAGAGTGAAAATGTGTGTAAAAATTGATATGACAATGGTCCTAGGATTTTGATTTTACCTAACTTTACAATGTCTCTCCTAATTTAGAATTTGCCAAATTTTATTTTTAATACACCAATTATAGGTTCTAAGTAACTTTGTTTCCTCTCTTGAGTGTCGAACTAAGTATATGTTTAACTAAACCTACTAATATCCCTACCTGATTGAATTAACTATACGGCTTTAAAATCCAACCTATTATTCACTAAAAAAAAGTGTTTTTTGTGGTTGAAAGATTTAGCTGCAAATATTACAAATTCAGTCAGAAAATCACTTTTTGCCGTCAAATTCTAATAATTTGTGGCTATTTTTTATTAGCTGTAATAAGTCACGTTGCAAATTTTTTTTGTGAAATCAGCTACAAAAAATATTTGTAGCCAATTTTGCGACCTATATATATCAGCTACAACAATAATTTACAGCCATTTCGCGATTGATTATTAATAGTTGTAATTTATTTGGAAAAGAAATTTTCCGTATTATCACATTTTGTTACCAAATATTTAGCTGTAAAAAACATTAACTATTTATAATATTTGTATGAACTTAAATATTGATGTCATCACACTAATTTGAATAATAAATGTGAACCAAATATCTTAACCAATTTCGAACAATTTAATTGGTTAAATCTTGCAAAACACTAGATAATATTAAAAATTTAGATATGAAGACTAAAATTTTCATTTTATATACAATAAAATTTGTAGAAAAGCTACAATGTACAAAATATTTAATCTATTGATTACTAACAGTCACCACTAAAAAATTTCTAGAGAAAACTTTGAACTAAGTTTACCATCTAAAATTGCTAAGTTAACCAAATTCAGTACAACCAACAAACCACCAACACAAAATCACAAAAAATTATGAAAACCTTTAAACTGCTCTACAATGTGAATTCTTGGCACACAACCTCCCTGTATAGATTCTCCACTTCGATTAATGAAGTTTTTGGATTATCTGAAAATGACACATAACACAATGAAATTGAAGGAAATTTGGACATATTCTAATAAACAAAAAAGAAATCAGTAGAACAAGTGACAAATAATGTCAACTCAGCAACCATATTCATTGAAACGTAAACACCCACACCTAAAAATGGATTGGAGTTGGGAAAATTTTAGAGCCTAATAGTAATAGTTAGCAATTGTAGACTCTATTATACACTGTCAATATAACATAAACAAAACAGGATAATTTTCAAATTAAAGTTTTATACGTAGACCCATCATTAAAGAATCTAACACCAACCAAATCACACTAAAATTCAACTCTGTTATGCCATTTCTCATTTTTCATTTTCATTTTCACCATGTGATATGTTCCTCAACAAGAAGTACCCTTTCACACCTAAGTTACACTTACATACATCTATTTATATAACTAGTAAGTAGTTGGCTTAAGAGACAACTTAATTAGTTTCATCATATTAATAAAGTAACAAACCTCAATATGTCATGGATGGTTCCCTTGTGATGGTGAATACAATTAGTGCTCTCTTAACACATTAAAAACAGCATGCACATGTTTGACATGTTCATCCAAAATTTTAATATAAACTAAAATATCATCAAAGTAAACTACCACGAATTTTCCTATGAAAGCACATAAGACATGATTCATTAATCTCATGAATACTAAAATATCATCAAAGTAAACTACCACAAATTTCCCTATGAAAGCACGCAAGACATGGTTCATTAATCTCATGAATGTACTAGGTGCATTAGTTAAACCAAAAGGCATTACTAACCACTCATACAATCCATATTTAGTTTTAAATGTTGTCTTTCATTCATCTCCCTCTTTCATACGAATTTGATAATGGCAATTCTTTAAATCAATTTTAGAAAACAAGCAAGAGCCATGCAATTCATCAAGCATATCATCTAATCTAGGGATAGGATGTCTATACTTAACCGTTATTTTGTTAGTAGCTCGGCAATCTACACATATACGCCATGTTCCATCTTTCTTTGGGACTAAGATGACAGGAACCGAACATGGGCTAAAACTCTCCCTTACAAAACCCTTTTGCACCAACTCATCCACTTGCCTTTATATCTCCTTTGTTTCTTCAGGATTAGCTCTAGAAGCATCGATTTTGTATAGCAGAACTGGGTATAAAGTCTATTTGATCCTCAATACCTCTTAAGGGAGGTAATCCATGAAGAATCTCCTCCGAAAATAGGTCCGCAAAATCCTGCAATAAAGATACAATAACACTAGGCAAATATTGGTTAAGATCATTAGTAGAAAAGTAAATATCCTTGTACATAAATATAAGTAGTTACTGCCTTGCAATCATGACATTCTTAATCTCATTTTTTTTAGCAAATACACTCATTTCTTTTCTTTTCTCTCTTTGCACACTTTCCTCTCAATTTTCCTCTCAGTCTCACTTGCTTTCTTTGTTTTTGCTTGCTCACTTTCTTTCTTTTTTCTTTCCCTCTAGCTCACACTTTTGTTTTTTTCTTATTTTGCACTATCTCGCTATCCTAATATGATCTTTATAAGCTTGCAAAGGTTTGAGAGGGGTTAGTACAACGATTTGGTTATTCATTAAAAAAGAAAAATAGTTTTTATACCCATCGTGTGTAACCTTCCAATCAAACTGACACAGTCGGCCAAGCAATATATGACTAGCATGCTGATAAGTGCGTAAAACACGCACTAAATCATTTACTTTTAAACTTTAATTGTTTGTTTAATCCTCAAGTTTCTTTTGAATTTGATGTATTTTGGTTGTTTTGTGCAGAAAATGATAAATTTAACTTTTGAAAGTTAAATGGGCTTGCAAATGATTAATTCGGTTTGAAAAGGAAGAAACCAGAGCATAAGAACAGAGTGGACCAAAATGCCACATAATCATGACTAAATTGAAGAACTATCACCGAAAAGGCATAAATCAAAAATACAAAAGAGAAAGGGGATCCAATTGAAATTGACCAGATTGTATTGCTTCATTGGCAGAAGCTGGTGCGCGATCGCGCGCCTTGCCGCGCGACCGCGCACTGCGTTCTGCCCAGGTGGACTAAAGTGCAATAATATCAGGACTAAAGTGCAAGCAAGTAAAAAATGTTCGATTAATATCTAATTACTCATAAGTATAGGGATTCAATTGATATTCGCTGGCCTTCGAATTTCTGGGCAATTGAACGAATTTTGCGGTTTAAAAAGAGGGAGAAGGGAAGAACAAGAGGTTGGTCATTGCTTGGGAGAAATTGGAGAAGGAAAAGGGAGAGAAAGAAGAGGAGAAGAGGAAGAAATTGGAAGAAGAATTTGGGGGAATCATCAAGTTCGATTTTGAAAGAAAGCTCTCCTATTCTAGTTTATCTCTTTCCCTTCATTTCAATTTTATTGTTGTGAATTGAATAAATTTGTGAAATTCGAATTCATGTTATTAATTGTTGAATTGTTGAGTTGTGAATTTGAATTATACCCAATGTGTGGCTAAACCCAATTGTCTAGGGCAATGATTGAATCTATTTGAAGCATCCACTTCTAATATTGTGTTGTTTAATTGATTTGAGATTGGGTGTTGAGTATTTATCATAGTAATTAATGCTTTTGAATTTTTGGTCAATATTTGAATGAATTGTGGATTGATAGAAATTGAGAAATGAATATCATATCTAGACCATGTGGTAAATACCGTAAATTGCATATTAGATAGAGATATACTAATATGGTTTGCGTAGTTTAATTAGAAATTATCACCAATTGTAATGCACTTCCGTTTAATTAATTTCACATAGAGATATAGTGAAATTTTAGGTGCGAAGTAAACTCGATTGATCTCGGGAGAGACAATCGAATAAATTAGGATAATTAACTAGCAACACGCGTTTTAAATTAGAACAACATCAATTGAAGAAGTGGATGCGACCAAATACGATAAATCATTAGCCCTAGACATTTCCATTGATTGAATTTTTAAGTGTTTTGCTTTATTCTTAATTTTAAGTTTATCAACAAAACTATTTCGATTTCTTTAGATAAATTTGTAGATTAATCACCTTCAGTAGTTATAAGATTACATTCCTCGTGGGATCGACATCCTCTTATCATTATATTACTTGATTGCGACACGTGCACTTGCGTTCGTTAAATTTACATGCAACACATGCATTGGTGCCACATCGCATGGAACCTTATCCTCATACCTGCCAATGGAAAAGAAAATTAGAACTTGCTTCGTTACCCTTATTTCTCTACATTCATTTAGCCATTGCAATTTTTATAGTTTAAGATGCTTTATAGTATGCAAATTCAGTTTATCTACCAACAAAGTACTAGCAACATTAGTACAACTTCTACTATCGATAATCATAATATATACATTATCTTTCACATAGCATCTTGTGTGAAAAATATGCTCACTTGTAACCAGCAAATCACCATGCACCGGTTCTTCAACTTCAACATCAGAACAATCCTCCTGTGGTGGCATCTCATCATCACTTGAGCTAACACTTTCTATTTCTCCATTTTCTAACACAATTATAACTCTTTTGTTTGGGCATTGAGAAGCAATATGCCCGAATCCTTGGCACCTAAAACACTTAACTTCACGTGACTTCGATGAAGTTTTAGTTTAGTTTTACCTTTGGAAACAGTAATCAAATCCTTTTGCTTTGGTTCTTCTTTTGTTTTTGAGGTAACTTTGTTGTGCTTTCAATTAGATTTCGATGAAGAACTAGAAGCCGAACCAGATCTGAACCCTTTTGATTTGATTTGCGTCTCTATTTTAATGGCTTTGTGCAATAGCTCCTCTATCTCCACATAGTGTTGTAAATCAACCACATCAGCAATCTTCTCATTCAAGCCGCTAATATATCTAGTCATTATTGCTTCTCGATCTTCCTCTATATTTGCTCTAATCATGGTTATCTCCATCTCCTTGTAATAGTCCTTTACACACATGGAACCTTGAACCAACTCTTGCAACTTTCTATGTAAATCTCTATAGTAATGGCTCGGTATAAATCTCTTAGGCATTACCAATTTCATTTCTTCCCATGATTGAAGTGGCCTCTGTTTATTCTTACGCCTATTTATCACCAATTGATCCCACCATATGCTTGCATAATCTATAAACTCCACAGCTGTTAGTTTTACTTTCTTCTCCTCGGAGTAATTATGACAATCAAATATATATTTAACCTTTCTTTCCCACTCCAAGTACAGTTCGAGATTATTCTTTCCTTGAAAGATTAGAATCTTCATCTTTATGTTGCCCAAATTGCTATCTCTTTTGGAAACAACCTTTTTGCCTCGTTTAGAGCTTGATTCCTCCAAATATGGATCCTCCTCCTCCTCAAGCATACATCTTCTAGTGGTTTTAGACATAGGCAGGGAGTACATGTCATCTAACCTAGTATTCAACTTCCTAAATTGTTCATTGACAGCCTTTTATGAATATTTTCATGTCAACTTCCTCCGGTTCTTCTTCACTACTCATGTTTATAACTTGCAAAACTTTGTTAGAAAAAAAGAAAATTTATTCCTCTCACACTCTCTCACGTCTTTGCACTCAAATTAATTTGTTATCACTTGTGTTTCACACTAATTTAGCTTTTCTCGATGATAGTCTCAACACTTTTGCCTTTTACCACTCAAGCCAACCTCTTTCATATTCTTAAAAGAATCAAGATCAGCAAATGTCAAGGAGTAATCGGTTAAATGGTGGCAAATCTCAAAATTATAAAGTTAAAAACTTAGTTGAGGCAAACGACAATTAAGAAAAAAATAATTAAAAGAGTCAAGAAAATAAGAAAACTTCAAAAAGAAGCAAAATACGTGCAAAAGAAATCATTAGAATGCAACAAATTGAAATGTAAAGCTAAAAGACACAAACAGTCTTACACAATTAATCTCAAATGGAATAAATAGAATATGGAACACGAAATTAAATTAATTTATACGCAAGAATCCTTATGTAATGAGGATTAGTACTAGTTAAGTATATAATAAGACAACTGTTTAAGAAAAAGAAATCCTAACTCAAAAAAAAAAAAAAAAAACAAGAATCCTTATTTGATAAGGATTAGTACTAATTGAGTTTGAATTTGTCGATTAGTCAAATCCAAAAAAGAAAAGGAGATTTTGTTATGATTTATTTTAATAGGAATATGATCTTGTGTTTCAAGAAATCCCTTTTTGGCTGGGAAAATGATTAAAATCAAATCTGCAATCTTAATAAATAACGCAAAACAGATTACTCACCGATTAAACAATGCAATTTAACTTCTCTTTTTTTTTTCAATTGGATATTCTTTTTTATCCCTCTTTTTTTTTTTTTTTTGTGAACAAAACTAAACACAAATAGAATGGAATATTTTTAAAAACACAAAGAAGTAAAATAGAAGAAGTCAAGAAAGTTATGTGAAGACAACACAAGAATTGCACAAAAAAAAAACATAAAACAAGGATAAGCAAAAGATAAGTGATGTGATATGTGGAGATGTAGAGGCTGCCCAAGGATGTGTGGTTCCTAGTTTTGGGCCAATCACTCGTTCCATGGCTAAGAAACTTCGGACGACACTTGAATTACTTCTTAGAGTGACCACAGCCCATTCGGAAAATCTGAAGGCCAACGCATTAAAGCCCAAAGTGTTAACCTTGCTCACTTGCTTGGAAGATTAGGCATTCTTATTTAATTTCGTTTTTTTTAATCTTCTATTATTGTTATGTTCTTAATTAGCCCAGCCCATGCCATTTATTTACTAAGTTAAGTTATGTTTGGATTTTTATTTAATAAGAGTGCACAGCCCAGCCCATTGTAATATTTTCTGGTTAGAATTTATTATTTTGGCAGCCGTATGTTTTTAGATTGTTATTTAAAGGTTAGAACAATATCTTGGAGGGGGCAATTAATTTCTGAAAAGAATTGCAGAACGCAATTTCATTTTAATTAAATATATTCTTATCACTCACCTTCTTCTATCTGAGTGTGGCGAATCAACCTAGCTTTTACTTATTTGTGGCGATATCTTCTTATCAAATAAGTAATTGCTAGCCTTCTACACTTCACGTGTTGAGATCAAATTCGTAGCATACCTTAATCAATTCAGAATTCTACAAAAATCACAGCAAACATTGGTTTTGTGTTTTTTTGGCACATCATATTGGTATCAGAGCAAGGTTTCTAGGTGTAGATTGTGAGTGTTGTGGAGAAACACATGATTTGAGTGATTTCTATTCCTTCAAACGATCCGATCTAAATCATGGCAGAAGAAGACTTGACAGTTCCAAGAGGTCTTTCTTTGCAGCAAGCGCAAATCATGGGACTTCAACGCAAACAAGAAGAGATGATGGAGCAACTTACTCGTTTGACTCAAGCATTTGAAAGATTAGTGGAGCAACAACCACCACAACAACATGAACCTCGAGCATCAAGAGAGGCTGATCGTGTTGAATTGGGTGATGGACCCAGAGATGATGAGGAAACAATAGCACAACCTTGGCAAAGGAGGCAGCAATGGAATTTGGGAAACAATATAAAAATGAAGATTCCGCCATTTAAAGGGACCAGTTCACCCAAGGAGTATTTGGAATGGGTGCAGCGAGCAGAAAAAGTGTTCGAGTGCCAAGAATATTCTGAGGTTAACAAATGCAAATTAGCCGCTCTGGAATTTACAGATTATGCTAATTTATGGTGGGAAAACTTAAAGGCACAGCATAGGAGAGACGAAGAAGAGGAGATTAGGAGTTGGAGAGTCATGAAAAGAATAATGCAAAAACGCTTTGTTCCTGAATACTATAGACAAGAACTATATGTTAGATTGCAAAGTCTTAGGCAAGGAGGGATGTGCGTTGAAGACTATGTTAAAGAATTTGAAATGTTGATGATGAGGTGTGACTTACAAGAACCTCAAGAGCAGACCATTGCAAGGTTCTTAGGGGGGCTGAACAAAGATATTGCAGATAAGGTAGAGTTATTGCCTTTCGTATTTTTGGAGGATGTGATCAAGTTAGCTGTTAAGGTGGAGAGGCAGTTTAAGCGAGGTACGAATATTAGAAGTATATCACGGCAAATCGGAAATAAGTCAACCCACTCAAAGCCCCATATGCAACTTCAAATTGGAGCACCAAACGAATGGAGAAAGGTGATTTTAGCAGACAACCAGCAGACTTGGATAAGGGAAAGGACAAAGTAGGTGATCCAAAACCTTCAAGAAGGTCTCGAGATATCAAATGCTTTAAATGTCTTGGCCATGGGCACATTGCTTCTGAATGCCCAAACAAGAGTCATGACTATTCGAGAGTCGCAAGGCGAGATAGAGAGTGAAGATGAAGCAGCGATGGAGGAAGAAGAGCATGAGCGTTTGGAAGAAGACATTATAGAGTATGCCGATGAAGGGGAATTGCTTGTAATTCGACGTGCCTTGAATTTACAAGCAAAGGTGGATATTGAGCAGCGAGAGAACATCTTTCATACAAGGTGCACAATCAACCAGAAGGTATGTGGAGTTATTATAGATGGCGGGAGCTGCACCAATGTTGTTTCCACCACCTTGGTGAAAAAGTTAAACTTAGCAGCAACAAAGCACCCACACCCATATAAGCTGCAATGGTTGAATAATGATGGAGAAGTGAGAGTTACGCACCAGGTTTTGGTGCCATTTACGATTGGGAAATCATACAAAGATGAAGTGTTGTGTGATGTGGTTCCCATGAGTGCAAGTCATTTGCTTTTAGGAAGACCATGGCAATATGATAGGAGAGCTGTACATGATGGCTTCAAAAATACCTATTCTTTTACTAAGGATGAGAAAAAGATAGTCTTAGCTCCTCTTAGTCCGCAACAAGTGTAGAGAGACCAATTGTTGGGTGAGAAGGAAAAGAAGGAAAGTTTGTTTATGAGCAAAGGGGATGTTAAGCAAGCCTTGTCCATGCATGAACCGATTCTAATGCTAATCGTGAAAGAGTTGTCAACTAGTGAGAGTACTTCTTTACCACCGCAAATTGAGAAGCTTTTGGAAGAATTTGCTGATGTGTTTCCAGAAGAGCTACCAAAGGGGCTACCACCAATTAGAGGGATCGAGCATCAAATTGATCTCATACCGGGGGCTGCCTTACCAAATAGACCAGCTTACAGGAGTAATCCAGAAGAGGCCAAGGAGTTGCAGCGGCAGGTATCCGAGTTGTTAGAGAGGGGTTATATGAGGGATTCGATAAGCCCTTGTTCAGTGCCAGCCTTGTTAGTGCCGAAGAAGGATGGGACTATGAGAATGTGTGTGGATAGTCGAGCAATAAATAAAATAACAGTGAAGTATCGCTACCCTATTCCTAGGTTGGATGATATGCTTGATGAGTTGAATGGTTCTAAGGTGTTTTCAAAGGTGGATTTAAAGAGTGGATACCATCAAATTCGAATGAAAGAGGGAGACGAGTGGAAGACTGCATTCAAAACAAAACATGGACTGTACGAGTGGCTAGTTATGCCATTTGGCTTATCTAATGCACCAAGTACCTTCATGCGACTAATGAATCATGTGCTTCGTAAGTTTATTGGCAGATATGTAGTGGTTTATTTTAATGATATTTTGATTTATAACAGGAACTCTGAGGAACATTTGGAGCACCTTAGGGAAGTCTTTGAAGTACTTTGACATGAGAAACTATTCGGCAATTTAAAGAAGTGTCAATTCTGTCAAGACCGCGTTATCTTTCTCGGTTATACGGTTTCGCAGCAAGGGGTTGAAGTTGATGGGGAGAAGGTGAAAGCTATTAAGGAGTGGCCTGTGCCTACTAATGTGTCGGAGGTGAGGAGTTTCCATGGGTTAGCATCTTTTTACAGAAGGTTCGTGAAAAATTTCAGTACTATTCTTGCTCCTTTGACTGAATGCATTAAAAAGGGTGGAGAGTTTAAATGGACTGAGCTTGCTCAGAAGAGTTTTGAGTTGATTAAGGAGAAGTTGTGTGCAGCTCCTATTTTAGCTCACCCTGATTTTTCAAAAACTTTTGAAGTGGAGTGTGATGCATCAGGAGTGGGAATTGGAGCTGTTCTTATGCAAGATAGACGATCTATAGCATATTTTAGTGAAAAGTTGAGTGGGGCGATCCTGAATTATTCAATATATGATAAGGAGTTCTATGCACTTATTAGAGCTTTAGAGACTTGGCAGCACTACTTGTTGCCCAAGGAGTTTGCTATTCACACGGATCATGAGTCCTTGAAGCATTTGAAGGGGCAAAGCAAACTGAATCGCAGACATGCCAAGTGGGTAGAGTTCTTAGAGACTTTTCCTTATGTCATCAAATACAAAAAAGGAAATGTAAATGTGGTAGCTGATGCGCTATCAAGGAGGTATACTCTGATCTCCATGCTAAATGTTAAGTTAATGGGTTTTGAATTGATCAAAAATCAGTATTTCGATGATCCAAACTTTGCTTCCATTTACTTGGCATGTGAGAAAGGGGCAATTAAGGGCTTCTATAGACATGAAGGATATTTGTTCAGATATGGAAGACTATGCATTCCTAATGGATCTGTTAGGGAACTTTTGGTAAGAGAGGCACATGGTGGTGGTTTGGCTGGACATTTTGGTGAGAAGAAATCTTTGGAGTTAGTTAAAGAGCATTTCTATTGGCCAGGAATGATTAGAGATGTACATCGCATATTAGAGAGTTGTGTGACGTGTAAGAAGGCAAAGAGTAAGGAGTCTGCTCATGGATTGTATATGCCATTACCTGTACCAGATCAGCCTTGGGTTGACGTGAGTATGGATTTCGTACTTGGGTTGCCAAGGACACAGAGAGGGAAAGATTCGGTTATGGTTGTTGTTGATAGGTTCTCAAAGATGTCTCACTTTGCTCCTTGTCGCAAAACTGATGATGCTTCTCATGTGGCAGATTTATTCTTTCGAGAAATTGTGCGATTGCATGGAATACTAAAGAGTATAGTGTCTGATCGGGGTGCGAAATTTTTGAGTTACTTCTGGAAAACTTTATGGAAAAAACTTGGCACGAGATTGCTTTTTAGTACAGCTTGTCATCCGCAAACAAATGGCCAAACTGAAGTGGTAAATCGTACACTCTCTTCTTTACTTAGAACTACTGTTCACAAGAATTTGAAGAATTGGGATGATTGTTTAGCTTTTGTTGAATTTGCGTATAATAGAAGCATGCACAGTGCAACTAAGCATTCAACATTTGAGGTGGTTTATGGAATTAATCCAATTACGCCACTTGATTTAGCACCAATTCCGACCAGTAAGCGAGTATGTGTGGACGGGAAGAAAAAGGCTAAACTGATTAAACAATTGCATGAAGGTGTAAAGCGGCACATAGAGAAGAGAAATGCAGCTTATGCAAAAGCAGCAAATAAAGGAAGAAAGCCGATTCAATTTGTTCCAGGTGATCTTGTGTGGATTCATCTTCGTAAAGAAGGATTTCCAAACCAAAGGAAGTCCAAACTTATGCCACGGGCAGATGGGCCTTTCAAAGTGTTGGAGAAGGTGAATGACAATGCCTACAAGATCGATTTGCCGAGGGAATATAGTGTATCAGCCACATTCAATGTCAGGGATCTAACACCGTATGTGGGGAATAGCGAGGAGTTGGATTTGAGGACAAATTCTATTCAACCGTGGGAAGATGATGTGATATGTGGAGATGTAGAGGCTGCCCAAGGATGTGTGGTTTCTAGTGTTGGGCCAATCACTCGTTCCATGGCTAAGAAACTTCGGACGACACTTGAATTACTTCTTAGAGTGAACACAGCCCATTCGGAAAATCTGGAGGCCAACGCATTAAAGCCCAAAGTGTTAACCTTGCTCACTTGCTTGGAAGATTAGGCATTCTTATTTAATTTCGTTTTTTTTAATCTTCTATTATTGTTATGTTCTTAATTAGCCCAGCCCATGTCATTTATTTACTAGGTTAAGTTATGTTTGGATTTTTATTTAATAAGAGTGCACAGCCCAGCCCATTGTAATATTTTCTGGTTAGAATTTATTATTTTAGCAGCCGTATGTTTTTAGATTGTTATTTAAAGGTTAGAACAATATCTTGGAGGGGGCGATTAATTTCTGAAAAGAATTGCAGAACGCAATTTCATTTTAATTAAATAGATTCTTATCACTCACCTTCTTCTATCTGAGTGTGGCGAATCAACCTAGCTTTTACTTATTTGTGGCGATATCTTCTTATCAAATAAGTAATTGCTAGCCTTTTACACTTCACTTGTTGAGATCAAATTCGTAGCATACCTTAATCAATTCAAAATTCTACAAAAATCACAGCAAACATTGGTTTTGTGTTTTTTTGGCACATCAATAAGTAACTTGTTTCTAAAGTTAAAGCTCTGATACCAAATGATAAGAACTCACTAGACGACCCGTACTAGGAACTCTTGAATCAGTTGTTATGCACACCTCATAAACTAGAAAACAAGTTGTAGATGATTAAATTAGAACTTAAGGAAATTAAATCCTTAAAATTCCAATCTTAAAGATGCCACAAAGGTTGATCACTCCTTTGATAAGTCAAGATATTATATTCTATTAAAAACACAAGAAAGTAAAGTTAAGCTTGCTGAAAATATGTCAATATTCTTAATGATATGATAAAATTCGTTTTACGTACTTGTAGCTTTTATATAGGTATATAAACATCATAATCCTAAATAAAAAAAGGTGTCCAAAATTAAGTAGGAATAGAAATTCTAACTTAAGTTGGAAAATAAAACTATAATCCTAATCCAATAAGGGAACCTAAATAACAATTCTAATATAATAAGGAAACCTAAAAAAACAACAATCCTAAACAAACAAGGAAACATATTCCAGTAGAATAAGAAAATCTTCACAAGCCCAAATTATTTATGTAGTTTTAAGATTTATCAACGCAAGGCTATTTTATTCTTCTTAAATATAAAGATAAGTGATTATCTTTGGTGAAGCTTTAGAAACTTTAAGCACAGTCTTAGAACTTTCTAAAATAGCCTCTTTGTCATGCACTTCCATGATTAAGCCTTATAAAACCCCTTTCATTATCTTTGTCCTTGCTCTAGTCATTAAACCGCCAATTCCTTGCAAATGATCTTTAAAAGAATTGGGAATATTAGTTTGAATCATTTGGCCAGAAACTCGATCTCCATCACTCCCCATAGCTAAAAATGGTCGTCCCAAGATAAGTGGAATTTCTTGATTAGCTTCTATATCCAAGACAATAAAATCATCTGGAAAAATAAATTTATCCCTCTTGACCAATACATCTTTAATTACATCCTTGGATTCTTAATTGATCGATCCGCTAATTATAAGGAGATGGTTGTCGCCTTTACTTCACCAAGCCCTAATTTTCTAAAAATAGAGAAAGGCATTAAATTAATACTTGCACCTAAATCACACAAAACTCTTTCAAAATAATATTCTCTAATTGTGTAAGGTATTGGAAAACTCCTTAGATCTTTTAACTTTGGTGGCAATTTATTTTGCAAGATAGCACTGCACTCTTCCATTAACATCACTGTTTCATTTTCCTCCATTTTTCTCTTGTTGGATAAAATCTCCTTCATAAATTTATCATAGCTTGGCATTTGTCCAATGCATCTGCAAAAGGAATGTTAATATACAATTTCTTAAATACATTAAGGACTTTAGAAAATTGCTTATCTAATTTATTTTTTCATAGACATTGACGAAATGGAATCGGTGGCATATAATTCTTGTTAAGACTTGCTCTTTCAGCTTGCGGAATGGAATAACTTGCTGTCGTAAATGCTTTGTTGGCATTTTCATATAGCTTGTCATTGTCCTTGTTAGTTGTGGATGTTACATTTGATGGATAGAAATCAACTTGTTCTTTCGTTTCTTCTTCTAACTTGTTTTTCAGCCCATTGAGTTGTTTTCCATTTCGAAGTGTAATTGCCTTCACTTGCTTCTTTGGATTCGTCTCTGTATTGCTTGGTAAGGAACCTTGCTGCCTTTCTGCTAATAAATTTGCCACTTGGCCCATTTGTATTTCAAGATTTCGTATAGATGCAGCCTAGTTTTGCAATGTTGTCTCAGTCTTTGTCATAAAGTTAGAGGTGTTCATGGTGAGCTGGGTAAGTGCATCTTCTAAATTCACTTTCTTCTCTTGTGGCTAAAAATTGGGAGGTGGTTTCATCACATTCTGATTGTTGCTCTATGAAAAGTTTGGTTGATGTTTCTAAGTTGGATTGTAAATGTTCGAATAAGGATTATGTTGCAGCCTTTGGAAATTCGACATAAAGTTTGCTTGCTCGAAAGATGAAAAAGTAAATGGACTACCAACTTGACAATTAATGCTTGCATGATTTCCTCCACATAACTCACACACTTGAACTTAAGATTGGATAGCATCAGTATTAACATTAAATTACCAAGTTGTTTTGATAAAGTAGCAACCTGGGCTGTCAAAGCAGTAATGGCATCAATTTCGTGCACTCCAACAGCCCTTCTTTGTGTTGAGCAATTAGACGGCCATTGATAATTATTAGAAGCCATTTCTTCCAACAACGCATATGCTTCATCATATTTTTTGCTCATCAATGCACCACCCACTACAACATCTATCATTGTTCTAGTTGTGCAACTTAATCCCATTGTAAAATGTTTGAACTTGCAATCATGTTGGCAACCCATGATGTGGACACCTCCTTAGCATATCTTTAGACCTTTCTTATGCTTCATATAGAGATTCCATGTCAAATTGAGAAAAGGATGTGATATCATTTTGTATCTTTGCCGTCTTTGCAAGAGGGAAAAAGTTCGCTAAGAATTTCTGAGCTAATTCATTCCAAGTTGTAATGGTTTCGAGAAGAAGTGAATTTAGCCATCCTTTCGCCTTGTCCCTAAGTGAGAACAGAAAAAGCCTCAGGCTGATAACATCATCTGAAATACCATTATGCTTGAAAGTGTCACAAATTTCTAGAAAATTTGCGATATGTGCATTCGAATCATCATTCGAAAAACCACTGAATTGAACGAAAGATTGAATTATTTGAATTATTGCAGGCTTAATCTCAAAGTTGTTAGCTTGAATTGTAAGCCGCCTAATGCTGGATGAAGTGCCATTAATTATCGAAATAGCGTAATCCCTCAATGCTCTATTATTTTCAGCCCTACCAATATTAGCCACATTTTCTACCATGATGTCAGTTTGCTACGTTCTTGATGCTTGTTTTTGCTCTTTGTTTTGCTTGCAAAACATCCGTTCTATCTCTCTATCCAAAGGAGCAAGGTTAGAACTTTCAGAACGTCTCATTCACTACATGAAGGACCTGAATTTACAATAAAAATAAACTTCAAATTAAAATCAGAATTAATCCAAATCAATATTAACAAAAATTAAAACAATCCCCAGCAACGGTGCCAAAAACTTGTTGTGTAATTTTCATAAGCGCAAGTGGACATTATCGTTAATAAGTAATATATGATAAATCAAGTATCATTTCCACAAGGATTGATTAAATTGTTAATTACCGAAGATAATTAATCCTAAATTTATCTGAAGAATTCAATTAATATATTTTGATTAACAAGAAATTGCGAAAATTTAAATTTAACTAACAAAATGAAATTATCAATTTCAATTGATTAAAATATTAGGGTAGTAGATTTCACCATAACTAATTGAACTCAATTTCTGGAATTGTATTATTTCAACTTGTTACCAATATTGACAGAAAACTATCCTAATTTATTTGATACTCTTTCTCAAGGTTTACCAAAAATAGTTACAAGTATTAATTCATTATATCTCTATGTGAATTTAAATATATGAAAATTCATTAAACACAATGATAATTATCTTATTTTGGTGTGAATCATGATAGTATATCTCTATCTAATATGTAATTCATTGTGTTCATTACATAATCAAAACATATAAATCACTTTTTAGATCAATATAGTTAACAAATCATTTAAATATTGATCAAATGTTCAAAAGCATTAAGCACAATAATGAACACTCAATATTGAATAATAAATCATAAACAACACAAACTCTGGAAATTGATGTTCTTTGCCAGGTTACATCTTTGCCCTAATTAAGAAAAATTAGTTCATAATAGAATTACAACACACTATAATCAAATTGAAAATCATAATGAAAAATTCAGAAAGAAAAGTAAAGAGTTGAGGAAGCAAACTCTATATTGATCAAGGATTTCAATTTGCAACAAGCTTCAAATTGTTTTCTTTTTCCTTCCCTTCTTTCTTCAAGCTTTCAAAATCTCCTAAAACGGTGAAGAAAACCCTCTCTTTTTGTTCTTGTCATGCCCCCCTTTCATTTGCCCATTTGGTCTTAAAAAACACTCCAAATTCACTCCCCCTTTTTAAGGAAAAGTTGTTTCCCACTTGTCTCTATTCAAACCGAATTTTAGGCAACTAACACTTGACTTTTTACTTTCTTCCATAAAAGGTGATTTGTTAATCATTATATCTAGCTTTCAAATTATTTTGAATTACTCAAATATAATTTTTGAGTACAAAGATACACTAAAACATATTGACTATGTTCAGTACAAAGAGGCTTTATTGATTTCTTTCTACTTCTTGGGTTTTCTGGGTTTTTCTCTTACAAAAATGAAAAACCAAGCTCAAAGTAATGACATAAACAAACTAAATAACAAAAACTCAAATTATTAAATAAAATAAATATGAATTAGCATAAAATTAAGAGTGAAAGTATGATAAATTTTATATAAAAATTAAGCACATCTACTTTCTCACCCATCTATTTACAAATCAAAGATTTCTCTCTCTTTTTTTTTTTTAAGTTCAACCTCATTCTACCTTTTTACACAAACTCTCCATACTTTTTAAGCATGAGGTCTGGTTACTCAGTAAAGTTTTAGCTTGAAATTTTATTTCTCTCCCCTCGCTTTACCTTTGTATGCAAGTTCTCTATGTTTCCTTAGGCATGAGACCCGGTTACTCAGTAATAACTTGGCTTGAGTGTTTTTTTTTTTTTTACTCCACCTATCCTCTCTTGTATAAACAAACATCAGAATAATAAAAAAGTTATGGTGTTTAAATGAAAGATTATTAAACTTTACTAAAGCTAAATCAACAAAGGGTGATGACAAAAGAAAAGTGTATTCAAACACAATGGGATAAACTAAAGATTGATTAATTCTATGATGGCTTGAAAGGCTTAAACGGATCAAAGATGGTCTAAATCATTTCTCTAATGAAGCATCCCTTAGAAATTCGCCTCAAGTGATAATAAAAAAAGTTCTAGAATTCAATGAAGTCTTACAAGTTTATTTGGTTCATATAAACTTTCTCTAAGTTTCTAAACAATCAAGTAATCATAACATTAATGATTAAATTTTAGGAAATGATCAAGTAGAATGAATTTGGCAATAAGTTAAGCACATAAATTAGGCCAACGTTTATTATTTTTCAAAATTTAAGCACTTTCAATCAAATCATATCATTGGCCTTTCATTCAGATTGACGAAGCCAAGCTCACAAAACAATTAAAACCAACTCTTAAGAAAAAAGTTGCATGCATATTATACTAAAAAGAGAAAAAAAAAACTTAAAAATAAACAAACACAAAATAAACAAAATAAAACTAACTCACATACAATAACAACTATGAAAACATTAAAATAATTGAGATCAAAATGTGTGTGAGGTGGTTTAAACAAAAAAATTTGATCAAGAAAATATACCAAATACTTCGACAAATATTCTGCAAACATTCTCAATCATTCCACAAATTTCCTCCCCTAAACTTAATGTAAACATTATCCTCAATGTTTGCATTCAAATAAAAAACAAGGGAAAGAAACTATATCAGGGAAGAAAATGTGAGATCTCACCTCTTAATCTTCATTGTTATCACCATGGCCTTGCTCTATCTGGGTATTGTAGAAATCATGGCCGTGAATCTCACTCAAGCTTTCTTTCGGAAAATTTGTCAAACACTTGGAATGTTCACTTTCTCCGACACCTCTTCCTTCAATAAATAATTCTTAAAACTCTTTTTTTGTACCTTCCAACTATCTTTAAGTGATTGCTAATGAAAAGAACTCAAGAATTTATCAAATTTGTCACTCAAGCATTTTATCGAACACTTGGTGGGCAAAGTATACTACCCACCCAATATTAGAATGTCAATCTTCCTTCAATGGTTCAATCAACCCAATCACAAGGTCAAAGATTTCTTACACTTCAATGATTCAATTAGATTCCCCTAAACTTCAATTAACCTAGAGATCACATTCAAACTCCAATTATCATTTTCCACAACACGCTCAATATTACAATTAATAAGGAAAAAGTTAGAAAACAATGATAGAATTACTTAAGCATAGTTGGGTGGTGAAGGAATTGAGTGAATGCTGATGATTTTTGTTGTCCAATAGATGTCCAAAGGAAATGGTGCTTTGAGGGAAAATTTGTGTTTGAGAAAGTTGGGTTTGCTAAGGCAAGCAATGAACAAAACAAAGGGTAGGGGTGTTGTGTGTGCACGATGGTGAGCTAGGAAGGTGTGGCTGCTTCGTCCAAGCATGCGGCTGCTCCATGCTTGCAGTATAACAAGTACACCATGCTTGCGGGGCTAAGGACGCTACGTGCCAGAGTTGGGCGTGGGCGCGCAATGGTTGCGGCAAAATGAGGGGCTGCTTGGTTTGGCTAGGTGCTACCGTGGTGTTTGTGGTTGCACAAGCGTGGCATGGCAGCGCAACAATGTGGCATGCCCACGCCTTGCTCACGGAAAAAATTAAAGTGAGAGGCTATGGGAAGGGTGCGGACAAGGCTTGATACGCTAGCTTGGTGTGAGAGGGTAGCAATATAGCGTGACCGTGCGATGGCCTCTGTTTCATGGCCATGCAAAGCTAAGCACTACCTCCAACAACTCTGGACTTGGTGATCATATGAAAATACTTGCCTAAAACACTTCCACACACGGAAACACGGAAAAACATAAAAAAATAAAAATAAAACAAAATAACAAAGCAAACATTAATTTAAAACAAAAACTTGAAGTAAGAAAGGCTTGGGTTGCCTCCCAAGTAGCTCTAAATTTGACATCTTTAGTTGAACTTGGCCTTTTTAATTAGAACAAGTCAGATCCTCAAAAGGAATATTCCCCACATTTGATTTTTCTCCACCGAAATGAAACTTTAGCTTTTGACCGTTCACACTAAACAACCTCTCATCTCCATCTTTCAAATTAGCTTTACTGAGATATACTATTTTAATTTTGAACAAAGTCGATTTTTTTAATTTTGCCTTGCCTAGAATCAACTCTAGTCTCACATTTAGCACTCGATCACGATGACTTGGTGCAATATATCTCCTACAAGTCAATCTCTCATATAGTTTCTTTTTCTTTTTCTTAAAAATTTTAGCATCTTTTTACTCATCTTTCCAAGACTCTTCCATCCCATTTTTATTCACATTCACCCCATCATTGTTGATAACATCTACCCTATCACAAGTACTTGTGTTGGTTGGAGTTTTTTGTCATGGTAAGTGTCAAACTTGACATTTTTTTCATTTACTCTCAATGTCATTTTGCCACGTTGTACATCAATTGAAGCTCCTTCGATAACTAGGAAAGGCCGACCAAGAACAATGGGGATATCTCAGTCTTTCTCCATGTCAAGTACCACAAAAATAATTATAAAGATGAATTAATCCACCTTCACTAACAAATCTACTATAACTCCCCAACGATAAATGATGGATATATATCCTTCATTTATAAGGAGATAGTCGTCGGCTTCACTTCACCAAGTCCTAGCTTCCGAAAAATTAAAAGCGGCATTAAATTGATACTTGCCCCAAGATCACACAAAGCTCTCTCAAAATTTGATTTGCCAATGGCACACAAAATAGTAAAACTACCCAGATCTTTCTTCTTCTTAGGCAACTTTCATTGAATAATAGAGCTACATTCCGCCACTAACTTCACCATCTCATACTCCTCCAAACGCCGCTTCTTGGACATTACTTCCTTCATAAATTTATCGGCATTTATTCAAATGCGTCTGCAAATGGAATGTTAATGTGAAGTTTTTTAAACATCTCCAAGAACTTTGAAAATTGAACATCAAATTTCTTCTTCTAAAATTTTTGAGGAAATGGCAAAGATGGAGTAATAATAGGAGGATTATCCGAAAATGAAATCCCATGTGCCTTAAACACTTTCTTTAGTGCCTTTTCTTTAACTTTCTTCCCAATTATTTCACTATCCTTAATTTTATCCTCCTTTTCTTCATTCTCTTTACACTTAAATGGCTCTAACTCTTTACCACGCCGAAGAGTGATAGTTGCATTGCTTTTTTGGGTTGTCCTCTGTATTACTTGGAAATTTTTCACTATAAAAATACTTGATTGATGTAGCTAGTTGGCCAACTTGCACCTCTAAGGATTTCACTGTTGCTCCTATATTCACCATATGAGTCTCCATGTTGTCCAATCTAGCTTCATTTTTGTTAAACCGATTCTTAGTCTCCACAACAAATGTACTCAAGAGGTCTTCCAAAGACAGCTTCTTTTCGACCATGGGCTGTTGTTGAAATCCCGCTAGTGGTGGTGGTAGCATTCCATTACTTGCATTGCCATAGTAAAGATTTTCATGGTTTCGTAGTCCCGAATGGTAATAGGTTGGCACATTGTTATTTGGCTGATAGTTGTTGTTGCGGTTATTGATATATTGACATTGTTCTTGCTCAAAACCATCATCAACACATGAAGAACTTGCAACAATTGTTTTCTCTTGACTCGAAGAAGCCTCCTTTGTAGTGAAGTTCTTAATTTGGATAGACTTGGGCTGAAAGTGCTGCCATTTGATCCACTTCATGAACTCACACAACTCTCTTTGTAATTAATCTCTTAATCGGCCATTGGTAATTGTTGGACGTCATTTCTTCAAGGAAAGCATAAGCCTCTTCAACTATCTTAGACAATAAAGTACCACCAACTGCAACGTCTACAATTGTTCGAGTTTGGAACTAATCTTGGTACCTATATTGAGGACTGTTGTGTAATTCTAATAACGCAAGTGCACGTTATCGTTAACAAGTAATAAAATGATAAGTTAAGTATCGTTCCCACGAGGATTGATTAATTTGTTAATTACCGAAGATAAGTAATCCTAAATTTAATTGAAGAATTCGATTAATAAATTTTGATTAACAAGAAATTGCGGAAATTTAATTTAAATTAACTAAACGAAATTGTGAATTTCAATTGATTAAAACACTAGGGCAGTATACTTCACCATAGCTAATTGAATTCGATTTCTTTAATTGTGTTGTTTCAATTTGTTACCAATATTGACAGAAAATTATCCTAATTTATTTGATATTCTTTCTCAAGATATACCAAAAATACTTGCACATACTAATTCACTATATCTCTATGTGAATTGAAATATATGAAAGTTCATTAAGTATAATGATAATTAACTTAATTCTGCATGAATCATGATAGTATATCTCTATCTAGCATGTAATTCATTGTGTTCATTACATAATCAAAACACATAAATCACTTCTCAGATCAATATAGTTCACAAATTATTCAAATATTGGCCAAATATTCAAAAGCATTAAACACAATAATGAACACTCAATATAAACAATAAATCATGAACAACACAAATTCTGGAAATTGATGTTCTTAGCTAGGTTACATCTTTGCCCTAGTTAAGAGAAATTAGTTCATAATGAAATTACAACACACCATAATCAAATTAAGAATCATAATGAAAATTTCAGAAAGAGAAAAGTAAAGAGTTGAGAAAGAAAAACTCTATGTAGATCAATGACTTCCGATTCCAGCAAGCTTCACTTCCTCTTCCTTCCCCTCTTTCTTCAAGCTTCTAAAATCTCCAAAAATGGTAAAAGAAAACCTTAACTTTCGTTCTCCCTCTCTTCTGGTCGTTCCCCCCTTTCAATTGCCCATTTAGTCTTAAAAAACGCTCCAAATTCAATCCCCCTTGTTAAGGAAAAGCTGTCTCCCACTTGTTTTCATTCAAACCGAAATTTAGGCCACTAAACTTGACTTTTTGCTTCCTTCCATGACAGGTGGGCTTGTTAATCATTATGTCTAGTTTTCAAATTATTTTAAATTAGTCAAATACGATTCTTGAATATAAAGATACACTCAAAAATACGGACTATGTTCAGTACAAATGGGCCTTGTTGTTTTCTTTCCATTTCTTGGGCTTTTTGGGCTTTTCTCCTACAAAAATGAAGAACCAAACTCAAAGTAATAACATAAACAAATTAAATAAGAAAACACAAATAATTAAGTAAAATAAATATGAATTAGCATGAAATTAAGAGTTAAAGTATTACAAATTTTGTATAAAAATTAAGCACATCAAATACCCCCAAACTTAATTTTGCTAGTCCTCGAGCAAACAAAAGAAATAAAAGACTCACCAACAAAAACTAGCTTCCTTACTTCATTTTTCATGGTCAACAAGAATACAGCAAGATACAAAATTAATTAATCAATCATCCAAGTATTAACAATGCTTCATATGTTATGCTCATGTGTAGTGTGTGATAGCCATTAATCAATCATCATCTCTCATGTCATCTTCACAAAATTAGAGTATAGCATGTGTAGAAGTTTAAACTCCAAATCTCACAAAGATGATCACTATTAAAAAAAAACACTCGAAATTTGGGTTAAAACTAAAAAATATGTGAGACAAGCATTATGCTTAGATTTTTAATGGAAAACAAAGCTCACATATAATAGAAAGAACACGCTATTTTTCGATGTGATGATGGTGATCTCATGAAAGGAATGCCAATAACTTGACTATCATAACAATGAGTGCAATCTAATCATATAACACACAAGATTAACGTAGGACTTTCTTTCAAGGTTGTAATGAAGCCAACAAGTAGGATATTATTAAGAAAGAATAGATAACGGGTACAATAAAGTTATAAGAGCTCGATAACATATGCATCTATTATCAAATTCTCATATTTTCTTGCAAACACATTTCACCACCACCACTTCTTCATATTCTTTGCTTCTTCTTTTCAAAGCACATTATCCTCTTTTCTTTTTCTCTTTTCTCTTTTTCCTTTCACATTCGGCCTTAATAACAATTTTTTTTTTTTATGGCCGTGCATCAAATAGATAATGCATTGTTAAATCAACCACCCATACAACAAGTAACAACCTCCAAATTTATGATGAAGCATATGTCAATACCATTCATTTGTTGCTCAAAAGATAAGAATAATGATAAAGACAATGGAAAATTGGTTATTGAGATTGGTTGTTATTGGTTTTAAGAAAGATAGAGATTATTTTAAAGTTCAAAGTGGTTAACTAAGGAAACATGGGAAAGGTCAGCTAGAAAGGCTCAAACGATACAAACAAGGCCTAGAATCACTTCTTGTGCATCATAAAACAAAAATTACATTCAAAGCATGAATAATCAAATCAATTGGCCAAAATAAACTATAATGAGATCATTAGAACGAAAATATGACAAGAAAAGATGTAGAATAATCACGTAACACTCAGAATTGAAGGATAAGGGTTTCAAAAGCTCACAATTAAGGTTACATGAGTCTACACTTTCTAACATAATATTTCTAACTATGTGAATTCATCAATTTAAGATTCTGATCAATCATGACATTAAGTGCTTTTGAATTGTGAGAACAAATAATGAAACCTAGTTAATACAAGGATAATATTATGATCAAACTTAATATCTCATTAATTCAAATTGACCATGCATAAATCATTTCTAAATCTTGTAACTGAATAAGGAAGCGACTCAAACAACTCAAAAACAGAAAATAGGAACGAATTTTCGTTTTTTTTTTTTTTAAACAAATGCAAAGCTAAAGAAATTAACTATAATCAAAGCAAAACATAAAATCTCACCCCCAAACTTAAATCTAACATTGCCCTCAATGTTTGCAATTAAAAATCATGCAATGAATAGATCAAATAAAGGTGAAAATGTAAGAAAATACTTAAAACACAAGGAAAACAAAAATGAAAAAGATGGCACCTGATTTGGCAATCAAATTCAATTGTTGCATAATTCATCTCCCTTCCGTGCACTTTGGGTTGCCTCCCAAGTAGCGCTAAGTTTAACGTCTTCAGCCAGACCATATTCTTCAGCAAAGAAAACACTCAAACACTAGCTAATGTGATTGTGCTCTTGCATTGCTCAAAATCACCCTCCACATAATGCTTCAACCTCTGTCCATTAACTTTGAATGTTCCTTTTGTATCATGATGGACTTCAACTGCACCATAAGGAAAAACCCGAACAACGGTGAAAGGACCAGACCAGCGTGAGCGTAACTTTTCCGGAAAGAGTCGAAGACGAGAATTATAAAGGAGAACTTTCTGACCAACCAGAAAATCTCGCCTCATAATATGCTTGTCATGCCACTTCTTCGTACGCTCCTTATAAATTCGTGCATTCTCATAGGCATCATTACGAAACTCTTCCATCTCACTCAATTGAAGCAACCGTTTTTCTCCTACAGCTTTCATGTCAAAATTCAATCTTTTCACTGCCCAATATGCTTTGTGCTCAAGTTCAATCGGAAGATGACATGCTTTTCCAAACACTAGCCTGTATGGAGACATTCCGATTGGAGTTTTGAAAGCTGTGCGATAAGCCCACAATGCATCATCTAACCTTTTCGACCAATCTTTTCTTGAATTGCTAACCGTTTTTTCAAGTATCTTCTTTAATTCTCTATTTGATATCTCCACTTGACCACTCGTTTGAGGATGATAAGCTGTTGCTATCCGATGAATGACACCATATTTTCCCAATAAAGCTTTGAATTGACGATTACAAAAATGTTTACCGCCATCACTAATAATTGCTCGAGGAGTGCCAAATCGGGTAAAAATATACTTGCGTAGGAAATTTGTAACAGCCTTAGCATCATTGTTGCGTACAGCCACTGCTTCCACCCATTTCGAAACGTAATCTATAGCCACCAATATGTATTGGTTCGAAAAAGATGACGGAAATGGACCCATGAAGTCTATCCCCCAAACATCAAACAATTCAACCTCAAGAATATTATTCAGTGGCATTTCACTTTTTCGAGAAATATTTCCAATTCTTTGACATCGATCACAAGCAGCAACAAATGAGTATGAATCCTTGAACAATGTACGCCAAAAGAAACCAGATTGTAGTACCTTTGCCGCTGTTTTTGTTGCTCCAAAATGCCCCCCATATTCCGAAGAATGGCAATGTTGCAAAACGCTCACCATCTCGTCTTCCGGAATACAACGCCTAATTATTTGATCTGGGCATTGTTTATACAAGAATGGGTCCTCCCAATAATAATGCTTGACATCCGCAAAGAATTTCTTCTTTTGTTGGTATGACAAATCAGTTGGAATAATGTTGCTGGCCAAATAACTTACAAAATCTGCATACCAAGGTGCATCCGATTCTTGAAGAGAAAAAAGTTGTTCATCCGGGAATACCTCATTAATCGAACTTTCTACATCATTTTCAATTTCTTTTTGTTCCAATCGAGATAAATGATCAGCAACTAAATTTTCGGATCCCTTCTTATCGCGAATCTCCAAGTCGAATTCTTGCAGCAAAAGCACCCATCTAATGAGCCTTGGTTTTGCATCTTTTTTCGCAAGTAAGTATTTGATGGCTGAATGGTCTGTGTAAACTATCACCTTCGAACCAATTAAATAAGAGCGGAACTTGTCAAACGCAAACACAACAGCCAAAAACTCCTTCTCTGTGGTAGAATAATTCAATTGGGCATCCGTTAAGGTTCTACTTGCGTAATAAATGACATGCAAAGCTTTACTTTTTCGCTGCCCCAAAACAGCTCCCAAAGCATGATCGCTTGCATCGCACATAAGTTCAAATGGCAAATCCCAATCTGGAGCCACAATAATAGGTGCGGAAATAAGCCTCTTCTTCAAAGTGTTAAATGCCTGCAAACAATCATTAGAAAAATTAAAAGGTATATCTTTAATCAAGAGATTGCAAAGAGGTTTAGAAATTTTAGAGAAATCCTTTATGAAGCGTCGATAAAATCCGGCGTGTCCCAAAAAGCTTCGAACAGCCTTCACAGAAGTAGGCGGTGGCAACTTTTCAATGACTTCAATTTTTGCTCGATCAACTTCAATTCCTTTTACTGAAATGCGATGACCCAAAACGATGCCTTCTTGAACCATAAAATGACATTTTTCCCAATTCAACACTAAGTTAGTTTGCTCACATCGCTGCAAAACTAAAGCCAAGTTATTCAAACAATTATCAAAAGATGAACCAAAAACTGAAAAGTCATCCATGAACACTTCAATGAATCTCTCCACCATGTCAAAGAAAATAGCTGTCATGCAACGTTGGAAAGTTACAGGAGCGTTACATAAACCGAATGGCATTCTTCGAAATGCAAAAGTACCATACGGGCAAGTGAATGTCGTCTTCTCTTGATCTTCCGGAGCAATAGGAACCTGATTGTACCCGGAATAGCCATCTAGAAAGCAATAATGTGAATGACCAGCAAGTCTCTCTAGCATTTGATCAATAAAAGGCAATGGAAAATGATCCTTGCGAGTAGCATCATTTAACTTCCGATAATCGACACATACTCGCCATCCCGTGACTGTTCTTGTCGGAATAAGTTCGTTGTTGTCATTCTTGACAACGGTCATTCCCCCTTTCTTTGGAACCACTTGCACCGGACTCACCCATGGACTGTCGGAAATTGGGTAAATCATCCCAGCATCTAACAATTTCAGAACTTCAGCCCTTACCACCTCTTTCATGTTAGGATTCAAGCGGCGTTGATGCTCAACTACTGGTCTAAAATTTTCTTCTATTAAGATTTTGTGCATGCAAATTGAAGGGCTTATACCTTTAATATCGGAAATGGACCATCCCAATGCAGCCTTATGATCTCTTAAAACTCGAAGTAGTTTTTCCTCTTCCAATTCACTCAAAGAAGCTGAAATTATGACTGAAAATGTTGAGTTTTCACCTATGTATGCATATCGAAGGTGAGATGGCAGTGGCTTGAGCTCGAGATTAGGAGTGGATGACAACGGTTGGGAATGATTTCTATCAAGTTCTTCAAAATTCTGCCTTCGAAGAGAATACGGTGGGGCAGCTCCCAAATAATGTGCATATTCTATGATTTCTGCATTTTCAGCTTTGGTAGATTCGGCATGCACAATACAAGCTTCAAGCGGTTCATTTGGATGCCCATGTTTGAATGTCTCAGCCACCATCTTGTCTAGAGCATCAATTTGAAAGCAACAATCAGTTTCGGATGGATACTTAATTGCTTTGAACACATTGAAGACAACTTGCTCATCTTGAACTCGTAAGATTAATTTCCCTTGTTGTACATCAATCAAAGTTCTCCCCGTAGCTAAAAATGGCCGTCCCAAGATAAGTGGGATTTCTCGATCAGCTTCCATATCCAAGACAATAAAATCGGCTCGAAAAATAAATTTATCCACCTTGACTAATACATCTTCAATTACACCCCTTGGATGCTTAATTGATCGATCCGCTAACTGTAAGGAGACGGTTGTCGCCTTTGCTTCACCAAGCCCTAATTTTCTGAAAATAGAAAAAGGCATTAAATTAATACTTGCACCTAAATCACATAAAGCTTTCTCAAAATAACATTCTCCAATTGTGCAAGGTATTGTAAAACTCCCTGGATCCTTTAACTTTGGTGGCAATTTATTTTGCAAGATAGCGCTGCACTCTTCCGTTAACATCACTGTTTCATTTTCCTCCAATTTTCTCTTGTTGGATAAAATCTCCTTCATAAATTTGGCATAGCTTGGCATTTGCTCCAATGCATCTGCAAAAGGAATGTTAATATGCAATTTCTTAAATACATCAATGAATTTAGAAAATTGCTTATCCAATTTATTTTTTCGCAGACGTTGAGGGAATGGAATCGGTGGCACATAATTCTTGTTAAGACTTGCTCTTTCAGCTTGCGGAATGGAAGAACTTGCTCCCGTGGATGTTTTGTTGGCATTTTCAGAGACCTTGTCGTTGTCCTTGTCAATTGTGGATGTTACATTTGATGGACAGAATTCCACTTGTTCTTCCGTTGCTTCTTCTAACTTGTTTTTCAGCTCACCGAGTTGTTTTCCACTACGAAGTGTAATTGCTTTCACTTGCTCCTTTGGATTCGTCTCCGTATTGCTTGGTAAGGTACCTTGCTGCCTTTCCGCTAATAAATTTGCCATTTGACCCATTTGTATTTCAAGATTTTGTATGGATGCAGCCTGATTTTGCAATGTTGTCTCAGTCTTGGTCATGAATTTAGAGGTGTTCATGGTGAGCTGGGTAAGTGCGTCTTCTAAATTCACTTTCTTCTCTTGCGGCTGAAATTCGGGAGGTGGTTTCATCACATTCTGATTGTTGCTCCATGAAAAGTTCGGATGATGTTTCCAAGCTGGATTGTAAGTGTTCGAATAAGGATTATGTTGCTGCCTTTGGAAATTCGATACAAAGTTCGCTTGCTCGGAAGATGAAGAAGCGAATGGACTGCCAACTTGACAATCAATGCTTGCATGATTTCCTCCACATAATTCGCACACCTGAACATGAGATTGGATAGCATTAACATTCAAAGTACCAAGTTGTCTTGACAAAGTAGCAACTTGGGCTGTCAAGGCGGTGATGGCATCAATTTCGTGCACTCCGGCAACTCTTCTTTGTGTTGAACGATCTGAAGGCCATTGATAATTATTAGACGCCATTTCTTCCAGCAACGCGTATGCTTCGTATGTGTTTTGCTCATCAATGCACCACCTGCTGCAGCATCAATCATTGTTCTAGTTGTGCAACTTAATCCATTGTAAAAAGTTTGAACTTGCAACCATGTTGGCAACCCATGATGTGGACACCTCCTTAGCATATCCTTATACCTTTCCCATGCTTCATATAGAGATTCCATGTCAATTTGAGAAAAGGATGTGATATCATTCCGCATCTTCGCCGTCTTCGCAGGAGGGAAAAATTTCGCTAAGAATTTCTGAGCTAATTCATTCCAAGTTGTAATGGTTCCAGGAGGAAGTGAATTTAGCCATCCTTTCGCTTTATCCCTAAGGGAGAACGGAAAGAGTCTCAGCCTTATAGCATCATCCGAAACACCATTATGCTTGAAAGTGTCACAAATTTCCAGAAAATTTGCGATATGTGCATTCGGATCAGCATTCGGCAAACCGCTGAATTGGACGGAGGATTGAATCATTTGAATAATTGCAGGCTTAATCTCGAAGTTGTTAGCTTGTATTGTAGGCCGCCTAATGCTGGATGAAGTGCCATTAATAGTCGGAATAGCGTAATCCCTTAATGCTCTATTATTTTCAGCCCCAACCATATCAGCCACGTTTTCTGCCATGATGTCAATTTGCTGTGTTCTTGATGCTTGTTTTCGCTCTTTGTTTTGCTTGCGAAACGTCCGTTCTATCTCTCTATCCAAAGGGGCAAGATTAGAATTTTCGGAACGTCTCATGCACTAACTGAAGCACCTGAATTTACAATAAAAACAAACTTCAAATTAAAATCAGAATTAATCCAAATCGATATTAACAAAAATTAAAACAATCCCCGGCAACGGCGCCAAAAACTTGTTGTGTAATTTTAATAACGCAAGTGCACGTTATCGTTAACAAGTAATAAAATGATAAGTTTAGTATCGTTCCCACGAGGATTGATTAATTTGTTAATTACCGAAGATAAGTAATCCTAAATTTAATTGAAGAATTCGATTAATAAATTTTGATTAACAAGAAATTGCGGAAATTTAATTTAAACTAACTAAACGAAATTGTGAATTTCAATTGATTAAAACACTAGGGCAGTAGACTTCACCATAGCTAATTGAATTCGATTTCTTTAATTGTGTTGTTTCAATTTGTTACCAATATTGACAGAAAATTATCCTAATTTATTTGATATTCTTTCTCAAGATATACCAAAAATACTTGCACATACTAATTCACTATATCTCTATGTGAATTGAAATATATGAAAGTTCATTAAGTATAATGATAACTAACTTAATTCTGCATGAATCATGATAGTATATCTCTATCTAGCATGTAATTCATTGTGTTCATTACATAATCAAAACACATAAATCACTTCTCAGATCAATATAGTTCACAAATCATTCAAATATTGGCCAAATATTCAAAAGCATTAAGCACAATAATGAACACTCAATATAAACAATAAATCATGAACAACACAAATTCTGGAAATTGATGTTCTTAGCTAGGTTACATCTTTGCCCTAGTTAAGAGAAATTAGTTCATAATGAAATTACAACACACCATAATCAAATTAAGAATCATAATGAAAATTTCAGAAAGAGAAAAATAAAGAGTTGAGAAAGAAAAACTCTATGTAGATCAATGACTTCCGATTCCAGCAAGCTTCACTTCCTCTTCCTTCCCCTCTTTCTTCAAGCTTCTAAAATCTCCAAAAATGGTAAAAGAAAACCTTAACTTTCGTTCTCCCTCTCTTCTGGTCGTTCCCCCCTTTCAATTGCCCATTTAGTCTTAAAAAACGCTCCAAATTCAATCCCCCTTGTTAAGGAAAAGCTGTCTCCCACTTGTTTTCATTCAAACCGAAATTTAGGCCACTAAACTTGACTTTTTGCTTCCTTCCATGACAGGTGGGCTTGTTAATCATTATGTCTAGTTTTCAAATTATTTTGAATTAGTCAAATACGATTCTTGAATATAAAGATACACTCAAAAATACGGACTATGTTCAGTACAAATGGGCCTTGTTGTTTTCTTTCCATTTCTTGGGCTTTTTGGGCTTTTCTCCTACAAAAATGAAGAACCAAACTCAAAGTAATAACATAAACAAATTAAATAAGAAAACACAAATAATTAAGTAAAATAAATATGAATTAGCATGAAATTAAGAGTTAAAGTATTACAAATTTTGTATAAAAATTAAGCACATCAAGGACACTTCTGGATTAAGTTCTTAAATCGCTCCTAAGACTCATACAACAGCTAAAAGTCCAATTGCCTAAACTGAGCAATTTCTTCCCTCAATTGTGAAGTCTTTGATGGTGGAAAGAACTTGGTAAGGAATTTTTGCGAAAATTTTTCCCATGTGCTTATACTACCCGATTGTAAGGATTGCAACTAACCTCGAACCATATCCCCGAACCTTATCCCTCAATAAGAACGAAAACAATCTTATTCAGATAAAGTCTTGGTCTACTCCGTTCGTCTTAACAATATCATACACCTCAAAAAACATAGCCAAATGAATATTGGGGTCCTCAAGAAACAAACTCCTATATTGATTTTGTTGAACCATGTTTATCAATGCAAGTTTGAGCTCAAAATTATTGGCGTTGATTACTTGCCGACGAATCCCTAAATAGTTATCGTTAACCACCGGTGGAAAATAATCTCAAAGTGCTCTTGATTTTTGTTGTGGATATGGTGGTAGAAGATTTTAATCTCTTTCTTTAGCCATGTTTGCAGTTTGATTCCTCCTTTTTCTTCTTAAATGACGAAGTATCCGCTCAATTTTTGGATCAAATGCAACTAGTTCAAAGTTGTGGGTTCTTCGCATACACCTACAAATTCCAAAAACAAAACAAACACTTAAATGAAAACAAAAGAAAATAAAAACCTAGATTAAGATTGAACAATACTACTATAGTATTAGTAAAATACGAAGTTTTCAATCTCCGGCAATGGCGCCAAAAACTTGATTGCGACTATGCAAACTATATCGTATCAAGTAATAAAGTGATATCGTCTAACAAGGATTGATATTCAAATTAATTGCTAAATACTGTAGTTTGAAAGGTCAATTTTATCTAAGCAAACTAGATTGATTAATTGTAATAAAAAATAAAGTAAAACACTACTATTAACTAATGTAAAATAAAAAAACGAGTTTAAGAATTTATAAAAGTATGAAATATGTAAGGATAAATTACCTAGGGTCTTGATTTCACTTATCAATCACTATGTTTCTCATGATTGGCCGTTATTAGTGTGTTTTAGTCTAATTCACTAATTACAATATTTAAACAAACTTTAACACCTTTCTCGAGTGTAAATCAAGGTTTTATGTACAATGACTCAAGTTGATATCCCTATCTAACTCAAATAATTATACATGTATTATGTATTACTTGTTGTTTAACGGTTAGAACCCAATTCACTTCCCGGTTTCTTGAAATTCTAAATATTAATTAGATTATTTAGATGTCTATTACCTCTCAGTCTCACAACTATCTAGATTATATTTTCTCAATCTGACAAATAAATTAATCTTTCTCAAAACTTAATTTATCTATCTCCAATTTAACAAATTCATTAATTAATTAAAAAATTAGAAATTAAGTAAGATAAACACAAGTGAATCAAACCATAATCACATTAATAATATACCAACTGATTAAAATATAGTTTAGACAAGATACATCAAAACCCTAAATTAAGAAATTTAGCCAACCTCACAATTATCAACATCATCATGTATTGTATAATCATCAATTTCAGCAAATAAAGTTCAAACGAAATACAAAATGAGAGTGATAGAGTTTAGGAAACTAGACTAGATATCCAAGCTTCAATGATCCTCCTTAAAGTCTTCTTCCAAAGGCTTCTACTTGAATTAATCCACTTCTTTCTCTAGAATCTTCTATTTGTTCTTCACCTTTCTCACTCAAAAACCAAACTTTTTAATTCTTAGTTGCTTGGCTATGGTGGTTATTATCCAAAAAATATATAAACCTAAAAGATACCCAAATCAGGCCATTGGATAATGATTTCACAGCCGAAAAATGTCCAAACATGTTTAGGAGGCACTGGGGCGCCAAAACTTGTAAAGGGGCACAATGGGGCAGATTGGGTAGCGTGGTCGAGCTCCTTAGTTGTGCTACAACACCACGCTCGCAACCAAAATGGCCTTTGCGCACATGTGTGGCGCTACCACGCCATGCCTTCGACTTTGGATTCTTTGCACTTTTGTCCCTATAGCTTTGTGTTTTGGTTCCCGTTTCTTTTTCGAACTTTTGATATTGCTTTCTCGAACCGATTTTATCTTGAATATCCATTTGCTATTTATTTTATACAAAGCACTAAATTTCGTCAAATCTTAACTAAACTTTAGGATTTACAAAGTAATTCAAATCCCGAAGTGTCCGATAAGTGTGCATTCTACACACTTATCAATATATTCAATTATAATATAAATATATATACATACATATATATATAGGATAGTATTCTGATGTGCTTAATTTTTATACAAAATTTGTAATACTTTCACTCTTAATTTCATGCTAATTCATATTTATTTTACTTAATTATTTGTGTTTTCTTATTTAATTTGTTTATGTTATTACTTTGAGTTTGGTTCTTCATTTTTGTAGGAGAAAAGCCCAAAAAGCCCAAGAAATGGAAAGAAAACAACAAGGCCCATTTGTACTGAACATAGTCCGTATTTTTAAGTGTATCTTTATACTCAAGAATCGTATTTGACTAATTCAAAATAATTTGAAAACTAGACATAATGATTAACAAGCCCACCTGTCATGGAAGGAAGCAAAAAGTCAAGTTTAGTGGCCTAAATTTCGGTTTGAATGGAGACAAGTGGGAGACAGCTTTTCCTTAACAAGGGGGATTGAATTTGGAGCGTTTTTGAAGACTAAATGGGCAATTGAAAGAGGGGAACGACCAGAAGAGAGGGGGAACGAAAAGGAAGGTTTTCTTTTACCATTTTGAAGATTTTAGAAGCTTGAAGAAAGAGGGGAAGAGGAAGTAAAGCTTGCTGGAATCGGAAGTCATTGATCTACATAGAGTTTTTCTTCCTCAACTCTTTAATTTTCTCTTTTTGAAATTTTCATTATGATTCTCAATTTCATTATGGTGTGTTGTAATTTTATTATGAACTAATTTCTTTTAACTAGGGCAAAGATGTAACCTAGCTAAGAACATCAATTTCCAGAATTTGTGTTGTTCATGATTTATTGTTTATATTGAGTGTTCATTATTGTGCTTAATGCTTTTGAATATTTGGCCAATATTTGAATGATTTGTGAACTATATTGATCTGAGAAGTGATTTATGTGTTTTGATTATGTAATGAATACAATGAATTACATGCTAGATAGAGATATACTATCATGATTCATGTAGAATTAAGTTAATTATCATTATACTTAATGAACTTTCATGTATTTCAATTCACATAGAGATATAGTGAATTAGTATGTGCAAGTATTTTTGATATATTTTGAGAAAGAATATCAAATAAATTAGGATAATTTTCTGTCAATATTGGAAACAAATTGAAACAACACAATTAAAGAAATTGAGTTCAATTAGCTATGGTGAAGTCTACTGCCCTAGTGTTTTAATCAATTGAACTTCACAATTTCATTTATTTAGTTTAATTTAAATTTCCGCAATTTCTTGTTAATCAAAATTTAATAATCGAATTCTTCAAATAAATTTAGGATTACTTATTTTCGGTAATTAACAAATTAACCAATCCTCGTAGGAACGATACTTGACTTATCATTTTATTACTTGTTAACGATAACGTGCACTTGCGTTATTAAAATTACACAACAAGTTTTTGGCGCCGTTGCCGGGGATTGTTTTAAATTTTGTTAATAACGATTTGGATTAATTCTGATTTTAATTTGGAGTTTGTTTTTATTGTAAATTCAGGTGCTTCAGTTAGTACATGAGACGTTCCGAAAGTTCTAATCTTGCTCCTTTGGATAGAGAGATAGAACGGACGTTTCGCAAGCAAAACAAAGAGCGAAAACAAGCATCAAGAACACAGCAAATTGACATCATGGCAGAAAACGTGGCTGATATGGTTGGGGCTGAAAATAATAGAGCATTAAGGGATTACGCTATTCCGACTATTAATGGCACTTCATCCAGCATTAGGCGGCCTACAATACAAGCTAACAACTTCGAGATTAAGCCTGTAATTATTCAAATGATTCAATCCTCCGTCCAATTTAGCGGTTTGCCGAATGATGATCCGAATGCACATATCGCAAATTTTCTGGAAATTTGTGACACTTTCAAGCATAATGGTGTTTCGGATGATGCTATAAGGCTGAGACTCTTTCCGTTCTCCCTTAGGGATAAAGCGAAAGGATGGCTAAATTCACTTCCTCCTGGAACCATTACAACTTGGAATGAATTAGCTCAGAAATTCTTAGCGAAATTTTTCCCTCCTGCGAAGACGGCGAAGATGCGGAATGATATCACATCCTTTTCTCAAATTGACATGGAATCTCTATATGAAGCATGGGAAAGGTATAAGGATATGCTAAGGAGGTGTCCACATCATGGGTTGCCAACATGGTTGCAAGTTCAAACTTTTTACAATGGATTAAGTTGCACAACTAGAACAATGATTGATGCTGCAGCAGGTGGTGCATTGATGAGCAAAACACATGACGAAGCATACGCGTTGCTGGAAGAAATGGCGTCTAATAATTATCAATGGCCCTCAGATCGTTCAACACAAAGAAGAGTTGCCGGAGTGCACGAAATTGATGCCATCACTGCCTTGACAGCCCAAGTTGCTACTTTGTCAAGACAACTTGGTACTTTGAATGTTAATGCTATCCAATCTCATGTTCAGGTGTGCGAATTATGTGGAGGAAATCATGCAAGCATTGATTGTCAAGTTGGCAGTCCATTCGCTTCTTCATCTTCCGAGCAAGTGAACTTTGTATCGAATTTCCAAAGGCAGCAACATAATCCTTATTCGAACTCTTACAATCCAGCTTGGAAACATCATCCGAACTTTTCATGGAGCAACAATCAGAATGTTATGAAACCACCTCCCGGATTTCAGCCGCAAGAGAAGAAAGTGAATTTAGAAGATGCACTTACCCAGCTCACCATGAACACCTCTAAATTCATGACCAAGACTGAGACAACATTGCAAAATCAGGCTGCATCCATACGAAATCTTGAAATACAAATGGGTCAAATGGCAAATTTATTAGCGGAAAGGCAGCAAGGTACCTTACCAAGCAATACGGAGACGAATCCAAAGGAGCAAGTGAAAGCAATTACACTTCGTAGTGGAAAACAACTCGGTGAGCTGAAAAACAAGTTAGAAGAAACAACGGAAGAACAAGTGGAATTCTGTCCATCAAATGTAACATCCACAATTGACAAGGACAACGACAAGGTCTCTGAAAATGCCAACAAAACATCCACGGGAGCAAGTTCTTCCATTCCGCAAGCTGAAAGAGCAAGTCTTAGCAAGAATTATGTGCCACCGATTCCATTCCCTCAACGTCTGCGAAAAAATAAATTGGATAAGCAATTTTCTAAATTCATTGATGTATTTAAGAAATTGCATATTAATATTCCTTTTGCAGATGCATTGGAGCAAATGCCAAGCTATGCCAAATTTATGAAGGAGATTTTATCCAACAAGAGAAAATTGGAGGAAAATGAAACAGTGATGTTAACGGAAGAGTGCAGCGCTATCTTGCAAAATAAATTGCCACCAAAGTTAAAGGATCCAGGGAGTTTTACAATACCTTGCACAATTGGAGAATGTTATTTTGAAAAAGCTTTATGTGATTTAGGTGCAAGCATTAATTTAATGCCTTTTTCTATTTTCAGAAAATTAGGGCTTGGCGAAGCAAAGGCGACAACCGTCTCCTTACAGTTAGCGGATCGATCAATTAAGCATCCAAGGGGTGTAATTGAAGATGTATTAGTCAAGGTGGATAAATTTATTTTTCCAGCCGATTTTATTGTCTTGGATATGGAAGCTGATCGAGAAATCCCACTTATATTGGGACGGCCATTTTTAGCTACGGGGAGAACTTTGATTGATGTACAACAAGGGAAATTAATCTTACGAGTTCAAGATGAGCAAGTTGTCTTCAATGTGTTCAAAGCAATTAAGTATCCATCCGAAACTGATTGTTGCTTTCAAATTGACGCTCTAGACAAGATGGTGGCTGAGACATTCAAACATGGGCATCCAAATGAACCACTTGAAGCTTGTATTGTGCATGCCGAATCTACCAAAGCGGAAAATGCAGAAATCGTAGAATATGCACATTATTTGGGAGCTGCCCCACCGTATTCTCTTCGAAGGCAGAATTTTGAAGAACTTGATAGAAATCATTCCCAACCGTTGTCCTCCACTCCTAATCTCGAGCTCAAGCCACTGCCATCTCACCTTCGATATGCATACTTAGGTGAAAACTCAACGTTTCCAGTCATAATTTCAGCTTCTTTGAGTGAATTGGAAGAGGAAAAACTACTTCGAGTTTTAAGAGATCATAAGGCTGCATTGGGATGGTCCATTTCCGATATTAAAGGTATAAGCCCTTCAATTTGCATGCACAAAATCTTAATGGAAGAAAATTTTAGACCAGTAGTTGAGCATCAACGCCGCTTGAATCCTAACATGAAAGAGGTGGTAAGGGCTGAAGTTCTGAAATTGTTAGATGCTGGGATGATTTACCCAATTTCCGACAGTCCATGGGTGAGTCCGGTGCAAGTGGTTCCAAAGAAAGGAGGAATGACGGTTGTCAAGAATGACAACAACGAACTTATTCCGACAAGAACAGTCACGGGATGGCGAGTATGTGTCGATTATCGGAAGTTAAATGATGCTACTCGCAAGGATCATTTTCCATTGCCTTTTATTGATCAAATGCTAGAGAGACTTGCTGGTCATTCGCATTATTGCTTTCTAGATGGCTATTCCGGGTACAACCAGGTTCCTATTGCTCCGGAAGATCAAGAGAAGACGACATTCACTTGCCCGTATGGTACTTTTGCATTTCGAAGAATGCCATTCGGTTTATGTAACGCTCCTGCAACTTTCCAACGTTGCATGACAGCTATTTTCTTTGACATGGTGGAGAGATTCATTGAAGTGTTCATGGATGACTTTTCAGTTTTTGGTTCATCTTTTGATAATTGTTTGAATAACTTGGCTTTAGTTTTGCAGCGATGTGAGCAAACCAACTTAGTGTTGAATTGGGAAAAATGTCATTTTATGGTTCAAGAAGGCATCGTTTTGGGTCATCGCATTTCAGTAAAAGGAATTGAAGTTGATCGAGCAAAAATTGAAGTCATTGAAAAGTTGCCACCGCCTACTTCTGTGAAGGCTGTTCGAAGCTTTTTGGGACACGCCGGATTTTATCGACGCTTCATAAAGGATTTCTCTAAAATTTCTAAACCTCTTTGCAATCTCTTGATTAAAGACATGCCTTTTGATTTTTCTAATGATTGTTTGCAGGCATTTAACACTTTGAAGAAGAGGCTTATTTCCGCACCTATTATTGTGGCTCCGGATTGGGATTTGCCATTTGAACTTATGTGCGATGCAAGCGATCATGCTTTGGGAGCTGTTTTGGGGCAGCGAAAAAGTAAAGCTTTGCATGTCATTTATTACGCAAGTAGAACCTTAATGGATGCCCAATTGAATTATGCTACCATAGAGAAGGAGTTTTTGGCTGTTGTGTTTGCGTTTGACAAGTTCCGCTCTTATTTAATTGATTCGAAGGTGATAGTTTACACAGACCATTCAGCCATCAAATACTTACTTGCGAACAAAGATGCAAAACCAAGGCTCATTAGATGGGTGCTTTTACTGCAAGAATTCGACTTGGAGATTCGCGATAAGAAGGGATCCGAAAATTTAGTTGCTGATCATTTATCTCGATTGGAACAAAAAGAAATTGAAGATGATGCAGAAAGTTCGATTAATGAGGTATTCCCGGATGAACAACTTTTTTCTCTTCAAGAATTGGATGCACCTTGGTATGCAGATTTTGTAAATTATTTGGCCAGCAACATTATTCCGGCTGATTTGTCATACCAACAAAAGAAGAAATTCTTTGCGGATGTCAAGCATTATTATTGGGAGGACCCATTCTTGTATAAACAATGCCCAGATCAAATAATTAGGCGTTGTATTCCGGAAGACGAGATGGTGAGCGTTTTGCAACATTGCCATTCTTCGGAATATGGGGGGCATTTTGGAGCAACAAAAACAGCGGCAAAGGTACTACAATCTGGTTTCTTTTGGCGTACATTGTTCAAGGATTCATACTCATTTGTTGCTGCTTGTGATCGATGTCAAAGAATTGGAAATATTTCTCGAAAAAGTGAAATGCCTCTAAATAATATTCTTGAGGTTGAATTGTTTGATGTTTGGGGGATAGACTTCATGGGTCCATTTCCGTCATCGTTTTCGAACCAATACATATTGGTGGCTGTAGATTATGTTTCGAAATGGGTGGAAGCAGTGGCTGTACGCAACAATGATGCTAAGACTGTTACGAATTTCCTACGCAAGTATATTTTTACCCGATTTGGCACTCCTCGAGCAATTATTAGTGATGGTGGTAAACATTTTTGTAATCGTCAATTCGAAGCTCTATTGGAAAAATATGGTGTCACTCATCGGATAGCGACAGCTTATCATCCTCAAACGAGTGGTCAAGTGGAGATATCAAATAGAGAATTAAAGAAGATACTTGAAAAAACAGTTAGCAATTCAAGAAAAGATTGTTCGAAAAGATTAGATGATGCATTGTGGGCTTATCGCACAACTTTCAAAACTCCAATCGGAATGTCTCCATACAGGCTAGTGTTTGGAAAAGCATGTCATCTTCCGGTTGAACTTGAGCACAAAGCGTATTGGGCAATGAAAAGATTGAATTTTGACATGAAAGCTGTAGAAAAAAAAACGGTTGCTTCAATTGAGTGAGATGGAAGAGTTTCGTAATGATGCCTATGAGAATGCACGAATTTATAAGGAGCGTACGAAGAAGTGGCATGACAAGCATATTATGAGGCGAGATTTTCTGGTTGGTCAGAAAGTTCTCCTTTATAATTCTCGCCTTCGACTCTTTCCGGGAAAGTTACGCTCACGCTGGTCTGGTCCTTTCACCGTTGTTCGTGTTTTTCCTTATGGTGCAGTTGAAGTCCATCATGATACAAAAGGAACATTTAAAGTTAATGGACAGAGGTTGAAGCATTATGTGGAGGGTGATTTTGAGCAATGCAAGAGCACAATCACATTAGCTAGTATTTGAGTGTTTTCTTTGCTGAAGTATATGGTCCGGCTGAAGACGTTAAACTTAGCGCTACTTGGGAGGCAACCCAAAGTGCACGGAAGGGAAATGAGTTCTGCATCAATTGAATTCAATTGCCAAATCAGGTGCCATCTTTTCCATTTATGCTTTCCTTGTGTTTTAAGTATTTCCTTACATTTTCACCTTTATTTGATCTATTCATTGCATGATTTTTAATTGCAAACATTGAGGGCAATGTTAGATTTAAGTTTGGGGGTGAGATTTTATGTTTTGCTTTGATTATAGTTAATTTCTTTAGCTTTGCATTTGTTTGAAAAAAAAAAAAAAAAAAAAACGAAAATGTTCCTATTTTCTGTTTTTGAGTTGCTTCCTTATTCAGTTAAAGATTTAGAAATGATTTATGCATGGTCAATTCGAATTAATGAGATATTAAATTTGATCATAATATTATCCTTGTATTAACTAGGTTTCATATTTGTTCTCACAATTCATAAGCACTTAATGTCATGATTGATCAGAATCTTAAATTGTTAAATTCACATAGTTAGAGAATATTATGTAAGAAAGTGTAGACTCATGTAACCTTAATTGTGAGTTTTTGAAACCCTTATCCTTCAATTCTGAGTGTTACGTGATTATTCTACATCTTTTCTTGTCATATTTTCGTTCTAATGATCTCATTATAGTTTATTTTGGCCAATTGATTTGATTATTCATGCTTTGAATGTAATTTTGGTTTTATGATGCACAAGAAGTGATTCTAGGCCTTGTTTGTATCGTTTGAGCCTTTCTAGCTGACCTTTCGCATGTTTCCTTAGTTAACCACTTTGAACTTTAAAATAATCTCTATCTTTCTTAAAACCAATAACAACCAATCTCATTAACCAATTTTCCATTGTCTTTATCCTTATTCTTATCTTTTGAGCAACAAATGAATGGTATTGACATATGCTTCATCATAAATTTGGAGGTTGTTACTTGTTGTATGGGTGGTTGATTTAACAATGCATTATCTATTTGATGCACGGCCATAAAAAAATAAAAAAAATAAAAAGAATGTGTTCATTTGTGTAACCATACTTTTACTGAGTAACCGGGACTCGTGCCTGAGTAAGCATTGAGTTTTCGCGTCAAAAGGTGGAGTAAGGTTAAAAAAAAAAAAATTGTTATTAAGGCCGAATGTGAAAGGAAAAAGAGAAAAGAGAAAAAGAAAAGAGGATAATGTGCTTTGAAAAGAAGAAGCAAAGAATATGAAGAAGTGGTGGTGGTGAAATGTGTTTGCAAGAAAATATGAGAATTTGATAATAGATGCATATGTTATCGAGCTCTTATAACTTTATTGTACCCGTTATCTATTCTTTCTTAATAATATCCTACTTGTTGGCTTCATTACAACCTTGAAAGAAAGTCCTACGTTGATCTTGTGTGTTATATGATTAGATTGTATTCATTGTTATGATAGTCAAGTTATTGGCATTCCTTTCATGAGATCACCATCATCACATCGAAAAATAGCGTGTTCTTTCTATTATATGTGAGCTTTGTTTTCCATTAAAAATCTAAGCATAATGCTTGTCTCACATACTTTTGAGTTTTAACCCAAATTTGGAGTGTTTTTTTTAATAGTGATCATCTTTGTGAGATTTGGAGTTTAAACTTCTACACATGCTATACTCTAATTTTGTGAAGATGACATGAGAGATGATGATTGATTAATGGCTATCACACACTACACATGAGCATAACATATGAAGCATTGTTAATACTTGGATGATTGATTGATTAATTTTGTATCTTGTTGTATTCTTGTTGACCATGAAAAATGAAGTAAGGAAGCTAGTTTTTGTTGGTGAGTCTTTTATTTCTTTTGTTTGCTCGAGGACTAGCAAATATTAAGTTTGGGGGTATTTGATGTGCTTAATTTTTATACAAAATTTGTAATACTTTCACTCTTAATTTCATGCTAATTCATATTTATTTTACTTAATTATTTGTGTTTTCTTATTTAATTTGTTTATGTTATTACTTTGAGTTTGGTTCTTCATTTTTGTAGGAGAAAAGCCCAAAAAGCCCAAGAAATGGAAAGAAAACAACAAGGCCCATTTGTACTGAACATAGTCCGTATTTTTGAGTGTATCTTTATACTCAAGAATCGTATTTGACTAATTCAAAATAATTTGAAAACTAGACATAATGATTAACAAGCCCACCTGTCATGGAAGGAAGCAAAAAGTCAAGTTTAGTGGCCTAAATTTCGGTTTGAATGGAGACAAGTGGGAGACAGCTTTTCCTTAACAAGAGGGATTGAATTTGGAGCGTTTTTGAAGACTAAATGGGCAATTGAAAGAGGGGAACGACCAGAAGAGAGGGGGAACGAAAAGGAAGGTTTTCTTTTACCATTTTGAAGATTTTAGAAGCTTGAAGAAAGAGGGGAAGAGGAAGTAAAGCTTGCTGGAATCGGAAGTCATTGATCTACATAGAGTTTTTCTTCCTCAACTCTTTAATTTTCTCTTTTTGAAATTTTCATTATGATTATCAATTTCATTATGGTGTGTTGTAATTTTATTATGAACTAATTTCTTTTAACTAGGGCAAAGATGTAACCTAGCTAAGAACATCAATTTCCAGAATTTGTGTTGTTCATGATTTATTGTTTATATTGAGTGTTCATTATTGTGCTTAATGCTTTTGAATATTTGGCCAATATTTGAATAATTTGTGAACTATATTGATCTGAGAAGTGATTTATGTGTTTTGATTATGTAATGAATACAATGAATTACATGCTAGATAGAGATATACTATCATGATTCATGTAGAATTAAGTTAATTATCATTATACTTAATGAACTTTCATGTATTTCAATTCACATAAAGATATAGTGAATTAGTATGTGCAAGTATTTTTGATATATTTTGAGAAAGAATATCAAATAAATTAGGATAATTTTCTGTCAATATTGGAAACAAATTGAAACAACACAATTAAAGAAATTGAGTTCAATTAGCTATGGTGAAGTCTACTGCCCTAGTGTTTTAATCAATTGAACTTCACAATTTCATTTATTTAGTTTAATTTAAATTTCCGCAATTTCTTGTTAATCAAAATTTAATAATCGAATTCTTCAAATAAATTTAGGATTACTTATTTTCGGTAATTAACAAATTAACCAATCCTCGTAGGAACGATACTTGACTTATCATTTTATTACTTGTTAACGATAACGTGCACTTGCGTTATTAAAATTACACAACATATTCAACTTTATATCCTTATTTATTGATAATTATTACAAATAATCTTATATTTTTTTAAATGTATGAGCAGTGCCCTAAAATCAAGAAAATGACACATTTTCCCTTACAGTTGTTAACACTACGTGTGCAAAGACGAAAATGACGATGTATAATGCAAAATTAATCTTATATGTATAGTTAGTAAAGTATATTTTTTTTTGGAAAAAGA